>JAFBJZ010000952.1:0-5177500 GCA_016785225.1 Psettodes erumei
TCTCTGCTTATTGCGAGACAGGCAACGGCATTATTGGCTCCCTCAGGTGTGCTGTCTTGCAACTGGTCCTGATCCTGTGACTCCTCCCCCCTTGTTACCTGATTTTGCCCACCTGAGGGTGAGCTTATAAAAGGCGAGGTTTGGCTCAGTCTGTGTTTGCTGCTCGGGGTGGCCAATACTGGGTATTTTGGTATTGATCCGATACCAAGAAATACAGGGCTATTATCGCCGATACTGATACCCATACTTTTTACTTGAAAAGTCATGATCATTGAATTCTTTTGTGATTTTGCCTTGAGTTAGTTGACTATGATTATAGTAAAACAGAGCACAAAGATTTTAGGCAGTAAAAATGCTTTTTATTTACTAACTACAACCATAGAACAAATGTAACAATATAAAAATAATAAAATAATTCACTAGTTCAAAATAGTGCAAAATAAAGAAAAGCAGCAATGTAACAAAATACAAATGTGGGGGAGGGGCCTGTGTGCCTGAGTGAGCATTGAGCAGCAGAGAGGGAGAGGGGTGGGCTGTTTGTGCAGAGAAGCGGCGCTCTGAGGAAATTCGAGTAAATTGCTGGACGACAAAAGAGAAACTGCAGTATCGATCGCATCACGCTAGTATCGATCCAATACCAATACTCGCCTTGGTGTCGATATTTAGATCGATAAGCCTACCCCTATTTTCCGCCCGCTGGAGCAGCACCTCCTTTTCTTTCTGCTCTGTTAACTTTATGTGCAGCTTCCTCTGAGCCAGAGTTGTCATGGTGTTAGTGGTGGGCAAGTGAAGCCTCATGACGCACTGAGGCTTTCCTAACAATTGTGCCGAAAAAAGATTCAAAGCCGGTGACATCTGGTGGACAACTGAAGCAATAGCAACCTCTAAAGAGCACGACTGAAGCACTGGCACTGTTTCAATCCCATGACGGCAATAAAAGTTCAGAAAAGTCTGTGGTCATTCAAGTGTTTTGTTCATTCATACCAAATAATGATTATATTGTCATTACAATAAAACATGCAGATGGTCTCCCCCATACTCTAAAACACATTCCAGATTAACCCCAAAAATAAATGCAAATTATATTAAGGGTTAAATGTTGATTAAGGGTTTATTTAAAGCTCTGAGCTCCTTTGAGATCCTTCCTACTTTGCAAATGATCATGGTGTTTGAATTCAGAAACATTGTTTTTTCATTCGAAATCAACCATACAAATCTCCAAATGACAAACCATTATCTTTAATGGTTTTACTTAAAAACACTTCACACACACCAAAACAATGTTTCTGAATTCAAACAACGTGATCATTTGCACAGTATGAAGAATGTCTAATCCTGTTAGGGACTTTTAGTACAGTTTTTAAATAAAGCTCAAAGCTTTAAATAAACCCTTAATCAACATTTAACCCTTAATATAATTTGCATTTATTTTTTGGGTTAATCTGGAATGTGTTTTAGAGTATGGAGGAGAGCATCTGCATATTTTATTGTAATGACGATATAATCATTATTTGGTATGAATGAACAGAGCACTTGAATGACAATACAGACTTTTCTGAACTTTTATTGCTGTGAACCCTTCCCTCTGCAGCCCCGCTGGTGTTAACGCTTTTACGGGTTCTCTCTCTATTCCGTGGGCACGTGAACGCAGCACCGGTACGTCATTACGGTGCGTACGAGCACCGAGCTGAGAGCGGGAAGTTGTTCTCGAAGATGTGTTGGGAGTGTGTACATAGTCCTGTTGTCTGTTGCTCGCGCAGTTAGTACTAAATGAAAACTTTGCAGCTGTGTGTGACGCTGAACTCGCAGATAGGAGGATTTTTTTCTGTGTGCCATTTCCTACGTCAGTTCATGCTGCTGTTGCGGAATTAAGCTAGGAGATACACAATGCCCTCACTAACGCTCCACGGAGTGACAGTGGATTTCCCATTTCCTCCATATGACTGTCAGAAAGAGTACATGAACAAAGTGATCGAATGTCTCCAGAAGGTAAGAGGTCAACAGGTACCGTTACTGATGAAAACTAATGCCCCACCTGCAACGCTGGCCATGTGAGCTGCCATGAGTTACCGCTTTCTGCAATGTTTCTCGGCCGGACAGTCGCTGTACACCTGCAAAGACTTCAGCCTTGCTTCATTAGAAACGAGCGCCCCATTAGCTGTGTCATCTTTGTATGTAAATCTCAGTCTTCCACCAAAACAGCCCCAAGAACATCGGAGCTGCTTTACTTGCAATGTGTGGGATTTGACATCAGTACTGGCTGCTCGGTGGATCAGCAGCTACTGAAAGTAGTAAAACGATGAATGTGGGGAAACACCGTCATTATTGTGCTGTCGTGTTTGCCTGTTTGTTCCAGAAAGAGAACGGGGTTCTGGAGAGTCCCACGGGGACTGGCAAAACCCTGTGCCTGCTGTGTGCCACCTTGGCCTGGAGGGAGCGCTTCAAGGACACCATCTCCGCCCGCAAGATCGCAGAGAGGCTGCAGGGGACGGAGATGTTCCCAAGCACACCCCTGGCGTCCTGGGGAACGGCTGCTACAGACGGTGACAAACCAGGTAGGTCACCTACGAGTCACCGGGCAGCTCAGTGCACTTTAAAGTTTTTGCAGTGGCTGTGTCTGAGAGAACACATGGACAGATTTCTGTGGAGAGTTCTGTTTGACATGGGACACCTTCTCGCTGACGAAACACACACACACAAAATCCTGTCTGGATAGCTATTTTCACTTCAGACAACTTCATCTGCTACTTTGTGTGAATCTTTGCCAATAATGCAGACTAGTCTTTAGAATTTCCAGCAGTGAAGCTCAGCTTCAGCCTTTTTTTTTTAGCAGCAGCAGGGCACTGTTGTCCAAAATGTTCCAGAAGCCAGCAATCCCACTGCAATTTCTCCAGATGTTGCATGTTCTAGTTCCGTTGTACTTTTTGAACTTATTTACTACTACACCACACAGCTTTTCTTCATGTAACTCCATGAAAAGGTAATGTACATATTGTGTGTACTTGGTGTCTTCCAGCCTACTACACTGATGTCCCCAAGATCATATACGCATCCAGGACACACTCTCAACTCACGCAGGTTATTAGTGAGTTAAAGAACACTTCATACAGGTAAACTTTGTCGTCAAATCAACACAAAATGTTAGAAATATTAATATTAATATAATTATCTATTATGAATGCTGTTGTGTATGGTGCAAATGGAATTTTACCATTGTCAGGGTCAGACAAGATAACTTGACTAAAAGCCATTTAAGTGTTTCTGCAGATGCAGCCTAATATTCTGAGGCCTTTTGTCAGAGCACTGTGATTTTCTCTGATGTACAACACAGATGAGCTGAGCACTCACCATCAGGCCAGTTCTGGTTAACCCATTAATCAGTGTAATATCTTGGTGGTTCAGGCCAAAGGTGTGTGTGCTGGGGTCAAGAGAGCAGCTGTGCATCAACCCGGAAGTGATGCGGCAGGAGAGCAACTATGTAAAGGTAAGCGACCGGCACCACTGGTTTCCTCATGCTGTCAGGTCCTAACGATATATTTTTGTTGCTGTGTCAGATGAGTTGTGTTAAAGATGCAGCCATCTCTGTGATGACTGGCTCACAGGCCACAACAAGGAAGCGAGGCACGCCGCTCACTCACCCATAAGTAACCAACGCTTATTCAAATGAAGAGAGAGAGATCGGTGTGGAGTGTGAGGATCAGCACCAGTGGTGTAATGCAATGCATGGATGTGTGTGAGTAAGGTGTGTGTTGTTACTGCACAACAAAACAGGAAGATAACACAATCACCAGGAGGCAGACATCCGGTACAGAGCTGCAGAGCTGTGGGGAGACAGGGTTTAATTGTCTAGTGCACTGGTTTGGTGTTCCTCCTCAGCTCCTCCCACCACAAAGAGGACCTAGGTCCATCACATCATCATCATCATCAAGTATACCAATCAGCCCCAACATTCTAACCTCTGACAGGTGAAGTGAATAACGCTGAGTATCAGCTGTCAGGTGTCAGGTGTGAGAATCTGAGAGACTCTGATGAGGGTCAGACTGGGAACAGAACTTCTCCAGAACAGCAGGCGGTCTTACAGAAGATCTACTGTAACTGTCAGAACACACAGCTCATCACAGCTTGTTGTGTACGAGGTTGTGTAGCTGCAGACGCTGAAAGCTGCTACACTGGACATGTGAGAGTCACAACTGCACCATGGAGCCATGGAAGAAGAAGAACCCTAACCCAAACCCATTCTTTACTTTTGGGAGAAGGAAGGCTGATGGAGGAGATCTATGCACCGGGCAGTGTTCTACCCAAGTCTGATCCAGCAAGGGCCCACCTCACAACGTCCAGGACATAAAGGATCTGATGAGAGTCCATGCTTTGATGGGTCAGAGCTGTTTTGTTTGCACAGGGTGGACCTACACAATATTAAGCAGGTGGTCATAATGTTATGGCTGATCACTGTGTCCATATTTTAAATAGTAACAACTGATTACAGTCCATACTGGGTATATATATATATATATATATGTGTATATGTGTGGCTAAAAAAAAAAGCAAAAATGTGGTTCTGCCACTGGAGCTGGAGAGCTGGTCCTGAAACACATGTCACTGTATTTTACTGTAGACTCCACGTGTAACCTGTTTTGCAGGTCCATATGTGCAGAGGAAAAGTGTCCACCAGGTCATGTGTCTTCTACAATAACGTTGAAGGTAATGGTTTAACACAGAACACAGCAGTGGGCTCTGACTACCGCTGATGATATCCATGAAGCAAAGTAAAATTTAGCAAAGCATTTCTATTTCTAAATGTTCTTCACGTGCCAGATGGTGTAATATCTGTTTGTGAAAGGCTCCTTGTAACGTTGGCACGTCTTAATTTGATGTTTTTATCTTTAGAGAAGAGCACCGACAGAGACTTTAATTTGATGACCTAGTTTTATCTTTAGTGTTCTGCGCTTGAAGAGCTTCATTAGTAGTCCGAAACAGAGAATAATTATCTTCTTACTGATCTGAACTCTATCCAGTTTGTTTGATGAAAATACTGAAAGAAGCATCATTTAACCATGAAAAGATACTGAAAGTTTGGATTATCAAAATCAGAAACAGAGTAAACGATTACCTGACTAACTGGTAGGAGTTTATGTCTTAACCTTGTGTTCTGACAGCCTTTAATCTATTAAAAGACTTCGGGCTCTTGGTAAATCGCTAGGAAATAATTTAAAGACCTTGTTAGGTCGTAAGGATATGTTTTAAAATCTTGGGGATTAGAGCAACCTGTGAGAATACTATTATCAGTTAACCTTGCAACCAAACTTCTTTTTATGTGAGCTAAGAATACTCAATGATCGAGTAACTTGAAATGCAACGTTTGATTAAGTTTATTCTTCAAAATTTTCGCAGGAGCAAAGCTTACAGCATAAATTCATCACAACAAATCAAAATATTGTTAATAATAAGAACTCTTATCTTGTATCGATACCAAGAAATATCAATGCTGTTACCTTAAAGATGAATAAATTTAGGAGAGAGAGAGAAAGAGTGGTCGTTTGCATGGCCATTGCTTTCTTCCTATTTTCCATCCTGCTCAGAAACCAGACACGGTCTTTGGTAATTGGCAGCCCCGTCCAAGGCTTGGCTGATGTCCAGAGTGTCCAGTCTCACTTGTGAGTAATGGGAGACAAAAGAGAGGCTTTTTAGTCCAATTCTGAGTTCATTAGTCAATGGACAGACTTGTCTTCTCTCTTCAACCTTTAAGTCCACACTTAAGTTGACTACTGAATGCCTTCTATTCTCCTTGGCATCGATGATCGTTATGATTGTCTGGAAACCTCTTCTCTCAATGGCTATCCCTTTGAACACCGTGGATCAAGGCCGTGGAATGAGCACTGCGGATTAGCAATGATACCTCTTTATCTTTTTGCGTTTCTTTTGGCCAATCACATCTCTCTCCTCTTTCACCCAGTTTTTCTACAACTGTTCTGATGTGTAGAAATACTTTCAACACTTCCTCTTTTTTCTTCTATTCTAGCTGAGGCCTTCTTGTTACACACGTCAGCAAGGATTCAACTCTTAGTATTACATGTTAACAATCACAAAAATCACTTCATGAAATAACATTATTCATCAAATACAATCGTAAAAAGATTTTCCATTCTGGATTATTAAATCAATCACCATGTCGATCACACATCATTACAGTCACACTGATTCATTCACACAGTAAAAATCATATCATTCATCTGTTCATTCGTCTATTACTCAGTTTCCTTAATAATCTTATTCAAACAATCTTAAACATCATACCCTTTGCATTGCGTTTTAATCATTTATTAATTAGTGACTGATAATACTTATACTTTGCAGTTGGTGCAATCTCAACTCTCCTTGACTGGGCATGGTTCAGTTAACAGACAGGAGTCCATGGTACGAATGAAGCCTGTGTTGGTGAAACTGCATTAACAAAGACGTGACTATGATGATTGGCTCTGAAATGGATGTGACTATTATGTTCTCTCCCTTTGTTCCACAGAGCCGTAGAGCGCACAATATTGAGCTGAATGGAGCTGTAGTCATCTTTGATGAAGCTCACAATGTGGTAAGATGCTCTCCTGGAAATATTTCCTCTCTATGAATGTCCTTGACTGTGAATAATCTAGATTTCACTTAAGAAGTGCATGTCAGCACCAATATTAATCACATATACATGATGTTTGCTTGAAACGCCATTTGCTTATTTTCTCAAACAAGCATTTTGAGGCCTCAGGTCTGCACATTTGCATTCCAGTCCAGGTTGACGCCAACTGGAGCAGAGGTGCAAAGTTAAAAATAAAATCTGTTTAAATCAGTTGATATGATATTTAATTTTGTGGCAGACCCCTCAGCACGTATTGGGTTAGTGATTTATGAATGCAGTGTGAGTTCCCACCTGATGACGTTTCTGTTGTCCGCAGGAAAGGACATGTGAGGAGTCGACGTCGGTTGACCTGACCCCCTACGATCTGGCCTCAGCCATCACTGCTGTAGACAGGCTGCTGGTGGAGCAGGCTAAAGAAGCCAGCCATGGAGGCTCCATCACTGAAGACCTCAATGTAGAATCCCTCAGCTCTGGTCAGAATGCTGTTACACTCACAGAGGACAGGGTTTGTGGCATTTGACCAAAAGACTGATGTCTGATGCTAATGCTTCTTTGTTTCAGGGTTAAAGATAGATCTAGCCACCATTGCTAAAATCAAACGTAAGTATAAAGAAGATAACTAAGCAGTATGCATCAGTGCTGGGCCTGTGTGAGTTTTCCAAACAGCTTTTGTCTGCTTTGACAGAGATCCTACTGGACCTGGAAGCTGTCATTGATTCCTATGATATTCCAAGTGACAACGGCATCACCAAACCTGGAATGTATGTCAGGGCATGGAAGTAGATCTAAAAACAGATTCCACAATGTTTTACTGTACTGGTTGGTTTGCCATAATAACATCAGATATACAGTAGGTTTCCACAGACACCTTTCCATTCAGGTTTGGGAAACTTCTTCATCTTTACATCGTGATGCACATGAGTCTAATGACTCTCGTAACTGACGTGGAAGCTTCATGAGTCTCACTTAACAGTCACATTTTCCTCAGTAACACTTAATGAGACAGTGTGTTGTTAAATACTGTCCGCACAGGGTGGCCTGCCTCCTGTTAATTCTTTTTAGTGTACAGTAAACAGAACGTTATGTATTATGATGTGAAATGAGGACACACAGTGGATGAAACAAGGCTCCATTTCATCTGTCTTGACTGTAAAATGATAGATATTAGAAGTTATATTGAAATGAGATTTGAATAACACTTGTTATGACGTCTCCTTCCATCTGGGAGATGACATTATTTCAACTCTGGAGTCAGCTGTCTGTAGACCCCCCCCCCAAAAAAAACCAACCAAAGAGAAAAATGCAATCACTGCAGCGAATATCTCCTGATGACTTCTCACAGTCAGTTGAAATTGATCTCTGTCCTCTGATCTTCTTCTCTGTTTGTCTCAGCTTCATATACGAGCTTTTAGAGAGGGCCCACCTCAACTACAGCACCAAGAATGCCGTCTGTGAAGCTCTGGAGCAGATCAGTGGATACTTAGCAGGGCGTCAGTATCGTTCCACTTCTTCTCACGCGTTACATTCTCCACCCTCATACCTGCACTGAAGCAGGAACTGAATGTAAAACCTTCCTCGTGTCAATCAGGGTCTCATTGTCTGATGGTTATATCCTGCAGATTCAACACAAAATCATATGTGTCCTCATGTCCATAATTAACAATGAATCTGTCTGACGTGTGTTTCTCATCAGAGACGGGGATATTCCTGAACACAGGTGGACTGCAGAAGCTGGTTGATATCATCCAGGTTCGCTACATGATGAAGTTAAAGGAGTAGTTAGACATTTTTGGAGATCCACTGTTTCTTTAGATATGTTGTAACATCTCATGTTTATTAATCTTCTCATCTCATTTTTGGGGAGAAAGCAAATTCGCACATTTTAAAAAGTCTGTAGATAAACATATTTGCATCTGATAACTGTTACTAAAATGAGGACATCCTTGATTCATTACATACACAGAAGCTGGTTTTCTGTAGCAGTGGTAATTCGTCTTTCCGTTCTTTGGTTTGCAGCTAGTGTTCTGCGGCGAGCCGTCGGAGAAGGACAGACAGCAGCACATGCAGTCCAACACGGCTCATTTTAAGGTGCGTCTTCATCAAAAGCCACGTGCGTCTCCACATACTCGTCAGTTGTGTTCACGGTGACGTCAGCTGTCGCGTCTATCTGCCTCGCTCAGGTTCATATCCACAGAGACACCAGCTCTCACAGGAAGAAGCAGAGCACGGACGTGTGGGCTTCATCTTCATCAAAGAAGCAAGGTAATGACACACAGGCTTTTTCAACACTGAATGAGTACGAGCTTCATGCCTCATCATGATTTGGAGACAGCATGCCATCCTGAGACCAAACAGTTTTGTTCTGCATAACATTCTGTCTTTGACTTATTTCCCAATGAATGAATGGCCATGTTCTGTGTGGACATCCCCACACAGAGGATGAGCCCTGCTGAACCTGCTTTAATGGGTCTTGTGTGTGTTTCTCGGCACCCTGTAGGCAACATTCTGAGTTACTGGTGCTTCTCTCCCGGCTTCAGCATGCAGGATCTGGTGAATCAAGGCGTCCGCTGCATCATTCTGACCAGTGGCACCCTCTCTCCCTTGGCCTCCTTCACCTCAGAGATGAGGATGTAAGTTACCTGTTGCTCCCCCAAGCTCATTTTGGGAACAGTTGCGCAATTATGCACTGAACACTACAGATGGGAGCCAGAAACAACAGCTAGTATCATAAAGACACGTAGTAGAGATGTAATATACAAACTCAGCAAAGTGGACTAAAGACAGCTGAGTCAACACCAGCATCTACCGATCTTTAGAAAAGTACAGCAGCCAACTCATCGTCAGAATTATCAGAAATTGTTATCCACAGCATCACCATTCAAATCCTTCAACCACTGTAGCAGTGAAACCCTGGTCATCCTTCATTCTGCGTTTGTCCTGTCCTGTATGTGACGGTGCAGAAAGTTCCCGGTGTGTCTGGAGAACAGCCACGTGATTGAGCGGGACCAGATCTTCGTGAGCGTCGTCGATCGAGGTCCAGACGGAGTTCACTTAAGTTCTGCGTTTGATAGAAGGTGAGTTTTCTACTGGTTGCTTTTGTTATTGGTGTGTCTGCCCAGTGACACCACATGACTCACAACTGGTCCATTTATTGGACAGTTACACTTGCTAATTTGATGTACTGATCCTAATGAAGTTACTATCAGTGCTGTGAAGTGGGCTCTGTGGGGTTGTATTATTTGGGTTTGCTGTATTTTTAATCTTATTTTATCTTTTTTTTTAATTTGGATACTTATCCTGTGTGTTGGGGGTGTGGTTATGTATGTTTATCACATAAAAATGGAATAAACAAAGCGAAATAGCCATCTTTATGTACCATCCGTATGTTATGTGTTGGGTTTGTTTTTATATATTCTCATATCTGGCCTAAGTTCCTGACGTGACTTTGAAACACTTAGTTTAATACTACAACTTGTAAATCTTCTTTTTCTTCTCTGACAGGTTTATTCCTGAAAACATGGCCTCTTTAGGCAACACTGTTGGTAAGCTCAAATAATACATGTACTGTATATCTGTTTAATTTACTCTGCCATGTTTGTGAGGACATGAGCACTGTGTTTTTATGGCACTTTTCATCTTGTGCCTCGTCCTCAGCCAACCTCAGCCGTGTGGTTCCTCACGGTCTCTTGGTGTTTTTTCCCTCCTTCCCTTTGATGGAAAAAACCCTGGACTTCTGGAGAGTAAGTGGAAATGTTGGTTTTTGTCGATAGCTTTATTTTGGATAATTTCTGAATTGAATGCTGTGAAATAGGCCACATGTTGTGTGTGTGTGTATGTGTTCTCTCATCAGGACAACGGACAGGCAGATCGCATCAACAACGTCAAACCCATGTTTGTTGAACCTAAAGGAAAAGGCACATTTACTGAGGTGAGTGTGGTTTTATTAAACGGATGAAATCCTCCCAGGTTTGTTTAAAGGTCCCACAGTATTTCGTGAGCAGGACGTGGTGTGAGATGGCGAGGTGTCCTGAAAGGTGTGATTCTTGTCATGTGATCATCTGTCATCTGATCATAGGTTATGGACGGCTATTACAGCAAAGTCAGCGATCAAACATCCAAAGGGGGAAGCTTCTTCGCCGTGTGTCGAGGGAAGGTGAGGTTACACTTGACGGTGTTTCAGGACATAATCTTTTTACTTTACCTCGGTCTCCAAACTGGTTAGGTAAGTTAGAAACAAGCCCAGTCAGCTAGATACATGTTGGCGCTGTAATTAAGGTGCTGAAACCCAATTTTGGACAGGCCCCCTTGTGTCTAATTACAATGCCCTGTAATTAGACACAAGTCCCGCTCATTGTGCTCTGTAAAAAGCTTCTTGGATCCTAATAGTCAGATGTGATGGATTTGTTGCTATTGGGCAAGATCCACCAATAACTGAAGTGTCACAGTGAGTGATAAGTGTGGGCATGTTCATCAGTATCTGCCTCTTGTGGCTTTGTTATGTGATGTAGGTCTTTTATCATTGGGGTGCGTCACAGTTTCTCCTGTAATTTTAAAAGCTAACCTCCTAATCCACTATTGACTCCAATTTAAATTCATTTTCAACACCCACATTTCCATACCACATGACAGTGTATAAGAGAATAAAGTACTTATTGGATTAAGTTCAGTAACATTTAAATAATCTTGAGCCAGAGTGTGCATGACTGCCTGCAGAAGCCAAATATTTAGTTTTATTATTCCAAGTTGAGAAGAGGAAGATGAAGATGAAGCACTCTGTGTTTGTTTCCATGTGGTTCTTCATTCATGTCAATGGAGTTGTCAGCTTTTCTATAACTGCCTTCCTGTGTCAGGCCAGCGAGGGGCTGGACTTTGCAGACATGTTTGGTCGGGGAGTCGTCATCACCGGCCTTCCCTTCCCCCCGAGGATGGACCCCCGTGTCATCCTGAAGATGCAGTTCCTGGATGAGATGTGTCGCAAGAAAACTCCCGGGCTAAAGGTGAGGGGGGAGCTGCTTACTGAGTTTCACCGGAAAGGCTTGTGATGTGAGTGGCTCAGACTTGTGCTGGTGGTTGTTATATTTGTTTCTGTGTGTGGACAGTACCTGTCTGGGCAGGAGTGGTACAGGCAGCAGGCCTTTAGGGCCGTGAACCAGGCCATCGGGAGAGTCATCCGCCATAAGGAGGACTATGGAGCCATCTTTCTGTGTGATCAGAGGTCAGACATGGAGCTGTCACTCATTACATCACTTCTACTGACACATTGCAGAGAACTTTTGGCCTCGAGCAAGAACTAGTCATACTTGTACATATGTAGCATTAAAGGGATACTGGACCATGAACTGCTGTGCACAGAGTCAACTGTCTTGTACATGCACGTCACCACTGCTCTGACTCAATATAAGACCACTAAGTCACAGTACAGTAACTACAGAATGTGCACACTCAAGCAGTCAGATGCTTGAACAGGTGTAAATGCACACACACACATGCACATGCACGCCCTGTGAAGTAGAGCAAATAAATTGTGTATCTGTATGTTGAGCCAACATTTTTCTTTTTTGAATTCTTTTTTTTCAGTACCCCCATTAGTTTTCCATCTGTCTTTCACCATTGTTTTCTGCCAAAACTGCTCTGAGCCGACTCTTTCACCGCACAGACATGATGGAAAGTAAACTCCTCCGATACCGTACCACTGAGCCAATCAAATTTCAACAAAATAGAGTCCAAATTAGGTCGAACCAGTCTGGCAGACACAGACAGCGTCCCCCTGCTGCTGCTGCGACCAGGCCTTGCCACAACCGCAGCTCACACACACTGCCTGACATCCAAAACTGAAAAGTAAAAACTAGGCTGTGGCTTCCTGATCTTTCCAGTGGCCACTCTGCCCCTGCCTCCCCTTCTCCCTCTCCTCCTCCTCCTCTTCCTCCTCCTCCTCTGCCCAGCAATAACATTGGACACAACCCTCCACATGTATCCTGGCACTAAGACAGGACTGACATGTGCATCTCTGTTGGCTGCGTCTCGTGACAGCTCTATGACTACTGTTTTACACTTTGAAATCCTTGTGACAAGTGAATTGAGCTTTATGTGTAGAATCTGTCGAGCCCACTTTTAGCTTCACTAACGATCTGTTTATCACTGACAGGATAGTGTGTGAATTCTCCCACAGGTTCAAGAGCTCAGATGCCCGTGCTCAGCTTCCATCCTGGATCAGGCCTTATGTGCGCCTGTACGACAGTTTCGGGAACGTGGTCCGCGACGTCGCTCAGTTTTTCAGGGTCGTGCAGAAATTGGTAGGCTGGCGCCGCATTACACGAGTGGACTCTGGTTTAATCTGTCAACTCGTGTAGACCATTCGTGTGTGAATGTCCCAGAGGCCCGTGGTAGAGAAGAAGCCGACCGCAGAGGGTTGTGGGAAGGCGTGTTTACCGGACACCCGGTCTTCTGGCTCCTCTTCCTGCGCATCCTTCCAAAGCCTCCACGCCCAGAAGGCCAAGGTGCTGGACGCTCACCTTCCCAGCATGAAGAGGAGGAGGCTCAGTGAGTATGGATAATGACACTGCTGACAGTTTTCACAGAGGAAGAGCTGGTTCTTCATGTTGTGTTACCTGTCGCCTGGTCGGGATCAGATGAGCACAGCGGAGCCAGCGGGATGGCCAGGATCTGTGTTGAGTATGAGCATGAGGTGCAGGAGAGTCTGAGGAGGCCCGCCAACCTGTTGGATGCTCTGGAGCGCGGCGACCGTCACGGGGGGGAGGACGAACACACTGCTGTGGGAGAGGAGAAGGTAGTGGCAAGTCAAAAGCGGTGATTTGTTTGTGTCAAAAGAGGCTTGGTGAGAAAACAAAAATACATTTCTTTTTGGATTGTGGATCAGTGTAGCGTTTTTTTTTTTTTCTTTTGAAGGCAAACCATTTGTCCACACTGTCTCTTCAGTATGACAAGAGGATGGATGAGGAATTGCGGGGAGGAAAACGTAAAATCAAACTGGTCCAGGGGCAGGTATGTGTTAGTACTAAACACCACCAGGTCGTGGTGGTTACATTTTCTGTTTTTTTTTTTACTTCACAGCAGGTAAAGTGGAGCTTAACAGCTTCAGCCGTGGCCTCCGTTGGATCTGCTCAGCCACAAGCCCAATACAATGTCTGACAAGTCAACAAAATTCAACAAAAGTCAACAAATTGACCCAGTCCTTTTTTTGAAAAGGGTGTAAGGATGATGACATCCTGTGTCCCGCTACCATCCCAGGTGTCCTGACAACTATGAGCCACTATGAGCCAGCAATTCACCATCAACAGATCCATATCTTTTCTCAGACAGCAGACATTTTCGGATATAAATGTAAAATATCTGCAGAAATGGTGACATTGTTACAGTAACAGCAAACTGACCAAGCATGTAGCAGCCGGCCAATTATTGCTTCGTATTTTGCTCTGTGGTTTGGACTTATTTTATATATGTGGGTGCTAAATTTTCTAGTACCTGGCAGTTTTAAGGACAGGAGCTTCCACATGCGTTGAAATTCTAATGGTGTTGGTCAGATTTCTTTAACCAAATACTCTGACACCTTGTGACTGATTTCTGTTTCTGAAAAGGCTTTTGTCATTGTTTCTGATGTTTGTCGAAGAAACTGAGCATACCGGAGGAGGAGAACGGGAAATCCAACAGGGCGAAGACGTTCCTGGCAGAGATGAAGAAGTCACTGAGCCAGGTCAACTATGAAGGCATCGTGCAGGCTCTGCAGACCTACAAGAAGACTGACAACCTGGACGTCCTGCTGACTGAGACAGCTATCCTAACTGAGGACACCAATACTCACAGTCTGCTCCGCGGTAAGTCTTACAACACTAGCACAATCACCAAGCAGCCAGATTTAAGACAGAAATATCACACACAAGTCCAAAATGTGATACAGTGCAATACACTGTGCCCAAATGAGTTGTGTGTCTTGATTGCATTACATGATGCTGTTCTCTAAATGTTTGTAACATTCTGTCTGTCATTCATATAAATAGAGGAGTAAAACTTTTTAAGAAAGCCAGGAGCAAGGCTGGAGTACCGGTCTGAAGATCCACCGTCTTTAGGCTGGCATCCAGTCAAAACCCAAATGCCAGCCTGTGACTGTGACATCAGTCATATTACACACTGAATACATTTTGTTATGTGAATTCTTTTTACTGTGTTGGATTTATGACCTCGGTCCAGGTGTGCTTCAGATCACTTACAGCCGCCCCACACTACTGATGAGAACTGATGCTCTCTGCTTTTACCAACCCCGTCTGTGTCACAGTTAGACTCTGTTTAAAGGTTTGCAGCCTGTCATGCTGTGTGTAATGACAGCTGCTTCAACTGATGAACTTTTGACTCAAGCGGAACGAATTCAGTTGTCTGTTTCAATTGTTGCACGTTGATACACAAGTGAGCAAAACTCTATTGATGTGTCAGTGAAGTTGATTGTGCCTGAGCGCAGACAGCGTGTGTTGGTCTTTTCAGATCCAGTTCGTCACTAGCTGATTGTGACGCAGCCACTGTGTTGCAGGCTTCTACCAGTTTGTGCGGCCGCATCACAAGCAGAGGTTCGATGAGAAGTGCCAGGAGCTGACTGGACAGGGCTGCGGATACAAACCCGATCACTCGCTGTCTAAGGACGAGAAGAGAGCGCTGCTGCAGAGTGGTATGAAACACTGCACTCCTGGGCCAAACTCACTCACACATTCCTGCACAATCATTGGATTATTTTTTATTACTTTTTTTGATAATGCGCCGATAGAATTTGTTAAGACAGATGATTACTGCGTAAGTTTTGTCCAACTAAGAACAAACCTGAAAGATACTGAGTAAATCTGAGGTAATAATGCACAAGTCAGTGTTGGAAATAATGAGCATGTCATCTGCCTGACACCGGTTGATGACTGCAAGTCCTTTAAGGCAACACAGCCTTAAAGGAGGTGGAATATGTGATGTATGACTCGACACGTTCTGCTGCAGCCTGACCTTTACTGTGACAGTTTGATTTTGACTCTGCTCACTGAATCACCACAACCATAAAAAGGATCATGGTTAGTCACGTCAAAATGTTTGATTTATTCAATATTATAGCTTTACATTTCTACAAGCTCTAGTGTCTGTGAGTATTATAAATCTTTATCAGTCATTTCTTTTGTTCAGAAGGTAAATACTGGCTGCAGCTCTTTCTTCATCACTCAAACTCGAGCAGCTCTGACGTGAGAGTCAGAGAGCTCACTGTAACAGTAGCACAGGAAGGCACAAGCTGTGTTTTCTTCCATCCACAGACAGCCAGCCTGCCGCAGGTGTGACCTCCACCAGTGGGACATCCACCTGCAGTCAGCTGAATACACAGCAGCTCAACAAAGGAGGACACCACCTACACCTGCAGGGACTAAGAGAGCCTCAGTCTGGTAGGACATTATAACTTTTGACACCTTTGGCTTTGATTTGCAGAGATATTGAGATATTTATTTTAGGAGAATGAGCACAGTACATGTGACATTAAAGTCTTCACTGGAGTCATTGTTCTTTCGAGACAGAATGTCATGTGACTAATTATAACTCGTCCAAGTGCATTTCCAGATGTCTTACATTTGTTATGTTGGGTATGTTGCCTGAACATCGTGCAGCATTACTAAGTCTGTGAAATAAGTCTTCTTCTGGTCATCAGGTTCAGCTCCAAAGAATGAGGTGCATGCTGCTTTTTTGGCTGATGTGAAAAAAGCTCTGGGAGCAGAAAAGTCAGCTCAGCTCTTTCAGACTGTTCACAGCTACAAGAAGACCGACAACTACGAGAACCTGGTGACCACCGTGGTGAGCTTATTCACAGAGAGAGATGAGGACTTCAGCCTTCTCTCAAGTATGTTCTTTCAAATCGCTGCGTATATTCACATTCTTGTCCGTATCATCAGTGTTCACGTGACCTTCCTCATTTGTTCTCCGAAGGATTTGGCACGTTTATTCGCCCTCACCATAAGAAACTGTACAAAGCGATGTTGGATGCTTTGATAGGTCGGTCAGTACCAGCTGCTGATGTTCCTGCTGTGAGTGAAGGCCAGCAAGGCACAGGTGAGGGACAAACCACTGTATCTACCTAAGTTCATGTTATCTCCTTAAATCTACCTTCATGTCTTCTCTTTCTTCTTCTCCTCTTCCTCTCACTTCAGCCAAGTGTCGCTGTGTCACTCCACTTCCTCTTACCTGTTGTCAAGTTAAAAGCCATGCACAATCATGTCATTGTAACTTGATAGCAATGGAGCATTGCTACAATACAATATGGTCAGAGTAAAGACAGTTGGTGATTTTTATTTATTATTATTATTATTTTATTACTTATATCCAATTTTTGGTATCTCTCTGTAGAGCTGGAGAAGAGTACAGAGGTCACTGAAATCATTAGGAATCCTCCTCTGGGGCCCATTCATATGTAACCAACCAGTTGGCAGTCTAGCTAGGAGATAAGAGGTTGATAGTTGTTGCACTGCAGTGCTGGATTGGCCTTCTAATCTGAGGTTAAAAAAAACGTTAGAGTGGATCAGTCAGTACTTTTGGCAGAAGCACTGCTGTCTGCATCTGTGTCTTCTTTTATACTGTTCATGGGAGAACAAGCTTTCTGACAGGTTTCAGCAGTGTGGGTCCATCCACATTTGGTGTGAATGTGAGCTGTATTGACAGGACAAAATGCTGTGTGTCGTATGAAGCCTCACATCTCCCTCTGTGTGTGGTTTTTTTTCAGATTCACTGTCACCTCCATTAAAGACACAAAGCAAGATTTCCAGCTTTTTCTCAAGCAGCCAAAGAAAGTAGAGTCTGCGTGTAAACAAACCTTACTGTTGCTGCTGACAAAGCCAGAAACTACTTTGCACGTCTGAATATTGAAGCTGCATTTGATCTGGATGAGAAGTACTCTGAGCGTCACAGACTGAGTTGATGAACAAGAGCTACTGTTGGATTCCAGAGTATTTCAAAGTGACACATGGAGCCCCTGACAACAGTCAAGTGTCCACAATAACATGATCCTGTGTTTTTCTCCCGGCAGTCCATTCTGTCTGTCCAGTCAGCAATCGAGCCGACGAGATCACTCATTTATTTAACATGTGTGTTGGAACAAGTGCTGTGAGAGGTTTGTAAATGCAACTAAAGCCCACTGCCTACTCTGTCCTACATTATTGTTACGATGAGTGATAATATATTGTGAAATAAAACATTTTTTTTATAAAAACTTTCTTAGTTCATTAAAATTATGAAATATATTTCTGGCTCAAGTCTCTTTTTCTGTAACTCCAGCAGCTGTTGTGTCTCCATAGTGTAGCATGTCCATCCTAACTTTTTCACTTGACAAACTGCTGACTGTACAACTGGCTTTCAGACACCATATTTGCTCCAAGTTCTGAAAGGTGGGAGGAAGAAAGAAAAAAACTGGCTGATCCTGCTGATGTACTCAGTGTCACCACACTCTGGGCTGGATGGGGTAGATTGCGGAGTTGCTTGTTTGACAGGGTTCGTAAGTCCCGCTTTGCTGAGAATCCACTGAGCGGTTATTATATAACAGAACAGAATGCTTCATATTTTAAAACCACTTTTCACCTGCTGTCTGTGGGCGTTTCCAATGTAGGAAGCCTTTCCTTTTGGATGTTGGCAAAACCCTGAACAGAGGTTGACAACGCGAGACTGTGTGTTAAATATCGCGATAGCTGCTTCAACACAGGATTTCCAACATGGCAGGCAGTAAGTTGGTGCTAGAAGGAAGAGTAAGTGTTAAATGTTTTCTTTTAGGGCTCAGCGTGGTTGTAATCCCATTGATCAGAACCTGGCTTGGACACCTCGACTGGGTCTTTGATTATCTGACGGACACGCCCGGGAAAATAGCGATTTGCATCCACATTGCTGTCATCAACGGCCTCTTGCTAATCATATACAGGGGACCGCTGTACAAGGTAAGCGCTGACGTTGGGGAGTCAACTTCCTGCCTTCATGCTCGTTTCATCTCGTGTGGAGTTTGTGCACACATGCTGAATGGTTAAACGGACGACGTCGATATAGCGCCAGTCTAGTCTCGTTGCCCAGTCAAAGCGCTTGACACCCACAGTCACGTTCCCACGGCGCTTCATCCGTACAGCACACACACCCGGACCGGACCCACGGACTGGAGGGGGCCGGGTCGATCCGCTCTACTGTCCCGCTGGAAAAGTATTTCATGTAGCCCGAGCAAATGTTGCGGAGTGTGACATAATTTACTCCGCCAGTCAAAATGTAATGTAATACTGCGAGTTTCGGCTAGGCTAAGTAAATCTTCTAGCTAGCTAACATTAGATCCCTGCAGTTAAGCCTATTAGCTAAAGAGGACAGCAACAGCAGGACTTGAAGTCTAAGACGGGGGGTGTCAGTAAGTGGATATAATGTCCCTTGAAGTGGTGTAAACCAGACTGTGTGTGTGGGAGGGGGGATTAGATTATGGTTAAGGTTTGGGTAAGTGGATGTAATGTCCTCTGAAGTGGTGTAAACCAGACTATGTGTGTGGGAGGGGGATTAGATTGTGGTTAAGGTTTGGGTAAATGGATGTAATGTCCTCTGAAGTGGTGTAAACCAGACTGTGTGTGTGTGGGGGGGGGTAGATTATGGTTAACTTTTGGGTAAGTGGATGTAATGTCCTCTGAAGTGGTGTAAACCAGACTATGTGTATGTGTGGGGGGTTAGATTATGGTTAAGGTTTGGGTAAATGGATGTAATGTCCTCTGAAGTGGTGTAAACCAGACTGTGTGTATGTTGCAGGTAGCGGTGAGAGCCTGCTTTCTGGGAGTTACTTTTGGCTGTGGCTTAATCATAAGCTGCTCTGAAACCACTTGGACCCATTTCGGCTGGTACGTAGATGTGTTTAGACATGCACTTCACTTCACAGTTCTTCTTTTTTTTTTTAAATTCAATTAATCGTTAAGGGTTTAACCAACAGTACCCGCCCAGACTTGACTGCGTTCTGTTGTGTAACAGTGACGTGGCGTGCAGGATCCGTCGCGTGTAATCCGAGCCCGTGGCAGTGGAAGGTGTGTGTTGTAATTGCGTGCTCTCTGCAGGTACATGTGCTCCCTGTCCTTCTTCCATTACTCGGAGTACCTGGTGACGGCCATCATCAACCCCCGCAGCCTGTCGCTGGACTCCTTCCTGCTCAACCACAGCATGGAGTACACCCTGGCCGCTGTCTCCTCGTGGGTGGAGTTCACTGTGGAGAAGCTAACGGTCCCAGGTCGGTCCTGTCTGCAGTCCGCTCAGAACTAGCTATTTTTTTTTGTGTGTGTGTTCAGTGTAACCTCAGCAGAAGGAACATTCAGTTCTTAAACGCGGGACACGCAGAGCATGTGTGACTGAATGCCCGAGGCACATGGTGAGTCTCTGGGACGTTGCTGTACAGCGTCTCAGTAGAATCTCCCAGCATTCAACACCTGCAGACACTTCTCCAACCACCAAGGTCTTCATCCTACGATGCGGGATGGTTTGTGCTCCTTCCAGCTCATCGCTGGCCTCGTGCAGCGTTTGCACAGTGTTTTATCAGCCTGTCCTCTCTCCCTCAGAGTTGAAGCAGCTGAGCTGGCTGAGCCTCACGGGGCTGCTCATGGTGCTGTGTGGCGAGGGCCTGCGTAAGGCGGCCATGTTGACCGCCGGCTCCAACTTCAACCACATCGTCCAGAACGAGAAGGCCCAGAGCCACGTGCTGGTCACGGGCGGGGTCTACTCCTACTTCAGACACCCTTCCTACGTGGGCTGGTTCTACTGGAGCATAGGAACGCAGGTGAGCTCCAACAGCGCCGCCCAGCCTCGCTTCCCCCTCCGCCGTCGTACATCCACAATTAATGACGCTCGCAAACCAGGGCGTGATTGGAGAACCTGCCCTGCTTTACAGTTGCCCTCCTGTTTTCACTCACATGTGAGTTTGTTGTAATGGGGGTTGACGGATAACTGATATTTGCAACCAATGTACATTTGCAGTAAAGTGAAACACTTGGTGGAGAGGTTGCTGTCGTTTAGCGTCCCTTCATTGACAGAAACCACAGTGGGCGTCCGTACACTGTTTGAACAGAGTTGTGTGTCCTCGGGCACGACGCTGAACCACACGTCACCCCGACATACCGTGCGTGTGTGAGCCTTGACCGCCATAGAGAAGCGCTGTCACGATTTAAAAACATCTTAACGATGACACGCGTGCCACTCGGTGCTGCAGCGCGGCGGGTGCGAGGGCCCCTCGTGTCATTCGCAGTCTGCTGCTGATGTGGAGTGTTTCCTGGCAATGGCGCTATCGTCAAAATCATGTAGCCAGCGCAGCGAGGATCTGCAGTCGGTTTCTCATGTGTCGCGCTGTGCCTCACTGTTGCAGGTCATGCTGTGTAACCCGGTGTGCATACTGGGCTACACGATAGCCAGCTGGCGGTTCTTCCGGGAGCGGATCGAGGAGGAGGAGCTCTCCCTCATCCACTTCTTTGCAGAGGACTATGTGGAGTACAAGAAGAAGGTTCCCACCGGGCTGCCCTTCATCTCAGGTATCCGGGTCAACTAGCGCCAGGAGCTGGATGCTTGGACGGACTCACAGCACTGAAGCAGGTCAGAACCTGGTGGGGGTGTGGCGTCGGCCACGAGGGCCACCCTCTGGAGGGAAACCTGCAGCTGGCTGGCAGCCTGCAGCTCACAGACAGAGACTGTGGCAGCGGGGACGGCGGCGGGCAGCTGGGCTGCTGTTTTTGTTTTGTTTTTTCTACCAACCTCCTCAATCTGTTCGAAGAGCAGACGAACCTCCACTGTACTAGATGTATACCCTGTCTGTCCGCGTTGTGTTTCTGTTTGCATGCTTTGGCCAGGCCTTGCGTTCTCGGTGCTGAGCTGCTGTGCTGGAGAACGACGCGCACACTGGGCCCTGTCGTTCATCAGCAGAGCGTGACCTGGCTGTGCTTTCCGTTTTTAAACCACGCAGGTGCTTAAAGGAATACTCCACAGTCGCCCACTGTAGTAGAGCTTCTCCATATCTAGCATCCAGGACTCCTCCCCCAACACGAGGGCGTTCTGCCTCATCAGGTCCGGTGTGCATCATCATCATCATCATGAAGCTGACAGAGACTGTGGAATGTGCAGGATAAATGATGTGATTTTTATCCTCTGGGCCATCCTTTGGGTCTGTCCTCCTCCTTTTGTCCGGTTCCAGTAAGCTTCCAGTTGGGTCTTTCTCGCTTTCAGCACAGACCTCTTCCAGGTGGAAGCTGTCGTCTTTCAGTCACTCCACGCCAGAATGAAACGCATGACGTCAGGCTGGCGTCTGGAGGTAGCTCCGAAGATCAGCCACATGCTGCGCACTTCCGCTCATTGAATGAAAAAGTGAACACACACATCCAGATCCATTCAGTGGAGTATTCCTTAAAGTGTCCCTAAAAATTAGAACTCTTTCATGGTGGAAAAGCCCCCCCCCCCCCAGAATAGACTACGATTACACAGCTGCAGTAATAGCAGAGATACTGGAGTTCTCCTGGAGTCAGTAGATGTTTAACACAGGGTGACACCAGATCCAAACAGCAGCATTTTATTTAAGATAGAATTGAAATGTGCAGAGAAAGCCCAGGTTTCTATCAGGTGTCTGACTGAAGCTCCACAAGCCTGATTCACGTCTGACCCCCGTATTTCCACATCTTTAGTTTATTCGTTGATATTACTCCGGTGGGGTTGGACAGCTGAAGATGCACAGGGTCACGCGGCATTACAGATCATCGCGAGCTCACCCTCCAACCAGGCGGAGAGGATGCGTTGACATCGCTTCCTGTCTTTCTTTCTCGTCATTGTTTAATATGTGAACCGCTGGTCAGCTGACAGTACAGTGTCCCGTCGCATCGGTTTATCTCTGTGTTCCTCCTGTTGACCTGCGGAGCTCACTTTGTGTTAGTAGTAGGGTTGACACAGTGTACACAGTAGACTGGTGTTACACACAGATGATGTCATCTGCCCAGAGGCGTAGATATAAAACCCATTTGGTTCATTTTGGCACACTAGTAGCAGCACCCTACCAAATAATTTATTTGTATATTGGTAAGTGGTTGAGAGAGGCCAACTAAGCAGCGCTCTCTCTCTCTCTCTCTCACGGTTCTACATGTCCACTGCCCCAACCCTGATTTCATTGTGTGTTTGAGACACTGGTACAACCGAAGCAAAGATGCTCTGTGGGTAAAAGACTGGGTCAAAACCTCATCTGTTGGCGGACCGTGTGCGGGCATCGTGTGACACCGAGGACGTGGCTGAAACCTGCTGGGGAATCATTGGGTCACGCGCTCTGCTCCTCTCCTCCTCTCAGTGCTTTCACGCAGCCCCCTCCCCAATAAAGCTGTTGTCATTTCTATGATCTCTATCAAGTATGAAACAGTGACTGATGTTAACTGGGGGTCATTTCCAAACTGATGCCCTGCAGCTGCTGAAATCCTGTTTTTATAAGTCAAGACATCACCAAAGTCACCACTCATAAATTAAAGAAAACAGCTGTGCTGTGATTTCAGCTGTCTGCATGATAAATGATCACTCAAAGGAATTCTGAATTCTGTTATATTCAACTCAATTTTGGACCCAAAATGCAAAACGCAGACAAGAGGGAGTTGGGAAGAATTTTAAAGCTGGCATTTGCAAACTTGGGGTGATGGAGTCGAGAGGCTGAGGCTAGGTGTGGTCTGAAGAGTGGCTGGATCAGGTGGACTGGTTTGGGCAAAGGCTGGACATGGTAGGCAGCAGGCTCTGAGGCACAGGTAGGCAAAGAGTTAGCATTCAACAGGTGATCACAAATAAACGATCGAGAAAGTTGTTTATATCACTCTGGCAGACAAGGTGGTGGAGTAGGTTAGGAGAAGACTTGCAGACGTATGGCTGAAGTGGTGGGGGAAGGAACCTGACAGCCGCTCCAAGCCAACACACGACAAACAGGACAATCAAACCGCACCAGGCAAGAGACGACAAAAGGAAAATGCTGGGATGAAGAGGAGGAGGCAGCCTAACAGACTTTGACAAAAAAAAGTCCCAAAAGAAGTGTAAAAAGTCAGTAAGTGATGATGTAATAAAAACCCTTCAAGCATCACCTCACCACACAGATGATAGCTATGTTACTTTATCACTCAGTCAGTCACTGATACATATTCAGGGATGTAGCACTGGAATTCTGGTCCAGCCAAAACAGAAAGGTAGCCTGTGGAGTGTTGGGAATAGTCCGCATGACTGTAGCGAGGATTAAGAACGGACAGGGTAAAGTATAGAAGGAATCTACTATATTTGTGTGAGTGAGTGTTTGGGGAATTTGCAACTTGTGTGCAAACTAATGAAAAACATCAGCATGGTCACTTCTGGGTAGAATACAATCGTAATTTACAGGTCTGAATTAACTAATTAATAGGCACAAAGTAAAATGTAACCATTGTATACGAAAAAAAAGATATGCTGTGATTGTTACACAACCAAAAAGGTACCACGGAGCAAAGTAAAACTAATGAATGTACACAGTAATCGTTTGTGCTGTAAAGTCAATCCTGCACAATTTGGACTTTTCAAAATGATCATTTGTGTGCACAAATGAACTGACACAAAGATAAACCGAGCTCAACATTTTGACATGTTTTAAGGGACTCGTTGATGTCCACGCTTTCTTTTTTTTTAACAGGATTTGTTAATTAGTGAAAACAAATGAGTGAATATTATGTGTGTGGGAGTCCAAATGAATTACAGCCTGCGTGTGCCCATGATGAAGAAACATGTCACGGGATGCGTCTTAACAGACAACAATGGCGCACCGTAATGAGACGCACACAAACCTCGTTAGCAGGAGATGTTGAGTGACAGAGTCAGAAGTCCCACCAGTGTGATGTATAAGAGCACCTCATCATAATCTAAACACACCACTGTATACCAAATATTAGCTTCTCACCTTCACTCAACATTTTTACTAACTTAGCACCTCATATATTGTGCGCTGCAGTTGTAGCATAACTACTATCACCTCACAGCCTGCTGACTGCTACTAAGTCCAACACTCAGGACTAGTTTGGAAGACACAAGAAGAATTCAACGAATTTGTTCTTTTAGTTTTAATTTGGACCAGTGGCACAATCTACTGAATACTGGCTTTGTGTAATTGGCACAGGATACATGTGTGTACGTACATGGGTTTTGGGTTTACGAGTGTTTGAGACACTTGCAGTATACAGGATCTGTGAAGTGCACTGACTCAGTTTAAATCATGAAATTACTGGATGCAAGATGTTAAAGAAATGGGTTGACTCTTACAGTACAGCACCTGAGCTGGAGTTTTGGATATGTCGCACTTTGACTGTATAGAGTAGCATTTATCGTAGGCCTGTATGAAACAGTTTGTTACTCTGATGGAAAACTGTGCGTTTCTTCACTAAGCTGATTTTTCTCAACACCATGTGTGAAATAAAATCATATTATGAAGGATCTGTCTTTATTCATCTCATTATGCAGACCGGATTTTAATTGGCTGGCCTTTTTAAAGGTTATTTGAGATGGATTTAAAGTAATTACTATAAATTGAATCCATAAAGCATTTCTTGTATTATACTAAAATAAAGGATCATGAGGGTGTCAAAATATTAAAAGTGAAGAGTCACTGGTGAAGAGCAGAATTTCCAGATGATGTCCTGCCCAGCCCATCCAACCTCTTCAGCTGGGGCCTGGCAGACACTCCAGCATGCCCACTGTGCCAGAGGAGAGGATCCCTGGAGCACATCCTCAGCTGCTGGCCAAAAGCACCCTGTGAGAGGGGCGCTATCGCTAGTGCCATGACCGGGTGCTAAGGGTAATAGCACAGGAATCAATGACAACAGGCAGCAGAAACCAGCAAAGACATCTATTGCTTTTTTCCAGGCCGGAGAGTAGCCAAAACGCCACCCAAACCAGCCAGGGGGCCTTTTGGCAACAGCGCAGGACTGGCAGCTGAAAGTGGACCTTGGGAAACAGCTCAAATTCCCAGACAGTGTCCACGCAGCGTCCACGCTTAGGCCAGACGGGAGAGGAGTTAACCGTTCAGTGGGAGGACTGTGTGGAGGAGGAAGAGGGCCAAGTATGAGGAGCTGAGCAGTATGTGCCCAAGCAATAGGTGGATGAACCTGTGTGACCCAATATCAATCAATGATATCAATTAAATCAATCTAATGAAACGCATAACTGCGTCAGTTGTTTAAAAACTAAATTAATGTTCGAGTAACTTAATTAAATTGAGTTGAGAACTCAAGTTTCCTCTATCTTGAGCTCAGGTCCCCTCCCCTACCAAGTGAACATGTCTGGACAAATTCAGACAATCAAGACTGTGTGTTAAAGCACCTGTAACTGAACAAATACAGTGTCAAGGACACTCTCAGGACGAGCAACATTTCATTAAAGAAACTCGACTTCTGAACAGATATCGAAGGGTACAAACAACAAATAAAACATGCGTGACCTGCTGAAACTCATTTCATGTAAAATATTATTTCTGAAGGGTTAATGAAACAATATTCTTTGGTGTTTTGTATTTTTATGAAATATATTACCATGACATTGTTATCATATCATATCATAATACTATGACCTTTTTCTCCCCCACAAATCATGGCATTGGAACCCTGCCGAAACAGCTGGGTTCCAATATAGTGTTGTTTTTTTACCAATTAGCATTTTTACTATGAAGTAAATATAAAACATTAATCTTTGATGTTTACTTTTTTGATACTTTCTTTTTATTGTTTTTCCTTGGCAATGTATAAACATTATACATAGGGGAAAAAGGGTATAAACAAAAAAACCCCAAACATCAGAAAAGGAACATGCTGGATTGCCATGCCTCTATAGTTTGTTCCTGCTTTATTATCAGTGTGATAGTCCTTATCCTGTCATTGACATGCATACAGTCCATTTCTCCCACTTTTTGCGACATTGTTCTTCTTGAGTCCTTATCTTATGAGTCAATTGTTCCATAATATGTATTTCATTCACAATTTTCAGCCAATCATCTTGTGTTGGTAGATCAGACTTATACCACTTTCTCATAATTGCTTTCTTACAAGCTACTAACAAAATTTTCTATAAATACCTGTCCTCTTCTAACACAACATTCCCTGTCATGATGCCAAAATACAACAATGTACATGACTTAAATACACTGTGGGACCGGGCACTGCCGCGTCCTTTCGTCCAGAAACTTTATTCCAGGGGAAGGAAGTTAGTCAAACAGTACTATATAATAAATAAGAACACTTAGTTTCATAATAATCCGACAACACCATAGCCCAAAATTCTGACAATAACTATGTGAACATCTTCCCAAAATTTCATGATTTTAGGACAAAGCCAAAAAACATGAGAGTGGTCCACATATCTCCACATCTTCTCCAACATAGCTGTGGTACTGAAGTGTGTTTGTTCCTAATTTTGGGTGTCACAAAGAATCTAATTAAGTTCTTCCAACAATATATTCTCCAAGCAGGTGATGATGTAGTTGACTGCTGTGTTCTCCAAATATGCAACCATTCATCTTCAGAAATATTCACACCCAGCTCTCTCTCCAACCTCTTGCCTCCATTAGAGGCCCATATATTGTAGAGATTAATCTAAATTTCTTTGAAATGTAGGTTTCAATTATGGTTCTAATTATTGCTTTTGTCTATCCTGATTTACACTGTGTTTTATTTCTTTTTTTGAAAAAGTCCCTTATCTGCAAACATCTGAAATGTCTTGTCTCTGTCTTGATTACTTAAGTCATATTTTTGTTTAATCTCCTGGAAGCTGATGAAATTCCCATTTTTAACTGCTGTACAATCCATTGTTTAAACCTCTGATCAAGAGAAGCAGGTGTAAATGATGTTTCCTTTTTATGGCATTATACTATATGAATATATTGAAACTCCTGTTGAACTGATAGCTTAGTGGTTAGCGCACACACGCCCTTCATGTAGTGCAGTGTGGGTTCAACTCTCATAAAAGTACTGGATGTCACAACTCTGGATAATTAAAGTCCCTTTTGTGATATTGTTATGCCCTAACATAAAGTACTAGTACATCTATCATGATGTTTTTGCCCCTCCTGTACTCTGACAGTTTGATTCATTGCTGTACTTCTACCTTTTTCGAGGTATTTGATGCCTCACGGAACTATAAATGCATTACAGTTTACGGTGTGCGTACATCCAGCTGAGTCTCTGAAGTTCACTGAATAATGCAGAACAGAGAGAGGTCAGTAAACCAAAGCTGTATACACAATATAAATGTGAAACTTCCCGTGTAAGTTCAACTGTTGACCACAGAACAAATATTTCTCACTTTGATCTCCTTATGCAACACCACTATATCTGGCTTAGTTTCCAAATTTTCACAAACGTAAACTATTTTCCTATTAACCAAGTACATTGTTAATCAATCTCAGACGCACGGATTCTATCGATTATTCGGCGTTGGGTTTACTCATGTGCGCATGCGCGAGACTCGGTCTTCCTTTCTGTTAGCTTCTCCGCCATGGCGCCTATCGTAAGTAACATGGAGCGTTACAAATCCACCAAAATGACGGCTTTAACCTGTATGAAAGCGAGAGAGAGCGGGCTGGGTGACCGTCACTTTGGTTTTGACAGCCGCGGTGAAAAGTGCGAAGTTGAGCTTGGGCTTTAAAGCGTGTTTAGGAGCACAAAGGGAGACGAGTTTTTCTTTGGCCTGCCGTTAGCGGAGCAGGCTAGACGCTCACCACGTTGTGAAGGCAGCCTGCGTGACAGCGGCTGCTGCTCCGTCGCTCTGCGCTCTCGGCAACAAACTTTTGGAGATAAAACGGGATTGTTGTTCTGTTTAGCCTCGGCGTGCGTTCATTGGTTTACACTGACAACACTAAAGGAGAGTAAAGGGACAGAGTGAACGTCGCGCTGCCCGTTTGGTAATCGGCAGTATGCTGTGAATGTGCATGGGCATAGGCGCCGTCCCGTTTTAGCTGACCCTTCTGTGTCCTGTTAGCAGAAGAAGCAGAGCACCGGTAAAGGGGGGAAGAAGAAGAAGCAGGTCCTGAAGTTCACACTGGACTGCACCCATCCTGTTGAAGATGGCATCATGGACGCTGCCAACTTCGTAAGTCCCCCGCTTGTCCGGCGGCCAGTCGCCTCTGTTTCACTGGGTTCAGCCAACAGTCGGTGCAGACGGTCTCTTCCGTGCTGTTTTCCAGGAGCAGTTCCTTCAGGAGCGCATCAAGGTGAACGGGAAAGCCGGGAACCTGGGTGGTGGTGTGGTCTCCATCGAGAGGAGCAAGAGCAAGATCACAGTGTCTTCTGAGGTGCCCTTCTCCAAAAGGTGAGGAACAGTCCCACTTTGTCCCCCGTTTACACAGAGTAATGCCCAGTGAATGTCCCAGACACGCTGCGGGACACTGGTCAGTCCACGTTGGCCTGCGCTTTCACACAAGGGGATTCCCACCCGGTCTCCCTCTGTTATCCAGTCTGGATCAGGATCCCACACGTTAATGCAGGTGTAAATACAGCAGAACACAGAATGCACCCAGATCAACCAACAGGATCTGACAGTTGTACAACCTGTACAAAATAGAAATGGAATCACTGTCTGTGACTAACAACCAACAAACTGTACCTCATGAGAACAGGTGGAGGCAGTGATGGACCAAGTTTAACCTCTCTGAACAGGAAGTCCCACAATTACTCACATCCTGTTTCGTTGAATAAAATCCAGACCAGTCAAGTTAATTTATTTAATTAACAGTCTCCTGGTAGTATACCATCTCTGTGGTTACCATGACAGCGTTTGTGATTTAACCTCCATTATTTAACATGAAAATTCCAGTGGACTAAAGTCATCTGCCCCTACCCCCCCAAACTACATCACTTCATAACATGAATCTCCTGGATGAGAGCTGTCACAGATCGTGTTGTGCAGAATGACTTTTATGGCATTACGTCCTGGTGGTACAGTCAGCTGCTACTCGCTGATGTGGTAGAAATAATGTCAGATTTGGGCGTGAACCCCCATGAATATTTTAGCAGCTGAGATGAGTGTGCTGCTACAAACCTACGTCCTACAAACCATTTAGCATTCCTTATCTAATTGTAAGTTCAGGTCCGGTGCTGCTGGAGGATGAGGAACTGACAGCGTTGTCTCTTTGCAGGTACCTCAAGTATCTGACCAAGAAGTACCTGAAGAAGAACAACCTTCGTGACTGGCTGCGCGTCGTGGCCAACACCAAGGAAAGCTACGAGCTCCGTTACTTCCAGATCAACCAGGATGAGGAGGAGGAAGAGGATGAAGACTAAAGTGACAACCCATGGTTTTGTACATTGAAATAAATGTTGTTTACAGTACAGAAGCTCGTCTGCCGTGCTTTCTTTGAGGTTTTCTGTGGGCGTCTCGCAGAGAGATGTTACCTTTCTGTCACATGCCAGCTGTCGCTGTCACGCTGGTGACACATAGGTGGGGTGAGGAAGTTCAATGTGTTGGTGCTGCTGTTGTGTAGAGATGGAGTTGAGTTGTAAGCTCCTTGTTTAGGATAGTCACGCAGCTGTGGTGGTCCTAAGGAGAGATCCAGTTTGGACCGTGCGATTCGGATTAAAGACGACGAAAGGAGATGAAGAAATAATTTACATGACATTTTATTTAACCATTTCAATGAAAAACAATGTAGCCCAGGTAAATTTCACTATAAAAAGAATGCAGTACAGACATGAAAAAAAAAACACCTCTGCTGTTTTTAAAACAACAACGTGCCTTCTGTTCTTGCACGCCTTCACACATCGAACCATGTCCTGTCTGAGGATTGGAATGGCTAACATCACTCAATGGGTGAAGACAGGAAAGCCAGCTGACACTGAGGTGTGCATCCGTGATGCAAACACTGAAGAAGACAACAAAAGGAATGTAACATCGAGTGGAGTGCACTAACTCAGAACATTGTTCCTGATTGTAATCTGTGGCAGCTGCACGCACACCTGCTCATTACTATTCAACACAAACAAGACTTCCATATCCTGAACATACACGTAGAAAAAGGCACAGGTATGGAGTGTTTTTGAAAACCTTTGAAAAGCCCTCAGTGGGAAAAGACTGAGGGATCTGCTGTAGCACCCGTAAATGTGACAATTCATTTCATCATTTCAAATACTGCGACAAAGAAAAAGGACAAAACAGAGACATGAAGACATCAATTTGTGGGTGGATTACAAAATGGGGAAAAAATGGGTTTTGGGAAGCACGACGCTGCTGGGTGTGAAGTGCTCGGAGCAAACTGCTGCGGGTTCACTCCAGATGGGAAGTGAGGATATCGTAACCGTTCGTTGTGAGGAGCTGAGTCGAGCTCCGGTCCCGTTTTCTCTGATTTCAGTGTCCAAATTGGTTCAGAACCAGTTTGCTGGTACTTGAGATGTGTGGATATCTTTCAGACTTTTGAGCCCCTCCCCCCCCTGAACTCAACCATCCCACTAGCGGCCCAACAAGCCAGGTGTTCCTGCTGAGCATCGCCGGTCTCTGCTCCAGTGAAAAGGGTTGAGGTGTTGCTGTTGCGGGCCCGATCAGATTGTTCGGGGGTTGTATTCGGGCAGCTTTTTCAGTTTCTCCTGCTCCTGCTGGGTGTCCTGTCTGGCGATGACCAGGGAGTGAGAGTAGCCCATCACCACCTGCAGAAACAACATGTTACACATTTTTTACTCCTGCGCCACAACCCTGCAAATCGACTGACATTCCCATGGGCCTGCGCTGCACGCTGCGTGCATGCTTACATGCTAACATAAGAAGGTTCTTATCGCTGCACCTGCTAAACATCAGCATGTTAGCATGTAGCTCAGTGTTCAGATGTTGTATTGATGGTTCCCTCATTAGGAGCTGCTCATTTACCTGCTCAATGTAGACACCATCCAAGGTCTTGACCTCCTGGGCAGTGGTGGAGGACTTAGGTTTGTTGTCTCCATATCCCTAAAGGACAAAGGACAAGAATCTCATCAGTATTCAGTGCTCTGTCATACCAAACCATCTTGAACGTACTATCCAGACATGACGAAAGGTTTCGGCCTCGAGTCTCACCAGCTCTCCGAATGTAGGCGAGGGGCCCCAGCTGATCGTGCTCTCATCGGCAGCGATGATGATGCTGCTCTTCCTGCGAAACGCAAAACGCACAGACACATCACCGCGAGCTCTCACTAACGTCTCCCTTTGGACTTACTACGTCACCTGGTGCCCAGAGTGCAGGGTCTGTGTCTAACAACACATCCCACAATGTGTGTGTCAAATGTAACGCCTCATTATGCTCAACTCAAGCTGCTCACTGGCCTCACTGATCTACTTCACACTCCAGCAGTATCTTTTGAGACAGACACCAAAACGTCCACGCAGAAAGAAGACGGCGCGTCGAGCTCTCACCCGCACGCCAGGCTACGGATCTTCCAGCCGCACAGATCCTGCACAGCTTTAGGATACATGGTCGACTCTCTGGAAGTGTTCGTCACCCCCCAGAAGTACAGCCCTCCTGTAAATACAACACTGGTTGGTATTCAGCGTGGACAGTTGCGGCAGACATGAGCGACAACAGAAGTGAGCCGGAGCCTTGCGTCGGCATGACGTGCTTCCTGCGCACCCATCTCGCTGACGGCGAACGAACACTGGTAGCCTGTGTAGATCTGACTGGCTCCGCGTCCGGGGAAGTCAAACAGCTTGACCAGGCGGGGGACCATCTCGTCCTTCTGCTCCGTGTGGCCCAGACGCCCGTAACCGCCGAAGCCCCAGCTGAACACGCGCTTCTGAGAGTCCAGCACCAGCTGCGCGCACACACACACACACACACACACACACGCTTGTTAGAAGCAGCAGCGGTTCTGGAGAAACAACCGTTTGATGTGACTATGTTGTGATGAGACTAATGAGTGCGTTCTCTCACTGTGTGGTTACCCCCACAGGCCACATCTCGGACCACCACGTTGGGCACGGGCATGACCTGGCCGTCCTTGGACTTCTCGATGAAGATGGCGACGCGGCGAGGAATGAGCTCGCAGTCGAACTCGATGCGCTGGGCCCGAGCGATGAACTTTCCGTCACTGTTGTGACCTGCAATGACACGGGGGTCAGTCAAATAATCCAGAATAAGACAACCGCAGCGTCGGCGTGACGGTTGATGATGCTTTTAACAGAAACATTTCAGGCCACGGAAAACTGTTTCATGTGGCTTTAGCTTTGTAGCTAACTTAGTGTTCACTGAGAGCAAGCATCTAAAGTCAGCTGTTCTCATGTCTGCAGATCAGTGATCAGAATATAATCACTGCTGTAATGGTGTCAATAAAATAACTATGTCTATTATTAGAAAAAACTGAGTAGAGCAGAGCCCTCCACCAAGGAGTCTGATTAAAGGCTGATTAATAATGTTAACTATCAAAGAAATCACATCAGACATCAGATGACTGCATACTGTGTAAAAACTTAGTTAGCCAGTGATTAATGTTTGACTCATTCACAGCTACATGTATGTGACAACACTTCAGAAGTACACGATGGCTCTGAAGCTCAAGCCCAGGATCATCAGCCTGCACACTGCAGTGATTCACTGGAGTCCAATGAACAGAGCTCTGTACTCTACTCCACATTCAGTGTACTCTACTTTTCTATTGAGTCACATTAGATGTTGCAGTCATTGTTGTGGGAGCACTAGTTTCTGAATGACCTCACGCATCTGACGATGAGCTGTGGTCGGCTTCGCACCCTGGCCTCCGTCAGCCGCGTATGAGCAGCGCCGCCCCCGGCGCGCTCCCGTTTCGCTGACTGATCGCTACGGTGACACATTCAAAACAACGCGCGCGCCGGCATGTCGCGAGCGTACCCAGCTGTCCATACTCCGGGCAGCCGAAGGAGTACAGGTTTCCTTTGCAGTCCACCACCATGCTGAATTCAGCACCACAGGCCACCTTCACCAGGGGCTGGCCGTTGTAGGAAATCTGGAGGGAGACAGAAGGTTCACTGAGGAAGGCTCGGAAAGGTCAGCGAGGTATTGCTACATGTAAAACAGTGAGCAACAAAACACCTCTCCTTTGTCTTGCAAAAGCTAATTATTAAATCTTGAACTTCAGGATTACACACAACACATGGCTGAGTTCCATCAGTTTTGTTCTGTCAACAGGTGAAAAGTCTGTTTCTCAAACGCTGCTCGCGTGCTTGGTGCGGCGGGGGTGGCTTACTGGTGCTGGGCTGAGGACTGCATCGGTCTGGTTGCCTTGGCCAAGCTGGCCCAGCTTGTTCTCACCAAAAGAGTAGGCGATGCCATCCTCTGAGGAGAGAGAACCACGGCGGCGTTCAACATCACATCCTGTCCACCGCTCTTTACGCTAGATTGAAAACTGCCGAGCCGTGACAACTGGTCTCACGCTGATACTGACTTTGTGCGGGTGCTAAGAAATCACAGACATCAGCTGCTGGGATGTAAACAAACAGGCGGCGGCTTGCTCACCTGTGAGCGCCAGGGTGTGATTGCGTCCACAGGCTGCGGCAACAATCACATGATCTGCCAGGGCCTCAATCAGCTTGGGAGCCTCCAGTCGTTTGGTGTCGCCGTGGCCTAGCTGACCTTTGTCATTACGACCTGAAGAAACCGGAAAGAGAGCTCAGCAAAGGGTATCGCCTTCCGCCCTGAATGTGAGCTAAGCCACGCCTTTGGGGGTGTGGCTTAAACACTGCCTCTACTGCGAGAACCCCTCGCACCGATAATCGGCAGGCTACATACCCCAGCTCCACAGCTTGCCCTCGGTGGTCATGAGGAGACTGTGAGCGGCGCAGGGGCCGGACACCACGCAGCTGACCTGGACCTCGTTCAGACAACCGTAGCGGTGTGGACCCCACAGGTTCTGGCCCAGGTTGCGGAAAGCAGCTGGAAACACAAGAGAAGTTTCATACAGGCCGCGTGTCGACACCCCAGCCCACCCTGTTCCCTGAGCGCTGTCTGGAAGGACAGAACAGCAGACACCTTGCTGTATAATGCATCGTTAAGAGCCCTCTTATGAGAGTCCACGTGAACAATATGGTTCAGAGCTACAGTACAGATACCATCACAATATTAGTGTAATAATCCATGTTCATGTAAAAGTTTGGGCACCCCTGGTCAAAATGTCTGTTACAGGGAATAGGTGAGTAGAAGCAGGATGAGTGTGGCAGCTGTTTCCTGAGTGGAGGACCAAGAAAACTTTCAGAGACGAGGATTGTTAGAAAAGCTGCAGCTAATACACCGACTCTACATTAGAACCTCAGCACAACTCCACCTCGTGTGACCTCAACTATCATTAAATCTGAAGGTGTTCAGTCCGACAACCGTAACAAAGCACAAACCATTTGGATGGTGAGTGGGGGAGATTCTGAAAAGCGCCACTAGCTGGTGCAGTTGTGACATTCTGCAGGAGCAGATCACTGAAACCTACATCATCTCAAATCAAGGACTACTTTTTTTTATTCTAATGCATAAACCAGAAGGTAAACTCTGCCTCGCATTTAAGCTCATGGTGTTCAAGAAGAGAGAGTGATCAGAGAGATTGTGACACGATTGAAAGAACTAATCTTCTGCCTCCTTTTTAAATATGTAGGGGTGAGGGGTTTCCCTTTGATATCTCTCTGATAGACTTTTTTTTTTAGCCTCATTATCATCATCCCCTCTTTACCCCTCATATAGAAAGACTCCACCTCAAGCTATAGGGCAGCTCTCAGCCAGTCTAAACTCTGGCCAGTGCGTATCTAAAGTCCTATATCTCCCACACCAATCTTTCTGCATCAATGTAAACCATCTCCAATGGAAGCTGGGACCTGAATGTGCTGAAGCTCAGAGCCTGAAGAGCAGAGAAGTGCGAAAGTGTCCACATACTTGCCACAAAAGAGTTATGTGAATGTGTGTGTGGTGCTCGGGCAGGCACAGCATCTCGCCTGTCTAGAGATGGTCTTTGTCTACGCAGCTGCTCGTGCCGACACCCCCACCCCCATTCAGTCTCAACAAAGCTGATTTATCACTGTGTACCAGGAGTGAGACGAGGATGGAACAGGGCAATGCACAGCCTGCCCCGGGGGGGCAGCACAGAACATGCATACATATGAATAGCCATTACTGTCACAATCAATTAATGGGATCTGACCGGTTCGAGCATATGCTGCCTGCGCATCCCAAACAAAGACACATGTAGCTGAACGTAAACCTAAAGTGTGGACATCAGATTTGTTCTGCTTACTGTATGTGCTGCAACCATTTCTTGACAAGAAAACAACTAGAAAGCCCCAGTTCTGGATCAATGTGCGGTCTGGCCAGCCAGGATCTGAAGCATGACTCTGCTGCTCAGGAGTTTAAGCCTAAACTTAAATTGATGTTGTATGCTCCCTAACCATACAGCTATCAGTCCGCCCCACTTATTTCAAATCTTTCTGGAGATATGACTCAAACTGAGAATGAGAATATGAGAATCCAAAAATTTCCTGGATCCAGATACTGATCTGGATCATTCCCAAAACTGAATGGTCTCTGCATTAGACCAAGAGCCACCTCTGGTAAAAGAAATTCAGTGAAAATCTTAATCTTAACACGTAATCCTGCTAAGAAACAAGCAGGCCAAACCCAAACACACAACAGTTTATCCACCTGACCATCCTGCGGGTGCCAGAATGATAACAAACCTGGCAACTTCACTGGGCCGAACAAGGCTCCGGGAAGCTGCACATTTACTGCACCAACCGTGGTTTGTCATGAAACAGTGGCAGCATGTGACTCCCCTCAAACAAGGCTGTTGACCCATAAGTTGACGGGTGAGAGATGATGGCTGCACTCACTCGAGTCAGGTTTCACAATGTTAAGCACAAAATAGGCTTGGTTTCCATGGTTACTCCATGCCAATGCCTGCTGACGTCTTCTCTACAAATGACACGTATAGTAGTATGTGTACATAGTTGCTATTAATTGCTGTTATTGTCAAAACATTTACATAGTTATGGCAGTAAGGAAATAAAAACATCACATGGACACATCAGCATACAGAAAGGGGAAGTGTTCAGCCACAGCGATCTGCCTGACTCTAGATGCAACCCAGCTCTTTGCCTGAAACATATTGTACCTTGTTGTTTGGGCACCTCCTTTCTTCCAATCAAATCCCAGTTGGTTGCACCAAAAATGAGCAGATGACCTTTGACCTTTGGGCACTCAAGTTTCTGTAGAAAGGTAAACAATAGATAGATGAATAAATAAATAAAAGCTCATACATATAACTGGCTGAACTCAAAATGCTAATTATTTAGATAACTACAGCTTCATTCTGGGTGTTGATTAGAGGAACATTCTGACTTTTGTCATCTTAACCACCTAGTTTGAAGACCTGCCAATCGTTTTTTCCAATTCCTGATGAACAAAAGGTGTTTAAGCACTACGTCACAAGTAAGTATCCCTGTGTACACTGTGGACCTGAGGAAGCTGCTGAACAGAGCAACTCCACCTGGAGAGATGACTCCCTTTCAGCAGAAAACAGATAAAAGATGTTGCATGCCAAGTGTCAGAATGTCCTAAATTATAGGGGAACAGATAAATACATGTGCAGATAAAAACTGGCTGGCTGGCTGGCTGGCAGTAATTGCTATGAGGTAATCATTTGTATATCCTGAATAATCACTCCGTCACAATCATGAGATACTGAATTTAATCTTTGTCATATTTTCCTGGAGGGCATGGTCGTATGCAGGGTGGTCAACAATAAAATCAAAAACATGCCAAGCAATTAAATGGTCTAAACTACAAGTATAAGATTTCTGACAGTTTCCTGTAAATGGCCAGTTTGTCTTCAGACGGTGCATCAAACCCACTATTTTCTCCTTGATGTCGTCTGCCACAGTCACAGGCTGGAGTCCAGACTTGGCGGCGGGCCTGCCAGGTTTCTTGTTGTTCTCCTGCTCGAAGTCAAACTCATCGTCGCTGCTGAAATCTCTCTCTTTCCTCTTCCCGCTGGCCCTCTTCTTCTTCACCCCACCGTTCCCTGAGATGTCTGTCACCTTCTTACGTGGCATTTTTTCCAATCAGAAGCTGAGAAGGAGGCAGTGGTCGGTTTATGAAAAGTGTAACAATAAGGAGTATTTCAATCTGTAACTGTACCTGAACTAAGATAAAAATGAAGTGGTGTAGGGGCCCACAGCAAGGAAAAGTAATGAGACCAGGGCAAGTTGGAGACATTATACACAACATGACTAAAACATAATCAAGGACAGCTGCACAGGATCAATCATGTTTGAAGACCGGCAAAGAAAGGAATCAGGCAAATAAACGCGTCAAAGAAAAAGCTCCACATGTAAAGAGCTAGTACTGTGATGAAAGTTACACGCCAACCAACAGCTATCACTTCCACACTCTTGTTTCCATTCCGTCTACTTAATCAAGTGAAGGGTTCAGACTGTAACACACACACACACACACACACACACACACACACACACACACACACACACACACACACACACACACACACACACACACACACACACGAGTCCTGGATGTGTCTCTAAGAAGTTGCGCTGGTTCCCTCTATTGTCGAATAACAGCCACTGAAGTCGAAAATGTGGCCGGTTCTCTCTAAATATCCTCTCGGGCGTTTGTTTAACCAGTGACAAGTAGAAAGCAGCAGCAGAAACCACAAACCTCCAGCGAACTACAACACGTACCGGTGACCGTGTAGCGCCTAGCTGCTAGCCTCATTAGGCTAACGAGCTAACCGCTGTCGCTCTTTGTTCACATAATGCTCGGGCAGCAAGCTAGCTAACGTGCTAACGCACAGCATGTAAAGTTAACGTTACATAGTTGCACGGCAGCTACAGAGACGGATGAGGTGAAGGATGTGTGTTCTATAAAATGGACAACTTCTGACTAAAAGAAACTTAAGTAAAATGCAGAAAACAGCGGACTGAGAGGATCATAGTGCTAGCGTTGCCTCGCTACTGTAAGCTAACAGGCGCTCTAAATAAAGACACGGGCACTAACGTTACACGAAACGATGCTGCAATTAAAAAAAACTTTTTCGTATTTTCATGATGGGACGCGTTTTTGTTTTAGCGTACGTACAACCGCCGTGAATTCGGAAAATGTTGTTTGTAATTCCATAAAGGTAAGAATAAAAAATATACCGGTGATTTCCTGATTCAGCAGCTCTCTGTCCGTCTCCGGTTTGATTGATTTGAACAAAAGAAGCTGCAGTCTGCTTTCACACCACGTGGTTTGCATTTACTATTCATACAGGAAACCGAGCACTCGCCGAGTTGGGCCGTTAAACACCTGCACCCTGGCACTGAACACTTACTACAACTCAAGTGCCACTGATTACAAACTGAAGTGCTGACGGACCAAAGCTTCTGAGAAGTTAAACACAGGAATGAACAACAACCAAAACTTTCAACAGAGCGCGGATGTAACACGAGATACTCCGGTTCACATCTTTGACACGCACATCTTTTGTTCAAATTCATATCAGAACTTGAAATACAGAAAGAATTTAACTGTTTTTCATCTTAGGTTTCTTCAAAATAGTGAGAGACCGGTCGGTGCAAGGGATTTAATGAAACTTCCATGTGTTCCATGTGATTCTATTCATCTTTTATTCATCCAGGGTTAAAGACACAGCGCAAGGGTGTACTGGGGGTTTCGCCAGAATTAATGAATGAATGAGTGACTGAAGCTAAACAATAAGGAGCGTAAATGATGATCAGCCTGCTGAAACTTGCATGTTGAAACTTTACATACTTCATGGTTGTTGCGCATGGGTGTGGCAAAATAGTTCGATAGCTATGACATCCCAAGCCTTACAAACAAGCCTCTTGGAACCATTCCCTAATCCTTACAGGAAGTCCGTCATTTTCATTTTAATGTGCAACTTTGGCCCGGCTTTTGTCATTTAAATGTGTTGTGTTGTAACAAACTCATCCCGGAGAATGAATCAGACAAACTTCATGTTTGGACAGTTTGAGCTGACCTTTACTGTACTAAACTGTGAAGCGTTTGGGTTTTTGGAGATCGCACGGGCATGTCAAACTTGGATTTTTCGCCATGACACAGGAATCTGCTGTAACTCAAACATCTCCACACCAATATAGTAAATAGTTATGCGTTATTGTGAATGTTTTGAGATTTCAGTGAATGGTGCTGCACCATGGTGAATTTCAATGTTTTGCCATGGAACACGAAGTTGTTAATCAAATATACATTTTCCAATTTACCCCAAACTCAAAGTCCTTAGGAGTCCGACAGAATTACTTTATTTAGGTACAGTGATAGTGTAACTTATGAGTAACAGGAAACAACATGCTAACTATGATGATGTACTCTGAATGGGTTTACCACATCAACCTCAATCTGAGTCAAAAAGAAACCTTAAGCCCCTGATGATGCTTTATTTTTCATATGACTATTAAAATGAATGGTGATGTATTGCCATACAACAGGAAGTTGTTTTGGGCGGACTTGGGATCACGTCACCATAACAGCCCTGATCAGAATACCTTAACATCAACAGTGATTCAAGGATTTGTGTTTCAGTTTTTCTTGAGCTCACTGCTGTCTTCTGTTCTGTCGATCATGCAATTTTTTAACAATTGAACATTCAGTTGGTCTAACGCGCCTTTGACATCAGACATTGATCAAATCTTTGACCTTTCATTTAAAATGTACATGCCTCCATTTGGCATAAATGGCCACAGCAAACTTTTTCAATGTAAAAGCCTTTCTATCTGGCTGTCATCAACTTGTGTTAGAGATGACAAGCTTTTTCTGCCCTCCACTGTGATTATACAGTTTATTGTTTTGTAAATGGACTTTGCATTATTATTTTAAAAATAGAGGATGTTCCCTTGCACTTCCTCTTATAACTAGTGACCGTGCTTTGCATTTAATAATGCAGCTATGTGATGCCCTCTGCTGGACAATGATGGCATGCAATTCACCTCCTTTTTCTGTTGTGAATTGATTTTATTGTGACATGGCAGATTCATATCGTATTACAGGTTTTGTACATGCATACATACAGAGGTAATAATAAAACAATGTGCAATGCATTTCACTTTATTTGCTTATTTAATTTAATTTAATGTAGGCATTCAAAATCTTCCGTACTTCATCAGGTTGCAGGCAAAACACTACAACCATTAATATATGGTGGAAAAAGTCATGATGTCAGGGAGAAGGGTTGCACGATGAAGCATAAGCGTATTTTGGAATTAGAAACTGTACATAACATAGGAAGAGGTAACAGTAGGCCTATAGCAGAGTATATGCATTGAATGAGGAACACTTTAAAAATCAGTGCACACTTCCTCTGTGTGCAGCTATCAGGTGCCTTTACAGACTCCCAAATACCTTTATATTTCATATTTTACCTTTATTTACTCATGAAGTTTTAACAAAGACAGGGATGTGTTTTAAAGCACAACTATGAATTATTTTTTATAAGCAACTGCTTTAATAATTTGTACAAATCAAGTATAAAATGATCTCTGGTTACGGCTTCTCAGAGTTGGGGATTTACCACTTTTCTTGCAGGTCTAATCATAAGAAACACTTAACTCACACTGTACCCATTAACAGGTACCGGTGTAAATCCAGAACAGGCAATACAGACAAACAGGTGGGATGCTAAGTAGGCAGGATCACCTACAATTTGGTAAGTGACAGTAAAAAAAGTGACTAGTATACATACTAAGGAGTAAATGACAATACATAGGGAGCGTCAGTGGGTGGAGACTGCACAGATGGGAGGAGCTGGCAGGTGCTGACTGGAGAGATGATGTGTTCAAGATAGACAGCAGGAGGGTGGGAGTTAAGAGGAGCAGGAAGCTTGAGCAGAGTCCATGACATAACATAACAGTGCAACAGGATCACTAGAGAAACAAGTAACAGTTACACAAGGGAAGAAAGTAAGTACACTAAAGTTACACTTCACACGCCAGACACGGTGCGTCAAAGAGACAAAAAGGAAACATAAAACATACAAAAATACATATTACATGCACAGCAAAATAAAGAAACGTACAGTACATACCGCAAGAAAAACTACAATACAAGAGTTAAACAGATCAGCTTCAAACCTACAATATGCTTGTGGTGAAAATCAAGTTAGCATTAGCACAAAAATTCACCTGCATTTTGAAAACAAACTAATTTATCAATATTTTTCAAGACATATGTTTTGCAATTCAGAAAGCACATACAATAATGTCTTAGTTGGACTGTTCCTTTGAGGTGACAAGTGATTACATTATTGAGCAGTTATCACACTAATGCTACAAACTAATCTGTTGTGATGTAACTGAAGTCTGAGCTGGTTACGTGTGGTTGGAGCCAGACGCCGGGTCAGGTTTGTGACCACCGCTGATATGCTGGCTGGGGAGAGGGCTCTCATCTCCCTGCAGCCCACCAATCATGGAGCCCAAGGTACCGAAGCTGCCGCTGTAGGGTTCCCTCTGAGCGGCCGCGCTCAGGCCGGGAATGTGTGTCCGAGGCCGTGGCGGCGTCTGGTTCAACACTGAGGAGGGAAGGGAGACTGGGGTGGCGTTCTCACTGAGGCTCTGCACTGTCACTGATGACTGGCACAGAGGTACAAGTGTGAGGTCAATTCACCACAGATACACAGATATAGATAACCTTCAACTGTTTTTATTAATGAAGAACTACTGTTTCTGGTCAAGGAAAAAAAATCTATAATAATAATGATGATAATAATAATAATAATGAGGCTAGCTAAAATGCTCAACTTGACAGCTAAGTCATAGCAAGTTGTAATTCACTTCCACCTCCTGAAATTTGGACATTTCACTTGCTGAGCAGCCTGTAAAGTTTTTAAGGGAAGACTGTGGAGAACATGAACTCACCAGAAAGAGTCTTATCAGTTTATCTCATTACTAATTTATAAGGTGTGGTAACAAGATGGTCCAAGCGCAAAACGAGTCCATTAAAGTCAACCAGACAATGATGATGCAGAATGTGTTTTGGCTCAGTGACCGGAGTACTGATCCAGTACTCAGTGATATCACTGAAGGCTGAAAGCTACCTTATAAAATACTAATCTATATATTACTATATTTTGTATTACTTTACCACTGGAATGGGCTAGATTTGCACTGGTACTGGTACAGTCTTTATTAAGTGGACTGTTATAGCATGACCAGTCCATAATAAATACAATTATATAATCATAATAAACATCAGTCCTTCTGTTATCAGTTACTTTCATTCATTTGTTAGTGCCACAGTCCTTATGTCTGTCCTCATGTTACCTTACATGAAACAAAGAACCTAAATACAGATCCTCACTTAAAGGGTGGTAACTGAAGTTAACCCATCCCCCTTAGCATCTGCTTCACATAGTTCTTTGTCCATTTTAAGTCAAAAAGCAGATTTTCTACCATCCAGTGTGTGTGGGTTTTTTGTGTTTTTTTTTTTTTTATTTTTTGCAAGTATTTTTTATGTCTGTTATAGAAATATACTAAAATGTTCAGGATCCAGGAGATGAAAACCTAGACGCAAGCGATGGGAATGATGGCTCCCTGAGGTTAGCTAATTTATGGGGCTGGTCTTTAGGAGAACCATTCTTTTTCCTTTTTGTCTTGACTGCAACAGCGGGGCCAGACATAGGAACATGCATTTCAGTCCCTGACTGAGTGACTAACAAAGGAAGTTACACCATTTCCCCACTGGTTCTTGCCCTTTCAAATGAACTGGCAAACACAGTGCAGCTCATTACATTAATGGCACACTGTTTGCCTATTCAATTCAGTGAAAGTAAGGGGCCTGTTCAAAAGAAGTGATGGGTTTTTCTGTGTGTTTAAGTGATATATAACTGCACACTCTTAAGACTTAAGGCAACTTAAGAGTGCGCAGACTGGGTGTCACCTGCCACAAAATGGATATAATGATGCAGCTCATTCAGTTCCCTTGGTTCATTCCAAAGAACTGCTGAAAAGGATAAGATCACAAAGATAACACCATCGCTATAGGCTTTACTGTGGGTAAACAGCAGGTAAAACAAACCAAGGAAGGTCATAGTGAAGTGAAATGTTTGATGGCAGAAACTTTCTTTTTGCACAACGCACTGCTTCATACTTGTAGGCAGTTTCAGGATATAAACTCTTGCTTTGAGACCGGAAGTTCACTTTCTATGACAGAGCTGTCCTGTTGTGTAGAAAAAAGTGTCTTGTGAGCTTTGTGGATTTGAATTCCACTGTTAATGCGTCAACAGAGGCATGCTTTTGTCATGTTCACATCACATGGGAGGGATTGCTGGAAGACTACCAGGTCCATGACATGCAAATGCTCACCTGAGCAGACAAATTAAGATCGCTGTGTAATTGCACAGCTGGTATTTTGAGGTTTAAAGATAATTTTCATAGTGATAGAGCATTGTAGCCATTGTGATTAGTGACAGATTTGGGCTTGTAGGCTGTCGTGTTTCAATACAACATGATGTGAACACTATTTAGTCAGAAAGTGATACATATGACATGGTGTATTAACGTGAACATACCAAACAGTTCATACAAGTCCACAACACAAAAAAATACAAAAAAATACTAATAATAAAGTGTAAAAAATGTGAATTTACAGAATTACATGGACAAGTAAATAAATGTGTTTATATGGATATATATCATGAGACAGAAGAGGGTAAGTGGACTGAGGATTCACAGAAAATAAACTACATGCTGTCCAAAAACAATTAACTAGGCAATATGGGAGCTCTATGCAATCAGGCAGACACAGGATTACTTGGCCCACAGAAAGCAAACATGTGAATTAAAGCCAGTAGGTTAAAACATGGAGTGGCTACAGAATGGGGATAATATGGCTCCTCTACGGTTAAACAGTGAAACCAGTTGAACTCACAGTGCCCACAGAGACCGCGCTGCCTGCTGCAGTCTTTTTCTTTCTGGCCATGTTGGGATTCCAGTGGCAGACCAGACTGTCATTCTGCACACTGTAGTTCTTGTGGCCGATCAGCCAGTACGTATTCATTTTTCCTTTACCCTGGCAGGAGAGGAACAGTGTGACTCGCAATCCGTCTGAGAAAAATCCATCTCAAAGGGTGAGGTCACCCAAACAACACAAACAACTACCAACAGTGCTATTGGTAAACCATGCAGACAGCTACAGCTTTAAATGCCAAGGGTTTGAGATTTTCATCTCACTGACATTTACTGCCACTCTGTATAATCTCTCTCAACCTTGCACAAAAAGGAAGCTCTACACATGAGTTGACAGTATTTAGACTGAGTGAGAAGATGCAGTGATCATGACAGTGGCTTTCACTGAGATGTTTTGCTTTGAAAATATAGAAAATACAAAAACTTAGCTTGCTTGCTTAATGGAACAACAGAAGTTCGGTTGGACTGCCACACTACAACACAGAAAATGAAGTTCAGAGCGAGGCCAGGATCTTGTACCTTCACTTCGATCTCGCCACGAAGCTGCAGCTCGTAGGCATTGTCTTTGATCAGAGCCAGGTAGGCTTCTGAGCTGGTGTGGATTCTCTGAGCTGACACACAAAGAGAGATGAATCTTAATACTATTCCTGTTTTCCAAATTCAAATTGTTTTTTATGCAGCAATAGAGAGTTCTACTGAGTCTTCTTTGGATACTATGACTGGGATACTGACACAGTCTGACAAGCAATAAATGACTAATGACTGTGTTTGTGTGAGATGTGCATGCACTCAGATGTACGAGTTTTTGTACTGTGTGTAAAGGTGCACATACGCAGGCTGGTGGACTCCATTCTTGAGGCTGTGTTGACAGTATCTCCAAACAGACAGTATCTTGGCATCTTGTAGCCCACTATTCCTGCCACACATGGACCTGTAAGATCAGGAGACAAAGACCTGTGCTTTGTTGCGAGAAGCTTCAATCGTCGAAGCAAAAATTCAGAGTTTAATAACAGGAATAAGGGCCAGATGGTGCATAGGAGAGAGAGCAGCACAACCAGCCAGTCTGCAGGAAGTGCTTGCTGTTGCTTTTCCTTTTACTCTGGACATATTAGAAAAATGGAAAGGCAGAAATGTGAATGAAAATGCACATAAGAACAGGTGGATAGAAACCTAAACCTGCTGCATTGTGGGGGGGTTTTCAGAGACTGCAAAACTGAAAGGAACCATGAATATACATCTCAAGTATTATGGAAATCCATGCTGTAAATTTGACTATGCATTATTGTTATTATTATTATTATTATTGAAATTCTTACAGTAAATTAATTAATTAATGTCACCTGTACACTATGAAAATCAGTAACTTATGCCATTAAGTGAATGGAATAACTACAATTTCACAGTAAAATGTATAAGCAATTACTGTCAAGCAGCAACATGCTACTGTCTAATTACTGGATAGGTTCATAACGAAACAGTAAACTGCTGTAAAATGACTGTGTTGAACTGTGACACTGCAGTAAGTTCATCAGTGTACATGTAGCCACATCCTGTTGTGGAATTACAGCAATCCACCATAAATTTACATTCAAAGTAATATATACAGTATTATCAATTTTACTTCATGATACCGTCACAAAACTCAAACACAATGATTAGCTGTGTTTTTTTTTTTTTAATGAAAGAGCAGCTTGTGGAATATAGGTGAACTTTATCTTAGAGTGGTGCCAGAGGAAATGTCACAGAGAATCTTCCTTCCATAATCGTGAACCTGGCATTAGATGACACCCCACAGCAACAGGTATCGCTGAGCCACTATATACCAAGCTACATCTGTGCACATACCATGATGAGGCGTCGCCTCTCACCTGTGTGGATGCCGGCTCGGAGCTGCAGTCTCTGGTTGGCCATGTGAGGGATGGCAACCTGCCTGACGGCTGCGACCAGATCCAGCGCCATCTTGGCAATCTCATCAGCGTGTCTGTCCCCGTTCCTCTCAGGCAGGCCGCTCACCACCATGTAGGCATCCCCGATTGTCTCCACCTGGTGAGGCAGAAAAAGTAAAGCCTAAAAGGAATTTTGGTGGGCAATTAAATATAAAGAGTATTGTATCAAAGACGAGGTGCTTCTAACACTTACTCTACTCTAACATGACTAACGCCAACAACTCCATGAGGCCTTTTTTGTATTCCAGGTCATAGCACAAACTGTGTTATACTCTGTTAAAGATTACTCCCTCCCCTGAGATGTCCTTTAATATAATTGTGCTGTATCGACCACTGAGAAAAGGATTTGCTCTTTGATAATTGATCAGATGTTCTCAAAAGATCTAATAGCAAAGAAGTGCTCTTAATAAGCTGTTTCAATCTGACTTGCTTAAAGAGCACAGACACAAGTTACAGTCAGAGGAAATTATACTCAGTGGTAAAAACTGTAAGCAGGCCTGTGGTGATTTAATGTCTGCATGTTGAATCTGAATTTACTAAAACTGTGCCTCAGAAGCATCACAGAAAACAGACTCCACTTTGATTTCATGGCGCCTAATGAAGAAAAAGATGCCGCACTCACAAAATCTGTAAAATGAGGGCTGGAAACTCACCATTTGATGTATAAACACATTGCAAATAAAATTATGCGGCTACTTAGGAAGATCAAAGCTATGTTTTTCTTGAGACAATGATTGTGTGGCAGCCATACAGAAATACATACAGTCTTTACTTAATATACAGGTGAGGTAAATGTAAATACAATCCTTTTATCATTATCAAATTCAAGAGCAAAAGATACTTATTCTATATAGAACAATATAGAACGATATTCTAATTGCCTCTCTAACTCATATTAGAAATCGGTCACTGAATGAAAGTGTATCTATTCTTGTCATTGGACAGACAGGAAGTGAGAAACTACACATCCATCAGTTCACCACCCAGCATTTCAAAAGTTGTTGGAACGCTTCTTGCTGAGAAATGAGAAGTTCATCTAAATAAAGACAATCTACTCCATCCCATGCAACTTGGGTGTATTGGAAAGCACCAAGTGTTAAAGTAAAATTGAAAAGCCCTTTCCTAACCACTTATCCTTGACCTTGATGAAAAACGTCATGAGGTCAAGGAAAGATGTGAAAGAGAATTCCTGAGAACTTAGGAGATGAGACTCACACAAAGGTGGAGCTTAGTGATGTGCATAAATACATTTTTTGGTGCTGCAAGGAACTGTGAGGCAGCATTGTCTCTTTTCATTCATAAAGGCTCATCCAGTGCATCCTATGCTAAAGGAGCTAGGAAAGGAAGCACAGTGGCTCCTTTCCTTTAGACGATTCAACCAGCTCTTATCATGGCTGCTACTTACATTCTTCAGGTCATTTCACTCAGACAGGAACAGGACTGTTCACTGCCCTCGACAATCTAGAGACAAAGGTAGCGTAGGGGTTTTCTTTTGTGTGTGTGTGTGAGTGTTTGAGTGGACATGTCATTGTTACCTTGTAGACGTCATAGGAGTCAATGCGTGTATCAAAACACATGTAGAGGTTGTTGAGCATCTCCACTACTTGCAGGGGAGTGCAGGACGCAGAGATGGAAGTGAAGCCCACGATGTCCGAGAAAAAGATGGTCACCTGCAACCAAAAGTGACGCCAGTGTCAGAATGATAGGTGGCAAACATATACTGTCCAGGTTATGAGAGACAAACTAAATGATCATTCGACTAAATCAACACCTCCCACTGTTTCAACAAAAAACATTTTGCTCTTCAGGAGAGAGGATTTGACTGAAGACCTGAGAGTGTGTGTTTGTGTCGCCGGGATTTGGATTTATCTAACATGATGATTATTCCAAATTATATGATGTTATCAGGGAATAACATAAGTCAATTATATGACTATAATAATAATAATTATACGTTAGTCATCCTTGATTACAAGCTGGTTATATGTTTTTAAATCAGCCGAAAGACAACACAAGTCAGTTAGCTGACTGTTTTTATCTTTAAGTGGAAAGGTTATAGTTATATTTAAACAAACAGATCACGTCTGTGACGTCTGTGTGTTTTTTACACTTCCACAAACAAGTGGCAACTGAACACAGATTTAACATCATGTTAGTGAGACGATACACATGAAAAACTGGAAAAGGGGTTGGGGTTGACAGGATGCATGAAAAACTGTATTTTCATCTTAAATGTTATAATCAATCAGATATGAATACATCAGAGCTATCACTACGTGGAGTCCCGGTTTCAAGTATCCCTGTCTCTTTGTGTTAACATCCATCCATCTTTCTCCATCCTTCAGCAACACTTGCTGATCCTGGAGGGTGGCTTGGAGGCTGGAACTGATCCCAGCTGACACTGGGTGATGGTCATTTGGATGAGGAGGATGTTCAGTAATGACTGAGTGCTGTAAGCTGTAAGAACAGCTGAGACTTGCGCTCTGATCAGCCTCTGACAGGTGTTGCATTTGCTGGCTCAGACACACACGCAGCATCAGGGAGGCTGTTAGAAGACAGCATCCCTCCGGCCTCAGTCACTTACGTTTGATTTTTTTCTGGCTAGTTTGGGACAAGAAGACAACAAACCGGTGGGTCTTACGTTTCCTTTCCAGAAAAACTCCTGAGCTCCACATCAGTTTTAAAAAATGAGCCTGCGGTCCTATTCAGCAGCAGCCCCCCCTCTGTGCAGAGTGCTTTGCGGTACAGCTGCTTCAAACCTCTTCAATAAGCCAGACGCAATTTTCACCTGCATAACTTGTTTTATCTCCTGATGAATATGGAACAGGGCAATTATAGGTAATTATGCCAACAATAGCAACAAAGGCAGCAAACACACATTCATCCAGCGTGTTTGCAGATCTTGCAGAGGGTGCTTCTTCACAGCCGCTCCCCACAGCCCCCTTGCAGCATTAGAAACTCTACATTTGTTGGGGTGGATGTGAGAAGTGAATGGGGAGGAGCATGGAGAAACAGGCTGTTGTCTTGCTTTTTTTTTTCCTACCCGTTGGCTTTAAAGTTGAAAAGTTTTAACCCTGAGCAGGACACATGTCATGACAGCTCACCTGAAGGTTTTCTAACACCTTCCACATTGTGCGCAGCATTGGATATCAGAAAATGCTTGTGATTATTAAGACACTGCTTTGGAATGGTGCTAGAGTTTCTGAACAAAAGGTTCTTTTTTTGTTGTGTTTCTTTTGTTTTGTTAGTTTGGGGTTTTTTGGTCTGCAGTTAGCCAGGGTCAGAAGAGCGTTACGTTTAAAAGATGCCAGAGTTTGCACTGGTGGGCATGAGATGATAAAATATGATTCATGAACTCCAGTTTAAGTATAAGATCCATGAGTCTGAAGACTTATTAGATGCCAAAGCACTGCACAGTGGCTTATAATGCAGTCCCTAATCATTTTATCCTCAGTACAACATCGCAATAATCTCCTTTTTTAAATTTATTTTTTTACATTCTTATATTTTATCTTATCTTATAAACATGCATGCATTTATTTCATTGCTTATGTAGTGCATTGCTCCATCAGGTTCAGATTCATTGGAGGAAAATAGTCCCATTCGGCTGTTTTGCTGGACATCCTTGTATGTTTGGTTGGAGCCAACTATTAAAACTAGAAATTAAAGATACACAATGAAATGTGATTCTTAAGCTGCATGAGTTGTCCCTCTCAAATGTATTTTGAGACAGGTTTTGGTGAATAGTAAAGAAGAAATTTGATGTTTCCAAAATAGAATGCACCAACCTTTTCATAGCTCTCGGCCTCCACATGTTTATGCTGGCGGAGCTGCTTGGCGACTGACTTGGGCAGCATTTGGTGCAGCAGATCTTCGGCCAGCTGCCTCTGGCGCTTCAGGTCCTCCGTCCTCTCCTTCAGGCTCTGGGCGTAGTTCTGGATCCACTCCGTCATTTGCTTGAAAGAGAGCATGACCACCGGGTAGATGAGGCAGGCCAGGGCCAGGAGGCAGATCCTCATGCTGAGGCCCGAGGACACAGCCCGAGACGCCAGCCTGAGAGCCGGCGCGGCGCCGTCAAACAAGCACCTCTGAGTGTCGGTCAGAGCTTGAATTCCAGAGTGAGAGCCGGACAGGAGCATTTCTCCAGAGAGCTGCCACACACTTGTGTCAAGAACCGAAGAGTGTTTCGCATCCCGGCTTGACTTTAATTTGAGGTCTATGTTCTGTGACCAGCAGTCATTCAGATGTTCTGTCATGAGCTTTGCAAAGCCGAGGCAGCTTAGCACATAAGTCCACTTGGAGTTGAAGTCAGTGTGAGTGACGACCTGGGGAAAGTCCATCAGCTGGTGGTTGAGCTCTATGAATGTAACCAGAAGTCTTGCAGACAGAACATCTCCCCACTTCAAATTCTGTTTGACTTTGACCAAAGTGTCTTCTACAGTACCCCAAGTGTCAAGAAGTCTTCCAATGACCAAGGAGAAAGCACATGTGCCATTTTCACTTGTGCTGTTTGTATCCAGTGAAGCATTTAGAAATCCTTCAACGCCCCCCCTCATCTCCCGGCAAAATCCAGCCAACTCAATACTACAAGGGAGCCCATAGCTGTTCCTGTGAACTGCCATGTCACCACAGAGGTGACCAAACATGGGAAGCACAACCTCTGAAAAACTAGTCTCCAGAGTCTCATTGCCGGCATGTTTGCTCAGTAAGCGTCTCATCTGTTGAAGCTTGCTGACGAGTTGCAGAATGGCTATCGTCCTGCATGAAGTCAGTTCGTCGTGCGCAGCCTCTGTGCTGTGCAGCAGCTCAAAGTCGGAGCTGAAGTCGAAGGACACAGAGCCGAGCAGGGCCAGGAACGAGAGGAGGCAGGCCGTCAGGATTCGACGCACAGTGCGGCTGCTGCCGGACAGGGACAGCGCAGGACACCTGGAACGCACAGCAACACAAGCTGAAGGAGGGGTGAGAGTTCAGCATCCTCCATTCACCAACTCATTCACACAAGCATGTCGTCCACATGAGTAAATACTGTCTCACACCTGGCCAACTGAAGAGAGCATGCAAAGTCACAAAAATGTCAGCTGAAGCCCCCCTCCATCATACTGCAGATGTGGAAGGATAGTGTAAAGGAGAATGCATTTTTATCAATATTAATAAAGGTCAGAATCGATATATTTTGAAAATCATTTTCTACTTAAACTGTAACCTTTTGCAACCTACTTACAACACTGACAGCAATTGTGACAGTAGTAATCATGAGACCGACGCTGTGGTATCAGTGCGATAGTGAAACTTTGTGGGGCAGCCGTGTGTGTGCTTCACCTGCACCGCTGACAGTCGCTGTCGGCGTCCCGCTGCCCCCCCGGAGCGACCCTCCTCTTCTTTACCAAAGTTCTGTTGAGAGGAGCCGAGGACGAGGTCCCACATGCGAAACACTCTGTTTTCATCAAGTCCAGCGATGACATGGGACTCGCCGGGCTGCCTCCCTCCTCACAGGACGGCCAGGACCGCTCTGAACACTTGTCCCGTTACTGAGAGTTAGGGGGCGTACCAAGCCGGCAGCAGTGGTTATCAATTTCCGATTAAGCACTTCAAAATAAAGGTTGGAATAGACGATTCACCTGTTGCCTGAAAATACGCGGATTACATGTACTTGTTGACATTTATAACTGTTACTCCTAATTTGTGAATTTATTGGGGCCGACGGTACTGGGCCTATTGTTTTCGTTCGGATTTTATTTTCATTATTATTTTTTTTCCCAATGGTAAAAGTGATACTCTAGCCATACCATAAGACTAATGTAAGAGAAGTGTGCATAGGTGCTCCAAAATTCAGACGTCAACCACTAAGTGGCGCTGTTACAAAGGTCAACGCGTTTATTCGTCCAACTCCTCAAACCGTATAGAATCTATAGTATAGATTATATACTATGGGTCATACAACGTTCACTGACTGAAGCTGAATGACGTGATGTAAAAAAAAAAAAAACCAAAACAATCGGGGGCAAAACTGCAATATACGAAAACCTACTTTCTCGAACTCCTCCTCGGGTTTTCATCTGCTCAGTATGAAACTTGGCACACATCATCTACATCCATGGACTGCAAAACGTTTTCAAAGGAATTTTGATACATCAATCTGTTTTAAAGTTATGCAAATATGAAAAAGAGATGTTAGCATAGCGTTTTACATAAATGATCATCATTTAAAATTGGCATAACCCAAAACAACCAAATTTGAGAATCTTATTGGACATTCTTAGGATAGTGGCCAAGTTTGGAAAAAGTTAACCTCTAGAGGGCGCTACAAATATGATAAGTTTATAACTCATCATCGTCTGAATGGAATAGCATGTAATTTTATAAAAACCCATCTAGGGAAACTTCTGAGTCGGTCCACAAAGTAGTCATTGATTAAAGTGGGCTTGGCTTATGGCAAGAAATGTAAATTTTGATATTGCTCACTTAGTTTAAGTTTTATTTAATTATATTTTATTGTTGAACTACATCAGAGGTGTGTTGATTTATCTGCAGAACGCAATAAAATTAATTACAGGTTTTGGACATATTGTGAAAATAGTTATTTGCACAGAAAATGTGAATATGTGCAACATTAAATTATCAATGCAGTGAATATCCTTAATATGGAATGAAGTTGAATTAATATCACAGTGTATGTGTCTCAGGTGGTCTTGCCAGTACAAAACTGACTCCACACAGCAGGATCTGTTAGTGTTCCTCTGCTTAGAATCAGTTCACCAGAGTCCTGTTCTACTGGGACTGCTGGGGTGTCCATATGCTTCTATTTCTTATTCACTACTACTACTGCTGCCCTTACCACTGCTTATTTGCACAAATGTAAAGCTTGGTTCATAGCCATAGGAATACCAGCACACTAAAACTCATACATGACCAGTGTCCGGTTGTCTAGTGTAGGAAATAAACTTTTTCCTGTGCTTTCAACCATATCTTATAGTCTTCTAAAGCAAATGGACAGTGAAGGTTAATTTTCTACACAAAAACAGCCTTTCCACAAAAAGGTCAAATGTACTTATTAGCTTTTTCCAGAGCTTTCAATCAAATTTCACAATTACCTACAGTGAATAGAAGCAAAGTAAACATTATTATTATTATATTACACAGAAACTTTATTTTCTCTAAAAAAAAAATAAGTCAAAACGCACTTGGGCTATCAGCTTTTGCACTCAGGAGGATCAAGACGAAGATGCTGGTCCAGACAGTATCACCTCAAGTCTTCTCAAGTCCAGGGCAAATCGGCTGTGCAGGACGATAGGGAAGTTCTTGAACCTAAGCCTGAAGCTGGGGAGATAGCCATGGCTGTGGAACAATCTTGCGTGGGGCTGTTGACGAGGACGCTGCACCCCAAAGACGTCAGCAGCTACAGACCTGTGGCACTAACATCACACTTTATGAAGACAGGAGAGCCTGATACTCATCCATCTCTGCCCTCTGGTGAGGTCATCAATGGGAATGCACTTCGCCCACCAGCCCTGGATCAGGGTTGACGACACCATCCACCTCCGCCACAGAGCCCTTTCTCACCTGGAGTAGCCCAGCTGCATTGTGAGAGTCATGTTTTTTTATTTCTCCAGTGCTTTCAACACCATCCAGCCTACGTTTCTGAGGGACAAGCTGGAGCACACACAAGAGGACCACCATCTCACAATCTGGATTGTGGACTACCTCACCAACTGTCCTCAGTTTGTGAAGACACAGGACTGTGTGTTGGACACAGTGGTCTGCAGTAGGGAGGCCCCATAGGGAAAGGTTCTGGCCCCGTTCCTCTTCACCCTCTACACTGCAGAATTCAGTCATGACTCATCACAATGACACCTCAGTTGCGATCATTGGCCCCATCACGAATGATGACGACACGGAGTACAGAGAACTGAGCCAGGACTTTGTGGACCGGTGTCAGCAGAATTTCCTCCACATCAGCGAAGGGAAGACCAAGGAGTTGGTGGTGGATTTCTGCAGGCAAAGACACTCCCCCCCAACACCAGTGAACATTCAGGGTACGGACAATGAGACAGTGGACTTACAAATACCTGTGAACACACAGGCGCTGTTCAGGAAGGGACAGGGCAGGCTGTACCTACTCAGGAGGCTCAGTAGGTACAGAAGGATGACGGCCAAACTGTCTTCTCTCCTGGAGAAGGAGTCCCACCCCATGCAGGATGATGTGACAGCACTGAGGAGCTCCATCAGCGATAGCCTGGTTCACCTCAGGTGTGAAGGAGAGGTTCCATCAGTCCCTCCTACCAGCTGCTATCAGACTGTACAACCAGCACTGCTCCCAATGACCACACACCCCTGCCAGAACATGCTTTTTGTATTGCACATATCACTCCACTCTGAATTGTATATAATGTATATTTCTGAATACTGTGTATACATTTTGCTGTTATAGCAATATTTTGCTATTGATATTTGGGCTTATATTGTTCTCCTTTTTTTGCTAATATTCTTGTTCACTGCTGCTGCAACGGTGCAATTTCACAATTGTGGGACTAAGAAAGGATTGTCTTCTATTGTCTTATCTTATCTCGAGCTTTCAGCCGGATCTCGACCACTGAGGAAATTACGTGCACTTTAACAGCTGCGGTTTAAAGCTCCTGGAAAAAGTAAATTTATATTTTTTGTTAAAGCAATGTTGCTACGATCCGGGATGAACTTTAAAATGGAACAACACTGACTTTATGCTTCGACGTAACAAAGAAACAAACGTTTATTTCGGCTTTCATTTTGAAGGAAGATTGTTGCCGGAAGTCGCGTATGCGAATCTCTCAGTCTTGGCTTTACACGCGCGCGCGCGCGCGCGCACACACACACACACACACACACACACACACACGCACGCACACGAACACAGTTAGAATAAGGAGAAAGCGCAGACTTGGTGGAGATATGAACCCGCGGCTAACTTCGCGTGTCCTCGTGTAACGGGCCGGGCCCGCGCCTCGTCCCGCAGTGAAGTAGCTCTCCGTACCGGCCGATCGGTCACCACCGGTGGACTGGCTCCTCGCCGCCGCGGCGGCGGAGGGAGTGGGAGTAAATGAAAGCGCTGTTTGGAGCCGCGGAACAAAGAGATTTTCTTCCTCTGCCATTGTGAAGGAGCGGGGCGCCCGTTTTCTAACTCGCTCAGGGGTGCGTTCACGCTCTCAAAGTAAGATAAGTACTCTGGAGTTGCTCTGCTCTTATCGCCGTGCACTTTAATTCATTCACAAGAGCAGCTGAGAAACCGCTGGAACCGCGAGCTGAGCACGTTTGATTGGGGGGGCTGTTGATACGTGCAGATAAACCTAACCACTAAACTATTAACTTTAGTGAAGTTAGCTAGCAGCTGGGAGTGGTTAATCCACACTACTTGGTCGAATCTGCTTTAATAACAGTCGTAACGCTACCACTGGTTTGTGCGCATTTGTGGATCGATACTTCGCCTCCTCAACAACACAGCGCGGTGTGAACAGAGCCGCTTCACGGTTGTCCTGCCCGTTACGACGCGAACGCGTCCTCCTGAGCACAGCACGGCACGGCACGGCTCAGCTCAGAACAGTATAGCACACCGAGAAGAGACCCACACCTGTTAACACGAATTAGCAGCAGTGGAAATCAAATCAAACCAAAGCGGTGTGTGAAGGGGGGCTCGGGTTCATGTTGGGTCTGTCGCTTGTGTTGACAGGGGGTGGGGGGCGGCCTGTGCTCCAGTCATGACCTCTGGGAGTGGGAACACTAACAGCAGCCAGCACGATGGAGACAGCAAAGCAGCCCAGGCATTAGTCAAGTCCCACATCCTCACCCATCTCATAGAAGGCTTTGTCATCCAGGAGGGTGCCGAGCCTTTCCCTGTGAGTATGCGCTATAACACACACACACACACACACACACACACACAAACACACGCAGGTAACTCCACAGGTAACTCCAAAACAAACAGCAAAGACTTCATACATCTTACTTGTTTAAAAGTATCTAACAGTATTCACTAATGCATTTTTTTTCTGCCTGCAGGTAGAGCGTCCGTCTTTCTCAATAGAGAGCCTAAGAAGACACACAGCAGACTCAAAGATGGATGGTGTCTCGCCGAAGGGTAATGGTCTTCATAGTCAAAGTTGTCATGTAATGTGAAAAAGAAAGAATGTCATGTCCCGTGGCGTTCCCAGATAGAATCCATACCTGAGTGTGCTCAGGGTCTGCACTGAGCTCTTTAAATCTGTTGTGGACTTTACCTTGTATAAGCACAGGGAACTCTTCCTTCTGGAAATTCATCTGCAGTGGATACACCAGCACATCATAATGACTTCTCTATGTGTTCCTTCAGAGCTGCAGGCCCAGCAGGAGCCCATGCTGACCTGTGAGCTGTGTGGCAGGGTGGACTTCGCCTACATCTTCAAACGGTCCAAGAGGTTCTGCTCCACCGTGTGTGCCAAACGGTGAGACGGTGCCTCTTAGATCATTGATATGTTATGAAGTTAGAAGTTTAACTGGAGAATGTGATTCCTGAAAGTGACATGGTACAATCAGCTGGAGAGGAGACGCCGCAGTGGCTCCTGCTCTGGTTAAACAACCAGAAAAACCAACAACCCCCCCCACACCCGCTCCCTGTGCCCTGGTACATGTTGGTCCTGCACCTGCCTTAGTATAGAAAACCTCAGTGGTCTACAGTGCTTACCAGTCTTCACAAAATAAACTGAAAGAGAAAAGACCACATAAATCTGGTCTGAATTAACCGGTCACTTCGAAAAAATCTGACACTCAAGACAAATAAATAAAGAACAAAGAAGAAGTTTGAGCTCACCATCTCAACTTTGTTTGCAGCTACAATGTGGGGTGCACAAAGAGAATGGGTCTCTTCCCAAACCGCAAAACCACGCTGGAGAACCTGAAGAAACAAAAGGCCCTGAATGGAACCCAGAAGAGCTCCAGCATAGAGCCCAAGAAGAAGGTGCGACATTTCATTTCTAATATTCATTGTGCAACTTGTTCCACTGAGTAAGCAGCCAACAACCACTCAGTTCAGTGTGTATTGAACATGCGTAGCTCTTATCCCACGTGGACGTCGCATGACGTCATCACGTCAGAGGCAGACGTCGATGAAGACGTGTTGAATTGTGCATGTCGCTGTGTCTCTGTGCAGAGGTCTGCCGCTGCTTTGTCCCCGGGTCACTCGGTCCACCCCGCGCAGGGAGAGTCCAGCCAATGCTCAGACCTTTCCGCCTACAGGAAGACCCCACCCCCGCCTGCGACGCAAGGCTCGGAGCTGCCCCTGCTGCCTCACGGCTTCCTGCCCAGCGACCCGGGCAGGTGGGACATACAGGACGTCTACGAGTTCATCTCATCCCTGCCAGGTGTGTTTCACTCCGATAATGACAGCAGGAATGCAGCGAAGGGCCCCGCCCGGACTTGTACCTGCTTCATGTCCATCCTCTTTATATAGCTCAAGAACCCGCTGTCTCTGTGGGCGTCTCACGATAAGAGACAAACACACCAGCACGTAGAAGTTTTTCAGATTGGTGTTTTCTCTGCGCTGGCTTGCAGCGGGCAGGGAACACACCAATCAGGATTCAGCAACGTTTGAGCAGAAATCAGAAGAAAGTAGTTGTTGCGTAATGATTTATCCCGGCTGCTGTCAATCAAATCTTCTGTTTCTCTAACCTAAAGTTTAATTGTTGATATTCACTTATGAATGCTGCACGTTAATGTTTTTGATTTGAAACCCAGCGTCCAGAAGTTTTGAGCAGGGGTTTATCTATTTCTGTTTATTTTATGAATTAATTTGTCTTCTGAAACCCTGCTCTGCAGATCAGCATAGCATTAAAAGATCAGTCTGGAAATCCGCAGTGCTTTTGTTGTTGTGCAGAATGGTGATAATGACACAGTGGACAGAATATTAGGTGCGCATTAGTCACATGTTTTTATTTCAGTCGCCTTAAGTGTCATATTTAAGCTCATCCACGTATAAAACCGGCATGATGACCGACTGACTGACTGACTGCCTGTGGCTGCAGGTTGTCTGGAGATCGCAGAGGAGTTCCGCTCTCAGGAGATCGACGGCCAGGCCCTGCTGCTCCTGAAGGAGGACCACCTCATGGGAACCATGAACATCAAACTGGGCCCCGCGCTCAAGATCTTCGCCCAGATTAGCATGCTCAAAGACTCCTAGCCCATCTCACCCCCCACACACACACACACACACACACACACACACACACACACACACACACGTACACACACTGCTCTCAAAGGAAGCTCTGGACAAACAGAATGTGCTCAGGATCCCACATTGACTAACTCTGAGCTGAGTTCAGGTGCTGGACCTGGGTCATGACCTGCTGAACACCGGGACATCAGCAGGGACCTTTTACACTGACAACCTCTGCCTGGTGCTGTTCAGCATGAACGCTGTGTTAGCTAGACTGCTGGGAAAAGTCTTTTTTGCTGATGTATTACATGATGTGTTACTGTACCATTGGTTCCTGCAGGAGACGTTTCCCACGGACAGAGACGACTGCTGATAGCCACCGGCTTGCTCAAATTCAACACAAGAAACAACGTTGAAAATATAAACTCACTGGATTTGTTGCTGCTTGAAATGTGGGGGGGAAAAAATGAGAGCCGTAAGGTAACAAAACCAGTTTTTGTTTTCACTCTGGACTAATCTAAAATGCGACAGAGGGGAAAACAGGACTGCTGCGCTGCGTCTTCCAGCCGCCCACGCTGAGTTCACACACGTCTTTCCACGTCAGTAGGAGAGACTTTTCCTGGTCGTGTATTTATTGTGTGTAATAGCAATAGAATCGGTAGCTGGAAAATAACCTCTCACTTAGTGCTAATGATCAGTGGATTGGAGTGATTTTGTGTGTTTATCTCTGCCACAGAGCTTTTGTTTTTGGATCTGTCTGTTTGTCATGGAGGGATTCTCAAGAAACGTTCACCAGAAGGGACTCTGGCTCCAACAGAAACCATTACATTGAAGGAGTGATCAGGATCAGGACTCAAGGACGTTTCTGAAGGATTCTTCATCATCTTCATCATTTCAAAATGTGAAATTCCACATTTTGAGTCATACCTCGATAAATGCATCAAGATTTGAAATAAGCCGAAACAGTTAGGGTGCACGCCACCTGAGCAGTCCCCGCTGGCTGGATCCTGAACTGATCCAGGTCTGGATACTTGGCGTAGGTCTCTGCTCAGAGTGCTTTCTTGCGTTTGTTGTCGTGAGGCGCTCGGTGACTGGACTGCTGCGGTTCCAGGAGATGGCGATGCAGGATAGTCCTGGATCAGAGCGGGTGTTTCGCTCAGACAGTGCACGCGAGGGGGAAACTGCCGGTTTAACTCCATCAGCTGGGAGAAAAGCCAGCCAGCCACTGAAGCACTGGCTACTGACTGTGTTATTATGGGCTGCAGGGGGAAGATTCAGTGCCGTGTGTTCGCTCGGTCTCTGTGCTTCAGTCGTTGAGAAGCTGGACTCACACACGGGGCCCGCGATTCGTCCCCTAAACGACAGAATGCTGAGAAAAGGCCTTGATTGGTCAGTTTCATTTGCTCTTTGAAATAATGACATGAAGTAAAAGCATACTGACTCATAAACATTAGTTGTTTCCTGTTTGAGGCTCAGAAATACTTCTGAGTCAGGGCCGGACATGTGAAATGTCATGTGATCCACCACAACTGTCGCCTGTCTTCTTGCTGAGCGTTGCTTTGTGAGTTCCCAAACAGAAGCCATTTCCCCCAGCTTTTTTTTCATGATGCTAACAGACACTGACCCTGTTTCTAGATTCATTTGTGTTGGAATAAAAAAAAGTTCTTGAGCATATTGTGCTACATTTGATCAAAAGGCTCAAGTTCATCTTGACCACCACTCACTTCTAGTGTCTACAGTTTACATAGACTTGTAAAGAACATGTATTACGTGACAGTCTTTAGTTTCCAGTCTTCATTTTCTATGATGGAACCATTGGAATCATGCATTTTGGTTCTGCTGGGTCCAAACTATACATCCAACACTGATAATGTTGATACTGTCCGTCAGTCAATCTTTGACCCCTCTTCTTGACTTCAGCTAAGTTTCTTCAGCACTGGGGTTTAAGTCCAGACTTTGTGAATTTGTGTCATTTCAGTTGTGCTGTATGTCCTGTATGTGTAGCATAATTGACAATATAACTGACTCTGACTTTGACTTTTGACTTGCGAGGTTCTCTGCCATTTCTGATGTGTGTGTGGGTTCGTCATCCTGTTGGATCCGACCTTTGTGCTGATGATTTGAGGTTCGTCCTCCTTCTGGCAGCATCACAGCACTCCCACCACCATGCAGCAGCAGGTAGTTTGTGTTTTCGTCCTGCCATGCACTCTCTACTTCTTTTGTAGCTGCTTTGAAACTTTCCTGACATGTTCCAGTCAATGGTCTGCTTTTTCAGCTCCGTGCTGAGCTCCTTACCCTTTCCCTTTGTAGCATTTGTGGCTGAGCCTGATGAGTGGATCAGATGGGCCCCGTTTAAACTGGCGCAGGGAAGCAACCAGCCGTCGTGAACCGGAATCACTCACAGGAAGTTCAGAGGCCACGAAGCTAATTTGATTGACACAACTTTTCAACTTTTACAGCACTGAAACTGATACATCAAGTTGCTGTATGTTTATGTTTGCATCCAGCAGATCTTGTCATATGTGCAAAAGACCTGGAAGAAGCTTGTACAGTGGGGAAAATAAGTATTTGATACCCTGCCAATCTTGTTGTTTTCCCAAGAATGGAGAGGTCTGTAATTTTTATTGTAGGTACACTTCAACTGTGACAGACAATCTAAAAAAAAATCCAGAAAAACACACTGTATGCTTTTTAAACAATTAATTTGCATTTTATTGCATGAAATAAGTATTTGATCACCTCCCAACCAGCAACAATTCTGGCTCTCAGACCTCCTATTCTCCACTCATTACCTGTATTAATTGTACTTGTTTGAATTTGTTACCTGTATAAAAGACACCTGTCAACACACTAAATCAATCAGACTCCAACCTCTCCAACATGGGAAAGACCAAAGAGCTGTCTAAGGACACCAGGGACAGAACTGTAGGCCTGCACAAGGCTGGGATGGGCTACAGGACAATAGGCAAGCAGCTCGGTGAGAAAGCAACAACTGTTGGTGCAGTTATTAGAAAATGGAAGAAATTCAAGATGATTGTCAATCTCCCTCGGTCTGGGGCTCCATTGCTAATGACCACCTGGATGATCCAGAGGAGACATGGGAGAAGGTCATGTGGTCAGATGAGAACAAAATAGAGCTTTTTGGTTTAAACTCCTCTCAGTGTGTTTGGAGGAAGAAGGAGGATGAGTACAACCCCAAGAACACCATCCCAACTGTGAAGCATGGGGCTGGAAACATCGTACTCTGGGGGTGCTTTTCTGCAAAGGGGACAGGACAACTGCACTGTATTAAGAGGAGGATGGATGGGGCCATGTATCATGAGATTTTGGGCAACAATCTCCTTCCCTCAGTAAGAGCATTGAAGATGGGTCGTGGCTGGGTTTTCCAGCATGACAATGACCCAAATGACCCACAGCCAGGGCAACTAAGGAGTGGCTCCATAAGAAGCACTTCAAGGTCCTGGAGTGGCCGAGCCAGTCTCCAGACCTGAACCCAATAGAACATCTTTGGAGGGAGCTGAAACTTTTGGAGAGAAGACCTGTATGGAGGAGTGGACCAAAATCCCTGTTGCAGTGTGTGCAAACCTGGTCAGGAACAGGAAACATCTGACTGTAATTGTAAACAAAGGTTTCTGTACCAAATATTAAGTTGTCTTTTTCTGTTGTATCAAATACTTATTTAGATTCCGCCTCTCACAGTTGAAGTGTAGCTATGATAAAAAAAATTACAGACCTCTCCTTTGTCAGTGGGAAAACTTGCAAGATGGGAAGTGTATCCAATACTTTAGTGTTCTAATGATTCCATCATAGAAAATGAAGACTTGTACAAATCACTGGAAACTGAAGACTGATGTGAATGTTAACTTTTATCCACAACTGTAATTGTTGATTAGAGTTGTGGACACTGATTGATGTTTTAATTGATTTACACTGAACATGGTAACTTCTAGTGTAATTATTGATAACATAATGTTGCATAAAGCCAGAAATATATAGAACACCTGTTGAGACAACAGAATTTTCTCCCAATAATAAGGTCATTTATTCTCCCTAGAATAAGACAAAATGAATCATTTGTTGCTTTGATTTTACATGATCATAAACCAGCCCGTTCAATAAATTAATTTCCTTCTTTGTTTCTTCATTAAGGCACACTCAGTAGTTCACATTAAACTGGATAGTCCACACAAAGAAGGCAAAAAAATGTTACAAATCTGGATCATAAACTGGTTTGACAGCAGTTTCAACTAACAAAAGGTTGGTATTTACTAATTGTACCTTGTTATTGTCAAATGAACTCTGTGTAGGTGATACATTAAGAATGTGTGTGAGGGGAACAGCCAATGTGAAGCTGAATCCTGGGTGCCCAGTGCTGGCACTGTGAGAATACATGCAGCAAATAGGAAGCATGTGGTAACTCTTTCCTGCCCTAGAGGGAAAAGCCTGATTAAAGGAGTCTCAACACAAAATGAAAGCAGCATCTCTGAAGTGGACACCAGTGAGCCAGAGCGAGGTCCACAGAGGTGCAGTCAAAGTGGCAGCTTCACTCTCCAAAACCACCGTGCACGGCAGCTGCTGAGCAGAGGAAACAAAGCAGGGAGCAGGTTTGGAACGTGTCTGTTTTGCTCTTTACGTGCAACAACATGAGAGTGTGACCGTCTCCCAGTGTCTCCCTCTATCATGGCAGCTCTTACACCTCACTTCTCAGCTAAACACGTTTGCTGGGCTCACGCTGAAGCCATACCATACACGGCCTGAAAGCAACGCAAAGACCACACCAGTTCTCGCTGAGGTTGTTTCATTAATATACAAACAACCCTTACATGTAGTGTAGCATGACTGCATGTAGGAGAACTACGGTGGCCTTCAGGTGACAAAAACATGAAGGATCCCATCTGGAGCCAGCGCTTCTGAGTTTTGTCTGTTCTGAGCCGCTGTAGAAACACAAAGATGGCCAACTCATTCTAAGCTAATGGAAAACAAAATGATTGTTATTTTCAGACGATTACACACTAATGAACACAGTTATGAATATGAATTTTCTGCTAATGAACCCAGCTAATTCTTACACACTGCTCCTTCAACAATCAACAATGAGTTTAAAGTTGTCTAAGACTAACCCTGAGCCCAGCCACAGCGCTGTGGGCGCAGTGCTGCAGCGCAGTCATCGCCTGAAGACGACAAGGACACCGTCTCCATGTAGCAGCTGAAGTCAGCAGGTACAGAAGAAGACGCCAAGACATGGCTTCTCTGGCAGACAAGTGTCCTTTAGACACCTGGGTGGCATTGAAAGATCACAACTCATCTCATCACGAGATGTTGCACAGATGTTCACAGTGCTGATTTTAAAATGTCTACTGTAATGATTCCTCTATGTGTTTGGTTAAGTTTTACCTCAGAGTGTGTGTTCGGTCGCTGAACTTCAGCACATTCAGTTGTGAATACAATTGTGGATATTTCTGCCTAGTCTCAGCTTTCATCTGAGTTGGTTTACAAAAATAATTGCAGATACACACATTTACAAGGCACAGCATGTCATTTTTTTTCTATCAATCGTGACAGAGCGGAGCTGCTGCTCCTGTTTTCTCTGCTTGTTTCCGATAATCCAGACGTTCAGGTTTTAACTGGGAGTCAAATTATCTATGCCAATGCCCCCTCCTTCCCAAAACACATGGACAAATGGAGCTGGTGGGTGAATCACATGAAAAATCAACAGAAGCAGTTTCACTTTAGAAATCGACAGACGTCTCTGTGGAGCTGTGAGCCCAGCTGTGCAATGAACCACCTCAAACGATGACGACCTAAAAAATCCTAAGTGTACGCTGTGTTATGAACATTTTCCCTGCTGTATCTAACAGTCAACAGACGCACACAGTGTGTAACACCAGAGGTCAACTGTTCAGATGCATCAGTCCCTTTAATATTGAGTCCGCTGTGTGTCTGCAGCCTCCTCCAGCTTGGACTGAGATCAGGGGGTCGGCTCTCCTCCTCTTCCCCTTGAAGAGCTCCTCAGTTGCTCTGCTGTTCATCCTTCGAGGTCCTAAATCAATGTGACTGCTTTTTCTGATCGAATGCGGGCACCACGCGTTCTTTCAAGTGTAATGTGACGGCACACGGCCTGAAGAAGAAAAATCTGCGCGACAGACCTCATGCGTCCTAAAAGCACGGTCAGGTAGTCCAGATCATGCACGAGCTCGTTTCCGATTCAACACCAGCACCCCCGCCTTAACACATCCCATGCTGCCAAAGCTCAAGCAGAACCACTGCGACATTCTGAGGGTTTGCGCAGCGCTGGAGGGCTCAAGCAGTGGTCCTGGTGCTGCCGCTGCCATCCTCACTTTTATCGGTGACCTGGTGAAGTCAGATGGGAGGGAGGGTGTGGGGTTAGAAGGGATGATTAGCGGGGAGACTGGCTTGCACCACCCAACCCCATCCACAGACATGCTGATACGGTAGCACAGCGAGGCGCGACAGGTCAGGAGTAAGGAGCCGAAGCCAACCCACAGATTTCTTGTTAATTTAATTGAGTGATTCAATATAAAACATCATCAAAAGGCAGGAAGAGAAGGGAAAAGCAGGACAAGACTCCCGGCCGAGTCAGCGCCGCGTCCATGCCGATCGGAGACACGCGTGTACAGCAGGTCTGTAAACGAGCAGCTGACTTTTAGCACCGCCGCACCGCACCCAGCATTTGCCTTGGGTTGATCCACAACGATCAGCTCACTTAAAGCAACGGTAAGATTTATTCAGACCGTGGGGTTAGATCATAAGCAAACAGCCCACCTCATCTGGAGGTCACACTGAAAATGAACACAGCCGATATATTGCTGAGGCTTCGTCACTGCACAAGGAAACAAATTCAGGTTTGTTTGAAGCCCGGCTGTCGCTGCGTTCCCACTTCTCAGCGCGACTGATGAGCACACCCGCAAAAAATCTCATTCCAGCTATAGTAACGCTTTCCCGGGAAATAAGAAGATTTTAAAAAGGACCATACCAATGCAATCGCTCATCGACTACGAATCCCGTTTGTCTGATGCTGCTCACCAGTCCTGCGAGCCTGCAGGCCTGCTGTAGCGCTTTAGATTCCAGGGAGTCAGTTAGAGAGGAAAAGTTTGGCTGTGACAGAACCGCTGAGGTCTGAGGCCACACCAAAGCTTTTCCTCCCTTATAACAGGTTCGCAGAGGTGATTTTTAACAGCCATGTTTGAACTGATAAGTCTTATGGAACAACAATTACAACCATTACAAAAATCATGGATGCTGTGGTCTCTGTAAAGTGTCTTTTAGGCTGTGATGGAAAAATCACATATAAAAATCCAAAAGGCCATTCGATCACGTCAGTATGCGTGATTTCTTGTGAATGCAACTGGTATGGCCCTTTAAGAGAGCAGAGAGGGCAACGTGAAAGCGTGAACCTTGGGGAAAAGCAGTAAAACAGCAGTGTCCCGACAACTCTTGTGCTTGTTTTTTTTTTTCTCCCACTGCCATCGAGCTGCGTGATGATCCGCCTACACTGGAGCGTGTAACTTCAAGTCCTCTTTTGTGAAGGAGGGCGTCTCATCGCTCGCAACAGCTGCAACAACTTTATCCACTCCATCAACGCCTAGCAAAAACTGCAGCATCGTCTTTTGTGAGGGGGGGAGACCAACCCCGCTCCAAACATGTATCGCACGAAAGGGGAAAGTAAAGCTCAGGGGGGAGAAACCAACCCAAAGAAAGAGAGTGAAAGCCACCACACACGAGTAAAAAAAAAACAACAACCAACAAACAAAAAGAGCAGATCAGTTTGCAGTTTCTTGTTCATTCACCACTCTTTATACCTTGCTCCTGAAGAGGGGCTTAGCGCCGGGGCCGCAGTACTCATTGTATATGAGCTTGAAGAGGAAAAGGTGGAACAGAGTTATGAGCGAGGCCACGCTGAACCAGAACAGGAAGGGCAGGCCCGGGTACCTGTTGGCCATGTGCTCCTCGTGGGCCAGGATGGCCTTGAGGTGCAGGGTGTGGCGCAGGTCCTGCAGGTGGCGCAGATCTGTGGAGATGTATAGCATAGGCGTGATGGGCTGGGTCACCATCACGGGGAAAGTGTGACCTTTGACCTCTGATGTCAGCTCCACGGGCTCGTTGAGGCAGCCGGCCTCGCAGGCGTACAGCTTCACCGGCTTCTCCTGCTGCTTCACCGACACGTGGAGGAAAGGCTTGCCCTCCACGTCCAGCAGCACCGCCAGGTTGATGAGGTCCCGGTTGTAGTGGATCCCCCTCAGCGAGTAGCTGTTGTGCAGCACGTCGGGATCGGCCTGAAACTGCAGGTGGTTCTCCGTGAACTGGAGGCCGCCGAAGCTGAGCACCATGCCCTGCATGGCCCCGTGCGCCCCCGCCGCCACCAGCACCTTGCAGCCCCGCTTCTGCAGCGTCAGCGTCCACAGCGTGACCAGCTGCAGGATCTGGGCGGCGTTGCTCACCCGCTCGGGCCACAGGTTCTCGGCATGCATGGTGGCGTGGCCGCTGAAGCAGTGGTCGGCGTAGTTGAGGCTGGACTCCAGGCGGGTGCGCTCCTCGCCACCCAGCCTCCGGTCCAGCAGGGGAGCCGCGGAGGAGGAGAGGATGTAGTAGAGGGTGGTGTTGACGGTGACGCTGGACGGCGTGTGGGAGTCAGTGATCTTCCTCATCTCAATACCTGGGAGAACACAGAAGCCGGGGGCTGATTACTAGGAACGTTCATTCGTGACATCAGAAACAGTAACTCAATGTCCACTTATTATGTTTTCTGGAGCTTTCAACCATGATCACGCTGACATTTTCCCATCAGTTCGGCTGAAAGCGACATTTCCAGCTGCCAAGATGTCTCTGTCCTCTTTGGTGTTTCCGTTATTTCTGATGAGTCAGTTCCTCCAGAGCAGCTCTTACACTGGAGATTCTTCCTCACCTCTGCCCCCTGAACTACACAAAACAACCTCAAGTAGACAGCACTGTCCAACTATGGAGGCAGAATCTCACTGAAAGTCACTGTTGATAGAGTGGATCACATCTGAGTTGCATGTTAAATTTTGCCCAAGTCTGACTCCTTCGGATATTTTCAGGTCCAAGGTTCTCTTAAATCAAAAGGTTTCCTCATGGCACAACTGGGGAAACTTCCAACATGAGCGATCCTGTCTGATTCAGAAGCAGGCGGCGAGATGCACGTGTGAGGGCAGACAGCAGTAAGCTGCGAAAACAACTCAACTAACCATCAAAGTCAGCCCTCACTCTGTGGGACTGGGCTCATGCATTTTGGATTTGCTTCAGACTCATAAAATATAAAATAATGCCGCTGCACACGACAACTGGGCAGCTTCAGTCTTCTTCAGGCCCTTCCTTTTGAACCATTCATGCCACGTGCTACCCACTCCATCTTCACTCTGAACCACATCACACAAACTTTTCATATACCGCATTCACGTTCTCGTCCTTTCCCAGCAGAGAAGCGCGTGTCTGAAAGAGAAGTTTTCCGATCTATGTGTATCATAAGCTTTCACACATTTCTCGTGCATAATGCATGTATGACAAAGTCTACCGAGAAAACCACCAGGAAAATGCATTTTTCACTTAGTAAATGCACAAAATATGAAGCAAACTACAGTATAAAAGTACAGTAAACTGCAGTTCGTTCCAAAGTGATGACTTTTTTCTGCTAATTATTCATTATTAGACACATACCACTGCTGAACGCATTGAACGAAAACAGCCGTTCTGATGAGACACATCAGTATTATAGGAAGACATTATGGAGGCAATAAGAGCAGGTTATTAAATTTTATGAGTCATCCAAAGGTCAGGGAGGAGGAAGTCCATGCTTGAAAAGGTTTTCAATCCAGTATCCTGACTGTACGTGTCCCACACTTTGATCCAAACACATTACCTTTTAATCCACAAGCTCCTGTTTCAGGTGAGCGGGTTTCTGTCAGAGCATCTGGAGGCTGCAGATCTGCAGACAGGATTGCTCTTTATGGCCCCTGCTGTTCAATATCAGCACTGTGCCACTGGTGCGGCTGATGAGAGATGACACCAACAGACGGAGCTGACTGTAAACGGGCCGCACCGCCCTGACGCCCTGACATCCAGCTGAAGCTGCGACATCCCCTCATCGCTCACGAAATGATATGATGGGGATGACAAAAGCCTTTGCTCCTGTGGACACATGAATGCGCTGCCAAAGCTTCTCTATCTCTACCCCCACACTTGGATTTAATGCGGACGGACTCGTCTCAGAATTTATACGGCGGGGGAGGTGACTAAGCATGAGACTAAAACACAGCAGCTATTCAAACGGTATAGAGGGCACAAACGACCAAATCTAACATATTCGCATTTGGGCTGCAACGTTAAATCCTTTCACACTGCATTCAGTATCTTCCATGTGCACACCGGTTCATCAGAAATTAAAATAAGGCTAACGTGAGAGCCCTCTGCAGACCCTGGCTTTTCTAGATAAGCCTTTCAGAGAAACTCCCACCAGCAAATGGACTAGACACACACTTGTAAAATTTGGTGAAATAACCACTTCTGGATTCCTGAAGGATTTTGTACCCTGCCATACAGACGCAGGTCTCAGAAAACGGTCAGAACATGGGCGGAAGTCTTTTTGCTGAGGAAGGTTCCTCACTGTATGCAGCCGTAATGAGAGCTGGGTGAATTCTCTATTCACTGAGGGAGGGAGCCTCGATGCCTCCCGTCTTATCTCCTTTAGCAGGGGACACACCGGACCATCCTTCACAAAAGGAGGGGACATCATCCTGTCCAACTGCTGCAAAACCCCAACCAGACACTGACATCATAAGGGTTATGCTTTGCACAAAGCATACAAGCTGCATTAACAGCACATGAGTATAACAGTCAGGATGAAAAGATTTTACATCCACACATTTCAGGCTGGTTTGTTTTAATTCACGCTGCAAATCGACGTGTCTGTCACCTGCTTTTATCCTCATAGTTGCATGACGATGCAGTACGGTGTGTGTGTACAATGTAAAACACTACCACCTCGGCTCACCTGAAATGAAGAGGTCCATCCAGGCTTGCTGGTGATCCACAACCAGCTCATCCACGCTGGCCCTCAGCAACTCCCCCAGCTCCTTTTTGGCTCCTTCTCTGAGGGAGCTGAAGGTCTCCTCCAGCTTGGAGGCCTCGATGGGCTCCGAGGTCCACACCACGGACAGGATGTTGTCCGTGTACTCGGATTTAGCGGGGACCTGGATCCTGCTGCTCAGCTTCTTGGTGGCCACCACCACCAGCACCATGCGGTTATTCTCCACAGGCACCCTGCCGGAGGAGAGCAGTATCTCCCTGTCCTCCAGCTGCTCCACGCTGGTGGAGAACTTGCTACCGAAGGAGGGGTTGTCAGAGGAAACGTCCAGGGAGGCGGGTCTGTCGGACGGATTGTTGATGTGGATCCGCTGCAGATAGATGTTGGGTCTGCTTCTGTGCGCGATGAACTCCTCTCTGATGGTGACACAGTCCCGGGCCGACTGCAGAGCCGGCGGCGAGGCGCAGCGGACCGATAGCACGGCTCCCTTCCGGAACCACAGCATGCTAGCCTGAGCCTCGGGCCGCTGCCCCTCCAGATGCACGCCGACTCTGGGCGAGTATTCCGTCTGGTGGACCGGAGCCGAGCCGGGCTGCGACGAAGACGCGACCCAGAGTCTGTTAGAGTCAATGTCAAGCAGAATGTGGCCGTTACCTGATACAAAAGGCGTGTGTAGTTGTTCCTGAGGTGTGCTGTATATCCCCTCTCCTCGGTCTACCAGAGACTTCCACCTGTGGATTTCAGCGAGGAGGCACTGGCCGGCCACCCCGCCGGGCATGGCCGAGCCGCGGAAGAACCTCCACCTGCGCTCCGCTCCGAGGTACCAGTAGAAGATGAGGAAGATCAGCAGTCCTATGAGGAGTCTTCTCGCCCAGCTGCTCGATAACAAGCCCGGTAGCCCCTTTAGTCGTTGCTGCAGCCACATCGTGTGTTCTGGTTACGGAAGCCCAGCTACGAATCGACGTGTAGAGACTGCACCCGGGGTGCTCGTGGTGAAAATTTGTAGATGTCACATTGAAGTCAGCACGCACTCAAAACATGCTCCCGCGATGAAAGCTGACAAACTGGCTTCGCAAGCTTCCAGCTAAGATAGCTTAGCTAAGTAGCTAGGGCCGTGAACAAAAGCTGTGGAAAATAGCTTTTTATTTCCCGCATCGTGCTTCTTGTCATGTCCTTGGCCGGGTGCGTATGCCAGTCACCAAGGTTTAGTATTCCAGGTCCTTCTGTTCTTTGTTTTCCTTCAGGTTAATGAAAAATCACCTGTCTCTCCAAATAACTCTGCAGCCAGCGGTTGACACTTCTGGTTTGTCACAACTGCCGTAAAGCTGAAAGGCACGGCATGGACCGGAAATGTCGCAAAAACACAGTAACCGTTTATATAAGCGTATGTGTGTATTATTTAAAATAATCGATTTAAGCTGAAACATATCCACTACAGGAAATGAGAATACATAACACTTATTTATATATTAAACGATGTAATGTGTTTGCATACTATTCATTTAATTACGCTAATTGTTATCAATTATAAAGTAAAAAAAGAAACAACCGTGTGAGTTCAAAGACTGTCTGAATGTGCATCCCTTTTATCACAAAATGTCCAAAAACCTTTCTCAAAAGGGCTTAAATAAATTCAAAGATATTGCTTAAAATAAAAAAAATGATATGGTACAAATATCAATAATAACACGGATACCCGATACTCTGTAGCATTTTCCTTATGGAAGGGATGAGAGGGATCACTAGTGATTTTTAGACCCCTCCTATTCATGCAAATGTTATAAATATCACAGGTGTTTAGCAACTCAGCAGTGCAGCAGTGATCTTTGATGCTGTTTTCACTACTTTATAAAGCTCATTCCAGTCACTCTGACAGAGAAAAGATGTTGAATTGGAGATGGTTAGGATTAAGTGGTTTGGAGGACATTACTCAACCAGAGAGGAGAATTCTGCTCTGTATGCAGTTTCATCATTTCCATAGAACAAATCTGTCACAGTGGTGTCATCTGTGAATTTAAAGATTTTAACTGAGTCAGAATAAGAAAAGCCAATACACCAATAAACAGCAATACTTATTAATAATTTTGACTTACTTGTGATCTATAAGTCAAAATGTCAACACCACGTGCAGTAACACTAGACCTGTTCACACCCATCTTAGTGTTTGTCATGCAGCCTTGCTCGACTGGTACTGAACTAAAATCAGTAAACATGATACATGCCGAAGTAGCTTTGACCCATAGATGCTGCAGTATGGAATGATGCAAAGACATACACCGTCCTTTTTTCTGTGAGTAAACTGAAATGCATCAAGTATCACACTGGATAGGAAGTTTCTCAAACAACAGAAGCCACAAATCTAGAATCTTTTAGGCAGCAAACATTTGTTGTTTAAGTAAAGAAAAAGATCTAAAACAAGCTGCTACTTTACATGCAGAGCAGTTAAACAAATATGAGTAAAAACACTGACAGTTTTCATCAGAAAATCACCTGATAGTAGTTGCGACACTGCCTCCTGCAGTTCTGCTATGTACTACTTTTTCAAACTTACATTTTTGAAGGTTTGTAGTGTCTATATACCTGCTCAGAAATATATTCCTTCTCTTCTCTGAGTACTTTTGTTAACAGATTTGAGCTCCAGGTCTGCTCCACCCTATGCCCAGCCCAACTCATTGCCCCCCCTCCCCATCTGCTGAATACGGCCTCACACCATCACACCCACTGCTACCCTGCCCTCTCCTGACTACTACATGTCCTTTGCAGTGCTCACTCCCTTAAATACAACCAGTGGCCTTCACCCCCTCCCATCCCTGTGCATCACAACAGACCAGATGAGGACAGAACTAAAAAAGTTGACGGTCATAGAGGCATCAGCTCCAGGATTCTGAAGTCCTGTGCGGAACAGCTGTGTGGGATAATCAAGTAACTTCAGCCTCAGTCTGAGAGCAGTTGTAAGGAAGACTTGCTGTGTGGTACCAGTGCCACACACTGGAAACCACACCCGAAGAACACAGCGGGTGGTGACACTCTTACTTGATGAAGGCCTTGGAGAAGCTGGTAATCTTAAATGTAGTAGCTCGACAGTTGAAGTACTATCATTAAAGGGGCATTCTGCCAGTTCCACATGTCAAGTTCAGTTCCCTTTAATGTTTAGTTTCAGGAAACAATTTCATTCACAGTATATATTGAGAGCCAGACAGAAAGGCAATGACAAACAACAGAGGTCCCCAGACAGAGTCAAACAGAGGACGGTGTAGTTTATGTAATATATACAGTATTTTAGCTCCTAAAGGATTTAGTTTACTAGTCATACTCCCTAGCCTCTGAAAACAGATGGGATCCTGTGGTTCCCATCTGCATATTCTTGACACAGAACATGCAGGAAGCAAGCTGGGACACAAGTCAAAGTTCCAGTCAACAACATCAGGAAGTGTGACATATGGTACAGTGGAATGCATCGATATTCAACCCTAGTATTTATTCTCTGTCCCTTCACATCATGTCTGTCCTGTGGCAGATCACCCCTCACCATTAGACTGAATATCTCTGTGCAGATTTTCCATTCTTAAATACACCAATCACTCCTTCATTTATTAATTAGTCTCCAATTCATATTTCATAGAGAAGGGAAAGATAATTTTTGAGTAAAAACACAACCACACCATTATAACCAGTTGTAATTTTACCCCTGACAGGAGAACATGATTATTTCTAAAGATCTTATTGAACGATAACCAGACGAATTTTGAACTGTGACCATTCATCCACATAGCACTCACTGGTACATTTAATATAACCCACAAGATTCAGTTTTTTTAAAGGTCTTGATTCTTCCGCATAAACTCATTTTGTGGGTTTGTTGTGTTGGACTGTACAACCTCTCATTGTGTTTCCAACATTTAGTCCGCCATCATTGAAATGAATGGATGTATTTTTCCATGTCGGTACAAGGTTTGTGTTGTGTGGTCTAAGGCGTTTAACTTTTCCGTTACCGTTAGTGAGTTTTTACATTTAGGAGGGAAATTACTGAAAGACAAGGTGCTCTGGTGGTGGGAGGACCGGCTACGTGCAAGCGCTCATGTCCTCAGAACAGCTGTGGCATCGTTTCCAAATAGCTCTTTTCAAAAAAAAAAAAAACTTTGGAAGTGGGCGTGGCGGATCCGTGCAGCTTTAACACGCGCCTGTTACGCTCATATTACACATATGAATGACAACAACCATAACATTAACGTAAAGCGCTGTTTTACTACTGTTACTACTCTTCTAATGTAGCGCTGAAGTTTGACTCTACAGTGCATTGGATGAGAGAGAGACAGAGAGACACAAGAGAGAGAGAGAGGGAGAGAGAGAGAGAGAGCGAGAGTGGGGGAGAGAGGCCGACACAGAACACAGGGGGCGGCGGGAGAGGGTGGGGGTGCAGGCAGGCGGTGCTGGCTAAGTAGCAGTTCTGCAAAGTTTGGCTTTCTCAGATCGAATCAGCTGGAGCAGAGCGCAGTCCGCACCAGGACCCGGGCAAACGGATTTGGACTTGAACGCGGCAACGATGACGCTGTGGTGGTCGCTGTTGTTTCCAGGGATCTGTCTCTGCGCGCTTCTCCCCGCGACGAGCTGCGAGGAGCAGCGAGTCCCCGAAGGTAAGCCGCGCTGCCCGAGCTGTGCGCACCACGCCGAGTAACGCGGCTCGGTTCGGAACGGCTCGGTTGCAGGCGGATGGGTGACCGCTGCCGCGCCTGTAAAGTGCGCCTAGAACATTCCGGCGCGGCTGCTGCTCAAGAAGTCCAACAGGAAGAAAAAGCTGCGCATCTGCTGTGTGTTCAGTATTAGCTTGGGTAAACAGCGGCCAGTTAGAAAAGCTGAGATTTTGATGACTGACTCCGTGCGCTGCACAAAAATGCCGATTCGCTTCACAAGACACGAGTCAAGTTGTATTGTAATGTGTGTGTCTGTGTGTGTGTGTGTGTTCCCCATGTGAACCGGAGTTGGACACTGTGTGTGTGCTCTGTGTGAGCAGAGAAGTGCGGAGGACCTCCATGCCGCTGACGTGGACGGCGCTGTCAGCGCTGCTGTTAGTCCGTTAACGCTACCGTTAGCCGGCGGCTAACGTGAATGCTACAGCAGCGCGTGTAAAAGAGAGGGCTGTTGTTGACCAGAAAGGGACACTTTCTCTTAGATAGTCTGGATGTATTTGTCCCACTAGCAGTCCAGGTAACAGCGTCATGAATGGTCTCTAAGCAGATTCACTTGTTTCCAGTGCAGGAATGTACAGAAATGAAGGGCAGTGATTTGAAACAGGAAAAATAATAAAACAGATATTTTTTTCTTTATTGGTTTATTTTAATGGGGCAAAATTTTAGGGATAATAAATTGAATTAAACGAATGAAGAAATTTCGAGTGAAATGCACTTTTTTCTCCTCAGAGCATCAGAGAAAAGGTGGGACAGACTGTGTGGGTTGCGGTTCGCCTCAAGAGGAGATTTTCCTACCACAGAATGGCATCATGCAACATGCAGGGCATTGCCTGAATCTGACCTTTACTTTATCACAGATAAAGAAAAACCAGTGGAAATGTATAGTTGCAAACGCTGTGGGAAACAGAGCCAGTATTTCCTCTGAGATTTGTCTGTGGTAGATGGGATAGTGTTAAATGTGTTAAAAACTATTTTTCTGATCAGGGTGGGTGATATGTGACTTTTCAGATACACATGATTTGAAGCATTAAAGCTTTGACTTTTCAGGTTTATTTCAGCTTCGTTGTTGTATGACTCCCATTGTGCACAATCTAGACATGTATGACAGGCTGTCAGTTGCGGCAGGACCTCTGGGTTGCTTCATGCCTCAGGTAAAAGAGTAAAAAAGAAGTGTCCAGGATCATCTTTCTGAATTCCTCCACCACGTTGTGTCTTCCAGAGAAACTGCTAGTTGTGACAGTTGCAACCAAAGAGACAGACGGCTTCAGGCGCTTCTTGAGATCGGCCAAACACTTTAACTACACTGTCAAGGTAGGAGCCCCTACGGTCACACTTCCCTTCCTGCTGTCTCGCCATGAAAGGCTCTTCTGTTCTCTGTAAGAAAAGAAACCCAAGTTTTTGCTAAACAGAGTTTGACTCTTTATGTTTGAACCCTTTTTTAATGCATTGAATCACAAATATAAGCCAGTTTTTCCAAGTCAAACTTGTAAGTCGTAAGGTATTATATTTTATAATTTAGTGCCATAAAATGAGATTATTACAGGAGAACTGTATTTACCCTTTTTCAAATTGCAGTAAATGTATGAATGTATGTATGTTTGAAGGTTCTTGGTCGGGGTCAGAAATGGAGAGGAGGCGACTACATGACAGCTCCGGGAGGAGGCCAGAAAGTGCGACTCCTCAAAGAGGCTCTGGAGGGGATGAAGGATGAGGACAAGGTCATCCTTTTTATTGACAGGTACACCGAGTTCCACGTTGCACTGCACCTCTCGCAGAGGATGGCCAGAGTAACGCCCTGGTGCATAAAGGAGTCTTCACCGAACACTCGTAACAGCGGGGTTCGGTTTTTCTCTCTGCTTTCCTCTCCTCCATGTGGTCATCGCTTTCCGTTCACTTCATCTTGCGTTTAAGGACGCGTGGTTCTTCACGTGTCTTGGCAGGTTGAGTCAACACGTGTCCTGCATTAGCACAGAACATTACAAGAGCATCAGCGCAGAACACCTGTGTCTGAAATCTCATTTCAGTGCAGTGGTTTGCATCAGCTGCTAGTACATCCATCAGCCATCTTTTTTCCCCTGAGTCAACAAAAAAATAAAAGGAATAGTCCAACGGTTTGTGTGATAAGCTTTTGGACTGGAGTTCCATAGTTTTATTAGAGATTGTTGTAATGAATCCATTTGCTGTTATAAATCATTTTGTTGAGCCCAGCACCTGTATGTTATGGTAAAAGTAAATGTATAACCAGGAAGGAACATACTGTACATGTAGAGTCAAAGATTATTTGGTTTGTGGACTCTGCATCTCATCTCTCTCCTCGAATGAAAAGGAAAACACATGTTTCCCAAAATGTTGAACTATATTGTTTGTGCAGCCTTAAAATTAATGTCAATGAGTGCATGGGAAATGTAGTAATTGATTTTTTTTTCATTCAAGTACTTCTGTTTGTGCCAGTAAACATGACCACTGGCAACTTAACTCTCCAAATGAAAGAATGCCATCTTCATATAAAGGCAACCCCGTCATTTACTTTTACTATGTCACTGGCTTCGCACAGTGCGCAGTAAATTTTTCTATTTTCACTCCCTGTTTGAAAACAGCTACGATGTGGTTTTCGCCTCGGGTCCCAAAGAACTGCTCAAGAAGTTCCAGCAGGCCCAGCACAAGGTTGTGTTCTCCTCCGAGAGCCTGATCTGGCCCGACAGACACCTGGAGGACAAACACCCCCACGTCAGAGAGGGCAACAGGTTCCTGGGCTCGGGGGGTAGGTCCATCAGTCCTGTCTGTCACACACACACTGCTTCAACACTGTGATGGAGCTTATCTTTTCTTACTGTGCAGTGTCTCTGACAGGCTCCGAAGACCAGAGAGTCTGGTTGAGGTTCTAGGTTAGGTTTGGGAAATGGTTTGATGACATGTGCAGTGATGGATGTTGAAGAAAAAATCAGTGAATGAGAACACTACAGGCTAATGCACACAGATATAGATCATGAAAATTCAAAATACTCTGCTTTGAAAATGTTTGATGAGGAAGTAAAGGCCTATAACTCATTTCTTAGACGTCATGGACACATACTGCGAGTTTAGTGAAGTAACACTGAATGTAAACAGAAGAAAATTTAGTTGGGAGTCACATTCGCTTCCCAGTTGTAATTCCTTATTTTGGATATGTGGAATTTGTTTGCTTTGATGAAAACACTGATGGTGGTAACATTAAATATAAATGTCAGCCAGCTAGTTCATGCCCATGTTTTAGTTATCGCTCTACCACACCTACATGCTGGTGTGCTCATGCACAAGAAGAACCCCCCCTCCCCCACAGAACCACTGCAGCAGTGACAGCCTGCACCTTTAACCCGAACAAAGTGAGGTTGGTGGTTTTCAGTGGTTTATTATCTGAACCCTTTGTTTAACCAGGATACACAATGGCTTACAATGGTGTCCTGTCTGTTTACACCCTCCTCACACCACGCACAGCACTTCATTCTTTCATTGCTCACAGGCCACTGGCATGGCTCGAGACTTTGTTATGGAGGAAGGAGTTCGGCCCTTTCTTTTTATAGTGGAGAAACTGCCTGGCAGTAGTCATTAGTCATGGTGCTGCGAGAAAGGAATTCATTTTTCTAGAAATGTCTGAATGTGGACAGTATGACACACACATGAATATGGAAATGAAAAAATGTTGGACGGACACATCTAGACTTCACTTCCTGTCCGCTTCCTCCGGGTTTCTTTGTGTCCTCAGGTTTCATTGGCTATCTTCCTAACATCCAAGAGATGGTCTCCGAGTGGACGGGGGAAGACAACGAGAGCGACCAGCTGTTTTTCACCAAGATTTACATCGACCCAGCCAAAAAAGTAAGATCTGGCACGCTGCACTGTTCACTTCATGGGTAGTACTTCTAATATTATATTTGATATTTGATCATATCTTACTAATTCTAACAGGAAGGCTGTTCTTATCCTGAGTTGTAGTTGAGTGCTGTTAAACTGCTGTGAATGAGACGCAGCGCTTCCTGCACAGATGTTTCACATTAAAAAGTAGCTCAGTAGGCACACTGTCTCCTGCTCTCGGTGTGATTTTAATTTGAAACATCTGCAGGAAGTGCAGAAGAGCTTACTGGTTGTGCTTCAAGGGTGAACAACAAAGCCGAGTGGAGAATGTGACGCTGTTGTGTTGCTGTACTGATGGAGTTAGTGAACAGACCACACGAGCCTCCTGTACTGGCTCATAATTTCACCCTCATTACTTTAACAGCGGCTTTTCTTTGACGGTGTGTGCTGATAGACGTGTCTGCAACACAATGTGCTTCCACGTTTCAGAAATCCTTGAACATTACACTGGACAACAAGTGCAGGTTGTTCCAGAACCTCCACGGTGCCCTCGGTGAGTGACTTGAATTTCACATTATTCCCCAATAACAGTTTTGGAAATTGTATGTTGTATGTCTTTTCAACCAGAAGGCAACCTCTGGAAAGTTTGTTGCTGTTGTTGTTGTCTACTGTAATGGTTCAGTGAGTAAAAAATGATCTGATCTCTAAACATTCTATCCAACATTATGTTTGTTTTGTAAAGGAGCAGCATGCAAAAGCTCGTTCACAGTCATTGTCAGGAAAGGTGAAGCGATTCAAATCTCAAAGCTTTATCAATACTCTGACTCCTCAAACATTGTCCCAGCCACCAGCAGCTGTGGCCTCCTCTAAGCAGCTGCCGAGCTCTGAACATTAAAACAGAATCTTTCCGGGGATTGTTAGAAAAGGTGGAGCAGCGTTGTACTGCGCAGCACCACCTGCACAAACATGAAGCGTGATGGGGAGAAAACCTTTGTCCTGTGTCCTCACCACTGACCCATCAGAACAGGAACATGTGATGCATTCAGAAAACAGGTCCTGTGGACAGATGGAGGTCAAGGAAGCACAAGGTGTGTTTGGAGGAAATAGGTGGAGCATATTGTGAAAAGAACACCTCTCCCACTGATGGGGGTGGATCCTTTTTATCTTTTGGGCTCGTGTTTCACCCACAGGCACAGGGAACATTTCATTGATAGAGGGAAGAATGGATTCAGTGAAACTCTGGAAACCAACATCACACTGCCTGTATAAAAACATGAAGATGAAAAGAAGGTGGCTTCTGTAACAAGATGATACCAAACACACCTCAAAATCCACAATGAATGACCTCAGCAGACACAAGCTGAAGGTTCTTTTATGGTCCTCACAGTAAACTGACCTCACATCATTGAATATCTGTGGATAGACCTCACAAGAGCAGTGCATGCAAGACGGCCTTGGAAACCTTTTAAAAGAAGCAACAAAGAGTTTACAAGCCGCGAAACTGAAGGAGATGGAATTTAAAACGTAATCTGTCTGATATAAAAGAAATGTTTTGTGTCGAAACCTTTTCAAAATCTGTTCACAGTAAAAATCTGACCAGGGGTGCCCAAACTTTTTCATGCCGCTGAGCAGCTATTGTGTTACTGATTTTTAGATCAATATTGAAATGAAACCCATTGTTTTGGGATGCGCTTAGTGAAACACAAACACACTACACTAAGGTTGTGTTTCCACCACAGAGGAAGCCGTTCTCTCCTTTCTGTGATGATGCAGGCAGATTTCCACACAGCATTCTTCTAATAACACACTGAGGTGTTGTTTGTTGTGTATCCACCCAAAGCTGTAAACTACACACAGTGACAGGTTTATGACTGTACGGTGGAGGTGTTTTCTCCACCATCAGCTATACTGTGTGTATGTTTTGGAGCGGTGTGCGTAATGAGCATTGCTATGGAAAGTTACTCTAGCGGCGGCTCTTCACGCGCTCTGCACGTTCAGACATGAGCTGAGCGCTCAGCAGTTTTTGGTTTTTTTTCCCCTTCGAGGAATTTGTGAGACGGATGTGACGGGGCTCACGCAGGCGACGTCCAGAGCTCAGAGGCGTGAAGGGGGTCCACGCGTCCCCGCTGTGTGAGCTGCTCTGTCAGCAGATGAGCCGACCACAGTCCAACGCTCAGCACGATGGGGGTGTGGCAGAGTGGAACCATGTGGGAAATATGCAAAGAGACTCAAGTAGTAGAAATGTCCCAAAAAGTATTTCTATTTTGTGTAAGACATCAGACTGAATTCACAATGATATATCGCCCTCCCCCTCACTCCGGGCAACCCCCCTCTGTTAGACACAGTGAGCACAGTACAAGTAGAAATATTCAGTTCTGACCCAAGGCCCCAACAACCTGATTTATTATTATATAATTCATCAAACTGCCAACAGCTAAAGGTGGGATTTTTTTTTTGCCCTCGCAGTTTCACAGACAGTTATTACGATGAATCAACCTCGTTTGTATGTGTCTTATATTCTTTGCCACCACTGCCGGTTGACGTGAAAAGCCCCTCCACCCTCACCCCACCCCCCAAAAAGCATGCTGGGTAATATACTTGCTGTCATTTGGAGCATGGGCTTCAAACTGTAACGTGCTTGGGCTGCAATTGAAGTAAATATGGAGGGGGGGGAGGGGTTTGACAGGTGCTGACACTGTTGTGTTACATATCACGCTTCTGATTCCCCAACACCAGCATGCTGAAATGTAGTGGGATCCATTCTTCCTTCTGTCTGTGCAAAGTCTCCCGGGCCACTGACAGCCACACAACCCCAAAGCAGAATATTTCCCGCCCTTGCTTAACAGCTATCAAAGGGAACGTTAATAAGTACTAATGTAGTAGGGTGCCCAGATGTTTGCATCCAGCTCCACCTGATGTCTCCACACCAGTAGGAAGTCCAGGAAGGAGACAAAGTTAGACGTTCGGTGAAGGCAGAACTGGGTTTGTGTATTTTTCACAGATGAGGTGGTTCTGAAATTTGAGGACAGCCGAGTCCGAGCCAGAAACGTCCTGTATGACACCCTGCCCGTCATCATCCACGGGAACGGACCGACCAAGGTACTGACCCGTCACATGCTCAGCACTGCTAAAGCACACACACATCTGCTCTGTTAATGATACGTCCTGCAGTCTTCAGTCTTTTAAATCTGACTGAAATCACCTTTTTGCATACAGTGATGTATTGTTAATAGTTTAGTATCATGAAAAGGAATGATCTGTACAGTACAGATCAGGTTTTGAGTTGCAGCATGTTAGACTGATGTGATGGTGTGTTTTCCAGCTGCAGATCAACTACCTGGGCAACTACATCCCCAACACCTGGACGTTTGAGGCTGGATGCACGGTGTGTCACGAGGATCTGCGCCCACTCACGGCTCTTAAGGTCTGCTCTCAGTTTCTGTCTGTGATCACATCAGTACTCACATTATTTCAACCACTGCATGCAGGATTGGTGCCAAATGTGTTTCGCTGTAGTCATCAGAGATATATCAGTATCAGCGTGTATATTGTCAGATATGAAGACTTTTTTTATGGCACATAATACTACAAATAAAGACGCTCGGGGTAATTTAAGTATCATCACGTAGTTTGTCCTGTAGAGCGGGCTCCGACTCTGTAGTTTACCATAATGTGAGCACTGTCTGCAGCAGAGAGAACATCACCGCTGCACATACAGAACAACCTCATTACTTTATTTTTTCCTGTATAACTTTGACATATATATTTTTATACATTATATGCACAGATATAAAGATTATTGGCCAATATATTGACTCCATAAAATCGGGCGACTCTCCTGGGACTCATATGATGCTTGTGTCTGTTCCAACAGGAGAGTGAGTACCCTCTGGTTGTGATTGGCATCTTCATTCAGCAGCCCACTCCTTTTGTCACAGTGTTTTTTGAACGTCTGCTGAAGCTCCAGTACCCCAAGAACAGGCTCAAGCTTTTCATTTACAACCAGGTAACATCCGCCTCATCCCAACAGCCCTGTCAAGTTGAGGCAAAGTAACTTCACCTGAAATCAAGCCCATGTAAAAAGTACAAGGCAGCAGTACATCTTAATAAAAAAGAAAAGCCTGGATTTTTATACTGCTAACTGTAACATGTACAGATTTCTTGCTGCTCTGAGAGCTTTGTACTTGTGGCCTGCAGGAAGCGCATCATGAGCGGCAGGTCAGCTCCTTCCTGCAGGATCATGGAAGCCTTTATCAGGACGTCAAGTTCATCGGGCCTGAAGAGGACATGGAGGGAGCAGCCTCCCATAACCTGGGCTTGTGAGTTCCATGGAGTTAAACCCAGCATAACATCATGTGTAGCTTCTTTAGAGTACATGCTTAAAAACCTGACCTCATTTACCTCAGGTCATGTGACAGGAAACAGAGAAGGCTGGTCATGTGACAAAAAGAAGTGGTGTGGTTGTTGGATATTCACTTGGAAGAATGTGTTTTCTTTTCTCAAACATAGTGATCTCCTCCAAAAGTGGAAGCTAACTCTCTAAATCTTAGCCTGCTAACATTAGCACTGGTTCCTACTAGGTCATCACAATGTGGTGATGTCATAACCCCCAGCCCTGGCTGATCGTATGACCCCATGACTCTGTACGTTACTCTGTCACAGTTACAGCATTAAGCAGTGGCTACAACAGTGTACAGCTGTGTGCTTAAGACTGCCTTAGCTTTTACTGCCCGCCCACACAGATGTGTCAATCAAAATACATCATCCAAACTTAATTTTTGTTACCTTCAGGTTTGACCAAACAGGTAAACAAATGAAAACAAAATTTGAATGTCAGTGTGGTGTCATGGAGCTGGAACATGTAGGTGCCAGTGTCACCCCCACCACGTGCTGACCTTTCAGTCTCTCCTGCCTTCCAGTGACATGTGCCGGAAGGACAAGGACTGTGAATACTTCTTCAGCTTGGACATTGAGGTGGTCTTAAAGAATGAGAATACACTCAAAATCCTCATTGAACAAAACCTGTAAGTATATTTATCATTACGAAATAATAATAATAATAATAATAATAATGATGATGATGGTATGCCGGCTGAGGTCTTGGGACTGCTGTAGTCATCTCTTCATTACACAACATTTAACAGCAGGACTCATGTTTGTACTTCCTGCCTTTGGCCGGATGAAGACATACTAAATATAACAGCTCTCCTGTTATTGTTCTTTAGTTCCATCGTAGCACCGATGATAACGCGATCTGGCCGACTGTGGAGCAACTTCTGGGGGGCCCTCAGCGCCGATGGCTACTACGCCAGGTCCGAGGACTACGTGGACGTAGTTCAAGGACGCAGAGTGTGAGTGGATTGTTAGCCACAGACACCACAGCTGTCTACACTATAGACGGCTTCTATACTCAAGCTATTAGATGTACTTCTATTCACTGGGCATAAAAGAGGAATTCCATTCAACTTGAACACTTACTTTCAAATACATACGTTTTCTGACATTTTCTTTAAACTACTGAAGAAAATGAAATGCATTCCTTTCTGTATGTCTCAAATGAAGAAGAATCAAATGGAAACAATTTATGAGCAGGAAGGTTTGTTTCATGGACAGTAGCTTAACAACAATCAAACAAGGCAAAGTGAAAGTGATGAAAAAGTGTATATCTGTTCTCTCGCGCTGGTTGAGAATTTACAGTATTTCAGCAGATTGTGTTGGGGAAGTCACATCCTAGTGCTGGTGTTTAGACTGAATGAGACTGTCCTGGCTTTTAGGGGAGTGTGGAATGTCCCGTATGTGTCCAGCGTGTACCTGGTGAAGGCCAGCCTCCTCCGGTCAGAGCTGATCAACCTCGAGCTGTTCAACTCGCACATCTTGGACCCTGACATGGCTTTCTGCCACAACGTACGCAACAAGGTGGGTGAACTGCGGCTCAACGCTGACCTCGTGGAATTTTCTCAGCATTAGTGCGTTCATCACTACATTACATCACGTAGCCCTTTGTGCTCCTCCACGTTCCTTCTGTGATAAGGAATTTGTGGGACTGAGACATATATTTTTTAAAATCATATGTACTTGTGAATGTAAATTTTAAATTTTTATTCAAATATTTTTTCTTTCAGGGAATATTCATGTATGTAACCAACATGCAGAGCTTCGGTCGTATCCTCTCAACAGAAAACTATCAGACCAACCATCTTCATAACGACCTGTGGCAGATCTTTGAAAACCCACTGGTGAGACATCAGCTCGACACTCTACTTTGACTTCCTGTTGTAGTGACAGGGTCAGTGTAGGTTCCCCGCTTCTTGATTATTGGTAATCATAGCGGCAGTAATGAGATCATTAGGAGGATGATGGGATGGTATGTATAACATTTAGAAACGATCCTGAACTACAGTCACGTCTGTGAACAATGCTCTCCCTCAAGCACTGAATCAGCCAGTAGCTATGTCATCAGGTGAGGAGCAGGGTGGTTGGAAAGGGGTAAAACAAAAAATTAAGAAAAGGGAGAAAAAAACTTCACACTGGTCAGGGGATCCGAAGGAAAACAGCTTGTTATTTTGAGTCCTCAAACAAACCATGAGAAAAAATAATGAGGATGTCCACACAGCTTCAACCAGCTGTGCTGGTCTTCAAACAAAAGAAACCCCCTCACTACTGCTCTCCTGCATGGCTCATATGACCAGGATGTCTACCAAGGGAAAAGGCCACATACAGTAGGTACTTCTCCAACATTACACCTCACTCATATTTTTACTTAAATCAGTACAGATGGTTATTGCTTAAAGCATTGGAGATGAAATCTATAATGAATGATAGAGATATCAAACCAAGCCAAACTTCTTCCCCTCTTTTCTTTGTTCACTTGGTTCAACCTCATGAACCAAGTGACAAATGCTGATGACAAGTGGCCGCAATCACGTGTGCACTCCATGAAAATACATAGAACTCAAAGAGAGAGAGCATAATCCCAACACACACACACGAAACATCTGCATTATCCTCCTCAATCCCCACAGATAATCTTCATCCCTCATTTCTTACTGATGGACCGGGCACTGCCGCGTCCTCCTGCCCGAGGACGCTTTATTCCAGGGGAAGGAAGTTAGTCAATCAAGAGAGAAGACGCAACTACGGTGTATGTTTAACAATTTATTTTAGAGTCACGGAAGATGAGTATAGAGTCAGCGCTGAGGCTTCGACCCGTCCACTTTAAGAGTTGGAGAGACGAAGCCCCGAACTAAGGAAATCATAAGTTATTGTCCATCTTGACTCCTCCTGGGACCAGGGACGTATCCTTGAGTGTTATCCTCCTGGCACCATGGAGTGCGACCCTGAGTGTTATCAGTGTCTTGCTATGTGTAGCCAACCAGCTCCAGCTGGACCTGAGCGAGTGTTAAAATCAGATGTGGTACACCAGACACCAGAAAAGCCCAAACACGCACTGTCTAAAAACTGTACACAGGTGAAGCGGAGCTCAGTTCCCACATCAAATTTGTCTTCAAACAGACTCTATGTCAACCCCAGTTGATGATGTCATCAGTGACATCATCAGAGGCCACACTCCACCACTGCAGGATCATATGCAAACAACAACAGATTCACCGTCCAGACGTTGTGTGTTTGTGTGTGTGTTTCAGGACTGGCAGGACCGCTACATTCATGAGAACTACACTCACATCATGAAAGACAAGCTGATCGAAACTGTGAGTCACCGCAGCCCCTCAGTCCTTCTGTGTGTGGGACAGTTGTGTCTCACCCAGTAGTGTCTCACACTCATCAAAATGCGCCTTGTCCTCTTGTCCACCAGCCATGTCCTGATGTCTACTGGTTCCCGGTTTTCACTAATGTAGCCTGTAACCACCTCGTTGAAGAAATGGAACACTTTGGGAAGTGGTCTGGAGGGAACAATGCGGTACGTTGTCTTGTGGGGGTAGCATGGTAGTATTTAGGTTCCATCTCCCTGCATCAGCGCAGTGATTCTCAAGTTTGCCCTGACGACTCACCAGGAGACGAGTTGAAACTTGCAGCATGCCGGTCTGCAGCGCTGTGGAACCCGCAAGGTTTACACCGCTTACAACTAGCAGAGACAAGCAGGATTGACAGATCGAGGCTCGACAACCGATCGGCCGATCCTCTCCTTTTTCTCCGGCATCTCGACCGGTTGACTGTTCAAACCCCGACTGGCTGATTTTTCTAGGAGCTGATTGGCTGTTGAAACTGATGACGTGCCTTGTGTTCTAAAACCAGGCATGATGACAAGTTGAGTTGATGGTGCGAGCTTGAGACGAGCACTGCACTGCGATGTTGTCAAACAGTTTTGTCTCGTCCTAAATCTTTTGGTGTAAACTGGTTTTAAAGGAAAATCTTGACCAGAATTCTCTGCCTTGCACAGCTGTGGACATTCTGTGACAAGCTGGGGTTTTTTAAATTCATGCTTTGCATTCCTTTGTTTTCAGGACACAAGAATCCAAGGCGGCTATGAGAATGTCCCCACTATTGACATCCACATGAATCAGGTCCAATTTGAAAAGGAATGGCATAAATTCTTACTGGAGTACATAGCGCCGATAACAGAGAAAATGTATCCCGGTTACTACACCAAGGTAAGAGCAGAAGCACCATGAGTCATTTCTCCTGAGGTCTCCATGTCTCATACTGACAAACATCTGAGATTGATCACCTTGGTTGAACTGATTCAGTTTCAACGTGTTCCGTATTTAACCTTGTCTCCAGCTTTATTCCACAGCGGATATTGCTGCACTGCATTTCCCAGAGTGCACCTCTCAGTCCAGTAGAGTAGCTGTTTTCTGTGTAGTCATGAAACTCTCATTTGTTAGCACAAAAGAGTGACTCCTCATCCCCCACCCTGCTATTTCAAGAATTTACACTCCAAGTCAGTTAGTTCAAACAACCTGCTGGAACATCTGTGAGCCTCACGAGTAAATATTGCTTTCAGACACATAAACGCCAGCTGCTAATAAAGGGGGCTGAGAACTTTTGAGGGGGGTATAGCATCTCACTGGCACCAGCACCACTCCGCTAACAGGCCCAGGAAAAGGAGGAATGATGAGCCACACAGTGTGTACTTCCTCTGGGGAGGACATCCCTGTCTCATATCACAGGAACGCCTCATGGATGAATTCATTAGATTTTAGTGGTCAAGTGTCAAAGGTCATTGTGACCTCACAAAATGCATTTTTGGCAATAACTCAAGAATTAATGTAGGATAAAAATGAGGAAAGGTCAACTTCAAAGTGACATCATAATGTTGTATAAAAACACATTTGAAGTGGTGATTCTGAAATGATTCGAATGGGGCTCACTAACAGATAACACGATTTGATCGCAGATTAATCATCGGTGAAGTGTAAACGTGAAATCTTGCTAGGACACGACTGGGTAAGACAGACGATGATGTGTAGACCATGGGGTGATGCCCTCTCGTCGGCCCCTGCGCTGTCTGAGTTTCCCGCTGACCAACATGTCTTCTCTCATCAGTGTTCCACCCCCTTGAACTTTGTGGTGAGGTACAAACCGGACGAGCAGCCCCTGCTCGTGCCTCATCACGACGCCTCCACATTCACTGTTAACATAGCTCTGAACAGCAAAGGCGTAGACTACCAGGTAAATGAGGAGGAGCGGGGGAAGGTGGTAGAAGCTACAGGACATGACGATGCAGGTGGCCTGCACCTTCTCTCTGCTTCTCTGCTCCTTCTCTGGAAGTGAATGCCGGAACCATCTTTGCTGAGCAGGAAGCTGCGAGGGGCGGACGCGTGCGCGCAGCGCTCCGTCTCTGGCCAGACGGGCAGTTTTCTACGCGAATGCTTGCATGACTCCTTTCTGTCTGTGTGTTTGCAGGCTCAGTTTGACTTGGCCTTTGTAGTTAGATATAAGCCAGATGAGCAGCCCTCTTTGAGGCCACACCATGACGCCTCCACATTCACTATAAACATTGCACTCAATGAAGTTGGCCTTGATTACCAGGTGAGTGTGTGTAGACTTAGAAATCTGACCTTTCCAACAGGTACGGTTCCTAAATGTGAGACGGCAAACAGAGCGATAGTGTTATTTACGGGGAAATCCACTTTAAATCAGAATTAACATTGTGCAGGTATATCAGTCTTTGTATCAGTACAAAGAGGTGAGGGCATCTGCTAGGTGACGGTTGCTCATTAACGCTGAGATAATAGTTGTGTTGGACATGGAATAAGATGCTTACATCCAGCACGTGGAGTTATAAGCATGTGTGAATTTGGCACCCTGAGGCAGTGTCCCATCACATTAACGACAGGCTGGCTAAAAAAATCTAGTGAATTCTCTTTTAAGGTGGAATTTTCCCTGCGTAACTGTAAATGACACATTTTCATCTCATTAATTTCACTCATTTGAACAAACAATGTAATTTGGAGAAACTAGACTAAGTGAACAGACCGTCTCTTCATACGTGTGCTGACCTTCACTCACTATAAGACTCACGATGTGACATGGACACAAATTATTCACTCTTGCCACAAATCACTGTTTAACTAAATAATACAAAACATTGTACAGAGAGTAGGGGACGCAGGGGGTAAATTAAAAAGCCTCAGTTCTCACAGGAACATAGAAGTGTAGCACAAAGGTCTGACGAGGCATGATGCTGCAATCAGGGTCATCAGATAGAAACTGGAATGCCATCATGTTTCTGGCATGTACATGTACATCCTTGGTGTCTGTGTCATTTCTGTTTGTCAGCCTGTCTTCTTTGCATGACATGTGCAGCTGAAGCGAGGAGCCGCGTGTTTATCGTTGCATCAATGTCGTTGCCCTGCATCTTCACACTACTGGTGCAAACAGTCAGCCATTAGTAACCAACCACTAAATACAGTCAACTGTAAAGCTGTAATCATGATATGTAGTGTCAGTTTGATAGCGTGTATATATATTGTGATGACAACACCAGTGGTTTTGCTTGTTCTCGGCCTCACATGTAGCCTACATCGTCTACTAAAAGCTGATATGACAACCAGGACAGGCAGTTTAAAGTCAGTAGCACTCCTTACCTCACTACTCGCCACGCTTCACTCAATATTTGTATATTACTTCAACTCTCTGCTACAGTTGATGAACGTTCATCACTTCATGCAGATGTTTCACAGTGAAAGCCAGCAGGAAGTGAAAGCCTTGAGTGTCCTCCAGTCGCTGCTGCAGCACAGTGGATAAGATTGGAATGAATTAGTGAAGGTTACCAGAGAAAAAAAAGGGCACAATTAAAGCCACCAGCGTTGTTAATGGTACCAATGCAAGATGGACAAAATCACTGAAATCATGTTTCAACCTAATATCCACGTTTATGCGATTATCAAATCTTAAGCAACATTTAAATCAGGTGGAAAAAAAACTGAGGCTAAAACAAGCAGAACCACCACGTGGCCTCTCAGGTGTGCGATGCTGACCCATGTCGTGCTGCGACCGCAGGGTGGCGGATGCAGGTTCCTCCGCTACAACTGCTCCATTCAGGCTCCTCGGAAAGGCTGGGCCCTCATGCACCCGGGCCGCCTCACCCACTACCACGAAGGTCTGCCCACCACCGCCGGCGTCCGCTACATCGCAGTGTCCTTTGTGGATCCCTGAACTCCTGGAGACGGCACAGCTCACTTCACCTCACCGGCTCGCCCAGACCAAAGAGTTGACTCTGTCCACGTCCTCAGCGTCACAGCTGCTCTTCGTTCTCTCATTTGGAGCAGTGACCTTTTCTTTCTTCATTCATTTCCTTCTCTTAATGTTCAAGATCCTATTGATTCTCTGCAGTTTGTGACTCTGCTGTCAGCAGTGGAGCTCCAGTGCTCTGTGATGTAACACACAGAACATACAAAGAACATGTTACCACCAGGTTAGAGGAGAACTGGCTCAAAATGATCACTCCATTCAGTCTTTCACAAATGACATGAGACAACGCAAAGTTGTGTTTGCGCACCTGCTAAGCATTATGGGTGGAATTGGAATGCAGCGCCTTTCTCAGAGCTCCTGTACCCACCTTCATTATGTCTTTTCATATTGTGTTCAGGTATTAACAGTCGCGTGTTTAATCACATGACCACACTGTCATGCAAGGTAGGAACTGGAAGGAAGGAAGGGAGTGGCATTTTTGCCTGTGGTGGATTAATGTTGCTGACAGGCTGCCTGCAGGGCTGGAAACCAGCTTGTCCAGAATGTGAAAGCTGTGTGAAGCCTTCAGTGTCTGCAGAGGGATTTGTCTGACATATATCCTCGAGTGATGTCACACAAGTCAGCATCAGTTGAGTCAGAAAATTGGCAAAGTTTAAAAAAGACAACCAAACTCGTAGGTGTGGAGTCAGCAGACCTGCGTAACCTGTTCATTAGCCGCTTCTAGCCTAACACACCCGAATGGCCACTAGACTGTCTGAAGCCAAGTTGCATTGTGGGTAATGTAGGCCCTAGGTTTTGCAAAGAAGAGAGGGGAAGGAGAAAGATGATGTCTCTGGTTCTGCTACATGGAGTTTGATAGTTCAACGCTAAATTAGTGGAGTACACTTCTCACGTAGTGCTACTCTTTTAATGTAATAGTACTAAATAACATACAAGCTGTTAATGATGACGAGCCATCCCATAATCAAGTGTGTTTTTTGTAATTCACTGATTGACTTGTAACTGGTAGACAGTGCAGCCATACTTGGACCAACACAGCCAGCTGACCCTTGAGGTCAACAGCGCAGCTACTGATGGTATTCACCGGAGGCTGCACGTGTGACATCATCACGTGTCACTTCAGTCCCACTTCTAAACTGCTAATGTAGTGCAACGCAAAGGGTGTCACTCGGCTCGGTGTCCTTTACGCAGCAGTGCTCAGTCATCATGCTAGCAGTTCATAGATTAAATGGCAGTAACATTCAAATTTTTTTTAAAAAGGGTGATGTCACCACATTGGCAGTTGCATGGGAAGCTCATAACTCATATTGATGACAAAATGTGTCTGAGTTATGAAACTGAGCTAGCACAACTCAAACCAGCACAGAAACATTGGAAACGATGATCATGTTGAGCCAGCTGTTGGATCACTCCTGTTTGGTCTGGAGTGTGTGGTGTGGATCAGAATTCTGTTGTGCCTTGAACTGAACCACCTCTCAGGAAATCACCAGGAGTTTCGGTTTGACTCTTTTTCTTTAGATGCTTTTACTGAAAACTTTTATGTTGTTAAATTTTACTAAAGTAATTTACTCAAACTGTCTTTTCTCTGTATCCAGATCAGATCTTCTGTGATACTTTCTGGACCTGAAACACTCCAAAACCTGTTAAATCTCTTATTTATTTTTTGTATATTTTATTGGATCAAACAATATCACAATATCACTGCTTTCTGAGAGACTTCATATTGGAATCAGAACCCATCCTCTCCCTCTGTACTCACTGAAGACAGTCAGCTCAGTTTAGAAGAGTAACATTCATATGCAAGCTATCGCTGTGCTTTCAACATGACTTGAATAAAACAGTGAACCCACCTAAAGTGTGTCTGAGCTGGTATTAAGCTGTGCTGTTGCCGTCACATCACAAACGTATCAGATGCATGCTAATGAAGTTGAGTCTATATCTGATGTAAAGCCCACAGGTCTGTTCCCAGTCTGACCCTCATCAGAGTCTCTCAGATTCTCACACTTGACACCTGACAGCTGATACTCAGTGTTATTCACTTCACCTGTCAGAGGTTAGAATGTTGGCGCTCATCGGCATATACAACTAATGTGTAAACTGTAAAATAAAAGCATTAAAACTAGATTTTAACGCAGGGCCCTCCATGGAACATGCAGTGTCACAGCCGAGCAAAACCAACTACAACAACCAACAAACAAACTCAACCAGTAGTCTCCTTGGTAATTTATCCTTACATAAGCTCAAACAAACTAAACTGAACAATTTTTAATGAGTATAACATCAAGTCAATTCTACTTCTGGGATATTGATCTGGTCAGTTAAGTAGCAGAGGGGGTTGTTAATCAGTTTCACCTGCTTTGGTGTTAATGAAATTAACAATAGGTGCATGAGAGGGGCAAAAATTAAATGTCCCCAAAGCAGGAATAGTTTTATAGGTGGAGGCCACTGACATTTTCACTCATTTTGCATTTGGCTCAGGTCAGGACCCTACAGAGATTGCACGGGCAGTCCAACTCCTCCAGGATGGCATATCAATACGTGCCATTGCCAGAAGGTTTGCCGTGTCTCCCAGCACAGTCTCATGAGCATGCAGGAGATTCCAGGAGACAGGCAGTCACTCTCGGAGAGCTGGACGGAGCCGTAGAAGGTCCTTAACCTATCAGCAGGACCGGTATCTGCTCCTTTGTGCAAGGAATGAATGTGATGAGCACTGCCAGAACCCTACAAACTGACCTCCAGCAAGCCACTGGTGTGAGTGTCTCAGACCAAACAAACAGAAACAGACTTCATGAGGGTGGCCTGAGTGCCCGCGTCCTCTAGTTGGCCCTGTGTCACTGCCCGACACCCAGTCCATATCAATACAGATATCCAGCAGGTTTTTTTTTTTTTTTTTTTTTTTACATTCACATCTGCTGTCTTCCTGTCCTCCTACCTTCCTATTTTTTGTGTACATACAGCCAAGGACTTAGAAAAGTTGACTCAACACTGTCATGATTTGAAATGAAACATCCATGATCATGGCTGGTGTTAAAGAACCTTTAATAAACAGTTATAAAAGCAAGAAAGCGATGATACAGCACATAGTTAAAATCTAAAGCTCAACAGTCATTTAAAAATACAAAGCTATTTACAACTTTGGAGCCAGTACTCAACGACTGACCAAACGTCTGCCGCAGTAATGAAGGTGCAGATTTCTACAGAGATCAGAGGCGGAAGCGGTCGGAGAAGTTTGGGGACTGGGGGACGGTGAGAGGAATCTCGCTCTTCTTCACTGCCACAGGTTTGTAGTGTCTGATGGGCTGAGCCTTGTGAACCTGCAGAGGAGGCAAATAAGACAGTTACAAGCTGCGAGGTGCTCGTCATCCTCTCCTAACCAGCCCTGTCGGCTTCTGCAGTGACCTGTTCTTGCCGCAGCCTGGCGATCTCCTCTTTCTCCCTCTGCTCCTCCTCTCGTCTCTTCTCCTCCTCCATGAGCGCCCTGAGAGCCTCCTTCTCGCTAGCCGCTCGCTCGTACTCCTGCCGCTCCCGAGCACGCCGCTCCGTCGTCAGCTCGAAGGCCTCCATGGCTGTGGAAGAATTCACAGTGACAGTCGGCTGCAATCAATAAAAATGTTTTGACTGTAGTAATCAACTGTTACTGAGAAGCTCAGACATAAAAAACAAAAATTGTTATAGTTTCTTGAAATTCATTTGGACAGCAGATTTTTGCTGAAAGATAATGTAATATAATCCCATCTCTGAAACTCTTCCCAGGGCCAGTTCTGACCACTGAAGCTTATACATGGGGTCATGTACAAACTGTGTCTCCATTACAGATTATTATCATCGTCGTCATCATCATCAGGTAAAAAGACCCGACTCCAGAACCAGTGTTTGTGAGCGCAGTAGAAACTCAGCATGGACATTTATCCAGTTCTTTGTGAAGAGGAAAACAGCAAACTCAGCTGTCTGACACCACAGGTGTAGGCAGAGCAGGTCGGGCTCAGCGATTTGTGCGATGCTCTTACCGACTGCAGCCCGCTCCTCCTTCTTGGGCTGGAAAGGCTCTTTATGAGTGACTGTGTTGGGCCTGGCTTTGAACACTGCCGCTTCCTCCTGTCGCTTCTGCTCTTCTTTCAACTGCAAGGCACAGAGGTCACGTGTGAATGCCGAGGTGACGAGGATATGTGACGTGATGTGTTTTGGGTGCCAGATCCCGTCATACCATCTGCTCCCAGCGGCTGCTCCTGGCGCTGCCGCGTTCATCGATGAGGAGTTTGAAGGGCTCGGGCTTGGTGGGCTCCAGCTTCTTCTTCTCAGGGAGGACCACAGTGTCAAAGTCTGGCAGCAGCTGGGCCTTGAACTGGGGCACCTGCACAAGTTCAGGGGGAAGAGAGTGAACAACTGGCTCTTTAGTCCGGATGAAGAACAGCGGGCGAGGACGTGCGCCTCCACCTCTTCGTTTTGCTTGTCCTCCAGCCGTTTCTCTCTCAGCGCCCTCCTCTCTCGCTCCCTCTCTTCAAAGGAGAAAGGACAGACCTCCACGTGGTGGTTCTCTGACAGCCGGGGCTGGAAGGGTAGGCCGAAGTGAGGCACCGGAGGGCACTTGATTGGTGAGGGCCGTTTGACCTAACAAGAGACAACAGGTTTGAGGTCACTTCAGTGCTGCAATTTAATCATCATTTTTGATTACTCAATGACGATTTAATTGCTCTATGTCAATGAAACATCCAAAAACTACCTTACCCTACCCTAAAATATCATAGAGCATTGTGATGGTTTCCTTTTTGTCTAACCAATGCTTCACAATTCAAATATTCAATTTAAATTAATTTAAGAAAAGGTAAATGCAAGACAGAAATAAAATTCTTCATAGGAAGAGCTGGAATCAGAGTAATTTTCCTCTGGAGGAACTTCCTGGTGACTGCAGCTCTGGTTACTCTAAGCTAGGGCTGTCACTTAAAAAAAACAACCAAGTTAAAATGACCTGTAATTTGTTCAAAATAAATTCAAACCCCCATGCCCCGAGAGAGAGAAAAAAAAATTCTCCTGAAAATGTACAAATGACAGACATCAGGAGGGAGCTCTGACAGCTTTGAAATAAAAACATAGAACTGATAGTCAAGCCGAATGGCCCGTCTTAATTTCAGATATTATTTGCCAAAAACACAAGTCTATCAACTTGATCGGAATCAAGTGTGGCTCTTTGTTTACAATATTACCTACTGATGAGAACACGGGCTCAGAGCACACACACTGTATTTACAGGCCAGCTTTGAGAGTTGTGGGTACCTGTTACACCCTATGTCTCTCCACCAAAGCAGCTGCCTTGGCTGTCTTTACCACAGCCTTATCTTTGTTCGTTATTTTGCCATCCATGGTGTGGAACCCAAAATACGTCCACACTGCTTCTTAGATGCCACTTTCATAGCGAACCAACAGCTAATCACCAGTAGCTTCGTGACAGCCCTACTCTGAGCTGAGCAGCACTGAGGTCCAGACATCCAAACTTCAACTTACTTCCTCCGCCTTCCGCTCCACACGAACCCGGTTTTTCAGGGCGAAAGCTGGAGACTCTGGAATGGTGGGATGCAGAACTTTCTTTTCTGGGAGTCCCTGTGGACAGGAGGAAATCTTTACCACATCTGAGAACAACAAAACCCAGGTACCTGACAGTGAGCTGCTGGCAGCGCGTTTTAACTCACCACAACTCCCTCCAGGATCTTTTTGGGCAGAGGCTGGGATTTGAAGGTGTGCGGCTTCTCTTCACCTTCCTGAGGCTTCTTGGACGCCTGTCTCCCCTGGAGCCTTTTTTCAATCTGCAGCTCGAAGCCTTGAGGGACAGTGGGCTCCTTCACTGCTGGCTTCTTCAGGTCCTCTGCACTCTCCAGTATCTTCTTGTTCAGCTCCAGGGCCTTAATTTTAAACCTGTAATTAGAATACAACATGAAATCATGCAGCCCTGCAGCTCAGTCGCACTACAGGCCACAGAGTATATTTCTCTGGTTTAAATTTCTGTTGAATGTCGGGCTGACCCTACTGTTGCCATAGTAGCAGCTAGTGACAGGCCTCTGTCACAAGGAAATGATTCAGCATCAAAGTTTAAAATGTCATACAATATTTTTGTATTTTTTTTGGCATTCACCACTTAGGGAAACTAATGTCAGATGATTTATAAAATTATTTTTGCCACATGTTTTTTTAAGAGTATATAGGCTAAATAAGACACATAACCATTATGAGTCTTCTTCTCCTCTACAAGTCTCCAGTCTGGAGTTAAAACAAGGTAGACACAGATTGTTGGTTTGAAAATGCTCTGAAACCTGGTGACAGGTTGACGCAGGGTGTAAAGTAAAGGCCCTTACTTGTGAAGCTTGTCCAGCTCCTCGGCCTCCAGTTCGGCACTGCTCTTCACGGCGGGCGGCCGGCTCCTCGTGCGGGTCATCAGGTTGGGAGTGTGAGGCTGGGTCAGCTTCAGGTGGTCACCCTTCACTGGAGACGGCCCTGACAACCCATTTCAAATACATACTCATCAGTAACGTGCACAGACACACTTTAACCTCTTACAAACACTGTGGGGACGGCGACGTGTCAGCAACCTCTCTCGTGACTCTGGCGACTGCGCAGGTGGTAGCGGTCGGGGGTTTGCTTCTGAAACTGCTCAATCTGCTGAGCCATGGGCACATAGGCGTCTGCCCCCCCCAGCTTTCTCTTGTTGCCTTGCGACAGGTTGAAGGGTTTGGGTATTGTGGCACCTTTCATGGCCTTCACCTAAAACAAACAAAAAAAACCCCATAGGTGAATGTCCAATGTTTGTCCATTCAGCTCAAACTTTCCACAAGGACCATCTCTCTTCTAATTCTAAGTTCTGGAAATAAAAGCCAACAACGTTTTGAAATGTCTGCATGCTGCAGGTTTGTATTTACTTTTTACTTGAACACATGACTTTGCTCTCAGCTGGCTGATTAAAAATACATTTTAATGCTGAACTCTAGCTTTATAGTTGACAGGTGAGTTCAGGCCATGCAACAAAATCATTTTTATCTGTTCAGTTTTATTCAACTGAACATGTGCTAAAGCCAAACTGATTATAAACTCGTATTGTCCATCCACCGATTGATGACAGCGTTTACAGCTTCCATCAGCTTTACTCAGACACTAACTTGATTATTAAATGTGTTGTGAGTTTGATCTGTGGTGGTCTGTGTTTCAGGCTGCAGTATTCCTTTCTGTCAAAGACTTACTGGGGAAGAAGGTTTGCGAAGCTGGCTGACAAAGTCCACTTCCTTGTGGGCTGCGTTGGATGAAGTGGTCGCTTTAATGCGGGTGTCTGTGTTGAAGTGGAATTCTTTAGGCACGGTCGTGGACAGGACCGTCTTCTTCGGTGGTGGATCTGAAGTAACGGTAACACAGACGAGACAAAGTGAACCACCATTTCTTTTAAGATGGTCAACAGGTACATCCACTGATGGCTTCAGCCCCACATAAAGTAAGGTGCTTCTGTCTACTCACTGCCAGCCAGAGCAGCTTTGTAGCTGGCCTCGTTCTTCTTGCGATGCAGAGCCACTTCCTTCTGGAGGTTCCTGATACGCTCCAGCTCCTGCTCTTCAGAACTACATGGCCTGTTTTGACACATTAAACATTCATCTCATTTAAAGGGGCATTAAGTCACTGGGGTTGAGAGGCTTTATTCTTGAGGGTCCTGCTGAAGCTGAATTTGCTGAACAGCGGGCAGTTGCACATGTGATGTAGCTCAGCTCACTGACAGAGCCTCCTCCTCACTTGTTAGCAAACTAGCAGGTGAGCTCGATCTGTTCTCATTATATCACTATAGTGTTGTTCTGTACACAAACAGCAGTTAGTAGTATCTTGATAAGGAGCGACAGGCCTCAGAGCTCCTCGTCTTACTCTGTGTTTGCAGTATTGGAAGCTGCTGCTCGGGCCTTGGGTGCAGTCCTGCAGCTCAGCCGCCCACTTCTGCGCAGGACACTGCTGGAATTCAGCTGTCCACTTCTACGGGCGACACTAGTAGATTTTTGAGCTGGTCTGGCAACAGGACTCCTACAACAGCAGATGAGACAGTTAAACAACAAGGTGGTGAGGATGACCTATTCCCAAGTATTCTGTAAAAATATATAAAAAAAGAACCAGTGTGGTGTTGTTTTTGACCTTTGAAGTCTATACAGGGACATTTCAGGTGCAGAGCACAAGTTGCTGTAAAGTGTAAGAGAACATGTTGAGGATTTGACAGGACAGTCATGACACTTACTTTTTGTATTTCTTTGATGGTGGAGCAGCTGTTGGTGGTGGAGCTGAGCTGCCCATTACCACTTTACGCTTGGAAACCCTAAAATGAATAAATCCATCAAAAATAACTACAAATGGAACTGTATCAATCTGTATTACACACTGACATATTGAGGAGTTTAAATCTCAGCTATAGGTCAAGTCCCCCAAACACTTGATCCCACAGTTCTTCTGTATGACACACACAAGCACACAAAAAGACTGCTTCCATCCATCTGCTGACTTAAAGCAGAACCAAACCTTTTTCCTTTCTCACATGTTCTAATGTAGTCTGGCCACTTCTTGACATAAATGAAGAACGCTTGGTTCCGTGCCACCAGAGTTTCAGAACCGTCAGGTAAGAATAAGATTGGTGGAGTTATGGGTCCATTGTAGCCCATGGTGGCAAACTCGTTTGTAAGACAGTAAGTTACACACTGTAGTGTAAATCTGTACCTGCGTGGTTGGGGAGGGGGCTGATTGGCGGTCCTCCTCCTTGGTTGGGCACCAGTCTGAGTCTTAGTTCCAGCACCCCAGGATGTGACGATGTTTGGGGGTGGAGATTTGGACGTGCCAGGACCTTGAACATCGATCAGTTCACATGGGTTAATCAGGTCATGAGGATGAGTCGCTGAATTACAGAAGACAAGGGGATGGCATAGTAGGAGCAAAGTGCCTTTTCAGTAGCACCTCACAAGACAGCAGGAGTGGGTATGAAATAATCTACAGAAAACTAACCAGTGTCCTCATCAGTCTTGACTTGAGGAGTTACGATGGCTTTGGGCAGGTCGGCCATATCACTTCTCACAAAGGGCCACTCTGATCTTGAGGGTGTTTTAAGTTGATCTGTGCCCCCCGTCTGTTGTTCTACAAATGAGACACAAAGTAGATGTGGACTACTCTTAAAGATTCTTTGATTCTAACCCACATGCTGGTATAGACAGTTTTCACAATCAGAACAGAATAGAAACGTATTTGTCATTGTAGTTATACAGTGAAATTTAGTTTGTCTCTCGCAGAGAAACCACCAGCAGCAAGAATAAAATAAAGTTTAAAAAAAAAAAAAAAAAAAAAAAAAAAAAAAAAACTTACAAAAATAGAATGCCTGCACATATACCACCAAAAATACTAAACCATCATCTGATCCAGCTTCTCAAAAGTCTGAGTTTCCAGCATTTCATTTAAATCATCCTAATTTTACAACTTCTAGGGCTACATAGAAACTCATACCCTTCATCAGAAAAAAGACCTCAAAAACACAGCTCCACTGAGAGAAGATGGCATGCCATCAAGCAAACGATGACTACAAAGCTTCAGAATTTCACAGAAAACGTCACACCCTCAGAACGATGAGAAAGCTAAATGTAGCTTCACTGCTACAGGGCTCTGTGCTGTGCAAGTCGTGCTTGCTGACTCGGGATCAGTGTAACACCAGAAATGAGCGGCTGTGTAACGATTATCGTTACACAGCCGCTATCGTTACAAAGACGATCGTTAGCGATCAAAACAATGTCATGAGTATTTTGCCGTTAGGTGGAGCAGGACTACAGATACAGAAAGAAAACAATGAGGATGCGGGGGAAAAGAACACGCAGGTGTTCGCTCCTGTCACAAAAGTCAACATCAACCAAATACAAAGCACATTCATGAGGGAGGAGACTTACCAAACCACGTATCAACGCTGTCCGCATCCTCTAGGTCTTTGAGGTCGACGACGTGGGACGGGGCGTCAAACTCGTAGAGCTCAGAGGAGCCACTGGAGTCGCTTTCGGCCATGATCTCAGACAACACACCTGAACAAGGAACCAAGAGACGCGACAGACCTCCCATCAAAACCCCTTTAGTACCGTCCACATGTGGTTAACCGACCTGGCTAGCAGACTAGCTAGCAGGCTATCTGCGTCTGATGTATTTGTGATAAAAAAAGGGGACTGTACTGTTGTACGTTAACAAACGAGCGGAAACCAGAAATACTTCATAAAGAACACACATTTGACCTATAATGATATGTAAACTGATGTGATAATGTAACATTTAATTATTTAACTGGCATTGAGAGCCGCATTTTCTTTGTATGAACTGTAGCTTCAGTTAAGGTAAAGATACAAGGAGAAAACAACTGGCTAGCGCTTCCTTTTGTTACACAGAACTTGGTTTCATTAGCGCTTCATATACAACACTGCTACTTTCACGTCTCACTGTCTCATTTCGTAAAACCGGACTTTTGCAAACCTTATAGTATACCTAATAGCTTTGGTGGATTTGTAAAAGAGTTAAAATTGTGGAAAACTTACCGACGCTGCCTGTTCTCAACGCGACGCAGAAAAAAACTGCGGACGTTCCGCGCACGCAACGTTAGCGTTTAAATTGCCTCCCTTTTGAATCAGCCAATGGCGAACTGTTGTTCACCAGCTCGCCGCTTATTGGTTCATACGAGTCAACTTCCTTTGACCTCACGAGCGTCAAATATTATTTTAAAAAATAAAATAAAAATAAACTTTATACAAAACACGAAATGGTAAAGTAAGACGAATAGTAATTATAATGGCATGGAAATGCCTCATATTTAACCAGGTTATCCTGTTGAGGTCTCTGACACGCCGAACGATGAAATGTGACACTTTCTGGAGCAGACATGATTGTCATAAATGTGGGGAAAAGTTGTGTAGTACACGACTTCTCCCCACATTTACGACGTGTAGTATGGAGCTAATACAGCAACAATAAGTCTGGTTTTTAATCGGATTCTTGTCTTCGGGAACTCAAACGCAACTTTAGGGTCAAACTGATCTTATTTCTTTTTCCATGAAAATGGGTCAAATGTGCAACAATGTCCCATGATATGAACCAGAGCGACACTACTCAATATACACCAGCAGAGGGTCGTATTATATGGGCGAAACATGCATTGGAGATTGTTTTAGCATATTGTGGTCGTTCGTTCTTCAATCTTGAATTTAAGTAGAAGGGGTCCGTATTTCCCTTTTAAATCCTCGAGCATAAGTTGAACCATTATCCACCAATAGTATCTCCTTACTCCTCCTAATGGTTCTGAAATAAGATGAGTCAACTCGGTGGTGTGTGTGTGTGTGTGTGTGTGTGTGTGTGTGTGTTCGCAAAAACAAAAATCATCAGTTTGATTCCTGACAGTATCCCCATTAATCAGAGTTGGCTGTGTTCACTGGTTGGATGGTAGGTTTTTGTGATTACTCCACCCATTGCAGATTCTAGTTAGTCAAGGCACTTGCACAGTGAGTAGCTCAGCTGCTGTGGCAAATGTGAGCCTTCCATTGCCAAAAAAACTGTAAAGATGAAAATAATGAAAATGACTTTCTTTGGTTTGCTGAAATCATTCAGAACTATGGGAAGTGCAAATAATTTAATGCCGCGGGACAAATGCATCTTTGGATTTTTTTCCCCCTTAAATCAACTGAACTAAGTCTTCTTACGATGCAGAAGACAAATAACCATACAGGTCTCCAAGTGTGATGAAGCCTGGACCCAGCCATTACATTGTCCGATCACATCTGAAGGATAGTGGACCTCTTTATGTTAACCAGGCCAGTAGCAACCAAATGCGACACAGCTACATGGTCTTGACGAAGCAGGCACAGGAGCTCGACGTTCTCAGGGCTTTACTTTAAGCTTGAAGTAACCGTGGCATCAGCTGCACCTTAAATAACTATTTCTCCTTCAGAAGCCATTGTATTCAAAACACACAAGTACACTGAGCTGTCGCTTCTGGATTCTACGATGTAGACAGTATCTAGCCATTCAGTGTGGCATCGTTAAAAACAACCTCATACCATCTTTAGCTCGTTGATGCTGCAGTGTGAACTAATTTGAGTTCAACTTTTTCACCATAGCTGCCCCCCCCCCTATTAAAATCTACTTCTTTAACTTGATGCTTAAACCTCCTGATGCAACATAAAGTAACAAAGCATGTCATCATTTAAGTGCATTTTCTATGTTTACAGCTGATAGTTAAGACATTGAGAGGTGCAGGGATTTTATAATTTGTAACAACTTGGGATGAACTCCTTACCTATACTCAACAGCTGTTCAGCTCAGGTGCATGAACACCCACTTAAGTTTTTACCTGTCTTTACCTGTACAACAGGCCGAGTCTAAATAAGTTACCTCCTGTAAGAATTCTGTGAAATAAAAGTCCAAAATCATAGCCACTGATTTTGTAATCAAACCCACTTTTATTGGTTGTTAGTTACAAAGCCTAAATGGCATGAAGGGCCTTCCAGCGGGACAGAGGGCCTCTACTGGGGATGTACTTCACCCCACAGCCGTCTGGGATCAGACGCTTCTCAGCCATCATGTCGTCAAAGTCGCAGGCATTGAACTTGGTGAAGCCATACTTCTTGGAGATATGGATCTGAAGGTGAGAGATGCCAGAAGTCAGGTCAGGCACTCAACAATTACAGGGCAAAAAGCTCAAATGCGTGTTGTAAAAAAACCTTTGCAAATGGCTGAATGAACTTAAGAGCCTGTGAAAAGCGTTTTGTCTCAGTGGTCCCTTAAAGCACTCAGCACCACCCAGCTGAGGACATACACAACCAAAGAGTCACTGTCTGCAGCCTTTGCACACCAGAACTGCACTGCAGCAGGACCAGTCGGCTTAATAAGCTGCAGAGCTGTGCTCTCAAAAGCGTGAGTGATGTTATCAGCCTTTTCTCTTTAATCTTCTACATTGTCAACACAACTGATCAATATAAACACAAAGTGAATGTGAAAATGATCTGAGCACTGTTCACTGTATATAACCCCAGCTATGGAGTGTTGAGACAGGCGATGTGCTCCTTACCTTCTGGCGTCCGGGGAACTTGAACTTGGCTCTGCGCAGAGCTTCCACCACGTGCTCCTTGTTCTGGGCCTTGGTGCGCACAGACATGATCACCTGGCCAATGTGCACACGGGCGACGGTGCCCTGGGGTTTACCAAAAGCACCACGCATTCCAGTCTGGAGCCTGGGAACCAGCAAGAGGGAGACATTCAAATCATCCAACTTTGGAGCACAGAGCATCAGGAATACAAAAACACGACAGCCCAACACAGCAATGTGTAAAGATGCCTCTCAGCAGAGCAAGTAGAGAAACTTATTTAAAAACAAGCAGCAATTCTAAAGCCTACATCATCACACCCTTTATTCACAACTCAATAGCCTGTCCACAATGACGTTGATGCCATCTATGTTTATCAGAACTTAAAGAGACGGATCCTCACCTATCAGCTCCAGCACAGGATAACATTTTGTTGATACGGATGACGTGGAAGGGATGCAGGCGCATGCGGATGTGGAAACCATCCTTACCGCAGGTCTTCACCATGTACTTGTTAGCACAGATACGGGCAGCCTCCAGAGCTACGCAGAGGGATGGGGGGGGGGCATTAGTGCCTCAGCAACAGCTTGGACAGACAACACTTAAAGGATTCCAACATTAGCATTTTATCCTTCCATTGAACTTATCTATGTGCACCTGTATATTCGTAGGGGAATGCATAATCATTCACTCGAAGTTACCACTAAAGCATGTTTGCATTACGCTATGCTGTAACCAAAAATACAGATAGACTCCTCAATGAGAGGTTTCTGGTCACATGAACACATCCATGTTTGGTCACGACTCCCTGACCGCTCACCTTCTGAGGACAGCTGCTCGTACTCATCAGAGACCATGTGACCGCACAGGGGGAACTCATCTACCTTGGCCTTCTTCCTGCCCAAGTCAAAGATCCTGATCTTGGGATCTGCAGACAAGGAAATGAGGAGGAGTTGGACAGGAGAGAACAGGGCAGAAAAATTAAGAACTGATCAACAATCCTCCGCTGATTACGCAATAGAGACCAAATCACCAGTGTAAAGGCTCTTAACCATCACAGACAAGTTCATCAGAAGGACTTTCAATAGAGATTCAAACCAGTGTGACTGATACCCAACAGAGGGGGGAGGCAGTGCACGATTGATCATTGTTATGTCTCAGTGGTCCCTTAAAGCACTCAGCACCACCCAGCTGAGGACATACACAACCAAAGAGTCACTGTCTGCAGCCTTTGCACACCAGAACTGCACTGCAGCACAACTGGTCGGCTTAATAAGCTGCAGAATTCTCATTTGATACCGGTTGTGCTTCTTGTGCATTACTACCAAATCAAAACAACACTGTGCCTTAAAGTGAAGGTCCAAGGAACAGTAGCAAGCTCAAACAGACAAGACTATGAGAGCTTGCTACTGCATTCAGTAACACTACTGCTAAACCGGCGGATGATGGTGAGGAGGAGGAGAAAGATCTTACCAGGCACACCCCTGCAGAAGCGGGACTTGGGGTAGGGCTTGTTCTTGCAGTAACGGTAGCTATGGGAGAGAAACAAAGGGTTAAATTGAACCAGTTACCCATACAAGACACTTTATCAGTCCTACTGCTGCTGAAATGTTGTGAAGGATGAGGACTCCAATAAGTCATCCAATGTCCAGTAGACCAAACTCATCCCTTCCTACTCATCCAGATATAGTTGCACATGTAGGGGGTTATTTAACTGGCTGATCACTCCACATGTGGTGCTCTGTGGCATGTGTCTTGCAGGGTTATAGAGCACAACTCGTGTGTGTGTGTCTCCATGTCACCCAGTGCAACAGTGTGGTTCACTGGTGTGATATTGGACAATGATGGAATCATGGCACAGAAGAATAAATCACCAGGCTTCAACTAACAGCACTAGTTTTTATCGCAAGCACTTCATTGGTTTAGATCATGTGGGCTTTGCTGAGAGTAAGAAAAAAGAGCATATCTTGGATGTTTTATCAGAAGCGTCTCCACAGAAATTCTGACAGCGATTCAGAACCCCCCCCCCATGTCACTGATCACTTTGATATTTGAGTAAATCGATCAAACTTATTAGTCATCCACACTTACAAAATATTAAGGTAACTCCTGGGAACGACACACAGGGCTATACGAGCATCCACGTTTCCAGAGAAAAGGGTGGTGTGCTGGCGCTAGCATCACGGTAGCTACAGTTAGCTCAACAAGCTATGCATTAGGTTGTAACAGTGGCATGGCAGTATGGCAGCCCCGGTAGAGGCAGACATTCCGCGAAGTTAACACTGGCAGTTAGCAGAAAGAGCACCGTGTTTAACGCGACATTCAGCAGGCCGCGTGTCAGAAGGCCTGCCGGCATGCCAGCACCCTCCACATGGTGCGACCCGGAGCCGCTGCCATTTTCCTCCGACCCGCTCCGCTCCGGCCCTGCGCTCAAACGGTCTTACAGAGGACTTACCAGCGGGCTGGTCGACGGCCCATGGTTGCGATCTGTAAATTAACAAATAAATGTGTGTTATTTTGTGAAATCTGAGCGAAGATTTGGGGTACAGAACTTTAAAAGTGTCTCTATAACGGAGAGCCACGGAAGACGCGGTCCCACCACGCACTCACCTAATGGAGGAAAGGAAGTAGAGGTAACTTCCGCTTCGTCATATCTGCGAGGGTTGTCTGAGCAAAATATACTTCACAGTCGTAAACGCATTATTTTTTGCTTCAGCGTCATTTTCTATGATATAAAACGCTAATATATAACATTTGATCAAACACATCGTTGTAATAATTAGTTTGCTTGCAGTTTATGTACGCCAAGTGAATGCTGGGAAGTGTAGTTTTACTCGAAAATCTGTTCGACACTGTAGGGCGACATCTACCTTTCATCTCTGTTACCTGCAATATTCTTGGACTTCTGCTTTCCACTACCAAATATAGTTTTTTTTGTTTAAATTAAACGTTTAAAAAAGCAAAACGTGTGAAATATTGCTGTATTTAAAAGGATATTACTGTAATAAAACCCAGCTATTACTGCTTTCAGACAGATATCATTGTAATTCAAACAAACTATTAATGTAGTCATCCAGATTAAACTAATAATGTATACATCCATCAGCATCAGAGGTCGAATTGGCGTTTTCTCCCCCTGCACCTCCTTCTCTATTACAAGCTTCCAATGGTGGACATGAGGTTAAGTGCATTTATAGTGTGCTGATGAACAATGCTGGGATACAAAAAAATAATTATAATTCATCATTGTATGCCACTTTACCTTTACCACTGTTTTCTCCACATCTATTTAACATCTAAAGTTACAGTTAGTTGTTTTTAAATGAAGAGTCCATACAGTATATCATTTTATAAAACATGATACATTTTTGTAGATTTACCCATAGTAACCCATTGGGATAGAGTTCTTAAAATTAGATTTACTGTACCAACCTCAACATGGAAATACTACTTAAAGGTTGATGTACTGATAATATTGATCCAATGATAGGGCTTTATAAAGAATATTGTTACTTTTTATATTTCATGTAATTACTACTCATTTTACTTCAATAAAAGGGGGTTACTAGTAATAGACTATTATTTTTAATGGCATACTGCTCTTGTTCATGGCAGTCACAGCAGGAACAACGCAGGTGTTACTAATAAAATGAACAACTGTTCAATTGTTATGTTTTAGCAATTCATTCTATCAATTGGCCATTTGAGGGCACTGTTGTACCATATATATAAACATACATACATATATTAATATAAAATCCCTGATCCTCTGCTGCACACTACTTTCTTAATTCTTAAAAAAGAACTATGAGCTCATTTCTAAATCCTTGTTAATGCAGAACAAATGTTCTGTAATTGGAGAATGTGAGAGAAGAGTCAAACCTCGTTCTGACTCTGCTTAGTTGGGGAGCTGCATGGAGTGCTAAGCAACGCAGAGTCCTTGAGGGATGTGCCAAGGTCATGTAAGCCAGACATCATGTTTGGTGACCTCACACTTTTTCAAATTTACCTTGTGTAAGAAACTGCTGAATAATATTTCACACAATCAAACCATTGTGAATAACACTGTGGAGTCTACAAATGAAGAAATGATAACCTTTTGCAATCACAGTCTGTTTACTCTGTTATACTCGGATTAGGAATTGCCAATACGCTGCCACTCCTTGCTGAGTGACTCAAACACGAAGCCGATATCTCAGTCAGGAAATCCACTGAACTCTGACCGGGATCCCTGTACAGCATCATGTGAAGGTCAGCCATGAGCAGAGTCACTTTATCTTGTCTCGTCCTTCTGTTTTGTCTGAATCTCCTCCAAACTTTTCCTGTGCCTGAGCTGAACCTCACTGAAGGGCAATGACGATGGCGAGATGATGGAAAGAGAGTAAGGACCAAAAATGGTCCTACAGTATGTGCCTGTTTCTGGTGACCAGTGACACACACATATGCACATGCGCACACACAAAGATTACAAGAGACATAGCCAGCTACTTTTTCAGACCAGTCTTAAAAGAAGGATGAATTTTTCCATTAGATCCAGGCTACAAAATAAAGCACTTCAGTGTGTGACTGTAAAGGGGATTGCTTGTTCAGTTTACACACAGGAACAGCATAAGCAGACATTTGAAAATTGTGTTAGACTTTGAGGAATAATTATTCATTCATACTGAAAGGTGGACAGAGCCAGACTAGTTGTTTACCCTGTTTTATACTCAGTGTGTATAATGCATGTGGAGGACTGAACAGGACAAAGTTAAAAATGGCAGTGATCCTGATGTTTAAAACAATGACTTCTGTCAGGTTTACTCTGTCACATGCTGCTCCCTTGACAACCTTGATACAGAAGTACATGAGTAACATTGCACTGCTCATACTGGCAACCATAACCGCACCCCACACACACCCGCACACATGCACCACCCACGCACTAGCACACACACCAAACCACCCGCTGACCAATGTGACTGATGTGTGAGGGTGTGGTAACTAACACCCTGTGTGCTGCTCTGAAAACAGAAGTGTCTGTGGAAAGTGTTCAGGCAGTGCCTGTGTGCGTTGACTGAGTATAGTCAAGTGTAATAAAGTTCACATGTGATGGTCAAAGTCATTTCCAAAAATCAGGAGCGAGAAGTATTTTTAGCCTTTGTCATCTTGTAGAATGGACGGCAAGAAACAATCAAATCGAGAATCATATGAGAGACTTCAGACCTGTGTGAAGATAGAGCTCAGAGTGAAAGTGAGAGCATGGAGAGATGGGTGGGGTTATAAAACACTATAGACACGGATTAAAGATAGTGTAAATTAAGCTGTCATTGTTTTATTTAACAAATTAATTTAGAACTAGTCCAAATATTTTGGTCTTCACAATGTATTACATGATAAACTCCACAGAGTCTTCTCTCAGCAGGTTGGCTTGAGAAAGTTTTTTCATGCTAGTAAATTAACACATACAGTGTATACTGTGTAGTAAGCCATACTACAAACAAACCAAATTTTAGCACCTAACATTAATTTACATTTATTTTCAATAGAAAATACCGTACCGGTCTATATATACTGAAAAATATATATCATTCAGAATAAATCCTCCTCATGTCATTACCTACAGCAAAGGATTCTCTTGTTGGAATGGTGCAACAGGCTCTGCCAAGGTTTAGTCCCTGGTTACATTTCTGGGCTCTAAACAGGCCAGCTTCTTAGTTACCATACAACATACCTCTGATAAGACCAGGGCAGAATCTGTCTTTGTGTATGTGTGTGCTCATTTTAAACCAATTTTAATGAACATGATGATTCAAGCCCTGCCTATCACTTTCTTATTTGTTTTATTTTGGTATTTAATTCCACTAGTCCAAGTTCTGACCAGACAGAATGTTTTTGCTTTCAAGTCCAAGGTCAAGAGTCATGTCTATGGGGAGTTCTTTATCAAGTAAGTCACATCTCAAATCCTTATTTTTGTGACATGAAGTATACACCTAATGCATTCAGTAGCTATTTTCTTACTCTCAGCAAATCCAAAGAAACATGCAAAACCAGCCATGAATTGATCATACTAAGAAAATATTGTGGTATCCAAAACCCGATATACTGTATTCCTGTATGCCAGAGAGCTCTGCCATTGTTGTCCAAAAACTATTAGAAACACATGATTGAGCCCCACTTTTGCACTGGGTGACACGTCCCTTTACATACATTAAAACAAGCACACTGTAATGTGAATCAGCCCACTGCTGGAAACAGTATCCTTTCAGTATCTTTTCCCCTGCTTTTTCCAAGAAAACCTACAATGTGTATGGTTTTCTCTCTGATCTGGTTGATGTAATGCATTTTTAACACATTTCTTAATAGTTAAAAGGTAATTTGTTCTTGCTTAAAGCAGGAGAAGCACCAAATTCCATGTTTAAAAAATCAAAAGAGAGTATCTAAAGGATGGAAGATGGCACACAGCTCTCGCTGTAGGAGCTGTGGCATGTGTCAGACTGGGTAACGCAAGTAAATCTTCGCCGAGTGGGCATTTGGTGACCATATTGTTGACCAGGAAGTGAAAATGAAGCATTGCCATGGAGATGGAGGTCAGGGAAAACACAGACAGATGAGTCTGAGTCATTCCTCCTAACCATCTCTGTTTTTTTCCTCTCTATGCATGGAGATTCCTGCACATCACCTCAGTGACCTCACATATCAGGCAACATTGTGAAGGCCCACCAGGCTGAATACAACAACAGTAAACATGAAATATCCAGAAAAAGAGTACTAAGGTTAATCTACCTAGGTGGTGTTTTTCCTGTTCAAAGTCAACAAAGCTTGTCTTAATACCCAGCTCGGTCACTCCTCCTTTTGTACCAAATTTTGTTTCATTAGCATGAAAAGTACATTCACGTGCTGCCAAAGCAAACATGGAAAGAAATATTAAAAGACGTGAAAAAAAGAAATAAGAAGTAAAAAAAAAGTTTATTATACATAATTTTGTACTGTATTCAAATCAGTTAACACTACAGTTGCCCTCTTTATATTTCTGTCTCACTGTCTGTCTCGATGTCTATGTGTCTCTCTCTACAGGTCGTGTCTCTGCAGGTCTGTTAGCAGGCTCGACTGCCTCAGTAATGAGATCATATGATGTCATGCAGTTCACGTGGGAGCAGCCCTCTTTTAAGCCTGGCTGAATCCTGATGTGTGTGTGTGTGTGTGTGTCTCTGTCTGTCTGTCTCTGTGTGTCAAGATAAATATTTTCTATAACAGTGTAATTCTATGAAGGTAACTTCTCGCCAATCTCTTTTTGTGTTTAACCCCTGCATTCTCTTCTTTCCAGAAAAATGACTCCTTTAAACAGTTGCACATCATCCCTCAGCTCATTTCATCCGGTTCCTATTTGAAATCAACCCCTTAACTTGTGCTTTAGATATTCTTCAGTTTCATGTAGCCTCATTTTACACATTTTTAATTACTCACTTTCTATAAGCTCTGCTCCTAATTCAAAAATCAGTTCTTGTGAGATTGGACACATATGTAAAGATGCTTTTGCGCAGATTTAATATTTTCCATTTTCACCATCTTAATTTAGTGCATTAGCATACTAACATTTGCTAACAATCATGAACATCTGAATGTCACCTGAATTGTTGCAACTCAGTGTTTACCAAGTGGAGATTTACACAAAATCACAAAATCGCAACAGGTTACACAACACAAACTAAATAATGACACATCTCGAGATTTCTATATTAGTTACCCCAGTTAGCCAACTAGCAGCCAGAGCTAACATTAGCATGCTGATTTGAGAATTAAAATTGTTGATATATTGTTCCAACATTTGATGCAAATGCTGTCTAATAAGGATGTAATGTATGCAGAGTTTAAATTTAATTTCTCAAAAACACAGTATACCTTATATTATGAAACATTGGCACTAATAATCTAGACAAAATGACCAAATACTGTTGTTTTGGTTAGCTTAATCGGGTCTTTTCTTTCTCTCTTGACAAACTTTTCTGTGAATGCATTGATTAATAAAACAAAGTCCAACTGACATTTTCATAGGATTGGCAAAGTTAATAGATCATTTGGCCATTTATATGTTGTTTATGATGGTCATATTACAGCTTGTAATTCTTCAGTACATATAATACAGTGTACATTATAGTAAATAGGGTGATTTTGGACAAAGCCAATCATTTAGTAGATCTTCAGCTGGAAAGTAACAAGTAGTATTTAGGACTACTTAGGGCTTTATTGAAAATTAGCAGCTTTATGGCTTTATTTACAAACAGCTGCTTCAACTCAGTCCTGGGAACTATGTATGTAATTTAATAGCAAACCGTTTAATAGTTGTTGAAGCTTTAGTCTGGGGTAAAGTCCAGCAAAGACCAACAAATGGACCGACATTACAATGGCTAAAAAGATGACTGAAGAGAAGTGGAAGGAACTGAAGGAAAAATGAACAGACGGGAAAACAAGCAGAGGGGATGATTAAATGTGGACAAATAGTGTGAGTGAGGCGTCCAGCCAAAAAGAGACAGATTACAAGGGTCAACCAGAAATGGCAAAGAACTATTTTAGACCCTCCTCTTTTCCTTCTATTTCTCTAGCTAGGTATTGTATTTTATTTCAGGTCCCACACCAACCCTCTTATCTATGCATGTTGCAGTAACAAACGGTCAAACACAAGGAATGCATCATTTTCAAATACTTTCAGCTGCCATTCATCTCGGGTGACATCATTATTTGTTTCCTTTAACATCTGTTTCAAGGGAATGCAGTCCAGATGCAGGTGAGGAGGATGGCTGCCACCTAATATTTCATCATGTGGTTGTGTGGCGGGCCAGGATGGATGACTGACTGAGAGACAAAGGGATTCCAGAAATATACATTCTCTCTCTCTCTCTCACAGACACACACACACAGTTATACAGGTGTGATGTGCTTTTGAGATTGTGTCAGTACCTGTGTTTTTCTACAGTGGTGACACAATGCACATAATTTACACAATGTCGTCTGAATGAGCAAGAGAAGTCTTACAAACACACACACACACACTCAGACTCAAACAGTCATTCACACGTAACAGACAACACAGTGAGCCATTGGGGTCACGATGATGTCATCGGGATCAGACAGCCTCTGAAACACTACACTGTCAGACCTGGGGGTATGATAGTGTGTGTGTTTATAGAAGTATGACCCTGTGTGTGTGTGTGTGTGTCTGTGTATATGCACAGGTAACAAACATTTGCATTCAAGTACATTTTGTGTGCACACATGAAAGCAACAACAAAAATCTGGACAATTTGGAGGAAAGAGGAGGCAGATGGAAGGGAGGGAGTGTGAGAGGGAGATCAGTCACTCATAGCTGCTCTCTCTCTACATTCCTCCCCCCTTATATGGACAAAACTACTGGAGCCCATCGCTCCATCCCTATACCACACACAAATGCAATAGCCACTGAAGTACAAGCATTTAGAGATGCTTCATCTTGTCATATGGCCACTCTGCAGAAACCAGTGCAGGACACCATTTTGTGCCCCGACTCAAGACAACATCGTCGTTATCCAGGCTCCATCTCTCCGCATCGCTGCAAACCTCACTGTTTGTTTGCTTTGCTCGTTTCCTCACTCAGGCTGTTTGGCCTGTTCGCGGCTGTTCTCAAGCCTCCCCTGTTTAGATGAGTTCAAGGGAGTAGAAGACCCAAGAGAGGCGCGCTGGTCATGAGGGAATCCAGCAGTGCTTGCTTGGGGGAAAGAGCCAGAAAAGCAGAAAAAATTAGAAGGGTAGAAAAATGCAACGAGGGGGTGCTGGTGGTAGTAGTGATGGTGGTGGTGGTGGTGGTGGTGGATGTTTGGGGTAGAGGGATGAGGAGTGCCCGGGCAGGCTGAAAGAGACAGGAACAGAATTAGTGGAAGGAGGCATAGACAGACAGACGGAGAAAGAGAAGCAGAGAGAAAGGAAGGGAGAACTTACCTTAAAAGGCTGTGTTTGTGGATGGAGAAGGGCGTTGGAGTGTTTAAATGTACTCGTGTACGTGCATTCCCGGGATGTTAAATGTCCCCAACCTATATTGACAGATAGCCAGAGGGGATTAAGAGGAGTTATAGAGAAGAATATAGACAAAACTTCAATGGGGATTCATCGAGACCAGCCTCCTCAGAGCTCAACTTCTATCACTTTTCCATCTATATCTTGGTGATGATGGAGGAGTTGCATGTGTGTGATTGTGTGCGTGTGCATGGAGTACCTCTTGCCAAAATGGCCAGTAGCTACTAACGATAGATTCCTCTAGTCTGATTCATTCAGCTCAGTCAGGTCTCCTTTTAAAGACTGTGAATGTGTTGATGCTGAACACCTCTGTCTCCTTTCAATATTCGCTTGGAATGCACACGCACACACATATACCGATAGACTGGCCCTTCACAAACTATTCCACTTTTGCTGTAACTCACTCGCAAAACTGTGCATGTGGTGATTACATGAACACACACACACTCATCCTGCCTCAGCCCCATGTCCTCATTACCCAACAGGAACTGAAGCTCTGGGAATGGCTCCAGATTTTTCTCTCTCTCCCTGTTGATCTGTCAGCCCTGCTCTCCACCAATCTGGCTGATTTTCTTAATATGGCCAGAGAGGGGGTGAAAAGAGAAAGCGAGTGCTGGACTTTGGAGTAGAGTTACCAGAAGTAGATAAAAGCTTTTGCAGTCCATCCATCTTCACTCGTCACCTCCCTGTCCAAACGAGCCCTAATTCAAAGTGTCTGTTTAATCTACGCAGTGTTCAGGGGTGGGGTCTGCCACTTAGGACTGGGAAGCATCGCCCGAAGGTTTATACAACCAGAAGTTTTATTTATGCTGACAACCAACCTCAACTACTGTATCTATTGTGATAACTTCAACCCGTTTTAAGGGTTTTTGGATATTTCAGCTTCTAGATGGGGAAATGGAAATTAGTTGATGAAGTAGATGATGTTTATGACTATGCCAAGTATACAATTATACACAGGCTGTTCAGATGTATGGAGTACCAAAAACTAAAGGTGTGTGTGAGTTTTCTTTGAAACAAAGAAAGTTATGTGTACATTCAGCACTTCTCACCAAAACTCAGTGTTTTATTGTTCAGGCCTAAAAAATGTGTTGAACACATTTTTTGGACTGTTTCACAGGTACCATAGGTATTTTTTAATAAAATATTTTTATGAGCAGGGCCCCATTTTGTCCCTGTACCTACAACGTGATTCACAATGACTTCATGTTATTCCTCTGATCATCAGTTGAAGGAATATGCCAACAAATGTAAGTGTAAACAGGTAAGTAACAAATCAGAGACAACTGCAAGCAAGTAAACATGGATCTGAACAATTTGTTCTGCAAATTTTTAGCAGGAAGGAAATGCAGTTAATGCTGAAAAATATGTAACTTTTGTTTGCTTACGCCACGGGGGGCCTTTAAATCCTGCATGATTTACATGATCACTTGTTCACTTACTGGCAGTCTTCCTCCCTTTGCTGGTACATTGCTATGTTTCTTCACACATGCATGTTCATCCTTGTACAGCTGCACACAATACACCAGCTTTTACCAACTTTGCTACCTCTAGTTGTACAAAATGCCTTTAAAAGAAGGAATGCCATTTACTAATTACTAATCACTAATCACATGTAAAATGTGGGCCAAAGAACTTTGTTTTTCCTCTCAGACTATTTCATTTGAAAAAATATGGATTTATACCACAGGTTATTTCACGAGAAAAAAATATTTTTCTCTTTATATGTAGGTCATAACCATTGTAACCTCAATAAAGGTTGACATATTGAAGTCTGTTTGACATCCAGGTTGATGAGGCTAGGGTCTGATTTCTTTTGGTGAGACTGAAAAGCTTTTGATGTGTTTTAGATGGAACAGAAGTAATCTCTATATTGAAGGTCCCTTCTTGTCTTTGTACGATTTTCTCAGAAAAAGAAAATAAAGAGTGTGTCGACATAGGGAAAGCAACAGATCAGAGAAATTAAGGTACGCAGTGTGTGTGTGTGTGTGTGTGTGTGTGCACGTGTGGTTTCAACCAGGTGAGGTCAAATAGCTGTCTTCTATTTAGTCACTTTGCTGTGCCTTTGGCTGACCAGCTGCTTTGAGTATAGCTGGCACACAAACCCATACACACACACACACACACACACACACACACACAGGGCATTTCAATGATTTCATCTCCAGGCTGGTTAAAGTAACAGACTCCCACGTAACATTTAGCCTGATTTCCTCTTTGTCTGTATAGTGTGGGAATACACAGAAGAAAAAACAGAAGCACACTTTTCACCAAAATGCACACACACTACACACAAAGCACTTGGGGAAGAAGCGCTATTAACACATTTCCAATGACATACAGTGCACACAGATGCACTAAACCACACATAGGTACATACTGCACTCATATACATGACCACCAACACACACATAGTACAGCTGCAAACATCTCATTATTCCTGAAGTTCTGACTTTGTGTGTGTGTGAGACTCAGACTGCGGCAGACATCAGAGTCTGCTGCTTGGTGAGTCAGTACGATGACTCCGCTCGGCACTGACTCCGCTTTTATGACTTCAAATCCTCACAGTATAGTTTACTGTACTTGTGGAAAGAATAGATAGCACATATTAAGTGTGCTGAAGGAGTGTATATGCAGGTGCGGGAGCTTTTAAGTGTTGGTTTGTGCTGTAATGACAGTGAGCTCTTGTTCTGCAGCAGTCTGGTTTTGTTTGGTGTCTTGTTTTTTTGTGCTGAAGAGTGCATAGTGGTTTTATTGTTCACTTCGGCTTTGTATGCTTTAATTCAGCATTGTTTTGGACCACTTCACAGTGTGTTATGCTCATTCCAGTTCTGATGAGGAAGATTTCATCTCTTCAAAATGTATTCAAAATGACCCATGTTCATATTTATAAACACAAAAGGTGCGGTGTGCCAAAATTTAGGTGCACATTCCTATGAAAGCCCAGTAGATTTACTTACTAATATAAAGTGGAATGACCCATCATTAGACCCCAGTGGGAAACATCATGAATCTACTGAAGTCATTAACCCATTCATTGTCTCTGAATCCTGTCCATCTGTCTATATTGTGCTTACCTACAACTTGATAGACAGTTTCATCTGAGTGCCATGGCCCTTCGGTAGTCCAGCTAACATAACTTTAGCTTATCAAATAGTTCCTCTGGTATCCGAACTTTTTCCAGTCATGAATCTTATGAAGCTGAGTGTATAAGTGCAAGAAAGCGTAGCTGATCATCAAGTGGGTACCTTCTCAAAAACTAGAGCTTCACTGAGTTGGATCAACGACAGCAAATAGGCTTGCCCCAGCATTCCAGAGCAATCCCCTCTTAACCAGCTCCAATGACAGTACATGATTGTACTGATAGTACAAGATGTACTCTGCTTTTTCACTTATTCCCTTTGTAAAACAATTTAGCCAAAATGTCCCAGGTACTGACGTTGCCATCTAGCACCACTGACATCATCTGTTCAACCAATGGTGAATCAGTCTCAGCTGTCAATTATGATGTCTCACCCTGTTTTTATAGCAAAAAATAATAAATTGAAAGCATGATTAGAACTATCTTAATCATCTTTGGGAAATGTATTTGCCATGTGATTTTAATTTTAGTTTAGTTTTTAGTTGGCTCATTTCCATCCAATAACATAGAGGAGGCATTTTTTATGACCTGAACTACAGGCAGCCAGGGATCCTTCAAGACATTTTGGTTTTACGTTTGAGGAGCTGTCATGTCTTCCGTCTTTATATACAGTCACCGGCCTGCACCCAACATGCAACACAACCCTGCAAAGCAAACCAATACCTGATAACTTCGGTGACTGATTGCTACCAGCAATAAAACGAGGCCTCTCCTTGCTAGTCATTAAAACACTCTTAGTGTCAAACAGTGGAGATAGCAAACATTACCAAGCTAGTGCTAGCCATTGACCTGGCTTGATGCCGTCATGAACAAGTCAAACCTGGCAAAGAAAATTAGCCTAACTCACATAGCCATACGTTGCGGCTATCCCTCAACCTTGTTTTCTGCAAGTGATCTTACTGTATAACTGAATGCTCCACCTCATTTGTTTGTAGAAGTCCCTCCATAGTTCATTTCTAAATATGGACTCCACTACTTTTAATGAGCCATGTTTCTCCATATTTACACCACTTACACACACTTTCATGTGTGAGTTCAAGTCCAATGTGGGTGATGAGAGAGTGAGACGGAGAAAGAAAGTGAGAGCACAAGAACCAGTTAAACAATTTAGCACTTTAGCTCTTTACCATTCTAACAGTGAATGGCTTTGTTGTGAGGCTGCCAGCTGCTCCATGACTGTATGATTATTAACTACTTTCTGGAACTATCAAACTTTCTGCCCTCTAACATCCCTCTGTGCACATTATGTGCACACCCAGTCTCTGCTATTTGCCACTATTTAAGCATCAGGCTGTTTATCACTTTGTCCCTCTGTCATATACAGTTCACTTCTTCATTGAATTTTGAGTTTCAACATGTAAACAAAATAGATAAGGATCTCTTAACTTTAATGAACCTCCATTCACACGGATACAAAATCATAACATATATAACTACACTATAATTACAAAGAAAAGACATAGAGATACTTAACAGTCAAAAATAATAGAAATAATAGAAATAAAAAAATGAATTCATAACAATACACCTCTCTGTTCATGTGTGGTGCCTGTTTGGATCACTGCTGCTAAATTTGGAATTAACTGGGACTGTCCCATGTCAAAGTCTCTCTAAAACATTGTCTATTTTTGCCCTTAAACGGAGGACACAAATTTCCTTTGCACCTTCCACATCACATAATGATGTTCCATGCAGAAGTTAGGCATCTTTGTCAAATCATGAAAAAAGGGGAAATATCATGGGGCCACAATATATTTTTGCTTTTTATTTAGGTGGTTCTTAGTCACTGCTAAAAAAAAATCCTACCAACAGTATTAGGCATAAGTTCCACAGCTAGCAACCATGATGTGAGTTACAGATGTAAGTCAAGCCCCCCCTCCAGCATTTAGCATCTAAGGTTTCTGGCTGCAGGTTTGATATTTACAGAGGGAGCCACGACTCCTCTACAGTGTGGGGAACTTTGGGGGAGACATGCTTTAAGGTTAGAGTAAGGTTATGTTTAGTTTCAGGTAAGGGTTAGGGTTAGGGTTAAGCAAGTATTATTGTGGTTAAGGTTTGTGTAAGTCTCAAGAAAATGAATGTAAGTAAATTATGGAGACAGAGTGTGTGAGTGTGTGTGTGTTTACCCCAACCAATGAGCCTCTGTGATGATGTAAGCTGCATACAGATGATGTCACTGACCGACTGGACGATCTCACAACCACAATGGCAAACATCTGGCTCTTATTATTACAAACCGATTCACACAGAACACACACAGTTAGAACTTTATGGCTTGAATTTTTGTAGAACGAATTGGGTCAAAAGGTTTTTTCATAAAGATCCATCACCTTCTTCCCTTTCTCTCTACCCCACCCCCTCTTCCTCTCATTGGTCATTTGTGGCATATCTCCCTGCCTCCTCCACTCCACTGTTCATTACTGTGGGCAATATAGTTAAATTGTAATATAGCATGATCATGTACAGGGGTCTGTTGGTGCAGTGGTGATATCAATGGGAGAAATCCAACACTCAACCATAAATGAATACCTGCAACACACATACCTACGGTCCAGTGGGATTCCAGTTAGCCCCTTAGATGAGGCATGAAGTCAGGCCCAAGGGTAGATAATTAATATATTTAACAAGTCCACCAAATTACACATCACAACATCTTGTTTGTCCATGAACAACGCATACATGCTCTTTTTTGGCACATGACTAAAACCAAAAACAAAACAAAAGCAGAACGTTTGTTCCCCTGTGAATTGACAGGTGTTTTGGAGAAGACCGCAGGCCAACAGAAGCTTAGCACAGACCACCCTCATGCTGTCTTGGCTGTGTGCTGTGCACATGCTGCTATGCAACTTAACAGAACAATGTCAACCTATATAAGATGGTCTCTCCTTTTGTCCTGTAAAATCATCTGATTGAGGTCTGTAATGAAACTTAAAAGAAAAATCTTAACTTTAATAACTGAGACTAAAATTATCTTTTTTTTCATTCCATGTGGTTTTGTGTAGGTGGACAAAGCCTCCAGAAAGTTGAAACAACACGATGTCTTCAGCTTTATGTTTTTGTGGAACTAAAAATGTCGGCCCACCAGTTCAAGGCAGTGATCGTGACTTGTTAAAAAAGACTTCAATTTGCACAGATGGAGGTCTGTAATGAAATTTAAAAGAAAAATCTTAACTTTAGCAACCAAGACTAAAATTATCAGATTTTTTTCATTCAATTCTGCTTCCACTTTTCTTCTTTTTACTTTGGATCCACTTCTGTTTTGCTTTGTACTTTAGTACGGTCCAGTTTTGTTAGTAATTATTAGATTTAATGAGGCTGATAACCTTTAAAGAAACAAAAATGGATACAAAAACATTATTTTCAAAATAAAACACCTTATATTTAAAGAAAACCTTTCCTTATTTACCTTTTATTTACATCTTACTTATAATATATTTACAGTGTCTTCATTAAATTGAGCATAATGGCTCTGAAATAAATCCAACACTTCTGATCAATATGCAATGAGCCTCTCACACCAACAGCACCCTTCATTTGGAACTTCTCCGTCCATTTCTTTTCTGTGTCCTCGCCTCTCTGCTGCAGCAGCACCACAGGTGTTTCCCCTGTCATTTAGTCCTTGCTTCTCAGTTGTGGGCCAAATAAATGAAAATTAAACCTAACTTCCACTCATTTTCCCCCTTTCTTCCATTTTTCCCTTTTCCCTCCCTTAGCTGAGATTGAACTCTCCAACATGATTGGCCATCCAATAGGAATATTCTATTCTTACATTTGCAAATATTCTAGTCAACTGACGTGACTCTCTGCGCCTTCCAAAACCAATCCTAACATTGTGTTCAAATAAATCTTTTTATGATGTGACAGTGGTATGGTTAAGGTTTGGTTGGGATTAGGCACAAAAGAGACTTTGCTAGGTTTAACGAAAGATCATGGTTTGGCTTTAAGAAGGTGCATATTTAGAAAAATCATGGTTTGGGTAACAATTACAACACTGTTAAGGTCAGGGGATGTTTGTGGTCATGGTTGTAATGAGAATGAGGTTAAAACAGGACAGGGCTTTGTTGTCCACAGTTTGATGAGAAGATTGACACTACTCCATGCTTTTACCTAAATATGAAATGAAAAGCAGTAGGTGATTGGACTGTGGGACACTGTCTCTATCCAAAATGAAAACATCTAGCACCTAATTCTTCAGTGACTATGATTTAACTCTCAGCCAGAGCGCATATGCTGTTTTTTAAAATGTTGAACTATTCCTTTGAGATCATTAGGTTTAAACCCACAATCACAAACATATTAAATGTTCATTATACGCGACTATAAAGCAGTTAAACAGGTATTCAGACATGTTTTTCATGTCTTTTCTTCTATCTGCAATCTGCTCATATTCTCCTCCACTCTCACTTTAACCTCCCCAACCCTTCCACTTCCTCCTCCTCCTCCTCCCACATGGCCTCCCCTCACCTCCTTCTCTTCCCCCTCATCCTCCCATCAGACTGATGAACTGTAAGTAGAGGGCACAGCAGAGGCCGAACATTCTTGTTTCCTTAGCCAATGCTTAGCTGGAGAGCACTCATGCGGACACACACACACGAACACACGTCTCCCACCCCCATGTTGAGTCAGAGCACGGTTTAACAGAGAGAATAGTTTGCCTGAACAATAACAGATAACAGGAAAGAGAGGACAGAGGGTGTAGAGAGATGTGTCTCCAACTCTGTCTCTCTCTCTCTGTGTCTCACACACACACACACACACACACACTGCTAGAGACTGATAATAAGAATATATCCACCCCTCCCCCTACTAAAATAAAAAGAAGATGGCAGAGATATAGGTGCGCTTCAAGGGCCGGTGACATCATACCGTTAAAATCCCGAAGGCGCGGTCATGACGTCACCTACATTTGAAAAAAAAAAGGCACAGAGTACAAACTGGGAGAGAGTAACACCCCCAGCACCTCCGATGCTGTACCCGTTTACCAATTAAGGCTCTCAGTGCGGAGGACACGGAGAGAGAGAGAGAGTGGGGAGGACGCAGAGGTAGAAAAGAGCAACAAAGCGAGGGACTATCTCTTTCTTTGCTTTACACCACCAGTAGAGCCAGTACACCCATTTACCCCCAACTGGGACTGCTCGTGGGGCGGGAGGTGCGGGAGCTCGGTGCAGCACACACACGCGCGCGCGCGCACGCACGCACACACACACACACACACACACCTACATACACACAAACACACCCTCAGAGTGACTGCAGGCTGCTGCACGCACTGACTGAGCGGACCGGAGAGACAGCGGAGACACGGCCCAGGACCGCAGGCGACAGCACACGTAAGTTTGGCCCCGCCGCCGTGAGTGGGAGTGATGCTGCTTGACTTGTCACTGGCGGGACACTTTCGCATGTTTGTCTTGACGAAAAATCCCCATCCAGCGGCGCAGTTGCGGTCCCACAGATTGCTGCTGTGAAATGGTGTCATGGAAAGTTTTCAGTGTGTTTGCAAGAGACGCGTTTTTGTAAGTCTGTGCGGGCCGGTGGGATCGGAGGGGCTGGGAGAGACAGCGGCGGAGGGTCCGCTGCTCTCACCGGTTGGGCTGCTGCTGCTGCTGCTGCTGCGCCGTGGTGCGCCACGCCTCACGCAACACTAACTTTTCTACCGCGAAGCTTTGGCGCTGCTTTACGCAGACGGGTCGTGGCGCATATTTCGGTGCATTCGGTGGTCAATCTGGCTGACAGATGATCAACCTGGATCATCCCACCTCATTCCCACACGCAGGCTAACGTTTGTTTACGCGCACAGCAGCAGCCGCAGCATCTTCCCACCGTTACAATTAGGAGCTCCGCACCAAATAAGGTAATACATGGACACTGACTACATTGGGGCGCGGAGGGGGGCGGGGGGGGGGGGGGGGGATCACTTGCGCCCTCCGCCGGTCTCACAGGAGCAGGCGGTTCACTTGGTCCATGCGCAGGACATAACGCGAGCCTTTGCTGATAAATCTTAATCTAAACCCTGAAATCTGATATGGGGCTTAACATGCCGTCACTGTTACCCCTCTACACGCATAGAGAGGAGGGCAGAGACCTATGGGGGCCAGTGAGGTCCTTTCCTGCTCTTATATGCTCTTATAGTGCTAGATAGTGCTTTTAATTCTTAGTCCTTATAGAACTCTGTATTCATAAAAGCAAGAATGGTCTTTATTAGGCACTTAGAGGACCTATAAGACATAGGAGAGATAAACATATTGTATTTACAGTGTGGCTGAGTGCCACAAATGTCATCTCAGTTCTACCTCTGAAGCAACAGTTATCTGAGGTTCCGCACAGAGCGAGAAACCAGATATCCAAAATATCCAATATATCCCCAAATATCCCCAAGATATATTTGGAAACATGCTGGGCTGTTTCATACGTTCTAGTGCAACTTTGTACTGCATATGTTTCTTGTTTTCACCCCATAATAGTTTCACCAAAGTCTACATATTAGTGTTTTATATGGCACACCAGTATCTAAGTGGGGTGTGTGGAGATAATCATTTTTTTTATTGATACATTATCAGGCAACTTCAATCTTCTAAAGAATGTGGTGACCCCCACCCCCACCCCCTGAGACAAAACAGAATTTCAAGAATGATGTTTTGAGTTTCAATTCTGAAATAGGACTGCAGGTATGACTTGATAACTGGTGTTCATGTGACTGAACCGATGGGTTTTATTACAGTCAGGAACATGTGTTGTTGCTGCAGGTTTGTCCCCAGTCAGACTGTCTCATCTGTTTCTCCTCTCTGTTAAATGTCTTTGGTGCTGAGATTGAAAGAATGGAATGTGCCTCTTTTATCCTCAAAGTCCATGTAACCAGTCGTTTCCAACCTTTTCTGGCAGGTGATTTCACGCTGAGGTCATAACATTCCTGGACACCCTTCATCTAAAACAAAGCTGAGAGAAAATGTGTTTTAAGCTTTGCCCATTTACTGTAGCCCAAATGACTCTGTGGGTTCAGCTAGAAATTAGGGTGAGATTCTGGATAACTTTTTGTAACTCCTTGGTCTCATCGCACCATGATATTAAAGAGGTGATCGGTGCCATGACGAAAAAAGAAGAGGGGCTGGCTTAGAAAGCGAGGGGGGGGAAGTGTGTAGATGAAACCTGTCCTTATTTGACACGTCTTGGCATACATTCATTGCAAGTGCCACCAACCACACACACACAAACACACACACACACGGCCTGCAGGAAATTAAGGGGGAAGCTGCAACTATGCTGTAATCTGTGCATTTGACTTACTCTCTCCAAACCACTGTCTATGTGTGTGTGTCAAGGGGTTGGCGGCATCAAACTTTCTTTGCTGAGTTCTGCTCCACTCGACTTGTGGCTGATGGGGTGTGGTAGGTGGTAGATGATGTTGAGAAAGCTGCGCCGTCACAGGCAGGTACTTTCTTAACAGAAGTGTCACTGGGAGAAGAGGCTGTTCAGCTCACATCCATCTCAACAACAAACGAAACTCATCTAAATGTGTTTAGATTTTTAAGAAATTTAAACTCTTATATGCACTACGTAAGCTAAAGGCTCTCAGCACTTTTCATATTCATGTTCAGCATTTTATCTGATGCGTAATATGAAGATGATCATCATCCACTCGCTGTATCTGCTCTTTATCTTTCAGGCTGTATTTATTTTCTCATGACTTCACTCTCACCTGACACAAAAATAGTGATGGAACACTTAATTCCGCACTCCGCCCTTTGGGTTTCATGTAATTTTATTGATCCAGGAAATGAAACTCATGCTGCTGTTGCACACTTCTTTAGCTTTGGCTTCACTCAAAAGTCAGATAACAGAGCATGATCTGACCTTTGCACTCTTGGACCTTAAGGCTTTGGGGTAGCCTGCCCCAATCTCCCCAAGCTCTGTGTTTAAATCTTATTAACTCTAACCTACTCCTTTTTCTTAAGAAGCTTTTTTTAGATGGTCTTCTTCATGCACTTTGATGTAATATTCAAATCTGGTGTTTGAAATGCCATAGTCTAAAAATACTTTACAAGCAAAGGTCCTACATGCAAAATGTTACTTTATAAAAAAAAAGTTTACACACTGCCGGACAGTTCAGCAGCAAAACACTGCTTCATGTTTCATAAGCTCTTGATACGTTTTGCTCATGAAATTTCAAAAGTTACCACAGCTGTTAGTTAAATAAAAAGTACAATATGTTCCTCTGAAATGTATTGTAGCACAAGTTTAAATGAAAATATTCAGCTACAAGTCCCACAAAATGTACCCCATTACGTGCAGGGTTGTGTCTTAACCATCAGTCCTCAGGATGACCCACTATCAAATAAAATATTCCTACTAGTCAGTGTGAAGCACCGCTTCACTTCAGTAAATGTCAACGTCTATAAGTCAGCCATTATTTGATGAAGATACATGAGAACACAAAGCTGGAGATTAGATAGTAAATCACAGCATGAACAGTTAATGAATCCAATGAAAGTTGTCCAGAATGATTACAGACGAAGTGGAGAAGACTGAAGGAGAGTTTTACTTTTTTAATGGGTAAATGCACATTGAAGTGAGAGAAAGTGTCAAGGGAGCCAAGTCAAAGAGGAGAAAACTGGGAAATGTAATGTCATAAATAACCACTAGAGGGAGGCAAAAGACAAAACAGAGCGCTTATTTCAGTCTCCGGATTTGGAGACATTTGGTCAGCTTGTTCTGCCCCCGCCCTGTGTTTTGTCCCCTGTTTATTTGGAGAATTCCATTGAAACAATGGGCCACGACGCAGAGAATATTTCACCAGTTTCCTCAGTGCTTGCTTACTTCCAGGCAACACTTTGCTGTGCTTCCTAAAGTTCAGTATGAGTTGAATCCAGTGGACGATCCCTCGACACGTTGCTGCTTAAGTGTAACCATTCACTCAAAGCTTTTTGCTGTGTCTTAAATACCTGACTTCTTCTCTTCAATAAATTCTGCTCCCTGTTTCCACTGTTGCCAGAAGTTTTATATATGAACTATGGCCAGAGCCTCTAAATAAACTGTTGTTGAATTACATGTAATGAAACTGTGAAATGCAGCACATTACACATCTAGTGGGAGCAAAGCTGAGTTGCTTAAACTATCTAAATCTATTGTTCTATTGTTTTAAATGGTCCGGTGAATGTAAAAGCATGCTGGTGCCAGATTGTGTATGTGTTTGTGTCTGTGTGTGTTTCACATTAATAGGGCTCTTTTATTGGGCTGTTATTAAGAGCGGGAGTTCCAGGGTTGTTATGGGGGTGAGGGGCATTCTTCAGATTCTCCCTCAACCAGACACACACTAACACACAGACACACATACACACAAAGGCAACGCATTCTTGATGGCTGCTGGCCACACTGTGGCTCCTGGCACTGAGCTCCTTATTTAGTCAAAAAAGCTGCAGAGTCACATCTCTCCCTCTGTCTTTACTGCCTCTGCTGTTCTGTTATCCAAACTAAGAAAATTAATTGGAAAACATGAATTTGCATGTGTTGTTGAGATGTGCCAATTTTGTCCAGCTATTTAGTATTGCAGTTTCAGAAAATTGGGAGACTTACAAAAAACTTTGAAAATAAAAAAAGAATGGTCAGTACTGAAGCTGCAGCGGTTAAGATGTCCTGACTTTTAGCCCCTTGTATGTCATGCTTCAAAAACGCTGGATCCTACAATTCCCACAATGCAACTCAATCGAGAGCCAAATTCATAACATCGTGTCCACTGTTCCGCTAGCTTCCATAACTCCCTGTAGTCTCTCATTCAGCATTTCCTTCATCAGGCTTTCTGAAAAAAAGTGTGCTCCTGAAGATTACATGACATATTCTGAAATCTTTGTGATTTTAACATGAATCAAACAATAATCATTTAGTGAGCACAGAAAAACTACAGCTCCCCCCCAAAATACTAAAAGCATGACTGTATAGCCATTTGTGTCACATCTAGTTTTGATCTCTGCTGTCTGACAACTTCTAGTGTTCAGTCCTCTCTGTCACAAATGACAATGGAAAATGTGGCAAGACATGCATTTACTTCCCTTCTGCCCTGTGACTCTCTATGTGACAGACCAGAAAATCAAAACGGGATTCTATACACTGAGCAGAACCCAAGGAGCAATGCCATTTTTAACACAAACAAGGAAATGGTCCTCAAAGAGCTCCTTGTGAAAATGAAGAATTTCCAAATGAACCTGCCCCCCATTGCCATAGTTACTTTCTGGGAAAGTGCCTGCTGCTGTAAAACACTCAGGCTGTCATTAGTGCATCACGTAGCGCATAGTTGCTGTGTGATCTCATCGGGGCTGTTTGGTCAGTATATAGTGAAGACAAACAGAGGAGGTGGGTACGGCTGGCGTCTGGACACTCAGCGTCTGGCTGATCCGCACTGTAACCTCTTTAAAGATAAGGCTGTGCACACAGCCCAGTGATATCACACTTACACATACACGTGCCTCGCCAAAAGCAGAAATTTAGGCTTTCCACTGTGCAAATATATGCAGCAGTAAGCATGGACAATGCTTGCACACACAAACAAACTCAGGAAAAAGGACAGTTGAACAAAGCTGCATGCAGGTCAGCAGACACAAACAAACACAGTTCTGACCTTGTGAGGAGTCACTGATATCAAATATTTATTTCACTGCTGCCTGAGACCCATGAGCACGAGCATCAGATGAGCTCATATTCTCACAGGGACCCTGAACGTGGGACCTTGTTCCCCGTAAAACTGTGTAAAACATCCCTGTAGAGTGACAAAAAACAAAGTCAGTTTCTAATGTACATCTGGCACAGAATCACTTTGTTTCTCCAGCGCAGAAATCTCCAGTAAGCTCCAGCATTACTGTGTCAAATAAACCCCAACTGATCATGGACAAATTAGCGCTGTGGGTGAGAGTCTCCTGTTTGGAAACTAACGCTGATCAAGTGTTTTCACTGTGCCGCTATTAAAGATATGACCTTGTATAAAATCTCAGCTTCCTTATATGTTAAATTTATGTTATTAAGCGGAAAGGTGTTTTCCTTCTCTCTTCGGTTTCTCCTGCGCTGCTTTGACCCCTGATGAACAGGGGAGGCCGTACATGAAAAAGTGTCAGTGCCCCTGGAGCTGTTCACTTGTGCCATCATCCAAAGCAACTCCCATTTCTGCCTGCCTGTGCGGTAGCCGCCTCCTTTCTTTGTGAATACTCTGTCTCAAGGCTATAAGTCACTGTCTCATGTTGACTCCTTTCTTTTTCTTTTTTTTCTCTCAAGCACAGACAACTTAGAAAGTGAGTGAGAGAGAGAGAGACAGAGAAAGAGGGAGCGGCCACGCAGACTCCGCCCAGAAAAAAAAGCCAGCGAACCGAGAGACAGCCGAGACCATAAAAATGAGCGGTTCCCACCCCCGGCTCCACCAGAGCGCCGCGCCCGCTCCCAACGCTCTCTCCACGGACAAGGACGCAGAAATGCCCGCCACGGAGAAAGACCTGGCCGAGGACGCGCCGTGGAAGAAGATTCAGCAGAACACCTTCACCCGTTGGTGTAACGAGCACCTGAAATGCGTCAACAAGCGGATCGGCAACTTGCAGACGGACCTCAGCGACGGGCTGCGGCTCATCGGGCTCCTGGAGGTCCTGTCCCAGAAAAAGATGTGCAGAAAGTACAACCAGAGACCCACCTTCCGCCAGATGCAGCTGGAGAACGTGTCGGTGGCTCTGGAGTTCCTGGACAAGGAGAACATCAAGTTGGTGTCCATAGGTGAGTCACGCACACGCGCCGCTGTGCTCCACCAGTGCAGTGCTGAGTGTAATGAATGGGTGCCAGTATGTGCGCTCCGCACGCTCTGCGCTGTTGTGTGTGTGTGTGTGTGTAGACGGTGGTCGTGGTACTTTAAAGAACAGTGCATGTGTGCAGGCCTGCAGAGGCTGTGACAGAATAAAGTCGCCGCCTTTCAAAAAAACATAACTTTGTAAAGAAAAAGTGGTGAAAAGACACTTGGGCTCACAGCGAAGGGGTGTCACAGAAGTGTGCAGGAAAGCTGCCAGTGTTGGTAACATGACTGAGTGTGTTCTCGGTGAGAAAGCAGGCGTTTCCCCCCAGTGTCCAGGGGCGCAGCGCTTTTGTCTCTGGCTGTCCAGATTCGAGGAGGGTTGTTTTGGGAGGAGGGGGTCTGACTGTGCAGAGGGGGCCCCAAGCTCTCTCCGTTCCCCCAGGCTGGGTCGGTCTGAGCCAAACTTTGTGGGCCGGGATGTAATTGAGGCCTAGTAGGATAGGAGAGCAGATCCTGTGCACACACCCAGACCCACACGCACACATAGGGCTATTGTCTGCACTCATGTCGTGCAGTGGGCTGCTGGGGCTGGGTCTCCACAGCACTGGACGGGACTTGGCTCACGCTCGGTGACATAAAACCGGGTTTAATGAGCTTTGCCTACGTGCAGCCGCTTGCCTTCACACAACACTGGTCATTTTGCAGTTGTGTATCTGAGAGTGGGTGAATTAAAGTCATTTTCTGTAAACTGTGATACAACACAAGGAAAATATAGCTTTCTTGTACAGCGCTTTTCTTTCTCTCCCCATGCAGTGATGAGTGGCTCACAAAGGGTCCTTGATTGACTTAGTCCCAAATCTTTGCTCATAGTCGACTCGGTCCATAAGAATGACTTATCCAATCAGCTGTTTCACCTTTGTCACACCTGCAGTAAAGACAGACAACAATACCATTCTTTATCAACACTAAGTCTGTGGTTGGAAACAAAAGAAGGCTTGTTGCCAGGTCTGTGTGAATCAGACATGAGTGAATCCCTGTCATCCCTGTGGGGACTGTGCGGCTCACTTCATGACTCCCTGCTGCAGTCAGCAGGTGAGGGGATGGCACTTTCTGAACAGCACGTAGCTCAGCAGAGAGGAGAGGGTGGAGCTCCTGCAGATAGATCACATCAGCGGTAAAGATAGTGTTTATCATCTATGCAAATGCAACAGTCTTATTTTCAAATGCAATGTGCCTTAGAAATGTTTTCTTTTCTTCATTAGGACATTCATTATTTGGACACACAGCTCTCACTTATTCTTCAAGGGATTCCTTTTCCCTGCATCTTGATGCCAGGTGATTGCTGTGTTTCATTAAACAATGCACTTGGGATTCAGGGCATGGTACCAGGCACCAGTGAGCCATCCTTCTCAGCTGCATCTGTCTGTCTGACTGACTCACAGTCATACTAGCTGCCCCCCTCTGAGTCATTTAATCTGAAGATGAGAGAGGAGCCCGCTCTCATCTTTTACTTCCTCCTTTCATTGCAGAAAATGGACACACCCAGCCAGCAACCCTCACCACAAATTACCAAACTGCCATCGCTGCTCAGCACTTCTCTCCTTCTACCCTTAGAAGTTCTTTCACTTCACTTTCACATCAAAATTTATTTTTTTTTACATGTTTTACATCTACAGTATACTCTCGTCATTTTCCTGATAGATGACTGGACTGTTTTTTTCTGTACTGGATCTTGATGTCCACACCTCTTTCATTTCTCCTTTTACTTGTCGTTTGCTAGTATTGATGTGCGGGAGTACTCCACTCTAACACTGTCATCATGAGTCACTCGAGACAAACCGGTCAAGGCCAAAGTGGCAGAGTGTGGAAAAGGACAATTGCTGCAAATAACAATCATTAATCGGTCATGTCATATAAAGGGTTCTGAATCAGCAATCCAAAATTCTAACTTATTCATTTTATAATAATAGTAAAGGAGAAAGCAACAAAAGAAACATCACATTTGAGAGACAGGATGCAGCAAATGTTTGGCATTTGTGCTTAGTAAACAATTTTAACTCAAAAGCCTCTCTCTATCTGTAGCTTGTTAGCTTGGGTTAGCATAAAGACAAGAAAAAGGTGAAACGCCTAGCTTGGCTCTGCCCCCAAGTAAAAAAAAAGTCCACTTGGCAGAACCTCTATAGCTCACTAATTACCATTATGTATTTTGAATGATTGATGCATTTAAAACAAAAAGAGTGAAATTATTTTAAAAAGGCTGTGGTTTATGTGCCAGACTCAGTGACTCCTCGAAATTCACTGCACCCGGCCAAGAAATAAATCCCCTGCATACCCACCAGTAAAACTGCAACTGAATTTTTTTTAGATTAAATTTTTTGTGCACATTAAATGAAAGCGATGCAACATGTTAAATGGTGAGCTGTAGAGGTGGTGGGAGATGCATCATGTTACTTTAGGAAGCAGCCGAGGTAGCCGTTTCCACCATTTCCATTCTTTATGCTAAGCTGAGCTAATCTTCTTCTGGCTGTAGCTTCATATTTATCAGTCCTCTTGGCAGGAGAGCAAATCAACAAGTTTCCTAAACGGAATCAATATCAAATTATTGTTTTAAATGATTAATTCGATATCAAAGTAGTCGGACAGTAATTTCCTAACTCAACTGGTGGTTTCAGCCCCAAACTGGACTGCAAAGCTGCTGTAACAGGGCTGTCACATTATACTGATCCTGCCAAACTTTTTTTTTTACCATTACCTGTGGTTTGCGGCATACGTCATTAGCATCACTGTGTAAAGGCTTTTACTTGAAATGTATCCGCTCTTGTCACCATGTGCAGAATCTCAGCAGTTAAACCCAGTTCTACCCTGAACAGCACAGGCTCTAATGAGGTTTCAGCTCAACAGGTAACTCTCTCTCTGCTGCTGTGACAAACCCCTCATGACCTGGCACTGACAGCAGACACATGACTACTGATAAAACCCAGAGGAGAACTCGCATGTTTTCAGTCAGAAGTGCAGTGCAACAGTGATGAGGCTGGCAGTTAGTTGAGTGAATGAGGGGAGAGACAATGAATGTAGCACCAATTAAACAGGTTCAGGCTCTTCATCAGGCTCTCCCCATACTGTCTAGTTATTAAATGGGAAATTCTCCATGTGATTTGCATGAGTTTTTATTTATCTTAAAATTTTGAGTTCTGTTAGGACATTGTGCATCTGAAAAGAAAAGGAAATTTCAAGTGTTGAAGCATGTGCATATTCCTCTGTGTTCATCACAGCCATGTTTGAACAAGCTCAATCACTTCACTTGGCAGAATCCTGTTTATGCGTGTGGGTGATGAAGAGTTAACACAGCAGAGAAAAACTTAGTGACCCTATTATTTATTAGGCAATGTGCTCTTTGTACATTGTCAGCATCTTTGCGGCAGAAGCCCAGCCTAGATTTCAAAACCCATCTTTATACTGTACTTGACTGAGGAGTTTATCAAAACGGTAAGACTGTGCCAAACTCTTCCTGTCATCCTCACTGGCAGGATGTGAAATAAACAGAGCTGTGGCGTAACTTTGCAGCCTGCTGCTCCCCGTCTTTGCCCAGGAGCAGAGACGTACAGGTTGAGACAGACGCCTGTGTGGCAACAACCAGGCTCTTCTTGTTACACTGTATGTAATATAAAAATGTCTTTTTTTTTAAGCCATGAGCTACTGGTCATACCAGACCAGGTGAGACTACTGTGTGTTTCATTGCTTATTATTTCAACTTTTTATAAACGAGAAGTAGAGTGTGTTGTTTCTTCTTTAAAAAATTACATACTTGTAGCTTTAGATGTTGAAGAATTATCCATATGTTAGGACTGGTCTATGAGAGTGGTCACTTCTTTGATTATATTAACAGATGCATTCACATGTTAACTTGGCATGTGGCAATGGTGGGCATGTATGGGTTGGTGACGACATGTTTAATCACAGTATGTGTACTTTTATATCCCCGTATTGACACATAAATTGTGAGTAGATGTACCAAGAATATCAGTTTATACATAAAATAAACAGATCCATTTAGGATTACTGCAGTGAGTGAAATACTGGACAAATCCCAGTTTTGAGGAAGCTTAGGAAGCTTTTCTTAGTAATGAATCAAGTGACTGTAATGTAAAAGTGTCAGTCCTATGACAAACCCAAGCAGAAGCCTCAAAAACTTTGGAGTTGTCCTCAGCTCCAGCACTTATAACTCATTGTTTTGATTTCATGGCACGTGATTTCAAGGTTTTCAATTCGCTCTCTTTGCTAATACTGCGTATTATCAGTAGTGTTTCCAGCAGCAGCAGGCAGCTGTTTTCAGCAAAAAGAACCCCTTTAAAGCCCATTGTATGCAACTGGAAACTGAACATCAGGTCACTGGGCACATCACTCCAAATGAGTGCTTATGAATACCACATCAACCTTACAAGGTGGTAATAAAGTAAGCCAGTGTTTTTTCTGCTGCCGCCGAGTGGACAACATATGAGTTAATGCAGGTTTAAAGTGAACGTCCCTAATTACAGCAGTAATGCTGAGGCAGCTCCCGAGGCTCCCGTTAACTCCATTGTCAGTGGTCAGATAATGAGAGAGCACTGCACAGCCCCCCTGGGAAAGCTAAATAGTTTGTTTAATGAGAGCCTGCTTGTGTTGCAGGATGTCATACAGCATCAAATATAATCTCTCATTTTCAGAAACAAGATAGAAGTGAAAGAGTGACTGCGGTGGTGCGGGGCGGACAGGAATTTTGGCCAGAGAGTGAGATAACAGGCTCTCAGCCAGCCTGTTGGGTTAAAATGGATCACTTCCTGCCAGCTCATTATCATTAGCACAGCTTCCTGTCTGCACAGGCAAAAAGGGGACTGGTCAAGTAGATACTAAGGATTGGCGGAGTGCGCATTTGCATTCAGCACCATGGTATTCCGGCTATTGCATTACATCAGAGTTGGAAACATGCCCCGGCACCCCCACGCCTCATGTTCAGACTGAACACGCAGACATCAAGCAACGTATTCTTTAACTTAACTCACAAATATCTGCAGTTAAGTCAACTACTTATAAAAGTTGACCACTTGTATAAACTGTAGTGACACCATCAGCTAAATTAATAATATTCCTTTTTCTATAAAATGTTTGATATTAAACTAAGACAATTCGACTGGATGATGGCTGTTGTTTGATTTTTTGCTGTGTGCTTTGCTTACTGTTATTATGTTACAAGATCTTACCTACAAATAGACATGGCCTTGGTTCCTGTGCCAGAAACACGTCTGGAGGGGATCTACTTTTCCAGACCTGAATCATTTTTGCCAGGCCAAGAACTATCAATTACATTTAAACCCAGAGTCTGCTCTTATGGTTGATTGTAGTTCTCAGATGTTTCCAGGAAACAAACGGTTGATTAAAGCCGCATGGTATTTATTAAACCTCCTCATTCATCATTTTACACGGTGCCCATGTCCTCCTCTCACCTCCTCAGCCTCTGTCTTAGCCTGCCCCACTTGCCACTCCCGGTTATCCTCATGTTTTTCATTATTCTTCCTTGCCTGTCCCCTTCAAACCTCTTCTTTTTTTCTCAGCCTCTCTGGCTTCCTCACTCAAATGAACATATCTCAGCCCATCCTTGGCGGGTGCTGTTGTCAGTGCAGGCTTTAAAAATGTCCCACACAGCACTTTTCCCTGCCTTTTTTCCCCATTTCTTTCTTGGCCCTCCACCCCCTCCGCCTCCCTTCCCTTGTCCTGTCCTGTCCTCCCTCCTTCTCCTCCTCCTCCTCCTCTCCGTCTGTAACCAGAGCCCAGAAAATGGGAGGGCTGCCAAGATCCAGTTTGCTTCTGCCCTTTTAAGGCTAAAAAACCAGGAGGAACTTTTTTCCAGCGGAGGGAGTGAAGAGAAGGAGAGCAGAGGGAGGGAGGGACGGAGGATGACTGGAAGGAGTAAAAAGGAAGAGGAGGAAGTGTAGTAGCTCCAGTGTGGCTTGTTGCACAGGGGGGAAGGGGGGGAGCACTAGGTCAAAGATTTTCAGCTTTTGAATCTTTAAAGCTCCAAACTGAATTCATGTCACAGTTGTAAAGCAAACATGTTTGGAAGTCTGTGTTTTCAACCTTTAATTTGACTGAAGTTTCAGAGGCTTTAGTTTGTCTTGGTGGTTGGTATCATAGGAACATAATTCCAATGCAGACACTCTACAGGCTACCGTATTATACGTGTGTGTGTGTGTTTGAGAGATAAGGGCAGGGTGGAATGTGTGACATTTCCTCACTGTGTTCTGTCCGACTGGGTTTTCTCTCCCTCTTTTTCCAGACGTGATTTGTTCTGTGTGTGTGTGTGTGTGTGTGTGTGTGTGTGTGTGTGTGTGTGTGTGTGTGTGTGTGGGGGGGTGGGGGGCACCATTGTGCTGCTAGACTTGGTGCATTTTGTCTGAGAAGTCTGCCAGGCAAATGCTAAGCTGAGTGTTTGGAGGACCACTGCGGCCACTGGAGATTTGTGATAAGCAGTAATTGTGAAAATGATTCAAGGAATAGAGGCAACTCGACCTCATAAACTCACATTACAGTATGACTCGTGTTTTACTGAACAGTTTAATATCGTCAGTGAACAGTTTGCTTAGGTTTCTCTTGAGCTAAATGAGAATTTAGAATTCAGGGTTTCAAGGAATTCCAGGTTTGTTTTGTTCATTAGCATACTGTCTCAAAAACATTTTGAAATGGTTAGTTTTCGGTTAGAATCCAGGTTCAGAGAGGGTTTTAAAAAAAGAAACTTTGTCAAATTTTTTATATATATTTTACAAATTTTCATAAATTCCTGCACTTCCTGCACAGTCCTTGAAGAAATCAGTAACACAGTTTAATGCATGAAATGCTCTTTTAATCAGACTGCCGTCAGATGTGAACAAATATTATCTTCAGGTTGCTACATGACCCAGCTGCTCATCCAAAAAACTTCACACTGGACATTGCATATCCTAGAATACGCAGCGATGCACATGCCACGTCTGAAGTCGACTGGAGGAGTGGTTGTCGAGAAAATTGATGGACAGACAAACAAGACAGACAAGACGTGGTATATATGACATAATATAGTTCCAGCCCCTTAGTGCTGCACTTTGTAAATACAATAGCAGGCTTAATGAGGCAAATGTTGTGAGGAGAGTGTTGGGGAAATGATAATTGTTGGGTTAGCTACATTAAAATGAATTCCATCATAATTGCTAGTTATCTCACCACAGCTGTAACCAGTGGTGCAGTTTATTCAAGACTTTAGATCATGTGATTTATTACAATTACCAAAATGAAAATATTGGAAACCGCGAGACTGTGTGATTATACTTGCCATTGTTTCAAAATAAGTTACCAACACAGTCCTGTATTTTTAACATTATAGCCCAACTTATGTTCACAATGTGAATCGATACTTGTTAAGTCTGTTTCTTTCGTTAAGACGTGAGTAAACAATTGCCTGACACAGGACACAGCCAGAGACAATTTACGCTTGACTTACATTTCTATACGTCTTCAAACATTTGTCTGGATTAATTAATTGTAGTTCTAGTTACCTATTGCCTGACAAACATGACATAGATATATTTGCATTGACTAATCTTTCTGCCCTGACAACTTCTCAGTCTAGTTCTAGTGCACATAGTGTAAAGTCCCAGTCATACAAGCAGTTAACAGTAAGTTTATGCTGTCAGTGGACTGGCTCATGTGCGATCCAAATCATTTCTGAATTTTTGAAACTGTTGGCCACCTGAAGCCACCTTTTGAATGAATGGAGAGCCAAGTCCAAATTGGCAGAAGATGTTGTTGCACCACTCAGTTTTACTGAACTGTCTCTGCTGGAATAGAAGAAGTTTACAAACCATTTGTGTAGCTTTGAGACAGGAGCCCACAGTACAAATGCATTTTCTGAACAAACTGTGTGAACTTTGCCACAAGGTGGGCTAGTGTGTAAGTGGTCAGCTCGGCAGCTACAATAGTTCCCCAACTCACCCTGCAAGTAGTTACTAGATCAGCGCAGTATTACGGCCAAGCATCTTGAGAAGACACGTGATTGACTTTGGCCCACTTTCTGGTATATGTGAACCTTTACTCCATTAAAATGACAACTGAGGGAGATAGACATGCAGAAAGATTCATTTTCTTCTCCAGACATTGCTACTTACTCTATGCTTTATTACATATCATGTTTGAAACATATATAAAATACTCTGAAGGATTGACAGTAATTACAGGATTATTCAGAGCTGCTGCAACCCAACCTGAGTACGTTGCTGAACCTTTCTTCTCGTCCCCCCCCCTCCTTCTTTTCCTCTGCGAGAGGCTGGGACCAGGTCATACTGTGGGTCAGGGGGTTGCAATGATGTCATAGCATTGTCACTGGGAAGAAACGAGCCAAACAGATGAGTCATGGGAGTTTTTGGGGGGCAGGAGGAGCATCAATAGAGACAGACACGCACTCTCTCCATACAGTGGCCATCACAGTCTCTCTCTCTCTAACTCACACACACACACACACACTAGTTCAAAGGTATGGGGGAGAAGAGTGAGGGGTGGGGGGTGTGAGTCAGCAGCGGGGGAATCTGCAGCAGTCTGTGTCCGTATATGGGCTCCGTCAGGCTTGGTGCGCTGTGGTCTGCCGGGAATGCTGGCAGATTCCTTGCATGTTTAGTGGCTTTGTGTGTGAGAGGCATGAATCAAAGAACAACAGATAACCACACATTATCAGACAGTGTGAGTGCATTCATGTCCTAACATTACCCGGTGGGGGGGCAGCCGCATCTGCTGTCAAAACCTGAAATGATGCTCTGTCCCGGACAGCATTGATTACAAATTACAAATTATTGAACACAAATGATTAATTTGTTATAATATGTGTAACTCTAATTATAGTTATAATTTATTTATTTATTTAATAAGTGAAAAGGAATGCTGTGGTCCTGTCCTGTTTGTGCCGTGGTGGCTGACTGGCTGCTATGTGACACACCCCTACTTTAGTTGATCTGCATTCTTGCTGCAAGTACCAGCCTGTGTTGCACAAGTATTCACTCCCTCCTATCAGAACAAGTAAGAATTTTGTAGCAGTCAGTCTTTACCTCTGCCTTCAGGCAACATTTCTCTCTCTCGTCCCTCCATCTCTTCTTTCCAGTCACTTCTGCTTCTTGGTTTACCCCCTTCCTCTTTCTTTCCTGTCATTCCTGAGCAGACTGAGTTGCCACTCTGTTGCTATAACGATCCAGCTCTCTCCAAGTTCCCATGGTGATGGGTCATCCAAACAGGCCTTTCGTCCGACCCCGCTCCATTTTATCACTATGCAGAGTTTGTTTTTCCACTGGAAGCAGCTGGCATGTCATATATAGTGGGACGGTAAGCAAGGCTCTCTGTTGGTACGAAACTTCAGACAGGCACCAGCAGAGATAATCTGGGGGATGTCCAAGATGTACTTCTGCATGTTGGCGAAGAACTCCTCTAATTTTAGTCATTAAGTGCGCATGTTTTTCTGTGGTTTAGATCTCGCCCTTCCTGACCCCAACCTCGCTTGCTACACCTACTACAGCAGGCGTTAAATATTCAGCCTTTTCAGTCGCCCCAGTCACTAAACGCGGGCCCCAGCACTGTTATGCAAAGTAGCAAAGAAAAAAAAAGATCTTATTGTTGTTGAGGTCAAGCTGCTGTTACCAACAGCTATTCCTGTCTAGACAACAATAACAAAACAATTCAAGTTAACAATGAAAATACTACTGGGACCAGAAGGGCCCTCCTGTGTTGTGCTTTACCCTCAATCTTTGTGTTTTCATGCTTTCTGCAGCCCTTGTCACAGGGTTGAAAAGTCTGACTTCACAAAGCAACTGCTGTCTGATTCATGTTCTCCATTAACGGACCCAAGCTTTTCAGACACACCATGGAGATCTCCAGTCTGTATACCCTTGATAGCCATCAGAATCTAGCATCAAGCCCTCAAAAGCGCCACAAGTTTAACCCTATTTTTCCTCCTTAACTATATTCTAATCGCCATCTGCCAGGAGACATGCAAACACACTGCTCTACCCTTTCCTCAGGGCTGGAGCTAAGCAATCATCTCTCCTGATCATCTGATTCTTGTGCGTGCACGCTGCAGTGTTTATGTTGGGGCGTGTGTGTGTGTGTGTGTGTGTGTGTGTGTGTGTGTGGAGTTAACGCCCTCATGCCCGGGCTAGCCTCTGGTTGCATCACTTTCTCCTTTGCTTGCAGCGGTGTGTATGTGGTTGTGTCTGAACACAGACAAATGCCTCAGATGGAATTTAGGACAACCAAACATGTTACTGGATGTGCAGTTGTGTCAATATGTTGCGATAAGGACTTCTGCATATATGAAAAAGTCTATATCTAGATATATGGATTATCCAAAACCTTTCCCAACAACACAATTCACAATAATATAGAAAACCTTTGCAAACGGTCTCTGTCGTAAAATCAACAGGTAGCATGTGTGCATGTTTACATTTCATATTAAAGCCGATCATATTTAATTGTTTCACCTGCATCAGGAATCTCAACAATGGCATTCACCAATTTTCACTGGTCTGAAGCCAGATTATAATCTGTTTAAAAGGCCACAAAGGACCATGTTTGAAGTGAACATAAACTACCACTATCTCTCTGCAGACCAGAGCATGGTTGATGACTTCGAGGCATGCGTTACCCTCCTCCTTAAAGACATACATTTAGATAGCGGATAACGAGATTATTCTAGGGGGAATTTGAAAGTTGAAGCACAGATCATTACACATTCTCTCTGTACTGTAACCCTGAGTAGAAGCTAAATAAACAAAAGAGCTAGTCCTTCCTCTAAATAGTATTTTGAAGGTGATTGCAATCCCAAAATCATCTTTCAATGCATGTAAAGATGTGTATGTATTAGATGATTGAAAAACTTCTAAATAACAGGGATCTGTCTGTCCTCTCGGATTGGATGGCCGCTTTCCAGGTGTGTGTGAATGTTTTAGCATTGTAACATGACATTTGCCCCCTCTCTCTCTCTGGACTCCAGACTCTAAAGCCATTGTGGATGGGAACCTGAAGCTGATCCTGGGTCTGATCTGGACCTTGATCCTGCACTACTCCATCTCCATGCCCATGTGGGATGAGGAGGAGGAGGCAGATGATGGCAAGCAGAAGACGCCCAAGCAGAGGCTGCTGGGATGGATCCAGAACAAGCTGCCTGAGCTTCCAATCACCAACTTCAACAGAGACTGGCAGACTGGCCGAGCCCTGGGTGCCCTGGTTGACAGCTGTGCTCCAGGTGAGGGAAAGCACTTGTGTGTGTTTGTGTACATATTTGTGATCCTGCCGCTTGCAGAGGGATTTGTATGTATTTACAAAAGGTTGGGGACACGTATTGAGTATTTCAAGGGGTCAGTAGAGGTGAAGAACTACAAGGTGTGTGGTGAGAATATGTGTCAGGCACAGATAGGGACTGAAATTCAAACCAACCAAGTTGTAATTGCTAAAACATTTAAGGATGATTGACAACTGCTGATCTAAGGTCAGGTCAGGGGAGACCTAAGAGCGTAATTGTCATCTGTGCAAGAGAAAAAAAACCTGAAGGCAGGGGTGAGAGGAGAGGAGAGGAGAGGAGAGGAGAGGAGAGGAGAGGAGAGGAGAGGAGAGGAGGGGAGCCCTCAACATTCCTATTACAGTCCTGTTAAATAAGGAAAGTGGTGGGAGAAGAGGAGACGGCTGGGAGGAGGGATGTAGGTGAGGGAAAGTGAGGCTTACAGGAGGTTTCTGTTTACATTCTCAGGATGTTTGGCATACCTGTGGAGCACCAACAGCCTTGAGCCAGAGATAAGGATTCAACAAAAGCTTACGTCCCTCCAGCATGAGATTTCCACATTGTCCAGAAATAACAAACAGCAGACTCGAGAGTCAGTCATGGACAAGAATAGAAAGAACTGCTGACACAGACACATTGCACTCGGGCATGTTTGGGTGATAATGAAGGAATATCATAACATCCAGTGGATAAATTCAAGGGCAGACATCCTTAGGTGCCGCAAAGACAGATATGTGACCCCACTTGTAATTGCTGCTGCAGATTACCTTCAACTACAGATCAGACATGTTTTGCATTCTCCCTTTATCTGCTGGACGTCATCAAGGCTGCAGCTTTGGAGTCAACATGTTGGCCATAATTAGACCGACTGGCTGTACCAGAAGGAGCTCATACTGGGATTTTGACTGTTGATATGTTTCATGCTTTGCCTTAACTGACATTTGCAAAGTGTTGATTGTATGGAGATGATGTTGTTATATGTAGTGCTACAGGTAATCTTACAAAGTGTTTTGTCAGCTTTATATACAGTTTCCACAATAGACTTAACTATTATCATTATAAATCTCAATGTATCATCATGACATGTTTCTACCTAAATACATTAGATGATGAGTGGTTGTCCGATTGCTGTAGTAAATCCAACTCCCCTCTGTTCTGTCCCACAGGTCTGTGTCCTGACTGGGACCAGTGGGATCAGACCAAACCGGTGGACAACGCCCGTGAGGCCATGCAGCAAGCTGACGACTGGCTGGGTATCCCACAGGTAAAATAAATGCCCTCAAAATACACCAAGATGCTTATGTGACAGTAGAAATAACACACCCTTCTTACAAATTGAAAAGTTCGAGTCATATGCAAAGAAAATGCTGCTACAGCCTTACTTAGTCTTAAAAGTTCAAAAGCTAATGACAGCAAACTTGAGGTATATATTGTTGTGTAACTAAAACAGTTTCAGTGTCAGTCCTGAGGCAACAGCTGAGACCTGAGGCATTGTGTTTTGGGGTTGTCTGTTCCCATTTTCGAGGTTTATCTTCTGTTTTACCTGGCTACACAAGGATAAACCAGTTTAAAAGAGAAGGCTGGTGGTGTTCTGTATTTTTATTATTATCAACAAAACTCTTTTTCTGTCCTTCATGTCACAAACTTCATATTACTTAAGACCTTCAGTATTTGGATTGAATGTCAAAGTAGTCTGTCAGATATGTATTGAATCAAAATTTTGAGTATTGTATCAGACTGGATACTCACATGATTTTTGATACTCAAAATCAAAGTTCTGATTGTAACCAGGCCAAAAAACGAAAAACAAATATTATTTAAGCAGGATGAAACAGAGCACTTGTTAGGGATTATTTTCAGAATAGATGAATACACATCTGAGGCTCTGGTGAGTTTTTAATTTAGGTCATCTTCGTTGGTTTTGTTGACAGTGGCAAAAATACAGAACGTGACCAGACTTATCCAGTCTAATCCTTATCCGAATAATCATTGTGCAACAATTCTGAGTTTGGGGAGCTGTTCACCTGGATGTCCTCTAGAGAATCCACACAACCTGAACAAAAACACCAAGAAAAGTGCAGCATTTGATGTGGAGATTTGAAATGGAATTCACTGAGTGAAGTTTGACTTTGCTGGAGGCTCTGGTGAATGTCTGACAGCGTTGTGTTGGCATAGTTGGCACAATCCTGGCAGCATAGCGTGCTGACATTTGGCTCTGTGGTCGTAGCTGTTTCCGCCTGCAGCTCTGCTTCTGCAGGGAAACTGGCTTTGTCTGTGCCCCTGCTGTCTCTGTGGGTTATAAAAACAGACAGTGAGCACGCCAGTATGAGTGAGTGCTGGCAGTCATGTCTGTGAGTTTAACCACAGGTACTTTTTGAGCGAGGTAGAGGTTGGCATGTGGTAAGATTGCTAAATCACAACACAACCCCAGTTCATTTGTTGGGTTATTGTCTCCGTGGCAACTAATCAAGCCCTGCTTTCTGCTGTACAACTGTAGCATCCAGGTCTATCAGCAACAGATGTGCTAACAAAGCAAAAACAACTGCCGTTTCATTTGCAAACCAATTCTTTCTTGTCTTTGTCTCCCAGGTGATAACCCCTGAGGAGATTGTTGACCCCAATGTGGATGAGCATTCCGTCATGACCTACCTGTCCCAGTTCCCCAAGGCTAAACTGAAGCCTGGTGCACCTCTCCGCCCCAAACTCAACCCCAAGAAGGCCCGTGCCTATGGACCAGGTACACATACACACATACACAGCTAGACTTCAACAAAACACATTTAGATGTTTACAACCATGGGCCCAATATCTATGGGCTTGTTGAAGAGCTTGGTCTCTTGCGCTAAGAAAGAAATTATTTCTTTCTTCTAGGAATTTGCGTAGATGTCCACTGGCATGCAATAAGTAGGCCCATGCAGCCTTTTCTGTGTCACTGCAGCATCACAGGACATCTCTTATGTCCTCTCCCCTGTAATCCCACTCTTTCCTGCCGCCTCTCTTCTCTGCAGGTATCGAGCCTGTGGGTAACGTGGTGATGAAGAAAGCTGTGTTCACTGTGGAGACCATCAGTGCAGGAATGGGAGAGGTGTTGGTTTATGTGGAGGATCCTGCGGGACACAGGGAGGAGGTGAGTGAGACACTGCTCACTTTAAGGTGTTGGGTCCTTATGCTGTCTAACTTTTTTTCTGTTAACTTTTGTTAACTCAGGCTAAAGTGACAGCCAATAATGACAAGAACCGCACCTACTCTGTCTTCTACATCCCTAAAGTCACGGGAATGCACAAGGTAAGCTAAGAGTTTATTTAAATAGCACGACCCTGAACTCACATGACTGTGATACACATTCTAAGGGGCCATTAAAACATAATGATACCTGGACTTGGATAAGGGACATAAAATGTATAGATGGATTAATAAGATGAAAATAATGAAAAAATGAAAACAACAATCCCATTTTTCCTTAATAGTTGTATAATGTTTCCCAACAGCTCACAATCACATACATCTTGGAACTAAGCAGGCCTGATAAAACTTTTAAGGCTTTGTAGATTAAATGTTTTCCAAGGTCTTTCTTTGAGGAAAATGAATCCTTTTAAAAATGTTTCAACCTTTAAGTGGATGCCGAGGATTGGAGATAGTTTTCACTTTTGTTCGTGCTTTGTAGGTGACAGTGCTGTTTGCAGGACAGCACATCTCTAAGAGCCCCTTTGAGGTGGAGATCGGCATGGCTCAGGGAGATTCCAGCAAGGCCACTGCCCAGGGGCCGGGCCTCGAGCCCTCAGGAAACATCGCCAACAAGGCCACCTACTTTGACGTCTACACAGCAGGTAATTAAAGGGATGATGTGAGAGCGGTTTGGTTTCTTCACCATCATCAGGTCAGAAACTAGAGGTGTCTGCATGGACGTGTTTTATGTCATTTTAACTCACATCACAGTCACTTCTTGTCTATTCTCATGTCCCCCTCATCACCTTTTCGTTTCTATCAGGTGCTGGTGTTGGTGAGGTGGAGGTGGTGATCATGGACCCTGCTGGCAAGAAGAACACAGTGACTTGCAGCATTGAGGACAAGGGCAACAGCAGCTACCGCTGCACCTACAAACCTGTCCAGGAGGGTCAGCACACAATCTATGTCACATTCGCTGGTGGTCAGATCAGCAAGAGTCCCTTCACAGTCAATGTGGGAGAGGGTAAGAGTTATAGATGTCATTCTCTAGCAGTTACAGTCCCATCACAGTATCACTGAAAAATGGTGTTTATAAGTCATCATTTATATGATGTTAAATGCTGTTCCCTTTGAATCAGCAAAGTTACATTCATGGGAATCCAACATCTCAGCTGCAGTGACTCTCTGCTGTCAAAAAGCCTATGTGAATTTTAAAGGCAATGGGAAACTACCACGTTTTTTAAACCTTTAATATTTGTTGTTGTTCTTTTCTTCAGCTGTGTCTAATGCTTTGCTGTCTCTTCCTGCCACCGTTCTAGATGTCATGTCCTTTCTCCTGCCTTCTTCTCTTTGATAGAGGCCTGGTGGTATCTGTCCTCTCTCTGGAACAGCCTCTTCCTTCTGCTGTCATTTCCTGTTTCCTGGGATCTCTCTTTGGTACCCACTGTGTGTGTGTGTGTGTGTGTGTTTGTGTTTGTGTGTGTGCGTGCTCAAGATTGTGTGCATGAGTGGGTCGACTGTGAAACTGCATGTCATTACTTGCATCTAAGGCTTTGTATGTGCATGTGTCACCTGCCTGTAAAACTGTAAACTCAAAATTAATTCAAACATCCCCAGCAATTTGTCTCGGTATTAGATTTTTAGCATACCCATGAGAACATTAATAAGAAATTCACCAACAAATGCTTACATTTAGATGGAAGGATACCACCATTAAGATACAGCTTTTATTTTCACATGAAAAAGATGCCCAATTTATTCCAGCTCAGTTGAGATCTTAAGCTTACACAGTGATACAACTCACAAAGAACTGTGTTTGCGTTGCATGACCAGAATTGTTTAAAATATAGCTTTTTGCACAATGATTCATGTTTTCTTGGAATTCAAATAGGACTTACTATAATTAGTGTGGCCGCTCTGAAAGCTAAACAACCTTTAAGTTGCATTGGGTGTGTCTGACCCAGACAACTTGTATAAAATGCACTGTTTTATTCATGGTTCATAAATAATCCTAAACTGCTTCATAGTATATCATAAATGGGCCATCAACAAGAACGCATTTCAGGTTGATAACAGTTTCTGAAAAAAGATTTTTAATCAGTTGTCGTTTGTTATAGTAGTTTTCAGAGCATACCAAACTTGCAAACATCAGAATGGATTTTAATTTAATAAAATATTATTGTACACTAGTCTGTGTGTGCCAAGTAGTTCACTCCCTGGAAAATATCTTGTGCCCCTTTCAATGGCCTGTGTTCCTCTGCTTCCTGCAGGGTGTCCAACTGTGACTCAGCAGCTCCTATTTTCTACACTTTTAATTAGGCGATATGAAGAATACTCAACTTCCTGTTTGGGGATATAGGCTCATTTCCTTTAGCAGTCTATGATTTCACTCTGTGGAATAAGATAGGTGGATGAGAGGCACAGAGGGGTGTGCAGTTTAGAAGGAAGGTGGGAAGCACTGGAAGCTATCCAGCAACCCTTCATTGTGATGGATGTACCATTCGAATGGAAATTGTTTTGGTTTCATATCATTCCCCCGCACCTCGTTCCACTTTTCCTTACTGAAACCACAACTGATCTCATGGCACTGGAGTCAGAATACTAAGATCTGCCTCTGTTTCTCTCTAACTCTATCATTGACTGCGTGTGTGTCTCCACAGCATGTAACCCCACCCTCTGCAGAGCTAAGGGCCGTGGTCTGCAGCCAAAGGGCTTGAGGGTGAAGGAGACTGCAGACTTCAAGGTTTATACCAAAGGAGCCGGCACTGGAGAGCTCAAGGTCTCCATCAAGGGCCCCAGTGAGTTCCACTGCAAACACCAGCCACTTGATTTATCAACTCCACATATAACAGCATCACTTTCAGCAAAGATTTCATGTACAGCAAACCTCAAGCATAGATTACCAATACTTAGATAGACTTGAGAATACTAAATTTGATACTCTTCTATCAATGCTAGTCTGCATTTAGATCAAAGTACTGAGGTGCTGTTAGAGCAGCTAGCATGGCAGGAGGCTCAACAATCATTTATTATTATTGTTATTCAAGCTTCCATCATCTCATCAATTGATGACTCTCCTCTGAAGGTCTACCTAAAATGTATTCGCTAGATTGACACGATGGTAGGGGGGAAAAAATCACTGAAAGGGTTTCTCTAAGCCCAGCTAGAAAACCACTAACTTGGAGAACAGGGCATATCAGCTTTATAGTCAAGTCAAGTTCTAACATAAGCCAAAATTACAAATTCACATCAAAAGTCTTTAAAATCTTTGCACACATGTCAGCGTTAGATTAGAAAAAACACTTAAACTCGAACAATTAAAGTGATCATGTGTTTTGTTTAAAGCCTGTTATGTTGCCCCCAAGTGGCCAAAGGCATCAATTCATGCAGGTTTAAGCATCCTAATTGGCAAGCTGCAGTGTATTACCCTGTGATACTAATGTACACCACTGTGTTTACAGAGGGTCTTGAGGAGCCGTGTAAAAGGAAAGATCTTGGAGATGGTGTGTACGGGTTTGAGTATTACCCCACCACACCTGGAACTTATACCATCACCATCACCTGGGGAGGACAGCACATTCCTCGCAGGTACACACACACTCGCACGTAAAACCAAATACTGCGGTTTAACTGCAGTAACTTGTCGTAGTGACCGATGGCTCTCTGCTATGTTCAGTCCCATTGAGGTCAAGATTGGTGCTGAGGCTGGCCCGCAGAAGGTGAGGGCCTGGGGTCCAGGACTTGAGGGTGGCGTTGTTGGCAAATCTGCTGACTTTGTGGTGGAGGCTGTTGGAGACAATGTCGGTACACTGGGTGAGTGGGCCAGACACACACAGTCCATTCACAGTCCTAAAAGTGTGTGTTATTTTAAGTGTCCACAGTTTTACCTTCAGTTGTGCACTGACAACTCTCTTATGCTTGCTGGGGTTTTTTGTTTTTTTTCCCCATTGTTCAGGTTTCTCTGTGGAAGGACCATCTCAGGCCAAAATCGAATGTGACGACAAGGGCGATGGATCCTGTGACGTGCGCTACTGGCCCACAGAGCCTGGAGAGTATGCTGTACATGTGCTCTGCAACAACGAAGACATCCAGCACTCTCCCTTCATGGCAGAGATTGTCAACCCACCAGGCAAAGACTTCTACCCTGACAAGGTATGCACATGCCAGGGACACGTGCACTTATAATGTGTAGCTGCAAATCAAACATCAAAATTCAAACATATTTATATTAGATATTAGCGATTCCTGTGAATGTTTAACTAATTCTTATCACAGCTCTTCAAATCTAGAACTGTATTCCGACAATGCCGTGAATGTGTCTATTCCAGGTCAAGGCGTATGGTCCAGGTCTTCAAAGCAGTGGTTTGGCTGTTGGAAAGCCCACTGAGTTCACAGTCGATGCCAAGCAAGGAGGAAAAGCTCCACTGAAGATCGTGGCTCAGGTAAGGCTGTCTGTGTTTCACTGTACGGGAATCTTACTGCATGTGTGGCATTGTACTCTGAGATTGTGAATAATCCCCTGTCTGGCACCCAATATGATTTATTATTTAAGATGTTTAGCTTCCCCGTGCTACACGTGTAGTATCATCTGGGCCTTTTCCAGCCCCTCAGTCTCCTCTGTCTTTACATTTTACACACCTTGATACTGTTAAACAGTAATTCATCAGTATTGTCTTATTTAACCCTTTGCTTTTCTGCAACTGCACAGGATGGTGAAGGCACTCCTGTGGATGTCCAGGTTAAGGATAATGGCAATGGCACATACACATGTACCTACACCCCACGGAAGCCTGTAAAACACACCGTCATGGTTTCCTGGGGAGGAGTCAACATACCTGACAGCCCATTCAGGGTGAGGACACACACCTGGCATTTACATAAGGGGCATTTTATTACAGAAAAGTCTCTTTAGCTGCTGTTTTTCTGTTTTTTAACACAGATGAATATCGGAGCAGGCTGTCATCCAAACAAGGTGAAGGTGTCAGGACCTGGGGTGGCCAAGACTGGCCTCAAGGCCTTTGAGCCAACATACTTTACTGTGGACTGCTCAGAAGCTGGTCAAGGTAAAGCCACTTAAATAAGTTGCATACGTAATAACTGATGTTTTATTAACTATGTGTGTATCTCTAGCAGGAAATCAGCAGTGCATCTGAAGTTGCAATAACAAGGGATGAGATTACTAGTACTAAACAAGGGTTCTCACCCAGCAAAACATTTTAGCATTTTTCAGCCCATTGATTTGGTTTTCGAGACTGCAACTTTGACTCCCACTGTTATAGGGAGATGTCAGGAAGCTTTTTTTTCAGCAAAAACAAAGCTCTGATAACCCCAATGTACCCCACCTGCCCAGGGGCAAATAACAGATGAGCAAAGTTAGCAATTTACAAGAGAAGAAAGTGGTGTATTTAGTGGCTAATAAGTTAGCTGAGAGTAGAGTAAATATCAGACTTATATTCACCAGAACACAACTCCAGATGCATGCTAGTGTTCCTTCGTGTGTTGTGAATGTGTAAATAGGCAACATTTTGCTATTAGTTTACCTTAGCAACTTTGTAGGGATGTCAGTATGTTGTTGTTGTTGTTGTTGTTGTTGTAGTGGTTCCATTGGCAAAATGAACAAATGCAGCAAGATGACATTTGTTTCCTCTTCACTTATTCATTGCATTAAGTCAATAGAAGTAGAAATGGCTGCAGCAGAAAGCTCAGAGCATCCACTGAAAGGATTGACATGATGATTGTCTCCTGTCCTCAGGTGACATCAGCATAGGAATCAAGTGTGCCCCGGGCGTGGTGGGACCCGCCGAGGCCGACATCGACTTTGACATCATTAGAAATGACAATGACACATTCACTGTCAAATACACGCCTCCTGGAGCAGGCAGCTACACTATCATGGTCCTGTTTGCTGACCAGGTGAGCTTGAATTACAAATGAAAGCAGAATGAGTTCTGGTTTTAAAAAATGCGTGTCTGAATACAGTATTGCTTCTGCTTGTTGTTTAGGCCATTCCAATGACGCCCATCAGGGTCAAAGTGGATCCTTCTCATGATGCCAGCAAAGTCAAGGCAGAGGGACCAGGACTCAGCCGCAGTGGTAAAAAACCTGTTCAGTGGGATTTTCAGTGTGAATTATTATTATTATCTACCTCTGTATTTGAATCTTCACAATACATATTTGATGTTTCTCTTAGCGATGGTGGTGGTGATGATGGTTCATACCAGCTACCTAGTTTATCTATTTATTGCAATCAAGTCTATATGAAAAGTTAGTCTATTATCAGCTACTTTTAATTCTCTCTCGCTCTCTCTCTCTCTCTCTCTCTCTCAGGTGTTGAATTAAACAAGCCCACTCATTTCACCGTGAGCACTAAAGGAGCAGGGAAGGCCAACCTGGACTGCAACTTCAGTGGGCCAACCAAAGCAGAGGCTGTCAAAGACTTTGAAATCATCAACAACCATGACAACACGCACACTGTGAAATACACACCTGTGCAGCAGGTAAGAGCTGAACACTTCTGATGAACATGCAGCCTCTGCACACATATTCAAGGAAAAGTTTGACATTGTGTGGGGAAAAAAACATTTCTTTGCTTTCTGTCACAGAGCTAGATTAGGTATGAAGCTTGAGCTGGATGACAGTTGGTTTATCTTAGCATAAAAACTGGAAACAGAGGGTAACAGCTAGAAAATAGGTAACACATTCCTCTGAGCAGCTCTTCTAAAGATCATGTTGCATATCATTTGTTTGATTTATACACAACAAAAAGACAAGTAGTGGTTCAGTGGGGGGGGGTTACATACTCTTACCAGTTCTTGGCCACTTTTTTTCCTCCTAGTTTGTGTTAATTACTGAGTTTAAGAGATGTGGGTAGGTGTTTTTGTTTGTCTGTGTAGTTTTTTTTAACTGTGCTCGCTGGTCTCTATGCTAATCTAATCTGCTCACTCCTCTCAGCAAGAGAGCGAATAAGCACATTTCCCAAAATGTCGAGCTATTCCTTGAACTGGATTGAATCATGGATACATTTTTTATAGTATACCATGGATTAAAAGTCTGAGAATAATAGGCTGAATTATGGGCAATAATGTATGCTACATCTGACTGGACTTTTTTTTTGACCCAACAGACACAGGAAAGATTCGCCCGCTGTTACTTTGTTTACATTGGTTCTTTAAGTCATAATTTCCTACTCAGTCATTTGTGTGATCACTTCTGTGTCTCTTGTCCCTGTCCTGCCCCAGGGTCCTCTGGGTGTTGCTGTGACCTATGGTGGAGATCACATTCCCAAGAGCCCCTTCAACATTGCTGTGGCACCCACACTGGACCTCAACAAGATCAACGTCACCGGCCTCGGAGACAGTACGTACATTCCTGTCATCTGTGGAGAAAGAAAACAGCAGATGAAAAGTATTGCGTGATAGACAATAATAATTAGGAGATAGTCAAAATTATAAGTTAGTAGTAAAAATTACAGCCTACTAAGTTACAATTGTCAGAAGAAGAATTACAAGTAATCATTTTAAAATTGTGTCTCATAATTTTGGCTAAGTCACAATTTTGACTTTGTGTCTAACCATTAATTTTTGTTATAAGGTCTTTTCATCATCTTTTGGTTGTTATCCATATGAAACATCTGAAAACCAAGGGCTAGTCTTTTCCCAACTGGATCAGAAGTGTTGGTGTGCTCACTCTGCTCTGTGTGTCATTGTAGAGATGACTGTTGGCAAAGATCAGGAAGTCACTGTCAAATCAAAGGGTGCTGGAGGTCAGGGCAAGGTCGGCGCCAAGGTCACTGGACCATCAGGGAAGCCAGTGGCCAGCAAGGTATGGCACATGATTGTTTTTGAAAAAGAACATCTCCAGATGCTTAATGTTGGTGTCCAAGATATGACAGTGTTTTTATGCTATATTTAACTTGTTGATTTCAAGCTAAATCTCACGTTAAAAATTGTGCATATGCTGGTAACATTCTCATGATTTTGTTTTGTTTTTTAAATGATTAAAATCCTGCTCCATTTTCATGTTCCAGGTTGAGCCAGGTCTGAGCCCAGAGACGAGTCAGGTGAAGTTCATCCCACGCGAGGCGGGGCCATACCAGGTTGAACTGACCTATGACGGAGCCCCGATTCCTGGATCGCCTTTCAACCCCACAGCATACCCTGCCACAGACCCCTCCAAGGTTAGCCACAGTTACTGTGGAAAATTCAACTTAAGTCATTTTGTTGCTGACACACTTTCAGCCATTAATCTTTTGTCTCTATTCCTTCTTGCCTCTCCTCTCAGGTACGCTGCTCTGGGCCAGGGCTGGAGCGTGCCAAGGTCGGCGAGACAGGGGAATTCATTGTGGACTGTACCAACGCCGGCCCAGCTGAGCTGACCATTGAGATCATTTCAGACAGCGGGACTGAGGCTGAGGTTCATATCCAGGACAACGGAGATGGTACCTACACCATCACCTACATCCCTCTCTATCCGGGCTCATACACTCTCACCATCCGCTACGGTGGCCAGGATGTGCCCAACTTCCCTGCCCGGCTCAATGTCGAGCCTGCGGTCGATGCCAGTGGGGTCCGTGTGTTTGGACCAGGAGTGGAGGGCAAAGGTAGGACAACCTGCTGAATGAATGAGAATGAAATACCTTACATTTGGTGGAGCACTGGTTTATCCTACCTGAATCCCTAAATGTAACCTCAGCCTAAATCAGCAATGCTGTATGTTCCCTGTGTTCTTTTAGGTGTTTTCCGAGAGGCGACCACAGATTTCACCGTGGACGCTCGTGCTCTCACGCAGTCCGGAGGCGACCGCATAAAGACCCTCATCAGCAACCCATCTGGCAGCCGCACGGACGCCCTGATCACAGACCGCGGCGATGGAACCTACAATGTAGAGTACACTCCCTATGAGGAGGGTGAGTTTAATCAAACAACATGTTGAGACTTTGCAGATTCATTTTTGGATTTTCTGATACACCTTTAATATGTGTATGTTTCAGGCCCACACAGTGTGGAGGTTTGCTACGATGGCTCTCCAGTGCCTAAGAGTCCATTCCGTGTTGGCGTCACTGAAGGCTGTGATCCGGCTCGTGTTCGCGTGCACGGCCCTGGCCTGAAAGGTGGCATCACCAACAAGCCCAACAAGTTCATGGTGGAAACACGGTAAGTGAGACGAAACATACACTCGGGAGAGTTGAAAATGCGAATGAAGTTTTCCTGCTCATGTTTTTAATCTCCGTCATCTTCCCTCTGCAGTGGAGCAGGCACTGGTGGTCTTGGTCTAGCTATGGAGGGTCCATCAGAGGCCAAAATGTCCTGCACTGATAACAAGGATGGCAGCTGCAGTGTTGAGTACATCCCCTACGAGCCTGGCACGTACAACCTCAACATCACCTACGGAGGACAACCCATCACAGGTACTAATGCTTGTCAGAAAACATTTCCTTATCATTGCCATGATGTTTGCCATGTTCTTTGCAGTATTTATTACTGAGTTAAGTGAGAAAACAGAAATACTTGTAATATACTTCTGCTAGATTATCTCTTCAGATTTCTGAGACAGCAGCATATCGCAAAAGTTATGCAACTTCACTATGGCACCAGATTTTTCTTACCTTTCTGGTGACTTTTGTGGACAGGGAGTCCGTTCTCTGTGCCAGTCAGTGACACGGTGGACAGTACCAAGGTGAAATGCCAGGGTCCAGGCCTGGGCAACAATGTCAGAGCTAACATCCCTCAGGCATTCACGGTGGACGCCTCCAAAGCTGGAGTGGCCCCACTGCAGGTCCGCGTGCAAGGACCAAAAGGTAAGTGTGTGTTGTATAACGTGTCTGTTATTCGTGACCAAAGCGGGCGTGTTGTGGTGGACACACGCGTGAAAAGTATCCTCAGTAGAAAAACATTTAACACTAAGCATGTGACATCTTTTTGTTTGTGTGTGTGTGTGTGTGTGTGTGTGTGTGCTCAGGTGTGGTGGAGCCTGTGGAAGTGGTGGATAATGGTGACCAGACCCACACAGTCAACTATGTTCCCACCAGAGAGGGACCTTACTCCATTAATGTATTATATGCTGACGAGGAGATCCCACGCAGGTAACACACAAACACACACACACACACACACACCAACACAACTTCTACACACTTTTTTTCAGACATCTCAATGGTTTTTATTCCTCTTCAGTGTTTGTTTATGTTCAGCCAGTCTCTCTTTCCCCCCTCTGTCAGCCCCTACAAGGTGAAGGTGCTGCCCACCCATGATGCCAGTAAGGTGCGCGCCAGTGGCCCCGGCCTCAACACCACTGGGGTGCCCGCCTCTCTGCCCGTTGAGTTCACCATCGACGCCAAAGACGCAGGCGAGGGACTGCTGGCAGTGCAGATCACCGTGAGTGCTCGCACATGATGCACGTATTTAAAAAAAGATGATTTCTAATTTTGATAAATGTTCTTAACATTTGGTAACACGCTCCTCCCCGCAGGACCCAGAGGGGAAACCTAAGAAGGCCAACATACGTGACAACCACGATGGGACCTACCTGGTGTCATATGTGCCGGACATGACTGGCAGATACACCATCCTCATTAAGTACGGAGGGGACGAAATCCCATATTCACCCTACCGTATCAGGGCCCTGCCCACCGGGGACGCCAGCAAGTGCACTGTCACAGGTACGCACAGGACATTAGAGCTCTGCAGGTCTGCTCTCATGTATTGGCCCTGTTTGTATTGACACACAGGAATTATATTTCTTCTGTCGTCTTTTTCCTTTGAATGAATGTTCGTTATACATAGTAAACCCGGATGTTTTAGTGGCAGATTAGATTTCTAACAGGGTTTTCTGTCCCATTATATCCAAATGTTGCCTCCTGCTGCTGTTCACCACATTTTACAGTAAACGGCATCCTCTCTCTATTTTGTAACAGAAAACACAAACGAGCTTCTGGTTATCCTTCAAAGTAATTAACAAAACAAGGAACAGTGTTGTGTTTTTTTATGTTTCTTCCAGCTGTGTAATGAGATAAGTTCAAATGACTGGAAGCAAGAGGAAACAGCTAACCATTACGTAGTATTAATTTAATCCTTCCAAAAAGCACAATTTCTTTTCATTTTCAGTTTTTGGACTGATTATGGCACGTTAATGTTTCCACTTACAGTCTTCATGCAAAGCCTATAGCTTCATAATTAGCATACAAAAGTATGAGCTGTACTGATACTGATGTTCTGATCACCTAACTCTCAGCAAGAAAGAGAATACGCACATTTCCCAAATGGTCAAACTGGTCCTTTAAAATAAACACAGAGCTATTCCCTAATTGGCTGTAGCCCCACCCCCCACCCCCTACCCTCAAAGGATAAACTGGAGGCTGAATGGATGAATGGATGAATGGATGGTTGGATGGATGGATGGATGATTCCCCAAGTATTTTTTCTGGATGCATCACTTGTGAAAAATGAGATTTCATCTCTCAGCATACCTGCTGCTCATACCTCCATTATTTTTCATGTATTGGTATGTTTTTGTTCCTCACGCTGTGCTCCTCAGTGACACTCCCCCTCACCCAAGTCCCTGCTGCACACACACACATACACCCCCCCCCCCCCGCTTTACACCACCATCACCGTTTATTTTCATCCGAGTGTTTGGAGCACAGTTATTGCCTCCCACCACCCCCACCCCCACCTGACTGTCTCTATTTGTCACTTTTTTTTTTCTCGCTCCCCTGCTTCTCACCGTTCCTATTATCAGTCTCAATCGGCGGTCACGGTTTAGGTAAGCCTACTGAACGACTTTGTCATGTAGAGGAACTACTCTGCCTTTTCTTTCTCTTCTGAAAGCATGGAGGATAGTGGCACAGGATATCCCATCCCTCTTGTCTTACTCTCTCTACCTCTCTAGTTTCCTCTCCCATACCTCATTTTTCTCCTGCCATCTGATGTACCATTCCTCTCATAACCGTCTGTCTCCATTTCCCTCTCTCATTTTTATTGGACAGACTAATGGACTAACAGAGTAGGTAGGATGGCATGGTGGAATGACACTTTGGCGATGTGGCTTTCAGTTCTACATGTAAACTGTACAATATGAGTCCATGGTAACAACGTGCATTAGATGGAAATAACATAACTAGATCTCATCCAACTTTAACCCGGTCTCATGGTTGTGGAATGTGCATGCCAGATGTTTGTGTATGTGACAGTATGTGTCTCTATAATGTTAAAAAAAAATCTCACCTTTGACCCTTTCTTCTCAATTCTTAAGGCGCCGGCGTCGGCCCAACTATTCAGATTGGCGAGCAGACAGTCATCACAGTGGATGCCAAGGCTGCTGGGAAAGGCAAGGTGACGTGCAGCGTGTGCACCCCCGAGGGGGCGGAGCTCGACGTGGATGTGGTCGAGAATGAGGACGGCACGTTCGACATCTTCTACACAGCGCCGCAGCCCGGCGAGTATGTCATCTGCGTTCGTTTTGGAGGGGAGCACATTCCTAACAGCCCCTTCCAAGTTACGGTGAGTGACGTGCATTTGCAATTTGCATATGCTCTTTCACTGCAATGCCCTGTTGACAGTTAAGTGGAACAACAGTCAGAAAAACCAGAAAAAGTGATAATAACAAGGTGCAGGCTCAGTCTGAACAATCACATGCAGAGAACAGTGAGGGGTGGTCTGGAAGTTACAGAGAGGCAGACGTATTTGGATTCTTAAGTGATTCCAGACTATTCCAGGAAACTGCTGCAGGCAAGAAGAGAGGAATTTCATCATATAAAATGCAGCGGTTGGTGTTATAATTATCACCAGTACGGAACCTCAGGGCAGAGATGTATATGAGAATCAGACTATGGTCAGTCCACCAGTTCCCCCTTATACAGCTAAGAGATTTAAATGCAAAACTAACCAAGGCAGGTGACAGATTTATTTCTAGATTGTTTTCCATGAAGATTTTCCACTCAAGAAGAATTTGTGATTATAATGATAACGTAGTAATTTAGGATTACGATGTAAAACCATGTCAACTGCATAAAGATGGACTTTACTCAGACAAAGCAGAGGACTCATTAGTATAAATGGTTGAAGGTTGAAGTCACATAAAAGTTTGTGGGATCACATCAACGAGAGTCTTACGTCTCTGAGGGCAAACAACGTCATCCTAAAGAATGGCTTCCATAGCAAAGGCTTTTGGAATATGTGTAAATATGGAGGAACGATGCATTATCCTGTCTAAACTTGCTTTAGTGGTAATTACATCAGTACCGGCTGAGATACTGCTGTGATTTCATAAAAAGTGACCAGCACACGCTCAGCTCAGTTTGTGTTTGTAGAAGTGTGAGTGAGAGAGTTGCAGCTGTTTCTCCCCACAGAAGCTTTGCCGTTGGGTCCTGGTGGCGCGAGCCATTTTCAAAATCACTCTGACTGCTGTTTTATTCCCCTCCAATCCCCTCCGTCCCTTTCACCCTCCCCATCCCCGACACCACCCCCCCACCTTACCCCCTCACCACCTCCCGACCCCGTCAGGCGCTGGAAGGAGCTCCGTCAGACCAGCTCATGCAGCAGAGCCAAATGCCCCAGTACTACGCTCAACAGCCCTGGGTACCTACAACCTGTCTCCAGCCGCTCTCATCCTCATCAACTCCATGTTTCTTCAACTTCCTCTAATTTCCCCTTTCTCTCCTCCTTTCCATCATCGATCTTACCATAAACGCCTCCACCCCCCCAACCCTCCATTCATCAGCCTGCATTCACGTCTGCCGCCTCTCATTGCAGGTGTTTCATCTCTGAGGGGGCTCTTTTCTCTCATTTCACTCCCACCACCTCAGAGACAGGATTCCTCAAACACATGGACAATGCAACAGAGCTGCATGATATAAAAAGAAAACAGGAAAAAAAGAACAGATGAATATTGTTCTCTGCAGAGCCACAGCTCCAAAACACGTGCACACAGTTTTTATTCAGTAACACAGGAAATATTTCCCATGCAGTTTGGGAATTAGATGTTTTGCGTAAATCGTCATGCAGCCAGTCTGTTCAGCAGTGCTCCATGTCCACTTGCTTAGGAGCAGCCATTTTGAGACTTGTCAATGTGGGCAAGTCAGCTGCTCCACATGTTACAAAATGGCTAACTTCATTCTGCCCTGACCCACCAGTGTTTTTTGCCTTCATCCCATTTTCTCTCTCTCTCTCTCTCGCAGTTTGTGGTGGTGTAATCATCCTGACCATGATCACTGTTGTCGTTCGTCAATCATTTCATCTCATGATTGTCTCATCCCATTTTGTTTGTTGGTGGAAGCTTTTACCCCTCTGTCCTGCACTGATCACTGTAACCACACCCATCACCACAAGCTCTTCGCAGACCCTGTGTCTGACCTCTGACCTCTGTCTCCCAGGCAACAGACAGACCAATGGGCATGAATGGCCTGGACGTGGCAGGGCTGAGGCCGTTTGACCTGGTCATCCCATTCACCATCCAGAAGGGGGAGATCACAGGTAGCACAAACATGTCTGCCTCACAGTGAGCACATTCCTGCATGATGGTTTCCATGTTGCATATGTCTCACGCTACGTTCCTTTCTCCTGCTGAAGGCGAGGTCCGCATGCCATCGGGCAAGGTGGCCAAGCCTGACATCACAGACAACAAGGATGGCACCGTGACTGTCAAGTACGCTCCCACTGAAGCCGGTCTGCACGAGATGGACATCAAATACGATGGCATCCATATCCCTGGTATGGCCTTCTTCTGAAGAGAGATGTGTGACGAATTCTACTGGAGAAAACCACCATCACAATGATCTTCTTTTTCTCTCCGTTGTCATAAACAGGAAGTCCTTTACAGTTCTACGTGGACTACATGAACAGTGGTAACGTCAGTGCCTATGGCCCTGGCCTCATCCATGGGACCGTCAACAAGCCTGCTGTCTTCACTGTTAACACTAAAGATGCAGGAGAAGGTACGTAGCAGCAGAATCCATGGAGATGCCCATTTGTACCTCTTATTCTGCCATCGTGTTTATTCCTTTTTTTCACAAAATGGTCAATAAATGTAGGTGGTCTGTCTCTGGCCATCGAGGGACCGTCCAAGGCAGATATCAGCTGTGTGGACAACCAGGATGGGACATGCACTGTGTCCTACTTGCCTGTCCTGCCTGGAGACTACAGCATCCTGGTCAAATACAATGACAAGCACATCCCTGGCAGCCCCTTCTCTGCAAGGATTACTGGTAATTTCACATGTCCTCTTATCATCTGTTCTGTTCTAACTGCAGCGATCAGCTGTGAAAAAAGTTTCTGAATTGGATTCATTTGGGAACACTGAGAAAGAGAAAGGAGAGGGTTGTGTCTTTTGGGAATACAAACTCCGGGCCAACTCCTTTTGTTAAAAAAAATCGATGATAATGTAGTCAGTGACCCATCGGGGGGGCCATGAGAGAAAATGTTAGGGAACCCCTGCCCTTTCCCACATCTCTCTTCTGAGTGTGTTTATGTCATAAGTGTGCGCTGTCACTGCCGTGTCCCCAGGTGATGACTCCATGAGGATGTCCCATCTGAAGGTGGGCTCGGCTGCAGATATCCCACTGGACATTGGAGAGCTTGACCTCAGTCAGCTGACCGCCTCCCTCACCACTCCCTCAGGCCGCGAGGAGCCCTGCCTGCTGAAGATGCTGCGCAACGGACATGTTGGTGAGTGTGCGTCGGATGTAAGCAGGGAGCTCCAGCTGAAACGAGAAGCCGCCCTCCTGATTTTCTGTACGTGTCTCCCCAGGCATCTCATTTGTTCCCAAAGAGACTGGAGAGCATCTGGTGAACATCAAGAAGAACGGTCGTCATATTCCTAGCAGCCCCATCGCTGTCATGATCAACCAATCAGAGATTGGTGATGCTAGCCGTGTGCGTGTGAGTGGGCAGGGCCTGAGTGAGGCCAGGACCTTTGAGCCTGCGGAGTTCATTATTGACACTCGTGATGCTGGTACATGCTTTTTAAAAATATCACTACATGTGATAATTTGTTAGATTTCATTTGAAGTCCTTCAGATGTTTATTTATTTATTTATTTATTTATTACCACTCTGTTGTGTTTTTTTCCATACAGGCTATGGTGGCCTGAGCCTGTCCATTGAGGGACCCAGTAAAGTGGACATCAACACGGAGGACCAGGAGGACGGCACGTGTAAGGTCACCTACTGCCCCACTGAACCAGGCAATTACATCATCAACATCAAGTTCGCGGACCAACACGTGCCAGGTGCTTGCCCCTAAACAGCCAGCGATGAAAGAGCAAAGCAAGTTTGTTGTGAACTCCTAAACTGAACCTGTCATTGTGCGTGTGCACAGGGAGTGCGTTCACCGTGAAGGTAACAGGGGAGGGCAGGATGAAGGAGAGCATCACCAGGAAGAGGAGAGCAGCATCGGTCGCCAACGTTGGCAGCCAGTGCGACCTCAGCCTCAAGATCCCAGGTGACTGGACGGGAAATGGCATTACACTACATAGAAATCAAACTCTGCATTATGACACAGTTGGTGTGCCTTGTTAGATGGGTAGCTGTCACAGAAATGACCTTTTTACTGTCAGAACAAAACTTCTGGTGCTGAATTTGTCCATTTTTCATTGTTCTCTCTCTCTCTGACTTTTAAACAAGACTTTTGGAAAAAAAAGAAACAACATTCTTTCTCTTGCAGGTTTTATTCATAAGCAAACACACACCAGGTACATTCCCTGTAGCACAGTCTTGACAGATCTGGCATGACAAGTACAGTATCTTACAGTGGTTAATGTCAGTGAGATTGCCGTGTAACTGTTCACTGAGTCGGCCAGTCTTTGACTCGTCTTTACCTATACTACTGTTATGTTGTGTTTTAGCAGTCACAATCATCCCTCCTCATGACTCTTCCACTGCTGCTGTAGTAAATATCTTCTTCACTGGTTGGTGTTGCCTTTGGACTAACTGTCTGCAACATCTGTAACTCCCTTAAAGAAACTAACTCCAGACATCTTATGACATGAAGGAATACTTTATGTTCCATTATCATCTAAAGAGTTCAAGTCTCACTTCATGTGCTGTCAGTGACTCGAACATCTGTCTCTGCAGAGATCAGCATAGCGGACATGACTGCTCAGGTGACCAGCCCGTCTGGCCAGGTCCACAAGGCGGACATCATGGAGGGAGAGAACAACACCTACTGCATTCGTTTCGTCCCCACCGAAACGGGCGTGCACACCGTATGTGTGAAATACAACGGTATGCACGTGCCCGGCAGCCCGTTCCAGTTTACAGTGGGCCCGCTCGGAGAAGGGGGGGCTCATAAGGTTCGTGCCGGAGGGCCAGGCCTGGAGAGGGCAGAAGCTGGAGTGCCAGGTTAGTGTGGTGGCTGGATTATTAGTGGGCATTTGCATTGGGATAAGGTTTTTTTTGTACAGTACACCTGACTTTGTTTTGGCCCTTGGTCTTGTGCGTAGCTGAGTTCAGCATCTGGACGAGGGAAGCTGGAGCTGGAGGTCTCAGCATTGCTGTGGAGGGGCCAAGCAAGGCTGAAATTGCTTTTGAAGACCGCAAGGATGGCTCCAGTGGAGTGTCCTACATCGTGCAGGAGCCTGGTGAGAGAAGAAACAGGGAAAGGTTGAATGGACTCAGCATGTGCTGCAGATGCACATTTATTGGATGTTTAAAACATTTTTTATTTTACACCATATAGTTATACCCTTGTCCTTCTCTGGCATAAATGGGGTATTATTTTTTTTATCAAATCTAATCTATATATGTGTGCTTTGGAGGTCTGTCGCTGTTTTGGATTTTTCTGCGACTGTTTGGCGACGCCCTGACATGAGATCCCTTCCCCTTTAGGTGACTATGAGGTGTCCATCCGTTTCAATGATGAGCACATCCCTGACAGCCCCTTCATCGTCCCTGTGGCCTCGCCATCGGACGACGCCCGTCGCCTCACTGTTGCCAGTCTTCAGGTGAGGCTCTGAGACACACACACATCCGTGTGCGCAAACACCAGGCCACAATCCACTGCCCACAATGCAGCAGCAGCAGCTTTTAGCTTGACCTTGTTTTTGGATTGTAGGATATCATGAACATTTGAACAATACAATGCAGTAGAAGAGATTTGTAAGTTCTATCTTTGATGACCGTTTTGTGGTTTCAAACAATCAGCTGATGAAGACTTGACAGTTTGATTCTGATAGTTTGGAGTTGAAAAAAAAAGGCAGATGACACTGTAATGTTTTGTTTCCAGTGAAATGTATAGCGCAGTAGTAGATGTTTAAACAGGCCAACATGATTAGAGTGGCACAAGATGAGAGTTCAGAGCCACAGCTGTAGGATCAGTGGCTGCTGCTGCATTGTTGGGCAGTGCAAGGGCTTCTGGGATACTAGAGGACTGTGTGTGTTTCTCGTGCCTCATTCTAAAGGCTCTCAACAGCCTCCCACCTCAAAGAGTGATATGGGGTGCTAAAGGGTTAAAGAGGTCTGAAATGGGCTGTTTTTCCTGTCTGTCCCTGTTTCCACTCACATGTAAACACTATGGAAGCCCATTTCTGAAAAGAAAAGAAGAAAATTGATGAAAAGTAACACAGGATAAGAACAAACACGCTCATTGTAAGTCGTAATTATGAGCTACCAAGTAAATATTATGAGATACTCAGTCAAAATGATGAGATCATTATCTCATAATCCAAAATTTGACTTTCTCATAATGTGAACTTATCCTGTCTTTATTCTGCATAATATTTCATATTTTTTTCTGTCGGATATGGGTTTCCATACAATACTGACTTTCATACACCAATATGTTTCTCCACCTGCATGCAGACCCACCCCCACACACAAATCCTCACAAATAAACTGTCCAATTTTTACACGGGCCATTTTTCACAAAAGAAAAAAAAGTCATTTTCTTTCACCTTTTCTCTTTGCTTTCTGTTTAACTTACACATAAACCTGCTTGGTCTGTCACAGCCCTCCTCTTTAGCCTTGTTAGCGACCTCCAGGTAAGGTAAATAACAGCATTGGTAACCTGAATACTATGGTGATTGTGACGCTATCAAGTAGACAGTGTTGTAGGTTGTCGTGATCAGCTGGGGGGAAGTTGGATAGATATCTTGTTAAATAATGGCGAAGCCGTGTTGAGTGTGTTAGTATGTGTTGTCGAGCAGGAGTCGGGTTTGAAGGTGAACCAGCCAGCATCATTCGCCGTCAGCCTCAACGGGGCCAAGGGCGTGATTGACGCAAAGGTCCACAGCCCATCTGGAGCTTTGGAGGAGTGTTGCGTCACTGAGATTGACCAAGGTAACCGCAGGAATGGCATTCAAACTCATCGAAACGTCTTCTGATTGCTCATGCTGTAACAATGTCACATTTTGAGGAGAATTTTGATGGTGTCACTGGACACAAGAGCACAGTTTGATGTGCCCTACTTTTCACCTTCTTTCTGCTATTCTAGATAAGTATGCAGTTCGGTTCATCCCCAGAGAGAACGGCCTCTATCTAATTGATGTAAAGTTCAACGGAAGTCACATTCCTGGTAGTCCCTTTAAAATCCGAGTTGGAGAGACAGGCCAGGCTGGAGACCCTGGGATGGTGTCTGCCTATGGACCAGGACTGGAGGGAGGCACCACAGGTAAGACATGTTTGCTCTACACAGCAGAACAGGAATAATGAATAGCAAGTGTAAATGAATTTCAGCTTGACAGTCTCTTTCCCTATCCTACTAAACCTTACATTTATCTCCATCTTCTCCTCACTCCCCATTCTGTCCCATTTGCATTCAGGAACTGCTTGTGAATTTGTGGTGAACACGAGCAAAGCGGGCCCTGGCGCTTTAGCTGTGACCATCGACGGGCCATCCAAGGTGAAGATGGACTGTGTGGAGTGCCCCGAGGGCTACAGGGTCACATATACCCCAATGGCCCCTGGCAACTATCTCATCTCCATCAAATATGGTGGCCCATACCACATCGTCGGAAGCCCCTTCAAGGCCAAGATCACTGGTGAGGTTTAGTTAGTTTTTAGTTAAGTAATTGCCAACGAAAGAAAACTCTTTGTTTTTAAAACTTACCTCCAAGATTGACTTACACCATCTTCTCCATCTCCCAGGTTCTAAACTCGTTTCCAGTCACAGTATGCATGAAACCTCTTCTGTCATGGTTGACCCTGTGACCCGGGCCATCAGCTGTTCTCAACAGGGTGCTCCCACCCAGTCCGATGCCAGCAAGGTGGTGGCCAAGGGCCTGGGCCTGACCAAGGGCTTCATCGGTCAGAAGAATAGCTTCAGTGTCGACTGCAGCAAAGCAGGTGTGTGACTGTGACAAACTCATATGTGCATATATCTGGGACCCTTCAAGTGTAGGGAATAATATTTCTGTTTAGAACACAGCAGATTTTCTTGAATGTGCATACGTTAGAAAATAAATCTACAAAATTCACATTACTTACTAAGAACTGACACACAATTACAATTCAATATGGGTGTACATTATCTCACTAGAATTAAATCTCATTTATTTATGGTCACATACTAAGCTGCTAAATATTTTCATGTGAATTCTCATCTGCTCTGTCTCCATCCCAGGTCGCAACATGCTCCTAGTTGGCGTGGACGGCCCCAAGGTCCCCTGTGAGGAGATCCTAGTGAAACATTTGGGCAACCGCCTGTACAATGTCAGCTACCAGCTCAAAGAGAAAGGAGAGTACATTCTGGTGGTCAAGTGGGGAGACGAGCACATCCCCGGCAGCCCCTACCACATCACTGTCTAAAACCCAGCTCCCCCAATCACAAACGTACATCAGTGTTTCAAATTCTTTCTAGAATCTAACCAATCATTGTTTACAGCTCCAAGCCCCTCCCATGTTACAAATTAAGACTTCTGGCTGTTTTTGCTTCTTATTTTATAACAACTTAAAGGTGGAGTACGTGATTCTGTTGATATTTGAACTCAAATGCAAAATAAATACGTTTTAATTTTTTTCATCACACACACACACACACACAGAATGGACAGGTTGTGGCAGAAAGGCTATTGGAGAAGAATTGTTTACTCCGCCTTTAACCAACTAGAAAACAACACCGAACAAAGAAAAAAAAAAGAATCCAGAATCTCCCAAAGACGAATGCATAGACACTGAATATTCCTCTCTTCACCATCATTCACTCAATTAGTTTCACTCTCCTGTTTAATCATATCATGCAGTAAATTTAGGGAGGAGAAAGATGCACCTTTTTCATTACTGTAAGCTAGCAGTCATTTGTGCCTTAGGCTCTTTTACATTTTCTGTCTTGGATAATAACAGATTTGTCTGAATTAGTGTAGGAGGATGGGACAGCTTAGCAATAGTGTAGCAGCAGTAGATTTTGGCCCGGTGGAGCCCAGCATTGGATGGAAGGTTACAGTTTACACTGGAGGAGCTACTCTCTTATACAAAAATAACCGATTTAAGATTTAAAGGAGCTTTTTATGAACAAAGACCTTTTAATTGGCCATGTAAAAGTCACTTCTACGGGGGGAGTCTTCGTAGTGCCGGCGCCCAGTGAACGCTCAGCACTGGCCCGGTCCACTCCAGCATGTGGTGTTCATGATGTTCTTTAACTAACCCTGTTGTTGTTTAACCTGCTGCTAGTGTGATCCAGTTTTAGGCACTGCTGTTCTTAAAACCGTTATACAGATTAGAGTAGGGAAATGATGCAGAAAAAGGAGTGAGATAAAGGGTGACAAAAGTGAAGAGAGACACGTTTCACAGTAGCTCACTCGTGGTTTGTCTCACACACGCTCTCTCACCACCGCCGTTGGGGAAACGATGCTTTCTGCCGTGTTTTTAATGCGTGTGATACCAGCCTGTGCTCTGCATGTTCATTAGGTTGCTAAAACCCTTCGGATATCCAAAGCTGAAAGATTCAGAAAAACATCAACATGTGCTGTGTTTTGCAGTGGTTCACCTTTGACTGTAGAACTTTTGTCACATAAACTTAAAGGGTTAAAAAGGGAAGTTTCTGAAGTTGTGCTGGACAGAAGGGCTGAAGATGATGCCTGTGGTTTGTCATGTCCTGAGAACACGATGACCAAAATCAAAAGGAGAACAGATGTTGCTATGTTTTCTGCTCAGTGTTTGTATCACACCCCCATTCAGCCGCCACCTACCCTCTCCCTTCATCCTTCTAGCTCGCTTTGTGCGTAATCTATATTTCAGAACAAAAAAAATGGATCTTGTCCTAAATAAAAGGCTTTAAAATGTTTGTTAGACAGTATTTTGATACACAATAAAGTTGTCTAAGTATTTTTCTGTCAATCCAATGGCTGTGTGTTTTGTGTCTCTGAACTTTGTCCTGTTCATGTTGAATGAATGGATAAATTAAGATTCAACAGGCTCGTAGGGTATCTGTGTTGTTCTGTCCTGATTTTACAGTTAAATTGTTTTTTTTTCTGCATGAAATGAAGATTATTGCTCTCAACATTCAGTTTGATGGCGTACAGCTGAGGCATGGAAGTGTAACAGTAGTGTGAGTTCCAGTAAGTGGAAAATGTGTACATTACTGGAGTCTGTGGCCAACGCCCTTCCTGGAAAACCCCAACTCTTCATCAGGCCTGACTCACTTCCTACCTCCAGAGGCCGCTGCAGGAGAGGGAATCTTACACGTCACACGACACAACTCTTCTTAAATAACTTCATAACAAAGCAAAGCTCTGAATACCAGGCCTACTTCATTTATAAATCCATTTGTTTAAATTATAGGTTAATGAAGACCAACTTGATAGAGCCAAGAGACTTAATACAGCTCAAATAGCCTCAGGAGAAAACTATATGCAATATCAAATACATTTTTAAGATGTGCACTGAGGTGTGGAGTTGTCAGTGGATCTTTATCTTCATTCATTTCAGTAGTAGTTGGCAATACTTTTTTGAAAAACTTTTTTCCCTAGCTTTATTTGATCTGTGCACACATGCAAACCCATTGAGGATAATATGAGGAAAAAAGAAATTATACATTAACTATAACTAGAATGAAATGTACAAATTAAACACAGGACAAAAGATAGCAGTTGAACTGGTGTTTGGTTTTTAGATCAAATGAATCTTAGTCTCAAACAGCAACAACAAATTAAGAAATTATACATAACATTCATAAAATAAATGTATAATTGTTTCTTTAACAACATAAAATCCAGAACTGTTATTTATGCATTTCTTGGGAAAATATGTAGCTTTTTATCTTTGTTGCTGACAAAAATGTGGTAGAACCTCATTTACTTCTAATCAATATCAGTTGGAAAGTTTGCCATTCCAGTGTGGAGCTGCAGGGCTGTGTCTCAGGTATACAGTCTTGCACACAGATGAATTCACTGCAGACACACTGTACATGTGTGATCAATAACATGAACGATGGCAGTGACACAGGAATTCAGTCGTCCCTCGTTTTACTATTTGCTTTCCCTCCTGCTACCTGCGTATGAAAGGCGCTACGCTGAAAACTTCTGCAAAGACGTGACTTGTGCGCGCAGCGTAAACCGAAGGTGTGCCAAGTGACGCCCCCTCCGCGGCTCCAGCCTGCTCAGCCTCGTCCCGCTGCCCTCTCTGCCGCCTCGCCAGCCCGCAGCTCCGCCGTCCTTTCGAAGGTGAGCGACACCGATTCATTCCAACTTTACACACACACGTCTGTCGCAGGGAGCTGCGGGTTTATTGCTCGCGTCAGATAATTTTTCTTTTTTTAAAAAAAAGCTCCCAAAAAAGCCGCGAAGTCTGTTCTATCACGCGACTCTGTTGCTCCCAGGTTTGAACACGGAAACGTGGATATAAATTTAAACACGCGTTAAAACGCTTAAATACAGCGCGTTCGTTGCTTTTACCGCGACCAGTTTCCTGCTGGGTCACAGTTTGGCGGGCAGTTGGCTGGAGCCTGCTCAATTTGTCTCCTCCCTGCTCTCCCTCTCCATGTTCCTTCTCCCCGCCTGCAGATGTCTTTGAGTGAGAAAAGTGTGGAGGAGATCAGCCAGTTGCTCACCGCGTACGGCATCAAACATGGACCTGTCGTAGGCAAGAAACACGCCCACACACGCACCTATAACTGGGATCATAACCACTAACTGCTGTTTAAACTGTTCATCATCGAATTTTAAAAAAGAGGATGAAACGACTCCCATCTTGTTTCAAAGCAACTTGTATTTTCTAAGCAATGCTCTTGATGTATTTAATCGTCTCTACAATCTAAATCTGTATCATCCTTTATTTTAGGGGGCAGTTTTAGTTTTTCATATCACCTGCTCATTTTAACATTTCACGTGGTGAAACTCCTTCATGTGGAATTTGTAGATTTCTCAAACTGTCCTCCAGAACTTAGATGATGCACAGAAGTCCTCTTTGGCTCTTTTGTTTGTCTGTTTACCCTGATCAGCGTATAGAAGAACTGTTATTGTGTTTGTGTGTTCATAGACTCCACTCGAAAGCTGTATGAGAAGAAGCTGGAGCAGGCCATGGAGAACGCTCCAGTGAAAGCCTCGTCTGATAAGACCTACTACAGGGAGGAAGGTAGGATGCTCGCAGTGCCACACTGTGTCATGTGGTTGATAGTGGTTACTGGGTAATCTGTCAATAATTTTCTCAATCAAAGCCCCAAGTGAAATCTTGCAATGGCTTTTTTTGGTCCAACCAACAATCCAAAACCCCAAGATAATCTCCTGTAAAATATTCCAAGAATAATAGGAATTATAGTAGCTAATATGCATAAACGAGAAGCTTGAACTAGGCAGGATTTGTGATTGCTGCTTCATGTGCTGGTGAAGTCAGCTGAGGTTCAGTGTGTACATGGCCCCTCACCGAGTCTGGCACCCGACAGCCACCATTAGGGCCTTTATGGATGACTGTGACAACAACATCTGTCCCCGGAAGCAGGTGGATCCTGCAGATAAAATCTACTTCAGATCTTCAGATCAAAATAATGGGGCATGGTTTCATACTGAGTATTGTGTATCTGTGTCAAGAGTAATATTTACTCCGGGGTCTCAGATTTTTAGACCGTGTTTAGACTTGTTGCCCATGTTTTTGGTTTTTGCCTCCTCACTCTGCTCTGAAGCATCAGATACTGTAAGCATTGTTGTAAAGCAGAGTAATTATAATGACTGTCATGCAGGAACCTCAAACTTCAACAGCAGAAGCTTCCCTTGTCAAACCTGCCATCTGGTGTTCATTATCTGTGAACGCTTCATTTCTATTATCATATTCTTAAACTTTATACGCAGAAGCAGTAATAAATACTCATTTCAATGAGGTCCAAAGCGTGCTGTGTGTTTTCTCTTCTTTACAGAGGAGGAAATTACCTACATCACGTACCACAGCCCGGTGAGTCCCGACTGTCTGCTGACTGACTGTCTGCTCCTCTGCCCAGTTAATGTGAATAATCTTACAGTCTGTTCTGCTTTTATTTTCCCAGGTTAGACATGAGGGTTATGCAGACATGTGAGTAAAATTTTAACACACACACACAGAAAAAGCACAAAGCATATAAGCTGTGTTGACACAAGGAAAATGCACACCCTTTTTGTTTTGTGTATCAACCCTGTCCCCTACAAATTCCATTCCAATGTGGTGCACACAGAGACCCAGGACTCCTGGGGTAGAGTACTGTCTGGTCCCAGATGTTCTGTTGATTTCCTGTATGTATGCAGTATATAAAAAAAATTATAATCTTTCAATTCGCCACAAATAATTAAAAACAGCAATGTCATGGTATTAACACATTCTGATATGCCCTAAAAAGTAGTTACACTTAGTTAAAACAAAAAAGAATAAGACAAGGTGGGTGTCAATAGAATTGTATCAATACTAAGAAGGGTATATTCCCTAAGAATATGTAGCCCCTTTTATACTCTTATACTGTAGAACTAAAAGTGGTAAATGCAATATGTAGTGCATTTTAAGGCATTTCTTTTGAGAAGTGCCTAAACATGGGAGGAAGGAATCAAAGAAAAATATCTGTTGTACCTGATACATCTTATATATATCACTGATTTACAAATGTAAAATGTGCACCGCTGTTGTATCAGAAACAAACCGAGGGAGAGAGAGAGAGAAACACAGTTTAAAAGATGCATTATAAAGTTACGTTACAATTTAGCCCCACAACACAAGGCCACTGGAGTACAGTGTGAGATCAGTTTGTCATGATATTTCCATTTGTTCCATAGGTGTCCTCTGTTCACCCACTGATCCAAGTTCAGCAGCAAAACCTGTAGTTTTTTCTTCATTACACTCCATACATGAGAAACACATGTCAGTTGCAAACTGTGACTGGGCTCATTTACATCTCATGCCTTAATAAATACCTCACTAAAATTTTAAAAACGCAGTCCATGCCAAATATTGTGCATTGGTCTCATAATTAGCTGATTTAGCCAATTTGCAAGAATTTCTTTGACTACATTGCTTGTTTGAAATTTCAGTAATAAATATTCTTCCACCCAGGCACAAACGAAGAGTCACTGCTGAACCAGATGAAGACGCGGAATCAGACCACAATGATGAGTGAGTTTTGTAAGATAAACTATTCATGTGTTTGCTCAGAAGAGTTCATCCCCTGGTCCAAATCTGCTCTTTCCTCCTGTTCTTCAGGCCCCCGATCCAGATGACTAACAGAGCAACCAATCACAGTGCAGTGCGAGCCAAGGAGCCTGTCAGAAAGTCTGGAGGCAGCCTGTGGAAGTTGATTCGGCTGCTGCTGTTGTTAGCTGTGTTAGCAGCTGTCTTCTACTACGTCTACTGCTACTTGATAAACAATGAAGAAAATCCTTTTGGGATTTAGTGATCTAATGTGTTGTTAAGGTGTCAGGTTTTTTAAAAGATATGTTTTCAGGGTTTTTCTGTTTGTTTTGTTGTTCTTGTGTTTTCTTATTCCAGTACACAGTTTGACCACCGTGGACCCTAAAATGCAAATAATAATACATTCCATGAGCGTTTAAAGGCTGGCTATATTCTATGTTTCTTACTATCACCATATCCCATGAAATGCCCCTAAAGAAAACAAAATCAATTTGACCTGTGAGCATGTATCAAAGGGTCCATGTCCCCCATGTAGTCCGCAGCTGGGGAATGCCACCATGGCAACGCAAGTCTGCCCCACAGGCCCACACCTTCATGGGACAGGTAGAAAACATCACAGAGGTGGGAAAAAGTGCTTTCAAGGTTGTAGTGTGTCTGATGTATAATCCAGGCAGGTAGTTTAACATGTCTCGTCACTTCAGTTGAAATGAGTATTAACATTTTAGCTTTAGAACTGAGAGAAAAAAACGACTTTGGATCCAGATGCTTCAGACTTAAAAAGGAGGTTTGCACAAGGTTTGATGAAACATCATCTCCAGGTTAAAGTGCAGTGTCCCACCCCACTGGACCATCTCTAGTGCTTATCATTCATCGACACACAAACTCAGGTCACTCAGGATCATGACATAAAACCCGTCATGTTTTAATCTCAGACAGGAGACCTGCCAGTAATGGCTTTCTTGCCTGCTTCACTTAGAATCCGAAACAAATGTCCAACCTGAGGGGGAACATATCCTGAAGGTAGGGTCCTAAAATACAAACATGTCAGGGCCAAAGTTTTGTTAATTTGAGATTTCTTTTTCTGATATCTCAGTTGCTAGCGGATTACACTGTTCCCTGGTTAATTTCAGCAGGGGAATGGTCTTCAGGAAATCCTCCATTTTTGCTTTGTAAACCTGAGGGTGGGAATATAGACTGTTAATAATACTTAATAATTCTAAGCAGTCATGAATATCTTTTTAATTTGTTGTGTATAATGTTAGTAAGAGGACGTTATGGTGTTATGAATTCAATTCCTGTTGTGTCTTCTGCTAACAATGAGCTAACAATGTGCTAGCTTTCCCTCACCCTTCATAATATTTGATTCAGCAGTTCCCTGACATACTTTAACTCCCGAACTTCATCACCATGACACTTTTCATGGTTGTGATCCTGATTTCTCTGCATACCTCTACACAAGGGTTATGTTTCTCACAATATTATTTCAAGGTTTTTTTTAAACACATTTGCTTTTTATTCCTTTGAACATGATGATGTCAAGTACAAACACCAAATAAAACATGATCAGACAAAGACAGTGTGACCTGCTGGGACTCATTTAATATGAGAGAAAACACAAGTGACATTTAGTTTTCTTGTTCATATAAATTCCAATAGCAACAAAGTAATGTCTCACACAAACAGCAAACCAAGCCTGAACGTGGAGACAGACAAAACAGACATTGTATAGTAGACATAAAATGTGGCAGTATTGGACCCCAGTATTCCTGGTTTCAGAATGTTTTAATGCTTTCCCAAGACCCTGTCTTGGTCAAATAGAAGTTAAAGTTACACCAGCGAGCGACACCACCTGGGCTGCTAAGGTGAACAGTTAACCACAGGACACCACCCAGGAGTGATCATCGTGCGTTGGGCCTGCCTCAGTGGATGGAGTATTGTGATAATTGGCTGAAACACTTTGTGATGCTGAGATACACAAGTGATGATGTGTTCTGCTGGTAAAATCGTATACCAGCCATCCTTCAAGAACTCCCAAATAGGAAGCAGTGCAAATACTAGGGATTGAAACATCTAATCCTTTCAACAAACCCATAAAGCACCAGGTGGTGTAGAGGTAAAAGAGATGTCTGTGAGCTCAGCAATTCAGGAGTCAAGTCCAAAAAACTTGAGTTTGGCCCCCAAAAAAATTCCATTTTGCCAACCTTTCTCTGTTTCGGTCTTATACCCCACTGGTTGGGCTCAATCTCAAAGCAAAAATCTCTTCACTGAGAGGGATGTGGCTTTCACCTGTACCACAGTATGCTTGTCAGTGGTTGGTTTGTTCTATTCAATGCACATATTCAGTTGAACGAATTGAAAAAAAGACTGTCAGAGGTGGGATTTTAATCCCACTCCCTCTGTTCAGAAACCTGTAACAGAACCACAATACTCAAATAAACAAAATGTAAACATGTTCCGCACTGGATTTTAACACTGACCTCTCCAAACCCCAGGCCCATACCACTATCACAACCCCATGGCAGACAGGTGATGAGGAACATCACTTGATGTGAGAGCCATGTCAACAAAAAGTGGGTTCTGTATATTTTAATTTGATGTAAACGGTTTTTTCTTTTCCTTTGCATATTATGATTTTTTAAAAATGTTTATGTCTTACTTATAATAATGTTATTATTATGTAATAATAATAAGAAAAATAAAATCTAAGAAGAACCAATAGTGGGATTGCGCCTGTAAGAAATCCCACCAAATAATAAGACATAAAAATATCATGACAAACATTGAGTATGCAAAGGCTTAAAATATGATGAAAAATATCATAACGTAATAAGGCATTTCACAAAAAACATCATAGTCAAGTGAAGCTTAAAAATATCATGATATCAACACATCATAGTAGTAAGTCACAAATTATTATTATGATGATGATGATGATGATTATTATTATTATTATCATTATTATTATTATTATTTTATACTTATATTTATTATATTATTATAATTATGTTGACAAAAATAGATGACATCTGTCCAAACATACAGCACAGTGAACGTGGTGGTTGTAATTTATTTATTTAGCTACAAAACTATAAATCAACTTAATTTCATCAATCTGACATTTGTACACAAACAATTTAATGTATATTTAAGAGACAGACCCATTTGAATAGTTTGGGCCAAAAAAAAGCAGATTTTTTGGTTACAAATTAGCCCAGTGCTGCAAAGGTCAGGGGTCAGCACACTGTAGTGGAGTCTGTTGGCATCTGTACTCAAAGAAAGATGAGCCAGTGCTAATGTACGGTTTTCACTGTCAAAGTCGAGCTGAATCTAATGGCTGTGATCTTGAGTGAAGGATGTGGTTAAAGGTAAGGATGAGGATTTAACCGGTGATCCGGGGACTAGAAAAGCTTCTCAGCACTAATGTGATGGTAGGTCCATTTAATCCACTCAGAATTCAAGTTTTGTTCCAGCTGGTGAATCTTTACCCAGATGATTAATAATTTGTGCAGAAGCTGCTGTCACACCACATACCTTAAGTTTTCAAGGCTTCAAGATAATGCAAACAAGGTGTGTCTTATTTTGGTCCAAAGACCGGTTTAGATCCCACCGGTCACGTTAAGGTCAAGGGGTACTACAGGTACAAGTGGAGGCTCTTCTATTGCTATCACACGGTTTGTTGATGACCTAGGAATAAAAAAGAAAAAAAGAAACATGAGTCACAGAGCCTGCTGTATGTAAGTCAGTGTTCGTTAATGGCCTACTTAAAAGTTTGTCCCTCGAAGCCGAGCGCTGTGATGAAGATGTTGATGAGGACTGTGAAGAAGACAAAGACTGTCGCTATGTTGTTCATCGTGTTCAACTTGCTGTGTTTCCTCACATCATTCAGATCGTACTTCACTGCTGGCACAGAATCACACAGCAGCACAAATTAGTTTTGTAAATGGCTGGTGAGCAAGAAGACAAGGAAAACAAAACATACACATTGACAAACATAGCAGGTAAGTCTAATTTTGGATTAATTAACAATGAAAAAAATTATAAATTTAGATTTATCTTGGGTTGACTAAGGTCTATTCCTTTCAGTTGTATACCGTCATGTTAACGGTATCTATTATTACAGCTGTGTGGGCACCTCCTTTGAAACTGATGGGAGATGTCTGCATAACATTTACCTGACCTAGTTAATTATAATAAGCAAAATGATTTTTTTTTTTTAAAATTTCTTTCACAATATTGTATTGTGGACAGCTACCTTAAGTGTCCTTGTGTGCCTTGCAATGGCAATCATTTTATTTACAATAATTACAGTTATGATTTGTCATAGGGATTCCCTGAACCTTAGGCCAGAGCCACACCTTAAGAAACCAGACCAGCAGGACATGGTATGTCTTGGTCATGAGTACACTCGATATTTACACCTTTCCTCATGTGCTTTTTTAATTGTTTTTGTTTTCATGCTGGGTTGACTTCGCTTGATTCATCAAAATTGGTTAACCTCTTATGAACAGTTCTTGTATGCCTTGATAAAGGCATGCATGTTTGATATTTATTCTGCTGTATAAAGGGTGTGTATTTAAAGTGGAGGAAAGCTGAAGAAGTAGGAATGATAAGAATGAAGATGCAAAAACTCGGAGTCACTTGCCAATGAAGACGAGCAGCAGGCCCACTATGACCTGCAACGTGATGGACAGAGACAGCAGGACGATGAGGGGGATGTAAAAACGATACTGAGGCCCCACATAAAGGACAGTTTTCAGCTGAGACGAGTTGGCCATCAGCAAGGCTATGTCCAGCATGCTTTGAGCTGCACTCTTCTTCGTGGCATAGTGATTCATGTTGATGGGGCGATGCACTTTTCCAGAAGTGACTGTCACTGCCTGCAAGTATAGAGGGGACAGTTTGGGAAGAAAGTCAGATCCTGTTGAAGAACAGTCACCTTTGACAGCAAAAGATAAAATGATTTGGGTTCCTCCTGAGGAACTCTTTCACACATCTGCTTTCTGTACGTGTCCATGTGTGACAGTGGCCTATTCCAAACACAGAGGTGTTATGTGTATCGTCACTATGTAACCAGGTGTGGCTGTAAGAGGTGGGAGTGGCAGAGCGACAGGTGATGACTCACCTGGGCTGGAGAGAAAGGCAACAAGACACAACATGCTGTGTGAAGAGAGACGCATGGGCAGAGTGAGTGAACTGAAACTGACTGTACATTAGCAGGAGGAATTTGAGATGATGTCACACCCTGAAGCCTGAGCACATGTTGTTCTGGGGAGAAAAGAAATGCTGGTCTCTATGTTCCTGTCTTCATCTCCTACTGCACCACTGAGACAATGTTACTCTTTTGTAACATCATAGGCAAAGGCATTTTCAGGGCTCTACCCATGATACCTCACGCCTGTGTGCAACTCTCTTTGCCTCACAAAGCTTGCATTGACCTTTGGGAAAAAAACCCACTCATTTCACATAAAGTTCTGTCACCTCTGACATTCCTGTAAATGAAGTTTTGAGCAGTGAGCCAGGGGGCTGGGACACTCAGGAGGGGTTGCAATTTATATCTGAGGGGTCACGAGACTTTACCCTTTTTTAGACTTTTCTCTTAACTTTACTTTTTTATTTGGATTTACTGGATAATTCTTTCTAGCCTATTGCAATTCTTCAAACAAAACATGGGGAAAATATCACTCTTGAGTTGAACTGCACACCACTGACAGAAAACAAATTACAGGCTCCAAGTAGAAGACACTGAAAAATAACTCATAAGATTTACTTAAAAATATATCGTAAGTATTTGCACGCAAATGATTTAAGTAAAATTTAATGCTGCAATATCAAGTAACACTCATTTGCAAGTATCAAGTAAAATTTACTTACCATAAAACATAACAGTTGTGATGATATTGAGTAACATTTACTTAATTACATCCAACTTTTAAGTTACATTTATTTAAACAAATTAAGTAAAGCCTACTTGTTTTTCATAGACAGGAACATCATTTTACTCAAAATTTTAAGTAAATTTTATATATCTGTAGTATTTGCTGTACTGCTGTAATTTAGTAGATTTTAATTATTTTCTTGTGCTTGGCATTTTGATTTACTTGGTTGCATTACTCACTAAAATTAGGTAATCATATGCATTTAATATATATTTATCACATATTACACAACGACATTACAATGCAATTAAATTGTTTATTTTTCATTTTAAACAGTTCATCAAATACAACAAACAACAACACAGTATACACTACATCCAATGTACACTATTGTGCCAAAATATTAGGAACACTGTCAACACTGTCACTGTCAGTAGCATTAGATTGTGCAGGTGTCCCAATACTTTTGTAGATACAATTTATATCTGGAATAGTGCTTTTTAAATATGCAGTGAAAAACTTGCAACCCTCTGAAAGAGAATTTCAACATCTGTTACAGAAATATAATAATAACTTGTGTCATCAAACTTATTTTTAAATGATTACAATCATTCTATACCAAGCAGTCTTCAAAAAGTTCCTCTTCCTTCTCACCAAGGTACAGTATAAGGCTGCGGATGATGGTTTCACATTTCATCTCAATGCTCTGCTTCTGTGAACAGATTAAAAACATGAACATAACCATTATACATACACAATGAACTGTCAAGTGAAAACCCAAGTGTATATGTTTGCTCTTGTGTTTTAAGTGCTTGGACCCAGAGCGTGCAAGGGCATTGACTCTACCAAGTGTGAGACTTGTCCTGTATGTGTGTGTATATGTGTGTGTGAGTGAGAAAAAAGTAGGCCCATCTCCCTGTAAAAAACATATGAACAAACAAAACAAGCCCACCTGACTCAATCTGTCCAGGTGCGGTCTCATCTTGATCCCCACAGCGCCTCCCTTGGCTTTCATCAGCTAAATAAGTTTTGGTGTGTATTCATCAAGTTTGTGCATGAATGTTTGCTCCAGGGGAATGGTAGTTATTCTCCTGAATTCCTCCTTGATCTGAATGGACAAAAGATTCACAAGTACATCAACATTTTTATATGAATTTACATGTTTGAAAAGAAAATTACTTAGTTCATTAGAAAATTCATTCATTAATTATTGTTACAGCTCAATAAAGCAAGTAAAATGTTTAAGGCTTTATAGATTAACCTACCTGAGTGACCATCAGACTTTCACCAGACTGGTGAAAATTTAGACAATTTATTATGAGCGTGGATACTAAAACGGACACATTTGGTATCGAAAGTATCGGTCCGCACATCACGAAGTTGCTGTGGGCTACACAACGCACAGCACAGCCATGCTACTAGCTAACTAGCTTCTTGTCAAAAAAAAAAAAAGAAAGAAAACTGCCAGCGAAGTCTCTTTGTATTCGTAAGCTGGTGCTCTCAAAGACCTCTGGCACTTCTGTCACTAAACATGTGTTTACTATAGTGCGGATATTTTTACCGGGAAAAACTGCAGCCCTCCCACTTACAGCCAGCCCGGACTAATGTAGCGTTATGCTAACTTTAAATAAACTTATGAACAGTAACATATCTAACTATCAAAAAATACATGCCCAGCTATATATCATCACAAATTTAAAACAGAACGGTAACAACTTACCTGCGAAATGACTGTTGTACGTGCTACATCTTGCTCTGTGATCCTGTAACGTCCGGAGGAGCGAAGCCGGTCCTGTTGTATTGTGCGCATGCGCCGTGCATGCGTTTCAAAATGCTACACTTTCTGAGTAAAGTTTATGTAGTATTTCTAGGTTTAGGTGCATACAACTATTAAACATTTAAATACTATGAGGAAACAAAAGTAAAACTTACTCTTCTCCCATAGTTCATGTATTACGTTAATACAATGTTTAATTTTACTTAAAACACTCTAGTTCTCACTGAATCTTAAAAATAAAAGGTAGAAATGATGCAAGTTATTCTATTAGAGTTTACTACACCAAAAAGTCACTTTTTCAGACAACAAACCTTCTTGCCACAGCTCACATTGATGTGCCATCCTGGATGAGCTGCAATACCTGAGCCACTTGTGTGGGTTGTAGTGTCCATCTCATGCTACCGCTAGAGTGAAAGCACCGCCAGCATTCAAAAGTGACAAAAACATCAGCCAGAAAGCATAGGAACTGAGAAGTGGTCTGTGGTCACCATATGCAGAACCACTCCTTTATTGGGGGTATCTTGCTGATTGCCTATAATTTCCACCTGTTGTCTATTCCATTTGCACAACAGCATGTGAAGTTGATTGTCAATCAGTGTTGCTTCCTAAGTGGACAGTTTGATTTCACAGAACTGTGATTGACTTGGAGTTACACTGTGTTGTTTAAGTGTTCCCTTTATTTTTTTGAGCAGTGTATATATCTATATATATAATAGATACACACACACACACACACACACACACACACACACACACACACACACACACACACACACACACACACATATACATATACAGACACATATAGACACATATATATGTAGTAAGTATATCTTACTTTATTATTCATTTTCAGTGACCTTTCAAATAAATAAATACACGAACAAACATTTTTGTTTAAATATTTTTTTATAATAAAATGTGATTACATAATGATACCGGAAGTTGTTGGCTATTTCCGGGTCACTTGCGCTCAGCTACCGCACAACATGGCGACCTACTTGACTCTCCGGTCCGCTGTGCTCCGCGGGGCGCTGCGTGGAACAACCAGCCTGTGCGGCCGGGCCCCGGCCCCTCGTCCTGCCGCCGCGGCCTGGCTGAGGTCCGTGTGCAGCGCTGCCCCAGAAGGAAAAAAACCGCCGATAATAGAGTCTACGGAGGAATACGTGTTCGTGGAGCGGCTCATTCCACCTCTACGGGTCCCCGCTCCGCCCAAACACGCCTGTCCCGCCCCGTCTGGCTGGACCCCGCCGGCGGACTCACCGCCACCTCTGCCGTACATGATCCGCCGCTCCCGGATGCACAACATCCCAGTTTACGCCGACGTGACGCACGGCGGCCGCAGGACGACGCTCGTACGAAAAGTGGAGGGCGATATTTGGGCTCTGGAGAAGGACGTGAAGCAGCACCTGAAGGAAGTGACGGGGAAAGAACTGCCCACGCAAGTCAATGAGGTGACCATGACCCTGAAGGTCAAAGGTGACTTCGATAAGGAGCTGAGAGAATGGTTGCTCAGCAAAGGCTTCTAACTGGGTTGTGGCGAGGCACAGTATCGGAGCCAGAGAGCTGTCCACGCGGAGGTCCGGAGGAGGACAGCATCTACAAAAACTGTCCTACAGTCCTAAAAGCAACTTCAGTCCACACTCAGACTGCCACTGCAGAGACAGTGCTCTTTGCCTGCACAGAGACGCTGAGGCCATGGGATCACATTGTGTTAAACGCTGTACATACTTGTATGTAATGAATGTAACAATAAATATCCAAATGTAGCCCGCTGCAATTTCTGCTGTTACTCCAGTGAACCCAAGATGTACACACACACACACACCACTTTTATAGACTGGGTCTTTTCTTTTAACAACACATTTTGATTACTTCCTGTTTGTGAGATTGTTAGGCTTTTCAGTGAACAAGGTGTGATGTCACCCAATTGCTTACTTCATCCATCCATACAATTTTTAATTTGAAATTAAAAAAAAAATGTTGACAATTCTCTGTTTACTAACAAATTAAAACAAATCTGAAAATGAAAGAAAAAAACAGTAAATGACACATTGCACTTGTTGGAATGACATCAACTTTGACAAGTTTAAAATATCTAAATTTATTTAATAATACATTATGCACATATATAGTGACTTCTGCAAAGGACAATACAAATTAAGGTGAAAAAGGAGCAATGTTACACTGTGGTTACTGTACAGTTATCATCATTAACCCACTGAAACCATCCCTGCTGCTCATCACTGTTAAGCGATGCATGCTGAATCCACGCAAAGTGACGTTAACTGGTCCAACAACTGAACACAACGTTACATACAGGAAGACGAGTGCTGAAATGTGGCTCACGCCGCTCGCGTGTCCAATCAAACAGTCCCGTTCGGACGCTGTAACTTGACTGAGTCGTGCTCGCTTTATGGGAGCGCTTTGCTCACAGCAGTCCACAGTCACACCAGCTGCAAAGTCCTCGCCATCAGGAGTGAAACAGGGACAGAAACTCTCGACTTCGTCTGTTGAGTTCGGCCAACTGCTCCGCTGGAAAACAAACAAACACACACATGCTAGAATCACTGGCTCACAGTTGTACGCCTCCACCAACCAGTCAACCTCAGAACATTATGATGCTGAAGTGAGGCTGACCTTTGACCTTTTGGATATAAAATATCATCACTTCATCATTTGTCTGTGTGATGTATCATAAATTAGCACATGAATTCTTGAGTTATGGCCAAAAACCTGTTTTCAGAGGTGACCAAGTGACCTTTGACCAACATATTTTAATTGGTTCAACTTTGAGTCCACGTGAACATTTGGGTAGGATGTAATGAAATTTCCTGATACACAGCATTCAAACATTTGCAAAAATGTCTGCTCCTGTAGACTGATGAGGGAAAACAACTCCAGCATAAGGCAGCAACATTACAAAAACTATATCAGTGAAGATGTCTGAATATGCTCTGAACAGGACAAACGAACATCCAGTGGCAAGAAAATGTATGTGAACCATTTGGAATGACCTGGTTTTCTGTATTATTTGTCAACCAAACGTGATGTGATCGTCATCCAAGTCATGAGTATAAACAAACACAATGTGCTTAAGCTAATAGTACAGTAACAAGCATCATTTTTCATGTTTTTATTGAACATAGCCATCAAACATTCCCAGTGCTGGTGGAAGAAGTGGACCTTTGTATTTAACAGTTGGTCAAACCTCCTTCAGGAAGCTGTGGATCAGACCTGCACCAGTAATGGTTTTTGGTAAGCAGCAGCTTCCTCTGTGGTGTCCTGTCTTGGATGCTTTGCTCTTTGCAAACATGCACCGTGCACATAAGAAGGTCAAAGTGTTGGAGTGATTTTTTATAAGTCAAAGTAGCTCCAGCCCACACCTCCTATTTGTTTTGCAGGACTCCCGACTCAAACGACCTTTTGCTGAAGTCACTAATTAATCTGGAGCATCACATACTTTTGCCACCAGCTCTGTGGATGTTTGATGGGTGTGTTCAATAAAGACATAAAAAAGTGTTTCTGTACTATAGCACATTTTGTTTGTGCACATTTATGACTAAGATGAAGATCAGATCACATTATATTGACAATTAATGCAGGAAACTAGATATTTCCAAAGGGTTCACATACTGTTTCTTGCCACCGTTTGTACAGATGTTAGGATGTAATTCCTCCAGCCACAGCCGTCCATGGCAGGGAGGCATGATCACAAAAGTAGGAACCAAATATTTCAAGAACATGAAACACCCTATGCGAGCATGCACGTGGAAGAATATTCGTAACATACGTAACGTGCGCTTCTCTCCTCTCCTCCAGTAGCGAGGCTGTGTCTGTAGCAAGTTCACTTCCTCGTTCACGGACACAGAAGCTTCTGACACTTCGTTCAGCATTTCCAACTCCTGAGGTACAAGACACACGCAGGGGGGGAGAAGGGTAAGCATGGCTTGTTTCCATGGCTCAGGCTGGTGTTCACACAGAACGCCAACAGAAGTGAGATTACCGTGTTGCAGGCCAGCAGCAGCTGGTGCACTCTCTGGAACACATGGGTCTCGGCGCTGAAGCTGGGGGGGTCTCTACTGCAGTAAGCCCTCAGATCTGTTTCGTAAACATGGCTGAAAGTAGCCATCAACTGCTGGAGGTCGCACGCCGCCACGCGCAGTGAGCTCGGGAAGAAGACACCGGGACTCTGCCCTTCACTGTTCAGGAATTCACACTGAGGAGAACAAAGCTCGCGTTACTGCCAACCCATTCAGGAAGTAACGACGCCGCGTCAACACGTACCTCTGACTGTAGCTTCTCAAGTGTCGACCGAGTCGCTTGTAGAAGGGCGGTTACATCAGCATCCTCTTCTTCTCCACTTGGCTTAGAAGATGACTTGGTGCCTTTGCGTAAAGCCCTGACATGTAAAGAAAAGCAGTGATTTAAAGTCAGTTTGGTTGGAGAAGAGAAACAATGCAATGCATTGGAAGCAAAAAAAATGGACGTGACAACACTCAGCAGCTAAAAACCGAGGGGATATCACAAGTTTAAGAGGGTAATCAAAGACAACACATGTACTGGATGTGTGCAGGCCAGGGGTCAAATGTAGGTTGCAGCATTTGCATGAGGTGAGGCAGATTCTCAGCAGCGTAGAGCTCGTTCAGTAGCATCTCTTCATTCATTCTGTGCCCGGCAGACTTCTTGCAGCCTGGGACCAGAGTTAGAAGCTGCTGCAGGAACTGCAGCTGCCGGTGGGGACTCGCATCGCCCTGGACAAACGACACCGACAAAACACGGCATTTGTGTTTGTTTAGTGAGGCAACTCATATCTGTGACTGTAAAATGTTTACGGCCGCGCCAGCTTTACGCATCCTCTCACCCTGATCAGGTCCAGGTCGCCTGCTTTGCACAGCATCAGCTCATGCCCAAGCACGACCATTTCTGTTCAGGTAAAACAAACCCAAACCACAGCAGGACAAAGGGAAAACAAACTGAATTATCGATTCCTCTCTTCTACATTGTCTCATACAGGAGAGTGTCATGTGTAGGAAAGTTAGCCTTTGAAAGTCAACAATGTTACCTTTGTTCAAAACATCTGAGTCTTTGGATCTCACCGACACTGCCTTGGAAGTGGCAAAACTTGGGTTGATACTGTAAAGTGACAGGTCAGAGGTGTTTGTTTATGTAGTTCTAGTATATATTATTCTTTCTGATAGATGGTCCGTGTAGTTTCTTCTACCTGCTGCAGATCCATGCCAGTATGTCGGTGCGGTGCTGAGAGGGAGCACACAGCAGCTGCAGCATGCTGTCTGCGTCCTGTAGGTACAGACCTTCCACCAAGGGACAGGACACGGCCTCAACAAAGACAAAACACAGGTAAAGACGTGAATGTACTGATGCATACATTTTCAACAAATTTTCTTTTCTGAACATGAGATTTTACACAAAAGGTGACAAATATTCTCAAAACAGTACTGTTCTTACTTTGACCTGCAAACAACACAAAACCAAATATCTCTGGATAATGATGACAAATCAACACCAGCCTGGAGAAACCACCAACCCCGCAGCAAGTCTTGTCTTATGTGTCTGTATTTAGATTGCTGAATATGCCATGCTTGCTCGGATTGCAGTAATTTAAACAGATATCTCAGGTTTTCTTGTAGAATGTGGTGTGGTCGAAACTTCTTTTCATGGACTATTGGAAACGCATCATCTCAGTGGTGGATTTCATGTGGAAAGGTGATAGCATATAGCGCATATATAATCCGCTGCTGGAGAACAGCGCTCATGTCTGCTTGACTAGTCAACTTTTTGTTGTGAAATTTCTTCCTACCCATGAAAACTTCATACCCGAGTGCACTGCGCATTCGTACAACGGCCATGTCGCGACATCCCATGCGGATATAATTTTCTGCTGCTGGACCGTTATACAAGGTTAGTTTCTTGTATTTTAATACTTTATATGACCAGTATTCAATGCATAGGTTTGACAGTCAAATAATTACAACTTGCCACGTGCATGAGATTTTGTCTGAATGCAGTTTGAATAGCATCATCATTTTCATGTAGTCATTTTCATTTCATAGTCATAGTTTGCGAGACGAAATACATCTTTACAATACATTAGCCTAAGCTAGTTTACAAGACGATGTACGTGTCATGATTTATATGACATTATATGACTGTTTCTGAGTGTATGCAATTCGAATGTCTAATAGCTCTGTGATTTTCCAACTGTTTTAAAACTTGCTCAGTAGCCTACCTTACTAAACAAGCGGTGGGTTTGCAGTATTGCATAGGCTCGTTTACAGTCTCTAAGATGTTAGCCTACAGCAGGGGTCGGCAAATAAGTTTGGACACGGGCCAATTTTTTTCGTGGGCAATTCAATCGTGGGCCATGACCATTGTTTTCTTACAGAAAAAAGTTTTCTATTTTTTTCTATTATTTTAAAAATAAACGTTATATAAGTTTAGAATTCATTTAATGTCATGTAAAACATTAATTTGCTTCTACGTGCTGCATCTCATTTTAACCTTACTTTACAGAAATGGAAAGAAAATGGCTTGAGGTGCATGCTCTTCTGACTGAAGGCACATACCCCTCGGGGTATGGGAAAAGTCAGAGGCAAAACCTCAGAAGATATGCCTCCAAATTCAGAGTAAGGGGTTAGTATCACAGGTCTATGATGCATGTTATTTAGAATACTGTATGTGGTGATAAAGCATTATTAAAGTAATTTCTCGTTAACAGATGGCGATCTCTGGATTGGAAATAAGAAGGCTGTGAAAACCAAGGAGGAAGCCAGGAGACACTTCAATGAGTTTCATTCACCCACCCATGGGAGGTCACACTGGCATCCATCTCTCAATAAACTGACTATGCTTTTTAGTCAAGTTAACACAAATTGTCAATAATGTAGTTTATATATTTTCAAGATCTTAGAATGTGACATGTGCCAAAAAGTGGGAAAACCATTGACTGCAGTGGGGGAGTTACAGCCAATAAAGGTAAATGCATATTAGTACTTATGCAGCACTATACAGTAGATAACAATAGCGTGAAATCACATTCTCCATATGTACTTGTCTGAGGAGCTTAGTGTTATGGTTACCCTAACCAGCTGAAAGAAATTACATTTATATGAATTACTGAAAAAAGGACCATGAACTTGTAAATAAACCCTACATTTAAATTTGTGAATATGAACAAGATGTTCATACTTTTTTTTTTAAGGTCTCCGGTGTGTGGGATTTGATCAGGATCGACCTTACTGGACCACTACCAAAAACTGTCAGTGGCTGTCAATACATTTTGACAGCTACTGATTTTTTTTTTTCCAAGTGGGTGGAAGCTTTTCCACTCAAGTCCAAATCAGCTGTAGAAGGTGCAAGATGTATTTGCAGTATTATATACAGGCATGGCTGCCCAAAGCACATTCTATCTGACCAGGGAAGGGAGTTTATTAATGAAGTATGTACATTTAAATAAGAAGCATTCAAAACTTACGCACAGTTGTGTATCAACAGTTGACAATTGCCTTGTTAATGTGAATCAACCAATAATGTCAGATAATAAGTTTAATCTTTACTTTTTTCTTGTTTTTTAAAGCTTAACAACAGACTTTGTGAGTTGCTCTGCATTGAGAGAAGTGTGACAGCCGCATATCATCCACAAACAAATGGTCTGGATGAAAAAACAAATGACAATATCAAAAGGTACTGTTAGAGGATGTGCAAGTCATCATATTTTTTTTATTGCAATAATATTGTATTATTGCTGTTTTTCATAATTATGATTTCATTTTAGAGCCCTCAAGAAACTGGTTAATGACCAAAAAAATGACTGGGACATTTACCTTGAGGCAACTTTGTTTTCTCTGCGGTCCAAAATTCACACAACCACAAAGTACTCTCCTTTTTTTTTGATGTATGGTCGAGAAGCAGTATTTCCATCAGAGATACCTGCTGAAATGCTGGTAAGTATTATGATATGGCCACTCAGTGCTTTGACTTTCTGCTTAAAACTGTTATTTTGTCAGTGCTATTAGGGGGTTGCTTCTGTGGTTTCTTTTCTGTGGGTTTGCTTTTGGTAGTCAAAGTGGAAACTGCAAAAAAAGAAGACCTTCAGAAGCAATGCTTGGTCACCTAAGAGTGGCAGCAGGGTTCTTAAATGGTGTTATGAACAGGAGTTGTGTGTAAACCATAAACAATAAAATACAGTTGTTTAGTTTAATTTTCTTTTGTGCCAGTAATTAATTACATTGTATGGAATTGTTTTAATTATATCTTTCAGATATTGTCCCTGCAGAAGAAAAGTACAGTAAAGTAGTGGAGCAAAAAACAAAAGAAATGACAGCAGTTAAAAAACAGGCTGAGGAAAACATTAGAAAGTCCCAAGAGAAACAGAAGGAGGCATATTCAAGAAGAGATGATCCACAAAGGTTTTGTAGTGATTGATTAAAGCAGGCGTGGCTTATGACAAGAAATGTAAATTTTGATGTTGTTCAGCCCACATTTTAAAAAAATTATTAAAAATCCACAGTTTATCCCACAGACCTGAAATTTTACAGGCACATCCACTGAATATAGCCAAAGCTTTGCCTAACTCTAACCAATGCCCAATTCTAAAGTTTTTCAGTCTAAATTTTTGCAAAATTGGTATCATCTTTTGATGAGATGTCTTTTTGCTCTCTTAATGAATACTTTTGAAGGGGACAGCGCACAGTCACAGAGAGTATCGTAGGACTGGCCAAAATCAAACTGTGAAGATACATTTTATAGAGGAAAGGGAATGGGAAGAATGTGCAGGAGTACACAGTTTCTCCCAGTCTGATTTATCAGTGACACCTGGGGACATATTAGTTGAATTCTCAAAGGTAAATAGTTTGGTGTGAGACTCAGTTCACATGAGAAGGATTACAGATGTCCTAAACATACTATAATGTATAGGATATACTGTATGTCGGACAAGTTGTCTACATGAGATATGTAGGGAAAGGTTTCCTTTACAATGGTCGCAACACAGAGAGCAAGAAAACTAATAGCTCAAATTAAATTTGTTAACCAACTCACATCCTGATCCTACGGTAGACTTCACATAGCTTGACAAGAAGAACAAAGGTGATGTATTTATTTTACATACACAAACTGTAAAGACTGAATAAAAAAAATACAAACTACTATAAACTTGGCAATTTATAACAGGAAGTTGGCTAAGGAAATTGGTATTGTTTTCATGGATACATTCCAGTTTTCAACATTAAAATTTTAAAAAGAATCACGACATTAGTGCTATTGAATTTCTTCCAGTATTTGAGAATAACTATTGTGATTTGAGAGATATATATATTTTTTTCAAATATTGTAAATATTACAGTCCGATACACACTCCGAATCAGTTGGCGGCGGTAAAGTCACAATTCGTTTTTTTCCAGCTGTCAATAACGCCAACAACGAAGAAGAAGGATCAAACGCAACTTCCGGGTCGTGGCTCTCTCGGTGACTAGCTCTCGTTATTTGTTAGAGCTGCGATACAGGGCTGATTTTTTGAGGGATTTAAGAGGTTGGCTGGTAGAAGACAACAGTTTCTGTGTGCATCAGGTGTTAACTGACGCCCGCCGCCCGCCTTTTGAGGAGATGAAGAAAAGGAGCTCAGCGAAAAGACGCCATGTGGTAGCATGGGTCAACAAAGCTGAGTGGGATCAGGTTCTGGAGTATCTTTACTCCAAGGATCCCGCCTTACAGAGGTTCGCGCTGCAGAGGATTTCAGCTTGGAAATGCAGGTATGCCAATAGCTGTCCTCTGGCAGTGGAGTGCACCGCGGACCTGGTGAGGTGCCAGGTGCTGGACCGGTCGGGGCAGCTGGACGGGGACGATCTGGTCCTGCTCTATGGAGCGGCTCTGGTGAGGTTCGTCAATTTGATCACTGAACGACAACAGGGGAAGGCAGCCCGACCGCTGAGGCGGTTGGCTGGGAACTTGAACATCCCCGAGTGGGTTGTAGACCTGAGACATGATTTCACACACCGGAAGCTCCCGACTTTGAAATGGTGTAGAAAGGGCTGTAAGGTGGTTCTGGAGTGGCTCCAGCACGAGTTCTGGTCCAGGCAGTTGGGAGGAGGGGGTAATGAGGACTGGGAATCACAGTCGGATGGAGAGGATGAGGAGGTGGACCTGAAGCGCCAAGAGGAGGAGCTCATTGCAAGGCAAAAAGAAATGGAAGCCTACAAAAGTGCTCGGGATCTTCTGATTTCTTTTGAAAAGGAGCAGTATCAGGCGTACAGTGGGCTTCCTGAAGACCAGGAGAAGAACTTGTGGCCAGCTCCCCTTGCAGAAATAAGCTGGTTACTAGGTGAGATCAAGCAGTTTGCTTTGGAGTCGAGCGATTTGCTGATTGATGTGCTGTTGGAAGATGGATTTTTGGTCCCTACTGTCGAACAGCTGGAAACATTAGGCTGCGACACTTCTGCCTGTGACAGTCCCACTGAACCCAGACTCCCTCAGACCTTCCTGCGTTTTTGGCTGCCCCTTTTGAAGATGCTCAATTCACCTGCCTTTGTGCACCTCCTCCTGGAGAAGCTCTTTGGTGAACTGAAGCTGCTCACCAAAGAGAAGAGCAATCACAGGGGTTTCTACCTTTCTGCCTGGATTTCAGAAGTCTTTCTCTGTAACACCAACAAATTTGAATGCCATTTTGAAACAAAGTGGCAGAAGAAAGCCCGACTGAAGGACAGGATTTTCGTGAACCGCATCCAGCTGAGGTGGCAGCAGCTGCTCTCAGCCTGCCTGGATGCTCCCTGCATCAGTACGCCTCACTTGCTTCAGTTAATCCTGGATGACATGGAGCATCCTCTCCCTCTGGACACCAGACAGAGGTTGCACCAGCTCTGCTCCATCTACACACAGACCACACACTCCACGTTTGCTCCGTCTCACGAGCAGAAACAGCAGCCCATATACACACTGGAGAGTCTGCAGGAGAAGCTGCAGCATTCACGGCACCAGAGACATCCCTGGCATTCCAGGGCTGACTCAGAGAGGAGCGAGTCCTCCCAGGAGTACAAACGGGCAGATGTTCAGGCTGAAAAAGCAAAGCTGCTCAGAGGTTCTCCGTGGCAGGTGTGTGTTGATAAAGTTGCGTGGAAAAACTATCCTCTTGGTAAAGTTCCTGGACAGTCAGTTGAGCCTTCATGTCTCATGGTGGAAAACTACTCAACAATGACTGTCTTTGACCAGCCAGTGGAGTTGGAGAGCAGCACGACACGCAGCGTCCCCGGAGTCTCTGCACCAGTGAGAACAGCTGATGGCCTTCTTTGGAACCACAGTGACGTTAACAAGCTGAAGTGTGGACTGCAACTTTTTTGAGTCACGTTGCAATACTGTGAGATATACTGTAGGCCTTTAGTTCATTATTTGGACACTTGGAAAAAAGAAATAGAATTTTCACAATATGCAAACTTCAGTACTAAACAGACTTTATTGTGTATTAGTACAAATATGTAAAGCAGTCGATCAAGTTATTTGGTTTCTCAACACAAAAGTCATTTATAAAGCAAGAGTGCCAAACATTCACTGGTTTCGGGTTCTGAAATGTGGTGATTAAACACTTTTCTCTGTTACATCATTTGCAAATAATTACATTTTTATTACAGTTTAATGCTAATTTTCTCAATGTAATAGTTAAAATGGCCAGGGCCCAAGGTGATGTCTTCACTTACTTTTCTTTAGATGAATAACAGTTGCAAATCCAAGGTTTTTTTTCACAAGTTGCTAAAAAACAATCATTGATTAGTTGTTAATCTAAACCATTTCTAAAAGTGCTCATGTTGTATACTACAATATTTTTAAATACATGGCTAAGACAAAAGCGGAGCTAGTGTAGATATTTAACACATCCTATGAAACATCATGTACACATGTTAAGGCAAGAATTGGGAATTTGTGAGTCCCCACAAAGGGGTTCAGAGTAGATACCTTTCATTTGAAAACCCTGCGATAGAGGATACTGTTTCAAAGTGATTTTGTGAAATATATCTTCTTTTGTGCACCTCTGTAATAAAAACATTTCTCTACTGAAGGAATGTGGTTGTGTGTGTTTTATACAGTGTAGAATTTATGGAGCTGAATTGGCAGTATATTGGTTTGTAATGATGTATCATGGGAGAGTGACAAATGGCACAGCACGAGCAGGTACATTGTTTACATTGGTAGCACTGCCCTTGAAAAACAATAACAATACTTGTGAATTTTAAATGAGGACACACTAAAATGTTACCTCTCTGGTAATATAATTGTTATACCTCTCTAATGATTGACACAACAAACAAAGCAGCATCAGGACAAAGAGGTCAATGATTGAGCACAAAAAATACTTACAAAAAGCACAATTTGACAGGACCGATTGTTAGCATGTTTTACACAGTGATGTGAACTCTTGAAATACTTATATAAAATGTAAAACATCGGAACACAACAATTTAGTAAAAATACTGCCTTTATTGGGCTCATAATTTGTCATTTATTTGTCAGATAGGTGTTGATTTTTGTGTCTTTTAAGGTTATGATATATGACTGCGCCGTATTGAAACGGACGTTGTTTTCCACTGAGACGAGTTCAACAGGACTTTTATTTTGGAGACTTCATCCGGAAGTGCCTCTGCATCTCGACGTTTGGCTCCACGTCGATAGGTAGCATAGGTCGGTAGATTGCGTTATTGTCCCTATTACTTTGCAGCAGCGGGCGAGCGTGAACGCATTCAGTGACCGGGGGAATTTCGTTGGGGGACTCGGTTCTTGTAACCCGTCATTGTATTTATTTGACAAATAACACGGTAAGTGGCTCTGAAGGATCCTGCGTCATGCCTGCGCTCCGTTTGTTAACGCCTCATGGCGTCAGTTAGCTTTAGCTCGTTTAGCTAAAGACAATTGAGCGGGAACTTCTCGGTTACGGGGTTGTAGAAAAACTACTTGTTTAAATGCAGCAGAAAATTAAGCGAATGGTCTAGTTTAAGTTAAGGCTAAACGCGCTCAACTAACGTCAGCTGAATGCGAAAGCAAGTGACAAGGACAAAGACAGTCAAAGGCCTTCTTAGCAAGCTAACGCTAACGCGGTCGTTCTTTGTCGAGTGAGTTAAGTAACAACACAAGTATTGTAACAATGTGAAAACGCTTGTAGTGACGAAGTTGTGACACGGTTAATTCACGAGCATTCGTTGATAAAGTGTCATGCGGTGCTAATGCTACAGTGCCTAGCTCAAGCAGGTGGTCAGTTACGTCGGTAATACGTTTGTCCCACATTCACCGAAGATATCTGCGCCTGGTAGAAAATGGAGGACGCAGGAGTAAACTACAGTTTGATAACGCAGTTTTTTCAGTTAGTTTGAGCAACCGAGGAAAACGTTTTTGCACGTTAAATGCCCTGAGAACACGTTAGTCTGAGTAGATAAATGTGTCAGTCGGGTAGTGACAAATACAATCGATGTCAAAGTGCCAAAGTGAAGATGCACAGCTTCTTCCTTCATTTGTTGTATGCAGTGGAGAAACACGCTACGTTCTTATCCAAATGATACATTCCCTTGGTTAAAGTGTACGTAGAAGGTATCTCACCCACAGTGTATTGTCTCTGTCACCACAGGTGAGGAGCTGTAAGATATCTTCTGGACAACGTCCTTGTGGTCCCACCGTCAAGCCACAATGATCACCAGAAGAAGAGGCCGCATCATCAACAGCACAGAGTCCCAGGATGTTGAAGTGGTGGATGCGGTGGAAACTGTGGAGGATCTCCCAAGTCTCTCTGCGGGATTCCCGGCTGAAGATATTGACAGCAGTGGAATAGCTCTAGATGACCTGTTTGGAATTGAAGACCTCAAGTGGACGCTTGACAGAGACATGGCCTCCCCACTCTTGGATGCAGAGCTGGCTGATCTCAGCGTGTACTGTGCCAAGGATCAAGATTCCGGGATTGAAGCTTCAACGGCCTCATCTCCAGAGAGAATGTCGTCTGACTTGAAGATGAAGACCGGACAGAACCAGTCCTGCCACGTGATCAACAAAAACGCCATCGCTGCCAGAATGAACCGTCTCAAGAAGAAAGAATATGTCAACAGTCTGGAGAAGAAAGTTGGCATCCTGTCAACAGAAAACAGTGCCCTTAAACAGGAAAATATTCAGCTGACCAAGAGAGTGGAAGAATTGGAGGATGAGACCAGGTACCTGAGAGCTGTGCTGGCCAATGAGAGCGTGTTAGCCCAGCTCTTGTCCAGGCTGAGCGGTGTGAATGGGATGAAATTATCTTCCTCGCTTTTCCAGGGGGCCGGCTCCAACGACCACGACTACGCCTTGCCCAGGAAGCGCGTGAAAGTGGAGGAGAAAGAGACATCTGGTGGCGTTTGTCTGCACGTGGACAAGAACCACGTCTCAGTGGAGTTCTGCACTAAGTGTGCGGAGAGCGCGAGCGCGTCGCTCCCAATGTAGGGTCAAGTACTTCTCTCTGTTTTCAGATATTGAGACTGAACTTGTTGAGGGTTGAGGTTACCTGAGAACTGCTGAATGTGCATGTCTGTTGTGTGATGCTGGCTTGAGTACACGTTACTGCTAAACCTTGTTGACAGTTTCTTCTAGGTCATGGTTGATCCACCATGCGGGATGAGTGGCTTTCTGAACATCTTTGCCTGCTTGACTCCATGGTAAGGATCAGACAAGAAAAAGACTCCTTGTGTTGTTTTTCACAGGTTTCAAGTGTTGGGCAGCGACTTTAGTAATTCTGTTTTGATGCAGTTCTTCTATCATTTCTTTTTGTTTATGGTTTGTTGTTATGGCACCATGTTTGAATTTAGTTAACATGTAACTATGAGTCAAATCAAAGTCTCCTGAATGTTAAGATGTTAAGATGAAGGTGAAGGTCCACAAAGAGGGATTTTTGAATCAGCGGCCAAATGTGAACACAAATTTGGAATGCAGTATTCCCCGGAGAAACAAAATGAGTACATTTTCACGTTTTCTTTTGGTAAGAACGGAACTCTTTGTGAACCTGCACCACTGTACAAAAGAATACTTTCATTTAGAGCCACCTATTTTTCTTTATGCTAAAGTGGATTCTGCTGGTGGAAGGCGAAGAGGCTGGACAAGCTGCTGCCAACGTGGCCTGGTATTTTTTTAAAAGGTAGTATCGGTAACAAATGGTATAAGTGATTGCATTTCACCAAGACTCCACAACACGTGCAGCTCATGCAGCTCAGGCTTACTACTGTCAGACTGATGTCCTGTATATATTTACATATTGGAATGTATCAGTAAGTACATCCAAAATGGTCTGCTTTAAGTGCTGATATTGCCCATTTTGATCAAGTGTAACAGAATGTAAATTTGTATATAAACCTTGAATACTTATTGTTTGACGTAAATGACCTCTGAGAAATGTTGGACAAATAAATCCTATTTTCATTAAGTTTCAGTTACAAACATGTGCTCTGTGTCTTGTTCTGCGCTCTTGATATTAATGCATCTCTTTTTCTCTTTCTGAACAGCAAGCTCTCTGCCGATAAAGGTCTTACTTTTCCTGAACATTTGGGTCAAGTCTGGTAAAGGTTGTCAAAAACAAATGACCAAGAACTCATTTGGTGGACATACAAAGCACGTAGCGTGAGAGGGGCCCAGAGATTAATCACACTGCCCGCTACACCCACTTATTCTCGTATGAGTAGTAGTATGAAAATCCAATGGTAGTAGTGGTGGTGGGGTTCTTGGGCCCACCACTCCTACGACTTTGTGACACGACCAAAACCTTTTCATATACATATCACCATACAGCACTTTCTCTGATCGGTGTAATGTAAATAGGGGCCCTGTCGTTGCAGACTCTTCTGGGGGAAGTGCAGGGTTTATTTTCAACACTCGGCTCGTACTTTAGTGGCTCGTTTAGAATGACCCCACTCTGTCACGCTCCCTCTTCCTCCGTCGCCTTCAGTCATATTCCCCCGCCTGCATCCGTGCGTCACGGGCGGAAAAGATAGCTGCAGAAACGCTGACTCGTGCCGCAGTGATACGAGCCAGCATAATATGAAAGGATAGATGGTTTTGTGTCTTCACGTGATATTCATGGTCGTGTTGCACAGACCTACAGCTTGTTTGAAACGAGTAAACGGTGTAGTGCATTATACTTGTCAGATTTAAAGTTATTTTGGGGGAATCCCCTCATTTGCAGTGCTGGATGAGAGTTGGGTGAAGATGAGTGATTAAAGCTGGCACGCAGTCCCCTGTTTCCACTGTTTATGCTAAGCTAACGGCTGCAAGCTGCAGCTTTATGTTCTTACGGGTATGACAGTGGTAAGTACGTCATACAAACTGTCAGCTGACCTCACATTGGCTCACATATCAAATAGTATGAGGTGGTACTGATACTATTACTCTTTGTACACCTTATTTTTAAGTGAAGAGAAAAGGGAACACATCTGGAGATCTGTAAATGTCACAAAGTTTACATGTGACAAGAGTGTGTGTATGAACATGCAACCCAGACAAAAGTTTAGGTTTCAGTTTCATTTTGAAAACTGACAGGATTTTAATCTGGAGAATTACAAGGTGAGGGGTTCGGGTGGGGCTTTTTTCAGACGCGGTGTGTGTGGTTTTCTGGGTAGGATTTTTTTCCTGCTCCCCCTGACAGAAATGAGCACAGCAGTGCAGTTGGGATTCCCTGGACCACTACAAACCACTTGACTTTTCACAGGAGCCTGTGCTCATCTCAGCCATGTCATAAAGCAGCTTTCTTTAAAAGCTCAGTACACTGTTCATTGTGACTTTTAAGTGAAGGAGCTTTTCACACTCCACATGGATTTCTCCTACATACATAAACATGTTCTGGGCTGCACTGTATTTATCTTGCTAATCTCTTACCCATAAAAAATGGTAATTTAGAAAAAGGTGGAAGGAATCTTCCTCATATTATTTGTCATTTTTCTGGAGACTGTAAAAATAGTTTTGTTTCCAAACAGCCAAAAATCAGTAAGGAAAATTTAAAAAAAAATCTATCTTACCTTCAAATCTGTTTTTGGGGAGAGCAATAGTGTTCACACGTGGCAGCTGTCACTGCAGGTGGGAAGGTCATATCGGGTACATCCACATGGTGTCACTAAACCAGCTCTGACACCAACGCTTCGACATCAGCTCCTTCCAAGTCCAAAAAGTTTGGAGGTTGGGCCTCCATTGGATCAAACTTCTTTTCACATCCCACAGATCCTGGATCAGACTTGAGATCTGGGGAGTTTACAGCCAGTTTACAGCACATGAACCTTGAGAAGTGACTTGCTGCCTCATGCGTCCTAGTCCAATACATGAGATACTCGTGTAAGTCACTTCACCTGGCTGTGGTTATAATCAGTTTATTTTGTACTGTGCGTTGTTTGAACCAGGGCTATTTATACTGGACTACACAAGTGATTTTGATGTGGTCAGATGAAACGAATATTTTGCTTTCCCACGAGGGGTTCTGGTCAGATATCTCTTCTGACATGTTCCTTGTATCATTGTGAACAAACAACACAGGACGACACAGACTTTGTCAAAGTTATTATTGTAGAATACTTTGATGTATTTTTTTCTTTCATACAGACAAAAGGTGTTGGACTTAATTCCCATTAAATTCTCTTAGATTTCCGTACAGATTTAGTCTACAGTATACAGGTGTGTTCTTTCTCATATATAGATATTTATTCGCTTAAATAACAGGCAGGTAACTCTTTAATATATTCAATAGTCTTTATGTTTTTTCTTTTTCTTTTTTCTGTTTTTTTCTTTTTTTTAACTTTTTTTGGTCTTTTTTCATTTCAGCACAGTTAAGGCTGCATTTTCTGTCTGCAGAACAGCACTGCATAGTGCAAGAAGGGGGACCATTCCACACACAATATTTACAACAGTATGTATAATGAATAATGTAAAACCTTAATGTCTTCCCGTCCTGACGTGGCAGTAAATACTTGTCGCAGATCTAAAAGAGCAGCCTGACCAATGCATGGATGCATTGCACTTCTGCAGTCTCTAGCTCTGCATCACCCTCCAGTTCTCAGTCCTCCCCGGGTCCCCTCTTTGTCCAGTCCTTTAGATCATAATGAGGTACGTTTGTATCTCCTGTTCTCTATTTACAGAGTGGTGTCTCTGGTCTTAAGAGACTCTAGAAGCATCTCCACACCTCTGCACACTTCAGGGGCTGTTCGCCGGACAGAAAACACAGCCCTTAGTATATGCTCAGGAGAATGTGCAACTGTCTTTTTCCATCAGTGGGAGCACCGGTGGAGAAAATCAATAATAATAATAATAATATACAAGCGCTTCCATTTTGTTGTTCCCTTCTTTACAAAAAGCAATAGGATTGAAAGAAAGAAACATAAAAAAGGTGCAACAGGAACATAGTACCTGTAAATCAAAGATGCACATGTGCACATTTGGGCGATCTGTACAGTAGTGGTGCAGTTGTACAATTTATAATTTTGATAAATATAATATATTCTTTTTCACATTGTGTTTTGCCTTCTGTGAAACTGTCTCACAACATCATGATGTAACGTGGCTGGACGGATGGACAGAGATGGCTAGAACTGGACAGTCAAATTTACACCACTGTAGATTATCCCCCCTGTTGGTTGATGTATGTCAGTGAGTGTCTGTGTGGCTTTGTATACCGCAGAAAGCATCAGGAGAGCTGTGCAAAGAGGTGCTGAAAATGGGTTAGACTTGAACGGGATATGTGTGTGTGTGTGTGTGTGTGTGTCAGAGAGAGAGCGAGACAGACAGACAGCAGATGTGGAGAGATCGCAGCACACAGTAGTGACAGTAGCCTAAATGATTTACCAACACATAGAGTGACATTAATGATACCAAATGCATGCTTCAAAACAGACAGACCAATACAATGTCACCACCCGCCCACTCCCGACAGGCCAGGTCAGGGTGGTGATGGTGATGATGATGAGCATTCAAGACGGAATTCTGTACAGGAAAGGGTGTTCCCAGAGAGCCCTGCGCGCATCCTGAAACAGAACTATCAGGACAGACATGTTCTCAGACTGTTTGCATGTGTTATCATCCCTGGTAGATAGTATGTGTAATCCTACAGCTGGGATCAGGCGCTGATGTGGCAGTCTGTTGCATATTGTCTGCCCTCAACTTTGATAACTCAGGGAAGTAAGCGGGGGGGACGGGGGTCCAGGTTTGCATTGCATTGCAGTCACGCTCCGAGGCAACATGAAGTCAGCGGTTCACCAACACCTGGAGCAGCATGGGACACAGGAGTGCGCTCTCACACCCAATCTGGAATGTACGTTACATGGAATGTTGAGGTGGGGTTAGGCAAGGTGATGGCGGGAGGTGATGTAAGCAAGTCACCCATCGCCACATGGGTGGCTGTCCGAGCGTCCTATGCGATTTTCTTCTCCTTTTGTTTGCTTTGTTGGCTGTTACGTCTTTTTAAACTGGACAGCTTCTGCATAATATGACTTAAAGTGTTAGTTCAGCACTTTGGGAAATGCAGTTGCTAACTTTCTTGCCGGGAGTGAGATGAAAAGATTGATATCCCTCTCTTGTTTCTTTTTTTCAGTTGAGAAGCTGAGGCCAACTGCTGGTTAGCCTAGCTTAGCATTAAGACTGGAAACAGCTGGTGAGCCAAATCATTCTAACAGCTTAAGCCTGATGGAGCTGAATGAAACTACAAAAAAGATCGAACAATGCACTGTCACAACAATCCCGCTTTTAATATAACTATTTAAGACCCTCAAAGAAGACATTGCCTTATGCTGAAATGATAATTAATGAGCATCTGAGCTACTGGCAGACAGGTAAGAGGGGATTGTTGATTTGATTGATTCACTTTTGAGAGAGCCCCTGTTTCTTGTTTTCATGGCCAGCTAAGATAACCACAGCTAGCTTTAGCCTCATATTTAGCATACGGACATGAGAATGGCATTGATCTTTTCATCAAACTCTTAACAAAAAGGAAATAAATTTTTCCCAAAATGTGGACCTCTTCCTTTAAGGTATCTCAATCACAAATTATGGTACATCACGATGATGGGGAATGCACAGTACAGGACACACAGACATGGTACACGAGCTCTCATTGGTCGTACCTGATAGAGCTGAGTGGGCTTTGGGCCTACAGTTAAAACTGTCCACTGACATTAGACATGGGCCTGATTGCTTGAGTGGTGGTTGCTTTTTACCATCACACAATGATTTGTTTTTCTTGACGGATAGAGCAAACAAAACAATCTCTTTGCCCCAAATTCTCATGGGGAGGGCACCGGTACGTGATGAAGATGACACATGAGCGGGAGTGGGTTTGAAGCGAGCGCATGTTAGTCTTAAAGGGCCATCGCCTGTGCATTGTGTGTTTGATGGCATTTAAAGGGTTAATGCTTCACAAGCATTCAGCTTTTTTTTCCAAGAAAAGCTGACAGAAGGGACAAGGTGAGACAAAGTGAACGCAGGAAACAACAGAATGGACAGGAAGAGCAAGAGAGAAGACAATGGGACACCAAACAGAAATGAAGAGACTGGAAGAGGACGTTGCCCATGGGTGGTACTCAAACTAACTCATCATTTCATTAACATGGCAGACGACTGTAAATTAAGGTTGTGCTGTATGGGATTACTGTATGTATACATCAAAATCACAGATAACAGGTCATGTGGACTAATGGGGTGGCATCATTCAAGGATTGGGCAGGTTGAACATGAAGAGTTCTGTGTTGTCGCTTTCCAAAAATCAAATCATTCAAATTATATACATATATGTGTGTGTATTTCCCCCCTCCCTTTTGCAGGCTTTCTATTTACTATTAGGTTTAAAATGAACTGGATCTTTGTTCGCCATTTCTGTTTTTGTTAGTTTTTTCAGAAGAGACAAGACAATACACATACAGACTGAAACAGAACAAAAACAATGTAGAAATTTGAGAGGGAGAAATAAATAAAGAAATGAATGAGCACCATTATGCTGAGAACTGAGAAAGCTGAGAAATAAATCAGAGAATGGAAATGACTTATGGAAAGGACTTATGTCACAAGCAGAGTAGTGACTTTTAAGTGGCTGTGGATTGGAGCAAGATAAATGATGGCAGTGGTGACAGTGGTAGGAATGTGGGCAATGATGGCAACATTGATGATAAACACCAATAGAAACAGATTGAATAAGCCCCCATAGCCACATGGCCCTGTTCTGCTGAAGCATCGAGGGATGTGTTTTTTTGGGTTTTTTTGGGACGTCCATCCCCCTTCCCTCCCCAGCCCACCATCGCTCAGGACAACGCAGCGAGAGCAGACCTGTGCGTATGTGTGACGAGTGTGCATGAGGTCAGGCAGGGTGAGATGGGCAGGGTTGACAGACGGCGGTGGGTTCGAGGGTGGAGAGGGGGCGAGTGGTCGTTGTGTCAGGGGTCAGACTAAGAGGGCTGGAGCGAGGGCAAAGGGAGGGAAAGGCGCAATGTTCTCAGGGAGTTGTGAGCAGAAGTCTCAGGCCATTGTCCACTCCCTCCTCTACCTCCCTTGTCCTTCACTCCCTCCTTTTAGCTTGCTGTCAAGGAGATCTGATGAAAATGTCGTGTGTGTCCTCAGCCCTCTCTTCCGCTCCCCTTTCCTCGCCCTACCCAAGTCTCCGTTCCCCTTCTCCTCTCCCCCCCGACCCACATTCAGCTCAGTTATAAGGAGGTCTCCACACAGTAGAAATGGGCCAGGTGAGGGGCAGAGGGTTTCACCGGCCTGTCCCTGCCATGATGGTTTTGTTGGTGTTGGTGGTGATGATGGTGATGGGGGCTCTGGTTGCAGGGAGAAACTGCATTGGTGCTTTTGTTGTTGCCGTAGGTGACCGTTGAACTGCTGCTGCTGCTGTTGTTATTGTTGTTTCGGTTGCATGGAGTCACCGGGAGGCTATACTGGCGATATGGGCGGGTAGGTCGGGTGCGGGCTGGGGGCTGGGGCTGGGTGGGAGGGGGCGGCGGCTTGCGGAGGGCCGGGTGCAGGTGCTGGTATCTGCTGAGCTCTGATTCGTCGTCCACGTCAGTGTCGTCGATCAGCGGGATGTTGTGGATGAGGTCATTGATGAGGAACTCCGGGTGGGCCATGAAGTTGTGGATGGAGTTGCGGGATTCAGGTTTTTCCCGGCCCTCGTACAGCGAACTACGGAATGCTTTCACCACTCGCATCTGCCAAAAGGAAGGAAGATGAGAGAGAGACCACAGGAAAGAGAGAGAAGAAAGTCAGACATAAGAAAAGGGGAAGAAGAGACAAGGGAAACCCGGAGACAGACAGTCGTGTGTCCTCCAGCAGACAAACAGAGGGACAGACAGACAGACAGACAGACAGACACTCAGGGCCAGGTGGCTACAGTCAGTTTACACAAGATAACTTATAGTCACATCGATGTCTCAGTTCATTTTGCATAAAAATGTCTGACTGAGAGCTGAAAATATTCTTACTGACTGGACTGAACCAGAATGCAACAGTCTTTTGGAGCTCAGGTTAAATCAATGTTTTGACAATTGGAAAATGCATTTAATTGCTTTTTTGCTTTAAATGAGAAGATTGATATCACAGTCATATAAGTGTGCTTCACATGAAGCAAACCAGCAGCCATAGAGCTTCGCTTAGCATAAAGTGGAACAGGGGGAAACAGCTACCCTGACTGTCTGGAAGCGACAGAATCTGCCTACCAACCTCCACTAAGGGTCAGTCATGAAAAAGTTACCACTAATTCGTACAAAAATGACAAGTTAAACTTTACAGATGTTTATTTGAGTGGCTATTTCCTGGTTAGGAGTAACTTTCATTATATCGCTGGAGATATGCGTTAATGTTCCAGTATTCTCCATCAGAACTGCAGGATGGATGGTCAGATAACTATGGAAACACCCTTGCTCCACACCTATTCCATATCAAGTTAGGGTGGCCTGTGTGCCAAATCTGTACATCTTATAAAACAACTATCTGACATCCACACCCACTTTACAATGTGAATGCTTAGCTATGTGTTGGCGAGCAAGTAAGCATGGCTTCCTTTGTTGGCACAACTGACCAACTAAGTGGGGTTTTTTTTACCCCCACTTCCACTGTTTATCCTCAAGCTAAGCAAAGTGGCTAACATTTAACCTTCAGCATGGAAGCAAATAAGCATATTTCTCAAAATGTCAAACTATATATTAAAGTAACTAGCAAATCTAAATATCAAATAGGGAAAGTTCTGAAACACAACATGAATCAAAGATTAAGTGATAAAAGCACAAAGTGGTCCTTTTCAGGCAATTTGAGCTGTTCAGACAGGACAATGTCTTCAAGATTTAGAGGCAAATGTATCTGTAACCTCACCTCACCACTGCATTTTTAGAATACATGTTTACATGTCAAATTATTAGTGTTACTTGTCAAACTTTCTAATCATTTGAATGTGAATTTGGCAACAGTTTCTTTAAGGAGTCCACCTGACCCTGTACGTCACCAACAAAAGTGAAAAAAACAAAGTGTTTTAAAATGAGTTGGCTGAAGACAATGTTTTTGTCAGTTCTCACACACCACTCAGGACTCACAAGACGAAAGCATTCGGTAGCCACCATTACAAGGACCACAGAAGCTGCACACACTTCCCTTCATACACACATGGTGTGTGGGTGTGTGTGTGTTTGTCGGGGTAGAGGTGATACCGTAATTGTGGAGAAAACACTCATACCTCAGCATACTGCGTCACATGCATGCATACACACAGATGAGGGTTGTTGTTAGGCACAAATGAAGAAGAAGCAGGAATGGTGAGTGTGTTAGTTTTATGTAAAATAAAATAAGAATTTGGCAAGAACCTATAGCAGTGACCACACACAGACACAAACACACACCAACACGCATGCAGCAGCAGTGTAACTAAATAAACCAACAGTCAAGTTGTTTCCACATTGTGCGGTTTAGAGGTTGATGTCTGCATGCATCGGACTGGTGTCCATCATGGGTGCTGTTTGTTAAAGAGAGCTGCTTCATACACACAAACACAATGACAACCACACAGTGAGTCAGTTGGTCAGCATCTCGATGCACCCACACACACGCACGCACATGTGCAAAATGTACTGCGGCCATGCTGCAGTGAGAAGAGCAGAGTGATATATATGACGATTATGCTGACGATGAAGTTGCTGCAGGATATAAAAAAACAAGTCTTGCAAAACAGAAAGGTGACAGCACAGAGAATCAGCAGGTTAGAGCAGTATGTGATTGGTTAGATTTCTAGAAACAGAGGGTGATTGAAAGGCTGAGCAAAGCTCAGGCGTCAGCCCTGTCACACATAGAGAGGCAGCCAGGTCATGCTGAATCAGATTTTCTCACTTATGCGCTCTCATACACACACACACATACGTCAGAGTGAGGTCTATGAGTTTACTTCAAGGTGCATTATGCAGTGTATGGTGTATGTGTGCGTAAACACATTCCTTTGCCATGGCAGTTGGTCCATGCACCCTTCCCCCAAGCCCAAACAGAGGAAAAGAAGCAGCATGAGCTCAAAAGAAACAGAGACTGTTCAATGCAAATATACTGACAGGCACAGGCAGGCAGAGCCCTACATAGAGACAGTTTGGCCCAACGACAGAGAAAAAAGCTTTATGTCCACTGCAACACTGACTGGAGTCCAAACTGTGGTTATGAGAGGTGGATGGTCAGGCAACTGAATGGAGATCAGTGCTGCAGTTGGCCAAACTAGGGGGAGTCTCTATATATGACTCTGGCATATATGATTCACTGACTGACATACAGACAGACAGACAGAAAGACAAACAGACAGACGGTCAAGCAGTAGGTTCAGTGCTTATCTGTTTTTCCAAAGAGCCTGTCAGACAGTAGAAAAACACCTCATGCAGACTGAGAAGGATTCAGTTACTTTCTCACTTCAGCGCTTGGTTTGTTGTCATTTTGTTTCCATGGAAAGAGTAAACTTTCGAGTATATATTGCCCACAGTGTGACCAGAGAGGCCGGGAGGTCAGGGCACTGCTGTGTCACTTATTTCCCTCACCCACTTTCGTTCTCTTTCCCTCCCTCCCTATCAGCTCTTTCAGCAGTGCTTGATGGAAAAACAATGACGGTTAAAGAACGAGAAGGAAATAGGCGCTGGAAGGTAGAGAGGCTGCTGTGTGCAAAACAAGTGCTGATGAGAAGAAACTGCAACAAAAATACAGGGAGAAGCTGTGAGGTAGATGAATGGTTAATGGCTCCCATCTCTCCAACATGTATACCACCTTTGAGCAGCACCCAGCCTTTGATATGTTATGACTGAGCTCTAATTCTCTGTGACACCTCAGCAACCCTTCCTCAATTCAGTGCATACACTTCTTATTTCTCTCACTCATATCCCTATTTGAGGAGCAAAAACCAAGGGCACAAGTTTAAACCTACAATTTGAATCTGAAAGAATTTTAGCAATGGCTTGAGTAGTTGAGGATAGAATGTCCTATCTCCCTTATCATTCCTGACCAAAGTTAACTCTCATATTCATCTCTTTTCTCATCTTCAGAGTAGTTACAGGTAGATGTCTCAAGGAAGTTTTAATCAAAACCAACTGAACTTGGTTATAGGTCTTTGAAGATGTTTCATCTCTCATCCAAAAGGCTTCATCAGTTCATGCTGGTCTGACTAGGGTGAGTTAGTCTGACCCTAGTCAGTGAGCTCGTCAGACTAGCTCTCCCTCAGCTCAGACCAACAAAGTCCATTTGATTTTGATTAAAACTTCCTTGAGATAACCATAACCTCGACAAGTGAGAATATTCACAGCCTTACAGGTAGATGAAACTAGCCAAGTCTGAACTGAAAACAAACTGGATCCATAGATTGGTTCTAAAGGTCCAGGGGGATCATGAAGGTCCAACAAAGCTCAGGTGGATGAAAGCATGATCAGTGAGGCAAATTCGAATATCATTTTAATATTTTTATTTAATATTTGAATGTGTCTTTCAGATATGTCTAGACTGTTTTCTCACCCAGTGATTATTTGGATGCAAAAGTAAGAAGTGATGGTGGTCGACGTCAGAACTTACGCACATCATACTGCAACGAGGCACAGTGCCAAGTATGAGGACTTGGTCTATTTTGAAAAAATGAAGAAGTAAAGTTATGCCCTGAAGCCAACTGTAGACAAGCTGCAGTGCAGGGGCACAGGTTTGTCTATCTTGATAACACAGAAAATCATTTATAGTGCGTTTGTTGCTTGAGGATTTCCAGATCTATGGGCAATCATCGGAACTTGAAGGTTAAGGCTGGTGGTATACTGTAATTGTGGAGCTGTCACCAAATCCCATAGAAAGACCAAAACCAACAATATGTTAGTCTGTCTCCAAACGCTCTCTGACTTTCCTACTCTGTCTGTAGCAGTCAGCCCAAAGCTCTGAGGTTCCCAATGAAGACATACACCTTCAAAGATGGGTCTTAAATGTTAAATGTATAAAAGGACAGTTTTCAGTCAAGGATGTTATACACTAATGAGTTATTGACAGCAGCAGGACTGTGTATTTGTGCAAACACACATTATTACAGACATGCATGTCATCCACTGGATGACTTTTACTAAAGCCGACTGTTATCTTTTCATCTATTTTATACCTCCACAGCTAATGACATTCCCATTAGCCTCAGCTAGACTTTGGGTTTAGTGCAGCTCAGCAAATGTTATCTTTTTAACATTCAGCAACTAATATGGTGAACATGGTAAACATTAAGCCTGCAAAAGGTCAGCATTTTAGCATTGTCATTATGCGCATGTTAGCATAGTGACATTAGCATTTAGCTCAACGTACATATCCTCACACAACTGCTAGCATGACTAAAGTGTTATTAATAGTTTTTGGGCCACAGTGGAGCCCTGTAACACAAAGAAAAACATTATATCTAGCTTTGGAAACACAGCCAATATGTGTGTTTTCATATGTTTCAATATGGTCTTTTCATAGGATTTGTTGACAGTAATCAGGCCCATTCGTAGTATGTCTAATCAAGTCTGGTATGCTAGCACTCTGCCTTTGTGTAAACCCCATCCTGAAAGCTAAAGCAAACAGGAACAGTAGCACATTTTGTTTGACCATGGGCTGCCTGCGTACAACAGGAGGTGACTGAGAGAAGCAAACCGGGGTCACATTAACTCAAACTTACTGAACTCAAAATGCTTGCTCTATCACATTCCCTCCTTGTCACATTTTTTTTGGTCCAAATCCATTAGGTTCCTCATCAGGAACTGAAGAAGATGACTTCAAAACACAAGTGCATGTCATACTATTGTTGAGTAACAGATTTGGACCCAACAAGCTGTTTGAATTAAGAAAAAGAATTGAAAAGGCAAGCAATGAGCGAGCAGTGGTGGGAAGTGGACCCTAGTTCCATACTTTGACTGGACATCCTTCCTTCCACACCTTTGTCATGTTACCCGTCTTTTGTAACAGACTTGCAGCAATGTCCAGCTCTGATTAATGATGTGATACATTTTATTAGATTTCAATAAAGTGATGGAGGAAGGATGTGTTTCCAAGAGTACTTAGTAGATAGCAGCCAGGTAACTCCTAGTGTCTGGACAGAATGATCACAACAGTGAGGTGTCAGCAGCACCAACTTGGACCTCTCTGTATCTACACCTCGAGGTGACGGAGCAAAGTGGGGAGGAAAGGCAGCGTGGAATGGAAGGAGGGGAGGATGGATGGAAGGGAGCAAGGAAGGTAAGGAGAAGCAACTGAGAAGACAGATGAAGACAATCAAATGAAGAGACAAGCACAACCACACGCAGGCATGCACACACTCGTACACAAGCATACAAGCACAGGTGCACACGCTTGCACACTGACAGAAAAACACACAAGTCAAACTGCGGCCCTCTGATTTATCAACAAATGCACACACTTAAACACACGCAAACAGGCACACGCAGAACTGACATACAAAGAAATCAAGAGAAAACATGAGGGATGGACGCTACTCTAGTAAGGAAATGGAAAGATGACAAAAAGGTATGAGGTAAAGGACAAATTAAGATGTAAAAAAGAAAAATACAAAAAAATGAAGAGAAACCTACTAAAGAAATCTTATCAGTATGCTACACAAGAGCCTGTATTTAGATCTGATAAAATCTAAATACCTCTACAAAAGAACAAGTCTACTTATGAAGAACAATTAGAACACATTTCCCACAATATTTCTGCAATCAGGGAACCTGCAATATATCGTAAATATAGAAGAAAGAGAAGAGAGCTGTGATGGAGAGAGAGGAAAAAACAGACTGGACGGAGAGAAAAATCAGGACTTTTGGAGACATCGAAGGGGCCAAACTTGTGACGTCGGAGCTGGAAATACTGTTACAGACATAACCAGTTGACAACAATTGCAGCACCGAATAAAAGTGAGAGGAGCAGAAGAAGGAGAAAGAAAGCAAGAGGAGAACTTCTTTTAAGTGAAGTCTTGGAAAAGGCAGTGAGTTATAGGGCTTTTATACTCGAAGGTTTACAGTTAAGAGAATTGCAGAAGCCATATGAAAGCCATTTGCTGATGAGTATGAACTCCATGGCAGTGAAATCTAATTGCAGCATCGAGTATAATAGGGGTCACAGAATTGTTGTTATTATCATAACAGTATTATATCCTCTTGATTTTTAGACAAAAGAAATGACACCACTCCTTTATATTAGAGATGTTTACAGCTGGGGTCAACCACAGTAACCACGCTTGACCTCGTTGACAGACAGGAAGTAAGACATGGTACAGGAGGAGTTGCCATTTGCTCTCTGAACTTCAGGATGCATCCATGTCATAGTAAATCAAACTGTTCCACTGCTTAAATCTCTTCTTTTGGTTCCTTCACAAATGAGTGACTCTTTCTTGATGAACAGCACGGTTCATTCCTGTCAGGACGCCGGGACAGAGAGAGAACGGCAAGCTGCCTCCTGCACCGACCAACACTCAACAACAAAACAGATTCTGGACTGGGACCGGGACTGGATTTTGGACCAGAGCCCGATCAGACCAGAAGGGCTCAGCCAGTCATGACTGGGTGCTGTTTGAAAGGGAGCATAAGAGAAAAGAAGAGAGGAGACATTGCACACACACGAGCAGCGAGCGAGCCAGAGGGGACACAACCAGAGAGTCAAAATACTGCAGTCCACGTGCCGTGCAGCAGAGTGTGTGTTTGTGTCATGAATGGGTGTGTGTGAGAGAGAGAGAAGGTGACTGTGACCGCGTGTGTGTGCGTGTATGTGTGCATGTGTGTACATGCGTTCGGCGGACTCACTCCCAGGGGCTGGGCTGGTATTGGCTGTTGCAGTGGAGAGAGCTACGTGAGAGGGGGTAGAGATAGTGTTTACGTCGTGGAGCTGACTGAGCACGGAGGAGCGCCGTCTCACCGCTCCCTGAAACGAACCGCTTCGCTTGAACGTGCTCACTACCTCCATCTGCAGGACAGAGACAAAACAGCAGCACTCAGTGAGGGCAGGAAAGGCCAGGCTGAGTGGGTGTGTGTGTATGTGTGTTGTGGTCCCTGTCCTGTCACAGCAGAAATGACATTTTGATTCCCTTTGATGTGATACGCATCGCGACTGCTTTCTGAATATTACTGACAAACAAGATTAGAAATGTTGACTGCATGTGCATAGAACGTGTGCTTGCATGTGTGTTTGCTGTCTGTGCACTCAGACGAAACGCTCTTAATGAAAAACTGACCACTTTAGGCAAACACAGGCACTTAAGCAGAGAGCCTGGACTGGCTCTCTAACGCTGCTTATGGAGGCTGTTAACAGGTAGTTATCCATACGGATGCTGTCTGGCTGTCTTACCGCTCATTCCTCGCACAAAGCTGTGCAAGTGTCAATCAGGTCAAGTATCCAAGCAAGTCAACGGACCTGTCTACTTTGTACTAGCAGCTGCACACAAATGTACACGCACAATCACAGCATCCATCGTCTCTGGTGACATTCACGAGCGTCTAAAATACCACTTCCAAGTGAGAGAACCCAGAAGGGTTAGCTGTGGTGGAGAAAATAAACCTGGAGTCATTATGATTGGCACAAGTCAGAAGAACAGACAAGATGAGAGGCTGATTTTTGAAGAGTAAGAATAATTCAGATACAATGTTAACTAAAATTGCATTTCTGTCAGTTCAGTCAATGAAACAGTATATATCTCAGCCCTTTCTTTCTTTCTTCAGGCCCTGAAACTGGCAGCTTAATTAGGCAATTCAGGAAAAATATTCCCCCGAAATAATTAGCAATTTATCATAAAGCACTAGGTTAACATTAAGCATTCATATTCCAATTCCTATGTTCTCTGTGATAAAGACAATACCATTGTCTATCATGTATCCTGTATTCATCATTCTTTTTGCACATTCCCCTTCTGTCTGCATTTCATCTTAAACATACAAACAAGAGCTTATGGCTGGGGTGTTATTGTGTCTCTGTGTGTGTGCATTCCTGTGAAAGAGTTTGGGTTATGCAGTTTTTTTGTTTTGGTAGCCCAGTCAAACAGTACCTGGGTCTGGATGCGGTTGAGGCCTCTGAACCAGAGGATCTGTCCACGGCGCAGCTCTCTCTCGGCACAGTCGATCTCCTCCTCATCCTCTGCCAGCTCCTCCCCTTCCTCCTCCCCGGGCTCCAGGCCCAGCCCCGCCTCTTTTAGGCATGGGAGCCGCTCCGTTGGCACTGTGGCGATCACCTGGAAGCCAGGTTTGTTAGATTGTCATAATAAAAGAAGATACTTTTATGGTGTTATACGGCTGTGAGCTTTCCCAGCCATCACATGGATGAGTTACAGATTATTTCAACTGTCACTTTCAGCACAGAGCAGATTAGAGCAGAAGTGGGAATGAGAATGTTTCCTTACCCTCAGCTCAAGGGAAACTCTAGGTAAACCTGGCCTGTCAGCCTGCACCTGCACAGTGTGGTTTGACTCAGCGGGCTGAAGAGCTGCTTACCTGCCCCCAGAGCAGCTCTCCAACTCCCACGAAAAGACACCAGAGCCACTGCTCCACGTTGAGAGGGGCGCAGCTGAAGGGCTTCCCTCCCCACTGCACGATCACGATCTGCGGCAGGAGCACAGGGAGGGATACCATTATTGTCACATAAACAAACACAGCGTCAAGGGAGAAACCAACATTGCCCCGTCTTTCTGAGCTGCACGAACCACAGTTTGTATGTAAAACAAAAAAATAAACAACCAACACCAGGATATGTCAGCAGTCTCTTCTAGTCTGTCACAGCTTTAAGAAGGAAATACAAGGTGACGTTATTACTGTATCCCCTTTTTATTACTTCTGGCTAAAAAAAAAATAAAAAATCAAGCTCAGCAATAACACTTTTGAGTATTGTATTTAATTATTCATGAGGTGTACCTAACCATTAATGGCTATCAAAATCACATGTCCTTTCTCAATAGACTAACATTAGGTCATGAAAATTTGATGAAGTGAATAAAGTATACACTAGAAACAGTGTTGGAGAAAGTGACGTTAGCTGGGCTGTATGTATAAACTAAAATTTGCTTCTAAATGCAAAGTTTGGCACGCATTCTTACAATGAGGAATGAGTGTACGGATGTGGAAAGCTTGGTTTCTGGTTGAGAGTTAGATGAAAGATTGAAGATGGATACAAAGAGTGAGGAAAGGGTTAGCTTAGCTTAGCATGAAAACAGGAAAAAGGGGGAACAGTTGGCCGAGCCCTGTCCTAAATCTCACCAACGAACAAGTTGGATCTCTTTTATTTCATCCACAAAAATGAGGTGTAAAAATGATGTGTTCTGCTACTACGGGTGTTTACACACTATTTCTGGCCAGGAACGTGGACCACTGAGTTAAATAGTGAGCTCCAAGCATGAAACTACAAATAAGTCTCCTGGTGACATGTTCATTTCTTGTTGACATGCTACAACTTAGTGTACAACAGTAGTACATGTAGAGATGTTTACTTACACAATAATATCAGGTATGCAGTAATATGTTAAATTTGCTACACTAGCAAACATTAGAGTGTATTGTTTTATTGCTAATGAATTCAGCTTTTCTTTTGTAAGTAAAAGTAAATTCACAGACATTCTATTGGTAACTGGTAAATATGGCTATTCTCTCCAGCTCATGTCACCGTGTAAAACACGTGTGGTCTTCAGTAGTCATGGTTCCAACCTAATAAACCCAGCCTTGCAGTGATCTTGCTGTCTGCAAAAGGAACGCCATGTTGGTCTGTTTGCCTCAGTGGAGGTAGCAACAGCAGTCGAAATAGCAGCATTATAATTTGCAGCAGGAACAAGGCTCATCAGAGAGACTCTATCATCCTGACAGCAAAATGCACAGTCATAAATCTCAATGGGACAACCTTACAGTGTGTCACATACAGTACAGTAATAATATCTTTCTCCAGGGAGGAGGGATCCATCTTTCATGCTTATCTCTCCCTCTGCCTTTCACTTCATCTCTTCTTTTCCAAACTCCTTTGGCCTTTCTCTTTGTCTCTCTCACACTACAAATCACTGCCATCCCCCCCAAGTCTCTTTCTTCTCCTGTTTCTCCCCAGAGTACCCCGGAGCACTGAAGAGCTTTGAAAAAAATCGTTCTTCTTTTCTCTTTGTCTCTCACTCTGTCATCGTTTGCTTGTCCGTGGTTTTGTGTACTCACAGCTCCCTGCTCTGTGAAGTGACTTCACTGTAAGTCAGCTGAAACCGACCGCCCTCCTGTGGTTGGCAGAAGCACGTTACAGAATGAAAGCCAATGGGACAATGAACAAGCTGTCGAGGCCTGAAAATGATCACATTCATTTTCTATAAGACCAAGACGTCACCAAAACACAGGTCCATTCTGTACAAGGCATTCGAGCTTGTGTTACTGTAAAAACACTGTGAAGCCGCCTACCAACCACGACTACCTGCTCACGATCCATTTGCTGCTTTTTATCAATCAGTCAGTCAAACTTTCTTTTTCTTTCCTTTCATACAGGTCCCTGCAGCTGAAAGTACTTCACAGGTGGCTACTGTAAGATGACTGTATCATGACAGTGAAATAAAAACAAATAAATAAAAAAGGTGAATGCACTGAAATACAGTAAGATTGATTTTAAAAGTAATAATAATAATAATTAAATTTGATTGAAACATAGACTATGAAGTGGTTAAAATATATATATATATATTTAAACCAATCAAAAGGAAAACATATCATAACATTACAAATAAAATATCAAAATTGAATGACACGGATAAAATAGTGAATAAAATTAAGTATGTAATATCTATAACATACATGAATTGGTTTATAAGCATGTGAGACATGCCGAGGCAAAGCCATGAGCACCTTAAAAACAAGTAAAGGAATTTTTAAATGAATATAGAATATAGAAACTGACAGGCAAACAGTGTAAGGACTTTAAAACAGGTGTAATATGTTTTCTCCTTCTGGTCCTGGTCAGTACTCAGACTGCAGAGTTCTGAATCAGCTGTAGCTGGTTTTTGAGTTTTAACTGTAGTCGAGTCTGTATAAAAGTTTGCAGTTTTTCTGCCTCACTCAGAGGGGGAAATGGTGACACTTTATATATTTCGCATGAAAAAGGCAGATTTGGAGACAAAGCCCACATGAGCCTTAGAGTTCAGACCTGAGTCAAAGACCACGCCAAGGTTTCTTACTTTTTGGCTTGTGGAAAATCCAAGGGAGAAGGGAAAGGGGAGAAACTATTACTAAAATTTCAGTTTTATGCAGTTTGGGATGTAAACAATTCTGTGGCATGCAGACATTAATATCTAAGGACAGACATTTAGAACAAAAAAGGCCCCTTGCAGTTTTGAAATCTCAAGCCTCTGCTGAACTGCTAAGATGTTCATATGAACATAAAACAGAGCTTTCAGCACAACTTGCCAACAAACAAGCCCAGCTGGCTGCTTCATGTAAAAATCGTTTGATTCTAATAAAACAGGTTTCCATAACAAGTGTTACAATTTTACAATCACGGGCCTCCGCTTCGCTGTCTGTCTGTATCAGTGCGCTCAGCTGAGAGGTTGTGTCCTGTGGAGTAGAGAGCGGAGAGTCATCTTTGTCAGATATTGACAAAATAACTCACAACAAAACATATTAAAAATACAATGGCTGCACAGACAGGGGACATCCTCATTAAACTCCAGAGGCAGCAACATGACGAGTGCACAGTGTCTATTGAAAGCGCAGCTTTTCCCATATTCAGAGGTTTATGGGAGAGGAAAATGTAGAGTAGTTTGCCTCAGCCTCACTCTGACTTTATAATTTAGAATGCCCTACAATGCTTTTTACATTTTATGCCACTGATCACTTTATACTAACTAATGTCAAATGCCCTAAATCATGTTTTTAATCAGCAGTATCACCCTGAAGTTCCTGCTCTGCTCAATGTATATACACATCAAAATACAATCTAGTGCAACAGCTCTGCAACATATTCTTCCTTTATAAAGCTTGTAATAGTCAGTTTTTGTCAAAACCTTCCATGTGGTATACAGCTATGTTAGTAACCGGTGGAGTTATATGTCTATTATAGTGCATTTTCATTTCTGATGTCTGTAAATGCCTTGAGCTAAATATAAGAAGTGCATCTCTGTATAATGCAGTTCAACACTACTGAAAACTACAACTTCAGTAATAAACAAGTTGTATACCTCTCTGATAGAGAGGATCAAAACTCAGCATTTTGTAAAGATACAATTTACGCATTGAATTACATTACATTTCCAGTTGTACCTAAAAGAGATAATATAGGGTGGAATTAATAATTAAAATAGTCTGATAGTAAATTAATAAGTAGATTTTTATAAAGTAAAGTCCATATACCATGCCATTATTCAGTTTGGGTACCATCAGCATTAATGGACATATCAACTAATTGACAGAGCAGAGTTTTTTTTTAAAATGTTGGCAGATTTTTTTCAGTACAGTCAGCATTATGAAATTAAGCAGCCAAACAATCAAGCAAACAACAAAAAAACCCCACCAGAAACACACCACCCGCTGAGAGCCACTTAGTAGCACCTGAAAAAATCTGGACTACTTCAACTCAGTGCCAGACACAGTCGCACTTAAGTCATGTACAGCAAGAAAACAACAACAGTAGCCAAGTGGTTCCAGCACACTGTAAGACTGAACCACAGTGTCCCCAGTTTCATTCTTGTCTGGGACCTTATTATATGTCATACTCACTCTCTGTCTCTTCTTCCCTGCATTTCCTGTCTGTATCTATACCACTGCAGAATAAAGGCAAATCACCCCAAAACTAATCTAAAAGCAACACCGAAATATGTTCTGTACCAGAGAAAACCATTAAAGGTACTGTAGATGAAGGGTCAAGAGTCTTACCTGCACAGCAAATGTCCCCAGAACAATGGAACAGAAGATAGGGTTGGCAAATATGCCATCGAAGACGTTTCTCTCTCCGTGGATCTTGCGAGCGTTGATCTCGTTGAACAACTGCATGAGGACGAAGGTGTTGAAGATGATGGTGTAGTGCTCGGAGGGAGGGGAGTGGAGTGGAGCGTTGCGGCCACTGTCGATGTTGAACATACGCTCTCCTGGAGGGTAAAGAAAGGAGAAAGAGGTGGTGCATGATGTAAAAAAAGGAAAACTCACCTGCTGCAGGACAAATAATCTTCTTAACACTTTAGCTGCTGAGATGGATATGTGTTTCTGTGTGCACACCTATGAAGAGCAGGGTAAAGATGATGACCAGCTGGTACACTCCATGGCCAAGGATGTTCTTCATCATGGTCAGTGAGATAAGCGGGTTGTTCCGGCCGTAGGGTTTCCGTAGCAACAGGGCCTCAGTGGGGGGCTCAGTGGCCAGGGCCAGAGAAGCAAATGTGTCCATGATCAGATTCACCCAGAGCATCTGCACTGCTTTCAGAGGAGAGTCCTGCAGAGAGATTTGGGACCAGAAGGCTCGTCTCACAAACCATTCAGATGACTCTGACTTTCCTAATCCTGGTACTGGTGATGTGAAAAGGTACCGTGTTCATTTATCAGTCAAGTTAGAGAATTATCTGATCATAAGTGTATTTGATACGTCCTGATTTAGTTTTATTTCTGTTATGATCTGTTAAAATGGGTCAGGTCCTCTGAGGGTGATGCGCTGTCTGTATTACTTTGTGTAGTTAGGTCCCTCAGCCTTTAGTGCACTGTCAAGTAGCAGAAGTTGGGTAAAACTGTAAATGGCGCTCATGGATAATGTAATCACGTCATGGAGATGGTGTGCGTGTGTGTGTGTGTGTGTGTGTGTGTTAGGATACCTTTGGGGACAAAACTCAGACTAAAGATCAAGGGACTAAAGGTCCCTTTAAATCAAGACAAAAGGTCAACAGGAGACAAATGCAGTGTCCCTGGTTTAAAAAATAATTAATTTTTTGTTAAACTTATGGTTAGATTAAGGTCAGTTTTTGGCAAGTAGTGGTTAGGGTTGGGATACATCTTGAGGAAATGAAGGCAAGTCTATGCAGTGTTCCAAAACAGACCTACGACATTCATGTTTGTGTGTCCATATCTGAATTGTGATTGTCAGCTGTAACAGAAGAGTCCTAAATTAGCATTACTTTATGAATGAAGGAACAGGACAAATGCCACACATCGTGATGATTGTGATTAGCCCGAGTGCTAACTTTGTAGTCACCAGTCACCAGACCAGATGAACAGACTAAAATAGCTCCCTAGGTTGTGTTTGTAATTTTAGCTGATCATTACCAAGTGAAACCAGACACAAACAGTATATATACAAATAGCTGGTGTCAACATCGGATATTTTCCTTTTGAGGTAACTGCCAGTGTGAGAACATTTACAGGTGAGTTTGTGAGGCTGCGGATTTAAGCTTTAAGAGATTCTCTTCAAATGTCCTGTTCTGTCCTTTGCCACTGTTTCACTGACAGTGTTAATACATGACACCTTTTTGCATGTAGATCTACCTCATCACATCTCCTTTAAGGTTCTCAGTCCCCACACAACATTAACTTTATATGAGCTGCCAACAGCACATGTGGTGGCAGCGGTGCATCACTGATGACACTGCAGCTGATGATATCTGCTCTCTATGGTTAATCAAGGAAAGAAAAAAGACTTAACATTGTGTGCCTTTGTTCTTGAATTTGTGACTTTGATGCAACTGCAGCATTTTTGGTGGTGTTGTTGTTTTCCTTTGCTGGTTGAAGAGGATTTTGGTTTAAGACCAAGTTACCATTGTAATACCAAAAATTAAATGAATATGATACAATACAGAAACTGTAATAATAACGATGATAATATTAATACTTAATACTGATAATACTTTGATACTGGTGACAAATAGGGCTGCTTTTAAGCTGGCTGCTGATAATTCTCTTGATTAATAGATGAATTACTGCCTGGTCAAAATAAAATGGGACGTGCCCATCACAGTTTCCAGGGAATCACAGTGACATCTTCAAGCTTCTGACAGGAAAGAGGGGAATCCTTTGTGGAATTGCGCTTTTTTGAAATCTCTTTCAACAAAACTATATTGCAAAACATTTATGCATACAGAAATGCATGCATAAAAAGAGAATTTCAGCAGTTGCTTTGCCTTAGCAGACATCAGGTGAGTGATGTTTACAGAAGTGACATGTGTCAGGTAAACTGTATCTGCAGAAATGTGTGTGAGTCAGCATGTTTCTTTATTTACAAATCTATCTACCTGAGTGATGCAGGCGCCAGTGAAGGCCACTATGACAGCCACTACGTTGACCGTGAGCTGAAACTGCAGGAACTTGGAGATGCTGTCATATACATTTCGCCCCCACATCACCGCCTTGACGATGCTGCTGAAGTTGTCGTCCGTCAGGATGATGTCAGACGCCTCTTTGGCAACGTCTGTCCCCGCAATACCCTGATGGAGATTGTGACAGAGTGAGGAGGGGATGGAGACTCATGAAATGATTCATGCAAGCATTCAAGCATCCAATATTTTGGAGTGCTACTGTCTCAGTATCATGCTGTCCTGCCTTTAAGTGCTACCACTTGGCATGCGTAAGAGCTGTGGCCAGTATTAAATGCATGCTAGTTAAAAAAATGCTTCTGTTTCAAATCAAATCAAATATATTCATAGGTTTTTAATATATCTATTATACATTTATTATTCATAAGAAGATTAACATTCCTCCCGAAATGTACTAGAACATATTAGTTATCTTAAATTATTGACACATTTCATATAGTTGTTGAAAACATAGTGGGATATCACATTCTTATGTTTGTGCACAAGGGATCTTTTTGTTTTGCCCAGAATGGATCTATATACTTGTGTGATTACTACAACATGCAAATGAGTCACTACAGAAGGGGGTTCACACCAAATAAACATGAATGGCGAAGAATATGTCAGGTTACCATGGCAAAGCCCACATCAGCCTTCTTCAAAGCTGGCCCATCATTAGTCCCATCTCCTGTTACTGCGACAACCTGCCTCTGTTCGATGATGCTGCTGTCAATAATGCCTGGACACAAACAGGAAAGCAAAATAAAGCTCTGCGCATCTGTGAATTGAATCCATATTTGTGTTTGTGTGTGTGAGACTCACCTTTAACCAGTGTGTGTTTGTCCGTTGGGGAGGATCGAGCCAACACTCGCAGCTTGGGCCAGATCTTGTCAATACGTTCCTGTTCAATCTGTCGGTCAGATGGAGAGAAGAAATGGGGAAAGAGTGTATGATGACGAATCTATTAATCATTCCCTCCTTTGACTCAATGTCACTGTTTATCCAGAGTGTTGGGCAGATTTGACTGCACAGAGGTGTGATGGAGGAAACCAAGTCAAAGATGCACTGAGAAATGGGCTCTATAGAGTGCTCTGACTTAATGATTATTTGCACGCAGCGTTTAAATTTAAATTTTAATTCACACCCCACAGAAACTGCAGCACTAATCAGCAGACAATCTATCCCATTCTGCATTCTGCTTAATTCAAATGATACAATTAAATGGATTAGGTGAAAGCGGTGGCCTTAACAGTGTATGCTCTGACCACAGACCTACCGGTTGTGATCTAGGATTGGAGAGCTCTGAGAGGTTATCGCTTTAGAACAGACATGAGAGTACGTCTAGATTTATCTTGTGATCCTTCAGACAGGTCACTGAGGCATTGTACATGTAACTGTTCCTCTGTTCTATTCCTTAAGTTAAAGTTCAAAAGTAAGTCCCTGGCTCCACTCCTGGCCAGCGTGTCATTCCCCTGCTCTCTCCCTGAATTTCCCATCTCTCCTAACTGACCTATCAAACAAAAGCAAAAACACTAACTTTTAAAATCTAAATACTACTTCCAATACAGCAGTGCAATACTCATGATGCTCAATGCATATTGCTTGCAATGTATTTTCTTTGTCATATGTCACTCTTAATTTCATAAGAGTAATTGATTAACAAAACTAGAATGATACTTAATAGAGCCATACGACAACAATCGTACATGTCTGTCTAGCCCTTATAATAAAAATTAAAAGGGATATTGGAAGTCGTCCGATAATCTGTACTAAACAAATGTTCACAAACCCATAAATCTCAGCACCATTAATATGTCAGATTCTTTATATCAAGATCCAAACAATATTTCCTGTGAAACTGATGAAAATGGGGTAAATTGTCTCGAAACGTTAAGGTAAGTGATGAAAACTTCCTAGATCCACCCTTTTAATTGGATCAAATTGTAATAAGTTCTTCCCTGGCTAATGACCCATCCCTCCACCAAGTTTGTTGCGAAATCCTATTGACAAATAAATAAAGTAGAAAGCACTCTGAACATTTCCCTAAATCAAAAGCGTATCCACATCTGGATCAATTTGTAACATTTTCTTGACAGCATTGAGACAGTATCCCCCAGTTATTCGTTTTTTCAGATCTTTTTTTCTTTAACCTCCTAGGACCTGGCATCCACATATGTGGTTTAAAAATGCATGCCATGCAAGAGTTTGGGTCTTAGGAAGTTAATTTAATTTATTAAAAACTATTAATTATTTGACAAGTCCAGTGTAGATAGACAGGACATTTTGACGGAAAAGAGAGAGAAGGGGGGTGGCATGCAGGAGATTGCCGAGAGTGGCACTGGAGACCTGCTGCCCTGGAGCTTAACCCCAGGGCAGCAGGTCTGCCATTCAGCTACGGGGTCGACCCTCTGGTGACCTGTCCTGGGTGTACCCCACCCTCACCCAATGTCAGGGGGTATTGGCTCCAGCCTTGATCCTCAAAGAATAATATAGGTATGGGTGGATAGTACAGTTGATGGAGGCTATGGCAGTGGAGTTATTATGGTTCATTCTAATTTAGTACAGCAAAAGAAAACTTTTTAAAATGATATGTACCGTGCATCTCACCAGCTTGAGACCCAAACTCACCTCTCCTTTCTCGTTCCTGATTCGTCGGTTGAAGTCTTTGCCCTCGAGACAGATAAAGTCATCCCCGGGGTGGATGATGCCGCATTTGGCAGCAATGGCCCGAGCTGTGTTAATGTTATCACCAGTTACCATTCGTACAGTGATGCCTGCACGCTGACACTTACGGATGGCCTCAGGCACCTGAGAGGGACAGGGAAATTTGTTCCAAATACAATGCCAGTTACTTTTTAAATATAGATTAGAATCACATATTGAATCAGCCAAATTCACGTTGCAAGCTGAAACTGAAATTAAAAGATAAACATGCTCCATAGTACCCTACCTCAGGCCGCACAGGGTCCTCTATCCCAACCACAGTGATGCAGGTCAACTCCGTTACTATTTCTGCCTCATTGTCCCAGTCAGGCTCCGGATTACACGGCAGGTCCCGGTACGCAATGCAGATGGTCCTCAACCCCTCACATGCCATTGGCTCAATCACCTATCAGTCATTATTAAAGCTTTGGTCAGAAATCACGTCCACAAAATTTCACCAATATCTCCGTCACACCACAGACTGCTTAATTTACTGTACAAATGTCATTTACATTCCAGTATTTGGAGCATAAAACTGGATTAAAGTGTCTGTATATGGTGTGAGGTTTATGTCCGATGACCTTTTCAGTACCTTTGAATTCTCTCTGACAAAGCTGTGGGGAAAAGAACCCCAGCTTACTGTAGATTGCAGAGGGAAAACAACATGATGCAAAGAAGAGGTGACGTGAAGCTGCCACAATGTAAACTGAACAAATGAGCTGGAATAAAGTTCCATAGGGAGGAGGGTTATTTTTCTCACGGCATAAACTATGTTCATCCTGAGCCAAATTTAGGTCAGTCAGCCTGTGTGAGAGAGAGAGACAATGCCCGCTCCGCCTGCACAGGCTAATCTACTGGATAAGGAACAAATACACGTGTTTAGCTGCAAAATATTTTTTTTACAACTAGACTTATCACTTTTATGAATAACAGATTTGGAATATATATTATCATTGGAAGATGGTGGATACTTGCCACAACGTTTGTTCAAGTTCTGTGCTTGTGGCATTTAGAAGTTGCTATCTATAATTTGCAAAAGATATTTCTGCTGATGGATATTAAGTTAGAGGATAAGCAGATGGTGTCAGTTAAGATAACTTAGCAGAGCCTCTGCTGCACAGAGGATTTTGTGACCTTATTCTGGGTAAATGTTGTGTTCACCATGAGATTCAGGATGTAATGACTTCACTTCAAATATACTTATTTGCTTTCTTGCTGATCTTAACATGAGAAGATTGATACCACTCTCTGTGTGATAAATATGGTATTTAGTATTTACTGTCAACAAGTTAGCTTAGCTTACCATAAAAACCAGAAACAGGGAGATCCACTCAGACTGGTTCTATCCAAAGTTCAAAAGTACACCTACCGAAGAGGTACGTTTAAAATAAAAATGTCTGACCTTGCTGTGAAAACAATGTGAAAGGAGTTGGTCATAGAAATGAGCCTGCAGGGGATATCAGCTGAATCTACAGTTGATTTGGCTTTATGTGCTTTGAGCTTTTTGAGCTTTACAATGGAGACCACCACCTTTTTGGTTAACTCTCACAGGTTTCGTAATGTCTTTTTCAGCCACAGCAGGCTGATGTTGTCAGAGACAAGATCTGCCAACATCTGTCAACATCAGTTGACAGCCACTTCGCTATCTGTCCAGCACCAAACAGCAGACAGACACAGTTGGTGAGTAGCTGGTGATAATAGTGTAACATTTAGCGACTAAGTAGCCTGATATTGTCCTCAGGAGTTGGTAGAGACCAAAATCAGACCTAAAAGAGTCTGAATATTGGACTGTTGGACTCATTGTGAGACTTAAACCCCTATTCTGCGAGGATGATCAAAAAAAGTTATGATAACATATCGAAGATACTATTCTGCACCGAGGATCTTTAAATGCTCAAGTCTCACCTGTTTGACCATCTCATCTCTGTCACGTGGTCGAAAACTGCGTGGTTCTCCATTGGCATCTAGGATGTAAGAACACCTGGGGAGAGATATAACACGGAAAAGAGTGACAGGGGAAAATATTCATTCACATGACATATCATCAGGACCAAACATTCATCTGTCCACCTCACTCAGCCTCCCTTGTCACTCACTTTTTTAGCATTATTTCAGAAGCTCCTTTGCTGTAGAGGCGGAAGGAACCATCAGGCAGCTTGATGACTGTGCTCATTGATTTACGCACTGAGTTGAATGTATACACCTGAGTGAGAGTGAGAGAGAAAGAGAGAAAGAGATTCAGAAGAGAAAAAACTACAAGTCTACACATACCCATGACTAGAAACACAGCTCTGAGTGGCTTGGATGTTGGACCTGTGGGTTTCCACGTGCATGTATGTAATAAATCATGACCTTCAGGCTGTTTAGGCTCGCAGGATGCATCATTGTGAAGGAGTTGCAATCAACTACACCCTTATCATTTGAAAACTGGTTGATGCTGATGTCCAACAAAACTAGAACTATAATACTATAACATATATCATATGTACATACATGATTATATGTACAACATATAATCAGAGATTACAGACCTCCGCCAAGACTGAACACATCCATAAAATTAAAAGGTTCATGAAAAAAAACAAAAAAAACCCAAGTTACATGGAGCACCGATGAGAGAGAAACCCTCTGTAATTTGTAATAATTTGCTAGATTTCCCAGAAAGCGGCAAACTTGTCCACTCTTCAACATAGTGCAATGCTAGACCACTAGACTGTGATGAAACCCTCTGTTGAGGCTGTTGCAGGTATAACTTGTTGCAAACAAACATGTAACTGTGTGTAACATGTGAAGGTGGTGTAGAACATGGTTCCTTACCTTATACAGTCTCTCCTCAGGGATCTGCTCTCTGACAGGGGTGTAATCCTGCTGTAGGTCTAATACAAATCCCAGCAGGCCACACTCGGTCTTGTTGCCCACCTGCTTGGCCAGACCCCCCTCCACATCAGGTGGCTTAGGTGGGGTAGCAAATTAAAGAGGGCAGGGAGAGGGTCAAGGAGGAAAATGGAAAAGGAGACAAGAGATGGATGAGGCAAGAGGAAACAAAAAATAATAAATCAAACCAGAGAATGACTTTCTGCAAAACAGTGCCATCACTGTTAGCGCATGACTCACTAAGATCTTGGAGGTGTAGGCGCTGTTGATAGCGATAGCATTGACTAATAGGTCCAGTGTCCGAGCGTTGATCTGTCCAGGGTCGGGAACCACACGGTGGTGTATGTCACCTGGGCAAGAACAATCTCACTTCAAAACACATGAATAATCATCTCTGTATCTGTAACATGCTATCTGTTGTAAAAAGAAAAACTCAGCTAAGGCTTGGTGGCTATAAAATTACAACAGATAACAGTAGATTTCTAGCAGCACTGCTATTACCCTAAAATGTTACTGAGTTGCATTATTGCAAGCATGGGATCCAGCATTTTTCAAACTTGAGCAATGCTTGGGACTAAAAATCAGGATATCTCAGCATCTCCTTTAAGAGCAATACAAACATATTCAATGTATTTCTTGTACACCCCCCACATATGTGACATTGCAATTTCCTTATTGCCCCTAAAAAATTAAAAAGAGACAGCAGGTGGAATGTGAATGTGATCCTACATGGATGGTGAGGGATTTCCTGCTATTAGAAAATGCTGTAATAACTAATAACACCAACAACACTGATGCTATTTATTAGTATAAAACACATATAAAATTGCGCATCATCAGTGAAAAATGGTAATTAACATTTCAATGCCACCAAGTGTAAGCAGGCCAAGCAGCTTTTTTGAGAAATGCAGTTGTCCAAGTTGACAAAGAACTAGTTTTCCAGTCAAGCATGAATAATACCAATCAAGTACACATCACAAGAGAACCACACACTGCTTCTTGATCTAATCCACATTTCATACTTTACAGCACACATTCATAGATTCCCGAAATTTAAGAAATTTATAGTAAAAAAGGAAATGAACAAATCCTGTGGAACGCCTTCTCTGTTCTCTGGCACATGAGAGGGCCATGTGGCACCCACCTGATCAAAAAAGACATGTGTTTTAAATTAGAGTTTATGATTTGATTTTGCTCACCTATATAAGTCTGCACCACAGTCATGCGGTTGGTGGTGAGGGTGCCAGTCTTGTCGGAGCAGATTGCCGTGGCGTTGCCCATGGTCTCACATGCATCCAGGTGGCGTACAAGGTTGTTGTCCTTCATCATTTTCTACATATGAGATTGTGATGAAGAGCAGGGGGGATGTGTGAGGAGTAGAAGGAACAGCGCGGGGGGGGTGAATGATGATGGATAGAAGGGTGGTGCAGAGGAGAAATGGAGAAATGGATTGATGGAATGAGGGAGAGAGAGAGAGAGGCAGGGGAAATTCAGTCCCTGTTCACTCTAATGAAAATTCATGGGCAGATATGATTTTTTTTCATTCAAGATACTTTTGAAGGAAATAGGCAGGGCTTATAACTTTTGCAAAGATTGATATCGACCTGGTGTGGTTAAACAATGGCAAATCACGTAGGCTCACATGGTGCAGCAGCCCTGCTATGTACAGGACATGTACAGTATGAGGAATAGAAAGGATGTGGTTGATTTGTAAAGTGGATTCATGCATATACAGCACATTTGCTGAAATTAGCTGCACACAGATTGAGAAAATGATTCACATAAGATTTACGTTCTCGTCTTATTAGATCTACGTGCTGCCTATTAAATTACTGAACACGTTGGAAAACTCGACTGGGCTCTCAGGAACAGGGTGAAGGTGGTTCAAGTCAAAACCTTATTACAAGAACTATTTTGTCTCATTTGGTAATTATTCATTGGGAGTGGACGTACATGATGTGTGGAGTTCCCAAAGGCTATTTTTTTTTTTTACATTTCAAAATGAACATTGAACATTTTCTTGTTACTGCAATAAGACTAGCAAGTTTTCCATTCTTTGTTTCCTGGATGAAGCAAAATATTTAAAAGATAGATTTGAGATTGGCATCGATCTTCTTCACACTATTGTCATAACTTTTTCAGTTTGGTTTTCCTGACAAAGTAAAACTGCAAAAGAGCATGAGAAGGAGGACTTTACATGTAGGACGTGCCCCCCCCCCAAATTACAGACTCATGTCTGAATGCTACACATCCTTATTTTTCAGCTAAAAGTTCATATTACTCAGGTCTGATCGTTAAATACTTCCTTCTCTATTATCTTGGTGCAGAATGCTACACTGATTAAACATCCAATAACATACACCTTTCCATGTGATAAGCCCTGATTTAACTGGAGGGATGGGTCTACCTTGACAGAGTAAGCCAGAGAAATGGTGACAGCGAGAGGTAAGCCTTCTGGAACAGCCACCACCAACACAGTGACCCCAATGATGAAGAACTTGACAAAGTACTGGATATAGACCGGAGTACACTCCGTCAACCAAGTGCGACCTGCAACACAAACCACACAACATATTAAGGCTAAATAGTCAACTGTAAAGAGTGAGTCATACGCTGCAGAGTGGTTAAGATTTCACAAAACAGGAAACCACTGGCATGAGGATAACATGCCGGGAAATTGTGTGTTTGTTGGGAAGTCGTATACAGACAGACCTTCAACAACAAACGTGTTGATCACGAAGTACAGCACCAGAATGATGACGGTGATGGCTGACATCACCAAACCTGTGGGGAGAGCCAAAGAAGAGTGTCACTCTGTCAGCATGTTCTCGTTTCATTGGATATCTTTTGTTCATTTTAGCTCTGAAGTAATGCACGGCCAATGAATGAAGAACGACACAGTGCGTCATCATTCACTCCTTTACCAGTGTGATCACACTCTGTCGCAGCTTATACTGTCAAACCTGAGAATATCACCTTCTGCATGTCCGTCTGTTACTGCGCAGCAACTAAACGCTGTTGTCACACCCATTGTGTAAAGTTTCACACAACTACAATTCATTTCTTGCGTTCAGGGAGCACTCTGCTGGATAAAGTTCCCACATGTCTTCACCTGCTTTGCCAATTTGAACAGCCAGTTTGGTGAGCTTTCCCTGCAGCACACTCTTCTCTTTCTTTGGAACGTTGGTCTTCTTCTTCTCTCGGTCCTCCACCTCCCCTCCCTCTGCACTCTTCAGGGGCTGCATCTCCATGGCAACACCCCCATCCTGCTTCTTGGCTGAAACACACACACACACACACACACACACACACAGAAAACATAGACACATTCTCTTCAGCACTGCATTTGAAGATGAAGAACACTCATCCCGCATCCAAACCATGCTGCACACACACACACACAATGAGCTTTTACCTTTGTTCTGATTGTTCTCCACAGCTCCATCGGGTTGTTTTCCTGGGAGAAAGGGAGAGTGAGTTAAACAGAGGTAGACAAGAAGATTGTTCACATTTGATTCACATGTCCTAGTCAACAGTTGCACATCTCTGATCTGAATGACACACTTCCAGAAACAGAAAACCACAAAGAAACAATAGGAAAAGGGAAAGAGTAATAAAGGGGCACACATCTTCATACACTGGGTGAAGAGAAAGAGAGACATGTTTGCACGTAACTGTCTCCCATGGGTCACTGTCACATTACTGCACTGTGTACTGGGATCCATTCACTAGCTGAGGAAAGGAGCAGGGCACACAACTTTATGCTCACATACCATTGGTGACTGTGCTGTAACTGCCATCTGTAGAGATGAGCAACTGAGTACTGTCCTCTGGTGGGGGAATGTGTGAGGAAGGAAGGTACGTGAGAGGGATTGGCAAAAAAAGGGAAACAAAAGAGAGCAAAAAGGAAGAATAAAAAACTCAGGTTGTGAATGTGTTTGTGGCTGTACTAGCAGAACGTTTGAAGATGGCTTCTTTATAGAGAATGATAAATAAAATAATAATGAAAAATAAATTGAATATAAGCTCAATTTCAAAATGAGAGACATCAAAGAGAAAAGTAAACAGCCCCACAGCAATCCCACACTGCATGAGGAAAAACTAACAAGTTATGGCATTTGTGGAAGTCTTATGAATAATGTATTAACTCCAGTAAATGACTGTCTGAATGATCCAGCCCACAGAGGCTGCACTGAGTGCATTACATCCTAGTACACAACTAACCCTTTGGAAATAGAATGAGGACAACAAGCAATACAGGGCATTTTTTTCATGAAATAAGCATCGACTACATTGTTTCTGTCCAATTTTACATTCCACGCAGGTTGTCTCTTTTTTAATACGCGCATTCCAATGCAGACGTGAGAACCGCTGCGGCACAAGCATGGATGAGTGCACTGCTAATGATATTAACCTTAAGTGCTTCTGAAAGTATGTGCAGCCTCTGTTGTTGTCTGCAGCTCCACTCTGACTGCAGGGCCCTTCCAAAACAAATTTGAGCATAGACTAATGCTCCGTGCATTGACCAACCAACACTCTTCCCTGAATCTCTCTTGCTCCCTCGCTCTCCCCCTGCTCTTTCAATAATTGATTCAATCTGCAGCCTCCCTCTCTCTCAGATTAAGGGAGGGAAGGAGAAACATGGGTGAGCAGCAGCGGAGGCAGGAAAGTGAAAGAGGGCACAGGAGTGGGGTAAACAAGAGACCGAGCGAGAGTAATAGAAAAACATATATAAGCAGAGAAAGGGAGGGAGGGAGCCATGAGAATGTGTCACAGCGAGGGAGAAAGAGGGGAAAAAGGGAGCAGAGAGAGGGATGGAAAGGATGTGGGTTAAATTATCTATGAGGTTAAACTGGTGTGTTTCCTGTTGAAGCTTTTATCTGAAATCACCTAACTATACACACACAGGCACGCGCCTGCTGCAGTGTGTAAGCATGGACGGATTATCTGACAATGGAGCCCTGCGCACAGACGTACAAGCCCTCCACCGTCTGAAAGAGACACAAAACAACTACTTGTAGTCTTTTTGAGACTGTTCACAATTGTTATGCCTGTCTTTATGGTCATTTTGCATCACTTTGTAGTCATTTTGTATCTCTGTAGTTTTTTTTATTTATTTAGTCTTATCACATCACTTATGGTTGTTTGCAATTTATTTGGTAATTTTGAGTGTATTCGTAATTTATCATCTTTTTGTGTTTGTAGTCATTTGCATGTCTTTCTGCTCTGTGTGTCTCTTTTCATTTTGCATCTCTCTGAAGTTCTTTTGTGTCTCTTTAGTTTTTGTGTCTTCATAGTGTGTCACATCACTTTTGGTTGATTGCATGTCTTTCTGGTAATTATGTGTCGCTGTCTTGTCATGAGTGTCTTTGGTATCATTTTGCATCCCTCTGCAGTTGTTTCTTGTGGTCATTTTCTGTACAGTCATTTCCTTGCAGACATTTCATGTCTCTGTAGTCATTTTGTGCCCCTTTGTGTTTGATTTAGATCTCTTTCCAGACATTTTATTAACTTTTAACAAGAAATATTCAAGTCTTCCACTTACCCTTCTTCTCCTTCCCATCTTCCTCCATCTCTCCAGCACCCAGTAGGGTGAAGATTATGCCTGTCTGCGAGTTGACACCTACAGCTGTCACCAGCATCCTGCCCGAGCCCTCCATCACATGGGTACCTTAACGTCCAAACAGATTAGTGGTTTGGATTTCACTAAGAAACCTGTGGTGCATGCAAATGTGTGACCCACCCGCAAGAGGCCACAAATATGAAGCAACAACTTGTAATCTTGCAAATTTTTGTGAGGTTCTTTGAAAGGTTCTGATAGATGCTAGATGCCCTGAGACACTCTGGCCACTTGGCTGGGAAGTGGGTCAACAGTCAATACATTATTATCATCACATACTGTACATAGAAACAGACAGAGGAGGAGTGTAGCCATGTCAGGTAAAGCAAAAGGTAGTTAGATCAAAGAGTCTTGTCGAGGGCCATTGTCCAGAAGTTGGGTAATTTTGGTATTGACTGAAAAGACAGCCAAACCTGGTCGATACATCACTACACAATGTGTGTTGTCTGAAGTCATAGTGAGTCCTCAAATTAACGTAACAAGAAACTCAGGGATAATTTGAAGTCTAAAAGTTTTTTACTGGAACATCAAGGTCCAGGTGAAAGGTCCAGACTGGATGTAGTTCTGGCTCTTTGAGGGCAGTATACACAATATTAACGTCTTATCACCTTATAAGTTGATAACAGTTTCTTACTTACATCCAGCAGACAATGAATCAGATTTGAATTCATTTGAAGTGGAAGCTCTGGCCACCTGATGAATTTAATAATTAAATACATATTTGGTTTCCTCCTCTGTATCTCTGCTTTAGTCTCCACAAACACTTTCTGGGTCTTCAGCTGCTAAATGCTCCACTTTGTTCACCAGCTAGTTTCTAACTTTGTCAGCCTGCTGTTTGGTGCAGCCCAGTTTACCAAGGCTGTTTCACAGAAAACAGGTGGTTTCTACAACTGGAGAATGAAGTTTTTGAGAACACTGACATGGAACAAAAACAGTACAGAAACCAAAACAGCAAAGTTGCAAAAGGAATGAGCTGAAAGATGAAACAGTCAACAAGGCTGAAGTGAATTGCTAAGTCAGGTCAACATATGATGCAATAGCAATCATCTATAGAGAATAGTTTAGTCTTGAGTTATTGTGTTGTTAAAAGTGTATCAAAGCACAGAGAAAGAAATGTCATAATGGCTAAGATGAAATTGAAATGTGTGAAAACAAACCTGAGAGCAGCATTGGGTCCTTATCCACCGACTTGCGTACGTGGTCAGACTCTCCTGTTAGAGAGCTCTCGTCTATCTTCAGATCGTTGCCTTGAATCAAGATACCATCAGCTGGCAGCAGGTCCCCTGAATACAAACATGGACAGTTCAGTGTCTGATTGTAGTTCATGTCCCTTTTGGTTAGGGACACGTCAATGCATGGGTGTTTAACAAATATATCTTGCGTGCATGTAAGGTAATACATACTGCAATGTAGTATGGCGTAGCAGGAAGTGTTTGAGCTTCAGCTTAACATAAAGACTCGCTGGGAAACACGGTAAAGCATTTGGTCTCTGTCCAAAGTTCAAAAATTCATCTACCAACCCCTCTAAATTTTAGTAGTTATACTTTACATCTCATTTGTTTAATCCATACACAAACAGGAATAAGGCAGTTGAGTGTCTCCCTCTAAAACCACAAGCTGTCATTTTACATTTCAGTTTGTGCACAGATTATAAACAATAAATAGTGCATTGTTAAATGTGTAGAGATGCTGGTAGGCTGATTTTGTTACTTTTGGACAGAGACCGGTGCTAATGCTAATGCTAATGCTAATGACCTGTTACCTGCATATGGATATGAACATGGCATTAACCAACCATGTATGTGACAAGAGCGAGAAAACACTAAACAGGAACACGAGTTTCCTATTTGAAAATGAGCTGACATCATTTTTGTGCAACATGTAGACTTACGCATGTTTTACCATTTTTAGTCAATACTGAAAAATCATTTCTAAGGTCACTTGATCGACTTAAATTTACATTAGTTGAGTTTCTGTAGAAGTCACTTGCTGAAATACCTATGCTAACATGTTACTGATTATTGGTATTAGAAGTTAGCCATATCAAATATGAAGATTTCTTCACTGCTGATCAGAAAAAAAGAAGAGAGGCAATTTCAATACATAACTTTCGCTTCTCGCAGCTTGTGATGGGTATTGTTATATATTTGATATATATTTGGATATTCTATAGGGTGTTCAACTAATCAATCTAGAAATGTAAATTGATTAATTTCTGAGATAATAGGGTTCATATACTCAAACACACATATGCAATGGTCTCCATACCATATTTGACTTGGGCCATGTCCCCCACCACCATGTCAGCCACAGGGATCTGGATGACATTTCCTTTCCGCACGACAGTGAACTTCTGCTCTTGCTCGATCCGGCTCTGTAGACCCCGGAACTGCTTTTCTTTGGACCAGTCATTGAACGCCGTCACTAGGACGACACACACGACGGACAGCAGGATGGCTGCGCCCTCTATCCAGCCCGTGTCACCCTCGCCTTCATCCTCCCCACCCCCTGAAACATTCCCACAAGCTGGAGAGAGGGGGACAGAGGGACAGAGTTAAAGACATGGCAACTGAATCAGATAGCATTTAATCTGCCTAAAGCACCAGCTGCTTGGTGGTATGGGTAGTTGCACAGGTTCCCCATTTTTCCCATAAGTTATCAAATATATGAATGTGAGAAAGCAAAAATCATAACCGAATCATAATCAAAACTGACACATGGAAACATCCTGATCTTTCTGGGCAGCCACAGACATACGTACAACCAAAAACAAACAATGTGGCTGACTAGAGTTTGTGATCAAATAATTTACTACCACTGACAATTAAAACAAGGATCATGACATACAGTACATAAATACAAATGCTAATGAAATTCTCCTATATTTCATGACCTCTCACTGTGGTGTACAGGCCCAGAAAGCTAATGGCAAAAAATCAGTGGTCCCTCTCCCTTCTTCATCTCACAAGCTTGTGTCTGTTGTATTTAGATCCTTTCATCTTTTAACCATGAAACCAAGAAAGATGACTAGATCGTTACAAATCTCTCTGATTGAACAAAACAACAAGAAAATGAAGACAGTACGTATTTTGGTGGCGTCAGAGGTGAGAAGGCAGATATTTAGATATATAACTCCTTCAGTCTTTGTCCTAGTTCACTTTCCACACTTAACTTTTCCACAACCTTGTGTCTTTAAAGCAAGACAACCTTTAAAAAGAAGAAAGGACGAATTCTTCCACTTTCTAATAAATCAACAAAACAAGTCAACAGATCAATTCAGTGCATTCAGGGTTTACTCCTGCAGCTCAACTCAGTCTGAACACTTACAGATGCAAAGGATAGTACATTTTAAAAAGATATTATGGTGTGTGTGACATTACTGAGACGGTGTGCTGATTTTATGACTCTTGAGTGTGAACTTTCATGTTCAAATGATAGTTTGACAAAATGATTTTAGCTCAGCATCCTATTACTAGTTTTTTCCTCATCATCTTATGGTCTTCATCCACAGATTGGATTTGTACAGATTTTGCAGTTTTTTGGTTCAGTAAGTGTAAAAAATCTTCTCTTAATTAAGGAGTCTCCGCTGCTTGTGTTACCCATGCACTGCATCATCCCATAATTAGCACTCGTGGCATAATGTTAAGCACAATTTGCATAGGCTCGTTTTAACATTTCATCAGTCTCCCTTTTCTTTATCTCTCACCTTGTTCTATGAACTCTCCAAAAACTCTTCGTTTCTTCTCTTCCTACCTTAGCTTCCCTGTGGCTGATGGATGATACTATATGCTGATGATAACTTTTCTTCTTCCTAACCTCTCTGAAGCTCATTTTTCCTTCCATATCTCATCTCTACTGTTTTCTGCCCCACACACCACCCCCCACTATTCCTCTGCCCCGTCCTCACATTCACTCTCCTTTCCGGGAGGCTGGTAGAAAGAGAGGCCAAGGGAGATGATGGCGGCGGCCTCCAAGATGATGAGTGTGACGTCCTGTAGGGCCTCCCACACAAGCTCCAGGAAAGTCTTGGCTTTCTTTGGGGGGATGAAGTTTTGGCCATACGTTTGGCACCGACGCTCCAGGTCCGCCGGGTCCCCACTGAGACCTGACAGGTGGAGATGGGGAGAGAGACACGGGGAGAAAAAGAGGGGTGACAGTAAAGGTTGAGATGTTAGCAAATGTCTTTACATAAAACAAAAAGAGAGCTCATATGCACATTCATAATATGAATTCATATTGTACAAGTGTAGATACTAGACACACACACTGCTACACATGCTAAATCACAACACTCCCACAAAAATCTACCAAAAAAACTTTCATCATCCTGTCAAATATTTCTACACACATAAAACAAAGTCTGTGAATTATTGCAGCTAACTCCAGGTTTACTTTCGTGCCTCCAAACCTTGTCTCTCTCATCTCCAGCCTCACTGCAACATCTCCATCTTCACCCTCCTCCTCCTTACAACCTCACCCCTAAGTGATTCAGTTTCCATGGTGACCAGGATAGCAGGTTCAGGGCTTCCTGTCTCTAACAGGTTTCTGCCCAGCAACAGGTGATGTCATTCTTTCAATGTAAGAGATTTGAAGCAGAGTGCTTTCTTTCCTTTTTTATTTTTGATTGGCTGTCAGGGAGGGGCATAATTCAATTTGCATGCTTTGGTCATTTTTGCGTCAGTTTGCCTTTTGTGTGTGTGTGTGTGTGTTTGGAGACACCCTGGTCCAATGTGCTCGCTGCAGGGAGTTGTATGTAGCTGCCAGATTTGCTGAAGCGTTGTGTTGCAATCGGAAGCTCAACAGGGTTCAGGCCAAGGCGAAGCAGAGGCAGAAAACAGGTGACCCTCTGCTGAGTAATCATAGAGAGCTGTATCCCCCCCTTCATTAGTCTATCCCTCACCTTTTCTTTCTTTTCCTCCTATCCATCCCTCCGTTCTTCTCTTCCTCCTCGCTCTCTTCCACGGCCCTTCAGTCTCTTTCTCCCTCCCTCAATCTCCCCTTGATGTGTCCTTGACAATGCGGCAAGCTGTTCTAGCGTTCCCTCCTCACCCTTCACCCCCCCCACCATCACCACACACACACACTCTCTCACTCCGTTTTTCTCATCGTTTCTCCTCCTCCTCCTTTCTCTCTCTTCAGTGTGGATGTAATGGTCTCATACTGCAGTGCTGGGGTATCCATCTCTGTATGTGTGTGTGTGTGAGGAGAGAGATCCCATTCTGTATTGGTTGAGCCGCTGCTCTCTCTGCTCTGTGTATCATATTACAGATGATGTTCAACATCGTGTGTGTGTTTGCCATTCGTTATCTGTTTGTGATGTAAGCATTTCTGCATATTCCCATATTTTCCCACCTGATCTGCCAATTCATGTTCCCCCTGATCGGTTTGATTGCAGTCGCACCAAGCAGAGGAGAGCTGTGAGTTCAGACTGATCCATCACAAGTTTGAGCAGTGATTTGAGGAATGATGTTCCACACAGTGGGAAACATCTTTCTTCCTCTGGTTCGTCACGCTGGGAGACTCCATGTGCAATTTGTGAAAGTCAGCACAGTGCAGAAGAAGTCAGTGCAGGCGTGTGAAGGACTGCGTGTTGTTTGCCAACTGTGCCTCGTAGGGACATCTGCAGGTACATGACTGTGTGTGTGTGTGTGTGTGTGTTGGGACCTGCTGCACTGATTCCCGACCAGCTCACAGTGTCATATTAGCAACACTCGACACAGACTTACTGTAACTCAACACCCACCAACACTCTCACTTTTTCTCTCTCTCTCTCTCTCTCTCTCTCTCTCTCTCTCACACACACACACACACACACACACACACACACACCTCACTGGCTCTGTCTCCATTCAGCCCTCCCTGTTCTTCGCCCTCTCCATCTCACAGTTCTCAGTCATCTTTCTCTCTCTTGCAGACTTTCCCAGCCAACTTCTCCCTGCTGTTGTGTTGCTAGGCTACAAACTAGTTGAAGGAGTGGGTGTAGTGTGGTACCACACCCCTGCTAGAACTTACAAGTGTGCACACACACACACACACTGAAGACACAGAAACCCACATTCTGCCCTCAGTGTCACCACATCTCTTTGACTGGCATAATCTTTTATTTTGTGTGTGTGTGTGCTTACGTTTGCAAAAAGATATCAATTAAATTAAATTCTGTTGATTATTATTAATGGAACACACACTTTGGGCTTTGGTCAGTTTTTAACAAGATTTAACATTGGTTTTTTTATTAGGGCTGCAACAAGTGATTATTTTTTAATGGTGATAAATAAATTTTCATATTGAAAAGGTTTGGACCAGAGAAGGATTGCTATGTTTGTGTGACTGAGTTTTCCCTCGATCATTTCATATCAAATGTAGTTATGATTTAGATCTGACACAATTCATATTGTAATATCATTATAATTATACAGTACTTAATTGATCATGGGAACCCCAATTATTTGATAATTGTTTATCAATTAAGATTTTTTTTTTTCAAACAAAAATGTTCAACTGGATCCAGCTTTATAATGTGAGGGTTTGATGCTTTTCAAATGCAGAGTTTGTAATGTTTCAGTTTTTGTTGACACTGGATCATGAATCATAGTGGGTGATGTGCTGTACTGGAGTGAATTATACTGACAGATGTTCCTTATATATATATACTGTATATAATATGCCGCTGGAGGTTCTCGTCGATCCCTGCACACTTTTACTCCATTTATCCATTTATTGATTTACTCTGTCAGCTTTCCATCTATTCATCCACAATAATCCCTTCATCTAATCATCCATCAATTCATCCATCCATGTTCTCCATGAATCCAGCTCCACCGAAAAACTGCCAGGATTACACAAAATCAAAAGGATGTGTATTTTTGCTGTTTGATGGGAAGGCTTTCATTTTATTTCACTTCATCTTTCTATTCTCTCCACATGGAAATTAGTGATGCAGTTATAAAATCAAATGTGATCAAAACACTTTGCCAATGTGCTAGTGTTGCAACAAAATTCACCGTTGTTCTGGAATGACTGGTGAACACATGTAAGCACTTTCATTTTCCTTTCAGCCAAATGATGATGGTGTAGCAGTCATGATTTGGAGGCAGTCTGCAGCAGCAGCACACATGCAGAAGTGTTTATGTGCTACTCCGGCCAAGAGAACAATGTCATCCATCCCTCCACTCCTTCATTCACATAATCTACCTGCTAACTCATCTCCATTCATCCACCCAACAATTCTCACCCATTCATGTCCTATCTACTCATCCACCCATCCATTCCCTCAACACTCTATTTATACATCTCTGCTCTCACCCATTCAGCCATCCACTCCTCCATTATTCATTCATCCATCCCTCTGTCTGTGTCTGCTCACCGTCAGTGGTGTTGGACTGTAGTCTCTGGCAGAGCCCCTCTGTGTCTCCATAGCTGTCCTGGATCTTCTGCAGGGCATCGGCCCCTCGGAGCTCCATCAGCTCCCTGAGCTCTTTCACTGTGACTCCAAAGTCTCCTCCTGCATGGCTGCCATCTGCCCTTCCTCCTCCTCTGCCCCCGCCTCGTGTCCCTTTGGGATAAAACTCCACCGCACTGTTTGCCATTTCACCCATTGTGGCTGTTGTTGACATGTCAATAAGGGTTTTCTCTGTTTTGGTCCTCCTCTCTCTCCGTAGTCTGTCCTCAACTCAGTTCCACTTTGGTTTGGTAGATGGAAGGGTGTTCATGTGCTCAACAGTCAGAAACTCAGGTTCTGCCTTAATATACTACTTTCAAATGTGTAATTATAATGACAGGCCTAAGCCCTCCTTTAATTTTATTCGAGGGCAATGACGGGGCATCCGTTATTTAATTTTGTCTCCTCACTATTTTGGCCTTGCCTCCCGCTGCTCCTTCAATTCTCCATAACAGGAGGAGGAGGAGGGTGAGGGGGATGAAGGACAGAGAGCAGCGGCACTTCAGAAGCGTGACGTCTGAATGAATCCAGCTTTCTTTTCCCTTGTCTCCTCTGCGACTCCACTCTTTCTTCGTTTCTGTCCCCCTCCCTCCAGGGTCACGGCCAGTCCATGGACAGGCGGGCAGGCTGACTGACTCACAGACACGGGTGGAGGGATGATGTACGGATGGAGAGAGGGGCAAGCGAGGCAAAGGCGGCTGATAAATCAGAGACAGTAAGTGGATCCAGTTCAGAGGTAGCTACTGCTGCACCACCAGGACCTAGGAGAGTGCAAGGAAGACATAAAACATTACCACTCTGCTCTATTGATCTCACTCACTATCATAACATCAAATCATTTCTGAGGCAGAGACAAGGCGTGCTGAAACTGGATTCACTTGACAAACTTGTACATTTGGTGCAGTGGCTAAATATCTACGATTAATTCATAATAATAATAAATAAATAAATAGCAAAGAAGGACTTGAAGTATACAGTCAGCTGAAAAAGGACCCACCATGTCTGTGGTGCAGTCTTTTATTGGTTTCTACTGAAGAAAATCCCCCTTTCAAGTATAGTTTTATTCAAAAGAAAGGCTCAGTAATTTTCTCCATCCACCGCAGTCGCTCAAACGTGAGTAAACAGGGCCTTTGTTTAGGACTATTTTCTGTGCGGACTAATTGACTTTAAGTTGTCAGTGTTTGGAGCAGCAGTATGGGTTACGTGGAACTGTGCCAGAATGTACTATAGTGTGTGTGTTCATGTCAATGAGGGAAGGTGCCATGCAGTGCAACAGTGTGGCTCATTGATGTGCTTTTAATAGTTGTGAACCATAATGGCACAGCTTTATGGCATGCAGATTTTAACATACAATAGTTTGCGTAGGATTTGTTAAGAGCAACAATGATAACCATTATAACTAGTCTGTTCCTTTAGGTTAGATCAAGCATTTCGACTGCAAAGCAGGTGAACACACACCATGCCTGGCCACATGCACGTGCCTTTGTTGAGTCTAACAAGAAACGTGTGAGACCTGAAAGAGGGCTGTTTTCTAAACCCAGCTGCTCTTGTTGAATCCATGGAAAGACTGTTTCCTAATCACTGAATTAACATTTCAACCCATCTCTGGAACTGATTTAATTAAAATAAATCTGACACAGATAGCGCTCAGCCGCCGAGCAGAACAGCGACTCGCTTTTCTTCAGCCAAGCCACGCTGACTGAGGCGAAGCTTCGTCCCACATGAGCAATTAGCAGCAGCTGTAACTAAATATTCTCAGCATCACACATGACACAACATATTCTGACTTCCCTATCAGGGTGTTTCACATCAGGATGACCATATAAAGAAGACTCCATTCTTCGCTCTCTCTGCCCTGCCATGCCTCTGTCCTGACTGAGAGTGTTAGTTTATGACTGAGTCACCCTGCTTCCTCTCACTCTCCATCTTTTCTTGTTTGCCCGCTCTTCCATCTATTTATCTGTATCTGTCCCTTTATCTATATGGGTTTACTGTCTGTTTTTCTTTGTTTGCCTTATCTTGTCTTGTGGTGTCTCATTGCTTGTTATTATTTCAGCCCCCTCGTCCCTCATTTTGTTGCTCTCCCTGTCTATCTGCTTCCTGCTACTGCAATCATTTATTTACTCTGCCAGTCGCACATTTTCTTCCAGCCCGGTCTCTTACTCACTGATTCTGTCTGATTTTATAACTCTCACACAGGAAAAAGCCTTCCGACTGCTGCAACCAGTTCTGACCATGCCTTTCCCTGCGTTGCAGAACTGAGATGAGTACAGTGCACATGTTTATATTTGTGTGCACGTGTGAGCCTCCGTTACATAAATGCAAAAAAAAGCAACTCCACTTTGTTGATTAATTTGTTACGCATTTCTAACTCATACAAACACACAGGCACAAATACAGCCCAATTTAGCCACAGGATGCACAAATCACAACTGTACAGTAAACACACAAAGACACTGACACTCATGCCCAGAGACATCACTTAAATGATCTCTGTCATGACACACACACACAAATGTGTCACACATCACGGCACTTTCAAAATGAGAGAGTCAGAGAGAGAGAGAGAGAGAGTGAGAGAGTGGGCTGAAAATGTGTTGAAAAGAAAACATGAAAACATGAAAAGAGTCAGACAAAGGTCACCACAATCCTCCGCAGCCTGCCCATTTATCCTGAATGTTAGCCCTACTTCTCCACACACCATCCCTCAGAGGGTCGCAGCAATTTCATTTTTTTCTTAAGAGAAAGTGGCTACTCTTTTCCCTGAGGTGTTTTCTCTTTATCGCAGCGACAAGAAGGTTGAGCAGGGTACAGAGTGGGGAACACACAGGAGACAAAGTCCTTGTGGGATTTGGTTCTCGGCCAGCGGGGCCATGTATGCTTTGTGACTGTGTGCTGGATGGGACACCCAGACTACATACGCACAAACAGAGCACATTTGACAACACAAGCCTGTGTGTTTGCTGTCTGCATTTCCTGTGCACATAATTGTCATTCTACATGTGTACTGCCCTGTGTGTGTGTGTGTGTCTCCCTGCCTACAGTGGGTAGCCTGCAGTCCACCTGTGCAGCTGCAGTCCTACTTTCTGACAGGCAACTGAAGGGTCACCTCTGGCAGGGCCCTTGTATCTGGGCTGCTGCCTGCCGTCACTGGCTCTGTGCCAGGCACACACTTCTGTAATGCCCAGTGGGAATAACACACTTAGAATTGGACACAGTCAGTGGCTGGAGCCATTAAAGGTGGGCTGCCAACAGAGCAAAGATATCTGCATTACTGTAGAGCACATTAAAGCAACGGGATGATGGTGGTGAAAGTTTGAATGGGTGGAGGATGGGGGGGCACGAGTATGGAACGAAAGAAAGTGTCCCATGTCCCTCCCACATGAGCTGCTACTGACCTCCACCCAAAGCTACAGCCACACACACCTACGCACACACACACACACACACACACACGCACACACACACACACACACACACACACACACACACACACACTTAATTGAGCTGGCAACTGCCAGCAAGCCTGTGCTCTTGTGTGCAGGACTGGCCCCACGCAACAGTGTTTCCCATACAAAACGACCTTTCCTGGTCACCTTCAGACGTGCCTCATCCGCGACGCGCGTACGGCAACACGAGCGGGTTCTGATGGGAGCGGAGAGACTACACTGTGGGCCCACTAAAAGGCGAGGAGAGAGAGCGGAGCCGATGGTGCGCCACTCGCTCTACCCTATGTCCCTCCGCAAGGTTACCGGCCTGGCCACCGCCGCCGGCCCGTTCTGCCTCACTCACACCCACCCCTGCGCCGTGCGAGTTGTGAAGGTCCCGTCGGCCGGAGATCATTGCCGGATCAAACCCTCACCCCCGCAGCTCGGCGCTGCAGGTGCGACAAACAACGCCATGGATGCACAATACTTCAGAACGTGGTTCAGAAAGGCGCATGCTGCGGGGTGAAAACGTTGGATTGCAGCCCTTCATCTACTGCCACAGGACACGAAGGGATGGATGGATGGATGGATGGATGGAGGAGGGATGGATGGAGGAATGGTTAGCCATGATCATTAGCTCCGCACACGCGCGCACGAGCACATTCACGCGTACGCGCGCACGCATACACACATACTCCCTCATAATGTCATAACGCCGTTTGCCAGGATATTACGGTATGCCCTACTGTATAGGCTATTATTACAGCGGTTTCAGGCCTGAAAAGAGAAATGCCACCCAGGGCCCTGGTTTATTCTGCAAGTCCGTCAAAAACCTTCCTACATGCTCCTGATGAATCTCCGCGCGGGCAACATATCTTCCCCGACAAAAACGGCGCTCGAGCGCCGGGGGTAAATAACCGTCACGCACGCGGGCACGCACGGGCTCACCGACTCACCGTGCAGGCCGAGCTCAAGGACATCAGCATCAGCTCGCGGGCGGGGAGGCAGAATCCCCGTTAATCTGCGTGTGCGTGAGGCGGAGGACGTCCCGAGCCGGATGAGAGGACGCAGCGGGGACCGGGGCTGCGGCAGCTCCGGTTGCCTGGAGTCCGAAGGAGCGAGGGGATGAAAAACGACGACGGTGCTGATGAATATTCCGCTCCGCGCGGTCACCTGACAGTTGGTCGGCGGAGTTCTGCGGCGGTTGAAGAGAGAGAGAGACAGAGAGCGAGAGCTAGAGAGAGAGAGAGAGAGAGAGAGAGAGAGAGAGAGAGAGAGAGAGAGAGAGAGAGAGGATGCGCCGGGTTGAAGGTTTAAACACCTCCGTTGTGGGGAGGGGGGGCAGTCAGTGCGCCTGGACGAGTGCTTGCTGCTCGCTGCGGTGGGACAATTTCAACCGAATTCGGTTAAGTATTAAGGGCACTGGAAGAAAAAGAAAAGAAAAAAAGAAAAGAAAAAACGCCGCGGAGAGAGGAGACGCTCATGCGACATCTTTGGAGGAGGAGGAGGAGGAGGAAGAGGAGGAGGAGGAGGAGGGGTCGAGCCGCTGCAAGAGCCCGCGCGCACAGGAGCTCGGTCGCAGCATCCGCGAGAGGAATCAGACGAGGGAGGGCGGTGCGGGGCTGCTCTACACGTCACCCCCCACCTTCCCGGCTGCGTGATGACGCCACCACACACACACACACACACACACACACACACCACAGGATTTTTGTGTGGGGTAACATCAGTCGATAATAGGAGCCATGTCTTTACAAACGCTGACAACTAACATGAAATATCAGCTCTTTTTTTTTTTTTTTTTTTTTAGCTTTCTACATAGAGCTACACATGTAACAAATGTATAATCCTTTATTCGCATTCACACTGAGCCAGGTCATGTTATATTATATTAAGAGAAACACTAAAAATCAAAAATCATTCTTTTTTCTGGAAACGTTGACTTTACACCAGAGAATCCAAATCATAACCAAATATGCATTTGAATCGCAATTGTGCTATGAATTTTGCATTTGATGAATATAAATTAAAAAGGCCTAAACCATAACAGAGCCACTTTCCTTCCGACACATTCAAACATAAGCTTTAAGCTTAAAATGCAACTTTATGCAATATTCATCCATCCATCCATTTTCCATACCGTTAATTCGTTCAGGGTCGTGGGGGTGCTGGAGCTAATCCCAGTTGCCACTGGATGAGGGCGGGTAAACCCTGGACAGGTTGCCACTCTCTCACAGGGCTACTTTATGCAATATGGAAATATGGAAAAGAAAATTATGTAAAAATAAAACATTGCTCTGCACTTGTGCTTGAAGTATACTGTAAGTTGCCTGAAAAGGCCAGAGCCTAGATTTTGAAATGAATTACATATTTACTTCAAACTCACGCAGGATTGTGTGGGCAGGAGAAGAATTCAACAGGTTAAGCACTGTGACACTTCCTCTGAGAGAGAAGTTCTGCTTCTTTTAGTCTGAAAGATGATACAACTACCGAAAGGAGATGAAAGACGAGTGTGAGTGCTATTTACTTCCAAATTTGCTCAGTAACATTTTCCACACAGAAATTCTCTGTAAGTTATACTCAGAAAACACTCACTTGAAGTTTACTTACTAGCAGAATTGGTAAATCAAGAATACCCAGGTAGAATTTACTGGCAATTTGCTTCCTTAGACACAAAATCGACTCAACCTTTGCAGGTAAATTTCATTCAGACTACCTTTGTATCCAGTTATGAAACCCCCATAAAATGCTTCATATTCCAGGGCTATTTAACTTCCTTCCCTTTACTTTTTACTCTCTATCTCTTTGCTTTGTGATGTATTATAGCTCTTAAGGCCTTGGAGAGAACATTTTGAGGAATAAAAATGTCCAATAAAGTGCCCAGAAGTATCACTTTAAAGTTTAATAACTATGCAAGAAATATAGAGGCACACAGGCAAATCTTTGACACACTTTTGCAGTCTTCAAGAAACTATTTTCTCTCAGTGATGGTCTGACACATAGGCAGGGGTGTGGCCCTTCTGTGCTGCATTTCCATGGACCAAAAATATAGTCGAGACATGATGGGCAGAGTCCTGTGTGGTGGCTTCTTTGTTGACATCCTGTCAAAAACATATGAATCAGTGCTCAGAAATCATTGTACTACACATATTTCTCTGCACAAAGTTCTTGCATAGACAATAAGTGATTTACTAGGTGGGCAATTATTACAGTTGGCACATAAGTAATGGAATCAAAGTATTATGGTCAGAGATAAGCTTATAAGATGTGAGTATGAAGGACTACTTACCTGTAAAATATTAGTCTACAAAGATTAAAGTTAGCTCAGCAGGATGGAAAAGAAGACCATCCAGAATTTTCTCAGTTTACCTGGTGGCAAAATGTAACTGCATAATACAAATCCAAACAGGACATTAGCCAATGCCAATGGAATTTTGCAACAGTATTCTACAGGGTAAGATGATGAAAGTTATGACTTAAAGGTCAAATACGTAGCAGGTTGCTGTTTGTAAACACATTCAAACATGGTGCTTCCTCCCCGAGCGAGAGACTGCCTTGTGGGTGTAACTGGGGTCTGACCAAGCGTCCGTATGTGACAAACTGGGAGTGAGAGAGTATGTGTGTGTGTCAGACCACACTGCACATACCCCTCCTCTCAAAGCACTTGTCTGATCAGCAAAGACACTGGGGCAGTCATGTAAACGTGAGTGTGCCTGATCGCTGTGGTGAACCCAGAGAAATTGCAGAAGTCCCTTAATGTGCTGTTAAGCCTTTATGGAGTAATTGTGTTAGCAGCTAGGGAGGCAGTTTGGCTAGCAAATGATGCATACTCTATGTTATATCAATTTTACTAAAATAAAGACCTCCTCCTCTGCAACTGAAAACCTGGCCTGTGTGTTGCAAAGTTCAGCGCAAGTGGCTAAATAGCTCACAAGGCAAACTGATCAGCTCCTGCTAATGTTCAGCAATCAGTACTCAAACACTGACCCGAGCAGACGAGACAACAGGACTGCACAATGTCAACTAAGCATACAAGCTCCCCTCAGGCTTCACACCCCTGTATTTCATCATCAAATGAGCGACAAAACCATTGACAGTACAAGTCTGTCATCCTGGACCAGGTGTGCTTGCTTAGGTGTCTCTGAAAGGAAAAAGCAATAACTCTCCTCTGATGTCACTCGTTGAGTATGTTTGAGGTTGCCAGGTTCACTCCCATTACCCAAGTATTTATACTTTCATGTCTCAGGTTATGCAGTAAATACAGTAGTTTATTTAATATTAATCGCTGTGAATGATCAAATGCACATGTCCTGATATATATATAATAACAAAAAATAACAGATTAAATAGAAGGTGAAATTTTAAAATAAAAGCACTTAAGTAATAATTTTATAAAATAATCACAGTAATAATTACAGGACCAAAAATTTTTTTTTTCAGTGTGCATGGAGACAGTTTTATACAGTAATGAAAAAAGCAGACACACACAGGATTTAAAGTTCTTTGACTGCACCGGGGAAAATCATCAAGAGAAGAAAACGCCCATGCTTTGATTGCTGAAAACAATTGGACGTGCTACCCAAATGTGAATTAAGAATGAAAGAAAACTGCATCTCGAAAGACCTGCATACTGTACAACAGGCGGGTAATAGAAAGACTGTACAAGGCAGGCCTCTAATTAAAATGATTCATCCTATGAACACGGAACTGGAGCTGGAGTAAAATTCTCCCATTCAAAAGCCTACTTGAGCAAAATATATTATTAGCAAAATATAGGCTATGTAGTATCAAAATACTATTTATCTGGATTCACAGTCAAAATACTGGCATAGCATATATTATTTTATATAGTACATACTAGTGCGTCTCCGAAAATTTGAATCTGGTAAAAAAAAAAAAAAGTTCAATATTTCCCATCTGTTATTTACATCTGTTTAAGAATTGCTGATGCAGTCATTTGTGGTAAAGGGGCCATAACCAAGTACTGAGTGCATAAATGAAAATAGTTTTAAGAAGCTGAATATTTCTGTATTATAAATCCATTTGATTACTCTTAGAAAATATTCAGTATTTCTGATTTTCACGAGCTGTAAGCCAAAATCATTAAAACGAAGATAAAACACACATGTAATGAAAAGAGAATATATGGGAGTTTACCATTTTGAATTAAATTACCAAAACTTGTTCATGATATTCTAATTTTGAGATGCACTAGTATGTACTGAGGGTATTGTTGATATTGATGAATCAACGTGAAAGCATCTGGTAAAGGTGGAGCTACTTCTAATTACTGTATACTTTCGGTACAGTTATGTAGCTTAGTCCACTTGTTCCCAGTGTATGACCCCCTCTAAAGGTTGACAACTTTCTGGGGGGGTGTGAGATGATTGATGGGGAAAAATACATAAATTCTTTTTTTTTGTACTTTTCTCTAAATTTTGCTTACAAATGGGATATTTGAGCTCTTTGGAACTCAGACAGTAATTTAAATAAAACCATGTGAGAAGTTAGACCAAAACTCAAAAACAAATTTAATTAGACTATCCTTATTAACTATATCTGTGATAAATGTAGTGTATATTTCACTCTGATATGAAGTGGAGCTGAATCATAAAATCAAAAAATACTCAGAACAAGTACCTCAGAATTGTACTTTTAAGTGCAGTACATGATTTAAGACACTGCAGATAAATGCATGACTTTTTAGTCAATAGATATCAGTTACAATATTAACACATCTTTAAAGAACGTTATTTGTTTTTCACTGAGCTGGAACTGAGGTTTGTTAATATTTAATTCATAACCTTATTTCTTTAACATTTTATTTGTTAAAACATAAACATGGTACATGCATGTAAACATTGATTCTTTATTATCTGTATAGCTGTTTATGGCTGTTGAGAGCATTGGTAGAGTGATAAAAAGACAATAAACATAAGAAGAGCTTTGGCTCTAATATGTCACAATCGAGCCTGGCTCTGAAAATGTAAGCAAATCAAAACAAATTTAATTAGATGATGCATCATAACAGAAAACTTGTGATATAAAAAATAATTGTCTTAATGTCAGTAAGCAACTTCAGAAGTTTCATGGGGATATCTATTAGTTAATGAAAAATACAGTAAAACTATTCATAAGTACCGTACATGATGTAATTTACTTTGTTAATTTTCACCTACATACTTACTTCTGCTAACATTTATATCAGGGTTTGATTCATTGGTTATTTAAGGCTTTTCCATTTGCTCTTGTAAACATTTAGTAGCGAGTTCTGGGGACAGTCCTCCGGGGCATTTTGACATTTCTGCAAGCAACAGTGATATCCACTGAAGGGGCGACAGCTGCCACACACTAAACCTCAAGGTTGCTGGACTCACTGTTTGGCTGACACGTGAATTCTATGAAGTGTAGTGCAAAAACACTGTGTTTACTAAACCATGCTTACAGAGATACAACATAGCCCTCTAAAATTGGCTGGCCACTTTGGTCCACAGCTCATGAGTGTATGGGGGGTGAACCAAGGGTTGACCGCTGTGGTTAGAAGCAGCAGAACCTTCCTCTTCCTTCTGCTCCAAGGAATCAAACAAAACAGAAGCCCGAGGCGCTGTCCGCTGTGCTGAAAGCGAGCACACCCTAGCGCTGAAGCACAAAGAGCGCTACGTTCAATGCAGCCCCCTGCTAACACACACACACACACACCAGTCCTCCACACCCACATCCCGCCACCCACATGCATGGCTATACCCAATTGGCTACTGTCAAAGCTTGTTATGCAGCGAACCAGTGTAGGGAGAAAGAGGAGAAATGTATTTATAGATGAATCAGATGAACTTATTAATAGATATCCTCTACACTGCAGAGAGATGGACCACAGACTTGTCTGTCCATGCACACACACACACACACACACACACACACCATTTGATGAAAGCCTTTGTTGCTGATTTTATCTTTCCCTCCTCTTATCTTTAACTGTTCCACACCAGCTCCCAGAGGCGCATATAAAAAAATAGCCATACTGTCTTTGTAGATGAGCTCTAATCTGTTTTATTATTTCCACAAATATACACAAAAAGTCCTCCCTCCCTTCAAACAACTTGTCTGTAAATAAGTGAAGTTGTGCCTGATTATTGGCCCATTCTTTGTAGATGTATGCGACAAGGTGAAGGGACACTGGGCAGCTAATGAAACTTCTCTATTAACTGGGTCAATATAAAAGGCTGGCACAGACTTGTATCTTGAAATCAACCATGACTGCAACATCAGTTCAAAAACAATCAGTATTACCAAAATAAAGCTGAGTGCTCAGTCCCTGTTCCACATGACGTGAACTCACCAAGGATCTTATTGGAACACCTGTACTCCGGCTTATTCATGTGGTTATCCAGTCAGCCAACCATGTGGCAGCAGTGCATTGTATAAAATCCTGCAGATACAGGTTAGGAGCGTCAGGTAATGTGTGACAGCCCCACTCGGATTCAAGTGTCTTTGCTGAATTTTTTATTTTGGTCCTTGGATCTCCTGTTGTCATTCCCCTTGCCTCCTGTGTCTCCTCCCTCCTCCCTGGGTGCGGTTTGAGACTCAGCTGACTGCTGGCAGCCCTTACACCGGTGTGTGAAGTGTTCAGCCTCACAAGCCATAGAGAACCCCGGCCAACACTTTAATGAGCTTGTGTCTTTTTGAGGCTGACATTTATGGTGTTGAGTGCAATGTCTCAACTGCAGTCAAGCCCGAAATTATTCACACATACATTTATTTATTTTTTATTTATTTATTATTTTTATACATCCATTTATTCAAATTTTGGCTTAAAGTTACTTTTATTCAACCAGCAAGATTTTTCTTGTTTGGAAATGACACAGGCGTCTCCCAGAAGATAATAAGACGATGTACAAGAGGCATCATTGTGGGGAAAAATTATTTCTCAGCTTTTATTTACGTTTGAACAAAAAGTAGCATGTCCAAAATTATTCATACCCTTTGCAAACTGTCACAGACTATGGGAGTCCAAGCTGTTCTAAAGTATCCAATTACCCATATTCATTGGGAACAGCAGTTTTAATCAACTCAGCAGGTGAAAAACAGCAGCTCTCTGCAGTTGGTTTGTGGACAGTCATGGCTAAGACACAGGAGTTCACTGAGGACCTGCGACCGCGTTGTGGCTGCTAAGAAGTCAGGAAAGGGCTATAAGGCCATATTGAAGTGTTTTCAAGTTCCAGTGGCTACAGTGGAATGTATTATTAAAAAATACAAGCTGTACCACACTGTGGAAAATTTCAGAGGATGTGGTCGGAAGCCAAAAGTGATACCTGTGCAGGCCAGGAGGATAGTGAGAGAGGTGAAAAAGAATCCAAGGATTATCACCAAGGCCATCCTGGTGAATCTGGGCTCTGCTGGTGGCAGCATCTCAAGGCAGACAGTCCAACGGACACTGTACACTGCTGGGTTCCACGGATGCAGACCAAAGAGGACAAGACTTCTCCAGATAGGGCACACAAAAGCCCGCCTGGCCTTTGCAAATGCTCATCTGGACAAAGAAGAAGATGCCTGATCTTCTGTTTTATGGTCAGATGAAACAAAAATTGAATTGTTTGACCACAGTGATGTATCATTCATTTGGCGTAAAAAAGGAAGCCTTGAACACTAAGAACACCATCCCCACACCATCCCCACTGTCAAACATGATGGTAGCAGTGGACATTTCAGAGTCCTGACTTGAATCCAGTTGAGAATCTGTGGTGGGAGCTAAAGATCAGGGTGTTGCCAAAGAGACCCTCCTACCTGAAAGAGTTGGAGCTCATCGCTAAAGATGAATGGGCAAAAATACCAGTGGGGGGCATGCAAAAAGCTGGTCAGCAATTATAGGAAGCGTTTGATTGCTGTAATAGCCAATAAAGGCTTTTCTATTGATTAGTGAGAAGGGTATGAATAATTTTGGACATGCCACGTTTTGTTCAAATGTAAATAAAAGCTGAAAAAGTGGGAAAATAATTTTTTGCCACAATGATGCCTCTTGTACATCACCTTATTATCTTCTGGGAGATGCCTGTGTCATTTCCAAACAAGAAAAAAACTTTGCCAGGGGTATTAATAATATTGTGAATGACTGAGTTTACACTTGACACTCTTGTATGAATGTTGCTTGTCATAACGGGTGCATCTTGCCAGGTGTTGATAGACTGGATGACTGATAGTGTGATGGCTTTGATGGCTGCTGACCCATCCTTATTTTCATCTCACTGTTTACATCAGGGATGATGAATCATGCAGACTGCTCCTTTTGCTCCACCTTTCAATACTGAGACACACACACACACACACACACACACACAATTAAACCATTGTCTCTCCATGACTTCATTACATGAACTTACATTCATTTCCTGCAGACTTACTTTACCTACAACCGCTACTTCCCAAACCTAGTTTGTTTCGAGTAATTCTATGCAATTTTAGCACTTATTTACCAATATTATGGTTGTTTTGTTATTTTAACATATAAGCAAGACAAACTAAATAACATATTAGTTCATTTTTGAATAAATTATTGTTCTTCATTTTATTTATGTATTTATCTATTTATTTATTGTCCTTTTAACCATTCTTAACCCAGAGATGAAGTTTTGAGGCTCATTTTGACTTGCCCAACTTTAACAAGCCACTGGGATGGGAAGCATAGGAATTCAGGGATCAGGGATCTGCCCCCTCTGAGTTGGAGGTACCACCATTTTTTTCATTTTTTACCTTACCCCAATATTCCTGGCTTTTGTTATTTAAATGATTTTATAAAGTACTTTATACTTCCCCTAAACTTAACATTTCTTTATAATATAAAAATATAATGTGATTTTGTAAAGAGATTTCGGTCTCCATGTACACACACAAACACACACAGACACTTGCTCTCTTCAATCTATCATCTGTGCATTAGGCACTGAGAGCGTTTAGCAGCATTGATGTCTAATAGGTCTGAGGCTGAAGGCTACAGAGCTTTTATCAGTTCCAGTGTACTCAGCTCTGAGAGTGCAGGCCTGATACAACATCAACATTCCAAACTGTGATTTTGACATAAACACATGCACATGCACGCGGCTGATGCACGTGCACGTGACCCCCTGACTTCCCCTCAAGTGCACAGCAAAGGCCGAAGTGATGTGTAAGCAGATCAGAGGGGATCAGACCAGGGTGGAGAGCATTCTACTGTGATACAAAGATATGCTCCTCTTCACCTCCTTCTTCTCCTCCTTGCCCCTCCCTCCATACCCTCCATCCCCCACGCCTTAACCTCCCCACCTCTCATCCATCCATGTCCCTCTCTTTTTCCCTACTCCTCCAACTCCTTCCCATCTGATGCTTAATTCATGGAGTCTGGCTGAACACGCACCCTCTCCATTATTAATATAACATTAGGGAGATGGAGGAAGGAGGAGAGAGAGAGGGAGAAGAGGGAGGAGAAGGGAGGAGACACAGTGGAGGAGAGAGGATGGATGTGGGAGATGCGGGGAAGAGGACAGAGGGTGAGGGGGAGAGAAGTGGAAGGAGGTCAAGGAACTAATGAGAGCATGAGAAGGGAGACAGGGGGATGGAGGGCAAAAGAGATGCAATAGGCTAGAAAGAAAAAAAGGTGGGGAAAAGATGACAGGAATGTAGCAAATGAAGAGCAGCTAAGAGAAAGAGGGCCAGATTTTCCCCCAGCAGCAACATGAAGGAAGGAAAAAAAAAACATGGGAGTTGGAGGAGAGTGACAGATGAGAGAAGAGAGGATGTGTCAGGAGGAAGAAGATTGTGTAACGTGTGATGCTGTTGGGGTGCGTGCAGTGTGTCTCGTCCCGTGAAGAGAGGCAGAATGCATGCCACTGTGAGTGCTTTATCCTGGACACACACACTTGAGACAGGCAGACCTGATTTTACACAATGCATGCCAACAGTCTGAGAAGCTTTGTACAGTAAAAAGAAGGAAACTGAAGCAACCTTTGACAGTATTTAAAAAATCTTAGCACACTAATGTGAACATTTTTAACAGCAGCGATGGCTGAGCAGTGTTACAACTTCTGTTTCTGTGCACAGCCCCAAAACACTCTCACTGTGAAAAAGGAATCAGGACGAGGTGTCCTCACGTCCCACTCACTGTTTTTACACTCCACTCGGGGCCAATCAGGTTACAGAGCTGGGGCTACCTCCAGGCTATCTGGGCTTTTAGCCCTGGGCCTGTCACAGATGGGCTGATGTGAGGGCTGAGTTCTTCTGCATGTGAATCTCACTCTGCCCACTCTGCTTTTCTTATCAGAAATAATTTGCAATAAGACCATAACCAGCAACATGTTTTTTGGGGGGTTTCCTTCTTGCAACTGTTATTTTGTTATGGACAATAAATCTGAAAGACAGCTGACTGGTGGGTTGTTCTATCTTACAGCAGTTGAAATGTTTATTTTCTGTGCGGATAAAAAACAAACCATCTTTTATATACAGCAAGTCAACATTTCTTAGGACACAACAGTTGTTGATAACATGTCAATACAAAAAAACTCAAGTTTAAGCTTTTTACAAAGACATTCTCATTAACCAATAACAAAGTGTATTTGGCTATAAACTGTTATGTTCATGTCCAGTCCATGTTTGGATTTACCCTATGCCCCTTCCTACTAGGTTCTCATGAACCACTTACATGAACAAGGCATTAGTAGGTCTGTCTTTATGATCTCTTCTCCTACCCATGGCTTTGGTCACCCTCTGGGGTTTGCAGGCAGAATATCTTATCCTTGATGTACGATTTCAGCTGTTAAAGTCGTACCATAAGTCGTGTCCTTGCACAGTTTTCATCTGTCTTTGACTAATTTATGATCTCTGGAAATTACAGCTCTGGAAAAACACACAAAAAAGACTTAATAAAGCAAGGGGCACTTCATCTGCCAAATATTTCACTATAATTAATTTGATAAGTGACACTTATGATGAAGAGGTCATCGAGCCAATAAATGTATTCCAATTACAGTATGATTTTAATACAATAATATGCAATATCAAGATGACTTACTAAAATGTATCTTTGATTAAGGACATGAATTGGTATGTAGTACAGAAAATGTAATTCTCCTTGTTAGTATGTAGATTTATGCAGCAAGGAGCTCTGGATGACACATTTACAATTCTCTAGTTTTATCCAAGTGAACAAATGTGTCAGCATAATGCTGTTTGATAACAGATATGTACTAGATTTCACGATTTCCATATGCGTTCTCATTGGCTGGTTGGAATTAGTGGTGCATCATTTACATCCGGGTGATAACCTTTGTATTACCAGTGGAATTGGTATTTCAAACATGTCATGTGCAAAGTGCGAAGGGACTGCTGGTGGTGATATAAGCATACAGTACTCCTGAGCACATCAGTATTCTGCAGGGCTGACACATCAGAGAGCAGACGGTGAGAAATGTCTCCCCAAGGTGGCAGGAGTCAGTAATGCAGGCCTGTTTTGGTTTCCTTTTGCCACAGTTCACAGACTAAGTGGGGCAACATAAATTGCCCCCCCCATCTCTTTCGCTCACTCAGAGGGATACATGTACACAAACGCACCTGAACCCCAACACGTGTGTACGTGTGTTTCAAACACACACACACACACACACTGAACGGCTCCCATGTGTCTCCTCTGTGCAGGTCTTGTGGGCGCGTCCTTTAGATACACTTGGCCTCCAAGTCGTAGAGTTGGAGAAGGTCCGAGATCACAGCGTCGATGTCGGCTTTGGTCACGTCCTCGCACAGCACCTACGCAAACACACACACACGCCGACTTCAGCTACACACCTGGCCTCAATAAACAGTGGACATCAAAACGTCCACACACCGTTTCAAACGACCTACATTGGATTGCCTGGAGGACTGACGCAGAATGCCGTAACAAATTCTGACTTTTTCCCCCATTTGCATTTGCATAGAGTGACTCATAAAAATCAAAGCTATAACAAAAGACAACTCGCTTGTAAAGCTGCTCGACAAAGGGAAACTATAATTGCCACCATGCTTCATGAATACTCCACACAAGGGGCACTTCAGCTTTGCAGGCTGGCTGCAGCTGGGTGGTCAGGTGGGGGTGTCACTTTGGTGAAAGTGCAGAGTGGTACAAAGCTGCAGGGTTGCTGCTGGCACGTCCCTTAAAACCAGGGAGCATCTGTGCAGGGCTACGACCAGCGTCTGTGCCCGCCACGTGCTAAAAAGTGACCTTATGGACAAATTGAAATAACTCACATGCTTTAAATTCCACTAGATGTGATTTGGACAATGGCATACTCATGTCGCAGCAGGGTCTGCTGATGAGACATCACTGATGTGTGTTACGAAGAAGGAAATCTAGTCCTAAAAACCTGGGTAAAAAAATAAAGCTACACACCACTGGGGTGCTTCAGTACTGACACTGTGTACATGTAGGCAGAAAGAACAATGCTAGCTAAAAAAGCCTTTGACAATGTTGAAAAATGCATCGGCTCATTTTCTGTCCACTTGGGGGCGACAGTAACAAATCATAATAACTAATTTACAAGAAGGACAGAGCAGGTAGCTAAATCATCCTGACCTGGTGTCGTCCAGATTTCAACTTCCCCCTGAACGTTCACTCGCTTTTACAGCTTACCCTCACCCCCAACCTCCCCGTTCAGCTATTTACTGCACAGTGCACACACTGGGACCATTTCCAGCACTTTAGCTTCAAACAAGTTAAATCTGCGCTTATCTTTTACAATTCAACCGTCGTCTCAGTGCTCTTTAAAGGACTGATTCACGCCTCAGCTGAAACTTCGACTGCCTTCAGTGTTGGCACTTCAGTGAACACCGAAATTACAGTCATGAGGGGACATGACATGACTCAAAATAAATGCTAACATATTTGCTATGACTTATTAGTTTATGTAATGTGTTAGTGTCAAATGAAGGCATTCACATACAAAGTCTTGCTTGTTCACTCTCACACACACACATTTGCGATCAGCCCTCTCTCCTCAGTCTGTAATCATGGACACGCACCTGCCACCACTCTTTCTCCCCGACAGGCAGCTCCACACCGTAGCTGTTCAAAGCCAGGTACAGCGTCGCTATGGCAATGTGTTGGGGCGTGTGACGGATGCACATGGCCCCATGGTAACAGTCTCTAAGCAACGCCCAGGAAGTCTCGGTGACGGGGGTTCGAGACCAAGCGTGGCGGTTTACCAGCGACTTCACAGACAGCAGGTAGTGGAGTAGATACTGTGGAGAGAGGCAGACAGCAGTTAGCCTTCCCGGTTTTACTTTCACCGCTGACTGGTGATCAGCCAATCACAGCGAAGTCAAGGTGATTTTGATGGACCACTGAAATTAGTAAAAGCTAAAAGAGATCAGATGAGGCAGGGAAGTGATACAGCATTTTCAACTCATATCTGAAACACCCAAACTGCACACAGACACACTGGGACAAGCATGACCTCATCAGACAGCAACAGAGACTGACAAGTAGGCTGGATAATAAGTAAGGGGGACAGGACCACACACACACACACACACACAGCTACCTTGTGAGGGTGCTCAAAGGAGACGTGGAAGTTGAGCTGTCGGAGGATGAGGAGCTCACACTGCACCACACTGTCCCTCAGGTCCCAGAACTCCTTGTCACATTCTAGAGGAGCGCTGCCGCTGTTGAAGTACCTGCGAGGGAGCGTTCAAGGTGACCACTCTCAAACCAAGCCGAACAAAGAGTGATGAGCGAGGAAAAAAAAAAAAGGTTTGCTCTTTTTTCCTACCGGCTAAATAAAGCACTGTAGACCACACCGGATGACAGATATGTTATGATACTAATGTGTTATGTACAAAACTGAACTTATGTTTTAATTTTGAAAAATATCACTATCACAAATTCCCAGAATCTAAGGAAACAGCTTTAAACATCTCATTTTGTCTCTACAACTGTCCAACACCCAAGATGCTCACTTTGCAGTGACATTAAACACAGAACAGCCCAAATGCATCATGTTGGAGAGGCTGGGATTAGAAAAGGCCCAAGAAATTATTTAAACTATGAAATTGTTCTGCAGATCAAAAGGCGCAACGCTAAATCAGGTTCCCCATTGCATTTGATACTTCCGTTGTGGTGTAGTAAAGAGCGACTGGGTGGATGTCGAGACTGCTTGGTCAAACATCTCTCTAAGGTCAAGACTGAATGGTCAAATTCTGCCTTTTGGAAAATCCTAAAAGTGCTGAGAATACTGAGCAGCTCAGTGAAAAATGCACCTTGTGTGCCTTGAACAGATAAGGTTGGCTGATTTAAGGAGGATTTTATCAGTCATTTGGAATAACATGGAATTACAGTACAGTATGACAAACAGACTTGACTTGACTTGTTTGATGTTGTCTGCGTGTGGTCCGCAGAAGTAATTTGAGGCGTATGCTGCACAGTTTACCTGTGGCTCACGTTGATGATGTCGCGGGTCCTGATGTGCTGCTCCTCCACTTTGCCGGCCAGGTACACGCAGCTCATGGCAACCAGGTAGGGTTCGTACGCACGGATGCTGACACGCTCGAAGAAGCGGTGGTACAACAGACACGCTGTGGCCACGGGCACCGAGCGCATACCCAGCTTGACCCCTGAGCAAGGAGGGAGGAACGAAGTGTGATGGACTCATTCACACATATTCATGCACTGCGGATCCACTTGATTGTGGCCTGATAATCAGACTGAATTAGTATTTCATTCATATATTCATTAAAGAAACTATTTGAATCACTGAAAAACATCTGGCCAGAGGCTAGTATAATTATTACCTCTGATAGATTGTAAATGATGGGGGAAAGCAAGCACACATTAAACTGACATATTCTATATGTATTTGAGGAACATTTCAGGGCAACAGATGCTCACTGTTTTTTTTTTTATTTTTAATAAACCACTGTAGATGCCGTTCATTTCCACCTGGACGTGTAATAACTTGTTTAAATGTAAGACGTGATAAAATAAAAACACATTTGAGTCAGAATTGATATTATAAATCACATGTACTCAAGTCAACATCATGACGTAGTCCGTCGCGGTTTTCTGGGACTCACCTGTCTCCATAATGAAACGGCAGACGCGAAAGTGTGTCTTCATGTCCCGGCCCGGGTCCGACTCGTCCCCGCCGGAGTCTCTCCTGGCCGCCGGCCACAGCGCTGCAGCGCGGGCGGCAGACGGGCGAGAGGACGGACCCTCCATGGTCTCCTGGACCATCGGCGGGACCGTCAAGCGTCGCCTCGTACAAAGAGAGCCCCGCAACAGTGGGGTGAGAACTGGAAACTAGGTGTAAATCCCCCCCACCCGCAGCGAGGCCGGTGCGGGGCGGGGCGGGGCGGGATGAGGGGGTGTTTGTGTCCGAATCACGAAACAAGCAGAACACAGGAGTGGAGGGACGATTTACTTAACTGGACGTCCTGATCTGCTCCACACCATTTTGTTACCAGCATACACACAGTATGCGACGTGCCCTACCGGAAGAGAAACAAACGTGTTTCCGGGCGACGATGTCAAAATAAATGTCGTGCTTGGTTACGTTTCAAGGGGAGAGGCTAAGTGAGCTTACGTCTGCGCAAAGTCACGTTAGGCAGTGTGTAGGAAAATGAACGCATTCTTAAACAAGCTGTCGACACACGATATTCTTCCCTTAGCGAAGTCGTACCCTATCGAATTAACCTACCGCACATACTTCCGGTTACATCTTCCACAGTAAAAGTTCAATTGGAGGCCACCAGAAAGATGCCGGGCAAATACACGTTAATGACCGCAAGAGATCGTTCATAATTGATATACACAAAACAGATTCATATTAGTACTTGGACACTGAAACAATCAGGTCTATTAAACTCATCTTCCCAGCGTGCAGTCCGTTCCATTTCCCATGACCCCGCTCCCCAGAAGACACCGTCAGCTGGACTGCGTTGCTATGCAACAGGACGCAGACGCGGAGGGTGGGAGCAGATGCAAAAATGTCATCCAGTTACTCAGCGAATCAGGTAAGATAAATACTATTAAACACGGCCATGGTTGGACATTTTTTGCTGCTATATTTGGCTCACACGTACCTTTGCTAACGCCCCATTCTCAGTATGACAGCGCCTTCAAATCGCAGAGACTGCAGAACTGGTGCGAGACCAAACACTTTACAGAGGTAGAGAAGGTTCACTTTACACCAGCATCCCTGTCCCCTTGTATACTGCTACTACTACTAGTACTACTACTATACTTTTACTGCTGTTACCATATTACAATACTTAATTTCGCATCACCTGGAAGTTTGATGAGTAACATTGAAATCTGAAAATTTGATGATGTGACATGAGTGAAGCTCACTGTGTGTGTGTGTGTGTGTGTGTGTGTGTGTGTGTGTGTGTGTTTGTGTGTGCGCAGAGACCCACTGCACAGGTGGGTCGCACGACCTTCATTGCCAATGACAGAGGACACCTGCTCCCAGGAGTGGTTAAGGTGAAACTGAGAATAATTAACCTACTTCTCTCTGTGTCAAAAATACAGCCCTTCGATCATGTAGTACTCCACTCCCTCTTGTGCATTTGTTTGTGTGCCACAGAGAGGCAGTGCGTGGCCAGACTTTAAGGGGACCTGGGATCTTCCTGCTCGTATCCCAACCCACCGCATTAACCCCACAGGCCGCTCCGTGGAGGGTCTCAATAGGCTGAAGTCCTGGGGCTTTGACCCACAGCACGCTGGAGACCCTCAGCCACACAGCTCGGGCAAAAACTCCAGTCGGCTGCAGGACACTGGCAAGCAGGTCAGCTCCACGGCCTGTTAACAGGTGGCAGCACACACGTACATAACATTATGTACATGACGTACATGAATGATTCAGTATTTTCCCATACAGAACGCTTCTCCTTGAACTTCAACACGTTCTCGGTCTCGCCTTATATGTTCATCCACACTGTTTTCACACGGGGGGTGTTTCGAAGGTTGTGATGGCCATCATAGTTCAACTTGTGTAATGTTTGGGCAGACCTGACCAAGTTTTTACAGTTTCCAGGTACAAATTGACAGATGTGACCTTTGGCCTGAATCATGGCACTGATTGACACTGCACAGAGGTCTGAGCAGATCATCATTACTCAAAGACAGAGTCACATGACCAGTCTCAGGCGAAATACAGTATGTTTCCTAACGATGCCAATGATCTGCTACTGTGAATGGAGATGAAACAAATTGCCGTGGTTACTTACACCATATGTATATACACTCACCGGCCACTTTATTAGGTACACCATGCTAGTAACGGGTTGGACCCCCTTTTGCCTTCAGAACTGCCTCAATTCTTCGTGGCATAGATTCAACAAGGTGCTGGAAGCATTCCTCAGAGAGTTTGGTCCATATTGACATGATGGCATCACACAGTTGGCGCAGATTTGTCGGCTGCACATCCATAATGGGAATCTCCCGTTCCACCACATCCTAAAGATGCTCTACTGGATTGAGATCTGGTGACTGTGGAGGCCATTTGAGTACAGTGAACTCATTGTCATGTTCAAGAAACCAGTCTGAGATGATTCCAGCTTTATGACATGGCGCATTATCCTGCTGAAAGTAGCCATCAGAAGTTGGGTACATTGTGGTCATAAAGGGATGGACATGGTCAGCAACAATACTCAGGTAGGCTGTAGCGTTGCAACGATGCTCAATTGGTACCAAGGGGCCCAAAGAGTGCCAAGAAAATATTCCCCACACCATTACACCACCACCACCAGCCGTTGATACAAGGCAGGATGGATCCATGCTTTCATGTTGTTGACGCCAAATTCTGACCCTACCATCCGAATGTCGCAGCAGAAATCGAGACTCATCAGACCAGGCAACGTTTTTCCAATCTTCTATTGTCCAATTTCGATGAGCTTGTGCAAATTGTAGCCTCAGTTTCCTGTTCTTAGCTGAAAGGAGTGGCACCCGGCATGGTCTTCTGCTGCTGTAGCCCATCTGCCTCAAAGTTCGACGTACTGTGCGTTCAGAGATGCTCTTCTGCCTACCTTGGTTGTAACGGGTGGTTATTTGAGTCACTGTTGCCTTTCTATCAGCTCGAACCAGTCTGGCCGTTCTCCTCTGACCTCTGGCATCAACAAGGCATTTCCGCCCACAGAACTGCTGCTCACTGGATATTTTTTCTTTTTCGGACCATTCTCTGTAAACCCTAGAGATGGTTGTGCGTGAAAATCCCAGTAGATCAGCAGTTTCTGAAATACTCAGACCAGCCCTTCTGGCACCAACAACCATGCCACGTTCAAAGTCACTCAAATCACCTTTCTTCCCCATACTGATGCTCGGTTTGAACTGCAGGAGATTGTCTTGACCATGTCTACATGCCTAAATGCACTGAGTTGCCGCCATGTGATTGGCTGATTAGAAATTAAGTGTTAACGAGCAGTTGGACAGGTGTACCTAATAAAGTGGCCGGTGAGTGTATATAATAATGTAATACATTCTATTTGCATTGCTCATTTAATTGAAATTTAACTTGAACTTTTTTTTTATAATAATCAAAAAAGTGGTCAAACAAATGTTATTCTAAAAAAGCAGCGTAATAAACACAGAGGGGTGGAGATGTATGAGACAAGACAAGCTTTCTTTCACATAAAAGCCTTCAGTTGCTGGGCCTTTCAGAGGTGTGGTCAGCTGGGCTGTCTGCCACACCTCTGATATGGTGAAAGTCACCATATAAGCCATAAAAGACTGTTGGTGAGTCTGTGATGTCATGGAAAAAGCATTTCAAAGTACTTCGTACTTCGTGTTTTTTTTCGAAATAAACATAGCTGATGTGCTCAGCCCCCTGAATGGGGAGGCATTGAATAAGCACACAGCCAAACATGTCTTGGGACTTTCGTTTAATTTTGCCAATTTTTCCCCCTTTTATTAGGAGTGAATGAGAATCAAAATACAAGTATAGTACACAGTGTACTTCCAAGTAATTCGAGCTACTGTAGACCAGTCTTGCTTGTCTTTGCCAGGAATTAACTAAATTCTCTGTGCTGCCTCGGGAGATTACTTACAATAAAAGCTCTCTGATGGCTCTGCATGGAATAGTGTACAGAATGTCTGCGGTGCATATCTGCCCGTCTAATGTGCTCCTGCTTGCTATTCACATTATGCTGGCACACCTCTCACTGTGTCTGCTCTGTTCAGTGCCTGGCAGAGAGGCAGAGCAGCAGTTTGTCACCCAGACAAATGAGATATTCTGTCACTACAGCCCTTGTCTTGAGCCTGCGTGCATCAGGATTTTGTCTGACGACATCAGGGTTAGAAATTCAGGATTTCAGCAGCTTGGAATTGGCTTGGAAGTGACTGCTGGTTTACATGTAGTCTTCGTGGGCCACGTTCTGGACACTGTTTCATACCCTTTCTGTTGCCTGACAACAGAAATGGAAAATCATTTAAGTGAGAACACTTTTATTGGAACTGTGCTGTATCAAAATACAGCACAGATGGTAAAAGAGAAGCAAACAGATAAAGGTCTAAAACCAGCTGACACAAGGCAGATTGCAAATATATTGTGCTAACTGACGAATATGCTCATTAGCATTTTCCTTTTTCAGGTACATCCTCAGTTTCATATGTTTTAACAAACACATTCATCAGTGCAGAAGGAAAATAAAATCTCTGACCTGTTTATCAAAATATAAATACCATACTAAACACACTTTTCTCGGCATGTCCCTGATTGGCCTGATCTTAATGGGGTTTGGAGACAAGAGGACGCGCAAACACAGATAAGCTAATGGGCTGTGTGTTTCCTCTACTTCTATGTTCCTCCGGTGCCTGTGGACATCTCCAGAGTGGTCTCAGCGTGTTGTTTCTGTCCATACAAAATGCTCTTCCACTGCATGGAAGGGAATTATTAACAGCTCTCACTGATTTTTGACAGTAAACAAGTAATAAAATGCACTGTTGTTTTTTAATTTAGCTTTTGATTTGTTGAAGAAAGGATGTGTTATTTGCTCTATTCATATTTACATAGTTGTGCTTTAACTGTGGCCTCATCCATGTTCTCACTCCTTTCAGACCGATGGGGATGTACAGAAAGACTGCGCTGCCCCGTCCTCCACAGTTGAGGCCCGGCCAGCATCTCAGAACCGCCCCGTCACTGGAGGCGAGACGACTGCCAGGCAGGACCAGGACTCGCGGGCAGCTGTGGCTGGATCCGTCGCTCAGTCCGCCGAAGACAAACGAGCTCCTCGGGCCGCTGGCCAAGACAGGCCGTCGAGCCAGCGCTCTGCGGCCGAGGAGAAGCCAGGAGAGGGAACCGACGGCAGGCCCGAGACTGGCGAGGGGAGACAGGCGAGTAATGTATGAGAGGAAGTGGCCATCCGAGGAGTGCGATCGTCCTCTGAGCAGAGGCACAGAGACGTACAGCAAGACCAGTGAGCTTTAATTCTCTAGTGGAAGAAAAACATAGCTGCAAAAATAAATGCATTTTGACCTGCATCACTGTGGACTTATTTTTGCATGGCTGACCGCAATTAAATTGTTTCCGTCTCCTGGATCAGGAAAAGTCAATATATGGTCAACACAGTGAAAAAAATACAATAAGCTTCTTTTAAAATATTTTTTATGGATGTATGACTTATCATGATGACTGACCAAAGCAAAAAACACTTTGTATTTGTCCTGTCCTGAGTACTGTTTCATCAGCTTTAATAATTCGTATTGTTGTATGAGCTGACCAAAGGAGCTTTAAGAGTTAATCGTCTCAAAACAACAAGCTATTGTTCGCTCCTCTGTAGAAACTTGCGTGGGCATTCATCAGTCAGTTGTTTGATTAGGCATCCTCTGAAAATATATTGTTGATTAAGGACATTGTGTCCAACAGCCCAGCTCTTAGAGAAACCACAGCATGTTCCTGTCCACGAGTCTCATCTGATATAAAACCACACGGATATCCTTCATCTCAACATTTAGAACATTTCTCAACTAGAGCAGCTCGAGAGCCCTAAAGTGACTGTGAGCTAGTGTATTTACTCAAATGAATGAAAATATATGAACAAATGGAACTGCTTTTTTATTGTAGATATGAACTTTTATTATTGAAAATCTCTTCATTATGTTGAGGAGACACATCACAGAACTCGGTCAAACATTTCCTTCTTCCTGACAGCTGCTTTACACAGTTTCATTAAGCACTAAATTTCAAGGATGAAACTGTTTCAACAAGGCACAGAAGTCACATGTTCAGTCGGCGTACAAGGTGTAGCAGATACAAATAAGGGATTAAATCTGGCAGGAAGAAAAAAATCACACCTCTTCTTGGTGCTTCGTTGTGATCCGGATTCTCCTGATGATCACCCAATCCTTTTGCCCAGCTGTAACGTGTATCCTCAGACAGGAAGAGGCAGAGCTATACTTTCTGTCCACCTCCTGTATCTCAAACCTCCCCTGCTCTAATGGCCCCACTGACTGGAAAACTTTACAACTCTTCTCCCCTTTCTCAGTGGCAATCACCTCGTGGCCTATCTCCACCTGAGCTGACTCCAGCAGGTCTTTACCCCCTGACCCCGACTCTATAAGTATCCCCGTCACCGTTGAAGGCTTGCTGAACACCACGGTGAGGTAATTTCCTTTCTCTGGGGAGCGTCCCCAGAAGAATCCCTCCCCAGCATCCCAAGCCTTTTTGGGGAAGTTTTTCTGGTAGGTGGACATGTCAGAATAAACTTCAGCTTCAGGATTGGTGTAGGAGCCCTCCTCAAAGTCTTTGTCCTTTAGCTTGTTGTATGTCCCCTGGAATGAGGAGAAAGTGCCCATGTGCTGGAACAATGAGGGTTTAAAAAGGATCGGCTCTTTCTGCGTCAGCAACTCCCGAAAGTGACCCATCAACCAGTCACAGGGCATTTCCTGATAGAAGAGGAAAAGGAAGCGGGCCAGGAGAGGAAGGTGGGCTGACCTGTACAGTTTTCCAATGTACCCCAGGGCTGAGAACTCCAGCATTGCCCAGGTGGTCTTCTTCGCCTCTTGCTGCTCCACGTGTCTCTTGATGGCAGTGAGGAAGTTTTTGGCAGAGGAGATGTCATCCTCCAGCTGGAGGTAATACTGGCCAAGGCCGGCACTGTAGTGGATCAGGAAGGCATAATCCAAGTTCTGCTTGGAGCGAAACGATACCCTGTCTGGAGCATCGTTGAAGTTCCGCTTTAGTCCTGCAGGAGAATCAGAGAGAGATCAGAGAGAGATCAGTGTCACAGCATCGACCAGACATTGAACACGTGGATGTGAAGGAGTTTTTACACTATTAGGCTTGCATGTGAACTGCACCTGTAATAGGAGGGTACCATTCCTGGGGGACATGGAGGACCACCAGCTGACCTTGTTCCAGCTCTGAGGCAAACGTAGTTTTGATCTTCCTCACTGTGGCGACTCTCCAGTCGACATCGAAGTGTGCCAGCAGCACCACCACCACCAGGGAGGAGCGCTCCTCAGGAGAGGACTGGGAGAAGAGGGACTGCAAGGTGGCAATGAGATAGCTGCCCTTCTTCCTCTTTACTGATGATAATCCAACAGTTAAATACCCTGAAAAAAGGCAGGACAGAAACATCACACGTGGGGGTGGGGGTGGGGGGCATGTAACTATGACTGTCAAAACCCTAGATGGACATAAACAGCTGATATCCTCTCAAGGCATGGAGCTGAGCAACACTGGGTGAAACCGGCCAACACGATTTGCCATCTTTTCCCGGACCTGCTAGAACAGCTGTTACATTGAGGCTACATTGTCCAACACTGGTATCTTCAGGTGTGGTTTCCAACAGTCCAGTCCAGATCTACATCCCGTGGGTATAGATAGATCCAACTCATTTATTTAACTGGACTTTGCACATGTTGGGACATGGCTATTATCCAACATTATCCCAGGAAAATGACAATAACTTAAAAAGGAGACTTGGAGAGATTTTTTTTCTCTGACTGTAACGTGCCCTCAGAAGATGTTCCCACAGTCTCACATGAGTAAAAATGTGGTGGAATGTCCTTTTAAAGCTCTGAACTTATTATTACCAGCAAGCATATTAATCTCATTTACATCTTGAACAGCCTGTCAGAGAAGACTCATCATAGAAGAAACCATTGCCCCCCCCCACCAAACTAAACAAAATGACTCCGCCAACAACTAAGCAGACACTTCTGTTTGTTGCACACAAGAGTCACATCTTTTTTGTTATTTGTTTCCAGCGTTTCAAATCCTCTCCTTTTATGTCCAACTATAAAAGCGAGGTCAGAACACAGGAAAAGCTGGTCAAGCGAGGGGCTTATTGTTACTTCCTGCTTGATAGTGGGGAACAAAAAGTGAAATGTCAGCAACCTGTAACCTCTCACACGCTCATTTTTGACAAAAATGTAACGGTTAAAATGATTTTCAGTTTACCAGGAAGAAGAAGGAACAGTTAAGTTGGTGAGTCAGACTTGAGATTCAAAGATTTTATTGGTCACGTGCTCAAAGCATGTGGAGTGAAACGGCGGAGTGTTCAAAGCTAATGTACAATAAAGATGAAGAAAAAGGGTAAAAGGCCAAAGATAAAAAAATATATAACTCACTAAAAATGCAGGTTAAAAAGATCTATCGTTATGTCACAGTTGTAAGGTCAGCTATACAACATTATTACCTTTGGCAAAAAGGTTATGTTTTGGTTCATTCTGTTTGTTTGTTTGTAGGATTACTGCAAAAGTGACAGATGGATTTTTATGACTTTTCTACCAGAAGCGGCTTTTGGTCAAACTTCCAAAGCTTTGCATTTTGGGAGCGATCCTGGTTAGTATCTGAATTTTTAGAAGGATTTTTCACCATCAATGAACTACCTTGATGCTTTCAAGAAAATAATATTCACACATTCCAGGAGCATATGCTTGCACAAATGTTATTTGCAGGAGATTTTTGGATCAGTGGATAGATGTACGTGATAAGAGACACTTAGATAAGAAACTGTTCAGCCTCGGAGTGCTTCCTGGCTCTCCTTTTATTCCTGAAACCATTGTGATAGTTAAACACTTCGAGCCACTAACAGTTTGTTGTCTGGTCCCTTGCTGTGACAAAACAACAAAAAGTCAACCATCACATCAGTTCTGCCTTAAGAAAATGAAAATAAAATAACAACTCACTCTGTTGAGTCGACGGTGCTCCTGCGAGCAGCTGATAGGAAACATTGAGAGGCAGGTAATCTCCCTGTTCCATCCAGGACTCCTTACTCACCAACCTCTCTGCTTGCCAAGATAACTCCTTTGGAATTTGCTCATGTGACCTTGACAAGCCCTGCAAAAGAAAAATACACACATATTTATTGTGACAATTTATTGCATACACAAAACATGTGCTTCTTATGAGGATTACATTGCCATTACTTAGCAACACTGGATTATTTTCATGTTGTCAAGCAAGAGCAGTGCAGGTACAGTTAAAGTGAGGGAGGCTTCCTTGCAAAGCCTCACTTTAACTGGATGTGCACATTTGTTTCCTGCAAGCAATGAAAATGTAAATGTTGCATCTCGTAGTTTGAAATATAACCCTTGCTGCCTACCCTGTGTGTGTGAGTGTGTGCGTCTCTGTCATAGGGTATGTTTGGTTACATATTTCAGTCTAAAGACGAGTTAATAGGGAACAGATTGTTGGGACAGGAAAAAGATGGCTCGGGTTTGGACAAGTCTCAAGGAAATGAATAAAAATTACTGTAATGTCACTAAAAATCACTCATGACAAAATGTGTGTGTGTGTGTGTGTGTATATACTTACCGCAATGAGGAAGTTTGAATGGATAATGAGATATAATCCACCGACTAGGAGAACTGCCAAAACAACATTCTTCTTCCTTGAATAACGTCGCATCTCCTATCGTGCACACACACACGCGCAAACACACACACACACGAGATACCCTATACGTCATACTGGTGCGTAACTCAGTCAGCACAACAGTAAATAATTCAGGTAACAGTGAATGAAGGTCTCAGAGGGCTCAGACACGTTAGACATGTTATACTGCATGAGAGGCCTCCCACTTACTGTGTGTGTGTGTCAAACACTGATAAAAGTTGAGTTTATTAAAAGGACAAATCACAATTGCTCTGTTGAATATACCCCTGTCCCCCAACACTTTATTCTATTATGCATCTGCTGATGTCATCCCTTGATCAAATTGATAGTGAGGTCATTAACCGCTCTCTGTAGGGATTGGAAAAATATTTTCAGAATCTAGCTGAGACTTTTCCACAGTTTCCACCTGCCTGCAGCCACTTTCCTTTTAACTCTCATTTACACAAACAGGTTCCACCCAGTCAATTCTTAACTAATTTTTTCCACTGATGAGCCACACAAAGAGGTTCTTACCTCTTTGTGTGGCTCATCAGTGATGACAAACAAGTGATTTCCTTGATGACAAAATAACTTACCTTCAAGTTACCGCTGGCTAAGAACAGGCGCTTTCAAAAACATGAATTACCCGTTGTAATACCGGTTTCAACAAAACTGGTTAAGTGAGAAATGACAGCGATGACTGACAAAGCCTGCTGACTGCCGCCAATATACAGTGGATACGTGAAGGAGATAAAGCCACCTTCACATCTCTATCTCGCCATACGACAGTGGACCTCCCTGACCTGGGATCGGTTAACATGCACTGACAAATAAGGTTTTCTCCGTGGTCGTATGGCTGCGTAGCTTTTTGTTTTGTCAACAAGTACGCAGGACCTCCATTGCTGGAACTAATTATAGGGCAGGCCTCCTCATCTATAATTAACTTCATTCTCCGCTATTTCAATCTCCAAAATCCAAGCGGCGCTTGGCGCGCACAGCCGAACCGTGCCAGGACCTGACTGACACGACAGATGTGTGCGGCTCTGTCCATGTGGAAATAACAATAACGCAATAATGCTGTCCGATGAAAACCGTGGCCGGACCCGTCGGACCGATTTACAGGGGTGGTCCGGAGATCACGTTAAAGCACCGACTCCTAACGCAAGTAACGCATTCGTTACTTTAGCCATTATTAAAGACGACGTCGAGAGGATTTGGGAGCGTGATACTAACGGTAAAGTCACAGTGGTTGTGCCAGGCGCGTCTACGACTGGTAACTGGTAACGGCGATCAAGTTAACTACCGCAAAGTCCAACCGCTAATTTACTCACTTTAATGTGTCGGAGAAGCGGCCTCGTTAGCGCCAAGTGTAAAATTGGAGTGATAAACTATCTTGATTTCAAAATGAGAAAACAAAAAAGATAGCGATCATACGTACGGCTGTCTCAAATGACTGGCAACATGTTTCTGTCAGGAAAGTTTTCTGTCTGCGTGTGCGCCACACACGCTCTCATGAAGGCACCGTTAAAAGTGAAGCTCTCGTCCCGCACGTCCACTCACCTCCGTCCGCCAGTTCGCTCCGGCGGCGCGGCGGCCGGCCGTCACACCACTCACTGCAGCACTCACGAGGCACGGAGGATTACAGCAGACCGAAGAGGAGCCGGGGCGAGGACAGCACTGCGCATGGGAAACCGCGCTGCCACATCCTCAGAGCGGTCTGTGCCCCCGCTCGTCTGCGGACGGCGCACGCTGCAGGCGCGTGAGTGCGCGCGGCGCCGTCGGTGCCCTCGGCTTTATAGGAACTAGGTGTGTCGTCACTGCTCGGCGGCTGCATGTATAACTGGGTGGGATCAGAGGCACATTGTCATGGGGCCCCCTGACTCCTTCACATAAACACACGCCGAACGATGCAGTCCTCACGCTTTATTGTTTTCAACCAGTTCGTGTGTGTGTGTGTGTGTGTGTGTGTGTTTACCATCAGCCCGCTATGTACTGGACAATCACCAAAATATCAAAGGATATCCACATTTCCAGTTGTGCATGTTGTGAACAAATGGGTGAGGAGACCCCCCCCCCTAAACACACATGTTTGGAGATAAACATTATCTCTCTGTCCCAAAGACAGAAAGATGAGACCAGTCCTCCATAATGCTCTCATCAGGCTAAACATAACCTTCAGATCATACAAGTCATGCCTTCTGTCGATGTGTGCCTTGTGTGATTTTTTTGTTGTCTTATTTGAACTCAACTCACAATGATTTGGTAAAGCCGGGCCATTTTTGCTCTCTCCCTTGTGTAACGCATATTTCAGCTCTCTCTGAGGACAGTGTGTGCAGCACGGTGGTAAGAATGGAGAGAAACCCCTTCAGAGCTTCTTGATCTCTGGGGCGCTGCTTCAGCGTCACTTTGACTCCCTCGTGTCCTCTGTCTTTTCTCGTCGCCTCGCTCCCGCTCCGCCCGTCGGCTGCTGCTTCCTCTCCGTCTTCCTCCCCTTCCCTTCCCTCCAGCGCCGCTTCTCCGCCGCCCGTGCCCGTCTTGCCTCCGCCTCTCTGATGCGCCGCTCCGGTGTAGAGCAGCTCCCCCAGGATGAGCGTGCTGCGGGGTGCGTCAGCAGAGCGGGCCTGCTGCGAGTGTGTGTACAGGTACACCCTCCAGGGGAGCGTGTGCGGCGGCGTGAAGGCCAGCGTCTGGATGTTGACCAGCTGCATCGCAGCCTGAAGGCTTTGTGGGGAGCAGTGAAGTATCGCCGGGCACTGGACGTGTTCTTCCACACACACATAATCTTCCTCCTCCTCCGTTTCCTCAGAACCTATTCACAACAAAACAAGGAGAAAATCTATAACCAGAAGCTTTATAATGTCAAGAAACACTGTCAATGTCCAGTGAGACACTACTAGGGAAGGGAGACCCACAGCAGCTGTGCTTACTGCTGATGATAGTGGGGCATATCCAGACCTACAGATTAAATAGGAGACTTTATGTGTGTGCCCTTGTGCTGACATTTACAGAATAAGAAAATAAAGACTAACAGAGAGAATAAACTAAAGAAGAAAATCTTTAACAAGTCACATTTAACGTTAAGCTGGTAAGGTAGCATTAGCAGCCTTGTTAAACTTGTCAGGTAATAATTAGACTTAATTCCTGTGTCAGTGAGTGTGACGCAAAATGAAAAGTGCTGGCGAGAGTACGCCAATGTGAGTGATGATCAGAAATGAGCCTAACTTATCTGGTTTGATGTTAAAAAAAGACGCTAAATGTGTGGATGACTTTTGTTGACACGCCGTTATTTCTTTGAAGAAATCGTTGAGAATGACCCAAACACTGAAGCAAGCTGAATACTGCAATTAACTGTGCATGTGGCTTCTGGTTTGCAGAGAAGCTACCACAAACTCTGTATCCAACAAAGATTTGCCCTTCTTGCCGGAGAAGCTGTGGGGATGTTTGGGTCAATATCTGGATATTCATGAAACACATTCTTGGGTTGCAGATCCCATTGCTGTTGTAGTTGGTGACCTGCCTGCAGGAATAACAGGAAACGAGACACTTCCTGATATGATCTACAGTGGAAGCAAAAGCAATCAGGTTTTGACTCACTTGTTATAGATGATTGGCTTCATGTGATGGAAAGACTGACACGCTCTCTTGACATACATGATAAGAGTGTGACAAGTGTGACAAAAAACCCATCTCTGGCACGCGTTTCTTCCTACAGGAAGTCTGACTGTGTATCAAATTATCTTGGTCCAAAGTCAAAGTGAGTATGACTTTCACTAAAGATTCACAGACTGAAGTTTAAGGTATAACAACACAAAAAGGACACACACATAATCCCCTTTGGCTGATAATTAACATGTGTTGGATTTCTAGTGGCAGAGGAACTGATTTTTGCAACACCAGACTGTAAAAACGCTCCATTACAAGTGAAAGTAAAATTAAATGTCACTGAAATACATATTTAAAGTTGTTCACCCAGAAAAATTACATGTGTGGCTGTTATACTTTATAATTCATTAGTAATTAGCTGGAAAAGATGGCTGTGCTTCTATAATCTCTTGGGTAAACACATCTATAGTAAAGCCAAGTAAAGTCATCCATGTGTCTTGTGTGCACAAATCTCACTTTGTAAAGAAACTGCAGTAGTTATGAAAGCTGTCAGTACAAGTACCTCAAATCTGTACTTGAGTGCAGTAGGTGAGTAAATACAGTAAAATACGTTCCGCCCTGCTCGCTCCTGCCGACCACAGCTCCCGCCCGTGAGGAGAACAAAGAATGTCCGAAACGCATACAGCCCCCTTCCATTAAATCACCTCGCTCAACGTGCAGAAACCGTCGCCGCAGCCACATGCGCTCAAACTCCTCCGGGCTGAGATCCGGGGAGAGGGACAAGCTGAGGGGGGCCGCGACGCTGGAGGCCAGGACACCAGCGGAGGAGTCTGCGCGCCGAGCGGCGGCATCTGAGCCTGGGGAGGACACGGGAGGACAAAGAGAGGAGGGGGAAGATGAAGTGGGGGGCGGTGCAACAACAGGGAGCCAAACGTTGGACAGGAGGACAGAGAGTGAGGACATGGTTGAGAGATGGGGCATTAGGACGAGTGCCAGAGGGAGACGTTTCTGATTAAAAACGGCACCGCATTCCCAGAATCGGACCCCAATTTTGAAAAAGTCAGAACAACTTTCTCAGTCACTGACCAAAATAACACAGCTCAGTATGTAAGCCTGATCCACAGGGACCGATTTAAAGGGGCCCGAAGACATATGTGACCTTCAGTGACCTTTCTCAGTAGCACCACAGTGCTTCACTGAGTATTTGGACCCGCCTTCTATTGCACTCATTACTGTGTTGTGGGTTACACGTTGAACAAATGCATTTACTCACTCCTAGGGGGAAAAAAGAGAGATAACAAATATAGATCTGTTCTGCTTCCATTACATTAAAGGCAGCCTCAGATGAGCTCATACGCACAAGCTCACATTACATGGATGTCAAATGTTATACAGTGGGCAGTCTAAATTGACTATACATTCAGCGAGAAAGAAATGAGTTCTTTTTCCCCTCAAAATCCTGTGCAGAGGACACGTGAAGCTTGGTCTCAGTGGCCACTGAGCTCTGAGTTTCCCCAAAACCAGAAGAGGATCTGGATCCGGATCAATTTGCGATCCGGCCGGCCGGGAGACGAACCAGGGACCTGCAGCTCAGGGGCTTAAGCCCACGTGGTTAATCACCTCTAAGTTGGGCAAAGAGCCACATCTGATGAAATTTTCAAGCAAATCCAACCATTAGTTTGTTGCTAAGTCCTGCTAATAAACAAGTAAACCCAACTGGTTGTGTAACCTCCTTGGCAGAGGTCAGGGAAGCAAACAGGATGCACCTGAGCTCAGTTCAGAGTCCCACAGCAAAGGCTCCGAACACTCACTGTATTTAAAAGCGTGGTTTTGCTTTGTCATCATGGCGTACTGTGTGTATAGTCAATGCCAAAAAATCAAACATTTTAAATTCTATTCATAAAACAATAAAACTCTAAAAAACCTTCCAGAGGCTTACTGGATGACCGGCAAAGGGGGCGCGCCTGCTGTAGATCAACACAGGAACAATGCTCAGAGGTTACATTTATAGCAACACCACTATAAAGTTCTGGCTCCAGCACAAAGCCAGCCGGTGGACGTGACTGTTAAGCAACCTGAAGAGTCTCCTGCAGATACATTAGTGGCATTGTTTTTTTTTCTGGCGAGCAGTAAAAAGCAGACCGCCTGGCGCCGGAACTGACTTTGAGAAATGAAATTCAAACGACAGCTCAAACATTATGAAGCTCAGAGGCGAGCTGTGTGTTCCGGACGTGGGCTGTCAGTGAGCCTCTCCTTCATGTGATGCAGTGCTTGTTTATTACATCTTTACACTCAGCGGCCACTGTATTAGACTGACTGTGATTCAGTTCCACAACTCTGCTATATGTTCCTTCAGACGTTTATACAATATGTATTACATGTGACCACCTCTGTGACGGTGCAACAGCTGCAGGTAACAATGTGGCCGCTGGCATCACGCCATCACAGCACACTCGTTTCACCGGACAACCGACAGCCAACAGATTGTTCTTGCACATAGAACTCATTCCCCGTCTTCTTCTGAATGAGCAGGTACTGACAGGATCGTACAGTCGTCCTGGTGCTCCCATGTGAACCACAGCTCTGTTAACCAGCGTGTGTGCGCTGACACTGTGCATCGTGGGGAAGCTGCTCCTGAACTCCTGAGGCGTGTGCGCTGGCATCATTCATATCTTATCTCATACAAGTAGAGAGGCTTTACAGAGCAGTCAGACACTTCCAGACAGCAGCTCTGCTGTCCTCAGATCGGGGGGGGCATACACATAAAGGCACACCTGTGTGCTTTCCAAGGGAGGAGAAACACATTTTTATCTTGGTCATTGAACTCTCCCCTTATGCGCTACAGATGGCATCAAACTTTTCCTGAGGTCTCAGATCTTAATCAGCTTGTTAGATCTGGGGCTAGTTCACAGTCATTGTCAGGAAAGGTCAAGCGATTCAAATCTCAAAGCTTTATCAATACTCTGACTCCTCAAACATTGTCCCAGCCACCAGCAGCTGTGGGCCTCCTCTAAGCAGCTGCCGAGCTCTGAACATTAAAACAGAATCTTTCCGGGGATTGTTAGAAAAGGTGGAGCAGCGTTGTACTGCGCAGCACCACCTGCACAAACATGAAGCGTGATGGGGAGAAAACCTTCGTCCTGTGTCCTCACCACTGACCCATCAGAACAGGAACATCTGAACAGGCCTCATGCATTCAAAAAACAGGTCCTGTGGACAGATGGAGGTCAAGGAAGCACAAGGTGTGTTTGGAGGAAAAAGGTGCAGCATATCATGAAAAGAGCACCTCTCCCACATACAGGCCTTGATCATGATTTCAACATATTTTGTCTTTTAAAAGGAAATAAGTTTACAAGCTGTGATACTTCCCCTAACCCTGCAGTGTGTGCACACATTTGCTCTGTGAAGCCGTAAGAGATGGAAATAAAAAAAGATCCACTACTAATGTCCTCACTCACCAGACTGCACCTTGTCGTCATGGCTTCTGTTCAGCGTGTCTGTGAGGTCGGTGTTGGGCTTGGGGTCAAAGGTCACGTGTTCAGGGCTTCCTCTGCTGGGTGACTCTGTGTCTGCGGTGCCCTGCCTGAGAGCCGCCAGCGTGTTGAAGCTGCCCGCCCACTGGCTGACGGACTCAGCGGGGCGGCCAATCAGGACCCCCAGGGAAGGGTCCGACCGCCGGCCCTGCAGGACCGTTCGCGTCTCTTCTATCCCACAATGCAACAGGCGGTAGTAGAGAAGGGCCTGGTCGCGTACGCACATGTCTGTCTCCTCCTCTGGAAAACACAAGTGTCAACAGTGACATCTCTTTCTCTATTTGCCTACCATTTAACACACACACACACACACACACACACACCTACCTATGCAGTAGTGCAGCAGTCTTCCCAGCATGTCCTGCGTCTCGGCAGGTCGGCACAAAAACAGCCTGACGGTGGCCGTCAGCAGCTCCATCTTGACTCCCAGAGAGGTCTCGCTCCTCACGCCGTCGATGAGCGCCTCCAACGTGTAGGGAGCGCTGGAGACCCGCTCGCCGTACACACCCAGCAGCCACAGCAAGGCCTGCCTGCCCTAACGGAGGACGAGGAGAACGAGCAAGGGACGAGGCTCAGATGTTGTGAGGTGCTCTGGCAGGTCAGAGCCCAGCTCAGGTTTAACAATTCTGTGTGGAGCGTTTCACCATTTACAGCAAATGTGTCCAATGATCTTAATTAATTCATTCAAACTGCTTGCAGTTGGAATAAGAGAGAAACATGGAAACTGGGCCCAGGAACTGGAAACAATGTGAAAGTGCTCCCAAAGTAATACGAGCCCAGTCGGCCCGATGGTGGCCCCGTAATTAAGGCCCAAAACCTCAATTCTTGAAAGGCCCTGCCCCTCACATTGTAAGTCGGACTGATTTGAAATTGGGCACACAAGAGCAGCTCAGTGTGGTCATTAAACATTTCCTCTTGGACCATAAAAAATCCAATGTGATGGATTTTCCGCCATTTTTAGTTAAAAAAAAACCTAAACTGGTCCGATTGTAGATCATCATTTGACTACGCTTATCAAAAGTGGCGTAAAGCTCATTGATATCATGTTTAACTTACAAGATATTGATGAATAAACTCCACAAGGGGTGGGGTTCAGCTCATAACTCATGAACAATTTGTCCACTCATCATAAATGTGGGTACGTCCCTTCATGCCTCTTGGGGCCCATAGGGGCCACCACAAATAACAAAGACAAAAAGAGAAGCCAGTGGCAGGGACTGTTCATTTGCACCATTCACCTGTTAACATCTGATCTGAGTTGTCCTTGCACGGTCAGAGACTGCAGAGATGTAGGGTGATGCATTTAAATCAAATGCAAAGTAGAGTTTTCATATGCAGACACATGCATATGAAGGAAGGAAGAGGCTCTATGTTTTGTTCATCTATTTTTACTGTAATCCTGCTTCCTAATAAACCTGCAGACTCAGAAACATGAAGATTGCTTTATGTTTCTACTCCATTACACTCGGTCATGAATTCAAATGTTATGATAAAGTATGAAAAACAACATTATGAATCATTTAGGCTGTGCCAGAACATACTACCAGTCTTTTTGACTGTCCAAATCCTGAAGGTGAAATTTATGATCCTCAAAAATCCTTCAAATGGAATGTGGGCGGTGTTTTCTGTCAACAGTGCTCTGCACAGCGGATTACAGGTGTGCCAACCGCCGCAGAGACACGACGTATTCTGGCCCCACGCTGAGTCACAGTTTACATGTTGTTTGTGTGGACGTTTGCAGGGTATGTCTGACCTGGCTGTCCTGCAGCGTGTCCTCGCAGCCCTCGATCGCCAGGCACACTGTGTCACAACACTGGGGACACACCCACACCAGGTCTCGCATTGTCTGCACCACGGCTGAGGAGTGTGTGTGTGTGTGTGTGTGGGGGGGGCACAAGAAAAGAGAGCCGGTTCTGTCAGTCGCTGCTGAGACTAACTGCTTCCCACACGGCAGTCAGAGTGAACAATATGACCTTAAACATTGTAGGTATCTGTTATGAGTCAGCAGGATATCTTTCCATTGTCACAGAGAGATAGCAAGTGCAGCTCCTGACCACAAGAAACACATAAACACAAACAGAAGCATGGTAGGAACACTAACTTCCCTTTGTCAACATCTAAAATGTAGAGCAATTTGCATGTCTCCATGCTACTCATTCTGAATGAGCTTCAGCTAAATGACATCTCAACACACACATAAGCTGTGCGTTGTTGTAAATGACTGCTGGAGTGAAACAGGACTTACCAGAAGTGATGTGCTCCTGTTTGAGGCCGAGCAGTCCGGTCAGGATCTCCAGACACCTGTCGCTGTAGCTCCGTCCTATACGACCTGCACCGGACCAGACAGGGCAGCACAGTGAAGCTGATCGTATGCACATTAGCACGTGAACCACAGGATGAGATGAGATTTTGATAATAAAAAATTGTGCCATACTGTATGGTCATCCCCTGCCTTTGAGCCCCTTTCAGAATCCTTTAAGCAAGACTCCACTGAAAATAGCAGACTTTGTTTGATAAGGACAATGTTGACCATTGTATTATAGGGAAGTGGCTTTTGAAAGGAGAAGAATAGACTGGCACCATTTGCAGTGAACCAAGTCTGGCAACGCTGCCACAGAAACATGAGCATGTAGTCTGTCTCATAACGTGCTTGAGCTGAAACAAGCTTGAACAAACGGTAACATGGGAAAACTGGCCTTCCTATCAGTATGAATATCATGATACTTGATATGAGATGTCTGCAGGTGGTTCTGAGTAGAGTGCGTTACTGCAGGCTGGAGGAATAGGTCATCAGGGGTTTGTCTTTCGATAACGATGTGAACAAAAGCCCGTCTCTGTGGTCAGGCGTCATGCTGCGTGTGCGTGTTTACCGATGGCGGAGATTGCGGCCTGGGCAGTGTCAGCGTTGACATCGGTGCAGTATCCTCTCAGCTCGTCCAGCAACATAGCCACGTTGTCGTCATTCACCAGCTCCACCAGCACCTGCGAACACAGCAGCACCGGCTACTGGTGACAATCACTGCGCAGTAACTCTGGATACTCCAGTTGGAGATCAAAAATAATTTGTCAAAATCAGAGAGCTCCATATTTTATGTCTCTTGGATGGATCCAGTTTGTCTGTCTTGGGGTTCCACTTCTTTCTATACAGCTTCTATGATTTCTATACATTTCAGAACGCAGTCTTACAATACATCTCTACAAGTGATGTAAATGTTTCTGCAAATGATTTGGTAACCATAGTAATGGGTACAGTGTATGGTGAGCTTTTTCTCAATCCATCCGCCAAAGGTAAATCTGTTCTTACAAAATGTGCTTGTTTACAGTGTTATAATGCAGATACAAGTTATAATCAGTTATCTCCCACCAAAGAACATAAATACAGTGTGCTGCATGACCAGCTGTCATTTTACTGGAATATGACTATCCCAACTGGGTGTGTGTATGTGTTATCTGCACAGCAGTGGCATGAGAAGCCACGCCATTGGATGAGACAGGGGCCCCATCCAATGGCGTGGCTTCTCGTACCACTGCTGTGCAGATAACGCCAAACTATTCCTGTCTCTCCAAGACTTACATCTTAGTCATCCTGGCCAGTCAGAACAGCCACATCAAAATCACCTCTTTATCTCTCACTTCAACCAAGGTCGTGAGAAACCCGGGTGTCGTGTTTGCTGACCTGCTATCCCTCTCTGACCATGTAGTATCTGTCTCCTGGTCATGCCGCTTCTCACTACTACAGATGAAAATCCAGACCTCTCCTGACTAGTATATCAGCCAACTCTTAGTAGATGCCATGGTTCTATCTCAGCCTGATTACAGCAATGCCTTCCTGGCAGGCATCCCATGCACAATAATGCCATAATAAATGGGCCAAACCTACTTGAATTGATCATAAAGGCTTATGCTCCTTCATGTTCCTCCATGGAACCTCATCTGGTATTATCTATGTTCAAGAACCTCTTCTGAGAGCATCTCCTCTCCTAACACCTCTTCCTAGCACTTACTCTGTAACCTGATCTTCTTGCACTTACACTTGAACCACGCTGCATGAAATCCTCCTAGGAATCGCATATTTTTCACTCCATGATCCTGAATTAAAAAGAATCCTGCACAAAGTAAACCTTGAGCTCTTCTACTACCATGGCAGTGGCAACTCACTCAAAGTAAAAGGTATTTATTCATCATATTTCTTTCTTAACTATGAACACCAATCAGCCACAGTGTTATTTTCAGGGCAGAAATCAAGCTAGCCTCTCCTCTGTGTTAAATGAGACCGTGGTTCCATTCAGACAGAGAGGTTTAGGGTATCATTTGCCTTAAGACTGGTTTTTGTTCCAACATATAATTTGAATGCAAATTGCAGCGTATCTGTGCTGAGGATAGAAAGCAACCAACAGAATGTACTGTAGAATAATAAGTGAGAGAGGTCACAGGGACGACCTGTTTGAGAGAAGAAATGCAACACTGCGTGGAGAGGCATCACCTGCATCTTCCTCTGCTTGATGTAGGCCGGCTCAGCGTAGCCGCAGAAGAAACGCTTGTAGTGCTCCCCCATCAGGCCGGGGAGGGAGCGCAACAGCAACTGGAAGAGCACAAAGTCGCACTGTTACTTCACACACACACACACACACAACATGTCAGAGTGCAGCCTGTATGCACTTCTGATTAATTCACTGACAGCTCCAGGCACTAACCTCTTTGAATTTTCATGCATAGAGATGTGTGGAAGTTCCTGCTGTGCGAGTCTAGTGTGAAAAGTGTGTAAGACTGTACACATATCTCTGGGCCGGTTGTGGGTGTGGATTAACGTGTCTGTATATGTATGAGTATAGACAGTCAGGGAATACATGTAACATATATAAAGCTGGACGCAAACATTTTGTATAACTTGAATATTTTTAATGTGTGATTAGACGTTTAAAGCCACGTTTTTATTCACTAATCTTTTTAAGTGTTATCTGATGGAACATCTATAATCCTGTACTTGTATTCTGCATTCGTGCATGATTGTTCATTGTTGTTCTCTGAATGCTTCTCTTCATGATTTTGCCTTTATGTTATATTCTTAATATCATTTGTACAGTACTTAGGTCTGTTCATGCATCGTTTCAAATATGCTTCAGAAATAAACTTCACTTGCCTACTTCATATCAATTTTTATTTGATTTTTGCATTCTTTTGCTACTGTATTTGGTTCTCCTTTCCTCTTTAAACACTCATTCAGACCATGTTTACTTTTTCTATGAAATGCAGAATGTAGAAATAGAACTTACAGGAAGGTAAGGATAAACCAGAGTCAGACATTGCAATAAGAAAGCCTTAACTGAGACTCAGATGTTCGCACACAGCACTGGACTATCACACTGTGGATGGTGACTTGCTAATATTTAGGAGAGATGGCCTCGTTCATTAGCTGTTTAAAAGACTTCTTGGCAGATGTTCTATATCATTTTCCCTAATGGAGCTATGAGGAACAGGGGGTTTCAGAGGCCAAGGTGAGAGAGAAGTCAGCAGAAGTCCACTGTAACCAATGCTGCATAGATGTCTTGTGCAGATAGTGCTGAGACGCACTTTCCCATCCTCGACCACCAAAGTGAATTTATTCCCACCGACCTGTATGTGGCAGAGGGCGGTGAACCTCATCTCTCGGGACACACTCCCACAGGTGGCCAGCAGGGGTCCGCGCACGCGCTCCAGGGCCGCCAAGCTGACGGCGGGGAGCCCGGAGCACAGGCTGAGGAAGAGGCTGAAGGTGGCCGCCATGACTGGGGCGTGGGGGCTGACCAGGGAGGCGTCCAGCAGGGACAGGATGTCGAAGAGCTCGTCCTCCGACTGAGGGCGGTAGCGCTGGAGGACTCTCAGCACCTCGCACTGACCCCAGATGTCACACTCCTTCAGCCTGGGGAGAACAGAATGACGACAAGTACAAACTGTAAACTGCTGAAACAGGCGCCGAAAGGATGGCTTAACCAAACGTTATAAACTTCTGTAATTACAATGTCCGACTACAAACAACAATTGTGCTGATGTGGTCAGATGTTAAGTCTTCATGTATTAAAAAGCTGTTTGCTGAGGCAACTTGTGAGGGAGGTTTACTGAGCTCCAACATCTGCGGGGGGAAGCAATATGTCGGCAGTGCAGACGAGAAGCAAGTGTTGATGGAATCATGGGATTCTGGGACTTTCTTTGCGTCATTTGAAAAGACTGACATCACTCTCATACACTCTCTCTGTGAAGTATGAAGCTGCACATGGGAGACAGTTAGCCTGGGTCAGCTAAGGAAGTCACTAGTCAGAGCCAGGAAATAGTCCAGGCCTTTAACCAAACAATACATAAGAGTTAAATAGATAGATAGATATACTTTCTTGTATATCTCAGTTAATTTGTAGTTTTGAGGGCCTTGCTTGGTGGTGAGGCTGGGGACAGATGATGGGTGTTTCACCTTGCTCATCCAGATTTTTCTGCCAGTATGAGGATTTGAACCTTGCCCTGCCTAGACTGAAAGCATGCCTTCCATAATCTCAAGGCTACCACTCCACCCAGTAAAATACACAGGCGCTGGTACGTGTAATAAAGCATTTTTTTTTTTTTTTTTAATTTTGGACAGAGCCAAGCCAGGCCAATTTGGTCCTCTTGTTTCCACTCTTAGTGCTGAGCTACTTTTTATGCTAACTTAGACTTGAGTCGACAACAAGAAAACAAAACACGCCAAAGAAACCAGCGGCTTTGTGGAGAATAAGAGCAAGTAGTTTTCAAGTGCAGCGCCTCCCTGGTAACACTGGCTTAGAGAGCGACGGCTCTGTGGGGAAACAGTGTGGCTCCTCTGATTTGATCACATGTCTGGTTATGCACAGACAGACAGGCTCATTACTGCAGAGGAAGGCTCTGGGTTTACATTGCCTCCACGGTGCATAAACAAGCCTCTAACATGGCACTGGGTTTGAAAACAGCAGCAGCGTCACATTCTGTATTCACTCCTCAGATAACACGGGGGGATTAAAACAACGGGCACAGCCAGCTAGTAGGTGTGCCAGAATGCTACCTGCATTACCTTCATACCTTCACTAACACATACATCAACATTCCACAGGACTCATTTCGCTCCCCTGCAAGTATCTCTGAACATTTCTCAACCTTGACACTCAACCAACACATACTGTAAATTCACTTCTTCTGACAGCTGTCACTTTCGAGGATCTAACTGTGGGCCAACCTGTTGAGGAGGTGATGGGTGATGGGTTTGTTGATGGCGACTCCTCCCTCCTCCGTCAGGATCTCCTCCAGGGCTCGGAGGCAGTTCACCATCACCACCGGGTCCGGGTCCCTCAGCAGGTTGTACAGCTCGTTCACCACCGCGGCATCTGGAAGAGTTTGTGGATGCACGTGTAGAGAGCGTGAACGCTGACTGAGGTGCAGAGGTGGGCCGACTGCAATACCTAGCACGTCACTTCTTTATCTGCACCATCATGTGATGTCATCATTGGAGCATTTTCAAAGGAAAGCAGTCATGTTACATATGAGAGACTGTGTGGTAACTACCATGTAACTTCTGACACATTTGTGAGAGAGAGAATTAGGTGGACGTATCAGAACAACAGTGGAGGAAGATGATGCAGCAGAACCTCATCTATCATCTTTTTTATTGCAAAGATTCTTCTCCCCTCTCAACACCTACCCTCGCTTTTTGTTTTGTTTTTTCCCCAAACTTTTTCAAATTCAAGCTGACTCAAGTGACATCACTTGAGGAGTTGCCCTTTAAAAAGGTGTTACATGGATTGCACCGGTCCAAAGAAAAGTTCAACAAAACATTCATCCTCATGTGAGTGTCGGAGAAGTATCTTTTAAACATCATGGGAGGCAGTGACAGAGACAGAGGCTGATTTACATCCTTCTGCAGCTTTTGGCGTTATAGACAGACACAGTGAAAACCAGCTCAGCGGGTAACATTCATCCATCTGCTGCCACGTAGATGAGGACGCAATGATGCACTTAAAACTGGAGAAAATGATTTTTCCAATACTAGGACAGGACATACACAATAATGAGGCTGTCCATAAAAACTGACTGACTTTATCTCATGGCCTCTCGTGTATCTGCTCCATGACACAGTTTCTCTCAATACTAAAATACTACTGAAGCTTTAATACTTCAATACCTGCCTCCCTTTTCCACACACTCTATAATCAGGTGAAGTTGGGTCAGAGACCCAGGTCTGTCCACCCTACCTATGTCAGAACTGGCTTGGAGATTGTGTAGTTTGGCCCAGCCCAGTACAGCCACCCGTCGCACACAAGCTGCTCTGTCCCTCAGTCCTGCCGTCAGAGGCTGCTCCACGTACTCCACCAGACTGGGCAACCTGCACAGACACACAGTCAGAAGCCTAGCTCTTCCCACGATCACGGGACCCGCCGCGCGCAGCGCCTCACCGGAGGTTGGTCATGTTCCTCAGGGCCAGGCTGCGGACCATGGGGTTTGGATCCTGACAGTCTTTCCTCAGAGTGTTGATGACCAGCAGAGACAGCTCTGGATTTAAAGTGGCGTAGGAGCACAGGAAGACATAGACCAGCTTCTTCTGGACTATGTCTACTGTGGCACACGCTTTCACCATTTCACTGAACAGGCCTGATACATCCACACCCTGGGACATGGCCCTGCAACAGAGGGGGGGGGTAGAAAAGTGTGGAAGAGTGAGGCGAGGGGCAGGCAGGGGAGAATGTTGGGGATAGAAACAAAAAGAGGTAGTGGTGGGTGGGGGGTAAAGAAAATGTGACAATACATGGACAAGACAGAGAAAAGACAGACAGTGTGCTAATGTGTGACTATTCCACTTCATAACTGTAATGAAGTCCACAGAAGGCCTGAGGTTAAGCAGTGCAGGGTGTCAGGAAGAAGGAAACCAGACTCCACTGTTGACTCGAGAGCGTCCGGGGTCTGGAGGTGAAATATTGTGCGATCACGACACCTCGCCAAACTTGGATTTAAGGAACTATTTTGTGAAACTGAAGAGGCCTGTCCTAAGATTAGGTAGTCACACCTGAAATACAACCAAGAGGAGGAAACCAACCAACGAGGAAATGCAGCACATTACACAAAGGCAAGAATCTACACTGGTGTGGAAAGCTAAATTCAACCCAACTTGGCATGTGTGTTATACTAACTTGAACTAATTGGCACCAAATACAAAGTCTGGCTGAGGCTGCGTGCGTGCGTGCGTGTGTGCGTGTGTCTGACCCACCTGATGACTTTGAGGATGGTGTTCCTGTAGCGCAGCTGGTCAGACTGGACGTTGGGGTTGGACAGAGCTCTCCTCAGCTCCCTGACCGTGTCCTCGCTGCCCAGATAAGGCATGATGACAGCACACACCTGTTCGACGGGGTCAGCGCGAAGCCGTTACAGAGCAGGAGAGAATAAATCAGGCTTTTATCGTGCAAATCCGAGTCAAAGCGGAACACTTTCGCTCACTGGCATACACCTACCAGTCAACAAATTATCACTTGCTACTCGCCATCATCTTCAACACACGGATTAGTTGATTTTACATGCATTACCGTTTCACACTACAGAGAATCCCATTCGCAACACAGCTGGGATGACTGGGGTGTTTACAACGCGCGCACTTCCTCCTTTCTTCTTCTTCTGCCGTTTGCTTCCGCAACTGATCACGTGCTGCCCTCCGCTGGTGGGAGAAGGAACCACACCCTTAGGCGCTTTTTAACCGCGTATCCTCAACAGGAAATGTAACCAGTGTTCATTTCGCGGATTTAAGGACACAAGATTTTGATATCAGTCTGATTAATCGAAGCGTGACTCTTGTAGAATTCCGCTGTCCAGAACACATAGAATACACACTGCATTCATGACGTGATTGCCTAAAGACCTGGAGTCCGTTTCTGGCATACATCCCGTTTGCTCTGTGTCACATTAATCTAAGGATGTATGTATATGAGCCGAAGTAATAAGGATCTTAAAGTTACCTTATGATGGGATATCATCATGGGATATGGGCATGTTTGTGCCTCACTAATAATATCAGAATATAATGTATAATTATAAAGCAGACAGGAGTCATTCTGCTGCATAATTAGTATTTTTGCTTTTGATACTTGGGTCCATATTGCTGATACTGCTGCTGTACTTTTGCTGCAAAACATTTCTTATTACGCTGTATTGTATTGCTGCCTTTACTAAAGTAAAAGATCCAAGTACCTCTTACCTACTGGGGCCCAGGTTGACACAACTTTATCTTTATCCATGACAAAGGCGCTGCATAATTAGTACTTTTGCATTCTCCTCTATCCAGGTCTGCTGGTGAATCTTGAAGATAGAAACAAACTTTGCTGCAGAGGTTGAGATGTCCCGGCCTTTATTCTCTATCAAAGGTGAAGCTCCAAAAAGAAATATCCAGACATCCTCTAAATTCCAATCTCCACAGCCTGCAACGCCGACGTTATGTTCCAAAGTTGTAATCTCATGGTCCTAGCTGAGACATTTACTATCTAACAGTTGGGGTTTGACTGTTTATGCTGTCAGGCTGCTGTCACTCAGATCTGATCAAACCACACCCACACACCCTTGAAGAAGCTGATTAGCTTTTGAGATTTGAAGTCCATAGCACACACCTAGACTTCAGTTGTTTTTTTAATCTTGTATGTATAATTGTGCCACAGAAAACATTCTACCACTACTTTCACAGGCTGATCTTAATACGTAAAATTGGTGGAATGCCCCTGAAACGTTTGGCCTCACGCAGAGTGCTGATCCTGCTGCCATTGAGGACTGGGGACCTGTCTGTGGGGAGGCAGGATTACTGCAGCTAACAATGTTAGGGTGCTCTGTTACCTGAAGGGACCGGATTAGAATTTTTAAGTTCTGATTTTAGTTTCAGGACATTTCCTCTGGGACATTATTAGCAAGCTGCAAAAGGTTTGATTTGAATTTCTTGTGGGAATAGAGGAACAAATTTTCTACAGACTCTTTTCCTGGTAACCATAGTGATAAGTCATAGGAGGCAAGACACAGGTGTACTGCTCTATTCATTGACTATTAGGTGTTTGACTTCCAGGGCCATGATATGCATGTTTCCTCAGTGAACACTTGTATAAAACCATCAATTCAATTTGTTAACATGTGCTTTTTAAATGTTTGCTGTAAAAAGGTTTCTTTGGGTTAAAATCACACTCTTTATACAGGCTCCAACACACACACTTACTACACCCAAGCAGCATTTGATTCTGAGTTGATGGTGGTTTTATTGAGTGTGAAAAGGAAATCTCCAAACGCAGCTCCGGGCCTCCAACAGTCTGAGTCCCTCCCCCATCCAAAGGCGAACATCCACTCCACCTGCCCCCGTCGGCCGGGGTTTAGAAGGCAGAGCTTCATGAAAAGGAAGGACAGGAGGGACCCGTGCTGGAAGGCCGATCAGCTGACACAGACGGACATTCTCAACCCCGTCCAGCTGGTCCACAGGAAGCTGCTCAACCCTTCCTCTGGACTGTGTGGGCAGAGCCAGGTGTCAGGGCCCATTTCTTTTCCACATGATAGTCACCAACATAGGACATTAACATAATCCACTATTCAAAAACAAACAAAAAAACCCCTCCCACTTCCTTCACTGCAAAGCACCCCAATCAAATGACAAAATTATCAAACACACACACATTTCTACTTTCATTACTCACTGAATTTGGCAAGATTGATGTGGAATGTTTTCTCTCCAGAACTGTTTCCAGAAACTTTTTTCTTCTGCATTCAGATAAATTAAATAAAGTCAATGACGTGTATGGATTAGCCAAGGGAAAGAGGGAAGGTGAGGTAGTACAGCATACTACCTTGAATTTTCATTTCATTCCAAAATGGTGGCAGCTCCATCCAAAGATGGATAAATAACATTGAATGCTGTCCATTCCTTCTCCCACTGGAAAAGATGACAGTGATTTTGGTCAGTGTGCTCTCAGCATTTGGACTGAATTGGGGACGAGATGGACAACATCATCAGTACACACACTCTCACACACACACGCGCACAGGAGCGGCAGTGTCTATGACAAATTGGGACTGGGGGCGGGGCTGGCGGAGCTGTTGTCCTGATTGGCCGCCTGGCTGCCTCGCGGCGGGACCTCGATGATGCGGGGCTTGTCGATGATGCGAGCGCGGCGGTCGCCTTTCTCCACGATTCCGATGATCCACGCCCCGCCCGGCGCTCCCTGGCCTCCGGCCGCTGAGCTCTGGCTCTTCATCTCTGAGCAGAACTTGGCCGCCTGCTCTCTGGGCAGACACACCAGCAGCCCACCTGGAGGGAAGGGTCGAGGTCAGACCGAGCCACTCAACGATTACATGGTGCGACGCCCCGCTGCTCTCAACCGCTCATACCAGAGGTCTCTGCTGACGTGCCCTGAACCAGGTTGAACAGGTTTCCGCAGGCTTTGCTGATGGCGGTCATCTTGGCTATGATCGGCAGGTTGTGGATGACGAAGGCCACCTCGTTGCGTTGCTGCGCCGCCAGGTTGTTGGCGTGCCCCAGTAACCCGAAACCCGTCACGTCTGTTGCGGCATGGGCCTGGAACTTGTGCATTAGACCTGCCGCTGGAGACAAGAACATCACGCATCTTTATCGCTACAGCCCGACCAGCGACCAGCGCAGAGGTTCGGGACATGACGACTAAAATTGCGGCATACCTGTGCGGTTTAGTGTTGCCATGGAGAACATGGCTTCCTGATAGGCCTCTTTCACTTCCTCTTTGGTGACAACTAGCTTGATCTTGTTCCACCGTTCGGGCTGGCGAGCGACATACAAAGACGGGACGTCAGAAACTTGTAACAACAACACTCCAGACGGCGTTCACGTGAGATGAGCGCAGCAGAGCGGCTGACCTGATCGAGCCACTGGTGAGCGTTCACCGCCACCTGCGTCCCCAGGGGTTTGGTCAGAACCAAGACGTCGCCTGGCACGGCACCGTCCGGCCTGGAAAAAACACAAAACCCACACAATTATCATTGCACTCTCTTTTTTTCCTTCTACACTGCAGTTTAAGCAGGAGAGGGGGCAAAGGATTTCTGCATCAAGAAGACAGATTAAATAAAGAGGTGGATTGCTGTAATGTACGTTACTGCAACAGGATACTCTTTTGGCATTTTGCCTTTATCAGTTGTGACAGTGGAGACACAGACAGGAAGTGCAGTCAGAGAAGGGTTAGACATGAAATACAGGTCTCAACTTAAGTAGAGCCATTATGTTACATGGTACACAGCACTTAAATGGACTGTATTTGACAGATTTATCTGTACGACTTCTCGGTGTGATGTACGTACAGTATTTGGTTTCTCTGATTTTTCTGGGACTGCAGGTGGAAATTGGACAAGAAAAAAATATGTGAAAATGCTGAAACTAAAATAAAATACAAGAAAAAATTACAGATGATGTCCTGACTTCCTGCATTCATTCTGTCATGTATTTTAAGGTTGCAATGAACACTTATTTTTGATTAGCTCCCAACACATATGATTGAGGAAAAAACATGCTTGTTATGATTTCCCAGGGCCCACAGGGACACTGGAGCTGACCCCACAGATATTGAGTTTATTATCATGTGATTCACCAGCTCTCAGAATGATTGACAGCTGACTTTAACGTGCAGCAGTCACACAGGGACACAGCCTTCATGCCACAAACCGGTTCATCCGCCGAGACAATTTGACCTGTTGCCGCAGAAGTGTGGGAGTGACAACACTGAGTGTACTTATGTGTCATTGTAAACCATGTAATGTCCTGGTCCGGTACATGACGTCAAACTGTCTTCTGTGTAGCGGGTCTATAGCTCATCACATGGACGTGGACTAACAAGGCAAGCATTGAGTTGTTGCGTTGCGTTTGTGTTTCTGTTGCTGTCAACACAGCCTCATATCATACTATGCTACATACAACTCACACATATTCTGTTAGGGCCTGATGAAATGCATTATGGGATATGTAAGACACCTGCCTACATGAGGGAAGGTGTAGTTTTAAATGCCATGACGAATCGAGGATTCCGACCGTGCGAGCGTTTCTCAGAAGGAAGGATCACTTCATTTACAGTTGGCAAAAGAAGCTTGAAATGAAGCGACTCACATGATGAACTCGTTAGGCTGGCAGACGACGGACGCCACTCCTCCCACGATGATCCAGGGGTTGACCACCGTCTGCCCGCCCGTCACAGATGTCCCTCCCTCCTCCGCTGCATCTCGAAAGCCCTGAATCATCAGCGGCATCACCCGCTCGCGGTCCTGTGTCACACATGCAGGCACATACGGCTGTTGCACGACTCTTTCCGAACAAAACATTTACCCGCGGACGGGCTTCTGAGATTTTCCCGCCGCACGGAAAAATCTACCAGTATGTGGCCGGTGTTCATTTCGAAAAACCTGCCTCAGAGAAATCAACACATACACACTGAAGCTTGACAGAGCATGGAGGTGAAGTGGAAGGGAGAGCAACACGTTGGCGTCCGCCGGTGAAACACAGACACGCAATGCTACCTTGTCATTCATCTTCTGGCTGACGCTCAGCAGCATCAGCATGTTGTCACATTCCGTGATGCCCATGGCGTAGAGATCACTGAGGACGTTAGCACACGCTATCCTGCCCTGAGACACAGACACAGGGACACAGTAAGACACCGCACCAAGCATCTTAAAAGGTGATTATGTTTGACTGAGGAAATTAATTTTACTACATCATATCTGTCTCTCCCCTTACACTATTCTTCCTTTCTGCCTTTGTTTCTGCTCAAAAATGAAAGAGAGAGGGAAATGATCTATTTGATCAATTATTTCATTCAGTCTGGAAAACAGAAAAATTTGATCAGATGTTTGTGCTGCAGGATTTCAAAAAAATGAAAAGGATCACATGTGTCCTGTTCAATCAAAATGTGTGGCTGTGGCTGTTGTTGTGTTCCTCCCTTTTGCCTGTAGTCAGCAGAGTGCATGGCCACAAATCCACAAACATCTGTGGGGTTGGACCGCTTCAGAGGACAGCGGCAGGGTGAGCTGTACGTGTGAGAGCCAGGAACTCACCATCATGTAGGGATCCTCCACCAGGGGGTAGAAGAAATCTGTGGTCTGGACCAGTGAGAGTCCTCCATGTCTCAGAGGAATCACGCAGCAGTCCATCCCCACACCTGGAGACACAGCCACAGTGAGTGTGTGCAATGTTACAGCCTGGCAAGGAACATCAACTTATCCACAGGGGCCAGTTTGATGTTGGGAGGGAGAGTAGTAGTCTGGGAGTGTTTACTACAGGCCCGTTTCATGGCAACGCATTCATGTACAACCAGTAAAGAGAGTGCTGCTCCTCTCAACAGATCAAACTCGATGCCGTGCTTCCACATGTTGCATAACTCAGTTACATGTTAAGAGACGAGCGCGAACTTTGCACTTGGCGCATCAAAATGATTTCTGCTGAATCATACCTACTCTTTGGCTCCTTGAGTCCTCGTCTTGTTAATATTAATGACTCGCAGTACGGTGTGGCTAAGTGATAACTTCCGACTGTATATATTTTACATATTAACAGATGCGATAGCTGGGGTTATCAAAAAAGGAAGTGTTTGTATTCGCCCCATAGCTGTCACTGTGTCAAACGAACTGCCTCGAGTTACCACATGCTAGCATGTTAGCTTCAGTTCCGCTAGCTAACTAGCGATAACCCCCGGGGTATCTGACATGATGTATGGGGCACAGAAGCTAGCTCTGCTAACTCCCAGTTTGTTCCCTACCGAGTCGCGGACCGGACAGCTGCTGGCCGAACTCCGATGCTTGGTCTCCGGCCTTCCCCGTCCCGTCGGCCCGGTCCGGCTCCAGTCCCGCCAGGAGTTTGAGCAGAGCCTCCTGCGGGACCTTGCAGCCTCATCCCTTCAGGTCCGAAAAGGCTGTGAGACGGAACCCGCGCTCCAGGCCGTGCTCTTCGGGCTTGAAAGGCTTGTAGCCGGGGGGGAAACAGCCCTCGGGTCGCACAGCCTCTGCCGAGGGAGGCGGGGGAGTTGAGCCTGACATGCCTGCCTGAAGACCACTTCAAACACGCAAAGCCAGTCGCGTACACCGGGGGATAAAGACGGTCGGTATGAATGGAGCGTGCGTCAGTAGAGTGCCGCGTAAGAGACTGCTATCAAGTTCACCAAAGTAAAGCCAGCGCGACTTCCTGTCAGGACTTTCATCGAATAAATCCACAGTGCACGATATTCAAAGACGCTTATCTGCACACTTACACCAAGTGACTTGGACGTTGGGTGTAGGTTACTACTATGTTAGGAGAATGTAATTTATACCCATAGTAAATTCAGAGTCATCAGCGGTAAGAGGAACAAACGTCTTATTTTGAAGGCGCCCCTCTCTGCCTCGCTGCTGAGCTTGACGCAGCACAGGACGGTTGTGGAGCGTCACCATCTGCTCCCACTATAAGGTGCACCATTGTTAAATAGAATTTTCATTCGACCAATTCATTTGTAATGGGATTGTTGAGTTAAAACCTACAATTTTATTTTGTATTCATTAAATATTGCCGCTGCTTTCTCTCAGGATATACACACTGACGCGCGAAGGGCTAATGAATAATTGATTTATTTCGTAAATCTTCAACAGTTTTCAAAACAACATTCTTTGCACCGAATGGTCAATAATTACAGACAATATTCACACAAACTTCAATGTGCTTACATTCAGAAAGATAAATAACTTGGTGCCACAGATAAAGGGAGGACAGAAGAAGGGACCTACAGCTCAGAGAGAAAGCGCGGTGCAGTCAAAGGTGTACACAGGCACAGAACACAGAGAATGGCTACTTTTTTCAGTAAGAGTAAATCCATCTCTAATACATAATCATACATGTTTTGAGGTAATGTAGACAAGCAACATTTATGACCAAAACATATTTAAATATACTTTATTATTTAAAGCTGACTAGGTTCACATTGTCATGTGTTTTCTCCTTTGTGTGGAAGTACCCCCTGTGAATTGTCATCTCCTTTTGACATGTCATCACTTTAATCCCAATGATTACTAATGTGTACAGCATAGGACTATGCCAAAGTATACACATTTAGTCCCCCAGTGTGTAGTTACCTCCTCAGATGGTGCACAACGGTTGGAGGGAGGAGAGACTAGAAACGGGAATGAGGCGAGACAACAGGGATCATATTCAAATACTGACGGACATCGGCGTGCCGGAGGCAAGGCACGGAAAAAGGGGGAAATGGGGGGAAATAAAAAAAAAAAAAAACAGGTGCTGGGAGACAAAAAGATTGACAGGCTGCGGGAGGAAAAGCTGCAGCAGAAACCGATTCCGTGGTGCAAGTTTGAGGAAAAATACCATGCTGATTATCTCACTGCCGTTCTTTTTGATTCGCTTGTTCATATTGTCATCCGACTGCCACTTATGTTGACTCCAACATATTCAACGTTTAAAATTATTCATGTTTGTGAGAGAGTACGGTGTGAATACCAAACATGTTTCTCCAGGCTGTGCCCAGAGCTGGCATATATATGTATGCATATATATATTTATTTATTTATTTATCTGCATGTGTTGTCATGATGTGCTGAAATATGCTCATGTTACTGTATACAGTCCATGACATGTATCTGCAGTGTGTCCATATCTGGAGCCTGGTACTTGCACTTAGGACAACATAAGTCTGGCAGCTCCTCAGCTCCAGCTGCACCTTGATCACCCACTGGTACCAAACCCTGGTTGCGGAATGATGGGGCAGGGGGCACCGTGTTAAAAGCTGGACCGGGGAACACACCTAAGGCAAGGGAGAAAAATAAAAAAAACATAAGCAGAACACACAAAAGATGGGGAAAATGCATTTATAAACAGATAACATATGACATAAATGCATCTAAAACATTATCAATGCCGTAATAAAGGGATAGTTCGGGTTATCTGAAGTGTGGTTGCATGAGTCATCAGTTTATTGGCTGCAGCAGAGTTCAGACACACTGGACCGTGAACTGCTGTGCACAGGGTCAATGAATAATCAATTTGAAGCACTTTCCTCCACCATAGGAAGCACAATGTACAACACTGCAGAGCAGCTGTTTAGACCCATAGTCTAGTGTATAGTGCATGGCTGAGGTTCATTTATGCGCAGGTAGCTGAGAAAGTGTCGAAGGAAAAGGCTGTTGATGGCAAGATGCTGGAAAGCAGTGAAAGGATTCCAAGGCTCACTGCTCCTCTTTGCTTCTCCAAAGTGGAAGCACACAGACCAAAATAACAGAAACTGACCACACATCTCATACAGCCTCACTTCTAATAACCTAAACAAGTTTTTTTTAACATATCCAGCAGACAGAGAGCAACATCATCAGCCATAATATACAATACAATACAATACTGCAATACTCGAAGCCCCTCTGTTGCTTCATGAGTACTTTTACTTCTGTCTAATTTAAGTACATTATGCTACTACTATTTCTTTTAACTTTTGAAAGCAGGACATTTAAATGAGTATTTTACAGTGTGGCATTTACTGTGTTTTTCACTATAAAACAGTTTATTTCCGTTACTAATATTGCAGTGCATTTACATTATATTTTGTATAACTTCAGTCAAGTGTGTGTCGCATCTTGATCACAGTAAATCATGAAGTTAAGCTCGAGAACAATGCTTGTTTTACATGACGTACTGATGCACTTCAAATTGAACACGCTGCCCCCCAGAGCAGACATGTCAATACCTGTTTGTGTTTCATCCGTGCATGAGTATTACTTCAAATCAATGTGCCTGCCATTTTGAACATGTGCATTTGTGAGTGTGAGGGCTGTGATGTACCTTGTGGAGGAGGAATGTGCGGGGCCCGCGGTGGAAAGTCTTCCATGTGCCTCATCTTCATTTGCTCCATGCGTGCACTGTAGATGTGAACAGGGACAATCTTCATGCTTCATCACACCTGAACAAATGCCTTGAGAAATATCCATAGGTACGTGCAAAAGTGGCCAACAGCCCGAGATGCTGGTGCTGGAGCAGCTGCGATCTTTCTCTTACAGGAAAGGACCATCAACCGGTAGGTCTTATCACAGGGGCTCAAATCCAGCCGGGGTCATTTCCTGTATGTCTTCCTCCCGCTCTCCCCTAACTTTCCTAACTCTCCCCTAAGCCCGGCTAGCTCAGTCGGTAGAGCATGAGACTCTTAATCTCAGGGTCGTGGGTTCGAGCCCCACGTTGGGCGCTGCCTCTGTTTTGTATCCTGACTGGCTGCATCACCACCAGGTACAGCATGATGCAGCCCTCAACCATAAGACTTTACAGTGATGGTGATTCACTGTGCACAGTGTACAGCACATCACCAAGATGGAGCTGCCATCCATGAAGGACCTCTGCACCCAGCAATGTGGGAAGAAGGCCAACCGGATCATAAAAGACCCCCACCATCCCAGCAACAAACTGTTCCAGCTGCTGCCGTCAAGGACAGTTTCATTCCACAGGCCATATGACTGAACTCTTGAGTTGTCAATTTTATCATTTATTACATTTTCTGTTACTTTATTTTTTTACTTTAGTTGCACTACTTGCTTTATTTTGCACTACTGTGTTATTTGCATTTTACTCTTTCCTTTCTTTTAATATTTGTTTCCTGTATATTGCAACGCTGAAGGACCCAAGAATTTCATTGCCAATGACTACTCCTGTAATTGTGCACATGACAATAAAGATCCTTGAACCTTGAACCTTGAGCTGTGTGACTGGTCCCCCCACCCAGAAGCAAAGGATCTTTTTGTTTTTTGTTTACCGTGATGTGGCTTCTTGTTTGAGCCTGTCGATCTCAGCCAGGGCCTTGGTCAGCTGATCCTGCAGCTCCTCCTTCTTCTGGTTCAGCTTCTCTCTGGCTTCACGCTCTGCCAGGAAATCTGCCTTGTAGATCTCGGCCTGAGCAAACACAAAGGCAGTGACGCGGCCATTTTCTTCCACTTCAACGTGTCAATGTGTATTACGCACACATTGATAAAATGTACGTGTGACTGATACGATCTTTGTACATCACTGAAGAGTGATGTCTGATGATTTCTGTCACTTCCTGAAAACTCCCTGCTGTGATTTTCCCCATTCTTGACGTAACTGTGTGAAATTTGAATATTTAAGCAACACTGCTGGCTCACGGGTGGTATTTATGAGATGCATCCAAATCCTTATCTCGTGCTCATTTTGTCTGACAGCACAAACTTATCTTAAATGTCAAAACAGCTGATGATACAACACAGCTTTTCTACTGATGCTAATCTTTGTCAGATGATGTCACAAGCATGAAATGCTGATTGGGCTGGGCTGTCTGTCTCACTCCTCACCAGATGTTTGCAGTTTACATGCAGTTTTGTTGTTTGTTGAATGAAAGAGGGAGAAGAAGAAGGAGAGATCCAGCCATTCTCATGCCGTCCACAGAGGCCACTACTAAACTGACCTGGAAACAGACATAAGCCTTCCTCCATGGAAAAAATGTTTTAGTAATTAGATGGAGACGAAGTCTCAGTCACTGAGCTCTTAACTGTACAAAAAGTGCTTACACAGGTCTAATTTAGCACTGAACTGAATAAAGGGCTCAAACCTGCAACAGAATTACCACTGAAACAAAGAATGAATAAAACAAATCAACTTCAAAGTCACCGATTTGATTTGAATGAAGACAGGTATTTATAAATCCACCGCCCGAGCCGTCCAATGAGCCACTTATGAGCCCAGCTCCCAGCATGTTGAACAGCTGTGTGGCTGTACCTGTGCAGTGAGGACAGGGACAGTCTCCAGCGAGCCTTTCTGTTGCTCCACCTCTTCCTTCAGTTTATCAATCAGGTCCTGCTTCAGGGCCAGCGCTCGCTCCGCCTCCTCCAGGCGGCCGCACAGATCTCCACCCTGGAGGACGAACAAGCATCACGACATGCGCATGGATGTTACGGCGCGTACGTAAGCTAAAGGGAAAGCCTAATGAGGGTAAATAGATGTCTGAAAATGATTTTACCTCACTCTTCAGTTTAGAATCATAGTCTCTGAAGAGACATGTGTAGGCGTGCTGCAGTTGGGTCAGTTTTTTCCTGAGAAAAAAGCAAAATGGGGAATGAAACCCAGCAGCAGTAATTACCACACTGAAACATCATAATGCTGAGACTTAAACTGAATTACAAGTGGACTGCAGTAGAACAGTATATAACAGCATGCAGTATGTAAGGCCTTCACATCCTGAATCATTTTTGGTATCTTGCTGGCAGAGGGCGAGATTGGATTGTTCTGTAATGCCTCTGCATCTGCTGAACATTCTGACTCAGTTATCAGCAGGTCCAGGAGTTTCTGCACTGATCTGACACCACGTCATTTATTCATAAACTTTACAGTCTGATGCCCGACTCAAACAGCAGTTCCCAGAAATCAATTCTTCTTTTCCACTCTAAAAAAGTAGCACACGTGTTGTGCTGTGTAGCCACTGGCATCAACTGTATTAGAGCAAAGAAGAAGAATTGATTTCAGGAGTTATTTATTCCTAGATTTATTTTGTTTTTAAGTTGCTGTTGCTGTACTGTTTTATACTGTTACAGTACTGGTTAAAAATTTGAATGAATCAACGTCTTATTACATAATGAATTAGCTTTTCTTTCAAGGAATCGTTATTTATTCCAAGTTTTTTTGACTGACAGTCAAATTAGATGATAAAAGAAAGATTCTATGGCACTCGTGTCTCTGTAAATGTTTGAGCCACGTCGTACAGTAATGTTCAGGGTTCCAGTATACAGCTGTGAAAAATGGTTTTAAGCCCAGTGGTATCTGCTGATACACAGGTTCAGTTCGGGAAGGTAAAACTGGTATTGGAACATATGTTCTAGGTGAGGTAATAAAATGAAATTTAAATTCAAATGTGTTACCTTTAACGCAGGAGTTAACATCTGTTGTAAAACAGTTTCTCACTTTTCTTGTTTTGAGAGAATCTGCTGACAACATCTAAATCCTTCTAAATTCCCAAATCGTGCAGAAACTTCATTAACAAGCTGGCCCACGTGTGTGTTTGTGTGTGTGTCTGTATGTGCGTGTGCGTGTGCGCGGGACCCACTTCTCCTCCGTGACGACGTTCCTCTCGGTCTTCAGGGCCTGCTCCAGGCTCTGGGTCTGCAGCAGCAGCTTGTCCATGGCCACGTGATGCTGCTTCCTCTGCTGCTCCAGCTCCCGCTCCGCCACCTGCAGGGCCTTCAGCTTACTGCACAGCCTGACACACGGTGACAGCACACGTTGGCCCACACGGACACAGCTACACGCCGGACATCATGCCGACGGGACGCGGCACCTCACCTTTCTTCCAACATTTTGCGTTCGTGCTCGCTCTTCTCCAGGCAGCTCTGTCTTTCGTTCAGCTCTCCTAGCAGGGACGTGGCCTGAGCTTTCAGAGCCTCACAGTCCTTGGCCAGCTGGAAGATGACAGAGTGATTCAAGGTGCTGCTCGCCACAGAGCCAGTAGCTGTCATTTGTAACTTCAGCGCTCAGGTGGAAGAGTTTGGATTACCTGAGCGCAGTCCTTGTCCTTCTGTTTGAGCAGAGCTTCGGTTCTGTCACGCTGAGCTGAACTCTTCTGCAGGTAATCCAGCTTCTCCTCCAGCTCCCGATACCTAAATGTGAAAAACACATTTGTAACTTGCCAGCTGAGCGGTAATATCATAGTATGCAAATGTTCCATTACAAGTAAAAGACCTGCATTCATTTTTTAAAATCCAGTATTAACAACAAAATATATCAAGTGTCCAAAGTAGCTATTAAGCCAAAACCTGGGCCCTGCCAGTGTTACACTGGAGGGGGAAACAGGGGATATGCTTATGCTGTGCTCTGTCATGGACTTAATTTCAACTACTCCATTTTACTGTTGGGTAGTTCCTCCTATCACAATGAATGAATAAATAATTAACATAAAAAATAAACATAAAATCTTAATCTGTAAAAAATGACAAGCGACTAAAGCTGTTGACATTTAAAGCATAAAATGTTACTTAATTACAGTAGAGGAGTACATGTACTTAGTGACTTTCACCACCGGCCACATGGGTTTACAAGGCATCACACATGAATACAAACCATTCGATGACTTTGCCAAAAAAAAATGTATCAACAGTGGCATCTGCAGAAAACCAGCACTGAATATGGGCGAGAGAGGCTGAACAAACCACTAATAATATCTTCATGTGCGCTAGAAGGTTGACGAAACTAAACTAAAGTTGAATTTTCTCTCGCAAAAAACAAAAAAAGTGGCAAAATCTAGAATTATGTAAAAATGCACTGTGCCTTTGCCTCTAATCATTCAGCCCAACAGTAAAGTCACAATCCACAGCTGAAATCAGTTCCTCTATGCCAGTGTAATATCTCCAGGCAAATTTTAATGTAAATCAAAGCTGCTTTAAAAAAAACCCTACTATCCTACTATTATTCTACTCTTGATAGAATTTGTTTAATCAGTGCCATACATGGCAATAGGAAAGAAAAAAACTACTTGTAAGACTACTAATATGTAAAATATACCACATTTACCAGCAATCAACAAATAAATAAAAAGACAAACAGGTAACAAACTTAGAGGAGAAAGAAAGTGGGAGGCAGACATGCAGACAGCCACACAGAGCTGTGGGCTCACCTGCCCTGTGTGGCCTGAAGCTGCTCTGTGAGTTTAGCAAGGCTAGAGCTGGAGGAGGAGGAGGAGGAGAAGGAGGAGGAGGAGGAGGAGGAGGAGGAGGAAGACATTTCAGAAGTGAGGCTTTTATTACGCAGAAGTAAAGCAGAAATATAAAAGCGTGACAAATCGTCTGCAGAGATACCACATGGTTAAGGTTAATCAAACATCTCTCATTCCAAGAGCTCTAATCACAACTGGTGAAGCACAGGAAGTCAGTTAAGTGCCATTAGTTTCAAACAATGCACTGAAGTATTTGGCATTAGAAGAAAAAAGGGGCGTCATACCAGTCAGAGGAGTGCTGGGCGTCGGAGCGATGCTGAACGACCTCCTCTGTGACGCTGCTCGCCTGTGAAAACATTCGTACAGATCTTTTAGATCACAGAGAGGGCGGCCATATCCTGTGTCTGTCCACCATCACCGCAACAGGTGACAGACAAGACGTACCCAGGTTCAAGTTCCCTCATGTTTTGAATTTTAGCTGATTTAATGTTTCCTGATCATCATTTCAAACGCAGTCCAGTGGAAGACACGTTGTGCTTGCTGCTGATGCATGTTGCACGCACACACACACACACACACACACACACACACACACACACTTTTAAATGTGTAACTATGAGACTGACAGATGTGGACATGTATTGAGCAGGGTGGGCAGATAAAGAGTGATGCTGTAAATGGCATTATGGGAAATATAAGATGCAGCGATGGCAGCTTGACCCACACCAGGCACTGAAAGTCAGGACAGCTCTGTCCTTTGCGGGTTTGTTTTTAACCACTTCCCTCAAAGTGCCTGACCTTCATGGTTGTGTTTTTAGTCATTTTTTTCATTTACACTGAACGAGTCTGACTCAGTGGAGGTAGGCGGTGTACAAGTCTGCCATTGGCTGCCTGTCTCGTGCTGCGTTCTCCTCTCCTTCCACTTCCTGCCTGTTTTTGCTTTAAAAATCCCCTTTGCTGAGGGAAACAGCACCAACCTCTGAGCTGGCAACCTTCACGCTGACGGCAAGTTTTGACAAAGATCTGGATTGCGCAATCACACCGTTGACATACATCTTCGACTGTTCTCTATAGTGCTGTCTTAGTGGGGAATTTGGCATTAAAAAATGACAGCTATCACTTCTCAGCAGCCCCCACCCAACAGACAGTGAGCACGGTTAGCTGAGAAGTTTTGCAGTGATCCTGCATGGCTAATCCAGTCTCCTGCATTCATCGAGTTAAGTCTCAGAAACAAGAGTGAAAGAAACAAAAGAAGAAAGAAAGAAGAAAAAATTTCACTTCATCTGGAAAGCTTGAGCTTGCCCCAATATTCACTGCCATTAGTCGGAATGGCTACAGATGAAAAAAATACACTCACTTTTCTTAAAGGGTTTGTTGAATCTGACTTAAAGCATTTGTAAGAATAGAGCTCCTCAAAAGAGCCACCTCATGTTTCAGCCTTCTGTCTTGCCCTCTAATTTCATTTTTGTAATGTAAATGCTTCTTTCGCGAGGCATCACGCCCAGGTCCGTCCGCTGCTGTCCTGCTCGTCTGCAGCGCCACCTCTCCGCACTGGTTCCTACATCACCTGTGTCTGGGCCAGCTTGGCTCGCAGCTGGTCGATGCAGCGACGCATCCGCTCCCTCTCTTTCTCCCCCTCGTCTCGGTCCCTCTCCAGCTCCTCGTTCTTCCTCCTCAGCTCCCTCATGCCTTCCTCCAGTTTCTCTTTATGGCTCTTCAGCAGCTGCAGGAACTCATTCGCACCTTCCACAGGCTGCGGAGGGAGAGAGAGGCACGAGAAGTGAGAGGACCAGAGGTTAACGATGCAGGGAGACGTGACGGTGCGAGGGAAGTGAGCAGAGAGGGGCCACGTTCGGCGTGGGTTTCACATCAGAGGAGCAGAGATGCACCAAGATGTAGGAGTGACACAATCAGAGGTTTCTAGAAGCGGAGCGGGATCAGAAAGGGGATCAAGTGGCGGGCGTGAACAGCGCAGCATCTGTGCTCCATTCAAAGTAAGAAGCAAAGAAAGGTTTGGTGCCCATCCAGTGTTCCTGCTCGGAAGTCACAGGAAAAACATGGAGGACCTCCATATTTATATTGCTAAAGTAAAGTGTAAAACACAATTTCCCATAATGCAGCTGGGATCATGTTCATTTTAAAATACTGCATAAGGTCTTTAAATTCAGAACTCCAAGTTCACAGGCTTTCCAGTAGCATTTTTCCGAGTAGGAAGTCAGGATTTCTGACCTGCGTGAATGCGATGACAAGATATTGTGTATATAAGGTGAGGTGAAGTCTTAAAGTACAGTAGACATCCAAGACCAAATAAGCTAAGTCTCAGGGATCTGATTGGTGGAATCAGGATGCAGGCAGCAGTCTCACCTGGCCGTTTTCCCTGCCCATCATCTCCCCCAGTACCTCTGAAAGCGAGGCGGGGGGAGTGGGGAGGGTGCTACTGAAGGAGCTACGCACACTTGCATCACCCTAGACACACGGACACGCCCGTTAGACGATGAACGAGCAAACACGTGAAAAGTGAGAGCGATGGCGCCGCCGCCGCGTCTTACCAGGCTGCGAGGCGGCGTGGTCTGCGTGTGCTGATCCATCTCTTCCACTCTCTTCCTCTCCCGCTGATCGAGAGTCTGAGAGACACAACAGAAACAGGTGGGTCCAATGTCCGCTTGAGACATTTCATGAGTTGAAATGAAAGATCGCTGGCCTTTTCTAAGCACACAAAATCCTTTTGTCCTCTCAAATGTGTCATGCCGGGCACAGACAACAGGACAGCTCGATTATGGCCCCGATCCAGCAGACGTGGGGCTTCTGGTTGGTTTGGAGACATCTCTTTATCTCCCGTAGCGTGGCACAGTGGACGAAAAACACACGCCACAGCTGGGCCAGCTGTCGACGTGATGCTGACCGGCAGGAGCAAAGAGCACTCTGCCCTGCACAACTGTAAGCGCGGCGAAAAGGAAATGACGTTGGTGTGAGGTGACGACGGGTTCATCATTCGTCGTGGTCCACGGTTGTTGTTTTTTTTTTTATGTTTGAGGCCTTTCCGAACAGAAGACAGCACGTGTCACACATACTGCCTCTGTTGCCAGTGCTTGTTTGCATTCTTGTTCCCGTAAGTCGGGATCAACAAACATCGTGAAAGATGGCGAGAACGATTGGTCGAGGAGTGACATGACGTGTCGTGTCTCTCGGCCGTGACGCGTCAAGAATTCATCGCTCTTTAGTCACGTACTCTGACACAGTGATCATCTTATCCGACAAAATGACTGTGTAGTCTGCACCCAGCATTATCCATTCATCTGTCGGGTGTGGCCTGACAGTGGAAGATATGTAGCAGTGCAGCTAATATGTTCACACGTCAAAAAAAAAACCAGACAATGTGTAAACGTAAGGACACAGATGCACGAAGCTCGACTAGCTAACCTGCGGCCCGTCGAGTGGACCGTTCCTCGCCGGGCGTCCCTGCGCGTCTTCAGTTTGGCTGGAACTGCAGCAGTGGTTCGAGGAGGAGGACGCCGGTCCGTTCACCAGGCTCTGCAAGGAGTGGTTCTCCTGGGCCAGCCTCTCCACCAGGGCCCTGGCCTCCTGGAAGCGAGAGCTGAGAAACTCTCTCTCCTCTCTCGTCCGCCGCTGCCACCCCTCCATCTCCTCGCAGCGCTGACGCAAGGCCAGGTTGCTCCGCCGCAGGGCCTCTGGAGGAGCGATGGGTAGATGTAAGAGGAGAGTAGGCACATGAATATATCCGCCCGCAACCTTTTCCCTCACCGAGTTAAACCGATGTTGTGATGGAAACTAGATGTAAGCGGTTATTCTCATTCTGTGTTGCAGTTGTAATGATTTCCAGGGCTTTAGATAATATGTAATGAGGAAATGAAGCACTGTTCCTCTCACAATGAAAATGTTGAGTTCATAAGGAACACAATGCATTGTTGCCCGATTACTGCTGTCTGTTGCTTTGTCACCAATGGTTCCCTTTGCAACAAAATGAAATGTTGAATTAATGAGCAACAAAACCCTTTCTTGCTCTGCCTAACAACTACTAAACTGTTTGCAGAGTGGGTGAGTGCTTTGTATAGAAGTGCTGATAAAAATAAAACTGCTTGCCATTTACTGATCCACCATCGCTATTTCACGTCAACAGTAATGTAGCATCAAATGCTGACATAAGCTGGAGATAGATTGATCTTGATAGAAATTCAAGGTAAATGACACACACATCAAAGATACACAAGCAGAATAAAATACAAAAAGGAAAGCAGATATATAAATATACGCACATTTGGACAAATGGGACAGTGTGAAAATGGCTAACAACAGCTAGAAATTGGTAACAGTGCAGATTCTATGCTGGAGTTGGGTCCTGCTGATTCCTTCTGTGGATTATGGGGACACAGCATGTCCTACCTCTGAGCTGCTGGTTGTCACCCAGCAGCCGGGTCACCACCTCATTGGCGGCCAGCTCCGGGGGGACCCTGAGGGCCCCTCCACTCTCCTCTCCCGACATATCCCACTGCATCGGGCCATCCGGCTGGGGCTGCACCATCCCTGCACATAGCCGTGCACGGCGTTAGCCACGCACACGGTCGGACCAGCGCGCGCATCGCAAACGCCTGCATTCACCGTTAACACACTGACACATGGCGCAGCACTTTCACTTTCAGTTTAATCCCTCGTCAGAATCCCGGCGGCTCTCCTGTGTGAGGAGCTGTTGGAGGCCCCGTGGCCCGCTGATAAGCTTGGTCTAGTGATGCTTTGGTTAACGCGCGCGTGTTCTTCTCTGTGCTGGAATCCTGCATACAGGTGCCAGCGTACCGGAGGAAAACATTACGTCATCCCCAGCGCCATGAGGCAGGGAGCTCGACCGATACACAAAGCTCGTTTTCTATGTTTGTTACCGGCATCCGTTAAGTGAAATGCTGCTGGCCACATTTAGCGCTGCCACGCGATCAGAGAGACACAATCACCTCAGATTTAATGCAGCTAACGTTACGTCCATGTTGCTCTTCTTGCCCGCAGTACAACAAGATTAAGGCTGACCTCGGTACAAATCAATTTGACAGCTATCGTTAGAACTACACAGGGACAAAACTCCACTTACCCTTTCTTCTCGACGATCAGTTTTGTTGTCTGGAATAGCAGGCACCCACACTCAACCTGTTAGACACGCGCCGCCAACGTTAAGAAAACTGCTTAATGCTAAACAGCTAGCGAGTTAGCGTGTGAGCCAGCTAGGATAATTTAGCAAACCAGCAGCTTTGTAAAGTGAGGCACTCGTTAACTGACATAAACTCAGGTCTACCTCAACGAACCGTGTGTCTCGCGAAAGGTATTCTCCTAACTTTTAGAACATTATCCTAATACTCTGTGATTTTCGGATGGGCTGAGTTTATCTGTCAAAGCCGAGGCGACTGTTGTTAGCACAGGAGGAAATGCGTGAGACGCTTTCGCCCTAAGTTCGGCCTCTCAGGCAGCACTTCCTCTCAGGCTGCGAACACAACCCGCTCTCTTTACGCCTTATGAATCCGATAAATTCCTCACCGAGGACAATCACCAGTCCCTGGAGTGAAATTTCTCAGGTGCTGATACTGTAGGATGACCTTAAGTAATTATTGTTATGTAAGTAAATGTTGAAACTCTCCTTTTATGTTTGGTTTGATTGATTCATCCTTTAAACAGGCCATAAATTGCAAGGCTGAACAACATGTTTTCTCAGGATAATTTTTCAAATACATTAAGTCTGACTAAATAATTTTATCTCAGCCACACCTTCAGGCTGGCTTCATTAACGGTTTTATGACTCCCCCCCCCCGTATTCTATCTTCAAGATAATCTTAACCTAGACCAAATAGAGAATGGTGGGTGCAGTTGAAAGTTCCACAAAAAACTAGCATGTGGGCCTTTAGTTAATATTTTTTAAATTAAATCTCTCAGCTCAAGAACAAAAATTCACACTAAACTTGTTTAATTTCTTTGTTCTAATGAAATTATGCAAATCATTGTTAACAGCCTAACTGTTTTCGTTTTTCTTTGATATGTTAATATTTATTAATAACGAGAGATAGTATTTTGATTCTAAACCTTCACCAAATAAAACACAGGTGTAAAACTCATTCAGTTTACTGTGACTCAGGTTTTATTTCTGCCACTTACATTTTTATATACAGTCACATATGGCATTTAAAAAAACTATTAAGGCTGTCATAAACTATCCTTATCTGGTATAATAAATTTGTCTCTTCAGTTTGTGTGTGTATGGAGAATATTCGTCCTGTGTGTGTTTCTGCCTGAGAGGCCAAACTGAGGGGGAAAGACGCCCACGGTCTCAGGAAATCCCCTTCCTTCTTCCGCAGTGGGGGATGACGTCGGGTGGCTGCGGCGGCAGAGCTTCCTGTGCTGATGTGCGCAAAGTGAAAGAGGCTACATGATGCTCTCTTACCCCGCTGCAGGACTTCTGTTCACATTGGCTTGGATTTATCCAAGTTACGCTCTCTACTTCCACATAGGAGAGACGGAGAAAAAATGCTTCATTGAGGAAATCCCAGACGAAACCATGGTTATCGGTAAGATGCTGCAGGGTCGTTATCCGGGCACAGCTAACTAGCAGTGCTCGCTAACAGCTGGCTCCGGCAGAGATGCTGCACTGACTATGACAGCAAGCACGGGAAGATGTCGAGTTAATGGTGTTCAGGTTTGCAGCTTAGAAACCTTACAGTGGAAAATGCTGAAGTCTTGCGACGGCTTCTGTAACTGCTGGTTAAATAGAACCACACCTGAATTTTTTTTAGGATTCAGGATATTCACTGCAACAATTTACATTGTGGAAAGAGTACTCAAAAGTGAAGTGAAAATCATTCGTTTTAATCTGAAATAATTTTCTTTCGCGGAAGCTGTTTCCCCCTTGGTTCAAACCATAGAGTAAATAAGCAGCATTTGCCCCCTGAAACTGGGGACAGTGTTGTTTTATTTACAACACAATTAAATTGTGATGAAAAGCATCTTCTAATTGAAGCTTTACATTCATTACCATTCATTACCAATCTGTTTGTCTTTAACTTTCACAGAGTGCATTCAGTGCATCATAAATTCTGTTATTCAGAATTTAATTATAATCTTATATTTGTGCTGTACTACCACTGCATGGGGTGCTGGAAATGGGGTGGGGTAGTAAGCGGATAATAATTATAACAACACCAACAATAATTTCCTTTATTAATAAACAATTTTCCGCAATATAAATTACAATGTGCTTAACGACTGGCAAAATACATTTATAGTTAGAGACTGGTGTAATGGACCAGGTAAGTCTATTTGCTGTGTTACTTGTTCAGCTAACTGCATTCTCATGTGAATTCTATTTCTATTGCTTTTTTACTGGTGTGACAAGCGTTGCTGCTGTCTGTTGAATGGGCACTGGATGACATGTTGCCATGTCCTGTTCTGACAGGAAAGTACAGGACTCAGCTGTGGGACAAACAGACAAGTTCCTACCTCCCGTCCACCCCCGGCCTTGGGATGCATGTGGAGATTAAGGATCCAGATACAAAGGTCAGGACAGAGCAGGGCAGTGATATCAGATACCCCCACAATGCATGCGAATAGAGGTTTAGAGATTTTTCTCTTCCAATTCTCCCAGATTATCCTCTCACGTCAGTATGGGTCAGACGGACGGTTCACCTTCACCTCCCACACTCCTGGAGAACATCAGATCTGTCTGCACTCCAACTCCACCAAGATGGCTCTGTTTGCGGGTGGAAAGCTGGTACGTTTACTTTTAACCGGGTGACTGATTGCACTGTGGACATCAGTCAGTAGTCCATTTACCATTAACAATATTTCAGCGAAGATGCTGTGTGCTTTCAAATGCACTGAAGCAAAACTAAATCCTATAAACAGTTTGTATATTGTTACAATGTTGCGATTAGTTCTCTCATCACACGCACGCCCACACTGGTGTTTCCAGTTATTCTGGCTGGTTAGCTCTGAGCTCAGGCTGAAGGTAGGGCGAGCAATGCTGAGAAACACATTGTGTCATTGAACGTCGTGCATTTATAAGGATGATGAATCCATCCTTCCATGAGCAACAAAGCTAAGTTCAGTCAGAGATGACACAAAACACCTCTGCAGGTGAGCATGGATGCACTGTCCTCTTTAATCCAGTAAAATGAATGGAGCAGACACCCAGAAAGCCATCTCATTAAAAATACAAAGTAAACCAGTCTGAAAGTATTTAAAGATGGAGGCTGTTAAATCGCTTCTACTAACTTCTACCAGCAAAATCCACCTGCTAGAGGAGTTCAGTTTCTGGTAAATGATGATTAACTCATTATTCTTGATATAAAACACATGCTCTGCTCTTAATCTTAAACTTGTTGCACGTTAAGTTTCAGGCACATGTATTTATTTTTTAAATAACATTTTGAACTGAAGAGGAATGTGAACGCGAAACATTTGTAAAGGTCTTAGGGTTTATCTCCAAAATACAGAAAATGAAACGGTATCCTCAACATTCAGAATTCATTCTCCAGAACAGGCTGAATACGAAGATAACATTTGTGGTTTGGTCCTCCAGTGCAGATCATCAAGATCACTGGGTTCTAGTGTGAAGTTAATAAACACAGAAATCTCTCCATGTCAGTGACCTGGTGGGTCTGTAGCCACACCTCCTCATGTATTTCCATTTTCTCCCAATGTTGCCTCATGTAATTGGTCAAGTTTTTACTGATAAAGGCCATACCCTTATAATAGCTATTATTTTCTACTCAGTTTCAGCTACAACAGACTGAGCTAAGAGTTCACTTCAGATCTCCAGCTCTTTAGAGTTCTATTTTCCTGTATTGAATGCTGCTCTCTTTACATCATGAGTTGTCAGATCTGAAACCAGTCCTAACATAGTCTGATCATATAAACCTCACATTGGCTTTATGAAACTGCTCAATCCTGTTTGCTAGGCTAATTCACAATAAACCCTGGCACCGAAAGAATACAAGCATGTCACTTTTAAACTGTCTGTCTCCCATCGTGGCAGAGAGTGCATCTGGATATTCAAGTCGGAGAACATACCAACAATTACCCTGAGATCGCGGCGAAGGACAAACTCACCGAGCTGCAGCTGCGAGTCCGGCAGCTTCTGGACCAAGTGGAGCAGATCCAGAAGGAGCAAAACTACCAGAGGGTCAGTACAAAAGACATGTACAGCAAGTCCAAATATTCAAACACATTCAAATTCAAAATTTACAATATGTAAGTGCAGCACAATGTTTGATCCAGCAGAGGGTGCTCTAAAACCCCACTACCAGCTTGACCTATAGAGCTGGAAGTGTTATTGTGTTTGATTAAAAAAAAAAAAAAAAAAAAGGAGGATACGACAACCAAAGCTGTCGTGGGCAGATAATCGCGACACCAAACATTCTACTCTGTAGAAGGCAAAGTAACAAAGTTTGTGGACTTTAAGCAAAGTGTAACGAAACAAACGCAACAAACCGGCTAACTCACCTGCTAGCTTGACACACAACCTCGTCTGACTGCCTGCTGTGCAGCACACTCAGCTTCAGCAGGCCCCTTGTCAGAAACCCATCAAAATGCCATCACAAAATATTTTATGCAAGAATTGCATGTCATTCAAAACTTGGAAAAAGGGTTAAGGATAGCCCAAGAAGGTACAGCGGTTCGACAGCTCAAGTGACCTTACACTGTGCTCTCTCTTACAGTATCGTGAGGAGCGCTTTCGCATGACCAGCGAGAGCACCAACCAGCGCGTGCTCTGGTGGTCCATCGCTCAGACGCTCATCCTCATCGTCACGGGGATTTGGCAGATGAAGCACCTCAAAAGCTTCTTCGAGGCCAAGAAACTGGTGTAATGTCTGCCTGGGCGTGGGCGGCATCGGAAAACGACGACACAAACACAAAGTTGACAGTCTGAACTGGTGGGAACAGAGAGGCGCCCGGCCACAGACACATCCGGGAAGAGACACGTGGTCTTAATATCAGCCATAAAGTTTACGGGCAAATTCACAGAGGCAGTCATCAACCCTGGTGTTTTGTTTTTTTTTGTAAATGTTTTAAGCTATTGATATTTCTCCGTTAGCAGCAACAAAATAGCTCACGTTCCACTCACTTTTCTTGTTGTGTTTACTATGCTTTCATGACACTGGACCTGTCATTTCTCTATCTTCCTGTGCGAGAAGGAGCAGCGGAGACGACATTAGTGAGCCGAGGCGAGAATGTTCAAACTGTCACAAGTTATAACACACTCCCTGATGGACGCCTGGCTTCTTTTTTTAGGTCTTTGTGTTGCACATGCTTTTATTCCAGGTTCTGAACATGAGCTGTGTCACCCAGCGGTCACACTTATGCAAATATTATACAGGAGCAGATTCCTTATGTGTACATTTTTAACACCCTGCCTGAAGCCCTGTATTTAGCATTTCTAAGCACTACAAAATCCCTTCATAACTGGCTAATTATTAACACCGTGTAATGTAGTTGTAAGTGTCAGGGAGGACAGCTCCGGTGTTTATTTATGTATTGGTGAACAGTTAGAACCTCCTGATAAGCATTTGGAACTGGGGAATAAACGGTTAATTCATCTCTTAGAACACAGCTGCGATCATACACACCAACAAATCCTACGTGTGCAAATCTCACAACAAACCATTTTGTAAACGTGCTCGAAAAGTCGCCACGACGAGCCGAGTTTTTCATTCTCGACTAGGGAAATAATTGGACCAGAAAATAAATAGATAATAAGTTCAGCGTTCAGATGCATCTTGTGGCCTTCATCATATAATAGGGTGTGTTCACCTGTGATAGCGGTGACGTACGACGATGGATGGATAATAACGAGAAACTCATACTTTGTATTTAATATGATTGCAGCTGTTGCATTGTCATTCATTAAATGTTTCCACAGTTACAGATGCTTCACACAAGATACCTTGATAAACCCATGGAATGTATCTGATTGCAACTATGTTTTAATGAAGTTAGCGTCCATCCTTCTACCAGCTGTATGTAGAGTCCAGTTTCCTGCCTGTCACCAGAGCTGGGCCCGTACATCCCAGTTTGTGGTAGGATCCCGCTCTGCGTTGTGAAGAGCAGGCTCAGCTGTTCATTTTTCTTTCAGCACGCATCAGATGAGCCTCGAGTCTTTGCGTTTGTGTCACCAAGTGAATTTTTTATCCATCATCTCATTATTTATTGAGTCGCCGTTGCCTGGGTTGTATTGCTGAGCTTTAGCTTTTAACATTTGCTGTCATGTTTATTCAGCTGTTTCCGTTGATCAGTGCTGGACTGCATTTTAATACTTTTTCAAAATCTGATCATTTAGACTCCAAATGAGGAAAAATCTTAAGACCTTTAGAAAGGAACAAAAAGTCAGTGGGTTTCAATTTTTAACAAAGTGAATGTTTTTACATGTAAGGTTGAAGTTGAAGTCCAGTTCTTGAGATGCAGGTTTGTTTAGGAACTAAATCCTTTAAAGGTTGTATTCCACTTTTTATTGAGGTCCACATGTCACTTCTATCGACTTAATAAAGAAACTTTGGCCAAAAGACGTATCTGTGCCACTTTGCTGTAACTAGAAGAAATACACAGTAAATGGCAGGTATTTTCAGCAGGAACATTTATTGCTTGGCTTCTGATTCCCTCGGAGCTCCAAACCTGACAAATGCTTGGTCGAGACAGCAGCCACGTCTAACCACAAGTTGATCGAGCTTCTTTCTCCCCAAATCACTGACAATGATCGCACTTTTCACGGAGACAGAAAAAAAAACCCCACACTAACCCCGCGACACCACCACAGCTGCACTGGAAAACACTGGTTGGAACAAGATCACCACTTTGCATAGGTCAACTCTGTGGTCTCCAACAACGTAGCACACCGCAGCAGACATGACACTGGTGACACGAAAACAGAATTCAGGTTCACTCCTGTTAATATCAAGAATAAAGATTTGGCACACCGTACGAAACAATATCAAACGCACAATACTATGTCTTATTATAAAGGGATAAATTATTTATTAAATCAAGTCTTTGTTTCATTTGTACAACAAAAACGGTACATTGCACTGCCTGGAGTTCCTCATCTCTGGCACACTGAACACAGTCGAGCACATTTCAGCACGGTTGGGTCGGAAAGTGTAGAAAATATCACATCAGCAAAACAAAATCTTCACCCACATCTCATGAAGAAACTTTTTCCAAAGCTTGTCGTCATGTTTGCAGTGGTTGTGTATTTGTGGCGTATCCAGTAATCTTGTAGGAGAGATTCCACGAAGAGGAAGTCAAGAGCACTATAGGTTAGTAACACACTACTGTTAAAAAACGCTCTCCCTAGTTGTGTGACGAATGCCACTGTTTAGTGCTTAAAAGAGCAAGAAGGGCACACAAAAAGTGAAAAGGATTAGGCAAATACACGTTGAAATGATGCAAGAATTTTTGCAATCCTAACTCCACATGGCTCTGTGGAAATGATCTGCTTCACCGCTCTGTTCATTTTGCACGTGAAGAGGATTTTCTTTTTTTTTTTAAGTTAATTTCTTAAAGGTGATTTCAGGGGAAGAGGAGGAGGAGGCTCTTCTTAGCGCTCGGACACAGTCAGGTGCTGCATCTTCTTGGCGGCCTCTTCCGACACCGTCTTGGAGGTTTTCTCCGGGCTGGGAGCCGGACTGGGCAGCGGGCTGGGGTTCGGAGTGTTGGCCGCGCTGTTGGGATACTCCCTGTTGCCGAAGATGATGCTGCCCACCCTCACATTGGTGGAGCCCACCTCGATCTTCGGCGGACGGGAGAACGCGCAGGTGAGCACACAGAAAAAAACACGGTTTCCACATTAGGCAAACAGTCTTTTTTTTTTTATTGAGCAGCATGTGTGCTGTGTAATGAGTGTGATTCAGGCTGGTCATGCTGTGCGAGCTCTCTCGTGGAAGCAAATGAATCAGATTAGCAACTGAGTACCTGGAGTGAAATTCAATTAATACTGAACACTTGGTTAAAATTGAAATACCAGTGAACCGGCAGCTTAAATGACAGAGCAGCGGCAGATAGTCTTTCCATGTCCATAACCACATCGTTTTCACCCTACCTGAGGCAGCTCAGCAGACTTGACACTGCTCTTTTTAAAGCCACCCACTTTAAGTATTATATTTTGGAGGAAAAAAAAATTTTTTCTTTTTTAATATATATATATAATATTTTTTTAGATATATATATATATATAGAAAATCTGTTGAAGGTTGAATGTGTAGGATTTAGTGGCATCTAGAGGTGAGGCTGCAGATTACAACCCCTCCTCTTCCTACAGACAAACCTACACAAACCTACAGTGGCCTTGAACAAAGCATAGCGGTTTCTCGTGAAAGTCTATAGTTTCCTGTCTAACCAACTATAAATACAACACTTTTAATGTTGTTAACTGTCCCTCAGTCAGGTGAAACATTTGGTAGAAATCCACGAGCTTTTAGTTTTGTCCAGAAATGTATAAACCAAAATGCATGGTTGTTTTTTGGGCTCCAATGATTCCATCATAAAAAATGAAGAAGTCTCTACAAGTGTATGACCACAGCTGTATATACAGTATGTATGCGTAAGGTGCGAGACTCACCGCGTGTTCAAAGTCTGTGGACATGCCCATGCTGAGCTCCACATCCTCCAGAGGCAGCTTCAGACTGTCACACACCTCCTGCCTCCGACTCAGCAGCATCTACCAGACGTGCACATGGTTGACATTATTGACTGAATTTTAATTTAAAAAACATGATAACTACTGTAGGTATCAGCTGATGATTTTAAACAAAAAATCTTGATTAAGTGATTAAGTGTGACTATGATACACTGTACACTAAGCAAAAAATTTAAAAATCTACGTTATAGACAAACTCCATTTCCTCATGACTTCAAACCTATTTCAGCATTTCAGTTCTGATGTTTGTTGTTATTCATCAGCTGACATATACACCAAAACATCTATATCTCCATATCTGCCATAAGCTGATCTCGACCTGGTGAATTTTATACAGATATGCATATTTTTTTATGATGGGTTTTCTTTTCTGGGTGGAGTTTTAATTTTCATGTTGGAGTTACAGATGTTATGTTTGGATGAGTTGGATTCTTCAGAATTGCACATTCATAACTTCATTTTCCTCTCAGTTTGAGCTGAGTGGATGACACCAAAGCTCCACAGCTTGCGTCACACGGAAAAGTGTCATCAGTGCTCCAGAAAGTGAAAGCTGGATGATGAGAGCAGAACCACGCGTGTCCTGTAAAACTCTACCTGAAGCCTTCCTTTTATTCTACAGCTTTCATGAACGCTTGATATGTTGCTGAGTGCTCCTGTTGCTTTGTCATCTGTTTCTGTCTCTCTTGTTTTGAATTTTTCTTTCTGTAAAGTTTAGCATTTTTACCGTTAAATGTCACATTCATTAAATATCAACAATGAGGCTCAAACTTGTGAGCCCAGTGACCCCGGGACTAAACTACTCCCATTCAGTCACTTAATATATTTTGGTATCGGGGCTTTTTGGACAACAAATGTATTTCTTACTTTCCTGTAACATACGGCCCAATAACATTTTTCATTCATAACAATAACAACACACTTGAAAATAAAGCTTGTTTGTGTGAGACCTGCCCTGTGCTCAAACAACAGATGTATTAATGCAGGGTCAGCACATGTGGATTTGGAGAAATGGTTTTTGTACCTGAAAGTCCGGGTTTGGTCCCAGGGTGAGGTCGTAGCCGTAGCGCCCGATGGTCATCAGTCCCAAGAAGTGCAGGGCGGAGCACTGGGAGACAATGTGTCTCACCGTGTCCACCGTCTCCTCTGGCGGCAGGCCGTGTTTACCTGCAACAAACAGGACACACGCTGCTCGTCAACGCCGCTCTACGCGCACGGCATGCGTCTATGATGGACTCAACACTTACTCTGTTCTCCGCTGGTGTTGATCTGCACCATGACCTTTAACCTCTGCGTGCTGGCCCCTCTGATCCGCTGCCACGAGCTGTTCACCTTGTCAGCCAGCTTCACCGAGTCCACTGTCTCCACCAGGAACAGGTTTGGCACTCCTGAGGACAGAGAGACAAGATCTCAGGGCAGGATTTAAAAAAAAAAAAAAAAAAAATAATTTAAGGCAGCTTCAGCAGCAGAGCTGACAGACACTCACCCAACAGTTTGTTGACATTATTCTTCTGTAGATGGCCAATGAAGTGCCACTTGATTTCTGGACATGATTCTAAAATCTGGACGAGGGGAGAAAGACAAACTGTAAATAAAAAAACAAACCATGATGGACTAGGGAGAAATCGGTCTACCTTGTAAAAGATATAAACTCACCAGAGGATCTGACGCTTTGTCCACAAGCTCATTGACCTGGTGGGAGATGAAGGACGAGGTCAGAGTCTACGTTCTGTCTCACTTTGATTCCTCTCAGCCTTTTCTAACGCAATGACATTTAGAAAGTTTGGCTCCATGCTCACGTAATTTTCCCCAAAGTTGCGCTGCCCTTGTCTGTAGGCCTCCACGACCATCTCTGGGGGTTTTGTCTTGCTGACGGCCACCAGGCGAGGCGGCACAGCGGGCAGTGTCTGTGGGAGGACAAGAGGACAGGCTCGTTTGTCATTTATATCAGTGGAGAAGAGTCGGGGTAGCTGTTGTGTTCTGGCTGCAGTAGAGCAGTGAGTCAGCCTCGTCAGGATGAAGCTGACTGTCCCTGTGTGTGTGTGTGTGTTTCTCCAGATGCCGGTGCACGTCAGGCCTTCCGCACGACACATACTGGAGAGAGGATGCGCACGTGTGTGCACAAGCCCTGACCTAGATATCAACCTCGATGCCACGCTTTCCTCAGACACTTCAGGAGGCTGACATCTTTCACCCAGCGTGCTGGTGCAGATGAAACCCTACACACGAGCCAAATCGTCAACTCGTGCCAAACGCAGCTCGCAGGCGCATCAGCGTGCATGCACACACGCTGTGGAAGCTGGATCATCCCGCTGCCACTAAACACACCATGCACGGTGTTATGAAAGTGCTACCACAAACCCGACCGTTTCCCACCCGAAAAGGTTGAGGTGTCCGGCGGGCTTACGTAACGCGTCGTGCTGCCGCAGCACCACTTTTTCGGAGCCCCCGAGTGTGGAGCGACGGCAGCGGTGCTCCGAGCGTTGCCCCGCGGGCCGCAGTTACCTTGGGCCGCCGCGCCGCCGCCTGGTTCACCCGCTCCACCGCGGACCGAAGCGCCTTGCCAACCTCCTCCGACATTGCTACTCTCCACATATCGTCAGGCGGTTACGACACCGCGACGTAAACACAAACGTCTCGGCGATGACGACAATCGCCCTTCAAAGTAAAAGTCCTACCTGCCGAGGATGAGCGTCATCGAGACAGCGCCCTCTGTTGTCAGTCAGTTTATTAGGTACACCAGCTGAAACGAGAGCAGTCTCATCCAGCAGTCCCGCAGTTCATGGAGATTATAATGTTCAGTTTTTACTCAAACCGTGTACAACAACAAAGTGTTGGAAAGAATAAACTGTGTGGTGATGTAGGGGAGTGCAGATTGTGTTGTGGTTATAAAGAGGTGTCTCTCTCATTTCAACGACCACTGTTGATAGAAATGTGGTGCTCAACTTCCACTTAATGACAACCCTCCCTCTGATTCTGCTCAACATGTAAAACAGCAAAATAAAAAAATGTAGTGAAGCTCAAATCTTCACCACCGCCAAGGCTTTGTTTAAAAAATACTGGGACTAATAAATAGTACAGGTCTTAAGTGTCTAAAGGGACAGATTTAAGTTCCACATACAACCACTGTTTTACTCTTTGTTCTTTCTCATGCTGTCTGTCCCTCCAAATCATCTGAGATCTGTTCTGGATATGACCCTGACCTTCTACACAACCACAACACCTCCAGGTGGTAACCAGTGGTATGGTGGTAATAATACAATGTCCAATAAAAAACTGAACGCACAAACACAAAATACAAAGGAAAAAAAATGATTTATTCACAAGATTATGCAACTCAAAATAAAAAGAAACCAAGTAGACATCTTACAATTCCAAAGACACACACACATAATTGCCTATGCCTCCTTGAAATGAACAAATAACTAAAAAGTGGAAACAGAATGTAAAAAGGTGTGGAGCAGCCTCCTCTCCGTCCGTAGCCTCCTCTCTCATACTCTCTCCAAGGCCTCCAACATGATAATGCTGTTTCCCCTGATCACCTATGAGACATGGCATCACAGAGTTAATACACAGAATTTACAAACGTCATAAAAGGTTTCAAATAAGTCCAAACAGAGCTGCCCCATCTCTCCAATCGTGGCAGTATTTAGAATTCTGTTAATTCCTGGTGCAACAAATGAGCCACTGCTACCTGATTGTTCTGTACACTGATCCTTTCGAATAAAAGAGAGAGGAGAGAAGACAGCGTCAGAACTCAACAATCACTGGTACTGACCACCATGCCGATGGTGTTCTGTTGTCCTCCCGGGCCCATCTCCAGACAGTCATCCACCACCAGGTTCATGAATGGGTCGAACCCTCGCAGGATGCCCTGCACGTGCCTGCCTCCATTCAGCTTCACTAAATGAAACATGGGGAAAGAGTGGTGAAGCATCGTCCATGTTGGTCCTGGCTTCAGTGCCACGCTCCACCTTGCTTTCCAGATTGTGCTTCTTTCTAATGACATTGCACTACAACAGTTAGCAGATTCAGGTTTTTCCATCACATGCCACCAGGTACATATAACATATAGTACAGTATCACTATTAACTAATACCACTGGATTTGTCCCTTCTCATAAATGATGACCTGTAAACAATGAACATCATGTTACACCTACACCAGTACACATATACTTATACTTGTAACTAGCCCTTCTACATTCTAATGGTGCTTTGTTTGTCTGACTCATCCAGTGTGCCGGGATCAGAAATCATTCCCAATGTATGTAAGCATCAGAGCGGATGAGGCCATGGTTTCTAATCTGTCCAACGACCCACAATCACATGTGAGATTAAAACTCGTGAGAACAGGCTCAGGTTTCTCTTAAGGCAACGTGAAGCTGGTAGGATACTCACATGAAAGCTTCTTATCCATGAACCTGGAAAAGAGAAAAACGATATTAGTTTACACGGCACACAGAAGTGGATGCCGACGGGCTAGCTAAAGTTAGCATTGCAGACAATGCAGCCGGGCTGCTGCGCGGGCACATTTTCATCGAGAACATCTGATCACACAAGAGTTTGTTGTTTAAACTCACTTCTTCAGCTCGGGCGGGTGTGCTTTGCTCATTGTTTCTTTATTTTCGACGAGCCGACTGTTACGCGTATGATTTTCGTTTCGCAAAACCGCGGAAGGAAAGCGTGCGCCAAGGAACCGGAAGCTAACCGGCGCACCATGGACGTTTCTTTTTCTTTCTTCATTATTGACAGCGCCGCCATTAGGCCAGGAGGAGGCATGTCGAGGCATGGCGTTCATTCTTACTCCTGAAAAAATAAAACTTTTATTTTATTTATTTATCTATTCTAAAAATAGAGGGAATGACAAGAAGTGAGAAGCATAAGAGAAATCGCTGTAAAAGAATAAATTTCAGAAACATTAACAATATCCAGATTTTCTATAATTAACAAAAAAAATTATTTTAGACAGGCAGGGAGATGACGACACTTCCTCTTCACTCCAGAACAAACCAGTGCTGCTCACAGCTTTACATACACTTTGTTGAGAAAATATTTTAGCAACTCCAGAGTGGGATGTTATTTTTCATATTTAATATGTACGTCTCTACACTTACAAGCTCAATTGCTCTATTTGTCAATACATAAATATGGAGGGAAATATGTTGACATAAAAGGTCTGATGTTGTTGTCAGTCAGCATCATCCTGCTGTAGAGTTTTAAACATGTGAGTAAATATCCCTCAATGTAACCAACCATTCAGACTGTGAACTGTGGATCAGATGCTTACTGATCGCCTGATTCAGCAGCACAACTGTCTGCACAAAATCACCAGGAAGAACACAAGCAAGTCACACAGTGAGAACTGAAGTTTTAATAATGTTATCCATAAACTCATTTACAAAAGACCTGGAAAAAACTGAAGTCATTTTCTCTATTTTCACAGTAGCACTTTGAAAACAGTAGCTGAAAACTCTTTCTACCAATCAATCTGTAAATGAAAAAAACAGAAGTCCCACTGATCCTTGTTCACTCACCAAAGTGCACTTATCACACATCACAGCCATAAGAAAGGGCTGCCATCAGCACACGTTTTTGCATAGCTAGGTAATATCACCCGAGTTCAAGCCAGCTCAAAAGACAGGCCACAGTGAAAGGCATTGTATCGGTTGTAATTATCCTTGACAGCCATGTTGTTCTCTCTATAGATTATGGCAACATCAGCTACCCCATGCTGGAATTTGGAAACAGCACATAAAAATGTTTCTCCGTCTGCGATGCCATTCCAAACTCGGTGAAGAACTTGCAAATACATTGCGGTCTTGACCTTGACTCTTACAAACCAGATATCTGGCAGTGCTGTGGCCGGAACATAGGCCGTCCCATGTTTGTGCAGATGGCCTTGTTTCCCAAAAAGCACCTGAAGGCCCAAATGCTCTCGGTTCTCAGCTTCAGGATGTTTTGAGAAACATGGTCCTGGTCTGTATGAAATATTGGCTTCTCAGTGATAGTGATACATGAATGGATATGGAAGACTCTGTTAAAGAAGCATACTGGTGTTTTTGCATGAGTTTTTCTTACTATTAAACTGCCTAGACTGAGATAATGCATCATAGCGAACATGTTGCCTTCAAGATTAGTCAAACTTGTGTCATTCTTATCTTGTCATGAAGCCGAAATTTGATTATTAATTTGAGAAGAATGCACACAAGTGCTTTTGGGATGTCACCACATACAGGATTCCTTTAGTAATCATCAAATTAGCAGAAAAACATATGGAGCTTCTACTTAAAAGACTAAATAAACCACGCAAAAACTCCTTTATGTTCCTCAATCCAGCGTCTTTAACCATTTATACAGGTTGCGTGGATACATGAAACCATTTGACCAATTAAAGCGTAGATATGAAAAAAAAAAAGATGTTCTGAATGCTACGTGAATGGTTAATCAACAAAACTTCATCACTCTTCTGCTCTCTAACCCTGCAAGGACCCCCCCTCCCAAAGAAAAAAGGCAAACTGCTGATAACATTCAAAGTGAGTCTTTGCTGGGCCGCTGTGTGTAGGCCTCGGTGATGCTGTCCTCCTCCACCCGCACTCGCAGGTGCTCCTGACAGTGTTCAAGGAAAGAGTCCAGCGCTGAGAAGGCCTGCTGGCAGGGCACGCAGTGGTACAGCCTCTGCCGCTTGGAGCCCGGCCACTTACACGTGTCCATCTCGCTCGTGCACACGCTGCACTGCCTCCTCCTCGTGAAGGACATGTGGAGCCTCACGTGCTGCCTCAGCTGCGACTGCACAGAGAAAACCTCTGCGCAGGAGGGGCACGGGAACTCCCTCTCCTGCTCCTCTTCTTCCTCCTCCTCCTCCTCCTCTTCCGCTTCAGGCACGTCCTCTCCTGGATTACTCACCTTAGTCTCTGATCTGGCTGCTTTCCTGGGCCTCCCTGGACCAGCCCTAACAGTCTTCTTATCTGCTGGGCTGCTGTTGGCTTTATTTGGTCTATGTTGTGATAACTTGGAGTCTTTGGTGGCACATCCTACAGACTGGCCTTTGTTTTTGGCCGCGATGACGCTCGAAGCTGTGTGTCGTCTGTAATGTGCCCTAAGTGACAAGTGATGGAAGAAGACTTTGCCGCAGACCTGACACAGATACGTGTCTTCTCTCCACCGTTTGCTGATGACGGGCCTCGGCTCTCTTCTAATACTTTTCTCTCTGCTGTGCTTCTCTTTTCTGTGCACATAGAGCTTGGCAGTGCTTCTGAACACCATGTCACAGGAGCGACATTTTAATTGCTTCTTGGATTTTGGTCTTGTGTCTATATTCACGTCGGTGTTCCCGCCTTTCCTTGTTTCCCCGTCAGTACATTCCTTTTTGGTCCTTTGTCCCTGTGGAGCCAGCAGCCGCTCCTCGGCATGGCTGCTTTGTTCGTGGCGTTGCAGCGCAGCTTCTGTGCGGAAGGTCCTCGAGCAGAGCTGGCACGTGCCGACAGCTCTGCTGCTGGGCCCCGGGACGTCCGAAGAATCAGAGCGGGCGGAGTCTCCCTCAGAAGGTGGAGGAGAATCATCCGGAAGGCTGCTGGCATCCACCATATCTGACGGGGTCGGCGGCTCGCTGCAACCAGCCTGCTGATGCTGCAGCAGGGCCTGCTTCTGGCTGAAGCCCCTCCCACACGGAGCGCAGGCGTAAGGGCTGCGGTCCAGGAGGTGAGGCTGGCGGTGCAGGGACTTGTCCTGCGGCCTGCCGGGATCCGAGGTGTGACTCGTGCACGCAGGGCAGGGAGAGCCAAGCAGCGACCCCCCGCGACAAAGCTCACACAGGGAGCAGTCGCGGTCACACTTGTGCAGCTGCAGGGACGACTTCAGGGAGAACTCCTGCCCACACGACGGACACCGGTGAGGCTTGGGTAACGTGTGCTCCAGTTCCTGGTGGTGCAACAGATCTGCTGCATACAGGAAACCCTTACCACACTCTGGACATACATATGTGGAGAGGTGGGAAGGTCTCTGCCTCAGGGCTCGTGTGTGCGTTCTGCTCCCGGCCCGGGCGATGAAGGTGGTGAGCCTCGACAAGGTCTCTGCTGCCGTCCTGGAGCGGCTGAACGACTCCGGGGCCCGGGCGGTGCTCCAGCTGACTCCATCCATCCTCCTCTTTCAACCAAGTTTCTCTCCTGCTCTGGCGAAGACAGCACAAGCGTGAAGTCGTTAGAAATGACCACAAACACGAGAACCAAAAGAAAAGGTGAAGACGTTAGAGCAGTGTTTTTGAATGTAATCAGAACCAAGCTGCTGCTGAAGTTTCATAGATAAACGGAAAGCGTGTTAGCTTACTGCTCCATCTTGTTGTCTGTTACTAGCAGCTCAGCTTCCTTTTACAGAGACCCAGCCGAATAATAACCGAACAACCAGAGGTCCACTCGGCGAGAGGTCAGTGCTTACACCGCGGTAAGCTCGCTAACGTTACAGCGTGACAGGACCACGGGCTGGCTTCGTGTTTGGCTAACGTTAGCTCTTAGCTTAGCTGCGCTAACTGCTCCACAAAGTGCTCCCTTCGCTCCGCCGCGACGTCTCACCTCCGGCGCTCACGCGAAAGCGGCGCGTCCGCTGCACCCCCAGCTGCTCACATCGACGCGGCGAGTCGTGTTCATGCGGAGAGTCATTACTACACGCCACACCGTCATGGCTGCAAAAGTGAAACCGAAGTTTGTGTGTTTGTGTGTGTGTGTCTGGAGGGGGGAGGGTTCCACACTGAAGCGTCAGGATCACTTCCGACACGTCCCTGAACGCAGCTGTGGGAGGAGCGGGAGTCTGCTGTGGGTCATCAGTGGACTCTTGTCAGATCCCACGCCCCTCAAACACAACACAAGCACTCTTGCTTTTGGCACTTGTGTAACAATCGTTTAATATAAACATAAAAGGTCATATACAGCAATTACTGTAAGAACTTAACATTTCTTCATTTAAGGCTGAAGCCAGCAGGGACAACTGAAGCACTCTCATACATGATTGTATTGGCCCAATAAAAAGGTCTGGCATGTTAAATCACCGTTGAGACTGAACAAACCAGCAGGTTTTCGTCTGCCTTTAGTCGTCAGCGTCGAGCGTGAGGACACGTGACCTTTACATCAACACGACATGGAGTGAACGACACCATCGGTCGGCGCACCTGAATGCAGAAAACCAACGTTAAGGCTAAAGGCATACTGTAACACTCACAACACATTCAGCGTGTTTCGGGTGAGTAATACACAAGATTACAGGTGGCTTCACAATGCATTAGGGAATGATCAGTGAACGCCACATCTCAGAGGGACTGAGGAATTCCTCACGTGAAGAGACACGAAATGCGTTTCAAAATTCAATTAGTTCTGACGTCCAGGATTGTGTTATAATTATCACTGGTAATGAAGGTAGATGAGTAATGTTGACACACATCGAAACCCCCCCCCCACACACACACACACACACACAAATGCAGTTACAAATTAAGACATGGAAAAGCAACTGAACCTGGAGCAACAATAAAACACAAGCATTAGTGACAAAGCATTTTTCCACATTACACTTAAAAAAGGTGGAGTACATCGCACATGCAGCGCACAACACACTCCATCCTTATATTTTGAGCTGCACTGTGTCCACAGGGAGGATGGTGTGACTACATGTCTGTCACTACCAGCAAAGATCGACAGGGGCACTTCATTAAAAAAAAATCTCCATAAACAGTTATTCTAAACTGATGAAACCAAACATTTCCAGCAAGTCATTATATGCAGTTTTTACAGTGGCCACATGTTTTAATTAGCTACCTCAAAGGCCATTATTTATAAGACTACTACTGTCATTGTTATGCATAATGAGTAGCAGTAGATTTCTAATTTTACCATCACTGGCTGGTTACCAGTGCTGGATGGTGACCAGCTCCGTCATCATGACCAAGGGAGAACAAACTGACACCAGATCAGTTTGTCATGCCTCCAGCCAAAGCACAGCCTATATGAAACACAGCTACTATTTGCTACTCTTAGGTCTTATATATTACAGACCTAAACATCAGTGGGGGGAAACCAAGTTAATTGACTGATTGGGGTCCAAACTATGGACTTCAATTGGTTGATTGTACAGTGCAGATTTGGTAAACCCTGAACCAAAACATACAGTATATCTACTCACAAATGAGCTGTCTGGTGGGGGAAACCCAGAGTCCATCTTACGTACCACAGCTTGACAGTGTCAGACTACATCGGTTTGAAAAGACTAAACGACAAAGTGTTGTAGTTGCCTGGTTTACACCTAATATTTTTTTCCCCTTGTAAAACATCTACTAAAACACATTTGCAAAAAAATAGAATCTGTAGACACCATTTTTCACTAAAAGGATGATCTCACAAACATTCATCATCCCTTTAAATTACAGCATATACTTCTGAGTGTACACTTTACTGGAGACACAATCAGAGCTGCATGACCTACACAGTATAAGAAACCACAGCTCTGGTTATTCATACTGTAACAGTCCACTGATGCCGTGCAGTGCTTTAACTGCAAATAGTCACATATTCACTGGGCCCTGTGGCTACACCACCAACCCAAATCCAGTGTGTGATATTCAGTAGACTTCATTTTCACAGGAAAAGTTTAGTGGCTCTGAAATAACACCCTGCAGAGCGTCCCGGAGCTGCACTCGAACACATCAGTCTCAGGCTACCTCAGACGCAAACGCTTGTGCAGCGTCTAGGGTCGCGTGCGTCCTTCCAGTCGCAGTCTGGTTGGATTTTTAAGTTTCAAAGCACGGGGCCTATCTTTTGTAGTGGCTGGGCGCATCTGCAAACATGTACTTCAGTCTGTAAGCTTCAGCCAGCAGGAGTCCCACTTCCTCGTTCCCCCAGTGGATTGTGGGAACGTTTTGCAGTAGCATGAGAAGGCCCTGAAGAGCGACAGAAAATGATTTCAAGGCATCATCACTAACGCTGAACTGTGAGCTTTTACCTGGGAAATTTACTTTTTTTTTTGTTGTTTTACAATTTACAAGTGCAAAACTTGAATCAATTCCACTACTTCCCAAATAGTGTCTACCTGTCAACGCTGCACTCTGTTTAGTGCAGGAGCTACAAAGACAGAGGTACCTGAAAGTCCACCATGGAGAGAATTTCTTTGCGCCACTCGATGAGGAAAGCTGCGCAGACGTACAGGTGGAAGTGGGAGAAGCCCTCCGCCTCGGCCTGTGGAGAACAGAACAATGCTGCAGCCAATCACAACGCACCTGTCAGTCTCCAGCCCGGTCACAAATAACAGCGGGATGCATATTGGTTTTCAGGCTGCGGTTGCAGTGGATTACTTTGTTACAATGGTCTGATGATGGGGTTCGCGCCGCTGTACCTGGTAGGTGTCCCAGAGACGGATAGTGCAACGAAGTGGAAGCTCCCTCATCAGCAGATTGTTCATCCACCGGAAAGCAAACTGCAAGTACTCCACCTCATACTTCTTGAAATGATTGTGAATATCCTCTGGACACGGGACACACACACACACACACACACACACACACACACACACACACACACACACACACACACACACACACACACACACACACACACACACACACACACACACACACACACACACACACACACACACACACACAGACAGACAACCCTTTCAGTTCAGGCATGAATGATCTTGTGATAAACAGTCACGTGGACGACAGCTGACAGGATCCACTGACCATCTATCCTGCTGACCAGCTCCTCTAAAGCTTTCACTTTGTTCTGGATGCCAGGCTGAGCAAAGGTGTAGTTGTCCTGAAAGGAAATGGGTCTCGGTGAACTGGCACGTGTCACTTTGCGTTTCGCGTTCCCTGTGGTGTTTGTGCTCGAGCAGACCTGTATCCCGTCCAGCAGCTTGCTCATGCACCAGAAGCTGTCGGCTTCGATGTTCCTCTGGGTGTCCAGGGGCAGAGCCGCCACCTCAAAGTTCTCCACGTCCTCCGCTGGAACAACAGACAGAACTGAATGATACAGATTGTGTAGAAGAATTTCTGAATGCTGTTGTCTGCAGACATTCAGTTGAATAAATGTTTGTGGTCCTGGATGCGTTAACGACATTGTAGGATGTGGGTAAATAAAACAGGCCAATCTGCTCCAATCTGAATATAACAGGAAGTTTCCCTTCAGCAACTTACTGACAAACTCAGACAGGAAGACGACAAAAAAGGGCGTGACCAGGTCGTTGATTCCTTGGACGTAACCACTGGCTGGGTGACGGATGGCCCAGATGAAGAGGATGCGCTCAAACACCTGAGGAATGACATGTTCCGTTACCAGCTGAGATGACATCACATGAGCAGGCTAACAGCCGTGGGATCATTTTCACCCTCCAGACTCTTTACTTTCACTTCCTCTACTTCCAGGACAAAATGTGTTGCTTTGAGTCACAGTGCTTCAGGGTTGCTTCGGACGACTTCACTGTGCAAGTTGTGGGATTCACAGGAGAAATGAAACAGCCTTTTATTTTCTCACATGAACCAAACCCCATTACACTATATTTCCCTAGATACAACAAACACCACCACAACTTTCAAAACCTCCATGCTTCCAGTTTGTAACACAGGTTTTCTTTTACAAATACGAAACAACAGAAACCTGTGAAATCAGATACATTTTGTCTCATATGAACATAGGATTCACTGCAAAGTCGGATTCTTCACTATGATGACTATATTATAAATAAGATGAAGTGCTTTGACTGCATCATTTCAAATGCTGTCCTCTGCACAAACTGCACATTTCCTTTCTCACTACTCTTTGGAGTAAAAGACGTTGTTTCTGACCATGAACAAATACAAATAATCAGGATGTAGTGATGAACACATGCAGAGTTGTGATGATCTGCTAAACCTACAGTGGCCTTCTTAATGTTGTGCACAGTGTGAGATCTTGAGTTAAGAAAAGTGCGAGCCAAGGCAGCTGTAAAATACAGTCCTCACATGAGCTGCACGCATCAGCTGGAGGGGAATAACATGTCTGGCACGTATTATGTTTAGAGCTGGTCATTAGGGAGGATTATTATATCTATCTGATTGCTGGATGTGCTGAACAGCCACGTGACGTGCGCAGGTTTGAGGAACACGCCGTGATCAGCGGAGTCGTGCGTTCACAGCACACTTCCTCTGCAGCGTTGTGTCGTTATCTCAGGGAGTATTCTGACTTAGTTAGGTTTAGTCGAGATGCAGTTCAGACCGGGAGTGTTAGTCACAACACTGCTGTGCCTCAGAGCAGAAGAATTCCATTCTCACTGTATCTGGAGTAATTACAGATGTGAAGATGACATCTGGAGACTCAAAATTTATTCTGAAATCAATGAATATGATCAATATGAAAATGACCGATAGAGACTAAAATGAACCCTGCTCCTACCTTCTGTCAAACCTCTAACTTCACCTATCTCTGTCTGAAATGAGCTAATAAGCCAAGTCGTGAGATTTAAAAAAGGACCCTGAGACCCGGTTCACAAGTTTCGCTGTTAGCGGTCGTCACTTCTCAGATGATCTCAGACAGCCAGCATCCAAGATGGCTGCTGTCTGCTGATGCTGTTCATTCTGGGTTTTACAGCCCAGCCATGAGCAGCAAGGAGTGTGCTCATCTGGTGGAAGGCACACGTTCATAACCAGCCCAAAACATGCACAAGGAATATAACAGTATCATCACACTGCTGGAGCAGAATTCGATCCACATATTAAACGGCTACGGCTTAGAAAAGCTTGGGCGTTGTTATATGGGACATGCTCAGCTGTGCAAAAGAGATCCTGATCTCAGTGAGGGTGCTCACTTCAGGAAACTCTCATTAGTGTTCTTCATTTTAAAGAGCCATTTCACCATTAAAATACTGTATTCATAATTTCCCCAGCCATTAAAGGACTTTCACTCTGCCTTTCAGTTCCACTCATTAGCTCATGGAGTGGAAGCAGATTTAACACTTGCAGAGTCACCTCACATTAATCTGAGCTGCAGAGATGGAATCGGAGTAGCGGACAAAGTAAAGTCCCCTGTTAGAAGTCCTGTGCCTTCGCTGGACGTAAATCTCTGAGCCAGAAGTGAGCGTACGCACTTGCACACGCTCTCTTTGGATGAACTGACTGTCATGATGGAGCTGAGTTCAGATCTTACCTCTTGTACTACAGGCTGCTGGAACAAGGGAATCAGAGGGTTGGTTCTTGGAATGTCAATGTGGATCTAACAGGAAGAAAAGATGTTACTCAGGAGAAGAAGATGTGTGTGAATGGAGGAGCAGTAACAGCGTGAAGGCTAATCTCCTGTTAACTGCAGTATTACCTGTCTGTATGTGTCTTTGTAGTGCTCATCTGTTCTGGAGTGGTAATACTGCTCGATGAAACCAAAGTACTCTTCGCGCTTCCTTCTCAGCACCAGCTCCCTGCGCTCCTTGTTGGCTGGCAGGTAGCCCTGTCACAGACCAGTGAGAAGAAATGTTTTTTTTTTGATTATGTGAACAGTTTCAGAGGAACGGAACATGCTGGCCATTTCAGATAAGAGAAAGCAGGCGGATAAGGCTGCCAGGGAGTAAGGCTTTTGCCGTTGTGTGAGCAATGCAACCGGATACAAAGGAGATCGAAAATGCAACACTGGAAAACTGAAGGTCACGAGACTTACGGAGAGAAGCCTCCACGTGATTGGCCGCACTTCTCTTGGAATACCTGACCAGCTGTGCTTCCGGAGTTCCTCTGTAACAGCATGGAGTGAGATAAAAAAAAACAAACACACACACACCATCAACACGCCGACACACAGTGCGTTCAGCTGGCTGCAAGCGGTCTACTCACAGGACGTTGAAACATCAACATCAGTCTGAAAGGGTTATCACCTCTACACTGTTTGTTCTTCTGCTGTACCTAGATCAGTGTTGGGACTGGCGAGCAGCTGCTTGAATTTGTCCAGCCGGCTCTTCTCCCGCACCGTCATGGGCGGCGCCCCGGACGCGTTCTGGTCCGAGATGCGAGCCACCAGCGGGATGATGGGACGGACCGGGAGCGACTGCTGCTTCTGCAGCGTGGAGCGAACTGTGGAGGAAAAGGAGAGGACTGCGGCTCAGCTGCTGGCTGCAGTCTTCTAAACCGAGCTGAGTCAAATCCATTCCCTGGTAGCACTGATGTATTCTGGCTATAAATGAGCTGAGGGCTGACTTTCATTTCCAGCGGTTTGATCTTGTGCCATGTGATTCCTTGCTAAAAGTATTCTGATTACACTAAAAGGGATCTCAGTTACATGCTTTTAAGTATCCTTGCTGATCTCTGACTTGTTTTTCCACCAGTAAGCATTAATGTGTTGCATGGTCATGCTGAAAAATTACTTACAGTAGTTTCGAACTACAACTGATCAAGCAGTCAGGCACTACTGGAAGTATTTTTTCAGCATGACCATGCTAATGAGTAAATGATGCTGGAGAAAGACTGATCATATTTGAACTCAACATATGCATCCCTCCCTTCACTCCTCCTCCTTTAAACTGGTGACCAACCATGTGTTTACACACTCAGAGCTGGTTGACAGTGTGTAACAATGTTGGATATTCTTTAATGAAGTTATTTGTTTGAGAAAGCAGCCTTCTGTGCCCCTCGGCACACGACAGACAAGGAATAGGTTGATTTTCAGATTCACTCCATCAGCTGCTATACAGATTCCCCCCCAAATCAGTTTGTCCTCAAAAAACCCACATGGTTGGTCACCAGTTTAAAGGAGGAGCAGCGGAGGGAGGGGTGCACATATGTTCAGTTCAAATATGAACAGTCTTTCTCCAGCATCGCTTACTCTACTCTACTCTTACTCTCTTTCAACTAATCAAATATCTGGAACAATCTATTCATCCGTTGATTTCATCACGCTTTTTTTGTGGAGGCAGACCACCCCCTAGTGTAAAATTGTTGTCCTTTTTTAAAAAAAAAAAAAAATTTACCTCTTGGCTTTAGGAATAGGACAAATAAATCAAAAACCACTCCACAGAACAATAAAACAACACATGAAATGTCATCTGCTCATTTTTTTAAAGGTGTGATTTAAAAGATCTATTGTTCTTCCTCCAGGCCCTGACTGAACGAGCTCAGTGGGCGACTTGTGGACGGCCTGAATATTCAGCAGTCAGTCGTGTTATTCATTTGTGATTCAATCATTAACTCCGATACTAAAGACGCGTTGCTGGATTCATGATGAGTAAAGTGTCCTGCCAGGCACACGCTGCAGGCCTGATATGATCCGAGTGGTCGTGACAGTCTGGAATTAGCTTCTCTGTGAATCACCTGATAAGCTGCTCAGTGGTTCTTAGTGCAGAATGTACCTGAGGACGAGTTGAGCTGGGCCTCGCTGCTGGACTTGACCACCTTGCCGTTGACGTGTTCACAGTGTGCGTCTCCCTCCTGAGCATCCTGGTGGTTCGGAGCGTCCGCGCTGGGAGACTCCACTCGCTGTGACACCCGGCTCTCCGTGTCGCCCGATGACGTCGCCGGATTCTGCTGCTGCTGCTGCTGCGAGGACAAGAGAACATGTCAACGTCTCTCCCTTCATCACAGACCAGCTCTGGGCCTGGAGTTGCTCAGCGGTTAGGATTACTTCTCGCAGCCACCTGGTTTTGCGCGGACGTGGAATGCAGGGATGAAGTCGGGGCCGGGGTCCCGAGGAAATCCTCATCTTCCTCGTCGTCGATGTCCCATGCGTCATTGGTACTGCGGGCAAACTCGAGGAAGCTTGAGGCCTTTTTGGACTTTAGATTGTTGAACTTGGGCTTTGTGTCTTTGGGATACCTGCAGGGGACAGATCCAGAGGTCAGACAGGCAGGACATTTAAGAACTAAATGGTCTCATTCATGGCAGCACAAGTAGTTAGCACACGCTGAACAAAAATAGAACAGAACTGCAAATCCAACAAAGGGCACTAAATCCTGCATGGCTCACGAACAGACACTGGTACAGGTCTACAGCATGCGGTCCACACACGATCAAGTCTCTGAAGCACGAGACAGTCGGCTGCAAAACAAGGTCGAAGGTGGGGAGTGAGGAAAAACAAAAAGCATCCATGCGAAGCGGGGGGACGCCATGCAGCCCGGCCGCGCCGCCGAGCAACTCACGTGCGTCGCAGCCGCGGGTCGAGAGGTGGATGCTGCGCTCCGTAAACCGGCTGTACGCTGTGGGGGATGACGTGAAATGCTGTCACCTCTGTTCAGAACCCCCACCCACACACACACACATATATACACAGGCTCTCATGTTGTGTGTAGGGGATTTGTTATCAGAGCTGTAACTGAGACACAGGTATGCACATCCACCCACGTAGTCCACCACAGGGTTGTGAAGAACACGTGTTCTCTTCAGCGCTCGGTGAAAAACCCCCCAGCACAATCTAGATAAGATAAATAAGATAAATGGAGGAAAGAAAGCAGAAAGCCCCCCCCCATCCTGTGTTTCACAATTTGCATTCAAAAAAGTCATTGACACAAATCTGGAATGAATCCTAACTTGTGCAGACAACCTCTCCTTTTACTCTGCGTGTTCTCCTTTCCTCATCATAACACTGCACACCGTATGTATGGCAGCCACAGTGTGACATATAGTATGAACCGGTCTCACAGGAATAGTTTTTAGTCTCATGGACAGGTGTGATGAGGACTGCGGAGCTAGCTAGTTCTAGCTTAACCAGCAGACAGCACAGCACGCTGATGCCCAGCTCTTATTAAGAACCGCAAAGACAACTTGATGTTTAACCAACACCTGGTCTGTCAGCGCATCAGGAAATTCCCTCACGATAACCACTTCACACAAAGCAATGAACTGCACTGTTGGTGCGTGGATTTGTCAAACTGTGGCCTCTCGCGCCTGAGGCTTAGAGACCTCAACCTCACTCCTCTCATTAGCGAGAACAAACTGAGACCGGGCCTCCCGATCAGGCCAGTGTTTACCTGCCTCCGACTGGTTTTATCAGGAGTGGCTCAAGGACAGGCAGCGAGACGGGCCGCTCGCTGTCATGTTCAAACAAATGCTGGTGTTTGGGTTTCCAGCCTTCCACCCACCGCAGCTTGAGAAAGATCACTGTGTGCGACAAAAGGCAGCAACGCCCTCTCCTTAGAGATCCTCGCTTCTCAGATTTCCCAAACACAACCTGCTCCGCCCTCTCTGGTGGGCAGTTGCACGGAGCTCAGGAGCGTTCAGGGTCACGAACAAATGCAGGCCAATAAAGATATAAACAAGTAGGTCATGTCTTATCAATGATGAGTTTCTATTTTCCACACGTGAGCAGGGATAACAGGATCAAAGACGAGAGAGACTACCTGGAGGAGGATCTGCCCTCAGAGCTCATGAGTTATAACTCATCATGTTCCCTACGTGCAGGAACTGACTTCATGAGGCTGGGATTTCCACCTGCTGAATGACGGATACACACAAAACCACCAACTGGGGCGAGGTCCAACTTAATACCATTAATACCCAACTGAACTACAACCTGCCCCGCTGCTCCTCTTAATCATCAATAAAAGTGCCACAAAAGAGGATGTATTTCTTTTAACTTCTGCCTCATCTCGTAAAAGCCGCTGAGACGTGAGATTACTGCAGGGAACCTCAGCTCAGCTCTTTCACAACGCGTTTGTTCTCAAACTGAAAAAAAAGCATATGGCGCCTCTGAGCGTTAGTAACCGCAGAGAAGAGATGAAGGTCTCTCTCACGCACGCGCGCGCGCGCAAGACGGTCTGAGAAACACACAGCTGCAACACGGGCAACTCACGCGTAGATGTTTACAGTAACACTCGTGCCCGTGCAGCACCTGAGTGTGAGCTGATCCAGGCTAACATGAGCTACGGCTGATAGCTTTCTGGACTGAGAGTGGCTGCTGTTTCCTCCGCTAACTACTCAATTCGCTCAACTTCAGGGACGTGACTTGGTCCTGGGAAAGGTTCGATGAGAAAGAAGGCGGTTACGAGCACCCACCTTCCAGGAACCTTTACGTTTCTCCTCCAAAAATTGATCCTGTTCTCGTTGGCCATACTCGGATAACACAACCGCCGTCAGACCGACACCGAGAGCGGCTCCTCGCATATGAACAAACCGAGGGGAGACCGCTTCCGCGTTGCACCGGTGACAGCTCAGGCCGCCTCGGCTCCTCCGGTCTTCCCCCTCATGGGTTCAAACGGCCGAGAGATAATTATATTTAGCTTTCAAATGCGATGATGTGCGGTACGTCGTACTGGGAGCCGCCATCTTGGAGTACAGCGACCGAATCGTTTGATTGGGCGGGCGGGTGGAGCAGGTGCAGCGAAAGTGTCCAATGGGAGGAGGCGGTGAAATGACTGTCAGGGATGCGCGCGAGTAAGCGCGCGAACACACACACACACACACACACACACACACACACACACAGAGTTGTAGATACAGTTGGTAGTTTGTTGGTCATAAGCGCTGTTCTGAGGCTAAGGCGTTGTTTTGACGGCAGAAGACGACGAGTTACACCATCCTCTGACCCATGACATTCTGTGAAGAAGAAGTGCTGTAAGGCTAAAATAAGAGTACATTACAAGTAGATTAAGTGACAATATTAAAATGTTAAAGTGAATTAAAGTGAAAATATTTTGACAACACGGTACAGTAACCGATTATTTATTTAACTCATTGAATTTGAATTTTGAATTGGTCTTTGAATTTAAAAAAAGAAAAAAAAACCTTTCTTTGACAAGAAATGTGAAGACATGTATGACATGCAACAAAGGTCCCAAAGATGGAGCAGAAATGTGGATGTTACAGTTGAATAATCAGTTGATTGTTAAAGAAAATACTTGTCAGATATATTGATCATGTAAATAAGTGTTATTTACAGCCTTAAGCTTCTCCTATGGAATACTACTACCTTGCCCTAATTTTTTTTTAATTAGTGGACAAAATAGCTATTTCATCAAACACAACTTTAAAACAAAGGAGCTCAGTATAAACAGTTAAGACAGATAACCCCCTCAGTCCAGATCCACAGGATGAAGGATGATGGACCCGTCACAGCTGATGTTCTTCTTTAGTGGTAGTTTGCTGACAAATTGGTGATTCATCAAATTATGTTGACCCAAATGATAAGGAACAAACCTGGGGCTTTTGGAGCCCCTAGAACGTTGCCTACTTTGCATGACTGGTAATCCAGACATACCTTATGTGATAGTAAACAAAAAATGAAAACAATTACTTACAAATGAATCTTTAATGAAAGTAATCGTTTGATGTCCAACTGCTGTATTTTGACAGCTAGATCACAGCAATAACCTGTTCTCTTGTCTCGCATGTCTCTCGTCTTGACCTCTGACCTCACTGGAGTGGGCAGGTGAAAGAGCACTTGCCTGTAGAGGTGAATAAATGACAGTATTGCATTAAATGGAGAGAGCTCCATTTAACAGACTGACCAGTTCAAGGAAAGAGAAAAAGTCTGAAATGGTTATCTGGTGCAGTGCTGATCCCTAACTGCAGTTATTACTTCTTATTATGAGCCACACAAACCACAAACAGGCACACGAATCAAAACACTTCCCTCTGCACCGTGACGTTCGCATTTTATTTGATACCAAGTCCTACTTCTCTTTTTATGACAGAGGCTGCACATTGAACTTTTGTCCACACGAGGGCAGGCATTTTTCTTGTTCCAGAGAGCGAGCTCCGCTCAAAATGAAACCAGTCGATCCACCTCATATTTACTGTAAATGTTTGAGAAGTGACTTCTCCGTGCCGCTCATCACATACTGCATTGACAACAAACAGACGGTGGCCCAGATGTGCAGAAGTGAAATGAAACTGACTGACTTGTCTTTGGTCAACTCATTTTATTTCATCATTATGTGTAATTCAAGGACCACAGTGATTCACACAGAAGCCCTTCAAAGTCCTTGTGTCCCAGTCAAATGCAGGCAAATGCAGGTTATGGAGACGGTTTCATTTTCAGTGCTGGTCTGTGCCTGACTCGCAGGTGCTCTCCCCCGTCTGTTTGTTTAGGGAAATCACTGCAGCTCTCCACCTGTCCTCACCCCCGACAGCACCCAACGGACTCCAACTGACAAAATGCAGGTGAGTTCATATGTGGGTGCCTTTATGCTGTTGTATTTTTACAGCCTGGGAACAAACGTGTGTCTGTGTCTCGTCGCACTGTGAGTGGAGAATAGCTCCATTCACACATTTTCTGGGATTATTCATTTGTTATCATTTTTTTAGAAATTTCTTTTTCTTTAAGAGATTTTTAACTTTGCCTTGAGCCAGTCTTGTGACATTTTGCTACTGCGCCGCTTTTGGTGTGGCGGGCTCTCTGAGGAAAACAGCGGTGTGAAAGGAGCAGGCTGAGAGGAGACACACTAATAGAGTCACAAGGCGGGACAATAGGGAACTCTGTGTGGGACTTCTGGAGTTGCCTGAGGCATAACAGTTTGCTAAATGACACTCTGCGTTTACTTTGAACTTTTTCCTGCCTGACCACCATGGCCACTCACTGAATTCCTTTTGGATGAGACACGATTCTTCTCTAAGTGTAAACTGAGTTTCTGCTGCCAATACAAACTTGATTTGTCACAAAAAAAACCAACCCCAAAAGATTTTTATCTTTTTATGCTAAATCTCACAATCTCAAAATGTATAGTATGCTTTTCTGTGGCACATGCTCAGTGGAATTTAAGCCCCCAGCCATATTTTGGTTTGTGTGACCCCCTTGTTTTGCTCTCTCTCTCACCCCTGAAAGAAGAGCATTGTGACTTCTTGTCTTCCTGAATGTTTTAGTGGCAACAAAACCACTCCGACAGCATTCTTTAAGAGAAGAGGAACTTTTTCTCTTTTGTTGTTCTGTCATCGTGGCGAGCGTTACAGCTCTAAGTTCAGAGAACTTTTGGGGATTTATTGCTGAAAGTATTTCCAAGAAAAACTTTACACAGAACTATTTGAAAAGAAGAGGAAGGGAGGTAGGTGTTTTTTTGTCACGTGACTTCATGTAAATGTTATGCTCTTATGACAAATGATCAAATACGTTTGTGTCATTGGAGCATTGTTTTGTTAATGTGATTTTTTTAAAAATGCCATTTTTATTTCACGGTGGACTTTGAATAAGGACACAACTTATAGAGAAATGTCAGACAGTTCCACTGTGGTGAACAATGAAGAAAAACTCTGTTTGTGTTTAGGCACATGGTGATGTACAGGCGAGTTCTTCACCTCGAGGTCAACGGGTCATCGACAGCTGATCTCACATGCTCCGTCAGTGACCAGGCCATGAAGGAATGTCAGTTCTCTGAGAAAGGTAAGGCAGATGCTATGGTGAGAAAGTCTGTGGTTGTGTGTGTGTGTGTGTGTGTGGTGCAGGTATCGCTCATGTTGTGGGAACACAGTCTCATTATGGAACCTGATTTCCTCATGGGGACAAAAAGTCTTCATAGTGTAAATCTTTTAACACGAAGACATGTTTTTTCAGGTTAGGGTTAAGGAAGTCTCCAGGAAATGTGATTTCCTCTGAAATCACAGAGACACAACTGTGTGTATATGTTTTTGAGTTTGTGCACTGTTCAAATGTGAATTACATGTAACCATGTAAGGCTGAGTCTTCTATTTGTTCCTGTTTGACATTTATAAAGCCCCATACTACCGTAAAACCTTCCTACAGATTAGTCTACATAAATCATTCCTGCATATGTTATCTAGCATTGTGTGAGTGTGTTAGAGTGTGTGTTGATGTGATTGTGATTTCATCACTGAGCAGTTGTAGGTGTAATGAGCTTCACTGTGACAGAAAACTGCCAGTAAAGCAACACATTTGCATGACAAAGCTGTATGCGTTCAAGATTCACAGTATCCCTCAAAGAAGGCTGGGTTTTGGATGGATGGATGGATGGATGGGTTTGTTGCTGGGAGGAAGTGAAAAAGCCTTAAAAGTCTACACACAACTGTAACCCAGATGACATGTGTCAGGTACTGACATGTATTCAAGTTGGGTTGTATACATTTGTAAAATTGTTTTGCAGTTATTTAGGTTGGCTGATTTTTGGAAGGGACATCTGCGAATACCAAAATTTATCAAAAATATTAAAACACATTTTTAAAATCTTTTTTGTGGATCATGAGATTCACATTAGTCACATTTCTGGGTGCAAATTTCTCTCCACACTGTACCGATGCCTGACCCAGGTGTTTGACGCAAGCTCACACATGGCTGATGACCTTCTGAGTGCCTAGCAGCTGACCCCAGATCAGATTGAGGTGAGCGACATTTTACACCCCAGTGACTGCTTATGGCACATTAATCCTCAGATCGCAGTGTCGTACGTGGTGTATAAATCTGTGAAGGGCAAGGCTGACCCACATTCTCCTTCAACACTAGCTGCTACTGTCAGAAATTGCTTTGTGCTTGGTCTATGGGAAGGTCCTTTAATGTTGTAGAAGCAATCATATACAGTGGCTGTAGAAAGTATTCCTATTATTCAGACCCTTAAGTCAGTAATTTGCTGAGGCTCCTTTGGCAGCGGTTACAGTTTCTACAAGCTCTACACACCAGCTCTACCTGGATTCAGGCAGTTTATCATCGTGGTCCAGGGAGATCCTCTCTGGCTCCGTCAGATTGAATGGGAAGCATCTGTGAGATTCCATCTTCAGGTCTTCCATAGTCCACAGTTGTTGTGTGTGGTTTATGCCTGGGCTTTATCTGGGCCACTCAGTCAGACACTTGTCCCAAAGCCATTCGAAGCCAGCGTTTTCTTAGTTGTGTGCTTTGGGTGATTGTCATGCTGAAAGGTGAACTGTTGCCCCCAGTCTCAGGACAATGTGGAGCAGGTTTGTTTTTTCCCCAGGAGCTTTCTCTGCATTTAGCTGCATTTTTCCTCCTCTCCATTCTGACCGGTCTCCCTGTTCCTGCCGCAGAGGAGCACCGCCACAGCGTGAAGCTGCCACCAGCGTGTTTCAACTTATGGATTCTTATGAGGCCGGTCACACTTGAGAGTTTCTCCTTGTGCTCTCCTGCTTGGAATGCTGTTTAACAAACTTCAAAACACTGAGAATTTGTGTTAATGCTTTGGGCAGGTGGAAAAGTTGGTGTGTCGGTAAAAGTATGACTTGATAAAAGGTGACAGTCATTTAAATGATGATGTGCAGAAATCACATGACTTCAACGTCGCTCCCGCTTTCCACTCCAAGAAACAAAACCCTAAAAAAAAAGGCGGCAGATAAAAACATGAGGCACATGTAAATGGATGAGGAGACGGCAACATTCCTGGAATTAATACAAGAAGCAAATATGTTTGCTGTCCATCATCAAGCTTTCTGTTGCATCTGAGTTGTTCCTTTGTCATGAGTTCATCTTGTTGCGCCCTCTTGTTCTGCAGTGGTATCATGGCACCTGATTGGAGAATTGGCATCAATGCTTATCTTGATGAATCAACGCCTGACATCTGCATCACAGCAGCAGAAATGTGCCTGAAATTAGCATTTTCTTTTGCTGATTTAATGAAAATGTGGTGAAAACGCGTGGACGGACATATGATACTCTGATATTTTCATCGATGAAGTCTGCGCACACAGAGGAGGGACGTTGCAGTAGCAGTAGCAGGAGAAATCGCTGTAACAGAGGTTTGTGTGTGAAAGTTTACATATACAGTATGTAGGTTTTTTTAAATGTATTCAGGAGATTTGCATGAATCCACATATATTTGGTGTATTTGTGGGACTAAGTTGGGACAGAGAAGAAGAGAGGTGTGCACTTATCGTAAAACAACCATCAGACAAAGTGTGACAGTGTTTACTGCTGCTGTGCTTTTAGCAAATATCCATCTTTACCTCTGTGTCATTATCACCTTACTCATTATGGATTCACAAACCAGACACACACACACACACAGGAAGCCACCCCCTACACTCACTCCAATTGACACACTCGGTTTAGCTTTGAGAGAGAATGTGCGTTTGTATGTGCATCTGTGAGTGTGTGTGTGCACGTGCCTTTGTGTGTGTTAACGTGTGTGTGTGTGTGTCTAGTGGACTGAATTATGAGCGTGAATGGAGTGAATGGTATTTGACCATGTGCATTGTGTTTTATGAGATGAGCAGGCTTTAATGACTCTGTCACCAGTAAATGGGCTCTGATTTGTAGCACAGCTGTCGCTCCATACTCTGATCAACTCAGGCCTTCTGGAGACACACAAACACACACGCACACATGCACACATGCGCGCACACATTCACCCACACAGAATTAGCAAATATTCAGCACATACCCAACACCTAAACGTGGGTATTAAACCATACATGCTCAAAGCCCAGTTCCTGGAGATTGGGATTCTGGCACAAACAGTCTCATTAACGCTTGTTGTCGATACAGAAAGTAATTGCAATCTGAGGTCTAATCAGAGAGAAATTACAGCTGTTCACATGCAGGCAGCAGTCAGACATTAGATCTCATATCCAATCAATGCACCTATTCCTCAGGGATCCCACTGATCTACTGCACGGTTTTTGGCACTGAGGCTGCGATCCCACTTCTGTAGATGCGGTGCACATGGAGTTGTGTTATTCATTAACACCTGGAGCAGGTGTAGCAGGGAGGACTTGGCCGGGGCAGCAAGGTGGTGCAGAGAGCGGATCTTCAACCAAAGAGAGCATCCAGCCTCCTGGGGTTCCGCTCTGTATTTGAACTTGCATCTTCCTGTATTCTGGGTAGTTTCATTGTTGTGTGCATCAAGGATCTGGTGCAGGTTTGGCTTCCTGTCTAAAACAGTGTTTGGCTTGCAAAGAACTTTTTTTTTCTTATGTGCTGACAGTAAACCACAGCTGACAGTATGGATGAGGATAATAACATGAGGACTTTGAAGTGTAAAATCTTTAACCTGTACTCTCAAAGCTTTCACCTTATTCTGAAACCAGCCTGGTAAAATGTTCAAGAATATTGGACTGACTTTTAGTACAAGCCAGTATGTTGTCATCATGCAGGGTCTTCTGTTTTCTGTGGTTATTTGTTAGACACATCAGAGGGACAGAGGGTTTCATCCTCGAGCAAGACAATGATCCACAACATTAGAAGAACAGTGCCAGACACTGGCTCCACATGATGAAGACCAGCACAGTCTCTAGAACTAAACCACATGGAGCTGCTTTGAGATGAACATTTATAAGAACTTATGCAAAAGCGTTGGAACCAACTTTGTGACAAGTGTGTCGGCCACTGAATAAGTCAAAAAGTAACATTTGATTTACTTCAATCAGAGCATTTGTTGTTTTTAAAATTTCAACCTGGAAGTTCAAACTGGAGGTGTTAGACTTTTGACCGGCAGTGTACAATATATAGTGTTGTCAGTATTGTCGTTGTAAGTCATCATCAGCAGATGTCACTGTTGCAGAGTATTTCCTGACTCTCACAGGTATGGAGGGGAGGTTTTTTTTTACTGCCCTCTCCTCTTCACTTGACTGCATCAACTTAGAGACGTTCATACTGTTGCATTGATCTATCTATCCGTCTTGTTTACGCCGCTGACTCCAGGCTCACTGTCAGCGTAACAGCTGTGCCCTTTTGATTTCAGGGAAATGTCAGTGCAGTGCGCGCGTTTGTGAGAACTCGCGGCATGATCAAGTTTGAAATGATTCGGCCCTCTCTTGTCTTTTCCTCTGCCGCCTGCTCCTCTCCGCTCATTTAGCGGCGAGCGGCGGCAGCGATTCCACTCGTGTCCGCTGCACCTTGTTGACTTTAGCCTCATTAGAGCGCCAAATGAATATGACGAGTTGTGACATTAGGCTACAGCTGGAACAATTGCACCAGCCGCTCGCTCGCTCGCTCCCCGGCCCGTTTCTCGCCCAGATACACACACGCGCACGCGCGCGCGCGCGTGCTCACTTATTTTTCGGGGAAGGGCTCGGCGGGGTTGATGGGTTTGCAACAATATTGGAGATGTAGATGGGCCTGTGTTTTGAATTGGATTGCACGCTTTGATGCAGAGACAGATTGTAAACTGTGATTTTATTAAATCCTTCATTAGGATTCATCAGTGAGATTGGATCAGAAAAAGGTCACTGTGCAGATGCGCCCCCCACCTCTCTCCTCTTAGCTCCATCCCCCCTCCCCATTCTTTCTTGTTTACCCCCACCCACCACCACCACCTTGCAAAGCAAAGGGGGCTCGCTCTCACCCGCCGTCCCTCCCTCACGCTCTCTCACTCTCTCGCTCCCCTCGCCAGCCCTTGCCCGAAACAAATTTGCGATGAAAATGGGGAAAAATGATCATCATGGGCCTGCTGGAGAAACACAAGGTGAAAGTGACATTATCCCCCCACCCTGGACCACCCCCCCACACCCTCCTCCTTCACCCTTCCTCCTCCTCACAGCCATCTAGGCTGGCGCCAGTGGGACGCCTGTGCCACAAATCATTTGTATACTCTCATTTCTGCGAGCGGCCCATGATGTTGCTTACTGCTTAGCGAGCAGATGACTTTCAGAAGGAAGAGTGAATTGGGAGGGAGGGATGAAGAGATGGGGAAAGAGGAGCGGAGGGGGGGGGGTGTCGGGGGCTGGGGGATTGGGGTGTGTGGCAATTTGCCGGCGTGCGAGGACGTCTGTGGGAGTTGGATCTGAAATTGAGAGGGAAATTGTGTGCGCCATATGTCAAGTTCTGCAAAGGAGGTTTTCATTGTGCACCTATATTATGTGTGTGTGCGTGTGTGTGTGTGTGTTTTTAGTTTCAAAATGAAGCATCTGGGTTGTTTATTGAATCACCTTCGCCATTGTCTGTATTCCCTGCTGTTATCACCAAAAGAGCTGCTGCCCCACTTAACAACAAGGAAATGGGAAATGTGGCGCACATATTGTCTGTAGCTAGTGTTTGGTCATCTTTGTCTCTCTCACATGTATTCACACACACACACACACACACACACACACACACACACACACACACACACACACACACACACACACCCTTCCCCCACCCCTGCACAGTGTGAGACATCATGATTCTTCTGGTACACTGAATACATTCTCCATGCAGTCTGAGCATTGGTCCATGCAGGCAAACATGTGACATTACCAGGAAAAGAGTATTATTTCACCTCCAACACAGACACACACACACACACACACACACACACACACACACACACATGAATCCCCAGGTTCATAAAACAACCATAAACACACCTATCGAAGCATGTGCGCATAGATACACATTCACCTTCATGTGCACACAAATATTCCATGTGCATGTGTAACCCCCCCCATGCACACACATAAATACACACGCTCAGATTGCCACATTAACACATGAATATGTGCATACACGTGCTCCTACACACAAAAATCGCCTTTCCTGCATGCCAACATAAACACTCTCAACACTTTCACCATCTCTCTCTTATCCCACTCACACACACACACACACACACACATACCCAGTCAGTCAGGTTCATGTAGAGCAAATATAGAGCAGAGACAGTGTGGCACAGTGACCTGCAGAGGAACCCGCACACTTTGCCTGCGAGTTCCACAGGACCCTGTGCTTTCAGGAAATCCATGAAGTATTCATGTCTCAGGCACGGGGATCCACGAGGCACGGTGGGAGAAACAGCAAACACAGTGGAAGTGTGCTGCGAGCAGCTCGGCAGGGCACTTTTACTGTTACACAATACGCACCGCGGATCTGCTTTGTGTTGTTTTGTGTTTGCCGTGCGATGTGTGAAGTGGAACGGCTGCCTTTCCCAAAGTGCGAATGCTTTAGATATTTGAGAATTTATTTTGGGATCTTGGTGTCTTTATATGCACGCGTGTGTGTGTGTGTGTGTGTGTGTGTGTGTGTGTGTGTGTGTGTGTTTGTGCGCCTGCCTGTTTTATGCACGTGTGGCTAGAGGTTCACGTTTCAAGTGTTTGTATGTGTCCTCTTTATGCTCCAGTGCCTGCTTTGAGAAATAGGTTCATTCCTCATTATTACCCCAAAGGCTGTCTGGGTGTGGACCGTGTCAAAGGCACACGCACACACACAAACACACATACACACACGTACAGAGGGAGCTCGCTGTGACCCACATTCATCAGAGCTAACGCTGTGGGGCCTGTGGGGAGCTTCAGGGGAGTCGTGCCCCCCGGCAGGGTGCACCCTGGTGAGGCCTTGCATCTGAGCTATGCAGCCGCTGAACCAGGGACCTTCCATCCTGTCCATAGGGACTACAACTGTCATCCACACTGCCTGTTTCCTCTGTCACAGCTCCACCTGTGAGTGAGGTCGCCACTGAGACGATGAGATTAGAGAGCGGAATGGTTGGCTGACTCCAACAGAAGCCATCACTGTATCAGGGAGTCGCAGCGTGCTGAGTGTGTATTAAAACAACACTCACATGCCCATATGTCCAGTAAAAAGGGTACTGGCTGCTGTGATCATTCCTCCTGCTTATACCGGATTCAAATGTAAGTGATGGGGAGGTTTACAAGAGGAGAAACCGATAGCGGGGTCCTCATATTAGTTTCAAATAAACTTTGAAATGTTCTGTTGCGCAAAATGATGACTGTGCCCCCGTCGCTTATGTTGACCATTCTGAAGAGGAACCAACTAAAAGGGCAAGGAACCAAAGTGATTAAAATTTTGTAATCTACATATTTAGTGACATTCCATCCATCTTCAGAAACACACACAGAGGCTGAAATGAAACTTACTGAGCAGTACAGGTAATACTGAAACCAGCCTACCTCCTGCAGATATATAAACCTTGTTTGAATTGGCTTAAGATTTCATAAAATCTGAACGTACCCTTTTATCATGTTCAGCGCCTCTTCCATGGACGCTGCTGTGCCTCCTCACGCTCACTAGAACACTCTAACTGGAAATGAATGAATGAATGAATATGAGTGAATGACCGTCTGTATTGCATTAAAACACACGAGTCACTGATTTGACTTCTCTTGCAGTGAAAAAAATGCACAGTAAGGACTCTATCTTCAAGTTTCGGGTTTCCAGTGAAGGCTGTTAGGGGATTTTCTTAACATTAACTTACTGGGAAATAATAAGAACAAAACAAACTTACTTTCCTAACATAGCAGCAATAAAGAGCCTGCCCCGCTGACTCCACCGAGGCCTGTAGCTTTTTAAGGCTCCGTCAGCAAAACACAGAAACCTTTCTTCAGAAAACAAATAAACCGGCGAAGCATAATGAGAGCAATAACAAGTCGTTTGAATGCAGTTTTACAATGAGGGAGCCACAGTTGACTTTTAAAGATGAGACATAATGGCTGTTGTTGTTTTTTCTGTCGAAGCACAGTCTTTATGAAATGCTGTTTCTGGGGAGAAGTATTGTTTCCGATCTTTCCCAGAGTCTCACCGAGCCCAAAGAGCCGTGAGACAAAGTTTGTTTGTCTCCTCATTACGGATGTGAAACGTATCTCCCACCAGCGCGCTGTGTTTTTAACAGCCGCTTTGTTCCAGCTCAGGTGTCACACAAAGTTGTCTCGTGTTTTTGCAACAGAGCATCACTTTGTGACAAACTGCAAACTTTTCACCCAAGTTGGAGAATAGGCACTTTGATTCTTGAATCTTTAGCTCGGTGCCTCTCTTTCTCAGGCCAGGTGGGGGCCATTGAGAGGGAAATCTCCTCTTGGAGGGTGGAAGTTTGGGGTTGTAACTCACGAACAGGACGGCTTTGAAAACACCCGGGCTGCTGAGCGAGTCAGTTTTGTAAACACTGAGCTCTTTGCTGCCACGTTCTGCAGCCCTCATGAATAATTCGGCAGCACCGCTTGTCACTGTCGTTGTTGTTGTTGTTGTTGTTGTCGGTGGCGGCGGCTGCAGTGTCACTCCTGTCTGAGAGAAGACGAAGGAGACAGAGGACTCTTTACACTTCAGTCTCCTCTGCACTTCCTCTTTCATTCACAGGCGGAGGAAGCGCTGGAGCTGGGTGCTGTATGCGAGAGAGCAAGAGAGAGACAGAGAGACAGATAGAGGGAAATCATGTCTGCCTGTCTGGCATAATGGCCTGTTTGTGCCCCAGCAGCAGGAGGAAGGCTAGGAGGGAGCAACAGAGGTCCTAAGTAAAGCACAACCTCTCACCTACTTGCATTTGTGTCTGCAACTGTTGATTCTTTCAGCGACTTGAAATGTACGATTCAGCAGTTTTGGAAATACACTTTGAGAGTTAGAGGCGGAGAGTCTCCTGTCGGTCCACTCAATCCACGATGACTAGCTAAAGTAACAAGGGAAGTGCAGCAAATAACACCTCACTAACATTACACTTGGACCTTGTTTGTGTAATCTGTACAAAAACCAAAGCGTTAAAGTGAAGCCCAGCTAAGATAACCACTGACAGATTTAAGAGTGGTATCAATGTTCTCATCTAACTCTTGGCAGGAAAGCGAATATGTGTATTTCATTTAAAATCACAGATTCCAAAATAGGGATGGGGATTGAGGCCCACTTCAGTACGGACCCAGTTCAGAATTTCTAAAAACATGAGATTAACAGCAGGGTTTCCCAAGCACTGACTAATATGTGGCGGGTTGCCACGATATCAACACTGACTGCCGCAAATTGACGAATTGAGTTTTGTTTCTTTTTAAAACAACATTTAAAAAGGCAGCATATCATTCAGTTCATTCATCTCCCTGCCCCTCCTGCTCTCTACTGCTCCCTCACGCACACACACAGACACAAACACACACAGACAGAGCTGAATTGTGATCGAAAGTGAAAGCAGCCATATATTTTGAAGTGAAAAATACTATTGCATTGTTAAAACCATGATGGGTGTGTATAATGCCTGGAGCACTGATTATCTATGTGATGAGTTAATGATCTAAATGGAAACAAGAATCAAGCTTCTCTATGAGTAGATCTGCTGTAATTATGGAGACCTGGCAAGAAGCACACCTCCCCACCCCCATGGCACTGTAATGTTATAAGTGAAGCTGTTGTCCGTGTACACAAATAATGAGAAACTTCAGTGCACAAGATGCCAAAGAAGGCCATACACACACACACACGCGCGCACACAGACACACACACACACACACACACACAAACACACTGCTGCTGGTGTTAGATGCTGAGAGTGTTTCCTTTAGGAGGCTCAGACTGGACTGTTGGAGGGGAAATGAACATGGGTATGAATCATTTATGACTCTCTACCTCCCTCCTTTTTTCTGGCTTTGTTGTACTTAAATGGACAAATTAACCAGTATTGCACATGATGGATGCGCTAAATGTATATATATATTTTTTCTACACCTTCTACATCAGACTTTACTTTACTTTACTGATTAATGTATTTGTCAGCTACTCTGTAGAACATCCATAAATGGTGTATTAACATTTACTGCATGATAGACAACACTACAACAAAGTTGCAATAGATTTAATGATCGAGTTAATACACATGTACAAATCACTGCAGCGTGTGAAAACATTTAATACAAATCATCACATATCACTGTACAAATCATGCACCGCTTTCCACCACATCTCATGATCTTCATCAGTGGATGGGGTTTCCTTTGTCATGGAACAAGAGAAAGTCTTCATAAATAACAAACAAACACTTTAATGTTTCGTATTCCTATAAAATATGAATTTATGTTGTATATGATTACACCTGTATTTACGTGATATTAATATGAATTAAATGTTTGCTCTGTAGGAGGAATTCTAGCCATTAACTCCAATCAGCCACAGCCAGTAACTGGTTTTAATGCTGTGGCTGATCGGTGTACACTAATGAACACTGTAATGTGTGCTGTCTCTATTATTGCATGTATGAAGCAGTATAAAGTGCTGTGCAGTGACTGATAAGCCTTGAGACTCATTGATCTGTGTCTCAGAGTGGACTTCCTGTATCGTGTTTCGTGTCTCACTGGTACCAGCTCCGTCAGATCAGACGACTGTTTAGGTTCATTTTCATTATTAACCTACACTGCTAAATACTTTTTGGGATCTAATTTACAGATATGAAATAGACTTTTCTCTCTATTTATCGTTCAGTTGGCCACAGAATGTTTAAGAGTTGGCACTGGAGGTGAAAATGGGACTTTCAGTTATTTCTATCAATTAGTCTTTGAACCATATGCACTTTTGGAATGAGGTTCTCATGACTTTGCATTCATTATTGGTATATTACTGCTCTTTTTAACACCATCTGCTTGTGTAGTGATGCCACTGCAGCCCATGTTTTGGATCAGGTCGGACTGGGCTCAGGTCCCTGTCAGAGCAGGTCTCTCTTCTTTTCTGCAGTCTGCACCCTCAACTCGAGATTCCACGAGGTCCCACAAACAGTTCCTTCACTTTATGCACGTCCTTTTCTAATGGGTCCTGTGTTAGGTAGTGTCCAACATTTTTTGGACTCACAAAGGTCTGGAGTGTTCACATTTTTCTTTATGAAGCAATCTACACTCCTAAAAACATTTGCCTTTATTGGTAATAGCTTGTCAAACTGATTGGCTGAAAAGTAAATGTAATCCATTTCAAATTAAATCTCCAACACATTGAAGTGTGGAAAAAGTGCGGGGTGTGAAAACTTCCCTCAGACACGGTCCTCACCACGATACTCACCACAATGGTGAGTGTGGGTTGTCCCATCATTAATTGTACTGTAATGTGTGGCTGCAGTTAGGGGGAACCCTTTAATACTTTCCCTTCAACACACAGACACAAACACATGCTTCATAGGTGAACTTACTGGCGTTTGTGTGTGTGCACGCATGTTTGAAATGGGGTGGGGGGGGCTGCTCTATTTGCATGTAAATAGCTAAACGCACCAGTCTTGCACTGTGGGGATGACAAAGAGCATTCTGGGATTGCCTGAGCTTGTTTGTCATCCATCAGTGGAGAGGAGGAGAAGGAGGAGAGGACGCCGGTCAGCGTGGTTGACAAAAAGACAGGAGAATGAGAGAGAATGGACAGAGAGAAAAGAGGAGAGCTGGACGGAGACACTCCATCTTCAACAACAGAACACAAATCAAGGACAGAGTATGAACTCACTCTCACTTCCTGCTTCTATCACTCACACCTCTCTCTCTCACCCCTTAATTCAAATTTTAATTCTTTCCTTGACCCTTTGCCGTTCTTGACTCTTTCTGTTATTGCTCTATGTCTCACTCACTAAAACCCCCCGCCCCCATACGTGCGCTCACCACTCACACTCACTTGCTCAATCATTCACTGTCTCCCTGGCTCCCCCACCCAGCATTTTCCCACCATCCCTGTCTCTATCTCCCCCATCTTTGTGCATACTTTGCCTTCCATTCTCTGCTATTTCCCATAACTCGCCTCTACAACGCACACACAAGCACACACCCCTTTCACTTTTCTCTTTCTGTCTCTTCTTCGATTTCCCTGGTGGACTCTTACAGTAAACTGCCTGCGTAATTTAAATGCAGTGCCTTCGTTTTCAAATGGATGGCGTGCAGGACAGGAGGAGCGATAGCTGGAGAAAGGGGAAAAGGGTGGGGGTAGCAATGAATCCCATTATTGCATATGACGAGAAGGCTTAGAGCGTATAGGCTGTATGCATAGAGGCCTCAATAAGCTTAAATAAACCAACATGGATTATACTGTCACACACACACAGGCATTTTAAATGTCTTATTGGCTTGTAAAAAGTTCCTCATCCTTCATTCTTTTGTGTTGGAAGATGTCACACTGTTTTTATCCTTTTAAATGCTTGTGTGCATGTGTGTCTGTTTGTATGTGTGCATGCATGCATGTATTTTACATTTTTTTACCTTACTGGGGAGGGGGGGTTAAGGATTGAAAGTCAATGCAGTGTCCGAATAGGAGCACAGCTGCACAAAGGTGTGTGTGTGTGTGTGTATGTGTGTGTTGGATTCAGTAACCCCTCTCTGATCTGGATTGGCTATCTTGTCTCTCTGCATTTGTGTCTCTGCGTATCTGCTTTGTCTTTGACGTAAACTCTGCCCGTCAACGACACACATCTCATAGATGAAGAGGACGTTGTCGTTTACTGTAAAGAACTGCTTTTCCCTCTGAAGTGCATTAGCTACTGTTGCATCACTCTTTTGTTGTTCCGGTCACTTCACCCTCTGTTAACGCTGCATGTCTCATGGTTTTGACTTTCACCCCATCCTCTCCTTCCTTCAGCGCGGCTCTTTGCACGTACGTGTTCTAATTCTGCAGTCATGTCTGGCCCCGCCCCTCCCACCTGACCTGCTCACCTGTTCCCCATCCCCTCATTAGCTCCCTCACACACAGACACATACGCTGGTCTGTTTCCTCTCTGGGAGATTTTCTTTGTGCCTCCTCACATGTTGTGGACCTCGCTCGTGTTCTTAGGATTTTGCCTCAGCCTGACCCTTTGTACTTTGTTTGCCTGCTTGTATCCCTGTATCCTTGTGTTTTTTTCGAGGTAAAGACTCGTTACTTTTACATCTGCCTGCCGAGTCGTGCTCTTGGGCCCCCTCTTCTGAGAACCGTGACAGCATTGTATTAGTGCAGGATCATTCATTTTCTTCTCAAAATGTGTTTTTCTCCCTTAAGGACTAATTAGCCTTGTTGCAACTGCAGGGCTGAGCAGCCATAGCCAGGGTCTACTCATTATTTATGCCACTAACTTTTCCTGCAAAACAACGTGTCTGCCCTGCCATATCTTTCGGCCAAAGGAGATGATTTATCAGTTGGACTGTGGTTTCAAATGAGCAACACTCTTGTTGTGTACTAGTGCAGGTGTAAACACAATCAATAACAGCTTGAATGCTTGCAGAGTGATTGGATCCTCTGTCTTTTCAGAGGCTGAACACGTAATGTTGTCATAGCTGTTTGTCAGTCAGACACAGGAGTCTGTTGCAGAGATGTTTGTTGTGGCTTTATGTAGACTTTCTAGGACAGAAAGAGATGCAAAGCTTCTGTGACATTTGTCACCAGGGGCAAATGTAAAGATATGAAGGAAGAAGAGGATTTGTCAGCTCCCTCACAGGTTGCATCAGTGATGGATTTCAAAACTTATTTTGGGATTGAAGCCTTAATTAGTTTTCTAATTAATTTTTTCTAATTTATCTCTGACAGTGCCCAAGCACACAGTGACAAGATGTTAATGGTATGCTGTGGAGCACTTTGGGGCAAAGTTTTTGCATGTGGGCCTCCATTTTGTTTGAACTGTGTGCAGGCACACGGAGGGAGATGTGCACAGGAAACACAAAACAAGTTCCTAATGCTGGTTTCACAATCTTCCAATGATCAACATTTGGTGGTGGCAATGACTGCTAGCAAGCAAACAGATGTAAATAATGCAGGATATAATTCAGTTCACTGGAAAAAAAATAGCTTTGCAGGAATGCATTCAATACATTTGTTTAAACTTCACACCCTGTATTTTGGTGAGAACCACTGGATATACACAAATAAGTCACAAATGACAAATCAGAAAGAGTTAATTCGGAACCATCCTCAGTTTCACTGATAAATTATTTTGTAATTTCAATTAATTTCCATGCTTGACTAAATCAAAATTACACCACTGTTAACTGGTTCTAATGTTGTCACTGATTAGGGGAACAGAAAATCCAGCTTTAAAATGGGATTTTCAAACATTTTTTCCTAAAACATTTATGTCCATACAGTTGGCACCATTCAATGCAAAGAAACATATCTCTACAATCACAATCAGTTAATTCACAGATTTTGTTGTTCATTTATGTGACTTTGTTTTATTTGAGAAAAGGAGGTTTTAAGGGAGTGATACATTTGAGGAGTGTAATCCTGTACTGGTTGAGTTTTTGGCCACAACAAAATGAAAACACAACACTGACACATGTCATGTGGCAAACATGTTAGCAACCAGATTGGTATTTACATATCAAGCAGCTGTAACATTAATGTTTGTGTTATGTGGTGTTTCTGACCTTGCAGATGTATGTATGTTCACTCAGATTTTAGTTCTGGTTTTGGTCTCCACCGACCCACCCAGCTAGTCTACATCTGGTAACCACAGCTGCCTTCTGTGTCTAGAGACTGAACCACAAAAGTGCAGTTCAGCACTGTAAAACCAGTAACACCCAGTTGAAAGATCTGTCTCACTGCGAGCGACACCTCTCACATTACATGTAGCCATTTCACCCTGTGCCAATAGAGAATATTGATTATAGCAGCTTCAGCAAGATGAGCAAGACCGGCATTTTATCTTTGTATCCAGCTTTATTCATATTCACACCATTAAAATGCCTCATGTCTGACATCAACCCTTAATTTAAAAGTGTGTCAGGTTAAAATACCTCCTGATAGCATCATTGCAGGGCCATATTGGACTGGTGGCATGGGTTACTCACGGCCCTTCATGTGGTATGAGTAAGCCAAAGTTCCTGCAAGTGTGTGTGGGTGTTGTCATGTTGTGGGGACCTAATCTATTCACACAGTCAGTTTCTGGAGTCTTATCTCCTTAATAAGGAAAAAAAGTCCCATAATGCATAATCTGCACATTTTAAGGTGAAAACATGTTTTAAGCCTAGATTGAAGGTTAGGATAACGTTAGGTTTACGTTAAGATCAGGGTAAGGTTCAGTTTAGGCAAGCAGGTAGTTATAGTTAAGGGTGTGTGTGTGTGTGTGTGTGTCTGTGTTACAGCGCTATGCGTAAGCCACAGTTGCCGGCTGACCGGCCATATGGTGCGTTCCTAATCTGAGCCTCGTCCTGCTGATCACACTGAGGTTGACTCCTGTAATTAGATCTGATCTTGGGCTGCTGGTCACAGAGAGAGAGAGCAAATTGGGCTGAAGGTGCATTAAAAACACATTTTAGTCAAAGGAGCATTTTAGGATAATTGGCGAAGCAAAAGCCAAGCGGGTCCAAGAGCATGTTTTCAATTCAGCATGTGCAGTTTTGAGTTAAATCAGAAGACTCGGTCAAATTGGCCGTTGAGTTTCTTTTAAAGCTTCACTCGTGCAGCAGTATTGATGGATGAGGCCAATTGTTGAGCCTTAACAGCTCTCACTCAGATCCAATATTCTAATGCCTAACTGCTCCGCAGCAGTAAACCTTTCCTCTCACATGTCATGACCGCCGAGTGATCTCTGCCTGCCCTCCGGCCATCTTTTCATTGTATCTCCACCTTGATTGTTCCTCCATCTTTACAACCCCTGCAGTGAATAGATAGGGTTATAGCTGTACTCTAGGGGCCTCTCCCTTGCCTTCTTTCTTTTTCTCTCCCTCTCTGCTTCAGATTCATTCCCTCCAACTATCTGACATCTCAACTCTGCTGCCACTCTCTTTGTCACTTTTTTTTTTTTTACATCTGCCCCCCGTCCTGTACTCTCTGCTCACCCCCCTCCCCCCTCCTTTTCTTCCCAGTATCTCCTCCAGAAGGGAAGTGCCTTTCTAATTACTCTAAGCCTATTGTTGTAAACTTTAGCCACAGCCTCTCTGAGGGGGGTCTGTTGTTCCTGGATGGTGTGGCTTTCAGGGCCTGTAATGGCTTTTGCCTCTGTGTGTGTGTGTGTGTGTGTGTGTGTCTGCCACCGACTGATCAGATTGCACAAACAACACACTACTTGGCGGAGGCTACACAGGGCAGACATACATGGAACATGGAGTAGTGGAGGGGTGGCTTGGTGCTGAATTGAATGAAGAGGAGAAAGGTGGTGGTGGTGGTGCTGGGGGGGTGTCGGTGCTTATCTCTTCTGCCTGCCTCTCCTTCTCTGTCCCCAAGGGGTGGGTGAGGAGGGTGAGAGTGACGCTCGATCTCCGTGTGTGTTCGGGGCCATGATATGTTGCTGTCCATGTCAAAAGTCAAATCAGACTCCCTCAGGACAATCCCCTGCGTCCTTCTGGAAGTTTTGCATGTGCACCGGTGCGTACGCCTGTGCATTGTTTGAAGCAGAGTCTTGCTTTCTCCCTGTGTTTGAGAGATAACGACCCTTGGGCCATAAAACCACAGCAAGACAAAAACACACACACACGCACACAAAACTCCCCATATCAACAACAACAGCAAAAAAAACTTTGCTTCTCATTTTTCAGGGCTGGCCCAAACAAGAGCAGACCCACAGAGAGCTGCGGGCTTTGCCACTTGTCTTTATTGTGTTTTAGGGCTTGTGTGAGTGTCCCTTGCTCAATCTCTGGGGTTTTGTCCAGAAAGACATCACTGGTTCTCTAATACAATCAGCAGAACCACAGCTGCACCACCATGATGGCTAATTGCATCATGGAGTCAGTGATAAAGTCTGGAGTGGCCTGCTGTTCCTTTCTGGGAAGATGAGGCACTTTTGTGGCCTTTAGCTTTTTCCTTTTTTTCCCATTTTGAAGTTTGGCAGGAAACCCATTGATGGGTTTACAGTCAGTGTGTAGGTCTAAGTCAGACTGTTTAAGAAGAAATGCATGTATGGCTATAGATCGCCAAATGTGGACCAGAAATGATTGGTTCATTTATTGATTAGTGAATTGAGAGAAAAATAATTGGCAGCTAAGTGATTAAAAATGTAATTTAATTTCAAGTAAAAAAAAAACAACTTGGCAGACTTTCAAATGTGAGGATTTTACATTTTGTTTTACCATGATAGTAAAGTGACTATATCCTTGTGTTTTGAAGTTTTGGACTTTTGAAGACATAACCTTGGACTCCATTAATAAAATAATCATGTGTCATAATAATGTGTTCATGTGATATATTCCTTATCCAGTCCCTGGGGTAATTGTAAGCACTTTATATCGTGTTGGGTGGTGTAATCTATATACAATTTATCATATGTTATAAGCCCATGTTTTGTGTGTAAAATCTTTGTAAAGAAAGTAGTAGCTATAAGTCAGATCAAAGTAATGGAATATATAAATGTCAATATTGTCCTCTAATATGTAGGAAAAGCATAAAGTGGCATAAATTGATTGGACTGAGTACAATTAACTGCTACAGGACCAGTGCACCACCACCCAGTAAAAACAATTTAGTAGGAAAAATTCATTAAATTGACTTAAAAAAAAAATATATATATAATTTTATATATTTTTAACAATTTTTATATTAGATTAGATAACTTATCAACATAGATTGTTAACACACCTCTAAATAAATATACACTTCTGAAACCTATAAGAACAACAATCTGTGTTTAGCTTGAGCCCATGTTTTCATCTTCTGGCTTTTCACTTAGCAACACGAATAAACATTATCAAGCAATATAAAAAAAATGATAATGAATTCTTTATGTAAAACACCCGCTATCTTCTGAAAAATGAAATTGTAATAATGGAGCAATTGTAGGTGGGGCATTGAGGATGAGTGGCGTTGGAGGCGGTGATCTTCCATCCTGAGCTGACTTTCCTCTGAGCAAGTGGAGGCTAACAGGCAGGATCAAATCAGGAGATGTATTGATTTGGTCAGGAGGGACGGGATCTGCTCTCCTTCTAATCATTGAGAAAGGAGAGCTCTTTGGGCTATAGCATCTGTAATGGGGAGACGGGCCAATCGAGTGGACCGCTGCCTCATATGAAATTCATCTTTAATCTTTATGAATTATGAATTGAATTCTGTGGTTGAGGAAAAAAATGCATTTACATAACCCCTCTGACCAGTATTTCATGTTTTATGTGTGCTGTGTGTTTCTCTCTCTCCCGACTACATTTTACAACAGAAATCATTCTCAAGCAGTCATTTAGTTTTCTCTCCCTATGCATACAAAATCAATACAATGCATATGTGTGCACATAGAGAGTTTTATATAGAAACATGCAAGTATTCATATATATATATATATATATCATACTAAAGATTAAAAGTTACATCTATGAGTGATTTATACATTTATATATGTGTCCTGTGAATGACATTTCCTCTATATAATTTATGTGTGATGTTATATATGTATGTGTGTACACAAGCACTATGTATGCACATGTGTGTCTTCCATTCGAGTTGCTCATCCCAGTTGAATCATGCAGGTCAGCAGGGGGAAGCCTTCTCCCTTTGGGCAGTATTTATGGCAGCGTGTGTAAAGGTATTTTCAGACACAAAAAAGGTGCTTTAAATTTCAAATGGGATTCTAGAGAGGGGTTGAAAAGGAGACGAAGCAAATCTGTGGAGGGCTTCACTTCACTCTCCACTCCCCCTCCCTGTTCTTCATCTCTTCTCTCTCTCTCTCTCTCTCTCTCTCTCTCTCCCTTGTCAACCTTTTCAAAAAGCATCTATATTCTCACACCAGGCTGTAGGGGCATGTTGTCATGTTGCTATGCTACCTGAATGTCAAACAGAATGTCAGAGTGATGGCAGAGTGTGAACGTACAAGAAAGATGGAACCGACCGGAGAAAGACAAAAGTATATACAGAGGCAAAGAATGGCCATCATGAATAGAATTTTCATAAACAACTGTGTACCTAATTATGAAACCAAACTGTCACTGTCTACATAATGTGAAAAATTACATACCACTGAATTTATAGCTTTAAAAAATGCTTGTTTTTGTTGTTGATTTAAATAGCATAAAACAAAACACAAACTTTTTTTGACCTGATGACATTTTTGATCAGAAGATTTTTTTAGAAAAGAAATAGTGAAAGCTCAAAATAAAACATATTTTTGGACTTGTATAACTTAAAAATACCCTCTGGAAATTTCAAAGAAGGACAGTCAAACTAAAGAAAGTCAGGTAGGCAAAATACACAGTGTCCACTTATTGCCATTAAGTCTACCTTCATGATGCCTATTGTGTTGTTCTGTGTTATGTTATGTACTGTTCTGACACTGTTATAGGATTCAAGTATATGATTTAGCACTGAGGTCACATTTAGTGATGGTGTTACTGTATACTGGAATGCATTTTATTATACTTTTTCTAATATTCTGCCACCCGCATGTATGTAAATGATGGGGACAAAAAAATAGAAACACCTCTCAATATGTAGTGCAGTGCAATGGCACCTTTAACTGTGACTTCACTAGTGAGCATGCCATTAAATTTGAAGATTTCCAACAATTCAATAAACACTGATGATTATGAACATCTAACGCGGCCACTGAATGTGTTCTAATGCTATAAATTCACAGGTATGTTAATTTCAACATTTAGTAAACATTCATGGTTAAATTTCACATTTTTTAATGGTGGAGTGGAGGTGTGGCCACTGCTCTTTTTACTTATACACACTAAATAGACAAAAACATTAGATTCAATGGTGTGCTGTGCACTGCCTGGAATAATGGTTAAATATGTCCAAATTACATTCCAGCTTCCCATCAAATAACTTATAGCTGGAGCTGATTGGATGGCAAAGGGGATAACACTGATTACTCTGACATTAAAGCTCTTGATTATTACCATTACTGTTATTTATACCTTTTATTCAATTCCTTTCATAAGTCCAGTGAGCTCCTAGCCACATAGGCCAAGACATCTCCTATAACATTAGCCACATTTCATGTAGATTAATTGAAGAAATAACATAACCCATGGCCATTGCAGTTAATACAGATTGGTGAAATAGCCCTAAGAAAGGTTTGGGCCTTTAAACCTCTCTTTAACCCACCATCACACCACCCCATTTCCTCTTTCACCCCTATCCTCCATATTCCTTTCTCAGCCTCCCCACGTCGCTCTTCCAGCTTCTATAAGGGCCCAGGCTGACCGGAGCAAAGGTAGAGCTAGCATAGGAGAAATGTAGCACATGGGCAGCGAGATGACAAGATGGCTTGAAAGGTTTACTGATGGAGATCCAGACTGATGGAGATAAAGAGAGGTTGGTTGATGGAGAGAAGGACTGACAGTTAAAATGATAGAGTGAGAGATAGAGGAGATATTGGTTGGGGGGTTGGCTGTCGAGTCAGTGATAGAGTGGTGAGATGAGATGGCAGTTGTTGATTTCTGTGGACATCTGGAGCACCACCGGTTGTCAACGTTTGTGAGGTGGGAGGAGAGGGAAGCTGGTGGAGGGCGCGTCACGTTGGGAATATAGGTGCCCTTTCTCACGCACAACATTTATAGAAAGACAGATTTATAGAGACTCTTGACACCATTGTGTCTTTAAGATGTCATACGTACCTGGAGGAACCGGTATGAATTGGAACATCATGATGTACTGTTCTGCAGGAGCAGCGCCCTGAATCCCCTAAGCAAAGTCTAGAATCCTGCAGAATGGATTCATGGCGCCGTTGTTCCCACCAGTGCTTACTGGAGTTACGGCACCGTTCAGCACCATGGGCCCCAACAGCTTCGTTAAATTGGACGGCCAGAGAAGTGAAGTGAAAACTGATTGTGCTCTGCAACATCTCCCTCTTATCCCAGACTAATTATCAACTCCTATTTCACTTCATGGACAAAATTAGAAATTTGTTTTTCAATCTTGTCTCGGCCATCGCACGCTTGTTGTTGTTGTTGTTGTTTGGTTTTTTTTTTCTGAGATGGGGATGTGTTTTTCTGTAGCATCAAGGATCTCAATCTCATTTTCTGCTCTGAATTACTGTCTAATGAATGTAAGGTTTTGGATTTAGAGACAGGCAGACTAGCTAATGGGTTTGTTAGTTTGTTGAGGAGCATACCATACTCATTATTGCTTTCAGTGCTGTGATTAACTTGATTTGCGGGGCAAATCCATCGGAGAGAAGATGATATGCTCACATATATAAATGCACGCATGCCCGTAATGCAATTATCCGATTTAATAAGTTATTAATACAGTTTGGAGCTCAGTTGGAAATAGAAAAGTGGACGGCTGAAAACACTACGGCAACTGATGATCATGTTTTGATTGATTTAATTTCATTTAGTGAGGGAACATGATGTTACGACAGTGACTAACAGGATAAGAAAGTCACTCAGGGGCACCTCTGGTAAAAAAAAAAAAAAAAAAGTTATATTATTGCCTTTCCTTTTAAAAAGCCTCTATACAATTTCTCATTATTTTTTTAAAAGATTATTTTTATGGCATTTCTGTTTTACTAGAAGGCCTATAAAAGAGTAAGGTAGGAGTGATGGAGAAGGGGAAAAATGATGTGGTGCAGGATTTCAGCTTACGCGTGGCCTACTGAGTCTCAAGGACATCACATACAGTATCATTATCCTAGAACACATGTTTTTAGAGTTTTGAAAGTGAGAATGTCACATAACAAAGCACTTGAGAGCCGTATGAAGCATGCATCCACAATAAGTCTATTCTGGGAAGCTGCTTTGTGAGTGAGGAGAGACATCAGAAGTGAGCAAGATGTGAGTAAAGGAGAGGATGTAGTCACTCAAGAATGTTCTGCCAAGAAAGAGATGCTGCTCAGTGACAAATCATGAGTGTTAGTCAATGTTGTGTTTGGGAAGACAGTGATGTTACTGTTACCAGTACTCCATCGGTGGACCATGAGGAGGAAGGCGGCTCCACCATGACAGTTGGCTGCTGAGATGAAATGACCACGTGGGTTTTAACTCATCTCTTTCATCTTCAGATATATGTCTGAGGGAGGTCCCTAAACGTCGCCTTAATGGTGTCACCGTAGCGATTATCAAGCGCCTCTGCTTCTTCGTCGAGCTCGAGGCTGTCACCGGAAATGTCAGATGCGTCCCACGTTACCAGTCATCAGGAGAGTTAACGGCAGAAAGGACAGCTGTGGAGTGCTGTCTTTAAGGTTAGCCATCTGGACAGAGACCAAGTCACTCTGCATGCTCCTGCATTAATGTGTGTGTCGCACAGCTTACCGTCATAACTGGATGACATCAACCAGCTCAGCTGACAGAGGACATTCAATCAGATATAAGCTACTGTATACCTCAACTTAGAAAAACATTGGGCTGGGACTTGCTTTGGGTGCAAAATGCACTTTTTTTCCCTGTTAATGGCAGGGTAGTGTCTTCAGTCCATGGATGTATTCGACAGTTTGATGAATTGGAGAACAGAGCAGTATCCTCAGTTGTGATGCTCCGAGATGGAACCTCATTTATTTCTGTGAAATGTGCTCACTGGCTGCATGTGCTGAAAAGGTTCTTCAAGCTTCAAGCATTTAGCACACATGAATGGCATGAAGGTACACTGATACAGCTTCAGCCTAAGCATTTCATAGGACCAATGAACGATCTGCATAACTACCTTACATTTAGAAAAACAGAGTGAGCAGAAACAGTTAGACAGAGAATTTGTTTCCATAAAGCTGCTTCACTTTAACCCAGAGGAATTAATCAGTGTTGTCCGCCATCTGTCACAAACATTCATTGGTGACTAAAAAGGGCTAATGTCAGTTTGCAGGCCAAGGTTGTTCCTCCACTCCCCTTCTGGTGGGTCAGCCTGTGAGCTCACTGTCAGTCAAACATGGACAACGACATGTCCCACTAGAGGTAGAAAGTAGAAAACAAACATCTCTAATATTTCCCCAAAGATCTTTGCTCCTTCCATTTAATAACAGAAGACAATCGATTCATTTAGAACCTACTCTGACACAATTCTGAACCTCAGAAGAGATGACACACAATTTCACTTAGGCTTGATTGAATCCCTGAACAAAACACATGGCACGTACTGCCTGTGTACTAGAAGCACAGCCAACACTGTGTATGCTGAGTTACCTACAGCGAACAGTCATTCATCACGCCTGGACATGCTGATAAATAACGCAGCACCATCTCCTGTTGGCCACTCGAATCAGCCCCTACAGCCTTAACACCTGCCTGCCAGGAAGTACACGAAGGTCACAGGGAGGGGACTTTGTGCGCGTGTGTGCACAGTATCTGTATGTTTGGATTTCATTGTGATTCTGAAACACATACACGGATGTACACAGAAACACACAAGCACTCCCTAAAATTGTAAGTTTAATGGGTAAAGTCTGGAGTTTCTCTTCTCACCTGTCACCTCTCATTAGACTGCAGCATGGCGACTGACCTTGTTCATCTTTCCTAGGGCTGCTTGTGCGCATTCTTTCGGGGACCGGGGCCGCCTCACCCTAATGATGTGGCTGTGAAATCGGGCCGAAGCCCAGCGCCGTCTCTCATTACGCCCCTCCAAATTCATTTGCCACATTGGTTCTGCCTGCTCATGCATGCACTGCACGCCGCTCTGCCCATGTGGCTTCACTTGTACCTGCTGTTAGTCAACATCCAATGCATACACCTAAACAGTTAGTCCGACATGGGCAGGAACAGAATTACACATGAAATGTGTGAAAACACTTGGACCTGTTAATGCTAAGCATAAAAATTAAATAAAAAACTGAACACTTTTGTTTGACCTGTATGTACAGGTCACCTATGTCACATGAACATAGAGATTTTTGCATATTTATTTTGTGATACCATAAGTAGTATGGGGTATAGGCAGTGGATATACCAATGCTATTGCCCTAGTGTACTGTCCCATTGCATAAGGTTAATGCAGAGTTTCCATTTCTGTGTATTATCCAGGAAAAAGTAGGCTATTTTATAAAGATTTATATTATGCACTAGTCCATTTCTTGGTCATGGCCAGTTGCTAGGCAACCAACAGCGACTCCAGGAAGTTACTTGTCCGGACCAAGAAATAGTCCATGACATGAACCCACATAAAAAAGATGTAACTGTGGTGTCATCTTTAATTTTTTGTTCGGGTTTAACATGTGACAAGAAATACAAATCCATTAAAGATAAAGTGTGTTCATTAAGAAGTGTAAGAGTTGTTCTTAGGAGAAATTTGTTACTTGGGGTATAAGGTGTATACGCACTGTATACCCACTTAGAAAGCTCTAGGATTTCTATGAACCCATCCAGTTTTGTGACAGAACTTTCACTTCTGTGATTTTGTTTCGCCAATACCAGGTAGGGTATAGCTGCAGTGTGATAAGTTTTTCAGGTAAAAGACTCTCCTCCATCCACCTCCATTCATACAAATTCACTGTGTGTCCTCTTTGTCTGTATGGAATGTGGTAGCTTCCCCACAGGATGTGCGGTACGTGCGGATGCATGTTCTGTATGTGTTAGTGAGTGTGGTGATGCTTACGTGGTGTCGCTCCAGGGAGGTTGTGTTGGAGGCTGAAAGGGAGTCATCACAGCCACATCTATTTGCCCCAGCCATTCAGCAGATTGGGACAAATCCTGGTGGACTGCCAAAAACTCCGTAAAGTTTTTACTGACATGAGAGTGTGCTGCATGCATGCTCTGGGGCCGTGTAGTGTATACTGTAAAGTACACATATAGAGATGTCCCCTCTTTATTTATTTATTTATTTATTTATTTTTTAGCATTTTTAGTGAGCCTCACCCTTCTAACAATCAAGGAAGTCCAGAGTGAGAGGTGGGAGTTACAGCTGTCAGTCAGTAGGTAAAGGCACTTGCAGTGTACTACTCTGCCACCAAGGCCTCAAGCTAGTATCAGCTGCTGGAAGATGCCACTATGCCTGACTCACAGCCTCCAAATTCCTGCATTATCGAAAGCAGTGAACATGACGAGGATGCAGGCCAACAGCTGGGTGGAGTGTGATGGAGCTTTCACACAAGCTTGATTTACAGAACTTGCACATTTAGTTTCATCTATAGAAAATGTGAATAAAATCTGTTTAAAATGTCCTGTTATTGTTGTGTACATAAGCAGTGTTGGAATGCAACTAAGTACAATCGCTCAAGTGCTATACTTTTGTACAGCTTTGAGGTACTCCATGACATTTATTTAACAACTTTACTTAAAGTAACTTTGCAGGGTGGCATTTTACATGCAAAGTACAGTACATTAATTATTATTTTTATTTTTCATTATTTGCTGCAGACTAATCTACCAAACAATTAATATAACATAATATAACATAATATAACATAATATAATATAATATAATATAATATAATATAATATAATATAATATAATATAATATAATATAATATAATATAATTCTTCTACCACTGCATATAAGCAAATATTACTGCATAAAGTGATGCCACTGTTTAGACCAAAACTACGGCCTTGTGTGAAATTATACTGTATTGTAAACTACAATGTTCACCATGCAGTCTTAGCTGACTGGGTTGCTTTCATTCTTCTCTGTCATATATTGGGTCTAACCCAAGCTTTCCTTAACAATAAATGCTAAAGGTGTAAAACCTGAAATGATGGTGGTGGTGGGGGGGGGCAGTGTCCTTGTCTAGATGGGGGATGGGATTGACAGACATCCGCATCAAGCATTTCCCCTTGTGACCTTGACAGGCGTGGTGTTTTGTGTAGTAGCTACAGCATGGAGTCAAAGGACACTGTTCTGTCCTCTGACTGCAAGGGGACAGAGACAGCAGGAGTCTGGACTCATTCTACTTCGGTCTGAGGTACAAAGCTGCCTGCAATGTGCACAACAATCACCTTTACTCTCTGCAAAAAGCCTGCATTAAACATGCGGCAGCATTGTGACGTGTGTATGGCTGATATATAGTGCACTGTGCAAATGTCATAGGTTCTCCCCCTCTATGTGTTATCTGATCCACGGCTATCTTGTGCATGTGTATGTGTGTGTGTGTGTGTGTGTGTGCAAATGTGTGTGTACATTGCATCTGCCATTGCAGCAAACAGATGGTATCATAATGACATCATTGCACACGGGGGTTATGTTCTCCGAGGCTCAGAGCAGGAGGAAGAAATTAGGAAGAGGCATCAGATGAGTGTTTGTCAATTCATCTGAAAGAGACACGCAGACAAAAAGGGAGAAAAAAAAATCCAGAGAGATTTTCAAAACATTTAGCTTCAGTTTGCCCTACTGAACGCCAACCTGCTTTTCACCTTGCCTGCTCGCCTGTTACAAATGTCAGAGCTCCCAGTTAACTGGACTTGAAATGATGTGCCCCCCCCCCCCGCCTCTCTCTGTCATGTTTTCCTTCATTTGTTAAGGGTGCCCTGAGCACCTGAGTTTCTTTTTAAGAGCATCTCTTTTCCTCTCCTTTTTCCTTCCTCCTCTGTTCTCAAGCTCTCTCATCTCAGCGAGCAGGGAGAAACCTGTCACCACAGCATTAGTATGCTCTTTTCATATCTATGCCTCTTGCCTCTTTTCTTCCCCCTTTCCTCTTTTTGCCTCTCTCCTTTTCTTGCCCTCCTTTTTTTTTTTCCCCTGCAAACATAAAAATAGTTTATGCCTCTGACAAGAAAATGCCTCTAATCCTGAGGTTTGTTGGAGAGCAAACAGACGCAATTGGCCACTTATTATTCTGTGTAGAATTTTCTATGTGGGGTGTTTGTGGTATCCATGGCAACAAAGTAGGGTGCACATATCCCCCTGTCACTGAGCAGAATGGGAGGGGAGAGGATGAAAAGAGGCGATAAAATAACACACTTACTGAGATGCACCGGGCAAGCTATAACCTGTTAGTGTAGTAGCTGGTGTGTGTTGTAAATGTGCGCCGAGGTGTGTACGTGCGTGTTTTGCTGTTTGTCAAGTATACCTCGTATTGGCGCACCTGCATATACTGTAGCTGTTAGATTTCACACAGGCGGATCTGCATTTCTCTGATTGCACACTTGTTTGAGCGTGCGCGCGCTGACAGGTGGAGCTTGTGTATGAAGTGGAATTATTACAGAGGGCGTGCGAGAAAGAGAGGCACAGGTGTACGTTTGTGTCTTAATGCATGTGTAGATGTGTACCCACATATGGATTCAGGTGCCATTACAGCCGAAGCCTGACTCCAGCTGGGTTTGGACGGCCCGTGTCTGCGTGTCACAGGGAGATAATCTTCGCCGTAACGAGTCTCTCACATGTGCACCTTCTTCTCATTGGCCCGCACGGGCCGTGCCGCTCCATCTAACACCATGGAAATCAATGAGAGCCAGTCGGAGTGGTGTGAAGATTGAGCTGCGGTCAAAATAGTTTACAATGCAAAAGACTGAAAGCAAGAAGGAGGGGTGGTGGTGGTGGTGTCTGTGCGTGTGTGTGTGTGTGTGTGTGTGTGTGTGTGAGTGTGTGTGTGGGGGGGCAGGAAATTGCTGTGTTGCTGGGGAGGATCTGCATCATGATTTCATGTATATGAATATATTGTGCCACTTTCCTCTGTGTGTCTGTTTTTGTAGATGCTCACAGATTCAGATACACATTTAACTGTCCTCTCTGTTCCATTTTCCTGCCTCTCCTCTACTATCCTATTGTCTTCTTTCTTCTTCTTCTCCACTCCTTTCTTCTGTTTTATTCCTGGTGGATTAGTTAAATTCTTATTGCACCCAACTGTTTTTTCCTTGTTTTGTCATCCCAAAGAGATCTGAGGTCAAGAGGAATGAAACAGGATTTCTATTTCAAAAACAACACCACATGCTGTTCTTTCTATTCTATTCTAATCAATTTGATTACATTCTATCCCTATTAATCTGGATTTTCGGCACACGCTTGATCAATAACCTGATGACTGTTGAGGGGTTGAACTCTAGGGGGTGAGATCACAGGGTTCAGAGGTCACGAGGTGTGTGTGAGTGTCCAGGCCATGACCTCTGTCCTGCTGCTGGACGCTGACCTGGAGACGTTACCTTATTTAAAGCCTCCACAAAGACAGACAGAATTATGAGGGTCATCAAGTGGTGGACATGTGGGGTAGGTTAACCCAATCTGAGATCAGGTTACTACATAGTCTCAGTCTCAGTTTCTGTTGGAATCATTGTTCTACTGTTGTTCTCAGGCCAGACAAATGGTGTCTTGTCATTAATGCTAATTTGTGTGTAGAAACTGATTAAGTTTGTTTTATTTTATTTCGGTTCTTAGAATTGTCATAGTTCCATCACTGTAGTTTTTACCACTGTAGAAGACTTAATTAACCTCTTGATGAATATTTAACATACAGCAGAATATAAAAAGTCATGAAAAAAATCCATGATAACAGTCTTGGTTAACAAAGTGCATCACATTTCAGATTTTCACTTTCAAAGATAATTAAGGGTGAAATATTTCTGTTTTTTCAACACCTCATTCTGTGTGAAAGAGACTGAAGTCAGTGAAGAGAGGCTTGGGGGATGTGTGAACAGTGTTTTTCTCTTTATCATTAATGTTGAATTTTGTGTTTATTTTCATTGGTGTTAATAACCTCACCTAATAACCTAATGTGGTGATCTTAAAGCAGCATTATACAGGAAGCATTAAAAAAAACCTGTGGGTAAAGTTGGATCAAATACAAACAGAAAGTAGAGATCTAGGTTTTGGCTCCTGTCTGATCTCCCTGCTGCGATTAGAGAGCACATCACATAGCCTTTGAATCTGGAGGGTGACATAGTGAGAAATCAGACGGCAGTGTCGTGCCGATGTTCCCAGGTGACTTCCCAGCTGTGTCTCTTATCCAGTAGCTGCACAGCATGTTCCTCTCTGTTTCCTGCTCTTCTTTTTTTTCTTTCATCCTCTCAGCATTGTAATTGAAGATTAATAGAACAACGAGCCCTGCATCAAGTGAATGGTAAATAGCCTAGAATATTCAGCACTGACGTGCAGCATCTCCGTCTACTTTCCATGTCAGTGGACTATAACCTGGACCTGATGTGAATGCAGAAGCCTTGAAGAATAAACCTGGGGATATCCTCTTATTACTGATATATGTTATTCCTCTGTGCCTTAAAGTGCCACTGTTATCCCAACACTATTGAAAACACATCAGTATGTCACACTATTACAATGGGTGACATATTCATTCATTAACATATAAACACAAACACTGGAGTTTATTTTCATTCAGTCCATCACACACCATCCTGCTGCTGTAATTACTCCCCGGCACGTGTAAATGAGTGGAACCACTGGTCTTGGGACTGGGTGGAAAAAACATTAAGAGACTAAAGGTCTGCCAGAGGGCACATGTCTTTATGTGATATTTGGTTCTTAAAGCTTGGGGATGTACAGACTCGGCCACCGAAGGAGCTAATTACTCAAGCTAGCGAGCTAACCACTAACTTGCTAGCTAAGTCACAATGGCGTAATGGCTCCTTCCACTTTTCTCTGTACTGTGCCATTTACACTCCTCTGGCATTTTGCTCTCGTCCTGTGTAACTTTCACTAAGATGTTCTTGAGTGGGAAGAACTAACAAGCTTACTAAGTGTCATTAGCTTGGTTGCTAACAGGATGTTATGTTCACCAGAGAACTTCTACTGTCTGAAATTTCAGGTTATGTGTGGGTTGCTTGTGAGGTAGACCAGAATGAATGAGTTCCTAGGGAGTTGTATCCCCAAAATGTGAGTTTTAAAATATTTTGCCAATTTTGATATAAATAAAACTGTAGTGAAATACCAGTCTGTAAGTATTTGTCATGTTACACCAGTTCAGCCACTTTATGGCATTCACCACTTCGGTTTCATTCATCGATTAAGCAGCAGCCACTGTGGATCCCAACACAGCTGGAGCCAGCTGAAACATACAGCTTCAGATACAGCACAAAAAGTTTGCGTTTCATTTATAGTCAGAGGACCAGTTTCCTGTAGGAATTGTTTACCCTGTCGTAAATCCTCAACTGACCAATCAATATATATATTAGCAAAATGCAAGCACTTTATGGGTGAAAGGACGGTAGTATTGTCCTTTTCAATTCTGTTATATAATCGATACTATGGTTGCTTTTTTGTCTGGAGGCAGGTGTAAATTATTTTAGCCATTTAGCTCCATTCAACCCCATACAATGGCATTAAATTGGGCAGGCTCTTCGTAGAGAGGCTCTGTTCACATAGTTTATTGAAAAGACATACTTTATTGACTCCTGTCTCATATGTCTGCAAAGCATTCCTCCCTTAGAGGAGCAGTTTATACTCCAACAGAGCTAATAAGCTATGATATCTTCCTTCGTTTTGGACTTCCTGGCTCTCCATTCCTCCAAACATCATCACTGTCAAGAGGACAGCTTGCTCCGGTCAACAATTAATTAATTTTGCCACACAGCTTTTTTTTGTTTCAAATGCTGGTGTGACCTATCTGATATCCATTTTTAGACAGTAAGAAAAATACAGAAAAACTCCAGGCTCATCCTTGAATTTTTTTTTTGTTTAATCACTTGCAAGAGCAAACCCTTTCCTCTGTGGATAAGAAGAATAAAAAGGAACATCTTGCCTCATTTTCTAAGCATGAGTATTTTTTTTCTCTTGAGCCACAAATAAGCACTGTGGTCACCTCATGACTTCTAGCCATAAAATACACAACCAACTGATCCAGTTTAGTAATTTCTTTGAAGCACTGCAGCATTAAACACAGAATGGGAGTAATTATTGCACATGGCTCAGTGAAAACAATGCAAACTCATTTTGACCCACCTGCAAGCATTGCATCTGGTGGTCCCATACCCTTATTTTCACCCTTGTCCTCAGCCCCAAACCACCCACTGATTAAAGCTGCGAAGTATCCTGCAACATAGGACAGGAATCAATAAGTGAATTAGACTCCACTTTCAGCTTCCTCTCCAGCCAGCCGGCTCCAAAACCAGCTGCCTGGGATAATGGGCCTGGACATGGGGGAGTGTGGGCGTGAATGGAGGAGGCTGGGGTACACAGAAGCTTTAAGGTAGTGTGATATACTGCTGTGAGACATTATGACTACACACCAATCTATATCCAAGAGAATGTGACACAAGCAGGGATGCACTACTCTAAAACCCATACATGTCTCACATTTCCTTTAAAATAGAGGAAGACCCTACAGATACACGCTTACCATCACACTCTCAGCAGGGTTCTGCGTACTCTCCAGTGAGAGAAGCACTTTGTCTCAATGTGGTCATTATTTTATTTTATTTTTTTTACTGTGGTGACATCTTTGCCGCGAAGCACTTAATACAGCAGATCTTCCCAGAAATCATTTGTCTGTGATGTCACAGTACTCTGTTCTCTGTCTGTTCAGCAGTGACTTCTAATGCTAACTAACCCTTTTTTCTGTTTGTTCCAAAATGTCTGGAAAAACAATTATGCATCATTTACCGCATGCTGTAGAATGCCTTCCAGAAAGTGTGTGATGGGTTTTATTTGTTACTTGCCCTTAAAGTCTCTCAACACACAATTTTAAGTTTATGTGGCGGTTAACACCATAAATTTGAACAGAAGGGCCTTAAACTAGGACAAGGGATTTTATTGTGTTAATGATGTTTCAAACAAACTTAGTCTTTATCAAGGCAAGCTTACTAAAAGTATCAGATACAGCCATAAATATACAGTTCATACACCACCTTTTGGCATTCTACAATCAGTGCCATCATAAACAAGTAAGAATGAATATCATATCTGAGTTAATCAGAAACATTTACTGAACATTAAATGAATAATTAGCAACAAAAATCCCTGCAGAAGCACTAGGGTTACTAATAACTGAGGTTTTGAAGACTCCAGCTTGGTGATTCAATTACAGCCATCTTGTTTTTAATACCATATATAGGGGGCAGGGTGAAACTGGAATGGAGCGAGGGGGGGATGTTACTGCTGAGAACAATATGGACTATGTGATGGACTATGGCGGGTCACTGCTCTACCTGTCAATCACACCATAGCCATGCCATCCCAAAACATATATTGTTTTTCCCTCTAAATGGATCATAATTAACAAGATGAAAAACAACCACAACACTGAAGAAGAATTGAAACTAGTGATTGTGACATAATCTCAGTATGAAAATGTTAAAAGTCATAAATCCAGTGACAAGTTGGCTCATTTTCTCATTGACTTCTATACAAACAACCAGTTGAGTCGCCACCCTAATGGTCATTCAATAGAATACAGGTTTAAGGGACTTTCAAATCGGCTTCATTTTATGGACTAAGAAGCTATGTCCATTTTTTTCAGCCTGTTGCTTAATCTAACAGCTAGCCTACCTATTTTCATGGTTTATAGAATAAGACTAAAGAAAGAAGACAAATGTTTAAGATATTAATTAGTGTGGTGTAGAGGTACTGGCAGGTGATTTCTTTTTACTTTGGACAGTGCCAGGCTAATTTTGAAAAAAAAAAAAAAAAGTCAAAAAATTTGATTTGCTACAGGTACTACTAATACAGAGGTCTGGTGACCTCACTTGTTTCTCACTCCACACCCCAGACTTTTTAACTTTCCAAATGTGTTGACTTTAGACCCTGCCAGTGCCGACTCAAGTGACATCACTTGAGGACATTTATGTAGCAGTACATATTGTGGTAGCTGCTGAGCACTGCTGAGATGTCACAAAGTCACACTAACATGACTCAGCAGAGGGCCTTTATTTTGAAATGATGGATACAAGGTGTGGAAACAAGAGAGGAGAGAGAGAGAGAGAGGAAGAAGAGAAAAAGAAAAGAAGTTAATGTGGAAATCCGCTGGAGTTCTAACCAGCCTGTAGATTCAGGGGGAGGGAAATGGTGTGATGAAACAGGTTGATTCATTTGTAAAAATGGCAATTATTATCACCTTGCCATACAACTCATTCTGACATAGCAATAAACAAAACAAAAGATGTAAAAAATGGAATATATAATATAAACCTAGTTTAAGTTTTAAACTTATATATTATGGATCTAGTGGCTGCCCTACCAGTTAATTTGTCCTCCTTAATGTCACACTTTTGCACAAACGTAAATATCAGGAAATTAAATGTTTGTTGAAACAAATGACTGGTCTCGACAAAGAGATCCTGCCTGTTCTTTTTCCCTCAAGTCACCAGGAACGCTCATTAGTCACTACTTTGTGTTTGTGTTAGTGCAATGTTTGCTCCCTCTGTTTGGCAGCGGAGCGGCTGTGTTTGTGCCATACTCTTAGCAGGGGTGTGATGTCATATCGCAGTGCCATGCTCCGCTGCCATGATGATGCATCTGCTGTTGATCTTGGTTTAACTAAGGAGCGCCTCACCAAGTCAGACCTGAATTAATGGGCTCATCGCCCATCGTAATCATGGGGTTTGTACACTTGCATGCCACTGTTGTCGGGTAAAGATCTCATATCTCATATGTTATATTTTGAGCCCTGTTTTGGGCTTGACCACAGGGCACATTTAAACCTTTCATTAGCCTGATAACTTTGGGGGGTAACTGATAACTGAGGATGTTCTGTAATCCTACACTACTATACAAGTCATCAGGAATGACTTAATAAAGAACTGACTAAAGAATGCTGGCATTTTTTTACACTTAATTTGTAAATTACTCATGTGTAAAAAACAAACAAATATGAACCCATATTCATGCATTTTCTCTGCGGCTCAGGTCTGAGTGGGGCTCCGATATAGATGTTGGGTCGCACGCTTTGAGTCAGATTCACAGCAGGCAGTGGAAAACGAATAAGCACACTTGCAACTCTGTTGTCTTTCATCCCATCAGTCAGTTCATTCAGTCGATTTTTCATTCAATCCCGACTTCACAGTGATGAGATTTAAGAGCTTCAGCGTGGCTGACATTTTGCAACATGCAAACTGCTGATGATATGCTTGTGATCTCTCCGGCAACGAATGCAAAACACGGGGATGAGGCTGTGAATAAATGTCGATCAGCCTGCAGCTTGTGAACAGGTTACTCTGCAGTGTTCTGGTTAGTGTTGGGCATTGCTCAACTGCTCAAAGCCTGCTGTTTTTGAATGCATGAATTATGAATGAAGAGGGATTCTTGAAGGCGAACACTCAGTGGAAAATCATCTTACATGTCTCCCCCATCACACCTGTCAGACTTCCCTTTGACTACATCCTCAGTTTCCTGTGGCTGTGTTTTCAGCAAACAATAAAGCACCATCCAAACTGCAGGAATGTCGCACATTAAGCAACCATGTTGTACATTAGTAAAGCAGCTGTGGAGTCAAAATGTGCTTAAATCACTACAGTGACTCTTGTAGGAGTTTGGCTCATTGGTTTCCTTACACAGTACCTACTGACAGCACAAATCATCACTGCATTACACATAGTAATTGACTTTGCTGAGACCTTTATCAAGTTTTCTTGATAAATCTCTAGTGCTGCACATATGTGGTTCAAAAATAATAACAGCTGCAGATTTATCACTTTGAAATGGTAAAAGTTATTATTTTTTTCAGCTGATTCATTTGCAAATGATAACCATACAAAATCCTGCACTGTGTAATGATGCATAAATGACTGAGACTAAAGCTACATGTCCCAGTGAGGAAGTCAGCATCCTCACAATGAGATGAATCATGTAGATGTTTTCCCTATAGCATAACTTTACAGTATGATACAAGAAAACAACATATTAGAATGTAACACTGTTTAGATTTACCTTCATACATTATTGAGCCATTTTGAAAACAATATATTTCATACATGTGATGAAAAATCTGGTGAGCTGCTGGAGAAAGTGTGAGGAGACCCAGATGTCTCAAGCAAAAGCAGTTCACTGATGCTCCATGCATTGAGGGGAAGAGAGACGCTGTGTAAAGCCACCAACCAAACTCTGAAGGCTTTCGTGGGTTGATTTAAACCCACATATCCTCACATGGCTCAGTCTTACATTGTTACTCTGTCCCACTAAATGAAACTTGGGTAACCATAAGCATGAGACTTCCAGGTACTGGCTATTTTTAACGGCAATCAACTTCATCAGTGATGTCACAGCTGTCCTCAAACACAAAGTAAATTGTTGTTTCTTGTGAATGACATATATGTGACCTATTTACAATAGCTAATATCACATAGAGAGCTAAAGACCTAATTATAAAGGACAAAATCCCTTCCTGACAAATTACAAACCAATGAGTTAATCATTATCATCTCAAGCAAACTTTGTCCTGTTTATCCAGTTCAGAACAGGACGCTGCTAATGTGACGTTTAACTCGGACATTATGGTTCAGAGCACCTTGGAGCTGTGTTACAGTGCACCAGCTGACTGAACGTGTCAGTCCTGAGGCAGACCTCTTCTGATGTAACCCACATAACAATCTCATTAGCCAGGAACTCCTGGCCTCCGTGCTACTGGTGAGGTCTCACCCTCATGTGTGAAGGGCCTTTAAAAGCACACGTGTGAGCCGCTGGGTGACTGGCTGTCCTGCTGCCACTAATATGCACTGAAACACCAAAGGAGAACCACTGAAAACAGTCCCCACTACAGCTGTTTTAGGACATTACTGAGCCTTTTTAAAATAGGAACCAATAAGCCTGATACAGTGTTCTGCACAGAGGTCTGAAAATGTAGACAAACTATTAGACAAATAGACAAACTATTTCACTGGTTTTGATGTTGTCACTGGATTTCAAGAGAAATATGAATTATTTCTAAATACAGGATGTTGACTGTGTAGACTGACAACAGCAAGCCAGCAGTCCAAACATCACGAGGTGGTGGTGGTGGTGGTGGGGGAGCACTGTGGCATGGTGACACCACACTGAGCGTCTCACAGAAACGCGTGGTTTGTGTGTAACACTGAAACATGTCGGCGTGCTGCAGAGCCAAAAGGCACATCTGTCCCTCCTCCTGCAAACCTGCCGGCCACTGAGGAGGAGACTCTGTGATGGAGAAGCAGCTCCTGTTTAAGAAAACCTCTCCTCTCTCTCCTCTGGATGACTCATACAGGGAGGCCGCACACTGATTCACAGAGAGGCGCCTATAGTGTGTAACGTGCAAGCCCGGCCACACACACACACACACACGCACAATTTCCTTTTAAACTGTTTTTTTCCTTCACAAAGCTATTTTTCCTTTCTTTTCATGCCTCTTCTGCCGTGCCCGGCACGGTTGTATAAATATTGGCATGCATTATATGTTTGCTGTTGATGTGTTTGCTTTGGAGGCATGCACACACAAGATTGTGAAAACATGTCAATTTGGTGTGCTGTTAGTATGCAGTTTTCAAGTTTCTCTATAATTCCCTGGCGTATCTGTATTTGTGCATGTTAGCACTGCATGCACTCTGCCGCTTTGTGTGTGAAAGCTGCTGCCATTAAAACGAGGTCTGTAATATTGTTTGTGTGTGTATGTGTATACTTTTTGTATATATGTGTGTATGTTTGTGTGCTCATTATGTATAAGTGGCTGTCTATAGTGCAATTTGTGTGTCCATGAAATTTAATTCTGTATGTGTGTGTGTTTTTTTTACTCTCACCATCTGGGTGTACTTCTTGTGTGTCCTGACAAATGTGTATGCCCTGCATTATTATCACATTTGTTTTTGTGTGTGTGTGTGTGTGTGTGTGTGTGTGTGCATATATGCACCAAGCTTTTGATGCACATGTGTCTTGTCAGTGGTGTGTGTGCATTTCGTGCACTTGCCTTGATACATATCTATATTCTGTGAGCTTGTTTATCTTGCCAGTCTTGCTGCTAGTTCAGAGGAGGTTCCAGTGCTGCTGGCTGTTTCTCTGTCAGTCCTTCTACACACAGCCGCCACCCCTATTAACACTTCCATTAATACTAGATCACAGATGGAAATCATCCTTTCACCCCCAGATGCTTTTAGATTCTGATGAGTGTTCTTTTTTCACCTCCCAGAAAGAGAACAGCAGCAGAACAACTAGTTTTTATTGACGACAGAGAAAATCTGCCTCCACTTCCTTTTCCCCATTGTTCCTCTTCCCTGCCTTTTCTTCAGCACACAGTTTGCAGCAAGGCTGCAGCTTTAAAAAAAAATCTTGTTTAGGAGGAAGAAAGCATCGAAGGGAAAGTGAGAGGGCAGAAAAAAAGAACAGATGATGGTTGGGTTGACAATGAGGGGGAAAAGTAAGGAGGGTTTAGTCGGAGAAAACAAGTATATTTGTCTCATTTGCATGCAGGCCTCTCAGCTCCTCAAACTTTCAATCTCTCCAGTTGCGATCCCCATGCGCGCACTTGACAGACAAGAGATGAGCTGTGTGGAATACCAAGTGGCTCTGCATGTTCATATGAGCACGCAATGTATAAGCACGCACGCATGCACACACATAAAAGGACACGCGCAAATCACCCACATGCACACGACACTTACGTGCAATCACACACTTACACGCACATACATAGTGATTCCATTACCCAACTGCTTGTCACTCACAAACACACATATTAACATTCATGCTCACACATACCTCCCCTCTCAGATAATCACTGGAATGCACAAACGTACATGCATTCACACATAAACAGATGCAAATTCCCCTTTCAATCTCACAAAGGCCTACCGATATCACAAACATAAACTATTCAAACATGAGGCAAAAGCATTCTGATAGATACACAGAAATGCACATATTTAAGGCCCATCCCTGCAATGGGACACACACACACACACAGTGCCTGTGCTAAAGTGTTACTGTACTGGATGTTCAAACACATCCACACACGCTGCGACACACTTTGTGCTAAATGATTTGTTTCCTCCTCCTCCCTGATGCTTATGAATAATACAGGCTTCTCAGGGGAACTTTTTGCTTCACATAAATAAGAATTTAGATAGAAAATTGCATTATTAATCTGTGGCTTCTGGCCTGGCTTCTTCCGTAAAGAATTCATACAGTGCTGTGAGTTTGCAGCACCTCGCAGAAATGGAGGCCTGCAGGGCCACAGAGTTATGAGGCAGCGAGTTAGAGTGCTGAGGTTTGGGACCCAGAGGTGGATTACTCCAACTGACTCCAGAGATGCTGGAGAGCTCCACTACAAGAAGCATTGCACTGTTGAATTCTTGTTGTGGACTGTGACTAAATTGCATCACATTCTGCAAGTCACAGAATAAAACTGTCATTTGCAAACCCATCAGTAAAGAATCAAACTGCGGTTATGTGTTTTTCTGGCCACAATTGGTTAATCACCAAATTTGAGCAACTTGTTTCAAATCCGCTCTTTTTTTCAGAAAACCTCCACTCAGTGAAAGATTGTCACAACAATCCACTAACAGTTTGATAGTAAAGACTCAAAGAGCAGTACACTGTACTGAAGGAACAACTGGAAACATCCACCCTGCAACCCTTAACCCTGATCTACTACCTGGTGGCACAGATCCAGGTTTCAAATGTTGGGGTATGAAGGATACATTGTCCTTTGGATGATATTTATTGTTGCATTCTACTACAGATTTGATATGTTTTAAAGCATTCCATAAAATGAAGTTCATGTAAATCCCCCCATTTCAAATCAACAGTGATATGACAAATCTTGCAGCACCCTTGGCCCATCCTCAAGACACCCCAGGGTGCTGCAGTACTCACTTTAGGAAAACTGCTGGCCATAATGATAGTGTTTAAAAATCTATCTTTATCGTCTGTGCTTAGCTGACATTTTTGTCTTTCATTTCTTTGTCTTACTGATGTAAAAAAGATTTTAAAACTTGGCACATTTTCTGTTCACTCGCAGTCAGCTTTCATGTAACAAACCAGCAAACACAGGCTGAGTGTATTTGCAGGTTGCAGGTTTCCATACATTCATTTTCCACATGTACTGCTCACATGTAGTTTATCTTGTCATGTCGACACTTGCTTTTATTGTTTTGTGAAGTGTATTGTCACCTCACTATTTTGTTCAGCTCTGTCATCATGTATTTTCAATATTCAGGGGGTTATATTATATTAAAACCTCACACTTCAACATCAACCTCAGTGTCTCCCTGCCCATGTCCCTCACAGGCAGTGTTTTTGAAATTCAAGAGAACATCAGGGAGGTTTACCTGTGATTTGCGATGCATTTCTACAGCAAATGTGTGCAGGCAGGATTAGAAGTGTAAATTCAGTCTTCTCCCGCTGAATCTCTGGGTGAGGTGGGAAACAGGTACAGTACTGGCACTGTGTCAGAGAAGGTTTGAATGAATTTAGTCTTGTGGAATCACTGTAGAAAGGTGCCATGCCATCTCTTGACATGTAAACAGGGTGAGCGTCTCTGCGGAAATACCAAGTGCACATTCTGTACAGACTCATGACACATTTCTGGAAATGATGCAAACTAACCTCTTCTGCATCGATTTGATGTCAGCTGTTTGGTGCTTATTAGCTGCTTGGTGGACAACACCAATATGTTATACAGGGTTTGTTTTACAGTGTCTTCTGTTCTCTGAGCATGTAAATATACAATTTATACTACAGTATAGTGTTGAAGGAGTTCATGTAATGTCCATAGCACCAGTGTGAGACTTTAGCTTTGTGACATGGAGCATTATTTTGCAGGAAGTGATAAACTTAAACTGCAGTTTACATGTGGGCATGAAGGGCTGAACATTGTCAGTAACAACACTCACACAGACTGTGGTATTAAACTATGTGTTATTGGTATTAAGGAACCAGAGGGTGAGAGGAAAACATTCCTCACCCATCCCACCACCAGTCTGGACTGTTGACACAAGGCAGGTTGGGTTCATGGATTCATACTCTTGATGCCAAATTCTGACCCCGCCATCTGTAGCCTCAGCAGAAATCCAGATCCATCGGCTGTTGTTCATTTTGAGATGCTCCTCTGCTTTTGCTTTTGGCAAGTAAAAACTCTAGAGACTGTTGTGAATGACAATCCCAGGAGATTGGCAGTCGCACAAATACTCCAACCATCCGAGATCACATTTTTCCTCTCCATTCAGATGTTTGATGTGAACGTTGACTAAAGCTCCTGACCTGTATCTGCCTCTCCTCATCCTGCTCCTCTCCAGGTATAGCACCCGTCTGTGTGGCCTTGGCCCCCGGGGGCCACTATAAAGAACGTGTCAGAGAAGACCATCTCCATTTATATGTCTCACGTGAGTGCTGCCACACCTTTACGACTGACAGTCCCACTCAACCATAAAACTATACAGCTTTCATACGTGTGGAAACACACACGTATGCAAGCACACCAAAACCTACATCCATGCAGAGGAAGACACATGCTGGCGACACATAGAAACATGTGATTTTTTTTTATGGCTGCCTCTGGAAACAATAGATGTTATGCACACCATGAAGAGGGAAAAGGAGACATGGAAAAGCATAATAGTACAAATAATAGACATCAAAATGGAAAACTTGATTGAACACGCTGATGAGTATATGATAAACTGACCTCTGAAGATCCTTGAGGAAAACATACATGATGGAACTACTGTACACCTTTTAAGGCGTGTCTTCAAACAATAGTCAAGAGCCCATACAGAACAAAATGGAGTACACCCCACATGCAATATCACTGAAATGTATCAGCTAACAATAACTTTACAATTTAACGTAGTTTAAGTTGTAGGGTATTTGATCACATGTATGATCAAAAACAATCAAATCAGAGAGACCACACTGAAGATACAGACACGTCAACCTGTGGATTCCGTTAACTGCGTGAACAAGGTTTTAAAAGAACCTGTGAACGCTGCAGCATTCTGCATTTTGGCTCAGCCCAGCGAGGAACTGCCTGAATGCCTAAAAAAAGCCGACTGTGAAACTTCGCGAGCAAGAGAGAGCACAGGGGCATCAGCTGAACCGCAGCTGCAGCAGTGGTTAGGAGAAGAACCATCCCAACAATAACAGCTGGTGAAATGACACCTTGCAAAGATCAATGTACACCCAGCCTTGCATTGACAGACAGATGGATAAGTGCATCCAGCTTAGCACAAGGATGATCTGACTGGATCATCAAGGATGTCTGACTGATCAGACAGTGTGAGGGACATTGCATGAAGTCAACCTCTGTGTACGGTGTCCAAGAACAAAGTAAAGGGTGACGTGGCCACATGTGTCCCCCGACTTTACTCCAATGGAACACCTCTGACGTATATGTATTTTAAAGATGAAGGTAGAGCAGCGAGTGACCTGCCCAGATGGAATGAATCTGTCCTCAGAAAAAAAGATGGACACAACAAATATAAAGTAAATAAAAGAAGGGGCTCTCACTAATGAGGGATGGGCTGACTGTTGTTGCAGCTGCCACTTTGATATGGAGTTTTCATTATAGTCTAATCAGTCAAACAATTATGTTTTTCAAATTAGTTGGCTTCATTCTTTCTGGGCTTTGGCTAAAAAACTTGTATTAAATGAACAGGATTTATAATTACATAACATTTGAGTGATACTTACATGGGGTGTTGTCACTTTGGTTACAGTCCTTTTAGTCCTTTTATATCTGTTTTTAAAAACTATTTATTTAATCTTTTAAGATTATATATAGTATTTGTATATATGGATTTTTTGCGGTGTTAATTTTTCTAATATTTCATTTCTATACATCATTTAATTTCTCTTGTTTTATTATTTATTGTTTTCTTCTTGTGTGCTTCTTTTTCCCTGTTATCTGCACTTTTTTTCTATCTGTATATGCTGCTGGGGCACTGCAATTACCCCATTGTGGGATCAATAAAGAAACTTGAAACTTGAACTTGAAACTTAGTGCTAAGTTCTGGTTTGTGTTGCTGTAACATCCCTCAACTGCAGCTCAGCATGGAAACACTTTGTGTTGAGTCACAAAGATAAATTTTGTACACTTGGAACCTCATTTAAACAACAAGACACAACATGTTAATTAACAATGTGAAGTGGCAGATTTGTGAATCTTTGGCCAGGTCTGCTGCCTTATGTAAACCATGGTAAAACTTTGACTCTGTTAAGGCTCAACATAAAAGTTGAACTATTCCTTGAAGCTGCAGGCCACTGACATAAAGTAAGGAATGGCAGTGTAATCATTCGAGGAAGATTTCTGTAGCTGTCATAGTTTTTCCACTTTTAAGTCTGGAGTCAGTGTATCATGTCTTATTTGGAAGTTTGGAATAAAGTTGGTTTACTTGAAGTAAGTGAAAGGTGCACATGTAGTTCAGCTCCTTTTCATGACATTACTCCCAAAGTACAATGTGATACACAGGCTCTAAAGTGTTAGTGTGTTACTTGGTATGTGTGTGTGTGTGTTGAGTGGGGGTGGGGGTTGGGGCTTGTAGACAGTAGTGTGCCTTATTAAAAGACACAAAGCCCTGGGCAGGTGCTCCCTCCCTGGCTTTGTCTCCCGCGCTCTCTGCTGTTTATTTGTTCAACTCGTTGAGAAGTCCCCTCTCTCTTTCCCCTCTGTTTGTGTGTGTGTGTGTGTGTGTGTGTGTGTGTGTCCTGCCTCTGCATCCTGGCAGCAACAAAGCCAAGCTTACACATGTCAAGGGATGGCATGGCACGGAATGGCAGGTGTTCCATGGATGGGAAAAGTGGAGGATTTATTTATTTATTTATTTATCTCCTCTTAAAGTCAAAGGGCAGAGGTGTAACCATTAACTAGCGTGAATGGTAAGGGATAAGGTAATGAATGTGCTACCATGTGCACATAAATGTCACTGTGCAGCTGACCCGTGTCTCAGTTTTAGCACCTGCCGAAGTCAGCGCTCAGACTTTTGTTTTCTTAATGAGCTGCGACCTTCCTCCTGTTCTTGAACTGAAACGATATGATTCCAACCAAAAGATACTTTAAGAGAGCGTCAGGGGTCGTTTACAGTGGTTAAGATTAAATGAGTGCAGTACAGACACACAGCATGTTTTGGATTGACTGTATAATATTACATTGGTCTTGATGGAATTAGCTGAGCTAGAATAGCTACACTTCACTGTGTGCACTCTCTGGGTTGTTTTTTTTTTTTTATGATTTCTCTCATGTGCCAGCAGCCTTTGGCCCCATCATTTTCTCCTCTTGTGTGCTTTCTCTGTCACACTCCTCAACCCCTGTCTCCATGGGGTTCCACACAAATAGCATTTATTAAAACCAACAATACAGTTTTTGTTTAGCAGAAAGTCGTAAAATGCTTTGAAATAATAAACAATGGAGCCGGAGTTGGGTAAATTGTTGCTTATAAAAATAAATTGCTTATATTCCTACCCACGTGTTTTGAATATATGAAGTCTATAACCACATCAGTAGCAGAAAATCTCACTTTCGCCATGTGACTCATGTGATTTGATTTGGACTGTGGAATTTACTTTGTTACTAATGCACTTTGGTTCACTGGGGAGTTTTGCCACTTGTCATTTAACACATGGACCAGAATTATATTCCTGGCATTAGTACCTTGTCAATATGGACCAATACACCCAGGATCAATACTTTGTCAATATTTGTTTTTCTGGCTTTGCATTTGTGCATGTGTGCATGAGTGTGTCTGTTTGTGTGTGGACAGAGGGCTGCTTGCCAGCTGTGCAATCTGTTCAGTAATCTCAGGTCTGGTCTGTACACACACTCCACAATCTGCTCCAGCAAAACTGGCCCTACCCACTCACTCTCTCACACACACACACACACACGTACACTCTCATACATCTATCCCAATGAGGATCATTGACAGATTATGTTTAGTATTGCAAGGTCTCCAACCTTAATCCTAAATGGAAGTTTAAGATCCAAAGTTAACTTCACACTAATACTGGACCAACTGACCTTCACTTTCCAAAAGCCCAAACCTGTAGTTGGTAAAAGCAAAATCTATATTTAACTTTTCCTTCAGAGGTGAGACAACACATAAACGCACATGTTCTTGATTCAGTGTATCTGTGCAGCCTTTAACCCGAATGCTGTTTCTTTGCCGTCTCTCGTTGTGAGTGCTGTCTCTCTCAAAGTATTCCTGAAGAATATTAAAATCGCTGCTCGCCACGCGCTGCTACTTCCCAGCACCTAACCCACTCTCTTCCTGATTCACAATAACCCTTATCAGCCCAATTTCCCTTCTCTCTTCCCTCGCCCATTTTAACACGACGCCCTGTTTGTTGTTTAAATGGAAGGCAGAGAAAATTGGCCACTTTTGCTGTTCAGAAACTCCCGCAGCTGTCGGTAATCGCTCCGTGTGTGTGTGTGTGTGTGTGTGTGTGTGTGTGTGTGTGTGCCGTGGTAATGTGCAGTTGCCACAGTAGGGGTGCGTGGGGCGGGGGCGTGGAGAGAGGGGTCATGGTGTGCGGTGGAGAAAGCACTATTAGGAGAAAATGATAGGCCTGTCCCTGAAACTCCATTACACACCAAACACTTAAAAGACTGGACCAGCTTCATTACTGGGCAACATGAATCATGCAGCACTTACACAAGCAACTGGCCTCCCTCGCTCGCTCTCGCTCTCTCTCTCTGAATCCCGCTCTCTCTCCCCCAGCACAGCCTTCTGTTTAAACTGGAGGATCGCCAGGATGGAGGGATGGAGAGGGAGGGAGGGAGGGAGGGAGGGAGCAGAGTAAAGAGGAGCAGAAGAGGCTTCAGCGTTGCCTAGGGCCAAGCCTGTTTGCCTCAGGTCTGACAAACAGGAGGAGAGGAGACGAGAGGAGGATAAGAGATGGGAGGAAAGGGAAGGAAAGAGGAGAAAGAGAGAAGTGACTTGCTGGGGCATGCAGTAGTCTGTGTGAAAAGTGGATGGAAGTATGACTTCAAGTGATGTGTGTGTGTGTGTGTGTGTGTGTGTGTGTGTGTGCACACTTACAGTTGCCTGCACTTCTCTTTGTCCGCCCGTGCGACAGCACACTTGTGCTTGTGTTGGCGATGGGCGCTTGTGAAGTGGCGATGGTGTGTCTGTGCAGCGTGCACGTGTCCCTATGACTGTAGTGAGCATGTCTTTTTATTTGTGTATTTATTTGTGTGTTATGCAACCATTTGTTTTTTGCTCTGCACGCATGCGTGTATGTGTGTGTGTGTGTGTGCGTGCGTGTGGGTGTGCATGTGTGTGTGTACTCCTGAGCGTGTCGCAGCATGCTGCCAGAGGGCCGGGGCAGTGAGCCAGACCCAGGGCACAGCATGACACTGCGTCCCGATGTGTGTTGTGACTGCCTCAATTACCCATCAGCCTGACAGAGAGAGAAAGAGAGAGAGAGAGCATGGCTGCAGACAGGGATGGATGGTTCCTTATTTTTGTGTCTTTTATCTTCAGCAAACCCATGTTTTTCAACTCCCCGCTCACTTTTTTTGGAGTGTGCACTTGTGTGTTCATCTGCCATTTTACAGGCACTTCAGTCGCAGACTACACACCACCGTGCCTTCTCTTTTCACAGTTTCTGTCACATTAATGCAACAGAGCAGAGATTCATTTGATTTATTAAAGCCTTTATGCTCTCTGTCCCAAGTTCAGAACAGACCTGTACCTGTGACAGAATTATGATGAGAATTTAAGCCGTGTCTTAATTGAGTCAGAAAGCACCTACTTTTTTACTGTTAAAATGGTTACAACATTAAACTCACTGATAATCTTTGTCTGTCTTTTGTACTTGCACATGTACTTGTAGATCTCAGTTGCACATCACTTTGCTGACGTCTTCCAGTTCTTTCTCTTGCTGCCGCGGCTTCTCACAAACATGAGGCTGGAGAACTGCAGTACACAACGTTTTGTCGTGGGCTTCATTCTCTCACACGTTCCACAGCAGATCTTCAAGCTCCGATCCCAACAGCACTGAGCTTCTCTCATTCCAATGGGGAACGCTGTACCGCAGAATGCTGAACAGGTTCTCCTTCCGTGCTGCTGGCTGATAGATTTCTCACTTTGAGAGTTAAAAGTTGTCATTTATTGTAGTGTTTCATTTAAACGGAGTTTTGAAACTGTAGGAGTAAAAAAACTAAATGCTTTCATTTTAGAAAGCATGTAAATGGATTGGTATGAAGCAAACTTCACTTAAAGTAATTTTTTGTAAACTTTTTTCATTTCACTGTCTGTGCATGAGAACATTTATTGGCATATGTGCACGCTGACAAAGAGCATTGTGTATTGTTTGCTATGTCCTTAGTATGTCTTCAGAGTCACGGGAGCTTCAGATCATTTGTGTTTTTCTTCCTCTCCATCAATTCTCATTCCATTTTGCGTCTTTCCCTCTCATAAACATGGACGTGTGAGGAGCTGCCATCAGGACGAGGAGCTCTCTGCTGTCGTTCAGCTGTCATTTAATACACCCACCCTTTGTAAACCTCCACCCCCACACTACCTGAGCTCCCTCCAATCAAAGTTTCCCTCTCAACCTCGAGCTCCATTCCTCATTACCACTGCTAGTTTCCTTCATATGAGAAGCACCTACCTTCCCATGTTGATCTACTTCCTGCTGGAGACTAAGTCTATTAATCCTGTTCATGTTAAATTTAATCTTACTGTAGGTTTTCTCATCCTGCGTCCTTCTTGTCGTAAGTTTCTCCTGATTAAAACTACATTTTGACATATTTGAGAGGAAATACATGCAGCGTGCTGCTCGGCGCGTCAGATCATTAACGTTTTTTTATCTGGCCGTGGATCTGCACTTTTCTCAGTGACGGATTTGATGTTTTATTAATCTGTCTAAAACACCGGCATGTGTGTTTCTGCACTGCATTATCAGTGTCAGGGGATGAGCTATGTGAGCGAGTAAAACAAGCGCCCTGCACAAGGCTGGGGGAAAAGATAAAAGATGACAGCATCAGCGAGCCATCTTGAGTTGGGTTAGTTGGTTACTATGGATACCATACATATGTGCGCCAGCTCTTGACACGCACACTCCTCCAGAGCCCGACCTTTTTTCAGTCCCTCCTTCACTGTCATAACATCACTCACACCCGGCCCACTCGGAGCCACCTCCCCACCAACATAATGACATTTGCATACAGATGTCTCACTTGTGCTGGTAATGCATGCGACGTGCATGTGCCTGTCTGTGTGTGTGTGTGAGAGAGAGTGTGTACAGGATGTGACAGTAACTAGCTGACATCTGAGTATAGGTTAGGGCTTGAAGGCACAGCAAACAACATCTTTGTGCAACAACTTCTTTAGCCTTTAAAGAAACACACACGCACAGAGTAAAAAAAAAGTGATGGGTGAATTGAGGGATAAAAAAACTAGTTTGCTGGAACAACTGTGCCTGGCAGACAGAAGTGAAAAGGGGATTGAGTTGAACTCGTCAGGGCCCATTCCAAATCTGTGGCCCTGCCCCCACCCTCCCTCTTCTTCTTCTTCTTGTAGCATTTTCTTCTCTTGCCTCATGAAACAAGCCACCTACACTTTAGGACATCTGCTAAGCTGATTTTCTGGAGCTTAGCAGCACCACAGTGGTATCAAAGAGATTAGGTGAAACAACATCCAACTCTGGCTTTGTGTGCTGTGTTTCAATAATGCAGTGCCTTGCGACCACGCGCGCGCATGTGCGTTTGTGCCCGTTCGCCTCCGGTGCGCCCTTTGCCTGAGCGCAAGCTTGCTGCGTACGCACGGGGGTGTGTGTATTATGCTCGGCGTTACAGTGCCATAAGTCACAGAGCTGGTGTAATACAGTGGGATCTGGAGTGTGAGTGCTTCTTCGCGTACAAGGATTGAGGAAGCGTAACCGGAGAGCTGCTTCAGAGGAGCTCTCAGCCTTTGTTTTCAAGCCAAGCCCATTATCACTGGAGAAAAATCATTTCCAGAAAATAAACTGTGGTTTGGCATGGCTGGAAACTCACTAAATGTTGGAGCTATTTTTCCCTGTGATGCCTGACAATCATATATTTGCACTTAAAGTGTTTCTTCTGCGTGTTTTTCTCACTTACTATATGTGCATTTTTCTCCACAGAGCACATGTGTTCATTTGTTTTTCTCCTGCCATACATCTGGTAATGAAAGGGCGCTTTATGAAGCGAAGTGACTATATCTTGCTGCATTATGCATGCATGATGGCTAACGCTTAGTAACTATCCACACATGTAATTAAGTAGTGAAATGTAATAATGTCATTTATCCCTGTGGGTTTAGGGTTTGAATAATTGCTGCAGAGTCAGCCTACTGTGCATTATATTTGTGAGTGTGTGTGTGTGTGTATATAGCTGCATGCTTGCTTTTTTCTCCGTGTGTGTGTGTGTGTGTGTGTGTGTGAGAGAGAGAGAGAGAGAGAATGAGAGATCAAGAGAGGGAGTTCTCATTCAGTTTCTTTCTTTCTTTCTTTCCAACAGCTTTCACTTTTTGTGCTCGCTAACTACAGAAAAAAGAGTGGAGAGAGAAGAGAGGAGAAGAGAAGGAGGGAGGCTGGACATGGGGGAGGGAAAGGGGGGTGAAAGAAGAAAAGAGAGCAAGCCAAAGAGCGTCGGGTGCTGTGTCAGTCTGATATTTTCCATAGTGACAGCTGGGCCCAGAAGCTCAGACCCTTTTCTTCTGGCACACAAAGCCCATTAAGTATGCCACTCGCTCAATGGCCCCCGCAGCCTCCAAATTGCTCCAAGCTCCTCCCTAAAGTGTGGCAGCCTTTGTCATTGTAATCAGGCCTTGTTTGTGAAGTGCTGCCTGTATTTACCGCTGCTCGGGGTGCATATTTGCCCAGCCTGCTGCTGCCTGGCGAGTGCAGGAGGGGAGAGAGGGGAGAGAGGCTAAGAGATAGAGGAGAAGGGCTAAAAGACAGGGATGAAAGATAGAGGGTGAGAGCTCAGGGAAAAAAAAGAGGAGGGAAGAGGAGATGGGAAGAGTTGTGGTTCGGAGCAGAGAGAGGATGTATAAGACGGGAGGGTCAAGTGTGGAGAGAAGATGCAGTGCCTCAGGATGGAGCCAGGAAAGTGACGAAATCAGCGGAGGGGAGGCCTCGAAGAATTTGACTCAGTGACTTCTGAGGGAGACAGGGGGGTCAGGCAGTCGACCTTAGCGGGGGGGTGCTATGGCGCTTGTCTGGAAATATATCCAAGGAGGGGTTGTGATGTGGAGGGCTTACTTACAGCTTGCACACGTTAAGGGACTCACACTCCACCAAAACAAAGAGAGAGAATAAAGAAGTCCCGCAGCGAGTCGGGATGTGTGTCACTGACGGGCAGAGTGACAGAGAGGTGCAGCAGACAGACACACAGCAGCAGACAGCACAGAGGAGTGGAGCGATGTGATGCCTTTTGGCAGAGCTGACCCCATTCCACGTGTCACCCCCCCTATGGGGAGGCGCAAGCTGTGGATTGGGTTGGGTAGGCAGCGGAGGGTGTGTATGTTGGGTGGGGTGGGGGGGGGTCTCTAGAGATGACGGTCATCCAAAGTGGCATCCAGACCAAACTTTGTCTGTCTCTTGGCCTTTTCTTTTCTCTGTGAATGTGTGAGTGTGTGCACACGACTGTTAAAAATTCATAACTCCTACTGAAGACAGAGAAAGGGGGATTGTAATAAGTGGGTAATGAGGAGCCGGAGGCAGTTTGTGTCTCTCTCATGTTAATTTTCACATAATACCAAAGTTGATTATGTTAAAATAACAAATCAAACTTCAAACGTTTTGGGTCGAACAAAACAAGACATTTGCAGACGTCACATTGGGCTGCATAAGTTTTAATGTGCATTTCTTTCATGCGTGTTTTGACAATAACACAGATCCAAACTGAAAATAACTGTTAGTTGAAGATACCCACTTGATATGGCTGAGCTGAAGTTTCAGATTAACTTCAGATGAAATGGGGGATGTGTTTTGCACACAAGGAGGACTGTGAGTTTGTCCCACCTCACATTAGATGTTAGACAGGGATCACTGAATGGCAATGTGAACAGGAGGGATGATCATAGTGCACCAAAACCTGTTTCATTATTCCCTACGGATATCTGTGCATTGCTCTATAACTGCTCTAAAACAGTGTGAACCTGTCCTTTAACAAACACGGTCTGTCGGATGGATATTAAATGAACTAGGAAGATAGATTTGAAAAAATCCCTTCCCTGTGGTTGAAGCACTTAGCTGTGTCTAATAGGAGTTGACAGATATGAGTGTGATCATGCTGCATGGATGTTAGCGAGAAAGAGAAAGCAAGGTTGGGGTTGTGAAAGTGTGTGTGTGTGTGTGTGTGTGTGTGTGGGGGGGCAATGAACAGTGTTATGAACCTGATTGTTATCATGAGACCAGGACCAGGACTCTGATGTCCATCTGTGCATGGACCCAGGATGTGTGAGTGTGTGTCCCATGCTAAGATAACGTTAGCATTGATCCCCCGATCCAGAGCGCCTCTTCAAGTTATACACAACTTCCAAGTTGTGTGTTACTTGAAACAGAAATGTGCACCACTATGTGTATTACGGGGGAAACTTTTCCCTTCCAGCGGAGCCGTGACTCTTTTGTCTCCACCAGTGCAGTCAGAGGTTGTTACAGTCTGAGATGCTGAACAATGATAATAAAAGCGGAGGAGGGAACATTTAAGATGACTTTTAAATAAAGATGATGATGAAGACCGAGTGAAATTTCCATTAATTAGCTCATTTTCTCAACAAGGTCCTGTTTCCTGCTCTTCACTGTGTGTTTGTGTGTGTGTGTGTCTGTGCGTGCTTGTGTGTATTTGTTTAAACTTTATTGTCGTCACCATCTCCAGGACAGCTGGAGGCTATGTCAGAGTTCAGCTGCTTGTTATACAGAGCACAGAATAAGAGGAGAGGGGGGTTGTGTGTGTGTGTGTGTGTGTGTGTGTGTGTGTGTGTGTGTGTGTGTGTGTGTGTGTGTGCGCGCATGTATTCATTTCTGTGCATTTGCATATGCCTGTGAACATGTAGTATGTATGTGTGTGTGAGTGTGTTGTTTCTGGGCCTATCCGGGTAGTGGAACAGAAGGGTGGTGGTGGGGGTGGGGGTGAATAGTGAAGTTAATAGGCTAATCAGAGCACCATGCTCAAGAAGAATACAAGAGGCTGTCTGGCATCCTCAGATAAAAAACTTGTCGTGGCATTAGTGGAGACCCAGCAGTCCTCCTCAACAGCGACACCTTCTTTGTCCACACACACCGAAAGGCAATTCAATAAGCAGTGAATTCATTCTGTATCTGTGTTCGTCTTCCACTTTTTCGTGCCATGGATAAGAAAGGGAGATGGGAAGTGATGTGGACAGAAGATTTGCATGCAGGAGAAACATATCAAATAATAAATGTTTACTTTTAAATTTTAATGTATAAGGTCAAGATACATAAGAGTGTAAAACGCTCATATTTAAATGGTTAGGTGTTGAGTTTAGTTTAGTTTGAGTTGAGTTGAGATGACAGCAGTTAAATGGAGTTTAGTTTTACTTCAGTTTAGTTTCATTCTATTTAGTCCAGTCCTGACGAGTTGGGCTTAATGAAGAGGGTTAGGTCATATTTGTTTTGTTTCTTTCTGTTTAATTTAGTCTAGCTTCGGGCTAGGGTTCAAATGAGTTTTGTTTAATTCATATTCATTTAGCTGAGTTTAGTTTTATGTAGTGGCAATTCATGCAACTGTTATTTTGTTTCATTTTATTCTTTTTTTTCTTCATTTTTGGAAAACAATTATTCAAGGTTATGATGAGCAATGATTTAGATGGGTTAGTTGAACACCATAATCAAGATTTTGTTTCATTTATTCAGTAGAAATATGTATAATTCAGATTAGTTTAGCAGGAACATTTCAGGGCTATACATTAAATGTCAATTAAGGGACTGTTTGTTTGTTTTTTCAATTCAGTTTATTTAATTAGTTGAGTTCAGTTTATTGCATTCTGCTATCCATTCATACAAAAGGTCAATGAATTTAAGTTTCGTTGACTTTTAAATTTAGTAAACAGTTTGGATTTATTAAGCAGAGTTTAGCTTAGTTCTGTTTCTTTGTGACAATTCGGGTGTTTTTAATTGGGTTAAGCAGATTGTGTATTGCTTAATTTTGTAGTTTGGTTTAGTTTTGAAGAACCAAACTACTCCAAGCTCCTTTGGCAGTGTTCATGGGCATTTGCCAGTAATTTTGATTTCCCCCAATATCCCTGATTTGCATCATGGCAGTTCCTGCTCAGATTCACACACAAGGGCACCTGGCGTGCATTCTTTTCAAGCTAATAGTGAGAACAAAGCCATTTTAGTTTAAAATTATTTCTAAAGTGTTAAGTTTAACATTTGCTACTAATCTAAACCAAATAAAATCACTAAAACCTGAACTAACTGAAACCAAACTGCATATTAATATCATGAATGCACCTTGCTGGCAACAGGAAAATTGTTTGGCAATGTGAAGCTCTGTTGAACAGAAAATAGAAATAAACAATTGTGTCATTAAATGTGCATGAAGCAAAATGAAATGAAGAAGAAAAGCAGTAGAATGTGTTGAGGTTGCTTTACCCCCCATTACATCTTGGAGAGATGGGGATGGGGGTAATGGGAGCAAGCAATTGGAGAGCTCATTATCTGGCAGACCATCTGCTATTGGGAGGGAGGAACTGTCTGTCTGTTCCAGACACAGACACTGTGAATAGGCCTGGAGTTGCAGTGAAAATGTTCCTCTAACTTACCTAAATTAGCTGTACATCTGGTATATTTGTGATCACATTTGATGGAGGACAGTGACTGGAACAGTGTGAACACCAATCACATGAGGAAGTGCTGTCCACATGGGCAGATATTTTGAGAATTAAATAAAGTAATGTTAGGTTATGGGTAGATTAGGCTGAAATAATAAAAGACCTAACATCATAAAATGTCACTTCTCAGTTTGAAATCATTATAATACTCCTATGTGGTCTAGAACTGTGTTTTGTGGTGTATTTGTTATTGTAGTATTCTGGTTTCTTTCTCTACAACTGCCATTTTTAAAAAAAATATTCATCATGACATTTTTGTTCTGTTTTTTAGTTTGATCTGGTGGATTGCGCTCGGGTTGTGCACAGATGAAACAGATGAGATGGCAGACAGAGTTAAGAGTTTACATGGTTTAAATCAGATTGCCTGGGAGCTTAGTGAGTGTGAGAAGTTGCCGGGCGCAGCAGCAGATGCTCTTTGTTGCTTGTTCCAGGGCTATTGTTGTTGAAAGCTGAGACTTGGGAGGCTGGGATAGGGTCCCTGCTCCCGGCAGCAGGAGGCCCACAGCCCCTCTCCTATTGGCTCTCCGGGCGTGTCAGTCAGCTGCTCGTCCCGCCCGGCAGCCCTCCCCTCCCCCCGGGCCGGGGGAAGTTGAACTAAAGTTTGAGCAACTTTTGTTCGGCAGAAGTAAACTTAGCAGCAGCACTTGGCGGTCGCTGCGGGACTGAAGAGAGACTGAGAGGAGGACCGCAAACATGAAGCTGTGTCGCACTTTTCTAGGTTCGTATCACTAACTTGTTCTTACTCTGCTTTGAAGACGATACTTTCTGTTTCGGCATGCGCGTCTCTCTTTTAACTGACAAAGTTATGATAGAGTGTGTCTGAGCGGGTATTTGTCTTAACGTGCCTCTGCTTTTGCACTCCATGTATAATTAGATTAAATGCTACAGATGAAATTAAAAAACAAAACAACTTCTGTTCACAGGGGTCGGCAGCTCTGTTTATAAAAGCCTATTTACAGACGTTGTGACCGTTGTTTTGCAGGATTAAAAGAAGTTTACAGTTGTGTCTGATCGCAGCAGCTGTAACTTCAAAACACCTAAATCATCAGACACGAACGAGTTGGAAATCATCTTGTCAACTTCTCCCCAGCTCTATAACCAAAACTAAACTTAGACCTCCGCCAAAAAAACTGGCCAAACAAAGGACAGTTGGTCCCCTAGGGGACCGTGTGGCCCCGGTACCGTGGGGACAATGCCAAGCTGCGGGCTTATTAAAAACTTTTTTGTTGTGTTAGTCTGTCGGCTTGTTCCATCTGTCGAGGGACTATAGGGGCCTCCCCCGGTCCCAACCTCAGCGCTCAGTCAGCTGCTGCCCCATGTAATATTTATACTGGCTGCCTGCACGGCCCGGCTCTGCACAATATAGCCACCATACAGCCGCTATAGTCTGGAGTGACGTGAGCATTAAAGAGTTGCTCAGCGCCATCTGCATCTGCACACAGAGGAAAAAGTTTTCCCAGATGAGACACTGGCTGCTGGTTTACTGAGATTTCAACTTTATTTCACTTTAGTTTTATTTAGTTTCGATGTTGTTTTTTTCAGTTTGGTAGCAATCATGTTTTGATAAACCTAAACTAAACCTCTTATAATGAGGTTTAGTTTAGATTATTCCAGTTTTTGAAATGATCTGATTTTGGTGTAGTTCATTTGGTTTTAGTTTAATGCCAAAACATTGTTCCAAAACAATGCACCCTTTGTATATAAAAAAAAAATAGGAAAAAAGTTTTCTCAGTTTATGTCCCAGCTGTTGGGCAACGATGGAGTTTGGGTCTTATCCTTCAAAATAAAATCTAATAAAATATTAAAGTATTCAGACACTCCAACTGAACTCAGTATATTTTGTTAAGTAAAATGAAATAAAATAATAACGTATTTCCATAAGTGGGGTCTATGTATGAAATAAACTGACTTCAATAATAGTTTTGTGTAATAGCAGTAAACTTAGTCCGGTGTCTCACCTAATGAGGCAGAGAGTTAGTGAGAACAGCAGCAGACAAAAGCTTTTGTTAGCTCAACAATAAGCTCGTGGAGGTATTGTGCGGGCCTGAGAGACTCAGCGAGCCGGAGCTGTCTAGGGTCCTGAACTCAACGCCGAACACACTCGCTCAGCACTTCGGAACTGTCCGCAGTCCTGTAATCTCACCACAGGAACAAATCAGCGCACAATATGTGTATATTACAAAGAAGTTATAAGATTTTTTTTTAGAAATATGTCTCACTCGGGCCACCGTACCCCCTTCTGTGGGCTCACACCTGACCACGTAGGCCTAACTTTCCACACGGTCCCCTCTACTGGATCAGTGCCCGGGGTCCTTTTAAAAAAAAAAATATATATATATATATATATATATATCCCTCTTTTGTTTATTCAATTGTCGATGCAGTTGTTGTTTGAGTCCTCGTCTTTCCCGCGCCCACAGTCTGAAATCATACTGATGCGGCGTGCGCGCGGCCGGTGATTGATTTCAGCTCCAATGCATAACAATGGGATTGCACAAAAAAGAGCCTGCTGCAAAGAGATAAGAATTTAATAGAATTTCTGAACGCTGAAGGTTGGGCTTTTTGAATATTCCCTGCGTGCGCGGCGTGGAGACGGCAGATAAAGGATGGCATTTGTGGGGACTATTCTCAAATGGCTTGTAATGAATGGTTGTCATTTCCACTAATGGTTTCAAAACAGCAAAGCGAAAAGCGCGGTGTGAGCAACATTTGGGAGTGACTCCAAGTTGCACTATTAAGACTGGTTGTTTTTGTCTAGGCCCGCGCTGACAGTCGGCATTATTCTCTCAGCGACTTCTTTAAAACTATCAACAAATCTGGAACTGACAGTGATCACTCTTCTTAAAGCTCCTGCAGGCGTCCAAGCAAACCTCACACGATTTCAGCCGGATATTTGTACCAAACCAATTTCTTTGGAGCTATTTTTCCGTCTCCAGTGATAATTCAAATTGATAGCCATCCCACCTCACCTCCCCAGAGCATAAATAATTTTTGGTTAAGCTCCCTTAGAGACTTGCCTCTCTTCCTCTGTTTCGTTAAAACCCCTCTTTTCATACGGAGGCGTTATCAGATGCTGTCAGAGCAGGGCGTATAGACTAACTGTATGCAAGTATACATCAATTCCCAGTCCAAGAGGGGGAAAAAATGAATGAATTATTAGACGGGACGGTACCACTTTCCAGGATGTGTGTGTGGCTGGGGGTGGGGGTATTACAGCAGCTATAACCCCCTTAATGCATTTGCGGAACATCGAGAACTTGTCAGCGGGTGAAATGTATAAAATATGAGCTCATTCTGGTGTGTAATATTGTGTTGGCTGCACAGAGCCCAGGGGCGCAGAGATGCTGTCTGTCTGACTGACTGCGTGTAGTGCGGACTCTTTATGACGTTAGAAACGTCTGGAGAGGGAAGCAGCAGCGGAGAACTTATTTTTCATATTTTGGATAAACGTGTGCACTCCGTGTGGAGATGGTGCTAAATCGGCGCTATCCAGTTTGGAGTTTGAAGTTGTCAGTTCATCTTGACTCCGATGATGTATGTTTTGAGAGAGAGAGAGAGAGAGAGAGAGAGAGAGAGAGAGAGGAGAGAGAGAGGGAGGGGAGGGAGGGAGAAAGTCAGAGGAGAGAGAGAGAGTGAGTGTGTATACATATGCCCATTGAGTTAGTGTGTAGTAAGGGGGGGACCTCAAGCCCTGCCCATCTGATGCTGGAGGTTTTACTACAGCTTCCGTGATGTCATGGCAAAGGGCGGAGATCTGGGGGTGGGGGTGGAGGGGGTGGAGAGGGGATGGGGATGGAGGGAGGGAGGGGGGTACAATGGCTCATGAGGGAAAGGTAAGTCAATATTACGTTTTTTCTCGCTGACAAAGGCAAATGAAGCCATGTTTTTGCTTACAAACAAGTAACATCTTAACGCCTCGGAACGGAGCCGTGCGCCGATGCGCCGAGTAGGAGAGGCCGCGCGGAAAGCTTTCACTTCACTCCTGTTATTTATCACATCTGGACGTTTGTAACGGGATAGACGATCGTGTTTTAAAACCTTTACTCGGGATATCTTCTTTTTTTAGCAAGTACTTGACAGCGACCTGCAACTCTTGAAACACAGCAAGGACGCAGCGCCAAACCTCAAAGGAAATATTGTTATAATACAGGTAAAGAGAAATTAACGCTGATTATATTTTGATTGTGAAGTGTACATAGATTTATTATTATCATTATTATTAATCGGGATATGCAAGGCCTTTTTTTTTACATGACTTTGGTGTGTCCCCGCATCCTTATAGCATTTTAAACCCATCACCGACATTTTTTTCACCGAGATTAGTGGTGTTTTCAAATTTACAGATTTTCTTCAAATGAGACTGAAAACTTACTTATCTGCGATCTCTCAGCAGTTTGACCCCGCTGTTTTCTTTCTGAAAGAGTAGATTCGTGTAGTGGATTATTTTACATTTTCAGCATCCTCGGTGTTGGGATTGGAGAAGCTGCTGCTTTTGCCCCCAAACGTCCCTCGTATGTATTTACACCGCTGCCTTAGAATAAGTGGGAATAAACCAACTATGGCGCTTCCTCAGAAGCAGAGTGATGCGTGTTTACCCACTTCTCCGTCACTCTGCTGGGTTAGTTCATCGGTGTGTGCAGGGGGGGCTCTAAGAACGGACTTTCATCACATTCCCGTGAATGCTCTTTACGAACTGAGTAATATACCTGGAGCGTGTATTCTCCACGCTGTCCTCTATCTTCACCCGCTGTAGCTCCAGGAATACATCAGCCCGTTTACCGGAGCCGTCACACCGCGGCCGCACGTTATTGGCTCCGACCCGTTTCTCGGTTGCTTTCTGGGTTGTTAGAGTAAAGTGTGAGTTCGGCACCGAATTGTGTTATTACGACGTTACACTGGGCGTTGAGCAGGACTTTCCCCCGACTGTGTGTGTGTGTGTGTGTGTGTGTGTGTGTGCGCGCGGGGACAGATGGATGGATGGAGTGAGTGTGTGTTTGAGAGAGAGAGGGGGAGGGAGGGGTTGGCCATTTGATCCTCTGCAGCAAAAAACAGAGATGCTCTCTTCAAATGTCAGCCGCCTTTAGTGGTGCGCAGATAAAAAAGTCTTCAGAAGAGCGCTGGAAATAAAAAAGCAGCCGTCGGGGGAGGCAGACGCTCCAGCTGCACGTTTGGACGGGATATTTAAAGAGCTCATCTTGTCAGATTCGGACGCGAGCGTGTGCCTTGTGTTTTTTTTCTTTACCCCCACCCCCTCCCACCTTCTTGTTTGGCTTCGATGGCCACGTAATGCGCTGTGTGTGCGCCTCACGGTCTGTCAAAGCACCTGCGTCCTAAGATGGAGGAAAGAGATGAGGGATGATGATACACAGTGTTATGTCACCCGCTCTTTAAGTTGCTCTCCACCCCTCGCTGTATGGAGGCTGGTCCTTGGAGAAACTTCAGCTCTTATTTTGAGATGGCAGAGAATCTTTCAGGCTTTACTCTACTTCCCCTCTCCGTCCCCCCTTGAAACGCACCCACATTCAGAAGCAGCGTCAAATGATGCAAGTTTGGCTTGTTTTTATTTCTGAGATGATATTCTCTGCTCTGTAGAACGTATGATGGTGTTTCACTGATTACTTATACAGAACAGACGTCTGTTCACTGGCGTGGCTTTAAAACCGAGTCTGCAGTTGTAGTTGTGTTTGAAGCTCATCGGCTGTTTGCCTAATGAAACCCAGGAAAACGCACAGAGGGGACCTTTACTGAGGGAAAAAGCTGCACGTCTGTTGTTTGGCTTCGCGTATTGTAAATGCTGAGGTCCACATTTAATTAATCACAGGCAGAGATGATAAAACACCTATTGTTTTTCTTCTGTTTACTTTTCCCGTGAAATGTAGCCTAGTTTCAGGGGATTACAGAATTAGGTTATTGGTGCCTTATGCTTTTAGTGGAGGCTGGAACAGCAGAGTGTGGAGCTGCATGTAGCACAGGCCTTGATATGAAGTTGCTGCTGCTGTTTGTTTTTTTAAGCCACAGTGATAGGAGGAAACCGCTCTTTTTATGAAGGGTTGAATAGCCCATGGTGAGGACAGCAGGTGCCGGAGGAGGGAGTGTAATAAACATGTTGGAGGAGCAGCTGGGGCCAAATTGCACCCTCGTCATTCAAAGCCTATCAGAAATCTAAGCAGTACAAGCAAAGGTCAGGGTTGGCTGGGCTTTCAATGGAGAGGAGGCATTTAAAATGAAAGCCTGGAAATAATGAATTTCATGCCCTGCATTAAAAGGGAAATAAATAAAGAAAGAAAGAAAAGAAAATTAATTAAAAAGTAAGCCAAATGTGCATAAGTTCTCCGCAGAAGTGTTTGGAGCATCACAAACTGGAGCCTGAGGCGTGAAGACTGTCAGGTGCTCAGATCCCTGCAGTTAGTGATGGGGTTTTTACAAGCAGCAGCCACACTTTTTGTTGGTCCTCAGATGCTGAGGTCAGGGTGGGGTGGCCCTCATGGGAGGCGCTTCCAAAAGCTACTTACAGTTTGAGTTGGCAATTGCTTTCCCCACCACACCCCTGAGCTCCCACCCCATGACTGATAAGACCATGCATCTTGTCCTTATGCTTAACAGAGCACCTGTTTTATTTGACCCTCGGGGCTTTCAAAGGTTTTTGGTGGAATAACTCATCCAAACTCTATTCTTCTGCTTATCTATACATCACAAATCCAATTTTCACATGTGCCAGATAATCTGGTTACTCATTTTTTTTCCTCCTTTCCCAAAGTCAGTAAAAATAATAACTGTCCTGCTCCACAACTTTTGATTTCTCTTTCTCTTCAGCCGGGCTCACTGTAATCACACTAAGTTGTCTCTAAATCCTGCATAACAGGACCAGGGGTGTACAGCTGGCCCCGGCCCTGTATGTACACTAATACTGTTACAGACAGTTGACCCTGGTATTTAATCTAACTATGGATTTAGGCCTCTTTGCTTCATTGTCCCAGTACAGTAAGCCACTGGCCTATAATAGTATTACTTGAGCCTAAACTTTGTTTTCAGGTCATATAGGGGTTTTGTATCAGTTTGCAGGCTAAATGTGTTAGTTTTTAGAATTCATTCCAGAACTTTCTGAACTTTTCCTATCAGAAATGCCAACATTTTGATTTAATGAAAAAAAAAACCCCATAATCCTGGCAGTAAAATATGATGAAAAAAAAAACATTCATTTTGTATTCACCCATCCCCCGCCTCTGATTAGCCAAACCTCCCCGGTGAACATCTAATTGTCTCCTATTTCACTGCAAAATAACGAGCTGTGGGTCTGTTAGGTGGGAATGAGCAGCATCTGATCAAAGAATGAGAGAGTGCACATCCCGAGCAGACAAAGCTCAAATTAGTTGGCTTGTTTTATTAGTGGGAGAATGCAGGTGTTTTTAACATGAAACAGCAGCTGAAAGTATAGAATGGTCAATTTTTTCCCTGTGATTAATGACCTGATATGATCAAACTTCAACGATCAAACATACTGGGCAGGTTGAACATGTCCAGATGTATTGTCTCTGTCTGTAGCAGGAACAGTGGCTCAGGACTAAGCAAAGTGAGCAGGGACACTGACACATGGCCCGAGGCAACATTGTCCTAATAGAGCGCTGTTATATGTTTGGCATTTAGGAAGGTCTCTCCGCTCCTTGGCTCCCAAACTAACAATACAGGATGGATGTGCACTTCACTTCACTTTAAAAGATGAGTGAAAAGAAGGGGAAAAAAATGAGAGATGGGGTGGGGTGAGTTTGTGTGCATGGAGACAGGGATAGCTGAGACAGAAAGACAGAGACAGAGATGCGGACGAACAGTACTGCTGCTGTAATCACTTTTCTGCTGAGGGGGGGTGGGAGTGAAAGTTGATAAACAAGCATTTTGCAAAGAGTGCTGGTCTGGGTTTTGGCAAGGTTTGCATGTAATGGGCAAAAGGGATGGGGCGTGGAGTGGGGGAGTCTGATGGAGGAGGAGGATGGGGAGGAGGGGGTGGAGGGTAGGGCTGGTCTGCTTCAGGACCCCTTGTATATGGACAGGCAGCCTTTTGTTGTCTCACCGACTGTTTGCTCTCAGATTGGCTCTGCTCTTAGTGTTGCGCTTTGCCTGCTTGGTGGGTTCAGGCACAGGAGAGCATGTGCAGGGAAAATGAGGCCCGCTGAAAAGGTAGCGATAATAGACAGGAGGAAAGAAGATGGACAGTTGCGTCTTGCACTCTGCAAAGGCCAAGGCTTTACAGCCGTGTCTGAGCGATCAGAGCTTTATGTTGTGCTGCAGGATGTCAGAAAGAGCCACATCACTGCAAGCGCTTTAAATTTGGAGCATTCATTAAGTTTTTATGTCAAACTCCGAATAATTAGATGGTTTTACCTTGAATATCCATTGTACAAGTTGTGAATGATTGCTTCTCCACATTACCGCTGCTTCATATTACGTTTTCAATAGCTTGGATTCACAGTTCGCCAACCCAAACCTTGGTCCATTTGAGTGTTCTTTTCTCTCAGGTGTTTCTTGAGGACAGACAGATAGGTAACCCATGCAGAGGAGGAGTCACTGTAAACTCAAGGGCACTTCCTCTTTCACGGCATTCTGCTGCCTGCTGCAGAGACCCACAATCCACGTTAAGGTGAAAGCTAAAGGGTATACTGTAGATGTGTGTATATATATATCCGAAAAAGAATCAGATTTCAGAGTACCAGCTCAGCAGCGCACAGTAACAGAGTGGAGAGAGAGAGAGAGAGAGAGAGAGAGAGAGCGCAGCTGAAGTGTCTTAAAGCTACGCTGGTTGAAAAGTTCAGCCTTGGGCGTTCATAGTAACACACTCCGCACTTTCCCTGAACTTGAAAACTGACGCGGTGGAAAGAAAAAAAAAAAACAAAACCATGACCACCTCGACTCTTCAGTTCTGTATTTAACATCTCCACCATCAGCCACGCGCATCTGTGACAGCAGGAAGAATGGAGAAGGGATTAGTAATGGATTTAGTGTGTTTCCTTCTGGGCCACCGTGAAGATGAAGCGAAGCACTATTACCTTGATGAAAAAAAAGAGGGAAGAGAGGGGGGAGAAAAGAAGAGGTTTGATTTATGTATGATTCATTATTTACTGACCGTTCTTCACCCCCTCTCCCCTCACAGCAACCCCCCCCATGCTTATATATGCGCCCCTGAAAAGCTCGATAAAAATGTGCAAATTTGATTGATTCTAATAGCAGACTGACAGGGACCCCAGCTGGGGCACTTAACCATGCCTGTGTGTGTGTGTGTGTGTGTATAAAGCACACTGTGAGTTAATAAAGGAGTGTCTGCAGTATGCTCGAGTGCCCCGACCTTCCCTTAAAGTAGCACCCCCACCCTCCCTTTATCCAAACCACTACCCCGTCCGTTGGCGCTGATTCTGATGATTTCATGACAACTCCCCCCCCCCTTTCTTCCTTCTCTTCTTTCTCCCCACCAAAATCTTCCACCCCTCCTCCTTGACTCACCTCCTTGTCTCCTCTCTTTCTGGGGCTTAGAAAATGAGTTTCGGGGCGAGCTGGTGAACCAGCGGTGGACACGAGGCGAGAGGACCAGCAGCCGCTGTCAGGCCTCCCAGAGACTGCAGAGCCGTCGACCAATCATGGTGAGTGACAGGGCCCTGCAGCCCATCCTTCCCCTTCCCCCATCCCTCTTCAGCACTCACCACACCCCTACGCCCCTTCCAACCTGATTCTGCTTCCTGGGCATTTCCCCAATCCCTAACTCAGCGGGGAAAGTAAAAAAGGGTGGAGGCAGAGGGAGGGGATGCTGGAGAAAAAAGGCGAGCCGTGTGTGTTTGATGGTGGTGGTGGTGTGTGTGTGTGTGGGGGGGTTGATGGCCAAGCCGGACAGAAAAACATGAATCAAATAGCACATCAAATCTCCCGCTTGGCCCAGTCCATCCTTTGCTTCAGCCCCGCTCAGCTTAGCTCAGTTTAGTTAAGCTCAGCAGGGCACAGCTCAGCGTTTTCCCACTGCTGAGTTCACTTCACTTCACAGGACTTTTTCTCTCCCTATTGAAACACAATAAAAAAAGAAACTCAAAAGGATGTCCTTGAGCTGCTCATACGTTTTTGTCCATGATATCCCTCCTTATCTGTGGAGTAGAAAAACATTCTCCTGCCACCTCCTTTCCTCTTTTTTAACCCACTCTGCCATTCAAAACCTGTCTCCCCTCTGTTTTGTGCTTGATTCTAAAACTTCTGACCCATGTTGCCTCCGTTTCAAGGTTATTTCTACATTCTGAAAACAGCTGGTCCTCTTTTCTCCCTTGTGCGTCACAACTTAGAATGTGTGACACTCAACAAAGAGATGGAGGGATTGAGGGGAGATTGAAAGAGCGAGGAGTGGGGGTGGTGAGGTGAGTGGGGGTTGTTTTCCCCTGGGCCCTGTAAAAGTAGTTTTGCTTCCCCCATGATGGCTCGGGTTCATCTGAAGAGATGACTTTTATTGATTTGGTTTGATTTCTGCTGCTGAAGGAGCGTCGGTTTCAAACACTCCATCATGTGAAGCGGCTCCCGTCTGTTTGGCCTGACTCTTATGATACCTGCCACACAACCTTCTCATTATCTTTTTAGACTCGTAGCGAACTGAGATGAATGAAACAGACTGAGGGTGAGAGCCAAAAAGAGGCTCAGTTATGAAGACTGGAATCAAATCAGGATGAGATGATTATGTGGTCACACATGCTCAGTCTCTTTGCATATGAAGTGAGAAACACGTTGTCTCCCCTCCTCCCTCCTCACTACTCCGCTCTGCCTCGTGTGAATTATTAAAGTGAAACTGAGGAAGGGCTCGCTGCGCGGCGATCCAACATGGAGGCCGCGCAGCATGGTCCGCCTGTCGAGGGAACCGTGCAAGCGCGCTTCTAATTGGCAGCTGTTGTCCGCAGGTAATGTTTGGAGATGTCAGTCGTGGTCGTCAGTCGCGAGCGTTCCTCTCCAACTCCTCTCCCTGCGTCTCCCCTCCACCCCACCTTAACCCCCTCCTTTCTTCATCTGCTCTTGTAAACCTGAAAATGAATAAAAGAGTCATTTATGTGCACCGGGGGACGAAGGGTGACCTTCTCTCTGAAGTCATTGCCCCCAGCCAGCCATTTACATAGAGCTGTCAGAATGCAGAGCAGAGCGGAGCCCTCCTGCACCGACCGTTGCACACAAAGAAGGACATAATTGATAATGTACAACACAGCCTGTAGGGATGAGCCGCATCTTCCTCCTCCTCCTCCTCCTTTTTCTTTTTCGTCTGCTGCTGCTCCACACTACATTTCACACTAGTTAAACCCCAAGACACACACACACACAACACGTAGCCTATGCACATGCATAGACACCCCCCCCGACACTACCTTCTTTTCTCATTTTTTGTGTTTTGTTCTGCACAAGACACTGCTGGTTATGTGTGAGCCCACCTACATACTGCCCTTCAAGGAGTCTAATTAAAAGACAACAAGGTAAAGGACATGTTCTGAACATACATTAAAAAGGGCCATTTGAAAAGAGATAATGAAAATCAGGTGAATGCCTGCCTGGCTGCATCTGGATTCACTGGCTGTGACTTTGTGTTCATAAAAATTTCATGAGCAGGAATTGAGAAAAAGGACAGGAAAAAGAGAACTCAGATGTGCTTACCTATTTAAATGTGCGTAACTATGGTTACACAAACATGAAAGCAATAGGGGCCCTTTTCAGTCCAGGTTTTGATTCATCCGATGACTATCAATGTAAGGAGGAGGCAAAGGAAGGAAGATGAAAAAGTACAGGAGCAACATAATAGTTTGTAGAATTTGCATGAAGGAGGAACGTGTGCTTTAGTCTCATTCAGACGCACATACTTTCTCTCTTCACAAACACACATTCATGAACAATCTCCCCTTGCTTTCCTTTCCTCCTCAGTCATATTCAGTCCTGTGAAATGCGCCAGCAACATATTTTGTATATCTACAATTCCACCTTTACTTTAGCATTTAATCCATCAACTACTAGCCTTCATTACCTCTAACCACATTTACAAGACAGTTTCCAATTCATACACATTCAGCATTGCAGCTACAGTTTGCCACCACAGTTGTTTGTGCTTTTGCAGAGCTGCGGATAAAAAGAGCCATTTCTCATCATGTTGTGACCACACAAATTACCTCTTAACTCTAAGCGATGGTGGAAGTAAAACCAGCATTTAGAGCTGAAATAAATAAGGTGATTCATCATTTAGTTGATTGACAGACAATACATGTGCTGGTTTCCTAATAATCAGATAATTTCAGTCAGCTTTCAAGCTAAATTGCCAAACGTTCCCCGGCAGCAGCTTGGGGGTACTTGATACTTTCTTTTGCCATATATTTTAGTAACCCTGATGTTGAACTGTCAGATAAAACAAGCAATTTGAATATATCAACTTGGGCTTTGAGAAAATGTAATTTTCATTTTATTGCATTTCATAGATATAACAAAGAATCCACAATATAATTGGTGGCCTAATAAGTAAGCAGTACAGAAATGCAAAAATAGTCTTTGAGAGGTAAAACTGCTGCATTCAAAATGCTAGCTAAGTACACAAACATTAGTAGCAAAATGTATTTAAATTTGTCATTTTCAACCTTTGTCGTCAGATTTACACCCACAGTCCTGTAAACAGCACCATTTATTTCAACCATCTGTACTTCAACCATTTAGCTGTTTTAACCTTTAGTTTTAGGTAACCGTTTATAGTCATTACTTTTATGTATTTCAACCATTTATGAAATACTTTCACTATTTTAAAAATGTATCTGTTGTGTTTAGTTAACTGCTTCACCTTAGCTGTTTTAATGGTTTATTCATTACACTGAGCTAACTATTTCACCTGTTCATCCATTAGGTTTTGCTTTCAGCTATTTGAAGTACTTATCCATCACTTTTAGCAAACTGTTTCAACTTCACTGGTTGCTTACTAACTAGTTTTCATACATTCTCAACATGTGGAGGTCAGATGTTAGAGCTCACTCAATACTAGGATTATTTATTCAAATTCCAATAACTGCTTTACTTGTCAAAATTAGGTGAGCGACTTCACAATATTTCCATGTAAATGTCAGGCAACTGCAAATGTACCCTCTAGAGTACTCAAATAGACCTCCACGATGGGAAGAAAAACTGGCCTTTTGAGTGTTGTGTTACTGTATATCATATTATGTGATTATTATTCTGCTTACAATCATTTCTGAGGAGCATTTTAATTGAGTTGTAGCTAATTTTAAATACCATATATGTTGACCATTTTAATCTTAAATATGCATAATGTCTTACCACAGGTTTCATTATTCAATAAATGTTATGGAATAAAAAGTGCAATTATTTTAATGCAATAACAGTATAAAGTAGAATGATACCGCAATTAAAGTACAAATACACTTATGCAGTACTGCTCCTTTTACACAAAGTGTAAGAATGCAGCCTCTGGAATGTAAGGAAATGGACTTTGAACTATACATCACACCCATCTAAAGGGGAGTACACACACACACATACTGACAGAAAACTCTTCACTGCACACTCGTCCGCTCCTCTTCCTACACAGCGCTGTGAGTGGAGCACAGAAGGAGTCAACTGCTCCCTTCAGGCAGTGCACAAAGCTGCTGCTTGTTGCACTACTTCTACGTTAACAGCGCTTGAGACAGAGGGGACAGGCCAAGATGGTGGAGACCCACACAGGAAGGGAGGGGCTTGCGCCTGCACCTGTACCTCCGGCCAAACACACGCTAATGAATGAAGCGTACCCTCCTCAGGGGGAAAAAAAGAAAAGCCCTTGACAGCAACAACAACAGTGTGCTTCATCTTCCTCTCATCCCTCTTTCCCTCCTTCTTTTCATAAGTAGTCTATTAGCAGGAAAAGGGCATTGCCAAATAGAGAGTGAGAGAGAAAAAAAGAAGAAGAGAAACAGGGACCCCGTGTTTGAATCCCACTGTGGCGGTGCCAACTTGACTATGGAGAAGCAACAAAGCAGCTAAGTGCCAGTGCATGGAGAGGGGGAGGTGTAAGGCAACTGGGGGGATAAAGGGAGAGTTTTGGAGGGGGCGCAGGAGGGAGGGAGGAAGTGTGAGACAGAGAGGGAGAAAGAGGGGAGACCTGCAATATAAAAAAAGCCTAGAGTCCAGTAATCAAAGCTAATGGCTCCATTGTGTCTAAAAAGCATCTGATAGCTTTAGAGTGCACCGAGAGCAGCACCGAGCACGGAGAGGTAGTGCTGAGGAGGTGTGGCCCAGGGTCAACGTGTGTGTGTGTGTGTGTGTGTGTGTGTGTGTGTGTGTGTGTGTGCATGTTCGAGGCAGCGGGGTTACCACCACCTGCTCCTTTGTGGCTTAAAAGCCGAGGCAGGAGTAAGCAGACATGATAACACACACACACACACACACACACACACACACACACACACACACACACACACACAACTCCTCTTCTTAAAAGGGTTATTACGGTGGCTTTTTAGCGGGCCGTGTGTTTTTGCTTTATTATTATTTTCAGCATAGTTATGATTGTCACTCCCGCTGCTCACAGGGGCTGTGACCTCTGTGCGGGCGCTGCCTTTTGCCTCGGCGCAGCGTACAATCATGTGTACCACTCAGGTGCAGGAAATTACAGGGAGAAAAGGGGGTTTGCAAGTAGCTAGAGCAACGGGGTTTGTTTTCCCTTTCTTTGCCATGCAGCGTTTATTTCTGTCTTTATTGTGATGAAGCAAGTAAGACGGAAGCTTCACTACGTTTTTTCTTGATCTGCGGTAACAGGAAGCAATGGGTGAGGAGGCGTGAGGGATGATGCACTGTTTTTGCGAGAAATGATACATGTGATCACCTTTTTGTGTAAATGTTACCTTTGTTTCAGTGGGCGCACTGTGAGTGAGGGACGATTCTAGTAGGTCCTCGGGGAGGCAGTGATGATGAGGATGAAGAATATAGGAAGCGCATTGGGAAATTACCACCCATTAACTCACCACACTCTCTCCTGTTTTTCTCTGTTTTCCCTCTCCTCGCTCCATTCCAGATGAGTATAGAGGGTGATGACAAGCGGACTCGCACTCGGTCCAAGGGAATCAGAGGTGAGTGTTTGTCACTTCTTTTCACCATGAAGGGCCCGGTTGTTTGAAGGCACTTCCTGGTTGTGTGCCTGCGTGAATGTTTGCGGTGTTTTGTTTCATATAATGTGTATGAATGCATGCACATATACAGTTAATGAAGTATCTATCAGTGTGTTGATGCTGATGATGTGTGCACATGTGACTGTGCTTGGGATGAAAACAAACATGATTTGGATATGAACTGAATAGATATAGTTTTCCTCTGTCCCAGGACTGACACATTTTACCACAAACATCACACCACTCTTTCTAAGGGTCATAATTCATTTAAGTGTATATATTTTATCAAAATACTCAGTTTATCCTGAATAATGTTTCATCAGATTTTTTGAGCAATGCAAGATAAAACTTCCCTTATGCTCCTCTTGCTGTTATACTGGAGCCTGCAAGTTGGGGACCATCATCTTAAAAGTTCATGTTGATGGTCGGGTTGTAATACACACCATTCTTTTATGATTTAAATATATTAAAGAAGGCAGTAGAAAAAAGCATGTCATAAATACAGGTTAGTGTATGTATGGTTGTCATTTTTTGTATACATATGAAATTACTTGTGTGTGTCTTTATGTCCATGTGCACATGAATGTCAATAAACATGAATTTTAATGCATGTCTGTATGTATGGGCTTACTGTAATATTTATACATGTGTCTTTCTTTATGTATTCTTTTTAGGTGTATAAGTGTGTGTGTGTGTGTGTGTGTGTGTTCAATGAAAAGAAACAGCAGTGCTACAGTTCACAGGGTGTTCAGGAAGGCGTCCAGTCATTCCAACTGCATGATGAAAGACTGAGAAACTGAGATGCTGCACACACGCATCAACAATGTGTGTGTGTGTGTGTGTGTGTGTGCGTGTGCGTACGTGCGCGTGCGTGCGTATGTGTTAGTGTGTTATTTCTGTTTCTTAGTGTATCTTGATACCCGAGGTCTTTCTGACATGTGATTAATGCATGTGATATCTGAGCCCAAACTGAATTCTCCAGGATTGTATTGTTTTCTCGTTTGCACCAAATGAAAATAGGATATTTCTCCAAACTCATTCTATCGTTCAACTCCCAATCGATGTCTATAGCTAGCCAAGAGCAATGTGTGTGTGTGTGTGTGTGTGCTGTTTGTGAGCTGAGCTTGATTTATGTTTTGAGGGCAATTACTATAAGTTGTCCCTGAAAGAAGTAGTTTTCTACTGATGAAGGCAGTTTTCCTTTTAATATCATTTTCCCAATTATGATAACTAAAGTGCAACAATTAATCATGTTTTATTGCTGGAGTGTGCATATAATTGTCACTTTTTCTGAACAGCACTATGCAATTTGGCTGATTTAGGTTTTTTCTCTGTGTGCATGCTGTTGTGGCAGCCTTTGTGTATGTGTGTTATTCATGCAGCGTGGTTGCCCAGGCCAGCGCTCGCACTCCTGTTTGTTTTGTGCTTTCCTTTGTGAACATGTGTTTGCATGTGTGTGTGTATAATGACGTGCAGATATGTGTGTGTTTGTGTGAACTCAGGAGTGTGTAGGTGTTTTTTTTCCTCTCCTGATCATGCAGTCAGCAGTGTGTAAGCTGCTATGAGGAAGCCTCATGGGATTCATATGCATTTGTGATTTATTGATCTGAGTTTCTTTTAGCAGCACAGCTTTCTGAGCAGTCGTTCACCTTTGTTCTCCCTCACTGTGTCTTTCTTCTCCTCCCCCCTTACTCTCCCCGTTTCTCGCAGTTCCTATTGAGCTCGTAGGACAAGAGCTGAGGTAAGGAAACACCTTCATCTTTGTGCAAAGCCCTTTCATAAAGTTCTTTTATGTGCACCACAGTGCACCCCCCGGCTCTCCTCGACTCGCTATCAGTCCTTCTTTAGATGATGTTGTATATTTTTATTTTTTATGTATTTTCAACAGCACTTCTCAGCTCGTGGTCAGTGCCGCCAACAGGCTGGGATTGATTTCTCACAGCCTTTTGCTATTTCCTGCTATGAGCACATACAGTAGATGAAATGAAATGGGTACACAATTTTTTTGCAATCCGATCGAAGAATCCAGCATGAGGAGAGAGAGGATGTTGAAGAGCGCTTATTTAGTTTTTCCTCTTTCCCTGCCTTCCTAGTTCTTCTCTTCACCAACCTCCTCCCCTTCCTTTCCCACCCAGGCAGCATCTTTCAGGCCCTCGCTGGCCGTGAACCCCATTGTCCTCTCTCCTCTGTCTCTTTCTAAATTATTTTTTCACCCTCTCTTACACTTGTCACACTTCACCTTTAAGCATTGATCTGTGCTCAGTACTCCAAAAAAAAAAAAAAAAAAACTTTCGGGGAAAAAAAACAGTAGGGAGGCCAGAGAGCATCTCATTTAAAATGCAAATGCCGCATTTTTTAATAAGCGAAATTAATAATTAGGATAATTGGAGTAATAAAGGGCAATTGCTGGGGGAAGTTAATGAGAATTGAAATGAGCTGTCCTGAGGGGTCATAGTAACCTGAATCAGAGGGGAGAGAGAGCGAAAAAAGGGAGCGAGCGAGACCTGATGATGATGACTGGTGAGGAGAGCGGAGAAGGGGAAATTACAGCAGGTCTCGGCTGATCCTTATCGCTCATAGTAACAGGATATAGGCCAGGGTTGATGAACGACACACAATATTATGTTCTCCCCGGCTTGATGCCACCTGCATTCATGCGTTGTGTATCTGCTGGAAGCATAGGGAGGGATACATATCTTTGTGCATGTGCATTTGTGTGACGTGTGTGCTCAGTTTGCATGTCGTTGCTTTGCTTTGTTGTTTATCTTAATTCACTACGTTTATTGCCTGTGGTTATCATGGCTTCTGCATAGGGACTAAAATGCACCATGTCTTAAACATATCTCTAACCTCCATCCATCTCATCCAGCTGCCCCACCCCTGGATGCAATGGCTCTGGCCATATCAGTGGGAGATACTCACGACACAGAAGGTAGGGCAGATTAAAAACCCACCCTCTGTCTGTCTGTCTACCCCCTTCATCCTTTCCACCCCACCACATTTGATTTTTGGAAAATACCACGTTTCACTTAAGTTTTATGTAAAGGAATAGTTCGACATTTTTGGAAATGAATTTACTTTACAAGAGATGGTCAAAACCACTCTAATGTCTGAACACTAATTATGAAGCTACAACCAGAAGCCAGATAGCATAGGTTAGAATAGAGACTGGAATCTGTAGGACACATTCATATAGCACACTGTACACTTTTAGTGTTATCTCAAATTATACATTGCCAAATGATGGTCGCTGCAGTTAGCTGGTTAGCGAGCATTTGTGTCATCGTCCACACTACCAGTTCAGTCCAAACTGCTAAATTAACCCAATAAAGATACTGCTGACTTCTATCCAGCCCCATTTTAGTAAAAGGAAACACATTATGTAGAAAACTTAAGTTTTTTATCTTCAGCATCTGCCATTTTCACAAGTTTAAAAAATGGTCGGCGGTCCCTCTTTTTTCACGACGTTGCCATGATAGTGAAGTGTACACCACTGTTCACAAACACCATTATTGTGTTAACAGTGAGCACAGTAAAGGTCCAAAATCCACCTACCAGCACATCTAAACCTCACATTATAGTTCATTTATTGATCCACACAAAACCAAAAGTATAAAAATGTAACTTTATGAGCTGTTTTGTGCTGGACTATCTCTTGGTCAGGTCAGTGGCTTCCAGGAAATCTGTGCTCCTGGCTGTTAAATGGTCCCTCTTATAACCCCCTCTAAAAACACATTGGCCGCTTTAGAGGAGCAGGTTGGCTTAATTTCTTATCTTGGGGCCGAGCCGGGCTAGCTTTTGATGATGACGACGAGCAACATAAGAAATAAAGTTTTCAGGGCACAGCAGTGAAATGTGATTTTTCCAGGTGTTATTTTGGTTTCAACCCCCCCAGCCCCATTCCTCGTCTGTATCGCTTGCCCTGTGGGACACGGGGCAGCTCACTGGCTTGTGACTCCTCTTTATTGAGGGGCACATATTAGCTATCTGTTTACATGTGTATTCGTTCAGCAGGCAATTTCAGATGCACTTTGTTTATAGATCATCCCTCAATCTCCCTCGGCATCTCCCAGGTGAAAGTAAGAGGGAGTTTATTGGATTTCACCCTCCACTGCCTTGCCTGCCCATCTCTCCATGCAAGTTGTTCATTAAACGTTCCAGTCAATTGGCTGAGATTGGTTGTGATGTCTGAGGGAGTGAGCACGGCGCCCCCCTCAGGCCACAAGTGTTGAATCATAGTCTCTGCTGAAAGAAACGCTCTGTCCTTCATGCCGAAACACACACACACACACACACACACACACACTCCATCATGCTCCTTAAACTCACTCATGGGCATGATGAGGTGCATGAAGTTTTATTAGATGTGTTCGTGTTTGTGATTCCTGATCTGCCTGGCACTGATGATTCTGTTTTCTGTTTTTTCTCACCCTCTCTTTTTCTGCATCAGCGTTCTGGGCTGCCCCATAGCCAGAAAACGCCGTCTAGAGGAAGCAGAGGCTGAGCAGGAGCAAGAGCAGGAAACAGAGCGGCCGGCCTCCAAGAGGAAGTCCCATCCCCTGAAACTAGCCCTGGATGAGGGCTTCAGTGCAGAAAGCGATGCCAGTAGCGAGGCTGAGGGTGAGGTAGAAAAGGATGGGGAGCAAGCAAGAGGGACCGAGCAGGAGGACGAGGAGGACAGGGACGTAGTTGTTGAGGTGGAGAGAGAGGAAATGACAGAAGACCTGAAGCAGGACAGACAGACAAATGGAAAGGAGGTGGAGACACAGAGTGAACATAAGGAGGAAGAGAAGAGGGAGGAGGACAACATATTTGCCACCGATGAAGGTACTCCACAACATCCGAACTTTCCAAAAAATCCTCTATCACATTTTTGGAGGGAACTGGTTAATACTGAAACAAGTAGTCAGCTAATCAATTATCCCATTAACAATGACTTAAATAATTTATTAATCATTACAGTTTATTAATCAATCAAAAATGCAGAACATTCACTGGTCCCAAAGTTACCTCTGTTTTATATCACTATACATATGTCACCTTAGGTTCTGGGAAATAGTGAGTGGATCGATCATTCAATGGAAAAAAATAATGGAGAGTTTAAAGGAATGCTGCAGTGATTTAGTACTGCACAACACATGAAGGCTCTCTGTTGATAACTTTTAAATCTCAAGCTCAAGATAACTATGATGACATCACTATGGTACTGACCATGATGAGTAACCTGAACACCATGTGTACAATCAGTGGTGTGCCCCTTTAGTTTTGAACAGTAGCTTTTTTATTTAAGTTTCATATTATTAATAATTAGGATTTAGTTTCAAAAGGTCCCTACATAGGTCAATAATATTGCAGGAGGTGAGCTGCCATGCCTCTTAGTGACCGATATGGCCAGTAGGACTTGGGTGAGTGAGTTTCTATCTGCATCTACAAGCTGCTTTACATCTCCGAAACCTCATCACATCAGGGTTTTTTATTTCATCATGAGTTCATAGTGAATGACTTGGCAGGCCAGGAGCTGGTGATTAAAAAGGTATTGCTGACAATAGCTTAAGCTCACTGCATGACTCACTCCTGCCTCTGTGTCACCGCTCTGACCTCTTCATCTTTGCTTCCACAGAGGAGGAGTGTGTGATCATCGAGCCTGAGCTCAGAGCAGCGCCACCTGCACTCAAGGAGTTTCACTCTCCTTCTCAGAGTGCCGGCGAGGTGGGCAAATCTCTCTTCCAACCTTCCACCAACAATGCTCCAACTGTGGCCATTCAGCAGCCTGTTGCTATGGAGACTGAGAGGGATGTCACTGTGGTAGCCAAATGGGGTGAAGAAGTAAAGGACAAGAAGGAGGGGGACATGAATAAGGGGGGAGAGGAAGAGGAGGAGACGGCACACAGAGTTCAAGTATTGGAAGAGTCATCTGTTCTGCAGGAGGCAGCTGAAGTGGAGGGAGCAGAGTTGGAGGAGGAGGTGGAGGAGGATGAGCAAGGAGAGTGCAGAGACGGTAGCAACCCACGTGAGCCCGGACAACCACCAGTATCTGACCGCAGATATCCCTTGTGAACAAATCAAAGATGAAGAGGAGGAGGAAGAGGAGGAAGAGATGGCAGAGCCAGCACAGCAGAACATTTCAGCATTACTAGAGGACGATGAGGATAGAGATGAAGAGGACCACAGGGCCCGGGTTCTGCCCATTTCTGATGTGCCAAGTGCCATCCGCACCATCACCAGCACCGCAGCAGCTCAGGGAACACACATCAAGAGTGAGGACCACAGGGTTGGGCCTCTGGAGGACTACAACTCACACAGGGCAAGTCCCCTTGACAAATGTGACTCTCATAAACCTAGCCCACTTCACAACTACAAGGCCAGTCCTCCTTTAAGCTACAGCTCTCACAGGACAAGTCCACTGGACGACTACTTTCCCAACACCAGAATTGAGAACTATAAAATCCACAAAGCCTCGTCCTCAGCCTCTCCAGACATTATCGAGGTGCATTCAGATAAGTCAGAGGAGAAGGACTTTGATGACATAGATGGGGACGATGAGCGCGATGATGAAGACAGCCTATCGCAGCGTTCCACGGTGACAGACGAGTCCGAGATGTTTGACATGACCCGAGGAAACCTGGGCCTGCTGGAGCAAGCCATTGCCCTGAAGGCAGAGCAGGTGAAGCCAGCCGGGCCCAGGGAGCTCCTCCGTGCCCCAGATATCCACCACCAGCGATACTTCACCATGGAAGACAGGCCTAAGCACCTGGACGTCATCCGCAAGAGTTACTTCAGCAAAGGTAGGGCACGATGAAAGAACAAAGGGGGAGGGCAGAACTAACGCAGGTCCTGAAATGTGAAAATTTCTTGAGTTAAGTAATACATCTTGAATATTTAGTCTACTTTATATTTTAAAGGCAGGATAACATCACATGCTAGTAATGCCAAAGGCATCTTGGTGGTGAATTCAAGGATGATCCAAGATCCCAGAAGTGATGGTCAGTTGCTGAGAGTATTATTTTTTTCACAAGGCGGTGGTGGTGGATGTGGTGGAAAAATCAAAATTCAAAGACACAACAGCAATAAGTTTTGTTAAATGTGCTTATTTGTCTTTTGTCACGAGATAGATGAGAGGATTGATACTTGGTCTCAGCTCTGTGTGATAAATGTGAAGCTGGAGCTATAAGATAATTAGCTTGGCTTGGCATATAGACTGAAACCAGGTGGAGACAACTCGCCTGGTTCTGTCCAGAGTGAATCAAGCTCGCTGTTTCCCCCTGCCTCCACTTATTATACTAACTTAAGTTACCTTGTCTTCAGGCTCTGGCTTCATATTAGCTTCAGGGCATTAGAGGCCACTAAGGAATATCCTAAAATGTTCAACCATTCATTCAGAAAGCTGGAACGTCAAAGTGAATCCACATGCATAGATTTTTCAAAGCCACATTTGCTCAATGCTTTATTAGCATGTGAGGGAGATGTAGCATTAGTTAAAGAATAGAGGTGTTCACTGTGACAGTTTAACAAGTGACAAAGAAGATTCACAGTGCACCTTAATGACATAAACAGAAATAATGGCTCCCTCAAAAGTAAGGAATCTGTATTGTAATGTATTCTAAGGTTTGGCAACTGGTGAATAGCCTGCTCCATTTATCATCTATTGGCCTATACATGCAAAAGCATGTGTGTATTGCAGAAAATACACAAATACAAATACAGAAATTATTTGGTCGTAAATTTGGTCACATGTAGGTGGCTGTGCAGAAAATTGTGCACTAAACCAGCACAAGGTGCCATGTGCTTAACTTAATGTGTACAAATAAACACAGTGTACCACAGTCCACTAAACACACAGCGATGAGTCACAGAGCTCCATTTAGATCCACCCTTCTCAATTGTGTTGCGAATGAAGTGGTTCCAGCTGAATAGACTTCCACGAAGAGCGGGAAAGGGAAGTGCTCGATGAGCGAGTGAGGACGGACAACAGCGGGAGAGGGAAGACGACAACATGTTGGACAGAGAGACAAAGAGGGGGAGAAAAAGGAAGGGTGCAGGTTGTTCCACAGTCAGCCGTGGAGTGTTTGTTTACATGCTGCATGTGTTCGGGCCTTGTATTTCACAGCTGGCACTCTGCCCACTTGTCATGCTTCTCACAGTATAGCAGTAGTGTGATTACATGCCTGGTAGTGCTGCCCTCTCCTTGGCCTCAACTCCCTCCTGTGGTGACGTTCCTGTTCTGCTCAACACTAATTAGGAGATGCATGTCTCGTTAACATTCAATTTGAAGGCCAATAGAGCATCACACCACCCTCTTGCTCCTTTTCCCTCTCTCCGGTGCCACTGATACTGGCTGGCCTACCTCCAATAGCTGAAGGGAGGAGTAGGTACCTTTAATTATGTGTAAATTACAGTGGTGTAATATCCTCCCAATGTATTTACAAGTGTTGTTTTGTCCGAGATCTGAATGAGAGCTTTGGAAATATCATACAGGGGTGGAAAGGGGGTGTAAACCATATGGGATAAGTGGGTCGATTTTGTCCTGGTTAACTTGGGAAAAGCTGTAATACTTCACACATTTGATGGCGTTTAATCCAGAAACGCACAAATCATATTTAGCCTGATGCATGAAACACATTGTGCATTTACAGCGATACATAAGACATGAGGAAGCAGATACAGATGGTGTTGCTTTTGTACAGTTGTCTGAAATATGTCTAGATTTCATGCTCAGCCAAGCAGACTGTCTGATGGCATTAACCACTTGCTTTTGTCCTCCTAACCCATTCCACATTCCCCTCTCCTCTTATCTCTCCTCCCTTCTCTCTCTTCCTCTCCTCTCCTCTCCTTCCTCTGCTTTCTGCTTCTCTCTGCCTCTTCTCCTCCATCCAGAGAGCAGTAGGCCAGAGAAGAGGGAGATCAAGTGTCCCACTCCTGGGTGTGATGGGACGGGTCACGTGACTGGTCTTTACCCCCACCACCGCAGCCTGTCAGGCTGTCCGCACAAGGACAGGATCCCCCCGGAGAGTGAGTTTTTTTTTTTTTACAGCTGCTCGGAAGATGAAAATAAGCACTGAGAGTGGAAAAATGACAACAGAGGGCAGTCTGACATTGATAAAACCCACTAACTCTCCTTACTGTAGAGTAAGACATCACATAATTATTGCATTACCAGTTTAACTGTGATTTCAGCAAGAGTTGCTGCTCTGATCTTAGCTGAAGCAAGGTCACTTTGGCTTCTTATGTGTCAGATGCTCAGACCATCCATGTACTTGCAGGGCACGACCAGCTCAGTAGCTGCTAAGTATCTTACCTCGAGGCTGTTGGAATCCCCAACCTATTCTGCTGAGAGAGGATACATTCAAGCATGGAAAAGTCGACAGGTCAAAAAGGTCGACTTACTAACTAAATTCCGAACAGTTAGATTTGGCTCACTTATCTAGTGCTCTAAAAAGAGGCCGATAGGAATCTGCAGTGGTTGTATGTTATTCCAGCTCAGCCCTGTATCTCCATGTAACTGTAAAGATGAGTCCTACATAAATAACAGGCCATTATTCTGTAACCATGACTACAGGTCCATTAAATGTAGTCCCTGTTCCCTGCTATTCAGTCATTAAGATTCAATTAATAGTTGTGCTGGTATTTTTACTGAGGAAGTGCACAAAAACTATTAGGAGGGGAAGAGGATGTCAGAAACTGTATGTATTTGTGTGTATTGTATTTTCTTTTTTCTTTTTGCTTAAGATAAGTTGGACTAATCTTATGGTTAGCAAGGAATAGTCTTTACATCTGTTTATTTTTTATATATGAGTTTATATTTAAAATTTAAAATTTATTTAAAATTTATTGCAGACTGACATTCTCAGTTGTCTCCCTCTACAAATTAGTGATTTGTGAATCTTTTAGTTCAACAGTGATTAACTTGTGTTTTTAACATTTAACATTGCATTGTTTGACACACCTGTCTGGAGGAAACCAGCCCCTTTCAATTGTTTGGTTTTTATGGAAAGTCAAACACATCAGGCTGAAATATCCTCTGATCTAATTTATCTTTGTTTTTTATCATGAAACCGAGGGAGGGGCAAAAGACTCACTGTCCTCAGCTCCATCTGCAGCCCCAGAGCTGCTGCATTTGTCTGCTTCACTCATTCCATGGCAGTAATAACCATTCATTTAGCAGCTCTCTGTTCAAAAATAGAATGTAGCTGAAGTATTCACCGTGTGTTATGTTGTTGTAGTCAAGAGGAGGGGAGGGTCAGAAGGAACATATTTATAATGCTGGGCGGGGTCTTGCTTTTTAGAAAAATAAAAGTCATAAAGTCATAAGTTATAAAAGGCATAAAATGTTAGATTCAACCCACATGCCCAACCCCAATAATTTTCATACAGTCCATTTGCAGTTGTTGAATAGTGGATGTTCTCTGACTCTTGTATTGTGTGTACGTGTGTGTGTATATGCTTTGTCTTCTTCTCAGTTCTGGCCATGCATGAGAATGTGCTGAAGTGCCCAACTCCTGGTTGCACCGGTCAGGGGCATGTTAACAGCAACCGTAACACACACCGCAGGTATTCATACATCACTGTATGTTGTCTGTGTGGATCTGTATTTCTGTTTGAGCATCTGTATTTCTGCAGATGAAGGTGTTTATACACAGGGCGTGTATTTCCCCTTGTGTATTTGCAAACTCATGTATTCCTGTATGCAGGACAGTGAATGTGTCAGTCCACATCAGTGTGATGCAGATTTACGTGGTCAGCAACATGCTCTCCTTTTAATATTCATCTTTTTTTTATCTCCCACTCCATCCCTCCAGTCTCTCTGGATGCCCCATCGCTGCTGCAGAGAAGCTGTCCAAGAGCCACGATAAGCAGCATCTCTCTCAGCCAGGCAGTGAGCACCTGAAAGGAAGCCCCAATGACAGAGTGTTAAGGTAAGCCATGAAAAACTCATCCTCAAAAACACTGGCCCTCATCCTAACTTTTCTGCCTTATTATATTAGCTAAGCATGGAGCCCTAGTTCCAACAAACATTTGTCAGATGAGTCAAAAATTCACTAACTCCAATGGCACTCAGTAGAGCGCATATCTCCACCAAGGCGCAACAAAAATACCTGATCTTGCAATGTTAAATAAAGTGATAAAATGAAATTCCTGAATCCGACCAGTTACCCAGATCTGTACCCAAATTGAATGTGTTCATCCTTGGCCCAACCCCTGTTCCTCCACCACATTTCATGGAAATCCTGGTAACAAGCAAACCTCTTATCTGATTAAGGGTATCATATGATATTATGATACCAATGATACTAATAAGATTGACTTCATTAACCATGCAGGGGTTGTTGCTGGAATCCTCTTACTAAAGTGAGTGAGTTTATGGTAAGAGACTCGGTGCTAGTCTCAGTCAGCCCACAGCCAGGATGAAAATTAAATTTGTCACGTTTGGTGCTGCATTAACAGATATGAGGAGATAGCAAATGAATAAATGATTAAATGTTTGCTAAGACCAAAAAAGACTCCAACTTATTTGAGGTTATAGGAAATGTATAAAATGTGAAATGTATAAAAGTGTAATTTCTTTTTAAACTCCATTTTCATGAATTAACAAATAGTATTAATTATTGATGTAGTTATGCTTTTGGCTCATTTGATATTTGTTAAATGCTTTTGTCGGTTCCTGGGCTCCGTAGCTAGATTGGTGAATGGCAAGAGCTAAAAGGAACAGGTGAACCTTTCCTACATAAATGCTTCCCTCCAACCCAGGCCCCACACAGCTGAGTCCTTTTCAAGGTGAGCTGTTTTACTGCAGAGCCGCATAGAAACCACGGAGACAATCCCGACCTTGGTTACTGTGCCCCTCACGAGAGGTGGCGCTGGCCTGTGAATGGCTCAATGAAAGGAGGAAGTCTCGAAGCATCCAGTCTGGCACTCTAATGATCGCTGTCACCTCAAACACTGAGATCTCTTTATCTTCATTCATCTCCCCAACAGGCCATGCACCGTGATCACAGCCAAAAGAATGATAATTAACACAAACCAGACGCCGGTATTATGCTAAGTCCGCGCTCTTCCTCGTTGGTATTTTAATTAGTAATGCAGCCGATAAGCTAATTATGCAAGTTATAGGGGCATTGCGGGGGATAGGAAAAATAATTGCTTTCCTTGAGGAAAACCTCATCAGTGGTCAGACAAAGAATCAAGGATTAAAACATAATAAGGCTCGCTTTGTTTCTCCTTCTCATATTGTCATTAAAATGAACTTGGTTGTGCGTTACATATGGGACTTAAAAATTCCTCATGCAATCCATGCTCTAATGGAGTGCATGTTGAATTGATACTAGGAGAAAAAAGTCCCCTGTGATCTGTGGTAGAAAGTTGGTTTTTTTTCACTGCCATGAAAATGCTCCTTTAGCCTGGCTATGTATTGAGCATATATCATTGCTGTAACAGTGTGTGAGGGCGCCCCACAGCAGTATGACTACAGGCCAGGTCATGTAGTTTATTAATGAGCATATGCTTGGAGACCAGAGACTGGGATACAGGCTTCAGTGATACAGGATGCAGAGGATGGGAAAAAATGGGCTTGGCCAACAAGGGTGGAGGGCCCCAAGATTAGGGAGAGGCGGGGGGGTGCAGCAATGTGACTCCTCTCCTCTCGTCTCCATACTCCGCCCCAACCCTGTCTCCTTCACCGCTCCCCTTTCTTTCTTTCCCGCTCATCTTTCCACGTCCTCCCTTCTTCCTCTCTCCCCCCGCCCTTCCGCCTCTCCCTGGTCTATCAGTGGATTTACGCCAACAGGTCTGACAAAAGCCCAGGCTCTCCAGGAAAACGAGAGGGCTTAAAGCTCATAAATTCCATGCTGTACAACATGCAAATGTGCCCTCTGCTGATAAGAGAGCTTTTAATCCTGCTGCACTCCTGCTAAGTACACAGTTGCCTCTATCTTTACTCTCTGTCACTCTACCTCCCTCTCTTATTCTCTTATTCTCTTTTTCTCCACTTTTTTGTTTTGATTGTGTGACTCTTTATTGCATCAATCCTCTTTCATTTCCCATCTCTCATTGTCTATTCTATTTTATCCTTTTCTATTTTACTTTCTGCCTTATTTTGTTTTTAATTCCCTGCCCTATGTCTTCTTGCTTTATTTTTTTTTTACCCCCATCTCCCCAGCCCCACCATGATGTCCTCTGACCCTTGCTCTCCCCCTCACAGGCCCATGTGCTTCGTGAAGCAGCTGGAGGTGCCCCAGTACGGCAGCTACAGGCCCAACGTGGCGCCCGCCACGCCTCGTGCCAACCTGGCCAAGGAGCTGGAGAAGTACTCCAAGGTAACCTTCGATTATGCAAGCTTCGATGCCCAAGTGTTCGGGAAGCGCATGCTTGCTCCAAAGATGCCCACCAGCGAAACCTCACCCAAAGCCTTCAAAAGTAAGTGCCTCAAACATTGGTTTCTTTTAACGGGCTTGGGTTTGGATGTGATCAGCTAAAGCTGATTGTTCAGTTTTAGATCTTGAATATTCTTTCACATTTTTACACCATATTCTACTGTTGTTGTTTCAGTAGATGAGAAGATTTGAACTATTTTCATGCCTGCATGTTAAACAGCAAGATACGGTCAGCAGCCAATTAGCTTAGCTTATTACAAAGACTGGAAAAAGCAGGAAAGGGCTAACCTGGCTATGTTCAAAGGAAAGGAAATTCACCAACCAGCACCTCTAAAACTCACCTATGAATGTGTTATATCTCACAGTGTTCAATCTGTACAAAGAACAATGTGTGAAAACAAGAAGTTGTGGTTTTACAGCTGGTTATAGAGTAGTCTTTTTCTTGGCTGGCGCAGTGCCTTTCTTTCTGATTAAACAAGCAAGATATAACCCATTAATTACTGACCTTTGGAGGTGCTGGCGGATTTTGTTATCTTTGTTTTTCCCTGTTCCCACTTTATGCTGAGCGCAATTAATTGTTTGCCGGCTGCAGCTGCATGTTTACCACATAGCCATGAAGGCGGTATCAGTCTTCTCATCTCACTCTCAGCAAAAAAGCAAATAAGCATGTTACCCAAGATTTCCAGCTCCTCCTTCAACATCCAGCTAGGCTCTTTCACAACAAATATTACCTTTCTCAAATGCTTGTTTTTCCTATTGTCTCCACCTTTGCTTTAATCACATCCGTTTTTGATATTTTTTGTATTATTAGCATTATGTACTTCAATTGCATTTTTTTTAAATAAAATATTCCTTTTGTGGTCATCGAGTTTAAAATGAACTTTGTGTTCCTCCCGCAGCCAAGCCCTCGTTCCCCAAGTCGTCGTCACCCAGCCTCAGTCTCCACGGTTACGGAAAGAGCTCCACCTTGGCCTATGACTACTCCCACGATGCCGAGGCTGCTCACATGGCTGCCACAGCCATCCTCAACCTGTCCACGCGCTGCTGGGAGAAGCCTGAGAACCTCAGCACCAAACCCCAAAACAAGGTTAGGACCACACTTATCATCCATCTACGTGTTTTTTCTCACACTCATTAGCATTTGCTAAGGCCTGTAATTAAAGACTAACATTATAGGAAATAAATCTATTAAAAATGAACTTGCAGATGATATGCATCCATCATATATGGGTGATGATTTTATTGAAAAGTGTTGCCCTGTGCTTCTCTCCATAGCACTCAGAGACAGAGATTATTAGCTGATTGTAGTGCAGATTGAAACATTGCAGGCCACAGCTGGTGACATGAGATGGGAAAACAGTGGGTGTGCCTCTCCTCTCCCTCCCTCCCCTCCCCCTGTCTTTGCTCATTTTTTTTTCAATTCTGCATGAATGTATCATCAGGAGGCATTGGCTTACAGCAACAGGATGGTGTTGAGATGCAGTTGCATCACCTCTCCCGTCCTCTTTCATCCTTTCATCTCTCCATCCCACACACTTTTCATGTTGTTATTGAATTTGGCTGGCTGCCAGTTCCGTGGATTACTTTTCCACCAGGTAGCCTTTTTTCATTATCTGCTGGACGGATCTCTCACTCTCATTCTCCACCGCCACCACTTTTTTCTTTCATTTTCTTTTCCTTTTCTTTTTACTTTGTTCCTCTCTTCCTCCCTATGCAAGCATTACTGTGTTTCTGTTTCTCTGTCTGTATCTCTCACTCACTCCTGCCTTCCCCTCTCTGTGCACAGGAGGTGTAATTGGAGCACCACTTTCCCCCATATTGTGATTTTTAAAAGCCTTTTCGCCTCACAGAGGACAGAAAGTGACTGCTTCATCATTTTTCGATTTCCTGACATGGTTTTAGGGAGATAAAAAGTGAAGATTAATGTCTGTGGCAGCACAGCAGTGTAAGGTGTTGTTCGGCGAGGCACCGATCCAAGAGCAGGCCTTAGCGGCATGGTATTACAGCACAGAGCAACCGGGGACTGATCTGGAATCAGAATCGGAGCCAGTTGAAATCCAATATTGAAACATTGGAACACTGAGCTCATCAACCAGGGACATTTCTGGGAACTGTTCCCGTCTTCTCTCCTCCTCTTCTAACCCTTTGATTTTTCTGGCCCTTGACCAGCTCATATGAGCGCCATTTTAGATGAATGCTGAAAACATGGCTCATCTCACCCCCCTTCTTCTGTTCATGTGCCAGCACTATCATAGAGTGCAGAGAGATGGTGGTGGTGAGATGTGGTGTTGGTGCTTTTAGCAAAGTTTACATTAGATACCATTGTCACAACATGCTTAAGCAGTGAAGGTGACGCTGAATTTCAACATGTTGTATTGTTCAGCTGTACAAGCAGACAAAGCTGGATGGGTGGAAATAGGAAGAACCTAATCATTTCATCGCTTGAAAGTTTCATTGAATCTCAATGTAAATCATCCCTGTGTGCAACTGTGGGATATATGAAGTTATGATTGAGAGAAAAGTAGTAATGTTAACGCATGTGTAGAACTGCAACTGAATATACACAAGAGGGTGATTAAATTAAATCACAAGCATCATCATATAGTAATGATATACAGTGTATATGAGACTGCTTCTCATACATGCTGAAGTGCACACAAGGGAAATGCATTAGTAATTTATATGAGTGAATACTCAATTAGGGTTAACTATATTTCAATATTAATTTTCTCCCAGTAACCATGGAGACCTAAAGTTTGTAAAGTTTTCAGTATCAAATAAAATTATGACATAATGAATCATATTGACAGAGTGAAATCTATAAATTATCCCAAAAATTGAAATAACTCTTGAAAATCTTGAAAACTCTTGAAAAAATCTTATGAAATGTCATGTTTTATTTTTTGTATTATCATGGCACCAGTCTAAGTTCCCTTACCTTGTAGCAATCTTCACATGGTCCCTGCCTCTTGTAGCAGGCTGCTAATATGTTTAGCCAGCTAGCGCCAACAAAGGCACAGTGGAGCTATTAGTGCCCTCATGGTTGGAACTTATAAAAACATTAACTCAGGGTTACCTTGGCCGTGTTGTCATTTATAATATTTGTCAGAAAAACTCACACAACTCTTTGAATAAGAAAAAAGATGGACAGTCTCATTATTTGACTCCCTCAGGCAACAGGAGCGAGTTAACTAGCTAGCGAACTGTCCAGATAACACCCTTATCACTCTCTTGGCAGTTTTTTTGTTTGTTTCACGAAACAAAAACTGATTCTGCCATCTTGGCATAATGAATTACAGATTTCCATGAGGAAATCTCGAAATAAACATTTCATTACAATGTTTCTGATGAGTCAGATTTAATTATATTATTTCACAGTTTATTATATATTTTTTAAAACTTTTTTGACCATTTTTTCATTCTTTGGGACTCTACAAATGTGGACACATTTAGAAGTAACTTTTGAGCCCAAGATGATTAGTTGTGTTAAAAGCTAATGTGATGTAGGGCCCATTCATAAATTCTCTGTTTTCTTTTCAGGAAATGGACATTGAGGTGGATGAGAATGGCACCCTGGACCTGAGTATGAAGAAGCCCTTTAAACGAGAGGGCAGTCTATCTGCCACCAGTCCAGGGGTCCGGTCCCCAGACCCTTCTTCATCCTCTTCTTCCTCGCTGCATCACAGTGGAAGTAGCGGGATGACATCGCCAAACCTACACGCCTACAAGCAGGAGGACTGGGAGGGACCTCTGGATTACACCAAGCCCAACCGCCAAAGGGAGGAGGAAATGGACGAGGTCAGTTCAATAATACAAAAGTACAAGCTCCAAACATGCAGTGGTTCCTGTGGTATTAGCCACAGAGGAAATATTGCAGCATAAATAACAACAGACAAAATCCCCCTAAGGTTTGTGAATATAAAACTCTTAATTGTTTTCATCACTTTGTCTTTGTCTGATACCCTTGCCTCATTTCCTGTCCCCTTTTCCTCTTTCTATTATTCAATTATTTCACTGAAATGTGAGAGTAACTGTACAGTTAAAACATTGCACTGTGTAACAGAGGTGGTGTGTCAGGTGCATTGCACCATCCTGGCTTTGGCATATGCTAATTTTTACTCCTTTGAACTTTTTCAAAAGAAATATAAAGGGCCTTGAATGTAAATTTTTTATGAGGACATTCTGCATTTGGAAACATCACTTGTCTACAAAAGAATAAAAGGGGATCCGATCAGAGATGGGTGCACATTGTAGTTTGCAAAGTTTCCATGCTTGTAAACAAATATGCAAACTGTTGCGAGACAGGCACTCAAAAATTCTCTAAAAAAGGCAATACGAACCCACAAACAAACACAATAGTTTGTCTTCAACCACAAAAAGACCACATTGGGCTTTGCCAGTGCTTGTCTAAATATCTTTGCATGTTTCAGATGGACCACACCGGCCAGTCGTTTGTCTCGTCTGACCCAGAGGACTGTGACATGATGCAGGACTGTCTCGAGGAGAGGAAATACCCAGGAGAGGTCACCACCCCAAGCTTCAAGGTCAAGTTCCAGCCCAAGGATAGCAAGAAAGAGCTGCTCTCGTAAGTAACCCAATGACGCCAGAGCAGCTCGGTTGTGCTTAGAGCAAAACACCTATATGCTACAATGCTAATGTTTCTCATATATGTTTACCAAGTGCCATGTTAGCATGCTAAAATTCATTATTAAGCAGTAAGCACAAGCTGAGGCTGATGGGATTTGTTCACAAACCAAAGTAGTCTACAAATACTTCTTCTCTAAATGCTTCATACCCTGTCCTTTGTAACTCTGTGTCCCTGTCTCTCTTTCACAACCTCTTCAGGTGCCCCACACCTGGTTGTGATGGCAGCGGCCACATCACAGGAAACTATGCTTCCCATCGCAGGTATGCACAGTTGCACATTATTTGGCTGGTGCAGTATGCTCGTGCACTATATATAAACGCTCATATGAAATGTTAGCTCTGCTTAGACCCCTTTGCTGCCCACTCTGCACCTGAGTCCAAAGCGGGTGCACCGCGACTAATTCAAATATTTCATTTGATCCTGACATGCCAGAGGCAATAATGTAGCGTGAGCCCAGGAAGCAAGAACGGTCTTTGACTTTGATATGCATCAGTAATTTACTTCTTGCTGTCTGTCCTCTTCTTCTTAAATGACCTTGGTATGCCTTGCATTCTTGATTTCCCTTCACTCATGTCTTTTTTCCTCTCTCCTTTCAATCCTTTCCCACTGGCTTTCCTCCCCCCCTTTTTTTTTTACCCTTCTCTTCCTTCTGCCTGTCTTTTGCCTTTTTCTCCTGTCTCTGTCTCTCTCAGTCTGTCTGGGTGTCCTCTCGCTGATAAGAGCCTTCGGTCCCTCATGGCGGCCCACACCCCTGAACTCAAGTATGTCTGCTCTACACCTTCACTGCCTTTTCACTGCCCCTCACTGCACTGCTACTGACACCGTCCAATGCCACAATGCTTCATTCTGCTGACATTACCTTTTCTTTTGTCACTCACTGCTGCATCTGTCATGGTGTGTTTTTCCTGCAGCCGGCTTGGACTGCGCTTGCTTTCGCTTCAATCATTTCATTTAAATGTGAAATGGAACTGTAATTCTGTAGTGTATATAGCGCTTCACTAGAAATGAGGCTTTTCACAGCTCAATATAGACTGATACACAAAGTGTTTCGTTGGCAAAGAGCTTGAAAAGATTGGATTTAAAACAAACATGCAAAACAGTGAATAAAAAACGAGCAAGTGGACCATTTCTCTCATCTGCATAATGCCATTTTCACAGGACACTCTGCTGTTAAACACATTATAATTCTTTTTTTTCTGTTAACATTGTGTCAATATTGCTGTTCTCTTTCCCAGGTGTCCCACTCCAGGATGTGATGGCTCAGGTCACATCACAGGAAACTACGCCTCCCACAGAAGGTAACAAACAAAGACACACATGCACACACAAAAACGCAAACACAAGCACACACAGACACACATGCACACAGTCAGTCAGAGAGGCCTAGTGACAGTTCATGGTAAAATTAGACAGGGACCACATACTCACACATTTCCACACCTTTCCATGATCCTACTTTCGGCCATAATAGGCGTTTTTTTTTTTTTTTAGTTGATTTAGTTTGTAATTTGGTTTAACGACCTCTGTAAAATTATTCTTCCTTATAATGTTCTCTCCCTTTATCAAGCAATCACTTCACCAGACCTTTTCTCAGCCCTATGTTATCAACTCCATACTTTCTGTTTTCAGTCTCTCTGGGTGCCCGCGTGCCAAGAAAAGTGGAATTAAAACTCCTACCAAGGACAACCAGGAGGACTCCGAGCTTTTAAAGTTCGTACCGCTCAGAAAGCCATAATGTCTGCTTTTAGCGAGACTGACGGTAAAAGTAAAATGCAATAAAAAAGAAAGAGAGAGAGAGGAGAGTGAATCATATGCACAGGTAGTGACCTGCCCCCGTAACTGAATCAAACAATCAGGCCCTTACTGATGGAAAAATACACTTACTGCAGATACTGATTCTGATTATAGTTCATGGTAGAGTATTCTAGAGTACATAATCAATACATGAGAAATACATGAGCTTCATATTGCATTTACACACAAAACAGTAAATTTAACAGTGTGTTGTTAACAGCATGTGCTAAAACCTTAATAGCTCTTGCATTAGTCAATTTATCCATGGCATAAATATTCTGTCAAACCCAAATGTAAGAAAATGAATTTGGCCCAGTAGAGAAAGTATATAACTTCAATATTTATTATCATATTCTCAACTTTCTCTACAGTTCTATTTTGGGATTCTCCTTGTCTAACCCTTTTGTCTTCTCACTCTTTTTATTTCTTTCCTTGCTGCTCGCCTTCACCCTTTCTTCTCCTTCTCCTGCTGCAAACCTCTGCTCTCGTCTCTCGTTTCCCTCCTTTCCTCGGCTCCCTGCAGATGCCCGGTGCCGGGCTGCGACAGCCTGGGCCACATAAGTGGGAAGTACGCCACGCACCGCAGCGCCTACGGGTGTCCGCTGGCGGCCCGCAGGCAGAAGGAGGGCCTCTTGAATGGCACACCCTTCAACTGGAAGGCCTTCAAAACAGAGGGGCCGACCTGTCCCACCCCAGGCTGCGACGGCTCTGGACATGCCAACGGAAGCTTCCTCACACACCGCAGGTAAGCTTTGTTCAGGTACTTTTTCTTTTTTTGATGGAACTAAAAGAGTCTGTTGTGGGCCTGTTTCTGGTTCTCTGAAAGAGAAAATAGTGCTGTAAATTTTCTTTGACAGGGAACCAATTTTATGCAAATAAAGTCCTGTGCTGGAAATTATGTTACTGTATCAAATATGTTCAGTTAAAGAAATAGCTCAGCATTTTGACATTGTTATTCACTACCTCGCAGACAGTTCGAATATAAGAATATGTCAAAGTGGCAAGCAGGAAGTCATGGTGTTTGTCCAAAAATAGTCATAGCATGTAAGTCCATGTAAAACCATAACTTTGCACTGCAACATGTATAACTACACTGATTTTTTAGTGGTTTGTCAGTGCGTCCACAACGTGGTGTCCTATAGATCAGTAGTGTGCCTGAACACCTCCTGTGTAGACACAGAGATGGAACTGCTGCTCACACTGGTCCAGTTAGAATCTTCTTAATGTATTCAGATATAATACCACATGTGATAACTCAGGCTACAGAGTAATCTGTATGACTGTACGTGAATTACAGTATTAAGGATAGTACAGTGACCCCCCCCCCATGTGTCACTTGTATCTCCAGCCTCTCAGGATGCCCCAGAGCCTTGTATGCCAAGAAGAAGGCCAAGTTTCCTACAGAGGACTACCTGAGCACAAAGTTCAGAGCCAGTGATGGTAAGAATTAAAAAAAAGTAAATCAAAATATGTAAGATTCTGGTACTGGGTCCCTGAAACGTTTACAGACCAGTCAGTATTCTTTTGTGTTCTAATGTATATGCTGTGTTTCTGCTTTAGTCTTGGACAATGATGAAGACATCAAGCAGCTCAACAAAGAGATTAATGACCTAAATGAATCCAACAATGAGATGGAGGCTGATATGGTCAACCTGCAGACTCAGGTAGGTGGTTGTATTTTTGTTTTATTTTAACCTATAAATCAATGAACATTTGGTGGATTCTTACAGGACAGTTTTACCATATGTAGAGTTTGTGTCGTATGTCAGACTAAAAGTGCTGAGGTGTAATCACTTGAGTCTGTTAAGGATCATTTGATACAGCGTTCACACAAGACAGAGCTGTAAATTGTTTTGCCTGTTCATGAAGCTTAAGTTAGAAAGAACAATATCAAGAAAAGAATTGCACAATCTTCCGCTTTGAAATAAAGAATTGAATTTCTAATCAATGAGAATCACCCATGCTCACTTCAATACACTAAGGGATTTCTCTACTTGGTCTGGCATGAGCAGTAGCTTATGGTGGCTTAATGTAAGAAAGCCAAACATACTGTAAATATTTGATTTTAGCCTTTTTCATTATCCTGTAAATGCATGCTTTTTAAACTAATTTGACACAGACCTGCTTAAAGCTAACCAGCCTGTGGCTCTCAGCACTAAGCCCATTGGTTCCTACAGCTCACAAACGTCTAGTTTCATGTTTTAGAAAAAGGCTCTGTGATTTTCTTGAGCAGCTGGACACTGCAGTTTTCAGCAAATGCTACTCAAACAGGAGAAAAAGGCCATGTGTCAAGGACTACTTTCAGCTGTGGATGAATACACATTGGTGCTCAAGTGAACACATAACAGTGTATTTGTGAGTGAGGAACATAGTTCACTTTACCTGTTGGTAGGATACATTCTTCACTGGTTCTGGTTGTTTCGGTTTACAATATCCCTAGAGTTACTCTTGACAGTTCTCTAAATATTAATTTCTAGATGCAGATAAAATACAAGTTCCACCATTCTGCCTGAAATGGTAGCACCGGTAGAAATCCTGTTGCTGTGTGTTGCAGATCTCGTCCATGGAGAAGAACCTGAAGAGCATTGAGCACGAGAACAAGATGATCGAGGAGCAGAACGAGGCTCTGTTCATGGAGCTGTCTGGTCTCAGCCGCGCCCTCATCCGTAGCCTGGCTAATATACGCCTGCCCCACATGGTGAGTTCTTTTCCGCATACACATACAGTATGTGGCTGGACCCACTCACACACACTATTTGTTTTGAGGTGACTCTTGTGTTGAAAAGCGCACGGGTGTTACAACAGCGGTTCACTTTTTATTGATTGCCATGATAATTTCAGCCTGACTTGCTCCGGAGCAGGTTATGTTGGAGATAAAAGACTGTGTATAAAATCCCCACCTGCTGGCCAATGAGCTCTCTTAGAAAATGACATCACGAGATTCTCAGGGGGAAGGACTTCACTGTGTCAGCTTCTTGAGCCAAATGTTGTCAGTGCGACACATCAGAGTCTCAATCTTGCAATCCCACAGACAAGACGTTTGCGTTCTTTACTTTGCAACAGATATATATTATACATTTGTGGGAAATCATCAGTAGGAGTGTTCTCCTGTGGTGGTCTTCATTTTTCCCTCTTGGCTGCAGTAATGTCAAAACCATTTAAAGGAGCTTTTTTCAATGATATCATCCTACAACACAGAGTAGAGTAACTGAAGCACCAAGTCTCGTGCTTATAAGATATGGAAGTAATGAAGTCCTTCTTTTGCTCCTGAGTCCATTTGACACCACTGGGGCCACAGCTGAAGGAATAAGGCTAAAATGATCATACACAACAAAAGAACACATCTATGAAGCACATTAATTAAAATAATGCACACATGTAATCAGTCAGATCTACTCATGCTAATCATAAACCTAATGATGGGGCAGTGATACTGTAAGCCTAATTTCCACATTCACATAGTCAGCAATTTCTTTACCAGCTGTCCTTCCTGCATTTGGCAGCTGCAACTTTTGCTTTTGGTTTGGATTATGTATTTAACTTCTTTCTATTCTTACTTGGTTTGTACAAAACTCCACTCTGACTGTAGACTTGTCTGTGTTTTGATTGGTCATAAACTGCCGTCCTTTTTATGTGCATGTGCTCAGGAAACCCTGGGTTGACTTTCAGAGGTAGCGATACTGTGGTTGTTGGGTTTAGTGGAGCCAGATAATGAAATCATATCCTGGACATGTTGAACTTGCTTTGTGGTACGGGCCTCTGCTCTTCTCAGTTGAGATTGGTTGTTGTTTGCACTACAGCAGGAGCCAATCACCGAGCAGAACTTCGACAGCTATGTGAGCACCCTGACCGACATGTACACCAACAAGGACTGCTTCCAGAGCCCGGAGAACAAGGCTCTGCTGGAGAGCATCAACAAAGCTGTGAAGGGCATCAAAGTCTGAGGTTCGAGACACCCACACATCCACATGGAGAAATCGCAAACTGTCCTGAAGCGCCGGAGCGTGACAGAGGTGAAGATGGTCGGACGGAATGATGGAAGAGAGATGTGGAAATACAATATGTTGAAATATGATTCAAAAACAAAAAGGGAATTCAGGTTATCTAAATAAATGGCAACTTAAAAAAAATCAACCCAGGGAGCACTCTGCTAGAAGAAAAGTGACGCGGACCAAAATCCACACCACCTGCTGCAGGGATGAAGAGGAGGAACCAGATCCTTCAGTCAGAATGGATGGAAAAGAAGATTAATGTTACTAGAAACTGTATCTGGGGGGTTTAATATGCTGTATGTTTACCTGTTGTCTCTTTCGTGTCCTTAACTGTTTTTGGAGCTCTCACTGTTGCGCAGCTGATCAGTTTTCGCCCATTCGCATCAACTCAAACACAGATGGAAGGCAAACACGGGAGCTCGGCAACACGAAGAGGACGCAGATGAGTTGGAGCATGAAGACACTGAGCATTCACTGTGGCGAGTGTGTGCGTTCGCCGGCTCCAGGAGCTCCCTGATTCATGACCACACACACACCCCAGCAATATGAAGCATGCACTAAACTTATTGGTGTTTGCTTTGTGGTATTACTGCAGCATCAATGTCAACAGTGCAATGTTGACTCAGTTTAGTGGGACAAAAACAAGTAAGGTCATGAGAAAGATCCAGGAGCAGTGTACGTTGTTGTTTTTTCATGGGACAGCTGATATCATGTTTTAAAAAGCAGCAGATAAATCCTTCCTTTTTTCCTTTTTTTGTAAACTGAAATGAACTGATAATAGCATAGTGTGCACACATTTCAGATTCAGTTAGTCATATCAATAGTATTTATCAACATAGGAATTGCACTTCATTTCAATTGATAGTTTTGTGGTACAATAATTATTGTTATATATGAATTATTTAAACTTGTGAACATTTAAATTGTAACTTATTGCCATTTATGTTATTGAGGTTTATTTATTTGAAGCAATCTATTTATTAACTTGGTTTTGTAACACACAAAAATGCATCTTCACTTATGATAATGGTCAAAGCAATTTGCAGATGACTTGCATCAATATTTTAAAAATCTATATAGATAACTGACGAGGCATATTTTGTTTTGAGTACTTTTTAAAATAAAACCTTTTTAAGTGCAGATGTTTTATAACTGACAAATTCTTTTGATAATTTTACAAAAAAAAACAAGTTATTTTTTGGGTTGTCCTTGTTTTTTCTCCCTTTTGTTTATGTTGTTTCTGTTACTGCTACATTCAGAAACCAACTGCTGAGAAAAAAAAAGAAATTATGTATTTATTATTTATTTAATATGAAAGAAATTGACTGATATGGCTGTATATTTATTTTGTTATTTATGTGCGTGATGTGATGGTTGAGTCTGAGTAGTCTTAAAGATCCACTGCTAATATTTAAATAAAGAAACAGAATCAATAAAAATACTGTTTGATTACTTAGGCTTATACCTAGACATACCAGCAGCTGATTGTACAGACAAAAAAAACCCCAACAAAAGCAATCACCGTTCTGTTGCTTTCTGGTCTCTGTGTGTTTGCTTTTGTCAGGTGAAAGAAAAAAAAATAGCAACAGCAAAAAAAAAAAATCTATAGATTTTAAAAAAATGTTACCTCTCCCAAGCGCTTTGTAGCGGCCACCACTGGCTCTCCCAAAACCTCTGTGATGTACCATAGATGCTTAAGTGATGCTTTGATTCTTTTCTTTCTTATTTTTGTCAGTACAATGGTACATGCATAGAGCACTATTCCAGCAGTGTTTTAGGCTGGAACACACACACAGACACACACACAGCGACATATCCAACCCCCGAGGATACTGTAGGAAGGCCTCCTTTGACAAACTTCTATCAGATAAACATACGCACCCTTGTAGCCTTACTCTAGATTTTAATTTTTTGATGCACAAAGTGCCACTGAAAAAAAAAGAGAACTCACTTTCTTTCCTGATTCTTCACATTTCTGCAATGTAACAATGTCTGGTCCCGGGACGACCACGGCATCCAGAGAGTGGTGATTGTTTCAGATGCCTTTATTTCTCTGCCAAGACGGCCATAGGTACACTATATATACATTCTGTATAAATAGATTTTAAAGATGCTATATATATGAATATAAACATACATATATTTTTCCAGTGTAATTGTTGACTTGCTCTTCTTCTCTTGTATTACCTTATCAAAGGATCACTAGCTGTCTAGAAGAGATGTGAGGGGCGTGATCAATAGGAGACAGTTACACCTTATTTAATATCACTAAGACCTGCTCAACTGTGGCTTTAAACATACCATTCAGTCAAGCTGAAGGCAAAGTAGGCGTTGTTGAGGATACAGTTCAATGCTATGGAAGTGTTTTCATAGGTTTCCTTTTCTTATTTCCGTTCCTTTTTTTCTGTCCTTGATCCAGAAATGTCAAAAACAACTACTGTATGTTGTACTACTGAATCTGAGAAATGACTGTCCATTTGAAACTAGATGGTTGGCTCTTTGTTCCTAAGTGTCATGTGAGTTCATGTATATTAAAAAAAGATGACGATGCCTCTGAATAATGTTCTGCACATAGTGTTTGGCGACATTGTGCAGTTATTGTATTGTTAATGGCATAAGGCCTGCTCGCCACGAGCCCATTCTCTCTAATGTCGAAACGAGCAAGTATGAGACTTTAGTGTAACCTGCCTTCGAGTGACCTGTCGCAGCTGCTGTGGTGTACAGTACGGTATGATACCTTTGTGTAACGCTGATGTCAAAGGCATGTTGTAAATGTTCTTTCAGCCAATGTAGAATGAAACTCCTTTGTGCACTTTCGAACTGTTGAAAATGCCAGCATTTGAGTCTTGACATAGGAGATCACGGGCAATAGCGAGTGTTCACCCCGCCGGAGGGCGCATTACGAAGCATTGTCACACCTGTTTGTTGCTGTTCATGTAGAGAACAACCTGTATGTTGTGTCAGATAGAGACATCTTTTGATTCAGGAGGTTCAAAGCTCCAAAAATGTATAAAAAGGAAGTGTACTTTTCTGTACTTTTCCAAACAAACAAACAAAAAAAAAACCAACAAAAAAAACCAAAAGAGGCTGACAGGAAGTAGAGTTGGGTTCTCAGGTGACTGGGGGGAGAGCAGAGCAATGCCACAGGTCAGCCAGTCAGCTGAGGCTGGAGGCAACAGCAGCGGCTGGATCAAGGCCACGTGTGAAATTAGACGAGTGCGTGGGAGTGGGAAATTGATTTGCCAGGCTACGCAATCTCCCCCCGTTTCAGGGGGAGGTATTTTGTTGCATAAATATGTGTCTATCACTCAAAAGAATGTCAAAGCTTTTTATGACTTTTAAACCCAGCCCCCACTTCTTCATGTCTTGTGTAACCTTTCCTCAGGAAAGATAGTTTTGACGCATTTGGTTAACAAAGTAGCATATCCTTCCTCTCTTGAAAATGCACGAGAATACTACCAGAGAGTGTTAAGACTGTGAATATTCTCCTAACTTATTTGATATGGCATGACCCCATTTAAACTGCTTGATGAAATTGTCTACTGAGGTATGTAAATGAATAAGGCTGAGGCCATGAACGCATAGCATTTAAAAAACAAAACAAAAAACAAGTCAGCTGAGAAAGCGAATGCAGCCCACGGTTGGTTCTGCGCCCACGCACTGTATGTTTGTATTTACATAAAAGTACTGAGTGATGGAGTGAGGAGCTTTATTATTCCGAGCAGCAAAGAAAATCTAAACACGGAAGACAGAAAGAAACAGGGCCCTGTTTCCCCGAAGCACCTGGAAATGGAGATGAATTTAACATGATGACACTTTTCAGGGAAACCAGTCCAGACCAAAATCCAGCTGTGCATTTAAGGGGGGAGGAGAGGGGGAGGGGGAGGGGTGGTGGTGGGCGCATCCTGGTTTTCGTTTAGGTTCAGGTGCGTGCTCATGAGGCACAGGGCGGTCACACTTTGACTCGTGAGGAAGAAATGTTTAGTTGAGTGGCACTTTTCATCAAGCTGAGTAAAACCAAAAGCCCCCCCCACCCCCACCCCCACCCCTGATGTAGTTTGGAGCTGTGTGGTCTTATCATGTGTGCCTTTCTCACTCCGCTCATTTCAAGATATGGTATGTTTACACTTGGCCAACCCCGTTCAAATACTGCTGAAAACATTTGGTCTCGATCTCCTAGCCAATACATTTTGGGGGGGAGTTGGGGGGGGGGTGGGGGCGGGATGGGGATTGTATTATGTATAGGGAAATAAAATAAACGTGTCTTTTACGCGCAGGTTGAGGCCACTTTGTGACAGAGATACAAAAACAGCGAGCTTTCGTTAGGCTACAGAAAACTGTGATCTCACTCGATTGTCGATTCAGGTACCAAACTGCATGGACTGTTTCTGTGAAGGAATCTGAAGAAGATCACCATCATCATCATCACCATCATCCCTAGATAATGCATCAGTGTGCAGGGCATTATTTTGAAACAAGTGGAAGTCTCTGTACATATTTGTATTAAGAAGAAACAGTGTTATTGTTGTTGTATTGAAGACGAGTTGAAAATGGTTTAAAAAAAACCAATAGTTTGTGACAAACGAAAAAAAAAAGTTCACAGCCAAGGGTTGTCCTGCTAGCACATTTTTACAGAGATGAGCTATTTTTACTGGTGATTTTCTAGGCATTGATATTGATATCCTTTTAAGAAAGTACAAAACTTCCAAAATTACAAGCACTTCCACAACGATAGATTGTATGGTAATTTTTGTTACTTTTGTAGATGTGGTCGTTCCTTTGCTACTGCACCATTTTGTAAAGTGGGACAGGCCTTGGCTGTGCATCCTCTGGGTTCTTTTTTTGTTTTTTGTTTTAATTTTCGTTTTTTTGGGTTGGGAAGTAAAAACACTGTAGATGGGCTGAATTTGTGACTGTGTGTTTGTGTACTTGTGTACATGTTCCCGTTCCTGTGTCAGTGTTATAAAGCAGAGACGTGATGTCAGTTATTGTGGGAGTATGAACCATTTTAAATGTTCTCTGTGAAAAACACAAATAAAGAATCATAGACAAGAATGACTCTGTCGCTTGTGCGTCCTGTGTGTGTATATTTGCAAGTTGAGCAGCATGTGCAGTGTCTATAAAAAGTATTCACCTCCTTGGATGTTTTCCATTTTATTGCTCTCTAAATAGAATCATGTTCAATATAATTTGGCTTTTTTTGAAAATGATTTACAAAAAAACCCTCTTTAATGTCAACGTGGAAACAGATTTCTACAAAGAAATGTCAAGTTATTGAAAATATTTATATTGTAAAATAAGTGATTGCATAAATGTTCCCCTGTCAAGTATTCAGTTTAGATGCACCTTTGGCCACAGTCACAGCACTGATTCTTTGTGGACAGGTCTCAGGTCAGTTTTTCTCCGTTCTTCCTTGCACTGAGATCAGGTGTGAACAGCCCTTTTCAAGTCCAGCTAAAAATCATCTTGGACTGAGGTCTGGCCTTTGACTCGGCCACTCCAGAACATTCACCCTGCTGTCTTTAAACCATTTCTGTGCAGCTTTTGCTGTATGCTTCAGGTCATTGTCTTGCTGGAAAATAAAATCTTCTCCCAATTTGTCTCCTTCAGACTGCATTCTATTCCCTCTACCTTTACAAGCCTTCCAAGACCTGCAAGGCCTGGGCCTGTTGAATTAGGTCAGTCACTTTCAAGGGGGTGAATATTTATGCAGTCACTTCTTTTCATTACATATTTTTAATTAATTGAAGTGACTTTGTAAAAATCTCTTTTCACTGTGGCATTAAATTTTTTTTTTGTTAATTCTTAAAAATAAAAGCCAAATTATATTGACCATGATTCCATTTATAACAGGAATAAAAGGGGAAAACATCCAAGGAGGTGAATACTTTTTTAATAGACATTGCATTTGCAGCATAATTTGTATTTGTGTCCACACTTAAATGTAACACGTAAATTTGTGGTCTGCTCCCCACTTTGTGAAAGGCTGTTTGGGGATTAAAACCTGGGGTAAGGTACATAGTTGAGATGGATAAGGTCACTGGAGGTCTTCAATAATATAGACAAACAAATGTGTGTGTGTGTGTGTGTGTAGGCGAGAGAAATTCTGAATGGAACATTGCCACAACAGCAGAGCTTGTGAATAAGTGAGGTATAGGTGCAGTATGTGGTATGCACTGACACACAGTAGGCATGGCCAAGATAACACAAACTGCATTCAAGACTGGTGAACAAAATGGGGGACCTCAGTGTGCTGTTAACATGTTGTTCCATGTTGTTCTTATGCTGAGCTGCACTGACATCTGCTGGGCCGTTCAGTGAATGCACATGTTGTGTCGATCACTAACAATGAGCATTGATCACAGAACTTAGAGCAGAACTTATTGGTGCAGATTTTTAACAAGACGGAGTCGACCTCACAGCAGAGACCTGGGGGAGGGCTGCATTGTGACAACTGACTGTGTCATCATTTGTCTTTATTGTACCTTTGTTTTCTTTTGTTTGTGTGAGTTACATTATCGTTATTATACCTTCTCTGTACAAGGGATGTATGGTACCAAAAGGTGAACCTGTAAACAAACTGTAACTGAAAAACACTGGTTTCCTCGGTTTGCTGCAGAGGATATTTAACTTCATCTCTTGGGATGTGGGTGTTCTAATGAAGAATCACATAGATGCACACAATCTTAAGTCTTACAGCTGCTCAGACATCTGTCATGATATAGGGAGATGTCTTTTTGATGGAAATGAGACAGTGCTGATGAATTTTGCAGAAAAAAATAAAAGTTGGTGTTGATGCGAATGACAAAATGTGCACAAACCAGAGAAAAGTGTAACACGGGCAGGGGGCCACGCTGTCTTATGTGATTAAGTGCATCCTGCACATAGACTGATAGAACCTTTTACAATGCTACATCCACATGGGATTATTAAAGGAAATTACACAATGTCCCCAATGCAACTAAAACATTTATGTTTTGTGAAATGACACACCCGTGTGTGTTTCTGTACCACCTGCCTGTTTTCATCCATTAAAGCAGCTTCGCTTGCATCTGCGCTTTATGTCCTCTCTGTCTGTGCTGCTAGGAGCAACCTTGATGACAGTCTGTCTTAAAGCCACATGTCTACATCTACTTTTTAAGTACTTTGATTCAAGTTTGTGTTTATCCAATCCAACCCTATTTTATATGTATAGCCCCAATTCACAACATACATTATCTAAAGACATGTTACAGATAGGGAATCAAAACAGCTCTCCCCCGTATGTTGTACATTCCTAAACACTGTAAATGGTTGGCTCTTCCCATATTCCTAAATTAGTGTATTAAGATATGTTAAAGGGAGTGTTGGCCCGATTCTTTTGTTGGAAGCCCAAGAACAAACTGGAGAAATCTTCTGTTCACAGGTAAATCCAGCCTTGTTAATCAGGGCTCTGTGGGGGCCAGCCCATCTGCTGCAGGGCTCCTTGTTCTTCTTGTCTCTGCAGACAGTTCATTATGACTCTGGCCCTCTGTGTTTGGGTTTATTGTCCCATGCTGCAGGATGAATTTGGCACCAATCAAACGTCTCTCTGATGGTTATTGTGTTAAGGCTGTCTCCTTTTATCTCTTAGTGCTGTTATTGTCTCATTGTATTCTGCTTTCAGCCCCTCAAATTTAACTGTGATGTCCTGATGCCCCATGCAGGAAAACATTATAAGAAACACTGAAAAGTCTATTTACTTCCTATCTCATCTCCTTTATCATATGACACACTGGCCCACCCACCCTTTGGGAAAGGAAAGGAGATCATGCTGTTCCAAAATTCCTTGGGTCAGCAACCTTTATTGACCCACATTTTAACACCGTGGGATCACAATGTAGCCTTGTCTTCGCACCACAGTTGTCATTCCTGGTGAATTCTCAATCACATCTTTCGCTGACATCATGACGTTCCTGGTTAGGAAGCAGGCACTGAAACTGAAGCAGCTAAACCGAATCTAGCCACCATTCCTTTTAGCAGTCAGCAGCTGCTGTGATTGGCTGAGTCACGGTGGTGAAAATACCTCCACAACACACAGGGACCGGTCGACACACTGACATGTAGCTGTTCATATCGTGGAGTTAATCCGTTCACCTACTACACCCTTCCGGAACCACATCTGCACCGTCCCAGCGCGACTGAATGTAGGCCATCCTCCTCCGGCCGTTATGCGCGTACGTTACGTCTGACGTCAGAGCGTCAGCTGGCCGAATGTTTACATCCAGCAGTTGTGTTTCTGGCTGGACCCCCAGCAACCCCCTCCAAGATCATCAAAAGGCTGAAGACGAGGCAAGGCGCTGGGACAGAGCACATCAGGTAGATCGTGAGCTTTGTCCGGACTCGGTATCGGAACCCGCGGGTTCGGTTTTTCAGGCCACGATCGTCCGTCGTCTCGGTTTCTCCGCTTCCAGCGGCGGACGGCGACTAACGCGGTTCGTTCTGTTTGTGTTGACCTTGCTGCCGCATGACAGCGCGTCGCGGGCGTGATGTTTTGTTTTCGACGTTCACACCTTGTGAGTGCGGGAGCGATGGGCCTTTGGGTTGTTGCTGTTTATTTGCGTTGCGATCACCTGAGTGGCGCAAACAGCAGCCGCAGCGCCGCCGCGCCGCGCAGGCTGGGGATGTGTGCACGGAAACGAGCTCGGAGCCACAGGTCGGGCTCTCACGTCTGACTCGTCTTTTTTTTAAAAAAAAACGACGCGAAGGGACGTGGGAGCTGGAGAACCGGTGAATGCATTGCGAAGCCGAAACGGCAGTGTTTGCAGGAAGTGTGTACCCTACTAGCCTACTAAACCGCTGAGGCGGTTACAGGGTGGCGTGCAGCGCCCTCCTCAGGTCATCTCTGCTGACTCTCCGAAAGAAACAGCGTACTGTATGATTTCACTCACGGGGGCAAAGAGCTCTCCATGGATTCTCTGCCTCAACATGGGTGTTGGATTTGAGTCAGACAACATGCTCTGCAGCTCCATCAAAGGCAGGAGGTGCAGACATGTTTTAAATGCGGTCGGATCGTTGCTCTTTTGACCGTGGCCAGCATTTGGCAGCAGCAGCCTGTGATCTCTGTCCTCTGGTGTTGTTTTCAACACGGCTCTGTGCCACAGCAGCGTTCACACCTCCTACTCTGTGTCTGCCGCTGAAAGCTCCCTCTGGGCCTCTGTAGTCAGATGGCCCCTGCTCCACTTGTGCACAAAGGTTGATTCATCTTGGATCAAATCAGGCAGGTTTTGGTTGTGCAGGAGTGTATCCAGGGTGTGCACATTTTAACATGTGACGAGAGAACAACACAAAAGCAACCTTTGTGAATGACTTCACAAAGTTGTAGGACTCACTCACATTGCTATTACTATAAATTTGATTGAATTATGTAGTTTTGATGTAAAAAAAAAAAAAAAAAAAAGTTCAGGGCACAGTTTCTCAGTGGCCCAGGGGATCTTCTTTTTCAGTGTAATCGATTAATTGATTTCAGATTTAGTTCATCATGAATACGTGTTTAATGGAAGTTGAACCAATAAGATATGAGGATTTAGCTTTGTGGTGCGCCTCATGAACGACCATACACAGAATGATTTAAAGAATTTTGAGAGTGTACGTACACAGTCAGGTTTGAAGGTTCTCACCCCAGAAATCTCCCATTAATAAAAGTGGTAGAAATGGAAAATGAGTTTTTAAATACATTTTTAATCCCCTCAGAGCTGATGAAAGTGAGTGAAACCTGATAAGTTTTGTGTGCAACAACAACTCACAGTGCACATAATCACATAATGGCTGTTACATTGTCATTTGGGATAGTGAAGCAGCCGGTTCTCTTTGTGTCAGTCAGGATGGGTGGAGCTGTGAGCGCTGGTGAGGACAACGACGACTTGATCGACAACCTGAAAGAGGCGTACTACATCCGCTCAGACCTGGTGGAGCGAGCTTTTCGGGCCATCGACCGGGCCGACTATTACCTGGATGATTACCGGGATAACGCCTACAAGGTTTGTGGACAGCCCAAACAGTGTCCAAAGAGATGTACAGCATACAAGATTTACAGATTTTTCTGCTTTTGTTCTTCATTACTGGTTATTTAAAGCATCATGTTTTCAAAGATTGTGATAGATCCACTTGTTCTTGTCAGGACTTGGCATGGCGGCATGGAAACATCCACCTCTCTGCTCCGTGTATCTACTCTGAGGTGATGGAGGCTCTGGATCTCCACCCCGGCCTCTCCTTCCTCAACCTTGGCAGTGGGACTGGCTACCTCAGCACCATGGTGGGCCTCATATTGGGTATGTGGTTCAGTGCACTGAGCATTCTTCATTTCAACTCCGGCAACTTTATTTGTTTTTGGGTATGTAAACAGGAAATATATTACAGCATATTACAGCATGTGTTAAACTGTGTTTTGCAAACAGGTCCATTTGGAGTGAATCACGGCATCGAGCTGCACGCAGATGTGATCGAGTACGCCTACCAAAAGCTCGACTCCTTCATCAAAACCAGCGACAGCTTCGACAAGTAGGTCTCCAGATGTGTCGCTGATATTTTTCTTTCTATTTTTTTTAAACGTGTGTACAGTATTTACATTCGCTCCTGTGTCTCTCTCTCAGATTTGAGTTCTGCGAGCCATCCTTTGTCGTGGGCAACTGCCTGGAGATCCCTCCGGAGAGCCGTCAGTACGACAGGGTGTACTGTGGGGCTGGGGTCCAGAAGGAACACGAGGATTACATGAAGAACCTGCTGAAGGTGGGGGGCATCCTGGTGATGCCTCTGGAGGAAAAGGTGGGTGTATTCCATGCACAGAATTCATTTGGTAACAATTGTTACCTAATTGTCATATTGTGTGGACGGCAGCTTGTAACTCTAAATGAGTCAACTACGCTATTGGACACAGAACTGAACTGTTGCCCAATGTTGAAACACAAATGATTTTGACCATCGAACAAATGTAGGTTTTTCTGGTCGTCGTCTCAAAGCTGCTTTTCCATTAAAGACTTGCTGATGCTGATGATATGGGCGAGAAACGCAACGCAGCCTTTTTGTTACTAAATTGCTACTCCGCAAAAAAAGGTACAAAGAAAGAAGACTTGTGATTTCATCCCACTGTGTGTTGTGCAGTTGACCAAGATCACCCGTACGGGGGCGAACAGCTGGGAGACCAAGAAGATCATCTCTGTGTCCTTCGCTCCTCTGGTGCTGCCCAAACACAGCACCAACGGCAAACCCAAGACTGTCCCGCTACGTGAGTCTCATTTCAAGCTTCATGTACAGGACAAGATACTACACTTTTTTTTTTTAGAATAGAAAATCCTTTCCAGTCTTTTGCTGCTCCGTCGCAACTTTTTTGGCGCATGTTGCTGTCATTGCTGTCATTTTTTCTGATTCAATATTTGCTATCTTTATCGTTGTCAGTTGGGCTTGGTATACAATTTATAATTTACACAGCATGCCAAACAGGGTTGCGTTTCTCTTGTTCCTTACTACAACCCTGTCTGATCGAGGTTCTGAATTTTGCAGCGAGGTACGAGGTACGGACGTTACAGGAGCTGGCGCGCATCTGCATCCGCCACACGCTCCGAGTGACCACAGATGGAGGAGACAACCAGTCACGTGGGCGGGGCTCTTCCTTCAGTGTGGGCAGGGGTCTGGCGGTGGCCGGGCTGCACAAGTATGGCCCTCGCTTCAAACGCCGGCGCGTCCACCGGCGGCATTGCAATACCCTTGTCCTGGCCACGCATCCGGTGGTGGCTGGCGGCGGCGGCGGCGGCATCGGCTCTGCTCCCCTGGACAGCAATAACAACCAAGGAGGAAGAGTGGCAGACGAGGAGGAGGCAGGGGAGAGGGAGGCCCGGCGGCAGATGAGAGGCAGCAGGAGGGCTGCGAGAGGCACCAGGGGCATGGTGGAGGAGGAGGAGACGGTGGAGGAGGAGGAGGAGGAGCAGGAGGAGGAGGAGGAGGAGAAGGAGACCGGGGAGCTGCTGCGACCCCAGCCGGCCGTGAACGTCCTGAGAGAGAGGATCCTGGGCCTGCCGCTACCCGAGCCCCTGAAGATGTACCTGCTGTTCTACAGAGAGAAATGAGCTCCGGAGTCCGAGCTCCAGAGCTGGACACAACCACCCAGCGGGGGCAGGAGCCTCTGCTACAACCCCACCCCCCAGTACGAGGCAGGACAACATACCTTACTGATGCCTAGCTCTCTCTCTCTCTCTCTCTCTCTCACACCTGTCGTCATCCTCTCCATCATCCGTTTTCCTCCCCACTCCCTTCTCTGACTCTGTTCTTTAGTATTTGTTTCCTGACGCTGGGAAGAGTCAGCTCAGTTTGTCCAGTGGAGGGAGGGGGGGGGGCTATGCTCCTCTGGGAGTAGAAACAATTCACGCCAATGACAACCAAGCAGGCTCTGATGTAAGCTTTGAGGTGCAAAGATAGAAAAATGGCTACATGAATACATACACAGTTTATTAATTTGCTCTGTATCACTAATCTACTAATGGAGCCCACAGCGGCCCGAGTAGCTCCAGCTTATAAATGGTAGTTAATGGCGCTGAGGAAAGAGCTCCGTCATTGTTAGGTCTACAACAGAGTTCCAACACTGTAGCAACAAAGAGAGAGCGTCTCACCCAGAGACCAGGGGCCAGGGACCAGAGCCGCTCTGTTCTACCCACTAACTCCAGCCGTGTCAGAGAGCTCACTCTGTGGATCGTACGAGTCCCGCGGAGGCCTGTTTGTGCACACGAGTTAACGCCGCCTCACGGGGATGGTGTAAGTTTCCAAAAGGAAAACAGAGCATCGGCTCAGTCAGCTTTGTGTGGAGAAAATTCGAGGATTCAACAATGGGAGGCGTGTGGCGGCTTTGATTATTTCCACCGATTTCCAAACAAAAAGGGAGCTTTGCCTCCAGCTCTCAGTCCATTAGAGCACTGAACTTAAATGATCTGCTTTTCTGAGGTTGGTCAGTCGTTTTTGAGCGTTTTGCGAGACTGGTTGATTTGACAGAAGGTTGAGCTTTCCCTTTTTCTATACATATGTTTTGCTGCGTGAGTGTCTGTTTGTCGTACGGAGATGACTTCTATCCTTACGCGTGTCCAAAGGGCAGTCTCCCTATTTTTCCTCTACATCCCATCGTATTCTCTTCACCAAAAGAGAATGACCAGAAAAGATCACATACTTACTAATATTCCAATTTACATAAATAAACCAGCATGATAAAGAAAAACAACCCGTAACTGTTTTTTGACGATTGACCGTGTGCAGGTTCTCTATCACCATACTCTCATGGGTTTTTTTTTCTAGTAATATCTGGATTTTTTTTTATTTTATGAATTGAAGTGGTGTGTACATATGAAAGTGTTGAATGTTTTGTTTTGTGAATCATAAAAAAACAACAACACAGAGATACTTAGTAGTAGTGCAAGGTATCATTTAAGGCATTTTCCTCTTGTAGTTTCTAGTTGGAGGGGGCATTATTCCTTTGTACTTTTTGCTTTTGTACCAAACTCTGCTCCCTCCTGTGCCAAACTTAAGTTGCATGGACTCATTTCCTGAGGATTGAGCAGATCAACAAGGTCCACCGCCACAGAAATAATGCTTGTGGTTCTGTATGTATTAGTTGAGATTTTTGTGAAGCGTTGGAGTTCTCACAGTTTGTTAACAATTTGTACCTGAGGAATGTTTGCGTGAGCTCTGGTTGAATGCAGTTGTGTAAATAGATGCTGGGTGTGATCGCAGCAGTGAGAGGGGGTTGGAACGCGCAGCTTGTGTCCGTGATGTATCTTAACGCCGAACGGGACGAGTCCAGACCAGCAGGACCTTATCGATCTAACGTCGTGCTTCACCATTGGCCGTGTTACCGTTTTCCACTGCTGCTGGATCGGCCTTCGAGTCCTGTGTGTAGACCATTCCTTTATCCAACATGGGTACCAGCCATGATTGGTTGTTGTGCAGTTGTGACTCTTTGCTGAATGTAAACGATTGAGATGGATTTTCTTTTTTTTTTTTATTTGCACTTACCATGACCTTTTGATGAGAATGACTTGGGATTTTTTTCAAATTGAAGCTGTATTATTGACTGCTGTTAATAAAGTTCATTATATAAAAGAAAGCCCAGGTGGAAGGGATATGATTGGTGAAGACGGCAGCTGCTGCTTGAAGATGAATGCCTACTCAGAAACACAGGAAAATACTAATCAACCTTTAAGCCTTGGGAGGCTTGAGGCTTTCAGTGCATATTCTTGCTTTTAGTGTGAAAGCTGAGCGTGAGAAAAAGATCACCTTCTGGTAGCTTCATCAACAAGTCAGTCCTTCTCTGAGAAAACAGAGAGGATGTCTTCTCTTGTGTATAAAGTCCAAACTGGCTATCGCCCATGAGGCCGGAGGTGACGGGGTCTGCGATGACCTGGAGGTTACGGCTTAAACATGATCGCACGCAGTCTTTTCTCTTTTTATCCTCAAGTTGTCTTTAATAATCAAAAGAAACTAAACAAGTAAAAGACGTAGCCAGCCGCAGACACAAGTGCACCAGCCTTAATCGTCATTTGGGTAGAAAGACAAAACCAGCATAAAAGTTGGTCACAAAAAGTCCAGTGATGTAGCTGTGGGATACAGGTGCAAAAGGTACTCGATTCAACTCAGACATTCACATTTTTGTTTTTTTCGCTCACCAGATGAATACCCACACGTGTTACTCAAGCGTGCTAAAGACAATCATGCAGTGGAGGTGGAGCGTTAGTAACGACAATCAGGCCTTGTTCCACAGATTAGTGTTTGCAGGTTAAAGTGTATGTGTAAATACTCAGCTGTGACATGAATGCACAGCTGACTCACTCATCTTTCATCCTCATCAATGCACACACACACACACACACACACACACACACACACACACAAAGCCTATACCTTGCTGAATAGAAAAGAAGACGCATAGTACGCAAAAAAATAAAATCTCAACATTAAATTACAAAGCTCAAAAAAATAAAACAACAATCTATTTTAAAGAAAGAAACAACTGAATAAAAAATTATATCTACATCTGGATATAAAAAATGAAAGATTATAATAAGTTAGAATTTTCTTTTTTCTTTTACAGCTGCAAAAGTGACTGAGGACTGCCTTTCAACCAGTCTATATCTACTGTTACACATGGATCGACATCATGTATGTAGGCATGAGCCAAAAAGTAAAGAGAGCCTATAGTGTGAAGCAGTGTTTTAACGACAGAGGTGGATGTTGCCTCTTTGACAATCCACTGCACATGTCAAGTACTGGAGAGGATTTCATTGGCCGTTTGAGCCGGGCCTGTGGGAGAGTCGGCAGCAGCAGCAGCAGCAGCGGCGGTGGCGTGGGGAACAAAGAGCAGCAGAGAGGTTCATCTGCAGGCGCGCATGTGGGATGGTCTGAGTGTTCACATCCATTCAAGTCTCCCCTGGGTTTTTAGTCTTCCTCTCAGGCCAAAACAACAGTAGATGGGGCTCAATATAATAACAATAACAATAAAAAGAATAAAGAAGGTGAACACGTCACTCTTCCTGTGGCCCTCAGCCAGAAACCTGGGGTCAGTTGAACGCTGTGTCCAAATGCTCTCCCTCTCCATCTAACTTTCTGACAGGGCTGTCGCGACCATGCTGCAAACAATTCCCTGAAGCTGGAACGGACGAGCAGATGAAGTGAGAAAGAACCCCACCGGCCGAGAGGAGAAAGCGGGCGCGCTTTAAATGAAGGAGCAGAGTGTAAGGGCGCAGGTTAAGGCACCTTGGAACCCTGATGAATCGGAGGCACAGTAACGTTTGGCCCGCCCGTGGCCCAGGGTGTGCGCTCAGCTCTCTTCTGTTGTTCCCCACCTCCCGCGTGCACCAGGAAGAACAGCATTGACTTTTTACAGCATCTCTATACGGCGCTACAGTCACACAGAGTTAAAGGAGCAGTACCGCACTTGAGGAAACACCTCTATTCCTGACGCTAACGTCCAAACACAGTAGGTGATTAGCTTAGCTTTGCGTAAAGACCATGTGGTTGCCAAGCAACTAGAGAAGACTGCCGAGACAAGCGGATTACCTCGAGCCTCAGCTAGTTTAGCGTTTAGACACGTGAGCTGTGTTGATCTGCTCGTCGAACTCCTTGCGACAAATAAGCACGGCTCCCAAAATGTCGGACTGCTCCTTTAAGACGGAAAAACCACACAGGACTGTTGAGCTCCGCCCTAACGCGATCAGAAGATATAAACCTAAACGTTGTGCGTCGGTCACAGGTGAGGCAGAGCTTCATAGTCTGCGTGTTCACGGTGACCCCGCCACACCCACACAACGTCCGCAGTTACAGAAAGACAGAGGACAACAACACACAACACGCGCGGGAAGATACAAGGAAGAAGTGCATTGTACTCTGGTCCATCGAGGAGGGGCGACTGTTGAGCCCATCTTCATTTTTTCTGTACATTAAGAACATTGTGACATACATATACATACATGTAAGACTGCGTTGCTCAGGAAAGTTAATAGCAGTGTAGAGTGATATGAGGCGTCTGCGTGGCTGCTGTCCCGGCATCCCACGCTCAGGACGAGAGGTTTTCGGATTTCCCGGCGAAAAAGCTCACGGCAACAATTCATAGTGGTGTGGACACAGTTCAAACCTACAGAGCAGCATCGGTATTAAAGTTTTCTCCATCCTCCCCAGAATCCAAGATTCCGTCGTCGCCCTCAGAGCGAGGTCCCAGAGTGGAAAGGTGTGCGAGAGGTTGCAGAGGCTGTCACTTGGGCACCAGGCCGCGGGATTGTGGGTAAAGAGGAGATCCTGGACTGGAGGGGCTGAAAGGAGAGGTCGGGGTGCTCGACTTCTTGCCTGTTCTCGGTCGACTGGGTGACAGAAAGTCAAGATTGTGGGAAGCAGAAGTTGTGAACCAACACACTGAGGTTTAACTGACATTTTCTGTGCTTCCTTTGTGTTTGGACCAAATCCAAGCAACGCAAGCTACAGCCAAACTATATAACTAGCGGTGAGAGCTGGCGGTGACGGTTTGCCTTACCCGGACTTTGGTTTCTTGAGGCTGGCGCTGGCGCTGGCGCCGGCCGGCGGGGTCGGTCCGAAGCTGCTGCGAAAGCCTGAGGCGTCGACCTGGATCTCGTCCTCTTCCCTAAGAGCGTCCTCCAGAGCTGCTGCCACCTTCGGGGCGATGACGGGCTCCTGGTACTCCTTGGTGGTGCGTGCCGGCAGGTCCATGTCCAGTATCAGGATGTTTTCAGCCTGTCGGGGGACAAGCAAATCAGTCCCAGTGTGTCATGTTGCAAATAAAAATGTATACGCCGTGATCCCGTGCACTTATCACTTCTGCTAGATACACTTCTAACAAAACGGTTAAAGCTGCCTTGCGACGTCTGGCTTTGTCCATCCAAGCTCCACCCTTGTGGCGAACACACAATCGCCGTGTTTGCGCTCAGGCACACGTGCGAACACATTCATCAGTGTGTGTGTGTGTGTGTGTGGGGCTCACTTTGTATCTCGTGTCCGGCTTCATCTTAATGGACATGAACGCGTGGTGACACAGAGGCCTCCTGTAGCCCACTGCAGACGAAGGCCTGCTCATCATCTGGTGTTCGCTGAAACACACACACACACACACACACACACACACAGCGAGACAGTGCATCATGGGTAAATGTGCTGTTTGACGCCATCCTGTCGCTGCAGAGGAGCGAACGCTTTAAATGCCGCTTTACGGTTTAAACTCAAGTCAAATGTAACAGCTGCTACACCCAAACAAAACAAAGACTTGAAGGACGTCTGACGTGTGATCCCTTCCATGTGATCCCCTGAATTCCACAGATGTGAGGTGTGGATGTATATGTTGTGAACATCAGCTGATCTGTCTGAACTGTTCCCCTCCGACATCTGTATCCACATCGGTCCAGAACGATCCAGTATCAGCCGGGCGATGTTTGCAGGCTTACTCATCTTCCAGCTTCATCTTCCAGCAATCGTCCTCCTCATCAACGTAAGCTCTGTTGACTATTTTGTTCTTCTCCTCCAAGGGAATGAAGTTCTCTATGATGAGTTGTCTGAAAGACAGACAGGCACGCTCAGATGCGTCTGCATAAATCCACACACAAAGGCGGACGGACGTGAGGCCACTTCGGTCTTGTGACTCCTGCGCTGCTGCGTGTTATCTATCACACATGCAGTTCTCCTCTCTGGAGGCTCGGCTTTACAAGTAAAAGATCAATTTCATGTTTAGTCATAACTATACCCTTTTTCGAAAAAATGCAGCAAAAAGCACTGAGAAGACACAGTTTGAAGATGGCTCGCGTTCATAACAGCTCAAACGCTCAGAGCGTGACGTGCAGGCTGCGTACTTGAGTTTGAGGTCCCTGGTGAGCTCGTTCTGGGCCTGCTCCAGCTCCTGCCGCTCTCTGATGTGCGTCTCCTGGATGAACTGGATTTCTGACTTCACCGACTGCAGCTTGGCAAACAGCTAAGGACAGAGGAGGAGAGGGGAACCCGGGGTCACCGCCGTGAAAAGGACAACCACAATATTCAGCCTTTGCTCATGAGGCATGATGGAACATCCAATATCCAACTGTATTCTGTATTCTAGTAGCCGCCCTACTTACTCTGCAAGGCATTTTATTTCCAGACAGACTTGCAAAATTAAAGTATTCATGCTGACGTGCACTTTTTCAAATAATCAAATGCATTTGTAGCAGTGGATTTTTATTTATTTATTTTGAACTGTATTCTATATCAATTAAATGTAAGGTGAAATATTTCAAACCTTTTTGGTTTTAACCCCTTAACGCCTATTGTCACGATTTAGCATCAAACCACTTCCGCTCCAAAACAGCCAAAATAGTGTCTGTATTACTATTGCTTTGTTACATTAATAAAAGAATCTTCATACCTGAGATGGGAACGGGTATTTTTTTTTTACCTTTATTGCCTGGTGTTGCTAATTTGCATCATAGATAATAGATTTATATCTATATCTATTTTATTTGCTATACTCAAATTAACATTCTCAATTTACAAATAATAATTAATAATATTAATATAATAATTTCCCTTCAGGGATGAATAAAGTAATCTATCTATCTATCTAATTTAGCATCTACTTGAAAGCAAAAACACACACCAAATTTTTTTTTTGATAATTGGAAATAAATTCAGGCGTTATGGGATTACGGCTTATAGCTCATGCCAAGCAGAAATACTGTGTCTCATATATTCCCTAAGATCATTCAAAAAAAGGATTGACAACACAGAAATGTCCACCTTGTGATATCATAAGTATGTTCATTTATAAACTCAGTGCTTGGTAGGGGCTCCCTTACCACATATTACTATATCAACCAGTCTTAATTGATGGGGAATATTCAACTGTGCAGATGGACGGGACAAGCAGGCAGGACACAGTGTCCCGTGCCAGTGTGGAGGGATGGAGGACAGGGCGGACAGCCGCAGAGTGCAGCGGTCGAGGATGGAGGCTGTTTACCTTTTTCAGCTTCTTGCTTTTGAAGTCCACCTCCTGCTGCAGGGAGCTGTAGGTCACCTTCAGCTCCAGAGTCTCCTCGTCACGGCTCTCCATCTGCTGCTGCATCTCCCGCTCTCGCCGTTTCTGCAAACAGAGCACCCATTTAAATGTGTGTGTGTGTGTGTGTGTGTGTGTGTGTGTGTGAAATCAAGCCTCGCAGGAGTCACTGGCTGAAAGGGAGATGGTCATGTGGTGCACAATTTCACAGTCAGTCAAGTAAGGGATTGTCGACAGCTCCGGCTTCCTCCCTCAGTCCAAAGACATGCAGGGTAATTAGGGACCTGATAAGCAGTTAATGGACGACTGGTGTAAGGAATGCGTCTGGGACAGGCACATATTCGCTCAAGTCCTCACCTGACACTTCTACACTCATGTAACCTGGGATGCCGACTTTTGACTCTAATGGAGACGGAGGTGTGTTACCTGTTCAGCGATTTCCTGCCTCTTCTGCTCCAGGATCCTCTGCTGCTCGTTGGTGTGATCCACTATGTTCTTCCCCCCGACTAGAAGCTTACTTTCCATCGCCTGAGCAGAGACGGGGGGAAAAAGTGATCACGCAAGCACTTCCATCTGACCACAGTACATTAGACTCACACAACAACATGACTTATGAGAAGATCCACTGGCTTGGGCAGACCGATCATATGGTTTAATCTTCTATAATTCTAATTTGTCACATTTAGGCAGCAGTTTCACAAAGTCACTCTGGATAAGTCTGCCTACCTTAACTTTGGCCGCGAGCATCTCTCCAGCCTCCTTCTCTCTCTTCAAGTCTTCCATTTTGTTCTCCTTCTCCTTGAGCAGCCGAACTTTCTCCTCAGCCACCAGACTGTGATCCTCCATGATCGCCTTTCTCTCTTGCTCCAGCTTCTCCTGCTGCTCCCGCCAGTAATCTCCCTTGTCGTCTCCTTCCTCATCATCGTCCTCTGTCTCGCCTTCTTCCAGGTCCTCGCCATCGCTCCCTTCCCCTGCCCTCCTCCTCGTCCTCCTCTTCTTTTTCTTGCCCGAGCGCTTCTGCAGCTGCGCCTTCAGCCTCGCGATCTCCTCCTGGAACTCCCTCAGCAGGGCGTCCTTGGGGTCCTCGTTGATGCGTGGTTTGTTCTTGATGTTCTTCGCCCTGTTGGAGTAGCGCAGCGTTGTCAGCGTCTCCTCCACATTGTACGACGCCGGGCCGATGTTGGCGACCATGACAGTGCGCGCGTTGCCCCCCAGAGAGTCCTGCAGCAGGCGAGTGAGCTTTGAATCTCGGTAGGGGATGTGGCTGCTCCGGCCGTCCACCAGAGCGGAGATGACGTTCCCCAGAGCGGACAGCGACAGATTGATCTTTGTGGCTTCTTTAAGCCTCTCCCCCTGAGCGCCAGTCTTGGTCTGCCTCTCGCTGCCGGCTAAATCTACCAGGTTCAGTTTGCCAACTCTGATGTGGTTCTCCCCGTCCACACCCAACTCACTGCACTCCACAGTGATGACAAATATAGCGTGAGATCGGGAGCTGTGCTCATTCATGTTCGTGGCACCCACTGAGCGATTCTGGTTGCCCACGTTCATGACGTGCTCGATCTCCCGCACGCTCTTGGTGACGAATGACGAAAGGTCTTTAACGTACACGCCCGTGTCCGGCCTCTCCCTGAGCTCAAGGCGACGTGACTGATCCTTGGACAGCAAGTCTTTGATCTCCTCTTGGTAAATTTCAAGATAGGATGCTCTCACCAGGTACTGCTGATTCTGGGAGCGTGAAATGTGTGTGAAGATGTGCTCAAAGGAGTTAGGGATCACCCCTCTCCTCTCTGGATCATTCCTCACCCCCTCCATGGTGTACGTTTTCCCCGTACCTGTCTGCCCATAGGCAAAGATGGTCCCATTAAAACCAAGAAGAACTGAATCCACCAGGGGCCTGAAGGTTTCATCATACAGATCTATTTGCTTGGAATTCCAGTCGTAGACTGAATCAAAAGTGAAGACTTTGGGGATTTCGCTGGCTGAAGCTTCCCTAGGGTTCCTGACGATAATCTGTCCCAGTTTGACATCGACAGACACCACCCTATCAAACTTAGCTGCCCGCTCCTTCTCATTCATGGGGCGACAGCGAACCACCACCTTAACCGACTCAGAACTCTTGTTCTTGGACATGGTGGGGGAGCGGCTGCCAAACCCACGCTTGCCTGGCACTTTGTATCCTCTGTCTTTCAGGTGAAGCTTCAGGAACACGTCATCAGTAGGGGAGTCCACATCAGAACCTGCTGGAGAGGACACAATCACTGATCAGTACCAACCTGATGATGCATCAAACATATTTAGCTTAGAAACCGGAAGACTGGCCTCAGCTCAGTGACGCAAGGCTATTGATCGACTTTAGCAATGACATGTCTATCCTGACGCTAACACCTGTATTGGAGGTCAACGTAGTGCCTCGGAGGACTTCTCCTACCACAACAGCATGTGTTGGTAACGACGAGGCTAAATAACAGTCGGTCAAAATGAGTAAACGGTGAGCAGCGACATTTGCTCTGCCTGTTAGGTAATACACCGGTGCCGCAACCCCAATTTAGCTAACTAAATTTAGCCTGAAAACTGGCAGCTCCGAGCTGCGATGTTAACTAGTCAATGTTGGGATCTCAGGTCATGGAGTGACAGCCGTAAGGAGCACTCTGTCAGCCGAAACACGTCGATAAACCCGGTGTTTGCAAGGTACCTGCCCGACTGATGTTAGTGACGCTTCGTCAGAGCAGCGGGTCAGCTAACCACCTTGAGCTAATAGAGAACGCAGCCCACAGCGAGACCACAAGACCGGCCTAGCAACAGCAAACATACTGGTAACCTCAGCTACGAGTCGAGTAGCATTACCTGGCTAATGCTGGTGGCGAGGGGCGCAAATGAATTCAACACAGCGCCATACATAAACAAGAAGCCCGTTAGCCCCGTGATACGGCGTAATGCAGACAGCTCCTCACCGCATACATAGAGACGTCGCTTCACATTAACTTGAGTCGGACGCTAGCTAATCCATAACTCCCAGTCAGCCATTAGCCGCTGCTCATTCCCGCAACGGTCCGGGCTGAGGTTGCCATGTCCCAGCACTGCGCGCCCCCAAAACGAGCTCCGTGTGAAAAACAAATTAACCCATGAATACGATGCACCCGGCGAAGCTTAAGAATCACAAAAATCTAAACAAGGGATACAAAATATGTTTATTCAACTGAATGATGAACTAACCGCCCATACACATCCCTTACGAAGAATACAAGATTCATAGCATTCTGCCATATCTGGCAACCAGGTCTCAACGAGCTTTTCCGGCATAGCTTACTATATCAGCTGATTCAAATGTACCCACAGCTAAGCTCCCAGTGAAGGGGGAAACAGGCTGAGGCTGGTCGTTCTTTAAAAATGTAGTGTGCATATCTTTATTGGTGAAAAACACTGTAGAAAACATTCGCCTCATTGACTTAAACATCACTGCATTCACTGCTTTCACACTAAGGAACACAATTAGCATGTCCCCACTCAGGTTTCATTCAATTCTACCAGTGCAAATCGATTCTTTTGTGTCCCTAAAACAACTGTTACCATCCTCAAAATAAGGGTTCCACACACTCCCTCAGTTTTTGGTCCTGGTAGACAGAGGTGGAAAAGACTGTCTCCTTTTTCCTCCCTATAATTAGTGTGTACAGGAGGATCAGTTACGGTGCTCTCCTTGGAATGGAGGGCAGAGAGGAAAAAGGAAAGAGCAAGCTGTGAGGGGATGGACGGATGGAAAAGTAGGGAGAGAAAGAAGAGGAAGAGGGCTAAAGAGAGCGCGAGAACTTGATCGCTGACAATGCAGTCAGTCTTTCCCAGAGTTTGCTGAGGTCATCAGAGGACCTGCTAACACGTCTGGATGGTAAAACACCACTGAAGCTACAGAATACAGCTGTGGCAAAAGGAAGTGGTGGGGAAACTGTATGTTTCCCTAATGGAGAGGAAAAACTGCAGGTAGAAGGGAACATACACATACTGGATTTTTTCACAGGGAACTGATAAAAAAAAAAAAAACATAGCATTTTTGGTAGCAGCATGTTCTAACATCAATCCCATCCTTTAACTTCCTCTCAGTTGTCCTAGATTCCAACCCATTCTAAAACTGAACCTTTATGTGCCTCAGTATCTTATCCTGCTTCACTCATTAAGAATCATCATAAATATTATCTGCTCTTCATGTGTTCTCTCGCCCCCTCATCATAGTCATCCAGCCTTAGTGTCTGGAGGGTGACCACATGACACTTGTGCTCAGAGTTCATCTTTATTATTTGATTTCCCAGGCTTGTCCATGCCAAAAAAGGAGGACGGGAGGCTGCGCACGTCCCGCTCCCTCTTCACGAAGGCAGAGAAGGAGGAGACGCAGTTGCCGATGAAGTGGTCAGCTTGGCCTAAGATGTACAGGTCCAACTGGGCCCAGTCTGGCTGGATGCTCACCACTTTCACCTGCAGAAGCCACAATGAAAAACACAAGTTAACAACCAGGAGGGAAATACAATATTCTGACAGTGACTGAGTATTTCTCAGTTTTCAACAATGCTAGAGGTTGCGTAAGTAACAAAACAAAGAAACACACCCACCTTGCCCTTGAAGAGCTTTTCAATATCCCGACTGTGGGATTCAGAGTCTGTGGCAATGTAGACTGAGCGGGCGGAGGTCTTCTTCACCCACAGCTTGACAGCCCTGCGAATCTCTGCCAGGTCAGGAAGGCACATCGTCATGGTGAGAGGTAGGGCTGTTTGGCGGTTGTAGCCGACACACTGAGGAGAGGCCATAAAGTGTGGCCCCGTGTCGCCACTCTTCAGCATTTTGCATGCATTTTGCTGTGAGGACGGATGCAGAGAACAGATTTCAATGTGAGCAGTTGATGAAGGTCTGTGACTGTGACTGTGAAGGTGCAAATGTAACCCATACTCTCAAGTGTGACTTGAGGGGATATCCAGTCATATTTCCTTTTTTCTTATTGTCAACAAATCCTATGCAAAACTAAAAACAACAAGCATTGTGTTTGTGTTATTCCTCCATTGTTGTTGGGATTGATTGACAATAGAAAAAATATAGAATATAATATAGGCTATTACCATTCTCATCCTTTCTGTCTGATATTTTTATGTGAACGGATGTGTGATTGTCTGTATGTGAGTGAATGAGACCGGAGACAACCCATAGGTCACATGTCCTCATCTCACCCAGTCGATGCCAATCCTCAGGTGAATGGCGACATATGGCCTGGTCAGTAAGGTGGCAATTTGCTCTTCTCCCTCCTTCACCATCCTGTCTGACCACACTACATAGCGTTGTAGGCCCACATGCTCCTCTGTCACTGGGAACTGGGCAGGAGCCCCAGGCAGCGCCAGGACAGGGTGCTCTGAGGGAGGGAACCTGTTCCAGCACAAGCATCAAGATAATCAGATGGGAAGCTAGCTTTGTCATCAACCAGTGGAAAATGAACCAGTCTGCCAAGAGGCGAGCACTGTTTTCTTTCATAATGCTAAATGTTTGGGGGGGGGGGCTTCTCAAACATGTACTCACTTCTTCATCCACTGAGGCTGGTGGTAGGCACTGAAAGAAATGCCACCGAACAAGACCGATTTGTCAAAGTCCGCACCGATGTACTCCCAGAATGGACCAAATGGGTTCCCATCCTAAAAAGGAATCAGATCCATCTGTCCATGTCAAAGCAATGAAACGTTAACGCTAGCCACATACTGACGAGCTTCATAACTAGTGTTCTATCAGCCACCAGAGGGCAGCATTTGACCCTCACCCTTTTCACTTGCAATCACCATCATTTGTTGTTGAAGAAGTTCAGCATTGATGGAGAAATGAAATCTTTTTTGCATGGAAAGCAGAGACCAATATAATCTGACGATAGCTAGCTGGCACTCATAAAGCAAATACTTCCAGATTTCCAGCAGGATTGTCACCTTCATGGGGCAGGACTTCTTGTCTGCGCTCCGCTGTGCAGCCGTCTCAAAGCAGTAGGCGTTCCTCTGTCCTGAGGGCCAGTGTTTGGGAGCCAGCTTCTCCATGAAGTCCTCCAAACTGACCACACGGTGGTAGGCAGACAATGCCTCTAACTTGAAGAACTCCCTGTAGGGAACATGGACCTGAGACAGAACAGAAAAGAATGGGATAAGACAGCACCGTCCAACTCCAGTTTAAAGCACAAGGCTGGTGATATTCTAATTCTTTTTTATGTAAGAAAAAAACCCGCTTGAAAAGAACCAAAAATGTGTTTGTCTCTTAGTGCTTTAGACTCTGGGCTTTCAGCCATAAGCTGGTGCTTATCTCGTGCTCTATTTCTGGCAGCAAGTCAATGTGTGTGTTGACGGTAATGAAAGGTACATACAGGTAAAGGTCATCAGTGTTTTTTAACAGTTTCTGGGCAACAAAAATGTGGAAACTGGAAAACTGTGGCGCAAAGAAATAAGATACTGTGAGGGCTGAGCTTGGGGGAAACACTGGCCTCTATGGGTAAAGACAGAGGGAACTCCTGGCATTTATATGGACAGGTGTGGCCAATCAGTGCCTCTTGGTCAAAGCCCAGGTAGATTGGTACTAGAGCTGCTGGTTTGTGCAGGTGAGTGGAAATTTGAGGGGGGACATGCTTTGTAATGTCTGATTTATTTAGGTAGAGTGAAGCTGGTGTCCTGACTGCTCTGTTGCCTCATGTTTAGGGATGCTGCTGCTTTGCTGGGGCCAGTCCATCTGGGTTATTGGGCCTGAGGCTCCCATTAAATTGAAGGTACTCTAATCCAGGAGTTAGTTTCCTTTTCCGTGCCTGTAAGATTTTGGAGTGATTAAATATAGCATCTGCTTTTACCTGAAGTTAAAACTGAGTTTCAGTTGGCTGTGAAGCTGAGCCAACTCATTTCTTTTATGTCTTTGTTTCTATGGGCAGTAAAGGAACATTGGATACACACTTTCATTGCATGTCGTGCGGTAGGCTTGAAAGTGGTGATCACGGGTGTTGTAAATTTGCTTCTAACGGTGTATTTTGTTGTAATGCAAACTATAGTGGTGGAAGTAGTGATCAATGTGCTCGCGTGACATATTCCGGCTGGTCTCTGTAGTAAGTACCCTGCCCATTTATTCTGTTGAAGATTTGTCTTATCTCACACAGCAGCTCATTGACATTGCAGTATATGTTTTTGGCTATTAATCCCTGAAAAAATCTTTGATTTTAAAAGGTATTTTTTCGTCTTTCCTAGGCCTTTTTGGGATTAACCATTTTATATTCAACATTATTTGTTAAACTGAATGCATATCCTTGAACTAATAAAACTGTATTGTGCCAACATGCTGGGAATCAGGGTCCATAAGTCCTTGTAGATAATAACCTGGAAGCTGTGTTGATCACAATACATTATACATATTTTCAATCAACAGTTAAATCTGTTTAATGTCAAAGAACAAGCCTGTAATATCTACTTAATGCACAAATGTCAATGTTTCCCACAGACGAGAGAGTAATTTTTGGCAGCAGCCATGTGGATGGGGGCAGGGGGCTCGCATACCATCCAAAAGTAAAACAAGCAAAATTAATCACAAAATATAACTCTAAACTAATGACTTTAGCCTCTTGAGTTTTAGTTTTGTATTTAAAGGTCTTAATTTGTGCCAGTTCCAGCAGCTCTCTGATTCTGACTACCTGTGTTGTGCTACTCTGCATGGCTCCGGTAACTATCATGGTATAAAAACCAAAATAATATTGTGGAATAATCGTTAGAAATATTATTTTTATTTTGAGATCAGGTTTCAAGCAATTTCATTTTTCATTAGTTTAGATGTAGGCTACCCTAAAATAGATCTGGAACTCCTATTCTGATCTGTTGGTGCAAGCACATGCACTGAGAAAAAAGCACGCTGAGTAATTAGGTTGTTATTTGCACAGTTAAAAAAGAAAAGGCTAAAACCTGCAGGGCAGTCAGAACACATAACGGAGAGGATGATTTTTTTCAAAACAAAAAAGTTGCCTTATGTTTCAAAATGAGTCATGGTGGTGACAAACTGGGGAAGTCGCAGTGCTAATGCTAATGCTATCAGGAGTGACTGACAATGACAGCAGCAGCAGCTAGCAGCTAGCCAGGTTCACCAACAGGAGGAGGGGACTGCCGTGGCAGCAGGAGGAAAACCCAGCAATGAAACACACAGACCTGGAGTTACCTGGTGTTATCTCAAGGATAAAACTACACATAACAAGTTCACACAGCACTGACCCCAGACATGCAGAGTAAAAGCTAAAAAACAGGGAGGAGGAGAATCAGGACATGACAGTGATGTGGACTGACGTGGATAATAGATAAGTTAAGAATGCATTTGTTTATTAATAGGCCACTGTGTAATGGTTCTATTGCCATGACAATCTTTTAGCTCTAATTTTAGAAACGTTTGTGTGATTCTTGTTTAGTATTGTTTATGAGAGACCTGAGGAGAGATGAGCTGCTGGCTGCTGGTCCCATGTGGAGATGTGGACATTTGTGTTTGTGCAGATTAGCCAAAAGTAATTTTAAGGTGTTTAAAATGTGACATTTATATCATGCAAATTACTTGAAATTGAGGCCTGTAAAGCTCATATATGACACATATGATATCAGGTGTGCCTGCATGTGTGTGTCCCAATGCGTAGCGGTCAGTGATGATATTATGGTGGGCCGCTGCATTACAAGTCGATGTATAGGAAACACTACATATATAGTACCGCTTCTCATCTCCATTCTTGGTTTTTGTGTTATTTCATAATTTGATTTGATTTTTATTTGTTTTGTAAATTGTAATTGCTTTTATTTCTATTTGTATTGTATCTTACCTTCCCAATCATTTTCTTTTTATTTAATTCCCCTTGGGATCAAGGCCATATCTACACCCTAAATGATCAGATTGTACTTACATTGGTGTAGGGGGGCGTGTGGTGGCGGTACACTATCCAGGGAGGGACCGCCAGGGTTCGGTTCAACATCTTAGAAAACGCCAGAGATCCAAGGAAGTGGTCTGCCTGGTTTCCAAAGCGACCTAAACAACAAGGAGGGTCACTTTCACAGTCACAGCGACTGGAGCAAGATGCCTCCGCATATCACGCACTATATCTACCGTTATCAGCTGTGTCGTTCCGCCCACACAACTTTAACCTCAGTTCAACTAAGTTAGCTGCTAACTAGCTAACGTTGCCTAATTGTTCAAAAGTCGAATTTTTATTGACCTGTGCAGGATGTCGAACTGATGCCTGGCTCCTAGCAGAGCTCAACACAGTAATGGGTTCGCATTTAGGCGACATGTACCATTTGTGGATATAAAACGCCACCCTCAATTTATGAATGAATGAACTTTTGGACTCGCTAGCTCTGTTCTGGCCAACGGAGTGCAGCAGTAACAGCAATGTAGCAGCCACAGGAAATGAATTACCCATGCACGGGCAGTACAGAACGTAGCCATTCTCATCCCACTGCAGTTCTTCGGCAAAAGTCCGACAAGTCTGGAGCAGAAGTGATGAAGCTAGACATATCAGTGTGAGAGCATAAAGTGCTTGTTGTTTGACCGCCATTGTGGTTCATTTCATGTCCCAGCATGCACTGGCTTTCCGCCTGCCGCTTCTTCTTCTTTGGCTCTATTGAAGCATGTAAACAAGAGTAAGACCTGCTTCTACAGCCACCTACCGTCGCGGAGGTGTAGAGGCGTCGTGTGTGTGTGTGTATTTTAACTATCTCTTCACACAGAGATTTTAAAAAAAGTGAATCAACATTTACACTATATTTGTCAGAGGAATGATTTGCTGAAGACATTTCCACTCTTGTCAAGTTGTTTTATATCTGTATAGACTCTAAATAGAAAGTGAAATGACTCTCAATACCCTGAAAACTTTGGTTTGATCATTGATTTAATAGTTATTTCTGAAAGTTGACAAACACCAACTTGAAAAGCTGTGTCATATCATGGATAGAGCTTGATAGCTAGATGTAGTTGTTGCTAAAATTCTGTGTGCTCAAATGTGTGACTTCACTTCAAACTAGTGAGGGAAACAGACAAAAATAATTGGATATCTTCAGATTGAAATGACCAGAAAATAGATTGTGGGGGTCTTTGAAGTTTCAGTTAAATGTGATAACTGTAATGCTATGATTTAGGAACACTGTGCAAACACTGCAGCAAATTCCAAACCTTCTAGAGTAATACCATGAGGACAAAAAAATAAAGTAGGGAAATGCTACTAATTACTACAGACAACCTTGTGCTATTGTAAAAGAATGACAGGAGCAATTTTGTAACTTTTCATCGATGTGGATAAAGTATGAAAAGTTTTACACTGAACCATTGAAAACTTGACACAACACATGCCATATAAGGATGTGAAAACACACATCAGTTTTTTGCCCTCCTGCCATAAGGTGTGAATTTATTGCACCAAACAGAAGAAAGGCTACATTTTACATCTCACTTCTTAGCGTTCCTGGCAATTGAGACATCTGTAAGCATTTAATTGATGCAGTGAGCGCTCTGCATATACATTAATACTCATTCAGTGGACTTGACAGCTCAAAGCCTAAGAAAATGTGCCTTTGCCACCCAAACATTGGTGGAATCGAATAGTTGAATCTAATGTTACAGGAGCAACACTGACATGAAACGCTGAATCAACTCACAAGTTTAAAAAAAGAATAATGATGGTGGGTGCCGGCACATATTGCCAACATGTTTAAAAAAACATCTTTACAGCAAGTATAACACTCAGTGATTCAGCAAAGTATTGTTTACTTATTTCTCTTCTGATTAGTCCTTCTGACTGAAAAACAAAGCGGTCACGCAAAGTTCACATTGCTTTTTGCAATGTGAAAAAAACAAACAAATGCATTAGACCTTCCCGCTCTGCCTGGTGGAAATCAGATGGAGCCAATCAGTGCTATGTCCAATGATAAAGACTGGGGTGAAACGAGGAGCAGCGTTCCCAGACCTCTATCATTATAGGTTCTTCATGAGATGTTCACATGTGTGCTCAACATGCCCGGGCCCAGTGTGTCGGGTAGGCATGGCAACATGTGGCCTGGGTGCGGTCCCAAACCTTTTGTTGCTCTCATTGAAATGTGCGGCCGCTCTGCCAGCCTGCCTCATTCGACTGAATCGACTGATAATTGCTTAAATATGTCACATCAAAGATGCCATTATCTACTGTTGAGAGGCTCAGTGACACAGCTGATCTGCATGTACAATATGATCTGCATACAATGTGTTGTTCATTATCACTCCAGGCAAAACTGCATGTATGCAATTCAATGGCCATAATAGATTATTATGATCTAACGAATAGCACATGTGGGCTAACCTCAAAAGTATTTACACCTCTTAATAAGGACTATGGAATTTTTTTAATTTTTCTGTATTTATACCAAAATCCCTGCTCCTTTTTTGTACCAATTCTTCACAGAGAAGAGTTTGAGAAGATTTCTAGTCAGGCCTTCTCTGTGAAAAATACTTAATCCCTCCACCTCCTCCAGTTCAGCCAACCCAGTCTAACATATTCTCTCTTTGTATTCAATCACTCTCGTTTTTCTTTTCTCTGATGCTCGACAGCTGGCTGTTCTTTCCCTCTTTTCCTGTGTCGTTCTCTGTGTCTGCTCCTCCCCCATCCCTTGAACACACACTGTTTTTCATTGTTAGAGATGACAGCAATGATAACAATGCAAAGAACCACAACTCAAAGCCAGAGAGAGAGAGAGAGAGAGAGAGAGAAAGAGAGAAAGAGAGAGGGAGACTTTCTTCAGGTGAACAAGTGGCGTTCATCACAACAACCAAATGAAACAAGAATTAACTTTCTTTTTTTTAAATTTTATTAGATATCTATGGAGTCTGGTCTGGTAATCAGAGTAAATTATAAATAAAATATATAAATATCAATATATAAAATGAGGTTGTATATTCAGGTTATGTATCTCTGACTCACTGTCCTGTGTTTTAACAATTTCATTTCCCTTTTTTGAATCTATAAGTTCCTCAGTCAACTTAACTTTGAGAAGTTGCAAAGTAAGAGGGTTTTTCCTTTCAGCATAACATTTGAAGTTGCATGTATGTCACTCACGTTTCCTCCTCCTCCTCCTCCTCCTCCTCTCTCCCCCTCTGTGTTCAGCTCTGCCGGCTTCTTACTCCCACTTCTGATGCAGAAGAACAGGCCCCACACTCTGCCTGTGGCCTTTTCACAAGAGCGAAATAAGGTAGTCAACCTCAAACAACCCGCCTCCTGTTGACCTTTCTGTGTCGTTATCCACTACCTGGCTTTCACTTCAGCTGAGGGCTGCGACTGTAGCAAGTATGGTGCAATTTCCCCATTTCAGCATTCTGCTCAGAAATATATTTAAGACCTAGTTAATGTTAAATCCTTCTCTTCTACAGTTATTCTGTTAACTGAATAAATAAAATGATAATCAAAAAGAAATAAATCCAACATAAAACCACCAATAACATGATTCATTTTGCCTCTAAAAATATCATTTTATTTTTAAGTTTTCCAACTAAACTGTGAAGAGTTATTTTATATGCATCCAGAGTATATTTCAGGGTTTTAAGTATCCATTAGTCACTTGGATAAAGATTAAATCTGATATTAGATTGCAGAACTCTTTCTGGCTCTGAAAATTTATTAGGATTTAACCAAAATTAACAAAGCTCTGATGACAAAATCCATTTTATTTCTCCCTCGGGTTCTTGAGCTTTGGTGTGTGCATAAAAACTGAATCTAACAAAGTAACCAAAAATGAACAAATCTCATTTTGCCATTCAAGATTTATTTAGATTAGATGTGCTAGGACAAATAGCAAATTAAAGGGTTGTGCTTTAGTGATTGAGATAAAAAATGAAATCTATCAAAGTATTTTTAAAAACTAACAAAGATTTGTTTAGACTTGCTACAGATGTTAAGAAAGCTGGTCAAAAGTAACAAATCTTGCAACAAAGTGTCTTCCTGACATGGATACTGAATCTACTGTAAAACTAACAAACAAGTAAATAAAAGTAGTGTGAAGATTTATTTAGGTATAGATGTGTTGAGAACACTAGCTAAAACAAAACGCCTGTTTGTATTTTTCGTTTTCTTCTCGGCTGACTTTGAGAATGACGGTCCTTACTGACATGAAAAACTGACATCAGCATGAAATTAACTCTTTTAGGCCCGAAAGATTTCTTTAGATTTACTTTAGATATATTGAGAGTTTAGACATAACTACCAAAACTCTTTTGACAAAATGTATATTTTTATAGGATGCACCTTATTCCAGGCATGTTTTCATTGTGTTGATAGAAAATGAGCCTACTAACAAATCAACAAAAAATAAAAAAAAATTTAAAAATCACATTGAGTCTGATCTAAATGCAGTAGTGCTCAGGGAAACAAAGCTAACAAAAACTAACCAAACTCTGTTGATTAGAATAATTATTCTCAGTTTTTGTTTTCCTCTCCTCATTCCTTACTTTGTAATGTGGATTAAGACTAAATGTGAACATAAAAGTTACACATAGGTGACAAATTACAGCCGTGAGAATTTATTAAAATTTAGATGTGTTGTGAAAACTAGCCAAAACAAAACAAAATTCCTACTGTTATTTTTTTATTTTTTATTTTTTGTTTTTTTCTGTGGCAGGGCTTTGCCTTAGTTCACATGAAAGTGACAAAATTAATTTAGGCTCCATAAAGAAACCCAAACCAACAAATCCCTGTTGACAAAATGCTTGTTTTTAGTTTCACTTTACACCTGAACTTAGATCCTGTTTGGCAGTGGATATAAATTCAGATTCTAACATAGATGTGACAAACAGGCGACATACTACTTTTACTTTTATTATTTGTTGGAGATAATAAGACAACTAAAAAAAACCCCCACAGTTGACAAGATGTCTATTTTTAGTTGTCCACCCTGGAATCCCCTTTTGATAGTGGTGTACTTTAACATTGCAGATTAAAAATTCATATAGTAAAGTAGGTAGTAGAAGTAGTAAATTAAAGTAACAAAACCAACATTTGTTGGTTCTAAAGAATGATTTAAAATGATAGTTTTCAAAGAAATAATGTAAAAACTATCAAAACTTTGATGGCAAAATGCTCATCATCATTTGATATTTTTCATTTTCCTCTCAGCTCAGATCTCCCTTCGGACATGGCGTGACTTCATGACGTGGATGTTCGCTGGACAAGACACTCTGCGTTCCACCCATCCACCTTATCAACCTGCTGCAGGCCATGTGGCGCAGGCTGCCTGTGACCTGATACCCCACATCAGCTGAGATAGGCCCGTGCTCCCCTGAAATTATCACCCAGCAGACGCTTCAGTGTTCCATAATACACACAGGATGTGGTCACCGGTTATCTTTCGTCGCAGCACCACTGTGCTCAACATCATCTTAACAGGTAGGCGCATCTTGTGAGAGGTGTATTGTAATCGAACGCCGCACACTTGGATGTTGGCTGTGCTGTGCCACTGGGCATGTATGGTTGAATTACACCCAAATACTAGCAAGAACCCAAATAAAAAGCTAACAACTCTGTAATCTCACCCCGAGCACCAGGCTCATTAAAACATACTACATGATAACCGCCTATAATCACACAAATATAATTAAGGAAAAACTGGCCCAAACTAAACTTGAGTGAAAGTGTCCAACACGCCTCAGTTCCACAACTGCACCACTGGAAGGGATGGTGGTGTCTCTGGCTTTGTGTCCCGCTGGCTCCCCTTTCAAAGCTGTTTATCGCCCATCTCTGCTAATGTAAACCACCCATCTGTTTTAAACAAAACACATAAAAAAACACCACGCCAGGCCCCAAAAGAAAGGACTGCTGGGTATTCTGGTGGCAAGGAAATACACTCCAGATGTGAACAAATTGCCCCCCCCCACCAACCCATACTAATTGCCATTGTGTTCGCTGATGCTGATTTTGGATCTCTTAGGTTTGCGTAGATGAGGCTGAGAGAGCATGGCAGAATGTGATAAGTGCATGTGTGTGTGGGTGTGTGCATTTGTTCTGAGGCTCGGGTTTTGTGTGTGAGGATGAAGCTGGTGAACCTAAAAGAAGAGCTGTGAAGTAAATGGTGTTAAGGGAAAGAGAGGTAAATTGGGATGACACCAGAGGAATAGTTGGAGATCTGACTACTGTTATTCCCAGCAGGCATAAACACGCACAGCTGTTTCTGCTCAATGCCTGATGAAGGCTTTATTTAAGGGAGCCCATTGCTTTCTTCTGTCCTGTCATCAGAAGTTGTGCAAAGGCTGGCGTCCTCGTCCCTTACAGTGCATCCAATCAGGACTGATTAGGTGTGCGGTAGCCAGAGACATGCAGGGGAGTGGCTGCCCCCGCCAGCGTGCTCGCGGAGGCGGTTTTCCGCGTGTGAGAGATGGCCTGAGGAGACCAGAGAGACAGACTGAGAGGAATCAGAGGAAGTCAGTTCCACGGCACCATGTGGCGGTTCCTAAGACAGTTAAAAATCGCTCCATGACTCCCAAATGACAGACCACCGTGCAACGGCAATCAACCTGACTGTGGTCGCACCAACCGCACCACAATCCAAATAAATAAACAACAGCATAATGAAAGAAGTTGTCCCTCTTTGTGCCAGGGAGTCACTTCACCTCATCCAGTTTCAGCCTTCTGTTTCTCTATCATCCTTACTTCTCCGCGTCTGTTTGTTGTGGGGATCCTCACACGAACAGATGCTGGAGACAATGAGCAAAACCGAGAGCGTCAGTCTGAACAGTGAGGATTCCTCCTGTACAAATTCCTTTTTACACTAAATCTATAATGATTCGCACCAGGCTTCATACAAACTCTTCTGTGTGAACTGACTGGGCTGAACTTGAGTGGATGCAGTCTTATACTCACAATCCTTTACTGATATAAAATTTCATGTGCTACTCGTATGTTATGTTGACTCCTATACAATATGACAAATTTACTGTAAGATTCAGACACTTAAAATTGTTCATTTTTTGCCTTCACATCTATTTAAATTATATATTGTTAAAGCCACACGATTTTGAATACATATTGAATAGTCATAGATTATTGGTTCAAAAAGAGAATTTAAAAATAACTATTTGTAAAATGAGATGAAACTTGATCCCATGCGAAAATGCCATCAGTTTCTTTCCTGTTTCAGAGTCTGTTCGTGTTTCCTGTTTGGAAATAAATTTAAATATGTGATGACGTGCTGTATCCTTTTAAAAATATTAATATTTCACCCAAACCCATTATTTATTCTGTACTTTCACCGTTTAAACGGTTCATTCTTTGTAGTTCTTAAATTGTACAGACATTTAACAACGTGCCTTTAACGTTAACTACACGTGTGCAAATCGGATTTTGTTATTAAGCATTCGTTTTCTTGTAAATGACACAATAAAATGCATATAAATAATTAAACTAAAACAATTTTAAAATTATATATTTTCCTTAATGTCCAGTCACAATTTTTTCACTCGGGCTGGTTTTAAGAAAAAAGTTTGTGTCAAGACAAAAACTTACTTGACGTTTTAAAAGCGCAATCGAAAGCTAAGCACATCCTTGTCTCAACGTGGACCTGTTGTGATTTCGTGCACCTTAATTGGCAGAAAACCTGCAGAACTCGATTAAAATAATCCGTGTCGCACTGAAACGCCAAGTGTTCCCACCGCTGAGGGATGAGGATAATACCTGCAGAGAGTGGGGACGGTCCTCCCGCTGCTGCTGCTGCTGCTGCTGCATCATGCTCACAAGCTGTTTTCACCACTGTGCAGCCACAGGTAACTGCCTATTGTGGTTGTGGAGAGACCCCCCCACACACACACACACACAAACGCACATACACCCCCGAACCTCAACAACAGGCATTTTCTAGCCCGCTACTCTGTATTGAACACGCCAAAAGGCTTTTGATGCTTTCACGTTCGGTCGGAAATGTGGCAACTAAGTGGGCGCGATTGATTACCAAACCAAACTAAACTGGGGTTTAACTGGGGATTGCTACGATATTGTATTTTTTTTTTAAATTTAGTGGCGAGGCGGCATTTTCTTCTCTCTTAACAATGTATATATATCTAAATTAATCAAAACACTAAGGACTGGCACTCCAACATAAAGCATATGTTTTATGATATAACCAAGTCATTTGTCGTTTGCGAACTAAGTCAACTGGTATGAAAAATGCTATCCTCTTCTTAAACTTTTATCGCAAACAGTAACTACGCAAAGACACGGAGAAAAGTTAGTTTTTTCTTTTAGAAATGTAAAGTATTAGCAGGCGGGCTGCACTGGAAGGCAGCATTATTGGAGACTCTTGCTCCCCCACCCCCCATACTCACTCTCTCTGCACAAACACATTCACCCTGCCTGCGGGCTTGGTGGGGCGATTGGAAGCCTATGGAGGGGCTGGGAGAAGAGGTGCTGGGGGGTTGGTGGAAGTGGGGGTGTGGGTGATGAGGAAACGAGTTGATGTGCCCTGGAAGTAATTCTTTCACCCCCCACCCCCCCACCCCACCCCACCCGCGCCCTCAAAAAAAGAGAAAAAAGTGGGATAACCGGGACCTTATACACGTGGGGGGCCCGGGACGGACATCCACATTCCTGCTTATTTTCTTCCTCTATTTTGTCAGTTGTTGCCGCTGTAACAGAAAAAAATAACGAATATTAAATTGGAGAATGCTTGTTTCACGTTGCGTGATTGAGAGAGGTTTTTCTTCAATAAATAATAATTTAATGGTTCTGTTTTCATATTTCCCATAAATCTTTCCCCATTTTTTATGATAAAGAAAATGTGACAATAACCCACATGAATGTAGAAAAAATCTTACAGTTCAGTTGTAGTGATAAGCTACACATTTGGTTGTGTATCATTTTAAAGTCAGCATTAGGAAGAGATTATTCGTGTTGTGGGTTTTGACTTTTCTTCTCTTCAGTTTTTCAGTCAAACGAAACGCACCATTCTTACACCTAGTGACAGGCCTTTAAGCAGCAGATGTGAGCTCATGATGATGGATACATTTTCTCTCATTCGTATTGGCTTTCACAGAATGTTGACACAAACCCAATAAAACAACATAAAAAATAAAGATAAGTGAATAAAGTCCCATTCTAACAGCGATTTTCGTGAAACATTTAACAGCTGCAGTAAACCCCCAAAGTTATTAAAATATTTTTACACAGTAATGCTATATTAAAATGTGGTTACATGCAATAATTTGAATTTCAGTGGAATATTGATGGGATGTTCATATGTCAAACCTTGGCTCCGTTACAATATAATTATGTTTTTTTTAGAATGATTTGCCAAATAATTAACTTATTTTTCCCCTAATGTATAGAATATTTGAGCGGGGCTGCAGGTGTATTAACCGAATCAGTTGCTTGTGACTGGGAGGACCCCCCCCGTAAACTGTCCTTGCTTTGAAAAAAAAAAAAAGTTTGTGAAAGTGGCGTGACGTCACACTCCCACAATGCTTACCGCCCCATAACTCCACTGCAGCCTGAGGAGAGCCAGACACACTCTCAGGCCCCGAATATAGAAAAAAAATTATTGAAAAAAAAAGTCGGAAAAAAAAATCTTAAAAGTAGCGGATCGAGGGCGGAAAGGAGCGGGGAGCGGTGCCGTGGGCTCTCCCACGGTGGGTTTCTGGTCCGGGTCCGGGGATGGAAGGTTACCGGGGCTCCATGTGAAATTGACTAATGCGGTGCTGGAAACTTTTAGGTAGGTTAACTGCTCGGGTTTTTCTCTCTCTCTCCTGCAGGAGCTCATAATGTGGCCGCACGTCGCGTTGTGTGCATGTGTGTGTTGGAAACAACTTTAGGAGCTTTATATCGACTCACTGACACATCGACGTGCGCAACACTTGAATTGTTGTGAACGCGTTGTTACCGTCGCGCGATCGGACTTTGCGTAATTTTTTGCGTGTTTTTAAAAAAAATTATTTGTCGGCGGCGTCGGAAGGCTCTCGGGGTATTTAATTTTTAATTACGCCTCCTGTGCTTCTTCGAGGCATTTTGGCTGTCTTTTTCTTCCTTCGCTCGATAAATGTGTTGCAAACGCGAACGTGTGAAGTTTGGAAACGCGGCGCACTTTGTTCGGCGGCCCGTCGCTGTTGACGTTTGGTGTTCTTTGCAACTTTTTCGGCAACCTGGTGAGTTTTGAGCAATTTCCGAACATTCATCCAGTGTGGCACGCCGCTGCAGAGGACAGGGGATGTGTGCGTGTACACGCTCCGATCATACTCTGATGGAAGCTGTTTGCTGAGTGTTTCATTCTCCAAATGAGGAGTTTGGTGACTGATAGCGAGGCCGTCGACGCTGACTGCGTGTAGCCCCTATTCACCAGGTCACCTACACGGGTTGTGTCATGTTTTGTCGCCCATCGGATGTTTTGTGGCCCTCGCCTGCGTGTGAGAGTGTGTGCTTTTCCTAGGAAGCGGGTAAACAACAACCAAGACCCCCCACCAAAAAGGGAGGAGGGAGGGTGAAGGGGTCAGAAAGTGGGGGTTCAGTTTATGCACTTGTTATTGATAGCTGACTTGGCTGAAGGCTTCTACCCTTCACACGTTTGTTAACAATCTTTGTGGAGACAAGTTAAAAAACAACAACAACAGTTGAAGTGACAAAAAGTAACACGCACTGAGCAGAGCGGTGGAGCTGCTGGCTGCATTGTGCTGTTTTTCTCTTCTCTCATGTGATATTTATGTTTTCCTGTGGAACGGCAGAGGCTGCGCTCACAATGCACCTTGTGATATTTCGATGTTTTCATCACACCAGCTATAAGCAGACATCCTGTGGTTGTAGCGGAGGCACACACACGCATGTATGTAGGGCTCCACTTCCACACATGAGCAACTCAATTGCTACTTACAGCCACATTTGAGGTCTCCAAATATCCGATCAACAATCCACAGACTTCCATCTGCAAAACTAACATGAGGGGATTGTTTGGCAGGCTGTTTTTGCTGGAAAAATAATGGAATCAATTTTCAAAATGCTGCAGCTACTGGTTTAATGTTTTTGTGGCTTGCCTAATCTATCACTTGAGTAATTGAGACTCTACCTGTGATGGTTTGCCAGGTTTCTCATGGAATGCCTGTGTAATAGGACAATCAAGTATTAGCACCAGTGATAACATTGTAATGAGATAACTGTATGAGATTTTGAGAGTGTAAAGTGATTTTGTGTGTACAGAACTCAAGTTCCCTGCATGGTTTGAATGACGAGTTCTACAGAGCGATGATGGTGATGATCATCACCATCATGCTTTGTACAGAAAAAGAGACAATCAGTGAGGTAGTGAAATAAAAAAAAATCAAATAAAAAAGAGGTGAATCGTGGCCCCAAGGCAGCAGTTAGTACATGATTACATGAAGTGTTAAAATTCTTACAACACCTCAGAAAGATAAATGTCAAAGCCGCAGATCAATAAAATGAGGTGTGAGTTTTCGGCGGGTTTTCCCCCTCGGCTCTCACCCCTGCAGGCGAGCCACCGCACACTTTCTGCTGCAGCATTCTCTGTCACAGGCTTGTTTCCCTCAGTGCCTCCAGCTACATAACAAGGAAATGGAAGCGAGTTCGTCACGAGACAATGTCTTTGTTGCCGCCAGTCGAAGTGCAAGTCGAGACCCATGTGTTGACATTTGCCACCCTCTTGACTGTGACAGCTCTTCTGCAGCCATGGACCTGCTGCATGGGCTTCTGCAGATTTCATTTCCTCCAGACACCGAGAGCGTGAAAGTCAGGTTGTTGTTGTTATTCCAGTGCACCTGTTTGTAGATGCCGTGGCTGATGTAATTGGTATTAATATAAAAACACAGTATAGTACTTTTTCATGTAAGATCACAGGTGAAACGCTCAGAAGATAAACTTCTACCCATGAGTTGTTGTTGCAACCTTCCATTTTTTTTTTACAATAGTTTCTTTATATGTTATTACAGAATAATAATCACATAGTCCCTCCTGCTTTGATGATTGCTGTTGCTCTTGCATTCTTAAGCTGCTCCACTCTCCAAAATACTTAGTGCCAGGGACCGTGAGCCAGCTTCTTCTCATTAGCGTCCATACATTGCCTTACATTACTCCCATGCCCCTGTGGTTGGAGGCAGCACGTTTCATGTTTGCCTTTGTGATTTGAGTGAATGTGTTTGCCTGTGAGAGCCCGCACACATGCCTTGTTTTTGAGATGTGCGCACGCATGTGTGCGCGTGTGCGCCTGAACTCACGGTGCAAGCTTGTGTGTTTGCAAGAGGGAGAGAGAGAGAGAGAGAGAGAGAGAGAGAGAGAGCTGTTTTTGAGCTGGAGGGAGGTCCTCTCCTCTGCAAATCCCCCACAATTCCTTGCACCTCTGTGGGCAGCGGTGGCGGCGGTGGCGGCGGCAGCAACAGCAGGCTGATTTCCATGAGAAAAGAGCATCAGTTGGGTTAATGGGAGGGACAGCCCCTCTGAAGGGACAAACGGTAGTTAATAACCAGGGAAGAATCGGAAAAGCTCTGATCCCTTTCTTTGTACTTCTTCACCTTCTAGAGGCAGGGATGGAGCAGGGGGGTGTGGGTGTTGGTGGGGGGTGCACAGGAGATGACTGAGGGAACAAGGGACACCGGGTTCATGCTAGAATGGATGGAAGGGGCTGCAGGAAGATTGTACTATCTGTTATTTTCTCAAGACGGGGGAGTGGAAAAAAAGAAACGCAGAGAAAATGCAGGCAAGCCGAGAGCCTGAGGACCCGCGCGCAACATGCAGGAGAAGTGTATGTGCGTGAAAGGGTTGCAAGTTGGTGTAATTTGAACTTTCCGTGTGCTTACGGAGTGTTTCCCTGCATGCGTGTCTGGTGTCACCGGACAAGCAGGGAAAGATTTCTTTATTAGCGATAAGCTGCTGGTCGTTCAGGTCGCTTTGAGGGATGGCTGGCTGGAAAGGAGGAGCGGGATTTAGGATAAGTAACTGTACGTCCAGCGGGGAAAGAATGGAAGAGACTGAGATGTGAGTCAGGAGGAAAGTTCCAATAGGAGGGAGAGAGAGAGGCAGGTTTCAGCATCTCGCATGCATCGTTATTTGCAAGAAATTAGCATCACCTAAGAAGTGGCTTGTCTTTCCCACACTGAATTGGGAATTGCTCAGATTCACATTCATTTTCTTTATTTATCAATTTATTATCGAACATGCACTGATTTAAATAATCATTTTACTAACTAGCAGTGAGTTCTTTGTACCACTGCTGGTTTAATATTTGAGTGATTTTGATTCTTTTATTGATCAAAGAAAGTAGTGTTTTGGTATCAGTACTGAAACCCAGGTAAAAAAAAAAATAGAATCCTGCCCGATGATACTGATCTCTATGTCCTTATAGTTGGGTGTATTAAATTGTGTTTTCTCCCCTGCTGGGTGTTTCCTTGGTCATTGTGGGTGTTTCTCATCCCTGCAGCTTTTTTTTTCAAGCTGGTTGCAACAGTTTAAAACTTCAGGGTCATATATATAGTAAGTGCCAAAAATGGCTTGGTGATTCGTAGGCGATGTCGTGGCATTTTTAAAGTGAAGTTTTTGGTTGTTGTTTTTTTTTTTTTAAAGTGCAGCCAAGTAGTTAGAGTTGCACTAGTAGTTAGACAACATACTAGTGCATCTACAGAAAGTAGAATATGATGAAAAAAGTTATTTTTTCAGAATTTAATTCAAAAAGGTGATGCATGTGAAATCTTTCAAGCCTTTGGATGATTATGGCATATAGGCATAGAAATACTGTCTCAGATATTTCCTAAGACCAATAAAAAAAGATTTACATCTTGTGAAAAGTACATTCATTTATACACCACAAATTACAGCATTAACCTTTCACCCATTTCTCTTCTTTTGAGATGCACTAGTGAACTATGAAGGTGAGACCATGTAACTTTTACAAACCAACTCAGTTTAGTTCTTCCACAGTCTGCTATGAGCACCCCAAGTCTGGGGACATGAGCAGACTTTGGATTGATGTTGTCATGTAACTGGCTTTGTGACTCTTGTGTGCTTGTGCTGCTGCTTGTGCTGCTTTTCCACTATGTTAAACATGTAGCACTGTGTTCCAACATGGCCAAAGGAAAAGATGAGGTTTCTCTGCTTATCACACTCAGGAGATCTGCTGCTACGCTCTGACTTGATCAACTGATGTCGGCTCATGTAAACAAACTTTAGACAGGTGTTGCTGTGTGACCTGCTACTTTACTGAATAATTTTAGCAATGATATGAATGTTGAAAGTGAACGTTTGTTGGTGACCATGGAAACTGTAGTTTGGCCACATGATCTACACACAAGGGCCACTTATAGCACTAACTTTTCAAACTGCACGTCACAGTCTTCATCCACCATGTTGGTCTTGCCGAATTGTTACTTGCCGTTTAACTCAATTTAAGCTTTTGTTGCCATCTTTGACATGAAATAAACTTATGATATGAAATGTTTTCATGTCCCTCTTTCACATCAAATGAACAGGGGGTTTTATTCGTGGTAAAATGTGCTGGGTGCACAAAACATCACTCCTTACCTTCTTTATGGCAAATACAACTATATAGGTTTATTGCATTCAGTTGGCAGCCGGGACAGAGGGAAGAATGATGCTTTGCTGTGTAATAGACTGATTGAAAACAGACATACGAATGCACAGCGCAACACACACACACGCAGATATTTACAAGGCTAATTAAAGTTTTAAAAAAAAGAACCTTCACATTTTCATTTTTATTATGCATAGGCACAACGTTAATAATACAGGCACACATGCTCTCATTTACTCACACTGGCAGAGGCTTTTTGGACCGGCACATTCTGACGGGTCCTGCAGTATGCCGGTCAGAAATAGTAAGAGGATGCTAGATGCTTGAACCACATACTGCCACTTTTCCTTGCAAATCTTTTTCTAGGAAGAGTGGGGCAGCTGTGGCTTTTCAGAACCTCCATCCATCCATCAACCGGCACCCATGGTTTACGCCACACAACACAACACACACATACACACACACTTCCCTCTTTTCCCTTATCCTCCTCCCTTCCTTTCTCCATTTCCATGCATCTTCATTTCTTCTTTCCGTCAGCTTGTTTCTTTGCCTTCATCCCCTTCTCTCTCTCTCTCTCTCTTTCTCTGTCCATCTGTCCCTCTCTCTTTTGCCCTTCATCCATCCCTCTCTCTCAGACTGAGTTTACAGCCCCCGGGCCACTTCCGCCAGGCTGTCTGCAACAGATTTATTAATAGGCTTTTCTCTCTGTGCAGTAAACACAGCGTTAGTTTAGGGGGTTGTCTCTCAGACACTGATAGACTTGTACTTAACCTCAGGCACTGAGTGACTGCGAATAGAGGAAAGTCTGTTGCTTTCAAAGATGATCCACTGCAAGATTAACTCGAAGAGGGACTGCTGGAAATAAAGTGGAGAGGGAAACAGAAGTGACTTGCAGTAAAGGCTGTTTGCAGTAGATTTGCACAGTTTGTGACATTTTACAGCATTTTTAAATTGACAGGTTGTGAAGCGTAAGTGGAATCGGGGTGATGCCACACCACAGAGGCCTTTCGCTGGATTTCATTGCACATGTTGCAAACTTGCATCTTGCTCATCCACTGTTAAACACTTTGACAAACATAGTCTCACCACAAAGGTCCATTCAGTGGCTGTTTCTGAGCTTTTGGTCATTTTACATGATCATCCTCAGCATAAGCCCCCAACGTTATGGCACTGGGGGTGTGCTTCTTTCTGAGCAAGACGTTCATTCTCGACCTTGGAAACAGCAGTTGACAAAACACTGTGCGTGCTAAGCCCCCCATTAGTTACCATCTGCCTGTTCTCACAGTTCCCGATTTTCAAATTTAAAACGTTTGGCGTGTCTTATTTCTTAGCCGGCCGAAATGACAACCGTCAGCTGTAACCAGCTAATGAAGCTAACAGCTACCAGCTCACGAGCTGGTTGTCAATGCTGTTTCCTGCTGACTTGTTTCTTGTCTTAAAGAAAAACCAACCAACAAATGAAAAACTCACGAGTTGCATTGCAGCTAAAAGCTTCTCATCTTAGTATTGCAGGTGTTTCAGAGATAATTAAACTGCTTAGCAGACTGTAGTATTTGGACAAGCAAGATTTAGACCTTTGCTTTTAATGTTAGAGAAAAGACGAGGAGTGAGGTCAACAAATGAAAGGCTGTCTAAGGTGGCCAGTTTAGCCAAAGTAACTGGAGCGTTCCCCAAACTTCCCCTGAAGCAAAATGTCAGCACTCAGCCCCTTTAAGACTTCAGCCTGTATATGTGTGTGTTACTGTCAAGCTGCTCTCCACCTGTCCACATGAGTCGTTCGTTCAGGTCAGAGCTGTTTGCCCTGCTGAATGTGCCCGAGCCGTTTAAGACGTAGCGGAGTGGTACTGGACCCGTGGTCAGGTGTCCGCAGGCCCACCAAATGAAACGCGACCCGACGCTCTGCTGGCCTGTCATCACGCAGGAATGAACCAACATATACCTTGAACGTTATACTGATATCCTCATGGTTTTTACAGATGTAGCCCACAGTTTGAAGTCTCTTCTTACCACTGCGTGTGTGGTGGTAAGAAGAGCCTGGTGCTGCAGTGCATCGCTCAAGAGAAGTGGCGTAGTAATTTTGTCACCTCTTGGCTGCAGAGAATACCTTTGAGCTTGTTTTTTCAAAAGGTTCATTTTCTGTTTCAGAACGATGAGATACTTCCATTAAAAGCTGCAGCTAAATTCAGGATGCCGCAAACCCAGTTTTGTCATTTCTATGCTTTTGCTGTTGCTTCATTGCTTTGTGTGTGTGTTTAGGGCAGCAACTCATCATTATTTTCATTATCATTTTAGTATCAGTTTATTGATTTAAATAAATGAAAAACTCTTTGGTCTGTAAAATATCAGAAAATATAGAAAAGCCTCACTGTGGCGTTCAGATTGTGTGTCTGTCTCACAGATATTCAGTCTGGTAAAGCTGGAGCCAGAAAAACATTTGGCGTTTTTGCTTGAAAAATGACTTAAACAATTAGTCAATGCTTTCAAGTCAAGTGTGTTTGAAGTTATTTTTTAATGGAAATTGATTTCATCAAATATTGTTATAAATAATAACAACAATTATTGTTGATGCGATATATAGTTTTTATCTTTGTGATGTTTTCTGCCAGTTTTCAGATTTATTGATCTGGGAGGTGATTTCCTGTGTGCAGTTTTCCTTGCTGTGATAAATATGGTTGAATGCAGCTCAGTAGTTAAGTTCAAGTATTTATTTATTCCTTTATGTGACAGAGATGTTGTAATTCAACACAAACTGCTGCAGAATTCCTGCCACAGACCATTTTAAAGTTTGGGGAGATATTTCGAGTCAGTTTTACAGGCAACCGATCAGGAGCCTGTGTCATAATGACTGACTGACTGACTGAATTGTCTCCCGGTCAGAGCGACTCCAAAGCTGCAATCATTGTTTTCGTTAGTGATGATTATTGTATTTTATGTGATTGTGTTCCCGGTATTTTGTTTAAAAAGCTGGCCCTTAAAAACACACTTTACAAGCTGACATATTCAAATTGTTCAAACAGTCCAGTCATAAAAAGGAAAAAAATATGTAAGACGCTGCAACCAACTTCCAGATAGTTGGCATTTTCCTTGGATAATAAAAAGTGATTTATTGATTATCGAAATTGCTGCTGAATCATTTCTGCTCTAATGGTGGCCTGTAAAGGCTGACTTTGACATTAACAAAGACTGTAACTAAAAAATTGTTTTTAGGGCTGAAAATATAAAAAAAAAAAAAACAGTTCATGGACTGTTTGAGCGACAGGAAATAACTGAAAATTTACCAAATGTGGTGGACTTCAGCTTCTCAGATATGATTTGCTCAACAAATAATTTTTAACGTTGCTACGTTTAAAAGTTTTTAAAAATGCGTTAAAAAGAATCAATTTATGCAAAAATGAAGACTTTGAAAGAATTTGAAAACAGAAAGTGTAATGAATTAGTGAAATGATTTTGTGTGTTTTGTACACTAAATAATTACTTTTAAAAAACACTAGCAGTTGTATCTGTAATAAAAAATAAAGTTGGAGAGTCATGATGTAGATGTGACATGAGACAGGGCAGAACCTGAACCATGGAGTTAACCTGCTGCTTTACTCTTTTCAGTCTCTTCCTGTATCTACAAAAGCGTCTCCAGATTTAGTTCATTTTTAGGACTTTTGTGGGCGATTTTTGTTTACGCTGTTTCCTGTTTGGAAAAGATTTGCCGAAAACAGCTTTGGTGGAGTCATGGTCATCAGCATTCCTATTATTATCTGTTCACATGCTAAGCTGTGATTGGATCTAAAGCGTTGTGGTGCGCTGGTGTTGTGCGCTGCTGCCAAGGAATGCACCACTACTTGACAGTCTAGTATGTACATGCACAGGAAGGACTGATGCGTGTCAGAGTGCTGTTGAGGTTGGACACGTGAGTCAGCACAGAGTTATGTGTGCGTTACCGGTGGAGTAATATCTAGAATATGGACCCGGTCTGTCCAGCGCAGTCTAGAGATGCCGATTTGTGAGTCAGCGAATGGGGCGAAACCCGATCTATGCGGAGAGAGAGAGAGCGGTAGAGAGTTAACTTCTGACTCTCACACACACACACACACACACACACACACACACACACACAGGCAGCTACAGTAGTAGTGACAGATGATCGCGCTGCTCCTGATTCATACTCAGGAGTGGGTGAGGAAGGAGCAGGGAGAAAGCTGAATGTAGCCACAGTGTCTGATGACACATCCCCTCTTCCTTCCTCCGAAGTGATTTTTAATAACGCCTCCTGCCACCCCGCCCTGCTCAACAATCCCCTACTCACTAAATAATGCCAAGCAAAACCTCAGACTCCCTTGGTAGACAAAAGAAAAATTCTCCCCTGCTCAAGTGTTCGCTGACTGAAATGCACCAGGGAGAAAATGAGAATTCCTCTTGGTATTTGAGCGTGAATTGAAATAGGTCAGTTGACTGATGCATTAATTGAGTGACTGGCTGCCACCTGAGATTTGTCTTTGTGGAAAAAAAAATCCAGCAAGAACAAGTGAAGTGAGGATGGAGGGAAAGACAGAGGAGGGCACGCAGCATTATCAGTTATCTGCCTTTGAGTTTGAGGAGAGCATGATTGACACTGATGCCCCGTCCAGGCACTTAGTCTCAACATGCAAATACTCAGGGACTGTTAAATATTCATGTCTGTCATTACTCTATGCATGGTTGGTTTCTTGTTAGTGTAGCCATGCTGTGTAGTTGGAACCACGGGATTCTCTGTAATGGATCTAGTGGAAGTATTCAGATGCTTATCACAGCCATGGTCCTGCATTCAACACACATCAGTATCATCTAATATCACCTGTAAAAAATCCACTATTCTCTTTATGTGATGTGCAGCTTCTGTCAGTGTTGAATTATCTGTAATGTCATGTTCATTATTAGTCACATGCATAAATGTTGTTACTGGTTGATATGGAGCTCATTTTAATGATGTATATTTTACAAAACAATGTTTTGTGTGTAAAATTAGCAGCTCTCAAATAAATGTGTTGGAGTAAGGAGTACTGTATTTCCCCTGAAGACTGTTGGTGAAGAATTAAGTGGCAGAAAATAGAAAAACAAAAGTAAAATTCAGGTACTACCTCAGAAGTATAAGTACAGTACTTGAGTAAATACCCCATGGTGCTGGCATTACTGTACATGTTTTTTAAGAGATGTAACTCTTAAGAGCCTGTAGCCCTGGCTTGAGAGACTGTAGCCTGCCCCGAAAGCTGCTCATCATAACAATATATTATAATTCTCATATGATAACATACAGACTAATAACAACCATGACTTTCGCTCTTCTAATGCCTGAACACAAGTGTTTCCATGATGCCAGACATAGCAAAAACTTTGGATGTCTTTGTTAAATTATGACAGTAAAGGCATTATGAGCTGTGTTATACATTTGAGCAAATGCATCTCAAATGTGTTTTTTTTGTACAACTAAATCATAAATGTGCCACAATTAATCATGTATGTTTGTAACTATTCTTAATCTATATTTTAGATACATTCAGAATTCACAAATTGTTTGACCTCATGTATGGCGCATCACTACTGTAAGACCATCCAGCTTGTTGTTGAATTCTTTATATCAGATTATAATAAATGTGTCAGTCATTATGTACAGTGTACTGTACATTATATAAGGGAAGTCACAGCTTCTTCTGTAGCCAAGCAGGTTACATTGAACTGATCACAATTTAGACAGCTGAAGATGATGAAACCAGAAAAACAAAGTACGTGACCTCTGCAGTCATGATCCTGTGCGTGTGACGAGCGGGGAGCTCGTTCCCATTATCACCCATAAACATGCATGGATATCTGTAGCTGTGACTATGCACAGTGACGCTGTTTTACATGACGGGAGTTTGCTGCTCAGGTTCCATCCTCAGAGAGGAACATATCGTCACATTCATATAGGTTTCAGCCCTGTCAGCAGCTGTGTATAACTCACTATAATGGAGCTGTGTGAAGATGTTAGGACAGTTTTAACTGTCATTGTCAACTGTTGTAACTCCTCCTGTGAACTGGAGAATAATTAATTAATATAGGATTGGTAAAACACGTGAACAAATGATCATCATTAACCGGCAGGCTCAAAGGTGTGAATAAATGAAAAGAGCGCTCAGTGTTTAAGGCCTGCAGCACATGGCTGCACCTAACATCCACATCCTCACTTCCCCTCTAGTCAGGTGACGTTTACGCTGATGTCACAATAAAGGCAAAATGTCCACTGAACATTACAACGAAAAAGTAAAGGAAAGAACAACATAAATTCATTCCTGACCTCTGAAGTTTAGTTTGTCCAAAAAAAGTAAAAACTTAACTCAAGGTCCTCTTACTAGGTTTCTTTTTCAGTAGGTCTTCATCTGGAAGGCTACAAGAAGTCATTTAAGAAATGTCTATGAATGAATAAATATAGAAAATGTATTATAATTCATGATAATTATTTTTAAAAGTTCTGTAATAAACTGTATTATATGCACTTGTTCATGTCCTTGCTTATAACTACACAGTAATGAGTTATAAAGTGTTCGTATACTAAATGATCTGAACCCAGGAAGTTTTGACATCCATTCCTCCGTCCTCCTCCACCTGTAAGCGTCTCTGCCTTCCTTCCTCCTTTAACTCGCGACTCTCGCTGCGGTGTTTTGATCAGTGGCTGAGCTGCCTGCTCCTCTCCCCCCCTCGCAGTGCATTTCCCCGTCTCCTCTCTTTTCTCAAGCCTCCTTCTCTCTCTCATTATTTCCTTCAAGTATATACTCCTCTGTGCCATTCTCTCCTCGGAGCTTTGAATTTTCCCCCTTTTCCTCACTCTCTTTCCTCTTACTCTCTCTCCCCCCTCCCCTCCCCCTCCCCCTCCGACGACCACTTACCAAATTTAACCCCTCACCCACTCCGATGCATTCCACCGGCTTCATAAACACACACATGCTACCCAACACGTAATGGTACTTCAGAGGGACTTCCTCCTCTCTCCTCCCTCTGTCCTCACATCTCTCCATCTATTCTCTCCCCCTCTCTCTTTCCCTCTCTCTCTCTCTCTTTCCTGCTCAAAGTCCTGCTGAACAACAACAACAAGTTGGAAAAATGAAAGTGGGGTGACAACTGCGAGTCCCCTTTCTGCGTCCCCTCCAGGGCCAGTGTGAAGTTTTCAGTTTGATTGAAGGCCTCTTTTCTGTGGTGTGCGGTGTGAAAGCTGTCCTAATTGAATGATAAAGTGCCCCGAGATGGAGTCCAGTGAATAGGCAACAATGGCCAGCCTGTGTGTGGTAGAGGGATTTTGGTTCACATCCAGCCTCTGCCTCTCTGCTCCGAGAGGGGGCCTATTATAACGCTCTCTGCTGGACTCGGTCACGTGACGCCGCCTCGCTCCCCGCTACTCCCCCCCCCACTCTCAGGCCCCCACCCCCACCGTGTGGCCCGGCCAATCCGGTCACATCATCTGCCTCCTCTTTGCTCTGCCGGTTCGGTTGGATGGTCTCATTTTGCCAGCAAGTGACTTTCAGCGGCAGCTATCTAGGTGTGTGTGTGTGTGTGTGTGTGTGTGTCTATTAAGTCAGAGTCCTCTGTGAGTCCGTCCACTGATCCCAGGACACTTGGGTGACATGGAACCGCAGAAAAAGTTGTAAGAAAATAAATTTTTCTCAAGTTCTACAAGATAAAGGAAAAAAATCACATATTTCAAATCACATTTCAGATTCCTGCTTGTCTCTTTAGCTTGTGACCCATTAAAACGAGGTGATATCTTCTTACAACCCCTAGCTTTGGCTTTGTGTGAGCGTGAGTTACGAGCAGTTCACAAACAAACTGCTTTATCTCAGATTGCCTGAACAACTATCAGGGTCTGAAAAAAGTTTTTTCAATATTTCACAAGAAAAGAAGCAAAGGTGAGAGAAAATTCACAATAAAGAATACAAGGGGATGTACAGTAAATGAGGATTTTCCATATTTACTAAAAGAAGGCACACAGGTTTTGTGTAATTCCAACAGAAGAAAGGCAGCACCACTGATCACTGCCAGTTTGGTCGCTTGCAAAAACAAATTTAGCTGCAACAGAGGAAATCACCAGCAGACAAAAGAACCTGTTATATTTAACATGTTTTTTTTTTTTTTTTAAATCGTGCTGTTTCTGTCCTGCTGGAATCTGTCTGATGGCTCACAGCAGCTCCACTCCAGAGTGATATGACTGGAGCAGCCAGCGACAGCTGCTTTACAGCTGTGTTTTATTTAAAAAAAAGATTTTAACATCAAACTCTCCCACGCTGATTTCTCCTCATATCTCATTCAATGTGGATCAGCTTTTTGATCATCAGGCTGTTTAATATTTCGTCCTTAAACACACAAGCAACACCAGCAGCAGCAGCAAAGAAAGAAACAACAATAGCAAAAAAGTTGCACTCCTACTCTCCAAACGTGAGCAGCACATCTTCTCTTGCTGCACCCCTAGAATTGTCTTGGGACCACTTGAGGGGGCACAACCTTTATATTGAGAACTGCATTAATGGAGATATGTTAACTGCACGTTAGATGATTCAGATGGGCTCAGCAGGCTCAGCGTGTCAAGTTGCCCTTTTCACCTGCTGCATCTTTAGTCATTAAACCATAAAGTTGATGACAAATTGGAGCTGGGAATTTGTTAAAGTGATGTTAGGTGACGCCATTGGACGGTTAAGCATGGCCTGGTTTGAGACTGTTGTTGTGAGGATGTAAAGATGGCCGGTTGACCTCCCTTCATTCTCAGCTAGATGGCAGTGTGGCCACCGAGAATCCAATCAATACTTGTGACTCATCTATCAGTGCCTCATCTGATATTTAGTTCTACTCCGACTTGCAGGGGAATAACCCTGTGCGTGTGGATCGGCGGGGCTGGTCGGCTTCATCTTGATGGGGGGGTAGTAGTAAGGCACTGTAAAGAGCTGCGGTACGGATGCGGGGCAATCTGTTAACTATTTTACCCTCCGTCTGAAACCTAAACCTTTCGCTGAGAAACACACACACACAGAGCAGAAGACCACCCTCTGGCATCCCAGTCATTCAGATGAAGGAGAAGTAAAGCTGCAGTTTTAAAATGTGTTATTGAATAACTCCTGAACGCAGCACTACCTCTGCATATCTCTTTCTTTCTTTCTTCCTTTTTTTTCTTTCTTCAGGATGCGTGTTCCACCTGTTAGCGTGCAGTAACTGAAGAGCTATCAGTGTATATGGATTTGGCACCTCACCTTGTATGATGTGTATGATGATTCGACAACAGCAACGATTCTTTGAGTAACTCCCTTAATACAAATTAGCATCTTAAAACTCAACTGGTGTTTGAACCTTCCATAATAATCACTATGGAATATGGGCAATGGTGGTGCCCATAGTATTAGCATGTAGCGGTGGCCTGTTGAAACTGAAGGGACTCTGGGAAAGAGCATTCACTTAATCTCAGATGATTCTTATGCCCACCAGCAGTCAGGATGGAAATGTTGTCGAGGCACACTGCAGTTGTATGGAGGCACCTCATCAGTTCACTTTCCATGATGATGGTGAATGGAGCCCTCTGAATTTCATCTGGTGTTGGTTTAAGAGGTTAAAAATTCTCCAGCCATGCCAACAGCTCTGTAATTAGATATAAATAAATTTTAAAAAGCAGCGTTTTTGTCATGTGAGCATATGTTGTTCAGGTGAGGTGGCCCTACATCTGCTGTGAACAGAGGACAGTTGCATAGCTTTATTGTGTTCTTGCTGCGTTAGCTCTGTATTGCAATTTGTACTAAAACCAACAACTAACACTGGGTTAAAGTTCCAACTTTCAGCTTTAATCTGGGGTATTTATCATAAATCCAGCACACATTTTGTGGAGGAACTGTAAAACCTTTCACAAATAATCCCCAAACATAAGTCACTGAGTTAACAGAAGCTTAAAAAGTCACAAAAAGTCATGATATTTATTATTTGGTCCAGTGACTGACTGAGGACACTTGGCACTGCAGACGTCGTCTCTTAAATTTTTCATTCAGGTGCATGTCATGTGCCGACACATTGATTTAAAGCAGACTGGGTGTTTCTGTCGACTTTAAGTCCTTCCTGCTGCTGATGTCAGTGGTGACATCATCGGTGGACAGCAACCATACATGCACAGGTCGAAACACCTCCTCCGCCATGCTCTCCCTTGCACATACTCTTTTGCAAACTTGGCCTCTCTGTTCTCGAGGCTTATCATACTGTAGGTCGTCTCATTGTGGTGAAGCCCAGTCCTTTCTTCACAATGCACCTAGCATTGTCAGTGTTTCTAGTTTATTCAATAACCTTTGTTTCCCTAAAAGACATATAAAGCTGTACAGTATAATGCTGGCCATGTTCTATATTTGTCACACTGTCAACACAATCCATGAAAAGTTAATGTGTCTACTAACAAGTATTGTGTGTGTAACCAAAGCCTGATACATCTTCCTGCTCTGTGCCACAGAGCCCCTTTGTTGTCCAGAGCCGATTAAAAAGACATCAGCGAACCACACTGTTGCACTCACTGACATGTTCCTTCATTACCATGAACACATGCACACACACACACACACACTCACTGCAGTTTATTTAGACCCAGGCCCACAAAACTCTGTCCTGCTCTCCAAATGTGGATCAATCCCCTGCTGAAAATAGTCCCTGACAAATGTACTATTATCTCTTGTTTGCTAAAAACTACAGAGGGCCAGCTGTTTGAGGTAATCACTGAGGCTCTTTTAAAAATAGACAACATGTACGCATACATGCTTACAAAATGTACATATGTGTACGTGTTTTTGTTGTTCAGGATTGACAACAAGAAAAATATAGAATATTGTCAGCGTTATCCTTTTAAAGATATAAGTTTGAATTATATGGCGCGTCTGTGGCTCAAAAGGCAGAGCGCGTCGTCGGAAGGTCCCAGTCCTCCTCTGGATACTGAACCCTGAAATTCCACAAATGTTTCCTGGGTATGATAGTGGTTGATAAGACTACATCAGTGCTATATACACAGTCCATGTACATATGCAGACATCACAGTCAAATACTTAGAGAGGGTATAAAAGAAACAAGCATTCTGCGTGTGTTGCATGATGTGTCAGTGAACGGTGACGTTTTTAAACCAGTTTAGCCTCAAGTTCACGACATGCTGCTCCCAATATCTCTTAACTTTGATGGTGACTAATAATTTAATAGCTGATTTATAAAGGTGGACATCTCATTGATAGATCCTCGAGCTGAATCTCGACTTTGTCTGCTATTCTCAGCTGTGCCACACTGTTTTGAAATTCATTTTTTTATGGAAGTTTACATGCGGCTTCTGTGACCTACAAACTGTGACATCTCTATATAATGGCACAGATGAAATGAATGCAGCTGAAGGTAGAGACACAGAGTATTACAAAGACAGTGCCACACCAAGTGGATTTATTGTGGATTGGTCACATCATGGCTGATAACCTCAGTGGTGATGATAACCTCATGGTGCATCTGATTGGTGCATCCATAGCTGAGGCGTGTCAATCGTCTCTGCAGTCTTTGCTGTCATATACTGAGAGGAGAGTAAACTTTGGGTTTGAAATGTTGGTCGGACAAAAGAGACGACTTAAATGTGTAACCCTGGGCTTTGAGAAATTACAGTACAATCATCACTTTCAATGCTAATTGTGAATAATTGACAAATGAATCAGTAATGAAAACAGTACAGTTGGTTGCAGTCAGTTTGTCTGGTGTAGGTTAGAGTTTTGTATAGCTCTTGTGTTAAGGCGGTGTGGCTCACCTGTGAGCAGTTACACAATAGGTGCTCCTCTGCCTCAGTACAAAGACTCATCTGTGAGCTCAGATCAAGGTGAAGTGGGTGAAAGTGCGCTTTGTTTTTATGTGATTGTGTCAGCTCTGTGAATCTGGATGTCTTTTTTTATTTTTGCAATAGACAGTGTGTTTATAATATATCAAGAAAGGGAAAAGGCTGGAAATTTTGTGTGATACACAGCATGTCACACTGAACTGAAATACCCCGTGTTCTCTGACCTTCTTTCTCTTTAACTCTGTTCCTTGCTCTCTCTTCTCTTTTCACCCCCTTCTTATGAATGTTATGTTCTCGCTCTCTCTCTCTCCTTCCCTTCTGCTTGCTTGTCGCGCGGCTGTCATCCGCTGAAGGTGCCTGCGGCCTCCAATTCTCAGAACGTGATCAAGTTTCAAAAAAATTCAAGGAATGCAAGCTGCCCACTGCCCATTTTCAAGGCCCTGTTTATGCAAGAATGTTATTTTTACAAGTCTCTACCTTTAACCCCCTCTCTGCAACCCCCCCCCCCCCACACACACACACACACTACTTTCTTCCTTTTCCCTCCCATAACCCTTAACATCCTTTAAAAATACACGTGGATAAAGGAGGATGGGAGGCTGGGCGCGGGGACGTTCAGCAAACAAGAAACAAAACAGAGGAAAATTAGCAGTAGAATGAGGGGGGTAAGGAAAGGAGAAAAAAGTGGAAAAGGCTGTGGGGTCTGTTGAAACCTGTAGATTTCTGTAAACAAAAGCCCGTTGAACAATGCCTGTTGTTTTAAGCTGAGCTGACGTTGCCAAACTTAGAGATTGTTTGTTGCTGACCCCATCTGAATCAGAGAGAGCCCGTGGCAGCCCGGGGAAACAAAAGTGTCAGAGTCCCAGCGGCCGGGCCGACCCGTGCGTTTCACCCAGAGCAACTGAATCGCCACTGTGTGCTCTGTGCATCAGTCTCCTAACGGATACGGCGCTTTTATAGGTGACTTTGCCGGTCGACCAGCTGAACAGGATCTGTACTAGTAGAATGGCTCTATACAGAAGAAGAAGCATGCAAATCATAGCAGGCCTCAAAGCAGGACTGAAGACCTACTGTACATCAAAATCTACATCTACATTCAGTGTAGTCTAAAATACCACTGATGACAACAAACTGATCCAAATGTGTTCAGGGGTTTGTGTGTGTGTGTGTGTGTGTGTGTGTGTGTGTGTGTGTGTGTGTGTGTGTGTGTGTGTGGGGGGGTCAGCAAAATATAAAAATAACACAAAACAAAATATAAATAGATAAAGAAACAGCATTTAAAAAAATCACTGCATTTATATTGGAACATGATCAGTTGTGTTGACACCATGTCTGTGTCACCAGAGGGACAGTTACAGGCATACAGTATCACACACCAACGCACTAATGACTGTATCATTATAATAACATCAGTAAGTACAACTCTCCCACAAAAGTCAGTGGTGCAACAAGTACTGTAGAAATATACTTTTACTTCTTACAAGTTAAAGTCCTGCTTTCAAAATCAGGTGGGGAAGGAGAGGAAACATGTCTCAAGCCTCATCATCATCATCCTCTTCATCACAGTGCTAAATGCAGTCGGTAGTGGCAGTCAGTCAGGTGCTTCCTTTTCGAGGCAGCGGAACAGATTTGTCGTATTACCTTCAAATGTTCTGATCACTTCCCGACAACAGCTGACAGGTAACTTTGCTTTGAGAGGTATCTGACTGTGCAGAGCTGCAGTCGCTGATGTCCAGTCTCACATTGGATTGTTTTTGTCACAGATCCTAAAGACCCTGCGATAGAGATGAGCAATAGGATTTGGCCAATCAGGACAGCCATCTAGCAGGCTGCTGGTTCAGTGAACGTACCATGGATCCATATTATAGCTTAGATTTTCCTTAGATGATCAGTCACAATAGTAAATCAGATCAGATCAGTTGGACTGGATAATAACTCTAAATGTCATTATGTCAAAATGTTTAAGTGTCACATTTAATTTTGTTGCTGTTGCAGCTGTCTGGTGAAAAGATAGTGAAGATGTTGTTCAGAAATGACATTCTGATTTAAGGCTCAATATTGTGTGTTTAACACAGTCCACAGTGTGCGGTTATGCAATGTGTGTGCAGTTAGTGGTTGTAAACGTGTGCATGTTTGTAGGGTCCGTAAAAGCACTGCTCTTTAAACATGATGGAGAGAGAGAGGGAGGGAGGGCGGGCGATTGGCGTGACGCCCACTGGCACCGTGCCCACATCTCCGGCTGCTGTGGAGCTCCGTGTCACGGTCAGGACTCCCTGCCAGAAGGGCTTTCCCCAGAATCACCTCTGCACACACACACAAAGAGACGCATGCACACACATGCCTCACACTCAGTCATGCTGCCCATGTGTTTAGTGTCAACATTTTGATGAAGCTTTTCCAAGCTAATGGTACATCCGGTGGTAATGGTCACTTTTTGGTTTTTTTGTTTTTTACTGCTCACCAACAAAGAGGACAAAGTGTGCATCATAAATAACATCTGGTATTGTTGTAAACATGAAAATGCTAAAGGCCCGTTGGTTTTCTTAAGTCATGCACAGTCAACAATCTCACTCATTTGCAGTCCTAACCCTGGTACACACTGAACGTGGTGTGCAGGAAACATAACACTGTAGGCTACAAGGTAGCCCACTCTCCAACCAACTCAAGAGAATGCATGGCTTTCAGGATTGGACTGGAAAAAGTAGCACTGGATATGATGACAGCAAATGTATGGCAGAAACTCCCATGAGTGTATTCTTGTTAATACTACTATAGGGGGACGTGTCCCCCGTCTTCCCGTTGTTTGAACGTCCTAGCCAACGTGTCGACGATGCCGGTCGCGGTCGGCGAGACCACCCCCGACTGTTTTTTCACAAATTAGCGTCGAGCGAGACGCCCATGTTGGTCTTTGTTTGTGGAGCCAGTTAATTTTCTAATTAGTCTCCGCCGAACCCCAGCCATCGTTAAAGCGAGGATGTGTGCTGCCCAGATGTCTCTCTCAGTCCGATGGTACCAGAGAGAGAGAGAGAGAAGTGAGGGTGATACTGATGATATTAGACACAGTCGGGGCTGTGTTGATGATGATGTTGATGATGATGATGATGATGATGACGCTGATGATGATGGCAATAATATTTCTGCTGACATGACATTGCGCTTTGATGCGGTTTGTGTTTGTGGGAGATGTCCCGCAGTGTGTGCCAGCTCGTACGCGTGCACACACACACACACACACACTGGATGACCCAGAGCCGACTGCTTATTTAGAGAGGTGCCTCCAGAACGCGTGCCGTCTGGAGGGAAGGAAAACAACCAGAGCAAAGAGGGGAAGAGGAAGAGGTGATTTCTGGGGGTTTGAACTGGCACGCGGTACAGAAAGGAGGAGTGAGGGATGGAGGGATGAACAAGAGCGGGAGGAAAGTAGGACGATGAGTTGTGAAGCAAAAGGAAGTTGGTTGGCCACTTGTGATTGGGTCACCTGAGATGCGTCTTAATGCCAAGCAACTGTAAATGTAGCTGCTCAGGTCACTTGGGTCCAGTCAGATGCAGCTGTGGTCCTTCAGTACCACCGCTCAGAAACCTCAGCGCTGCCTGTGATTGGAATCAAAACTCTGAATATTGTTCAGTCATATGACATGCAAACTGGGCTGCTTAAATGACAGTATTAGCCCCCAGCTAATTTTCTGCCTGTGTGGCCATTACAGTTGAAGTGATATTATTTACTATAATATCTGTTCAGACAGATGTGGCTGGCTCATTTTAATTTAAGTTGGATTTTAGTTTCCTGTATGTGTTTTAGTGGATGTGCCATGTTCCATATCTGTGATTAGTTTTGAAATGTTTCATTAGGTTTAATGTGAGAAGCGTTTGTGTGGAAATGTATAGGCAAGACTTGTTTATGTATCTGTGTGTGTGTGTGTGTGTGTGTGTGTGTGTGTGTGTGTGTGTGTGTGTGCGTGCGTGTGCACATCTGAGAGTGTGCGTGGAGCCTGCAGGCTCACTAACAGACACATTCCCAGTGTCAAATAGGCAGAGTGGACTCAGTGTCACCTCCAACAACCTGACTGACCCCTGCAGCCTCCTCACCAGCCCAACACACACACACACACACAGCACACACACACACACACACACACACACACACACACAGCACACAAATACACACACAGACACACAGTGCATGGATGGATTAGTAGAAGTTTAACAAGTTTTGCTAGTTAATCTGTGTCTAATATACATGTAGTGTTATATACGTCATGCTGTGCATTTGCATCATCCTCTGTGTGCGTTGTTGTGTCTTATATTACAGACACCAGTGTGTTGACAGTTTTGCAAAACAACTAGCGATGCCATGGCTGATGCCTTTGGCTACAGCATCAATGTGTTCCACTGTTGAGCCGCAGATGGATGACTGTGACTGTATCGGACATGTGAAGAAGTGTGTGCAGTTCGCCCGGCACCACAGTTCGGATGTTTGGTGTCATACGTTAATTTGAATGTATTTGGGTGGCGTCTTTGGTTACGTGCTCACTGAGCTGTGGGGTTTCTGCTACACAGACATCGGACTCCTTTGCATTGTCTTTTCTGTTGATGAAATCTTATAGGTGAGGCTGTTTTGTAATTATTTTTCTATTTGTTTATTGACGTCATGCTCATGATGTTATGCCATGCCCAGTCCACTTTTTACACACAAAAATGCCATTGCAGTGTTAAAACATTTATGCAAATGACATTCCTGTCCAATTGTTGACACCTGTGGTTGCTAAGTGCAAGATTGTTGTTCGTTTGACACACATATTTTTATGCCCTGGGGCTTCAGCCAATTGCTGCCTGTTTTGACCAGATGAGAGACACAGGATGCAATACTGAATGAATGCTGTTCTCCTCCCCCAGGCTTAAAAATAAATTCTTACTCACAAAGGACGCGAAGCGATGTGACTCAAGGAATGGCAACACCGAATGCAATTTGGCACAGAAATTCACTGGCCTCAATTATGTTGACACTTGTGGTTTTAAGCAAATATATTAACAGTTTTTGGACAGATTCACACAGATAATCAAATGTAAATTCTTTGACGACATTTTAATTTGTCCAGTAACTTGTCAAAGCTAATTAATAATAATTAGCAAAGCTAATTTCCATCAACCTTGACTCTTTTTGTTAAGCGCTAATTAGCAAACAGGCTAAGCTAAGATGATGATCCTTATAGGCTTCATATTATTTAATTATCTAATATAAAGACCTGTGTGGAGATGCTGGAAGTTTTGTAAAAAGAAAAAAATAAAATGAAATAATCGGTTTGTTTGGTGCATCGACATCTAGAAATATATAGAGCATGTTCAAAAACACAAAGCGTTCCAAACAGAACAGTTTCTGCTTCTGGAAATGTCACAGATCCCCCAGGGAAATGTACATTCAGATGGACATGGAAATGTCAGGTAATTACTGAGATGTAGTGGTAAAAAGAGCAGTTGTTGAAGGAAATGTAAAGGAGAGTTTTCACTGGGTGAAGTGCAGCTTGGTGAAGGTGTTCCTCGGTGACAGTTAGATGAGCCCTGCCTTCTTCCCCCTCAGCCAGACCACAGCCTGGGCTATCTTTAGCCAGGACATCAGGGCAGCAGTGCAGGGTTTATGGCCACAACCCGGCCCAATGTGGCTGGGACTAACTGTCGGGATGGGTGAGGGTTTGGGTGAGGACTCTTCCTCTCTCCCTTCCACCCCTCTATCCCCCCCTCCCTCCATGTGTAGAGCTTCACCCTGGGTCAGAAAACAAAAGCAGGAGAGGAACTGAAACCTGGGGGAGGAGGGGGAAGGATGGAGTGAGAGACGGAGGGAACACTGTTGAAACCGATGAGGGGTTTGAGCTGTGCTGCTAAATGCTCCGCTCACAACAGACCTCTCATTTTGCCCTTATGGCTGCCTCATGCCAAGTTCAAAGATACATAAATCATTCTGTCATGTCACTGTAAAATAATCATGACAGAGCCTTCATCATTCCAAAAATCTGCAGCTGCACACCTTTGGCTTAGCACTCATGATTTTTCATCAGTCTCTATGAATTTAACTGCACTCAAATATTTTAGTTTTTGCATTGTGTCAATCTATCTGCTTTAAACATACTCATGTTTAAATCAGTATTTATTTACAGTATACATATACACTAAGTCATTTTTAAAGGAAAATTCTGAACATGTTTGTTCTTTCTGAACTGCTTTACTCTTTTTCATATCATAGTAAATTAAATCTTTTGGGGTTTTGGACTGTGGGCTTAACAAATCAAAGTGATGAAGTGAAGATATTACCTTGATCTCTGGAAACTGCAATTTCTAGTCAGTTTTTTCTGACAAAGTAATGACAATTTGACTATTTTAAAATAACAACAATTATATGATAATAAATGATAACAGCATGCAACCAATTAAAAAGTTCCTGTCATTCAGAATCCTGGTATTTGCAGGTTGTGGGATCAGACCATCTCCCTTCAATTCATGCAGTTGATGCACCAGAGATGTTCCCTAAATATGGCTGCAGCTACAACTATTTTCTCAATCTGTTGCTTATTTCTTAAGTTAATCGTTCAGTCTAATCAACTCAACTAGAACATGATACAAAACGGGGAAACGCAGCAAATCCTCACATTTGAGAAGCTGCAAATAGAAACATGATTGGTTGAGAAGTGTTCTAAAGGTAAAATTACTAATTTCTTAATTGATTAATCAAGTACTTCTTTTGGCTCTTCTTTAAATGCTCTGCATGCAGCAAAGTTAAATTAATTGTTGATTATGATTAATACACAATTAATTGCAAAAACCTGCAGGTTATTTATGATTTATTGGTTGTTATCGTTCTGTATTTTAGCACCTTAATCTAAATGTTTTAAGTTTATATACAGTAGGTAAATGCGTATATATTTTCATGTCTTTGTCCCACTACTGTTACAGGAAAGTGCAGAATTAATTAATTACTTGACTGAAAAAAAGCCCTGCAATTTTTTACATTGATGACTTAACGGTTTAACTCATATTCCATCACAAATCCCAAACATTGTATGTTTCATGTTCTCAGATGTGAGAACTTGCTATTTTCTGTCCTACACTGTAGTGAATTGAATATTTTTGGACTTTTTCAAACAAGACCTTGCATGACATCACCTTATGTTCATGGATATTGTGGTTAGTATTTTTTATTCTTGTTAACTGATATTTCATGGATCAACAACAAAGGGATTAAGACAATAATTGATAATGAAAATGACTGTTAGTTGTGGCTCTGCATTGCAGACTACAAACAAACACAATGAACTTTTTTTTCTGCATTATTTACACCATGTGTCGCTGAGTGCTTCTTCCCTCTGTTGCCACAATGACCCACTATTCCCACAACATGTCATATAATCTAATTCTGTTGATTCTGACTGAAGTTACAATTTTTGAAATTTGCTGGAAATCTTTTTGGACTTCCCTGAAGTCAGTTGATGGCAGCCATGCTGCCTTCATCTGCCCCGGCTTCAAGTTCTGGTCAATGTGTTTAGTAAAGCATGACCTGCCCCCCCACCCCCACCCACCACCACAACCGGCCGCCCTCATGTCTCTCTGGAGTCACTTGACTGGTGCAAAGACCCCTGACTCCACCGCTGCAAATGACTCCTGTTTTCCCTCCCTTTTTTTGCCTTTACTTGCTCCCTCTCTCATTCACTACTCTTCTGCCCCGCTCTAAAGGTTGAAAAAAAAGAGAAAATCCACTCAGGTTTCACACTGACAGTGTACTTCATCTGTGTTATTGTTATTCATTTTCTATTTAACTTTGATTTTAACCAGGATTACGAAACTTCTTTTTCAACAGGGTTCTGGCCCAAGATAAGATGCAATGACAATGAGCCACACACATGACAGATGACACAAAATATACCACAAAGTCAGAACTTCAAAACGTTAACAACAGAAACGAATGAAAGTCACAAATTATATTTCTAATAGAAGATTTTATCCTAAAAACAACTTACCTGGCACGTTAAAAGAGTCCAAAGAGTCCAAAGCTATGAAAATAACAAAATACAATGTCTGAAAAACAAAATCTAATATGACAATATTCTGAAAACTAAGAAATAATCAGTTTAAAAGTATCAGTCTATTTGCTTTGTAAAAATGTGTAGTTACACATGCACTCTTCAAATTAAATCAAATACTGATGAGGGAGTAGTTTTTGGTTTTGGAGTTTAAAAGCCTTAGATATTAATGAAACAAGTACACGACATTTCCTGTGCCAACATTAATCATTTTCTGTGTTCAAATGTTTGTGCAACATGTTCACCTCCCCAGAGTACCCCCCCTTCCTGTGAGTGCGGCTGTTGTCACCTAAGCTCTGGAAGATGAACTCACTCTCTATATTTAGTTTGTTCGTATAGTTAAGTCAAGAAGCTTCTGTAGCACCAGCGTCCTGCTATGTGGACCCCGGTCGTGCAGAGGGTACTGGCCTGCTCTGGTCTGGCCCTGCTTCGGGCCGTCAGCACCGCAAAGCCTGACAAACCCTTGAAACCCTGCTTATATGTTACCGTGTATGGCTGTGGCAGGCAGCGAAGGGGTTAATACCAGTCACTCAGCATGCGGGAGCCATGGCGGGCGGGCAGGCAGGCAGTGCAGAGGCTGACCTCTGACCCCGCAGGAAAGGAATGTGGAAGCTCTTTCATCCAGGACAGAAACCAAAGACACCCGGGCGGTTGGAAAGTGGCGGTTCAATTCTGCTTTCAGCGTTTTTGATTAGGGGAAGTAAGCAGAGGTTCCATGTGAATGTGCTGTGGAGTGTTTGTCGTAGCAGCGTCTGCCATTTTGGAATGAAGTTCCATCCTGCAGCCGTGTGTTTGTTACTTTGTGATCACCACAGTGAGGGTGAAGTGTGATTAGTGGTTGGAAATGGCTGCAGCTGTGCTGTTTGTGCTGGCGGAAAACCCTGGTTATGAGACACTGCGTGCTCTGACCTAGAACCACTACCTGTATTATGTGTTTGTGGTCATCTAACAAACAAGACGGTCATTACCGATTCATGACAAATAGGGCTGCAAATATTATTATTTTTACTATCAATTAATCTGTCAGATTTTTTCCTGAGAAAACAATGAATGGTTTAGTTGCCCTTCATAAATTCCCAGAATGTCTTAAATTTTCTTATTTTTCCAGACAAACTCTCCAAAACCCAAAGATATTGAGTTTATTGTCATACCAGACTAAGTGCTATATAAATGTGAGAACTGTCAGATTGAATGGTCACTAAACGGACTAATTATTCCAGCTGCACTGACATTTTATGTAGAATTAGTATACCACTACAACCCGGTTTCAACCCAGTCTAAACCTGACTGTGTTTTATCGTATTCAGTCTGCAATCTAGAAATAAGGCACAGCCAGTTAATGTTTGGATACTAAAGGAACAGAGGCCTGTAATCTCATAGATTATGTGTCCACTTTGGGGATGTGTTTGAAGCAGCAGTGACTTCTAAAAAGGTCTTGCATAGGAAGGTGGTTTGCCAGGATGGCCACATGGGTTAGTGAGCCAGATTTACTTCACGTAACCGTTCATCATTCAGAAGATGAGCAAAGCATGAATGAAGCAAACACCAAGTACTTGTTGTCCTGTGCCACCCGACTAAGATAGAAATCCCGAGCATCTGTTGTTTGCACCAATTCTCTCTCCTTCCTGTCCTCAGAGCAGTGAGGGCAGGGGCATAACTGCTTTGAAGTGTTATGCAGCCCACTAGGAAGCACTTGATACATCGAGAGTATGGCTCCGTTTTCACTTTCCAAGTGCTTAAAGATGAGTGCTAGTGAGTGCACAGGACACTTATAAACCTCGGGCGCAAACGGAGAAAATATTTGAATCACACACGGGTACAAATATACTTCTGTTCTGATGTGCTTTGTTGAATAAGATGGATGTTCAGATTTTCAAAGTTACATGGAATTTAAAGGAAACACAATGAAGCTGAAAACAGTGTTCGAGATAAAACAAATGAAATTGAACAACATGTTGAACATTATGTTTCTAACCCTGCTTTACAATGTTATTCTTCATTAGTAGTAAAATATATAAAAAACACAAACCTGTCATCATAAGGGGAAATAACAGAGAAATACCTGTGTGAAAAATAATAAACAAATCTATATATGTTAAAGATTACAACATGTAGATTGGTTGGTACTTTGTAACAAAACGGCGGCTGTGAGCCCAGTGTTTTAACACGAGTGCGTCTGGGGGAACTGGTACAGTATATCACAGTTGATCATTGCTGCACACTGATGGTGATGGATTTACTGTGCAAACACAGCAGTGGGGGAGAACAGTGGGTGAGCTGAGGGGTTTGTGCATGTGCAGGGGGAACACATGAGAGAAATATAATGAGGAACATGCCGTAGCATGTGGAGTGAACTGCAGTGGCACACAGGAGAAAGATCCTAACACGCAGTCCGGTTGCTCCTTTGACACAATTGTCTTAGCGAGTCGTGGAAACCTGAGAAAGGATGTAATTTGTCTGCTGCTGGAAAATCAATAACCACAGATAAGGGACCTACTTGAAGATTTGCAAGGGTCTCGGACGTGTATAGAGCTGTTGCTTCAAATAATGGTTTAGTTCATATCCTTCCCCTGTAAGACTAGTCCCCCATCTTAATAATCATACTAATCTGCTTTATAAAGGCAGAGAGCAGTCGACACAGGAAGGCTGATTGTGATGAGAAGGTTTGAGGAGAAGGTCAGCTATTAGAATTTAAACTGAAATAATATACATTACGTTTGATGATGGAGATGCAAAAAAAATATCCACACCAAATTGTGTCAAGCTGACGGTGTTTTTGTGGGTTTTACTCGGCTCGGCTAGCGTGAGTTAACTTTTTCCAGGAGTAGTTTAGCTCTGTTTTTATTCATTCTGATTGAATTTAGCTACTGCCTCATTAGTTATGTTGGATAACAAGGTGAATTACCAAGATGTCAGCCCATCAAGTTTTATACTCAATATAGGAGCTCGGGAGAAAGAAAGTAAGCACATTTTGGTGCAGCTATGGCTGGCTCTCTATTGGGAAGAGACTACTGTACCCAGGGGAAAAGCAGCTATGTAGTTACTGGGTGTTGACCACTTATTGCACTATAACATTAATATAAGCAAGCTATCTGGAGAGGAAATAGCATTGGAGTCACTGTATAGTAGCTTGCACTTAGGTTCACATTTTGACATGTCACAGTAGGAAAAACAGGTGCAATTAATAAAACGAATGATTTCCAAATTCCATTTAGCTGCCTCAGTTTCCACTTGAATAGAACAGAGCCTGAACTTTCACCACTATGACTAATATCTTAATGTCTTTTGCAAGGGCTCTTGTAATATCAAACCTTTTTAGTAAGCACAGAAATTGCCTCCTACGTTTCCTCTTCATCTACTAAATGTGGATACTGATTATTTTTGGTCAGAGATGATTTTTTGTGGCTCTTTTCCCCCCAAATTAAACACAGAGTTCTGTTATCAAAACTCATATGTAAGTATGTCCCTGCAAATAAATGAAAGTGAAAGAAAATGTATTCGATTTAAACAAGCAACATAACTCTTACTAGACAAAATGTTTTTGTATCAACCATACTGTCACTGCTTGAGCTGGTGGTCAAAATGTGTAATTAGTAATACAGATTTATGTTAATATGAATAAATGTAGGCTACTTAATCTGCAAAAGGTTTGTTTTTAACGTTAATTAAGAAGAGAGTTTTGCTGTTACGTATATATAATGAAAACATAATATTGCATAAGTCAGTATGAGTTGCTTTGGCCTATTCAGGCTGGAGGGTGTCCATGTGTCAAGTTACCTCTCCACATGGTCTGTCATGGTGTCTCCTTTGTGTTCAAGCTGTAATTGGTTTATTTCAGGGACTTTAGGGTGTTGGTTCTCTTCATTGTACTGTATCTGCCTGTCTGTGTGTGTGCTGTTGTCAGTGTTTTTGAGCTTAGGGGTGGGGGTGTACATGATGTTGCGTTCCGAGTGACCAGAAATCTGCGCGTTGTATGTGGAGAGGAGCGAGGCAGGGCAACACGGCATGGTTCAGGCCAGGAATGTGCGATGTGGGTAGGCTTTACAATAGAACCAGACTCCCTGAGGGTGGTCAATGGGACGGGTGTCACCCCCCTGCACCCTCCCCGCTGGGTGATGACCACCACGCAACGCTACAGGTGTCAGGTCCTCTTAGGCAGCACTGTAGATACACATGAGAACAAAAGCAAATGCATGCACATGTACACACTAAGACATATGTGACCACACAGGCACACAAGTGTATCTTGTGTGGAAGAAATTACATGACCACATAACTACATAACAACTCTTATGTGGACATGTTTTAACCGTACTTAACATGTATACATGTGAGTGCACCTCCAGTGTAGTTGCTTGTAAACATGTAAAAATAAGAAGCATCTGCAAATACGGTGAAAGCAGATTCCAGCATATTTGCTGTCTTTCTAAACTCATCGACCCCTCACACAGAAAGGATGCCGTTACATTTGGAGCTGTGTTTTTGTGTGCAGACTTTGTGCGTTCTGTCACATATGGCCACATGTGTTTATGGTGCTCTCTTCACGTGACGGATGCTCGGAGCATGGCCGACATAGTGATCAGTGCTGTGTCCGCTCAACCTTGGACTTTGCTGGTGTGTTAGCTAGCAGGGGTCACAGAGGTCACTGAGGGTAAATAAGGGAATGCAGAGGGGACGGGGAAAGGGAGGTCAGCGGGTCTGTCAGAAACACAAGTTAAAATAGTTTGCGGTGTATTTTAATAAACAACTGCAGGTCAGTAACTGCTTTGGGTTAGCTTTCACTTACACTGTCTCTCTTTTTTACTTCAGAGTTTGCAACAGATTTCGCTGCTGATTTCAGGAATTTGTTGCATTGTGGGTGACAGGTAGTACTGATTCTGGGAAGCCTGAATTTGAAGCATAACACTGCCCACCCCTGTCACCCACCCACCACAACTCTCTCTTCCCTCGGGGTTGTGTGTGTTTCTGTGTTTTCCCAAGGATTACAGGAGCCTTATCCAGTTTCATAACAAGTACATACATGTACACACATACACACACACCAAGCAGTTTTTGTCATCTGAAGACACATAATGAGGGATAAGGCTGTGTAATTACATTCAGTCTCCACATATGGTCATACAAATACAGATATTTTGCTGTGACTGTGATTGAGGATCATCAACAGTTTTTTGTTAATCTTTGCACTTCCTGTCGCGTCTGTCAGACTTGTCATCCAGCTCCCCCTAGTGAGCTCATAGGGAACTTGCTTCTGAGGTGTAACTTGCTGATTCAAGTTAAGCCTGCTGAATTCCGGACTCGAGAGGTTTCATATTTTGCTTGCCTCCTGTGGCTTTAAATTGTTTATATTAATATATTTCTTACAATTTTGCAAAGCTTTAGAATATGAGGAATCTGGAGTCACTTTTTTACCTCTATGTTATATGTCCCTCTCCACAGGACAGTAAAGATGCAGAGCAGTATTTCCCACTCACCGCCAACCATAGCTGTTGGGACTGGGTGAGGAGGACAGAACGTGAGCAAGAAGGAGAGGAGCGACTGAAGCTGAGAGAGAGAGAAGGAAAGTGCAGAGACAAAAGGACAAGCAGGATTTAAACAGGTAAAACTATGGCTTTATTAGAAATATATGTTCAATGTTACCACAAACTTGGAAACAGTTAGCGTCAAAGCATGTACCTTCTATTTCCCCACAGATTTTGGTGTACCTCAATGTTACTGCTGGCTCATCGGCCCTTCCCGTGAGCTGTCGGTCACCTTCTTTTTTCGACAACCCCCCTGCAACTTCCCACGTTTAGCCTGCAAGGCAGGGGAGCCACAAGTGAATTTTCATGGCAGCGGCACTCTAGGGCTGCCATGGCAGCTGCTGCCGCTGATGCCTCACGCCGTTTTACCGCACTGACACCGGAGGAAGAGGGACGACGGACTGCCGCCAAGCTGTTCGGGAGCGCCGCCCCGCTGCCACGGACGGAGATAGAGAGAGAGCGAGAGAGGGGGAAAGAGAGGGAGAGGGAAGAAGGAGGAGAAGAGGTGGGGAGAGCGAGCGGGAGCGAGTGTCTGGTGTGCGGGGCTCTGTTCGCGTCATTGGAGAAGCTGCGGGTCCACGCCCTGAGTCACACAGGAGACAAGCCCTTCCACTGCTCACATCCACACTGTCCCAAGGCCTTCAGCTCCAAATACAAACTCTTCAGGTATAAAGCTTTACTCGCATTCTTTTAAACACAGCCTAATAAAAAGGCATCTTTAGCTTTCTCAGAATCCCCAATGTACCCCTTCAGAGAGGATATCATTCAATTTTTATTCAATATGTGTGAACTTGGAAGAGTAACTGCATCAGGAAGAAACAACTGAATCAAGTCTGTCTATAAAAACCCTCTATGCTCAGGATTTCTTAAATTAAGGCTGAATCACATGAGAGCTTGATTGTGAAAGGGCTTGACTGTAGTAACAAACCCAAAGAAACCTATCACCAGACTCTGCTGTTCTCCTGAGCCCCGTGAAGAGTTTTGGGTTCTTTCAGCTCATTGTTTCCCAGGCTGCAACTTTATTGTTGGGTTCACTGTATCCGTTCTCATTAGCATCCTTCAGACACAGCAGGCAGCTATTTTCAGTGAAAAAGCTCTGATGAATGCGCTGAACACTTGTCCTGCTCCAAACAGCAGCTAGACACATTTAACAAGTTGTTGAGCACACTGCAGCATTTAGTGACTAAAGAATCAGAGATTTGCCTTAGGAGTTGCTGATGTTGATTCTGTAACTGCTTGATGTGTAAAAAATGCCCCTGTTTGCTGACACATTGTCCATGTCAAATTTATAATGTGAGAATATCTCAGTGTTTTGTCTCATAACCATCCACCTACTCTGGTTGTTTGGTCTTGTTTGGTGAATCACAGGAAGTGGTTCCAAAATCCATTTTGGGTCCTGGCTGTAAACCACAGTGACTCATTTATGTACTTTATATGGACAGAATGGCTTTGACTGAATGGAACTCATGCCTCACTTTAGCATGCTCACTCCTGGCAGACTGAGAAACAGGCATGACAAGGAGATGAGGAATGTTACAATCTCTATCTTTCTTGTGCTCCTTTGCAGGCATATGGCCACACACTCTCCACAGAAGACCCATCAGTGCTCATTCTGTGAGAAAATGTTCCACCGCAAAGACCACCTGAAAAACCACCTGCAGACCCATGACCCCAACAAGGAGGCCTTCAAGTGTGAGGAGTGTGGGAAGCACTACAACACCAAGCTTGGATATAAGCGCCATGTGGCCATGCACTCTGCCACCGCAGGGGATCTCACCTGTAAAGTGTGCATGCAGAGCTATGAGAGTACACCTGTTCTCCTGGAGCACCTCAAGAGCCACTCCGGAAAGTCTTCGGGTGGCACCAAGGAGAAAAAACACCCATGCGACCACTGTGACCGTCGCTTTTACACAAGGAAGGATGTGAGGCGGCACATGGTGGTCCACACGGGCCGAAAAGACTTCCTGTGCCAGTACTGTGCCCAGCGCTTTGGTAGGAAGGACCACCTGACAAGGCACGTGAAGAAGAGCCACTCGCAGGAGCTGCTGAAGATCAAGACGGAGCCTCCAGATATGTTAGGTCTTTTAGCTTCCGGATCACCTCCTTGCTCTGTGAAGGAGGAGCTCAGCCCCATGATGTGTGGCATGGGTCCCAACAAAGACCCCATGATGGGCAAACCGTTCCCTAGTGGGGCTCCTTTTCCGATGGGCATGTACAACCCCCACCATCTCCAGGCGATGTCTAATACTGGGGTGGGTCACCCACACCCATCCCTAATGCCCAGTTCCTTGTCTGCAGCTATGGGCATGGGCTGTCACATGGAATCCCCTGGATCTCTTCACCCACACTCCCATCACCACCACCATCATCACCACCATCACCACCACCACCATTCTCCTCCACTGCCCCCCCATCACCAGCCTCCGGCTCCCCAGCAGCAGCACCAGCCCCAGCCAGCCCCCAAATACCAGCTGGGATCTACCTCATACCTGCTGGACAAGCCCTTGAAAGTGGAGATGGAGAGCTTCCTCATGGATCTGCAGAGTGGCTTGCCAGGCCCGGTTCCCTCTGCAGAACCCCACACTGCTGCCTCGCCCCCCAAGGACGGACTGGAGCCCACCTCGGGCCTGACAGATGAGCTTTGCGGGGATCCCCTCCTGTCCAAGAGCCCTGCGGTGATCGCTGAGTCTCTGTGTGCTGCTAACATGGACTTCTCCCATCTGCTGGGGTTCCTGCCCCTCAACCTGCCCCCCTATAGCGCCCCCATGAGCACGGGTGGGCTGGTGATGGGCTACACCTCATCTGCGACCTCCTCCTCGTCTTCCTCCTCCTCTTCCTCATCTCTGCACACTGCGGAGCCCCATGCTGCAGCAGTCGCCGCGGCAGCAGCCGCCGTTGCCACGGCACCTCTTACCTCTTTGCAACCGCAACCTCAGGAGCAGCAGAGCTCCAGTGGGGGTCTGGGCCTCGGATCCCTGCACCCCCTCCCACCAGTGTTCAGCTCCAGCCTTAGTACCACCACACTGCCTCGCTTCCACCAAGCCTTCCAGTAAGAGAGCCGGCCCTTGGCCCAGCCCTGCCCAGCCAAGATGGCCTCCATGCCAGCCTTAGCTCAGCTCAACTCAGCTCAGCATGGATATTTCGAGCTGTGGCTCTCTACAGAGCCTGATCAAAAAGTGTGAGAATTAGAATAAATACACACAAATGAACACGTAGAAGCCTTAAATGAAAGCACACGATAGCTTTTGATTGAGCCTTAAAAGGAAATTAAACCCCTTCGAGCAAAAAGGAAAAGGTGAGAAAAGAAGTTGAAGCAGCTTTTATTTGGGCTTTTTCCCCCTATCCTATAGTTATAACGATGTATTAACCCTTCTTTTTTAATTTCAATTTACTTTCCCTTTTACCCCCCCCCCATCCCCTATTTAGTAGTGTAGAGGGCAGGATCAGTAGGCCAAAAGGCGTGGTACTGCATACTTTCTAATGTAATAATTAAAAACAAAAAAATCAAAGATAAGTTTTAGTGAAGATTGTCTGTCTTGTTGTGACCCAGAAAAAAAATATAGTTTGAAGTGGATATTTTGTTTTACTTTATTTTTCTTTCCAAATGTAAGAAGATGGTAGAATGTGTCTCATCTTGAGTTTTGAACCACCCGTTCTAATAAACTGTCATGATTAGCCTGGAGAAGAGACAGATCAGTGAAGGAATGAAGAGAGGCAGACACTGAGCCTTAACTAGGCTATATAGAGCCACAAAAGCAACCCCTGCCTTGAAAAAAAGTGCTCTTCCAGCAAGAAAAAACAAAATAGATGGATGTCCCAGTTATTTTCTTTTAACTGTATCTGATGAGCTCCTAGGGTCAGGTCAGTTTGAATGAAAATAGTTCTCTCAATGAAAAACGGAGACCTTTGTGGCGATTGATTAGGAGTCCTCTGTTAGCTGCCAAACACAAAGACCAGTCACACACATGGCCACACATTTTTCGAAAAAGGAAAGAAAGAAATGTGAACGTGCGTGAGCTGGTCGCTATTGATGTACTTTTACATTTCCTCAAGAGAAGCACTTTTTTTTTTAGCAGAAGGCACTTCACCTTTAGGAATCTCCTTGGGGAACCTCAAGTCTCCTTCCTTGTGACTTGTAGCGGTGTCTCACTGCCAGAGTTTTCTCCTCACTTGTAGCTCCTCACAAGACCCAGAATTCGACTGGTTTCTTTAGTGAGTGCTCTCCCCCTTTCACCTGTTTTCCTTCTAACGTTATCTAACGTATAAGTTCCCATGATAATGATGTACTGCAGCTGTTTCACAGCTGCCCGACAGATCTAAAATACAGGCTATATGTTTTGAAATATGACACAGACACATCTTTACACAGTCTTTTTAAAAAGATGCATCATCATGGTAATGATGAACCCTGACATATGTGAATGGCAAAAAACCAACAAGAATAACAGTGACAGATGAGGAAAAATGTGTTAAAGAATGTTATTGCAGTGTACGAAATATCTCAAAAATGAATATTATAATTGCTTTTATCTCAATAAGGTGTATTTTAGGTAGATGTATTAAAACTAAGTGATGATGTTTTTAATGTCTGGCAGGTTTACATTTGTGTGTATCTTGCTTTTTTTTTTTTGATCAAACAAAATGGATGAAGTATTAGCTTTTTCCTTTAAGCTTTCTCTGTCATATCCAATCTTTACCTTTACATGTACTTGAGTTAGTATAGTGGAATCAGAACTGTGGATGGGGAAGATCTATAGAAGGCTGTTAGTGGCTTAATAATCAAGTAGGATTTGAACTAGGTAGATTGTATCATAAGGATGCTGACATGGATGGCCCATGAATTTATGACTGTAGACCTTTTATCCAGTGGAAAATGTTACCCCTGCGCTGGGATGAAATCCCAGCTGATTTCACTCCGAGCTCAGTGAGCTTGTGGATACCTTGGGGTTTAGGGCCTTTCCAACCATTCACCACCAGCCTATAAAAACATGAGCCCAAAGTTAACCTTAGCCTCAAAGTGAAATAGGTGCTCTTTATGTAACGTTCTGTCTTTGGCATATCCAGAACGTCACACAGGGCTGAGCTCCCGCCTAGTTTTTCCCAGTCATAGACCTGTTCACTTTGCTTTTGGCGGTCATCGTGCCAGAGGCGAGCCCTGCCCACCTTAAAGCATTGAGTAAGAACCAACAAAGAAAAGGAAAAAAAACAGGAAAAAACATAGCACATAAAAACGAAATATAAAATACATATTGCTGCTTTTAGCCACGGTTGCTGATGGACGACAACTGTAGACCACTAGAACATTTAATTTTTTTCTTTTGTTTGCAAAATGGACAGCGAGCTGAAAACATGCACAAACAGAACCAACAGTGTTCATCAGCCCCGGTCCCAGCCCCACCTGCCCACCCCCTTCACCCCCGTACTCGTCTTCTCTCAGCTGCTTTGTCGAGTCAAAGGAAAAGGGTCTGAAAAGACGGCGATATCTGGAAGAATGCAGTTACTGAATTCCCAGGCTTTGACATTCAAAGCACAGGGGGACACATTACTGACTGCAAGACTTGGGGTATCGCTTATAGTCATATATTTGTTTTGTTTGTTGTCATATGATATATTATTTTCTGTTTGTATAAAACAGGACCTCGAAAAAACAACACAACACATCACCTCATTTTTATTTGTTTTATTTTTCTTACCAAAACCTCGGGAGAAGAAACTACATTTTTTGCACAATTGCTTGTTACAAAATGCTACAAGTGTGACCTGATTTTGATACTGTAGGATATGAAACCCCAATGATGAGCAGCTGATTGGCCCCTGTGTGTTAGACAGGTGTATATTTCCTTCGGAAGGTAGGAACAGCTGAAAATTCAGAATCAGTAAGCACTGATGTTGAAAAAGCCTCCCCACAGTCTGACTGTTTAATCACAACGTACTAGCTAAAATCATAGATTTTGTACTCCAACTTCTAAAAATAATTTGAATCTTAATTTACATTTATTAGTCTCCCCCTGGAAGGTCATTATTGTGATGATGACTCTTGAAAAATGATCAAACATTTCATTGATCCTAAAGAAATTTGCTGTTGGCACCTTTCTGATAATTTACATGATATATTAAAAAAAGGCAAGTTTCACATTTGATCTTTTTTTATGAGCTAAAGACAAGTATAGTTTTTAAGAAAAATCCTCTTGGCTTAAGCCAGATTTGTAGCAATCAAATTGAGCATTTATATTTTTGTAACAAATATTCATTTAGTCCTAAAAAAGAGTTAAGGAAAAGTTTTTGGCATGTATTAAGTTTGTCCTCCCTGGGTTTCTGTGAGCTAATCTGAATTCTAGCACTTTCAACCTTTAAAAAAAGAGTATTTTTTTTCTTTTAAAATTTCAGCTTATATGTTCATATGTTTTTAATTTTTGTATTGATCCTGTACATGTATGTGCCATTAGTTTGATGTGTAGACTTTATCAACCTTTGTGTATTTCTCTTCTCCAAAAGAATAACAGTATTTTTGATAGACTTTTCACTAATATCCTTCTGCATAAGAGCCCTCTGCCCCTTCTCCTTTCAAACTTTTTTTGTTTTTGGTAACCAGCTTTGCCTTCTTTCTCATAAATTTATCTAATCAAACTCTACAGCCAAATGCCTGAAGAGAACAGCAACAACATATCTGTTATTCTGAGGCGTTGGTGAGAAACGAGTGTTGTCAGGAGTGTCAAAGCCACAACCTGACCGCAACCTATCAATCACCTACCAACAATCAGTGAAACGCTGTTGCAACACAGACCCATCTGCACGCCTTTTTTAGACCACGTAACTGAACAAAGATGAAGTCGGGAGTGACCCCAAAATATAGCACTTAAAGCCTACAGCCGGTTGTCTCTGCTGAACAGAGCAACTTCCTGCTATAATGACTTGTGTGTAAATGATACCACAATGGTGCAAGAGCCACAGTTTTGGTTTCTCTCGGGGAGGTGGTAAATGTGGCCAACAAATAATGACATTGTTGAATTTTTGAAGGTGGAATTGAAAAGTGTGGTCAGGCCATGCCCTTAGTTGTGAAACACAGACAACAGCAGTTCTCGCGTCTGTTGTACCACCTTAGATCCTACCGGAAACATTTTTTTTTTTCGTCTGGGTCAGACACTCGTCATAGTGGGGTCATTCTAGGAGAGTGTGCTCTGTTTCTGTACTCATACCCCAGTATGTATAAAACACATTTAGGCTTAGAAATCTTAATTCTGATATACCCCGTCAAACTTGTCATGTTAAATCTAAATGGAATACAAATTAAATACAAAAAAAAAAAAAAATACTTTATTCATACCATTAAAAATAAAGTCACGATATTAAAATTATATGATACTGAATCAAATTTTGACATGTTTTCTAATAATCCTGACTTATAAAGTCAAAATGTTGCCTAAAAATTTTGAATTAGTATCATAATATAGACTTAGTGTAAGGCACTTTTTACTTTCTCATAAATCTATCTTATAAGTCAAAAGATTGACATACCCATAATTTTGACACATCAAATATAAATATTGAATTTCTGTTCACTGCTACTATGTACTACAAAATTAGTACTTGATTCAGTGATTTTTGTTTTTACTATTGCTTAATTCTGACTTACTGTGTCATAATTTTGATTTTTTTAAACTTCACCTACTAATTGAAACTCGTTGCTTACTGTCAGGATTTTGACTTAGTATCGTAATTTTGACCTGCTATAGTACGGTATAAACTTGATTTATCCTTAGTATTTTTGCACACGTTTTCATCCTTGCTGATACCAAATCAGCACGACTGAAACACTGAAACATGAAATTGATTTCCACTTGGCCTCTGACCTCTGACAGTCATGTTGTTCTGTTCCTTGGCTTGGCTGCAGATCCATTACCTCGACCTGCACCTACTAGGGATGCACTTATCCTCACCTTTTCCTCTTTACTAGTAGGTGCAGAAAACACAAATTTTAAGGGAATTTAGTCGTCAGTTTAAGCCTGAAAAAACTGATTTGAATTTAATAATGCCCCCCTTCTTTTTTGCTTTTAGTAAGAAACTGGGTACTGTCTGATGCAGACAACATCCACATGTAGTTTTATATATTTCTAGCTTAATGTAAGTCTTGCATTCCAACCTCTTTGTGTATCGCGTTTAGTGACATAGCCCTTTATTTTTTATCACTTGCTGTTACAGCCACCTCTGGAATAAAGAAAAGGTGAAAAAGGTGAACGAAAATAGAATATTTGCATTCACTTACACTATTTTATATAGCATGGATTTTATCAACTACAGGGAGAATTATATAAATGATGTGCTTCGGAGAAAGAAAGAAAATGAGAAGTCTTGCTTTTTTTGTTACATATCTCACATGCAATCAGTTGCTGCAATGTAAAAGTGACAGATTTGTATATTGGTTGATCCAAAGAGATGATGAACACAACGACAGAACTATTGACTTATTGTACAGTACAGTGTATCTTTGAGTTGTCATGTGTTATGTTGAAATGATTAAAAGACAAACCAGTGGTTTCATACCCTCTTTGCATTCTTTTTTTATTGTTTAGAAGAGTTTTTGTTGTTTTCTTTTGAAAAAAATGTAAAATCCATCTACAATAGAAGAGTATAAAAATAAAAGGCATTAATCAGTATCATTTTAACGTCTTGGTGGTGTAAGACCTTATACTGTACCAATGGTCATGACTACTGTGGAGACACTGTGCTCATGCCCTCTGGATTTTTCCTGGAAATGTCAGCATTTTCGCAAATTTGAGTTTTCAATAGTTAAAATCTGAGGTTGAAGGCAGGATTTTAGTAGTAACATTTGACCCATTTAACCTTTGTTGAGAAATAAAAAAGGCAACACTTTCTCTTTACAGGCCTATTATGAACTTGTTATAACTTTCAAGGTAGTTCCCCTCAGAGAATTATGAAATCCGGTTGTAAATACAAAGACAATAGGGACTTCTGGTTATGGAATGCTGCTGACAGGCCGCAGCAACTTGGCTCATGGTTAACTTTCTGGAAAAAAACACTTGAAAAATGACTGACGACTTCTACAACTTTTTTTTTTTAGAAAGACTTGTCAGAAACTCTACTACTGAAAAATCCTAAACCTGGACATTAACCAGCCAAGTGCTACAAAAAGCACGAATAGCACCACCATTGACATTGTTGATGCTAATGAGGGCATGAAGCTAATGCGAGCATTAAACTGGATGCAGTTTGTGCACTGAAAGAAGAATTCCGCTGATGTGCTAGAAGCAATTACTTGTATTAAAGGAGATTTACTGACACTCAAGGAGAATCAAGGAGATGAAGGAATGTCATATCATAAAAATGTTGTAAAAAGGTTAAAAAAAAGACACCATAGGATAATATGTCCAAAAATTTTTTTAAAAACAACATCATAGCATGACATACTACACTGTGACCTTTTTATAAAAATTAAGAAAGTATATAAAATATCATAAAACATAAAACATCACATAAGAGTATATCTTAAAAATGCAAAAAAAAACCCCCAAAAACCTGCCATAGTATGGTATGTCGTAAAAACATGCAACTACATCATAGGATAGTATGTCGTGAGAATGCAATGTGAGATGAAAGAATAGTGTTTCATAAACAATTAATAGTATAATGTGTGTTGTGAAATGCAAAATAAGGTCAAAGTATAGTATGTGGTAAAAACATGAAAAATTTCATGTCTTAAAAATGTGGAAGAAAACCCCTGCTATAGTTTAGTATGTACTATGTTGTATGTTGTACATGAAAGAAATAACATGATAAATTTCCAGTTTGGAGAAAATTCGGTTGCAATAATGATCCTCCCAGAAGTTGAACCCTGGACGAACTGTTAATGGGGTCTGTCCACTAACCAGTCAGCTATCTGAGCACCTGAAGCTGCTTATAAAGTCTCGTATCACCATCAGCATCAAAAGTCTCATGAAAATTGTCATGAAAAATGTCATGGTACAGGAAGGCATAAAAACATCACGATAGATGTAATAGTACAATAAGGAATAAAATCACATGAAAAGTAAGCTTGTTTACAGATGTAGAGTTGTGTTAACACGTATTCATAGCAGTGTAGCAAGGTGTTCCAACAACATCATATTAAAACATGTTCAAAATGGCTCAAAAATGATATAATAGAAGGTGTCAGACATGGATGACAGTATTGAAACACAGCCTCTGAAACAAGATTGTACTGAAACTATTGTATTATTCAATAACTCTCTGTTCTATTTTATACTTTTTTGGCTGTTGGGACTTGTTTCAATACAATGTTGTCTGTTTTGGACTGGTTCTATTCATTGTGTTTTGGCCGTTTCGGACACATTTCAATACTACTCTGTTTTGGATGCGTTCTATCACTATATATTTTTTTGGCCTTTTTGGATGTGCTTCATTACTATATAATTTTGTGGGCTGTTTTGGACGAGTTCTGATACAGTGTCTTTGAAATGTTAGCAAGTATGTCACTTGTAATATTTTAGAAGCTTAGCGTTCGAACATTTGCTAAAATACATTACAAAACATAATATACATAAACATAAAGTACAGCTAAAGTTGATGGAAATTTCTAAACAAAATGTAATGGCAAGTCATAGTTGTTGAGTCAAAATGGGTGATTGGACCTGCGCCTGGAACTGAACAGCATGTGTAAAATCCCAATTTCCAAGACACAACGCAAGCACTTTTTCATATTCAACTTGTCATCACTTTATTGTTTTGTCATCGTACATTTTGTAATTGGACATTCTGTATAAGAAACAAAGAGAAAAGTAACAGAAACAAGTTGTTTTGAAAGTTATCATGAGCGTCATGCTTTCGGCTAAAACGATGACAGGAATCATTTATAGAGAGTGCCACAAACAGCGAAACGCAACAAATACAAAGCTGTTTCCTTGTATTTACATTGTAAACCCCTCGATCACACATTCACACGCATGACCCGGGCCACTTAAAAGTCTGTTTGTAAAAAATCTCCCCTGGCGTGTGCACTCCAACAGGAGGAGAGGAGTAGTCTGTCTTCACGCAAGACAGCAGCTAAGTGTCAGAGCTCAGTCACTCTGACGTAACACGGAGGGCAGAGGGTGCTATCTGACGGGATGAAAGAAATGAAAAGAGTAATGGTTGTTACAGGAATATGCTCAGATGAACTGAGGCTACCTATGAGGCTTTACTGAGCAGGCATGGCGGGGGTAACTTCAATGTTATTGGCTTGCCTCTCTCTCTTCAAACAGCTCAACAAGTGATGGGTGAGTTTGATTCTAACGGGGGGGTGAGTCATTCTTTCTTTCCACCGTTTTGCCCCTGGAGAATCAGGGTTAATCTAGGCACCGGTCCCTTCTCTGTACAGCCCCACACTGTCAGATCACCTGTGTTTCTGTGCAAAAATGCCGACCATTATCTTTCTATATTAAAAAAAGGGATCGAGTGAAGCACTTCCCCTAAAGACTGCAATAAATACGACTCCCAAAGAGTGCCCAGCCTGTTGTGTCCTTATAGCTTGAAATATTTGTTTAGGAGTTTGCCATGTCTGATTAAAAAAAAAAAAAAAAAAAAAGCCTGCCCTGCATGTTGAGATTCAGTCTTCGGAATATTCTTTGTGTAAGCACTAAAATCTTGGCCACTAACAACCACCGGTATACTGCAATTATATTTTCTTATGTGCCAGGGTTCTGCAGGATTCTCTGTTACCAGGCAGCAGAGAGCAACAAGTGTCCTGTACATGAGATACGGCAGACAGCAGAATCAGACTGATGTGGAGCCACCTGTGCTGCCTTTAAAGGAATAACATGACATTTTTATTCACATTCTTGCCAAGAGTGAGATAAGGAGACAGATGTCACTCTCATGCCTGTGCACTTAATGCTACACCCAGGAACTGATTAGCTTAGCTTCACGTAAAGACTAGGAAGCTTAAAAAAATTTTTAAAAAAGGAAGAAAAAAAGAGCCAATTAACACACAGTAATTAATGTCAGCTTGACAAGATGGGACATTTGGACAAAGTAAACAAATGAGATATAATGTGTTGTAAGTTTTGGAGGTGCCATAAAGTGGATTCTGTTACCTTTGGACAATATGGCTAGCTGTCTTTCTCTATTTCTCTCATTATGCTGAGCTAAGCTAACTGGCTGCTGGCGGCAGCGTCGTATCTAATGAAGTTATGAGAAGGGTGTCGGTTTTCTTGTCCAACTCTCAGCAAGACACTGAACATGTGTATTTAACAAAAGGTCAAATGATTTCTTTACCATCACATCATTTGATCAACATATATATATATATATATATATATATATATATATGCTGTGTAATTTAGCTCCAGTCGAATACACTGGTTGTATATGGGAAGCCCTTAACACGAGCAGTTGGTCAAGTTCCACATTTAGTCAGTTCCACCCACATTGTGAATGCACTTTAAGTCTTTGAGCAGAAAAATCCCCTTCAAAGGGTCAACCATGTTCTTCTGTCTACTCAAATGGCATTTGAAGGGGGGGATCAGTTGTGATGCAAAGACATGGGTCATCAGTCCACACAACAACACTGTACACATCCAATAAGAACACTGGATTACATTTCGAGCACTGCCAAAATGACTGGTAGAACTGGAAGGTGGTGTCCCTGCCGGCTTTCCAAAACCTTTTTCATATTATACACAAAATGTATCACACATTAGACCCAATCTTAAAGAAAGTGATGTGATATTACCACACAAAACAACAAATGGTCCTGTGAAATAACCTTAACCTCTCCATTACTGCATAGTTCAGCAGGCATCCTGCGCTGCTAAGGCTACACTGACATGGTTAATGAGCAGAAAAACTATTTTTGTAAGTTACTACTAGAAAAGTTTCAAACACATATTTGTGTTGTAGTTTTTTCATATTCAAAACTCGTCCTCGTCATGACTGTGCCGACTGCAGACTTCCCTCCCTCTTTTGTTCCCACTCCAGCGGCTTCACCCAACAGTCCACTGCTATAGGGCATCGGGTTCACAGTCCCATCTAGAGTTGTTCTGTATCATTGACAACAAATGGACCAATATTTTGACATTAATAAAAGACCCATTGTTTTGAAAGGAGAAGCAAATATTTTGATTACAGTTGTGGTTAACATGGTCACACCAGGACATGGGAACTGAAGTAAAAAATAATAGAACATTTAATTTAACCTTTCTTGTGTTACAATGTAGAACTTCCCGGCATAATTTCCATCAACACAACATAGTTAACACCAGAACCACAGTTAGCCTCCCCAATCCTTCCCTGATCTGTAACGTCTCTGAAATCAAACCCAAGTCACATCGGAAAACAGAGACAATGGAAAAAGTAAAGACAGAAATTATGGAAAGAAAATCGCTTCCCAGGAGATGATTCAAAGAAATTAAGTCATAGATAAATCCTGGGGGTTGACAAAAATAAAATCCCGGATAAGTTAGGTCCACAACACAAAATTAGAAGACAAAACCAAAATGTGCAGAAACCATTGTTTGACAAGCTTTGGCCCACTGTGTTGTGTGCAAGATGAAACAGCAGAAGACTTCAACTGTCCCATCACAGGGGAATTCCCTCTGAGTCTCTGTCCTGGAGAGAGGGAGGGGGGGAGAGAAGCGAGGGAGAAACAGCTGGTTGAGCTCTGCCACCTTGCTGTTCTTCCCGGTGAGGCCAGTGGGTGGGGCTGTTGCACCGCAAAAAAAAAACAAAAAACAACGCCCCTCTCGTTCCCTCGACACACAAGTCAGTGCTTGTTGGACATGAACAATAAAAAATATATATATTAAAAAAAACAAATGTGACGAAAAAACAAACAAACCCCCCCCAAAAAAACCAGCAGCGGTGGTCACGGCTCAGTCGATCTTTACCGCGGCGTAGATTTTCCTGATGAACATGTAGGCAGCATAGAAGCCAATCGTGCCCGTCAGCAGCCAGAACGACAGCACCATCAGGGCCGTGTAACCGAAGTACAACAGGGAGGGGATGAACTCCACGATGTCCAGCTGGGGGGGGGCAAGCAGAGGAGCAAACACTTTCAGCATGTCGTCTTGTCTTTTAGCTTTCTGCAGCAGTTGAAACATTTGAAATGAACAGTGCTTGTATATTTAACGACTCTGGATTTTTCAGTGAGGGAGAAGGAGGAGATCTTCAGTGAAACCTCTCCTACATTTTCTCAGCCACGCCGCCAGTTATCAAACAATCCTGCTTTGTGGCATTTCACAAGGCCTGCAGGCGTCGTCAAGGTTACTAATTCTTCACGCGCTTCATGAGCGCTCAGCTGCTGCAGAAGCAAACGGGGCTCTTACCTTGTTGACAAAGTAGAAGATGGCGTAAACAAGGACGTAGAAGGCGGAGCCTCCTGAAACCAGGAACGTTCTCCACCACCACCGGTAGTCCTGGTCACGAGGAGAGACAACAGATGATGCCGATTCAGCGGAGCTGTCTAATGCTGGATGAGGTTAGCAACACACTCCTTCAGCATAACGTTTTTATGAGCTTTATTCACATTCATCTACGTCTTCAGGATCCATTGCATGTCGATTTGAAGGCGGGTTTTACCGTGCGTGATCTATAACATTTCATACAATAAAAAAAATGTTGGAGCTTCTCCTCTGCGTGTCCACGTTTTTGACAGACATCAGTATGTGACTCAGCAGGAGAGCGTGAGAGGCATGTCAGAGCTGTCAGAGGCATATTCTGAGCCTAATAATGGATCTTTGGATGACAGGGAGCGAGGACTGGGTCTGACCGCTGAGAACAATACTGACTACCTGATGGAAATGATTGGCAGGTTGCTGTAACCCTAAGCTGTCATTCACACTGTAGCCACACCCCCAAACATCCTCTGCTTTATGATCTTTTTTCCTCTAAAAGGATCATAATTAACAAGATGAAAATCGACAACAACATTGAAGAAGAGTTGAAACTAATGATTGTGACATAATCTCAGTATGAAAATGTTAAAAGTCATAAATCCAGTGCGAAGTCGGCTCATTTTCTCATTGACTTCTATACAAACAACCAGTGGAGTCGCCACCCTGATGGTCATTCAGTAGAATACAGGTTTAAGGGACTTTCACATCAGCTTCATTTTAAGGACCAAGAAGCTATGTCCATTTTTTTCAGCCTATGGTCTATGGGTTTTAATCTTTTTGGATGTTTATCCACAGTAGAGATATTAAAATGAGGGACTGATACAAGTGGTTACTTCTCAGGCATTAACTGTATTATTTTTTTTTTAATTTTATTAGTATACTATCTATGACACAGCCAGGATGGCATCCTGAGATACCATTTGGCCCTAAAATAGAGGATATAGTTTTCTGGTAATTATATTTGCCAGGGTCACTGAGTCTTTTTGGAGTTAGTGTTTTGTTAGCCTGGCTTCCCATTGTCCTGCCATGAAGGAACTCATGATGGTCATGATGTTGATGTCTCCCAAATGTGGGATTGTAGGAGTACTTTGTTCTTATCCCAACAAGTTTTGTCTGGGATCTGAGTATCAGGCTCTTTCTAAGCTCAGCTGAAGCAGCTTCCCTCTGAAAAAGAGCTGCAGAGCGTCGCGACCAAATGACCACGTGAAGATTTTTTAAATCAGATACTTCAATCAGGGAGCTAAATTACAGGTGACAGCACTTGTGTTTGTTCAGACCTCGCCTCAGTGAAGCGAACTTACCTCTGCGCAGAGCTGGAAATAAACCATGACGATGCTGATCTGAGAGCAGGACACCACCAAGATGATGAATACCAGAAACAGGAAGCCAAAGAGGTAATAGAACTGATTCTCCCAGATGGCCTGTAGGTGGTGAGACACACACACACACACACACACACACACACACACACACACACACACACACACACACACACACACACACACACACACACACACACACACACACACACACACACACACACACACACACACACACACACGCACAGTGAGTGTGAGGACGAAGCCACCCACTTCACATCAGTTAACAGTGACTTAGAGGGATGGGTGTTGTGGACTGCATTTCTTTGTTTTTTTGCAGTAACTGCATCATATCATGGCATTACACATTTAGAAGGGATAGATAGATGGGTGATAGCCACTCACCCAGTGTTACTTATCGAAATGGAATTAAAGCTTCTATCTGTGTTAAGCTCCTGACACGCAAATATCTGCGTGGTGGAGATGATCTGGCAGAGCAGCTGAACTCACGCTGAAAATGAAGAAGAGCTCGATGAACATGGCACCAAACGGCAGGATCCCAGCCATCAGGATTCTAGTGGAAAGAAAAGAAACCAACTCAGCTCAAAAATTCAAACCCTGCGCACGGTGGCCGTCAGCCGTCCCTGTAAGCCAGGCTGGTTCGACGCTCACCCCACGAACTTGTTCATGTACCAGCGCTGCTCCGGGACCTGCCGGGGAATCTGGTTGGTGCGCACCGGGTTATCGTACGGCTGCTTGCGGAAGCCGAAGTAGTAGCCCAGGTAGACCAAGGGCATGGAGATGCCGAACCACATGCAGAGCAGGGCCAGCATCGTGGTGAAGGGAACCTGACGGGGTGAGAGGAGACAGCAGGGACGCAGGAAGAATGGTCAACAGATAAAGGAGGATGTTAAAGCTGGCACCTGCGCATGCTTAATTTGGAATCAGCTTGTAAACCTCAACGTTGTTACTCCCCCACACAGGTTCCGTTTTTGATTTGCTCCGTTTGTTTGTGTTAAAAAAAAAAAAGTAAAGCAGGAAATGTAAAGTTTTTCCTTTCCACTTTGGGCACAGAGGGAGGCGGTTGCTGATACTGGCTTCGTACTTCCTCTATTTGCTGCAGCTGAATATCACGGCTATAATGTCTGCAAAAATTGCAGACTTACTTGTTCTGGTATGAGCAGTCCTCTTTGTGCTGCTGTGTATCAGTATGTCACAGATTGAATAACGTGCGTTTACTTCCTGGTTTACCTTTGTCATAAACGTGACAAAGTGACAGCACAAAGAAAGAAAGAGGGAAAAAAAAGATTACTGCTGACTAACATTAGCCACTGTAAACTACTGGTTGTGTCAGAACAAGTCAGTCTGTAGTGACAAAACCCCTTCAGTCTGTCAGTCAGTCTGGCTTTTACATGTTAGATTGAAAGTAAATCTTTCCTTTAAACACAGCGTTACATCTGATCTATTACAACTCTCTGCATATTGTCGTGACACTCACCGCCCCAGAGGAGTGTTCTCCCCAGATGAAACAGTTGAGGATGAAGCAAATACCAAAGACCACCGCAGGATACAACGTCGCTGTCTACAGAGGACACAACAACAGAGAGGAGAGCCTTCAATTGCACGTGGAAAAGTGGTTTGCCTGGAGAAGTAAGTGAATATACCAACTCGGGTGTGACGAGAGGCACTGAGGGTTTCATTTATTACTGACTCACACAAAACGCCCCTTTCTTCCACCGGTGGCCCTTCAGTGTGCGGTACAGTCTGCCAGCAAAGTAGCCGCCGAATACGCTGGAGGGAACACATCCACAGGAAACAGCAGCGTGAGACAGAAGCAATTTGTCAACAGGCTTATTCCAGACGGTCTTCATGAGGACCTGAGAGGTGCATGTGGCTCTTACCCCATGAACATGAAAAGGAAGCAAGCGGTGGTCATCAAGGCTCCTCTACTGGACGGGGACAACATGCCCAACATGGCAACAACTACGACAAACACACACAGAAAAACATGGCAGATTGAATGTTTCAGACATTACACTGAGTTAACCCAGCCACAGTCATGTTGCATCAGCGACCTGAGTATATTAGTCGGGTTGCGTTCAAGAAGAGTATGAGCGTTTGACCTTTTCCGCCGCTAACGTCAAGTTGCAACGCCTTCACAATAACGGCTTTTTTCTTTACTGTCCTGGCACCGTGACAACATTCCTTTAACTGGGGTTTGACTCATGTTTTAGCCAGCTGAATAAGTGTGAGGAAAAGAACCTTGTGGGTCAGAGAGATCAAGATCTGCAGTTCTGTGCAGTTTTAGCAATGCTAGAATGACAATATCTAAATATTCCTCAATGTCTTTATTAGAATAAAATATAAACAAAATGTGAAATATACATGTGAAAATATATACGTGGTAAAAGAATATTTTCAGAGGAAACAGCTTCAACAAACTAAAGTGTCAAGTATTTCATGTGAGCTCCTCTCACACATGAACAGTAGCAGGACCAGCAATGGTTTTTATCAGCAATGTGTTTTGTTGGAAGGGCAGCAGCTGAGGAAACTCTTTTTCAGAGGAGGGACAGGGTGAAAAGGCTCAGATATGCTACAGCTCCCACACATTAGACTGAAGATGAATGGACCTGTGCACAGTGACAGAGAAAACAAACTCACAGATGACAATGAGGATCATGCAGAAGAGCTGGATTCCAGAGCCCAGCAGAGAGCTGAGGATCATGGGATACTGAGGCGGCCTGAAGACGTCACCGTGGACATTCTTCCATCCTGACTCCTCCATGGTGTCCTCCTGGTTAGGGAGAAGACACGTGGTCTAGGAACATCTATACAATTTTTATTCATCTTTCCACAAAGACTTTTAAACCGTGCCAAATGATTTTTGGGGGTGTGTATTTTCTTACTATGTCATCCTCTCTGTTGTAGTTAGCAATGTCCTTCCTCAGCGTCCTGATAATGATCATACTCAGAATACCTGCAAGAGACAGGCAGGGAACACGAGAGACGTGGGTTAGCGAGAAAGTCAGAAAGCTCAACAATTGACATGGATTCACCAAACTTTATTTTTCTATGCATTTAACGGAGCGACATCACATTCAGGAGCTTAAAACATCCAGTGTGCTTTATCATGTCGACGTGGACGTTAAAGAGGCAGCGGCAGAGCTGAGCAGGACGTGCGAAAACCCGGACATACCCGACAGGAAGAAGACGACCACCACGGAGTTGACGATGGAGAACCAGTGAATCTGGACATCGCTCATGGTCAGGTAGGTGTCCCACCGCGACGCCCACTTCACCTCGCTCTCCTGCGCAGAGGAGACAAGAGACTCAGCAGCCCTTCCCCTGCACTCTGCTACCTTTCCTTCCCCCCGTGTGTGTCACCATGTGGGTGGTTTTACATTCCGGGTTACAGAGCGGTGTGACTCGAGCTGTTTTGAGTCACTGACCTCCCAGTGGACAGAGTAGGTGAAGAGGAGCTCGTTCTCCTTGGCCGGGTCAATCTCCAGGGCGCCGGAGCCACTGGCCTCCGGCAGGGTGCAAGTCTTTTCTTTTTCCATTGCTTTCAGATCTGACAATGAACCAGTAAAATAACCACTTTTACTTCACTGGCCACTTTGGAGGCAACACATGTCTTTGTTCTATGCAAATATCATCATAGGTCACAAGCATTTACACGAGCTCCTCGGAGTATGTTCCCACCTACCGTCTACTTTTACACTTTGGGGTATGACCTCGAAGCGCACCACCCTGTAGTTGTGAATTACCCCCTCTTCCAGCTTCTCCCTGTGGAAGTACAGGATGAAGGACAGGTGGTTGTGCAGATAAAACTGCCAGGGAGAGAAGAGAAGGGGCAAGACAAAAATTAGAACCCTTAAACATCAAATGTCACTTAAGCCCTGCAGCAAACAAGAAGCTGACCTCTGCTCTGCTGCCAGCACTGCTTGTATGAACTGTTAAGCTGGTTACACGCACTCATTTTCTTCCACATGTTAATGCGCTGACGCTGCACTCAGGTCTGCGGGTAGTCGCAGGTAACGCTACAAGTCCAGACTGTCTGACTTGAAGTTCAACCCCCTGAGTGCTCCCAATGGATGTGGCAAGAGATTTCAAGGAAAAAAACACTTCCAAAAGGCATTCGCTTCTAAAACATTTACCAAAACATGTAGTTACTTTCAAGCCCCTGAAACTATGGTTTCAACTGAGTTTTTCCAAGAAATATACTAAATTATTAAACATTAACATTACTGAATATGCACCAATAAAAATAAAACCCCTCATTCTCTAAAGTTCATTCAAAGTTAAACTCTCTAATCTCTTCTACAGGAACAGGAGTGCATCTAAAAAAAACTGGAATATTGTCAAGCCTCAATGTTAAGCCTGATTATGGCTTACAGCTCATGAAAGATCAATGGAAAAGGATTTACAACACAGAAATGTCCAACTTGTGAAAAGTATGTTCGCTTATACACTCAGTACTTTGTCACAGCTGCTTTACCATGAGTCACTGCATCAACTACTCCTAAATGACTGATGGGAAATTCTTTTAACTTGTTTGCAACATTCTAATAAGCTCACATCACACTTCAGTGTAGGAGCGCAATCGCTCACAGTAAGAAGCCGATAAGTAAAGGTAAACAATGCAAAGAGATGCAGAAAGGACAAAACTGGAATCTATAACTGTAGGCACGTGAATAGCATCTACCTTGTTGTTGTCCACAAAGCCCAGTCTGTAGCCATGTTCGAACTGGATGTCTTTCACCACGTCCTTCTTCTGCTCCTCCTCACCTCCTGCCTCTCTGTTGGGGTAGAACTCTAACCTCGTGGCAACGGGCAGGTTATCTGCAATACTGAATGATACGGTGGAGGAGTTGAGTCAAGTTTGGTTTGCGCAATGATCACAAAAACCCTTAAACTCTTGAGAACCAAGACCTGCTCCAATCAAAGTGTTTCAATCAGCTTTGACTTAATCAGGAGTCACTGAAAACATACATTACTTAAAAACAACTCACAGGTGAACATAATACTCCTCGTGGATTCGCTCAGCAACCAACTTGCTCTCTTCTATGCTGAGCTTCTTCTTGCTGCACACCACCTCGCATTTCTTGTCTTTGTTCATCTCGACATTGTAGAGGGTATTCACAATGCGGTCCCCGCGTAACACCTCACCTATGGGAGAGAACAGCCACATGGAAAACACAAAACAAAAATGTGTATTTCTTAATTGCAGCGTGTCGAGATATCAATGTTTTTCTTGGGTTCATCCTGAGAGATAAATTTATAAAAAGTGTCTGCAGCGGTCCACTTACCCAGATTCTCTCCCTTGTAGAAGACAGAGTCTGGTTTGCAGAAAGGCAGGGAGTAGTATTCATAAGGAAGCTGGGTGCGGGAGCTGGTCAGCTTCACTGCCTGAAAAACAAATGACCTGACTGACGGACTCTCACTCACACTACACTCAGCAGCTTGGTCTGACTGGCAGTGGAAAATGCACTTTGACTGTGGGCTTTCGATGCATGATCAGGAGGACGACTGTTAACTTCCTGCCTGTTCATCAAACATCTTCAACAAAACACTGGTAAACTCCCAGTTACATTATATACTGGCATAAGCTCTACAGGAATATATTTTTTACATGTAAATGTCTTTGCGTACATATATTTTAATATAACTGGATCTTTTAATGTGCAACCAAATGCAATACAAAAAATATAATGTCACCTCCAGGAAATAAGCCCAACACCCCCCAAAAAACACACATCCAAGGTAGTGGGTCCTAGTAGTGACCCATCTTCTTAAAAAAACCCAAACAAAGATCATATCACAATCTGAACTGTGATCTTTATTCCAAATTTTGAAATGTACAGTCGCGACTATCCAGACCCAAACCAGCCTGTGGCCTTATAACACAATATTGCAGGATAGTCACTAGCAGATTGTGCTGTGCGTCACTGTCTTCAGGCTTTGACATTGACAGAATGTGGTGGCCTCACTTCCTGCTTTCCATCATTTTATTGTATTTTCTCAAGTGTGTCAGGCAGTGATAACATCTGAAATATCTGACTGTGTGTGGCTGAAGCTCTGCCACTCAACTGACGTTGACTCCTCTCTTGTCACCGGCTCCTCGTGGGCCATGCCGCTAACTGCTGAACTGGGTTTCAATCATAAAAGTTTCCCAATGAGAGGTGATATAAATTATAATATAATAGTATAAATTTCATAACATGTCCCAGTCACTATGATGGCTTGAAAAGTAGATCACAGACGTCTTATAGATCAGGATATAAAATCATCAGATTGCCCACACCAAGCTCGATTAGCCAGTATTAGGAGTTATTATTACTCCATTATTACTCTTTGTTTTAGTATAAAGGTAAGTGATATATCTATCTCCATGCAGCACAGACCATCCTGAAAACTGTGTGATGACTGACTTACCTGGAAGACAAAATATTGTTGTCTCAGCTAATCTTTGAAAAGCTGATGAAATTAATTTTTTTGGTCTTACCTTAATATCCACTGTCTCACCCTCGTGGAAGTCACGGGGCGCGACCCCGGGAACATAGAAGGGCCGGACCACAGGCAACAGGGACAACAGCAGCAAGGCCCACCACGTCTCCTGCAGCACGGACAGACGCCACCAAATATTTTACCACACTGACACACACAGGGACCAACACTTCACAATATGCGTAGCGTGAGGTTAAACACGTAAAAGCAAGTGACAGATTATAAACGTGATTTTTTTTTCATCGTGCCGCAAAAAATACAAATCAATGAAATAATAATAATAGTTTAGTATACTATGACAGAGGCGCAGGCCAGGCTGAGGTTCAGGTTAACAGGAAAAGAGGAACAGAGGATGACAGTTATTGTGTACTTAAAGCAGAGTGTCTAATCACTTTTAAGAAACACCTTCACGCAGAGTAATCCTGACACGTCCTCCTGTCCTGATCTAGTAATGTGTTATACCTTTTCTGTAACAGGTTATCACCTCACCTGCAGTGATTCTATTTTTTTGGAATGGTCAAAAGGACATCTAGGATGAATGGCTTCCCTCTAACAATAAACCAAAACTGACAGTGACTCTCCATGTTAACATTTAATTTGGGTAAAAACACAGTAATGGAGAAGGATTTATCTATGCCAATAAAAAAAACTAGCTCATGGAGTCAACCAACTTGACAACCAAGTCTTAAAAAGTATTGACTGCGGAGGATTATAAGGATAGTACTGAATATCCTCCAGTATCAGTTACAGCATGATGGGAACAACTCTGTGACGACACTCAGTCACACCGAGGGAGCATTCAAAGCTCAGATAGCGCAAACAATGTCTGGGGGACAAAGCGAAATACTTCACACAAAGTCCACGTTGTCCCTCACATTCCAAGACATCGGCTGCAAGCGGCATCACATCTGAGTTTCGATTTTATTTTGCAGTTCAACCCTATAGGATACAAAGCTGGAGTGTGCCAAGCGTACCTTTATTAACTCGAAGGGAGGGCCATTTACTGATGTACCGTAAACTTAATTTGTCTTCAAGAGACTTGGAGTCATTCCATATTAAATAGCGCGACTATTAGTTAATAATGTGAAACAACACGTGATGTACAAGGCGAGCACTGCGTTCTAAGTTATGATCTAGCGCTTCAGGAAGTTAGCAAGCATGGCTACTGACATGAACGACGCCCACAATACCGCAAAGTACGAGCACAATTTAATAACAAGCTGTCTTAGTACGTCTTGTTCTTGTGTTTTATAGCTGGCCTGCTGCAATCGTCTTGACATTTCTCAGCTACTTTTAAATTGCTACACCGGCAACAACATCACACTGTCGCTGTCTGACACAGCTGCTAACAGCTAGCGTTAAGCCAAAGTTCGGCTATCTCATTTCAACTGGCTGTGCAGCAAATGACAGCCCCCAAAACTGGGCATGTGTTTACTTATACCCTGTCAGTACAGTTTAATACACTGGCCAATCACGCGAATTAGCTCTTTTAAGCCACAGCTCACTGACAGTTAAACTAGGTAACGTTGGCTAATTTAGCTAACTCCAACGAGCAGTTAGCAAGATCGTCAACACTCAAACCGCAGCGAAATCCTTCAAATCGACACCTAATTAACATGAAAACGATGTTTACCCACTACGACAGACCTCTACTATAAGAAACGTAAAACACAGCGTGTGATTTAATGTGGGAAGACAGTATCAGCGATGTGTATTTTGAAGAAAAAGAGTTCGCTTTTCCACTCACCATCGCCGCGGCCGCCATTTTGAATACGTGTCATAAGTGACGTTGCGGAAGGAATTGGTTTACGATTAATGAATTATTTGTTTTATTTGACGCACGCAGTAATGCAGCAAGGCCACAAGTAGTACTACATAACAGAGCAGAGTCTTTTCTCACCCCGAAGGTGAATTTAGAAATTACAACTAATACAATGAAAGCGTAATATGTTTTTTTTTTTAAATACGCCTGTAGATTTTTTTTTGCCATCGTCCTTTGAACAATTTGAATGATTTATCTGTTAACTATCATAGGTAGGCTACGAGTTTTAAATTAGCCGCAACAATTTATTTGAAAATTTTCATCACAGTAACATGGAACCAAGCATCTTACAAAATATTCAATGCAAAATATTCTCATGCATTGTTGCTCACACTTCTCTCCAAATGGATCATACTGTCTGTAACAACAAGATATCATTGTTTTAAACATTTTACATTCACAAATTTAGGACTTTCATACCCAAAACTAATGTTACATTTTGAGTCAATTAGTGAACATGATTATCATTATCATTATCATGTCATTTATTTTCAATTTTTTCCATATCACCAACACAATACACTTTTCAGGACTGTGTGACTGGGCAACAACTTTTTATGCTACTTCCAACAATATAAGAGGATTATTCAGACAGTGTAGAAAAAATAGTCCTTCACAAAAAAACCCCAACTCACACGCTTACTTTTGGAAAGCTCATTATATTCAAGATAGAATGATGTTCAGAGTAGTACTATTCAAACAAATAAATTATATTTTCAAAAAGAGGGCCATGTGAAATGTCTGTATGTATAACATTATCATTTAACATAACATTCAGTGGATGAAAAGAATCAACAAGCATTATTAGTTAATATGGCTTTACAAGAAAAATGCATTTCCTAAATACTTGCCTTTCCTTATGTATATCCGTGTATATACAGAGCATGTGGAATACATTATAAATGTTTAGTTTGAAAGAAATAACCACTGCAAAAGGCACTATTAAGGAGTCACGCTAAAAGAAGCCGCAGCATAGTGGGAAAAAAAATCTATGGAATATAAATAAAGGATTTATGCATAACCAGCTATTTGTCTTGCACCTTGTAAAGTCCACAGTATCCACTCTCCTTTGGTACTAAAACACTGTGAATTTAACTGCTGTGCTCGCGGAACTGTTGATATCAACAGTATTATCAGAGATGAACACTGCACACATTTCACTGTGAACATCTGTGTTGTAGCTACACCTTCCTTTGATGGATGCACAATGTGTGCTGGAGCATAACAGTGAAATCCAGTCTTTTCACTGTCACTGCTTTCAGGTGGCCTACAGCTGTTAGTTTGTGAATATGGCCATGTATGTTTGTACTCTGTTAAATATCACTGTGTGTGAGTGATAGTGCTATTGCTAGTCCTTTTACAATAGAATTTATTGGTATGTAAGTATGGCCTTCTTCATTGTAAATGTTGAATAGACATACATATCTTCAAAGGTGTTGCAAAGTTAGGGACTCTACAAAAATTATAGGGTGGAGGAATGCAGAAAAGTGGGAGGGCTGTTTAGCATTTTTTTGTCTTTAGGAGAAAGTAGGCCAATTTTTACAGCCTGCTGCCACCCCACCCCCAGAAAAAAAAACAAAAAACTTCTGTGCCAGTTTTGCAACCCACCCCTTACGTGCAAAGCTCAGAAATGCAGCTGACCTGTAACTTGCAATTATCTCGAGATAGAGATCTGCATGAAATATCAGGTCACATGCTTTCTGTGGCTAATGATGTGCAGCTTTATTTTGATGTAATCCACAATATGTGTGTAATGTGTGTAAATTAAAAGTGGAAATGAATTATGTGAAATATTGTTTTGTCTGAGGACTGATTGATGTAACAGATACACATACTGCATCTGTTTGCACATATAATGCACTAATCCCTACTGATTTTCAAGAATACCTCATGATTAATGGTTAGTTGTCTGACATAAGCATCCAGTACAGCTGATGTTGCTGTTGTCACATTAGCCAATGACCAGACCTTTAGAACATTATCTTACAGTATCTATTGTGCTGTGGCCCTGATGTAAGCATGAGGTAGGACTGTGTTGTCATAATATTAATTGAAGTAATAACACAACATTTACTGTGTACATTGTATTTGTATTTTGCTTATCTTAATCTCCCTATACTTTGGTTGTATTATTTTACACTGTTCCAGTTCAAAGGTGCCCCTCATGAAAAATAAAATAAAAATTTCAACCCTCCCCAATAATTTTTGTATAGTCCCTCACTATTATACATTATGTATGTATGTATGTATGCATGGGATCATATTGTAAGAGAAGAGAAGTCTGTAGGTATGCTGGTTCATGGCTGCTGCTGGTACTGGCTCTCTGTAGCTGTGTAGAAATCCTCCAGGACACTCTGAAGGTAATCGAAGGTGGGACGATCCTCGGGCTTGTTCTTCCAGCACTCCAGCATGATGTCATAGAGTTCGGTGGGACAGCTGTCCAAGCGTTGCATTCGGTAGCCCTTCTCCAGGGAGCGGATCACTTCTGGGTTGGTCATCCCTAAAAAGAAGAGCATGTGATTGTGTTAAGCGAGGCTGCAGAGCCACAACTTCTTATAACAAATAAGAAACATGGACTGTCATTAGATGGGTCATTGGCTGGGATGCTAGCATTTTGGCCAAATGGATGGTAACACCCTCCATACCTGCACAAACTCAGGTGCAGAAAAAAAAGAAACTGCAAATGTAATGCCCTTGTTCTTGAGAGGGAAATTTTGGGAAATAATATATCAAAAACAAAATTATTCATCCACTTACCTGGGTATGGTGTACGTCCATAGCTGATAATCTCAGTCAGCAAGATGCCAAAGGACCAGACATCAGATTTGATGGTGAAAGAACCATAGTTGATTGCTTCAGGGGCAGTCCATTTGATGGGAAATTTGGCACCTGGTTATTGAGGAAAATTGCACGTTTGAGCTAATCTGTTATTTAGCCATACATCATGTCTCTTTCCTCTTCAATCTACTATTTTTGTCACTTATGTTGCAATCTGACATGTATCTGACACAAAAAATTCCCCTAAACTGATGAAACTGCGACTGCTCCCCTTTAATCAGTTCCCTAATTTCTTAACCACTTCAGCTGGCATCATCCGGCTACACATTGTGTGACAGTGAATGCTGTGTCGTACCTTCCCTGGCCGTGTACTCGTTGTCTTCAATGATACGAGCGAGGCCGAAGTCAGCAATTTTGCACACTAAAGCCTTATTGACCAGGATGTTGGCAGCTCTCAGGTCTCTGTGGATGTAGTTTCTCTGTTCAATGTAGGCCATGCCCTCTGCAGTCTACAGAAAAAAGCATAGGTCCCCATCATTTCAGATAATGGCAGTGACACTACAGCATTATCACATTTCCTTATCAAAAACACACACGCCCATGCTCTCAGGCATGGTTTAGACTTTGTATAAGCTGCTCTGTCTCTTTCACTAACTTGCAACAACAGGCATTTGTGGTAATGAAAAATGAGAACTTATTCACAAGTGTAATCCCTCCCTTTACCTCCTTTGTGTTAGCAGAAGATAAGAGAAATCTCTGTAACGATCGGATGAATAATTATACTTGAAAAAAATCAGTCATGGTAAGATTGAATCAAAACAAAACATGCAGATCCAACCCTCTTCCTCTTCCCTTCCCTTTTTGTTATTTGCCTTAGATCTGAAGCATCTCATGCAGCAGTGTGCTAACATAATTCCTTCATAAACTTACTCAGAAAGGTGAGGATTCTCTAAAACAGGGAGCTGTTTAGTCATTGTCAGCATAGCTGTAGGCATGCCAATCCATACCTCCCGTGTGTAATGTAGACATGTTGAAGTTGCTGCCTACACACACAGAGTGTAATAGCAGCACCAAGTTAAAAAACTGCCCAACCTGCAGGCGGAGAGTATTATTACCTGCTACCTATTAGTACCTATTAGTACCTATTAGGGTGAGCTAGTCTGACAACATTGTCAGACCAGCTGATTTTGATTAAATTATCTTGAGATAACCATGACCTGGGCAAATGAGAATATTCACAGCCTCCCTGATTTTGTGTTTTGTTTTTAACAACCTCCCATCAACAGGTCAGAGTTTTCAAATAGCCAACAAAATATGTAAATGTCTACTGGACTCATTAACATGGAGTAGACAGTTGTGAATCAATCAGACTGTTGCTGTGTAATCTGACAGCCCAAAAAAGATAGATTGTTTCCTTTTAGCCTGTGTATCTTGCCTTTCCTTTTTCTTTAAATAAATGTGGCTTGGACCCATTCCTTCCCTCTCCAGTGAAACTAGAAGGTGGACATCAGAGGACACACTCTAAGGAGTATCAACTATTTTCTCAGATAAACCACTATTGTAACTATTGCAACCACTATTGTATATTCTTTTCTGAACCATCACACTGATGTGGACAGGCATACAAGGACAACCATAGTGTATCACCGATAGTCCATAGTCAAAACAGAGTATGTCAGAGCATTACACAAATCTTCATTTTTCACCTCAGTATTTACAAAAGAATTTGTTTCACAATCCTTATCTACAGAGCAATAGACATGACGTGAACAACCAGAGGATCTGGTCTGGCAAGCCAGCAAGTGGAATGGGGAACTGATGATGACTCTCACCTGGGCAGAGAAGTCGATGAGCTTGGGAAGCTGAACACGGTTGCCCTCATCGCTCTTTAAGAAGTCTAATAAACTACCTGTAGACACAAACACATCAATAGACAGTATCTGTGAACTGACAGGAAAGAAAAAACTGTACGATAAAAACTATAAATATTCCTTAAAAAGGTTTAACCAATATTTTTAATACTAAATAAATATTAATTTCTATCGCTAATACTGAGGAGTATGAAAAAAAATCTGCATTTAATTTTCCTCATCACTTCACCAGTTTATTGGTTAAATTGTTCACCTCCTGACCTCAGTCTGATGAACTCAAACACATTTTTACTAAGACCACCCACAAAAGTGTTCATCTGAACTGACTTTCGACTGGTTGTTAACACTACAGCAATTAGAGAAAAGTCGATAATATTACAGTGCAAGTTTGCATTTGCACCGCTACCACCTGAAGCAGCAAGAGCTGGTAAATCCATCACATTTAGTTATTTAAACATCTCTGCATGCTACCTCGTTTTCGCACAGTGTCAAATGCAACACAGATGTTCAGAAGCTCCAGTTGACCTGATATCCAATTCTTTAAACATTTTTTTAATTAAAGTAATGATTTCAGCTTTTTCAAGTGAGTTTAGCTACTCCACAATCTTTCCCAATACCACCAGCCAAGTGTAAAGATACCCCTAGTACATAGGTACCCCTAGTGAAGAATTACTGCTGAGCTTCCCATTAAGTGAAATGCAGTTTCAGCATAATACGTTATCAATGTTTCGTAGGCCTTCCATACAACAAATGTTTTGGGGAAAAATGCTAATTTTGGGATGAATGGACAACTTTTGTTGACTTAAATCAAAATGTTATAATGTAAACACATACCCTTCTCCATGAACTCAGTGATGATATAGATGGGCTCCTCCTTGGTGACGACAGCATGGAGCCGGACCAATTTGTCGTGCTGAAGAGACTTCATCAGGTTGGCTTCAGCCATGAAAGCTTCCACTGACATGCTGCCAGGTTTCATGGTCTTCACTGCTACCTTGGTATGCTTATTGTACGTAGCTTAAAACCAAACAATAATAACATTAGAAAATGAATTGCAAGCTTCCTTGCAAACACTATACCGGATTCTAAAAGGATTCAGATCTGCCTCACCCATCCACACTTCCCCAAACTGGCCTGCACCAAGCCTCTTTTCCAGCTTGAGTGAGGATCTTGCGATTTCCCATGCATCTTTCTCCCATGGCTTCTCAGGTTTGGGGCTCAGGCATGGGTTGGTCAGAGTTTGGCACAGGCCATCTCCCTGCTCTGGAATGAGAAAAAATGGAATATTTGATTTTCCATTTCTAGTGATCCAGTGTTTTTTTCTATTTCTGTTTTATGTAATGATTTCATACATTGTAAATTGGAATTCCGTTGGTCTTATTTGTGGGGAAAATAATGTAAGTTCACAGATCAACTGATAATGGCAATGCTTCATAGAGGACGGCAAGTTGGCCAGTAGAGTGCGCTGTCTGCAAGCGTCACATTAAGTGGTGGAGCACAGACTCAGCTGAAGTCACTCTTTTCTGAGACCATTCAATGATTACAGTTTCAGGATTAACCCGTTAAGGGTTAATGCGTCAATTTCAAAAATATCGACAAGTCAACTAGACTTCTCAAACAAACAGTTGTGCGGAGGTCAGATCACTCAGTAACTCAGGAAACATGGACTCACTCTTGTAATGGCTGACAAGCTCGAGCAGCGTGCTGAAGGTGATGCGGGGAGAGATGTAGAATCCTCCATTGTCCAGTGTACGGATCTTATAATGTTTCACTGTGTCACCAGTCTGTCTGTCGTTGTCCCTGACAGACAGAGAGTAACTGCCTGCAGTAAAACAGAAGGAAACAATAGTCACCAAGTGATCCAAGGGGGCTGTAACGCTAATATTTATTTTTCACTGACATTGGCTTTTATTCTGAGACCAGCCAATAATTAGCAAACTAAACATATCAAGTATTTCCCAAAGAAGTTATTTATTGCATAATTATTGTGAATTATTAAAATAATAATATTTTGATAATGATTTATTAAATCACAATCACCTTTTATAATTACATTTGAATAAATCATATTTATTAAGTGTTGTACTTGAATAAAATAATAATCTGATCATACTTATACATACATACAATGATCAAACTCAAATAAGTCCCTAATATGGGTCAAGTACAAAACACTGAATGCTGCATTTCCCCTAATGCAAAGCATGCTTCCTGCTGAAAAATGTGAACTCACAAGTCCAAAACAACTTTAATCGAGAACAAAGTTAATAGATAGTTAAACTTTAGAGGCCTCCCACCAGAGTTAGAAAAGACAGACCCAGTCTTTCAATAACACAGAGCAAACTATGTTGTTGTGTCTCTGGCAACATAATCCAACGCTCTCTTTTTAGCTCTGGTTTGGTCTCCTGGTAGAAATATCCAGCTATTTAGCAATTAAATGCTGCTTTGTTGCTGCCTGCCTGAACCTATGCAGTCTAACTGTTAAAAAGATCTATTTCTGTTGCAGTAGTAACTGCCCAGTTTGATTTGTCAGATGGTCAGTCATTTCTTCCCATGGCTACTCAGACTGCTCCATAGAAGCACAGATCATCTGTAATTTTTAAATGTTAAGTTTCACTCACCCTTGGTGGTCTCACTATCTCGAATCATGAAGGATCCTACATTGTTCCCAGGGGCCAGCAGCTGCCTTTCAGCATCTTTCCTGCTCACGCCCTTAAAGAACCACCTAAACAACAGGAAACAGATTGGTTACTACAGAAACGGCTCTTCCTGTTCCAGTCTTTATTTTCCATTCATTTTGTGTGCTCTGTTTCCCTGTACACTTTCAAGTAGAGACTACAAAGACAAAGACTAAAGAAAGTGAATCTAAGTACACGCTTCTACAATGTAAAACAAGATGATAATAATAACAATATTGAATTTGACAGCCTGACCAGTTAAATTATTTCCTGTCCTTATTTTCCTTCCTAATTAATTTCCTCTAACGTAAGTACACTTACTCCTCTGCCTCCAGAGTATCTTTGGCCACATAATTACTGGGGATGTATCCTTCCTGACCTGTACTGACGGACATGGCTCTCCACCACTCCCCTGATCTACAGAGAGAGAGAGAAGAGTGTGAATTGTTCTTGACAGCAAACCATATGTGATAAACCAGATACTTTACAAGTCCAGAAAGCACATATAGGAATTAGAGCTGCAGCAACACAGAATAAATGATTACTTCCTCACTACTGAGTGACTATTCGACTTACTCTTCTAAGATTTTGAGCTTATCTCCCTTCTTGAAGCCAAGGTCTCCATCATGAATGGCCTCATAGTCGTACAGTGCCATGGCAATGTTTTCTCCTGCAGCAAGAAAAGCAGATGGCCTTTTGTTGATACATTATTGTGCTGGTGCAGTGTTATGTTAAGTATGTGTTCCTTTTGCTTTATCTTGTGAAAGCTGGTTACTTTCTGAAGGCCCAGGACAGGGTGTAAAACATTTCACTTGACAGGCTCAAAAACAGTGATGGTGCTGTAAGCAAGCACGCTTTTCCTGTAAGTCTGCACATTTTTTTGTTAGAACAAGTGTTACAAGTGTACACGACTGTGCGTGAGTGAGTGTTGTAATTTCCGTAGACACAAGTCTGACCTGCACCTGCACCTGTTACTAACCTTGGGTTCCCTGCACTTTGACTATGTAACTGACTTCCTTGTATGATTGATAATAATAGCAATAGGACTTCGGTATATTGACGCCCTTTGTGGTGAGGCTGTGAGAAAGGCTATCGCTCTATACACACGCACTGACTCTCCTTCCTCTCTCTCTTTCTGACATGTTGTGTTGAATTTCAGACTGTGCGTCTTGTCGTCTAACCAGCACTGACCCAGACTAGCTGTCTTGTCTGTGGCATTGCTGACAGTGCAAGGCAGGAGGTTGGAAACTGACTTCCACTTGACCGAACTTCATGGTTAATTAGTTGTTGACTCCACAATAAGATGCAGAATCAAGTTCAGGTGTTTAAGAGTTGCAGTGCATACTGTGTATGTGGAAGTGCAGTAGTATGTAAGTAAAGATTGTGACTCACCGTCTGAAGTGTTTGCATTGGATGGCATTTTGCTCTGTAGAGACAAAGACAGACATATGGTGGCATAAGGCTACACACTATATATACTGTATCTGTATGTATTTTCCCTTGTTATAATAACTATATTGATTGTGCATCTTGTTTCGTATCTGACATAATGGTTATGAGTTAATTCAACACTTTTTTATGGCATGTACTAAATTTTAAAGTAAAGACTTGTCTTTGTCACTGAAGTGTGACAGATCATCCAGAGCAGGACTGTCCTGCAATGTCACTTTCTGTATTAAAGCAAATGAAGATTTGAAGGTCAGTTTTTATAGAGCAAATTTATTGGTCGAATTAGATTAGTCAGATTCAGCTCGGCCACTTGCACAGAAAGCATTTTTGAAAGGACAGGAAGGAAAGACTTGTCATATCATCTTTAAACATCACAAGATTGTTGGTGTGTATGTGTGTGTGTGTGTGTGTGGGGGGGGGGAGTTCTGTATTAGAGACAGTTTGTCTTCAACAACGTTACTGCAAAAGGTATAATGAGCTGAGCTGTGTAGACACCAGGCAGCAAGAAGGACTGACTGCTGTGAGATGTGAACACACATCTTGAGGTTTGATTATGAGCGCCCTGCCTGAGCCCTGTTTCTGCTTTTGCTACTTCCTCTTCCTTCACTGAGGGTAAAAATGATGTGACCGTCAGCACACAGGAATCAGTAGCCAGAGGAGCCAGGCGCAGTTTCACTGCTACTTTTACCAAAGGGACAGATCAAAGTATGACCATTATGCAAACTCACCACCAGCAACAGGAACATGTTGAAAGTATAAGTCAGTATGTTATTTTTGGTGCCTCTTTACACTTTCACCGTTTCTGTAATTGATACCCTAAATCTTCCTCTTTCTTTATTTACAGCCCTGCAGGTGTGTGTACTCATTTTCATTTGCAGACAAGTTCACCAACGTGTTTTAATAGGGCATACAAAAATGTGGCTTATGATCGAAATTCATCCTTGTGATGGAAAGTACCAAAGCATATTTATATTAGGACTGTAGGTATTGTATTTTTACTCTGCCAGCAGTAGTTACTTTTCAGTTTGCAGACTCACAACACCTTTTTAAAGATTAAGTGTATGTCAAGCATATTTTGTACTTTTACTTAATCAAGCATTTTAATGCACGACTTTTACTTGTATTGTGGTATTTTTACATTCTTCTTCCACCTGTGGGTATGTCACACAACCTTTCTAATGAAGCAAAGTGTAACTACTTCTTGGTGTGTTGAAGTTGGTGCTTGCCACATGTTGACGACCATCCAGTTATATATACAGCTCGTTGTCTGTCACAATGTTACGACGTTACTGCTTACAGCTTTGCTCGCAGAGTTTCCTGTGGTGGGGTCTTTGACATAGTGGGCTGTCTGCACGCGGTTCTGAAGCTCATCGTTACCCGTCCCTTTGCTGAGCGGCTCCTGCTCCTTCTTTGAGCCCACGCAGCCCATGGTGCCTTCTGTGGGGGGAGAAACAGTGGGACATCAGTGCTGTGGTCACCAGCAGCTAAAATACCACAGGGATGTTATATGTAATAGTCAGGCCGTTCTCCTTTTTAATCTGGAGAGCCTTGATATGTATCTTAATTATTCAGAGAATAGTGGAATGCACAGGAGATCATATTCATTAATACAAAACAGAAACATCAAGTTTGCTGTATAATAAGAGTAGAATTTATTGTAAAAGGACTTTTATGAAATGGATATCTAACTCATAAACTGTCATTTCCAAACATTTGTCAGACAAACACTGTTGTATTTGAAACGCACATCCTAAAAACTTGATTCTGTGCTACTGTATTCACACGTGCACTTAATATATAAACAATTAAAGCATTAAATGACCTTTGAATACTATAAAAGACACTGTGCTGATCAAATAGTGTGCGTCACACATGAATAGGAGTGATATATAAAACAAGTTATTTCCTCGGTTTAATTATTCATATCCTGTACTCTTTGTGGTATCATTCACTGTGATGTTACTGCAAAACACATCACAGGTCAACACTGAGGTACTTACGACCTTGACTTACTAAACTGTGACAATGGTAAATATTAGTCCAAATGAATTTAGAAGCTTACAAACAGTATATTTATTTATTTATCTATCATCATTTCTATAATGTTCAGGCCAGCCGCTCAAGGCATTGTGGCCAATGTAGGCAGCATTTATTGACAAGAGGAATGTGTGAAATAAAAAAAAGACAATATCTGGTCCTTGCTGCATCAAAATTGATTCTTCTTTTTTACAAAGAAAAACTGTTCATCACGAATGCCACAGGGCTATTATAGGAGTACTCTTTTAAGATACTTTTTAAATTAAATTAAATTAAATTAAATTAAATCAAATTAAATTAATTAAAGACAGAGAATATGAAAGACTTCACCAGTCTTGCTAAGACTGGTATAATAGAAATTGGTACCCTCAAGTAGCTATTAAATATTTAGTTTAGTGTGCTTTTATACTTATACTTACTTAACCACTGTTATATTCATGTGTTCATAAAGCTCAGGTCAACAAATTCAGCCCCAAAATCAGTCCATGTTGTTGTATTGTTTGGGCATTGTGCATGGATTATTCACACTCTCACAGTATTTACAACATGGAGATGATGAGGCGGCCGAATATGATGAGTCAGCAGCTTCCAGTGTTGAACAAAATCTCTTCAGATGGCTGTTACTGTAAATGTACTACAAAATGTCTTTAGTACTGGGAGGAGATGGTGTAGAGTAGCACATTGCATGATGTTGTTAGATATTGTCCACCACATGGGGGAAGAAGACATCAATGTCTAATATTTTATTTAGCCAGTCCCAGATTAACAATTAGTGTGTCTTCTGATGATGTCAGCAACACAATAGCTGGAAAACTGTCCTGACTCTTTGGCATCGTGAACGCCGTCAAGATCTTCCAAGAACAGATGCTGCAAGGAGAGAGGTATTTCCACATGAGCCACCTTATCCATCTGATAATCTAGTGAAGACTTTGTTGTGTTTTATATCAGCATGTAAATGTGCAAGCAGTTATGTGGAACAAGGGCGAACAGGAGCGAGAACAAAGAGGGGACTGTGATGGGAGATAGACGTTGTGTTTTATGGCACATGATGGCTCACGTACATGCAGAGGACAGAGGAGGGTTATTCTTTACAGTTACTTAGATGTCTCTCAGGCTCAGAGGACCAGATTACTGTGTGAGCATTGAACAGGTGAGGTTCAGATGCACTATAATTTTCAAGGCCATATGTCACAATGGGGTGACCAAACATCCTCAGAAGACATTTTGAATCACAAGCAACAAGAAACATCAGAACAGACAAATCCTGAAATGTTGCCTCCTCTGTTAAATATCTACGAAGCATTACCATACTACCCTTGTGCCTTTACTGCAAAGTGCTATGTAATGGAAAATTTTATATTTAGACGCGAGAAGTTCCTGTGTGGTCAAAACTAATGCTGAGGTCAAGACTAGCATGTGTGATATATGAGCTTCCTTTTTCTCTCCTCTTCTAAACCTTGTTCCTTTTCAGATGTCTAAAAAGGGAGAGGCATGCCAGGTTTCTTTGGAAACTTTTCATTTCTATTTAAAACTATTTTGTGCACTGATAGTAACACCTTGTTTGGTGCCGTAAAAATGCAGCTGTTTCTGATTCATCTCAGTCTGTGTGTAAATGGCTCTAATACATGGCAAAGGTGATCCAACTCCAAAATCAAAAGGGCAGCTCTTACTGAAGAGGCCAAAAAATGTTTAACCAAGGCCTTCAGCACCAGTCAGAGCTTTTGGGAACTGTAGTGACCAGCAAGCCAGAGCTAAAGCTGAACGTGGATGAAAATTTCAAGTAGCAGAATGGGCTGTTTGATAACAGCACTAATCACACTTTCCAGCATAATCTAATCACCATTTAATCCAATGATAATCTCAAAAATATTTCTTAACTCCAGCACATGCAGAATTTTTCTGAAATTATAAAATTGAGAAAAAAGAACAGAGCTCAGTGAAAATTGGTGCAGATGAGATCGCAAGGCAATGCTGTGTTTTTTTAGATGCAACCATTGCTGAAGTAAGACATTTTTACATTCTACTTATTCTGACTTTAATAACATGCTAACATGAATAACTTGTTTTCAAAGATTTCTACCAAAAATATTATGTACATAAAAAATAGCAACTTCTTAAGATATTTTGCATAAAGCTATTGAGTACCAACTATTTTAAATAGAAATAGCAGAAATATCATGTATCATTAGTTACATAGTGTCTGATCTGAGGCAGAGTGCACTAATGGGACTCTATATCAGCCACACCTCTTTGCATATCTTTGCATATTTGTGCTGGAGCTGGTTTATTACAGATATATCAATACTGATGCACAGGACAGTTGATAAGTAACAAGAAATGTCAGGACAGAAACTTTCACACCTGCTGCCTTGTATGTATGTATTTTTTAAATGCTGCTGCACAAAATAATTTCCTGAAGGGATCAATAAAGTACTTCTATTCCATTCTCACCGCGGTCCGCCTCAACCTTTAATTCGTTAGGGTTTTGATCCGCATCATCTGGCGAAATCTGCTGTAGTCCCGCTGGTGAGAATGTAACCCCAACCAAACAGGCCCACGGGCATACCTGATGTATATTTTTTGTTTATGAGAATTTAAGGAGAATGCCAAGTCTCCTTCCTGAATTGTCGAGCTATGCATTTTACAGTGCATCATAGGATTGATTTCCAGCTGCAAACCGTGTCATTTGCCAAAAGTGATAAATGAACAAAATGTAAAAAATGGGGACCAGATCCAAGATCACGTTAGGTGTCCCTCCATGTTGAGACTCGAATGTGGCACATTATTCATTTGACAAAAGAAAAACATCAAAGTGACCAATGAGGAGCAGTCTCATCTACTTGTAAACACTTTGGTCCATTTGGAAATAATGATGTGCGAAACAGAACCAAACCCACATTATTATGCAACGTTGTAACAATCGATTCCCTTGTTTGGACCAAAGTAATCAATCTATTGGTGTGAAAAGGCCCTTAAGTCTGAGGTTATTTAGACACATTTCTCAGTTGCAAAATGTACTGTCTAATATGAATCTTGTTCACAATCCTTAAATAAAAGAAATAAATGATTTTTAAAACAATATTGATATCAACACTGGGCTGGGAAATCCAGTACTGTTCAGGCTCCAAGAGTGCACTGAGATTTGGCTATGGTAATGTTAGATGCTGGCCTTTAAAAAGGACATTATTTTCTCCTCCTCCATCATAATGATTGACTAGATGACGCATTCTCTCGTGGTAGAATTTCAGTGTGTAACCTAGTAGCCTGGCCCTGGTCAAAGGTTTCAAACAATCCACCCACAACACCTCTAAAGTTCAACCAATTAACATATCTCATTTTCACACAAGTCCAGGAAATAACCACTCCCAGAAAGAAATAGACAGAGCCAGGCTGGCTGTTTCCCCCTGCTTCCACACGTCATCCTATGATTGTCATCTGCATGGCTCAACATTCACACTCTCTCAGGAAGAAAGCAGATAAGCAAGTTTCAATCATCAAGCATGAACAGCGAGCTTTAATGCAGGCAGCAACATTCTCCATGTCTGGAGAATAGACCTGCATAATGGTAGATCAGCAACAAAACCATCACTCTGCATCTACTTCTGAGAAGGAGGTGGTCTGCAGCACAGACGGAACTTGCTGTCTTAACTCACTTTTATTTATATAGCACTTCTAACACAAAAAAACTAAGGCAGCAGACAAGAAAACCTTCAGTAAAGGCCAGGCTGAAAAGAAATGTCTCAAGGTTTTCTTTAAAAATGTCCACCAAGGTGGAGTCTCTCAGATCATCTTGTTCCAGAAACAAGGGTCACAGTGGTTAAAGACTGACTGTCCGTGCCTTCAAAGATCACCTTTCAGTGTAAGCTGCATCCTCAGTACTCACACACACCTACAGGTGCAGACTCAGAACCCGAGGAAAGTCCTGAGCACAGTGCTGGCCCTTCAAGCCTGAACCACTGCTCTGCTTTAAACTGAAGGTGCAGAGCAGTTAACCTTGAACTCGACAGTTCTCACACCTACAGCTGTCTTCTCCCACACAGCTGTGAATGATACACCGGGGAGGGGGGGGGGACACACGCAGCTCTAGACTGATGCCTGTGTTAAGATTTTGGTTTTAATCTGCAGCTGAAGTTTCACAGAAAATGTATGTAGCATAACAAAGCTCCATGAACTCCATTCAGTAGTTTCCCCTCCTAGCTGGGGGTTCAAAGATAAGTCTCTCAAAGTTTCTCTCTCTAGAAATTGCTTATGCTTTTGACTAGGCCAGCAGTTTCATTTCTGTGCTTCTGTTTCTGTTCTGTCATGTTTGTTCTCCTCCTCTTTGTCCTGTCCAGACCACATCAGCCTTAAAAATAACCCTTTCAATCAGTGCACTCAAGTCTGGGTTCATTTCTCAATAATGGACAAACAAAGTCTAATACGGGAAATCACACATTTACATCATTGCCAGCTGTGAAATTCTGACCTCTACAAAACAGCTGAACTACCCAGGGAAGGCAACATGTGTATTCTTTTTCAACTTTCATACTGCAGTGCAGAATGCAAGATCAGTCCATCTGAAAAATGACTGATGATTTGATTTTTGATCTGAAATGATTTCCCAGGTCACACAATATGTATTTCAGTGTAGCCGGAGAAGTCTTACAACACTTAAAAGAATGATTAGACATTATGCAGAAATACGCTTATTCACTTTCTTGCCAAGAGTGTGACGAGAAGATCAAAGCCTCGCATATGTCTGTACACTAAATATACGGCCATATGGCCAGGAACCAGTTAGCTTAGTAGCAAAAGGTAACTAATTCTGTCTCCTTATGAGCACATTGTGTTTGTTTAACCTGTAAAGAAGTACCTGTAAGAAGTTTTTTACAGGGGATAACTTGCTGGACTGTCCAGTTATTGCCTAGCAATCTCAGAGTGATGAGGAGATAAGAAGAGGTATAACAATTTAATTCTCATCTAAATCTTAGAAGAAAACAAACATAAATCATAAGGAATAATTGTAAGATACTGACACAATCTCATCTTCTCTAAAGAGTTCTCTTGCTGCTTTGAAGACATGATTAATTTTATCTGTCACATGCCAAAATATAATATAACAAACTGTATGCTGAGGTCAATGTGGCACACAGGTCCAGTTCATAATGGTCACATTATATCATACAGTGAAAATGAATAATGCACCAAACAGGTACCAGGCCATATGACAGGCAGCACAAGCTCTTAGCATGTGTGGACAACAAGTGGGCAGCGAAGCTTCTCTGATTGAAGCCCACATCACAAAAATAATGCCCAAAAACAACGTCCAGACATGCACTTCAGCATGACAAACTTTCATGTCACATCATTATCCTCACTGAGTGTGTCCATCTGCATCACATACCTGTCCAAAGCAGTGAGCTACTACTTCCTGTCTGGCAGCTGAGTTGCGGCCTCATTTATGCAGGATCCCATGTGTTGTCCTACCACCAAGATAGTAGGCCACAGTATCACATCAGAGCCAAGTGTCTCCCAACAGACTGAAGACATCAATACTTCATGTGCGTTCTGTTATGAGGGTTGTTTCTTTTCTTCTTCAAATTTAAATTTTGTGGGTGCCAAGCTGTATGTATGTACCTGTTTGCAACTGCTTCAGGCCATAACAACATCACCTGCCAGTCTGGCACACAACCAAAAGGACATAGGAGAGAAAGAAACAAAAAGAAAGAAAGAAAACAATGACTTTACAATGTATGGCATGGCAGTATTTAGCCATCTATGTGTCCTTATGACACTTGGACAAGAGCCAATTTGCTTATCAGAAAAGCTAAGTCTGACATACAGTACATTGCTCATATATTTTTACTTGTATAATTTCATGTAACTTCATGCAAAATTGTTGTATATTTTCTGCTCCACCAGTAGTTTAGCTCAGCATGTATAGTATATGCAGAAATGTCACATACGTCATGTACTGTTTGTATTTGAGGTGGTAGGAGCGTCTGTTGTATAACATTGAGATGACAATGATTAAGATCAGCTAAGACTAGCCCTGAAGATGTTACTCAATAGGGAATTAATCAGCAAATATTTAACGAATAATTAATCATTTATAACAATCATGAATCAAAAATGAAAAAAATCTTCTGGTTCCAGCTTTTAACAAAGCATTTCTCTGTTTTATATCATTGTGATTTTTTTTCATTTTTAGTTTTACACTGAACTTTGCACAATTTTTTGGATATTTTATTGAACAAATGATAAATTGATCAATGTACATATTGACAGAGGGTGATTTTTGACTTTGATTTTCCAATTCTGCTGCTTTATCAAAGTAAGAAACGCTGCAGCAGATACCCATGAATGTTGTGTCACTTGTGGTAGCAATATCCCTTCACACTTCTTCTGACAACGTTTGGGGGAAAATGGCATTACTGATGAAAGATCGACGCTAGTGGGGGATTTTAACAGTGGCCCCCAGTATGATGTAATAATGGCATTTCTGCAATGTATGACACATAAATGTTTGCTACACAAAGATTCCTATTCACATATCTGTTGGAAGACCAGAGAAAGCAAGTGAAACTAGTCTAGTTTCAGGTTTAATCTAGATGGCCTGACTAAAAATAATTGACGCGCCCACACACACACACACACACCGTATCTGCATGACTTCAGAGGTCAATACACTGACTTAGCTCTTTTCATTTCCTGGACACTTAACTTTAACGTTAATCTTAACCCTTAACTTTAACTTAATTTAAACCTTAAAACATTTCTTCACCTCAAAACTAAAAACTAAACTACTTTATCAAAACTTGCTTTTTGTCCCCATTATGTGACTGTGTAAGCACATCAGTTCCCCACAACATGAGTGATACCTGGACAAACACACGCACACACGGAAGTGAAGATGAAGCATCAAATTAAGATGAAGCTGTGGAAACACTTCAAACTCCTTGCTTCATAGAACGCATGAGAAAGTGTGTGGCAGCACTGAGACAAAACTACGTCTACCTCACCCTCCACCACTGTCACACATCAGGTCCTCTACATATGGTGGCCTCCAAGGGCAACGGCGGTTGCTTCACCTCAAAGACTTTGAAGTTCCTCTTTTTTTCGGAGCTGAGCATCCTCGTTGTAAAACTGTATATGTCGATCAATAATGCATAACTTTCTTATTCTTCCGTCAATCGGTCATAGACGTTCATCTCGGAGCCAGTCGTGTTTTTCTTACAGTCATCTTTTTTTTAAAAGACAGTTTGGCTACTTCCTCTCGACCCAAGCAAACCCTGATGAAGAGGGCACTTACCGCGCTTCAACCAATCAGTTGGACTCTCGTTTCTCTGGTTGTATACGATCTTCTAGGTTGGGGTGAGTGTGGACAGAATATTCCTCATTTCTTTTCTTTTTTTATGTGGGCTCCATCCCTTCACGGTCGCTTCTTTCGTCGGAGCGTGCGGACGGGGCGAAGGAGCGCAGCGCAGTGGACTTGTAGGAGGAAGTTTGAGCTGAGCGCTTCTGACTGAGAAAAAAGAGGAACAAGCTGACACCTATCGCACTCTTGGTTTCACTGGGTGACACAGGCGCGCAGTGACACTTTTAACAACAGGGAGAGAGGAAAGCTGCCTTGTGCGTCAAAACGCTGAATTAAAAAAAAACTATAGAAATAAAGATGTGCCGAGTAAAACTGTATTTTAAAACATATAATCTATTTATTATTAATTGGATGAAGGCATGTTATATGACTGCTGTTGTATTAAATCACTGGATGTTATACATATGTTGTGGGCATCTCTTGGGGGAGAGGATGGACGGAGGGAAGTGATATATGGATAGATGCCAAGGGTGGATGGACAGATGTGTGGGACTCATTTGCATGGTGTGCAGGACGGCTTCAACATTCAAATGAGAGTTTGCTCAGTGTATCCACTGGGTGAAGGCAGGCGGAGCAGATCAGCCCCAGGGGCCACAGCAGCAGCTCAGCAATAACACATCAGAGAAAGCTCCCAGCTCTTCAGCTCTAATCCTTAATCAACAGGCAGGATTAGAAACAAAGTTCCCTCTGAAACCCATGCTGTGGTGATGGAGGGATAGAGGGAGGGAAGGGGTAAGAGGGAGATGAGGGGATAAGACTGAAATAAATGAGATCAGATAAAAAAAAAACAGAGAAAGGTAGATTGTAAGAGTATAAAAAATGGTGAAGGATAATATAAGATTAAAACCCCTAACATACCAGATAAAGAGGGAGGGAGAATTTGTGTTAAGCAGCTGTTCACAACTGCAGATGACCTGGCGTCGCCTGGTGTGGGTGCTGGCACAATGAGCTTTGTACTCTTGACACACAGTCGCTCTCTATATTCAAACTTCAGGGGGAAATGGCATCCTCATCAACCAGGTTGAAGATCCACAGATAGCTCAATCATTACACGGGGAACCGAAGCACGTGAATCCACCGACAGGTGTATTTCACCCTAATAAAGTTGACACGTTCCCCAGCCACTCTGTTGGTGATGCTTTATGCAAAAGAGACAAAAAAAGAAAATTGAGAACCAACTGATGGCTCCTGCTCCCTTCTGTCTGGGGCACAGTGTCATATTTCAACATTCACGCATGGCTGCTTTTTTGGGGCTCATTTCCTCATTTTGGTACTACTTGACGTTTAAATCATTTCCTGGTTTCTTGACTTCCTTGAATAGCCAAAGGTCTGTTTTTAAGTAAAATCCAGAGTCTACATTTAGTGTTTAATGAGTCCGGCTCCAGTTAGTAATCTGATGACTTAAAATGACTTGACATCCTCCCCAAACCCAACAATTAACAAGACTAAGATTATACAGACGAAGTTTCTGCTAATTTACCAAATTAAGTCTTATACATTTAGAAGAGCATTAGGTTTGGTGAAAGGTGACAGAAAAACCCCAAACACAAAAACTTGACTTGACTTACTTCTTCTTTTATATGGGAACTGTTGTTCTTGAAGCACAACATAGCTGTCTTATCTTGGGATCTGTTACTCTTGACTCAGGATCTCAAGTCCAGTTGCCTTACAGAACTCTTTCAACCTTGACCCAGACTTGAGACTGACTTGTGACTTGTTTAACAATGACTTTGTCCCTCCTCTGGCTGGTGTAAGCTTGACAGTTTCTTCAGCTTGAATGTCACAGCCAGGAACTTGCCTCAGCCCCTGTGATGTTCCTGAATAACAGAATCAACATTTGAGCCAACAAAAAAATGCCAGTGGTTCATGTATGACCACTGCAAACGCAATCATTTGGGTTTTGGTTGAAATTTATACGAAAGCATCTTCACTTTTAGTCCCCACAGGGTAAACTCTGTCACACCCATTAACACACCCACTCGCATTAAAATGAGGAGAAATGTGAAAGAGAAAAAGGAAGAAAAGACTTAGTCCACATTGACATAATGTAAAATTTCCATCTGTCACTTCCTGTGGGTGGAGAAGCAACCATACAAGCAAATTTCATTTGAGCAACTGGGACAAACCTACAATATCGTCATGTCTGTTTCTGAGAATACTTGTGTGGGAAATGGGTACATTATGTCATATAAGAGCTGAATCATACACAGGAGAAGCTCAAGAAGTAACATTCAACAACGGAAATTTATTTCAGCATCAGCAGTACAATACAGTACACAGAGCACACATCAAAACAGCATGTAGCATTATAGATTAGTGCACTGCAAAAGCAACATTACACTTATAGTATCACTGTCAATCACATTTTAATTAACAGAGAGATGTGAATGGCAGCAGAAGGCAATATTTTCCACTGGCCATTGACCAAGTACTTTACTTAATGGACTCTAATGGCATTAGACAGACATGATAGAACAGTAGAAATCAATATAATTGCATTACGAGTGCACTCATTGGGGTTGTCACATACAGGATAGTGAAAAGTGCACAGTCATTTTTGAAAAAGTAGGAAAAATAACACAATTTCATATCTTAAGTAAAGGGTGGCTGATTCTGCCAGTTGATTGGGTCATTTCTATTAAGAAAACATTAATGTTACAGTGTTACAATCACAAAATGGACACATCGACCTCACAGTGCTGTTCCACCAAAGTATAAGTTATTCAACCGACTCTGTCGCTCTTTTTTTTATCTCCTCCTTCCACTCGGCTTAACACAAGCTGTCACAGCTGTCACAGCTGTCAGCAGAAAACTTAATACTTGCAAAATATGTACATTTGGAAAATGAAAATAGAGGAAGAGAAACACGTTAATTCTCTTCTTCTTTCATTGTAGGTCACTCAGAGACAGGTTGAAAGTCCTACTGATGGGTTTGAAATGTAAACTCAAAGGTCAGAAGTTATTTATTGAGCTTGAAGTGTGTCATTTCAGACATAATGTACAATGATGAAGGTGCTGTTGACTGCTGAGAGGAGATGGAAAAGGGATGACACTCTCTTTTAGATCTGACCATTAATGCCCATTGTTGGGACAGGAAAACCTTCTGTTACTGCACTTGTCTTGAGTTGGCTATATTCAGGGTGGCTGTTTGGTTTGTACATTGTGAAAATGATATTGCGTGTGTTGCAGAATTTGTGACTTTCTCAGCATGACTTGTCTCAGTTCTCCAATAAACCACTGAAAACAGTTCAGCAGAATGCTGTAGTACATGTACATGACTATTCACCATCAATTCTTAGCTGCGGTTAAGGTTTTTTTTTTCAGTATTGGCATTTGCAAAGGTTTTATTCCAATGTCTGTAGTCTATAGTTTTCAGATAGAATCATTTCAGTTATTGTTATTTTGGATTTAGTGTCTCCACATCATCAATCAACCAAATATGATGTTTGACTGTTTAATAATTAGCATATTCAGATTGTTTTTAGCAGGACTGAGACATATACCAGTAACAAACACTACAGGGGGTATGTTTTAGCAACTACAATTACAGCCTTCTCTTATCTTGACTGTCATTTATTTTAATTGTTGCATGTGAGGCATTTAAACATAAATACATGAAGTTATTTTGATATTCCTTAATGCAACAGATAGAGGGCACTGTGCTCTGCTATTCAGTGGTCGATAAAGGAGAGAGTGTGAAGACAACGGGGAAAAAAATCCAACCCATAAATACTCGTTGTATGTAAATTATTTTTTCCCTTATTAATCTTTGACATTCACTTACTAAGTTCAGGCTGATAAAAAGAAACTGGAGCACACTACAGAGCACACTGCTCTGACCAATATATTCTATCAATAAATTTCCAATCAAGCTGGTGACCATAGTGGAGCAGTTTATAACTAAAGATCTGGATATTTCCCTCAGAAATTGGTGAATCCATCAGATAGCCAGAAACAGAACTCCAAATTAATGTTGAGGTTGCTCCGTGTCTGCTTAATGTTTCAGTTTTCCACTGTTTGCTAAACTGTGAGCCGTATCAGCTTTAAAAGGTTATGATATGCCAATGTTTTTTCTCAGTCCCGTTTTTCAACTTGTTGCACTGCCCTCAAGTGGCCGAAGCGATATGTTAATCCAGGTTTAAGTGAGGTCAACAGGATATCAACCTCTTTAGTTCAGGCTCTTCTCCTCATTTCTGACTGCGATCTTGAGTTTCCTATCATGCTGAATGTCTGTGAGGAGGAAAAAGAAATCATTGTTGAAAACGGCTCCTTTGGGTGAGTGAAAAAATCTGCGCCAAGAGAAAGTGAGAGGTTACATTTGCTCATGTATAAATACAAATGGAACAGGAGGCAGAAGTTGCAGGGACAGTTTTTGAGGCCATATCATTTGAATGTAAGTTATTTCTAAGACCTGGTCCATCTGAATGACCTGGTTGAACTCGATGTAAAATAGCTGAAATCAAATGATTGCACATCAGCATTCATCTGATTTACACACTGTTTTGACTTCTCAGTTCACAGGAAATGAGGTGTATGAGGAGATCAACTCTACTTTTATGCCTGCACACTAAATATACTGTCAATGCTGTGAGGGATGGACAGTCATTGAGGTTCTCATGTTTAGGTGCAAGCATTAATGTCACCAAGCCATCCATTAAATTTGAGTATAATTACAATGAATGATGGATTTTGGCAGATGTTCAGGAGCCATACATGGTTTCAGGCACTTGTGTATTATTGACTGCCAAGTTGGATGTATCAGAGCTTTAAGAAAAGTTCTGTGGTAATTATAACTTGGACCTTGGTGTGAATACAAGTTGAAAACTGATAATTACGCTATATCAAATATGTCATAAATGCAGCAGAAGTTACAGCCAGGGGGAGATGAGCTTTGAATAAAGATTGAGAACTGGGAAACAGTTAGACATTTGTGATTTATACGGGTGTCATGGGTGTTATTGGCCTGGCAACCCGACTTTCTGGAGAAGTAGTCCATCCCATAATTTCCTGTAAATCCAAACCTTAACTTGTTTCAATCAGCAAAGCTTTGGAGATCTGATTTGATTTAAAGACCACAACCAAGAGGGAAAGAAAGAAAAGAAGAAAGGAAGAGAGACACACAAAGGCTAGACTTGTGGATTGATGCCTACTGTCAGTGTCTGAGTCTCGGTTGGGTTCTGTCTCCACAGATGCCCTCTTCCTCTTGCAGCCCTGGCTGTTCTCTTGGGCTGACTCCTCGTTGTACTGCTCATCGGAGCAACTTCCTGGCTCAGCTGCTGGGGATGACGACTGTGATGGAGCAAAGGAAACATGAGGGCTTATAGTAGAAACAAACCTTTAACTTAGGTAACATAGGCTGCAAACGGCTAACATTGTCCTGTGAAAATGGGAATACTGAATGATATATTTTAACACAGGCTCAACTGTGTCTGCTTTGTTGGCTTGAATGACCTTACCTTTTCTTTGGAGAAGTCTTCTTGCTTTTGCAGAGCAGAGTTCAGAGTCTCCAGCACTACTACTGTGACAGATGAAACATGTTCCTATTATTCATCCATGTATGATAAATCTATCAATGCCAACAAAAGAATGCAAGTTCTTTACCTGGACGTAATGATATAGTGAGGACAGGCACCTTCTTCTCGTCTGTCGTTCCGTTTACCTCCTCTTTCTGCTCCTGATCTTGGATAAGCTGCTGCAATGACACCATAATACTGTAAGTTCCCTCTTTCCACACACCTCTATGCCTTTGTCTTTTCATTTTATTGACAAAATGTGTAAAATTACCTTGTGGTTATTATCGCTGGTAGGCTCTTCGTCCTGCTGACTGACTGTTGGTGTAGAGGAGGATGATGACAGGATGACAGGTGAGGGTGATGATACCGGTATGTGTGCAGAGGCATTTGTCTTCACATCTGTGACAGGGCTCTGCTGTGATCTCTCTCCACCTTGTAAGGTTAAGGGTGAATCATCTCTCAGCATTTGGCTGGATTTGGACTTCCGATCCGATAGGTCCAGGGGCCCCTCATACGTCTCTTTAAGCCCTTCTCCAGAGACCAACTCACCCTTGGCTGGCCAAATTTCCTTTTTTTCCTGGGGCTTAATTTGACTCTCTGCTTGCTCTGGAAGATTCCTGAACCTGAACACCACAGTTGGCTCTTTTACCTGAGGCTGAGGAGAGCTGTGTTTCACCCACGGAGACCCAAACGTCTGCCTTTGAGGGCTGGCGTGTTGGCTGGTTGGGATCAGGTTGGGAAAGCGTGACAGATTTGGTTTGGAACAAGGTTGCATCACCTGGCTGGCACCTGCAGCAGCCACAGTCATCCAGTCAGAGGATTCTGATAAGGGCCAGGGGAGAGTAACAGGGCTACTCTTGATTGGTTGAGGGCGGCAGGGGACAGGAGTGTGGAGCACATGTCTACTGAGGCTGGCACCTCCACCAGTAGGGGGGGAGGAATTCTTCAGGAGGAGAGCTTGAGGAGGGATGGATCGCTGGTCCAGTCCTTCATTGCTTTGAGCTCTAGGTTACGAGAAAGAAAGAGGATAACCAGAAAGAGGTTCAAAAGTCTATACAAGTCATTAGGACATGGTATTGGGCTGTACCTAAGAGGTGGAGCAGAGCTGTGCTGTGTTCCATATATGTCATACATACAGTAGAAACTGAATGATATATCTCCATGTTTAGCTCACACACATTAAAGACTAAGCAAATGTGACCTGGATCTAAGAGATCTGGATGGATCAGAACATAGCAGCAGCTCAGAAATGTATTATGGCCATCAGTGGTGTATAAACCAATTTTAGAATATGCAGATCCTAGTGAGGACTGTAACAGCAGCTGTAGCTGAAAAGTCCATGAAACCTGGATAATATATTTAAAGATCTTGCGGTTGTCTTAAATGTCCTTTTAAATCCATGACAGCAGTGCTGAGATCCATGCAGTCACTGATCTGTTCCATGCACATATCACTTTCATACTGGCACGACAGCTAACTGTTTTGCTATCTGCTTCATCCGTCTGTCTCACCTCCTCTCTCCAGCCCGGGTTACACAATGTTCTGTCTTCCAGGATGGTGATGGGAGAGTTGACAATGAAAGAGGCTTGTATGACTCCTGAGAGAATGGACAAGGAGGTAATTCAAATGGGAAAAATAAAAGTCTTTCTTTCTGCTGTAAACCCTAAATATGTAGCTACTGGCAGAAGTCAGTAATTTTAGTTCACCTTCACATTTATGCACTGATCTGAGAGTGGTGTCGATCTTCTGACCAAACTCTCAGCAAGAAAGCAAATAAGAATATTTACCAACTGTTTCTATATGAGAGTGAGATGATGTGGAAACTTACGAAGTGGCTTCTGTTCATCCCTTTCAGCTGTCTGTGTCCAGCTTCTGTTCGATAAGACAGAAAAACAAAAATAAACTTCCTATACATAAGCAAACAAACAAAAGGTTTCGCCTCCTATCAGCTCTTCTTCTTCATTCTCACCTTCAGTTCTCTGGTCTATGTCTGTTTTCCCCCCAACATCGCCATCTGATGGCTGGCTGCCGGCCCTGCTGGCTGCCAATGTGATGAGGGCCACAGGTCCAGAGGAGGGTGAGAGGTCAGGGGAGCTGTTTGATTTGACCTCTGTGATGGTGCTGTTTGAGGAGTGGTCGCTTTGACCTCTACCACACAAAAAAATGAGAACAGTTGTTTATAGAAAATTGAAGTGGACTCATCCAAAAACTTAAATAGTCAAACATGTCATACTCACTCCTGTGCTGCTCTTAAATTCCTGATTTCATCTTTAAGCCTCTTGTTTTCCTTTTTCAGGCTGCTCATCTCTCCAACTACAACACAGACCACAAGTCAGGATCAGACTCAAAAAAATTGACATTACAAGTGGTGTACAAAAAATGGATGGATGGTTGAATGACTGATAGAGAGACATGAAGAGAATACTCAGTCGTGAGATGTGCTGGATGCTCTGCATCTGCGAGGCGTCAAATTCCTGCTGCCTTCTGTTGGCTACCTCCTGAGTTACTGTACATCTGTCGCATAGGCCCGCTCTTAGCCTGCTTGGGCAGCAGAAAACACAAATTTAACAATCCAGCAACGTAAGACCATGTAAGGGCATACTCACACTACACCTGGTTTCCTTGTACTTTGGCCCACTTTCCCTACTCCCCAGCTCACATGGAGCTGGGCCCGAGCACGCTTACATCATCAGGATGCGACTCTTTTTGTGTTGAGGAAAAGTGCTCTCGTGCAGCACAGTGGAGTTCGCATGGTATGGATTATTTATTGTGAGTAAGCACTGAGACTATATTTTGAAAATGGAAATAACACAAGTTTCCTCTAAAAAATGAGAAATGAACTTGTAAGTGATAAATCCAGTCTACCAAAGTCAAATCCAATACATACGTAAACCAAAGCACAAACAAAACATGTACATATATATGTATATATATGTATATGTACATATAAGGACAGTGACACGATTACTGTAAAGAGAGAATTCTAACTTTTGAGGTCAAATAACACATTCTTCTTTTTCCAAATTGAAAAAAAAAGAAGTTACACTTTGTGGTTACAGCCTGACTTGATCCAGTGTAGTGGACAGTATTGTTACCTAATCTAAATGCTGACATTACTGTGTTTGCTGACACCTTGAGGCTTCCCTGCTTTTACTTTTGTTAAACTCTTATTTTGGCATTCCCATCATCCTGTAATTTACACTTGCGGCATAATGTTACCTTTCCTCATCTTGGGACACATGATTATTTATGTTAAAAGACATTTTGATGTTGAGGCATATGACTTCCATGCTGTACTGTATACACACAAATGCACACGCTCTGAGGCAAAAAAAAAAGTAGAACAAAACATCAGCACCTGTTTTCCAGTGTCTTTATGTTGTCGGTGAGTAATCTCTGCTGTTCTTTCATCTGCTGGTTTCTGGTGAACAGTTCTTCCATTCGCTTTGTATCACTGCAGGGACAAGGGCCACAAACCCGCACGCACACACAAACACAAACATGGCACAAGAATTAGTAAAATGACTATGATATTGTTATTTCTACAGCAAGTGAGATACAAAATAATACGAGTTTTTTATCTGAAAATCTAAACATGAAAAGTAGCCAATGACTGAGTCCGCTGCTATAAATAAATGTACATTTCAGGTAATTTGGAAACAGTGTCACCATTACATACCACTTTTTGTCCACAGGACAACACTCATGTGCTTATTTTTTATAACTTTCAAACATCCAGCTATTATATAAGTTAAATATCTGCATGTTACAAATGTTACTGTTCTAAAAAGATTTCTCATCAAAAAATAAATTAATCCAGCCACACACCGATGGCAGCCAGCTAATCATGATCATCAAGTCACTGATGAGACTATGGGGAGCAATTTGCTGTTCAGCGTCTTCTCGAGGACATGTAGACATGTGGAGATGAGGAAAAGGAAAAGGGTGCATAACCACCGACCATGTGATAAGTGGGTGACCTGCTCTACGTCCTCAACCACAGCTGCCATTAAAAAAAAATATGGACCGCATCATTATTGGATTTTAAGCTACGTGGCTGTGTGTCAGTCAGTTGGTCATTTGGTTCACCACTTAGGTCCAGATATCATGGTCTACTAACCTGTGCCCAGTTATCCCTGTCATCATCATGTAATTAAGTTTCTGTCTTTACCCTGATCCTTTGCCAGTTCATTCCTACTGTTCCTGAGTTACTCCCCAGCATGTCTTTGTTTTTTCTGCTTTCCAGAGTTTTGAGGTTTCCAGTCGTGGCTGCCTTGTTTCAAAAGATGTTTCTTGATTTTTAATTGTTGCATTTTGTCTTTCCAGCGGCACCATTCACTAAAGAGCTTTTTCACTCACCTGCATTTGTCTGCGTTTGGGTCCTGAACTACAAAAATGTAACACCAGACAGTGAAATATCTGAACAGCTATTAGATGTTTTCCTATGAAAGCAATGTTTGACATTCATGTTCCCCTCAGGATTAATTGTAATGACTTTGTCCAGTACTTAGGTTTATGACTAAATACCTGCAAAACACTCCCATTCCCATCTGTACCTAATTTGTTTAATCTCACTGAGCAAATTGTTAGCATGCTGAAATGCTAAACTAAGATGGTGAACATGAAAGATATTATACATACTATGTATGACAAATATGAGCATGTCAGAAATGTTGTAAGGATGTTATGAGTATGTTAGCATGCTAACATTAGCATTTAGCTCAAAGCACCTCATGGAGCAGCTACAATGGCTGTACTTGTTACAGTTTAGATGATTCATGTCACCTAGCTGCCAATCAAATTTCCCCCCATGGTAGGAATAAATATTGATTTAACATTCCTGTTCAAACATCTTATTATGCCTCAAAATAGGCTACAAAAAATGTAAGTAATAATGTAGTAATAAAATAGTTGCATTGAAGCTTAAACCAATGTAATTTGGGATGGCATGACACTGAGGCAGGACTATACAATGAATTCTGACAGTTATGAAACAACATGCATATTTTACTTAGTTGACCCATAATTCATTCATATGGGGTCCAATAACACTGTACATTGTCCTTCTTAATCATGTGTTGAGCCAAACTGCTCATACTACTTTCTCTGAAAGCATTTCAAATGGACTCAGTGACTTTCTTGAATTACTTTCCACTTCTGTCAAGAATCTAAATGATTCCAATCCTTTACCTTTTGTTTTTTTCACTAGTTCTACAGAGAAACAAAACAAAGATTTTGTGGCTCACCACCCGATTGAATGACTTGTTACAACATGAGCGTCCTCACAAGTTAAGCAGGACACGAACGAACCCAGGGCCTAGTGCAGAACCAGCATGCCTTTCTAGTTCACAAAGACTCCAGGCCTAAGCAGAGCTATCACAGCTGTGATCTTGTGTATCTTGAAACTTGAATGTCTTGCCAGTGTCGTCTAAACATGATCACCTAGAGATCTCTAGAAGATGAAGAATCCACTCACCAGCCTTTCTTGCTGGACAGCTCTTGGACTTTGACTTGCCAACCTGGAAGGGAACAACATAGGTCATTGAGCGAACTCGTGGTGAAATCACTTCTGCAAATAGTTTGAGATACTTATTACAGCTGCATTAAAACCTGTCGCCCTCTTTTTTCTGTTAAGAATGGCTGCTGTTTTATGAATTTCCACTTACTCTCCACTTCCCGCTCATGGACCTCCCGTAGTTTCAGAAGCAGGTCGTTAAAGCACTCCATTACTATAGTGATAACCTTTGACCTGGAGTCTGGAAGCAGAAGAAAAGAGAATTGGTAAAAGATTTTTGATGGATTGAATTGAACTGAAGGTGTAGATGTTTAGAGATGACCACAAATTACATTACCACCCTAAATCTAGAGCTTTTATAAAATAATATAACATCAGACTGCACTTGGAGTGAATACATTGTAAATCAGGTAGATTTATTATGCACACAGGCGTTATAGCCTGAGGTCTATTGTGCATCTGAGGACATACAGCACAGCACAGTTTGCTGGCAGGGCACTTTCGTAAGCCATCCCTGTTACTCAAATGTGAGAGCAAATTATGTTGTTATATTGAGAATGATTAAAACTAGCTAGACTGGTTCTGCCAGGTGTGGGAAGTCTGCAGTTTGCGTTTCAAGTACATGCAACACAGCTTTTATGGTTTGTGGGTGTGTGTACGTGTACACACATGTGAGCATCACACTGTGTGTGTGTCTCGAGTTACTACCAAGTAACACAATAAAATCATTTGTCATCGGAAAGTCTGTGTAAACAGGTGACTTTTTTTCCTTGGCATGTTGCATGTGTGTCACTGCTACTCTGTCTGACCCAAGCACACACACACACATACACACACATGCATATAATCATGTATAAGCACACATACATGCATTGAACACTATTTTGCATTTTGATCAGTGTGGATTAGGCTCTCTCGACATGTCAGGATATGTCAGGCAAGTGGCTGTTCGGATCACCTCAGCAGAGCAAGAAAAGACCTGTCTGTCTTTATGCCTCTGCTCTGCTATCTCTAGATTATTATTCATCACATGCACACACACACACACACACACACACACACACACAGCTATTATTTTTTCTGTGTGCAGTTACACTTTATTTCCAGTGTACTCATCCTTAAACTCTATCACTACTTGATCACACTATTGACAGAAGCATTATCGCATTATGGGCTACATCTTTATTGTAAGCTTTTCTTAAACACCTCCAGTCCACTGAGAGGTTTAACATTTGATTGAAATCAGACATGAGCGCACAAAAGAAAGTTCTGGTGATCAGACCATATTCATTATTACTACTATCACACAATATCACCTGATGCTGCTCTGAACAAATGGAGCAGCCAGGAACTAAGACAGCGCCACTGGAAGCTGTAGTCAGAGCGTCTTTACTTTCAAAACTCTAACCATTATCAATCAGTCAACTTGCCTGACTTATAATGTGACTGCAATGACCATCAGTGGAGAGAGAGAATATGATTTTTTTGAAAATAATAATAAAAAGCGATGGTATAGTAATGATAATGACTGACACATTTTTATATTAAAACAACCAGGTATGCTCCACCCTATGCACACCCAAGTTTGTAAATATAGCTCTCATCTCACCTGCTATTGAATCTTGTGAAGACATACAAGTGGTAAGTGACTTGTTCTACTGTTCATTATATTATTGCTTAATTAAAGGTGTAAAGTGCCAGATCGTAAACCTCCTACACAAACCCATCTCCACGCAAATTCACGTGCACTCCCATGCTCTAAACTCGCCATGAAAGGCCTGATATGTCCATTGTTATTTCCTGCATGGCAGCTCCGTCCTTGCCCTTACTCCAAGCCACACATACCAGCACTCTCTCTACCCACCTGTCAGCCAATTTATACTGGCCCTTAGGCTTAATCAATGGTTACTCACCTGATACAGTGAGGGACTGCTCCAGACATTCACTGCCAGGGTGTTGTTTTTGTCGCTCAGGCTACAGAGATGGACTGGCTGATACAGAGACAGTGGAAGAAAAAGTGCGATAATGAAGAGAAAGAGGTGCATGAGTTAAGGGAGAACGTCCCACACCCTCCCCTCTCTCATCTCTCCACCCCAGAAAACCGGTTGAAGCGGTTATCCCCTTGAGGAACACAAACACTGAGGCCTGGGCAAGTTCTCCCTTGATATTCCTGTTCTGCTGAAATCCCACATAACCGGCTAAACTGGCCCCATAATGCCTTGCAGGCATAGAGGGACAAAAGTGATTGGGAAAAAGAACTGTTGAATGCAGTCGTCTGAAAGGGTACATTTGGGTCAGCTACACTTTCATCCAAGTCAAAAATAAACTTAACATGTTCAGACTCTACAATGTAATAAACTTTGCCCTGCACACCAAGGTGGAGAATGAAAATAAATACAGTGTCCATTGTGTACCTACAGTACACATGTACACTCCATACAGTGTGCGTGTTTGTGATTTGATTTACCCCACTAATTCCCCTTCTGCTGTCTGGGAGTGTGTGGCACACACTGTGTGCCAATTGACTCTGCCCACGTTAAGAAGCAACACCTGTGCACTCCACAAAACAGAGCAGTGACTGGTGCATGGCAAGAAAGGTGTGGTCATTATTCTGGGTTGAGTTTTTTCTTTAGTGGTTGTGGTATGTGTGTTTGTGTGAGGGCATTCCATGAAGAAGCTGGAACAAAGCAGACACGGAGAAGGAAGATGCTGAGTGCCCAGTCTGGTCTGTGAGAAGTAGCAAATGAAAGTGAGACTAGTGTAAGTTCAGCGGAGGACATCAGAGGAGCATCACGAGGGAGTGCACGGCCAAGAGACACCACCAACACCCCATGCTCTATGGACACATGTTATCGAGCCCTTTGGCTGCCCGAAAGTGTTTCATTCTGATCAAGGCCCCAACTTTGAATCAAAGAAAAAAAACTGTGTCAAATCTATGAGTGTCAAAAGATGCCATGGGTAATGGTGCCTGCCAGAGGTTCATTTACACTCTCCTGAACAACCTGAAAAACACGATAAGTGAGAGTGGTTGCCAAGTGCAAGAACACATAGTAGTCCTATACATCCCATGGTTCCACATGTTATGCATCATCCTTTCTCATGTTTGGCTGCAAACCTGAGAATTACTACAGCCATGCTGACCAGAGTTGTGGGTTTTTGTTTGTTGATTTGGTTTTGGTTTTGGTATAAGAGAATTAACAGTAGGACCAGATAATTACATTTTCACCTTAAGTGTTCACTGATGCAAACTAAAGTGAACTTTAAACTTAATTATTATTTGAAAGGTCCACTTGTGAACTGTGGACCAATGTATGAAGGCCTCATCAGTATCAGAGAGGAATGATCTAAACATGTTATGTATGCTAATGCTGATCTTCACTACTATGTAATATTTTCATAGAATGAGCATTTTTGGCAGGCCTCTTTGTGTGCATCTGTGTTGAAATCACAAATACACACAAAACATCCATACCCCTTCATGACCACAAACAACTGGGCCCTCACCTTATAGTGTAATGATTATATTAATCCACAAGAGGGCCCAGTTGAACCTTGAAGGAGACATAGGTCTGGTAAGAGCAAAATATTTTTGAGGACATTCAGTTTATGATGACCCAAAACCTTTCCTATAGTCTGCTAATACATGGGTTGCAATGCATGACTCTACAGTTGCAGTTTGTGTGGGAAGTTGAGCAGTCAACTGTGAGTGGAGTGTGTGCAGAGTGACCCTGGGGCTGTCCAGTTTTCCTCTTCTGCAGAACAAGAAAACTGGACCCCCTGTCCCCCAGCTTACCTCTAAGTGGTCAAACTCAGCATATCTAAATGATATGAACATTTCAGGAAGAGTTATTCCCATCAGAAATTTATGGAGATTTAGCAGATGATTGTGTCAGGTCTTGTGCACAGTTCAGCATCCAAGTAAATGGAAAGTGCAGTACTTATTTTCCATCCATTTTTAGGTTGCAGTTATAAACTGATAGGGAGCAAGTGCAGTGCAACACAGTTAAGCTGGTCCTCTGCTCAACACCGTCAATCCACAAGGAGCATGAGTAACATGAACAAACAGAAAAGTTTCAACAATACAATCCTATCAGAATATGTGTGTATTTTACAGGGTGAGTCTGTCTCAAGGGCTTTTGGGTACAACAACAAAGACCTTATAAGTCTGTGAGTGTATGAATATGGGTGTGAGTGTGTTTGCCTGTCTGGGTTGATGCATTTAGTTAAATCTGTCCACGGAGTAACTAGTTTTTTTCTGTTACTGAGACATTTAACAAACTATAAAAATGAAAGTGAGAAATGCTGGGCATAGAAATAGCATTGTATTGTCTACAATGCACCAGCTACCCGTGAATTCATCACTAAGTTTCTGTACAAAGTCCTTCCTAGGTTGTTAACAACTGCTAGGTAGTTCAGTGATGTACTTGGTTGTTGCACCATTGAAACAGCATTTACTAAAGTAGAATTAAGTTGCTATGAAACCTATATAACTCTGACAAATCAAAAGCAAGCAACTTTGTAAAACGGAGCTCGTTGTAGCATCAGAAGTTGTGATGCAATTTGAAAAATAAATGTTAAATTAATTTGAAAAAATAATGACAGAATACTTTCAACAACAGAACCATTTATATGTGAAATGCATCACTAAGTTGAAAAAATTGTGTTATTCCCCTCAGCTCTTTGCTTTGTTTGTACTGCCTGCAACTTTACCTCACTCCCATGGTTCTCATTAAAGGCAGTGTCCCCGGCAAGCGTTTGCTCGAGACGATCCACTGATATTCTGTGGCTTGTCTCATACTTGACCCTTTTCCTCAATCTGCTATCTTTACACATGAGATATATTTTCACCATATCAACAAGTGTCTCTGAATTGTAATATTGACCTATTAAGTATATATATCAGTGCTTGTGTTTAGTAAAATGAACAGCTGCTGCCACTGGCTCCAACATAACAAGCACCTCAGATTCAGCGATGATGCATCTTGTTAAAGACTGTCCCACAAAAATCAGTCACTCGGAGATGTTGCTATATGAGTAGATGCAGATGTTTCCAGTGCAGTGTGAACAATCTCTAAGTTGCCGTCAAGCCCACCAAACACTTCCACAGCTCTCTTTTTGGGTCAGCACAAGGTGCTGTAAGTTATGACACCCATGAGCTGTAGGAATTTGAACCCATCCTCAGACTTGTTATGATGTTCATCCACCCTCTCTCACTTGTTCGTGCCCCCCTCCCCCCGCACCTCTTATTTATGATCATTACCTTGACCTGCACCAGCCATCACTAAAACACTCACAGGCTTGTAAATCACTGGAGTCTCTCTCCGTTACATAAACAGCATTTAACAAATCTGTTGAGCAGGCAACAAACCTGGGGGCACTAATCAGAAAGACATTGTCATTGTCTCTCTGGGAATATTAGGAAAACATTTGGATTTTGTGTTTAGATTTAGCACTGATCCGTTAGAACAAAGTTTGAATTATGTTATGAAAGTGCGTCTTGGTAAAATCTTAGGTTAATGTAGTTGGGCCTCAGCACAGTTGCTGGCTTGTTCCTCCTCTATAAGCTAAACTGCATTGCTGTCTTGAAGCATTTGAATTTTCACTTGGTTCTACCTCATGAACCAAGGGAAAATTGCTGGTGACAAGTGGCTGCAATCATGTGTGCACTCCATGACAATATATGAGAGACATTAGCACATGTTTTCAAAGTACCACACACACACACAAAACATCTGCATCAGTCTCAGACCCCACAGAAAACATACATCCCACTTTCTTAGCAAACAGGCTTAGTTACTAGTGAGGGAGTTTCTGTTTCCTCGCAGTCACTATGTGTATCATGATGCCTATCACATTTCAATCCAAGATAACATCAAATGGCATGAAAGAATTAGAGCATCGATTGTTGTTGGGCTGTTTTTTTAAAAAAAATCCTTCTAATGCTGTGAATATACAGTATATTACCAAGTAGGATTTTAGAAATCATGTAGTTTTTTGTGTAAAATTGCTGCACACTGCAGTCCTCTAGAGTGAGCAGCATTTTAAAAGACTGATTAAAGTTTGATCTTAAAATTTTCAGTGGTTTAGTTTTTTTTAATGATGACAGGTTTAGAGGAAAACTGCGAGTGATGTAATAGGAACAAAGCAGCACGTCACGACACAAACTGCAGGTAACAAGTTTATTTCAACATTTAAACAATAAGTGTGTGTTTTTTAACCTAAAACTATAATATAAAGTATAAAAAAACATTTAAAATATATTATGGGATTATCCACCAGCCAAAGTTGTTGTGGTACTTCATGATCATGTGACAATGACATTATTACTGGCACAGAGAACATGAGACACACAGTGTCCATGTGTGTGTTATTTCGCAGATAAGCTCACTATACAGTTCCCTACATCCAATAGTCCCTATTCCCTACATCGTGAGCTGGGGGATGAGTGAATAGGGGATTTGGACACGACAGCAGACTATCATAGCAGAATACTTCTGATTGAAAGCCATCATTTTAATCACTGAAACAAGGCAAAACTCATTTTTGTCTACAATCCGATGTGTCTGGATATTACAAGAACAAACTAAGGCTTTAGTTTGTGTGTTGTACTGATTCCTATTACCAGGATTCTGTTTGTAGTGGAAAATATAAAGATACAGTTTCAGTCAAAGGTGCTCTAATTCCTGTGTATACTTGAACTCACTCGTTACATACTGATGGCTAATAATATAGTCTAATACACAGAGTGTCCACTGCTGACGATGTTGTGCATTACATTACGCCTCAAAGTTGCAGGTAGCTGCCATAGCCTTTGAACAGCACAGTAAATTTAATTATTTTTGACAAAAAGGCAAGAGTGACTAAAATAACCTCACAAAGACAGAATTGTTCAGGTAAGTGATAAAGTAGTAATGTTGTGTTTTAGATTACATTTAGATGTCTTTGTGCCACAGTTCCATGAAAAGCTTTTTCCAACTCATTCAGAACTGGCAGTTTTTTGGTGACACCATGTACATGCTGGCACTCACAAACACAAACACACTATTATTTTTCTGGGTTGAAAGGAGGGTAGAAGTGCTAATGCAGAATAAACACTCCTGTTTTCAGAGACACACACACACACACAGCAGATAAGACATCAAAGCAACGGGCAGATTTACAAGACACTGTAGAGGGCCTTTAAAAAATACTGCTGCATAAATGTTTATGCAGCTCTCTCCATGTCAGGCACTAGGGGGAGGAGAGCATGCAGAGCAGCGCGAGACCAGACACTTTGGAAATTAATGGCTGCCTATGAATCTGACGAAGCGTTTGCATTTCTGCGAGGGAGGCATTGTAATAGCTTTAAATGGCTGATGGCATAAATCTGTCCTGCTTAAGAAGGCCCGCTGGCTTTGACAGGTGCGCTCTGGAAATGCTCTGGACTGTGATTTTAGAGGCAGCTGCGAGCTAGTGGGGTGCAGAGGTCTTGTCTGAACCATACTCCAAAATAAAAAAAAGACAGGCACTGCTGCCAGTAGATGCTCAGCTCAGAGGTAATGCAGGTGGCTCTTGTAGGCGTGTCCCTCAAATAACTTATATGATTACACAGTGGCTCTTAAGAGGCTTTGTTTCTGTTATATTATAGACTGTCCATGTACATATACTGACAACTGTGCATTTAGCCTATTACTGCATAAGAACAGTTAACACCACAGTCCACAAATCAGTTACTAAATACATTATCCTTGAATATAAATGACAGACCATCCCAGCAATAACATGCATCAGCTCCATCTGTGGCTCTGCAGCAAATGACCTCATCAAACAAGGGTGCGAAGAGTAACTCAGCCAGCCAGTCCTCTTGCTGATAAGTTTGTGTGTGTGTGTGTGTGTGTGTGTGAATGCAAATGGGAATTCTTATAGAACTGAAACCTCTCCACTACCACCCTCACCTTGTGCCTAGTGCATGTGTCTGAGTGGGTGTCTTTGTTTTTTCTTTTTTGCACATGTCACTGAACCTCGGTCACTGGACTCAGATAGGCTTGGGTGTGGGCCACCAGCACAGTGCTTTGACGAGAGGGTGGACCATTCGTGCTGTGTGACTACTACAGAATGTCTGCTGGACCCATGCCCATGTTTAGGTACACTGTAGGGTAGCCCAGGAGACACAAATACACACCCACACATGCAAGTGTGTGCAAATACCCTCTTTATACCAGAATGAGTACATATTTGTGACTTTGTGAAAAAGCCATTACTATAGGTTATTATAATATATTATTGGTATTAGTATTAATTTTATTTTACAGCATATTGAGATAACACCCCCAATGTTTCTTAGTTGAAATATATATGCATTTATGGAGATATGACAAAAAATGAGAAATTATGCTGGAAAAATGCTGCTCGAGATCCCTCCTAAACTTTAATTGTTCTAAGTAAGACCAAGAGCCACCTCTGATGAAAAAACATTCCATTCATTTGTTTTTGCGTAAGAGGCAGAGGTTAAAATTCGTGGAAAGGATTAATGCCCTTAATAAAATATCACAACTTGAACGAGATCTTCAGCATTAGCAGAGATCTGCAGTCTCAGAGGTTGTGTTTCTGGCTACCTAAGTCGATGCTGAGCCATTTTGTTTAGTGCTTGCCTTCTGCTGGTATTTTCAACACAAGTGCACACTGAAATGTACAGGCTTTAGGATTCATATATATATGTATATATAGTGTTAGTTGTTCAGTCTTTGTCATGTCACAGACCTCTGTAGTTTTTGCATGTGCTGTCAAACTAAACTTTTCCTGTGTCTTTATGGTGTGGACCTATACAGGTCTTAAGGTGGAACCATGAATTGAAAATGGCCCTGCACCTCTCCCATACAGGAGACTCTTGTCATGTTTTGTGTCTTTTTTGGGACGTGTTGTGTCTTTTAACTGAACTCTATGACTTTCACTTGATACACAGGCTCTGGCCCCTGACCTCTGTGACCTCTGGACCTGAACCCAGTTGTTTCTTTATTGTTCCTTCTTTCTAAGGAGGCAAAACAGGTTCTTAAAAATTGATGCTGATCAAAGTTCTGTCTTTTGTATTGCGTTACATGGCTAACTCTGAATTAGTTGCTACTTAGAACTAAAATTAGTCTTATAAGACTATCGGTTTTCAACTGGCGGGCCATGTAGTTAGTAATGTAATTTCAGATTGTTCCATGTATTATCCCCCCTATACATGAACCTAAATAACAAAAGGATTTGAAAATAAATCCACCCTGTATCCAATGTGACATTGTATGTGTATGTTTGAATCTGGTCTTTTACATGATGCAGCCACTGCTTGCAATTTTCGGAACACTTAATTTACAAACTAAATACAAATGTCACAGGATTTTTCAATCCCCTTGTATTCCTTGCTGAACTGTATAAAGCACTGATGTAGGTGTACATATTAGTGTGACTGAGAATAATGTGGTGTCCCCTCTATAGCTGAGCCAGAGAACATCAGGAGCTGGCAGCACGTTCCGGGCCACCCAGAGCGATGAATAAACCTGGGACGTCAAACAAGCAGAGAGGTAGGATAAATATTTCAAACCCAAGCAAGACCAAGGAGAATAGAGACTGAACAGTCTGTGGTGAGAGGGACAGTGAATGTGTGATAATAAGAAGCAGAATAAAGTGAAAAGCAGGAGAAAAGTGTCAATGAGTGAGTTTGTGTGTGGATAATGTGCACCTGCGCGTACACAGATGCATGTCTGTGGATGTGGATTGTGTGTATTTTATCTGTCAGTAGAGTCTGTCTACTGGTTTTTGTGCTATAAATTGACATGTCCAGGACGATGATGCAAATGTGCATGTGTGGAAGGGTGATTTTAGGTTGTTTTTTTAGTTGTTGTTTTTTATATCATATTGAGCTATCAAATTAGAGTGTATACAGTAACAATAGAGGAAAGCACCCAGGAGTCTGAGGAGGTGTCATCTCCTTGACTGACCTCTGTTAAACACACGCACACACCAGTGCAAACATATTTGTGCCAGCAGTCTAAGGCATATACAGTGATTTATTTGGTCAACGCTAACACAGACAACAAAGTCTTCTTTGTGTTCTTGTTAGATCCATGCTAAATGGAGGGTTTCGAGAGTCCCTTTGGTTCTGAGTCCAAATAATATTCAGTCTAATGGGTTTGGGAAGAGTCTTGTTCTGCCACTTCTGTTTGTTTTGTCAACTTCGAGAGGACGCAAAGGGATCTGAGCATGCTCTGTAAGAATTCTGATCATGTGCTGTGTCACAATCACTACAGAGGAAAATATTTTAGGAAATAAGTAGCCTCTGAAAAGTATGTGCTAAGTTTGGCATTTGAATAAAAGATGGGTGAAATTTGTTTTGAAAGTTATTATTTCCTGTCTGTCGTCTAGTTTGCCACATCATGTTTATTGCTGGTGCAGGAAGTGAAAATAAGACTCAAGTTATTTCTATGAAGTAGTCTTGACTTATCATAGCAGTACATGTACAAGCACATTTAAGAATGACAGTAAGTCATTCCAATGAGCAAGCATGCTCATTACATACAGCTACTGGGGCACTGGAGCTGCACATATACAGTCCATGAAATGCAGTCATCCATTGTTACTAATTACACCTGTGCATTTTATACAGGTGTAGTGTTATTTTAAATACTGGAGCATGCATATGACGTGCATGGGTGCATGCACATGGCTGTAGCTGTGGCTCCTTTGGAAGGTTATGTAACCAGAACTCCTATAGAGGTGAGTTTACATACATTAGTCAGCTACAACTGAGTACATGGTACTAATGCTATACTGACATCATGAATAGCTTCATAATGTTGAGAACATTACAAGTCAATCATTCAGCCAAACAACTAGCTATGGGATATTAGATGATATAATATTATACTTCATCATATACTTCCATTGTGGACAGTTGCCTTTTTGTCAAAAATAATTAAATTTACTGTGCTGTTCAAAGGCTATGGCAGCTACCTGCAACTTTGAGGCGTAATGTAATGCAAGAGTGTTAGTCACAGATTGAGTGGATGTTTTGGGACAGTCAATAGACCTTAAATGTCAATATGACAACTCCATTCCACTTATTTCCGTTTGATTAAATTGATTCTCTTTAAAGACATGCACTTTAGTGAAGACTGGCGTAAGAAAATGTTTCTGAATTTCACTTGTATTATGTGAACTGAAAATGTTATATTTTTTCACTTGGAGTAAAGAAGCTGTTCCATTGCCTGGAGTAGTTGAAGCTCTCACCTTGCACATGAACTTTCCTTTTTTGTTTAGCTGGTGAATAATAAACAGGTAACACTGACAGAATCCCATTATATGTGATATGTATTATTTTGTTAAAAACTGTTTCAATTACCTTTTTCTTTTTGTAATGTGGGTAACGTGTTTCTTCTGCAAACCCAAGTTCACAAAATGAAATGAAGTGTATTGAATTGATGTTCTTCCATGAATATCAGGCTTCTTCACTATGACCTCTGACCTAATGGAGAGATTTACCTCTGGTTAAGTGTTGCAGCCCTGCTCTCACATCCTACTCCACTTCTCTTGTGTTAACACACTAGAGTGCCCAGGCATCAGACCTTCTAACTCTACATATATATGCAGGCTGCCAGACGTAGAGGCAGACATGGAGCTGCACGTCTGTCTGTCAGTTGATTTGTTTGTTTGCATATATCAGTAGTTTACAATAAGCAAGGGTTTCTGGGGGTCAGTGTGAGCTGCGTTGTCGCGTTGCTGCCAGCATCCTGTCTGTACCAGTCTTTTTCCTGTATACCTCCATGACAGGACGCCAGGCTTCCTCTGCTGGATTAGCATGTGGTTCTGCTGATAAAAACATAGTGGTACTGTGTTTTTCTCTGCTCGTCTATTTCTGTTTTTGCATTCCCTCTTCGTCATCACCGCCTGACCCCATTTTTAGTCCTGCACACCACCACTGCCAGTGGAATGGTTTCAAAGTGATAGCCATGTGAACATGTCTGCATCTATCTTCATTCTAGCTAATAGAGATGGACAGGGGACAGAGGGTGTGAGAGAGACAGAGGGTATCTATGTCATGGGGGTTTCCAGGATTGGGGGGGGGTTAAAGGATGGTTTCGCAATGGCCAGTATTAGACATTCTTCTCTCAAATTTTATCTTCCTCAATGCAGCGAGCTCCAGTCTCACTCAGCCCTCCGTGCCTCAGCAGACAGATTGCTTGACCCTGGATGGAGTGAGTGTGCTCGAGGAGAGGGAGAGTTTGGAGGAGGGAGACAGAGAGAGGCAGAGACTTTGCCCTGATTTATGCCCTGTTTCTAGGCCGCGGCCTTCATGTAACACCCTACAATTCCCAATCTCCCTGTCTTCTGTAAAGTTCAAGGAGTAATTGTTACTTAAAATGCACTAAAACATATCACTCCAGTGCACGGGTGAACCAGCCTCACAAATGTTTGACCGTCAACTTCTGTGCACACAAACTGCTGACATCTTGCTGTTGTTACCATTAATGGTTAACTGTCATATCGTTTAGTTACAATTATGAACGCCTTTTGGTCTCCTGGGAACTGAAACTGGAAACACTACTTGGAATTCCCAACAAAGAAAATCCTGCATGTCCCTGACTCCAGAAAAATGCTGTTTACTCTCTCGCTCACCCTTCTTACCCTGCTGTGGCCCCATTGGCTGTCAGCGGGGCCATTCATCCTGGGAGGAGCCAATGAGGGATAGGCCCTGGCTCCAAGTTAAACCAATCAAACCGCACAAAACTGAGACATTGAGGGAGATGCTGGGAATAGCTGGCTGGTGTTTATGGGCTCCTGCCTGGCTGACAGAAAGCAGAACTCCTTGACAGGAGAAAAAAAAGCAATTAGGCAATTACACCATCTAGTCCTATAAGGATCCCACATCACGCTGTTTTCTTAGCCTCTTCGAGGACCGATAAGGGACAGCTGCCGCCGTGGCTGAGGTAGAGCTGAAAAATTATCTGTGGATGGACCTATGAAGGATGGCAGAGAAGAGGAATGGGAAGGGAAGAAGGATAGGGAAAGGCTGGATCGGGGAGAGGGATAAGAGGGGGAACAAAAGGAGGAGAACTGCAGCCGGCAGAGGAGTGGGATGAGGTATAAAGAAGAGGGGAAAGTGAGGGATAGAGTTCGGAGTGGGGATGACAGGAGAAAGTCAAGGAGGAAGGATGTTCAGGGAAGAAGGATGAGTAAAGTAAGAGCTTACATGTTGAAGAGCTGATGGAGATTTGTTTCCTCTGAGCAATTAGCATCTGCTGAGATGTGTTTAACTGAACTTTGACTGCATAGATTGAAAAGTGAAACAGAAATGTCTCACCTTGTGCAGATTTTATTGAAGTAAAAAAACATTCCCGTTGCCAGACTGATCAGATGAAAACATGTATTATAATCTAGTTACTGTACACACTGTCTTTCGGTATATTTAAATTTTTCCAAAGGCTTGCACACCCACAACAGGTGTTTCCACTTACTCTGCCTGGTTAATCGACTGCTCGTGCGTCTGTGCAAACTGAGGTTGTGCTTGACCTTTCTCTTGCACTTCTAGTTTTGCTGCGCCTAAAAGTCAGGACGATTTAAACCTCTGCCATACTTATTGGGACTGTACTGTAGTCTTGTGATCTGAAATAACTGCTGAGATGACTACACCCAAATTCAAGCAACTGTGATAGAATGTAAACACCCATCATGTAGCCACCTGCACCTTGCAACATATGGGCATATTAAGTCCAGCATACGCTAATATGGACATATTTCATGAAACTAGGCAGGAGTTACATTATGGAGAATGTCAGATCCAGGCTGTTTTAGCAGCTTGACTCTCTGCTATGCACCCATAGAATCAAGTAGTTAAGAAAATGCACACTCTTATTCTACTTGGGTCCAGTGGTTCAGTATCCTTAAAAGCACACATTGAAAACTGAATTTTGTACTGATTCTTATTCCCAAGCAGGAGAGGGAGGAAGGGAAAGATACAACTGTGAACACCAGTTTATTTTAACTGGGACTCGCCTTCCTCTTATGTCAATTAATGTAATTTAAGATGGAGCTTATTCCAGCTGAACTTCCAATGCAACTTTTCAACCCATATTGCTGCAGGTTTCATGAACAATGAATAGAAGAGATTCAGATCCAGCATCATGAGGACAGAATGTGATCCAGGTTAGATAAGCGGAGTCATGGTGCTCTGAATGCTGAGTTACAGGATCAAACCTGAGGTTGGCAAAGGACCAACCAGAAACCATTCATCTTGCAGCAGTGAGGAGCAGGGCACCTGGGTGGTCCAGCATCTCTCTCACTCACTCTCTCCTTGTATGTCTTTCTTTTCCTCTTCTGCTGTTCATTGCTCCTTCTCTCCTTCACACTCTTACACTGCTTTCTCTTGATTCCCTTGTGCCTCCTTTTCAGCCATTCCCTTGACAATGATGCCTGACCAACTATAGCCAGCCTCGACCATAATAACCCAGATAAAAGTCAGTAAACAGTTTTCTGCAGTGCTCCATCATTTTTTTGCCTCTCCTCCACTTCCTATCATATGACTCTCTCTTTGTTTCAAAGCCAGTTATTCTCTCTTCAAGTATGCCATTGAGAGACACATAAGATCCTCTAAGACTATTTCAAAACTAATAAACAATTGTCAAGCCAGAGGGAAAGCAGAAGGAGCAAGGGCCACTTTAAAAGCACATCAAAGGCCGGAGGAAGGAGACGCATGAGGATGGGAAATGTGGAGGGATGAGGACATACAGACAAACACACACACACACACACTCGCGTGTGTACAACAGTGTTCATACCCTCTCATTTTTTCTTTATCACCCTTTGTAAAATGCATGAGAAATATGATGAATGTCTAGAATAGATTTGTAGTTGCAGAAAATATGTAAGTCTGAAAAATAATAAATGTAAAAGTTTTCATAAAAACATGTCTTGTACTATTTATGGTGAGCAGTTTTCGGCAACAGCTATTGAGTGTATTTACATCCAGAAATGACCTAATTATATCATAATTTTAATGGTACTGGTGGTCATTCTCGTTCCTACCTAAGCATAAGGGATGTAGTCCAGCTCAGTTTTTTTATCTAATTGATGTCCCCTTCACTTTTCACTGTTCACACTCCTACAGCTCAAGCAGAGTAACTTGGAGTTACTTCTAATGCTAACCCTACATGCCTTACTGCAGCTACTTCACATTAACAGCACTCAAATGGCAAAACATGGAAAGTTTTTGATTTTTATTTTGTTGAGACAGAGTAATGGAAGAGTAAGAAGCAGCCAGAGTGAGCTGTGATGAAGAGCTGCAGGATTCAGGCTGTAGCCAACTTTACAGTGTCCTGCTGCTGTCTAGAAAATGAATGCCCAGCATACAGTGCAGTTGCAATTATTGTTATTCAAACACCATGCACCACACCAAGATGGCATGTGAAAACTGTAATGAAATGTAGGGATCCATCATCATCATTGCTGTTACAGAAAGACTCAAAAACATTTGCACATAGTGTAATAGACTGGCCATCGGGACTAATGGGACAAATCCTGGTGGGCTGTGCATGCACTGTAGCTCACGTGTGTGCACATACTGTATGAGACCTGTGTGTGAACTTCGAGTGAAAAGTTTTATGCCTGTTTTGTGTAACCTCACATAAATCTAATTTTATCTCAATATTGTCATTTTTTTCTACAAATCTTTTCTACACATTTACAAATGTACAGGCGTCCTTGAAATGCCTGCCATTTACAGGGCAGGTGGATGTCTGGAAAGGAATATTCCTCTTTACTGTCTCTCAGCTCCCCCTTGCCTAAACCTCTCTTCCTTGTCCCTGCTGGAGGAGCCGGGCTGGCTGAGATGGAGGGAGCCAAACCTCCGCAGAGGTGGGGGAGGTGGAGGAGGGGAGAGGAGGGGGAGGATTGAAAGAGGAGGGAGATAAGTTGACTTCACAGCCTGTGACATAAATCACATCAAGACATGACAGTAGGACATTGACCAGGACCACTGATAAAGCCCAGCAGGGAGGGAGAGTGAGGGAAAGACAGACTGAGGGAGGGAAAGAGAGAGAGAGACAGAGAGCAAAGTAAAAGGCAGAGGAGGAGGAGAGGCCCTCTCAGGTTATTATTACCCATACAAACTCCCAATCTCCAGCTATCAGTGGTCACTAATGAGTGAGCCCGTAGAGGTTCCACAGAGAGTGGGTGGCATTGTTTAATACAGCTGTCTGCTTCTGCTGCCCTCCATTGTAACAAGAAGGCTCGTAGTGTTATTGCGATGGGGGTGGGGGTGGGGGACCTCATGAGCTCATATTTGGTGAGGAAAGATCAGCTGTGAGGTGATTGGTCAGTCCAAGGGAACGGGTGTCGATTGATGCAGATGCCACAGTTTATTGAATGGGACAACTGGGTGCACTTCTGCAACAGTGTTTTGACAGCATTTTATGTGACATCAGTAATCTGAATTCACATATGATTCATCATCAGGTTTCAGTAAGACTCCATTGAAGACAATTCACATGTCTTCTCAAAATATATCAACCATGGTGATGTGCAGGGCCAGTAGGTGAACTACTGTAGGTGAGGGTGAACAACTGACTAACTCGATACCTGGCCAGGAGCGTGCAGCTCCCCAGGCTTCTTTCTATTTTACTATTAGCTATTACTATTATTTCTATTAGCTTCTTTCTATTTCACCTTCACTGTTCCTTTTATTTCCCCCAGTCTATTTCCACCAGAGCTTGGGCCTTGGTAATTGCTTGCTAAATGTTAATTAGTGATGTCTCATAACTGTCTGCAAACCATTCCCCTTTTGCGGTGGTGGTTATACTGGCAACATAGCCAGACTGTATGATTATATTTCCCATTTTGCACTCTCCAGGTGTTTGCTTTGAGGTTCAGCATTGTGGAGATAGCTTGCATTTGGTCAATGAAGCAACCATGAAAGTCAAACCTCATCAAAGAGATCAACTCAAATCATCAAAATGAAATGACCACTGTCATCACCACACTAAGAATCATTGTCTGATCTAATGATAGTATGGGCAGGATATCCTTTGTCTGTGCCTTTGAAAATGGTTACAAATCAGTGTAAGGTAAGGGCTGGGTTAGGTTTGGATACAAAATGACCTGGTTTGGTGTATGGAAAGGTTATGTTCCATCGATCCACCCTGACATCCTCTCCATCTGACCTACTGGTCTATGATGTCACCTGACTCCCTCTTTTGTTCATGTCAGACTAACTAAAGGCACCAGAGGGCAACATAAAGTGCATCTGATCCTGTCTCTTTCAACAGTTTTTGGCATTTGTTTGTCCCTGTAAGGAAACCTGCTCACAGCAGTAATATTTGGAAGGAATGTATTTTGCCATTTTAAATGCTGGTATTACTGGACTTCTAAACCAAGCAGCTGTTAACCACATCATACCCTTTGATAACTGCCGTAAAGAAAACACAATCTCAGAACAAAAAATTAATGTCCACTTTGTATAATATTGTGTGATCAACAACTTATTTTACTCTGGCTAAATTATCTGATAACTCAAGTAAGTTTAAACAAATTTTAAGAGTTATTTGCAAACTCTGCTCAGGTCTTTTCACGCACTCTTCAAACTGACAAACAGCTCCTTTTTCAGTGTTGTCCCTGCCTATGAGGATTTTCTCCCTTAGCTTCTGTTCTCTTACTCATGTGGGCACTGTGAAAGAATGGGGATTCGTAAACTGTTTGACGGCTCTACATTTCTGCAGCGGGGCTTAAATTAACTGTTTATCCAAACGGCTAATTTGTTACAAAAGTGAAACGTCTCTCTGTATACCAAAATGCCCTCCTTGGTTGCAGAAGGCCTGTACATCACAGCGACAGCCACTAAAAGCCAAGCAAAGTGTGGCGATTATAAATGGATGGTCCATCATTCTGAGGCCTTGGAGCTCATACGTGCAGGCACTGATTTCATAGTTTTGGTTTCCAATTCTTTGGAGGAACATTTCCTACAAGAAAAGAAAAGGTACGTTGAAAAGTTTAGACCAGAAAGAAATACTCATGGTAAGTCATAATTTGTACTTGTTATCTCTTTTCATTTTTTACGTTGTCTAACTTGTAGTCTTTTTTAAACCTGTTTTCAGCTAGTTTGCATTGCTGGGTCTGGTGTCTCACATTTTCCTCTTGACAATACCCCATAGATTCTCTTTGGGGTTTAGGTCAGGTGAGTTTGCTGGCCAATCACACACATTGATGCCATGGTCATTAAACCAGTACCTGGAACTTTTGGCAGTGTGGGCAGGTGCCAAGTCCCACTGGAAAATCAGCATCTCCATAAACCATGACAGCAGAGGGAAGGTATCGAGTGCTCCAAAATTTTCTGGTAGACTCTGGACTTGATAAAACACCAACACATGGCTCTCCATATCAGCACTGACTGTGGAAACTTCACACTGGACCTCATGCACCTTGAATTCTGTGCCTCTCCACTCTTCCTCCAGACTCTGGGACCTTGATTTCCAAATGAAATGCAAAATTTACTTTCATCTGAAAAGTGGACTTTGAACCACTGATCAACAGTCCTTTTCCTCCTTAGACCAGGAAAGACACATCTTGAAGCACTGATTCCAGCTGCAGTCCACTCCCTGTGAATCTCCCCCAAATTCTTGAATGGCCTTTGCTTCACAATCCTCTCAAGGCTGCGGTTATCCCTGTTGCTTGTGCACCTTTTTCTACCACACTTTTCCCTTCCACTCAACTTTCCATTAATATGCTTGGATACAGCACTCTGTGAACAGCCAGCTTCTTTAGCAATGACCTATGTGGCTTACGCTCCTTGTGGAGGGTGTCAGTGACTGTCTTCTGGACAGCTGTCCAGTCAGCAGCCTTCCTCATGATTGTGTGGGTTGAGCCTACTGAACCAGACTGAGAGACCATTTAAAGGCTCAGGAAACCGTGTTGTGAGTCAATTAGCTGATTAGAGTGCAACACCATGAGTCCACAATATTGAACTTTTCCACAATATTCTAATTTTCTGAGATACTGAATTTAGGGTTTTCATTAGCTGTAGGTCATAAGCATCAAAATTAAAAGAAATAAACCCATGAAATATATCACTCTGTGTGTAATGAAGTTACACTTTTTGAACTGAATTGCTGAAATAAATTTACTTTTCGATATTGTAAATTATTGAGATGCGCTTATTATCCTATCCTATAAGAGAAATGATAGTTCATTTGAATAGTTTGACAAAAAAAATCTGTTTAGGGATATGCACAAAAAATTCTGAGTACAATTTAAAGTGTTATGGCAAAAAAGATTAGTTACAATGCAAGATGATGTTGATCCAAATTTCAAATATAATCACAATTTACTGCTGACTGAAGTGTAAACTACTGATTATTTATTATATATATTATATATTTTGGAAAGGCTTGGACACAGGGCTTCTCTAATATGGATGATCTCAAAATGTGGTAAAACTGCATGTCTCACAAAAACAGTTAGCAAAGGTTTCTATTGGGCCCCAGAGAAGATTGAGACACAATCACCAAACAGCAGTCATTTTAATAGGAGTTCTTTTATTGGACACTGTTTCAAGGTGTGTGTAAGTAAGAGTCTTTTTAGAAGGGTGGGGGCTAGTGAGGGGGAGTGATCACAGAGAGAGTTGTGTGGGGCTGTGATTCAGAGAAGTGGCAGGCAAAAAGAGTGGAGGCGTGGGAGCTTGGAGGCTGATTGGGTTGATGAAGCTGCACAAGGGCAATACAGCAGCACTGGTGCAGGCAGGTCTGAGGCAAAGGAGGACACAGGTGAGATGTATCCAGGAAGACAGTAACAACAAGAGATCATGAGCTATGAAAACTTCACACATTCACAAGAGGTTAAGCTAGCCTTGAGAGTTACAACAAAGCAAGCGGAACAATGATGAGTGTTAGATGACCAGGGCTGTGTGTACTGTGCTTGATAAATGAATGAAATGCAGGTGTGCCAGGTAGCCAGTGCTGTGCAATGCCCCTGCAGGGAATCAGCCACCCACCACACCACGCAGAGGGTAGACCGAAGACACTGAGGAAAAAACAGAATCACGGCATGGACCTCATTTTATTGCAAAATGAACTCTGCTGGGGCTTATTCCAAAATAAATTTCCATAGACAAGTTGCCCAAACCAACCTTGGTTAATTTGCGCACACGAAGGAGAACGATATTCAAACATTTTAAACCAGATAACATCTGGATTCAGCTGGTCCCCCACAGTCTTTAACACTACTGTCCTCTGATAGCCAGAGAAAGCAGATGAACAAAAGAGAACAGAAACTTTGTTTTAAATGGTTTATGCTGTCAGTTTGGGACAATCCTGAGCCAGAAAAAGATGAAGTGGATGTTTCTCAAACTGGCTCCAGAAATCAAAGTTCAAGAATTCACAATCCTCCACTACAGCGTAAGCCTGAAACCCCCTTGTAGACCTTATCAGAAGGCTGTGATGTAAAGCTGAGCTTCGAACACTAAAACCCTCTCAGTGGGACACGAAAAGCAGGAATGAGTGTGTTGTGTTTGCCAGACCGGCTGCTGGAGACGGAAACTAACTGGCTTCTACCTACTAAACACTCTCGCCATGGTCAGACCCAGACCTGCTGGCTCGTACCACGCTGCATGTCAAACATCAAACACTCCATGGGTGATTTACAGGGTGAAGAGAAGATGGTAATTCCAGGAGTAAGTTATAAAGGTGTGTGTATTAAAGAGAGAGAGAGAAGGACGGATAGATGAGTGTCATACAGAAAGTGTGTGTGTGTGTGTGTGTGTGTGTGTGATGTATTCGGGGCCAGGTCCCCCTGGGCAGTGGGGCCTGCTGCCTGTCAGGGTGAGTGGCCTTATCTTCCCCAAACATTTACTTGACCCTTTGTCTTACAGGGCCCAGGACAATGAGACAGACGTGAGGAACCCCAGCCTGCACGTATACACACACACACACACACACACACACACACACACACACACACACACACACACACACACACACACACACACACACACACACACACACACACACACACACACACACGCACACACACACACACACACACACACACACACACACACACACACACACACACACACACACACACACACACACACACACACACACACACACACACACACACACACACACACACACACACACACACACACACACACACACAGAGTGATAGACAGGCTGCTTGTTTTTTGATACCTAACCTCCCTGATTACACAGAGTTTTCTCTCCTCTGTCCTGTACACGTTCAGGCATTAATACCTGTTAGTCATACTGCATCAGTATATGCATCAGTTGATCAGGATCTTCTTCACTATAAAACACTAAACTATCTTATGTCATTAGTTTCCTTGTGCATAATAGTTTTCTATAATAGGTATCTTACAAAGTGTCACAATGACTGAAGCTGGAATTTGAAGTTGTGATCAGCTGTAACCCAATTAGCTACTGACACTCATTATCAAAGTGAAGATCTGTCTCTTCTTTTCTTCCCTGTCTTGTCAGGCATAGAACCATGAGTAAAATGAGTATAAGTAACTGTTTGGCCACTCTTTTGATTGCCCCATCTTTTGTTCTGGCCGAGCTGGCTGGAACTATTTATTCCTTCTTTGCAACTGAGCCGCTTCTCTATAGGCTGCTGTAAAAGTCAGTTATCTATATGTTTAGCTGATGTATGAGAAGAATGCAGCAATCAGCCTTTGTTTCTGTGTCAGCTGAGAGGAGATGGGATGTGTGTGTGTGTGTGTTCACATGTGCAGCATTTGTGATTTTGTTTTACAAATAATTTAAGATATAAAGAAGATATAACAGATGATTGTACCGCATATATGAATATCTAGATGTGTTGAAGAAGGATGATCTGTTGGTCCCTTTGTGTTCATTTTATGGTCCTTCCCTGCAGTGACTACATCATTGAGTAGGCCATCATCCCCTGTGACCCTTGATGTGTGTGTGTGTGTGTGTGTGTGTGTGTGTGTGTGTGTGTGTGTGTGTGTGTGCATGTGTGTGTGTGTGTACTTCAGTGGCTGGGCTGAGGTGTTGGAGCAGAGTTGAGTCCTGCTGATAGATGCCATAGACGCCTATGAAACAAGTTTTGATTTCATTTGTTGACTGTGGACATCAGCACTGCACCAGTATAGACAGATGTATTCTAAGTAATTGGGCTAATCTGCCCAATGCAGTTATAGGGTTCTTTGATTTTTACACTAGACACATGACCTTACTGCCTTGACTCTTTAATTACTGTATTGCAGGCTCCTGCTGTGCAATTGCTGTGTTGGCATTCAAACATTTACTACAAATGCAATTTGTAGTGGTAAAAACAGAAGAGGAACTGAAAAGGAACTGTTACAAGTTTGTTTTACAATGTGGCATCACTGTGGTTAATGTTTGGTTGGCTAACGGCTTGGTTAGGTTCATGGAAAGATGATGGTTTGGTCGTTATCATGGTAACATGTAACACTTATTTCTTGGGTTTCTCCAGTCACCAGTCAGTCAAAATGCGGTCTACAGTTTCTCAACACCAACTCAGTAAGACAGTGAACAATCATAGTCGGTAAAAATATAGTTAAGAGCCAACGCACATAGCCATCTTAGAAACCATAACTCACAAACTTACTTGTGTTGAAATTGACAGTAGCCCTTTGTGAACAAATGCAGCCACCTCCATGTTTTGAGTGAGACCACGCTGCACTGGTACCAATGCAGCAAAAAAGTTGAACTAGACCGTGACAGTTTAACCTGCAACATTAGTGCTTTATTTCTTCAACTTAACAATCACCACATAATTAGATAAAAAATGATTGTCACCATAATAACTTCTCAGAGTTTTAGTGTTATGAAGTACTGTGCATTTGATGAGACTCTAATCTCACAGATCTGTTACTCCTGTCAGGATCAGAATTCATCACCATGCAATTGCCTAAAACAAAAGAAAAAATAAAACAAAGGCACTTGGGTTTTTGTTTAATGAAGGAGTGAACACCCAAACACATTATTTCTGTGAATTATTGATCCCACATGGAAAATGAGCATGCAGAGAAAAGGAGTACAGGAAAAAGCAGCATAAAATACTTCCCACTCTCTGCTCTTTATTCCATCTAATCAAATAAATCTTGATTAAGATATATCAAAGTCCAGAAGGTGGATCTATGAAACCAACCCTCCCCTTGGTTTTATCTTTCTTTTCTTTCTTTGTCTTTTCTTTTTCTTTTCATTGAATTCCAAATTTTTTGACTTCACTGACTGCAAACTCTGCCAAAAACATTTCAAACATGCATAGTTTTTTCAACATCCTTGAGAAGTGAGTGTATGGCTTCAGTCCAAACTCAAACTGTCTCTCTCTCCCTCTCCCTCCCAGAGTAACCCGAGGGCTCGACTTGGCTAAACCCTCTGCAGCCGGTCAGTCTTTGGTCCGCACATTCTTTCCCTGGTGAAAAAATCAATGAAATAAATAGGGTGCATCTTAGCGCAGGAAACAGAGGGGAGGCTGCTCTGCGGGTTATCCAAAGTGCACGTTCAGAAGCTCGGACAGAAACAGATGAGCCAGAAAGACAGATGAAGGTAGGGACCGAGAAGTTAGATCAAGAGGGAGAGACGGAGGAAACAAGGCAGCAGTCAACAGACGGGGGAGAGAGAAACAGATGAAGGCGAAAAGGAATGGTGAAAGAGAGGCCAGGGGATGAACTTAAAACAAAAAGAGGGAGGCTAACTTAATCCAAAGTGTGTGAAGGAGAGATGGGAAAATTACTAAATACTACAGACAGACAGAGGTGCGTGTAGCTTGAGACGCACAGGAAGCAAATCATGAGATGAAACCATTAAAATGGCATGTTTACCACAGGGTGTCACACGCTCTGAGGTGAATGCAAGCAGACAGTGCAGAGATAGAGAAAATAGAGGAGGGGCAGATGGAATGAAAGAAAAGAAGGGGGTGCTTTTACGATGGCTATAATGATCATTATTTAGTGCAGTGCTTAGGTGCAGGACTGCAGCAGCAGGGATGACTTCACCAACTGGAGCTTCATCAGAAGATCAAACGCAGTCGCTGCTGGCAACGCACAGCGCAGCTTAACTCCACTGATGTATCTTCAAAGTGTAAGTGGAGTCGAGAATGTACACAAGGTGATGCCACGAGCCCTGTATATTCTGGAGCAGACAAAGAAAGTAGCTGTCGTAGTGATACGGCAGTGGTCATGGTTTGTATGAAGTGGAGCGCTAAACAACCCCACGGCAGTTACAGTTTTGCAATATATTGCAAAAAATTATTCCAAATGAGCGACATGGTTATAAACAGAGTCATACTGCTAACATGGCTGAAGACAAAAAATCGCTTGTCCTTGTCCCCTCACCTATCATGTCAAAATATCACTTATCTCTTTTATGTTTTTGTATCAATATAATCAGTATTCATACACGACTCTCATAACTGAGGCACCTTGAGTTGGCCAGTTGGTGCCATTAGTCACAGAGCAGGCGGGCAGACAAAGACAGGAAGCAATCTTACCGATCTTATAAGGATCTGCACATATGCATTTTAGAATATTTCAAAGTTAGGTTAGGTATCATCCAGATGTCCAGTGAAAATAAAATGTGTGGTGTTTTTCAGGGTAATGGTTACCTGACGCAGAGACCATCCTTAAAAACTGACTGAATTAGTTAGAAAATTCCACTCATTTCAGTTTATTATGCCAACTGTGACATCATCAGCATTTAACTGAAACCACGGTCTTTCCCAACCTTGACCAAACACTCTCAGTGCCCAAACAGTACCATGATAAGCATGAATCATACTGTTGTTTCTTTTGTTGCCTAAACTTGACTAGGTGCAGGACTCAGCATACGTCTCCCTCTCTTTGGCTTGTACAGTGACACTTGTACTTGTACAAGTGTTGCATCACTGCTGGTACAGCTGCAAAAGGGGTCTAAGAATGTTGCAACAGCATTTACGTCAGTTTTCCAATTGTTGGTTTTGGTTAAGGTTGTGTTGAAAATGTCACTTCTTGACACAAGATTTCTTTTGACCGGTAGTTTAACCCGTGAAGTCATAAATAAAAACAACCGAGCAGACCTCGGCCAATGCTGAATATTTCAGGTTGTTTCAAGCATTACGTTTTTTTGTTTTTCTTTGTTGAACTTGAAATCTTTCAATTTTGGGAGGGATGAGGATACTGATCTGGCTCAGTCCAGGAGATTTTATTTGAAAGATTCTTCATCGTTGCAACAAAGGATCAAATTTCACATTTTGAGTCATGTCTCCATTAATGCATAATGATTGGAAATAAGTTGGCCAACCCAATAGCTGAATTGTTTGGGCATACATCACATGGGCTTAAACTCCCAAGCGGCATTTCCCCGGTTTGGCTCCTGGCTGGCTATAGACATTCTGGTAAAATGTTAAAATTTGGGGTAAATGTTCAGCCTTGGTGGAGGTCTGCGCTCTTGGACTGCTGGCTTGTTTCATTTTGGAGAGCTTGGGCACACAATCTACACCATTGTTCAAACACTAAGGTAATGAGGATTTGTTGAGAAAAATGTCTTTTGGTGTGACCTTTTCCTCAGGAGTCCCTTTCATTGAAATTCAAGGTTTTCACATGACAGAAACAGATGAACCTTTACACGCACACTTCACAGCTGAGCCCAGGACACAATGCATCCACATACTGTGGATGTAGAGTTTTCTTCCAAAATTAGATTCTGTAAACTACTATGATTCAAATTACAGATGTGCTTAAATTGTCTTTTATAAGAACATTATTTAACAAATTGTTTCACAATAGTAAGAGATGAAGAAATCCTTTTCATTCCTTTTTTGTCAAACTGGACCCTGCGCTCACTTAAAAGAAACACAGTTCAGAGGGAGATCAGGCAGTGGTCCATCTCTGATGAGTCACTGACCTGAAGGCCAAGCAGTAGGTGATAGTGTGTGTGTGTGTGTGCGTGTGTGTGTTTGTTAAAAATACCAGCAGATCCTTGGAGCCTCTGTGCCGGCTATCGTTGACGCCACCCTGACACCGACTCCGAGGTGGTGTTCTGAGAATGGCGATGACGCCCACTCCGGAGGGCTGTACCTGGCACACATCACTCCGCACCTCTCTCACTCTCTCACACACTCACACATTTTCTCATTTTCTTTACCGTCTCCCTATCTCACCCATTTAACCCTTTTTATAAACCCATTCTGTCCTTTGTCCCATTTTCCACTCCCCAAAGCCATCTCTCATTTTCTCTTTGTTCATATTCTGGTGGTTGAGTATTTTGTAGTGTAAAATAGACATTTCAAGTTTGGAAAGAGAGCTTGGATGAACTCCCTATATACAATCTGTCATTTGTACATAGTACACAGAAAAAGAGCCTTGTTTATGTATGTAAGGACCATAAATTCAATACAAAATGCAAATATTCAACATAGTTTGACATGCTTTTTATCTCAATCTACAAAAAGAAACAGGTAAAGATGTTCTTAAACACAAGCCCCCAAAATAAATAAGCAAAATAAGTTTTCATTTATTTCTTTGCGTTATGGATGTTTACATGAACTGAGATGATTATTCATATTTAGTTTATCTGGTCAGCCCTTTCAAATAGTTCTCTTTTAATGTTTCCTGTGTGTATGGTTTGGATGTAACTTTATTGTTGAATGATAAGTCTATGGTGTAATATAATTTGCTGTAGTTTAAGTACAAATATTGTGGATTATATGTATTTTCATTTAACATGCACCCCAGGAATTAGTTATTGACGGGGGCACAACTTAATGTGCGATAAAATGAATCTGTTGCTTTTTCTTGCTTTTAAATGATGATTGTTTTCATCAAGTTAACTTATACATGTTTATGTATTAGTATCATATGGGAGAAGTAGTTCACTGTTTATTGCTCACTGGGATCCACATTAGTTACTGAGGGGGGCACAACTAATGTGGAGCTCAGTAAGCAATAAACAGTGAACCATCAGTGGCCAGCTGCTTTAGGACATTAGGAAGGTTTTGTGAAAACTAAACTCAAGCTTGTACCGTGAACTGTTCCTAAAGATGTATGTCTTCAGCAGAAACAAATTAGCTTTGCCACAGACTGCGTGGGAATTTGATGATAATGAGAAGAAACCAAGAATAGCACCAGACCTATCATTAAAATTTGAAGCTGGGGAAGAAATGTTATAATCTTCACTGTTCAAGTACATTATTGAACCATACACTGTAAAAGCCATCTTGTGACAGAACTCTGACAGACCACAACTTCGTATATCATTCAGGACTCACAGGAAAAGGCTCTATCTTGAAGAATATTATCATGTCATTTTGCACATTTTGAAAATAAATCACAGTGTTTTCAAAGGACAATAATGATTTCTTTGCATTTACATTCTACACATTTATCTTTTCTCCTCTCCTCTGGGGAGCCTGCATCTTCTTAAATTCCACAGTCACATTAAATTATACAAGTCAGTGTGTTCAGTTTATGCTCAACCACAGTCAGGTTTCACCTTCTGTGATTATTATTTTTGATATAATAAAAGAAGTCTCTGATGCTTCGCTGTCTCTTTCCTGAGATTCCTCATCAGTTCTCCAGTATCCACATCTATCGGCCACTCTCTCAACATTTATCTGCTCCTTTCACCAGGAATAATCCTCAAACCTTCCATTTCTCAATCCTCCCCTCGCGCTCCCTTTTTATTGCTCCCTCTCTGTTCATAGATCTCCTCCTACTCTCATCAACTTTTGTCTTCACCCATTCCATTCCACAACCGCCCCCCCATTCCCTCCTCCATAAACTCACCTACACCCCCCCAGCCCATCGTCGCTCATCTGAGCGTGATGGAGAGAGAGAGGCGGGAAGGAAGGGGGAGGGCCTGTGGGGGTTGAGTAAGCCTGGACTTGACCCCTGCTTTCTGGGCTCCGAGTAGTCTCCTCTCCACCCTGGGCCATTGATGGATGGAGAGACAGCCAGGCACGCGCGTGCGCACCCACACACACACACACATATTCATCCATGCAAAGACACCCTCCATTACACATTTACATGCACACAAGCAGGGAGAGTGACCTCTTTCTGCCATGCTGCACTCCCACATGTTAAGTACAGTTAGTACCTTGTATTAAGTTTGAAACACACACAAACACACACAGAATTTCAGTCTTGGAAATGGGAGACTCGGAATGGAATTATTGACGGATGTCAATTTGGGTGTCCCCTAACAAATCCATGTGTCTTTAAATCACTTTACATACATGCTCGGACAGTGCATGCATGCACACTACAGTGTAGCATTACTGTACACTGGTTTGTGTAGATGTGTGCACACAGCATACACTGTGAAACACTAGCAACATGTTTCAGGTTGGACTGTTGATATGTACACTAATACAAAATCAGGCAGTTGTGACTATTACACTGCTCAGTGCTCCACTCTGTACACCATCTAGTCTCTGACTCTGTCTGTCTGCTGTTTGGCTCTGTTCCTGAGCTGTTTCACTGAACCAAACACAACCGCCAATCATGGCCTATGGTCCAATGGCCAAAAAGCTGAATTTTGGTCTCATCAGACCAAAGAACCTTCTTCCTGTAGACCATGGAGTCTCCCATATGCCTTTAGTTGATTTAATATGACCTTTCCTTAAGTGGCTTTCTCTTTGCCAACATAAAACTTTGACTGGTGCAGAGACTCCTTTAGAGTAGTCACAGGTGTCTTGGTGACCTCCCCTCACTAGTCTCCTTCTTGCTTTACACATGTGTCATATTTATTCCATTTCTTAATGATGGATTGAACTGAACTCCAGGGGATATTTAGTGACTTGGAATTTTTTTTGTATCCATCCCCTGATGTATACTTTTCAATGACCTTTTGTCAGAGTTGCTTGAAGTGTTCTTTTGTTTTCATGGTTTTATTGGAGCCAAAACACTGATGAGCTAGTAGCTGGACCTTCCACAAACAGAGGTACTATAATCACTTCAGACACATTCACTGCACTCATGTGATCGCCATTTCAATAACTGTGAGACTGCTAGCACACATTGATTGGACCTCTGTTGAATAAGTTCAATCAGTGTAAAGGGGGTTAATATTTGTGCAATCATTTATTTACAATTATATATTTTTCATTACTTTTTGACCAAATTGATCAATGGATATGTTTAATAAATTAAATGAATTACCTTGCAGGTCTTTCACTTTGAATAGTTGTTCAATGTCGTAATTGGCCATAATTGGCTCAACCTCATCAACCAAGTGACAAATGCTGATGACAAGTGGCTGCAATCACGTGTGCACTCCATGAAAATACATAGAACTCAAAGAGAGAGAGCATAATCCCAACACACACACCTGAAACATCTGCATCATCCTCCTCAATCCCTACAGATAATCTTCATCCCACCTTTCTTACCAAGCAGGCTCAGTTATTAATGAGGGAGTTTCTGCTTCCTCACAGTTGGTTTTACATTTTGGCTTTTCTCTCTCTTTATTTTTACAGTGCATATCTGAATATGCATGTACTCTACATGTTGGGAAGTTTTTTTTGTCCTTCTTCTTTTTGCCACGGCTTGACCTGATGCTTTATCACCCTGGGTTTTGAGCAATGAGATGAGCTGCAGCTTGGCCTGGCTGCTTTCAACAACCTTAAACACCATTGTGTTAGAAAAGAGACAAGAAGAATAGAGAGGTTAACATGAATAAAATACATTTTCATAAAGAAAAAACATTCACCTTTGAAATCTGCACAAGGAATGAAAGTAAAGAGAAGGAAACTAGCTCTCAGGTACTTTAAAGCTGAATCCCACAGAGCAGCTAGTGGCTGCTGATAATAAATATTACACAATGTATACAGTATACACACAGTCTTAAGCTCATGATGGATACCGGTGCCAAATGCTTTTATTATTAGGGGGCTGGTTTGTGCTATGGGGTGCTGCAGAGCTATGGGGCTAGGTGTGAGGCAGATGTTTCTGAGGGATGTTAAATCAGATGCGTGGGACCAAGTGGAGACGGGAATAATCACACAATCACTCATGTGGATCACAATATACAGCAACAGGGGGGAGCGAATGTGCTGCATGTGATTGTACAAATGGAGGAAGGTTTCTCTACTGATTTTCCCCTTCAAGGGTAGATTGTGCCCCCCCTCCACTTCCTGTAACCTTTTTTGCTCAAGGAAACAATCAAACTCACGGTCACGGAAGTCATCGTTCTCGGGTGTCTCCGAGTAATCCATCATGCCCTGTTGTTTTCTGTCTTATTTTAGGCCCCGCTCAGTCTCTCCTGTTGTTGTTATGTGTTTTTCTACCTAAAAAAGGAATAATAAGTCTGCAAGTAGTCTAAGTCTGGATCGAGAGCTAATAATATCAGCAGATTGTGTGATTCATGGTCTTTGCACAGAGAAACGTGTGTGTGCATGTCTGCCTGTGCAGTTGGAGTCTTTCCCTTCTCTTGCCACATAAATATTCAAGGAGCAAGGTCATCAGACGCACAATGAAACATTCACCAGTATGTACGCTCTCTGCTGCCGGGTCTATGTAGTATTACTGTTGTGCAGGGTGAGTGGTGTTTACTCGAGATAAAAGTATGAATGAAGCATGTATAGCTGAAGTGGGTTCACCGTGCCCCTTCAGTAACCTGGAGCTTGAGTGTTAGCTTGTCTGGGTTGGGTTGTTGAGTCCTATAGGCTGGGCCAGACTATATGGTTAGCATTTGTGTTGCCCTCAGTGGGCCATGTGGGCCTGTTGTATGTATGCTGATCCAGCTTAACAGTTTCTCACTCTGGCCCAATTTTACTCGGTCTTTCCAGGAACTTGTCCGTACATTCAATGTGGATTAGATTTACAAGACAGAGGAGCAATGGCTGCACGTTGAAACAGCACAAGAGTTGCACTGGTGGGAGGTGCCTTTCCTCATGTACCAATGCAACCCAATGTCATGTTTACTCATGTTCATAGTCATAGTCAACCTCCATCTCTCAGTAACCTTAACCAGAGTGTCTTTGTTGCCTAAACCCCAGACACAGACTCTGGATGTGAACCCCAGTGCCTGGTGTCACAGAGTGGTGTTGCACAGACCATCCACCTCTTCCTCTGCTGTTGTTAATGAATGTTGTGCTTCATTCATAAAGAATACTTTCTGGTTGAAAAACATTCCTATGAAAGTCATACTGATTTGCTTTTTTGATAGTCATAGTCTATTTGTGCCCATTTATTTAAGCACAATAGAATTATTTACGTGACTATGATTATGAACTGCTGTGAGACTGCAGTGGCCACTGAGATGATGAGAAGCAAACCGGGAAGACCAGGTCTGAGCGACAGATCCATGAGTTTGAACATCGTGCTGATCGTGTGGTCAGAGAAACACGAAAGCCAACTGTAACTTGGTTACTTAAGTCAAACCAGTGAACTGTAGGTTAATGCATAGGAGGGGTAGAGGGGTGGTAACATAGGGGTGAGGAATGACGAGCATGCTGAAAAACAATGCTCACCTTTCCCTCAGAACAGAGCAGGACAATGGTGACAGATCAGACACCTCTGTGACCTGAAAGCAGAGGTCAGACAGAGCTACAGGGCTCAGAATCCACTGCTTAACATCCACAAATTCAAAACAGTATAAACATTACCTAAATAGGCTCATTCATCAATATCCGTTCTCCACATCAGTTCCATACTCCAGGATCAATAAACTTTGTCCACGACGATAATACCCCGTTGAATGAGGTTATAAAGTGTGTGTGTGTGTGTTTTATTCCGATCCACTTCCCCCCGGCGTAACACACTTTGTTTTATGGAGCCCTTGTTGTATTACAACCTTTGCCCCGCTCATTCAGTGACCCTTAAACAGCTGAGGATGTGTTCTCCCGCGCACAACCTTTTTGATTCTACCTTCTCCGCTCTTATAGCTGCTAATGAAGAAGAATACATTCACCTGAAAAACTCAGTCAGGACTTGTCAGTTGGAATAACATTCCATTTTACTGTAATGAATCAATGCATGAAGGTGGAACATTGATGGTTGGTACCACTAGAAACAGATGTGCCTCTGCAAAGCACAGCTCATCAGTGAACAGAATAGTAAATCAGCACAGAATGGGGTTCCTGGGGTGAAAGTAATTACGCAGTGACATGCAGCCAGCCCCCCCATAGTCTTCTGCCACCCCATATAACTGCTATTGCTACAGTTTTCATGTGTTTGTGTGTTGCAATAATTTTGTAATTAACAGTTGAAGCAGTAACAGTTTAAGCAGTTTATGTTACAGTAACATCAGTAATAGAACTTGATGTAAACTCCAGTAAAGACATATAATTGTAGTCATAGTACTGCATTCTCTTAAAATCCAATTTAAGCATCTTTTTATGTTATATTGCTTCTTTTAGGTCTCACAAAACATTACCATGTTGCTGAAAGATACTGTTCAAATAAACTTGCCTTGTCTAAGCTAGCTCAGTTACACCACTGGGTATAAATAAGTCTCTTCATTTTCATTTGTACTTCCTTTCAGATAAGAGTATAAGAGTAATACTCAGCAAGTAGCACACAGCAAGTAATGCAATATAATACATGTCTGATGACCTTTGCTCTCATGCATGAAAGTCTGACATGCTACATGAGTACTTTTCTGAACTCCTAAAATCTGTATTATTGTAACTAGAACTGTGTAATATGGCTGTCACAGAATAAAATCAGCATTTAATTACAGGAGAAATGAGCAACACTTACAAAAAAATCAAAACCATAGAACTCTGTGATGAGGTTTTTTTTACAGCCATTACCTTCACTTATTTCCAGGGTGCATGGAAAGGGGAATAAGTGCAAAAGTTCTGGATGTAATGTCAAACACATTGGCCAATGTGTTATAAGATGACCCTGATGACTGCAACAAACTGAAACATGTCCGACAAGAAAGTTCTTCATATTACAGTGGTGCTGTGTTTGAGCCAACCAGTAAGCACTTTCCACCTCATTGAGATCTGTCAGCCCAGTGTCCTATGACTTACATCCTTTCATACGGAGACTGAGGTTTGTGTCCTGCCATAGACCTCCAATTAGTGCCTTTAATTAATAACTGCAATCTGATCTTTCTTTCCTCTGTCTTCTCTTAAGTTGTGTAACGTCACTGAGCCAAGTTCAGGGTTGTACGGAGTCGTCCAGTGTCAATGTGCTTCTTTGAATAACTTTATTAGGGTCATATAAACTGATATTATGAGAGTTGTTTCAGTTTGCTAATCACACCATGTAAATTAAGAAGGGTGTCATCTGTTGGGGCATCTGCAATCAGTGTTCAATCAATTCTACAGTGACATTAAAACTTTACACTGAAATGACTCATCTGGGTAAGCAAATCAGCCACTGTGCAAAAACAAAGATGTGATGCTGGATTCACACAACTTTGCAAGGTTTTCACGGTTATGCAGTATCATGTACTTTTGTTGTTTTTTAAAAAAACTTGATTACAGGATTACCAGTTATTTTGTTGTTGTGAGTTTTAGGGTTCTGGTTTTGAGGGACAGGCCTCGTGGGAGTGTTTTGAGTTTTGTCCTAAGGAAACACAGGACTGAAGACCAGAGTGCCACAACACAGCCAGTGATTAGCACTGTGTGGAACAACAAATCCCACAAGGACAAAGTTGGGCTTTGGCAAAAGAAAGTACCGAAATATACAGTATATCTAAGTGCAACACACACACACGTTCCTGTCACACAGTGTGAAAAATAGGTCCTCAGGGTGAATCACTCAGTAGACAGCTGGCGGAAGTTTTGATTTAAAGGCTGTAAATTAGTTGAATAAATGTGTGCACTGCTCTCCAACATCCCATGCACGACACAGATGCATGCACGCACGCACACACACACACACACACATAAAAAGGCAGTAACCCTAAAGGAGCACAGTACAGAAGAGAATATCCTGTTTGGTTGCGGGCAGTAATTGAATGGAGCAGTCAAGGAGCGAGGCTCTGGGAAAGACTGCAGCTGTAGACAAAGAAGAAAAAAGCCATTTCTCACTATCACTGGCTAATGTTATTGCTGGACTGTGGCCCTTTCCCTTAAGTCTGTCCTACAATTGAGTTGTAACACTGCACACACACACATATATACTCGATGCACATTTAACTGTCACAGAGCCGTGCAGGAAGACAGAATGCTGCAGAGTACATGAAGGAGTACACAGTAAAAGGGAAACCTCTCTCTTGAAAGATGGATCAGAGTACGGGGAGCTCTGACACGCCAAACTCAAAACCTGTTAGAGAAACACAGCAGTCATCATGGCCTTGACACTGATGTGACCTGGGCCTTGATGCTTTCAGATCTAAATCAAATCCAAGGTTTCTTTGTCAGCACTCACTGTCATTTGAATTGAATGTATTAGCCTACTTAACCTAACAGTAGTCAATCACATGTGTATGGCAGGAAAAGCAAATGTGGGCAGAGAAACTGAAAATCACTTAGGAGCTGTGCAGAAATTACAAGAGTGGAGATGTTTTACTTTTTTATTTCCTCTTTAATTGTTTTATAATTTTTTGTTGTCTTTGGTCCCTACTCTTAACTAATACAAGCTGCTCTGATTGTTATTAAGTCCTTTTAAATAGTTGAGTAGGAGCTACCTGCTGAGCTCCTGCTTCCTGAGGGAATGAAACAATCAACTGGTTGTCTCCGCTGTTGTGCCTCCCTAAGTCAGAAATAAGTTCTACTTTTCTCCATACAGCAAGACAAGTGACAACATGAAGCTGCTCTTTGGTGGTCTTTTCTAACAATGACAATGCTAACATGCTGATTCTTTACTGGGATAATGTTTACCATGCTCATCATCTTAGCCTAGCATTTTAGCATCCATTTGCATTCACTGTATTCGCTTATTAGCACTAAGCACAGTTAACCGATGAGGCTGTAGTAAGACAGTAGCAGTAGGGCAAAAAGCACCACAAATAAAAATTTGACCTGTTAAACAGGTAAAGAGATCACCATATTCACCCTCTGGGGGACATGAATGTGTGTACAGAGGTTTATGGCAAATCAATCAAGATATTTCAATTCAAACAAAATAGTGGCCCAACCAACAAGATCAATAACCAAAAAGATATATCAATTTTTTTTGAACTAGTACAACTCAGACACTGCTGACAGACTCATGCATCATCCCCAAAATCCAAAAAGAAGAACATACATGACAGATATGGTAATGTGAGATCAGTTGCATGACCCTCCATCATAATTAAACCAATTACATGATTCTGAGTTACATAACCATGGAAGTAAAGTCTCCGTGTGCAGCATGTTATCATTGTTCTATTGAACTATTTACTTTTTCCTCCACTTGTTAAATATAGGAGGAAACTGAGGGAGTGCAGCAAGACCTGAGGGAGTTTTTCAAAGCCTGATTTCAGGATCTTTGGTAAGGTAATTTAGTTTGGTTCCTTCAAGAAAGTGTATTTGGAAAGTATTAAAATATAGTGGTACATCTTTTAAGTTATACTGAAAAGAAGTATTCTTTAAAAGAAATTAAGTTAATTTTTTTTAAAAGAAGAACCAAGAGTCTGAAAACCCAGAGCTAAGGCATGGGCAGATTGATGGTCAGATAAAAGTCACAAAGAAGGCCCACAAGCATCCCAACCCCTCGCCCCCCAGTCACACTTCAGAGGCTTTACTGCAATACGGCTGTAATGAAGTCACTCGATTCACAGACAATTGAGTGTAAATGCAGCTGTAAGAATCGTTTGTAAGCAGAGGAGCTGAGAGAAAAGCTGGGGCTGGTAGGTCTGTGTGTGTGTGTGTGTGTGTGTTTGTTTAGTAGCAATGGATTGGGGGGGTGTTGCAAGTATTAACTTTGAGGTTACATCTGTGGAAAATCTTTCTTCCATTGATAATGTAGCTTGGTAAAATGCTAATCCTACTTTTTGGGGAAGCGGTATGTCAATATCAGGGCTCAAACTCAAAATTTACTTTAAATTTACTCGTCTGTGAAAACAGCTGTCATTGCTTTAGGTAGTTTGGGTAACAACTTTTACCCCTCCATTTAACATTTCCAAAACAACATGTTAATGACATACAGCAGCTGTGCTCCATTAAGATCCCATTCCATCCTCCAAAAAACTGCTCATCTCAGGATCCCACTTTACTGTTCCTCCTGCCAGGCTAAAAATTCATGTGTCTGCATCTTCACGTCAGACTGCAGCGGGCCTCTCCCAGCAACAGATAAGACAGCAACATCTTGGCCAACAGTCATAAAGCTGGGCAGTACTGTTGGTGCAGCGGTGCCTGGATGTCGCCATGGCGGCAGTAAAGCTGCAGCCTTGTTGCTGACAGGTCTGTATTTTCCTCAACGGTGCGGCCAACTTGGACACGGCTGCCATAAAGCAGAGTTGGAACACAACCTTTGGACGACACGGTCAGTTTAAGCAACTGGCAAAAGCACACACCTTACTTGTACACACACATGAACACATACACAAATTCACTCACAAATATACATGACTGCGTGCACTGGAACTAAAATAAGTGTCGCAAATGTATCTTTGTTAAATATACATGCAAATGCAATCACTGCCAGTTTACAATACAGTGCAGGGATCAGAATCAGAAAACAAAAAATATTGTGGCTATTATCCATCAAATAAAGGGCAAGTACAGAAAAAAATGACCAAATGGTTTTACTTTCAAAACTGTCTGGTCATTTATGTCATTTATGTCATTTATGACTAAACAGCTGGAATAAAAAAACTAAAGCAATGGATGAACTGTTGCATGCTTCAGCTTCAGTCACCCTAAGTTTTAGTAACACAAATGCTCACCCAACCAAAGCAAGCTTAAGATAAACAATTCAGTTATCTACTACTACCTACTTTTATCTAATTAACAACAATAAATAGAATCCAGTTTCTAATCCATTCATAGGAATGCTGATGAAGGGGCACCTGAGACAATATGTAAGGGTTTTGTGGGTGCTTTCAATGATATTACCTGGGAACTACTGATTCATGACATGAAAATCTGTCTTAACACAAGTAGTGATATTGTCATCTCAAGTACTCTGAAGCTGTTTGTGAGAACCATTTGAAAATCAAACAAATTTTCATAAATCAGTTTTATAAAATGTGAATCAGTTTATTAACCTGAACAGATTCCGAAGAGCATTGAAAAAAGAAAGAACATAGTTTTTTCACAACAATATAACAATAAAATTCCCTTACATATTGGCAAATAACAATAAAATTAGATTAATATGCTTTGAATAATTTCTCACGATTTTAATTTTGCCTTCAATTTTTGGACACAAAAAATTGAGTCATTGCACTTTCATTAATGTCAAATGTTAAAACAGTATAATGATAAACTCTTTGATATGTAGTCATGATGTCAGGATCAATACGACCAGTCCTGATTTTCAAATGAAATTTACAAGATGCAGTTTATATCAGCTGTGTCTTATAAAAACAAATCACACATACAATCGACGTGTCATAGCTTAGAGGCCATACAACACAGCAGCCATTCTGCAACAGTGAGCAGTGGGTTATAACTGGCTGGTTTTATTGTTCACCGTGACTTTTAACTGTCCTTATCTCAACATAAATAATGTGTCTATAAAAGTTAATCATCTACACGTTGGTAATGAGACATGTTCAACAGCAATAAAAAGGTATTTTCTGTCCATTTTACAGTTTTCTTTCTGCAATGACCATAAAATGTTGAGTGTTCTCATTATGTTCTTGAAAACAGAAACAGAACGCAATGGCAGCAATGACTAGAAACTAACAAGAAAATTGCTTATCTGCAATGAAAAATTTGCGACTGTATGTTTACATTCTGCTAGATTGTCCTTGCATTGGTATATTTGGTGTATTGTTTCTCCTTCTTCTAAAAATAGGTAGTTCTTGTCGTCGTATCGTGGAAATGTGGCCTGCTGGACATGAGTCCCGGGGTCAGTTCTGGTTCAGCTGTCTTCTTGGCCCTGGCAGAGCTGTCAAGTTGGTGTGCTGGGGATGATACACGCTCATTCCTTTTGTAAAACTGCCGTACAGGTACCCTGTGTCCTTGTTAAGTGGTAGTGTGGTCCAGGTGAGCTGTGCTGAGCCATTCAGTCGCAGGGGTCAGTGTGACACAATACAGCAGATTAGATGTCCTCAGGTCATGTAAGTGTGAACACATGTAGCTATCAGATACTGCGTGAACCCCGTCTGATGCTTATACAACACTGTTTCTCCACAGCTCCAGAATCACAAGGGACAGCCGCAGGATGAAGAGCTGGCCTCCGAGCCAAAGCCAAAGGGAGCGCTGTATGATCACTATGGCAGCCCTGCTGGGTAAGGCAGCTCAAGCCTGAGACAGAGCGCACCAGGAGTTCTGTGGAGCCATGGAGTTTGGGGTAAAGGGATAATCCTCATATTTAATGTCCACATGTCCCGATCCTGTGCTGTCTAAGTGAGAAGCCGTCTGCAGGGAAGAAAGCGAAAAGAAATTAAAAGGATGGCGATTTACTGATTTTACAAACAAGATTCAACTGATTGATTGACAGTCTTTAGAAACAAGTGCATAATGTCATCTGTGGGTCTGATGATGTCACGTCATTTTTTTTGGTCACAGCAGAATGCAAAACATCGAACTTTTACAGAAAAATCGAATCATTCAAATGATCACCATGATCAGTGGGTCACTTGCAGGGGTTCAGTAAATCCATACATTTTAAATTACACTCTGGTGAACTTTGACATGTGAATTTGCATTGTTGACAGTGAACAAACTACATTCTTAGTTTGTTCACAGGTACTGTTTCGTCATACTTTATTAAATATGTTGTACCATCCACTTCTATTTTCTTTCATTTGCTTCTATTCCATTATCAAGCATGAACAATCATTTGCTCTGATTAGTTTAAGGTTTCTTCCCCTTTTCTGTGAACTGACATCTGTATGGAAAGGAGGCTTACCTGAGTGGCGGATGTGACTGTCTGTCCAGCGTAGGGTGAGGGAGCCATGTTGGGTTCACTCTTAATGGTGGAGGCGTGCTCTGAGACGGAGAGGGAGGATGGGGAACTGGTGTCAGAGGTGGTGGATCCTCCTAAAGGATCAACAGAACATTCAAATGAGTGATTAGACTGAACAAAACACTGGTCTATCATGAAAAAACATTTAGACACATTTCAGAATGATTAGTGCTGATTCTGATTCATGAACACTTTTACCCCGAATCATCTTTTATAATATTAAATATTTTTCCAAACACGTCATCAGATGTGTAATAAATTACAGTAAAACAGTGAATACTTCATCATCCATCTCCCCTTGCTACATCCTCCCCTTTCTCTCCATCTGTTTGCCTCACCTGTGGATGTTTTATTCTTGGGCATCTTGGGTTTGCGCTTCCTGGTTTGAATGCTCTCTTTCTTCATGGCCAGAGGTCTAGCCACCTGTAGGGAGTATAGCACCACACATTAGCCGAGTGTACCTCCCAGTCCCTGATACAACAGAGGCCACAGAGTCATGACAACCCACACAAGCTTCCCTCCCGCCCTGCCGCTCTGATAACAGTGACCACAATGCCCTTGGAGAGCTTTTACGCTGTGCAAATAATGAACTGTTCCCAACTGCAGCAGTCATCTATTCGAGGAGCAGTTTTCACACACAGTTTAGGGGGGGATTACAGAAGAAAGAGGTTCAAGAGTGAAGCAGAACAGATGAAAAAACATGCTAAAAAGCTAAAATATGTTTATCATGGTGCGACCCACCCCATGTAGTTTCATGTAGAGGCCGCAGGCATTGCAGACAGGTTCTCCCTCAGCATTGCGCCTCCACAGCGTAGTGGTACTAGTGTGGCAGTTCGTGCAGCACAGGCCGGCACGGCGAGGCGTGGTCTGCTGCAGGTACAGAGGAGGAAAAATGACATTTGAACAAAAAAAGTGGGACTTTGTTGGATGAAACACCAGTGAGAAATCTTGGTGCCGTCAGAAACCGGCTCATAACCAACATCTGTGTATCCTTGAACCGCAGTTTGATAAATGAGTTGAACTGTTCCGTTAACTTTTAAAATGAATTGCAGGATGTCAGTATGCTGTTTGGTACAACAATGATGAAATACCCTTCAACATACCCATGTAAAAAACCCTAATAACTCACTAGCTGGACAATCTTTACAGGCAGCATTAAAATATCTTTCTGTCTTTCTCACACCACAGTGGGACTATCAGGCTGGTTTTTGTACAAGTGTGTAGCAGAAGCTAACACGCAGCAGCAGAGAGTCACGCTGCTGTGGAGAGCCTCATCTAAAAACGGCCCATCCAAGGGCAAGGTCGCTGCAGGACAAATAAAAACAGAGAAACCAGCCCAGTTGTGGAAGGAGATTGTAAGGCAACTCACAGCTGCAGCTGCTCTGGAGAGGCAAGTTCCTGAGAAATATACAGCTGCGAAGCCTTGACACCACCTGCACCAAACTAAATACCCTCAAACCCCAAATAGATTACTACCTGCTTTGACCGGAATGTTAGAATATATTACATCTATAGAACAAATACTTACTACAAATGAACCTGAGCACATATCCACATAATAATATTTGATGGTTGACTTACTTGTGACATATTATACATTAGCAGGGATGGCACAATATAAATGTACACATCTATGAGTAAAAATATTTCTTTACATGAGCAAAGTAAAGAAATATTGAAATTAAAATGTACTCAAGTATAAGACCTAAATGTTGGCTGCTTTCAGTCCAGACTGGCCCCCTTCAGTAGGTTATATTATTATGTTTATTATTAGAGTATCATCACTAATGCATTATTGTGTACGCAGCATTTTATTGCTGTAGCTGGTCAAAGTAGAGCTAATTTTTATCTAAATTGAATAGTTTAATCTATGACAGTGGTCAAACAATTATTCTATTGATCACAGTTTTGACTGACAGAAAATGAATCATCATCTTTTTTCACAGCAGACATTTTAACATGTGACAGTAGGAATACAACAACATAACTGACTGTTGAATTCCAGTCAGCTGCTTCAGTTTCAGGGTCCTGCTGTGTTGATTCATTGTTGGCTTACTGGAACACTTACAGAGCCATCATTTGGATTATTTATCAAAATACATGACAAAATTGAATGTCTGCTGTAAAAAAAGGCCTATCTTGGTGTCCAGGTGACAGCTGGATTTATCAAGCCAAACTGTAATTTTCTGGCTCCAGCTACTAATTTGAATATGCTGCTTCCAGCTCTGAAACATGTTTCACAACATTTTATAGACTCAACTAACTATCTTAATTATCAATGTAACAACTATAGCTGTCAAAACTGTAGTTGAGGGAAAAAAAATGCAATATTCCCCTCTGAAATGTGGTGGAATAGAAGAAAAAGTTGCATAAAATAGAAATACTCAAGTAAAGTACATCAAAACTAAACCTGAACTACTTGAGTAAGTGCAATTTGCTGATTTCCACACGTCACACCCACCTCCCCATGAAGCCAGAGCTTTGTTATTTTAACCTTTTATTTGCATACTATAATGCATGTGCTATAGCGATATTTAAGGTAATTACAGAAAAACTGTTTAGTTAAAAAAAGCCCAAAGTTTTTTCTTTTGGGAAACATTTGCTTTCATGCACTTTGTGTATATCACCCTTAAAAATGTAATCAGTTCTAATGAGCAACGCCACTCACCATGCAGTGGTGTATTTGCATCAAGTACCGCAGTGTAAATACCGTATTACAAGTAAAAGTCTCGCATTCAACATGTTAATTAAGTACAAAGTACAGAAGTATAATAGAAATATATATTTAAAGATTTAGAAGTTAAGGTACATTTTATGGAGAATGGCTCCTTATGCTATTATTGGAATATTTATTGCTACATTAAAATGTAAGCAGCGTACTGATGTGGAGCTAATCGTGACATTGTTGAATAGTTTAAATGATAACAATGTATCATAGGTTTCCACTGAAAAATCATAATCTGCAAAAGCAATTTGTAGCTAAAGTTGCCAAATAAATGTGTAGAAATATCATATTCATAGCCAAATAGAGTATCATTAAATAGTGGGTAGGTCTACTTAACATGTATATTTGAGGAAATGTTAGTGAATGTAATTTAATACTTTGAAATGACACATTTGAAAGAAGAGAATCCCTGCTGCTGTGCTTACCAGGCGTTTCTGCGGTTTGATGAGCGGCCTGTTGATGCCGTTCATCTTGTGGTAGAGGCCGCAGGCGTTGCACAGGTAGTGGCCGGTGCCGTCCCTGCGCCACAGCGGCGTGGACACGGAGCCGCAGTTGACGCACTCCCGGCCCTCGGTGGCCATGTCGTCCATCAGGTCTGACCGCCGGAGAAACGACACAAGTTACAGGCTGAATCCACGACTGTACAGGGAACATTTTAATCACCAGCATCACCGGCGACATCCTGTTGATACAGCTCACTGTCATATCACGACGGATATATCAGAAGGATGCCTTATTTATTTCCAGTGTATTTTGGGACAGTCTGTCAATATTTATAAAGCACGCATTCATGTTCAGCCGCAATTTATGGTATGATTATCCATCTGTGAATTATCAACCTTTTGTGGACGCTGTGGGCTCTAAAAATCATATTTTTAAAGCTTGTATAATTAGTTTTTCTCCTTCGACGTGGTTCAAAGAGAGAGAGAGAGAGAGAGAATAGTTGAATGTACAACCATAAACATTAAGCATTCCTGTTTACCGTGTTTTCTTCTGAACTTATAAAACTACGGGGGCGTGGAGTGGAGGGGCTCTGGTTACGGGCCAATGCTTGATGAATGGCCAGCGGAGGAATTTACCCCCCCCCCCCCCTCACTGCGACGAGGAGAGATCAAACCCCATTGAATGAATCAATAGGGAGACAGACTGATGTTTGGAGAGGGGTGGGGTGGGGCTTTATCAGCCTGAAGGATCCCGGGGTCCCCTCCATCCATCACGGCCCTGACACACGACGGACTCCTGGCATTAATTGCCCAAATTCCTAATCCCCTCAATTTGGGGGGGGGCGGGCGGACCCTGCCGGCCTCGATCAGGCTGCTTTGCTTCCTTTGAACTTGTAATCGTGTCTCTTATTTTCAGGAAGAACAAAATACATCACAGATTAAAGGCTGTGCTTTTGGTCTGGGACGATTGGAACCAACCAAAACTGCGAGGCGCTAAAATAACCGTGTGTTGTTGTTTTTTTAACGGAGGTTAATAAAAATCTTATAGAAATTACACTGTTTAATCGCCACACACAGTTCTGGAAATATCAGAACAATGTAATGAACATAAAATCCTGTGAAAGTGCCATAAAGTGATAATGAGCACACAGGAACATGAAAGTCATGAGGCCATATAAAATATAATAAAGTACTGTCATTACTGTAAGTGTCCGCACATGTTTTCCTTAATTAAAAGGAGGCTAGAGGAAAATAGATGGGATTAATTCCGATTTAATTAAAGACTCTGAGAGGTGTGAAACGGTCTAAAGGCCAAACCATCAGAGAAGCTCCGGAAAAAAAAGGCTCTTAATTAGAAGAAAAAAAAAAGTTGAGCCATTTCGACACTCTTCGTTTTTCATCATGGACTTCAAACGCTACACACTGAGGTTTCAGGCCCTGACTGTCTGATCGAGGTGATAACTGCACTGATTGTTGAGGCGATGGCTCTTTTCAGTGTGTGTTTTTGTCTCCGTGTGTATTCAGCCCTGTCATCAAAACACTGGACTGTTGCTGGGGGCGGGTGGGGGCTAAATTAACATTTTTAATTGATTGTTTTTTAAGACAAGAATGTGTATTTGTCTAAATCTAATGCGGAATTGTTTGAGATTTTGATCGAATCTCGTCCTCCCGACCCCCATGACACACAGCCATCACTGTTGCTGGCCTCCCTGTCCCCTCCTAATATATAACCTGGAATTTACAGCTCTCCATAAACTAAATCTTAACGAAAATACTGAAGAAATAACAGCCCTAAACCTCCTTAAATAATTGTTTTTATTCTGTGCCATAACATCAGCAAGCTCATATTCACACAATGCCCCCCAAATGTTTAAATTTAATTTTAATATTAAAGCACATTTGCTGATCTTTAACCATTTTAACTTCCATATGATGGGTGAAGTATTGACGAAGATTATCCACATCCCTAAACCAGTGTGTGATTTCTAATGTTTGGAGTAAAAGAACGATAGGTAAAGGATGGCTGCTATTAACCTGATTCCAAATGCGATTTTGCGCTTGTTTAAATAGTTAGAAAATCCGAGTGAACAAACAGTGATAGTAACATTTCGAGTTTAAGAAATTTAAATATGAAACTGGTGATGACCAGATCAGCTGATGGTGATAAATGTAACACTCACCAAATAATATTTTGTTCACCTGATGGTCAGGAAGTCAGAGTAATATATTTTTAGGTCTATTCTTACCCAGACTGGATCTTCTCCCAGGCAGACCCCCCTGCCGGCCCTGTAGACTGATCACTCCGCTCTCGAAAGGTCCTGGTGTCCAGGAGGATGTCGCCATCTCCGGGCTCACGTAAGCGTAGGGGCTGGAGTAGGAGCCTCCGACCGAGCGCACCAGTGCGCCTCCGTACTGATCTGCCCGAGCGCCGTTACCAAGGACCAGCGGGCTCTGGTAGGTCGCGTCCCTTCCCGTGTTGCTGCTGACGGGCGGGCTGTGCGAGTAGGAGAAGCCGTGGTGAGGGTGAGGGCTGCTGGGCGTGAAGGAGGAGCCGTCCGTGCCGGCCTGGGGCCAGCCGTGGTGCCCACCGAGGCCGTGGGACTGGTGCGGCGAGTCGCAGGTCTGCAGGTAGGACAGGGTTGGCAGCATGGCTGGGACTCTGGTGGTCGGGACGTAGACCGGAGAGCTGGCCGAGGGGTGGATGTAATTCCCGGTGTCATGCGCGTAAGGGGACTGGTTGGAGGACAAGGCCAGGCTTTGATACATTTTCACTATTTTTAAGTCCTGTCAGGAATGTGGATGTGTGTCTGGATCGTTTCTTTGGCTGATCTTAGTTCTGTGGAGGTGATGCTGTCCGCGCGTAAAGACTCTTCCACCCTCTCGTGAGGAATTGTTCAGTGTTTTCGTGAACAGGAAATTTAATAAAAATCTTGCGGAGATTCTTGTCCTGTGAAAAAAATGACACATTTTAATCAATGAGAGGGAATTCCTGCCCTTAAAGCGTGGCAAAGTAAAAAAGGAAATTTGAATTTGGACATTTTGTCTGTCATATGCCCTCAAAAAATTTCATGTGAGTAACATGAATGCTGGGTCAAAGGCCGATTAGAAAAAGTTGAACAGCCGCTCAGTATCATCAGTCATATTTCACCTGTATCATTCTGACTGACATGAAATTGATTAAAACGACATTAGCGATCGCTGATATCTGTCGGCGCAGATAGAGTCGGCTATCAGCGACCCCAGACATCCTGCGGCCACCACATGAATTCATAACTATAACGGAAACCAAATCAAACAACACAACAGCTGTCGTATCTGCCATGGCGCATTTCTATCAATAGAAACTCGAATCACATAAAAGCTTGATAAAAAAGCGCTCGCTGCATATGGAACAGCGTCTCTTTCCAAGGGCTCTCAGTCCTATTATCTCACCAGATAAGGACGGTCGGGTGATAAAGCAGTCCCGGTCCTTCAGCCGTCCAAAACCTCCGCAGAGGAGCGTAGCGGGCAAACTTTGTTTGACGGAGACAGACGGAGGGAACGCCGCGGAGCCTCTCCAAATATCTGCCGCTTTAATGCGTAAAAGCTGCGCGCACCGCTCGGAGATCAATGAAACTCCAAGCTGATTTTTTTTGTTCTTTTTCTTGTGCAGGACGAAAGCGCTGTTCCTCTTCCTGTCGTTATATCTGGAGATAGTTACTGTCGCTGATAATTGCTGATATGGGTGTGCTCCTATTCGCTCTCCTACTGGAAGATTTGTACGGGAGAAAAACACGTGACGCTGCCCGCTGCTCCGAGGTAGGCCTAGGTGGGGAGAGAGGGAAGGAAGGAGGGAGGGAGGGAGGCAGGGCGGTATAGGGAGGGAGGGAAGGCCCCTGCACTGGTGCCCGAGAGGGGAGGGGAGGGCCCAAAGCTGAGGACTGAGGGGTGCAAAAGAAACAGTTCCAACTGCACCTGTATTTACCTTTTGCTGGGTTTAAAGCGCGCGTCTCATGGGACAGAGAGAGGCCAGAGTGAGCCATTTAAATCCAAACTCAACAAACTTCTCCAGGTTCATTTTCATAGGCCCTACTTGATATTTCTAATTTGTTTTACGCATGGCCTTATCCTGTGGGAGATTTATATTCTCTGTGTGCAGTATTAATTTCATGATGGGGATTTTATCGATGTATGAATTTACTTTGTGTTTACTTTTAGGATGATAATCCATCTTTAAAGGGACAAAACTATCAAACACCTTTTGGACGTCATGCAGGGCTCACCAGGCTCTGTCCGTTATTGGAATATTTGATTAAGTTTTGTTATTGAGTTCTGGATTCTTACGGAACCGGTTTTGCGTTGTGGCGTTAAGGCATCCATTTGGTGGAAGGCCTGGTGTTCGGGGTATAAAACACGCGGTGAAGTAAAATATACAGTGAAGAGAAAGTTTTTATGGCGAGGTGGATGTGGCTAAGAAAAGCTGCAGTCCGATAAGAAACATAACTTTTAACAAAGGAGTCGGAGGGAATCATTTAACACAACAGGAGGTAGATGAAGGTAATTGAGCTAGGATGATGGACACTAGAGATAAATAAAATACAATAGATAATAATAATAACAATAATAATAATAATAATAATAAGAAGAAGAAGAAGAAGAAGAAGAAGAAGAAGAAGAAGAAGAAGAAGAAGAAGTTCATAATAATATCCGACCAGTTCAGCAAATTAATTGATGACAGATAATCATCAGTCATTTTGTACTGATAATCATGGCCGCATATACCACATTAATAAGGTAAATGTTATTTTATATTGCCAAAATATGACGACTTAAAATACATAATAAATCATTTGTGTTTGAGTGGTTTTTTTGAGCAAAGGATTTTAGACTGACTTATTAATACAAATGAAATTTAGAGAAGCGATAAAGGAGCAATAAAGAACTACATCATATATATAGATGAAAAACGTAAATAAATACATTTTTAAGAACTCCCTTTGAAAAAAAATGTGACTCAGTTGAATTAAGTCTTAACATTTGTTTAAAAAAATCTAACTAATAAATATAACATTTTCTTGCCACTATCTTTACAACTTGAGCCTAAGGGAACTTATTTAATGCATTTTAAAAATCGGTTGTAATGTTGTGAAAACGACATGAATCCTAAATGTTTCGTGTGCCCAAATGTGTCCAGGACTGAATCTTTCCTCTTATTTTTCCACGTCCGTCCACCTCGTGCAGTCTGTCTGTTGCTCCTTTTCCTCTCATGGCCGAGAGCTTGATGTCGACGTGTTTGGAGCAGCGTCGCCTGCTGATATTTCCTCGTTATCCACGATGTGTAATTTGTAAATTATTGGTAGATAATAATGAAGTTGCATATTCGATAATGCGGGCACAGAGCATTGTACACAGAGAGGGAAATGCGGGCGATCATTTTCATCTTCTGTTTTAACTTGGAAAAAAAAATATGAAAAATCTGTTTCCGTCTTTTATTTTAATTTCAATACGTCGTACATTTTAGTGAATAAAAAACAAAGCTTCTGTTCCAACATGGCTCTCCTCTGAACGACGCTTAAAAAAGAAAGACAACAACAGGACAACGAATAAAAAGTGGTCTTGATGAGACAGAGTCACACCATCTGCAGCAGATGGTTTTCAACATCTTCTCCAGTAACAACGATATGAATCACTGCACACGTCTCCTTATTTTAGTCCTTTATTCTAATCTTAATTGGAATATCATCAATCTCACATGAATACGGTGACTGAAGTGCAATAATGTCATTCAGCTCATTTATTATTAAACACTTAAATTATGGGAAGTGAGACGTGAGATTTAAATTTACATTCAGATGAATATTTGACAACAATTTGTATGGGTAGAAACATTAGAATAATTCAAGGTACATTATAAAACTTGTAATACTGTTAGGAAGGTGTACTGCAGTCTTCTCTGATGAAATCACAAGTTGGTTTCAAGTAAGATGGGCAACATATTTATCTGATTCCCTTTTGTTGTTAGATTATTTGTTGTTATTATTTGAGTGCTGGCTTAGAAAGTCAGCTAGGAAATGGGTCTGATTAACGAGAAATATTTTAGTATTAACTGATTTGAGTAGATTTGTTTGGCCCGTTTGTTGAACACGACCAGGAGAAAATGGGGATCAATTAATATTACCACTTTCAGTCTGAAGAAAATAAAATCTAACTCTGACGATAATAATACATCATTTGTAATATAGTACAATATGTAAAATAAGTGATTGCATAAATGCTCCCCCTTCAAGTCAGTATTTAGATGCACCTTTGACCAGTCACAGCACTGAGTCTTTGTGGACAGGTCTCAGGTCAGTTTTTCTCCGTTCTTCCTTGCACTGAGATCAGGTGTGAACAGCCCTTTTCAAGTCCAGCTAAAAATCATCTTGGACTGAGGTCTGGCCTTTGACTCGGCCACTCCAGAACATTCACCCTGCTGTCTTTAAACCATTTCTGTGCAGCTTTCGCTGTATGCTTCAGGTCATTGTCTTGCTGGAAAAATATCTTCTCCTAATTTGTACTTCTCTTGCAGACTGAATCAGATGGTCCTCCAGGATTTCCCAATATTGTGCTCTTCAAAAGCCTACCAGGGCCTGATGTTGTGAAGCATGCCCACAGCATGATGCTGCCACTTCTATGCTTCACGGTGGGGATGGTGTGTTTGTGCTGATGTGCAGCATCTTGTCTGATGGCCAAAAAAGTCCATGTTGGTCTCATCAGACCAAAGACTATTCTTGCAGTTGATCATGGAGTCTCCCACATGCCTTTGGGTTAACACTAGTCAACATTTAATGAGCTTTCTTCAACAGTGGCTCCCTCTTTGCCACTATACCATAAAGGTCTTTAAAAAATAAATGTGTTGAAGAAGTTAGTCTCACAAAGGGAATAATTTCTGTTGGGCCCCAGAGCAGATACACACACTACCACAGGCCCAGCTGTCTGTTTTGACAAGAGTTGTCGTTAACGGAAAATGTTGACGGGGTTGTTGGAGGGCTGCTGGTAAGGAGGAGTGATCCCAGGGATGAAGTAAGAAGCAATCATAAACTAGAGATGTAGTATCATGTAGTAAGCAGAGCAATGATGAGTGTTAGAAGAGTCAGGCTCTGTACTGTGCTTGATGAATGAGTCAGATACAGGTATGCCAGGTAGCTAGTGCTGTGCCACACCCTGCAGGGAATCAGCACACACACACACACACACACACACACTCACAAGTGATTTCACATGCATTTCTGTTAAAAACCTGAAATGTTAGAAGTGCTCACTTTTTGCTGAAATAATTGTAAGCTTTTTAAAGCCACTGCACTTAGGATTTGGAAATGAATAGAGTATTACAGCATCACAATGAACCTACAAATATATGTGCTGTTCAAATAACACCATCAAGGCTGATTGTACTTAATTTGATTAGATGGAATATAGGTGGCATGATGAAATAATGTTCATCCAATCATGTTGGGCTGTCTGTGAACACCTTTCAGCCACTGGATTGTTCAACACTGATAAACCTGCAGACATATGTCAAAATATACAAATACATAAGGTATCATTAATCATTCATTAACTGTTACAGTACAGTGGTTGTTGACGAACACACTGATGAACACTTAAAGATGCATTTATATCAGCTTTGTGTCATAAACTTTTTACTTACACCTTTACATGCTGTTTAAAATGCTAAATAGGGGGATTGAAATCTAAATCTGAATCCTTAAAAATAAAAACAGCTGAATGTTTAACATTATATTACACGATGAAAAAATTGATTTGAAACCCTCCCCAAAAAGATGCAGATGTGTTTGATAAAAAAAGAATGTTAAAAATAAAACCATGAGTAATCAAATAATTATTGGCAGTCTCTCCTTGTCAGTAATGCAATTATACAGTAACACAAGGGATTTGATTTGATTTTTGTACATTTTGCATATTTTCCCAAACCGTAAACTCTGCAGTCACCGCAGGCTGTAACCCCAATCTTTCAGCCTGGAGAAAAAGCCAACAAGATGGTTTAGCACATGGAGTAATTCTCGTCTCTCAGTCGAGTCAGATAGCGACCTTATGAATGAGGTGACTGGTGAGGGTCTGCTCTGCTCCGCCACAGCCTCATTTACACAGTCCATCACGCCGCTCTGCGTTGGCTGGGTGGGGGCACTGTTACAGCTCCCCCCGGTCAGTCTGTGGTTATGTCAATAAAAACTGGGCTCTGCACATGAGCCACATTCCCATTGCAGGCTGGGTATCTTGTGTTTATGTCGGTTTTTGGTAATGTTTCTGTGGACTGACTGATAGGCCGATCCACCAGGGAGGCATTGTCTCCAGACATGCCTTTTAACTTTGATCACCCTCTAATGTGACGCCACTGTCCTTTACAGCTGCATTCTTCACACTGGAATGGAATTTCGGCCTCTATCTTCATTTTACATACACATGCCTGCAAGATAAGTTAGGAATTTCCAAAGGTATTTATTGTCCACGAGAGAACAAGCTTAAGTTGTGTGTGTGCTCTTCGATTTGTTTTTAGCTTTGCTCCTAATTTCTTGTCAGTGGTGCAAATTGATGTTATGATCACCCCAGATAAGATGGTTCCAGCCTTCATTCATCACAGAGAAAGCGTTATCAAGTCAAACCAATGCCAAACTGTAATGAACAGTTAGCAAAGTAATGTTGAAAATGCTCTGAGAGGACTGGCTGTGGTGCAGAAGAAGGCTAACAATGTAAGCGATCGCCACGGTTGATTCCAGATCAGCAGGATGCAACTCTTAGTTGGATGTGAGTGTATGCATGTGTGTGTGGACTGATTTTGTAACTGTTCATGATGCACTTATCAGGTGTGTAGTTATATGACCTCTGACCTCTCCTTACTAATGACATCATCAGTGAACTCTGACCTCTGTCTTCATCCTCTAAGGCCAATGTGGACTTCCTGAGAAGTGATGTCACTGTTCACGCCTGAGCTTTCTGACTGGCTTCATCTTCCTCACATAAGGGGGGATTTATACACCTTTGTGGGTGAGGGGAAAGGTGGAAGTCGATCCATCTCATACAGTGTTTCCGTCAAACTTCTGACAAACTTCTGGCCAGATGTCCTGCATGCTGCAGTGTTATAAATGTTGGTTGAATGTCATTTGACATTGCTGTCAATGTGAGTGTAAATTTTCCCCCTTCCAAGTGCTTGATTTGAAAGAATCAATTTAATTTGAATTCGTTTTGTAAAGGTAGTTTTATTTAAATTGAGACAGCTGTTTTCTGTTATAGGACAGTAAACTGAAATAGATAACCATTTTTTTACTGATTTAAAGAATAAAATACAAATAATAATTGTAGATAAATATGAATATTAAGTATACTATTTAATCATTAGTTCATTATTTTAACATTAATCTTTTTGGAGAGCTTAGAGATACTGACCTCCTTTCTTAGTTCAAATCTTTGTACAGTTATGGAGCTATGGCTCAAAAAAGCTAATTTTTTTAACCCCATCTCGCAGTGGGGGAGAATCATTAAAAAGATTCCTGGTACCAAATACTGATCCAAATCAATCCCAAAAGAGCCACCTCTGGTAAAAAAAAAAAAATTCTGAAAGTCTGTCCATTACTTTTCACATAAGGCTTGATTATGAGCTTTTGAATAGGCCCTGAGTGGTACAGGAGTTTTGAGACTAATACAGTTTTAGAGAAGAGAGATTATCTGATTAAGGAAACTGAAAAATATACCTTAATGCATAAAGTGTCATAAAAATGTCACAGTATATCTTAAAAAAGCTAAAAAAAAAAATATGGTGTGAAATGCAAAATGCTTAATAGTGTAGTATGTTGTAAAAATGCAAAAAAAAATGCAAAAAATAAAAATCACTATCGTATAGTGTGTCATAACAGCACAAAAAGCCAATAAAGATAAAGGTTAGTGTCCACTCCCTCCCTCCATTCTTATTTATTCATCAGCGTCACTGGCATCAGCCTCACGTGCTCATGACTACAACAGCATCAGCCCCGCTGTGACCTGTGTGTCAAATACTGGATGAATGAGAAATTTTAAATGAACAGCAAATCTGACTTTTTTTACTCTAACTCAGCGGCTGTTGATTTAATATAATACCTTAACTTTATACAATTTTATTATTTATTGTTTTCTCAGTTTTTCTGATCTTAAGTTCAGTAGGTTTTGCATTTTTAAGACAACTTTGAACTAATGATTCAACTTCAGCTCACTTAAATCACATTTTTTAAGCTTGAGAGGAAACTTAATTTTTAGTTTGAATCATCTTGAAATATTTTACAGAACAAAGTAATCAACAACCATTTGTTATCTATTTCCAGGAGTTATTATCCTGATTTAAAGGTCGGTAGTCACATTTGTCCTCACCATATGGCTCTGCTCTCTGACTCCAAAATGCAACATTACACCCATGTTGACTGCTCCTATGAAGTAAAAGAAAATAAACCAGCATTACAAGGGAATCAGAAAATTTAAATGTTAAAATTAGTACATCTATGCCTAAAAAGTTTTTTGTAAATGTTGAGGTGTCATGAGGTGAATGCCCCTTTTCATCATGTTCGTGTCATACAGCTGATAACTTATACTGGAGATAAATTGATCTGTAATTGTGTTTTCCAGTGATGGATGTCTTCTTTTCAAATGAATCATCATTTCCTACCACAAGCCTTTCCAAGACCCCTGACAGATCTGCTGTGGCCCCCACGGGGCCGTGCAGGGTGGGCAGGGGCCTCACCCCTTTGCTGCATCGCATCTCTGGTGTGTGTGGGTTCAGGCCCTGGGACAGCAGGGCCAACAGGATTTATACTAACACATGGGACTGGCTAATGCTTCTCATAAAATATTATCATCTTCCAGCGCAATGTTTTTGGGTTCATGATCATATGGTGTCATTATTTTATAAAATCCTATTAGTGATTGTGAGTTAAACTGAGGCACAGATTTGCAGAAATGTTGATCACCAGATGAAATAAATGCATCAAAGCTGTGAGTGCCCTCATTTTGTTTTTTTTGTTTTTCATGTACTTTTTTAAACATTGTTTTACATTTCAAATTATTGGACAAATGACCTTGTGGTGACAGTGACTATTCTTCAAATCATTTAAATTCATCTATTTTTACAAATGTAAATCTCAGGAACAAGTGACCCTGCTGCCTAATGTTTTTTTGTATTTTTTAAATGTCAGATATGAGCACATTTGTATTGGTGGCATTTCTCTGAGGCACACAATGTGATTAGTCACTGCACATCAGGCAGAAAGAAAAAAGTAACACAAATACTTATGTACTGTACATATCTTAATATGTAAAGTAGTACCAAACACAAAGTACAGCTGAGGCTGTTACTGTTAAAGCTATGTGCTCATTAACAAGGTATTGGACAAATTGTATTTGTGTCACCAAAGTTAACAAAACCCCTAATGTTTGCAACAAGTTGTCTGGTAATCCAGTTGTTGAGAGCTTTCACTCAGTACCACAAACTTCAACCTGTTGAAGTGGGTTAATATTTATGCAGTCACTTATTTTAAATTATATAGTTTTTATTGACTGACATTACTTTGTAGAAATCAGTTCTCACTTTGACATTAAAGTTTTTACTTTTTGTAAATTCTTGTCCAAAGAGCCATATTACATTGACCGTGATTCCATTAATAAAAGCAATAAAAGAGGAAAAAATCCAAGAGGGTGAATGCTCTTTATAGGAACTATAAGAGTAAAATCATCTGCGCTGGCAGCTGTAAACTTCTTTTTTTCATTTTGCTGTGTTCTGTGGGCACATATTTTTTTTCTCTTAACTTTATTCAAAAATGGCGCTTATGTAATTTTGCAAAGTCAGTTCTGCTTCTCTGCATCCATTCATATCATATTCAGACTGATTGGTTTGTAGATGTGGGTCATAGCAGCAAAGAAACAGTGAGAATTTGGTCTTAACTTTCTGACTTTCTGATTTCTGAATGTTCCCACAGGCTGTCTCTGGTCACCATATTCCTGGATTTGTCATATTTCTCACAAAAGTCAGCTTTCACCTTAGACGTGCTTTTAGTGTTGAAAGAATTTGAAACTCATTGCATGACTTTCATGGAAGACTGTGTCAACAGTATATTTCTCTTCCTGAGTTTCTGTTTGTCTTACAAACTTTGAGTTTCCTCTTGTCTGAACATAGGGTCTGACTATAGGGGTGTCATATGTTGTCCAGACTGTAAGGATCTCTCTGTATAAATAAACTTGATTTGACCTTTCAGGGTAAACTACACTGAAAAACCTCAAAGGAAACATCTCGTCATATTTTACTTCCTTGCAGCTAAAAGATGCAGAAATTTCTCTTGTGCTTTCAAAATACATCACAAGATCCACATTGTGTAATCCCACAGTTTCCTCGCCTGCTCAGTGTTCTCTCTCTGTGCTATGGTACCTTGTAATATTGAATCACTGCAGTTTGTCATTACTCTACTTAATCTTCCTCAGATTGAGCCTTTTTTTGACCAAACAGCGATGAAGAGTTAAATAGGGTGTGAAACATCTCCCCCCACAGTCCCATAAAAAGCCAATTTACACAGATCATTTACCTGTGGTTCAGTCGCACAACACGGAGCCCGCCGCCAGCTGTCACACAAGCTGCTGGCAAACACGCAGCACTGGCAGCGGGAAGAGATCACCTCCATGTGTGTATGTGTCTGTGAGAGAGAGACACCCAAGGGTGCTCTTTTCAAGGCGTGTGTGCATATGTGTTTGTTTTGCTACTAATGCTTCTATCTGCATGTAGCCTGGTTGTGGCAATTGTTAGTGTTGGTGATCTCCTGGTCCATGGAGGGACTGATGCACACAGGCTGTCTTTGCACTATCAAAGGTCACACAGCACAAACACAGGCCACAAGACGGGCTGACGAGGCAGGCAGCGGTGACAAGCTGAGTGTACCGGAGGGCAGGATTATTGATCCATGTGTATGTACAGACCATCATGGAATCACTCACCTGACAGTGCTGTCCTAAACATGTGTTTACTTATGGATGATGAAGTGAAAAACCTTTTTTTCTCTTTTTGTATCCACTCATTGTCCTCTTATTTCAGTGGCTCCTCAGTTAAATCATCATCACTGAATTATGGATAGATTCAGATCAGCTGCCAGTTGTGATTATAGGATCAGGAAAAAACAAGCAAGAGGCCACTGACGAGAGATTATGTTGTTGATTTATGACTCTCTGCTGCTGATACATTTTAAAATGAACCATCATCCTGTAATGTCCTGTTGCCACAGCAAATGTTAAGTGTCACTTTTAAATAAAGGTTGGATTTTACAATATTGTGCTGCATCATTATAAAGACACGCCTGACTGAAAAGAGAAAAGGGTGCATAAGGCAAGAGCATTAGAAAATAAAAATAGGAACACACTAGAATTCAAAAGGTACACCTCAACAAATTTAACAGAGCTGTATAGCTTCTTCCTCAGTTTGATCAAGTTTGCAGCATATGATCCCGAGGGTGCCAAGTGATAGTGATGACTGCTACAGGAAACAGTTTACACAAGTAAACCATTCACTGGGTTTAGACACTGACTTCATCAGGCAACAAGACAGGGCATACCAGCTCTCTATTTATGTAAAACCTCATATTGCTCTGTAATATATTACTAAAGTGAGACACTTTTTATAACATCTGACTAAGCGTTTTGCATAGTTAAGATTATGTTTGAAACACACTTTAATGCTATATTGTTACTGTTGGACTTATAAAAATCCAGACAAGATGTTTGTTGTTTCTCAGAAGCCTGAAAGCATCAGTTCATTTTTCAGTAGCTGATTTCAGCAGCCATCCTTGTACTCCCTTGATTATAGCAATTATTCTATTGTCCCACATGTCAAGTCAAGCCACATTTATTTAGTGCTTTACAGTTACAGCAAATGAATGGATTAGACAAATAAAGGAACAGGTAGTGCAATGCTGAAATTAAAGTCAGTGAATGAGAAAACAATGGTGAAATTAAAAGGCAGGGAGACATAAAAAAATAAGTTAAATAAAATAAATTAATAATGGACAGAATAATGACATACTTCAGACTGAACTAAAATCCAAATAAAAAAGGTAGGTCTTTAAGTTTGATCTAAAATTGCCAATAATGGGACACGACAAAACGTTGTTTGGCCACTTGTGGGCAGCATAACAAGCTGTAAACATATGTTTTTAAAGCAAACAGTTGCTTATTTACACATCCAGTGCTCTGTCTACAGATATTAGTTGTGTACTGTTGCTAGAAGCAGCCGGAAACACTGCTGATGAGAGTGCTGAGAGATCAGAATCAAAACACAAAATTGGTGGCTGTAAAATGAAAAAATGCCACAACAAACATTAAAAAGCTCCACAGAGCTAAGAGCCTGGTCATAAGCTCTGGGGTCTTTGTCTCTGTGAAAACCCATTTACTTTACACATTTGATCAGTTGTCAGTCTAAAAACAGTGATTAGTGCAGCTTTAAATTTTGTAATGATCATGATTTTCCTCCTACCAAGACACAGTAATTCTAAGCCTTTTAAAACCACTTCCTTTGCAAGCTCAGGGAGTTAGTGTTAGTGCCATCAGAGCTGAAACAACGTGCTATTCAGACGGGCTACCGTGCTGCAGCAGCGTAGAAGAATGGCCCGCACCTGCACGGCCTTGCAGACAAACAGAGAGGCAGGGCCTCACGTCCGGGGTGTTGGCATCAGACCTGCTCTTATCTTGAGTAAATGCCACTCCACACATTTGTGCGTCTCCATGCCTGCTGGAGAGCTGCTGGAATGCCCAGGTAAGCCAGTTCACCTGGTTTCCTCCCCATCACCTCCTCACCCCACCCTCTCTTTTCACCTCGAGCCCCACCTATCCCTACTGTTACACTCCCTCCTCATACCGCCAGCTTTCAACCATTCTCCCTCTTCTCCTCTGTTAACCACTGTAGACCTTATCTCAGCCTGGTTCTGTTCAGACCTCTGAGGAGAGGTTTTCTCATGTCAGAGAAACAGCTGATCAATCAAATCTTTGCTTAAAAAGTATTCAACCCCTTGGATGTTTTCCCCTTTTACTGCTTTTATATAAGGAATCATTGTCAATATAATTTGGCTCATACATATTTCTACAGATTTCTACGAAGCAATGTCAGTTAATTAAAGTATATAATATCAAATAAGTGACTGCATAAATATTCACCCCTTCAAGGTCAGTATTTTGATGAGCAACAACATTAAAACCAGTTACCAGTTTTAATGTTGTGGCTAATTGGTGTTTGTGAACACACTGTGCATTTCACGCTATAGTCAAATTTTCAGGTAGATCATACAGATACAACTCCTGCACCCTGATAATAGGTTAAAAACATTTAGATTTACTGCCAAAATTGGTGAAGGGAATCCTCTGTGATGATACCCTGGACAGATGCTCCTGCATTAAAATGGTGATTTTATCTACTGCTATCAAATCCAGCTAAACAAAACAAAACAAAACAAAACACAGGAAGTTCCCTCTCCCAACGAGAAAGCAGCCAACATTAACACATGGCTGACCTGAACCAATGAGGTGGGAGAGGTCGCTGGCTGTTTCTCCCCATTATGTTTTCCCATTTCAGTAATTTTTCAAACAATATCCTCAATTTTGCTGAACACAGACACACAAAACTGAAGAGTAATGAACTGTGTGTGTTTATGTTATGGTCAACAGTTTTAATGTCTTCAGTGCCTTCTGCAGTTAATTTGTCCACTATTTTGGCATGGCGGACAGGCCTAAACACATGCTGCTGTGGCATGGAGAAGGAGCGAATCAGACACAAGAGAACAAATCCCTGCTCCATTTGAAACTTGGTGACTGGATGTTTCATATCAAAATGGAGTGTGAACATGTACTTTTAGTTTTTTTTATTCACAAGCTTTTTGTAATAATATAAAAAACAACTACATATATTTTCTAACACAGGTCTTAACCCTTTGGATTGCTGATTGAGTCGGGAGAGTTTCATGCTGATCCATACGCTCTGTAACTGTGATGATTGGGACTTATACTTGTGGAACCAAGGCTGCCTGAGATAACTCCTCTCACTTTATAATTCAGACTGACTACAAAGACTACTCTACCAAATCTGACCACTCTACCAATTCTGCTGTGTTCCTTCCACCTCTGTGTCCCTCTCCCTCCACCTGCTTTCTTGACTTCCTTCTCTCTTTTACACAGTACATCCAGTACCTTTACTTTCCAGACCAGAGAAAGACTGTAAAGTAAAAAGGTAAAAAAAAAAATGGTGCAGCAAGCTTGCCCAATGCTTTAAGTCACAAATGTGCTTTTATATGAGTACATATATTCAAAGACATCATGCAACTGCGAGTAGATTCACTTATGCAAAGAATGCACAACAAGCCATACGTGCAATCTACACACACACACACACACACAGACAAAGATACAAGACTGATAAGAGACTGGGAAATACTTTCAATAGCCCGAGTGACCTTGAGAACACTCAAAAACACTCTGGGCTCACACACATCACACAAAAACACCAGACGTGTGCAGTCACACTGGTTAGAAGAAAACAGGTGAGTTGATGCATGTGACACTGCGAAAACGATCCCAGAATCCAAACCGATTCAATGAGCTTCTCACGGTAACACTGCACTCAGTGGAACTCTGTTAGTTAGACAGCTTTCATATTATTACTTCTATCTGAAAAAAGGAAGATATTTATTAATAACAAATGAAAAAAACTGAAATTAAAGAAAAGCAGACAGAATAAGAACTGAACAATACACTGTGACCAAGCTACAGCTACTGTATGTGTTCACAAATGGCTAAATAGTGAGTGTTGCGAATGATTTGCAGCACTGTTTGTAGAACCACCCTCTAATCATTAGCTGAAGTTATGCAAGAGCTATCACCTGCATCAGCTTTACCAGGGCAATTATGCTGACCGTTGGCTTCTCTTATCACCTACACACACAAACACAAATACAAAACGAGATAATTTAATTTAACAGGCATAACACATTTAACACCTTAACACAAGTAACCCTCCTGATTATTTATTATTATTATTATTATTATTATTACTAAGGAAATATTAAATAATACAATTATATAATTAGGATGATACTTATGACTGCTTTAGTACTCCTGCTTTCAACTCACTATGGTGATAGGTGTGTGTGTGTTTCTTACATTTGCAGCCTTCTGTTGGTTCTTTTACAATCCTTCTCCTCCTTTTTGCCTGCTCCCTCTGCAGTTGGATCCAGACTAGATTCAGTTTCCCAATCGCAGTGACATAATGAACCTCATTTAGTTAATTTTCCACAGAGATCCAGGAACCAGTCAGTACTCCTTTACTGGATCGGGCTGCTACCTGCCTCATCGCATCTATATATGCTAGTTTGTGGTAGTTTCAGTCAACACAACTTTATCTGGGAAAATGCGCTATGTGAGCTAGCTAAGGGGGCTGGAGATTAGAGGGGCCGATCTCAGGCTGCAATATGACCCTGAAAACAAATGATGGTGAGCATCTCTTATGCCCAATGTGTGCACAACTTGCTGCACTGACATCCATCAGAAGGGGGCAGTATGGACATTCTCATCAGTGGCAGTGACTGGTCCCTGCACTGCGTCTATAGGCTGAGAGACTGCAGTCAAGTCACTCCAGCTCCGATGGACTCAGTGTTCTGATCCAGCTCGACTGTATATTTACCGCTACAATAGTCCAGCAGTCCTTTTGCTCACATTTTAACAATGCCTGTTTAATTGTTGTTGTCTCTCGGAGTATAATGCTGTTGTTGGGACAACATTGGAGGAGAGAATCATTCAAAAAGAAGAAGACATCCAGAAAGTCAGCACAAAAGGTGCAGGCAATCATGAATTCTGCTAAACTTGTAGTTTAAAAGGTGTGTCAGCCTGTGTGGATGTCACTGAACAAGATGTGACAGTGTTATTCTTGGACTGCATAATCCACAAATCATGGGCAAGCAGTGAAACAAAATTTCTTGTGGTGTGCCAAAACACACTGTTTCCACACTTTTTTTCAGATACAATTTTAGTCCTTCAATTTTGGAAAAAAAGGAGTGACATTTTACTTGCTCCTGGTGAAAATCCCCCGTTTGTGTGGGTGCTGTTTATGTGGTCCAAATTTCACCAGACCTGAGATGGATGAGTCTTACCCTTTAAAATCAACCGGTATGAACTTTTTGTTACTGTGTAATATGAACACTAGTGTGTATGGTGACATACCATACAGCTGTGGAGCATTTTTATGTTGCATAATGCTCTCTCCTCATTGGCTGTGGCTATCAAGCCTGCTGACTGCCAGTATCCTGTTAAAAGTGACCTCTGTGGGACAATGACAGATGATCAGTTATGCCAGAATGCAGACTTGAACTTTTGATATAGGAGGTCAGGTTCATCTTTTGTCCTTCTAAATATTTTTGCACTACGTCTTCAAAGGTCTTCAGAACTCACAATCCAGGCATTTGCGTTACCTGCGATTTTTAACGCGTCTTCCTCATTGTCTCTCCTTGTCTCTCTCTCCAGGAAGGGCTCGGTCATCGGGGACTTGGGTAATAGCTCCCAGTGTGTTCTCCAATGTGAGAGGGAACAGGAGGCATGCTGACCATAATCATATTAGGCAGCACTTCACTAAATAAAGCAAAAGGCCCTTCTCATCAAATCCACACAGCCACTAAGTGGGTCTCCCAGGCACCGTGGCACCCCGCTCAGGTGTGTGTATGAGTGTCTGTGCACGTATGTGATGGGGTGAGTTTGAATTTGTGCGTGGGAGGTGGAAAGTAAGGGCGATAAATAAATGCATTCACTACACAAAGCAAAATGACATTTACTTTTTTGTCAAATCATATTGTTACTTTACAATCCTCCAAGATTTGTAAGCAATACATGTATTGCATTTTTTGCATTTTATTGTGGTGCTTGCATTGACAGTCTCACTGTCTATTAATAAAAGCTTCATCGAATTATGAGCAGCATGTCCTTGCAGCCTTGGGCCGTTCAGGTTTGCTGTCTAAAGCTGTTTTTGACTATAGGGAGTTTCTGCATGAGGGAAATTTGAGCTTGTTATGAAGAGAGAGAGAGAGTGCAGCAGACAGACAGGAGGTGTGTGTGCACAGTGTCCTATAGAGATCCCCATGCTGTTTATTAGAATGTGGCTCTAGGGGTCCTGCCCAGGTAGCTATTCTTGGACAGCACTGAGGTCAGCATATCAACAACAATAAGACCTTTACAGACCTGGGACCAGACAAGAACAGAAAAGTACACTCGGGCAGACAGGGACTTCATGCGTCTTTGTGTGTGCATTCTTACAATATCTATATAACAGTCCTTCCTTTACAACTTGCTAATATTAAATTTTAAGGATAAAATCAAAATGTCTGTTTAATAGTCTGGACAATTTTCATATATATTTTTTTAATGTTGGTGAATCTTGGGTAGGAAATCATTTTGCTTGTTTATTTTCACAGAGAGGTCAGAGGTCAGGCTCTGCTGGTAGAGATGGAATGATTTGCCTGGATCGTGTCCTGATGTTGAGAAACGACTTCCTGCTGTATATCATTTTCACACCTCCCCTTAGATTCTGTGGTTCTGCCCTTATGTCACTCTGTTAATTCAAGCTACACAATAAATCTCAAATCATCCAATGGCTTATGTTTAATTTTTGAAGCAAATCATAAACCTATGGCCACTCATGTGGTGATAGGTTTATGATTTTCACACTGTGTGTGTGTGTGTGTGTGTGTGTGTGTACATGAGGACCAGGACTCCCTCTGTTAAAATGATGAATTATTGTGCAATCTATGGCTAGTTTATGTTAACACCCATGTTATAATGACTCATGCTGTAATAACTCCTCATCCACTCGTGAAAAACAAGAGAGGGGAGGGACAACAGTCAGTTTAATAAACATTAATGCTACACATGATGTCAAAGATGATGGTCTTCTTTTTTATTAATTATAAAACATTCTTATCACTGAAGCTGTCACTGACAGCTGGTTGTCGTGAAAAAGGACCTGATTTCCTCCAGCTCTCTGTTTGTGGGGGGCAAGTTGATAAATGTTATGTATTTTATGTCAGCAATTTAAATATTTCGATTGCATCACCCCACCCCCACCCAACTCCAAATATTTTGTCATTTTAAAGAAACATACATTTATGTCACATAAGAAAATGGTGTATCTGTTGTATATCCAATATGTAAATGCATCTTTTTCTCTCCCATTCAGCACTCCTTATAAACTAAAACATAGATTCAGAGAATGGCAGTCCACCGCAATTACCTTTGCTTTATTTGAATGAACATGTTTGTTATGTTCCAGGTTTTGTTTGCTTTCTGGCTTTCCTCCTCCCCTTTTTTGTTCTTCTGTTTTTTCAGGATGTGGCAGGAGGCATGGCTGGTCTCCAATTCGCAGATGAGACGCACCTGATCGTCATCATCAAGCAGTCACCCCGCCACTATAAAAACCCTGCTCCACCTTCACTCAGTGCCAGATGGTTGCTATATCATCCTGTGTTTGTCTTGCTTTGCTCTTTTGCCGCACTTTGAAGATTATTGACCAGCTAGTCTCCTGCCACCACTGCCTGGTCTTACCTGGTGGATTTTTCCTGTTCCCTTGGTGCTTAAGATACAATAAAGAACCTTGGAAACTGAGCCTCTGGTCTCCTGCGTTTTGTGGTCCAACGATTCCGCCTCAACGATGTTGTTGCTGTTGGTTTTTCTGCGGAACACTGACACAACATTTATTCAACTGACCTCAAAAGTACACCAGTTGTACAGTAAGATACACTGACAGAGCATGTCAAAGTAGAAGAGGGGCGACATGAATAATATGTTTTATTATGGACTGTGTGTGCTTTTTTTCCTCAGAGAGTGAAGTGAGACAACCTTCAGCTCCACTGAAGCAGCAGATGAACACTGTGGTTATGCAGGGAGTCTGCAAGGAAGGTGCTAACGTGTGTGACTGTGACTGTGAGCGGGCCTCCCTGGACCATTCCTTTGATTAATGAGTAAATCAGGTGATAACAATAATACACTCCAGATTCAAGTTTAATAAAGATGAAGAACAAGCACATAGGGCCCTGCAAGCAATTCTCAGTTTGCCTCACACGTTGCCGAAGAGAGACAAACATGACATGGCGTTAGCTGTACCCTCTCTCTCTGTAACCTCCCTGTGAGGATCTAACTAAATATTCCAAACTGTCTCGTGCCTTTGATGAAAAAAGAGGCTTTTCAGCAGCATCAGCAACTTTTCTGTTGTGCCTCTCAGTACAGCTGCAGTGTCCACACCAATTGTTCAAAGTAACAGCAGCTGAAAATGTGAGGGCCAGTGTATTGACAGTCTGGGTGATGATGTATGAGGAAGATAATGTGCATGAATCAAGGGAAGGCATTCACATTGTCCTCTACAAAATGAGCCTGTGGCCACGCGAGCACCTGTGTGAGGCTGCACTTTGAGCTAAATGTTAACTTCAGTGTGCTGCCTCCCTCGCTGAGACATCTTAGATTAATGTAACTGCAAAGGTATTTGTGCTGAGCACTTGTGACAGTGGAATTTGTAGACAGTGGTTTGTAGTGGTATAAAATAGTCACAAATACCTAATAATGCTCAGCATGAGCTCCTCTAATTGTCAGAAGTTTGCCAATCTCTGATTAGTGCCTGCTCCTGGCTCCATAGATACACAAATCCATTATTCTCAAAATTTCACTGAGACATGTGGTGCAACAGGGAATGTGAGCAAAAGTTGTGATTTGTGTGCAAAAAACCCTTAAATTTGTTGAAAACTTGTAGCAGAAGATTCAGATACTTGATGTCTCAAGATGTCTCACTTTATTTGTGAGTGCTATAAAAATATCCAAGAAAAAACTTTCTTGTAAGAAAATATTTTACAGATGTGTAACTCTTTGCATGAGTTCACATTCTGATTTACAGATGTGACAATTTTATTCATAATTTCACATAATTTGATGCAGGTGTGTGAATGTGTTTTGGATAAAATTTACTACAGCAATGGCGACAAAAAGGTAAGTTGGAGGGTGAGTTTCTTAATTTGTGATTTGTAAAGGAGAAGAAGAAGAATTTGAGAAAGTATACAAATACTACTACAGTACCGCGCAAATACTTTGCACAATTTAGATATGATGTGATATGACCGAACACTATAGTCAGAGCTGGGTTACTAAGTAGACAGGGACCTGAGATCAAGGTCTGCAGAGAACCTTTGTTTGATCGCTTGTCCAATATCAACATCCTTTCCTGACAGTAGGGCTAACTTTTTAGTTGGTTTGTGGAAACTTGAACTTTAGCTCATTTGAGAAGGCCTTGGCACCACAAAAGCACAACACCAACAGATGGTTCTCTGACACGGGGCTGCGGTTCACTTCCTGTTTCCGACAAATAGTGTAAGATTGATAGAGTGTTTCTTTTATACACTCTTAACCAAGTGCCAACTATTTTAAGCAGTCAACTACCTTTTAACAAATTATAACCAAACCACAATGTTGCCCTAACCTTAACCATGTCAGTGTTATGCCTAGACCTAACCAAACCTTAAGCAATAGAATGTAAGGTAAGTTAAAATCCCATTTTACCAAATTTAAACAGTTTTTGAAAGCAAAGACAAATGTGGCCTTCTTGCCAATGTGTTAGGTCAGAAGAAGTTGAAATGTGTCATTTTGTATGGCGAAGACAAACGATGCATTTTGTCATTTAATTTGGAGGACTTGTTGGGGCCCTGTGTCACAATGGACATGGTACCTATTCTTTAATAAAACATACCAAATTGCCACAGACAGAGGCCCAGCTGAGTCCCAGTGCTTGTTTCTTCTCCGGGGCTTCGTAGTGGGTTACTGCAGCCTCTAAATATGATTCATTTTTACAAATTAAACTAATTAATATGGTTTAAACAATCTCCAACTGGGACTACCATATTAAAACTATGCTACATTAATGAATCTGTAGCAATTATCCCATATTATTATGTATATTATCATTTAATACTCAATTCTGCTTGCCTATTTAATACACTGATGGTCTACAAAGATGGACGACATGACAGTTCCCCAGAAGTGAAGACAAAACATCTCAATCGCCCCCTAATGGCTACCTGCAGTAAAGGTAAAAGGTTATGAACCCTGCCTCCTTAATGTTAGTGGATGGGACATGGCCAAAGTAAAAAATCAAACTACACATGAAATATATTTGTTTATATGGCTTCTTTCTTCATCACACTCACGTAAGTTCAAGTCTTCATTGTTGTTACAAGTGGTGGACATCACCATTTTTCATCATCATTCATTTTTGTACAGTGAGAAAGCGTAAACACGTGGTCCATCTTTGTTGTAATATCGAAGAATGTTGCGGTAATACTTCTTTTACTTTAGTAATGCATTTAAATTCTTCTTGTGGTTCATTTCCCTTTAAGGAACATGCAACCAGAGGTGGTACAGGTTTTGGTGAAATCATCCTCATCACAATCGTTCCAGACAATGAAGAGCAGCTTGTGTCACCATACAATACAAGATCCTTTTTTTGGCGGTGGGACGGTGGATGACTAAGAGAAAAAATATGGATTGAAACTAAATTGAATGAATATAATTCAAGCAGAGAAAAGAAGCAAGAGGCTATCTGATGCTATCAGATTGAGTTAAAAATCTGAACAACAAGGATCAGTGCTTGGTTCTGAATACATCCCACACCCAGATTCAAACACAAAGACAGTTAGAGGAGGGCAAAGAAGAAAGGAACAGAGAGTCCATTCAGCACGAAAGATGAAGATGAGTGTGTGTGGCATGAGTAACTAAATTCACACTGCTTGACTCACTAATGAAACTGTTAATTGAATAAATGGAGAATGTTGTTTTGATCGCCGTCTCAGTGGTGCATGAAATAACTGACCGTACTGTATGTGCGCGTGAGTGGATCTGTGCAGCTGCCCTTGCGTGTGTTTGCTTGTGTGCGACCTCGTCTGTACGTGTGTGTGTGCTCAGCAATGTGTGCCACAACAGAGTGACAGTGCGCCCCGTAAGCACATTTCCAACAGGCTAATTAAAGCTCCTCCGGAATAAGGCCAGGCTTATTAACATCTCAACGTGGCCACTAAAGCCTGCTCATAACCCAACAAGGATCAATGCTCTTCATTAGGGCCGGGCCCGATACTGCTGCCCTGCCAAGTCAACCCAGCCTCCCCAAATGAAGACTATAGGGGAAATGCAGAGTTGGTGAAAATGCAAAGAGAGAGAGAAAGCGAGAGAGAAAGAAGTGAGTGGCAGTGTGTATGTGTGTGTGTGTGTGTGTGTGTGTGTGTGTTACTGTGGGTGTGTCACTTCATATTTTAGGAAATGGTCCTTACATATTAACGTGATGCAGTGGTGGTGCTAATGATGAGCGGGAGCTCTGTCCCCTGACCATATTCTTTTACTGTTAGGGTTTTTCTCATGCTTATCTCACATGTTGTGACACTATGCTCGGTTTAGCATTACAACCTTACAGCTTGGCTTTATTTCACTGGTGAATTAGATGTGGCGATATAAGCTGCTATGATCTGAATGACTCACATTTGACTGTATAAAAAAGATGAGGTGGCCAATATTCTGTATTTTTCTTATTGTCAAGAAATTCAATGGGTAGACTCCAACCGCTGATGACGTGATCCTCTTAAAAAGCATTGTCTATCTATACAAAGCCTGATACATTGCAGCTTTTTCTCCTGTGCCTCAGCTAACTGCCTCCTGGCTGTAGCTACATATTTTGTGTTCAGGCATGAGCAATATCAGTCTTCTCCTTGAACAGCGTGTGTACACAGGAGGCACAGGCTGCTTAACTGTTGTGTTTCACAATTCATTTGTCACTACATTGCACTACATATTTGTGTGTTGCGCTCTAAACTTCCAAAGGTTCGAGGGTTTTGTTGATAATTAATAAAGCATAAAAAACTGTTTTATTTTTTCTTTCATTCCTTTCCTCATCTCAGTGCTCTTTGCGGCCTTCCATAGTGACCAGCAGTGGCATCTCCATCCTCTCTTCTCTTTATCTCAGTTTTTAATTTCATCTCCCATCATGCTCTCTGTTTTGTCCACATCCGTTTTCTCTCGATGTACAGCTATTCCTGGCCCTGCCCTCATCTTTCTCTGTCTCTTTTCTCTCCCTGTCCTCTCATCCACGGCCTCCTTGGTTCGATCTTTGAGGCTGGTTCAAAGCACCAGCTGCTGCCGTGTTTTTTTCTTTGGCTGGCTGACCTGCTGACACCTCCAAAGATCAGAGGTAACTCTGGGTCTGCCTCTCCCTCAACAGAAAAATAAATAAACAAATAAAACTTCCTTCACTCTACTCCATTAATTAATAATACTCTCCCATGGGACTTGCAGCTTATGTTCATAAGCAGCACACACACACACGCAGGGGGTGGGGGGTCCTTTCCCACTCCTGTACATAAAATTAGTTATTCATTTGTAGGGAGAGCAGATTTACCGACGTGCAGGCAGGAACATATTTTCTGGGTTCCCCTGAGGGCGTCGTTGCTGACTCGTGTCATATTTACTGTGTAATTGATTTTTAAACACACTCGTCCCTCTCCATTCCTGCACTACAATTTTTTTCTACTCTCCCCGGTTGCCCGCAGCGATTGATCCTTCCAATCTGACTGTCGAACCCTATGTTCATCTCATCATTATAAGATAAACATCATCATCATAGCCTTCATTATTTGTATATATTGTGTTTGGTTCATGATTTATAAATACTACTGCATTTTTTTCTCTTCAGCCCCTCCCACCTTTCTGACAGGAACACCTTAGATGGGAATTAAGAGAGAAAATTGTGGCTTATAATAGGAGAAAGAGAGTGAAAAAGGAGAAACAGATGATTAAGACCAGTGGAAAGATAGATGAAGAGGGACAGATAGAGTTGGGTGGTAAAAGACTGTTGAGGGCCATGTTGTATGTTTGAAACAAAGATGCTTAGGTGACCTCTCGTCTGAAAATGCCTGAGTGTGTTGTGTTTTGAGGGAAGAGTGAAAATTCCCTCATGTTAGCATTGTGTACATATTACATATGACACTACAACAGGGCAGTGAAAACAGCTTGCGCATCGGTGACATAGCAGTTAGCTGTTTTTTCCTGTTGTATAGTTAGTTTTTCTGTGGTGCTGAATGGTGATCGTGGCTAATTGGCATGAACGGTAAAGGTCAGCTGCTCTGTGCCAGCTCGAACGCAGTTTGATGTACAATGCTATAAGATCGAAGTTCAGTTAAGTCCTGGAAAAGAGGATTTTCCCTGTTGTGTGCACTTTTTTCACCCCCGCATGTCCAGGGAGAGCACGGCTCTCTCTGAAGTCACAAGCATGGCAATATTCTACATTAAGTATCATCAGCGTAGAATGAGCCCAATATAGCTACAGTATATCAGGAACAGGTCCACGGAGTCTGTCATGTGGCACCACCATGATGGTGTGGAATGGACAAACCAAACAGAGGCTCTAGAGAGGGGCCTTTCACGTTGTTATCTGAAGGCCACCAGATGGGACATGGGCCACCTACACCACCAGACGCCACTAAATCCTTCACACTCACTTTAAATGCCAAAAGGCTGTTCAACCATCTAAAATCTCAAACCATACTAATGCCATAAGGTCGACTGGTTGTACATTAAAGAGGTACACCAAAGGTACAGCACCTACACACAGCCTGATGTGCCTGGTGGAAGATGAAGATAATATGTTACCTGAGTGATTATCTCCACTGCAAACCTTCAGCTCTCTGTAATGAAGGAACATAAACATGGTGATTGGACAGAATAGACTCAGATTTAGTCAAATAAACTAGGAAGATGTTCCCCATCGCTTGTACCACAAAGTGAGCGAATATAAATATTTGGGTTGTGTAATTAAAGGACAATAGAGCCTGATCACGTAAAATACACTCTTCTATTGTTGCAGTGGTTCTATGAATAGGAGACATCCACTAAATGAAAGGAAAGGAAATTGAAGGATACAATAATCACGAAAAAAGAGAAAGTAATGAAACAGGTGCAATGAAAGGGGAGGAGAGCAGAGGACGAGAGGAGAGCAGAGCAGTGAGCAGGAGCCCAGGGAGCGAAGCCCTCCTTCCTTAGGGGAGGTGCGGGGCCCTTCTAATCAATCCATGGATGCATTGTAAAATCAATGCTCTGTATAATTAGGGCAATCCAAGGGTAAAAAAAACACCCTGCTCTGCATTTTGCCTTCGTCTGCACTCAGTCTTTGCATTCTGCTGTAATAACGGCTGCAGGTCACAGTTACATTATTCCAAATTGGTTGGAATAATTGAAAAACCTCCTGGTCTTTGCTGTATGACTCGTCATGAAGTGCAGTAGCCTCAAAGGTAACAATATGCCATGGAAAACTTCAGCCAAGCCCATTCTTGTAAAGAGCCTGATGTATTTTCTAATATTTTATTTTAGCCCCGCTCTGCTTTGTGCGAGCTGCAATCAATAAGCCCCCCCAAACCTACTCATCTTGTTTTTCCTTCTTCCCACCACTGAATCGTAAGGACCTCCACCATGGCCACCACACCCACACATACACCTCCTCTTGGAGTTGTGATGCTCTACTTTTTCAATTCCATTTTTTTTTTTTTTTTTTTACAGTTGGACTAAAATAGACACAATGGGCCCTTGTACAGCTGTAAACTGGGGAGTAAATCAGCAGCCCCTCCCCAAAGTGGGACCATCCTTCCTTGATTTGGCCTGTCTAGAGACAGCGGGTGTCCCACTCAGTTTCAACGACAAGCTGGAGAGTGAAAAACAAAATGAAAGGCTGGTGCTAGAAAACTAAAAAGAAGACAAACAGATTGAAGCAGGAGGCTGCCAAGTGCAATAAAATAACAGAGGACAAGTGGACACTGTAAGTGCAAATAGTAAACATAAAGTCACATTAGCAACAGAGATGAGGTAGTTTTCTGTGTGTGCTCTTGTTATCCACAGGTCATTTTGTAAGCTTTTATTTTATTTCTGTTTGCATTTATCTGAACGTTGTGTTTTGCAGCTGCAGCAGACGGAGACCACTGATCAGCAAGGGCAAAAGGGATGCAAAGAGAATAGATAGAATGCTACTATTTTGTTTACGTTGAGTTGAGAGTTCATGTAGGATTAACATTTTTCAGTCATGTGTTGGTTTTTTAAAATTTTAAAATATAAATTTTCTATTTCTTAATTGAGAGATATAAGTTTAATGATTTCATTGCCTGCCCGGTTGTCTCACCCTGTCCCCAGTCACACTCTATTGAAATGGAAAAAGGCCCATTTTTCCCAAGCATTTATAGAAATGGAAGGACTTTTGGCATTTTTAGCTCTTTAGAATTATCTAAAGATGTAATATGATTTTTTGAGGTAATATCTCTCAACCAGGTGCAGTTTCAAACAGCTTGGGGGCTGTGTCTTTTTAGCCATTCTGATACGACTAATTATACTTCACATCAATTACTGTGACATCCTTCCTTAAATTTTCACATCTAATGCATGGCTTGTCTCTCGTGGGCTAAAACTAGTCCAGTCACATGCGCACACATACTCCTGCTAATTCCAGCCATCCCGGCACATGGGTGTGTGTTCCCGCTGATGTCACTGTGAGATGAATGGCATAACCAAGGCAGAGTATCACTCTTTGTCCCAATAATAGTAGTTTAACACCGTTTCCTGGTTCCACAACACTGAGCGCCACTGAGGCAAACACTGTTAGTGCTGACAGTGGAGTGATGTCTTTCTCATTGAATACCTATGAAGTCCTCTAGATGTCCATTAATGATAGATTCCATACATAATAAAAACAGGGCCAACCCACTACCAATCCATAATGGATTGCCAGGCAGGACCTGAAACTGATCCAAAAGCCCGTCTCGACCACACACACACACACACACACACACACACAAACACACACGCAGGCCTGCACAATTGCAGACACATGCACATAAAAACAGAGTCCTCACTCATCCCACTGTGTTTAATCTCTCTAAGTGTTTTTCCACTCCTCCTTCCTTCCCATCTTCCTTCTCTTTCTTCTGCTCCCTCCCAGCCCCTCCTCACCCTCTGGACGTTCATACTGCCATCAGCTCCTCCCTCAAAGAGAGACACTGATGCTCAACTCTCTGTAATGCCTTTGCCGTCTTTCTATCATAAATCCCTCTCTATAATGCTGATGCTAGTGTCTGGTGTAAGAGATACGGCACGATAGCGCACCAAATCACTTATTAGGTGCGGCCGGTTCTTCGTTACGATACAATCTCAAGAATCGTCACTCTGAAGGAAAGTGGTCCCAGGGGAAAGACCAGACAAAGACTGACTCAGACTAAACCAATGAACTGGTAGGATGGCAGGTGTGACACCTTGTCTGGTATAGAGACCAAGGGCCCCCTCCTGGAGTCAGACCTCTGGGCTCACCATCCACAGGGGCTGGCAGAGGTATACAGTGCTGTGTGAGTTGGTTGGAAGATGTAGGCAGGGACCTGTGCATGCTGGCCTCCAGCATCACAGGATAATGCTACAGACATGTGACATCACCTTGCCCGAGAGGAAGGAGACAGAGTTGATGCGTGAGGTGGAGCGGTACCAGCTGGGCTCACCTCTGACCCTGAAACCAAACTCATGGAGAGGAGCTGGACTTTCTACTTTTCCAGAGTGACCTAGGGTTGAGAGGTTTGGGGCACATGTGGGGATATTCACAAGCCCAGGCTGAGTGTGTTGGAGTGTTCCCCAGAGAATGGGGTTGCCTCCCTGCAGCTGCACCTCACTGTGGGGGCAGGATCTGGAAGGATTGGATTGGAAGGAATGTCCTGCCCGTCAGTTTGACACAGTTGACACACACAAACACCTAAGCAACACATTAATTTAATGCAATATACACATGTAATTACAGTCATATCTACTCATACCCTAATGATGGGTCAGTTATATATTATAAAGATATGCATTCCCACAGTCTGTGATATTTTTTACCAGGTGTTGTTCCTTCATTTGGCAGCTGCAACTGTTGCTTTTAGTCTAAATTATTTAATTAAGATCATAATTTTCTAAAATACTGTTTATTGCTCTGTTGACAGTAGACTTTTTGTGATAAAATTTTTATTTCATTTTAAAGCAAGGTGACAGCATATAAACATAAATTTAATATATATATAAATATATCATGTAATAGCAAAAATAAATCATCGCATTAAATGAAACAGTCATAGTAAACAGTTTAAATAAAGCATGTAAAGACAAAAAGGAAAGTAACAAATGGATTAAATAAAACAAAAATAATTATAATAATATGAAACCCACACCCCACCCTCCTCCCAGATCCAGGCCTTCTTCTTTGAGGTTAGCTAAAGAAGCTGCCAAGCTTCTATAGTTGACACCGTGGCTCCATGGACTTGAGCAGTTGACAACTCAATATACAGTGTCCAAATATGTAAGAACCCAAGCATGAAAGGAAAGTGAGTGGGGAGGTTTCTAGCACATAGCCACTAGTTTCTTTGCTGCTGTGAGTCAGGCCTTTAGTGCTCTTTTTTTAAACGTAAATCCCAGATGTGATGGATCATTTAGAATGAGTGATTCCAAATAACTTTCAAAAATCAAGCTACTGGAGCACATTCCCAAAACATGTGGAAATAGCTACCAATTGCTTTGGAGGGACAAACATACAAGAAGGGCTGCTGACTGTTGTGAGCTTCCTGGGAGTCAAATACACTCTGTGTATAAAATCATAATGGATCTGTTGACGGTCAGGGTTTCTGGAAGCTAAACATGCATCAATCCAGACCTTACTACAATCAAATGCTGGGTTCAAATGTGGACCATCTCCCTTCCATAATGTATACACTGACAGGGATATGTACAAATGCTGAGACAACAACCAGTAAAATCTGGAAACCAAGCCACTCGTGCCTCTGGCAGAGAACAGGTCCTTATAAAATTGGTTTGGCATGAGAGGGCTCTACAAAGTGATGTCACTTACTTTTAAAATTAATCTTAGCTTTAAATAAAAGAAAAAGTAAGTATCTAGTAAATCATACTTAGTACATATGTCCTGAAATGAAAGTAAACCCTCATCTCCATGGATTTCAACTAATAATGATGATACTTTTTTCCCCACTTAGGGAAACAAATAGGGTGGCCACCACTCAATAGTCTAGCATTATTAAATAGTGTGTGGGTCCCAGGCAAAAGATCAGCCACATAATTTCTCCACTTTCCCCCACGCTAAAATAAAATGCGAAACAATAGGGCCACATTCATAGTGATATCATGAAGTAGAGGGTGAAGATTTACTAACTTTCCACGACACCTGAGCTTCAGGCTGACACCAGGTTAGAAGAGGTCTAAGCTCAAAAGCTCATTCTTAATTTCTGGAGGGATAGAAAGCCAGCCTGTTTCTCTGCATTATAGTAAGCTTTATACTTGGTCGTTTGCCCTGCCATAAGAATTTTGTTATCGCTGAATACAGTTTCCTCCAGTATATGGGTGGAGGAGAAAGAGGAAGCATTGAGCTGACAAAGTTTACTCTGGGCAGGATGTTCATTTTGATTACAGCTGTTCGGCTACAAAACGAGTTAGGCAGTTTAGACCATCTATCTGAATCTGCTGTAAATTTCATGAGTGAGCTGCCAAAGTTTTGTTTAGTTATCATCTGAATTGAGGAAGAAATTTCTATCCCTAAATATGTGAAAGTTTAACAACCGGAATGGAAGGAGGGACGGGGGCATTGCACTTCGCCTGGTTCAGTGGTAACAAAGCTGATTTCTGCTAGTTTATGTTAAAACCAGAAAGCCTTCCATAGTGCTCAAAGATGGACAGAATATGAGGAATACATTATGCTGACTTATCAATATATAATAATATATCATCAGAATACAGTGAAATATGGTGGTGTGTACGATTAATGGAGACCAGGGACAATGTAGGAGCTGGCTTGTGTGTTGATAGTAGACTTGTCCATGTTTGTGACTGGTCATAAACCCTGGGTTGGCAGGACTGTATGTTAGGTTAAGTGAAGCCAGATAACAGAAAGATCGTGAACTTGCTTCATAGTACAGGCCTCTAGCTTCTATATCATATTTGATATTACTGTCCCTTTGAATCATCCTCTGCAAATTTGCTAAATTGTTTTATGGCACCAAACAGGGAGAGCGGTGTGCCTTTCAGTTAAGGTTTGGACAAATAGCAACAGGATTTACAGGAAACGTCTTATGACAGGGCTTCACAGAGAGCGCTGATAGAAACGATGTGGTCCTACTTTCATCAACCCAGCTGTCTACATAGGCCACATAAACATAATCATCTTCTACTCTCCTCACATACCCTTAAATGTGAAGAGAAGTTATTCTTTATACTCTGAGTCTGTCTTCCAGCATATTACACCTGTAACTGCAGTTACTGAATGTCAATGTTGTGCCTAAATGTCTCCATGCAGTTAAATTTGAGCATCGTGGCAAGGGATGATCAACAATGCTTATGGCTGAAATATTGACACATTTAACTTGGCACACATTCTGTCCTGCAATGTGAAGACCAGGGTTTCAGTGGATCACAGAGAAACTTCCCCCCTCAGACCTGCTGAGACTGAGGTCTCAGCGGATTCACTCTGACACACCTATCCCACTCTCTCTCTCTCCTTGGAGAGGGGTGAGCAGGTATGTGCCACATTAGGCTGGATAATGGGGATGGATTGGGCACTGCAAAGACAGGTGTGGTGGGACCGAAGGGTGCAGGCGGGAAATGGATATGTCGTCAAAAAAGGGACTTGTGAATACCAGGCAAAAGAATTCCACTGAGCCTCAGCTGCATGCCCAGAGCCAGAGGGAGACAAGACATCTATCATGAACATGGGGACCCGATATGACAAGATTCAACCAGCTATGCTCTGTAAAGGTTAAAAATACAAATACTCTGTCCTGCTGCTTTTAGGCTCAGGACAGCCAGGCTGCACATCACATCCTTCTCACGTGACAGATTGGAATCTTTTTTATGCATCTTCTTGTTGATTTGCACACTGTCTCTGCTTTTCTTTTGCTTTCTGCATCATTTATTTCTTTTCAGCCATGATTTTTGAAAATATTTTCATTGATCACTTCTCATTTATCTTTTTCCATAGACCACATCGCATCTCAGCTTTGCACAAATAACTCTCAGTCTCGTTGGCTGTGTGCAATCATATTTTCTTCCACTATCTATATGTATACCATTGCATCTGTCAGGCACACAAAATATGATGAAATGCCACATAACATTATATGCACATGATGATGTACACACAGTAGTTTGCAAAAGTTAGGGAACAAATTGCAGATTTTCCTACACCACCTCAAACGATGATGGTGTTTTAATTATGGAAGCAAGGGAGGGGGGTAATGATCCCCTCCCTTGCTTGTAACCAGAAAAAAACCTCATATAATATAGTTATAAATTTGCAAAAAAAAAAAAAAAACTTTTTTTTGTCAACGAACCACATCGCTTCATTTTGCGAGGTTGGATCAACCTCATCACACCACAGATTCTGTGGCTTTTTATTTATTATTCCTGCAGTGGATGACCTAATCAAATTATACTTTGCAGTCTGATGTTGTAACAAGAAAATACTTTATGATTTTATCGCAGAATTTGTTACAGTTCATTTCAAAAGTTTGCATCTCATTCCTTAAAAAATACAGGAGTAAAAAATTGAATTAATTCATTCATTCATTAACACAGAATTTAACGTACAATGAAATACTACAAATGTTTTCATTCATCCTCAAAAGTGACAAAAATAAAGTAAAAATTAAATTAAATACAATCAAATTAGCCAAAAAATATGGAAAATTATATTAATAGTTTGAATCCCCCTTTGAGAAATGTTCTCCAATTCTTTGTAAGTGCCCCCTTTGCCTTCATAATCTCTTCCAACCTCTTTAGGTATCCTGAGAGCTGCTTTTGTAACCTCTCAGGTGTAGTTTAAGTTCATTATTCATAGCATATTTGTCCACCGGATAGTTTGGCTGTCTGCCATGCACAGCCTTCTTCTAATCTATCCACAGGTTTTTTGTGATTATGCAAGTCTGGAGACTGAGAGGACCATAGCAAAACCTTCACATTTCATATTTGTACTTGCTCTATGTGTGTTAAATATTGTATTGATGGAATCAACTGGACTTACTTTGTAGGTCTTTTAAGATGTTTCGCCTCTCATCCGAAAGGCTTCATCAGTTCGTGCTGGTCTGACGAGGGTGAGCTCGTCTGACAAGCCAGACTGATGAAACCCCAGACTCATGCTGAGGCAGAGAGGGAATGAAGGCTTGGCTGCATTGAGTGTTGTTGTGCGGAAATATGGCAGACAAATTACACGAGGCTAACTCAACAACAAAAATTCCCAACAATTAGTAGGTGTAGTAGAGTAGTAGAGTAGGTGAAGAACCACAGTAGATACTGCAGGGCAGATAAGCCGATGAATGGCAGGTGTGTAGTCAGAGTGGCAGTCAGACAGCCAGGAGTGAGTGAGTCCCATGTCCACACCACAGTCTCTCTCTCTCACACACACACCAGAAACACAAGGAATAAATTACTTAGTGATGGACACACACGCGATCCCAGGCAGCAGAAAACTTACCTTTTATACCTGTTTTTATTTAATTAACTGTTCTGAAATGTCTTTGCGTGATTTACACAGGTTCTCACTGATCTTTCTGCAGTAAAATTACTCCACTTAGGTGTTTGGTAGTTAGTTTTTGATGGTGCATACTTGCTGTAGTAAGACTTCTGTGCCAGTAGAGGGAGACTGTAACTAATCACCTTGACCGTCAAGTCAAGTCAGCATAGAGGAGGTTTTTCCTGTGATCGCCAAACCATGTCCAAGTGCTCCTGGTTTTACAATGAGGTGTGTGTGTGTGTGTGTCACGCACATGCACACTTAATATTGTGAGAGTATGAGGAAACAGAGAGGACGCAGGTGACATAAAGAGAGAAAGAGAGGGAGAGAGAGGAAGAGTGCTGACTCAAGCTAAGGCAGCCTTTGATCGCCGACTCCTGACTTGAGCCATTGATTGTTACAGATCAAGGCCTCTCAGTGAGATCGGGCACTGTTACCAAGCAAACCTGCACAATACTGTCCGTTGATGGTTGTGTTTGAGAAGAAGACAGAGAGAGGAATGGCTGACCCAACCCCTTCACATTTTTAAACAAAGACTGAACATAGCAAAAAAACAAAACAAAAAAGGGTCCAGATGAGGAGAGCATTTTGATTTTAAGAAGACCAGAGGAATCAGTGCTGAATGGATGTAGAAAATAAAAATAAGACTCAAAGCCAAATTCTGTGAGTGAGTGACCATGAACATATTTCTATACATAACAGAAACCAGCACTGTCACCATTTAAACAGAGAGATTTCTATGCATGTTTCCAAAATATAAAAGCAGTTGAGGTAAATCATTTTGGTGGGGAGTTATCAGCCATGAATCTGGGTGTTTGTTTGGACTGGTGGCTGTCCAAAACACCCCTCTGTCCACACTTCAGTTAATAATGAAAGTAAAATCTCACAGCAGTTACATACACAGATACAAGAAATTCATTGAGGCACATTTCTCTCCACCAGAGCTATCATCCCAGTAGCATCTCAATCTCATACCACAAAAATATCAAATAAAACACCAAACATAAAACCGTAACATTTGTTGACTGGGCATTTCAGGCAGCATATGCATGCACTTTTCTAATTTCCAATTGTATGGAGGTCCCTAGAGTTCAATACTTCTCCTGATCAAAGTCATTCTCTAAGAGAAACAAGAGAGAAAGAGAAACTGTAAAAGAAACCTGCTATTTAAAAATAATTCATAAATTGCCACCCCTTGTTTTGCCAACAGGCAGTGTGCTACGTTGAGTGGGACAGACTGATCCAAGGTAAAAGGAATATAAAATAGAGTTCCTGGCAATGTGTCAAAAGAGCTGGCTGCTCTACGGTTACATTTTGTCCTAAGTTGAGTCGTCTCTGGCGCATGGCCTGATATGTAGGTGGTGACAAACACTCTACATCGAGCTTCGGAGCAGCGCACCAAGCTGTTCACCAAAATGAAAATCAATTATTTCTGCAGGGGTACGTTCATGTCAACGTGGACTTGCATAGAATTCTTCCTCTCTTAACATTTGGGTTTCCCCTCAGACGCTTTGCTTGAGTTTAACCTCCACCTAGTGCGTGTGTGTGTGTGTGTTTGTGTTGGGGGGGGGGGTGAGAGAAAGAGGGAGAGAGAGAGAGAGAGCATAAACTTGAGGTGGCCTTTGGTCAACCCTGTGCTTTGGCTCTGCTCCTCCCTGTGCTGCAGCAGTCATCCACATTCTGTGCCATTCCCCCTGCTCATTTTAATGATGTATAATGACATCTTGACCACTGCTTTAAAAAAAAAAACCTCCTGACATTAGTGGGCACAACGAGTGCAAACGGATTACCAGAATCAAAAGTTGAGTGTGTTTTCACAGAGCAGAAGCAAAGCTTTGTCTCTGTTGTTATGTCTCTGTAGGGGGCTGGCAAAAGAACGACATTTTCCTCTGGTATCTAACAAGCTAAATATCTGCTGCCAGGCCATTAAAATGAAAGTGAAACAATTTACACTGAGAGTGGATGTGAACATCTACAATACATCATGTGAATGGAGGTTGACAGGGTTTTATTTGAGAAGAAGCATCTTCAGTTTGAAGATCAGTCCACATTAGTATACAACTCATCTATCTGGTGAAATATATGATGTAAACAAATAAAGTTTATTTATTTCCCTGCTGAGCAATAGATGTGAGCACTGCAGTAAAGTGAAAGCCAGTCATTTCCAAGTATTGTCCCGAGTATTCAGAGGAAAAATTCAAATAGGGCCTTAAGAGTCCAAAGTGACATGTATACAATATGTTTCCGAAACTAATGCATTTCACCAAATATAGCGTTATTACGTATATTCAAGACCGGTGGATTTCTTTTTGTTATTAAATTAAGTCATCAAGGACTAAATATATTTAAGCCTGGATTTGTTTATTGACCATACAGTCTCATTTTTGCCATGCATTTTTATTTTTTAGTGTCTTCTAAGTGTACAGCTTCTGGTTACAGCTGTTGTGTCTGGTCTCAGATAATAGATTAACATCGTCCATAAATCTGTTTCTTCCAAGAAAGGCTAATGTCATGTAAGATTACTAAGAGAGGCAGAACATCATTCAGAAGCTAACCACAAGATTTTATTGCAGAGACTGGAACCGGTCATTGAGATTACAGGTAATGCTCTTGGTCGGTTTAAGTGTTATTTATGATAGAATCCAGTTTGTTCACATTGAACAATGATTCCTCCATCAGTCAGTCATGGAGTTCCACAGGGTTCTATGCTGGGCCTCACACATAAAATAATTCTCAAAGACAGCCCTTTTTCCACCTGCGGAATATTTTGAAAATTGTAAACAACTTGACCGGAAAGGAAAACCAAAAAACTGGTCCACGCATTTGTTACCTCCTGAGTGGATCACTGTAATTCCTTATCAGCAAGATGTCCTTTTCTGAAAAGCTTCCAGTTGATCCAAAATGCTCCAGTGAGTATGACAGGAAATAGAAAAATAGATCATATGTCTCCTGTGTTAGCTTCTTTGCATTGGCTACCTGTAATATGTAAAATATAATTTAAAATCCTCCTTTTTACCTACAAAGCCCATAATCATCAGGCACCATCATTTCATAAAGAGCTATTATCAAAATTGATCATTTTGCTCACACCATGCAGGTGGTTCCAAGAGTGTGTAAAAACACAATGAAAGGCAGAGCTTCATTCTAACAACCAATCTAACAGTGCTTGAATTCAGCAGTATAACTTCCTGGACTTCCTCTTCTCTCCCCCATTTCTCTCCTCAACTTAACCAGTTTAAGCAGATGGCTGCCCTCCCTGAGTGTGGTTCTGTTGGATTTATTGTCTGTTGGGTTTCTTTCTATAACATTGTAAGTTTTTGAACTTATCCTGTAAAATCCCTTGAGAAAATGTACTGAACTGAGCTGAACACAAGAAAGGAAAACTATACACAATAGTTATAGCTGTGGTATTTGGTGGTTCCCTACACAACCCTGCACTTACAAAAAGTGCTTTCTGATAGAAAACATTGCACCTACTGTGCTATGTAGGGAAACATTTTGGTAACAAGTGTATTAATGTCACATTACATATTTTCTCAGTGACATATTCACTGTGAAAAATATATATCTGCAGTACTCATTTAGGGCTGTTAACTCTAAAGTTTCCAAAAATAGAAGTATGATTTTAAGTAACTTGCCTCCATTTCCTCAAATGATGTAATCAAACATTACACATCAATCTGCCAACATATCTTTCATAGTTTCACAAGTTCAGCAATCAAGCAAAAAAAAAATTTTTTTTTTTCTCTCAGCTTGAATAAGGGGTAACAAAAGGTAACGCAGAAGAGAAAAAGAGAGGGAGCCAGAGGTTGATTTGTCTGCAGGGAGAGAGTGACCTGGAAAGCACAGGAAAGACTGTTGCAGAGCTGCTCCTCTCACACGCACATTTCAACCAGGGGAGGAGGGAGAGTAGAGGAGGCATCCCTTGGTCCAACGGAGTAAAAAAACCAAAAAGTTGAGGAGAGTGAGGTGGGTGGGTTAAAGGGATTGCAGGAAAAGATAAGGGTTAGGAAGAGAAAGAAGGTACTAACATCAGAGGAACAGGAAGGATGGGAACATGAGAAGAAAGTGGAGAGGGCTAAGGCGATACAGGGAAAATGTAGGAAGGAAGGAATGAATGGTGAAGGGAAAAAAGAGGGGAAAAGACTGCAGGGAGATGGGAGCAGGCAGGAGGTGGATAGAATGGTAAAGAACAAAATAGCCCGCATGTTTCCTGGTTCACTCCATCAAGACTTCTCTCAGTACACAGTAGCTGAATTTTGAAGTTTAAACTTGGCAATTTAAACTTCATACAAACAGACATACACTACATTTGTAGTTGGGACAGTAGCATCCTTGCAGATACCATCAGCTCAGCCAAACTTTGGTGGTTCAAATTCAGCACACCTAAATAATCTCAACTCAAGGTCCTCTTGAAGGTCCACTTGTGTATGTCACTAGTTTTCTCACTCATCACTTCTACTGAAAGCACTTGGGGAATGGATCTTTTAATAGCTGAACGGGAGAAATGATTAGATATGTGATCTGACTAATTTTGCAAAAAAATGTATAACCTATAAGATGTTAGAAGATCTGTATTTCTACTTTCAAAAAGAGACCAGCATATACTCAAAAGGAAAGGTCTCACCGGGATGAGACTGTTCTCCATGGATGTTCATCTGTTGGGTCCTCACATTCTCCGAAATTGTCAACCCAAAGATCTTGCGTAAGTCAGTTCCTAAAGCATGCTCGACACAACGTTTACGCCTTTGGAATTTAGTTACTTGGACAGACATTGACTTTGAATAATGATGCTGTTGGGGCCTTAACTGATGATGTGTCAGAAGTCCAAAAAACCAAAACACAAATAACAGGACAGACTGAGAAAGGCCTCATTACTGGGTAATACACACATGCAGGGACACACAAGTGCACAAATCACCAAATCCTGTCACCCATCTTCATCATCTCCAGTGATGTGTCCTCATTGCAACTTTACAGTGTTTCCTCAGTTCCTGTATTTATTGACTCCTTCATTTATAACACAGTTGTTTATTGCTTCTTGTGTGGACTGGGGGTGTTTTATTGTGCAAAGCACTTTTTAATTCATTGTGATTATATGAAAAGTGCTATACGAATAAAGTCTCAATGAATGATTGATTGAAACACGACGTGTGCCACCTACTGAAGCTCGTTTTTATGAGCATGCATGGCCATGGACACATGCAAAAACAAAAAGTACACATTAGGACTGTCAAAGTCCTATTGACATCTCTGCAAGACTGCAATAAAAATTTGTATGCACATCTGGGTGGATCAAAAGACAACTGCAGTTGCTATACAATCTCCTCTTGATGCCCATCACAGATGTAAATGCGTAGACAGGTTCAAGTTAGTAGCAGAGAGATCCAGAGTCAACCAGGAAACAACTATGACCTTTTGGAAACAGAACACCACCCTAACATGTTCACACACACACACTCCAACAACAGAAGTAAATTTTAAGGTAATTGGGCCCAGGTTTTCCTTCTCCTCCTTGTTTCTACACCAACTCTGCTGTTGAAGCAGAGATATGTGTACTGCTGGGTACTGTTCTGCTAATTTCTATTTAGATGTCTGCGACTCCCTGGGGAGCCCCATGATGGATCTTTCTTTCATTGACTACGGTTCAGGGGAGGAACCACTTCTGCCGCAGTAAGCATGTGCTTTTCCTCTTAATGCTGCTTTTCTCCATCTCTTCTCTCTGAATCCCAGGGCAATGAATCGTAATGCAAAAATCAGGAGATGAAATATGAAAAATAAAAAGTAGCCAAAGAGAGAATTTAGTCGAAGGAAAAGAAAAGTCTATCTGAAAATGATTTCAGCAGGGTAAGGTTCGGTGAGGTTCTGCCTTGTGAATTCTTCAAAGCTGTAGCACTGTTGCAACGTTTTTGCTATGGATTAGCGTCACCTCTTAGATTGTTGATGTACTTCACGAACTATAAGCGTTAGGTGTTGGGGAGACTCAGTGGGATCCCCAGCTTCCCTTTAGCCTTTTCTCTGGCAGGAGGCGCTCTGACGGTAGCAGCAGCAGCAATGATGCTGGCTCCCTGGCAGGTGCGCTGAAAGACACCCCCCCTGGGTCTAGTTTGGCCCACGTTAGCAGCGACCTTGAAACATGACAAGGAACAATAAACCATAAATCAACATGGAATGAGAGGGAGGGGGTTGCATGGTGGGGAAAAGAGGAGGGGAAGAAAGAGCAAGGAAAAGTGTGTGAAGAGGAGCCTTGTAGGGGAGGTACAGCAGACCCAGCGACACCTGTCATTCCCAGTTTGGTTTATGGACGTCAGCGGCCGGCCAGGTCGCAGCGCAGCGCCACTGTGCTTCGGTGTTTGGTGGACTCAGCAGAATGAGAGATCACTCACCAAGAGCTGACCTTCAGGATCTGGGGGAGGAGCGGGAGGGATAGGGGCGCTCCCCTGTGATGTGGGAGGGACGGGGGGGGGTATAGGCAGAGACGGAGTCATGTTTACTTTTAACCCCCACTTTAGTTCATTTTTTTCTTGTTGATATGACTGACAGTACACTGTATGATAGCTTTTTCTATGGGTTTTAAGGCTGGTGGCTAGCATGTTCATGCTAACAACCAGTATGAAGCAGCATGTAGCAAGTGAAATAAGTGTCATGCTTACATGACACGTATTTCAGCGACATTTTAGTCACTTGATTTATTTTAGTTTTAGTCAACAATACCTAAAAGAAGTTCAGTCAAGTTTTCATCCCTGACATTTTCTCATTCTTGTCGTGCATTTTTTATTATTTTAATTATTTTGATTTAAGGCTTTAGTAGTTACTGTCCTTTTGAACAGTTACCATAGTCACAGGTGTCCATGTCACTCTGCAGTAGCACAGACTCATCTCAGTGAATCCAGTTAGCATTTCCCAACTGTGTGTTTGAAAAAAAAAAACTCCCTTGAGTTAAATCTAGTAGTTTTGTTTTTAGTTGTTTCCTGCTAACCTAGCGTTAGCGCAGCAGCACTCTGTAAGGTGTTTCTTGTTAATGGTAGTGCAACAGGTCAAGAGGCTAAGCCATCTTCTGAACAGCAGAGGAATCTCTTAATCAATCTGTTCCCGCCGACTTTGCATTAAAACTTTGTCCACCTTTCACTTTACTTTGTTTTTTTCATTGAGGAAATATTTAATATATTCCATCATAGTGCTCCTTTTCAAGGATGTGTTTTTAGTCTTGCTTTCATCTTCAAAAATAGGTCATTTTAGTCATAGTTTTGTTGATGCAATTAACATTGGTTTGTGGATTCTGCTTAAACTACTTTCAAAGACAGTGTTTTTAAAATGTTCAGTTTCTGCTGTATCTGTGCCTTGCAACAGTACTAATATTATTAGGTTAGGGGAAAATCTTGATTGGGGTACGGTGAATGTTAATTGCTGATTTGGGACAGGAAAAAAACTTCAGTAGCCTGTCAGAGGTACAACACGGACATCCACTGTCCATCTCCCCATTTGCTCCAGGTAGGACACACTAGCATGTGGTGCAGATTGCTGGCAGTGGACACACAGCAGTCTCAGAGTTTATAAAGAATGGTGCCAAGAAAAGACAACATCCAGGGAGCCGCGGGTTGGTGGGTGGAAACACCTCGTTGATGAGAGAGGTCAGAGGAGAATGGCCTGACTGGCTGGAACTGTCAGAAAGACTAAACTAACACTGAACACTTGAATCTAATGAACTACAACAGCACAAGTGAATCATCCAATAACAGAAACAGACTGGAAGAACATAGCCTGGTTGAAGAATCCAAATTTCTGCTGAGGTACCTAACACACTTTGGGCCCTTAATACCATTCAATCATGATGTGAATGTTGAGTTTTGAGTATTGTTGCTGACAGTGTTCATCCCTTCAAGGCCACAGTTTACCATCTTCTAAAGGCATAAATCCAGTAGAACACTTTTGGGATGTGGTGAAATAGGAGGAAGGTTTCCAGCATCTTGCTGAAGCCTTGGTATGAACAAACGAGGCTGTTTTGAGAGCAAGGAGAGGAACTAGCTAGTATTAGTATGGTGTTCTTAAAGTGTTCAGTGAGTATATGTATCAGACTATTAATGCAATTTGATTTTGGCTGGTCTCACTCCTCTACATGTGTTTCCGACAGAGATGTAAATGTGGGTGTAGCCTCTCTGAGCAGTTGGACACGTTTTTTTTTTGTAGATTAAGCTGCACTGAGTAATGAAAGTAATGTACCAATTAATGTATCTCATTACTTCATTATACACAAATATAGAAAATGTGCTCCTGTAAGTAATGATTCATGTATTAAATTAAAGGATCAGAGCCACCAATGATCAGCTCTGATCATCATGTGTCATTAGTCTTAAGCATCTTCTCAGGGGAGAGCAGCAAAGTTTCTGGCCCGTGCTTCTTGTTTGAACATCGCTGCTCCTCTTTGCCCCAATGGAAATTGTTCACAATGACAAAGTATTCCAGATTAAAACCATAGATCAAACACATTTCATTCAGAGAGCTATCTTAGCCAGGGAAAGAAGCAGATGCAGGGGAAGGGTGCGCGGGAAATGAAATGGGAGAAGAGAGGCATGAAAGGAAGCAGAGAGGGTGATAAATTTTCACCCAGAATAAGTGTCTAAAAAGCTGCCATGTTTTATGAAATGCACCTATAAGCCACACTAAGTGAAATGCATTAAAGAGGTTGTGATTTGCCTCTGAGACCATTAATAAGGTAAAATACACGCATGGCTAATTTATTAACGTGCGCCTCTTGACATTCATTACTACTGAGGCAGCAGACCTCAGCTGTGCTCAAACACACACACACACACACACACACACACACATACAAAGGAGGTTCGGGACAGGCCCGGTCTGAGTGATACACCTTGGGCTCTTTGCAGTTAAACGTGTCATCATAATCGATTGGCAGAGCAGAAAGACAAACTGGAAACTGTCCAAATTACAAATTGAACAGAGAATCCTCTTCACCAAAACTTTCAACGTTTTACCAAACAATTAATTTTAATGAGGCAACTGCACAGAGAAGACCAGCCCCTTCCTCCTTTTCTCCCTCTATCACTCTCTTTCTCTCCCTCTCTGTCTTACTTATTCTCTGTCTCACTGAAACTTGCTGATAGGGGTGGAACAGTAAAACAGATTGGAACGTCTCTATTCTCCCATAACTATTTGGCTGACCAGAGGCTGACCTCGCTGTTATCACTCAACATGCGACAGGGGAAATTGCCAGACCAATTTAGAACTTAAGAGATCCTCTCAGCGGTGGCACTGGACCTCTGGTCAATGTTCTTTGTTCAGGGACAGATAGGAATCTGCTCTTAATGCAGAAGTAATACACTTGTATGGAAATGTGCATTTTAACATGTCGACAAGATTCACACTACCATGGTTTGTAAAAGAACTACTGCAGGCCCATAATGAAATTTAGATGTACGCCTCATACCTCAGCTAATTATAAATAAAAGAGACATTCCAGGACTCACAATTCTTTTTGATCCTCAGAAAGTTCCAAAAACAGGTCTTGAAAAGGTGTGATTGTGTGGGTCTTCTATTCTGGTTTGTCTTATATATCCCAGCCAGTATGAGATTTAAGTCATAGTCTTGATTGTTCCATACAGGTGCTGTTAGGGGCTCAGACAAGCTGCAGGCAGGCCCACAGGTTTATGTTAAGGTCAAGAGCAACAAAGTACATTTATTTAAGTGTTTTACTGGAGTAGTTTTGAGGTGCTTGAGTGTTTCCATTTGCTCCTTCTTTACTTGTGCTTCTTTTCCTGCTACATTTTAATTTTAAGTTTGGAATCATACACAGACATAAACATGGGTTAGGGTAACAAACTGCTGTGTGTACACATGGAGAGCAGAGCTGGAGGTCCTAAGCTCAAAGAAACACAAAGTTCGTGCAAAAGCAAACACCCTGTGGGGCAGCAAAAAATCCATAAGAGAAGTTACAGAGGTTCGACACCACTTTCTAGACTGAACACACTGTTGAGGTGCAGAGATGAACCAGTGTTCTTGTAGTGGAGTAGACTGGGTGATTGAGACCAGGGGCCTCATGTTTAAAATGTCCGTATGAACAAAAAGGTTGCGTACAGTGGCTTTCATGCACATGCCAGATGTATAAAACATGAACTTGTGTGAGTATGTGCAAACCAACGCACAATCTTTTGAACTGCAGTGAAAATGTGAGGACGTACGAAAATGAACCGTTGCTGCCGCCAACCTGTAAATAACTGAAACTCAACAAAATGTCTCAAAAGAAATCATGAAATGATTTTCACCCCATCGACTGAACAATAGTTCGATCATTTACATGGATAATATTTAACATCAGAATGCCAATCTAACTCCCTTATTTTAGAGCAGTGGTCTGTGCACCATCAGACTCACTTCACATAGGTCTGGCTTATTGAGCACAATACTTCCCACAGATAACATGCCTTATTCGCTGGACAGTTTTCTCTGTTTATGTGATATGATGACATTAACACATGCCAGGGACTGTACAGTTGCGACGCACACAGATGCACAGGAGGCGAGGCACACAGATCTCACTTGCAAATAAAGAAAAAAACAGTGTCAGTTGGGCAAATGCACTACAAGTAGTTAAGTGTGATTTGTAAGTGACCCTGTGGATAATGAGTAATCATGTCAATAAGGTGTGGGTCACTTGGTGTGACCTATAAAAGTATGTGTAAAAATGATGGTGCCATACCTGATGAAGAAATGGCTGCTTTGGCACTGTCAGGTGCTGTTGTGAATTACAGAATTCGGCGGGAAATGTGTTTTCAATGACCGCTCTAACTTACTGGCCCAAAATGATGAATGGCTTATGAGCCGATTCAGAACCAAGAGCTATCCTCTTGTAACTCTGTGCTGATCCCGGTTTGGAAAGGAGCGCAAGGAACCACACCTTACCTACCGTTTAAGTCTTCACACTCGGGTTCCTTGTAACAGGAGCTTGCTGGACGCTCGGGTATCTCCTAATCACCCCTGAGCCACGCTGCTACTGGCACCAGAGGACAAACCACCAAATTAAATGTTTTTCTTGCTTCTGCCTCACCGATCAGCAACTCAATCTCACAGTCAGTGAAGTTCTTCTGTTAAGTTTGTTTTGCAGCAGGATTTGCCGTTGTTATTCAGAAAATAAGTGTCAGCAGGAGTGTATTTATATTCATTTGCACAGTCATTTAAGGGCAGAACCAGGGCAGGGTTAAGGGAACCTGTGCTCACTTTTACATTGATTGGGATGTATAAAAGAAAGGTGCACAAAACCTGGCATACACATGGTGCTATACATTTTGAAATCTTTGTGTGTACCCCATCTGTCAGTATGAAAGCTGTGCAGTCCTTTATGCATGATGCCCCAGGTGTGGATCACAGAGACACACAGAGAAACCGGGGCAAACTCTGGTGCCATGTCAGTTCCCCTACATTTCAGAAGCAATTAATTCACTTCTACTCCCTCACATATCTTTGATAACTTAAGTTGCTGGTTACTCTGCAGATTCAGATTAATAATGCAAAAGTTAATCAACAGATAAATTATGGTGTATAGTAAAAGGCAAAGAAAGGCTTTATTGATCCCTGGGAAAATCACAGGCTACCCCGTAGGATAAAAAGTAATTAAAATTAGCCCCACTGTAACCAGCTGCAACAATAAAGTGGTGTAATAATGCATCAGTAATTTAATCTAATAATATAGTATACATTACTTTTAAAAAGGAGCATTTTATATATGATGTGTACATTTGGATGCAGATTTGTACACTGTTGTATTGCTAATTTGTTTATCTAAAAGATATTCTTGGACATCTTCCAACAGTGGTTAAGATTAGGAAACTTAGTTTTTTTAGACAATGCAGTTATGTTTAATATAGAGGTGAACCTTAACTGTGGATCTGTGACAGGACAATAATTCTGGTGGGAGCTGACTCACCAAGCCATCTACTTAAATAGGCATTTTAGTAAATAAGGTTTGATATTTGAATTTGAGAGGATATTATATTCTATAATTATGAAATTCTAGCTTTAATTTCAGTGGAATAAATGTCTGTGTAATGTTTCACAAGCCTATGTTAAGCTCCAAAGTGCTATGTGTTGACCATGTATGTACTAAGAGACAGGCCTCATACATGACTTCAGGCTCAAACATATTGTAATGTCGATGACATTAGTAAAGTTCCATTAATTAGTATTCATTTATAGGGTGACTTCAGAGAGAAAACTCAGTACTTCTCAACAACTGCCAGAGGGTTTTGCTCACAAGTGAAACATTTGAAAGGAATGATATAGCTCTTCTTCTTTAAAGTGAAAAATCTGAAAGATAATGACCCTATTAAAATCAAATCAGGAGGGTCGGCTGGCATTGAAATGACTCTCTCATGTTCACGCAGTCGGATGTGTCCGCTTTGGGTTTATGAGCTGGAGAGTCGGAGCCGAGGCCTGGTCTGGTCCTGACGATCAGCCGCGTATCGACTTAGACCCCGCCGCAGGATCACACAGACAGGAATTAATCAGTCAATATGCTCACCACTTTAACGGTCATGTGTTTGTGTCTGCATTTCTTATGTGTGTGTGTGTGATGGTATGGATGGGAAGACCCGCGCTGCCGATGCTCATTAGCGAATGTAAAGCTTCCTGCTTGATTCAGCAATATTGGCAATCTGGATGGGATGCTAAGGTAAAGCAGACAGCAGCCACTGTTTATTTATGATGTTTTGGAGGAAAAAGTCTGCTTTGAAAATTCTGAAATTCATATGGAAATCATACTGTTGTATAACAATCTTTCTCACACTAGAGTAGAGCGATTTCAGCAATTTCACTGATGGATTTGTTCCAGTATTTTTTCTCTGCACTCTCCTTGCTGTGACTTGTTGAAAAATATTAGCCAGAGAAATAATATAAATCTCCAATTTGTAACAACATAACAAAACGAGATATAGGACGTATAAAAACAAATCTGTCTCCTGAGAAAGATGGTTGTATGGTTCACTATAGTCAGTAGTTAGCAGTATAGACTTACCAATAAATGTTTAGTGGTAATTCTGTCATTATTTACAGTATTATATTGTATAATTATGGCTAAATAACTGAAATGACTGAAATACAAGATTAATGCTACAATTTATCGTCAGCTGATGAGGATGCTGACATCTTTGTCGAGCACATGTAGCTTTAGGCTCAGTCTGTCAGCAAAGTATGATGTTATGCTGTGAAGTGTGTACTTTAACATTTGTTCTGTCAATGTGAGCCAAATGGAAACAAAACAGCAAGAGCTGAAATTTTAACTGACTCACCGAGTTAGCATTCATTAGCTAGCTAGACACTGCTGAAATTAAGTTTGGGCTAAGGGTCAGTTGTGGTTGAATAACTTATAGCATCGTTTTGAATCAAGCCATGTAGAGCACCATGGCCTCCAACGTCCGCAGCCTTCATTGTAAAAGGCATCTCACTAAAGCATCATTGTAAATTCAGAAGGACAGGTTTGACCACACTCATGACAGCTCATCCATGCTGTTTCCATCAAAAGGACACACAGACTTCCAGCACCTGCAGAGATCAACCTTCACAACCATTTACCGGCTCTTTGTATACACGCCACAAGAGCCTCTCAGTGCAGAGCAGCCATGCATCAGTATTCACTGAGCTCTTCTGTCAGAAAATGTTGATAAAATGACATTTTCATCACTCTCAGTGGGAGCACTAGGACATCCCTTGCATGTGCCCATGTGTGCACACAAACACACTAACAGTAAGAACACATGAGCACACAGACCTGAACTCACGGAGGCTCACAGGCATCTACAGTATGCACGGAAACATACAAGCAGACACAACCACAGAGACACACACACACACTCACACACGTCATTCCACTCAACACATCACACGCATTCTCCTCAACACGTCCCATTTAATCTGATAACTGGCTATAGGGAAATGTGGCAAGAAAATAATTAAAAAGTGTGCAAAGGAGACTAAAAGGACAGAGAGGAGGGGGAGAAGGAAACAAATCACATGTTACAGCAACAACTCTGGTGATTGTTATTTGTGGGAGAGTTTGAGGTAGTGAGCTAAGGAGAACACAGTACGAAGGGAAAACATTACGGACTGAACATAGATGGGATGGGCCACAATTACATTGGAAACATGATGGTAAGCTGCACTTTTGTGAGTGAGTTACACGCTGCTGGGAAGCCATCGTCTACATTTCCCCTTTTAGACAACAAGCTCGGGTGCAGTGTGGAATGATGGATATCCAACGAGCTTTAAGAAAGTCAGGGGGAACATGACCTCCTGGAACTGGGTGAAACACATTTGACAGGGAACACAGAGATACGTCCTCACTTGAGTCCAGTATGGACTTTGAGTCTTCTAGTCCATGTCCAGAAAGGAAGTAGGAAGTAAATCGAAAGGAAGTAAAAGCTATCTTGATGAATGCCCCTGCTTCGTCAGAGTGAGCTTTTTGGATAAAATGCGCAGCCACAGGGTTTTTTGGTCATTAATCCATATGTGGTACAAGCAATAACACCTTCAATATTGAATTTTTTGCCAGAATGTTAATCAGTACCAGAGCAGCTCTAGTGTAAACACAATTAGTAACAAGCTTGCAAAAATACAATTAGAAGGGTTTCTGTGGGTTCTTAAAAGGTAGTGAATTAATTTAGCAAATATTAAGGCCCATAAAAAGTATTAAAACATCTTAATAGCCACTTTATGAGGAACTGAATATGTAACTCTTTTTGTGAAAAGCCCATTTGTAGCATAGCTGCATTGCAATTGTTGGATTCTTCTTTGAACCTGTGTCTGGCACAGGAACATTATAAGGAATCCCATGTGAACTCCCTATCCTGCATTAAACAGAACATATTGGACAGAATAACATAACACAATAAAAGTCAGGGCGGCCCTCACAACGCAAGTTGCAGGGCCCTACCTCCTCTCTGTGTCACCCTGTGTTAATATGGGTGTGCACAAAATGAAATTCACGCTCTCCAGCAGTAACCTCTTTGTGGACCAGACCAGATAATATGTGGGTGCGATGGATCTCCTTATATGCACACATTATTTTAAAACAAGACAATGATTATCTTGTCCCTCAGTTACAGCTCTCGAATAATGCAAGATGGAAAGCTGACCTTGGCGACTGATTAAATATTAAATACAATATGTTGATTAGCAAGGCATACTCTGCAATATTGATGCTCAGTCAATAATATATTTCAATATTCAGTCAAGCCATGGTATTATTAGCATTGGAATTGTATAAAAGTAAATCTTGGTGAGCCAGTCTGAATGGGCCTCACACAGCTGGTAAAATCAATAACAGAATTGTCATCTTTAATTTACCAATGCCGTGTTGAAGTTTGTCAGTAGAGGGGACACTGGCTCATCAGCTGGCTCTCATCATTATAATTTAATATTTCTTACAATTTAATCATGTTAATGTTATATTCTTAAGATTCTAGAGACAATATTCTATTTGAATAACACCAATTGTTTATGGCTCACTCTGTTCTGTATATACTTATGTTAGACTGATAGATAAATGAATATTACTATTATCCAATTTAAAACTTTACACAAGTAGTCACTGTGTGTGTGTGTGTGTGTGTGTGTGTGTGTGTGTGTATGTTGTTTACGTACAGTAGGCCTAGGAATTTCGCTGCTGGATAGCCCCACCTGCCTGATAGCATGCTGACGATGTGATTCCCAACACAGTTTTGTGTAAAAATGTTGTATGGCCTCATTTATAAGGCCAAATGCAATGGAAAGTGAAAGTGAAAGAGAGCAAAGCATGCAAAGACCACAGAGACTTTAAGTTGCTGACTATGTGTGTGTGTGGTCTGGGTATTAATCATGTTGTGGGGACCTAAATCAGTCATATTATCTGGACTTCCTTCCTTATAGGGGCAAAAAGTAAGACCCCATAACATTAATCATTACATTTTAAGGTGAAGACATGCTTTAAGGTGAGGTTTAGGTTCAAGTTTAGGTTTTAGGTTTGGTTTTTGTTACATTTGCTAAAACAGTCACTTTATCCTGGCACTAGTAAACTAGGAAGACAATCTCTGAAGGAAACAGACTCTTCTGACTCTACCTAGTTAATTCAGGTATATCCTAGGATTATCTTATCTTAAATGCCTTTGCAGGTACATTGGCAGTGACTGAACCTCCAGGCACTTCCCCTACTGGCTGTGATGGGTACTGCACAACGGATTCTAGCAAACGGCATCACAGTACTTGGCAGAGCCAAAAGAGTTGTTCTTACTGCAGCTTTAAGGTTAGGTTTAGGTTTCTGTTAAGGTAAGGATGTTTCCAGTGACCCATTTGATTTCTGTTGTATTGATACAGTGTCTATCACAAACAAAAGTATCAGTGATATAACTGGTTACAGCTGTTGGTGAATGAAAGAAGTCGTTCCACAGTTAAAGGAGGAAGAGTGTGATTAAATTACCTCACTGCTTGTCTCAGACTTGACTGAACTGGTTGTGCAGACAGACTTGACCGTCAGTCCTGTCTGTGTCTTTCTTCCTTGTTCTTGCTTTCAGTTTGCTGAAACTTCCTTGAACCCTCAGGAAGTTGTTGGAGAAATTGTCCTTTCCTACTGTCTCTCTTCTGACTTGTTTGGAAGAGAAAATAGCCACCACTGGTACACTTTCACGGTCGTACCTTAAGAATGTCATCATTTTAATGTTGTAAATAATTTTCGTAGTGTGAGCAGTCTTTGTAAACTGCTTGTCAAGGGTGTGTGGCCTTTATTAGTTCTTCATACAGACTTAAAAGTTCTGGACAGTGAAAGTAGAAGTCAGTGGACCTGAAAACAAGTGATGCTGAGTGCAGACTTTTCTTTTGTCCAGTTCAGCAGCATCTTTTAGAGCCTTTGGAAGATGACAGTGGACAGTTTTTTTTTTCTTCGAAGGAGACTATACAGGTCAGGCTCATCTTGTACCTGGCCAGATTTCCTCCCTAAATTAGTCACATTAATTACCATCAGTGCATTGTTGTCAGCACAGCTGGTCTCAGTCACTGTAGAGAATAAGGTGGGGGTAGCTCTGCAGTCTGATATAATCATAAACAGGACAACCTGAAGAATTATGGTATAATAGTTATATTCCATAATTTTCTTATTGTCAACACATCCCATTAAAAGCACAGAACCAACAAAGTATTCATCAGTTTCATGATACTTTCTCATTGTCCTACCCTGTCTGTGGTCAGCCCTGACTACACTGATTCTTCTTGAGGATGTCAATTTTATTTATTAACTTAATACCGGTAATTTGATTGGTGCAGTATCTGTGTGGATGCACACTAAAAGTATTAGAGCTGTGAAAGGGGAAGGAGCTGTAGTTTTTTTCCCCATTCTGTTTGTCATTTCACTTTTTTCTTTGAATTATATGATTTAAGCTTCATTTTTGATTTTTCTGTGTATATATATAATACTTGTATTTGTTTGAATTATGCTACAGAATTGAATCTCAAATGAGAGGTGCTCTCGCCAAGGCTTCTAGACCCCGCACCAACTGAACAGCGTGGCAGCAGTGTTATCCAGAGTTATTATCTTTGAACGTTTTTAGTGAGCCTCGCGCTTCTAACCAATCAATGCAGAGGAGGGAGAAACAGATGCATTTGAAATATTAAAAAAAAAATCACAAATGTAACAACATAAATAAACATGAGCTGACAGCTCCAACTTAAAAATAGAGTACAGTATATCCACAGCGTAGCAGACAGTATGGGACAGTATGGGACAGGTGTGAGGGGAGTACATGTACAGTGACAGGCTGCCGTCCTTCTGTTACCTAACTTTAAGGTGACATTGTCCCTGGCGCGATGTCCCAGAGGCCTCTACCCACCAACCCAACGCCTGCTCTGTACCACTGGCACCCCAGCTGCTTTCCCCTTTAAAATCCCTGGCTGTGTCCCTGCATGGCTCCACTGTTTGGGTCTTTCTTTAGCCCTGACCATTCGGCGGCCCATATTGGCAGTCTGTCTTTAGCCCTAGCTATTCAAGGATGCATTGGCTGGCAGGGAACTTTAGTGTTCCAATGTTGCGAAGGCCCTGACAACAGCAGACTATGCCAGCTGTTGCCACCTTTATATACAGCAATATGTCATCTCTTTTCTCAGCTCGTCTCATCTGTCTCTCTCCTCTTGACCGGTGTTCCCTTTCTTTTTCCCTCGTCTGCTCACTCTATCTGCGTTATCCCTGTCTCTGTCATATCTTGCCAGGTTCGGTCTCTTTAGGTTGTCTACATTAATCTGTCTGTTTATCCATCTGTCTGCTCGACTCACTTCCCTCACCCACCATCTTCTTCTTCTCTCTATCCTCTTTAACACTCGCTGACTCTTTCTTTGGCCTTTGCGCTTTCATTTTTCCCTCGTTCTCTCTCTCTCGCTTGCTCTCTCTGTGTCTCTCACTCTTTCTCCTTTCCTTGCTGATTGTGGCCTCCCCATATTGAAGCAAGGCGCCCTGACAGCCTGCACACACCCCGAGTATTAAACAGGAGCCGGGAGCCAGGAGATGAATGTACCGCGCTCTAGATTAATGAAGTGATTTTCAAGACAGTCCATATTACTGACAGGCTCGTCAGATCATATGCGCACAACGACACTGCACCGAGCTGTGCGTATATGCGAAAGCACACTCTGGACTGGCATCTTAAAGCACATGTGCAACCACACATACACAAACACCCTCTGGCTGCTTGGCGATGACGGATCGACCTGTGTGTTAGGACAGGGATGGGGGTGGGAATAAAGCTACTGAGGAATATGAGTGATAAGACATCCACTATAATCATTCTCTGCTATTCATTCACCCTCCCCACCACTCCCCCTCACCTCTCCATCTCCCTATCAACTCATCTCCTGCGTTTTATTACAGGGGGTTTTCAAACTTTCTCTCTCAGGGGGACAGTATTTTCTCTCCAAGTTTCCCCTCTGCTGCTTTTGCTGACTCCAGTGCAGATTCTACATTACAAGCTAATGTAACAAAATATTACACTGCTGTTTTTCAGAGAAGTGACCTACTGTGTCTCAGTGTTTTCACATCCTGTTATTTGTTGGAAAGTCCTGGGAAGGATTTGGCAACGTTGCACAGCTAATAGCAATGGGTACTAATTTTACAATTATTTGAGTACAGTTTTAAATCTTTTTTGCGGCTCAAGCCTGGACCCGGGCCCAGTCTTTGAAAAATGGCACTCTAATGTATGTCACTCTGATATGTTTTTACATAGCAATGGTGTGTAATTGGTCAGCTTTTTCTATCAGCACTGTCGGGAGTGCTGTGAGTAATATATAACTCTACAAAGGATGCTCTTTGTGCTGCAAATAAAGACAAATCTGACATGATGACTAAGAAATTTCATATTTTGTATCAAAATAATTGTGGTCAGATTATTGCTTGTATTTAAAGAACTATACTGGCGTAAATTATTCAGATGCAGCAGGCTAAACATTTTTTTCCCTGTAATTGCAGGCAGTCATGGGCTTCCATTCATTTCTGTAAATTATAAAACTCCATTAGCAGACTCTTTAATCTTTCTTGAGTTGTGTTTGCCATTACCGTGACCCTGCATACTTTTTTGTCACTGTTACATTTAAGTATGGTGCCATAAGGATATATTGAAAAAACTGCAGTGTGTTTCCTCATAGTAAAGACTTGAGCAGGTTTAATGGATTTTCTTATTGCGCCGAAATGAATGGAAGGCAATGGATGCCTGGATAGTGTGACTAAAAATTGGACGAATGCATTTGTTAATGTGGTTTGAAAAATGGTTAGCGCTGATATAAAATATTGTACATATGTTTTTAGAATTCAGTGTTTTTCACATTTACTGATGGGAAATGGTTTCTTTTTTTAAACTCACTTACTGATCAGCCATTTTTTTTCTAATCGATCATCATTTTTAAAAACACAAACAAAAATAAACACAATTGGAAGCTCATAAAAAAGCAACACTTTGCAAACAGCAGATCCAGTGATCCAGACAGGCCCTTCTGTAATGCAATAGTTTACTATAGCCCATAAGCATCTATCAGTCTCAGGTATCTATATTGATTAATCTCTTTAATCAGGGACCTGATGGGCAGTTTATAGCTCTTTGCCACACCAACAGTCTAAGTTTGTAGCAACTTTCCTCTGATTTCTCTGACCTCTGATCAGCACAGATACTGAAGGAAGTCGACAGGGCCGGTGCCCAGGGACAGTGACATAATGTCTATATGCATTGCCAAAAAATAGCTGGCACAGACAGGAATAGTTTGGGGGTTGTGAATGTGTTTTTAATGCAGTTTGCTACTTTTACATGCTATCTTAACACCCCCTGAAATATATCTTGCTTTTGCTGCCCTCCAGTCACTGGATTTCTCCCCTTGCAGCAATGATACTGGTGCAGATGTACCCACCGGTGAGGAATGTCCTCAAGTGATGTTACTTGAGTCAGACAGACCTCTGTAGTAGTCTGCTGCTCATCTCTGCTTGAGGACAGATGTTCCAGGCTAAATAACATACCTGTAACATAACACACCTTTATGTCTAACCAAATGTCAGCAGTCAAGGTGCACTGTGGTTAATGTACGCACTACGTTTTGACAGGGAAGAAGAATATGTGGCATTAAAATGAATGAAATCTCTGTTTCTGCTGCACCCTTTCAAAGAATTCAGATTTTTTTTGACACCAAAACTGATGCATTCCATAGCCTTCCTCTAACCTTGACCATCACAACTTGAACCTACTTGCATAGACCTTACAACAGCATTTTGAAGGTGTGTCAGAAAGTGAAGAAATAGCTGCCAAACCATTCTCACTCCATTGGTCTAAAACTAAGACGACACTCACACACACACAAACAGAGGATGTAAAGGCCATGCTAAGGGGCTCAGGTTTGAAGCCTGAATTAGCTGTGCTGGCTTTGGGCTGTGGCCAGGGATGACAGCCAGTGACCCCGACACCAACATACGCTCCACCCAAATGAACATCTCTCTCTCCATGTCAGCTATCCATCCCTGTCAATCTCTCTCAGCCAGCCTGCCTGTCTATTTATGCTCTTGGCCTGTCACCTATCTATCTCTGTCTCTATCGCTCTGTCCATCTCATCTCTCTCCCCACCTAGTCACTCCATCACTTGCTCACTCTCTCACCCGGCTCACTCTCTCGCCACCTGTTTTTGAAGTCCTCTATATCTTTACCCAACTCTTCGTCAAAGTCAAGGTTTTTCGCTCTCACTCAGTTTTAGCCCTCATCAGTTGAGTTTCATTGATGTTTTCCTGGATGCCCTCTGCTTCCCACCAAGGTCTTTTCCTCCTCCACCTCCCTCTCCCTCTCCCGCTCTCCCTCTCACTCTCTGTGAGCCAAACACTCTGTCTTCACAATCACTCTGAATCTGCAGAGAATCCGGGAACAATTTGTGAACAAAAGGTTATATTGGAAGTACAAAAAGTACTAAACTGTGACAGGATTTTTAATTTATTCCCAGCAGATACACCAATGCACACCCTAAAACACAATCAATAAATAATTATGTCATTTAAAGTATTGCAGAGAAGGAATACCAAACAACCTATATTTGAACAATTTATGTCAAGTATTTTACTTTTGCTCACAATAATTAAAGAGCAGAATTAATAGAATTTTGATGTCATACTGTGATGACTTTTTTTCGATGAAGTCAGCTCAGTGAACTGAAGTACTACACTGGAGTCTGGCGGGGGCAGGCAGCAGCTGCTGTGAATGAATGCAGCTGAACCAATCAGTAGCCAGGAATAGTATGCATTCACAACTTTTATTTTGTTAAAAGACATTTTGAAAACATGTGTGTCCTACCTGAGCGAGTAAGTGTACGTGTACATGTGCCTGTGCATGTGATGCATGCAGGCAGCTATGTGCATGACTAAATGTGTGCTGCTGTGTGCATGTGCCGCTGAGGCGGTATATATCTGCATTGGCTGTTTACTGCATTGCAGGAGATCTGTCCCAACTGGCGGGGGTACAGCCTCCCGGTGTGAGCGCAACATTTCGTGGAGCCGCAGACGTCAAAATCTGCTTTGTGCCATGCGAAATATTACGGCTCCCGTCCCCCCTTGGTGATTATTAAAAGAGGAGCTAAAACATTATAAATGAGTCACACATTCGTAGGGTGATGATGGAAGTGACAGCACAAACTGGCAAACTTTTCCTTCTCTCTCAGCATTTCTTTTGTCTTTGTTCGTCTGTCTCAGTGTTTTGTGCTGATTATCCTGCACTTGTTCACACAGCTGTAGAGAGGTTTTCTTATCCAAACTGGTAATACATATGGTATCAGAGATAATTATGACAGCGCTGTAGTCTATAATTGTAACACCACAGTATAAGATTAACAGTTCCATTGCATTTTGCTCATAATTTTCTGTAATTTGGTCAACATTGCATTACAACACCATGAAAGGTAACAAATAAAATGCTTCATTAAAAAGTCATTTCAGGTCACCTGTCAATAATGACAGGCATTTATATACTGTACGTACACTAGCGAATTTCACGCTTCAGAGATGCAAGGCGATCCAGCAAAAATAGACCTGGTGCATAAAAAAGTGGAGATTAAAGCTATATAAATAGAGGAGGGACACTGAGAGAGAAACACATTTTATTCATGCCATCAGTCTGAATGTTGTCAGTGCTATTTCTTGTCAAAGGAGGCAGTGTGCAGAACGTCTGTTCTTGTGCAGGTAATATCTGCAGTGCAGGAGCAAACACTGCACGGCTTCCAAGTTGTAGCCCAGTTGTTGAAAATGACTGGTGTAGCCTGGCGTCAAACTCAAACACTATAACTAGGCAATAATGTACAAAACAATATGAATGAACTTACAGCCATAAGGGATTAAGATTTCTATCAATGGATCAGTCAGGTTGTATGAAGCATGTTATATGATTGACATACTCTGACTTGTATATGGCGGCGTGCTACGATATCAACACTAACTATTACCCACTGATATACACAGATATAGATGCACACACACACACAGACCAACAACAACTGCTTTGTCTGTAAAGAGCCAGTGCTCAATTTGTAAATCAGAACGCACAGTGCATATGAAAGTGGACAGGTGACATAACACTGTGCTGAAAACACGATATCATACGTGTCATATACGAGCTTTACTGGCCTCAATCTCAAGTAATTTGCATGATATAAATGTTATATTTTAACACCTTAAAATTATTTTTGGCTACTCTGTACAAACACAAATGTCCACATCTCCACATGGGACTTACAGCTCAGCCAGCAGCTCATCTCTCCTCAGGTCTCTCATAAACAATACTAAACAAGAATTGCGCAAACGTTTCTAAAATTAGAGCTAAAAGATTGTCATGGCAATAGAACCATTACACAGTGGCCTATTAATAAACAAATGCATTCTTAACTTATCTATTATCCACATCATTCCACATCACTGATATGTCCTGAGTTTTTTAGCTTTTACTCTGCATGTCTGGGGTCAGTACTGTGTGAACTTGTTATGTGTAGTTTTATCCTTGAGATAACACCAGGTAACTCCAGGTCGGTGTGTTTCATTGCTGGGTTTTCCTCCTGCTGCCACGGCAGTCCCCTCCTCCTGTTGGTGAACCTGGCTAGCTGCTAGCTGCTGCCGCTCTCATCGTCAGTCACTCCTGATAGCATTAGCATTAGCACTGCGACTTCCCCAGTTTGTCACCACCATGACTCATTTTGAAACATTAGGCAACTTTTTTCTTTTGAAAAACAACAACAACACGTTTTACTGTCTTTTTGACATTTTTCCTTGGCAGCTGAATGCTTACCATCCTCTCTATTAAGTGTTCTGACTGCCCTGCAGGTTTTAGCCTTTTCTTTTTTAACTGTGCAAATAACAACCTAATTACCCAGCGTGCCTTTTGCTCAGTGCATGTGCTTTTTAGGGTAACCTACATTTACTGTAATAAAGGACATGAAATTGCTTTGTCTTGCTTGGTCCAAAAATAAAGTAAAACAATATCACATATATTCCACATTTTTATTTATTTTTTTGATACCAGAGAGGTAGGCTACAGGATCAGCGTAAGCAGTAGCAGAACACAGGTAGTTAGAATCGAAGAGGTGCTGGAACTGGCACAAATTAAATCTGTGAAATACAAAAGTGATAGTACATAGGCTAAAGTTATTAGTTCTGTTTTGTAATTCATTTTGTTTGTTTTGTTTTTTGACCTGTCTATGGTATGTGCCCCCCCATCCACAGATGTCTGCCACCACACATTGAATACCTGAATGGTATGTGGTTCAACGCTGAAGTTGATATGTCTTTATAATCCAAATCTACATTTTTTTAATGTGGTATGTACACAGCATAGGAATGTGGGAAAATGTGTAAAACAATTTCAAAGTCAGTGTTTGTTTTTTCTGAAAGTTTTGAGGTTCAAATTCAACTCCACTTTTGGTTGCCAGCTGACCTCGAGCTGCAATGTTTTGTATGCTAATGAGTGGATAAGCTGTCAGTAGAAAGCCCACCTGTTGTCAGAAATTGCCCCATGCAGTGCACGGTTTAAAGAGGAAAGCTCACACTCAATTTGAATCTTAGGTGAGAAAGTACTTAAAGTACTTTTCTTTTTTTTCCCCATGTTAGCAAAATGTCAAGATTGTGATGGGAAAAAGTCGGTGGTGTTTGGTTCCATAGGCATTATTAAGCAGGAGTTTGCTTTTTGTAAACCCTCTTCCTCCTTTGCACGTGCTAACGTTAGCGGTGAGGTCAAAGCATTAATATTCTGTGTGTGTGTGTGTGAAAGAGAGAGAGAGAAAGAAGGGAATTGGCTGCTGAAGGTCTGGTATCAGTCAAACTGTCTTCTTCATGCATGAGTGATTGGCGTCGGCTCAGGCCTTATGTGGAATACCGACGGGAGGGGAGGAATAGGCTGGGGGAGGAGGGAGAGGTGGACGATGAGGATGTTGAGGGGGGAAAATGAAAGAGAAGAGAAGAGAAAAGAAGAGAAGGAGAAAGAATCGAGGGCGGGGTTATCCACTCTGTCTCATCGCAGCCAGGGGGACAAAAGTCAATTTAACAGCAATCACTTGGCTGATAACAGCCCCCCTGTAACCTGTTACTCCCTCAATGACTCCATCTCATCCCTCCCTCCCTCGCTCTCCCCCTTCCCTTGCTGCCTGTCCCCAAGGAGTGCTATCATGTTTTCTTTCTTGTTTCCTGACTTTAACACGTCCATTCATTCACCCTTTGCTTCTTGTTTATTTGGCTCTTTTCAAATGTCTCTTTTTTCTTACTTTTCTTTCTTTTATGTCACTACTTTTTCTTTCTTCTGGTGTCAAAGTCTCAGGATCACAGTCATTCAAGTCTGTTGCTCACCCTTCAAGAGTAAAAAGAAAATTTAACACACCTGCTGCTTTCTTTCTCTCTTACACACGCACAGGCATACACAGAGATGCTATAAACCTTACAAATTGGCAGGACCTATTTTAGTTTCCTGTGAAAGTTTAGTAAACTCAGCTGGCCCTTTGGCCCATATCCTCTTGCTGCCTTATCCTTAGCTTTTGTGTGTTTCTGTGTTGTGTGTGTGTGTGTGTGTGTGTGTCTAGTACATGGCCAGCTACATCACAGGCTGACAGAGCCCTTTCCTTTTATAGCTGCCCCCTGAGTAACCAGCCCAGAAAAGGGAAGAGGACAGGGGGACAGACACCGTGTCACATTCTCACACACACCTGCTCAGTAGGACACACACATACATGTACACACCAGCACAAACTTCTCTGGTTGTACACGTTGTACACAATCTGCAGTGCACTGGTCCTCACTAACATGGAACTACAACTCACTGTGCACACAGCAAATCAAAGGTGCAGAAATGTAAAGGGATGTACAGATATGCACACCAATAGCAAAATGTAAAAGTATACTACACAGTCCTGATAGGACCCACATCTACACACACACACACACACACACACACACACACACAAAGGCCAGACACATTCATGTGCCCATAACAATAAAGGTGATCTCTGCTCTGCATTAAGCTGAGATATACAGTTCCTCTTCATGCTGCTGATTTACATGTTTTCTAATTAACAACGATAATTCCTACCTCTCGTCTATTTACTGCTGTGGTAATAGGGGATATCATGACAGGTATTAACCCAATTATCATGAGAATTATTGCCCCCACCATGCCCTAGCTGTGTTCCAGTGTGAAACAGTAACCATCACCATCCATCCTGCTGTGATAACAAAGCCCATTAGGAGCCTCACAGCCGCCGTTATGGCCCGGTGGATGTTTGCATGAGAGGAATTAAGCTCATGTTGAGTTTAGAAGTATCTAACTTTATAAGGATGTTTCCAATTTTAATAATACCCAAATAAACCAGCTGAGTAACATGAGAAGAAGTCACCTGGACTGTAGAGAGCAGCGGAAACACCACTGAACCATCTCATGTTAGTGTAGTTACAGTCGTTCACACTGTCGCTTGGTCAGTCAGATAATAACAGTCTCTTTATGATCTACCTTTCTGCTCTCAGTGCTGCAGTGCTGCTCTGTATAGGTGTTTTCCTATATGAACTTTGGACCATGCCCAAAGACTCAGGTCCCAACATTGTCTGTAGTTGCCCCTTCATGCATGCAGCACACAACAGGAGGTTCTAACCTGCTAGAAATACTTTGATTGGTTTAGGCAAGAATTGCGCTTGGGTTGTGTGTGCAGGAAAACTGTGTTTAGTTTACAGCACATTGAAGGTGGCAGACAGAGTGGAATGTAATACACTATGTATACACAGATCCCACCAGAGAATGAAAGCTGCAGCGTTTTGGATCTGTGTCAAGCAGCAGCCGAGGCCATACTGAACCATAAGAGACTGCAGATGTTTTGCAGAATTCATAGATTTCCAGTGGAAGCTTGATTTTAACATGTCCCAGTATCAAACATGGAAAAAAATGGTGAAATCATTCTGGGATACTGGCCCTTGTTCATGTGTGGCACACCACCATGAACGAGTATTGAACAAAATGTTAGTTTAACAGTAGTTAAAGCCAGCTAACATTGTTAGCCCTCCTATGTTGTGCATTGTATCATGTAAACCTAATATAAATACAAGTAAAATATAATGTTATGTGTCCAAAAAAATCTAATAAACACATCAGTTTCATGGACTCTGGAGGCTGCTCTTCATTATCACTACATTAGCATTTTGGGGCAACTCAAGCTGGAAGGATCTCCCAACATCTTGAGGTGGAACTAGGAACAGGGCATATGTTTTGTGGTTATTTCTACTCTGGCCAGTGTGGTCAGTGACACAATGGTATGGCCTTTTGATTGGTTTTAGTTTGCCTTTTTGTCACCTGTCCTTGGCTTGGATTACAGAGCGGTCATATGGGTCATAATAAACCACAGATTCTCTTGCCATTTCTTGAATTTGTCTGATGATTTTGGCTTCAGCACTTACAGATGGGAAATTCCAGAATCTTGTCATCTATACAAATCTTTAGAGGTAGAGGCCATCTGTTATGGCTGGTAGTGAATCAAAGAGCCAAACACAGAGACTGGAGCTAATAAAGTAGAAAGTTTCATTCGTGGGATTGCTGCGTAAGAGCAATCAGAGTACTCCTTATTACCTCCTATGTTAAACAGGCTGTCCCTATCCTCATCAAAACCACTAACCTAGGGACTTTAAAACTGACATATCTCAATAATTTTTCATTTTTGCTACACAAATGGCAAATGTATGTCTTCAGCAAAACCTTCTGGTGCTCATTTTGAAAAAAATCAGCAATACAAGCTACTGTTTTTGAGTTGGGTGGGTGGGGGGTGGGGGTATCAATTCAGGTTGCAGTGGAAGCCAGACGCAGGCTTGTTGCAGAGAGTGATGATGGAGGCATGAATCAGGCAGAGGAGAACAGACATTACCTACTAAGCAAATACAATGGAGCAAAATCTATGAGAGAGGCTGGATGTGCGACTGAGTGAGCAAACAAACTCAACAATCTGGCTGAGTCCTAAGGTGGGAACCACATATTTGAAGCAGAGCAGGATGAAGATGATGATGGCTGGCAGCTTGTGGTCTGACTCCTGCACACCTAACTCCGCTCATGTAAACATGCACCTGCACACAGAGGGGAAGGGGTAGAGAGGTTGCCAACTAGGCAAAACTGGAGGGCCTGACATCCTCATTACTTTCAGCCTTTTGAAGATTTTTTTGGGGCTTATTCCACATGCAGTGATGCCTCTTTGCAATACGGCATGTCTGATAGGAAACAATGTACAAGTGTGGTGTTTGCCACTATTTTCTTATCTGGATTGCTTTCATGCAGTTGTAGATTTAAATGCTAGAGTTTGCTGGTGTCATTGACTACTGAAATCTTTTTTTTATAAAGTTAGAAAAGATAACTTGTATTAAATTGATATTAAGAAAACTTTTGACCCATGTTTTTTCAGCCATCTTATTCAGCTCTACAGAGAGCAATGTCATTCCATTACTACTTTGGTCCAGAAATTGATATACCATCAAATTTTGTACCCACATTCATGGTCCCCAGTACCAGGCCTGTCCTAATGACTTTGGTTGCCCCTTTGTTTTACTTTCTTTGTCAGCAGTTTCACTCCAATACTTCGGTTTGTGACAAGTACTTGTAAAAATAAGGGCATTCCTATCATCCTCAGCTACACTTGTGAAACTAAACTTGTTGTCATTGTGATTCATTCTATCTCTTTTTCTTGTTGCCCAACTTGATGAAAGTGCAAACCCTTGAAAATGCAGTGATTTTATAGGCCAAGTTTGGTACTCAACTGAATGAAAGTGCACAAGCCAGTAACTCAAGGGTGTGTTCTTAACTGACAGTATGAACAAATTAACAAACTACTGAACATACAGTATTCACTCACTATGAATCTTTGAACTAAACCGATCCAAACAGTTTGAATCAGCAAAGTAATTCAAAGTCTCCACCTTTAATTATAGAAAAAACTAAGTCTATACTATTGACATTTATATTTTGATTTTCTCTTCATCATTGTCTTGAGAGTGTGAAAGATAAGGTGTGAAGTGAAAGCCATCTCTTACTACTGAGACACACCCCTTCCTGCATTCCAAACAGGGTTAGATGCATATAGTGGCCTGTATAGTGCATGACAACATTAGTATGAACAGAATCATCAATCTGGCCTTTCCAACATATGAGCCGTGATCCACTATAACATATGGATGATGGGACATGGGGAGAGAGAGCATGTGAAGGATCTCATTGTTAAGAGAGGATGGATTTTTAGAGGGGAAAGTCAATTACGGCTCACAAAGCACTTGGTTAAAATATCAAGGTCGTCGTACAGTGATAGGCCCTGTATCTAAGCTGTGTCAAAGTGCTATTTTTCATCGCTTTGTGTCTCTTCTGGAGGTCAAACCCATTTGGGCCTCATTTATTAACCCTAAAGTGCTGCTGCTGGCAGGAGCTGGGCTCTCAGTGCTGAGGGGCTGGGGAGCAAAGCAGAGGTTTGCCCCCGCTTTGCTCTGCTTACTGTGTGCAGGTGTATTTGTATTAGTCTGTGTGCAGCAATGGGTGGATGTCAATGTGTTTTGGTGTGTATGCATGCGCATGCACATGTAAGTAATACCCCATCCATCTATCTAATAGAGTAACACTTGCGGACACAGTGTGATGGACAGAGGGCACACTGAAATCCACACAAACTCAATCTGCACTTATTGTCAATAAACATTAGAGAGATCATCAAGGAAAAGCAGGGGATGGTTGTTTTTATCACAATAATGACACAGTGCTTTAGGAGATTAAAAATCAATGGAGCCCAGCAGCTCGATGACAGACTGTCTTGAGATGTACATTGCCCACAGGTATTTTCCATTCCCACCACAGAGGTCAGGGTTGAAGGTGGCTCCATTGGGCTGTCGATTAGGAGCAATGTTTCTTTGTTGAAGGACGGAACAGATCAACATGCAGATTTCAAAACTGCATAAATTCACTTTGGAAAAAGGAAATACTGACAAAATTTTAAAGAAATGATGTGTCTGCAACATGTATTATGGAAATCTTTTCATTCGTTTGTGAGGAACTTCAGTTGTCTATATACCTTTTACATCCAAAGTAACCCGTGGCTTTTAGAAGTCAAAAAAGCCTTAATATAAATGAGCACAGCGATAGCTCAGGCAGCACACTTTAGTCATACTTGATTTATATGACTGGCATCAGCTTTTTCATTCATGCTTCATAATTAATAACTCATTTAGGACAGTGTGGCTATTGCCTGGTGTAGAATAGAAAAGTTCCACCCAAAGTCTCTCTAAAAAGATGGACAACAAGACACCCTCCCAAAACAGAAGCCTGGTCATCACCTGGTAACTGGGGAGACAGATGCAAAGTGGATCAAGCTAAAAAACTCACTTCCCTGCCAAATATTTTTTTCTCAAGGATGATTTCTATTGATTTAGATAATTCTTATTGTTCTGATGTATGTTTAAGGGTTAATGTTTCTCATAAGTTTGCTTTTAATTTGTTATGAGCTATTGAAATGGTGTGAGTCATCATGGTTGACAGCTGAGACTGACCTGCCATTGGTTGGGTCATGACTTCAATACTACAGCTCTACTCCCTGATCATGACTGCGCAGACTCCAGCTCAAAGTGACATCACCAGCAAAAGATGGCAGCACCTGTTCAGGGCAATTTTAGCTCTTGTACAGTGGGAGGAAATGGAGACACATTATCCGTCTTTATATACAGTGATTCCTTCCACTCTTTACATTACTTTAGATTAATACTATGTAACTGACAATAATGAGTATGCTGGCTGACTTTATGACTCTTGTTAAACTACGATGTAGCATGTCACTGATAAACACGGTGACATCATCCAAAAGAATATTAGAAATTATGTCAAACTTCATAACTTCTTCAGTTTCGCTGAATTGTGGAAAATCGGCAACTTGCCTGGCAATAGCTTCCACAATGTCTCCTCAATAATAGAATTTGCTCAGTTGTGGCAATGTCTTCATCAATTCTCCTGATACTTGTTAAATATTAAGATAGTTAAGTCTGGAACAAACTGGCCAACAGACTGGCACTCATATCCCCAGAGCTATGCTGATAGCACTGCAAATGCCTTACATATTTGCTGTGTTGTGTTTTAGCATGAACCTGTTCTTCTTGTATGAAAAAAAGTGATTAAGATAATGGTGGCTGCTTTAGAATCATCTGCCAGGGAAAGGTACGGCCAAATCAGGTGAATGCCCTTGGATGTACTAAAGCAGGCTTTGATAATTAATTCAATCTTAATGGTTAGGCTTGTTTCAATCTTTTGTGTTTATTGTGAGTGTTGGCATATTTGATTCATGCGCTGCTAGTCCTTGTTGTCCTATGGAAAGGGGTAAATGAGCCTATTGTGTAGGGCTATGATTGATCAGTCCATGTACTGTCCCAATGCTTTACTATACTTTAGTAGAGTGGCACTTAAGTTTGTGTGTGCTTGAATGTGTACATGATCACATGTATGTTTGTGCATGTCTTTATGTCAGCATGCACTCTCCAAATGTAGCTCGTTGGTATGGAATTGTCTGAAATGAACAGAGTCCATTAACACCTTTCTCTCTAAAGGTGATCCGGTGCTGACTCAGGTTGTGAGAAGGGGAAGGTAATTCTTGAAGGACAGTCCATCTGTGATGAACTCCCCCTTTGCAACCTCCATTCCTTGGAGTGAGGGATTGTAAAATTGGCACTTCAACCCCACCCCTGCCCCCTTACAAAAGGAACTGAACAGCATAGGGGAATAAAATGCTGATCTAAGAAATCAGTAGGAAACCACTTGGGGGTCAAGGAGAAAACGCAAAGAGAGAGGTGTAATGATTTAACTCAACTATGGTGCCTTTTATGACAGAAGGGGAGGCCAAAGGAATGAGTGAGTTGAAAAAGGATAAGGAGGAGAGGGGATAAAGAAGTTGTACGGAGTAAAAAAAAGACAAAAACAGCCATGAAGATGGATGAATGTGTGACCAAGATAACAAAGAGTAGTGGAGATAGAGAGTGATGTGTATGAGCAGGTAATACTGATATTAACACACACTCTTTTTAGGACAGTTTCTCAGTGATAAGAGGTGATAGCTCGGGTGTTAAAGATGTTTTTTTGCAAAAGAGAGATAGATATTTAGTAAGAAAGTGGAGCTCAGTTCAAATAGAATGGAAATGGGACATCACTTAGGTGTTGAAAATAGGCAAAGAATAGCATTCCTCTTCATATTAGGCGGACCTATTGACATCCACAGACACTAGTATTGTCAAATATTCTGTCCATATTTTAACTGGATAATTAATCTGAAGACTGTGTTCTATTTATGTCACATTTTTAACTGCACTGACATTTACATGTCTATATATATAAGTCTATCTTTGCATTTCATTTTTCATGTACACAATGCAACACTAATACTGTTGGTAAACCTGTCAAAAGACTGAGAGTCTACAGGTAGAGTTTGCTCACTTCCTATTTAATGGCATTGTACCAAAAATGGCTGCAGTTCACCTATAGAGCATGAGGTCAGATCACTGAATCAGGGTTAATCCAACTAAATGGCTAAAATGATTATTTACGCACCTGCTTCAAAACAAAAAAGCCAAAATGTTAGTCTTTGCAACTACAGTGCTTCTGAAAGTATTCACTCACTTGGAGGTTTCCCCTTTTATTGCTTTTGTAAATGAAATCATGGTCAATATAATTTAATTATAAATATTCAGTGCCTTTGAAGTGATTAACTAATTCAACAGAGGTCTAGTCAATTGGTGCTAGTATACTCAGAATAAGTGAAATGGAGATCATCTGAGCACAGTAAATGCATCTCAAGTAATTAGAAATTATATTTACATTGTAGAATTAATGCTTTTTGGTTCATTCACAAATTCCCTGCTACCTTAAGTGAATAACAAGCTAGCATTATATGATGTAATATATGCACATTGTACACCAGTAAACAGCCTTCCATGACATTTCAATCAATGGTGTTATTGTCAAAATGCATTGGCCATACATTGGCCTACCTGTCAGTGGGTTTCATGTCACATTGGCTGATGAAATTAGGAAATAGGACATATTAAGACCAGCATGTGGAAAACGGAACCACTTTCTGAAACTTAACACCAAAGATCATGGTAGTGATGGTGAGGTGGTGGGTTGAGCGATAGTAGCTCTGCAAAATCACACTGAAATAACAAATTGTATACATATTTATGTAACCACATTCAAGGAATGATTAACTTTCGGAACCCTGACAGACAGATCATCGGTCCAGGATGGTGGCATCAAAATGTTTGCCTTTGACAGTGTAGAAAAGCGGATGACAAAAACATAAGAGAAATTGAGCCAAGATACAGAGATAGCCTGTTCTTACTTTTCTTTGGATGTGGAAAGAGTCAGTTTACATTCAAGTGAATGCTACAACAGTGATTTCTTCATCAGTGATAAAAGAGAGATGACAGAAGAAAGTGGTTGGTGTTGGAGTCCTTTATTGTGGTAAAGCTTTGAGAGAGTCATGATGGTTCTTACTTCCTCATATAGCTTACTCTGGCCGAAAACCAATGGAGATGTGAGCCAGACTACTGGAGGCCATAAATATATGTAAATGAGCCCACTTACATATTCCAGATTGCATTTTAATGCAGATAAGATCATGCATTACTCTTATCCCTAGAAATGAAATCCGCATTATATATATAGGCCTACTGAATCCCAACAAGGATATTTCCCTGGCTCCTATGAATATTCAGGTTATCCTGATTCTTGAATCCAAAATCCTATTTGATTTCATTCACATAGATGAATAACTTTAGATAAATTCATGGCCAGGTCTGAAAATGATTGCATTGAAGTAGGAATTTCAGAGGATCTAATTTTACACCTTTTTCATGAAAGACCTGATTGGAGGACAGTCAGACCTGGTCTGAATAGCACATATCACAATCTATATTGGACAATTCTCCAGCATTCATGTTAGTGCCATTGTAAGTGTTGATTTTGGAAGAATTGTGCCCTTTTCTTATCAAAAGTTAAAGTGGGCAGGAGTTTAGAATGAAAACAGCTGCTGTGCCTTGCCAGATGATGCCATGTTGCACTGCTGCAGAAGTTTAGCCAGGTTAAACTCTTCTGCCAGACAACCTTGCCCTCTCGACACAGTTAATATGAACATGTCCTAATAGTGTGAAGGTTGCCATGACGGATGGCCATATGTCTGACTTAAATGCAGACTGGGCTTCATGCTCTGTTGAAGCCCTGCAATTAACACAGCTTGCCTGGGTTGCCTTTTCATTAAGCATAACAATCTTTTCCTAACCACAACCATGTACAGTGTTTCAGTTGCCTCACCCTAACCAGATTTTATTTGCTATAAACACAGTCCCTGTTCCTAATCTTAACCATACCATAGTTGCCAGGTCCAGATATTGTGAAAGAGAAGTAACCCAGTGAGAGTCAGACCCTGACAGAGAGAACAGCAAAATGAGCAGCTGCATGACACTTCACCAGATAACAAGCTGGTTAAAAAGACTAGTAATACATGCCGTGTAAATAAATACAGACACACAGTCATGAGGCTCATGGTAAAATGAAAACCTTCTCAACCCTATTAGACATATAATTATTAGACCCAGCCTGACTCTGGATGAGTGGACCTTTGCGTTGGACTATTATCATGTGAAGACCACCAGGTGATGTGAAAAATTCATAAAGGTTGTATGCAGAGTCCATAATCTGCATTTGAGATTATGGACAAAACTGTTGCAATACGTGACAGATTGACAAAAACAAGCTTTAAATGCTAAATTTACAAGTGCAAGTCTGTAAAGCAGCATGTGAACTAGATGCATAATAATAATGGTGTGCAAGAAAGAAAGCTTTACAGACACAGGCCACAGGTTTAATTGCATTTAATAATTTATATTTCAGCAGCAGCCAGCCAACTGCTTGCCTGTATTTATGCACGTGGAATAAAAGCAAGAAAGAAATGTACTTGCGAGAAGCAACGTATTGTATAAATTGCAGTATGTTCTACGAAGTTTCACAGCAATTTATTACCAATTCAAACTACAATACACTGGTCAAAACAATATTTTATCTTTGCAAATTACGTTATCTGACATTTATATGACCTGAACTAGTATTGGGGAATCTTGATTTGTGTATATATATATTAGTAACAAATTATAAAATTATAAGTACCCTTGAGTTGATGTGGATTTCAAACATTTTATCACCTTTTTAATATATTTTTATAGATTATATAAAATTTAATCCAACAGATTTGTCTTTTTTAAAGGAGGTTCTTCCCCTTCATGTCAACTGTAGCATGCATAAACACATGCTAAACCTCTTGAGTTTATTCAACCCCAATCGATTCCAAATGGCAACAGCAACTGCGGATAATTCTGATTAATTCAGTAAAGGTAATATATCATGGTAAACATGATGCCAGCAATTGAATTTTGCAAAGTGGTGTAACAACATTAATATCAGGCTGTAAACCTTGTTATTTTTTACATTCCTGCAATGTCTGCCAACATGAATTACTATTAATGTTAGTGGCAAAGACATTTTTTCCTGGAAATTGTGTTACACTCCGCACCAAAAGTTAATGGGTTCTTTCCTTCCCCACCATTCTACCAAGTTTCAGGAAAATTGGATCAATAGTTTTTGTGTAATCCTGCTAACAATCAAACAGCAATGAAAACATAACCTAAAAATGTCAAACTATTCCTAGAGCAAGTTTTTTTTTTTTTTTTTTTTTTTTTTACAAATTTATAACTGGGCTCAGTTCAACTGGTCTTAACTGTCTGGAACACATACACAACAAGAACAAAGTTCACACATTTCCAAACTGGTGATCACTCAGAGTTATTCCTCATAAAAATTCCCTTCAGGCGCATCATGTTTTAACTGGCTTAACTTCTTTATTTTATCTTTATTTTAATAACTTAATGATAAAATAGGACAGGTGTTCACTCAGTTGATTTTTAATTAAAATAATACTTGGAAGGGAAGCAGAAACTACACCAGATATCATTCTGAAAGCTAGAACTAGCATGGATATGTAATAAAAGCATACTAATGTATTTCTCAAATGCATTTCCTGTCTCAATCCCCTCTTTCTCTTGTGTATTTTTTTGCCTGCCTCTTCAGCTAGTAGCTCTTGTAGACTAAACATTGACATTTTTCTCAGGCCTGAGGATGCTGATCAGAATATTCATAGACTATTGATTATTTCAGCTCAGGAAATGGAGACCCTCCACACTTCTTTGGTTTTACACACCCCCTCCTCATTCCTCTATTAATGTGTCTGTGAAGGGAGAGAGGGATCTTAAAGGTTAATTGATAGAAAGAAGTAATAGCTGAGAAAGAAGTGGATGAAGCTGGTCACAGGAGTTTATTAGTGGCTCCAGGTATCTACCAAACTGATAATTTGTGTGTGTATGTGTATTTGTGTGCCAGTTACCTCTAATGTCGGATGTCACATTCATTGTTCACAGTGAATTCCACTACTTTAATCACATTGAGGAAACTCCATACTCTTTATTGTTTTTATTAACTAATTCTGCTGGTATCTACTTATCCACCGAGCTTGCCTTTGTTTTGTTTTGCCCACCAGTCAGTAGCGTGATATCCATCTCACTAGTCAATTTCTGCTGACACAAAAGCTGTGGAAGCTGTTGCCAGCTGTTACATCTCTGATTTGTTGTTCAGTCAGGTCTGGTGTGCCCAATCACAGCTGCTTTCCCATCAGAGTCACAGCCAGCCAACCATTTAGAAATAGGGACATTATCTTGCTTCATAGCTACCTAGCAATACTCCTTAAAAAATAGTGACAAAAAGATGGTTGTCCCGGTTGTAAGTCCATATACAGAAACAACAACTATTAATAGTTGACATTTGTATTTTTTGATTATTGTAAAAAGCAGTGTCAACAAGAAATGGGCCAACATGAATGCAGTGTCAGGCTGGATTAAGTGAAATGAAATGGCACTTCAGTCTGATTATCTGGCCACTGTAGCGGTGGCATAGATAGATTGTCTGTTTTTTTTATTTCATATTCATTCATTTAATGAATAAGTATGAGTTCAAATTAGGAACAAGAAAACCCTTGGAACTCCCCCTCAAAGACTGTAAAACTATTAGTGGAGGCAAATAGTTATATCCACTGTCACAGGCCAAGACATATGTATACATTTGAAAATATACACAAATGTTCATTTTCACATACATACCCTGTACTCTACTATTAGATGAGACAGACTTTCCCTGCTGGATTTCTGACCAGTTGTTTGATTAAAGTTGACAAACCGCTTTAAAATGTCAGAGAGCAGTGTAGCATATGACAGGAGTGGTAAGAAGGACAGATTCACAATATATTCTGGGACCTTGCCGAAGTCCTCTCCTCATTACATCTATCCCTTAATACGACAGGCTTTTATCAGTAAGTCCATAGAGTTGTCAAAAATGTTCTTGCAGTGGTGATATTGAACCAATAAGATGATATCTGTCTCAGATTGTCTCATTGGGACATGTAATATATTTGTGTGTTCACTTACAGTATAAGTAACAGTTTTGGGCCTTTTTTATCCCCCACTGCCTTTGTGACTGATCCAGTCACAAACGGAGACCTCTTATACACGCCCCATCAATGACTGATCCACAGTCTTTTTCATGGTTACAAAAATAGATGTACAAATGAGTCAAACCGAATGTCTTGATGCAGCTGCTACCCAAAAGTAGAATAATACAGAAAGATAAAAACAGTTTCTTTGAATCATTCTGGTGAAAGTTACAGCAGAAATCAACCATTTAATGTGAAAGCCTTCCCAAGTAAGCATGTGTTATAAAATACTAAAGCCAAAGTCAACTGTCCATGACACAGCTTCAGTCTGAATATTTAAAGCAACATTTAAAGAACCTGAATGCCAGAAAAAACTTGAACAAATGGCAGTAATAAGCACTGGTTACAATGGGTAGATTAAATCCTTTCCACCCAATGTCCACCTACTCTCAACAGCTAATTGCCCAGACTTTTGACTGAAGACTTTGTTATCTTAAAAGCAATATTTCAAAACTGAATTTTAGGATTTACACCATTTCATGTAAACTTGGTAACTTGGTAGTTAGGTAATACTCGTAAATAAGCCTAAATTGCATTAAATTGAAGGTGGTGATGTTGGTATTGCTATGGTAATTGTAAGCTACACTTGCTGTGTCTCTCTGCCCCCAGAGAATCCATGAGAGAGTCATTTGGTTTACCTTTTGGAATCTCTTTTGGTTTGTTTCCTGTTTTATTTTGATAATGATTTCCTAGTGTTTCATGTTCCCCAGTCTTTTTTGCTGTTTTTTTTGCTTCCTTTTATGATTTGGATACCATTGTTTTCTGAATTTAAATTGCTTGCACTGTACCTCCTTGTCTGTCTTCTTTCTGTATTTGAGTTCAGCTTGCTTCCCAGTTACAATAAATCCTCCAAGCTAACCAACCAATTAGGTTCAGGGTTGCTGTCAAGGATTTTGGGCCCCTGATTATATATATACATTGAACCCAAACACCCCACTGTCACATGCCAGGCCAACCCTGAAAATATAACACTGTGCAGACATGCATGCAACATTCTGCAAACATTCATAAAGAAAATCTTAATGTTCTCTGGATGTTTAGTGTTAAATCCATTTCGGTGGTAGCGTGCAAATAAAATATAATGATGATGGGTTCATAATTTAATTTAGAAATTGAATAGAAATGTTCTAATATTTTTTTGTACCTCTGTCAGCCACTAAGGGTCTGCACCCCTGGGATGCTATCCTTGCATATGACCCAGAGTGTACCAGTGGCAAGCGAACTGGTCCATTTGTTGTCATGTTAACAGTAATACACCATCAGACTGTTGCTTTTGGAAAGTTACAGAAAGAGTTACATGGGCCTCTTAAGATAGTGAGCATGGTAAACATTGCCCCTGCAAAGCATTAGCAGGTTAGCACTGTCTTTGTGAGCATGCTGGCATTAAACATTTACTGCTACTCACCACAAACTGGACTCGTAATCTTAATTTACAGTTTCTGCATCCGTGTGACCATGTGGGTTCTACATGGCATTTCATCTGTTAATGCTGGTGCAGATCATATGCATGTGTGAACATGTCTACCTTGGCACAAAACCAATAGCATAAACAGAATTCTGAACTGTCTGCATTCATGGTCCTCATTTGTTTTTGGGCTATATAATATAGTAGGACTAAACATGATTTTTTGTAATGCTGAATTTTTTAGACAGTGCAAATGTGCATTGCCAGGAGTGCCACTTCACTCAACCTGGTCCATGTCCTCTGTTTTTGTTCTCACCCTATCACTCACCCCTCTCCCTCAGTCCCATCTGCCCTTGCCCTGTTCTCTACCATGAGCCTGAATATACTGTAGACAGCATCAAGTGAATTTCTTAGTGGGTTTCCCAAATATTTTGTAGCTGGAGGAGCAACTTTTCCCCCGTTTGAGCAGGTCATAAAATTATTATGAATCTTCGTGTTTTTTCTGTTCAGCCCTAAAAAGAAATTATTACCCAAAAAGCAGTTTGAGCAGAGCCTCTAGCTCTTCTTCAGGCCACTGTCTCAAGGAAGGGAGTGAATCAGTGTATGAGGGATGGTATTCTTGACACAGCTGTGTGCATGGTTGTATTGTCGATTTATGAATATTAATTGAGGTTTGACACTATTATTGCCTGAAATGCATGCTGAAAGATGGCATGTTGCCCGAATCATCTACACGGCAATAAAAACTTAAATTGGAGTGCTGCGCCGTATTCTTTATCTATGATTTATGCACTTTGCCATGACTGAAAATAGAATGTGAGATTCTCAGGACAAAAAAAAAACACCTGAATGAAACCACATTCTCAGAGCATCTGCTATCATAATGCCATTTTGAGACCAGTCAATAACATTTTCTTTTGTTTTGCTGGATTCAAAGATTTTCATACTTTTTTGTAGTTAAACTTGCATCCAGTGTATTTTTGACCACTTGGGGGCAGGACAATGAGGTGTACGACACTTGCATATTATAACTCAATAATGTTGATAGAACAAGTTTGTTTGTGGGCATTTAGACCAAAAACACCCCGAGCATTCAAAATGACACTGACATGTATTCTGCCACTGGAAAGTTGTCAAGGCAACAATCATTTAGTCTTCTGTCGTTATGATCAGAAGGTGAGCAGAATAAAAATCTGCTTTACAGTTCATTGCCTTTTACCACCTCTTTTTCCAGCTCTTTCTCTAAACGCTCTGCTACATCACCAGCAACTCGCACGCTAGCTGTTTGTTGTTGGGCAGCACCACACCATGAAGCAGGATTTTAGAACCTTTTAGCCCGCCCCAAAAAAAGCTGCCTGTGGTGACCCAAAACTATACTGATAATTGCAGTGATCTGCAATTTGATGTTATGAGATTGCGAATAGATAGCACACAATGTAAAAAACATTTTGTGTGTCATATCTATGAATGTAAGTTCTTTGAGTGTCATTTAACATGTTATTTTGCACATGGTTAGGGTTAGGGGTAAAAACATAGAGCATGAAATTCTGTTTAAAAGCAAAAAAATAAACGAAAATTGGTGAACCCTAAAGCCAAAACAATGTGATGAAAAATGTGCTGTAGGTGATAATTTATTGATTTGTCCCTTCAAGCAATATAAGGCTGTTTTAGGTGTAGCCATTTGATGCACTTTAAATATCAGAATATTCATCGGACCAGCATTGACATGAGGCAGAAGTATTTACGAATGCATTTAAAACTAAAACTCACCTAAAATTTTGTGTTTTGAATAGTTGCCTTTTTGATGATTCAGGGTTTTTCCTTGGTTGCCAGTGACATCTATTTACAATCCCGTTTCTTAGGTGACATCCCACCGTTAAGAAGTCAGGCCATGATGATGCCTTTTAGGTAGACACCTTCATTTTTAACAGACATATAAAAAGTCTATCTGAGACAGCCCAACAGGCGTGAAATGTGAAAGGAAGACATTCGAGGACAGAAAATGCAGAGGACTCAAATTACACCCCTCATCGCTTCGCTACCTACCACGCTGTAGCACAGTCTCTGCTCTCTCAGATGCCAAAATGCCTTTTAAGCCGACATTTAATCCCATCTAATGAATTAGAATCCCTTTGCTGGGTAAGTAGGGCTTAACGGTAATTGAACGGATAGTACTACTCTACATAATTTTTCTTATGTTAAGAAAGGGAGGGGGTAAAAAGAAAGACGTGTGAATTTAATGTGAGCTTACTAAGAGGAAACTGGCCTTGAGTCCACAAAACGATCTTAAGAGGAGGGGCGGGAGCTGCTCGATTCCTGCTTGTACCACCCCTTTGCTGACCTTTCTGAAATGGACTTTAATGCATAAAGTGGAATAAAGCGGAATTAATCATGTGCAGGGACTAGGTCATGGACAGGGGTGTAACACAGATGGCTGAGTGGCACTATTGGTGAGTGCGTGTGCGATCGGGACCAGCCCTGAAATACACACACACAAACACACACGCAGACTCGCACATTCACACAGCCATAGACATAATTCGCATTCTTTGTCAAACAAAAGTGCAGACGAGGTGAATACCGCACAGATAGCTCTTCCGTTTAATCGCCCTGTTGAGCTGGAAGTTTCAAAGGTTACCACTGCAGCTGTAGTCGACTGCAGACCTTTGTTTGGCTTTTCTTTCTGCTGAGTTACATGTCAGCCTTATGTGTGATTGTGTGGATAAGTATGAAGGATTTTCTTCTTTCCCAAGGTGCATGTGCTTATATTTCATGTCCTTCTCATCCCCTCTGTGCATCTGCACACACACACACAAACTGGCTGTTAATATGTAAATACTCATATCAAATACACTCATATGCAAGCATGTGAGTGTATTTGAGATGTTTCAGATGAAGAACATTTCTCCTGGTTGATCTGCACCAGCAACTCTTACCCTAAGCATCAGCAGTACACCGGACAGACAATACATTCAGGCATAACAGAGCAGAGAACCACGTTGCTGGACACTTTCAAATCTGTATTTATTATTCATTGATGTCAAATATTAAACATGTTGAAGAGAATTTGCCGGATAGCAACTGGATATTGTGATTTAATCTGCTGACAACACAGGGGACAGATCTGGTTCAACTCGGCCCAGTAAGTTGCAGTGTCCAAGTCAGGGGGTGCCATATTTTTTAAAAAATACATGTGATGGCTTTAAATTTGAAGCTTTTCTCTTGTGGTTGTCAAATGTGATAGCTGATGAAGTTTATTAGGTGGGTTTGTTTGTTAGTTTGTTAGGCCCCACAAACTAGAAAAGCCACCAAGCTGCAAAGAGGGACCAAAGTTTGAGGTGCATGAATGCGATACGTAAACTCATAACATTTGCTCCTTGTAATGTATGACAACTAATTAGAAACTTAAATTAGTAAAATGCATCAGGGCAATGATTTAGAAAAGCATTTTTATTTTCATGCAAAATTATTTTGCATTTTGCAACAGTGCACTTTTGGCCATTGTTTATTTGAAGAGAATTTCTGGCTTCATGGTTGAGGCAAGATTGGTCAAAGTCTCAAGACACATGTTATCAAAAATGGAGTTACGCTGATTTTTAAGGCAAAATTTTACACAATTTATGTTAAATACATACTCACTGAGGCATTTTTAGTTGTAAGCAGCAACTCATTCACACACTCACCCAACTGAAAAGACGGAACTTTGTCTTTGTCTTTGCTCATGTGTTGCGAGTCTTTCCGATTAGAAGATCAGCATCAATTTTTCAGAACCTGTTTTGCCTCCTTAGAAAGGAGGAACAATAAAGAAACAACTGGGTTCAGGTCCAGAGGTCACAAAGGTCAGGGGACAGAGCCTGTGTATCAAGTGAAAGTCATAGAGTTCAGTTAAAAGACACAAAATGTCCTAAGAAAGACACAAAACAACCTCACAGCAATGTAAAACATGACTACAGTCTCCTGTATGGGAGAGGCGCAGGGCCATTTTCCATTCATGATTCCACCTTAAGACCTGTATAGGTCCACACCATAAAGACAGAGGAAAAGTGGAATTTGACAGCACATGCAAAAACTGCAGAGGTCTGTGACATGACAAAGTCTGTTTACATTTGTAATCTATGGCTGACAGTTATTTTGGTAGCATATTATATATATCATATACTGTGTATGAGCAGGAAGGAGAAGATAAAAGCGTTTGTTAGTGTCAGAGGTGTGGCTGTTGTGATATTTCCTAAAGCCAGTTCATACCAGTGTACACTTGTGTTGAACTTAAGAAATTATCAGTAGAAAAAAATACTTTGTTGTTCATTTTGGGCCAGTACTAAGCACAATGGCATCAGTGCTGCACAAATCCACAGTCAACAGGGTTATTAAAATTACAGATGTGGATCACTATGCCCTTTGCTTTGTTGCATAACACCCTGTAAATAATGAAATAAGATTAATATGAGCAACAACTGAAGCAGGACCACACAGACATATCACAAATATTCCTTTTAAATGCAAAATGCTTCAGAACTATAACACCGACATATTAAATGTCAAAATTTTAGGTGTGTGTATTCCCTGCTGTGTGTGTGAGTCAGTTCTATTAACATTTCAGTATTCAGGTGAACAGCTGAAGTTATTGGCTGAGAGTGCGGAGGGCTGCGGGTCTATCTCTCCTCTGATCCGCTGAAGCCTCAGGGTTAGAGACATGAGTAGAGGGCTCACCGCTGCAGCTTTGAGACCCAGTCGCTCTCTGTGGGCGAGAAAGCTGGACTCGACCCAATGCGAGCCGGGCAGGGAGGGCTGTAACACTTCAAATACTGTGTAAGGGTTATGCGATCCTCTGAGCACAAGGGAGCCACTCTGGTGTGAATGTGAGCGACGGAGGGAGGAAAGAGGCGTGTCAGCGAGCGTGAGGGGAAGGAGAGCACGGATGAGAGAGAGAGAGAAAGACCCAGAAGTCATAAAGAATAAATCACTGAGCTAAATGAACAAGGGAATGAATGAAAAATGGGAAGGTGAGAGAGAAAGGAGTGTGTAGGGGAGAGAGAGTCAGACAGATAAAAATAAAAAAAGGAAATAGGAGAGACAGAAGAGGAAGGAGGAGGAGCAGAACCGGGGGGGGGCAGAAAGGGAGAGGCAGAGAAGTGGGTGTTCAGCGCTGTAAGTAATGGCAGCATAGTGACCTTACTGCGGTGCTGCTCCACATTGTGTGCGTGAATGTGGGTCTGCTTGTGTGTACACTTGTTAGGGTGTATAAGCTTGTTTTATGTGCACTTCAGTGCATTTTGTCTGTGTGTAGATGGAGTTGTTATATATGAGTGTGTATTCATGCATGGTAGCTTGCAGATTTGCACTACAGGAACAATGCGTAAATATACTGTGTGTGTGTGTGTGTGTGTGTGTATGAGGTTACCGGTGTTAGTACATGTGGGGTCCTTCTGTGTGTGTGTGTTTAAAGCTATACACCAGCAGTAGTGCGTTTGCAGTCAGACGGGAGGCTGGAGCAGCGATCCTCCTCCCTCCTCCTCCTCCTCCTCCTCATCCGCCTGCCACTGCAGATCAGCGCTGCCCTCGCCATCAGATGTGACAGCCACAACCGTCAGGGTCCACGCTAAAATAGCCACCATACGGCTGTTACAAGCTGTATGACAGAGCTCTGCTTACAGCGACTGACAGCATCACATTTCAGCACTGACCGAAAACACGGGGGTGGGGGTTGGGTGGCATAGAAGAAAGAGGGAGAGTGGGAGCTTCAGAAAGGGTGGTGGGGGGCACCAGGGTAAAGGCTGACGAGAAGACACTGTATTGTAATTTCTGTGGTCACAAGTCAAGGATTACAGAAGGTCAATGGTGTCCAAATTAGATGTCTGAAGTGCTGATCTTTAGTGACATGTTTTGCTTACAGTACTTAATATATTTGCAAAGCAATTCACTTGTCAATCAAGCAGTGTGAATGCAGAAAAATTACATTTGTCATCTTTGACTTTTGGCAGGTGTCAGTTCAGCCATGTTCGGTATCACTTTTCACGTCAGCTCTGCAGGAGTTCTGTTAATGTGCGTGTTGTGCTGTGAGCAAATGTGTAACTCTTGACATTCGAGACATTGCCGCACAAAGCAGACTGCAAATTTCACTGTAGCACCATATTTACTAATGGCCTGGTCACATCAGAAAGTATAGTGGAGTTAATGTGAAATGTCTTATTGATGAGAGAGGTCAGAGGGGAATGGCCAGACTGGTTGGAGCTGACAGAGAAGGCTGATTGTGCAGAAATGACGAGATGCAGTCATGTCAACGTGGAGAACAATCTCAAAGGAAAGTTTCCAGCATCTTGTGGAATCGATTTCATGAAGAACTGAGGCTGTTCTGAGGGCAAATGGAGAAACAATTTGTTTACTACAAAGTTTTATTGCAATATTCAAATAAAATTCTTTGCCAATGAAGCTCACCATTCTGCCTAATAGCAAATGATCTGAACCATAGTTTAGAGAATTTAGGTGATCTTTGAATTGAGATGAGAGGACAGTGTTGGGCCAATGAAAGCATAGGTTACCTCCTGCTCAACATAAAATAGCAGTACACGCATTTCAGAGTTAAAACAACACACTCTGGCCAAAAACTAAACTTAGAATATCACAAAGATGATTGGTAATTCTGAAAACACTTAAACACAGTGGAATTCAATACATGCTCATGTCACTCCTTTCACAGAATCACTGCTGTAAACACAAACATTTTGGATTCAGTGTGCAGAAACACAACAGACTTCAGTCATCAAGCACTGAACTGGACCTACTGTCCAGGAAATTTACACAAACATCATGAATCACCACAGTAGTAATGTAATGCTCAGTAATGTATCAATATGTGGCTTTTACTTGACATATGATATTTGGCAGTTGTTTGGATCTAATAAGGTTAACAAGGTATGCTAACATGTCTGAAGCAGGTCCAACATGTAACTGGTTGTCAGAACCCACGCAAAACTGTCATTATTATTGAGTTCTAAATTATCTCTGAAAAATATTTTACAACAAATAAACTGTTATTGAGTTAGCTTTATTAGACAATGGTACCATCAGCACTTAATAATAATACAATGATTTATAAATCATTTTAGACTTACATTATATTGTCAGCAACTCCAGCTGTTTTGAACTGGTCTCTGAAGAAGAAAAATAAAAGAGATGAAAGCACCCACATTACTTTAATGCCAGGAAGGCAACAAGATAAAAAGTGTGTTGTTCACCTTTTCAACAGGGAAACCTCCAATGTCTGACCCCTGAACTTTAAAGCCTCTTTTGTCATCTTTTCTAAAACTGAAGCCCTTCAAGCTACCCCGCCTCTCAAGGGACTTTCGTACAGTACAGGTACACTCTGTAACTGGTAGAGCCTTTATTACTCCCATATATCCAGATCCTTCAAGCCACCAAATGCTGCTGATTCTCACTTTACCATCTCAAATGTACCATAGCTTTCCTTTAAAAAGCCCAGCAGTGTCTCCTCTGCAGACCTGCCTGACACTGACTTATGTTCCCAAGAATGTCTCGAATCCACAGTAGTGTTCCCTTTCCCTTTAATTGTGGTAGGTTTACTTCAGTTTCTGTCACTTTTCTGTGTGTCAGGTATTGCTTCCTATGATGTTAATGTTAAATGATTTTACCATGACATAGCTGAATGAAGCCATATAGCCTCATCTTTGCAATGATTCTGTTTTACTCCAACAGCTGCAAAACAACATGCACTTTCCTTCTTATTACCTGACATGCCATTGCTATGAATCCACAGTGAGTTTATTAAATCCATAAGACAAACACTGTTTAGACCAGCCCTTTTAAAAAATTCCATGGCTTTCGCATGGCTTTCCATAACTACACTTACTAATACATCTTCTCCTGAAAATATGTCTGGTGAGTGTTGAGTAACTTTAAAAAATGGTACACAAATATTTGAGTAGAAATGGAGGAGGAGCTACTGAAATTACTAAATTACTAAATCGTTACTGTATAGTTCCTGCATAGCTGATGAATGTGAGCACATATGTGTCATGTGTCCACATAAGTCCGTGCTTTCTATTTTGTGCCTTTTTCAATGAAAAATGCTATAGACATTTAGGTAGGCCCAACAAGCAATATTTAATTGAAACATTTTGCACTGACACCTGAGAAATAGTGAGGTGAAATCATTCATCTTTTTAAGATTTCAAAACAGATTGCAGATATATATCAACAGGCCATGTATAAAGAACAATGGTCAGGTACAAACCTAAATTATGAAGATACAGTATATCATATTACCAAAAGTCAACCACATCTTTTCTGGTGTCCTATGCACAGAAGGCATATTGGTGAGAAAATAATGAGGGGAAACATGTACTAACCACTGTCCATGGAGCACTGAACTGACAGATTAACCTACCTTATAAACATGAACCCTAAGCATGGTGGGGGAAAAAAGAACCTCACCAACAGTACCACTGGTTATCGATCGCTCCTTTTTATAGAGCTGCTCTCAGACCTGCTCAGTTAACACCCAAGTCTCTCTCTGTATCCTCTGCCATTCAACCAGTCCTGTGTAAGGTTATCTATAATGAATGAGATGTGTGGGAGAGACACTGCACATATTAATAAAGCTTTATACCTTCTATATATGGAGGGTAAAAAAAGAGAGCGCACTCATTGACGGTCTCCTTCAATGCATGAAATTACCTGAATTCTGAGTCATGAATAAATAGGAGCAGCATCAAATCATGTGAGTATTACATTTGGTACGTAAGGAGCAACATCGTCTGTGATTGCTGTTTACCTGTTATTTATTCATGAAACCTCTTGCAAAGGAATTACATGATATACATGTATCGCTTCAAAGAATATGGGAACAATGTTCAGAAGTCCTGACAAGTGCATCTCCCGTCCGTCCCCCACCTCCCTTTTCTTCTCTATGTCCATTCCTTCCTCCATTCTCTATCTCCCAGGCCCACTGCTCACAAGACAGAGAGTACAGAAACCAGAACTCTGTGTGCCCATGGTAGATACAGAGAGTCTATGAATAGGTCAAAGGTTGTTAATGAGTGTTGTTTTCCTCCTGTGCTGATACTGTCCTGCTGCTAAGCCTTTGTGTTTAAAGCTGTCAAGTAGCAAGCCAAAACCATTACAGCCTTGGGATAAATACAGAACATTCCCAGTAATCCTGTGTGTGTGTGTGTGTGTGTGTGTGTTGTTGTTGTTGCCTCCACAGTATCTCCTGCAAGGCCTGATGTTGTCAAAGTCACTGGGCAGCGTTTTCAGGACAAAGAAATTGGGTTAAGTCAGGCGAAATCTACAATGCACGAGTACACACACACACACACACACACACACAAAACACACTTGCACTGCATGCAGGAAAGCAGGAAATGGCAGTGTGTGTATAAATACCAACATCATCAACAGTACTGTTGAAGACAGTGTCTGAGAGTGTTTTGGAGCTTTGTGCTCATAAATCATACTGAACGAGAAAGAGAGGGAGAGAGCAATGGAGGATGTGCTGGGACTCACTCAGTCACTTGGCTAGCTGCTTTTTACTATTTCAGACCTCTCCCATCTTCCATTTTCTTCTTCCTCATATCTTGCATCCTTTTTTTCTTTTCGCCCTCCCCTTTCTCACTATTTCCCTCTTCCCTTCCATTTTTACCACCGCACTTTCATCACCCTGGATTATCCCCTCCCATTCCTCTCCTTGTCCTCTAACCCTCCTCTACTCTTCTTCCCTGTACTTTCATTGTCTCCCCAATCGTCCACCTCTTTCCACCTATTTTTTTTCTTCTCTGCCCCTCGTACGACTGATAGCAAGTGCACCCAGGCCCAGCCAATACCAATCCATCTCAACAAAGACTCGCAATCTCTGATATCCGGACTTACCCCCCACACCCTCCCATCTGCTCCTTCACTTACCTGCACCGGTCGTCCTGCCATACCTCACGATACCTCTCTCGCTCGACTCTGCCCCCCCACCATCCTTCTACTGCTACTCACCACTTTCCTCTTCCACTAGCCATTACTCTCTTCCTTGTCTGTCTAGCACACATCCATCTCCAGCTTTGGAGGCACAAAACACTGAGGCCCAGAGTCAACTAAACATGTGTGCCAAGAAAACAAAGTGTGAAATCAAGTAAATGACCAAACAACAGGACCTTCCCCTTCATGAACCAGTGAATGAAAAGTGTGTGTGTGTGTGTGTGTGTGTGTGTGTGTGTGTGTGTGTTAACACAAACTGTATAAACAGGCAAATGACTAATTTTACCAAATTTAATTTCAACGAAATCAGTTAGTGTGTGGCTGCTCCATTTTGCTCGTTTGACATACACACCCCATGATGACTTCACACTCAGCTGATACAGATCACTTGTTTTAACAGCTGACGAAGAGCATATTGATTTTTAGATGAACTCTTGAATTCATGCTAAAATCACATAATCTGTAATAAGAATTTGTGATTTTTCTGATCCGCTGAGATAAATCCATTTCACCAAGTCTGCACCAAAATACAGATGACAGCTTTCACATCAGTCTGAACAAACAAAACTATATGGGTGTATTACAACTGAACTAAAGTGATGAGATGAGAAAGCCCCCTTACAGTCCATGCAGTAGTGACCAAAGTCAATGCAAAGTAGTCAAAAGGGCTATAAAGAGATTAAAATGTTTCAACCTAAGTGAAACATGATGGTAAATCAAATTCAGGAAGACTTCCCCACTTGAACACTCAAGGATGAGCACAAAAGAAGAAGAGTCTGAGGGTCAGGAAAAACTAAGCAGGATCATTTGCAAAGTGGTCAGTTGTGATGAAAATCACAGTGTTAACTATGATTTGTCAAGGGGATTGGATGAATTAAACCCAAATGCAGACCAAGAAAATTTTTAAAAATCCAAACTTGAAAACAAACTCAGGAAAATTCTAGGAGGTGAACAGGAAAACACTGGGGGAAGAATGGGGAGCATGAATAGGAATGGCAGCAAAGGAAAATGCAAAAAGCAGCGGGGAAAGACAGAGGGACTGAATATACACACCAAATGAGCTGACAAGACACAGGTGAAACACACTGGTGTGGGGCAGGTAATCAACCACAGAAAGGAAAACAACACAAGACACACTAGGAAATTCTTACCAAATAAAACAGGAAATGAACCAAAAAAAAAAAACAAGAATCTTTGGATGGATGTGCTCTATATGAGAGCTTGTTGGCTCAACAACTGATTTGCATCGATTTTTTTCAATGAAATGATGAAACAGAGAGGAGGAAATAAGAATGAGATCAGATGGATGGAGAGTCGGACCGTCACTTTTACTGTCCAACAGGTGAGAGTGAGAGACCCCGAGAGAGGGAGGAAGGAGGAGAGAGCAAGTGAGACAGAGAAACACAGCGGAGAAAGGCATTTTATATTATCTCACTGCCTCAGCCACGGCAGCGTCCTCCCCGAGCCCAGGGCCTGCTGTATCGCACCTATATCTCAACAAATTCTCTCAGCCAGACCCTGCAGCTTTTTCATCATCAGCCAGCGTACCGCTTCTCATAATGTCCTCAGGAGCACCCCCCCCCGACTCCCCCACCTTTCTTCTTTATAATAGCCTCAGTTGGCTTCGCTCTGTCATTCAGGTAATATTTTGTTCATCGTCTGGAAAGTGGATGTGCACCTTGAAGAAACTTTTGTCCCAGAGGTATAAGTGTTTCTATTAGGTCTCTTCAAGACTGGTGCTGGCAGTCTGACTGCACTCTTAGTCTGGGAGCTAAATTGCCCAACATCAGATGCACACACACACACACACACACACACACACACACACAAAGACATGGACATTACCACATGCATTCTTGAACAACCTGTGCAGGTGAGCACATTCAATGTGCACATGTAAGCAGAGGTGTTTTACCCTAAGACGCAAGGTGCACACAAATACACAACTGCGGACCCCGAGTTTGTCATCATCTCCGAAGTCTTGGGTTTCCATCTTGTGGAGCGACTTCCTAATTTCAAGACCTTGAATAAAGTGTTGGTGATAAATCAGAGCTGCCAGCTCTAAAATACACACAGATTCATCACTGGATTAGTGCTCTGCTTTTATTCATCTCTCTCTTTTCTTTGTCTCTCTGTCGTCCTCTCTCTCTTTCCCACACCAACACACACAGGCACATGTAATTAGTCTTACACTGCCTCTCCCACTGTCTGTTTTATTAAACACATTTGAATTAGAGGACACACTTTGGCTTGACAGCAATTTGCCTTACATTATATTACCACAGAGGGACCAAGAAATACAGGCATGAAGGAGAACTCCTGTGCACTAATCAACACTTCAAAGTCATATAAAAAATTAATGCACTAACTTTACTATTAACTAATGAACTACTATATATGCTGTCTCCATATTAGATCAGGCACATGGGGTGAAAAAGAAAAAGAAGCAAATGGAGAATGAGAATCTGTAAACACTCTACATATACATACACTTTAACATATTGCATATTATCAGACTTTAATTCATCTTGTGGTCAGAAGCACAACTCTAAATTAATGGAAACGTTGTACCATTTCTGTCGGATGTGTCGCAGCTCTTTCCATTTTTACTATATAAAGTCAAAAAATGTCCAGTCCTGTCCATGTACATAAATCAGAGCATTTCGTTTTGTGACCATTTCACATACGACAGTTGCAAATTTAAATACATTATTTTGAAAGTCTCGCTTACTGTCGGGAAAAAATTGCAAATCCTGTCCATGTACACAAAATCATGAAATCTATTTCACAAACAGATATTTAATTCAGATTAAATAGGAATTTGATTCAAGAAAAATGCCTAAAAGAAGTGTAAACAGACATGCATGTAATTCTGTTTTGTCTGTGAACAGAAACCACATTTCCAATAAGAATTTCGATGTTAACCTATGTTTTCTGCATTTCTGTGGCACCATTCAGTGATCCATGGTGTATTAAGAGTCAGAGGATGGGTGAAGATTACTTACCATTTCATTAAGTCTTGAAAAATGTATTTGTACAGGAAAAAGGTCATTCAAGTGCTTGTTTAAAAAATGCAATTGTTAATTCATATCATTGTAACGAATCACTGCTTTTGGAGAATGTGTTTTCCCTCTGGCTGTGTACTGGAGAGCAGCCCTGCAGACAAACTGAAGGCACATCAGACTCATGTCAAGTGAGCATGCTCAATCATTGTGACAGCAGGAATTAGGAATTTAAAGCCCAGGTTGAAAAATAATTATGTTTCTCTGCAAGATACGGTATCTGTCCTGATCTGTATCAGTTGCCTCGGTTAATTTTGCCAGGTCAACTCAACAGAAAGCCAGGGAGAAAATGTGTTTTCTTAAAATCACTGGACTGAAATCATTTTTCTCTTGGTGCAACTTACCCACTTGTGTTAAGGTAACACTTACAGGACAAACATCAGCTCTGCCTCAGAGGAAGGAACTCTTTTATTCTTTGACGGTAGACATCAAACCCCAAATGCATCCAATTCCAAGTCTATAATGCTCTCTGATCAATGAGTTACCTGTCATTTTGTCAGTAACTCTCGTGACTATGTTTACCTGCACAGTTTAATCAGGTTATGGTTGTAGCCAAAATATGCTACACACCTCATAAACCCCAACCCCCTCATGTTATATAGATTGGACATTAAGCCAAAAGAAAGATGAAAAAATTTTGCCCAAGTATCTATCCAAGAACTCTTTTCAGAAGAGTGAAGTAGTAGGAACAGCTAGGACACTGCGCAGAACACCCATGCTCCCAGTAGAAAACACAGCACCACCCAAAGTAACCACACTTTGGCAAATTTTATTTGGATTCATATTTGTACATTGGGTGGAAATGGAGAGGCATCGTCCATCTTTAAAGGCTAATCATTTGATTAAAAACTGTCTGCCAAATAAATTAACTGTAAGTGTTGATAGTTTGGTGTTAGTATTGAACCATTGCCTTATCTCCTCCTGCCAGTTTCCACACATAACGTGAGTTAATTTTGTCTTTAAGAGTGAGTCAGTTTTTTGGTATTTATGGATCAGCTAAAAATGGGACAAAAATGCCTTACTGATATGAAATAGTATAGCCAGTTACAGCTGACACAGGCTCATACTGTGTCAGGAAAGTTATGGTTTTTTGTCATAAGTTCATCATGGTTTTGTCTCAGTGGCTGATGTTAAATTACAACATTTTAAGGAGCATCCGGATATCGGCAGTAACACACGCCGAGGCAAAAAGTGCGTGATAAACAAAATGTGCAAAATTTGTGGTACACATTTTAAGACAGTATAAAACTGCAGCAGTTGCATTTGTGCAAAAGCGACAACACGTGATAAAACAAGTGTCACTTGTGCAATGCTGCACCAGCTCTTGGCGTTGCTTGTGTGTGCTTGCTCTCTCATGCTCAATTGGTTGCACAAGACACTGATACACAGCGATCCGCCCTAATGGACTGTACTCTGCCGGGAGTCCTAATTCACAGAGAAAATGATCACCTGGTGGCACCAGCTCCGAGTGAGGGGGAACGAATGAACAGATGTAGGAGGGGGGCGAGGTAGCGTGTTAACACGCACGCTGCTATCGCGAGCCACAGCTGCGGCTCTGATCTCACCCGGCCCTCGACGTGCTGGGTTCCCTCAGCCCTCTTTGACAACACATCTGTCCCTGCCTCTCTCGCTCTCTGACTCCATCCTCTCTCGCCTTCTTCACTGCCACCTCCCTCCCACTTACCCCTCTCCCCATTTTTCCATCCAAGTGCTTTGCATTGCTCAGCTCTTCGCTCTTTTCCCCACAAGGCGCTACATAGGATTGTGGTTTTACCTCCTTCCAGATTTCCTTCTCTAATCTCCCTTCTGTCCTCACCCGCTTCTCTTTTTCTTTGTCTCTTTGTCTCTGCCTCCACTTCTCTGTACCTCTTCCTCCCTCTCCCTATGTCCTCGAGTGGCCAGGAGAATGATTATGCGAAGCAGGGCTCAGATCCATCAATGTGTCACCAGCTTGTTCCCCAAGTCCCCTCCCACCCCCACCCCCTTCTCCCCACCTCCCTCCTCTGGCCCTCCTCCGGCCCACCGACCAGTGATGCATTAGCATGGCGGAGAATGGTAGCGAGACAAGGCACGCTTTCGCTGACAATAAGGATAATTGAAACTCGCCTTGATTTAACATTGCTCTTATTGGTTGTTGTCTTGCTGTAATGCAACACCATATCTGAGATCAAGCAAGCTCTGGGCTGACTGAGGCAAAGAAAAGAGAGAGAGAGAAAGAGTGTGAAACTGTCACATGACCTTGCCACTGAGACAGTTATATATCAGTGTGAAACAAAGGGTAAGTCAATGCTATTCTCAGCCTAAGGAAGAAGTCTATGTAGACACAAAAAATGCAGTGTGGCCCAAAGCCATGGACCATCTCCCTCTCTCGCTGTGTCTTCTGCAAGAATTTACTCTCACCTTACTCCACACTCAACTGGTTTGTAGGTTTGTGAGTTTGTGTGTGTGTGTGTGTGCATGGAGGGGGGGAGATTCTCTTTATCTCTACCTATGAGTGATGGCTTAGTCCAAACCCAGTACTGCAGTAATATCATGAACGTTCATTGTATCCTCAACACTCTCTCTCTCTTGCTCAAACACACACATACACACAACTATCCTTGTTAACACATTGCACTGACTTGAAATCACTGTGAACAACTGGACACAACCCTTAACCCTCACCTGGGACCTCAAAAAATTATGTTCGTCCAATCCAATCATCTGGCTGTGCTCCCCATGAGGACTGATGGCCCCAACAATGCTTGTGTTATACTGGAAAAGGTCCTAGGGAAGCGACACACACAGACACACCCCTGCACACACACATACATGCAAGCACACAGACACCACCATCCGATGGCTGGATTTTTATTGAAAAATAAAATGGGGATGATTTTGTCAGCGTTACATGAGACAAGTTTATATTTAGATGTGTTCATCGATTCGAAGCTGACACACTACACTGGGGCTGTCTGCAGCCCATAACTCAGCCTGTGCCACTGAGATTGGCCAAATCCTTCTGCCACTAAATCATACAGCGGGGGAACAGCACGAGAGGACAGCAACGGGCCTGGGAAAGATTCTGGATGGTTTATTTCAGCCACTTGAGGTGCATTTAATACAGTCTGAACATGCTCAATAGTGATGTCACCTGGAGGAAGTGCTATTTGTAAATGGGAGGGATGGGATGATGTGGATTGAGGGTAACTCATAATATGTATACAATTTATTAGCTGTACTCTGTGCCATCCTTTGAGTTTATTAATGGTGGAAGAAGTCTTCAGGTCCTCTACTAAAGTCAAGGAAGCAAGACCGCAATAAAAAAGGGGTGTTTGTGGCAGATAGGACAATAGGATTCCATTTTTTTAAGTACATTTATTTTTCAACATAGTCCCCTCCTACATTTAGACACTGGGTCATGGAACATACAGATCCCTTCTTTGTCAAAGTTGGCATCTTGGACCTTCAGAAAGTGATCCACAGTAGCAATAACATCATCATCACTGTCAAAAATGGTGACCTCTGAGCTCCCTCTTTGTCTGGGAGGAGGAGGTAGAAGTCTAAGGGTGCCAAATCAGGTGAAGAGAGGCGGGTGTTGGACAAGCTTAAATCCGCATTCCTGGATGGCAGCCGGATGACCGCACGAAAGCCGACGTTGTCCATCTCCTCAGACAGTGCTGACTTGCAATTTTCAATTACCTGAAACAGAAATACCAGAAGAGTTATTACCTTCAAACTCTCCACATAATCGCTCAGAAGGCTGAACAGCACGTGCATGTAACGAGAGCTGTGTAACTCATCTCCTTCTACTTTACCAATCAGTCCTCAGATGACAGGAATGAAACGCAACAAATTATTTAAACAGAGGTAGAACACAGCTCAGAAAGGCACTTAATTTTCGTATAATTTGGTGTAGAAGGACATTTCAATACTTTGGCAAGGCTTTATGTATGCATTCTTACATTCAGTCAAAATGAGATACTGTCATTAAAAAAGGTTCTCACTGCTCTATCCTAATTTATATGCAGTTTAAAATGTGCAATTAAACAGTGCATATTGTATAAAGTCATTGTAAGCCTGCAGGATCACATGTAACTGAAGTTGTCAGATAAATGTAGTGAAAAGTACAATATTTCCCTCTGAAGTGTAGCTGAAGTATGAAATAACATTAAATTGAAATACTCAAGATACGTATCACACTTCTGTATGCACAGTTCTTGATTAACTGTCCTCAGTAATGTGAGATCTTGTTATCTCACATTTACAAGAATGGGATGGACAGACAGACAAAAACATAATGCCAGCAGACGTTTTCTCCTTTGCACTCAGAAAACGAAGGCCTTTGATTCAATATAAATAAGAATTCTCAACACTGATGGCCACGGACCGACAGCTACAATGATGTCATCCAAAAGCACCAGCTGCACTGTTGATGGTGTAGCTGTTTGTTCTTAGAAGTAAGAGCTGTGTAAAAACACACAACTATGGTATAAAGTGTAATTATGAGATTCAGATTCCTCAAAGGGGTGAATGGAGCAAAATGGCAAATGTATTTATTTACTTGTTGTTTATTTAAAACTGCTAAACAAAGGAAAATAAAAATACAAATGATCTCTGGATGTTTTCAACCAAACATATTTGCTGTTGAAAATTGGTTGTATGTCTTTCCATTGACTTTGAGGCATCCAGGCTGTGGTGCTGACCCGTTGCTGGAGAAAATGCCAGACTTTTGTGCAGCATTTTGCTGTTCCAATGAAAACAGCTTGAGTTACCAGTTACTTGTGAGATGAAGATTTTAAATAAAGGATATTCTAACAAACTTTTGATGGATTATCTGATATTTATATCTTTCTTTGGAAAATATGTGTTTTCTATCAGTGTTGGAAAGGAACTCAATAAGTACAATTTTTGAGGCACTTAGTATTTCATTTAATGCTACTTTACACTTCTCCTCATACATCTCACAGGAAAATCTTGTACTTTATACTCCATTACATTTGCTGTATTTGAAAACTACAGTTACCAGTTACCTTTATGGAGAAGATTTTACACAATGGATGACTTTATTTAGACTTGATTTTACTGATAACTGACTATTTTTATTTACTGCATTGCTACTTTAACTGACGTGAATGATCTCAGTACTTCTTCTAGCACAGTTTCATGGTGTATATGTGACTATTGTTCTTCTCTCTTGTATATATCTTGTATATTTCTTCATTCATTGCACTACAAGTCTGCACAACCTTACAGGGAGTGGCATCAGACTGGAGATCATCAGTGCGATGTTATACGCCTGGGTTGCTGGTCTGGAGCGTTTACTGAGCTGGCTGTCTCAGTTTCATTCACTCTTTCTCCCAGCTCCCAACATGTGCTCCTGGGTTTTGGTTCATGCTCTTATGTTACAGCACTTATCTGATTTTGCTGGATTTTGAATTTGGGCATTTCTTTTCATCACTGAATTTTGACATCCGTTTATTTATAGTTTTGGCAATGTTTTGTTTTTGTTTTGATTGTTACAATTTATTAGCTCTCCCTTTTTTGTTTTGTCATGATTTGGGGCTGGTCGATTACAGTGTGCAATATGTAAATTTGCATTTATTTCAGAAATATATATATATATATATATAATTACATCATTGTAGCCATTTTCAATGCAGTAAGAAAAAAAGAATGTACTTCCGAAAACTGTCTGGCATTTGTAAGCAAGTGAACCGCTTGAACATGATCTGAAAATTCAGTGAGATGAGCTACACATGCATGAATTAGGAAAACACCCCCTGACCAACATGGCACCTGCATTGCTGCATCACTCCAATGAGCAGCATCGGCTAATATGGTTTCTAGGTGTTTATGTCATGATATGTATTAGAAGTAGACTAAATTAGAGAAACTTTTGTATGCTAGCAGTGTGATAGAAAAGTATTCCACCGTGAAACAACATTGACAAGAACTTGTGTCATGAGAGAGCCGTAAGTGGAGTCAGGCTTTGAGAGAGTTAGAGCAGTGCTGGTGTAGCACCAGTGACAGGCAGTAGCTCCTCCGCTGCTGCTGCCCTCTCCTGCGAGTGATGTTACTGATGCCGGCGTGCCAGCAGCTGGAAGAAGGACCCTATAGCCTTGAAATACCACCCCCTGCAAAAGTTACACAACCCACAAAAGAACTTCATTCAGAACTGGTGTGGGCACTGGTATTTGTCATAGGCATATGGTACTTGAAATTGACTTCTAAATGCCACACATCCATCTGTCCGTAGCTTCAATAACAAATAAAAATAGCACCCAGCACGAAAAAGCTCTATGGCACTGCCAAAGCATTGAATGGCGTGGCAAAGTAAGAATGGATGTGAATACTGAATATTAATTAGACGTTCTGGCCTGCACCCTCAGTGGCTTGAAAGCTAAACAGACATCTCATTTGAAAGGGCGTCATTTCCCGTCAATAAACAAAAGAGTTTAATTAAGCTTGGCATTTAAAGTACACAAGGTCACCGGCTGTTTCTCAGTGGCCATGAAGCACAATGTGAACTGGATCCCAGAGTGCGTTTTGTATTTTATTTGCATCTTGCTACTTAACCAATTGAGTTGGTCACTGACCTCTGAAAGCATCTGCTTCCCCTGGCTCTGGCTCGTCAGCGAACTAATTGTGGTTCATGGACGGCAGTGGCCCCTCATCCACCGTGCGGTCCCCTCGTTCATAAGGTGCAGAGGGACAGGTTGCCGGTCCAGGCGGTCTGACACAATTAGTGCTGCAGCCAAATCGAAATTCAGAGTCTTTTCATTAGACTGAAAACCTCTCCTGTGGTGAAGTATCAACCAAAGTCAAATATTTAACTTTTTTGTCCACTACTTAAAACTACAGTCATACATCTTACTTTTTCCGTTACGCGTCCTTTTTTCAGCCTTTTTTGTTGCTTCCTCGTCTTTGTCTTCTGGCCCCTCCCCACTCTTTTCACCTTCTTCTTTTTTTTCAGTCCAGCCACTGGCTCGGATCAGAGAGCTCTCTCTCCCAGATTAAAAAGTGTCTGCAGGATCTGTACACTGTATCCATTGCTTCTCCCCTGCCACCAGGTAATGCAGAAAAAGCATTCATCTCCTAGGCCATTTCACACGCCAGCTAAAGTAATGGTCCCCTGGGAACTTTAACTGCATCATAGGGAGGGGGGAGGGAAGGGGAAAACAGGAGGGAAAAACAAGGAAATATTTTGGTGTATGGTCTTGGTGGTTGTAGTTTGTCTCTGGTGGGACTGCCCCGCCAACAGAGAGACAGACTTTGAAAGAGCTTATTGTTTTTTTGTCCTACATCACAACCTTATTATTCTGTCTGCTCGCCAAACCGGATCAGATGAGTGTACAGACTCTAAAGTGCCCGTTGACAACACTGTAGGATTCACAAATGCACACACAACACACACACGCACGTGGCACTGCAGGTATGCCTGAAAAGAGGCAGGCAGTCCGACAGGCACGGAGCAGGAACACTTGCATACACACACTGGAGCATAAATTAACACACATACACACACAGTAGGCAAACACTTCACTCAGCATTTGCGTATTCGGAAATTAAAGATGTAATCTGACTCAACACAGCCTCTCACACTGACCCAATCACAACGACAAACACTTCACAGCAGAGAAGCCCTTCACTTCACAATTTACAGGAAAGCCCTGGCAGAATAAGACATCTCCTCATGTGTTTTATACCTTTTTGTACACAAATGTTCTCCTACAAGCAAACAGATACCACGCATCTTGAATAGATATAAAAGTGTAACAAATAAATACTTTCTAGTTTTAATAAATGTCTGTATACCACATATTTTCTAACTTCATGTTCATTAAAAAAATCGCTTGAAATGCCTGTACATAGAAACATCTAAAATTAAGTGAAATTTTGTTTTTTTAGAGACTAAATATGCTTGTGTTTTTATGTGCAGATGAATGGATGTGTGGCTTGAGTCATATTTGTGTAAAGCACAAAAAGCATCACAAGAATTATTATTGGTTACATATGAAAAGCCAGATGCCCAACTTTTCTACAAGCACCTAAATGAAACTTTCATCAGTGAAACGAGTCAACATATTACATATTGAAACATTTATATGCACAAGAAACTTTTCAAAAGCAAACATTATCAGATTAATATTTAAAGTTGGTAATGTATTGGTTGAATGCCTAAATTTGGTTACATTTCTTAATGTTGAAATAAAATCACTCCACCTTCCCTTAAATGTCCAGATTTTTGCTCAGTTTTATGGGCATACTCTACCCTGTAATAGTAATAGAATAGAGGAATAATAACTACATTTATGATTTTCTCTACATACCGCCCAAACACAGATTATTGCTCAGTTGGTCAAACATATGCTGTAGTAATAGAATAGGTGCTCAGTAGTTTCAAGATAAGTTCTTGAAAGATCCTGACCCTTTAGTCCATAAGTTACTCTCCACCAACTACACATATTTTTAGAATGTACTGTATTTGTACACCACTAGGACAAAAGATGATCTGTAACTCTTGAGTAATTACAATGTACATTGTGGACTATAATTTTAAAGAATACATTCTTGTGCATATTTGTGCAACTGTTTTACATTCAAGTTGAGTGGTCTTCGTGGATTAAACAATGTATTTATTCATAACTTATTATACACATTCACAAATCGCTATACACATTTGGAAATTTGATATTGTCTTTCATCTTGAATACTTGTCCACTGAGAACATCCAGACTCACCAGTTGGAGCGGCGTACATTTTTACTGTGAGCAAAGAAGAAAGAAAAGCAGCCTAGAAGAAAAACAATGAATGAAATAAAGAATTGGGGGCAAAAAAGGAAAAGATTAAAGGTAATAGGACTAATTGGAGCAGTGGGATAGCTATGAAGGAGTTGGAGCAGAAAAGTGAATAGTTTAAAGGTGTTATTTTGTTTTTCCTCTACTCTTTGTTTTTAGCATATCATTTACATTCCAAACCTGTGTATCAGTTTGAAGTGTGTGTGTCTGTGTGTGTGCTTGATATCTGGCAGTCTCTCCAGTCTCTGTTGTGGACCCAGGACAGGTCATACACACAACACGCACACACACGTGCAGATACACGCTCAGTCCCTGGAGCTCCCGAGAAGCGGAGATTGCCTCTTTAAGGTGGAAATCAATATCCTTTCTTTCCCCATCTCTCCTCCCTTCCTGCTGTCCTCTCAATTCCCACGTCCTCTTTCTCTCCATCTCGTCGCATCTCTCGGCCACCTTCTCCACGAATACGTTCAGCCCCACATGAGACTCTTCATCAGCTCAAAGACACACATACACACAAAGTGGACAAGTCTCGCTCGCTAGCCTGTATGGGGGACCCTCCTCTATCCTCTTCTTCCTCTCCCCCTCTTTCTCTTTCTCTGTCATGCTGTCAATACACATGCAGCACCACCATGGTGTCAGTGACTGTGATGCAGTCCCAGGCGCTGCGGCTGCTTGGACTACAACTTGCGGTGAGGCAGTGTGGGGAGTTTGGGTGGATGTTTGGCAGAGGATGGCCTTGCACCTCTTCATTTGGCAGGGCTAAAAATACAGTGGGCAGATTGGGTGGGGGGCAGCGACAGGGTATGAACATGGGGCTGCTCAGACTCAAGCAGGCTTCAACTATAGTGACGATTTCAAGGCTTAAAGGGCAAGACTTTGGGGAGGGGTGGAATTACACAAGTCCTGGTTAACTTTAATCATTTAAAGGCACATGTATCACATATTTAAGAAACACAGTATACATTTCAAGATAAGGCTAAAAGGAGTTACTCTGTGTAAGTGGTTCCCAACCCCTGTCCTATAACCCCACTCACACCAGCACAACACTAAGGGAATAATATAAGCACTTCTGCATACAAAGTTTTATCATGTAGATATTTTATAGTTCATTTAATAATAAACATAATTAGTACAGAACTAATGGCAGTGCATTGAGCCTAAACAGGGTTAAACGCAAGGAAACACCTCACAATTTGGATGCATTTTAAAACTGCTAAGCCCCAGCAATGCAGCTCCAATCAGGGAAAATACATATTTTTAGGCATTTATTGCACAGCACAACACCCTAACAATTTTGTTCTTATTCTTCTATATGATATGTATATTTACATATGATATGTACTTGCAAAAACTGTGTGGTGTGACAGTTTGGGAAATATGTTATTTCACTTTTTTGGTTAGCTTGAGAAGATCATTACTGCTCTCATGGTAAATATGAGGTGCAGCCAGAAGTTGGTTTTACTGGAGGGGTTGCATGAAACCACGTGCAATGACTTCCTGGTGTCCCCAATAAAGCAGTAGTTTGGTACAGAACACTAATCCACAACTCGTCACTTCAGTTTCAGTGCAGATTAAACTCTGCTGAAAATATTAAGGAATAAGCTTCAGAGGCGCTGTTAGCCTTTTCTTTAACCTTTGGACAGAGCCAGGCAGTTTTCCCAGTCATGTGCTAAATGCTCTAACCAATGTCAAACTATTCTTTTAACAGGCTTCCAAGCAGCCTAGCACTGAGTAAGAGCCAATGGTGGGATGACAGGTGCCTCTGTGAAAGAACACCAAAAGCTTTCTCTGACAGGTACGTTTTTGTGAATTGTGTTCAGACAGCCACGATTTCCTCTCCTGCTGAAATTTTTGCATGTTGTGTGTAAAATGTCTGACTAAAGAAAATTCACTTTTGATTTTGTCTGTTGCCTTTGAGGCCGAGGTCAGTGTGACTGTCCGAGTAAATCCTGTTTTCCTTTTTGACACATGCAGCGGTCTTTTCTCCCTGGTGCTTGGCCATTGTGTTTTAACAGAAGGTTGAGACAGCCAGCTATCATGCATGCTTGCAAACTACTAATGCAGCAGAGAGTAAGGCTCTGTGAATACACCTTTTGCTCAGAACTACACAACGAAACTTAGCCTAGATTGCTAAACTGTCAACCTTTGTTAAATAAAAAATACATAATTTAACAAGATTGAGTGTCTGCAGCTCCATATCCAGCTCTGTGAGGCTGTACATTATGTTCACGATAGTGTTTTGAGCTAAACGCTAACATTACCATGCTGACATGCTAACAGTGATAATGTTATCATGCTAATGATAGCAGGAAATGCTAATATTGTTTCGTGTTTTAGTGTACAAAAGTTTGCGTGCGTGCTAAACCCAAAGTACAGCTGAGGCCTATGGGAATGTGAATATTAGAAAAATGAGAATATCAGTTATGCAATATTTTGGTTATAAATGGAATGGACACATTGAAAATTCGACTTGACAATGAAAAAGGAATGCTCGTTCTTTCCATTTATTATACTGCTTATCCCAGCTGATACTGGTGAGGGGCTTGCTACACCCCGGACAGGTCATCAGCTTATCACAGCTCTAATTTGTAGACACAAACAACTATTCATACTCAGACAGGCAATTTAGAGTCATCAGTCAATCTAACCTGCATGTGTTTGGTGGAGTTGGAGGAAGTTGGAGTGCCCGGAGAAAACCCATGCAGGCACAGGGAGAACATGCAAACTCTACAGGTCTGAGGACCCAGTCCAACCAAGATTTCAACCAAGAGCCTTCTTGCAATGTCTCCAAACAATGCCACCTGAAATAACCAAAGTTATTCCAATGCATCTGTAGGGGAACATGTTGTGGTGACCCCCAACTTTGGGAACTCTATACTCTATGTGCAGTATGTCGCTGCAGGTCTGTTTGATTCCATTCATCTACTTTGGCTTGGATTAAAAATTCATGTCATGTCATACCTTCCAAAATATGCATTGCAAAAAGTTCAAGGTTTCAGAGCTTTGTAGTAATATTTTAAAACTTTTAGGATAGACAGACTATTATCATTAATAGTCTTGAGATATGGTTTCAGAAAGACTCATTCAGGGCTGTTGTTGAGGAGCTGAGTCCAGGAAAAGCAAGGTGGGCAAGGAGAGGTGTGGTGCACATGGACTGTAAGTAGAGGGGATAGTGTATCATGAGCAGAGGAGGGTATAGGACAGTAATGTGACACACTGAGTCAACAACAGAAAAAAATAGATGTATGAAAAAGAAGGGTAAATCGAGCTCAGACCTGATGAGTCAAACGGCAGAGAGAATGATTAAAAGTGATGGCATCACCGTCCCCACCGCCCAGGGCTTCCTTGACCCCCCCGCCTCACCTCCCCTTCTTCCCCGCCCTGGTCCTCCCACTTTCCCACCCACCCACTTTAAAGCAGACACCCCCAGCAGCACTTGGGAGGCTATTTTTTGCCACGCTTCACTAAATAAGGCCGTGGAGCATGGCTGCAGGGGTGGGTTGCTGGAAGGGTGCGTGGCTCTGGTTCTTACCTGGGTATAAAAACCCTTGGATGGTGGGGGTTTCCTCTGATCCCGCTGAACCTCTCGCTTGCTCCCCCTCCCCCTAAATGTGTTCCCGTTTGAACTTGTTTTCGTCTATTTTTGACACTCCAACTGAAAAAACCAAAAATCGATGTACAAATGCAGCCTGTGAGCGGTGTCAGTTGACCTTTTATCCGAGAACCTTTTTTTCATTACAACCATTTAATCTCTAATTGCTAAATTTTTCGTAGTCTCTCTTTTATTTCCCTTTTTGGAGGAACCATTTTCACCAACTGCTGGACGAGATATCAAGAAAGTGACTAAGTGGAATATGACGGCAAAAAGTCAAGAAAGACAGGAAAGAGTAAGAGATACTTCATGCTTTTCCTCTGTAACCTCCTTTTTTCCTGTTACTGTCTTTAATTCCCCTGTCCTTCTCTTCCTTCATACCCTCTATTTGATTTTATTCTTTAATTTACATGATTTTTCTTTTTTTTCCTCTCTCCCACTGTCACGCCTCACTCACTCTTTCTTTCTCTCAACCCCTCCCTCCCTGCGTCCCTCTTCCTGATTTGTCCTTCAGCTCTGTCAGCACTCACTATCTCGCTCCATCTCCTTCTCTGGCAGTCTGATCAGCTGTCTTCCTTCTAACTTTACATGGCCCGGTGTGGTGTGGAGGGACGGGCAGCTGCTGGCTGACGCATTTCATTGCCCAGTCATCACTTCAAATCGAATCTTCTTAAACCTCTGTGATTTTTTTTATCTTTAAATGTCCACTGTTTTTGCTCTCTTTTCTATCTGCACTGGTTGCTGTGGGTTTTTTTTTGCTCTTTCTTGGTCAGCCTATTTTTCCCCTCCTCCTTCCTCCCCATATCCAGAGAGAGAGAGGCAATGCAAGTCCCGTGACCCCCCCCCACACACACACACACACACACACACTTCGCTCCTCTCTTCTCTTTTCACTCCTCCTCTCCTCCTCCTCCTCCTCTTTTCCTCTCCGCATCCTTAAACTCTCCATCGCTGATTCAGCTCTCAGGGAGGAGAGAGACTGCCTGCAGCGACTGCTTCCCTCCGCATGGGCCACCATCCCTATCTGGATCACCTCTGCTACGGTAGGTGTGGAAGTGAGCCCGTGTGTGATGTTTGTAAAATAAGTGTTTTTTCTGAGCGTGCTAACTCACTGCATACATTTGTAAATGTGTACGTGTTTCTGTATGTGTGTCAGTGTGCTTTGTCCGGGCCATATTCACACATACAGAACAGGTTTTTTTTCATTCATTGCTCTTTAGGAAAGCAGAGAGTTAGGGAGTGAGAGGTGTTCCTCTTATTTATCACCCCACTCCTTGTTAGAGCTGAGAAAGCAACGCAGCTGCAGCTTGTGATTCATATACTTAAAAAAAACATCTCCATGCATTCATACGAGGTTAAAAGGTCAAGGCTTACCTCTGAGGTGGTACACTCACTGTGGTACTTACCATGTTTTCTGATCAGTCAGTTCAACTGTATTGATATTTAGTGGAAGCTGTTTTGAATATAAAAAAGTTACTTACAGCAAACTATGCAACATTTCTCTGTATGAAGAACTGATTTACGCCATGCTTGAGTGCAGGTTTGGTGCCAACTTCCTACGTAGATACTGAATTTATTTGAATTTAAGAATGTATGAACATACACTACACAACACAGATATGTACTTGTCATGAAACATGAGACTCCATATCCTCATTCTTTCAAAATCTACATGACGTAATTTGCTTTTATAATAATTTTTCCACAACAGCACCACAGCATTTATTTTTCAGAAGCAGTTCTGTATTTATTTTGTAAATATGACTTTGTAAATATTGTGTTGCCTTTCAGGCAGAGAATGTACTCTAAAAAGTCAAATCTTTGCACGTGGCAGCAGCAGAACATGGTGTAGAAGGATGTGGTGTTAAAGCGGCAATGTCCTGCTGTGTGGTACTATATTTGAATGCAGGACAGGTGAGGTCTATCAGTCGAAATGCTACACGAGTATGTTCTAATGTGCCCTGGTGTTAAGCTCAGCGTCCGCGCGGCCTCCCAGTGGGGCCTCAGCTCTATCTATAGACCGACACACACACATGTGACACTCTGTGGAGAGAGAGAGTGAGAGGGAGAGGTTTAAAGTGGAAGCAAGCTTCTAAAAGTATCGTGCATATGCTCCCATCCCTCTGCCTCTGTGTCTCTCTCTCACTTGCTCTCTTGCTGTCCAGGCTAATTTTACCCAGTTAGCGGATACCAGGGAGATCAGCGGTGGTCAGCTGTCTGTCAAGCGTCCGAAACCCTGACAGCCTTCGTGGTGAATTGCTAGAGGTGGCGAGGTGTTGGGTGTCCCAGCCCAGCCCTATATATGAGACAGCCTACATGGTTGTAGCAGTTTATAGCAGACATGCAGCTGTTTGAAGAGAATCTGTCTATCTTTCTATCCAGCTTTGCAGTCTCCCAGTGGGTGTGAAACTTTGCTTTACATGGCGGCAGCATAACTGCAGAAACTATGAATGTTAAGAGGATGGGGTTTTTTAAAAGGAAGGAACACTGTTCCCTGTTTCTAACTGTTACTGGGATGAAAAATACCTTTCTTTACTGAACACTACTGTTAGCATTACAGAAGTCATGCTGGACAGTGGTAGATTCCATTCATTTCCTGCAAAACTGTGTATCAGTGCAATGCTGGTGCATATTACATACCGCTCTTATCTTGCAATATATGGCAGTTGTCTATTTCTCTGTGGAGAATTTTAATTCCTGCCTGGAATACTGTGATGATGCTGGCATACAGGCCAGAGTGGGTAGTGAGTTTAATTCTTTGTAATGTGTCTGCGTCTGGCGCTGGGCTGGAGTGTGTCTGCTCATTCCCATGTGTGCACATGTGTGCAAAGCCCTGCTGCTGATTTACAAAACCTTGGTTCCATCGCTGGGAGAGAAAAGAGGGGAGGAATGAGAAAGAGAGAGTGAGAGAGGAAGAGAGAGGAGAAGACGAGTGTGATTTATGGAAGAGACTTTTAGTTTAATTACTGGGCGGGCAGGGCTGATGTGCGCAGCCCCCATGGCACTGGTTACACAGTGGTAGGAACACACAAAGGGCCCGGATGACATACTCACATAGGTCTTGCAGATGCAGCTGATACACTCAGACACAAGAGTCAAATTACATTGTATGGAAAAGCAATATACAGTACCTGTGCAGTGTACACATGTGGATACGCACAAACACATGTGGATAAAATATTCACATGTAGAAAAATGTATCTTTTTGTCCATTGCATGCAAGAAAACCAATATAAATAGTTGTGCAGAGATGATTGTGCTGAGTTCATCACAACAGTTCAGCCTCAACAGAAGCTTTCATGGAGATTTGATTAGATGTAATTGTCATTCAAGGTGAAAGGTTGACAGCCAAAGACAAAAGAAAGACTTCCTGATGTTGCAGTTTGGCAGTATGTGTCGAGGAGTAGTGCATGCTGGGGTGTCAACCTTGCCCCCCCCCCCCCCCAACATCTGAATCTCAGTTTTTCCTCAATATCATAACTGGCCTCATATTAGAAATATGAATATTTGAAGGGGTTGGAAAATTGTGTCATAGTAACAGCTTTTCATCTGTTATTCAAACACAGCTGCACAAAGACAAACACACACACATTCCCAATAACCCGTACATGCTTCCTGCTGCTCCCACCATAGGTTTTCTTAACGCCTCTCTCACAGCCTTCATTAGATGCCTGACGTTAGCAATGGTTCAATTCATTAAAAGCACGACTCAGCCTTTGTGCATTTGCCTATAAATTGGTATTGATCTCTGAGAGGACAGGATGGGAGGAGGAGGGGAGGACGGGAGACAGCGGATGAGGGTGGGTAGGTGTGTGTAACTGTGTGTGTGTGTGGGGGGGGTTAGCTTGTGGATCAGGGACTGAGGCTAATGGGAGGGGGCAGAGGGTCTCAGATGAATGGAGTTCACTCAAGCAACAAGGGCAATTGAAGACGCATACAGTATAAACACTCCACATCCACGCACAAGCTGCGCAGGCTGATATACATTTACAGACTGACAGATATGCACAGTAGGTCACACACACACACCATATAGTGACAGTCCTTTAGTCTACTCTGGCTGCTTTCCCCCAAACCTGTCCTCGCGCTACGCCACATATGCCATTCAACCTCATCATCACTGCCGTCTGCTCAGCATGGAACTGTAACACTACTGTAGTTTGACTGAAAGGGAAGTAGCAGGGTGAGAGAGAGTGTGAGTGAGTGAGTGAGTGAGTGAGAGAGAGAGAGAGAGAGAGTACATGCTATATAGAGGGGAGTGGGCAGTCAAGAGGAGACTGCATAGCATGGTAGCCTATAGACTGCATGGGACAGTCTGTGTGTGAGAGAAAGACAGGAGAGGAGATGAAAGGCACCATGGGGGTGGGGGGTGGGGGGGGGGGGGTTTGCTCTCAGTGGTGTGGGACCAGGGGGACCAGCGGCTGTGTGCCGGACTAAAAGTTTTCAGGAAGAGAGAAAGATTAAGGAAAGGAGAGGGAGAGAGAGGATCAGAGTGAGGATGTTGGTCAGAGAGAGAGAGAGAGAGAGAGAGAGAGAGAGAGAGAGAAAGAGAGACTGCAGAGGCAGCACCTGGGACACAGTCTGAGAGAAGAGAGAGCGAAGCACTTCTTCCCGGTCTCCTTTTCTTCGCTGCTCTCGCTTTATTGCTTCTCTTCTTTGGTGCATCGGCCCAGCTGAAGCAGGGGAGGAGGGTGTGGAGGAGGAGGGGGAGTTGGGTGAGGGGGGAGATCTCGAGCCAACATCTGCCCATAGGTAAGTGCAACATCTCCCTCATTTCCCTTCACCCCCTCCACATTCCCCCGCCCTCACTCCACTGCTGCAGCTGAACCTCTGAGCGTGACACTCAAGGTGAATCGCATGCTGGGTGTCTGAGAAACCACTTCATAATGTACAGCGTGTCACCAGAATGTGTAGTTATGCTGTAGTATTGCAGTTTCAAAGAAAATGTGTTCTTTATGGTGGTGGTGGGGTAATTCTAATATTTCCAGTATTATGAAGGAAATCTGACTTTTAAAAGTGGCACTTCCTCTTGGTGACGAAGTGTTTCTGAGTAAAAGCGAGCGGGGTGTAAATTTGTCTTCCATCATTCTGTGATGTGGTGAAATTTTTTAAAATACGGTTTTAAATGTTAAAATCTGTTTCTTCTTGAAGGTTTAATGAGCTTCGGTCAAGACCTGCGTGACGGGTCAGCGAGAACATGCGCGGACATTTTTAAAGCAATGAGAAAAGTTGTTCAAGCACAAGAAGACGCTTTTTGTTGTGTGTATATGAGTGAACTTGTGTTTTTTAAATTATCCTTGAGATTGTATACGTGTGTTTACCTATATGTGGGACCTTAATCTTCCGCGTATGTTATTGATGGCCAGAGGGATCCTTTATCTGGTGCGGTGGGGGATCAGAGGGAGGTTAGGTGTTTGATGGTGGTTGTGTGGACCGTTGTGAGTGTTGGGTGTAATTTGGGGGAGGTGGAGAAGCTGGGATGAAGCAGGATAGAGGGCGGGTTTGTGTGAGCATGTGGAGGGGGGGGCCTGATGCGCCACCAAGGACAGTGGCCGGCTTGGGGGACATACTTCTTTATATGCCCATATGAACAAGAGCAACTATGGAATGTAAAGAAGTATGTATCCCAGGTTGGGAAAAATGACAGCGCCGCATCTGAGTGAATATCACACATTTAAACTTAGCTGGGGTCTGCAAACTGAATCTACCACATGGAAACTCATTTGAGAAGATGTTCTGTGGGTTTGATTTCCATACGCCGGTCCCACATATTCTATATATGCACGGTTTATGTGCAGCATGTGTGCACACATTTTTTTTGCCCTGATGTGGCCCAGTTGAGTCCAGTCAGCTTCGGTGCTGCAGGAAGATGCATACAGTAGAAATCTGTAGATGCAGCTGCGACTCCAGTCAGCAGTTTCCACTTGCCCGCAATAGATTTTTTGGATATCTCTTTCACCATGTTCTTTCGAGATTGTCTGCGGAAAAGCGGATGTATTTTTTTCTGCACTGTGATGGCTAATGGAAATGATTTCAAGAGCACCTCCCGCCCTCTTCGGAATTCTCTTTTGTTGTTGTCATTATCCAGTTTTTTGGATTGGATAGCGTGAATTCAATAATGCTACAGAAATGCACACACTCCACAAACATATGCAGGCCACAGACGGACAGAAGTTTCCAGTAAATGGTGCAGTGATTAAATGCTTGCTAATGGATAGCGTGGTCCGAGAGGATGGTCAGAGAGAGGAAGGAAAGGAGACTGGCCGCGGGGCTATCGGACAGATTACTAGACTCAGACGCCTGTCTGCAGTCGCACTGTCTGGATCTGGGATCAACTTGTTGGCCCAGTCCATGAACGCTTCATATTCAACCTAAAAGTTTTGATCTACAAAACTGGGGGCCTGTGAAGAAATAAAAATATGGCCATCTGTAGCGCTAATTTCGATTTCTGATGAGATCCCGCGCTGTGTTCTGGGGAAAGTGTTCTGGCGTTATAGCTCAAAGAGGGGAGAGCGGCAGGAAAGCAGGAAGCGAGAATGAGAAAATGACTTACGATGACGCTTCTGAGTCAAAGCCACAATGTCAGGCTACATGATATCTGTGTCAGATGTGCTGAGCCAGCAGGACACACAGGTGTCACTTTTTTTTCCTTTTTACTTTTTTACCAGACTTTGGCGTGATAATTCTTTAGCTCCGATGAAGTATATACAGGACGTACATGTGTGCTGGAACAATGACTAAACTGGGTGTGGTTTGGGAGCAGGTATAAGAATCGTGTCAGGTTTTAGCGTATGCATTTTGGCCTACTTTGTATATAAATACTGTATGTGACCTAGTTAGGGTTTACCTGTCCCTGTTTAGGTGTTATTTGGGCCACTTTCAGTGCAGTAATTTGGCCCTGATCAGGTGTGCACCCAGGGGGTGCTCTGCCTGTGTGGGAGCTGCTGCCCTGACAGAGATCTGCAGCTGGATTACATTTCCTGCCAATCTTATTGTATGAGAGAGAAAAAAATGTTAACTGGGGACCATAAACAAGAAGAAGTGCTTTGTGCCAAGAAGAATTGTTTTACATTATAATACACGCAGCCAGTATGTTTCGAAGCTAATTAACCATCAATATGAGAGACAGCTCTAATCTTAAGCAGCCGCAGATGAAGAAGCCATTGAGATAAACTGGGTCTAAAAATGCGTGAAACACTCTTCAGCGGGGAACACATTCATAAAGCCCCCCCCAATTCCAACCCCCCCCCCAAACATAAAGTGTGTGTTTGTAAGTACAAGTGTGCGATGTGTGTGCATGAGTGTTTTTTTTATGTTGGAGGGATTTATTGCAGTGATTTGTAAGAAGCAGAAGGAAAGGTCGTTGTACTGTGGGAGAATCCAAAGAGAGAAGGGCACAGTGCTGAGGGTGAGAGAGGTGGAGGGGGCGAGGGGAGGGTGGTTGGGTTGGTGACAAAAGGGAAACGAGAGAGCAGCGCAGACTGAAGTGGGATCGGAGCGGAGGGAGTTGTCGGCGAGTGAGCATGTGAGATGAGGCGAGGCGAAAGAGGCAGGGAGAGAGAGGGAGACTGGATTGATGATGGTGTTCAGGGCTGGTGTGTGTATGGGTATATGTGTGTGCATATGTTCGGGTGGGGGGTATACGAGGGGGTGGGTGGGTATTGTTCTGTCACTTTGCCTGTGTCAGCAGGTGGAAGCTCTCATCAGGACATTAAATATGCAACAATGCTGACTGCGGCACCGTGCTGAGACAGCCAAAGCCGGACGACTGGGGGGGCCCCACTAAAAGTAAACCAGCGGCACCGTTCCATTCCACGCTAGACAGCCATCCATCCACACTCACACACACACACACACACACACACACACACACACACATACTCAGAGACCTCCAGCTTCTTCTTGGGGCTGCCCTGACCCTGTCTCCCTGCTCTCCTTGGCTGGTAGAGCTGGCTGACTTTACTGGCTGACTGACTGGCTGCTTGACTGCTTTCCCCATCTGGGAGTCCACACAAGGGCAAAGGCAAAGCTAGTAATCCACGGGCCCAGTGAGGGATTAGCTGTAGTTACATACAGATCAGTCATGCGGAACATTGACTGTAACGACCAAAAAAAAACAAAAAAATAACCCAGGCCTCAGTGAACGTGGGATTTCATGCAAAATCTGCAGCACAGCTGACTGTACGTATGTGCGTGCGGTCGGTCTGCATTGATAAAGCACAAGTCAGTCAAACTCACTGAATGATTTTAAATTCAGCCAAAAAACATCAAAGACTAGATGCATCAAACTCACATTTATGTATGGATGTGTGGATGTCCATGAGCCTCATTTCTGCTTGCACATTTCAGGCATAAATGGACGCAGAGACACCCTTAATCATATGTTTACACATCGATACTTCTGCCTGCACGAGAAAGGAAGTGACCGCTTCACTGCAGTTTTGTTGTGTTAGCGAAAGTCGATGTGACGCCCAGGCATCTGTCCTTACATACGATCACTGCGCACGGCTGTGGCTGTTTAATGCCCCCATATTAATGATTAACCACGTACCTGTGCCAGTGGTATTTCATTATCACTAAACATCAGAAAGGTAATTCATTATTTTCCTCACATTACTTGCATTAAAACATACTTTTCGAAGTGATGAGGATACGGAATAGAGTGGGAAATAATAATACCTGCAATGTAAGAAGAAATACTGACAAATGTGGATAAAATTAAATATATATATGTTTTGTTGGCATTTTATAGATCACTATGTAGGCTGCCTATTCAAACATATTTTATAATTAGGTTTCATCTCTGTCCATATTTCTGTCATATATCATTACATAACTCTTGAGCTGACGTTGTCACCACACATTCTGGCATCATAACTAACACTTTGTGTGTGGGATATAGCATTGTTTTTGTGAGATGTTAACAGAAGAAGTGTGTAGTTTGCAACAAGATTAGCAGCAAGAGTCAATGCGGCTGAACAGGCCAAAAAAAGAAAAGGGAGCCCCTGCAACAAAAAGATACAGTTTGCACTGTGCCGAAACAATGGCGATGACTTAGTGCCAGAGAGAGAAAAAAATTTAAATAAATGCAAAATTAAGAAATTTGCTTGTTTAGTTTCATAATGAGAAAATAAACTGTGTGTATCCGTGGTGTTATTTTTACAGCAATATAACCACATAAAAATACAATGTTTATTGGAATAAATAGAATTTAAATAATGGCCCAGTTCCATGTGACTGCTTGTGTAGTAACAGAAAGAGAAACAGGGAAAAATGAGGCCTTTACAATTGTCATTTCTCCCTGACTGTGTGAGCATGTGCACCGTATACCTGCTCAACAGACAGAAGTTGTGTGCAGAAAGGAGGAATGAGACTGTAAAGTCAGGCTTTTTTATATGAAAGATAGGACTTTATTGTGCAGATTTTTTTCCCTTTAAATCATGTTTACAGTAAGTGTGCATCGGCAGCAATCTGCAGAATATAATAGGGGTAAAGAGTAATGGAAGTTGAAACAGATGTGGTGGAGTGGTAATGTATACATCGTCTCGCCCTGATACAAGGACACAGACACAGCCTATTATACCCCCATTCTATGTTTATGTCTCTAAAGTGAATCTCAGGGGGAATGCGCATCTGAACCCCCCAACCCCACCCGAAGTCATTCCTCAAACAATGGGCATGCACATAAAATACCTCTACAGATTCCGTCACATGAACTGGTGTAATGTAAATTAAAGGTGTATATAGACACGCAAACACTCAGTGTATTGCAATGGAACAAATACATTATAAACTGTCCACACCAGCACTGCTGGCCATGGTATTGATTTATCCTCCTGTTTAGGTTCTTTTGTCTAACATGTACATATTATATGGATATAATGCATCTGTACCAAAAGAGGCGGCTCACTGATGTGTTTCGCTTACTGTATGAGTGTTTTTTATCTGTAGCATCACCGATGAGCTGAAGCTAAAGTAAATGTGTAATTTCTTAGTATACACAGGCAAACAGCTCATGCACTCGGTCATTACAGGAGCCAGTGAAATTAGACACCGATGTGTGCAGTAGATGTGTCACTAAAATCATAGCAGACAAATGAGTCTCAACAAAAAGAAAAAAAAGACGGATGACGACAGATGAAAGAGAAGATAAGGACCTGATAATGAATGGCTTCAGAAAAATTACTCATAATTAAGGGCCTTAAAAGTCAATTAGTTAATTGGCCTGCTATTTTAATGTGAGAATGATGGCGCATCAGTTTAAAGGGAAACTGAGAATCGATTGAGAAAACACACGGCATAATCAGAAACCAAATTACGATTTATCATTTAGCAATTAAGTCATACATTTTTTATGAGTGGGTCAGAGAGCCGAATCATCCTCCTCTTGACACACGTGCACAAAACACACACACACACACACACACACACACACACACGGTGTGCCTCCAAAAAGCCGATCCGTTCCTACGCCGGGACAGGGATCAATGTTGAGGTAATTTGTTTCGATCAATTAAACAGACATCTGCTTGAATTAGACTCCAATAGACTGCAAAAGGCCCAACCCCTTCCCATTCGGCTCTGTATGTGTGTGTGTGCGTGCGTGCATTTGTGTGTCTTTTGTACGGACACAAATAGAGAGCACACACCAAAGCCACAAACAAATTGCTAAAAGGTGAAGAAGAATCTAACATCCCAACAGTGTGTAATTGATTATAACAGTTGTAGGACACTGGCTGGATTTGTAAATTATTACATCACTTTATTTTCCTCATCTCCTCCTATTATGCATTTTACCAAAAGATGTACAGACCCTAACATGCAATGCAGCGAGGAGAAACTTCACCACTGGAATGAGCAATGTCACGGGCAACTTCAGCATTTATTTATTGTTTATGTCGCACAGGAAATAAAAAAGAGAAAAAAAGAGGTAAAAGGCGGTTGTATTAGCCCGGGTCTAATTTAATGGTTCCCACTAGGGTTCTCTGTACATCAAGTGATGTTGCTGACACCGGAGCCTGTCTATTGCTGAATGATATGAGGAGAGAGGGTCCGCTCCCTTCAAATGAACACACAGGATAATTGTTATGCAGTGAAGCTGTGAAGCAGAGGGAAGTAATTAAAGGAACAAGGGCACTGTGATGGTGGTGGACTGCATCCCCCTCCTCCACGTCCCCCACTGCTACAGCCCCCCGACCCCTGCTCGCTGAAGATTACACAAAACACACACATTTGCACATGCAGGTTTCCCTTACATTGACACCCTCATAATTACTGCCAGGGTTTACAGTCATCCTAATATTGTAATTACGCTCTGTCTGCGTTTATAAGGTCATAACATTTACAATTTTACGACATGGTAATCGTCAGTTGAACAAAAAAATTACAAAAAGGCATTCCCTCTTCTAATTGTTTCTTTTGCTGTTTCTTCTTCACATATTGCCAGCTATCACTTGGCCCACAATAAACATCCCATTTGTTTAAATTAGTTAAAAATGCATTTGGGTTATTAAAGGATATACAGAATCTGTCCCAGGGCCTTTCATAATGCGGCCCCCACATCAGAGCACAGGCACCCGTCTCCTGCAGTGCATATTGCCTGGAGAGGCATCTCAGTGAAAATATATGGAGTTGAGTTTCAGTGATATGGTAAGGAGGCATAACTTCAAATATAATGCATTACTGGGCACATTGTTATTTCAATTACTGTTTATGAGAACAGGGAATAAAAAAAAAAATCTCATGAGGCAGAACAGGAGGAGCTGAAAACTGAAAACAAAGTTCTGTGTGGAATTCATTGAGACTTTCACAGTAAAAATATATAATCTGCTTCATCAGGACGGTTGTCGTTTGTTAAGCATGAGATCTGATCGATGACATAAGGAAACAACGCCTCCATCATCTGATTTTGATTCAAAAGTTGCTAAATTTGGACTGATGCTCAGAAATGTATGACATCCAATTTTTTCCCCAATAGAGCCCACTTCATTTTGGTCCAGTCATCAGCAAAGAAAACAATTTGGAAAAAAAAAAATCGTAAATAAGCAGAGCTATTCTAACTTTGGCAGAATATTTTGTGGTCATGTGGGAACCATCACTCATAGCAAGAAGCACACTGAAAAAATAGATTTTCAGGGCCTTTAAGAAGCAGGTTTCATTCAGGAAAACATATTCATCGAGCGCCAGTTTGTTTAAAAGTGGGCACTTTGCCATGCAGATATTCATCCAAAAAGGGATGAATCGTCCAACACTTCCCTGAGCACCACCACAATGTTGACATCTGTGGTTTTTAGTGAAATAGTCCAACAACTAACAGACAGCTTTCCCATGGAAATAATGAATATATTCATGACCCTTATAGGATGAAGTGTAATGACTTTCCTGATCCCTTCACTTTTCATTTACAAAAACACCAGATCAAAAATATTCATTTGTTTTCTTTCTTTTAAGATTTTTGTAATGTTAAGTCAGCCTTCATAAGTGCTTTCTGCTGATCTGGTGTGTTATTATCCAAGATGTGCATTAAATACATTTGATTCCACCTGAAACAGCTTGCAGATGGCTTTGCATGATTTCCGTGCTCATACAAGTTCCTTCATCTATGCTAACATGTTTTCTGTCTGCGTGGGGCGCACGTCTCCCTTCAGTCTACCAGAGAAAGGGTGTAATTGGGAGCGGCATGCAGAAGTGCAGGGTGTCAGGGAGTCAGCAAGGTCTGGCTGCTACAGGCACTGATATGGGACAAACAGAGGAAGGAGGATGAGCGGGCAGCCAGCAAGGCAGCAAAAAGCAAGGAGACAGTCGTGGGCTGTCAGTCGGTAAAATGAGCCAGTCACTTGGGGAGACTGTCAGTCAAACAGCAGAGCACTGAGTGAGGCAAGGATGGGCCACAATCACCGCCCCTCCTGTAAGTGTACACATATATCGAAGAGGAGAGAAGTAGACCGTCAGGACAAGGCTAGTTAGAATTCTTTTATCATCACCCTCACTGCTCAGAACTTGTGTTACTGAAGAGGGAAAGAAAGAGGGAGACGGAAATAGAGGCTCGAGAGGTAAAGGACAGGGGAGTGAAAGGAAGAAGGACATGGTGGTGGAATAAAGGCCACATTACAACTCCAAAAAGTATAGTATGTGTGGGTGTCGGTGGCGGGGGCTGATCATTAGACAAAGTAAAAGAGGAACAAAGAGGAAGAGAGTGGGATTGTAATGAACAAGAATTACGCAGAGAGAGAGAGAGAGAGCGAGAGAGAGTCAGCCACTGAGAGTAAATCTCCCAAACCCATAAAGAGTTATGCGTTGTGATCTGTTCCACCGATCGTTGTGTGCTTTGAGATAATTGCTTCCATTTTGTTGCACAGAGACTATTACGGTATATGATAGCCAGATTACCATCTGTAACAGTGGGCTTTACACAGCAGCAGTAGTGCTGTATCAGCAGCCAGGCTACTGTAGAAACTACAGGTTTAGTGAAGAGCACGAGTGGGTTGTGTGTCGGCCTAAGGCTACTGGGGTAGTTATAGTCTGCTATCGTAGTATTCCAACCCCGTGAAGTGAAAACATTTTTCCCCCTGTCGGATCCAGTGTCATCAGCACATCACCTTGATGGGATCAAAATCTGATAGTAGGTCTGAAAGTGCTGGCGGTGCAACCCAGGCACGCTCTTGAATGAGGCTGCTAATTGTGTCTATGTTATTTTATTTAGACCTTTGAGTGGTTGGGATATCCACGAGCCCTTTATAAGCCAGTGAGGACATACCTGTCAATTCAGGAGGCTGCTGATAATCCATGTTCTGTATTATAGGATGTGCATCTATGTGTTAATACTTACTGACTTTTCCTTCCCTGTTTGTGGTGCTCAGCCCCAAGCCCACTGGCTCCTACTGAAGATGTAAATCTTTAAAAAAAGTCTTGAATACATTAGTTTCTTTTAAAAAAAGCATCAGTAATTTCCTAAAACAGCTGGATCGTATAGTTTTAGTGTATGTGACAGAAACAAGAGGAAATATAATGCATTTATCAGGCACTGTTTTCAAAATACAGCATGATGTGTGTATTCATGGTAATAAGGATGCCCGGTGCAAAGGTGTGACTCACTGATGTGTTGGTAATAGTTTTTGGATAACAATGGAGCTCTGTGGCAAGGATTAATAAGATATATCAGGGTTTGACATGCACACATACACAGTACTTGTTCTTGGGAATCATTCTGTTAGCTTTTCATGAGATTTGCTGTCAATGAGAAAAATATATACTATGGCCAGGCTTTTCCTCTTTAGCAGATAAGCATTTATGTGTATGAAACCATTTGCTCAGTGCAGTAGGCTGACATAAATCATAATGCTTTGAAAGGTATATGTAGTATAATGGTAAGGTGCATTCACTTTGATAAAGTCCTACCACTGTCCTGCAAAGCACATTTTTAGTTTGTATTTTTTTGCTATTTGACTGACTGGAGGTCACATTTCGTTTTCTCCATCAACCATCGCAGCAGCACATACAGTGTGACTTTGGTTAGTAGCGGTGCTTGACTATACAGAATACTGCCAGTAACACTTGTAATGATTACAAGTGTACCATAACTAATAATAGCAGTAATACCCTCAGCGCTATGTGTGCTGTGCAGTCATTGGACTGAGATCAATGTATTGCTGCACCTACTACAGTGTGTGTGTACAAATACACTGCATCCAACACTGATACTATGAGTGCAGAGTTGGAAAAACCTTTCATTTTATATGAAGAAACAGACTCCCAGCCATTCCTGCATTTCTCTACTTTTTCAATTCTGCCTGCAGCTTGAAGAGTCTATATAGTGATGGTGCAGAGACAGGAGGAAGCTCGGGGGCAGGGGATGACATGAAACATGGGCATAACATGGACAAAAAAATTTTTTAAAGCGTTATTTGTGGAGAAAATGCTTCTTATCGGTTGCATTAACCAGGAAGTTGCATCTTGCATAACATAATACGTTTCCGTGTTGCACTACAGTGGTGACTCGGTCAGATCTGAGCTTGTTTCACAAGTCTCCAGTGGTCAGTCTGTGGCTGCCCATAGCTGAGAGGGCTACTCTAACCTCCATGAGGCCAGATCACATGGATGGAAGTGGGAGACAGAGAGACACTGGTAATGACAGAGGAAGGATGGGGGAAGAGAGACTCCTGGACTCCTGTGGTCTGTTATGGGGACAATGAGGCAGCAAGGCATTCTGGTCTGGCCACAAGGTGCCTTAGGGACGAGAGGAGAACACAGAAAGAAAGACACGGGAGGAAGGAAAATGAATCAAATATTTAAAAAACAAAATTTCTCTTGGAACATTGGAAAAGAGTAATAAAACATATTTAGATGTTTCACTCTAAGTATGTACTAATACTACAACTTGAACTGACTCCATGACAAGTAAAAGTTCACATTTTACTTTTTTTTAGCCAGTGGAGCTCATTTTAACTGCTTTACACACTGCATTTTTGGTAACACAGTAATATTGTGTCATATTTTATGCATATCTTTTGAGTAGTAACTACTTATGACAACCGTCAAATAAAAGCAGTGGAGTGCAGTAATTGTCTATCTACACACCAAGCAGGCACAGAGCAACATTAGCATTCTGAAGTCATGTTTCTCTTCACACGATGTACATCAAATGGTCCAAAATCCATTCTCCTGTGAGCTCTGTTTTGGTCTTCTCCCATTCCTGAGAAAAAAATATCTCCAAGCTAAATATCTTGGAGCTCCTTCACTGAACCCACAACGCTGATGAGGGCTTCAAGCAAATGTACTTAATTAGAAGGAAACCTGAAGTTCTGTTGTACATTCAAAGCCAAATTATCACTCTCTAAACAGTTGAGTAAGAAAATCAATAATTAAGTCCATACCGTAGTTTAAGCTTCGTCCATAGTAAACTGTATTTTGCCTTCAAGCCAAAAGCTTTGTTGACTCACTTTAATCACACTTACCCACCCTGACACATACATCTTCACACGAGCAACCAAGATGCTGATCTGTCACAGATTCTAATCTAGATGGCTCCGACCAGCTCAGACCTCTTTCCATCCCCATTGTGCCAAGCTGAAACAGAGCAGTTGTAATGAAGCCTCTCACTCTCTGTGAGCTTTTCACACTCGAAAAGAACGGGTGTCCCACTCCCCACAATAGAAAGCATGTCAGCTGTGGTTATCTTTATGCCCGAGCTCCTTTTTGACTGAAACAGCATTGGATTTTTTGTTTCACGACAGAGCGTATATCAGGCGCGCCTTTGTGGCCCTGCTGCGGCCTGTAATGAATGCACGGCTAAACTAGCAAAGTGGTGGCGGAGGTTCGTTAAGGGAGGGGACAGAGGGAGCAGGGTAAAACATGGGGGAGGGTGGGGGGGGCAATACAGTGTGCTCAGAATGAGAATCAGCCTGCATAGATGGGGGGGGCGGGGGGTGAAGACAGAAGGCAGGTCTGCTGCGGTCTGGCAGCCACTGCATATGGATCGTGACATCATTCCTGAACAAAATGAGGCGGCGTCCTCACTGCTCCCACATCATTCAGAGAGTTCTTTTAAAAATGAAGAACGTGCGCACATTAAATTGTTTCATTTAACTTCTGTGGTGCCCTTCACTCTCTTAATCCGATCTCCTTTCACTTGAGCAACTGAAGCTTTTCCCATCATTTCCTTCTATCCGAGCTGTCTCCGTTTATCTCCTTTGGCTCTGCTCTGCCAAGAAGTTTAGTGACAGCCCTGTATGCTGCGCTGAGCGTCTGGCATTTTTTATATCCTTATGTGAGTTTATGAGCAGATAATTAGCAGTACTGGCTGTCCCCAGCATCTTTACACACTACTTCCATTAAATGTTTGAAGCCACATCTCAGCATTTTCTAACGCATAAAATCACATACAGCGGCGCCAGCTCGAATGAGATCCTTCCCGCGCTTGTTGCCATGTTTTGTTAATCTCATTACAGTAATTGATCGTGTGTCGTTGTGTGGAGGCCGGGACTTAAGGCTGGTTAGAACAACATGTGCACATGTACTGTGAGGCAGTCCGCTTGCTGCAAAGCTTGCAGACTCTCTGGATATATATTTGGTGATATTACTGAATAATGTGGCTCATTAAGGACACTTACAATGTCTCCTGCTTACATTAATGTGAAAGTCTAAGAAAAGTCCCCTAGAGTCCAGTAAGGTTACAGTAATGGAGGTCCCTGGTCCTTTTTTAATTTCAAGATAAGTAAGATATATATATATATATATATATATATATATATATATATATATATATATATATATATATACTGTCCAACCCTCTTTTCGTGTTGTGGTGGTTTACACCGAAAGGTAGGGAAGGGGGAGGTTGGGAGAGAGGAGGGGATATAATTAAATATATCATCTAAATAGGTATTGATCGTCTAAAGGGTGTTGCCGTTAGATTAAAAGGTTAAAGAATAAAACCGCTTTGAGGATTAAATCATTGCGAGGTAAAATCAAGAGCAGTGGGAGATAAACACTGCAATAATCACAAAGTATGAGTGCTGCGGGCATGCCTAATGACGTCCTGCAGAGACATTAAAGATCCCGTCAAGAGATGTTAAAGGACCAAAACTGATCACAGTATTTTTAAACACTGAAGAGAGAGTTTAGGTTGCATGAAATATGTGCACAAGGTCAAGCAGGTAACCCCTCTCATTATGTCTGTCGAGATACTGTCAAAGTTTCTCCACACTTTGAACTACAGTGTGGACGTAACTTCAGTGATACCATCATCACAGGCCACAGTAACCCTGAGAGGGCTGCTGACTGATAAAGAAAGAGTTTGTCGCCACGCTAGTCCCTCTATATGGCGCCTGAGCTGAGCAGCCGCACAAGGTCAGGAAGTGTTTTTATCCAACAGACGTGTTTTATCTTCAGGGGAGAGTGAGGGAGCGAGGAAGTGGCTGAGTAGAGGATAAAGGGTCCTGTTACACTCCTGTCTCCTTCCCTGATCAACCAATCAGGCACGGCCATAGCGCTGAGTCAGCCGCTGGGTGCAGCTCACGTCCAAATGCAGGGGGAGGAGGGGGTTGGTGGTGGAAGAGGAGCCAGCCAGCCAGCGGGTGTCTGCAGTGGACTGCAGCAGCGTTAGCACCGCTAACCCCATGACAAAGGGCCTTCACTGGTGAGATGGGGGCCGAACCACTGGCCCATAAAAACTCAGTCTCAGTCCTGGAGTTACAGTCTGATTTCTGATCGACTTTTAACACTTCAGCAGTGCTCCGTAGATGGTAGATCCATCCTGTGCTCAGTTTGACACATACATCACACTTTTCCCTCTGTCTGTAGTCAGTGGGTAATTAGCAGGAATAAATACAGCCAGCCACAGTAGATAAAGTTTACAGCTCGACCACAGGTCAACTTATTTCATTACTATAGTGTGCTTTGCATTAAGGTAATTATCAAATGGCAAACATCTTTATTAGACATGCACAAAGGCCTTCATTAGGATGGTTTGTCTAAATCCACTACATTACTAAGGATTATTGCAGCTTTAAGTGGATTTTAATGGTTATTTTGTAAAAGCGGCATCACAACTCTCAGGAGATTCTGTCATGTTTCATAGCACATTGACGTGACGGGAAGCAACGCTCTCCGAGGTTTCCGGGTCTCGCCTTCTCATGGTGCAGCAACAGATGGGGAGCCACGGCCTGACAGTCAGTTAGTCAGTCACTGAGAGCCACTTGTCCTGATAAGGAGAGAGAGAGAGAGAGAGAGAAAGAGAGATCTGAGACGCTGAGCACGTGACACGGTCAGCGAGGGAAGAGGCACAGTGAGTGACGGGAGAGGTGGCGTGCAGCAGGTTGTACTAGCACGGCCCCACGTGTCATGCCACGCATCTGAAATGAAAATATCATGGTGAGCGAGAGTGACAGAGTCCGCTGCAGGACTGGTTTCAAAGAGTTGCTCCACCTGCGGCAGCCGCACGTGTGTAGAGGGTCGGCAGCTGCTCCGTAATGCCACCTGTACTGTGCAAGCATCCCTGGGGACGCTTCACACCCCCGCTGACCTTCCCACTGTTGACTCCCTGACTGTCTTTACTGCTACATCTCTTCCTTCCCTGTCTGCCGGCGTCCAGCTGTCCCTAACCCTCATCCCTCCTCCCCCCGCTGTCTCCAATATAAGGGCAGGAATGCAGCGGGCAACACGGTCCCAGAATAGACAAGTAGCCGGCCTATCTCCAGCCATGCAGCCAGTCTGATAGAGGGCACCTACGGCAGAAGACACACTCATGCAAGAGCCCACGCACATGCAGCACCACGACCTACATACAGTCCACTTCCCTGAGCTCTCACGCTGCTAAACTTTTGAATGCACAGCACCTTTACTTATTGTAGTTTTGATCTTGACGGAGGCTGCCTTACAGTTTAATGTTGAAGGAGCACTCACCGGTGAAGCTTTCAGCAGGCATCTGAGCGAGGTTAATGATAAAACGCTATGGGTGTAATGATTCTGTTTGATGTCGGATCTGAGAGCAGGTGCGCAGGGTGAAGGAGGGCTTCCCGTTTGATGAGTGTGTGGGCCACAGATTGCTGGAATAAAACGCAGACAGCGTAGCGAAGGGATTCTCTCCCTAATCTACTGAAAATCCTGCTATGAAAAGGATTTCACATGTAGCGCTTTATCCTCTAAAGTTCTCGCTTGAACACACATAGGGGCTTGCCAAGCAGTACGCAGAACAACACACTCACACATGCACACACACACACACGCTGTTTCTGTCTGATAGCCATCTCATTGTCCACAAAAATGATATGTATACATTCACAAGGCTCACAAAGTTCAAAATGAACATACAGGTTATTTGCTTGGAAGCCCAGAATACACACACACGCACACACATACACTCACACACACCCTGCAGTGCTGCATGTTGCAGAGGTAGAACAACAGCAGCACTGGGACAGGTAGAGAATTCAGGCCAGGCAGGCTCCGTCCTCTCCTTGTCTGTGTGCTACTTCCCACTTCCTTCCTCCTGCCGTTCTCCCCTCTTGCTCCACACTCCTTTTTTTTCCTCAGTCAAGGATGCATCCCTTTCATGAGTTTGCTGGTCTTCTGGTTGAAAAGTGTATTAAACACAAGGGGGTCTTCGTGCACGCGCTGCTCGTATATAAGCATTTATGTTTCCCTAATGTGATCTGTTTGCAGTGAGGCTGATGTATTTGTTATCTGGTGAGATGTGGGCAGCTTTGACATGGGACATACAGTGTAATCTCACTCCGAAAATGCAGTTATAAAGATATTTCCATATTTTGGGATATTAAAGACAAAGATTGAAGTGATTCTGTCTTTTCTATATTTTTAAAAAATGAAAGGATCAAAATATCCTATAGTCTATTTCTCAATGCTCCCTCAGTCCAAAGCTAATTTGCTCCTGCTGAGAATTGAAATCATTAAAATAATTCACAAATACATAGATTCACTTTAAAAAAAAAAAAAAAAAAGACTCTTCTATTCTTGAAATCAGAGTGCAAAATATAATCTTTAATCAAACAAATGTAAGGAAGTAGTACATGTGTCAGGGACTATTTTCAGCTGCAGATTAATACATATGTGAGTTTTTCTTGCAGCAGGAAGGTGTATGTGGGACTGAGTCAAAATAAACTACAGTTGTATGTGTGTGCATGTGTGTGTTCAAAGTGATAAGTAACGTGTCACCCAGTCCAACATTGCGACCCACCGATGTGTTTTTAATGGCTTGTGTGCGACAGTGGAGCTCACATGGCACAGAGGAACAAGATACATCAGGCTGTGGAAACAAACTCTATTTTTATTATTTTCTTGGGACTTGTAGACAGTTACTAAAAAATAAGAAAATATAAATCAGCCCAATCCTTTAAGGCTCCATTGACCATTTAGACACTTGGATACCAGAAACTATCTGTAACCATAATACTGATATAATCATCACAAACAGTTGAAATGGCAACCATGCAAGCTGAGTGTTGCTCATTTACACATGAAGAAGACACTGGAGTCATGCTCCTTGCTATCTGATGAAAGCAGTTCCATTCATTCTCATCGTGGCTCTGTTTTTCACCAACTCCTGACAAAAATATGTGGCTCGATAGCTGTTAAATGCCCCAACATGTTCACCAGCTAGTTGCTGATGTTGTTGGTCTGTTTGTTTGGCGCTAGGCAGGTAGTGTACAGCTGGTTTATCAGAGTTCTTTCTCTGAAAACAGCTGTCTGCAGTGCTGATAATGAGAGTGAGACTGGATGAAACTAAGTACAGCTGCTCAATAAAACCAAAACAATGAGCTGAGAGACACTAATATGCTCTGCCAAGCTGAGGAGAACTGTAGAGTCAGGTGATAATTCTCTGCAAGCAAAATGTTTCTCTTAACTTCATTGTTTGATCCCTTGTTAAGATGCAAATATTAAATATAGCAGCTGTAAGCTTTGAAAAGCACAGTGTAGCCAACTACAGGGGACAGTACTGTGTCAGATTGGATATGCAAAAAAAAAAAAAGAATTATCAGTCACTTGTGGAAAAAAACAAATACCCAGACAGAAAATATCAATAACTTGGATTCCAGGGCCAAGACTCTGTTTAAACAGTTTATTTCCTAATGATTAAATGATTAGCTAGGCTAATTGAACCAGGAAATGAGTGAGTTGCTCCGAGGACAAGCAGAGCTGTGCAGCAAGCAGGAAGACTGCTGAGTGCATCATCTCTGTGCTGCCGGGCTCAGCAAGGCGGCAGGGCTTGAACAGGTCCAATCCGCAGCCCAGGAACACCTGAAACATGAGTGAGAATGGAGCCACAAAGAGGAGAGGCTGCGTGCGAGGCGGAGAGAGGTGTGCAAGCATCAGTGTGTGTGCGCGAGTGAGGAGGAGGTGCTCCACGTAGCGCTGGAGGTCAATGAGAGTTAATTCTCCTGCTGTCCCATCCGCTGGCTTCATTAGCAGTATTGGCAGTTAGGTGATGAATTCATTGTTTTCCCAAGTTTGTCTGCAACCATCGCTTATACGAGCTCCTCCCTTATCTCTTAGGGACCCTCCTGTCTTTCTCATCCCTTTTTTCCACATGGCTTCTTCTCCTCTTTTCTACATCTCTCTCACAATCACTCTCCTCTGTCCTTCTTCATCTTTTGCCCTTTTTCTTCCTTAAGTCTGTTGCTCCTTTGATATAAATTTGCCTCCACTCATTAGTAACACGTGCTCTTTCAAGGGCAACGTCTCCTCCGATAATCAATGATTGTTTGCTTACTATGTGTTTGCGTGTTTGCATGTGTGTACATGTGTGTTTGTGTGTGCATGTACTAATCGGTGTTTATTTGAAGTTCCATATTGTATGTGTAAACCTCTCTTTTTCTTATTCCCTCCTTCTCACTCTGTCTCTTTCAGGTTTCCATTCAGATCTGTCTCGTCACTTCCTCCCCTTCCTCCTCCTCCTCCTCCTCCACCTCTCTTGTCATCTATTGGACCCAACTCACCCCTAAAATGCTTTGCTAAAGCTGGTAAAATGGAACCAAATCAACTGTTCAATGGATTTGGTCCCCTTCAACCAGCTGTAGCTGTGCATTGATCACTCCGAAACACGCGCAGGCAGAGGGAAAAACAAATGGGCAGAGAGTCGCCAGGAAGACCCGAGCTAATTCACTGGAAAACAGCTTGAAAATCTGAGAGTGAAGCTACATTAGGTTTCTTTGCTGAAACAATTGGACTGAGAAACAAAAACTCATCCACGGATAAATACACAGCATGCATCAGTTACTGTGGGGCTTTATCTCTTTCACACAGATTACCCAACAGACACTGAAGTCATTTGCTAAAGCTGAATAAAAAAAGCCAGGTAAGTAATTATAGATACTGTATCTTGGTGAATTAGTATTTTTGTTTTGTACTGCTATAATTGCATTGTTCTTTGGAGACTTTTTTATTGCTCTTTGCAGATTTTTTGAAGTGTGTGTGTGTGTGTGTGTGTGTGTGTGTGTGTGTATGCACGTGTGTTTATTTTATCTGTAAAACGGGGGCATTGGTGAAGAGCTATTGAGCATAAGAAGAAATGCTGTGAAGGGAAAGTGCTGGTGTGTACAGTGTGTGCGCGCGTGTATGTATGTGTGTTCGCCTTTGACTCCTAATGCACATGTCTGATCAATAAAGCCTCATCATGAACTTCATATAAACTGCTGAAGTGGTCTTTGCTTTGAAATGTGGTCTGGAGGGGTGGTAAAACATATGATGTGGTGTTAGTGGTGGTGGTGGTGGTGGGGGGGGCAGTGCACATTAAAATGCTTTTGTTAAAAATTTTAGGGCAAAGTAGCGCAGTTTTGAAAAGTAAACATAGTTTTTCATAAACTGCGTCCAGGACCAGTGGTTCTTTGACCTAGTGTTCATGTAGTGAACCTTTAGCTCTAATTTGCATTGGGTTATGACTGCTTGCTACTTTCCTTTTTTATGTTTTATGTTGGGTTATTTAGCTGGAATATGTTTACTTTGACTATGTTTCAGACACAAAAAGCTCAAGTTTTACCCTAAAACTATCACAGTGAATTGTTGGTTGCACAAGAACAATGTACACACTGCATGCAAAGGTGGAAAGGACACACATATTACACAAACATTACTATCAATCAATTAGCTGTAGTGACATATACAGAAAGTAATTGAAAGACTTTGAGTTTGTTAAATAAGACAATATTAACATATAATATAAAATTGACATTGGATCCAAGCAGCCCTTTGTCTGTTGTGGATTTCTACCCATGGGCAGGGATTTTTCTGTCAGTTCTGACTGGTTTAGAGGTGTGGAGATGGGATGTGAGTGAAAGATGAAGGTGGAAGGAGAGGCAGAAATGAAGAGAATGAAAATTCAAATCATAAAAAGGCATTGAAGCAGAAATTTGAGCTTTCCCAAACTGATCTGTCTAGACTGGCTAGACCCCCACCTCTCTTCTCTTTTTTCCCCACTCCCTTTTTCTCACCCCTTCATCCCCCTCTCCTCCGCCCCGGCCGCTGTGTCGTCCACTGTGCGTGGCTCTGGAGGTGTGACAGATGTTTTAATGTGGCTGCGATTCCTTATCACCACTCAGCTGAAAGCTCCATTTGCCTTGGTCCGCCGTGATAGATGGGAGGCCGAGGCTGAGCAGTGAGGAAACGCTATGCTAACGAATGGGAGAGGAGGCATTTCAGGCTGAGGAGGTGGGGGAGTGGGGAGGGGGTACGATGAAGATGACACACACTGCTAGAAATGGTGGATGTGGTCATTTTCTGTTTTTCATGTCCTGGGTGTGATGAGCAAGTGAGTAATTACAGGACGGGAGTGTATGCAATTACACTGGGATGAAACAGTGCTTGTCAAGACTGCAAGCGGCGCTGCAGAAATGGAGAAATCAAGCAGAACATACACGTTACAAATAAACTTGCAAATAAACAAACAAACCGACAGCGATTTTGATTAAACCTTGGTGTGTTTACAACCCGTTAAATCTGTGGGATTATTGAAAGTCGGTGGCATTACATCTTCTCGATGCTTCAACGAGAGCGAAGAGAAAGAAAAAACAAGAAAAGAGCAGGAGTGATCCATCAAGGCATCATACCTCAACCTGTGAACCAGGGAAGCATTACACAAACGCAATGCAAATTCTCTGCAATGCAAATGACACACCTTTTCTTAGATACTGCATAAAATCAATTTGAAATACTGCATAAAATAAATAACTCATTAAATCAACCTTCATTGTACATCTTGGTTGTTCATTCCCATACCTAACTTACGGTGTGGAGGTGTGTGGACACATTGGGTGAATTCATGTAAAATCCTGTACTGTAAAATTACACTTAAAAAGGGAGCTGTAAGAACTGCAAACAAAAGCACTCACCGAGAACCAGCAAACTCACTGCTTATTAAAATTAAATCCTATAAAATCCAGAGATTTGGCCAATTCTAAAACAATACAAATTATGCATATGGTCAAAAATAAATTTCACAAATAATTGCTTTAATACCTAAGAGTATTCAACAGTGCGTTTTTTAAATAGAAAAGTCAGTAGGTTCTGAGACAAGATTGCATTTTGCAGCTGATGTAAAAAAAATCATATTTATTTGATGCAGTTTATGGAACAGCTGTGGTGATAGTGTCTTGTAAAGGGTTTTGTTTTGGACAGAGAGACTCAGCAGTAAAGTTCAAGTGTAAAAAAAAGGTCAATTTGCAGAGCAGATACACAAGAGCTGCAAGTTTGGCTCCAGGCAAGGAATGATGGAGGAATCCGGAAAGTCTCAATGGTTTTGCGGAGGTGTCGTAAATAACTTGGCCGTGATTCACGACTGAACTTGTAGACAAACTGCTGATGAGCGAGAGAAAATGGGGAGGGGGGTTCTTGCAGTGCAGGTGATGAGGTCATTGGTGGCAGACATGCAGGAACTCAGGAGCCTAGGATGAACATAGTGAAAGTCCACAGGCCATACAAATGCAGGCGGAGAGCAGGAACTCTGGAGGCGAAGATGAGCTATACGAGGATATGTGGGGAGAATCAGTGGCAATACACTAGAGAAAAGGCAGGGGCTACGTTGGTGTCATGGTTGGCCATGACAGATGAACTGAGAATGTGCATTAAACTTTATAATTTAATGGACAAAGATTGTCTGATGTCAAATGAAAAAGGTTGTGTTTTTGTTAAAAGGTGAGCTGCAATTTTCAGACAGCACTGTTTTAGCCAGATTATCATTTAGTTCCATAAATAAAAAAATGGGCAACCCAGTATGGTATAAGCATAAGATCACCACCTTCAGCTCCAAATACCAGTGTTTAGAAGAATTTAAAATGTCGTACAATATCCCTAAAAAGACTAAAGGTCATGTCAGACAACACATCACATGACTCACAATCAGCACACGTCAGCTTTACGCTGAATCTATTAGGGAAAACTGACTGAGGCTCGGCATGAGGGATGACAGAGCTGCTGCAGAGAACACCGGCCCATCACGGCATATGATAACGCTGCCCTTTACTGTACATCGATTTATTTATCAGCCCGCTGACATTGGAGAGCAAGGAGCAGTGTGCCAAGTCACATAAAACAATGGGAGACATTTTAATATAGAAATTGAAATGGAGGTTAGAGGGAGCAGAAAAAGACAGGGGGGGGGGTGCTTTTGCAAAGTGCGGTGGGAGTGCGTACAACTGAATGTACTGTAGCCCCCATTTTGTAACAATGTCGTGCCAGGCCTCATCAGTCACAGTGTATTGATGTTTGACCACATTCATCAGCAGCTGGCTGACATGGCTCGTTGAAGGAGGGAGGGCTCCTTTTCTCAACTTTCAGCGTCAGACTCATCTCTCTCCTTCTCCTCACTCCTTGCATTATCCACAAGCACCTTCTGACTCTCTGTTTGTTTAATTCTTTTTCTATTTACTTTATGCTTTACTCCCATAGTCTTCCATCCTGTGCATCAGGTCCTTCTCTTTCCTTTCGCCTCCGCTTGAGGCAAATAAAGTGTCTGGAGGAGGTTCACTGACAGTTTGAGGATGAGAAGTTGAGACTGAGCCCAACTTCATCTCAAGAAGCAGAACACAGCATTTGTTTTTCCTAAAAGAACAAACCCAATTTTCTCTAACCAATCCAGAGATGGTTTCAAGAAATATAAAGTTTGCATTTTGCTTATAGTTTTTCAACTTAAAAAAGCCTTTAGGTATTTAAACATTTTTGAAATGGCATTCCCTCCTTCTCCCTCATGGAAAAACAGCTGGACACAAGGTTTCTCCTACTTGACCTGCATGTCCAAAGAAGCTACCGGCCCCTCTTTCTTTTTTCTTTTTAGTTTGGCGTTGTATAACATATATTTGTCACATTTTCCACCATTCAACTCCTCCTGTTGCCTGCCCTGGCTGCAGTCTCAGGTGGATCAGGAGTCCATTCGCTCCCCTGGCCCCTTTCACATGTGCTACAGATGCTTCACTCTTGGCTTTGCTGAGGAGAGATGCTGGGTAACAGAGGTGCACTGCCGTCTTACATTATGACTCTGACCTCACTTCCCTGTGAGAAAACAATGCTTTCCTGTCGTTTCATTTTGTTTGGATTTTGTGTGAAACTGTGTCAGGTGTGGGTGATGCTGCACATGCTGAATAAAGGTTTTTGTTTTCATTTGGGCATAAGCAAACACATTCTCTTTTTCTTGACCACTGTGTGTGTGTGAGTGTGTGCTTACTCGTCATTTGTTTTTGCTGTATGTATCTTTTATTTATGCCTTATTCAGTCAGTAAATGATTTTAGTGCTTGGTCAAAAAAGATCCAAGGACAGACTTTGTGTCATGTTTATGCTGCTGAAAAAAAATTTCAATATCTTTCCTGTGGTATTTGCCCATATTAAATGTTTAAATTTGTATCAACTGAAAACTATTAACTTCACTATACTGGCTGCATTCAGTGTGTCCCCTCTTGACCCTCAGTCCTTGGTAAACAGCCCCCTAGTGGACAGAGCTCAGGATCATCTAAAGCTTGTCCTAACACTCCAACGCTTCCACATCCACCTAAGTGTTGCAAGTAAAAAGCTGATGTGAATGAGGAGTGGGACTTCCTCAGCTATGCTCTGATGGAGCATCTGTCTAAATTGTTTATTGGCCTTATTTCCCCATTCCTCAGGGGAAGAAGAGCAGATTCTGCAAAGGGAAATTAATGGGAGAAATACATTTTACTGTGGATTGCGCTCCCCTTGTAAATGAAGAATGACGGTAATGCGCTTACATTCAATAATAGAAAAGAATTCAGTGAAGTGGTTTGATTTGATACACTGGGAGAAGCAAGAGTCCAAATGTTCATTCAGTGTGTGTTAGTGTGGGAGCAATTGTCTTTGAACGGACAACCTTTGGAGATAAACAACCCTCATGGTGAGCCATACACATGCCATGCCAAATTACTAAATGCAGAAGAACAGCAGAGAAATCCTCACCTGATGCATTATGTTGTAGAACAAGATGTGTTTTCAAGGAGCAGCAGCATCCAGCAGCACATATACACACTGACACTATGTCCACATGAACTTGTGTAGTCAAGTATGAACTTATTTTTTTCAATGCTGTTTCCAGGAGAAGTGCCTTTATTTTTTTCTTGATATTTGCGTTTTTTTCTCTCTGAGTTACAACTTACCCAAACATATAGTAGGAACATACTAGGCAGGATAAAATATTGTAATTCTTTTTCTTTCCTTTTTTTTGCCTTGGTGTTTATCTCATACCCACCCCTATACATGCGCACAGACACACACCTAAGCGCAGTATCTTCATTTTTTCTTTTGTGGTACACCACTATGCAGAGAATGCTGCCCACACTGGGGGGGAACATGTCCCCTGACTGCAGTCCATGCAGACATCAGTACAGTGTATTCCTGAACAGGCAGCTGAAAGACGACTGACAGGCAGGTCCAAAAAAGAAAAAAACAGCTTTTCCTTCCTTCCCCTCCTTTCTCTGTCCTTCCTCTTTCCTTCCTGTCTCTGTTCCTGCTACACAAGGGCTTTCAGTAAAAATATATTGATTTCTTCCCCACATACCCCCCACCACCTTCCTCCACATGCACACACACACACAAACACACAAACACTTGTCTCTCTTCATACCTCTTCAGAGAAGAAGAAAAAGCAAGTAGCAACACTTCATCCAGCATGTCATAAATAAAGGGCTGGTAGATATTCAATCGACTGATAAACTGACATCCTGTATCAGCCAAAGTGAAAGTCAATGGAAGAGCAGCCGGGAGGTCTCCCACACAGACTACTACACACACACACACACACACACACACGCAAATACAAATGCACAAATACAGAGGCATACTAACATGCCAAGAGAAGACAAATATCTTCATCATTGGAAGTAACGGTTTTAGTGCAGCCTGCTGAGCCATCAAGTGCTGTTTTTTTTTTTTTTTACATCCCCATGACATATAACAGAGCAGTTCAACTCCTCTACATGCCAATCAGATTTCCATTACAGAGAAACAGTAGTATAGGTGTTGCCCATTTTTTGAGTCTATTACACACTGAAAAATCCCTCTAGATTTCATCAGTGATCAGATGATTTGCACAGACCAGCTCTTCCGGCGGTGGAGCAGCTGTGTGTGAAAGCAGAGATAAAGCTTTCAGGAGATCAGTGGATCACTCTCCAGTCCAGATGGATCCCAAGGAGATTGACTCCTTAGGCCAGGATGAAGAAAAGTTACCCGTCTCATTTCACCCTGTCACATCACCATACCTAAAGTCAGATCTCATTTTCATTTGACTATAGCAATTTGATTTGAATCCTGTATGAAGTCCTCCTGTATTAAGTTTACTAATAATATTACTTCTATTGCAATTCCTCACAATTACAGCTGTGTCTCTATGTGAGTGTTTGCAATCATGGCAAAATGTGGTCCTGGAGACACCTTGTATAGCAGGAACCACATCGGTTTTGACTACTCATGTAACAATGGAGTAAAGACCAGTCTCTATTACCATGACTTTGTGATATTAGAAAAATATCTAGATTTCAAAAGAAAGAAAATCAGATGTTTAAAGGCCAAAATTAATTGGATGGCACACGCAGATGTTGATGATGTTGCAGAAGAACTGGAATTAGATTGTATCACCAGAGGGTCGTGATGTTGTGCATACTGTAGTTGGACTGTGGGGGGCCGCAAGAGGGTGGCAGCAGTGCCCATGAGGTGCTGCTGTAGGTGGAGAAGATGATGCAGGTACCAGTGAGGGGGTGTGGTATGTGAACAGTCACTTACATGAAGAACATTGCACGCGCCTGCCCTGCCAGTTCAGATGTGTAATGTGTGGACTGATTTTTCATGTGGAATTATACCCTCTCTTGTGCCTTATAGTGCATCTGATAGCTGTTTATGTGCAGTGACACCTGTTGTTCTGTCTGACTGTCCTGCAGTACACTGTGTGTTAAGATCCATGTTTCATCTCTACTTCCCTTATGAGTTGTTACAAACACAACAAAAGCTAAGGACTTTTGAAAGAGCAGCGGTTCCAAAACAGATGAAAATTGTCAGTTAAACCTATGTGGTGGGGTCTGTGCGCAAAGTGAAGAGAAATGTGAGGACTAAGTGTCCTGCTACAGCATCCTGCACCATGGGCTAAGTGGTGGAAGCCTTTCCAGGATGAAGGGGACTTATGCCCCAGGAAAGCAGCTGGTGTGGATGTGGATTATGGATTCTCTTGCTATTAATGTGGTTGGAGCGAAGAGGGAATGTGGAGATAATGGCTGTGAGCTGTGAGGACTCAGCAGTGTCCGGCTCTGAGTGAGACGTTGAAGCCAGGTGCATGAGCTCGGAAAGTGGACTGTTGAGTCGCCAGATGGGGCCGTGTAGTTGTTGGAGATTCTCAGGCCAGGCATTGAGGCTAACCTGTGTGCTAACTGTAGATGGCAACTTTGGCTCATGGCTGATGGTTTGATGTGAAGCCTTCTTCTGTGGTTCATCAGAAAGTCACCTATCATCCTCCATAAGGTCAGCAATCTGTTTGCGGCTAAAATCTAGAAAACCAAACAGTCCAGAGTAAACAAAGTGCAACAAAGTGCAGGAAAGCAAGCAGGGATATCCCCACCCACAAACATCAGACTCCATCTTTGCATTTAAAACTTAAAAAAAGAACTACAGAAATAATGAACATGCAATGTGGTCTCTATCGTAATGTATAATGTATGAAATGTGTGCGTGGGTATCATTTGCTGTGGCTTGCTATATCTTTACAGCTCATGCTAAGACAACTGGTGGAGGCTAGTTGTGATACCCCTCATTATATGTTCTGACTACTCTGGAAATTTAATGATCATAATCTGGCTGCTGACTGTGTCATAATACATAGTGTTTAATTTCAGTGCAATTGCCACTACCACATCCTGGAGATCTAAGAGAAAGGATTTCATGTTGATGTATTCTATTTCTTTTAAAAGAACACAGATATGAAAATAATGGTGCAGTTATTTGAAGAAAAAAAGGTTAATTTCTGCACACACTTGTCACCTCTGCATTATTTATTATAAAAGGTCATCCTTTCACAAGGACACAGTAGTCAAACACTATGTCATTCAATGGTTGATATGTCTGATGGGAGGTCCATGTGACCAAAGCATTGAACATAACACAACCTTTACCCCTCGATTCATCATGATGTTGTGTTCTTCTTTACATCGGGCAGTAATTAAACTTCCTTCATATGTTAGAGATCTTTTATCCAAATGAAAAAGTCCTGTAATATAACATAAGTGCATACAGTAAAATGATGTTACAAGATCTCCTGTAATAAAGCAGATTCCATTTAATTTACACCACTGGCCATGAGGGAGAAGTTGCCAATGCAGGGAGGGTTACTTTCTAACATCCGTTTTTCCTAGTAGCCTCACTCTTCCTGGAGGAGCTGGGGAGGAAATGACTCTTTTAGAGGACCATAGGAGGAGAGGTGCCCTTTAGCATCAGCAAAAAAGGGCATCTTTTGTATCGTCCAACAAGATTTTGCTTTTTGTCTAACAAATTGAGCCACCTTGCCTCTTGACTCTTAAATAAAAAAAACTTTTTTTCATTTCAAAATCAGACATTTCTTTCAGAGTAATCCATTTGAAGTCTAATTTGTAACAGTAAAACATCAGCACAAACACATCCCTGTCCTCTTGTCTCATCTTCCGATCACGTTGAGGAGTCCAGTCTATCTCACCAAGCTGGCTTATTATCTCCCCCAGCGCTCTCTTATCTGAATGAATGCGATGTCAGCCTCCTCCATCTATCATTCGTTGTCTCCAGGGCAAGTGTGCAGTGTGTGATGTGTGTGGGCAAGCTTGTGTGTGTGTGTATGTGCGTGCCAAGTTTGGGATTCCTTCTGCAGGATGATGTGCAGGATTTCCCCTGACTAACCCGTGTCTCACCTGTCTCCTCAGTGTTTATCTAACTTTCTGACTGGTTATCTGTCTTGTCTCTTCCCGTTTTGTGTTCCCTTTCGTCCTATCGTCTCTCGAAGTCCGTCGCAGATGAACCGTCATTATCTGTCAGGTGCTAAAACAAATAGATAAACCGAGAGGGTCCTTCATTTTTATGGCACCGTATAAATTCTCAATCAAGACACATAATTCAGCTGGTGACGGAGTGAGAGGAAATCATGTTTGATAGGTTGTGTAATTTCCTGTGGTGTTTCCAACAAACTTATGATCACACCATTGGTACTCTTAATTATTCTAGTTAATGTGTTTTTACTTACCAGTTACATTCATTAACCTCAATTAGCCTCAGAAAGTGGCACAGAACGACTGCTGGCATTTATTCCTCACGACGTGGAAGAGCTTCCTACGTTTGCGGCGTGTGTGTGTGTTCATGTGGGTGTGTGTGGTAGTAATGGGATGATAATTGGAGCTGGGAATAATTAATCAGTCATTACTGTGTACAGTCAGAATAAATGTGTTGTTAACATTAATGTGACACTGTGAGTGAACAAGCACAAATATACAAGCGAGCACATACACACAGATGCGCAGCTGCACAGGATACATGTAGCAAGAGCTCTGTTGATGTTTTATTCAGCAGGGTGTAGGGATTACTGCACTTGAATTTAAATTGAAAATTGGGGTTCCACCTTAAATTGGAGGAAAACAGACAAACCAAATTAGTTAGTCTATTAATTAGAATTATCAGAAATAGTGAACTCTGGATACAGGAACCTGTGTCTTGCCTCTGAGGGAATACACAACACCATAACTTGATGATAATTGAGGATTTATTTAGGAACAGCAGTTGAATAAATAGGCTTACTTAACTTTAACATATAAAGAGATTTGAACAAAGAGATGAAGAAAGTTGAATTTTGAACCGATCACTTTGTTTTTGGTGATAGTGAAATGGAGTCATGTTTCAGAGTTAACAGAGCAGCAGAAAGCTTGCTGATATTGACTCTAACTTTTGCAACGTCATCTCAGAGGCTAGCCCTTTTTGGTTGAGGACAAAGTGGTTGTTTTTAGTACTGACTCTCCCAATGAGGTGATGCTCCCCATGACATAGCATCTGCTTGTTGCCGAGCAACAGGGGTCAGACGGTCATCTGATCATGGCGACCTCACTTCGGGTTTGATGGAGCGAAGTTTTAAGGGCTGATGATGATTCTTCTGAGCAGGCAGAAGTTAGTGAACAGTGCAGCCTCTGCAGGTTTCTTGGTGCATTGTAGTTGCATATATACTTTCCTTAACTGGACTTGTTCCATAGTCCCGAAAGTAACACTAGAATTTCCAAAATAACAAAGTGACATTTATCAAAGGAGAAAAAAACAAGAAAACTAGAAAAAGCACTCTGAGAGCACAGACCTCAGACATTTTCCCAAAATTAAAATTTTCCCCTGATGTCTCTCATGATGTGCTAAATTTAAAAAATTGAAAATGTCCCACATTTAACACTTCTGCAAGCATTTAGGCTGTTTGATTGCACCATCATCCAAACACCAGATGAAGGAATGCTGTATGTTATACTTCAGTAGAGTTTGAGGGCCTTCTGTATTCCACACCAAGGAGCAGTATCAATATTCTGGCAGGTATGAAGAGATGTTGGCTACAATGTTGAGGTTTTAATATTTCATGATTAGATGAGCTGAATGTGAAAATCCTGAAATAATTATGTTAGTGAGAAGAATGCTGGCCCTGAATTTACAACAGGTAAGCTTAAAAACACATCTAAAAAACTCCACCAGCTGTTTGTAAACTGGCTGGGATGTGTTGTTCCAGTGAGTCTCCCCTCTGCAATGCGTCCAGGATGAACAGAAGCAGAAACCTATCCTACAGTGCACCGCTGTGCCAGCCCATCGTGTGAGCTGATCGCTATGGTTACAGTGGATGGACTGGATGGCAGGTTAAATGTGTGAGACCCCCCCACACACACACACCTCCTTCTCCTCCTCTAACCCTGTCCTCCCCCACTGCTCTGATTGGCCTGGTTTAAACTGCTGGATGCATCCTAAGGAGGAGGGAAGTCCCAGTGGGCCGGCAGATAATGAATGCCCTCTATCTATCCTGGAGAGGGAGAGTCACAGAGAGAGAGAGAAGGGGGGGGCTAGACAGGTCTTTCTCACACATAATGTGGCATTATGGAAAGATGCCTCTACTCTCTTTCCCCTTCGTTTCTCTTCTATCTCTCTCTACCCCTTCCCCCGATCTCCTCCCTCTCCATTTCTCATTTACCCACACGCATTCACATGCATACAGGGTTGAACTCACTGACCGTCTGCTGCACCGGCCCTGACATCCATCCATATATCCCAACTGTGACCTTCAGACAGCTTCAAGCCCCAGCCCACTCAGCACCTCCACCAGGCGTGCAGCAGGGATACAGGACGCATGGGGAAAACGGGCACAGCAGGAGTCTCCCCTGCTCGTGATCAGTAGATACCAAAATCAAACTGCATATCCAGTATGGTTAGAGAGGGAGTAGTTTGTTGACAAGCGTGATGGTTGCATCAGGGATGGAAGTGAGGGGAGCCTTGTGTCCTAATAATAAAGGCATATATCATGTATCTGCACAGACTCCGGTTTGGTTCAGACCAGGGACCTTTGCTATGTGTCATACCCATCTCTCTGTGCTTGTTTTCTCTGTGCCTCTCTGATGTGACTGGTTTCATGACGGCAGAATAAACCCAAAAAATAATCCAAAAAGACTAGGGGAAAGTGTAAAAAGAAAATCCTATATTTTTGGGTTCTGATCCATTTTTTTCTTGTCAGAATAACTTTGTACTCACCACACAGAACTTTGAGAAATGCAGCTCATAAGTCAGGAAGCTGGTGTTATTCCTGTGACCCCAGACTTGGAAAGTCTAGAAGTGTACATCTGTGACAGATATGCAGCTCTGATCAATATTGCTGCACTGTGACTATGCCCAAAATCATCTGTTTACCTGTAAATCTGTTTACCATATAAGTCCAAAATGACCTAAAAGAGAAGACAGAGGCCAGAATTCACACCTAACAATTAAGCTTTTTTATAACATGTTTGTGTCTATAGATGTAAATGTTTATTACTGTAGATAAATTTGAGTTTGCTAGCTGGCTAATCAAACACTAGATCCATTTGCATTAAGCAAAATAGCTAATGCAGAGGCAAGTGTTTTATTTATGTTTTAAAAAAAGATTTGTGCTGTTTGTCACAATATTTAGATATAGATATAGAGATGGTGAGACAGATATTATTATGATTATTATAATTATGAGCTGAAGAACCAGGTTCGAAAATACAAAAAAGCACTGATTATAAAAATGGTTTTCCACCAGTATCCAGAAAAAATCTGACTTGCATGCTGAGTCAAATTGTCACAAACTGTTACTAGAGGTGCAGAATTGCTTCAAGAGACACTTTATGACATCAGGAGCACAGTCTGACACTTAACTCAGCATGCTGGAAGCAGACATCAAGGCAGATGGCAGTATGGCAGACACACACACACGGCTACACTGCATACTGTATTGCTTCAGGGAAACGTCCTTTATTATTATTTTTTTAAATGTTCCTGTCTGTCCTCCAGCTTATGTTCATTCATAAATACAGAGTTCACTTCTTTGCAGACGGGGCACTAAAGACGGGGCCGCCTGCTGTGTCTGCCCATATGTAAGTAGCAAATAAAGGCACTGATGCATTCTCATTATTATGCCTACAAACATTAATTGTCACTCCTTTATTTATTTTTGTCTGGAGAACACCTCTGCTTCTTTTTTTATGGCTAATGGGAACAGACTGCAAAACAAGGTCCAAAAAATAAATACAGCAAAAATGGAAATTCAGCAGCGATGGCCAGCACTCCAGCAGTTTGAAGAAAAAAGACAATCCACACTCCAGGGAAAATCTCACCACTGTGCTTCACCTTCTGCTCCCACTCTGCACTGCTTGCATGCCCCACTGCACAGTCTTCATCCAGGTGAAGTTTGCTGAGTCATTTATTTTTGCGAACCCCTACTCATCTGTTAATGACAACTGAGCAAAAACACTGGATGTGGTGTACTTTCACAGCCAGTTAGAGGATTCAAAAAGAGGTATGGCAAACAAATCTCTGGGCAGATGTGTGCAGAGTCTCAGCAGCCTGCTACCATTTGCACATGATTTAATCAAACGCATAAACAGTGGCTCACTCCTGCATAATGGCACTGTACTTCTCAAATATAAGGGATTTAATTAATTTAGGGAAAGCCTGTCCTACACTACGGAGTTTGATGAAATTGTTTATTTACTATTTATTTTAAAACATTACATTTCTCCCACTATTTTGTTTGTTGTTGTCAAGGAAATTACTTCATTTTTACCAGATGTATGTACTGGTTTGATTAACTGATCCGATGGTGATCCAGTGGGTTAAGATTGGAGCTTTTTCTGGTCAGTCCAGTCAGGAAAGACTGCTGGGGAGGGTGAAAGTGAACCATAATGCCTATGTATGTTTGCTATGTATGTAATATATGCGGCGTCTTTCGGTGGCCCCCCTCCCAGTTCACTCTAATTTCAATGAAACCAGCTGTCAACGCAGGTGGTGCACCTGCATAGTGATCGTGTATTTGGCTTTGAGCACTGAAGAAACCTGAAGTTGCTGCCTTGCAGAAGACAGTGTCAGCCTCCCTCTTCACCACAGTCGTTTTCTCACACATTCCAAAATCACACATCTTAATCCTGAAAAAACAACACAGATTTTCACCAGAAGGTAAAGAAAATGCCAGCAGAACTCAGGGACATAATGGTAAAAGCTCAAGCACAGATTTATTGTAAACTTAAAAAGCTGACACTGTTGTGTGTTGAGCCAGAGTGGAGCAGGGAAGTCTGGATCCAGGGGCCAGATTTGGACTGGAAGACACAAGGAGGTTGGCAAAGTGGACAGACACAGAGAGCTAGATCTAGCTGACCTAAGGCTGAGTCAGGTTCAAGCAAACACTGGGAAATAAAAGTTGCAATATGAGGAAAACATGGGCGTACACTGATGAACACAGTGATGTGGCTACTGATAGAGTGAAGAGCTGGAGTCTTTACACAGCAGGTAAAGATTACTGGAGGAGCTTCAGGTGCTCTGGATGATAGTGAGCAGAAGGAGGACTGGATGGTCACACACAGGGAGATGGACAAACTTGGAACATGAAACAAAAGGAGAAGGGAAAACAGAGGTTAAAATATAGGGAATGAAGGGGAGGCACAGTCTAACCATAGCACTCCTGTTTCTGTATGGATTACCTATTGGAAAAAAGTAAGGTGTGATGATAAATCAACTTTGAAACTTGATGATGATGATGAATGACTTCTTTGGGGGAAAGACATGCGGCTTACCTGGCTTTCTACTCTGTGCATGGCAGTGCAGGAAACAAAGGAGGGCTGGAGATGTGTAGGAGCAGTCCTCTTTGTAAAAGCTATAAAATAATGTACTTAGATGGATAGTTAGGGCAGATATGTGTGTGTGCGTGTCTGCATGAGAGATTGCATGTGGGGTGTAGACTGAACGACTTGATGAAGCGGTAAATCTCACTTCTCCTTCTTGCCTGTATGTTTCCCCCAGCAATCGCCCCACCCTAAACACAACACACACACAGACACGCACAGACATGCACACACGTACCTTACTAGCCACTCTGCTCTGACTTGACCCTCCTTCACACTTCAACTGCTCTGCTGTGGGGAAAGTACCTGCAGCACTCATTCAGACGTGTGTAAACAACACACACTGACAAACACACACCACGGCCCTCAAACGGAAACATAACCAGTGGTTTGTTTCTGTCGTTTACTCAGGAAAGAAAAAATCTATGATGCGTCTTTTGTGGCTTTGACGTCCTCAGACACACTCAAGGTTTGCCCGTGTCTGCGTCTGTCACTGAGTTTGACACCCTCAAACACATAGACGGGAACAGGAGAAGAGATAGTGAGAGCAAAGAGATTAATAAAAGAGAGATTTACCATGTTGGAACAAAGAGAAGATGGACTGAAGGGAGCAGGGAGGATGTGAGGGGAGATAGGAGGAATAAATACAGTGGATGGAGAGATGGAGAGCAGGAAGAATAGAGAAGTGGAGGAGAGGAAAGTGAAAGCAAGAGGAGAGAGGGAGGAGGAGGAGGGAGTTTGAGAGGAGTAGAAAGAGTGTGCTGATGTTTGCTGACAAGGGCAGAAGTGAGGCCTCCTCTGAGAGCAGCCTGATGCAGAAACAAATGAGGCGACAGGAGGGAGCAGACAGCTCCGTCACACACTCTGATGTGCATGAGACTTTGTGTATGTGTATGTGTCTTTTCATAAGTGCGAAAACCCCCAGAGTGGTTGTCACTGTTTCTGACACTCAACCAAAGGAAAACATCCACCTTCAAGAAAGGCACAACAGTGGTAACGCTCACAGGTGCATTTAGCAAGGACAGAGAGGACAGGCAGGAGAGGAGGGAAGAGGACAGGGGAGAGGAGAGGAGAGAAGAAAGTGCAAAGAGGATTGTTTTTGCTGCTGGTAAAGAGGGTGTTAGTGGGGCACAGGGGAGAGTCAGCAGTGTCACGATGGTACACTCGCCTTTCACTCGGGTTGCAATAACATATTCACACAAGCACTCACTGTGACGCACACACACAGCTGGCAGAGTGGTACAAACTACCAGCACATGTCTACTGTACTGGGCTTCTGAGGAGGCAGTTAGCAAAGTAATGGGCCCTCAGTCACTCACGCAGCTTGTTACAGGACAGGCAGAGACAGGAAGAGACAACTGAGGAAGGTAGCTAAGGAGAAGGAGAACAAGTGACGTAACTGTGTAATTATTAAGGATGTGAGTCTCTGTGGCCTGTGGTGGCGCCGACAGCTCAGTGCACCTCAAAGGGCAATAGTTTCTTTCTTTTGCTTTTACTAGTTATTATGAAATAAATGTTGATTGCACAGTGTCATGGCTATTAAACTATGACACCATCTGCATTTAGATCACTTCCCAATGAAAGTGAGTCTCCCATTGAGTACAAAATCCTCCAGTAAAAATGAAGGCTCAAGTCCTTCTGCCAATTCCACTGTAATGTGAGAAAGCACAATCAAACACACAAATATAAAAATGTGGCTCAACAGTCTAAATATTTGACTTGTGATACTGTTCACAATAATCAGATGCTTCCTTTGACAGTTTCTTTCAAAGGCTATCACAGCACTCTAGCTGTGTTTACACCTACATTCTTTTCCCATGAACTGCCCCATGAGAGAGGCCTGGTTTGTAAGCCTTTATGAGACTGGAGTCCATGGTGTGAAAAATTCTCTTGAATGAACCATGTTAACTGTTGTGCTGCTAGCAGCAGGAGATCTGTGGTGACAGAAGTGGTGTCATATTCCCTCTAGCTGATGTGGTAGCAGTTAGCTCCCTGGCAGTACTTCACCCATTAGCCTGCTGAGCAGTCATGTGTCACCAGGCTTGGAGTACTGTATGTTGTGCAAAGGCCAGAGGATGTATTAAGCTGATGAATTTATCCTATAAAGAATGATATACAATATGTACAGTATATGAAATAAGAGTCTGTCAGAGATGGAAGCAGAGGAGGAAGGTAATCACAAATGCAGGTGTCAAGCTGCAGAATAACGTCTTTGTTGAGCCTGTGATGGACCATCAGGAACAGTGTGCTGATATGTTAAGCAAAATAAACTGGGACAAATGCATTGCCATGAAAAGTCAGTTAGTGATGTGCAAGAGGATGCCGGCCTCGCCTCACTGTCTGGCTCGAGGGAAGCCTGACCACTGGAGGCTAGTTGAACTCAGTGGGGTTCAGCGTGGGTGGAAATTTACAAAGACCCCAAATAGTTTAAATGTGACCCGCTCAGTAATTTAACACCCACTCACTCATGCTATACACACTGACCCAAAGCTTAGGCTCACTGGCTTTGTTCAACCTAACAGTGACCTGCAGATTTATGTGTGTGTCAATGAGTGTTGTCTTCACACACACACACACACACACACACATACACACACTCTCTCTCTCTCTAATAAGCATGGAGAAGAAGACAAAGCACCCCGAAATTAGCAGTAGGAAGAAGGATTGCAATCAATGGGATTACACTGTATGAGTGTGAGCTTTGTGTGTCTTTGTACTTGTTTTGTGTATGTGGTACTACAGGGACATGTAGGCCTGTGGTGCTGCTCTTCACACAGCTAATATGCATAGCCATCTCACTGTGCCTGCTGGGGAAGATTAATATGTTAGCTGTTAGCAATGGCTTCTGGCTGCCTCTTCCTCACTGTCTGCTGCTTCCGCTCTCATTTTTCCTCCCTTCTTCTTCTTCTCTTGACTGTGTTTAGCGTCCCACCACAACTCCATGTGCACTGATTGACTAGAATTCTTTTTCTGCAGCATCATTAGCAAATGTGCCACTGGCTTACTCTTTTGTTTCCCCTTCTCCTAAGTTTTACATCTCACAAAAAAATTCATTTTAGTCATTAAACTTTTCTGATATAATCTGTGTTTCCTCCAGGATTGGAGAAGATAAGAAATAAATAATTGACCCCAGAGCTGAATTTCTATTATTGTGTTAAAATATGATTTATCATTGTGTTGTATATTAGATAAATAATGTTAGAACTATTAGTTCTTCCCCTATGATAACAATATCTTGAATAGTTAGTTCACAAATGTGGCCAGGATGTGAACAAACCAAACGCACCCTTCCATCACTTGATGCACCAGTCACAACAATCCATGAAGTGCTGTCTGGGTTATTGGAGTAACATTTATAAAACTAAGTCTCCACCTGGAGAGTTTTGCAAGAATCGACTGCCTGACAACAACCCACAGCACTCATGTTATAGAGAAGAAGAAACAGAAAAAGTTTACGTTAGCTAGCGCTACCTAGCTAGCCCCTTAGAAGAGTCATGTAAATATGACGACCTTTTGAGATTTTGTGAAATGTGCGGTAATAATTTTGCTGTGGTGGCCCGCCCTGGCAAAATGCATGAATTGTAGTGGAACTACTGATCATTCTTTCCACTTTCTCTTTCCCTCACTCTCTCTCTGTCCTCTTACATCCTTCTATATATTAGTGTGTCCCTGGTGTCTTGTGTTTCAGCTGAGTGAGTGATCAGTTCTCAGTGCTGCATAGCTCCAGTCGAGGCTGCCATCAGTGTGACAATTAGGCCGGTAAATAAAGATAATGTGAGCCATCCAGGGTCCTTAACTGCTGCACTGCAATTAACAGAGCTGATTGGTGGGCGAAGGCTCGAGAGAGAGAGAGACAGAATGTTGGGGTAGTCAGACAACCACTTCACATTGAAAAGAGCGGAACAAACAGAGATGTGTTTTGTTGAGTAAAATTTTACAACATATGTATGTACAACTGTACATTCTTCTATTTATTAGACAAAGCCCAGGACCATTGGTTAGCGTTGGAATGTCGGCTCAGCTCCCTCTTTACTGTGACCATGTAGTTCAGTAGCTGCTGACACAGGAGCAATCTGTCTACCGATGTTGTGTTCTATCCTAACTTCTAACTGAAGCATATAAGATGCTTGGGGCAGTACCCCAAATCCAAAGGGAGCAATCTGCCATTTTCCAGCATGGTAATATATTCTTGAGGCTTGAGTGGTAAGAATGAGTTTCTATCAGATAGGCTCACCCTTGGCTACCTGGCTTATCCTGCTATGGTGACTAGACAAGAGTTTGTTCTTTCTTGTGCAGGTTCGGAGATTTGTGGCTTCGCATGGCGACACAAATCTCAGTGACAGTTATCTCAGAAAGACCATCTCGCTCCAAGGCAACAGTGTCACATTTCATAACAATTAATATTCAGTTCCTCCCTAGCCCATGTGCATGAATGCAGAAAATGTGTCACTTTGTGTTTACTAATTGTGTACAATTAATTGTCCAGTCTACTGTAAATACAAAAAGTAGCATTATGCCCTCATGAACAACTGCACCAGTCCACCCATTGCCCCTACACAGTGTTAATTTGGAGGCATGAAATAATCCGACAGGCTGATGACTTTAATTTGTAGATACACTGCAGGATTGATCATTTATGAAGACAGAGAGGATGACATTTTTTGTGCACATGTGCTTACAGGTACTTCAGGTCATACTTTCCTCATCATGAATTACTACTGCTGCACATCCCTGGTTACATCAGCAGAGGTGGACAGACAGAAACAAAACTTGCTTTGGCACAGACAGAGTTTAAGTTAAGTGACTGTAGCAGGGAAAAGAGTGGGGTGTTCCACAGTTGGCACGGTGTTGCTGTGCAGCTCATGAGTCTTTGCCCGATGCCAGCTCTCGGGATAAATCTGCTGGGCAGCACCAAGACTTCCCACTGTGGCTTCTCTTTTCCCAACACCTGTCCCACAGCAGTATGTGAAGAATCATCCTGGCATGACAACAGAAAGACCCAGAGGGAGATGTTCAGTCTGCAAACCTGGCAACACACTGGAGTCGGGTGGGGGGTTGGTGGTGATAAATAAACTGAAAATCAAACTTTCCCCTCCTCTGTGTTTCTGAGTAGATTTTAATCTCAGTGGATACGCTCATGGGAGTGAAGTTAATGAGCACAAACTTGAGGTTGAGTTCAACTTTGCTGAACTCAGACATGTGAAGGTGCACTGTTTCAACCAATACAAGACAGCAGTCTTGACAGTGTTGACCCTTTCAGGATGCTGCACCATCTTTAATGCACCACTTTTATCTTCTATGTAAAGCTAGACAGACAATGTTTGAATTTAACCACATTTTTACTCCAAGTCTGAGTAATTATATCTGATTGAATTTAGCATTTGGCAGAATTTCAGTTGTTGTTGGACGGTTGGTTTGAGGGAAACCATGACAGCTGATTAATTGTGTGCATGATCAACAATCTGGCTGTCATGATCTGGCATCTCATACATTTTGGTCAGCTGTCTTGCAGTTCCACAGTCTGATTTCCTAAGTGGCCGCTGTCAGAAAATGAGTTATAAACCAGAGTAGTGCTTTACATGTTGTAACTGTAGTCGTCATTCAGATCGGGCCGTTATATAAAACTGAACTTGGCAGCGAAACAGACAAACCACGTTGCCTGCATCCTCCACCTCTGGCTCAATTTTTTACTTACTTTCCATTGCTAGTAGTAGCTGTCAGCATTGTTCAGGAAAACGTTAACTATTGGGATAGACAGAGGAGAGGAGGGGTGAGGGGGAGGAGGAGGAGGAGTCCCAAACTACTGGGACTGACTGGTGTTAGCATGTTCCCAGTAAGCTAGCATCGTAACCATGCCCATGCCTACAGCCAACTTGTCCTGCGAGTAGTCACTGCTTCAGCAGTACCATGCAGTCTGACCGGGCCTCAATGTCTTTAGAGACAGTAATGCATAAATCATCATCCCTTTTTTATTCACAATATTCCATATCAGGGTTTTTGCATACAGCTAATGAGAAGACTGCCTCTTTGAATATGAATTCATACACTGTGACACCAAAAGTCCAAAGGCTATGTTGAATTCAGTTTTTGGGTTTCATATTTCCCTGTATAGTATGGCAACTAGTCAGTACAAGGGGCTGAAGGCAGACAAAGGCTGATACAGACTTTCTGTCTCTCACTTAATTCTTCCTACTGATGCCACAGCTGAGACACAGTTCCTCTCAGGCTGTCAGGTCTCCTGCAGCAGAGGGACCAGGACACCGGCGAGGTGGAGACAAGAGAAATCGATAGGGAGTTAAATTGAAGAATCTGTGCCCATTACTTTCCTCCCGTTTCCCTTCTTTCTCCATGTGCGCTTGTGACAGGACTGCAGCGGCGGCAGGGCGGGAAGCGCATCCGTCTCATTCGCATCCGCTCATTCACAGAGCGGAGTGTGTTTGCACGTGTGCGAGGCAAAAAGAGGAGCCAAGGATGAGGACTCTCTCTGCCTCTCCTTTATTTCTAGTTTGAGTCATTTTCTGAATGTAAATACACACCATCACAACCCTTCTTAAATTAACCTTCAACTTTGAGAGTGGAGAGTGCCAAGGTGTTCAGTCATTTAGCTTATGCCTATGCAGAAGTCGATTTGTGATTGAGAACTTCCTTAACAATATCTCAGTTTTCAGCACTTTTGATGCCAAGTTAAAGAACATATGCAACGCACCAGTGTCCTCCTCTGCCATTGCTCATTGGCTTTATGTCTCTGGTCCGTCTGTCCAGCCCGCTCCTCCCCCCGGTCCGCAGACTCATTACTCATTTCGCACAGAGCACCAGAGCAGAACAATTCAGGATCACATCTATTTCAATCTGAAATAATCACCCTCGTGAAATCTAATAAATTATGCAGCGCTCAATAGCTCGGCACCAGCCCCCCCTCTGTAGTAGCACCAAGCCAATGATGCCAACACATTATTCTCAAAGTCACTGCGGAACAACTTTATACACTTCTGGTTCACAAGATCCTAGGTCTACTGCATTTACACTTGAGTAGCAATTGTCATGGATCGCCATGCAAATGGTGAAGTCATTTATAACTCATATACTTTTGCATACGAAATTACCAAAATGACTCAAAGAAAAACTGGATATTGTAAAATTGTAAAAATCTTTACTTTGAATTTGTCACTTTCAACATAGAGCAGGAAAGTTTGCCAGATCTTATCAAATGTTCCAGTTGATCTAAGAGTGATTAGCTTGAGCGCTGCCATTATATCCTCCAGCCAGAAGAGGGTGCAGTGTTTGTGTGTTCACAGAGAATAAGTGGCTGTGTAGGGGTGGCTACAAGTGCATTTTGTTCAACAGTGACCTTGGGATCTGCTAGGATCAATAGCTTTGTCACATGCATTTGAAAGGGGGTTAAAATCCCATCCCTGGAAAGCTGCTGAATCTTTGAAGAACTTGTCGGACAGTGGTGGTCGGTTAATATGCGATGGTCGGTGAAAAAGTGTCAATGGGACAATCGTGACAGGTTTTCCCAGTCTGGAGATGCACAAATCCCCTTTTTAATTTAATTTGGGTACCTGCCCAATACTGAGTACTGATAAATACCCTTACAGATCTAACTTTACTTTCAAAGCATGGTTTATTGTCATCAGATGTTCCACATTCTGACTTCAACAACCTAAATACATAACATGATGTGGTTGCCACATCCTGTTGTTGTTAATGGTGCACACGGGGATGGCATAGGAATACTTTCACTTTTGATCACAATTCAGCTCTGTGTGTGTGTGTGAGAGAGAGAGACAGTGAGATGGGAACACGAGTACATGAGCATAGTATCGGACCAGTACTAGATACTGGTTTTGGAATTGGTGCATCACTATCCAAGACTCTTATAATATGATTCTAACAATGACAATGTTGGTCCCTAATAGTGCAAACCTAATCAGCTGCAGGTTCTGAGCTCATAAACCAGTTTTCAGGGGTGACATTTATATCTGATATTGGCCCTGCCAATGTCTTCACAACATTCTGTGCCTGTCCATCCCTCTGTTGTGCATCTTCACAGTCCACATTAAGCACACTGTTGAACGTGTACACCCATAATCGGGCTGGCCATTGCAACAAATCCCAGTTGTGCTGGTTTTCCGAATGTACCCCCACACTAGAGTTAAACAAAATTTTAAAAAGACTTTACTGGCCTTGTCTTTGTCTTTAACAGCCCTCTGGTCATTCTGATCACGCATGTCTATGAGTGTAGCTTTGAACTTTAGATGTGATCGTAAGATGAATGCTTTTTGGTGAGAACAGGAAAACGAGGCAACTGCTCTCGCCCTCAAACCATGGTCAGTGACAGCCGATAAGTCCAGGACCACCATAGCAGCATCACATATGAGAAACAATTTCACCACATGTTTATCTGATTTCTTTGCTATGTGTTTCCAAAACCACCAGCATCCTTTAAATGAGATAAGCTGCTCATAGTCAAATGCTCAAAGTACCCACCAACTGCATATTTACTTTCTACAATTTTCAATAAATACAGTCCAAAGATGTAGAACTCCAGTGAATATTTCATTCCCCCATGTCTGATCTGATGTGTGTCCACAAATCTCAAGAATACCAGAATTTGCAGCACAGTTCTGGTTATCTGAGCCATTGCTCAGCACAACACATGCCTCTGATGTATCTTCATTTCTCAACCTATTGTCGTCAGAAGTCTCAAAGTAAGTGCTGCTCTGAACTAAACCTGATGCGGCGGTGCCACACCATTATGTTACAGTAACAGTGAACTAATAAAAATGAGCCTTTGGTTTGTGTCTGTATTTGCGCTTTGTAACATTGAGACAACACTACAACACTAAGCTGAGCTTTGAGTCACAAACCTGCTCTGTTCTCTTTCTGATCGACCCAATGATCCAGTGAAATAAAAATTTACAGCATGATAATGCACTGTATACTGTAATAATAGCCAGTCAAGTATCTCGTTAAACTTAATTTCTGAAACTTTACATCAGGAACCAAAACAGGTCACAGGCCCATAGCTAGCGGTGGGTCCCTGGATGTCATCAAAACCAATATATTTTAATGAGCCTGAGACCTGGGGCCAGACAATCATTTTCTTATTTGGGTCACAGGCTGAAAAGTTGAATAACCTCTGCTATAAAATACATGGTATTTAACAATATACTTCTAGCCTACAGTACCTGCTTATCACCTTGTGGACAAAAGGGTGGGGGGGCTGGGTGTGGGGACGAATTTTACAGACTGGGGGGGGGGGTCATGCTGTGTAAAGAGGCCAGCAGAGATACGGTCAGTGATGAGTGTGGTCTATTTAAAGGCCCTCAGGGTTGGACACTATCTTTAATTCCTCAGCCACCAGTTGGGCTGTTATCTGCTGTGCGCAACAATAAGTGACTACAGGTCACACTTACACACAGACAAAGTCAAGATGCCATATATGAACATACCGTTGTTTGTTTGTTCACGTGAGCTTGTCACGTCATCAGCGTGACCACTTGGTTGTCTTTCCTACTTCAGTTTGATTGCACTGGATTCTTCAGACACACAATCATATTTAAACCCATTTAACAGCTGCATTGTGGCATGTGGCATCACAGTTATTAACTGTACCTCTGTTCTACAGATTACAGCAAACCAGATTTTTTGGTTTTCAATATTTAATGAGATTTGGATAGTGCACTCCGAAGCAATACAGTGAAATCATTTGAATGTCTTCGAAGGACAATGAGTCGTTTGTCTTGACTTCATCTCTATGTACTGTTAAAATTGCTGCATAAAAATCAGTAGCAAGAAGAGGAAAGGCCTGCACACACATGTCTGAGTGTGTGTGTCTTTGTGATGACAGGGTAATGAACCAAAAGAGACGGCATAGTCTGAGGCAAAAAGTGAGTAGCTGGTTTCTAATCTTGGAAACACTTAAAGAGTCAGAGCATTTGGCTGTGGTCCACATCGCTCCCTCATCAGTCCTGCTGTGGAGTGGAGAGCCCCTGTCTTGATTTGGTTTTTTGTGAATTTGCAAAAGGGCTCTACATAACTTTAGAACCTCTTCATCATGCTCAGTGCCATAAGTCGACTGTCATTCTAAACAAACACCAAGCAAGGAAAGTCCTTACAAAGAGTAAATAATCAGTGCAAAGAAAATTAGACATGTGCCACCAGGCCACATACACAGGCTTTACAGGTGCCTGGTCACAGTGAGTCACTACTCAACCTTGCCAGGTGACACTTTACTAAAAATGTATCCATTTTTTCAAAGTGTCTTTTCAACAGCTTCAGTTTGAAGGTCATGTGTACTCACGTAAGGACCTCTCTTACATGAGTACTCAAGATTTAAAACACACAGAAGCAATGTAAACAGAAACATAGATTGTGGTGGTCAGTGGTGGAAAGTGACTAAATACATTTACTCGATTATTGCCTTCACACACAAACCATTTTGAGGTGCTTTACACTTCTACTGTAATTAATTTCATCCTAAAATGCTAAAATGTAGGGAGTGCTTCAGAATAATATATAAAATGCAAAGCAACAACACAAATGTGCTTGTGCAAGAATATCCCTCTCTCGCTCCCTCTCTTACACACATTTAGAGAGACTCACAGACACACAGTCATACACAGCATGAGGGGAATCACAGAGCAGGTATTTTAAATCTGACACCGGCATAAATGAATATGAAGGGATGAAATAGGATTAGCCTCTTTGCTATTGATTAGCTGGCCGTGTAATAATTAAAGCGGGTTGAGCCGCAGGGCTACCGCAGGATGTGTGTGTGTGTGTGTGTGCGTGATGAATGCCAAGGTCCCCAAACTCAAGATTGTTCCACTCAGCACAATCACAACCACCTCTCTTCCTGCCAGCACAACTACACACAGCAACCACAGCATGGTCATGCAAGACAGGATTTACAGGTTGCGTGTGCGTGTTGGAATGAGGGTACGTTTGAGTCATGACCAAATACTGAGTCTAGTGTGAGTGTTTTGCCATTTTATTTCATGCGTTTGAAAAATGTTATTATTAATGCAGAATTTAAACATGAAAGTCAGTTGGATTGTCCCTGAAGTGGCAGTGAAAACATGTGCATAGTGTTCTCTGCCTACACGTGTGTAGACCTACACTACTGAGACTGTGTGTGTGTGTGTGTGTGTGTGTGTGTACACCACTGAGCAGTTAGTCCTCTATCTCCCTGCAGCGTAATCTCTTGATTTGTAGGATTGACCCCTCTTAATTCAATGGAAGAGAATCGCTGTGACAGCAACACTGAATGGATTTTCAATGCACTGCACCTGCTCTAATAAGTTTAAGGATAACCTCCTCCTCCTCCCTGCCACAGACACACACACACGCAGACTGAGACAGAGAGGGGAGGACAGATCACACACACAGATATTGTGCAAACTGAATGAAGTCAGTGGACTGGACCAACCGATTGAATTCCTCCATTCTATCCTCGTACCTTTCCCAGTCCCTGCAAATGTGCCTCTTTAGTCTGGTGCTTCTGATCAATGTCCCCTGCTATAGGCTGTGTCTCAGCGGACTCATCCCAGGGACGTCTTCATTAGGAGTCAGTTGCCAGAGCTCACACCGACCAACCATTAAGCCTGTTAAACTTCTGCTCTGTCAATCTGACACCTGGCTGTCAGGTGGGTTACATTTCTCATGGAAGAAATTTGGCACATACATCCACGCTGGGAACAAGCTTCTCGCTCAGCAAGGAATGCTTAAAGACGGCTGCCTCTGTGTGCATCTGCGAGCATTCACATCAAACCTGGGTTCTTTTTTTTTCTTTTACCTGGCTGTTGTCATTGTCACCACTGAAGGCGGCTGAGGCTGAGGCGACCCAGAATACAGGTGACATCATGCCCTCGTGCAACATGTGTCCTGTGACTGGACCATCCAGTGGAGATTCTGCCGAGACTGGGGGAAGGTCAGGGAGGGTGCTCAATAGTGGAGAAAACAGAGGGGGGGGGTGAAGAAGATAGGAGGGGGATAGAAGAGCAGCTGGGTTGATGGGTAAGGTTGTGTGGATGATGCAGAGGCAACACAAACTGAAATGAAGTTTCAGAAAGTAGTGGGAATACTCAATACAGTTACTCAAATACTGTACTACAGTTGCCACAACTTTTGAGGTAATTTATAGTATTTAAGTATATTATATTATTTTCATTTTATGCTGTCTTGCACTCTATTACATTTGAGATGGAAATATTTTTCTAACAGCTAGTTACTAGTTACTTTTCAGATTAAGATTATACATTAAAATATATACTGTATGATACTTTATAAAATAAAAGACATTGTTACGGTTTAAAGCAGAAAGGGGCCATTTTATTGCAGACACACTTTTATTTTGTTAATGATATTTTTCTGCTTTCACTTAGGTATGATCATAAATGCACTTGTCATGAGTATTTTACCTCCTTTGTGTGTATTTATTATATAATTTCCCCCTTTATATCCTTTTATACACTGATACATGCTGACCAGTACATAAGTCTGAATGGTTGCATAGTCTTCTGCTAGGTCCTTTATACTGTATAGCTGTACAGTATAAGATTAAGATTAAGATTAACTTTATTAATCCCACAACGGGGAAATTTACATGTTACAGCAGCAGAGGAAAGGTGAAAAGAAACAAAAGAAAGAAAGACAGAGTGAGCATAATTTACAGCGTTGCCAGCATTGCTAGCATTGCCAGTATAGCTACTGTATATACTATATACTTGAGGCTCTGTGCTCAAACCCGCATTTTTACCTCCTGCGTCCTGTGAACATATGATGAGCTGATATTTAACTGAGCATCTCTGGGAGTTGGCTGAAGTATGTTAGGTCACCTAAAGAATCCCCAGTGTTCCCTGTGAATTTCAGATTCAGACTTCAGCTAACTTCCCTCGAGGAATGCATATGGTGTAAATTGATATAAATATAATATAAATTAAAATGACAAAATACTCGTATTTTAAAGCAAAACGTGAAGGACAGTATGCTTGATCCTTCGTCATATTTTAGTTGTATAAAGTGAAAAGATACTCAAAAGACTAAACAAATGTAAATACATGGAGCTAAATTGATATCAGCCTGGTATTTTGCAGTATGTGTCACGTGATGATGACAACATTTTACACAGCATCAATCAGAAACGAATATGGGAACGAATATGAAATTTCCCAGTTTCCTGCTTTCAGGCCTGCCCATTCTTTGTACTCCTGCCTCTATGTTTCCTGGAGCCACAACAAGCTCGGCTAATTGTCTTCAGCTCCCCTATCCGCTTACAATTCTGCTGTGGCATAGCTGTTATCTGTCACTAAGATCAATGTAAAAGCAATAATACTTACCCCCAGTTAACGGTCAAGAGGAGTGTGCAGCAGCGATACAAACAGTCCGCACAAATACATAGTGCATCCACTGTCTCCTCTGAGTAATAGCCTTTTAATTACAAAGAAGAGGGAGAAATCGTTGGCAATTTTCAGGGGACAACTAATATCTCATACTGGGGGTGGGTAGGCGGGTGGGCAATGGACTGAGGTGAAGACAGAATTGAGAGCAGAGTGGGCCCTCTAGTGCTTGGCAGGGGAAAGTACCTGAACCTTTGTGACCTTCCTCCGGCAAAGTGAAGGATGCATCAGACATCAAATGCAATCTGGAGAAATCATCCTGTAAAGATGGCTATTTCTTCTCCTATGTTGCCTCTAAAAACAGGGCTCCTCACTTTTAATATTACTCCCATTTCTTGTAGCAACAGCAAGCACTCACTGCCCAATAAAGCAGATGGATGCCCAGGACGGGCTCAGGCCAGGATATTATTCATCAGGCCTAAATAGGATTATTTGTGGAGCATTACATCACTCAACTGTAAGCAATCCCTCACTTTTACATGGCACATTATCCACGCCATGTAATGCACATGAGCGCCTGCCTCTCATAAAGGAATATTGTAAAGTTTCTCCCTCTTTATACAGATAGAGCAATAACCTGAGTGGACTTCCAACTGTTACAATAAACCCAGAGCAGTAAAAGGAGCTGCTTTTGATCCACAACTGTGATGACTGACTTAGTGTGTGTGTGTGTGTGTGTGTGTGTGTGTGTGTGTACGTCCTGCATTAATTTTTTTTCTTCAGCAAAACAATGCAAGTACTCTAAGAAAAATAATTTATTCAAAGCCAGCGTTATCCTATTATTTGTTACTGGATTATCACATATTTTGCATTTTGTATTTTGTGTAAACTGATAACAAACTAAACACAACACTGACCTCATCTTTTAATTACACATAATTGAATAAGCAATTTTAATTTTATGTTTATACTTTTAACATCTACATTTGACAGAGAAAAAATGTATTTTTTAATCCAGTAGGCCTTCATTTTTTTGGTTTACAGCTTTCAGTGCATGTAATTATTTAATGCAGAAAACAATGAGCTCATGAAATATGATAAAGTGCTTTGATATCGTGTATAAAATGTCCCTGAAATTGGCTACACGCTGACATTTTGCAAAATTAAGTAACAACTACCCGATCGTAATGCTGAGTCTTTTTCAGTGTTTTCAGTTTTTCAGTGCTTTTTCAGTGCTCATCGGCTTCTATTACCTGGCCTTTATCGTCCCTTGTAAGTCCGTGGCCCGTGGACCTACATCTCCTCCGTTCGCTGGGCCAGCACCGGGGTGGAAGTCGACGGACCTCCGTGGCCCGTACAACGTGAAAAGCCCTCTCATTAATTCTGCGGAAGAAAAAAACGACTCGATTACCGAGCTGCAGGCCTCTTACTGCTGAGAACAGCCTTTCCCCCGCATGCATCGATTTCTCTGGCCCGTTTGCCCCTCGCTCCCTCTCTCTTCCCCCGTCTTCTCCGTTCGAGCCAGCTCAGCACACACACACACACACACACACACACACACACGCAGTCTTCCACACTGAATCATCTGAATATCATAATACAACCCATGATGAATGCTAACTAGACAGCAGCTCCCTCTTTGATTAATGAAGATACTGCACTGGTTCACACCAGTAGACCTGGCGCCTCGCAGCCGAAACCACAGATAACCATTCAGTGGGTATTAATCATGGTTAACCAGGCAGCAGTTTCTTACAGGACAAATGAAGTAGCTTACTGTGGACTTAAAGGTACAATGAGACCACCGACAGACACACACACACGCACATACATACTGCCTACCCACATACATTCACGAGGCAGCGAGCACATAATGCACAAGGTGAAAGGGGAGCTTTTAAAACTGCTTTAATTACACTTTAGCCTGGGTCTGACGGCCTGCACAAAACAGAAAGCTGTTCTGGCCCGTCCTCACCTTGTTGAACAGTTACCTACTCTGATATTCTTTTGTTGTGTTTTTCTCCTGACTTTGCAGCTCCATTCAAAACATATCATTAATCTTTATTGCTTCCACATTTCTATGGCTGCATGGCTTTTCTTATTTTCTAGTTTAAAAAAAACATGATGACTTATGCAAGTCTGTCATCAGTAAATAACATGCATTTCCATTAGCAGAGAGGTCTCAGAGGAGATAGCTCCAAAACAGTTGAAAGCTCTAGAGACACCAGGGTTTTAAATGGTGAGATTCTGCCATGGTTTCAAGACATTCCAGAGGAATTGCTGTGATAAGAGGATCTATCTGAAGGGGAGAATTAATCCATGTGAATTGTCAGAAAGTTCATCGTGGTGAACTTTAACACGTGATTTGGCACTGTTGACCCAACCTTTAAAGTGATAGTTGAGGTTATTTAAAGTGGAGTTGTACTGAGTTTCTGATGTAGAATCAGTTTATGAGCTGCAGTAGAGTTCAGTCTGTGTGCTCCCTCTTTGGAGGAGCAGAGACACACTGAACCATGAACTGCTGTGCACTGGGTCTAAACAATGTCTATACCTAAAAAATCCAAGAGTATACATTGTCTTTTAAAGATTTTCACCACTTTATCTTGCAGTCAAACAGCCCTTTCCTTCAGCACCACATTTTCTCAACCACTGAACTATAATATTACAGTGCATGAGGGCACCTATGCCACTCACTGTATCAGCTGTATGGGTCTAAACAGCTGGTCATGCAGTGTCCTGAGTGCTTCTGACAGTTGGATCTTCTTAGGTGGGCAATGTTTGAGGTAGCTAAAATAAATAAAGATAGACAGACTGATCATTCAATATTATGTCCAATTCATATATAACACACCCTTGAGACTATGATAGTGCCAGTAAACTTTAATTGAATATATATGACAGCAGTGTAACTTCAAAGTCAAGCCAAATACACCAGCTACCACCACAAGCAAAGGTGGATGACACATAGCAAACTCTGGATAACAGCTACCTCCAGTGGCAACACATTGAATAGCTCTTGTTGAAAGCAGACAAAACCACTTCCGTTCCACAGTGGAAATGTCACAAATTATGAAGCTATTACCAATATTCAGCATCACACAGGAAATTCAGTACACATCATTCAAATAAAAACCCCCAATTCATTTAGCTGGGACTCCATAATGCCAAACTATTTAAGGAAAAAAAGGTTCACAAAGGGTGATGTCAGAAGTCAGAACGATGAGGTTTGCAGGACCAACTGTCACTGCCTGGTGAAATACAGACACTGCAACATCCACATCTCATGCATCATTTCATTAATAAAACTAGGAATTGCGTCAGTATGGATATTAGGACAAGAGTCCAATATCCCTTGTTGTTTATGAATATTAATAACAAATTTTGGAATTCTTGTTGGCCCCGCCACTTGTTTAAGTGTGAGACAGAGTGCAAACAAGCTGACAAGCTGTCATTCATTAATTGTAAAGCAAACATCAGTCACATAACAGTAAGTACACAGGCTCCCTCTGTTGTTGTTTCCTTGTGTCAACATTCTGTCAAAAATGTCATAGTCATTTTTTCCATTCATCAATCTTCTGATTTCCTAATCTTCTTTTTAAATTTTTCTTTTGGTTACCAGTTTTGTTTCTGTGATTAGTTTCTCTCCAAAGTTTAAAGAATTACTTATATACACATCTTATTGTTTTTGAATTGCCACATTAAAATATAACACTTCATTTTCCTGTATTTTCCAGCGAATTTCCCTTACACCTATGTTAAAATAATAGCAGGTTACTTAGCTGTAAATGACTAGGGTATGTCCAACAACCTCCTATGCAATTTGGTACTATTAGTAAAGGAAATGGAGAATGTGTTACTACAATTATTAAATACCCACTTGTTGTATTTGTGTTTTTAATTTAATATATTTAATTGATTAGACAGAAATTGTACCATAATATATCACTATATTTTACAAGTCCAGTCTGTGGAAACTAGACAGAAATATGCAAATATACTAAGCAGATGTTTAATGGCAGCTCAAAGTCATGATCTGTTCAAATTAAGAATTTGTTTGTACTGATGTCTTTTTGTGATCTATTTGTCGACAACCTTATACATATTTTCTTTTTTTTCTTTACAGGAAAGAAACTGACCTCATGCACCACTTACAACTGATACTCGTGATATTTATCTTGACTTTGTCTTTGATGCATCAGTTCAACGATTTCCTGGAAGCCACATTTCAGTACCAGCACACTGTCATAGGGTTAGGATCTGGTGCTCTGTATCTGATGTTAAAATATGCTGACAGTGGCATGGACAGGACACTAGCGCTCATAGTGTGAATAAGTGTCATGTTGTCTGCATCATAGAAGGAGAGCCTCTTGGCTGAGCAATTTATGTAAATCCCAATCTTCCGCGGCCTGTCTGCAAATGACAGCTCTGTGGTTATCTTTGGACCACAGGCAGAATATCCGTGGCCATCATATTTCAGGAAATTACCTTTTATTCCTAGTTCCCAATAGTCTCTGCACCCAACATCTATCTCCCAATAATGCTGCCCTAAAGAGAACTCATTGATGCTGAATGCATACTGTGTGCTTAGGGAAGACAAGAAAGATGTGTCCTTACTCTTCTCAAGATTAGTGTGGAGCCCTGTGTCAAATGAAAGGGTGCTGGCTTGGTCAGATCCTGTGGAGAAGTCAAATGAAGGTGTGGTGGTGGTTTGGCCAAATGAAAAAGAGGAGCCAAATGAAGGTTGGGTGGTGTTTTGGCCAAAAAGATTTGAGGAACTAAACAAAGGTGGGGGTGGGTTTTTTTCAAATCCTGTGAAGAAGCTAAATGAAGGTGTGGTGGTGGTTGTGGTTTGGTCAAATCCTTGTGTAGAGGCAAATGTAAAGAGGGGATCTGACTGCGGTTGCTTGCTTTTGGGAGTACAAAACAAACTTCGTCCATCGTCTGACACTGTTATGTTTGCGCTTTCGCTTTTGAGTGAGAGCTCCTCTGCTCGGGGCTGGATGACCTGAAGCATCTCCTTCCACATGAAGAACTGCAGGTGACTTTCATAAGGCCCCAAAGAGAGAGAAGTCTTCACCTCTTGGACCTCACTTGCTCTGGGCCTGAACAAATGCTCAGGAGTCATCATGCTGTTATTCTCAGTCCAGCTTTTTAAGAACCTCTCAGAGTCTGTGATTTCCAGAACAGATGTGGCCTTTCTCTCCAGCTCTCTGCTCTCAGACAAAGCTGTTTCCATAGCATTTAATGCCTGGCTCATTTTCTCTACTGCCTCTTCCTCTTTTTGTTTCAGGTCATTCTTGATCTCATCTTGTCTCTTTCTCAGAAACTGATGCATCTCCTCAAACTGTCTGCAGATCTGTGTCTTCAGCTGCTGAGACCTCTCTTTGGTTTTTGTTATTTCTCCCCTCTGTGTGTCGGCTAGGCTCTCTGTAGCATGGATATCATCACAAAGGCTCTGCAGACCCATCTCCAGCTCTTTTCTCAGAGATGCAGCTGCCTCTTTGATTGGTTTAAACATGTGTCCTTTGTGCCGCTCCCCATCTCGACATATGATACAGGCTAACTGCTGATCTGTGACGCAGAACAGTTTCAGCTTTTCTTCATGTTCAGGGCACAACTCAACCACCTGTAAGTAAAAAAAGAATGTATCTATTAATAAATACAGCAGCTGACAGATTACGATACCTTATTTTTTTCCCAATATTTTTTTCTTAAAAATACAGTTGATATATGTTTGACCTATTGTCCATCCATCTACATGATCCCTCAATCATCATCAGATTGTTTGGTTAAATGACAGAAATCTTCAGTCACCCTGTCTAGTTAGTCAGCCTTTAGTCAACCTTTAGCTTAAGACAAGTTCGAAAGCACAACTTCATGCCAAAGACATTTGATAGGTCTTGTAAATTTTGAATTTGTTACATCTGGTTGTTAGAAAGAAGCTTTTTTTTGCAGAAGCTTGTTTTTGGGCTCGAACAAAACCTCTTGGGAAGGTGTTAGCTGCCTAGTTATCTGCATGTGTTGTGTGCTAAGAGGTTCCAAATACTTTCTCAATGATTTTGTCTCTAAGTCCACAATCAATCGTATTGAGCTATCAATTTTCATCTTCAGAATTAAAAGTTGGATCATTGATTCTCCTCATATTGTTCTTCCCTCCACCCCACTTACCTGGTCACATGGTGGATGCAAAAATAGCAAACTAAATTTAAAGTTTACACTACAAAGACCTTATTACAAAGAAGTAGCAAGTAAGCGGTTACCTGGTTATGCCTCTTTAAAAAATGTGAGAGTAAGTGGAAAAACTTTAATAACAACCAAGGTGAAAGTCCTCCTGCTTTCCTGAAGTTGACACTATGGAAATGTTTAGCATTACCCTTGAGCTATGCTAAGACAACCACAGTTTGTAGGTGATGTCCAAGGGGGGTTCCAAATGCCACCTCAGATAACACCACAAATACAGTATGGTGGAAAATACTCGCAGGCAGACTTTATTGTCTGGATATGTTGCATAAATGAAAAACAACAGACCAGAAACCCAAGATGCATTCCTTATAATAAAATCTCACCTTTTGTGGCAGTTTCATTTGAATTTTTTGAGTATAGAATCAGTTGGATGACGTCTCTTGCTTAGGTTTGACTGAAATGCTCATTCTTGATCCTGACTAAACTAGGCAAAAATGTTTGCAAACATTTTGTCAACCACAAACATTACAGACTAACTGGCTAAAATGTCAAGTATTTTTCATAAACCAAAGCTTGACTTTTTATGCATTTTTTAAAATACTTTTCTTTTACTAAAATGACCCGACTGGATCAGACGACCAGAGATTGATTAAAGGTTTGGGTTTTTTTTTTGTTAAAGGTCAGGTTGACTAAATGTGACTGAAACAACTCATATAAAACTTTTTAAAATCATAGCACTAATTCTGAAATTGGGTGACAAACAACAGTAAATTGAATGAAACAGAAATGTGTGACATTAAAAACATTAGCCGGGGCTACATTTGTGAAGAGCTGTTATTATCTGCACCTGTCCCTGTTCTGGTCACCTCTCAGCACATAAAATGAATTTCTTACCTTCTGAATAGCAACAACATACCTTTACTTTCTCGTGTCCATGCTCCCTCCTCATCCTCTCTGTTTCTTTAGCCTTTTCAGCGAGGCTTTTCAGTATGTGGCTGGTTGGGAGACATGTCCCCTCTGCTGGAATAGCAGTCCGACACTGTGGACACTGTGGACACTGGTGCTGTGTGGTCAAGGTTTCTGTAATGCATTGTCTGCAGAAAGAGTGTCCGCAGAGAAGAGTCACTGGATCGGTGAAGATGGTCAAACAGATAGAACAAAGCAAATCCTCTGTGTAAGAAGCAGACGCCATGGCTGATGTTCTTCACTTTGCTCCGTCACACTCAGTGACTTGGCAGTTCCATCACTTTCACTTTCCTGGAAAAGCCACACCCATAAATGACTCAGTTCAGTAGACATCCACAGTCTGACTGGAAGACAAAAACCCAGAGTAACACATGAATACCTCCAAACATATTTACAGGTCACTATACAGAAAGGGGAAAATATTGTTTTTATTCTCTTCACTTGTACTTACCAGGATGAATAAGACTCGGTCAGAGGAACATAGATGAGAGAAATGTCACACTCCAGTGGTGAGATGTTGAAATTGCTGGTTAGTTGAGTTTAAACAATTAGGTGATGTGCATTTCTCTGTACTGAGTTCACTTTGTCCAAACTGTTGATGCATTACTCTTTACCAACATGCAGCTCAGCACTAAAGTTAATCTCACTTTTAAAATGTATCAGTGCAACCAAAACATTGCAAACATGTCTCAGAATCAGCTTTGTGCCCCAACTTTGCCTTTCATAACACAGTGACCTAAAGAAAACATTGATGACAGGAAGCTTTACAAAATGTGTCACTCTTGTTTTTCAAGTAGATTTTAATCACTTTTACCCTCAGTTGAGATTCCATCACAACAAAAAAGAAGAGCACTTCTTGAATGGATTGTTCAACTGTACAATATATGTTACAGAAATGATTTAGAAATGATGCAGTATGTCTCACAAAGCTTTATTTATTTATTCATTTGGTATTTATTTATTGTTCTTCTTTTTAGTGAAGTTACACTATGTGCACAAAATGAAACACAAAATGCTGCTGGATTATTCAGGGTTTACAGTCAGATTTACAAATAACAGTCTACTTTATTCTTGTAGTTTGTACTCTTGTAGCAGTAGCCCATGTCCTACATTCAATACAGTGGAGCACAAACTTCATACATTCCATATAGATGATAGAATATAGTAATAGGTTATAGATTACCATGCTATTACAGTATAGTTTTTGCTTTACTTTTATTTTATAAATATGTATTAAACATAAAACAAAAGAACACTTGCGCTGGTTCTCCTACTGTACACGGTCATACTAAAGATATAGAATGCCCAAAACAATGCTAAACAGCATGCTGTAGCTTTCATTGTACTTAAGCATCAGTCTGTCAAAGGACTTTGTGACCATAGCTGTCATGGTGATAGTTCCTACTGTCATTAAATCCTTTGTTTTCCCTTTACTTTTATTATTATAAAAGATATATAATTAGACATGAAACATAAAGGTGGCAGGGTGGTGTATTGGTTACTACTTTCACCTCATAGTCAGACGGTTCTAGGTTCCAGCCCCTTTCTGTGTGGAGTTTGCATTTTCTCCCTGTGCCTGTGTGGGTTCTCTCCAGGTACTCTGGCTTCCTCCCATTCCCCCAAAAACATGCAGGTTAGGTTGACTTGTGACTTTACATTGTCTATGGGAAGATTTGGAAGTTTTGCTGGAACCCACAGATTTCCTGTTGCCTAATGATCCCTGACTTCACAACCAGCACACTCTTAGGGGGTTATGATCTGCAGCCTGACTGAATTTGTATTCAAAATAGGCTGCCACTGGCCCTGACACACAGCATTCTGTCATAGTGTGAATATGTGTCATGTTTTCTGCATCATAGAAAGAAACCTCCCCTGATTGGCAGTCAAGGTAAATCCCAATCTTCTTAGGTCTTCCTGTAAGTGTTAACTCTGCATCTTTATGAGATGTGACATATTGTTCTTTCTTATAACTCAGATAATATAGTTTTTTTTGTCTTTTTACCCCAACTTTCCAGTAGTCCCTATTTCCAACCTCTACTTCCCAGTAATGCTGCCCTGAAGTGAAGTCATTGGAGCTGTATGCAGAAGCATTTTTTTCTGAGATGACTTCACTGCTCTTTACTCCGCATGGTTGCCGCCTGTACCCTGTACCATCACAGTATCTACAGCCTGAAGACTGCCTAAAGAGTGGGCTGTATTGCTCAACATGGGTGAATTGAGGAATATAAATCAGATTCCTCCCATCTTCAGACACTGTTATGTTTGTGCTTTCACTTTTGAGTGAGAGCTCCTCTGCTCGGGGCTGGATGACCTGAAGCATCTCCTTCCACATGAAGAACTGCAGGTGACTTTCATAAGGCCCCAAAGAGAGAGAAGTCTTCACCTCTTGGACCTCACTTGCTCTGGGCCTGAACAAATGCTCAGCAGTCATCATGCTGTTATTCTCAGTCCAGCTTTTTAAGAACCTCTCAGAGTCTGTGATTTCCAGAACAGATGTGGCCTTTCTCTCCAGCTCTCTGCTCTCAGACAAAGCTGTTTCCATAGCATTTAATGCCTGGCTCATTTTCTCCACTGCCTCTTCCTCTTTTTGTTTCAGGTCATTCTTGATCTCATCTTGTCTCTTTCTCAGAAACTGATGCATCTCCTCAAACTGTCTGCAGATCTGTGTCTTCAGCTGCTGAGACCTCTCTTTGATTTTTGTTATTTCTCCTCTCTGTGTGTTGGCTAGGCTCTCTGTAGCATGGATATCATCACAAAGGCTCTGCAGACCCATCTCCAGCTCTTTTCTCAGAGATGCAGCTGCCTCTTTGATTGGTTTAAACTTGTGTCCTTCGTGCCGCTCCCCATCTCGACATATGATACAGGCTAACTGCTGATCTGTGACGCAGAACAGTTTCAGCTTTTCTTCATGTTCAGGGCACAACTCAACCACCTGTAAATAAAAAAACAGAATGTATCTATTAATAAATACAGCAGCTGACAGATTACGATACATTAATGTCTTCTTAAAAATGCAGTTGATACGTTTGACCTATTGTCCATCCATCTAGACATTACCTCTCGCTTCATCTCTCTCATTGTGTTTTTAAATGATAGTTTACTTTACTGAAAATCAGTCACCTTGTCTGCTAAGTGTTCAACCTTTGGCTTAAGACAAGTTTGAAATCATAACTTCATGCCAGAGACATTTGATAGTCAGGTCTTGAAGATTTTGAATGCGTCCATGCAGCCTAACATAGACTGAGACATCTGGCTGTCAAAATGCATTTTTTTATGCTGAAGATTGGATTTGGGCTTGAATAGAGCTTGTTGAGAAAGTGTTAGCTTTCTAGTTGTCAGGATGTGTTGTGCACAAAGACGTTCCAAATATTTTCTTCATCGGGATGCCAAACATTGTGTTTCAAAATCTAAAATCAATCACGATGACCTATCAATTTTCACTTTCAAAATTTAAACTTGGGTCCTCCTTTCCCCTGGTATTGTTTTTTCCTCCACTGTACCTACCTAGTCACATGGTGGATGCAAAAATAAACAATAAAAATAAATCAAAGAATGTTTTTGTAGTAAAGTAGGCTCTGCTTAAGTACTTAATGAATAAAACAAGTATAACATATTTGCTAGAAACATAAAATATAGGCCTATTAAAACTAAAAAAACAACAGGCCTTTGTTAAATTATAAGAATATATATTTATGTACAAATCCTAAATAGTCCTGGCTGGGAATTGTATTGAAATGCCCTCTAGTTGATAAGACATGGACCTGAACCACAACATGGCCCATACCTTACCAGGCTTTGAGAAGTTTCTTTTTAAGACTTTTACAAATCTGCACAGGCACCCTGCTCCCAAAATAAGAAATTGGTGTTGTGTATTCTAAAACCAAACCAAAAGTTGAATCGGTGCTTTGAGTCAGTGTGTGATTATGAACTGTCGGAAGAAGCGATGATTTTCAGATAGCCTGCATCTGCTCTGGTCTTCTAAAAGACCTGAAATAACTCAAACAGTTCCTGTTTTCCCACATAGATAGATAGATAGATAGATAGATAGATAGATAGATAGATAGATAGATAGATATACTTTATTGATCCCAAGTTGGGAAATTTTAGCATAGCAGCAGCATTACACACAGAGACAACAACAACACTAAGAGATAAAAAAAGACACAGCCTATAAAAGCTATATACATGAATCTGAAATATATACATGAGTCTAAAAAATATATGCATGAGTCTAAAAAAATTATACATGAATCTAAAATATATCCATGAATGTAAAAAATGTACAATAAGTGGTATTGACTGTAGTGCAAAATAAATATAAGGTACAGTGGGCAGGTAAGGTGCAGTTAACAGTGTGTGTAGGAAAAACACGTAAGGTGCATATGACCGCAGTTTAGTTGCTGTTGTAGAGTGTGATGGCATGTGGCAGGAAGGACTTCCTGTATCTGTCCTTTCGACAGCAGAGCTAGAGCAGCCTGTGTGAGATGGTACTCCGCTGTCTGTGTACTGTGTGATGGAGAGGGTGCTGATCATTGCAGTATGCATTTTATACTGTTTGTGTGTTTGTTTGTATGTGTGTGTGTGGGGTGCAGTAACGTTGGCGCGTGGATCGTTGCATTAGGGCACTTTCACTTTTGATCATAATTACACATTCTCTCTTTCTGTGTGTGTTTGTCTATGTGTTTGTGTGTGTGAGAGTGAGAGAGAGAGAAAGAGAGTGGGGCCAGCAGGGAGATGAATAAACTGAAAATAGCATCCGAAAAAGAACAAAATGACACAAACAAAATTCATGTGTGGTGGACTATGCACAATGTTTGTTTTATGTTCATTATGGGTTTTTTTGTTATCATTGGAAGCCAAAATCATAAAGGAAATTAAGTTTGATTAATTTTTAGGACCTAGGTAAGAACTGAGCCCTTAATGTATCAAAGAACCAGCGAGCAACAACAAAGAAGCAAGAATGTAATGGTAACATTACATGAACAGGTTCACCCCTCCATGCCAAAAAAACAAAAGGCACTTTGACAACAAAAAAAACCAGGATGTGATAATTTTCTGTCACGTTAATTGACTTCGGCAAACGTCCACTCATCCGGACACTTTGTTTAGAGTCTGCACAGTCAATCAGCATGTGAGTGATACAACGCATTTTAATCACAATAACCTTTTTGGTCCCCAGCTGTCCCCAGACCAGGAAAACATAGACAGCAAAGATGGAGAACACTCCGCTTCCACGATACAAAGGCAGATTCGTTTTTATTTAGTTTATTTTCACATTTGGTTGGCACTTGCCCAAATGGGCAACTGTATTGTCACACACCTTCATATTAGTGAAGGATTTATTGCAGGACTGTAGTACAGGGCTCTTTTTGATTGTGTAGGGTTTCTTCTTTGCTGGATTCACAGGCTATGTATTATCAGACATAAAATTAAGTTCATAGCAGTGATTGACTCATATTACACAAATTGATTTAATCTGACCTGCCAATGTTATGACATTTTTCCCGACCTCACAGTTTCATCATCTTTATTGTCTGGATATGTTTGCTAAATGAAAAATAGCAGACCAGAAACCCAAGATGCATTCCGCATCATAAAATGTCACCTTTTGTGGCAGTTTAATTTGAATTCTTTGATTATAGAATCAGTTGGATGACGTCTCTTGCTTAGGTTTGACTGAAATGCTCATTCTTGATCCTGACTAAACAAGGCAAAAATGTTTGCAAACATTTTGTCAACCACTAACATTACAGACTAACTGGCTAAAACGTCAAGTATTTTTCATAAACCAAAGCTTGACTTTTTATGCATTTTTTAAAATACTTTTCTTTTACTAAAATGACCCGACTGGATCAGACGACCAGAGATTGATTAAAGGTTTGGGGTTTTTTTTGTTAAAGGTCAGGTTGACTAAATGTGACTGAAACAACTCATATAAAACTTTTTTAAAATCATAGCACTAATTCCGAAATTAGGTGACAAACAACAGTAAATTGAATGAAACAGAAATGTGTGACATTAAAAACATTAGCCGGGGCTACATTTGTGAAGAGCTGTTATCATCTGCACCTGTCCCTGTTCTGGTCACCTCTCAGCACATAAAATGAATTTCTTACCTTCTGAATAGCAACAACATACCTTTGCTTTCTCGTGTCCATGCTCCCTCCTCATCCTCTCTGTTTCTTTAGCCTTTTCAGCGAGGCTTTTCAGTATGTGGCTGGTTGGGAGACATGTCCCCTCTGCTGGAATAGCAGTCCGACACTGTGGACACTGTGGACACTGGTGCTGTGTGGTCACGGTTTCTGTAATGCATTGTCTGCAGAAAGAGTGTCCGCAGAGAAGAGTCACTGGATCGGTAAAGATGGTCAAACAGATAGAACAAAGCAAATCCTCTGTGTAAGAAGCAGACGCCATGGCTGATGTTCTTCACTTTGCTCCGTCACACTCAGTGACTTGGCGGTTGAACCATCACTTTCACTTTCCTGGAAAAGCCACACCCATAAATGACTCAGTTCAGTAGTCATCCACAGTCTGACTGGAAGACAAAAACCCAGAGTAACACATGAATACCTCCAAACATATTTACAGGTCACTATACAGAAAGGGGAAAATATTGTACTTACTTGTACTTACCAGGATGAATAAGACTCGGTCAGAGGAACATAGATGAGAGAAATGTCACGCTCCAGTGGTGAGATGTTGAAACTGCTGGTTAGTTGAGTTTAAACAATTAGGTGATGTGCATTTCTCTGTACTGAGTTCACTTTGTCCAAACTGTTGATGCATTACTCTTTACCAACATGCAGCTCAGCACTAAAGTTAATCTCACTTTTAAAATGTATCAGTGCAACCAAAACATTGCAAACACGTCTCAGAATCAGCTTTGTGCCCCAACTTTGCCTTTCATAACACAGTGACCTAAAGAAAACATTGATGACAGGAAGCTTTACAAAATGTGTCACTTTGGTTTTCAAGTAGATTTTAATCACTTTTACCCTCAGTTGAGATTCCATCACAACAAAAAAAAGAAGAGCACTTCTTGAATGGATTGTTCAACTGTACAATATATGTTACAGACATGATTTAGAAATGATGCAGTATGTTTCACAAAGCTTTATTTATTTATTTATTCATTTGGTATTTATTTATTGTTCTTCTTTTTAGTGAAGTTACACTATGTGCACAAAATGAAACACAAAATGCTGCTGGATTATTCAGGGTTTACAGTCAGATTTACAAATAACAGTCTACTTTATTCTTGTAGTTTGTACTCTTGTAGCAGTAGCCCATGTCCTACATTCAATACAGTGGAGCACAAACTTCATACATTCCATATAGATGATAGAATATAGTAATAGGTTATAGATTACCATGCTATTACAGTATAGTTTTTGCTTTACTTTTATTTTATAAATATGTATTAAACATAAAACAAAAGAACACTTGCGCTGGTTCTCCTACTGTACACGGTCATACTAAAGATATAGAATGCCCAAAACAATGCTAAACAGCGTGCTGTAGCTTTCATTGTACTTAAGCATCAGTCTGTCAAAGGACTTTGTGACCATAGCTGTCATGGTGATAGTTCCTACTGTCATTAAATCCTTTGTTTTCCCTTTACTTTTATTATTATAAAAGATATATAATTAGACATGAAACATAAAGGTGGCAGGGTGGTGTATTGGTTACTACTTTCACCTCATAGTCAGACGGTTCTAGGTTCCAGCCCCTTTCTGTGTGGAGTTTGCATTTTCTCCCTGTGCCTGTGTGGGTTCTCTCCAGGTACTCTGGCTTCCTCCCATTCCCCCAAAAACATGCAGGTTAGGTTGACTTGTGACTTTACATTGTCTATGGGAAGATTTGGAAGTTTTGCTGGAACCCACAGATTTCCTGTTGCCTAATGATCCCTGACTTCACAACCAGCACACTCTTAGGGGGTTATGATCTGCAGCCTGACTGAATTTGTATTCAAAATAGGCTGCCACTGGCCCTGACACACAGCATTCTGTCATAGTGTGAATATGTGTCATGTTTTCTGCATCATAGAAAGAAACCTCCCCTGATTGGCAGTCAAGGTAAATCCCAATCTTCTTAGGTCTTCCTGTAAGTGTTAACTCTGCATCTTTATGAGATGTGACATATTGTTCTTCCTCATAACTCAGATAATATATATTTTTTTGTCTTTTTACCCCAACTTTCCAGTAGTCCCTATTTCCAACCTCTACTTCCCAGTAATGCTGCCCTGAAGTGAAGTCATTGGAGCTGTATGCAGAAGCATTTTTTTCTGAGATGACTTCACTGCTTTTTACTCCGCATGGTTGCCGCCTGTACCCTGTACCATCACAGTATCTACAGCCTGAAGACTGCCTAAAGAGTGGGCTGTATTGCTCAACATGGGTGAATTGAGGAATATAAATCAGATTCCTCCCATCTTCAGACACTGTTATGTTTGTGCTTTCACTTTTGAGTGAGAGCTCCTCTGCTCGGGGCTGGATGACCTGAAGCATCTCCTTCCACATGAAGAACTGCAGGTGACTTTCATAAGGCCCCAAAGAGAGAGAAGTCTTCACCTCTTGGACCTCACTTGCTCTGGGCCTGAACAAATGCTCAGGAGTCATCATGCTGTTATTCTCAGTCCAGCTTTTTAAGAACCTCTCAGAGTCTGTGATTTCCAGAACAGATGTGGCCTTTCTCTCCAGCTCTCTGCTCTCAGACAAAGCTGTTTCCATAGCATTTAATGCCTGGCTCATTTTCTCCACTGCCTCTTCCTCTTTTTGTTTCAGGTCATTCTTGATCTCATCTTGTCTCTTTCTCAGAAACTGGTGCATCTCCTCAAACTGTCTGCAGATCTGTGTCTTCAGCTGCTGAGACCTCTCTTTGGTTTTTGTTATTTCTCCTCTCTGTGTGTCGGCTAGGCTCTCTGTAGCATGGATATCATCACAAAGGCTCTGCAGACCCATCTCCAGCTCTTTTCTCAGAGATGCAGCTGCCTCTTTGATTGGTTTAAACTTGTGTCCTTCGTGCTGCTCCCCATCTCGACATATGATACAGGCTAACTGCTGATCTGTGACGCAGAACAGTTTCAGCTTTTCTTCATGTTCAGGGCACAACTCAACCACCTGTTAAAAAAATGAATGACTCTTTTAATAAATACAGCACCTAAAAAATAATGACAGATCAAAAAAATAAAATTAGGATTACTTGCTTTTGACACATTTGTTAGATGGCTGTCACCCTACTTCTCACCGTCCACAGAGACTCCAGTCTGCAGAAGACTCCGATAAACCTGACAATTGTATTGAATCAAATTGCCTGTCTATCTGCACTTTCCTCTCTTTTGATCTCTTTTTCTTGACTGTTGCTTGAAAGGTATTGTCTGTAATGTCTGTGTAGTCTATAATGTCTGTAATGTCTGTATAGTCTCACTCATATGCATTTCCGGTAGAAACATCTTCTCACTAACCTCTTACAGGTTTGATCAGTGCCCCTGTGTTCCTCTGAACTGGGTTACATTACCACATCTCCTGCTTTCAGGCTCTGTCTCACTCTCTCACACCACCCTAACAAATCTCTTACCAAATAAGAGGAATCCACAAAGCCCCCCCCTTCACCAATAATATAGTAATATATTTTGAAATATGCATTGTCCACACACAGGACAATATCAGGCTTTTCTTGACATTTCAGCACTCGCATTGGTCCATAACAAATGTCCATAAAAATACAGTTTTCCATGTGATTAAGGCAGAGACTGGAACACTTTTTTGTTATGTATTTACAGGATAAAACGCATCTTTGGTTAAAAAGTTTTATATTAGATTTCTTTTTAATTTATTGAACAATTTTCAATATTTATTTTTGTGAATTTGAAGAGGGATAGTTTCTCTTCTTTCTAAGATAATTTATTCACAAAAAATGTATTACATTGGGAAAATTGCTTATATCACAGATGCAGACTTAATGTCTCATATGCAGTCGGCACTTTATTAGGTACACCTAGCTACAGCTAATGCAGTGCTGTGAACTGCATTTTGTTATATTGAGAGGTGTTGCTATTAATTTTTCCACCCCTTTCAAATGGATTATGGGTCGGTGAAACAACAGACAAATCTCTTTATATAAATCAACACATGTCCATCATGTTGCAGCCTCCAAAATGATTACACAGTTTTGCAGTTTTACACCTGTCTGTGTTCTGGCCAACTCTCAGCACATAAAATGAATTTCTTACCTTCTGAATAGCACAAACATACCTCTGATTTCTCGTGTCCATGCTCCCTCCTCATCCTCTCTGTTTCTTTAGCCTTTTCAGCGAGGCTTTTCAGTATGTGGCTGGTTGGGAGACATGTCCCCTCTGCTGGAATAGCAGTCCGACACTGTGGACACTGTGGACACTGGTGCTGTGTGGTCAAGGTTTCTGTAATGCATTGTCTGCAGAAAGAGTGTCCGCAGAGAAGATTTACAGGATCGGTGAAGATGGTCAAACAGATAGAACAAAGCAAATCCTCTGTGTAAGACGCAAACGCCATGGCTGATGTTCTTCACTTTGCTCCGTCACACTCAGTGACTTGGCAGTTAAACCATCACTTTCACTTTCCTGGCAAAGCCACACCCATAAATGACTCAGTTCAGTAGATATCCACAGTCTGACTGGAAGACAAAAACCCAGAGTAACACATGAATACCTCCAAACATATTTACAGGTCACTATACAGAAAGGGGAAAACATTGTTTTTATTCACTTCACTTGTACTTACCAGGATGAATAAGACTCGGTCAGAGGAACATAGATGAGAGAAATGTCACACTCCAGTGGTGAGATGTTGAAACTGCTGGTTAGTTGAGTTTAAACAATTAGGTGATGTGCATTTCTCTGTACTGAGTTCACTTTGTCCAAACTGTTGATGCATTACTCTTTACCAACATGCAGCTCAGCACTAAAGTTAATCTCACTTTTAAAATGTATCAGTGCAACCAAAACATTGCAAACACGTCTCAGAATCAGCTTTGTCCCACAACACTGACATCTGTATGGTAACTATGCCATTCAAAACACCTACAACAGAACGCATTACAAAATGCAGCACTGATGTCTCTGAAATTTATTTAATTATTTAGGTTGCCTCAGTTGAAATTCCATTGCATTTCTTTATTGGAAACTTTTCTATTCTGCCAGGATTCTGTTTCCACTGGGTTCTTTTCTACACAAAGTAAAGTTGAAGCTGTCAGGAACAAAGATTCTTAGAGTCCGGAGTCAAGCTCAAAAGTCTTTACTGGTTGCAACACAGGATGACACTCAGCAGCTCTGCACGTGTGCTGACCTACAGAGTGGCATACAGAGAAACAAAGAACATGGTTTTTATACTTTTCTAAATACATGAGTGTGTATTACAAAAGGTATACGTGACTAGAAACATGTATCCCAACATATGGGAGCTCAAAAGCAGGAAACCCTTTGGAAAATCCCTTACAGAACAGCAGAAAACAGGAAACTCCTTACAGGATTAAAATATATTTTTCAGACATCCTCAGGTCATCGTGACCCTCAGGCCATTGTCTGAACAGTAAAGGTAAAAACTTCACAGGTACACATACACTCATAGTACATTTACCATTACAGGGTAACATAGGCAAACACACTGCTGGCGTGTTAAGTATTTCATATTGATAAGTAGGTTGATGAAAATCAATACAAATTTTTAAATTCTGACCAATCCGCTACTGTGATAGCATTTTTCGTTTTACTCTCCCTGTAACTGGAGCAACTGTAAATGCTACAGGCTGCAGACTCTGTGATACAAACCATAAGCTACACATCCTCACGGTGGTATAACTCAGCTGCTGTTTCAGCTTGACTGAAACAGAATGAAAAACTTTGGATAGGAGGTGATTAGTGCCAAACAAACGCACCAGGAGTAGAAGGTGAACAAGAAGACAACACATATCATCTAGCCTTTAAATGGCTTTAAAAAGGAAAATAAATACTTTGGCATTTTTCTTTATCCACATATGTTTGACAATATGCTGTTATATATTTGTAGCAGTAACATATCTCTCGATTGCATTACTAATTGTTGGTACATAAACAGTTTTCTGATTCTCAGCATCAGCGAGATGGGCCGCACAGTTTCCCGTACCTGATCCAACAGGTCCAGGATCCCTTTCAGTTCTGATGGCATTGCAAGAATCTTGTTGGCTTCAAACGTGCCTCCACATTTTCAGGGTTGGTGCTGATAATGTGCTTCATACATTCACCACTAAGGAGAGGAGGATACCAACTGTCTATGTTCAACCACCATCCTTGCGTGAAATAAGCAATAATTTTAAGCCCTGCACCTTTTAGAGAGGTTGGTAATGGCTGCAAGAGATTCCACCACAGGGGAAAACTCTCATCAGCTACACACACATTGGACTGTTTTATTCCATGTAGTCTGTAAAAAAAAAAAAGTGAGTAAAAAAATGGTATCTCTAACAATGCTTTGCTCTTCAGTGGCACTATTCACCCTCCATACAGTTCACACCGTGATTACCATAAACTCCCCCTCCATAAAGGAAGGGCGCTAACCAACAGCGTTACAATTGATGTAACGCATTACCTGAAACGGTGCGAATGACAGAACGTCGTGAGAGAGAAAAAACGGACCAATAAAGGGTGGAATTGGAGGTAAGCATAATTATAATTCAATGTGTAACACGAGTGGCGATTTTTTTTTTAAGGAGCGCTCCTCGGTGCGGCTTTCGCTCAGCATCAGCAGCGTGGATAACCTGTGTGTGCACATGTCCAAAACTGACATGTCTGCCTGTTTCCTATGTGGTCCGCGTTATCTTTGCCCATCACTGCTGAATATTTGATCACGGAGGCGCTGCCGCTCTTCATCATTCACTTCTTTGTAACAGCAGTTGATATGGACAAAAGGCTTGTTCAGCCGCAACATCTGGTGGCATTAATCCCTCACGCGGAGCCTTCCGTAATCCATGGGCATGTTCTGCCATACAATATTGCGCTGTGGCAAATGCTGTCATTTTCAGGCGCCTCGCACACCCAATCCGCATTATTTTATACTCAAAATAACAACGGTATGTCCATGTATTTTTTTTTTAGAGGATTCAGTACAACAATATGTTCATATTATCTTTCACTGACGAATGGAATCAATTTGGCCGTTGTCTCTCTGATGAAAATCATAGCTTTAATCGTACAGTCGATCAATAAGGACCTGATTGGTGTATTTGTCTCTCTCCTCAGCCTCCTCAGGGCATTTGTCAACCGCTGACGATACACGACCAAAGCTTGTGCCGCGCTGTTCACGCTTGGTTTCGGCTAAGCACATAACGTACACGCGGTGCTGCGGCCAGACACCCACACCTCTCTGCGCCGGGGAGCGGCAGCAGGCGCTGTGCGATGCAAGAGGTGCGCATCACAGAAAGTTCCTCTTGGAGGGGGAATTCCCAATTTGGGAAACTTCTGACTCATATGGGTCAGAGATGGGTTTAAAATAGGAGGGCAACACTGGATCATCAGTCAGAATTATCCGGAAGATGTATGCAGATCTTCAAATTAGTATTTACGTGAACAGGATTGTGCCTCTGTTGGATTTATAATGATACCCAGAGATGCACTGTGGTGAGGCGCATGATATGATATTTTATATGTTTAGCTTGAAGTTTTGACTGTTAAAGATACCCTCTATTTGTTAAGACATAACTGGCATGAATTTGGATTTTATGTGTTTTCAATAATAATAATAATGGTCATAATATATCCATTCCTACTTCGAAAGTCCATCATTTCATAACTCTGCCTGTTGGTCGTACAATATCTTCTACAGTAAACTATGTGCTTTCACTTTTTACTGGAAGAAGTGAGTGAATTTAGTGATTCAGCTGTCACGTGAAGTGTTAGAGTGCCATGCTTTTTCTCATTTTTCGCAATACTCTTGTTTGACATGGTGATGAGGCAGCATTAGCCAAAAGATGGATTGGAAAGGCACTAAAATTAAATAAAATATGATATATATATATATATGAAAAAAATCACACTTCATTCTTGAAATTATCTAGGTGACTGAGAGGACTGCTACTAAGTGGGCTTTGGGATCAATTAGAGTCAGCATGGGATCTTTTGGGGGTATCCTCACATCTACTATTAGTACTAATAGAGTACAATGTTAATAAGTGTCACAGTTTCTAGGATAAACCTATATCCTCTGTACCACTCATTCATATTCTTTTCTCAGTCAGTTTTTCACTGCCTTTGCTTGGCAAAGCTTAGCTAAGCTATCACTTCATAGGGCTCTGAACCATTGTCTGGCATTGGCTAAAAGCTCATACTGGCCAGTAGATGTGTACACATCCTTTTATCTTAGCTTAGTTCATCATAAAGATGGAACAAACCAGATACCAGTGAGCTAATAAATAAGCTTTTTGAGGTTTTTTTCCTGTGTTCTAAATGAGTCAGAGTAGTAGTCTAACCCACTGCTTTGAGTCTGTAGTGAGGTAAAACAGTGACTACACTCTTGTGACAGTTGCATGTGAATATGCAGACTTGTATCACAAAAGACATTATCCTGTATCAGTACACTGATGTGCAGAGATGAGCGCATGTAATTTTGTCAAGCTCTTATCATCAGTAAAGTCACAACAGTGACTCAGCATTTCTTGTCACACTGCAGGAGACCTATCAGTCCTCTCATGAAGGGCTGAATATCATGTTCACTTTCTGTGTTAACTTTCCAGTGCACTTTCTTGCACCTTACCAAGAGATACCATTCCCTGAGGCCTTTATCTGTGCCATGTCAATACATCACGTACTGTATGTTTTCAACTACTTTTAGTCTGAGTCTTGTGCAATGCACAATGTAAAATCACAAGGTGTACCTTAAACCATACCTGATGTAGAACATCAGATATATAATGGCATAGCATAGTGCATAGCGCTAGTGCTAATACAGTTTAATTTGAAGAGATTATTTGACCCAGTACACAGAAATAGAAACAGAAACAGATGGGGCTAGAGCACGATGGAGGACTCACCAAAGCTGCACATGCAATTTTGTTCACTAAAGTGGCATCTGAGTTATGCAACTTGTAAGCCATAACATTTCCATCTTTATCTGCCAAGTCAGCGACCCATGTCTGCTGCAGTCCAGCAAGCAGGGTTCAAAACTCTTTCATTAGCCTCACCCAGTATTTTGTAAAACAAAAGCAAGACTTTCTACAATCCTATTAGTAACCATGACATATTAATTGAGTAATTTCTCTCCTGCACCCTCTTACCCTCCATCGCTCCTTGAAAGGCAGAGGCATTGCTGAGGCCATGCTCAGCTTCAGGCAGTGCACATGGTCAGAGTACACAAAGCAGCTTTCTTGGTTTCATCTCAGATGCACTTGTACTTCCTTTTGAAGAAGTTGCCTCTACATATGCTACCATACCCCCCCCCCCCCAACTGCTCCTTCCACTTGATTTCATAGGTGATGCATGTGCCATTTTGTTTTCTTTGCATGTGTTTGTCTCGGTGTGCAGGTTCACTTCACCAATCATAGACCTTATGACACACATCAGCATTTGCTTAATCATTGTTACCGTGTGCACATGTCCAAATCTGCTTAGTTGTATAGTTGTATTTTGACTGTCAATGAGTAATGTTATGTTTACACTGAATGTGAAAACCTTGCCAATTTATCCAGTCACAGTGAACTAGCAGCAATCATTTTGTTTGTCTAATGCATAATTAGATAATACTATAGAGTATAAAATAGGTCTACACATGGTTGGATTATTCAGGGGCCCTTGGGCTACTGGACCAATCGGATGAATCTTTTAATATGGTATATAGAGTTTAATGATGTGTAACTGTATCTTTCATCTGTATACATATATAAAAGTATAAAACACTTTCAAAAAATAATGCTGACTGATCAAAAACCAAATCAAATTGATCGAATAACCAGAACCAGTCAGCTTGCTTTTGTGGACCTTAAAGGTCTGGGACCCTAGAACAGATTAGAATAGAATAGAAAGCCTGTATTGTCATTGTCCAAAAACAATGTAATTATAGAGCCTCCTCAGGTGCATAATTTGACATTTGCATAGCAAACTTAGATGAAAAATTTGAAACAAAATAAATATAGAGTTGAGAAAATAAATACTTATAGTAAAAAATATGTATATTGCACATTGTCCTTATTGTCACATGGGGGTGGGGGAAGGAAGGAGAAATGATGATGGTGAGGGTGGTTAGAGCATGTTTGAATTAAGCGTGGTTATTGCTTGGGGGAAGAAGCTGTCGCTGAACTGTTTCATCCTGCCAGGGGCCAACAGGTCAAACAGGTGGAACCCAAGGTGTGAGCTATCCTTGACTATGTTCCTCACTCTGCTGAGATCTTGGTAGGTGTAGATGATGATGTATGTTCTTACTTCTTCATAAAATTCCCCAATTCAAATCAGAAAAGGTACAGAATTATTTCCATAATATGCAAATGTAGTACTTAAGCATGTTATGTACTGTAGTAGTGTGAGAGTAGAGTTGAGCCATCTGCTTACCTGTCCCTTTCTGTACCTGTCCTCTCTGTTATTGTGTGTTTGTGGAATGGTAACAGCAGATGGGTAGAAGAGGACGAACACCAGAGCTGACAATAGATGCTCATTGCCAGAAAAGTGAAAATGAGCAGCGCTGTCTGTTGCCTTTGGGGTTTACTCTCCATGCTGCAGCCAAGCATAAGAGTATTATTGGGTCAGTGCCTACTTTGTCCCATCCCATTAATTCCCCACAGTGACACAGGGGCCCTGCAGGGTTACTGTAAGATGGGTGAATGGACTGGCAGGAACGGAACTGGCCAAATCAACAGATAGGGACTTTACTGGGCGCTAGTATACTGGCTATGTGTACCCTATGGACGTCTAGCACCAACGTAGTATCAATACATTTAGCTTTAGATTTAGTCATAGTCCTGAGGTAACGTTATGTTTAGTCATATCTAGTGAACAGAAACAAGACATCATTTCAGTCATTTTTTTGTGTAAAAAGGTAAAAAAATGTCAACATTTTCACTCCACTTCCTCCTTATTACAGTAAACTGTTACATACTGGTACCGCAGCAGGAAATGATTTCAGTATGTAGCTGCGAGGTAGTCAGCAAACAGACAGACAGACAGATAAAAAAAACAGATAGATAGACAGATAGTAGACATGAAGAGCACGAGGAAGACAGACATGCGGCCTGAGGTCAGGTGTTTCTCTTTTGTCTGGTTTGAGCGAGGTCAGGTGCTTTGCTGACTGAGACGAGCTGCCTGCAGAAGCTGTCTGACGCCCACCCACTGACGATCAGACTGTTAGTCTGGCTGACATGATTTACCATCTCCTTACCATTTCCGCCTGCCTCACTCAGTTTTAATAGTGCACTATTTTCCCACTATAAGTCTGTAAAATACAAAGCGGGGTACACTACACAGCAGTAACAGCAAATTGCATCTACCATGTAATCAAGGCCTCTCCTAGGTGCCTACCCCCAAAAGGTAACTAATATGAATCAAGCATCTGCCTTGTACCTTTACGAGTCCAGAATTAGATGAATGAAGCTGACTGTATGTTCCTGCTGTGTACAGAGATCTCATACTGGTTTCAAGACTGTAATAAACCTCTCTTACAAACAATAGTCTCAAAACATGCTCAAGTTCAATGAGGCCACTTGCACAATAGCACTGGAGCTTAATTTAGAGATGCATGCTTTCAGTTTCGAGGTTCAAAGAGCTTGTTCCTGGAATCATTGCAGTGCAGACAGGGTAACTCATTCTCACAGCTCCACCATTTGCCATGTCCAGTTTTGCCCAAGACATATTCTGCTGCAACAAATGCTGTTTTCTAGTAAAAAGAGTTTTTACTTTGTTGAAACATACCAGTATTGTGCATTTGAGTGTGTGAGTGTGTGACAGTTTGAGACTTCATCTAAATTTGGTGGTTCTTCATATATGTAATAGCCACATGAGTGACTTCCCATTAATGCTTCAAAAGCTTTTTGTGTACCGGGGGGGAAACACTCTCCAGTCCAAGGCAAATAAGTTTCTGCTCTGATCATAAAAGACCCCGGAGGGAGGATATTAATATTACAACTACTCACTCTGATCTCACTTTGAAAACAGACATTAAAAGGCAAGATATAGAATTAAATAGCAGTGAAATAAGCCTGGGGAGAACTTTTCCATTTTTGGATTTGTTTGAGTGATATGGACAGAAAAATAAACAGCAGCACAGGAGGGCATTTCCTCACCATAGTGCATTGTTAACAGAGTGCCCTGGTTCAACTTTCAAGACACGCCCACCTCTGCTCATTCATCATCACCTGATCATGATCCCATCCCATCACCTACCCTGCCTTTCATCATGGCTTATAAAACCAACTCACAAATTTCTTCTAGCTCAAGAGCTCACCTCCGCGGTCCTAACTTCATTCTGCTCATCCATCAACCTGTCAATTAAACAGAACATCATTCAGATTAGATTTGATACCTTATTATTTCCACTTATTGTGAGCAATAAGCTGAAAGGACAACAGCTCGCAGCAGCATGTTGTTCAGCAAACAGCTTTGCTTGTCAGCACCTTCTGGTACTCTGTTCATGCACTGTAATCATTTGGCACGGCTTGCCAGCAGCCACTTTGCACTCCATTAAGCGCCAAAAACCACAGTTACCATTTGACTGAGAAACACAGTGGTAGTGGGTGAGCATGTTGTTACGTGCACATCAACGTAACCTTTGCAGTAATAAATATTAGCTTTTGTAAAAGCAAACCCACTAGATTCTGACCACATTAGACATTTTTTATGGCTTATGTGTTAACAAGCAGTTAGCTCCTTATAGTTGCATTTGGCAGACGTAAAGCAAGAATTCATTAGCATTCATTCAGTTTCATTGGGGGTCATCATCAGTACCTGACAAACTAAAGTCCATGTTCAATTTTGTTCTCCACTAACATCTGTGAAAACTCAGTTTTCAGTCCTCAGCCTGGTTGCACAGATAGATATATGACCAATTCACATTAGTTGCTAACTGTGTAGTTACTATCTGTCATTAAGTTCCTGCTCGGTAGAGACTGATAAGTTTATCAGAGCTGTTTATCTGGGAAATAGCAGCTCATCTTCAACCATTAGCATATAACTCTAATGCATCAAAATGAGTTACAGTAGTGTGGTTACTAACTACTTATAATAATTAACTAATAATTACAGTACAGTTGCTAATCTCTGTGCACCTTGTACACACTCTGTACACTGTTACATCTTTTGGGGAGTGGGATATTTGTGTATTTTGTAGGAAGCTCAAGTATAACATTTTTTTTTGGATAAAGTGTCACAAGTGATCAAAGAATACAGTATACCAGTACCAGTGAGCAGTAGTTTCTCAGGTGGATTACAGGGGCCGGGAGCTCTCCCCTCCCTCCAGGCTGCCTGCAAGACTGCACTGAGGGTGGGGGTGACAGTGGTGAATGTGCTGACGTGATGCCTCAGCGCTAGAATATAAGAGGCTTGGAGAGATGTGCTTAGGACCGAACTGAGATAACCCTCTCTGACTCTCCATCTTTATTTTATGTTGTCTCTCTTGCACCATCTCAGTCTATCTCTTTTTTCATTCGTCAAAACTCTTGAAAGTCATCAGAACTGTTTATTATCATAAGCGGGAATGGAGGTAGGAGGCTAAAGATTGTATATTTACAATATAATTTCTTTTTAATGCATTTACAGCTTTGTTTCCATGGTGAAGTAGAATTTTAATGGATGATTATATTAAAATATTTTAGTTTGCCAGTAAATATATTTTCATGTGCACAGCCTGATTGCTGCTGTGAATTAGTTTGCTGTAATGGAATTAAAGTTAAATCTTTAATTGTATACAGAAAAACTAAAAACATTTTGAAAAGTTCTCTGATCTGCAGTGAAGCACTCATTTTGCACATTGTAGATGCTTATGGTAGAACCTAATTATAGAGGGATGTCCCTCAGTTCACATGGGGTGTTGGGGTATCATGTGCAAAGTTTATTAGTGTAATGTCTGCTTAAACTTTTTCCAAATGTTGACATACTGTCAAAATAATTTCTCTTCATTTGTACTTTGTACTCTGTACATATTTATCAGCTGACACTTTTTATTTATTTTATAAGGAAATCAGCCATCTGAAGTACTGCATATCCTTTTTCTGACTCCTTTCAGTTATTGATGTTGCTACAGCTCTGTATGCACGATATGTTACCTATGTGAGATGCTGAGGTCCAGTTGTGGGAGGCGAACATTTACGCAGACATGTCTTTTGTTGGTGTAACAATGGAACACAATGGAATGAGGTCCTCCAAAGTAACATCACACTCATCATCACACAGCTTCTGTGTCAGCGTCTACTGTCTGTAAGAAGATAGCCACAGAATAACTAATTGTTTTCAGGAAGGCAGGGCGTAGTTCATTTTCAAGTAATATTCTAGATGAAATGACCCTGTTTTGTGTCACTGCTCTAAAAATATTACAATTATAATACCTTGTTATCAGCATTTAGCAGTGACAGTTTGTACATAAACTGGGCATGAATGGGATTGTAACCTGTGAACTATAAAAATAACCCTTACTGAGTGAGTGTCCATGACACAATATCATTTTGTTAGTACATTATTGTAAGTTTGTGTGTTGTAGAGTAGAAATGTGAGCTTCACTAATTAACCAAGTGAAATTTGGTTATACAACGACGAGATCTGCAAATTGCTTTTATGGCTGTTTAAATGAAAGCTGTGATCTGTATTTGTGCTTGCTGGAGCAGAGAATGCTTGTTCTGCTCATTATGTGTGTGTGACTGTTGGAGGTTTTATAGGTCGTGTGTTTAAGCCTGCGTGTTTTTGTGCAATCCCTCGCCACTAATTTCCTTGTAGACTGTGTTGTGTAATTAGAAAAGCTTGAATAGATGGAGTCCCAGCACACGCTGTAGGAGGCTGAATTCATTCTTTCAGTTTGGCTAGGATGCCATGCACACACAAGACAGCAGGGCTGATTCCTGCCTGAGCATCGACATGCGGCAAAAAGACAAGATGAGGCAGGGGCCAAGGAAACAGCAGGCCCCTGTGTCAGATGTCTAGAAATCAAAACTCTGTTGTGTTTTCTTGTTTTTTCAATATATCTTTTAACCATTTCTTTTTTTTCTCTGTCTTTGCTCTTTACAGGATTTTTTTCTACATGAGTATGATGCAGTTTTTCCCACCTGTAGAGTATTGTACCAATAGGTAAACAGAAGCACCTGAAGAGCCTTGAGGAATATTCACCAACTTGGACACATGGAGTATTCAATACAAGTCAAGAATAGATCATTTCGGAGACAAGCCTAACAGAGCTGTAGTTGTAAACATATCAATTTGTCTCCCTTGCTCAAAGACCTCTCACATCAACCCTCTATTTGCACACCAGGACTCTCACAGTGCCCATCAGAGGGGGCGATGCCTGTTATGCTTAATGCTGACGCCTCCTTCAGCTCCAAGCAGGAGCTCCTGGATCTGCAGGAGTGCCCCCTCAGTGGGGGTCCCTCTCTGGACACTCCCAGTCCCGTGGACTCCCAGACAGGCAGCCCCATAGGCTCAGGCCCCAGAAGCCCTAGAAGCACAGGCAGCCCCGGAGCTGATGGCCCCATTCGGCCGCACATTTTCACTGGGGCTTCCACACTCCCCGGGCAACTATATGGAGTGGAAACACGACCCCATTCAGAAACTCCCATGGGGTTAAAGCTGATCTCTACTGACTTGCTATGTGGCTGGGGGGCTCTAACACCCAAAGCTATTCAACTGTTCAACACCCCTCGTTGGGTGCTGTTCTTCCTTTGCGTGGCCTCTTTCCTCCAGGGGATGATAATCAATGGCTTCATTAACACAGTAGTCACCTCCATCGAGAGGCGATTTGACCTGCGCAGCTACCAGGCTGGCCTCATCGCCAGCTCCTACGACATCGCTGCCTGCGTCTGCCTGGCCTTTGTCAGTTACTTTGGCGGTACGGGGCACAAGCCTCGTTGGCTGGGATGGGGGGTGCTGATCATGGCACTGGGTTCCCTGGTGTTCGCCTTGCCTCACTTCACCACGCCTCCATACCAGGTCAGTCTGCCAGAACGTACAGGAATGTGCTCGGCCAATCGTACCAGCCCGTGCCAGGACAAGGAGGGCGGGGGATTGTCCAGCTATCGTTTCGTGTTCATGCTGGGCCAGTTTCTTCATGGTGTGGGAGCTACACCTCTCTACACGTTGGGAGTCACATACCTGGATGAGAACGTCAAGTCCAACTATGCGCCTGTTTATATAGGTGAGTCATATCAGTGATTCATCAAGTGCAGCATGTTTCTTTTTGTTTTTGCTTCATACTAAATGATTTAAAGTTGGTGTACAATAGCAATAATGATTTTAATTACGTTATTGTCACCTCAGTTGTAACAATCTCACCACAAAACTATTTTTCTCTGCCTGTGTGTGTGTGTTGTGTTCATTTGCATAGTTCGTTTGAAAAAAATATATATTTTCAAATCGTAAGACCTGTGATAATTATCACTTACGTAATTGAGGCTTTTCAGCTATTGGAAGTGAAACTTTCACTGCTTGCCATTCTCAGCACACTGCTGAGATGCACACATTTGGTTGGGGTCATGCAGTAAGAGAGGAGAGTTGTCAGAGTCTCAGCTCATATTGGCAATGAAGTGGCACTGAATGCTTAATGTATCTGCTGTCTGTATGCATGTGAATGAAGATTTTTATTTGAATATCAGCATACAAAGTGTGAGTCAACACACTGATCTGTAATCTGACTATTGTCAGATTATAATTGTTTCTAAATTGAATGTGTAGATGTATTTTATGTTGCAAATTGACTGAATATGTTTTAACTGCTTTGACTCTCGTTGATTATGTGTCTCCCTGATGAAATTGTGATAATTTCAGTTAGCAGCAACCATTCAAATTATAATCAGAGAATTGATGTTACCTCTGTTACTGAGAATTGGAAAGAGATGAAGGAGCTTAGGCTGGCGTGCTCATATACACAAAGGAAAGCTAAATTGTGCCTTGGCCCCTTTCTGCGCTCCACCAAAACACCAAAAAATGCATCAAGCTGCTTTTTTCTCATGAAACATGAACTTTGTAGATACAGAGCCCTGTCAAGAACAATGGGCCTTTTTAACCTGTAGGACAGGAAGAGGTAAGTAGGAAACAGGAGGTAGACAGTCACTGTACTAACACACCCGTGGCCTGTCTCTGTGCTATGTCTCTCTCTCTGTCTCTCTCACCAGGAATCTTCTACACCGCAGCCATTGTGGGTCCAGCAGCAGGCTACCTGCTGGGAGGATACTTCCTCAACACCTACACCGAGATCCACCTAAAGTGAGCCTGCTGTTGAAAAAACTTGAGCGCAATAAACAAAAACAAAGTAGTGTATAATAAAAAAGAAGAATCTGGAATATAACAGACTAGGATACTAGATACTAGAATAGACTAGGACTGTGTCAAAATGACTCCTTTTACTATATAGTGCATTATATTTACAATTTTCAGGTAAACAAATTTTCTACTGTGACATACACAGTAAGTGGGGAGTAGTATCTGACACAGCCTACAACTGATGTATGGAATAATTGTAAGCAAAATCTGTGAAAGTTCAAACAATGTTTGTGTGTATTGTCACAGGACAGAGATGACACCAGAGAACCCTCTTTGGGTCGGGGCTTGGTGGATCGGCTTCCTTGCAGGAGGAGCAGCGGCGCTACTGGTAGCATTCCCCATTCTGGGCTACCCACGACAGCTACCTGGTACCACTCCTTTCTGTTGCTCGAATACACACACACTCTCTCTCTCTCTCTCTCTGTCCCTCTCTCTAACACCATGAGTGATGTAAAGAAGCTAAGAGCAGTGATTTTGCTGAGTTTCATACTAAAGAGTGTGGTCTTTCAGATTGAGAGTATCTTTTGTTAATTTCACCTTCAGATTTTGCAATGCTTTCCTTCAAAAACTTTGATCCTAAACTCCATCACGATGAGACAGTGAAGATTTCCTTGGCCAATGTCATACCTGGCATTCTATTGGCTGGGGAATTTTGACAGAGTCGTTTCACAAAAATCAGAGAGGAACGTGAAAAAGCATGAAAAAGTCTCAAACTCTTGCGCAGGACATTTGTGCAACAACTGTTCTGCACATATGAGAATAGTTTTGAGCAAGCAGGAGCACATTTGTGCTTGAGCAAGACGGTTTTGAGGGAAAGCATTACACAATCTGAGTGTAAAATGAAGAAGCAATGCTGTCAAAATGAAAGAGCAAAATCTTGAAAGATGACTGGAAAGAAACTTGCTGATCCCATTTCAATTTTTACCTTAAATGGAGATAGATATTGTATCAGGAATGGCCAATGTCACATTGTCACTCACGGTCTCACTTACTCCTCCTCCTCCTTCCTACAAGGCTCTCAGGAGTATGTGGCCATGCGAGTGTCGGAGGCCCACCAGCTTAAGGACGGAAGTCACACCACAGCCTCAGACCCTCAGTTTGGCAAATCAGTGAAAGACATGCCCAGGTAGTGCTCTTACTTCCATAGCAAAATGACAGTAGAAGAGTTGTTTTGGCTATAGTAGAAATGGTTTTCGTGTGACACTATGATGAGATTTATGGGCACTGGGAGGTTCTTACCTTAGAGTGAAGAATAAGATATAATCATCTTGTGATCTGGCCTTTAATAAGGTGGTGGATCATTTTAACAGAAACTGGTGAGGACCCTGTTTTAGGGTAAAATAAACAATGTCTAATGTCTAATGTGTGTTTATGACTGTTTCATGAATTTTGCAAAAGTGTTTCAGTGTGGTGAATAATGTGTTTATCAGTCTATCAAGTTTTTGACTTGGTGATATATTAGCATTACTTAATTAGCGTAAATATCAGTATCATTTTATTATTCACTTTTAGGTATAATGATGCTGTAGATTCTGTGAGTTATGCTGTGGGCTTTGTTTATATTTTGGGAAAATTAAGTAAGTAGAACGTTTGCAAATCAATGTGATTCTGAGTAAAACGTGATGACTATCATGCAAGCTCTGGAGTTACTATAGTTTTTCAGTTTCTGAATGTGCAGATTTATAAATGTTTATTTGCAGTATAATTGTCCGTCATTAGCTGTGCATCACTACCATTGCTTCAACTGCTGATAATGCTGAAAAACTGGCCAGGCCACTGACTCCCTATTGTTTATAGAACACCTGCATGTATATATCCCAGTTTTTACCTGCCCAGTTATAGAAAAAAGGCAGCACCACAGCAGTCCATGAAGTCCATACAATACTGTTACATATTGTTCATTGTTCTGCCACAACATTAAAACCAATCTAATTGCTTTAAATGTGGAGACTGAGCAGTTCAGTTACTAATATCCTTCTGTGTGATTAACTTATGATGGCATAAAGCAGAAGTGTAGCAGATTTTCATACAGTATGTGCTGACATAAAAAATGTAACTAATATGGGGGTGAGTTGCACTTTTGACACATTTTCCCGAGTTCATTTATTTGCTTATTTGCTGACCTTTTTCAAGCCTCTGTTGGCATTGTTACTGTTGGATGTTTATTGATGTGAGGTGCAAAGTAAAGAGGTTTTGGTAATATGAGGATGCGTATAGCATAGTATAGTAACCAGCTTCAGGAAAGTTGCTCCATTTCTAAATCCAGAAAGTGCTCATTAGCTACCCTGGCATCATGTTGATGTGTTTGTTTATTTTCCTGCTGTGTGCAAGCTAGAAACCTGTCTGCTGTGAATGAATTAAGTATGCAGGTAGACCTAAACACTCATACACAGTGCACTGCTATTTGCTAGACAGACATGTCAGTGTAACCAGTTTACAAATGTGTTCGCTATGAGCTCAGCAACCACAGTGTGATGTCATCTCCTTAATACTTGGGATTATAGAGACAGAGTAAGGCGATAATCACATTACATTATGTAACATGATGCTATGTCTTTGGATCTAGTGCAGTATTTATCTGTACCGTATATTTGAAATGTTTCCAGGCTGCTGAGCCGAGATTGGACTGGTTTAATTAAAAAGGAAGCAGAGTTCATTCCGCTGGGTGCACAGACTGCTGTCCCTTACGTTTTATCTCTCATGGTACTTTTTATCAGGTCTGTGCTGCTGCTCTTAAAGAATCCTACTTTCCTGTTCCTGTGCTTGGCTGGAGCTACTGAGGCCACCCTCATTGCTGGCATGTCCACCTTTGGACCAAAGTTCTTGGAGTCACAGTTCAGTCTCAGTGCATCAGAGGCTGCTACATGGTTTGGTAGGTGTAAATATCATGTAAAATCACACATCACATGATGCAAACTTCAGTTTGTTCAAGTTCAAGTTTTTCTGTTTTTTATAACCTAATTTCCAGTAAGAAGGGAGCACTTCTTTACGAAATTATATAATTTAAAAACATCAGACTTCTGCAAATGCTTTTCAGTCCAGAGAGGGTATGTACATGTATATATATATATATATACACACACACTTCTCCCACTCCCAGGATACATGGTGGTACCAGCAGGAGGAGGTGGCACCTTCCTTGGCGGCTATATTGTAAAGAAACTGAACCTGCGCTGTCGAGGCATCATCCGTTTCTGCATGGTGTGCGCGATGGTCAGCCTGCTCGCCATCTTCATCTTTCTCATCCACTGCCCCAATGTGCCGATGGCTGGAGTCACAGCAGCATACCAGTCCGGCTTGATGGAGGAACCCCAACTGGACCAGTACAAACACCTGTATGACAAGCCCAGCGAGCTGCGCCTCAGAAACAGGTGCATAGTATTCACTTTGGCTACTGATTTAGTTTAGATTTTTTGTTAGACTTTAGTCACCTTTTCACTCATTTGACTCAACTTTGGTTGAGTCCTAGTTACTTTATGTTCAGTGTAATTCAGTAAAAGACTCTTTCTCCCAATGAATTTTTAGCTTTCATGCCTTCTAAGACATTAAATGTTACAGGAGTTGTATAACCTAAATTAGCCTACTCCTTTTGTTGTATCTACTAATAGGTTTTAGCGCCACACAAAAGATAACCACAAGTAGTGTTATTGTTACATGTTAATGTTACCTTTAGCAGCAACATTAGCTTACCATTTTATACTGCTTCCTTTCCATTTCTTGTGTAATTTCAATGGAATAATGGGATAATAGATGAAGTACACTTAATTTAATTTGAATTTTTTATTTTCAAGAATCCCTTACGTTAGCAGACATTGCTTTCACCAATCAGGCACATACAGTATCTAGGTAGTCTAGTTTTTATTTGATAATGAAAACTGTATTACATTTTATCATAGCTTTCATTTTCAGGTGTTACTTTCAACTTTTTTGTTCTTTCTGTGTCAATGGAAAAAAGGTCATCAACAAACATTTTTGACACAGTTTTTGTTAACAGAATGAACACCGCAGATCAACAGTCAACAGTTGATACCAGATTTTATAATAGTTTGCACACATGGTACCCATGTGAGTGTACGCTGTTGTACCTACATACCATTTAATGTGTCTAGCTTCAGATAGGGTGAATGTTGTAAAAGATTAATGTGCGAATATTAATTTACCTAACATATAAGGGAAGATGTAGTTTGTAACATTTTAATTATTTTGAAATTATTTATTCAGGAACCATCATACATTTGCATTTTTTACTTTAACGCTGTTTTATTTCACTAACCAACATTTATTGAGATATGGATATTTCGTACAGCTTATTCTTGTGCTTTTTCAGCAATGTCTTTATTATTCTGTAGAAAAGTGGACTTTTACACTGGTAACACTTTGGAAAATATTCATTATCAAAGAGTATGAGAAATCACATGGAAGCAATGCTTACTCATTAGTCATGCTGACTGACTTCCTTCTTTGCCCTCCCTATTGAATTCACTGCGTCTGCGTCTGACTCCACTCTACCTCCCTTTCTGACTCACTCTTATTCTTCACACATTTGCTGCATCCCTCCACCCATCTCATATCTGTCATTCCCTCCCCTCATGTATGCAGCTCTTCTTTAGAGGAGAACCTGACAGTCGGCTGTAATGCAGGCTGCAGCTGTGTTAGAGAGCTGTATAACCCAGTGTGTGGGGCAGACGGTGTGATGTACTACTCCCCCTGCCACGCAGGCTGCAGCTCCATCAATCACACAGAGCGTGCCACTGGCAAACAGGTACAGTACATTCTACCACACAGAGGGAAGTCAGACGTGAATTACTAGGAGCTGAGGCAGACAAGAGGGAAAGTGCAGCATACAGCGGTTATGCACTTACTTTGCTACAATTTCCTTTGAGGCATTATGGCTGTTCTGAAATTATGTTTATTTTAACCATCATCTCAATCTTGGGAACAAAAAAACATAAGCCTTCCTCTGTGTCTCAAGACATGATGTAAACTTCCCTCCATAAGAACAAGTATGGACTTGCTTCACATTGTCAGAGTCTGGAGAAAATATAACAGAGGCACCCACTTATAATAACAGCTCAGTAAAACACCCCCGAGACATGTCATGTTAGTAACAGTAATGATAGTTTAATGTTATTGAGCTTTATTTATGTCATCAAAAACCATGTGGAATATGATATTTACATTGAGTGTGTAAACAACATACACAATACAGTGTTGGGTTTTGGTCAGATGCGCATGACATCGGTGTGACAGACCTTTAAAAGCAGATTTGATGCCACAGACCTTCGCTGTTTGTCAGAGTGAATATAACCCCTGTTATCAACATCATGTAAACAGCTTCAGTACCTTCAGCTTTTAGACCACTGCTCAGGGGAGGTGTCTATCTGGTAATGACACACATTAGTTTAACAAGCAGGAGCTCATCACTGTTTCTCTGCTATAGTTAAAGTGCTTATCAGCGTTGTATCTGCTCAGTGAGATTGCTGTCTAAGGGTCTGGGACTCACTCCACATTTTAAAATAAGCTCTTCTGTGCTTTTAGGTGTACTCTGGATGTAGCTGTGTGGTGGGCAATGTGACCTGGGGCAAGGAGGGCTTTGCTCTGGCAGGGAAGTGTGGCAGCTCCTGCCACCACATGCCAGCCTTCCTCTCCTTTCTCTTCGTCATCATCTCCTTCACCTTCCTCTGTAGCATCCCAGCACTCACCGCCACACTCAGGTGATGGGCCAAAGTGAAATATTGCAAAATGAACCAAAGAAATACTTGCAGTGTGCATTCTGATAGTTGTGACCACTTGCAATGCCTTAACAGACCACTAGGGGGCTGTGGACTACCAGTTGAAAACCCCTGTTCTGTAAGGCAAATTTTAGTTCCAAGCAGCAACTCATGCATAGTTAACTCACCCAACTATAAACATAGAACTCTGTCTTTATCTTTGCTAGTGTGTTGCGAGGTTTTCAGATTAGAAGATCAGCATCAATTTTTCAGAACCTTTCAGAACTGTTTTCCCTCCTTAGAAAGGAGGAACAATAAAGAATCAACTGGGCTCAGGTCCAGAGGTCGCAGAGGTCAGGGGACAGAGCCTGTGTATCAAGTGAAAGTCATAAAGTTCATTTAAATGACACAAAACATCTATAGCTGACAGTTAGTTGGGTAACATTTGATATATAATATATACTGTATATGAGCAGGAAGGAGAAGATAAAAGCATTTGTTAGTGTCAGAGTGTGGGTGTTTCCTAAAGCCAGTTCATATCAGTGTACACTTGTGTTGAAATTAAGAAATTACCAGCAGAAAATACTTAGTTGTTAATTTTTTTGCAATGGCTCAGCATCAGTACTGAATACATGAGGGGCAGGGAGTCTTATTATAGCACTGTCAAGACAAATGGTGATGCAGAGGAGGAGCAAAGTGTCAAACTGTATTGTAATGAAGTTGGTGATTCAGTATGTCTGTCTGTGTGCCGAACGCTGTGCTGTGTAGGTGTGTGCCAGACAGTCAGAGATCCTTTGGACTTGGTATCCAGTGGATTGTTGTGCGAACACTAGGTAAGCCAGATGTACTCTTCCATTAGGTTAATTTTTGGCAATTCATTTTGGCAGTTTTGTTTGATGTGTTGTCGTTTTCCTCCCAGGTGGTATTCCAGGACCCATAGCATTTGGCTCTGTGATCGACATCTCCTGCTTACTGTGGCAGGATCAGTGTGGCGAGCAGGGCTCCTGCTACCTCTATCAGAACTCAGCCATGAGCCAGTACACACTAACAGCTGGTATCATCTATAAGGTAATAATACAATGACTAACAGCTCATTTCCTGGGCTGAGGTCAGATTTTCCTGCTCACTGAAAGCCTTGAGGTAAAACTGATCTGAAATCTGAAATCTTACTTCTCTTGTATTAAAATATTTTTATTCAATTCATGAATATTTGTTTTGGACCTGCCTTTAGACTTGACACATGGGACGTTAAAAAGACACTCTCAACAGACTTGCAGAAATTTGCTAGCCCAGCAACATCTAATAATGTGACACTCTCTCCCAGGGCCATTGTTACACTCTCTCTCACTGTAAAAGATTATTGGCTGACAGTCGTAAAACATGGAATGAACGCCACTTTACACATCATGGCCAGAAAAATATAACCTTATATTCAGGCCTATATGCTGTGGTCTTTATCCTGCCATCTAACTCTCAACAAGAGAGGGAATAATTATATTTCCTAACATGAATCCAAATAACAGTTTCGATGTTAAAATGCAATCATTTAGGTCCCCTGTATATCTGTGTCTACAAATATTTCCCATGCATAATACCCCCCTCCCCCCTTCTCAGGTTTTGGGGACAATCTTCTTCCTGTTAGCCAGCATCCTGTACCAGCCTCCTCCCCAGTCACCTCAAAGCAGCTGCGAGAGCACTGACCACGGAGCAGGGGACTTGAACGACCTGCCCATCAAAAACCTGCCCGAGGACGGCGTCATCGTCAACCTGCATGCCAGGTTATGACGTCAGACATCCCCTGACCGTCCCTCTGAAGTCCCTCTGTCTGATGGTGCGTGTGTGTGAGTGGGTATATGCTGCTTAATGTGTGTGTGTGTGTGTGTGTGTGTGTATCGGCGTGTGGGTGGGTGGTGATGGTGGTGGGTGTGGTGCTTCCTTTACACCAACAGCCTTCTCTCAGCCATAGTGAAACCACCTCCCAGCTTCCAGACGTGCACATGTGAACACATGCGACCATACAAATGCAGACACACAAATTGTCACAGAATGCTATACACACACACACACACACACACCACCCTACCTTTTTATAGTACATGGTTTGAAACATGCTGCTTTCTCGGAACAAAATCCTGCTGTGACTGCATGTGTGTGCATGTGTGTGCGTGTGTGTATCGGATTAACAGGGCAGTGCCACAAAAAATTTTTTACTAAGGGAAGCATTTCTACAGACATGTCCACATTAAGTTAAATCAGCTCAGAAGACTTTTTATGAATGTGAATCTGATGGCATTTGTTTCTCTGCTGTCATTATGTCATATGTCTTCAGCCTTTAAAAGCCAATGAAAATGCTGAGACCTATGTAGTGTAGATAATACGCCACGTGTATGAAGCATTTATGATGTGGAAAGAAAAAAAGGCATTTATATCCATCCTCTCCTTCTGTTCTTTCCTCATCACTGGAAGATGGTCAAGTATATTGTCCCAGATCTCTAGGCCAAATCCTTTTCATATCATGTCATATTTTTAGCAAAGCATTTCTAAAGGCACTTGTATTGATATAATATAAACTAAGACTATTGGTCACAGTGCAGCAGCACAAATATATTTTCAATTAGAAAATCACATGTGTATTTTTGCTAGCTACTTCTACACATGTATGAAATATTTATGACCAGTAATTGACTTGTATTTAAAATGTAGATATAAAAGAGAAGACAAAAACCACAGCACGTCTGTGATCTACATGAAATAAATCTATAAATGCAGTGGGGTATGCCTATTGATTTGATTGCTGTGTTTGCCAATTTAGGATTAAGAGTTTTGATGCTTCTCTTCTATAGAAATTGCATAGCTGCACTTTAAAAAACAAAAACAACAACAAAAAGCACTGTGATGTTTGGAGAGTGTGCAAAGGCCTGGTAACACCAGCATTTAAAACATTAAAATAATGGAACAGAACCACTTTCCTGCTGCAAGGAGGAAGTTGTTGTAGCGTATGTGCTGTGTTGTACCAGCGACTTTTTGAGAGAGGCAAAGTAAAACCCAAGGCCAGGGTCAGTACACCAGTAAGAAAGCCTACTGCATGCTGTTCTCAGGTGGAGAGCAGTGGAAAGGGTATCCTTGGTGGATCAGCTGGTTCTAGATTCAAACTCTTGAATTTCCAGGCTATTTGATGTATTCAGCTTCTCAAAGCACGTCATTGGAATGGGGGTGAGTGCCAGAGGATGGTAGCTATTTAACCTTCTCCATCAGAGCCCATTTAATAGAAATGGATGACAACATAGCTCCGACAGCATGCTCCACCTTGGACTCTCCACCTCTCTGTTCACCAAAGAACTCACTTTGACATATTTGGACGGACGTACCTCACTGCAGACACTGAGGAAACCTCGTGATGTGTAATTCCACTGGAATGAAGTGACCTCTGCAGTTTTAAGAGCTGGTGTGATGGCGCCTTTAAGAAGGATACCGTGGGAAGTAGTTTGTTAAGTTGAAGCTGTCATGAATTGGCAGGACATGCAGTCTGACAAATATTTGGACCTAATTATCACAGTACTGTAAGTCCAGATGTGTGCCAAAGCTGCTTTGCCTAACCACTTGTGTATTTTAATTTTTATCTTTTTTATCCATATTTATACAAATAATGTATGTATGGTATTTCAGCACTTGTATTTGTTTGATGCATTCACTGTGCGATGATAAAAGTAATGCTGCCCTGGTTCTACTCGTCCCGTCTTCTTGTCTTAATGGTTTATATGACAGATGCTGTATGTTGCCTGTGCTGTTGTCATGCAAGAACTGAGAGTAACACCCTCCAGCTCATGTTGTGGAGTTCAAGCTCCATGTGAATGTGTAAACGCAGTCGTCCTAGTTGTACTTTTTCAGTCCCTCACTGAGCTTTGACAAAACTCTGTAAATTGTTTTTTATTCTTTTTTATTTCATTTTTGGCACTGTAATTTTTTTTTCTTAAAGAAGCAGTGGACTTATCACTTATCTTTTTATGGAATGATTCAAAGATGTCAAGTGTTTTCTAATTACAAAAGCTGCACAGCAGATTATTTTTTTGTGACTAAAATCTTTTTTTTATCATGTTGTGTGCGTGTGAGTGTGTGCGCACACGTGTATGATGTTCCTGGGAACAGAAAGGGACACGTAGCACTTGACGTAACATGAGGCAGGTAAAAAAACAAAAAACGTAAAGAAAAACACAATAAAACCAAACAAACTCAGGTAGCCAAGCATTGTTCAAGACCCCAAAATGTATTTACAGTTTGTGGGTTCCTTCCTTCCTTCTTTCTCAAATCAAGTGCCATAAGAAGCAGATACAGAATAAATGTAACAACATAATTTTGGAAAAATAGATATAACCATAAAGTGTTCAGAAAGGTTACATTTGTTGAAAAATGCTGTTGAAGAGGTCTGCAGTATTGTATACTCTCACTTCTAAATTTTCCATTTGAAATGTAATCAGTAACCAAATCAGATAATATGTTAGTATAAACTATGTCCACTAAATGTATTGAGATAAAAAGAACAATTATAAGAGTAAAAGAATAGTAAGTGCAGCTCAAAACTTTGATAACTGCAGTACCTGAGTAAATGTGGTCTGCAAAGAGACTGACTCAGAATGCTGATATCATATTAACCTTCATAACAGAATCTTGAAATGGTCAGTACCTTTTAAACAGATTCAATTTTGCTCAGAAGTCTTGGAAGTGCATTGATATGAAAACAATACTGAGTTTCTTGAGGTTGTCCTGATTGTCCTTATATACAGTGTCCATAAAAGGTATTTCCCCTTGGATGTTTTCCCCTTGTATTGCTTTCATAAATGGAATCATGGTCTGTATCGTTTGGCTTTTTTTTAAAAAAAAAAGAATTCACAAAAACAAACTTTTAATATGAAAGTGAAAACTTTTAAAAAGCAATAAAAGGAAAAACATCCAAGGAGGCACTGTATCACTGTCCAGTTGTCTGCATTACCCAAACTAAACACGAGGTGGTGCTAAGTCACAAGGTTTCAGCAGCCAACGTGACCTCAGTGTCCACAGTCCATGATGATTGCTGACTTTTGTAACACGCGGTTGCTCTCATGTTCACATGTATCGCCACATACAACATATACTTATGTTAGTTTCTTTTCTCATTTTTCTTTAGTTGCGCATGAATGAATAAAAAGATAAAAACAACATGACTTTGAAAATTTCAACATGCAAGAAAATGGTTGTTTAATTGTAACGCTGATATCACCAAGCGCACAATTACTATTCAGTTATTACTGAAGCTTATCTCAGTCACAGTGACGCATACAACTCAAATGATCAGAAAGATGGAACTGATACAGAGGAGTTATACATCGACAGACACATGAACTTTCTAGCCTAGGACCAGTTACCATGGTAACATTCTGGATATCTTCTTTATTTCAGCATATGGACATGGGTGATGATGAGTGACTATAAAGAGCTAAAACAGCATGTGAAGATCTGTAACAGGACCTTAAAATGGCTGCATGTGAAGTATTCTTTAGACTAAGAGGGCATAAGTGACTTGACCTTTCTCTCAGTCGCTTGATATAAAGCAATGAAATACATCTGACATTCAACAATTCACACTAAATGCTTGTGACATAATGGAACCCCTGGTGTTTTCTTGTTCTTTTTTTAAAGCATGGGCTCCCAACATCTGCACTGCTGGGTTCACACACCTTCTCACACAAGCAGGCACACATCCAGCTGTTCAGATATATTATGTGTTCGTCCTGCCTCCTCTGTCCTCCTGTCACTGATCCAAAAACTGTCCAAGGTCCACCATTATCGAGGGCATTCCAAGCTCATAAATGCTTCTCAGAGGACTGGAGGAGATGGTTGGATGACAGGTTGGCGTATTTAGTTCTTTCCACAAGATGATTTATGTGCCATGTGTTCTATTGACGCCACCGTTGCTGTGGTGGATGAATCCAAATGAATGCATTCACTGACACTGAGAGCAGTCATGTTAATATCCTCGTTTTGGTAAATCTAAATGTGAATGTCTTTCAGTTGCAAATCACTACTTTCAAACTGCTTGCGACATCTAAAGACAAGAAATTGAACATTTTTGTCTAACTGCCAAAGGCGAAATGCGAAATAATTATAAATAACCAGACTTGTTTTTGTATACTACATATTTGTGATATAATGCAGAGTGTACCCAATACAGTTAAAAGGATCAGCAGCAAACCACAAGTGGATATCTAACTGTTTTGGTTGCCAGTCTCTCCCCCGCTCCCCCTCTCTTTGTGTGTGTTTGTGTGCTTGATCCCTGCCCAAATTCCCACTCAACTTGGATACTTCCTCCTTTAGCTATCCTTTCACACAAGTTTTTTTGTTGATAAAACCAGTATACTTCATCCAACCTGCCTCCAGCCTGTCTTCACATCAATGCCAATTGAATATCTTTTCCTCTGGACCTTTGGTGGAACAAAACCAGCAATTTGATGTTGATTTTTAAAACTTTATTACTTAATCAATCAACCAATTATTGAGGTAATCAAATAGTTGTAGCCCTAATTTCACCACTCATCACTCCATCCAAAGCATATGTACAAACACACTTCGCGAGGTTGCTCATTGACATAATGCATTCCATAACAAAGTGGTCCTCAGAAAGATAGATGTACATACAACTACAATAGGGAGAGGTTGTGTAATACGTACAAATGGTATGTCACATACTCAGAGGTGTGTGAGCGCAAATACTCTCCCTCTCTGTAGGTTACACATACACACACACACACTCTCAGTACACCATCATTCCTCTGGCATATAGGGTGTTTGACCTTTCCTGAGCCAGGTTGCACACTTTGAATTCAACATGAGCTTGTTTATATTCTGACCGACATGACAACGTAGTAGTCTGCAGTCGACACAGAGTCTCGATGAGAGACTGCAAAATCAACAGCAAAGAAGTCAATCTGTAACAACATTAGATCATAATTAGGACTGTGATTTTCATTAGTTGCTTATTACAAAACCAGTACAGGTGAACGTAATCCTTTCAGCAGGAGCAAGGAGGTCATGTCAGTATGAACCAGAGGCAATTACATAGCTTAGACAGCAGATATCGATGTGTGCATTTCATGGAAAAGAAAATGTTAATGAGCTGTTCTCCATTCATTTGGAAATGTGTCGTTAAAAGGGATGCACAGATATATTGAGCAAGGAGGCGAGAGACAGACAATGTTTGTTAATTATGGGGCCAGTCCAGGAGCACTTTCTTATTATGGGGATGTCAGCTTGGTGTATCAGGGCTGTGGATGTGTTCAGTGACAAAAACCTGTGAAGAAGCCAGAAGTGACAGGCATGTCACGAATTTATCTTTTGAAAACTGAACTCACAAAACTGAACACTATTTCACATACAGAGATGTAGTAGATACCATGTTTCTGTATCTTTTCATGCCCAGATCCAGCTGGCTCTTTGAAATGGCCTCCAATGGCCTCCACTACTGATGTGTGAATGTGATACACAGTATTATCAGTATGACTGGATGTTTTGCTTCCCATTCATCCTCACCATGCTCATCACTATTCAGGCATCAGTGATTAGCAGCTATACTTCTAAAATCATTATCTCACCACTGTGTGCTTTTTCCACTTGAGGACTTCTGCAGGATATATTGTCACAACAGCACATTATCGTACACACAGGTTTTTGCTCTCATTATTTGATACTGATATATGTAATATACATTTATTCCAAGAAAGCAGGAGGAGCTGAACTAAAGGAAATGTTAGAGGTTTTGGTAAATTCATTTTTTTTTGGAGACACGAAAACAACACTATTCTTGTATTAGCAGCTTGCTCCCTTAGTTTAGGAAATGAAACTGGGAAACAGCTAAACTGATTCAGTGCAAACTTAACAAAATCTGCGTCGGCTGCTGGCATCCACTTCACATTTAGTGTGCAAAAATCAGTGGTATCCATCTCCTCATCTGTTTTGGCAAGGAAGCTTACAAGTGTATATACTTTGAAGAATCAGACACCTGTTCTGTTATCTGGCTTCACTTAACCTAACATACAGTCTTGCTAAGTGGTCACCTGATGGTGGTTATGAATTTGGTAAGTCGACCCAGTGTTTCCCAAGCAAGGGCACATAAAAAGGGTAGTTTTTGCAACAGACGGCAAATCACAAACAATGTTAAGTCTACTCTCAAACCACTCTGGAGCAGCTTTGATGTTCAACTTCTGTTACCATGGCAATTTACCCAGGTAAGAAGTGAAACAGTAGCTTGTTGATTGTTCTGATGGAACTGCAAGAATTTGTCCTTGAATCACTTTCTTAGAGCAGAGGAACATTATGCAAGGTACTGTCCTGTTGATGTCACTGTCTACATATCTGTCTATTTTGGACACTTGTTTCCTTGTGCACTTTCATTTGAAGCTTGTTTCCTGTTTTTATTGAGATAGTAATTTCCTAGCTTGTCTTTTGTTGCTTTAACTTCCTGTATTTAATTGTTTTTGCCTGGCTGTTTTTGTGGATTTATGCTCCCTGTCCTCCCAGTTTTTCCTTGTTTCCCAACTTTTTTCACATTTGGATTATCTTGGTTGGTTGTTATTGTAAGTTGTTTTCTTTGTTTTCGTTTTTGTCTTGTGGTAGTCCCTGGCAATAAACATGAGGACCATCAAAGAGGAATGCCACAGGATTGCAGGTTAGTGATGTTGAAAACACTGAGTTCAAGTTAATTTAAAAAATCTAATTATATTAATTTCAGTCAGCTGTAACCTCCAACTGGGATCAACAATCAGCCTTGTTTCTTGGCAGGGTTTCCTAATCTAATAGAATACATAATGAAACACATCCCTATCACTGCTCCTTCAGTCAGCGAAGAAGACTATGCAAAGAGAAAGTCCTTCTGCAGTGTTAATGTGCAGGTAGTGACTGTTGTCTTAAGAATAGCAGAGACTATATGTCACAGTATACTGCAACTAATATAATTTCACACATTCTCTGCACTGACAAGATCATATGTGATGCAGCACACAAAGAAACAGGAGGAGCAACAAGGAGTGGGAAAGCCATAAAGGAGAAGCAAGCTGGTAGATTCCACCTAATGCACATTTTGTTGATGTTGCCTTTTTCACTTTGGAGACTTATTATTAGTAGTAGTAATAGTAGTCGTCATAGTATTAGTGTGTATTTCTCACCAGCATCTGGTGAAATAGCTGAAAGTGACAGCAGGGGAGGGTTCTCTGAGAGCACATTATGAGGCTGAGGACTTACAGAAGGCTAAGATAAAAAGGTAATGTTCACAGCTGACTGCAGAAAATGAAGCAAAAATAATTACAACTCAACTCAAAAGAAAGACATTATTGCTTTCCTCCCAATTGAGAGGAAGAAGTCATGATTAAATTTAGCAGTGGGAATAGGGAAAGTGGTTGTAGATAGTGTGCTGAAGATGTGCGATTTATCATAACCTTACAGGTTTTTCCCTGGGGCTGATTAAGCATCATCAGTGAAAAATTGTATTTTGCTAACACACCACTGTAAACCTTGACCTTATTTAGTTTGGTTAAAAAGCCCTCTTAGACACTTTAAATTAAAGTTATTTTGCGAGTATTGGATGGATAAAGAGCAGAGCACAGAGAAATTGTTTTAATATGTCCTCCTTGCGCTGCAGTGAAATGAAACTGCTTTGAGGAAATGGGCATGCTGCACTCAACGTCATAAAACCTCATTAAAAGTGGCTCAAGTGAATGGAACAGAGAGAAAAACATAATTGTCTGGAATCACATTTCCTTTTAAGCCATAATATTTTCATTTCAGTTATGAAATGTACAAGCATATATTTTGTGTTTCATGAAATCTGTACCCTTTCCCCTTCCAAGGCTTAGTCAGAACATGAAAACTTCAGAGGTGAGGCAATACGCATGAGGCATAACAGCTAATTTCACTATGAAGCACCAACAGCCGTGCTTCTGATCAGTAAAAACCTTTTGATGCTTAATCATGTTGGCCCAGTTACTCTATTTAATTCTGCAGAGAAAATGCAGTCAATTTCTATCCATTCATGGATTATGATTATTAGTAACACAATTAGAAAAATATTTTTAGTTTATGTATCTGCAATGCTGCCAAAAACATGCACAGATTTACAATAGTTTTAATGAGAATGTACTATATTTCATTTGTTTCCTCCACTCTTGCAATAATTGCCCATAATTAAAACAGACATGCTGGACATGCTGCATAATGGTTATGTTTAGGTACTCGCAGCACTTGGTTGACGTTAGGAAACTACTAAATAATACTGACATACTAATATTAATACTATACTATACTAATACAGGTATGGCAACAGCAACAGCAATTAACTACAAAAGCGTCAGACATAATATAGTACTATAGTATATACTAATTAGTGGGTTCCTTCTAACATCAGTCATGACCTGAATTACCTAGTCTGTCCATGCAGTGAGTGTCTTTTCTTACTTTGTTCTTCAATATGTTGTTGTTCCAAATGTAATCAGGAAATACCATGAAATACTAAATTATGGCAACAATTTGTATTTTGATTGCATGTCATACATATTTCATTAGTATTTTATGGCCACAAATTAATATTTAATGTGCAAGTTATACCTATATTGCGGGCCACAGTTTAATTTTTTTCCAATATCTGGGGCTCCATAATAAACAGCAGTAACCTCACTACTCTGTGGTAGCTCCCGGAAATTACCAGACACAGCTGTCCTTTCCTAACTGTGAAAAGCCACTTTACATCAAACAGAATTACATCCTTTAGCCATGCCGTGCCAGCTGTATGGGACGATCTAATCCATATGTTGCCCAGGTACATCGAATTTTCCAGCACTATTGCTGAGCAGGTGAAAATTAAAGCGCAATTTGCAGCAACAAAATGATTTCCAAATGAACTCTGAGAGATTGACTGCACTCACATTGCTATAAGAGCACCATAGGAGGATGAATTTGCTTATGTCAACAGAAGGCCTTTTCACTCTGTCAGTGTACAAGTGATCTGTGATGTGCAACTGGTGACAAATGTTCTGGTATGTTGGCCTGGAGCAACTCGCCATTCATTCATCCTGCGATCCAGTAGTGTCAGACACAGACTTAAAGCTGGGGCTGTGCAGGACGGATGACTTGTTGGTAAGATATGGCTTTAATTATATTATTGGAATGGTGTGTTTGTATTGTCATTTCAGCATTTGGTTGCTATGAACCCTTAGGTTTAATTTATTGCATTTCATTGATTGCTGCTTGTCATTTTAATTGTATGTAAAGTGCTTCGTAAGTAATTTTAAAAAGTATCCTACAGATAAAGTACTCTTATTTCTATTTTAGGTGACCGTGGATATCCACTTAAGACATGGCTCCTCAAGCGCTTCACCAATCCTATGACTGAGAAAGAGTGGCGGTAAAACACAATCCATGCTTTTGTGCTCGGTTGCTGGTGGAATGGACCACAAGGCAGCTGTAATGCCATCAGCTTTTTCTGTATGCTCTACAGAAGGTGTGTTGCATAGTGCTGCGCAATGTGGCAAACAGATGTGGTGTCCCTCTGCCACAGAAGGTGTGGAATGCCAAATGTGAGCTTGGCCCACTGAACACTAAGCCAAACGCAGCCTTTAGGATGTGATAGGCAGACTGTGAAAAAAAGTAAGGCGAAGTAAGGGGTAAGATGAGACTATTTTTTTAAACAAGTTTCTTTAGTGCATCATATAGATCAGTGAGAACACCATTCATTTTCTGTAATTCACTCCATATCTTTTTTCATGTTATTAACAATTTTGTTTTGTGACTTCAGCACAGGGTTTATCAGGACACCACCTTTTTGTTGCCCCTCAGTAGTGAAGGCGTGGGGCATAGTTGATTCCTGCAGCTCACCACAGTCAGCTGCTATGGAGCTACTTGGTCTCCCATTCATCTTCCAACTCTCCTCTCCCTGACTCAGATTTGCTCGGGCCAGACTCAACAGTTTCTGGAACCCAATCTGTGACAATAAATGACATCACAATGTGTAACTCAATGTGTCCATCCTTCTATTTTGGGCTTAACACTAACATACGTGTGGCTCATTTGTTCATTTGGTCATTGTGTGTTGCATGCATGTCTGAGTCCCTCTCACATGCTGGCAGGATGCCAGACTGGAGAGTTTCCCCAACAATTCCAGCAACCCTCTCCTGTTACGGCGTCAGCTCCTGCTTTCCTGTGTACCCACCTGTGGCAGTGATGTATCTTGGCATCTACCTTGATTTCAAACCATTTTGCCTTTGTGGGACTGTGAGCCAACTGAATTGACAGCCAGTGTCACTCTGCCACTCCAGCGTTTTGCATCTTACAGAGGATAAACCATGGTATAAAATATTTCTTCTGACTTCCACTTTGTGGATCAGCAACTTGATCTCACAGTCAGTGAAATTCCTCCTCTTGCTGTGTTTTGCAGAAGGATTTGCCATTGTTAACTGGGAAATAAGTGTCAGGGACTCATGCACATATGCTCAATTCCACATTGATTGTGATGTATAAAGAAAAGGTGCACAGTTTTAGAAATGCTGATATTTTTGTGTGTATGCTCTTTTTTCATCTTTCAGTAGGGTTGAGCTAAGTTGCGCAGTCCTCTATTCATGAGGCCACTGGACTTCAGAGGAATAACAAAAGCTTGATTGAATTGAGTCTAAGTTATCTTTTTTACAGTTCTGTTAAAACAGAAAACCCTACAAATATCATAGATTATATAATACTATATTATTAATTTTAAGTTTAATGTTTAATATTACGATTACCCTTTAAAAATAAAAAGAATGATGCTATAAAATTTCTTCTAATAAAGTATTTGAGATCTGTAAATATTGTATGATTTGGTTGCTCATCATCAGACAGACAAAAAGAACCAAATGGAAGACAGCAAGTTTTTGTCATCCTCAAAAGATGACCTATAGAACAAAGACAACACATCCAAGCTTCAGAAAACACAGCAGAGTATTTTACATGCTAAGTTTTCAAACTTAGTGCACACAAAGTTGTGGCTGTGCGCTGAAGTCAACCTGTCAGTTAGCAGGCTACAGCACAAACAGATCAGCAGATTCCAGGTAGAAAGGACAGGTCTGGGGGAGGGTTAACCTCGTTGGGTCAAGTGCGAGGAGAACATTGTTGGCCAGCTGTGCAAATTCAAGGCTAAAATCATTCATTGATGACCTGCTGGTGCAGTTTTCTTTACTTTACAGCCTGCAGGTTGTAGTGTTGGGAGTGTGACAGTCCTGTGACGCCACACTGTGTGATAAGCTGTGTGCCCAGCAGTATATGGCTGTTAATATTTGCACCTAATGGGACCATCCTTGAGTGCACTTGAAGGCACATGAAGCCTTGACGAACTACAAGCTAACCTGTAATTGCCCACGTAGTCCTCCTGTGCATCAAAACACACTTCACACTATAGATGTATTGGTGTACAACACGTTTATTTGTCAAACTACAATTAACGGAAACGTCAATGTGTTTTATTTATTAATGTGTGGTCCTAATATTGCTTTACCTGGATGTGATCTATGCAACATAATTTATGTGTCTGGGCTTCTGCATGTACTATTGCTGTTGTATACAAAATGGGTGATCAGTGAACCTGCATCTGTCATTGTATTTACTGAATTTATAAAGTGGTATTAGTTTATTTAAAGATTACACTTCTGTTGTGATTACTTCATGTCTCCTGCATTCGGAACAGCAATGTTCTGTGTGACATGTGGAGGAAGCAGTTTTTAGTGTGGTTTGATAGATTTTACGACTGCACTGGCAAATAAATTTGGCTGATTATCTTAACCTCCCATAGGCCTGTAACTGGCTCGCTTCCTTGGCCTGATGAGTAGAACGGGTTAAGAGGGCAACTAGAACATACAGATATATTCAGTCTCATAATAGTCAGTCACATGAGTGATCAACCATAAGTTTTGGAACTTTAATGAATAATTAAAATTTTTGTAGTAAATGTAAAATTCATGTTTGAATTTCAGTTATATTGCAATGATTAACAATGGAAGGTAACTGGAGTTCTTTATTGGCAGAGGATTGATTCAACAACAATCACAAGCAATTTTTATAATATAAAAGGTTTATCACACAAGTATTAACCATAACATCAAGTAACAATATGATAGTACATTACATTTTAAGGCAAACGCATTTTATTTTTAAGGTTTTAATGTCAGGCTAAGATTAGGACTAGGTTAAGGGTAGTGTTAAGAAATTAGGTAGGTTAGGTAAGGTTGGCGTGAGTCCCTGGGAAATTAAACTAAGTCAAAGTAATGTCACCTGAAATAGCAGAAACACAACTCTGTGTGTATGTGTTTAGGAGAGAGAGAGAAAGTGAGCGAGAAAGGTATTTATGGTAGCTTTTAAGCATCAGCATATTAGCGTTGTCATTGTGATATTATCATTTAGCTCAAAACAGCATTACAGGCTGTAATCTCTTGGCCTTGCCTCTGGTGTAGATGTTTCATTTAGTTGTAAAGTTATGGAGATTAGACATTTCTATCCATAAGCTGCAAAGATAAGGGCAATAAAATGTGTTTAAGAAATACAAAGGCATTAAAGCCATCTGTAACAAGCAGCCAGTGAGGTGTGTTGAGTGTTAGGTGACCTGAGGTTCTTGTGTTGACTTGATGTGTGTCAACAGTAGTTAGCAGGTAAGTTGTTTTGTGTTTAGCGTCCCGGGCTAAAGGGAGATATTACTCTTAAATGTTTTATAACTTTCCTTTCCTTTCCTTATTCCTTTGCATTTTATTTTGTATGTTTGAAAGAATTATGTATTAGCACTGTGGATATTTTGGAAATTAAATAAATGATTTCAATGAGTCCAAAAAAAAGGCACAAATGGTGAATGCTTTTAAGACTGGTGAAATACAGATGTTTTCATGTGATCCCAGTATAACTCAGGAGACATAAATCCATTTACACAGCCATGTAATGGGGACTTGCTTTTTGTCCCTGTAATGAAGAAAGATCCCCATAATATTGTCATAAATCATGTTCAAAATCATTGAATATTAAGTTGAAGCCTTTCAAGAAATTAATTTAAGTCAATGTGATCTTCTTGGACATCACAGAGACACAATAGTGTGTTTGTGTGTGTAACTGGCTGCCTCAGCACTGCTTCTGCAGGAAGCAGGGATTTTATTGACTCATCAACACATAACTTTTTCACTCTCATTCACAGGCTTGTAGTGAACCCTCAAAGAGACCTAACCTACAAATGTCTGACCAAATGGCTCAGGGTGTTAGAACGTTGCTCTGAAGGTTTGAGATTGTGGGTTCAATCTTTGGTGAGCACTCAGATGAAAGCCTTGCAGGACTCTAAGAAATGGAGCTAATCTCTCTCTAATCAGATAATGTGGTGCGTTAGAGGAGGCTCTGAGGATGTAGGTTTGATCCTTAAGGCAGTCAGTGAAGCTTGGAACTCTAAGAATGAAAAGTGAGGACTAAATTCTTCTCAGTGAGAAGCTTCTACTTCAATCAGTAAGGGTGATATGCTCATCTACAACCATGAGACACTATTGATGTAAGTGCTAGGTAATTACTTGCAGCTCATATTGAATAAACATACTGAATTTTCTTCACTAAAATGTTTCATCACCTTTTTTATGTTTTTAAATTTTGTAAATGAATGTTTCAGTTCTCGCCCAACTTATTGCTGGGTCTGTGCAAAGTGTATTTAACCTCCATCCCTGTCCGTCTACGTATATACTAATTTTCTTGTAATGTTTTCTTGAAAATATATCATGTCCCGACCAAAGTTCAAATCTATATGTAATATTAAAATTAAAATTATTACTATTTACCCAGATACCAATCAAACATCAAAGTTTTTCACAGAATAAAACAAAACCTTCACAGAACATTGTGTATTTTCTTTTCCAAAAGAAAAAAACAGTAGTTTTGTATGCACTGGACATATTTGAATACCCACAAAAAAAACACAAAAAACAACACAATTTGGAATATTAGAATTAATAATCCCTCACTGAGTGGACAGGCCAGACAGCCCGCAAATCCCAGATGCAATGAATACAAATGGGGTTCACTCATAATCTAATGTATCAGTGCTCTTTAGTATTCAATGAAGCTTCTCAGTGTTCCCTTTGCATTTGCAGTGTGTCTGTTTGTTAGACTGGAAACAGAAGGGCAACCATTATTTTTCCTGTCATCTTTTTGTTTTATTATTTGTAGCCCCCATTTCCTGTCTACGGACATAAACAAATCCGTGCAATTCTTTTCCATCACATTTCATGGAGACATGTCATCCTTAATATGATTAAAAACACTTGTACCATCCTCATTTGGTATCTGTTGCATCTGATTAATTAATAAATTTGACCTCTGTAGAGGAATTTTTATTCATTTCATTAAACAGAAAGGAATGATGCAGTGTGGGTGACATGGGAAACTTGAAAAAACATCAGTTGCAAACAATTTTATTTCCTGTCACAGCTGGAGCTGTGATTTCCTTCTGTTGTTGTTTCCCTGTTTCCCTCATGCCTTCTCCCCTGCCTGCGTGTGTGTGTGTGTGGGCACGATCTTCATGTGTTTGTGTGTGGTGGGCGTCACCTCATCAAGCACTACCCTGGCATCCCAACCACTCATCCCCAGAGCGTTCCGCTTGCTCAGCAGTTGAGTCTCGCAGCTGCTTAGTATCTATAGTATTGAGTTTAATCCTAGTTTTGGTTCTTGTGTTACACGTTAACTTGTTTTTCTCCTGTGCCTCAGTATGCGGGGGCTAGCTCTCCAGCCTCACCACTTGGCTTATGATTCCACCAACCACTCACCAATCATACCATGCCAAACAAATCACCCGTCTGCCATCATCACTGCACACATTATTACAGATATTCAAGGTATCCAGGGGATGAATTCTAATACCTTTGGTGATCCTTAAAGTTTCATCTAACATCATCATCAGGTTGAAATTTCAATTCATGCACTGGTTTGGTTTATGATTCAATACCAACACACCCCTTGACATTCCCATCAGCCTCAGATGTACTTTGTGTTCATTTGGAATTTTAGCATGCTAACATGCTAATCTAAAATAGTGGGCATGATCAACATAATGTGACTTTGTGTAATTGTGTTTACATTGTATGCCACTTTCTCAGACATTTTGCGTGCCATGTCTATGTGTTTTAAGATATTCACATGTTATTCAACAGTGTTTGGTTAATGTTAGGGATTAGTCAGTAGAAAAGTGATGTGGTGTAATTACATGCAAAATGAATGAACAAAGTTGACATGAGCCACTGGGTGTGACCAGGCTGGGTAAATGTTATACATGCTAAACATCAGCCTAGAAGCATTTCCTTTGTGTCAGACACAGCAGTGATTTAAGCGAAACACAATCCATAGCTTCACAGAACTGTTAGTGTGGCTTCAGAGACTTAGTCTTGAAATTTCGACAAATTTTGATTAGATAACATAATTAATACAAAGAAGGAAATATATAAATATATATATGCATACACATAAATAAAACCACCTATGAGATAGGCACAAAACCTTAAAAATCTGTAAAAATAAATCAATCCAGAAATCTCAACATGCAACAGGACGAAAGCAACATGAACATGATGGGAAAATAAAACAAAGAGGCAATATTTTTTTATGCAGGCTAGTCAATTCCCAGCTATCTCCTGCTGTGTAACAACAGGAGGCCATTATGTACTGACACAATGATTCATTAAACTGCATCTGTGTCTCTGTAGCAGTCACACACACACTACATATTGTTGCATGGAGGGGCCTTCACACATTTGTCTCTGCGAAAGAAATGTCTTTATTGTGAGATTGTTTGAGCTGCAAAGGCAAGAAAAGGTTTTATGTGACAGGTTTCACATGATGCTTCAGAGGGAGTTCTTGGTTACATCCTCGTCTTCTAACATGTCAGACAATTACCATTACATTTTTTCTTAGTCTTCAACAAGACTCCATGGATAATGATGCAATTGGAATAGTGGGGGTATTGGTTTTTACACATTATCCACTTTGAAATTCAGTGGGATATTTTTCTTTTTCTAACTGTGACAATTATATTTATAATTAACATGTAATTATGTATAATTATATGTCACATGGCCTTTCTGTGGTGGCCCAAAGCATTTGCAGACCCTGGAACCATCCTTTGAGCATGCACAGCGGTCATCTAAGGCAATGCATCTGACGGTTTGTAAAGCTGCTGTGAGCCATTCTCAGGGTGAGATGTCACTCCTACAGCACCTTTTTTGTTGAGCATTACTGATGCTGTGTCAACACAGATGGTGCGGAGCATGCAGTTGTTCAATTTCAGCATGCAAGACCTTTTGTTGTTTTCCTCAGACCTGTGAATTCTCCTTGTTGCATCAGTGGGCCTGTTGTCCTACTGACTCCATCAGCCCTGAGTTCCCTGAGATTACACATTCAATAGTTTTCAGTGCTTCAGCGAGGCAGACTTGGATGTAGATGGACTCTCATTATGGCAGTGTTACACCATGTCTGTGAAATACAAAGACCTGTTCACCTAATGAAAGTATAATGATACCCCTCAATCTTCCTTTGAGTGGCCTGTTTATTCTTAATTGACTATTGAGTCATTTGGATTTAGATGAGTCTTTTCATGTTAAAGGTATATAAATAAAGCAATTATTCTTATTGCCTGTATTTAAATACAGAAAAGATAATTTAGTAGAAATTTGTTGCTTCTATTCAAGGGCCGAAGTGTGTATTTTTCTACTATATGACCAAGTCCTCCTCCCCAGTGTCTGCTGTTCCTGCTACTCACAGGGAGAAATTACCAATCCAAAACTGCTTGTTTTCCCTATTCACTTTTTTGTTACTAAAATGACCTATCTCTATTAACTGCTTCACCTTCATAGTTTCAATTTACGCCGTCCTTCTCTGCAACCATCAAGGTTTCTGTCTGTGTAGAGTGCAGGTCTAACACAGGCCCTGAGAGCCACTCATGTTGCTGACAGGATTCAGGTGATAGTTTACTAAGCAGAGCCCAGTACAACTAAACAAGTTCAACATACCACTTGACTTAACCTAACAGCTGCAGCAGTTATAAGATAGTGGTTATCAAATTAGTAATTCAACTCAGGGCTTCCAGAAGTAAGTATATAGTGATGGGTATAATCATCCACCCTCTCCACAGCACGCAAACACAAGCACTCAGAGAGATCTACATTAATTACATATTATACATGATAAGACAGTCAAATAGGAATCTCGACTCATGCCAGTTAACATAATTACTCCCTGTGACAAATGAGCACAGAGCCTGCAATTGGGACAGTAACCTCATTAACATTTATGGTGGAAAACAGGCCACAGAGACAGAGGGACAGTACAATAGCATGACTATAGATACCACATGACAGATGAGGAGCAAAAAAACATGGCTCGGTAGTGTGGACATGTTACCTGAAACAATGTGAAATAATTTGAATGAAAAAACAGTCATGGGACAGTAGGGAGTGACTGTTCTGTGGACAATGGATGCCACATACAGTCATCTCACACTTTATTAGGAACACCGTATTGAGTATTTCCTCCCTTTGTTCTAAAAACAGCCTCAGTTCTTTTGTCATGGATTCCACAAGATGTTGGAAACTTTCCTTTGAGATTCCATGTTGACATGATTGCATCACATCATTTTTCCCTGATTTTTAAGATGCACAATAATGCTGTCAATCTTCTGTTTTACCACATCCCAAAGACTATGGATTCAAATCTGGAGACTGGGGAGGCTACTGAAGTTCAGCATCATTCAGTATGCATGCTGATAAATTAGGTCCTGTGTGTGTGTGTGTGTGTGTGTGTGTTTTTCAAGGTGTGGGAAGGTACTCAAGAGCAGAATTAACAATAGTTTTCTTCACTGATGCTCATCCTCTTGTCACACCTTGTGCTTCTGTGAATATTTTTTGTATCATTCCCTCCATGGTTCCATTGTTCACAAGTCAACATCAAATTAAAAACAGAATATTACCATTTTGTTTGTGTGCATGTAATTGAATGGTTCTTCTGTGTACAGAATTTAGCACATAAATTAACAATAATAATAACAATGATAATGGTATGTATCAAACCATTCAGCTTCACAGCAGTAATCCAGCAGTATGAGCCAAAGATCTATATATCTATCTATATAAGACATATCAGTAGTTGCACCAGTAAAATTCACTAATACGTAGCTCAGCAGATGCAGCATGTTTGCCGAGGGGAAATTAAAATGATATTTAAAAGTTTTTATTGTCCTTGAACAGTGCATGTCTTGTTAATTTTGTTGAAGAATGTGGTAATTATTTTTTTCAGCAAAGAAAACTTGAAGTTAATAACATTTGCTTTACACCAGGTATACTCAGGAGTGGAGGGGATATACAAATTAAGGTCTAGCCTGATTATACAGCAGAGTATAAAATGTATTAAAAGAAGAGCTTGGAGAGGGCCCCCTCTGCTGAGTGCAAGGAGGATGCTATAGTTACAGGGTGAAATTTAGAAAGGTAGCTGAAGACACACAGTTGCTTTCAGCTGAAATCAGAAATGAAACTTTAGCTCACATTGACATCTTTTTGATCATAAGATCAACCACAAATTTAAAAACAAAAGTAGTAGTAGTTACTAGTCAACCAGTAGGGTGTACTGTTGGAGTTCCATCCACATATCAATACGAGCGAAGGCTGTAACAGTTAGTCTTTAAGCTTTAGGATCTTTTGACATATAAGTTGAAGCTATAATATGAACAGTACTGAGTTGTTTTGGGCAGGAGTTCCATGTTCCAGTGCAATTAGCTGGACCTTGGAGGCCAAACATGCTCAGGCACAGTGCGTACAGATTGCCAAATGTAATATGACACTGGTGTGTGTGTGTGTTTATCACCACATTCTCTGACGTAGAGTATATTCACCTTTATCCAGCCCTTTTACATCTTGTGCTTCTGCACATACATGAACCAAACAAGCTGGAGCCCTTTTAGATACACACATGGTCCGTGTCCAAAAATCCCAAATGTATTTGACTGTGCAGAAATGTGTTGAAATAGCATAAAGTGTACTGTATATGCCAACATTCAATTTTGCATGCAGGTAACATGCCAATCCTTCCTATGTGCACAAGACCAATTTCAGATTACATCAAAAGAACCAGACTTTGTATTGATTTCATAAGGTGATTTGGGCTTTTTTGGAGGAGGAGGGCCTTGGGTGGATGGCTAGAGACTTTGTCGGCAAAAAGAGATGTTGCACAATCAACAGGAGAGCTGGTGTTCAAGACTACTAACAGGACATTTTGACCATCATGTCAGATGTTTTAGGGTTGCCTTAAAACATTTTACTGTTTTAACTTAAAGCGTGAACCTCCCCTCACATGACCCAGCTGGTTTCAGTGCCTTAACTGATCATTTTAACCCAAAGCAAAACTGTGACATAATCCTATAAGAAGGTAAAAACAAAGGGATCATTGGTAAACAGATTGGGGATTGTTTCACTGAATTGAGTTTATAAAATAAAGAAAAACATACCAAGAGTAAAATAAAGAGTGTTGCACTCAATCAGAGCTAGATCAACCCGATGATTTCTCCCTCCTGTTTATATTTTCCTGTGCCTCCCAGAATCTGTCCTGTCAAATTATCAGCCTGGTTGTTTTATTAAAATCAACTTAGGAATCTACTGCTAGGGTGTGTATTAATAAATGACCCTTAACCCCGACCTTTCCATATGCGTTAGGTCCAAATTTGACATTTCATTAAACCCCTTCAACTGCTCTCAATTCCACAGCGTACTCAAATCAATAGGCCGCAACGTCGGGGTGTTCCCTGTGCAACATGCTCGAAATATGAGACCCTGTATTCAAGACACACACAACTGTATTTTTGGCCAAATCAATAGTGCAAAGGCAGGAAGGCACCATGGGGAGAAAAGGAGTCTTCTCATGAAGGGTTTATGGGAATACTTTCTCAGTTTGGGCTCTCTCAGCAGCTTAAAAACATTCCACCAACCAACTCAGTCCCTGGTTAATCATTAATGGAGCAGTGGAACCTTTCATAATGTTGAAATGTCAAGTGGGTGTTACTGAGACACTCACTGAAGGAACATCAGCAACAAAACTGCCATTTCACATAAATAGACCATTTGCTACTGATGCTCTTATGCTGGACTTTTCACTGATTTTAGATTACCCTTGCTTCAGAGCACATTATGAGATGTACAGTTGTGCTGATCTTATGAGACATTGGACCATTTGCATTTTTTTCTGTGTAGCATCTTTTCATGATCGATGTGGTTTAGTGTGTCAAAAAAAACCCAAAACATTTTAACAAGATGCTCTTTTTTCCAAATGGAAAATTTGTGTGTTGCGATGAAAGACACTGATGAAAAACAATATTTTTTTGGTTGCTCACAAAAAAATCTTAATCTATGTCTTCACTTATCTTCTCTTCACTGTCAAATACGAAAATGTAATCAATAAACAATACACTAATCAGCCCCACAACATTAACACAGATGCCTGGTTTCCACACTGTGGCTTATTAGTGCATACAGACCCCATGATATGATATGATGTACTTTGCATTGCATCTACCCTCAACATCCACCCCCTGCTTGGGGGCATAATGACCACAGGCATGCTGCACAGTTAAAGAGTCACAGCGTCCTCATGGACAACACCACTGGGAAGAATCGATTCACATTCCTAGCATTTATGAGATCTGAAGTTCAGCAGCCCAGGAGGCTCAGTGTTTTAAAATCCATCACTTTAACTCACCTGCTTTTGTGCAACTGTTGCATGCATAATGGTGAATAACTGCAGTGAGATATCATCTCCAGTGATCACACTTTCCATGCAAAAAAAAAAAAAACTGAAATGAAGGATGAAGCTTTGATGAATAATAAATGAATAATTTGTGGGTGACAGCATTCTGATCTCCGTGTACCAAATATTGCTCTTAATTACAGCCCTTTTCTTAGTCTGACCTTGTTAAGAGAGCTCTTAACTGTTAATGAAGGGGCTGTAACTTCTTCAAGGTAAAATGATTATCGTTTGTGCGGAAAAGTGTTCCTGTTTGTTGAGCAGTGTGGCGTGCCTTTGGGCTTATGCAAGTGCAGTTTCTCTCTCTTGGTGAGGCAATTAGAGAGTTTTTCCTTTCAAATGATATCAAATAGGTTTTCGCTGAAGGCATAAAGATTCTAGGTAGGGATAGTACCCTTGTTCCACATTAAACTATGCAGTAATATTTAATACAAACAGCCTCTCCATACCTCCTTCATTAAAGTCATTGGCACATATCCTATTGTATGTACATTGTAGTACAATATTCAGGAAATAAAAGAATGTGTAAGTGCTGCAGACACTAATGTCCTATGAACTTAATTCTGAGAATTTTCTTATCTGTGTAGACTTTTGAGGAGTCAAATCATTAAAGCTAGTTAGCAACACATACAGTAGCTGTAGTTGTGTCCTACTTTGAAAATACAGGACCACACCCCCTATGCTTTTAGAAAAACAGTTTGATAAAACTATACATTAATATCCCTTTATTTTTCATAAATTGAAGATGCATTCTGCTAATGTATGCTGAATGGTCAGTCTGGGATTTAAGACTGGACAGAAAATGAAACGGATCATAGTGGATCATAATACGCTACTTAAACAACCATTTTCTGAATAGGACTTTATAACAACTTTTTTGACTGACAATGAGTGATGCTCTGCTTGTGCACCTTGCACACATCTAATATTAGGACTTGTATTAAAGTGATATCACTTCACTACAGTGTGTATTTATTTAATGTATTTTTTATGGGTGGCAGTGGGATTTTCATATGTACTGGTGTTACATACTATCCAGGATGAAGGGGCCTCTGTGTTCTTAGCAGAGTATGTATTATGTTAATACCAACACTGTATTAAATTTTTTTTCACAGGATACAATGTTGAGAATTGCTGAAGAGAAAGAAAAAGTGCACTCTGTTTCACCTTTTATTTGACACCAGTTTCAGAACACAAGAAAGAGCCAAGAGAAAATTCTGGCTGGTAGATTTACCTATTTTACTTTTATTTTATCCTATGCAAATTTCACAAAGGAACTGCCAAAGGGAAAAATAACAATGATACAATTTGTCTTTGGCCTCTTTGTGCCTTCTCTGGACCTTCCACCCCCCCAGTGCAGTCAACTGTCATACTCCACCCGCCCACCAGATGTCCCTGGATTATTGTCCTGTCTCCATATCCACCAGATCACCTTTTTTCTAATTTACATTCATTTGAAGTTAACTGCCTATCTACAGTTCATTTAAACCAACCCTGCTTCCCTAGTGAGTTTTCACATCTTTTGCTAATGTCTCTGTGTCTCCATTTTGGACTTCCATACCTGTGTGTAGTTACCTGTCCCTGTCTGCCAGTCTGTCTGTCTCTCTGTCTGTCTTTAAGCCTGGTCCCCATCATTTAATGTAATGAAGTTCCTTCATTACATACACTGGACCTGCCTGTGTGTCTGCATTCATTTTTTCCTCTGTCCTCTTATACGACCAGCCGTGACAAATCACGGAGGTCACAGAGGGATTCTTTTAGCATTTAAGAGTGGGTGGTGTCTCCAAAGAAGAATATGCTTTTCAGAGTAACAAAAACAGTCTCACGCAGGTCAGTCAATGTTTCCCCACCCCAAGTCATTTTTTTTCCTAAAGTTAGTGTCGGAGTTTGTAATAAATGCAAACTACAGTATTAAACAACTGGTAAAATTAAAACTTTGACCTGATGATGGCGTGAGGACAGGAGTTTGTTTACCAAATTTCAAGGCAAAAAATTATGTTTTGCTGGATGAAAGAAAACTTGAGGACAACTCCAGGATCACCAAAATTACTGCAGTTCACCCAGTCTGTCTTTTATACATTCATATTTTGGTCGGGACATATCGATGTAACTGATTTGAAGCCATTTATTTTGGACTGATTTTGCAATGATGAACACACAGTTGAATAGAAAAGTGGGCTATTTTTCTTTAACCCCAGTCAGTAATTTGTCTTCAGGCTCATTAGGTTTCCCTTTCATTCTGGGTTTTCCATTCAGATGTGTACATTAACTGTACATGTTCTGGGCCGGGCATGTTTTCTTTAAGCTGCAAAGGAAATGACTACAAATGAGGAATTCAGATTAGATAGCAGATCTTCAGACTTCTGGCCAAGGGATAATATATCTTGCATTGCTGTAGCCAGGTGAAAACCACATAAAGGTTTCATTGTTAGTCACACAGTCCACTAATTGACTGGAGAACTACCCATTTCCTTTGTTCATAAATGTTTTGTTTTTGTTGTATTTTTTATGGTTCCAAGTTTACTTAAATACTCAAAATACAAAAATATGACCACATCAGCTGGAACATTTCTGATATTTCTTCAAGAAAAAAAGTGCACCAATGAAAAGAAGCCTGTGTGCTCCCCATTTGGAAAATACATTTTAGTGCTTGAAGAGAGGTACACACTTTAATACTGTATGGCTTTCAGTAAGAAATTTTAATCAAGTTGCTGTGCATCTGATGGGCAGAAGTGAATGTTAAGTGTGTATCCATTGTCCAGGATTTGTTAGCGTGCTGGAAAATCTCTTGAACTGCTCTAAACTGCTTAAGCAGAAGCAGTTTATTGATGCATTGAGGAGAAGAGATATGAGTAAGTCCTGTTAACATTGTGTAATGTCACCCATGTCTGAAGGATTCCTTCCTGGTGACTGCATTTAACCCTGCAACTATGTCATACTTGTTACATGTCCAAATAAGATTATTCCTTATGGTAGTATCTTGAGTGAGTGTATATTGACTGTATATTATTTGATCAGATGCTTATGGGCGACTGTATGTAAAGTGACAAATAGTGACAAACCTAATCTAAACATATTGGGTGACCTGTGAGCTGTTCTTCTTGTGATGCTCATTGATTAAACAACATCCAAAATCACTGCTGTCCATTTGTGAACCACATAATTTATTCATAAATCATCATTTGTTAATATTAATTTTACTTGAGGATCATGGAGTCCATGTGTGCCACTAACACTGACACTTATTTGACTCCACAATACCCAATAAATACCCAAGACTTCAAACACTGAACAAAACTTGAAATGACACCCAACACACAGGATGCAGTGTTGTGTTTCAACAAAATATTATTCAAACTTGCTAGAACAGGAAAATAAATCCTGTGTTTTTTTTATTTGGCTTCTCATTTCTAAAGTAACCGTCCAACACCCCCACTGACCCCTGAAGGAAGTGGATGAGATAAGGAGGACACATTAGTTAAAGAAAGACATCCTGTCCCACAGTAAACATCATATTTAAGGCACTGCAAAGATTAAGTATGTGCTGTATCCCCAACTGCAGCAGGAAATATGCCAAACCGTGACCAGCTGACAATTATTATTATATTTATTATTATAGAAAGAAAGTAATGCTACATTGTTTTATTCCTCTGTGACTACTGACTGTGTCTGTCAGCAAAAGCACACTGAACTCCGTCAGAGGCACTGGTCCCAGGGCTGGGGACATGAAGAGGCTTCCTTTTGAAGAGGAATGGCATTTCCTCTGAAGGATTTATATTTTGCTTATTATACTATACAGCACATGAGCACACATGCTTTAATGTCAAGAGTACCGCTGAGTGCTCATGCAACATGCGATCAATAAGAAGCTCAAAGGCAGTGTGCCCATTAAAAGAACTGATTTAATATAAAAGAACATGAATTTCTTTAGATGAATTGCTAGGTGTTAAGCTATGTGTAAAAATGCTCTCTCTCTTGTGCTCTTGTACTTATATGTTTGTGAGGACCAGTTTGAGTTTTGGACATTCCGGGATGAGGGAATTTTGGGAAAGTGAAGGGCGAGGGGCTGGGGAATGATTTGTGTCAACGAGGGTCCTCACAGAGATACAAGTGCAAGTTTACGTCTACTTGTGTGTCAGAGGGAGGGAAACGTGCTTTGCTACACTGCTCCTTGCAGTGGAAATTGTGGCGAAGTAACCATTAAAGTGACATTTCCTCCCTGCCTGTCCAGTAATAATACTTCTCCTCACTGAGCCTAGATCATTAGCGCTAAAGACACAATCTGAACTGCAGCCTTGAACGCGATTTAATGTATGCTGCTGCAGCGAGATCTCCTGCTGTCGCCTAACATTATTTCTTTGCACTTGTTCGTCTGGCGAGGAGAGGAGCAAACAGCTGGGAGCCTGATGTTGAGAGAGAGAGAGAGAGAGAGAGCAGAAATAATAAAATGCCCCTGAGGAAGATCAGTTAAATTTTCGATTTGTTTGTCCTTCGCGTTATTTTATTTTTATTCTTTGGTTTCCAAGGAGAAACATACGCGGAAAAAACGCCAAACGCTCCACTCACTGCATGGCTGTGCGTCATCGCGGCAGCGCCAATAGCGAGCACGTCTCCTGTCGTGCCAAATATTAAAGCTGCTCTCCTCCGACTTCCAGGGACTGAACTCGTCTTACTTCGATCAATGGCCAAGTGAAAATCAGCAATCTCTACTCAGTTTTGAAGAGTCATATTTCTATGCTTTCACACATAAAGGCGCGATGGATTTAAACTTCACGCTCTCTGGGCAAGATTTGGCCGGCTGGGGCGCGCTGGCGCAGAGACTCTTTGGAAATAACTCACTGTCTCCGTTTGACAACAGCACTGCCGCTTCCAAAACGGAGGAGGAAGACTTGGAAGTGAACACGGACGTTTACTCCAAGGTGATAGTCACTGTCATCTACGTAGCTCTGTTCGCTGTGGGCTCACTGGGGAACTCTATCACCCTGTACACGCTGCTGACCAAAAAGACCCTGCAGAACCTCCAGAGCACCGTGCACTATCATCTCGCCAGCCTCGCCGTGTCCGACCTGTTGATCCTCGTTCTCTCCATGCCCATCGAGCTCTACAACTTTATCTGGTTCCACCACCCGTGGGTATTCGGGGATGCAGTGTGCAGGGGCTACTACTTCCTCCGGGACAGCTGCTCCTACGCCACCGCGCTGAACATCGCCAGCCTGACCGTGGAGCGCTACATGGCCATCTGTCACCCGTTCAAAGCCAAGAGCATCATGTCCCGCAGCCGCACCAAGAAGCTTATCAGCGGCATGTGGCTCGCGTCCTTCGCGCTCGCCACGCCGATGCTCTTCATCATGGGCCAGGTGATGCGTAAAGGCGAGAAGATATGCACCGCTATCGTCTCTCCTGTCACCATGAAGACTGTTCTTCAGGTGGGTGCCGCGGAAGTTTCTCGTCACTGGTTTCATTAGAAGCTTTACGCACGTCCCCACAGCTTGTCTTTACGCACCGACACGAATTAAAGTAGAAACTGATGATATGACTCTGGAGTCCGCTGGCGCAGGTAGTATTTGAGGTGGGTGTTAAAGGTGATTTTTTAAAAGAGAACATACACGTATGCCATAGCGCTTGACAAACTGTTGCACGTTTTTGAGTCTTTCCAAAATCCCCCAATGTGCGTAAAGACATCTGCTGATTTTTACTGGAAACTACACGAAGAAACTAAATCATGGCCTACGTAGAAAAAAAGATGTTATTCAGTCATTAAGGCTTTAAGTAAGTATATTTACAGTAGCAGACAGTTATTCCATCTAATTGCGGATTAATGTGTTCCAGAAATGAACAACACTAACTCGTACCAACATCAACGACATGACGTGTGTTTCCTAAATTAATCAAACATGATGCTGAAAGCACAGGACATAATAGGCGTATCCCCAGTTCTTAATTGTGTGTGCGTGTGTGTGTGTGTGTGTGTGTGTGTGTGTGGGGGGGGGGGGGGTTAATAAATGGGAGTAATTGCTGAAATCAAAGGGAACAGATCATAAACAGCCACAAGAGTGCGCAGACTTACAGCAGCATGACGCAGAACGCTACAGGTGTGATGTTATTGCAAATGGCAGGGTGCTCCTTTTTCAATAAAGTACATGTAGAGTAGAATAACTGGTGATTAATCCAGTGGATTGCCATAAAATTAGCCTGTGTGTATTTTGGTCCACGATCGATTATTGAATACATTTTCCAAAACTGGTGGTTTTATGGTCCCAGCTTCTTAAATGTAAGGACTTTCTGCTTTTCCTTTGTTTCCCACTGTACTTACAGCATCTCCACTGTTGGTCAGACACCTTGTACTCTAATGGTTAAAATTCTACATTCGGGTCACAGAGCTAAGCATGTGACTCACTGAAAAAAACAGGGAATATTAGTGATAGAAGGTCATCTGATCTGAAAATGCTTAGAATCCTCTAAGACTCCTCCAACCCTCTGCATGGAAAAAGTCTTAAAAGAGGTGCACTTCCTTGACCAAACAACTTTTAATCTTAGTTATATTTTGGTTTATATTGATGTTAGTTCCAATTTTTCTCTCAAGCTAAAAAGACACCTCTTTAAATTTGACTTGTATGATTTTATAGCTTTAGGAAGAATTATTATTATTTGATCTAATTTATCTGTATTTACATTTTACTGCATCATCTAATTACTTTCCCTTGTGTCAATTCCTAACTATCTTAAGAAAAGCAAAGTGCAATGTAAATACAGTTTTTGTTCTTCTTCTTATTATTATTATTATTAGTGTCTTCTTATTATTAGACTGGATTAAAAATGGACCTTGAAAAAATGGTTAAAAAATGTCATTGTGTAGCAGATGTAATATTCTTTTTATGCAGGTGGTTGGAAGAGTCTGTGAGGATTTTGGAATTAACTTTGGAACAGCAGTAAATGTTTGATAAATGACTGTCTGGGTGTTTCAAGGAATATGTTATATTTCAGAAAATTTGTAAATTGAATGTAATGATACGTAAGAGGCACAATCTGGTTGGATGAAATTGTGATAGGGAGTTTCATTAAATTTATTACTTTTGTTTTATTTTTTATTTCTTCCATTTTGCAGACTAAATGATAGACTAATCGAGACAATAGCCAGTAATGAATGTTATCATTAATTGTGGCCCTGTATGGCTGTTAAGGGGACGTGTGGCTCCATGCAAAGAGCCTGTGAGTCACCAGCCAGTGTGTGGGTGAGAAACAAAGACACAGACAGCACAGCAGAGCACGGCAGCCCTCTCTAACTGAAAAAAAGGCTATTTCTCTGGGCTGTCCCCACTGCTCTGCAGGATAAATGGTGTTGTTCTGCAGGTCGTGGGTCATATAAATGATTAAGTTGGTCTCCGTGGCTTTGTTTGTAATGCACATACCTTACATTGACTCAGAAGGCCGACTGAGTTCTTGGTGTGGTAATTTCCACTGTGAGAAATGGGAAATGATTAGGTGAGGTGTTCTGTGGACACTTGGCATGAGACAAAAGCAAAAGAGAATGTGACACCAGCTGGTGTGTGTCTGTGAACATCTGCCTTTGGCTCTTATGTAATCATTACCATCATCATCTTCCCTATCGTCTGTTGCAACATCTACTGGGTCTGGTTTTGCTCTCTCCTGCTTTTTGACATCACTCTGATTTTTTTGTCTCCTTGCCGGTTTGTCCTTTCTCATGTTTGTCCTTGCATGTCTCTTCTTTTTCTCTGCATATTTCCCTCTTCTATTCATCACTCCTACATGAGTGACTATCTGAAGCAAAGCCAAGGCCAACAATTCTTATCTTCTGATGCTTTCTTTGAGGATATTGGCATTTGTGAGCCAGACTGACGCAAACTGCTTGGAAACATTTTCCCAGACCAGAGGTCTTACCCTATAGAAATCACATAGGACTTTGTGTTGTTTTTTCCACTTAATGTAAAGACCAGAACAATAAATACACTGGGACTGAGGCTGGAGACATTATATGACGCAGACTGACAAAGGGGTAATGATCATTTTGCTCCCATAACATTTTATGAGTCTGCGTGGTTTGTTTGTGAATGTGCCGTACTGTGCATGTGTGTATGAAAGACGCAGTATAAGCTAGCTCAGGAGGCGACCTGCTGCTATGGAGGGTCCCAAAACACTGAAGAGAGAGAAGGTGTGTGTGTGTGTGTGTACTTGCGTGAGAAAACTGAAGAAAAGGGGAAAGACGAGGAGGTCAGAGAGCGAGAGGGGAGAAGAAGGGGGTTGATTATGTGTAGATAAATAGGAGGAGCATGGCACGAACCCCGCCTGGGGTTAAGAGTTGAATTCCCGCTGCAGTTGGCTAGCAGTCTTATATTCAACCGCAGTACTGCAAGTACAAGTAAAATGGCAAACATAAATAATGCAAAGCATCTGAAAACTATCTTAAACCTCTTAAAACCTTCAAGGCCACACTCCCTTGAGTTGAAAAAAAATGTTTGAACTATTTTCGAGTTCTTCCACTTAAAGTGAGACTGTGCAGCCATACGATGATGCAGTCAAGTGGCTGTCCATGGGGAAGGGTCTCCCTTGGCAGGGGCGACGAGCCACAGCAGCAGGCAGTCAGTGTGAATGTGTTCCACTGATGTCACCTTCCACGCTGCCTTCACACAGTCTGGTGGCTGCTTATATGCAGCTTAGCTCTGTTGATAATGTACCCTTTGTTCTTATGGTGGCTGGCAAGCTTTGAGGTGACTAACAACCGTCACCCACTGCTGTGGAGTGTCACTGGTGTCTTTGCTTTTACATCAGAAGTTCTGTTCACACCTTGTGAACTGGAGACACACATATTGGCCGGAACATCTGAGGCCTGGACAACGAAGCAGGATTTGTGGTTAGGGAGGTAACTTTAGGTTGAACACTGGGTTTTCAGCTTTAAAATTATGGTTCACATCTTACTGGGGTAAATCATTGTGGTGACTGCTCCATAACACCTGCTCCAAAACAGGTTATGCTGGAGATAACAGATCAACATGTATAAAATCTGCTACTGACCAATCAGCTCTCTTAGAAAATAGCATCACCATTTGTACATGAGGCATCATTATTACAAAGGGCCAGCTCCTCAGCCATGTAGGAGCGCTCCCTCCCATCGTCTTTGTTTATTTTTTCCCCTTTTGGCTGCAGTAATGCCAAATCCTTTTCACTGTGCTTTAGTTCACTATGTCATCCTACAGCAGAGAGTGACTGAAGCAAAAAAGCCTTGCACTTGTACATATAGAATATGAAAGTAATAAAGTCCATATGCTGCTTTCATTCTTTTTTATATTTAGTTTTTATTTGCTCCAAGTATGTTTTGCACAGCCAGGGTCAAAAAAAGGAAAGGAAAATCATCATACACACCATGTGAAAACATTTAAGCAACACATTAATTTAATGGAATGCACAAATGTAATTACAGTCAGATCTACTCATGCCATTATTGCCTATTAACTCACACAATACACAGTTTCCCAGCTGCAACTTTTTTTAGTATGGATTATTTGTCTAATATCATAGTCTGCTGTTTGTTTGTACAAAATGCCACTCTGATGACAGAAGACTTGTCCATGTTTGTGACTGGTCAGAAGCTGCAATCACTGCCCCGTGAAAGTGCATGGGAAAAGCTGGGTTGACTAACTGAGTTGCTAACCACTGTCATGTCATCACTTCATGTGACATTATTTATAAATTTAAGTTGAGCCAGGTAATGGAAAGATTATGTTGAACTTGCATTGTACTATAGGCCTCACCTGACTATTTTAGGAAAAGGAGGGTTTAGTCGCCAAGTCAAAAATAACGGTGGGATGGATCAGCTAAGTTTTGTTTTTTATGACAAAGAATTACACTTTTTTATCATTAAAACTATGTAACTTTTAAAACCTGAAATCTATCCAATCAGTCTCAGCCCTGAGAGTTGAGTGCCACAACAACTAGGATTTAATGGATTTAATACTACAAGTCTGTACTACTACTTTGTATACAACAGGAAAGCAATTGATATGTGTGTTAACAGTGTGGCTAAACTTACTCAGTCACCCAATAAGCAGTCTTTTTCTTGCTTACACAATGAACAACTATGATCTGATGCTGTGCACAGCACATTTTGTTTTCCAAACTGCAGTGGTGGGACACATAGGAGCTGGTTATCATGCAGTTACTTCTTGTTCTATTGTTCCCCCTTGGTTAAGCATTGAACCAGTGTTAAAAATGTGAAACAACCGTTGTTCTGTGTGGCATTACTGGTGAAAGATCACAGCACCAAACTCTGATGCATTACGTTGCCTGTGGCGGCTTCACAATAGAAGTCACTGTGTGTTTTGCCAGATGAATGAGTTTGAATTGAAGCAGTAGTATCAGGAAAGGTTAGATTAGTATTAGCAGTGTCTGATATGACTAGTGACTAATATGAACAGTAAAAAGTAAACAGGCTGATATTGAGAGACACTTTTACAGTAATGTCAGATTACAAGCTGCGTTGTTTCTTAAGGAGGCACTTTGAATCCATATGGGAAATGTCACCACTACAATGAAAACTTCTGTATAGAGGCAGTTACAGAATGTAAACACATTGAGTAGCACAGCTCAATCTTCATGAAGCTGTTTCTTCTGTCTGTTTGATTTTGTTGCAAAAGTTGCATCATCAAAGTAGCTTTAATAGCAGGCCAAAAAGTCCTCCATATGCAGTATGGTTGTCTGTCCCCAAGTAAAGGTATGAAAAATAGGAACATACTAAAACCGGCTTACTGGACCTTCACTGTCATGGCAACACTAATAGAACTGATAGTAGTGTCCCAGTATCAGACCTTAGTCATCATGGTAAATAACAAACATGCAGTGAAGGCTTTGGAATGGTCACTTACTTGGTTAATTTAGGAAGAGATCATGGTTTTAGTTTAAACAAACTAGTTCCTTGAGGATCTTTGTTGTCATGGCAGGAAACAGAATGTGATCTCCGCTGTTTAGTTTGACCTGTCCAGCAGGTTTAAGTCCAAACCAAAGTATTGACTGCTGATATGCAAGGTATCCTTGACTTTCCCTGTCTAGGATCTATAAAATAATAAACTTTCTAGAACTTTACAGATCCTACACGGGGATTAAGAGGAAATATTACACTCTTTTCTGATTTGAAGCCTTTTTCCATCAACTATCATTTAATCAACAGAAAACAATTGGTAACAGTTTTGGTAATTTTCATGCAAAAATATTTATTATTTCTACTGCACTATAGTTTAGAGGGAAATATTGGACTTTTTACTCCACAGCATGTTTTGATGACCATTTACTTTTTGTGTGTATGTTTTGTATGTTTTTACATGCTGCACACACTGCAAGGATCTGCAACTGACCAAGTTATTTTCAATTACTGACTCTGAATGTCTGTTATTGAATTCAATTTCCATCTCATTCAAACAAGTGAAAAAGGTTACCAGTGTGTTGAGATAACTTCAACCTGTTTCCAACAGAAATATACTGGTTTCATGAATATTTTTTCGAATTAAGTGTAATTTTTTTTAATAATAGAGCAGCAGTCTCTTCCTTCAAGGTTCAAAATAAAGCTCGCACGTGTAAAATTTCTACTGAGACACAGTAAGAGTGTGTGAGGGAGGAAGAGAGGGTGTGGATAAGAGAGAGGCTAAAGGACTTACTGAGAAAGGGGATTTGGATTTGTGTCTAAGTTCTTCCAAGTTGCAGGATTTCAGCAAACTGCAAAGTGAAGTACAGTCACTGCAGCTCACATTCAGCTCAGATATTCCCAGTACATTTACATTTTGCATGCTCAGGTTTTAGCCTGGTGCCACTGTATGTGTTCATTTACCTTGGCCTATGTACCTGTGAGCTTGTTTGCTGTTGTTGCACTGAGTGGTCTCCTGCTGTGCAGGAGCCCCCACCTGGGTTGCACAGGGTCGTGTTGTTTGTGCTGCACTTCTGAGATGTTGTTTCATTTTGTGCTGCAAAATTCTTGCCCTGTCTCCTGGAATATTTTGCTTGTGTTTCACCATCTGCGCATTTGAATATCTGCATGGTGGATGCAACTCATAGTTATGTGTGACTCAGTGATATAAAAAGCTTGGAGAATTAGAAACAATCCATCTCCCATTAGTTGCATTGAGATTTCTTGGAAGAACGATCTAAATTCTATGTTGTGTGATCCTTAAATCTTCACACTCCAGTCTGGAGTGTGGGGTCAATAATGACTCAAAAAAAAGATCTGTAGCACTGCAAATAAATCAGTTGGGACATAAGCTCTTTTAATTTTAATGTAATTTTTTGTGATTGTGGATATTTTGATATTCTGATATTCCCTCTTGGTAGACCCAAATTAATCCTTCATTGTCACAATTTTTCATTTTCATTAGGGGCATCTGCGCTCAGTAACTTTCAATATATTTGGATGAATTCACATTCGCATAACTCCAAGGGTCAGTTTCAATCTAAAGTTCAATGTCTAATATTTAAAAAAAAAAATCCAACTTAGCAATGTAAATATCAAATGAATGAAGATTTGCTATAACACACAATCCTGTACCACTATAATGAGACTGCGATCACAAGGATTGCTTGCCTCTATCTCCATCTCACAGCAGTGGCATTGTAAGTGCTTCTTATAAAACCTTTTGCCTCCTGCTGTCACACTGAGCATGTTCCACTGCATTTGCCGAGGAGAGCATGTTGAAGGTGAATTTTCCATCAACCTTCTCGTTTGACTTGTTTCACCCCTGCTGTTGCCAGACAGTTTTGGAAATATAGTGTTATAATGCAGTACACTGATCAGAAAAGACTGGAGATGCTGTTTACAGTAAAAAGTAAACACAGCTACAGTATGCCCTTGAAATGTTACATAGCATTTGATTTATGACAAAAAAACTGTAAGACTGAATGTCAAAGACAGGAGTGGTTGATAAGCTCTCCCATAGTGAGTAAATAAATATCTTTAAAACGTAACACAACAACTCTGGGTGTCTGCTAAAACTCAGTCTTGTCTTACACCTAACTCAATGACGTGACCATCAGGACTCATCCTTTTAACATCCATCCTGGACGGAGCAGATCCGGCCCCCTTCTGACAGGTTTTCCTCTTCAAAGGAACCAGTCCAGGCCTCACCGCATCACAGGCAGAACAGAGCCTCTCTTATGTTTACATCCATAGCCCAGCAGTAGTTCAACTTGGTGACAAATGGAGCTTTAGCCTGACAGATAAAATCTATACCAGCCTGCTGGAAAGCAACAATTACTCAGGTAATGTGCTGCCTCTAAGCCCCTGAGTTTATTAGATATTTGATGGCAACAGTTGTAAAAAGAGCTCTCTCTACCCGAGCGCATGTAGACACACTCACTGATTCCCCACCTTATACTTGTTCATACAGTGATAGGTTGACTGTTTCAATTTTCTTTTGGAAAAGAATGATGTTTTATCTAGGATTTTTTTGTGTGTAGTAGAAATTCATTTCCAGGTCTCAGGAGAGGTCAAGACAAAGGTCTTATCCACACTGTGCGGGCAAAATTCTTAGCTGTTACTACAGTATTATTGAAGCTTTATTGTTATATGATGTATTTTGTTGGAAGTGTAAAAACTGTCATCATAAAAACACACTTTTACTACTGTTTATGACTAGTTACAGCCGAATAAATGTATCCCACTACTACAATCGGAGAGAGTTTGTGTGTGTCTGCCTGCTGTCTGTCATTGTAACAACTCCGTCTAGCAAGCACCGAGGGGCAAATAAATTTGAAGGAGCCTATTTCTCCAGCTTGTTCTGTTGTGCTTTTCTCTTGTGATATATGGTAATACAATGAAAAGGCAAGCTGTTCTGTGATTCCAATTAAACACAAATAGGTGTGACCTGAACTACCATAGTCACAAACAAAGGTCCATCTCATGCCAACGATGCACATACTTTTTGCAAAAGTAATTAAATTGGCAGGCATCAGTAATAGAATGAGACCAGGAGTGGGTGATTGAGAACTAACTCAGCCACTGTGAAACTGCATTATCATTAGAAATGAGTATGCATTTGTTTCAGAAACCCTATTTTGCATCTTCGGCAGGAAACTGCAGCCCACGCTGAATTAATGTGTCGAGCAAAATACACACGTCGACCACTCAATCAAACAAAGGCAGCCCAAAGGGCGCTTTGTTCTGCTCGACCTTGATGTTCTCCACTCCTGCCTCCATTTTACACTTTTTAGGTCCCTCTCTATGTCTTGTCATCATTTGCATTACCAGTGGCAGTAATGTGGAGTCTGGTGCAGTGTGAATGGACTGCAGTCACTTCAGTTGCTGGTTTATTGTCAAGACCACTTCAGTGAATCGAAAAACGTTAATGCAGCAGAGTGCAGTGCAAAACTTATGAATGAAGCAAAGCTATGAATGAGGATGAAGTACTTCCTTTCAGCTCAGATATCTCTCCTCAGTTTGAAGTAGCATAGCCTCCACTGGTTTGATTAGCATTTTACTGTTAAATGAGGTTTGTAACTGAAACATTTCATGAACTAAGACTGATGTTATTAGTGTGGATTTCAGTTAATATTACAATGTTTAAGTGTTGGAAACTAAATTTTTAGGTTTGCCTACATCACTGTTGCCATTGCATCTGCTGACAGGCTGGAAACTGAAATCTCATTTAGATCTTCTGCTCTGTGAATGTTAGAAGACATTAGACAAGAGCCAGACATGTTTCCATTGGTGATTGTTTCTGTTTGCACCTTTTTAAAACAGCACATGACACGTGGCACATTGCCTGTGCAGAAACCGTGATCTAAACAGTGTCAGCAGGATGCAAATATTTGGATTATTCCCAGTTGAAAGTGAGACTGATGTTTATTTAGACATGAAGAAGGCGGGTCATGGCAATTATGGGAGCGGTGTGTCAGAGGAGAAGATGAATAGGCTCTCTGCTGGTTGTAAACAGCTTGCAAACACTCAATGGCTGTGGTGTATTATTTATGGGTCATAAGTCTAATAAATGATTATATAAAAAGGCACTAGACACACAGTCCATTTTTTGGTTGTCAAGTTTGGGAAATTAAACTTTCTGGCCAATAAACAAGCCAAAATAATACATTTACTTGATAATTATTAAGCTGGGAAACAAGGATATTGATTGTCCCATATCAAAGGCTGAGTTTGAATTCATCAACATGTAAAATTATGTCTTTTCTGTGTTGAGAACCAGCTTTCCTGTCATTCTTTCCATGCAAACACATCAACCCTGACATACTGCCTACTTCCACAGCGGCGCCTCTTTTAATTTTTGTATATATACAGATGGGGTGCATTCCAGTTCCCTTATTGTGATCGCTCCTCTGTCCTTTTGTGACCCAAAAACTGATGCAGTGTGCATCATGAAGGATGTTCCAGAGACCTGAAAGAGAATACAGGATACAGCCTTCTTATCAGACCTTGATCAGGCTGTTTTATCCAGAGCTCAGGTGTTTCTAATTCACAAGACCTGTGTTAACTGAAGATCTGATCAACATGGAATGACAAAACAGTTTTGCTCATTTGTCCGAAAGTTTTAATGTTCCTTATCTATCATCTGCTATCTATTTGTATCATGGATGAAATTATTACCTGAAGGAGCAAAACAATGCTGCCAGTAGAAAGAGCTCATCTACCCATTATCTGTCATTGAACTGTGTCTAATGCATAAATACAGAATAAAGGTTTTGTATGTATCTGAGGAATCATGGGGAAACATGCAAATACTAAAATTATTCTGCTTTGGTATGTGGACCAATAAAAACTAATAATGCTGGCAGTGGTAACTATATATGCTTATTATTATTTGAACAGCTGCACATGCTGTGTACTGTGCACTAATGTGCAAATAAACTCCAGAGCATCTAAAAGGCACAGTTCAGATTAAAGGGGCTCATACTAAAAATGCCCTTCACTCCTCTCTTTACACATCTCTCCCTCGCTTCTCAGTGGGGAGTACAAAGATGCAAGTAAGGAAAACATGGAGGCAATTAGTGGAATTTAGATTCACTCATGTTAACTCATGATTTCTCTTTTATCATTTCTTATCCCTCTTCTTTCTCCAGTCCCTCCAAATTTAAATCCAAAGGAAAAGATGTGAGTAAAGGGTAATCAAGGCAAAACTTGCAGTATTTTGTGCAAAGAGACTTATCATGTTTCTTTGAATTGTCACTATATAATGCCATTACTTTAACAGGTGTAATTTAAGAATGCACTTCAAAGAGGTCCATAGCAAATTGTTTATTTTAAAAAGTGGTAAAAATGAAGGCAGTGGAGGAGCAGAGTCATGCTCCAAAAATCCTGGCTGTTACATGTAATACCATGTGAACTGATCTTTTACACTACCTGCCTGAGAAATGCTTTTATGTGCATTTTATAATATGCATTTAAAGATGTTAAATCTTGAGTAGAAATGCTGCATTAAAAATTATAATAAATTAAAAAAGGAAGAAAATAGCAAAAAAAAGAAGAAACCATGCTGGAGCAGAAAAGTGTCATGAAAACAGTTAATTACTCATAATGTACAGTACATGAAAGTTGTGATTCCTCAAATTACTTGAAACACAATCTGATAGTTCCATCATTTTTCTCCCTACATTGTTTTCATTCATGGGAGATTCAACCTGCATTCTTTAAATTACATCATATTCTTCATCTTCCTTGGTTTAATGGCACCACCAACTGTTTTTTTCTGGATGCACCAACTCCTACTTCTTTCCATAACAGTAGTGGATTTTTATATGCATCATTTGCTTGTGTTATATGTGGATTTTAAATGGCCAGTGACATCATTGGAGGTCATTTTCTCCCCCCTTGGAAAGCACCCTCCAGAGTTTTTTTCACAAGCTGTACAGGCTCTGTAACACTTGATGATTAAACTGAGTTTCATATGTAAAATCAATTTTCTGTTGACTTAAAGCTCACCCTCAGACATTTTGACATAAGCAGGTGAATACACCAATGACTATAATGAAGACCCTCAGAAGGCAGTGGCTGACATGAAGATGGATAGCAGACATTGCTAATGTTATTAATTACACCTGTCCAACACAAGTCCAACCTGTACATCTGAATTCCACGTATTCTGAGCATGTTTTCCTCATGCCTCATTCCCTCTCACTGAGAAGACAGGAGCAGCGCAGGACAAGGTGGTGAGAAAAAGGAGCCGATTTTTAGTGAGGTCAGATGTCCTTTCTAATGTCAAGTTCTGATGATGGAGACACAGCTGGGATCAGCCTCAATTCAGCCTTTTTATTTGCACAGATATTGATCATGCTCTGTCCAAATAATAGCAACCACTTAAACAGCCATGATGTCCAGGTCACATTGCACTCATATATTTCACTTATATATTTCCTTTCTCCAGACACAAGCTTTGGTTTAAGTTCAGTTTCCTTATTTGATCAGGCCACACTACCTGTCCAGTGCTCTTATGTCAGCTTGGGGGATTTAGGAGCAAGGAATGAGGAAAGATGCACAAGACCATTTTTTACACTATGTTTATCAAGAAAAACTATCTGACAAAAGTAGTATGGCTCAATGGTTCTAAGGATGTTCTGCTCTATCATTACTCTTTGTAATGACAGAGAAAGAAAGAGACGCCCTGCCATAACTTCATGGGAAGCAGCTTTCTTGGAAAAAGTCTGAGAAAATCCATTCTTGTCCAGAGAGAGAGAGAGAGAGAGGGAGGTTTTGAGTGACCATGTCAGCAGTAGGTAATTTAATGTTTCTCAGCCATTTGGGGGCAAATTGGCTTTGTGTTTTCCCTCCTCAGTTCCTATTTGATAGAGAGGTGAGGAGTACAGCTGTTTTATTGCCTCACCATGGCCACTCCAATTGAATGTGTACGCAGAAGACAGAGACAAAGACACAAAAAGATTTTATATAACAATGGACATCCTGTAAAAAAGTGTCCAGCAAGGATATAAAACATTTCTGAGAAATGCACAGAAGGCCCTTTTGGCCAAATGACTGCCATCACTAAAATTGTATTATTGAGCCTCAGCTATGAGTCCAGAAACCATGTGACAGAATGACAAAATCTACAGTTACAGACTACATACAGTGAGAGGTTTTGGTAAACAACATCAATAATTTAAAAGATAGTTGAATCGAATATGACAGTTGAGGTAGAAATGGGAATTATACTCTCAGACTGAATTTTCTACCATGTTATTTCTCTATAAACAAAGTCATGGATTGCTTAACAATGGCAGGCAGAGCTAGTAGGAGTGTGTGTGTGTTGGGAAAAGTCTTTCAGTTGTATAAATACAAATGGCCAGCCAACAAATTAGTTCTTTGCCTTTAAAGTAGGAAACCTAATAAGGAAATGACTGGTATGCACCTGAATTTAATCAGCACACAAATTTCACTCCTGTCAGTTTCTGGGAGAGATGTGAAAATGCTTTTCTGAAACATAAGCAGTAAATGACTGTGCAACAGGACAACATCATACACGAGGTTCGCTGTGTGCTCAATAAGATCATACAATTATTAAAACCCAAATTACACTAGATTTTAGACACTGTGACGAATATGACAATGGAGAGAATTGTTTTCCCAATTCACGTGGACTCGTGTCTCTGACTGCCTGATGACTGAGTTCAAGTCTGATATTCACTCTATTTTAGTTGGTCTTATTGTCTCCAACTCTTGAGGCAAAATAACTGACTCTTCAGTACTAACTTCAAAAGAAAAAAATTGTGACAAAGACCTTCACAGTGCACTGCGTTTTACATTTTAATGACAAACTAGCTTCAACACTGACCTCAAACTGGGCTAGGGGTTACGTGTACAAAAATGCCACTATTTAGAAGTAACATAGAAGACACCCAACAGCACAAGCAGCTTTAGTCAGGACAGTTATCTGTGTAACGAGTATTTACGCTACATGCAATCCTGCCACAGCTAACAGGACTAACAGGACTAACTCTGTCTGATGCACCTGTACGTGGTACAAACTAAAAATAGATACTGCAAACTGGTCTGAACTTTTGTAAGAAATTTTGGGGCTTTTTTTCCGCAGAAAATGTTTTTACAGCATTGACTTATGTATCATAACTGTCTGAAAACACTTATTTTGCAGAGCAGTTTATACTCTGACAGAGGTGATTAAATAACATTAGAGTTGTAAAGTTAATGGTGCATCATCGCTCTCCGGCTTTCCGCTCCTCCAGAGGTCAGCACTGTGGAGATCACTGTTCACAGCACAGCTCACTGGTGGTCAGCACTTGGTCCAAGTTCGCAAAGGGAATCCAATTTACTTCACCCCTGCTAGCAAATCTGCTAGCGTCCATTGTTAGAAAATGAATTTACTGCACAATTTTTTTGCCATGCTGGCATGGGCAGCAGGTCTGTAGTCTTGCTGAATTTTGCAGCGAAAAAGACTGGAATCAGAAATCATCCACACACAAGCTTGAAAAGAAGTTTTTTTTTCTTGTTATATCATATCTCCCAGCCCTACCTCAAAAACACATTTGGCATATTTCTGCACCTCAGTTTGAACAATTGTGAACCTTTTTCCCACTAAGTAATTGTTTTTGACGTGAGACACTGTACATACCCATTGCTCTGTCAATTAGAAAATATGCAATTCTTTTTTCAAGCACGGTCATGCTGGGATTCCCATTTGCATAAATATGATTCAGATTTTGATGACTAAGTCGCATTTAAGAGGCATGAGGCAAATTTGATAAGACACGTTTCAGAAAAATTACTACACCATATTTTACATCGCTGGCTGTTATATTCTGACTGCACAGTAGTCAACATTCATTTAACTGTTATTTTCTGACACCATGGCTGTATTTAATAGACTAGCCAGCTATGCATTATTGGGAATATGAGCTCAGTAACTCGTACTGGAAAATGGAAGCTGGAGCCCTGACCTGATAGCTCAGCAAGTATTCAGAAACAAGGCATGACAAATTTGAGCAGATAGATGAAGATTATCGCCACTTCATTTACATGGTCAGCTCACAAATAGGAAAGCAAGTCTGTTAACACCAACCAAACATCCAGCATCACCCATGAGACTTGTCAAAACCGATTGGAGGTGAAAGCTGAGCTTTGCAGGGACAACTTTTAGAGAAGGTGTGAAGCACAGTAATCCAAACACACACTGTATGAGGAGCAGGTAGAGTTTAGGGCTCTTACTGTTTTTGTGCATGCATGGTGCAGTCACACATATCTGTGTTTGTCTCTATTGACCTATATACACAGCACATACGCGACAGCTAACAGCTGAGTGAAATGTCTCAACAACAAAGGCATAGCACACAAACAAACATACAGGTTTGTCTGTCTTCGTCTGTCGCCCCCTCCAAATTAACAAGACTCAAGTGTTCCCGACAAAAAAGTTTAGTAATTGAAAAATCCGCAGGGCATGAAGGCTGAGGCGAGAAATGGTTGAAAACATTTAAAGGTCGTTTGCTCTCATCTCCTGTAATTGTTTGGTCTAGTGCTGCATCATTAAGTGACATCTCATCAAAAGAGCCATGTTGGTCTGCACGCTCTGCCCCACCGCGCAACATCCATTATTCAAACTGAATCAGCCATTCTCTAATCTTTATAGCAATGCAGCAGCTGCGAGGATTGTGTTTCCATGCATCTGTGCATCTGTATATGTGTGCATACTGGTGTCGACACCTGAGTTCAGGATCATCGAGGTTCTGAAGGATTTGATGATATAAAAACAAGGATAAATTTATGGGTTCCAGTGTTTCACTTTGCCGTTCTTATCTGTAAACTGGCAGAAGCTCTGTTTACCTGCTTTAATGGATGTTTCAGGAGAACATTTTTGCCAGAAGGCAGACAGCGTGCTCCCTTCTGCTCAACATGCGGGTTGGTAAAGCATTGGTGCCCTTGCGTGTCGTGAGCTGCAGCTCCTGCACACACATTCAGAAGTCACATCACGTTTCCAGCTGCAGACACTCTGGGTTTACGCCCACATGTAAAAATTCAAGCAGAACAATTACTATACTACAATATATCTGCTGTTGTGTAGAAAACATATTGCCGTAATAATACTTTGAGGGCTTTTTTGTGCTGTTTTTAAACTTAAGTAAACTTTGACACCTTTTGGGATTTTGCAACAGTTTCAGTGGTACAATACACCTCTGAAACAAACTGTGAAGAGTTATTGTTCCATCATTTTTGTAACATCATGTTTGCACCTCTACCTTTTTCCACCAAGCTCAAATATGGCCATTTTGAAATTAAAGAGATGCTGGAAAACTCATTCTTTCCTTTATTAAAAGCCAGCTCCGTAATACAGTTTTTATTGGTCTCATACAAAGAAATCAAAGTTGAGTTGCAGGTCCTAGGTCCTGAATGGGCTAGAACCAAGTTACATTGCTAGGTCCCTTGTGAACTATTCAAGCCTTCAAGACTGCAAACAGGAAAACAAAATGCCAACATGATGTTTATTTGGGAAAATGAAACCAATAGGGCAGGTAAACAATGCAAATGAATAGAAAATTTCACACAAGAAATGTATGTGGCTGAGGTTGCACTCAGGTACTGAGCAGTCCAAGGTAGGATTCAATCCAAAACTGGACCATTTCTTTTCACATGTGTTTCTATGTTTTCATATGTACTTTGGCAGGTAGGCATGTCACATATAAGAGCTAACACATGAAGAGGAAAATAATAAAGAACTTCATTAATTAATAGCAGGGTGACCAGCATAACATTTATGACTCTGAACTTCAGAGCCACTTTCAGGAATTGGGTGTATTTGTTGCAAAAATGCCCAGTTAAAAAAATGAAGAAAGAAAGACATAACATAGAGAAATCTTATCAAACAAAACATGTTTAACAAAATAAAGCTCATATAAAAATGTTTAACTTAACTCTAAATGTGATAAAACCCTTCCTCTGCTTTCCCAAAAACTTAGACCCACCCTCCCTCCTCAGCAAAAAGGTATGAAAGATATTACCCTCCCCCTTTTCTAACTACTTTCCCACCTAATACTTTTCTTGCAGTCCCTTAACAGTAGTCTGGAATTAATTAAAACAGGAGACTCTCAGGTTATAGTTTATATGGTGATAGTGCTAATGGTCAGTTAGACAGATCCACCAGGATACTTCAGCATTCAGGCAGCACTCCAGAAACTCTGCTGCCCTGCCCTTTCATTTCTCTCCAAATTTCAATTTAATGTGACCATAGAAGTGACACAGCAACATTTAGTAACTCTTAGCTTTAACATGGCCTGTTGTTTGTCATTTTCTCAACAATGGACACACAAAATTTAAATAATGTGTACATCTGGAAAACATATGATAATATTAACACCAGGTATGAAATCACTAAATTGGTGACTGACCTTAAATGTTACAGTGCATTGGAATTTCTTTCCTCACTCTCCTGTGCCTCTGTCTCAGTTTCTGTCTCGCATAAATATGAATGATGCTGTCAATGACACTGCGATTACTGGTGTCGACCACGAGGGTGAAGATAATGAATTATTAAAAACAATAATCTGTTATGTATGCCAGCACTGGTGGGGTGATACTGCACACTACTCATAAAAACAATGTCCGCTAACATATTGGCAAGGGCATAGGTTTTTGTTCGTTTGTTTTCTCAGCAGCACTCAGGAGCTGGGGGGCTTCTCTTCTTAAACCCCCCCGAAAATGCAGAGGAAGTGGCAAGATATTTTCAGCTCCTTCTCTTTGGCTACTTATGGCCCCAGAAACTTCCACCAGTCACAGGCAATAAGTTTGAGTTTGTATGACGTGAAAGATATTGTAACCAAATGGCCACACTTGAAGCCTGCCATCACAGAAGTGGTCAAGACGCCATAATCTCTCGCGACGATGCGGCTAATTGCACACACTATGGACTCAAATAGTGCTGCACTCAGCTGTACTTTTTGGAAGAGGTAGGGTTTGAGTGGGAAGATCAAACACTGGCTCCGTCTGTCCAGTATAGAGTGGGAGTACTTGTCAAACTGATTTGGAAAGATACAAAAATAGCAGGATGCCAAATAAATAAATAAATACATTCTGACCTTGGAAACTTGTGGGGGGAAAGGTTTCATTTTGCTATTTGACCTTCCAACAAGCACTTGAAGAATACTGACCCCTCAAGGGGAGCCTGGATGTAGCTGAAGAGGCAAAGCCCAGAGCAAATAAAGATCATAGTGCATTTCCTGCTGCTCATAAAGCTTACAGAATAAGGGGCGCGATTTCAGTCACCCCTGATCCCTGAACTATAAGTTCCATTCATTTTCATTTTCTCAATGGACTGCATGACTCAGAGAAGGAGATTTTCCATGGATAGAATCCATAAAACTCTAAGTTTCATAATTTTGAACAACTGCATCAAAAAATATTGTATTCCTTAATAGAAAGTTAAAAAGGAACAATTCTGTGCAAATAAAAACTATGACTTCTGAGATCCATTTCAGAATGAAACATCCAGACACAGAACAAAAAAAATTTGTTTGCCACTAGATGAGAGTTCCAGGTTATTCTGTTGAGAAAACAACACATGCTACTGGAAATCTATTTACTTTTAAATCCCGAAATGAGCTGGCACTGCAATGTCATTTAAACATTGGCACTGGGCTGCATAATGATCCAGTATGGATGCCATTTTCAGGAGAATGATTTGGACCCTTTCAAAGTGGTCTGTAAATTGCGGAAGTTCAGGGTGAGCCAGTGCTCAGACTGGCGGCAGCACCGCAGGGTCACCTGCACCTCATACATTAAGAAAATGACTTTGATTTTCTCAAGCAGGGCACTCCCTCACAGGACACTCTCCTCAGCACAGTGTGTAGCTGTGCTTCAATTCTGGCTGGATCAGATGTTATAAAATCCAGCTCTGGTTCCATGTCTATCCTCTTATATTTTCTTTTTTTTAACGTTTTGTCCTCTTTTACCAAATATAAATAAATATGTATATATACATGCATGTTCATTGTAAGAAAAACAAAAAAGGGGGGTAAACCAAAATGTTCACAAGATATACTGATCAAATTACAGCATTTAAATTAAAGGTCAAGGGATCACAAAAGTCCTTACAATTCATCCACTGGGGAATATGACTGCCTGTACAAAATTTCATGGCAATCCATCCAGTGGCTGTTGAGATATTCATCCGTCTCTCAATTCTAACCATTCTCCTGTCCCTGCCGCACTGCCACAGCATGATGCTGCCACCAGCATGCTTCACAATAGGGATGGCAGTATTCAGGTGATGAGCAGCGCCTGCTGTTCAGGCATAGTGTTGGGACTCCTGCCCAGAAGGTTCAAATTTTTATCTCATCAGAACAGAGATTCTTTTCCCCAGTGCTCTCAGTTGGCCAAATTGCAAACTCTAAGGGGGCTGTCATATTCATTTTACTCGCACTTGAGCCGTGGGGTGCTGCTGAGATGTTCTCCCATCTCTGCCAAGGATTCTGTTCGTGACTGTTGGCTTAAAGGACACCTCTCTGACCAAGGCCCAAGCTGTTGAAATTGTTTTTCACCTTTTTTCACCTCCTGACCTATGTTGTGATGACCCCCTCCATTCCTGCTCCTCCTCTCCCAGATGTGCTCTTCCTCCTCTTACGGGGGAGTGGCAGCACAGTGGAGATCATCGGTGAGAGGTTGTTTGCCTTGGTTGCTGCATTACTCAGCACTCAGCTCCTACCATGTGCTCCTGATTTTGGTTCATGCTCTTTTGTTTCAGCAGTTATCTGGTTTTGCTGGATCTGGATTTGTAGTTCTGGTAATATTTTTTTGTTATTTAATAGATTGTCCACTCATCTCTTGTATTCCTAAAGTCCTCAATAGGAGTTGAGGACCTTAGGAATCCATCTCATAGTTATTTTGTACAAAACATTATTCTTGTAAGAAAATGGGTTCCTTATGATAACTACTTTTTGGATGAGGCAAAAAGTTGCAAAAAATTTCCACTCTCCATGTTTAGAGAAAATGTGCTAAAAGCTCACATTATATGGCTGGTCATGTCGGCATTGGGAAGAAACGTTGCCTCGCAGAGGTCTAGAAAGAGTTCCTTGGACTTCATTTCTTGGTTTTTGTCCACACATGATTGAATTGTGGGAGCTAATATACAACAGGTGGAAGCCAATTAAGTTCTAGACACATCACAGGGGGGAGTAGAAAGCACTCAGAGGCTGCCATGGCTGAACATTTTCCCAAAATTTAAATTTTACCCAAAAGTTATTTTATCAATACACTTTAAGGCAATACACTTTTTACAATATTATTTTATTAATATTTTATTAATATTAACATTATTTTCTTGAGAGCACTGACATTGTGTCTCCCAGTTTTTTTCAGGTCAAGTATTTTATGGAGATATAACTTAACCACTTAATGCCTGAATTTGTTTCCAATTATCAAAAAAAACTTTGGTGTGTGTTTCTGCTTTCAGTTAGATGCTAAATTAAGTTGAGAGTGTTAATTTGAGTATAGCAAATAAAATAGATATAAATCTATTATTATCTATGATGCAAATTAGTGACAACAGGCAGTAAAGGTAAAAAATGCCTGTTCCCATCTCAGGTATGAAGATTCTTTTATTAATGTAACAAAGCAATACTAATACAGACACTATTTTGGCTGCATTTGGAGCAGAAGTGGTTTGATGCCAAATCGCAACAATAGGCATTAAGGGGTTAAACTCTAAAAGTTTTCCCTGTCCCTGAAAGGTGAAGAATTCACCTTTTGATCTGGGTTGGGAGTGATCAATATTTGTGGTTTCTAAATAAGACCAAGACCCACCTCTGCTAAAATTTTAATGATCTGTCCATTAATTTTTCCATAATCCTGCTTAAAATCAAACCCTCCTATGCAGAGGTAACTAATGCAAATGATAACAGTGTGACAGTGTTCTACCCCAATTGATCTGAATACATTTGTAAATGTGACATTTCAGGTTGTGATACATTTGCAAAAAATCACTTTGTGTTTTGTCATTGAATGTGTATGGGTAAAACTTTTTCCCATTTAAAGTTAAATCTAACATAATAAAGCGTGCAAAAAGGAAAAGGGTCTGAATACTGCCTATAGTTATTGTATAAATTGAAGCCGCATTCCACACTGTCGTCTCAATTTAAAACTTCTTGTACCCAGCACCTGGAGCTTAAATTATTACATTTAGTCAAGTTCTTCTGAAGGCTACTGAAACATCAAATTTCAACCTTAATCTTTCCTGAGGAAATTCGATGGATCCCAGTCTTTTCAGTCTGTTGTGGATAACAAAATCCTGCAGCATTTATTCAGTAACAGTAAGCAACTGCAGTTGTGTACAGCATCTTCAGTCTGTGTGTATGTGAACAGAAAACTGTGTGCTCAGCAGCAAATCTCTTTTTTCTCATTTGAAATACCAGGGGGAGTATGGTGATTACTTAATAATTCAGTCTGGATCAAATTGGAGGACCAACACAGTGGTGTGACATTGACATTCCTAGGGAGCACAGCCAGAAATAATGACATAAAACAATGAGAAAGAGAAAATGATCAAGCTATCATCAGATTCCCACTGGTATGTCAAACAATAAGAAGATAGATTTGCTGTAGCTGTCAAGCACACATGTTCCCTGTTCACATGCACACAGATGGAAGATGCATATTTCAGTCGTTTGAACTCCACCAAAACTGGGGATGAAATTTAAAAAATCCCAAAACAACTTGACCCCTAAAATCAACAAAAAAGTTACCACACATTTCCCTGCATAAACTTTTACTGCTGAACTCAGTAGTGTCCACAACCATGGCAGGATGGATTTGTTCACTGTCAAACACAAGCACTAAATACATAAATACATACTAAAGCATCTAATTTAAGTTAAAATTCATGTTTCACTTGCACCTCACGCAAAAGACAACTGCTGCCAACAGCTGGCTTTAAATCTGACACGTAAATTAGAGAAATTGGTTGTCAATACTCAATGTGAGTAGTAGTACATATAGTACACAGCTGAAGCTCTGGCAGCAGTCCATGAAGAGATACTCCTGAAGTCCTGTCGTCTGTGAGGGACTGCACCATTTTAATTTTAAGATTTTGTAACCTTACACCGAAGAAATGTCAAAAAGATAAGCGTTACCAGATTTTTTTCTGTGTCATCCTCTTCCCATTCATTCCCTAACATCTCAGCCCCAATTATCAACATAAGCTCTGCCAGTTTTTTGGCTGCTTTTCATAATGTTTTTCTTTCCACCAGAGCTGAGGGGAGGGTTTCTCACTCCAAAGCTGGGGGGTTTGCCTCGTCACTTTTTCTTCTGCTCTCCTTTTCAGCTTTAATCAGTCATCAATGACTAGAAGGCAGGGGACCCTCAGAAGTCAGCCAGCCTGTTCATTAAAGCCATTAACATTTTTCATCCCTGATTATCCCTTGGAAAAACAACAGCACTGCATCTGTGTGTGTGTGTGTGTGTGTGTGTGGGGTGGGTGGGTGCATGTGTTTCTCTGTGTGTCAGTGGAGAGCGAAGGCTCTTAGGAGAAAGCGATGTAAAAGCTGTTAGAGTTAGAAAATATCTGCACAAACGAACATCTCACACATCTGTGCACGTTTCCTCTCTTCACTTTGGTTAAGTGAGAAGAAACGTGCATAGATGTGTGACCATCGTGCAGACTCCCTGCAGTTACCTGGTAGCTGTGGTAGAAGTCAACTGTCATAACTGATATCTAGCAGCACCTTGTCACCTTATTCTCTCTTTTTTTCTCCTTCTGCTCCAGCTCCATTGTTCTCTCTCATTAATTGTCTCTGCTGACTTTATTTTCCCTCTTTCATGTTCCATCAGCTGCGAGGCAGTACAGTGTGAAGAAAATGACTTACGCAAAGCTTTCCATTCTGAATTTGATCAAAGCTGGCACTCATAAAACGTAATTTCATGGAGTGTTTCTTGATGGAACTTTTGAATTGCTGAAAAAGAATAACCAGGAAGTCAATATGTTTTCAAGATTCCTTTGCCAGGGAAAACAAAGCAAGAGTCACAAACTCAAGTTCATTTAATGAAAGTTGGACTGCTTTACATTGGTTGCAAAAAAGTTTTTAAAAGCACAAAAAGTGCCCTACTTATTTTCTTTTGCTGCACTGCTGTCCCTTCTCGCTTGCCTGCAGGCCTGTTTTTTTCATCCTTCAGTCACCTGGTTTTAAAGATTACTTTAGAGCCAGGCAGGGACATACGGTGACGGAATTTAATCACAAAAGTCCCAAATTCAGAAAAAGACAGAAATCAAAAAAACTACTACTTAAGAAACTACAAAGCACTCCAAGAGCACAGGCCTCTGCTATGATATCCTTTACCTGACCTTCAGCTCTGACATCTAACCACTGTTTACCTGCCCTCTGTCCTTCCTCCCCAAACAGGTAAATGCATTTCTGTCCTTTGTGGTACCCATGGTCGCCATATCTGTGCTTAACGGGGTCATAGCCAATCAGCTGCTGCGGATGTTCCGTGAGGCGGAGCAAGACAACCGTGTCTGCATCATTGGGGGAAATCCCACCATGCTGAATGTCACAGTGGAGCCAAACCGTGCCCAGTCACTTCGCCATGGAGTTCTTGTTCTCCGTAAGTAAATCCCCCCAAGCACCCACACCTACACACACACACATTACTTACATACAGAGTGCTAGTTTTTTGAAGGGTCTCCCCTAAAAGTCTGTGCTTGTGTGAGAAACAGAAACTAACTCACTAGTAACTTATCCTTTTCGCTTAGAAAGGAGGTGTACATTTTCTGTGGGGAATGACAAGGATAATGCAGTTGTCACTTTGTTCATTATGTTGAACCAAGTGAACAAGGAAGAGAGGGGGTGAAGGCAGAGGGTTATTCTTGGGTGAGGTTTGGCTCATTCATTCATTATGGATTTAATTCAAAATGTTTTACGCTATAACCATCTGTATTGGTAAAGGGAAAATATAAGTGATGTGATGGCAAATCTGTTTCAAATGTTGAAGTACCTGATTATGTAAGCAGTGCAGGAAAGCAGTGGTAAGTGGATTTCTTCTGTTTGAGGAACAACACAACAGGTTGAAGCCGTGTGGAATTCTTGATGTATTTTTTTCCTTTTGTTTTTTTGTCATTGTTCTGAGGGCTCAGAATAAAAGTTATGGAATTTCCCTTCAGAGCCCCTGACCTGCGTGAAGTTTATGTCTTCCTATCCTGGATTTAGATTTATCCCCCTTTCAAACCAGCCTGCACCTCACCTGATGACACTTTGCTGTATATTGTGTGTATCTATCGCCTCTGCTGCTGTAACAGAGAAATTTCCCCACTGTGGGACGCTTGATTTACACACAGGGAACCCAAATGTTGCTAACATAAACCTTGTTGTAAATCCATAACCAGCATTTTACTAGTCTATGCTACAATAGTAAAATGCGTGAAAGAACACTGAAGGATATTAGGTTTGTTTTTTCAACTCTGATATATAATGGCACTAAAAGTACTATAGGACAAAAATTAAGATAAATTTAGGCTTTTTTTTCTTATTTGTAGATCTAATTAATTATTTTAAGCATTTAGTGCCATTCATCCATGTTTATGGAGGACTATTTCACAACTGCCCTCTAGATGAACTCCAGCCAATTTTGGAATAGTGGCATTCATAGGAAATGGACAGGCTCTCCATAGAGAGGATCTCATATTAGAATGCTGATATTAGCATTAAGCTCAAATCAAGGCCGTGCCTCAGTGCAGCTTCACAGAGCCATGTCCTGAAGCTAAATAATACTTGCATTATTATGAACTTAGTACAATGCCCGTTCAAAATGTGCCTGTTGATGGGGAGTGATTGCTTGGCCTGCATTATGGCCTGAAAAATTATCGTTACAAAATATCCAAAATCTGTTTATAAATTATGCTCTCAGAGTCATCATCTGTGCCCTTGGATCCATGGAGTCAAAGAACAAACTTCAGATGGAAAATTTTGGATTGTCTTTTTGTAAAGACAAGATATGAGATAATCCAAGTCAGATATTACATATGGAACAGAAACAAAGGCTGACTTGAGTAAAGTACAAATATTTGATTTGTAGATGTTTTTCTTCTTGTTGTCTTTGTTTTCTTTTGATCAACAGTTGTTACAAAAGGACCCAGAGGTAACAAGGATGATTCATTGCATTATTATGATGCATTTCCAGAAGGAATTGCGTCAAAGAATGCACTGAATTCCTAAAATACCCGAAGAGTTATTTTGAGCTAAAAACACAGAATGAGACACAAGTAAGCCATGGGAATTATGCCACTGATATCTGAATATATGTATATATGTTCCATGCAGTTCCTACACCATTTGCTGAAGAAAATTTTTCTTCTACCCTGTATATGTAATATCCATGATAACATAAATTTAATGTAATTTTGCTTCGGCCCAGCTCTACTCTAAATATATGATGTGTTTTATTTTGTGTATATTAAATACAAAATGTGCGCATACATGTTTTATATGTCTATTTTACTAAAATGAGTCACTGCAGACATATTTCTCCGTATTTTTGCCGCTGATCTACATGTGGGATAAAATCTTAAAGATCTATGCATTATTTGCATTTGCAATAAAATGCACAATATATTTCTGTAATGAACTTGCGCGCACTGTTCTGACCTATATCACCAATTGAATTGTTTACTGAATCAAGGCAAATGTAGTGCTGTAATTTGGTCTGGAAGAGTCACACTTACAGCAGGTAGTCTTGGCTAAGGTCTGTCTGATCCACGATGATGAGTGTTACAATTTAGTGACAATCCAATTGGTTTGATAATGCCAGGCAATTTCAGTTATGGAAAGAGCACATTGAAATGATTCCTGATCCTACTCTGACTGTGACCGCCCTCTTTATCACACACAGACAGACTAATCCTCACTGTAATGTGCTTCATGCTCTGTATTCATCAATTATGAAAGTGGAGTGAGATATTGACCAAGATGGAGCTCAGATTAATTTCACCTTTTTACCATCTCAACCCCCCACCAGCTCATCTTTCTTTCACTGTAACTTAATTAAACCTGCTCTTTATGTGTGCGTCATGTGCGCGTGTCATTATTCCAATTCAGTGGGTCCTAATTCAAACCCCAGTTCATCATAATTACCCTGTCTTTTTCCAGCTTTTGCATAATTTCACAGTCCAACATGAGCTTTTACTAATCTCTCTCCTGTATAATATTACTATACCTTCTACCAACATAAATTAAAACCGTCCACATTATACATACGTCATCTTGGATAAAGTCCACAGTCAATGCATTACTCATATTAGTGTATTACTCCTACATGCACAAATCAATCAAGGGTTAAAGCTCTTTTTTCTTTAAAACCTGGCCCTTTAAAGTGGTTTACATAAGTACAGGTATGTCTTGAAGTTTTTGAGAATTTACGTGATTTGCTGCCCAACAGATAGATTTATATGATTAGAACATGTCCTGTATTGGTTACATAATGGTTGTAATCTATAAAACTAAAAAACACATGTACGAACGTCAGGCTTTATGATTAAAGTTATTTCTCCTGCAGCAGTCAAGTGCATCCTATACAATGCAACTGATACCTTGTAGTTCAACTCTGTTTGTCTAAATGAAATGATGTTTCACAGTTGAGCCATCTTTTCACCACTAACAAACCCTGCAAATCACTCAGAGGACACATTATCTCACTGAAATGTAGAAAAAATTTGAAAACACATTCTGAGGCATTGAAAGCAATTTAAATGCATCAAAATGTAAATATCACACATTTTAGACCATTAACCTTGTTGTTTAAAATAATGATTTGCCATTTTAGGAAATAATCTTTCTTCTTTCTTTTCAATCGTTAGATGAGTAGATTGATAACACTGTCATGTAATATGAACCTACAACCAGCAGCCGATAAACTTAGCTTAGCATAAAGGCTAAAAGAGTTTGGCTCCATCCAAAGTCTAAACAAAATACACCAACCAGCACCTCCAAGGTTTTCGACTTAACACATTATATCTCATTTATTTAATCTGTGCAAAAAAGTGTCCAAACAGTATACAGTAGGGACTATTTTGCAGTGACCTTGTTGTCACAGTGGAGTTGCCAAGCAACTATTGGAGACAAATTGTTACTATTGAGCCCAGTTTACACCAAAGATTCACGATTATATGAAACTGTTTTAGAATGTTGCAAAGAGAGGGTGTAAACCAGCCCGTATTGTCTCAGTTTACGATGCCTGATGGTGTCGCCAGGGATTTAACATATCAAGATGGAGCTACCAGTTTTAGAACAATTAGCACTTCATCTGTTTCAACAGTTGGTTAGCTTCTAGCAAAATCAGCCTGTATGATACAAACGGCCAGCTGATCGAGATGGCACAGTTTTGGTCGGAGAAAGGAGAGGATAAGCTGAATAGTTCTCTACCCTTTGGTATAGATATTGCACTTCATCAATACATTAACCACAGCTGCAGCAACTAACTCACCTATTAATTAGACCTACCTAGACTGTAGCGGACTGTCAGACGGAAAAGACGTTTTACACTGTTGCTTACCCATAGATTGGTGCACAGTGCCCTTTGTTTTTCGAGAAGCCTAGCTATTAAGTTACCAAAAAAAATCACTGCTTGTCATCTCATGGAGTAGCAGCAGTGTAATTGAACAGGTTTCAGAACTTTGCAGAATGGAATGTTGCAAGTCTCATTGTCATGAATCTTGTGTCTTGGTGTAAACTTGGCTTTACACTTTGTACTTACATCAGCATCAACTTTTTTCTGTAGTGTTTGAGAACAGACTGGAAAAACAGAATTGATGAGCTGAGCCTGTGTTGGTTGTTAAGTTGAAGGCAGTTTGCTGCCAGCTGATGCCTCAAGCTTAGAATTCCAGGTTGCACAATGAAGCTGGCTTTGAAGCCTGGACACAAACATGAAATACCCTCAGGTGGTCCATGCTTACAGATTGGTCTTTTTTCATTTTCAATCAATGAAATCCAGTCATATTTTGACTGTCAAATTTGTACTTTCGGGTGTTTTATTCTCTGTTTTGCTGAGCTCTTTCTCCGTTAATTTTTCGTGGTACTTCTTTTTGGACTTGATGCTTCCATTTCTTGCTCATGACCAGTGAGTCATTCTTCAAAAATGACACGTTTACCACACAGATTAAATTAAATGTCGGTATTGGATATGTTGGTTATACTGTTGATAAAAATACATAAAATAAAATAACTGAAATTTAAAAAAATAGCAAGTCCTTTTGATAAACCTTGCTGAAGCTCCATTGCTATTGCCATGACTAGAAGTTTTTATGGGAACTGTTAGGTTTGTCTCTTGTAAGGTCCCTGTAAATTGCCTTGAAATCATGTACGTTGTGATTTGATGCAATAAAATTGAATTGAAGTGAGCTGAAGTGAGCACAGTTTAGGATGCGAGAGTAGAATTTACAACTACAAACAAACATCTCTTCCAGACCTTCCAACCAGTCAGAATTAAGGATAGATTGCAACTAAAGATTCTATGTTATCTTTTGTTTGAGACCTGCTTGGTTTGTTGGCACAGTGACAATTTATCCTTCTGCACTATAATTAAGTAATTTATATGCAAAATAATACAAGATGGCATTTTAAAGTGCACCATTTGTCTTTATTTTCCTGTGCATGATATTATGTTTATTCATAATTAAACTTGAAACTCCCGAGTGCATGGATAAATTGTCTGTGGGACTGTATTATTCTATTTGTTTTTGGAACAAAAGTACAAGTTGCTGTGGAAGTTGTGGCAAATTCAGGTTTCAGTAATTACAAGATATTTACAGTAAAATGTATGAAGCCATATATTAAAAGAGCTTTGACAGCAGAGGATGGATCACGCTGGTTTCAAAATAACTGTTTGTGATCAATGTGAGTGTGTACAGTATGTGTGTGTGTGACAACCAACTGACTTATTGGAACCGACTGACAATGACAAATAGCATTGGGCAGAGAGCTGGGGACGGAGCTGTCAGGCTGGAATAGACTCCTGACAAATGAGAGCCCCATCTGCCACAGACTTTTTGATAAATTACAGGGGTGTAGCGCAACCCCCCTATCCATGCTCCTAAACATATTAAGAACCCATGCTGGCATTTTCCTCTTCCACTGCTTATTGCAATTTGAGTCTGTCTGTATTTAAGCATTCCTGTAATGTTTCCATACCTGTTGATTCTCCTACCTCGATAGTTCAAGGTAACATATGGAGAGGTAATTGCCCTTTTAAGATGTGTTGGCACTTGAGCAAACAGCGCACATTAGTTTGTCCACTGTGGACCAGAAAACAATCTGGCAACCTCACGGGCTGAGAGTGTTTCTTGTTTTAAGCGTCGGCAGAAAGAGCCCTGAGCTGTACTGAGCCACCTGTAGGAAATCACCACAGAGCAACAGAGAGACAAGAAGAGGAAATGGATGTTAGACCCTGATATAATCTCTCCTGACAGGCCTACAGACTGGCACTCAAATGGATCTCAGTTGTGCCTATCACCACGTCATCACTCAACAATAATAATAACAATAACAAGCAAATGGAATGTCTTTAACCCATGCTTGTGATGAATGTGGTGAAATCAGTGATTTATGAGATTGGAATCAGGGCAGACTTGACTGAGAATCCAGTTTGCTTTTTCAGCCACACTTCCAGTAACGGTCTTGCAGTGTCAGATGATTTACCACTTTGAGCAATATAAATATTTCAACAATTATTGGATGGCTGTCCCAGGCAGTTTGGTGGTGCAGTGGTTAACACTGTTCCCTTTTAACCCCAGTTCGGGTGGGGCCCTTCTATAATGAGTTTGCATGTTCTGCATGGCCTTTTTGTCCAGAGACATGCAGGTTAGATTGACTGGCAAGTTGAAATTGCCCGTAATTGCAAGTGTGAATGCTTGTTTGTCTCCAAGTGTCAGCCCTGTGATAGACTGACGACCTGTCCCGGCTGTAACCTGCCTTCACCCAAAGCCACCTGGGATTGGCTCCAGTCCCCCACGATGGATAAGCCGTATAGCAAATGGATGTGTGCTTGGCTCCCAGAGGGTTCATCCTAATGACTTTGGTGATCATCTGTCTTTTCCTGAGGGTCTAGCACAAAGTTGACATCATAGTTTTGGTTGCAATGTCTGGACAATTATTAGATGGGCTACCATAAAATCTGAAAAGACAGTCACATTGATTCATGACCAGATACCTGCAAAACTAATGACATTCCTTTCAGCCTTAGCTGTGAATTTAGCACGAATGGTACTGGTAACAATTGTACCTGCTACACATTAGCATGTTAGCATCATCATTGTGAGTATGTTAGGTTGCTGACCTCCACTGCGGTACATTATAGCTTTACAGAGCTGCTAGCATGGCTGTAGACCAGGCGTTTTCAGGCATTTTCATTGTAGGTCCCATCCACAGACAAAATCTAGTCAACTGGTTGAAAAAAGTTATTTTGATGGATTTTTCCACTCCTGTTCTTTTTTTTTGTCTTACTTCTATCTAGAGGTGCTCTAAGCTTTTGAACTACAATTAACAGAGGATTGTAGCAATAAAATTAAATGTTGCCAAGGATTCACTGAGGTGTCAGTGGGCTTCGAATTTAGCCCTGTTTGTTTTGTTTTGTTTTGTTTTGTTTTGGGGGGGGCTAGTGGATGTTGTTGGTAAATGGCAAATTCACCCCATTAAAAGTGTGCTAAGGTAGCTGTTAAAAGTTCCTGCTTGCAATTTACCCATGAATGTACAGACAAGTACAAATGTATACCTTTGGTGGTGAAAGATATGATGATTCTTAGGCAAGTTCAAGAGTTATAAGGAGCTTCTTTTCTTTCTTGGGATTTCAAAGCAGATATATGGATGTTTTATTTGCGATAGACTCCATAATCTCTATAAACTGTGTGAAGTCACAGGTTGGGCACCTTGTCAAGGAGTACTTCATTGTTTTCACAGAAGAAAACAGTGATGCAGATTTTATAGCTACAATGCAGAGCTGTAAAATCAGTAAGTTCACACCGGTTTCAAGACATTAAAACTTGCTTAAAGACCCATCACCATAGCCGAGGTTTGAGACAAGTGCTACCACAAAGTTTGAACTTTTCATTTTGTTTCCAGTGTTCCCAAGGCACTTTGAATCCAGCATAGCAACATAAAACATACTGAATGTAGTTACAAGTGCAGTGATGATGAAATTGTAACAACAGAGGTGCATTGACAGAAGGAACAAGGAGGACGGAGTTCAGGCTGAAAATACTGCAGGAGAGGTTAACCCACAGTCCACTGAGGCAGTGTATCGCCTTGTCATGCAATCACAAAAGTGTGGATTCAAATACAGAGGAGGTAGATGGATGAGAAGAAGAAAGATGAGAGGAGTATAGAGCACCTGAATAGATCATTCATTCTGCCAAAATGAAATGAGCTCTTTTGATACACAGGTCATAAAAATCATATAAAAAAAGGCTCCTTATCACCGCATATCAGAAGTAATCCAGGTAGCTGTTAGCCGAAACAGCACAACTTTCAGTTATGCAGATTTCTAGGCTCTAACCTCAAAAAGTCCAATACTCAGACATTCAGAGAGATTTATTCCCAGTAACTTTTCATCAATTTCACCAGATTAGCTGGTAAGTGATGCTCCACAGGTTGTATTTTTATCTCATGATCTGAAATTGAAGTCTGGCACCTCTCTGAATTGGCAAGAGATGGGAGTTAATGAGCAGAAGTTATCAAAAGTGCAAGTAAAAGCTGAGTGAGCTTTTCAGATATTTACCATTGACTTTCAATTTCTGTTTATTTATTTATTCAAATATTTATTCAGTGAAACCACCTCTATTTTCATCTGGATTTCCTCCAATTATATGCACAACCTACTTATAATATAATATAATGTGAATGTAACCCAGTTCACTATTAGGATCTTTTTTTTTGTTTCATGACCTTATTTTCATCTCCTATTTCTCCCCTTATGTAAGCATCCTATAGCTTCTAAATCATATGCAAGATGGCCTGTTTCAGTTTGATTATTTTAATGTTCTCTTGATTATTCTCTTTTTCCACTCTACATTTCCAGGTTGATCATTAACAGTAACACAGCATATATGTAAATGTTTCTTTTCAAACACAAACTTTGCTTTATTGGTTGGTTAATAGATCTTGTCGGAAGCACTGCTTGTCATTTTGACTTGTCATACCAAAATGAGCACAGGTCAAACAAATGTTATTAGCCACAGTTCAGTTGCTAAAGGTGCCACAGTGGGCCAGGCCAGGGACCCTGCAAGGACCTCTTGAAGTAAATTACCCCAGTGCTTTTCCCACTGTGATATGTCAAACTGTCTGCTGCTTCTGCAAAAAAAAAAAAGAAAACAACCAAAAAATACACACAGTCACTGACCACACAGACATGACAGAAGCTTTTTATACTAATTTTAATTTTATGTACACTGAAACACAATTACAAACTATTTCCTATTGATGTTCTTTGGAAATTTATGCACATGTTATGAAGTTTTATTTGTCAATATAGAAATTATAATCACATGAATATTTGTGCATAATCTGCAAATATGACTTTTCAGTGTCTGCACCAGTTTCATGCTTTCAGTGTATATTTGCTTCTTATTGTATCTGTCCACTCTTTTCTTGGCTTCTTCTTCGGTTTCTGATGCAATCTTTCTGTCCCCTTGTGCGCAGGAGCCGTGGTCATTGCCTTTGTGGTCTGCTGGCTGCCCTATCACGCTCGCCGCCTCATGTTTTGCTACGTCTCTGATTGGTCCGAGTGAGTAATGACACTTCCCAGCCTCTCATACGAGCGAGCCCCCAGGAGTTTGTTTACTCACTTGATCTCTGTAGAAAACAGCGATAGTGCATGCATATACACACATACACATGGACCCTCATGGGCATGATCATTTACACACATTTACACACAAAATGCACATACCCTGATATGCACACACAGAAATATTGGATATAGCCATCATTTAGAGGGTCATCAGTTAAGAGCGCCTGACAATGAGGAGCAGGGCAGATACATCTTCCTGATTGGATTGCCTTCATTTAACATTCCCATCCCCTCTCTCTCTGTCTCTCTCTCTCTGTCACACACACACACACACACAGACAATTGCTCTGTCCCTTTTTCTCTCTCTCTTTATCAACTATTAGCCTTTTAAAACTACATATTGTTTCCCTTATTAGATCAAACAGACACTACCGCCATTTAAATCAATCAGAAGAGTTAGTTAAAAAGCAAGAACTGATAAGTCAAATTCATGTATTTTTCGAGACATATTTATAATTTTCAATATATATTTATATATATGCCCAGGACCATCATATGATAAATGTGTATGTGCAGTGGGCCACACAAGGCACTGACAAAGCTGGAGACAGGAGCACTTTCAGCAATTTTCAGTCCAGTATAAAAAGGTCTATCTCTGCAGTCCAGTAGTAGAGTCTCCCTTAATGTCAGTCAACTGCCACAAACAACCTGGCTACCACAAATCTGACTTGAACTTGTGCTTAAGGCAGACAAGAGAGCTCATCAGAGAATAAATATGAATTATAGTGATGCATAAGCTCCTTGCTGTTTTGTGTTTCATGCTTGAATGAACAGAAGTGATTGAGGTTGTTTTTGTGATCAACTTGTGTCTCAGATGAGATCATGTTATGTTTCTTTCTCAACTATGGATTAAATCTGTTACTGTCTGTCTTCAGTTTTTATGAACATCTGTGCACAGCCTAGAAGCTGCAGGTGTTTTGTATTTTGCAAAGGATGTAGCTCTGATCTATTTCTTTTTTTTTTTAAATTTAGACACTGAGACACTTTGAAGTTAATGTTCAAACATCTTTTCAGCCTCCGTTTCTGATTTACTTGCAACAAAACTACAATATTGCTCAAATTACTTACAATTAATTACATTATTCATTCTTAAGGTTTTTTTGTATCACATCACCAAGCAACTGGTTGACATCCAACATTGGTTGTAAAAATGTGAGCAGTCATGTGCTAAACCTGTATTAGTGGGTGTTTTTTCAGAATCATGCCTGCAGTGGAGGCATTATTGGAAGAAAAGCACTATTATTATTCTCTCAGTAGGTTATTTTTTGCCACAGGCACCCAACAAACCACAGGGCAAATCATCAGCATTTCTGTCATAAAGACAGTGTGAGTCAACTTCCCTGCAATATATAAATTAAAAAACAAAACAGCCTTTTTTCAGTTTTGCAACATTTCTGATGTAAGAAAGCATTATTTTCGAAATATGTTTGTTCTGCATTGTAAAAGGAAGCCATAAAATAGTCAAAGTCAGCTGGATAGGATATTCAAAAAAATTTTCTTGCCTTTAGCTATAAATTTTATTAAACACTTACTTAGAAAGGGGCCAGAGAGAGACTGTGAAGGAATGGTGGGGGCATGTAACTAAAGCAACATCCTGTTAGTTTTACCTGACCCTGCACATGAGAATTTAAAAGCATACAAATTATTATTAAATTTAGCATACAAATAACATATTTGAGCAAGAAACAGAATAAATCGAAATGAAGTGAACTGAAATTAAAGCAATGCCTTCAGTTAAATCCCTTCAGTTACTGATCACTGAATGGCCAAAAGGATTCAAAATTATGAGATGTAGCGATAATGCTTCCAAGACAGAAATGACATGTAACTAAATGTGCTGGGCAGTTTAGCATGAAATCAACACTGATCAATCACAACATTAAATCCACTGATAAGTGAAGTGAATAACATTGATTATCTTGTTACCATGGCACCTGTCAGAGAGTGGGATCTATCAGGCAGCAAGTAAATAGTCATTTCTTGAAGTTTCATGTTTTGGAAGGAGGAAAAATGGGAGTGTGAGGATCCAAGATGTTTATTCAACTGGGTCAGAACATCTCCAGAACAGTACGTCTTGTGGGCTGTTCTGAGGATGCAGTGGTTAGTGCCTACTGAAAGTGGTCCACGGAAGGACAACCAGTAAATGGGTGATGATGGGTGCCAAAGGCAAGCTGATATATGTGGTGTGCAAGGCTGATCTATTTGGCCAGGTGCCACAGAAGACCTACTGTAACACAAACTGCTGAAAACCTTGATGCAGGCTATGATAAGAAGCTGTCACAACACACAGTTCATCACAGCCTATTGTGTATGAGGCTGTGCAGCTGCAGACCAGTCACAGTGCTCACGCTAACCCCTGCCCACTGCTCAAAGCTCCTTCAAGTGGTATGTGAGCACAAGAACTGGATCAATGGAAGGGTGTCCTGATCTGATGACTTTTTTTAATATCATGTGGGCAACTGGGTGAATGTATGTAGCTTGCAATGGATTGGATTTGGCCCAAATTACAGGAATTAAAAGGATTGAATGGAAGAATTTGATGCAAAATTTTGGTGCTTGATACCACAGGACAATGTCAGAGGTCTTGTGGAGTCCATAACTTTTTGGCTCAGAGCTGTTCTGGTGGCACAGGGGACCTACATAATATTAGGAAGGTGGTGTTAATGTTATGGTTGATTGGTGTATATCCATATCCACAAATATGGCAGGTTTTAATAGCAGGTATAAGACAAACATAGAATAGGCCACATCATACATCAGTCTTACTGCTCTCATTTAAGGTAATAATTCTACCTCAGCTGTATGATCGAGGTGAATTGATTGCTGTTTTATTCACTGTAGCTGGTCCAGCTGTTGAAAATGCCTGCTCAGGTGGGACATATGTCCCAGGGATGGACAAATGCTGTCTTTTTCAGCTTTACCAGCCCAGAGAATCTTTCATCAGTTTGCTTCCAGTAGTTAAACTAACACCCAAAGAAGAACTTTTGTCTTGATGTTGATAGGAGGGACTGTCAAAATGACCCCAGAGGTAGTATGGTAACCAGCACTGTGCTAATTCTACTAATGAGTAGTGAAAGAGGGATGCTTATTTATACTATGGCCAATAATTTTTTTCTGACAGATTGTCCCTTACTTTCAGTGGTTTTATCTATGTATTTATTTATTTACTGTGCTTAAGTGATAAATGATTAACACTTCCACCCCAAATGGACATGCACTAGTCCTGCATTGTGTCATTCAGCTTGTGTAAAACTGGCGAGACAATAAGAGAAATGGGGTTCTGTTTTCTGAAATCTGTGTTGAAATGTGCAAACCACAGAAAATAATGTATTTCACTGGAGGCTCGTGGTTGTGTTGACAGGATGTTGCTGATTTCCTGCCAGCAACCACCAAGTGGAGATGGATGGAGATTGGGTTTGGGATTAAGAGGTATCAGGGAGTGTGGTATAAGGGGCTAGTAGTAGTCGCAACCATGCAAGGGTTTTTGCCTTTTAATCTTTCCTAGTAGGAGCCTTCTTTGGTCAATTCAAAACGGTCAGGAAACTGACTGAGTTGTTGCATCTGAAAACTCTGCAACTGTAGCCCACAGTGCGTAACGCTGTGTGATTATAGTGAAAAAAGGCCACTGTTTTAATGCTTTCTGTCAAAATCACAATTCTACCTGAGCATAGAATTGCTCATGGCTCATGTGTCATCCCCCACTACATAATCATAGCCTGCAGAATTACCCGAATATATATAATGAAAAAGTCATGCTCGATGCTATCCCTGTTGTCCCTTTCAATCCTATCCTCATTCATCTTTAATGGTGTCTCTGTATGCAGACGGACACACACATCATTGATGTCCTGCATACTTCAGTGACCCTTTTCCATTGCTAGAGCAGAGCAGATCAATACTCCAGATTCTAGTACCTGACATGACGCTCAGGAGTATGTGTTAGGACATAGTGATATGTTATGACTTGTAACCTTTTGCTTTACCTTTATTTTCCATTCTTTTGCTTGTATCGTTGTCTTATCTCATCCCCTTGTGTCTCTGTTACATACTTTCCATCTAGTATGCATTCATAACTGCTTTGATACAGAAAGAAATACACTACTGTAGGTTCTCATGAGAGAACTTGAGTTATCAACAAAGAGAAAAGAACCTGAACAGCAAGGGCACATATACTTTATGTATACTGGGAAATAATTTGTTCCGGCGCTATACTGGTGCAACACTTTAACATCAGTACACACTGTATATCCTTGGTGTCTATTATGACTTGTCTAATTATTTGGTCAAACTTTTAATTACCAAAAAATTAGTACATTTGAGGGTTTTGGTTTTTTTTTTACTGCTGAGGCCAATCCAAGTTAGATTTGTGCCAATCCACAAGGAAGGAGGCACTGAACTTCTTTTTCTCTGATATATGTTTAGGAAGTTTAAGACTTAAGACCAGTTTCAGTGGTGCTGAATATGATTGCCCATGCAAAACCAGATCCGACTTAATGTAGACTTTTTAGAGAGCTAAAGATTTGATCTCTAAGATAAGGACTTAAGCAACTCATCTTACTCTTCAGTATGTCTACTTAATTCAAGTAGAGAAAATGTTTCTTTTTCTTTTCCTCTTACTGTAGCTTTGCCAGCATTGATAAAAACAGAGGCTGGCAGAAGGCCTACACTACAAACTTGGAGACGTTTCCTCAATAGTTGATTGGTTAATGCTGTTGGAAGCATTTCTGGTAGTGGACCAGTGAGGCCTAAAATGAGCAGTGACATCTAAAGAGAAGATTATTGGGTTAGTGTAATAACATGCTCTCCAGCCATTAGTACACACCAGGCATCACTCTCTCTGGTTGGCTGAATAAATCCTCCTCGCCTGTCAATGCTCAGTACAAAAATTATGAAGCATCTGCCTGGTGGAGTAAAGCCAGATATGATTTCCATTCTAACTATAAGGTACATTGTTCATAGTTAAACCAGGAGAAGGCCGCCCATAGCCGTTTTGTGAGCCTCTGTGACATTTTTGCTTTTGGGCAGCCCATCTACATCTTAAATTACTTTAAAGTGCAGCCTGGATTACATCAGATCAAGCTGGATATTTTATAATCGCTTTTTGAAGTCAGCCTTTTTAATGATCAACAAACATTTCAGAGATTGTACATTTGGTGCATTTAATTGTGTGGTTTGGGTCCAATACATATACATATCTCAAACATTATATATTGTATGTAAATTTCCTCCCTCAGTGTCAAAAATACCACATCAAAATAGCAATGTAGCTACAGTATAATTTAACAATATTGCATTGATATTCATACAGTATTTAACACATATATGTGAAACATGCCACACATAATAGCTCTCTGTCTTCTGTTTGCTGACAGTGACTTGTACGACTTCTACCACTATTTCTACATGCTGACCAACGTCCTGTTCTACGTCAGCTCGGCCATCAACCCTATCCTCTACAACCTGGTGTCAGCCACCTACCGCCAGATCTTCTTCTCCACACTGAGTTACTTCTGCATGCCCTGCCGACACACACCCAGGAGGCACCCCCACCCCCTGACCCGCCACTCCATCAGCATCTCCAGCAACCACACCCTCTCCACCAACATTATCAAAGACACAGCATACTAATGTGGAAATGGAATACACTTTCTCATCTGTAAAATCCATCCATTGCTGTTTTGTGATTACTGCTCCAACTTCATCGAGGAAATTCTGGTGCCATGTTGGAGACTGTTAGCAGAGGCTCATCCAGTACTGGGGTCAGTGTCATTGTCATGCGAGCTCAATTGCCCACTCTGAGACCACTGTTTCAGATGCACATTTTATCAACATTATTGTGTGTTGGCTCTTCATGCAGTACAACATGAGTTTGTGAAATAAAAAAGCAACAAAAATAAAATATGACAATGGAAGAATGAAAAAGGGAAAGGCAGATGTTAATTCAGTTGATCCTTAAAATAGACATTGATACACGTTTCTCTGTGTTATTGTTGCTGCTGATGCTTGGTTCTGTAGTGTACAAATGACTCTTCTGTTTCAGTGTTTTTAAACATCAACATAAAACTCCTGAAAGAACTTTTTTCAGTGAATCAAAAAAATGAATGGCCTCTGGCAGTAGTTTCACCTCTACAAAACATCTGATATAACCCTCTGTGCTATTTGTGGATAATCCTGGCTTTGATGTTAGAAAAAGAAAGGATGTAAAGCATGAGTATTTCTCTTCCTCAACTGTAAAGAAATAATCTCTGGCATCAATGCCAAATTGCATCCCTTGCTCTTGTCACAGACGCTTTTTAACAAAACTTTAGTAGTTCAGAAAGTCTGTCTGGGTGATTTTAGTGTGAAGGCAATCTGACAAAGTGTGTGTGGGGTCCTTGCAACACTGCTCAGACTCTGAAAGATGTCATGGGCAGGCAGACATTTTGATTACTTGTGGTAAGAGTTGTCTGCATTAATAAAAGACTGTAGGAAATGTGAGGAAATTGGGTAGACAGAGGAGAAGTGGCTGAAATTGATTATTTGAAGTACTTGTACATAGCAGTTGAGACTATGTGGAGCAAATAACACATGGTAGAAGTGAGTGGATGTCTCGACACAAGCATGGCTACCTGTAACTTAATAATGTTGAGCCTGTAGGGTCAAGGAAAGAAGCATTTCCACACAGAGCCCTCACTGTAATGCTTTCCCGCCAGCAGCTGCTCGAGAAATCTGAGGCAGGGAGATATCTGGGGACTCCAACTTTTCCATTAAGGGGAACAGGAGGGATGGACTCTATCTGCACTCTTCTTCAGCCAAAGCACCAAGAGTGACATAGAGGAGTCGAGAAATGCAATTGGCATTATATATCCATTAGCCATCAACAGCATTTTGAAAGGCCATTTTGAAATGGCGAGCACGAGATGCTTTAATTGTATATAGCAGTCTTTTTGCAGCATAAAATTTTGACCTGAAGCATTTCCTTCTTGTTGTCCTCAAATTATTATTAGCCCAGTGCACAATCTCACTAATCCTCTGATTTGCATCTGATTGTACACCTCATGGTTTATGTCCATTGCCAGTCTTCAGTGCCACTGCAAGAAATGTTGTATCCTTTATTTAGCAAGGCTGAAAGTAAGTGTGCAGAGCTCGAGGTGGCTACAGACCTGCAGTTAATGTTTGCCATATTTATTTAACTGTAACCAAGACCCTTTCTTAAACTTAACCAAGTGTTGTTAAGATTGCCTTTATTTGCCATAACCATAGGCTTTCCCTAAGATTGCCCATACCCTAACCATCATCAAGTGTTTTAGCTGCTTAAAGGCTGGAGTATGTTTGAAACAAACAACTTTGTAAACGCAAATGCATTTGAAGACAAAGTGGTAACAGCTGCCTCAAACAGTGACACTGAGATTTAGAAATATGAAAAGCCTGCTGTCAAGGAGAGGGGGGAGATCTACTTACCATTCAGATAAGGACAGTGGCCTACACCTCTGGATATTCATTCCTAGGGCTGCTGTGTGAAAAAAAGAGTGAAAAAAGGAGGTAAATACCACGTGAAGCAGGCTTAATTGACAGTCTGTTGATAAAACAAAGGTATTTTTAAATGTAGGGGATGGGGGGGCTCAGACATTTATCAACAATCACCTCAGCTGAAGCACACTGTCGCCTTAACCACAACCATACGTCAGCAAGTTTACTTGCCATCATTTCCATCACCATAACCATACCATAATTGCTATGCACAGACATTGCATGAAGCAAGAAATCTGAGAGCATTAGCAATGGAGCTAAAAAATGCTGACATTGAATACAACCAGTGGTTTTATGTAAGCAACTAATATCGATGTTCTTGTTTTGCAATCAGTTTGGCTGCACATGTGCATATGCAGCTCTGGTGCTTAGTGCTGCTGTGTCCACTTTGTTTCTGACTGTGCTGATTACAAACTTGAGTCACTGTATGTTGTCAGTATTGCAAACCATGCACAGTCCATAGAGTGTGAGGGTAATGCTTTGTCTATACATGCACTTGTATATTCTACAGTACGTTTTACTTACAATTTTTGTTATTGTGAATGTGCCTCTGCACTAGTCACTCATTCTATGCTTCTCATTTTTGACATAAACAAATGGGGTCATTGAATAAACAGCACTTCATCATTTTATTCAAGGGATCATTTTCGCTGGTACTGTAATTCAGAATGGAAACCTGTATACATTGATTTCAATTCGCTACAAATGGAAATCAATGGATTTCATAATAAAAGGCTGTAGTAATGATACAGTGCCAAAGTCACAGCAACTGAACTGTTCAGTGTTTGCAATGCTATTGTTACTAAAGTACTATTTTTCAATAGATTCCTATGTTTTCCAAGTTGAACACCATAGGTTTTGTTGATGTAACGTGAGTCCCATGAATGAATATAGTCAGCAGTGTCTTTTAGAGACAACTTTGACTGACTTTTGGCTTTATGCTAGTGTCAATTTGCTGACATATGCACAGTGAGGATGCTGACTGACGCTAAAGAGGTTATAATGTTTACCACCATAGTTTGCTGCATACATTTGCTAAGCACAATTAGCAGGCCGCTGATGGGAATATCAGCATCTGCTGATGTACCATTCAGCTTGGTCCTCAACCAAAGTAACTGACAAAGTAGAATTCTGACCTGATAATGCCACTGGACTATATATAATTAATATATAACTGTTCACCTTAATGGATTATGATAACATTTGACCACTAAAACTACAATGTGCTCCAAACCCTTTTGTTATACTTTAATAAATACTTGACACTCCTGAACACTTTCAGTATATCACAGCAGTAAACTGCCAAATCAAATCTCCAGCTCTTTGTAATATATTTATTATGCTATGACTGATCATTTTTAATGTAATGTACGAGGGGCAGCAAAAAAGTTCTGAGACTGTGCTTTCAAGCAGCAAAAGCTATACCTGCTCTGAAGTTGGCTACCATGCTTTTTCAAGTGGTGACCTTTTGCAGTGATGAACTGGTCCTGCCACACTGGGAACATTCACTGGAATGTCCTCTGTAACACATCAAGTACAACCTGTGACTTCTGCTGAATCAATGTGTCAAGACGGTGACCCTTCAGCTTGATTTTCATTTTTGGGAATATGAAGAAGTTGTGGGGAGCCAAATCAACCAAGTAGGGTTGCTGGGGAATGACAATAGTGCATGTTTATAACATTGTGCAAGCAGACATGTTGTCATCATGGAGCCCCTGGTTGCCATCATGCTACCCAGAGCACAGCCCCATGACCGTCAAAGAAAATGATGAGCATGTCCCTGACATGAACTGCCTTCTTCGGTCTTGGAGACTGTGGGCTTATCCACTGCAAAGACTGCTGTTTTGTGTCTGGGTCATCACCATACACTCAACTCTGTTCACCAGTGATGATCCTCAAGATGAAGCCTGGATCATCCTGGGCTTGTTGACCGAGATCTTCGCAGACTTTAGCATGGTGCTGCTCGTATCTAATGCACACCCGCAAGTGGTCACAAAAAGCATGTGTAACACAGATCATTATGTTGACAATTGGTGATGATGATGTATTCTGCATCACTTGACATGATGAAGACTACTGACTCATAACAAATACTTCTTGTGACTGCTGCATGTACATTACCGTAGCGTGCTTCAAAGCAGGCATGGTCTCAGAACTCTTCTATTGCACCTCGTAGTCATTATTGGTGAGTTGAGTTACTCACTATGCATTGTATTGTTTGATATGGCGCTGTGGTCCTGTGGTTGTTGATTCTGTGGAGGCTTTAGCCACTTTACTGTATATACTGTATGTTTTATTATGACTTCATTCACATTCCCTTTCCTGCAGGTTCACCAGACAGCCATATGGAATGGAATACACAGGAAAATGTAAATGAAAATGTATAGCCCGTTAAACTGACAAACTATCCAAACTGTACATGCAGTGGTAGTAATCTGTATTTTGGAGTTTGCTGTACCGATCTGCACATGGATGTATTATAACTTGAATGTGCATTGGCCCAGTGTTTGTTGTATTTAAATCAAAGGAATATTTTGCTTATTTTACCTTTAGCTATGTTGAACTGTATGTCACCATGTTTCTCTTCCAAAATGTTATTTCATTACATTATAAAAAGAAATAATAAAACAATGGAGATGTATAAAACACTAATGTACTAATGTTTCTGTATACGGCATTTGTCTCCTCTGTCTCACTCCTGCCACACAGTCTCTTTCACTGGTATGCAAGGCTAAGCAATGAGAAGTGCACATATATTACACGAATGCACAGACACAAATACACACGCACACAGACCACTTAGCAGAACAGTGTTTGACCTTTTCTAAGGTACACTCAAGACAACTAATAGCTGCAGGCTTAAAAAATGTTGCTCACATCGCACATGCATTTAGGCGCAGAGGGTTGTTGCCTTATCAAACGAGCCATATGTCTTACTAAAGATCATAATTGAGGAATAACATGTTACATTACCGTGTTCCTCACTGTGAAGTAGGTAATTGAACCTCACAACAAAACATCCAGAAATATCCACTTTTGTGGTTGTTTGTTCAGACATATTGTACATTGTGGGACTGAATATAAGATGGCACTTTGGATTTTTCTCTGCTGACAAATGGATAGAGAACAGGCCTGGTCAACAAAACCACCAAGGAAATATAAATGGAGTAAAGCTCATTGGTTCTTGTTTGTGAGGAGCCAAAGATGTTATTTTTTTCTTTCCTCGTAGTCAGCTTAGAGAAATATTAGCTGGGAGCTTGGATCAGTTAAGTTTAAAATGCCATTACTTATTTTTATAGCCTACATGTAGTTGCTGCTGGTAGTTATCATGTGTGTCACACAGCACAAAAGTGACTGACCACTGAGTTTCCTAGCAACAGCATACTACTGCAAAGAAAAAAAGAAAAAAATCTTGATCTGTTGTTATCCAAGGTGATTGGGTTGCTGCTACTTGATTATCTGAAGTGGCAAATGCTGTAAAGGTGGCATAACATCTTACAGAAAGTTATTTCAGTATTTTAATGTACTATCTATTTATCTGTCTCTAATATAATATCTGTTTTCTCTAACCCTGATATACAAAAACTTAATTAACTTTGAACTGACATTCAAATTTTGACAGCCCTGCTGTGGCTAGTTATGTTTGCTAAAGTTATAAATGCCCAATTACTAGTGTACAGATGAGCCCTAATCTTTTGACTTTGTTGTGATGTACCAAAAACAAGCACTTCAGTTTTGTTCCTAGTGCGGTAAAGAATGTGCTGGGACATCTAATCTTTAATCTGATCAATGTAAATTTTCTGATCATGTGATTTCAGACTGATTTTCTGAAATCTGATCAATTTAAACCAGATTAGGACTAGTTTTCGTTGTTCTTAGTTGTTATTCTTGGCATTTCTGCTAATACTGTTTGTGAGGATCAATTACCGTGACCTGATGTAGATAAAAATTTACGTTTATTCTAAGTTAGATTGTTTATTTTTCCAATACATGTCAAGCTTGTGAATTGCTGGGTTTGAGGCATTCTAAAGGGCTATACATACATTGGACCAACTTTACTTTCAAATATTTGGTTTTTCTTACTCTAGACCCTTTTTTCTCTTTTCTTTCCCCCCTTTTGCCATGCAGTGCTTGATGTGAAATTACAATTCCTTCCCTTGTCCCTCCTTGTCCTCTATTCCATTCTGCCAAATGGAAGTTTAAGCGCATGGCAGATTGCAACAAAGCGGTCCATATATCACCTCTGAGTGGGAGACTGCTCTCTTTTATGACCAACTGCAGATTTCAAGTGGCAGCTTTTGAATTGGTTTATAACAGCAGGCTGACATTCACACAGACACTCTTACACTTAATGCTTGGAGAAAGCAGGGGAAGATCTTCGATTGCATCCATAAAAACAAGCAGAGTAATCAAACAATTTGGCGCAGCTGAAAGACAGACAAACAAAACTCTTTATGTTGTCGTTTGCTTTCTTTTATCAGTCTCCTTTAGTGACTGGATTATCCTGCAGACTAAAATTTATTTTAATTTGTGTATGTATATGTCATCCCTGTACCCTGTGGAGTTTTCGTTGCAAGCAAACGATATTGTTTACATTCAGTGTGTATATGCAGTCAGCAGGAATGTATATTATGCCACTCTGCATGCATGTGCATCTTTGAGCACATGTTGGTACTGTATAGTGCAAAACTGCTGACCTGAGGAAATTTAAATATAGAAAATTAAGATTTGGACTTTGATTACTAAGGCAAAGGTCGAAGGTTGGAAGCTTCAAGGTATTTGTGTCAGCAATGGACATTTTAACTCTTATCAGTGCTTCACTCTCAACTCTTCACCATCTTCACTTCAACATCAACAATTCAACAGTTTTAACTGCTTTTATCATTTATAATTCGGCCAACATTTCTTTTGCTTTCAGCCTCTGCACATTATCTGACATCTAAGTTTTGTTTTTCACAAACAAAACAATTCAACTACTTCAACTCAGATTTGAACTAAGGTCACTTCTTAAAGGGACATGCGATATTTTCTCCTCGCCCACACTAAATTAGGCTCCAGACCAGCTGTTGAGACCAAACAGCTGAGAGTGCTTAAGTGCACTTATGCATAGGAATAAGGAAGTTCAACAGTTGTGAAAATCTAGTGCCAAAGAAAATGGCCGTTTGATGGTAAGTGGTGAAAACATTCAGAACAAGGTGTACACACATATTTTTAAAGCCATTGTTTTAGGTGGGTATAATAGGTTTTGCTGCTGAACTCCTACAAAACAGTGCAGTACTGATATAACTGCCTTCACTTTGACATAAACTGACACTTCAGCTACCTTCACCCTTTACTAATGAGCTGACAATTCTTTTGCTTTCAGCTCTCAGTCAACTGTTATTTCAGCTATTTCCAGCGCTTCCATGCAAATTGACAACTCTGCTTCGTGTAGGGCTTAAGAGGCAATATTTTCATCAATTGCACCTCAACTGATTACAACTGCTTCCAGCTCTGTACTTCAACTGACACTTTAATTCCTTCAAGTGCATCTACTTAAACCGCAGTTCCCATACAATATTTCACATGGAGAGAATTGTTCACCTGTGTCTGCAAGTATAAACAAGCACACTCAAAGCTTCTTCAGGAAAAATAGCCTTTGTGTTTGTTTGTTTTTTCAACTAGAATAGTTGAAAAAATGTACTGATCTACTTAAGGAGATTAATTAAATGAGAGATGGGTAAAATAAAAGCTTCTTCTACAGTTCTCTTTGATTTGATGTGAATTCTCGTGGTAGTTGGATGGGTCAGTGTCAATGAGCAACAACATCTTCTGCCTCGCAGACTGTAAAGCATCATTATGAGTGTCTCAGTGTCAGCCAGGTTATAAATGGCAGTGCATCACTGCCCACCGCCTGCAAGGCTGCTTTGTAAACTATCATGCCATTCATACTGTACAGCAGCTTACCCCTACAGTAATGTTATGTTAAAGGGCTGGGCAAGTAGCTGCCAGCCATGTGAGTGATAGCTTAAAAATGGAGTGATTATGGTTTTCTTCTATCAAAGTAACAGGTTCTCCCCACTCTTTAAGCTTTGTGGGCTTTTCCACCCTCAGTTCTGATGATTTCCAGAGGGTCAGACCTGAGCTTTGATTTTATATTGATTTTCAATTTTTCCCAGTTATTATTTGTGATTAGGAGGGCCTATTGAACATAAAAAATACAATTTTGACCTAAGAAATTCACCAGTGTGCAAGTATAAAAATGTCTTTTGGGGTCCAAGTCTGAGGGGGCTGGGACCAGCATTCGCAACGCAACAGACCTGGAAGCATGCTGGGTTGACTTGCCTGCCCGTGTTGGTGCTCCCTGGGCATGGACCACACGGGGGTGGGTACCTTTGATACTTTGTTTGAATGCAAATGTGAACTGTAAGAGTACTGTATGTGTAACTGTATGTCAGTGAATGTCTTGATAGCATGGGTGTTTATGTGGTGAGGTACCTGATTGGTTATGAGAATCACCATTTCTTTTCTCTCTTTTCTTGGTGTTGGCTATGGCCCACAATAGTCTGTGTTCAGTAAATGTACTCCACTTCTTGTTTGCTCCAGGTAGAAACCAAAGAATCAGGTTTTCCCTTAAATTACACAAGAACAGTAACAAGAAATGCACTTACACGTTATGACACAGAAAATCGAATGAATGAATTGATAGTTTAAGCTGCAGTTGTTTGTTCCCTGTGCTCCAGTTCAACAGTTTTTCATCTTGTACACTTCATTCCCAGGGGGACATGGCTTCCCTGCACTGCCCTTCTTGAACCAGGTACCAACAACTGAGTGGTCTTGAACCAGTCTCCAGTGAAGCTTAACCACCATGCCAATGATCCCTTTCACGTTGGACACCTCTGTGTTTCTTATTTTATAGATAAGTATTAGTATAGGTGCAACCCTAATCATCAGTCATGCAGCGGTGTGATAATTAATTATTTCATTGATGCATTGCTATACTTGAGGCAGCGGAAGAAGGGACTGTGCAACTGGCTAATAAAACCTGACAAATGTGCCATTGTAAAAAGATTCCAACAAGGTGCAACTTGCTTTAAAAGGGAATGGGAGATGGAACTCTTTGATTGGTTTACTGCATTTCACGTAGAAACACATCCATGATTAATTAAGCGACTAAGTACAACCATTTTGAACCATGGGTCTGGTGAAGTGGATTTGGAAACATCCTAAATGCACTTGCACCATGCACTTAAATTGTTAAATACTTCATGTTAATAGGATCTGGCTGCATCATGCTTTGGCTGTGCTCACTCATGGCTCTGTTGCTGCTTGTTTAGATGCTTGTGGTTCTACTTGAATTAGACAGCCCTCTGTTGCCTCGACCTCCTCTGTAATCACTCATTTCAAATTACGGGATAGCCGATCTCACAGCACAGCTGCTGACATTAGGCAACCTCTATTTTTTTCAAGACGATGCAGCAATCATAAAAAAAATAATGACTTCATCTTCAGCACAACGCTTTGGTAATGACAGCTACTTAGCAGGTATCATTGATCAAATTTAAAAACATAATTAAAAATTATTTTCAACAACTGTTGAACAACAATAACTGTCAATGAAGAGTGATTTTTATATGCTGTACATGCGCAGTTAAACAGTGTAGCAAGGCAAAGAATCAGGTGTTATATCTGTGGCCCTCAGACCCAGTTGACACACACCGGTTAGAATGGCATCAGATCCAGCAGGCGTGATGCAGCTGCTTGCTGTGTACAATGTGAATATGTGTAGATTGTGACTGTAGTTTTGACAATTAGTTAATGAATAACACCAGTTTAAGTGTCTGTGGACACGTAAGACTATGGAGCACAGCTGAGGTGGATAAATTAATGATCCTATTGTTCAGGGTACTTAAAACATGGTAATTATGGATCTGAGTCCAGCTAAGGCTGCATATTTTGCCATAAATTGCATTTAGTTTGAGGAGAGGCAGCCACATGCCATATTTCTTGATTTCCTTTTCATTTGCCTCACTAGCAGAGTGAATGAGCCATGACTCTCTTCCTCTCTATCCTGCCGGGTAGACTTTTTCACGGGGGATAACATTGCCTGGAAGAAAACCACCATGAAACACCCACAGAAAAAGAGATTAATTAATGCAGAAAACAGAGAAAAGCATGTAAGCAAAGAGGAACAGAAAGAAGCACAAGGGATGAACAATGTGAAATAGAGAGAGAAACAGGGAAAGCCTGTAAAAAAGGAAAGATAGATGGATGAACTGAGAGGAAGAGATCCAGACAGACAGAAAGAAAGAGAGAGATAGAGAGAAAGAGAGAGAAAGAGCGCGAGAAAGATCTGTCAAGCGTATGAACAGCACGTTACCGCCCAGTCACTGGAGCTAGGTAAATCAACACAGGAGGTATCCAAATCCAGTCTCTGGGAATTTGCACAGCAAATTGTTATTAGAGCCAACACAGGAGCTTAGAGATGGCTTTCCCACAGGTTTCCATGAGGGAGCCATCACACTCATTAGCTGCAGTCGGACAGAGGAGAGAAAGCAGTGAGTTAGAAGGGCCAGGTCACAGACCAAACACTCTGTAACATTCCTCACTGTTCTTTCAGTTTACTTTTTGTCAGCTTGCAGACTGAAAATACAGGCTGGAAAATAATGCTATAGAATATCATAGAAAATGTCATAGACTACTGCATTTGAATATGGCCACCCCACCCTCCATACCTGTGACAGCTCTTGCAAGCATTATGTAAAATTATATTTAATCCTGTATTTTATGATTATTCTATATATTTATGCCTTCTATACTATGTAAATGGCAGAATTTCTGTGGGAATTATTTGACACGTAAACCGTATGTGCTTCTACAAGGCAAATATTTCTCTTGTAAAATTCTGTTTGGGGACTATATAGAGACTATGCGTTTCCCTCTTTCTTTCCTTACCTCCTTTCCAAATGACAAAATGAAGCCTGGTTACACTCAGTTGTCATATACTGTATGTCATATCTCTTTTTGATGATTTTAATAAACATCCAGCTCATTTCATGTTTGTGAGGTGCAATTAACTTTAACTTTATTAAGAATGGGTTGTTGTTTTATAAAACCCTATTGCAATCAAGGAAGTCAAACATCACAACAATTAAAAGAAATGTTGATTTGTTCTAAACAAGTCAAATAATCACTCATTCAGTTCAGTGGTAACAGTCCTTCCTGTCTGTGATGAATCAGAGCTGAGTTTGTTTTTTAGGCCCCACCCCCAAGGTTTGCAGGAGTCGATCTTCTATTTTCACTGTAATAAATTTACTTATATTTAAATAACCGTGTGTACATGCCCACACATGCATGCAAGTTTCATAGTTTCAATAACGTGTGTAAGAGTCTAAATTATGGTCTGTACACAGACACTTTTATTTGTATAACCATCCATAAAATGTAATTCTTGGGTGATATTGTGACATCATCTATGATGAGGTTATTCACCGGCTCAATAATAGTCCTGAGAAACAGGAGGCCCCAGTGTGGCTGATACAGCCTGCAGCTGTGAGGTAATTGAAATTGACTGCTGGATAAATGCTGTTTTATAGTCATCTGGTCTGTACGTAAAGGATTGTGTTTGTTCTTTGAATATCATAACAGGGGCACAGACTAACAAGTAATACAAATTCCAAAAAGTTACAGCAGATCAAGCATTGCTTCCATAAATCTGATGTTGACAATATAAACCGAATCCCACAATATTGTCACAGTCTGAACTTTCGCAGCTTGCCAAAGATTGTTTCAGCTTGTGCAGGCTTATCTGTATGCATGAGATACCAACAACATAGGTAGGGAATCACCCATCTAAATATTTCTCCATAGGAGTGGTACTCATAATGTGATGGTTTGATCATGTGGGTAGCAAGCATTTTAAACTCAAGCTTGATCTATTAGCACCATTAAAAAGTTATGGTGAAAGTTTTAGCTAACATTCACTCTAAGCTGTGTGTGTTTCCACCTGATAAACATTCAGTATGTCCAGTGTTCTGGTTCTGATCTGGTCTTTCTCAGATACTAACTGAAATATCTGGCTTTTATAGCTGCTACATTCTCCCTTACATTCACCACCTAGTTCGCCTGGCTGTTTGTATTGAGCAGGGGGTGCACAGTGGATTTATTAGAACCTTTTAGCTGGAACATTGCTTGTAGTTGCTAGCACTGAGCAGTCAGCATGAAATAAACCAGAAAGCTGCAAGCAGAAAGATCAAAACAATGAGGTAAAAGACACAACAAAGCTCCACAGAGCTGAAGGAAGTGCAGAGTTGGGTGATAATCTTGTGTGCATTCATCACTGCGAGTGACCAGTGCTGTGACCAGACGCTCTTCTCCTGCCTCGCTGCCAGTCTCTCTCTCCCCTTCCCTTTGTGTGTGTGCGAGTGTGTGCCTGATTGCAGGATTGGAGTCAGGTGTGCAGGAGCCCGGTCACCAGCTGCCAGCCATCATCATCATCATCAAGCTCAGCTACAAATACCTGGTTCCTGCCTCACATATCCTCCAGAGCTCGTTTGAACTTTTCTGAACATTTTGCTTTTTTGCCTGCCTTATTATTTTCTCCTTTTCTCCTCTGCCTCAACAACCAGACCCCTGAACTGCTCGATTGAACCTGCCTGTTCCCAGGCTACACCCCTGTGCTCACATATACAGCTGGTTTCCTGAAAAAGCTGTTACACACTTATGTTTTACTGTCTTTAAGTACGCATCAGTGACTGAAACGTTACCCATAAGACTACAACAAGGAGTCAACTGGCAGTCACTTATGAGCCGAGTGACAGTTTTTGAGAGAAGGCATTTTGTTCAAGGTGTTGCACTCAGTCTACTTCTGCCTTTCTCCTTCAGTTAGAACTGTGGCCTGTGCATCACCATGGCAACCTCTGTGCACAGGCACACAGCTGATTCAGATCAGTTTTTAGATTAGATTAGACAGATTAGACACCTTCTCCTCATACAATTTTCAACTGCTTCCTCATACAGATTTAAGACAGCCATGCAGTTTAGCCTCAGCTTTTGCAGAAGGCAGCAATTCCATCACAATTTTGAAAGAAATAGCATTTTCTAGCTTTTAAAGTAATGAAAGGGGTCAGCAAAGTCATTAATTCTGTCCCAAAGTTGTTAAATTGCCAACCTTTTCACATTAAACAAGGTCAGTTCATTAACTGTTAAAGCACTGCACTATAATTTTACCAATTAGTTCTATGTCAGAAAAAAACAATTTTTCATGAATAATGATATACTGAACAACTTGTTCTCTGAAAGATTTTCAGTATAATAATCCATTTCTTGAACCCACAAACTTTTTATGAAAAGGATGTAGAAGCTTTTAATATATGACGGACAGATAAGGGAGTTTATTAGCGGAGTCAGTGCTGGCAGCATATTGGTGGCTGAGAGCCCAAGTGCCACATCTTCCAAGGACTTTAGCATTTTCTCAGCACTATTGTCTCTTGTTTTATATTCAATGGCTACAATGGAATGGTGTCAACAGAAATGCAATGTCTCTGCAAGTTATAAATCTCTTGAGTGTTTTTCATTCCATTAACTTTTCATTGTACTTCCTGTTCTTTCCCATCTCTTCTGGTTATGTTGTTTAGGATCTTGTTATAAACATCACCCAGGAGGCTGAATCTCAGCAGGATGCCATGCCAAATCATTTGGTACAAGTTTTAATAGTGAACTTTCAATAAATCAGTTAACAGTGCACTTGTGACCTTGGTTCAGAGGTAACATGGTTACATATACAGTATATTACATATCAGAGCATCCCAAGAACCTTCATCCAAGCAGGTGAAAAACCAAAGGCCAACCGCATATCTCCTGATTTTGACCCACTGAATGGAGCCAGAGATTGGGAGATGCAAGTGGACTGAGGACAAAGGCTCATTTTACCATGTGACAACGACCCTGCAACCTGACCTGGTCCTCTGGTCCAAATCTCGCCGACATGCATACGTCATTGAATTGACAGTCCCTTGGGAAGATGCAGTCAATGAGGCATACGAGTGTGAGAAGCTGCGATACACCAACCTAGCATCCGAAGCAGTGGACCGAGGCTGGACCGTGAAGTTGCGGCCAGTCGAGGTGGAGGGCAGGGGCTATGTAGCTAGCTCAACATCAAGGCTACTTTGGGATACCGGAGTCTGGGCACAAGCTCACAGGAGAGCAATAAAAGACCTGAGACAGCTGAAAGGAGCAGACACTGGTTGTGGCTGAAAAGGAAATATGCTGCCTTGGCTGCCAAGATGTCCAGCTAATCAAAGACACACACCCAGGCTTGATCAACCTGTGGTGGGCCTGCCTTGGTGGAGGGTGTATTGTGATAAATGGCCACCTTTTTATGATACTGAGGTACACAAGTGATGATATGTGTTTTGTGGTAACATCATTACCTGATAGCTGTCTCTAAGGAACCCTGTCAAGAAACACTTATGGGGCAGAAATGTCTGGGATTGTAACACCCACTACTACTAATGAACCCTTATATCAATTACCCTCCAGTAGACCCCACCCCACCCCCACCCCCCAATTTGGAAGGTGTTTCATGAAGCTTGTGCTGAGGTTTGCTTTCAAATCATTACATTACACTGTAAATCATTGCTAGTATTTTGGATAAAAAGGTTTCATTACCTTGAAAGAAATTTCACACTTTTTTTGTCAGTACAGTCAAAAATGCCTCCAGTCAAACAGCAATTACACTCAAACAGAAATGTATGTGACAGAATCCAAAATGAGAAAAAAGCAACAAGTTCTGCATAATTTTTCTTTAGATTGTATCTACCCTCTAGACTGCCTGGTAGGAAACAGGAAATGTTAAAGTCTGACATTTTGTTGACTCCTAAATCATTATTTTTCAAGCCAAATAAACATTCTGATCAAGACTGCTGCAAAAGGACACAAAATCCAAAGGGCTTTTTCACTTGAATGTTAGCAGGAGTACTAGGCACCTGATTAATAGTGGTGTGCGATACTGCATATTTTAGTATCGATCCGATACCAAGTAAATACGGGCCAGTATCGCCGATAGCGGTACTTATCAATAAATAAGGTGGATGCATCATTCAATTGCTAAATCTCAATTAATTTTCATGACCTTAAGTATTTTTTGTGATGTTTCCTTTTTTATTATTAAATAGTTAAAACTCAGGACAGAACTAGGACAAAGTTTATAATTAAATAGAAAATGCTTTATTATCAAATGTTTTTGCGCGTCTAAGTCACGTCACGTGACTCATGTGACAGCGCAACATCTAAACACAAGAGGGGGGAGGGGACCAGCGAGACCAGCGAGTCGGGCGACCTGGCTGTTTCCTCTTTGCCGAAACGGCAGCATTGCGAACAAGAACGGAACTTAAAGTAAAGAATCAATCTCACCAGGCTACAATCGATCTGATACCGATACCCACTTGGTATCGATACTATCGATATTTGGATTGATCCGCTCACCACTATTGTACGTGACAGAGTTAATGCTGCTCATGATTGGTCTGAGTGGAGCTCCTTCTTTGTGTATTTTGGGGAGACATCTTGTTCAGGCTGAGTGGGGGTTCTGTCAGACAAAGTCTTCACCCACTTTTCTTGCAGCTCCCCCTGTGTGATGTTTGGGTTCCTTTTTGAATTGTGTGGGTTCCCCGGGTGTGGTCTGTCTGAAATTTCCACTTTTGACGTTCTCTTTGTTGTGTTGGGACAATTGGGCCTTTTTTGCAAACTTGAAGATCTCATCCATGACGTCCATTGAAAACACCACGGTTAGTAGGTCACCTATCAGGTCCAGTTTCACCCTCAAAGCATCTATGGTGAAGTGTACCTGTCTGATTCGTTCACTGATATGAATAGACATTTATAAGACCCATTTGAACACTGATGTGCTTAATGTAAAATACTATGATGAATGGAAAACACTTCTTCTCTATTCATCATAATGACTTAAGCCTTTTTTGTTCAGTGTTACACTTACTACAGACAGTACATATGTAAGTGTGTTGTAAAATATTTTAGAATATTGTTTTTATGCTCGGAACACACATACACGGTAACAAATATTTTTGTATTTTCCAACAAAAACAATGTACACAGTGTGCATCCCAACCAACACAAAGTTGCACATACAGTGGTCGACATATAAAACAACAGAAGCATTTACTGTATACAGTTACAGTAAAAGAGAGAAAGAAAAGAAAACCCATGCTGCATCCTCTCTGTTTCCGTCTGGCCACAGATCACAAGCAATGTTTTCATCCACATCACAAGCAATGTTTTCCCTGGCCAAGCAGCGGGGGAAATATTGCCTAGCATGGTGAATCACACATGAAAAGCATCAACTGCTATATGTTCACATCAGGATCACTTTATTGGCCAAGTATATGTGCTCATATACAATATATACTTTGACTCCGGTTAAACGTTACACTCTCCGCACTCCAATTGCACTGCAATTTCATATGTACAAAAATATGCAAAAGGATTTAAATGTACAATAACATACAAATAAAGGTGAATGGTGGTCAATGGAGTGCAAATAGATCAGTGAGGTAGTACAGTATGATATGATAGACAGTATGCGCAGGGGGTTATTGACACTATATGGAGTTGCGGCCTGGGAGAAAACTGTTCTTATGTCTGGATGTGCTGGCATACAGAGTTCTGTAGCATCTACCAGAGAGGAGAAGTGTGAACAGGTTGTCTCCGGGGTGTGATGAGTCTGCAGAGATGCTCACTGCCCATTTCCTGACTCTGGAGGAGTACAGGTCCTGAATGGAGGGCCGTTCGGCACCAATGATCCTCTCTGCAGTCCCGATTGTCTGTTGTAGTCTGTGTTTGTCCTGATTGGTGGCTGAACCAAACAAGATGATGATGGAATTGCAGAGGATGGACTGGATAACTGCGGTGTAGAACTGGAACGGCAGCTCCCGAGGCAGGTTGAACTTCCTGAGCTGACGCAGGAAGTACATCCACTGCTAGGCCTTTTTGATGAGAGAGCTGATGTTGGAAGTCCACTTTAGGTCCTGTGAGATGGTGGATCCCAGGAACCGGAACGTTTCCACAACAGGTGTTGTCGAGTATGGTGATGGGGGGCAGTGTTGTCCTGAAGTCCACTGTCATCTCTACAGTCTTGAGTGGGTTCAGCTCCAATTTGTTATGGCTGCACCAGAGGACCAGCTGCTCAACCTCCCGTCTGTATGCAGACTCGTCACTGTCTCTGATGAGGCCAATGACCGTTGTTTCATCTGCAAACTTCAGGAGTTTAACAGATGGGTCTCTTGAGGTGCAGTCGTTGGTATAGAGGGAGAAGAGCAGTGGGGAGAGCGCACATCCCTGGGGGGCGCCAGTGCCTGATTGTGCTGGATGTGATTTTCCCCAGCCTCACATGCTGCCTGCTGTCTGTCATGAAGTTTGTGATCCACACTGACAGGTGAGAGCTGGAATGGTGAGCTGGGTCAGTTTGGTACGGAGGACTTCTGGAACGATGTTGAACGCTGAGCTGAAGTCCACGAACAAGATCCTTGCATAAGTCCCAGGGGAGTCGAGGTGTTGGAGGATGTAGTGCAGACCCATGTTGACTGCATCCTCCACTGACCTGTTTGCCCAATAGGCAAACTTCAGGGGGTCCAGCAGGGGTCCTGTGATGTCCTTCAGGTGGGTCAACATCAGTCTCTCGAATGTTTTAATGACAGATGTCAGGGCGACGGGTCTATAGTCATTCAGTCCTAAGATGGAGGGTTTCTTAGGGACCGGGATAATTGTTGAGCGTTTGAAGCAGGAGGGGTCTTCACACAGCTCCTGTGATCTGTTGAAGATCTGTGAAGATGTGGGCCAGCTGGTCAGCGCAGACTTTCAGACAGGAGGGTGAGACACCGTATGGGCCTGGAGCCTTCCTGGTATTCTGTCTCCTGAAGAGCTGGTACACATTCCTTTCACAGATCCTCATTGATGGTAGGGGGTGACGGCAGAGCAGGGAGTGAGTGGGAAGTGGTGATGGTGGGGAGGGATGGGGGTGGAGCAGGAGGTGATGATGGTTGTCTGATGTCAGGAACGGAGCGGGTGACGGCTGTGAATGAGTCCTCAAACCTGAACTCGTTGAGTTCGTCAGCCAGTTGAGGACTCTCTGCCATGTGGGGGGATGGTCTCCTGTAGTTGGTGATGTCCTGCAGACCTCTCCACACTGACGCTGGGTCGTTGGCTGAAAACCGTTTTTTCAGCTTCTCATTGTAGCACTTCCTTGCTACTCTGATCTCCTTTTTGTCAGCGTGTTCCTGGCCTGGTTGTACAGGACTCTGTCCCCACTTTTGTAGGCCTTCTCTTTGGCCTGGCAAAGCTGCCTGAGTTTAGAGGTGAACCAGGGTTTGTTATTGTTGCATGTGCAGAAGGTTTTAGTCTGCACACACATGTCCTCACAGTAGCTAATGTACGACTTCACAGTGTCAGCGAGTTTGTCCAAGTCTGAAGCTGCAGCCTCAATCCGTGCAATCAAAGCAGGCCTGTAGTTCCAGCTTTGCATCAGTGGTCCATCTCCTCAGTCTTCACTACAGGCTTAGCAGATTTTAACTTCTGCCTGTAAGTTGGTAGAAAATGAACCATGGAGTGATCAGAGAGCCCCAAGGCTGCACGGGGGACAGAGCGATAGGTGTCCTTTAACGTCGTGTAGCAGTGGTCCAGAGTGTTTGAGTGCCTGGTGGGACACTTAACATGTTGTCTGTATTTTGGAAGCTCATGGCTGAGGTTTGCTCTGTTGAAGTGCCCGAGAACAATGAGCAGGGAGTCTGGATGTTTCTGCTCCATGTCCGTTATCTGGTCAGCCAGGTGTTGTAAAGCCTCACTAACACAGGCGTAAGGTGGGATGTAAACACCGACCAGAATGAGGAGATCTCCCGTGGTGAATAAAGCGGCTTACAGTTTGTGAATATGATCTCCAAGTGAGGGCTGCATGATTTCTTCACTGTGACATCTGTACACCAACCCTCGTTGCTATAGAAGCAGCTCCCATCTCCTCTCTTCTTTCCCGTCAGCTCCATGTCGCGGTCTGATCGGAAAAGTTGAAAACCCGGCAGGTGAAGTGCGTTGTCCGGGATGTGTTCACCAAGCCAGCTCTCAGTGAAGCACAGGGCAGCAGATCTGCTAAAATCCACATTTCTTCTGTTAAAGAGCAGCAGTTCGTCCATCTTGTTAAGAGAGTGGACGTTTGCCAGATGTAAGCGCAGTACGAAATCCCCGCTGTCTGAGCTTAATGAGTGCGCCGGCTCATTTCCCTCGTCTGCGTCTCCGGTACATCCCATAGAGAGCTGCTCCTCCTCCAACTAAAAGTACAGATAAAAATTCAGCGTCAAAGAAAAAAACTGTGAAAAAGTCTCTCTGGATGATTCCCCAATGTTTAAAAGTTGCTCGCGAGTGTACTGGATGAGGGAGGGACGGCTTAAAACACAAAGAACATGAAAAGTACGAGAGAGCAACACACCGAGGCTGCCATCCATGGTGCCATATTCATCAGGTTTTGTGTTTTCCATAGCTTGGAGACGGGGTATATGCATTTGTAGATTTTTGTCATACTCTTTCCATCCCCAGGCAGAAAAAAATTCTTCCATAAGACTGAGGAATGGAGAACATGGAACAACAACAAAAAGCGTGGGTGGTCAGTGAACCAGTTATGAACCACAGCAGCCCAGTGGAAACTTACGTTGTTCCAAATGACAACATACCTGAGCTGCTCTGGGCCATCTATCTGATCTGGTGGAATGAGTGTGTTGTGTAGGGTGTCCAGGAATGTGATCAGATGAGCAGTGTGACCGGCAAAGGGTAGCGTGGGGATGGATGACGCCGTGGTGGGTATTCGCTGCACACATTGTGATGTTCCCTCCGCGTTGGCCAGGGACTTCAACAATGGCTGATATTCCTTTCCCTCTTTCGTCTTTTTGTGAGATTGAATCCAACCTCATAAATGAAGATGAACTGGAGCTCCACTGCAGCCACCTCAAGCTCAAGGACTCTCTGAAAGACACATGACAATATCAGAAACAGACATGGAGTGGTCTCAATTGTGAAGCACAATCATTATGATTACAATACTGAATTAAAACTGCAAGCAGTGATAATGGGCCCTCGCACCTCGCACGAACTCGGGGACCTGGCAGACACCGAATTTCAAAGGAACTCAGACGGGGAGGTGTTATTGAATATTTCCTCCTGTTGCCAATAGGTGGCGCTATGTGACTATTTAGTCTTGCAGCTGTCTTTAGTTCGCCGCTCTGATTGTACGTGTGTAATTTGAGGCAGATCGGACGAAGTATGTTTAAATTATAGCACTTTCAATTGCGATGGAGATGAATCCAACTTTGCCACGGCACCACGGGGACGCCACGAGTTGGGAGCATGTCATTTTCAGAATCAAGCATCTACAATGTCTTGAGGCTTACCAAAGTAAATTTAAGCTTCGTCTGATTGAGCTACCATATTTTCGACAGTACAAAACATCATCATTTCATGTTGCCAAAAGGTGGCACTGTCACTTTTATTGAATATGATTACATAGATGTCTGAGAAGACTTAGGGGTTACACTTACACCTACATTTTATGCAATGGATTTAAAAGCAAAAGGAAACCCTAAACGTGTAATGGTGACATGCAAGCATTGTACTTGGTTTGTATCACTAACTGATGGATAATACGGGTTTTGATACAGAATTTTTATTTTGTCAAGTCATGTACAAACATCAGTTTGATTAATGATTGTCATTGTCTGGTTACCCATTTTGATATGAGTGTAGTTGAGTTGTCAAATGTACAACAACAAAATCACTGCACATCTACACACAATAAGGAAAATACAAAAATTTACATAAATGTGGTGCGTAGTGGTGGTGAGGCTTAGAATTTAAATGAGGAAGTAACTAAATAGGGAAAGAAACTATCCAGAGACCGACAATGCCACCTGGGGACTTGCAACCCAAGATATGTAAATCAAACATAAGGACACAGGTTCGAGGCCGAAACAGTACATATAACACTAGAAGTCCCAGAGAGGGGCCATTTGGCCTTTTTACCTAGAAAACCCACAAGAGGGCCAATTGCCCCAAGTCCCCCTGTGGACACTCATTTTGTTATGGAAATGTGGCTGTTAGTGGCACACGGCCGGAGCCACTTGAACCTTTGTGGGGAGGGACACACCTTACAGCTCAGGAGGTTCTTTTGAGAGCAAGCTTTAGTTGTGAGATGGATAAATACCTCAGTGAACATAGCCATAAAGACTTAAACTGGATTATGAGCTGTATGCAGTGGAAAGGATCAACAGGAAGGAAGGGATCAACACACTGACATTTATTGTTAAAAAAAACAAAACAAAACATATTTACAAAGAATGAAAAAGCAACTTTTTTTCCCAGTTTTGTGCTGTGGAGGGTTGTTGCAGAAGTAATTGTTATTTTTGTGTGCTAAAAATAGTAAAAAAAAGAAAAAAAAGAAACCCAAGCATATTTACAAAGAATGAAAAACCATGCATTATGAGTGAAATACATTTGAGCAGTCACTCACAATCCTGGCACTGCCATTGCTCCTTTCGGCATTTCCCACATGTATATCGGTAGCAGTCAACACAGCGCACAGTTGCATGATTGTCCTTACATTTAATTTTAGCCTGACACTTGGCTCTTTTTCCTAGTTGTGGTGTGGAGGGTTGTTGCCGAAATAATTGTTCCTTTTGGGCCTTTTTCATACCCACGTGGGTTTGAGCCAACTCTCTTGCAAGCTCCAGCAGGAAATCCACCCGTCTCTCCTGCCTCCCGGTGCATAATTGATAGAGCACGTGTGCATTCAGTGCTGCCATATCTATCATGTTATAGAACACTGCTACTGGCCAGCGCCGTGTTCCTGCGCGGACAGTGTACTCTCGCACCATCTGGTCCATGACATCGACGCCGCACTTTGTTGTGTTGTAGAGTGTGATGGTGTTTGGCTTCTTTTTGGTGGTATCCTGTGTCTGAATCATGCTGTGCATGCTGCTGAGAACATATACAGTCTTCTTCCGCTTGGGCGCATACACCGTCAGTGTGGCACCAGTGGTTGAAAATACTTGGGTGGTAAATTCATTGCGGTGCATCTGTCTAGTTGACAGTGGAATTTCTTGGCGAATCTTGTTGACTGTGCCAAGGATGGTTGTATTCCGGCTAAGTAGTCGTTTTGCAAGTGACAGTGATGTAAAGAAATTGTCCGTGGTAACATTTCTGCCCTTGTCCAGGAATGGTTCCATCAGCCTCATGACTACACTCTCAGACACTCTCTCCCCACGAGGCCGAGTGGGGTCCTTGCCAAGATATGGGAGGATGTTGCAGACGTATTTGGTTTTCAAGTCACACGCCACCCAAAACTTGATCCCAAACTTGTCTGGTTTAGATGCAATGTACTGTAGGAAACAGCAGCGAGTCTTGGACGGGAAAAGTTGTGATGTGATGGTGATGTGTCGACCAGGGATGTAGGATGTGATACAGTTGGTGACAAACAATCCCCATATGTTCGAAATTGCAGCAAACTCGCTGCGGGTGTCTCTGTCATCAAAGCGCAGGTGATGCATGATATTTTGGAAACGCCCTCGGGACATGGTTTCGATGATCTGTGGGCTTCCCAGGTTTTTCGACCAGCAGTCACGCAGCGATGGCACCCTGAGGATTCCCCGCATGATAGTGATGGAAATAAATGCCATTAGTTCAGGGAGGCCCATGAACCAATCCACATGCTCCGTTTGCTTTGCATGTTGAACTGTACAGTCTTGAATGATACCAAGCATGTCCAGAGTGATGAAACACAGGAAGCTCTGAAGACGACTTGTGATTGACCTCCTGGCCTTAGCTGTTGGATCTCCATCTGCGTTGTATGGCGATGGCGGGGTGAAATGTGGTCCCGTTCCCACCTGTTCTTCATGCCATACTGTGCCGTCTTTCGCAGTCTCTGTCACATCAGTCCCCAGCCGAGCTCTCTTATTTGGTTGGGGAGCAGTCTCCTCATCTGTAATGTGAAAAAAATGTAATTATGAGCAATGGGAAAGTCAAATGATATCACAAATGCAAGCATAGAAGCTAATAATAATAATCCCAGAACATCTCAAATAGGTTGGCTAAGGTGCAGACACCTCAGGAGAAGTAGAATCAAACAAAACTGATGGCAGTCCGCACTCAGAAACAAAATGGAGGCTCTATTCACATGGTGCTATACTTTCCAACTTCCTCACTGAAATGAAATGTAAAATAGGAAATAATATGAAATGAAATCTTACCTGAAGACGACTGAGACAGCTCAGAGTCTGAATCCACCTGAAGGTTGATGTCTTCTCCATCCGAGTCGCAAGGGTTTGCTCCATCCAGGATCATTTCCAATGCCTGTTGAGTGTTGATTCTCTGCATCTTCGTTCCTTGGAGAGGAGCTTCTTTCAACACAAAATTCTTGAGGGAACTGAAGCTATAGGCCATGTGCACTGAGGTATTTATCCATCAAACTCATTTTGTTATGGAAATGTGGCTGTTAGTGGCACACGGCCGGAGCCACTTGAACCTGTGTGGGGGAGGGGACACACCTTACAGCTCAGGAGGTTCTTTTGAGAGCAAGCTTTAGTTGTGAGATGGATAAATACCTCAGTGAATATAGCCATAAAGACTTAAACTGGATTATGAGCTGTATGCAGTGGAAAGGATCAACAGGAAGGAAGGGATCAACACACTAACATTTATTGTTAAAAAAACAAAACAAAACATATTTAAACAAACAATTGTATGGTTGCAGTCACATGAGTCGTTATGGTCACATGGGACATTCACATGTTCACATTTTAGAATAGAATGTGTTTTTATTCCTCATTCTCACATTCACACAGAAGTAGCCATCATGACTTCACCACTGTAAGGTGTGACCCGCTCACCCCACACACTGCCACTAACAGCCTCATTACCATAACAAAATGAGTGATTAGTGTATTCGGGAAAAGCGGTCGGGCCAAATGGCCCCTATGTGGGTCTTCTAAGTAGACAGAAAAATGCTGGGACTTCTAGTGTTAAATCCTACATGTGCAAATTTCAAGAAAGGCCAGAAATGCACATACAATTCCCATTGGTTGACTTTTGTTTTACTGAATTGCTCCAATGGCTACTATGTTTTCCATGTAAGGAAAACGCATCTTTGTGGTTGAATTTATGGTCTCCAGAGATATTTTCTTCAGTCATCTTTACTGTTGTCTGTTGGTTTTTAATCATACATTCATGACTTTTATGTAAAAAATATTTTATTTTGATTTTCAATTCAAAGTTTGTGACTGTGTCATTTGTCCTGGTCACAGTTACCTAGGTAAATTAGCAACCTGCCAGACAAGAAATGAATAGGATTATCAAGTGTGCATTATGCAGGTATGCTCACTAACAATGGCTTGATTTTCTATAGGCTATAGGCAAATTTTAATTTGGTAGTAGGCTGTTGCAGTTTGTTTGTGATAGAATGTGCTAATGTTGTTGTGTGAGAGCTAACATTTTATCGCTGTATATATATATATATATATCAGAATCAGAAAGATTTTCAGAATCCGAAAGATTTTTATTGCCAGGTGCAGTAACGGTCAGGTTACAACACTAGGAATTTGCTTTGGTGTCAGGTGCAGAATAAGCAAAAAAAGCAGCATGAAAAATAACAGCAACAACAACAACAACCACAAAAATAATAATAGAGGTATGGCAGAATAAAAAAATAGAATAAAAGCAAATAAGTTAAAACACAATCTAAAAGGAGGTAGGGATTATATACATGTGGTTGAAGTGTCTGGCAGTGCAAAGTAGTGCAAAATGGCACTATATATATATAGTATCATACTAGCAAATCCTGAGTTTGAGTTTTTCCTCTGTTTAGTTGTCCATGTTTCATTTGTCCAGGTCATACTTATGAAGGCATATTTCATTCAATAGCAATTTGCAAGACCAGAAATATTTAGTCTGACAAACTGGTCAAAAAGCAGCTTGTTTAGTTAGCTGCTTACATTTTTTGGTAGTAGGCTCTGCAGTTTGTTTGTGATAGAATGCGCTAATGCTGTAGTGTGAGACAGACATGCTTAGTCTGGTGAAAAACGCAGCTTATTTTCAATTTCTTCTGTATTCAAATTCCAATGCTCATTCATTTGTGTTGTTGAATCCAATGCCCCACAACAACAGTTTGTATTTCAATCAATTGCTAATTACATGGACCATTATGGTAAAATGACAATGCTTCCAGTGACCATGTTATTGTGGTCCTCTATTGTTTTACTGAGAGTCATTAAAGTGAATGGACTCTTGTTAGGCTACCTGTGAACAACAGTAATTGAGACTGTTATGTTGTGAAACTTAAGTTGTTTTGTTCACATTTGACCAAGAAAGTTGTTTCAAGACTAAACTGAGACAAATTATTTTCATTCTGATAAAGTTTATATTATTGGCCTTTGCAGAGATACTGTTTCTATTCTTGTGAAGTTGCCTAAAGAGGCTTAGGGATTAATGGTTTGTTTTTAATGTTGGAAAAGTATCAGGTATATGTCAATTAATTAATTGCAACCTAAATTAGATGTACTTAATAATTTAACTTCACTAAATTAACTATTGTTGGATTATAATGAAACTAAGTGTTCTTATTTCTCATCACACCATGTCATGCCATAGCCTTATGATATGTTAATCACTGCTTCGCTGCTGCTTGCTCATCAGAACAGAATGCACCACATCTGATTTTAACACTCGCTCGGGTCCAGCTAGAGCCGGTTGGCTACACATAGCAAGACACTGATAACACTCAGGGTCGCACTCCCTGGCGCCAAGAGGATAACACTCAAGGATATGCCCCCTGGTCCCAAGAGGAGTCAAGATGTATAAAAAACGTATGATTTCCTTAGTTCGGGGCTTCGTCTCTCCAACTCTTAAAGTGGATGGGTCGAAGCCTCAGCGCTGACTCTATAATCATCTTTCGTGCTTCTAAAATAAATTGTTAACCATACGCCATAGTTGCGTCTTCTGTTTGACTAACTTCCTTCCCCTGGAATAAAGTTCCCGGACGAAAGGACGCGACAGTGCCCGGTCCCACACTATCTAAAACTTCTTTTTGAATTTTTATTAAAATCATTAGGTAGAAGTGATTCCTTTTTTGCATTGTAGTTGGAGCAGCATTTTTTTCCCATGAGCTCATTTTAACAATTTGAAAGTAGCAATTTTGACTTTCTCTTGGTTAAAAGGGAAAAATCTTTACTTTGAAAAGTGAATGTCTCTCTGTTGTTAGTCTGATGCATCAGCTTATAATACTGTTTTTTATTGTTTAGACTGATTTAAAATTAAATTGATGTGCATTTTTGAGAGATGGAATATTATAATTAAACGTGGTTACATACTTTTAGATACCACGTGGCAAGTCCCATCGTCGCTCCGAGGCAGCTAAGAGGAGGATGGTAGGGTGCTGGACTGAGGTGGTGGGACCCTGTAGGACCTCAATTAAGGATGTTGCACGTATATAGCAAACAATTTTTCATGCAATGTGCTTTTTATATTGTGTGTATCTCGTTATTCACTTAATTGTTCAGGTAATGGTTCCTGAAGTTTAACTCTGTTATATTTTTGTGTGTTAATAAATAGGCTGTGGTACTGGCTGGTGCCACAGAGTGCACCCATGGCCAACTTCACTGCACACTGGGCAAGCTCACAAGTTGGTCATTCCTGCTGAGCAGCCTAACAAGAAGGTATGTAGAATTTTTGTAAAAACAAAACAAAACAATTCATGTGACAAATGATCATGTGTTGCTTTTTGTATTTTTCTAAAAGAGAACTTTTATGTTTCAGTTTGTTCTTCTTGAGTAGGGGACTCATCTGTGATCCGTTCCAGATAGGATTGTGGCAATGCCAGAGGGAAGGAGAAGCCTTTGGTGTCATGTGTACTCCTGGGGCCTCTCCTGGTAAGAACAGTGGAGAGGATTATCAGATACCCCCCCCCAAAGGACTTTCATACCTCCCGCTGCCTTAACAGAGCTCAGGCAATCATCACTGTACCCATCCTGCCATCCATCTGTTTGAACTGTTACCCTCTGGTAGGCACTACAGGTCAATCAAAACCAGGACCAACAGACTCAGGAACAGCTTTTTTTCCCCTCAAACACTCACTATGCCGAACACACACATATGCCACACTACCTCTCTGCCCTCCACATCTATCACACATACACACACTAACCATACATATTCATTCATTAACATCGTGATAACTCATTACACTGTTCAACTTGACATGCCATATACTTGCACCTTACACCTTTTGTAGTTTATTGTATATTTTGAATATCGTTGATATTTTAATGTCTTTCTTAATTTATTTTTTCTTTTGTAACACCACTCCTTGCTGCTACAGATCTCGTTGTATATCTTGTACAATGACAATAAAGAGCTATCTATCTATTTTTGCATTTACGTTGCATTTATGGTATTGGTTTTAGTTTTTTAATAGTTTTTCTTTCCTCTTTTTACATGTCAGCCACACCAAGCAGTCAGATGTCTGCTGGAGTCATGACAGAGGTGGCGAAGGAGACGGTAGGTGTAGTTTATATCATAAAAATGGTCAATTTTCCTGTTACCATATAAAAACATTGTTATGGTATTGAGCAAGTACATTTTGTAATGATTTCTTTATTTATTATGTTTCTGTCTAGGTTGAGACCACTGGTGTGGTGTTTGCTTCTTCTGTGCCAGTGTCTGTTTGTCCCATGAAAGTTGTCATGGATCAGGAAGCGGTGGCTACCAGTGCAGTGCAGGGGCGTGGCAGTGTTTATCTGAATGCACTCTTAACCACTATTTACCAATTCACAGTTAATCTATTTTTCTGTAGTTATGAGAAATTTTGCAGGTTTGATTTAATATGTAAAGAATCAAAAAAACTGCTATTACATGTGAAATAGATGATGTATAACATTGAAATATTACAAATTCCATCATTATTATTTAGGTTGCAGCTGACCTGGAGGATGGCGGGACTATGAGATCTGACAGAGGAACATTTCACCAGGGAGACCATCGATTCAAGTATGGCAGAGTACAATGTATGGTGGTAAGCTTGGTAGCATTAGCTACCCATACAATACGCAATGTGTTTTCATGGCAGTCAGAAACAACAGATAAGGTTGTAGTGTCAGGTGATAAGCTGTACACTTCTTTGAGGGACAGCAATATGATCAGTGGTGGCTTTGTATTGCTTTCAGTTCCAGATTTGCCCAAACAGTCTGTCAATGATGGACATAAATTTAAATTGGAGTATGGGGATTATGTATCTGGATATATGGCTGTAGTTGATGGAGATTTAATTAAAGCAGGTGTGGACACTACTCTCCAAGATGGATTGCAAAAAATGTGCATGCAGTATGACACCTGTTTGCTGACACATAGGGACAGTACATGTGCCCTAATTAGTCAGGAAGGACAGTATGCAATTGTTGACTCCCATGCACGCAGTGCAGATGGGATGGTAAGTGAGGCGACTGGTAAGTACAAAACATCTCATTTCATGTTGCCAATAGGTGGCGCTGTCACTTTTATTGAATATGATTACATAGATGTCTGAGAAGATTTTTGGGGTTACACTTACAGAAACAATTTTATGCAATTGATTTAAAGGTAAAAGGAAACCCTAAACATATAATGGTGACATGCAAGCATTGTACTTGGTTTGTATCACTAACTGATGGATAATACGGGTATTTTTATTTTGTCAAGTCACGTACAAACATCAATTTGATCAATGATTGTCAGTGTTTGGCTACCCATTTTGATATGAGTGTAGTTGAGTTGTCAAATGTACAAAAACAAAATCAGTGCACATATATACACAAAAAGGAAGATACAAAAACAAAATCAATCTTGCTCCTCTTCTGTCTGGACGGCTGCATCAGTGACACCTGCAAAAAAAGTAAAATACATCACATTTATTTAGTGATTTAGCAATTATAGCAATATATTAGCAATATATTTTTACATAAATGTGGTGCGTAGTGGTGGTGGTGAGGCTTAGAATTTAAATGGGGAAGTAACTAAATAGGGAAAGAAACTATTCAGAGACCGACAAGGCCACCTGGGGACTTGCACCCCAAGATATGTAAATCAAACATAAGGACACAGGTTTGAGGCGGAAACAGTACATAAAACAAATGTAAAAGTAATGAAAAAATGGTATGAGGGGAACTTAAAAAGGGAAAACTGAAACTGCTGAAAAAATGCAAACAAAGTGAGTACAAGAAAATATTTTACTTAACATATCATCTAAAAAATCCAGCTATAAAACTGAGATAAGTATAAAGAACTAAAATCAGTGGGCTGGGGCCTCAGTGGGAGGCAGACTGCTGGGAAAGTAACCCTGTCTCACTATTCTGGGGGGAGGGGGCAACACTACACAAACAAAAAAATGAGGTCAAAACAAATGAAAAGACTCCCAAGGTCCCAAAAAGAGAGAAATGGAAACCTGACAAGGAAATAAAAGCAAAAAAAAAACTTAACAAAAGCAGAACAGCAGCTTAAAATACAAAAGTACATGTTGTTGAGTGTACAACTTCAAAATCAGCCAACCACCACCAGGGACCAGCAAGAGGCTGAACTGAGCCAGCTGAGGCCTTTTTACACAGCAGCTAATCAGGGGAGGAGCTAAGGAAGGAATTTTTCCAGCTACCTGGGCTGCGTTCACCACACCGCACTGAGGTTCACTACATAAACATACCATCTCTACCAACAGAGGCCTCAAGGACCTCCACCTTTTCTAATAATTGTTGCAGCTCCTGCTTCTTCTCTGTCAGCTGCTTGGTGAGGAGCTTGGTTCTCTGCTCCTCCGCCCTCCTCAACTTGTCTTGTTGGGTGATTGCAAACTGCAATGAGGTCCATGCAGCTAAAGTACGCTCATATAGCTTCTGCCTGCTCACTTCTTCATCCAGACATGCATCCTGTAAATACAAAACAACCAGTTCAGCTATGAATTATGCAACCAATATATGTATAGGTAGTCAGTGATAACCCCTTTATAAAATCAATTCAATTTAATTTTGTTAAATTTCATATCCTCCAAAAATGGTTCAATGGGACTCAAATGACTGTTGTGTCAATTAACATTTGTTGATGAGGAATTGTATTTCAGTATTAGACCTTTTTGCCTCAGTTCTCCAGAATCACATGAATAAAGTAATAACAACATCAGCAAACACACAAATAATACTTACAGTCAGAAGTTGTAAGACTTGCTGCATCTCGTGAACCTGGGGATCATCCATTGTAGGAATCCTTGGAGGGAGATGTGTTATCTAATAAAAAAAATTGAAGAAGTAAAAATGAGTTCATCATACAAGATAAAAAAATTATTTATCAACAAATAGTACATGTAAAACAATAAACCTTAATCATGTGCAATACATTAATACATTTTTGAAAACATTTTTTCTAAATACACTCTGAGAGGGTACTGGTAAAAACAATATAACCCTTTTTACTTACCAGATAAATTGTAGAAGAAGAAGTGGTGGCTTCAGTGGTGCTTGGTAAAATGATTTGTTGGAATCCTGGCTTTGAAAGTCCCAGTTATAAAGTGTTGTTAAAGGAACGCCCAGGTAAATCAAACGAATCAGGGCACAGGAAGAACAACAAAGGTCAGGGGTAAGGGGAGGAGTCATGAAGGAGGAGTCAGGGGGAATCAGCTGATAAGACTGAAACAAATAAAAGAAATTAGCAGCGGTTAATTTAAATCCTAGATGTGCAAATTTCAAGAAAGGCCAGAAATGCACATACAATTCCTATTGGTTGACTTTTGTTTTACTGAATTGCTCCAATGGCTATATGTTTTCCATGTAAGGAAAATGCATCTTTGTGTTTGAATTTATGGTCTCCAGAGATATTTTCTTCAGTCATCTTTACTGTTGTCTGTTGGTTTTTAATCATACATTCATGACTTTTATGTAAAAAATATTTTATTTTGATTTTCAATTCAAAGTTTGTGACTGTGTCATTTGTCCTGGTCACAGTTACCTAGGCAAATTAGCAACCTGCCAGACAAGAAATAAATAGGATTATCAAGTGTGCATTATGCAGGTATGCTCACTAACAATGGCTTGATTTTCTATAGGCTATAGGCAAATTTTAATTTGGTAGTAGGCTGTTGCAGTTTGTTTGTGATAGAATGTGCTAATGTTGTTGTGTGAGAGCTAACATTTTATCACTGTATATATATATATAGTATCATACTAGCAAATCCTGAGTTTGAGTTTTTCCTCTGTTTAGTTGTCCATGTTTCATTTGTCCAGGTCATACTTGTGAAGGCATATTTCATTCAATAGCAATTTGCAAGACCAGACATATTTTGTCTGACAAACTGGTCAAAAAGCAGCTTGTTTAGTTAGCTGCTTGCATTTTTTGGTAGTAGGCTCTGCAGTATGTTTGTGATAGAATGTGCTAATGCTGTAGTGTGAGACAGACATGTTTAGTCTGGTGAAAAACGCAGCTTATTTTCAATTTCTTCTGTATTCAAATTCCAATGCTCATTCATTTGTGTTGTTGAATCCAATGCCCAAGAACGACAGTTTGTATTTCAATCAATTGCTAATTACATGGACCATTATGGTAAAATGACAATGCTTCCAGTGGCCATGTTATTGTGGTCCTCTATTGTTTTACTGAGAGTCATTAAAGCGAATGGACTCTTGTTAGGCTACCTGTGAACAACAGTAATTGAGACTGTTATGTTGTGAAACTTAAGTTGTTTTGTTCACATTTGGCCAAGAAAGTTGTTTCAAGACTAAACTGAGACAAATTATTTTCATTCTGATAAAGTTTATATTATTGGCCTTTGCAGAGATACTGTTTCTATTCTTGTGAAGTTGCCTAAAGAGGCTTAGGGATTAATGGTTTGTTTTTAATGTTGGAAAAGTATCAGGTATATGTCAATTAATTAATTGCAACCTAAAATAGATGTACTTAATATTTTAACTTCACTAAATTAACTATTTAAAACTTCTTTTTGAATTTTTTATTAAAATCATTAGGTAGAAGTGATTCCTTTTTTGCATTGTAGTTGGAGCAGCATTTTTTTTCCATGAGCTCATTTTTACAATTTGAAAGTAGCAATTTTGACTTTCTCTTGGTTAAAAGGGAAAAATCTTTACTTTGAAAAGTGAATGTTTCTCTGTTGTTAGTCTGATGCATCAGCTTATAATACTGTTTTGTGTAGTTTAGACTGATTTAAAATTAAATTGATGTGCATTTTTGAGAGATGGAATATTATAATTAAATGTGGTTACATACTTTTAGATACCACGTGGAAGTCCCATCGTCGCTCAGAGGCAGCTAAGAGGAGGATGGTAGGGTGCTGGACTGAGGTGGTGGGATCCTGTAGGACCTCAACTAAGGATGTTGCATGTATATAGCAAGCAATTTTTCATGCAATGTGCTTTTTATATTGTGTGTATCTCGTTATTCACTTAATTGTTCAGGTAATGGTTCCTGAAGTTTAACTCTGTTGTTTTTTTTACAAAATGTTGCATGTGTGATATTAATTTCAATTTCTTAACAGTTTGTTGTTTTTCTTTCCATTTTTAGGTGGCAGCCACACCAAGCAGTCAGGTGTCTGCTCGAGTCATGACAGAGATGATGATGGAGATGGTAGGTGTAATTTATATCATAAAAAAGGTCAATTTTCCAGTTAACATATAAAAAACATTATTATGGTATTAAGCATGTACATTTTGTAATGATTTTTTTTATTTATTATTATCCGTTTAGGATGAGACCACCAGTGTGGTGTTTGGTTCTTCTGTGCCAGTGTCTGGTTGTCCTATGGAAGTTGTCATGGATGAGGAGGCAGTGGCATACAGTGTTGTGCAGGTGGGTGGCAGTGTTAACATATTGAATAAAAGCTGCAAAACTTCTCATAACTACAGAAAAATAGAATTAATTGTGTGAATCGGTAAATAGTGGTTGAGTGCATTAACATAAAGAATCAGGAAAACTGTTATCACATGTGATTATGTATAATATTGAAAAGTGACAAATTCTGTCATTATTTAGGTTGTAGCTGAACTGGAGGATGTCAGGCTTATGAGATCTGTCAGAGGAACATTTCACCAGGGAGACCATCAATTCAAGTAAGGTGGAGTCCAGTGTATGGCGGTAAGCTTGGTGGCATTAGCTACCCATACAATACGCAGTGTGTTTTCTTGGCAGTCAGAAACAATAGATTAGGTTGTGGTTTCAGGTGATAAGCTGTACACGTCTTTGAGGGACCGCAATATGATCAGTGGTGGCTGTGTATTGCTTTCGGTTCCAGATTTGCCCAAACAATCTGTCATTGATGGACATAAATTTGAATTTGAGTATGGGGATTATGTATCTGGAGATATGGGTGTAGTTGATGGAGATTTGATTGAAGCAGGTGTGCATACCACTTTCCGAGATGGATTGGAAAAAATGTGCATGCAGTATGACACCTGTTTGCTGACACTTAGGGACAGTACATGTGCTTTAATTAGTCAGGATGGACAGTATGCGATTGTTGACTCCCATGCACGCAATGCAGATGGGATGGTTGACATGACTGGTAAGAGTGTTGCTCTTTTCTTTAGATCCCTGGAGCATGTGTTTAATCACATATGCAATTTTGCTGAAGCGATTGAGACATCTCAAAAACTGTTTGAGATTTCGGGTGTTCATGTTAAAGGGCCAAGTGAGATTACTCATTTGTCCTTGGGTCCAGCAGAACTGATAGCCAGCAGGCACAGAGGTGCCAAACGTAAGTTAGAAATGGATGGTTGTACATCTAAGAGGATAAAAAGGACTGATGTTAATTTAGTTAACTCAGATGTTGTTTTTGTTAGCAATGTAACTGTTAAAACACTACAGTTTAACCCTCTGTCTAATGAAATTGCGCAGGTTCTGTGCAAGAAGTTGAATGTAGAGTCAGAAAAAGCTGATTTGGCATCTTCTACAGTTGGTGCATTAGGGGCTCCATGTATGAAGGACAAAATAGTCGGGGATGGTAACTGTTTCTTTAGGGCAATTAGTCAGGCCATTAGTGGCACACAGAAATGGCATAGGAAGGTTAGACTTGCTATAGTTAAGCAGTTAGAAAGCTGTCCTTTGGCATACAAGAATATTTTGAGAAGTGAGTATTCCTCAATGTCAGAATATCTCAGGATGTCAAGGATGCGGTATGTTGGCAGTTGGGCAACAGAGGTAGAGATTCAAGGAGCAGCAGGTTTGTTTAGGTGTGAACATATTTATATATTGTAACAATCATTGGCTTGAATATAGTTGCAAGAATAGGAAGTTGTCTAATCAGGGAATGTATTTAGAGAATTGCAGTGGTAACCATAATGAGACTGTTTTGTGTGAAGCAGCCACAAACAGTCTTGTTATGGTTACTGTAAAGTAATTGAGACTGGTTGTACAGGTTACAATTTCAGGCAGAAAAGTAAAGGCAAGGACAGGTCAACAGTTGAGGAAAAAGGTAAAAGCAAAGTGGGGATCACGATGATTGTCTTTTATCTGTCCGGAGCGTAAATCACAGGCGCATATGAAACAATCAACCATTTCACACACGGGGAACAGGGGAGCACGGCGGCTCTGCCAAATCAACTGATTACACAAACAGGATATTGAGCAAATAACAATAGCAGACTCACGGCCCGTTCTTCAAAGTAAAGATCACGCAAAGTATGTGCACATATAACAAACAAAACCCTAACTGCCCAGATGTTAACCTCTTACTTGGTTTGGAGAGAGTGGATGGCATGTCCTTATTACTGTGCGGGATTCAGCTCGGCTCTGTGCGGCTCGAATCACGAAAGTTCCGTTGGGCGCGCACTGGCGGGCGGTACGGCAGCTAGTCCTTGGCAGTGACGCGGGGAAAACAGCAGAGTCGACTTGATTGAAGAATTCATTCTTCCTTCTGCAGGCAAACGAGGAGCTTAGTGGCAGCGTCCTCGGGTGGATCCAAGGTTGCTCGGGATGAGCGTAAATGGTGTCAACAGACCAAAACAGGCCTCAGCTCAGGCTTTATGGGTACAACATGGACAAAATGGGGTGACATGTGTTCCAGCTAATATTGTGCAGAGCACTGATTTGTTGATCTATATGCATTTGTTGCTCTATATAAAGCTAAAATACAAACTCACAGAAGGACATTATGAGTATCAGTTTGATACTATGCATATTAGACGTGTATTGCAGTACTGTCCATTACAAAGATATTGAATTTAATAATGATTGGTTGAATGAGTTGTCAAGATGATGCTGAGATTTCAGAAAAATCCATTGATAGTAATGCAGATTTAGTTGAAGATGAGCTTTTGCATGACAAACAGCAACATTGCATGTTTCAGGACACATGTCTTATGCCAGTTGACATTGGTCAGGAAACCCTGGACCAATATTTTGACAATACTTTGAATTTGGCACCAGCTGAAGGGAATAGTCCAGTTAGGTTGCTGTCTGATCATGCAAATGAAGCTAAATGTTTCCCAGTCTTGTTTCCATAGGGACAGTATACCTATCACGACAGTAGACCTTACTGTTTGACATTGTCACGGTACTTTATAAAAGAATTCTGCATGCTGATGAATATATCTTTTTTGCGCAGTATATGTCAGAAATTGAACAGGTACTGTCTAATGATTCTATTGCACGACGGAAAGGGAAAGGAGGTCAATCATCTGAAAAAGTTGCTGCTCTTTTGAAGGAATGACAACTCTTTGAAGATGTTAGAGTTTGATCATGGCTACCATTTCTTCAAACCTGTTAGAGGTACCCCAGCATTTTGGCAGGGAGCACAGCGTGACCTTATGGCTTGCGTTCGTCAGCTCCTGCCTGGTTTTGTTCGTTTTCGTCTGCTGGCATGCGATGGCAAACTCTTCTTAATAGTATTTTGAAGCAGGAAGGCAGAGCACAGACAGTTGAGGATTTAGAGTGGGCTGATAGGTGCGAGCTATTGTGTCGAAATCCTGTAACCATGGCTAGAATGTTTGATATTAGATGGCATTGTTTTGGCATTGAGGGAGGTATTAATGTGTCCAGCACAACCAATTGGCAAGATAATAGACTATTATTATCATGTAGAGTTTCAGCAGCGCGACTCGCCTCATGTGCATGGTTTGTTTTGGATTGAGAATGCGCCGATAATTGACAAAAATACAGATGAAGAGGTTGTTCAGTTTATTGATAAATACGTAACGTGTGAATTACTGTCAGATGATGACACATTATTGGACATCATTGTCACATCTGTACAGCAGCATTCAAAGCAACATTCAAAAACTTGTAAAAAGAACAAAACTGTCGTTTTAATTTTCCAAGACTGGTATCTGCGCGTACATTTATTGCTCGTGAAAAAACCCCTGACATAAAGTGCATGTGTCAGCTAGGCAAGTTAGATTTAACACAATGCACATGTGGTAAGCGAGGGCAAATACATAGTTATAAAATGAAAAAAGATCAGGCGAACGAAATCTTAACAAAAATTAAGAAGGCACTTTCCGATGAGGCTAGTAACTTTAATAGTTAAGAAGAATTGTTTCAGACTTTAGAAATAAGTCAGACAACGTTTGAGGAAGCATATAAAGTCTTTAGTCGTAACACACATGTCGTATTGAAGAGACAGGTTAATGAAGTTTGGATTAACCAATACAATAAAAACTTGTTAAAGTGCTGGAACGCCAATTTGGACATTCAATTCGTTGTAGATGCATATGCATGTGTCGTCTATATAATTTCGTACATTTCAAAAGCAGAACGTGAGATGGGCTTGTTGTTAGCAAATGCCCAAAAGGAAGCATCGAAAGAAGGTAATACTAATGCAAAACAGGCGTTAAAAAGTTTAGGCAGTGTTTACCTTCATAATAGAGATGTTTGTGCTCAAGAGGCAGTCTATAGATTGACTAATATGCATTTAAAAGAATGTTCCAGAAAAGTAGTCTTCATACCAACAGGGGATAATGTAGTTAAGATGAGTTTGCCATTGAGTGTATTAAAGCAGAAGGCGTCATCACATGATCTTACAACAGAAGACATGTGGATGACTGGTTTAGCTGAATGCTACAAAAACAGGCCAAAAGATTCTACTTTCAATGATATGTGTTTGGCTACATTTGCCTCAGAATATCGTATTTTGTCTAAAAATGAGAAATGCCGGAACCAAATCAAGTTACTAAATAATTGTGGTTATGTCACAAAGAGGACACGAACACAACCAGCAGTTGTTCGCTATGCTCGCTTTTCAGAGATGAATAATCCTGAAAAGTTTTATCAAAGTATAATGCAGTTGTTTCTGCCATACCACTTTGATACTGACCTGAAACCGACAAAACAAGCTGTTTTACAAAAATGGTTATGTAAGATCCAGTAATGGGTCGCCTCATAGAGTGAAGCCACTTGTAAATTTGAATAGAGGCATGTTTGAAATCGAAGCAGATGAGCTCGAGAGTATTCAGAATGCAGTTGATTCTGAAGGTGTTCTGGAAGATGATTGGTGTGAGTTGTGTCCTGAACAGGAATTAGAGCATCTAGAGTTTGTCAAGGAAAATGAGCAAAGAAACAACATACCGGAAGAAGAGCAGGAAAGTATTCCAGATTTAGCCTCAACTACCAACCATGTACAACAATTGGAAAAAAGAAATATAACATCTTGTCTCGAAGTGATGGGTTGACTTTGGTCAGGTCTCTGAATGAGACACAGTTGACTGTTTATTGCATTCGTCCGTGGTTGTTAGACAAAATAAATGGGAAGAATCCTCACCCATTACATGTTTTTATTACAGGTGGTGCAGGTACGGGAAAAAGTCACACTATGAGTCAATGAGGCTTTTGTCACAGTCACGTAGTCATGCTGACAACATCTGTGTTTTGTTGACTGCTCCCACTGGCATTGCTGCATATAATGTAAAAGTGACCACCATCCACAGAACTTTTAGCATCAGAATGTATGTATGCTTGCTGTACACTCCTTTGGGTGAGGACAAAGTCAATTCCTTGCATGCCAAATATTGTGATCAACAGCTTTTGATAATTGATGAAATATCAAATGGTAGATCACAATATTTTGTCATATATCAGAGTCAAAGTGAACTTTATTGTCAGGTAACAGAGAAATTGCATTTCTTCAAACAAACTGGTTCAAAATTGAACATTTTTCACCATTTGGGAATGTTAGTGTGATTGCTGTAGGTGATTTTTTTTCCAGTTGCCACCACTGTATGTGAAAGGGTAAACCACTGTATGTTGATGATCAGATTAGGTCATAACACAGTCCAGCCTCCCTCATTGTTAGACCAGACTCGGATCTCATCAGAGATTACGGTCCTTGGCCTTCCTCGTCCTCGTCTTCCCCATCCTCCTCCTCTTACTCTCACTCCTGGCTCTGACTCTGCCTCTGTTTCCAGTATTGGCATCCATTGCTCCAAAACAGAAGAGCTCATCTGTTGCCCTTTTATGCTATGGCTCTGATTGCTAATTGTAAAACTGCATGACAAGTGTTTGCCCATGTGATGAGTTAGTGTGCATAGTAAGGAAATTAACTTTAGAATATTGAATAACAGTGTGTTCCTTGTGAAAACAAAAGATTTTCTTCATGAAAATTGTGCCAAATGCAGAGAATTGTGTGTGTGTGTGTGTGTGTGTGGTGTTTTGAAAAGTGTCTTTTAGAACTGCAATTTGAGTGTAAAGCTTAGCAGTAGTTTAGCAGAATTGGTTCAGGGGGGTGGTGCATGAGTTACATGTTGTGGATATTGTGTCTCAAGTACAAGTATTTGTGTGTAAACAATTGAAAAACTGTAATGACATTAAACCTTAATAAATAAATATTGAATGACAGTCAGGCACTGCTATTGTTATAGCTCAATTACAGCTGTCATTTAACTCTTTCTATACAGAAGCAACACCAACTGCAGCAAGATATCACATGTCTAATAAGCCTTCTGACTGTTAATTCAATATTGATTTGATTTGACTGATTTACAGTGCACATCACCTTATTTACCTTTTTAATTGTTTGGGACTGACCTTGTTGGGGACTTGTCCTCCAAAGTAGCCCTACATTCATGGGCATTTTTAATGAATACATTGTGACATTCACTCGCTTTAATCACATTAATACAAAGTATGACTCACTCAAAATCTGTCTGGCTCAGGTAACCTTAATGTAACCCCTCAGTCAGCCCCACAGTCAGAGTCAAAGAAAAGTTTGGTAAGTTTTCGCCAAAGTTCTGCTGTCAGGCAGTGTGAGGCTTGTGTGTAAGGATTGTGTTCCGGATTTGGCTTCATTCCTGACATTTTGTGCACGTTGTTCAGTCTTCAACAGATTGTTAGGCAGACATGAACCTGACAGGGCAAGCAGTCACAGAAACACACTGATACTTTCAACCCACCTTAATCCTGCGTGAGTTATTTTCTTGGCTTTCTTTTTATAAAAAAAAATCAGTCCAGGTGGCTTGCAAGCTGTCTCTTTTTTCTGTGCTCAACTCATGATTTTTGTGCTTTGTTTTTATGAAATGAAAATTTCACATGACACTGTTGGCCAGATGCAATCAGGGTTTTCTGCAGGTTTTTCCAGGCACAGATGTGAAGCATTTGGCCACACACACACACACACACACACACACACACACACACACATGCTGTATGTTATCAAACACTTGCAACTCATATGCATGTGAGGGAGGATGGTTATGCACTCAGCTGGATTGGAGGTCAGCGCACTGTCAAGTGCACACACACACACACACACTTGACAGTGCGCTGCTGCCATGCAGCACCGGCGAGCATTTGTGGGGTGTAAGGGCCTTGCTCAAGGGCCCACAGTGGTGATGGTGGGGACAGATGATGGGCATTTCACCTTCCCTACCCAGATTTTCCTGCCGGTATGGGGATTTGATCCTCGACCTCCCAGATTGAAAGCTCGCCTCCTTAACCTCAGGCTACACTGCCCCAAGGTCCAAGGTTGACACAGTATTGTGTTGATGCCTATCGCCCTATATTGGGTCCATCTTGACCCCGTGATTTTTAGCATGAAACTAAAGCTGCAGAAAGAGACAAAATTCAAGTTGACTGACAGACACAAAAGGCAATGCAACATAAATCACATGCCATCTAACTGAGTAACAATAAGTGCAGGGATTGGAACATTGCAAAGGTTGGATTGGCAGAGAAACACATGGAAGAAGATGACGCAAAGACCCATCAATCAATTACAGACGCCCATTCAAGTCAAGTCTAGACTAACCCTTGGATATGAAATGCCTGATTGACCTTCACTGTAGTGATCTGTCTTGCATTCATATGGCACTAATAAGACAGTGGCTGTGTGTGATCGATTATGTACTATGGTGCTGTGAACCCAAATCAGGCTCCATGATAGGCAAAGAAAAAAACTGTCCAGCTGAGCAAAAACACAAAGTGATAAAAGCAACAGTATCAGATTCACAACTGAGTAAATAGATAAACAGCATGCAGAGTGGCATGAGTCGAACCAACGAATGAAAATTAATATCTGCATGACGTGGGTAATGGCTGTGCACACAACCAGTGGAGAGTCAATAATGAGGCTCATGTTGAATTCCTGAGGGCGCATTGTTGCATTTCCCTTCACAGCTCATCAGGTTAAACAGTAGATACACACTTGCTGGTGGAAAATGAATCTGTTGTCAAAAGTCATACTATACACTGCTGAGCTGCAGAGCCTGCAGTACCAGGGGAAAATGATTGGTTCTCACTCAGTCATAAAATGGTCACAGATGCCATGGAAGTTCCTTCAAATAAAAGATTAATTTGGCTTTAATGAAAGCAGAAATCAGCACCATGAGAATAAAGCATGTTTCTGCCACTTATTAAAGCTTTGCTCTTATAAATACTTTCCATTTGGGCTGACAGATGATTATTTCCAGTTTGGATAGCAACATACATATCATGAAGAAATAGTTAGGATATGACTGCTCTGTAATTATACAGCAAATACACAAATTAAATAAACACTTTTCAAAAAAGAAATTACAAATTGCTTTACAAGAAGCAGAAAAGACAGAGGTAAGATACCGAGGATCTAGAAGTTAAGTTTGTGATAAAATAAATATTTAAATTAGCTTACACTATATATGAAAGTAACTTTATCAACTCTCTCTATGTCTGCTTCCAAATCTCATTCACTTTACTCCCTTCCTTCCCTCATTTTCGCCAAGTAAATTAACAGGGAAGAATTGGAGGAAAGGAGCAAAATGCAAAAACAAACAGTCCAGGGAGCAGTGAGGTAATCCCTGCAGCCACTGAATGTTGCGTGTCTTTGGGTTATTTGGCAGAAGGTAGGAAAGCTACAGCTTTCACGTGGACCAGCAAAGTAAAACCCCTTCTTGACTCTCGACACAAATTCCCACACATCCAAAGAAGCACGCTGTTGATTCTCCACCCAGAGAAGGTATCATATATTTTGTCAGCCTGTTCTAATCCCCCCGCACTGCAATTAACAGATAACATATTTTAGCAGAAACGTCAGCCCCAGCAGTATCAGTGACGTTTAAACCGCGCAGCTGTTCGCCCACAGTATAAAAGCAATAAAAAAAAAAAAACATGGGGCTAAGATAAATTCAGACACACAATCTATTATGCACCATCTCAGTCATCTCCCATGGTGCGTCAATCATGCAGACAGCTTAATTATCTTTATCAGCAGGCCCTGTTGCTTCAATCGTTTTCAAAGTCTCGGCTGGTATGTCAAGATTTTTCACTTATTAATGATAAGATGGGCTAATCATTTATAGCAATTTTCCTTTCAAGTGCACTTGAGGATTGTGTCGGTGAATAGAAAGAGTAATAGTAGTTTAAAACAAGGAAATGTTTTCCTTGCACAATAATTTTCCATTTATATTATTATCCATTTATATTTAAATTACCAAAATGTGATTTTAATTGTAAATATGCTCCTATAACCATGGGTGCACGTTTAAAACTGGTAACAGCCATCCCAACAGTTTCGTTAGCATTAGCAGATACAACACTGTGCCTCCGGTAAATATGAGCCTTAAAAGCTCCATACCTGCAAAATGTCTGCTTGCACCCATCTCCAAAGCACTTAAATAAACAGCGCTTTTCATTTCTGTGGAGTTGGCAGTGAAGCACATAACCTTTCAAAGTCCTAACAGACCTACCACAGAAATGACAATTCAACATTTTGACTCCAGCGACTTCATGTTAACGTTAACGTAGCCTAGGCTAATGTTCGGGACAACCCACACAACGTGACATAAGACAACTTAGCTAAACCAACATTTAGCAAAATTAACACATTTTGTAAAGTTGAGGACAGCTAACATTCACCTTTTAAGCGAGGGCAACACAAAACTGCAGAAAAGACTGCATAAAATTTTACCTCACATATGTAGTAGACCTATGCAAGCTTAACATAACATTATTACAAAGCTTCGTTTGCTATCACACTGGAACAAACTCTTTAGACATGCAAACATCTCGTAACAAGATCATCTTACTTACGTGTTCTTTAGTCGCGTTGCTCCTTAACAGATTAAGGGCAACTCTCTCAGAAAATAAAACCACCATGCCACAAAGACCGTTTAGAGTAACGTATCTTTGCTTGCAGTTTGAATTGCGTGACCGTTACATTGCGCGCGTCTCTCTCTCCTGTGGGCGCGCATCTCTGCCTCCGTCACTGGTTGGCGGGCCTCACGGGTTCAGCAGGCGTAACAATTGTCACTACAACTCAGTGATAACATACGGGTTCAGCAGGTATTGCTCCCTCCTCCCTCTCGAGAGGCACCCAGCTACAGCTGCTGTCGCCGTCCACCTGCGCTCCTTACCGAAGTTCTTCTTCTTCGTCTACAGAAGTGAAAGAACCCAGAGTAGACTTTTTCTGCCCTAAACACACTCGTGTCTACTGGTCTGTAGTAGTAGCCTCCTGCTTGTAGTGCATGTGAGCAAAAGGTGGTTCAGGACAGTGTTTATCTCGCCTTTCCCTCTCTCTTGGACAGTGACGGTCCAGTTAACTGAGAGCACACAATACTGCGTACTCTACAGTCACAGCAGGCCTGTTTTGAGGATTATAATGCTGAAGTCAAAAATTACTAATTATATTTCACATTATTACTACATTTTTACTGTGAGAATGTGTGTTATCCACATGACAGTAAAAATTTAAGTTATGTATCATTTCTTGACTTAGAGGGGTATACTATATACTATACTTTTAAATATTTTTTCAAACATTTTTTTTAACATCTTGTTTCTGTATAAATTAAGGTGTGTGCTTGCTAAATTGTAAACAGTTTTATACCGTAAATTTAAAAGTACACATCAGCTAAATCTGTAATTTAAACAACGTAATACCGTTAATTTTAGTGTGATTGCATATTTATGACATTACAGTATTTCCTCTTGAATCTTAACAAACTTTTATATTTTCCACAGCAAAATAATGTCTTTTTTACAGTAAAAAGTACAGTTAAACACTTTCTGAATTTACAGTAATTCCATGTATCAACTACACTAATATACTGTTTTATAATTTTACGGTCTTTTACTGTTGATATTTAACAGTTTTTTACTGTAAATTTTACAAACATTTCTTACAGTGTGACTGATGCATTTTAAATGCATGGATGAGGACCTTTTTATGTCTGGAAACATGATTTAATTGTACGTACAGTTCTCTTGAAATCTTAAGATAAGATAAGAAATGCATTTATTAGTCCCACAGTGGGGAAATTTCCACGGGATAGGAAGTATCCTGAAATTATGAAATATCCTTAAATGACTCAGAAGAAGAGGTTGAACTATTTAAGAGAAAATGTCTCAAAATCATCTGACAGGTGATGACATATGTTGGATACTGAGCATGTGAACACACTGCAGCACTATCACTATAAATGGTATGTGTGGTCATTTATCGCTTCTCATGCAGATCCCAAGGCAGTGACGAAGTGCAATCACACATTAAAGAAACATGGGGGACAATGTCACAACCCACAACTGACTAAACCTTCAGTAGGACTCAAGAACTGCCTTTAGGCAACAAGAACTCACAACCACACTCAAGCAGTTTTGGAGAACCTTTCCCAATCCAATCATATGGATCATAAACAGGTTGGACCAGAAGAAATGGATGCTACTAACAAATTTCAACAACGTAACAATAGCTAAATATAACTTTCTCTCAGAAATGAATCCACTCCATTTGCAGACCAAACCAAAATAACTTATTCATTCACTGGACCAGACAGACTGCCAAGATGTTGTTCAACTGCTGGATACAGCAAACAAACTTAGCTGTTAGCTGTTAACTGTTACAATCCTCCTCTCTGGTAATATAACTAACCTCTGTTCCACTTTGTCCTCACACCATCACAGTTGTAGATACTAGAAAAATGATTCACTTTTATACCCCACACCTGACCCAAATTCAGGGGGGACCTCTACACTTTTCACAGGAGTCACAAGTTATTAGACCATTTTCATTGTAGACAGAGGCGAGGGCCTTTCCTCATCACCGGGCCATCTCTCTGAGAACCACACCCCCCCCGAAACAGAACAATAGACACAATTACATTTTTAAGAGATATTATAAAATAATGTTGTAATATTTAAATAGAAAGCTTAACAATAGCACTTAAAATGAACCACTCACACGTTCATTATAGTTAGTATAGCAAAAAAGCTTATGGATGTTCTGGATGAACCTAGGCCTTGCCTCTTTACACATTATACACAAGCCTCCTGAGACATGGAAGCTCCCCTCTGTTTTTCCCGTCGGCCTCCCCATTCTGATCAGAATCATAAAAGATAACTGGATACATAGACCATTTCATTGACTCACTTTCCGCTATATCAAGGACACTTGTGAATTTCCAACTCACATCATCACAAAATAAAACTTCAGCATAGTTTACAAAAATAATAGAATTAGAATTGTCTCGGCTAATATAAAGAAGTGGCAGTGTTGCTTAGCACTTCCACTCAAGCAAGTGACACCATAAGTGGTTGCTGTGGGCATTTGTAAGCATGCACCCACTTGAATGTAATTACCTGGCATTATCATTCATTGCTAATTTGAATAATACAGCATTCAAATTTCACTTGAGTGAAAAATAAGGAAAGTGAAATGGAAAGAAATGAATAAGGTGTGGGTGGGGAACAAGGGGCAGCATAAGATGAGAAACCTTGCTGATCACACACATCTGAGCAATAATACAGGTTCTGAATTGGTTCCCTTGAGGACATTTTGAAAAGTAGAGGCTAGAGAATGTGCAATGATGTGCTATTTTATGGCCACATTGAGAAAGGGACATGCAGAAGGTGGGCTCAAATGATTTCAATAAAGATCTTAAAAAATAATGGCCCTGATTACCACCTGAAATGTCTCTAGAGTAAGATTTCTCTTACTACACCAGTGTAATTATCCCTTGAGGGTTTAATTTATAGATTAACATGATTCATAACATAATATTCACACATCCATGTGCACACATCAGTAGTGAGCAGCTGCTGTAACTGTTCAAAGGTCTTTACAGCTGTTCAGACTGTCTGTAAAGAGACCTTTCTGTATAAAGCCAGGTCTTGCTTGAGGGTTTGGAAGACGTTTCACCACCCATTAAACAGGCTTTTAAAGATAGTGATTTAGACCCTTATTGGCTGTTTTCATGTAGTTGAAAATAGTAATATGAAAAAGTAGTGTTTTGGGGGGGGGGGGTTAAAATTAAAATTTACATTTAAAAAAAAGGAAACAATATTCTTGCAGTACCCTTGACCCATCCTTAAGGCACCAAATTTAGGAACCACCAGTTACTCTACTCTCAACACACAGCCAAATACAGCAGGTTACAGGTCCCAAAATGCAGAGGAAGGCAGGGAGGTGCAGCGAAGTCTTTAAATCAACAAAAGGCTTTCAGAATAGAATCAAGATTGAGCCCTCCTCGGCTAGTAGCAAAAACTATACTGTGGAAACCCCAAAGCAAAGCACCATTAAAACTTACAGACTGAAGGGCACAGGCAAAAGCAGGACTTGCAAAAATCATGGGAGAAGCAGAAACATGACACAACAATGAATGAAGTGCAACACGGCCACAACAGTCAAATGGACAAGGACTTGGAGGAAACACCTGGTATACAAAAAGGGATGGTTATGGCAGGAGCAGGTAACCATGAAAGGCAGGAAATGACCAAAGACAAGAAGTAACAGTGACACAAGACACACTAGGAAATTACTAAAAAATAAAAACCCAAACAAAAACGAAAAAGTTCAACGTTCCTGTCACTCCAGGAGTCTCAGTTAGTATTATGTCATACTGTATAATATGCTGTGATTAATACAGCAAACTTTGCTAACTATAATAGTAGCATTTTGGAAACAATGAATCAAACTTTGACACTGCTGATCCAATACAATTTGTTCACTGCTGGTGAGGACATTTAGGAATTAGCAGGAAATTAGCAAATGTGCCATTCTCATCAGTGTGGTCTGTTGTTGCCATGGACACACACAACCTAAAGTCATACAGCAACAGCAACCACACTGTTGTGTTTATACTGGAAACTGCAGAGGTGGCAGCTATTGAAATCACAGTTGATCATCCTTTTTTGATGTCTAAAATAATATCTATGTATTTTCTTTTAATGTCACAGCCAGTGACCGGTATGTCTCAAGGGCTACAGGGATGCACAGCAGAATAAAAGGAGGCAAAAATACTAGTGTCTAGACAGAGTTGTGACAGAAGGTTATTTGTTGACAAAATTAATTATTTCAGTAAAATAGAAAAAGAAATCTCATAAGAAGCAAGAGAATTAATATTTATATCCAATCAAACATTTTTCTGGCTTGTTGAAGTGTTCCACTCACTGCTCCAATGTGAGTTTGACCTTTATGATATGCCAAAGAACAAACTGATACTATCTGAGCATGATACTGAACGGTCTGTTGAAGACAGGAAGCGGCCAAAGTTGGTTGTTTCCAAACCCCACATCCAGGACTAGATTGAAATGGACCTGTCTGCCCTATCGCCAACCTGTTTGGCAAATCACTGAAAAGAGCCTGCCAGTGGATGCATCAGTGGGACCTCTCAACTTGACAAAACTACAATAAATTCATTGGCGATGAGCTTGACATCTTGGTCTCAGGACTCAAAACTCAGCAAATTTGGAGTGGTGTTTTTTATAGCAATTAGTTTTGTAAAGATTTTCTGTCATGTATGTCTGTATGTCGTACCTTTTTTTGTCCTTGGCATCAAACACAGAAGCACAGCTTTAACAACTTCTAAACTGACATTTAGCTTCCTCGGGACAGTGGTCACAGTTTGTATGCTCGACAAATGGTCAAAGGTCTAACTTGTCTCAAAATTCAGTTGATACAGTATCATTTTATCCCACATTATCCATCTAAAAATAAGTTGTTTTTTTTCTCCTTCATTTTATCTTGACATAGGCCACAGGATCGGACATGGATGTCTCAAGGCTTTTATGATATAGAGTTCAGTGGTCAAGAATGTGGGACTCAATGCATGTTGATAGACTTAGAAGTCCTCAGGTGTGTTGACATGCAGCATTCCTGCTCCTCTTTCACCCTTACATGTTGATACAATATTCCATTTTCCAAGAGGTTTGAAATATTGATGTAATGGCCAGTACAGGAACCAATTGCAAGATAGTGTGGTTGGCAGCAATAACCGTTATTCAGCAAACAAATCCAAAGTCCGTGATCCAAAAACAGAGTTGTAGTCTAATCAGAGTCAATAAACCAGGGCAGCAAAAACCAGACTCGTGGTCATACAGGCAAGTTCAATTCCAGGAAAACTTAAACAACTCCAAAAGGGGCGAAGGCAAAAACAGAAGTCAGGTAAAGGGTGTCTCTGAAAGCAGATTAAGCTGGCATACAGGGTTCTCAGCACAGACTAAACTGGTCACATTCTGACACCAGGTAACTGAAAGATGGGGGTGTAAATACACAGGAGGGTGGTAACGAGCAAACAGGACACAGGTGCAGGGAGTTACCTAGCTAATTACCCAAAAGGGAGAACACAAGAGGGAGCCCCATTTCACAGGGAAGGCAAAGCAGGGACAGAGGCCAGGGGAGAGCAACACCAGGAACCACCCGAAACATGTGAAAACGCACCAACAAGACAGACACCAAAAGAACACGGATCATAACAGTTGAAGGTAGGGGGTATTTGCTCTTCATCAAGTTTTTGCACTCTGCTGAAATACAGTCAAATCACATTGTAATGATAATTTAAAAAAATATCAGCATGCTTGTTTTGCTTTTCCTCTTGCTAATGTCTGGGTACACTGTGAAAAACAACCTTTGTTGTTTTTATAAATATTGTAATGATAATGGGGAAAATGAATATTTTCACAATGCACAATGTCAAAACCCCTTTTTGATTGTTGTGAAATCTTTTGTATCCCTTCATGATTTGCAAAGTGGTTGTTGTACTGTAAAATATAGGGAAAGGAAGTAAAGGGTCAAACTTTCAAAATGTCTGTTTTGATTCTCTAAGGCCATTGTCAAAGTGCTGCAGGATGCAAGTAAATGCGCCAACAATAAGTAAACAATAACAACTACTGTTGGAAACCATTTCCAAAATACTGACTTGATGAATGAATTGGTGGTAACTACCTGAGCCAGTTGCTGCAACCATAGATCAGCCCAAACAGCCCTGCCAGCAAACTACAGGACAAAACCACAAAGCAAAGTCTCCAGTATCTCTGGTACCAGTTAACACAGGTTCTTGTGGCAGATCATTTTTACTCTTTTGATGTCACTGATGTATTGCTGTATTTTCACTCATTTCTCTGTGTGTGAAACTGTTTTAATATTGATGCATGTGCTTGGAAGAAAGAGTTTTTTCACAATGCAGGTGTTTGGATGACAGCTCATTATAAAAGATTTGTGGCTAAATGACTTTTTGGGCCAAGTCTCTGCTTTGAACAATAAAGTAAACAAAACAAGATAAGGACAAAAAGAGCTTGTCCAGGGATGACCACTGGGAGGGTCAGTTACAAATACACCACTATGTTTTAGAGTTTGAGAGAATATCCACAAAAGGGATAAAAGTAATGGCGTCTTCAATGCCAGGCGAAAACCAGTGGATGTAATAGAAGGGGGAAAGGGTACAATTTTAAGAGGTGCATAGCAAGAATCAGTACAGCTGCTCCAAGGATTAGCTCAGTTTAGTGTACTTTGTGCTGACTTCTACTATAAATCTACTTTACTTCAAGCACAACAAAATTTGAGCCTTTCTGGGCCAGTCCAGGGGATCCTCCACATTATGCAGCCTTTACCATTACCATAACAATACCTACCAAATCTAGAATGACCCCAATTCAGGCAAAACAACATCCATCCTGTAACCCAACAAGCCTTGCATCTTAAACAACTTTTAAGGGTGACAAATTGCTCTTGGTGAAGTATCAGCCATATTCCCAAAGCCTATAATGGTGCCGATGTCCCATTGTTTGTATGACTGGACATTTAATATATGTATTACATATATGGACATTGTGTATGTGTGTGTGTGTATATACACACAAAAAATTATACATAAGTAATGTTTTGTATATGTGTATATATTTTTTTTTTTTTTTTTTTTAATGATCACTGTTTGGTTTGGTCTGTTTACATCAGGGGAACAACTGAGTGCACAACCTTTCTCTATTGAAGAATAATTCAAATAATACAAGATGAATTTCATGGGGGAACAAAAACCTGAGGACAACACAGCGCTTGAACTTGGAAGTGAACACAAGAAAGATTTAACTTTTTCAAAAGCCTGCTGACCTGAAGCCAACCAGATGTACTTTGCTCTAGCTTTTAACAAATATGCTAAAAGTTGAGAAACTACAGCTTCCATCTCTTCCCAGGGAGAACCATACACATGGAGGACTAACAGGATTGTGATCTCTCACAAGAACAGCACATGCATCAGACTTGACTTGTGTGCTCCTGACTGTTATTTGCACTGGACTTTCAGCTTTCTAATGACCCCTGCCTTTCCAGCAGTGACATACTTTGCTCTGTAAGTGACTCTGTGTTTCCCTTTACAGCTTACCTGATTGAGGACCAGCTCCTTCCTCCCCACATTTACCAGCTGGCCCAAAACTTACTGCCAGCTCCCATGTAGGAAGCCTGGTGCTGAGCTCTGTACTCACCATCAACACATAGTTGTCTGTAGCAGCCTCCCCAGCTGCCCTTGCTAAATGCTCATTTATGTGAGTATCACTGTGACTGGAGACAGATTTTATAAACTGTTCCTGAATGATCAAATCACACAAAGCTTTATAAGAAAACCACCAGCAAAATGCACTGAATAAAATGAGGGACTAACTCCATGTAAGTTTGTCTGCCAGATTTTTCCCAAGATCTAAACGTCTGGTGATGCGCCTCAGGCGCCAACTTGTACGCTTTTGACACTGCAGCCTTAACCGACACCTAGACCTTGCCATCAGCCAGACTGAGTCCAGATTACACATTAGACCAGTTGCTGCTACTCACTCAAACAGTCAGAAAAATGTATCCGGGTCCCATTCAGAAAACTGAGGACTACGACGCAGATTACAGTAAACACAAAAAAATAAAGTGAACCAAAGGAAACCTGCCTCATGTCGTCAGTGTGGCTCAGACCTATAGCCTGCACTTTTCTAGTTCAAGTCTTTTAATGCTGTGGGTAGTGCAGGTGACAACATGGCTGTATTTCTGTTCCGGTGCATTTAGATTTCTGACTACCCATGGGAAGAAGCTGTTTTTTTACTCTGTTCGTTTTGCACCTGATTGATCTGAACCTTCTCCCAGAGGGCAGCAATGTTGAACAGGTGGTGGTTAGGATGAAGGTGTTTTTTTGTGATCACCCTGGCTCTGGTGAGGCACCTGGTGATGGCGTATGGGGGGGGGAGTGAACAACCGATGACCTTCTGCAGTTCTGGTGAGTCTCTCCGCTCTTTCTATTGGCCACTGTACAACCAGTGTACCACACAGGGATGACGTGCGCCAGCATGCTCTTGATTGAGGACCGATAGGAGGAGACCAGCAGGTCAGTCTGCAGTCTGTTCCATCTCAGGACCCTCAGTAAACATACAGTACATAATTTCCCTTCAGGGATGAATAAAGTAATCTATCTAAATAGAGGTGCTGGGCTTTTTAGCATCATAACAATAGATATATTTTTTAAAACGCCTGGTCTTTTGTCTATTTTTGTCAATAACTGTGTAAAAAAAAATGCCCTGTGTAAATAATTTACACTCTTTTTCCAGAAGTAGAACTTTCAAAATCTGTCAAGTACTTACCATTCTTATGTAATTAAATACCTAAAACTGGGTGATAAGAAGAAAAGGACAAAAATAGAATTTAATTTTCTTCTTTTTATAACTTCTTGAAAAGTGCAGATTGAATTAGATTTTTGCTATCTCAAATGTTCAAACTATTTTACAACAACTCAGACAGTTTTACATTTCTGGAGCTTTCTGAGTCCATCTTACAGGCTTTTATATTTGTCAATAGCCAGGCGTCCGGGTATTGAAAAATAGTGAAACGCCAACCATTAGCTAACCATTTGACAAAGAGCAGCTCACTGTCACGTATCCACCGGATGGAGCCTCTTTTTGATTTTTTGTTGAGAGCATTTTCCTGGGCTGTGGGGACACCAACCCTGCCCTGGCTCTAAGTGCCACATGCTCCAAAGCTTTGTTGGCTCAGATGACAAAAAAGGAGAGGGCTGGTGTAAAAATCGTCACAGTGCACTATGTAGCCACTGCCCCGGTAGTCTTTCTTCACCAGCCCTGTGACCACATCGAAAGAAAGCCCCTTCCCTGAAGCTGCATTGGTCTTGGCAGCGTAGAGCTTGTAATCTACAGTGTAGCCATTTACATCAGCTAGCACAAAGAACTTTAGCCCCCACTCTGTGGGCTTGTCCTCCATATACTGCTTGATTTTATCTGGGTTTTAGTGCCCCATTTCACAGCTTTCAGGGGCACCTCTGGAAGCTTCCAAGAGATTTTTTTCCATTGTTTTCATGTTTTTCAATGGTTGGTCCCCAACATCCATCTTACAATATTCTGCATTTTTTTTAGTAATCTTTCCCATGAACATTGCTTCACTAACTCCTCCAATGAAGCTCTCACAAAAATCTTCACAATATCATAACTGAGAAAACAAGGAGGATTAACCTTGCATGTCTGCATACACAAAAAACAAAGCTGATGCTGGAAACAGAAAATAGGACCACAATAAAGTCAACACATTAACAGCCACAACTCCAACAGTCCTTAGGTACTGCTTGTGGTGGGTAATTAACTTTTGGCGACCCTACCTGAATCCTCACACTTGCCCCTGAGACAACTGCTCTTGGCACTTTTGCCACCACACTGACAAAGCCCTCAAGCAATGTCCCAGTGGAATCCTATGGGGGGCAATTTACTTTAACTAAACAGAGCTCAAAAATCACAAAAAATAATAAAGTAGTAATAATAATAACAACAACAATCACAAGCATAACCTGGCTTGGCCCTAAAAGGGCAAAACACCCTTCTTACCACACTCTCCCAACTGCTCACATGCAAACAATGACCCACATCCGACTCCACACTGACACCAGAAGAATCAGCTGCGACAAAGCAAATCATTCCCCATCCCCATTTGTCAGCCAAGCTCAAAGACTGTGACAAGAATGGGAGAAAATATGAATGGGTAGCTGAAAAAAATAATTTATTTCCAAAAAAGAAGGACCTAATCTAGCCAAAAAGATTAAAGGGCAGCATAGCAAAAGATAACTGCAGAAAACGAGGCTATCATCTGTGCTGGCTGCAGAATGAAGGAGATTTTACAAAGTGGAGCACACTGGGCCCAGGTGTAGCTCGTTCTGCTAACGACCCACCATTCAGCACCTGCAAACACAAGGAGGAAAATAAAAAGGACTGGGACACCTAAAGCCCCACTGGACACCATCATCACACAGAGAAATCATCTTTTCCAGTACTTTAATGTGATTACAGTGCCAGGAATTCATTATGAGATGACAGAAAATACATCACCGTGGTAATTCAAATGTACATGACTGATGAGCCTCTTCAAAAGGAAGCTATTTGTGTTCTCATCCAATGGAGAGTAAGCTTATGTAGCGCTCTGATGTGTCAGGCGAGACCAAGATGAAATCCAGCTTGTGTTTGCGCTAATAGTAAGTGATAGTGTTCATCTGACATGTAGCTTATCCCTTTTTTTAATTACTGTGATTTTATTGCTTGAATTTCATTCTTTGACCTTACCTGTTTGTATCTATTTATGTATTTTTGTGTAGCTATCCCCAGTGCTGCTGCAGTGCTCAGTGAAATTTCCCCACTGAGGAACAAATGAAGGCATTCTGTTCTGTTTTAGTGTCTTTATGTTAGGAGATGATTGGTTGATTGTTGAGAGATACATTATTGTGTAATGCATAATTGTGTTTTAGTCACAATATTCTGTGTTCCTCTAATTGGATTTTATTTGGACCTGAAACTCATCTCACTCTCACAGTCATAAACTACTTCTGCTGTTTCTCCCGCAGAGAGAGCATATTCATCCAGGAAGTACCGTTTGGCCTGCAGTGAGCAGATTAAAGTGCATAAATGTATTTGTTTACAGTTATTTGTCCTGAACACACAATAATTATTCCATAATATCACACTATGTGTATTTTTCCCATCATTTGATTGAACTAAATTGTATCAGTAGAGTTCAGTTGCTCTAAGCAGTATAGAATTAAAGTAATGAACCTTAAATCACTTGCATTCACTTTGAGGCTACTCCTCGAGTCCTCAAAACTATGCTGTGAGTCCACCTGCCCTGTCCAATACCCACTTGTAATCAAGATGTTTTTTGATCGCTGCAAGCTCTGATGGCTTTATTGCTTTGGCTAGCTGTGCTACCTGGTCCACAATAGGATCAATTAAACCTGGATGTTAAACAGAGGACTAATAACGTGTTAATGGAATGGATTAACATAACAAAAACATGTCAAGGGAGGTCAGTGCATCTTGGACAGACTCAAAGATTTGTAATAGAATAGAAACCTCATAAAACTGCAGACATAAATTGTATATTATGTTATTGTACATATTACGATTTGCTCACATATCAGTGCACATCTGTAATATGATCCAAATTCAAAAACTACTCTCGCATCTAAATTTGACATTCACTGAATGGCTGAAAGAATAAGATCGTCATTGCCCTGTTGGCCTCCAGGCTTGGATGGAAAATCTACACACCCAGCTCTTTGATTGATGCTGGGAACTGTCTGCCACAGTTTTGGTTGGATGATGTAAAAACTCAGCAATCTCTAGAGGTAGAACTTTCAGGGCATCAGAGTTTGCTTTTTTCCTCTTTGGTCTGAAATCCTAAACCCTGAGATAATAAACAGGTTTTATTTTTAAAGAAGGAAGGGTTGTTGAGACACACACACACACACACACACATACACACGCCTTCACTTTTCAATGTTACAAATCAATATTATTTCTAGTGATATGAATTTTATTTCTAATGTGTTACTATCATTAAGAGACAGTCTTTTTAATTACAAATGGACTTCCTCAACTACTACTTTCCAGATACATTCAGCTCCTTTTTCCTCACGTAATCATTTTTCTCTTGCTGCTGTGTCTTCTCTTTAATGTAACATGATATTAATATTCTACCTCTGGTGTAATGGTATGGCTTGGAAGTTGGTGTATGAATTAGATGTTGCTGAAACTCAACACTATATTTCTCGTACTTACAAAGATCATTAAGTCAACACCAGATTATATTCAGTCCAGTCCAATTTTATTTGGATAGCACCAATTCACAACCTATGTAGATGCAGATATGGCATCTACAGATGAATGGCTCATTCCAAGATAACGAAAACACAATGATTCTTAGTTTCAGTTGGTTATACACAGATGAAAACATAATTATAAATATAATATTCTATTTCTGCAAAAAGATCTGTTTAAATCATACACAGTGGTCAAGTCAGAGAGATATATTGTCTTTGGTCATTATAATTCATTGTTGGGATGAACTTGATGGCCTCCTGGTTGAGAGCGACTAACGGTTGAAGAGAGAAGGAAGAAATGCAAATGCATTTTAGGTTTTGGTTTGCCAATGTTTAACCTGTTCTTTGTGCTGTTCAGCTATAGGGAAGGGTAATACCAGCCAATGTTCAAAATTGTTGCAAAATATATTGTCATTCGAAACTCTCCCACTTAATTGCAGTATTCCCAGGAATTCCTGGAAAATTAGTCAAAGACTATGTATATTTAGACAATCATGCTACATTCAAAGCGGGCCTCTCAAACTCCATGTCTTATGCAGGTTAATTAAATTGATCTTTTCATTAACAAAGTTATTCGACAAATTTTTGGATCTCAGCAAGTCTTTTCTGTAGTAGACATACCTTTTGCTTTTACCATGGAGTGACATAAAGTTATGTGTTTTTGGACCATTTCATCCAAATGAAAAGATGTAGCAATAATCAGTTTTTTGTGGACAACAATCATTTTAGGTGTCTGTGCTAGTGCACTCCCACTGATTTCAGATGCACATTAAGTTGTTTTATTCTGGAACTGGGCCTGGATTTGACGGCAAACCTCAGCCAAGAACAGTGTCCTCATATGGATTCTCTCTGCAGCTGCTCCAAGCATGAAAGCCCATGCTAGTGTTGTTGAAATGCACAAAAAAGCAAGAAGATAAAGTAGAACGATTATGTCCTATGGGTTTACTAGGAACAAAGCACATTGGGTTTACGCCTTGATGTTTTCATGTTTTCCTCCAGAATATCAATCACAAAAGGGAGAGGGAAAGCATTTGCTAGATGATAAGAGATAAATGAATGAAACGAATGGTGGAAAAAAAGGTTTTGGGGGAAACATGGACAGAAAAGGCTAAACTCTCCTCCGGGAATTCTGCCTGTCACACTGCTCTCCATCTGAGTCTCTCTAATCTCATTAGTCTCAGGCAGGGAAGGGGATTAAGATTTTATCCTGTTGCCAAATCAAGGATGTCTGCCTGATGTTAAAATTCACCATCTACTTTACTCCCTGCAGCTAAAGTTCATTGTGCAGCCATCAACTCCTATCGACTCCTATGCTGATATCCACTGCTTTCAAGACTGCCTCAGCTTGTTTCTACTGAGCCAGTGAGCCATATATATTACAGCATAAGATTATCAAAAGAAGTACCAAATTTGTGGTGTCTTGTTTATTACAATCTATGTATATCTTTGGGCTTCAAAAATATCATTTTTTAATTTGACAGTTCAGATAATGAAAACCCCAAACATCAGATGTTGCCAGCACCCTGAGGGACTGTTCAGAGGACCTGACTAAATGAAAGACTTCACTTTTTATAAGGTGGTGTTATGCCATGCAGTACAACTGGCAAACACATTATAACAGCATTTCTATTCTTGTTGAAAATAGGGGCATGTAAACTGTTTTCAAACTTGCATAATTTGGCTATCATATTTTTTTTACTTTGTGTCAAGATGATATATCATTTTAAACCAATGTGCAGAATACATTCTCAACAGCATTAGGGTTCCTTAAAACTATACTGCTACCATATGGTCTCTATGTTATGAGAAAAGTTCTTCTCTCTCTTCAGTCTTCAAAGACAATGACATGGAGCTGGATCTCTCATGTACATTAGCTCCAACAGTATCCACTGCAACCCACTTGTTAGGAAGGCTCACAGTTGAAAATGTATAGTCTTTTTATTATCATGGAAATGAACGTAGCAGCTGAAAGGCTTCATTATGTATTCACTATCTTCTGAATGATTGCTGTGACTCATCTGGCACATCCATAACTGCCCCTCTAATGAAGTTTTATTGACCTTGTTATGTCCATTTGTGGTTCATGGATGAATTCCCAGGAATAATGAATGATCGAATCCTCTGTCAGGTACTGGATCATTTCAAACTTTGAAAAGATATCACTGACAATGTCTTTATTCTTACAAAACCTTAGACTTCTTGATCCATCTGATGAATACAGAATATGCAAACTGATTTAAATATGGCAGTGAGACATTAGTAAATACACAAACGTGTATCTGGTTTTAACAATATAGCCCTTTCATGCCTCATACAGGTTCTCCATGGTCTCTCAGCCAGTCAAACTCTTGCAAGTGCACATTGGTTAACTTTACTGCAGGTATATATTTGGCGAATTTAGTCCTATAAAGCCAATATCTCACAATAGGTGAACATCACAAGAAACGCTCCAGGTTGATGAGCTGAACTCACTGCTGGGACGTAAAACATAATTACTAAACCCAGCTGCAGCAGCAAATGTGTCACCATGAAAAATGTAGCACCCCCTTGGACTAATCAGTGTGCCACTGTGCAAATGTAAAAAATGTTTTGGTGTGTGTGCGTACATGCATGCATTTGGTATGCGCACACACACGGACTGTGAAGTTGGACTTGTCCACAGGATTGCTCCTCTTCTGGAAGTCTCTCTGCCTGAATGAGTTATTACAGAAAACACTCAAAGAGAAAAGCCTCTCTCAGAGTCCAACTAATAAAACTAATAAACCTTTAGTAATCAGCCATGAGTGTCTACAAATTCACTTTGGGAAAGAATTAACCTGAAATTAGAACAAATAACAAAGATTAGAATGCAAAAAGTGACTACAAGAGAGTTGCAGAAAACAAAGAAAACATCTTAATACATAAATGTATTACTATCACTACTAACAAAGAATAACGCAACAATAACATAACAGGATGCTAATGAATATACAGTACATGAATGCAGAACTGGAGTTTTGGCAATATGCAGCAGGTTAATAAACCAAAAATGATTTGACCCTCCCTGGCAGCAGCTGGTAGAGGCAGTGAAAAATTTACATTTCACATTTGGATACAGAAGCCAATTGTAATTTAAAATGAGTGTGGCTACTTGTGTGCCAGTGGAATGGCAGCAGCTGAGCAGGAGAGGTGCTGCAGACGCCATGTATTTCAGAGGTGCATGACCAATCCACAGGTGTGCAATTAATTTGTTACAAAGTAACAACATTAAATTAAAATCTGGCATCCTGATGCTCAGGTGATTACAACAAGGTCAAATGTATCCATTGTCATAAATGACAGCAAATCTTTAAGATAAGTAATGTACACATTCAAACATTTAGAAAAATAATAAAGTCATGGCATTGCAGCATCTCAGGAACAGAGATCTTTCTTTTGAAAGGGGAGGGAGACAATAAGGAGGACAGAGGTTTTATAAAGTCTAGGGGAGAATCACATAGTGAGTGGTCATGAATCAGAATCAGAATTGACTTTATTGTCATTTATACATAGAATGAAATTCAGGGTGATACTCCCTTGGTGCCTTTCAGAAAATATTTTTGAAAAAATTAAATATATAATGAAATATATTTCCAACTAGCTCGCAGGTAAGAGTGCAGTCATATGTGTATAGAGTGAAGAGGAGGGGACTCATTACACATCCTTGTGGAGAACTGGTGCTGAGTGTAAGGGTGGAGAAGAGGTGGGGGCCAAGTTTGATGGATTGTGGGCAGCTTGTTAAAAAGTCCTCACTCCACTGGCAGATGCGGGAGGAGAGGCCCAGGTGCAGAAGTTTCTGCACCAGGATCTCAGGGATAATGTGGTTGAAGGCTGAGGTGAAGTCCAGGAAGAGCAGCCTCATGTAGCTCCCCAGGTGCTCCAGGTGGCTCCAGGGACTGGTTGAAGATTCTGGTGAAGACTCCAGTCAGTTGGTCACACACGCTCTGAATACCTTACCAGATACTCCTGGGGTTCACAGTCCTCAGCACATGTCTCACTTCATGCTCCTGAAGTGTCAGCGTGCCAGTGGTGGAGGGTGGGGGCTGTGGTGTGGTTGCTAAGGGTCTGTCTGTCTCAAACCGGTAAAAGAAGGGTTAAGTTCCTTTGCCAGTGAGGCATCAGACCTAGCAGTCACCGATTACTGCTTCTGTAGTTGGTGATCTGGTTTATTCCCTGCTACATCTTCCTGGGGTCTTGTGTCATGTGTACAGGTGTAACCATGTGGTTATACACTTTTAGCACCACCAACTATCATCACGTCCTCATACAAATTTTCCCTCTACCCCCCACTTCAAGCCAGTGGGAAAAGCAAAGAGAAAACAAGAAATAAAGAAATATTCCCATGATATCCTCCTAGGAATCAAGGAAAAAACTATCCTACCATTTATTTTTTTATTTTTTCAGCATGAAAAAAGAGTTTCACTCATCCAACCCACACACATGAGATATCATTGGAAAGGCCAGGATATCCTCTACAGAGCACACTATGATTTATTAGAGTACCTTATACAGGTCAAAAGATATTGAACATAAACCAACATTGAATAGGCTGGGTCTCAGGAGGATGTACCCAAAACTGCTCTAAATATAGAAGAACAGTGTTTTCATTCTTTTGTTTGACACACATGTCTGACATGATAAAATGATGAAGTAACGACATTTTATATCTAAATGGTCAAAGCTTCACTTTGACATCATAATGTTTTGCAAAACTGCTTACCTGGCCATCAGTCAACACCATAACTCAGAAACAGAGGGGAAGATTGTAACCATATTTCCTGCAACTTCACTGGTTGGCAGATGCATACAACTGTGAGGTGGCATTTTATTTAAATATTTTGGTAATATAAAAGTGGTTCATTCTCATTTATTTCTGAGGATATTCTGAATTATAAAATTAAAACTCAATAGTATTGATCAAGACTGTATCAGGTACAACTGTAAAAAATACAGGTGCATCTCAATCATTTTGAATGTTGTTGAAAAGTTTATTTATTTCAGCAATTCAATTCAAAAAGTATAACTTCATTGCACAGAGTGATATGTTTCAAGGGTTTATTTCTGTCATTTGTGTTCATTATGTGTTCATAAGGGAATACTCCCCCAAGGACACAGAGACAAGGTCCCTGTGTTTATTTAAAACAGAAAAAGCTGCTGGTGGTTGCTGGTATTACTCCCCTTCCCCTGCTTCTCTGAGTGTTCACCTATGCGCACTTATTATTTGTTAAGCCTTCCCTTTGGCACTGGACATGGTCGGAATTCCCAGTGGTTTTCGCTAGTGTTGTATCTCTAGCTCAGAGCTCTGAAATTCTTGACTGGCGTCTCAGCCTGGTACATATATTTGAATGTTTAATGTATAATTGCATTGCTTATGTGCCTAAATGGTTTAAATGGACACTAGAAACAAGGAATCCATTAGAAAGATCCTTTGACAAGGATGTTTTCGAAAATTTGAAGCAATTGCTGCTGCTGCTTATGCTGTAGAAACTACCTCATCCATGGTACTGGGATCCCCACTAACTCTGTTCGCCACTCTGTTTCTGCTCTTCCCCTACGCTCTGAAACCCAAAATTTCTTCTCTTCCAGACGAACTTGCTATGAACTCATCCTTCTCTCAACACCTAATCTGCCTTTTGAACATTGCTCACCTCTTAACCTTACCCTCACCCTTTTTCACCCTCATCAATGGCAAACCACATTGCGGTGAAATCTTACTTGACCACATGCTCACTCCACCACCCTGATCTATCAGACAGGCTGCTTGCTCTAGCCTTGTGTAGTTCGTAGATGGTAGCTCCTCTCACTCCATCACAGGGGCTCTTACCTCGGGCTATGCTATCTGCTCCCTTTATGAATCTATAGAAGCCCCCCCCCCATGCTCCGTTCAACAAGCTGAGCTCTTTGCCTTAACCAGAACCTATGCCAGAACTGTGACTAAGATACTGATCAGAGACATCGTTTGCCGGTTTGGAATCCCACATAACATGAAAAGTGACAGAGGTATCCGTTTTACCTCCTCAACCCTATGAGAACTCTGCAAGGCACTCTGGATTAAGCAAAACTTTCATACCCCTCACCACCGTCAATCCACTGGTTTCTGTGGAATGCCAAAATGGAGTGTTAAAAAATAAACTTGCAAAAAAATCTGTGCTGAAAAAGCCTTAAAATGACTTGATGCCTTCCCATTGCTTTAATGACAATAAGAAGCACAGCAAACAGAAAAAGAGGACTGTCACCCCATGAGATCCTAATGGGCAGACCAATGTCAACTCCTGTCATGCCTCTCCCTCCACTTTAACATTTAGACCTTGCCCTGATGGATGATGCTATTATTGACTTTTGTAAGGTGTTGTGCTCAGCTGTCAAAGCATTACACTCACAGGTGATTGCAGCCCAAGCTCCTCCTGCTCATGGTGGCTGCCGCAACATCCAGTCTGGTGACCTTGTCTACATTAGACAGCATAAGAGAAAGAACGAAAGACCGGCCCATATCAACTGCTCTTAACAACACTGCTGTGAAGTGCGAAGGTCCGTCTATGTGGGCCCACGCGTCTCACTGCAAAAGACAGACATGACAAAATGGCACCATGGACCAGTTTACATCTGATCGGACTCCAACACAGCACACAGATGCCGGTGACCAGCATACTGTTTCTGTGGCTCCTTAACACTGCCAGCACAACTCACGGAGAACAAAAGATTCTTTACTCGGCTTCAATCCCCAAACCACTAGTAGAAAGCGTGGCAAAAAAACACACACACACAAACACATCATGATCAGATGACCACAGCCAAAATCCTACAAACTGTTATGTGTGTGGACTCATCCCCCACAGCACAGATGAAGATATTCCTCTCATGGCCTTACCCATACTAATGAAAGCTAATTAAAGTTTTTTTTCTTTCTCTTTCCTTTTTTCTTTTTGCTTTTTTTCTGTTTCCTGTTGACCCAGTATTTGACCCAGTATTTGTTGTGTTGTGTATAGTGTCCTACAAAGGACAAAATGGAGAATTATAGAAGAAAAGAAGAATGTTTAACCTTGTACTTTTAATATAGTTCTTGAGTAATTATTTTTTCATGTTACTTTAATTAACAAATCACTGTTTGTAGATTTCTTAAACAGAGACATCCTGAAGTCAATCTTCAAGGAAGCTGTCTCTCTCTCTCTCAGCTATTCACACAGTTACCTTTTGTTCATGCTCCATATCTGACAAAGGGTCTCGGCATCAGTGCTTGATTGTATTGTGATTGTGACTTTGTTATTTGACTGTGACTCCCTGAGCTGTCACCCATAATCTAATCAACCAATCTCCCCAACCTTTTTTTAAGTCTTACTCTTTGATGTTAGTGGAGAAAAACCTTGCTCTGTGAACCAACCAGCAGACAAAACTTTGCAGCCACTATGTGAGCTTCTGTCCCCACTGTACAGTAAATATAACTCATCTGAACCAGCCACAGTTCTGGACCTGAGGAATTATTTTTCTTCCACAGGTGGCAACTGATGAACTACGAAAGAAGAATCAGATTTGGTTACCAAAGTCAGATGGGACATGATCCCATTGTGTCATGGAAATATCCTAACATGAATGAAAAGGGCTGAAGCCCAAGTAGCAGTATTTAGACTACTAACTGCAGCAGTATCTATCTGAAACTGTATGAGTCCAACATTTTATTTAAAGAAAATGAAGGAGCTATTGTGCTACTGTGTTGCTCTGGGGCATACACATGGAAGTTTGCTTCCTGCTGAGGCTATGACCCTCTCATAGGTATTTACAAGGGAAACTACTGCACACAGTATGAAATGACTGACTTGCCACTTTGCAGTGTGTGCCTGTGTGTGTGTGTGTGTGTGTGTGCTGTGTGCTGTGTGCTGTGTCTCAGCTGTCAATTCCACATGAAATATGGTTTGAGAAATTGTTGATGTGACCCTACCGGATTCACTGTGTGTATGCTTAATGGAACCCTTTCAGATCATGATCACCTTGACTACTATGAAATGGGAGTGTGTGTTTGGCAGGAAAGAGGGTTCAGGTGGAGTGTGAGTTTGCTCGTAAGTGCCTCATGAAAACTGTGCGAGTCCTGCTGAGATGCTTAGTATAAAACACTTCTGTATAACAGCCTTTGATCCCAGAATTGTAGATTCAGCATTATTTTACTGTGCTGATTTCTTCTTGGCTGGAAGCTTCATCTGGACAGTTCACACCAGAAAAGAAAAAAGCTTAGCAAGTACTTTTATCTCTTATTCCATATTTTATTTCCTAATTATTTTTTAAACCAATTTATTACTTTCAGGCAGATAAGCTGGATACAAGTGCAAAAATTGATCAAGTGATAGAAAGTGAAGAACGCGACATGAGGAAAATCCTTTTATGGTCTTTCTACATGCAACTTTGACCAACTCAGGGTAAAATCTTTTGGGCTCACCATTCAGCATTTTATGATGGAGGCATCCTGTTTTAAACACATACTGCAGCACAAATTGGTTTTACTGTGTAAATTGACAATCAAGACACGACAAGGCAGTATATTTATGTAGCACATTTCACGCACAGTGTGAGTTTCAATTGCTTTACAATTTGCATGAAATAAGAAATACAAAATTTAAATTGAAATAGATCTATGAATTAGATAATAACAAATCACAAGGTCCCAAGCAGGGACAAAAATATATATGTATATTTTTGTTAAATACTATTATTAAGTGTAATTTTTGATGTGTTGAAAACACAGACCATGACCTTCCTCAGATTAATATATGAAAGAATTATTCTGTTTCCATTTTATTTAACCTCAAACCTCCATTTGTCTAATAGCACTTGACTGGACAACTTCTGCCACCAGCAGTGTCATGGTGAGCCCCGCTCTTAATATTCACATAAGAGTCGTGGATGGAAACATGTATTCATTTGCATTTTATTTTTCAAATTATCTGACAGCAGTGAACAGGCAGATTTCAAATTTTGATTTGAAGGTGGTCAGACTAATGAGGTTCATACTGAGACCATGTTTAAGAAGTTCAGTTTTCACAGAGATTTGTAGATCTGTAACACAGAAGAACCTTGTTTTTTTCATGCACTGATCAATTTTGAAATTTAGTTGCTGCACCTTGTCGGTTTTTTGTTGTCGGTAGATTTAAACCACAGTACGTATTTTTAAAAGCCATTTTCTCAATAAGTTTTTTTATTCTCATACTCTGATATATAAATCTCCACTTCAGAAATGTATGCAAATGTGTGCACATTTAACTAAATTATGCCTCATTTGCATAATTAAACATAGAATTTCAGAGAGCTTGTAATGGAAAAATATACTTGCTTTACTTGTTTTGTTAATTAGCTGTGGAAGTTTCATGATCACTGTATCTATCTATGAATGATTTATCAAATATTATTAATTAAATCCTTTATATGGCAATTTATTAATACAATAAAAGAAAATAAAATAACATTTTTTGGGGGAGGGGGTCAGTCATGAGGTCAGGCAGGGTGAACACAACACACACATAGTGGTCACAAATGCATCATGAAGAGAAAGAGTAGAAGGAAAAGTAGATGAGGAATGTTGCATGTTGCAAGAAGAATCAACAAAAATTTTATTTGTTGAAGTAAAAGACAAGCCGGTGTGCCGAGTTTGCTGTGATGCACTTGCAGTGATGAAAAAGACCCATCTGTAGCACCATTAAAACTGGATGAATTGAAATGATAAATGCTGTTTGGATAAAACCAATGCTGCTCCACAGAGTTTGGGAGCCAAGTTTGGGAGCAGATTTTACAAGACCACCTTCTCACACAGAAATTGAACTTCTGTGGTGAGCAAGCTAATAACTGGAGCAGTGAAGCAGTGCCTTGTTGGCACTCAAATTGTCAGAAAAAATAGAAATTTCTTGCACTGTCCTTCAGTGTTCTTTCAACATCTATCAGTCACCCGCTATCTGGCCTGAGATTATACAACGACACAACAAACACACCCAATATGCCATTTTTGTGTGCGGTATCACAGCCGAGTTCAGTACAAGGAATTGCTGCCTTAGTGAGCCATGAAAGCTCTGGTGAATGCACCTGGAAAGTGATAACTGTATTTTCCTACTCTGCAAGAAGAAAAGCCTGCTATGACATTTGAAGATGATGGTGAGTTTGAGTCTTGGCCCTGAACCAGTTCAGGACAGAACCTGGGGTCCTGATGCAATTTTCCAGTCTGTGTGATAATAGGATGAGCTCAGCATTGTCAAAAGCAGCAGTAATTAAAAAAAGGGGGAAGAAGTAAAACCAGGCAGTCTTTTTTTTTTTTTTTTCAAATGTCATTCAAAATTGGATTTGTCAGTGCTCATTCAGTTGTTGGTAAGTAGTTTACTCAATCTTTGTTTCTCTGAAGTTTAAATTTGATGTCAGTTTGTAAATGAAAAACAAAAGCTCCTTGTTGTATAATTGAACCAGTGGAAGCTGTTCTGCATTTTCATCAGCAGAAACTTCTTCTGAGAATCAGCAGTCAAATTGCAAACGTGTAGGAGCTGACACAGCCACAAATTATTCAGGGACAGCAGGACTTTGGCATCAAGTGCAAAACATTCTGCACTCTGTCACTGTATATTACACTACAGTACAGCGTTAACCATATCTGCATGCAAGATTGTATGGGATATCTACATACAGACCCAATGGGTTGTTGTATGGCTGAGTAACCAAGTGATGTTTTAAGAATTCGAGACAGAAATACAAGAAAAACAACAATGTTTGGAACACAGTCAGTAATAATGACAGTTCCCATCGGGCAAAATGAAATAAATATGAGACCGTGCTTGAGCTCCACAGTGGGAAATCTCGCTATAACTGTGACCTCAGGACAGAGCTGCAGCGCAATATAAATACACAAACCAGTAATTTCTTGTGCCCCATACCTCATGCCAAACACCCTGCATTCCAAACACACACAAACACACACCCTTTATTTACAACTAGATGAACATTTGCCAGGAGATGGCTGTGTGAGCGGTGTTGATTTTTTGAGGAGTGTCTCTCTGCTCGTCCTGTGATGTGATCTCTCCAGACATCCAGACAGACACTTACACTTCTGATTGTGAAACAGCTAAGCATGAAAAGATTAAACTGATTAGATGTGTAGAGTGATAATATATAAATCCATTATGAATGGAGTCTTTTGCAATCTGTCCTCCTTCCTTTACAGTAATTGAGTCATACCTATTATAGGCTCTGCTGCAATGGCTCATCAGCTGGACTCAAGACCGGTCATCGAGCCTCGTGGGTCGCAACACAAATTGGGCACAGTGGGCATGCGTAGAGGGCTGCCAGCAAGGGGAGCGAGGAGCAGCTTACGATTTAAAGTTTTGTGATTTAAAAGAACCCTCAAGCAACAGGCCAGATGCTGGAATTGAATAGAGGGACAGCACTTTGTGTTGTCAACACATAGATCATTGCTGCAGCCTAGAGCTGCACTACTGACAAATCCATGGAGGGATTGATGCTCTTTTGTCCGACCTCTGGCCCTCAGCTGGCTCATATAAACTAGGAAGAGAAAATCAGAGAGCAGGTGTGCTTTCTCGTGCTATTGTCTATCCTATATGTCCATATCTTGTTCTCAGACCTCACACATTTATAGGCATTTCACTGTCTATGATTCATTGGATCTTCAAACAAAAGTAATGTTGAAAATGCCATAAGCTGTAAAAACACCCCACAATGTTAGGACCTGAGTATGTAGAGCATACTTGAATGGAGAGAAATGATGCAGATTCTTTTAAATCTGATTTTCTTGGACAAAATGTATTTAGTAATGCCACTTTGTAACACGGCAACTTACACCAACAAGCACGGACCTTTCTAAATGGCAATCTCCACCAGTAGATTACCTTTTAAATGAGTTGCAATTTAAGACACAACCATGGGAAATGGAGCATTAATTTGTTTTTGGAGCTTGACCCATACCAGGGACTATAAGGTTGTCTTGGCCAATACGTCTCCTGCTACGCTTTTTTTCACATTTTTGCGTGCACACATTAAATACAGTTACACAACACTCAGGTCAATGTGAAGTGCTCTTCTGAATGTAATACACCAAGTCTCCCCTATTATAGCATGTGGTCGACGCCTTTTGGCCCAGATATGGAGCATGGAAACAGACACTTACCCAACACGACCAAATGGACCCCTGTTCTCAGAATTCTTTCATCCAAACAATTTCTTGGGAAAGGATGTTTCACTGATTATAATACCTGTTCTTACCACTCCCCTAAATGACAGATTACATTCTCCCATTACAGATAACACTCACAACAACACAATCATAGCAACAAGTCAAGCAATGATCTCCAGCACGAAAACTAAAAACACTCCTGTTCAGTCAAAAAGTATCATTTCCCATACAAAGTTCTGTTCTGTAAGATTTCACATCTTTCCCATTTCAAAGCTTTTGTCAACATTTCATCAATCTGTAGATGCAAATATACATCAGGATTTGCATCCAGTTTTGTCTTTACCTTTATCTTTGAGAATAATGTTTTGATTTTAACATGCAGAGTGTTCAGCCAAGTGTTTCCTTACATCATTTATGATGAGGTCCATCATGTTCAATTTGAAAGTTTTGGCAAGGGAGTGCCTTACAAAAAAATAACAAAAAAAATGTATGTTGGTTTGTTTTCTGCGAGAGTTACAGAGGTGGCAAATGAAAGTGTGAGAGAATCATGTTCTCAGTGTGTTCAGGTGACATAAACAGCAAACAACATACAGGCCGTGATGCACATGTCAAATGTGGCAGCGCACACACTCACACACACACACACGCACACACACAAACCTTAAAACCTGAGACGAATGAACTTCTGTGCTGCCTAAGCAATTAAAGAGAGCAAGAGAAAAGAGCTGAAAAGAGTTGAGCATTGAGAGAAATGATAGAGGGTGATTATCACTTTGCTGGGAGTATAAACATAACCCGCTCTCTTGAATGTTCCCTTTATGCTTACATGACCCCAACACACACACACTATATACAAGCAGATTAATACACACACCTGTTCACCACTAATCTCTGCTTTCATTTCTCATTAACAATTCAGCTCCATGGTTGGCTGGGGTCAGGGCCACTGAGTGAAAATAAAACTTTTTTGGGTGTTACCATGGAAACTGATGGAGTGCTCAGACCCCTGGATCAATGTGAACATGATTTTCTGTGACAAGACAGCAAAGATAGAAAGGCCGACAGAAGGCCACACATTGATGACCATCATTTTAAAGGTTAGAGCAGTTATAGCACCGTTAAGGCTTTATTTTATCTTAAAAGTTTATAATGAATTTCCATTGTCTAGTTTCCTATTGTACTGCTGTCTTTGTTTTCACTTTTGAGTGGTTCATCACTCTGTAAATGGAGTGTTGCATGAATGTAATAAAAGCCTGTCAAGGCTATGCTAAAGTCATGTGGTTGGCAGCAATACTAAAAGCTTTTTCTTCCTCCTCCTCTTTTTGAGGTGAGAAGTATATTTTCCATTGGAAAAACACATCAAAACCTTCATACACATACTTCAGGATAATGTGAGGTGCTTATTATCCTGTGGTGAATGAGCGGTTCTTGATTTCCTGCAGGTTTATTTGGTTTTTTTCACCAGATCAGGAGGTGCAGTGAGTATCCCATCACCCGTACAGGCTTTCGCAGTTTGAAAATATCTTTCAGAACAAATTGTATTACTTTACCTATATGGCTCTGTCATAACCTTGTGTTTCCCTGCTGAGCTAGATGGTTTCCTGGAATCCTTAGGCACACTGGCTTCTGTTGTCTGCACTTAAAATAACTGTTATTAAGCTCTTTTTCAGGAACTGAGCAGTTACAGCTTGAACGTCAGTTTACAGACTCTTTTTTCCTCACAGCAACTCAGAAATTTGGTAGATGAAGGACTGATTTTTCAGTTACTTGGTCTTGCCCTTTACTCATTCGGATTCTGAGCATTTTTCAAAAAAACAATACAAAACAACACAAAAACAACTCATCTCAAACATGGGGCAGGTCAAGTTCAGCATGTCATTTAACATTTTTTGAGTTGACAGAAAAAGGTGCCGTCATTACCGAACAATTAAGGAGGGAACACAAGCCAAACAACATCTTCACCATTTACAGTAAATAAAATGGTCAGTGACCTCTTAAAACTGTTTCGATGCTAACTTTTTTACCCTCTGCCTTCAACTGTACAGGACACTCAAGAGACTAGTTGAATAACACGAGCCCCCTGAGGGCACCTTTCCCAAAAATGGCTCTATTCCATGTAGGCATGGCTCATTGCCCTCGTCACCTTTGCCAAGGAGGTTATGTTTTCACCCATGTCTCTTTACTGGTTTATTTGTTTATTTGTCAGAAGGATTACACAAAAAGTCCTGAACTGACTTGCACCAACCTTGGTGGAGGGATGGAACTTTATTTTAATCCCATTTTCAACATTTTTGTCAGTTTCTCAGGAAAATAATATTTGGATCGATGTAAAAATATTGTTTTTGATCAAATTGGTGCAGATTATCAGACTCCTCCCTTTTATCTTTTAGTTTTTTACTGTAAAGCGCTTGACAGACAATAAGATTGTTTGTCCTTGGCAGAGGAATGGTACGTGCTCCTTTTGAGTGACATTCAAGGGCTGTGCATGCTTCTGTGACAAGTTAGAGTCTGCTGTGGAAAAAGGCTTACATTCAGTCCCCTTCCTCTCCTTTTGTTCACAGTACATGTGAGTGATGTACAAGTTTATTCTTATTTCTCTGTCCTCAGACTACAATATATCTCGACGTAAATGCTCAAAACTGAATAATATTGTTTTGCTGACCTATTTTTCATCTTTTACCATGCAAAAATAAAATGGGTGATTGAACTTGTGTGCTATTGCATTTACACACCTGTTCCATAGAAATGTAATGTGTTCTGACAATATCATGGACAACATCATATTCACACACAGTTTCCCTCTCTCTCTCTCTCCCTCTGTCCCTCTCTCTCTCTCTCTTAAACATTGACTGAGTAGGACACATTGCATGCACAAAGAGAGTGTGAGAGAGAGAGAGAGAGAGAGAGAGAAAGGGGGTCAGTCAGTTAGAACAATATGAACAATACACCAGCATCTCTCACAGACCATCTGGATGCTTACACAGTGCAGTGAACTTGCACCCATTCTCTCTTGGTGCTTGTTGGTATTAACAAAGTCAATAATTTCTTTCGCCCATTTTACGCTGTTGACTGCTGAGACTGCCTTATGGAAAGTTGACATGGCAAACACGATGACAGATGGTTTCTGTTAGTGGTTTCACCTTGGATTACACTAGTGAGATTGTTAGTTTTGTCTGGTTAAAAGGTGACAGAGAACTACATAACAATGTCAATGTCATAACAAAATACAAGAAACAATGTGTGTTGACATTTATCAACTAATTAACAGCTTGTTTGCCATCTCCTAAATCCACAAGAGCCCTGAGCTCGTCCAGTGTTATAAACCTGCATCCCACTAATAACTTGTAATTGCTCTCATTACTGCTGCTATAATGTTGTAGTAGGACTGTTAATTTGTTTTAACGGATGTACATTAAGTTTCTGTTAAACTTGCAGTATAAATGCTGTTGAATTATTTCTTGCTTGAATTAATGCTGAAACACTGCAAGTAAAACAAGTTAAACAAAGGAATCAATGAAGAATCTGTTCTATCTCAGGCCATACACAAATATCTTCATAATAATGAGCCATTAAAGAAATTATAGCATTCAGTTAAATTCTGATCATTCATTAAAAGGCAAAATTTGTGTCAACCTACAGAAGCTGTCATTGCAAAAAGTGATGAGCAAGTAGACACACACACCTGTAGATCAGGCATATTATAGTTTAAAATTCCATTTTTGACAAAACCACATGGCATATAAACCAGAGATCGTTACTGTACAGTGTATTTTAACCTTTGGGAAACCAGGGTAAGAAGAGCCAATCAAAAAATGCCAAAAAAGATCAATACAAAGTTGAACTTGAACGACGAAACAGGCCCAAATGAAGCATCGAGGTCAACCATGGATGAACAAGTTGCAGGAGGCACCCTAAAAGGACCATAGCATCGCTCCACTCAGAGCTCAAGCTCATAAATTTCGAAAATTTGTATGAAAGTCGATATTGAAATCTTGCAAGTCACTACTAAATAAGGGGGAAAGATTGCCATGCTGAAATCCAAAAGTGATACAGCTATGGCAGCTCTAAAAGCCCAGATGGACTTGCAAATTTAAACTCAGAGGGAGCTAGCAGACTCAGCTAGCGGCTCTTCAGACACACTGCAAGAGTAAGAAAACAAAGTGGAGAAACTTTCAGGGAAACTTGAAACTCTCTCTCAAAAATGACTCAACCTAGATGCGCGCTAGGAAAGACAGAACCTGAAAGTGGCCAGAATAAAAGAGGGGAAAGAAAATGGGCAAAAAACAAGGGATTTTGTGGCTCAGTTGCTAAAAGAAGTGTTCGATCTGGAAGATGCCCCAGTGATGGACCAAGCACACATTTTAATTCCAGGATACATTATTGTCAAATATGAAGAAATGCAGAAAGCGATGACCACCAAGAACTTAACCTTCCATGGTCAGCAGATCCAGATCTTCAGAGACCTGCCACCTGATGTGGTTAAATAGAGAGCAGTGTTCAACCTGACCAGGAGGATGCTGTGAGACAGGCCTGGGATCAGGTTCTGACGTTTATACCCAACTAAATTATGAGTGTCACGTAACGGGTCAGAAATGTTCTTTTACGGATGCAGAGCAGGCCCGCATCTATGCAGAGCATCACTTCGGACCACCAACTAAAGACCTTGAATGAGGGCTTTAAAATTTTGATCCCCAGCATAACATTGTAAAAGAGGACTCCAGCGGGAGCCTCTTACAGGTGAACACACAGAGCGGCTCCTGCCCACACTTATGCCCTCTCTTTGTTTTTGAAGTTGCATTAAAGGTTACATGGCCCTTTTTTATTATTCATTATTATTCATCACAATATGTTATGGTCTACTTTGTTCAAAGGCTGGAATTTTTGTTCATTGTTATATCTTAATACTCTCTCAGTACTGATATAGTTGGATTTGCATTACGCAAACAAAAGTTTGACAATCATAACATTACGGTTCTTTTTGCTTTGATCTGCGTGTGTATGTATTGTGACCTATTTTAACAATATTACATAACTTGTACAGGACCACGTAAGGAGGAATTCACGCTAAACATCTTTTCTCTGAAATGTTTGTTTACTTTTATGTACACAAATTGGTCAAATAAGTACCAAATCTGTGGGTTTGGGGTTTGCTGAAGCATTGCGGAGCTGCACCTGATCAATGGTATGTTCGCGAATTTGTTAGGCGGTTGCTGGAGAGTTTGGACTTCTGGTAGAGAGGGCTGATCCCACTTCCAGTTGTGTCACTCTAGATGAAGTCAGGAGAAGATAAGTGTTTTTGTTTTTCTGTTGTTTTCTTGTGGGGTGGGTAAAGGGGTGGGAATGTACAAGGCAATGTAGGAGCAGGAGCAAATTTACCTTATTTTGCATGGAATGTAAATGTTATCAATGAGCCGGTAAAACGGGGCAAGGTATTGTCTCATTTGAGAAAGGTGCAGATCAATGGGATTTTTTACAAGAAACACATCTGAGAAACGAAGGCAAAAGCCAGGAGGGTGGCTATGAAAAATTAAACAAAATGTTCCTTTCTTACACCAGTCTATAATTGCAGACAATGAGGGAGGATATATTTCAGTTACAGGTGAGATGCAGGTCACACCAATTTATGGGCCGAACTGGGATCATCCAAAACTTTTAAAGAAAAACTTTAGCTTGATCCCAGATATCTCTACCAGAAATCAGGGGGGTTATTTGATCTATTTTTGGATATTAATTTAGATAGATCATCCACTCAAAGTTCAAACCTATTTGACGTATGGAGAACGTCATTCCATTCTCAAGTCCATTTTCTACTCCAGAATAGATTCATTCTTGCTGGATGGCAAAGTTTTGTCAGGAGTATGTGAGGTCAAATACTATATATACTGTAGATACAAAATATTTCTTACCACTGCCATGTTTCCATATAACTGAAACTGCTTGAGGTGACTTGTTGGTCAAAGTTTGGGGTTTTTTTTAGCCTGAGATGAAGTTGATGTTTCAACCTACCTGCTGTGGGAAACTTTTAAAGCATGTGTGAGAGGTGGTGTTATTTCCTTTCAATCTTCACAAAAGAAATATGATGGTCGAGAACAGTTGCAGCTCAAAGAACAAATACGAGAATTAGATGCTGTGAATGCCACTCGACCCTCCGTTGAGACGCATAACAAAGTCTCGGCCCCACAAATTCCACCTCATATTAACTAAATAGACCTATTTTGAGTTTGGGAATAAGTCACATAAATTGCTCGCAAGACAGCTGCGGAAGAGGGGGAGTGATAGGACCATTTATGCAATAAAGTCAGATTCCGATACGACTGTTACCTCACATAATACATTTCAGTAATTCTATGAAAAACTGACTGAGGTGATGAAGCAGTTTTTACATTGATGTATTCTGCCTTAAATATCGGAGCACGATCAGGGTTCCCCGGAGATGGAAATTACACGTGAGGAAAAGGGTCCAGGGCCAGATGGGCTATGTAAAGAGTTTTTAAAAAATTTTGAATGCCTTTTCAAGATCGGCATGTTGCCACTGACACTAAATGATGCTACTATAACACTTATTCCATAGAAAAGGAAAGATTTAGAGCAGGTTGGCTCATATAGACCACTGTGGCCATTAAACACTGACCAGAAAACCCTGGCCAAGTCCTTAACTAAAAGATTTCATCCTCATATGGCTAAATTAGAACACCCTGATCAGACAGGGTTCATCCCAAGTAGGTACTTGTTCCATTATATCAGGCATCTCTTATTAACATTATGAACTCCCCCAGACTCCCTAGGAAGGATATGCTTCTGAGTTTAGATGCAGAAAAGGCTTTTGATTGTGTGGAATGGTCCTATCTATATGCGGTGTGAGAAAAAATTGAATTTGAAGCTGCATTTATTTTATGGGTTAAATTACTATACAGCAAGCCTAATGCTTGAATCCTTACTAATTGGACAATTTCAGATACAGTTAACCTGTACAGGGGCACTGGAATGGGATGTGCTCTTTTGCTGTTGAAAAGTTGAAACAATTTGTACACACTCAGAAATTCATGGGTACAATACAAATTACACAGTACGTCTAATAAAATATTGCTGTAGATGGACAAAATTATGGTGTACGTAACAAGACCACAGACTTCAATACCTATTTTATTGGAGACAATTGACTTATTTAGTTCTTTCTCAGACTATAAGAGAAATTGGAGTAAAAGCAAGCTGATGCTTGTGAGTTGCAGTTACCCAGGTATACAGATCCCATTCAAATAAGCTTTGGAAAACATATAACAATATAACATCCTTGAGATCACAAAGAGGTATAACACCTATTTGATGCTAATTTTCTGGCTATATTAGACAGGTTTACGATCAAATTACAGTTTCTACACTTCCTATTTCTTTGATGGGTAGAGTAATTGCAATTAAGATGATCTGTTTCAAAACCTACCGATATACCTTACTAAAACCTTTTTAAAAAGTGGGATTCTATAATAGTCCCATTTATCTGGAACTATAAATCTCATCAGATTAAAGAGGATCATTTGTGCAAAGGTAAATCCAGTGGAGGGCTGGCTCTACCAGATTTTATGCGTTATTATTGGGCGGCAAACATATAATCATGTATCGCTGTATCTCCTATGGCTGGATGAGGCAATTGTGCTCGCCAGGTGACTCGATATGGAACAGGAGGACTGTCTACCCTATCCGCTTGGGGCTATATTAATGTCTCCTATTTGTCTCAAAAAGTCATGTTATAATTATAACCTGATGATTCGTGGTACTATTCAGATTTGGAGAAAAATGGCTAAACATCTAAAGCTCAGAGCTTAATCCTTTGCACTATCGATATTTGTAAATTCGGCATTTATGCCTTCAGTTATAGATGGAGCCTATGACCGATTGGAAGAAACTAGGACTGTGTAGCACTGGGGATCTATGCATTCAGGGTATGGTTGCATCATTTCATTAGCTACATTTCACCCATCAACAATTTAATACAAACAATGTTAAAAGACTGGGAAAAGGAACTAGGTATAGAAATAGCAGAGGACATTTGGAATAAGGGCCTGGATTTTATTCTGCTCCCTAAATGCCAGGCACTGTTTGATTCAGTTTAAAGTCCTACATAGGTTGCATTATTCTAAGGTAAAGCTACAGAAAATTTTCCAAGAAATATCCCCAATGTGTGAGAAATGTGACCAGACAGAGGCAGACTTGTTCCATAGCTATGCATTGTGCAAGATTTCATTCCTTTCATTCCAAAAGTCCATTGACAGCTGGACCCACTTCTGGTGATACTGAGAGTATCTGAAAACTCTAAAAATACACAACACACAGTGACATCATCTGTCGTGCAGCCTCCACTGTGCAAAGATACTTTTTTGTTGTGGAAAAAGAAAGATGTACTGACTTTGAAATCCTGGATAGCAATACTGACTGATACATTACACCTTGAGATAATCTGATACATCCTCACGGACAGACTGGAAGAATTTGGCAGGATTTGAGACCAATGATCTCTTTTGCAGAACAGTCAGTTAGCTAAATTGCCCTGCACAAGCCATGGTCTTTGTCATTTCTATCTGGCTCTGTTCAGATTCTGAGGGTGGGATGGGTGGGGGGGTTATAAACCCTTTTTTAAAATGTATTGTCTGCTTGTTATTTGAGGTCCTCTATTTTTCCTGTACTTCTTTGTATTCATGTTTGTGATTTAATGAAAATGAGGCATGATACCAATGCAATGGTTTTTTTATTGATGCTGTCCACACAACAAAAATATATGAAGAGAGAGAGAGAAATACAAAGTCATATCATGTAATAATTTATCCATCCTGTCTCACATTTGATTATCATACTGACCTCTAAATAACATCAACAGCTGAATTTGTGGTATGAAAAAAAGGACTGACTGGACAAATGTGTCTCTCTATGGATATTGGTATTCTGTTTATACTTCCATAATTTAACACTCGCCGGCTTGGGGGCTGTCAAGGGAGCTCAAGAGTGAGAGCTCAAAAGGGAACGACATTAGTAAAAACAAATCAGTGAACAGGAGGAACTGGGTTGTGTGGGGTAGCTTGCAAGATAGTCCAGAAACAATAGGGGCCTATGAAGCTTAAGCCCTAAAACATCATGCTAATTGGATAAAATAATGTTTTTTTCCCAATTTTCATTATATTTTCATTACAAAAGCTGGAGATAGTAAATGTTAGATGAAATTAGATTTTTGTGGCCTTTCAATTACAGTGAAATTCCTCTCTGGAAGTATTTGATGACACCAAAAGCTGCTTGCTGGCATTTGCAACTTCAGTTTCACACATAGATCGAGCAATCCAATCACCATTGACAACAGCAGATGGAACATACAACTTCTGATACAGCACATGTAGCTTCCATGCTGCCACAGCTCAGTTCCCTTAGGAAACCCTTTAAGACCCCTAAGGACTACCTAAGGAAGTTGAATGAGGACGTTAATAGGAAAGGAAAATAGATAGGAAATGGAAAACCCTGCGTCCATCTGTTAAAATCATATTGTTTTTTTCTTCAAATCTCTGATAGCCCCTTTAGCCCTTGCACACGGAAAGCTACAATCACTGAAATGTTGCTCAGGCTCTTTTCCAACACACATCACCCATGAAATTGAATCTTGCCATGACTTGGTGGGAAGCATCTAAAAGGTGTGCAGGGTTGAAAGGAAACCTTGGATGTGGCTGTCAGATGTGTCAGCTTGAATACACACACCCATGCGCTGACGCAACATCATACAAAACCCTAAAAAGATGTAACAAGAGGAGAGGATGTTGCAATAAAGAAATGTCAAACAGATGTGGCAGAAACACTGACCGCAGAGGAAATGTAGCATGTTATTGCCGTTTCTCTTTATTCAACTGAATGCTCTTTTGATATAGTATCTTCCCATCACTCTCATCCTCTGTCTACTGCTACACCTTCATTGGAATTTATTGGACAGACCCTCACCTCTTCAGTAATCAAATATAGAAATTGACCGGTCTTGTCTTTGAGTTGTGTGCACATTATGGCATCTAATGATAAAATGACTCTGTTGTACATGTTGGTGCCACAAGGAAAGAAATGAGGTATTTTGTTTTTGTCTTTTCCTACTATTTGCACATCAAACACAGTTACATCCATTCTGACACTGTAGCACACATGTCTCCATGTTGCATGAGATACAATATGAAACAACCCTCACCAAAAACAGTTTCCTGTTAGAGGGACAAGGATCATTTCTTGCATAAAAAGGTGATGCACTTTTATTTGTGAGAATAGGTTGTTGTCTGCAGGGTGCCAGTGATTCAAGCAGTACTGCATGCGATGAGGAGCACAAGAAGAATACAGAATGGAAGGCAACAGACACACAAGACAGATAGGCACACAAAGCTAGGGATGCCATCACCTCATGGTAATAGGAACACAACAGGCACCAGCAAAGCACAACCAGGCAGCATAATGAGCGAGAGTGAGAGCTTGTCACACCTTTATTGAACATGACTGCCGGCTGGTTAGCTGACAGAGCCTGTGACATGACTGCTCTACCAGAACTAACCCTCCTATATCCGAGCTGTTAATGAGTCGACTTTACTGGATTAATTCCAATTAGGAGATTTTGAACACAGGAGCGGCATTGTTGGATGTTTAAACCAGAACCTTATTAGCACATTTTCCTTTTACCATGTCCTGCTTTCCCAGGCAGAAGACAGACAACCGTGAAAATACATTTTTAGAATTAGATGCTGATGAATAACAACCCTGGCAGTGTAATCACAAAATCAATACACCACAGTGGGAGATTAAGTAAGAGCCTAAGAGTGTGTTTCAGAAAGAAACTGAAACAGGCCAGTTCAGCAGCTGCATTTGTCCCCTAGTCTGAATTTAATACACTGCCGAGCTGGGGCTTTTACCGGTGGACCATGTCAAAATTGGACCTGTGTGGCTCAACCAGAAAAACTTATAACATAAGAGAGAGATGGGAAAGAGAGACAAAGGGAGAGAGACCGGTCAGCCCAGTCATGAGAAACTCCCCAGCTAACTGCATTCTGAGGCAGCACTGGACTGTTGCTGACTCGTTTTACTTGAAGAACAAAGTTAAAAAAAAAAAAAAAAAAAGCAAATGTGATATGTGGCTGCAAAGACAAGCCACAGAGAAACGAAAAGGAATCAAAAGAAAAATTCAGAGTTGTGCATCGAGCAGCATTCACTCTGCAGACAACAGAGAAGCAGCACAGCACCAGACAGCATGAGCAGTTGGCAGAAAGTAAACTTTAGATAGATAGATAGATTACTTTATTCATCCCTGAAGGGAAATTATGTATGTATTTACTATGTGTTTATTTAGCCAGATTATGTGGTGTAGTTCTCCTGTGATTCTAATAAATGTATTCATGTATTGTCCTACAAATCATCACCTTTAATTTAACCTCTGTTTACAACATCTTTCTTGGAAAGCATGACACGGGCTGAATGTGACGGTGTGTGTCTCCATATGGGTTGTGGTGAGCAAGTCCCCAGTCTGAGTCCTCTCTGCCTCTCTCACCAAGCGGTGGAGGAGCCTTGTCATTTAGGGTTGTAAACATAAGGCAGGTGTCAGTGGGTTTCATTGGATTGGATGTTTCAGTTATGATACAGTAAGTATTCATTGCTTTCAGAGCCTACTTGTACAGAGAGCGAGAGAGCCATAACTCTCGCTCGTATATGTTGTGATTGCTCTTATAGTCACCTCTGTAGCGCCTCCCTGAGGACAAAAGCTCAAAGTACAGAGGGTGGGGGGAGTTCACTTTATTCCAACTGTTCTCTCACATGACCATGTTGAAGATCAGAATACTTGCGATCTGATTCTTACACAGCATTTCCCTTTCTAACAATACACCCAATAAACTTCCGAAATAGATATAATCTCTGTGGCTTTCGTAACAAAGTCGTCAGTGCTCTTTGCCAAGATAGGTGGTCATTAATCACTGATATGTAAACACACATAGATATTTAAAGCTACTGACGTTTTTTTACTGACATCCAGTGATGAATCGAAATAAGATTCTAGTTTCTTTTGTACATATGTACATATGTTGGTTTACAGTTGCAACAACAGTGCCTCCACATTGGAGGGGGGAGATGATCAGCAGCAGACGCTTCTTTGAATCTCTCTCCATAAATTTAACGGTATCAGTTGATTATGTACAAGTTTATGCTTTTTAATACTGATTTTAAAAAATGTCTCAGACAAAATTGATAAAGTGGACATGACACAGAGTGTTTGGAGGAAGTGATGATATAGTGACCTCTGCTGTTTAGAGTTTAGCATTACAGTCAATGAAATTAAGGCGATGAACGTCTTCAACAGTTTATTTATGGCTGTATCTTTGCTCCACATACCAACTCCATAGAAGCCTAAATGAAAACCGAAAGCACATTTCGCTTTTCATTAGCGTGTTTCACTTCAAGAGCTGGAAAGGCACATACCTCAGGTCTATCTCTTTGCACGTGTCTTTTACTACACTGCTGCCATGCCTGAGCTCGGTCTGTTTTCTTGGTCACGTCTGCATGTCACTCACAATTTGCCTCGGTGCCTGTTCGGCTTACGAGCCACATGCTGTGTGATGAACACTCTGTATACAATCAATAAACCATACACTATGTGATAAGTAGTAAGCATGCAGAGCAGACATCCTCCAAGACTGAACATTTCCCCAAAACTACTATGGATGTTAATAGATTACTCCATTCGTGTTAAATGAGTTACATGTCCGTCTTGCTAAAGTGTTGAACCCTGACCAATCACTTTGCTGTCACTCAGTTTTGAAGATAAACTTGCCTTCTTCAACATTTTTGCGGCGTTTCCCTTTAAAAAAAAAATCCGACGTAACGTGACGCATCTGCTTCCATCCATATACCCTTGTGCCTCTCCTCACGCGGCAACCATCCAGCGCACCTCCTGCATCCCCCCGGCCCACCCCCACCCCTTCTTCTCCGATCCTCCCCGGGCGTGTGAGCCAGGATCACCGCTCCACCCAGCGGAGCTCTTGGCGAAGAACCGCAGGGAAGCGATGGACACGGAGAGGATGGAACAGGGACAGGACTAGCGGCGGTATCGGAAAGGAGGGGCCACAGGTAAGCGAGGCCGGGGCTTGTCACTGAAATCACCAGCGTCACTGGCCGCTGCAGGAGCTGTCAAATTGCGGAGGATGCGCCTGCAGAGTGGAGAGAGTGCAGCGTGCATCCAGGACGAGAAATAATGTATGAATGGAGCAACCGCGCAGGAAATGTGTGGAGCTTGGCGGTTACTTGAGGCCGTGCCTATTCCGCAGGCTGGTTCCTGCTTTGTCTGTTTATTTTGATGCAGCTGATGGAGGGATGCTGCGCAGTGTGCTCCGGCAGATGTTTGCGCGTTTTGTTATCCTGTGCGCCCATGTTTGAGCGTGCAACTCTCCAGGGCCTTTGGGCGACATGTTTCTGTCAGCATCATAACAGGCTAGGTAGTCAATCGCACTATTCCTGGTAAATAGAAACGTCCCTGTCTACTGTCCTGGCTCTGCACGGAGAAACAGCTCACTGTGCCTCGATCTAAAGTAAGTGCCATCCATGTTTGAAGGCAGCAAAGTCGTGACAGGTTGCCTGGCTCTGCAGTTTGACCTTGCAGCATTTCTGTTTTTCAGGAACGTACGTCCCACCAGACAGATAACAGAAGCACAGCTCTTTTTTTGTGTGGCTTTCAAATGTGAGTTACTCTAATCATATCAAAGCTTCATCCTATTGCAACGAGGGTGTATAGGATTAGCTCACTGTTCATTTAATTTATTGCAAATTTTCTCCTAGCTCTGATCGGGGAAGCTTCGAAGCCTATTTCTTAATGAAACAACAAAGGAATACAGAGAAATGACTGGATACAGTGCAGCACAGGTTGGATATTCTGTCAGATCAGCTTGAGGAGAAACATAAACATATGATTTGATTGACAGGTAACACTGACTGATGGTCTTATATAATCTACTTCTCCTGTACCCCAAGATGCTTACTATTGTCAGAATTAAGCAAAGCATTGCACCACATACATGACAAGCATGCACTCTAACATGAAGACATGCTACATTGGCTGGATTATGAGATGCTCCCCAGCACAGAAACTATCAGTCAGACTCAAACATATTCTCCTACCTCATTTTATCTCATCTCTTTGTAGTCATTTTGCATGTTTGAAGTCAATTTGCATCTATTTGTAGTCCTTTGGTGTTTGGGTTGTCATTTTATGTCATTTTATGTCTGTTTGTAGTTGTTTTGCATCTCTTTGTTGTCAAATTGTTATTGTTGCAATTTTGTGTCTGTTTTTACTCACGTGTTTGATTTTCCTACAACACAGCCCCCGGCCAATAGGCCCTTTTTTATCCTTTCATTCATATGAACATTTTTTTTGATTTATAAGCTCACATAATCCTTTACTGTGTCTGAAGTGCAGGGGTAAGGGCAGAAGACAACATGCAGAACACAACATGTCTTGACAACAGAGACAGAGCTTGGTGTTGTTTACTGTCCTCTGGTACAGGCCACTTTTGTCCTTTGCAGCATGGCCATCTTGTCAGCAGCAGGCTCCTCCGTCCTGTCCCTCAGCATTCTCAACCAATGGCAGCTCTCCTTCTGCTCACGTTCCTCACAAGTGGCGGACTGACCGTCGTCATGGTGACTTGGCAGTCATTTGCACAGCATGGTGTTTGCTCAGATGTGCTCGTAGTGGGAAAATCTCCAATTCTGTCATTTTCCCCCTTGGAATAATTCTCACCACTAACTTATATTGATCCTTAAATCTTTAAAGTCCAACCCTGCACCTACACCTTATGCAACATTTTATTTCAGTTCTTTATTTGTGCAAAATTTCCAAAGCCTTCTGTTCATTGTTTTTCATTCCTCTTGCATGTAGAGCATTCAGCGATCAGTGTGTGTCCTCTGGACTATTGCGTTGCTGGTCACACCATTTAACTCCATGACAACGCTCTGCCATGGAGGAGCATTATTTCAATCTAAGTGGTTTTAGTGTAGGTGAGAAGCAAAACACATCGGTGTCAGATGGTGTTACTCAAGATGGTGTTACTAATAGCTGTGTAGCTGACAGGGACGTATGGGTGTTTTAGACCAAAACTAATCAGCTAAATGAGAGAGTTTAGTTATCCTCCATGGCCTAGGCCAGTGGTCCCCAAACATATTGCCTTTGTCACCCTTTGAAAAGAATCAGAATCAAAGATGGTCTTCCATATTATGTACATTAAAACATACTTAATATGGGAGCCAATGTCATTTTCACTCATCCAGCAGATATGGAACAATATTAGCATCATTATTTGCAGCTCTGTTTTATAGTCTTCAGAGGGAAATGTCTGTTCTTAACTTCTCTACTGTTCTCCATGTCGGCTGGCAGCTGCTGGTGCTGAGCAGGTAGCACACAGTGGATATTTAAAGCCTGAAAACAACAGGCTGCTGGAGTCAAACAAAAGGCACCATGAGAGTGCATCAACATGGTTGGTGATCAAAAAAGTTGTGGACCACAGAAAATGACAAGCTGAAAGTTACTGTAAAGGTCTGTAGAGTGCAGGGGAAGTGCAGAACCAAGTATTCATGTGATCCTTGCTCATATAATAATAATGATTATGTCCACTTTAAGCATTTCTCACATTTAAACCCCAATCCATCTTTTTCATTGAGACTCTTAAAGTTGCACTATTCAACATGTTTATGTTAAAAAATCAAACCCACAGATAATTTTCAAGTGACTATAGTTTTTCTCACCTCTTCAGTGTCTTTTAATGTCTTTGAGCTCAACGTTTTTGGTTTTTACAGTCCACAACTTTTTCTGTTTTGGGGTCGCTCTTACTATTTTCATCAGCCTAATTTCTGGCTACTTTCAAACATAACTTTAAATGCTAATGTTGCTCCATGTCTGCTGGACATGTTTGCTATGTCATCATGAGGATGTGGTATTATTTTTAGCATGACACTTCAATGCACCTTCATCCAGAATGGAGCCTGATGTAGAGGGAGAGTAACAGAGATTAATGTGTTTGTAACCTCCTGTCTCCTCCCACATGGTATTACCGTGATTGTGAATATTGATCTCCTGTTTGCTCGTCTTGCCTTTGAGAAAAATAGTTCACAGACTATTAGCTTGATCACTTAGGCCGCAGCACTCAGGCATGCTTTTAATCGCTGCTGCTTGGCCCGCTAATGACAAACCCGTGGCTTAGGATATTTTGAGCTTTTGACCTAATTAAACACAGATATGAGGTTCCCACTTGTCTCAGATAAGAGACTTATGTAATGTAGCACAGCAGTCAAATTAATGCTATGTGCATTTTACCCAGATCTTGCAGCCAAAGGAGATTTAAATCCTGTCAAATCCAGTGAGACCGTGGTATAAGAGTCTGAAAGCAACCCTTTGCTGGGTTTTATCACAAATCAGCAACATTGAACAGTCTTTGTTCGAGTTTTAGTGTGTGTTGTGTTGATCTTAGTCTTGTTAAGTGTGCTGTTGCGTTATTGCTGTGCCTGTGCTCTGTTGGATCTTGGCTTGACCAGTCTGCATCTACTGCAGCTGAAGGGTGACTCTGCAGGATTGGCCTCATTTGTCCACACTGTAAAAACCAAAAGTCATCGTTTTGAATCAGCTTTGTGTTGAACCTTATTTTTATGTTTACAGAGGACTGGTTTGACGAATGTGTGAGTAAGTTCCGGACTCAGCTTTTGTGGACTCCACTTCACAATCATGCACCCTTCATGCTTGCATGTCGACAGTGCAGTAGAGGCTTGAAGGAACGTGTAGTCGCTAACAGTGCTACTGTCCATCCTGCTGCCTGTGTGGCCACTTTGTTGTATTTTACAGCTGGCTGCAGGTGTTGATATTCCATAGCTCAAACAGTCATGACTGCAGTGTCCACATTTAGCAGCATGCATTGCAGAGCAACTGCTGAAAACCAAACAATTTGACTGGCCCACTGTGGAGAAGAGTGTGTTATGATGGTCGGGAGCTGGAAAGCCCCACTATAGTGAAAAAACACACACATTGACTGTATAAAGTTTGAAAAAAAAATTCTGCGGTATCAGGCAATAGTCATTTGTACTTCATATAGGTAAATATTGGTAAGGTTGAATTGTAAATATGGTCTCCAAATTTGCTGTGGGGGTGGGAGTCACATGCCCTCACCGTATAATGGTGTTGCTAGAGACTATGCCAGGTGTCAGGTTGGATGTGACCTGAGAGACTGCTTTTATCGCCCACCAGCCTGCTACATGATGGTGAGAGTTGTGAAACTTTAACTTGAGCTCATATTCACTCTGTTAAGTAGCAGCACTATCAGTGTCTCTCGTGTTATGTTATTGAACACCTATGGTTTTCCGACTTCCTGCTGTGTAATCGGCCTATTTGTTTTATTTTGAAATTAACAGCATGAACCCAGTGAAAGACATCACAAGACTGTATGTTTTCTCAATTTTGCATTGACTGATTATAACTTCTTACCACAAGAAAGGAAGATATTGTATATGGTACATGGTTCTATGTATTTTGTAGTTTTATTATCTAACCACAGAACATCCCATAATTGAATACAGTAGACTCAGCTTTTATCTCTAATTTAGTGATGTCTGTGGCTAATATGAAACAGAGTCCCATGTGTCTTGTTTTCTTCCTTTAAAATTGCTGCTGACCAAAGGGACCAAACCTTGCATCATGGACTAAATACATAACATAATCACCAACAAATATTCAGTATTTATCATGGTCTCCAAGCCTTTTCATTTTTTCATGATCCCATTTCATCTAAATAGTTCATACTGTTTGTTTTACCATACAAGTTACAATTTTAACTTAATGTTCAGAAGTCTGACTTCAGTCTGTCACGATAAGAGAATGAATCATCATCATCAACATCAGACAGAGAGACTTTGAACTGGAGCAATGCAACATTGCAGCCCCTAGATATGTTATTTAAATCAGATGAAAGTTTCTCAACATATGGAGTTTTGGTCATCATGTACAGGAACAGAAAAGCTACCAGCGTTTTGACTAACCTATCAGTCCAGGGCAGCACAAGATGAATTTATTATGTTAATGAAGGGGTTATTCATTATGAGGTCCAAAAAGTATGATCCTGAAGAGATATTGTTCACCTATCATCCAAAACTAGATTAGAAAAATGGTGCTATATTATATATATATATATATTATATATATAAATGCATGACATGGAGCAGAATGGTGATGGGGTAGTTTTTTGGATTAAAGTATACTTAAATTGATTTATGTGAAAGGAACAGGTATAACTTTATATTTAGCTCATGGATATGACTCATATCAATTTTCTAATTAAAGCATATTTAGAATGAAAATATTAAAACTAAAGTAAGTTGTCTGTTTTTGAAAAGTAACATTATGCCCCATCTTATCTCACAGCCCTACTGATTAAAGGAAAGGGAATAAATGGATTGCACGATGACATCACAGTGGCATTTCGGGTGACTATTTCTTAAATTGCCTATGGCACTACTGTTACGTTAAGAAAGGCAACAGCAAATGGTCAGCTAGGTGCAGGATGACAGGACCCTGGTGTGCATGTCACCACTGCACCCTGACTCAGCACATTGTTGATCTCTGCATGATATAACATGAAGACACCAAAATGAGATAACTAATGTGGACACGAGGTTAAAAATGTTTGCATCTAGCCATGATTCAGCCAAGAAAAGTGTTGAAAAGGACCAGGAGGGGCTTTTGGGTGAGCAACACACATGTGTATACACTTGCTCCTGGATTAACAGCAATGACTCAGTGTTGCAGACCCAGGGCTGTTTTACAGTCCTGAATCTCTGATTGCCAGCATTTGCCTGTTTGTTGAATGGGATAGTATAGGGTATTCAAGGAGACTCTTGAGCACAGCTGGTGTGAGTCACACTTTCCCCTACATACAGACACACACACCTCCACCCTTTCTCAATTTGTCCGACCACTATGCTAACCGTGAGATGCATTACCACTGCAGTCTGCTCATTCCGGACTCAGCTCTCTTGTCCCAGTGTGTCCCTGCATCTAAAGTCTTTACTTGCATTAGTGTTATTTGGTTACAACCAGTATTTGTGCTCTCTGTTATACTCCAGCCACAGTGTTTCTGCTGTTTCATGCATACACACACATGCACTAACACTGTTTAGATATACAGAGATTAGGCGAGGTCATGTTATCCTTCAAGGCAAGGGCACACTGTCTTCCATAAGCAAAACCGCAATGTCTTCTCTGCTGGTGGCTGGTGTGTTTCCAGAGTATCATCCACCTATCAAACATTCTATTCTTCATCTCTGACATTTGTGCGCTCCCTCCTCCCTTCATCTCATTGGCTTCCCTCTCCTCTATGTTTCTGTATTGGCAGCACATGAGCTGCTTGCGTGTCAACCTCACTGAGGCCGTCTGTGGCTGGCGCTGGTGTTACATAACAGGCCTAACTTAATAAATCCTGTATGAAGTGCTGCCATGTAGTTTGATCTGCTGTGACAGCAGCCAGAGCTGGAGAACATGCTGACTTCCTGGACCTATGTTACGTTGTGTGGAGTAAAATTATGATTCATGGAAAAATAACAGGACCATATTACCACGGATTTTCATAAAAATCGGTCAGATTAGTGTGTGGATCCAGGAATTTTTCCAAGGATTCTTCACCATTACGACATAGGGCAAAACAATATTGATAATAAAGTTATATTTACTATATTCTGAGTGCAGCGACATAAATCCATAAATGTTATATGCAGGACATTCTTTCATAATACTTTGAGATAAGTACATATTAAATGTAAAATTTTCTATTTGGGGAAATGTTCAGTCTCGTATGACAGTTTTCCTTATGTACTATACTATGATCTTTTACCATTTAAAGACATACTATGAAGTGTTTATGAAACATTATTCTTTGTTTTTTATTATATATTACACTGACTTTTTTTTTTTACATTTTTATGAAAAAATACTATGGTGGGTTTCTTGTGTTTTCATGAAATACTATACTATAATCCTTTTTCTATTTTTAAGACATATACGAGTGTTTATGAAATGCTATTCTTTGATTTGTTTCTTTGTTTTTGTGTTTATATGACATATACAATCACATTTTTGGGGCATTTACAACATACTATACTATGGTGTTTTAATGCATTTTGCATTTACTATACTATATATATATATATATGTGTAACAATTCAATTCACAATTTTGTGCCATACTATACCATGACATTTTTATTACATTTTCTGCCCTATTATTATATGACCTTTTTCAGGAGACTGTTATGCCTTAGTATACTATTACATTTTTTAAGACATTTTTGGTCTTTACTATACCATGATATGTTTCATTATGTATTTTTGCCTCACTGCACTATGAAATTTTTCATCATGGTTTCATGATGGTTTGTCATACAGTGGCTTTTTATGACATTGTCATAGTCAGTGATGCCTGACTATACTATGATTTTTTCATTACGTTTATTTTTTTACTTTTCTTTTTTTTTCTTGTCTTTGTTGTTACTATATTGAAAAATAAAATGTCATAATATAGTAGAGCAGAAAAATGGGAAATACTTTGCCTATGTAATTTTTTTGATCTATCTATTTATCTATCTCGCTCTCTCTCTCTCTCTCTCTCTCTATATATATATATATATATATCGTATACGTAGGCAAAAAAATGCCATGGAAAACATAATAGTACACTCATGCTTAAAAATTTATGGATCAACGTCATACTACAATAAGGCGGAGCAATATGAAAAACTGGCATTGTAAGGTATAAGCATGTCAGAAAACATGGGATGGTAGTAAGGCATAAAACATTATTAAAAGTGCCATAGTACAGTAAAGCATAAAAATGTCATGAAATATGCCATAGTTTCATAAGGCATTAAATTAATCATGAAAAGGTCATACTATAGTCATGAATTAGTTCATACAGAAAGGCATAACAATATCGTGAAAAACATTTTTACTTGACAATATTACATCTTCTCATGTGTTCACAATTAGCATGTTTTCATGCCTTACTACAGTATTTTATGACATTCTTTATTGTGTTTTCATTACTATACCATGATATTTTTCATTGTGTTAAGATGCCTTCCGATACTATGACATTTTTACCATGTTAGTTATGTTTTCACCCGTGTTTGTTTGTTTATTTGTTTGTTTGTAGGAATACACAAAAACTACTTTCCAAATTTTCATTCCATCTTCAGGTCTCAGAGTGTTTTCTAGTTTCAAATATATTTTGATTTGACCAGTTTGCCTAAATACATCACATACTGTCAAATGTGTTTTTCTCTCAATAACAGAAAAGGTCCACTAATGAATCTGGGTGATGTGTAGAATATTGACCATCTGTGTGTATAACAAAATTGGTCTGGGGCCGGTATTGTTTCTGATCTTTAAAGTTGCAATAGGAAATCTTAATAAGAACAACTGTCACATTTGCTAAGACGGTCACGTTGTTCTGATGGTAAGTACATGAGAACGACAATCTGTGAAAAGTGGTGTAATGCCTCTCACAAAAGTCCATTTCGCCCTGGACAGCAGCACCAATTAGAGCCAGTAGGGGCAGCTCCTGGGGGTTTCAGTCACTGCTAATATACTGCATTAGCAAGTTTTTGCATTATTTTAGGTCAGTTGGTACTCCAACCTTGAACATATCCTATATTATAACTACTACATGTACACAAATGTGTAGATGCACACACAGTTCCTATCTGACTTCTAGAGAGTCTTCAGGATCAGAACAAAGCAGTAATGCTGTACAAAAATGAATGTATAACCTGCTAATAAGTGACGCAGCAGAGAGATAATAAAAGGCTTTATTACGATTAATCCACCTGTGTACTGTTTGTCCTCAATTACTGATTGGACTGGAAGCATTATCTCTCTGTGTGTCAGGCATTAAAGCAGGAAGGTGACTATCAGCAGGTGCCTTAACATTTACACACACACACACACACACACAAACCTGATACTGAAAAGCCCATTAAATTGTGTGTGATGTTTTATTGATGAGAATAATCCTCATCGTTTCCTCTCTGTGTGCTCTAGTCCATCATTCTCACCCTCTCTGCCTCTCTGTCTCACAATAGATGCTTTCAGGATTTAACGTATTTATTTTAGAGCAAAACACACCATGAATACCACAGCTGTGACGGACGCTTGAATATATTTGCATTTGGCCTTTCCAGCAGCATAATGCTAGGGTGATCTTTGCTAGGTCACTGATGGGTGTAATGATTAAATGTTTATGAGCCTGGAGGCAGGCATGGCTCTATCCTCATCTCTCAGCATCCTCAAAGCCAAATGTGTGTGTCTGAGTACTCCCAAAGAGGCAGATGGGAGCTCTCACATATGAAAATGTCAGTTCCCTTGGCCCGAGATGAGAGAGATGAGCAATGATTGGTTAGTTCCCCCACATGGTTGGGAGGTGATTGTCTGCTGAACCCCTTTCACACTGGACAAAGAATCCACCTGACTTGTGTCTTCAGTGGGAAAGGGCATTCATTCCCAGATCAAATGTCTCTGCAGTAGTTCTGGTTATGTATTATCTCCACCTCTGATTAGCAGCGATGGAAACATGACACCTGGATGGATACTTTTCACCCCTTTTCCTGCAGAGTGCTAGAATGTGTGTTGCCATCATTCAAACACGTTCAGTTGGCCTTCAGTCTGAAGTTAAAGATATCAAAAAGTAACCATTGCAACATAGTCACAAGTTGGAAAGCCTTCTTTTTTTAAATCCCATCTATGCAATTATTTGGTGTAAAAAGGGTGTGTCAGCTTGAGTCAGCAGTACCATGTTGCATGTTGAGGCATCCAGTCAGCCAAAACTCATTTCTTGTGTGTGTGCGTGTGTGCATCACCATAATGCTTCATGGTTGTTATTTCTCAGGCCGTTGCTGCTTATTCTCTTTTCCTCCGGGGTCACACACCACACACTGGTTGCTCATTGTTCATGTCTGTGTTTTTCTCCAGGCTCCAGGCTCTGACCGGTGAGCTGAAAACAGGGAGACAGTGAGGACAGTAAAAACTTAAGGTTGTGCAAGAGGCTGTCTGGCCCCATGTCTGCCCCTGCTCCAGCCAATCGGAGGAATGCGTCAGGCTCTCGTCGGTACGTAGCCAAAGAGGAGTCCTAATTTTTCATCTTTTATCCACACCCCTCATATTTGCTCGACCAGTATACCGGCAGAAACATTTTGCTTTATTATGCTTAAAGGGAATCCTGTGTTACTTGACTATGTTTAATGTATGCCAGTGTTCATTTGTGATATATAAATCGTTCATGGTATTAACAAAAACATTTTGCTTAGTGACAATGTGTGCAATTTATGTGTACTTCACACTTTGTTCATAACAAAGGCAAGGGTTATATGATAAGCTGGAGATAAAAACAAGGTAAGAGATGGACTCTAATAAAGAAAAGTATTTAATTCAACCTGAATGAACTACCTATCTATCTATCTATCTATAAATTGACAATTTAAGGTGTATTTACACTACTCACAAAAAGTTAGGGATATTTGGCTTTCAGTAAAATTTATGTAAAAATTAAAATGTTCATGCTACAGTGATATTATATCATCATGTGCATTCAAAAGAAGGTCACAATGAGTTCACCTGTAAAGGTTGTAGTGCATTTTAGGTTCATCCTGAAATTTCATCCAAAAGCCAAATATCCCTTTTTGTAAGTAGTGTATTTCTTTTGCATTTCATTCACTTTTTAATATCTTTGTACATAATTAACAGATGCATGTGATACATTAATGATAATACAGGAACTACTGACAGCCACAGCCCTGTATAATGGTAGCAATGTGTCTTTATGTGTTCTTTTCATTGAAAGACAGGTGGAGCTGGCAGAGGTATTGATATGCAAACATAAAATGAAGCTTGTCTTTACCTCCATCTGTAGCCAACTACAGGAGCACCCAGTTTCATACTGGTTGAGCTTTGTAAAGCAGGACCACAGAAAGTAATCTGAAAAAAGTGTGCACTTGATTGTGTCTGTATGTGTGTGCAGAATTTTAGTCGCTAACTTCCACACTTTTTACACTCATTTTCTGCATCTGGTTCCACTTGTTTCATTAACACCAGTGGCCTAGGGGTAGCTGCACCTGGAGCTGTATCAATGCTTTGTGGGGAACACTATAACATAGCCTGTCATTTATGCAGTAAAATGCTTACTGGTTTCTACTGGAACCTAAACATAGGTACAATGCAGAAAAGACTAGAGAAATAAATGATATTGTAGCTGAAGTTTGGGTAAAATCATTGTTCTATTTAATGCAAGAGTAAAAGGGGGAGAACACCCGAACCTTATATTATAGCCCACAAACTTTATTCTTACTGTGCAATGTAAAATACAACTTTTACTTTCATTCTTTAAAAAAATATTGAGATGTGTAGGAAAAATATCAAAAAGTGATGTTCACACACAGGTGTGCAGCCACATCCACACTTTAGGGATTTATTTGTCATTTGTCTTCCACTTCATTGTATACTGTATAATTTTTCTTTCATAAACCTTTGATGAGTCGCCCTCATTTTTGTGAGTTTCTATTATGTTTTTTCTTGTCAAATTAACAAATGTGACTCATGACCTTTTTACGCGGCAGTGTGTGTTTGTATGTGTGCGTGCGTGTGTGTGACAGAGAAAACATATGACTGTGTGTGGATTGAACACAGTTTTCCTACAAGTCAACCAGATGTTGCAAACACTCAACACGATACTGCTCTCTAATAAGAGGCACTTTACATAGGATTTAAAAGTTGCTACTAATTACTACTTAATTAATCATGTGTTAGTCCTTTATAAATTGATAAGCTGTTTTGTAAGGACAGAACACCTGCTTTTTCTTTTCAGCTCTTGAGTTCATCGACTGCTCCCACTGACTGTATAACTGCTGGCCCACTGGAAAAGAGCTGCAGATCATCTGGAGCAAAGATTTTTAGTAACAACTTTTGCATATTTATAGTTACAGGTTACTTCTCTGATGGTTTATTGGAAAGAGAGAAACTTGTGACCCATTTTTTGTAATGAGTTATTAACATCCACACCTGAGGACTCGATAGCTTATCAGAAAAGCAGACACTCCCACTGCCAGAGAGATTGTACACAACCTGGCAGCCCTTTAACAGGTGCTGTGTTAGAAAGTAATGCCCTCCCTCTATCTTTGCCAGTCATGGAGGTGTCAGCAGTTTACCAGGGTTTGTTTCTGTACTTGTTACCTCTAATGAGGCCGATAGAACAGCCGGCATATACAGTATCTGACCAAAATAGGCTTAAAATGGACTACAGTCAGTCAGCAACCTCCTACACACTGACCAATGAACAGCAATTTACTGCAACCTGATGTCGGTTTATTGAGTGTGGAATACTGATGTGTTCTCCCCTGCAGCTACTGGACTTCCTGGACATGGGTTAAAGGATAAGATTGGTGTTATTGAGGTTTTGTTGTCCATTGGGAGCAGTGATAACTTCTTCCTCATCCAATGAGCCATTCTCAGACTTCAGTGTTCTCATCTTGTAATGGAAATGCTCCATTAATGTTACAGAATGTGTTGTTGATGCAGTGTGTGTGTTTGGACAATGATTTGATTGTTTTCCCCTTTTACACAGTCTTCACTTAAATGGAGAGCCAACTGGGCATTGCTATTGGCTGGTGAGCTGAAGAATTACAAATAATTCTACTGCCAAAAATCCACCCAGTGTTTTAGTCAGTAGTCTAATTCAGATGTTGCAAGCCACAGTTTATGTGTGGATCACAGACAGATAAATGTGTCATAAACCAGAGCGAAGATAGATGGTTATGGTGGCTGTCATGGTTTTCTTGCCGCAGTAATGCGTAACCACAGACGGATGAATCTGTAGCTGTGGTGTCCTCCTCTCTTTCATCTCTTTTCCCCCAGATTCAACCCTCTGAAGGTGTTGCAGCCTAAGCGTCGCTTGCAGCAAATACTGGCGTCCTCGCCCGTGCCGGTGCCCAAGCCGGCGTCCGGGTCAGGGACAACTGTGCCCGCGGCCACAGCGCCAGTGGCCATTCCTGTGCCCGCGCCCCCTGCGTGAGACACACTTAAGTTAAAGTCCCAGAGAGCATGCTCCGTAGCTGTAGCTATACACTGTAGCTCCAGCATGCACTGTAGCCACTATAACAAGACCAACAACTGCACACAGGCAACATTTATGCCACCTGTCTTACTTAGACACAGTTGCCCCTCCATTTTGTTTGCTAAGCCCTGCCGCCCATACTTACTGTTGCTACGCCTGTCAAGCTTTCCATTTGAGCACAGCGCCTGACAGAGTAGCTCTCTAACTACAGCTGCTTCAGCATGTCGAAACATCCAAAGATTGATGGGCCTGCCTTGCCTAGATATGGTTGCTGAGCCATGACCGGCCCATCCATGTTTAATGGTGGGGTTTAGTAAACAGTTACTACAGCCCAACCCGAAATCTCAGTGTTTCCATTCAGCTTAGATGTTGGCATCAGCAACAGCAAACAGCACACACTTGTGTGTTTGCTGTTGCATTGCATCGCCACTGGGACTCGTGTTGTCAATGCAGGACAAAACAAGGGGGAGCCTGATGTACAGCTGTGCACATGCACATGTTATGTACTGTAGTGTCACTGGGTACACTAGAACTGGGGGGTTTGTAACACAATTTGGTCGTGGTTTGATGTGTGTTTTTTCATAGCATGCAGGTGTGTTTAGCGGCTACATGCACGTGCAACAGCCCTACTGTTACGCTATGCAAGCATACTGTGATCACAAGTGATCACTGGTTCACCACAGCCGCTCAGTCAGCAGCACATGTGCACATGTGTTTTTCTGTAGACACAAACCAGTTCTGTAGCAGAGAGTTGGTGAGATACCGAAATTGCCCGAAGAGAGAATCGGACAAATGGAGTAAAACTGTCCACAATGCTTCTGGAGCAAAGTCTCTATCTCCACTGTAAACAATCCACAGCGTCAAGGAATATATCTGCACTTCACCCACTCACACTAACCCACTCCTGCCTTCTGGGAAACACTCAGTTCATAGAGCCTGCTCCAAACCTATACGTCCACCAGACCATCACCCACCACCAACTGTCCAGACACAGGTTCCATCCCAGTAGGTGGATGGGATGGACTCTCACACTGTTTATTCTGTCTTTCTTCAGGCTCACTGCTTCAGCTGCTTCCCCTCCACCTCATTGTGTTCTGTTAGTGTTTTGTCTTTTGTCATATATTGGTCTCCAAAGAACTACTGAGTAGTCGATATCTGGCCTCCTCCCCTACTGTATCACACAGGACACGTTGACTCAGCACAGCTCTTGCAAGAAAACTGGGAAAGTTTGGGTAGCACAACAAATAATCCGATGTAGGTTACTGTGTATTTTTAACAATGAACTCAGGATTACGCATCATTGATAAATGTGTCAAATATTTGTTTTGCAGCATTGTTTCCATGTTCTCGGTTTGTGGAGTTACCGTGTCCTGTGTGCGAATCCCTTGTGGCTTTGACCCTGCTTATCCCCTCCTCCCTCTACGGAGGCCAGTGATTGGGCAACAGTCATTTCCTGTTAAAGTACAGGTCATTGACATTAACTATGTGTTATGCAATGTCACTTGAAAATGTTTTAATGCTTATTGTTAGCAATGATTGTCTTGAAATAAGTTGCCCATCAAAGATCACCACCTTATCCTGGCTACCACTGGTCTACCTGCACTATGACACTCAGCAGCTGTTTTACATGATCTCAACTGGGATTTTTGCAAATGTTCCATTGTCTGGCATGGATTAGTTTAAATGAATAATTTGGCATTCATTTGCTTTTGTCACAACAGTTAGATGAGAAGATCAATACCAGTTGGATCTTGTGTGAACATCAAGTATGAGATTAGAGCCAGCAGCTGTGGAGCTTAGCCTCACACAAAGACTGGAGGCAGGAGGAAACAGTCACCTGGGCTCTGTCTAAAGTTTAAAGTAAAATGCTAATGCTGGTTCCACTGCTCCCCAGCTTCTTCTTCGTAATCAATGGGGTCAACATTTTATGTTTTGTGAGTTATATTTCAGAACACAGGGTTTTTGTTTTTATGCTCTGCCAGTAAAGGCCTCGTAGCTACAAATGGCTTCATATAGATGTTTCATATAGGAAGCTGCAGCCATGAAAGCAGAGTTATGTTGTTCCTCTTGCAAAGCTTTCAGAGATCCACCTCTCTGGGGCCTCTTCAGTGTTTGAGTGCTTCTTGATATTTGGCATCTACACTGCCTGCTGCTCAGACTCTGAATGAATCCTATGACACACTATGCAGGACAGCATTGTTTCACCTCATTAGTTCAATGTGCGCCTTTTTATTTTTATTTGTTTCCCTCTGCTGTCCTCTGTGATTTAACGCCCTGCTGTCTCTGCCTGCTCAGGTTTGACTACTGCAGGTTCATAGAGCTAGACTACGTTCCCATGGAGACTGGATATATGGTCTCAATGCGTCCGACTAAAGGCTATGCATCAACCAAGTCCCCAACTAAAGGATATGCTTCCACCAAGTCTCCGGACCGCCACAGCCGTTCCACAAGCTCTCCCTCCACCCCTCGTTCTCGGTCTGTCCCGTGTCCTTCATGTTTCCTCAAGATCAGTGTTGATCCTCTGAAGCATGGGAATGATGAGACCCTTTGCATTTTTTGTAAATGTTCCATAATATGTTTTGTCATGAAAAACGTCGAACTGTTTCCACGGCATTGGATCATCTGAAATGTTACTTCTTCCTTTGTTTGTTCTCTTTTTTCTTGCTCTCTTGTGAAAGCTACCCTCACTTTGTTTCTTTTGAAGAATGCTTCTTTCATTTGTCATTTACCATGTTGTTTGTTTCGCTTGAGTTTTTATCTTTGCAGGGAACATTCCCCTTATGAAAAACATCACCGTCCTTGCCCAGGGGAGCACGTGTTCTTGTTTCACAGTCACAACTATCTGTTGGCAGTGGCTTTGGCCAGTGTATATGTAATGTGTCTGTGTATATTTGTGCATTTTTGTGTTTGACTGGCATGTTAGTGGCCCACACCCCATGTGGTGGTGGTTTTTTTTCAAGAAATCACAGAATTCACTTCCTCAATGTGTGGAGCGTGGCTTCATGGGGGTGTCAGGAATCAGGGAGAGGTTAACATGTCTCTTCTTACTTTGGACCAGGCGGACGCCGACCACGCCCAGTAATAGAGATCCCTATGGCAACGCCTCCCTCAGCAGCAGTAGCAACTCAGGCTCTTGTAAAGGCAGCGACTGCAGCCCCACCAAAGGGTGAGACATCGAACACAACAGACCCACTCAGCAACAAAAATGATGAGCTTCTCTAACTCAGTGCTTCTATCTAGTCCCTCCCTTATGATTGCAATTGCACATATTTCAAACCAAAAGTGACCATTACAAATTACAGAACATGAAACCATGTGCAACCTTCTCACCTCAGTAAAAATGAGAAGTTGATATGGTTACAACATATATTTTTGTTCCGTAATAAAATGATTTACACCACTTGCTCAAGTAAAATTGTCACCTCCACTACAGTGATACTCATCTCCTCATTGGAAGTAGATCTCCTTGGCTGTGAGGTATGAGGCTGTTCTTTACTTGGCGATAATCCTGAGACATTTGGACTCAACTTTCCTGTCTCTACCTCAGTTGATCCTGCTGATGGATCAACTTCTTCCATGCTGAGGTGTTTTTGTGTTGTCCCTCCCTGTCTGCCTTCTCCACAGCATCCTCCAAATTTGAGCTCGCCTTGTATCCCTGCTGCTGTCTCCGCTAAGTCGCACAGTTCTGCTCAAAAAAGAGTTAACAAGGAATTATCTCTAGATTTTCACATTTCACATTAGCTGGACAGAGTTGTGGTGATATAGAAAAGTAGTAAAAGAAAAACCTGATCAAAAGCCTCAAAGCCCAGCAGCATTTAGCTTGTAAACATCCAGATATTTCCCTCCCGAGCTGGTGAAGAACAAAAGAGAGTCAACATTTGCTTTACTTTTATCAGGGACCTCAAATGTGTTGGTCATGGTTTGCCAGATGCATAAACTAGCCACTGCTGCCTAAAATGTTGTCCATATCAAGTCTATGTTCTAAATGTTAATAATAACTGAACCTCTAGCCCTCAAATGGTCAAAAATCAATCAATCAAATCAAATAATGTCAGTTTAAAGACAGGGTCCAGGTATTTGCACCAAAACAACAGTTTTTCGGATATTTTCGACACTTTTTGTTAAGTACCAAAATAGGTATTGAGGTTTGATACCCAGATCGAATTACAAGACATGCAAAAAGAAATTACAACAACATTATGCAACACTGATGTTTGAGGTGCAATTAAGGCCATAAACACCACACTTGTCTTCATTTGCCTGTTCTGTGTGCCCTAGACGTCACCAGAAGTACACGTCCTGTACAGACAACCATGGTATTCGGCCCCCTCCACCGGAGCAGTACCTCACACCCCTGCAGCAGAAGGAGGTGTGTATCAGACACCTGCGGGCCAGGCTAAAAGAGACCATCAACACACTGCAAGACAGGTGAGATGCTAAGATAGGAACTGGTCAGAAAGTCGGTTCCTTTATTGTCCTATGATTTTGCATGGCTTTCCCTTACCTTCGCTTCCTTATCCCTCTCAATCACTTATGTTCATTCTCTTTCTCTCCATTTTTACCCTCTCAGGGACACAGAGATAGATGAGCTGAGAGGTCAGCTTTACAGGATGCAGGAGGACTGGGTGGAGGAGGAGTGTCACCGCGTGGAGGCTCAGCTGGCCCTGAAGGAGGCGCGTCAGGAGATCCAGCAGCTCAAACAGGCTGTGGACACTGTGCGTGCCAGGCTCAGTGAAGCCGGGGGACTCACTGGGGACATTGGGGTCCAGAAGTACTTCCAGGACATTAACTCTCAAAACCATAAGCTGGAGAACCTTTTGCTCAGTATGGAGTTAGCCCAGGCTGGATTAGCCAAAGAGGGGGAAGCCATACCAGGCTGTCGGACCCGCGTTGGGGGTTCGGCACCAGCGTCGGTATCAGGGGAGAGTCCAGGAGGAATACCCAAACCGGCAGTAGGAGGGAGAGGCTCCTGCTCCTGTGATGGTTCCCCAGCCCGTTCTCTGACCCGGAGCTCCACCTACACTAAACTCACTGATCAGGCATTGGCAGACCAGAACGGCAATGGGCACGACTTTCCTTGTCTGTCAGGTGACGGTACCCAGGACAGTGGCTTTGTGTGCTGCGGGGAGAGCAGCATCCCCAGCCGGGCCGACCTGCTGCTGGAGGCGGCCTTCCTCTCTGAGGAAACGGCATCTTTACTCAACTCCTACACACAGACCTTCTCCCAGTCTCTGCCCAACTCTCTGCCCAACTCTCTGCCCAACTCTCTACCCAACTCTCTGCCTCACACCTTCTCTCGTACCTTACCTCATTCTTTCCCTCACAATTTGTCCCACTCTGTGCCACACACTCTGCCACACTCCTCCACTTATGAAAAGCTGTGTACAGGCGAGCGGCTGGCACCCTTTCGTTGTGGCCTGGGTGGGGTGGGCTGTATGAGCCACCCCTGCCTGTCCCACCACCACCTGTACCTGCATCCCTTGCGGGAGACGGGCATTCAGACTGAAAGCTGCCCCATTCCTGCAACAGCAGGTTACCCCTCCGATCTGGATACGATTGCAGAGCAACGCACTTTCCGCTCCCAGGCCTGTAGCCCCACCTCCACCTGGATATCTGATGAGGGAGAGGAGGAGTTGGACTCCATCACCACCACAACTTCAGTAACAACAGCGACAGTCATGAGTACGGCCACAGAGCCAATCCCAGGCTCCAAAACACCACTGGTCCCTCCCTTACCGCGCTCTGCTACTGTAGCGTGCTCCATGGAGAGTCCAGTATGTGGGGAGAAGGAGGAAGTGGAGGAGGAGGAAAAGCAGGAGACTGAGAAGAGAGAGAAGGACACTGCTATAACAGAAGAGCATAATGAAACAACAGCTAACAGGCTGGAGGATGAAGGGCAGCAGAGGCAGAAGGGCTCAGATGGAGGAAATGAGTTGGAGGGTCAGGATGCAATGGAGGAAGCAGCACCAGGAAAACTGTGCGACTTAGCAGAGACAGCAGCAGGGATGCAAGGCGAGCTCAAATTTGGAGGATGCTGTGGAGAAGGCAGACAGGGAGGGACAACACAAAAACACCTCAGCATGGAAGAAGTTGATCCATCAGCAGGATCAACTGAGGTAGAGACAGGAAAGTTGAGTCCAAATGTCTCAGGATTATCGCCAAGTAAAGAACAGCCTCATACCTCACAGCCAAGGAGATCTACTTCCAATGAGGAGATGAGTATCACTGTAGTGGAGGTGAGCGATGAGGATGATGATGAGGGTGAAACTAAAGAACAAGGCGCAGCGGGGGTTGCCACAGTGGAAGAGGAAGATTCGTCTGAGTCCGGGACTGTTCAGAAAAGCTACTGGAGTCGTCACTTCCTCGTCGACCTGCTGGCGGTGGCCATCCCTGTGGTGCCGACAGTGGCGTGGCTGTGCCGCGGCCCAGTCCGAGACGGACAGCCCATGTATCATATAGGATCCCTGCTGCGAGGCTGCTGCACTGTGGCACTGCACTCGCTGCGCAGGGGGGGCGGATTGAGGCATTACCCTGCTGGCGGGGGAGACCTGGGCGGGTCGCAGATATAAGAGGAGAATCTGTTCAGCACCTATATGGTCCTTAACTACACCCTCTCCTGTATGGGCATGGGTCCTAACTTGGTGGAAAACAACCTGTGAGGAGAGGAGGAGAGAATTTCCTCTCCTGCATTTCTCATCCAGGTTAAGAGCTGAGGGGAGCATCGGGAAAGGGAAATCTGCATTTGCGACGAAGATCTCTGACCTGTGAACTGTTGTGTTTGGTCCTGCTCCTTGTTGTCTCTCACCCACTAGTTCCTGCTGTTGCTACCGATATGTCTGCTAACACTACTGACTTGTGCAAAACTGAATGAGCTGACTGAAATTAATGATCTATGCCTGGACGCTTCACGCTGATTGTTTTGTTTTTAAGTGCAGGGAAAAATTTAGCAAGTTACTGAACTGTCACCCTACTCATCTGATCAGTTCTGGCATGTTTAAATGATCATGCGTTGAGTGTGTACATGAAAAATGGTATGTGTGTATGTACTGTATGTACATGTATAACCAAATGTTCTCACTCTCTGCAGTAGACAAGCTACACTTTGCTCATTGGCCAGTGAGGGAAAATCCACCCTAATGCAGAACTCACACCTCTGACACATTCACTGCAGAATGTCTGGGCTTTTCTTTGACGTCTTGGTGTCAGAAAACTTTGCTTACCTACATTCAAGAAACAACAACTTAGACACATAACTCAGGTTGGATTCTAAGGGTAGAAACGCAGCGAGCTCGGCAAGGCTGCCAAGGACCACAGACATTTCTCATACTCAGCAAATCATTTACACTGCTAAGCCAAATGCAGTTTACTGCTGACTCCACTGCTGTTTCTGTACAGTCCAATTTTAAAGGGGCAATGTGTGAGAATTGGCCAGCTGTCAAACTCATGTCAAACTCCAAAGAAATATGAGACAGCATATTAACAGAAAGCTGGGAAGTCCACCCTGTCGTAAGAAATAAGGAAATGCACACTTTGGTCCATTTTATTCGTTTGGCCTCACTCACATGAATGAGGGTCTGTGCTCCAGTGGATTTCTGGTCAGCAATTTTGCTCAACTGTCTTGCTTTTGAGCACATTTTCCCATGTGGCTACTGGTCAAACTACCTGTGATAAAACTGTTGTGAGCTTATATGAAGCGTAGCTTTGCATGCAGATGACAAGAAGGGTGTCATGGTTAACATGGCTTTGTCCAAAGGAAAAATAAAATGGACAGATGTTTTGGACATCTAACTCCAGAGAAGGAGGTAAATAAGCACATTTCCCAAAACTCTTCCCTTGTTATTAGTAGTTTTCACATGTTGTGACCGAATACATAATCTACAAACACAACTGAACTTCACTGCAGATCAGACAAGATGAAAATGAATGACTTCAATTGAGGAACTGAATAACTGTCTCAGATGTCAGTTTGGTCAAATAAAGTTTTAATAGAAAAACAAAAATAAGTACTTTTAAACTGTATTCTCCCAAGGGATACATTCATATCTATTGCTCCTTTCTTTCCAGTTGGCATTGCAATTTAATCTCCACAAATCAAACAAAAACTCAAACTGAAACCACAGAGCTGGTCCTCAGTTTATTGCCAGTAAATCTGCAAATGTATTCAACTGACCAAAAAAAGCCACTTATTTAAACTAAACCTCAAGATGTGTTTTCCCTTTGTGTTGTTGAAGCACAGCAATGTTCTGTATTTTGACTGTGCAGCCACAGCCTGCTTATTTTCTACTCTTTTACTATTTCCCTCAACCCACTGAAGGAATAGCACAACATTTTGGGAAATGCATTGCATATTTACTTCCTTGCACAAAGTTAGATGTTTGATATTGTCACTTGAAATCAGGGTGATGGACCCAAATGCAGACAGAGGGAGACAGACAGGGAAGTGCGCTGCAGGGGATTTTTAATATTCAAAAACAACACTGACCAAATCACATAGGAAGCAAAAGAAAAAACCTTACAAGTAATGATGAAGAAAATCCAAATATGAAAAACTAGGGAACACAGGAGACACTGGGGAGAATGTGGAGCAAAAATCCACAACAACGTGGATCATTGAGGCTAAGACAGAGCAAAACAGCAGACCAAGGCAAAGGCAAAGAGCAAGCCTTATATACATCAGGAAGGTGGGGATAATGACATACAGGTGGAACACATTTGGGGGGGCAGACAATCAAACACATGAAGAATATACAAACAGGACACACTAGGAAATCCTTCCCAAAATAAAACAGGAAACAAACCAAAAGAGTATCCAAACAGGCTGCTGGAGAGAGAAATAAGAACACAGACCGTATGTTTTTGGGTGGATCTTTGCCGGCACTCAGTCGGACACTTCCTCGTACCCTGAAGCTTGCACTTGAAGCAAACTCAGGGGAGCTACTGAATTACTGACACTAACTGAACTCAACTTCTTACTCTAATTTCACATAACGCACCGAGGAAATCTTTTCAATTCATCAGCTCATACAGGAAAGTCGCATAATGATTGTTTGTGCTCACTGGCTCAGTGTAGATCTGAATGAAGTAAGTTGTGCTCAGTCTGTGCTCTGTGCTGTATATTTCTGCTAACGTTAATGCTCTCGTGGTGTAGTTTATCTGTCACCCTGGTAGTGTGTAGTTCAAGCCTACTGTACAAGAGTTAGGCACTGCAAATAAACCCACTTTATTTGTTTCACTCTGCAAAGCGTTTCCAGACATGCAGTTCTCCATGTGACGTGACACTCTAAATGTAAATCAATGAGGTATGAGGGTGTTTTCTTTGAGTAAATGTGTGTCTTATGAGAGGACTTTGATGAGAGTGACGTCAGTGTCATGTCAATTTGCTGATCTTGCGTTGAAGTTGAACTTAATGTGGGCCTGCAACTGTAACATCCAAAATCGTCTGGCTGTCAGAGACTCGTGAGCCAATCGTGGATCAAGAAACACCTGGACACAACCTGCAAAAATACTAAAGAGACCAAAAAAAATTGAAATACACCAACTAAACTGTTGATTGTTCAGTGGAAAAAAGCAGCATGGAACATGTTTGTTTTGTTTTTTTTACTATTCGGTTCGGACATCTTTTGCACTAATGTTCACTTTATGAATTTGAAGCAATTACTTGAAGTTGAGATTGTATGGGTATCCAAAGTGTGTCCACTCAGTTCTGACCGATGTTCTGTTGATCAAGTTTGACATAGTGCTGATTGTGTTTAAGGCAAACGGGGAACAGGTGAAGTGTAACTAGGATGATGCAGACATTTCAGGTAGATCTTTAAAAGTACTACTATAATACATGTCATTATTTTTGTGAATACTGCAAAGCAGTTGCCTTTCATCCATGGTAAGAGCGACTGACCTCAGCTCTTCACATCCACATCCACAATATGTATGTACAGGCCGCACCAACTCAAATTAATGGACATTTAAGTCTAAATGCTGTTGTAAAGTCACACGCTGGCAGAGAATGATCAGCTACATTGTCAGACATCAGTGACAATCATGACAATCCCTGACTGTGTCTGCTTTCCACTTCACTGAGCTGAAGGAGCCACGTATGCAGCAGCCATTGAGATCCATGTAAAAGTTTGAGTGGATGCCTTAGAGACACACAGAACTCATCCTTTCTCCACTTCCTCCTTTCCCACGTTTCATCCGGAACCTCATCATCGCCCTTGTCATGTTGCCATCTCCTGATGGTGTGAAATGCTCGGCTGGAGCAGATAGGGAAGCTGAAACAATGTTTTACAAAAAAGCCATATAATATAATCTTGTGAGGGAGCAGCTGTGAGAATGTGGGAGGCGGCCTCCTCCTCTCAATATTAATGTACTAATGTAATGTAATGGGGAAAACATGAAAGTCATGAGGACAATGACGTATGACTGATGTTTATCAGCACTGTACTTTGATTTGAGTCATTAAACACAGGGCGTTGGAGGAGAAGACAGTATAGAATTGGACGTTGTGATGCTGCATCACGAGGAGTTCAATCAACTCAGTCCACTTAATTCTGCTCTATGCATATCTATACTTTAGTTGCATTACATGGTCATGTATGTGAGTCTGAGTTCATTTTGTCTCATTGTAGTCATGGACTGATTACTGACATGTTGAATTGTTGTATTACAAAGCCCCTGAAGTCCCACAAGAGGATAGAACTTGTGCAAGTTATTATCTTATCGTGGTAGATCTTATCAGATCCTGCACATATGAGCAAATTCTTTTTTTGCACAAGATGCAACGAGCGCAGATGAGATGCATATCTGGGGCGCACACGTTATCTAAATATTAAATAACAATAACATGGATACAGATCATGTACACATGAACTTGTTTGTACAATTGATTCAATATTGTAGCACATAAGTTATTATCTTGTTCACATATGTAACACAGAGGTTATGAATTATCTGTAATGATACAAACTGTTGTATAACATTCAGGCCTGCAGTGCTCTCGTTTTGGATCCTGACAGTGCAGTCATTTCCCCTTGTCAAATGTTTGTGTCGCAGCAAAGGCTTCAGACTCATCAGGGTGCGATTGATTTATTCATTAAGCGTCTGATTTGCCTTTCCTCCAGTCAATCTTTACCATGCAGCACTTTATCAAACGATTATTGCGATGCCAAGGAGGCCGTTATCCTGCTGTCATTGCACCTCTGCAGTGACCGCTCTCTCTTTTCTGTTTCTGTCCCATAATGCACCTGAACTTCCTGCTGTAGTGTGAGGTTGTGTCAGTGTACTGTATGCGGCGGTGACTGATTGATTATATACTACGTATATCTTTAGACACACACAATGCTGAATCTTTCTTGGGGAAGAGGTGGGGGGTGTTTGGCTTTTCTTTCCTTTTTTTGTCAATATATGAATGTGCAATGTCATTTTATGCTTTATTCCTCATCTGACTGTCTGTGTTCCATAGACTATGTAATGATAATTAATATATACAGAGGTTACTCCAAGTCTTTTAACCTCCTACCATTAGGGAAATTCATTGCCTTGTATAGAAATTTAGCCCACATCATTAATATCTACAGATAATGTATTGTAAATGAACTATTTTATTGGCAATATAGGTGTGTACAGTAAAAGACATCAGTAGACTACTTCTCCATTCACACTCCCACTAAACTGTATAAAGAAAGACCAACAGCCCCTATATTAAACAGCATGGAGGAAACATTCCTGTTGTGTGCGTTTGTCTGTGTTGCTCTTGCATGTCATTGTGTTGCCCTACTTTTCCCCAAACACACATCAGCATGAAGATAAATGGAGCATTACTGAGCGAAAGTGAACAGAAAGATTGTTTATTTGTTTTACAATATTATCATGGTTACATTCGTATATAAACTTTTAGATTTGCTTTTATCTTTACAGAATGACGGTGATGTTTATCAGATTACATACCTAGAAAATTAAAGGAATACATGCATCCAAACATGAACAGCATTAAAAGGAGCAACTCTATATAACAAATAGAAATTCACAACTGCGGCGCCACAGCCACAGAGGGAATATTACAGGAGGAAGTCCGCTAACAGCTCCTAACAGAGGACAGCGGGTTCATCGGCTTAACCCGCGATGTGGAAATTTTGCCGCCTTTCATTTGAGAGGATGATTTTCAGCATCAAATTTGAGCAGTTTTCCATAGAAGATACACAAAGTTTGTTGACATGAAATCTGTCACTGACATGAGGCACCACAAACACAACTACTGAAATGGATACAGGAAGGTCGACCTCGTAAAGGTAGCGGAAAGTGCACTTAGTGGGTCTGCCCAGCACAGACCCTGTCCAAACCAATCCCAACAGTTCCCTCCACAAAATGACACTATCACACAGACAAAAGGTTCTGTGGACGGGGCCGGGTCCCAGCTGCTGCCGCTGCCCTTTTCCCTACACTTTCCCCCCGGAATGTGCACACAGTGTTCCCAGTACCTACAAATTTAATACATCAGAGTCTCAGCAGAGACAGGAAATGTGATGCGATCGTACGCCGCCATCTCTTGGAGAAGGTGAAAACGGCCACGCTGTCATCTCGCCGCGTTTTAGAATTTAGGTTCTGCAGATGGTGGGTTTCAACAAAAGAAAATTGAAATAATCACAACATAATCTTGATGCCAACACAACTTTTCAATAATACCATGTATGGTAAGGACTAAAAACAACTCTTTTGCTAAAACCTACTTGTTTTACTGGCCAAGTAGAAATGACTGTACACTGGAATCTGGAACCAAGCCAGCAAACTTTTTTCATGGGGCCCCGGGTGTTAATTCAGCTCAGATTATTCATGTACACATGTTAGGGGCCAAGTGCAGGGACTGAGAGCGCAGCCGTAATCTACATGGTACTGCAGGGTTCTGATGACTGACCATTGGCCTTTACAGCATTTTGACATGATGAGACGTCAAGCGCCAATGATTCATCTCCACACTGGGGAGGAAGCTCTGGACTCATGATAGTGTGCATGGCTTAAACCAAAAAAAAAACCAAAAACAACATCTTGCTCTATCCGTGATCTCAAATACAAAACAAGAAAAGAAATCAACATGAAATACTCAGACTACAAGGTTAACTTATAAAAAGTACAAACGGGGATGAGGGAAATGAAGACAGGGTAAAACAAATGGACTGGAAAACTGAAGAATAAAAAAAAAGGCATTTTTAATATTGTGTTAAGGATGAGAAACGTGATGATTGTGACGCAGGAGGTGATTTGGTATGAAGACATAAAGAGAGAGACAGATCAAGAGAGAGAGAGAGAGACAGTAGACATCCTGACAGCTTAGTCCTCCTGGTCCTCACACCTCTGGGACAGAGTGGTCCATGGCTGACCGCAGGAGACCGGTGGACATCCTGGACAAGAAAAATCACAAAGGTAAGTCTGGGGGGGTCATAGGAAATTCCTCTGGGTTTACTGCTGGACCTTTTCAACCCCGCAGTCGGGTTCACTTGGTCACAGAATCATTACTCGTGATGGGACCGACAAGTCCTGTCTCAACTGGACAGTTCAGTGAAGTCAGCTCTACATGGAGCCAATTCATTCTGTTTATGTTCTCTGGTGTCACAGGAAATAAAATATGATACAACACAATATGGACCTCATATATCATGTCAGGGGCAGTTACTGTGTGGCTGCCACATTGGTTTTCATCCTTTTCACTTTATCAGAAAAAACATCCATGTGATCATGCTGACGTGTTACTGTGGTGACCAAACACTTTGCATGTTTCAGTACTTACTTAGAAGACTGTGCCATCATGCCACTGTGAGCAGATGTGTGGTTGAGCTTTTCAATGCTACATTCATACATCTGCTGTCAGAGAATCCTGTGCTGGTTTGATTTGTTTAAACAAATTTGTTTAATCGTTCATTGCAGCATCGAGCAAATAAACAAGTGGAGATTTTTAAAAAGTAATTACGATTAGGACTCATCCAACAGCAAAACAAACTTGTGATGCTCTTTCCATCATGGAATGGAACAAAAGGCAAAAGTTCCCACAAACGTGCTCTGTTTGTAGTTTGCTTTGCTTTCACATTCTGTCCAGTTCATCTCAAAGCAGCCCCATGTGGTTCAGTTCTGGAGACTGTGCTGGTCTTCATCATGTGGAGCCAGCGTCTGGTCCTGGTCTTAATATTTGACCAACCTGCCTGTCTTCCTTTTGTTACTTATCTTTTTCTCACCATCCTGATGGCAACATACAGAACTGTATCAACTGTATCTCAGCATCAGGTGGTCAGCAGGGTGTAGTGACAGAACAAATACAAACATCGACTGAAGTCGGAGCACCTGAATTGTCGGCATCAACAATAGACTACATAAACTACATTTACTTCCACTGCTGCAGGAATAGTCCCTGAAAGAGGCCTGTTTTCTATTACATCTACATGATTTTTCAGTTTTTGTTAACCTAATCTTTATTTCATCTTGGGCAGAGTCCTAATCACCGGCCCTGAGCTGACTTGAACTAAACTGGATCACTCGCTGATGCGAATGGACAAAGTGAGTGGTGCCACATCGAGTCAGATGTTTCGGACTCACCTCTTAATCATGTGTTCGTAGATGAACTTGGGCATGATGGTGATGGTCATGGCGGTTGGAGAGGTGGTCAGAATATCCTTGATCTGAGAATCCTGAAATTTTCACACAGAGACATTGTTAATAGATTGCGCGCCGTGCTTTCCGAGTTGGATGAAAGGTCAAGTGAACTGTGGGACATTGTGATCGCTGTGTCACCGCATTTAGTGTCGATCTGCACGTTTTCATATTCGGATATTATGGCAACAGCCAAGCCGGCGCAGACTTAAAATCAGCCGCCAAACGTCTCATGAGACTCTCACATGTTCTGCATCTACTCTGATTCTCACGCCGTGCTCTTCTCTGCTCTGACAATTCAACATCAGTGAAGTTCAGCAAATTTCATCATCACTAACTCCCTATTCAGCGTGAAGAGTCAGGGGTCTCACCTTGAGTCCGATAATGTTTTGTCCGTTGATTTCACAGATGTAGTGCTCGGTCAGCAGGCCGTTGCGGGCAGCAGAGCCGTCCTTGACCAGTGAGGTGATTTTACCAGACTTGTAGATGAAGCCCACGTGGCCTGAGCTGTCTTTGTGCATGGTGACAGTGCGCTGAAATGGCCTACACACACACACACACACACACACACACACACACACCAAGAGAGGCATAAAGCTTACTTACAAAGAGCCTGAGATCCTTTTACTGAAAATGACAGTGTAGCAAAATTATTATTAAGAAAACAGAAGCAAGAATAAGATAAAAAGAGACTGTTTGATAATTCATGCAAAGTGCAAATGAGCCAGCAGAGGGAGCCAAAGATGGAGGCACTACAGAAATGCTATAAAACAAATGAGAGACAGAAAATCTCACCCATTTAAATCTTACGAAGATATTTACACTCAAATGTTTTAGGCAAATGTGATGGTCATATTCATATCTGGGATCTGCTTATGTGGTCTGAGTCACGCCTTTTCATTTGAGCTCTAAATCCTGACCCTCGGTACTTGATCCAAACACAAAGATCACGACACGCAAACGGATGCGGAGCTTTTATCAAGCAACTGCAAACTGCTGCGTGTTGTAAGGTCTACACATCCTATATTTCTATATTTGAATGTACATCATATCATATTATAGAGGCTCACAAAGCAATTTGGACATTCTCAGGATCTTTCTCTCAACCACAGTCTACAAAAAAAACAAGGGTATAATAAGGTGTTATTAAAACTATGATATATATGTCTACAGGTATAGCTAAATAGATCATTTGTCACTTTTTTCCACAACAGATTAGGCTGAATGAAAGTGAACTAAATCAAAACGCAACCACTGAAATCAAAAGCTACTGTTAAATGTGTAACATTTTCATTAACAGATGAAAACTAGCCAAAAATATTTAAAAAAGAAACACACAAATGAACTAATTGCTGTTTAACTACAGTATCTTCTCCAAAAGCTGCTGGAGCTGCAGTAAAAAGCCGCGGTGCGCCTCGGTGCCAGTGATGAGAGCTAATGTTAGCGGTTCTTGGAAGGAAAAAAAGACAGAGATTTATAGATGAACTGAATCTACAATCCCCAAATTAAACAAACGGGCGGAGCTGCACCTCAACATGCAAAAAGAGATTAAAATAACATCATGAGCAGTTGTGGATGTGCATGCGATGCTAATATTACTTTCAGCCGGCTATCTTTGGTGTTTCTCGGTTATTAGTAGGACTGAGTGCAGGATTAATTTAGGTGCTTATGTAAATCACCACCTTCAGTGGATGTTCACCTAAGTAACTGACTGAGAAGAGTGAGTGTGTTGTTTTACTGTGCAGCTGTGACACCTGTAACCATGGTAACTGTACACATTTAGGATAGCAATAGCTATCTTGATCGAGATCAAAATGTTTTTACTTCTTCTTGGCTGAAGGTAACAGTGACTGAATGACTAAAATAGGAAGTAAAATATCTTTAGCCAAAAACTAAATCAGGTGCTCAAGTTATCCCTGGTGCAATGGCCAAACTGCTGCGAAAACAATAAGTCTAGGTTCAAGATCCACCGCTCCTCACCTGTCCCTGACCACGAGCTCGATGCGCGTCTCGGCCGCAGCCTTCAGAGCCTTGTGGGCCTTGTCCACGCTCCAGCCGGCGCAGTTCTGACCGTTGATCTGAAGGACCTGGTCCCCGAAACGCAGCCCGGCCAGGGCCGCGGGGGAGTTAGCCTGCACCAGCTGGATGAACACGCCCTGTGAGAGGAAAAAAAAGAGGAAGCATTAAAAACATTCAACACGCGGCGAGAAAACAAATGACTGACTCAAGTGGAAGGGGGCGAGGACCCAGAGAGGAGAGAAGAGATTAAATGTTCCTAAAAAAAAAAAAACATACTGGACTTGTAAAAATTGAAATAGTGAAAGGAAGGATAAAAGAGAAGGTTTGTGTCTAAATGATACATTAAAAAATGGCTACACTCTTTTACTTGAATTCCATGCAGTTTAAAAAAACAACTTGGACTGGAGCCATGCTTCCATTTTTCTGAGCTATTTTGTGGGCTCAGCTTGTGGAGTGAAGCAAAACAAGTCAAAACGGAGCATGTTTCCTGTCTTTCGATGCTACGCGAGCCTCCACTTCACTGCAGACTGCACTGCATATTTCAGCAGTGCATTGATTCCCAATACTCTGGATCTTCTGTGTTTGCCTGCTCATTCTAGACATTCCGACCGTGCCCACTCTTTTAGCGCAACTCGGTACAAACTGAATTATTAACCATGCGCAGGAGCGTGTTACCGAGTATCACAAGAGCAGCACTGCTTCTGTGCGTCCTAATGCACTGTGCTCTTAACACTGATGAGTCACTGTTTTAGCTGCTAACTTTAGCTTGTTATCCTGGGGCTATGATACGACACACGGGATCTCAACAGATCTCGGATCATTCGAGGGAGCCCAAAAAGTTCAACACGATCAGAAGCAGGTGTGGTCGACAGATGTCTGATCAACTGATCCACTAATTGTGTAGTTGGCAGCGAAAAGTAATGAGAGGGGTTTCATATCCTTCATGTGCACAGTATATCAATGAGGGCACGTCAGATATTACAAACATAATACAGTTTATGGGCAGCACAATCTTCTGCTTCCATATTAACCACACAGTGGAAACAGCAGCTTTTTTAAAAAATGGCCAGCTATGGCAGGACTGTTGGATTAGACCACAGTAGCTGCAGCTCATTCTGCTCCATTGTTTCAGGTGTGACACCAAAATCTGTGTACATACTGTATATATTAGATGGAAGCCAGAGGTGATTTTGCACTTCTGGAAAATCTGAAGCTACCACCCTAAACAGTCACTCTCAGTTGTGGGGATTCCTTCCTTCTCAAAACCTTGCGACTGGTAGCGTTCAGTATATCTGGAAATTGGTGAAACCCCTCGTGATCAACATGTCAGACCACATGACGCTCCAGATGCAGGATGAAACAGGTTGAATGAAGCTTTGTGACTCGGGTTTCGGATCCTGATAATGTGGGGGAGGGTGGAAGAAGATTTTCTGAGGTCCTCTGCGCGGCGTCTGTCAACAACCAGTAGGTCTGTGCTGAACAATTCAGGCAGGCGTTCGTGATGCTGACTCACGTTGTCGATGGCCCTCAGCCGGAGTCCCACCTTCCCGTCCTGGTCCTTGCAGAGTATGATCTCCCGCAGCCCCGGGCGGATCTCTGCCCGCCTGATGCCGACGTCTGCCCCCGTTACGGGCCGCACCATCCCCCCGACGCCTGAGCTGGTGGGCACCGCCACTTGCTGGGGAGCGGGGGAAGAATGCCAAACAAGTGAGGAAGGTGAGAAAGTGCAAAGAGGTGGGTTGAGAGAGAGAACAAGTGGGGGAAGGATTAAAGAGGAACATTAAAATTCAGAGATAAAAAGGAACACTGCATTGCATAGAGGCACGTGGGAGGATTCAATATCGTCTCCTCCTCCACCAGAGCAGAGATGCTGCTTTTGAAAACTTCATCATTAGTAAGCTTTGCACTAATAATGAAGAAATGCAAAAAGAAAAACAATGGCAAAGATGAAGAAAGCAACAAATGAAAGAGAACACAGATGGTTAAATGCCAGCTGACAAGCTCGGGTGCTGCAAGAGCCCTGACATCTGTGGGATCCACACACACACACACACGGGCAGTTGGAGGCGAGTGAGGAGCTCACACCCTCCCACACATTGCTCCAGGCCTGTGATGAGTCATTTGGTAATGTGGAGCTCCAGGAACCCACAGCTCATGGCTCCTTCCTTCTCGTGAAAACAGATTTGTGACCACTTGGGGGCAGAGCAGCATGATCCAGCCACCGCCAACATTCTTGACAGCATCACGACAGGTGACACAAGCAGCCAGACAATCATTTGAGTTGTAGACAAATCCCGAAGGAGTGAAATGTTAACGCTTACATTGTCGGCCACGGGCACCAGGGCCAGGTTCCTCTGCACCTCATCGCTGTTGAGGGCCAGGCCCATGTAGTCCGCCAGCTCCTCCAGGTTTGGGTACAAGCCTGGGAGAAGGGAGACGGAGGAGTGGCGGGTGGGGAAGGGAGCCACAGACAGAGTGGAGGTGAGGGGAGCAGATGGAGGGAGGACAAACAGGTGGGAGAGAGACAGAGAGAGAATGTGGAGGAGAAAACAAGTTCAGCCTTCTGTTACATAATAAATAAATGAATACATTATTGCATGTCTTTTTATTAAACCCCCACCTTTCTTTCTCTACTAAACTGTGGAGTTTGAAGACATTCAACTGTACATTTAGTGTTGATTCCCCAGGAGTACAAACACTGTCATATCTTTTTATTTTCTGACCCCGTGCTTGTTGTCCCCGCTGTCCATGGCAGCAGCTCCAGCTGCACTCGGGCCTCCTGGAAAGCTGCTGCTGATGAGCGCTCTTATATAATCCACTATCTGTGTGTGCTTTCCTCTCTGTGTACATCAGTGTACGCCAGCTGGTGATGACTTGTCACTTATGAGTCATGAGAATATTGTTAAACTCTAACACACTTCTCATTAAGTTTGATGAAGTTTGATCTTCCTGTGTACCGCCCCCTGTCAGCAGGAGTATGTAACTGCCCCGGTAGCAGTGCAACCATTACTGTATTTATCCTGGCAAAGGTAACAGAGAGGATATATATATGGAAGGTAGTCAGAGGTGGCAAAATAAGCATGGGCTAAATCAGACGCATGAATATGAATGTGAGCCAGTTATTTAAGAATTCACTAAATGGGAGCACCTGCTATTTTGGCTCATGTGCGTGCAGCAGCGCAAACACGGGCCCTGACGCGTCGCTGTTTCAGAGGCCGCCGTCGTGTCGTGTTTGCAAACCAGTCTCCGCATCAACGAAGCCAGTTTAGTGACTGGTCATACGTTAGCGGTGTGAGTCAGCACTGAGCTGAATGCGTGTGGGGCTGACAGTTACATTAGCTCCGTCAGTATAAATACACAGGCATCGCGGTGTCCCTTGAAAACAGCCACTTGCGATGATTCTGATCCAAGTCAATAGTGTCAGTCAGTGAGTTTACCTGTTTTGAACAACATGACTGTGCAAAGATTTGACTGGGTAGAGTCAAGTCCTAATTAAAGTCAGCATGGTTTGAGTCAGTCACCTCAACAACAGTGTACTCCAAATGATCACAAGTCCCACACGGTCCAGGTCTGGGTGGCAGCTCGGGTCGTGGCGGGGGGAGGGAGGAGAGAGGAGTACAGATACACACTCCTACACACTCCTACAGCGGGCCCAGATAAAAACACGCCAGTCGTTTCAGCTGGCTCGCCTTCTCTTTTTTTGTGCTCTCCTCGTTGTATCACCTTCTCTTTCATTCTCTTCTCCCTCGCATGCCTGCTTCACATCCACCCCCACAGGCAAATCAAACAAAACAGCCTGTTGCTGGTTTGGGAATGAGTTTTATTCATTTCAGGACTATTTCCCCGTGCTTGCAGTTTAACCCTTGTCTGCCCTCGCTCTCCTCAGAAGTCTTTCTTGAACCCTGTACCTCTAAACTCGTCTGTAAATGCTCCTCGTTTGCTTGGACTGATGTCTCCTGAGGAATTCCACTGCCTGAGTATGAACCTTGCTCTATCACGCAAAATGTATTTTTTTAATGCAAGGTAAGGAAGAGTCTAATCCCACGTGGTGGTTGGATCCATGTTGCAGGTTTAAAACTACAGGATATGTATGAAGTGTGTTTGTCCTACACAGGCGATGAACGGAAGCGTTGACAGGAGGGAGACGGGTCATGTTGCTGAGGCAATCTGAATGCTGTGACCTCACTTTACAGCATTAGCATATGTGGCTAGGTTGTGGTCCAGCAAACAGAACATCAGGCCGCCCCCTTTCACTCCTCTCACTCCTCCACCCCCTCTTCCCTTCCTCTGAAATCAGCCCCCTCCTCCTCCCTCTTTCTCCCATCCTGCCCTGTCCCAGCACAGCTGCCAGAGCCAGTCTCCATGGTGACTCATAGCTGGCACTGCTGAAGTAAAAACAAAAGACCAAAAGCCCAGAGGACTCAGCATCCAAACAGAGAAAAGGGAAGTAGAATGCGTGGGAGAATGGGAAACGGGGGAGAACTGAGTGGAAATAAGCAGCGAGGATGTGTCCTCTAATCTCTGAAGGGCCCCCTGCCCATCTTTCACCCACTTTTAATCTTTTGTGGATGCTTTATTTCTCTTTCCTTCTTCCATCGGAGTATGACCTACTGCAGAGTTCAGGCCTACTTTCACACAAGCTAAAAAAAAAAAGCCCTCGGCTGAAACAGAATGAGAGAGACAGAAATACTGTCACAAACACAGAGGGAAAGACTCCATTACTCCACCTCCCATCCCGTCCTCTCGCTCCACACATCTTTATCCATTCCCAAATAACCACAAATGACATGGATAAGAGTCTTGGGGAGAAGAAACTAAATGATGAGGGGAAATGAGCAGTTACAGAGAAAGAAGGGTGATAGCTATTTTTTTCTGAATGTAGACCAAACTGTGCAGCACAACAGAGGGATAACATACTGTCTGAGAACTTTCTACAGCGTGTAATGTACGACACTCACTTGACGCTGGCATCCCAGCAGTGGCAGGCTGAGGCTGGTAGGTTCCCTCACTGATGGCAGGCATGGGGGTGGTGGTCTGGGCAAACTGGGCCTGGGCCTACAGAGTATTCACATGCAACAGTCAGCTACAAGTGTACTGGATGACAGGCAAGCCTCATCAATAGTTGAAGCAGGAACCTTCTTCAGAAATGCACGTCCTGGATTTGTGTGTAACTTTTCTGGCTCAAAGAGTCTCAGGAGGGGTCACTGGCCCTCTTAGAAAAAAGTTTGGACATCCCTGCCATACAGCTACTAGATATCATTTCATTACATTTGGCTCCAGAGCTACAGAAGAAATCCTAACAACCACTTTCAGAAGCTGTGTAGTGATCCTCGTGATTTAAATGGACTCCCTTTACTATTAGTCAAACAAGAGATTACTACAAGCTACAGAGCTAATGATCTTGAGAAGAAAGGCTCTGTCTAAAATCGATTCAGTTGAACGCGCTTACCTTGATGACCTTGTCGACCTTCAAGTCCTCGAGAGATGGATACAGAGACATCCTGAGGAGAAAACACAAACAGCAGTGAGTGGACGGCCTTAAGAGGAGACAACAACCCAGCCAGATACCACTCAGACTGCCGGCCGGGAAATGTTACCTTAATGTCGTCCATTACCTTTAGACTCCATTAAGCTACATTGTATATTAACATTGAATCAAATGACTCCCTGTGATTTGAAAGGGATGCTCGGGCTGGTGTTTCCACTGAGAATCCAGAACAACTCTGCAGCTGTGTGCAGCTCTCAGCCACATACGGTTCATTGTTTTAGTTTTTTAGATTGGGAAAACCAAATCTATGGTGCAGAGATGAAATAAATGAGTGACTGATGAAAAAAAAAAATCAAACACTGAGCAAAACACAGAGAGCCAGCTCATCTGATCAGGAGCAGCAATGATCACAGCTATAACAAAAGAGAATGCTTGACGTGCAGTCAACAGGAACGTGGATATGAACAGTGTGTCACATCATAAGACTGAAACATCAAGAAGAGGTAAATGAATGGGTAGAACACCATGCTCTGAGGAACTGCTGATTTTGGGTTGAAGCCGCTGGTCAAGTAACAGGAAACTAATGTGCAACTGATCAACGGGTTCTTCGAAGATTCTCTGGCAACTTCTCCAATGTGAGAATTACTGCGTTTTCTGTATTTTATGTGAAAGTTAAGATGTTTAAGATTGGGACTGCTGGCTGAACGACAAATTAGAAATTATAACATTTGTGAGAAGCACTTTTCACTTTTTTTCCTGTCAATGTGGAGAAATCCACTGGTAGATCAATCAGTCAGTCAAAAATGAAAATACCAGTTAGATGCAGCCTTAGTTGAATTTACAAGCAGATAATAATTTCAGTTAAACTAGCTGTGGGCAATATGGAATAAATTATAATCTACATGATTCACAACAGAATTAATTATCTCAAAGCTCTGGAAATTCTTGTTTGATTGTTGACAGATTGTTTTAATATATATACATATATATGTGTGTGTAGTCATGCTGCCAAACCCTAAGCACAGTGTTACAATTCTAAATGTTGCATTTTGTAGATTAATACATCCAAGATAACTCCATTCCATGTCCAGATAAACGACTCTGTGTCCATGAAAACACAGTTTAACACTTGCAGCAAAGCTCCAGAAATAGAGCAGCAGCGCACAATGCGTGTCGGCTGATGGACGGGTGTGTGTGCATGCACAGTGAAAAGAATAGGGCCACTTATGCTGATGTGTGTCATGACTTTCTGATTTCACAACAGATCACTTGGCCCAAGCAGGACGTTTTCTTATCTTATCGTGCTCTCACACTGGGTGCACTTAAGATGAATGTGCGCCATGACTTTGAACCTGAGTCTTGGCCGTAAATGACGTCGTTACAAGCGCCGTCATTACACTCAGACCTGTACATCCAGTCAAAGCTGAACTCAGAAGAACTCATCATGGTAGCACATAATGCAAACGGCAGCACGCGGGGGGAAGAGGAAATGAAACACAACAGTCAGCTGACATTACGCAATGCCAAAACACAAGCCCAGACATACAGCAATGCTCTGACAGGTAATAACCGCAAGTATGTTTGGGTCTAACATCTAATTCAGTTGCCTTGATATGCACTGACACTGGTGTCTACAGTGGTTTGGAACAAAACAAAGAAGGCAGTGGCTTCTCAAGAACACTTATTATTCCATCTCAAGTTAGCAATCAAATCCCCAGTGGTCTATGGCACAAACACATAATGTCCCCAGTTTGTTTCCAGCTGAAGTCCTTTGCTGCACGTCATCCCGTTCTCTCAAAAAAAATTTGTTAACTCAACTCAAACCAGTGCCAGAGATGTACTACTGTACTTTACTTTCCTTCACGCTATACATGAACTCAATGCTCGGATTCTTCTTCTTCCTCTTTTGAACAACAATACAACGGTCTCGCTTTCATGTTTAACCCAGCCCCCTCTTTGTTGGTTAGACATGTATACAATGTGTCTGAGATTCGTGCAAGAATCACAGTGTGCTTGCACTGCTCGTACAAATTCAGTTACTTGAACTTGAGTTTAATTTAGAATGTGTATCTAACAACATGGAATTTATTTTAGGTAACATGAGGCCAAAGTGAATTCATAACCCACCATGAGTGAATGGATAATGGAACTGATAAAGGAAACACTGTATTTAGTTGGAACAGTGACAAAGAGACAGTATTTCATTTGGTTTGGTCACGGCATGACCAATACACGATCTGCTCGACGAGGACTGATGAGTCCCTGAAAAAATGACGAACAAAAGAAAATCTTTTCAAGCAAACTGGTTTGACTCAAGCCCTTTTCCAGCCTTTCTGTTTTTATATAAAAAGTGATGAGGACAGAGGTATCGCTGATTTCTCACCCATTTTCTTCCCCACAGTGACAACTGCGTGGCACCATCACAAGACATGCAAACACATCTCTTACTCAATCAGGAACAGAAAAACAAACTGAGGGGGCTGGCAGTAATATAAAACACGGATAGACATGATAACAAACCTCCAACTACAGCGTGCAATAACAAATACCTCCTGATAGACATGACAGAGACCAAAAAATGAAAAAACAAACTCTGGTCGTGTTAACGGTGCCGACTCAATCCTCTTCACGCTAATTAACCCTGTCACTTCTCACAGAAAGCTGCTGAATCAAAATAACCCTTCACAAAATCAAACCACTGATATGCCACCTACACACCGTGGTAAAGATGTGGTTAATCATTTATGTTGACACAGTACACCATAAAAAAAAGTTTTTAAATGGATTGCCTCCCTAAAATAACCAAATCACTCTGACCAAAATCACATTACTGTGACATCTCACTCTGCCAGCTACTCCAGCTACTACTCTATTGTGATATTCTCAGTCCTAGCAGACAAGTGCATCATTGTGTCAGTGGACAGAGGGACATTTTAATACCTTCTGGTGTTTACTTTTCTGCTGTGCCTGTTTGTTCCCTTTATACTCCCCCCTCATTAGGACTGGCAGACCAGAGGTACAAGTGAATAAGCCTGGAAAAAATGAGTGTTTGGGCAGCTCGTTCAGTGACATAACCTAATCCTTGAGTCAACTCTGCAAACATTATTAGGAACGTAAAAGGGAAATTTGTAAATTAACACGTAACAGCATGGGGGACGAAACGCTTGGCGAGTATCCATCAAATGTCTGTCCCGAGAGCAGTTTGCTCTCATTGCTTCTCAGCCCCAGAGCGTGGCGCTACCAAACCAAAGGCTTGTGTGGAAACTGGAAAGGAAAGAGAGGGCTAACTTCAGTCAGCCTGAACGAATTGGTTAGATGCAAGAATGTGGTGCTCTTGGAAACTTATTCCGGTCTATTGACGCGACTGGGAAAGAGACGGAGTGAGTGGGAGGGACGAAGAGGAGGACGACTGACAACGGTAAAAGCAAAAAAAAGAAAAAAGAAAGAGACCCACACCCTTCCTTTCCCACTGTACATATTAAATGATCCACATCACATTATATGAGTTTAGCCGCTACAGAAAGACAACAAACCGTTATGCTTTATAAACATAAGCTGTTGTATTAGCGCCATAACAACACAGCAACTACATTTGGCTGAGAGGTAATACGCAGGGTTTAACATATGTCGGCTGATTACATTGGATTAAGCATTCCATTATACTCTAATGTTGATGAAAACGTATGTTATTAATTTTAGGGCTGTGTTAAAGGCATATCTTTATCATATGACTCATTAATTTACTACAGTAGATGTTGCAAATAAACGTTCGCCAACGTCACGGTGCCTCACTTCACTGTCAATAAAAATGAACCAAACGCCGTTAGCTGGAACAAAAAGACTGACAAATAGCACAGTCGCAAGCTAGCGAACACTTAGGTGAAATGAGACTACACTGTGAAGTACACGAAGGAACGGAAAGCTAGCATAGCCGCTCAGCGGAGCGTCTTTGTTCCGACACAAACAGCAGGAGAGCGGGGGGCTAACCCTAGCTCTAGCCCTAGGTAGCTTGCTAGCTTGTTAGGTAAACGGAACCTGGATGTAAGTGTTAGCTACTGCTAGGAGACATTTGTTTCAAGGGTTTTAGGGTAGAGACACTCTCACCTTTTATGTCTTGGTTGTTAAATCAGCTCAAACACTCGGGTACAACAAGACAGCAGCGCAGTCCCTTATTTTTTCTGGTTTTCTCCTCTCTCGTGTTGCTCTGGCTCTTCGCTCAGACGGTACTGTGGGGGGAATTCTGGAAAGTGATGTCACCGCTGGCTTCCTGGTCGCAGTAACCACGTCAATCAACGTTGACGCCCTAAGCCACGCCCCGTATGGGTCACATGAGTCTTGATCACCGGGACAATTTTACATTTATGAAACAGACTTTACCAACGCGACCCACACGAGATAGTGGGCGTGTTCTGTCTCAGCAAGACGTTGTTAATTTGACTGTGCTTTGTTTGGCCTCCCTAAGGAGTCAGGTACGGGCGCCATATTAAAATAACTGTAAATCAATACCAAATTTCTTACAATGCCCTTAAGATATGACCATGAACCTTTTGAACAGTTAATTACAGTTTTGTTTTGATTGACTGGGGGACTGTTTTACCTAAATGTATGGTAGGCAACTACTCTTAATGGCTATTTTTCTTCACTGACTGATATACATTTCCTGTTGTGTCCACCTCACATGGGCTTACAAGACACTACACAGCAATAACAACCAAGGTGTCCATATGGCAAATTGTAGTGTATGGACCTGAACCACAAAAAAGTCTCCTCCATTAAAAACAAAACACCAAAATAAACAGTGAGCCACTCAGTGGAGCTCACTGTACATACGACATAGGGCAATAAAACAAAAAAACTTTATTCTCCCTCCAAGATCACATCAAAGCCTGTTCTGCTGGAATGCCTCTATATTGTTCTATCTCAGTTGGGTTCAGTTTTTAACTGAAACTCTGTCTACTTTGTCAGTTTTATCTAATATTGGTACTGTGTAGGAATCAATGCCATTCCTAAGCTTTAGTTTATTCCAGATATCATGGAATAATCTGACAAAACGTGATTCATATAACTTAAATAGACTGGCAGGGTGGCAGGTGCAACACCTCACCTGGAACACGGAGACTGGAGCCCCCTCCTGGAGCCAGATCTTGGAGGGGAGCTCAGGTGTGAGCATTTGGCATCTGGGGCAGATCAGATCAGATGGTGGGGAAGTTGCTGGGCAGACCTAGTAGGCTAAAGCACCCAGTGGAGGTGAACTGGGAGTACCTGGCGTGGGCCCCTATCAGTTGGGTCTTCAACTCCCTCCTCCAGAAAATTTCCAGGGGAGACTAGGAACACTGAATCTGAGCAGGCTGTGTTCAAAGCCACTATTGAGCCTTTGAACATTTGTGGCTGTTGGCTTTCAGGGCGGTAACTTGAGAATGCACTGTTGGACACCTGTCAGAAAGGAAGAAGGAGCCTGAAGAAGGAGGGGTCAACATCAACAAAATCTTGGGTAATTATATAAACTTTGAGGGGCCCTGTGTTGACATCTAATTTTAAGACTTAATGCAATTATTGTGCTAACATGGTGCACACCCCAAAGTAACATTGTGCCTCAAACACTTGGGGCCAGGCAGTGTCCCAGCAGAGTACTAGTCAGTTTCTCTGTTCTCAGGCATAATGAAGGAGGGACTGCAATAAAGGTATTTTCCTTTGTCCCTTTAACAGATCAATCCAGCTGTGTTTTTTAATTATGTATAGTTGAACACATTGATTTGATTTTGACTGCATTTCATACCCCTCAAGCCACATGTAAAATTCTTTTTTTGTAGTAACATGAGTAATGTGTCAATAGTCAGAACCACACTACTGCGTTTTCATTAATAGCATGAATACACTTTTTTAATAACTTAAATATGTCAGGTAGTTGAGAGAAAATATGAGAAAATAACTTCCATAGGCAGGTGGAGAGCACTTCTTTTATTTTTAAATATGTCATCATTGGTTTAGCCTGCATACAGTAACGTATCAGCACATAACTACACAGTACAGAAGTGGACTGCTGCCACACCATTTGCAGCTTGGCCAATATGTAACAGCGACAGCCACAGTCAATATCTGACAGCCAGGCCAGCGTATTCCTTCATTTAAACTCCATTTAAAACTATTTATTTCAGATACAAAACCACTTGGATGCTCGTGTGTGTCAGCATTTTCTTCTACAACCCCACAGACTTTAGTTAGGCAGCGTGGTACTTTACTGACACTGGCAAAAAAAAAAATCTATTAAAAAAAAGCAGCGCATTATCTGTCATAGGTTATACATTAGCTTTGTTGATTCTCAGAGATAGAAAGTTGGCATCTGAAAAATACACGATTGAAGTTGTTACACAAAATAAGGTTGGGGGAGGTCACAAATTCATTGTTTCCTCAACCCCTTTTGTAAATTTCAAGCATTTCCTTTTTTTTTTTCGAAGACAAAAAAAATAACAAACTCCAATTGATGTGCATCACCGCAAATGCTATCTTTGCACTGTTCGACCTGTGTATGGCTTTAAATGGGGTTTAAAGACTTGGCGAGATGAGAAGGCAATCATAACGCAAACGGGATGCAAAGCGTTCAACATCTACATACTAAGGTTTCCATCGGGCCTACACCATGCAGACAGGGCAAGGTAGTAACCATGTGTCTTGTGAGAATATCCAGGCACACATTAGGACTATCTACAACTGCGATCGGGTCTCCTTTGCGCCAATTACCCCTGTGGAGTTCACACTTTGGTTAGCAATTTAAATGAAAAAGAAAACACAGTGGCACTATAAAGAAATGGGCATTTAATGTAGCAAACTCAGCTCCTGTGTTGCACCATTAAGGCCTCCCGTGACTTGAAATTTCACTACAGGTAGCTGCTGAATTCCACACCAAGTCTTCTCACTAAGAGAAGACAAATTTCATTTGTTCTGATTTGAAGCTGGAAAGGGATACAAATGTGTGCTTTTCATTTTCATTTTCTTTTGTTTGTTTCCGTAACATCACAAGCACCAGCTCACAAACTTGAAAATACCGAGACGCGTGGACTCATCAGGGATGGACGTCGCTGCTAGTGGTTCATTGGTATTTTGTACTTCTCAGCGTAACCATGCGCAAACCAGCACTTTCAAGAAACACAAAGAAAAGTAAAGCGCGATTCAAAACAATTCAAGATTAAGAACATGGAGGTTTGTAAGGTTATGGCCCATAGTTTTTTTTAGGAGGAAGAATATGATGGAAAAAACAGGATTAACTCAGTCACAGAGACAAAAGAACACAAATCGTCATAGTTTGATGAAATAAGTAGTGGAACTATAGACTCAAGCCTCTTATAGAATCAAGTGCAGACTCTCCTAGCTTCTCTCCAGGTCGCCCAGGTAGGAAGTCACCTGTGAAGACAAGAAGAATGATTCATTTATAAATACAAGCATGCCTCAGGTGTACCAGTACTCACACACAGAGGGTTTAATCATATAGCTACTTAATCTCTGACTGTCTGAGACCTTACCCAAGTGGGCTGGTGCAAACATCATCCTTGTCTAGTAGACACTGATCAGTGTGCCATCTAATGCATTAACATGCAGTTCATTATTTTTTTGCAGCCACAAGGAAGAACTAAAACCTTGAAGGTATGTTTAACATAACAGCAACACAGAAATCTACATTTTTAAAAATTAAAGATTTTAAACACAGTTTCCAGGGAGTGATTGATTTCCACTGAAAATGTGCTTGGAGAGACTTGGCACTTGCTTGGAAAACATAACCAACACAACTCAAGGCTGTGCTGACATGTGAGATTTCAACAGTATCATTTTTTAATGCTGGAGGTATCCTAACTCACACCACCATAATCATTCTGTACATAGATTTCCTTTTGACTGTCCAACAGCGCAGCCCATGGCTACAGTGTGTATAAGCAGTTTACTGGCAGATTGCAGTTATCTGAATTCCATTATGTGTCAGCAAGGCAGGTTTTGAAATGCCCCATGCTTGACAAACAGGCAATAAGACATTCACTAAACAAGTCTCGCCAAGTTTACTTTCTTTGTGTGATAAAATAAAAGGGACAACACTGGCTTGCTGAAAAACAGGAAATCTTTACCAAGTACTAATGGCCTGGTTATATCAGCATTTACAACAATTAAGTCTCAATTCAGCTGGCTGATCATTGATTCATTGGTAGATGAAGTTGCAGGGGCAAAGACAATAAGTCTAAGAAGAAATATGATCGACAGAAAGTCCAATAACTTCACAGTTGCACAAACCCCACAGGTGCTCCCTCCACTGGTCATTAACTGCCTATCACGTCCCTGGATGGTGAGGTGCATTACGAGTGACAGGCAGACAGCCAATCATATTACAGGTGTGTTGTAGAGTTGCACCAACGACAGCAATAGCAGCGTGGAGTGAGAAAGAGGAGTTGTCAACAAAGGATAGGTCGGCTCACCAGTATGGCAGTTTTTTGATTTCTTTAAGTGGGACCGATCATTACGTTGGTGTTAAAACGATTGCTTGTGTGCCCTGATAAGTGAAGCGCTCCAATCAAAGGAGAAAAATACAAAATGGCTAAAAAAATGTTCTCCTGGTCTTTATTAAGAATAGAATAGTGACTGATAGTGAATAATGACCAATATCAACTGCAAATTTTTACTGCGATAACATTTTTGGCCATAAACGCCTGTTTTACAGTGACAAATTCATCACATAATAGGAAATAATGCACTCAGCAAACAAGCTCATGAGCCTCCATCCATCTCTCCTCGAACCAGCACACAGTCAGTAAGCTGCTTCTTTGGCTATTTGTAGCATTGTCAGTCACATCCAGTTACACCAGTGAGGAGGAGGCAGCGCGGTAGAGAGAAAAGAGAAAAAAAGCTCCGACAGCTTAGACTGACTAGCTCTAGCATACTCCCAAATTGCTGGTTGTTAGCACACGAGAAATGGCTACACAACAACACAGTGGTTCACCAGCTAGCCCTGTGAGTAGCCATTACATCGCAAAGCCTCTGTCAGAAGCTATTTCACACAGACTGCCGAGCCACCTTCTAGTGTAACTGCTGCCCCTGAGAAGCAAACTTGAAAAGCAAAAAGATTACTTACACAACACAAAAATAGGCTTTGGATTTGTTTCATTCCAAACCAAGCAGTTCAACATCAAAGATGAGGGTGGCGTTGGAAGGGATGATGCCAGGGTGGCCTTTCTGTCCGTAAGCGTAGTCGGACGAGCAGGTCAGCTTGGCCCTCTGACCAACACTCATCTGGAGGTGGGAGGAATGTGGGACGGTACAAACAAGAGAGAAAGAGACATCAGGAGTCACACCTCAGATACACTTCGGTACATCATGCACACTCTGAAGGGAATGCTGACAACATCCTGCTTACTAACATTGCTTCATTCATCTTTGTTGAGATGTTAACAGAGTGATCCACAAACACTGTATGATGGAGAACGTGAAGCTACGCCTCCGTGAATCTACAGGAAACTTCAGACAGTCATCTCCGTCCTCGTCCGAGTGCTGCTACACTGACCCGATGTTTGCAGATTTAACGGAAACCTTGCTGAGTGAAAACTCGACAATGGAACCACGTCAGTGTATCATGAGCAGTGAAGCTGCTTAGCGGTATGACCTTTTCCTCAAATCTGTCTGTGCCGGTGGCATTAAGAAATGTCAAGTATAGCCTTATCTGAGGGGCTGAATGACATCGCGACCTGTAGAGTCCGTGTCAGTTCACAAAATCAGCGGTGAAGTTTCATCAAAATGTGCAATTTATATGCACAGAAAGCTTCCGGCTCTCCGGCCTACCTGCACTATTCCCTCTTCCCAGCCTCGGATGACTTCCTGCTTGCCAACCTTGAACTTGAAAGGTTTGTTCCTGTCGCGGGATGAGTCAAACTTATGTCCATCTGTCAGGGAGCCTGCGAATGAGGAGATGGATAAACGCACAGAGTAAGTGACACAACCTTTTTTCTGCGTGTGAAAAATCCAGCTATTACCTCTGAGCACACACAGCATTACAGGATTCATCACTGACAGAATTCCTGCAGCAGAGATTGTTTAAAATGATGGGGAAATACTGGTTACCTGAGCTAAAAAAATGCCTAAAGATATTACATTAAAAAAATTTCATGAAAACAGTAGAAACAAATTGTGGGTGACAGCCATCCTCCTTGCTGTGTGTATATTGAGAGCCCAAATGAAGGGATTCCAAGGATCTCAGAAATAGCTTGTGCAGCTGTCTGCAGGGTGGGTTTCACTGTGACAGTCCGGAAAAACGCAAGCATCAATCCCTCCAAGACTATTTACACCAGCGCTATTACTGTTATTAGCACCAGAAAGGCAGCAAGTGTGTGTGTGTGTGTGATAGTGTGGCATGGTGTGATGAGAGCGTGTATGTGTGTGTGGGAGAAGGTGCGACATTGCGCACATCAGGGGGGCAAGCTGGCAAGATGCAGCCTTTAATCCAAGCAGCAGAGTGAGTGTCCCGTCCTCTCCCGGGCAGCCTAATGGAATTATCTGCAAGAGCTGAAAGGTCCTATCCCAGCATCAAAGGCAACAAAGCATCAATACGCTGCATTTCCCATCATGCCACCAAACAACCCGGTGTTGACATTTTCTCACATCAACCACTTCCTGCAGATGGAGCCTTTCCAAAACCAAGTTTTGATCTTCGCTCATACGTCTGCATTCAAAAAGGCTTGTGTAACAGACTATCCTGTTTCATGTTCCACTTACAGGCTGTTTTGTAGGTTTGACAGGAAGGGAGGCCACCCAGAGAGGAAATCCTGTCGTTTGTCCAATATATTAAAAGAAAGAAAAAGAAATGCAGGCTCAGGCCTGAAAAAGGCATATTTAAAAATATGTCACTGTGCAAGGCACTGTGCTCATCAGGTCTTACTTCAAGTTAATCTGGAAGCAAAGAGGCTTGTGTTACAGAGAGAGAGTTATGTCTGTCTGAACGGGAGAGAAGGCCGAGACCAGCTTTGCCAAACCAAGAACAGGTGCAGACAAATATACAGCCTTGCATGCTGGGAGGCAAAAAGCCATCTTAAGTCCCACTTAGCTGCTGATGCTACATGCTTCATTGTTAGTGCAGCATTTACAGTGTATTTTCATGCTTTTAGCACTCTGAACAGCCAACAGACTGGTGGATCGGTTGCCTTGAAATTTTGTGCAGACCCTAACGATGAACTCAGCTGTCTCATGATTTTTCCCCTGAGCTAACATTTGTGTTTTTGAGTCAAATGTCTCAGCAGCTACTGGAAGGATTACCATGAAATCTGTTCCCTTAACCTAAGGATTAATTGGAATAACTCTGCTGAACTTTGCCATCAGCTCAAAAATGTACTTGTCCAATACTTTTGCAATTATCTGCTAAATTAACATCATTCCCATCAACCTCAGTTGTGCTTCTCAAAGTGTTATTCAGCAAATGCCTGAATGTGTTACACATCGTATCTGTGGAACATCATTATTAGCATGCTGACCTCAGCATTTGCATTAGCCCCCAAGCTGTTCTGCTGTTTATGTTATGTAGGTAAACTGAATATCTTTGTGTTTTTGCATACAGTCAAATCAAGACAAGTGACGAACGGAAGTACAGGAACATTCCCTTCACTGACCAACAATTAAAATAATCATGAGATTAATCACAATAGAAAACTGTACACTGGGCATTTTAACTGTGTCATGATGACACAAAGGAGGCAATGAGAAGCCAAAGCTACAGCTGACATCATCATACACAGGAGGTAGTTGGATTTGATAGTCCACCTCAAACATTCCAATGTTGTGTATTTGTGAAGAAAATATTACAGGCTTAATACAGAGAGTCTGCCATTATTTCTGGTGCCCAGACGGTTTTAATCCGCTCATCTGAACGCCACCAACAGCCCCCCCCCGCCGAAACTCCAACAAAGACAGAGGAGGAAATCAGACAGGATTTAAAACCCTGCTGTCTGATCTGTCTGTGTCTGCCTGTCTGTGTTTCTGATTTATCTGTCTGTCTGTCTGTCTGTCTTTCTGTCTGGGCCTCTGAGTGAACCCGGCGGCTGAAACCGTCTGCGTCCCTTTTTTTCCCTGTTGTAATTCTCTCCAGACGAGATGAATGATCACATGATCCAGTGGTCTTGATGAGACTGTAATGGAGCGCTTCTGGCCCAAACTGGAACGCGCATTATTTTACGCAGTGATGGATCCGGAGCGCTGTCCCACTGCTACGAGACCTGTCTCATCTCCGACTACCTTAAAAAATGTGCTTGTAGGCAGTGAAGATGCGGTGAAGCGGTTAAATTTTCATGCAGCTGACAGTCATGCCTCTTTGCCCTACTGAGAAACCAATACCCTGGCAGGTTTGGGTGACTAAAAAAAATGTCTGCTGGCACAGTTGAACGCACTCCACCGCGTTCAAAACAGCCTCACGCTCCTGCGAGGAGGTTTCCGCTGTGACACCTACAGAACCACCATGGCTGGGGGATTTTTCACACGGGTGCAGGACGACAGTTGCCCATAGCCGTCACTCCACTTTGCACGGCCTTCATTAGTACAAAATAACAATAAAAATCCGAGTGGGGAGGCGAAATGTGCAGGATGTGTCCGGGCGCGCAGAGGAACAAGTTTCTCGTGTAAAACTCACCAACATAATGCACCACGCACGTCTGTCCTTTTTTGGGGAAAGTCCTTCCTGTGGAGAAACAGAAGAGGCGCTTAATATAACGTGAGTGCGCAACCGAGGCGGCGTTTTCTGCGGGCTGCGTTAGTTACATGCAAACAGAGACGTGCGGACGTGCACCTCGCGATCAATCACAAACAGTCGCTTTACCGTCGCCCGGGGTTATGGTCTCGATTTCGACTCCCATTTTTTGTAAGCGGTGTTCTCCTGGAGCTCGCCCCTGCACCCGGCAGCACTCTTCCCGCAATCTGTCTGTCTGCTCCTCCGGCGGATGTTCTCAGCTCTCTCTCTCTCTCTCTCTCTCTCTCTCTCTCTCTCTCTCTCTCTCTCTCTCTCTCTCTCTCTCTCTCTCTCTCTCTCTCTCTCTCTCTCTCTCTCTCTCTCTCTGCAGGGAGACCAGCGTCACTTTATCATATTACACAACAGCACTTCCGCCCACAACCTCCAAAATAAAACCTGGGAGGGATTTCAGCTGGTGCGTCTCTCAGGCCCACCCCCACCCACATCCTGGCGGCATAGTGGAGTTGACACCATGTAATAAAGTATATGAATTACTTATCGCGACAAATATAGACTACCTCTTTTAGCAGCGAGACACACAGCGCGTTGTGCAAATGAGCATCAACGCTACACGGAGTAAACGAATAGGTAACAATTAAAAATAAATATAGACTAAGTGTCTATAAAAACAATAGCATGACACGAATCACATACTGACTCTCAGTAGAGTGCGTACCTCCACCAAGACACAGAATTCCCCTTCAGTTCAATTAAGCCTAATCTAAAATGTAACTCATGGCCCATTAGCATTATAATAAACCACATATAACTTCAACCATAATTTATGACCACTGGTTTATTAATAAATAATGATAAATCAATTTAGTAATACAAATTTGATGGGTTCTTCTTTGGTCCATGCCCCACCCCTCCACCAATTGTGAAAAACTGTCATACGTTTTTTTGCTTAATCCTGTTAACAGAAAAACCAACAAACAGACGGAAACAGACGGAAACATAAAGCGTTGGATTCACTAGATTCTGAGTGGTGCAAAGTAAATTCTAACAAATTAGTAATTTATACAACTATGTAGGTCCAATTGATATGTCGTAAAGCTGGGTCTTGTATACCCCTGGGGCCGAGAGCCTCGCTTCCACTCCTAGGAGCATATGGTAGAATTATGCTTTTATTTTGAAGGTGCATTACGTATAGTGTTTTCTTGTGTCTGTGACTAAATTGATACCCGGTAGGCAGTGTGTGGAGTACACCATAACATTATCCAAAGTGTCTGCTATGACTGATTTTTTTTCTCTCTACATTTGAGGTTTGGGGGTCTGTTCTAATTAAGAAAAACCTCTTATCTCACCGATTCATTAGTGAGTCAGAAACAGCCTCATAAAGTATTAAAAGAAATAAAAGTGCGGGACACAGTTGACAGAGCACTGGCAGCAGCTCACTGCTGCGTAAAACTGATGAGGGGGCAAAGCTGGCAGAGAGAAAAGTGGCAGCGAGACATGGCGCTGATTTAGGTGAAGCATCACACCGTCCCAGCAGACACTCAGATTGCCGTCTCCCCACATCACCACAGCAAATTTGCAGCCATGGCAACACCTGCCTCTCACTTCCCGTAGAAAACGTTTTTTAAATAAGAGAAGGAAATGCTCGTAATATCCAATGTTCTCGTTCTATTTTATCTGAAACAGTCATAAAGTACTGTCACCTTTTAGCTTTTTCAAACTTTCTTCATGACTCATTAAACTGCAGCTCCATGATGTTTTGTTATACAACAACAGTAGTGGCTCCATTGTCACGGAGTGTTCACGTGGGTGTACATTATCGTTGTAATTCGAGTGGATGTGTTGTGGTGACTGGAAACGACACTGACAGTCCCGTGAAGTAACCGCAGCACGGTGAGTCATTCATTAGTTTGATGGAGCCAATCACGTTTGAGGTCAGGGCAGCCTGCAGACGCTATGGAGATACGTGCCACACACAGTTCGGCTGAATATTTGTTAATACGCCCCGAGACTCTTTTTGCACTATTTTCTAGATTTGCTCCATTCGCATTAAAATCGAGCACCAGATGTGATGAATCTCGTGAAACTGGCCTTACGCCTCATGTCACGTTAGTTTGAATTTCCTCGGCTATTCTCTTCTGGGGATGAGAACACTGAGTCACATACAAGTGAACGGGCGAACGCAATCGTTTTGGCACGCCAGCGTTAAAGGTTAAATGCAAAGATCGCTCCTCGCGCCGCGTCATGAGATCGCATTTGGAGCAGGTTGGAGGGATGATGCGCCTCGACGCTCTCTGATTCCCTGACGGTCTGCAGCCTCTTCTTCAGCCCTGGATTGTCCCTTCAGGCAACACACGAGCTGCACCACCTTCTTCGTGCTCGTATAAAACTTGTGAAAAAGACTACAGACAACGCCCAGGGCTGAAGACTCACCAAATCTTTTGCTTTTGGCGTTACAAACCATTTAGCCATTTTTACTTTGAGATAATTCTCCTTAAATGTTAATGATGCTGTAAGACTGTTCTTTGTAGTACAGATAAATATGTAGCATTTTGAGTTTTTCCACTGCTGACGTTTGACTTTTTTGTTTTCTTACATAAAAGTTAATTAAAAATGATCAGGTTTCCATCAAGGAAATGATATGTGATTATCAGGTTATGGTCCCCCAATCTACATTAAAGATATTTTGGAAACATAGTAATGTTTTTAAAAAAACCTGGAATGATCCATGATGGATTCAGCATAAATAATACAAGGTCCTGACCTTCACATTACCCACATCTATATACAGTATGTGCTGCAAACAGCCTCCTGCTTGCATCCACTCGTAACCCTAAACATTAGGTGCCTCTCATCACTTCTGTGTACATTAAAAACTCCTTTACAATTAAACATAACCAGTGACTCTGGTTTCTGCTGAGACGTAAATCAACATTTCTGACACGGCTCTTGCCTGAGGTACAGTTCATGTAAATACACTGAATAACAGTAACAGTTTTCTGACTGATCATACTGAGACACTCCCAAAAGTTGACACTGTCACGAGAATCCACGTCTCGCTTTACAGAGCTGCCACATGTCCTGTTTCTAAAGAGAATAAAAAGACCAGACAACAAAGTTCTCTATACATCAACCATAAAATGGATTTATTTTACCAGAGGTCCAGACATATTTCTGTGTTGCTCCAGGATGCATAGAAGATGTCAGTGTGTGTGTGTGTGTGTGTGTGTCACAGGAATTCAACTTCCACTACTACAAACCAGAGTTTACAATCTATATATGTTGTTTTGTTTGACCCAAAGTCATGTGTAGCTGTAATGTTACACAATATCAAAATGTGTAACAGGGACAATCTTACAATCTGTAAAGGAAAAAAGGAAGGAGAAAAGGAAAAAGGCAGTTTAAAAAAATAATTCCATCTTGTTTTGAACAAAGGGACAGATGTTTTGTTTGTGGAGGTGGATGAAGGAGAGTAAGGCTACTGGTATAGGTTGGTTTGGAAGGGGAAAAAAACCCAGTGTTTTGTGACATCGTTACACTTCTCTCTCCAAGAGGAGTACATGGGGAGAAAAGGAAACTAACAAAACCACACTGTCGACTTGAACTTAATCAGACAAGTATTCCTCATGTGGTTCTGCTTTGTGCTGCTGATCTGCTGAGGCTCCAGCACCTGAAAGTAAACACAGCTGTAGGGCCGGGTGAAGGTTAGTAGAAAAAGGAAAAGTGGGTGAGTTAATGGGGAAAAAAAGAGCCGGGTTTATCTCTGCAGCAGAAGTGCTCTTCAGAAAGCTGGACCGCCGCTCTGCTTCTGGGTGAAACCGTCTCCGGCTGTCAGGTGAACAGCATCTGCAGCTTTCCAGGACTCTGAGAGAACTCCGCTCCATGTTTTTGGAAGATTTTTCTTTTAGCCCCCCGCCCCCCCATTACTGCCCGTCACAGACCACGCAGGGGTGGAGGGTGAGAGTGGGGGAGGAGGGGTGTCTGGGGAGCAGAATGTTACATTTCACTTTAGAAAAAAAAAAAAAAAAAAAAATAAATCAGAAGTCCATACATAAGTCCGTGTTTTCTCCTCCCTCAGAAGGGGCAGCAGGTTTTCACGTGGCGCTCGGGCCACACCGCAAGGGATCGACCATTTGACTCTCCCGCCCCCCCTCCTCACTTTAGCCTCTGGACGATGACGGCGTTGAGGAGGTTGGCCTGCTGCAGCGTCTGGCTCTCGTCCGCCAGCTCCTTGTTGGGGAAGGTGGTCATGAGGACGAACTCTCTGGCGGCCATGGCGGGCCGAGCCGCGACCACAAACTGGCGCAGGTCAGACACCCTGTGGGACATGTCGGTACATTGTTTAGAAATTGTCACACAGCATTCAGTCTCCTTACAATCCACTGCAGTTTCTGTAAAGTATATTAGCTTTTATGAAAATTCCTACAGTATGTGGTACCTACAGTAGGGCTGGGACAAAAGGTTTTTGCCATGATTTGATTTGATTAGATCACGATACTTGCCCTGGATGCCGATTCAATTTGTGTCACGATTCTATTTGTACTGCGACTCAACAAGTATTGCGATTTGATAGTACTGAGTATTGGGATTTTCTTTTCCTTCTAAAACAAACACACAAATTGAATCAGGCACTTGTTGAGAAAATATATCATGAATCACATTTCCAAAAACAGATTTCTTGATGCCAGACACACATTGTGAGAGAGTTGGACTTTTCAGAAACTCTATCAAATGTCTAAGCGGTGGAACCCTGCCCCCACAGTGAAGACTTTGACCTTTGACCTCAGGCTGGAGTTAAACCTCTGCAGGAGTTCAGGTGATTCCCACGGGGCAGATAAACCGCAGCTTCTGAGCAGTGAGGTTGCAAAGAGCACGGGATTGTGGACGCGTCTCAAATTTCAAACCGCAGCTACACTAATGACGGGGCCACAGCCTGACTGGGCTTTGCTCATAAAAATCACGATGTGCATGAGAATACTAAAAAGTTGCCAGCGATAATTCATGACCACATCAAGGTTTTATGAACGGTGAATGAGAGGGCCAGACACGGCTGGCAACACTGAGATTCACTGTAAGACAAAGTACAGTATGTGGGGGATATTTATGAATTATGATTTCCTAATATAAAGTAAAGGTTCATTTCTCTGCCTCTGCAGTCAAACCATTTGTCTGCTGCTGCCCGTGGGCTTTCAGCAGGAACAGATCGATGAGACATTTGAGGTTAGAAAACTGGGAACCACAGGGCAAGCCTATCATTTTCACACTACATACTGTACATGCAGGTCTGCTGTATCATACAGCCTGCGAAACACAAACTCAAGTGTATCTGCTCACGCTAACTTTGTCTACATGCCCGAGTGAAGTTCAGAAGAGCCTGCCCGTCACCTGTGGGTGTGGTTGAACTTTTGGACCAGCTTGCCTCCGTCGGCCAGTCGGATCTGAATGTTAGTGACGGGCTGGGAGGGGTCGAGGGTCACAGCGGCGCTGGCTTGGGCCTCGTTGGCGGCCTGGTCCTGCTGGGAGGTGGCTGGAGCCGAAACCAACTCTGGGGTGGCGCTAGAGAAGAGGAGGAGGAAGGACAGCGATCCGAAATTACTCCGACTCCTTGTGCTTGATGACAACGGGGCATTTTTAAAATAACAGTGCATGAACCACAGATGTCCAGGCCGTCACCGCGGCCAACTGCTGTCCCACAAATAAAAGTGGAGGTCATTTAACGTGAAACAGCTGCTTCCAGATGTTGGCGTCTTCTGCTGGCTGCACATTTGACATTAAATAAAATGCACAGCACATAAACGCACATGCTCACACTCTTTCTCAGGGCTTCTTGTTGAATGCACCTTTTTTTTTTTGTTTTGCTCTGAGCTTGTGTTTGTCAAGAACCTTTTCTGTGCTCCATCTCTACAGAACCAGGCTACAGAAAGCAGGCCTGCGTCATGCCATTGTGTATTTTTCATTTAACAGCTGGTAAAAAACCTATGATGTGTGCAGTTGCCTGTTTCTTGCATGCAACCTGTTCCTACAGAAACCAGGAATAAAAAATATAAGAATGTTTTAAAAGGCAGCCATAATGGCTGTTGCAGGCACCACTTGAATCACGTCTCCCAAGGGAGATGTGGGCTTGTGGGGTTGCAGGCACTCTTTGCTCATCATGGGCGGGATTTCAACGGTGAAGCTAATTTGTGTCATTTCTGCCGCCTCTGAGGTTTTCTTTTTGTCTCAGTGAAAGATGGAACACCACAGGACCGAGCGTCGAGCAAAGTGAATTTCATGCCGGCAGCTTAAAGTAATTAGATGTCATTTTAAAAAAGCAACAAAAGACTGTGTATACTCCTGACAACTGAACAGGGATACTACAGTGAGATTTGATTGTGCTGCTGATGTAAAAAGTAAACAGCGTCATGTGAATTATTAGAAACCAGTCATTTACTGGAAGCACCCCGCACAGACAGACACTGCGCAGACAAATGATGACTCATTCCCATGAAGAACAGGTAAGACTAGTTCCCCAGCTTGTGTTTAGACCTGGTTTCCAGTTCAGGTGCTGCTGTATGATCTGTCGGCATTCAGCTTCGATGAAACTGTGTTACAGAAAATGAAAAAAAAAACAAGACTGCTCATGAGTCTCTCACCTTCCCAACTTCTGTCCTTCGCCTTCAAAGGCCTTGAAGGCCATCTTGGGTTTGGCGAAGTCCTCGTCCCTGTGGTCCTCCATGTCCAGGTTGACCTGGCCCCCTCGAGACCGCTGCCTCAACTCCAGGGGGATCTCCCTGCAGGATGGGACATCCAACAGGCTTAGAGTCTGTACATACCTTAATACATAGTGTGTCCAACAGACAACATATGTGCGAATGGATCGAGGATGGAGGAATATTCTCACCCCCTTCTAATTGCCTCCAGGAAGTTGGCATTTCCAGGATCGCTGTAGTTTCTGAGGTCACCATTATCCAGACTGAAACCAGTCTTCCACAGTTTGAGCACCACGTGAACCTGACACACACACACACACACACACACACACACACACACAAGGAACTAATGAAATCTTTCTACTGACGTGTAAATTGGTATGTGCCGGTGTACTGGTTTATACTCCATCCAGGAAATAGCCCAAGCCTCTCACTTGGCTACTATACTGTATATCTCTCGCTCCCATGTAAGTGGTGCAGTGACAGTGTTTAACTTGCTGCATGCAGGGCTGCTGGTGACTGTTTCCCCCTCGCTTCAGTACTACAACCCCATATTCTCAACTCCACTGGTACCAGCTCCCCGCCCTCGACACTCCTGCAGCAGCCTGTGTGCCCAAGCGTGCAGCACAGTGATCGGCGTCACATCGTCTACAGCCCACAGACATCCGGGTGTGATGTGTCACAGATGTGTCAAAAACTCCAAAAGACTTCACACACACACACTGAGAGGTGCAGACATCACCCAGTCTACCCAGAGTCTGGCGTGTCATTCCACTAATGAGAGCAGGAATGCCTTCAGTGTTGCATTAATGATTAGTAGGTCTCCTGGAATGACCATGAATTAATCACACTCCATCTGTTCCTCCATGTTGTTTCATCACTGACATGTTAACAGTGCATGAGGGATTTCTTCCACACAACAAACTGAAAATCAGTGCAAATGAGAATGAGATTCATGTGTCTGTAGAAGAATTTCACTCAGGTCACTGACAAAACAATGGCACACAGTGGCCAGACGGGAAATATTTGTACACTAACGCATCCTTTGTTGTTCATGCTCAGAATTTCTGATTTCCTTTCAGGTTTATGTCAATAGAAACAAGTGTAGGAGAAATAGAATGTTTAACACACAGCGCACAAAGTTTTGTGCTTCAGAAGACCCATGAAGTCAAACAATATTTCAGATTTGATGCAGTCACAAACAACTCTAACACCAGCAGACACTTTGCATTATGGCTGAAGAATATATCTTTCTCAAGATATGGACATGTGGAATATTAATATTGCAAAACAGAGCTTGACACTTACATGTAGCACCCATCTATTTTATTTCAAATGGATTTACTCATGTGATGATCCAGAGCATATCTGAGTAAGATGGTATTAGTAGACACGTGGCTAAATACTACAAAGTCATCAGAGTCCTGAAATCATATGTAAATGCAGTTAGGGCCGATTTCTGGTCGCTCACGAGAATGTTTGAAATAGTTCCCAGAGAATATGGAATAGTATTTCTGCTTGTACTGCCTTTCCAAGTACCACAAACTGGTTTGTAACGAATGAAAGAGGAGAGTTACAGAGAAGTGAAATGCCTTGCTCCTCTCTCACCTCCATACAGCTGGCCAAACACAGCCTGAACCTGACGAATGGTGCCAAAGATGCCGGTTACAAAAGAAGTGAAGAAAATCAAACAGCAGCCCTCAGGAGCTGTACTCACATCCTGCTGGCTGTTGGAGGCTTGCCTTTCTCCAGCCACATAGGTGGACTCCTCCTCAGGAGCTGCTCCTAGCCTGTAACCTCCACCTACGAAGGCCTGAGTGATGAGAGGCGATGATGAAAACAAAATGAGACCAAAGAGGAAAACCAAGAACTATAAGAGAAGGTCGTCAGATTGCCCACCCACCATTAACAAGAGACAAAGGATATGAAAATACAGAAGGTGATGGACATGAAGAGGGGGACAAAGGACATGAACATTGTCAGGTGGTTCCCTTTACCCTGGCTTTACTGGACTCTCCGGGCCCTCTCCCGCTCCGGTCCAGAGGCACGGCTCCGTGTTCTCTGGCTCCCTTGAACAGATCCTCCACCACTTCGTTGGAGCTCTTCTTCTTGGGAGGCCCAACTATCTGCTGCCCACTGCGCTCTGATCCCCCTGCAAAAAACCTGGGGGGGGGGCATAGAAAGGTGATTCTTCCATAAAATACATGAATACATGTATAAAATACACACATAATAGATACTGAGGAAAAATGAACAATGAGCTGAGCCAGTATTATAACAGTGATCTATGTGCGGCTGATTGTGCTGCACGCACAATGCTACGTGATGATGTTGGTCTCGTGAGTCCCCTCTGTCAAGTCACAAGGTTTATTACTTGTAGAATCCCATCAGCTAACAACTGACAATACACAAATATGACACACACTTCTGCTTCAATAAGTCCAAAAGCACAACCCTTTAAGCGAACCAACCCCTTTAGATGCTCATCAAACAAAGAAATAACAACACAATGGGCTCGTCTCACTAATATCACAGACCCACAGGGAGCACCTACAATTTGCTTACAGCACTTAAATGGAAAAAGACCAGCGCATTGTTGCGTTCATGGCAGGCTTCCAGGTATCACCTCATGTACATTGTTTCAGGTTGTGCACACGCAACACCTTTCAAAGACATCTGGAAAAGCAATGTGGGCAAACTGTAAAATAACCTTTGCTCCCGCTAACTCAGTTAAAGCAAACTAATAAATATTAGCACACGCTGCAAAACTGAACTGGTAGCAATGTAAATTACACATCCGTGACTAAAAAAAAGTAGGAGTTTTCACCGACCGCAGTCAAAGTGGACTACAGGGCTATTAGCATCCCCGCTCTGTCCCTTAACAAGCAGACCGCTGCACTGCTCCAGCAGCAGAATCTGTTGATGCTGCAGAAAAAAGGCACGCACAAGCGGCCCACAGTGAATGAGGTGAGACCCAAAAATAGTTTGGTGCATTCTGGATGCATACCCACTAGGTGTGACTTTCTACCATTCACACACTGGGAGGATGTACAGCTCAGACAGAGAGCCGTGTCCACAGCCTCAAAGAACTGTCACAACCATTTGGAAGGATGAGAAAGAAGACCAAGGCCTACTGTTACAACACAGTGGACGCTGCTTTATTTATTAATTTACCTCTGAGCCCATTTTAATCCATGATCCACTCTGAGGTGTCCTTGGGTATGACACTTAATCCCTGCTAGGGCCACGAATGCACAACTAACCAAACACTAATCTGTGAGTTTCTTGACAGAGAGAAAAAACAAGACAGACAAATATTTCTTGTATGTTGATGAACTAAATCACAGCAGAAACAAATCAAGCCTGGGTGGATCCTGCATAGCATTCAGGTTTAGTTTCTTCATCACCTCAGATAAATAAACAGATTATAAGAGAAAGAGGAAATGTATCTCACCTTTGACCTTCCTCCTCGTCACTCTCCTCCTCTGCCTCATGCATCAGATCTCTGAAGGAGGTCACTCTGGGCTGAGAGCTAATGAAAATACAGAAAAATTCAACACGTGTCACAAAAACCACATCGCCGATGAGCAATGAGCCAAGTCACAGCGTTACCGCACTGTTGGACTTTGCGCCGACAAAGAAGCGGCTTGCACGGTAAGTGTGTCCAACAAACTTTCATCAGAGTGCGCTGTGGCATGAACGAAAACATTACCTTGGCCCCGCAGACCGGGACACCGAGGAGCCTCCCTCGGGTTGAGGAAGCGTCACTATGTCGTCATCAGCTCCATCCTCGAAGAAGCTAGCGAGCGCGAGCTGGGGGGTGCACAGTTACTTTGAGTGTCACAACCAAATCCTGACAAACGGCTCACTGCTTGTCCAACAAGTGGCCAGGTGTCACCGTTCAGACAACACTTGCACAACTTAACTCTATCCATGCTTACTGGCATTTTCACTTAACAGTTCCCCAAATGATGCATTTACTTCCCTCTACTTTAACAGGAGAGGCGCACAACTAAAAGGAGAGAACGTCGATTAAAACAGTCATTTTGTTTCATATTCCTCATGTTTTAGACTCCGCAAATAAGAGTGGTCTTTATTTTCCAACTCATTAGCACTTGCTTCAGCGGGACACGTGACACTATGGCATTAGTAGCTAACCAGTGTTCTTTGCTAGGACAACAATACTGACATTAAACCAGCGTTATATCCTTACATGCTAACGCTAGCTAGCACGGCTCAGTGGACTGTCGGCAGACTGTCGTTAGCTTGAACCTAACTGCAGTGTGCTCCGTAATGAGGCGCCCTGAAGGACCCTCTTGTACCCACGAGCGTGTCCGCTCACTAACTGTACAAGAGCCTTATTGTTGGTGACAGAAAACGGTCAGGCCATTGTCAAAGGGTGACTTGCACAAATTACCGGCAACACGGGCTAACGTTAGCCGGCCAGCTATCCGCCTGACACATGTCGTGTTGCCGCTGTTTCCTTGGGACTGGCCATAACTGCGCCCCCCGCAATTTATTGGAAAAGCGCAGAAAAGACGCACCTGCAAATTCCAGCCGGCGGACTCCAGGAAAAAGCGGGCCCGCTCCTCATCCACATCAGTGACAGCGACGAACTCCCGCACGGACTCCTCTTGGCTCGCCATTTTGATTTGCTCCTTCGACGACACGTCCGCCTCCACCTGAGGAAACAAGCAACAGATGATGGTTCCTATGTGGGTGCAAACCACGGACCGTAACTATAGAGACTTAGACCCGCATATAAAATGAAATAACATAGATAACATGTACGTTAAAATATGCGTCTGTTAGTTTTTAAAGAATTGGTGGGATTTTTATTTCTTCTTTAAGAAAAAGAATAGTTCGTTTTAACAACCACGATTTGCTGCACTGCTATTTCTTTGACCACCAGGTGGCAATGTAGCCACATGCTATACGAAACTTCAACGACTCCTCAGCGTTTGGAGTTATATTTTGTCTGTCTCGAACAAAAGTGTTGACCCAGGGATGGTAGCGGACGATATGCCAGGGAGCCTGGGCATAAGACTTAATATTCTATGCATATGTTTTACATAACAGATGATGACGGGTCAGTATAGCTTTATTGCAACCAAATTATGTAACAAATCACATGAACAACTGACCAACAGTGGATAGTGATTAAAATCCTTGAGAGTAAAGGGTGCTACAACCTCACTTCATGAACTATATTTTCATTTATGGTATTAGCATCTAATTTTACTATCTACTTCCTTAAATGCATTTAGATTTTTTGGATAATTGTCTTTGAGTCTGATGCTGCTCATTGACATTACTATGGTTTTCATCTCATTTCATTCATCTGACCGGTCCCATCTCCAGGGCGTGCACCTCAGTGTTAGACACAGCTTCTAACACAGCAATCAGATCTTAATCTGCCTCTTATCACACTTATCTTATCACAGCTTCCATCTCCAGTTTGTCCTCGTGCGCACTGTGAAACAGGTGCTGATTGGAGCGTGAGGCACCTCACCTCTGACAAGGCGGTTCCAGTAAACATGTGCCTCTGATTACACTGCGACAAGCAGATGGCGAGACCATTACCATGGGAGACACCTTTGCACCCCCAGTAAGGTGTCTGGTAGCTGGTTGGTCAGATGGTGCAAAGCAATGAGTACAAGACAGATTGGGAGCATCTTAATTGTTTCTGGGGGGAAAAGGGTTGATGGGGTTTTCATATGTTCACCATTGGTCGTTTGATCTTTGAGGATAATTAATCTGTAGCAAAGTGAAAAAACCATGTTGTCTCATCACCTTGTGGTGCACAACCCCCATCTCTCCCAGATGCATACATAGAACAAGATCAAAAAGAAAAATACTGTGCATTACACTGAGGAGAGTTAAGCGGCAGTGATTACATATTGTTTCCCCTTTGGATGTTTTCAGCATCAGGGTCTATGTGATGAGGCAACAGCACCCAAACACAGGGCAAGAGAGGGAAAGAGACAAAGAAGACAATGGCAAGGAGAGAAAGCTGTCTAAACCGACAGACTGAGGTATTAAGGAAAAAAAGTGAGCGAGAGAAAGTGAAAAAGAAACAAGACAATTGAAGCACTACAGGCAACAGTGACAAACAGTAAATAGGTATTGTGCAGTAACTGTGTAAGTTAGGAGAACAGACAAAACAACAAGACACAATTAGAGTCAGCCAAAACCCAGGTGACAGGTTGACAGCAGTGGATGTCGCCTCAGGAAACCCCAAAGGCATGCGTGTGTTGATGCATGTGTACATAAGGTGTGTGCTTTATCTTCCCATGAGACTCAAGGTAGTATAGAAGCTACAAAAGGTTGGAAACGGACAATGGACTGACATGTGAATTTAAATGTCAGCACAAAGGGAGAAATATCTACAGTCCTGACATACTTCAAAAAGCATTACACAGAATGTAAAGACAGTGCCAGGAACTGATTCTGTGAACGTGATTGAAAGAAAATGAAGGTGTATGCACGTAATTCAGTACAGTCACCAGGTACACAAGAAAGGTATATGATGAGACGATAGAAGAAGATTTTCTGGTTTAGTGAACTGGTTGAGACCACTAAGCAAGTTTTTCTGCACAAATATAAAGCCACTATATAGGAAAAGGAATACATTTTGTCTTTTTTTGTTTGAGATTTAGGTGAGAAAATGTTGATATTCCAGACCTTTGCTTGAGGAAATTTTCTCTAATGATCCAATCCGATTCGATTTTTAATTGAACCATGGTGTAATCTGTGAAACTAGAGCCACCATTTGATTATCTGATCTTATGTAAACTGCAAGCAAGGGCAAACAGCCAGCCTGGTGTCTCTGTCCGTCCCTGCTCAATGGGCCTGACAATGCTGAAGCATGAATTCAGTGTCCACTTCTCCTGAATGTGTTTATAGCTGAGTCGTGCTGGCCGCTGATGGGTCAACTGAATGTGCTGGTCCTCATTTTAAGGGAGAGGAATTAAGTTCTGCAAAAATGTTGCCAAGTGAGGTTTGCAGGTGTTTTTAGCCATATAGCTGAACTTGAGTGAGCCAGGCTAGCCATTTCCCCATGCTTCTAGCCTTTAAGATAAGCTAAGCCAAATGCCCGCTGGTTACACACATATGAAATAACTCTTTTCCAAAATGTAAAACTATCAATCTAAACATTTAAGGTTGTGTATACAAGAAGGAGAGGGCGGTTAAATCATGTGCAAACTCCAAACATTTCCGGCTGCTTATCTGGGGCTGGGTTGAAGTTGCAGCAGGTTAAACAAAGGCACCCAGATGTCCCTCAATTCCCAGGCCAACCGAGATAGATAATCTCTTCAGAGAGTCCCGTCTCTGTCCCGGTGTCTCCTACCAGTTGGCAGCTGGACGTGCCCAGAAAACCTCCAATGGAGTGTGCACACAAGGCATCCTAGTCAAATGCCTGAACCACTTCAGCTGGCAAAGCAGCAGCGGTTCCACGCCAAACTCCCTCCACATGTTGCCGCCTCATACCCTATCTCTTGATCCTGCACAGGAAAGTCATTCAGATGCTTGTAGCTGCCACCTCATTCTTTTCAGTCATTAATGGGACTGAATATACATTTTACATTGGAACAGGTGTGTTTAATTCCCCACTGCAGCACAGGTACATTATACATGATTATGACTAAGGATTATTAAAAGTAACCATTACTGAATGAAAGAAGAGAGTGCATAAGTATTCAGATTATCCAACCCAATGCATGTTCTTCATAAGACATACACGCTCCTATCGTAAGATACCTCAGGCACTCAGGCATGGTAATGTAACCTTGAGCTACCTGCAGGTCAATAACCAGCAGAGCATCATGAAAGACAGGTGAAATCACAGCTCATAAAAGTGAAGCTGTTGGAGGAGGATGTTTAGGACAAGCATCCATAAACCTACAGACCCAAGTACATCCCACAATCTCTGTGTACCCCACCCCTCTAAATCACATACACACAAACTGTGAAATTCTTCTTCTTCTTCTCCCTCAGGCAACTATGTCATAGAGAGAATCACAGCCTCGTTTATGATGCCTGACAGTTAGTCAGTGAAGGGTGGGTCTCGCCCCACCCGAACCCTGGCTTGTCTTGCTTCAGGAAAACACCTACCTGTTCAACTGGAAGGAACATTGGAATAATACTTCATGGAAAGCAGAGGGAAGAGAATGCACATCAGAGCCTCATTAAAATAAGACATCTAATCTAAATGTGTGGAGTCCTGCTTGTGTCACTGCTTATTGCATATTGACTCTAAGAAAGAGCGTACATAGTACACCGAAACAGTTTAATGTATGGTACCTTTTCATTTGGACTTTGATGTTAGACTTACAGTAGATAACTACCTTACTATCCCCCACCACCTCTTGTTCATCCTCCTCCTGCTGTAGGAGTGTCAGGCAGAACAATATATCTCCCTCACCTCCAGGCAGGTGACAATGGTGTATGAGGGGTCAAGGCTTTGTGCTAAGTTAATGGCCCTGCTAAAGGTCCACAGAGTCACAAACCATTGAGTTCTTTAGAGAGGACATGCTGCACGAGCAGGACATAGATGACACTGGGCTAATAGATAAAAACATGTTTGGCAAGAACTCCGAACCTCATCAGTTCTCCTTGCCGCCTCATAATTGCATGACCTGTAGTCCCCTGTTCGAAGTAGATCATTGCATTCATTCTTTCAGTCTACCACAGATTTTGTAGCCAGCAGGCTGTCATTATATCTCTTTGTTATGTTTTGTGTCAAGGAGCCAGAGGATTTTTGGATGCTCGTTTTGCTCGTATCAGTGTCATCACCAGCAGTGGTTTTGTCTGTTGAAACCACCATTGCATTCACGAAGTTACATTGGTATTTCCCTTCGGGAGAACTTTTTAGACCACCAGACAGACACTGTCATAGAAGTCCAGGTGAAGTCAGCCCCAACAATGGCTGCCCTGAGGGCCGCTGTCACTGTGGGGCTTTGTTTCCACCCACTAACGGCCTAACCATAATCACAAACTGTCAAATCTATTTCTTGGGCTCTATCTGACATAATACCGCTGGGACATACCTTACATCATGCTCTAATGTGTGAAACATGTGGATAGTAATTGAGTATTATTGAATAAGAGGCCCTAGAAGAAGCATTTGTGATGGTTCACCATTCATGAGATGCCCAATAACACCTGCAATAACAAATGAACTTTCAACACATAAAGTTATGAAGAGATTACAAACTGGATGGGAGAACCAAAGAGCTGCAGCAGTTCATGGCTGATCATTGAGTAACACTAATTCCTGACGCATGAACAGAAACATGTGCTTGACATAGATACACTGCAGCTGCATGAATGACATCAACATCCCAATTTAACATCAGTGATGGAAAACGTCAATTTTAATAAAACTCCAGCAACAAATAAGGCATTTTTTCAAATCTTAAGCATCTCTATATATTCATGACAAAATGTGTTATCGCAAAGTTAAAGTTCAGAAAGGTACATCATTTTAGGGGGGTTTCAACTCACCACTGTGTGGGTGAGGTTTGATTGGGTTAAACCGACCGTGCTGGCAAAACAAAAATCCACACAACCATAATCATATTTAGCTGACAATAAAAGTTGCTAATCAATAACAAATGTTGATTTTGATAATGGCCAAGCAACCAGTGAAGAAACCTGAATGTACTATAATATACATTGTATTTTGCATGTTTTGTATGTAAAATCTTACTATGAAGCTAGTGACAACTATACTATAACTATATTTGCTGGGGTGAAAAGTACAGTGTTTCCCTCTGAAAGACAGGGGAGCAGAAGTATAAAACAACAAGTACTGGTACCTAGAATGGTAAAGTACAGTTCGCGAGTATAATCACTTTACACCACTCTCAAAATCTTATAGAGAAAAAAGCACAACACTGCTGGAGGCAGACGGCATTTACATTTTCAGTCATTACTTTCCCTTGAGTGATGCAGGGCAGGGCGGTTATCCAAGCACTCATCTCTAGTTTTCTCCGTGCTTTGCTTCAGCCCACGAGGCTGGAGTGTGAAGAAGAGAAACAACAAGAGAAACTGGCATCAACAGGAAGAAGGGAAGAGGAAGGGGCTCATTATCTCTGTTGCCATTATGCTGTTAAGATAGCCCATTAGGTTGGCCCGCGTCTCGATAGGCGCTTCTCTGCACGTGCACAGGCTTGAAAACTGTCTGCCTCTCTAAAAGCCCAAACCAGAGCCAGCTCAGTTTTTTTTTATTTCAATGGCAGCAGACAATCACTTGATACAGTTGGCATAACCGGGTCTGCAGGGACCAGAGAGGAGCCACTGACCTACATATGACAAGAGAATATCCACTGTAAATCACACTGGAATAAATAGGCTGCATATTGTAGCAGATCATAGAGTTTATAGATCATCGTATAGCAGCAATGAGGTTACTCTGATATTGGCTGCGGGCTATACAATGTTGTGAAGCTGGAGGTGTGGGGCATTGACAAGGATCCAATCCATTCTCTTATTACCCCAGCAGGCAGTCGTAAATCTGGACATAGCCCTCTCCTCTCTCCACTGCCAGAAAGAGAATTACTACAACTAGCATACTGCCCCCCCCCCACACACACACACACACACTCACACACACAACATCTCCCCGCTTCCTTTATGGTAGCACCCTCTTCCTTGCTCTCTCTTTTTTCTCTTTCCTGTCCTTTTTCCTCTCTACATTTCCTCGTTTTACTTGGTGCTTTTGCCTCCTCAGCATACCAGAGTCAATGAGAGTGGACCAGTGTGACAGACACACACTGACACAGCAGTGTACAGCTTTTAATTAGAGCCACAGTGATTTACAGCTGACAGACCAGCTGAAGGTGAAGGCAGTGAATGATGTAAAAAAAAAATCTATGTCATTTACTAAATAGAAAATATACAGAATTTGCTATCTTGGGTGTGATTGGCTTATTCACAGAAAACAGAGCAGTTGTGTAAAATGGTTAATTGAACTCTGCAATAAGAATATTTTTAATCTGTCAGGCTCATGCGCATTAAAGGGTTTATTTAGTTTAATAACAACACCTTCTTGGGAAATGTATTAAATGTGTTACAGCTAATAAAGTGTATTCACAGCGTACTTCACTTCAGACCAAATGTCAGCATTCTCAGCCTTCACTCTTTTTCTTCTGACTGGTCTTGTTCAGAATAAATAACATCTGAGCATTAGCTTCTTTCCACTGTGGCATCTTTATACCTGGGATTTCAAATTACCTCAACTGTTAAGGCTCCAGTTTCTACCTTGTGTTTCTGCTGTGTTTTACAAACCAGAACATTCTGGATATACATCACTGAAAAGGCGACACCAGGACAAACATGGATTCTGACAGGATACTCTTTGATAGGCGAGGGCAGTTTAATTGTGAGAGACAATGATGCAAAAAAATGCACACTAATGCAGATTTTCTTTGATGTTCAGCTATGACTTCTAAACATCGGTACCATAATATTAATGGAAGGAGAAAGACTGATGCCAGACCAGCTCTCTCTCCAGAGACCTCCAGTGCCAGGTTCGTTCCTGACAGGTCAGACAGACAGACAGGTCACTGTCTCGAAGGACACGCTGGCTGCTGACAGTTCCACTCTCTTGGTTCCATACTGTCAAACTAGCCAAAGCTTGATTCTGTCCTCAATCTCAGAGAGATGCAGGTGACAAATCAAGGGCTGCCGTTTCTCATTTTTGAATAGATTTTGTCACTTCCGGATTTTCTGACATACATTTATTTTAATGGTGGAGGTGAATGCCAGCAAAACCCTTTAAGACAGTAACACAGAAAATGTGATAATGCCCACATGTGTCCATTTAACTGGCATCTAACAACACTCAGTGCATCCACACCAGAGGTTTAACAGACAGTCAATGAGCCTGTGTAATCATCAGTGCAATAAAGCCCTGAGGTGCTGTGTGCTGCTCTTAATGGCTACTAAACCTAAATCAGACACAAATAAAAACAGCCTGTAAACAGACATTTAACAGCCTCATCTCTTTGTGCGTGTGTTTTATTACCACACCAGAGCATCCGTACACATTGACAATGCACACAGACACACACCGCCAGCGCACTCTCCGTTTGGGGTAATACCATATGACATTCCACTAAATGCCTCCCAGACAACCCCTCCCCCTGCAGCTTTCCAGCATTTTTATTGGTGGTGATGGAGAGAGAGCAGGGTCACCGTGGTAACCACATGCTTGGCTAGATGCAGGACCTCATCTGGCTGTGTACAGGCGTCTGTGCCATGCCTGCGAGGAAACTGCCCCAGATCTCAGCTGACATTTGGCAGCCTTTAGTGTCTGTGTGTCTGAGTTGGTGTATAGTACAGTAGATGAGTTTGTGATGGGGGAGGGGCTGTTGATTCTGGTCTGTGGTGAACATGTGTATATATAGTTTTTTGTGATGCATCGCCATTTTAGTGTGTATTTCAATTAAAGCTGTCTTACGGCTGGTCTGGGTAAAATGTAAACTGTTGAGCAGCCTCACCCAAACTAGGCCTTTCAACACTTGAAACGCATGCTCTCAAGTGTGTTCTTTTCATCAGAAGTGAAAAATTCTCTTCCCTTTTTTTGTTTTTTCATCTTCCCCATGTTTTGGGGGTCTTTGAATTTGTAGTTCAGTCATCACACTTTAAAAAGACTCAGTTTCTCGCTTGCACGCACTTATGTAAGCCACTGACACTTCATTGTTTTGGAAAAGGCAGACGGGGCAGGCGAGAAAGACAGAGAAAGAGAGACAGTGAAACAAGGCACCCAGCTGGAAAGTGATTAACAGGATTAAACAGATGCATTACTGTTGCTAAAGCCTTACAAATCACTGCCTCACTGATGAATGTGTCAGGCTAACGACTGAATCAATTAATACTGTTGCAGCTGCAGGGTAGTCATCTGCAGTGGACCAGTAATGTTTTACTGCCGTTAAAGAGCGTTTGACACTTTTGTGTGACAGCTGATAAACACTTAACAAAGCTTTAGAACAGTGATCAAAATTTGTTTTTAGATGATAAAAAGTTGGGGAGCAGATAAACATTTTTGCCAGTACACTGCAAAAAAGAACAGTCCAAACACAATAAAAAAAATAAAACCGCATTTGGTCATTGTGCAAAGTGTAGGATTTAGCATCTTCAGAAGCCTGACCCATACTAGAGAGTATGTAAGTCAAGTCATCTCTAACATATACTATCAATACACTGCTCCTATAAAATCACATCAGCATCACTACATCATAAACGTTGCATTTATGTGTTTCTGAGAGCTTGTGAGGGACGAGATATAATGGAAGACCAACAACACCACCTCCCAGGAAATACTGATAATTAGGAAAACTTCATTACCAATGACCTTGAGCTCAAAGATACACAAGATGAAGATAAACAAGGCATGCAGACTCATACACTGAGGGACAGAGACGTGATTCAAAATAGAGTTATAATTGGCAAACTGTTAAAGACTTAAAAGTGATTTGACAGACAAAAGTTGACCTTAATCAAAACACATTAAGTTAAACTGTAAAAGTATTTTATTCCAGTTTTATTTTTGTTCTTTGTTATTTTTCTCTTTCCTTTTTTACGTTCCAACTTGTGTTGGGTCTGTTTCGGTCCTCTGTTGTCTTCCTGAGTGTCCCATTTTCATTTCCGTTCATTTCTTATGTCAAAGTACTTTGGCAGGCGCAAGAGCGACCAGGTGTCTTAAATAATCTCGCCCTGATTAGGGGATGGGTCAGCGGAGGAGTGCAGCCTGGGGTTGTGTTCACTACCTATAGCAGGGGTGTCAAACTCATTTTATGTCAGGGGCTGCATACTGCCAAATTTAATCTCAAGTGGGTCAGACCAGTAAAATCATGGCACAATGGAAAAATTGCAAACTTTTCTGACTTTTTAGTTTTTTTTATACTTTGCAAAATCATCTTGCTCATCACTCGTCAATCTTATGGGCCATGGGCCATGAGTTTGACACCCCTGACCTATAGTATTGCATCTGCACTAAGGGAACATTCCCCACCACATGCGCTTTGACTGTATTGTGCACAGGGACCCCATGCATCATTAGATGTGGGTTCATTCTGACGTCATTTATCTGAAAGGGATACATTTTGCAGTGAAATCAGTTTTGTTCTAATCATATTAACCCCCGCATTCATCTGCAGGCATGAAGTAAATCTGCATAATTCTTTCATGTACATTCTGTGGAAAGGAAAAATACTGTAGCTTGTTAAGAGATGTGAATTGCTGGGACTTATGGAACCCCTGGTTTCACAAGTTAAAGTTTTTCTGTAGAGTTGGAACACTTCTAAGGCTTGGATGGGCATTAAACTCTCCCAGTGGGCCCATAGATTTCTTGATAATAAGCTCAAAGTACAAGCCTGTCGACAAACTTCATGGGAGAGAAGAAGCAAAGAAGCACTTAGAGCTTAAAATTCTGTTACGTGTGGTAATGGGGGTGGAAGGTAAAAAACAATAAAATTGAGGACCCTTAAAGAACAACTTTCCTCCTAAATTAGTTTTTGGATTCTTGGGTTCTGGATGGCAGCACCTGTTTTCAGCAACACATTCAGTGACTAAGTGTTTTGAATTCACTAATGCTGATTCACACCTCCAAATGGCTTCTTCTCAATAGCAGCCAGCACAACAAACGACGGCAGAAGCTCTTGGCGAGCAACATCACCACCACCTGCTCTCAAAAATAAACACGTTCAGCAGTAAAGAAAACTCTCTCTGATAACCCAGGTTTGAAAAGGGAACATCCACTGACAGCAGTCATGTTATTTGATTCGCAGCCGTAAAGCTGATGTTAAAACAACAGTCATTTTGATGGAAAGTCTCAGGAACAAAACAAAGAGGAGTTGTAAGTTGTAAGAAGCTCCTCTCATTCTTAACAAACATGACGTTTCAGCCACGGGGCTTCATCAGATGACTTTTGATGACATCATCGACTCAGGTCTTTAATTTCAAGCTTTTGTTTGATGTTCCCTTTAAGTCAAATATTTTACCGATTCGTGAAATTTCTTTTGACATGTGCTTGGAAACATTTTTGAATCACAAGATGGCTTACTCTTAAAAGCCAGCGTGTTTTTTTAGAATGAATAAGCTGACAGCTGCAAAACATGTGATAACTCAATCACCTCAGTTAATCAAGTTCATTAGATGACTTGTCCCCAGGTTATGTGATTGCTTTTGCTCTAATCTTAGTCTCCTCTAATCCTCACCTCCTCCTTTTACTATTAAATATTCAAATGCTTGCACGTGTGCGAGGTTGAGAACAGGAGTGAGATGGCCTTATTTCAGCCATTCGCTTTCCTGACTCAGATCAGTTGAGGCAGACTGACAGCAGTCCAAAGTTGTGCAGCAGACACTTGGTGTCGGTTACGGAGTCGACCGGCGCAGAGAGAGCGATACCCGGCCTGTGAGAGGAGATAACGAGGAGACAGCGGCACAGCCCCAATCACACATGAAAGGGATTTTTGGAGGCTGAGTCGAGGTTCTCGTTCCCTGGAGTCCCTCGACCCGCCACACACACACACACACACACACACTTCATCCCTGTCTTTCACTCTCTTTCACGCATACACATGGAGCTCCTGTCTCCCTCCTCCTCCTCCTCTCTGATTCTCACAGAGACAAAACAGGTCCTTGGATCTTGTGACACTGTTGTTGTCGTGCTATCTTTGTGTATTTTTCTTGCTGTGCGAGTCTTTTCAGTGCACCTCTCCCAAACTGTCTATCATCTTTTACCCCCTCACTCCTGTTATCCTCATGCATTCACATTCTCTCAGCCTTTCATCTTTTTGCGTTTGATTAGACAATTTCACGGCAGGTCCCATTTTGTCTCTGTGGTATCCAGGATAACTTAGCAATGGGAGTCAATATATTCTTTTCTAAATGCCATCCTTATCACAGCTCCAATATTCTTGAGCACTTCTGTTTTTGTTTATTTCCACCAAGCAGTCAACGTGATGCCCCACCTTCCCTTTTTCCTTTTCGCTGTTTCTGCTGGTGCGGTTTCCTCCGGTCTCCCAGACATCTATGTTATCAGACAGGAAGTTGTGGAGAGTGGCTTCCTGTCCCACGTACCCAGGGCAACATAATGGTGCCAATCTAAAAAGAAAAGTCAGACTATTTATTAAATATTCAGTGCATGCAGCCAAGAGCTCACCAGAGCATAACATCAATTTTTAATTCAAAGCCTCGAGAGGCATCCTTTACCATTTTTCCTGTATCTTATTTGTGTGTTTTATGTGTGCGTGTGTTAACAGTAATATAAATACATCATGCATTTCATCTGCACTGCTGCCATAATGCATTTAGCTCCATGTCAGTTTGAAATAGCATTTTAATGGGGGTGAGGAAAAAGATTGCAGGGCTGCAGACCATGAATGTATTATGGGAAACCAGATACTGTGCCCAAAGATGGCGTCTCATCCCCTTCTTTACTCTGAAGCACACACATTTCTCCACACATGCATATATACAATGAATTAGACAATGTTTACTCTAATCTACTTTTACAAAAGGATTAACAGTTAAATTACATATATACATTGGAGCACTACACTGTTTATTTGGAGATGATATTTCAGCTTGTCATGCTGTGTGAAGGTTTCCTGCTGGTCTTTAGCTTTAGCAGCTCCATATGTTTTACTTATTGTTGCTTCACTTGGATGCTTGAGCTTCACTGTGCATCTGCTGAAGGTCAATGGTTCGTCTGTGCTCCTGTTAAATCTCTGTAAAACACAATGATGTACTGGCAGGATTTTGTGACACCACACCATGACCTAAACTAACTAAAGAAACTGTCAGTGAAACAGGAGACAGCTGGTGTCCAGCAGTTCAACTTCCATCCATCCATCCATCCATTTCCTGGGGCCGGGTCAGGGATACCATGACATCCCCCTTCCTAGCATTGTTTTCCAACTCCTCCTGGGTCACCCCAAAGCACTACCAGGCCAGATGAGATGTATAATCCCCCCAATGAGTTCTGGGTTGATGGCTGGGCCTCTTCCCAGTTGGCCGTTCCCAGTACACCTCAAAAGGGTGGCACCCAGTAAGGAGCCGAATTTGATGCCTGAACCACCTCAACTGGTTCCTTTCAACCCGGGAAGCAGCAGCTCTTTTCCTAGCTTCCTCCTGATGTCCGAGTAGTTAAACTTTGAAATTCAAATATTTGTGTATTTATATAATATACATTGTACTGTAAAATTAATGTCAGCTGGGAATGGCTTCAGCCCCTTGCGACCCTGAAAATGATGAACTGTATATTTAATAGATGGATATATGGATGTATATTCATAGGTTGGGGTAGTAAGATTTTGAACAAGGTCATTTTTGTGGAACCCCCCCCCACACACACACACACACACATTGGATAGAAATTCTGAGCATTTTCAACACAACTTGTGCCTGGAGGGGATCTTTAAGTTTTGATAGTACAGCTAGATTTATGAAATAGTTTCTACGAAATGTGTTAAGAGTGATGATGATAGATGATGGATTTTTGAATAGATGCCACACCTCAGTCCAGTTCAGTCAGCACCATTCTTGCTCATTAGGATCGCATCTGTCACTCAGCTCATGTAGAAACACATTTAGACCTGCTTGACACTCCTGTGTTGATGACGAGTCATCCGTCGAATGCGCAAACATCACAACTGTGTCAGCCACGCAGCCCTGAGAAGTGCACAACAAACTTTAACAAGTCTGTTAAGTGAATGTATGAGGAAGTGAGGAAGACAGAGCAACCGTTAGCCAGACAGTGTGACGTCTGTATACGTTAATCAGGCTGAATGACTTTTGGAAACGGGAAGTAAAAGAGCGAACGCAGGGAAAAGAACAGGGAAGAACATTAGTGGAAAAATGTGTATATTTTATTGTTTTTTGTGTTTTCGATGTTGCACAAGTGGTGCATGTGTTGTGTGTTTTCTGTCTGGGAGTACACGCGCTGAGGGTTTTTTAGGGCTGATGCGACACCTTCAGGTATACACTCCTTGTTGCCAGGAGGGGCTCTCGGTGTGCGGGTGCATGTGAGAGCACGTAAGCCGAGCATGCACACCGGCACGCTCGTGTTACTGCAGCGTGCATGTAAGAGCGTGTCTCTGCATTTGTGTGAGGGCATTATAGATCAGAGTCAATTCCCTTCAGCGTGACTGACGTCACGGTGACGGCCACCGGTGAGTCAGTCTGTAAGTCATATGAGGGATTGTGCGGTCGTGGGTGTGTGTTTGTTGGAGCATGATATGTCAGATTTTGATAGAACCTTTTCGAGAGAGTGGTGCAAGTGTACAAGTAGTTGAAAGCACAATTAGGATAAAAAGATGAGAAGGGAAAGATGGGAGAGACACTCACTGTGAGAAAATATCCACCTCAAGAACCCATTCAGCCCTTAGACTTGTTTTTGTGCCATTTGGCTTATTTTTAAAAAGGTGCACCATGCAATCAAGGCCTTTACGATATTATGAGGGTGCATAAGTCTATTCTTTATGTGTGAAAGTTTTTGTTTTCCGCCTGCTTCGCTTATTTCAGGAATGTTCCTCAAAACATGTCACAGACATGACACTAGACAAAACAAGGTGTGTATCATCCTACTGGCATCATGGCAACATAACATAAGCAGCACAAGCAGACAAATTGTGAAACTGTCTCATCCCCTTTGCATATTGATGCAAAAATACAGAGACTTTTCAGAATTAATAACAGTGTTAAGAGTATTTAACATGATTTGTTTGCACTGAGAGACAAAACATATTTGGCATTGAGGACAGACAGAAAGACTGATAGAAGCTTTGTCTCAGGGTCACTTGGATCAGGTTTTGAGTTGGCAGGCATTTGATCCTGCTGATGTGTCATTGAGCAAAGAGCAGGCGTGACCTCCGGCCTCAGTGTGGAGGGGAGGATGTTTTGAACAATCTTGCTACGAATAGTTTTATGAGTTGCAGAGAACATTTTGAGACAGAATTAGAGGAATTCACCCTGGAAAAAAGGATGTGTGTGTTCAGCTCTGACACAAACAGCTGCAGGATCAGATCTCTGACCTGGCTTTAGTGACGTGGGAAAACGTTAGAGGGAGCAGGGAGAACAAGGCCCTGTAGTGTGGCGCGCATGACAAGATGACAGGCTCTAATAACATGTATTACATCCTGAGCGGGAACAGAAACCAACACGCTGCGATATTAGCGCTCCTTTGTCGGGAGGTGACCATAGAGCAGTACAACTGCGTCTCCAATACAGAACTATGCAATGTGCACACACGCGCGCTCACCCGCACACACCTGAACATGCAGGCGCACACTCTCTCCAGTGAAATCCCACACCATCCCTCTGTTCTGCCTCAGGTTACACTGCAGTACATGAATAGCCGCTACTTCACTGAACTGACTTAGAAAACATGAGAAAGATGTCAAGGTTCCTTCTGCAGCATTCTTCTTAGGAACGTTTTGTTTTCAGAAGGAAGATTTTGACAAACGGAGATGAGAGAAACATTTTGAAAAAAGCAGAAGGGGAGCATGACATTAACTCACATATATATTTATATATCTGCACTCTTGGGAGGTTCCAACTTAATGTGTTTTAGCTCGAAACTTCATCTGAACTCCACCCGTGTTTCTACTTGCTACGTGCTTCCGACGTGTGATGTTTTCCATCGTCCACACCTCTTGCTTAGTTGGCTACGTTTTTGACCTAATTTGTTGAAGTGACACCTCACCACAGCTGATTCCAGCTTCCGCACCTCATTTAACTGCTGTCAGTGCACTACCACTTAGACTGAAATCAGAATCTTCAGCAGTTCCCTGGAGAGTAAACTTATTATTAAGCACTTTATTAACTCATTTGATTCTCAACATGGATGGAGAACACACCACATAAACCATTGCTTTTAAAGGGCCTCTCTCCCAACACTTCCACTTCAGCTGACCTCTTCCTCTTTAACTGACAGTTTGTTTACACACAATACTAGATAAAGCTCAGCACCACAGTGTTAGAAAACACTTCATATTGAAATGCATTCAACTTGGTTACACTGCATATTTTTCCATCGCTCATCCACACTCAACATTTCCCAAATTCTTTCACACAATAGTGTTTAAATTTCTAAAGTACAGACATACTCTTGAAGACAGTTAAATGGATTTTATATATATTTGATTTTAGAAAACGAATCTGATCTGCTGCAAATCTAAATAAAGACTCTATATGTCAATGCATTATTTTAGCCAAAGGTCGTATCTGCTAAATGTGTTTTGAACATCGTCACACCTTTGTTATGGATCTTTCCTTGGATACGTTCATCTGATGAGTGCTCATACATGGAAAAGAATGGACCAGTGATGATTCACAGCATGGCAGAATGCATCTGTTTGGAAATGCCACCATGAGTCAGTACACAGTGTTGCAGTGTTACATAAGGCTTGGATGTGAAGCCACAGTGTAGTGAAGGAATTAATGTGAATGGCAGACATGATGAATGTTTAGTGCCCAGCCTCAGGTGTACCATGAGGGCTACTGCCCAGTATGTTTCCATTTTGTTTGTACTTTAACAAAATGTACTCCAAACCAGGGCAGTGATATAAGGTATAAGGTATATCCAAAAACAAAGTTGAATAAAGTTACTTCAGATAGTTCAGATCAAAGAAGGTGATATGTGACTGAGGTTTTCAGTTTTCAGATATGCTTTTTTTGATTCAGTCTCAGAGCTCTCATGAGTATCATTTTGAGCAGCATACAGACACTGTTTGAGATAAACACACCTGGTCGTAGCAGACAGCGGCCAAAATGTTAGCAGTAATCACAGTTTCAATAGACTGTTTCTGCTCGAACACTGATCTGTATTCTTCAGCAAAATGGAACCAAACATGCAACAAAGTAGGCTACAAATGAATCTACTAGAGTAATAATAGGCTTCACTGAATACTACAGTAAATTGTTCCAGTGAAGGATCTCCAATCAATGACTGGTGCAGGTCGGGTGAAACGCTGTGACTGGATGGATCTGATACTCTGGGAGTAAGAGGCCGAGGATTAGATGGCTGCAGGTCGGGGTACATATAAGAGGATTGGTCATGTGTCCAATAGTCTGTGGGGAAAACAGACAGATGAACAATCAACCAGCTGTAAGCCTGGAGTCTACAACAGTTTATCATAATCTGCCTTCATCTCTCGCTCCTCCTCAGCTACAAAACTGTGTATCTCTTTTTTTCCCAATGTGCCTTGCCCTTACATTCCAGAATAAAGTTTTTACAGAAAAAAGAAACCTTCCACATGCATTTACATCTTCAATCTCTGTAGTTTTTATTCATCCCCTCCCTTCATTACAACCCTCTCTCTTTGCACCCAGTCTTCTCATCCTCTTTTTTACCCCTGGACCCCACCCCCTCCTCACATGCACCCAGCACACAATATGAAAGAGGTTTACTATAATCATTACTCTAATCACCCTTTCCCCTCCAAGTACCCCCATTTCTCTGCAGTGTAATGGGAAAAATTGTAGGTCATCAGGCAGAAGCCTCTGTGAGCTGAAAGCAGGCGTTCACATCCACAGCACCCCAATACAAATGCACACACACACACACACACAATTTAAATCCAAAACAGAGAGCACCACTGCTGATATTGTACAATCACATAATTTGCCTGGTGTAAGAGTAACAGTGATGATTTCTCGATAGGCTGCCCTCTTCTCCAAATGTCAATGGCAATTTAAAAGGAAATGTAAAGTAAAAACGAGTCATGTAAATATAGTTAGCTTTGTCAACATAAGGTGAACACTCATAGAATGGACTTCCATACTGTTTTGACATATGTAATCATGTCAGTGATTACAAAAAGAAAACAAAAAACAGCCATTAACATAGCAGCTAATTCTGCAAACAAAGATCTGCTTCTGTCAAATACAGCCAAGACATAGCAAACAGACATGAGAGCTGTAATGACCTCCTCATGTAACTCTGGCTGAGAGAGCAAAGAGCCGTATTTCCATTCTGATCTCTTACTTACTACTAACATAGAAGCCTTGCTCTTTGGAGCAGCAAAATGGTGCCGTTTCAATTCATCCATTATATATCATCACAATGCCATTTGCATACAAGTACTTGAGGCAGCCACAGATGAAACTGGGTTTCATCTCTCCTGCAGAGAGTTGCAGCACATGTCCCCACGGACTGAAGCTCTAAATGCTGCAGATCTCTTGAATCAGCTCTGTGCCACATCTGGACTCGCATTTCCGACCCGTGTTTACCTGGCCTCCTTTTTTCACTGCTCACATGTGCTGTGCACACTCATGCAGATGTATACAGTATGCTACGCCCCCCCTCACATGTTACACATGAGCAGACAGATTTCTTACACGTGTTTTCTCACATCGTCAGAGCTTCTCTTTTCACTTTCATCTTATGGAAAAGTGTTGCTTTGACCATATGACCACTCCACGGTTCCACAAGGGCTCATCTTTCCATTTTCATGCTGCACAAAGAAAGTGGAACTCTTCCACACAGGACTCACGTCTTTTTCCTTTTCTTTCTTTTTATTCTCTAATCCTCTTTTGTTTAACCCTCTTTGCGCAACCCCCCCACCATTCCTTTCCCATGTTAATGTCTTCACTTCCACCCTCAGCTTTCTCTTCACCTCCATTTTCCCACATAACCGGCCTGATATAAATCAGTGTTTTGTCTCCAGTCAACTCTGTCACTGAAGTGGTTTCATACAAGATTCCCATGTTTGTAACATGGGTGTCAGTGCACAACTTACAGTGTATCTCTCCTTCATCAGGTCTGTCTGCTCATGCTTTGTTTCCTGTTTTTTTTTCCCTTATTTGTGCAGAATCATTTCAGAAAGTTGGTTTTCTGGACACGTTAGTTTGTTAATACATGGACTGAAATATCTCAGCAACAGTTGGATGGATTGTCAGCCCCCAGAGGATAAATCCCTCCTTTCCAGTAGCACTGTCATCAAAATTCCAATTGGTCCAGTGGTGACCATTCAAGAAGATTCCTTGTCCAATCAAGATCAAACTGGCCAGTGGTCAGTTTGTATTATTCAATTTCCGATATCAGTTACTGTATGTTGGCTCAATAGCCCTGATTGGAGTTTTCTTTCCATCAGGTTTGTGTGGTAAGAGACCACTAAGACCATTTTTGGCCAAAAAAAAAAAAAAACAATGATGAAAAGAAGAAAAGCAAATGAAAAAAATGGGTGGTGAAGAACAAATAAGAATAAAAAAAAGAAAAATGTTGGCACAATCTCAGGCTTGCCTGAACTGGTCTTGTTGTCTTATTCTCTTTCCTGTAATTTCCAGTGAAACACATTCTCACCCCTCCTCCCCTCAGATGCAGTGCCTTCATTTTCCACCATTTTCATACATCAGCTAAATAGCTGAAATACGAGCTCCAATGTCTGCTCACTTCCAGGCCATTTTATTAACCAGTCCCATTTGAGGCATCTACTCCTCACATGAGAATTCTTGCATGAACAACCACCAGAATTTGCCTTTTTCTGCTCCTTTTGATCCCACAGCCACAGGCTAGGGCTATGTGGGGAAACCATGTTAATGGGGTACATACTTGTCCCTCCACCAGTGAATTCTGCATACAAACCACACGCATTTACATGGTTAATGAGCCAAATCTGAACAACTACTTTCTGTTTTTATTGTCAAGCAATGTCTTGAATTTTTCAACTTTGGTTTTTACTTGGATGCAGATTTGAAAATGACAGAACGGCTAACTTCTCAAAACTCTCACTAGCAATTTGCAGATTCTGCTGGGTTGATGGGCATGCGTTTTAACCCCACGATGCGCCACAGTGTCAGTCAGGATGTGTGTACACAGGTCAAAGAATGCAATCACTGTATGCACAGTCGACCTGAATCGTGTTCATCAGCTGCAGGTACAGCTGCTACTCTTCTCTGTTAGCCTGATCTCAGAAAAGCAGTGCCTCTCTATAATTCATCAACACCCAAGCATGCATGCTCGCAGGCACATGTCCACAACCGTCAACACACACGCATGCACAGGGCCAGGCTTAAGATAACACTGCTTACAGATTCTCGATCTACATATTTAATGAGTTAGACATGCAGGTCTGAGTCTTAATGGAGAAATACAGCTGAATTATGGGGCCCTGGGTACCATCTGGTCACATGCATACATAAACTTACAGAAGTTACTACTGTGATACACACACACAAACACCAATCCATGTCTTTTCTATTTTTGTTTGTCTTTTTTTGCAAACACTCAAATGCAGACAAATGCAGGGATGACAACACAGCTGCAGTTTGCTCTCTCTGATTGACAGAAAGATGTTGAATAGGCTCATGGGATCTCACCTCATCAAATGTAAAAGCCTCCCAGGTCTGGCACTTAACTAGGCTATTATCCTTACCTACAAGAACTAGAGATGGGAACTGTGGCTCTTTGAAGAGATCCTTTCTGAGAGCCATTCAAAAGAACAGCTCATCATTCTTTTCTCCTTTTCCTCCAGAGACCCTATAAATGTCGGTGTCTGTCCCTGACTGATTGACTGAGTGATTGAGTAAGTTACACCATGGCCGTGTTTTTAAGTGGTGGTGAAAATTGGTTGGCGACCTGCTTTAAATTATATATTTGATTGGGAAACACTGCATGCTTTCTTATTGTTTTCATGGCTGAAGTGCATCCAAATGTTGCGCATGCAGGACAGGCAGTGAAAGTTGGGAACAGCAAAGAATCAGCTCATTTGCTAACATCACTAATCAGAACCCCCACCCCATCTCACACCATTAGAAACACACACTTGCATTCATACCCCCTTCCTCAGCACCATCAGTTGGGCTGAAAGGAAAAGAGGGAGGACTTTTAATGGTGTGACACCTTCTATGGAGAGGACAATGTCCATTAGAGAGAAACAGAGGGGATGGGGGGTCCATTATCTTCCACCTAACACTCAGGAGGCAGTGGTGCATCCCAGTGCTCATCCACAAGGGTCATCCTCAGAGGTTAAAACATGCCCTGATCTGACTGTCACCAATAATAAGAGTTGTCTGAATGAGTTGGGGTTGCTGGCAGAGGAACATCCTGCCCTCTTTTCACGCTGTTGCCCTCATCCTACCTTCAGCCCTGCCACGCTTTTACGTAACTCTCACAACAAACGATAGAAATGCGGCTCTTGAATAAATGAATGCGTTTATGGCATTTTGAAAGCATGCAAGCCACATTTAGAAATGTCTCCCCAGACCCAAATCAATCAAACCAGAAGCACTCACCCAGGCCCAAGCCATCCCACCTTAATAATGTACTATTTTAGCCCCCCAACCACACACACACTCACGCACAAACTTTCTTTCCTGTCTTGCAAAATTCCTTGGCTCATTCTGGCGACCTAGTTTACAGCCCTCGCCTCTGAGCCACAGAGAGTTGGCTCCTTTTGAAGATGCATTGAGCAGCACAGCATGACAAGCCCATTATAGAGAGGGAGGAGGAGAAATCGCTCAATTACCAACTGGTAAGTCTTGAGGGAAAAGCAAATGTGCATCATTCACTTAACCATATCAGTTTTCATGACTCATAATAAATATTCTCAAATGTTAGGATGCACATAATTATTTATTCTCTCTTGATGTACAACATACAGCCTCAAAGAATCCATAGTAAGAACCATACTTATTATTATTACTATATATTTTTCACAATCAATTCAGTAATCTGCTTTTGTTGACATGATTAATCACAGTACAGACATCCTCCATTTTTAAGAGCTTGAGAGGAAAGAAATACAACAATATATATTTGGTTGTGTGGTGGATCTACCACATCTACTTCTGTATCAGAGGCATGCTTCTTGTGCAAGTGGAAGACAGCACAACTGCAGTCACTGCTTTTTGTATCAGTGATCAGATGCTGTTGTGCTCTTATACATACCCACGCACTGTCTCACATGTTTGTCAATCCTGTGGTGAGTCGTACAAGTTGAAATTTGATTGTTATAAATATGAGATAATGAGTATAGGAGCCCTGGAGAAAACCCACATGCAATGTGTAGAAAGTAACAGCAAAGCCACAAATACGCCCTCGTGCTACCACATACACAGCAATGTGCACACTTTATTGTGTTATAGACTGAATTAAAAATAACCAATAATGACAAAGTAAGCATGTTGACGGAAAATGAAAATCACTGAAATCACTCATCTTCGGGAAGCATTCAGAGCCTTGTTTCACTACGTTGGAGAAGCAAATACAGCTTTGAGTCTTCTTGGTGTAAGGCTGGATTTGTCTCTGCTATATACTATCCCAGGACTTTTGTTTTCAGGACCAGTTCATCCAATAAAAACTAACTGGAGTGGGATAAACACTCTTTGAGCAAGATCGGATACCTATGGTTAAATAAACATTTATTTGTGATTGGTCATGTTAAGATAAAAAATGTACATAGTTTCATGTAACCCCTGCAAATGCATTAAGTGATTACAGCAACTTTACTGCACTTAAATGATTCAGCTCTAATAGTCAGGGTAGGGTTCAAATGCACAAAATTACAGTCCTTTTACTCACAAGCAGGGTTGGTGCACAGGTCGACCAGGCAACTACATCCAAAAGGGGCAGAGGCAAAAATCCCCAAACAGGCGTTAATCAAGACTAAAGGGGCATAAACAAATACTGGAAAGCTACGCACAAGGACAAAGACAGTGTGGCACAGAGAGAGGTGAACATGCACGTCATATACACAACACCTGAACACAGGTGCAACACATTAGGGCGGGAAACCGCACCTTCACACCTACTCCCTCCAGATCCTCACAACACGGAGTCAGACTGAAACCACTCTGACGAGGCAGTTAAACGACCCACATTAACACTCTCATGACTGTCAATACTTGCCCAGGTGATCCTAACAGCCCACTCAATGGGAGGGACCTGTGGCACTGTTGTTGTTTTTTTTACCTCTGGAGAGAAGTGGATATGAGAAATGTGCAGGTAAGAAACACAAACATCACTTAGAGTCTAAGTGATCACAGTCTAAGTCTTAGACTGTGAAGCGTGTGTTTACGTTTGCTGTTTGAAATGTTCCTTTTGTCTCTACAAGCTTTGGACACCAGGCTTTGGGAAATGTATTCTTTCTGGCAGATGCTGTCAAGCACACTGAGGCTGTATGAGAACATCTGTTCTCTGGGGTCACTGGGGCCATTCAAGGACATTCAGAGACTCATCCTGAAGACTGTTGTCTTGGCTGGGTGATTCATTTCGTGGTTGAGCAAAAAAGTGAACCTTCGCCACTATCTGAGGTTGGGTGCGCATCAAACATTTTATCGTCATGATGCCAGATTCCTTTAAGTGTCGTCTTACAACCTCCATGTTAGCTGTCATCTGCCTTTTATTCAGGAGTAACATATTTAGTCACCCTACCAGAGAAGTCTTACTGACAGTGTTAATGAGTGTTTCTGAGATATTTGTCCATGTCTGCAGAGGATTTCTGAAGCTTACAGGGGCCATTGGGTTCTTGGTCACGACCCCAGCCGAGACTCTCGGTTTGGCTGAACGTCCAGCTCCAGGAAGAGTCTTCGCAATTCCAAACTTCTTCATTTTTTTGCCATGATGAAGCCCACTGCTCCTCTGAGAACACTTAAAGCATTAGAAATGATGTTACACCCTTGCACAGATCTGTGCTACAACACAAAGTGATCAGAGATATTGACAGAGTTCTTTGGCCTTCAAAGCTTGAATTTTTTGGTCTGACGAGCACTGTAATTGTAGGAACTTACAAAGGGAGGCGCATGCCTTTCTCAGTCAGTGTTAACTGAACTTTTCACAGTCATGTTCTACAGATATCTTGAGAATAATCAAAGCGAGCAGGATGCATGTGAGCTCAATGGGGAGCTAAATACCTTGGATTTCAAAATTTCACTATGGGTGAAAAGTAGGGTAAAGAAGTACACAGAATCAATTTGAAATGAAATGTAAAACATGATAAAGAGTACAAAGTTTCAGAAGCTCATGTATAGCAAACAATAATGGTCAGCATGGATTGTTGTTTTCTCTTGTACAGTTTATGTTGCAGAGAAGCATGTCTGCTGGGCTTATTATCCTGCATTAACAACTAACAACAGTGACCTTTTTAAACTGATAAAGTGGTAATTTGCTTGGCTTGGTAAAATAACAGTGTGTAAGTGTATGTGCACATACACTCGAGCGCACGCACCCAAACAAGTGCGTGAAGGCATTCACAGAAGCAATCAGACAGACATGCAGCACAGTGGATGTGGCCATGCTGCACTCAATCTGCAAACACACATGCGTGCGCACAGTTCGCCCTGCACATGCATGCCTACAAGCACACACACACACAAATCCCTTGTACAACAATAGTGAAATATTAATCCTGGCTCACAGGCAACTCTTCCTCAGATGAGTGGTGAAGGTGGGTGGGGGGGGGTGGGGGGTGGGGGGGGGGTGAGAGACACAGCACCCGACCTACATGTCAGGAGGTTTTCCCACTGGATCACCAGGTTATTTCACTTAAAAACTGCCCCACTTATTTTCACTGTCTTATAATTTAGTAGCTGTGCGATGCCGCGCAGCCTGGCTCAGGAGATGAAAAGAAGGCTGTGTGTTAAAATAGAATAAAATCGGTGTGACAAACCACTGCGACAGCCCTCCAAATCAGTTTATGATCCTGAAAAATAGTCATTTGTTGAAAGCTGGAAAACTGGAAGCACATCTCATCATGCACAGAGTCAATGTGACACAACATTTACACAGTCTGTGCCTAATAGGATCCTGCAGCTCAAACACTGTTTGATTCAGCGGAACGGCTTTCATTCTCCGTGTCAAAAGCTCCACCATCTTCAGATGGCCTTCTTTTACTATACATGGCTGTATTTGCATGTGATGTTCGACGTAAGATGATGCACATGCACTCAAGATGACACGACATTAGCGTGCAAAACAAAAGGCAAATTATTTTGCGTATGACAAAGACTAGGAAAGTGTGTTGAGTATAAGCTTTGCTGCCTTGTGGTGGCAGTTTTACGGACGTTAGCGAGAGCCAAAAGTGGGCTACATCTTGCATTTGTAATGAGAGCAGTGTTTCTACTCCTTGTAAATCTCCTCAGCTTGGAGAGGAGGGGAGAGAGAATGAAAGCAGGCCTTAAAGAAAGAAAGAAAGAAAGAAAGAAAGAAAGGGATGTGGTTGTTTGCTTGCTGGAGTTGTGATTATTATTTACATAGCCTGAACGCCCTGACTGTATTTCTGTCTCGAGCCCCTTTAAAGCTGAATTCCACAATATCGCAGTTAGATTGTGTCGCCTTTGCTTGTTTACATGAAACCAACCAAAGCTGACATAATGCCGCCAAAGTGTGTGATTTTAAATAGCATGATGACATTCTACAATCAGAGGCGTGACGTGTTACAGTGTTAGCATCTTTCCCACCATGCTGGCTCTTCCCTTTTACACAGACATGGATCCGGCTCCGTGACTAACTCTGCTGCCACCATAACGGCCGAACAATAATGCCAAACCCCCATTCCATGTTCATACTTTTTATACAAAACAGTCAGGGGGAATAAAGTCTCAACATTCCCACCTTAAACAGGCTGTGTAACAGGGAATTCTGTGTGTATTTGGGCTGCTCCAGGCTCTCCCTGCCAGTCTTTGTTCCCGGCTGTGCTAAGACAGAGATCTGAGTTTAATTCATTACAAATTCTGGTCGATTGGTGAAATCGTGCTTCTCTCCCTGGGAGGTTTTCAGCACTTGCATCGTCTCAGTGGGGAATCAGCGCCTGAATCAACTTGAATTCAACTCGAATGGGAAAAGCAGATGAAGTCATCAAGCAACTTTTCTCAAAACTCTCACAGCACCATTGCATTGAACACAAGAAAAGACCTAACTTTTGAATTTGATCTGTTAAAAACAATTATATGTGAGATGTACTTTTGTCACAATTATTTTGCATCTGCAATTTCATAACTGGCATAAACACACCACACTTGGCCGCTTGTTTTCTGTTTAAGATACTTTCCCACTGTCCAAATGACAGCTGCTCATGACAGCTTTACTGTATCGCTGACCAGCTGTGGTCTAACGGTCCAATCTTAGAGACAACTGTCACATACACACACACGCGTACATTCTCTACACACATGAGGCTCCCGTGACCAATCGTCATAATGACCCTTATGGCACACGAGGAGGCGATCGAAGCCCATGTGGAGAACGCCGCCATGGAGCTTTCTCAAAAACAACTCTGCCACAGATCTCTGAGAGTGCACCAGCAGTACTTGACCTGCCCTGATATTTTTAAATGCACATTAAGAACTTTTGTCCTCTTTCTGGCAGTTGATTAAACCAAAGCTAATCCTGCACATGCAATGACACAAATTAGATGGCACTTGCAAATCAACTCCTGATCCCTTAAAGTTGAACTGAAATTTGATTTCCTTTTCCTTTTTGATATAAAGCATCTGTCAACCTACTTGTGACTGCATGACATCATACTATATCAGGCTCATGTATGCATTTTGTTTGTTCCGTTTCTGGCATAGTCCTCCGCTATGGTCTTTAACATCCTACATCAAGGACAGTTTTTTTGGCCTATCTGGCTCTGGTAAAGAATCCCTTCAAAAATTTCCTAGATCCAGATACCGATCTGGATCACTGCCACAGTTTAATGGCTTCTAAGTAAGACCAGGGCCAAATGCGGGAAAATTTTTGTGAAAATCCCTCCATTACTTTTCATGCAATCCTGCTGAGAAAATAAACCGACCAAACCAAAAAATAACCTCCCTGGTGGAGGTGATATCACGTTTTGAACAGCCTTTCAGACAACTTCCATTAAGGCATCATATAGTTGTATGGGGAGCACACACTCCTATCACCAGCTGATCCCCATGCTCTGCTGCAGAACTGATCTGATTAGTACCAGCTACGTATGAATGATGTCAGTCTGCACTACACAACACATTCCCACACATTCCCAGACAAAGCAAGCAAACAAGCACTTCCTTGCTGCTCAGACCCTTTTTCATCATGCATCATTAGTGATTGAGAACATCTGTCTCTTTACAACCCCCAACCATATTTTTTTGGGGGGACTACTCATGCTCTGAAGTCTGTATCCCACTTGAAAAGTTGAAGTTACACAACGAAGGTCTCTAATTGAAGAAAATATCTGCACCTTATTTTTTACTCTTTGAACTTTCCCTGCACTCAGAAATAACTCACAGTGCAGAGAGACGTGCAGATTTCACTGCTGCAAATATTTAACCAAGGGCAAAAACTCCTGCTATCTTATCAAACGCACACACACACACACACACTTTTCTATAGAAAAAAGCCTATGCTTGTCAAGGGTGTGCATGCAAAAACAGGGCAGAGGTGATCGGATCCACACAGGGAGGAAAATATGAGACAAACTGGAAGAAAAATGGAGACAGGAAGAGGATTAAATGTGGCAGAAGAGGACAGGTACAGGGAGGAATGTGCTGGTTCATTGTCTGACTCATCATCGCATTCAGTTTGTGTGCTTTGATTGGGCCTGCGTGTGTGTTTTGGACATCGTGACAAAAGGAAGAGGAGTCAACATTTCACGGTATTTTAGCTCTGCTGAAGCCTCGTCCAAAACAAAAGGCCTCCCGTGGAAACTTGCCAAATGAACAGAGAGGTTCTGTGCTGGAAGAGGACACATGAGTAGAGTCAACGCTGAGCTCGGCCTTTATGAAGGGGTGTTAGAGTGCTGGTTAATAGGTCATACGTTTACAGGTCAGATGTTCAACACCAGAGACCCCCACACCACCATCAGCTCCATCGCTCTCCTGGTTAGAGTTGCTAAAGGGTGTGCGACAGGAACATGCCAGCTCACACAGCCTATTGCATATATATACACTGTATTTTTTATTACGCAGTAATACCAGAAACACGAAATCTGAAAATTAGTCTTGAAACTTGCTCAAGTTCTGTAGTCAACTCATAACAATAATGCAAAAATGAAAGCAGATTTGAAGTTCATTGTGTTCCATGAGTTGATTTTCATCCCATAGGAATGCTTGAAAACTAATGGCTGCTTGGATAAAACAAAACAAAAATATTCTTAAATATGCCTATAACAAAAAAGTCATAATTCATAATGTCATAATTCCATGAATAACACATGTTGAAAGCTATTCAGATTTTGCATTAATTTAATGACATTACGAATCATTTTTCATTGTCACATGAATTTAAAATCAAACCACAACACAGAAAAGAAGAAAATGAAGCAGGTATGTTGCAACGTTGAACAGCGGAGCTGATTGTTGAAATATTCCAGTGACTGCTGGATGGATTGCCGTGACGTTTTGAACCAACATTCATGGTCCCCATAGGATGAAGGTTAATGACTTTGATAAACCCCTGATTTTTAATCTAGTGCCACCAGCAGAACAAATGTTCTGTTGGATTCACACATTGCTGTTTATTGTCATTCGACCACTTTGTCATAAGGCCCTCGTAGGCAAGTGTTGCCAGTCTGTGGCCATCTTGGTAACACCCCTTGGCAGTTATTATCTAAATGAATGGGGAAGAGCCACAACTGCACTTTCAATGGTCACATAAGAACTGCTTTAAAAAACTTAAAATGTTTGATGAGTTTGTCCCAAAATAAGGTTTAAAGGGTTTTCCCCCCTACAGGTTATACTCCATGACACCAAATTCCTTTACGGCTCAATCCAGAGTGCTGGGAAGTGATGCGTTCAGCTCATCCCACCAGGGCTTCTGAACAACCTAAAACTTCTTCCATCATAGTCATGATGATGGTCAGTCAGAGATGGGTATTTCTCTCTTTTGGTCACAGGTTAGGAGAACATTATGCCTTTGGAAATCCCTGTCTTTCTCAAACACACACACACACCAGTCACATTCCTGTGTTTGGCAGCCTTCGTAGGTGGGTAAACTGCTGATTGCTGTGGAGAGTTTGTCTTGGCTGCAGATGGATGGTGTGAATTCCCCTCCAAACATTGAAAAACCTCCTACTTCTTTGAATCAATTTTTCCTTACTGTTACTTAACTAGTTCCCCCCCCTTGAATGGTCTGTCCTGTCAAGAGAGCCAAGTCATCAGCATTTCTACTCCTTTTTCCACCTCCTGACCTTCCTCACATGCACTGGACACTGAATGAAAGGGAATTTACATGAAAGCAAAGTGGACGACCCAAACCCAGTCTGCAGGGCTGATCCTGCTCTGTGTTTGCACGTGGTACTTTAACCCAAGGGGCCAGTCCACACAGAATGACTGAGTCCTAAAAAGGACAAATTAATAAGACTTTTAGAATTATGATGAAAAAAAAATCCTGCAAGTCATTCATATGCAATATATATTTCTGAGTGAAAGACAACAGGGAACCAGTCTGCACTTCTATTAGCTCTTGTTGCAGCTGGCAGAAAACTCAACATGTGGAGCACAGACTGGAGGCAGCTTGAATTAAGTTTTCATTAACAAAATAACTTGCATGAGAGGATAGGTAGAGGAGGAGGAGGGATCAAAGTTGAGTTGAAATTTGGGCAAGGGCAGGTTCTAGTGTACACAGCTGACTGGTCAAACAGGGCAGGGCAGGAACCAGGCATTTGTTGCTGAACTTGAAGATGATGATGATGGCTGGCAGCTGTTGACTGGGCTCCTGCAATCAAAAACAGCACACACACACACACACACACACACACACACACACACACACACACACACACACACACACACACACACACAGGGGAAAGGGAGGGAGAGTGAGAGACTGCCAGCCAGGCAGGAGCAGAGGGCCTGACCATCCACTGAAAATAATAGTAATTTGGTCAAAGTGCTCATGCGAAGTGCCTAAAAATGACCCACAGTACTCCTCCATCGTCCCTGTGCCTCATGGTGATGAATGTACACTTACAGGAAAATCATGGTATTTTCCCAGCCTGACTCTTCTTACTATAATTAATGCCACTCTGATCATGTGTCAGGCTAACTTCATACTTTCAAACTGTTGTGGATAGAAAGGGAACCTGCAAACTCAAGAAAAACCACACTTTGATTTCACATAAATCATTTGAAACATGTACATCAAGCTCGTGGATTAGAAGTTATAGCTAACTACACAGAGATCTAGTTCCAGGGCAAACCAGCTGCGGTCCTGACTGTTTATAGGTGTGAGGCTATGGCTTGCTGTTGAATGGCTGTTTCTACATGCTGGACAAGTTGGATATTGTTCTTTGATTCAGTTAAAGGGAACTAAGTGTAATGGATGGTTGTTCATCCACTGTTACAAAGACATTTCACTTTAAAACTATCCAAACTGAAATACACAGACAAGGAGCTGAATTGAGCAGAAGAGCAAAGATGCTAGATGAACCCCTGCAAGAAAAAATATGGTGGCATTAACACATGGAGGGACATCATTTCTGTATGAACTTTGGAAACCTTTGGAAAACTTAGTCTGCTTGCCCTAGTATATGTCATTTACTGGACTCATCATTTCCTGAATGTCTGCAATGGAGGTGCAAGGTTAGCATGACTCACAGTCCAAATTTCCACAGTCATTAGAACAAGGCTCAGGCTGAAGAGTAGCGGAATTTTCCTTTAATACTATTTTTTTTTTTGTTATTTATGTCTGACTGCCACTTTTCATAACCCAGTGAGAGGGTCCATTAAAAAGACATTTGAATTCAGTTTTTTTGGTGAACACATGCTTTGTGGTTCTGAGCGTCTCTCAGGCTTTCGCGCACCACTTTATATGCAAGATGAATTATTGACAATGTCTCTTTGCACTTATCCTCCTTAAAGAGCCGTAACGCTGGTTCCTGTGAGGGTGTGTGTGTGTGCATGTTCCTTCCAGTGCAGCTCCGCACTTCAGCAACTGTTTGTTTAATGTGCGTGTTACTGTTGCCTGTGGTTTTGTGAGTACGTCAAATCCACTGCATGAAAGCTCAAGTTACGCACACACACACATCTTAACGCAACGCTCTGACTCACAGTGCTCCATCATGCCTTTCCTGCTCATCGCTCCACATGTTCCTGTCTTTGTGGGGGAAACACTGGACTCATCACCCATCATCACTCTGTTGGTAGACAGTCAGTAGAACAAACAATCCCAGAAATCCCATCTTGCACAATGGTGATATCCTGTAAGGTTATTATCAGGGAATCACAGAAACGATAGTACTGAATACTCAGTTTAAACCCTTCTGTCTTTTTATTTGCCATGATATTATCATTTTATATGGTATTGGAACATAGTGTCTCCACATGTTCTCTCTGTACCTGGTGCGTGGGTTATCTCCCAGAACTCTGGGTTCCTTCCACAGTCCAAAGGCATGCAGGTTAGGCTCATATAGAAGGTGTGACAATGCAGTGTGTAATAGACTGGTATACCCTGTCTGTCGCTCAGTGTCAGCTGGAGTTGGCTCCGCCCCTAACCCCCCCACGACCCTCAAATGTTAATTGCTGCAGCTGATGGATGGAAATCAATAAATGGGAGTGTCATTAGCTTTGTACGTAAGTGGACATAAATCAAAGTACTGGATGGTTAAGAGTAAGACCTGATGTTGGTGCAGGTTGAAAAGTCAGGTGATGACCAAAGTCAATAGGTCATTAGGATGCATCCTCTGGGGATCATAAAAGTCTGCACGAAACTTCATAGTAGTGATCCAGTTCTGGTTTATGTAGAGATATTTGGTTGGGTCAAACATGGAAACTGCCATACCACTAAAAAACAAAGTTTTCATGCTGCAATTTGTGCCATGGTGTTGATAGAAATGTTATTTTACAGGGAAAAAAGGGAACTGGTCATTCAAAGCAACAGAAATGAAAGTTGATTTTGACGGAAAGCTTTTTGAAGGTGTTCTCTGTGAAACCAGGCAGCGGCGAGAGAGCAGAGCCGTGACGACTAACCCCCGCTAATAAATACACAAATGAGCACGAACCTGAGCTAAATCACAAGTAGCAAAACAACATAAAGAGGAGGCTGGAGGGAGCTGCAACAGAACAGGTCATTGTGTTACAGTTGCGCTGCACTCACACTAATCTGATTGGATGTGACTTGTCAGCTGACAGCTGCACTGTTGAGTGCATGAGCCATTGTGAAGCATGAATGAAAAGGCCTGATGCCAATCAACTTTGGTTACACAAAGGTGAATCCTGTGAACTCTAAGCCTCATCAAGAGTCAGCGTGGAGCGCTGCAGAGGAACTGGACTGTGATCAACCTGTGGTTTGACGCTGGATTCACACAAGTTTGTGCTGCATCTGATTCAAATATTTTAAAAAATGCAGTAAATGATACGGTCAGAGTCACGAAGAGCAGTGAGTGGGTCTAAATGAAATTAGATTTCAACATTGGCTCCACTGGATGTCCAACAGTTTTCGACGGGTCGTCATTTCCCGACATACTGTCTCTTTTCCCTGCCGGACCACAGCAGAACTTTAAGTGTCAGCAAAAGCTCAGTTTGGGAGGGATGGAAAATTTAAGCGTCATTTTTACTTGAGTCAACGGAGACACATTGGTTGGTCCTGAGAAAGGCAAAATGCTGCCTTACTGCAGGCTGTGGACAATGCGCTCTTCATTTCACTCGCTCCACACAGATTCATATTCAGCGGGAATCTGACTTATCATTACAGTCGTTTTGACTGCCGCAGATGAGTACTGCCACTTCACTGCTTCAGCTGGATTCCTTGCATATTTTTTCCTTTTCTTTTTTACAAACCAGACTCGCTGTCAGCAGCTAAATTTAAATGCCTGGAACAAGATTGAGGGTATTTGCTGTTTGATCCTGTCTTTGGCTGTTTGGATGGAAGATTAAAGCTGCACCAGGTCCAAATGTATAGAGGAGAGTAAACAACAAATGGTAGGACAGCGACAGAGGTTGCTGTGAGTTTAGGCAGCAGCCAGTGTCCAAAGCTGGGAGGAGATAGAGAGATGGATGTGGAGAGATAAGGCGAGCGACGAATTGCTCTAAACAACACGTTAAGCCAACACAGACAGCCCAGTTTTGTTTTCCCACGGGATATATAGTATGTCCTAGTGAAGCACACACACACACACACACACACACAAATATAGTCAAAAACACAGAGATCCCATCTGCCCCGGCGCCTTAATCAGCTTATCACTCCCTGCACTGAGCCCGTTCAGAAAGACTATATCAAGCTCTGACATACATTAGTGGCACTACTGGGATCAAGCAATATACAGTTTCTAAACACACACACATTCAATGCGCTGGAGTGATCAACATATTCCAAACATGCATACACACATTCATACATTCATTTAAGCTGCATGCAAAGAAAACGCACACTGCGGCATCCCAAAAATGATTGGAAACTCTTCCTGCATGTAAGCTCCAGAAAAATCATTAAACATGCACACACACACAAAATCAGAGCAGAGGGCTTTCTGCTCAGAAAAACAACATGAACAAGACCGAGGCACGCAACAGAGGATGCACAGGCAAATACAAACTGTGTGTGTGTGTGTGTGTTCTGACTTGACGCCAAAGCCCAGCTGATCTCTCAGTAAATATGGACATATGGTCAGTCTCTGTGGGGAAAGACACAGAGAGACAGACTGCACGAGGATGACATGGAGACGGTCCTTGGCGTGTCTTGCTCATCTGTCCACAGGGAAGATCTCAGCAGGCAGAGACATCTTATCCTCCCGGGACACGTGTTCCTCTCACCAAAGCCAAGGCGTTTAGCAGTTTTCTGACTCGTCACATTGCTGCAGGGAGCAGGTCAGAGGTGTCCACTCTCCATTATGCAACGCTGAGACTGTTGCAGGACGAAAACAAGGGAATTGTTGACTAGATAGTTATGTAAGTTAAGCAGGGCTGGTTACACTTTATTGTTGAACGTTCTTACTATGCTGCAAACACTATAGCTTGTGACGAGTTGGTCAGAATAGTAAAAACCTGTGGCAGCTTGGCACCAAACCAACCTCTTACCTCTATCTTTATTTTCACATGTGCAAAGAAAACAACTCACTGAAGTGAACTTTTCAATTTCTCAGCAGCAGAGAGCATCCAGTTTGCTAAAATGTTATCACCTTCTTGTGGCGTCTAGCAGCCTGGTGATTAAGACGTGAAATAAACTGTAGATGCAACATCCCTGTTTCAGTTCCGCCTTTGTGCATGTCATTCCCCTCCCCATTCCTCTTGTAATCTTTAACTACACTGTCAACTGTGCTACGGAGGCAACATGCCCCAAAAAGTGTGAAAATTTATTCGGAACTCTGTTTGAACACTATTTAAATGCATATAGGTACAAATATTAGCTCATCATTAATGCGGCCTTCATTTCACCAATTAACACTAAAACGGCTAGAAAATTCGCAGCTAGGCTGAAAGTATTCTGAGGAGGGAAGCCAGGTCACCCCCACTTATTTCCCATTTATGGAGATGTGACTCTCAAAATGATGAAGAACCCTTCAAAATGTACTGTTTGCACAATCCTGTTAACAAACGAACAAAGGTGCAAACGCAGACCAAGACAGGCAGGCGTGGAGGTGCAGTGAAAGGATCATTAATAACAAACAACAGTACAGTCAAAGCAGCAAAAAGGAAGCAAAGCAAAGACTTACAGGACACAAGAAACCCGGAAAAGCAGAACCGAAGCAGAGAACTTCAGGAAGCAGCAGGAAGAGAATCTGAACAGGAGTGATGAACAGAAGGACACAGACAGAGGGAAAGACCAAGAATATATATACATGCCTGATAGGTTGGGATAATGAGACACAGGTGAAACACAGTAGGGCAGTGCAGACAATCAACCACATGATTTAAAGCTGAACAAGACACTTACTAGGAAATAATTACCGAAATAAAACAGGACCAAAACCAAGAGTCTCTCAGCAGAGTCTCTGGAGGTGAACAAATAAACAAAGCAAATGATAAACTCCTTGGTGAAGGTAATTACGAGATAAAGACTTTTTTAAATTCCGTGAATGTAATGCGCTTCCGTATATTCTCTGTCCCCGAACTCCAACCAAGCTTATTTCCCTGCTTGACCTGCTGCAGTAATAAGCACCATCTCATTTCAGTAACAGGTCTGTGTAGTACGTAGTGTAGTTAGCGCATGTTACTGCTTCAGTTCAAGCAACACATTCATGTCCTCTACGGTCCCAGTTCAAAATTAGACAAGAAGCTGCAGTGAAACGTGTGAGTGCAGAGCTGCTGATCTCTCTTGTTGGACATTTAAGCCCCAGAGTTGCTCCAGTAACAAAAGCAGACCCATCACCTAACCATTTCCCCCAGCATCTCTCTCTTCTCTCCAGTTCTACCTCCCTCCACCGACTGCAGTCTGTCGTGTCTTCGATCTCCCTCTCCTCAGTGTTAAATCAGAGCTGCCAGGGACGCGAGGCGGCTGCTGTCACGGTGCCCAGCCCCAGCCTCAGCCTCCGGGCGGCAATATTTATCATTTTCAACCGCGTGCTCCACGCCACCGCATTCCTCCGGTCCTCTGGCCACCCACATCCTCAAACGCAGTAAATCTTCGAGGGAGTAAACAGAGGCCGCGCTCTGGAGGAGATCGTGGATGCAGCGGTGTCATCGCGTAAAGGGATGGTGGTCGCACGGCCTGGAGGAGGCATGGGCCACAGCCTGAGAGCTCTGTGACTGCTAGAAAAACCAAATATTAAAACTTTATATTACCTTAATGTTAGTCAGTAAATAGCAATTAATCGTGCCAAAATATCAGAGGTGCTCATCAGTGGCAGCATCTGTTCGTGGGAGAGTCTGTGCAGAGAAAACAAGCAGAATAAAGAAAACTGAATGTGATCCCACACTGTAAAGATCAGACACATTAAACAAGAATTTATAGATGCGATTTAGATCCTTTTTTTAATTTATTTTAACAGCCAAACAGCTGAAACACGTCTTTCAAAGAAACAACCTGAAACCAAAGTTAAGGTTCGATCCCGGAGTGATGTCACAAAACATCTCCAGTCCTGCAGCGTGATCCTTCTCCGTCAGCCGTCAATCTGGACCTGCGAGCTGCGAACTGGCAGCCACCTTTCAGACCTCCAGGAGGTAAAAACCTGCTCCTCACAACACATATTTAGCAGAGTAATCCTGTAATCTTCCTCGTCCTCCTCGGTATTTTCGCGTTTTTTTTTTTTGTCTAAACTTACGGAGCTGTGTGAGGACACACTTTCAGCGTGGAGCCTGAAGCAGGCCTTTCACACCCGCTCATTTTACACTGCATGCCCTGCAACTGTGTTTTATGCTCTCTTAAAGAGGGTGCGGTGCTCAGAAGGTGGAGGGTGGGGTCCTCGCAGTCTGCGGGGACACAGTAACACAACTCGTGCACTTTCATGGGGGGAGACTTAATGAAAGACCCGGGCGAGACATCGCGTGCGTGTCCGCGCTCCGGCGTCTGAATAATGTAGCAGTCGGACGGAGTAAACCAAAACCGTCCGGGGAGGGAGCTCGCTGGTAGTGCAGCGCGTCAATTATTGATGCTGAAATGAGATTTGACGGGGCCCAAACACCTGCATGCGCTGAACTGGACCCGCACCAGATTTCAGATACTGAACCGAGGGCTTGGCAGAAAACAAACTCCAAGAACGCCGACGACGTCAGAGGAGCTGGAACCAGGAGCCGTCATATTTACAGTCAGCTTCAAAGAGCAGGAGAGAAGAAAAGCAGAGACCAGGAACATACTTGAACACTTTTTTTATTAACTGTTTAGAATACACCATGGTAAAGCATTTTGGATTTCCACTTGTAGACTCTTTGGGCATCCAGCGCCAGATTCAACGGCACGCACGCCGTTCGCCGCCGTCAGGTTCTCCCGCCCTCTGACGTGACCCGCCGCTGCACGCCCGCTCCTCGTCTCCACCCGCAGCAGGTACGAAGAGGTAAAAGCCTGGGTGCAGCGGGGCAGAGAGGGGGCGGAGACAGACTTCCTGCCCCCGCTGCGACAAACAGGAAGTCAAATAAATACACAACAGTCTCGCTTTCTGCGCCGCCGCCCCCCCCACGTCTCCCACTCCCACACGATGTGGCTGGTGCCTGCGTTTTGCATGTGATCCTACATGGAGGTCAGATTGCACTCACGAGCAAAAAAAAAAAAGTTTGAATTCTGTACACAGTCGTTCCAATATTAAAAATACATTAAATTATTCTTTACCAAATAAATATTGGTCCATTTTCATTAGTGTGCCAAGTACATCTTCCTGAGACACTTTCAGACACGTCTTTACACCACAGACAGCTTTTCTTTTATCCATGAGTATGCTCCCCAGACCCACCCTCTGATTTTGCCTCCATCTCTCCGGAGGCAGAATAACTTTTTTCATGCTGCACTTACTTCAACCGTTCGCTCATGAGATCACCCCCCGTCACATGACTCGCCCTCTCATCCGTGCCCAGACGTACATGGTAAACACATTTCTCCCGCCGCACCGGCGCAGAGGAGTCCCAGACACGAGACCGCGGTTGGGTTTTGTTTTTTTCTCTCATTACAACGTTAGATACAGACACCGCTAACTGCAGCCGTTATTACCGTCAATGACCTGAATGTAAACATCTGTGCAGTGAAGGGGTTAACCTGCGTGTGCTTCGTTGGTGACGGGTAAAGTAGACAAAAAAAGGTTTTTCACTCACATGCTGACAAAATATTAGTGTAATAACAGTCTTATAGCCAAAAGATTTTTGAAAATACAAAATATGTTTATGGAAGCTTCTTTTTTTTTTTCTTCTCTTGTGACGTTTCACAGTATCAACGTAGTTCACTTCCTGCCTTGCTCAACAGTCACTGTAGCTCTGTAGCCAGCTTCCAGTTTGGCTTTGTGCTGCCAAGCTAGCACACTCACTCATACACAAACACACAAACACAAAACACACACACATAAAGTACCTTTACATGAGGAACCATGCGCTTCATCCGCACCGCCGTCATTTACATCAGTCTGTTATTGCTTTCATACAGGATCAGGTGAAGGAAAAAGGGGAAATACATGGTCTGTGTCGGGGAGGCAGTCCTGACTTGCAGCCCAGATCCACATTTCCCAAAACAGAAGTGAGTCTTCCCAGGAATCAGACAAACAACCACTGGATTATCCTTAAAGGTGATGTAAGGCAGCAGAAGATGAGCAGATGGGCTCCCCCTTCCTCAGACGCGTGGACACGTGCAGCACAAACAGTTCTGCTTCCCTGTTCTCTTCTTTCAAGTCTTTTCAAGTCCTATACGTTGGAGACAGCGTTGTTGGCGTCTCGCGCCTGACGGATGCCGTACAGCCATTTGATGACGCGGGCGTTCCTCTCGATGACGGAGATGCCATAGGGGACCCGCTCGTTGGCCCTGGTGGGCCCGTCCTCCTCGTCCTCGTCCTCCCCCGCCCGCTCGGCCTCGTCCCCGCACTCCGAGCTCGGCGTGCTGACGCTGCGCAGCTTGGAGACGGACACGATGTCCGAGTTGGCCCTGGTGAAGCGCTCCACGCCGCCCATCCCCTCCACCTCCTCCGGGTCCAGCCCGCAGTAGTTGAAGAACCGCTCCAGGTCGGCCGTGGCGCGGGAGTAGCGGTCGCTCAGGTCCGACTTGGAGCGGTGCAGGGTTGGGTGCTTGCGGCCGGACCCCTTGGAGCTGGCGTTCGATATGCGGGTGAAGGCGGGGGAGGCGGGCGGGATGACGCCCGCTCGGACCAGCATGGGGCTTGGCGGCAGGTAGGCTGGAGGGGAGGGCAGGGTCTGGGAGGGAGCGCTGTGCTGAGGGTGAGGTTGGGGCTGGTTGTGGGGGGTTGTAGGTGGTGGTGGAGGTGGGACCTGGGGGTGTGGGACCTGGGGGTGTGGAACCTGGCCCTGTGGGGTCTGTCTGGGCCTGAGCTGCGGCTGCAGCTGGGCCCTCTGAGGCTTCCGTATCTCAGCCTGAGGCCGGACGTCCACCCTGCGCACTGTCACCGAATTGGGGGAGCTGTAAGGCGCCGGGACCCCGATGCGCGGCACTCGTGCCGGGATGGGGGGCGGACGCCGGGCGAGTTCTGCCGCAGGGGTCCGGAGGTTGTTATTGAGCGGAGAGGAGGTGCAGGAAGAGGTGGAGGAAGAGGTGGCGGTGCCGTGGTTCAAAGGTCTGAGGTTGTTGAGCAGCCGGTTGCTCCTCTCCTGCTCTGCTGACAGGCTGCTGCCGATGCTCTTAGCTCCCGACGACGGAGACGAGGAGGAGGGGGATGTGGAGGAGGAGGACTGGGAAGAGGGCAGTGGTCCATCGCATACATCATTGATTAGATTATTCAGAATATCCAAGTTCAGAGCAGGTCCTCGTCTCCCTCCCGGTAACTCTCTCCCTCCTCTGTTCTCCACATCAGCTGGGCAGCGGGGGACCTTGCGGGCCGGCGGCGTGCTGACCTGGCACTGGAGCATCATTCCCGGGGGGACGAGGGGCTTGCGGATGATCGGCGGCTTGATGGGGGCCTGGCGGGTGAGGGCCACCTGCTGGCTCTTCACGTACTTCGCCTTGTCGGCCTCCAGGCGCTCCACCGCGCTCAGCTTGCGGGCCCCGGGCTCGGCCTGACGCCGGAAGTAGTCCGGGCCCTTGTTAAGTATCCTGAAGGGCATGGCGGAGGTGAAGGGGACGCCGGCCAGACGGCCGTCAGACGGCCGCAGGGTCTCCACCGGCATGCTGGGGTGGGGGGCTGGCGGAGAGAAAGAAAGAGCCTCAGTAAACAGCAGCGGCAAAAACGAGAAAGACGAGAGAGCGATGGACTCCTCTACTTGTTGTGCGTTAAATAAAAGTGGTTTGGAGCCTGAGGTGCAGAGTCCACTGGAGTGACAGAAGGGGACACGTCCTCTCTAAGCTTAAGAGAAGAGCTCTTTTGTGCTCTCTCTTTTCTTCCCCTGTCCTCCCCTGTCCTCCCCCTCCTCCCAGCCTCGCACCCCTCGCTCCCGGAGCCCCCTTTAACTTCCTTACCGGTCGTCGCTGCCGCTGCTCTCGCTGCTCTCCCTTTCTTCCTCCTCGCTCCTCTGTCGCCGCTCTCGCTCTTTTATCCTTTTCTTTTTCACCCCCCAAAAGTCCGGGCTCAGTGAAAGGCTGCTCGTGGGCTGGGGTCAGTCGGGGTCAGATTCCACATCAGGACCCGGCCAGACCGCTCGCGTTAGCTCAGCGCTGACCCAGAAGGAGGGCAGGGCTGCGGATTGGGGTCACCGGCGGCGCTTTCGCGATCCCCTTGGCGTCTGTTCGTCCTGCGGTCCAGCTGTGACGGCGCTGGAGGAGCTCAGCTGGAGAGGGTCACACACAGATGGAAGTCCGAGTCAGACAGACTCTGGTGAACAAAAACATCCGCGCTCTCTCTCTCTCGCTCTCTCTCACTCACACTCACACACACACACAAACACACGCGCTGCTCCGGCTCACACACTGGGGGGGCCCTCTGCTTCAACACTGAAGCCGAGCAGACGGGACAGGCTTTAATACTGCCCCAGACTGGCTCCTCCCAACCGGCCAATCGCACGTCGGGCCGGGAGCCCCGGCAGGAGGCGGGGGCGGGGTGGTGGGCGGGAGGTGTGCTCACATTGGTCCGCCTCGAAGAAGACTCTGACCAATGGGACCCACAGCCCCCCCTCCTCCTCCAAGCACAACAAAACACTGAGGCAGGGTTTTCATTCAAATGAAAATTCTTTGAAAGGGAGTGAGTGGATTTGGGGGTTGGGGGGTTGGGGGGTTGGGGGGCAACGGGCAACACAGCTGCAATTTTTTACACTGACTTGCATCAAGCTCAGCGGGGCGCTCGGAAAACACAGCGAAAAACCCACAACTGCTCCTCCTGCTCAGCTCTTTGTCTTCGGCAGAGGTTTCTCTTACTCCTGCCCGAGCTGGCCAGCGAATGCAGCGCTCCCGGAGACACCGCGGAGGAAGGCTCTCTCCCCCCGTTCCCACGAATTAGCACCCACTTAACTGGGGAGTTTTAGGAGCCGGAAAGCGGCGCGCACAATGTTCATTTGTTTTCCGCTCGTTCTCCTGGCTTACAGCCTTCCACTCCAGGGTTACATCACACTCCTCCTCCTCCTCCTCCTCCTCCTCACCTCCACCTCTAACATATCCATCCACACATTTTTAATTAGTCTTTTTATAGCAGCATGTGACCCCCCCCCATCCCTGAACAGCGGCCCAGCAGCAGACATGACAGTTTACACTTCTACACACACACAAAAACACACTTTCAGGTACCTCAGCGATGCGCGCGCAGTCGCACACTTTCATCTCGACCGCCTGACAAACCAAAGAGTTTAAAATAGTCCGGCTTAAATACACACGCACAAAAAAAAAAAAAAACACATTTGCATCCCAGAAAGTAAGGACTCACAAGCCTTGTGCGAGCAGCAGCCTCTCAGACAAATCTCCAGGGAAGACATTTAGGCAACACAGCAAAAAACACTTTAATGGAAACAGTGAACGCATAAGAGAGAGAAGAAGAAGAAGACGCCTCTTGTAGGCAAAGAAGGGAGGACTGTTTAGTGCCAGTTAGATGGACAGACCCTTTTTATTGTTCCTTGTCCTAACCTGCCATCTAAATTACCCACAATGCAGCTGGGTTGCTGACAGTTACTGTAGGTCAGAGATCTCCGCACTGACTCTGGAGCCACAAAAGGCTTCCTACAACTTTTTTTTTTGTTTTGACTTTGACCTGAAAAGCCGTCGGAGGTCCCCTTTGACACACAACAACTCTGCGTGTGTGTCAACAAGCCCGGCGCATGACTCAACGCCTACAAACAAACAAACATGTTTTCACCGCAGTCTGCCGGCGTCACAACTGGAGACGCCCGCCGACACTTCACACGCGCCGTGTCCAGCCCGGAGAAGATGTGACGTGACTCAGACTTCCTTTTTAACCCATGTACCCTTCTCGCCTCGACGCAAACGCTTTCCTCCTGCTCGGGAAGCAACAGTGGGGAGGACAAAAAGCTGTAGCTGCAGGTAATTATAGGAACGGTGGGACGCGCGTCCATTCATAGAATGTCCTCCTGGAGAAAAGACAAACGTCTGGTCACAGAAACCTCAGCTCGCTCAGGTTTAGTGTGCTGCGGCCTCGTCCATACCCTCACAAAAGGCCTCTCCTGAAGAGAATAACACACACACACACACACACACACACACGAGTCCAGATTTAGAGCCTTTTCATGTCCACATAAAGACCCATGTCTTTGAGATGATCTGGACTTTGTCGTTTGGTTCTGAGGCAGTGACAAAAATACGCTGACAGGAGGTCTTGGTCCAATGTGCCATGGCCTACAGAAGTGTACACATACTGCCCTGCCCCCTCGACAACATATCACAACATTATTTAAAGGCCGCAGGCGCACGGCGGCTCCACAACTCAACGCGCCGCAGGGTCGTTCACTTTCAAACATGAGGCGACCGCGACTACGCGCATGAAAACGGTCCCCATGACGAACACTTCAGCCGAGAACTGCAATCCCACGACCCCCCCCTCATTATTCGCCCCTCATCGCCGCCCTGCTGTGCCAGCTCAAAGGTTCAAATGAAAGCTGAACGCAGATCAGACGTGGAGGCAGTCACCTACATGCAAACACGCCGCAGCTATCAGCAGTCGTTTCCTCATTGTGCAGCCTCGGCTAGCTGCGAACGGCGCCGTCACACCTCTGGCCATCCACACGCCAACGGTGCGAGCGCGGGGCCAGGAGCCTGCGCGCCGCGTTAGCAGAAAACTTCCGAGGAGGAACAGAAACATCCCTCGGCCGGGTAACTTTCCGTCTTTCTCGTCTTTCCGTCCGCGTTCTTGCTCCGCAGTTTGCGCAAACAGCCGACGGGTCCAAAAAAGCCGGCGAGCGCACCGCAAGGCGCCGACCGCGGCCGCAGCCCGAGGGATGATCTGTTGCGCGATGGAAACTTGCTGTGTCGCTGCGAGTCTGACTGCTCTTGTGTTCGGCTTTCCAACCACCATATTAGCGGGTGATGATGTGTGTGTGTGTGTGTGTGAGACACAGAGGCCTGTACTGTACCGTTTTACCCTGATTTCTCTGAGAAACGCTGGAGCGGGTGACAGCTGACAGGAAGAGATGACTTTACCGCTGACTCTGGTCGTCACCCAACCAGCCTGCACCACACTAACTACAGGGATGTTGTTCAGTAACACTTAGTTACTTAGTAACTGAGCGACTGAAGGAATGGCAAGCGGGAGCAGGAGGTGAGGAGGGGGGCGTCAGGGGAGGAAGGAGGAACACGGGCCGTGTCTGAGCGGGTTTTAATCCTGAAGCATGACACAAAAAACAGTAAGATGCTGAGGGTCTAAACGTTGTGCGATAGGAACGAGGCGTGTGCGTTTGGTGACGACAACCGGCTCCGTCCTATCGTCGGCGGCCTTGGTCCTGGCGGACGTTGACCCCCCCCCTCGTCCGGACAACAAGAGAGACCCCACCCCCGTCCTGTCCAGTGTGACAAAAAAAAAATACACTTAACCAATGGTGGGCTTTCTGCTGGGCTGTTTTTTTTTTGGGGCGGGGGAGAGTTGATTCGTTCAGAGACGCGACTGTTGTGTACATGTGTTCGGACAACCTGAGTGCAAACACAGAAATTGTGCTCCTGACTAAGGCAACCCTTCATTTGTGCGTCAGCTCGAAGGTGACAATTTGTTTGGTCTTTTTGTTTTTCTGCCTTTAACCACGTTAACAACAATCTTCCAAGTGCGGCTTGGTGCTGGAAAATGTGTTTCCTAAACACTGTGTGGCCGAGCGACCCTCACCCTGAGCGATGGGGGGGGGTAAGTTGGCGGCAGTTTCTCGGGTCCGTTGCCCGCTGGCGTGGACGAACGGGAAGCGGTGACTATATACTGTATCTATATAATATATGAAACAGAAAAGATAGAGGAAGACGGAAGTTTATTCTTGAGCTGTGAACAGTCTTATCTCAAGGTCCACATACGAGCTTTACCATGACAGACAGACCACATCCGATGTGGATATCCAGCCTCTTTCTACAGAGGTCAGAGGTCAAACACAGGAGCGCAGAACCGCGGCGGCGACTCATCGTCTGGCTGAAGCCAGTGCCCAGAAGTGCCGTGTCATCTCTACCGTACTGCAGGGGTGAGGAAGCAGTGGACATTGAGGAAACGGAACAGGAAGTGAGGAAGGAGGTACTGAGGGAGCTTTCCATGACATTTCAGCTCCGCACATCGCTTTAACCAGCTCCTCTCCCCTGCGTCTCATGGTTGAACGGTCTAAGCTCAGAACAAACACGTTGATACCCAGGCTGTTGCGATGCGAGCCCCGGCCCCCCGGCCCCCCGGCCCCCCGGCCCACCGGGACTCCCCGGCTTCGGTTTTTAAGTCAATAAAAAGCTTAGAAGCGAGGTTCAAAAGGTTATCAGCCACTCCCCCTCAGGGGCCGATCAGATCCCTGCAGACAGCTGATGAAGACGAGCGGCGAGCACCAGACATGACACGATTCAACCCTCGGCTCGGCCTCGCGGTGCCGCGCGGTTATCAGCTCGGGCCGCGCCGCTCGTTTCCTGCAGAAAACAGATCTGGGCCCGGGTGCAGATCTCCGCCGGCACGCATGACTGAAGCGTCTGGACTTGGAGGGTTATGCAACCGCTGTGTGCACTGGGGTCTAGTCGGCTGCAAAAACAACCACTGAACCATAAGCGGACAGTTATTACAGCATCCAGCTCCATCTTTGTGCGCCCCCCCCACCACACTCCCTCTCCATCCCCCACATCGCTGTCTGCTTCTGTGACCCCAGGAAACACACGCGTCCCTGCACAATTGCAGCCAGGGGTTTGACTGGGGAGGGGGGAGGGGGGCCCAATGAAACCCCATCTCGCGTGCATGTGTGCGGCTGTGGACGTCAGCATCTTCACTATCTTGAGGAGTTTTTGACTGAGTAGGTAATCATGGGAGAGCAGGTGGCCCCCGTCTTCCCCCAGGACACACAAAGCCCGGCGGTGAAGACAACCGGGTTCTAACATCTGCCATACGCCCCTGTCAGCCCCCAGGAAGCCAAGAAAACACAAAGAGGGACGGCGACGCGTCTCCACTTTGACTTTTAGAGGCTGGAAGCGAGACAGTTACCACATACACAGGACGATACAGTCAGGTGGATCGTTTTGGTTGGGTTTTTTTTACATTTTGAAGGAAAGACACAGACACACACGCAGACACACACATGCATACACACACACACACACACACACACACACACACACACACACACACACATATACACGTGAGCTTATGCATACTAATTCAGTGACATGCTAACTGCATACTAAAAGACGCACAACTGCGGGAAGCGTATATCTTGCATCATGCACACAAACAGTGGAGCCTGAGGGCAGAGAAAACATAACTCCCCCCATCCCTCCCCACCCCCGTCAACGTGGTGATGAACACATTCCAGAGACACGCAGGCGTGGACGCAATCACACGCTGCTGAGACACACACACATACACAAACACCCACACACACACACACACACATACACACAGAGTTGGGAGGGAAAGTGGTCACTGTGGAGTCGCCTTAATGGCTAGGCCACACTGTTGGCGTGGATACAGGGAGCGTGTGTACACACACACACACACACACACACACACACAGGACTCATTCTTCAACTGTTAACCCTTTAACTCCCCGATTACCTGACACAGAGGTGCTGAGCGTCTAAAAAAAAGTGGCCATGAAGAGGTGAGTTTGTTTTAGCCAGCAGCGTGACCCTGCCTGTCTCTCGCACACATGGGGCAGGATCTTTGACCCTCGTCCACGCAGCGTGCGAGATAATCTGAAGGCGCGATATTGCTCCAAAGCGAAGCGTTCCCTTCAAGCTGGTAAACGGAGAGGTCCGGTGATGCTCGCGCTCCCTCAGCCTGCTCCGGACGAGAGAGTGGAGACGGTCCCGGAGCAGCGACCGAGACCGGTATTTTTAGATTTGGCAGAGCGGCGCGGGCAGGGACACAGGAAGAGAGGATTCTAATGGAGCTCCTCAGTCCACACGTGTCACAGTAAGTGAATCTTCTCTGTGGGATGTTAGTGGAAACAGACTGAATGTCGAGAGAACGAAAAAGAAACCGTGCTGACTAAAACCGTCACTCTCACAAGTCCCGTTCGCTGTCGACACCTGCCCCCCACCTTGTTGAGTACACACACACACACACACACACACACACACACACACACACACACACACAACACAGACACAGACACACAACCTCGTGTCCACACGCACTGCTCTAATCAAACAGCACAGGAGGAGAAGTTGACTTACGTGATGTGGACCGGCAGCGAGATCCTTAAAACTGGGTGTAGAGCAGGTGGGAGCTTACGAGTCAGAGCGCCGCTACGTTGTGTTCCTGCGTGTGTGTGTGTGTGCGCGAGCTCAGCCAAACAAACACTAACCTGAGAGTTCTCCCGGCTCCTCTGGGCTAATATGCTCCCCTCCTTCTCCTCCCACTGCCGAGGAGAACTCCGCCCCCCCCTCCCTGCCCGAGGAGCAGGAATCGAGAGCGCTTTCTCGCAGTCACGTGACGGTCCTGGCCGTTTCTCTCTCTCTTCACAAGCGTCGTGCCCACCACCGCTGGCAGGGATCACCCAGGGGATGGAAACAAAGAGGTTTTTTTTTCTAAACGTGCCGCTGTAGTGCCTGATGAGAAGGGGAAGTGTCGACACGATGAAGACAATCAATACAGACTAACGAAGTGCTGGAAAACGGAAGACGCATCACAAGGTCACGCTCTCTGTTGTGGTACAGGCCAACGATCACGAGCAGAACTGAAGATCTGAAACACCAACGCCAGTGATCAGCTGCTCTCGCAGGCCTTTCTCACCGCCGTGACATTTTCTCAGGATGGAATAAAACCAACCGGCAGATTAGTCAGTAATGAAGCTTGAACGCTGGCTCAGCCAGCATCGGCATTTAGGTGGGTTTACTCTGTGCCGCGCCCCTGGCACTGACGCTTCTCTCCAAACGTCAGCTGTACATGATCTCACAGTCAGTGTGGTAACTCTCCCAAACCCAGCAAATAGTAAAACCCCAGCAGCAGCAGCAGAGCCCAGCGTCTCTGCCTGCTTCAGAGCCAGGCGTGATTATCCAGGCGCGCAGGGTTCAAACTGTGGATGTCCTCCGACATCCCGTTTGTCCGTCTTTGACGACCAGCTTTTCACCCCACCTTCCCATGTGGCGGTTCGGGATAAACCCATTAGATTTGCGATGGTGTCTGACCAAACGGTGCACGAGCCTGTTCTACAGGAGAATGACCCAAACCCTTAAGGGGAACGTTAACGAAGCGGGACTTTGGGGGAACCTGAGGCGGCCAGGTAAACCTCTGCAGCGCGGGTCAGAGGGGAGCCGGGCTTCCGAACAGACGGAGTCGCTCAGTGTCACGCTCCATCAGTACAGTAGCTGCACTTGTCTCCTCCTCACAGTCCACACACACACACACACACACGCTTATTTAAAGGAGTCAGTGGGGCGGAGTGTGTAGACCATGTATACAAACGGACACACAGAAGCCTGCGCCCACGCATGTCAAAGTCTGACACACGGCCTCTGCTGTGTTTGTCCCTTCCTCTCATATCTTTCTCTTTCTTTTCTTTTTTTACCTTTCGCCCCCCCCCCCCGAGCGCGTTCGGAGGATCTTCAGCATTATACCCTGCGAGCGTGGAGCCCCTCCATGAGGACGTGCACCTCCGCGCAGAGACTCACAGGAGACAGGTGGATTAAGCGCATTAGGGCCGGTGCGCTGTGTGATCCGCGAGGCACAGTCACATGCTCGCTCACCCACACAACCATCAGTCTATACTGAACTGGCTGTTTACTGAACACACAGCACTAAGTCCATCCACAGTCCTCATTTTTGTCTTTTCACAGAGGCCTGCTCTCAGAAGCTCTCACGCCGGCATCACTTGTTGCACGCACGCATTCCACAAATGCAGGGGCTCACGTTACCGCTCGCGTTGCACGCCGGCGTGCCCGAGCAGGCCCCCCCATCTCCATCCCTGTCTCCAGCTGCAGACGCCAAACCACGCTGCGCCGGAATCGGTCTCATGAGGAAATCAGACCGAGCCGGGCCAAGCTGGCAGTTGAAATTCAAATCGGGGGAGGGATGTCTTATCAGGCCTGCTGACTTTCAGATACTCGGTCGTGCTGCAAAACAGCCACAGCAAATAGTTTGGCCCCATTTAAACTTTGTACAGTTCTTTAGGTAACATGTGCCGATGCCCCTGACAGATTTAATTTTTTTTTTTTTTTAAACAGCAGATAAACGAACCACACCGCCCCACGGCAGAGAAAACGCCATATTCAATGCAGAGGAGGGGGTTAAGAGAGCAGTGTCCCTCTGAATGACCTCCATACTCTGGCAGAAGGACATGTGACCTTGAGCTACCTCACCTGAAGCCCGGGGCACAGTGAAGGTGCTGTACGTCTTCACAAACACAGAGCAGCAGTGATGACACGCAGCACGAGACAACAGAACCGGATCAGCCAGTGGAGGTGTCATCACAGAGGCGGGCCTTTCTGTATAAGCGCCACTCGCCCTGGGCTGTTGTAGGAAATAAAGTCAAAGACTCCGGCAATTCCCGTAATTAGATGCAATTCATCACTGAACTATCAATTCCCCAGTTAATTTAATTTCAATGAAAATGAGTCATTCGGTCTACGCAGTGTCAGAAAAAGCTGGCAACAGGCCCTTTGGTCTTCAAATGCTGCATTCTTCTGTTTTTCTATTATCAGTCGTGTCCATGCATGACCAGAGAGATGTAGGAAACAGTAGACCGCCTTCGGACAAGAACATTTTCACTGGGACAGCGACACATGAGCAGCTGACAAAGTTCACAAAGACGTCAAGCGTCAGCAAGAATTTGTGAAGACGACCCTCAAAAAGTGCCAGAGAGACCACAGGAAAGCAAAGGCCGGAAGGAACACATAGCTGTTATTTCTAGTTTACGTCTGATCTTTGAATATTCACTGCTAAATGATATTCCTTCAAACGCTTCAGAAATGTGAGGAATGGTCAGGACTGATGGCTGATGGCTGCACTGCCTCCTCCAGTTGCACCATCCTTCACTTCAAAAAGTGAAGGAAAAGTCATCGTGGAACTCCTGACTATCCAGTCGTGAAAGTAAACTGCACACATCAGGCTCCTCCTTACACCGATTGATCTGCCAAATCATCAATATTTCATCACAACCGTTTGACCTCCAGTAAAAATCATGACGTATCTCCAACGGTGTTTCTGTAAAACTTCCAGGAGGAATGCCATGCCTTGGGTAAATCAACACGGAGAACATTTACGCTGATAACCACGTGTTGACCTTCTCCTCTGAGTTCATTCCTCTGCAGACAGTCTGCAGCCACAAGAAGATAGCGTTGCAACAGCGAGCCCGACGGCAGCTGCCTGTTTGTTTGAGCTCCCTGGTTAAAAGGTCAGGGAGCGGGGTGGATAATGGTTAACCAGAGAGAAGCGTGTTGCTAAACGCTGAGCTGGAAACAGCCAGAGCCTCGCTCACGTGCGGCGAGGAAGCACGGCCCTCTGACATGTTGAAACAACGGCTGGCGTCCGAAGCGCCGCCGCTCGTCTCGAAGGGACGGGGGCAGGTGGTCGGCGAGGGAGTTCCCCCCGGAAAACGCTCGAGCAAACACGCCCCCGCGTGCAAACGCTGAGCGGAGAAGACAAACTGATGAGCGCACGCTTTGTGACGCTATCACCCTGTGTTGGGTTTGTGTAGTCACAGCTGATTCAGTGAAAGTGTCTGGTTCCCAGCCTCTGACCCAATTATGATTAATGACTCAGGCCGGGTGTGGGCTGTTGGCATATACAAGGCAAACAGGTCCGCTACACCAGCCACACGCAGGTGACAAAGCCTGCCGCTCGCAAGACGAATTACAATCATGATTTCAGCCAAATCACAACGATAAAAGGTACGCTAGCAGCGAGCAAGTCGCCACCAGTCCGCCTCTCGCTCGCAGCTTCAGCCTGTCCACGTCAGACAGGCCCTTTGCACGGGAGGAATCTGCACACACGTCCTCAGCTGCTGACCTCCAGAGCCCGAGAGTCACGCTGACCTCATTCCCCCGGGGGGGGTGACCGAGAGCAAACGACCGAGGGGAACTCCAGCCACATGACTGTCACAGTCTAGGATATTTGGGCCAGCGGGGGCTTAACCGGACTCTGAAAACTGTTTGTAAATGCTGACAACAAGATAAAACACTGAAGTGTCCAATGTTCTGCATTTGGGTCAACCCTCATCGCCACAATTACTCTTTGATACATTTTTATAATAACTTCAGATAAGCTTTGGAATTAATCAGAATGCATTGAGCAGTTTTGCACAAAGCAGGGACTGTGGACTTCAGCATTTGCAGTAAAGTGCAGAAGGGAGGGCTCTCTGAAAAGCCGAAATAAAAAAGGAGGAATGACGGCGGCATGCAAAACTTGTTTCAGTGCTCATAGTTCCACTTCAGCTGTGCCTGTCCTCAAGTACTTCTCCAAGCACCGTCCACGCGTTTAAATGTGCACCCCATGCAGCAACATGACCTCATCGTCACACGGCAGCACAGACAGACGGCACACGAAGCCGCGGCAGGCTGAGATAACGGCCCAACACAGGTACCGCTGTGGAAGTGACGGCAGCCGGAGAGAGGCAGAGAAGTACGAGCCGCACAGCTCCTGAGTCAAGTCCCTGCGGCGAGGTGAGTAACGCCTATTTCTGCAACAAGAGCAGCGTGGGTTCTCCGGAGGCGGCGGCGCTTCAGCCAAACTCGGCTGAAAGAGCCCTCACCGTCTTCTCTTCAGAAAACAAAACCTGCATTTAGATATGTAAAACATAACAATGTCCAGTCTGCGCTCTCCACAGAAAAACAACACGCATTGTCCCTGGTTGTTCTGCAACCATGAGGTCTGCTATAATAGTACAGGCCGCAGCTAGTGGGGCATAAAGCAGCCCGGGCCACACTATTATTTGCTAGCTATTCATTGTGATGGATGGTATGTAGGTTTTGGTAGGAAAAATATATTTTCCAGCTAATCACAGGCTTGCCGTCATATAGACACTCTGGATGAGCCAGGAGAAAACAGACGCCATCACGAGCGTGAGCTGCAGCGGGGAGTTCGTCTGTTATGCATGCCATCACGGCGAGGCTGATGTAACAAGTCCAGATTAAATGTTCCACCGCGTGTGCCTGTGTGGCAGCTATGTTAGGCACAAAGCGCAGCGTTACCACCGCTGACATAGTCCTGCAGTAGTCCGCAATTAGAAAGGATTCCCTCATCTTTTCCCGAGCCGGCTAAATGCACGAGGCAGCGCCGCCGCGGAGACCAAAATACTGAAAAGCAAACAACGGGACGGACGGGCGGAGAAGAAAAGATACTCCAAGGCGCCGTGGCCGACTGGAGAAGAGCTGTCGCAGTCTGCGATTACGCTGCATACGGAGGAGGGGAAGCAGAGATCTTCTCACACCACAAAACCGTTCACCTCACACTTTCCTGTCTGGAGCCAAACATTTAAAACTACATGACCTCACCAGAGCCTTTAGGTGCTAAAAGCAAACGACAGAACCGTCAGGAAACCTGAACCAAGCCAAGTGAGAGAGAAAGCTTCCTTTCTTTTAGATGCGCTTTAAATTCCAAGTGATTGGAACAGTTAAATGAACATAGAACGGACAGATTAGAGCTTGTGATGACTTGAGCTCCTGAATTAGACAACGGGCCCAGATACGAGTGTAATCGGCCGTCATCTTCCAAGCACATTCGGAAAGATGGAGCCCATCTCCTGCTTGGATACACCCTCGGGACAGCACACGAGCCGGCTGCGGTGAGCCCGCGTCTTGCGGTGGGTACGAACTTAAAACCCCCCTAAGCTTCTTTCCAGACGCCATCAACCTATACACTTCCTGCCATTTGATGTTCCCCCCTTGTCTAATTGGAAGAAATAAAAGTCCCTACAGATTCTTCAAAAGACAGATGCAAAAAACAGTGGGCAGTTCTGTGCCGCCGCTAAACGCACTCTGTCATGAAGTGCTATTAACGCTGGAAAAGATGCATGCTTTTCCCATTAAAATATGAGAAATACAGTCAGAGGTCCAGCCCGCATTAGCCGACTATTTTTCTAGTTTTTTTCTGGTTCCTGACATGAATACCTGCTCACAGGGGGGCCCATAAAAAAAGACTCTGCGCTTCGTAAACTGACTTTTGGAGACTGCAGGATGCACATTCCTGGTCTGCCAGTGATTATGAATGGAAATTACAAGCCGGTGTGTTTGCTGCTGTGGCCTAAGGTGAACAGTTTCTGCAAGTCAATTACACTCTTTGGTGAGTATGAGCCCATTATTAGACCAGCAGACTCTTCTCACGTGTTATGGTTTATATTCATTTCTCAAAAGGGGCCAGTGGTTCAACAGGATGTTTTTCCAACCAGAAGAGTCAAGTTAAATGAAAATGGTAGTTCAGTCACATTCAGGTTAAGTTTCTGTTGGTGAACCTGAACTTTGACCTCCCAGAAACAAGAGAAGAACACATAGATGTTTCGGACAGGATGCATTCATTTTAATCACTCAGAAGAAGTTTCACCCTGGTCAAAAATCCAAATTTTGTAATCTGCCTACTCAAAGAGAAGGCAACCAGGCCAATACAGGAAAGGACTGATTCAACAGCAGTGCATTTCAGGCCTTTCACTTCCTACTCTGGAGAAAAAAGGAACTGGTCTCCTCCCTCTGCTGAAAACCTAGCTGTAAATCCATCGACAGCCGGGCACCGCGAAACTCTGGGTGACCTTTAAACCAGACAAGACTCATATCCTCTAATGCTGGAGTAGACTTCCTCTTTGTATGCAATAAGGAACACGTTACCTAACAAATGCTCTGGGAATCAAAGAGTCCAGCTAAGACGGGCCTGATTTCCCAACATCGCCTCAACAGTGAAATCATCTGTGCAGGCTCCAGAGGAACTGGGGGGGTCTAAGGAGAGACATGCAGACCCGCCGCGGGCTAGATGAGACATGATAAAGATAATAAAGCGGATTTGCTCCGCTAATCAATGGAAAGGTTAACACGTCGTCCAGCAACGTGTACATATAACGTGTACCTATTTACAGTAAACACAGTATTTTGGTTCGAAACAGCTGCAAAGGGATGATAAAGTGATGGCAAACACGTGCTTTCATTGTGTTTTTGCTAATCAGTTTAACCACCGACCAGTATGCTAAGGTTACAGCAGCAGGTTCCTCACACAGGTACGTCACATTTATTGGACCATATGACCATTTAAAAAAATAAAAACCTACTCACCGGTGTCCACAGCTCTCTTCAGAAAAGACAAAGACGACGTGTGTGATTCTCGCACGAGACGTGTCGATGCAGGTATTTCAGGGTACAAGCAGTCGTTAGCATTTAGCTCGGTTTTATTAACAACAAAGCAGAGGCGTCCACTTTCACAGAAACTTTCAATTTTAGCGCGGGTGATACCATATGTGATCTCCATCCCAAGCCTAACAAATACCGCTTTGTAATGTGCACCACTGAAACACATTGCAGCCCTCTAAAAGAAATTTGATACATCAGTATGTTCCTTAACCGTCGCTTCAGCGATTGTGAAATGCTGAATTCATTCTATATTATGGCTTTACATTACAGAGGCACTTAGCGCACCCCTTAAATGATCCCCCACTTTGGTACAGTCAGAATGGCCCTCATTGGTCAGCCTGGGTCGAGCCACAGTTTTTGGAGGACGCTGCGTGCACGGTAGCTTGGCAACCACTTCTTCTCGCGAGAATAAAAGCACGGAAACATAATACAAACTGACAATACTGAAATGTATAACAGACTTTTGTGTCGTCAGACGACCCCCCCTGCTCCAGTGAATGAACATACATGCAGCAAAGCAGAATAATTCTGTATGCAGAATGTGAACAATAATCTCTTAGATAATGACGGGAATCTAATGTCATTGGGATTTGATTTGCCATAGCAAATCATATAACCTATGGTTCATCTATATAATTTTATAGCATTACTAAAAAAACTTACTAAAATGTTACTATATAATTAATAGAGTTAACTGATATAATTACATATTACATATATTACACATATTACTCCTTGGACACCTGATGGTTTTCATTTTCATTGCATAAAAAAGGATTTTCGCAGAGAAATGTTGTACAGAGTCCCCTAAACAACAACAACAACAAAATATATATCTAATGGACCCAATAAGAGATCACTGCAATATAACAACTTGAAAAAATGCTTTGTATTTCTCATTTTGTATATTTTATTTGGATCTGTTTGTAAATTTACTTTTTACATTATTTAAAGATAAACAAATCAAGCAATGTGGTGGAGGCAATCTTCTTTTCATTAATCAAATTATAATTCTATTATCCTTTATGAATGTACTATTTATTGTTAAGTTTTTTATTGTTAAGTATTGTTAAGTTGTTGTGAAATGCTCAGTGTCTGTACAACAGTAACTACTGCTTTTGTATGCTGCATGTGAAAATAAAAAAAATGTTTAATAAAACATGGGAAATGTGCAATGGAGTATTGCTGTATTACTTGTGTTTTAAAGCACAGTATTACCTTAAAAGAAAAAGCTCAAGCTGACTGGTGAGCAAGAGAGTCAGTCAGATAAAAGCTACACTGCATCTTCCTCCTTCATGTTCCCCTTCTCTACAAGAGGGGCCAGTGGAGGGGCTTAAGCTCAGCTAATGACAAAACAAGCTGGGGGATGATCTAATGTTTTGGCAACAACCTGCTTTAATTAACTAACTCAGGATGACCTCAGCTTTAAGGAGAGAGGAGCATTCTTCCCCCTCTTTCTCAATGTGCGTGCAGAGGAGATGCAACATTTACCACATTTACTGATCCCATTAAGACAATCGTCGTTATCTAATCTTCAGAAACCCAAGCGTTACTCGTCAACAAGTTCTTCTTTGAGTTAAAGAGGAGAGGCTAAATGTCTGGAAAAGTGTTGATAAGAGTGAGATTGAAGCAATGAGTAAACTTGCCACACATCAAAGAGCTGCTGAGAGCTGTGTGTGGGGCACAGACAAATTGTAACCTCAAGTAGTTAGTTTCAACACATTTAACAAAAATATGTTCATTGGAAAAACTGGATTTTGTTCAGTTTATGTGAACTGAAAGGGAAACATGTGACCTGTAACCTTGTGATAAAAAATGTAGGAGAGTAAGACAAGCTCACCTGATAGGCAGCATCAACAGGACAGTATCACCTCTCCTTTCCTGGAGCCCAGGAGGATGGAAAGAACACTCGACCAAACTCTTCAAAAATCTGGCAAAGAAAAGGTGTTGTAGTCTGTCAGCAAGGGTACACTTCTTGTAAATGATACTTTTCTGAATCTCTGGTTTGCACTGGTGACCTTGTCCATCACCAAACAACACTTATCACAGTCACTGTAACTTTTAGAGTTGGTTGACATTGCTCATTCAAAGTTGAAAGCATGTGCCCTCCCACCAACTTCACTTTCACACTGCCCCTTCCCCAAACTGCTTGAGCTCCTTCAGCCCTTCAGTGTTCAGACAGACCATGCTGGTGAATGGAAAAAAAAAATCAGCCCCCTCATTCATTTCAATGACACCACAGCGTTGGAACCCCCACTGGGTTCTCCATAACAAAATCATGACTTGAATCGGGCTCAGAGCGATACCACGACACTAGAAACTCCTGTGCAGTGTTGTGGTATCTGAAAGGCTTTCAAACTCTACTGTATAACTAAAGTCAGACTTCCAAATTTACTTTGATTCAACTTTGACTTTGACAGATGTGCACTGATGTTCTGTAAGGAAATGAAGAAGTTATTATTTTATGAAGGGTCATTTGAAAAGTTAATGTGACAGTAGTCCTGATCCCCAGCCCCTCATTCACCAACCTCCACCTCCCTGCCCTCTGATGAGGGCCTGAGTTAGTGCTGCTGTCAGCCAGTGCAGACAAAAATTTTGAAATCACCCTGACGCAAGCAGGTTTTGAGGTTATGACACAGATGATAGTCTACAAACTACTTTTAGAACAACTGATGATGTAAAAACAATACAGATTTTTCTTTTCTGCCTAAAACTGGCTGCATGATTGGCAGCAGAACAATGAAGTCTGTAGTTATTGTCTGTATTTAATCCAAACAGGAGCCATAAAGACGAGCCAAAAGTGGAGCAAAACAAAGTTGGTAAAGAAGTCTTTTGTGTTTTATACATATGAAGATTGTCTACGTTGAGGGAAAAAAAAGTACAGCCTCTGAACTTAAATTTTCATCTTTGTGATGCAGCAACATAAGAATGTTCAGCTAAAGCTTGAAATCAGACATGACAAAGGTTTTTTTTTACTATGTACTTCCCACAAAAAACCTGTGGTGTCTGACTCTGAGACTATGTGTAGTCTGCAGCAGGGACGTGCACTTCCTCCTAACTTGTGCACCATGTGGGTTGGCAGGTCCTCATTTTCTGGTTACATAACCATCTTATCTCTTTTATCTGCTACCTGAGCCCTAAGCATGAAAACACACTCAAAACACCCTATACACCCCCACAACTTAAATAACACAAAATCCCAAAGTGCAAGCATTCGTAAACTGAACCAGCTCTGAGCGCTGTGCTTATCAGTTAATGTTAAGCAACTTGAGCATTCGCCATAAATCTCATAATTATGCTCACGAACATGGCTGCTTCCCTTCTTATGTAGGACAACTAATATTTCCCGCCACCAACTAAATTATTCTCAACAGCTTTGCATTCAATAAATAGCCAGTTCAAAAGCAGGCTGACTCACAGCTCCACCTGTGCTGGCTGATTGTCCTGTTAATGGCTTCCAGTTAAGGAGGTGAAAGCTCATAAGGACTCAGACACTGACCCTTGCTTGAACCGCTGGCCTTCAGAGAAGAGGAAACCATTCATAGGCCCCTGGAAGACACAGCGTTACCGGGGGTTATTTTTGGTCCCAAGGAGCATAACATACAGTAAAACAGGTGGCAGAGCACAGAATGAGCATGATAATTCTTACAGTATATGATGCATCATTAATTCAGGGAAGTTGGGAAATATATACTTTCAAGTGACCTTAGCAGTTCTTAGGATGTTCTATTAGACATACATTAACTAAATTCTTGGAAACATGCAGTGGAAACAAGCTATAAACACAGCAATTGCATATTGTCATGAAGTTGTTAGGGTGAACTTGTTAGCTAATAGTTAGTATTCAAATGTTTGGCAGATGCGGAACAACATTAACATTCATCTGGATTCTTTTTAGCTCTGTTTTTGGTCTCCACCAACTCCTAAGAAAAACATCTTCAGCTGCCAGTTGCTCCGTTATGTTTACAGTCATTTGATGCTGAACCAGCTGGACTAAAACAGTAAAGTTGCGGGCAGTAAAAAGAAAAAAAGTGAGAGATAAACTAAGGAAAACTCAGGCTGTGCTGAAGTACAGATGTGCTTTGAGCGAAATACAAACTTACGGTATTATGCTCACAATGACAATGCTAACTTACCATGATCACCATCATAGTTTAGCATGATTGCTGAGGAACAACTGCTAATTATTCCTAAAACCAAAGTGAAGCTGAGGCTGATGGGAGTTATTAGTTTCTGCATGTAGTTAGTATAAGTAGTATATATAAGTATAAAGACAAAGTCAGGTTTGACCTGATAATGGTGCTGGAAATAAAATGCAGGGCATTAAAGTTCATTCTTTGTGAATGTCTGCTGATATCTGTTGAAATATATACTGATATATACTGACCCAGTAAACCATAAAGCAATGGAGTAAAACTTTTCCCTCTGAGAGGTATTCCTGACAACATGCCGCTTTCCCTGGGAATACATTTCCTGAAAAGCCTTACAGCCAATCAGTGCTTTTACTTTGAACTCTACTTTTATACTCTTCTGAATACGTTGACACAGGAAAATATACACCTGCTGATACATTCCTCCCTCCTCAACTATTCATGTCACGTTTACTCTTTCTTCATACCACTTCCTGTTTCCTCAATGAACGTGGTATGTCAGTTTTAACTGCTTATGAACACAGTTGTAAAGGTCATCCAGAAAATAGACAGGTTCTTCCACAGGAGTTGAAATAGGAGCTTATGATAAAAGTCAGGCAGAGGTTTGTGAGAAGATAAAGAACTCAGCATATCCCACCATTTCTTGTCACATCACCCTTTCATTGCTTTCAAGTTGTAGTAGAGTATTTAGCTGTCTACAGTACATATCATTTCCCTCTAGCCTTGACCATACTGATTTGTTTTGTTTTTATCAGCTCTCTCCATCAGGCATAACACCATATAGATATTTATACAGCCGGTTTCCTGCTATTCAGAGGCCGCAGGGCTTCTGTTGGAGAACAGCCCGGCCTGGATGCAGGTAGTCCATCACAGACGACAGCTCCGCTCTCCCAAGTCTTCCGCTTGATTCATCCAACAAGTTGTCTCACTCCTCTTTGACACTTCCCACTTTCCTCCACAAAACTATTTGTGGGACTTCTGAGAAAGAAGGAGTTCAAAAATAAAGCAGCAAAATGAAGGTGACTTCTTACTGGAATTCATGCAATAGTTCTTTCAACCTGGATTCCAGGATGTTGTTCAGTTATTGTTGTTCATCTGATGCATCATAAACGTAACAAAGACATGAGTGACTGTCAAAAGATTTATTTCTATGGTTTCAAGAATGCTACTTAACTTCGAGCTAAATATTGATGCTGGAATGGCACTCAGCGTGCCTCTGCCAAGGCCAAACAATCTATACAAATCTGTCAAGCCCGTCTAATAGAGAAATAAAAGCAAGTAGTCTGATAAACTGCACCAAACTGTACAAACGCTATACATTTCAACAACATAAATATGAAAATTTATATTATTATCAAGATCCATGCATTAACTTCCTGAAAAATGGAAGAAAACATCTAACAGCATTAAAGAAGGTGATTTAAAAAACCATGTGGCTCTGTCCTTTTAACTGGGTCAAAATGTAATGTTGTCTTACCTGGCTCAGGCCCCATCTCCCCACCAAGTCTGGTGTAAATCGTTTTTAATCCTGCTCTCAAATAAACAGACACTGGTGAAAACATAACCTCCTTCACTGTGATAAAGATGCTTGATATACGGGTGAGGTACGGATATGAACTCAAACATTCACACTCAAAACTGAGAGATGAAGCAGCAAACATGGTGAAACCAAACCAATGAACTGAAACACTCTAGAAAATGATGAAACCGTGTTGCACAAGTCTCGGCAAAAGGGCACAAACATTGGAAGAAAGACGATCGGGTGAAGTCTCGAGCAGAAGGCTAAGTCTGGTTTGCATTGGCGCTCTGGCTAAAACGTGAGCTGCGGACGGAGCAATCGCCCGGGCAGCAGATGAGGCTTCCAGCAGAACCGACCACAGCGTTCCTCTGGGTTTTCTAATGGTAGTGTAAGGCTGTGTTACCTACACTCACAGGAATGCGAGAAAAGCGGAAAAACTGACACATGCATATAAAGAGGCAGTCGCTAAATCACTGCATTCAGCTCACAATAAAGTCAACAAGTCTCTACTCACATGTGGCAGCAACCGCTAAGACTTGGACATGCTCACGTGGTTCCTGTTATTTACTGGGTATAAAACATGTGTTAGCTGAAGCCATCTTTACAACTCAATATACTGTTTATGAGAGGTAAACTACACACAAACCCCTCACATTTCGGTCCGTTTGCACTTCCTTCAACCTTTATTATCTCTCACTCCCTGTGGTATGTAGCCATGCGGATAGTTTTGGTTTTATTGACACAGACGCTGAGATAAGCTACCACTTCTTAAATATCAGCTTTTACAGTTTACTGTTGCTTGTGCTGCTCAAAACATTGAAAAATTACACATGAAAAAGTAAAATGTGCTTTTCTGAAGGCTGCAATTTCCACTGGGAATGTCGGAACACTGCAATCTCTCTGACCAACATCCTCTGACTGTCAAGCTGCCAAATTCTTGATGAAAAGTGATAAAAATGTTGATACAATCATCTGAGTACCCGTTAGTGTGCTACTAGCCCTGTGCACTCTCCACAACAAGCTTTACCAGCAGCAGAAGTCTGTTTTTCACCTCTTTTCTTTCTGACTTCTGTCTCTCGGGCAACACAGCCTCTCAGCAGAACTTGTCCTGACTATATACAAGCTGAGAGGAAGACCTGCAGGCAATACTCAGGGCTAAAATAACACCAACTTCCTCTGCATGTTTTCTGTATTTGCAATTGATAGTTCTCAAAAGACACAATTATTATAACTGACCAACAGATTATACAACAGTTATAATAATTGCGTCTTTAACAGTTATAATGTAGAAAAAGGACAGTGCTCCTTGTAGATGAAACTATGTTAGTTTCAATTAATGAAACAAAACATGATCATGGGCTAGTGTATTAATAATGCCTCAATTTATATTGCATTCATAATTCTTAGGGGCTAAATTTCTTTTTTTATTATTATTTTCTGCCTACCAACATCTCCAAAGTTCACGAATTTAAATCTGTTGCTTTTTCCTATTCTATACATCTATATCAGGATTGTTTTGGATGCTGGAAAATCCTCATATTACTGGACAATTGTAAGTTTGAGTGAACCGAACCTTTAACCTTAACAAAAATAGGGAGTGTTTTTTTCTTGTGTCTACCTCAATTTGGGAAAGACAGTGAAATGTGAATGGTGGCAGATACAAAACTAAGGAAGAGAAGCTCTTGATTTAAAAAACAAACAAAAATGAAACAGACCAAACCCTGTGCCCCATGGAGAAAAGTGCTTGGCCCAGAGGAAAGTCCAACTGATTATGCAAACCAATGGTCTTCTTGTATGGAGTTATACTGTATGTGCAATGTGTTTGTGTGGGTGCGTGCAGGGTACAGGGCCAGCAGGCATGTGTGGGGGTGGAAGGGGTAGAGGTCGAGGTTGACAATTTTAGGTCAGGTGATCACAGAGTTGAGACAGATGGTGATCTACCGCCGTTGCTCAGCAGGTCCCATGGGGACATCGCAGATACCCGTGGGTTGCCAACTGCAAGTCAACAGGCATGAAGACAGGAGGGAAAAAAAGATGCACCTACAAGCAACATCCTCTGACCGATGGTTGGTTTGCTGTCAGATAAATCACAAGGATGAGTTGGTGAACTTGTTGCGTTTTCCGCTTGGTTCACTTTCTTTTCACACAGACAGAAAATTCAAGCAAACCACAAAACATCAGTAAAACCATGATGTGAACATTTACTCTCCTCATTGGTTAGATGTATAGCGGCTAGAAACTGATAACTTCACTCATCTGCACACCGGTGTGTAAATCACACCTGGCTATGGGAGTCACTAAGCTTCAAACCTGTTTGTGACCACTTCATAAGGTGTTTTGGTCCACACCTGGGGCTGATGGTTGAGTGAGTCTGAGTTACTGGAACAGCTCTCTTTACAGGGCCTGTTAATTCCTGTTTCTTGTCAAGAAACAGTTTGGCACATAACCCCACAGAAAAAACAAGTCTTGGTCTTTAAACCCTTTGGTTTTTGTAAGGATTTAAACAATCTTGACACAACGTGTTGATTACTAAAATTCAGAAGGGCTGGTGGACCTCAGGCCCTGGTTTCCCCTTGTTTCCAGTCTTTGCACTGAGCTGGTCACTGACTGATATTTCATTTTTAACAGACAGATATGAGAGGGCTATGAATCATCTCACTTTTGCCTAAATGTGAAGCTTTTCCTTTAACTAAAACAAAATAAAAATAAATCTGATGTTTCTTGCTCAAGCAATGCCAGTTGTTTCACTCAAGACACACTGCCAAATCGACAGCTGAAGTCAAAGGCGCAAATCTGTTCCAAAGGTTGCACAAAACTCATCAGATCAATTTTCTTATTTTCTATGCTTCACTCCCTCTTCCACTCACCCACCCCTCAGCCACCTCCACTTCCCTTCTCTGCAGACAACCAGCTGCCACTCCACACCTCCAACTGAGCGAGGCATGATCCCCAGAGAGGAAAAGAGGGGATGGAGGTAGATGAGAGGCGGAGGAAGAAGGGCTGGCAGGATGGAGGGAGGGGGCGGATGGGTGCGACTAGACGCTCCGGGTCGTAGGTCACGGCTGCATGTGCGGGGATCTTTTGTGTCGAATCCCCCTCCGTCACCACTAGCACTGTTTTTATAACACACACTCATCGCCCGCGTGAACTCCAGGGTCCCCCACACACACGTCTAGTGGTCTCTGGAGGTCTCTGTCACACACACACACACACACACCCTCCTCTAACTGCCTTTGGGGGTCCCAGTCCACCAGACCCCCACCCACGCACTCATTATGGGGTTTAACCACAGACGTGTGATGTAGGGTTTGGGTTTAACGGCAGAGCCCAGGTCAGAGCCCAGGGGAGAGAAAATCTCCCGACCCCAACCTCCACCTTCAACACACACATACACACACAGGCCCATGGGAAGATATATATCATAATCACTCCACTCTGTCAACCTCTCTTCCTCCAACTGCCCTCCACCTGAGATATTCTTTCTTGTTTATCTTTTTAAAAGTGCCTTTTCCAGCTTTGTTTGCCAACACATTTTCCACCACTGGCCATTGAAGATTTGACCTGACATTAATTATAAGCGCAGTTAAGGTCATATGGTCACATATCACTGTCCTGGAGTCAGTGCTTTTGACATGATGATAGATGAGAGCTGTGTTGCACAAAACTATCACTAAGTAACAATGCCCTTATCTTAGAGTGAATTATTGTTGATGCATAATAAATAATGTTGGATTGCTATTACTACTAGTGATGACACACACACACACACACACACACACACACACATATATGTTATACATAACAAAACAAGAATGAAATATTCAAATACTAATTTGGATGTTGATTACATGGCAATGATCAAAGCCTCCAAACTTTGAATCATTCAGATTAGCCCTTTCTTTAATTGTGTAATAGACAATTAAAGAAATTAGCAAACACCAATAACAATAAAGTATAAAATAAAAAAATGGAATTATACAAAGAAATGGTCTCAACTTGCACTTTTTGCTGGAAGGGTAACAACAGCAAAATAGCTTTTTGCTGGGAGTGAAAGAATTGTGTAGTAGTATGAACGCACCCAAGTTTAAGATCAGGCTGAGAAGAGGGCAGGGACGGTGTTTAGTGTCAGGAGAACAAGTGGCTGCAGATGGACAGATTACAGGACTGGCCGAGGATGGTTAAAAAGAGCCGCTCTACCCATGTGCTATTTTTGGGAAATAAGCTAATTTGCTTTCCTGCGAGGCATTAGATGAGGAAAATTATACTTAATAAAGCAACAGTTTGTCATTTTGAAATGTTGAAGGCAAATGTTATTGTAACTGTGTATTTGTGTATTTGTAATTGTAATTGTGAGCCGCCAAGCAAAAAAAATCTGGGCAGCCTTCAACTTGTAATTCCGAGTTGGGGAATTTCTGACAGCTGACATTTGCCAAAAATAACCACAGCTATGTCAATATGTCATGTCAACACGGACAGGAAGCTTCAATCACCAATTATCAATTTAGATCATTTAAAAGGAGCTGCACACATTTTTTGTGTTTGTTTCACTAGAAGCCAGAAGAGGAGTGATTATTTTAAGATTATATGTAAACAAGACAGACAAACTAAGACAAACAAAGGTGTTCCTGCTCCTCCTGTTCTGTTGATATTGTGTACATGCAAACATTGAGGGTGGGACTACTTTTTGCCGGGTGCAATGAGTTTTTGCAGGTTAACTTGTAATGTTGATGTGACTTCAAGATTTCAGGATTCAACCAAACAATATTCCTACAAATCCTTATAAAACTCACTAACATCCAAGTTTTGTAAATTTGCATAAAGAAGAATTAATGAATTTTACTATGAAATGTATGGTTTACACCTGTTTCTAGTCTTTATGCTAAGCTAACTTCTCCTGGCAGCAGCCTCAGCAACGGGCAGGCTCGAGAGTGAAACTGATCCTGTCGCAAAAAAGTAATGTTTCAAAAAATCTTGAATAATTCCTAATATCCTGTGTCTTAATGTATCACAGCTAACCCTCACCCATCACCAACTCTACACCCCAGCGCCATCATCTTCCCGTTTCCTCCATGTTATGTCCCCACCACCCCAACCCGACCCCAACTCCAGATCCTCCTCTCTGATAATCTGGGACACATGATGTGGAGTGTGTGGCACCAGCCTGACTGCGGCACCATGAAACCCCACTACCACAAACTCTCAGCTGTACACATATAGAGGCACTTAACCAAAACATGAATTATGGATGCTGTGAAAATGAATAATGAAAGGGAGAATATATACATAGCTGGTAATGGAAGATGTGCAAATTTGAATGAGAATCAAGAGTTGATTCATCCCAGAGAGGTAGTTGTTTTATTGCAAACAAAGTTTGTGAGTCAGTATGTTTGCCAACAAAAGAACATTCACCAAATTTCAATTTCTGTTCCGTGATCATGTTTACAGAACCTGTCTCCTGAATGGAATACTGGTCATGAATCTTTTATGGTGATTGCAATATCATTTTCATATCAAAATGATCTCTTTAATCCTCAACATCAGTTTAAAAAGCCACGCATGCTAATGCCTTGCACAGAGCCAAAACTCCAAGTGTCACTTTGGTGTGGGGAGAGTTTTCTATACTCTGATCCTGAACATTTTACATGAGTTTTTTGCTGAGCAAGTCATAAAATGGTAATTAAATAAGATAATACACTGTGGTAGCTGCACCATGTTAAGTAATGCATGTATCTACATCAGTGGGTGCATGCGCCAGTGTTCCTCCACTAACCGTTTGTATCAAGTGTTTCATCATGGGTAGTTTGATATGAAGCAAAAACAGCGCAACACGTTGGAGGTGTTGAACTCCAGGAGGTGCATGCCAACTGCTCTCACTGAGCTCAAACAACCTCAGGCAGCTCCATCCCTCACTTTTTGGCTCGCTCCGGGTCATCTGTTTGGAAACCAGGATATGAGGGCATTCCTTTAGAGAATTTCTGGTTCTTTTCCCAGGGTGGGTTTTGAAAGAGCCTGTTTGCATTGGTGTGTATGTGCGTGTTTGTGAGTCAGTGCCAACACGTGTCTGGCAGTGTTGACAACTGTGGATTAGGAGGTTTTTTTTAAACTCAGTGTTGCCTTGTGCACTGCCACCGTAACGTGATTTGACACCGCAATGTAAACACGTAACACGTCAAACATTAAGTCTTTGCACGCGGAGTTGTTGCAATGTGTAACTGTGCTGGCTGCCTCAACATGTAAAAATCGATTGATTTTTTTCCAACTATGTCAACAAAAACCCAGTTCAAAGGGATTGAATCCAGGATCTCACCATGATGTGCCCAGAGGGCCCTGCCCTGCAGCAGAGTTTACTTTAACTGACAAAACTGTACAGTAACTGAACATGTATTCTCTGGCTCCACTGGGCTGTGCTGGTGAATGAGTCAACTCTACCGCTCCAGTCGTGACCCGTCAACCCGTTTAACTTTCACCTAAAGTAACTTAAATCATCACTTACTTTTGAAACCTCATTGATGACAAATATGTTCTGGTAAATAGGTGAAGACAACTCATCTACATTGCTGACATTTATGGTGAGCAAACGCTACATTTTTTACTCTTTAGACACATCCAGAAAAAAGAATGTGTGGACATAAATACATAAAGATGAACAATCACCACAGGGCCATGTGATCGTAACACTGAAAATATATTAATATATAAATATGTGCACTGTTTCAGCATTTATTGTGTTGGTTCCTTTCAAGGCACCCCTGCCATAATTTTAACAAATTCAGTCTTTTGACATTCTGATCATGCTGTGATGCACCTCCTCAACCTCTTAAACTCTGGATTATTCAAAGAAACACAGAAGCTTCCATAGCCTGAGCTCCTCTCAAACAGCTAATGACAAAGCAACATTCCTCTATTTGTCTGCTGTTTATAGAAGAAAAATCATTAGCACCAATTATGTAGACCAGGAGCTGATTCATTCTTGTCACGTTTGTCCGAGGCCCTGGCCGAGTTAGGCCACTTCACAAAAGAGAACGAGGTGGCAGAGCGCAGCACTCTGGTAGATTAATTGATATTAAGTTAATTAGGGTCCAGCTGGGGACCCCATTGGGTCGGGACCCTGGTATTGTGCCCACAGGTGATCCATCATGAGAACTGAACCCAAGCTGACACACAGAGGAAGGCTCACAGCTTTAAGGGCATAGACAAAACCGACCCTTCGCTGCCACGGTAACCAGCCCACACAACAGAGCCAGAAACAACCCCACAAGAATACTAACAGAGCAAAGAGAACCAGTGAAAAGCAACTCCTTCAGATCAATCAATGCTATCACCTTTTTCACCATGGTTCAAGTTCTCTCATATCGCTTTTAAAAGTACTTCCTTTTAATGTCAGTTGTAGTAGTCATGCCATAGCATGCATTGTATTTTGCTTTGGCTGTGATAATCATGATAAAACGAGTTACACAGTAGACTTGGCACTCCACATTAACCTACAATCCATGGGAGCGGTTATACTAACTGTGTGCTTCATCAAATTTATGATTCTCTGGTAGCAACAGGATTTTCTGGGTTTTCCTCATCAAGGGAATGAGGAAACTTTGTTTCCTGAGCTGACAAACCAACAAACAAGTGACGAACTGAAAGAAAAACCTGAATAAATGAGTGGAGAAACTAATGAACACTGATGCTTCCATACAGAGCATGAGGGATTTACTGAATGATTTGATGAGTGTGAAAATGATGTGACATTCATCAAAACGCCTGTCAAATAGAATATCTGTTGGAAGAATGGCGTTAATCCCTGGAGAAGAGTTCATAGAGTCAAAGCTAAGGAGTATAAAAGCTGTTGCATATAAGAAACTTTATATTTTCAGTTTGACTTCAGCAAAAGCTTCAAACAAAGCAATCTCACCTCATTGTCCATTTCATCGCTGTTGTGGAGCTTTCAGTTTGGTACATATACAATCAAAACCTCCAGAAAAGACACTAAATGGCAGTTGAGCTCAGAATCCCTGCCTCCATTCTCTTCTTTTTCTCAACAGTTCACAAATGCTGGATGTCCTTTTCTTTGACGTTTAAAGGCGCAATCAGCCTATCACAGATTTGATGTTTGGATTAAGAGTGCTGACATCGCTTTCTGCATTGCTAAGCAGGCCACCGAGCTACATCTGTGAAAAACAGCAAGAGAAGAGAGAGAGACTATCATGAAAAATATGAAGTTATTTTTAACTAATAGACACAAGCACTGCTTCCGAACTGACTGAGGTTGAGGACAAAACAAAGCAAAACACATTTCCATCACACTCGCAGGGTTTGGAGAACTGTGAGCTTTCTCGCTGTCTTCTTATTGCCCTCAGTTTAAACTCTCCAGAAAAAAGCATCATATATCCTTAACAACACTCATGATAGGTGAAAGAATACAGCAAACGGCAAAGGAGAAATTTGATTACTGATCAGTGCTGCTTAAACAGTAACCAAGTTATTCAGTTCATGTCAGTGCAGTCTCAAATTTCCTCCCTTAACCTGATTTCTCCCAATAATGTGATTGTCTTGTGTGCATATGTGGAGACAGTGATTGAAGAACAGTGTTGTTCTTCATCCCAAAGCCCAGTGCACCCCGCTTCCTGGATGATGGGAACATCTCAAACTGAGACTCAGACATCTTGCCCAGTGGAAACATGACAGTGCCAAGCCTACAATAACAATGTTATCTCACCTCACCAGACCTCTTACTTTAAAAACTCATTATCAGAAAAGGAACTGTGAGGGGGAGCGAGAGGGGCAGAGAGAAGGAGAAAGTATGAAGGAGAAAACAAAAAGGATACACCTCAGTGCTGATTAAGCCCCTTTTTTCAGAGAAAAAAGAGTGTGGCATTCTTTTCATCAGGTGACTTGATCATGATGTGTGCCACAGCATGTTGCCGAACAAGTCATAGCCCAACTTGATTTCTAATCTGGAATTCCAATCTGCGAAATTGCAGTGTGTCAAAGTTTTTTCAAAAGAAATTTCCAGAGAATGATTTCAGTTGAGAAATACAAATGTTGAATATAGTTCAATGCAAAAGAACACTACAGTCCACTTCATGCTAAAACATGCGTTTTATGGACTTGGAGAAGGTTTATGACAGTGCCCTGTGGGGCATCTTGTCAGGGGGTATGTGGAATTAGGGACTAGTGGGGCTGTTACTATGAGAGTCTTCATATAACCGGATTGAGAGCTGTGTCAGCATTCTCAGCAGGAAGTCAGATGCTCTCACAGTGGAACCTAGGCTCTGCCAGGCTTGTGCCATGTCACCCATTCTGTTAATGGACAGAATCTCCCAGCACAGCTAAGAAGTGGAGAGTATCCACTATGGTGGCTTCAGGATTGCATCTCTGTTTTTTCGTGGACAGTTCTGCTGGCTTGTTTAAACCATAACCATAATGCAGCTGACTGTGAAGCGGCAGTGATGAGGAATACCTTCATGGATGAGATTGATATGCTGCTGGGAAAAAGGCTGGGAATGAGCCCCTCCATCTGAGTGACAGTGAAATGGAGCGTGAGGGCATCAGCAGTGATGTGGATGCCATACCAGACTGTCACAGTGGAGAGGGAGCTGAAGCTGACGGCTAAACTTTGGACTCACCGGTCAGTGTCTGCTCTAACCCTCTAACCCTCACTGACTTTATGGATTTTAAGAGTTGTGGGTAATGACCAAAGGAGTGCAGTCAGATGTACATGCAGCTGCAACAAGCTTCCCTGCAGGTTGGCTGCGCTCACCCTTACATTGTGTTCAGACTGAACACATAGCACAAATTTTATTGGAAAGAGACGGCAGTTGATGCACATTGATTCAAAGATATATCTGCACAATTTAAAAAGATTTTGACAAGTAAAAAATTGTTGTGCATATTCAGGGACTTAATGAATCTACTTCAAAAATGTAGAGAGATGATAGGAAGGGGGGGAGTTACTTCCTAGGGAGTTCCTGAAGATAAAGCCAGTGAGTCCATTGCTAGCTTAAAGCTAATGTCTGTACAGTTGGCACATTGGCTATTTGGGGCAAATAAGCACAAATGGTCCACTGATCAAATTTGTACACGTGGTGCAAGGCAAACATTTGCTTCGTTTTCTGTCCGAACACAGAGAGAGGGTGACAGGCTGAGATGTCCAAAGGGAGCTCAGGGTCAAACTGCTGCTCCCCTGGGTGGGAAGGGGTCAGTTAAGGTGGTTTGGACATCTCATTCAGATGTCCCTACATGTCTTCCGGGGGAGGCATTCTGGGTATGTCCAACATCCAGAACACGCAGGATGGATTAAATATCCTATCTGACCCTGGAGGATTGGGCTACAGAGAAGGACAAATGGGCTACTTAGTTTAGCCTACTACCACTGCAACTGCAACCCACTTAAACAGCAGAAATGTATGAAGGGGTGGTTGATATTAAGCACACGGACATGATGATTATCTTGAATGCACTGCAGTACATGATCAAATAATGAAATGTAGGCTGTATGTTTGGCTGTCATGGATTATGCAGAGGGCACGCTTGATCATGGCCACTTCACAGTCCCTTTCATCCTTAGTCATGCATCGGCGTTCTCTTTGAGGGGACGCCAATCAGGGGGACGAGGGGCAAGGGCACACCAACACAAAACAAAGCCGAATATGGCAGAAGTGATCAGGAAGAGGAATAATGAGGAAGAGAGGAGAAGAGGAGGAGGTGGAGCATTGTCATAAGCATGGGAGTGATGGCAGTATGACCCAGTTCCACACAATGCCTCAAGGGTGGAAGTGGTGGGGACACACTATCATGCAAACTCACGTGCCAGCACACACACACACACAGACACACAAGCACTGACACAGGATCATATTCTGCAAAGGTCCAGGCAAGTTCTACAGGAAGGACAAGGCCAAATACAACAAGTCTGGACATGCTGAGGTTAGGCAGTGACAGATCGAGTCAGGCACGAGTCTGAGGCTTCCATACACAGAATGACAGAGAGACGTGAGGCCACACACCCTCACGCTGGGTTTTTGCTTTCTGTGACCTACATACACCATGTTTGAGGATTTTAAAGGTTTCTCGCCGACACATTCTCACGACTGACAAGCAGACACTCAGTCCTGCTCCTTCTGTCTCTGCGCCCTGCGGTTTCCCCTCAGCTGAGTAAGCTGTAGCACGGTTATGTATGCAGCATATGAAGACATGAAAGAAAAACTTGAGAGGGTGGAAAAAAAAACTTGCAAAGCACAGTGGAAGCACAAGAAGCAATCGCTTTCCTGCAGGGTAAACGGAACCGAATTTATTACAGCGATGTGAAAAAGTGTTCGTGTCAACAAACGGAGGCGGCAGAAGATGACAAAGCGCTCTCGGGGACACCTCTCCCCCAGCTGCCATCAAAAAGAACCATCAGTGTCATTGTCAGCGAGCGTTGGGCTGAATCTGCCTTTTGTCAGGATGTCAGATGGGAAACATGTTCGAGTAGGCAACTGAAAGATCTGCTGTTAGCGCCATTAGAAGGAGGCGTGGTGTGTGTGTGTGTCGTTTGGTTAACGTGCCAGATTGACTAAAAAACTGACACTCCAAGCTGATTTACCCCCCCCACCCACCCACACACACACACACACACACACACACACACACACACCCCTCCTGTCAATCCTCAGCTCTGCTGCTTTATTGTTATGAAAATGGACAATGGGTGTGTGCCAAACAAAGGGGAAAGGGGAGATGACGGATGGCGTACGTTTCCTCCTGAGAGATGAAGAAACATCTCCAATTCTAATGGGACAGGAGAGGGTGGGGGGGGGGGGGGGTCAATGTGGGGTGAAATCCTGCAGGGGATAAAGGACAACCTGTGTTGGTGGAGGAGGGTGGGGGGCAGGGGGTCGATTGTGTGTTACTAGCACCGTCACGGTCCTCACCTTATTTCCATAAATGAATCAAGGACGCGTGCCCTACTGTGTCTGTGTTATACTGGCAGCTGCCGTTTTCCCTTGACAGACATGTCACCACGTTTATTTCTGTGCCGAGAGATAAATGCACTCCATAAAGCTTGACTCGGGATCATTTAATCATCTGTGAGGTTGCCTTGGACCTACTTCTGGAAAATCTGCTCCGCGCCACATTGTGTTTGTGTTTCTTTGCCTCAGATGCTTTTCCAGAAATGAAAACGGAAATCCAGCTGGTCGGGTGGCACGTGACCGGTTGATGATATTGACAGACAAGCCGCTCTCACAAGAAGTTGGAGCACTCGCTGATGAGTTAACCATTAAATGCACACAGAAAAACAGGAGAGACAGTGCGCTTTGAGGAAATGTTTCGCAGTATCATTACAGTTTACGAATTGTTCCAGCAACTATCCAATAAAAAGGGAATTACTCTCATGATAATTGAAGTAATTTTTGCTCTTCATTGTTGGGCATATAAACACCAGATGTACTGTTGGACTAAAAGACCCAGATTGTGTTTTAGTCAATAATTATAATTCAAAATGAAGTCACTGTCCTGTTTCTAATTCTGTTCCCACAAACAACAGAAATGCTGGTAATTTCCCCTGCATGCTTGGGGCAGGTGTTGGAGCCTTCACAAAAAAATGCAGATCCAGTTCCGCCCCAGTCAAATATGAGCTGGACCAGGTCCAGCCAGATAAACAACTGGTGGTCATCAGTTGCAACTGACAAACGTATCACCGTCTTTGTTTCTGTGACGCTTTCATTTTCAAATGTGTTATATCCGGGGAGATTCAGTCTGATACTGCCTCAAATGTTTATGGGGTGATGCCATCTAGTGGACGTTTGATGTACTTCCAATCAAATCAACACGCTCATCTGAAAGAGTTTTAAGAGAGACAAGAGCAAAATATTCTTTCGTTTTAGTCTCAGTCCTGTGCCCTTGTGGATGGTGACGTCCACATTGCGGAGCAACCTGCTTTGCCAGATTCAGATTCAGATTCAGAATCAGATTCAGATTCAGATTCTTCACTTCAGAAAGAAGAGTGTGATTTGGATTTCTCTTCCTCTTTCTCAGCAGGTGCTCATGAAGGAGCAGCGAGCTGATGCATCTGATGCTTGAAGGAGCTCTTTGAGCAGCTGCAGCCATTTTCTGCTGAATGAAGTATTGGTCTGTAAGTGGGTGCAGCAGGGTTATGAAGTACTGACACGTTCTCATGACCAGGCAGGACATTTGGGATTAAAGACAACATACAACCACAGTTTATGTTACCTTTACTGGCCTTGTGATGTTGCAGCTCATATTAAAACTTGCCACACATGTCAAATAGCAGGGAAACTGAATCAGGCTATTCAGCCTCTCCCCATTTGTCCACTCCCTGCAGCTGGAAATCCATTTGAACATTTGATTATTATACTGTATATAAAAACAAATCTGATTGAACATGTGCAGTTTGTCAAAGATGTACAGAGTCTCTTAAGAGAAGTGGAAAAATAATAGATAATGAGGTAAAGTATATGCTGTCCCCTCTTTGCTCGGATGGGCTTCTCCCTGTCTGCTTATGGAAAAAATCGGATAATCTGACGTTTCTGTACAGACTTTTGCAAAGTCAACACTGTGACTAAAACAGATTCTTTTCCATTGAAGATTGTATTGATCAGGGGGGTACGAAAAATTTGTATGCAAAGTTGATCTATTAAAGGGGTTCAAAAGAAATATGTGCCTTTATACATTCCAAAGACTCATGAGTGTTGTTGTTAATGGTCTTGAAGATTGTGATGTATATTTAGATGTTGTGTTGATGTACAGTGACACCTGGGAACATCCTGACTGTATCCGGCCTCTGTTTGAAAGATTAGTCCAGGAAAATGTAACTGTTATCTTGGTTAAATGCACATTTGCAAAAGCGCTTGTTGTCTATCAGGGTAAAGTTGTGGGTCAGGGTGACGTGACGTCAGTTGAGGCCAAGGTTGCTGCTCTAAAGGCATTTCCTGTCCCCGCAACTAAAAAAGAGATGATGAGGTGTCTGGGTATGGTTGGTTATTATCCTTATTTCTCTTGTAATTTCTCTACAGTAGTTGTTCCCCTCACTGACTTGTTGAAGGTCAAAGTGAAATTTATTTAGTCTGCTGCTCGTCACCAAGCTTTATGCAATGTCAAGGCTCTGCTGTTCTCTGTTCCACTTCTTTCAGCTCCCCAAATGGATCAGCCTTTCAAATTGATGCCAGCCACATTGGCGCAGGTGCTGTCTTTCTGCAAACTGGTAAAGCCTGTATTCTACAAAAGTTCAACACCTACCAGCTGAACTATTCACTTGTAACCCTCTCACTTTTCTGAGCTCCCTGCAGAACCTTAATCAAAGGCTCATGAGGTGGGCTGTTTGTCTGCAGCCTTATAATTCTAATATAATTATATATATATATATCATTTATTTTATAAATCAAATTTTCTTGAAGGAGCATCAAGATAATTTTTCAAAGATTTTATGCATAAATGGAGTTATGACACAAATCTCAGGAATCCTAATCCCTCTGGGATCAGGATACTGATAAGGATCCATCCCAATGTGATGTTTTTTTTACATTACATATTAAAACACAGAGCCACCTCAAACAAACCAAAAACATAATTTCCTTGACAGTGGTGATTATGACAAGATTCTGCAGCTTTATAGAGCATTTAGCATCTTTCAGCTCTGTATTTCTGTTTTTTGTTTTTATGTTGTTGACCTGCAACTCTCCTGTTTGTCTCACTCTCACAGCCCTCATCTGTGTTTGTGGTGAAACATGTCCTGATAAACCTGCCCAGCATCAAACAGCAGACAAAGCTGGCAGCTCGGTGGTGAACATGGTGCAGCATTGAGACTCATCAGGTGGCCAGAAACACAACTTACAATGAATGACAATAGAGTGTCATGTCTGCTGGCTGAGTAAATAGACTGTTCTCCATAACAATTTTCTAAGGTGATATTATGCCAATCACATGTTTTTAGTTTGTGGCCAAAAAACCCTGATATGAAATCAAATGATCATTGTTGAAGGATGTGGATATTATTATTATTATGATTGTTAATACTGGCTACTGATGTATTCATCCACTCTGTCAAGGTAATACAGTTCACTGATAAAAACTGCATATTTTCTCAGGTAGACTCACTTGCCAGATTATTAGGTACACCAAGCTTGCTTCTAATGCAGTAATACAGTACAGCAGCACTTCAGTAAATTCTACCCTCATTTGTATCATTTATAGCTAGCTGTACCTCATACACTGCCAACAAATAGTGTGTTTTGTATTTCGTGTCTGGAATGTGCAGTGTAACTAATAACCAACTGGCAGATGAACAGAGTGGAGTTGATACCTGCCTCTGAAATGTGGCAGTGTACTTTGCCCTTTGTTTGTGTGTGTGTGTGTGTGTGTGTGTGTGTGTGTGGTGGGGGGGGGGGGGGGGGGGGGGTCAGGTAAATGTTGCAGGGCATGAACGCGGTGAGGGCGAGTGAGCTGTTGCACGTAATCTCAGCGTTAAATAACGCAGCATTATTGTTGAACAGCAACACAAAGGGTGGCAGAGCACCTGACTGACCGCATCACACCACAACACACATGTGGGCCACATTCCCCTCTCCATGTCAAATAATACAAGCTGAATACTCAAAACACTGGATAATGTTACTGCAACTGTATAACAGAGGACAGTTCTATTAATAACTATTCCACACATATTTGTTTAACGTTTATTTGAGTTTTAGTCACACTACAGAGTAACTAAATTAACTTGAAACATGTCATCAAGGTAAAAATCTTTTCTTAGGCGTTTTTCCTCTTTATATAATTAACCCAGCGGGATATATTGGACATTTTAATACGACCTAAGTCGTATTTTGAGCTAGAGCAGTGTGGGTAGCTCGCACAGCCGTGCAGTGTGGGGTTACTATGAGCGAGTCCTTATCTGACCCTGGGACTCTCCTCCCCTCACTTCCTGCCTCTGCACGAGAGCGTCGGCAGCCCTGCGCGCCACGTACCCACCCACAGTCAGTCAGTCAGCGACGGGGCTCACTGCCAGGAAACTCTGGGGATAATGGTGGCCCAGCGCCAACCTGCACCACTGGAGGTGACGGTTTGGGCAAAATGTGCCAACTTATCTCTTGTCCTGTCTGTTGAAAACCACTGTTTCACTCTCTCTCTCTCTCTCTCTCATACACATGTGCACACTCTCCCAGTTCCTGTCTGCTGTGAGATACACTCCCATCTGTGCCCTAATGTAACCTCACCTAAATCGACCCCGCCGTCATGTCTGCTCGAGAGCTGCGAAGAGAGCGAGAGGAGCGTCTGAGAAGGAAATAAGAGAGAAGCCATCATTGTCTTGTCTTTGTGATCTGCGAGCTAAACTCAACCCACTCTCTTTCGGTCTCTGCCAGTCCTATCACATGCTTTGTGGGATTGTTTACTTGCACCGGTTCGGTCTCTCTCCTTTCTGAGATCCCTCCTTCTCCCCTTCTCTCTCTCTCTCGCTCTCTCTCTTCCTCCGATCCAACCTCTCTTACCCGCCCACCAGTTGGTTCCTGCTTGGTGCTTTTTGCAACGATAAGAGCAGAGGCGAAACGGGAAAGAAGGCCCAAACAGCCCTTTTCTCTCAAGATCTGGTCTTTTGCATCTTCAGACCCTCCATTTTCATTCTCTAACAACTACCGTGAGTATCTACCTTTGCTGAATGAAATAAACTGACTCAGGTTTGTCAAGGTGTATTTGAGGAGATGACAGCGAGACAGACCCCCACACACACACCCCCACTAACACTACACAGCTGGGGGAAGTGGCGGACGTGCAGAAATGATAGTAAACAATGATACTGGTTGAGCAGAGAGGTTTCGAGACTTACATACGTGTGCAGCAGCTGTGCTAGTATGGGAAGCCAAAAAAATGCTCCAGACCGAGTGAAGTGCGTCAAACAACACGGTGCTGTGTTTCTGTCAGAATAAAAGCATTACCTCATGCTTATACAGATTTCTCCAGATAATTCTGTGCATTTTTTGACCCTGCATGAATAAAACACTCATAAAAACTAAACATAAAGGCTGAGTGATATTCGTTTTTTGGATTCTAACACTGCTCCCTCCTTATGCAATAAAAGCTTTCAGAGACTTTTTTTTTTTTTCAAACATGTAGGTAAACTGGTAAAATCGCTCCCTCTCTACTTCTGTGCCTCTCCGAAGGTCAGCTTGGACTCTTAAATTGACCAAGTGCCAATTTCCGCCATTTTCACATGCTGCATGCTCTTATGGGTGTGTGTGTGTGTGTGTGTGTGTGTGTGTGTGTGTTTGGCTGGGGCAGCGTCTGTGTGTAATAAGCCACAGAAAGACAGATGAAAGAGTGTGAGAGAAACTCAGTCTTCAAACATAATTGACACATTATTCGTCATTACTTAGGGACTTACATCACAGACTATGAACTTCTTTGAACAACATTCTCAACATTCAGTGGTGGGTCAATGCACGGCTGTACACCATGATATGATCTGCTGCACATCAATGACCCTCAAATTAATCTGGCACTCACATCAAGGACACAATTTTGCTTTTGCAATTTGCTGGAGAGTTGAATGTCATCTTAGCATCATGACAAGATTTGAATGCTGCTACTGCCTAAAATATGAAATTAATCAATAATCTTTATAGTTTCACATCCTAATAAAACAGCAGTGTTCCCCCGAAATCAATTCTTCTTTGTTGCTCCAAAACAGTAGCCGACCTAGGAAGCTGTGCTGTGCAGCAACCACTGTTTTAGAGCAGCAAAGAACAATTTATTTCAGGAGTCGGTATTTATTTCTACATTTATTTAGCTTTTAAATTGCTGTTGCACTACAGCTTTATACTATCACTGTAGTATTTAATTATTTAAATGGTTTATTTTACTAAACTTTGGATGCACTAAAAGCTTTTTTAAAGGAATTTGTTACTGTATTTTTTACTAAATTCATTTTTTTTTATGATTGCCAGCATAGTATGTTAGATATGCTCTGAAAATGTTGACATCAGAGAGAGGAACTGTCTGTATATCTGTAAAAAATGCCTGGGACTGGGACTTGTATTTTTTAAAAACCTTTTCATAGATCACATCTGAAGTATCAGAGGTCACAAAAGTGGCTGCCGTGTCATTTTCCATTACACTGCCATGTGGTTAACAGTAAAACATAATTAGGTGGCCAGACCGGTATCAAAAGGATTTGGCATTCAGAAAAATTGTTGTGTGTAAATGGGTTGTGTGCATATTTGTGCTTGCATAATTGTTCAAAAATAGAAGAGAATACTAGAACATAAATTCTTTTATAATCCCATCTGGGAAATTATTTATTAGGAAATAACCTAAAAGTGATTTTTCTCAACTTAATGAACTGTCAGCTGAAGTTAAAATGTTCTTCTGTGAGTCTTAAACACAACCTGTTCTGCATTCAAACGCTGTCCCGCTTAACAATAAATGGACTTGATTTGTATCGAAATAATATTGCATGTTTCATTTATTGTCCAATGTTAGTTAATGTACATGCAAACAAATCTATCTAATAAAAAAAACACACCAACAGAAGATAGATAATAAAATTCATTTGCACTGTTGAGTCCCCAAATTGAATGCATCACTTAAGTATTTCCAAACTGGGTTTCCAGGAAAACCTGCTGTTCAGCTCATGTTGAAGTTCACTGCCTCAAGTGTCATGGGAGAGTGTTTGAGACACATTACCACAAAAAAGGTTTCTGGTAACATATGATGGCAGCATTAGAGGCATCGTGACATGGGATATTTTATGGTATTTGCCATTTCACAGGAAGCTTTATTTGTCTAACGATATTTATCTCTATACTATTTGAAAATCTAATACAGTCGCCCACATCTAAAGTAATCTAAAGTCATCTAAAGTAGGCTCTTCAAGTGTTTGACTGCATCCAGACCTAGTGATATATACTTTCTCCAATCTATCTCAGATAACCGCTAGTTTGATATAGTTGGTAGTATATTTCTAGTATATAGATATATTTATTAAACCTAGGCGATAACTTCTGATCATTTGTAGTTTGTAAGAGGGGTCCATGTATGAAAAGAAAGCCTGTGTTGTTGAGATGTTGTATAAACATGTGTGGTTGTTTACCTGCTCTCAGATGCTCCACCTGACGGCAGGGCGTGTGGGGAGACTCCTGGCCAGGCGCGCGACCGCGGCCCTGACCCCGGGCAGCGCGAGGATGTCTAGCCACAGTCACGGTACAGTGATGTTCCTGTTCTTTCTTGTCCGCAGCATTTTCCCTGGAGCAGTACGAGCTCCTCATGAGAGAAAAAGCCTGGTCAAAGTTAAATGTGGACCTGCTGTTTTCCAGGGGTTTAACAAATTCTGTGACACAGTTGGAAATTTGAATATGTCAATATAAGTGTATTTATCTAACTTCATCACATTTACACATTTTTGATAGTTATAGCTACCCTAAATGGTGCCCCCATATTTGTGGGAATTTAAACATACATACCTTACATTTAGTTGAAATAAAATATAAATTTCTTCATCTTTTACTTCAGAAAAATTTGCAGTACCACTGCAAAATACTGGTTCAATTTTTTTTAGTTGAGCTGAATACAGAAGCATTAGCCTCAAATATTTATCTGCGGTAACAAATGTAAATGCACACCTCATGCAGAAAGGAAGATTTGAGAATCATTTTTACCACTGGATGATAGTTAATGATGCATGAATATAGTGCGTCACATTAATGCTGCAGATAGTGAAGATCAAGTTAATCTGAATGCTTTATATACTCCTGTGTGGCTAAATATCTCCTTTGCAGCTCAATAAAGTTTTATTTAACCTCTGATAACATATTGAGATTTATTTGTTGATCATTTTACATCTGAATCTGCAAAGTAACTAGTGAATTAAGTTAGGAAATTAATGTAATGGAGTATTAAGTACAATATAAACCTCTCAAATTTGGTGAACTTTGGTGAACAAATTAAAAACTACTAAAAGAATCAACTAAAGTACCTACAGTACTTGAATAGCCACAGGTTTGGGTGCACTGCTACCAAGGAGGTTAAAAATAATGATAAATATATATAACAACAACAACAATAATAATAATAAGGTCACAGAATCTGAGAGAAGAAAGGTTTTTTGATTAATGATTCATGATTTTTGATGAATCCAGATTTAAATCAACGGTCTGATATACACTCATTTCTCAGTGTTTTTATGTGTCAGAGCAGACCTCTGTCTTTCAAACCAGCAGGTGGCGTTGCTGTACCATCACAACTTTACATCTGTAAATACATAGTACATCTACTGTATATGTATATGTATAGATGAGTCCTTGGAGCTATTGTGTTTCATTGAGTATCATTTTCTATGCCAGGCTTTTGAAAATTTCTCTTGACTGTGCATTGTTGCAGGATTTGACTCCAAAAGTGACTCCTCTTATCTCTGTCCCCCCCCAGACGTGTCAGAGAGCGTGGACATGTCTCAGCCCTTGTACTGGGACCGTGAGGACATACCTCTGCCTGACAGACCCTACAAAGATGTCCTGTCTACTGCCGACAAGAGTCTGAAAGAGAAGGAGAAAGGACCCTGGAACCAGCTGTCCAAGGAGGAGAAGATTGCCTGTAGGCTCTTTGCACAGAGGCAGCACACGACACACAACAAAAACACACAGCAACACAAGTTGAAACACACATCTGAGATCAACATAGTACACTAAAACTACTCAACCACAAAATGCAGTATTGCAGTATGTATTCAGTACAATTCTTTACTTGTACTGTACTTCAAACTACTTGATATTTTTTTTCATTATATTTCAGAACAGTGGGGTACTGTACCTTTAACTTCACCACATTATCTGATAGCTGTAATTACTTTTACTGTGCAGATTAAGAATTTAAAGTGAATTGTTAGACATTAAACCATCCAACAGTATATGAATTAAGTAGAATAGTATATGTCATATATTAATGCATCAGCAACAAAAATCAAAAGGTAGATGTCATGATATATCTTTGATAAAGTCCATTTTTCCTGCAGTCTGTACTTTTACTTTTGATACCAAAGGTACACGTACTTTCCCTCAGTAAAATTTCAGTTATTTTGCTACATTTACTCAATTGAAGGATCTTAATATTTATAACATAATACCATAATATGTACTGTCAACAATTAGCTGAAGTATATACCAGCTTATCGCTGTTGAAATCACATGAGTGGTGGTGGAATGTAATTAAGTACAATTACCAAGTACTGTAGTTAACCACAGTTCTTCGGTACTTGTACCTTACTTGAGTATTTCTGTTTTATGCCACATTTCTATTCTATATTTCTACACTACATTTAAAGGGAAATATCATACTGTTTATTTAAATGTACATTTACATTTGTCTGACAGATGTAGTCAGTTACTTTTCAGAATTATTTTTGTCTACATATGTAGGTACAAATATATGATGAGCTTATAAAATACAACACATCATTAAAGAGTTAAGATTAATTAAGTTGTTTTTAACCTTTTGGCTCGTGACCCCCCCCCCACACACACACACACACACCCAAAAAGAAAAACAACAACAACTGTGCAGTCACATGTTTCATTTCAGTCAGAAGGATTTCCCCTCTAAACTTCTCCAATAGTCTAATTTCAATTATTGTTTCACAAATACAGAAAAAAATAGAGAAACATACAAAATATGAAGAGAAATTTGTGTGGCTAAACTTGGGTTTTCTTGTGTCCAACCTCCATTCATCTTTTATGACCACCTGAATTCATCTTGTGACTCTTTACCTTTGCAAATGCTACTTCTTCTGCATTTGTTTATTGTATGTATGATACTGTACATTTCCCCGATGTGTCCTCTTCACCTCTCTCATTCACTGCTGCAGTGTATCGGCTGACATTCTGCCAGACCTTCCCAGAGATGAAGAAGAAAACAGATGAGTGGAAGACCGTCATGGGGGGCTTCTTCATCTTTCTGGGCTTCACTGGCCTGGTGGTCTTGTGGCAGAAGATCTACGGTAAACCTGCCTTCTCACTCTGAAAGGACAAACACATCTCTTTCTAAAATTACGGGGACATAGCAGATGTGTCCAACACCAGAGCGCTGGGACTGCAGGCTTGATTAGTGTTAGGACTCGCATCTCTCAGTGGAGCGCCATGTTCATGTACAGACGTGTTTTTATGCTCATATCGACTGCATTACAGACATTCATTGATGTGCTATGTATCTCTCTCCTTGTTTTCTCCAGTCTACCCTCCGCCCCCCAAGACCTTTGACGAAGAATGGAAGGCCAAACAGCTAAAGAGGATGTTGGACATGAGGATGAACCCCGTCCAGGGCATCTCCTCCAAGTGGGACTATGAGAAGGGCCAGTGGAAGTAAAGGGGTGGTTGGACTGTGGCGGAGGTGACGCAGAGTCTGGACCCGTCACTTGAACATGGCTTCGTCCCACTCTGTGCAGCTGCTGTTGAAATCAAGCTAAATTTGAATGTCGCGTTAGAAATGTTAAAACAAACCACTAGGAAGATGGAGCGTATCGTCTCTGGGGTGATTTTGCTCTGTGCCACATCTTCCCCAACCCCTGCAGCCTTCTGTCATGGTGATAACTGTGTCTCTCTGGGTGAAGCCTTATAATAAATAATGTTTTGCTGATGTCTCTGTGCCAGTCTTTTTTTATGTGGTGTAAAGCTCTGCTCAGCTGCTAATCTGCTCACAAGACTGAAAATCTGACTATGCGAGAGGGGCCACACATTACATTTCAGCAGTTTCAGAGTATATTATTATTTGGTTTAAAAGGAAATTTCTGGAATTTTCAGTCCTATCTGAATGACTATATCGAGTCATTATCTGACCACGACTAGGTCGGTCACCAAAACTGTTAAAGGATAGCGACACTAAATCAGCGGAGTACTCGTGAGATGTGATTCTATAGTGATGGTCGCAGCGGCTCCTAAATGTTATAAAATACGGTCTACAATGACGTCTACCCACAATGTTCTCCCTTGATCACTGAATCAACCGACAGAAGGGGGAGTGTCAGAGCTACAACACATCAATCCAAAAACAGCAACAATAATCCATATTTACTGGGTGTCCATTTGAAATGTGCAATTTATGCTCAGTAAAGTCAGAAATGTCACATTGAAATGAACTTTCTACTTGTAATCCCACAATGGATGATGGTGATCGACTGTGGGAGCCAAAATTACAATCACGCAACTCATGCACATTGAGCAAAATGGTGATGATTCAAAAGGGTCTGACATCTTGAATAACTGCTGACTATTATACAGCAAAGGAGACAACAATGGAATAATAATGAATAAGGGCCCTTGACCTGGTTTAAGCTGACTGTCTGGACACAGTGACAGAAGGTCTCACTTACTGTACAGACGATTCAGACCGATCACTTTACTCACCGCAGATGGATGAGAGGAGGCCACATTGTGGTGCGACCGCCGCCGAGGAATTGTGAGACATCAGGCTACACGCAGGTGCTGGTCACGCAAAGACTCATTAGTCGACACTGATGCAGCCAATGGGATCAAGTAAAGCGCTTACAAATTCCCCTCAGTGACACAAGGAAATAAGTCCACGCAAACTCCCCCGTGAATCTCGGAACATTTGCATTTATGTTGCCTTCTTCATGTCATGAACTTTTTCATGCCCCGTTATGATTGTGGGTATTAAAAGGGACCGTGTATTTTGTTTCCATCATCGCATATTTCTATACAAATAAAGATATTAATGAAAAGGTATGTCATATATATTATCATCATATATCATCTGTCCCCTTTTAGCTCATCTAGGATTTTTCCAGAACAGACATACCACACAGGCCTGTAACATGTCAACTCTTCAGCTCTGTAACAGTGTTTTTGTTTTTGTTTTTTGCTTTCTCCACTAGATGGTGCAGAAACTTCCTCTGAGCTCAGCTGCAGGTTTGACCAGTACCTGGCAGGAGTACTTCTGATACAAATGCTTAAGTGAGGTCACTTTTATTTCTATAGCACACATAGAAACAGCAGGAGTCATCCCATAGTGCTGTACAATTGCAGCAGATAGATTAGGTTGTAAGAGGTGCCAGGATAAAATCTAAAACAATGCAGAAGGCACAAGAGATTTAAGAGCAGACGTCACTTGTGGAGTTATGACTATACTTTTTCAATTTCTCAGGTTGAGGTTGCTGCCCTTGTTTTTGTTTTTTTTACTGAGAAAAACACAGAACCGTGGGAGAGGCTGAAGGCAGGATGGAGATCTAACTTTGACTGATCTACGGGAAGTCATGTGACCACAGCTGGTAGACCAGCTTTCACTTGTTAAGTTGAACCAACATTTGATTTCATGTTTTTTTTTTTTTTCACGTGTTTGTTCATTATACAGCCATGTGTGTATGTATAATGCTTTAAAAATGAATATGGACCAATGACATTCTCCTGCAGCATCCTAAGACAGCCTATAGAGCCTGATAAATATCACAGTGATGGGTATGAAAGTAAATATGTTGGAACCACTGTCAACAACATTTAAAGGTAAAACATGATTTCAGTCATTAAATTATATTAATATCAGCATCTCCCTGACATTCTGAACCCTATTCAGTTGTTGTCTATGTGATGATTTGCAATAACCTGGCTGATCCTCTGACCCAGGACTCCAGACTTCAGAAAAGACAAGACAGACTCAGCACATCTTCCAACTTGGGCTTTATTAGGTTCAACGCAATTTGAAATTTTACAATGCCGTTCTAAGACATACATACAGACCATTTGGACGTGGTTGTGATTTTCGATTCTGTACTCTTGTGACCAACAGAAATGCACCAGAGACCTGACTTTTTTTTTTTTTTTTTTGAAAATATCTCTCTTGCTTTGTCTGCATTTTCTTGACAAATAGCAGTCCAATAATCCTAAAAAATAAAAAAAATAAAAAAGGAAAATAAAAACACAACAAATGACAATGCACACCAAAGCAAAGATGGAGTTTAAGGCCATTTGAGGGGCACAATTCTGTGTTTTACACCAAATATAAATAATGTTTAAAAGCCATCGGTTCTGCTTTTCCTTAAATATTGTCACTAAGCTAACAAACTATTCTAATTGGTTTAAATAACTAGCATATATATGTATATATAGGGTCGTGCCAATGCTGTCACACTTCCTTCATTTGTGCCTCCTTCAGGAACATTTTGCCAGACAGAAAGTCACATACATACACACACAGAAACAAACGCACACTCAAAGGTGTGTAGGAAAGGAATTTGTTTTTCGTGAGGGCCTGGGCAGCAGAGAAAACGCCGCGAGCAGCTTCTTGTGGGGCACACACTAGAAAAATATAGATATATCTATATACTGTACTGGAATGTAAGACAGCATCACCTTGGCTAATGAGATGCTCAGGACACAAGCTGTTAGAGGGGGGTGCTCATCTGTTTTTCTATTTTTTTTTTGGTGAAACATTTGTACATGTGATTCTGTGGAGATGGAAAAGTCAGCATGGATGAGGGGAGGGTGAGTCCTGCTTGGAACAGTGCAGTGATGGATGTATCACCTGGAAATGTTGATTCGTTTATTTATTTTTCAAATCTGTTTTACGCTCGCTGCCTTTCACGTTTCCTCTCTGCAGCTCCTCCAGATGATTCTCCAGCTGAACCTTGTGCGACGAGCCGCACGTGGCGCCTGTCAGTCCCGCACCACAGTCGCACTGCACTTCATAGTCATTGTCAGCTCCAGATGCCATTTGGAATAAGATCAAATTTGACGCAGTTGGAAGGTACTGGAGATGGACAGGAGCGCCGCCCCCACCCCCACCCCCACCCCCACCTCCACCTTTCCCTCCAGTCTCAGTAAATTAACCAGGCTTCTAGTTGTGGGTGCGTGTGCGCTCCTCCTACTCCGGGTTTTAAATTAAAGATGGAGAGCTGTTTAGAGACAAAGCCAGGGTCTCTTTCTCCGCCCGTCCCGTGTGGACGACATCTGACTGGTAGGTGTGGATATTACACCAGCACACGCGCGTGCGTCGGTGTGAAGCAGCAGGTGGCCCTGCGGTGACTGACGCACGTGACGTGGCGCGGCGACAGGCGGGGGACCGCGGAGGACGGGGGTGGGGGTGGGGGTGGGGGTCCGCTGTCACTGAGATCAGTCGTCGCTCCTCACGTTGCTACATGCATCGTTTACTAACACAACAGCACGACTCTGACCGTGAGATGCAACAAAGGGCTAAAAAGTAAGGAATGGTTACTTTAATTAGCACATGGTGGAAAGCAACAACAAAAAGAGCTTGCTGTTCTAAAACTGCAGCACATGATACAGATTTTATTGCAAAATGATCAGTGAAAATGACAGATACTTTATTTTAAACCCCGTTACTTACAGAAGCGACTCAGGTTGCAACTAATGGCTATCTACTTGATTACTCGATTAATCGGCTGTAATACGTGAGAAGTAAGTGAATCATGTCAAAGACACTCACTTTATTATCTTAAAGAGAGAAGTCGTAGATGTTCGTTTGAGAAGCTTCAGCCTCTTTCCTTTCTTTGTGCTTGATAATTAACATTGTACTGTATAATGATGATATTTTAATTGTTAGTCTGAATTTGTTCAACAACTAGAAGTCCTGCGAAGCTTTTACAACTGGTGTATGAATAATTAATGTGACTGACGGCAAAACTGATAAGAATCAGACCTGACCGATGTGTTGGCTAATGAGAGCAGATGATTCCTCGAGGAGATTTGATTAGAGTCACAGAAATGTTGTTAAAAACTGTTGGAACTGTATATTATGTCCGTGTGGGTGTGTACGTGGGTTGACGACAGAACTGTCACTGGGTTGGCGCTCACTAAGAGACATGTCAGCAGGATGTAGTTTTCCCACCAGAGGGCAACGACAAGTACGCTGTCAGTACAGTATCTTGGTCACATTTATAAGAAAAAATAAACAATTAGAAATTTGCCACCATCCTCTGTATCATTATGCGATTTTCTTAACTCCCAAGGATCAATTCCAGAATTGGCCAAATGAAATCCAGAATCATTCAAATAATACTCATGAGAGTTTCACGTCAGTGTGTGATCCAGCATTTGTGGCCGATTTTAGCTAAGAGGTTAAGAAAAGCTGAATGTGAAATTGGGCGTTAAAGTAAAGCTAAATATCCAGCGAGCCTCGACCTGCATCCATCCTGCGTGTTGCTACAGTACTTGCTGCGCTCTTTAGCTACTGTGCAGTAAACATGGAGGGTCCGCCGCTTGCATGAACTGCAGCTGCACCGACTGCAAAGGTCGCACACGCTCTCACACACACACACACACACACACACAGTGGTCTGGCAGCGAGCAAGCTGACTTCCACACAAACAGGATCAACGCTGTCACTCAGGGGCCAAGTATGACCATAAAGCAGGGGTGGGCGGGAGCAGTGGGGTTTTTAATGGTTCACAAATCCAAAAACCAAACGCACCAACAAACACAAACAAGCAGAGGGTTTAGTTTCCCGCTGGGCTCTGTCTTTTCCTCTACGACTCCCATGTTTTGGTAACTAAAATCTGTGGGGCTCCTTCTCATTTAACCATTCACACGAAACCTAGAGGCGTGAAAGCACGGGGCGAGACGGCAATCAGCGTCGTGGATTATGATGTCACGCTGGGCGCGCTGGCAGGCGGGAAGACGGGAACTACAGGCGCAGGTGCTACGTCCTCCCCCTGCTTTCGTTCTCCGTATGGCACGTACGCAGCCATCGCAGAGCTGTGGGGGGAACGCATCATCTACCGCCACGCTGCGAAGGCTGGGATCAGTTTTAGCCTCGTTTGAGAATGAAAATGGGAAACCCCCCCAAAAAACAAAATTTGTTAAAACTAACACATACATACATACAGAAAGAAAAAAGAAAAATGAAACAGGAACGGGTGGAGAAAAGGTGAATGAAAGAATAATATTCCTGTCTCTGAGGAATAAGGTGAAAACATGAACACCAGTAATTCTTCCTCTTCCCAGTCTTTTTCCAACAACATGTGTGTGTGTGTGTGTGTTGGGGGTGGGGCAGTAAACATCATCAGCAGTTCTGACGAGACAAACAGGACCTTCATTTTAACTTCTGCGGTGTGTGTGCTGGGGGGGAGTGAAGGAGGCAGGTGTGTGTGTGTGTGTGTGTGTGCGTGGGGGGGGGGTGTTGTCACAGGAAGGGAGAGTGTGTCTGCGAGGGTTGTCCTCCCTCACAGGCGCTTCTGGGCGATGAGCGAGCCCACCACCACCCCGGTCACCAGGGTCATCCCCGCCAGCAGCCACTTCTTGAAGCTCTCCTGAGACCTCCGGCTCTCCGCCGCCGCGTCCTGCCCGAAGAGCTCGGCGAAGTGCTCCTGGAGGAGGGGAGACGGAGGAAAGGGTTAGCACCGGGGTTACCCGCCGCTGACGACGCGAGGTGTATTCAAATGAAACCCGCGCGCGCACGCTTCCTAAAACTCCCCATTCAAAACCCCCTCCAAAACAGGAAAAAGCCACAGGCGGGTTTAGAGAGTCAGGTGGATTCCCTTCTGCAAAGGTCTCAAGGCCTCAAACTAAGCAGACGCCCACAGCTACGTATCCATATGACTGTCGCAGCCCACGCCATCGTGTGCGGAAATTTCCATCCACCTCGGCAGTCGCACGGGGAAGGCACCAGCAGGACCAGCAGAAAGCCCCAGAAGCGAGCTGCGTTGGCACCGCGCTCACCAGTGACAAGGGCTCGTTGATTTAAAAAAAAAAAAAAAGTTGCTGTGACCTGGTCACAGAACTCCTTGCTTCAAAAACAACAAAAAAAACGCCCAAGTTCCCACCAAACTTCCCCTCCCTCTCCGGGCGTCCCTCAGTTCTGCAGAAGCTCCCTGCAGAACCGTTACTGCTGCCGACATTCTTTCCCACCGTTTGTCCTCGGCACCGCCCACTGAAATCATTTCCTGGAAACGGAGGGGCAGAGCGCGCGGCCGGCCAGTGGGGGGCGACGTTCCGGCTGAAATCTCACACGCAGACGCGACATGGGAGCAGCTGAACGTGCTTTTCAAGCATCAGTCCTTCACCTCAGTCAGTAGAAGTTCAGCTCCTTCTGAAAGGAGAATCTGATGAGAAATTACATGTGAAAAAGTCAAATGACTCATTCTGTCTGGAGGAGGAGACGTCAGAGGAGGATTTGGGGCAGGGGGGCAGGGGGGCTGTTACTGGAAGGAGGACTGAAACACGAAAGTGAAAGGACTGCAGAGGAATCCTTGAAACACAGAATTTGTTTGTGTGTGTGTGTGTGTGTGTGGGGGGGGGGTACTTGCTGTAAACAGGGTAAAAGAGGGTCTGGAGGGGTCAGAGCAGTTGGAGGAACACTGGCCCGGTGTTCCAGAAAGCGGAGTCAACGCGCCCTGAAGCTGAAGCTGCAGACCCTGAGCGGCCCGTCAAACAGACCCAGCACCTTCCTCACTGATGGCAGTCATGAAACTTGCTTTTTCTTGTCGTGTGTGACGATAAACACTTTGAGTCTTGAGAAGACGTCACAACGGATGGGAATCAAAAATCCAGTGTCAGTCGAGCTGCGCTGTGCAGCAGGCGTTCAGCTGTCGAGCTGCAGGAATGCTGCAGCAGTGCGCCTGACCATCCGTCACCGCATCACACGGAGGCGACACATCGCCGTTCGAAGAAGCCTGCGATTGTGCGTTAAAGTGGCAACGTTAGCGAAGGACGCCCGAGCGGGGCCTCCCTCTCATGAAGCCAGCCTCTGCGAACGCATGAGCTTGGAGATGAGACGGTGGGCGGGGGCGGTTACGAGTTAACGGACTCAGCAGGGCGCAGGATCGGGATCCTGTCACTCCTGATCCTGGTCTAGTTTCTATAGCGCCACCGCAAATGCAAACTAAAACCTAAACCCACTGCTGCTGACCGGTCCCCGGGCCCTCGGGAGACAACAACAACAACAACAACGTGTGTCACAGCGTGACTATGTATATGACATATGCGTAAGAGACGGGTGTTGCTGAATACAGTTCTGAGGAGAGGCTGATCTTTCTAAGAATATGCAGGGTGTGAATATGCTGGAAGAAGATAAGGTGCGTGTGACCTCACGCCTGAGATGTGCGCTCTGACCTAACTGAGCTAGAAACTGCTGACAGCTCAGTGCGTTTGTGTGTGTTTGTGTGTGTGTGTATCATCATGACATCATGAGAACCGGATCTGGTGACGGTGCCGAGCGTCTGACAGTAACAGCAGGGTTTACCGGCTCCGTCTAACCGACAGATGAGGAGGCAGCGGCGTCCGGCCCTGGTGCCGGTTCTCATGTGACAGACGCGCACGGCGAGCGTGGGCTGGAAGAGGACACAGGATACACTCTGAATCAGGGCTGTCAAACTCATTTTATGTCAGGGGGCCACATACTGCCAAATTTTATCTCAACCAGACCAGTAAAACCATGGCACAGTGGCAAAATTGCAGACTTTTCTGACTTTTTACACTTTGCAAAACCATCTCGCTCGTCGCTCGTCAGTCTTACGGCCCGCGGGCCGTGAGTTTGACACTCCTGCTCTAAGTGAACAATCGGCACACTCACTGAGCAAACATCCCTGAGAGGTTCGTGTGTTTGAGGACGGAATCCGAGGAATTCGTTAACCTGTAACTTGGTGCGACGCGGGGGCGGGGTCTCGCCCGAGGCCGAGGCTCGCTCAAGGCGCGCTGACCGAGGCCGCGTCGGCGATAGCGAGGACTCTCTCCGACCCCGGACGCTGCCGAGAGAGATTAAATATTTGGCTCCGGCTCGGCTTGAACTTCCTGCCGGCCTTGACGCAGCACACCACCGGTTTGAGGAAACGCAGACTTTGTAAGTTACGACACGACACGGGCAGGTTCATCGGCATCGAACAGGTGCGTGCGTAGAAGGAAGCTGGAGGAGAGCCGCTTTCCCTCGTGATGGCTGCGCTGCAATAAAGCGGCAACGACCCACGTGGGGTTTCTAAATGGCTCTTAATGACGCAGTGTGATTATACGGCGCTGTCCAGTGTGCAATGTGAGTCAGTTCCTCAGTGAAGGGCCGTCGGAGCGCCGCCCTTTGAAATCCTCCGAAACAATGCCAGGAATGTGGAGCCGTAGAGGACGACGACGCCTTGCGACGGGGGCCGACGCCTGTGAAGCGGGCGTGTCGCGACATGTCAGCGCGCAGGGGGCAGGAAACATAAAGCGAGGCGGCGTGCGGATCACGCGGCCGCGTGGAGGCGAGCGCGGGAACGCTGCCTTGAACGCCGTCAGGTGGGCGCAGCAGGCCGACTCCGCCTGAGCCCCTTTCGAGTCTTGCTGCTCTAGTCAAAACATAAGCATGCCAGCGAGGAAAACGTGGTTAAGACGACCTGATCCCCACAAATGGGCCTGTTAGGCCACAAAGCTCCCTCCACAGATCTAAATCTCCCCGTGAAGCAGAGTCTGAGCTACAGCTTCAGGCTTTATTGCAGCAGCCGGGCGCATTTGATGGGATTTTAAAGAGTCCAAATGGACCAAAGGGGACAGAATGGCTCCGGGGGCGAGGCTGCTGATGCTCGCTGTTTCTGTTATTGGCAAAAATCAACAGTCCATCCTTCACTTCCCTCCTGCACAAGCCCACTGGTCCCTGCTAACGACGGTCAAACTCGTATCTACGTGTTCACGGCGATGGAGCAGCGAGGTCTTTTGAGCAGTTTTGACAGCTGAAACCTGAAAGCATGGTAACGGAGATGTACCGAGCAAAACATCATCCTTTACATAAATTAAGGCTGCCACATCTATGTTAGGCCAGATGGGCTCGCTAGCAAAACCAAAAACCCATTCTACTTTCTAGTTTCTATTTTCAGTTGTCTATCACCGAACTATTATGCATGACACGTCTAAATGAGGAGCTAACGGGCAGCATACTTGTCGCGTCCGCCTCATTTATCGTGGAGGCGACATGCGAAGTGGAGTGGCACCGATGATCTTGGGTTTTGACGTGCGTCGTCGCCGGCGTCGCCAGCGGCACCAGGATGCCGTTTCTATTTAAATGTAATTGGTGTGTCACTTTAGAGGCAGCGCCTGCAGCGCGGCACCTTTGCATCTGTACACGTGTTTCAAATCGCTGGTCTTGCCCGTTATCTCATCATCTCTCTGCCTGTAAACTTCATTCTGATCAGAAAGCATGAAAGCCTTCATATAACATGGGAGGGAGGGGGGTGCGCTTCATTTCTTCAGCAGCATTACCAGTCAGCTCACTATGCACGTGTCGAGGCAGCGCTGCTGGTTTGATATGCTCCCCTGGTCGCGCCTGGCAGGTAAACCCTGTCTTTAACCGCTCTCTCCCTCTCCCCGTTCACACGGTCACGCCTTTATTTCTTTATCTGGGCTGCGCTCCCACAGGAAATCGGGCGCTAGGCAGCGGCCCGCCGAGCGCTTTCAGGCCCCGGCTGCGTTTCTGCCTCTTCAACTTTCGCTTTTCTTTGTTAGCGAGGGAGAAGACGGGATGGGAAAAGGATTAGCTCATGAAAGCAAAGGGTTTTTGACGTTAGAGGGAGGAGAGGAGAGAAATGGTAACGGGCGCAGGGAAGGAGACCGTGCGGTCGGTTGCCACGGCTACCGGGAAGCAGCTGATTAGCGCGTGCGATGCGCGTCTGGGTCAACCCAGGTCCATCTCTGTGACAAATGGCCCGACGCCGCATGAGGAGAAAGCAGCGTTTTTGTCATCATTAGCAGGAAGCCTCCCATTCATCAGCTCTGACTTGGTGGTTGCTCCGGTGTTGCACCATAACAAGCAGCAACACTCAAATCCCCTGATGTTGAAACCCACTGAACACGACACACACCACACACATGCACACACACACACACACACACACACACCAGGCATCGATTAACACCCCACATCCTCTTCCTCATAGGCTGAGAGCAGACTGAAACTCAATAACTTGGGGACACTTTGAAAAAGTGCACCGCGGCAATATTGGCAATCGCGTGTGCAATCAACAAAAAACCGGCCTCGGGGCGTGAGGCAGGTACAGAACAATCTGTGTGGCTCCTTACCTCATTACTGAGAACATTCAAAATGACCACAGGTTGACACACCCACAACAAACAACGCACAAGGACTCGTCCCATTTATAAACGATCAAACGCCCAGGCCTTTAACCCAGTGACAAAATGAGTCAACGATGTTGACACCTGACGGATTTACATCATTTATTGTGATGAATGAATGACTGCTAATTATAAATAATGAAATAATTTATATGATCATTATTTCATAATTATGTAAGGCTGTTTGGTTGATTCTTGATTTGGACTAAGACTGGACAGAATGGTTGATGGTATTAACACATTATTAACAGAACTGGGCCGTGTGGATCGGTGTTGTGTAATAAGTGACACACTAACTAACTAACTAAACCCGGAAGCGCAGTACTTGTGACACTAAGGGAGGAAGCTTGGGCTTGACGCGGATCTCTCACACAGATCATTCAACCTCGGCGTCTTCACTGCCCGTGCAAGTGATTCCTCCGTGTGATGCGTTTAAGTTCGGCGGAGTTTCACGGAAGAACAGTGCTCGGACTGTGTGAAAGCATCTGAGCTCGCTTTCGCCGGACAAAACCGGCTTTGTGGCAACCTGCGGAGCGTGAGGCATTCAGGCCACGGTGCTGATGCCAGAGAGCAGGCTGGAGGTGGCCTTCACAAGCGGAGAAGAATCCAGAGGATCCTGCGTCACATGGCCGACAAATCCCCCTCCCCCCCAGTTTGTTGCCTCAATAGCAATGACTCGGCAAAAACCACCCGGACCGACCAGCTTTGACCGGTCCCCTCCACAGAGAGGGGACAAATGCAAACGCAGGGGAGTCACAGTTTCAGGAAGTGGAGCTGCACGGGGATGAGTCAATCAGTACTGCCAGGATTTTGTTTTTTCATGACGCTTGAAGCATGAACCCCCAGTTCTGATCCACAGTATGAACCCAGTGTCCAGTGACCGGATGTACAAAGTGCAGATTACCACAGGCGGGCATGTTTTGAATTCCACGTTCATTGCCAAGGCCATATCTGTAAATCTGTGTGTGTGTGTGTGTGTGTGTGTGTGTGTGTGTGTGTATGTGTGTGTGTGAAGGAGTGAATGAGTGAGCAGAAAGCACTGAGTCACGCTAAAGACCTCAGTCAGTCAATGAACACACAGGAAGGAATGTTAGGACACGAGAGCTTTTGTTGTGCGCTTCTATTCTCGACTCAGTCTGAGGCAGCGGCTGATCGTCTTATCAACACACAACGTCCGCTCCCACTTGTTTGAGAGAAGTGAAGTCAGCGTTGCAGAGGAGAGGCTCCGCACAGCGCTTCATCTCTGTCCGACGCTCGGACGAGAGAGGTGAGCGGGCGCAGGACGGAGGCACGGGGTGACAAGGAGCCCGCTGATCTGCATGAGTCACGAGGAGAAGGAGCTGAGCTCATTTGAAAAAAATAAAACAGATGTCATCAGTCCCGGCTGTGGCCGAGCAACGCTTCCTGTAAATTGCAACACTTTTGTTTGCGCACGCGGACGCTGCGTGGCCTTGTGCTCGCTCGCTGGCACGCACACACGCACGCACACACACACACACACACACACACACACACACACACACACACACACACACACACACACACACACACACACAGCCCAGGGTCCAGCGTGGAGGGGCAGCACGTGGTTTTGTTAATTGCGTCACCCGGCCGTCAGAACCCGCGCGGCGGGTGAAAGGCTGTTTACAGAGTAACACGCGGAGGTGACACGATGTCCTTGCTGATGAAATGAGGTGAGGTCATCCAAGCAGAGGGTGCGTGCGAAGTGCGGCGAGCGCCGATCTGCGCCCGTGACCCGTGCCTTACATCGCGCCGACCGGACCACCAGCAGATCGCCCGCTCAGAGTGACTCGGCAGGACGGACTTCTGCCGTCACACGGCTGAGCTACGTGAGGGCTCAGACTCGCGCTGTCAAATTGGGCTCAGTTGCATCCTATTTGCCTTGATTATTCTGGAGATATTTTTAGAACCTGATGGGAGACAATCTGTGGCAAAAGCCAGCTGACTGGGCACCGCTCAGAAAACACGCACCCATAATTCACAGTGCTTGTCGGGATAAAAGAAAAACCCTCTGCAAAATTTGTGCAATCAAACCGGGCCGTGACAGGGAGTGGATCTGGATGAATGTCCTCGAATGGCCCGGCCAAGCCCTGGACCAGAAGGCCATCCACGGCAATGACTGAGCTCAGGAATCAGCCTGTGGCTCTGACTCGCACAACAAGGCCTACGACACGCTGCTGGTGCTGGTGGACGAACACCCCGCACGTCTGGTCTCCTCACGCAGCGCTCACGTCAGTCTCAACGCAGCATCCTCAGAAAAAAATCTATTAAATGACCTCATAACCTCACAATCTTCCCCCTGCTCAACGCCGTCGCCATCACATGATTACTGCACTCGTTATTACCACCAGCCGTTTTTAGCAGCTTGGTGGTCGCGTGACGTCAGCTTCATTCGTTGTGGCGTCGCGTCCGTGCCCCATTACGAAATACACAACAATGTGAGCGCCTGTTCCTCTTCCCTTATCAAAGTCCTCATTATCTCCGCAAGCTCCCATCTCTTCCTGCTCCTCCTCAAGCCCCCCCCCTCCACCATTTTCATCCTTATCACCACGGGCCGAGGAATTTTCCAGGAGCGACAAGATCAGGCCGACTGCCAGCGTTCTCACATGAGCAGAAGAGGAAGGGATCTGCTGGGCAGAGAAGCCCACCGCGGATGCTGGCTGATGCTAACGGCAAGATGCGACCAGCAAAGACAGACCGCTCGAGCTGAGAGAAGAAGCTGCACGCGCTGTGCCGGGCGAATATGGAAAACACGTCTCACACTTGCTGATCCCTGAAGAAGAGAGCGTCCTTTTAAAAAACCGCGACGCCGAAAAAGCGCATGCTTCATACGGCTGGAACGATTCTTCAGCCGCGCGTGGCTGTTTTACATGCCAGTCTCTCTGTAAATTGGGGATTTTCCCGCACTGGATGCTTTACTCGTTTTTTTGGGACGCGCTGTCGGGGGTGAGAAATCGCGACGTGTCAAAGACGAGCTGACGGGCGGCAGCGGTGCGCAAAAGAAACGAGCTGAGGGTCAAGCCAGGAGGCTTTAACAGAGAGCGGCGCGGTGAGAACTTGTAAGACTTTTTGGGTTCTTCTTCTGCACGGCCACCGAGGGAAAAAAAAAAAGGAGTTCAGTCGGAAAGCAGGACTTTCACAAACCGCTCCGCCGGATCCCGGGGAATGAGGACGAGCAGCTTCACGGCAAGAACAGCCCACAAGGTCAATGTTGGCACTCCAAGTGCGATGGATCGTTTCCAGGAAGCGAAAACAAGGCGCTGGAGGAACGAGGAAATTGAATCATTGAACGTCCCCTCAGCGGTGACACTTTGACGGTGTTGGTGCCAGGACTCAGAGCGGGCTCTGCGCGCGCGTGCCCGTGCTGAGCCGGCGGTGAGGCCATGAATTAAACAGGAGATTAATGAGTCAGGACACGGAGGCTCAGACTCCAATCTGTTCCCTGCCCCACTCTGGGGGCTGCTTCTCCCCACAAAACCCCATTCTGTCAGCAAACGCATGCACACGCACACACGCACACGCACACACGCACACACGCACACACGCACACACGCACACACGCACACACGCACACACGCACACACACACACACACACACACACACACACACACACACACACCGCTGAGCCGCGACGTGAAGGCCCGGGACTCGGGGCAGCGCGCGCCCGTCTGACGGAAGGGGTGCAGTCGAGGAAAAGTGTGAGGACGGAGAAGGAGACGGGGACGCTCTGTGACCGGGCGTCTTCACCGCGACCATGAGAACCACCATCTGTCTGGAAGGGAGGCAGAGACGGAGACCGGCGCGGCTCAGAAATAAAGAGGAGCACACAAACACAGGCGGGGAGTAGGACAGAGAGAAAAATGAGAGGAAGCTGGAACAAAAGCACGAGGGAGAATCGGGCTGCAGAGGGGGGAAGAAGCTGACGAAAACCACTGGAAAGCGAAAAGGGGGAAACCCGTGAGTCGGAGGACAGAGGGGCTGGACGGCGTTCATTTCGACTCCGCTCCCTGCACATCTTCTCTCTCCTTCTCCATTACCCCCCCCCTCTCTCGTCGCGGAGCCTCCGAGGATCTCTTTTGTCTTCATCGCTTCGCCCCCCTCGGCCGCTCGAGCACGCCCGTGACGAAGATAACGGCGATGGCCTCGCTGTTCTTTATCATCATTTAGCCCTGGCGCCGCATTACCATGAAATCCTCATCAAGCCCCTCCATCCGTCCCCTCTCCCGCTTTTAATGCATGCCACGAGACGCGCTAATCCCGCGACGCGCTTCGTAATCTGATCCCAGATATGAAGGTGGAGAGGAGGGCGAGCAGGGACGAGAGCGATGCTCAGGCTTTTCACCGGGACACAGGGTGGAAAACATGGAGGGAGGTAAAAAAATGAGGTGACACGCAGACGGGGGGGGGGGGGTGTCTCGTGACCTGATTTCACCATTAAGCCTCGGAGAAGCGGAGCAGCCGCCAGACGCCAGGCGTCTTCCCTCGCTCACAGCTGCTCCGGCAGAGTCACCGGCCTCCGCCTCTCTCCTCGCCCCTCGTCTTCGGCCTCCACGCCCGATGCATCCGCTCTCTAATGGCTCCGCACGGACACGCACGTCTATTACACAGCTGGATGTCCGCGCTCTACACAGAGCGTGCGGTGGCGTCTCGCTGCTGCGACCTCAGTGTGTGTGTGGGACGGAGGAGGCTGAGATGAAGAGATTCAGAAGCAGTCCAAACACTGCAAACGTGGTCATTAGAGTCTGTATTGATGTTTCCCTGCTGTGTGTGTGTGTGTGTGTGTGTGTGTGTGTGTGGGCTATAGGTCCAGGACCAATTCAGACACACACACACACACAAAACAACAAATACATCAAAATCTTCTGTTTCTTTTTCGTCACACCGTTCTCTCGCAGGAGGCAAACGGAATCATACAAGCTGTGGCTCTGAGATACACACACGCACGCACACACACACACACACACACACACACACACACACACACACACACACACACACGTATGTCTGTCGCACATGTCGCACACGCTGGTTGAAAGCCGCGCACACAGGGACAATGGAGGCGGCTCCGGAGTCGATCTGCATACACCCGCCCGCCGCACAGAGACCTTTATTGACAGCGCTCCAACAAAAGTGACCGCCATTGATCCACTGCAAAATGGCTTTGCCGCAGCATCGTGTGTGCGCGCGTGTGCGTCTGTGGATTTTGTGCGTGTGGCCAGCTAAAGAAAGAGACAATGACAAAGTCGCCATGAGAATCGGCGGCTCCCTTTTCGGCGACGGCTTCACCCGCAAAGCGCCGACACACCTGTGGGGAAACTAAAAAGCCAGTCGAGCGAATTCCTGTGTGTGTGTGTGTGGCCACGGGTCCTTTGTTCGAGGCGGTCACGTGACCGGGCCCACTTGCCGCCGTCCCCTCCCCTCTGCAGCACGCCATCGTACAATAAAACGCTGGAACGTACGAGGCAAAGATGCCCCCGCATCAGGCGCGATTACAAACAAACGCGCAATCGGTTTGTGGAAACTTTGCTCAATGAGCGAAAACGCCGTCCTTACAACAAAGGCCAGAAAGCTCCAAAAAAAAACAAAAAACGCCACATCTCTCCTAATTAGCCAGGCGTGAGCCATTAGCGATGAGGGGAGGAGGAGGAGGAGGAGGGCGGGAGATGAGAGGGGGGCGAAGATGAAGGCATGGTGCAGGGGGTTAGCAAGCAGGGATCAAGTCAGAGGGAATCGATCGCGCTGAGGACCGGCAGCATGTGTGTGTGTGTGTGTGTGTGTGTGTGTGAGACGTTCAGCCACGATCATCCGTGTAACACTGCAAACTGGAGACAGGTGGCTCCTGAGACGGAGGGATGAAAAGTGATAAACAGGATCGATTGGTGGCAGGGGGAGGGAGGTGTGCACGTTGAGGAGGTGGAGGAGAAACTGAGGGAGAGATGTAAAAAGAAGGGGGGGGGGTTGTTAGAAGGAGAGAGAGAGAGAGAGGGAGAGAGAGATGGGGGCGGGCTGGATGGGTCCCAGGGGTGAGATTTCCTGCTCGTCTTCGATAGGGCCGTCTGACAGACGACTGCGTGGATCTAACTGCCTATCCTATGTGCATGTTAATTACCGGAGGGGGGGGGGGGCACAAAGGAAGCTCAGGTGTTTTCCTTGTCAAAACAAGTCAATGGACTTACCCTCCCAACATGCCCCCCCACCCACCCACCACCACCACCCCCGTCCACATCTAAACTCCAGCCAAGCTTCCCAGACCGTGGCAGCGTGGCTCTTCTAAATGAGTTTTGCCTTTATTAGTCTGTCAGAGGGGAAAAAAACATTGTTTCCCCCGGTAGCGGGTCGAGATATTATTCATCTATAATTGGTAATAACCCCCCCCACACAACCCCGCACCCCCAACCCGAGGCGGCTCAATCTCCACTGAGTAATCACTGCCATCGGCCGCTCTGCTGGAAACGGCGTTATTAGGTCGACGGCGCTGTCTGCCAAGGAGGTTTATTATCTGACGATGTACGGCTTCACTCTGAGACTACAGGCTGTGTGCGTGTGTGTGTGTGTGTGTGTGTGTGTGTGTGTGTGTGTGTGTGTGTGCGTGCGTGCGTGTGCCGCGCTCACCTCACCAGCTGAACACACTGCCTGTGTTTATGTGCGGGAGCATTAACGTGAGCGCTTAGAGAGAGAACAATGGCTTTTCAGCAGCATGACCTGATGTAACTTGTGTTTACACAGGTCCAATTAACAGCCATGTTTACTCACATATAACGATTTTAAAAACCCCCAAAAACAACCTGAACAGCTGACTTCATATTTTCAACAGAATATTCTGACACATGAATCCTCTTCTTTCTTGCTTCTTGCAGGGAGAATGTTTTGGTTTGGGCTGAAACATAAAACTGAAACTATGAATTTGATGGAGAAAGTTTGCCAGTTAATATTCTGTGGCTCCACGCATCAGCCGGCCCACTGATCGCCTCGGTGCGGTGCAGAACGGCGCGTTCGTGTGCGGCCACGTCATAAAACGAGCTTCGGCTAACCCTGTAAATTCCCACCTTTTGGGAAACACCCTTGAACTCCAATTGTGCAAACACTGATCACTTTGCCTCAAACCGTCGCTTTGCGTCATCCACTTCCATCTCCTTTTCACGTCTCAGAACAAACCGTCCCCTTCCTCCAGACTTCCCCCTTCCTCCAGACTTGAACAAGTTTGGTATAAAAAAAGAAAAAAAAAAGAAAAAAGAAGGATGGTGAGACAGAGGGAGGAAGTGACCTTGCTGCCGCTCCGAGCAGACGAGGATTTCATCAGCGAAACGCTGAGGGCGCACCTGCCTCAGCTTCCAACACCTGCCAACGGCTCTGCACCTCATCCCTGCGAGGAGGAGGCGTCGGGGGAGGGACGGGAGGCAGACAGAAAGGAAAGAGAAAAAAAAAAAGAGCTCTTCCGTCTTCAGCTCTACCCAGAGACTCGGTTCGGGGAAACATGCGGGTTGGCTTTCAACAGACGATCCACGCGAAGAGGAGAAAGTGAAGATAGTGTGACACAGAGGTGGGGGGTGGGGGTGGGGGCGACGGAGATGACAGGACGACTGAACTGTATAACCTGGAGGCTTGGGCTACCCCTGCACAAAGTGTGTCGCTTCTGAAAAGTGACAGGGGACGCACATGAAGGCCCGGGGGCTGAATAAAAGTGAATTAGACAAAGCTCACGGGGGAAGGAAGTGGAATCATGTGCTCCAGCAAAAACTGATTCACGGGAAAGAGAAGTGAAACCGCACCAGAGGATGCTGGCGCCTTCCTCACCCATTCAGAGTTTCTGACGAAGTCGCTCACTTCTCCCCGCCGAGGTTACGCTGACACGTGAGCGGCGGCGTTTGCTCGCCAAGCGGCCTGTCTGCTAACGTGTTTGCGTGGGATCTGACTGTACGAGGTGAAAAAGGAAGCAGTGGTCACAATGAGACATCGGTCGAACCTTGCAGCTGAAGCTCTTCATGGTTTTTATGTACGTACTGTTCAACGATGAACGAGCGGGGATGTCTGCCATTGAAACTCAGGGGCCACATGATGCGGCTGATGGAAAAATAACTCTGCAGGTGTTTTCTCAAAAAGTCAAGTACTGGCCAAGATAAAGTATTGGTATTATGGTGGAGGTAAGAGCAACATAACAACAAGTCACCCTGAAGGTGATACACGTGTACGCACGAGCTTTGTGGCCAATCCCAGGAGCGGTGGCGCTAGCACGCCTAAAAACATCAGCACCAGAAATAGGAGAGGGTGTTTTGGAGACCGGACCTCCACAACATCCCTTCACACAGGAAGTGCTGACATCAGAGTGTTATCCTGTCACCTGTTTCCATAACATCACCCAACGCCCCAATGCATCAATTTATTTGAAGGCTGTGGTACAAACAGCAGCTAAGCCACGGTCCGCTCAGCCAATGGGGTGTCGGTTTCCATAGGATCAACCTTCGACCTGGAGTGAATATAAACAGCCCCTCCCCTCGCTCTCGCTCTCCGTCCTACCGTCGGTTGGTCAGCACAAAGGAAGGACGCCTGACCTTAACTGTCCCAGGGGAGTTTACAGGCGCATATACGGAAACACACAAACACACACTGGGCCTGTTGGTACCTGGACAGCCCGCTTTCCGGCCAACCCCAGAAAATCAAAACAGAGCTTTCATCTGTGTGCAGCCGTCTTCATGAAGAGCACAGCAGAGGAGGAAAAAAAGATGGACAGATAGCGGAGGGAAAAAAAAGGGCAAAGCACAGAGCCAATCAACTGACCGGAGTGAAACAAAGGGCTATCTGTAAAAGGACCCCATCCCGCCCCGTGATGAGAGAACTTCGATCCCCCGACACAAAGCCCCCGACCGAGCCCTCTAAGCTCCCGCTTCGATTCGGCTCATTGAGCCCCGTGCTGCTGATCAATTAGAGAAGAGCTGAGCCAGCTGCAGACCACGCACACAAACATGGGCTTCACACTATTTTGACCACGCGCCGGATTCCCGCACCATGTCCCAGTCTCAGGGAGGCTGTTTACACGTGGCTGTACCGGCCAATCTGGGCCCATCTGCATTGAGTCACAACGCACAAAACCTCCAACACATCATCCACACACGTGTCCAGAATGTTCCGCCTGCCCCCGGCCTTCCTCACCCACATGACCGAGCACCCAGGATGCTGAGGGGCGGCGAAGGGGGGCTACACAACAGCGTGTGCGCGCGTGTGGGACTCACCCATCCGCCTTGACTCTGGATCCAGGGCTGAATGTGGTTGTCCAGGTACACGGTCATCCACTCCACGATCCTGCCCACCAGCTGACTCATCTCCTTCTCCACGCACTCCACGCACAGCGCCCCGCCGAACGCGAAAAGCCCTATGATGCGGCCCCAGTTGACGCCGTCCCGGAACACCTCATCCATCACGTTCTCGAAGCTTTGGTAGGCCGTGGCCGGCGTGATGTGCAGCTGGTTGTGCAGGTCGCTGAAGGCGCGGGCGTATCGCAGCTCGAACTCGTTGGCCGAGTCCCGCAGGGCCTCCTTCACCGCGTCCATGCTCGTCGTCGACCGCTGCGGCTGCTGCTGCTGCTGCCGCAGCGGGGACGCCGGGGGGGTGCCGGGACTCGTGCCGTTAAATGTTCCGTTGGCGTGCGTCGCTATCCGCTGCTCCTCGGCCGACCCTGCCTCCCCCCCATCAGTCCTGTTTGGAGACTCACTGAGTCCCATGTGGTTGAGAGGATAGTTTCTCTGGGACAGTTTATACTTAATGTAGAAAAGCACCAGTTCTCTGTTCTGAGACATTTTGTGTATTGGGCGGCTGTTTCTCTCTGCTCCGGTCGGTCTCTGCTCCTCTCTCGGTCGAGCCTCGCTGCGTTGGCTTTCTCCCTGCGTTTCCTCTGTTCACACCACCATGGTCAGCTGATGTCCAGAGGACACTTGGAGGGGGGTGAACACCAAACCTACAGAGGGCTGACCAATCAGCTCAGGCCCTGGAGAGAGACAACAATAAAAGGTCAAAGTCTGGATAGCCCATAAGCATGCTGTGATTAGACTATGTGTGTGTGGGGGTTTTTTTTGAGGGGGGGGGCGTGCAAGGGTGGCGGCTCATTGCATTTGGACAGGTAGGGTCAAAGTGCATCTCTCTAATTGGGCAGTTACATATGGAGCAGATGGTGATGACGTTAATGAGACAATGGTAGGGCGGATACGTGTGTGTGTGGTGGCGCTCGGAGAGAGAGGACGAGAGACAAAGGGAGGGGTGGTGTGAGGAAGGTAAGGTAGGAGCGGGAGATCAGAGGGACGGCCCGGCTCCAGGGTCCAGGCAAGTCTCCTAATCGGTGACCTCTGACCTCCAGCCTGCCTGTTACTGTGGCATACTGTCACACTTTTCTCATTAACTGTGCTGGAGGCTGGTCCGAGTGCAGCCGCCTCCCATCACTGCTGCCACTCCGGGTCTCGCTCTGCTGCAGCACGAGCGCGTCAGCGCTGAGATTTCTCAAACACAACGTCTCTGGGAGAAGATTACTCCACCCGGAGCTGCCGCCACTTGCCCATTCAACTACAGGTTTTGTCTTCATTGACCTGCCAGTAGAATGAGCGGCTCCCATCACCGCACAAAGAAACCCAATAAAGTTCATCTAATCTGCTCGCAGTGTACGTTATGCAGTGAACTCTTATTGAACTCCATGTCCGAAACTCTATCAGCCAAGCATACCTTACCATTTGGTGAGCAATTCTGCGGTTCAGCGGTGATGCGTGAAAGTGTGACTGCAGTCTCGCAATAAGAGTGCAACAAAGGGAGTAACCCTTGATAGCACACTATCACATGCAGGCTGATTATATGATTACAAATGGATACAAAACAATGTTATTGTTGCATTGTTCAAAAATAAAAAACAACAAGCAGAAGAAGAACAACAATATGAGGGTTTAGAGTGTATGATGAAAAATTTGCCCATGAAACAGAAGGAGATTTTAAATCGGTTCGTTTGTAGTTAAATTCAATTTGTGTCCGTCGATGCCTGCTGACACCAGCAGCCGCAAACATTGTGGTGCTGAACGATTAATGAAGGGCTGGGGTAATAATGTTGCCTTTGATTAAAAATCATTGTAAGGGAAACAGTTGGAGCCGAACTAATTAATCAGTTCGTAATCAATAACAATTATAATTATTGGTTTAAATTTTTAAAAATGTGGCCTTTGTCTTTTGCTGCCCATTTTTTTCATGTGATAAGAAATTAAACACATAATATGTTTGGACTGTTGATGGGGCTGAAAGGACGTGCGACAGCATGGCTTTAAGCTTTAGAAAATTATAGAGGGCGAATTTCACTATTTACCGATTAGCCAGAAAATATTCCCAAGATTCATTTGTATAAAAATAATCATCAGTTATTGCCCCCCTTTTTTCCCTGGTAAAAAAAACAAACACATTGTCATCAGTCTGACAACAACTTGACATCACTACTAAGTTGTATGGGGAAACTTCACTTCATCAAAGATTCATGTTTATATCCTGCAGCCAGTAAAATGAGTTTAAGTGGGCCTACATCCCTGAAACAAAGGACAGCAGGAGAGCAGTCCTCTGACAAAGCTCATCATCTGCTGCCTGTCACTGTCCTAACTGAACTGGAGGATGCGCGCACAAACACACACACACACACACACACACACACAAAAGACGGGGGAGGAATATGACCTGCTGGTGATCCCAAACTGTCTGCTGGTTATCATGGACCTGACCTTTCCTATCACGACACTGACATTTAAGCTGATAAGTTGTTGGACTTAATAATTAGTGTGCGGGGCAGAATGAGATGAGCTCCATGCAAATGGTGCTGCTGGCATTACAAAACACACAACTACTCTCCCTCACAGCACAATGGAAGCTGCTTTATTCTCCACAGTCTGACCCGCTGCTGTTTGTGTGAGCGCAAAAAGCGTCCGCTTCTTTCCAAACTGGCTTTCAGCAGCGTACCTGGGCGCACGGCTGGGAGTGAACGCGGCGCAAACGGCTTCGGACTAGCGGATAAAGAGCCACGAGGCTGCAGTGTTTACAACGGCCACCTTGTCCCAAGCTCCCAACACGTGGCTCGGGGTTTTAATAGCCCACAGCCGATGTAAACACCGCGCAGCTCCTACGGGAATAGCAGCGAGGTGCGACGAAATGCGCCGCCTGAATATTTTTAAAGTAGTAAGTGAAATAAAGCGAAGTGGAGGCTGGCTTCCTATCTATTGTGGTGGAATCTGGGCCGGAACTTGGGAGATCGACCGAGCCGCGGGTGCGTTAGCGACACTGCGCTGGCTCAGTCCCTGACGATGAGACTACACGAGATGTGAGCACGAGCAGGAGTGTCCTACCAGCTGTGCCGAATCAAATCAAACGGGAGCTCTCCTCGGTTCCGTTCCCTCTCTGGCAAAAACGTCCCGAACGTGTCAGCCTGTCCTTCTGTCGCTGTGTCTGTACAAAAGCTGTCAAGAGCCAGGAATGCGACACGATCACTTCGTGTGAAGGAGTGTGTATGTTTGCACGTATCCTCCCACGCCCCCCCACCCGCACTCTCCGCACGCCCAGCCCTCCTCGATTACGTAACAGGATGCCTTCATCGACGTCTGAATATCTGGCTCACGCTCACATCGAGAACCCTCGGTCTTTCAAGCTCTAAAACACCGGACGAGCACTACATGTGCGAGAAACCCACATCTGAGACAATTACGCCCCCAATTATTGTGCTGTATCCTAAATAATAGCCTATAAGCAACCCATATAATGGACAATTATAGTAAGCCGAGGAATATTGAATATTATCTTTTAGTTCCGTGTATATAACTGGTGCAGGACGTCTGCCTATTCCCCTTTTGTTCACGTTTTATCTGCGACCTAGCTTGTTGTATTAAGTACATTAACTCAAATATAAAGCACACGACTGACGCACTTCTCTTTAGCCAGTCACTGACGCCTCGTTGGGTCCTATCGCTTTACTCAACGCTTCTGGTATTTTCAATTTAAAAAAGCACATTTGTCAAAATTAATTTACTTACGAAATGAACGGGCTTCGTAGGAGCTCCTGAAAGCAGCACGTACCATCCCATTCTCCTGTCATAAGCACTAGGATGCGACCTTTATTCTTATCGTAATAAAACTAAATCCACTTTGCGACGCTTTTCTCTGTACCAGTTTTAAACGAACATTACCACACGAGGAACCATCATTACAAAACTCACATTATTGTTACACACACACAGACATACAGCTCCATCTAACGTTACTGTAGGTGGCCACTGAAGATGGCTGTCACTGTCATATAACCTAAAGAGTCTTGTCGTAGTCGCTCGTTCGTGGGCTGTAAGCCCGGCACGGTGTAATAATTGTGTCGAAATCATTGAATGCAGCCTGGCAGGTAGAATCTGCATCAAAAAGAACGGCATATGGCTGAGGGAAAGCTAGCAGGAAACACAATTATGGTTACGCATTCTTTCAAATCTGTCGACCTCCTTCGTCCGGCAGGAATCTGAGAGGAAAATCTACCCTCTCTACCATCACTCCTCGCGAATAAATTCACGAACGTTACAAACACAAGGGCATCGGGAATACATTCGTAGAGTGACCAGAAGCTCTTACTTGTATGGTGGTAAAATCATGCCTGGGCCGCTCGGAATCCAGACCCCGGCAGGAATAATCCCATCCGTCATTGCTAGCCTGCCTTGCTAGCTGCTACTGGCTAGAACAGATCCGCCCACAGCTACGTTACCTACCGAACTTCACTGTGTCAGCAGGACAGTGTTCAATCCAGCCCGAGCGCAAATACTCCGTAACAAACTCTTAAGGAACTAAAACAAGTGGTGCTCCTACCACAGAGCGGTATATATCTGATTTAACCAGGCTAACCGGAGCGAAGAGTTACAAAGCTAGCTTTGGCGCTAACTGGCTAAAAGTGAGCTAGTTTGTGTTGTTGGAGCCTCGCGCCTGAACGTTACAGCGGTTATTTAACGTCGTAGTTGTGCACAACACACGCGTTACTGTTTGTCTACCTCACCACCGGTAAATGGATTAATTACATGGTGTTTATTAAATCATGGGTCCAGTAGCTGTCAGGCATCATCCCCTTTTTAGTTGCCCAAACAAAGGATGTGAGAGGTCTCCATAGTAACCTTTGTTAACCCAAAATCTAACGCGCTTCGGGGGCGACGACCAGTTGCAGCACAGCGCCACCCTGTGGACATCGTTATATAAGAATCCGTCCTCCACGGTCCCAGCTCAACAACGACTAACAAACGAACGGCTTAAATACAGAAAAGAGTATGTGAGGCAGACCTCAACGTTTCAGGGCAGAATAAACCACGCAGAAGTGGCTTTAGCCCCGTTGAGCAGCTCGCATTGTGACGTGAGGAGAAGCTCAGGTGTAAACAGTAACACCAGCTCCATCAGCTGCCTCACAAAGACACACGCCTGCAGCTGGAAATGTGTATCGCTTGCATCACCCGTGTTTGACACGTAAACAGTTTTGACTGTGAGAAAACCCCAAACCATTTCAAAACTGGAGTGGATCAGAATTCAGGTTTATTGATTACTTCACCAAATGCTTGGAAGATTACATCACAATATTATGTATAGAACCATATAGCACTTTTGTTTCTAAGTATCTTACATTGAAAACTTTACAGTCTGCATTTTTTTTGTCATTTACTGTATATATATTTATATATTCCCTAGCTTTAGGGAAGAAAAGTAGACATCCATAGTTGCGAGGGAAGGAATGCTTCTCAAAAAATATTTAAATGCACTTTAAATAATTACATACATCCTTCTTTAAAAAAGGCATGGAATAAACTACAAAGGATCCAGGATGCAGAGAGTCCAGGGTCTCTGTCGATGCGAGCTTTGGTTTTTGCTCCATTCCTTAAATCCATCTGTGGCTGAATGCTGCTGTTGAACAGGATACAACACTGATGGGCATTCCAACCATCCAGAGCAAGTTGGTCCGCCGGTTGGTTCTAATACATGAGCACACCGCCTGCAACCGATGTGCGACCACGCGCGTGGGAAGCTGTCAACCACCGAGTCACCTTTTAGGGCCACTTGACGGATTAGAGGAGGGTTTTATGGGCCGGGAGGAGCCGACTCCACGTTAAGTCCTTCAGTGTAAGGCTTAGTGGGTCAACACATGAAGGAATGCACGATAGGTGGGGGAGTAGCCAGTCTTTCAACCAACCTCTCATTGTAAACCAGCAATCATCCTGGGAAAATAATCATAAAATAAATTGAACAAAAAAAGCCCCAAAACAAGCAAAAATAAATAAAATCTCATTGACAGGCAAGAGTGAAAGACAGGACGGTTGCGTCACAGAGAGCAAAGATGTCCCAAACAGAGCAGATCTTCCATAGTGTTGTAAGAGGTTCAGATTGTCTCTTTAACAATGGCAACAGCCTGCTACTGAATAACACGCAAAATAAAGAGGGGAAGAAAACATTAAAGTGACAAATGGTGCCGACACATGAGGGGTGAGATATTACAACATATTTTGATTAAATCACCAAACTCACAATAAGGGCGACACTGATGGTGTCATCATTTTTCTAACAGGCACAGGTGGCCAAAAGAGATTTTCGCAAAGGTCAAAGAAAAACTTCCTCAAATTCAACGGTACAGTCCATTTGCTTTCAGCATGTAGATATACTTTTTTTTAAGTATTAAAAAAAAAAATTGGGTACAGGTTTCTCAACAAAATGAATAAATTAACTGTTTACAGTTCTTTTCTAGTCATTACAGGTTGAGATGAGCCGGGGGGATGATGAATGACGGTCAGCAGAGAGTGCTGGTCACAGTGCTGTTCATCCCCGAGAGAAAGGAGGGAGGAAGTACAGGGTTGAGACTTTTCTACAAGCTGAGCGCGATAGAAAAGCTGAACACTTCAATGCAGAGTCCCGGAGTGAGACAGAAAAGCCACAGTCGCCGTCCTCCTGACGCCGCAGCCGCTCTGTGATCCGTGCCGCTCCCGAGACAGAGGAGGGGAAAAGTCTCTCACGTGTCACGTCCACCTGCGGTCTACTCGTCAGCGCCCGCCACCGTCTCCCTCCCTCCGCCCCGTCCCCTGCGCCCGCCCAGTCTAGGATGCGATGTGGAAGACGGAGCCGATGCGCAGGAAGAAACGCCTGAGGACGGCCCGCAGCTCGGGGATCAGGTCGAACTGCATCATTTCGCACAGCTGGGGGTAGTAGCAGGACGCATGGGGCTTGAACTGGAAAGGTGGACAGGAGAAAATGTTAATTAGCAGCAAAGTGACATATGTACTGTAACTGTAATAAATGAATACATCCAGAGGACACGTCTGTCTTCACTGACCTATGTTTTTGCAGTGTTTTTCTAGTTTTAAGGGCAGTTTAGCTGAATTGAGAAAACTCAAGCAAACAAACACAATGTGTGGCACCAAGATGCGTTTTCACAACTTTCCCAAAATTCACAGCAGTCATTGCTCAAGAGAACGGCGCTGGCCAGTCCACTTGAACAATACTGCTCTAATGTTTTGTTGATGTCGCGGTTTGTGTGGTGTTGGCATTTCCTCCTGCTGAGGCTGCGTTCGTTTTGCTCTAAAATGTCCTGGAAAAAAACCAAGTCACGGGCTGCTGTGAATCACCCATGAATCACGCACTCGCACGGGGGCTGAGTGACGCGTGGGTGACAGCTCAACCTGTTTTTCCGGAATCGTACGGGGTCGGAAATTTGATCAGCATCATTTGTAACCGTTGGCTCCAAGCCTCTTTAATTTCCGATCCTGGTTCAGCTTTAATAACAGCTGGACACAAATATGATCTCCAGGGCTCCATACTGCTTGCAAATGAGTCCTGAAGCAGCCCTGTCCTGTACATACTGTGGAGCCTTCATCATGAATAACGTGTAGCTGGATGTATGCTGTGTGTGTGTGTGTGTGTGTGTGGGTGCGCCCTCCTGCCTTGTCGTCGGGCAGCCGTAGGGTTCTGGTGAGCAGCAGCATGAGCAGGCTGTTCCACGCCTCCCTGTGGCTCTCTGAGGTCAGACTGATGAAGTAGGCCAGAGCCTCGCTGCACACCCTGAGAGAGACGACACCACGGGCACACGCAGGGTTAGCACAGACGCAGCGCTGACGTTCTCTCCGTCCCCGCTGCTCCAGTACAGTTATTATCATTAGAGAAGAGCAGGCCGAGGCCGCACACTCCCCAACAACGGCCGGCGGCTCCGGTGCACCTGCTCAGCGACAAACACCGCATGGGGATTTATAGCGAGCTCCAGCACGTGTTCCAATGTGTTCTCTAAAATACACATGTATGGTTCCTACAGCTCACCCATGCGGAACAAAAAGCTGCGCTTTCTGCAACTGACGCAGTTGCTGCTTATTTACCTAAGGTTTAATTTTCAGCCAAGCAATAACATGCCGGCAATACTTTCTGCATCCTGGTAGTGGAGATGAGCAGCAGTGCCGACGCCACTATCGGCCATGTTTTTTTACAGCACGTTTTCTATTTATTAAATTTGTGAACGCTGGCATGTGCACAGGAGGAGTCCCACAATATTCTTTATTTTCCTTACCATCAAATTCCATAAAAACTCCAAAACCAACAGTGGACAGATCATGTTAAGTACTGCATGGTCTGACATATTAGATACTGTTGTAAAATACACATCACTGATCCTTCATTACAATGAATATGGAGCTTATTTTGACTCAAAAACCTACCTGCTTCTGTAAAAACTGAGTACAGCACCAAATATGGCTGAATGTGTGGCTGATACCTGTCCCCTGATAAATACACCATTTCTTCCTTTTTGAGTAAAAACTAAACAAAAACTATTCTCAAATCTACTCCAAACTATTTCACAAGTGAGAAAACAGTGATCAGTCAGTTGTTGGTTTTTGGTATTTCCATGCACTCACAGCAGCAGGCGTGTCTGGATGTCAGGCCACGAGTCCTGCAGCTGAGGGTCAGAGTACATCCTGAACAGGATCCTCAGGCTGCAGGCAAGGCTGCTGGTTTCCTGCTTCAACAGGTTGGGCTTGGACTTCCCTTTAAACCCTGACGGCAAAGAGAGAACCGATCATTTCAAAAAACACACACACACACACAACAATGGAGAGCTGTGCATGGCCAAACAGTTAGGACTTTATTCTGGATTATCCTTACACATCATAATAACCCTCTGCCTCTACCCTCATTCCCTTTTTGCGTCTTTATTGTGTCCATTAAATGAAAATCAAACAATCACAAAACTTTTGGTGAGCTGGGCGTTTCAGATGGCAACCACACAACAACAACACAACGGTCCTGGTTCGGGTGTGGACAGGAACCTCTGCCCCCGTTATTTCCTGCCATCTCTCTACTTTTAACTTTCTGATGAAAACTAATAATAAAGGACTTAAAAACAACACAACAATAGAGGAAGGTCCAGGTGTGCAGAGGCGACTTTAACTTATTAATATGTCTGTGATGGTTTTAAGTAGGAGTGAATCTTAACACATCAGCCCAAACAGATTATCCTCTGTGACTGGGCTGAAAACTCGCCGCACAAAGAAAACAGACGCTCAGCAAAGTCAACCATCGGTTTAACAAAGTTTTCACCACAGAATCGTGTTGACCTTTGTCATACAGTTACAGTGAGTGTGGATTTTACATGCCCTTGTAAAAAGTAACAATATTAGAAGTAAGAGTAAGTGCTTAAAGTCATGTCAAAGCATTGACAGTAAGCAATGTGTAATATGATATTTGAAGGCTTTTCTGAGGCCTGCAGATTCTCATTGTGTGTCACATACACAGAGCATGTGCACAACACAGGGATACAACTTTAACTTTAAGTGAATAAACAGAGGACTGTTTACCTGCCCTCCAGAGTGCCGTCCTTTGTTCGTTGTTGGAGTTGAAGTCCTTGGCGAAGGTGTGCGACTCCAGCAGACAGTCGAGCAGTTTGAAGAGGTGTGCCGAGGTCATGTGTTTGTACATCCCCTGATCTGGACACAGCTCACCTCCCTCAGCCTCCGGCTCTTCCAGAGCGTCTCGCTGAGAGAGGGGAGCAAAGTTTTAGACAGCTTTAGCTCGGTGTAACTGGTGATTTTACTTTCACGGGGCCGTGCTTTTAGGATTTTCTTCTTTCTGTCCAATACGATGCTGAAATAAAACCCGACGGCGGCTGCTGTGACCTACCTGTGCCGCAGCCATGTTCTCAGCATCCTCCTTCTTACTGGTTGCCGGGTAGAAGACGATGTTGTCTATGGTCTGGATTAGCTCAAGCTGGACCACACATTTAATCAGCAGGCCGGCGAACAGCTTCTGGTCTGACACTCCTGGAGCACATGAATAAAAGGACACCAGGTGTAGAGATCTGCAGGCTGAAATGGAGTTGTGGTGGGGTATGCTTGTGCGTGCTGTGTACTCACTGGCGCTGGACTTGCCCTTCCAGGTGTCGTCGCTGGACATCTGGCTGTGCCCCCTCTCAGACAGAGCTCTGTCGTAGCTGCTCTGCGACTGACTGTCGAAATCAGCATCCTGAAGAGAACAAAAACATCAGCAACGTTCACAGCCTACTGAAAGACTGATGGGACTTTATCACGTTGCAGACCAAACACGAGGCATCTGCTGAGCCGCTGCTGCTGTACCACACTGTTGTTTAGTCTCCGAGAACATTTGTTTCCTTACAAAATGCTTGCCATCAGCGGTTTCCTCATCCTGTCCAGCCGGTCGCCAGGTCAACAAACTGATGTGAAAAGCAAACAGAGTGGCAGATTGGAAGTCAGGTGTTAGAACTTACATCCTGTCACGACATTAAAGCACAGCCAGATTATTAACAATAACCATGATTCATAAATTCCCATTAACTCCGCTATGCGTTTTCTATTATGAAAACAGCTAAATGTAACTACGACGAACCAAAATACCCTCTGAATTCCATGCTGTCATGAATATTTCTGAGCAGCTCTAATTGAAAACTGAAGTGAGCCGGTCTCCGGACTCACACGTGAGGGCTGGTGTTCTGGAAGATCTCCAGCATGCAGGAGCAGGTGATGTTCCAGACGTCGGGGCTGAACTTCTCCCCGTTCAGAATCACCAGGTTCTCCAGGCAGTTGGTTCCCGACCGGGCCAGCTGCTCGTTGTCTGTGGGAGACAGGTGACCGCTTCACAGCTGCTGCGCACAAACACTGAGCCGCCTGCCTGTCGGGGGCTGAGCTCCACCGACCACATCCCCGTTATCGTCCTCATTCTATCATCCTTCATATATCACAGCACAGTTGGATTCTTTTTTAGGATTTTTTCAGTAGTAATATAATAGGTTAAGCTCTCTGTGCACTGATACAACTTTTACTTTTTTTAAAATAAGAGTAAGCTGCTAAAAGGCAAACCATTCTGTATAGTACTCATTATAGAGTATAGTTAATTGAACTTGAACTGAATTGAAGTTACTGTTCTGTACTGTACAAATGATTAAATAGGAGACATCACCCCCTCCCCATCCCAATCATTTTAATATAGTCCCTCACTCACATCCTTACAAAAGATTTATCTAAAACAACAGCAAAATATCTTGTTTGATAAATGTGGTGTGACATAATAAGGGGCATCACTGTGTCTCAGGAGCATCATTTGCTTGGTGTGGACAGGAGTATGATGAGTGTTGTGCTCTACCCATCCACATGAATTTGAACACCCACCTTGCCTGACACACCACTGTAGCTGGGTGAAAATGTCAACCAGCAGGATTTCGCTGAGCGGCTCATAAAACTGGGTGAAGACGTCGCAGATGGCGTACAGCGCGTGGTTGCACGTCGTCGTCATCCACTCGGTTTTCTGGAAGCGGGCCAGAAACAAATGTGAGCTGATATAAGTCTGGCATCAGAACATCCTCACCCCGCACGAGTTGCAGTCTCCTGCTCCTCCAAGTCAAAACGCAGACAACCAGTGACCTCTGACCTCTGTCTGCTGCTCAGGGAGCTTCATGTTGTCGAAGATGCGGAAGACGATTCTGAAGAGGTCGTGCCACCAGTGCTTCTCGAAGGTGTGGCCGTAACTCTTCATGATCTCGAACATGACCGTGAGCCCTCTGTGGGAAACAACGGCACGCGGTTCAGACCCGCTGCTTCACTGCTACTTCACTGCTGCCTCTGTTGGCACTGAATGATGCTGCATTTCGTCTTTATTTGATTAGACTGGATGCTTGGTTACACACTGATAAAAGACCAGGAGCTTAACTCCACTGACGCTGAGCGTGGAGTTCTGACCTACACCTCAGCACTGTGTGTAGAAACACATGGAGCTCTGGCAGTGTTTTTATCCAGTCACACTCCACTTTAACATGCACTAACATCTTACTTACTTTATTTGTTATTTTGTTTTTGCATTTCTCTTTCTGTTTTTTTGTCTTTGTAATAAACAGGGGCAGGTAAAGCACCCGAGGACTGCTGCTTAAAGTAAAGCTGCAGCTGACATCACTGTGTAAAGTTTGGGATTCACTCCATGCTGAGATGTTTAGGGTTTTTTTTAGGGCTTTTTTCTTACCTGGTCCGAACATCCAGCTTGCAGCGGTTGATGATACAAGAGAGCTCAAAGAGAATGGGAAACCAGCCACGAACCCACACCCGATCACCCGGGGCAACGTTCATGTCGTCGCTGGTGTACTCCCTCAGAGCCTGGACAGCGAGTCATAAAGTGTAACATTAGACGCATTGGATTGTTATTTTTGTAGAAACCGCTGGGTGCAGTTTGGAACTTGATAAATGAACGCTGTTATTGCGCCACACATTTCACTGAACAAGCGCCGTCGCCAGTGAGCCGCTCCTACCTGCGGCCTGTCTGAGACGTATTTAGCACAGTGCCGGATGAGTCTGATGGCCTCCATGCTGGTGTCAGGAAAAGCTGCGTTGCAGACGAACTCCGACAGGCACTTCACTGCATCTTGGAACGAATCTATAGCAGCTGCAAAGTGCTCCTTGAAGGTGTTTACTGAGGGAAGAGTGATGAAGGAGAAGAAGGAAGAAAAATGAACGAGTGTCCGATTCCATTTGCGGTTTGGATCCCTCCTCCTCATTCGTTCTCTAATAAAAGCTGAAGCACTGGGAAACAGCTGCAGTCACACTCACGGACAATGTGCCCCGTGGTCTGGAAGGCCAGCTCCACGATCGTCTCGTCGTGGTCGGAGGCTGCCTGGTGAAACACGGAGAAGATGTTCTTCCAGCCTGAGCGGATGTTGGCTGCCTGGGAGTTCACCATCTGGGCCACGCACCTGATCACCATGTCTCTGATAGTGGGGGACCTGTTCACGTGGTGTACAACGTCAGTGAAAGCATCCCACTTAACATGTTACAGAAGGAGCTCTACTCTGCTCCACATAACCCTGGAACTTTATTTCTACACCATGAGTGTCCACAGGCCACTTGTGTACAATACAATATGTGTAATGTAATATTGTTGACCTGTTCTTCTTCATGATGTGCTCAAAGGGCCTGAGGAAGTCTTTCTGGAAGCGGAAATTGGCCAGCTCTCCTTTCTCCAAGAACTTCATGGAGAGCTGTCTCAGCGAGTCCACGGCAAAAATGGCTACATCCTCGTTAGGGTTACAGCCCACCTGTGTTAGGGAACGGATACGGTACAAATTCAAACATTCAGCATCATCTGCATTCATCTGGAATTGTGTTTCTGACCCCTGGTGAAGATGTGTCCAGCACGCACTCTCCCCTCCAGCTGTGTTTGTCAACATCAGCTCCTGATGAGGATATCTGTTGCTTTCTACCACTAAAGGGCCTGCTGTGTTCACCAGCTGGGAGCCGACTCTGGGTTTATCACAGCTTTTTGTGTTCCTCAGTGAGGAGGAACCACGAGAGCAAAGTCTCAGGTGACAGAAGCAGCAAAGGGCTGAAAGATGCTAAAATGCTACGCAGACTGAAACAAATACACAACTTCAGGCCCAAAACATGTCCGACCTGGAAACTGCAAACGGCCCGAGCAGACGTGTCCTCCAGGGGGCGCTGCAGGGCAGCGAGCTCCACCAAAACTGCCCCTTGTTGCCCCGCTACTGTCTGAACCTCACCCTTCTACCCGATGAAGGCTCCCCAGGAAATACTGTTTGAAAACCCCGGCCGGCTGACCTTGTTGAAGTGGTCTCCTATGACCTGCCAAATGCGAGACCACTGCAGCCTGATGCGGTTCATGTTGTAGTAGGAAATCTCCACGATCTTCTGCAGGCTGAACATCCTCGGCTGGTGGGCGGAGGCCAGCTCGTCCATGGACACAGCACACAGCCACCGCACGAAGTCCACTTGAAAAACAGTTCAACAGCGACACCGTCAACGACTCGTTCCCCGTCGCACGGATGCACGGAGACCGCAGGCCGGAGTGACACACCCACCTATCGCATTCCCGTCTAGTCTGGTGGATCCAGTGAAGATCCTGCAGAAGGGGAAAAAAAAAAAGCAGCTCGAGGATGTTGTAGGGACCAGAAACGCTCATTCCTCATAAAAGGACACATTGTATACAGTTCATACATTGAATATGCTCTTAATGTGCATAATGAGTATTTCGCCTCACCTGTCCACGGCCACCACCACGCTCTGAGAGCTGGTCTCTCCCACGGACTCCTGGATATGAGCCATCTGTCTCTTGTCCTGACTTCCCACCAGGTTACCTGCAACACACACACACACTTAACACAAGCTAACCTACACAATCGGGCAATCCTGACACAAGCAACACAATTCTCTGACTTTTAAAAAGCACACTGAACTGCTTTAATGCAGAATGAGCGGGTTTACTACTATATGTAACTAAGAGAAGTCTTATTTTGAGAAAGACAGTCAACTCTTGTTAGGGGTGAAATTGGGGAAGTTATGGTGTGTGTGTGTGTGTGTGTGTGTGTGTGTGTCCTACCCAGCCCCAGGGGCATGAACTCCTCTGTGCCGGAGGGTAAGCCCTTGATGCCGGCCTCCCTGTCCCGGACCACTCCTGAGATGTAGCGCGTCTTCACCCCGGTCCCGATCAACTGAGCAAGCTCCAGCTGACTGATGCACCTCAGGATCTGCGGCACACAGACAGACACGAAAAGCAAATCACCCCGAGAGTTTGTATGTTTTATTAATTGTAGAGTTGCTGTGATGAACTGAGAACAGGTTGGATGTAGTTTCTATTAAAAATATCCTCTTAACATTGATTGCAAATGAAACTCGAGCTCCTTATCTTCACCTCGTGCCAGGAGTTGCCCAGGTAGTTTCCGTCCGTGTGGGCCACGGTGATCAGGGTCTTGATGGTGTCGATGTTCTTCTGCTTCATCTCCGTGATGCTGGAGCTGGCCGTCAGCAGGGTGAACCTGGCCAAGGCCTGGACGTACGCGTCGCGCTCCAGCTACCCACACACAGGCCAGTTACCATTCACAGTCTGTTGCAATCACTGACCACATGCAAGTCACTTTAAAAATGAAAGCGCTGTGTCATGTGACGAGTCAAGGCCGAACAAAAACACAAGGGCGTATCATAATGGACACTGGAGAGAAACGCAGAGAAGCCGAGTGCGGCTCCTTTAGAGTTGTTGTGTGTGTGAATCATCACCAGACCTGCATGCTGAAGATGCAGGCGATCCTGATGGCACATCGAATGCCCTCCAGACACAGCGACGCCACCTCCGGGTCGTCGCAGTCCTGCAGCCCCACGCTGAACGCCGCCAGCAAGGGGGTCCACGCCAGCTGGAGCAAAGAAATACCAACCGCTCTCCTTAAATCTGCTTCAGGTCTTCTCAAGTCCACCTCCAAAACTCAGATAATCTAAAGTTTCTCTGACTCCATACCTTGAACATGGGTCTGACATGCTCCAGGTGCGTAGCGCTGAAGAAGGGGGCCTGAGCGTGGCTGACGGCCTCCATTAGAGCTTTGGCCGTCTTCGCCATCTGCTCCATCTCCATGTTGTAGAGCAAGCGGCGCTGCTTCTCGCTGGCCACACCTGGAGGGAGGACACGGAGGATCTCTAGCCTGCTGCTCACTTTTTACGAGCAGAAAAAGGCTCATCTGAGAGAGCGCCCCTGACAAAGTGCGAGCACTCACTCTGCTTGGTGGACTTCGGGGTGATCGAGAACTCTTTGCTCTCCTTCATGGCGATCTTCTTGCCTGCGATCTCGTCGTATATGGACGAGAGATACTCCTCGGGCAGGTCCTTGCTGTCGTTGATGCCGCGGTTCATCTTGATGTACTGCTCCTTCGTCATTTTGTTCTTCACCTGCGCACAGGAACCAGATTGAGTAAGCCAGCTGGAGTGATTCATAACGCATACACACACATATAAGATGACTAACACTGCCTTGCATTACTGGATGTCATGTCGTGCTGGACTTGACATGCTGAGTCATTAAATATTTGTTCTTTTCTTAAGTAAGCAGAAATCCAGAGGTGAACAGGAAGAGGAAGTAATTACAGCAGTATTCCTGACTGCTGTCATAAGGAGTTTGATAATCCAGTCCTCAGTTTCTCTCCCTGTTCACTGTGTGAAAGCTTGAAAATTCAGGCGCAATTTCCTCCGTCACAGATGTCTGGCAGCAGCGATAAATCAGGTGCAGCAGCGACTCCACCAGCCCCCTCCTCCATTCTGAATGAAGCTACTGCATCAACGCAGTGGGGCCCCGGCATAGGAACACAAGGTTGTTCAACTTAAAAACAAACTACACAAAACAAGTGTGGCTCGTCTCTGGCTGGGACACTAAGTAATGTAGGCACAAATACAATTACACAATACACACACACAATTTTTAGCGGTTTTTGCTTTTTTTCTGTTTACCTGCACAAATTTTAGAATTTTTTTTTAAAGAAGAAGAAAGAAGACCTTCTTTAAAGAAGGTCTTCAAATCCAGAGAGATGAGACACAGTTGCATCCTCGATGGCGCAACGGAGCACACGCGATGATGTGGTGACGACACGGTGACGGGACATGAAAACAACCTCCGGTTCTCACCTGAGGACTGTGCAGGTCTGTGGTGAGCATAATGATGGAGTAGGCCAGCACGTAGGCAGTGTCTGCGCTGGCAAACAGAGTCTGTCTGCAGAGGAAGATACACATCAGGGCAAAATTTAGCAGCAGTTTTGCTATTAGTCAAACCGAAAATCTTAAGAGCTAACTCTGGTGTGATTTGATAAATCTCTCCAAGCCGACATATTTTGAAAAGGAAATATATTTTAGCAGGAAGCGGTGAAGCCTTACCCCTGGTTGCACTCCAGGTATCGGGCAGCGAACTTCTCCATCAGCCTGTCGATCTTCTGGGCCTCGCCAGGCAGCCTGAAGCCCTCCAGGAACGCTCTGAGAGCCGAGACAAAGTCCCGCCCGCAGAAGTCCAGCTGGTCCACGTAGCAGTACATCACTTCCTTGTTGAACTTGATGTTCTCGCCCAGGTACTCTCCCACCTGGGTCTGTGGGTGCAGAAGAAAAGCAAATGGAGCATTACTAACCTGATGGAACGTGTTTTGCTGTTGTGTAGTCGACCCTGTCTCTATCCCTCACCGTGTCCAGCCTGTCCTCCTGGTGCAGGAACTGGGCGATGTCCTCGGCGGTGGAACCCAGCATGCCCTGGTCCTGCAGGTACTGGATGCCTCGCTTCGGCTTCTTGTTGAAGCTGGGGAAAGAACGGGAAAAAAAAAAAAAAAAAAAATCAATGCTCATCGTCTCAAAACAAGAAGCAAACAGGGACTGGGGGACTGGTTCTATTGATAAAAGGCGATAAGAACTAATCCCGACGTAAACCCTAATCAGGCTGAGGAAAACGGGGGCTCACAGTTCGATGCCGTGCTCGATGATGTCTTTCTGCTGTTTGATGACCTCGTACTGCTCCGGGTGGTCCGCCTGCGAAGCGGCGATGCTGGAGGAGACGGTGGAGTCCAGCGAGCTGATGCTGTCCCGCCGGCCAACCAGCTGCTCCGGCAGCTTCAGCTCCCCGCCCTCACTGTCAGACGGGTGCTCCTGGCCTGCAAGTGTATGCGTTTAGAGCTTCACGGCCCCTGCACATTGCTCACATGCACGCTGTCCACTCCACACTTACCCAGGTTAGCTTGAAGGTTGGGATTGACGTACATGTCTTTGCTCCACTCCACCATGCACTTGAGGATGGACACCAGACACTCCAAACCCTTTTTCCGTAAACTCAGCTCCTGCAGACATCACAGAGCCACCCACGTTCATTTACACCAGTGGAGTTACACAGTCCTGCCTCTCCACTGACTACAAACAGGTGCTTACGGTTTCATGATGGATTTAGTGAACAGCCTAATAACAAGGATGCGAAACAGAAATATGAGAGACTGAGGGGTTTGCTGTCTGCCCATGAGCACAGAGAGAACCTGTTCCACACAAACTGGAGCTGCTCTGGTGATGGAGCGTGTACCTGCAGAGGAGTCATCCCCAGCTCCTGCCCGCTCCTGCCCTGGGCAATCTTAGACAGGTCGTTGACCAGGCGCTCGAAGATGTTGGCGGCGTTCAAGTCGCAGTCGTAGTTCACGTAGATGTCGACCACGCACTGGGCGTCTGGGGGAGAGGAAGGTGTTACGAGGCTATCCTTCCAAAAGCAGGACAGTTTGAAACAGCAGCACATTCGTTTCCATGCAGCAGGGTGAGAATCCACTTTGGTTGAACACAAAGGAAATTGGAATTCTGTGCCAGCTTCACCGAAAACATGCAACAATAAACTCTTTTTCAGAACTTGTGGGTGCGGTGCATCCCTGTCGACTGAAATAAGAGCAGCAGCGTCGTGTTTAAAGATAACATGGCGGGATGATTCGCACACTGCTGGATGTCAGCATTAACCAACATCTGCCAAAAGCCTGGTTTAATGCTCTGACACACTATTTACTGACTCCCTTTCCTGTCACAACATGTTGCTGCCCTCTGCAGTCAGCAGGAATGTTTCTCATGTCGCCCCCTTCCTGGTGGTTTGCATGTGACTGATGCTATGAAAGCACAGCAGCTCCAACTGCAGCATGGTCATGGGAAGATATGAGATGGAGCTACAACCGGAAGAATCAAGCTGCTTTCAGTCATGGTAGTTTTACATGTCAGTCTCATGTCTGAATAATGTCACTTCAACATAAAAGTTTGAACAGGAATCTGTGGAGATCGATTTCTGCCTCAGTAAAATCACTGGAATAAAAAAAAATCTGTTACAATCTGAGTAATCCTCAGACAAACTCTCCCCCACCTGATATTTACACCTTTCACCTGTGCTGACTGCATGGAGCAAATGAAGCGGGTGTGTTTCCCAGTCTTATACCATGCTTGTGCACTATCATCCGACATTCTAAAATAGGCGACAGGGTTTTTTTTTTTTTTTTAATTTGAGGAAATCTTCTCTCACTGGATTTCTACCTGCACAGATACGTGTCAGTGTCTGGATAACCATCCACTTGTGCTCAAAAGAGCTGCTCGATGTCTCCAGGATGGTCAGGAAAATCTCCCGAAAAAACACCTGAGGCAAGGTGGACAGAAGCAGATAAACGTCAGGGGATAAGCGCCACGCTTCCACCAAACAAGCTGCACCGGCCTCAAAGTTGGAGACTTCGCAGCGTTCTGTACCTCAATCTGCATCTTCAGGTGAACCTTGAAGTGGGAGAGCAGGGTGAGGAAGATGGCCAGGGAGAGCTCGAACACCTCGGGCACGGAGGAGACGCCGTTCTTGGAGAGCGCCACGCACAGATACTGCTTGATGGCGTTGACGAACATCTCGTGGGTGCGAAACACCGGCCCGGCGCCCTGCAGCACGGAGAGCAGCAGCTGCAGGGAGACAATCTTGGACCGCAGCTCATGGGACCTGCGGGGGAGAGGGACGGAAGGGACACCGGTTAGCAGCATGCTCAGCAGAACCGCCCTGTCTATAAACACAGCTCCACGGTTTAGCCTGAGCTGAGTCGAAGCAACAATACTTGGGTATAACGGCGTTTCAGCATGGTGTCTAATGTTGGCCACACTGATTCTCAGTTTACTTTGGGCTCTATTCACAGTGGCCGGCCCAGGGTCTAATGTTACAGTAACTAGAGATGACAGGACCACACCAGGACCAAAAAGGGCAAGTTAACCTGCGGAGACTGAGATGAAGCAGAGTGCGTGGAGCCGAAGGCAACGATATTTATTTTGGAGCATGTGGCACGACAATAAGACAGAAGGTGTATCATGTTCTGTGTTACCCCAGAGGGGATGGTGATCCTGGATGAGGATGTCAGAGAAAATATCTTCACGGCAGGAAGACACAATGTAGATTAATGTAATTAATTATGTCAATCCTGGTGCAGTCAGAGACAAACACTGACTTTGGGTCTGGAGGTCCGTCAGCGAGGGGCTTCATGGAGAGTTTGCACAGCGAGCGGAACACCAGGAAGGCGTCTTTCTGCAGGATGTGAGAGAAGCGGGCAGCGTTGTGGGGTCCCTGCAGGGCCTCAGCATCCTGAGACAGATGGGAAAAAAAAGTCAGTCCAAGTCAGTCCCGCTCTGTCTAACACATCTGATGTGGCGTTACCGAAGACAGAGAGGCCTCTGAACTGTCAAGCCCCGAACTGATTCTGTGGCAGAGCTTCAGATGTGCAGCTCAACAATCGCACAGGGTAAACACACTCCCTGTGAGTGGAGATGACACTCTGTCTAACCCGAACAAAGCTTCAAAAGGCCTCACATCTGCCGCTCAGAGGGACGGTGTCGCTGCTCGCCTCGAATTCAAATCAAAGCTGAATGTTTGGTCGCAGGGAGGTCGGCTCTGTGACCGCGTGTGAACACGTCAGCAGCGCCGCGCACAGCACATATGGAGGAAACACTCCAACTCCCTAAACTGTCATCTGAAACTTAGCCTAGTGAAGACAATCACCTCCTCCATCATGAGAAATATGATCAGTATGATTCAGCTGTTGACTTCACACAGGGCTTGAGAGCATACTGGAAATTTTGGTTGTTTTATCTAAAGTGACGAAATATGCCTGTAGACCATTACTGTTTACGGCCAATTATATTTTCATAAGCACTTTAGGATGAACTTAAACGCTTTGTATGATCATGGTACTGACAAACAGCTACTGTTACCAGCATATCTGTGGAGGAAACAGAGGAGCGGTCCTCGATGATGCCGTTCATCTGCTGGCCCTCTGCTCTGACTCTGGGAGGAGCCGCCTCTGTCTGCTCGTCTCCTGGAGGAGTGCACGTTTTCAGGTCACGCCCACGAAAGACAAACTGACACTGAACAGAAGAAGAGAAGTGAGTTAACAGAAGTAAGTTCTGACCTGTTCCGCTGTGTATCTGCGCTGGCGGCTGCTCCGCCTCCCCTCCCTCAGTCGTCGCCGACTCTGCCGGGTTCGGGTCGCTCTCCGGTTTGTCCCCCTCCTCCTCGGCCGGCTGTGACGCTGGGGGAGGCGTCTCTGCACCCTCATCTTCAAAAACTTAGTGTGAAGAGTGGTGAAGATGTAAGATGTTAAAGCGTGAAGGCCGCACATTCCAGTTACACCTTCAGACTTTCTTCACCGAGTCAGAGAAATTTGGACTGAGAGCCGGAAGCTAAATCTGACACACACCTCCTGGTGGCGTGACTTGTTCAGCTCCTCCGGTCATCGGAGCGCTGCCGCCCTCGAGTTCTCCGTTGATCGATGGGGTGTCTGGCGGCTGGTCCTGGTCCTGGTCCAGCTCGGGGGCCGGGGGCGTGGGTGTGGAGCTGGTTGCATTGGTGGAGTTGAGGTCTGGGGTGCTTGCCGCCGGCGACGGGGAGCTCTGGGGATCCGGCGTGGGCGTCCGGTCGGACCAGGGGGAGCCGGACCTCCGGTTCCCTGGGACCGGCGATGGGTTCTGCTGGGGCAGTCGCAGCCGCTCCTTCTCCTGCTCCTGAGCCTCCAGAGCCTGCGGAGGCGGGGGGGAGAGGAAGAAAAGGGGTCGTTACGTGAATATAATAGACTATTCACACATATGGAAACACTACAACAGCTCAAACAAAACTCAAGGAACTGAATTGCTGAAATCGCCTGTGATGTTCTGACATATCATTCAGCTGCATTGACAGAACCTGGCTTGCATCAGGTCAGCGTTGTGCAACTCCTCAGCAGACATGTCAACTCAAAGGCAACAGTTAGCCACATGATGAGTCATGTGTTAGCGATAACTGCGTGTCTTCGCCTGAGCAGGCCAGGTTCGTTGGTTTGCCACCATGGGTTGTAAATGAAGTTGGTGTTAGTGGTGACGCTGGGCCGAGGTGGGGGCTCCAAACATAGCATGGTCACAGAAGACGCTGTTAAACAGGAAACGTGATGAGGTGGACATGGTACGTAGCTCCATTGCTGTTACACGGTCGGAGCTTTGGCTTCTATGATTTTTAATACGCGTCAGCGATTACACCCAGCGTTTGTGCCAGTGCAGACGGAGCCGAGCTGGTTAGCTGGAGCTATTTCTCAACTCCTGCGGTGTTCCTGCTAACATGCGTCACTTCTGACAGAAGCTCCAGGTTCTGAACTTGAAGTGTCTGCTTTCACAGCGTCTTCCGGGCAAATTATTTCATTATTAAAACATGAAGCATGCAGGCCCAGTCACAGCTTCTTCTTCTGCGTCATGATGTTGCTTTTGTGCAACAAATCTCTTGTTAAGTATCTCTTCATACCTCTTAACACATTTTTTTAAAAAGCATTTCTATCAAAACTTCAAAATGATACTATAGTACTGAAATCCTTTATGGGGCCATGGCGTGACACCAGCTGTGCGGACAGGTGTCAAGCATCAGCGAGTCGGAAGCCAAACTGACCGCCTGGTTCTCCATGCGTGTGAAGATGACGTTGAGCATCTGCGTGAGCGTGGCCTTGGCCGTGGTCTGGTTGATGAGGTTGCGGCTGGCCAGGTAGATGTTGTAGCAGGTCCTGACGGTGAGGAGCACCGTGCCCTCGTGGATCTCGATGTGCGGGGAGGTCACCGCCGTCAGCAGGGCCTGGGCAGAGAGAAAGGGGAAGTCACAGGATTTCTCCATCGAGAAGTTGCAGCGGCTGCGCGGGCTGCTGAGTCACGGCTTGAGCTCCCTACTTGTAGGACGTGTTGAGGCCGCAGAGACTTTTGCTCTTAAACTGTGCTACTGCATGTCTGGACCAGAATTCAACTCTGGTTGTTTGAGTTTGATTAGATTTTTCAAAAGGAAAGAAATGAAAAATCATTAGGACAACACCAATTTCTTTTTAGGACAACAGACAATTTCTCGAAATAATATTTTGCGTTCAGAGTAAATTGTACTGGTCAGTGTAAATTGAGCGCACCGACATTCACGCGTCCTTCAGGTGCGGCTGTAAGCCCGACTGATGCTGACAGTCTGTCCTCTAAACCTTCTGTCAACAGTGTTACTGCTGCGTGCTTCGCAGGGCAGGACTTTGCCCTTTCCAACCACCCAGGATGTGCATTTCATTAACTACCAGGAAATGTCAATAAGCAGCAAAGCCGCTCGGCGCACAGAGCAGGATATCTGCAGCGCTTCCACACATTCACAAAAGGAGTTTGAATTCCTGTTTGAAGCCTTTCTCGATTCACACACATTCAGTAAGTGAGGGATGCCAGTCTGAAAAACATTTCACGTCTGTTTTTTTTTTAAATGCTGAGTCTGGCCACTTTTACTTAAAGTTAAAACTTTTGATTCAGTCCCAGTTTTTTGCAATTGAAGGAATCAAATCGAAAATGCTGGATTTAAGTGGCTGACGGTGGGATTAAAACACAGATAAATGCATGGGTCAATATTATAGAACTTTCCTAAACTCCACCCTTAAGAACTGACATAACAGGCATAAGTACATTTTCTCCCTGACTGTGGACCACGACTGAAATTGCTCACGTATGGATGACTAACATGTGTCAGTCCTGCGTCTCTGACCTCGTGGGTCTCAAATAAAACGATGCCACCGTCAGCCGGACGATCTGAAGGCGCCAGGCGTACCTTGATGATCTGCAGCTGGACTCCCTCGTCGGTCTGAGGGCCCTGGAAGCAGTTGCAGATGGTTTCCACCAGCCGGTCGATCAGCCTTTTGCCCGGGGTTCTGCTGTCCGGGGCGTTGCCTGTGATGTGGCCGTACGCGATCAGCTTCTACCGTGGGGTGACAGCGCACAGGTTAGGGCAGCAGACGTCACGGTGCGCCTCGGATTCTGAGTTTGTTGTGACGTGTATGTCTCAAGTATAGACCTCCAGTATACTGGAAACTCCATTTCATCACCACTGATTCGCCCTCCCTGCCTGGCACTGTACATGTTCATGTCATTGACATTGATAGTCTCTTAGCCAAAATAAAAGTAACCATGACGACGCCATCAGGGTTATTGTGTCAAACTTTGAAAAGCTTCCATCAGAGCAACAAATACAAGATAGGACTGTTTTCGCTGAGTGAAGTGAACTTGGTGTGTCGAACTGGGGGACTGCCCTCTAAATAAAATATATATATGTACATACAGTATCTTACAGCATGGTGAATAAGGTGTAAAAAAAAAAAAGGGCGTGTGTGGAATGTAAAGCCATCGCTCTAACGCCTGCCTGACGCGTAAAGCAAAACTCAAGCCCCTACACTTCCTGCTCCATCATACAAACAAACAAAAAAAAAAACCTGCTCGGTGAGAAAGTGACGTGGTTGTGAGGAAAGAGATGCGTGTGTGTGTGTCAGTGAATAATAACCTGCAGGCAGTCCAGGGAGGTGCTGACTATCCGGGGGGACTTTGACTGACAGGCCAGCTCGAAGGGCAGCACATATTTGTCCGCCTCGATGTAGTTGGCTCTGGGTGGGACCACCGAACCATCTCTGCAGGCAGGAGAGGACAGCGAGGAAAACACAGGCGTGAGCAAAAGCGCTTAGAAAGGCATAATGACGTATGTAAATGTAGGCTGAGTTACACCAAAGTAGCAATTACACAAGAAGCAAACCTGTGTCACAAATCACAGCAAGCAGCCGGGCTTTTACTGCAGCCGGCCCCAGGGCAGCCCTTACCTCAGACACTGGTCACGTCACAAGAAAATGGTGAAAAGCTCGACTCCACTGCCCTGCATGCATGCATTCATTCATTCATTCATTCATTCAGCAAAAAAAGGTATGAGCATATGAATACTTACTTTTGTTTTTCAAGCTCTGCCTTGATTTCATCTACAAAGGGAGATACAGGAGATGACGTGTTATTGATGTCTGAACTTTGACCCTTGCAGCTCGCAATAGTGTGACACAAGCTGACTCCACTGCCGGGGGGTCCTGGGCCAAACCCGAAGGCTTTTTCTGGTCAAACAATCCAATCATATGCGAAGCAGGACTTAACCTGAGACTGACGCCATGTTTCGCTGCTAATCACGCGGCGTCCAGAGCTTTTGTCTCACTCTCATTCCCCTGCGTCATCATCCCCATCGGTTACACTATCTCCTGGATGATTATTCATTACTTTACCCCGCAACAATTGGAAGATACACAAACTCTTCCTAGCTCGACGGCGCAGCGGCCACACAGTGAGTAATGGCGTGCATTCAGCTGGACGTGACGGGCCGAATGGATTCGATTCACACGCGATGTGGTCACAAGAACCGCTGAGCTCAACTCCAATATCACAACTGCTGATATTGTGGTGATATATTTAAAGTGGCCATCGAGAATGTAGGACCTGACGTATAATGTAATAAAAATGTGACCCCAGTTGTTGCTCTGTGGTGTATGAATTAGAACTGGACCTTGATGCAGAGAGGTATTAATAATTCTTGGTATCTTTTCATTTAGCTTATTTATTCGCCTGGCTGCGTTTCATTGAAAAACAGATATTAACTGATCTGTCTTTCCACTGTGTAGCTAGCTAATCCTGATGGTAAGACCTTCAGTCCACAGCATAACAGTGGCAGCGAGGAACTATGACACAACCATGAGACATCCATGAAGCATTACCAAAGCTCCAGCCCGGCGGTCAGTGTGAAAATGGGGCGAGCGCGGCGTCGCCTACATTACTGGTGGGAAGAGTCGGACAGGAGCGTTGTGTTCTGCTGGGATCATGAATAATGAGAGAGTGTGGCTGGCACAGACAGGGCAGCTCAAACACCCTGACCCGCTTACCTCTCAGTGCCACGCTTCTCTGCAGCCAGCCCGGTGGTTTAACAGCCTGACTCTAACTGAGAGAAGCAAACACAACACTCCCCACATAACAACAGCCATTTTTGCTGAACAGGTTCTCGGGGTTTGATGCCTGAATAACAATGCAGGCCACCGATCAGAGAATTTACAGCTGTCACAGGTAACCCCCCCCAAAGCAATACGACAAGGAGGCGGGTGGCTCGGCAGTGTGAGCTGAGATATAAACAGAAACACACAATGAAGTGAAGCGAGTGTGTGTGTTTGTGTTTGAGTAACACTATCCGTGAGTGTGTTGAATGGAAAAGCACGGACGTCAGAGTATCCTGGAGTTAGGTAGCCTGTGTGGCTGGTCGCTGTCTGGCTGGCTGACAGTGCTACGTACAAGACAGGGATTGGTCTGTTTAGCTGGCTAACCTAGCCCTAACTGACGAGCTAACGACAGCTACGATACCCTGTTAGCTTGTTTACCTGCCGACGTTGACAGTGGCGACGGTGGAGGTGCGGGGTCAGTGTGTCGCCACTTCGTAATTAACACTGAGACGCGAGAGTGATGCCATAAACACATTCTGCTAACGCTACACGTAAACGTCAACGGGCAGACGTTGAAGGCCATTCAGATGCTAACGCTCCCGCTAGCTAGCTGGCTAGCTCTCCCCCCTGTCCGCCTGACAAGCCGGACACGACCGAAATGATTCAGTGGAGCGCCACATAAAAAGCGGGGCTCGAACGAACCCGCACACAAAACGAAGCCCGCTCACCGAGCGCCACCTGACAGGCTTTGCGCAGCTGGCTGTGCTGGCTCCTCTTCACCTCCTTATCCGACAGGATTTTCTCCAGCGCCCTGGACAGAAACATGCTCTTGGTTTTGCTGCTTTCTTCCTTCGACTGCGAGTAGTGCTGCTGCTGCTGCTGCTGCTGCTGCGGTGGCCGTTGTTGTTGCATCTCTCGGTCTGGTTACTGCTCCTCTCTCAGGCCGTCATCTTTGGCCTGGCCCTGCGAATGAGCAGGTGACAAGGAAAGCTAACGTAAGCCAGGCTATCGGTGTCAGTCCCCCGTAGCGTTGCTATCTCAGCTCAGCGCCGCCATGCTGCCTACACGTCACGTCACGTGACGCTCAGCTGTCTGGGTTTTGACTACAGCTCCCAGAGGAGCACGTAACCTACGCGATGGGGTCAAACGGACACAGAGGCAATTCACGGAAGCGTGTACGCCTTCTGAAGGCCAACTCGCAATACGCGTCTGTTAAAACAAACTTTGAGCGTTTCAAGCGCGCTTACGTTACACGAGCTGATCAACTGAAGCAAATCAAGCGCTCCCAAGTAACAAACACGTGGTTTCCAAACTGTCCTGCGGGCGGCGCTAAAACACCACAAAGAGCTTTTACTCAGTTCGTGGACCGTGTACTGTACTTCCTGTGCTACTTGAGGACAGGTACAACAACACAACCATCTCCACACACTGACAGACACCAAACAGTGAAGATTGCTACACATTAGTTTATTTTATCCAGCTCCTTAAATCAGAAATTACAGATATACATCTATTTATTCGTACACCTCCAGTTGAATCTTAAAACATTTTCATTAAATGTGATAAAAATGTATATCATATATAGCATCGATATGAAAATACTGACAATCTTCATTACAAATCTATACCATAGGATTTATCTGGCAAGCAAAAATCATTGCTCAATCAATTTTAAAAAAGCAAAACATATAGACTGTTTTGAGGTTGCGCTAATACAACTGTTTTAATCCCACAAAGTAATAATGATAATTCACAGTATGGAAAAAAATAAAAATAGTAGTGTCACGTCTTGCACAGATTCTACTGTTGTTTTAGGAGGAAAGTGAAATCACCTACTGAAATCATCCCCTATTAGGCGATAGCATCTACTGTACCGTGAGATTTACGACCAAAACAACAATCACAAATAGACAAAAACATATCCGTTATAAAAATAAAGTCATAAAATGTGTACAAAGAAAGACAATATGCAGACATATGATTAGAGAATAAATAAAAAAGTTGCCATGGTTACAATCCCAGTGTCCTGTGGTAAAGTTAGAAATAAAGGAAATAAATTAACATTGATTTCTAAAAATCTTCCTTTCAGAGTACCGTTCATCACTGTGTTTAATGTTGGGAATGAAAGAAGACAGAACCGTCGCCCGCTGTTCTATGAAGGGCCAACAAAACAGTAGCTTGAAATACAATGGTGGACGCACATACTACGTGACCTGTGTGTTGGTTTCCAGTCAGAGATCTTCACTATCCGACACAACAACAATACACAATAAACAGAAGTAAAAATGCTAAACGTGGGTGCGATGGTGCTGTGTACGAGTGTACTGCGTTTCAAGTGCATCCCGGCTCAGGTATAAAATATTACTGAAAGTGACTGTGTGTGTGTGTGTGTGTGTGTGTTTAGTGATTGAGAAGAATAAAAAAATAATCCAAGCTAAAGTCAATGTGCTCACTTTTATCAGAAAGGCAAATGCTAGAAATCCTTAAGAACTAAAACCAGACAGAATTACTTCTTTCTGTGGAAAGAACCTTTCACGGGATATGATCAGGAATACACATTTCTGCCTGATCTCATCAGCAGATTGAGCAGCAAGAAATTCCACAAATACAATTTATAGCCGCAATTTAAAATTATGTCAAAAATGGCGCGTTGGTTGTATTTTGGCAGCCAAAACAAAAAATCACCAACTTTGCCTCAGAGGGCGTAGGAATTTGTACGCATGGTGTCTAAAAGGTTTCCTCTGGTAGCTTTAAAGAAAAAAAACAATGACTCTTGAGGAATTCTTACACTTGGGCCTTATCTGTCTTATCTGTCTTATCTGTCAGGAAATGCTAAATGCGGATCGGGGCTAATACAGGCCGTACGTGAAGCAGACCTGCCTCACCTTTAACAAATACCGAGGAAATCAGTTTGTGCCCAGCGAACCTGCAGGTGTGTTTGTTTCACTATGACTCAATCTGACCAGGGCTTGTTTTCACACTCCGTCCTCACTGTGCGTACCACTCGTTTCAACTCATTTCTGGGAGTTGTGTTTGCTCATAGCGTTTCACTCCAGCGTGTGATGTGTGGTTTAGGCCCATGTACGTCAATATTAAAAATATCTTCTGAATACGCTTGTGTTATATCTAATCATAGTGTGTCGTTGATGGAATTCAACACAAAGAGGAAGCGGTGAACTTGTGGAACGGTGCAGAAATACTGGAGAGAACCCTTTTCATACGTGAACGTCTCCGGACACATCCAAGTGAACTCGGGTGCCTGGCTGGGAAGGAATGCACTGCACGGCACTGAGACTGCACACACATTATTGAGTCGTGGTCCAGAAAGAAAAGAATGGAGAGGGAGAGAAACAAACAAAACTGCCAAACAAATCAAATCACATTTGCACGCGTGCAGCAGGGGAAATAGCCCTTGTTACGGCGGGGAGAGGGAGTGCACAATGAAGGAAAGAAGAGTCACTCGCAGATGGTCAGACGGGACGGACAGACGGGTGGTCGTGCAGTCGCCTGGGAGATACGAGCATTGTACATAAGAGAAAGGAAACGGAAACAAAACGATTCAAATCATATTCAAACTCAGGCCTAATGGTCAAGGGATTTCCAACATACACTGATTAAAATCATCACCCTTTCAGTCAGTCATGAACACAGCAGGTACAGAAAGGAAAAACAGCTAAAATCAGTGGTTAAAAGCATCTGAGCCCACACAAAGAGCCCAGACTTGTTTGTGTTTGGTTTTTTCCCAGGTGGATTGTCCTCCAGTAAAAACCACACTTTTATTACTACCGAACTGAGTTGAAAGTAGCGCGGCTGTTTACCAGTGGTGTGCTGTGGCCACCTGGGGGAAGCAGAGCGTGGAGGGCGGCTGGTCGTACAGAGTGGTGCCGGGGGGGGGCGCAACAGGGCGGATTGTCAACAAACGCTTGACGTGGAGCTGACGTCCACCGTCGTCTACTGTATTCGTGGGGGGTGCGGCTCATCTCTGCCCTCCGGTGGAAACTTAGCATAACAACAGGTTCAAAACAAATGCTTCTAGTGGTTGAAAAAGAACCGGGGGGGGGGGGCACCACTATGGCACCACTGTGGCACACATGCATAGTAACTGGCATGTCGCGGAGCAAGGTGTGGGGTGCAGTGTTGGATGTTAGGACGTTCCAAACGTGTAGGTGTCAGTGTCATGTTATGATGTAATATGAACACGCATCATTGTGCTTCTCTGAACTGCCGCTCCCCGGGCGTGTCGGAAGTGTGTGAGTGTTTTGTGTCCCCTCTGGTTTCCAGTGTTTGGTGGGTGAAAGCCCAGTCTACAGAGTGATAACAGTACCGTCCTCCTCCAAACTCCGCCTCTCCACGGCTCTGTCTGGCGACGGCGTGGCGGAGGTGGCGTTGGCGTAGCTTAGCGACCCGCTGCTGCCGCTGGCCGGCAGGGTCCCGTTGGCGTTGATGGAGTGGGCGGAGGCGGAGGAGGCGGCGGCGGTGCGGAGGTTGAGGTGCGGCTCGTACCGAGGCAGCGACGGCATGCTGTAGTTGGACGGGGCGCGTCTGATGGGCTCGGCCTCGCCCCCCACCTCGATCACCAGGTCCTCGTCATCCTCGTCGCTCTCCAGCTCCCCGACGGGGAAGTTCTGGATGATGTGCGATGGCACGGAGGCGGCGGCGCCGCCCCCGCTCTGCGACGAGTAGCCATAGTAGCTGGCGCCGCTGTCGGACGAGCGCCCCGAGCTGCCGGACGCCGCCCCTCCTCCGCTGCGAACGACATTGTTCCGCTGGTTGGCGGGCTTGACGGTGATGATGAGGTTGTGGCTGTTGGCGATCATCATGTCCGTCACCTGGTCCAGAGACTTCCCGGCCACCTCGATACCGTTCACCTCCAGCACCTCGTCGTTGACCGCCAGCAGGCCCGTGCTCTCCGCCAGCCCGCCGGGCACCATGCGCGAGATGAAGATCCCCGGGACCTTCTCCAGGCCCTGCGGCGTGACCCGTACACTGGAGCCATCGCGGATGTAGAAGCCCAGCGGCTTCTCCTGGCCGTGCTTGTAGAGGCGAACGCGCCGGTGCGTCTCGGGGAGGATGTCCACGTCGATGATGGAGGACACAGGGCGGAAGTCCTTCGGGAGGCTGATGATGACCGGCGGCTTTTTCCTGTTGGCGTCGGGCCGCAGAAGAACCGCAGAGAGCACCGTGTTTTTCTTCCTGGTCAGCGAGTCGGTGCCGAAAGTCGTGTAATCGGCTTCCTCTGCGAAGCACAAAGACAGAGGAAGTAGAGCGACAGAGGAGGAAGACGAAAAGGGGAAAAGATGGCAGAAGGAAGCAGAAGAGGGAAACAAAGGGGATGTAAACAAGAGCTGGTTCTGTCTCAGTAACATCATGCTGGGCTCACTGCACGTCCCAGTCATTATTTAGGCTGACATTCTGTTGCATCATGTCGTTTGAGGAGAATCGGCGCTGCTTTGCGACGGAGCAGCCCTCAGCCTGAGGTCTCCCTGCAGGGGACGTCTGCGCTGAACGCAGTCGCGGAGCGGATCCCCAGAACTCCCCTCGGGTCGCACGGTAGCCGCGGGAGCCGACCCGGCGCGCGGTTCTCCGCCAGCTTCGACGTGCCGCCACCCGCAAATCAGCCTCGCTGATAATGAGCACATGCTGGCCGCTTTTAAAGAGCTTTTATAAGGACGGGCTGTGTCAGAGGTAGATGATGATCAAGGAGGAACCAGTTAATTAGATCCGGCATGGAGACTGGAAACAGAAGGGAAGAGCCGGCCCCGTTGGAAACTAAAAACGAAACGAAAAAACCTAAGTTCAGAAATGACGGGTGGATGCGGCGCAGGGCGTGGCAGGGCGCTGTCATCGCCACCCTAAGGTGCAGATTAAACCAACGAGACGTCCCGCGTAAACAGGCGAGCTGCGGGAGGTGCTGGCGGGCACATTAATATCCATCCTCACATCTCACTGTCAAGGAGAGATTTCTCCCAAACATTTCTGGGCACGTCCGCTTCAGACGAGAGACGGAGCGGTTCTAACAGGCCAACAAGGAATGCCATTACATTTTAGCTGGATGAGTCACTGGGACGACACAAAGCTCTGCCCTTTGTTATGGACCCTGTCAGGCTGCTGTAGACTTTAAACCCAGCTGAGCCAGGTGAGGGAGGGAAAACCTGGACCTTGGCTGCCTTTAATCGTTAACCAGCATAATATAAGCAGCTAAACATTAACGTGACTTTCAACTCCCTTCCTCACTCAGGCCTGATAAACTTACAAAAAAAAAAGGAGAGAATTATTTTTAACATCTTAGTTCTGAATACGCCCTCTGTTCTTACAGTACTCTGTAATCTCTGTTTTTAGATGAAAGCGCTCTATAAATAAAGAATAGCTCAGCCTGTGTGTGTGATCCACTCAGGTGGCTGATAAAGGCTGCAGCTCTCAGGTTCTGACAGGTACGCACCCCACCGCTCCCCCCGCTCCGTCCCCGAAAAACCAAAACAAAGGATCGATTGTCACGGGAAAAGAGCGGCGGTCTCTCGTTTCAGTTCCCACGAGGCACGAGTCCAGCGCGCACGGGTTTGACCACATCTCCGCCGGCCCGACGCGCCAGACAGAACGTTGCGACTGCGAGGTGGAGCGGCGCTTCAGCGCGGACACGGGCGCGCCGTCGTCCGTGCACGTCTCGTTTCACCCTCTCTGGATTTCTTTTCATCCGACCCATCCCTCCATCTCCCGCACATGAAAGGCCAGACCTGACAATAGAGTTACAGTTGAGGGAAATGAACGCAATGGGCCCTCGGGGCACGCACACACACACACACACACGGTATAAGCATGCAGCTTCTTGACTACAGCATTTGTGTAACTCCACACGCACGCACACGCACACACACACACACACACACACACACACACACACAGGTGGAAACAACATGTGTAAGCATCTGCAGGCCCACACAAGCAGGCATCCACGTATAAAGGTCTGCCTGTGGTTTGTGATGACACGAGAAACACAACACCCTGAAGAACCACCGCTACATCCGAGCTCATTGGAGTGCACAAGCTACGCTCTCAGGCTAATTGGCTACAAAGGCCTACAGGCAAATCACCATATACACACACACACACACACACACACACACACACACACACACACACACACACACAGCGCCTCATTTGTTGAAGCACAAATTACATTTTTAGTTTGTTTTTCAAACTCAGACACCAGACTCCGGCGATGTTGACATAAAAAAAAAATGTCTGACATGTTTGCACAACACATGTGTGCTTTAGCTAAGTGCGTGTGGCGTGACAAACAGGCGACTCGACGGCCTGTAAACGTCCCTTACTGTACACGCGAGCCCCGCGGACGTCGCCGTCATGACCTGCCATCTAACCAGGTCACTGCAGATTTTCCAGACGTGGGGACAGAGTGATCTGGTTCCGCAACAAGCGGGTCGTTTCACAGAGACACACACAAAACCAGCCAACAGTGTGTTGATGAGACTGGAACTGGCGTACACTGTGGCTGGGACAGCGCAGCAGGCGTCCGTCAACCTCCCGCCACTGAAGAAGCTGCTGGTCACCTGATTAATCTAATCTAAATCAGTCAGACTTTCACTTTGAATATGTAAGCGCGCATCAATCAGTGCTTCTACTCCCCCGGCGCTGAGTACACAGAGGAAACATGGCCGAGGCACGCAGCATGTCCCTGGCTACTGATTGGTTCACACAATCAGGAGGTCAGCTGTGACGGAAGGAGAAGCCCACGGGTCAGGACGAAGCAACAAGAGAGGAATCAACAATCAATCAATCAATGTACTGCACTGACTGACCAGGCCCTTCCTTTTTAATGAAAACACCCTCTTTCTAAACAGTCTTACACTGCTAGTTAGCACGTGGACAAATAAAAGCTTTACTGTAGAGACACTGAGCAAACTGTACAACAACCCCCGATTATCACATAGTGTCACAGTGATGTCATCACGCTATGTTCACCGTGGCCTTTTTTTTAATTCTTATTTTTTTCGTGAGTAACGTGCATTTGACGGTTGAATGAGAGGATGGCGTTGGTTGCATGATGGGAAATGTAGGATCCAGAGGCTAAAAGCCAGGATACCTTTTAACCCTGTATCACCAACCCATGGCCAAGCTCTGCACAGCAAGCTGGAAGAATCAGCGCTCAGACGTTCGCACTCAGAACGCCACCTGCGGCCCAGCGGCCCTGCGCTCGCCGTGGCTCTGCGCAGGTTTGGTCCTCCCACACTCTGGACGAAGCTCCGTCCCTCCTCCCTGCGCCGCACAGCTGAGAAGAACTGACGCGTCCCTGTCCTGACGGCGCAGGGGAACCTGGCGCGCGCCGGTTGAAGGCATCGTCCCCTCAGCGCTCGATTGTTTCCACGCTCCAAATGGACTGGTAATGGCTGTGAATGAGCGAGAGCACGCCACGAGCTACTGGCACCATTACGTCCGTCCAGAAATACTTATACTCATCAGTCACTGAAATTATATTTGTACGCTCAGAAAAAAAAAAAAAAAAAACGTCATGCGTGGACTTCTGAAGATCTGCAGCCTTTCCAGTCCACTTGACATTACACCCAGTTTGCTAACTTTATGATGATACGGGATGACGTGGCCTCGGGTTTTCCCTTTTCACAATCCATTACTTCCTGGTACTCGTGCCGGGGACTGTGCGAGGGGAAAGCTGATGCTGCGTCAGGGAGGACGGAGCTCTGTTACAGTCTGTACTGCCGCTACTGTAAATTCTACTACCTCTTCATTCCAGGTGGTCACGGCTGCTCTAATAGTGGGAGGCTGACACAGCTCAGCGCTGCAGTGGCTCCCACTGTGCCCGTCTCATCGCAGATCCAGTGAAAACGCATCGAGCCGCGTGAAACTAGTTCACGGCATCCGCACGCCTGGACAGGTCTCTAAGAAAAGCAGAGAGGCGAGCGGTCGAAGGTCGCGGCGTTCTGGAAACAGTCAGGTTTTGCTGATGACAAGGCCCGGACGTTCACGAGCAGCCGGTGCCACGGCGTTCCTGACACAGAACGATACACAAGCTGGGGGGTGGGGGGGGGGTGTATCTGTGTGTCAGTGTGAGGAGAAAAACCAGGGGTGGACTAAAACAGGCGTGCAAGCGCACACACGCAGAGGAGAGAAGGAGGAGGGAGGAGGCGATAAGAAAACTTTCAAAAGGAGCAAATTCCCGGAGGGTTACTATTCCTGGCGCGGCGAGCGCGCCGCCCTGGCACAGCCCAGATAAAAGTGCCTCGCTGCTGCTGATAAGAGAGGGGGAAGGAGCGAGGTCAAAGGGAGAGGGCTGGGAGGAGAGGACGGGAAAACAGTGCGATGGAGGAGGGGGTGGGGGGGTCTGGGAGAGGGAGGCGCTGTGGAGACGAAGCCTGGACACGGAACCGAGCTGACACTGTGAGGAATTACCTCATGAATCCGTAATGAGCGAGAGTCCGGGCAGGAATATTAGCCTCCTCGTCTCATCTCACTCATGAATTCTCCATCACTCTCATTTCTCATCACACAGGAGGAGGGTGAGATCCGCGCTGTGCCGTGAGCACGCCTCGCTACAGGGACGAACGCGGAATCAACGCATCAGTTTCATTTGTGCTGACGTGGACGCCTCCTCTACTCGCCCTCCATCTCCCTGGCCCTCTTCCTCTTCCTGCCTCCCTCATCCCCCTCTCTCTCCTGCCCTCTCAAAGCTGCTCCCGCAGGTGAACCGAGCACATGAGGGCAGCACTGGGACGACCCAGTCTGGGGTCCGGGACAGTAACTTGAAGGCAGGCAGGGATCTGAAGAGGGACAGGAGCGCGTCTGCAGGGAGGGACCACAGCTGGGCAGCCAGCAGCAGGAATGCGTCTGGACGAGGCTGGATTTGAGCTGGGGACGGGGGGGCAGGTCATCTGGGGGTGGAACGGATGAGTCTGTCTGAGGCTGGGGCGCGGCCTCAGCCCCAGACAGATGAGATCTGGGTCTGATACAGCGAGTCTTCTGTCTCCTGTTCTCGTTCTTCACTTTGGGGGGAGAGACTGCGTCCTGCCCTCAGCCACCTGATGTTACAGTCTCACATAGGCTCAGTCATCATATCCTGATCTCAGCTTAAACATGCCTGAGAGATCATTTACTGCTGAGTCATTTGAAGACTCAAATGAGAAGTCGTCCTTGGTGATTACTCACTTGGTAAACATCTCCACTGTTGACCTCGTGACAGCCAGTGTGGACAGGGAGACAATTACTGAGGCGTCTCAAGGATTTGCAATATTGTGACAAAGTTATTAAAAGACAAACTGTCACATATTCTATATTTATTCCGTGTATAATGAAACCGGTGGCAGTGGTGCAGCAGCGCGTCAAGGCCTGCTGGTAAACACGCCGGAACGGTGCGGCGAGAGAAAGCGTCAGATAAGAAACGCGTCGCGTTCCGTTATCGCTTCATATCAGTGCTGCAGCAGCACGAAGCCCGCGGGACAGACACAATGCTTTTTTAATTCTCCAGCAGACGCAGACGCCGCTCGCAAGTCAAATCAGAAAGAAATCGCGCGTTATCCAGGGCCGAGGAGGTCGGCGTCGTGGTCGCTCAGCGGGCGGGAACCAACGGCGGTCTCCGCGGCTCTGGACCAGCGTCACGCGCCCAGAGCTTTGCTCCGGCTCTCCGTCCATCCACCTCCAACTCTGACAGAGAGCCTGGACCAGCCTGTGCTCGCTCGCTCTCTCTCTCCCTCCCTTGTTGACCGGGCCCGGCTCTGGAGCTGCGGGTCCGGTCCGGCCCGCTGTCCTGTCTAATCTAGCCGGCAGCCATGATCAGAGGCTGGCCACATTCCACCCAAAGTGCCCCCTCCCTCGTCCATCTCTCTCTCTCTCTCCCACCCTCCCCAGCTTGGGCCTCACTCTGCATTCCTCCCTCACTAATACTATTCCCACTATCCTCCTCTCTCTCTCTCTCTCTCTCTCGTTGCATTCCTATCAAACTTACTCTGCTCCCTCTCCCCTCCCCACGTCTCTAATTACATGCCTTTGCCCAAACAATGCCTTCTCCGTGCCTCCTTCTGTCATCCCTCCATCTCTCTTATTAGGCCTGAGATATGTTCCTCCTCCACCTCCCTCGCTCACCACATTAGCATCCCGGGAGAATAATTCGTGCTGTGGGCGGGGAGGAGAGCTGGAGATGCAAATCATTTTCAGAAGTCGTGCTCTTAAACTCTCTCTGCTGCCATCCTCGGGGTGGGGGGTGGGGGCGGCACCTGCCGGCACTTTGTCTCTCTCGCTTTAATCCCGTCATCTCGAGCCCCGCCACTTACGGGATCTCTCTCCCTCCTTACACGTCCATGCTCATCCTGACTTCTTTTCCGTCCGCCACGCTGGTCTTCCTCCTCGCGTCCGGTCACATGCTCGCCCCGGCGGCGCTGTCACCTCGCTCTGCCGCTTGTTTTACACGGTGGGTGGACTTTGTCCGCTGTACTTTCACACTGTACATTTCCTTTCTCCGGCCCAGGGACTCATTTGCTGCTGACTAATGGCTAAGCCGGTCCCTGCTGGGATATGTAAACACCAGCATTCCTCTCCATACCTGCCCCCCGCCCCCGGCCCCACCCTGACTGAAACACGGACGAGGACCTGGAAACCCTGTGCGTGTTGAAAGCGTGTTCTGGACGACTGACACGGGCAAACACGGTGTCACCAGCATCTTCTGACACCCACACGTACGGCCAATCAAAAACAAACCTGGGCGTGTCCTGGACCTACATACTGTACATGTGTACATGCATGTTTCCCATGTGTCTGCGTGAGGCACAGGGGTCACACGCCGTGACAACATGTCTATCTTGGAATATTTGGGGCGGCTTGGCCGCTAAATGGACCCGAGCTGATCGCAGCTGCCTGTGGTCCAAAGCAGAGGTTCTGGAGCAGGATGCCCGGTCAGCCTGAATTCTTCTTGGGCTCAGCTTAAATATACTGCCACCATAAGCACCCAAGAGCAGCTCAAAGTCAATCATTAGAAGATCCAGCTCAATCGAGAGGCTCAGCTGTGATATTCATGTTTGGTTTTGTCTTATCTTCCTCTACATCTGTAGTCCAACAGAAATGTCAAAGTGTGTCTGGTTGGTTTTTCAAATGTAGATGTCCCTAAAATCTGAGGGATGATCAAGACTGTTGCTTATTTTGAAACCATCAGATTTTATTATTTTTCATAACATTCTTTAAAGCCAATCCAAAGTCACACAGAGGACAGAGACTGACTGACCCGGGACCAGCAGAAGGCCAGATGTGAACCAGCTGGCAAACGCTGCTCCTCGTCAGCATTTGAAACCGCACCGACCGACACGACGGCCACGACTCAAAAAACAAATACCATTTGAACATCAACGCTGCTCACTGGACAGCTTTGTCAGCTGACTAATGTTCACCACGCTCTCCGCTTTCACCCAGCGTAGCAAAAACGGTGTGAACCAGGAAGTGGGTGCGGCCGCTCTCGGCTCTCAGCGAGCGTGCTGCCGGCACGGGGTTCGATTCAGATGGGACTGGTTTTCGTTCTGCTGGTTTGCGCGGGCTGTCTGACACGGACGCGACCGACACGTTCACATGACATGTGAGGTGGTGGAGAGCCGGTCTAGGCCTCAGACTATCTGCGGTGGTACAGCTCCCAGCATGCTTTGTGGCTCTCGTCGGCCTTAAAAGAGACTCCCGCACGGTTAATCCACCTGTGAACGGGCCTCTTCAAGCGCTGCCATGACAACCAGTAAACAGCGGACACCTCACTGCCAGCTCAGTCGTCCACACATTGTCCACGGGCGGAGGGGGTGGAGGGCACCCAGTGCTGCGCCATCGTGCTGCCGTGTGTTGAAGCGTTTTTTTTTTTTTTAAATGACTAGAAAAGACAGAGTCCGGTAATCCACACACACACACACACACACACACACACACACACACACACACACACACACACACCATTTACCAGCAGCGAACAATACGACATTAGTGGCTGGTCGATGATGTAGCGTTGATGCAGGAACACCAACAATGCGGCCATTATTCAAGAACCAGACCACGACAGTACAACAGCAGACAGTCACAGCCTCGCGTCCGTCCCTCCGTCCATCCGTCAGACCAGCTGCATGGCCAGTGAATGGACAAAACCCCCAGAGCACCTCCACGCGCAGCCCTGCGGGCCGCTGACCTCACCGCGCTTGACTGAGAGCAGCCCTCTGTGTGATAATGCTGCACTACTCCGTGTCTGAGGTCCTGCTCTCACGCAGTAACAGCCAGTCTCACCACGTCTGACTCCGACGAGACATTTACATAATCCACGCCTCACAGGACGTGACTGAGACTGAAACTCTGGACCGACACGCTGTGGTACGCTAAACACAAACTGGTTTGGTGGAATTAACCGGCAGCTAGAAACTGGGTGTGGGGGGGCAGAGGTGTGACCCTCCACCACGACCTCCCTCCTGCGCTGCTCGCAACGCCAGCGAGTCTCGTCTGTCAGGACGCCGTCAGCAGCAGCAAACATGGTCATGAAGAATCAACTACAACCTCAACAACAACAACAACATTTCTCCAAGTGATGATCGTTCTGTCAACCTTACATCAGCACAATGTGAAGAGAGCTGCTTCGCCGATAAACAAATGGTGCTTAATGGCCCGACGCTCCTCACCTGGCCCCAACACAGAGACGCCATTAACTCACAACAGAGCAGATATATAAGAAATGATGTAAATGATAAGCTGCCAATGTGCTGCATCTGCACGCTGCGGAGCCTTTTAAGCTGGGGCCAACTGGTGCCTAGCAGTAAGGTGGGGGTGGGGGTGATAAATTAGGAGGGAAACCAGGGTCTGCAGGGGGTTGCTGCTGCATTAGTGTCTGTGTGCGCGCCTCCTGGCTTTGCTCTGTGTTTTGGTACGGCATGTTTGCGGGCGTGCGCGACCCAGGCGTGACGCATGACGTGGGGTTATTTTGCGTGTGAGCAGCAGCGAGCCCAGCATGGGGCTGGTGTCTGGAGCGTGTAATTGAAACACGGTCCCACGCGGCGCTACACAGTGACCCCACTAATCTCCTCCTGACAAAGTGGCTTAGCTCCTGTGGGGGTCATATGGCACGGCCCAAACGGCTTAAACACGGCGGAGCAGGGCGCGCGGCCCGAGCGCCGCGCCCTGGGGTCCGCCCTGCATTCAACAGGTCGCCCTCGGCAACGCCTTAGTTAGGATGCACTTCAGAGATTCGGTGTTCAGTGGATCATTTGGAACAAGCTGGACATTTCTGTACTGTAAATCCTTATTCACTATACGTGTATTGGATGAAGCTTAACTTTTTGAATTTATTTTTAAAAACTTTTTCACAGCATTAAATTTTACTGACGTGGTACATCATATTTTCCTGTTTATTGAAACGATCTCAACAAAATACATAAGCTCAGTGGGGTGTTTTCCTGCCTCATCTGACAAAACCAGACCACTGAAAGCAAACACCAGAGTTTGGTTTGTATATTGACAGGAAGCAGCTGTGACCTGACAAAGCGTTGTTCCAACCCTTCCTCCCAGCGCTCACCTTTCCTCTGCAGGAACAGCCGGAGCAGGGGGCTGGCGGTGGAGATGGCCTTGTGGTAGTTGTCATCGTTGTTGATGGGCAGCAGGTCGCCGTGCACGTCCGCGTAGCCCACCAGCAGCTCCACGTTGGGGATGCGGTGCACGTGCTGCAGGAGGCCGTAGAACTCGTCGAACCGGCCCGGCTTGGACCGGTCCAGAGAGAACCGCCGAAACTCTGCACCGAACTGGGATGGGACAGAAGGGCATATACGTCAGCAGGGCCGCCAACGCATAACGAACACAGGCCTGAAATATTAAAGAACAGCTCTTCAGAGAGCCTGAGATTTGAGGCCGAGGCTGTGTTCACTAAGCTGCGCCGGGAGCGTCGTCGGTCATAGTCATAGCCGTGTGGACGAGATCTAACGCACCACATGTGATGAATGATTGATGCAGACTCTGATGTGTGTGTGTGTGCGTGCGTGTGTCTCTATCTTCCGTTGCTCGTGGATGTAGCATGTTGAAGAATGCTGCCACACAACAAGCTTCCCGACAGCACGACTGGCATGCGGTTGTTGTAAGAAAGACTCGGTGGTACCACAAAACACACCGCTGGCTCAGAGCGGTGCGGTCTGATTGGCTCGGCGGCTGCAGATGCCTGATCTCTGGCACCGCGTCCCATCGGCGGCATTGATGATGAATACGTAGTAAGTGTTGTGGTTACTGGTTGCCCAGCACTGTCCAAAGATGATCTACAATTCTCTGCCAACCTGGAAGCTGTGTGTCTTGTGCACCGGTGCAAAACAGAATAATGCCAGGTTAAGAAACAGATCTGGTCCCAGGCCAGTTTCTGGTAAATAGCTACATTAGAGCACGGGGAGAAAAGCTTGGGAAGAAGTAGAAGTAAAACAACACGTGTGTGTGGAGAGGGACAAAAATGAACTGTAACTGTTTACACAAGACATAGTGGTACAAACAAGTATGTCACAGCACCGCGTGTGTCAACACATTTAACTGGCGCTAAAAAAAAAATAGTTCTGAGCAGCGAACGCCACAGGCAGGAGGCCCGTGGCGGAAGGAGCCACGAGCCGTATGACACCTGTGCGCTCAGGAATACGTCACCTCACGTCACGTCGCGTCGCGTCGCGACGAGCAGCCTCTCGACACATCGCACACAGCTGCATTTGACATAACCGCCACATAAAGTTGTGTGGCTGGAATCGCGCTCAAACGAAAAGTTCATCCAAACTTTGGATCGGTTGGAGTGCCGGGGGGGGGTGGGGGTGGGGGGTGGGTGGGTGACAGGTGACACTGGCTCACTGTGGCGTCAGCTGAAGATAACCTCCACCTCCAAACTTACAAGCTAGCGATCAAACTTCTCAGACCAGCTCAGAGTCCAACTGCGCCACGGTTAGCATCCGAGTTTCCAACACGGCGAGCCCCAAGAGTCACAAAAACCTTTAGCTAACCTTTAGCTCGTGTCTATCGTGCGCCAACAGAACTCGCCATGGAGCCAGTTAGCAGGCTAATTTAGCCCGGGTGAGCAGCACGGGAAGAGTTGAGACTACAAATATGGCAAGTAAAGTGACAAACAAGTGTCCGCACGCACCTTGCTCTTCACCTCCACGGCACTCAGGGAACGGCTGCTCGGCACTCGGTGGTTTTTGTTCATGTTTCGCTAGCAGCGGGACCGCCGCCTCCGCACGCACACACTCGCCCTGTTCCTGCCGCTGCGTGTCCGAAGAAAAAAAAACACCGTGTGTGCGTGGACCGGTTGTTTCTCCGGTAACACGGACCGTCCCGCGACTCCCCGACGTCCGCTGGTTCGCCTTGTTTCTCCGAGGATGCGCCAACGGGTGCCGACCGGCCGAGCTCAGCCCGTAAACTTATCTCCCCTCATACTTGCCGACGCCAGTACTGCTACTACACAACTACTGTGTGTGCCTGAGCTTTACCTCTCAGCCGAGGACTCTACCTCTGTGTGTGTGTGTGTGTGTGTGTGTGCCTGGAGAGCTGGCGACGCCAGATTTCAAAGTAAAAGACGCAGTCGCTCACAAACTGACTTCAAAATAAGAGCCCTCTACCTTCCAGCCCTTTCCAAAAGATTGTGACCTGTGACCTTGCTCTAAACCCTTATTTAAGATTTTACTTTGAATGTATCCTGTAAACCTCACTGTATTACTGCGTGTTTTGTAAGAGCATTACCGTACAGGATATTTCTTCTTTGTTATAGGACTTATTCTTAAGATGGGTCTTATTGTCTACTGTACACCGCTGGTCCTGAGGGCAAATTTTGTTTCATGTGGAGACATGCAGATGACAATAAAGGATCCTTAAACCTTGAAAAGTCAAGATGTACACACACAATTTTAATGTATGTGAATTCATCATGTAAAAAATACATAAAAAATACAATTACTATAAAATATAGATGTACACAAAGACACATACTCAGGATGCTAAATACACAATGCAATACAAAGACCTCTCCCAAAAACTCAAGGCAAAATAAGCTGAATGATACCAAACAAAAACAATAATATATTGTATATACACATACATTATCTCTCATTCCAAATGTCCACTTGTCAACACTGGGAAGTTACAATGATTAAGTGTTTCTCAATAGTAAAAAGAGGATGGATGTTGAAGAACGTGTAAGTTTGAATTGCACAAAACATTAAACAAGCCAAATGTTGCTGGACACACTAACAAGCCCTTTCAAGCCCCTGTATAGGTACGATCACCTGGCCAGCCAAAATTATTACCTTCCAGCCTGTAAATAACAAATATCAGATCATATGTATATATTACTTATATAATGGGCTACACTCTCACCAGAATGAAGATAACTTCATTACTACTTCTTGGGCCAAAGTCACTTTTTTTTCTTTATTCAAGGCAATTCTAAAATTGTAACAGGAAATGCATCTGTCCTTATATTATACAGCGTGCGCATATTTTGCAGGAATTGTGTGTGTGGTATATACTGGGTATATTAAAGGATTGTTAAAATGTCAGATAAACCTCTCCATCCAAAACACACCAGGGAAGGTTTTTTTATAAATGAGTGCACATTGTTTCTTGTTGTATAGTGACATCTTCTGGCTGAAAGACATATAGACCTACTGCTGCATGCATGTACTCATATATACACTGTCAATTATTATCTCATGAAAAATGTGGAGATTACTGTACATCAAATGACACATGTACATACAATATGTCTATCTATTATATGCACAAAAAATAGCTTTGGTCTACAGTCAGGGATAATCACAAAGCACCAATATTCAGGTAAAAATAGTTGAGTAGATTCATGCTAATTTGTCCATGGAGAAAATATCATTGTCATCACCTGCAGTGTCTTTAATGACTGAATTAACTTATCTAAAAAGAGTGGAATTTCAAATTTTGTACAAATTGTTCATGTGTAAGTAACAAACCTTAAATGATATGTGATTAACACCTTTTGGATGCCATTTGGGAAGAAATGTAGCTTATTATGATCTGTGATATTAGTTCCAGGAAGGGAGAAAATGTGAACACAGCAGGTCCACAAAGCTCACAGAGCGTCCTCATTAAATAGTGACAGCTTAATAACAGGTAATTTAGTTGGCGAAAAAGCTGAAACCACCAACTTTGTTGGAAATGTGTGACAGTAAGCTCCAAGCAGAATAAGGAGTGGTCTGCTGGTTTATCTTAATTATGTAGATACGTATGCCTTTATTATCAAGATATTAGAACATGGAGTTCCCAGCATGACTCACCCCTGTTTGAACCTGAGTGAAACTCCAGTCATGCAGAATGGTGGGAACACGAGGATGTGTGGGGTCTGCAACATTGTGCTGGGGACACAGATCTCCTGCTGCTGTAAATGCAAACATAATATCCACATTCAAAATAAACTTGCAGCAGCGCTAATGGTTCAATATGTTTCAATATTTCAGTCAAATTAAATAAATTAAATCAATCATAAATGATCTGTTATTTTTTAATGGACTATCCAGAGGGAGGAGATCACTCCTGTGTTCCACTTGCACATTGTGTCTTCTGCATGTTTATCATGTTAAAGGCTATTGGATCATTAGAAAAACCCTTTAGCGCTGCTCATTAAAGGAGCGATGCATGTGGCTCGCTGAATGTCTGCAGAATGAGCCTTTGTGGGACTCAAAATGGCCAAAAAAAGAACTTCATTTTCATACTTAAATATTTTCTTACAAATGAAGGCTATTCCACAGAACAAATTACCCCCCCCCCCAAAAAAAGAAGACACAACAGTGTATACTACTCCCTTCACAGCACAGCACAAAGTGACTCCAACCAGAATCAAACGAGAAGTGGGAGGGGGAAAAAGAACAGACATGGGACAGAAGAAGACCGGAAAAAGTTGTTAGGGACAGATGAATCTCAGTTTGATGTGTTTGGACCAAAACATTCAGACACAGAACAAGTGAAAAGATGCTGCAGCTTTTGACGCCATCTGTTGACCTGCTTAGGTGGTGGATAATTGGGAGATTTAAACAGGACAGAGGGTATCTTCATTTTTCAACTCCATGACTGTTTGACTGGAGCCCATTTCCTCTGACAACCCAAAGCACAGCTCCCATACATAACTGCACAATCACCAGATCTCAACCCTGTTGAGCTGCTGTGGGAGCAGTGAGACACGCCCATCGAAGTATTTCTCATTTTTTTGTATCAATACACTTAGGACCTTTATTTTTCCTTCATTTTATAATCCATGACATATTAGAGGTTGACTGACAGTGATTTTTTAAGAGGCAGGCAAAATAATAATAATTAGGAACATAAAAAGCCCACCCACCTGCAGCTGTCAGTTCATACTGAAATGATTGAAGAAGCATCTTAGTATGGGGGGGAATTAAAATGCAGATGCTTTCTTAACCTCACGGTTCAAATAAAAATCTTCAGATAAAGTCAGAAACAAATGTTTGTTACAGTCCCCTCTCTTCTTTGTGTAACATGCAGTGTTTTTTCCTCAGTATGCAAATTAGAATGTCTAGGATCCCCTCGACCTGATTGGATGGTCATCCTCTGGAGGTGTGGCCGACCAGCACCACCTTTCTACTCCAACCTGATACAAACTTTGTTCCTGAGGTGAATGGAATCAGTACAGAGTGAACTAATCTGGCCCAGTCTGCAGGTAACCAAGCATCTCAACGTCATCACACGTTTACCAGACCGAATCTATCAACACAATCACATGTGCTACATTACAAACTTAAAGGACAAACAATTTGACATGAGGGTAAATTAAAATTCTTTCATACTTTCAACCACGAATTCAAAATGCATAACCACACATGTACAAAATTTCCCTGCATTAGATCACTGCTAATCAACAAATGCACCCATTTTACACTCAATTATCATGTGTCTTCACAGCAGCAGGGTCTTATGGGGACTAAGGAGAGTGTCCTTCACAAGTTCAGGCACAATGCAAACAAATGTTCATCTGAAATGTTTTGGGGGGGGGTTACGTGCCACACATACACACACGCACACCCTCCCTCCTCCTTCGACCTCCAGTGCACACACTAATGCAGGCGCTCAGTCAGCTGGGCCTGGTGATGTCACCAGCTGAGCTTCTGCAGACCTATTCATGCAGCATCCTGGAAAGTTTGATTCACTTCTTTGACCGGTAAAATGGTAACATGTGGTGGCTGTCACTGTGTTAGGGTAAAAGGGTAAAAAACCCGCAGAACCCGTCTTCCATCATCAATATGTACAGTAAAGGTTTTAGTCACAGATCCAGTGTGCAAGCACAGTGGCTCAAACACACATCTGCAGAGTTGTAGGATCTGAAAACAGACTGCGTAAATTCCAAGCGCAGCGTTCACCGGCTTCATTGTTGCAAAATGGCTTGGATCAGTGGTTCATCACAAGAGGGATGAAGATAAACCGACCTTCTGTACATCCATGGCCACACTGCCCATAAGCTGTGGAGCCATTGCCCCATTTCCAGGGCAGCAGGTGTACAGGTGTGGGACCTTCTTCTTCTTTTGGACGGCACAAGCCTGTTGGATTCTTGTCACCTCTTCCCCGACTTCCTCTCTCGCCGCACATCTCATTCTTATTCTTTTGCCGTCTCCCATCGACTCCCTGCCTCACCCCCATCTCAACTTTTCTTTTTTTCCCCCCTCTCTTCTTACAATTCGCCACAGGTCTCTCTCTTTTCTCCCCCCGCTCACTGTCCATATCACATTTTTCTCTGCCTACTGAAAGATTCAGTTCCACCGTATTCTTTCCATGAATCATTGGCGCTGTGCGTGTATGTGTGTGCATGCCTTTCTATGGTTGTGTAGGCAAATTTTAATTCAAAGCCATCATTGTAAAGGGTCTAGACTTGGTTTAAAGGTTCAGATTAGAATCAGGTTGAGATTAGGGGCTCTGGAATGATTTGTGTCCTAACAACTGTACAAAGACCAGCGTGTGTGTGTGTGTTTGTGCAACAAGGCCACTCCAACTGCAGGAGGCGCTAGCAGTGGGCTAGGTCTGCAACTGTCTCTCTCTGTCTCCCTCCCTCTCAGCACCCCCCCCGCCCCATTCCTCTCCCTCTGCTGTGTCTTTCTCCCCCCTCAGTCACCCACTCATGCCAGCCCCCCCCCCACTCCCACTCCATCACCCAGCACTGCAGAAGAGGCCTCTTGTCTCCCCTGCAGTCTGCAAGGCCTTTCTTTACCCCCACACCCACACCCACCCCCACCCCCACCCCCTCCTTCTGTCTCTGCGCTGCCGTTATTGTCCCAGTTTTCATGGCACCCTGATCTAGATGACCTCTAGCCACATGCAATGTGAAGTACAGCACAAGATGAGACGTGGCACCCACAACATCACAAGCATCCTTTTATTGACACACATACACACACACACACACACACACACACAGGTGCACAAATGTGGTTTTTTTTGTTGTTTAAAAAAAAAAATCTATTAACCCCTTCTGCTGAAAGCAATCTCATGCTGGCTCCTGTCAGTTTCCTACAGGGGGCGCCGTCAGCGACTCCACCACAACCTGCCCCCCCCCCCCCCCACACACACACACACGTCCCTTCTTTTCTCCTCCTCACCCCCGCTAATCCGTCTCCCCCGTCTTCCCTTCCCTCTCGTCCTCTCTCTCGCCTCCATCGTCGCTGCTCAGGTGGGTGTGGGCTGCAGGTCAGATGGGGGCAAATGCGAAACTGACCTGTGGCCAGTTCAAGCAATTAGCCTCCCTCCTGTTAAGTGTCAGGGCTGTTTCGTCTCAGCAGCTCTTTGTGTCTGCACACACACACACACACACACACACACACACACACACACACACACACACAGGCCTCTCCGTCCCTCTACTCCAGCTGCAGGGGGCGCTAGTCTCTACACCCCCCCCCCCCACCCCCCACCCCTTCCTCTCCCCTCTTTCTGTTCCTCCTTCTTTCCCTCCCTACACCCCTCCTCTGGCCCCCACCACTTCCTCCCCTCCTCATACCTTGCCACTCTCTCCCTCTCCTCTCCTCCCCCTCCTCTCTGTTTCTCCTCCTTCTTGCTCCTGTCCCTCTCCGACTCCCTTTTTCCTCCCCCCCTCCCGGCGCGTCTCCCCACCCCTTCCCTTCGTCTCCCTCCCCTCCCCTCCCCCCTTTGAAAGGTTGTTAAGCGCTCCTTCTGCACACAGCACTGCAGATGAGGCCTCCGCCTCCCCCACAGTCTGCCAGGCCTCTCTCTCTCTCTCTCTCTCTCTCTCGCTCCCCTTCAGCCTCCCCCACCACTCCTTCCCTCCCTCCCTCCATCCTTGCCTTCCTCCCTCTCCCTCGCTCCTCACAACAGCATAGCAACACTGACTAGCCAGCCAAGGAGAGTCTTGCCTCTCTCACTCTCTCCCTATTGCACTGGGGTAATTTCCCTCCATTTTAGATTCCTCATCCCTGGTCGGCAAGGGGTGGGACTTTAACGAAATACTTTGGAGGTAGAAATGTGTCGTTCACGCCTGCATTGACCTGACTCAGTCTACCTGGGCTGGTGGAACAGCGTGACTCGCTGGATGAACCTCAGTCGGATCTGACTCTGGGAGAGCAGCGTTCATCCAGCGGTCGCACCTCAGCAAAGGGTTAATAACGCAGCGCTCCGTTTGTAATCATGGGCAACACACAGGCAGGGTCCACGTGGTACATCTGCAAAACCATAAGACAAAGGGACATACTGTCGCTCTCTGACAAACACATCATAGATTCCGTTTCATATTTTCTCACCTGGGGGGAGGGGAGCACTCAAACAAGGCTGTATATACAATGGATGAGGTTTTCCGCACCTAGTTTTTGAGGACGGCCCCTTAAAATCACAACACACGGCTCCCGACACCTGGAGTAAATCGTTCTCAATTAATCCACAGCCCGTAATGTCTGCCGTCAGAAACAAACGGACGAGGCTCGGTCTCACAGAGATGAAGAAGCGCTCTGATCCTGCGGGGTTAAATTGGTGGGGACCTTCATTTCGGTTACCAAGCAATGCTGGATATTCCTGGACCTATTTTTGGCGGCTTACAGACACAACTCCCGCATGATCAAGTGAACTGCGCACGAGCCCAATCAAGGTGCACATCCTTGCATGCTTTACTTTCTTGAACGCCACATCATGATGTCACTGTTTTGATGATACAAAGCTATTAAATATAAAAAAGCAGAATAAAAAGAAGGCCAATGACAGGCATTTTTTTGGCGCTGTATACATCCATGTGAGTTCCATTTTTCCCTGGCTGCTTGCCTAGATTTGGCATCTGCATTAAGCTGACTGACTGCTGAGATGACTGATTTCTGCAGAAACAGCTCTTCAAATCATACTTAAACTGGTTTATTCACCCAAACAGCTCCATTTATCCACATACTTCATCAATCAATCTATCAATATGTCCTTTTCTTCTTTGTTTCTTTCTGTTTTTATGCCAAAACATTTACTCCACAAAGAAACTGAAAATAAGTCGGTGACATCATTGCGTATCGGCCTTCTCCTTCGACCTTCGCACAGAATCAAACAAAACCGTCCGGGGATCCCTTTATGCTCCATCACTGCCAAGTCAATGTAAAAAGAGAAGAAGTTTGTTGCACTGATTTGCAACAAGCTTCAGCAGAGAGGAATGTTTCCATTAGAGATGCGTGTTAACATTTGGTTGGTGTTTTGGAGATTAATCAGGCGACCTTTCAGATTTATCCTGGGACTGCTCTGTGATGCTGAAAATACCTCTGCACTACAATATTTCAAACAGCAATCAATGCACCATGAAGTGCATTTTGCCTTATTGGCCGCAGGAACCTCTCGCCTCCACTGAGAAGAAAACGAAAGAGAGGAACTTCATCCTGTGAACGCTTTGCAACAGGACGTTCAACCACTTGTGGAAGTTTTGCTCCGACAACTGGAGTTTGGAACGCAACGCTGTACACACAGTTTAGAGAAGCAAGTTTAAGGTGAAGTTCAGACCATCGTCCCTTCCTCACTTCGAACGAAGAGAGCCGCCACGCGTTGCCGTGAGTTGTGTGAGAACCACAATTACAGCACTTTATTGTTCATAAATGTCGAAGTGGAAAAAAAAATGAAAACATAAAAACAAATACACACAAGTCATAGAACACATACTGAACACAACTCGCTTTTTTGAGGAGGGAGGGAAAAAAAACGCTTTCGCTTCGCTTCAGTGGATGTCGCTGCGGTGGTCACTGTCCAATGGTGTGGGGCAAAGAAAAGTTCAAACCGTGAGAACAGAAAGCAAGTCCAGCCGGGCTGCAAAAAAAGTTGACGAAATGCCCCTTTATGCTGCAAGAGCATGAGAACAGCTGGGCCCCGCTATTATTTCAGAACGGAAATAAAAAAAAAAAAAAATCATATTAAAAAAAAAAAAAAAAAAATCATATTCAAATTAAAATGCAGAAACAAATCAATCAATTTTTTCATTTATATATAGATATATTATTTTGCAAAAAAACTAGGTTTTTGTTAAAAAATAAACTTAAACGTACATGAAAATACCAGCCACCAAAGCAACAGCTATCGTTAAGCATATCAATATAGAACATATGAGGCTACCTTACACACAGGTAATAGCAAATATTTAAGGGAACATGTACGGCAACATGTGTCCAAACATGTCTAAAAGACTGTACAAATTTACACTAGCTATGTCAGGAGAGCTACGTGAAAAATGATGGATTATCTGGTCAGCCTGAAAGATTTACCTCACAACTCGGGATTACAGGCCGCGCCTCCAAGTCGGGCGGCCAAATCAACGTTAAGAACTCCTTATCTCAATGTACTAAAGTATACAGAAGGCAAAAAAACGTGTTTTTTTTTTTGATTCCCTGTTCGTTTGGTGTCACTTCGTCGTCGTCTCCGCCCCCACCCCTCCCACTCGGGGGAGGAGACATTTCGAACTTAGTTCAGGGCTCTTCACATCAATCCTAGCTGCTCGTGGAGTCCGGCCTTTAAATGTCACTGAATGGCTTGTTTCGAGGGGCCTCTCGGTGTCCTTGGGCTCGGGCGAGGCAGATTTGTTGGCGTGGATCAAATCTCAAGCGTCTCTCTCTGTTTTTTTGGGACGTCTCCGGTCAGACCTGCTGTTTGCCCAGCTGGGCCCCGTCTCTCCTGCTTCTCGCCGACGATGGGACGAACTTGGGAATGATGATGGGCAGAGCGTCTCTTCCTTTAGCGGCCTGTCTTCCTGAGCCCTCCGTGGGCCCGAAGCCGTTCTCTACGTGCGCGCCTTCGAGCTCGTCGTCTTCGTCTTCCTCTTCCTCGTCCTCGTCGTCCTCGTCCTCGTCCGACATGTCGTCTAGATCTGGAACGATCTTGGCCCTCGTCCTCTGCTCCGCTTTCTCCTTAGCTCCGGGAAGCTGTTTGTTACCATGGTGACGTGGCTCTCCTTCTCGCTCCTTGCGATCCTTCGCCCGCTCTTCCTCCTCGCTGTCAGAGTCGATGGCGATGGGCTCGGAGAGGTCTAGAGGCATTTTCTGTGGTAAGGTGCTGTTGATTGTCTTGGTTTGGTCTCTGCTGGCACTGTTGGGTTTGGGGGCAGGCGGCGCCGCTCTGGAACCTGGCGCGGTCCCGGTCGGCTTTCCCCTCGGCGGCGGGGCCGCGCCGCCGTTCGCGGCCGCCAGCTCCCTGTGTCTCCGGAGAGCCTGCTCCGACACACCCATGCACGCCCGCGACGTCCGCCTCTTGTTGCCCCTGCCCTCGTACGCGCCGCCCTGGCTGAGCGCCAGCTCGTGACTCACCTTGCTGAGCTCGTGCATGCTGAACCCGAGCAGCACGCTGGCGTTTTGGGTTTCGCACTCCTGCACGCATTTCCTCCTTTTGTTGACAAAGTGGCTGGAGATGTCCGACTTCCACAGCCACAGACTGGCAGCCAGCTTCTCCACCTCCCGCTGCGTGGGGTACGGCGCTCGGTTGAAATAGTGCGTCAGAAACGCCTTCCGGGACTCGTACGACTCGTTTTCGTGCCCCTTGGGGTCGAGAGCCAGAACTACGGGCTCGTCGGGATTTTCTACAAACGCAGATGGGCCGTTGCTGTCCCTCGGGTGGGCCCTTTCCCCGGGGGGGCCCGGCCTCCTTCGTTTTGGTGCGCTAGCGTCTGAGCTATCAAAGCCGGCCCTTTTCAGAGCGCTATTCTGGGCCTGGCTGACACGAGAAGAGTGAGCCGCCCGACTGTCCTGCCCGTTCTGGGACTTCCCTACGCCTCGACAGTGCACCAGGTGCAGAGTGATGGTGGAGGCAGTCATGTTACTCGTATAAACCCCCAAGCAGTGAATGCACTTGTAGGTGAGTTTCTTTTCTACGGGATGGACTGTCTGGATCACCTGGTGCCGCTCTCTCAGGTGGTGGGCCAGCGAGTCTGAGATGGGGCCCTTCAGGATAGAGAAGCAAAGAGGACACAGCGTCTTGCCCACGTCCCTTTTGTAGGGCACAGACGCCTGCGGGGCGCTCTTGGCCGGCGCTCCGTCAGCGGCCGCTGATGGTGTTCTGGGCGGGTGCTGAGGCATGAGCCTCTTGCCTGACATGAGGGAGGAGGACAAGGTCGAGGTGTTGTTGTTCTGAGCGTGAAACGCCACCGACTCCTCCGGCGCGTCTCTCATGTTGTAGGTAGTGACGATTAACTGAACATTCTTGGGATTGCCCTGCTGCAGGGTGAGGTCAAAGGTCAAGGGAGAGTCCGTGCGCGGGCCGACGCTCTCGTCGGGGTGCGACAGCCGCATGTGGGCCACCATCTTCTCCACGTCGTTGAATGTGGCGCGGCAGTGCGGGCAGGACAGGCCGTGGATCAGCATGTGGTTTAACAGGGTGTCGCTGGGGAGATAGCGGTTGCAGTAGAGACACTTGCTGGTGAAGTTGTGGATCTTCATGATGTAGTTGGCCACGGCGGGCACCTTCTCCGCTTTGTGCTCCTTCTCAAAATGAGAGCTGTACACGTTCTCGGGGAAGAGTTCGTTGCAGATAGTGCAGATTTTCCACTTCTGGGTGTAGGAGGTGCCGAGGACGGAGGAGCCGCTCTTCTTGGCCGTGAGGGACGCCACGGTGGTAGCCGCTGCCTGGACGCGCGAACCCAGGGGGTTGGACTTGAGCGAGGAAGAGGTGCCGACCACCACCGCACTCCGCAGGCCGCCGCCGGAAATAAGCTGCTTGGCCGCGTGCGACTGCTGGGGCACAGAAACCTGAGCGTTCCCCGGCAAGGCGACCCTCACCTGCTGGCTGCCGACCGAGAAGGGCTGCGTGGTCCCGGCCTTCAACCCGATGGCGTCGTGCTTCATCCCGGTTAGGAGACTGTGAGAGTTGAAGCCCGCCTTTGACGCAATAACGACCCGACCCAGCTGCTGCGAGCCGGGAGACCTGGTGGTGGCCATCACGGCGCCTTTGGGGCCCATCCCGATGATGGTCTTGTCCCCTTGGGTTTTGGGGGGGATCATGATGATGGGTTTGGGACGGGGGACGATCACGCTGGTGTGCCCGATCATGGCGGTCACCTGGTAGCCGATCCTCTCGTGGTCCTCGATGACGTGCTGGACCAGCGCCTCGTAGGTCCTGGGGACGAAGAGACACTTCTTGCAGTGGATCTGGTTGCTGTTGGCGCCGTTTGCGCTGTGGCTCTCGGCGTTGCCCGCCGCGCCGCCGTTCGGAGCGCTCGCCTTCTCTCCCGGCTTCACGATGTAGGGCTGGGCCACTTGCTGGAAGTGTTCCCGGTAGATGTGCTTCCGCACCACGTTGTACAAAGGGTCCCTGTAGGTGCACTTCTTGCAGTAGTACACCGCCTGCTCCACGCTGTCCCCGGCCCTCTTCAGCACCCCGTCCTTAATCACGACCCCGCCGGCCCCTGCCACCATCCCGCCGGGGCCCTGTCGCACGGCGCTGTTGGGCATGTGGAACAGCTTGATGTGCGTCTCCAGAGTCTTTTTGTTGCCATTGTAAGTGCAGTAGGGGCAGTTGAGCAGAATGTTGTTCTCGAAGTCCTCGCTGTGGACGTTGCGGAAGTGGCTCTTGTATGCAGAGAAGTACTTGGATGAGAAGAGGCAGCCGGAGCAGCAGAAGGGCTTTGATCTGTAGTCCTGGAGACACAGAGGTGGGGGAAAGCTTTGACATATGTTCTACGTCTGTGGCCTAAACAACAAACAACAACAACAACAGATTCCAGAAAAAGACGGATATTTATGTGCATCCGCATGTGTCACTGACCTGGACTTTGGTATGCGATGGCTCCCACATGCACACATCTTCCCAGGTAGTGTGCTTTATATACACCTCTGGAGGAGTGAAGTCTTTGTAGTCCTGAACAACAAGGAAATACAAATACACAACCAGTCAGGAGAATGTTGTGTGAGAGGCGCACGAGACACATGAATCCGGGGTGACTTCCTCCGCTGTCCTCGCCCGTTGTTTTGTGTTATTGGGGAATATCTCACAGGGTTGAAGCGGGAATCAAACCTCCGCTCTCAGCTTCCCTCTGTCCTCTGGACACACATTTACTTTGTGTTAGGAAACTGCGCTTCAGCTCTCCCCTCCTGTCTAAATGGATGGCACATCTTTTTAACCGAACCCTGTCAAAGTTAGAAGCTAAAAGTTTGTCTCGATAACTTTGTGGTTTCTGCTTTTAACCCTGTGGAGCAACTCTCTCCTCCGCTGAGTGAGACGGAGGAGAACGATGATGATCACATGCCGCTTATCAGCATCTGCGTGTGTGTGAGTGAGAAGAAGAGGCGCTGCTGAACGCTGGAGACGCTCTGGAGTGGAATCCTGCTCACAGATAACAGAGATAACAGCACAAACGACCAGGAGCACGTGCGGTCGCGCTCACCTCCAGGTGATCTCGGCAGAACTCCAGGCCGATGTCTCCCAGAACCTTCTTGACATTCTTCCTCGCTTTCCGCAGACTGCCCAGGTTGTTGACAGGGAGCTGGAACATGCTGCCCACCTGGACAGGAGAGACGCACAGCAGGCCGTGAGGTCAACAGGTGCGGGGGAGGATCGAAACTTTTCAGACGCCGGTGGCGTCCGCTGCACGAATCGCACGCCTATCTCCAGTGGACGACCAATCATGGGGACTGAGAGAGAAATCCCCGTCTTAAAAGAGATCGCGGCGTCGGAGGAACCACCGAGACAACGGAAAACCAAACAGGAAGTCCAGCCCGAATCCCAGATTCATGCATTTCACGGCTGTGAAAGTGTGTGACAGCGACAGCGTGTTAACCTGGCGGACGGGACTTCACACCTCTGGCGCTGTGACACAACACCAACTCTTTCATCTTGTCGTGACAGTCGTGAGGAAAAGGAGAGAACGGCTCATGCTGACCGGCTGCCGGCGTATTTAAGCTCAGGCAGCTGAATACTGGCCGACATGGCGCGTCGCTGGATAGCGTCGTGGCAGGAGCCCAGCCTGCTGCAACTTTTGCTGGATGACCCGGCATTGTTTTGCAATGCCGCCCCCCGCCCCCCCCACCCCCGCCTCACTGCGCTGACAGACTGGCTCCATTCAAATGAATGAGAGGGCTGTGTTTTTTCAGGCACGGCTAAAATTGGTCTGAATGGAGCCTTATTTTTGAAAGGCAGGGTTAGAGGACGTCTTTTTGCGCGGCACACTTTCAGACTTGTCATAAAAGGAAAAGCCAGCAAGTGAACACAGTTACGATGTCCCAGTAAACACGTTCTTATCGAGCGAGACACAGCGGCCACGGCCGGCGTGCCACGACGGTCACGACGTGACGGTGGAGCCTCTTGACCTGTTGCGCTACTAGAAACATTACAGAGTTCCGTGTCTGTACGTAAAAGCAGAAAGTTGGATGGACTAAATTCCTCTAAAATCTACTAACGGAACAGCTGAGACAGGTAGCATTAAAGTTTCTTTGAGTGAGGAAGTTCAGGATTAATGAAAACCAGCAGTGTGTTAGTGAACAGGTGAGTGAGCGCAGCTCCTCGGCGACTCGCTGCTCTGAACAGCACGGGGAGCTGCCGCGCTAACGCTAGCAGACGAGCTTCGCGCTCTACGGTGGTCGCCGGACGCGCCGGCTGATCTGCGGGGTAACGCGGCGTGAAGATGGAGCGCCGAAGGAAAGCGCTGCCTGGCGGCGAGGTGAGGAAGTCAAAATATTCCAAACAACAGATGTTTTTTTGTTGCTGACCCAGCGGCTCAGCTTCAGAGCCAGTGCTTCTGTCTGACTGTGACAGAAAAAATTCTAAATTTCACAAATAATAACAATAATGAAGTTTTGATTTGACCTTGCAAGACCTGACCTGGCTGTTTGGAGTAGAGAGAAATGCTGCAGGCAGAAAGACAGACCCATTGGACCCCCCCCCCCCCACACACACACACACACACACACACACACATTATGTGTTGTTATCACTAACAATTTGTTTGTCATTAGCTAAGCAGAAGCCAGGGCTGTTTAGTGGCCGGTCAATCATCTCTATTCAAATCTGAGCTAGATATCGTGGGGGTCAAAGGTCACTGACGTTGAGGCTGCTCAGTGACAGCAGACGGCCCTGTGAACACCTCAGCTTATGTCCCCTCTGGAAAACACAAAACAGAGAGGGCGGACAGTGCGTGTGTGTGCGTCTGCGTGAGTGTGTGAGTGTGTGTTTGCGGTTGCACCAACTGTTGGTCTAGTGAGGAGCTGGGGGACCCACAGCAGATCCTCCTGTCTGTCTCGAGGCCTGGCCTTCCTGCCGTCTGTCTCACATGCACAAAAGGCGAGAGTGAGGGAGAGAGAGAGACACACACACACACACACACACACACACCCTGCCCCCCCCCCACCCCCACCCCCCCCTGCTTCCTCCCATGACTTGTAGATGGCGCTAGAGAGGGGCTCCATTATGTAAGCTTCCCTATGCTCTGCCTGCCCCCTTTTCTCTCCCTGCCTCGCAATACCATCACAGAATGGCGCCTCCTATTGAGTCAGCAGCAGCCTCTACAATATGTCTGCAGTGGAGGGGGAGGGGGAGGGGGAGGGAGGGAGGGAGGGTGGGAGGGTGGGAGGAAGGGGAGGGACAGAAGGAGCGAGAGAGATCAGGGAAGGGGGAGGGGGAGTGTGAGAGAGGATGAGGTGGGGCTGGGGGGGTGAGGGAGCTGGGAGGAAGAGAAGGGAGAGAAAGGAGGGGGAGTGTGCAAGTGAGTGAGCGAGCGAGCGAGGGTGGAAGGAGCAGTACGGGAGGGAGGAGAGGCGAGGAGAGAGGACAGAAAGGGAGCGACGGAAGTGGAGGGGGCAGGGGAGGGGATGGGGAGGCAGGGAGGTCGGACAGACAGGCTCGGGGGGGGGGAATGGAAGAGGGTGAGAGAAAGAGGGGCGATGGATTCCTGTGTGGGGGAGGGCGGAGGGGGGGGGGCTGTGCGGGAGGGAAGGGAGGGAGAGAAGGAAGAGGAGAGGGAGGAAAGGCGATAGGAGGCTGCTGTGCTGTGCTGTGCCGAGGGCTGCTCTCCCCCTTCCACTGTGGTGTGAGGAGGACAAAACAAGAGGCCTCCAGACCTCCACTCACTCCACTCACTGCTACACCTCCAGTGCAGCGTGTGGCTGATGTCATCCACGCGCACAGAGGTGGCGCAAAAAGTTTGGGATGCTTAAAACGCGCCGAGGCCAGTTGTGTCAACACCTGTCTGCAGACCCTGGCAATGAAGGCTGTGTGTGTGTGTGTGTGTGTGTGTGTGTGTGTGTGTGTGTGTGTGTGTGTGAGATGGCAGCGACCATGTTCATCACCTGACACTTGTCCTGGACCAAGTGACAGCCCACCCCCCACCACCACCACCCACCCCTCCACTCCACCGGCTCAAACATGAGGTATCACCCGGCGTCACCCGGCTGGACCCCGCTCGCACCCTGATCACCTCGGTGGGTCGGGTTATTCAAAGGAGGACTTGAACGCAACGCAACAACACAGTCACATGAACCCCATGCCCAGATCTCTGTTTGAGTGTGTGCGTGTGCGTGCGCGCGCGCGATCGTGAATATGTACCGTGTGTCCCCGAGACGGAACTGTTCCCCGTGCAGCCCGTGAGCCCGGTAGCGCCAGCGCCGGCGCAGCTAGCCTCTGATCAACATCTGGCGGTATCCGGATCGATAGATCTGGCAGGGAGCTGCTGCCACTGACAAAGAATGGGGACACACCGCGCTAAGTTAGCAAGCTAGGCTAGCCAACTCGCACCAACAACACTGGCCGTCCAAAAACTAATGCTGCCATTTTCCCCCGTTTTCCTCTCAACTCGCTCGCCCGCATTTTACCGAGGCTGTTATAAACAAAGCTGCCGGAGAAGTCACTCATGTTGAGGGACCGCTGAACGCCCCCCACCCCCTCCTGACTTATACAAACACAACGTTAGCTCGATCTCCAACCAAGTTACCTTAGCCGTAGTTCACCGCCACCCATCACCGCAGGTAGCCGCGGCTAACAGGGAACTCTCTGGCTTTGAGGGGACATGTCCAACATATTGACAGACAAGTTTACCTGCTTTCACGTCCAGTGTTCCCGTCCGAGTGAAATGTGTCACCTCAGGATGACTGAGACGATGGACAGGCACTCTCGCTTTGCTCTCCCACCCCCCTCTCTCCCCAGATATCTCGGTAATATCCTTTCAGGTGACACGCAGCTTCGCGGGGGGAGCCCGGCCGTCGGTGCGCTCTCCAGACCCGACCGTCCCTCGCCGACTGGGGCTATCCTCTTCCCTCTGGTCGGCACACGGGCACAGAGAGCCTCCGAGCCTCATTAGGCAATTCAAACCTCCATTCCCCGGAGCGCTGAGGGCGGACACATGTCCTGTCGTCGGGAACAACAGCCGGCGTGCCCGCTCTTTCACACAAATAGCCCCAAGTCTGCCTGCGATCGCCCGGCGGCCGACGGCGTTTTGACCATTCTCCTGTCTGACAGACAATACACATCCAGCCTAGAAACTGCCCTATCCAAAATGGCGCAAATAAAAGGGGCGGAAGTGACATCTACTTGATTAGCATAAATAATCTCATTGTGAGGTCCTCGCGAGGCCGGCTCATTAAAACTCTTGATTGGTTTATCAACCAATTTGGCCAATTAAGTAAATGTCTCTTTAAAAAAAACTATTTCGGCCCTCAAATCCTGCGGCCGGCCTTTGGTTTCTGTGTCCGAGGCTGCGGGGTAAACAACCCGACCTAGCAGTTGCGGGATCTGGCCGACAGCGGGCGTCCTCTTGGAGTGGGGGGGTGGGGGTGGGGGTGGCGGGTTCGCCGAGTTATACGCATGCGCGGTCTAGCTACATCTGGTGCCCCCCTCCCCTCCTCCCTTGCGGAGGGTCGGATGCACACAGTGCCTCAGCACTCAGCTCGGGGAGCGGTGGCAGGGTTTGAACCAGCGGTAGGTGGCGCTCTACTCTGCTCCGCTACCAACTGCCCGGCTCCACCGAACCGACCGGAACTACTTTCCTGCGGGGTGCTGGGTGAAGGGCAGCTTGTGTGTTAGCCCTCCACCCGCAGTCACGCAGCATTTATAGGGTTAAAGGGATGGTCAAAGTTCTCCATTAACAGGGGCTGATTATTGCCTTCCAGTCAATGCTCCCATCATCATCCTCATCATCATCATCACCAAAGTGAACCAACCCCAACCCCACTTCCTGTGACTGACTCTGGGTCTGTCATGTTTAATTTGACAATGTGCAATACGTGACTTGGTGTCAGCCCAAGGCCCCCTCCATCAGGTCACGGCCTCCAGGTGAGGACACACCTGAAGGCGTCCACTTCATGCGTTCAAGACGCACGTCCTCTCACAAATAAACAGACACGCGCTCAAACAAAACCCAGTTAAGTCTGGAGCGTTCAGGGCCCCTGGACGTTCACATGCCCTGGGCCAGTTTCCCCTCCAGCCTCACACAGGACACTTCCATAGGTGGAAGGAGAAAAGTGGGACGTTAACTGTCTTTTTAACGAGTCAAGACATCATTCATATGGATTCATCCTGGTGTGACACCTGGATGACGTTCCCATTAGCGTATGTGTCATGAGTGTGACATGCTGGTATCTGCTGCCTCAGCACGGAGCATGCAACACTATGTGCGGATGAAGAGCCACGGCGTGTGGTTCAAAGTCCCAAACAAAGTTAGAAAGTGGACCGTGAGGAAAATCTATCAGCCCCTCACACTTGTTTCAGGTTCCACCTTGACGACCCGTTTTAGATTTTAACTCACTGTGCAGGAGCACAATGGGGGAAAAAAGAAAGAAAAAAACAATGCAGAGTCAAGAATACAAACTGTTTAATTTTATACAAACAATCACAGGTGGAGCAGATAAGCATAAACCCTTCTCTCAACTGTGCTAAGGCAGAGCTCAGTCAGCTGTCTGGATTGGGAAGGATGAGACACCATGTTCACAATTCATTCAAGAGGACGATGGGAATGAGCAGCACTATGTTCCCTCAGTATTTTGGACGGTACCGACAGGGAACTATTTTATACTGACTGCTAACGGGAGGTCGATGTCTCCCTCGTCACTTGGTGACATGTCACTGTCTGACCATAAGCAAACGGAGCTTCCCTCATTCCAGTTCTCTAGAACTACTGCAGAGTGTTGTGAGACAGCGAGAGCGAGGGGAAGGCCGCGTGACCGCGGGGGCGACCGAGCCGGGCGCATCGCAGATCACGTGGTGGCAAAGAGCGTGAGCAGTCCTTTCGCGAACGACACGATCTCGTTCCCTCCCAGTTTGGACTCTCCGTAAACTCGATCCACGAAGGAAATGGGTACCTGTTGTCGGGGACAAGAAGAAGAGAGAAAATATGTATGTGAAAATATATCATGCACGATTTATCACTTTCAGTTTAGCAAATCTTACATCCGGTGACATCAGACCAGGTCTGCTGTGGTGTGGATGCAGAAAAAGCTGCGAAATGCGACAAACCGGCCTCACACAGCTGCTGCGAGCGAGTATAATGGAATAAACCACCAATGGACCCCACACGAAACGTGTCGGACTTGAATAAATGTTTATGTGGGTTAAATAGCTAAAAGTAGCCGGACTTTCTAATGAACAAAACCGCAAGTCACTGTGTAGGATCTCACATTTAAACAGCTTGTTAAAATAAAAATGAAACAGAATCCAGATACTTTGTAATCTATGTAAACAGATTTACAGTTTACACAGTGAATCCTCCGGTGCTGAAAACAGCTGACAGGTAGTAGCAACGTGTGTGTGTGTGTGTGTGTGTGTGTGTGTGTGGGGGGGGTAGTTTGGTGGACAGTTAACTGTAGGGCCAGTCACAGGAAGCTTGTGGCATTAGCTTATTTCTACATTTCTCCTCATGGTTGAACTGATTTTATGACTATTGATAGTCATCACTTCAACGATTCATTACAGACATCCTTATGCACCTTAACTGCTATAAATGTGTTAACATGCAGAAAGGGGTGATAGTAAGAAAAAAAATCATCCCCCCAGAAATAAGAAATCCGGCCCTCACCTCTCCAATTGTGTAGTTGAGCTGTCTGGCGCGGACGATCATCTCCATTTGAAAGACGTAACCTTTGGACACGCAGCGCTCCACCAGACTCTCCAACACCTTCTTCTTGTACAGCCTGAAACGAGCGAGAAAAAACAAACAAACAACAAAACAGCTGGAGGGTGAGAAGACACATCCAGCAGCCGCCGGCACTTTCCTCGCAGCGCTCACCTGAAGCTGCCCGTCAGGTCTGAGGCGCCAGGTCTCAACAAGACCTGAGTCAGAAAGTTGGCTCCCCGGCTGCGAACGAGACGAGGAGACGGGAGGAGACGGCAAAATCAAACCTCTGGGATCGGGGGGCGGCGAGAAAGCGACGAGCGGGACCTGCAGAAATGTGCTGCTGTTGACTCGCAGTTACCTGATGAGCTTCCTGCGCAGGTCCCAGCCGTACACGCCCCCGCTGCCTTGATATCGAGTACCAGACACCAGGTCGTAGTCACCCTCCTTCTGCTTTCTAGAAAACAAGGCAAAACTTTATTTAAAGTAAAGGATGGATCCAAAGGTTCACTTCCAACTTTGACCTTTTTCACTGTCCAAATCAATTCACAATTTTAAATCACAAGACAGATGACGGAAATTTAGAAAAACTTACTCGATAAATTCTGGGATAAATTTGGGCTGGAAAAAAAACAACAGAGAAAAAAGAACAATAAATTATTACTTACTGAGCACAGAACACTACCTCCAGTGCAACTCATAAACCAAAAGAAGCTGAATTGATAAGCTTAATCAGCAACCGTCCTTATCATAAATCATTTAAATCTGTAGTTCCAGTTTCTCGGGGCTGAGGAGTCGCTTCTCTGTCTGACGTGCAGGAACCTGAACTGCTCTTCAGACAAAACAGGCGATATAAAGGCTTCACCGTACATTTAGCAGCATCTTCTGACGTGTTCTGGGCCAAACGACTATTTGAAAGAACAAACTGGCAGACGGATTATTGAAGGACTGTCGGTCGCAGCCCTGGTCTCAGCTGCGTGCCGTTGTCGTGCCAGGAGAAGGCGAGCGGGGCCAGCCGGAGCGAGTCGACGGTGGGCACGCGACGACGCGGGCTCCACTCACATGATGGGAGAGATCAGCGTCCATTATGATGACGAAGTTGCCGGTGGCGTGCTTCATGCCGTGGATGTAGGCGGTGCCTTGAAGAAGAAACGGGGGCTCGTCAGCGGTCGGCAGAGGTTACAAGAGGGAGTGCACCCGCTTCCACCGCGGTTTCAAACTTACCTAGGCCTAATTTTTTCGCTCTGGGTCGTAGAAGCTGAAACACAGGAAGAAGGAGTGTGCGTGAACATCCCATCTCTTTTCATATGGACGTGATGGATGTCCACCCAAACTATGAGGAAATGCATCAGTTGGCTCTTCTCAAAGAAAGGCAGAGATTGCTTCTTCACTTACTATTTTGTCCTCTCCATAGATTTTCTGCAGCTGCTCTGCCACCTCCAGTGTCCCGTCTGGGCTTCCGTCGTCAATGACAATTATCTCATAGTTGTAGCCACTGTAATCACAAAAAAATAAAACCTCAGACTGTCGTTTGGTTTGATCGATTTTATATTTATAACAACACACTCACACTGTAGATGTGAGAGCATTCACATAATTCATTCCATAGCCATTTCCCCCAATCCTCACGTTCACAACTTAACATTCATTCAGTTCCTTAAAGTTCATGTTTAAGCCCAACCCTTATCCTAAACCTGACCTCAACCTGATTCTATCCCAGACATTAAAACCGAGCGTAACCCCTCAAACAGCCGTGAGAAGCTGTGAGGACCAGTCTGTCTCTCACTCCGATTTAGTGACAGCTCATCACTGATTGGCTTTGCCCCCGCAGTGATGTTAGCTAACATTAGCCGCAGCTTCGCTGGCTCCCGCGGAACTCACCTTTCACCGAAATATTTCACTAACAGCCACACTATCAGCGGGAGGTTCTCCCTTTCGTTGTAAGTGGGCAACAACACCGAATATTTGTCCCCACCACCCCGGTTCGCTTGCGAGGTCTTTCGGCTCGCCATGGCGACGTGAATCTACCGTAACTCCACTGCGTAAAGTTACAACGTAAGCCAAGCAACATCCTGTTTATGATTTCCAAAATAAAATTCAGCTTTGCTGGAAATGCGATGTGCATTTGACAAGTTGACGGACAAAGTTATCCCGTTTGTTGCCTTAATGAACCAGTAAGAGCTCAGTGTTGAAATTCTCCGCGACAAGTTAAAGACCCGATTTAAAATTTCACTAACGAACAAGTACATATGTTTTACCATAAATATGTAGCTATGGTACCTTGGACATCGTTAATGTCGTAGCTGGTGAAGTTGGGCCTCATGTTAACTGTTTTACGTACTCATGAACATCATAAAATATAATAATAAATCAAACTGTAATTGTGTTTTCCACAGTAATTAGCAGGCATCCTTTATTTTGAAAATACATAAGCGATCGCTGAGAGAACCGGAAAATTAGCATACCACAAAAACTAACTTTACCAAGCAACTTTCCTGCTGCTTACAGGTTGGAACTTCCATTGGTGCTCTTCAAAATACTAACCACTGGAAACTCGCTTTTTAACATGGTTCCGACAATGCACTACATCGTCATCAGTATTATTTCTAGTCAAGTTAAAAACACACTTCACCAGACACACAATAATGGAATTTTATTAACAAAATCAAAAACATACATACGAAAACCCATGACACTTTCTCTCTCTCTCTCTCTCTCTCTCTCACACACACACACACACACACACGCGCGCACACAGGTAATCACGTAATGCTTATTACCAAAACCCCAGTAAATCAGAAAATGTAAACATGAATTTTCAATGTGAATACATACAATATGAAATATCATAACATGAATAACTGTATACAGTAAATCAAATAAACACTATACAAATTATTGTACACATGACAACAGACATTCTCACAGTATCATTTGTACCATGGAAAAAGAAGCTTTTACACCATGGATTATGAATTTTCCTTATCCTTGAGGCAGTTAAGGTTAGAATGGCAGATGAAATAGATAGAAATGTAACAGAGGGCTAAACTACTCGGCATTGATACAGTGCATGAATACATTAACATAGTAACAAAAGGTTTCAGTGCGAATAATTGTGTATACGACAGCACTTTACAGATACTTGTGGGAAAATATTTTCCTTTATGATGTTCATCAAAACACTACTCTATATTAGATAGCTTCCTACTTATTCTTGGTTTCTTTCCCAGCTGTTTTGTTTCTGCAATAACAACAGGACGGAGGCAGATCCTTCCCGTATTACTTCCTTTTCTCACAAACAGTGAAGCTTCCACGTTAGTCAGTGAAAAAAGAACGTTCAACACACCGCCCCTCCTCTGTGGTGCTTTTTAAGCTCCGTTCCCAGCCTGTCATTCATAGTCATTTCAAACAGACGCCAGTCCCTCAGTCCACCTCGCTATTGCTGCCTGCTTCTTCATGTCCACTCATGGCTGGTAGCCATAATATGGGTCTTCTGATGGAAAACAGCACACACACACAAAAGAGTCAAGTGGAAACCAAAATGGAGTCAAAAGCACAGGAAATAATGGACCTACATACAGTGTCAGCTGGATACAAACACAAGTGCAGTGAATGCTGCTCAAAACTCTTTGTAAGGTCATCAAATCTCTGTGTTGTAGTTGCAGCTGCCCCAATGTACCCAAAAAGTGTGACTAAAGTGTAAAGTGTGCGCTGCCTCTGACAGGCCCTTGAGTTTGTGGAGCTTTCCTGGTGCCTCACCTGTTTGCTGGGGAACTCTGTGGCAGCCTCCACTGCTGTCGCACACGCCCGGCGGCCCCATCTCGCCCGGCTGTCCAGGGGCTCCGGAGGTCCCCGGGGGTCCCGCCTTACCGTCATCTCCCGTGGAGCCCGGGACTCCCAGCTTGGACTCCCCTGGAGGACCTGCAGATGCCAGGCATCAGAACAGGGCTGTTCACTGACCCTTGGACATTATTTGCTGCGACTGATAGAATTTACTGTATAACACTATTAAACAGAACAGAGCAGGAACATGGACTTAAGAGAATGACTGTGACATTCCTCTATTTTAGATTTATTAGCACCCACACACTCTAAGACCCAGCAACCATTAACACTCCAGCACAGACATGAAACAAATGGTGCATAAGCGGCACCTGCGAATCCTTTGACCCCCGGTGGCCCCTGGACATTGGCCCCTGCGTCACCTTTCTCCCCGGGCATACCTCTCCGCCCTGCAGAGAAGGCAGAACGGTGAGCGGCCGCTCGATAATCGTGAGGATTTGGCTGATTTGTTTTCAGGCTCACCCTGTTCTCCTGGATATCCAGGCCTGCCAGGTCTCCCCCTCGGTCCGACGTGCCCCTGGGCGCCCCTGCCGCCCGGCGGGCCCTTGGGCCCCGGTATGCCGGGTTCCCCCGGTGGCCCCACTGGCTCCTCGATGGGAGCCGGCTTACGACTTACCTCGTTAATGAACGTGTCCAGCTTCAGCACCTCCTCTGAACGAGCAAGAGAAAAGCCTTTGGAGGGCGTCACCACCGCAGGCGCCCTCGTCTTCTACATGCTCGCTTACTGTACTTACTGTGCACTAGTTGCTCGCACGCCTGCGTGACCAGCTGGTAGATCATGGCCATAGACTGAGGTTCCCCCTGTAAAACGTCAGCAGATTCATCAGCTGCGGCTCCACTGCAAGCCAATGTGTCATTTGGAAAGCAGACTGGAATGGTGATGAGAAGTTATTTAAAAAAGATACAACCCACCTTCTCCCCTCGTTCTCCTTTACTACCTGGCAGACCCTGCAAAGTGACAGACACATGAGCATGGGCGTAAATATCCCAACGTGAAGATATGACGTTGTCATTTGTCCCCGCGGTCGTACCGTAGGTCCCACGGGTCCTGAGGAGCCCCTCTCCCCCGAAGGCCCCGGGTATCCCGGCATTCCCTGGAAACCCTGCGCAACACAGATCAGATGAATGACGGAAAACAGAGAGACCAAACCCCGAGTCATTTGCGAGCGGCCGTGGGGAAATCGTTCAGTGAGGTGACCACGTCAAGAGAAGCGGGCACCGCACGGAGTCATGGATCAAATCCTGTCAAAATCCTGTCCAGTTGTATTTGTTGTTATTAGAAGCGCAGGAAGCAGGAAGCCCCTTCATGTGAAAAACAGAAGCACTCGATGAACGTGCATCCCAGTGCCAGCTCGCCCCTCCTTCATGAGATTCCATCCCTGACTTCTCGTAATGTCTCCTACGTCCGTCTCTATTTTTGTTGACGGTTTGGGTCCCCCCCCGCCGGGCACGGATGGCACCAGTCTCACGCAGATCAGTGGAGAGATGTTCTGTTCTTCACAGCTGATTCTTTTCAGCTGCTCTTTGCTGGAGGGGGTGTGTTGCTCTGCCCCCCCGCTTTAAAATACTCCGGAGGTTTTTCTGTGCGATTCAAGTCACTGAGCCAGAATCAGCGCCTTGCCAGTCTGTCCAGACTGAAGGAATATACAGTATTTACTAAAGCCTGAAGGAATTTAATAAAGGGTATCAAGTGCATTAATGTAATGAATGTATTAGTTCTTGCCTGAAACAGGTTTTGTGAGGTCAAAGTGACCTTGACCTTTGATCGCCAAAGTCCAATCAGTTCATCCCTGAGTCCAAGTGAACGTTTGTGCCAAAGTTGAACAAATGCCCTCAAGGTGTCCCTGGGATATCAGGTTCATGAGAATGGGGAAGAGGGAGGGACAGAGGGGAGGGACAGACAAGTCTCTGGCATGAACAAACTCTTGTGTGAGTTTCTTTTCAGTGTGTTTGGGATCATTGCTGTTTATGTTGGAATTTTATTATTATATTTTGGTTTCATCGGCCCAAAGGCGGCGCTACCATGGCTCAGCAGGTAAAGACAGAGAGTTCCTCGCCATGTGCAGCCAGTGGTGCTGGCAGGTTCTGGTAGAACCTGGTTCACACAGTTGGGCCCAACCGGAGCTCCCGGGGCTAATCAGCGTTCGCTGTTTGACACTGATGTTGAACGTTCAGCGTCGGGAACGAGACGTGAGATCAGGTTCCCTACACCTCAGCTTAAAAACGCGTCCTTCGGCAACGAGGGATACACGCTCTTACAACTGGGGACGACAATACAGACGATCCCGCCATCACATCACTGCAGCTCAGTCACACATAGAGTGTAAAGAAGAGTGACAAAATGAAAAGTGCACAACTGGGCTACATGCAGGGTCTGTTACTGTGTGGGAATTTAAAGAATGTGACCGTATATATGATATAAAACTCTACATCATCCGTGTACATAGTAAAAAGATGTTTGTCCTGAGGGTGGTGCCAGAGGAATGATCATGACACGAACATGAACGTTACGTATGAAGAGCTGGGGGTGTGAGGGTGAGTTGTGGCCCAATGGCGGTACTACAGAAAAGGTCAGGGGCCATCCTTTTTTTGTGACCCCTCAAAGAGGACGACGCGAATAAAGCTCAGTCTCACCCTGGGTCCCGTGATACCAGGCGAGCCGATGTTCCCTTCGACCCCCCTGATGCCCTGTGAAACACAAGGCAGAGAGATGAGGACGGGCGGAGGCAGAGAGGGTCACTGCTCCTGTGTGGCTGTATGAACCGGCAGCTCACCCGGGGGCCCGGGATCCCCTCCTCCCCTTTGGGACCCGGAGGGCCCGGTAAACCCTGCGGAGACAGGCGGATGGGTTTCTGTCCGACATTCCAGGGGAGAAGAGTATTTTGCGAGTGTTGGCGACCGTTTCAGTTTAAACTCACCTGGACTCCTGGTCGCCCAGGATCCCCCTTCCCCCCCCTTGCGCCCGGTGGACCCTAACGTGAAAAAAAACAAACACAACAGATTGTTCACAGAGTCCACAGACTCAGCTCAGCTCAACATGTGGCGTGTACAACAGGTGGAGAGCGGAACGTTTCCCCACCACTTTGCCCTGGACAGTGATGCCTCGGGGCCCTGCGCTGCCGAGCAGCCCCAGGCCTCCCTCAGGTCCGGGCTTCCCCGGAGGACCCACCTCCCCCTGAACACAGAGAAAGCCACCGTGAGTCAAAGACTGCCAACATCTTTCCACAGTTCCTGTGTCGACTTCCTGTCGACCTTGAACCCCCGCAGTGTGGACGCTGGGTTAATATGTCAGTATCAGACAAACAGACAAATTTCAAAAAGAACAAACAATGTTTAAATGTCTGGATACTTACAGCCTGAGCTGGATCTACTGTAAATGTATTCATTCACCTTTTGGCCTTGTTCTCCCTTCTCGCCTTTCTCGCCACGAACGCCTGGTTTTCCCTGGAGAAACAAACAAACAAATGAATGTCAGCGTGTTATCGCACAGCTGGATCGTGCAAAAAGTCATTCAGCACCCGCTCTGGGTCTCGCGGTGACGTACGATGGATCCGGGGGAACCGGGAGCTCCAGGGACGTCGGAGGAACAGGTGCAGGTGTAGGCTGGGGCGGGACAGCTCTCCTCGTCTCTCTGATAAACAGCAGAGAGACGAGAACATTTAAGTATACCGCACTCATCTATCACATGACCATCAGAAAAAAAATTCCGCAATTACGGAAAGCTAAGCACTCGGCTCGCTGAAGGCCGGACACGTCGGGTCCGACTCTGGATCGGCCCGCAGCGAGCCGAGCTGAAGTTGGAGCAGAGTAAGGCTAAACACAGACAGCAGCAGACTGACCGCTCCAGGCAGGTCGCAGCAGGTGTCCTCCAAAGCCCACGTGGTGTTGCAGATGATCTCAAAGGACTGCAGCTGGAACTGGACCCAGTCAGGAACACAGAGCAGAGAAGATGAGCGCGGCCTGACTGGAGATCAGTGAGACGGATGTGAACAGAGTCAAAGTACCGGGGCAGAGCCGCTGTTGGGTCCTCTGGTCTTCACCAGCTTTCCCAGCATCTCAAAGCCGTCGGTCGGCAGGTTGCCCAGAGGGCGGGCGGGTCTCTCGCCCGCGCGCTGGCAGTCCACAGACAGCGACACGCTCACCTGGCTGACACACAAGTGAACCTGCCAATCAGAAGAGAGAGCGTGAAACGTAGAACGTGACGTGAAATCCCCGAGGTTTTTTTTCAGAAAGTGTGATGTTACCATGGAGTCGGTTTGCTGTGGGCTCCAGCTTGAGCCTGTATTTTTTTTCTTACATCTTGGCAAACAAGCACCATCAAAGGTATGCTGAATTATATATCAGCAGCTCCTGTTTGTAACGTACCTGTCTGTGCGTTTCGATTCGACTGATTTAAGACCCAAATCGTGGGTGGTCAAAAAACAGGTTTGCAGCATCTTACCCATGACGTGTACGTGGAGATAACTGCGAATAGTGAACTCAAACTACTGTCAATCATCACCGCTAACATTTTTATACAGTCAGTTCTGTTTCTGTACTGCAGCCTTCTAAGCTCACACATCTGACAATATCTGAAGTCTGTGAGTGGGATGAAAAAAGATGAATGATGAATATTCTTTTCTTGTAAGTTTCACTTAAGTCCAAAAGTCGATTTATTCAAATTTGATAAAAAATTGGATAAGTGTGGTTAATGTGTGTTGAGAAAGGTGGAGAACTTGTTGTACAAAGCAAACTATTTTATGCACAGCTGTGAAATCTTTCAGTGACTACATATTAAGAATGAATGCAGACATTTTATATGTAATCCGCTATTAATTACAGTATATGGCATGACCAAGGCGGATGAGAAGCAAGGAGGAAGAAAAATCCCTCAGCGTCCGCCATGCGGTGTCTCACCTTGTGAAAGCTGCCATAGAAGAGCCTGTGGACCTGCGGCTGGTCGAAGGTCAGCTCCTGCACCTCGCCCCTGTAGTCCAGGCTGAAGTACACCAGATGCTTGGTGGTGGCTGTGGAGAGGACAGATACAGAGGAGGACGTTGGTTCACGACCACCGGCGACTACTGCTGCCTTTCATTATCCTACACAGACAGCGGGGGAGAGCGCGGCCCAGATATTCACAAATCCTCATCGAGAGGAGCCGCAGAAAAAAAGGTGAGGTTTGGAGCCAGATGAGTTCGCTGAAGGGAAAATGATGGGGACGTCTGAAAACAATAAGAGATGGACTTACTGTACGTCTTTTGGGCTTTCCGTGGGATTTGTTGCCGATAAAAAAATATGCAGTACAAAAACACCTTATCCTTTAACTATGAACCATCTGGTAAATGAATTAATAGATACTTTAATCAATGAATCTCTGTCTATCCACACTGAAAAATTCATTCATTCCTTCATTGGAAAAAATATAGAATTATTATTATTATTATTAGCCCCCCAAAACTGGAGTTTACAGTAGCTCAATGTAATTGCTAGCTGCAATTAATATTTTTTAATCTCAATTAATTGCTAGGTCCCTGTTAAGAAAATAATGAAAATGACCAAAGAGGCATCATCAAACGTCTTGTGTTGTCTGACCAACAATCCGGAACCTAGAGATATTCAATTTATTATCACATCAAAAAAATGAAAACGAGGAAGTCTTTCCAAATTGAGAAGCCGACACTAGGGAACACTAAAAAGTAGGAGGCCTGTGTTTCTCTGCTGATCGCTTTATCGATCCTACTAATCCTAATCCTACTAATCATTTTAGCTGGAAATAAAACCACGAACCAACAATGAAAAAATGGAACGTGAACACACGTTGAAGCAAACTGAGAGGGCGGGGCTGTAAGACGAGTTAACGCTCGCAGCGTGGGAGACGTCACTCACGGTCGAGCACCACTCCCATCTTGGGCTGGAAGTCGTTGTCGGTGAGCTGCCAGAGGGCGAAGGGCTCCTTGGGTGTATCCTGCAGCACGCGGAAGGCGATGCTGATGGTGTGCTCTGGAGAGAAGCCTGCAGGGTGGATGAACCTGGAGGGGCAGAGGGAAAGAAGCTGCTCCGTCCTTTTGCATCTGAAGACACCAGTTCATCAGAAAAACTGAGGTCCTGTGCTGCACGGAGACACAGTTCCAGCCTTTCCCGACCAAATTCTACCTGTTTTGCTCAGAGAGCTGTTTTTATTGTTCCCTTAGGTGCATTTTGTCCTTTCACCTCACACTGACACAGCACAGTCAGCTGTGGGCACTTACAGATGTTCTTCCTGCTAACAGTTTCCACACACACAAGATATTCATATACTGTATAGTACACCCCTGCTGTTTTAAAGAATACATAACCCACTATATACACAGTAATACATATACAGTATCTATTACTCTGCACTTTATTGCTTTTCACGCTTTGCAGCCCTGTGGGGAAATCAGCCTCTGCACGTCAGCTATCTGCCGTTGTTCCTCAGATGAATTTGAGGTATTTAACATGAAGACTTTTCAACAGACCAGGATTTCATTGCTCTGGCAACATATGGAGTTCGTCATGTAAGCAAAAAGGAGAATCTACGCAACCTTCCCATGCATATAGCGAGTAAATCCTGCTGTACACAGCTGGACAGAGAAGTGTGCAGATGTGTGCATGAGTTCAAATATGGCTTCCAAACAAGCATTGGTGGTTCAGTGGTAGAATTCTCGCCTGCCACGCGGGAGGCCCGGGTTCGATTCCCGGCCAATGCAACTGACTTTTCCCTCTTTCCTAACTTATTTTCCCTCAGGATAAACACAGCCATCTGCCTGTCTGCAACCAGAAAAAAAGAGCGGAAGGTGAACGTCTCACTTGGTGCTCTGCGTCAGCTGGACGTCTCTGTACAGGGTGTAGGCAGGGAGGGTGTTGAAAACAAACGGCTCGGCCGCCACGCCCTCCACGGATGAGTGGGCTCTCTGGGTCAGGCCAAACGCTTCCATCATGTCAAACCCTGAGACAGCAGCAAACACGGGGCATGAATAACGTGAGGCGCACCTTGGACCAATCTGACTCTTCGATTCTTCACAATGAGCCTGTCTCACCTTTGACCACGCTGTTCCTGATGGTGACTTCAGGGCACACTGCAACACAGGGGGGCAGCAGTGAATGACTGAACTCAGAGCTGACATTTTTACACCACGTACATTTCAATAAACCTCTTGGTTGACCAGGGACCGCTTCACAAGATTACCTGTCAGGGGGGGATGTTATTAGATGAGACCAGTGAAAGAATTGTCTCATGACACGTAGCTGGGGAGGAAGTGTATTTTTATGGCCCCATTCACACTGGTGTGGTCTAAATCAACGGTTCTAAGCAAATTTCATTTCGACCGACGAATACAGCATGAAGCACGACTGCTGTAAGAAAATGGATTTTAATCACATCACCAGAACCAACAGTTCCACCTTTTTCTCATCGCCGTGATTGTAGAGGACAGAAGAAATGGCCAAACTGATGTATTCCTTGTTTTTCTGAGGAAGAAATTTTTGGACTCCAGATTATAGCATGTTTGCTCAAGCTGGACTGAAATGATACCCCTAAGAAGCTCACAGAGACAATTCATGATCTAATCAGACTGTGCGACGTGCTGATGAGTCACCTTCGTTGTGGATAGGATACATCCGCGGATGGATGGGAATTCTGGCTGGAGCTGTGGCTGTAAAGAGAATAAGAAAAAACAATCGTGGCACATTCAGTCAACAAGAAAAGGCTCAAGACTCTAGTTGATTTGTTTAAGGATCACACACTGCATGTACCTGTCTATAGAGATGATTACTGTCAGGACTAATGAGTGATTTGATACATTAAGCAGATTAGAATTAGTTTATTATGCACATTTTATGTGTAATTTATTTATCTAATAAGAAAGTCATGAAAAGCAGATGGCAGCCTTTGTGCTAAGCTAACTAACATTTAACACACTGGTTGGCGTTGCTGGGATCAAATCAAACCTGTGGGATGCAGAATGGAGACGGCAGCGCCCTCTGCTGAGCCGATGAGCGAGTGCACGCTGATGCGATACAGCGTCTCTGCTTCCAGCTCGGTGAAACAGTGGCTGCTGCTGGACTCGTCCACAGTTTCCTCCTTTGTGTCCTTGTCTGCACACACACACACACACACACACACACACACACACACACACACACACACACACACACACACACACCTCGTGGGTAACGCAAGAGCGGCAGCGCTGGTTTGCTGGAACGATGTCGGGCTCACTCGAGATTACCTTTGACAGACTGGATGACAATGCGGTACCCATCCACAGCAGACACGGGCCTCCAAGACACACAGATGCTGGCGTGGTCCGACCTGACCACGCTCACACTGCTCACCCGCAGACTGGCTGGGGAGAGAGACGAGACGTCAGACTTGCATTCAGAGGAGCCAAGCGAGCACGGGAGTAGATCCAACATGAAAAGTGACCAAATAACTTCAGATTAACATCCTTCTGTGTGTTTGTCTCACTGGTTTTGCCCTGGGCTGAACCGCTGCCTCCCTCTCTGCTGCGGTACTCGGCGGTGACCAGGATGCTGTAACGTGTGTCCGGCTGCAACGACTCCAGCACCACCCGCTTTTCACCACCGGGCACCACCACCTGCGGACAGACAAAGGGCCAAGCTGTTGATACGGCGGCGGAGCCGTTGGCGAGGCGGCCGGAGAGGCGGTGTCGACCGCTCGCTTACCGTGCTGTCCTGGGTCTCGGCTCCGGTCAGTGCCGTGTAAGACACGCGGTACTGGAGGACGTGAGCGTTGGGCGGTACCCAGCTGACCATCAAGCTGACCGCCGTCTCCTCGGACACCGACACGCTGGAGGGGCCTCCACCAGACACTGCAGGGACAAAGCAGACGAGGCAGCCATATTGGGAAAGTACATTCAGTTCAACTGATTATAATATATAGCACTGTGCAAAAGCCTTTTCATCCTTCCCACCCTTCCAATGAAACGCATTCCTGATCAAACCAGGGTCCTTCTGCTGTTCAGGTTTGCTGAAGCTGTTTCCACAAAAAAACTAATTTTTTAACCCTGCATACATATTTCCTGTATTTTCTGGCTTTATTCTAATAAAGAGATTGACAAATAATGATATATAGACGTTGTAGCATTGATAAAACAACAAATCTAATGGAGGCCTAAGACTTTTGATTGATTAGTAGATTAGTGTGTGTGGGTGTGACTCACAGGTGCTGTAGCGTATGGCCACAGCTTCACTCTGAGCTCCATCTCCATAGAGCGCAGACAGAGAGATCTGGTATTCCTTATCGTCCTCCACCCCCTCCAGGATGGCCCCCTCGCTCTCGCCGCTTACCCTCAACTGAAACACACAGCAGGGGTAGAAAGAGCAACGTCTCATCCGCATTTACGAGGCAGAACGCACCCTGGCCCTCCACCTGCTCCATCCTCACCTGCCTCAGGTCGCCTCCGCTGAGGGAGATCCACTTGATGAGGTAGGACACGACGTCATCAGCGGCGGCCTCCCAGCGCACGGTGATATCACTGCCTGAGAAATTACTCACCCTGAGGTCTGATGGCGAAGGCACCTTCACTAGGAGAGAAGGGAAACGCGTGAGGGGAAAAAAAAAAGGAGACCTTCAGCCTTGATGGTTTTTTGATGCGACAAAGCAACCGCGAGATGAGGTCTTACGTGTGGTGACGTTACTGGTGTGAGCTGCAGAGAGGCCCTGCGGGTAGTGGGACTGGACTGAGACCAGGTATCTGGACAAAGAGGACAGGTTCTGCACCAGCACCGAGTTCAGCCCTGCTACCTCCACCTGCGAACATATTGGTCGAGAGGCAGGCTCAAAGTCAAGAGTGTCGCACAGTGTGATGGCACGGACTAAATTTTCATAAGGAGGTGTTTTAGATGTAACTAAGTTAAATTTAAAGTGTGTCTATAAACTATAAATGGCTGATATCACAGAAAACTGCAGTATTATACTGTCTGTCTGGGGTTTGTAGATTGACTTCGGCGCAGCTTGTTAAGCGACCTGCTTGACGTCACTGCCGTGGTTGGTGCTGTAGGTGATCCTGTGGCCGGGCGCGTCCACGGCGCCGGGCACCCAGCTCACCCTCAGCATACTGTGGGTGACCATGGGGAAGTGAACGCTCAGGGGCGGTGGGAGAGGGACTGCAGGGAGCCAAACACAGGCCTTATTTCATCACTGGACAGTTTCTTTGCTAAACGCAGAAAAGGAAGGGAGGGGAGTTTTCAGGGCGGCTTACGCGTGGTGGCAACAGCGGTGACGGGGTCGCTGGGATCCTCGTCGTACAGAGCATACAGGGTGACGGAGTAGTCTGTCGCCGGCAGCAACCCTGCCAGCTCCACCACCGTCTGGTCTGCACTGAACTTCTCCTGCAGGGATACAGTTGAAGCGGAGGCGGCGTGTAGTACGAGGCTTTGCCCAAGGATGGGACCGTTTCTGATTTAGCAGCACATTTTAAATATCGTTCAATGAAATACTCCTGATGAATGACAGTTGTGAATGAATGGAGAGCACAACCGCAGCACGCAGGTTTTAAAATAGGAGGGACGTTGTACGCAGGCTGCTCAGAGTACACTTGGATCAGTGACATCGTTCTTCCAGGGACGAGTCCCAAAAGGAGAAGACTCTATCTGAGCTGCTGTTGCATTCTTGTTACACTTAGCTGCTAACCTGTTGCTTGTTATCATTAGCTTATACCTATAAATCACAGGTGTGCAATAAAAAAAAAATGTTTTCTGCGCGCCTTTCATTTCCATCCCCGCGCATGCAGCAGAGGGAGAGGAGAAGTTCCCACCTCCTTGGCGTCGTCGGGCTCTCCGTGGTTGAGGGCTGAGTACAGGAGCATGTACTGCGTCGCGCCGGGCGCCGCGCCCCAGCTCACCCGCAGCGCGCTGAAAGAGGAGGGCGTCACCTCCAGGTCGGCGGGCATGGCGAGGGGCACTGAGCGGGTGGGGGGGGGCATGAAGAGATGGAGGAAAGAAGAGGAAGAGCAGAGGAGAGAAAGGAGTTGGTTTGTGGAGAGAGATGGATGGGAGAAAAATGTCTTTAAATCTGATCTGCACGCAGCAGTAGCTGTGTGTGAAACACAGCTCCAGCTCAGTGAAAATATTGTTTAAACAGTTAGGAAGCACACGGCACTTGCACTTTTGAATTTCTGGATCGACGGAGACAAGACGCCGGTCTTACGTGTTGTGACGGTTCCTCTGAGGGCCAGACCGACGCTGTCTTCATACACAGGGAAGATGGACACGTGGTAGAGCGTCTGAGAGGAGAGGCCCTCCAGCAGCACGGTGGACTCGGAGCCAGCCAGCACCACCTACAGACGGAGGAGCGTGCTTGTATTACATGAAGACTGCTCCTTTTGTTAGCTAGTTAAATACGGTACCTTCAACACACTGAAGTCAATACATTACTGTAAAACCAGGGTGTGTAAAACAGGTGTTAGAGCAGTATCAAGCTCAAAATCTTTTCGGCATGTTTAATAACGTTATTCAACATTCCCACGCTGAACGCTGCCTGCTGGTCTTTACGCTCTGCTTGTGTCTAGTTACCTAATGCGCCCATGATTTATGTGCGGTAACGTTTCTGACCTCCTGCGGCCTCTGGCCCTCCGCGCTGTGGTACACCACTCGGTACTGTTGGACCTGCTTGGCGGGATTGGTCCAGTGCAGCTTCACCTCTCTGGAGCCCAGCTGAGAGAAGCGCAGGTCGGTCGGACTGGGGTGGGAGAGGCCGGGTCCGCTGTGGGCGCAGGCTCCATTCCTGGGGGGGAAAACGAGGTTGGCGTTTCAGGAACGAGCGTCTGATGCGAGGCAGACGGGGGAGGGGGCGACACATGCAGGAGACAGATAGGTTACGTTTGGAAATGCCGCGGTCCTCTATCCTCCCACACAGGATGTGGACCAGCCGCGCCACCAGTTTACTGAGCAGAGGGAAGTCGTTGACGTTGTAGACGTTCAGATCCACCGGCTCCGATGCCACTTGTCTCAACTCCGCTTCGTCAGCGTTCTTCACACCTGCGCGATGCAAATTTAATAAAAGGGGTCAATCTTCTTCAAACCTCCAAAACCCCAGCGCTGAGAACGTCACAGGAACAACGATCAAACCACATCAGCCATCGTTTGTCACTGAGGCTGAGTAAACAAAACAGCCCCGTGATGCACAGGAGAAGAAGAAGAGGTGATTTAGTCACCACATCCCCTCCACCCTCTCATCGCTTCGCTCTCACCTACGGCGATGATCTCCACGCCGGCACTCTTCAGCCTGTTGGCCGCAGCGATGGCGTCGTCCTGAGATTTCCCGTCGGTCAACAAGACCAGGAAGAACGGCGCTCCGGCCCTCGCCCCTGCCTCGGGCCTCATGTTCTCCTCCATGACGTGGAGCAGGGCCTGGCCTGGGAGGTGCACGCACGGTTAAGCACTGACAGGCATGTGGAGCTCACCGTGGGACTGGTGTTTACCTGTAAATGTGTTTCCTCCCTTGTATCTAAAATTCCTCACTGCCTCCAGCAGCTGGTCTTTAGTGGTGAAGTTGCTGAGGTGCCACTCTGTGCGGGGGTCTCCGCTGTACTGGGTCAGACCTGGGACAAAATCCATTCCACCTCATTTTTATAGGATTTTTTTTGGTTTGTTTTATGTCTCCTTGTTGTTACTATTTAACCAGAGGTTTATACATATATTCTATCCCTTTCTGAACCTTTCTCTCAAAGCAATCAGTGCTTTATTATTTGCGTGCTAGCGAATGGAGCAAAGACACAGGGAGCCCACTGCGTGGCGCTGCGCCTGCACCAATACGACCCGCAGAAGGGAGGACCCCGAGGACCCGCCACTCACCGATCTGAATGTGGTCCGGCCCGATGTTGAACGGCGTCACCAGGCCCTCCAGGAAGTCTCTGACGCGGCGGAAGTTGGTGCGTCCGATGCTCCAGGAGCCGTCCACGAGCAGCATGATGTCCGCCGCCGCGACGCTGTCGCACTCAAACGGTTTCCTTGGAGACGTGCCTTAATGAAAGGGAGCACGGCTTGTTGAAATTATGCAGGGAGCAGGGAGGTCGCTCTGCAGGGACATCGCGCCACCTTACTAAGACACTTTATATTGCCTCTTCCTGTCATTTGTCACCCATCTGTACATGAGCGAGTAAATGCATGGTTGGGAATCAGGAACAGATGTGAACACGAGTGAGATTCCATGCAGGTGAATGGAGCGTCTGACGCATGTGCCCCGCAGCTGAATGTCAGGACAGCCTGTCATTATCCTCTGCTTTACCTGTGTAAACACTGTCATCACATTTCAAACTAACGCTTGCTGCTCTCAGGCCGTTTGTTCCTCAGCTCACGAGAGGAGCTGAAGGCGGCCAAACCTCCCTTAAGAAGACCTAGTTCACTTCCTGCTCGGGCGGGAGCCGTCCCGCTCATTAGCGTCAGGTTTTGGCTGGTTAAAGTAACAAATGTGGTCCAGAGTAGTGGTTTACATCGGGGTTTGTCACATGTTTCTGTACCCGTGACCGGCTGGGTGGGGAAGGCCGCCTTGCGGGGTTTCTCCTCGGCCGGCTCGCCCTGCGTCGTCCCCTGCTCCTCCTTGTTCTCCGCCTTGGACCGATCCCGCTCTTTTTCTTTCTTCCTCTTCCTCTTCTCCCTGGCGGTTTTCTCCGGGGCCTCCTCGGGGAGCTGAGAGGGGGGCTCTGTCGCTGGGGGCTCTGGAGGGGAGAGTTAATGGCGAGCTCATGGGTGGGGGTCACAGTAAGATAAGCAAAGATTGTTTCCTGTGTGTGACAGGAAATCTGCTGCTGACATCAGATCAGTCTGACCTCCTACGTATCAAAGGGAAAAGTGAGAGAAAAGATTATTTTGTGATAACACATAAACATTGTTTTTGAGTTTCGGAATGATTAATAGCTTACATTTGTTTTGCCTCTGCCTGACAGATATGGCATCAACAACTTCCTTATCCTCCATCACTGTTTTTATTTCCTGTGTTCCCTCGTGTTCTCTGAAGAACAGTTGCCCCGCCCACTGTCGCAGGGGCTGTCATTACTTTGTGTGTATTTGTGCCAGAGCTCTGTGTACTGTAGGTGTGCGTTGGCAACATTTCCGCTGTGTCCCTCCTCTCCGTCAGCGTTTATAATGACAGGGGACGGGGGAGATGAGAGCGGGCAGAAGAATAATCCCCTCACATCACCTGGGGGCTTTAGGCTCTTTGCACTGGTTCCTAGCTTCTTTTACAAATGGCTTTAAAAATCTCCACAGCTGGGAAGGGTTAACACGGCTGGCATCAGAGTCGATGAGAGAACTTTGAACTCCCACTGTCCCAGAACGACTGTTAAAGTGAGGGGACGACCGAGCTTCTGCTGCAACACAGCAGTTAGTATTCACTAGCTTCTCAGCTTTAAATGCTGCCTTAAACTACATTTATGTGGTCACATAACACACCTCTGACATCTTTCCCCCAGATTATGTTCATTTTGACTCTTATCTACGTGCCAGGTTTATCTGACTGCTTCATTTTAAACCTTTCTGATTTGGGTTTTAGAAGTAACTGTGTCTGTGCGCTGTTGTCTTTTATATGCCTGATTGTCTTCACAGTGGAAATCACTTTGTGTGTCACTTTGCATAAGGTGCAAATAGTAATTTGCAAATAAAATATTTTTCATTATACAACTATACAATGTCATCAGGTTTAATAACGAGGTGTTTAGTACAGTGTGCCACTATCCCATGTTGTGCCTCTAATTTTGCCAAGTCATCACACCATAATGACGCCGAGTCGTGTGTGTGTGTGTGAGTGAAGTGTATCTACTGGCTACCTGTAGTAGCGGCAGCAGCGGCGGTGGTGGCGGTGGTGGTGGTGGTGGTGGTGGGGTTCGGGTACAGAACGGTGGGCAGGCCCAGCAGAGCGTCCGTCACGTCGTCCAGGTCCCCCGAGCCCGACCCACCCGGCAACGTCTTCTTCCTCTGCTCTCGGCTCCCGCTGCGGATCATTTCTTCCTCCCGCAGACCGTCCACTGGAGGAGAGAACATGCATGAATCACCCACGTGAAACTCCATTCACATCAGTATAATACTGCCAGTTGGGCAGAAGTGCGATGCCTTTCAAAGAATCAAGAAATAAAAGCTACGACAAAAGATTTTTCTGGAAACTTATATCAGTTGATCCTGAGGGGAAATGTGAACATCTGAGCTGAATTTTGCGACGGCCCATCCAATGGTTCAAACCACAAACGTCAAAAAACCTGAAAATGTGTGAGTTCAGTTTCAGTGCCCACAGCACACAGTGGGAACAGACTGGAATCAGACAACGAGCTGGTCATGCGGGAAACAGCAGTGATGGCTGAGGTAAGCTGAGGCAAACCCAGTGTGTGTGAGTGGTATTAGTCAAACACAACCCTGTCTTTCCAATGTCCCAACACCAGGTGAGCGAACAGCACAGCCGATGGTATTTTTCTTTTTCTTTTTTTTATCTCTGTTCGTCATCACTTCATCCACAACAAACTGTGGCATGTTCTGAGAATTCCTCCTAATCAGAAATCAAATTTATGGATGGCAGCGATGCTCACGCTGGCTCATGAACACTGACTCACCCTACCTCTCTTTATTATTCCGCACACTATGTGGATTTCTTCCCCCTGTCCATTTATGGAAGGTAACCCTTAAGTTAAGTATTGACTTAACCGTAACCTGTACCATCGTTGCCTGACATGTTTCGTTTCAGCACACTGGATCTTGTGTACTTATCTGCCTCCGTTTTCTCAGCCAACCTTTCTGACTGGGCCGTGTCTCTTACTCGTGAATCGCCTCTTTGCGAGCAGCCTCTCCGTCGTCCCGTTGAGCACCAGGACTTGGAGGGCGTATTCCTGACTGGAGTCCAGTCCCGCCACCGTTGCCCGGCCCCGCGTGGTGGTCAGCATCAGCTCCGGCTGCGGAACCTCTGGAAAAGAAGAGCAGCATTTTGGTGGATCAGTGACTGCCCTGGTAAACAGATGAGACACTGATTCCCTGGCATCACCTCAGAAAACACAGCACAGCAGGACTGAACTCAGCCGAGCGTTGCTGCTGTTACCACCTGCTGGGGATCGACAAGACAACAGTATGCTAATTAATCCACCACGTACATGAAACTGAATCATTTTCCCACAATACCATCCATATAAACCATACTGTACACTTAAGATACAAATGTAAGCACCCTGAAGCAAATTGACCAAACTTCCATAAAAATATAACCTGGTGAGCAAACTGTAAGGTTCTGTAAAGGTAAACAGATACCATCTCTTTAATTGTGTCAATATTGAGCAGGTACCTGTGAAGTGTATCTCTTCTATCTGTGGAGGGAGACTGTCAAAGATTTCCATTTACCCCAAAGCTTAATCTGAGTGTCTACTCCATCTGCTCCATGCGACTGACACGTCACCTCCTCTTCTGTCCTCACATCACACATCTATGTTGTTCTATTTAATGGATTTCCCAGAACTGTTAATCTTATCAACACCACATTTCATCCTCTTACTGCACTGCCCCCCCCCACTCCTCCCAGACCCCGCACCTCCAGGCACAGCCAGCCTCGTGTTGGACTGATGTCTCCTTGGTCTCTGTCTCTGTTTTGGACCTGCCTGGACTTAGGTGCACATTGTGACATGGGGGATAAGATGACGACAGAGAGAAAAAAAAATCAAAGCGCAGTTTGCTGAGGAGTTATTTTGCAATGCAATTTTTTTCATGACTTCTTTTATATTGCTGCTGTTTACTGAACGTTCCAGTGTTTGGCCACAATTTGACCAAATGGTCTCATAAAAGTTAATAATATGATCTTTGTGTGATGCAACACACACCGCAGTTTGGCTTGACTGCACGGACTGTCCTACAACAAAGGAGCACTCTGTGGCTTGCTGAGATCCTTCATAAAGTCGGATTTTTCTGTTTCGAGTCCAATGTGAGCTGTAGAAAGCCCACTTTGACTGGCACAGGTTCATGGGAGGCTTTCACTGTCATAATCATTTCCTTGCCTTTGTTCACGTCTAACTGAACGGAACGAACTCCTTTCTGTTCTGACTGAAGCTCTGTTATTATGATGTAATTCTGCCATATACTGTATATCATACAGTCATTTGTGCAGGTCATTGACTGAGTAGTGGGAACCATCAGAGCAGTAAATGAGAGGAGGAGGAGGATGGAGGCATGAAGCAGTACAATATAATAAAGGTGCTAAAAGTAACGTACCGCTGCTGTGTCCAGCTTTGTCCCATAATGGATGGAAACTGACACCAATCTCTGGGATTACAGTTTTAGTGCTGAACGTACCTGCTGCCTCTGGGTCAATAAACACAAGTCTCACTGCTGTGCAGATGACACAAAAATCCATCTTCCTGTAACATTCAAAGATTGCGCTCTGCTTGTAAAATAACAGACACGCTCGGCAGAAGTCTGTGGCTGGATGTGAAATAATGTCGTACGCCTGGGCGCCCGCAAAACTGGAATGCTGCCCGCTCAGACGCACAATGTCCACAGGTTTCCTCCTTGCTTTGCGCCTGAGCGCATCAGAAGAAGCGCCTCGTTTCACCGACGCAACTCTCACTTTTCTCCGGCCCGCCCGTGACACCCGCCGATACAACGACAGCTCCTTTCAAAATCCTCCTGCTCCTTCATAGTGTCACGGCTCCGTCGCACATCTCCAGCCTCGCTCCTCCACGTGCTCCTTCACATCCGCTATGTTCCCTCCATGCTGGTTCTTCAACTGCTCCTCCATTTAACAAAAAATAAATCTCTCTTGTTTATTTGGGAGGTTTTCCAATCCGGGCTGAATTGGCCACCGAAGTTGAACATTTCAACAGTTGCAGCATTTAAATTAAAGGATCCTGGCCAAACGATGGAAAACAGCCTGAGACTGAAAGTATACCAAAGCATGTGGACAAGAGTGAATGCATTAAGTTCCGCTGGCTCTGCACTGTATCATACAGGAGCATCACTACTGTAGAACAGCTGAGAGGGGCATTTCAGCAGGACACGGGAGTGGAGATTATGACTGAGGTGCTGAGGATTCATTAACACGGCAGACACAGGTGTTACTCCTACGTTTTCTCACACAACTTTGAGGTGGAACATGCGTTGACATATTGAGTTATCACCAATGCATGTTTGGGAAGAAGAACCCAGTGTGCCGCAGGTGATGCTGCGGAGTGCCTCACCTGAGATGGGTCTCACTCGGACCTTGTAGCCCTGAACGGGTCCATCAGCCTCCTTCCATTTCATCTGCAGTCTGTCCTCAGACAGGACCGTCAGCTTCAGACGACCTTTCGCGTTCATTCGTTCACGGAGCCGAAGGAGGAGAAAACCAAAAAGCGAAATCAGCATTTGAGACGCGTGAGTGTCTGCACGTTGAAAGACAGCGACTGACATCAGACATCAAAGCAACAAGCCCTCTCATTTCCTTCTCACTAAATCAAATCCATCTCTTGTTTCAACTTCATCTGCATAATTTCCAGCAAGGGGTTTCTAACAAGCAGCGTCTTTCTTGTGTCTCTCCCCTCGCCCTCCGTCCGTCCCTCTCTCCAGCTGCCCATTCATCCGTCAAAGCGCGCCCTGTCCTCTCGTCTGGTTGAGAAACAGGAACAGGACGCTGGTTGGGGACTGGAAGGTCATGGGTCATGTCAGAGGAACGTCACAGACTTAAACTGTGTCAGGGTTTTGTATGTAACATGTGGCGGTGTAATGGATGGAGAGGAAGATGGGGGGGCGGGGGGCGGAAGCAAAGAAGACAAAGGAGTGTAGACATGAAGATGAATTGCACAACTTTGTCTGCATCGATGTGTGGACGTGTGACCCTAAGCACTCAACAGATCTTTTTTTTGACGGGCAAGTATGTATGTGTGCATGTGTGTGTGTGTGTGTGTGTGTGTGTGAGTGTGTGGAACCATATATTTGGGTCAGGGGCCTGGCTGAGAATCAGACAGGGTCCGTTGGGGATTTAGAGAGAGCGGGGTCAGGGTCGAACAGGCCACTAACAAAAACAACTTTTCCAGGCAGGGAGGAACACACGGAAGCTGAGTTGTGACGGCCATTTTTTTTAGTTCAGTGCTGAAATAGTAAACTTTGAGTATCTGTGTTTTTTTTTTTATTTGGGTGCTCGTTTTATAAAATGGAGAATAAAGAATAAAGACAGAAATATCATATTAAATATGCTGAGCACGTTTAATACGTGAGCAAAATCTCAAAGCATGTTGGATCCATGCCACGAGGAACCGGGGCCGTTCGGAGAGCAAAGGGGACGTACTCAGTATTAGCGTGGTGTTCCTAAGGAAGTGCTGGGTGAGTGCATATGCTAAGAGGCTTTGTAAATTGTGCTTTCCTGGCCCTGGTGCTTCCACGCAGACATTTTTTCAGGATTCAGGATTCTTCATGGCAAAATAGCACAAGCACCTTGAACGTGATGAGCAACAGTAAAACTCCAAACTCCCCTCCACTCTTGCTGTGTGTGTGACATGTTGTCCTGTCAGCAGGAATCAAACAGCAACAGTGTACGGGATCATGAAAGTAACTGTACCTTGGCCCCGGACCCCGGGGGACAACAGCAGGAGGGCGCAGAGCAGGAGACACAGCATGAGCCAGAGAGACGATGATGATGATGATGATGATGATGAAGTGAGGAGATGAGGAGACATGAGACAAGTGGAGCCTGGAAACATGAAAAACAACGGTAGTTCTATTTTATTAGTAGTATTATTTGTATTATTATCATATGTAAGTTAGACTGAAGAGACGTGGCTGCTGTGTGAAATCTCCTGATTAGTGAGAGAAAATTCCTCAGCAAAGCTTTTTAAAAAACAGGACTCGGTCCGTCTCGTCACATGTGAGGATTTGCTGTTTTTCTTTCTTTTCCATGTTAAAAAAAAACTTGATTTCTTCAGGTGTTGGACAGAGAGTCACACCCAACAAGAAACCTGCCTACATGCACCTTCACTCAGTCCAAACTACAGCCCAGACAATGACAACGAGTCAGGATTATAAATTGTGACTGACACTGAGCGGCACTGGCGTGTGAAAAGCTTTCATCCCAACATTCCTGTGGTAGCGCTCCATTTCGGAACCGAACCGACTCTCGTCACCTGTTTTTCCCATGGGAACTCTTTTATGGCTGACTCAGGCTACAGGTGGTCCACTGCTTGTCCCCATTACAGACCCTCAAACTTCACACAGATAATGACGCACACTGGGCTGTAATATTAACATACACGCAGCACTTCGGGAGGTCATAAAACTGACATGCCTCTGCCTGAGACGCTTTCACAGTTGACAGAATGTCGACTACACGCCTTCAGCTCACTCTGGATCTCTCTCATTTGACATCATTAATGGTTATTTTCTCAGGAAGAAAGATTTCTTGCGACCATGGGATTGGTATCATGGACAACGGCTGTTAAGAGCCTCGAGAGATGTTGTTTTCACTCTGCTTCAATACGTCTGTATGGAAACCTCATCATTTGATACCACTTGCAGTTGGGGTGATGAAACAAAAAGTTAAATTTAGCTTTATTTCCAAGGCCTGGCTCCAGTGAAATAAAGCTAACTGCACTCTATAATTGTGAACACAATGGGGAACTGTAGCAAAATGAGAACAAGTTGTGTAGGCAGGTGCTCTTTAGGAAAAAAGGGCGAAAACGTGGACATTGTTCTGCGTTCTCAATAAGAACAACTGTTCCACAGAACGCAGGCTGAACAAAGCTACAATTAACTGACCAGCAGCTCAGCTATTACACTGTCAGACAGACCAGTGACCAGAGAAAATTACTGAAATGACACAGGGAAGGAGGAAAGCAAGGACAGGCCAGGAGAAATACAAAAGTCCAACATTTTTACTGACAGCGTCACGAGCAGACCTGAATATTAAACACAATTTCCACCTATGACAGCTGTCAAGTTTGAATTCTTAAATGAGACCACAACATTTGCCTATCAATCAAACAATAAGTGTTTTTTTCACTGAGACTTCTTTCTTTCTTTCATTGATGTTTTCATGGGTTCCTGTCGAAGCTGTCTGCTTGTGTTTTACACAGACATCGTGATTAGACAGGCCACCACTGAAGAGAAACTTCCAGGCCGCCTTCAGGCTTTTCAGACCCCTTGATATACTGCCATCATGTGCAGTATGTTACGTGACTACATTGCTCTTTTTTTTTTTTTGGTATGTTTTCTCATGTTTCGCATGTACGTGCTTGCCTGAATGTTGCCATGTTTGAGTTCATACTTGAGCCGTATGTGGTGCATACCTGTCTGCCTGCCTGTCAGACACAGAGGAAAAGATGAGTATTGTTATGCAATGCCGCTGGACTTTCCTCTTTCTCGGACGCCCTTTTCAGTTGCTGGGTGGATGCGATTGAGTCATCTAAAGAGTAAAAATCAGGACAACAGCAATTAACTTTGGACATTTAAGTTTCAGTCAAAACTGACCTCTTAAATCTTCTGATTTTTTTTAAATGCACAGGAAAAAAAATCCACACTGCACTTTTTCTCCAACATTTATGGAATTACAATATCCAGTGTGAATTATATTCTACTAAGTATTTGCTACTAGTCCTCCCCCCTGCATCTGCAGATGAAAACACTACAGTGAGACTGAAGTGGTCTCAAGTCAATATCATCATTCAACTGCTGATGCCTTTACTGCCCTTGGAGTGATCTCACCAGGAAAAAATGACCTCCACAGAATAGCCTGAACTCCAGCTAACCCGGCAAGTGTCCAGGTGGCCCATTCACGATGGGACAGGAGAAAAATGTGTGACATTGGATTTAACACATCTGATTATATTTAGAGCCAAAATAGGACATAAACCAGCGTTCACTGACCTCTGAATAATCATATATTATAAACACTTTATTATAATAAATACTTATTATAAACACTATTTAGACACTAAGTGTTAACACTTGAAGTTCCCCAATTTACATGTTAAAGAATTGTGAAAACATTTACTAAATGGTAAATATATTATATATCTTCAAAGTTAGAGCTGTAGTTGCTGAAAAATACTGTAAATTAAATGAATGCTTCATTCAATTTTCTTATAGCTGCACAGAATTACAATATAGTGTGTTTCAAATGAGTATTCTTTTCAACTGCTTATGTATGCTACAGCTAGCAACAATTGTTCTTGACACAACGAACAAGACAAGCTTGTTATTTGTTAACTACAACCACAGTAGCTTGTTGCTTTTAGTAACGTCAGTGTTCAAAGCAAGATATTTTAATTTCATTGATTTGAATCAACAGTTGTTGCGCACTTGCAGTTATTCTAATGTATAAAGTAGAGAGTTGGTACCTTTCATACCTGTGTCCGCTTAGCGTCTCTCTCTCTTTTTTTTTTTTTTTACAGCAGTTTCAAACAAAAGACGGCAGCTCCACTTTGAAGTTGAAGTCCATGTCAATCGTTTACTGGAGACTTTGAACTGTAGGAAACTGTGCCAATAATAGTAACAGTGATATAACAACGCTTTTTCCGCCGTGTTGGAGCCGCCAGGTGAGGTCTTACCTGGCTGTTCTGCGGGTCCCGTTTATTCCTTCAGACAGACGCCACACAACATACCAGAGGAGGGATGTCAGCACGCGTCAGCTCCCTCCTTCTTTTCTTCCTCCTCGGCTCCTATCTGAACCACATCTGAACACCTCCGGGAGTGAAATCCGAGAGGCTCGGTCCTCCCGCTGCCGCCGCCGCCGCTGCTGCTGGTGCTGCTGCTCCGCCATGGGCGTGGTGCTCCGCGTTAGGCTATAAAGACCTCCTCAGAGCGGACAAGCCAGTGGACGTGTGTCTGCAGGCCGGACGCTTAGTGACCGCGCTGCGGCCTCATCTCAGGCGCTTCTCGTTTTACCGTGAAGACTGCGCTGATGCGTGATTGAATCATCAAACCATAGGGCTGTGCTGGACTAAACTACATGGGTACAGGCTGGCAGGTCAGCCAGGTGCACGCTGGGTATTTCTGGAACTTCACTGCGGTTAGCAGAAGATACCGATTGAGAATCAGAGACAGTACATCACATTTACAATGTCTGTGTCACTAATGTGTACATGTAGGGCAGTGGATGACATTAAGTTTTATAGGGGGCAGTGGCAGATATAATTTAATGTCCAACAACATTGCTTTTAACTTATCAAGTACATGTATATTATTACGCAGTTTCTGCTTGTCTACCACTGTCAGCAGACAGTATGGTTGTAAACTTTGCATTGTGATTGTGCTGTGACAGCCGGGTCATTCCGCCAAAACAGTGCAATTTGCTCGTTGTAACCTTTTCAAAATTAAACTTCATTTTTCATTCCATTTCAATATAGAATTTAGTAATATACACATTTACTCATTACTCAAAATGAGTAGTGGTCAATCTCAGGCTACTTTATTTAATTTATTGCAACTTCCGAAAGTTTATTATCATTGCATTCTTTTCTCTGCTGTTACCAAAACTCAAATGGCATTTTAAAACCATGTTTAAAAGAATATCAAACATATACATTGTTTCCCTTAGAAAAAGAGTTAATGTAGAAGAAATGGTTGGTTACATGATGAATCACACCTGGCTCCATACCACCGCTGCTTTTCAGCAGCGCCCAATGGTCCCTGTAATTATGATTCACAAAACTGATCTCAGATCACAGCAACTTTAGTTAGCCTATTTCATTTTAAATGCAATCAATCATGTAAACTAATTAATATTCATCCATTCATTATATTATTTACATTCATTCATTCATTGTATTCTTTTAATTAATATAAAAGGGCATCAGAGAGCACTAGCCTACTCATTACTGTTACCGCCAACTCAGTGCTGTTACTCTTTATTTAAATAACAGCAATTATTTTTAGCATAAAATAACCAATTGTGTGAAATCTAACCACTTCGCATCTATGCTAGTAGCTTGAGCACATTCTTAAGATTTAACTGAATATTTTACTTTTGATATCAACAAATATTGTCTTAGAGATAATTTATGTAACAGGACTGAGTTAATTTACTTATTGTAACAGATGACATTTACATTTTATTTCAAAAGCCTAAATAGGGCAACATTATTATGATAATATTATTAATCCCTCAGGGCCCTGGGTCAGTCTCAGGCCCCTTACACCTCTGGTTGATTTTCCCTCAACCAAACATGTGTAACCACAATCAAATTCACAGAATGCTATTCATCTTTACCTCTACACACAGGTGTTTAAATAACAAAGATATACCCAAGGTGTGGCAAGTGTCTAACAAAGAAAAATGACCCACTACAATTCCAGATGACAAGCATTTAAGCATTTAAAGCTTTCACGCCCTCTCCCTCCATACATCATTCTTTGTTGACACTTGCATGTATTAGCTACACTTCTGAAACACCCCTAAGGCAAGAAATCATAACTTGTGTCACGTTCAAAGGCCACAGTTAATGTACAGCCAATAATGAGGCAGTGGCCTTGCCTCAGGACATGATCCGTGGAAGTGAAGAGCTGAAGAGGGTGTTCCCTTTTTCGAAATGTGGCAGTGTGTCCCAAACAGTTTTTTGGAAGTGCTAAAGCACTTATTTGGCATCACCAATGAAAAAGTTGCAAAGGAATGAGTAACATGACAACAGTCAAGGTTTCATAGGCCTGTGTCCTGTAACCTTAGTGCAGAGTGATTTCTTGTTCCTCGTCTTCATCCATGTATTCATCAGCAGCTGAATCCTCTCCATCATTTCTGTTCTGCTGCAGCAATGGCAACTCAAGTTCTGGGCTCTTGCTGTTCAGCTGCCTTAAAGATGGGACCTTATCTGAGTAAAAGCAAAACAAAGTCGTCACTGTGTTAAGAAGCGATGTTCACTTCTTAAAGCTCACCTCCACCTGAATATGAGCGAGATCACCGTTACTTGACTCAGATGTTTGAGGCAAGTAAAGCAGAACGCTAAAGGCTGCCTCCACTTTCACCTGCTGCAAAGCTGCTCGGGACTGGCTTCGATCTTTGATCAAAACGTACGAGTATGATTTTGTAAGCGTTAAGCGTTTGGGAGCCAATCATGGTTCAATATGCGACTTACAGAAGTGTGACTGGGAAACTTGGAGCCTGAGAAAAGTGAGAGTAGAGCGTTTAGTGAGGTTGGAAGCATCTTGTGTCCAGTCATTAAAGTTTGAGCGAAGGAGAAGGAATAGATGCTCCTTTTTGTGCAGAATGTTCAATTTCATTTAAAAAGAAAACCCCACAGGCACAAATTATTATTCAAAGCATTTTACACACAATGAAACATGTCTGAGAGGGATTTTTAAATATTTAACTGACTTTTGATATATTACTGCTGACACAAATTCTAACAAATGATGACAATAAATATTAACACTTACTTTTCGAATATGTCTTGAGTCCCACGTGCAGTGAAATGCCACTTAAACACACAGCAAATCCCATCCAATTCAGTGTGCTCATTTTGTCTCCCATCACACGTGCTGCCAAAAGCAGAGTGCACACCTCCTGCAGGGAACCAAATTAAAGAAAGGATGTATAAGGTAGATCTCAAGAAGCCTAGCGGCCTCATTTACAACCCTTCCCACGCTAAAGTTGGGATCTGTACAAATAAATTTGATGGAAGAATCTGTGCACTCTGGGAACTCTGACCCATGCGTACACATTTTGGAGACGCGGATGGTGACGTGGTGAATGTGAAAGGCTCACATTTAGTTTTACTTCATCAAAAATGATAAATAAATCCACTTTACCACAGCCATTTACCACCATCACATTCCCCACCACCAGACACTTATGTGCAGTTGTGGAGCCGCCGTAGCTGTTAAATACAGGGATCATGTCAGGTGGATTCAGGAAAGTCTGTTCGTTTTAAATGTTAATAAAGTGAATCTGTTTCACCCCAACCACCTGATTTAATTATCACCATCAGTCTTAAGAATCCAAGATAACATCAACAACAACTGCAGAACAGTTACTGTGAATATATCATAAGTAGGTTTTTAGTGTTCATGTTGTTTTGTGTGTAAAATCGCTGCAGTGAACACCACTTGTGTTGTCAGGGTCACAGAGCCCCCCTACACACCACAGTGACTGTCACACACACACACACACACACACTGGCATCTTCACTACCTGTGTACAATATATGGACACTGTGAGCTGTCACACAATCACAAGCCTCGATTTCTATGTCAGAAAAATTCCTGTCGGTTGTTGCCATGATTCATTATAAAGAACGGCTAATCGGCAGGTTCATTTTTTTACTCATCAACATTGACAAGGTGTTTTGCTTTGATCATTTATGGCTGAATGTGGGTGGGATACGAGGTTGGTCGACGTACGCACGCAACCCTCATTGGATTTGACAAAGCTACACTGCTTATTACACACAGAAGATTCATTAAAAATGGATACAACTTTGATGTGCTCAGATCCTTAGTGACAGTAAATCTGCTGGCATTTCAAAGCTTGTCCAGTTGGATGAAAGCTGACCCTAAAACTTTCCTGGGTAGTTTTTAAAAAATTAGTACATTGTCTTAGTAGCCCCCAAAACAAGCAGGAAAAGCAAATCTTTAAAACTGCTCACACACACTGAACTCAAACATTACCTTAAAGATCCCTGATATGGACAGAGTGAGGCTGGAGGTTCGAGGAGACCAGCAAGAACTCAGAGAAGCCCAGACCGAAGGCCAGCGAGCCACCGATACTCAGCGTGAAGAGCGAATAAAGGAGAGGCGAAAGCTCCGTCACCCGGAACAACTTTTCTGAGGTACTGAGGCTCAGCCCTGGAGAGAGACCAAGAGGAGGGAAGCAACAATAATCTGTAATATTAAATATCATAGCTTCTGCTACAAGTGAAAAATGTGTTCCTAAGTTAAAATGTAGGACCTGTACAGTGCTTACACGCTCACTTATTTGCTGTAGTCCTTTAGCTCCTGAAGGTGTGTTTGTTTTTCACTGCCACAGTAACACTCCACAGTTCACCCCACTCATTTTTTTTTCATCCAAAATGAAATAAAACCAACAAAGAGTCAGGACAGACTCTTTCATCAAGTGTGTCCCTGTGGCTGAATGAACATCTTTCATTAAAATTGACTTCAACACTATTATTATGGCTGTAGATGTAAGTTTACAGGAGACTGCAGGTTTACATGACAGCTCACCTTCGTTATACAGGAAGAGGGGAAAGAGCCCGAGGAACATGAGAGGCTGGAGGTGGTACATGGCGTCTATTGGGTTCTGAAGGCCTTGAGGAAGGTACAGAGCAGGAAAATACCAGTTATAACAATGATAATAATGATTTCAGTGTTTTAAAAATGTATTTCTCACAGTAATGGCAAAACATAAATGCAAACATTGATGCACTGCACAGTCATGTCAGGCTATATTCTAATTCTTCTCTTAGCTGAATGCTGAAAATACTTTTTAAATTTTTTTTTCCATTTTCATTGTGCAGCACTTCTTTTCAAAGGTTTCACAAGAAGCTTATCTATTCATTTATCAATTCAGTCAAGGTAAGAGGACTTAAAAGCATATTGCAAAACGACTGGCAACCGAGGTGTCGGCCGAAAAGCTACAATGGTGCTGCGGATATATTCATAATTTTTCATTTGTATTCAGAGATACCTCTTTCAAAGGCTTCACGGGTTAGGGTTTGTTTGTTTCTTTCTTTATTTACCCAGCTCAGTTCATTCAGGGTCGATTTTCACTGATGTAGGGAAAATGTTCTCAATCAAAGCAACTTGGACTATGTAACTATGCTCATCGTTTCCAGTCACGCAACACTGACCCAGCTCTGCTTTCTGCATGAGGACCTGAGTGAGGGTCCAGCGGATGCCCCCTATGAAGGAGGCCAGCAGCACCATGATGAACCCCTCTAGGTTGAACTGGGTCGACTGGAACGTAAACATGAACAGGCCGCTGGAGATCAGCAGGACCACCAGGATCAGGAATGGGTTCTGGTAGGCGTGGACACAAGACAGAGACGGTGTAAAAACACAGGAGAAAAAGCTGGAAGATGAGACTTGAAAATGAGGCAAAAAGATATGGAGAGAGAGAAGGGGGGCGGAATTTAAAATCCAGAAAAAAATAGAAACAAACCGAAGAGAAAAGCAAGAGTGGGACCACACACAGTGGAAAACACTGATGATAGAGCAAAATGCATCGTCAGTCCCCTACAGTTTCTGATCTATACAAACCTCAAAGAGAATAATCTGTTATATCGCACACTTTCACATCTGTGCTCAGTTTGAATTACACGTGAGTGGAGTGAAGGTAAAATGAATTTCACTAATCACAATGAGAAAACAGCAAGGCTCAGAGTTACATTCAATAGATTCTTTTAACTAAAGACGGAATTATTATGCTGTGTGACCCCTCACTTTACTTATCTGACTAAAAAGTGCATGTGAGCATGAATCAAGTAGAGACAACTGCATGGTGCAGCGACAACAGAACTGATTCTTACAAGCCTCTGCAAAATCTGGTTTTGTTTGGGCATTGTGGGGTCAACACACAACTTCCACAAACAATTGAAGTGGTAAAAAAATACGTTGTCACTCACTGGCTCCTCTAGTTTAAACAGCAGGGAGAAAAAGAGGATGAAGAGCACTGCTGTGGACTTGGTCATGGTGTACCTTGATAGATACAAAATAAGAGCCACACAGTTGAATGGAACAATCCAATAAGAGGTTAAATAAAACACTAATAATAATAATAATAATAATAATTTGTATCCTTTATTTGAAAGGCCCGGGCTGCAAACTTACAAGCTAATGGTGATGAAGAGGAAGCTCCAGTTGGAAAGTCCGATATCCAGCGCTGTGGCCACAGCTGGGTAAGACGGACAGAATTGAGAAGGACACACACCTCACAACAGTATGATTTTGACTATTGTGAGACTATCACTTTTGAAAAATAAGTGAGGACGGACATCAAAGATGAAAAGAGATACTTTGTAATAGTTCATAATTAACTGAATAACAGAGGATTATACTAGTTAGAGGCACTGAGCTGGATATTTAGATGTGTAGATGTGTGCTGGCTTCTGTCCCTTACTGATTTTAGACAAAACAGAAGAAGAAGAATGCAATCCAAACAAAAAGCACATCTGTTTGTTTATGACCCTCAACCGCTGGATTGGTTAATTAAAATCTTCTGTCCCCATAGTTGTGATGTGTCTATCAAAATGGACTTTGGTCAAGGTTTTCTTCCCCAGGAGCACAGTCAGTGAACGTGATAACAGCTGCCTGTCAGCCCCCTTTCTAATTCCCTGCTCTTTGAAGACTTTGTGCTCTCTTCTAAACAGCTGGGTAACAATCTCACCAGTGGGAGCCACTTTGAGGAAGTAATCTGTCCAGCTCAGAACGACGCGCGGTTTCCCCGTCCACCACTGCATGGCCCGTCGCGTCAGGGTCGACAGGCAGAAGATGACGGTGAGGTGAACTAACGTCATGAAGAGGGGATAGTGGAATCCCTGAGAGACACAGAGAGAAACAGACAGTCATGGCTTAGTTGAGGTAGGTCATTTCCCACTGTCTCGGGGTCTGGGAGACAATGGAACACAACCTACAAATGAGGTTTGATTATTGCCATCTTAAACCAGGCCTGCACTGTGCACAGGAGCAGTGCCAGCATTACTCTGTGACTCCTTCACTTACCTTCATCAGCCATTTGTTATAGAAGGTGATGCCTATGGAGAAGACATAGTAGAGGAGGACTAATCCAACAGTGCGGAGGCCCCTGCAGAGGAAGTGGACGGGGCAAGCCATGCAGGGTTGCCAGGTTCAGCTGTCCAGTACAGACAGCTACTGAAGAGAGGTCATCCCCAAACCGACTCTGCGCCCCTTCCTGTCAGCCATGGCTGCTTGCTGTTAGGAGAGGGAGAGCCCCCGTGTGGAAGAGCAGAAAGGGGGAGGTGGGGGGAGAGAGAGAGAAACGGGGTTACACGTCGTTAAATTTGAGCGTCGGAAATAAACCGAACGCAGCGCTAGCTTGATGGCAACAGTTCAGTTTCAGCTGGAGTTGGACAAACAGTGAGCTAGCGGCTAAACCTCGTCATCTAACCGTTAAGCCTCTAATAACCCAATGTTACTAACGATTAACTGACAAATTGTTAAACAGAAACGGAATTATTTTGCTAATAGTAACTAGACAGCCTCGGCTAATATTTGCTAATGAATTCAGCAGTAGCTAGGAAAAGGGTAGCACTCACCAGATGGTTGTTCAGTAAAGTTTGACAGGACCAAATCTTTTCTGCGCGAACTCGTATTAATTCCCATTGGTTGACATTAGCCTGCTATATAATAGCGGTGCTGGGTAGCTAGTCTTCCGGGATATTTAGCCAAATGTGTAGAAAAAGCAGTTGATTAGACCGGGGAAGACCGTTCAGCTTTCACTCATCAATTTGCGTTGTGCAACTGGTGACAGAGTACACGGCGCGTTCCCCGCTGTACGTGTCACGTTCTCATGACGACACGCGCATAGCGAACTCCCTTGATGAATCTCCCCATTAATCGCTGCAGTATTCATGTGTTACACACGAGTCACACGCACAATACAGCGAGGCCATCGTCGAGTTATTATGAACTGCTCTTCGCTTCGGAGTCCTCGAAACCCACCAGGAAGAAATAAAATGTGATAAATTTTCGCCCTTTCTGCTTTTGTTCTCGCTGCTCCTCATGCTCCCCCGTGGAGTTTTTCACTGGACTAATACACACCGACCGAATCTAATTTACAATGTAGCACGGGGGTGATGCTCACAGACCTGGCTTTGTTCAATCGTCATCTTTTTGAATGAAGTTCGGCCTTGTATTGACTCGAAACATAAAGGAAGCGTCAGCGGCAAACAAAAACAACAGCCGGAATTTGAATAAGAAAAGAACCTACCGTCAATCATGTGAACTATATGTCTAATTAACACGTGGAAACTTTGTATTGTAAAATCATGCTGATGATTACTGGTGGGACAACTGAGTTTAAGGGGAATGGCCACAAGGGGCAGTGTTTTTAAATAAAATCATTTTCCCCGAATCCCTTCCTCGGTCAAGTCGGAAGTGAATAGTGGCTGCAGGCTGTTGTGTTGTTACCAGGCTGAACTCACAGGTACCGCTTTAACGTTCAAATTAATGTGTTGTGTGTCCTTTACATATTAAAACAATGTTGCTGTAAAGTTGATATGAACAATAGCAGTGTGTTTCGCAGCAGAATGGCGGATGAAGAGGATGAGACTGGTTTCGACGAGGAGCTGGACGACGGCTCCAGCGGGGTTGACGTCGGTCACGGGAAGAGAAAGAGGCTCTTCTCCAAGGAGCTCCGGTGCATGATGTACGGCTTCGGAGACGACCAGAACCCGTACACGGAGTCCGTGGACATCCTGGAGGACCTGGTGATCGAGTTTATCACGGAAATGACCCACAAAGCCATGTCTATCGGGCGCCAGGGCCGAGTCCAGGTGGAGGACATCGTTTTTCTGATCCGCAAGGACCCCAGGAAGTTCGCCCGAGTCAAAGACCTGCTCACCATGAACGAGGAGCTGAAGAGGGCGCGGAAAGCTTTCGACGAAGCAAACTATGGCTCATGAACTCACCCTGGCTGGGACCACTCTTCTTCTCATACGTCGAATCTGGCGGTTCTTTTAATTTGCTGTTGACCTGTGTTCTGTACGAGTTGGCTCAGACTTGCGTTGAGCTCCAAATCAGTATATTTTTGTGTCATTTTACAGATGGTGTGACAATGATAAGCAATTGTGTCTGGGGCTGTTTAAATAAAGTACATTGCATACTGTTTTCATATAACCAGGCGTTAATATATTAAAAGATGAGGACCAGGATAGCAAGGAGAGACCTGGATGGTGATGTTCAACTGAAGCATGCACCAAGACAGTGAGCAGCCACAGCATCTACCTTAGCTAGGTACTGTCAGTATATATAATAATGATCAAGCTGCAAAACTAAATTACTTACCAGAAAATTGATTACCAACTATTTTGTTAAGTTGTCATTTTGAGTCATTTTGTTTTTTTTAAAAAAAAGCAACAATTTTCTAGTTGCAGCATCTTCTTTGTGAGTGTAAACAGAATATTTAGGTTTTTTTGTGCTGATAATTTCACAAGCTTGAACCCTTTATTAATCCCTAAACTGCAACTAACACAGTTTTGTATAGCCAGGATTCTGGACCTGAAAATTTAATGAAGTATCTGCAGTATGTGTTTTCATGAGACCCCCACAGATGTGAACTCCACTGATCCCAGTCATGATTTTCAAACACTCTTCAAGAGTCTGAACATTCAGCACAAAGACAGAACTGGCTGCGGTTCAAACAGAACTGACAAAAACGAAGAAACAAACAGATTTTATTGATATTCCTCAAAACAAAATTTTTTTTACACAAGACCATAAATATGACAGACCAACTACAAGTGAGCATGTGTTAGTTCATTTATTCTGTTCAAGCAAATTACTTCTTTGTACAGTGTAGTGGTTGGATGACTTGGTCTAAGCAGCAGGTAAACAGGCTGCCGATCTATCTAGACTACATCTAGATCAGAGCTTTACCAGCAGAGGCAGGGGGGAGGTCGCTGATGACATGTCACACCATGCGTACTGCAAAAGGTGGGTGCAGTGTATTTCCCCATTGTAGCCTTGCCGTCCTGTCACGGTGTACAGTGTCAGCGCAGCATCCATGAGCTGTCTGCATTCACAGACCAGCTGGGGGAAGAGTGTAGCCCAGCCAGCGACCCCCCTGCTGGGTGTCCTAGCTGTCTGTTGAGGATGTCTATAAGGATGGAGAAGAGAGGCAGTGAACCAGGTGGACAGATGGGAGGAGGGGGAGTGTGTGTGTGGGTTGGGTTGGGAGGGTGGGGGTAGTTTGAGTGGGGTCATCGAGGGTCAGATGTGTTCAGAGTGGGGGTTCACGGGGGGAGAGGAGGAATGTCCATGAGTCTTTCTGGTTTTACTGCACATTCTCCATCATCTTGAGGAATTCTGAAAAAAAACAGAGATGGGACATGTTTTTCAAAGTAAAGAGAAGTAACTTTTTTATTGACCAAACTCCTTCACCATTATCATCATCCATATGGCGTACGTACCATCAAAGTCCAGCATGCCATCGTTGTTCTTGTCTCCATCCTTCATCAGCTCATCGATCTCATCCTCTGTGATGGGCTCGCCAGTGCTGCGGATGATGAGGGCGAACTCCTCTCTGTCGATGTAGCCGTCGGCGTTCCTGCACAGAAGATGTAAATGTGTTGGATTGTCAACACGAACAAACAACTGCATAAGGAGAAAAATCTGTGCAGCGTTGAGTCAGCAAACCGCTGTATGTGCGGACGTACTTGTCGAACACACGGAAGCACTCTGCCAACTCTTCCTCGCTCTTGCCGGCCTGGTCCTCCTTTAGCAGCCTCACCATCATGACCAAGAACTCCTCGAAGTCGATGGTACCGCTACCTGAGCGTGAACAAGAGGCCACATTAACAATGGCCCGCGCTCTTTGCGGGAGACACCGCATCCGTCTTTGCGCGCAGTTTTATGCATGAACCACGGTAAACGGGGAAACTGAGGTTAAGTGAGACCGATATTTTACGTATTTGTGTGATTTAACAAGTTTCCATGTATTGGATACTGTAACTTTTTTTTGTGTTGCTGGTGCGTGAAAACAACCGTTGTGCGCAATGCGCGCAGATGGTCCATTGCATTACTGACAGAGATACACTGTTATCCGTTGCTCACCGTCCTCATCGACCTCCTCGATGATTTCATCCAACTCCTCTCTTGTCGGGTTCTGGCCCAGCATCCTCATCACGGTACCCAACTCCTTGGTGCTGATATCACCGCCACCGTCGGTGTCGAACATGTCGAAGGCGGCTTTGAACTCTGGGCGAGACAAGGAAATAGTTCAAATCCATAAAGCTGCAGTTGAGAAGTCAGCCTTTTAAAATGTAGCTCGTTATTGAAAAGTTACCTGTGCAACCCTTAGGAGGACATTACTCTGATTACGCATAATAACCCTTTGTATTTCTCTACATTCGGAAGAGCAGTTAAATCTGCTTCTGTGTGAAAACTGGAAAATGCATTCAGTATCCTTTGACTTGTTAAAATAGAAAACGATAATAGATTCAGAGGATCTAGTATTGTCTTTTGTAATTGAGTTCCTTCTGAAAAAGATCCCATCTTGATACTGATAAGTGAGATCACTTACAAGAGGCTGCTTATCTTTAGGAATCAGTCTCAGTACTAATTCCTGGGCAAAGTAATGTGCTGCTGTAGCCTTCACTCACCAGCCAGCATTTCCTCGCTCAGGTAGGAGCGGGCCTCTTGTTGCGCGTCAGTCTGGAAGAAAACAGGGGCCATTGTGTCACTTCATGGTTCACTACAGTCATCATTCAGGCTCCACTGATTATTCCACGTGAAATCTCTCTGTAGAATGAGCCTGGCCTTTAGGCCCAATTTTCACACGACAGTACACATAGGCTTCTCATATGATTAATTTAAAAAGGGATATTACAAAACACATTGGAAACATTTGAAATACATCAGAAGTTTTGAGTGCAAACCATAGTGATAAATCTGGAAAATAATAATACCATGATGTACAGTACCAAAGATAAATTTGAGAAGATAGTTGATAAGATAGAAGATATGTTGGGTTTTTTTTGCTGTATGATTAGTGTTTGTGATAATAACAACTCATAAGTTACGTAGGATATGTTGGCTGTGTCCCAACAGGTTTCTTGAGGCTGGTGAAAATTAGCCCGGCTATTTCAGGATCAACACATTAGGCTCTCTGTATATGGCCAGCAGACATCCAATCCCTGGGAATTTGTCACCCAAGCAGAATTTGCACCTGGCACCCACCCTTCTCCCCAGCGCCCATGTCTTAACTTTTATCAAGGAGTAAAAGCATTTGCAAAAGAAAACTGGCTAAAATGTTTGTTTTTCTATATTTAGTAAGAATTCCATTAAAATGTAAACTTTTTTCATATTTATAAAAATGAAAATGTAGCTGTTTAAATGGAAATATCAACAACAGAAGCAAACATGCTTCTCAAAAACACAGTCTTTTTATTATCTTTGAATAAGTTGATTGATTTTTACACCTAATCAGTCATTCAATAAACCTTCAATTTACAGACACACATTATTATTGGTTAATTAACTATTGGTTGCTTGACTTCAACTAGGAATAATTCCACAGTTCATATGCACAACTGATTGGTCTTACCATGTTTGTGGATCAGCTTTCCCCCCCAAATATCCAAGGATAAAAGAAAAGCCCAAAGGAGTGGTCAATCCGTGTGCACCCCGACAGAGAGACTAGACGTCAAGTGAAGGTTCAGACACACTTTAAACTGGGCAGCCAGGTCCCGCCCCCTGCCTCTCACAGGCCTCCAGATTTAGTATCCTGAACTTTTAGGGTTCTGGGGCCAGGGCAAGCCAATCACACTTTGGAGAGGAAAGCTCTTGTTTCTTGAAGTTGCAGGGTTTAGAATGTAAAAGAAGCAAAGCAGAAGTAATAAGCACTGTTGGGTACTAGGTCAAGGCAGAAAAATCTCGAGCAGAGGTGTAAAATAAATTATGAAAAATTTGGGATGAGAATGCAAATAATCACAGGATCTCTCTTTTTCTGTACCACCTGTTTGTTAAAACCACCAGAGAAATGATGTAAGAAAGAACTGTGTCATACTGTTAAAGAATTCATACACTTAAAAGAAAATGATAATGCATTTCATTACTCCCTATTTATTGTTCAAGAGCAGCTTTCAGTGCTGCTCTCCTAAAATAAGTGAAATAACTTGGAACTCAAATTTAAAAAGAAACAACAATAAAAGTACAGATCTTGCAGCTTGTCGGTGCACACTGTTTATTTCTATTTAGGCCTTGTAAATATAAGGCAGAGCAAGTGGAGGGGGAGCCAAAGATTTTAAAGTAGGTTTTGGGTTTTGTGATGATGGTGTTTCAACCTGGTCGTGCAACTCAAAACCAAGAGAAAAATGCTGGGGGGCTGGACTCAAGTCTCAACCAACCCTCCACGCCTTTAGCCGTGCTCTGAATAGCAGGCAGATTTTAGGCTGAGGGGGAGCGCGGATGTGAGGAAGGCCCCCTGACACCCTGGTGCCACATTGCCTGAAAACCTCAACCTGATGCTCCTTATACGGTGGCCAGTTCCTGAAGGGAGGGCCCAAGGTAAGAGACAGGAGTGGAGGATAGGATGCTGCGTGGAAAGGAGCAGCTCTGCAGAAAGGGGAGGGGTGTTTGATTTTAGAGAGGCGGCGGGGGGGCATGCAGGCTATATACTCAGAGAGAGACCTGCATTTTCCAAAGGAAAATTGAACTCATCTTCTCCGTGGCTGCACATCTCAAGCCTCTAATGCTGGCTGGCTGCTCAGCTTCACCTCTCACACTGGGGCTCAGCCTCTGGGGGCATTGATTTCTGTTCTGGGAGACCGCTGCATGACGACCAGCAGCAGAGCGTTATGACAGACTTAGGTGGAGAACAAACGGCAAGAGAACAGGTTAAACCAGATCACTGAGAGTTACTGCAGCTTTATAGTACCGAATGAGACAGGACACTGTGCAAATAGAGGTATTTAAAAGTCCATGGAGGCCAGTTTGAATTAGGAAAGGGAATAGGGAGATAGTAGTAGTAGACTAGTAGTAGTTGCACAACTGCTTGAGTGTGTGTGTGTAAAGGGACGATGTTGCTGGTGGCGCAGAAGGTGCATGTGCTTGTGTGTCAGTGTGTACGATCACCGTAGGTGTGGTTGTGTGTCTATGTGAGAAAAATAGGGCCAGACAGACAGTCTCTGAAACATTAACAGAAGAATGAAACAGAGAGGTGTCAGACGAGATCAGACGTGTCAGGCATGCAGGGTAGAATCATTTGCAAAGATGAGCAACGAGCGGAAGGAGAGAGTTGATTTATTTTAGAAAGCACAGGACAGGGTGGAGGAGCGATTCAGTTCTGAGGACGATGCTGAAGAGGACATGGGCGGGGGTTAAAGCTCGGTGGTGTAGCATTTCTTGAGAAAGAACAGCTGCCAAATAGACAGCTGGGTGGCCTGCGCAAGGGGACGGCTGGGAGAAAGTACCTTCGTCTTAAAAGGTTTGAACGGGTATTTATAGATATCCTCACTGAGCCCCAGGGTTTCATGTGAGAAGGGGAAGGGGGCAGGGATGAAGGGGTTTCACTTGCACCCATTTAGATGTCAAAGAAACTATATCATATTCATAATTGTACAGTGTTTCATAGCATTTTGAGTTTGCTCTGACAAGACTTCCATCAGACAGCGTGCTTCATATTCCCTCTGAGGAAGGGCCAACAAGGAATGTAGAGCTGGTCTCATTACTGGACGTTCTCCATCATTTTCAGAAACTCTGCAGAGAGAAAGATGGGGCGACAGTCAATCACCCAACCCGCCACCGATCCATCCAAACTGATTAATGAATGACTCAACAGATGAAGGAATCTGTCAGCTCACAGTTCCACCCACAGCGGGCAGGCAAAGCCTGTACGTTAGATAATTATGTCCAAGTCACATCATGGAGAACATGTTGCAATACATAAAATACCATATACTTGTATGACGAACAATAATTCATTCTGGAAACTCCATACCAGTTTTTTTTTCACCTGTAATCATTTTATAAATAAGGACTAATATTCCCTTGCCTGCTCCATTAATGCTCACAGACACATTTTATTCTCATCTATATGCCTCACTTGTATTTATTTTATATTCAGCACATACGAACCATATGCATATGTGTAGATTTGTGATGTTAGGAATTCTACTTCTCTACAAGTACATTTTTCAAAGTAACTGGGGTTGGTTTATAGTTTAATAAAAGATGTAGGTCACTATATGGTTTGAATTCCTACCCTGAGTACTATCAGCAGCATTCTATATTTACATTAGGTAGGCTTGGCTGACAAAAATTAAAGGAATATTTCATGTTTTAGAAAATAATGTGCTTTGTAAAAGTCAGAAAGAACATGCCCACAGTGGTATGGTGTGATGTTGTTGTTGTAGCTGCCTACCGCTGCCTCTAAAGGTCACTAATTAGCATCTCGTATATTGTGTTTGTTCCATATGAACAAAAGCCAAAGTGTAAAAATAGACTGTGATGTTCTGTGTGGCAGGGCGACCTCCGAGAGTCAAACTAAGCCACTGAAGCTCAGTGGATATGGAAGTGCAGTCTGTTTTTTTCTCCTCTCTCTCTCCACTCTTGACTACACCGCATAGTCCGCAGAACTCTTCTCACTCTGTGTGTTGCTCAGTCTTACCATCAAAGTCAATCTTTCCATCTTTGTTTGTGTCTGATTCTCCAAAAATCTCGTCAATATCTTCCTCTGTGACAGGTTCGCCAGTGAGGTGGAGGATATCTCCAAACTCCTCCCTGTCGATGAAACCATCTCCATTTCTGTGGAGAAAAAAAAAGTTTTAAGTTCACTGTGTAAGAACTCTCGCCTTTCGCTTTAGGACAGTTATAGTCTAAACAGAGCAGTATCTAAACAATACTGGATATTTTAAGGCCAGTACTGATGTGATATTTAGGAGTTAAAGTGAGATAACAAATGTACACACATACAATCTTTTTACAGAAATACATGACAGAAACATCTCTGAAATTTGATTGTTAAAGAATAGTGACCAAGATAAGCACGCATGCGTGAGATGGGCATTTTGCTGATGAAACATGGGAGTGCTCTGTGGTGGTCAGGATCAGTTCACCGCTGAGAGAAGCTTATTTACAGATCAGATATAACAACATCAGGATCTCCAGTCTTGACTCCTGAGTAAAATTTGTAGCTTTTAGCAGCTCAAGGTTCCATTGTGTTCACCAGCAAGTTGCTAACTTTATCTGCAGTCAGTTTACCAGAGGTGTTTCAGCTGCCTGCTGTGCCAAGAACACACGGTTCAGAAAACCAAAACAGTCAGCTGAAAGATGTTAAACAGGTGATAATTATGTTTGGTTTCTTCACTAAGTACATCACTTTTCACATTGGACATTTGATCCCTTGTTTTTTCTGTTAAGAATATTTTTTGGCATTTTAGAGAAAGACAGGAAGCAAGGCAGAGAGACAGAGGGGTATGACGTGCAACAAGGGTCCCCAAACCAGACCCTAGATATTGAAGTCATGTGATATGCACTTTAACCACTAAGACATGCCCCAGATCCTTTGTCAATCTCAAAATATTCATGATTACAGCTTTGAGCAGCAGGATTACTTTTGTTTATCACACTTTTATCTGTACATATCTCACGTTTGTGTCCTAAACTAAGAGATAACTTTGTCCTTACTTGTTCTAAAAGTGCAATTGTGACAAATATCCAACAATGGTGAAAATAGATCCCCAAAAACGGTTATATCTCGTGCCCATAATATTTCTATTATTTCCCTTTGCTGGTCAATAACAACAGTGATAAAGAACTGAACATATTCACTTTTCTAATAGACTGTGGGTTTAACATTTATAAGACTGCGTTATCCATTAATAATGAGTATTCTATGAGGAGCATGTCAAGTGTTATATTATTCTGAAGCTATGAAATTTATTGTCCATACAAGTCAACACAGCCACGACACATACCGTGTATAGGTATTTTGAATGCAGTAATAAACTCTGTGGTGTTCATATTTGGCTTGATGTGAGTACTGAATGTCATACTTGTCAAAAATACGGAAGCATTCTGAGAGCTCTTCTTCACTCTTCCCAGCCTGGTCCTCCTTCAGCTGTTGCACCATCATGACCAGGAACTCCTCGAAGTCAATGGTGCCGCTGCCTGAGGAGAGAGGAGGTGAAGGAGTGAGCAGGGAGGGGACAGAAGAGGAAGGAACCTAAGACCCCCCCCCACCACCACCACCACCACCACCACCACCACTACCTTCAAACACAAGTTTTTTTTCTTTTGGTACAATCAAATATATCAATTCTGAGCACAGTTATATGCAGGTAAGTGCACCAATGGGCAAATTCCCTACTTTGTCGATTTTTGAAGTGAAAAGGAGCAAATACACCTGCAGGAAGCACACATTAAACTTTCTTTAAGTGCCAGTGCACTTTTTATTTCAAGAACTTAAAATATTTTGGCATGCACAAAGGTTTGGACACCCTTTGAGGTCAATACTAAGCAATTCCCACTTCAGCTGATATCACAGCTGACAAATACGTTCTGCCCCAGCGAAGACTATTTCTGTTCTTGAACTTTCGGCCATTCTTCCAACACTCCACTTCAAGTTCTGAGATAGTTTTCAGGGTTTGCGTGGTGCTTAGGTCAGGGGACAGGGAGGGAAGTTGCAGCTTGCGTTTCTTGAAGTACTGCATAGTGGATTCCAGGATTCACCAATATTTAGTGGAATCCTACCTGTGCCACTGGCTGCCACACAACCCCAAAGCAGAATATGTCCAGCCCATATGTTTGACAGTCTGCTAACATGCTGCTCCGTTTTGTCTCCCAGGAAACCTCAAGCTCCATTTTAACTTCATCTGTCCACAGAGATTGTTTCCAAAACTGACTTCTCCAGGTTGTACGTATGGTTTCCTTCTCCGGCCTCTCCGCCTGATCCTGCCTACCAAGCCCTAACAAATCAGTTAATACCCAGTCCACGAAGAGACTTTATGAGGAAAAGAGTGCACATGCTTTTCTACAATTGCTTTGGATTTTTTCTATTTTTTATTTCATAAAAAAGTAACAGTGCATTAATACAGTGGTATTCTGCCACTACTCAGCCTGGGGATACAGCTGCATAACTTCTTCTGTAGTCCTGGAGACAGCTGTTCATCTAAAAATATCCCTGATAATGACATCATGTTTTCTTCTGCATCGGGATTACTTCATATACTGTATATAAATGTAGATACATGATTATGTGTTTTTTAAATAAATATATAATAAACTTTACATGTAGATTTTTTCCTATTAATCTTTGAATATGTCTGAGGATAGTAACCACCTCATCTTTTCCTAAATTGGACTGTGTGTACAACACTTTGGAACAATGAGCTCCTCCATTTGAAGGCAGCAAATGATACTATTGAGTTGAATTATGGGAACTGTAGGAACTCTTGTTGTTGGAGGAGAACTAATACAAGGGACTAACAGAATATCTCATCTTCTGCTGATTCAATTTAGATGATTTGCTTTAAAATCTGTCTCTCACATGTACAAATGTACCCTGACCTTAAGGAAGTGCAGTAGTAAACTGATGGAGTGCCCCTTTAATGTCACACAAAACACAACTTCCCTGTTGCATTGAAACAAGTTCACAGTAAGCAGCTAAAAGAAGAGTAGCTAGATCCTATCATCCTTTAAGGTCTATGCATTTAGATGCCTTTTGATTTGCTTGGATCACACAGTGATCTCACCGTCCTCATCGACCTCCTCTATGATAGCATCCAACTCCTCCCTTGATGGGTTCTGGCCCAGCATCCTCATGACGGTACCCAACTCCTTAGTGCTGATGTCACCGCCTCCATCTGTGTCGAACATGTCGAAGGCGGCCTTGAACTCTGGGAGACACAAGGAAGTAGTTTTGTAATTCTGTAAGAATTTAGTCATTCTGAAAGTTTCAGCCTCAACTAGCCATTTTCAGCTGCTCAGTCAGTCAAACTTGTCATTCGTGATTTTAACTAAATCATCCCATAAAGCAGGAATGTTCTCTTGAATATAATCTGCTAATTCTTTAATGTTTTGGTGGAGACACAAAAGGACTGACCTGCAATCATCTCCTCAGTCAAGAAGGAGCGGGCATCACTTTGGGCGTCAGTAGGCTTAAGAAAAAGAGATGAGAAGAGGATGGGAAGGACAGTGGTGGGAGAGTGAAAGGAGAGGAGGACACAAACAGAGAGAGAGAGGATAGACAGAGAGAGAGAGAGAGAGAGCCGTCATCCACATACACCTGTAGCTGATATCATGTCATTAACTTAATGACCTAATGGCAGAGCAGGATGAAAGGAGTAATTAGAGTCAAAAAGCAGTTTTCAACATCACACGTATGGAACCTGCTACTGCGGCTCCACTGGTACACCAGCGTCACATTAGCCGTAACGATTTGTCATTTTTGTGTCTTGACACTGATCAGCCTCCTGCGGTGTCCGCCCCTTAACTCATTTCATAAGAGTGGCTCAGCATGTGCTCGCCCATTTCCTATAATTCATATGCTGTTGATAACTTGTAACCGCTTATTGAGAAATACCAGAGTTTCAAATTTAAAAAAGTTTTGCTATCTTGCAGGCAGCCATATGCTGCATGAAATTTGAGGTATTAAGTACTTGTTTGACCTAATACAACTTGTATAATATGCTGCAATTTGTCAACTATTGTACTTTTTTGATAGATTTTCTGTTTCAAGGAGGTTGCCAGTTTTTACAAATGACTTTAATGAATGGAAATCAATCCTTTTTTTGTGTTCTGACTAAAACATGCATAACTCTGGTTTGGTCCCTTCTACGTAATAGTTAAGCCATGTTTTCCATTCAGCCTGAAAGAAATCAACAGCGTAACCTAAAGCCAGAGACAGAACTGTTGTGAACAAAGTGACAGCCAAGAACTGGAAATAGCATCGGGTCAGGTAAGAAGTCATGTTTAATCCCCCGCCAGCTGTCTGCAACTGTTAATGATGGCTCTTAAAGGGGAACGCCACTCAATAGAAAACTCACTTTCACAAATTTAAGACTTTTGAGACAACATTTCAGAGCAGGAAGAGAATAGTTGAGGTTTTATACTGAAACTCTTTTTGATCTCTGCTGTTCCAGTCTGAAACAACTACTTGAAACCTTCTGGATACGTTTATTCTTAATATCAAAACTTTAAGCCCAAACATTGCAACTTAAAACCTTTCTAGGCTGTATGTCTAATGTCTCAGTGCTGTTTTCTATTTTCATTTTGCAAACATGTTAAATTTCCATTTCAAAACAGTTGGAAAGACTATCAGGCCTTGTCTCCAGTGTTGCTTCAGTTTTCTAACAGGAACTTGTGGAAAAACATTAATTCAAAGCAGAGCAGCAATAAAAAAGGAATCATTAAATGAGTGCTTTTCCCCTGTAATTTTAAAACTTAGTTGTTCAGGGAGGTAAATTATTTCCCTCTTTCCCTGTTTGGTGGCAGAACCTTGTCAATTTGACAACATATGGAAAGTCACACAAACCTGCTCGCTGCTTCTCTTTAAAGCTAATTTTAAGGTGAGGGTTGGGAGAGGATTTGAGAGGGATTTTTCTCAAGGTGAATGTCCTAAGTTGGGACACACAGAAAAGGCAGCATGTCTTCTCACTTTACTCAGCTGTGAGCTTTCTATCTTTAGTATTGCCCCCCTCCCGCCCTCCCCCCAATCTAAATATCAATCATATTGAGTTTAGTTACAAAGTGATGGAACACAAAAGAGTAAAACCATATCATTCCGTAAACAAACGGTGGGGTTATAGAAGTTGAAAACGAAAATGGGGGTTTCTAACAGCGGGTTACCAGGTCAGGAAAATAAATGTTTCCGTCTGTGGCAAGCATCATGAAAAACATAAACAGCCAAAGTGTGTGCCCCACATCAAATTCCCATGAACAATTCCAGGAGACAAAGCACAGCTCGTTCTGAAATCCAGCTGTGCTGCAAACTGAAGGCTTGCTTGATGACTCCATCTTCTGTCACCTGGGTTTTTAATCCTCATGAGCAGAAAACAAAAGCAAATCCTCAGAGACTCATTCAAACTAAATTCCCTTCTCTTTGTCGTTTCCCCTTCACCTTCCTCTCAGTTGCGAGTGTCTTACCATGGTGGCCGGCTGTGCTGAACAACAGACAGCAGTAAGAACAAAAGACGTCTGGGAAAAAAAGTCTCCTGTCTAGCAGTTCAAGTGGCACTGTGGCGTTAACTCTTGTCCATAAGTACCCTCTTATCCCACTACACTTTTCCTGAAAATGATCAGGATTGGGCAAGAGCCCCCCCCTCCCGACAAGAGCCGACCAATCAAATCCGACTTTAATTTGTGCCCCCCGTACAATCTCCTGATGGACATCCCCTTGTGTGGCACACTGTCCAATCCGCCATATTTAGATAACCAACAAGCTCGGTGACATTTATTCAAAAAAAAGAAAAGACGTCGCAGGCATCGGGCAGCTGGAGGTTATTTTGGCAGAGGATCAACTGGGCATCTCAGTGCAGATGGACACTTGATTTCACATACTGTAGAAGAACCAGAGTGCATGCATGCTTACACACACACACACACACACACACACACACAGATTTACACCTCCCTGCATGCACAGATTCTCTACCCCTTTTGCAGTGTCTGTGAACCCATCTATCTGCCTGTCTCCCTGTCCTCACTACAGCTGACTTGCCCTTGCGCTCATGACATCTGTAACCCAAGAGGCGCGCAAATGGACTTGTGACCTCACACAGCTGTACTCCATCTTTAACCCTCTCTGTCACTTCAACAACAAGTAAACAAACAAAAAAGCATTGTATCGCCAGAGGCAGGTAACCCAGATGAAGATTACAGCTGAGAAAAAGACAGTGTGAGTGGGTTTTTGTAATGGATGACACCAAGTTGCCATTACATGAGGACCTGTGCTTCACTGCAAATAGAATCATTTAACAGAACTAATTATTTAACATTTATGACATAAGTAGAACAGTCAGGGGCTCTAGATGCAGAATTAGAGGCAAGATATCAATTCCAAAACACAGTCTTGAATACAGGTGCTACACAGGGAGTCAGCCCAACAGCAAAAGTGTCCAAAACTGGGGGAGAATGCAAGAATGCTGGTACAGAGAAACACAGAGACTACTAAAAGGGACGTTGCAAGTGGACCAAGGGGAGGGACATCAGGGCAAGAGCAGGTAATTCGGGAGGTGGGAAATGTAAGAGGAGCAGGAAATGAAAGGACCTGAAATTAGACACGATGTGAGTGACAAAATGAAACAGGAAACCAGACAACGAACATCAACATTAATAAAAAATAAAAGGGCAACTGCACTGAGATGTGTCAAATCATGATGTCATGAATTCAGCCCTCTTCTCTTCTGCACATAGTTCAGGATGTTGTAGCAGTAGTGTACGTTTTATTAGTTCATCCTGAGGGGAAGATTAATGTCCAGGTTAATGCACTAAAGTTCATGGAAATCCATCAAGCTGTTGATATTTTAGTTTGAAGTGCAGCATGAGGTGACAGCATCCTTAGAGCCAAATACGTTTCATATGAACAAAGAATGAAGAGTTTCATTTGTGTCATAGATTTCATATCAAATGTAAAACCCAAGGGATTCTTTTCTGCTTCAGACTACTGTCAGCTGATGGAAACACATGGGTTAATCTCGGAGCCTCTGCTGATATTGGTGTGCACTCGGGAATTTTAAGCAGTAAGGCTCCGCAGCCTGTCAGTTCTCTCGCTGGCAATCTATTTCTGCCCACAGTACTGTCTCTTTGGTATGGAAACAAGAGCTGTGGTTGCTAATAACTTATAACGCAAATGCTCAATTAATAATCACAAAAAAATTACAATGATGCATTACCCTATTTCCAACAAGGCAACAGGAGAAAAGAAAATGAATGGAGCACATTATGTCTTTTAAAAAAACATGATGAGTGAGTGCATCTTCAGGGCTGAGAGAGTATTAAAAAAGAGCAAGAGGGCCAGGATGATAACTGACTGGTTATCTCATGCATTTTAAACCTACCATTCACTGTGGACAAATTAGGCAATTCAGTGCTGCATACAGCAGATAAGAAGCAAAAGTCTCACCTCCTTTTCACAACTTTGTTTCTATGTAAGAAGTATAAGAAGTTTTGTGATCACATGAAATATTGACTGCTTGAGAGGAAAAATACAAAACCCCCACTGTGATTAATATGAATAATACAAATATAATCCAATTGCATTCATCTGTTTATGGCTGAAGAAGGTCGAAACAAGTCAGCAAAAACAGCACAACCAACTCATCAGTTTAGCGGGTTACTTTGGCGAACATGTTAGCAGACAGTTGTCAACTTCCATATTGAGCAGTCATCTGGAATTGAGTTTCTGGCCTGTACCTTACGAATGTAAGTCCATTTTCCACTCTCCATGAGTACCGTGTCTATCTATCAGTTTTCAATAATTCAGTACCACATAAATTTCTACTTGGTTTACTGATTGACATGACCTTTGGCCTTATGTCTACATCCAGTCCTCAGGCTGGCTGCCCAGAGTCTCAATCAGATGTGTGAAGCTGCTGTAACAGCTTTGTCAAACTTGAGATGTCTTGGCAGCACCATGAGCTAAGACACATAGCAACCACATGACAGCAGTATCCCTGGTTTGAGTCCAGCTGGGGACCTTTGTTGCCCCCTCCCCGTCTCTCACCCCTCAAGTTTCTACTGAGAGATGTCCAATGCAGGCAAAATGTTAACACAATCATCTTTAGATTAATGGAATGTACAGCCAATTTCGCACCAATGCATTTTCAAACTCCACTTGAATGCACTATTAAAATGTTTCTACTAACCTTTGGTCCATCTTTAACTGCTAAATGTCTTTAAAGAGGGGTCCCTGTCAGTCTACAGAGGAGAAAGAACCAGAATGACTTTTGGTTTCTAAACATTGTAAGGGAGAGATGTGATGGCTAACACAAGTTCCTAATACAGGTATTTAACTGAGAGAATTGAGACAACTGAGTCCAACATTATGACATTTTCTGTTGGAACATTATTAGGGACTGAGCACCAACTGTTGTGAAGACCCTATTGCAGTTGCTTCATCTATTAACTGACCTGTTTTTACTCATGGAGTTAATGAATAGATCTTAGGGTAATGGTGAATGGGTGCAACACAGTGACGCCTGCGTTCTCTGGTTTCCTCCCACCACCAAAATCCTGCAGGTTAGGTTGACCGGTGACTCTAAATTGCGCCGTGGACACCGTGGACCCAGATGATTTGGTTCACAGACTTCACTCCAGTCAGTCAATGAAAGTAATAAGTTAAATGCAATAAACATGTGGCTAAACACACTGGTGTTCGTTATGCGGCAACATTGACTCAACAGACTCAAGTGAACCGGATCACTGGATTAGTGATTGGATTGTGTTTAGAGGAACCCAAGTCCATAAAATGAGCCAAGAAGATGCAGTTTTTTTATATACTGCAGAACATTATGTTCATAAAGTTGTAGTTGTCGAGGTACTCAGAATAATGCAAAGTTGGAACGCCTGCGGTTCACTGACACTGGCAGAGTTGAGGTCTATTAATGACGTCAGAAATTATTTTAGTCTACTTAACCGATGTTTAAAAACACCTAAAGCCACCTACTTACAAGTGCCTATAAAAGTATTCAGCCCCTTTAATTGTTTCCTCTGTACTGCTTTTCTCTGGAACCTGACAGAGCTTGAACAGATCTGAAAAGACAAGTGAATTACAGTCTTTAGATATACAAGCTTGATTGAGACCTGTTGGGTGAATATTCCACTTACTTCCAATTGTACCAGACATAAAAGTGGAAAACACCCAAGGGGGTGAATACTTTTTATGGGCACTGTATATTTCTTTATTGGTAAAGCTCCACAGTGTTGGAAATGTTGGCTGGTTGATCAGTTGGACAGTTGTTGCCATTTTAGGGGGAAGGAGAAATACATTTTTGTTAATTCTGGGTACCTACATGATACAGTGCTGGGGAGCAACCCTTACTTCAACCTTACTTCTGTATGTGATGAAAGTATAAGAGAGAGAAAAGACACATTAGACTACAGGCCACAAACCATATTCATAAAACATAATTAAAAGAAAAATTAAAAATAAATAATATTCATTCTTGGCTACGATTAATACGTTTCTTTATTACTTGACAGCATTTTCTCTTTGGATACCAGTGGAAAACTGAAAGTGAAACTGGCAGATTGTTTTCTACACCACCATACCTGTTAGGAGCTGCTGCAGAGCTGGACAAATGCACACTCTTGGAGAACATTTTCTAAAATTATAGGCCTCTTTGAGCCATTCTCTCTTCCTATGATGCACCTGTTCTCCTTATCGTCCACTCCATTTCCCTCCCCTGTCTCCCCTCTCTTCCCTCCTATGTCCAATCACACCCATCACACGCCACATCTTCTCTCCGCCCTTCCAACCCTCTCTCTTTTTATCGCCCTCCCACTGCTCTCCATGTTTCGATGCTCTCCGTCTCCTCTTTCCCTCCTCACCTCCTCTCACCCCTCTCAGTCGTCACCCCTGCCTTCCCCCTGAGGGCCAGCGGTGCCAGTTCAACTTCCATGCCATCCAAGTTATGTCACCTCCTTCATGCAGAGCCTGTTTGCCTCCTGACTGACAGCACCAGCTGATGCAGCTCAAGACTTTCCAGCAGAGCTTCTCCTCTTGTCGGGTGAGACAAAAGGTGCGAAGGGTGAGACAACTTTGATTTGAAGAGGAAGAATGAAAAACCAAGAAGAAATGACTTGCCTTTTTTTTATCTTATAATTTCATTTTTTCGCTATTTCTTCTACTCTATCTCTTCTGTCTCCACCTTCTTCTCCTCTACCTCCTTCTATTCCTGGACATTCCCAAGGGTAGCAGCTGAAGCCTCCAGACAAACACACCCTATATAAGGCTGGAGGTATGCCATCACTCCTCCCCCACTGTCCCTCCATCCTGATCCCTCCTTCGCTCCTTCTTCTGTTCCTTTCTTCACTGTCCCTTGTAGCTGCCCCCTGTCCTCGAGTCCTCTCCTTCCATAATGCCCCCCCACCCACCCGCATACACACTCACAGAGTGAAGCATTGTACCAGAGAAAATAATAAAAATACAAACTATCAACACCTTATAAATAAAATCACAACTAAGTAGCATTTTAATGAGGCACTGGCGAAATACACAGGAGAAAATAATGACTTGCTTCTCTCCTGTGAAAAAGCACAGCATGAAATACTTGTCACAGCCGTTTAGTTGATTGCTTGATGTCTGTGATGTTTGTGATTAACAGCATGCTCTCCATCACAGTGGATGTATTTTCTTAAGAAAGAAAAACAAAAACAATTGGGTAATAATAATGTGCTTTAAAGTAATAATCATATTATCTATCAAAGGAAATGTTTTATTTTTCAACAAATAAATACATTCTTTATTTGAATAACACAAAGATAATTTCATAAGATGTATCGTCAATTTATTTGATATGATATGATATGATATGATATATGGCTGTTAAAATACTAATGGCATGTGGCTGTGACAGCAATGATAATAATAATGATAACTGCTGAACATGTAGATTGTTTTTTACACAAATAAACTAAATTAGATTTTTTTTATTTATTAGCATTCCACCCACTGTGAGTGTGTGGCTTTATCTTGTAATATAAATAATTGGTATTATAAAATATTCTTCTCTTTTGTAAGGGATGTTAAAATTTAAACGTGTTTTTATTATACAGGATTAGTCCTTAACAAGTTCCTGGTTCCCCTCCTTTGAGTCAGAGGTCTTTGCCCGCAATAATTAACAACATATATATCGACAGGGAAGTCAGCAATGACATTTTAAATTGGCAAAAGGTGAAAAAAAGGATGAAAATAACAGAGAAAAGCCTTTAAACCTGGGTCACAAAAACATGGAAGGTGTGTTTACTGAACACTGGAGCAACAAACAATCCTTTTCTACACCTGTGTTTGTTCTGACACAACCTTTATTGACCTATGTAATTTTTTTTAAAAAAGAGATACAGAGAGATGCTCAACATCTCTAAGTGTCGAGGGCCCTGCAACCCCAGATGTTCATATATACAGAGTCAGTGCAACGATTTCAAGGCAGGCTCCCAGCTCTTCATGTCTTCAGGTGTAAAACAGACATGAGCAGCTTTACACTGTTAGTTGAAGTGTCACAAGAGATGATTTCTTGGGTGGTGATTTTCAACTAAATTCTTCCAAGATGGTATGTCAGACGCAGTTTTTATGAGTCGTAATCACAGGAGGAAACTCTTTCAAATCCTGTCCATTGACACACAAGTGTCCTGATATCACTCCACAACTTATATCTGAATATGTCCCTTGATGACCTGACAACAACATCAGAATGATCACATTAAAAAACACGTTTATTTAGTGACATTTCAGCCTTTGTTTTGTTTCATGTATGTACAAATATAGCATGCATATGTAGGTATATATGTATCTGTACATCTGTATGTCCTATGATCATTATTTTGCTTTTTTGTTTGATTATTGAGCTTGAAAAGATAATGTTTCATCATTACCTCCTGCTTTTTTTGTTTTTTCTTTGGTTTGATTGCCAAAAGCTGTCATGTGCCCTGTTTCTTTTATCATTTATGCATTCTTCAAATCTTGAAGAGTAAAGGGAAAAAATGAATAAATATGAAAATAAATGTCAGAGGACAGAGTAAAAAAGAGGCAATTATTTCGAGTAAATCACAAAGATCTCCATTTACTAAGTCTTTGAAAGAGCTTATACAGTGCCATGAAAACATTTGGGCACCCTGGGTCAAAATGTCTGTGAATAGCTAAGGCAAGCAGACTTCCAAAAGACATAAATTTAAAGATGAGACATTTTTTGAATATGAGATTACTATTTCATTTCTATCTTACACAGTTTCCAAATAACCAAAAATGACCCTGCAGGGTCGGTGCTTAGTAACACCCCCTTCACAGAACACTTTTTGTCTTTCAGGCAACAATTTTCATCTTCTTTCAAAAGGCTTCTAGTTCTGTGAGAGTCTGGGGTCATCTTGCATGCACTGCTCTTTTGAGGCCTACCTAAAGATTTTCAGTCATGTTTAGGTCTGCGAGGGCCATAAACAAACCTTCAGTGTGTGTCTCTTGAGGTGTGTGTATGATCATCATCCTGCTGCAGAAGCCAACCTCTTTTCATCTTCCGCTTTCCTTCAGTCAGTGATGGTTCCTTCCAGAGTTTGCTTGTATTTAATTGAATCTATTCTTAAGTCCACCAGTGAAATGTTCCCCTTGCCACTGGCTGTCCAAAGCGTGACTGATCCACCCCCCATGCTCAAAAGTTGGAGAGGTGTTCTTTTCATTATATTCTGCACCGTTTCCTCCAATCATACAATCAGTTCTCCCTGAAGCGCTTCTTGCTCTTTCGGACCTCAACTTTACCTCCATTGGTCTTGTTAATTACCATTTCAAGAATTACCATATAAAGCTGCAGCCAGTCTGGACGACTACTCTTTCAGTATACAGGACAATGCTGAGTATGTGACTGGGTACATTAGACAAGCTCTGGATCAACAGTCAGGTATGACACATTAGTCTCAGGCAATGAGACGGGGTGCAAAGCTGCGTAAGAGTAAGTATTCATTCAATTCAATTCATTGCAGAGGCCAAGAGGCAGTGCAGAGAGAAGGTGGACAACTTCTACACTACTGTTGATCCAGGGCGGATGTGGCAAGGCCTGCAGGACATCACTGACTACAGGACCACCACCAGCTCCACAGGCAGCCTGTTGGACGATCTCAACACCCAGTTTGAGACCTCCAGCCACAGCACAGAGAGGCCACACCCAGACTCATGCCCAGACTCCCCAGACCACTCAACACCCCTCCTCTCCCCCAACAGTTTCAACAGGCCAGGTGCACAGTGCACTGAGGAGGAGGCGGAGGTGGCGTTCTTACCTCCCTCTCCCTCAGCCAGATCACTGTTCACACTTGCTTCAAGACTACAACCATTGTTTTCCTCCCCAAGAAAGCCCACCCACCTGTCTGGATGATTACAAGCCAGCAGCACTCACTCAAATCATCGCAAAGTGTTTCGAGAGAGTGGTGATGGCCCACATTCAGAGCAGCATACCAGACACACTGGACCCCCTCTACACCCTGTTCACCCATGACTGTGTCGCCTCCCACAAGGACAACATCATCCTGAAGTTCGTGGATGACACAGCAGTGATCGGTCGCATCATTGGGGGTGACGAAGCAGCGTACATGAGGAAGCTGGCTGTTCTAGTGGCTTGGTGTGAGGACAACAATCTCCCCCTTAACACAAACAAGACAAAGGAGATGATAGTGGACATGTGGAAGGAGAAGAGACCTCATTAATCTGGGAGCTTGAAGTGGAGAGGGTGAGCAGCTTACCTAGGTGTCCACATCAGTGAGGACAAACTCCTGGACACTGAACACCTCACAGCTGGTTTTTCCTGAGGAGGCTGAGGAAGTTCGGCATGTCACCCAGGATCTTCAGCAAGTCTGCAGTCGCCTGCAGAGAGTGGTTAAGACTGCTGAGAAGATCACCAGGACACCACTGCCCTCTCTGCAGAGCATCTACCACTGCAGAGTCCACAGCAGAGCTGTCTCCATGCTCAACACGGACTGTTTGAACTTCTACCCTCAGGCCGGAGCTACAGAAGTTTGAAATGCAGAACATCAGGATTAAAAAACTCTTTCTTCCCCTCTGCTATCAGACCTCTGTCCAACCATGGACCACCTTGTCGATCTACATTTTGTTGCACATTCCATTACATTTATTGCACATTGCACATCAGACACTTTTGTAAATATCTGATATTTTTTGCCATTGTATTATTATTACTTATTGTATTTATACATTCTGTATTTTTGTTACTTATTGTATTTCTCTGATTTTATTCTCTTTTGTATTATTTGTATACAACAGTGTGGACAGAAAAGAAAGAATTTAATTGCACAGAGAAACTTTTTCTTGTTGTCTATGAAAATAAACACTTGAACTTGAACTTGAATTTAATGTAAGGAAACAGCTACCTGGGAATGCTTTGCAATCTTCTATCATATCTGTCTTTGAGGTGAAAAAATACAGCCATTGAAGTAATTGTACCATAATGTCTAATGTCATAATGCCATAATGAGTTGAAATATGCCTCATCTGTATAGGCGGCTAAACTTTACACTGCAGTTTTCAGTCTTTAACAGCAGGGGTCAGTCTGCACCTTTTAGTCAGTCAATTTACTTTCATGCCTTAGAAAAAACAACAACGAAAAAAACATTTTATTGCGTCGGAGAGAGGAAATCTTCTTTGTGAAATCAGTGCTTGGAATTACAGTTTCAGTCACAGAATTTAGTCTAATGCTCGTGTATAAACCATGCAGTCAGACAGGGTGGGCAAAGCTCATGGGAAATTTTCACCAACTGCATACTTCAGAATTCAGATCAATTTATTTTTTGTTCCTTTTCTTTGGTAGCTGATAATCAGCTGCTGGGAGTCATGGGAAGACAGAGTGAAATGGGTGTCATGTGATGTGAACAGCTCCCGGCCAGAATCTCTGATCATCTGTCATACATTGACCAAAGAGAAGCCCTTTATTCTGTGTTAATCTTCTTAAGAAAATACGTCAAAAGTCTTACTAAACTGTTTTTACTTATGGGCTACGTAAAAAAGGTCAATATACTTAACCATTTTATGCAAAGATTTAATTTCTACTTTTTGTTTTCTGACGTTTTCTTGGTACTGTCTACCACCGTCAACAAGACAGCTGTTAGCAGCTCCTGCATTTCTTCTATGGAGTGTGGCACGACAGTGTCCAGCAAACGCTCAATTTTCTTTCGAGTTTTAGTCGGCCCACTGTCTGTTTTCAGCAGCACATGATCACAAATCCTGCTTAGGATCAAGTATGTTAAGTGGGATTAGGTCACAGCTAACATCTTTGAGAACGTCTCAAAATGCACAGGTGTCAATAATAACATGGATTTAAGCATGCAGGAGTGAAATGCGCACTTTTTTATCCTACTGTGCAAACAAATAAATGAAATCAGTTTCCAGTTATTTTGTTTTCAAGGGAATGCAGGCAAATCTCTGGAATTTTCCTCCTCTTGATATATAATGATGTAATTCCCCGCAGCAGAACGAGGTCCAACATCAGTTGTATACCACGTGTGCGTAAAAGCGCATAATTCCAAATGTACACTGCACGACAACTTACATTAAGGGCAAAGTAGAGATCGTCACAGACAGTCGCCGAGGTTATATGTTATATTGTGTGTCTGTGTGTGTGTGTGTGTGTGTGTGTGTGTGTGTGGGGGGGGTACTTGTCACTGGGTCAGGTCAGCAGTGGACTGAGATGAGGATGCGGACCAGAGGGACGCGCAACGCCTCTGCCGAGGAAGAGGATCATTAAAAAAGCTGAGGCTGATCACATCGACATGTCATCAGCGTCTAAGATGACGACCACGGAGACACACAACCTCACCGGGCAGTGCGACTGGTTTAGCGAGGAGAACCGAACTGTACCGCGCGTAACCGGGCAGCTGGACACAGCCAGCTGTCTCTTTCTCTCCATAATGCCCAATGGACAGGCAGTTCCGGCGCTGGTCTGCATTTTTGTGCTGCTGACCCTTTTCTCATTTCTGGTTAACCTGCTTTTCCTGTTCGGGCTCGGACGGTCCGAGGACCAGTCCTGGGAGCCGCGTTTAGCTTTCCTTAGGAATCTGATTTTGGCCGACCTCATTCAGACCATCACCTTTAGTCCGGCGATTATACACTCGTTAGTCCGACGCCGGACGATGGACTTCAGCACCTGGTGTTACATCCAGTACTTTGCGGGAACTGCCAGCATTTTCTCCAGCCTCCTCACCATCACCTGCATGGCGCTGGAGCGCTACTTGTACGTGTGCCACGCCATCCACTATTTGGTCATCGTCACTCAGGTGCGCTTGCGGCTATCCGTGAGCCTCATTTGGGTCTACTCCATCTCCGTCGCGACCGTCAACATGGTGTTGCTACATACGGGCAGAGGGCGAAAGGATGAACTGGTCACTAAGGGACTGCTTTGCGAGCCGGACGTGATGGAGCAACACATGGGGTTCCCCCGTGGATCGGCCGTTTTTCGCAAAGTTTTGGGCTCATTTACTCTGCTGCTATGCATGCTGGTATACGCGTTCTCCTACTTGAGGATGTACCGGGATGCGCGCAACGCAGTGACACCGTTTAACACGGTCAACACCACAGCGCGCAAGACTGTGCTGTTTTACTGCGGCATGCTGTTTCTGCAGCTGCTACCGCTGCTGCTTAAAACCACCTCGGACGCGCTGTGGGAGGTGGAGGGGACCGTGGCCATGACAGCGCCGTCCTCCCAGTCTCAGGGCGTCAGCACGACGAAGCCGTCTCCCTCGGCCACAGCGGTCGTGCTTCACATGTCTCTGCTGGTATTGCTCATGGTGCCACCGTGCATTAACCCGCTGGTTTACGCGCTGTGGAACGCGGAGATGAGGCGTGCGCTGCGAAGCCTGTTCCGCTGGTGGATGGAGAAGGTGAGCGCGGGTGCGCACGCAGTGGAAGGGCTGCTGATGAGAGAGGATGTGAATCCAAACCGAGCCCAGGCTGGGCAGCTCGACCTTAATGGCCATTGTAATATTTTACAGTGATGCGGGAGAGCTGGAATAAACTCATTTTATGACTCTGACAATGGGAGCAAGATGAGTGCACACAACATACTTGGTTGGTTGAGCAAAAGTATGCCTTATTTTCCATTCAGATCCCTTCGATATATATATTGTGTTGTCGATTTAATTCTTATTGAATGAAATTACATTTTCTCATCGATCTGTACACTCAGCAGGCATAAGCCTTAATGACATTTTTTGCAAATCAATTTCTAAATTAAATACTAAAAGCCCTCTTTGATAATAGTATACAGGGCCTTAATTCATGACCTTATTGACATTGCTTTGTCAGCAGTTACAGCTTTCACTCCTCTTTGTCTCTACAAACACCCACATTTGGGCATTTTATCCAATCCCAAACTCCGTCAGATTGAATCGGATGCGTCTGTGGGCTGTAATCCTCAAGTCTCTTCACAGATGTTCTGTGGGGTTTAAGTCTGGGCTTTGGCTGGGCCTCCCAAGGCCAGTCTTGCTTGGGCTCAATGTCCCGCTCAGAGGTGAGCCACATGCGTCGCCACATGGGTCACACGCGCTCTTCAAGAACTCTCCTGAAGACTACTGTCGAATTGTCCTGACCATTGTGACCCCGGAGAAAATTGTCCTTTGCTACTAGATACTGCATCACATGTTGCATCCATTTTCAAAGGCCCGTTTATGGTCACCTGAGTCAGACTTTTGAGGGGACACAAAACGGATTTTGAACAATTTTCATTTGTAATTAACTAAAGAATACTTGTTGTGTTAAGTTTGTGCATTTTAATTATTTAAGATGTAGGTTATGGCTTAAATGTGAAATATGTAGTGGGTTAAAATAACAAATGATCATGAGGGTTTTTTATAGACTGCAAGCAGGGAAACCCATAGAGAACTAATCTTAGCTTTGTTGGGGGGGGGGGTTAATGTTGCCCAGCTGTTTAATCTGTGTGGTATTTTGTATTAGTCAGGAACAAAAAGTTTGAGTGTTTTCGGAGTACACTTTCACGTCACAGCAGCAAGGTGAGAGGTAAAACCACCAGAGGACAGCAAAGACAAGATTTTGGTGTTACCTTTACGTTACTCTTGTAACTTCTTTGTGTACACGTGGCTACAATAAATTGTCAATACTTTCGGGATTGTTATAAAATGAATGTTGTTTTATTTTCCTTGGATTACATGATAACTTGATTGAGTCAGTTTATTTGTTTTTGTGTAAATTGTGTACTATTTTCACACAAGGTCATTGCCTCTGTTTTCAGCAGTTGTTATGGCAACCACTTCTCTGCTGGCTGGGTTGCCACTCATGAGTCACTCTGCATTCAGCATCTAACAGTCGTGGCTGCAACCTGCTGATATTGTTTCCATGATATGGTTTATGGTGAAACATGAATCCTCAACCTGACTGTGATTAAATCCATCAATGATGCAATTGTTGTGCTGTTAAGTGCTGCTGCTTGCTATCTGCCCTTGACATCAATGTCTGCTTTTTAAAAATCAAAGCACATTAAGGTCACTTTCTTATACTTGCAATTTGTTGTATACAGTTGTATAAGAAAGTACATTAACCCTCTGGACTAATTTGAAGCATTAACTGATCATACAGATCTTCATCTATCACACATATTTGAGCCTCCTTTGTCAGCAACAACCTCAAACCTCCACAATGTTCAGGAAAAAAATTTGGACCATTCTTCCTACAGAACTACTTTAACAGAAATTTTCTTAGTATGTCTGGTGTGATTGGCTCTCTGAGCTCATCCCACAGCATCCCTATTGGGTTAAGGTTCGGGCTCTGACTGGACCGCTCCAAAAGGTGGATTTTCACTGTTCAAAGCCATTCTGTAGTACATTTACTCTGTGAGCTCTTAGCTACAACTGACAGAGAACCACCCTGTACCAAACAATTACCAAACAGCCAAACAGTCCTGCAATAGATACCATGTAAAGTAATGAAGGGCTGAGCATTCTGCAATATGCCTCGGGCGTCATCTTAGCTGGGCGGTCACTTATATGGAGAGTAGCCACAGAACTTAATTGTCTCCACTTATACAATACAATTTGTCCCTGTTCATTCCTGGCATCTTGGGAAAACTTTCCCAATCTGATCACAAGTGGACGGCTCTAAGTACAGGCTAATTTCTGTCAGATTTGGAACAGGAAGTTGCACGGCTGCTTCCTGCCAATCAGGAACAAAATCAGAACAAAACAGAAATAATATGTTTATTTGCATGTGTGCATCTGTACATATGAAGCATGGAAATGATGATCACAAGTGCACACTCAAGATGCACCTTGAGATGCTTTCTAATGCCAGGTGTATGCAGATGTACTCAGAGCTGTCTACCTGAAGCTTACTAACCTGTAACCCAAGATGCATATTGATGCAGGTGGACAAGGCCTTTGTCTGTGGACTGATGAATATCTAAACCTATTGAGATTACTTTGTTAGCCTTTCAGCTTTGTGCAAACCAACATTTCTTTTGAATAGCAAATTCACAACGTTGGTTTTTATATGTCAAACACACTCTAACCCACACTACCAGTCTGGTTTCATGAACTGGACTCCAGGTTTGCTAACTCCTGTCCCTAACTAGCTTTGTCAAACAGGTTCACATACTTTCCCCAACCTACACTGTAAATGTTTAAATGTGCATTATGCATTCAAATATACATTCAACATGGAGAAGGACAAAACAATGATTTGTCAGTAATTTGGTGGAATACATTCTGTTTAATTAGTTAAAACAAGCTTTAACCCACCCTTATGTTAAGAGAATTAAAGCTACTTGCTTTAAAAATCAGTTCATCCCAATCATATGTTGTCTCTTTGAATTCATGTAAAAATCAGGCTTTGCACAATTTTCACAACCAGTGTCACACAAACATCTCTTCAATATAAAGTAGTTGCACAGTGACTGGGGCAAAAACAATATTGCTGCTGAGTTTTGAAAATGACTTTTCATTGCTTCAAGTAACACAAATGAAAATCTGTTAAGCTTCACTGTGTTCGTGTGGTAATATAAATGTGGGATGGATATCTCATCAGTAGGACTCAACACATGCAGGTGACAAAATACTTTCAGTGATATTTCATGGTTTGGTTGAACTGACCTGTATACACACATTTGTGTGTAATGCCTGTTGCTGCCATTTGGGCTTCATGGACAAATATACAGGAAACGACAGAGAGCCAACCACAGACTCAAATTGTGCATTCATTTGATTGAGCTTTCCCAATCTGATCACAAGTGGACAGCTCTAACTGCAGGCTAATTTCTGGCAGATTTGGAAAAGGAAGTGCATGGCTTCCTCCCCCCAGTCAGGAACAAAATCATATTGGGTGTTTACAAACACAAATAATGTATGAGATGCTTTCTAATGCCAGGTGTGAGCAGATGTACACCTGTAACTGGGTCACCTAAGATGCATATTGATGCAGGTGGACAAGGCCTTTGTCTGTGGACTGATGAATATCTAAACCTATTGAGATTACTTTGTTAGCCTTTCAGCTTTGTGCAAACCAACATTTCTTTTGAATACCAAACTCACAACGTTGGTTTTTATATGTCAAACACACTCTAACCCACACTACCAGTCTGGTTTCATGAACTGGACTCCAGGTTTGCTAACTCCTGTCCCTAACTAGCTTTTGTCAAACAGGTTCATATACTTTCACCAACCTACACTGTAAATGTTTAAATGTGCATTATGCATTCAAATATACATTCAACGTGGAGAAGGACAAAACAATGATTTGTCAGTAATTTGGACTCAAACTGTGCATTTATTTGTTTCATCAACAAAAATAAAATCACTGAAAGAATCTGTGTTGTACTATACAATGTTATATTTTACACATTTCTCACCATGGATTGTCACTTTGTTTCCCAGTTACATCATCTTCCCATATAAACAGAAATCATATGTAAAACCTAAATATTAAACACATTCTTAAGCAATTAGCTTATTTACATCTGGTGACTGGGAGAGTAATTATAAATTGTAAACTTATCAATGTCTTTTAACTGTCTCACCCTGTGTTCCTTCCTGACTCGGCATATAGTCGCACCCATCTGCCATTATCTTCATCTGCTATCATCCAGCAAACATCTTCTCAAACATCTACTGCTGCTGCCATCACTGTCCCCACCATTACTTTTTTCAAAACCTCTATCCATCCATTTGCCACACTGCTTATTCTTTCAGGGTCGCAGGGGTTGCTGAAGCCAATCCTAGCTGACGCTGTGCGAGGGCGGGTCACAACCTGGAAAGATCACAAGTCTATCACAGGGCTGACACGTAGAGAAAACAATGATTCAACCCCACAGTCACATGTACAAACAATTTAGAGTCACCATCCAACCTAACCTGCATGTTTTTGCTGGAGTGGGAGAAAGCCCACGCAGGCACAGGGAGAACATGCAAACTCCACACAAAAAGTGGTTTGAGTCTGTGAACCTTCTTACTATGTCATGAAGGTGCTAACACATCCACTACTAGGCTGCCCTATTCATTGCCTACCATATTTACTTGCTGTATATATCACTCTTTGACCTACAATGTACAGGAACATGCATGCGTGCAGACACGTGAGAAAATTCTTTTGAGGCAGGTTGCAGCCCGATTAACGCAGTGCCTTCCCCTCCATCTCAGTGACCTCCATCACAAATGGTTTCACTATCAACACGTCTTGCTTTCTCTGGCACTTTTTCTTCACCGACTGAATTATTTTTTTCACAAATCAATTGCTGTGCTTTATTCTGACGGTCCCACAACATAGTTACATCATAACAGAGATAAGGTAGTCTTAGTAACTGAACTGGTCATTTGAATAAAGTGATCCAGCCCAAGCTTAAATCTGACCAATAGCTTATCTGTGTTTTAGGAAGAACTTGAGCTTGCATCATTGCCATTTCTGACAACATTTCTAGATGGACTAGAACTACTTCAAGCTGAGCTGCCTAAGCATAGTTCTCCACAAGCAGACCTCAGGTACACAGAAACATGGGAACAAGCCATTCTTAAACTTTGGAATTTGACTTACTGAAGGGAGAGAACATAAGCAGACCTGTACCTGATATATTTACAATCTATTTCTATACAAAAAATCCAAAGGAGAAGTATAGCACTTCCTCTGTTAGAGAAGACATTGTACATTACAAAAAACATTGTACTTCAATGCATGCAATTGTTTTAAATACTGTGCAACGTGACAAAGTGAGCAGGCATAGACACAACAAAGTGAATACACAAAGTGTTCAGACACAGATGAAACAAGACTTTGATACAAAGCTCAGCTAATTATGAAAATCAGTGCAGGCGTGGAGTTACGGGATGTGGGTTGTCGTGAGAGACACTTCAATCATCCTGTGATAGCACGATAAGTGCATGTATGTGTTGAAATGAGATAAAATAAGGAAAACATTTACCAATTAAAAGAGTGGCAGAGATTGAGAGGAAAACAATGGAAGCAGATTGACTGTGAAGGGTTAGGTGCTCCTTCAGCCCTAATCCAAGTTTCCATCTTCATTGTTGTCCTGGGCTGCAGCCTGACCATTAGTATGGGTCTGGTCTAGTGCAGGTCACATGCAAACCACAGTGGACTGCTTTCAGACAATTATTGAAGAAGCCTGTGAATATTGTGTCATGTTACCATTTCTGTTCTTTTCTTTCTTGTAGTTTAGCTTTCTTTCCATTTTTTTCATCTTTTTCCTTTCCTTTCTTTTCCCCTATCCATTTCAGGGGATCTGGCCAATATAAAACAGTGTCAGAACAGCACAGTAGAGCCAATCTCAACTATGATGTTGCCTTCCCAAATTTGAAATTCACCCATGCAGTGTGCTCAAATGCACCCCCATATTGTCACAGGTGCTGGCTGCTGAAGTGAGCACTGATAACAAGGCAGATAGTCCCTCCCCCCTCTGCAGCCCAGAAGACAGGGAATCCAAAAAAATCCTAAAAGAAATTCAAATTTTTCAGGTACAAGGAAAGATTTCCATTTTGCCTTAGTCCATCTTGAATAAGCCAGTATATTGTATATACAGTATATAAGGTGAATATGTACATGTATAAGTGTAACTTAAAGAGCCCCTAATGGTACATTATTACAACTGAAACATCACTAAGTGCACCCCTCACTTGATGAATGGGGAATTCCATTCTCCAGTGCTTTCATGGACAAGCAAGCCAAACAACCCGAACAGGTTTGCTGCACAGACATGGAGTACTACACCCTTTTGAGTGAATTAAAATATACAGAAGTTCTCCTTTTCCTCTTTCTTATGTAACTATTTTTATAGCAAGTATTGACAGGAAAACCAAATGAAGCACAACTCATTTCATACTGTATTTGCTTTATGGCATAACAGTATTTATGTACTCGTTTACCCAGGCCTGTTGTGTAGTTCAGATATGAAAATCTCAAGGTTTGTCCTGTTGTCATTTATAACCAAGTACAAAAAAAGGAACAAGGAAGTCAACCCCTTCACAGTGTCAGTAAATGCTATTTCTGTGCTGTTGTTTGAGAACAGGTATACAGGAATGAGGAAGTCCCGAACAATCACAAACAGAGAAGTCACACTCTCACACAGTCACACAGGTACACACTCACGCCAGCTTCACCTTGAGATCTTCAGACACCAGGACCTGTCGTCCTCAGGTTTGCTTAGAGTTTTCTAAATGATTGGCTTTCATAGCTCACTACATCTGCTATGATACATTAACGACCTGTGACTCCTGCAGCAGAGCTAGTTATAACCATTTAGATAACTATGCACTTAGTTTTAAAAAATAATTATTTAACTTCAGGTTTTGCTCTCTTGCAATGATCAATGGATCCTGGATTGTTCCTGAATCAGCCTGACAGTGCTGTGGACCCCCTATTAGGCATGTCGAGTCAAAGCTGCTCTGAGAACACCCTAAAGTTTATCTGTGAGTTCAAGCCCGGGCCTGATCCGCAGCCAGCCGGTGAGGAGGACTGCAATGTCGATGTTGACTGCGAGTCAGTATCAGTCATCCTCCCTGCACAGTGCAGCGTCTACCAGCTGCGGCTACGCATCTGTATGCAGGTAGGCATGCCCATAATGGATGATCTATTATTAAAAAGTGTGTTTACATGTCATTTTTCAACATATAAACATCTACAGCTGGTCCCTGAGGTCCTGAGTACTGCCTCTAGCACTTTGTTACCTCAATATTACTAAGGGACCTGTATTATCATTTTGTTCAGGTGGTGGTGGTGGTGGTAGTAGTAGCGGTTTGGTGACAGGAATGCAGAACAGATGGGGTCAGGAAAAGTCCAAGTAAGGCTGGTGGAAGGATTGCAGTGTTGGTTGGTCCAACACTTTGGGCCAAACATTAATGGCTGACTGGATTGTCTTGAAATTTGATACAGATCGTCATGGTCCCCAGAGTGTGAACCCTCATGACTTTATACCCTTACTTTTAAATTCTTCCACTACCATGAAGTTCACATTTGTCTGTTTTAATGTAATGTCTCTCCAGTCATTGCGTGTCTGGCACAGATTTGGTCATCAGGTCAAATATTTTTTTTGTCCAGTATTTAGATTTCTTTCCAAGTACCTGCAACACAAAAGCCATTCCCATCAGACTCTGCTGTAGTTTAGCTTAAAGCGTTGTATGTTATTTACAGTTTATGTTACAACCTGACAGAGCTGCAAACATTTTTCAAGTAGTCTTTGCCTTTGCCTGCAGGCACAGGAAAAAAACTCCCATCCAGATCCACTTGCAATACTTGACCCAGAGCAATACACTCTGCTATACGCCAGGGGAGATGACTGGTATGAGGCCTACGATGACTGTCAGGTTATCAGGACATTGGACATTCCTTGGACAGTGGACGACACTGGGCGCCTGTCGGCACACATTGTGGTCAGACCTCTGGTGGCAGTTGATTCAGAGAAGAAGAAGAAACAGCAGCAGTGTCTGGCTTACCTGATTGGACACAACCTGGAGAAAGAGGCATCCGACAGACTTGGCGAGCTCACGTTCACCCGCAGGAAACTGGCGTCTCCGAGAGGACAAGAGCTGAAAAATAGGGACAACGTGTTGTATGCTACGGAGCCTTGGATCACGTGTGCCCCCCTTCCAACTGACCTAGAGGACTGGCTGAACAGGAAGCTGCCTGTCACCCTCCATTACATGAACATGATCAGCTTCAGCATAGAGGTTGACCTCAGTGCAACACCAGCTGTTCTTCTGAAAGTTTTTGGAAGGGTGATGGCAGACCAGGGCCTGGATTATGATGTTTCTGACAGCCTGGTGATAAAAGTCTCAGGGAGGGAGGAGTTTTTAACAGGAGACTACCCACTGAAAGATTTCGTCTGGGTCCGACAGTGCTTGAAAACCAATCAGGACACCCACCTCTCTGTGGTACCTGTGTCGCAGCTTGCAGAGGAGACTGTCAAGTTTGTGGACTGGCCGCTTGTTGATGGTTTCAGTGGCCAGTTCAGCTCCCATGATGATCTCTGCCTCGAAGGGAAGGACTTGGATGACATCTTCATGATATCCTTGTGGGACTGCAACAGAAAGCTCAGAGTCAAACTGCTCGGCTTTGACATCCCAAATCTTCCAAGCAAATGCCCTCAGTCTGTTTATGTCCAAGCCTCTATACTATGTGGCAACAAAGTTCTGTCTTCAGTGTCCTCCCTTCCCAAGCCCTTCACAGATGAAGTACTGTGGAATGAGTGGCTTGATTTTGACATTCTCCTCAGGGATTTGCCACGTGGCGCCAAGCTGGGTTTCACTATTAATGCGAGTGGTGGTGATATCTCTCCAATTACCAAAGACTCAGGGGAGGGGAAGGTGCTTTATTTTGTTAATCTTCTCCTCATAGACCACAGGTGAGTTGTTTTTTTTGCATCAAGTACAGTTTGTGATGTGTTCAGCATTGTTTTTTCAGTGTTAGATGTACAAAAGGGAATGTAACACAAAATTCCCCTGTAGCCCATGAGAGGAACTTGTCGGTTGAATTTCTCACTGAATTCATAGTTTAGATTTAATTGAAATTATGCTTTGAAAAGTAATAGATTATTTTATATGTTTTACAATATACAAGGACAGGTATTCAAAAGCGTGTGTGCCTGTGTGAGTGTGTATACAAACATAGGCACATATTTTTTTGTGCATTTTTTTTATCATAATGGAACCCTCATCATTTGCAGGTCCGTCCTTAGCCAGGGCCCCTACACCCTGCACATGTGGTCCTACCCAGACCAGGACGAGGAGGCCATCACCTATCAGGCAGACAAGCTGTCCTCTGCTACCAACCCAGACATCTCTGACTCCATGGCAATCAGTTTCTTTCTAGACCGCTACAGCTTCCCTGTGGTTCTCCCTAACACATTTAGTACTGCTGAATATTCTGGCAGTCCCACCTCCAGCCCCTCCCCATCCAAATCAACTACCTCCCCTCATGAACCTTCCTCCTCATCCTCTTCACCCCATTCCACCTCATTCAGCACAGATTCTTCCTCTCCGCATGTGCAACCTACTCAGGGCCAATCAGCTGACACCACAACTCTCAGATCCCCACCCTCAGTCACCAGCTCCAGCAGGGCTTGCCTAAAAAGGTTCCGGGAGGAGAGCATCCGCTACGGCTCCAACCTACCCACCTACCTGCGCAATCTTGATTGGATGAACCGCAGGGTGGTCGAAGATGTCCACTGGCTACTGGGAAACTGGGATCCGGGGGATCTTGATGTAACAGTGGCCCTGGAGCTGATAAGCATGGATTTTGCTGACGAGATGGTCAGGAGACTTGCAGTCCAGAGACTGGAGAGCCTGTCCAATGATGATGTGCTGAGGTATTTGCTGCAGCTCGTGCAGGTGCGTTTGTGTCACAGCAGACATATTAAAAGAATTTGCACTGATAATGTGAAAAGACAAAAAAATGAAGGTGTACCAGTGGAGGGACTGTGAAATTGACAAAATATGTGAATGCACTTTTAATCTGCATAGTATACAATGTAATGCAAAACAACACACCTATCATGCCAAAAATGACTGTACATTTATATCTGTGTGGATGCAAAACATTCAGCAGGAAGGGAATATCTATTTTTGGATTTTCTAAATGACTCAGGTGCTTGTGGAGACTAATCATCAGGTTCAGATTGTTGACTTGTGCCACCGCTTACATTTTTTCTCTGTTATTTCTCTGTTATTCATAAAGACCCTTAAAGTGGAACCTTACCATGACAGCTTCCTCGCTCGATACCTCATCCAAAGAGCTCTGCGGGTGAGTCACACAGCATCAGTGTACACACGACATACAGTATATAGGATCAGGCAGTGCTTCATCACCATTTATCTTCTAATAATTTGTCCAGAAAACAAGATTAAGATCTTTCAATTTAGTGGCTTGTGTCTCTGAAAACCTGCTAAATTGAATAAATGTCATGTTTGAAATGCATATATAAATTGTTTACTTCCAATAAAACATATGTTGAAACCTGAAGGTATTCTAATTATTGATTCAAGGACATGAAGTTCCATTTATTCTATATTTATATAATTCATATCTCTTAAAGCTTGATAAACAAAACACTGCAGAGAAATACTCACAGTCTGGTCCTGATTTCATTTCTCTCACACTGTTCTGTACTGTGGTGCTTCATACTGTAGCACATTTGTCTGCAGCCATATGAAATAGTATATGATAAGTATGTAGGTCTTTAAAAGCTCAGCTTTTTCTTTTAAAAAAAGCAGATTTTATTATACTCTATATGTACAAAGCAGGGAAACTGTTTTGCTGAATATGTGCCCTCTTACAGCTTTTGCACTCCATGTCTAGATAATAAGTCATGAACAACAGATCACTAATAGATATTATATACAGTAATGTATTTTTGAAGAACAATTTTATCGATGTTTGCATGTCCAACCTTTGAGTGTGCTCTTACAAAAGCACGGGTCCTCTCTGAACCTGCATTTACAGTAAACTCACAAATACAAAAAGTTAAGCAAATTGTTGACTCCCTCTCTCTCTCACACACATCTTTCACTACAGAGCAAGAGAATCGGCCACTTTTTCTTCTGGTACGTCCGCAGCGAGGTGGCGGGGTGTCCGTACTTCCGCCAGCGCATGGCTGTGATTCTGGAGGCGTACCTGCTGGGCTGCGGCCAGGCCATGCTAGACAGCTTCACCCAGCAGGTCCGGGCTGTCGAGGCCCTGCAAGACGTCGCCATAATGATTAAGAAACTCTTCCCTGACAAGACTGACCTCCCTCCTACAGGTGGGACACAATTAAGATACTCCTGTGGACTAGTATACAATATTTATGCTTTTGGCAAGGGCAGCTGTTCTCACCTTCAGGCGGGGCACACTTACAGCCTTCAGTGTTGTCACTGAAGTGTCACTCTGGCTTTACCGAGTAGAAAGGTAACGTTCCCTTTTGTCCAGTTCTTGGGTTGTGACTTGGTGAGAATGTCATGTATGTTACCAGATTGATGAGGCAAACTTTGGAGTTGGATGTTTCCATTAAATCATGAACTGTGGTCCTCCATCGCTCGTTTGAAACAATGGGCCTCTTGCCAGGTCAAAGCTTTTTCTTCATTGTTCTTGTAGAACACCCTTTGCCACTGCATAGCCACACTCAGGAGCAGCTGACAGCTACACATCAGTTTCTGTGGCTGTCCTCTCAAAAACTCAGCCCTAACTGTTTTTTCCTCCACATCTTTTGAAAAGCTTTAATAAAAGCTTTGTATTAAAGACGATCTCCTTCAAATGTGGCAATAGCCTATCTTACAGTGGCATAGTGAGACTATGAACACTGCTGATGAACCAGGCAGCTGCTATTTCATTTACCTGTGCATGATGATCTCCAGGTGGATTTTCACAGGCAAGATGATGGTGGGCTGGTTGGCTTTTTCCTGTCACAGAGCGGTTGACTGCATTGATGTTTTGCAGCAGTGTTCAGTTGTCTTCATTTGAACACCCACTGGTTTTGGTTTAATTAATTTAAACAAATGCCATGTTAAAGTCCTTGAGATGATCTGACAGCTTAGCAATGGATGTAGCTAATTCAGCTTCCAAATCAAGCTGTTTCCTTTTCCTCTGTTGTTTGTTGCATTGTCAAACTAATTTACCTCACTGTGTCACCTTTTTGTTTTGGTGTTGCTGTTGTTTTAGCTCCCCTCAGGCTTCAAGAGCTTCTTCGAGACTGTAATCTGCCAAATGAATTTCTGTTGCCCTATGACCCCCGCATCAAAGCTGGGACAATCCTGGTAAGCCTTGCAACTGGTCTGGTTTTATGTTTGCAAACAGATGAATGATGATGTGTTGAATCAAAATGTTATGCTTGTTTTTTTTCACTGTATCTTCTGCATGTTTCTTTGGTTTATGGTTCACACTGATATCCCAATAACCTTGGGATGCACTAGTTATGTAAGAGACTAACCTGGAGATCCAGTGTGAAAATTTGTATTATTCTGCATTAGTTGATTATCATTAGTTAATGTGCAGTTTAATGTGCACTTAGTGAAAAATGTATGTGTGACTGAAAAAGGTGGAAAAAAGAGGCTGAAGTGAGGTTCTGAAAAACTGAGCCCACCGTTTACTTGAATGTAATCAGTCTGAAGAAGTTGAACAAGGCTGAACTTTTAATGGGACCTGAAAAAAAAGGGTCCAATTGCAATCACTACCAGCTGAAGGTTTTAAAACAACCCTCAAAAATTGTTTTTAAGTTTTATGTATTTCTCTGTTATTTGAAATATTCATGACTAAATTGGCAACGATCACAGCTGAAGTAAGAGAAAAGACATCCGTTCATTTTTAAGAGTTTAACAATCAAAACAAAACTGAGCTCATCTGCTTCATCGGGCTATGGAATAACTGAAACTGAAACATTGGCAGAACATTTTGTGGAACTCGTCCCCACTGGTAAGAAGTTGATTTCAGGCCCTTTAAAAATCCCTCAGGCAAAGGAACTGGATCTCTTTGTGTCCCCCGTGTCTAGTTGGACAAGTGCAAGGTGATGGCCTCTAAGAAGAAGCCTCTGTGGCTGGAGTTCTCTCCCATGCCATCACCCACCTCTGCGACACCTGTTGGAATAATCTTCAAACAAGGGGACGACCTCAGACAGGACATGCTGGTCATTCAGGTCAGGGAGATGTTTCTTTTCTTTTCTTTTTAAACTCATATGTAATCTTACTTGTTGGTGTTTTGTATTTGTTGTTTTTGTGCTGAATATCTTTCCTCGACAGACATTGGTGGTGATGGACTCCATCTGGCAGGAGAAATCTCTGGACCTTAACCTTGTTCCATATGGTTGTATCTCCACAGGACACAACATAGGTATTAACATCAGTTTTTTATTCATTATGTTTGTGTAAAAGTGCTTCAAGTATATAAGCCAAAAGTAATTTCAACTTTTTATGTGTAGAATGAGAAATGCAGACTTTTAGTTTCTTGTATGCGTCACACCCCCAAAATCTCTGGGCCCTACACTTCTCATAATGCAACTCAGTAGTATTTGACTAGTAAATGCTCACATCTTTTAACTTCATGCTCACAAAAACTAAGATAACCCTGATGACATCATTTGGGTAACGTTCTCCAGGGCCACAGAAGATGAAAAATGTTTCCTCAGGCTGAGAAGTACCCCCTACTATTAGCGTACTAAATTTCACATTTAAAAATATGCTTCTTTAGTTAACCTTAAAGGGTTAAAGTATGCTGGAAGATAACGGAGAAATTAAAGATGACCTAAATGGGCATGAAGAAAAACAATAAACTCAGTAAAATATTTTGTGAATAATCTGGTGCCTCAAAAATGGCTCTTGCTTGATTCTTGCAACCAGCATACACTGACAATGCTGTATGTGAAGTGGCATTGAAAAATGAACTCATGGTGAACTGAACTATTTTCTCCTCGACAGGTATGATTGAGATTGTGAGGAATGCAGCGACTATCGCTGCAGTCCAGAGGAACCACAGAGGAACAGCTGGAGCCTTCAGAAATGATGCCCTGTTTGAGTGGCTCAAGTCCAAGTGTCCACTCCAGGAAATTGTAAGCAATAAGGAAAATGCACACAAGATTCAAAACCAGATTTTATACAAGCTTTGGGCCTAAATTAATGGTAATGTTCTGCATATGTTATTATTAGACTGCTTTAATCTCATTTCTCTTCAGCACTACAAGACTGTGGAGAGGTTTGTGAAGTCCTGTGCTGGTTATTGTGTGGCCACTTACGTGCTGGGTATAGGAGATCGACACAATGACAACATCATGATCACGGACCAAGGTACGCGTCATCCTCATTCACATGTGCAAATACAAGCGTTCACATCTTTCGGTCATTCACTGAGGAACAGCACAGAGTTACGCTTCCACAAGAATGACTGAGCGGTGGATAAGTCGAGCAAATGGGCCAAACACTGAACGACGACAAAAGATGATGTGATGAACAGAATGAACTTTAATGCTGTCGTATGTCCTGGGCTTCTTAGGGAACTTGTTTCACATCGACTTTGGCCACATCCTGGGCAACAGGAAGCACTTCCTTGGCGTGAACAGAGAGCGCGCGCCATTCGTCCTCACACCGGACTTCCTGTTTGTCATGGGCAGAGTCAAAGGTCGCAACAGCCTGTATTTTCAAAGGTTCAGGGTAAGAGGACCTAATTATGTGTGTGTAGGTGTGACTGTGTTTGTTTTTGTGTTATTGGTAATTTTAGCCCAACTATGGGTGTCACTACTGATGATTAAAGTCTCAAATAGGTTATTATGATGTCGTTTCATGTTTGTTTTTTAATAGGCTAAGTAGATAGTTTTGGTCTGAATCTTTAATCTGAAATATCAGCTGTTCAGAAAATCATTCAGGAAACAAACAAAAAACAAGCAGGAAAAAATAAAGTACAAGATGTATCTCCATTAATTGTTTAGATTTTTCTTTTTGTGGACCTGTGACAGCTGGATAGAGAAGGTTTGTCAGAAAAACACCATTGCACCATTTTAACTTATGGTACTTGAAAGCATGAGTTTATTTCAAGTCTCAGACATTCATATCTTAAATGTAATGGATGAATTTGGATGTGGCTGCATCTGTTTGCATAAGTGAACAGGTAAGTGAATCTGTGCATTTGTTTGGGCATTTATGTGTTTGTCTCTCCCTGCTCCCTCTTGCCTCCCCTCACCTGCCCCCAACAGGACACTTGCACCCAAGCATACCTCTCCCTGCGCGCCCACTCTCGCCTGCTGGTCACGCTCTTCTCCCTCATGCTGCTGACCGGCATCCCAGAGCTGAGCGCTGCAGAGGACATGCGCTACCTGCGGGAGGCGCTCCAGGAGGAACAGAGCGAGGCGGAGGCCAGGGAGCATTTCCTCCAGCAGATCTGCGTGTGTGAGCAGCTGGGCTGGACTGTGCAGGCCAACTGGTGGATCCACATGCTGGCAGGCATCAAATAGAGTGTTCTGTGCTGTTGTGCTTCAGCTCAATAGAAAGTTAGTTGATACAAAATTATTTATGGCATCATTTTTTTAAAGCATCCTCATTTTGCTTTTAGTGCCTTTACTTTGGTACAGCGCTGTGAACTGTAACAGACTGAACTGCAGGGGTTGTCTTTGCAAATGTCACACAACATGAAACCACTTTGTCTAACCTCTGCATTATGTTTTCATATGTCCTGATCCTAATCGTTTGACATAAAACTGCAAAAATGCATGGGTTGTCTCTCACTTTCCCCCAAGCTATGAAAGTCATTAGACAATACTAAATCACTGCAGTGCCACTTTGCAGATGTTTTTTGCAGACTGTGCAAGATACTCGTTGATGTGACTTTTTTATCCTCAAATGGTCTCCTGTTTTGCTTGTTCTTTTCTTATGCTACAACTTGAGACCTCGTGGTAACAGAACAACTGTCATTGTGATGCAATTAAGGCCACAGGGAAGGAGGCAGGTGTGTGTGCATGTGTGTGTGGGGGGTTCAAACAGACATACTATACATATGCACACACACAGAGCATTTTGCCTTCTTCTTTCTTCTACCCTTGTTCCATTTTCCTAAGTGCTGTCATGTATTCCTCTGAAATTTTCATATCCTTTTGTTTCACCCTCTCTTTGTCATTCAACTTGTCCTTGGTCTGCATTTGTGTTGCTGACAAGACATTAGTCACATGGTGAACCATGTGTAAGTTCATCTCTGTGTCTAAATTTATCAGAGACACATTTTTTGTTTTGAGTGTTTTGCTAATGGCCCTTTTAAAAAGGCCAGGCCAAGGCCAGATAAACCATGTGCTAAAGCAGTGGACACATGTTTGTGGGCAGTTTCTACATATATTCCACACACCCCAATGTTTTATTTCAGATGTGGAGGCAATTTGTTCCTGACCTTTGGTGACCTTGAGAAATAACTAATTATGCTGACCAGTAACAAAATTATTCTGACAGTTTAACAAGAATTTAAAAAACAGAATCACAGATTTGTGTGGCGAGCTAGGATGTTCTTCTTTCTTTGTCACCATGTTGAAATGCCATATACCAATTAATATCTATCTAGCTATCATCCAGGTCAAAAGGATTGGCACTCCTGAATTTCAAGTACATGATTCAGAATACCATCAGAAACAAATGCATATGAACAAATTTCAACTGGGTAATCCCGGGCAGCTCAGACAAAAGTGCAGACAAAAGTGCAGGTGTGAGTGTCCAATCTAAGGTGACACATGGAGAGATATGATGTGTTAGAGAAATGTCTGTTATCATCATCTAGGACGGATGATCAAAAATACACATGAATGGTAGAATAAGAACATCAGTGTGGAAATGTTTCTTGGAGGATGTGCACTGATGTCACTCTTCACATCAGTGATTGGCCACATAAAGCAACATGGCTGAATTCAGTGAGGAGAGCTGGGACAGCATGAACCAAACACATGAATATCTTGGAATATACAAGCCATTGGAATAAATAATCATTATGATGTGTCATGCTGTCAGTGCGCTGTAGAAGTTTAAATGCAGTGAGAAATTCAGGTATGTATTTATATTTGCAGTACCTCTATAGTATAAAGCTTGAAGGCATAATGATTCAAGCAGGATTTATCAGCCTGATCAAAGTAACAAAGACTTAACTGCTTGTTTTGTCCCCATGTGAGTAAGGTCAAGAATTGGCAGAAGTGATGCTGCATGATGTGTTTGCATCAAGTGTATTTTCTTTACCACAAGAGGCCACAGCCATTCCAGCAGATCAGCGAGGCTTCACTAAATGTCAGCTTACCCTAAGGTATAATGGTTAACATGCTAACATGTTAAATGGAGACGCCCTGAAGTGGACATAATAGTCTGAACCAAATTTCATCGCAAAAGTTGGTCAGCCTCATGGTGGTGAGGAAAATACTGCTTTTTGTTGGTTAACAAAGTTCATTTATCAGCATGGAGCTCAGTCATTCAAGCAATGGGCAACATGGGCTTTCACTTGAGAGGTTTCTCTTCTCTTGTTTCGATTGCTGCAAAATGGAGCTGAGACTAGGGCCAAAGACAAAATACTTTTTTTCTTATACGCTGCTTGCACAGATGACCTGTGGGCTTTTATTTTTATCAGGAGGACAGCAAATAAATCATTTTTGTGTCTTATTTGCTTTCCTCTCCTTGACCTTTTTCTGAGCTCATTTACAAACTTACTTTACTCTAAGCAAAAAAACTACCAGACAGAAATGTGTTGTGCAGACCCTGGTTTCTATCTGCTTCTAGATTAACTCAAAATGACTAAGAGAGAGGGAGAGGAGAGTTGTGTATTCACTTTATTTTATTTTACTTCATGGACTTCATTGTTTGATTTTTCTTCTGTCGTTATTGAATTATACAGTCTGCCTTTACAGTACCAGTTTCTGCCAGTAAAGCATACTGCAAACCATTAATGTAGATGTCTCATTAATGTCACAAGTTTGGGGGGATTACCAGATTGGACAAGAAGCTAATTGATTATTCCCCCTCCTGCGGCGAGAGGGGATGGAGGTCACAGTAGGTATATAAAAAATTAACTGGTCCTCCCAAAATACCATAGCACACTTGATCTTGCTTCATGGCACATCGGTTGAGAACCACTGGTCAAAGCTAACCACTTCGCCTGAGCCAATTATTAGCATTGACACACCTGAATTTCACCTGAGCAGCAGAACTAATGAGAGCAAAATGGTTCAGATGCTTATGAATTGTAGTTAACATTTTGAAACTGTGCTGCAACGTTTCAATGAAAAGTTGTTTGCTTGTGCCAGGGGGGGGGGCTCTGGTGCAGGAAAGAAGAGTGAGTGAGCATTACACTTGCAGGTCAACAAGTGGACAGAAGGAAGAGATGGTGTCTCTGTGAAGTGTGAAGCCCCATTTAAATGCAACTATGAGAAAAATGTAGTTCCCAAATTATGAAAGAAATATTAACAAGGAACCCCATCTCCCTACTTATTCTGTTCAAGCCCCTGTACAGCTAGGTAATGATGAACAGTTCAGATTTCATTTTTTATTTGATTTTATTTTATGATTTCAATCTGGAAAAAAACACACAAGAATCAATTGCTGATTGCAACACTCTTATGGAATTCTTTTCCAACTTGATCCTGAAACTTGTGGTGGGAAAAGGAAAGTGAACTGCCTGTCAGTGAGCAACTGAGCAGTTTCAATATTAGTGTAGTTTTCAAATTAAATAATCCACAGCCTTATTACATCAAAGTAAAACTTGTCTCAGGTTAGCTATGTGCTTCTATTTCAAAGTAAAATGCTTCTAAACTGAAGCGCTTCACACTCCTTGGCTGTTTCTTCACAGCATCACCGATTTCCGTTGGCGCTCAGAGTAGATTGGACATAGCCCCGTGAAACTGATGATGGTGGAAGGGTTTTGTCTCAACTGCACTCTTACACCACCTCCCTCACAGATACCACCAATGTATTGCATTGGAAAGTAGTGAAAACTATCCTTTTGGTTGTGTCATAACAATTTTTTAGGTTTATGTCTTCTTTATGTCTTTGTTGAATTGGTCCCTGCTTCATTTTGTCCCACTCTCCTCTCCTCTCCTTCCAGCCTTACTCCTGCCCTTGCGTCACCTGCGTCTCATTGATTCCTCATACCCAGCATATTCAGTCTCTGTGCCAGTTTGTCTTTGAGTCAAGCGCTCCAGTAGTACTCGCTTGTGTTCCTGGTTGAAGGATCCCAGTGAGTGCATCTGACCTTGTCTTTGTCTACTTCTTATCGGACTTGTCTGCCTTTATCACTGACTAGTAACTCGTGTGCCAAGCTGCATGGAAAGTAAAGACTGTTTTCTTTCTTCTTCCTTCTTCCTTCACATTTGCAGTATTGCTCCCTGATCTGCAAACAGATTTGTGTATCATCACTGGAGTTCCCCTTCAAGGATGGACAACTTCCAACTGTAGCATTCATATGGGGTTTGCTGACATCTTGTAACTGGCAACTTCCACTGAGTTTCAAGCCTTGCAGAAGTATAATTACCACAACAAATCAAAACATCGTGGCTGTGCAGGGTGTTCTGCAGGACTAGCCCCTGACCCGCTTGTTGGTTTTGTTGAAGACACCTTTGACATTTATGACTCTTTAAACAGTTTTGTGAGGGCGAGCTCTGAACAGCTCCGTCAAAACTTCAAGTTAAAAATGAGGTCTTAATACAGAAAACAACTGAATTTGTGTATCACATCACATACTAAGATTCTTTTTGTTCTGAACTGGAGATTAAATTCCATCTGCTGGTGATGAATGCACACGATATGTTTACACCCCAATCACATTTGATACCCAGTCTCATTGTACCACTGTGAAATTTCAGTTCAGCAAATTACTTCATGTAATCTTTTAGTTGTGGTGAAATGTATTCATTGACCCATCCCTCCTTCACTGGTTTGCACAATGTATGTATTTTAATCCATTTACTTAAATAATTTGCTGAAATCAGTCAGTTCACTAAATCCAAGGCGATCATTGTATGCTGAGGCATTATTACCTGGGAGGCTGAGCTGCAGCCTCCATCTGGAGGCATCAGGGGTTGGGTCTGTTTCCTCACTAGAGGGCAGACCTTGATCATTCTGGGCAGATACAAAGACCTTTTGAGGAGAGTGGAGAAGTTTGAAAATATAATAGTTATAATAGTTCTGCCAGCTGGCAGCTTGTTAAAGAGAAATCATTGGAAAGAAATGAGGCCAGTTAACAGAAAAACTACCCACCTCCCCCTAAAAAAAGCTTTAACATTCCTACAACTACTTCAAACTCTTTGGTGTATTGCCAATGCTTCACGCGCCTTACATATTAATATTGGGTAATGTGTGCATGCACACATGCACACACACTGCAAATTACAGGAAAGCATGTGTAGAATGAAAAGAAGAGGGTAACGCTGCTTTTCAACTGTTCATTTTCGCTTTCTGAGTGTGTGTAGTAATTGGGTAAAAACACCTCCTCCAGATGTTTCCCCCCGTGCAAAGAGCATAACTCTGCACAAATTACAGCCTTCCCCCCCGACCGGCATTCTCACTTCTAGCATGTCTTCATCATTTTGTCTCCATTTCACATCTTCCGTTTCTCCTTGTCCATTTGTCAGTTAACCTGCCAACTGTTGCTTATCTCTTTGTGTTGTTGTCCTCGGTGCTTGTCTATATGTACAATAGGCTTAATCTTGATTTCCCCCACAGAATTTGTTGCATTTGTACTTGCTGTTGACTTGCATGCTTGTATAACAGGAGAGTACCTGCTGCAGAAGCTTGTCCATAATTACAGATTCCAGTCGGCTTTGCCTGGTTCCTGACAGTGGACTTTACATGCCTCTCCTCTGTTTTCCTGTCTCTCCTTTTCAACCGCTCGCTCTCCATCAGTTTTTGAGTATCAGTGCGAAAACACCTTAGTTTCCATCCATTTCCATCTCAAGACATCATGCACTCTGTTTCAAATCCATTTTTATTAGCAGCTTATTGTACCGATCACAATGGGCCTCACAACACACACACGAACAGTCGTCGACCTCTTGCAAAGGAGACTGTTCTTGTATTAGGCGGCTGCTGGTTGGGGACATGTGATGTGTATCAGTTGACTTGGCTGGCACCACATAATGAGCTTGGCGATGGAGACTGTCATCTCTTGATAATTCCAGTGGTTTGAATCCTGTCGGTGATGAGCTATGCCATTCTCCTCCCCCACGTGTCAAGACAGGGCTTCAGGCTTTGCTATGAGCAGGGAATGATGTTTGTCTGTCCCAGCACACGATATGTTCTGCGCTTCTCATGCTCCACTGAGAATCAACACATAAGACCCACGACACAACTTGTCCAAACATGAGTTAAGGTATAAACTGCATAAACTATGAACTGAACTCAGCCATCGGAAGTTATTTTCCACTGTAAGGTGATGTAAGAGAAACTCCACATGTGGCTTTTCCAACCTATTTAAATGAGGTGTGACATATTTCAGTCCAGCGTGTGATATTGTGTTGCTGTTTGAACAAGTCTATCAGGGAAGAATGGGACAACATTTTCCTTTTCAAACTTCAGCAGGTGGTCTGCTAACTCTTCCGAACAGGAATTTCTGAGTAATCTTTCATTACAACGGTTTTCAGGGGCTGACAGGAGTGGGTGGGGTCGTTACCTGCTGCCGTTGTCCCGTGGAGGGGGGTGCGGCCCCCCGGGGGCTCCTCCTCCTCCTCCTCCTCCTCACCGTGGGCTACCGCTGCAGCCCGGACACCGAGCTCACTCGGGCGGTGCAGCAAAGCGGCGTGAGCGTGTGCGATCGTGCGTCTGCGTGAGTGTGTGCGGGGGAGAGGAAGACGGCGAAAGGAAGAGAAAGTCCGCGTGCGTGCGTGTGCGAGAGAGGAAGAGAGCAAGAGAGAGAGGGGGGGGGAGCCGCAGAAAACTACCGAGCAGGTGAGCGCTCCATTCAATGTTCCGTCTGTACAGTGAATGATGTCAGTGCTGTCAGCTCACTGGCCATGCTGCTACTGTAATACACGTACCGAGGCTAAACGTGGGCTTTTTACGGGAGCAGGTGCAGCAGCACTCAGATGAACTGGAGCTGCTGCTCAGACATCCTGCAGGTTTGGCTGGATGATTATTTTAGGTCCTTATGGCCGTTTAACTGCACTGTTCGCTGGATGAGCCTTGACAAGTGCACCCCCCCCACACACACACACACACACACACACACACACACACACACACACACACACGCACGAACACACACTCAAAAAGGTGTATTTCTTATTGCTTCACTGTTTACCTTGTATGTGATGTTTGACTTTGGCGCAGCAGAGCGAATCGGTGTACATTTATCTGCTGTGGGTAAAAAAAAAAAATAAAAAGTTCCTCCTACCTGATCATAATTTTTCACAGTAGTTTGGTAGTTATTCAAAAGCCAGCATTCAGTATTAAAATTCCAAAAGTGTATTGTGCGTACACTGAAATTGGAGATCATTTTGTCAAAACAGTTAGGCATTTGAAATGAAAAAGTTAGCATACTAATAAGATTTTGAGGAAGGGGTGGGGAGGGCAGTTGGACAAATTTTTGGAAATGGACTTTCAACTTCTTTTGTGGAAATTGCCAATTTTGTGTGTGCCAATTTTGGACCAGATTGAAGCAAAAGTTGACCCAGACACGTGCTGAGGAAACTAGAGACGAAGTTAAAAGTTGAAAACTTCACAGGGTGGATATTCGATGACTTGCAGTGCGTGCATGTGTGTGTGAGGACGTGGTTTCGCTAAAGGCCGGGAGGCAGATTTGTGACACTGTTGCACACATTCCTAGCAGATTAACCGTCAGTACAGATTAATGGAAAACAGAGCTCAGATTCACCATCTGAAATGGTTGGAATAACATTTGGATTTTCGCTGCAGGTGAAGGGACAATCAGCTTCATTGACACAAGGTTGTGTTGCTTCTAAAACAGTCTGAGCTCCTAATAGCTAAGAATACATTACACAGTGTGACCATTAAAAAAGCATGCTCTCCTAATGGGTGCCCTTTACCCTTGTGTGGTGTTCATATTTTTGTTATTCAGCCAGTGTTGGTGGGTCTAGTGGACCCGCTGCATTTTGGGGTTTTCAAATCAACACAATACAACAATTTTATGTTAAAATAGTCAACAGATGTTTACTTCATCCCAATTACAAGCCATATGAACAGCATATATGGTTAATATTTGCCCTTTATGTTTGTTAGATCACATTTATGAATTAATATGCTACTATTTTTTTGTTTGTTTTTTAATAAAATGTAATAAAACAAGAAAATCAGTTATAATCAAGATATGAGTGGGAAAATTTTTCTTTTCATTTTCCTTTTGATAAAAAATGAATACGGGTCCCACAGACCCGAACACCATACAAGGGTGAAAGTGAGGAGGAAGAGTTTCATCTTCTCTTTCAAGAATGCAATATTGCACATTTATTTCTTTTCAGCAGCTTGTCAGGGTATTTGGATGTGTGTGTTCGGCGGTGCATGTTCTCATGGCCCCTGTAGGCTTAGTCTAGCTTTAATCAGCTCAAGGACCTGGCCCCTCGCCCTACTGCTGGGATCAACTCTAACCTGAAGGGTTAAGAGGATCCACGAGTCACTCAGACCCCAAATGGTAGAACGGGAGTATGTGAGAGAGAGGAGCACCGGCTGGGGACTGCGTCACCGCTCTATTAATCGATATTAGTCAATAGACCAGTATATGGTTTTGATGATACACTGTGATGACTCACAGTGGACTGTATCTAAGTCTTCTTAAAAGTCAAGTGTGAGTGCTCAGCTCTTGATGTGACACAGGTACTTTGAATCTGATGGCAGTTCTCAGGTGTGTTTCAGAACAAGACCAGAGTTGTATTAAGTGATTTAACTTTAATCTCACTGGTTATTTGGGTTTTGTAGGTGGGCATATGCAAAGGTCAGGTGTGTGTGTGTATGTGTGTGCTCAGTGTTAGTTGCTTCTATTTTCATGTTTGTTTTTGCACAATATGAAAAATAGCTCTGCCACAAAAGTGAGCTACAGTATATGTGTCCTCTGCTTTATCTCAGAGGGCTTTCTCATTTATGCACATTTTCTCAAGACATTGCTGACAAACAATTCACAGTGATACCCTGGCAAGAGCTGCTCCTAGTGTTTTCCTTTACTCTGTTTAGAGTGTGTCAGAGGATAAAAGCCTTGCAAGGAGTTCTTCTATTTTGCTGATCTTGCACATCCAATCATAGTAACTGTTGAAAAGTGTATAATCATGTCTTTTCTTGAGTTTATGTAATGGAACAAAAGGATTGTAATTTTGAATTGTCAATAAGATTGAAAATAACTGAGATTTTATTTTTTAACCATATCATTCAGCCTCGCATTCTCAGTATTAGATAACTGATGTAACAGGAAGTGTCTTGCTGCCATCATTCCATCCCTGAGTGTTTGATATCTGAGCTCTGCCGGGGCCCATGTCCCCTGATACACCTCAACCCTTTCTTTGGAGCACACTGACAAGAGGGGCACTCTTCGATTCACAATCATTAGGATTTCCAGAAGATGCACACTTTAAATGTCATGCAGTCTGCATACAAAAAATATGACAAGACATGTTAAGAGCAACAATAATTAGATGACATATTAATAGCTGTAATGGTGAAATGGAAGTGCAAACCATTGCACTGCATGATGATTTGCAGTTAAGAGCATTATTTCACCCATATTTGGACATATTATTTTCCCACAAGTCATTTGAAACATTAAAGTAGATACTATAGTTTCATTTAATATGTTTTCTACGCATTTAAATTACTTATGTAAATCTGATTTGATGCTGACACAGAAATGGATACATCTTTTCTTGACTAGCAAGCACTAAGGTTAAAAAAGTATGTGACTGAACCCTGGTTTCCAGATAATTGCAATCAATTATCTGACTCCATGTAATGTGATTTTTTTTTTTCTTTAATGGCTGGTAGTCAGTCTGATGAGCTGCAATCATAGCCACTTATCTCTCAGGATGCAGCACAGATCTTTGCCAGTAATAGTTTATCTTTTCCCCATCCCTGCACACAAACACACAAACACATGCACACACAAAGGGGAAAATCACACTGGAAATGGCTGATGGTGTGTGAATCACATCACAAATCGTCTCTTCAATAACAGGAAAAGCAATTTCCTTAAATGTTGCTTAAACAGGAGGACAAATGCCCTGCCTATCTAATATTTACAATAGTAGTAGCACTGATTGCCCATTTAGCATTTACATTTGTCACACATAAGACACGTCTTATTCTGTAGTTTCAACGGCAGACTGTTTGGTAAACGTCAATAACCAAGTCCATTTTTCTAATTCCTCAAGCATGAGCCTTCAGATTCAGCTCACTGAAATAAAATACACTTCAGCTCAGTTTACTGGCTGCTAATGGATGAATGTAGTGAAGGAAGCTGACCCACACCCCAGGGTCATTTCAAGAAATGCCTGGTGACTCAAAGATTCTGAGGTGAATTCATAGTGCAGAATAGTAAGTACTTGATGGGTTTATGAGTGGCATCACAATGAGATGTACATGTGCGTGAGGTAGAAAACAAACCTGGATCAATATGAGGAATCGTTTGTTGTGCCTTAAACTGTGGGAATTGCAGAAATTGCAGTTAATTGTTAAAGTTAGCTGGTGGAAAATGTTCAATGTCTCAAGAAGGTGACGTCCTCCTGTAGAGCTCTTCAGAGTGAAGAATTAGATGCTATCATCTAATGATCTGGTATCTCATGTCACTGGATGTCCATGCATTATGCTTGCTGACAGAACATGTGGTGTGTAGAAAAAGTAAGTATTTGAAAATAAACAGTAATTGTTCTGGTTTCCAGCAGGTCCCTTCCTTAACAAATACTGAAAGTGCCCATAAACTATGATGTCATTAAGCAGCGCACCACACTGCACTGAGTGCCCTGGACTGTGGTTTCCACAGTGCTGACCTACTCCACAGTACATGTAACCTACAGATTTTCCAGCTTTCTAGTCCAAACTTGAATGTGGTGACTGGTGTGTGTCTGCTCTGCATCAAATGTAATCACCTTAAAACCTCCTCACTTCTCTCCTCGCTACTGTTTAGTCATGTCCTGCCTTGCGTGAGCTGGTCCGCAGTCCGCTTTGCAGGTGTGTCTTTGCTGAGTTTAGAGTCTTGGTCAGAAGCAGTGAAAATCTGCACTGCATCTCACCCTGGAAGATTCAACTCTCTCTGTATAATCCCAAAATGCAGAATCACTTTACCTTTGATGGTAATCTTTCTTTGACTATAAGATGGAAAATGAAGAAATGAAGCAAATATCCAGATGGGATTTATGGGATTTCCTGTGGCTCCAGTAGTGATGATCTGACGATGTATGTTGTGGATTAAGAGGTGGTTTGACACTATGGTTAAACTGAATCCCTTTAGTTGAAGATGCTGTGTTTGGGTGGTCTGTTTCTGTCAAATCAAGCAGATGTTTGAAATGTCGACTGGTAGAGATTTAATGGCTTACTTGTGGCTCTTGTGATAATTAGCTCTTTGGGTGCTTTCACTGTAGATTGTTTCCTTAGTTTGTTTAAATGCCAAGGAAATCCCCAAACCATCATTACAACCTCAGGTTTTCTCTAAAAAGTTTTGGTACAAGTTGTAAGTGATGTTTTCTGCATCTCTTTCTGTGTGATTGTGTGGAAAACAGTGCTATAAAGTTCACACCTACTTTATGTTTATGTTGAAAAGGAGAGCACTGTTTGCCAAGGCTGTGTCTTGCTCAGTATAACAAAGACTTCATAAAGAGTGTGCAATTGTTAATCCAATTCGTGGAGAAATGCTGCTTGTGGCTCCAGGGTGTGTTACAGTAATTCATAACAGCACTGACTCATTCTTTTTACAGTGAGGTATAAAAGAACACAATCATGTATTTTTGCATGACTCAGAAGAAGTGAGTCATTCTGATTCAAATGGCCAGCAAGAAATGACCCCATTCCACTTACAGCATTTTCATATATTTGAAATAGGCAAATAGATCAGCTGTAGCACCTAAGCACTACATGTTGCATTTGAGTTTGGCTGAACACCAGTTAGGGTTAGTGATAGCAGAGAGATCTACACAGGAGACATGTAAAAGCTGAATGTAATGGATAAATGGTCAAAGCAGTTCAAAGTAATCAATGAACCTTGAAAAAGTTATCTGGATGAATGAAGAGATAAATATAAGGGATAAATATTGGAAACATTCAGCTTCTGTTACTTCAGAGCATGTATGTACGCAAACTTAACTTGATGTTTTTGTCATTGGATGAAGAACATATTATAATAACATTTGCTTTTATTTTTGACTAGTGTTAAAAGAAGTTCATGTGAATGGGCATATTTGCAGCAGAGTAAGTCAGGTTGGGAACGTGCAGGTAGCAGCAGAGTCACCTGGGCTGTGCATGGAAGGCAAACTCCCTCCATGATCTCATCTGAATGATCTGATCCCATTTCCAGCCCAGCCTTGTTTTACAATGCCTTAACAACAGGGTCTGAAGCTGCAGCGCATAGGCAGTGTGTTCAGTGGCTCAGTCAGAAGCCCTTCATTTGATGTGTACATAAACTCACACACACACACACACACACACACACAGTGTCAGGCTTATCATGTTATGGTATTCAAGGATATGGGAGTCTGGGATTGTTTGGACTAGCGTCTCAAGATTTCTTGGCTTTGTCTGACTGCTGCACAGAAGTTATAGAGGTGGAACTAAACTCTTTATGGGTTTCCTCTTATCTGTCGTCATTGTGTGCATGTGGAGTTTGCGTCAAAGTCTTCGTTCAAGGTCTTTGATTGGCTCCACTGAAACTTAGCCCTCCTCTAAATGGGATGATCATTGTTTGATTTGTCTTATTGCCTTTACTCACGTATGATTAAATTGGCTAAACAGTATTAGTAGTACAGTAAATTCCAAACCATATAGGCTACTTACAACCTAAGGCTATGATATTTAAAAAGGTATATTAATAAAATAATCAGTAAATGTCTATATATAAGCTTGCGCAATCAAAAGGCATATAATGTTATAATTGATCTTTTTGGAGAAGGTATTGCGTTTGCACACCAGGAGGACATTTCAGTTTTTCCAGGAGTCAGGGTTTACTGAGAGCAATAGACTGGGGTGTAAGGGCAGTGATGGAAATGACTTAACAGCTGATGATGGTCTGAGGAAACCTCCATACAACTGAGCCTTTTAGCTCCACTCTCCTCTTCTGTGGTTGCTGTGTGTTTCTGTGTTAAGTCAGCTTGTCCTTCTCTCACTACAGCAGAGGTCAAAGGTCACAACACTAGCAGCGCTCTACAAATGGGGAAATTGCCTCGTAGTCTCCTGCAGTTCTTCCATGACAAGAGTGAGAAACTTAAAGAAATAGTTGGACAGTTTGAGATATCTGCTTATTCACGTGAGAGGAGAAGACTGATACCCTGCAGTTAGTAGTATTAGTTAGTAGTATTGCTAAGCTAGTTAACTTTACCTTAGCACAGTAACTGGAACCAGTGAGTTTGCCCTCTAATTAGTGACATTTACAAGCGTTGGTTGGTTTATTTTGAGGTCAGTCCTTGTGTGGTATCAATCTACTCATCTAATTATCCCCCCAAAAGAAAGACAGGCTATTTCTCAAAATGATGACCTGTTCCTTTTAAAACTGAAATGTGATGTCTCTTTTGGACCTCTGCATGGGAATAAGTCACTCAAAACTTTTATTTTAATCTTTTTAATGGCAGCAGCACTCCTCCTGAACATTTTCACTTTTTAAGTCTATGACAGCAACGACAAACTTTCTGATACTTATTTGCACTTCTTTGAGTGAGGCTGGTCAGAGTAGAGGTTAGGCTTTCATCTGTTGGTCGGCTCTTCTCGCTATGTGCCATGAAAGTGGTGTTGTGTACTTGTGTTGCTGCTCTGAAGCTCTTTGGCCTAATTCACCTACAAATCTCTCTCTGTCACTGTCAGTGTCGCTCCTCTCCCTTTCTTTCTTCATCCCCCTCAGTGGTTCTCTTTTTCCATCCTCCTCTTCTTCTTTCTCTTCCTCTTTTAACTATCTCCCCTTTTCTTTTTTCCCCTGGCTTCCTCTGCCCCTCGCTGCCCTTCACTCTCCCTTCATGTCCAGAAGAAAGGGGTGGTGCATTCCAAAAGCCTGGAGACCATTCCCCTCTTTCAGCCAGTGGCCCACAGAGTGACAGAGGAATTAGAATAAGAATGGCTGTCCATTCACCCCAGTGCCCCAGTGACGAGCTGGAGGGAACGAGGGAGGGAGCGAAACCCGGGGAGTCGGAGGGAGGAGCGAATGAAGGGGATCCCGCGGCATGCCGCGTCTCCATTGGCCGGCGGCGTTCCCTCTTGTTTTTACATCGCTGCCAGTCAGTTGCACTCTGGAGTTTGTTTTACACATTCTGGTGCACATAAAAACCACACATGTGCATGCATGCGTAAATACACACATTGGGGTCCAGAGTTTTCGCACGCGTGCACGCTGGGATACGGGAATCTATGCACACACGCACGCTGTCAAGCAAAATTGGCCTACAGAGACACAGAGTGAGCAATTGTGACCACGCAGTGCAGAGAAGAGAGAGGTGACCTGTGTCTGTGTGAGTATGAAGCTGGAGTCGTTTGTCATTGCTGCAAATGGATTGATAATGAATATCACACCGGTACTGTTGAATTGATTTCTTTGTGTTTTACTTATTTGTATGACATCAGCACCTGCTACAGTGTTTTCTGTGGATTATTTGAGCGGTGAAGATTTTAAATGAAAACACGACCTTGTGCTGTCACCATCATTGTAGGTTTCCTGTGGCTAAACTCTTTTAACCATGTCGCTGTTAAAATTTAACGGTGCAGATTTTTTAAATAAGTAAGTAAGTGGTGGTTCAGTTCCTTAGCAATGGCTTGTAGAATAATATACAGCTTTTATATATACATTAATTATCTTCATGTGTCTGAACAGCTTTTAGATTTTCATGACGTGTATCAGGGGAAAGCGGTTAGACTGCAATACTCTTGTTTTAAATCATTAAATCATCAGTCGCTTCCTCTCGAGAGCTCTTCAGTGGAAAATAGGCTTCACAGTTTATTTGCAGATCTTTCCACTTAGACACTAGACAGGCTGTGCAGTGTGGGCCCCTCTGCACCAGGGCTGTAGTGGTAAAAAAGATGTGGGTTTACCACTCCAACTTTATCTCATCTAGTCTACTACCAATCTATGAGAGGCCATGACAGATTGGAAGATGGAACTATTACCCTCTAACCAATCCCGATTCAAACGTCAAGAAAATGTCCAGAAGTGAAAATCGTAATTGAAAGAATCTATTAATTCTACCGCTGCTCCTCCCACTTCTACTGCTAAGAGATGACTAATAACCAATATACAGACATAACCAAGTAGAGTTGCTGGGTTATGCCAATCCCCAGTCTTAAAAGATCTGTGCTTGAAATTTAGTTTAATTTATTTACAATATTTCCTAAAAATAAGTTGGACCTTGACACTTTTAGCTTCTCATAACTTCAACATGTGCAGTATTTCCATCTTAAAATCTCAGATCAGTTGCACCTACTTTTCCTGGTATTTTGTTTGTGTTTTTGTCCCCACTGTCTAGAGATATGAAAAGGATCTGTTTCAAAAATCTTACAGTGCATGAAGCAGCACTTCACTGGAAACGGGCAATTCAATGCACAGAAGTGACTGTAGGCATCATAACTAGGTAGTATCTCAGTGAAGATGCTCTTCTTCAGAGCCGTGTCGGCTGAGACATCAGTCAGTGACTCTTCCATTTCACTTTCCAAAGAATTCTGCTGCGCCATACATTCAGGGAAACACAGACCTACATGTACATTCCACTGAGGTGAGCCTTGACTGTTGTCTGAAAATGATCTTTATCAAGATGAGTGAACCACAACGACACTTCATGCTTCAGTTTTGACTGAGATGGTGAAGAGTGATGCAGTTTTACCCTGAAGTCCTACATTCACATCACATTCACATTCACATTAAGTCAACTGAAAGTGTCAGCTTTCATAAACTCGTATCAGCTCTGTAGGCAAGTCATGTTTCATCAGAAGACTCTGCAACTAAAGAAGAGTTTCTATCGAAAAGAAAGAGCCTCATCTCCTCTTGGAGCTGAGAACTGCTTCACACAAGCGGGTGGGGTCGGTTTACCCAGGCTGTTATATGTTATAACATATGGATGTTGTATGCATTAACATATGAAGAAAAAACAAACACCATATTGTTACGGGTGTAGTCAGCATTTCAGGTTTACAATCCCCGTGTAAACCTGTTGAACTGAGTGTCGCGGGGTTGTGGGATCCCTGCTCGGGGCCTCTGCCTTTGACGGGGGGACTCCGAGGCCACGTGGACCTCTTATTGCCAAGCTGAGTGTGAAAAATACTTTCCAGCAGAGCCATGCTTTAGATCACAAAGCTGGATCAGTGAGGAAGGTTAAGCTATTTGAGAAATAGTTTAAAAGTGAAGACATTTGAGTTGTCATTTGTCAGCCAACAAAGCGGGTCTCTGGACTTAAGTGGCTTATTTAGGCTGCAGAAGCACTCCTGACTGTGACATGCTTTCTAAAGTGAGTCAGTCTTTTCATTTAACGCTAGGATATACTTTCCGCATCCGTGGACAGCTGTGGTCTCTTCTCAGGTCACGTGCACGCGGATCCATTCATACGGCCATTGAGGGCCCGTGACGGTCTGACAGAGTTCATTGCCATTTTGCTGCCTTTGTATTGTCTCAAAAGAGAATCACACAAGTACGAAACACCGGATGTTCTCACACAACCTCTCTCCAAGGCAAAAATCCATTTACTTATTTGGAGTGTGAGGAGTCTTGCTCTACTACTACTTCTAATAGAATTTAACACTGAAGCATTGCCAGTGAAGAGCACGTCATTAGATACATTGTTCATTTCTTTGTCCCACTCTCAATTTATCTGTCTGCTTTGTTACAGCCACAGACAGCTGGGTGTCCTTGCATCCAGGCCTCCTGATGCCCGTCATGACTGTGTATCTGAGCCTCCTCGTGCTGGGTGAGTTTGCAAAGTGTCAGTTTTCAAAGCGCTTTACAAAAGGCCAGTTTGAACATGAACTGGACCAGAACTAAAAGGCATCAATGTATCAGCTTTTGCATTTAGTTTTTTGTTTTGCTTTTTAAATCTTGGTCTGAACTAAATGAACTGAACCACAGGTGCAGCAGTGACTTGTGGCATAACTATAGAGGAAGCTGCACCTTACCACAGAGAAATAAGAAAAGGGTTAATCTGAGTTGCACTTTGTTATTGTTTTGTCTCATCTGCCGCTGCTGTCAGCCTGTGAAAAAAGGCATCTGTAAGCTCATAGGGAGCCTGCAACCTGGTAGCTTGTAGGTGCTACCACTGCTTTAGTCAACTCTCCTCTAAAGGAAATCCTCGCAGACTCGTGCGCTACCTGTACAAATTTTATTAGGTTTAATCTGTTATTATTTCATGCAGGCTAATCACATGATTGAGCTGTAAGCACAGATATTTGTACGGTTTGTGCTAAATTTAGGGAACAGGAAGTGAAGGCGTTAACTGAGATTCTAACCCTCCTTTGCAGAGTCAATGCTGCTTTTCAGTCCTGTTTAAATGACAGGGTGGCAGGACCCGAAATGATGATAATAATAATTATGTCGTACTTGATCCACCGCCACACAATGACATTTCAACAATGCGGACGCTTTGATAAAAGACCCTAAGCACACTCACTGCATACAGCTTTTTCAGAGCAAGCAGACCACAATGACTGTGGTGACATATTGCAGCAAGATATTTCTATCTTCAATAAAGTCAGTGTGCATTGTCGAAGTAAAACGTATTGCACGTCATCAAGTAAATATTAATTGACTTTCAGACTGGGTGTGAGTGTTACAGAATGGGAGCGAACTAGTAAATTTTCAGCTGGCTTGATCACCCCAGCAGCTTCTCAGCACGTATCTTTGGTCCACAAACAGATAAAGGAGGATTCCTTGACTGACAGTATCGATGAAACAACAGTCCAACAGACTCAGTTCCAAAGGGAGGAAGTTCATGCATCATCCTGTCTGCTCCCGTCTCTGTGCGAGGCATTCAGCTCAAGGAAATTGCAAATTCTCACTGAAGTCAAATCAATTTCAGTTCAGTTGGATTTGTCCTAACCTCAGTTCATAAAATGGTCTGTTAGTCTCTGGTCACATCTTTTTATATAGAAAGGAACAGCTGGCCACTGTAATTTTTTTTAGCAAAAAAACCTCTCACTGGATTAAATAGTGCAAAAAGTGTGTTATTTTTGATGTTTGATGTACTAGTGAGTTTCCATCTGCAGGACAGTGTAAAGTGGGATCACCTCAAAATAATTGACAGTGTGTGTGTGTGTGTGTGTGTGTGTGTGTGTGTGTGTGAGACAGAGAGAGAGAGTCTGATACTATGCTCATACTGTTGTTGCTTTTCACCTCATTTCACTGAACTTCTAACCTGTCCATTGACAAAACTTGACACATCGTGTTTCCATACCATCCAAATCTTCAATTCATTCTAATAGGAGGATGAAGGAATGTCACTGTTAGTGCAAATGCTTGCATCCACATCTGCTTGCCGGTGTGGGCTATTTGCTGTGCCCTGAACAGCTCCCTCCATCTCATGCTGCTAAATCTCCCATGGTTCGTTCAGACCCAGGTTTTATCAGGTCAGTTCTTAGGATTTGGAAACTCCACGAGAATCTGGGGTATTTGTGGAATGTGTAGTAAATGGCGGTGTACTGACAGCAGAACTGGATGTGAGGGAGAATGGGCTCTGGCAGGGTTAATTGGTGACAGAGGGGCATTTTTGTGAAAAGGGCCACACACACCTAGAAGGCCCAGCCACCGTTAAATCGTTAAATGGGTAGGATTTCCCTCCCATGGTCACCCATGTATCTGTGTTTGGGCTTCTCAGGAGACTTAACTTCTTCTTTACCTTTACCACGCCCACACACATCAAAATCAAGACTGATTAAGTGAATCATACTTACCTTTCTCAGCTCGCCAATTCACAGGTATGTGGGTCATTCTCCAAATTAATTATTAACTGGAAGAAGACTGTATTCATGTGTGAGTGTGAACACTGCCAACTTCAGTCATGGTTAGCTTGAGTTGACTTGTCCTGCAATACGTATTAGTTAATAAATTAAAGAATGAATGTTTAGGTTGTAAAGGCCATCGTGGTTTTCTAAAACTAATTCTCCAAGGTGGTTTAACTGTCTCTTTTCTGACACCTTTGTGAAATACCCCATAAATTTAGCATGTGAGCTTTTATACGCTGCAGGTGATTTCTCCGGCCTTTGTTAGCAACCATCCTTTATATTGTACACTCACAAAGCACTTTTTTAGGAACACAGAATGCAGGCAGAAGCAGAAGATCACGTTGGGCTCTGGACTCCGCTCCTGCCAGCCCAGAGCAGAAATCTAAGGCTGCAGTAAGAATAGGCTGAGTGAAACTAGAAAAATGTATCCTGATGAATCTGGATTTATGCTGAGGCTCCAGATGGTCGGGTCACAATTTGGCATCATCAGCATGAACCTATGGTCTCATCCTGCCTTGTGTCAACTTTCCAGGCTGCTGGTGGTGTAATGGCGTGAGGAATATTTTCTCGGCACACCTTGGGGACTTAACCCCTTAACGCCTATTGTCGTGATTTAACAAACCACTTCCGCTCCAAAACAGCCAAAAATAGTGTCTGTATTACTATTGCTTTGTTACATTAATAAAAGAATCTTCATACCTGAGATGGGAACAGGTATTTTTTTTTACCATTATTGCCTGTTGTCGCTAATTTGCATCATAGATAATTATAGATTTATATCTATTTTATGTGCTATACTCAAATTAACACTCTCAACTTAATTTAGCATCTACTTGAAAGCAAAAACACTCACCAACATTTTTTTTGATAATTGGAAATAAATTCAGGCGATAATTAATTATGGCTTTACAGACTTTCACAGCAGCAGCCTGTATTGCCAGTATTGCTGTTGATGGGGTTCATTCCTTTATGGCCACAGTTTACTCTTTTCCAGTGGATACTCCCTGCACGATGATGCGCTATGTTTCATGAACATGACAGTGAGTTCGGTGGCCTCCTCCAACATCTTTGGGATATGGTATGTGCAGCTGATAAATCTGCAGAAACCACCTGATGCAATCGCGTCGACCTGGAAGAGAATCTCAAAGGAAAGCTTTCCCAACATCTTGTTGGCTCCATGCCACAAGTAATTGAGAAAGTTTTATGGTGTTCTTGTTGAACTGCTTGTTGAGTATGGTGCGCACAGAGCTGGAGGCTGTGTTTGCATTATTTGTCCTTTGCATTGACACCTGTTTTCTCTAATAAATCACATTTTCCTCTTTGTCCCTGCATTCTTGCCATAGTGCTGTACATGCATTTGTGTTTGTTTGTCATGTGCTGCACTCTAATCACACACTGGTAAACCAGTTGGTGTCAAACATCTGCACAACTGCCTTAGGTTCAGGGCACCTTAGCCATGCTTTTCTTATTATTGTTCAGTATTCTCATGCTTATTCTCATGTTGTTGTTATCTTGTAAAATGTCTTGAAAATAATTCACAAGACGTTTCCTCGACCCTGCTATGCTATATACAACATATGTTTGTGCAGTGTTGTCATTTCTGCAGTAAAATTTCAAGCACACTTGAAAGTCACATACATGAATACATTAGCAAATACAAGTGCAGTAGGGCACGTAATTGTGAAAATAATGTGCACATTCTGACACTGACTGCCCTTACCAGTTGGGGCAGGTGAAAACCAAGTAAAGGATATGTCTCCTGCAGCCCAAATGGGGGGGTAGTGGTTGTGGTGGTGGTGGTGGGGGGCACTACTGTCATGTCTCAGATGTCAGGAGCATCTTTTGGAAAACAAGGCTGTTTTACACGTGAGCGTGAGCCCATATCACGGTGTCGCCTTGTAATTACCAACGCCAACACCATTCTTTTCCCATTCCAGCACGGTCTGACAGCTCGGAAAACGCCATTAGGCAGAGAGCCTTTGTGGACGGGGCGCTTCATAGCAGCGACATTCCGTGCATGTGTGGTCTATTTCAAAAACCCAGCCTCAGTCAGTAATTAAAAGTGAGGGAAAATTATGACCGCCGAGGGCTACGCGTCTAGACAACGTGTCGGGAGAGGATGTCATAACACATGTGGATGTTACTTCTATCATTCTCGGTGGATTGGCAGCTCCATTACATACCAGCGTGGGGATACAGGATCAGGCTGGGGATTTCATTCATTTTTCATAGTTGATGAAATGATATCTTCTTAAAATAGATTTGGCTTTGTGCTACATCTTACAAGTAGTTTTACTGGTTGGCTTCTTTGTTTTGAAGAAAATATTATAAACTGAGAGGTGTCAGTTGGTTCTGGTCGTGATCAGGGTGTGCTGTCTATTATTCTACTGGCTCTTTATTGACTCCTCTGCATCTTCTTTAGGTAGTGGCAAAATTAAAAGCACACAGCAAAATGACAGCTGGAGAAACTGAAGCACAGTAGCAGGGAAACTGTTCATAAAAATAATAATAAATCAATAATAACAATGAAATATTTAGCAAAAAAACTACATTTTAAATTTATAGAATGTTCAAGATAATGACAGTTATTTCCGAGAGAAAGTTTTAATATTTCAAGAAAAAGTTGAAATATTTGAACAACGCTACATTGTATGAAACACATTGGAGGTAAAAAAAAAAAAACATGAAGCAGAGCCATGTCAATCTGTAACCAGAGGATTTGAAAATAACACCTTTCTAAACTTGACACAGGCATGTTACAGTGGCTTACAAACCAAGTTGATCCCTCCAGGAGGGATAGGATTGTGTCTGGATTGAGTTTCTCATTGGGTGTTATGATCTCAAGCTGGGCAAAGTACAACCACTGTGGTTGGCAGCAAGGCTTTTCTATGCATGTATTCCACGGTGTGTGATCCAGGGCAGGTTATTTGACCAGGCCCTGAACCCATTGTGCAATGTCATACCTGTAAAGTGAGCTCAGGTAAAGTGAGTTCAGGTGAAACCCATTTCCAGCTCTCAGTCAGTTTCTGTATTTTTGAAGGGGCTCTGTGAGGAGGGGACTGGTGTTGTTTGTAGCTTTAAAAAAGACAAATGCGGGCAGGTTCATACTGTTCTTGCTTATCCTAAAATCTGTTTACCAAGGAAATCCATTCTTCAACTCACCATAGATTTAATGTATTCCCCTTCATGCGCCGTCTTGTGTCTGTATCACATCCTCTGGTTTCAGTCCTGCAGCACTGCCTTGTGTTTTATGTTTGGTCAGGGTGTGTTTGATCATTATCTACGGTCCATAGGTTTGCCTTCTAACCCGCTGTGTGCAGTTCAGCAAGTGCACACTATACATGTGCACACCTGCCCCTAAGTATGTGTGTATTTGTGTCTCGCTTTACAGTTGTCCCTGTTTACTTTTTATTTGTCATGCAGTGGGATAACATTAGATACTGGTTGTGTTGTGTATACTGTATCTCCTGGCAGGTTTACCAGTAGAGTCGCTCACAGAGCCAGATATCAGTCACTGTTAATGCTTCACAGGAATTCAGAAAATCTGCCTCCGTTAAATCTTTTAGCTGAGCTGGAGCCAAGAAATTTCTGCACTACACACACATAGATGTGTGTGTCTGCATGTCTCTGTGTGTCTCTATGAATAATATTATAATGAATCTTTTGGCCTCAAGGAAAAAGACTTTACAACATTATTTTCAGTATCTCATTTTGAAGTGCAAAAAAGAATTCTCACAGACAGCTGCACACTAAGTCGAGCACTGCAGTATTAGTTGAGTAGTAAGTAAATATAAACAAGTTTTCAGTTTTTGTTTGAGTACTGTTTTGCACTGTATATATTCATAGAAGTTTTACAAATATTTAAAAAATTACATTTTCTAGGCCACTATCTCCATGCTTGATCCTGATCCAGGTCCAGATAGTCCTCTGCTCCTGGGGAACTGTTCAGGCTTGTTGGAGGTCTGCACTCTCTTAGTGCTTTCTGGCTGGATATTTGGACAGCATTGTAGTACAGTGGTGGTGATCAGCCTGGCCTATCAGAGGAAACTTAAACATGGTTTGACCAAGAGCTAATTCTACTGAGGAGCCCATTTTGAATAACCCCCCAGTTGACTCTCTATCACCACAAGTGAATTTGACAAGCTAAATAATACCCACGTATTTGCAACTTTGTGTTCTGACTGATGGAAACACATATTTGTGCGCTTAAAAAAACACACTGAGTCTCGTCTGTATTTTATCTGGATGTATGGAGATGCTCGAGATGTTATTGAAAAGTCTAATTGGGACCTTAAGCTGCCTTGTTGGAACAAGGAAAGAAGGGGAACCATTATGCACATATCTCTCTGTATGACATTCACACTCGTTTCATGCTGTGATTAGTCATCTGTGCAGAGATGCTGGCTGAATAAAACATGCACCATTGGCCTCATATTTTAACCGCTTTGTGTCTCCTCCCTCTCTATGATGAGTGGCTTCTCACCCCACCTCCCATTGTGGCTGTCAGAACAGCTATTTCCTTTATTTATTATATGGCCAGAGTCTTTTATAGCGTATATTCTTCAAGCTGGTCAATGACTGAAAGTTTGTGTGCAGTCCTGATGTGTTAAAGGTGGTCATTGCACAACTTTATTATCATGTACTGTTTGATTTTGTGAATTGTTGAAAGAAAAAAATACACGTGTCCTTGAGAAGGGCAGTTAGATGCTTATCAGTCAGACTGAGCACTGTCACACGCATGCTGAGGTGAATTCACTTGATGAAGACATCATTCATTCACTCATGCCCTACAGAATGATGCATACTGTAAATGATTATTAAAGAGCTCTCTGCTGTTAGTGAGTTGTCTGTTTAATGCTGTTTAATTGTCTTTTTTTAAGAGAATGTTTTGATTCCACCTCAAGCCATCCACTTCTTTCCCATCATGCCTCAACATGCTGCTGCTCTGTTTTCTGTAAATCAGTGGGATGAAAGAACCACAGAAATCTCTCTCAACATCTCCTCACGTGTACTGTCGATTACACAGAGGAATAGGGCAATGCTCCATATCTCTTTTCTCTCTGTAAGGCTTTGTGTTCATTCAAATGCTGCATCTCGTTGGTTTTTGATGCCAGGGACGGTCCGTGCCCTTTACGTCCTGACTAATCTGTCCCCACCCTGTCCCACTGAGACCCTTCCTGAGCCTCTTCATTTTTCATTTTCTGTCCGTCGCTGGGTTTTGCTTTACCATAATTTCTTTCTTTGTGTTTCTCTCCTCCCCTTACCCTCGCTGACTTGCTCTTACGAGGCCTGCTATTCAGAAGCAGTGATGCAGACAGAGTGTTTTCGTGGGCGAGGGACAGATATTTGGGGGGGTCATAGAACCAGAAATTTTTAGCGAGTCATGGTTAACATGCCTTTTATACACAGAGGTCTATTAAGGCAATTACTTTCTGGGATGTCAGGCAGTATCGAGACAGTGTTTTTTCCTTTACTTTATCTTTTATGTTAAGATTTTGTTTTCTTTGCTCTGTAAAACCACACGTTCACCATATATACAGTATATATATGGAGACCAGACCCAACCATACAATCTGAAAAACACAATCTGATAATGATACATTCATAAAGATTTATTAACTTGTTAACTTCAAACAAGTACTCATAAGGACGTATCTGCTTAGATATGTACTAAGAATATTTGAAGCTTGACTAATTAAACTGAGTTTATAATGTTGATCCTTCAAATGACCTCAGATGTGTCTATGGCATTTTTCTGCAGCAGTTTGTTGTTACTTATCAGCTGCAGCAATAATACATCTGCAGTAAGTTAATACTGGCACATACAGTAGGTCTGGCTAATTTAGCCAGTTTTTTCAGCCGTGGGACAATTTTACACTTGTTGGCACATTATTCTGTTTGACACTGGCAGTCTGCCCTGTTCTGTAACAGCATGGAATGTAGCAGTGTTGCTTAAAATGCTGCTATCATCTGAGACTTGATGTTGAATTTATCCAACAATAATCAGTCTCTCTCCAAACAACAACATGTGGCTGAAAACAGCATTGTGCTGAAGCACATTCAGATCACAGCTGCTGTTGCTGCCTCGAACACCAAATATTACAATGAAAAATACAAATGTAAAAGCTCACTTAGAGATGTATAACTGTGTGGACAAAAATTGCCATGGGGGGAGATGTTTATGAGAGGGGGGTGCTGCTGAGCGCTATCAAGAGGTGCACTCCATGAGCCGGTTGTTGTGAATCATCGGTCTGCTGCAGAATCCACGCACAATGATTATGTGTATGTGCACAAAGTAACACATGAAAGTGGTCCATGCTTTCTGATAAATTTAAAAAACCAAACAAAGATCATGTTCCAGCAGATAAAGTTGGGGGCAAAGACCATGGAAGAGCTGGAAACATTCATTCAAGTAACCCATTAAAGTGTGTTCAATTTGAACTGGACTTCATAAATTTCTTTCATTATTTATTGTAGCATTTGAAATGCTGCTGGTTATTATCCCCCCCGCTTGAAATCATTGATTGTACAAATAAAGTTTTCAGCCCCTAGAATGTTTTATTCTAAATGAAGTGACTTCATGGGATGAAATGTTGAAGCATAAAGTTATGTATCACAAACTTTACATGTAACGTTGGGACCATGATGAAGAGAATAATGATAATAAAAATAGATCATTTTACTGTCCCTCCTCTTCCAGCTCTCGGTGTGTCTGGACAAGAGCATCCGTCAGGCCCCCACGGCTGCACGGAGGGAAGCTGTTACCCTGCGACGGGAAACCTTCTGATCGGACGGGCCGTCAACTTAACCGCCACCTCCACGTGTGGTCTGGGTGGGCCGGAGCAGTACTGCATCGTCAGCCACCTGCAGGTCAGGACTCATGTGAATGTGCAGTGCAGATGAAACATAGAGTCCAATTTTCATCTTCAGATTCCATAAAAGCATCAAAATGTGTGCGTTTGGTAATGAGTTATAATTTCATGTCATGCATCTTTTACTTGCTTTCCTGTCATCGTTCATCTTGATTTTTTTCTCCACAGTTGGGATTTTCAGTTGCTGCTGTAACAAAACTTACAACTTTCACTGTCTTTCTCATGGGAGCTCGTCCTCACACCTGCCTCTTTCGTCTGTCACCACCTCCCCGTGCAGCACATGCAACCCCGTTGTCATTGTGAAAGAAAAGCGGGGCGGTTTATTTGTTCTTTCTTTCATTCATTCAGCCATCTTCACCCTTCTGTCTCCACTCGCCAATTGTCATTTGTTTGGGGCCAGGTTTCCATGAGCCATGAGCCAAGGCCCGTAGCCGAGTCTACTTGACAGTCCTTTCACTGTCAGGCCGCAGGCATACACACAAAGCCACACCTTCATCCTTCAGCACACACTCACCTCCTCTCTCTCTTCCTCTCTCATTGGCCCGACCTCACAGTCGTGCTCTTTGACTCTTTCATTTGTGACAAATATCCTTCCATCTTTGTTTTTTGTCATTTCGATGGCTACTGGCTTTCCAATCTTTACATCATCAAATATGTTGTATTTTTCGAACCCACTTCACACCACGGACGTACACAAATACAGCATCCATGTTTTGTAGGAAAAAAAAATAGTTCTGTCACCCGATGCAGTTTGACGAAAGGGCTCAAATACAAATCGTGATTCATTATTTCACTGATTTAAGAATATGCTCATAATCTATTATTTTGTATATTTAGCGAGCAGCTAAACTTATAGCTGATAAATATCAGACGAGATGCCACAGATACAGCCAGCAGCTGGACACACAGGTCGTTGCTTTGTTTTACATCGGTTGTCACATCACAGTCATGTGATCAGGGACCAAATGCTGCCACAGTCACCTCTACAGTCTGCAGCCTTTATCTACCCTTACATGACATGACTCCTGACAGCTTGACATTCATCCTCTCTACATATGTTTCTGTGCATCTGCATGTAAGCGCCTGCACTTCCATCGCCTCCGGGCAGGAATATCCAACAGTGTTAACTTTCAGGTGAACGTGATTGACACAGTCTGATTGGTGAGAGGCCATAGACTTCCGTACAGTGACAAACTATCAGACCATAAATCCAGGTGCAGATGATTGCTCCTCTGTCAGATGCTGTTTTAGGGGCCCACGTCACTCGCAACATTTGTCTCCTAGCTTTTAAATGTCAAGACGTTCATCAATCATTTGCGTTAGACATAGGTTCTCTCAGGTTGTGTTTTTGTTCCTCGTGAGATCAGATTGCATTGTTTTTACAGCAGTTTTTGCCTTGTGTCTCAGGAGAAGCAGTGCATTCAGGGAGACGCTGTTGAGCCAGTTGTGTTCAAGACCTTTAAAGGGGCCCTGGTATGATCCTCTGACCCACCCAGTGTTATATGTCAAAAGACAGTGACAAGGAAGGTGAAGGAGACCGAGGTGGGAAAATGGCGAATGGAAAATGACAAATTCTAAGACGTTGGGAAAATAGTGAACATGGCAGAAAGGATGACAGGAAAACAGAAGGGAAATATATCAGTTTCAGACAGGAATAGGAAACTGAATGAGGAAAATGGGGTCTACTCTTTTTTTTGTAAAGCATCACCATCCCCATCTTAGTGTGACAAAGAAGTCTTAACATAGATCAGTAACAAAACCTGAAATGTGTATGGAAATTAATGTTGTGTGTGCATTACAGGGATAGCTATTTAATACCCGAAAACAAATTAGTCTTAAGCTGAAGGTTGGCAAAGTTCACTGGGCTAAAGAGTCTCAGTGAGGCCAAATCCACATCTGCAGGAAATGTAGCAATGTCCCATAGCGGTGAGATACTAATAGATAATGTTACACCAGTGCATTAAGTACTTGGCAAAACATGGCTTTAAAAGTAATCTTATGTAGAATCTCGGTGTCTGTGCGGTGCACCTTAAGGTGTCTCTTCAGGTTTGTGGTTTTCTTCCCAGTGATTTTGTCGCTGCAGGGCTTCTCTCCTGACAATAGCACATGCTCACGTTTCTTTTAGTGGCATCACATTTGAAGTGCATCCAAATTTTCTTGCCATGATGTTCTTTTACCTTCACTCTTTGTTATCTGAGCTCCTGCAGCTGTAGTGTTAAAGTGCATGGCTACAGGTCCAGTCCAGCAACGTTGGTGATCTGATATTAAATGTTGTTATAGTCACAGTCGATGTTTAATGATGCTGGTGACATGTTATTATCCCGTCTTAGTAATGAAAGTTATGAAACAAAGGTTGTTGACGAACATAGTTAGTCATAGTATTTGTTGATGAAGCTAATGCTTGCACTGAATCCTCAGTGTTGGATGCTCTGTGCAGAAAGACAGGCCCTTTTGAGGGTGAGAGGGTAAGGGAGGGGGCATTTATACTGGGATGGGGGAGGGTAGCTGAAGAAGACAAGCATGGATTGAAAAAAAAAACCCCACACCCACTTACACATATGTAAAAAAAAAAGGGCGTGTGTGCACATGCGGTCACGCACATCCACATACATCCACCACCTCCAGCACGCTTCGGCCATTTCTTTTCAGTGCTCGGCCGAGCCTCTTTAACAGCCATGTCGTCGTTAGCGGCTTAATCACCCCTGACAACAACCTAATTAAGAAACGAAGCCCTGGAATCCACTTTGTTTTTTCGTGCCAACTTCCCCTCGCCTCCCTGCGCAGCCCTCTTTCTCCCTCCCTGCTCCCCTCTTCATGGCCCCCCTCTCAAACACACCCCTCTTTTTACATTTTCAGTGTGTCCCTCGCTCCCCGTCGACCCCCTCCTTTGTCCTTCGCTCCGGCTGAGCTGATGGAGACCCCTCTCCACTGCATACACCCTTACCTCACCTGGGCCTTTCCTTTCTCTAACCGCCCCCTCTCACTTCTCCTGTGAACCCCTTCATCCAAACTCTTGCTTTTGGCCTTGGTCCCCGCATTCTTGTGTCTTTCCCATGCTCTTTGCCTTTACCCTTTTCCACTTCTTCTTCTTCTTCTAGCCCCCTGCCATGTCAATGTCAGCTTTTCACCATTTCACTAATGCTTATTTCCATCCCTCATTCCATCATATTCAGCAGGGAGATATTTAGTAAGCTAGCAAGCTAGTATTTAGTAACAGTGAAATGTAATTTAATTTATCCTTACAATAGTTTTAGAAACAAAGTACTATAACATTCAAAGACTACACTGCATTTTTAATTCTACTTTTATTGCATATATGACACTGACACTATTTGCATGGAAGAAATTATGATTGTAGGCTCCTCAACTAGTCAAGGAAATTGAATTCAAAGAGCCATCAAATTTCAGCTGCTTTATCTATAAAGCATTTTATTTATTTATTAGATATTTATTATTTATTTTATATATATATATATATATATATATATATATATATATATATATATATATATATATATTATTTATTTTCAAAATTTCCTCAGTGAGGAGCAGGAGAGTCCTGTTTTTTTAAAGGGCAGTGAAAGTGATTGACAGTGATTAACACACCTATGACATGGCCCCCTAACGGAGGATAGGATATTCGTTCTGATGCCACCCCAGTTCCAAGTTTACCACAAGTAAATACCAACAGTGTGCTTGGCATGACCCTGGGAGACCAGGCAGGCTGGTTTCAGGAGAACAAAAACCGTAGTCCTGTTTTTTGCTATTTAACCTTAAACTCCAGCCTCCATCTCTCCGTTCATATGCTTCTCCCCTCCTGCTCTCTTCCTCTTTGCTTTCTTTAATCTCCCTCCATCTTTTCCTCCCTTTTTAAAAAAATTTCTGACCCAGTGGAGACACAATCCTGTCCCCTCTGGCCCTGATCAAAGTGATATTGGCACACAGTGGCACATAAGCCACATTAATTCAGCTTGACAGATGAAAGCCCTAATCTGCAGAAACCTCTACGCGCCTTGATCACAGGGGCTTGACTGGCACTGTACGAAATGTACGGGTCACAAAATGTGCAGACTAAAGGAGATCAAGCAGGCTCTTATTGATTGATCCATTTGACCTTTTGCTACAAATATAAAACTGCTGGGAATTAAACAGCATTATCACAACTCAAAATGTTACATTATTCATCATCATATGGAACACAGACGTGTTTTCTGCCTCGACAGGAGTCGGACAAGTGTTTCGAGTGTAACTCCCAGCATCGCTACGACCCGTACCGCCACAGGAACAGCCACCGCATCGAAAACGTCATCTACCTCATGGACAGGAACGGAGACAACACCTGGTGGCAGTCTGTCAACGGTGTGTTTGAGCATATTTACCTGTTTCTGTAACTACATACAAGAGTGTGTTGAACAGCTCCCTCTCTCCCCATGCACTAAGTGAGTACATGCGTGGGGAATTTGCTCCTGATGTTAAAGCAATGCTCAGTTTTTGAGGGATTTTACAAGACGCTGCTGCTGAGCTGCAGTGATGTAGTCAGAATTACTCCAGACAATCCCTCAGTCGAGCAGACTGTGACATTCGGAGACGAGACACAGACTGTGAGGTCACGACATTGACTGACAATTGTTTCCTCCACAGGACAGGAGAATGTTAGCATCAGACTGAACCTGGAGGCCGAATTCCACTTCACACATCTCATCATGAAGTTTAAGGTATGCACGCATTTTTTCCTTTTTTGTGGGACATGCATGCAAATGGTGCTGGCGTGTGTGTTTTTTGCTGACCCTTTAAAATCCTCTATGTGCTTAAGCATGTTCGGGTGCATACCTGTCTGGGTGTGTGTTTGTTGTGTACACTCAGAAGTTCGGCAGCTGCGTTCCATCAGGCATGAACCCATCATCCCACTGTTAGTAAAGCAAACATGAAACAAAAGATGCAGATAAGTCAATCTGACGAGCTGCTGTCATCTTCTCCCAAATCTGACTGCATTTTCTCATATAGTCCATGTGACCTGTGTGACATCCACGTTCGTTTCTCTTCCTCTCTCCACCTCCCTCAGACGTTCCGACCTGCGGCGATGATCATCGAGCGTTCGGCTGACTTCGGCCGCACGTGGCGCCCCTACCGCTACTTTGCCTCAAACTGTACCAGGACGTTCCCCAGCATCCGTGCCAATGGCCTGCACCACATCAACGACATCATCTGTGAGGAACGCTACTCCGACATTGAGCCCTCCACTAATGGAGAGGTAGGAAGATGATTCTTACAAGATACAGCGTTTAAGCACTGGTAGAGTTTTGGTGATGCAACTAACACAAGTTGTGCTACTTTGTCTGAAAAGACAGAAAGACAACTGGTACACCTCTCTACAGAGCAGCCAAACAAACTCAGTCAGTAGATGGCCTTTTCCCATCATGCCATGAGCAACAGTGATCTGACTTCTGTGTTCACACGGTGCAAAAATTTTCCCTCACGAGGGCATAATAAAGGAATGGATTGGTTGCCCTCAGCTCTTCATCCAACAACTCATATTTGCTGATCTGTCTTGTTTCTTTCGTTTTGCCTTGCTCACACCAACTGTTGAATTCATTAGGTTATTAACTTTAGCATAAAAGTGGCTGTTTCCTGCTCAACATTTTTAGCTGGACATCATCTTCTTCATCATTCCAAAATCTAATGGGATTTTTCTCTTTTTCTGTATTCAAGGTGATTTATAAAGTTCTTGATCCGGCGATTCATGTGAAAGATCCGTACAGCTTGGACATTCAAGGTCAGTGAAAGCTCTCAACTCAGCAGCACAGCATCTTTCTGTCAACAAAGACTGTGTCCCTCAGAGGTTTTGCAGAGTAAATGTCAGAAACTGAAATTTATTTTGCATACTGCTGAACCTCTGTCACAGATAAAAGCTCAAGGTTTTCCATTCTCCCGGCCATCTGCCTGCTTTTATTAAGTTTACAGAAGTTTGCACGGTGATACAACTTCAGCTTTCTTGAACGCACAGATCAGATATAATGCATCTCTTTTTCTTCTTTACAGAACTTTTGCGCATCACCAACCTGCGCATCAACTTCACCAAGCTCAACACCCTGGGAGACGACCTGCTGGACCGGCGCTTTGACGTCTTGCAGAAATACTACTACGCCATCTATGAGCTGGTGGTCAGAGGGAGCTGCTTCTGCTACGGTCATGCCTCAGAGTGTGCCCCAGTGCCAGGAGTCCAGACCCGAGAGAACGGCATGGTGAGTTAGTGGACCATGTCACCAGGACATTTATTTTCACAACAGTCCTGTAATCTGCCATCATAAAGGCACGTGCTGTTGGAGTAAACAGAAACGGATCTTGTTGCATAAAAGACACTCAGGTTTTTTTTATGCCATATCCATTGACGTTTTTGCTTATCATTTTGCCGCTTTCTGATTGGCCAGATCCACGGTCGCTGTGTTTGCAAACATAACACGGAGGGCTTGAACTGTGAGCGCTGCCGAGATTTCCACCACGACCTGCCGTGGAGACCGGCGGAGGCAGAAAATCCACACACATGCAGAGGTGGAACACACACACACAACACACGCTCTCGACTTGACATTACTACACACTAAGACAGGCCCGCATACAAAACACCAGCTATTAACATCAGCAGTAGAGACAATGGGGGGTACTGTAGGGACAAAGAGCAGTGGTGAGAAAGAGTAAAAAAAACTTGATGACAGATTCAGCGTTAAGAATGCCTCCTTGTTCAGTTCTTGTTCATTCATATACCTGTAGCCATCAGCAGCAGGGAACAACCAGTTTCCCTTTCCTCCTGAAAAGCTGCCCTGAACTCTCCCCTCCTCTTGTTGGTTTATAAGTAATTAAGATCAGGAGAGGACTGGGCCATTAATGGACATCAACGAACTACCAGTGAGTCAGCTGTGGTGACCTTTGCTAGGTTCATCTTCCTTGTTTTTGCTTGTTTCTCCAGAGTGCAACTGTAATGGTCACTCAAACCAGTGTCACTTCGACATGGCGGTTTATTTGGCCACGGGCAACGCCAGTGGGGGAGTGTGTGACGACTGTCTGCACAACACAATGGGCCGCAACTGTGAGATGTGCAAACCTTTCTACTACCAAGACCACAATAGGGACATCAGGGACCCACAGGTTTGTGTTGGTGAGTCATTTGTTGTTCTGGGATTGGAAATTTCTTCTGTTGCTTGTGGTTTCATTGAGTTAAAAGTTCACAAGAGTTCAAAATCAATATGAGCATGAAGACAATAATGTGAGAAAGTCAGTAACCTATGCAAAGTGTGTATCCCAGCACATTACATATCAGAACAATGTGACATGACAAATTTCACTGCTATTTCTAAGTTTAGTTTCTGCCTCTCGCTCTTTCCCCCTCCCGCCCACCCTCTCTGTCTGACCTCCAGCCTGTGACTGTGACCCAGTGGGCTCGTTGGAGGGAGGAGTGTGCGACAGTCACACTGAACCAGACATGGGGATGATTGCAGGACAGTGTCGCTGCAAAGCCAACGTGAAAGGCCTGCGCTGCGACGACTGCAAGGAGGGTTACTATGGACTCAGCCAAAACGACCCGCTGGGTTGCCAACGTGCGTATATGTTTGCCTATCTGCATTTAAAATCTTTCATTAGCACATCAGCATATATCTTAATGTACGTGCGTTTGTTTCGCCATCAGCTTGCAACTGTGACCCTCGTGGTATCATCATGATGGGCGCTCCTTGTGACCAGATCAGCGGGGACTGTTCCTGCAAAAGATACGTCACTGGACGCTACTGCAACCAGTGTCTGGTTAGTAACAGCTGCTGTCCTCTCAAAATGTGTAGCTGATTGTGCATTTTAAATTACAAGCTCCTGCACAAGAATGGCCATTTTCAACAATATTTCGTGTTTTTTTCCATTATTTTTTGCATCGGGCAAGGATAGCAAAAAATATTTTTGCTCCATTGATAAGGGAATACACAGTATTACTGTCAATAGTCAAAGACCTGGTTGACAGAGTTTCATTCACAGGCTGTAAAATGACACACTGCTGCAGTTCTTGGTTTGAAATCTATTTTCATCCCCGTAGCCTGAGTACTGGGGGCTGAGTAATGACCTGGCTGGCTGCCGACCATGTGATTGTGACTTTGGTGGAGCCTTCAACAACAGGTAATGATTTTCTGCATCATTAATTACATGCTATTTTAGAAAGGGATATCTTGTACTTTGGACATTTTTTTGAAGCATGACTAATCAAGTTGAAAGTAACTGGTGTGCCCATAAATCATAAATCATAAATCATTCCTGTATGAAAGAACACAAATAAAGGGAGAGAGAGGGAGACAAAGAGGAAAGGTTCAGGATCTTTTGAATTTACAGTCTTCATTTACCGTTTTCTGTTACTTTAGGTGCATGATGGAAAATGGCCAGTGTGACTGCAGGAAGCATCTGATTGGTCGACAGTGTTCAGAAGTGCAGCCTGGGTATTTCTGTGCTCCACTGGATTACTACAAATACGAGGCCGAGGACGCCACCGGACACTCCCCCAGTGACCCTGCACTGCCGGTGAGCACAGCACCAAGATCCAGTGTGGATCAGTACAACTCACTCATTTCAGGTCGCTGGAATACATGTCCAGCAAACTTTATCTACTTAGATCCAAAAAGAGCACCTTTGCCTTCCTAAGTGGTTATTAGATCTCAAGTGACACAAATAGTGTTAATGAGTTTCAGAGGTGCTGCCGGGAGGACTGGCTTTGTACTGAGCCTGGCTGGCTGTCCCCTGTCTTCCACATATAATCTTATCAGCTGGTGACATCCTTGATTTTTCTGAAAGCCTTAATGCAGTGTCAACATCTTCAACATGATCAGAATATTTGTGGAAAGACACAGGAGAGCTAATCTTCTTCTGTCTGTCCTCTGTATCTCATACAGTATGTACAGTCCCAGATAGAAAATGAAAAAGATAATGTGATGTTATGACTGTTTCAGAAAGAGCTTTCATGTTGTCCTGACCTGACCAAAGTTGTGTGTTTGTGTGAGGGGATTCGAAGGGTGCGCTTGTTGTTGTGGTGCTGGATTTAGATGCAGGGGTGATGAATCTTGTCCTTTCCATCCCTCATTCCTATACTGTACCTACAACTACAGCCAAACAGAACAACACTGTAATCCTTTAGTCCACATCTTTCATTTCATACATTCAATCCAAAGACCAACAAAAATGTTCAGATCCATCTAATTGAATTTGTTTCTAATTCAATTGTGCACATTTCTTCATAATCCTATTTTTTTTTATTTTCATCCAATATGATGTTCTAATAAATAAATCTAAAACATTTTTATATCATGACACCTTATGGACTCTCATCAGAAGACCCATACAGATTGTATTTTTCTGTATTTTGTTCAGTCCAGGTATATTAGATAAAACTGTGAGAGAGAAACTTTCTTCTTATTTTGAATCATTTTCATATAGCTTTGTATTACATTTTGAGTACAGTAGAGTCCTATAGTGCGCTACCTTGAAGCCTCCACCTCTGCTGATCCAAGCTGCACCAACAGGGACACTGCAACATGCCTGTTCATGCTGTCACTGGCTAATCTTACCTGCCTGTTACTAGGCCCTCTGCCCTGCATCCCTGTCTCTATCCTCTGCCATCTCTGTCGACCCGCTTTCTCGCATTCCTTCCTCTTTCTGTCAGTCCTGCCCTCCACCCACCTCCATCTTCACTCATAAGAGGACCCCCCACCCCCCGGCCCCTCCGCTTCCCCCCGTTCAGCCTCCAGGCAAGCTCAGACAGTCCGCACTTACAACATCGCTGCGACAGGAATGTGGACAAAAAGGAAAGTATTGACTTCAGAATGCAAAGAGAAAACAGTATGAGACACTAGGCCAGAGGAGATAGTCTTTGACATGCCTCTTCGGCTGTCGTCGGGTGAACTTGTCTTGTTTAACTGACACTGGATGGAGATTGAGTGCACATGTCCAGGTTCAGTCAAAATCCTGCATTTCTGTGCAGCTAAAGTGACCCATAAAACCACCAGACAGAATGCCAACCTGTCACAACTCATTGTTGCTGCGCAGCATACACCACACACTCTAACACACACACACACACACTCTCAGCTTCACACTTTTGTTTCCTCTGTCACGGTTCTCTCTGGTCTATGTTGTCATTTACTCTTTGGAATGAGAAAGCTTTGCACAATGAACTCCTGTGGACTTGTTTCTTTAAAAAGTCTCTCCTTTCCCCTCCCCTCTTTTCCTCTCCTCTGCTCTCTCCTCTCTTCTCAGGGCAAAGTGCGTCCTCAGGCAGAGACAGACTGTGTCCAACACCTCAGCAACCAGCTGAGGCGTCACCGCCGTCACCGGCGGATTACCAACTCGCAACAGCACCGGGCAGCACTGAGACGCATCCGCCAGCTTCAGCAAACCGTGTGATATTTCATTTGATTGATTCATTGATTTTATTTATGGTTTGATGAGACACATGGGAAATTAAGGGATAGCATGTTGGACTTTTCCAAAAACAGCCCTGAAAGTTGCAGGTAGTAGATAAAAAAAGTAGATAAAAAACCAATGGAGATTAGTTGTTAGTCAACCTTTTTGGCTTTTGACCTCTGAAGTGAAGTAGCATCTACCTTTAAATCCCTTTCTCATCAAATGATGTATAGCAGTAATAATAGTCATAGCAGTACTGACTTATACAGTACAAGATGCCTAAATCATACACTTTTAAAGGTTTGTAGTCATGTGCTGTATGCACCACTTGGCAATTTGAGGTAAGGTCATCTAATTAAAGTCTTGGTTGACAGGTTCATTAGGTGAACTGAAACAAGCTGAAACAGCAGTGTAGGGACATTCTGAGTTTAGGGTTGTAGTCAAGACCACCAAAACTGAGGCAAGACCAAGACCCAGTCGCTTTGAATCTCATGTAGACTGTGACTGTCATTGCACAATGTGTGTGGCAATAGCAGCAAATTATTTTGTGAACTGTCAGTGATGAGGAAACTGTTCATTTTCACTGTTCATTTCAACACATACAGTTTGTTGCAAAATTTAAACTACCACTAAAACTACTATTACTACTACTATATAGTATTGTATAATATAGTACTATATAGTATTTTTAGATCTGGACACATTTTTAGGCAGCACTTCATGGTTTGTCACTTTTGTCAATCTTAATATATCTCCAGAATAGAACACTAAATATACCCAGAGAAGGACAGGTGGCTTAGTGGAGATCATGGGTGATTATTGCCAATAATTATTCTATAATTATTCTTTGCAACAAAAACCTGCTCAAGGTTGACAAACACTGGTAAACTGTTTCTCTCTCCCAGCCGGATGTGAGGACGGTCCACAGAGAGCACTCTCCCAGCCACATGGTGACATGGACGGGGCCGGGTTTCGCTCGCGTCAAAGATGGCGCAGGCCTGGTGTTCACTGTCGACAACATCCCCTATGCCATGGAGTATGACATCATGATCCGCTACGAAACCGAGGTCTGTGAGTGTGTGGACCCCAACCTGCAACACTCATGTAAAACTCTTTTCCTAACTGATGCCAAAGTGTGCTAATGTTTTGTGTCTTTCTGTGTAGTCCACAGAGGACTGGGAGGCCATAGTCAGCGTTACCTCAGTATTGCTACCCTCCAGTCTACGCTGTGGAAACCTCCTACCAACTGAACAGCTCTACACCGTAACCCTGCCACACAACAAAAGGTACAAAAACGCATGCGAGTGTGTGTGTGTCTGCGCATAGGTCTGAGTGAGGGATTACTATAGCATGTATGTTTGTTCAAATCACTGTGATGTACACCAGGCATTATGTTGTCTTTCAGAAAAATTGCATCATTGCATTGTTGTCACTGAAAACCTGCCCAGGCTTGTGTGTGCTGTGTGAGTCGGGTATTATTTGCTATTGATTGTCTGTTAGAAAGGCAAACATACCAGAAAGCACATGTAATCATTGGCTACAGTAATAAAAGGAATGCAGTGGCTTTGTTCGCCAATGTTTACATATGGGGTACAGGTACATGAGGTACATACTTACGGAAATGTTGTGTGTCCAACCTACACTCACCTGATTCAGTGTCCTGTTCTCATTCTTTTCCTAACTTCAATGACAGATGAAAGATAATGGACACAATAGTATGGTATCAATATGACCCATGACTGAGCACAGTGGAGCTTTTTCCATTGGCCAAAAAGAAGCTAGAACTACTTTAGAGGATTATTCCAAAATACATGTTTAATGTAGGTTTCCTGTCTCACTTTAGCTGCTCTCCACCTTTCTCTTATACCATACCAAATTACATCAATGGCAATGAGAGAACTTGAGTGAAATTTCTATTCAGATATTTTCAGATTCCAAGTTTTATTTTCTGAGCTCAAACCACAGTTGTCAAGTTGTAAACTCTCAGTACAAGAAAAGAAAAGCATATTTGGTTTCTCAGAGTATCGCCTGAAATACAGTAGAAAACACACCTCAATAACTTGCTAGTAAGATGATAATCTTAACAATAAAATCATTTTAAAAAATAATAGTAAAATTTACATGGATCTCAACCAGCCTCTTTCTAGTGTAAAGGCTTATCTGGACCTAATTGTTATCTGCATGAACAGGAAGGTCATTAAAAGCCTGAAACCAGATTACAGTGTGATGTTTTCCTCATGAAAAGCTTATTACACTACTGCAGAGTCAACACATTAGAGAGATTATTGTAGATCCGATGTGATTAAATGTTAATTGTCCCTGTAGGCAGATCAAAGCAGCACAGAATAAGGTATAAGGTAAAGAAGAGGGAAAGCTGAACACTAAGACTGTTTAGTTTCAACCTGCTGAAAAGTCTTTCACTGTCTGAACTCATCTGGAACTAAGAGGCTGGGCCGTGTCCGGATCTGGCCGTTTCACCAGACCGTGGCTCGGCTTCCCTACTCTCCTGCGGTGGGTCCGTCAGCCGAAACCAATTAGCAGCGTGAGGCCAACACATAGAGAGAGAGAGAGAGAGAGAGAGAGAGAGAGAGGGAGGGGTGGGAGCCCGGCACAGGTAAAAGGTGGACTGAGTCTCCCCCTGGTGAACTGTGGTTGCTTTAGTAACACAGTCACACCTGGAGGCAGGAAATATCCTGCCACTAAAGTGCCCACAGATCGGTTGCTGTACCGTTTCTGTTTATCAAAGTCACAGTCAGCTTTATTGTCGGTTATGTTACACATACAGGACATACAGCACAATTGAAATTACGATCCTCTCGGACCCACTGTGCAAGTATAAATATAAAAATATAAAATGTAAACAAAAACTTTTTACAGAAAGATTCAATGATCGTGATTGCATTGCAATGAATCATGACAATACATGGCAGTTAAAGGCAGTAAACAGTGCAAATGGACAAATGAGGATGGTGAGGTCCCTGAGTGGGGGCATAAATTGGCTGGTGCAGAGGTGGACAGTCCGTAGGGGTGGAAGTGATATCAGATGCAGAGGGGGATCTTAAATTTATTATTAATCCAAAATCAAAAAAGATATAAAAGAAATTGTCTGTGTTCATGGAGTCATTCAGCTTATGATTATATAATAACATATTAATCACATATGCCATATTCAACTAACATGGTGAAAACTGAAAGATTACAGATTCTAATGGCTTAGTTTTAGAGTGTCATGCTTTTCCAACTTTTTTATAAGCAGTGCTTGCATCCATGGAGAATTAAAAAAGTATAACATACTTTGTATACTTTTATTTACTAAAGCGTGTTTGTGTTTCTCTAGATACATCCAGATGCCAAGGCCGTTCTGTTTCGAACCCAGCAACCGTTACGTGGTTGCCATCAGGTTCCAGCGCCATGGGGTCTCGCACAGACATCTGACTGCCTTCATTCTCATCGACTCGGTGAGCTAAGTGTGTCGGCCTCATTATCTGCCTCTGGCTCTCTCTGTTGCAGTAGTGTTGAAAACCGGTGACACCGTGGCAATAATAAGGCAGTTCGGTTTGGCTATGGTTCTGTCAGTGTAGGAGTCTTGTCTAAAAGAGCTCAACGCTGAGTCGGACATTAAATCGTGACCACTTGAGGATAAAGTGAGATCAGGAGAAGTAGCCACATTCTGTATGAATGTCACTGGGCCCCCACAGAATTTCTGTTTCATTTACCCATGATTTTAAATTTAAAGCACCTTTAAAGACATTAAAGTCATTTCTTTAAACATGGAACAAATTTTGCTTCTGTAGTTTTTTAACTGTAGTCCTATAAAAGTTGATTTATTGAGTAGTACATCATTACATCAGTACATCATTTTAATGTATGTTTTTGTACTGAGTAACTCACTGTTTTGGGGTCCAGTGTGCCGGTGGCACAGAATAGTCTGACTAAATTCAGCTTTTCTATGAGGCCTCTTTTCAAACACTCTTTCTCTGCATATATTAACAGGCAGAGCTTATCATCCTCTTGAAACACTGATAGCTGTATTATAACTGCTTCCTTTTTTTAAACCATTGATCCTCTGTTTCTTTGCTAGCTCGTCCTGATCCCCAAATATACCGAGCTTCCTGGTTTTCAAGGTAACGAGCCAGAGGCGGAGCAGCGGCGGGAGGAGATGATTCACTACATGTGTCTGGATTCCTTTATGATCACACCCATGCCTGCCCTGGCTGAAATGTGCTCCAAACTCATCTGTAGCATTTCATCCATCATTCATGATGGTGCTCTCCGTAAGTAGACACAAAAAGCATGAAACTGATTAAGAGGATGTGGGTTCAAACCCATTGACAGTTCAAATTCTTAGCTGTTTTTAAAAAAAATAATTTGCTGATACTATATTACTTGACTTTTATCCATATCTGTTGTATACAGCTTGTCAGTGTGACCCTCAAGGTTCCCTCAGCGGTGAATGTGAAAAGGTCGGAGGTCAGTGTCGATGCAAACCCAACGTCATGGGTCGACACTGTGACCAGTGTGCCCCAGGAACCTACGGCTTTGGGGTGAACGGCTGCACTGGTGAGTCTGCTGTTGTATGATCAGCAAAGTTTGTGACATTGTAAAACCTTCTAATTGAGCGTATTCTTTTAGTATTATATAGTATTATATTATAGTTTTATTTAATCAGGTAATACAGTAGATAAAAACAAAAAAGAACATTGCCAAGACAAGTACATATAAAGAACGTAGCTGGACATAATAAATGTAAATAAAGTACAATATCAGAGATAATTCAAGATGTCAACTAGATTCTCAGTTAAAAAAGTTTATACATCTATACACTGTATATATATGTATATAATGATAAGATTCCAAACACTGGAAGCCCACAGTACATTATGGAAAGGTATGCCTTTCACAGATAGTTACAGTTATACCGATATTTCACTCAAATAATTTGGAAAAATTAAGCAATCTTCTAAATCAGTAATTTCAACTTCACCAGGGAATTTCAGAGTAGAGGACCTACCTATAACTATATTAAAGAGTTAGAGTTAAATAGTAACCTGTTAACAAAGGGAAAACACTTCCTACTTCTTGTTCTGCTTACTGGAATGAATTCTGTTTTTTTTCATTACCCCTAAAATATAAAACACCTCTAATATAAATAAGCCAAACATGCTGGAGAAACTGTGGGAATGTGGAGGCACATCACTGCCCTGCTTTTGAACCTGTCTAAAGATTTCATTGTTAAAGGAAAATATGTGGAGGATCACACAGCAAATTCTTGGGCTGCAGATTCAGACAGATCATACCTTTTGAAAATACTGACTGTAACAGCACAAAAAATGAAAAACTTGTAAAGGGTTTACAGGCCTACAGTGGAGAACGGCTTTGAAATCATCAAAGAGGAGACAGAAAGACTGACTTTCCTTCTAAGACGGAGAAAACATTTATAGTATGTATTGAAAGAAGGAAAAAATGGAAAATGTATTTTTTGGAATAGAGGAAGTGGTTGGTGGTTTTTCTAAACATCATCATGACTTAAATCCTTCCTTACTTCCCCCCTACTGTATAATATTCCAATCATTAATAATCATATGCAAATTATGTAGAGAGGCAAAAAAGAACCATAATATTAAGCATTTGTAATATAGATGCATAGTGGATAACCTTGATGCCTGACAAAAAAAACTCAAAATACAGTCTCAGAGCTAAAACAAATATAAATTAATGAAAATTTGGGGTAAATGGGGTTTTTTGTGACCTTAACTAGGTTACATGGCTATTTTTGGAGTACAAAATAATCACTGTATTTAAAAGAAAGCATAATGACATAATGTGCCTGTCACAAATTATGATGTTGCAGTAAAATGTTGCATGTATAACATTTTCTGAGGTAGAGAACACAAGAGATCACAAAGACATCAATAACTGCATGGGTTTTTTTGTCTCTGATGGCCCTCTGTGGAAAAAATAACCCATCTCAATTGTACCCTGTAATTTCAAACCAAACCAGCAAATAGGTTTGGCCTACAATAAAAAAATGTTTTCAACATTGTATTTGATTTAAATGGAAAAAAACACTGTCCTGTGCACATGGCCCTTTTCAAGAAAAAAACTAAAAAATCAAACTATTAAATTGTTAAGTACAATATTTGTTCCTGATTGCAGTAAGAAGCACAAACAGTGATCATCCATAGGTAAACAGTGAGTAACCCTCTAAATCTGTCCTGTCCAGCCTGCGACTGCCACCCTGAGGGTTCGTTGAGCCACCAGTGCGACCCGGTTACCGGCCAGTGCCAGTGCAGGCAGGGGGCCACGGGTCGTCGATGCTCCGACTGCCAACCGGGCCAGTGGGGCTTCCCCAGCTGCAGCCCCTGTCAGTGCAACGGCCATGCCGACCTCTGTGACCCCAGCACAGGGGAGTGTAGGGACTGCAGGGACTATACAGCAGGACACCTCTGTGAACGGTAAGGATACCACCATGATGGTGAGGATAGAATACGCATTGTCAGGTTGTGCTCTGTTCCTTTGTCTCTGGTCGTCCGACTGATGGTAACTGTCTCCCTCGTTTGTCCTAGCTGTGTGGATGGGTTCTTTGGAAACCCTGTTCTAGGCTCGGGGGAGCACTGTCGGCCCTGCCCCTGCCCTGGTAACCCCGGCTCGGGTCACTTTAACGGACACTCTTGTCAAGCTGACCCCAGCTCCAACCAGATCATCTGTGACTGCAAACAAGGCTACACTGGTGACAGTGACATTTTTGTTACATTTGCTGATCATGTTTTACTCATCTACAGGTCAGGGTACCTACATTTGTTACTTGTGATAGATAGTGAACAAAATCATAGAAACTCCAGCTAAAGTCACAAATCGGTTAAGAGCAGTTTTGAAGTTAGTTGTTTTGCCATCCATTTTCTTTCCCAGGGCCCCGCTGTGACAAGTGCGCCCCCGGTTTCTATGGTAACCCGGACCAACCTGGTGGCCAGTGCCTGCCGTGTGAGTGCAACAACAACATTGACACCCAGGACCCTGACTCCTGTGACCCCAGGACAGGCCAGTGCCTCAAGTGCCTGTCCCACACCGACGGCCCATCCTGTGCCCACTGTCTGGACGGTTACTATGGCGACGCTTTGGCCCATGACTGCAGACGTGAGTGATGGTGGCAGATATTAAAGTATTTCTAAAAAACAAAGTGTACTCACATTTTATGTCACCTGCATGTATACCTGTATCTGAAACATATAAGCACAAAGTAGAACCTGTGTGTCTTCTCTCCGTCTGTTTATTGAACAGGTTGTACCTGTGTGACTGCGGGAACGATCCAGTCTGCTTGCAGCAACGGACAGTGTCACTGCGAGCGGCGGGCAGGGGCGTGTCCCTGCAGGGAGAACGTCACTGGCCATAACTGCGACCAATGCGCTCCTAACCACTGGAACTACGGTCAGGACGGAGGCTGTGAGCCCTGTCGCTGCGACCCACAGCACGCACTGGGAGCTCACTGCAACATGGTGAGGAAGCGTCAGGGCCTTTGGTGGCATGACAATGGCTCATGCAAAGAATAATCCTGATGAAATTTTGTGCTGTTTTTTTTTTAATCATATATCCTCATCAGTCTTTATTTACGACAGTTCACAGGCCAGTGCCACTGTCGTCCAGGCTTTGGGGGTAAACAATGCACAGAGTGTGAGCAGTTCCACTGGGGAGACCCTCAAGTGCAGTGTCAAGGTAACTCACCATGTTAGAAATACACATGATAGGTAGTGCTTGTAAACCGGAATGGGTGTCATGTAACATTTTAATTCCTCTGTGACCCTCCACACTGTGACACACAGTTAGGCTCTCTATTTGGAACCATAATCCACTCCTCAGTCTTTCAGTTAAAAGAGGACGAGATCAGCTTCCTGCTGTGACCTGATGCAGATCACACTAAATTCAATGTGATTTAGAGACAGATTTACCGAGGCTTTTGTACATGTTTGTCAGACGAGTATTGATCGAGCAGGCTTGAGTCACAGTTTGCCTGCTTCTTTAGTGAAGGTGCACATTAAGGTGGAGGGGGACAAGAACTAAAGGTTTATTATTGATTCCACTGGATTTACAAGGGAAATTTCTCCACTGCTTTAGACTTGTCTGCAGTGTTAGGTCTTGATTTTGCTCTCGATGAACCTACTGCAATTTAGCTAGTTTGCCAGAGACAAAGCTTGGTGTAATTTCAGAGTAACAAGCTCAGAAGACACACTGGGCATCACATTATCTCAAAATGAACAAAGACACACATTGCATAAATGCTATGACCGGCTTTAAGGGCTACAGACTTTTACCTCAACAAAAAGCTTGTCATTCAGACAAGGCTACACATAAAAATGAAGGAATGTGAGCTCTGTTGACTGTGTTGCAGCACAAAGAAAGCAAAGAGTTTGTGAGCGCAGTAAGTTCTTGCAAATTTGCAGCAGTCAAAGTCAAAGACAGCTTTATTGTCAACTATGCTACAGGACATACAGCACAATTGAAATTACGACCCTTGCGGACCCACGGTGAAAGCAAAGGTATAAGAAATATAAACATATAAAATATATATAAATATAATTTAAACGAAAGACTTTTTAGGTTAGGGCAGCATCAGTCCTTCAGAATGTAAGGCAATACACAAAAAGATTCTCAGAAACTAAAATATAGACCAGCACCTGCAATGAAAACAGAATCCAGTTATTTTACAAGAGGGGAGGGGAGTGGACAGTTTGTATTCACTACACTTGAATCTGAACTCGAAGTCACTACAAGCTGCAGCTGCACTCAATTTTGTTTGGATAAGACATTTGAAGTGTGGCTGCCGTCACCTCAGAATTACTGAGATATTGACTTTGTCAAAACCACCTACACCTGCTGCAGTCTGAGCTTCCTGCCCAGCACTTCTGACCCTGTCCCTTCGTCTTTACATTGGATTTAGTTTGTTCTCTTTCTGTGTTGCTGCATCTCACTATTATTTCTGTGAAGTTTACTTTAATGACAGAATAAAACCTAAAGATTTTAATATTATCATGCACTATTTCATGAATAAATCTGGCTCACGGTTATGCGTTTTGTGGAAGTAAGTCTACCTGCCTTAGTCAGGCTTGAGTGGATTCTCTGTTTGATCTGATCATCTTTCTGTTTCCTCTTCTCCCTCACCTCCTCCCTTCAGAATGTAACTGTCACCCGCTGGGCTCAGAGATGGCCCAGTGCAACCGAACCACGGGAGCATGCGAGTGCCGTGAGGGTGCAGCGGGGAAGCGGTGTGACGAATGCGCTCGGGGCTTCACTGGGGTCTTCCCCAAATGTGTCGGGTGTCACCCTTGCTTCCAGCTGTGGGACGATGCGCTGTGTCAGATCAAAAGGGACCTGGAGCACATTCAGTACACCGTGCAGAAGATCCTGGAGAGTGGGATCACGCCGGGCATCGGGGACACGCGCATCAAAGAACTGGAGCAGAAGCTGAAGCTGGTGCAGCAGCTGATCAGCGGGGAAGACAGAGACAGGATCCACCAACTGATTGGACAGAGCATCGATGACCTCAGGTAATGATGTCATACTGTGTTTGGATGTTCTTTTTTTTCACCTGCACCCTAAAAACTAACTAATCAGTACCTAATGATCCAGGGCTGAGATTGCGATGACCGACGGCCGTCTGATGGGCGTTAGCAGAGAGCTAAATGCAACTGCAGAAGAAGAAGGGGTGCTGAGACGCACGTTGGATGATCTGGAGAGAGAGCTAAGGGATATCAACACCACCGTGGCTCACAAACATAGTCTGCTGGATGACTACCTCACAGCAGGATTTGCAGGTAGCAAAATCAATTATGCTCACAAAAATGTCTTATCACCAACTCAGCATCAGCAGACTATAAAATGTGTGTAATGTGTGTAAATATACCATAGATAATTAGGGATTATTCATAGCTATTAATCACAAACACGTCTCATCACAGATCAGTTTGAGAAAGTGAAGAAGTATTATCGAGAGTCGGTGCAGGCTGAGGAGAAATGCAATGCCTCAGTGTCTGGTCCTCTCAGCCCCGTGGAACAGTCCAAAGAAACCCGCCGTGTTACTGAGGACCTTCTGGATGCCAGTAAAAGCAAGTTCCTACGGGCTCTTGCTGCTCAGAACAAATCGCTGAACGAGCTGCAGCAGAAGGCCCACGACCTGGACAAGAAGGTCCATCACCTCAGTCACAAGGTAGGCAGCATTTTCATTTTGAGGTGGAATACAATTAGAAAAGAAAGAAAACCAAAGCCATAAAAATCAGCAGTGATCACAGTGTATGAACTGAAGAATAAGCAATATGTGTATCACAACAAAAGTTTGCAAGGTCTCCTCAAGCAAAACCCAAGTGAAATCTTTGATTCATGTGACTTTAAGAATATTAGTAGACCACCTTTATCCAGTAAGGCACAACAATACAAATCTGCCCAATTTGTTGTGAATACAGCGAGGTTACTTCTAAGACGAGACAATGCTCTTGTTTTGCCTCATAACTGTTAATACATTTGATGTTCTGAAGTCCTACAGTGATATCTAGTGGCCAATGTCGTATTGCTGTGCACAGGGTCAGTGGAAATCCATTATCAGTTTAAGTGTACCTTATATTTTGAATACTGTCACAGTTTTACCTTACTGTCAAACAGACCTATTTGGGTCTAAACAGCTGACCTACATTTGAGAAAATGTAATTCAGAAGGAAAGGACTGTGTGACAGTAAGCTGTGAAAATATTTCTAATATAACATGCACTTAAACTGGTATTGGATTTTTAGGTAGGTGTTGTTGTTGTTTTTGACCTCATGCACAGCAGTATTTTAAAAATGTATATTTACTTATCTTTTTATTCCACTCACTCAATTGTTTCCACGTAAATGGAAATGCTCCCTTTAGGTATGTGGTGGCCATAGCAATGCCAGTGTAAATGGCAGCTGCCCAGATAGCCAGTGCGGTGGAGCCGGTTGCCGTGACGATCAGGGTAACCTTGTATGTGGAGGAGAGGGATGCAACGGGACAGTTAGCACGTCTGCAGCAGCACTGAATCATGCCAGAAACGTCACCGACAGTCTGAACGCTGCTAACGAGGAGCTGCAGGGTGTCCTAAGAAAGGTGCTGATGTTTTCACTGAATACACAGAAGAGTTGGCGTGATGGTGTATCATCTTTGTCTGAGCTCTTGGTTCTCTGTGTCCAGCTCCAGGATATAGCCTCTCTGACACAGGATGTGAAAAACCAGGCAATGAACACGGTGGAGAAAGCCCAGGAAAAGAAGGACTACTTTGAAAACAACAACAAGAAGCTCAAAGAATTCATTAAGAAGATCAAAGATTTCCTCACTGGTATGTTGAGGACTGGTCATCATTGTAGAACGTCTGCTCTGATCTTCAATTGTTTCTGCATTTTAAATATGTTGTCTCTCCGTCCTCCCTGCTTTACAGAGGAGGGAGCAGATCCAGAGAGCATAGAGAAGGTGGCCGAGCAGGTCCTGATGATCACGTTGCCTTTCAACAGGACCACGCTGGACAAAATGATCATGCAGATTAAGGACAGCCTCTCCAACCTCAGCAATGTTGATGGGATCATCAACCAAACCTCGCAGCACATCAGCAAAGCCAAGGAGCTGCTGGACAAAGCAAAAGATGCCAAGTAAGATCACATTTATCCTCAAAGCTCACCTTTCGTTTGTGGATCCGTATAAAGCTCAAGGTGTTTAAAAAACAATTTGTTGTTTCATTAGGATTAAGGAATAAGACTATTTCTTGTAAGTGGCTTTAGTGTCACATGTAACCAACATATATGACATTTTGGGACTGTATCTCCCAAAATGTCAAACTTTTGATCTGACAGTTGATTATCTGTGTATTTCCAGCTCGTTTCCACTGCCCCCATGTGGCCAAAATCTATTGTAATATACAATTGTAAATGTAATATATCAATATAACAACACCATAGTACTGTAAAATACCCCTTCATTAACATGTGATATTTCCATGTGACTCTCATGGCGTTTCTCCAAATAAATGCAATGAGAATCAGTTGTCCATTAGCTGTCACAAGAGATAGTACACTGGTCACACTTTTCACAATGCTTTCCAGAACACACCTCTTTCTGTTTTAATTGTGCCTTTACTTTACATGTTTTGTTTGTTTCAGTCATTTTAAAGTAGCAGTGACTTTGTGCTGGTGTGCTTATCTAATTTCTGGTGGTGGCTTTATGCAGGATGGCAGCAGAGGGAGTGAAGGATACGGCCAATAACACCAAGCAGGCGCTGGACGAGGCTGAGAAGGCCATAGAGAGAGCGAGGACAGCCCTGATGGAGGCCCACGAGAACCTAAACGGCACAAGGAATGCTACTGCTGAGGTGCAGCGTGTCTGAAAACTGACTGCGTTCTCTGTACTACCTCCACAGTGGACCACCTGCCTGTAGAATGAGCACTTTAATTCAAGTGCTGTGTTTTCTTTTTCAGCACTGCATACTTTATTCTTTCGAATCTCCCCTTTTCCCACCTGTAATTTGGTATTTTTTTTAATGGCTCATTTCCTCCCAGGTGGATGAGAGGCTGTGGCAGTTGGACAATAAGCAGATGGAGGTCATGATGCGTTTAAACAACCTCTCCATTGGGGTGGAAGCTCTGAGGAACAAGACAGAGCAGAACAGGCAGATGGCAAGGGATGCCAAAGCACTGGCCGACAATGCCACACACCAAGCGTCCTCACTGGAGCAGGTGAGTATGTGGGTGGTGTATGAGTGGATAAATAATGTGGATTTTTTTTTCTTCCAGTAAATGTAGCAAAACCACAACTAACAGTACTGTGTTCTCTCCCAGAGCTTGAACGACACAGAAAAACGATTCCATGAGCTCCAGATGAAGGTGGACTCTCTTGACAAGGAGTCCGGTGGTCTGAACAGCATTAACCAGAGGGCAATGGACATCAAAAAGGAGGCAGACAACCTCTTAAATAAAGCTGCCACTGGGATAAAACAACTGGACAGTGAGTACATGAAGCAGCTCTTTTTGAGGCTACATACAACACATTTCCATTTAGCCTGGGAGGAAATTAGAGTGAGTTAGTGTTAGTGTAACATGACAGTTGCAATATCAACTATTTCGGAAAGGATTTACTGTGATTACTCTTTGGTTTTTAAGGGCAAAAATTGGCATAAATATTACTTATTTTGTCATCAACAACCTAATTGCATATCAGAAAATATCAAAACTGCTACCTTCACCTCTGTTTTGGCTTTGAGGATTTCAGATCAATCTTCTTTGTCAGCTTCAGCTTCATCAGTGTTGTCCAATGTTCACCTTACTCTGTTAAAAAACACTGTGTTCACACTACACTTAACACTTACTTCTGAGAGAGAGCCACAGAAAGTCTATTTAGGGGCTGATGCTCACTGACATGCTGTACCATCAGGTTACCTACAGTATGTTCCAATAATACAATCCATTCCCAGCTGATTCATAACAGAAATACTACTGTTTGTGCACAGGTTTGTCTTCTAATTGTGTAGTTGACAAGCCAGTTAGTTTATCAAAAGAAAGCATGTAACAATACAAAAAATGGTTGATGCCCTGAAATGAAAGTAATAAATGCCCTGAGGAGGGCAAATCAATCCTTTTAGATTCTAGGTTTCAGCTTTAATTGTTGAGGTTTGCTCTGGTCAAAAGTGCCTGCTGGCTGCAAAACGTTGTAAGTGAGTGACATGTTGAGCTACAAAAATATTTATAACAATCCATTTCATATGGAGCATTCCGGCAACTCACTATGGAAACAAGAATTCCTAGAATTAATTCAGATGGCCTTTACTCACTGTGGTCTGCACCTCACTGTGTGTGAGTTATCAGTACATATTGAATTCAATAATTATGACTTATAATTAGCCTCATGGTTCCTGCGGAGAAATGATTCATCCTTAATAGTTTTCAACTGTACATTGCCCTCCTCCTCCATTTTGAGCTCTGTCTCGCTCTGTCTGTGCGGCCGCAGGACTGGAGAAAAAGTTCAAGAGCAACGAGCGGCGGATGCAGAAGCAGCGCATGGAGCTGGACGAGCTGAAGGAGAACGCCACCGTGGTGCGGGACCAGATCCGTGAACAGGTGCAGAAGTACAGTAACTGCGTGTGAGGATGTCACAATTCCCTGTTTACTGTTTGCTGCTGCAGTCCAGAGCGGCGTATGACTGACCCATGAGAATGAGACACCGCTCTGGAACCTCCATGTTTTTTTCACTGGTGTTTCATCTTTTACACATTACCTGTCAAGTGTTATATCACAGAAATGCCTTCTTCTGTCCATGTACTGTACCATATCATATCAGCACTATACTGTGTGCTGCTGATGTCTGTAAGCTATTACAACAAGTGAATGACCTGTGGAGAGTATTTTTTCACTGTATAGGCCGTGATGATTGATTTAATAAATGATAAACAGAAAACATGTATCAGAGTATGTTATCAGAAAATTGTTATTTTGACCAAAACATTTTATGTGTTTTTAATGTAATCTGACCATGTGATGGTAGTGTGGTATTTACAATATGACATCCCTACTGAGAAATACATGGACATTTTTGATTTCATAAAAATTACATCTTGTGTTTATTTTTATTACAAAAAAAACTATTGATTAAATACATATAAATGCATATGTAAGTATTCTTATAAGCAAAATTAATTCTGAGTTGTGATGATGGAGACAAAATAAATTTGATACAGTTTATGTAACAACATGACACCATGTGTCCTGTTTGTGTGATGATGTGCCATGATGATGTGCGATATTTACAAGTTTTGTGTTCACATGTAACACATTTGCAACAATAGATGTTTCATGCAGTTGTTTCAGTCCGTGGTCACAAGGGGATGCAGTATGTTTTCTCTTTGTTCAGCTATCTTTACGTCTGTTCCAGCTTCTATCCACTTTTCACAACAGACACTTTGACATGTTTTGGCAGGGAAAATACATGTGTGTTGAATAATGATTATTATTGATAATAAATCCCTTTACTTGAGCCATTTCCAGGACCCTGCTATGCTAGAAGAAGACTCACTGCAGCTTCCTCAGACACTTAATAGAAAGGAATTGTCATTAATGGCACTACTTCAAACTAATTTCTTTACTGCTATGACAAGTCAAACTGTCTGCTTTGAAAAAAGACCTCTAACAAACCCAGCCAGGTGTTTTCTCATAACTGGACAACTACCCACACCGTTTGTGTGTGTGTTTGCGCTTCATTCTGAAATGCACTGTTGGTTCACTGTCATCTGTGCTATTTTTGGCACACAGCTATTTGCAATGAAAGAGCTCCAAAAGCCCACTGTACACAACCAAAGTTAGCAACTAGCCCAGCAAAAACAGCAAGTTCACCATCTCAATAATATCTTAATAAGATTATGATGTCAGTGTTTTGTTTTGCAGCCACATAATGTAAAAGTGCAATATGAGTTAATGTTACGCCCAGCTCTCTCACTTTTGACTGTCTGTCTGTCATAAGGGGAGGCGTGTGACGCCCTCTTTCTCATATGTGAGCATGTAACCAGCTTCTGTAGTGTTTTTTTTTAATAATGCAAATTTTAATACAGGACACCTGCACCTGATTGGAGCCACAACCACTGGAGGTGTGGCCATGCTGTCTCTGATTGGAGCGCAACATGTTGTATTTTTTAAGCTCATCATGTGTTTTTTATGAAGCCCCAACCAATAAATACATTATTTTTTATGAAATATCTATCAATTATCATCAATATAATTTAATTAAAATTTCATCCTTCTTATTTTCACAATTTCACAGTTTGTCGTATTGTATATTAGTTCATTTCATAATGGTGTTTTTCCCAAAATGGCCTTTCATTTCAGAATGTTTTTCAGGAGAATGACTTTTTTATAGAAATGGTTACATAATAAATGATAAATATTTCAGAATAATACATAATGTTTCATAATAATGGGCAAATATTCCATTATAATGACGTAATTTTTTTAATGAATTTTGAGTCAATTGGGGCGCCATGCTTTCTGATGATGCTTTTCTCAGGGAACGGTGCTGTTCTCTGCAGGGTTCTGGCACTGGATCCTGAGCTCTAACAAAGAGAGGCTGTCCTCCGGCAGCACAGAGAATGTGTAATATGACAGAGATTTACAGCAGGCTTTGTCCTGGAGAGCTCGGGCTGCCCAGCAGTGAGGCTCAAACACCTGGACAAACCCCACACTGTGTTCGAGAGGGGACTGCACCTGTACACTTGTCGAACTTAATGCTACAGAAGATGAATTCATTGGATTAAATATAAGATACACGATGGTCTTTGTTCCCTACTGTATGACTTACTGAAAGAAACCATCCCAGCCACCTGTTGGGGGAGGCTCATGTTTTGAGGCCGAGCAGGCAGTCTGGGATCTGTGCGCGGGCACGGGTGCTGCTCTGGGTGCAATCAAAGGGAACCTAATCCATCCAGCAGGGAGCGCGCATTCCTGCTCCACAGTCAGAGCAGCACAGTGCGCAGACCGGGGCTCCTCGGAAAATGTGCAGTGGGTTTGTAGAAGAAAACCTGTCAAGGGAACCAACTGTTCATATCCAAAATCTAATTGACTTTTTTGTGAGTATTTATATAAAAATACATTATTACGGACACTGTTTGTCGAGAAATATTGTTTTTAGTCTCTTCTTTTGCTTCTGTAACCTTTTGCTTATATAGCTCATATCATAGCATGTTTCATGTATGTAATAATAATAAACAATAATAATAATATATCTGTATTTCCACAAGTGGCAATGGTTTTACATGGGACACATCTGTAGGAAACTAGCTTTCAGAGAATCATATTTTGTTTAAGGTAGTTTTTAATGTAGCTTATATTCATGTACATCATGTCATGTACATGCAAACATTTTGACAACAAAAAACATATTCAAGCAATCAGCTGAGATGCCTATTAATGAAAAGGATTGTTTTATCACTTTATTTATTTTTTTATTTTTTTACAGAAGCTGAATATTGCCATGGAAAGTAATCCGCTTTTCTGATTCTAAACTAGCTGTCAGTACATTTATGCTATTTGTATATTTAATTAAATTATATTGTGGGTTGTGTTTTTTTTTTTGATATCTCAGATGTTTTTATTGACAATACAGTGACTAATGAGGCAAATCCAGGGTGGAAGTAATAGTGGTAAATAACAATTTTGTACCATTTGTGGAGATTGACTGTGATCAGTGACTGTACCCAGACGGTGTGTGCAGATTGAAAGGTAGATAACCATAACAACTACAGCTGCACTGACACACAGATAATAGAGTCTGATCTAGTTCTGTATTGTAGCCCATATTCTTTGATGATTTGAACAGTTATTTTTGTTACTGATTCATCTTCAAGGGCATGTGTCAGTAAAATGTGTTTCACTTTAATGGAGACAAATGTATGCAGACTGGTTGAAAGTGGTCATTACTTCTGTTTCCAGAGGCTCCTAGAAAAAAAAAACTGTGGTCAGTAAAAAACAAATAAACAAAAACAACCAATAATATTGTTTCAAATGGCCTATTCGCAACAGGCTACTTTTTTTCCCCTTTTCATCCGCCCACTCGGGATTCGAACCAGCGACCACTGCGTCGGCGGCTCCGCCCCCGGCCCCCCGGCTCCGCTCCGGTCCGGGAGTCCGGCGCGGGGTTTCCAGCGCAGGGGCGCAGGAGTCAGAAGTGAACGACGCTCAGCTCCGCTTGTGTCCGGCGGCTCCGCAGCAAGTGGACCGGGAGGGTAGCGAGCTTCATACAGCTCCATACAGCTCCAACACAGGAGCGAACATCCGAACCAGCACCGACACGGTGAGTAACTGAGGGAAAACACCACCACGCAGAGGAGCTCACCGGACAGTTTGTAACATTTCACCTTAACTCTGAGTTCCCTCCGAGGATTGATGTTTTTTTAATGAATGTTTTTAAACAGTCGTAGAGAAAACGAATGTGAGTTAAAGATAACAGGCGGAAAGTTTCTCCTGCAACTCAATTCAGAAGATCTAAAAACGCAAACTAACTTAACCTACACTTTGACCTTTTCGCGTGAACTTCACCGTTTCCCGTCACATTTTGGAACCCGCAGGTGCCGTGCCGCGCCGCGTCGCGCCGTGCCGAGCTGAGCCGCTGCCGCCCTGACGTGAACGCACACTTGTCTCGATGCGCTCGGAGATGCGAGCCCCGCTGGTCCTCCTCGTCTGCGGTGAGTCGTCACTCCGCGTTTTCTGCTCCGCAACAAACGCCTCAGAAGTCGCTCAGTGAACGCGTGGTGAAGTGTCTCCAGGTCACTGGGCTTGCTTTCATTAGTGCATCTTTGTAGTCCGGTTTTTGATGTGATTTCACCTGATGATTTCACTAAGTAAGTGTAAGTCAGGCGTTATATAAACCTGATTTTCCTCCTGTTTTCGAGATACAAACTATTTTAAAACAGGGCAATAGAAGCTACTTTAACAGGAATATTGGTGTAAAAGGCAGGACAAAACAAACATCCCTTCACCTCTATTACCTAAGGGAATCTCAAAATTGCCATTTATTTGCCCATACAAAACTGCACTTGGATTTTGCCCATTTTGCAGTTTCATGTATTTAACTGTTCTAAAGAGCAGTAAAACCTAGTGTGAGCCAAAGCGTGAAGTATCCTGGTGGAGAGAAGTTTTTTTTAAAAAAGTGTATTGTTGTGTAGCAGACCTCACTGTAACCTCTCTGTGAGCACACAGCGCCTGCATTCACATTCACTCCAGCAAAAGCCCAGGTCCAACCAGAAGCCTGAGCGTGCAGGATGTCGGCCCCTCAGATAAGATAGCTGCAGTGTCTTTTTTAGGGCCCCTGGTGCCTGTCCCTGTCTCTGCCTGTCTGTCCCCCTCTCTCCTGCCCTGTCTGTCTTGCGGGTGGTGTTGCTCTGTTTATGGTCCTCCTAAAACGGCCCAGCTGAGTCCGCAAATAGAGGCAGCCGCTCCACACCTACCTACCACTCTGGATGCCTGTGTGTCTCCAACACTGCAGTTTTTTAAAAAAAAAAAGTGACAATTAAAGCCAGAAAAAACAACACTGAAAAGTTCCAAAGTGTATTTTCGTCCACGTGCCTCACTCAAAGAGGAGGTGCGCTCAGCGCTATCAGTGCGCTACAGATTTATGTGAGTAATGACCCTCAATAAAACACGTCCTCATGCTTTGTTCCCCGGAGCGAGAGGACAATGGGCTCATTGCTCCTGTTAAAGTCTATTAGCGCCTGCTGTTACCACCCAGGGTGTCCCCTCAGACACGATCACCCATCATGACCGCAGCGCTTTATGAAGCCTGACAAAGCTTCCCCAGGTTCTTGCAACCTTTTCTGTGGTACCTTCTTTTTTTATTTTCCAGCACTTTGCAGTCATTGTATATAGTTTAAAATCAGGGAAACGTCATTATGAGCTGCAATGCACAGTAAGACGGCAGTAATAAGGAGATACAAGGTCAGAGACTTCATAAATACAGAAGCAAGGCTTTAATAAGTTACAAAAAAAACATGTACGCTCCTCATTATTTTTGTGGGAGTGATGGGATTCTCCACTAACTATTTTAAGTTCCAACTCTTTTTGGGTATTTGCCTGCTACTGTATGTGCCAGGCTCAGCTGACGTCACGCGTTTTTCTTTTTTCTGAACCTTTTCACGTTCAACTTCTAGTGAGCGGTGGATAGAAGACATGATAGATGGAGGGGGAGCGGAGAGGGGTGGGGGCTGATTTCATCTGTTCAGTTCCTCCAGCATTGACTCTGTATGGACAGGAGGAAACACATGAGTGAGGGTTGAAACAGAGTGGGAAAAAATACTCTCACCGTATCTTTCCACTCATATCTCAGCTGCATTCAGGTTTCCACCAGGTAGTCCAGGACAGTGTCTTGTTTTTTTTTCTTTAAACGTGGATAATCTGATGATTTGCAGGCTAATAATTGTTTTTCTGTTTGTTGTGTATGAAGCCACCTCACACGTCAGGGCTTGTTGTTGGCCATATGAAAAACTCCTTGTCATGCGAAATGAATCACAGTTCGCCATGAGCTGATCTGGTTTTATGTCATCTGGTACCTCAGCACCCAACGAGCCCATTCATCTCTTATCTTAAAAAAAAAGTATTTAGTGTCAAAGTCGGATTTCAGAGTTGAAGGGTAATCCTCGAGATTGGAGCAGCTGGGGAGGTTTTTTTAGAAAATTCCCTGGAAAGGAAACGAGCGGAAAGTGTTGCAGAGAGAGAGCGAGAGATGGGATCAGCTGAGAGGGCACGAGAGGAAGAGCGGAGGAGGGAGTAGGAGCCGAGGATGTGTTCTCGAGCGGAAAGGCGAACAAGTGTGTCTGACCTGAAGTGTGTGTGTGTGTGTGTGTGTGTGTCCATAAACCTCAAGCACTGTCGTTGTGGAGATGGGGAGCTGTCTGTCCAAGCTCCGGACGCCTCTGAGGACAAGCTGCAAGGTCAAGGGTCCAAACCCCTGGGTCAGAGATGGTGTTAATTGGTGTGTGTGTGTGTGTGTGTGTGTGTGTGAGATAGAGTGAAACAAGGAGAGTGAAAGGACTCAAGCTGACCTCAGTGACAAAAGAATCAGCAGTGCCTCCACTCTTGTCCTTTTTCTTTTCTTCTTCCCTGGGAGCGGGGGTGGAACCTGTAGGAACCCGGTCGTATGTGCACATGTGTGTGTGTGTGTGTGTGTGTGTGTGTGTGTGTGTGTGCACACATGTGCATCAAGAGAAATTCTGTTCAGCAAATGGAAGAGCATTAAACCTGTTTACACTCACTTTTTAGCAAAAGCAGCACGAAGAAATCCCTGTTTCCCTGCAGTAATGACCTCTGTGTGCCATGTCGAAAAACTGGCGGGGCCGGCTCATTATTCTTGTGGAGAAGGAAGGAAGGAAGGAAGGAAGGAAGGAGGGAACTGAGAAGGAAGAAAAGAAGGAAAGGAAAGAACACTTAACATGAAAGGAGGTTGGGGTTTGCCTCATGATACCAAGTAAATCCTCTGTAATTCACCTTTATTGGAGGTTTGTGTGTGTGTGTGTGTGTGTCTGTGTGTAGGAATGGAGTTTTCTTTCACTGTGCGTGTGTGTGTGTGTGTGTGTGCATGGGCAGGTGAGACCTGGTATTAGGCAATGGGAGTGAGACAGTGTGTTCCCGAAGCCTTTGTGAGCGACAGCCTCCGGAAATGTGCAGATACCAGAACAATGGTGCAGTAAAGCCTGCTAACCACCAGCAGTGGAGGCAGAGAGTGAGAGGGGGAGAGGCCGAAAAATTGGGGGGGGGGGGGTAGAATGAGGACAAAGAGGAGAGAGAGAGAGAGAGAGAGAGAGACTTTAGGCACAGGGAGAAGGGGTGGGGGGAACAGGTTTGTTTATATGAAAGGACGGTGAGTTAGGTTTCCCCGTCCTGTTGACTGGGGCTTTTCTGGATGAAAAGAGGAGGTGGAGATAAAGGAGGAGGAGGAGGACTTAAGGGGCAGGATGAAGGGGCGGGGGGGTGGGGGTGGGGGTGGGGGGGTAGGAAATGGAGCCGTTCCCATTAAAAACAATGGGGCGGTTGGTGCACTGACGAACCTGAATGGGAGCTGCCATGTGCCCACAGTGTGGAGGTGATGGGCGGAGCTCACGCTGTACCATGACTGTCAGCACACACAACACAACACGGGCACATTCATCACGTCAACGCGCCTGTGGAGCGCACGCACACAAGGTGGACTGATGCGGAGACTCTCAGGCAGATGTGCGTGACGGTTTGCACCTTCCCACCCTTTCTCAGGAAGGTGGAAGAAGGGCCGAGTATCTCCCGTTCCCCACCAGCTCGAAATGCTCGTCATGAGCGGTGCTGGGAAAGTTACTTGAGAAATGTAATCAATTACTCAAAGTATTGAGAAATTCAGTGGAGATAGTAGCTGTAATCACTGCTGTCTTCTGGTACGTGACTATGTCACTAAGTTGTGCGTTACAGCCCGACACTGGTGCAGGTGAAACGCGATTGCTCAGTCACTCCAGAGTGTATGTTAGTTTAATTGTAGAGGGATGACGAATCACAGAGCCCCTCTGACCTGTTTGTTACCTAGCAACAAGCAAGGATAAGAGCCTGACAGAGCAGGATTGGGGGGTGGCTTCTTTTCTTTTCTTTTCTTTAACAGAGACATACTTTGATTGAGGTCATATACTGTAGATTTAGATTTGTGTGGTGTGGTTAAATGACTCAGCGGCAGCCTCGCTGTAAAATGAATGGCAGTGGTTTATAATCAGTGCTGCCCATTATGTCAGAGGGTCACAGTGGGGCTTTGTGTACCCAGAGTGCACTCTGGCTCTATGTAAACTCTACGTAAAGCCACTTGAAGAGAAGAGAGTGTCGGGCAGGGCCCTGGGGTTTGAACTGCAGACCAACGTGAGGGGTGAGCTCACATGTCTCTCTGACACGTCCCCCCGTCTTTACCTCTTCACCTCACATTTTGTTTTATGAGTCTTTTATTGCTAATGCCAGACTAATAACAGATTGTGTTGTTCGGCGTTGTTAAAAAACACACACACACATACACTCTCAGACACCTCTAATTACCTAATAGCAGAAAAGCAGCAATTACAGCGTGAAACTGCTGCATGTCAGGGTGGATGAAGGGATGAGGAAGGAAGGAAGGAAGGATGGAAGGAAAGGAATGATGATAAAGTCAAAGATGAAGTAAGGAAGGAAGGAATTGTACAATTAATGCAATCGCTATTTTCTTGAGCGATTTCAGATTGTGTTGCCCTGGAGGCAGGCTGACCTCTGCCCACAGTGTGTGGTGGCTTCATCTTGTTGCCCTGTAACACACACACACACACACACACACACACACACACACAGAGTCTAATAAAACCTTGGGGCTTGTAAACGTGGGCCAGCTGTCTCATGTCTGTGTTCCAGGTCACTGACACTGACATGAGCATTACCCAAAGGCCCGCAGCATCACACAGCATCACACAGCATCGTGTAGTGTCTGGATTTTGTCATGATGTTTTGTGATGATCCAGGCTGTTCCAGTAACATGACACACATTGGCTCTGTTTTTGCTGTTTGATAGAACTGTGTTAAAGGAACACGGCCATTTAAAAATACCATAACGTGTCTGCGTTTCACACGTTTAGGTTCATTTTGTGAGGCTTCCATTTATTTCCACATGCTGGAGAAACTGGCTTATCTGCTTGTCTTGCTTACTTTGCATTAAACAGGTACTTGAGCAATGCACTAAATGCACTATTACACTGCCACAAAGTTGGGGTCATCATGCAACACTGATAGTGTTTTCATTTACTATTATTCAGTGATCCTTCAACACTGCAGCTCAGTTTTTGTCGATTTTCCAAGTTACCTCATTGTCATGTACTACAATACCATGCAACAATGATATCATTAGTTAGGCAGCAAATTCACCGATTGTCGCTTTGCATGGAAAGAATTCCCGGGTAATGTCGTAAAACAAACAGCCATTGATTTGTTTCTTCCTGCTCGCACTCTCGCGCACACGGCACTCCCCTGTGCACTGTAACTCATGCAGTGTTGTGCAGTGTCTGACCAGTGCCTTTGGCCACACACAGGTTAGCCTCTTGTCTCCAGCTCAGGAAAGCAATTACACCATTTAATAGTCGGGCACAACGTAACGACACGATTGGGTGCGCTGATAGTCGCACGCGAACGCATGAGCGGAACAACAGAAACATTCAGTACGCGCACGCAGCAATGAGCCACATCAACCAAAAAGCAGACGGCGCGCAGACGCACTAATGACAAGTCCCACGTGTGCCCTCTGTAAGCGAGGCCAGGTTTTCTCCGCCGCAGGCTCTGAGCAGCACCTACGGCGAACACGTCTGCGCTCGGCTGGGCGCTCCGAGGGCAACAACGCGCACAACAACGGCTGAGTAACTAATGGATGAGCTGGTTGACCGGCGGGCTGCACCCGACATCTGCCGGCCACGTGCGTGCCTCCTGTTGAGCTTCGGGCAGCGCGGCAGCGAGGAGAATTTGACAGATGTGATCAGCATCCAGGCCCCGCTGCACTTTGTGGCTGCGCTGTTGTGCCTTTGTTTGTGGTGGTCCACAGAACTCTGGTTTACATGCCTTTTTTTCTTTTTTTTCTTATAAATTTTAAAGATGGTCTGATGATACAAACTCACAACCATCTGATCATGAGCCTGCATCAGGGTCAGATCCAGTAATGTTGGGAAATCTTCAGTAACTGCAGACATGTGGGAATGGGGGGGTTTGGGTTGAGGGGGGGCAGCATGGGCAGCGTTTTCCATCAAGCTCCACGCTCCGCTGTCCCACCTGTTGCTCGCGACGCCTTGTTTCCGTATTACCCCCCCGACGCGGAGCGATTCAGACATCTCCAGGACAGGACGGGAATGTGGGTGCGTCTCCCGCGGCGGGGCCAGCTGCCTCCCAGTGCCGGGCCTTGTTAATATAACAGCATGAGGAATGGCTGTTACGGGCTGGCCTCGCTCACTGGAGCTCAGAAACAGCTGAGGGACATTCAAAGACCATGTCGGGTCAGGAAGACATAAATAATGAATACAGTCCACCTATAGGCAGAATGGCAAGTAGGCTTTTGAAATATAAATGCTGTAATACAAATTCAAATATTAATCTCAGTTCTCTGAATCCAGAGGACTCATATTTCATTAGAATATCATAATCAGAACATGGTAAGATCAGAGAGAAGTGTAAGCATGTCATGTGGACCAGGATTGTTTCCTGCTGGACTTTCTGGGAGCCCCCTCCCGCTGCGGGCCTGCGCTCCGGCCGCCACCTTTCACACCGCCGGTGACGGCGCCGCTGCGGACGTCGTCTTCCCCTCATTTGCCATAATGACGCATGACAGCAAGGTCAGCGGTCATATTGCAGCGCGGCGCTCTGATTACGGAAGGGAGGATGAAAGGAGCGAAGAAAGGTGAACGGCAGGGCAGGGAGGGGAGTCACGATGTCGGAGGAGAAGGGAGCCGGAGAAGCGGGAGCCGAGGCTAATAAAGAGGCGAGGAGGGAGGAGAACAGCTGGACGGTGTGGCCGTGGGAGTCGACCATCCATCAGCTCAAGTGCAGAGCAAAGAGAGGACGGAGACACAGAGGGGGAGAATGTAAACTAGTTAGCTGAGAGGAGTTAAAAATAAAAGGCTGTTGACGTTTCACTGCCTGACGGCCGCTGCTAAACTTATCCGTGCGCTCGCTCAGGTCGGAAAACCCAAAACGCTGCTATTCTCGTCCGCCCCTTGCCCTGCGCGGGCGAGCTGGTGCCGGACCCGCCGTCCGAGCGGAGGGGCGTCCGCGCCATCTGCTCACTCCTCCCGTCATTTCCTGCACTGTTTACGCTGGTGGATGTGACAGCAAACTGTGCCTCGCCGACTGGTTCCAGTGGAATGTGTCATGTTGATGCCACATCTCCCCCACCCCGCCCCCAAACACACATGCCCAGAGCTGGAGGAGTTAGCTACACTGCGCGAGTGGATGGACACAGAGAGGTGACAAAAGACAAACCAACACGAAGCGTCTCTGCAAGATGTCTCCATCTGTGCTATCCCAGTGAACAAGACTCGGCCTGGTGCCCGACTGTCCGGTCACGAGACGGGCTTCTTTTTCACGGAGATTAAAACAAATCCCGTCACGTGCTCTTTAAAAAGTTCTCGCGTGCCGCCCTTTCCGTTTACCGAGGCCGGTTGAAAGAGAGGGAATCAAAGGCCGGGATAAAAGCAGAGCGCACCTGAGGGGGGGTGTGTGTGGGGGGGTTGGAATTCATCTGTGGAAATGAAACTGGGACGATGCCCTGCAGGCTGCAGCGTGCATTCTGTAACGCTGACAGTGAAAGCATCGCTGGCCTGGAGTCACGTTTCACTGTCCTGCGGCACGAGCACAGTGATATCTAACTGTACGACTGGAGTAGGCTAACAACAGCAGGCAGTGATGAAATCTAAACAAAAAGCTGTCGCCCACATAAACGCTTCTCACCAATGACGAACCTGAACGTGGTGCATGGCTCCAAGGGGCTGAGTAAGTTCAGGCTAACGGCTGGTTCAGCGGCAGTACTTTCTGCGCTGAGACCCCCTGCGTGCACACACACACACACACACACACACACACCACCAGCACCACCAGCAGCACCTCCTGCTTCTCCTCTCTCAGCTGTCAGCCCACATTCCTGCCTGCCTCTCCATTTATGGGAATGGAGGGAGGATAGGGACAGAGAAAAAGGGAAGAAGCTCAGACGTCTAATCAGCCACTACATCACAATTTGTCCTGGATGCCACAGATAGATGAAGGGAGAGCGACGTGAGCCGCGCCACAAACCAAGCCCACTCCACCGAGTCAGCGTATGTGGAAAACCCACTGCAGGCCTCTGAGTCCTGTTCCTGAACTGTGGGGTCATGCTTTCTTTGTGAAGTATGTCCCCAATAAACTGACAAATATCTCTCTATGAGAAAAAAACAACACGCAGTGTCCCACATCCTGATGTGACATCTTCACATCGCTAGCTTTGTCTAACAATTCAGAATCACTGAACAAAGATCCAATAAATCATGTGATGAGTCTCTGGTAGTTTTGCTTGATAAATGATTCAAATATTGAATCCATGTAGGCCTGCAGCTACATGCCTTCATCATTTCCTAGATACACAAGATGATGCCTTCAAATGCCTCGCTGTGTCCAACCAACAGTCCCTAGGAATTGATGATAGAAGTAGGAGGCTGGTCCAGCCACAGGGCCGTGACGCTCCGAGGCAGCTGATTTAAAGGACTGCTTTATGTTGTGGGAGATACACTTATGCTACTGTTTTATTTTTGCTTATTTAGCTAGACGTTACACCCAAATACTTACGTTTCACGGGCGTTAAGATGGCACATTTAGGTCTGTAGACAGGCTTCTATTTAATACAGTGTTTCTGTCAAGTATCAAAAGGCATCTTCACACAGTTTCTAATGAAAAGGCTCTCTTCTGTCCACACCGTCGTCTGGTTTCACCCTTTTACTCTTCACCTTCTTTTCATTTTCTCCGCCCACAGCTCCTGGGCTTCATCAGCGCTGCACCTGCGCGGGTCGAGCCTCCGCTCTGTTCACTCCCACTGAGAGATGCCACCTTCCATTTCTCTCTCTTCACACCCTCCTACCCCCGCCGCTGGTCTGGTCACTGTCAGCTTTATGACCCAAGTCCCCCTGACTGTCCCAGCTTCAGCGGGATAGTAACAACAGATGCATCATGGCCGATATTTGATATTTGGACTGATGAGGCTGTTTTTTTTGGTGAGATTGTAGTACCACCTCAGCCAGTGTAAAAATAGAGACAGAATAGTACTATCCCGATTTAAAAGGTCCCAGTTTTTGGCACGGCGTAACGACATGAATGAACATCTTGACAGTGTCAGCTCAGCGTGTGATGGGAGTCGAGGCGCGATGCAGACACACGCAGACACAAAACACACAGAGATAAAAGACGACGGGGAACCCGGTGATTATAACGACACATCAGACGTCTGGGTCGCTCCTCCACCCTCCTTGCTCTTTCTGACACGCACGCACACGTGCGCACAGACACACACACACACACCTTTGAGTGTGTGCCAGTAGTTTCCAGAATAGATATCAAGTTGTGCCTGCGTGGGCTTTCCCACTGGCTGTACAAAGATCCGTACTGTCTCTTCTCTTTCTCTCGACCATCACGTCGGCCATCTGACCCTCTCCGGTTTGGTTTTTCCACACTTTCCGTCTCTCTCTCTTTCTCTCTCTCACACACACACACACACAGTGGGATAAAGGGTGAGGGAAGGACCTCAGGCCTGTTTTAGCACAGGTCATTATGTCACTTGTTGTCTCTGCTGATAATGATAAATGTTAAGCAACTCAGATTGTTACCTTGTACTTGAACAAATCCTCTAATAGGTGCCTTTTGTGTAGACAACAACTGCATACCTGATGCTTACATTCACTTGAAAATTGGAGCATGTGTGTAAGGGTTTGTTTGGGTTTGTGCCAAATGAGTCCTCAGTTATAATACTGTAACTGTGTGTGTGTGTGTGTGTTGAGTTGCACAGGTGCGCGTTTGTGACCCACACTCGCTCACTCTGCTGGCACCGACCTGAGACTTGACTACAAGCCAGGCAAACACAAGTTCCCTCTGGTGTGTGTGTGTGTGTGTGTGTGTGTGTGTGTGTATGTGTGTGTGTGTGAACCCCTCCTCTGCACTGTTCCCAGCAGGCTTCCTGTCGTGACCTCATAGCGGTGTCAGGCTGCGATAATGCAGCGTCCCTGTCTACCTTCATCAGCTCCTCCTCAGGCCTGACAGTGTGAAGGCAGCAGGGAGACTCATTCAGTACCTGTTTATACTGTATTATTAAATTATTTATATTACCAGATTGTTATTACATTACATTAAGTGAAGGAGTGAGAGGCAAGAGCCTCTGCTCCATGATGTGCTGTGTCTGTTTTGAAGAAGAGACTCACTTTGTTCAAGAGTTTGATCAAGATATTTAAAGAGGCTTTTCAGATGCCAAAGATGTGATATGAGGGAGGCTATCTATGTGTCTGTCTGTGTGTGTGTGTGTGTGTGTGTGTGTGTAGGAGGGTTGACATGCTACATGTTGCCATGTTTGTAGAGGCCTACACACACACACACACACGCACAGAATGGAGGCAGAATTAGGAACACCTGTTGTGGGCAGACCATAGATTGACAGCCGGACCCCTGGGCCTCCAACCCTCCTCATACCAAATGTCCTCATAGCAACACACACGTGCGCGCGCACACACACACACACACACACACACACAGACTCCAGGTCCCAGGGGTGTGTAGGAGGAGAAATTCTCATCAGAGATGTCCGCTGGAATGCAGCACGGCTTCCGCAGGGTGCCATGAAAGTTTGTGAGGTTTATTTTAACTCCCACGCATAGCACGGCTACTCAGTCCCACCAGAGCTCCAGTGCTGACACACACACACACACACACACACGTCACATCATCTGGAAGTTGGAGCTGTGATTGAATAATTGTCCATTCATTTTGGCGGTCTTACACCTCCAAACCGTTGCCGGGCTATGTTGACCTCTGTGCGACCTGCGTGGGTCAGTTTCCAGAGTTAGCCTGTTAGCTGGGGCCTCTTCTCAGGTCACGTCTCTGGGCCCCCTGCAGACAGCAGAGCCTATTAACCTACAGGACTTCCTCAGGATGATGCCCCCTCCCACTGGATGTTGTCCCAACACTGACTCGGCTCTTCATCGCACAGGAGAAGTGTGGACTCTGACCACTGTCCATCTTTTTTTAAGACCAACTTAAAATCCAGTCATGATAGGAATCTGGTCAACTTGACAATAAACAACAAATAAACACCACCATGTTGCAATAGTATGACATCTTTCAGGTTCCCTGTATAGTCTTCCTGTCCTTCACGAAAACCTGCTCGTCTGCTCTACTGTCCGCTGGCATTAATGGGTCACCAGATAAATGTAAAGTCTGGAGTTGAATCAAAAATCATGACCACATCTACTGACAGGACATTACCAAAGCATATGCATAAACGTTCCCAGCAGTCTCCTTTATCCCCAAGTTGAAGTTAAACATTTGGATGGGGTTCAGTAGAAACAGTTTTTTATCAAGAACAGAAATAGTTTAATTTTTCAAAGTTAACGACGTATGATATGTTTCACAGATTGGATGGAAGTCTCCATCTGTAAATGTGTGACCTAAAGTCTTCTGCAGTGTCAGCTTGACAGCATCAGATTTTGCATCACAAAGCTTTGTGTCTCTGAGACTCTGCATGTCAGCTAGACGAGCAGTGCAGCATGACAGCAGGTCGAGCAGCAGTGTGCTGCTGCCCTCCCTGGTTAAGAAGTCTCAAGCCTGTTTCACCTCTGACCACGCCCAGCATCAGTGAGGGGTGTGGTTGGGTGTAGTCCAGAATGTGCTCTGTTCAGCCTGTCTCCACCAGCAGTGATGTCTCAGTGTCCTGGCGCACACCTGTACATCGCTGCAGCAAGTTGAGACGTTAAATCGCCGGAGGCCAGGGGGTGTTCGATTGCTTTCAGAACCATATAAGACTTAAGGGGTCATCCAGGTATTTTAATACATAAATCTGAACTGCCAAGGAAACCTTTGTTCCAGACATGTTGCAGGTATCATATAACAGGATGAGATGATTTAGTCGGAGGCAGAGGGGAACTGCGACTCTGTTCTCATACATGGCGAGGACATCTTATTTCTGTCACAGAAGCTTGTTACAAATGAAAATGTTTATCTATCAAAATGTTTAAACAATTAAACTACATAATTTACAGTTACAGAACAGACATGCAGAGTGTAAGGAAGAAAATGCAGAGTGCTGCTGGGAATTCTCCTTACAGATTGTCATCTTTATTCTTCTCTCCACGTCTCTGATGTCTGATGTTTGTGAACAGCTGATTCAGATTCAGTTTTGTGTGAGATAGACCCACGCATTGAGTTCTTCAGTTTCCTGTAGTAATTCTCCTTCTTCCTCAGGAAGTGATAAGAGCTTTTGATCTTTTTTTTTTTTCCTTTTTTCATGACGAAGAAAGAAAAAAAGAAGCCTTGATTTCAACCTGATTTTTGAGCCAATACTAATATCCATAGTTTCACTCTGCACTGTTGTTGGCAGTAATTCAGTGTCTGGTTTCCCTCCTCACCAGCTCTGGCTGCTGCCGTTGGCCAGGAGCCCGACCACAGCCACGGCTGCGCTCACGGAAGCTGCTACCCGGCGACGGGGGACTTGCTCGTTGGACGAGAGAAGAACCTGAAGGCCTCGTCCACATGCGGGATGAGGAGAAAGGAGCCCTACTGCATTGTCAGTCACCTTCAGGTCAGTGCACATGTGGGACTTGAACGCGCCTGATGTCTGCCTGTCTGTGCTTCTGGGTTTCTCGTTGACCCCTCAACTCTGCTCTTTGACGTTGCTTCGCTGACCTTTTCCTCTCCTGCTGAAGGATGAGAAGAAGTGTTTCGACTGTGACTCCAGGCGGCCGTATGACCCCGTCTACAACACCATCAATCACCGGATAGAGAATGTAATCACTGCCTTCAAACCTCACCGCAAGAAGTCCTGGTGGCAGTCTGAGAATGGTGAGAGTTCTGCACTGTCCTCACTTAGAAGGCAAAACTTAACCAGAATAACTCCAGTTTCACAACAAGTAATTTTTGATACCAAAGTCTAATGAGCTATCATTCATAAAGGGTTTGAAGCCATTACTTACAACATTTAAACCCTTGATTAAGGGTGCTGTACTTCTTGCAGTGGAGCAGAGCACTGCGCACAATTGTTGAAGATGTAGGTGGTCTTTAGTAGGCGGATACATGTGAGTGTGAGAGGATAAACATGATGGGTTATCTGTTCAGGTCGTTTTTTGGTTTTTTTGTCGTTTTTTTTAGCCATAGTACCAGCATGACTCTAAAGATGACAATGTCAGATGGTTGGTCCATCAATTTGGTTCTGGCTAAAACACTTCAACAGCTATTGAATGTATTGCCCTGTTTGCATACGTGAAGTCATGTTCCCCAGAGGATGTTCCAATAATTCCTCACATGACGTTTTTAGCCTTAAGTGAAACATCTCACACCAAAGACTGTCTCCTCCTTTAGCACCACCATGAGGTCCATTCATGTTTGGCCTCTTGGATGGATTTGCCAATAACTTTGGCAACCCACGTTCGTGTTCCTTTCTGCATGAATTGTAATTACTTTGGTGGTTTTCATGTAGCAGCCGTGTAGTACTTTGTGTTTGGTGCTAACCTGGTGAGCCAGCATGCTAACAGACTAAACGAGATGGTGAACATTGTACCTGCTACACATGGGCATGTTAGCATTGTTAGTGTTAGCCTAACCCTGATGTTAGCATTTAGCCTTAAGCGCTGCTATGTACAGAGTGCTAGAGTTTTCTTTGAACTTAACTCTGCATCACATCTTACTCCTGAATTTGTGAAAATGTCAGAAGTGATGGAGCCGACTGCACCACTGGACTAAGATACTTTGAGTTGTGAACAACACAGACGTGAGAAGAAGGTTTATATTCTGCTCTTTCATCTCAGTGCTCTATATTTAAGTTAGGTAAATCCTCTTTTTCACAGCATCGTGAATGCCTCATAAATAGAGGAATCTTTTCGTTCATTCAACTTGAACCTTTAATTAAAGCTTCCAAGGTAAATTGCTTTGAAGAGCTCCTAAAAGCACAAGCAAATTAGAAACTGCTCGTACTGATGTTTTAATTTGACCTCGCCAAAGCTGGTAGTATGACAAAATTAATATGGCCTCTACTTATCGTTAAAGCTATTAATATTTGAGAAAGGCATGGAGGCGAGGATAGAAAGATATAAAAAGACGAGGTAGCGTGTGTCCTGAAGAAGAAATGAGTTAGCTGGGAAAAGGGAAAAGGACCAAGATCCTAAAAGTTTATTGAAGCCACAAGCAATAAGCAACTAGTGGCTGAAGAAAAGCAGTGTTAAGTCAGCACGCGCACACACACACACACACACTGTGGCCAAGGTCCTCTGACCAGCCACAGATGGCTTAATAACAGAGTAGTCCCCGCTCTGGAAATGGGAATGACAGGGGAGGGAGAAACGTTAAACCTCTGACGGAGAGATAAAAGTGAGAGTTGACGGAATAATGAAGACGCAGCGAGGACAGAGGGGGACAGTATGCCGCTGTGTTTTCAGGTGCGCATAAATCTTCATGGCAAACTGTAAAGCTCTGTGCGGAGCGGCTGCCGGGACACAAGGCTCGCTTCAGCTGTTCGTGAGCCACCATGCTGTAACGCAGCGCTGTCGAAGAGAGCACTGTGTGCATCACATCCAGCCCCAGAATAGAGCCGAGAGAAACAGAAGAAGAAGAAGAAGAAGAAGAAGGGGGACAGGAAGTGTAGTGGCTATTTTTACTCCCGGTTGCTACTGCTTTTTTTCCATGGCATCTCGTGGCATTTCTCTGGTGAAAGTGGCAGTGTGAGCACAGTGGGCCTGTTTGGTATGGACCACAGTGCTTTCATTGTGTGCGCTCACTAATTGGGGTCAACATTTCCTGGGGGCACTATAAGTGAGAGTCAGGGGAACAGGTGTTGTCTGTCTTTTTGTGTATGACTTGTTTACACTTTGAATTCCCGTTCTGCTCTTTCTCTCTCCATCTCCCTCTGTTTTTCCCTTCTCCCACTGGGTCACACCCTTCCCTCGCTTTCCTTCCTGTGCATTGTCAGCTGTTGATTTGTGGTTGATTGTTTTTGTGCGCGCGTGCATTTGTTGTTCCACTTGATAAGCTAAATGAACCAGTTGCAAATACATCAGTAAAGCTTGGCGCTGGCACTCGGCGCTAACCCTTTAACCCATAAGGGACGCTTCCAGTTATGGCCTCCCAACACACAGGGTACTTTATAGTCTGTAAGACAAAGACAATGAGCTGAGAGATGCCAAACGCTGCTCCACAGAGCTGTGGAGAGCAGCAGAGTCAGGTGATGATCTCTGGGTTCTTTACTCAGAGCAACACATTTCATATTACACATCCTGGAGTTACTTGAGCCAATGTTTATAGAGGTGGGTTGACCATAATTTTAGGGTACAGTATCATCCACTCTGCATTTCTCCTTTGCCTCCAATTGCCTTTTACTACAAACCTCAGCAGAAAGCCAAGGAATCCCACACAGTTTAAACCAACTACATCAGCACACTGTTTCAGTCATCAGACCCTAACTCCAGGAAAGATTCAGATTTCAGGTTTCCCACTCATGTCAGGAGCTTTTGATCCTATGCACCTGTCACCAAGACTGTAAGAACTTTTTTTTGTTGCAATAACTGTAAGATGCCTCAGGAAAGTCCTGATCACCACACACTTTCATCACCTGGAAGTTGTGTTCAAAAAAGTGTTAAAAGGTGAAAGTTTTTTTCCAAAACATGTAACTTACGTAGGAATCTGGCCGGTTTTCCATCGGCATTTGTTTTTTTTGCATGTATATATGAAAGAGCTGATCACAAGTTTAAAAATTACTGGGTTATAGAGTGTTGAGTTGCCAGATGTAAAGTTCACATGGAGTGGATTTTAAGTATGTGTATGAGGAATGGGAAAGTCCTCTTGGCCCTGTGCTGCGCCAAAACAAAACACAGAGAGCGCGAGGGAAAGTAGCCCTCGGAGTGAAGCGGCCTTTCACAAGATTTGGTGCTTTACAACTCAGGAAGTGTGTGGGCTTTTCCGACTCGCTCGCTACATTTCTCCTGCCAGGACCCGATGTCTTTTCCTGTTGAGATGCCATTCCTCAAACCAAAGGCACGGCTGCTACTGCTCTCACCGCCCCCAGCCATTATGCTCAACCGTCCATCTGTCAGAAATGCATGATATAGATGAAAAACAGCAGTGCAAGTGGTTTTTGAAGCATTGCATTAACTAATAAATCATCTCTCTGTGTCTCCCAGGAAAGTCGGACGTCTTCATCCAGCTGGATCTGGAAGCAGAGTTTCACTTCACTCACTTGATTATGACCTTCAAGGTAAAATAAAGCTGTTCTATCTGCTTGACCTCCATCTACAAGCAGCTGGAAAGAATTACTCACAGCTCGGATTGCGTTGTACTCTGTTGTTACCATTCAGCTAATGAAGCTGCAAGGAAACACTGTGTTGCAAAACTTTAGTCCAAGTCGTACCTTTGTTGCAGACCTTCCGTCCGGCGGCCATGCTGATCGAGCGGTCGGCGGACTTTGGTCGCACCTGGCAGATCTATCGCTACTTCTCTCATGACTGCGCCGCCGCCTTTCCCGGAATCTCCCAGGGTCCACTGCGTGACATTAACGACGTCATCTGCGAGTCGCGCTATTCCGACATCGAACCGTCGACAGAGGGCGAGGTGAGTGACAGACTGAAGGAATAACCTCAAAGTGACAGGTCAAACTCGCTGCACTATAAATATAAATAAATAAATAAAAGAGATGTGGTGAGTAAAAAGGTCAGGGGCCAGGTTTTATCATCAGATACTATGTTAGCATATTGTTCTTTTTCTAAACTGAGTTTAAAACTGCTGGCTCTGGCCTATAGTGATCCTCAAGTCTAATACGTAAGCAAATTTCCCAGAATGTCAAAAGCTTCAATTCAAATATATGTGGTGTGTGTGCACATTCTCTTTTCCCCGGCCTAGGTCATCTACAGAGTGTTGGATCCGGCCATCAGGATCGAGGATCCATACAGCCCGAAAATCCAGAGTAGGTCACACTGACACGCACACACATTTTTTAACAGCAGCCTAATGGTAAAGTAAGTTATTCATGGTCATTTTGGACAAATACAACGCACTGATCATGTTCCTTTTTATGACTAAGTATTTAATAATATACAGCTAATAGAGAACTTACCCATGATGCTGTGTTGGGAGAAGTCTCCTTGATTTAAGGGATTATAAAAAGATGGCGAGCCTGATATTAAAAAAGGAGCTTTTATTTAAGAAATACTTATTGTGGTAGAAACCAAATCACAGTATAGGAAATCCAAAGCTTAAAACTGATTTCACAGCAAATTCTGTCCTGTTCTGTGGTGAGTTTTATTCACACGTGTCACCTTAAATCAGACTCCGGCAGATACAGTTAGTTCTTGTTATCCAGCTGTGACTCATAACACACTGCAACAGCCTGTCTCTCTGGGGTGTGAAACATGGCCCTGCTGTGTGGAAGGCACGGAGAGATGTGAAAAGCAGCTGTTCCTCTCCCACACAGCCTCGCTGTCCTGGCCATCGTGTTTTGACTGGCACGACTTGAGAGCTTTTCCCAGAATCCTCAGCTCGGTTTCCAGCGCAGCAGCGGCAGAGGCAGACTTCGTTCTGTTGTTAAATATCTCGATGCAATCTCATATGTAGACCTCTGACCCCCTCACAACTGGACAATACCTGTTCACTGCATGCTGCTGTCATGACAATGAATCACCATCCAAAAGTCGGTTTGCTCAGGGAGCGTTTTCTCTTTATTTTCACATCACTTGAGTGAGACGAGGGAACTTTTTGACCTGAGCTGAGACTTCCAGGTAAACTTCCTCTCAGCACACACTCTGACTATTTGATTGGCAGACCATAAACCCAATTACAATCCTAACTCTAACCATCTGTAGCCCAAAGCATTTTGGACATAATCCATATTTACTTTTTATGCATTACAATAAGGAAGGAAATGCACAGATTGTAAAAAGCAAAATGCTACTTGTAAACCTCTACTTGTCAAATCGTGTGAACACGAGTCAGATCTCTGTATGTGTTCGGTTAGACAGAGCGGGTAATAAAAGTCAGTCTCAATTTCAGCCCCTGGCCTCACTGAAAGCTGCTGTTTGGCCGCTGCAGTTGCCGCAAGTTGATGTGGAGGACTGTTCTCTGCTCTACTGTTACTGCATGAGCAGAAACAGACACTGTAGAGGGATTAGCTCGTGTCTGTCAGAGTGGGATTGTGTTACGCCAGATAAAGTCAGCGGGGTAGGGTTGGAGTCTGGAGGCACATAAATCCCCACATCTTATTGTTACAGTGGTGCCTGAAGTCCAGCAGGATTTGAAATATATGGAAACTCAGCAACTGAAAGTTTTGCCTTTCTGTTTTGTTTTGGGGTTTTTTGTAGAGTAGGGCTCTTTGTAGAGTACATGCTAAATTAGGAATGTTCATAATCATCATAATTATAATCATTTACTTCGTAATGATGGTGATCAAGTGTAGACTTGCTTTAGAATTCTTCGCTCTATGAGAACCAGTGTTTTTAAAGTCACAAGTATTAGTTCTAATTTGTATTTACTATTATTCAGTGTTACTGTAAGTCGCTGGCTGATGAGCAGAGCAGTGCTGGTACTTTTATGCCACAAAGAAGACAAAATGTGTGTCAAGTGTGTTGACTGGGGAACAGCTGGGCCGTGACAGCAGAGGATGTTCCAGCAGACTGACAAGGTGATAAGACGCACAGATCTGTCTGGAAGGAGGTTAGCCTCTTAGCCCCTTAGAGAGGCTGAAGAGTCAGGATGTGGGTGGAGCCATTTCAGCACCACATTCCATTAACGTCCATCACCTTCAGATTTTCCATCTTTCCGGAAACATGTTAGTCACGGATGTTATTCGGATGGCGTCTTGCTTTTTTGACTCCTACACTGTAAGTTTGAAGCAAACTGAGTTGTACAAATGAAGATTGTTCAGTTCAGTTAGAAACACCGGTATGTTAAACAACTGACTATATACAGCAAAGAATCACACAGGTGCGCAGAGAAGGTTGAGCTCTCTGAGGTGCTCTCAAATTATCCGAAGTATTCTCCCCCCTTAATGAACACATTCATTTTTACTTTGGTTAAATCAATACTAACAAAACCACAGCACATGTGAAGGTGGTTAGTTGTTGCACCACGGCCACAGAGATGATGAAGGAGCTATTGATTGTGAAGCATGGATGAAACAGATGATGCTCGTCAGATGATGGGAGCACAGCCTCGGTGCTTACAAGGTGAAAAACATTCACGTCATCACGGTTTTAGAGTGCCCCTCCCAAACTACACCTTCCTGTTCCCCTCCTTGTCCAACCCAGTTTCAGTTCCATGTGACCCTGAGGTGCCTCAAAACTCTGGGGATCAGCTAATCCTCCGACTGTCCCTGATCATGACCCGCTTTTCCCCCCGTAATGCTTGATCAATTTATCATGCTCCACTTGCTCTGACTTCGTCCAGCTGGGGCAAAAGGCGCTTTGTTGCAGATGTGTGTGTGAGGTTTGATATCGTCTTTTTTTCTAATTATTTTATCCAACCTCCTGGTGTCATTCAGTCCATCAAAAGAGGACCAGCCTTTGTGTAACAGTCATCTTAACACCTGAACTCCATAAACTTATTGTGGGCATCTGTAACCTGCCCTCCTCCGCTTGTTCTCCCGTCAGACCAGCTGAAGATCACCAACCTGAGAGTGAACTTCACCAAACTCCACACCCTGGGAGACAACCTGCTGGACCCGAGGGCAGAAATCAAAGAGAAGTATTACTACGCCATATACGAGCTCGTGGTGCGCGGAAACTGCTTCTGCTACGGCCACGCCTCAGAGTGCGCCCCCATCGATGGCATCAGAGATGATATAGAAGGAATGGTGAGTGATTGGCACACGTTTATTTTCCCTCTGTGATTTACTCCAAAGCTTCCCATCGCTCACCCGGCCTCTCGTCTCCTTTTAAGGTTCACGGCAGGTGTGTGTGTAACCACAACACCAAGGGCCTGAACTGCGAGCAGTGCGACGACTTCCACAATGACCTGCCCTGGAGACCAGCGGAGGGACGCAACACCAACGCCTGCAAGAGTGAGGCGACACAAACATCAGAACTTTAGCTTTAAGGATAGTGAGCCAATAAGTGGAAATTCAAAAAGAGGTCACGTGCACTGCTGATTTTTAATTGATTATTTTTTATAAGCAGGCTATGGCAACTGTAAATCACAGTCACTCCCTTTGGGATGTTGACAACTTTAGAAAAGACTGACCTGTTTTCAACAACCACCTCTTTTGTAGAGTGCAGCTGTAACAGCCACTCGTCCACGTGCCACTTCGACATGGCGGTGTACTTGGCCATGGGGAACGTCAGCGGCGGAGTGTGCGACGACTGTCAGCACAACACCATGGGCCGCAACTGCGAGACGTGCAAACCTTTCTACTACAAAGACCCCTTCAAGGATATAAGGGACCCACGGGTCTGCATAGGTGAGTGTGTCTTTGTGTTACTTATGGAACAACTGCTGAGAGGAGAAAAGAGGCAGCCAGCTGCTAGAGAGGGAGGGGGGTGCCGAGGAAGAGACGCCATGCAGAGATTTAGCGTGAGGTAAAAGGGAAGTTAACTGGAGGTTAGTTATTATTGCTGACGTGGCCCATTCATCATCACGGCCACAGCTCCTGAAGGCAGTCAAGTTCCTTAAAAACCCGACAGTCTGATTGCTGTAATTTGCATCATTAAGTCAGTGTGTGACTGAATGATGAATCATTTTCTCCGAAGCCCATTGTGAATAAAGAGAAAAGTCACAGCTTCACTGCTTCTCACACCTCGAGAAATTTCCTGAGAATTCAGTGAAATTCAACTCAAACCGCCTCATTTCCGCCGCAGCCTGTGACTGCGACCCAGATGGTTCTCAGAACGGGGGGATGTGTGACAGCCACACAGACGCCTCCCTCGGCATGGTGGGGGGCCAGTGCCGCTGCAAGGCCAACGTGGAGGGGCCGCGCTGCGACAAGTGCAAAATGGGCTTCTTCGGCCTGAGCGCCGACAACCCTCAGGGCTGCCAACGTGAGTACCTCCTCTCTCATCGCTCACACAAACACACACTCATGCTGGAAATGTGTTTAGTCTCCCACCAGCCAAAAATAAAGAGGACTGTAATTCATCCTGGACTGGTGTTTGATTCCTGCCTTGTGTGTAAGAGGATGGTTTCAGTGAATGGTTCAAACTAAAAATGTAAAGGTAATTTGATGCCCTCCAGCTTGCTGGTGCGACCACAGAGGAACCGTGTCCGGGAGCTCTCAGTGTGACCCGGTCAGCGGAGACTGCTTCTGCAAGCGTCTGGTCACCGGGCGCAGCTGTGACCAGTGTCTGGTAAGACATCGCAAAAACATTTGACACTTGTCTTCTGGCTTAATCTGCAAATCTCACATTTTGCCTCTTCTCCGTCTTTCTGTCCTCCTCTGTCCTTGCCACATAAGCCCTGCTGGTGGTCATGTGACAGTGAACAAAATACCCCCACAGAAATTTCCCTTGCTTTTTAAGTGACCTTCTCAGCCATGGACAACTCTGTGCCATGTTTGTGTCTGTTTGACACCTTATCACTTGGATTTCGTGGGAACTGTTGGCAGAATTGGAATGTAATATTCATTTAGTCATTGGCTCTTGGAAGGACCTTTGGCATTTTTACACTGACTGAAGCACACTTTAGGTTTTCCTGTTTGGAAAGGGGTGAATGAGGCAGGTGGCATCAAATCTGGGTATATTTACAACCTCCCCACTAGAGGCCACTAAACCCTACACACTGATCTCTTCAATTTGAACACAAGCAGTCCAAATTAGTTAGTGCTGCTAACCTGCTTTCCACTCTGTGTCTTTCTCTCGCCCTCTCTGCCCAGTGGACCGAGATGTTAGGAGCTGATCAGCTTCCTGTTATAATTCAACCTCTTTTCCCGGAATAGTCTAGGCAGGAATGCGAGCCTGGGCCTTGTGTCTAAATTTAGCCCAGAGATTTAAGGCTTGTCCGGTCGGTGTGGCTTACAGCCGGCCTAAAATGGTCAGGACCTGGACCTGGTCCGAAAGCGGATCATGTCGTCTGATGAGCCATGTGAAGGCTGGTTTTAGAAACAATAATGTCAACAGTGGAAATAATATTTCCAATAAATCCTACTGAAGAGACAATGCACCCTACCATCATTGTACCTAAATAGAAGTAATGTGTCACCAGTATAAACGCACACTCACATACAAAAGAATCAATTGATGTCATCGTCATTGTCACTGTGGATGTTCCCCTCAGTCTATAATAGCATGGCCAGTGATGCTTCATATCTGTCCACAGCTAACTGCTGGACTGTCCTCCTCTCTGTCTGTCTGTCTGTCTGTCCTCTGTCTGTCCCCCTGTGTTATTTAGCCGGAGCACTGGGCGCTGAGCCACGACCTGAACGGCTGCAGAGGCTGCGAGTGTGACATCGGAGGAGCGCTGGACAATCAGTGAGTTGGCGCCGTAGCTTCAGTCCTAGATCATCAGTCATAGATCAGATCTGAGGCTGCTGCAAATGAAAATTACACACAAGTCCATTTGTTGTCTGTACAAAACAACACTCAACTGATTACTCTCCCCAAAGTAGCAGCTGCTGTCCTGTGTGCTCTGGATTTATCTATCTCTGTCTTTACCCTGAGAACAGTAATTTTTTACACCACTTCTTAAATGTTCAACAGTCTTCTGCGCACCAAGCAGTTGATGTCTTTTATTCAAACTTATCGAAACAGCTCCAAACACCAGTTTTAATCCAGACTGAACTATCTTTTCAAGATCTGCTGTTATTTAAAAAAATCCTGCGGATGAATTCTTTGATTTTCATGATTCCTTGACATTTCCTGTAGCGCCACCAGAATTTAAAAGTGAACTGATTTAATTAATGGAAGACCATGTCACAGTATTTTAAACTCAGTGATTGGATCATTCTTGCCAAAATGCACCCTGTGAGCCATATTTTACGTTTGCCTCCAGGTTTCTATGTACACAAGCTCTTACCTCTGACTGTTTATGAAAGAATCACATATTTTCTAATTAATCTCTTGTACCGGTGACGTAACCAGTACAATGCTGTGTTGATCTAAGATTTGATGTTCCCCTCAAGATGCGATAAGAATAAATTTGAGATTCAGAAGGGATGTAACTGTAAAAACTGAAATAGTAACTGTTTAAATTACTGATCCATTATTGGTAGCTGAGTTATATAATGTGATGTCAGTGAAATGACAAAATGGTTCGTCTTCTCTGTAGCTGTTCTATGGAGAGCGGTCAGTGTCGCTGCCGCAGTCACATGACGGGGCGCCAGTGCACCCAGGTGGAGTCTGGATATTTCTTCATGGCTCTGGATCACTTCCTCTATGAAGCCGAGTTGGCCAAAATGGGACAGGTGAGCCAGCCTGCGTTCTCTGTCAGGACACGTTTGTATGGGCGTCATTCTGTGGCGTCATTCTGACTCGTGGAAACACGGTGGAAAAAAACCACATCTGAATATTCTCAGGGATGTACGCTGGAGACCAGGGAGCACCAGCCGGGCCGCCCTGCCACCTGGACGGGCATCGGGTTCGCCCGGGTCCCCGTGGGTGGCACCCTGGAGTTCCACATCAGTAACATCCCCTACTCCATGGAGTATGACTTGCTTATCCGCTACGAGTCACAGGTGGGTGTTTTTGCACATGTGCATGTTATCTGTCTATGCTGGTGGTAGACTCCTCAGATTACAAAGACACACTTAAAGAAAACAAGATATATTTATTCCCTCTCTTACTCTGAGTAGATTGATCCCACTCTCATATCTTTTCCTGGAAAGATAATGCCACGTTTATTGGTTATGTAGAGGTGCTGTCCCCAGCTGGATACTTTACAGACAGATATGAAAGTGGTATAAACTGTAAACTATTCCTCCTCTGCTGACTTATTAGCATTAAGGAACATGTTGCTGGTTTTGTAAATTCCAGCCATTTGCCTACAAATCATGTGCATTTTATATGATAATTACTTTCCAATTCCAAGACATTACTGAATAACTGTTCTCCTCCCCTGTTTGATGCTCACATGTCATGATCAGAATGCCTTCAGCCACAGATTTTAAGATAAACTGATTTTGTCCAGATGCCGAGGGACTGGGAGGAGGTGCGAATAACAGTGATCCGCCCGGGTCCGATTCCGACCAGCAGCCCCTGTGGGAACACCATCCCAGATGATGACAGGCTCACTGTCTCCCTGCCGGCCGGAGCCAGGTCTGCTGCTCACATGCACGTGCACGCACACGCACATGCACACGCACACAACCGCAGAAAGTAAACTGTGTGATGACTCTGTGTGCCCCAGGTTTGTGGCCCCCCCTCAGCCTGTGTGCCTGGAGAGAGGTGTGACTTACACCCTCCGCTTCGAATTCAGGCGATATCAGGACCCCAACAGCATCCTCAACGGTGCGGCCAACGCTGTCCTCCTCGTAGACTCGGTGAGATTCGTCTTCCAGTCCTCTCAAATAAGCATCTGACTCATGACTAAATTGTATTTTTAATTCCACATGCAACATCTCCCACCTCTCCTTTTCACAAATCCCCCTTCCTCCTCTCTCCAGATCGCCTTGATGCCGCGCCACTCCTCCCTGGAGATGTTCAACATAGGGGATCTGGCCGCGAATACCAGGAAGCAGACCTATGAGCGCTACCGGTGTCACGAGGGGGCGAAGAGTGTGACCCGCCCACTGATGAGTGACACCTGTGCCAAGCTGATCACCAGCATGTCAGCCATCATAAATGATGGGGCTCTGCGTGAGTGAAAAAAGGGCTTATTAATGTATTTATTATATATGTCTTTAGACAAAAAGGGAGAATTACAATTAAGTTTGACTAAAAGATATAAAGCTAAGCAACAAACATTTTTCTAGTCATCAGCTCTACGAGTTCCTCTTATGGTCAGTGCCAGTGTACAGGATGTTCCCGTATGTTTGACGCCGGCTCTGTCCTCCTGCAGCTTGTAATTGCGACCCTCAGGGGTCCATCAGCTCCATGTGTGATGTCCGCGGGGGGCAGTGTCGCTGTAAGCCAAATGTGATTGGTCGACGTTGTGACCAGTGTGCTCCAGGAACTTATGGCTTTGGACCCTCAGGCTGCATAGGTGAGAAACTCTGACACAACTGTGGTTTTAAAACTTTTAAAACTTATCATTTTCATTTGAGATCCAGAGCTTGGACCAGAACCTGGTGAAGGTTTTCCAGCTAATGACTGAACTTTCCATGGACGGACATAGTTAGTTGCTGATAGTTGCTAAGGTACAGCAGCTAATAAAGTTTGGCTGGAACTTAAATCAAATCTGTTGGTGCTTACACACTGCAGATAATGTTGGTGCTCAGTCTTGTTCTAACATTTTATTCTGTCATTTTATTTTCAATTCTGTTTATACAGAAGTGACATAAATCTGAGGAGTGTGCTGAATTTTCATATCCAGCTGGACACCTGTTCTTGTGCAGTTTTGAGTTAGAGTCTGTGCTGGTGGTGCCCTCTACTGGCTGATTGAATAACTGCCAATCCAAAGCCCTTTTAAATTAAATTTTTTTTTTTAGATTTATATTGCTCTATTCTTTCCTCTTTACTTCACTTCCTCGTTACATCCTCTCCTCCTTCCTGCACCTCTGTCTGTCCAGCCTGCGGCTGCAGCTTGGAGGGCTCTGTGACTCGATTCTGTGACAAGTTCACCGGTCAGTGCCAGTGCCGCCCGGGAGCGTTTGGCCAGCACTGTGACGGATGCCAGGCGGGTCACTGGGGATTCCCCAGCTGCCGACCGTGCCAGTGTAACGGACACGCGGACCAGTGCGACCAGAGGACCGGAGTCTGCATCAACTGCAGGGACAGCACCGGAGGAGACAAGTGTGACAGGTGATGATAGACCTGCACGGATCAGGTTGAGTTTCAACATGAGACTGATTTGGCTTGGTTTATGTGTTATGTGTATGTTAGTTCTGCAATAGAACACATGCGATGCATGGGATTGGAGTATAACAGGATAAAAGTGGAAGTTTTGACATGCAATTAATTTAAGTAGTTTATTTGAGTAGATGTTCCTCATTAAAGAAATAGTAAGTTTTACTAAAAGACTAAAATTACATTCACCCACTGTGCTTTGTTTCTTCAATAAAAAATACACTGAGCACTTTTACAGTAACAAACATGTCACCTATGTTGTTCTGTACAAACACATCATTCAACCAACTTAAACTTTTTATTTCCAATGAAAACATTGACATCAGTGGAGTACTTTTATTAACGATGTACATCATATGGATTAGAGGATGAAAACAGGAATTTACAGTTTGTATTAATGGAAAAAGAAAATCCTCAGTCCTCAATTGTTATTGGCTTGATAACTGTGTTGTGTGTGTTGCTTATACTGCAACGTCACTGTGAATACAGCACTGATCATGTAACAGGCTATGCTTACTCCTCTTGCATATTACCATTCCATTCTCAAACATCACCTTCATCATCCCTGTAGGTGTGCCAATGGTTACTATGGTAACCCAGTTCTGGGAGTAGCATCCAGCGGTCAGTGTCGTCCTTGCCCCTGTCCAGATGGGCCCAACAGCGGACGCCACTTCGCTGCATCTTGCTACCAGGACAACCGTAACAGACAAATTATCTGCAACTGTAACCAGGGCTACACAGGTAAACTCCTGATTATTGTTGTAATGTTACTCTGTCTCTGTTTGTCTCCTTCTTCCCTCCCTGCTCCACCAGTGCTTGCATTCTGCTGTGTTTCTTCGATGCATCATCAACGAGAGAAATGATTGGCGTGTCCAAATGTGTGCACGTCTGTCCATCAAAACTGAAGAGAGTGGTTCATTTTCTTTAGAACCTGTGATGCTGTGAATACCTTTTGAACCTCTCACATGCCAGAACTGATGCATAGTTAACGCTGCATCACAGCGTGTCTCTTAATGATGCACTTTGTGTCAGCGTTTGAGTTTTGAAACATTAAAACAAAACCTTGTTTGAGTCAAAAAAAAAGGGAAGCGCAATTGTGTCAGTGCTATTGCACCTCAGGGCCTCATTAAAAGCTGAAAGATGTCTTTTATATTAGAGAGAAACCAAAATTCATCTCATTTAGTTGTCGTGAATCAGTTGTCTTGTTGTAACAGACTGGAGTTTTGCCTGAAGAAGGAGCTGACATCAAAGTGAACAGCACAGCTCTGCAGCAACACTAGCAGCACTGTGAGACCTCACCTCAGCACAGAGGTGATTGAGCTCCGTGCTAATGTCAGCTGGCCATCGTGCTAACACAGGCTATTGCCTATGTTCTCCACAGTCTATGTTTAGCGCATTAGCATGTCGTATTTTGTGTTTTGTTTGAATTAAGACTAAATCCAAAGTATGGCCAAAGCTGATGGGAATCTCTGGTATTTTGTCAGAAAGCAGATTTTCAACTGATGATATCATCAGGTAAAATGTAAAGGAATTATCACAATTCATCATCAGGGGGACCTGAGTGTCTGAAACCAAAAATGTTCACCTCAGGGGCATCAGCAGTGTCAGTAGGCTTCATCCTTTCCATATATATTCATGTCATATATGACACGAAGAAAGAAGTGTCAGTCTGAACTGACTGATATTCTCAACCCCTGAGAAAACTGTTAACAACCCCATCAGCTGTACTTTGTGTTTAATGTTAATTACCAAATGTTAGCATGCTGACATGCTAACCTAGTGACAGTGAACACAAAAAACATTGTCTTGGCATTGTCATTATGTTCATATTAGCATGCAGACATTAGCATTTAGCTCAGAGCCCTGGTGTTTGTAAATGCAGCCTGACAGTGCTGTTAGCGTGGTGCTTGTTTCGAGACTTTTCACATGGAACTAAATGTTGGTGGCAGGGAAACTTCTGACATGATGGTGGTGCTGGAGGGGAACAAAACTGGATGTGATGAAAATCATCAGGAGTCATATCCATCACATTATTATCACAGCATTGTGAGAATTGTGATACTGATTCATTCATTTATTTCCTCTTCCAGAGCAGTTCAGGCAAATATTGTTGTAAAATTTTAATAAAACTCCAATCTTCTACATTATATGACAAAGCAAAGGACATCGAGGTAAGACTGATGTTTCTCAGCAGGCTCTGGTGAATGGTAACTGCTCTTATTTCCTCCCTCCCTTGTATTACTGGCACAGGGATTGTTAAACGCTCCGGGGTGACCATTTTTAAGCGTGAGTAAAGATGGCTGACCCCCGTCCCTTCCCCTCCTCCTCCTTCCTACTCCCCCACTTCATCAGTCCTCCCCATGCATGGCTTCAGCACCCCTCCCATCAGTGGTGCTGTGCCACAGTGCATTCCTGCCCATGTGTGAGACCTGGCTCAAAGCACAATACTTAAATATGTTCAAAATGCTTCTCTGGGACTCTCAGTGTTGTGTATGGCAATAAGGAGACAGCTAGTTGTCCCTGAAATGATATCAAAATGATGTTACATGTGGTGAAATCTTTTCAAAACAAGATATTTGAACCAGGTCTGTGTCAATTCCCCCACTCCAAGGACCTGACCCAGATTTAGTCATTCTGAGTGCTTGTGTCATCAAGAAGTATGGTTTCCCTACATTCATGCAAAATATTAACCCTTCAAAATAAAAGATGAGAGAACATGTGGGAAATGTTCGAGGTGATGGTTGAGTCTCAGTCTGGGTCAGCTTCTGTCTCCTTTGTTTGGAGTAGGTTTAACTCTTCATCTTTATCTGAGTTGGGTATGTGGTGCAGAGGTCCATTCAGAAAAGAGAGAGGAAATGGCTGTATTGATGTAGCAACAGCCGAGACAGGCACACCGATGTCTGCAGCAGGGCACTGGCTTTCAAAAGTGCAGGAAGAGACAGGTCGTTCCCCTGGAAGAACTCAAATAAACTGGAGCTGATTGACTTTCCCTGCTAACCACTGCTTCTAATTCCCTTTGCCCCCTTTCTCTTTTTCCATTTCTTTTCTATCTGATCTTCTAGTCTAACCTGATGTAGCTCTGTTCTCTACCTCCCACCCTCTCATTCTTTCTCCTGTGCTTCTCTTCCTGCCAGAGTCAAATATGCCAAGTATGAGTTCAACTGAGAGGGACAGCAAATGAGACATAACGGGAGGGAAAACTGCTCTAAACTGAAGTAATGGTTCAGTGGGAAAACAATCCAGTCCTTTGACTACTGCTGTAGCTCTTTAGTGCAGCAGTGCTTCTGCACAGAGCGAGCCAGACATAATACACAGTGTGCTGCGGGATGATATGGTTTAAACCAGGAGTCGTCCACCGTGTTTGCACTGATCCCTGTGGACTTCTAGCAGATTGAGTTGTCCAGTACACAACCTACAGTATGCCATCAGACAGTATAATGATATGTTATGTATTAGGTGTGTAATCCACTAGAGGTGTGATGGCAGACACAGTCAACTAATGAGAGCTGGTTAACCAAACCTCACTGAGTGACGATATGTAATAAGACTAGCAACATACTGTATTAATATAATCACATTCATGCTTTACAGGGATGGGTTAAGCCAAGTTGTAGACAAACATGTTGTTTTTGAATGGACATGTCCACTGAAAAATATTTCAATCCTGGTCTAGGACTTGGCAAAATCCGGCTACTTTAGACCACCTGTTGATTCTGCTGCTGTAAATTCACGAGTTCCCTGCTTCTTGCTGTTTCATACACGTCACCTAGTCTAACTGCAAATATAGTTCAATGAAAATAAAAGTAGTTACACTGTGATCGTGTCTCCTTCCACCCCTCGGTTCTCCTCGGTAACTCTTACTCTCCTTAATATTTGCTTTCCTTTCTCTTTTTTCTTCCACACCCAGGCGCTCGGTGTGATGAATGTGCCCCAGGTTATTTTGGCAACCCCTCTCAGCCTGGAGGCCGCTGCCAGCCGTGCCAGTGCAACAACAACATAGACATGTCGGACATGGACGCGTGCGACAGGCAGACCGGAGAGTGCAGGAAGTGCCTCTATAACACCGAGGGCCCCAACTGTGGCATCTGCAAGAGCGGCTACTACGGGGATGCTACCCGCCGCAACTGCAGGAGTGAGCGAGACGTCCACGAAAAGTTGATGCAGAAGAACAAAGTATCGCAATGACAGCATGCTTCTCCTTTCTTGCTCTTCAGAGTGCACTTGTAACTTCCTGGGCACTGAACGCAGCCAGTGTATGGAGCGGGAGGACTGTGTGTGCCAGCGTGCCACGGGTCAGTGCCAGTGTCTGCCGAACGTCATAGGTCTGACATGTGACCACTGTGCCCCCAACCACTGGAACCTGGCCAGCGGGAGGGGCTGTGATGCCTGCGGCTGCGACCCCAACAACTCTGTCACCTCCTCGTGTAATGAGGTATGGAACACGCGTACCTGAACATGTTGCAGTCTTATTACAAATACGTTCGTATCCCCATAGACTGGAGCAGAACTGACGTGGCACGCTCCTATTTTTTTCGCTTTCTATCTCGCAGTTTACGGGTCAGTGTCAATGTCGTGATGGATTTGGGGGGAAGACCTGCACAGACTGTCAGGAGAACTACTGGGGAGACCCCAGGACACAGTGCAGAGGTGAGAAACATCAGGATTTCATGCTTTTAGGAAACAGTTCAGTGGCTGTTGTGAGTGTAAAGAGAAGATTCAGCATTTAGTGCAAAAGTGAAATGTTCTTCCTGTTTGTGAACAATGCAAACAGCATTGTGCAAAGAAGCTGATTGTGATAAAAACTAAAACCCAGTCAATCCAGTATAGCTAATCATGAAATGTGGCGCTCTTGGGATTTTTGGGTGGAGGCCTTGGAACCAAAGGCAAAAAAAACAAAAATCAAAGCTACGCCCAAGAAACAGGAAGAGTACAGAATTAATGCAAAACTATACCCAGAGCGATTAGGGGATAATCTCCATCTGAATGAACCAGGTGCCATTAAAATTCTTCTCAGAATTTTGTCGAATGGCCAGTGCATTTGCGTTGTCTAAATTGTTTCGGGTATGAATGTGTTTTTAGTCAGAATAAACAGGACTACTTGAAATTGAAGAAATATTTTATATGTTTATATGAAGATATATGATCAAAATCAATGCTTGCATGGAAAACGTTTGCTCAGAGCAGTAACACCTTTCTGGAGAAACTGACAGGAGCCGTGACCTTACGAAGGCCTTATAATCACTAGATACAAAATATATGATATGTATCATTATAAACTCTGTCCCTCTCTCCTCTGCCCCCTCCAGCTTGTGACTGTGACTGGCGCGGCATCGAGACCTCTCAGTGCAACCGCGTGACTGGCCACTGCGTTTGCCAGCAGGGGGTGTCAGGTGTCCGCTGTGATCAATGTGCCAGGGGCTTTTCAGGCCAGTTCCCCAACTGTCAGCCCTGCCACCAGTGTTTCGGGGACTGGGACCGCATTGTACAGGTGCAATTCCATGCAAAAAGGGGGGAGGGGGGTTGTTCAATGAACAAAACATGTGAAATGCTTAATAACTTACTCCCAAGTAATCAACAGTATTCTTCTTCTTCACACTACCAGGACCTGGCAGTGCGTACCAAGGCTCTGGCTGAGCGGGCCCATGAGATTCAAACCACTGGGCTCACTGGGGCCTATGAGAAGGTCTTCAGAGACCTGGAGGAGAAACTGGCACAGGCTCAGGGAATTGTTAATGCACGCAATGCCACTGCTGCAGCCGTCGCTACCCTGATGGAGCTTATCGAAGACCTGAGGTACGGCTGTTGCCTTCCACTGCACTTCAACTGTTTTCTGTGCCGACACATTCATCACCTGCCATTTTTTTCCTGTTGCACAAGTCAGATGATTCCAGCAGGAGTAAGATAATGATAGATAGATAGATACTACATTGATCTCCAAGAGAAATTTACACCTACAGCAGCTTTACAAGGGAAAGAAAAGTACTGTAAGGAGGCATACATGGTGCAAAACTAGAATAAAGACAGATATAGATACAATATATTGCAGTTGTGCATAATGACAGTGTGTAACATACAGGTGTGCAATGGGCAGTTTGTACACACTTAAAGATGTGTGTAATAAAGTGCGCGTGAGTCCATATGGCATGAGACAAGATAAATCTCTTCAACCTCAATAGCAGAATTATTCCATTTGTCTTGTCCCATAGGTCGCAGATCGGTGAGACCACTGACACCCTGAACCGTCTGGAAGGAGACTTAACCATCGTCCAGGACAGCAACTCTGAGGCAAGCAAGGAGCTGAGTGCTCTGGAGAGAGAGGCCAAAGAGCTAAACCTCACTTCAGAGCAGCTGCACCGCCAACTGGATATCCTCAAAAACTCCAACTTCCTAGGTGAGAAAAGATTCCTATCACACACAGAATCCTTACAACAAACAAGAAAATAACCGTCCCCTGGGATAATTCTGATTTTGCTTCTAATTCTTTTACCCTTTTCATCCATAACCTCTCAACCTGCTTTTCTGACCTCCTCATCCTCCAGGGGCGTACGACAGCATCCGCAGCTCCTACAACAAGTCACGAGATGCTGAACGACGTGCCAATGAATCAACAACCACCAGGCCCAGCACAGTCAGCCAGTCCGCAGACACCCGCCGCCGCACCGAACGCCTCATCACCGGCAAGAAGGACGACTTCAACCGCAAAAATGCGGCTAACAAGCGTGCGCTGGGAGAACTCAACACCAGGGCGCAGGGCCTGGACATGAAGAAGATCAACGAGAAGGTTTGATCTCAGTCTCTACTCCTTGTAGCAGCTGTTAGCCCTCATGTGATGGGATCCATGCATGCAGCCATATGAAAGCAGAGATGAGATACATTTTATATATTTAAAGTAATTACAGAGGCAGTTAAATTGGAAAAACAAAACAAAATCTGAGGTGAATTTTTCTGGCTCGTCCAATTCTTATTCTTTTTGTATTCAAGTAAAACAATTAGGTAAAGTAATAGAAGACTAAAAATGCAGATACAACTCTCTGCCTGAAATTTAGTTACATGGAATATCAAATTGAACAAATTATAGGTTTCCATTGGGTAATATAAACTTATATGATAAAACAGATAACAGAAAGTTGTTGTGTTGCTTGAATAGGGCAGTGAATTGTCTACACAAACACCGACTTAATAATTCTGATAAGATCTACCTTTCCCAACAGGTCTGCGGCGCCCCTGGTGACGCTCCCTGTGGGGAAAGCCCCTGTGGGGGTGCAGGTTGCCAGGACGATGAGGGAAACCGTCACTGTGGAGGCTTGAACTGTAACGGCGCTGTGGCAGTAGCTGACAATGCACTGGAGAGAGCCAAGCACGCAGAGAAGGAGCTGAACAAGGCCATGGGAGAGTTGGAGGGACTCTTCACCAAGGTTTGTACCTCTACACACCCACAGAACTGTTAGTGTTACTATAATTTTAGACTTCAGATATGCAGTTTGGCCTCATATCTGTTCATTGCTCATTGTTTTTGTGTCAACACATTTTTCTAGCTGCCCAATATTAAGCAGTCATACAGGGAGAAAATCGTTATTTTGTCCACGTCTAGTGAGACCACAATGGAATACAGCCAAGATGTCTTTAAGCAGCACAGCTGCATTCTGGTACATATGTGCAAAACCATCCACAGTGGAACACTTCATCACATTAACTATTATTTGCACTGAGAAGAATGGTAAAAACAGATGTGATAAATGTGGTGTCCTCTCTGAGCATCTCTGCTTTTCATCCAGGTGGCAGAGGCCAAGACCAAGGCAGAGGAAGCCAAGGGCAAAGCTCAAGCTGCTCTGGACAAGGCCACGGCCACCAAAAACAAAGTGGAGCGTTCCAACAATGACCTGAGGGACCTCATCAAACAGATCAGAGACTTCCTCACTCGTGAGTCTGTCATGAATTCAAACTTGAATACATTTATAGGAGCGCATAGAATAATAAGAGTGTCTCGTGTCACCCCTGTAATTTCTCACGTTCATGTCTATGTCAGAGGAGGGAGCAGATCCAGACAGTATTGAGGCCGTGGCGAACCACGTGTTGGAGCTCTCCATCCCCGCTTCGCCCCTCCAGATCAGACATCTCGCCGATGAGATCAAGGAACGGGTGCGCAGCCTCTCGAACGTGGACGCCATCCTGGAGAAGACACAGGATGACGTCCGCAAGGCCGAGCAGCTGCTGCTGGACGCCAAGAGGGCAAGGTGGTTCAAACAGAGTCCCGCTTAAAACTAATGGTGTGGGTCCTGTGTTTATTCATCTTCACTTAAATTCCTGTCACTGTTTTGTTTTCAGGCATCGTGCTGAGGGGGTGAAGACCACCGCAGAGACAGTAAAACAGGCCTTGGCGGATGCTAAGACTGCACAGACATCAGCAGAGAAGGCCATAACTAAAGCCAAAGCTGACATTGACATGACTGAGGCCCGACTGGCACAGGTAACCCCCGAAAAATAACACTCAGTCGTGAGTCACATGACTGAAACTGAAGATTTTCGTTGCCCCATAGTACAAATACTCATATCTCTACTGATTGTTAACCAGAGGCAATCATTCATCGATCAGTTTCAGCTTTGAAGAGTGGGAATGTCTGAGATTTTAGGGGGAAAAAGTCGCAAAAACCGAGTTTATGAGGTGGAAAAATTAGTGCATCAATAAAAACTGAATGCCAAAAACTGTTTCTCGAATTAGTCAATAGTGCGTCAAAGAAAAATGGGATTATGCAGAATCCTGTTTTCCCTGGAGCCAGATACTTTCTTTAGGAGTTAGGGAGAGTAAAAGAGATGGTAAAGGAGAGAAAAACTTGAGCTCAGCTCCACATCTGCTGGATGTGAAAATAAATTCACATAACAATATGTCAGTGGTGCCCCCAGGAGGCCAAAAAAATCAGTTAATGTAGGTTTAAGATACAGACCACTATCGTTTAAAGGCTGATGAAAATCTTAGGTGTTTTTGGCACAAGCCAAATTGCCTGAAATAAGTATTGTACAGCACTGTATTTTACCAGTGATACCCATGTGGAGATAGTGTGAGAAAATCAACGATTCCTCTAAACTAATACTCAGTGTGCATTCAGAACATACTGTACATGGATTGTTACGTGTACATTTTTTTGAAATCCCTCCATGGCTCACAATGACAACACAAACCAGGTACTGATATTATTTCAGAAGGGGCAGAATTCACTGTGGTTGCGTACGCTCTCCTCAGATCGAGTCAGAGACGTCCAATAGTGAGAAGGACCTGGATGATGCCATGAACCGCCTGGGCACACTGGGACAGGAGATCAATGCCCTGAAGACCAAACGTGCCAGCAACAGCATGGCAGCGGCCCGAGCCGAAGAGACGGCCACCATGGCGCGAGACAAGGCCAATGAAGCCAAGCAGGTGTGTGTCTGTGTGTGCGCATTGCCTCATTAAAGGCAAACACAGCTACTACAAAAAAGAAAGCTTCCTCTTGTCTTGATGTCCAGATTCTAGACGGCCAGCTGACAGACAAATACCACGAGGTGCAGCAGCGGGTGGACACCAAGGCCAAGGCTGTGCAGGACGCCAAGAGACGAGCAGAGGGACTCAGAGATGAAGCAAAGGAACTACTGAGAGATGCCCAGAACAAACTGCAGAGACTAGCAGGTGCCCTATAACATCTGTGTGTGTGTGTGTGTGTGTTTCTGTGTTGAAAAGAAAACTATGGGTTTTCCATATGAGAGAAACAGCTTTTGTAACATGTATAGTACATTGACTGAATCTGTCACAGAGTTGTGAAATAAAATTTTACTATTAACTTTATTTTTATGGCACCTGTCACACAGGGCAAGGAAATTTGAAGGGCCTTACAGGCGACTGGCAAATAAACTTCTGCAGACCAATGCCTGAAAAAAATAATAAAATGGGAAATAATAAAACCAATTACATAGATAAGGCAGTGCAAATGCAATTGATAAAAGATAATAAACACAAGACAATAAAATAACTCATTGGCCTGGCTGGTGCAAGATCATAAAGAGACAGATAAGGCCTCTTTCCAAAATGTCCAAATATTCCTTTAAAGCTTAATTCTAAATCAAAGCTGACAGAGATTCCTTTAATTTCGTAATGCATAAGGGCCTGTTATTAGTATTATTAAAATACATCTAAAAAAGCAGCAGCAGGCCCTGAGTCATGAAGTTGTGTCAGTCTATTCAGAGATGTCATGCCTTCTTATGACACCACAGATTAAAAGTCCGAGAAGAACCACAAGATTAATTTTCACGTTCTGAGACATTATTGTCTCCCCTGCCATGTGGTCCCTTGTTCTATTCAAATGACTGTGGTGATCAATTGTATCAAAGTCAAGTAGAGTGACCGAGCTGCGTAACAACTCCTTGAAATCCCCTGTCGTCACAGAGCTGGAAAAAAGCTACGAGGAGAACCAGAGGAGACTGGAGGGGAAGGCTCGTCAGCTGGACGGCCTGGAGGACAAGATGAAAGCCATCCTGAATGACATCAACAAACAGATCCAGATCTACAACACGTGTCAGTAACGCTCTACTCCATGCTTTGTGGAAACGAGTCCACGGCCGTGTTGTTCCACCACTTCCTTCAGATACACTCAGCTATCACCAGACTTTGAAGAAATAAAGGAGATGGCTGGGGTCGTCATTTCATCACAAGTACTTTTTGTCCAAACTGTCTTGTAAGAATTTAAGAACCATTGCTATCATATAGAGATATATGAACATACCCATGACTGAACATGTAAATGTTGTTGAATGTCTGATATCACATATTTTATTCAAAATCAAATATGTGCACATTATTTTTGCTTTTAATTTTTGAAATAATCTGGACATGTATCTGTTTAAATTTGTGTTTTGAATATTTAAAAAAATGTCAATTATATTTTAGGAAGGTCAGTAATACACAGATGTGGGTGAATGATTTGCAAAAAAGCTTTGGTTTGTTTATTGTTTTTTTCTTACTTAGAGTGACGGCTTTATAATCAGCAGGTCATTATCATTTTCTCCACTTTTTTCTATGAACTGTGTTATGACTGGAAGTAATGTATATTCTGAGCTGTGCTCATCACAGGGGGACTCCATTTAAAATGCATTAGTGGGTGTCTTCTTACAGTAGAAAACACAACAACGTTTGGGTGCATGAGGACCGAGAATCAGAGTGAAAATTAGTTATTTTCAAAAAAGTACACAATACAGAGAGTGTATGTGTATGTGTGTAGACACTGGACCCTGGTCCCTGTGTAGTTTTAAGTAAGGATGAAGAGATGAGTAGGCATCCATGTGGATTTTACATGTAGTGTTTTCAGATAAAAATCACACCTTCTGTGGTGGTAGGAATTATTTTTTATCACATCTGCCTTTATACAAATTACAGGCAAATGGATGGTACAATGCAAGCATTTTATGTGAGAATAAAATGAAACGACTTTGGTAAGCCCGTGGATATAACCCTACCCACAAGCCACCTCTGCCTGCAGCTGGAGGATGGCTGTGGACTTGCTATAAGTCATCACCAGGTTTCACTTTTGTGACTGCCAAACCCACAATGCACAGATTGTGAATGTCTGTTTCTCCAGTATACTGTGATGGGATACACGTGAGCGGGAGTGATTGTTGCCTCGCTGAAGCAATGTAGGATTCTGTTGACAGGGTTAAATCGTGCCTTACACTTTGCCAACATTGTGGACATTTACTTGTGTACTGTTTGCATGGCAATGTGTGTTTTAGGAAGCATAACAACCAAAAAACTAGCTGTACACATATTTCCCCTGCCTGCCAGCTGGCAGACACATGATTTTGATAACTAAATGCCAAAGAAAAAATACCAAAAGAGACTTGTGTTTTGTGAATAAAGCTTAAATAACATATTTCTCTATGGTGAAGTAACTTCTTTGAATTCAGATTACACCTTCTGATCCTATGAGAAGCCTCCCATGCTTGATACTGTCCCATTTTCTGACCTTGCTGTCTTGTGGCCTGAATGTGTGTATGTGTTCACCCCAGGGTCTACGAGGCTATAAGATGTCCCATTTCTATTTTTGTATTCTGCAAAGGGTGCTATTGAGGGCTGTCATGAAACCTTGATGTGCCCTTTGGCAAAGTCTGCATCTCTGCAGCTGTCTGTTTCCCAAAAATTCCAGCAGTGTCTGATCACTGTGAACGGCAGCAGCGGCAGCAGAATAACAGGAAAGAGCATGGCCCACAGAGATCAGAGAGAGGCTTTACTTAAGATGGTCTGGTTTTCATTCACTCCATTCATTTTCTTCTTTCCTTTCACCACATATTCACAGTTTCTCCTCCCAATAGCTAGACTAGTTTGATTCTCAATAGCTAGATTTGTTACTCCTTACTAGACAGGTCTGCATTAACACTGTCAGCATCATGTTAGTGAGGGGGTGACACAGGGCCGTTTAGGATAAGGCCCCTGTCTAATAATAGCAGGGGTCCTGATGGTTTATGGCCATGTCCCTACCAGCCCCCTCCTCAGAATAAAACGAATAAAACGAATATTTACACTCATGTGTATCATATACACATGAGTGCCACCTAATCCAATCCGAAGTCCAAGTTCCCCCAGCCAAACTAAAACTAAATAATTTGGGTAACCACAAGAAAACAGAAGATGTGGTCACTGTGTGACAGGTGATGTTGCGACAGAAATACACTTCCCTAAAATGTAAATCAGTCATTGAAATAAGGAACTTAAACGAATGCAGTTCATGAATTCCAAATTAGTATAAATAATAAGGAGGCAGGACATTGCTGCCCAGTGTAGAGTATATCAACATGGCATAACCTGAGGGACAGTTAATGATATATACTATACTGTAAATATTATAAAGTATATCTATCTAAGTGTTCTTTTGTTGTTTTTCGTCTGTTATTGTGTCCTCTGTTACATTGTATGTTGATTTGTTTGGGTACACATGCTTTTATGCCACTAAATTCAAAGAGGGGAGGGGTGGGGGGGGAAGCTGCAGATCACGTGAACGCGCCAGCCAGGAAGTGGCCTTTGCGCGCACTCATTTCAGGTCTGGTCGGACGGTGGAGTATTTTTGTTAAAATCGGGACTCAGTCCGCACAGACCGAATGACAGCAACGGACTGAACCGTTTATCTCTTTTCGTCGTTTGTTCGAACTTCCGTGATTCTTACTTCACAGTTTCCAGAAATGGGTCCCGGATAAAGCGGAGAACATTCCAGAAACGCCGTGGACTGCGGGGTTTCTAGTGCGGGAAGGAGCGCAGCGGCCCGCGGTCGTGAAGGAGCTTAGCAGCCGGGAGTAGCAGGAGGAGTCGCCGGCCATTGTGTGTCAGGAACGATATTCTCGCCACACTGAAGCCCCGTAAGTCTCCCGTTTTCCCGTCAGTATTAATTAGGCCTTCGAATCTCAGAGGGGCGTCAGGTGTCACGAGATGTCATGTTGTGGTGTTTATGTAAAATAGGTAACCATAGGTAACCATAACCCGTTTCTTGTCAGCTAGCGTTAGCCTTCATGCGGCTAATGACATTAAACGCTCGGAGATTGTAGGGGCGTTCGATTGTACGACCTGTCTTGCGCTCTGCTGGAAGACAGAGAAAGTGTAGTGATCCTACTGATGAACCGTAGCCAGAAAAATGCCCATTGAGTGTAAAGTCGTAATGTAGCTGATTATTATTAGTCGGTAAAACCGATACAGTCGAAGTGAATTCAGTATGTAAGATAGACTCTACCCTAATGCGCCGCCCACGAATTGTATTGTTCGACACTCCCCAGTATGAACAGTGAAGAGACGTTTTAACGTTATTTATCGAACGGTATTTGCTAATTCCAATGAATGGGGTTCAAAGTCCTGGGAGAATAACGTTATCTTGGCACTATGCAGGCAAATGTGCATCGCGCCTATAGACAGGCACATGACAGCCAGCAACACGGGTGTCTCTAAACAAACGAACCTCTGCAGTTGGCCGGCTAACTTACCCGTTTCCAGCTACCGACTCTGGAGACTGGGAACTTTGTATGTTCGACTTGCTAGTTAGCTTAATGAACACCACCCGTGTTTTAGTGGAGGTGAATTGCCGAACGCCGAATAAAATGGCTGATTTATCTGTTGTCCTTTGTTTGTCATTTGACTGGCCATGCTAGCAACTCGTTGTTGCTATGCTAAGGAAACGAGGCAAGGCTCAACACCGGTGTAGTTCGGCTAACGTTGCGTGCGGCCACGCGCGTCCCACTGTAAGACATAATGTCCACGTCTCTTATAGCCTTGTTATTTAAAACTTTCTCCTTGTACGTTTTAAGCCGCGAACTACTCTTCATCCCTGTGTTTGTATGTATGTGTGTGTCCGTGTTTGTAGTAGTATACAAACATAGTATACATAGGGCATATATGCCAGTCATGATGTAGACAGATATGCATAGATGTAGATTCCCATGACTTTCTCTTCATGATTTAGTGTCCTTACCTATACCTTACCTACCTCAGGTCCCCATCCCTTATCAGCCTTCCTGATTCTGTTCTGGGAGAGTTCAGACCAGTATCATCGCCAAGATAGCCGGGCCAGGCAGGAAGAGGCACACCTCAGATCCAGACCCCAGCAGCGGTAGCGAGTCCGGCGACGGGCGGCCTGTTAGTGCCAAGTGCTTGAAGATGGCCAGCAGTGGTGGTACCGGTATGGCTGGCAGCGAGACCGTGGGCCGTCGTGGCGGGGCTCAGCAGAGAGGAGGCAGCGGGAGGGACGGCAGCTCAGACCTGTCCTCCAGCACCAGTAAGAAGAAGCAGAAGGACAGGGCCAATCAGGAGAGCAGGGAGGCCAAGAGGGCAGCAGAAGGGGTCATTGCAGAAGTCAAGAAAGGTAAGAGGGCCCAAACAATGTGCAATAATTAGACACTTGTTACTGATTAAATTGTAGCTTATGGAATAACACATTATATCCATACAGCAGTATATTATGAACTAAATAGTTTGAGGTAAACAAAGTCCCTTGCAGTTGTTTCCACTTGCATTATGTTGTATTGTATAGACTTGACGATTGTAATGCATGTTTAGCTTGTTTACATCCAGGTTTGCAGTGTAATATGTGCAGTGCTGTGCATCTTGTCTGTTGTTCCTGCCACCAGCTCTGAATCAGTAGATTAGGGTGAACATTACAACATGACTCGTGTTGCTTGTGTGGTGCGTGATACAAAGTGGTCAGGATCTCCATGGGATGACCGCTTGTGGCACAGCTGAGGGATGTTTTTTTATGAGTGGGTCTGAGTGCAGCCAGTGTCGAGCTGCTGACACCGGCAGCAGGATTGTGATTGCTGATTGACAAAGCAAACAGAGATGTAAACAAAGCACTGTCTTGAAAAATCACCCCTCTGAAAATGAGGAAAAGAAATGGGTGAAAACTTTCTCTTAGGTCTCAAGATCACACAGTTTGTTTCAGTGAGACACGCTGAATATAAACTCTTTCTTTGTCTGTTTAAAGGAAAACTTGTTCAGGCACCTTTTCAAACAAAGCTGTCTAATCAGCATTTGGTTGTTAAACAGCAGAGGCTAGTACTTATTTGCTGCTGAAACGCACCAAGCTCCATTAGTATCAGCATTATCGCATTCATCATACAACTACAGTGTTGCTTGTTTAGTTTGTCATCCACAGTCAGGATTTGTTCCCCTCACTGATGTGCTCAAGGCAGAGCAGCTTGTCAGTCGTGACACGTTGACAGCTCCGGTTGCTGCTGCAGACATCAGCTCCTTCAGGTGTTACACACTGTCTCCCCTTTCAGCTTGATGGAACTGAAATTACTAGTTGATTAAGAAGCATGTCGACCGGTTTTAATGTTTTACATGGAGCATTGAAACATTTAACACCTTTCACTTCCGTTGTTAATTATTATTCTGTGGGGAAAAAAACAAAAACGTGCAGCCTCGTGTTATTTACATTCCATCACTGTTAATTTCATCCCTTTGTTATGAATCATACTTCTGCCTGAAAGCTTTTTCTTATGAGCTGACTGCGTTGTACATACTGTATATATCATTTCTTGTGCGACGTGCGTGTCTCATCAGGAGTAAGCTTTTTTTAATTTGACATGCTGGATGCGCAGTACAGCTTTCCACACTGTAATCTTTTCTGCCTCTTATTATAGCGCTCCTGGCTGAATGTAATTTTTTTTTTTTTGTGGGGGGAGGAGCGGTTGCATTTTTACAAAATTGTCTTTCTGTTGAAAAAAACGCACCCCCACACACATTTGATGATGACGGCATGTCAGCATGTTTGTGTTTCCAACATCTACCTCTTCTGGTAGAACTCACTACATCCTGCTCTGGAGGTGGAGTTACAAATCATATTCTCTTGCGTGACCTCTAAAGTGTTCTAACTGTGTTTTTTTTCTAGTGTGTCTAGTGTTATAAGTGTTGATCAGGATCCTTAGTGTGTCCATCCATGGATCTGGTGTTCCCTTCCACTTATCCCTGTCGGTGTTGTACTTCCTGACCCTTCCTCTGTCCTGCACAGAAGCCATGACAGCACTGAGATAGCAGCGTAAACGGCTAAATTACTCAAACCTACAACTGAGCTGCTTCATGCGATGGAAATGCCTGACAGTTCATCCCTGGAGGCAGAAATGCGGATACAAAGAAATCTCACATTTCTCATAATCCCTTAGCCACGGAGCGTGGAGATTCACAGAACCACGTCACGCATGTCCAAAGTCCAGGAAGAGTCAAGTAAACAAAGCAAAGCAGCTTTACTTAGGTTTGTCTGTCACCACAGAACTGGTTTTGTTAAGCACTGAGTGTTACTGTTGTTGAATTGAGTGGAGATGTTTGACACTTTACAGACCAACACTTCCTGGCTAACCCTTGTGTTGTACTCAGCTTCTGGTTAAAAGCAGACCCAATTTGTGGCTCGCCCACCGCTCCATGTGGTATTTGTTGAGGAACTTACCACATGTGACGTCATCCTCGTGTCATCTAGCATTGAGCTGGAGCACGGTAACACATTTAGACGTGAGGTCGAAGTAAAGCTTCAGTAACGGCGCCTGTGTGGGTTACTTGGTAATGTCCCAGGAGCAGCTCCTCGGTGGATACTTGACACTGGATCCATGCATCCTCCGGCAGATCTCGGTCCTGCTGGACTTGGTGCTGGCTGTCTGTGTTGTCTCGCTGACTATCACCAGAGGGCATTTTCAACAATTCCATAGATCAGATTACTTGTTGGCCAGTGAATACCTGGACACGAGTAGACTGGGCTGCGTTTGGATTGGTCCCTGCTGTGTGGCGTTTGTGAATACACCTTGCTTTATTGGCACTTTACTTTGTTTGGGTGTATCTATCTTTTACCGAGCATGCTCTATTTTGATGGGGGTATGGTTTCCCAGTGGGGGGCATGTGTGTGTTTGTGTTACAGTATTTGTGTTGTCCGAGTCGAAGTCCCGAAGCCATCGCAGCTGAGAGCGTAGCAGCTCCTAGTGTGGCAAAGGTGTTTGAGAATGGCAGCCCATGAGAACGCCCCGACTCTGAACGCGTGCCAGTCGTAACCCTGTTAGTACACATACCTGTGAACTTGCTGTACTTTGCTGTCACACTGCTGGATTCTGTAAAAGTTATTAGACAGGTTTAAGTGATCACAGTCAAACAGCTGTTTACACAGTATGCTTATTTAACGCTGATCGAGCTTTGGAACGCCTCACAACCACATGCTCTGGATAAAGGCTCGCTAACAGCGTTACATGTTGTTATGCTAATAAGACAGTGATGTCATTAGGCTGTAGGAGGCGTTTGACCGTACACATCCTCCTGCCACAACAGTTCCACACAGATGGTCAACTTCCCACACAAACTGCATGAAACAGACTCCAGGAACATCTCTTCAAATGGACTGATTCACGTTTGAGCTAAAACACGGTTGGGTACATTACGGGTCACTTGTCTGCCATTGAAGGTAACATTGCAAACAATTTTTCTTGAGATTGCCATTTTTTCATTGTTCCCCGAAGGTGCAGGTCACTTTTTCCTGCGTCTGTCTTCAAATGATGAGAATGTGCGCTGGAGGAAGCTGATAGTGTTTCACCGTGTCAGTAACGTGTTCACGTGGTGGATGCCGGTGTGACTCTGTATCCAGTAAGGAGAGTACACTGTGGCGCGGCTCCACTGGGAATACAACTGTTACCAGCTGGAAGGGATTGGGTGTTGCTCGTGACCTTTCCGGAGAGAGAGAGAGAGAGAGCGAGTGACGGTGGGAAAGTTGAGGCTCTCTCGTCGCTGCTGCCGCCGATTAAATCCAAAGACAAGTGTGCGCTTGATCCGCACGTGACGTCTCTGCCAGCAGGGTGTCCGTTCCTCTTTGTTTTTGAGATGAGATTTGATTTGCAGTCGTTGCCACGACTTTGAGGCCACTATGAAAAATGGTACGTTGGTTTTGTTTTTACTGCCAGTTTCTGCTCTTGATTGTACCTTAAAGTGTGTGTGTGTGTGGCTTGGTTGTACGTTTTCTATAAATAAATCAATCATTCGTCTTCGTACAATTGTTTTTTTGTTTTTGTTTTTTTTCCTGGCGTACAGTTTGTGGCACAGATAATTTTAGATGCTGTAATTGCTGACTTCACCGTACCGTGAGCTCCAGCCAGGGAGCGCTCTGCGCTGACACGCTCGAGCGTACAGTCGAGTGTAATGGTATGGCCTGTGGGAATTTGTGAGCAGGTGCATTTTGTGCGTGTGTGTCTATATTCTCTCAGAGTATGTTCGCTGCTGGTTTTTGCCTGTTGTGGGCTTCTCCTGTTTAATCATCAGTACGGCTCTGCCGTGTCAGTTCTACTCTGTGACCAGTCCTTTTTTTTTTTTTAACACATTCCAGAGTGAAAGCGCGCCTTCGTTCCTCGCAGATTCCGTCTCTGCTTTCACGTTGACGTGACTGCACCTTTTTGTGTTTCTTTTCAGATGTGTTCGTCGACTGGAAGCAGAACGTCAATGAAGTGACCGTCAGGCTGCGCTGCGGGGAGGGGGTGCAGAGGACGGAGGACATCAGCACAACCTTCACCGATACACACTGCCATGTGTGCTTCCCAGGTACGTCACAGTGCAGCATGTCGCAAAGGCAGAAATAAAAAGAGGCGGGCTCATTGAACTGTGCGTGCATGTCAGGAGTTTGTATGCCAACCTCCTATATTTTAGCATAAATGTGCGATTTTAAAATCATTTGTTTGCTGCAGTTTGACTATTTACGTGCACTTTAAAAACTGTTGCATGTTTTTCTCCTTTTAGATGGGCGGCAGTGGAGCTGCCAGTTGCAGGAGGAGATTGAGGCGTCGTGTAGCAGAGTCCAGTACAAGGAAAAGGGAGGTTTCCTGCACGTCATCATGCAGAAGAAGATTCCCTTTCACATCTGGCCATCACTTAAGGTGAGCCACATCAGACGAAAGCGCTGCAAACGGGGTTCACCTCAGTCTGCCTTTGTTTGAAATCATGAAATGGCTTTGCTTTATTCTGTGCTGCTTTAGTCAAACAAGAAGGAGAAGGAGAGGGAGAAAGAGGCCGCCCCCATGGAGACCAAAACTGACAAGGAACTGGAGACGAAGCCTGTCGCCTCGGAGTCCTCAGAAAAAGCCAAACTGTCCTCCCTGCAGCCGCAGCCTCCCTCCTCACCTGCACACAGCGAGTCAAGGCGCAGCGGCGGCAAGGCCGAGCGAGGTGTCAAGCGCTGTCTGAAGAACAAACCGGCGTGCGACAAGGCCGCCGCGGACTCTGTAGGGGCGAAAGGCGGAGCCGGAGAAGCCGGCAAGCCCGCTGCCGTCACGCGGGACGAGCAGCAGCCTCAGGAACCCAGCGCCAAGCGCACCATCGTACGGCAGCCCAAGGCCAGTAAGGGAGGCGCGTCGTCCGCCGACAGGGACACGCAGTCTGTCGAGTCCAATGGCAAAGCTCCGCACACGCACCGTCCCGCTGAACGCCGGGACGGAGACAACCGAGCAGGTCAGGAACAGAGCCCTGCTGCCAGCCATACCAACAAAACTCAGGTGAGAGAAGCTGCAGCTCCAACGCTCTGTGGTCAAAATATGACTGCTGTCTCAGTCATGTGCATGCATACTTAATATTGGTCTCAATATAACCATAAAAAGAGGAAAGCATTGAACGCGGGAGCGCTAACGTGTCGGTTTGTAGAATAACATGAGCGGAACTGCAGAGCGGTCAGCTGTTCATGTTCATGTTCAACATTAGTCTACTATTAAATCCTCTTGATTTTTCTTCAAGCATGAGAAGAAAACTATAAAACATTCAGTTTGTCATGTCTGCATGAGTGAGTCCAGCTAAATTCTGCTCTGTCATAAAACAGCATAATTCAAGGTATGCTCTTCCATTCCAGCTATTATCAGTGACTACAGTGCCACTTATGGATGCCATGATTGTGATTCAGTATTTACAGTAATATTATAATACAGTTGATTTTATCTGATGCGGTTCATGTTGAAACAAGAAGAATTTGTGCCTGTGCTTTTGAAGTAAATCCCGACGGGATGGTTCCATCAAATCTTTCAGCGGTGTGATTTAATGAAGCTCCGGCCAGTAACTCCATCTGGCCTGCATGGGCCCTGCTTTTTAAAGTTTCCCCAGAGCTCGGAAGAGGCTCGCGATTCCGTCGAGCGTCATTATAGTCGGCAACACCCCCTCCCCCACCCCCCGCCGCCTCGCGGCTGTGAACTGTCACCAGCTTGTCGACGCGACAGGGGAGCGAACCCGACATGAGATAACGGTGCTCTGTCCGCAGCGTCGTGAGGCGTCTCCACAGCATCTCGTGTCTGGCTACTGTACATGGCCTTGGTCTGAGCTGGAGTCAGGTTAACCTGCTTTCTTCTCCATGACTCTCTCAGGCCTCAGGGAGCGAATTCTTCTCTGTCGGTTTTTAAGTCGGTTCCTTTTTCTTTCCAGGTGGCAGAGAAACAAAACCAGTCTTCAGACAGGTCTGGAGCAACCGCACGCAGCAACGACAGCCAACCAGCACCTCCCATCAGCACCTGTGACTGCCTCAAACCCGTCGGCTTCAGCGACAGAGCGGACGCCGCAGCTCCCGCCAGGCCGGGAGAGAGAACGGACTCTGAGCCGGGGAAAGGGCCTGTTGATCAGGACGCGCAGCAGGAAACTCTGATCCGCCAGCAGCCCGGATCAAGAGAGAAGGTACCCACCGTGGGTGCGGTCGCCAAAGGAGGCCCGACGCCCGGCGTGGCCCAGAGGCAGGGCAGCTGCGACGGAGAGGAGAAGCGGGACCAGTGCAAGGAGGAGCCCTCTCTGGAAATGAAGCAACAGGAAGGTGTGTTGAGGAGGTTTGGAGGGTGCAGAAAGCTCGTGTTACCACAGACATGGATCCATACATATTTTAGGTCTATCAGATATATTTTGCAAACATTGAGTATCTGTGTATGTACAGTGCATGCAGGCAGGTTTGTTGTACTCAGCACTAACGTTAGTCATCAATAAAAGCTGCGTGTGCTGATGCGCGTGCTAACTTCCCACAGCCCCAGAGCCAATGGTGAACCTCCAGTTTGTGAAGAACGACTCGTATGAGAAGGGCACGGACCTGATGGTGGTTAACGTTTACATGAAGGGGATCTGCAGGGACACAGCCAGGGTCATCTTCAGGGAGCAGGACTTCACGCTCATCTTCCAGACAAGGTGGTGAATGCGCTCCTGCTTCTTCTCGTGTCTTTAAAGCAACAAGCGGCGACTGATGGAGCTCTTTTGTGTGTCACCCTTTCACAGCGATGCTAACTTTCTGCGGCTCCATTCAGACTGTGGACCCAACACAGTCTTCAAGTGGCAAGTCAAACTCAGGTAACTGGAGCCAGGCATCTCTTTTTGAGAAACGGGAATGGGAGCAGAGATCGCATGTTTCCCTGCAGAGCTGAGCGGACTCGCTGTGCGGGCTGATTAGTTCCAGGATTCATAGCCAGCTTCTGCAGTAACACCAACACATTGGAGCAGTTATTTGGGCCTCATGAGCCGTGAATAGACAAAAGCGGTGCCAAGCCTGTAGTGCGGCACGAGGTCAAACACATAAAATAGTTAAGGCAGTACGTGTCATGCACTGATGGCTACAAACCTGAATTGACCTGGGATCTCAGTTCACTCTGTACCAAAGCTTTCCTCGCTCATTTTAATTTTTTTACTTGGCCTAAATGAGAGTAGTGTGGAGGCATAAAGAGAACTTTGAGATGCGTATCGTCTTTCATGTTGATGCATTATCCACGAAATGTAGGTGGAATGTAGTGTAGGGTTGATGGGGGGTCAGCTGCGAGAGGAGCATGCTTTCATACCTGAACAACCACCTGAATCTAAGAATGGAGTCTTTCATATCAGACCCCTGACTCCAGAGAGGGCCTTTAATGTTGTTATGTTCCCTGAACAACACCTACGGCACTCTCCTGTACAAGTATCAAAAATATATCAACCTCAAGTGTTGGAGGGGTGTGGCCTCTGCCTCTGACTCTGACCCGGGTGCTGCTCTCCCTCCTGCGTGCCAGGAACCTGATCCAGCCTGAGCAGTGCAGCTACTCTTTCACCCCGTCCCGCCTCGACATCACCCTGAAGAAGAGACACAGCCAGCGCTGGGGGGGTCTGGAGGCCCCCGCCACACAAGGTCTGCTGCCAGGCTTCTACTTGTTCCCAGTTCTGATTGTAATGTTTTGTGTGCGTGGCGAAAGAAAAATTACACTCTTGTAACATTCTTGGTCAATCACGAGTACAGATATGAAAGCGTGGAGTCGACATACACTGATTACACCTCCATAGTTCCAAATACACTGAGAAGAAGAAAGTTTCCAGTGCAGTAATCAAATACTCAATGAGTATTTGCTTAGTTGAGCAGTGGTAACTCTTTCAAGGGAATTCCAACATACTGGGTTGTTACAGGATGTGTAAGTGACATAATATAATAAGAAAAATGAAGCATCACCAAGACTTCATGTTTGTTTGATTTGTAGTACATTGATAAATTCAAAAATAATGACTTTTCTCAGTGTCGGACTTCTTTTGTCTTCTAACCACAAGCTCCATTCTCCTTTGTTGAAGGTGCAGTGGGTGGCGCCAAGGTCGCCGTGCCCTCCAGTCCCGCCTGCATGGAGAAGAGCCAGCCAGGCAGCAGCCAACACAGCCTCCCAGCCAAGGAGGAGCCTCCGAGGGTGGGGGAGGAGAAACCCAAGGCCCCTAAGGCCTCCTCCAGAGTGGAGGACGGAGGTCTGGATAGCGTGGCCCCTCGCACCGTCTCCGAACATGTCGCTCTTACCAAGCCGGAGCCCGCGGTTACTACGGTGAGTCGCCAAATAAATCAGAGAAACCAGCGAGATGAAGCGTGAGGAGACTCTACTGATTTCTGTGGGTGTTCCCGTCCCAGCCAAAGCCTACCTGCATGGTGCAGCCCATGACCCACGCGCCGCCCGCCAGCAACGAGCGTCACGAGGAAGAGGAGGAGAAGAAGGTGTGCCTGCCTGGTTTTACAGGACTGGTCAACCTCGGCAACACCTGCTTCATGAACAGTGTCATCCAGTCCCTGTCCAACACCAGAGAACTCAGGGATTACTTCCATGGTAAACTGGGTGTTTCACGGCTCCATTTGTTCCCTCATAAAAAACAGTTAAACTTCTACTCCTGTACTTAGTCGCTGTTCTGATGGAATAAGTTTAAACTCCTGTTATTATAACGGTAAACATCTGCAAACACACAGAGCAGCCATTTCCATACGACACGCTGTGGCCTGAGCATCTCAGAGGTTTTACCAATGCGTTTTTCTGTGCCTCTGCAGATCGAGCTTTTGAGGCAGAAATCAACTGCAATAATCCTCTGGGAACAGGAGGCAGACTCGCCATCGGCTTTGCAGTGCTGCTCAGGGCCCTGTGGAAAGGAACGCACCATGCCTTCCAACCATCAAAGCTCAAGGTACGGAAGCAGCACTTTTCTGTGGCGGCTCAGAAGTGTCCGACTTTGGCAGAGTTACATTTGAACGTGAATCGTGATTGTCACGGAGTCGGTATGATCGGCGCTTTCTTTTCTCTCTCCCTACCTTTCTGCGTGCGGCCCGGCAGGCGATCGTGGCCAGTAAAGCCAGTCAGTTCACAGGTTACGCTCAGCACGACGCCCAGGAGTTCATGGCTTTCCTGCTGGACGGGCTCCACGAGGACTTGAACCGCATCCAGAATAAACCGTACACGGAGACGGTGGACTCTGACGGTCGCCTGGATGAGGTAGGCGTTTCCCATGTCTCCTGCAGTGCTGTGATTCTGAGAAGTTTTTCTTTAACAGTATGCTCGTTTCGTCAGGATAACACAGTGAAAGAAAGTTCTGCTGGGCAGATTTTCCACAGAAATAACAATTCTTCCCCCAGTCTGAAGCGTTTCGTCTGTTGGTGCAGGTGGTGGCGGAGGAGGCATGGCAGAGGCACAAGATGAGAAATGACTCCTTCATCGTGGACCTGTTCCAAGGCCAGTTCAAATCCAAGCTCGTCTGCCCCACGTGCTCCAAGGTAACACACCACAAGTTTCCACTAAATGCTCTTTGAACTGACTTCCTTGTTATTGTGATGACTTACCGACTTTACTTCTGTCCTTGTCCTTCTTCAGGTGTCAATCACCTTTGACCCTTTCCTCTACCTGCCAGTCCCTTTGCCTCAGAAACAAAAGGTGCTCTCAGTTTTCTACTTTGCTAAGGAACCTCATAAAAAACCCATCAAGGTAAGTTGAAATAACTGGTTTCTCATCTTCACTTAAACAGCCTTTAATGCAGAAATGTTGCTTTGTTTACAGAAACCTCCACGTGATCCAGTCTTTAACGTACCTTTGTGTCCGTGTCTCTAGTTTTTGGTCAGCGTGAGCAAGGAGAACTCCAGTACCGCTGAAGTCCTCGAGTCCATTTCCAGAAGCGTGAGGGTCAAACCAGAGAACCTGAGACTCGCAGAGGTCAGATACTTCAAATGTATTCACGATTTCACAGTCTTGACAGAAACACCTTTTCAAGTGCGGACTGAAAAATGGACTTGTCTCCTCTCAGGTGGGAAAGAACCGCTTCCAGCGCATGTTCCTGCCGTCCCATTCCCTGGACACGGTGTCCCCCTCTGACATGCTCTTCTGCTTTGAGGTGCTCTCCAAAGACCTGGCCAAAGAGAGGGTGGTACTGCTCCGAGTGCAGCAGGTAATAAAACCAAGTCGTGATGGGACGTTTCTGCAGCGTGTTAAAATACATCAGCGCCTGCAGATGCTGAAGGCCTTTTCTCACCCCCTCAGAAACTCCAGGTCCCTAATATCCCCATCTCAAAGTGCGCTGCCTGCCTGAAGCCTCCGGTGTCTGACGAAGACAAGCTGAAGCGCTGCACTCGCTGCTATCGCGTGGGCTACTGCAATCAGTGAGTTCTCCTCCAGCACGCCAGCTCCCAGAGTCTTAAGCTGACTTTTCTGTACACGGGTTAACTCTTGTTCTCCTCTCCCCAGAATTTGTCAAAGGAGCCACTGGCCCAATCACAAGGGCCTGTGTCGACCCAACACGGAGAACGTGGGCCTGCCCTTCCTGGTCAGCGTGCCGGAGTCTCGCCTCTCCTACGCCCGCCTCACTCAGCTCCTCGAGGGTTTCTCCAGGTACGCTGCCCATCTGACAGCTCTTGGTGCTAATCACCATATGAAATGGAAAATGGCATGCTTGTAATTGTTGGTGTATTGTCGGGGTGTACAGGAGAGTAACTGTAAGGCTGCATAAATGTAACTAATCCGTAACGTGTTAGATAATGGTCTCTGCATTTGATTATTATTTGTTCAAGTTACAAATGTTGTATATGCATTTGCACAGATGTAAAAATAAATGTAAGCACTTTGTTATTATAACATAAGTCCTTTTTGAAGTTTTCCACTGAAGAAACCCACAATACCACATCAATCATAGATCACGTTTTTCAAGTAAATACTGCAGTATCATGTTTGGCCGGAGCTTCTGTGAACGCATCCTGCTGTGATCGCAGTCTGCCTTTAATTCTTGGACATATCCTCCTTTTCTTGGAGGCTAAATTTCACATACTTGGCTCCGTCAAAATGCCAACGAGTGTGTTCCAAAAAATTGCCATGTATTGTGGGGAAAATATACGGTGAGGAAATATATGGGTTGATTTACTATTAAAAGGATGGTGAGTGGAGTGTTGCTCACGCTCACAGTTGTCCTCGGTTAAGGTATCTGTTTAGCATTGCCCCTCCAGCTTCAGATAATTGCTTTCGACATCGCTCTCTGGCCGGCATTGTGTGCCAAATATCATGAAGTCATAAGGAACATTAACATAACAGCCACTGATTCATGATATTAGCCATCACTTTACCAGAGAAGGGGCAGCAGTGCTGCGGATGTGTTCATGTCGTGTCGTGTCAGTTTTACTACATGGACGGCTGATGCTCCAGGGACCTGCTATGTCCACCTGACCAGACAGTGGAACATTCTCACAAATGTAGTGAACTGTCGGCTTTCTCTCTGTGCAGGTTTTCCGTCAACGTGTTCCAGCCTCCTTTCCAGTCAGGCAGAACATCCCCCGAAATGTCTCAGTCCCGGGTAGACCTCCCCCTTATGGCAGCGGGCTCGCCCGACGGCGTCTGTGCCGGGGACGAGGCGGTGGGTGGAAGCGGGACCGTAGGAGGAGGAGATCTTGAGCTGGACAGCCAGTCTCTGCTGCCCGAATCCCAGGCAGCTTACGCTCAGGCCTCGGCCTTCCACCCCGCGGAGTCGGATTCCCAGGCCTCCCTCTCAACCACGCGGACCACGGATTCGGGATTCTCTGAGCCCGTGTCCACAACTTCCTGCTGCTCTCTGGACCCTCATGCTGAAAAAGAGACATCCTGCGAGAAGGCCGTGCGGCCAGAAGGTGACACGCAACGCAAAATACTGATGCTTCGGTGATTTGGCTGTTGTCCCCTCTCTTTCTCATCTCTAACATAAGCTTCCGTTTTCATTCTGTACACTTGTTGCAGCTGCAGTAACAGGGTACCAACATCCAAGTGAATCAGCATCAGGTCATGCCAGTCAGTTCTACATATCTCTGCTGGACTCCAACAACAAGGAACAGAAGCTGGATGAGAAAGGTATGACCAGAACCCACTTGAGTTCTATTCAACCATCAGTTACCCTGTTTCCACATTTTCGAGGCATTAAGTCAAACACCAGCATTCTTCTCCACCCGTCTGCAGAGGACTTGCTTGCCGACCTGCCTGAAGACGCCACTCTGGAGCTGGTGTGGAAGAACAACGAGCGCCTGAAGGAGTACGTCCTGGTGAGCTCCAAGGAGCTGGAGTACGAGGAGGACCCCGGCTCCCTGAGCGAGACGGCCAGGGCGGGGCACTTCACCCTGGAGCAGTGCCTCAACCTCTTCACCAAGCCAGAGGTGCTGGCACCTGAGGAGGCATGGTAGGAAGCCGCGTTTGCGATTGGATGAGCTACGACTCCGCGTGGCGCCGGGTGCCTGCACGTATTAACAACCCAGAACCGACCGACTGGGGAGTAGAGCAAAGTAGATGAGTGACGAGCATCAACACCATGTGTCTTTAAGGTACTGTCCAAAGTGCCAGCAGCACCGCGAGGCCTCCAAGCAGCTGCTGCTGTGGCGTCTGCCCAACGTCCTGATCATCCAGCTCAAACGCTTCTCCTTCAGGAGCTTCATCTGGAGGGATAAGATCAACGACATGGTGGACTTCCCCGTCAGGTACTCACGCCGGCACCCGTTTCCGTTGATTTAAGTGTACAGATTAGTTTCACGATGATTTCAGTGATGGAAACCTCATACATTACCTTGCACCCACTCGCCGTTCCCGTCTTGTAGGAATCTGGATCTGAGTAAGTTCTGCATCGGCCAGAAGGATGAGATGCAACAACCCCCCATCTATGACTTATATGCAGTCATCAACCACTATGGCGGAATGATCGGAGGCCACTACACGGCCTACGCTCGCCTGCCGAGTGACAAGAACAGCCAGCGCAGCGATGTCGGTGAGGGCCCTCCCCTCATTTGTTTATCTGTCTGATCTTTTTCTTTCCCGCCTAACTTCTCTTCCCTTCCTCCACCCTTTTCCCGCAGGCTGGCGTCTGTTCGATGACAGCACCGTGACGATGGTGGAGGAGAGTCAGGTGGTGACGCGCTACGCCTACGTCCTGTTCTACCGGCGACGAAACTCCCCCGTGGAGAGGCCGCCGCGCTTCCTCAGGCCCATGGGAGCGGAGTCGGCCACTGCCGCGGGAGCCACTGCCAGCCAGGTGAGGGCGCCGCGACACCAAGAGGCCGAGGCCCCGCGTCGCTCAAGTGATGCAGAGGTTTAGATTTCACCCAAAGCTGGAACATCCATTGGCTAACTCGCATTTCTCAATGGCTATTTTTAACCTTTAAAGTGAGACGTTGATTCAGTTTCATTTCACACACGTGCGTCTTGTTCTCCTCAACATTTATGGTGATCAGAACCCAGTGTAACAGGTGAATAAAAGCACTGACTAACCCTTTAAACATGCTTGTGTAAGCTGGTGCAGTAGTCTGGGATTAAATGGAAGGTGCAGAAGGTGAAACTCCACACCGCGAGGATCTGTTTGCAGATTCCTCCTTTAACAATGAATGATTGACACTTCACCAGGTGATGTGAGCTGGAATAAGATGAAGAAAATCTTAGAACCCGACAACTTTACGTGGAACTGCAGCAGGTTGTCAGATTTCTCCCCCGCCGTTTAGGAGTTAGCAGTGCGAGCGCGCCCCGTAAACCGTCCCTCGTAGTGTAGCTCCGCCTTGTCCTTCGTGTCGAGTAACGTGCACGAAAACCGCGTCTGAAGCTTTCTCTGGAACCGCTCGACAGCCGGCGCGGCGCTTCCCTGGGCCCTCGGCAGCATTCGATCGAGAAGAGCAGCTGTCAGGAAAGCACAGAGATTCCTCCGTTTCTAGTTAGATCGGTCCGGTCGTAAGAGAGACGCCAGCGTGTCGAACGCTCCTGAGAACAAGCGCCTCCTCTCAATTAGTCTCGACACGAGCTCCCGCTCTGAGACGCTTAGTAACTCTGTGATGGATGGATCCATCACTGAGATGGGTCCGTTAATCTCAGCTCAACAAAGCTCAGCTGTCAGGAGCCACTGGTGATATTTCATTTTTTTTTTTTTGATCACGTCAGCAGCGTGCACACGTCTGACTGACGGTGGACGTGACTCTCTGGGCCCAGACGAGCTCCTCCTCTCTCTCTCCACACGCGTTGTTTCTTCGATGGCAGCGGCTCTAAGCTGTGATCATGTGACGCTGATACAAATGAGACTGTGTGTGATCTGGACAAGGACAAAGCTGCTTGCACAACTTGATTTATTTTGAATTTTAAAGCTCATTAACTTCTGTCCATGCTGTGGTGACTGTGCTGACGCATATACACTGCTCCGTGTTTCTTAGCGTACTGGACTTGGAAATGTCCTTGCACTTTTCATTTACTCAATCATTTACTCAATCACGTACTTGCAAATAATGTAAATGTCCTCAACGCGTGCCCATCTGCTTCCTGAAAGACAAGCTCCTCCCACTGTCTGACGTTGTCCTTACTATCAGAGGAACCTGTGAGGTAGACCGGCTGACTGTTTCTGATTGTAATCATAGCATGTGTTAGACCACGCCTTTTCCCAGAAGCTGACACCCGGTTTCCGCCAATCGCAGGCCTCTCTAATATGGCGGGAACTGGAGGAGGAAGAGGAGGGGCTCGACGGAGGCCCCCGCCGACTGTTCCGCTCGGCGCCGTGGAGGCGGCAGCCGCCGCAGAACAGAGAGGAGGAAGAGGAAGACAGAACGGAAGGGCCGGTGCGGCGGCACCGCGGGCAGCGGATGTCGGACTATCCCGACGGCGACTGCGTGCGATACTTTGTTCTGGGCACGCTGACTGCGGTGTTGGCGCTGTTTGTCAATTTGGTCTACCCGCTTCTCTACAAGGCCAGCTGGACCTGAGCGCTGGCCGGACGACGACGCGCTCACAGATAGGGTCGAGGAGACCAGGAAGCCGGAAGTTTTTAATGCTCACACACTCATCCGTCAGTCGTCAGCGCTGCGACACTACACACACACACTACACTGACAAAGGGCCAGCCCCGTCACGAGAAGAGCTCGCAGTCAGCGTCCACTCTTGCTTCCAGCGCATGTGTACTTTTCAACAAGGTGGCACGTTTTAGAATCACTTTTTTTTTTTTAACACAGGCTCTCTGCGGCAGCTAATCTGCTCTTTGGTTTATCGCTGCTGACCTGGAAACAGTAGGTTTGACACAAAGTCTTCCTGAAGGACCAGGAAGACCGTGAGATGTTCTCAAGTAGGTCTTTTAGTCAGAGTTTAGTTAACGCAGACGCGTGAAGCCGCTGCACTACAGCAGTACGCTCTGAAGAGGATAAGACTGCAGTGCAGGATGGACGTGTGAGAAGAGCCGGCGTCTGATTCGTCAGTTTTCACACGTCCTTGCTCAGAACCCGCTTCAGAACCTTAAAATTGCTGCCAGTCTCCAGCCACCACCATGTCTCTAAGTGGCCTCTTTCAGCAATATGTATTGTAATAAGTCTGTTTAACGTTTATTTTCTGGCTTTTATGGAAGAGACTGTCACAGTCTTCTTTTTACTTGTTTTTGTTGTTGAACATTCGGAAGCCATAGCCAGGTGAGGATTTGAAGTTCTCAGGATGAAATGTACAAACCCTACAAAATTAGACGAATGGATTGAGGGTGCAGTCGACTCACAGCCGTCCACTTTTCAGTGTTGCACTTTTTTGTGTGTGGAGAACCTGAGAGGTTTTTGATTGTGGACAGTTCTCTGACATGTATGTGCACAGTTACAGCTGTAACTTTAAGGATGCAAAATCGTCTTCCTCGCTCGATTTCTGTTCACCGCTTTTGTTTTTAATTGGAAAACCCCAGAACACACTCCTTGGTTCTAACTTACACCAGCTTAAAAATTGTTTTACACTTTGTCGGCATCCAGACTGTCCACAGGCGACGTCTTCACTCCGCAGTCGTAGCGAGTATTTGGGTCTCAGGGAAATCCCAGTGCAGAGCCACCTTTGTTTGCCTTAAATGCTCAGCGCAGCGACGCGTTAACTTGACCCGGACATATGCAAGACTGAGGTCCATCTCGTTTTAAAGTCTTCGTTCGGTCCAGCTCGTGCTCGACGTACGCTACCCAACGTGCAACACGCTAACGGGGAACTTGAGGGGAGGTCCGGGTGGAGCTTTGCTGTTTTTACAACATGTAAATGCTGCTGCTTTCTGTGACGTTGACTGGATTTAAATGGATGTAAATATATATGTGCAGTCTGCCAGTACATGTTAACTGAGAAGAGTAACATTGATGCATCTTTTGTCAGGAAATAATGTAAGCTCTATATATATATATAATCATTGCAAGTACTGTATTTAAAAGAAAATGATAGTTACCTAATTTCCCTGCAATAATGTATCTCAATACCTCCATCCTAACAAATGCTGCTTTCTAATCCATAATAAAATCTCCATCTGTTCCTAGGCTTCATGTATATTATTGAAGTCATGTCACATCCTCAGCATTTTCTCCTCACAGAATGCTGAACGCGTGGGATTTATTAACAGCGCTGGTTTATTTTACAGGCCTCTAGCCAGTCACTGTTTGGGGCAGACCTGGATCCTGAGGGACCCCCCACGCTGACCCCAGAGGTGCCCTCCGAGCTCTTCGCCCACTCCGGGGAGTGCACCGCCCCGTCCTACAGCAACATGGAGGAGGTGGACTAGTCGCGATGGGCGGGGGGGGGGACCGGGGAGGACGCGGATCGGAGCCGGCGGTCTCTGGAGGTCCCGGGGCGGAAGCCGCTCCTCGGCCCGCGGACCCGTCAGCGCCGCAGCCGACTGAGGCGGTTGTTTAAAAGTGACGATGCAGTGCTGGAAGATCTGGAGGTGGTGAACGACCTTCAGACGCACATATAGATGTGTACTCAGTACTAACTACACACGCACACACACCATCGATATACTCACATTAATACACTTACCCATTGATAGAGACTTAACAAGCTGTGTATGTAATTCTACTCATTCAGTGCATATAGTGACCCACAGAAGCAAACACACTCGTATAATCTCAGAGCTCCTGTTAGCTGCTCCTCCTGAAGTTCCTCCTCCTCCTCCTCCACCTGACGGAGTTCAGAGGAGCGCCTGCCAGGCCTCCACGCACCGACGCACCTTGTGGTCTGGTTCCAAACTAAAAACCTCACTGCTAACCTTTGCCAGAACTTTCCACCCCTGGCTGCAGCTGTGGTCGATTATTAGGGTGAATAAGGGGAGTTTGAGTGCAGATTGTTGTAATGTCTGTGTGTCTGTGTGTGCTTTTTTTCCTTGTTTTGTCTTATGAGGTATTGCCTGATTTGGATTTGTTTGTGGCAGGGTATTCATTCATTTGGATTAGAATTGTAGCAATTGATGTAAAAAGAAATGAAATAGTGATGACCTGCTCCCCTTTTCTTCTTTTTTTTTAATACAGAGGGCACACGCTGGTTTCTGTGTTTTTTGTTTTTGCTTTGTAAACTTCTTTCGACTTCTGTTGCTTTGGCATGTTCTTATTTTTTTGTACTTGTTTGGAAATTGGATCCTGTGGATGAAATAGTTCAAGGCTTCAGTATAAACTGAAACGTGCATGGCTGCATGTTCATTCAGCCCCAGACTTTGCTAACTTTCATGAATTCTGTTTTGCGTGAGTTGTCCAGTCTCACCTCTCCCCTCCTTTGTAATGGATCACGTAAATAACGTGGGGATCATTAAGAATGCTGCTGTGGATACATATGAATGGTTAATATAAATAAAAACAATTTTGAGTATTGCTGACATCTGTTGTTTGTTTAGTATTTTTTTTACAGTTTAAGTCTACATGAGGGAACTATTGAAGTCATACATACTGTATATATTATGTATATACTGTGTATTATATAGTAGAGCTACTGTGCCTGATTAGAGTTATTCTCTAACCGTCTGACACATTGGTTGGTGGTGATGTGAATAAAATAATTTGGTTGTACAGAATATTCCAAATCTAATTTTAATGTCTTCTGAATTAGTTGATATTAGAAAATTTCAAACGTTATTCTGTGTTTGAGCCACAAACTGAGAGGGCAGATCATCCAGCACAGTCACAGCAGTTCATTTGTGGGACCTGTGGCAAAATACAAGGTACAAAGCACTGTTGGTGCTGAATATCAGTCTATCCACAGGAAAGGTGATGGAGACCATCATTCTCTGTGCTGGGTTTAAATATATGCTTCTTTTCTCTGGAGTATATTACTGTAAAGTGAGCAAAACCATCAGTGTGAAGACGTCATGTGATGGTTATGTTTCACTGTTAGATTTAACAGAACCTGTGTGTAATTAAAAAAAGCAACCCACTGATGACAATAAAAACTATTATTTATAGTATATAACTGAATATATTTTTCTGTTTATAATATCTGATGATTAGATACATTAAAAATGTAGTTAGCCCTACAGTATAATGTGTGCGGGTTAAATCTCACCGACGCCACTGCGACGCCACTAAATGCTGCGCACCACCGGAGCATGGCGCTCTGCCGTCCCTCCGGTGCTGCACAACCGCCGCCGACGAAGAAGAAGGCAGCATGGAGAAGGAGGAAGTACCGGTAAATAGCCGTGAGTCACGAGAGGAACCGGCCAGGTAGCAGGTTTTAGTTGACACTGCTGCAAACCAGTCTGTCTCCATCTGCCACACGCTGCTTGTCTCCCAGTCATGGCGGATTTCGGGGAGGACAGCCGAGCGGAACAACACGACGGGACGAACGGCCGTGATGACCCTGACCCTGCGGTGACGGTCCCCCGGGGGCTCTGGTCCTCGCATCACGACCAGAGGAAGAAGTTAATCCTGCACGTGGACCTGAACAACACCATCCTGGTGTCGGACGCCGTGACGGGCCAGGGGACTGTCGCTGCTCTGGACTACTTCCTCACCACTGTCACCTGGGGGAAGATGAGCAAACACGGTAAACGCTCACTCGCTGGAAACGTGCGTGGCGAGTCACGTGATAATTAATTATGAATTAAAAAGCGCCGTCCTTGTGTTCTTGTACGTAACAATAAGCTGTCGACCAAACGGAACAGTTAACACATTACTGAAATGAAAAGCTTCACTGGAATTCTACACATACCGAATGGCAGATCATTCATTGTATAACTGTATATGTCACGTGATATTTTATGATGTGATTATCATGCATATATTGAAGTGGACATTAATTTGTGTTTTTATGTGATAGATTTGACAGAATGTCATCTAGTTCGGGTAATCTGACTGGAGCATATTGAAATATTTCATCCATCTAATGTATGTATTTCTAATTAAAATAATATGATAATAGAATCACTTTAATTGTATAGCAGTGAAAAAGAAGAAGAGAAAAGATAGAGTCAACAGGCAGTTAACTTGAAAGAATAAATATTGCCAAAGTAAAACAGAATAAAGATCTGGCCACTATGGCCCCACTATGGTATGTATCTTCAATTTGTGTTCACTGACTGACTTCATTTCTCCTAAGTCTTAACATAATGGGTTTGTTTATTTAGTTCTATCTAAAAAGTGCACGCGGAGACACAATGACATTATGTAACTGAAGTAGCAATGCTTTAAAGTTGTCCAAAAACTTCTTCTTCTTCTTCTGACCATGTTCATGACAGGTTGTGTGGCCATGCTGTGCTTATTTGTTTCACTGCAGACTCTGAATCATTTTTATCTCACATTAAATATCAAAATAAACAGTGGATAGGTGTTTAATAAGACTTAGAAATTAGATAATACAATTCAATTCATTTCATAGGACTAATTTTTTACTTCACTAGTACCATTTAGAAATATATCCCCTTTCTGTGATCAGTACTTGTTTCTCTGCATTTCACATCTTTGTTCCCTTCACCTCTGTGCAGGTAAATGGGAATGGCTGAGTGACTCGCCCTCCCTGCTCCCGCCGTGCGAGGGCGCTGTCACTTATTACTCCCAGTTTGGGCGGATGCCTGGTTTCACCTCAGCTGCGGGGCAGCGGTTCCGCGGGGTTCTGGATGAACATCTGGATCTGCTCCGCTGGCCCGAGGGCATCAAGGCAAGCGTGTTCCAGGAGGGGACGGAAGAGAAGGCGACGGGAATGTGCACAAGTTGTGCTCCAATCTCGCCGACAAATCCCGACCCAGTGATGACCTTTAAGCCATAAAAAGCCTGTCTGCAATATGCAATTTAGTTTGTTATATAGAGGGCACTTTTCCAATGTAAACTCCTGTTTGAATTTGACATAAGGAATACACACTGACATACTTTAAAGCTCACATTACCCCGTCTGTATGAGCTGAGTGTCTGTGAGACAGAGGCAAGACCAACCGGTCGTCTGGTATCTGCTTAACCTGCAAAATACACAGTGACCCGAGAGTTGGCATTTTATTTGACTGAGTTCATGTTTTGTGACTCAGCAGCCTGGCCCTGAGCCAGTCCTCTCTTTTTGACTGCGTCTCATTCAGCACGCTCCTTGCAGGCTGCCAGATAGCACCAGGGTCCCGAGACTCCTGAACGAATCAACTCAAGAACCAGAGCTAATTTGGAGGAAAAGCGTTGATAGTGGTTATCCACTCAGCTCCTCACACCATAAGAAATGAAGCTGACATTTGGATTTCAAAAGTAGCTATTAGGTTTAATTAATTTAAGCGGATAGGTTTGTTCTTTAAAGATCAAAACAACGTGCACTAATCTGTAGCCTTTACACTTGTCACAACCTGTTAAACGGGCGCTCCTCTAATTTAACATTGCCCTTTCATAAAGATAAGATAAGTTATGTTTCTTGTAGAAGTTTCCTGTATATGTATGGTAGATTTATTTATTTTATATCACAAGTACTACATGGTACTACCAACTACTACATTGCCAGGCCACCACTGACTGAGATGTTCTGCTGAATGCATTATGCACCTCAGAAAAAGCTAACACAATCACGTTGCATTGTAGAAAATAGAGACTTTTACGCAAATGAATAAGGTAGCCTCCTTAAAAATAATGTTGGCAGCTAAAAGGAAAGTTTAAGACCTGGTGTCTCCTTCAGCCAAATGGAGGTTTTGCTTCTTAAATTTTTCACCATTATTTTTTTTTTTCATCCTTGCCTTCCTTTAACATTCAGATATATTTTGTGTGTATGCAACCACTGGACTGGTTTAATGGTGAAATGCTGCTCTGCGTGGTCAGATTCAGTCACAGTCCAGTCTGTTAGGTATTGTCCAACTCAACCCAGTTTGACAGTGTTGTGAACTTGTGTCTTCCTGACTGTGTGGTCTTCAGGGAGACGGAGAACTGTCTGTAAGAGGAGAGGACGGACGGCTGTACCACTGGATCCTCCCCTCCTTCTTCCAGCTGCTGCGGGACCTGGTGCAGGAGGGACGGGAGTTCGCCGTCCTGTTCCGTACGTTTGGGACGGACCTGCCTCGTGTGCTGAGAGCAGTCCACAGAGCGCTGAGCGAAGGGGCTCATCCGCTGTTCCCCGATCTGCCTGATCTGAAGGTGAATCACACTTGTTCATCACAAAGACATGAGGGTCAGTTCGCTCAGTTTACAAGATTTAGTCCCACTCCATCAGGTAAACGTCCACACCCTGCAGAGGTTTCCCAGCTGATTTGACGTCAGTATGCTGCTCACTACTGATCGCTGTAGTGTTGCAGGGCGGACGAGGGAATGAACCTAAAATCACCCAGAATGCTTTGTGTGAAGATGCTGAATGGATTCCCAAACACAATCCCAGCATACCTCTTCCACACCTGAGTTTGTTAGTCCTCCCTCAGCTTTTACTCATGTATGGAAACTCTACTTGAATCACAAGGATACTTCAAATGTAATTCTCAAATGATCTGAAACAGACTCTGCAGTCTCTTTGTGTGTCGTGCGTGTTGAGGTTCTCTCTCTTTCCTGCTCTCGGCTCAGTTAAGTGTGAATACGACTCCGGGCAAGATCCGCTGTAGCAAGAGGGGAATCGTCCTGAGTCGAGCCGAGGACCGTTTGTCCACTCGAGACGGCGAGAGAGGCCTGTATCAATACCTCAGCTCGGTCCAGGGCCTGGGAGGCTTTCAGGATCACTTTGACTGGTATGTCCAACACTCCTCAGGTTTCGTAGCCTCCAGCCCTCCACCCACCCACCCCTTTCCAACTCTCTCCGTACCCTCATTTCTCATGCAGGTGGGCTAGCAATACCTTCTCTGTCCGTGGGGGGAAGCCGCTGTGGGTCGACCCCTTTGACCGGCACGCTCAGCACATCTTCATAGATGACAACATACAACAGAACGACGAAAATACCATCGTCCATCCCAAGGTACCGTAAATGTATTTAGTCTGTAACATGTACATTTACTTGCAGTATTAATTGGATTAGTAATGCCTGACTGGACTCTGACTGGTGTGCATATTTAAACTCAAGGGTCCAGGATAGCGGCCGACCGTTTCATCAGTGCTGATTGGACTTTTTAGAAACTTTATAAACTTTTTATAATCGTAATAGGCGTAAATTTGGTCGATGACTGCACTGCCTCCGCCAGTCATGCGTCATTGTTTTGCACTGACGCTCTATTCGTCAAGAGAATGTCACTGGCACACAGTCATTCATGTAAAATTTCACTCGATATTTGACCCCACAAAAGTTATCTCTGGAGTATATAACCTCACTCTATCAGCTGTTTGTCCATGATACTTAACTGATACAATACAGACAGAGAGGAAAAAGAAACTGTTCAGCTGTTACTTTACTCCCCAGTGTCCTCTCTTTAAATCATTTCCAGCCACTTCTCTACGTGTGTGTGTGTGTGTGTGTGTGTGTGTTTTCTCAGGTTTTCTTGGGCTCAGGTGGCAATGACACTCGTGTAGCTTGCACCTCTGAGCTGTATGACATCGCCTTGGTCCAGACCGACCTCCTCCGGGCCATCTCTGACTCCAGCTACTTCACTCAGCGAGTCCACATCTGTCTGGAAAACTATGAGAGAAACCTCCAGGAGGGGACAGGCTAGGAACCACTTTGTCCACATGACAAACGCCACCGTCCGGTACAATACACCCAGATACCCCCATCCCAGCACAGACAGAGGATGGAGACACAGCAGCTAAGATTATTTAACATGAACGCTGGAGACTTACTGAAGGAGTTACTGAAGTTCATTGAAACACAGATGGATGAAGAGTACTTCTGGAGGAAGGTGTTTTAATAAAGGACGGATCACTGTTATTATCTTAAGATCAGCTCTTCCAGAACATTTCCAGCAGGGCAAACTAAACACACTTCTCAGTGAGTTTTAGAAGTGTGGCAGCGAGTTAAGTAGGATTTAAATTCACCTCAGTTTCTATACCACACATGGTCTAATCCACGTGTGCAGTAAAACAATGTCAGCTTCTAAAGAAAGCACTTGAAAGTTGGACCGTACCTTCTGCCGCCCCTGGGCGACCCGCCACAAAAAGAGCTGTCGGCTTAATTAAGCACTAATTTGTGGCCGGACCGCACTCTTGCAGGATAATCGCCTGAACTCTGTGAAATGTGCGCCAGATGTCGTCAACATTCGCGTGAGTTGTCGAGAGAGGCGCATCCAGCTTCTGCTCCTTATTTGTCACGCTCATTTAATTTCCACTCCATCAGTGTTTGCACTGTTTCCACCCACTCACAACTGAGAGGTGATACTTGAAGATTTCCAGATGACTGGGAAAGCATCCGATTACTGAGTGTGACTGTTACTTCAGGACCTACTTCATCAGCGCGTTATGAATGATGCGTCGGCAGAAAACGACTCTTCATGTTATTTAGCTCAAACTCTTGAGCTGCAGACAGATACTGTCTGGTGGTAAGAATTACATAACACACCATGTTGAATTTAGAACAACACAAAGCATTTGATACAACTTTTGGATGCAGTTTGATAACACAAAGTCATATCTTTTGGGAGGCACGGGGAAATAATTGGGTTGGATGTGAGTTTGGGATGTTTGCACTGAATAATTTCCTGGGGTTTTTCTACTCGAATGCGCCCCAGTGTGAAACATTTAATAAGTTTCACTCTGTGCGGAGCTTCTGGTAATTCTTGCTTCGTGGGTTTTTTAAGATATATTTATTGTTAAGCTTCCAGGGAGATATTTTTAAACTGTTTTGTTTTGCTCAGGTCAGTTTTAGACATCCGAGTGCAAAGGACCCATAATTTAAAGGAAAAATAATCATCGCTCCACTGTGGAGCGATGATGCCAGCGTTAATCTTTTTCAGTATAGAGCAGGGATCTACTTGAAGGAAATTAAGTGCAAGTGCAAAATACAAAACTAAAGCTGAGATGAAAAGCTTTTCTGCTGGTGGCAACATTACAGTATTTCATTGTTGCTTCGACTCACTTGAATTTCAGTTTGCAGAAATCTTAACACAAAGTTCTCTGCTGCTAATTCTTCTTCAAAAACCCTTGCACCAAATTAGGCCACACTACCATACATGGTGTGATATTCAGAGCGTCATACTCTATATGTTTTTCACAGCATTTTAAGAATTGCTGCACTTTAAAACAGGATGGTCATCCAACAAATAACTTGTGTCAACTGGTACTAATGAGGAAAAATGTGCAGTTGTGCAGAAGTTAGCTGAAATAGTAAGAACTGACTTGACTGATTGAATATTTTATCTGATATAGCATATTTCTGTAAATGCACATAGTGAAGTGTGCCTGACGCTAAATTAAACCCGACATTGATACAAGGCAAAATTACTCCACTGCATCACTTCACCTTTTCTGTTCTGCATCTACCACAGTTTGTTACATATTGTTCCAGACACCAGATGTCACTTTGATTACTTGTATGGGTTTGATCATCTATAATACAGCGTGCTGTATTTCTGCTCGGCGATCAGCAGTACTGAAGTCACATACTAGCATCGTTAACTGTGACGCTGCCACGCCTGGGACTGCACCTCGCATCAAAACTTGAAAAGTCTCATGTATTTATTTCATTTCTGATGTCATTCACTGTTAAATAAACCTTTTGAAGTTGTTTGCTAATCTGTCTGGTGTTTTACACGATGAGACACACTTAAGATGACTGTTGTGTGTTAGAGCAGGAAGTAAAGTTAAATTGTTGTGGTCCTTGTTTCCATTAAGGTCAGAACAATATCAGTGGGGGAAATAAGTTAGGAATCCATCACATGTGGTTCTCCTGCAGTTTTCCAGACGCTGCTCATGTATAGATCACCGATCACTGATCAGGACATTAATTGGCAGGTTAGTCTGTGTGTGCATGTGTGACCAAGTCAGGGCCATTGGGGATTAATTTCAGAAGGTACAAAGTAAGGGGAGTCATCAAGCCACTTACTTTATCTGCTTTGAACATTAAAGACATCCAAAATCCTTCTCTTCCTGCCAAAGCAAATATCAAAGCAAACGCTCTTATCCTCTACACAGCCACATTTATCAGCAGCCCCTCAGCTCCCCGCAGTTACTGCAGTGGAAGTAAACAGTGGAAGCAGAAGACCCAGTGATAAGGCGAGACATAAAACAAGCTCTGGCATGGGATTAAAAATGCAAAACTGGGCTGGGCAGGAATGTCTGAAGCAACGTCCTAACAAGGTTTCGTACTTGCATTCTCTCAAAAAAATATTTGTGTAATTGACCACTTCATCACGGCAGAGGTCAGACACATTAATATTGAGCGTCTGGCTGATTGTGGAAGGATGATGGTGGCGCTGCTGGCTGTAGAGTGATTCAGTTTACTTATGAAGCAGATGGTACAACAGTGTCAGTGAAGAAAACCTAGAGTATAAAACTGCTTTTTTTGTGGAGCTGTAATATGAAAAGTGTAACACTTTAGCTATTCAGTCGGTGATTAGTATTCATAATGATACCACAGCCTTGCATATGTGGTAATTTCATCATGGACACACTCTGGTGTCTACATTTTACAGTTTATTTATATTTTACATTTTACATCACTTTTAGTATACTTGTGGCTTCATGATGTCTGATTGAAATCAAACTTCAGACTTCAGAATTAAAAGTTTGCATTTGCAGAGGATGGAAGCGGTCATAAAAGCAAAGGGAGGACACACAAGGTAGAAGAACATTTCATAAAGGAGGATGCAGTTTAATACACATTCAGACCATTTTTATTACTGCTGAAGGAACATTCTTAATAGCTGTATGTGTGTCATATTTGTGGTTATGATTTGATTACATAATTTTTTTTGTTTTACTAATTTTGTCATTTTAAAGAAAGGGGTGCAAACGTTTTAACTCAACTTTTTGGTGTCTTCAAGTTTTATATTTATGGGCATAGTGCTTTTTCTTGCAGTAGTGACTCTGGCTGGCAAACAAAATTAATAACACATCTTTTTGGTGATGGATGTAATCAGTGATCTCTCAACAGATAATGTGTTTCCACATTTTGAACAGTGCAAATTTGCACTGTTCAAAATGTGCACTTCATTTGAACTTGTTAAAATATTTGCAAACTGTGAAAAGCTCTGCAGCAGGAGGGAGTTAGAGTCTTAAAAGATCAGCTTATTAACAGAGTGTTACGACCTGGCTCGTGTGGGGAAGGAAGCACCATCACACTAGATGTTTTTTGTAAAGTAAAAGTTATTTATTTAACGCAAAGTAATGGTGTAAGGGTAAAGCAAATACAGAGGCAAATAAAGGAAGGGAACAGGGCAAAAATGGATGCAACTTTGGTCAACAAATAGCCCTCACCAAAAGAGGACTCTATAGAGCTAATAACTACCTGTCTTAGTTCAACAAAAAGCAAAACAAAACCTCTCTACCGAAGGTGTCTATCTTACCAGCACATGCTGGAGGAAGAGCGCTCCAGTCTGTTGCAGGAGCACCAACTTCCAAAAGTGGAGAACTGCTACACCAGACCTGGCAGTGGGCACTGTCGTGATGGTGCTCGACTCACAGCTCCCCAGCTTGCCCTTTTCTGTATACTCTATTTACAGAAACCACACACACCCACACGCAACTTTACCCCACCTTGATGCTGTTTGTAAACAATAAATCTGTCAATCTCAGCAGAAGTCGCAGTTATTCTCTGACCAGAACACATAGCCGGTGTGGGGACAACCAGTCATTAGCGTACGCGTCCTGCACACCACCTCATCCCTAAATCCCAGTACCAAGATCCAAGATCAGTTAAAAAAAAATCCTAGGTATATATTTGTGGGCATTAATTAGCTGACGAGGTTTCTTAAATAAAATCCCCTAAATTTTTTTTTTTTTTAAAAACCCAATTTTGGATTAGTTTACATTTAGTGTAGTGTCTGAATTATTATCATCACCTTCCTTTGTGTTTGCAGTGTGAACGACAAACGTGACACAATACTTCACTCCTGCATGTAGAGCCAGGGCGGTCATATGCTTTGTTTTGTATTAACGTCTGTGAATCACCATGAAAGAATTACGTGTCTCCGTTTTTAGGGAAGACTCTATTGCTCTACGTAATTAGTTAAATACTGCGATAAACAAGTGGTTAACACAATGGCGTTCGTTATGTGGCAGCACTGACTCAAGTGAACCGGAACACTTTAGTGAGTGACTCAAAATAACCCGAGTCATAAAATGTACCGAGTTCACCTCCGCTAGTTATCACACATTGACCGCTCTTTTGGAGCGCTGGACTGGACTGGGTGCCTGTCCAATTATTGACAGGAGTGTGTGCGGCTGGTCAGCCACGCCTCCAGAGGTCAGCGATCCAATCGCGTCGAGGCGTTCCTACATATAGTTTGCATAATTAGATAGAGACAATACATAACAAGCCTACGCGTAGACAGGGGAGGTGAAACCTAATCTGAGCTGTTGTGTATAACTAATCTGTTTCTGTTGGAAACGAGTCTGCAAGTTCCATCAAAACTCAAGACCAGAGCCAGCGTGTTGTAGCTTTAGCCAAACTGCTAATCGCCAAACTAATGTTCCTTAGTCAGTTACCATTTATTAATTAACATGGGTCTGAAATAACTCAGCCCATTCTGCATTGCATCTCAAAACACTCCAAAGCAAAACATACAGAAACCCAGTGTGCAGCCAGCCTTTTCCCCCAGCACACATTTTGATGGCACGTTACTGTTAACTAACTAATTACTACATGAGTGTTTCTTTCTGCTATGAAATATCTAAATGTCTGCAGTGTCAGTTTTCTTAAACAAGTGCAGGTCGCAATCTCATTTGACACCTGCCAGCTCAGGTTTATCTCTACACCTAAAAATGACACAACTGGAAAATTTGATAATTACAATGTAACATTTGAAACATATGCAGAGCAAAGAAGCTCTGTTTCTGGTCCCTCTCCTAGAATACACCAGTAATCATCCCAGGAGCATACAGTACAGTATTCTGAAATTGCAAAATTTCTGGTAATTTAAATACCTAATATTTTGATGTATTTTGTACTTAGGCTGAGCACGGGCCATTTATTTGCAACAAAGTATTTGCAAACCGTTGCTCAAGCGAAAGGTCTTTGTACAGGATGGAAAACGGTGTAAAACAAAACAACAAAAAAGAAGTCATTGCCATGGAGATGCGTTCAACAGAAGGCTGTAGTACTGTAACTGACTGTGTTAGCGTGTTCTGTCGTTTGCAGTGGTGATCGAGAGTTCTCGCAATCCACATGGGGGCAGCAGTGCAGCTTTCGGAGCGCCCTCCCCCTCAGGGGCAGCATCCTTTCCTTCAGGTGAGTCTGGAGTTACCTGCTGCGGTCGATGAGCGGCGGACAGCTCGAAACCTGGCAGCTCCTCTCACTCTGATCACAGCACGACAGACAGCCAACGCTGGTGGTAAAAAGGAGTTGTGATGAGGACGGCGCTGTCACTTCAGGATGGCGGAGGTGCAGCTGGCACAGCGAGCGCAGGAGTTGGCGGCGCTTTCGGGATTGCGTAAATGCGCGCTGGTGAGTGAGGGGAGGAGACGGGAGGGAGAGAGGGTGGTGGGGGAGAGAAAATGAGTCAGTGGAAGGCGGAAGATGGTAACTGTGGGTGTCGCTGGATTGTGTCGCTGAACAGGTACCCAGCGGGAGCGACGCTCCCCGCCTCTGTCCTATGCTCGTAACGTGCCGTTTCCAAACATTTTACGCGGAGCCGCGCCGTGGAGCTCGGGCGCAGCAGTGAGAGCGTCCACCCGCCGGGCAGAAAGGTACGGACTGCTGCAACCAAACTTTCCATCTCTCTGCTATTATTCCATGTGGTCAGCTGATGCAAAGGCAGACTTTTTTTTAAAGCAGGTAGATCGTGCCCCGGCGCCGCTCGAAGGACTTTAGATGGGTAGGCTGGGCGCAGGAGGACCGCGCTTCAGCTCCGCGCGCATGTGCTTTGTCGGACGCGACGCCGTCGTTGTTGTCGGGCTTTGGTGATCTGTGGGCGTCCGATGGCTCTGATCAGGTGTGGATAAGTGTTAATGTGAAGTAAGTTGAAATAAGTCCGTGATTAATGATGCAGTTATGGAGGCGATAAAATGGTGGATCAAGCAGTTATCGTTACAAATCTGTTTAGACGCCATCCCCCAGAAATGATCCCATCACGGGTTAGTACTTTGATGTAACATAATGTAGTTTTCATGAGCTTCGTTTGCAAGTTTGGATGGGGAATATCCTCAGCAGTGATGGAGTTCAAAGCGTTTTTTTTCGTGCGTTGCGTGATTTTTGGTGCAGATTCAGGGATTTAGGCGAGGGGGGGGGGGCTTGCAAGGCAAATCCATCCAGCTGTTTAGTGGCATGTGTCATTTCTAGACAAGCTGGTGCCATCTGCTGCACTGCCCAACATCTGGATGTGCCTGTCAGCTACTCACAGGGCATCGAGCAGCCTCAAGTTTCTTCTCCCTGTTAAAGGAGTGTGTCTTCAGGTGTAGGGAGTGCTCCTCCTGGGAATGATGGCGTTTCTCCCCTCACACACTCCGCCACCATCCTCACTTCCTCTTCACAGCTGTTCGTTCTCCTCCACCGTTTGCTGCTGCCTGCTCCCCTAAAGAGGTTGTTTGTTCCTCTGACACATTCAAACTTGTTCAGCATCCCTCTCTTCTCCTGGGCTTCTTCCCATCTGACCTGCTCCTAACTTGGTGTGAGTTCATTTGCATAACGAGGATTACAGTTGACACAGGGCTTCTGGGCCTTGTCTGTCTGGATCCAGCAGAGAAGCACAGTGCCTTGGCAGCTCTCATTATGCCAGCAAAATGCCACCTTCAATCAGGACTCACCGGGACGGCTGCAGTCCGCTCAAACAGAGCCCGCTCTGCCTCTTCGCCACCGTCAGTGCAGAAGGAGCCAGGGACAATGACAAATGGAATGTCTGAGGATGAAATTATTCAAGTATGAAATTGGCTACTGATGTTGTATTTGGCACAGTGGCTCGTCAGATATAAATGGATAAATTAAAATGCAGATTTTGTTTCTCCAAACAATATGAGCCTTGCAAATTGATTGCCCTAGCCATTAATAGATTCAATTAGCATCAGTTCTGTCTGGTGGAGGAGAAATACATTTCTTCAGTGAGTTTATAAATGTTGCATTTGACTTCAGATCCACTTAACAGCTAAATTTATTCTCAAGTTCAGACTGCAGGTCAGAGCCCACATGAGGACGTGCAGTCCTGAAGCTAGCCGGTATCCACATGACAAAAACAGAAATGTATTTTTGATGAAGCAGTTTCCCACGGCGGATGACTACATGTGACGGCTGCTCTGCTCGTTTTGCCTCTTTTCTTGGCTCCTTATCTAATGTTCCCAGCATTTTCTCCCTGATTTACTCCCCGTACTATCATTTTCTGGTCATTTATAGTTAGTGAAACTTATAAACTTATATAAATAAGTTGACAGTGTGTTCCAGAATGAAATGACTGTGGTGAATTACAGGTACAGCAAACCCCCCCAATTAATGCACGGTAGAGAGCACCTGAACAAACTGTGGGTAAATTTGGTTATAAATAATTATGAGTACTTGTACGAGAACACACGACTTATGGAAAATGTTGCATATCACAACGTAAAAAGAGATAACACCCATCACAATGCAGGAAAACACTTCCAGGCACTGTCAATTCTTTGACGGGGTGCATACGGGGAAGCGTTCCCATGCACCTACTCAGCAATGTCTTAACCTTATTGTCTGTGAGGGTTTTATCTTCCCCGGGTGCTGCGTTAAGGCAGCTCAGTCTTTGGTGGCATTCTGTGTCTTCTTTGTCTGGGTGAGAATGAGCTGGAGCAGATGGATGCAGAGCGAGCGAGAGCTGACATTTATCACGGCCCATTGTGTGACGATGTGCACGCACACGTTTCATAAAATGACAACTTTGTTGCTTGCACAGACAGTTGCTACACACATATTTAGTTATACTGCACACTTTGATAAATGCTGGTCCTGGACTGTGCCGGACAGAGGGTGAGTATGAATGTATAGCATAATAGGGTGTAACTGTAGCTGTGATGAAGGTGGCTATGTGGGATAGTTGTGGCTGCTGCCACACACACACGCACACACACACAGCAGGCAGACGTTAACCCGGACAGATGAGTGTGGAACGGAGCCAATATTCCCATCACAGGATTAAGTGGGACGCTTACAGTGGACAGTCTGGAGATCCAGCCTGCCAGTGCTGGGGACTTAGGCCTGGATGAGATGTCTGTGGGGGGGCAAACTATTCAGCAGCCCAAGCGGGTAGAGAGTGGAAGTTCACTCTATGTGCAATATACTGTGTATGTATACACCTGTGTATAGTGCACTTGTACATTCAACACAAAGAGATCTGAAATAATTACATGTTAATTTTGGCATTTGCATTTTATTAGCTGACCTCTGCAGATCTAGTGTGGTAGTGTGCGATGCAAACACAGGGCATCTGCACACTGTCCGATCATGCATGCACTTGCTTTATCGTCCATGTATTGTATGCAGGTGGTGAAGATGTGTCAGGTGTGTGTCAGGTGAGAAGGAGTGTGTGTGTGTGCGTGTGTGTGTGTGTGTGTGACAGCCACTGTGGTGTGTCCCGTGAGGTCTTTGACCCTGACAATACAGTCATCTTCACTGCAATGACTGACACACAAAACTACATGAACACTAAAATCCTACTTGGTGATATATTCACAGTATTAGAAGAAATATTATATAGAAACTGTTGATGCTCAGTTCTGCAGTTCTTTAATGTTATTTGTTATCTTGGATTTGTATGACCAATGATGATAATTTAATCAGGTGGTTGAGGTGAAACAGATTCATTTTATTAATGTTTAATATTGACAGACACTCCTGACATCATCCTCGTATTTCAGAAGCTGCGGTCGGTCGCTCCACAGCTGACCGCGAGTGTCAGCAGCTCCTCTGTGCTCCAGATGTGACGGTGGGATAGCGCTGATGAAAAACTGTGGGTGTTGATCGGACTTCAGCTTGAGATTTTAGATGGTGTATTTCTTTTATAAGTGAAAGCTGCGTTTATGGAATAGTTGTGGCTCACTGAAAGCACAAAAAGCACTGCTGGTGTGACTGTTTATGATAAAGTGGCTCAATAAGTAACATGTGACATGAAGCATGTAGCTTCAGACGGGAGGATTTCATCACCTTTGGACCGAGCCCAGAGAGTTACCTGCCGTCTACAGTAATCAGCTGTGTTGTCGTGAGGCATAGTGGCTCAACAGGTGTGTGTGTATGTTAGACAGCGGCTGCTTTTGTTGTTTAATTACAATTTATTGTGTAATGGATTCCCCTCATGAGGCCCAGGTCCAGCTGCGGCAGGGGGCTGGTGGGATCATGGCTGGAGAGACAGTGGATGAAAGTTCTGGGAAACATGTTGGCCTGTGCTTGTTTCATGTCCTGCTGATATACTGGGAACAAAGGAAGGTTCTATAAGGGATGAAACACGCTTTGTTTCCAGAAGCAGTAGCTGCAGCAGCAGTGTGTTAAGAACTAACATGAAACCTGAACATACAGCACATTGTTTGGTTAATGGTGCAGCATACTGTTTGGTACAATTTGTTTGCATTTTCATCAGCTTGTAATATAATTCATCATAAGATGATGTTAAACATTTCGATCATGTCTTACACAAACCTAGGTTAAAATAAACACAAAACACCAGCGAATTTAACTTTTCCACAGCTGAGGTCAACGACCTTCACAATGGCCGCATTCCATTTGTATTAGCTGGGTCCAGGGTTGGAATGCTGCCTCAATGACATGGCCCATTGGAACACTGAAAGAGAATGTGTGTTTTTCAATGAGCACCTGCTCATTCATTTGTTTTCATTTTTTAAGACCAATTTATTTATTTTTATTGATTTGAATCTATTTCACCTCAGCATGTTGTTTTAAGGTGTACCTGTGTCTCAGGCTGTGCAGTTGGCCTGTTAAACTAAATGTAATAAAGATCAGCCTCACAGGACTTTGTCATCACTTTCTTTTCCCCCTAAACATCATGATCATATCATCAACCTGCAGTCACAACCAAACTGAACTGTGTGTGGCAACACACAGTTCAGTTTGCAAGAACTGAGCTGTTAACAGCAAGAAAAGCTGCAGACAGTTTAATGAAATGAGCAATATGGGGATTATAATATTAAGCTTTGCTTCCAGGCTGGTCCTAATTTGTTCATATGTAATGCAGTAATGCAGTAATGTATTTCAAAGAAAATAACTGTCGGGCTGAAATGACTGAAGAACAGGTTTTTTTGTCAGGCACATCAGCACAAGCAGCAATTTAGAGGAAGGCAGAAGGTTTAATTAAATCATTACTGGAATGGCTTAAAGAATTGTGACAGAATCCAGCTCAGTGGTTATTCTGATTATTTTGTGTGACGGCTTCCCCTTGTACTTTCCGGAAGCACAGACTTGCTTTGTGCGACTGCTGCTGGTGTTATCTGAAGCTCGCCAGAGGTGCAGCGATACATTGGCTCGCAGAAACTCTTGATCGCTGTTTGATCATTTCATGTGAGCCGTCAGAACCGCTGGCTTCGACGCTGGCCCTCGCCATAGAGGCGTGTGAAAGACCGAAGCCTTCCACCACGATGAGAGCTCAGGTTTATCGTGATTGTCTCGTGGCTCAAACACTAGTGACACCAACGATGGCTGTGAATGCTAACTTTTGATTATGGCCTGAAATGCGTGGAAATAATGCGAACAATGGCTTGATTCCCAGCCTACCTTGCCCATTTGACTCATCACATCTGTCTGTGCAGAACTTTCCGTCTTTGTGTATAATGATCGTAACGCTGATGATATAATTCACTGGAGATGCATTGATACTCTGCTCAGGGGTGTGAGGAGAGAGTCTCTTTGGCATTCAGCCCCTCAGCTGTTCTGTATGCATGTAGCAAAATGCTGGTTTCATCAGTTTTGTTAACCCTCACGTGGAATCTGTGCTTCCCAGGCCTCTGTGCTTTCCCTCTCTCTTTATTGTGCTCTCTTACTCATTATCTTCCTCCCCTCCATTACATTTCAGTATTGGCTCATGAGGTCCTTGTTCTTTACTGCTTGTCGGCAGCCATGCTGGGGCTGACCGTCAGCCTCTAAGGACCACCAGGACCCTGTAGGTCCAGTATGGAGAGTCACGAAGGTAGAGGCAGCAGGGAAAGTGGGTGGAGCTGGTGGAGCTTGAGCAGGGCGTAGGCATTGATTGCAGGATTGCTTCTATGAACCTGCCCCTGTGTCACTTCTTTGCAAAGTGTGTTGTGTTCAGAGTTAGTGTGTCTCCAAACAATACACCCATGTTTTGGGGTGAACTAGATGCTCCAAGATTATGATGTTTGAAGCTGACAGCTGCAGCGGCCGACCACGATGGCTTTACAGTGGCCAGTGCTGATTTAGAGAAATAATTGAAAATGAGAAGTGTGCATTGTCTCTGTTTGCACAGCTAGATCTGCACTCTGCCCTCCTCACTAACCTCAATTTAAATAAAAACAACTACAACTACAACAAAAACTTTTTACCAAAATGCAGATGTCTCTGCAGACACTTTTTGCTTTTTGGCCCTGTGAGTGCAGGAAACGCCCAAGGTCAATTATTTTGAAATGCCAGAGATGAATCAATTTGTCACTAGTCAGTTCTGTGTCGGATTAGTGCCAGGAATAATCAATACAGAATAAGTATTTTCTATGATCTGTGACACCCTGGATTCAGTTCAGAAATATAGTTTATCCATATTCAGCCAGTTTGCTTAACTTTCATGCACTGAAGCACTGATGTGCCTAAAAAAAAACAAGCAAGGAAAACAAATTATGTGTGGTTAATTCCACATATAACATAATCAGCTCGGCAGCGCTTTTTGAAAGCTCGTTAACTAACATGTTATTTAACACATTTGTCTCGCAGCTAAGGAAAATGAAGAGAAGTCTCATGCAAGAACATGAGATATCAAAATGAAATGAAATATTTTACATATTTTGACTAACATACATGTCAAAACATCCAGCCTTTTTATTATTCATCACCCACCAGTACAATGTTATCATCAGCTGAGTGAATCCGATTGTCGAACAGAATCTAACTGACTGTGCAGAGCGGAGAAGCTCAAACTCTCCATGCAGAGGAAGAAGAGGAGACTGTAAAATGAGTTGAGCTTTTGAAATGCAGCGGCTCCCTTTCAGAGCGTGTTCGCTGTTGGACAGATCAGGGTGTGTGACAGCGATGATCTCACAGAACACTTTTAATATCTAATGCAGGCGGTTCCAGGCTGTAAGGACTGCACATATTTCAACCTGTGTGCAATAGCTAGGCTATAACAGGGCTGACTTCTTTCTCTCACTAATTAATGATCAATATATTTGATTAATACATGTGTAATGGTTGGAGTCACGCCGACTGATAATGATTTCGTCTCTAAGTCTTCTTGGTTTAGTAAGACAACTAAGCTACATGTTTACCAGGCTGTTGTAATAAGAATCAGCCCCTGAGCGCTCACCCCCTCTTCCTTATCGTGCTTGACTGAACTAAGCGTGGCAGAGATTATTGATGTTTTGCATTGATATTCAATCGTATAGCTCTGTGTTTTTAAATAACAAGGCTACGGGGACGAGTGTAACTTCATCCCCTCTTTGGTCCTGTCTTTCATCACACATTCTTGTTTTCCTTCTCCTTCTCTGTCTCTGAGCGACCTTCACTTGCGTTAGTTTCTTTATCATATTGTGCTTTTGCTGCTGCATTGCACATTAGTCAACATAACTGTGCCAGCCCAATATATTTTTTCCAATCCATCTTTTTTTTTTACTGTCCTTTAGCCCCCTCATTCTTCTGTTGTTTTTTTTTTTAGCTCCAGCTCTCCTACTTTTAGTCTAGTCACTCACCCTCACTGGATTTTTCCTTGTTTATTATCTGTCTTCGCTTGTCTGCTCCCCCACCCCCTTCTGTTGCTTCTTCTCCTAAATCGGCCTTACATCCTATCTATTTAAGGAAGAAAGCAGTGTCTGCTGGGAAACTGCTGGGCTGGGTGGGGGGAGATTTGGCTGAATGGCATAGCAAGAGTCCCCAGATGCCCCGTTGTGGCTCATGCTGCAGAGGAAGGAGGAAAAGGGAGAGGGCGATGCATTGTGGCAGATAGACAGATATGGATAGAGCAGTGGCATGAATAAGGGAAGACAGCTACTGTATAGAGAGTGGACTGAGGAGGAGGAGGAGGAAGAGGAATCTTACAAAGGAAGTGAGGGACTAGCGAAAGGAAAGGGCGAGCTGAGCTCCACCTCTGCTGTGAGAGCTTCGCCATTGTTTCTCCTTCACTGTCACTCAGGACTGATGTCGGCCATGAAAGATGTACACGCCACCAACACAGTACCTTATCTGCACCTGCCCTGGAGGTCTGCTGATCATTAAGTGTTGCTTATATTAATGGTGTTTTCTTTTTGAATCCAACTTTGAGCGGGTGTGAGTCATACTCACCAGCTGCCAGGTATCCTGGGGTGTAAGTGATCACTAGTCATGGAGCAATGAGTGTGTTTGCATGGACCGGGCTTCTACCTGTAATCATATTAAATGTTAAAGTGTGCAATGTGCAATGATGTGCAAATCCCCACATGATAAATAGTATCCATGCCAATGATTACTGTTGTTTTTGTAGGCTCACACCAGCAGATTTGAAATCATTAACCTGACTCTTCTGTAACCATAAACCTTTATGTAATGTGACTGGAGCTACTGACCTGACTCGTTCCACTCTGCACTGGGAAAGCAGTGTCCTCTAACGTGCCTGCTACAGACTTGAATAGGTATATTAAATCTTTCATCACCAAAAGACAGGCAGTTGGCAGCTCAGTTTCGATGAGCAGGTTCCTGCGTTGTTGGGCACTCTTTCGGATGCAGTGGACGTGATGCGCATCCCTGCCGATGACTTCACACTGTACTCCAGACTGACAGGTGGCAGTCATGTGTGAAGGAAAGTTACAGCGTGCTGACCGGACTGCGAGCTAATAAACATGGATGTAAAGAAACCAGGTTTTCAAAAAACGACCTGGTAAATGCTTCATGAGGGAGGAAAATTCATTCAGCACGTTTGTTGAGCCTCAAGGACACACACACAATGCAGCCAGATGAGAACAAGTGAATGTTAACATACACTCATTTGTGTTGAGGAAAACTCCACAAGGATGCATTTGGGGGGGGTTTATTCCAAACAAGTTTATTCCAATGATCCATTCGTTTAGTGCAGCACAGTTCCACTGATTTGCAATACACAGTTAGTTTCCCTGTGCAAACTGGAATATTAATAATAAATCAAGTGCACACAAGTTCAGTTTTACCTCCAAATGAAGCAATTTAGATAATCCTGGTAAACTGTTGGCTTGTTAATAACCTGATAATTACACTGCGGGTGCTGCTTCCCTCCTCTGACTGCACTGTACAATTGTCACCCTGTTCTGAGATTTCAGCAATTAGTTTGGCGAGCGTGTCATTATCATACCCAGTAGAAATGATGGCAAAGACCATAAAAACAAACAACCATGCTGTAATAAAGGAGAATAATGTATTAAGGTCCATAATAGGCTTTGGGCCTGTAATGTGAGGAAAAATGAGACGCAACAGGCGTGGAGAGGGAAATCAAATTCCGATCGCAGATGGAGGCAATTACTAAATACACCGGTGTGCTCCAAACCAGATCAGAGCGGCGCTGGTCTTGTCAGACGGGTGTGGTTTACAAAAACATTCATTCTAGACACAAAATGGCACATGTTGCTCGAATCTTCATGAATCACAGCCAGTGTGGCACAATAAAGATGCCATGTGTCCCAACAGTATGGCAAACTGAGTCGAGAGATAAAACACAGATGTTTCTTATGGCTTGTGATGTGCAAACAGTTTTGTACCCCTGGTGTGAACAACAGTGTTTGTTTTTATTTGGGCTTTTGCATTGAAATACTGATTTTCAAATGACAAGAGCAGCACATTTGGGTGGTGTTTAAACAAGCCGTCGCTGGTGACTGTTCATTTCATTTTACACTTTCTCATATTCTTCATTGCAAGTGCACACATCCTATGGGACAAGTGACAAATTGAGAAACATGTTTGAAAGCAAATGTGAAGTTACAGGCCAAATTTGTGAATGTGCAAATCAATATTTGAATTTGTGCTGTTAAAATTTTTTTTCAAATACTTTTCATTTGCTATTTTCTCGTTAGCTTGCTCACCAATTGTCAGTCACTAGTCGGCAAAAGAGACAGTTACTGTGGTTACGGGCACGCACTGTCTCCATCGCTCTGAATCTCTCTCACAATTCACAGTAAAAAGGTTTTTATGTTCGAGTGGCTTTGCAAAATCACGAATCAAGGCTAGTGCAGGTGGCTGTTCTTTCACTTAATCCACAAAGGATTTGCGCACCTGCAATGATGAATTTCAGACTGTTGTGATGTATTTGTGGGAGAGAAAAAAAATCTGTAGATCTCATATTGACTGATAGGCATGTGTAATTATTCTCTGCAACTACAAAGTCCACTGTCACAGGTGCTCAGTTGTTTTGCACCTTCATACATTTGCACTTGGCAATGTTTTTTTCTATCTTTTTTTGAAGAAGGAACACTGCTCTGTCAGTTTTAAAAGTTTTTGTTGAAAAATGAAGTGTTTTGCAGCTCATGCATAACTAGCAAAGTCAATCTAGGGTCGTTGCTTCTCATCGATGTGAATCAACGTAGCAAGCTGGTAGTTTAGCAGGATTTCAGGTGTAAACAACAAAAAGCTGGCGTATGGAGTTGTTGGAATTCTCTGTTTAAGTGTAAGCATCTCATATCATTGTTGGCTTATTTTGTAAAATTCTGAGTCAGAGCTGTCAACTGTGTCACAATTACAGGCCTCTAGTTTTTTTTTTTTTTTTTTAAAACCTTAATACTTTATCCTGAATCATATTTTACATTTGTCTCGTATACCTTAGTGCAACCCCTTGTAATTGAGCAGTACTCAGTCCCACTACCTGCCCTTGTTTGCCCATCAGCTGCACAGTATGTTGGACACTAGCCAGGCAGAATGGAGTGTAGCCTGTGATATGATGGAGGTGTGTGACTGTTGATTTGCTGGGATGTTGTGAGAGTCGGTAAACAGAGGTGCATGTCGCATGCACTGCCATCTGGTCCATCTTTCTTCTCAGCATTGTGTCTAATGAAGCAGAGAAGGCAGTTTTTGAAGTGTCTGTCTGGATTCCTCTGGTTCTGCTCTCAGTCGTCCGCATTCCATTCTCGTGATTCACCTTTTCATTATTCTGACTTTCTGTAAAAAGATCCAGACACCTTTCTTGTTTATGCCTTTCTCAGCTGTTGAAGTCTTGCTTCCCGGCAGCCTTTCTCAGAGGAAGAAACACAGCCGTCAATGGTAAGCGCTTAATCTGCTGATATATCTCTGTTTATGTTTACAGCAGACCTGCTCTCTGTGAGGAGACACATCTTCTCCCACTCTTCATGTCTGATTCTCACACCAGCTCCCCAAACTTCTCAATGTTTTTTCTTTTTTTTTTTTGCTTTCTGACCTAGTTCATGACTTTCCGTGGCTGCTTAGTTGAGGTAGTTGTCTCTCCTATTTTTTCTCTTGATTTCAACACCTCTGAGGAGAGGCCCAGTGCACCGCTGTGTTCTCAGAAAACTTCAGATTCAATATGAGCTGTTGGCTCCTCGCTCTCCCTGCTGGATGGAACATCACTCAATATTACCACAGGGTGAGGCCGTTCACATGAAATAAATAATAAAGGCCTGACCATCAGTGCGAGATAATTTTAATTTTACGCCGCAACCACTGACAAGTGCTGGTAAAAGAGTGTAGAGTGAAGGATTCTTTAAAAAGCATTTTAAAAACTCTGCTCTACACAAAAATGCTACATTGCATAATTGTAAAGGGCAAATCTGCAGGGTCGAGATGCTGCCCTCCAGCACAAGGGATCAAACCCACCCAGCATCCCTCCTGTTCCTATTAAACCAGTCAAGCATTGGTATTATCTCCAGCCCATTGTGTGTGTGTGACCTCTGACCCCAGCCTGGCTTTAGATTAAAACTCAGAGTAGGCATTGCCACGGAAACAGATGGACTCAGCACATGGCAGGCTGGTGCAACATGCGTGTTGGTTTTGATGGTGCTAAATCAAAAGTCAGTTTTGAACAAATAAATAAATAAAAAGCCTCCAGATGGTTTTCTGCTAAAAAAAAAAGTTAAAAATGATTATTAGGAAATCATTGAACCATACTCTCACGTAACCCCATCGTAAACTTCACTGTAGATTTTTTTTTTCTGTTCACTGGCGGCCTCTCTGCTGCTTCACTTCAGAGAAAGCTAACACTGTGATATTTGTTTTTAATTTGCAGTCCTCAGCCACAGTAACCAGCAATTTTTCATCCATGATGTCAAATCCAAAATGTTTCCTGACGTGTCACATGATGTGGTGTCATTACTGTTTTGGCAAGTCCTGCTGCTTTACTCCATAGCTGATGGCAACAGGGCATGCAGATCAGGCAATTCAGAAGCGCCCCCTGCTAAAGTAAAAGCAGATAGAAACTTTCCGTTTTTAGAAATTTAAGTCATCCACGGATAAATCTAAAAGTGAAAGCCACCATTCTTTTATTAGGTTAGTTAGGTTGTAGTACATCAACTGTGAAAAAGTATAAATCCCTTAAGATGTCGGTCCTGGTTTGATTGACTACGGGTGCAGTTAAACACTACAGGTCACAGAAATCAGTAGGTTCTCCATTCAGTTGAACCCTGATTGTGAACATGTTGGGTCTACATATGCATTAACTTCATACAGCTCTGACAGGGCTGCTTCAGAGTTAAGAGTAAACAGGTAAACAAAACTTTAACCCTGCAATACACGCATGTATTATTTACTACGAATTCCTAAAGCATACTTCTTTAACGATACTACATTTTTATATGGAGGTAATTATTGAAAGTAAATATTTTTGAATGACTACTGCTTAAAATCATAAACCATAAGGATTATAACTTTAAGTGTGTGTGAGATATGTTTCTTTAACGTATAGGAGTGGCTGGAAATATGTGCAAACGTGGAGCAATAGAAACTAAAACATGATGCAGACATTGAAAGAATTAATGATTTGAGTTACTTGATAGAGCTGATAAAAGTGATTTTGTTGCAACTAATAAACCAGAACGGATTAAGAATCCTCAGCAGCCCTGAAGCCATTTCTGATAGAGCTATAACTATTTTGCTCATGTTCTAGGATTGTAAAATGCTGAAATAGTAACACATTTCTATTTAAATATAGATGATTTTCATGTATTTCTTTAAAGGGCAATTGCCTACAGTATTAGCTCAGCTGTAGATCAGTCCCAGCATGAGCACTGGACTGACAGGGGCCCCGGTGCAGGGTCTCCTCAGACTGCTCCCGCTGGGTATTGGAACACGTGTCAGAACTTTCTCTTGTGGAGAAGAGGTCAGAATGTTAGTGCAGGTGAGGATGTTGTTTTTTTGGTTATTTTCAGAGCTGGCAGTGATGGATCACACCAGTGGTGGAAACACATGCCCTGACAGAAAAACTGACATCCTACACAGACAGGAGACAGGGTTAATGAGAGAGGACACTGCTATAGGTCGTAGAGTCAGGAAGTAAGGGGGGCTGGGTGTGTGTAGCTAATGACTGCCCTGCTAGAAACACTGTGTTCAAAATGACCGTTGTTATCCAAAGATGGTGTGGAAGAAATAATGGGAAGGTGTCCAGTGTTTATTACACTGTACCAGGTGTAGTTTCCTGGTTGCTAAAATTTCAGTAGCAGGACTGATTATGAATGCTTACAAAAAGATGAAGACAATTATACAGCTTGATAATTTAGAACCTGCAGTAACATATTTTTTGGCCTATGTTAGTCCAATATTCCTTCTCCTTTTGGCTCTGTGGTGGAGCTCCTCCCCCTGCAAATGGAAATATCATGTGACTTCACTAAAACCAGCAGATATATAGGCAGATATTAGCCTATTGCAGATATCAGTGAACGTGTTGTGTGACAAGAAACTAGAGTTTGGAGAGTACTGGAAATACTCCCAAAGATATGCTTCATATTATTAAGCAACATTGTCTCCTTTGCATAGAATCGCCTTAAGTGACAAATCTGTCCACCACTTTTCATTGCAGACTCGACTAAATGTTTTTAAATTCAGGTTTGCTGTTGCTGTGACCTTTTTTATTGTTGTCTGTAAGAGAGACATGTCATTCAGTTTTCAAAGTTTCTGTATTTTCTATCAACTGTTATCCGTCAGTTGTTGCAGGGAGGGAGAGAAAGAAAGAGACGACAGGACAAAGAGGATTACATCTAGAAGATTAAATGGTTCGGATTGAGGAGAAGCAAGCAGCATAATACCAACAGTCTTCTGTGTGCCCACTGGGGTCACGACCCCGGGGATGTGATTGCTTATCAGTTTGCGGTACTCAACCAGCCTTTCACGCCCAATGATATCACTGGTGCTTGTCTCCGTGGAGACGGGAAGTGGAGCGCCGGATTGGACGGTTAACCTCAGGGGCATCTGTGCCGACTGGGCCTGCTGTCCCTCTTAGTGGGACTGATGGGAAATGTGCGCCGGAGAGAAACGCTTTCATTTAGTCTGCGCGGCCGACTGTGTGTGCTGGTATAATTTCCATGCAAACACATTTTTCTTTGCTCTCCTGTGCCTCATTGACTGCGACCGTCCTCTCCCTCTACTTTCTGCTTCTCATAAGAAACATCCCTGTTTTTTTCTATATTTGCTTACCTCGTCACATCTTCCAGTTGCCTCTCTATTCCTTTTTGTTCCTGAGTTGCTTTATCTTTTTCTTTTATGCAAATTTCAACTACTTTGCATTTTGCTTTCAGTCTTTCCCCGAGATCGCTCCTTCGTTCTCCTCTCTGTCCATCTCTGTTTGAACATCCTCTCCGCTCTTGTTCTTTTTTTGGTCGCAGTATGACTCAGCTGTAGCATGTGCCTCTATAAAATTTGCTTTTGTATGAGTGTGTGTGCATGTGTACATTTGTGTCTTGCTCAGTGAATGTGTACTGTCGCACTAAATGTTTTTTTCACACTGGTTGCCGTGGCCTCTTGAGATCCACCACCCTCTTTACATTCACCAGTTCCAGCATTGAATCACTTTCTAGTGGTGACTGAGGCTTTATGAAGGGTGGGACGACTGTGCCAGAGCCCATTCACATTTCGGTATCCAGCACTGTACCTCAGTAAGCCAAAGGCAGGGCTTTTTAATTTGAAGTTCCCTGCTGCTCATTTTGGTCAGTCTTTTTCCTGTCATTCAGGCCTAGGCTTTCACTGTTTCACTGAATTTTATAGTTGGAGTAGATTGAGGTGGATTGGTATTTACTGATTCACACATAGTGAAAACTCTGGAGATATTAGACTTTGTGACTCTAAATGAAATATCCCTCATAGATTCAGTTCCAGAAAGATGCTTCTGATGCCCCCCTGCATTATGGTTTATATGCACCCACAAACCTCCACAGTTGAGTATTGTGACTCTCAGAATACTGAATTTCACCTCTTCTTCATCAAAAAGTGCCAGCAACCAGTTCCAACATAGTCTGTTTTCATTGGGTGTTATGTTAATGAATGAGTATGTCCTGCAAGACTACTGTACCATGGCTAGTTGATGAAATAGCTCAAAGTAGCACAGTGCCCCCCTCGTATTGCTGACACAGATATAAATGCAGTTTGATTCTTTATTTCTTAAAAGAATTGAATAGAGTGGCTCTAATGTGAGAAATCCAAACAGGGACTGCCTCCATTGTGAGAGGGATTGAACTGAGCTACTTAGTCAGTCCCCCACAAACCTCACAAGGAACCAGTTGAGAGTTAGTATTTATTGGATGGCTGGGACAATGCCCATTAGGAAAGAAATGACCAAACAACTAATTTTGCAGATAATTTCACACTGAGTATTTTCATTTGAAGTGGCGAGTGGTGACTTGATACAGATAGATTCTTTATTATAGACATTCTATCTTGAAGTTACTGGGGAAATATATTAGCTAACCGATGCCTCTGCCTATGCCTTGTATTGTTATTTGCCTGACTCTGTTGCAGGAATACTCAGTGATTAATTTGGTATCTCAATTCTTTGGTACTTGGTATTCACAATATTGCTCGAGCAACACAGTCTGTCTGGGCATAGTCACAATAGTGGTATTAATGTATTAATGCACTGTGGGAATAGACGGGAACGGATTGCGTTTGCTTACAGCAATGCAAATAGACAGAATGACAGTCCTAAAAATTGCAAGCTTCTCTAAAACCCTCCTGGTGGTGTGATACTGTAGGGATGATTCACCTAACGATGCGATCCAATTTAACACTTCAGAGAGTATTAACAGCTCAACATAAATGTTTTCAGTGATGCTCCCGGAGGAAATCATCGCCAACTTTTCGAGAAGCTTTTTAATGCAGTTTGCATGTCTGTGTTGTAAGCTGGCAGTGGAAGATGCTGCATTCAGCTGTACGGGCTCGGACAACAGTGACAGCCGCCTCCGCAAAGGTTTAGCTCTTATCTTCTTGTAAACGGCAGCACATCGTCGCAGGATAAAAGCAACACACACAAATGTACCGCCTGTTTCAGCATGTACATGAGCGATGTTTTGGTTTTTTACTTCTTGAACATTATTTACTGTAGAGATCAAAAATACAATTGCAGTGGTGACATATTTGTAAAACAAGAATATACCTTCAACATTTAACATTACATTTCAAACTAAAAAATTAGTCTTGTGACCCATGCTCAACAAATAAGATTCCCATCCTAAAAGGCATGCCACTTTGTCATTCAGCCAGAAGAACTCATCAGAAATGAAAGATGATTGAAGTGTAGCCATGAAATCGTTGTATAATAAGCAGTAAAACATGAAACTGGCTGTGGGATTTTTTTGTAATTTAACAGAACCTGGAACCTCTGGTTCACTATGGCTCTCTATGTGCGTAACCTGTTTTTTTAATGGGTTTTTCTCCAAGATGTCATACTAGGAAAGCAGACTGCAGACGGGGAAAGTAACAGTGGAGGATAGCTGGACGGAAAGAGAGATCATTAAAATAAGTCCGGCCAAGGTCTGACTTAAACTAAAACTGAAACAAAGTGGCCGGTGGAAGTCCAGAGAAGTCGGTTTCCAACCCAGAACATCTGAACACTTACTGAATTCATGGACTATGTGCTGTGGAATGGAGCTATGCTCAGTCTGTATGCCCATCTTTCTCACTCTCACTGTACTTTCAGTCTGTTCTAAGACACACAGCAAAAAAAAGAAAAAGAAAAAAGGAAACAAAGTTTTTTACCACTCTACACTTAAGATTAGTGAGCAATGCTTCCAATGTAAGTTGAGGGTAGAGGGAAAAACTGGTTACTGATCTAATTCAGGGAACTTGGATATCCCACCTGTAAAATTAGCTGCTGCATCTTTGGTGTTGTTTATGTGGTTGCCATGGTGAAAGCAGCAATAGCAAGCCTTTGCAGGTTGGAATAAGTTCAGTATTTGTTATTCATAACTCTTGCCTCCTGCCCTGGCAGCGTGTTTGTTGTTGTGATTATATTGGGAACAACGGAAGCAGTGACGGCAAGCTCGCTGTTGCAAGGTTCCCGTAGTATGAGGCCATATTTAGCAGCTTGTCAACAGTTTGAATGAGGCTTTAATAGACCTTACCATGCACACAAGTTCCCCTAATCCCACAGGAGGGTTCCTCTGTGGATCTGAATATACAATACCCATTCTATTTCCCAAGACTCACAGACACACACTTTCATTGACAGAGGAGTGGGCCTCTGCAGCTGACTCAAATCCAGCTGCTGTGATAATGCTCAGACATTATGTAATCAACACAAGATCTGGTTGAGCCAAAGTGATGTGTTTTCCCCTCTCATCATCTCACTTTGTCAGACACCTCTTTGATCAAAAATCCTGCAATCTGTGGAGATTGATTCTGCTAAGCTTTCTGACCAATTTTGGCATGACAGGAAGGAAAGAAGAACTGAATGCCTGCTTGATTTTTACAGACAAAGAAGTTTGTAATGAATTACGTCATTTGTGCTGTGATCGTGGGCCTTGATGTGTCTGGAATATTTTGGACAGAACAGCATTGTGAACACTCGATCTCATTAGTACTGTTACACTCTCTAAATGTGAGTGAACGTGTATGTGTGTTTGCATGTGAGCCTGCCCTAGGCCTGCTTGCTTTCTTGCTAGGATCAGCCTGGCAGTTCCTCTCAGTCACTAATCAGTCATAAATTGTGAGCCTATTAGAGGAAAGCGGTAAAATTTTATTGTCATATAGGGATGGAAGTGATGGTGATTTCCATTGATCCTGTTCAAATAAGACATGGTCTTTCAAAATTCAACAATGTCGTGGAGCTTGGGTACTTGTTCAATCACCACAACAACTTAAATTATTGTCCAAAGAAATCAGCCCTTTGGCAAATTTTGAACTGTAACTCAATCAGATAAAATCACAAGCAAGAGTAAACCAAGTGCCACCAAGAACTGCACACAAATACAGAGCCCTTTTGGCAGATTGCATTCCTAAATACATGTTCACGCAGCTGTGACTGTCCAGTGATAAATTATCAACCATAACCACACAGAAGACCAAGCTTTGGCTTCCTCCACACGTTGAAGTGCCGCACGTGAGGCTATAGTGAGTGAAAGCATGCTAAGATCACTACCTCACTACCATTATTAATGGAGTAAGTATTCCTTCCAGACCCAAGGTAAAAATGGTAAAAATGACATTTTTTGTGGTTACAGGCTACTTTAGAAAAAAAATGTTTTATCATTCAATATGTTAGTATATTTTAACATTGCTGACGAGCTAGTGTGGAAATTCAAGAGCAAAGCTGCTTCTTTATAGGGCTGCATGAGTCAACCTGAGTTTTCAACAGACACATTAATGACCAATGTTCATTAGCTAATGGCAACTAGCTACAGCTGGTAAAACCAGCCAGTGTCAGCTGTCGTATCAATCAAGCTGTACCAACAAGTTGATTATAATGATTTATTAAATGGCATATTAGTAATGTCAGAGGTGAATAAGCCCCTCTGGTCACAGGGTCTGAATGTGGCAGTCATTGTGATACATCATGAGCTGGAAGATAAAAGGACTAAGAAATAGAAAGAGGAGAAAATCTCAGGAGAGGAAGACGTGGAAGTGGGGAATTGTAACATAATGCACATCTTGATTTAAATTATGAATGACAAGCAGCATCAAATGTTCATACGGACTCTGGGATGCAGCAAGCAGTAAGGCTGGAGGAAGAGAGGATGGGAGATGGGGCATGGCGAAAAGACCTCTTAAACTATTTTGGGATCTGGGAGACTTGGCTCTGAACTTATTGTTGCATGCATTAGAAAACAGCCCTCGTGATGAAATAGCCGTGAGAAAAGAAAATGCTTTTTAAGTATTCATAGCAGAGGGTGAAGCAAGCAGAGCAGCTGTTGTGATTACACTCCTGTCTCAACCCACTTCACAGTTTTTGCATGGAGTGTTTTTCCAGCTTGGGGTAAAAACTTTTTGCTGCACAAGATGCCACAAGAGACTGGCACACATCCTGTTCAGAAGTGAGATCTGCTGGCCTGAGTCAGCTGTCAAGTCAACAGACTTGGCCTCTGAACCCTGGGCCTTCATTTATCAATGACTCTTGATGTGGAATCTCACATATCAGTTATTAATGCTGCTCAATGAATGTGTATTCATTATGGGAAATTTAACAATATGCTTATTGAGTTTTAAGCATTTTCTAAAAAATAATCCCATTACACACTCCCATGTGTGCTGTCTTATGTAAACAGGGAAATAAATAATATTACTAGGATATCCAGTAGCTCACCTTGTAGAGCACACCATCCCCCGTCTCTGCCCTGCCTCCCTGGTCTCTTTCTGCTGTCAAAATCTATATAAAATAAATAAATATACAATAAAGCAGAAATGGAAAGACAATCATCTTTAAAAAAAAAACACCAGAGGGGATACATTACAAAGAATGCACTTACAATACCTAAATATTAAACACTTATAATCTCTACATTACCAAACTTGCTATTACGGATGCTGTAATTATTTTCCCTGAGACTTTTCTGACATATGAGATGAATGCTTGCCCCAAGATAATTTATAAATGGGCCCCAGATACTTTGAAAGCTTTCTTATTTGTTTGTAATTTCATCCAACATTTAAATAAGTATTTCCATTAAACATTTCCTTTTTGACATGTAAAAGGCGCCCGTCTGAAAGATCAGTTCTTTTCTGTACACCATGCCCCTCCAGATAGATGCCAACAACAAAAACTCCAGCATTACTAACTGTACTTCATAGGTCTTCATAGGTCTATACTGCTTGGATTAAATTTATAGATTTTTTTCAGGTGCAATGCATAGTCTCATTAAACTGTTGTACTGCAGAAGTTTAATAATATAATAAAGAATAGTAGCAGTTTTAATTTCACCAGTATTGCATACTTTGTTTCACTCTTCATCTGGCATTGTCCTCCCATGTTCTCAGTGTAGATTCTGAGGTTTCTAGTGATCAAGCCATCAACAAGTTACAAACTTCTGATAGCTATGACTCCTTAAAAGGATTTTTAATTAAACATGTCTCCACTATGGATAAAGCAGGACGGTCCAAGGAATGTTTTTGTAGTTGACTATAACTTCCTCAAATATTTTTATATTCTCAGGAACAAAAATGGCATTAGTTTGTTTTATTCCTACCCATCCAGATTTTTAGCCCCCCCACCTGCTCTGTCTGGTACAAAATAATTAGTACCCCAAATCTGATTATAGACAGGTCTTTCCTGTATTTCATATCTCACACCATTTAACTAATGGATTAAAAAGTCCTCAAATAAATAGGACCCCTGCTTTTTTCTTATAGGTGGCTTCAAGGAAAAAATATTGTCTTGTGCAAGTATGGTAGTTGTTGGAACATGTCCGGAGACAAACATGTTTATGTCTGTTTTAAACAGAAGTTAGGGTGAGACATTATCATCAAATGGGGGAAGTGGAGTCACGATTATGCTTTCGCAGCTTGCTAGTTTCCTTCAATTTGTGTTATGGAAGAGAACATGAAGAGAACCGGAGGCCGTTGGCACCCAAACATTAACATAAAACATCTGTGTAAACAAATACAGCACTGCCACTGCATTTTAATTAAATGTAACTCATAAATAAATAACAGTGGTGAAGCTGAAGGTGGAAACATCCGGTGACACTCAGCCATTATGATCACGAGTACTCAAGCATTGCATTGGACCTGACACCTGATACTTGTAACTCAAATTCTGATAGATCTCTGTTTTCCAAAAGCAGTCCGTTAAACCCTTAGACAAGAATTGTTTGGTGTGATTTCAGCTCTGTTGGTCATATGTACGTGTCTGCCTCTCTTTGAGATTTGTTTACTCCGTCAAATCTTTTCGCCACTTGCCCAGAAGGTCACTTTACTTTGCTGTGTTACCATGGCAATGAGCACCAATCAGTTGTCATGTTATTTGCTGCAGCATAACTGCATATTGTTTGAATATGATCATTTTTATGTCTTCTTTTCTTCTAATATGAAGTGCTTGTAAACTTAACACAAATCACTGTCAATGTAAAGGGGGGGCCAAATATTTGAATGTGGTCTGATGTTTCAATTTTAAAAAAATTAACGAACAATGATGATAAATTTCGTGGTGTCATTGGCTCTTACTCAAGGCACCATGGTGCTACAGCACAGACTTTGGGAACCAGAGCTTCTAAATTGCAGTGTTGAGGTAGATACATTTCATAACATGGTGGCATGCTCCAGCACACTTTTACTGTATCTCAGACAAAAGATGTAACTGTCATCTGCGCTGCTGTGAGACTGATTTGCATATCTTTAATAAATGAACCTTGTTCCTTTTGTTTTATTTATTGATTTCAAATGAAAATCTACCGCTTCCTCAAGATGCTAATCTTTGATGAAATTTAAATGGGATTTTAGAATTAATTGTGACATTCTGCACTGCATTTGTCACTCAAAGTCATTGAAATTCCAATCATTCAATACAGACAGTATCCAAAAAAATCACATTGACTCCCATTAGTGTGGGAAAGTAAAATTTTAGGACATAAGCAGACACCAGTAAAGACACTAATCAAAACACTGGTAATATTGCACACAAGCATTTTGATTTGAAGCTGTTCTAATCAGTTATTATCACACCACCAGCATAATCTCTGTCAGTCTTTTCCCTGGGGCCTCTTTTTCATCTCCTGCTCTCCTCATCATCACGTCACCTTTTCCCTAATTTCCCTAATTTCATCCTCCATCATTCAAATGCACAACATATACATCGAGTATCACTTACAAATGTACTTACAGAGAGCAAAGGGACATTTTTACACCAACATGAGTATGAGAACTTCCACTTGAGCCAGTGAGATTTTTATTGGTACTGCCACAGAGTCTGTTGGGGGAAATTGTTGCCAAGTGTGATGACATCAACCCATGAATGGGTTCTGGCAGAATTTTTTGTTCACATTAGTGAGACAAATCTCTAATGTCTCCATGGGTTTCCCACAGTGAGAATATACAATGAAAGGACATGTATATAGTCAGCATTATTTTTAACAGTTTTGAGGAAATATTGACATTACTGGGGTCGGAAAGCAGTCATGTCATGATTGTTTTCGTTATAAGAGACATTGGAGAAAGAAAAAAATGTTCTTGTTGGATGAATAGTAGAGTGCGAAAAAGGTACGAGTTTATCTACAGTGAGGTCAACAAGTCTCCATCAGGGCTTAGCGTGTACACCTTCAGTTTATTACAGCTAGCAGCCAGCTACTTTGGCTTTGCCAAATGTAATCCATATATAATTTTTTAAAATGATTTTTTAACTTTCGTGTTAAGCCTTGGCTGCGAAACTTGACCCTGGGGATTGTATTGAATGAGGGCTATGATAAAGTATTGACCTTTATTTAACTTCATTTTCTGCAATAGTCAGACCTTGGTATTGCCCAGAGAGGTGCAGAAAACCCCCCAGAAATCATATTATCCCAGGCTTCTGATATATTTTCTGCAGACCTCTGTGAGCTTGAGAGGATGAAGGTGTAGCTATGTGACACTGGGCCACAGCAGACAAATTTTGTCACTGGCCAGACATCTTTACACTTTACTCTAATTAACTTACCACTCCTGGCTGGAGGCTGAACTGCAATCGGATGTGATTTATATGTGGTTCAGTGTTTACAGCTCTGTTGTACCGTAGCCAGGAATACAAGCTGAGGCTCTGCTGCCTTATAACTATGGATGTCAGCTATGGTTTCTGTGGTTATCGTCTTGATGAATTATCTTTTCACAGAAGCTTGTAAACTTCTTAAAATCATTATTGAGTACATGGAAAGTGTGTGGGCTCATGTTCAGGTGATTATAACTGTTTTCAATGAGCAGGTAGCTTCACAGCTTGCCTGCAGTTATTTTACAGTAAGTAACTCTCCACTGACAGCTACCATGTTAGTAGTGACTATGACAGACCACACAAGGAGGGCTTTGGTGAGCATAGTCTTCACAATTAATCGATACTGGGAGCTGACCAATATGTCAGTCACCTAGAGACTTGGTATGTTTTTTTATTCTTCAATAGTTGGTTGAATGTGACATAGTACCTTCTTAAATTAGCACATTCCAGCTGTCCTTACCATCATCATAATGACTTTGGTACCCTACTGTATCCCCTAGAGGTTTTTGGCAGTGTGCAACTGATGTTGCTGTCTCATGGGAAGACTCCCAGCTGATTATTATATTTCTTATTTTAGTAGAGACCCTTCGGCAAGCTTCTGTGACCTCCCTCTCTTATAGTTATGCAGTATATTACAGTAAACGAGTCCCAGGATGACAGTTAATGTCCTATTTTATCTCTGTGCTAAGAAAAGGTGTATCTCCAGACTAAATAAGTGTAATTTCGATGATGGTTTTTGCTTTCTTAATATAATAATATAATTTTAAAAATACTCATGCCAGCTGTGAGGAACTAGGGATTGCAATGTCAGTATATTGGTGGGTCTGTCAATCACCAATTTGGTTCCCTCTAAAGCCTTGTGACAGCTATTGGGTTGCCATTAACTTGTGTTCGCTTCAGGATGAATTGTGATGTCTTTGGTGCTCTCAGCTTTTCATCTATTGCTATGATAAAGGCAAAATTTTTATTTGTCCAGTACTATGCATTATTGGTCAATATTTGACATTATACAGTCCCTTGATAGAAAAATGATGCATGCTAATATAGGCTAAACTAGATGATGGATATGGTAAACATTCAAAACACCAGTTATTAGTATTGTCCCTTTGTATTAGCATTTTAGCATACTAATGTTGGCTAAAGTAGGAAGGTGAACATAGTAAATATTTAAATCACTAGTTATTACCATTGTCACTTTGTGAGCATGTTAGCATGCTAACATAGGCTAAACTTGGAAGGTGAACATTCCTCGACATTAGTTGATAAGACATTATGCCTACACAACAGTATTTTAGTATAGTCACTGTGAGCACGTTATCATGTTATAGTTATAGTCATTTAACTGCAGTGCATAAGCACAGCTTCAAAACCACAAGCATGGCTGTAGTATCTCAGACTTGTTACTTAAATATTCTTAGCAGAAGCTTAAACTTGCAATTGATTTTTTTTTTTTTGTCATTTGGGGGCAGTGTAAACAAACTGTCAACACACTTATGAAGTAGATGTGGCAAACCTATTAGTGTACATTTGCTGATGTATTTACACATCCATCAGTTACAGAGCAACATTATCATTCATATGGAGCCGTGTTTGTAGCCGCCGGGTGAATGTAAGTTCAATATTCCCTCTTCTGTAGCTCTGCTTTTTGCTCTGAGCTGCAAATTACTCCACTGTGTTCCCCAGCACATCTGTAATTTTGTCTGACTGTTGTTTAGTCATGAACAGGTAGTGTACAGTTGGTCATTTTCATGGAAAACGATCCTACGAGAGTGAACCATTGCTAAAGATGAAACTCTGAAGTGCCATACATCTGAGCGGAGCTGCAGATTTAAGTGATAATACTCTGTAGATTCACCAGAATAAGTCACCTCTTTCACATCTTTTTTACACGGGACATTGTCTTTTAATACACTTTTCTCATAAACTATTGATTACAGACACTTTAAGGTCATCATTCCTCTATCTTGTATGCATGACTAAATCCATTAGTGTATCTTAGAGCCTAATTTCACATGCGCAACAAAATACCCTGGCGACTGCACCTAATTGGTGGTAGATTGATTTGCTTAAATGAAGGGGTTGCTCGGTATCTCGGGCTAATTTGCTCATATTTAACTGTCACTGTTTGTCGCCAGTGAGGACAAATGAGGGTCCCACAGGGTTTGGATTGTAATACATCCATCAGCCTCTCCACCACAGCCCATTAACGTATTCCCATGTATGGTGCATTTGATTCTGTAGGTCTTCTCGATCATTCACAGTTTTCTCAAGTGCCCAGTATACGTGGGGCTGGTGTAGGCCAGAATTTGATGTTAACATAAATCCATATTCAGTGTTGGAGTGGGACACATTTACTGCTGGAGAGTGTCATGGAGACTATGCTAAATGTACATCACTGTCAGTGAAGCTGTATAGGGAAGAGTTAATCATGCATTAAGTTGGTCATTTTGTGAAATTGGTCCACCAAGATGGATCTGCTGGATCCCTAAGGAGACATGCTGCTGTAAATGTACTCCGCGGATTCCTGCATTTAGCTGTTACTGTGCTGTTGGCTCAGTGTATTAGGCCGTCAGCGTGTGTTGCTAGTAGGGACAGAGCACCCCAGGGTGTCCTGGTCATAGTCACGTCTGCCATGCACGCTTAAACACAGCACTACTTACAGCTGATAACCTGAGGGTATAATAATGATAATCTGAGGCAGGGGCTGAACTCTTCAGCCTACTGGTATTATATAATGAAACGGCTCAATTAGATCCTTAAAGGAAATACCTACAGTACTTTCAACACAGGTAATTTATAAATCCATATTTAAGTCACACCATCAAGCACAGTATGAGGGGGAGGAATAAAATGACGGAGAGTGTGGGTAGAGGGAGATAATTTTCTGTGAACAAAATTAAATCTGCATAATTTGGGGTTGGCCGTGTCTGGTCGGATCTCTGGAACTTGTGGAGATGTAGAGGAAGGACCAATGGTGTCTTTGTTGTTGTGGGTGTAAGGATGTGACTGCACGGTTTATGTTTTGATAGGCTTCAGGCGTTAGCGTTCAGCAGCGAGATGTCACCACATGTTATAAAAGCATGTTTACTGTAACAGAACATTGAGGCTTTCCCCTGCTTCCAGTCCATATGCTAAGTTTGGCTATTTGCCTGTTGACCCTCTGTTGGCTCCAGCTCAATGTTTAATGATGCTGGTAGATGTTAAGCTCTAATTTGTATACAGCCATGTTATGACTGTACACAATTAACAAATAATGTCAAACAGCAAACATTTGCTGTACCGTCTGTGTCGGGACACAGAAGGCGATTACTCTGGTTGGTTATCCACACTCACTGATTTGCCTGGATGTTTGCACTTGGCCGCCATCTTGCTTGTTCATACCACACACTCACACGAGCGAACTCGGAGGGAAATGAGTTGTGTGTCCCAGCGGCTTATGTTGTAAGACAAAGTACGAGCTCTCCAGAGTCCAGACTGTAAGCATCATAAGTAAGACTCTAAGTATTTTTGTCAGGCTCTGATCCTCAGAACATTCTGTGGGAAATAAAATAAAGCAAAGCGCATCAAAGTGACTGTATTTCAGTGACTGTACCTTAAGCTTCAGTGCTCAAAAGTAACTGGAGAGATGCACATGATGTCAAACAGTAACATCCCATTTAACATTTAGTGGAAAATCCTTTGCAGTCACTGAATGTCTGACACTTCTGACCCGCAGACATCAGCTTTGTATTTTGCCTGGTGATTCTCTCCCAGAGCTTGACTGCAGAGAAAGTCAGAGCTCCTTCAGCTCTGACATGTTGTGGTGTGTCTCTGCTTTTAGCCTGGTCTTCTGCAGGTCAGCTGTACTGAGATCAGGTGACTGACTCACCACCTCTTCATCCTGAATGCTCTTTGGTTTTATCGGCCACATGTTCAGGATCTTTGTTCTGCTGAATGATGAACTGTTGTACAGTGAGTTTTGATGCATTTGACTGAGTCAGCACTGAACACTCAGTAAAATCATCAGTAAATACCACTGGAGCTATAACACAACCACCAGCACCATGTCTGAAAGATGAGGTGGTGGTTTTGTGTCGTGAGCTGTTCTTTTTTTCTCCACACGTTCCTCTTTCTATATTGATTTTTGTTGGTTTTTGGACTTTGTTCCAGAACTTCACCACTTTCTTTTTGTGCGTCTTTGTGAACTGCAATCTCTCTGTTTTTCAGGCTGGAGTTCTGCTCATTGTGGCATTTAGTCACACACCAGTCTTGTCTTCTGTGTACACCTCATCTTCAGATAGGCTGCATGTGAGGCATTCAAAATAAAAAATAACCTGCGTCCATAACCATCACCATTTTTTCTTTGACTATGAAGCCCTAAATGAAAACCAATGCTGTAAAAATATTCTTTCATTTCATCCCTTTTTGGTGATGAAAGACAGACTGTTGCTCCAGCTATCTGGCCAAAATATTTGTGATAGGCCAATATCAGCCAGGAGATAGTATTTCTTGTAATCATTATGTACATCATATTTACCAATATATTCTTGAATATCATATTATTTCAAGGCAACAAGCACCCACCCCTGTCAGGGAGCGTGATGATCCTGAGCTTCTCATCGTCTCGCTCCATTCCTTTCTCTGCCCTCACCTGCAAACACAAAGACGTTCAAATCCCCATTCATGCAAACACAACTGCACATACCGTGCACACGGCTGTGTATGGACACACAGTTAACCTCTGCGCTGTTGTCTTCATGTCTCTTTTCCTCTGGCTTGACAAAGGTCAGCATGTCCACAGGGCTCAGGCCACTAATTGGGACCAAGAAGGAGGCGTCATTAATTATGAATATACAGCACTGTGCAGTGTGTGTGTGTGTGGGAGCTGGTAGAGGTGAGGACAGCAGAGGAGAATGAAAGTGAGAGATATATTGGGCTGCCTCCTTTATCTCCTCCCACCTGCTAAATTTTCCTGTCCATCCTCGGGTCACACAAACACACAAAGTGGCACGTGTCTCATTGCGGTCAGCTGTATGAATGTGATGCTGATTACACCCCAGTGCTGTGCTATTTGGTCCAAACCTCTTCCAAACCTCCAAACCTCCAATTCAGTTTTCTCCTCCAACTTAGCCTTGAGTCTTCCATGTAGGGAAATCTGGCAGGCAGTGAGTCATAGGGAATCAGGGAATCGGGAGATGTTACATGCATACATTGCAAACTTGAAGCTGTATTTGGTAAGGATGGATCACATTTTGATTCCGTTCGGGGCTAATTCCCAGAAGAAAGAAAGATGACAGAAACTCATAACTCGGGAAGAGGTGACTCAAGAGGTGGAGTGGGTCGCCCACTAATCCTCCAGTCCCTGTGTCAAAGTGTCCTTGGGCTTAATACTGAAGCCCTAATTGCCCCTGATGTATGGTCGGTGTGTGAGTGTGTGTGCGCGATGGAAAATAGCACAATGTGTCAGAGCGCTGTATGAATGTGGATGAGAATGAGTGGTCGATAAGCTCGAGATCCTGTAAACGCAGTCCATTCACCACCACTTAATCATCAACCTGTACAAATTGTTTCTGTATGGGCTTGTACTGAATATTACAGCTTGTAACAGCCAGCAGCCTCAGACTGAGCCAGAAACAGTGACACGAATGGGGAGGTTTCCACCCGTACTTTTCAGCTATTGAAGAAATGGCAGTCTTTCAGTGATTAATCAGTCAGCCATACCAGTCAATAGGTTTTAACAACATAGGTTGATTTGTTTAGTTTAGGTTCAGCTGCTTGTGTCGCCTTCCACCTGTGGCCCCCACCTCCTGTCATTGTGTTGCCTTTAATTTACGAATCATCAGCCCTCAGTGTGCTGACACTGGATTGTTAAACAAATCGATCCAGGTTACATACTCAGCAGCGCTCACCACAAATGGTTTCCATTCGCTAACATGTTTTCTTGTTGAAGTTGTTAGAAACTGATGGGGCTCAAACATGTAACCACAGCTGAACACAGTGGTTCACTTTTTGTCATACCTTGTGAGGTCCAGCTCGTTTGAATTATGGACGGTGATTGATTTGAATCCAATGGAAACCCTCCTGCCGTGATGACATCATCCGGCAAGGCTCCGCTTTGCCCAGTCGCATTCCCGCAAGCGGCCATGTCTGCTGGGTTACCGTATAACGCGAATGGCTAAATTGTGACACTTTGCTACTTCACCTTTAGCACTTTGGCTAAAGGGTGAAGTAACCAACTGTGACCAATAGAGGGCAGTAAATTACAAATTGGTTGTGAACGGGGAATATCAGATCCTCTCTGGGGCGCAGCGCTGTTCTGAGATGTGAGCAGAGATATGGCCTCCACTTCCATATCCCTCTAATTGATGTCTATTTTTAGCGTTAACCGGCCAAGCGCTGCCTGCCTTGCTTGTCCTGACAGAACACCACTGCTGCGTTGTATTCCACTGTCTCAGCAGTACCTGAAGCAGCGCGCTCCCACCAACACGGCACCTTGCATTGTTTCAACGCAGTGCTTTGAAAAGAGCACGACATACAGTGCAACTGCACATGAACAGGGTGTTCTTCTCTCCGTGAATTTAAGATTGCCGTTCCACATCTAATCTTGTGTTGTCGTTGTCTTGCAGGTGGAGCCTCACCCTCCCCGCGGCTTCCAGGCGGCTGTGAAGCAGAGTTCAGCAGACGCTGTGCTGACGGCGAGTGGTAGACGGACGCTCTGGGATTTGGAGTTCTTGTTTAATTAAGGGGAGAAAATCTTTCTTAAAAGCCAAGCAGGTCCTGCCGCTATTACACTTGCTGGAGCTTTAAAGTTTTTGGTTCATTTATTAGAGGAACATTTTTTTTTCACTGTGGGCTCTGTCACCAGGGTGCACATAGAGCTGCAGAGCTGCAGCTGAGGGGGACTGGTAGGCCTGAATAATTGCCTCTTGTTTGAAGGCATAACATGCTCTGCTGTAAAGGCTGCCTCTTGGATTATTAGGGCACTGGTGACGGTCAGTGCTCCGTAACGCACCCTGTCCAGGTCTTCGCTCCTTCCATCGCCTCTCTCCTTCTTTTTCTCTTTTTCCATTTCCTCCACTCTTGACTTTAAGGTTTTTGCGAGATTAAGTATTAAGCTTCTGGAAACCCTCTTCAAGCATCTTTTTTTCCCCCAGGAGCATACTCAAGCCTAAACTTTCACCAAAATAACCTGTCGGCAGGAAGCGGCGAAGAAGAGGAAGGAATGGAGGGGGTTGAAAGGCAGATGGCTTCACTACTCCAAGACACCAGCAACTGGATGAATAAAACATTTGAATAGAGAGGGAGTCGTGACATCTGTGCAGGAGGGAGTGAGACTCTCATTCCCTCGCTCTTTTTCTCCCCGCTCTGGCCACTCCTTCACCCACTCACCGATTCATCCATATCCTCTGCCTCTCTGGACACAGGGGGAGAGCTGGTCAATCCGACGGACAGAAACAAGCTTGAACAAGTTTCATCTGCCCTCCTCCACCTTCCCACCCCTCCCCTGCTCCTTCTCCCCCCCCACCCCCGGCACGGTGTGTGATGGTGCGTCCCCTCCTCTCGACCCTGGAGACATGCCCGTGCAGGAGATGGCGGTGAGTCCTGTCAAGTCCCTGTACTGGGAGCAGTTCCCCCCCATGTCGCAGCGCCGCGTCTACTGCACCCCCGTCTACCACGACGGCCTGCTCTACGTGCTGGGGGGCTGCAGCGAGACCGGCATGCCCCTGGACAGCGTCGAGGTCCTGGACGTGGAGAGCCAGACGTGGAGCCAGCTGCCGCCGCTGCCCACCGCGCGGGCTGGGGCCTCGGCCTTGGCGCTGGGGGGCCAGGTGATGGTGGTCGGGGGCATGAATCAGCAGCAGAGCCCGCTGGCCTCCGTGGAGATGTACCACCCTGATGAGGGCAAGTGGGAGATAAAGGCCAGCCTGAGTCAGCCATCGATGGGCGTCACTGCTGTGGAGAAAGGTAAGAAAGCAGTGTGTGTGTGTGTGTGTGTGCGTGTGCGTGTGTGTAACTTATCACAGCAGGCCTGTAGGTGCAACAATGTTGTCGACAGAGTGCAGCTGTAGCGGTGCATGCGTTTATGAATGTTGAACACATATCTGCTGACCTCTACCATGGTTACCACAGAAAGAGCAGCAGCAGCTGACCATTGGTTGAACCAATCACCAGTGTCCAATGACAGCTTTGCAGTGTGGCTGAAGTGAGAGTGATGCTGGGCCTGTTAAGAGTTTGTGTGTTTGTTACCCCAGAAGCATCTGTTTTTGTTGTTTACGTAACTTGTTGTGTGTTTCAGAAACATCTGAGCACTGTCATGTTGGACAGAAACAGCAGCCTGACACGAGGACGACCTGCGTATCCTGTAATGCTTCTTTATGTTCACACAACTATGTGGATTACAGACTGCTACATTATTTTTTTGCATCATTCCTTGGCGCTGAGTGCATGTCTTTGTCAGGTGTACTTGACTGCAGTGCTTGGAAAGCGCTCATTTGATTTGCACTCAGATATTCTCCAGTTATCAGCGCCGCACTGTGCATTCAACCCATCAATTACTGCAAAATAGTCAATGGAGGCTTATTAAGAACAGATGAGTATGCAGCTGCTTTGGCATCAGACTTTGACACAAAAACAGCAGCAGCGAACGCGTTCCTCCGACTCTGTGAAGTTAACTAAATAGCTGTTCATTTTGGGTGAAGCCCCGTCAAGCTTTTCAGTGACAGAGTCTCCAGGGTGGAGGCCGTTCACCTGTGATGGACGGCTGCCTCACACGGACCGTGAGGCCGGTGCTTAACTCGGGCTCAGGTTCAGTAAAACGTTGTGTACTGAGGTGGTCCCGAGACCCTGAACATGTCACTGGTGGACACGTTTGTTTGCGTGCATGTGTGCTTTCCTCGTGTCCTACAGCAGAACAGCAAACACAGGTCGTCTGCCTCCGCTGAATAAACACACGCCGGGCCTCATGCTCGTTCCCCAGGCGTGTGCGTGTGCGTGTCTGAGGTGGTGTGCGTCGTGAGAAGGCGTGGGAGAGGGAAGCCTGGGAGGAAGGAGACGAGAGAATGAGCTGACCACGTGCCATCAAAGAGGAAAAGATAGAAGCGAGTGCACATTTCCATTTGTTTTGTTTGATTTCAAATGTGACACTGATGTTTGACTGAGGGCAGAAAAGAAACAGAGGGACAAGTCCTGGCTGCGTGCAGCTTCCTGTGTTTACGTTCTGGCCCGCGTGCCGCCGAGTGAGACCTGATGAACTGAGGAATCAATATGACCTTTCAAGGTAAAAGAGACAGAGTGAGGCGATATTTCCGTGATGAGCATTTTTATCCCGCGTACTGTTCCCTCACACACTGCGGCTGCTGAGTCACATGCACATCACTTTGGTCGGGATGTGTTTTTGAATGCACAGCTTCATGCCGAAGCTGTTGTTTTCAGAGTGGTATTCTGTAGTAGATAATAGATTGACATTCTATCTAAACACGTGTTCTGGTTCTGAGTCATAATTGAAGAACTTTGTAACAGAAACACTTTAATATTTTAGTATCTCAGGTCTGACGCAACTCAATATTTATATTTCCCCAAAAACAACGGCGGGTCGCAACGAGCGCGGAGACGGGATGGGTTCTGAGTCCAGAAGAGGTCTGCTGTGGAGCCCTACAGCCCGAACGCTGCCCCGGGTGGATGCTGTCGTACTTACCAGAGAACAGCTTCACGTGAACAGCCGGAACGCTCCTCTTTTCGTGGTGAGCGAGTGCTCCTCTCAGCAGGAGAATTTGCACCAGTGCAGACACATACTGATGAGAGCGGCACCTCATTTCTTTGCAGCGATTTGTTTCCTTCAGCCCCTTCCCGGTCTTAAACAGTTACAGGAGGGAGAGATTTGGTGTCGTCGATAATAACCACCACCAGTAAATCCTAAGGAATTCATTAAACTGAGACCACACGGGACCGCAGTGTTAATCTAGCAGAGATTATGGCTGCGGCCGTGCACGTTCTTCAACTCTGTGTCACAGGAAAGCTCTGCAGCATTATTGCTGCCTTATTATTATTGCTTTAGCACTGCAGGATTTTGCAAACTACTCCTGTAGTTGACAAATGACCAGCTAAGTGTGTGTGGTGTGTTTATGTGTGTAAAGCTGCAGGTGGCAGAATACTGTGTGGTTTATACAGTTCACAGGTATGCTGCTCTCCTATGTTCCCCGTCGTATTCTGTTACGCTCATCATCCCTGTCAAATTCCGGATTTTGAACAAATCTTTTGAGAAAGCCAGATCTCTAGATCTGTGTGTACAGTCACATCTGAGACAGTTTGCCTGCAGCTGAATCGTGTGAAACTCCGGGGAGACGGAATTTGAATGAGGCTTTGGTTGCGAGGCTGACGGAGGTGCGGAGAAATGGTGCGGGTCGTTGGCATTTGAGTCCCCGCTGCTTCATTTATATAACAGGACCAGAGCGCCAGAGTCGGTGACATGCACAACATCAACAACCACGTGGTGGCTGCAGCCGGGACAGACAACAAGACACGTGTTCCTGCACTAACAAGGAAGCGCTCCTTGTTTGTCACCCGCAGAATTTACAGTGCTGTTAAATCGGACGCTTGTTTTTACTTATAAATGAATATGTAATACAGATGAAAGACGTACATGCAGAATTTTTAGAATACCTTCTATGAAACGTGTGACAGGCAGACTCCCAGCCTTGGGGACTCCCGTTCTGTTGGCTCTCTCCCTGTGAAGTTTTGTACAGACGTACAGAATCCCGCTGCGCTGTTGATCCCCCGACTCTTCCTCCTCTGCCACCGGGAGGTTGACATTTTGGGGTTTGCTGTAAAGTTTCTCAAAAATATTGGGTGGATCTCCATCAAATTATCTACACCCGTTCGTAGCTGGGCTCGCTGGGTTCATATCTCATTACCAGACATACACAGAGGAGCTTTCTGACTGAGCAACAGGAAATGCATCTGGCTTATTCTCCGCCTTCAGCGGATTGTGAGGACAGCAGCTCTTTGTCGTGTTTTGTTATGTTGTCACATGAAAGAGAGGAGTAGCTGATGGATGGCGGCGGGCCTCTGCCTGATTTCCAGCCAGCGGCGTCGCGTTTGCGCGTTGGCCCGGCGATCCAGCAGCGCCCACGGCGTTTACATACTCCTACTGGTCCTGTCAGGCTGCCGAGAGCGGTACGTTCGCACGAATCGCAGCGTGCCCTGTACTGTGCCGTGAGCGCGGGATTATATTAGCGTCACAAATAATCTGCCCTGTGAATGAACAACACAAATACATCTCCATATTAAAGTACCCCTGTAGGTCCAGCTCATTTTTGACAACACACCAGCATTCTGGTAGAATAAAAAGCATTATCAGCCACGTGTGTGCGGTGTGAGCACAGCATTTCTACTGTATGTGTGAATAGATTCCTGCAGCAGGCCTGTTGGCACCTGAATCAAACGCACCGCGGGTGTTTATGAATTCGTTTTTTCTTGCCGTGCACGTCAGCAGGGATTTAGCGCACGTCCCCGTGTCAGAGACCGGAGGATGAGTGACGTGCCGCGCAACGTTTAACACAGGGATAATTTAGCCGGACTCAAACAGTCAGGTTTCATGTTTTCGACGCGTTTTTCACCCTGCCATCTTCTTTCCTGGCACGCACAGTGCATCATTGTCAGCAGGCCCAGTATTAGTAGAAATTACGTGTATGACAGAGAGTCGGCTGTTCAGTAATCTCCTCAAATAGCTTAGCAACCGCTGCTAGACATGGCGGCCCTGCCAGTCTCTGGGTTTCTCTGCACGTTAGAGCGGCGTGCGCGGGGCTGGTGAGCGTGTCGCTTTGGGAGGCCATACCTTTCATTTTTTGTTTGCCTCATAAAAAAAGGTGTGAGAGAGTGTTTATCTGCTCCAATAGAAGCTGCAGCTGTTAACCTACCGGCTCAGTAGCTTAGTGTCTGTGGTAGTAATCTGGCGTGATTTACAAAGGCAATGGTTAGAAAACGTGTGTGGGTTAGAAAATGTGTTTTCTAACCGTTGCCATGGATCCATGGTGTGGGAGCAAAGATACGATTGTTATAATAAAATCAGTAACTGGTAGACATTCATAGTTATGGTAAAAAAAAATGTAATAACATTAACGAGCATTTCCCATGCTGCTCCTTCTTCACTTATTCTTCTTCATGAATCCTGACTTTTAGCTCGGGGCGTCAGTTATGACTCTGCGGTAACTTGAACTGTACCTCAGCAATACTGAAGTTAAAATCCTCTCCTGTTCACACATGGTGGTGTTGTTGGTGCGTGCAAACCCCTGCTGCTTCCTCAGAGGGTTGTTGCTCTCGTCATTCAGCAGTGGCCTCTCTTCTGTTAGTTGGTAAAACAGTTCCACGTACTTGTGATGCAACTGTGTGTGTGTGTGTCTCCTTCAGATGGTGGTAGGATGATTGACATGTCCTCGAGCCCCAAGTCCCCTCCCTCCCCTCCCCTCCCCTCACCAGTCGCCCCCGAGTTGTTTTCCTGTCTGTCTCCAGACTTCCTTTGCATCTCAGAGTCGAGCGAGCATCGCTGTTGCCTGGCAACAGGTGTGTGACTGCCGTTTTTGTTTTTAGACTAATCCGAGGGAGCGAGCAGATTAGTCGCAGGCTAATTGTCCGTTCATGTGTGGCAGGCGGAGCTGCAGGCAGGTTTCTGTGTGTTCCTAACCTAACGACACATAGTACACACATTTCAGAGCAATCTGGATTTGTCCTTTACCTCACTCGTGGATCAGCTCACACTTTTTGCTTACATCAAACACGATAATGAATGCAGTCACCCTCTGCTCCATCAGAATGTTAGCTTTTAGCTTTTAGTCCTCTCCCAGCCTCAGAGAAGTCAACTGTTGCTGCAGCATGACTCTAAAGTGTCATCCTCCTTCCGAGCTGCCGAGGATAATTTCCGCTCTCCCTCAGCGTGTGATTAACGACTGCTGGCAGTCAGCATCGCTGTCTGTCAGCTGGCCTGCACACCAACACCACCTGACGGAGGAAGTTCTTTTCCCCAGGGCTGTCAAGCTCCCCAAAGATTAAAAGTGCGTCCCTACAAGGAAGGAGATGAAGGCTGTCATGTCTTCACCGTGGTGGAGGAGAGTGTCCAAACAAACAAAATCTCATGAAAGACTGCACTCGCTTCTCCCGTGAGAGTAAAGGTTCGACGGAAGCTCCAGTACGCTGCGACGTTTGTTCTTATCAACAGAGCACAGCAGCCCCTTCGCATTCTTCAAATTTGATTCAGTGTGCGTGTTTCTGCTTTTCTTCGCACTTCAGAACTTCCTGTAGAACTTCCACATTTTAGCTAGCGCTTGCTTTTCTCGACAACCTGTGGTGACCTGCTTTCTGGGCTCCTGGAGTTTCACAGAATGCATTATGCAAGAGCGTGCTTCCTCCTGCTGCAAACAGGGCCCCTGTGATGTTCTCCGTCATGTGATGCTCCAGTCACTTTGTGCTTTTGATGGATTTGTGATTGGAAAAACTCACTTAGAAACACGTGAGCTAAAGGACCTCTGTGGGCTTTGCCAGACATCAGTCTAATTATTCCAGTGTTTCCCCAAGGATGGAGTTGTAGCAGCGGTAGCAGATTTTTTTTTGCACTCCTGTGGAAATTGTTTGTGGTGGGAGGTTCCTACGTATCTGCCGGCACCAGAAGGGCTCTCGAGGCCTGCGTACAAGCGGTGCATTTGTGCACGGTAACGAGCAGAGGCCTGGATCACATATGAGGTGTTTTAAAGATTAGGAAAACACAATTTCATTCAACACAATGGCATTCATCTTCCAGGTATTCGCTTAAGAGAACTTAGTTTTCTTAGTTATTCCTAACAGTCATTTACCAAAATGTAATGACAACTTCCATTTACAAACCATATGTAACGTCAGTGTCTCTGGCAGGGCATCTGCCACGTGTCTGTTTTCATATACATGTAGATGTTATTTCAAAAAGTTTGCTACAGTCAACAGAGGGGGAGCCCTGCATTACAGCAGAGACAAGCTTTTCTTCAGCACGGCACCGTCTCTGTGTTCGTGGTACCATCGCAGCAAGTTTGTTGAGTGGAAATAGTGCAAGAGTACAAGGCCAGGCACAAAGATTCCTCAGCAGTTTCTCTGTAACTTCGTCAGCGCTTCCTGTGAATAAGGAGCCTACGATGCAGCATTATCCTTCAAGTTTTGAGTTTAAAATGTTTCTTTAAAAGGAATCTGATGTTGGAAGTTGGCCTGCGGACCTGATTTTTACTGCAGTGGTATGAAAAGAAAGTGCTCTCTGTACATCCTGTGTGCAGCCTGATTATTAACACATCAAATCATCCATTCAAGAAATTGCTTGAAAATCCTTTATACCGTGTCCAGTGAACAGTCTGGAAAAACACATCCGACACTTAGAGCCAGAGATGTGGAAATTAAGATGCAGACGGATTTATTTTCTGTCTGTGTTGTGCTACTGTGCACATTTTTATGTTTTGTCAAAAAAAAAAAATGTTTTCCTTTTTGCAAAACAAAATAAGCCAAAACACATCTTCACTACTTTATGTGCATTTGCACGCGCTGAGCAGCTTGTTCACATCATGTACCTCAGCATTAACAATAAGAGAGCTGTGATTGTGCAAACTATGTTTTGCAACTTTTAAAAGCCTTTTTTTTTTCTTTTTCTGAGCGGCTTCCCTTCATGAAAGCAGGAATCCCTGAGATAATGCCATCAAAGCGACATCGGTCTGTGGAGACGTGGCTCTCGCTCTCTGCTCTGTTGTGCTTGACGAGGCTTTCCCCCTCAGTGTTCTGAACTTGAAAGAATGAGGCTTGTGCTCAGAACAAAGTTGTAGACTTTTTTTGCTTCCCGCGCAGCTCAAGTAAAACCCTGAGCCCGCAGCGCTGAGCAGAGCAGTTTCTATTCTCGCTGTCTAGTCTCTGATAGTGCGGATGGGCTGAGCTCAAGCTGAGATGTTCTGCTGGAGGGTACTCGATGGAGTTTCTGCATATTCAGGTCTCAGACAGTACTGTATCACTGCCACTGGTAGCCATACAGTTAACAGAAATACCTCAGATTCGCTGATTGCTCTTACTTTTTCATGCATTTGATATCCCTCTCTTCTGTCAGGGCGAGCCCGAAGCAGCAACCATCATCAAGAAAACTAGCCTGAAGCACAAGCGAGAACCATCTTTAACTTCTTACTCATAAAATAACACAGTTTTTTTATACTGCAGCTTCACTTGGTCTGCTGGTGACCTGCATCACAGACACAAATGGATTCAAGCTGCTGACTTTATCACACCTCTTTATTCATGTTACTCTTGATGTAATTTCCTCCATACTCCTGACTTGTGTTTAGTGGTTGTTATTCTGCAAACCCTCATAGTTTTGCTTTAAGGGGAGCAAAAGAATAAATAACAAGTCCTTAGCTCTCCCAAGAAGGAAATGAGATGATGGGTCTAAATTTAAAGGGGCACTGTAACTCCATCTGGAGATGCTTCCTCTTCGTTCCCCGAAGTGAACGTGGCCTTGGCCAGGAGGAGTTGACGTCACCGGCAGTAGTGGCCAAATTACTGCCCATCTTCTCCTCCTGGTTTCCAGCTGAGCTCCTCTGCCTGGTTCAGAACCAACAAGAGGCTCTTTGTGCTGCCTCCCCCGTCCTGAGGGCTGCTGTCTTCCTCTGCTCCCGTGTCACTCCGATGGCTGTGAGCATTCTCCACCCTGACTGGCCGACCTCGACCGGGAACGGCCGAGCCTGCCGACGTTTCCCCCTACAGTGCAGGAGCAGGACCTGCGGGAGGTCCTGGTATTTGGCGAAAGAAAGAGTTCTTTCAAAGGACTGTTCACACCCCTCTTCCCATGTGACTGGAAGTTCTGTGAGGATGATCTTTTTCCCCTTTTCAGACCACAGTACCACATCTGCCCTCAGGGTTGTCTGGACAGTTTGGGGGGACTGCAGCCTTATTTCCAGGTCGACCTTCATTTCCCATCATTCCCATGAAGCTAATTCTTTATGTAAGGTGAATATTTAGTTTGAGGGATCAGGCTGATAGGGGACAGCAGTGGTATGGTGATAAAGTCAAATAGATTTGTTTGAAGTATACATCTGCCTACACTTGGCAATGAACAGGGAATGAACCTTGAGTTCTGCCAGGCTGTGAAACAACCTTTCATTTGTTGTTTCATCTTTCAAAGCACCGTCACGTCTTAAGTGTGGAGCCGGAGACCACCGCCTCTGTCTCATCTCACAGCTTCTGTATTTCGGTGCATTTTCCTCACTTCCACTGATTGCTAACTAAACCCATCACAGCGCAACAAATTCATCACAGGATAGCTGTTAAAAACATAAACATCAGTGTGTGTCTTGTGCAAGGCTCATTATTTCACTCTGTAACTCAAGGAAAAATCCACCGACCGAAAGGAAGAGATAAAAGTTGCCTATTGATGGCAGCCTCTATAGACCGGAGTGCAAAACAGCCACAAGACATGCAGAGTTGTGAGCACGCTGCCTTTTTTCTCAACTGGGAAAACACTCTCACTCTTAACTGTATGCTAAGTACCGCTGTTGCTCCCTCCACCTACACATGCTGACTGCAAAACACTTAACAGAAGCTTCTCCTGTCGAGCGACGCTTAGAAAATGTGAGGAGGAGTGGTTACAGCAAAAAAAAAAAAGTGAACCTGTCGAGTGAAAATAATTCCTGGAAGTTTGCTGAGCGTCACAGACTCGAGGCGCTTTTGGCCAAAGACTGAGGTGCTGACTCTTCAAAGTTGTGGCCGGGGATTACTCGGTCTGGAAGCGCGGTGTCTGATGGCGCTCTCTCCTCGTTTACTGCCTCATCCTCTCAGCAAAGCGCGTTAGCAGGGGAAGCCTGGAGCCACGCTGAGGCTTTCATTAGGAGCTCAGGGAGAGGATGATTACAGGGGGAAAACCGCCACACATGAGAGCTGGCTGCCTGACAGCGGGAAACCCGCAAAACAACAACACTCACTTGTGTTTCTCGTTCTGGATGAGGATGCAGGAGCAAGGAGAGTCGGAGGAGAGATGAGGAGATGCTTGCAGGGCCATTCCACTCTACGGTGTACAAGTGCTGACTTCTAATGGCTTTTAAAGTTTAATGGATGCTAGTTATTATGTGGTAATCAGGTTTCTTTGCTCTCTGGGCGCCGCAGTCTCCAGCAGCACTTGCTTGTAACGATGACCAGCAGAGATCCCTGGCATGAAAAACTTAAAAAGAATACAGATAAGCCCAGGCGTTAGAAATAGTCACATAACAGCTGACCATGGGGGGTTACAGGGGCATGCGCTGCACTTTGCTGTATCGTTTTTCAATACAGCTTCGGGTTGGCTAATGCAGCGCGTCTGTCAGGTTCTGCATTCAGACTGAGGTCAGAGGGAGGAGAGACGTTCGCATGGCCCTAAATTTCTGCCACAGCTTGCCTCAGGATATGTCTGCTTCTTATTGCACTCTCAGTGTTTATGATCTTCAGCTCCAACCGATGCCAACTCAAGTGACATCACACATCTAATCTGCAGCATATGCGGCTGTACCCGCCTGTATCACCTGTGCGAATCTGATTGGATGACCAAGCAGCTGGTGAAAGCGACTCATGTTGAGGCAGCTGATGCCAGTTGGTTGTGTTTACTGAGTCAGTGCCAAGATAGGGACATCTGTCTGCCCGAGGCAGCGTCAGAGTGTCGGAGACGTCGGCCTTGTGTGTTTAAAGGAGAAGGAGAGACAGAGGACCCTGTGACCTGACAGGCCCGCTTTGTCCCCCAGACATGTTCTCCCGTGGCGTCGCGGCCACAGCACCAACACAAACACACCGTGTTTCTCTTCTCTTTCTCTTCCTCCGACTCACCACCTCATCATTCATTCAGTCCCGTTCGGCAGAGGCCATGCCCTGTGAAGCTCACTTACACTTTTCTCTTTCTCTTCATCCTCTGAGCTTCAGCACATTCACTTTAAATTGAATGATGCTACATTGAAGCGTCAAGTGGGTGTGAGACGTGTAGTCCTTTAAAAGCTTTTATGACTGCTGCTTCAGGTCTGCATTCATTTGTACTTGTACTTGGATGTGCGCTCTACCCATCTTAAGCTGCAGCAGCAATAAGCACAGGCGCACACCTTCCTCCTCGTACTTAGCGGCAGGCGGCCTGAGTGGCAGCTGCTATCAACAGGCTACCCTGTCTCATTTGATTTGGTTTGGCTCAGTGCCCTGTGCCTGCTTTTTTTCCCAGCATGCCCATCGACAGACAGACGGGTTCGCTCAACACCGACATTTCCATCCTGTTCCTTCATGTGCGGTCGGCTGCCGTTCGTGGCCATCGGCTCCGACAGCTCCATCACTGGCCTCTGACTCAGAGCCACCCAACCGCCGAGGCACCAGCCCATCCAGAAATGGCCACAAGTCAGATGTCACAATAGAGAAGTTCCCCTCGGTGTCGCAGTGGTGGAGGCTGAAGGAGGGATTTGCATGTTGACAAAAGACAGGTTTAGTTTATTCTGGTTGGAAGCTATCAAAGTATGTGACTCTGTCAAGATACTGGGTCATGTAATGTGTTGTGCCTTTTATGGAAGACAGTCTGATGCATTTACTCAACACAAAAACAGAGTTAGCTTTTTTGGCTGTGAGTTGACGTCTCTGGAGCACACGTAATTTGGCCGGCTCTGTTGAATCCTACCCAGATAGATCAGGGTTGTTTAGGACATTTCAAACTCTCTGAATGAAGTGGGATTAAAACTGAAAGAATTTAGTTTTGGACCCACTTGGCAAACGTTGCAGCCTGTGTGTGAACTCGCAAACAACGTGAGTATGGTATGACTTCCACAGATGCAGTACAACATGGAATGGAACAACATGTTTTTTGTACAAAGGCTGTCTTTGATCAGTTGAAGATAAAACAGCATCAGAGAAAGAGACCTTGAAGATAGGCACGTTCATCTGGATTTTACAGTCTATATACATTATATAAGTAGTATAACTTTTTATAACGGGCAAGTTGCATCGCCCGCCTTCATGCCTGGGGTTTGTTTGCCCAACTCTCCTTCGATGGCCATGAAACAGCGTGTCTGAGGAGGAGCAGGAGAGTGTGCACCAGTTCAATCTCAGTCTAAACCTTTAAATCAGCACTTGGTTCACTGGTTTGTAACAGGCCAGTTGACACGTGTGTAGTTTTTCACAGTCTTCGCTGTCAACTCTGTACACAGTACAGTACAGTTCAGTACACAACACTGGGTTGTGTAATGAAGGAAAGAAGCAGTCACAGGACAGGGTATGTCGTATCATATCGTATTGTATTATTAATGAAATAAAATATCCTGAAATGAAGCTATAATCATGTTATCAAATATTATAATGAAAAGACGGAGGGCATCAGATTGTGCAGAAATGGCCATGGGTCAGATGTCACATCAGCTGGCAGTGGAGCAACTAAATAAATTAAAATGATGTCAGAGCTCAGGCCAGCCACAGACTGAACACACTGCTGAACTGAGAACAGCTCTGACGCTCAGCGTGAGCAAGGGGTAACGTATCGAATCTTGAAAGTGAACTGAATGAAATCATTTAAATCAACGAGTGATTTAAGCATCAGAAGCAGAGACAGGGAGGGCAAGGGGAATTAAACACTAACATCCAGTTAGGCAGTGACCCACAACGCTCCGTGGAAATGCAGACTGATTCGCTCCCATGTTTATGCACCATTACATGTGATGTGAGGGGCAGTGGGGTTAAATACGTACACGCTGCAGCTGCTTCAACCTTTCACCCTTGTATGGTGTTCGGGTCTGTGGGACCCGCATTCATTTTTTTATCAAAAGAAAAATGAAAAGAAAAATTTTCCCACTCATATCTTGATTATAACAGATTTTCTTTTTTTTATTAAATTTTATTCAAAAACAGACAAAAAACGAGTAGCATATTAATTCATAAATGTGATCTAACAAACGTAAAGGGCAAATATTAACCATATATGCTGTTCATATGGCTTGTAATTGGGATGAAGTAAACATCTGTTGACTATTTTAACAAAAAAATATTGTATTGTGTTGATTTGAAAGCCCCAAAATGCAGCGGGTCCACCAGACCCACCAATACTGGCTGAGTAACAAAAATATGAACACCACACAAGGATTTAATGTTTTATTTTGGTGTTTTCCTCTGGAGCTCTTTTACACTGCAGGGACTAAAGTTGAGATGCTCCAATCACTTGTTTTTAATTGTTGGTCTGTGTATGGTACAGTTTGTCTCCCAGGTTTAAACATTGTACTTGTTACTGTTAATTACTGGCAACAACATTTGTTACCTTTCCTAATTGTTTTGTTTGTGTTTGGAGGTTTTGGGGTTTTTTTGGTAATTGAATCACATTGTAGTTTTGCTACTACTGCTCAGCTAGAAGAGTAAATTGTGCAGTGTGTGTGTGTGTGTGTGTGTGTGTGAGAGAGAGAAGAGAGTCTTTCTCCCTTCTCAAATCAACTCTCATCATTTTCTCCTCCCGCACTTCCATCTCCTCCTCTTGAATATTTCCCCCTCCCCTGTTCCCTGACACGTTCCTCACCTTCCCCACTGTTCGTGCCGTCTCTCCTCCTGAGCGTGCCTCTGGCCACCGCGCTCACTCCATTTGCACTCCATGCATTATGAGCGAGCGAGATAATAGAGTATTAGTGTTGTCTTGATGGCACCGTCTGACTGTGGATTAGGGGTTCATTATTGCTGCGGGGCAGGGCACGGGGCAGATAGCGGTGATTGTGTTGAGAATGATGAACGCTCACCTGAGAGTAATCTGTCCGACCTGATTAAAGGGCTGCACGCTGACTGAGGCGAGGATGACAACAGGACAGTTCAGAGTCCACGAGAGGAACAACTCTCTGGGAAAAGAGCGGGTTGGCTGTATGACACAACAATACACAAGCAGTCACACTATTTCTGCAACAGCCTCCACTCCTCCGGGAGTCTTTCCCACCAGCTGATGGAGCCTGGCTGCAGGGGTTGCTCCTGTTCAGCAGTTAGGGAGGTCGGGCACTGATGTTAGCGGATAATATCTGGCTCAGCTTTCACGTTAGGGCCTAACTAGCAGTCCAGAACCCAAGCTTGTTCAATTTGCTGCCATATGAGACAAAGAGAAGCCAGAAAAGGTTTGGCTTTTCTGCATGAACGAGACGAAGAGCCGAAAGCTGCGGCAGCTTTGTGAGGCTGTGCTTCAGCAGCCACCATACTCCTTCATAACTGCTCAGTGGATGGCTGGACAGCTTTGGAAAGCACCCCCCCCACCACACACACACACACACACACCATTCCAACACTATTTCAACTTTACAAAAATGACAATACAACGTTAATTGATGAGACAAACTGGCTAAAATAACTCCAACAGTCAATCAGTTAACAAAATATTTACAACAGATTTTCTTTCAGTCAATTAAAAGTTTCATCAGCTTACTCTCTGAGCTCTGTTCTCTCTGATTTGCTGCCCTATGCAAGCAGAATGTCATCTGAACTATTAAAGCTATTAAACTACATGTTGACACAGGGACCACTCCACAAAGCCTCAAGATGAGGCGAAAATCCAGGAGTCATCTTCAGTTCTATTTCACTTTACTATGTGTTTTAGATTTTTAAATATTAACCCAAAAAGACCAGTAAATGTACCTAACCCGAACCAAACCAGACCAGACCAGTCTATTTCTCAAAAACTGGGACCTGAACCTGGCCTGTCACAGCTGAATGCTCATGACAGTTTAATAGAAGTGGTGTTTAACCTGATGAGGTGAGTAACCTTCTCTCCTGTGCCAGGCCGTGACGCACAGAATCCCTCCTCCTTCCTGTCCTTCATGCTGCTTCTGGTTGGTAAAGCATGTGACGTTTGCTGCTGAGTCAAACAGCGGGACTAATCCACTGGCTGTTTGATCTTAAAAGTCCACTTGCTTTTCAGCGTGTCGGATAATAAATGTGACTCATTTAAAACCAGATCTGTTGCGTCATTAGTATCGTATAAGTCACTTTGTCCGTTTGCCCTTTTGAAATCTAATGAGGATTGCTCACGCGGCGCTCTGTCTGACCTCTGCCCTCTGACCCTGAGCAGAGCCACACACTCCATCATGATCAGCCCTGCTTCTCCTTGGATCCATTATACATACTGTTAAACAACCCAGCAGCACCAGACGACAACCCAGACCCGTTTGCCAATAACGTGGATCTGAATCTCTGGATCTAGACTCCTCGGGTTCTGGTGGACTTAAGACAAACCATATGACAAAACAAATTGGTAACTAATTAAATGGCCCAAGTTGCCTGGTGCAAATCTGGGATCATGGGTCCAGATATGAAACTAACGTGCCACAAAGTCAGACGCACACTGCTGCTGTAGATTTCCCTCAGTAAGGGCCGCAGACCAAATACACTCAACGGTATGCAAGTGTGGCTGTCCACACATTTTTGGCCGTACAGTCTATGAATACTGTTACGATGCAGCTACACAGTAAAGTGAAACATGGAGCTTTTCATATCTTCATGGCCTCTTTCCTCATTCTTTTCATCTTTTAGGCCATTCTCCAGACGTCTCCGCTCCTCCCTCCTTTGTTCTCTTTTGTTCTCCTTAATCACACCTCCCTCCCCTCCATTACCTGCCTGTTGGCATCTCTCCTGCCCTTCCTGCTCCACTTTGTCCTCATTCTGTCTCTCCTTAACACTCGGACGTTTGGCATCCACCAAATTCTTCCAGGTTAGTCAAAGAAGTGTTAAAGGGCAGTAATGGCCCTGCTTCATCTTGCCGTCTCCTCGTTCTCCTTCCCTCTTTCTCACAACCTCTTTTCTCAATGCGATTCCTTTTCTGGTTGATTACTTCTCCAAATCTCTGCCGACAGCATGAGTCATGTGCATTTACACTTAGCGTTTTATGCTTTTTTACACAAAATGCATCTACTCGCAAAGACACACTTTTATGTAAATGAGGTACAAGTCCTCACGTTTTACAGATGATGCATGATGCTCAGCCCCTGCTTGATGAAGAGTGTTCTTTTTTATATTTGTATCTCACCCTCTGTTTGTCTTTGGCAATATGTTTGGTTTGTGTGGACGTTTAGTTTGTGACTTTCCTCCTCCTCGTGATTTTTTAAGCATGCGTGCGCTCATCCAGTGACGCTGCTTCAGGCAACGTCACACATTGGTTCCACCGAACCGCAGCCAGATGTGACCATTTGAATCTGAACACGACACCAATAACCAAATAAAAAAGAATCAAATTTCTGTAATATATTCAGCCTTCTGTGTCTGGATCTATATTTACATGGGATATATTTGAGTGCAGTGATGCATTTTCTTGCCAGTCACCATGCAAAATTGTTTTGGGCTCATTTCTAGAAGCTGACATGTAATTTATGTTCTCAGCGTTTGTGTTCCCGATCTAAATTAACCATCAAATTATAGCCATTTACTTTATTTCTAGTTTATTTCTAGTCATAGTCGTGAGTAGGAGACTGAAGCTTGGCCCATTTGTCATTAGCAAAAGCGATCAGATGAAAGAGTAACTAAACACGCATTCTCACATTAAACGTGTATTGAGATTTGTAGGCTGCAGGGCCGCGACGTGCTGCAGTTTGTAGAATGCGATGGAAGTTGACAGCATGTCTTCTAGCAACGCCAGCCCACAAATGTCAGTCAGCTGCTCCTCGAGGGCTTGAAGGTTAGACGCCGTTTGCACAGATGAGAAAAATGGTTCCTTCCTTTTCCAAAACAAAAAAGAATGCCGAAGTAACATTTTTTATTCTCTCACACATTCAGTGAGGAGAAGCCACATTTGACTTTAAAGGTATTTTAACATGCTAACGTATTACCAGGCCTTTATTCTGCCCCCCCCCAATTTCTCTCTCAAATCACCCATTAAGTGACCACAGAGGTGAGATGATATATTCCATCGTTATCCTTCAACACTCACACACACATCTGTTAACTCTCCCTCTCTGCCGCACTGACTCATTTTTTTCCCTCATCTTTAAACTCCCCTCTTCTTCTTTTCTTCTCCCTCAACTGCTGTCTTCCTCCCAGTATAATCTAATCCTTTTATTATTCAAATGGGGGCTAAATCCATTTATCTCCATGAGGGATAATGGCAGTGTCAGAGTGTGTTCCCTGATCCTGCTCCTCACCCTGAATCTGCTGTGTCCTTCAGGGCAGGGGCCTAACTGGAGGGATGCACCCTTCACCGGAGAGCTGCTCTCTCGCTGGTCTCTTTCGCTCCGCTCCATTTTGTCATCTGTTCAAATGTTTAAATGGTAATTCTGTGTTTCCCACAGATTCGTGGCGGCAGCCATTTGTAAACGGGTGTGTGCGATGTCATGTTCTTTATTAGTAAAAAAAAAAAATAGCCATGAGATCCTCTTTGAGAGAACCTTTGATCTAACCGTCAGTGTAAGCGCATGCACTAAGCAAAAAGCATGCTGGGTAATTAGGCCGTAATACGAGATAGATAAAGAAAAGGCTAAAACCTGCAGCAGTCAGAGCACTGCATAAGAGAGGATTGTAAGTGTTAAACTGCAGAGTAAGAATGCCAGAAAGACAAATGAAAAGAAGAGTCGCCTGAAAATGCCTCCGACAAAGCTAACGCTAGCGAGCATCAGTGCTAATGCTAGCTAATAGCAGTGGTGCGGAGTGGTCTGCACCCATTCCTCTGCTCATAGGCCACTGTCTCAATTGGTTTTATTGGGCTGCAGTGCCAATATTTTACTGATAAGAGAATTTTAGAAACGTCTGTGTGATCTTGTTCAGTATTGTTGTCTGAGCTCCACCTGTGGAGAGACGAGTCACTGGCTGGAGATGTGGACGTTTGCGTGTGTTGTACAGAGTAGCCAAAAAATTATTTAAAAATATCGGCGTAACAATTACATCACGCAAATCACTTGAAGATGGAGGCCTGTAAGCTTGTATATAGCATGTATAATATCATGTTTTCAGCACTGTGTTATGAATGAGTGGACACCGCTCTAAGAGCTGAATCATGAGTGAATGTTAATGAACCCGTATATGATACAGAGTCAAGTGCAGACTCATCAGTAGCATTAGCTGCTGTGAACTTAAAGAGTTGGTTTTGTACTGTTGCTGCAGCGATGGGTCCATGGCAAGAGCAAGCCTCAGCGATCATGAACTTGTAAATCATTCATGATGATATCCCACCTGAAAATGAAAGAAAACAACAAAATTTGCAGAGATTGAGACCACGATACTATGACACTTATCTTGTCATAATCACTTTTGTTTGGTACATCAAAACGGTTTTTTTTGTTGTTGTTTTTTTTACTGCATCTACACTGTGAGAGCTTCAGGCATGTTCCAGTGAGTGTGTGTCTGTGTGACTACAGCGTGCAGTGAGGATGGGTGAAAAGCCTACGAGAAGCTAATCAGATGAATAATGCAGGGAGCCCCAGTGGATTGTCGTGTTGGAAAGATTAAAGGCTGTTTTTATTTTTTACTGCAGTATGTACATGTACATGCATGTTACGGGAGGGGTGCATGTATTAAAGAACACTTCATCGGTTTTTACAACATTACGCTATCTTATGCAACATTTTGCGATCCATGACGGCCTTAGGTGATGTTGCAGTGCAGCCCTCTTCACAGCCTCCACAAATAATTGACTTATGAAAGTGAGTAACACACACACACACACACACACACACACACACACACACACACAGTGAGATACAGAGACCCACGTACACTATTTTTAGCAGCATGCTGGGGCGCTCACAGCTCTGTGATGTCTTGCTATTTTCTGCCACGCTCAGTGTTGATATCACACTTTGTCATTGTCTACAGTCATCTGTCATCAGCTTTTGTTTTCTCTAATGCTCTCATTTTCCAATGAGAAAAAAAAATGCCTTCATTTTAAACCTGTTAATTCAGGTAAGACCTCGTCATTTTCCTTTTTTTTCTGGCTGACTGAGCAGACGGTGAAAGCCACTGTCACTATGGCAATGCTCATTGCATATTTTATTACCCCTTCATATTTTGACTCATGCAAAGCAACTCAGAACGTAATCAAAGAGCATCCGTGATGCCAGAGTCACTGAGAGAGTTGTTCATTATAAATGAATTGAAAAACACTGGAAATTAACAGGAAGCGTGCAGGAGAAAGACGCAGGAGGGGCAGCCAGAGCTCAGCAGAGTTGTTATCTGACGGGGTTAGCTCGTTCTTTAGTGATAGAGAAACTGGATCATTGCCACTCTCTGACCCTCCAGGTTGTGTGGGGGCGCTCGCAAGATAGTCCACCATGAATGGGGTCCTATGGAGCTGTAGGGCCACAAATGTAACCTATATGAGACAAAGCTACCAATCTGCATTCTGTTTTCAATTTAAGAAACAGAGATAATTGATATTCAATTAAATTAGATGTCTGCAGCTTTTCAATTGTCGTGAACTATCGTTCTGTAAGTAATTGTGACATCATGTCACTTTATGGTATTGGCTACTTGGTTTTAACACATGGATCGAGCAGCAGCCGCCTGACCACTGCAGACCACGACACAGCTGGAACATACTCTAATGTCTATTTTAGCCAGTCAGGAACTCTTTTGTAACCCATCAATAAGCATGCATTAGCAGAATGCTAGCGGTCGCCTTCCTTGTAAGAAAAACGGAAGGACATTAGTGGTTTTTCATTTCAGTCCTGACATAAAATCAACACCATGGTTGTAGAATCTAAAATGAACTGTGGTCGTTCTTGTTGAGAGGCAGGTGTCAATAATAATTTCAGTGGTTAAGCTCCATTCATTGAGGACGATCTCCTGATCACCCTTCTTGGTGACCTGCAGCTAATGTCAGCACATAACATTAAATAGGAAGTGGACAGGCTCTCTGTAGATCAGCTCTGGGTGTCTCCTTTGTTTATTGCTAAGGTCACATTGGCAAGGATTCTTTATTTGGTGACTAATACAGACTCAGATTGGTCAGGTTTATTGCCAGTGCCGTATAGATTAGCTGTGATGAAGCTGGATTGGACTAAAATAACTACAATAAATCATTCCAGCATCAGGTACTGCAGCTGTTCCAGACCTGAGGTGGAGCTGAAGGCTCAAAGTATTTCTGAAAAGCCGAGACACAAAAGCCAGAGTGTGGTTCTTGAGCTGAAACCTCATGGCTGCTGCTGCCAGCTGGATTTCCTTCAGCGAGCTAATAAAAGCTACTCTAAGGCCTTGTCTGCCATGTTGTCAATTTAGACTGTTGTTCGCCACAGTTGTTATGATTATGTGTTATTTTAAAAGCAGTATATTGACGTGCTTTATTTAGCTGCATGTCAGTGGATCTGTCAGCTTAACCAGGTGAGTCCAGTTTGCCCTGTGAAAACATGTCGGCTGTGAGTTCTCATTGTGTCAGAGCCAACAGGAAATATGTGTATCTCATCATACCAGCTGGCTTCAGTATGGCTTGTAACTCTAATATACAAAAGTGAGTTCCATACAGTGTTCAGTATGTGATTCAGAGGTCCCTCTCAAGCTCATGTTTAGTAGCACTACATTTACTGTAAATTGGTCCACTTTATCGAGCCCTCAAAAATAAAATTCTCAGTGGAACAAAAAAAGGTTATGGCCGTGACATGGATATTACTGCTAACAACCCTGCAATTCAATGTGCTGCGATTCACCGCTTTGAAAATGGCAGCGCGACTCTACACTTGTCAGTGATGATGGAAAACGATGCTGTTGGCGGTCTCAACAGAGGAGTGAACGCCACGAGTGTATTATTAAGAGTTAAGCACTGAACATTGTGCTCTGGGATGGCGCCTCACTCAGGTGACTGGCTGCAAAAGGCAAGAAAGTTCTTCACGTTCACATGGCAGTCATTGCAGTAGAGCTGGATGTGCTTCTTTGTGAGATCTTGAAGCTATGAATCATTTCTTTTTGAATGGTTGTTTGTGGGAAACTGATTTGAACCTTTATGCTGGAAGTGTTGTTCACCATATAGTACTCATGTTCTATGTGGTGATTTCAGCCATATGTTTCAGTATTATTGCAATAAGATTTTTTTTAAAAAGTCATTTAAATCCAAAAAACAATAAACCTCATGGCTCTAAATTCAAACATAAGGAAGAATATAAGACACTTTGTTAAAATGATCATATAATTCCACACGTATGTGCTGTTTGAGTAAAAATGAAAGTGCAATAATCCAATTTGCATTCAAATGGAAAACCTGTCGTTGTTGTCACATTGTACAGTGGCCAGTATCAAAAAGTGAATTCAAATTTGTCAATTAAAATTCAAAATAAGTAATGATTTTACATTTAGGCACACTATTAACGTGTGTATAATTAAACAGCTTGAAAATACAATACACTTGGGGGTACTATTTCACTTATCGCATTTGAATATTGTCCACTGTAGAGCAGGTTGAAAATGAAATGCTGAATGCTGTTTTCATTTTCACATTATTTTTCAAATCAAATTCAAAATATTTTACCTACATCAGATCACCACAGCCCCATTCACGGTGCTTAAGCCAACAACAATGACAACAAATACCAGCTTTTTAGCTCAATGAATCTTCTGTTTTCTTTTCATTTGAATAGACTCGGGCAGAAGAGAAGCAGAGCGCTAAAACCAGTGTCAACAGGCAGTCAGAGCAGCAAAACAATGCAAGTAGACGCTGTTCAGGACAGGTGGGGGTGTGATGGGCGATCTGACAGAGTCTGACTGATGGAGGTCCTCTGACGTATGCTCGATGATGGGGGACGAGGAGCAGCTGGGGGGGCAGACGACTGGGTCAGGTGATGACAGGAGAAGGTAGCTGGTGCAGCACAGACGCTGCAGCCCAATTTAGGGGCGTCTGGAGACCAAATACATCATACTGGCAGACAAGCCCTGTCCCATCCCACGCTGCTCCAAATGCCACTGAGAGATGTGGCCCTGTCTGGCCCAAATTTGCTGCCCTCACTGTCCCAGAGTCCTGCGTGCAGGGGACACTTGTTGAATGGTGTTTGGACTGACCACAGCTCCACTGTTATTTTTAGGACTCTGGTGTATGCTGGGGACGGATACAGCTTTCATATCTGTATGCTAAATACAAAGCTAGCGCAATACATTAGCTTAGCATAAAGACTGGAAGCAGCTAGCTTAGCTCTACGAATTAAAACATTTGACTGACTTTAACCCCTTAACGCCTATTGTCGTGATTTGGCATCAAACCGCTTCCACTCCAAAACAGCCAAAATAGCGTCTGTATTACTATTGCTTTGTTACATTAATAAAAGAATCTTCATACCTGAGATGGGAACAGGTATTTTTTACCTTTATTGCCTGGTGTTGCAAATTTGCGTCATAGATAATAGATAATAATAGATTTATATCTATTTTATATCTATTTTATTTGCTATACTCAAATTAACACTCTCAACTTAATTTAGCATCTACTTGAAAGCGAAAACACACACCAAACATTTTTTTTTGATAATTGGAAATAAATGAAGGGGTTAAGGGGAGCGTTGGACCTCGTCGGAGGGATGTGCCATCAAGCCTGTGAAATGAACAAATGTCCAACCTCATCTCACAATGTTAGAGAAAGTGACAGAAAAGAATTCTCTGCCCCCCATTTGCATCCGCATCAAAATTAAATGTGTTCACGTTGAGCCCAAGCCCCATCCTGACATGTCGCTGCAGCTTTAGCTCAGCGTACCTGCTGCTCACTGAAGAACAGAAGAGTGTGCAGCGGCGCTGACAGTGCGATCGTCTATATTCAGATTTAGATCAGAGAGACTGCCTCCTTCTTATTTGTGTGCGCAGTGCAGCTGCTCAGCGTGCTGAGATCCCACAATCATGGAGGGAATGTTTCAAGGCACACTCTTCACACTTTTCTCCACAGGGGGAGGCAAATCTTTTTTTACACTGTCACCCATGACACTTAGATGATGGCACACTAATTGGCTGTAATCCCTTTTTTTTCTTTTAAGCATTGGAGAGCAAGTTGTGTTTGACCAGTTGACAGCATGGCAGCCACTTGGGTTTAAACCCTGTAAACCAATTTCCAGATGAATGTTAAGTGAGATATGGAAATGTGGAGCTGAGCTTTAAATTCAGCCTGACGAACAGCAGCGGCAGAGCAGCGGAGAGACCGCAGAGATAGAGGGAAGTCTGTAAATTTGTTTTTGGAGACAGTTTGCACAGACTAATGAGTAGCTTGTTCATTTAGCGACATGCTGTATGATGTAATTCCCCTGGTGGCGATAGTGGGTGTGTTTTCAGCTGCAAATGCACTTCATAGGAGATACAAGCAATTCCACTGATGGCTGATGACTGATGATTCTTGTAGCAAAGGGATAATCATGATTGAATGTCGTGACCTGACACCGCGGTGATCTTACCATTCATCCACTCATCGACATCGCCACGCCACTGAACGTGAAAGAGCTGAAGGAGCATTTGAAACTTATCTCGGGACACTGTGTGCCCTCACCAGTTGCTGCTGTGAGTGAACATAAAGCAGTGAAATGAATGTGTGTTAAATTTTTTTGTAAAGTTCAGGTTGAGAAACAAAACACAGTCAACACCAGGTCCATCGGTAGCTATTTCTGGAGCTTTTGATCAGCACCTTCTGTTTCCCGTGGCGAACACACATCGCATCAGGCGTTATTAGCATATTTTTTAGCTTTGCTGGTGTCATTGTATCCGCTAACAGGCCTTTGCATTGATCTGTGTGCTTCTACAGAGAATGAGGCACTGATATGAAATATCACACGGCTAAAAGAGAGTGGACTGAAGGTCAGAGCAGTTTCAGCTGCTCTCTTCAGGTAGAGCGCCGCAACCTGTAATGATGTCTGCATCGGGTCACACGGGCCAGGGAAGGAGATTGACTCCATCTTTGTCTTCATCATGAAACCATCCTTGAATCCATTTTAGCAGTCTGTGAGAGGATGTCATCAATCACCCTGTTTGCTGACAGGAGTGGGAGACCACTTGTTCTAGAGATAGAAAGCATTTCCAGAGAGGATCCATCAGAACCTGTCTCCTCCTTTCCCCCGTACCTCACCTCTCTCCTCCCCGCTCTAATCCTAAACTCAAAATCAACAGAAAGGAAGAAACTTAAAGGCAACCGCGAGCTGCAGAGTGCCCCGTCAACCCAGACTCCAGGCGAAGAAAGAGAAGAGGGCAGGACAGGGTGACAGACTAGCACGCACGCACACGCACACACACACACACACACACACGCACACACACAAAATAAAAAGGACTGGGAAAGAGGGAGAATCCAGGAATCAGGCCAGCCATGCAGTTCACATTCATACAGTGACACAGATGGCAAGGAGGCCCACATACAGAATAGGCATGTGCCATGAAAACATGCACACGCTCTCATCCATCACTCACTCTCACACACACACACACACACACACAGTATAAGAAGCTTAGTGGAGAAATGGAAGGATGAGAGAACAGAGAGAAAGGCGGCAGCATGTTTCCTTTTCTCAGGATTTCTAAGGTGCTTTCTTCAAACAATTCACTTTAATCCCTCTGAAAAGTAATAACTGTTGAATTTTCTTTTTATGATGAGTACAATCTTACAGGGTATGAACTGTTACAGGGAACTCTGGAATTTAATAGGAATCTACTGTGTATGACAAAGTTGTTTTTTCTCGTTTTTGTTGTGCCTTTGGAGACGGCCTGTAGAACTGCTGCAGCTCAAAACGATGCCTGTGTGTGTGTGTGTGTGTGTGTGTGGGTGTGGGTGGGGGTGTGCGTGAATGAATTGCCATTTTCCTCTGGGAGATAAGTTGGCGCTTCCTCAGTCACTCTGACTGAGGTGGGGTGGCGACAACCGGAGCAGCTCGAGGAGAGAGGAGGAGGAGGGTGGCTGTGTGGGAAGAGACTGACAGATGATGGAGGAAGGGTGTGGGCAGTGTATGGAGGGAGGACAGGAAGACGGGGAATGACATTGTGAGGAAAGACGAAGGGGGAGGGAGACGTTGCAGTGGACCTCACGGTCTTTCACATTTAGCTGCATTGTAGCTAAATGTATTTCATGTAACAAACATATGCTGAGCTGAGGTTTAGCTGAAGTCCAAGTCCTTTCTTGAATACGTTTCTTCCACACGTGTTGTCGCACTTTGTCGTACTCGGCTGATTTAGCTGCTTAAGGCCATGTCATGGTCCGCACAGCCTCAGACTGACGCACTTCTACACAGCACCATCGTATAGGGGGGAAAGGTGATGACAATTATGAGGGCCCACAGCCCATCAGGGCCCACACACAGCCCCCAGTAGCCTCTATGACTAAATTATTATGCAGAGGCTTAACTAATATATATATATTCATAGTAATGAATCCGAGCTAAAATAAAGCCACAAAGTCAGGCAATATTTTAATTTGAATTATTTCCATAACCCCCTTGGCCGAAGTGAGCGCGAGCGAACTCCAGCAGGGAGTGAGAGAGATGGCTCCCAAAAAACACAAATCTGGACACCACAAAAGGCTTGAGAGGGAGGCCAGGGCTAGAGCAACAGAGCAGGGGCCGAGGATATTAATTTTTTTTTTCTAAAAATGGTGAGAGTAAAACTACCGAGGGCGCCTACTTGTTCATTCATTCATTTATTGTCTGTAACGCGTTCCTGACAGGGCGCAGGGGCTGGGGCTTATGTTAGCTGTCAATCATCAGGTGAGAGGCGGGCTACACTCTAGGCAAGTCGCCAGTTCATTGTGGAGCAACGATTCCTCATGTAGATAACTGAACGTTACTAATTTACGTGTTGTAAATCAGAGAAACAGGAACAATTTACATAATAATACACTAACTCACTGTAGAGTGATTATACACCAGGCACCAACAGAAAAACAAAGAAAAACATCATAATACACAGTTGTACAAAAAGTGGCAATGAATGTGGTAGAGGGGCCCATGCAGATATTCTTTCAGGGGGCCCAGAATTCCTAGCAGCTGCCCTGCTTCTACACACACTAAAGCTGGTGATGTGCGCACTGGGAAACAGGAGAGCGACTGACTGGAAGATGAAGCACTCCTTCATGTGGGAGAAAGTCAGAGAGTGTGTGTGTGTGTGAGCGCCTGACAAGAAACAGCAAGGATGGCAAAGAGCCAGTAAACAGGAAATACATCCGTCACGCAAAACAAACTTCCCCTTTAGTTTTGCGGTACACGTGCAGCGCCGACCCATGTGACCACGCACCGCGAAGCGGTCAGCGGGGCTGCGGCTGCGCACGTGACACACTCGGCTCACGGAGGCAATTCACACACTTTCAAACACAGAGCCTTTGATTGCCACAGTCTGTGACAAAAAAAAAAACACTCCTTCTGGGAATCGTGACTTACTGATTTGTACACGTTTGTCTCGTCTCGGCTGTCGCCAGTGCCTGAAAAGGAAACCCGACATTGCTCATATGTTACACCATCCTGTGTGTGTTCCTCTGTGAATCGCGAGGGACACCTCGGTTGTGGGTCATTGTTCACTTTCCGTTTTGAAGTCTTTGACTCACAAATATCAGCAGGCGCTTGTTATCTTTCTTGGTGATGCTCCTCCCCAGCTCTTCAGGGCTTTTTGACATCCATCCTTACACTTGGTTGGCTTACATCAGGAGACTCACTTGATCCGTTGACAAAATTAGGTTTAACCATAAAATCTCATTTTGTTGTGTTGCATGTTTAGGATCGTTCTTGCTAAAACACAAATACACAATACAGTCAGTCTGTACTGTCTAAATCCCAATCTACTGCTCTTCATGAAATTATTTTAGTTTCATGAACAAAGCAACATTAGTCTGATTTATGTCAGAGCCACTTTAATCATAAGAAGTATTTCATTTCTCCCCCGGCTGAAATGAACAATTGAACAGCTGTGAGTCAGCGTCTGCATTCTGATGCTCTGACAGTTAGATTGTCATTATACGAGGCAAAGAGAGCTCAGTAATTCAGCCTGTTCTCCCTTCATCTATCAGCCCCCCACCCCCACCAACCAACAGACCTGTCACCTCTACAGACACTTCCACATGGAAAGATGGAGGTTATGAAACGGGAGAAAACGAAAAGTTTGCCTCATTTTCTCCTCAGGCAGATAAATGCGGATGACCTTTTGTTTAAAGGATGGAAACAAGCTTGCATTGGATTTCAGCTGAGCGGCTGACTGATGCGGCAAAGTGCTTCAAATCATTCTTGCAATAACGTGAACAGGGTCATTATCTCATTCACAGTGCCCCCGCCCCTCAGTCATTGTTTATTCCCTGGAGATGAAGTTATTATTAATAAGTGTGAACGTGCTGCAGTACTTGAGAAGGCAGAATTTTTAAACATGTCATTTATGGACATAGTGTGTCACACTGGCCACAAATAAACTGATCAGTAACAGTAATAAGGTAGGAGCACTGTCGGCTATCTGTGCAGCTTTTTGATTTCTTAAAATTAGTTTTAGTTAGTTCGTTAATTAGTAAAATCAGAGTTAGGATCCACTGTGTTAGCCAGCAGCAGGGCCCAGATGCTGACTCAGACAGCGTTTAAGGTTGCACCTTCACGTTGGCTTGTCTCCGTCACTTCTCAAAGTAGAAAAAGGTCAGAAACCATCATTTGCAGCGTCAGATTTAAAAAAGAAAGAAATGTCTCTCGTACGTGTTAGCTGAGTTCTATCTCAGTTAGCCAGGTTGTTAGCCTGGATGCTAACTGAGTTCACATTTAATTCAAAAGACGATCAAGCCCTCGACTCTCGTAACTGTCAAGAAGTAATTCCTATTGTGTGTCGCAGTTTGTACTCTGACTACAGTTTCATTAAGAAAAGACAGCTGCTCGCACAGTTGCCTCCTCTGTTTTGGACTTAAGATGAGACAAGATAATTCTTTATTAGTCCCGCAAGTGGGAAATTGTAACATTATAGCAGCAGTGAAAAAGGACAATAACAAAAAAAATGTCGAAAAAGCCAAAAAAAAAAGTACAACAAATATCAACCCAAATAGCAATGGCAAATATATGATATGTATGCGTGCTGGTGGGACTGTTTTTTTCAGGATAGTGGAGCAGAGGTGTCCTCTTCCTCACCTGCCTCAGCTCTGCTCTGCTCCTTCCTCACGTCAGTGTGGATCAGTCAGGCCAGCGCGCTGCCTCTGGCTGCTCAGACTCCCAAGGAGCATGTGTATGCATGATTCGCCCATTTCAACAGGAAAAAAGAAACAAAACTGGAACACACACAGCATCACACATTTCACAAACAGACCTGAGCCCCCCCCCACACACACACACACACACACACACAGACCCACCCAGAAAGGTCGCTGCAGAACTACTGGTAAAAAGAGAACTCTGCATTTTCTCCCATGTGGCCTTGTGGTTTTATGTATTCCACACAAGGCTTTGTGCTATAATTTCATTTCACATGAGCTCACTTAATTTGAGCACTTAGGAACATTACAGTTCGTTTAGGACCGCAAGAGCTTCGGCGTATGAAGATAATAAACTGTAATGCTGCGACTGCCTGGCTGAAGGATGCCTGCTTGAACGGGCTGAACACAGACACGCACACGTGGTCATCTGTTGAGAAGAGATATCTGGATGAGCCTCCAGCATCCCTGGTTTGTTTTGTGTGATGAGCATTTATCTATTCATAGGGGGTGTTGCTCTCCATTCATACACACACAGCGTATTTGCGTGTGTGTGGGCACCGACGTGAGAGCAAGTGATCCATCTCTCTGAAGTGAATGCATATTTGAAGTGCGTTCTGCCCATTCTCCATTCAGCTGCCATGAAGCGACTGCAGAACAGGAGATGATGTAATTAAAGCAGTAAATCTTTCTATTGATCTCAGAGATTCCCTTAAAGCACAGGGCCAGCAATGATTATATTTTTTTATTGTCAGTGCATCCCATGAAAAAAAACTAAGTGTTCTTCTGTTGCTCTCAGACAGAAGCATTTATGGTAAGTACGCAAATTTCACAGCATCTTTAATAAAAAGGGAATTTGCTGGGGGGATACGACCGGATACTTTAAGGCATCCAGGATTGTCAGAGGGTTTTAAAGTTACAGGTGGAAAGAAAGCAACTGTCAGAGTTCGATACCTTATTGATTTGAGGTGAGGATCACTTGATGTTTTGGGTTTTGTTGGGTCTGCGATGTTTTGCTTAGCCCTGAACAAAAAAACACACACACACACACGATGAAGCTTAGAGATTCTCCTACAGTGTTTATAAGAAGAGTTCACGTGGTCTGCCATGTAATACTTGGACCTTCCATTCACTGCAGTGCAGGTTTCCTTCAAGAAATGCAGCATGTCACCACTGAGGAGGATGTTTCTCATCTTGTCTGGACAAGAGGTTTGCAACATTCAGCGTGCAAGTGAACTAAGACTAACTGATTAGTCAGTAGCAAGCAGAGATTACCCTGAAAACACAAACGACAACAACAACAAGGTGTTGGCCTACCGCTGCAGGCCCAGGGAAGGAGCGCCACCAATCCTCCACATTGGTCACGCTGATTTTAGAACACACTTTTAAATGGAGGATCTTGGGAGTTACTGGAGCTTGTAATTGGCTTACAGCATCCACAGGTCCCCGTGGGACACATGAGGGCCGGAGGTCTTATGCCGTAGCACAGAGCACGAGGTGTATAGACACATCAGATGCCGCCTCGCCGGAGTCAATCTGAGAAGAAAGAAATGAAATCTACAGGCAAAAAGCTGCATTGTTCGGTTGCCTCGTCTGTTCGGGATAATCCGCATGGGTGCCGAACGCGTGCGGGTGTCACCCTCAATTCTGTCTTCTTTGCTGTGTCCCAGTTCGGCAGACACCCCTGTCTGTCTGAATCCCTGCCTCTTTCTTTTGTCCCCGCCCTCGATCCGTGCAGACCACAGTGATGCAGGTTATATAATGAAGTCCCATCTCTTCCACTGCTGCGCATTAATGAGCCAGCTTATTTGCAGGAGCCGAGCTGGAGAGAAGCTGGGAAATTCAGGAACATGAAAACAACAAACTCCCTGGATCCCCGGAGGCTCGCTTCGATTCTTACCTGCATATTGTGTTGGTCTGCCTCTGCAGTGCGCCGAGCAGCAACTTCACTGCCAGTCTAAGTAGGGAAAGAGTCAAACAGATACAGTATCTGTCAGTATCTGTGGAAGATTTAACGTAACTAACTGGCTGTCATAATAATGGCACTATTTTCTCCTAATGTTTGCATTTACTGTCACACAACAACAGGACAGTTATGTAGCTTTTTGTCTTTCAGTCATCTATACTGTGTTGAATGTGAGTGTTGTGGTGTGTTGTCGGTTTTAAAGACCCTGAACCCTGCCAAAATGAAACACAAAGCATAGTAAAAAGACTTCAAAATTTTAATAAATTATTGTTAATATATTTATAACAACCTCAATATTTTCTCTGGTCTGCTATTGGCAGTCAAGTTTAATTTTTCCTTTTTTTATTTTTGTTTCTTACATCCAACCGGTTTTAACCGGTTAATTTGATGTTCATTTCGCAATTTTATGCTTCTTATTAGCTCACATTCATTTAGATGATTGTTCCATTTGGAATTATTGTAATATACTGATAATTCTGTCCCTTCCAGGTTTCCATAATGCAGGTTTAAAAATGCATGTGATGAGTTATTTCAAAAAAGTGTTCAGTTTAACTCTGTGGCTCTGCAAAAACCTTGAATAAAGACACATCATTGATGCCAACAGGAAGAGTGACTATCCAATCATAGCCTGGGGACAAAATAATAGAAACACCAGTCAGTCTCAAATAAAAGTGAACATTATCACCTTCATGATAGCTGGATTTGTTCCAGGACTGTCATGTTATATCACATTAGTGGCATTCATTTGATTGTGACATGGTAAATGCAAATATGAAAATGAAAGACATAAAACAATATGAATTGAACTTCACTTTATGTCTCAGCTGGATTTTTGGTTTTTTAAGGCATTAGAAATCAATGTTAGCATGCACAGTCACATCATAGTGACAGACACCTGGTGTGCTGGTTTGTCTGCTGGTTAATAATTGTCTTTGTGATAAAGTACATGCGTTACCTACCTGTGTGTTAGGGGACCGCATCTGTACTTAAATTATCTGGGATTTGCCTTAAATATGCATCAAATAGTGCAAGGAAAGTGGCCCGGCATGAAATGTAGAACAACATGCAGCTACAGATGGAAGAAACGTGTCAGATACACTAAGAGCCATCTTCACCTCTGCTTGCCACCCCCCCACCCATCTCTGGGTGCTGGATCATGGTGGAGGCAACAGCTGAGAGAGAGCAGCAGAAGGCAGCGGCTTTCCATACTTCTTCTTCCAGCTGTTTAATACCAACAAAAAGCATATATGCTGCTCCTTTGAGCTGAGACTTGGAGGGCGAGGAGGGAGAACTCCAAGAGGGAGAGAGAATGTTTATTCATTAGCTGGTGCACCCGTGCATGCTGTAACCAGCTGCTTACAGGGAGGACATTTTTTTTTTTAAAAAGGTTTGTGTGTGCACAGTGTGGGCATGCTGCACAGAATTAGAACTCAGAGCTACCTGTGTGCTCTTTTCCTGATCATTACACACAGACACAGCATCTGCTGTGTATGGTCCACAGTTCATGGCCATACAATAGGTGCTTGATTGCGGCTGGTGTGTGTGTGTCTGCTAGATTCATTACTGATTGCAGCCCAGTGTTGTTCTTCCTGTGTTCATGCACTGTATGTAACCGAATTTGATTACAGCCTGACTGGTGAACCTCCAGCTGGGTAGGTGTGGGTGTCTGTCAGCACTGGAGAGAGAAGGGGTGGGTGGTGGTGGTGTGTGTGTGTGTGTGGTGTGTGTGTGTGTGGGGGTGTGTGTGTGTGTGTGTGTGTGTGGGGGGGGTCTAATGAGGGATGTGATGTAAAAGGTCCTGTTGGCCTCAGGATGGAACTTTGACTCTCTTCCTTCCTGCAGCATGTGCTAATGGGTAACAGAACAGGAAGGAGGCTGGTGAGAAAGACAACACCTGCTGACACAAATCCTCACTCATCCACCCTGACTAACAACTGTACTGAACATGGTGGTTTGGATTTTTATGTTGACCACTGGTCGCTATGAGATCACTAAAAGGAAATCCAACCGGGCCCGGAACGTGAGCAGCTGATGATCAGACCAGAACCCTCAGCAGAGGAACAGATGACTCATGTCTCACTGCAGCGTACATGGACATTTTACTGCAAAGTACCTGTCTCATCTGAACATGAGAGACATTCTTACAAGCACATGTGCAAGGCTCTTCAGCACAGGTAACCAGACATATGTTTGTCAGAGCAAACTGTAAAATGTAAAACTGCTTCTGATAAAGCACGACTCTCTCCTTTGTGTCACTCCGACCTCATCGGTCATCATCATGTGTTTCAAGTGCACGCTCAGTGGACAGAATGTCCCGGGATGCCCGTTCAGAGTTGAAGGGCGTGTGAATCTTAAAGCCTCGCGGTGACCTGAGGAGGAGCTGTGCAAGAGCCCGGCTGACCATACAAAGGAAAGTCACTATTTACCTTTGCCTGTGTGTAATTAGAAATGGCATTACTTAACAGTGAGTGATATTTAATCATATTTGGTCATATTTTTCTTGGTAAAGTAACTTGGACTGACAGTAAGCAGGGCTGGGGATCATTTTAAATTCTTGTGCTTAGACAAAACCTGAGATTCAGAGTTTCTTTTTGGATTTAATACCAAACCAAAACTGTTTTCCCCTGTACCTTAGTTTGAGAAATGTTTTTCATTTCACCTCACACTTCACTTCAAGAAGCCAAAGCTCTGAAATGTTAACACAAGCTGGAGAAGATGCTTGGCTAAATAAAATAGTATACAACTGACAAAATCAAGACCTGTCTGATCAAAAAGTAAGACATATGACCGGGCACTCCAGTCCAGCTTGTCAGATTACTCCTGGAGAATTTTCCTATTGAAGTTTGAGACTCTGTTTAGCCAGGTTTCAATAATCTGACCCAAAGACTTGCTTGTTGTGTGAGGGATGGTGAAAGATATCATCTGTTGCTCCCGAGGTTTCAGAGTAATGTGTTAATGTGCTTACTGTCGTTCAGTGTTAGTTTGGATTAAACTGCTGCAACACACTGGGCACTGGTGTGGATGACAGCAGAGATGCACTGAGCCATTTACGCTCTGAGTATGCATCATAGCTTTTTTTGGCTTTGTGAGGTCTGGGGTTTAGAGAAGAGCTGTTTTTAGAAAAGTGACATTTTGAATCCTGTAACCGTGGAGAGAACAGAGGATAAAGGTTATTCTCTTCTCTTCTCTTCAGCACTTATGTGCCTTTAAGCAAGGCACTGAATACAAAAGGCTTCCAGCTGCGTTGCCCCTCAAGGTGGTGTCCTCTGGGTAAATTAAAGGTTAACAAATGCACAGTATGGCCTCATCCATGAGCTAATTACGCTGCTGCTGTTCATCTTCCAGACAGAAACTCAAGCGAACTTGCATATTTCGAGCATATGAGTGCTTGCGATGCTCAATTGAAGCCAGCCAAACCCATACTTCAGGCCTGATAGAGAAATCAAGGCCAAAATCAATAGACAGGACCCAATAAAACCACCACATGGAATAAAGTAGTCGCTATCTCGATTTCTTATTGAAGACAAAAGTCGTTGTTCTTCAAGATGAAAAGCAGGAAGAAGGAGAATGACAGCTTGTGCAGGCTTGTCAGGTTCTGGTGCTGGCTTATCCAGCAGGATAATATCTCAGGGTCAGTGTGATGCTCACGCCGAAGCTCCCATCTTTTACCTCCATGTTTGTCCCATGTCTCTCTTGATCCACAGGACTCATCTCAATTGAACAGCAGCTAGCCACCTAAAAGGGGGTCGTATTATAGGCTTTTGGGCTCTTTCTGATCTCAGGCTTTGGACTATTCATCTCTGTCCTTCTCATTCACTTTGTGGTTAGTGACAATGACCAAAGTGTATCATTCAATTATGTATCAAATTCATTTAGAAAAGACCCGATGTTCATCTTGTTTCCAGCTGTACTGTGTAATGGGTTTTACTTTGATGCAGGGGGAGTATTGTCAGAAATCTCAGGGACAGAACTGGATTTAATTCCATCTTCTGTAGAGGTTGATTAAAATATGAAATCAGTTGGCCTACAGTGCATTGTACCTGCCCGGCTTATGCCTCCACACCGGTGACAGCCATGTTTTCAGGTTGTCCACCCATTGTATTCTCATGAACATGACTTTCTTCCAATTTGGCACAGTTGGTGGTCAGAGGTCACTATGACCTCACGTTTTTAGCCATACCCAAATAATTCATATGCTAATTATGATCAAATTCACTTAATACCTTTTATGAAATTCATTCTTCATTGCATACAGTTTATTATATGAGTGTGGACAGACACTGATACAAGTAATCAAGCGATTCTGGTTCCTAAACCTCAATCTTCCTCAACTTACTAATGGCTTTTCCCCTCTGAATGCTGCACTGTGTTGTTACACAATTAATGTTCACTTTCTCTGGAGCATGTAGACAGTTAGACACGCAGTGCACTGGGGCAGAGCTCCTCAATTTAAGTGGCACCTCAATTGGAACTGAATAAAACCGGTACCATTGATCTCTCTCCTGGTTTACAGACTCTTGATGTCATCTGTTTCTGGTCCATTCACTCCCTTGTCCAGATTCCTTGTCTTTCTCTGAAGGATAGTCCTGTTAAGATTTTTAACAAACCCCATGAAAAGACTAAAGCCAACAATGGACTTACTATCCACTGTGGTATAGCCTGCTGTACCATGTTCCTCTGCACCATAGAGCTCCGTCAGTCAACCACATGTCACACTGGCTGACGTGTTCACTCAGTATCATGAACATGGGCACTGAAGTCTGTTTGGAGTCAGTCCCACATGCACCATCCCTGTGGCGTAAACACTAACAAGGGTGTTACATCCACAGCTGAGTATGGTCTCAAACAACCGCTTATTTACTCCTGTTTCAGTCGTTTTTGCTAAAGAACATTTGATGGAAATTAGTGAACACGTTTTCACAGTTTTTTCTGAGGGAAGAATGGGGATTTTTGTGCCACAGAGGGGAAGAACAGTCAGTCCATACTGTCAGATGGACTAACACATTGTGATTTTTGTATTTTAATGGGAGTTGTTGCTGTTTATGGATGGTTTGACTGGAAGACTCTGGTGGATCCAGTGTGCTGCTGGCGTCCTCAACTTTTGGTCAGAGATTGACTCACATCACTAAGCGTGAACCTGAATGTCAGCGCACGGTGAAGCCTGGCCATTGAGCAGATGTGACCAGGCACAAAACAAGCTCCGACTCTACATGGTGCTGTCAGCCCACTCCACCTGGTAACACGTGGCTTTGCTCCGCCCGCCTTCAGGCTCAGAAACAGCATTTTACTTCCATGTTTATAGCAAAACCCGTTTCAAATAACACCTTGAACTCTTCTCTCGTGTCCTTATTCAGTGCATCCTACAGGACCTGGTGTTAAGCGGCAGAGAGGTATTACTCTTTCAGCCTTCCAGCCTCTTGACAGGTGACTGAAAAAAGTGGGTATGAGATGCTGCTTTGCAGGTGCACAAGGGATGGTTGTGGGATGCCAGGATTTACCGCTGAGTCTTCTGCTGGCATCGTGGGCCGACCTGAATAGGGGTTGCGGTGGCACTCGTCAACCTTTATAATGTAACAGCTCTCAGCCGCCTTTCTTTCCCACAGACATGCCGCCCTGGCTTTATGATCGGATTGAAGTGCCATGTCATCATCCTTTCCTTTGAAATCAGCTCCGCGCTCCATGTATTTATTGCGTCTCACCTCTGTGAGTCGGGTTGGCTGCTCTTCCTGAAAGGAGGAAGGTTTGCAGGATGTACACCCAAAGAGGCCTGTTTTCTCCTTCTCTCGAATGTGAGCACCGACCTTTGTGGAAACGTGCCTTGTGTTGGACCTGGTCTATAAATAGCAGTCCTAATTCAGCCTTTGATTAGATAAGGACCCATTGTGTTCATGTTTTGTTGCAAGTCTCTACATCCTTGCTGATTGTTGCTGTTGGAGGGTTCCTGTGACGTGGGTGCTCATGCTGGTTTGAGTGAACGATGACCAATTGCTGTTATTCAGTTATCTTAGCATCATAGAGGAAGTCTCTCAATAAAGTCATATCAAATGTGAAAGATCACATTCTTTTGTGTGTTTTCAGTCACACTCTGTGGGCGACTCCAGCAGCGACTGGTTCTGTTTAAAGCCGTAACGGTGCGTTTGCACATACGGACACAGAGTCGCTGGCAGTGCCTGGCCTCTCGTGAAGCTGCAGTCCTGGGAGAGTGTTGTGTTGAGTTCACAATGTACACAATCTGCTCTAAATGGACAGCTGTTGTGTGCCAACAGACACAGCAACAATACTGGCGATTTGTTCCCACACATCGTTCTTCTTTTTGGTTTCCCGGCAGCTCATCAGAGACACGTTCTGGCCCGATGGCGCCCGGCGAAGAGTGGAGTGTTGGCTTACTGTATCACTGCCATTAATCTGGTTGATAATGGAACATAGCATTTTGCTGATAATAACTCAGACATTGAAGCTATAACAACAGACAGTTGGTCTAATTCAGTAAGGAAAATGTGGAAAAAAGAATCACAAACTGTTCTCTTGATGGACGTCTTCGGTGACATCACGTCCTCTTGAGTCCAACTAAGACGCCTCCAGCACGTTCTGTTTCTGACAAATGACTCAGACCTCCCCTGAGCAAATAAAGCTACCAGCCAATGAATTCTTAACAGCGTGTCGTCCTCCACTAATGGCCTATTGTCAAGGAACACATCACCGTAATGGAAAATAATTTGTTACCTCCCAACTCCCCACCTAAAATAGTGTCTGGCTGCAGCATGCGATGTGTGCGCATACTGCAGCTGTGTGTTTTTGACCGTGCATACTTTTGAGCTTGTGCATGTGCACTTGGATGTACAGTATACTGTAGTTTAGTGATCAGAACCCAATGTTGCTGCTCCGGGAGAGGACTACATTTCCCGTCAGCTGTGCTCTGTGCAGGAGAAATGAGAACCACTGAGGTGGCTGTCAAACCATTTATCATTCTAATGAGGTGGAAGTTGTTCTGGGGCCCCCGGTGGCTTTTCTCTTTACTGCACTGCCTTCTCCAGGGGCCACATGCAGTTTGAGCAGGTGATTGTAAGACACGTTGTTGCCCTGCATCTCGGCACTATGAAAAACCATAAGCGCTGTTTCTACCATTTTTTTCATTGATATGGCTGTCCACTGTACAAGCTGTGTGCGCATGCCGCTTTCGGAGGTAAAAGTAGCTTGCCTCAGACAATCATTAAGCTGCCAAAGCGACGTGGTGTTGTGAAGTGTGTTCAGGGCTGTTGAGTCTGCGGTGGGACAGAGAGGGAGATCTGTGTCAGGGCGCACGAGGACATCCAGAAATATCCAGTTCCAGTTATAAAAGTCATATCTCCATAAAAGATTTGAAATAAGGAAGATTCAGGACAAAATGTAATTTATATAATATCAATACTAACAAAATAATACGAATCAGTATTTACTATATTCCAGGAGCATATGATTTCACAAATGTTTGGTTTGTTAATGATCAGTTGAGACACATGTGATTTTAAGGAAAGATTTTGGATGCAGTTTTCCCGTTGCTTTTTTGTTGTCTGTCAGTTACGTGTGGGGCCATTGTTGTGCCATGTTGGGCCTGTTGCCACTGAACCTGCCCTATTGTAATCAGAACTGTTCAAAGTCTGAACCGTTCAGCCCCAGTGGCCTAATGGATAAGGCACTGGCCTCCTAAGCCAGGGATTGTGGGTTCGAGTCCCATCTGGGGTGGTGTACAGCAGAGTGGCGCAGCGGAAGCGTGCTGGGCCCATAACCCAGAGGTCGATGGATCGAAACCATCCTCTGCTAACCTGTCTTCTTTTATCAACAGCTGGTTGGAGTCTCATGTTTACTCCACCTCCATAAAGTTCAAAGAGTTTGATTCCCAGTATACTAAAACGTCAACAATCACTGGCCCTTACAGTTCCATATGGTGATACAATTTCAGCATAGTTCGGTGTGACAGAAATGTAATAATTTCCCCATGGCAGTAAGGGTCCACACATTCTTTAAAGGGGTAGTTCAGGTATTTTAAATGGAGTTGTATGAAGTACTATGATGTAGTGGTGTGCGATACTGCATATTTTGGTATCGATCCGATACCAAGTAAATACGGGCCAGTATCGCCAATACCAATACAGATATCGATACTTATCAATAAATAAGGTGGATGCATCATTGAATTGCTAAATCTCAATTAATTTTCATGACCTTAAGTGTTTTTTGTGATGTTTCCTTTTTATTATTAAATAGTTAAAACTCAGGACAGAACTAGGACAAAGTTTATAATTAAATAGAAAATGCTTCATTACCAAATGATTTTGCATGTCTAAGTCATGTCACGTGACTCATGTGACGGCGCAACATCTAAACACAAGAGGGAGCAAAGTGGAGGGAGGGGGAGCAATAGTGGGCCTGCTCTGCATTGACACAGGATCGGCGAGTCCAGTGACCTGGCTGTTTCAATCGATCTCACCAGGCTAGTATCGATCCGATACGATACCCACTTGGTATCGATACTATCGATATTTGGATCGATCCGCCCACCACTACTATGATGTACAGGTTTTTGGGATTCGTACCCATTAAATTGGGGGTCAGATCACATGTCCCATTGTTCTAAAGACAAGGGAGGACAATTGAACTCAGTTTCCTTTCACCTTTCCACACCTTGGTGTGAAAACGACCCCTGGATTCAACACCCAGTCATCCAGTTGTCAATATGAGGCATGTGACCCAGGACGTAAGCAGTGCCCACTGCCCTCCTGCTCTTCAGTCCTTCCCAGCTCCCGTCTTCAACGGCAGCGACACAAGATACACAAGAGCCTGCCTAACCTAAGATCCCCGGGTTAATTTGGCCGGTGGCTATGACACAAAGTGTTGCCAGCTGACCCCCCACACCCCAGGAGCCACAAGGCAGAGTTAGCATCAAGAGAGCCCACTCTGTTTTGTTTCCCCAGTGGCTTCATAACTTAACAGAGCTGAGACAGCACAGCACAACACAGCCAAGCACACGGCTTTGCTTCACCTCGATTTTTTTTCACAGAATTATTGTCATACACCTGTGCATAGTTGTGTTAAGTTGATGCTTCACTGTTTGTCATACCCAGTATTCAAAAAAATATCATTGATCCAGATCTGGATACGCTTCTCTTTCTGGACTACGCTCTCTGGATGCTGTCTAGTTTTCCATGTAACGTATACATCCATGTGAATGTATATATTTTGTGTACTTTATGTAGATATTTTTCCAACGATGCTGGTCTCTTGACTTTAGAAATGCCAGCTGAATGACACTTACTGAAACCTGATGTTTTGAAGTGCTACATTGCAGGAGCCTTCCCTTTCAAAGCATTTTTTTTATTGTATTATTGTTGTGTGTCTGTGAAATTGAGGGGTGTAAGAGCCCCTGTGGTTTGTGAGAATCCCAGCCATCTGTCTGGTTATGCTCGGCTGTACTGGTGGAGCCATGTTACTTCAGCATAAGCCCCAACGGAACATTAGCTAACGATCCCATCAAAACCTGCAATACCACCGAGCTTACCGGGGATTACACACTGCAGAGCCCACCAGAGGAGCGGGCAACACAGTCAGACAGTGGAACAACTCTGCTGACAATGCTGCTGACAATGTAAAAGCATACAAAGAGGCCCGGGCACTTCATAGATGTATTGCATCCTTTATTTTCCGAGAGGTAAGCAAGTTTGGGGGGATTTGTTTTGGGGATATTATCTGGTTTGAATTTGTTTTAACTTTATTGGCCATTGTCTCCAGCTCTTGTTTGAACCAGCACGATGAGGGGTGACCTGGACTGGGTGCCGTTCTGCCACAGGGCAAACATACCCACTAACATTCAGATTGCCTCGTCAGCATTTCTTAGGAGGAATAAGGGTCTACAGATCGGGACCAGGGTTCAAATCCACATGCTCACTATTGTGAGTCATTGTGGTCGCAGCTGCGTCCATCCATCCATCCATCCATCCATTAGTTATACTGCCAGGGGCCTGGAGCCGATCCCAGCTGACACTGTGTGAGCACAGCGTACACCCCTGATAGGTCACTGCTTAATTGACTCAGAGAAGAATAACAAGTTGAAAAGGACAGTTAGGCTTTGTTGGGTAGTCTGGCATGGTTTCAGTGGGAACTAGAACCTGAGTGATGATGTGTCTCAGGTGAGTGCAAGGCAGCGCTGATTTGAAACGTTTTTGATCAGATCAGGAATGCTGAAGACAAAGATATAGGCAGAAAGGCAGTCTCACCCCCTTGATGACTGTTGTCCAGAGGCTCTTGGGCAAGGCATTCAGTTTCTTACCCAACCGTTAGACAACTGAATGTGGGTGAGTGTGTGTCCGTTTAGGACCACCTTGTCTGAAGTAATGTAAATATAAACAACCAAACTGAACCCAGAATCAGGGAGATCCACAGACCTGGTTTTCATATGAACCGTTTATTTGGCAGCGTAAGCGTATGCTCATCCAGAATAACCAGGACACATAGGTGCCCATCCCGTGGGTGCTCTGGAAGCTCAGGCACCCCTGGGGGAATAATGTGGATGACAATATTGGAAGATTGTGGGGCACATACCATAGCATAGTTTGAACTGTCAGTTAACCCTCTGTCAATTCATGGAGTGATCTGATGGTATTAACTGTGTCACAATGAAGTGTGCTGTACGGTACACTCCACCGTGACTTGTTTAAACAGTGTCTCTGTGTGTGTGTGTGTGCTGTGTGTACAGCTGGATACCCACTACTGTATGTAAGAAAATGAGATTTTCTTGTTGGCAATTTGGGTGAACTGACCCTTTAAAATGAGTGCAGCCTATCTGAGATGTATCTCAGATCTGTCTCCATGGATAAGGCACTGGCCTTCTAAGCCAGGGATTGTGGTAAAAGTAGCTTGCCTCAGACAATCACTAAGCTGCCAAAGTGATGTGGTGTTGTGAAGTGTGTTCAGGGCTGTTGAGTCTGCGGTGGGACAGAGAGGGAGATCTGTGTCAGGGCGCACGAGGACATCCAGAAATATCCAGTTCCAGTTATAAAAGTCATATCTCCATAAAAGATTTGAAATAAGGAAGATTCAGGACAAAATGTAATTTATATAATATCAATACTAACAAAATAATACGAATCAGTATGTACTATATTCCAGGAGCATATGATTTCACAAATGTTTGGTTTGTTAATGATCAGTTGAGACACATGTGATTTTAAGGAAAGATTTTGGATGCAGTTTTCCCGTTGCTTTTTTGTTGTCTGTCAGTGACGTGTGGGGCCATTGTTGTGCCATGTTGGGCCTGTTGCCACTGAACCTGCCCTATTGTAATCAGAACTGTTCAAAGCCTGAACCGTTAAGCCCCAGTGGCCTAATGGATAAGGCACTGGCCTCCTAAGCCAGGGATTGTGGGTTCGAGTCCCATCTGGGGTGGTGTACAGCAGAGTGGCGCAGCGGAAGCGTGCTGGGCCCATAACCCAGAGGTCGATGGATCGAAACCATCCTCTGCTAACCTGTCTTCTTTTATCAACAGCTGATTGGAGTCTCATGTTTACTCCACCTCCATAAAGTTCAAAGAGTTTGATTCCCAGTATACTAAAACGTCAGCAATCACTGGCCCTTACAGTTCCATATGTTGATACAATTTCAGCATAGTTCGGTGTGACAGAAATGTAATAATTTCCCCATGGCAGTAAGGGTCCACACATTCTTTAAAGGGGTAGTTCAGGTATTTTAAATGGAGTTGTATGAAGTTGGATTTATACCCATTAAATTGGGGGTCAGATCACATGTCCCATTGTTCTAAAGACAAGGGAGGACAATCAAACTCAGTTTCCCTTCACCTTTCCACACCTTGGTGTGAAAACAACCCCTGGATTGTGAGTGCAGCCTATTTGAGACGTATCTGAGATCTGTCTCCATGCAGTTCATTGTGTTTCGCAGGACATACAGTGAACGCACACCATCTCATTTCTACACACATTTGTTTGTTTTGTCGTCAGAGGAGACGGGCCAGTGTCACCGCCCGCAGAATGACGGGTAATGAAGTTGTTTGGTGGCTGTGTTTGAACAGTGCGGAGTGAAGCCCGCTGCGGCTCAGCTCAGGAAGCACAACACAATCACTGCTGTCGCCTCTGCAGCGTGGGGCACATCAGAGAAATCAGAGTGTGTGCGTGTGGATCGGAGATCGAGAGGCTGAGGGAATGAACCTGACAGATTATGTGTGTGTCACTGAGACCAAGACTGAAACAGGAAGATGAATACAGGCACAGACTGGTGGAGTGTGTGCGTGTGTGGTTGTGTCACTGCCGTAGCCGCATCACCCACGTTGTCACTTCAGGTTAATGTCCGCCACCTTGTGTCTGACACACCATGACGTGCCAGTGCAGCATCACAGCTGGCTTGTCTCTGTATCTCATCATCGTCACAGATTACACGCACTTTCTGCATTCTCCTGACACGTGTGGACCCGCTGCTTCTCACCCATGGACACACACACACACACACGAGAATGGCTCGCACACGCCTGTCAGGCTGTTGTTATGACACGTCCTCTTTGGGTGATTATCTCATCAAGCATGGAGTTAAGTTGTTCGCTCAGACTGTGTGGTAAATTAACCGCCACGTTGTGTTTCAGGGCATCAGGTAAAAACTGGGCTTTTAAGCATTGCCTCGTCACATTTTTACAAACCCTTGGTAGATACAGTGCATCCACGGCGATGTATTATTTCCAGTGAGACAAACCTGCCCTCATTCTGCAGCTGAACGCGCAGGCAGCATCTATTGTGCTGTGCCTCGCACAAGGCTCACGAATTAAAGCAGCAGTTAACAAACAGAGGCACTCATTACAGTTGCCCTTAATCGTTTCAAAAGCGCCAGTACAGGAAATCTGATTAGGGCAGAAGAAAGTAGCACAGGGAGGCTGGAGACAGAACGCAGCCATGGACGTCCATCCGAGACGACAGGCGCTTTAGCGTGTTGATAACAGCGAGAACATGTGATCAGGCGGAGTGAATGTCGAGGAGGAACCACAGGCATTTTATTGGTAAGACTGCAGCAGCATGTTTGGGGAAAGGTTCTGTAGAGGCAGCACATTTTCCACACTTCTGTCTTCGCGCTTTCACATGAGGCTTGCTTTTCTGAGTGCCAGTTCCAGCAAACGTGACGTGAAGAGAATATCTGGCGATGTGACATTTCTGGGTTGTGCTTTAGTTTTCCATTTGTGTTTTAACACAAAGTCATTCAGATAAGCCGCCTTGCTCGTGTCCTTGTGAAATGCGACAGAGGCTCGGTGATGCAGGCGTGAACAAGTCCAGGTCCTGAGCTAAGGGCTTAACTCTCTAGCAAGCGTGCTGGTGCTGGTCGGTCACAGTAGCCCTTCAAACTTCTCTTCTCCTCGGCGATTCATTCTCAGGTTTGTACATCCTGCCCTGGAATGTGCAAGTTGGGCAGTAAGATGATGCGGTGCAAATATTCAAATTAGAGTGTACCATACACTTAAAGTGGCATTGTTTTTGCTGTTGGCCTCATGCACAGCATGTGGGATTTCCTCCAGATTACAATCTCACACAGCTCCACTTCAAATGAAGTGGTTGTCTACTGTCTGCACATGACAAGTCTGAGAGGCCTGGACCATGTGTGACTTTCATTTGAGCAAAAAGTCTAAATATAAATGTGACAAGTGGGTGAATGTGATAAAGTAGCTTACACTGCATGTGACGTGTCTTCATACGACTCATTGTAGGATGAAGCTCATTGTAATTAAACCAATGTTTAATAAGTGTGCTCCTTTGACCAGGGAGGGGGGACTGAGCCACTGTTCTGCAGACATTAGATCTACTGTATCAGTTTGCACCTCCCACTCAGTAGAAAGCTAAACAAGTGCCCATACTGTATGTGCAGTGTGGTAAATATCACAGCACAGTGGGGAGGATCAGGAAATGAAATGTTCTGGATGGGTTGTATCTGCAGAGAGCAGTGGCAGCAAGATCAATATCAGCCAATTCTAACTTGACAATGACGGGATCAATGCTCTCTGATGCTTCATTGTGAATTTAAAGCTGTTTTAAAATCGGTGAGGACAGTGTTCCTGTTTGCTTCGGATGACGAGGGTTTTCACGTGGCACTGCACTTTAGAGACAAATGGGTTGTCAGTGGTTGACAGTCTGAGTGCTGTGTCCTGACTTCCTGATTCCCCATTCATTCAGTTCAAACACCCTTTGAGTTGTCCAGGTCTGCCTCTGCAAAAAAAGTTCAAGAAGCAGAGACTACTTGTAAGCTGTTTTCTCCTCTTCAGTCCTTTTGCTCACCTTCACGTAAGTATTATTAGTGAACATAGTATTATTATTCTCCATGCAGGTAAATGCCGTTTGCAGTTTTTGCCAGACCCCTCGGTGTGCGTCGGCTTTTTTCCTCTCTATTGATTTAACCACCTTAGATGCAAGTACAGTTTTAGCACCCAGCTCATGTTAAGCAGATGTCAGTCAAGTAACCAGCCAGATTAAGCCAGTAAACTATAGGTTAGAAAATTAAAGAGGAAATCTTGGTCTTACACAAACACACTGCAGTACCCAGCGGCATCCTCCTTTTTAAACAGGAAGTGGTGTGTTTGCAAGTCCTCTTTCTTTTTGCCCACACCCCATATTAAAATACACAGGGTGTTATTTAGGGATGCGTTATCTGTCTGTCTGTGGTTGGACTATCTTGAAGACTATTGGATGGCACGTCATTCGCCGTGCCCGGCGGATGAATCCCAGTGACTCTTCCTCTACTGTCACCATGAGGTTGCCTGCGTTTTTAGTGACATTTTTTGAAAGCTGCTATTTGGATTACCATGACAGACATCCATATTTCCTGTGATGTCATCATCAGATCAGACCGTCAGTTTGTCCAGCACTTTAGTTTATGACCAAATATCTACAAAACCAGTGACATTGCCATCATTTGAAGATTCTAATAGCACCAAATGATCTCCTCTTCGTGAAAAGATTCATTCTTGCGCTGAAACGTGTCATACATTTGTATTTGAAGGGATCCAAATGCACACACTCATGACACACTCACTGCCAGTTTGTGATAACATTTTTCAGATGAAGTGTTTATCAGGAGGTCGTGGTTCATTTGAGATACGCTGCAAGAGCATGCTCAGCTGTCATAAACGCAGTTCAGTCCCACTGTCCCTCTGAGGATACTAAACCCCACAGCACCCTGGCAGATATGACTGCAGCCACAGCGGGAGACCAACCCTGGAAGCATTAATTCTACCCTGTGCCTTGAAAGCCTGAGAGGCTCAGCATAAAACTGGACCCAAAAAAACTGTCTGAGGAATTAACTTCAGTCCAACAGGTTCTGTGCTCTAAATCAAGCAATTACAAGACTTCAAGCACTATCATGTGGTGCTCGCAGTCTCTATCTCTGTAACTGTAGCCTTAATTAACACAGCCTTTCCCTGCTAGCATGCTTTGATTCCTGTCAAACCTAATATGTCCCCCGCTCAGTTACACTCTGAAGCAAAATGGACTTTTTGTACCGGGCCTCAAATCAGAAGCTAATTTCCTGAGCGCCTGATGTCCTAACACATGGTTTGAAGTGTAAAGAGGGCTCACTGCTTCCAGGGCCCTGCATAAAGAGAGCCATGTAAAGCTAACGAGCCCGCCAGCCACGCACACATTCGGCTTGGTGGCGCTTTGACTATTTTTGGAGCTGTGCAGGTGCGAGTCTGACATATGCGTCCTTCATTTCAAGAAGACACTTAAATGTCAGGAGATGCAAAAGTAAAAGGGTACGAAAAAGCTTGTGACTCCAGTAAAGTAGAGAGAATGGCACCAGTGAGGGAAGTGGAAAGGTCAGGAAATAACAGCTTCCTGTCGGCTGATTAGTCCAGAGCCTCATGAGAGGAGCAAACTTACAATTTGAAAGTTTTTTTTTTTCTCTAAAACTCTTACTGCTCTACACACTCCTTTTGGTGGCTCGAGAGAGGCACTCGACGTCTAACTGCTCTCACTCCCAGTAGCCAGCAGTTTCAGATGTTTTTGTACTTCTGCAGACGTCTCAGAATCTTTTATTTTTACGTGTTAAATTACAGGGCTGAGTCATCCTCCTGAGTGCAAAAACACTTAAAAAAAAACAAAACATTTCACTTGCTCCTGACCAGTACCTGGAGCACAGCTTCTTTGAATATTAGTTTTATGAGCTCAAATGAGCTAACTGCAGTCTGCAGTTGTAAATTAGGTAGTTTTGCTTGACAGCAGCCCTGGTGGGTGTAATTATATTTGATGATGCTGTAAACATAACAATAAATATGTAATGTGCTGCGTATGTACGTAGAAGCCCATCTGAGTTGTGGAAGAACCTGCACTGTTGTACATTTTGAAAATCTTCAGAATCTTACAGGTTCGCAGCGGAGATGAAGTCAGAACCACCTGCCCTCTGATTGGACTCTTTGTTTTAGCTTGGATTGTCATTGTCCAATCAGAGTCAGGTGTAAAGGGTCATCATTTCTATTTGTATCCTAGAATCACATGGGGCTGATATACTGACACGTTTGCATTCGTTTTAGACGTCATTTCTTCACAATGTTATATTGAAACCAAAAAACCAAACACAAAGGATGAGCAGTTTTGAGATGAAGGACATCCAGCTACAAGGAATTTATTTAGATATGCCAAAAGGAGCATTCATTAAATCTCAATCCAAGGGTAAAGAACAGAAATGAAAAGAGTTCATTTCTAATTTCATCACTTTTAATAATTTTTTTCATGAAAAAAATGATATGAATCCAAATGTAATGAAAAAGATGATGAGGTCCTTGAAAAACATCCATCCTAACATTTAATCGAGGTGGGCCTGTTTTAATCACTGAGTCATTGTCAGTTCATATGGATATGAAACACAAAGTAGAAGAAGCACGTGTAACGGTGAAGCAAAACATTTTTGATTAAAGCAACAAGGAGCTTCTATATGTGTGTGTGTGTGTGTGTGTGTGTGTGTGTGACACAGCTCCTGCTCTTTATGATTATTTCTGAAGTTTAACAAAGTTTATTTCACAGCCTGATGCAGAAGGAGGCACAGTCACTGCACTTGCTTGAGGTTATATAGATATTATAGTCACATATACAGGGGTCATGTGAGCCTCTCACTGACATGGTTATCAACACCTCAAAGTTCTTATTTCAGTGACCATGAGCTCAGAGAGCTTCACTTCAGTTCAGTTTCCCCTTTAATAACCTTTTCATTGAAGGACAGGGTGTTTAAAATGCCAGCTGGACTTCATAATCAGTCTCTGACCAACACTAAGTGAGGGCTGTAATCTGACATCTGTCACTGGCCAGTGCAAACTGCACCTGCATCCCTGTGGACCGATCGGGCTCTGATGCAGGTGGGAGCAGGTGGGCGGTGTCCTCATCGCTGCAGGCGCTGCAGGATCAAATCACATTATGTATGTGGAAATGTGACAGGCTGGAATGACTGGGTGGAACTTGTGTGAATGCGTCGCCTCCCAGTTAACCATATGCCTCCAAATATGGTGTCTGAATGGGACTTTTAATTTGCTGTGGCTGCCGTCCCTCAGTTTCCATCCCACCCACCTGTTCCCTCTCTCTAGCTGGTTGCATTGTCTTCATTTGAGCACTAATGTCAACACTGAAGGACATTTATCAGAACAGCTTGTTATAGTGAGGCATTTTGTAATGGCAAAATATCTCCACTCTTATTCATTATTTAATTAATCCCTACTAAGCGCTAAATCATAGTCATTTATAATCGTCATATATTATCTATCAGTATGATTGGAGTTGAGAGTTGGACTCTAACAGTCATGTATTAACAAAACCTTATACATGTATACTAAATACAGTCGAGCATGAAATTATTCATACCCCTGACAAATTCTGACTTAAAGTTACTTTTATTCAACCAGAAAGTTCTTTCTTGGAAATGACACGGGTGTCTCCCAGAAGATAATAAGACAATGTACATGTACGATTTGCCAGGGGTATCAATCATTTTGGGCTTGACTGTATGCATAGGCATTATATATCGCAACATTTTCATAAGGATCAAATGAACTTTGTACATGTCATTTTAACGGTGCCCTGTGGATGGTGTCTGATGGTGATTGCATCATTAAGATGCTACCGTACTTATAAATACACTCAGAATATACTTTCTTGTTACTCTTCTCTGTCATGTGATTGTAGTGATGCCAGTATCATTGACAGTATCCATGGTACTGATGCATTGGCAGTCATGTTGATCTGCCCCGAGTGCATGTTTCATGTGTGCGTATTTGTTTAAGGAGGCCTTGTACCGGTGAACAACATTGCCCTTGCGTGTTGAAGGTTGTGTGAGTGTCAGCCACACTTTGGTGATTGTGTAACATCCAGTCAAATCCCAGTAGAGACCAAACATTTCTGTGATTTCAGCTTCGAGCTGCCCTGTTTAAAGTCAAGGTCAAATGCTTCTATATATATGCACACGCATACACTGTATCCTCTGAGATAATATTTATAAAAGAACCACTGTGTGCTTTGTCAATCTCTTTCTGTCAGATCCAGGTACGCCTCATGCAGAGAAGACAGACCCACTCTGAACTCGCTGTGTTGAGCCGGCTTCTTTTGTCTGGCTGTTCTTTATGCTTCTTTTCTTTAACGATCAAGCCTACAAACACGCTTTGATCGCTTCCTTCCTGAAGGTGGTCCTTTGACGGGACTATTGATCGACCCCTTAACCTTCACTAAAGAGGTCATTGTGATTGCTCCACTCTATAACTTTGCTAGTGACACCCCCCCAATTGAGTGTGTGTGAGCGTGTATCACACTCAACCAGCAGTTGTGCACCAGTCTTTCTGCATCACGCTCCTTTTTCCCAGACTGGAGGGTGATTGAACAGCAGGAAAGAAAGACAAAGAGGGAAAATAAGAGGGGAGGAAGGAAGGAAAGACAGAGCCCGACTCATCTTTCCATCTTTGTGAGGACAATCGATCCCGGTAAAGATAAGACCCCAGCCCTCATCGCTCTCTCTGCCCATAGGTAGAGCATGGTAACTGTAGCTAGCAGCAGGCTGGAGGGCTGTATTGATCTGCAATTGACGAGCGTTCATTTGGAGGAGTGCCGTGCCCTTTAACTGTCGCCGTGGGAGATCGTCTCCCATCTATCACAACAGCAGTGAGGACGGCAGCTTTTGTCCATGCTGCATTTGCATGGGTTCACGTTGCGGTAACTGTCGATGAGCAGCTTTGTTGTGCACATCCCACATTCAGTAATTGTTTAGTGGAAACAGTGGTTTTTAAATGAGGACTAAACTTTCTGTGGAACTTTACCCCAGTTTTCTTTCAAACTTTCTCTTTGGAAGCCCTGATAATCCCTTCTTCACTTCTCTGAATGACCTGTTTTTTTAACTTTGGGGACACGACTGAAGATAAAACCTTCATCAAGCTTCTCACCTTCCTCTCATCTTCATTAGCTCTCCGTCCATGTCTGCTTAACATGCCTGTTGGACACTTTGTGAATTTTGAACAGGGGGCTGAACTTTCTCTCCTCTACGTCAAACCCTGGTTCCCGGGAATGATGTTCAACACGCTGCTGAATTTCAACAGCATAGCAAGGAAGAAACATTACTGAAAGTTCATCTTCCACATTCAGATTTGACTCCACCTGACGATATTTCAAAACCTTTTTCGACTGTGTCTCTGTGTCTTGTTTTGGTGTTTTAAAAAAAACAACATATTCTTAAAGGGATGAAGAGAAAAAGCCTCCTCCTTTGGTTTATTTAGTTTACAGCCTATAAAGTTCATTATTTATTCATGAAGTGAATCAGAAACACAGTGTGTTAACTGACAATTGGTCATGTATGTGGGTTATGTTTGTATGTGGGTTATGTTTGTTTTGATACAGTATGGATTTATGTCATACATTCATTTCATTGCCAGTGTTGTTAGATATCTGGGGCACTGCGTGGAAGCCATTGATGTATGCTGTTAGATGCTGTAGGGTATGTTTTAATCTGTTTGTGTAATCCACGAGAGAGAGATCATACAGACCTCCACACAAAACTACAGAAACATTCATTCTTTCTGTGTTTTCTTTGCAGCAGCCCATGACATGACATTCTTTATCAACATACCAAGTAGTGCCCCACTGATGAACTGATCGGCCAATATTATTGATCGATATTGTCCTGCCACAGGCCTATCACCTGTGCATCAGATTCTGATGTTGCGTGGACGGGCCGGCCCGGCTCCGGCAGCAGCAGCAGGCTGGGCCAATCTAATGCTTTCAGTAGTAAGGGGGGGTGACGAGCAGCCCCTCCCGAAATGGACTGATCCTCGTTTTTGTTGGAATCAGACCTTTCCTTCAGTTTGGTGGAGCAACAGAGACGACTCAACACTTATGGCAGAAGGCAATGGTGAAAAGACAGAAAACAGACCTAAAAGAAATGGGTGATGGAGGACAGAATAAGAAAAAATAATGTTTGCTCAAGCTCAGGCTTGCCTGACCCAGTCTGGTTTTATTCAGTGCAGCGGTGACATACTTGCATGTACTGAGGAGGCAGGTGTGAACAAGACATCCTAAAGTGTCCTGAAGGCGCTCAGCATGATCAGATTCTCTCATTACTAATGTTTAAATGAATGCCAAAACTTTTTCTCCATCGCAAAGTCCCAGTCCATCTCTGCCTATAAGCCTCAGAGCGCACAAACCAATGCTGTCTGCTTGTGAGCAGCTGCATTTCTTTAAAACTGTGTTTGGCAAAGCAGATTAATAACATATAAATGTAATTGTGCAGGTTTGATAAATCTGTCCTCGTCTTCTGCTCATTTTTCCTCTGCTTCTTATTTGCCTGCTCTCTCTGGAACTTTGCTGTATCATCTCCTTCCTCACATTAAGTGGGTTTAATCCAGACTGGGCCTGGCTTCAGGAAGCCTCTAAAAATAGGACCCTGGGTCCGGTGATTTGTCACCGCACAGATTATGTAAGCGCTCCACTAACCTCGCTGGAATTGAAGAGGCCAACAGGTTTTCATCGAGCAAATGATGAGTTTTTCATCTTTAGACAGGAGGATACTGGGTCCTCGTGTATTCCAACTGGTTGATTCAACAACAATGAGTGAATGGGAACACTGATTGAATGTGAATTGTAATGAAATTCTGCAGGGAACACATTTACTCCTTTTGTAAGCTGGTGTGAGAAATCTGGCTCGAAGCGAGAAGAATTTGACCATTACAGCAGTGTAAAAGACTGACGGCCTGATGCACTAAATATTACTTACTGTTGAACTATTCAATTTTAATCTCTCTCTTTTTAGCGATCGATAGAACATGAACTTTACAAGACAGCAGAACAATATTTTCTGTAATTCATTTCTCGCTCTTTTTGTGCTGTTAGTGTAGCATCCAATACTAGGGCTGAGCTCTGCATTATGTGGGGATGCAAATGGATAAGGAGTAATGACAAAAAAAGATGAGAGGGAAGGATAAAAGGCCAAACTGATAGGCAAGAGAGAAAAAAAGAGGCTGAGATGGGAAGGATGAGGCATTCGATTTGACTGAATGGAGAAGAAGGGGCTGGGAAATGATGAAAGTAGAGTGAGAGTGAGAGGATGCATATCCAAAAGAGAGAGAGCGATGCAGAGGAATCAAAGCAGCAGGCAGTTCCATAGGCGAGGGACAGAAATATAAAGCATCACCCAAGCAGTATTAAACCATTCATCCACTTTGTCCTTCGTATCTGCTGATGCCGGTTCATTTGCAGCTTTGTGCGTCATTGTTTCTGAACATTTGTCCTTACGGAGCGGGACTAGCTTGTTCGGTCCAGGAAGCTTGTTTTTATTTGATTTGATTTATTAATTTGTTTAATCACTTAGTTCCAAGTAGTGACTCAGAGGTCCGGCTTTGAGCAGTGATGGATTTAGTTCTCCAAGCACCAACCTGTAAGAGCACTCTGTAGGTTAGGCTGTGGTTGCCATGGAGTCTCCCGGGGTGACGGCCAGAGAAGAGAGCGCTGCTTCCGTAATTAGAGGAGATTGCACATGATTAGACGGAGGCTGCAGGCCAAAAGGCGAGCGTGCGCACTCACACACACACACACACACACACACACACACACAGGAGGCAACTGTGAGATACACATTCCACAGTGTGGGTGGACAGTGATGTCAAGCATGTACAGATATCTCTCAGTAAGTTGAGGAGTAGCTACACAAAGCTGTCCCTGTGTAAAACTTGAAAAGGTGTAGGTTTGATGTCAGAGGTGGGGGGGATGCAATGAAGCAAGAGGTGATCCAAAATATATATACATATATAAGTCCAGCAAATAACAGTTGTCAGTTTGTAGTAAAGAAAAAATAAACATAAAGAACATAAAGAACAATGGTAGATTCTCACACTTGACAATAACATTTACAGTACATCTTATTACAAGGACCACTGTGTAGTACTGTCTTTGTCTTTGGTGGTTATATTTATTATATTTATTATAGAATGTCTTCACACAAATATAAAACATGGACTTAAAGTTTTGTTTTTCTCTTGAAGAAAGAAAGAAGCTGCCGGTGAAAGCAGCAACACGGAGGCTGCCCCGACAAATTTGTTGTAGTTTGGGAGAAGAAGCATGCAAAGCACGAGTAAAACAGGGAACATTTTAAAATATTTAAAAAAAGAAGTGCTTTGTAAATGTGTGTCAGGCCTCAAGGATACAACAGTGTGTTCACATAATTGTATTTGCTTATGAGAAAACAACACAGCGCACATGAAGACACAGGAGCTGGTCCCCTGGGAGCAGTGTCGTTGGGGCAATCGCTCCTGGAAGTGTCTCCCAAGACAAAGTTGTCCCAGGAGAGGGACCAGACGGAGACAACCTCTGAATCTTTAGGTTGAAGTGCACGTGAGACCGATAGGGAAATGGGCGTTCCCAACCCTCATCCACGGACACAAGTTTTGGTGATAAATAACAAGAAGGAGGCCAACGGACAGAAGGAGTCTCCTTCATGCTGAGCCGACAACTTCATCACCTTCGTTCTGTATTTGCCTTTTTTCCTGTTGCCTGAACAGAACTAAATTGAATTTTGCTCTGCAGTGGTTTGTTTTGATTAAGCTGCACTGGCATTATGATAATTTGTACAGTCAGGTGCAGCCATTTGTTAAAAGGGTTTAAGTAATCTAATTTATTTGTATTAACTGACTTTTGGAACAACTGGTACATTAGGTGGAATCTGGCATGTTGAAAATTTTGGTTTGAATGTGTTCCCTTTGTACCCTGATAAAGAGCACTGTGGATGAAAATGATGTAATGGGACGTGTCACATTATGATATATTACAAGGGCTGTTAATAATACAACAAGTGTATCTGCTCCCATGTCTTATACAGGATGAATGCTGCATCTTGTGATTTAAAGCCTGATAACTGCAGCTCCTCTGGCCATTTAAAGGCCTTTCCCCACATTTAATCACAATGAAAATAGATTCTCATCTCATTGTACATGGAAACGTTTATCATACTGGGACAAAGAAAAAAATAAAAGCTCCACTGAAAAGAATTAAGACTGATGGACGTTGTGACGGTGATTTTCTTTGTGCCATGTTGAAGTGATTCAAGCCTTGTCGCACATCCTGTATTACTGGCACTTCCTCGCACACACAAATCCATTATCTACTTTAGCCCTCACTATTATCATTTCTATCCATCGTCTGCTTTTCCTTGCCCTTGCAACCTGTAATTTCTCGAAGTTTTTATGTTCTTTATGAGGCGATTTATGACTGTGACCAGCCACTGACATTTAGAATGAGACCTATAAAATTATAATGATACCAGCTGGCTTCCTTATTGCTCAGAATGAAGCCAATCGGCAAGAAACCACCAGATCCTGCCTTGAAAGTTCTCTACTTCCTATTTGCAGCAGTGATAGAGTCTTGCAGCCATGTTCACCAATTTTCTCATACTTTGTCCTCTCCTAGTTCATTTTGTCTCAGTATTATGAAGTATTATGCAAATGATGGAATGTCATGAATGGGCATCTCCTCACGCACAGGTGGTTTTCATCATCAGGGTCAAATTGAATTTTTTCCTGTTGGCTCACACTCTGTTCATGCATTCCAAAAGTGCCAATGATGATGCTCCACACTGATGGAGGCTGATGGAGACGCAAATGGTGGCAAGCTACTCCTGGACCTGTGGACAGCTCAGTAAACACACACACACAAACACATCTCACACTTCTGCCATGCCCCTCCACACGCGTGCGTTGCGACACCTTTTACATGGTGAACGTGTCCTTGCTGCGTCATTTATTTTATGTTCAGCGGCAGAATTGGATTTACTCAGTCATAACCACGGAGCTGCGTGGCAGTGGCACTTGTGTCGAGCTGCATTCCGAGTGACAGATTTATTATTGCTTCATTCTTCACAGTTTAAGTCGCAGCTCCGTGGATCTGTCATCTGTCTCGCCCTCTCCCTCCATCTCTCTCCTGCTGCCTCTGATTTCAGTTGTGACAACTTTAAAAGTGCTAATGGGCTGTTAATCTGTAGTACTGTCATCCCCTGTTCTCCTCTCCTCTCCCCATCCCTTTTTCTTCTCTTTCCCCTCCCTGCAGTATTTCTGCAGGAGCACCATGTTTTGTTTGCTCAGCACTTTTCCTCCTCTCTGTATATTCTAATGACACTGCAGCAGTTGGTGATGTGTTCGTGTCCTTGTGGAAAAGTCATCCGTGGGTCACCTGGAACTTTGTCAGACTGGGGCATAAATATTGCAGATTGTTTGGATGATTGTGCACACATGAGACTGACAGCAGATGAGACAGGTTTATGTCTCCTCCTGTGGCTGTTTGTATTACCTCCAGACACCTCGTGTTACCTGCTTACAAGCTGGAGAGACAGCGCCTATTGACCACAGAGAGCAAACGATGATGAGTTCTTGAAAAGCTACAGTGAGATTGTCTCCTGTGTCTCTCTGCAGATGGGAAGGTGTATGCGTTGGGGGGTATGGGAGCAGACACCACGCCGCAGGCCCTGGTGAGGGTTTATGAGGTGGAGAAGGACCAGTGGCAGCCCATGACCTCCATGCCCACGCCGCGGTACGGAGCCACACCCTTCGTAATGGGAAACAAAATCTACATGTTGGGTAGGACGGGAGACCTCATCGTCTCCTTTCTCTCTTTTCACATCTCAATATATGCATATTTGTTTTTGTCCCAGTGGTTCCTGCACTGCTTTATGCTATGTTGTTGTGTAAATGTTCAATAGAAATCATTTTAAATGAATTTGTTAAATGTCTTTATGTTATTTTATTCAAAAGTGAAATTAGCTTACAGTATGAGTTCTGAGCCGCCACTTTGGTCGCCCTTTGGAGAGGTTGCCATGTAATTTGATACCTACATTCATGGTCGGCAGATGATCCATCCAAATGGATTGGCACCACAGTTGTGTATTGCGAGTGAAGCGCAGCAATTAGATGGGTTGCTGTGACATGTTTTATCATTTTCCCTCTCACGATGAACTGTAATAACCTTCATCCACCACCATCATCAGGTCAACTTTTCAGTATATCCAAACACCTGCAAAGCTAATGACACTGTCTGCTGCTTACTGGCAAATGTTAGCCCGCTGACATTCTAAACGAAGATGGTTAACATGGTCATCAGTACACCTGCCACACATCAGCTGCAGACATGGCTGCAAACTTAAGACGTGCAGAGAAACACGTGGCTTCATGCATTGTTCCTGTGCTTCATGATTCCTTTTGTGACCTTGCAGCAATGTCACACCTGCTAGATTTTGTTTGTAGATGAGGCATCCCATTGTAGGACGGCTAGCTCTCTCTAACCACAAAAAAGATCAGGTATGGTCTTGCCGAGGACCAAGATGCATCAGCGTTTCTCTGAGCTCTATTTATAGTGACAAATCTTTCTGCCGCTTGCTCTGACAGGCCATATTTCCTGAAAAACGTGGTATTACTGCAGCAATCCATGAGCTGTTGTCACTATACTTAAAAAAGGAAGTTAACAGATGTTGCTGCACCTTTGAGGAATCACTTACATCTGCTTCGTCTTTCTTGCACATAGACCCACAGCCGCTCGGATATTACCTGAGAGTTCAGTTTAGGGATTGCGTAGAGTGAGGAGGGACGTGATTGGTCACTTTCTCAAGGGCACTGACAGCCGGTGACAGGCGACACATTTAGAGACTCACTCTTCGTTTTTTGGAGTTGGGGGACTATTTTAAACCTCAAAGGTGCTCTGATGCACACTCAGTGCATATGTTGTGTAGATGAAGGCAAAGTAACTGAAAGTGTGTCTCCGCTCGATAACAGTTGCTGGTCTACACACTGAACACTTGTGTCCCTCTTAATGTGTTGCTCTTTTCCCACACCCACCCACTGTTTGGGGATGTGTGAGTACTGTTTTGTTTTTTTGTTGGCCTTTTAGTGATGTCACTACCTGCCTGGCAGTTCTAAAGCTGTGAATGGAACCGATAGAAAGGCAAAAATATGTCCGTCAGGTCTCCAGAGTCACAGTCACAGTTTCGGTACAATATTGATTATATTGAGAGTTGGAGTTAAAAGCCTCTCTGTGTGAAAGAAAAAAAGGAAGGAAGGATGTGTTCGGTGCAGATCCTGTGTTTTTGTTTTTTTCTCTAATGGTGTGGTTGTCATCCAGTCATATTCCATCCATGACCAGAGGTTATATTTGTTCTCAACCTGTCTACCTGTCTCTTGGGGGGATGTGTGTGTGTGTGTGTGGGGGGGGGGGGTTGCTCATTGATACTTGGTCAAAATTTCACACTGTTGCTGAGACAGAAATTGGAATTTCAGAAGGCGCAATCATTTTACCTCAACGAAGACGCATTTTGCCAAGAGATGAGTCAATTTACACTACAAGCAACAACGCAGTCCACATTCAGCACAATGTAGCTATAACCTCCTCATGGCTTTGGTCATTTCAATTTCGAGTGTTGTTTTTTTCTTCTCACACGCTCCACCAGAGGCACAGAATGACGCTTTTAATGATGAAATCACTGAATCTTAGTGTGCCTAACATGCTGAGAAAATGCTCCTCCATTTGACACAATGTCCTCAGTTGGAAGTACAACATGTTACTGGTTACTTTGCACATCATTATTTTGAAAACAAAACATGGTTTGAATTTGCATCATTTCTGTCCTGCTCCAGCATTAAGGGTTGCTCAGAGATGAATTCCAGTGTAATAATAATCAAATGATGTTAAATACCAATTAAGACTCACATAAATATTTTTTCTGCAAAATGACTGATTTTACTTTGAATAATTCAAGTGTATTTTGCTTCTAATTACTGTGCACTATTTGAGTAACATTATGATATCAGCACTTTTATTTGTATTTTTTTTTACCAAGAGCTGCTGTAATCTATATTTTCTAAATATTAAGAGAGAATGAAATGACTGTGTACCTAACGTAGTCATTTTTTCTAACTAGAAACCACTATGAGAGTGCAGACCCCCACCAAGGCTGATCATTTCCTTCAAATAAAAATTTGGTCTATAATGATTTCTCAGATGGTGATTAGAAATCCCCTATATAACATTTGTGGAAGCATATGCTCCTGGAATGTAATTAGATTTTTTATATAATTATTATTTTATTAGTATTCATATAATTGTCTTGCGAGCATAGAGATAGTGTGCGTCAGTTTTTCTTCATTCAAATCTCTGTAAATGAATGGAGATATGACTCAAAATGTGATACTTCGCCCTGTCTCACAATGGTGAAGAATCGCTAAAAATTCCTGAATCCAGATATTAATCCAGATAACTACCAGAAATTGAATGGCTTCTGTGTTAGACCAAGGACCACCTCTGGTAAAAAAAAAAAAAAAAAAAAAAAGTCATGAATATCTGTCCATTAGTTTTAGCATAATCCTGCTAATGAAAACATTACCTCCTCATCTGAGGTAATTAGCTGAACTATTTCATAATCTTGTGTACCCTGTGGTACAAGTAGTCCTGCTTGGAAGATATTGATCTGGACCATTAGCGCTTCTTAAATTAGCTTTTTCAAGCTAACATTTCCTTTTATTTCTCTCTGGTTGAGAGTTACAACAGATGAGAAGATGGATTCTGAATAGCTGCCAAACAACGCCCTCTGTTTTCAGCCTTTGTGCTAAACTAAGCTAAGCTAAGATAAGCTAAAGGGCTGATGCAAAGCTGTAGCCTTACTGTTTGTCAAACGGAATGGGAAAGTGTATATCTTAAAATGTCAATCTCTTCCTGTAAGAGTTGGATACGGGGAGCCCCGTGTCCACTTATGGGACATGCTGTTGTAAGCAGTTTGAGCACACAGCAGTTTTAAATGTTGTTTTTTACTTGCTCCACCCAGCCAGGAAGCAAAAATCTCATGGACTGTGACACTACAAAGAACATGTTTAATAAGTGTCTGTTGAAACTGTAAGCTGGTGCTTGAGCTTTGCTCGTGGTAGAAGAAGACCTCGGCTGTGCTCCAGCCCTGCAGTTCAGTGTGTATCGTCAGTGGAGGAGCAGACAGACAAACACAAACGTCAAACATGATATAAGATGACGGAGTGAGGAGAGCAGAGAGCAAATCACCCATTACTTCTCTGCAGACGAGCAAGCTAATTCGTCCTGGTGTGGCTGGAACAAATGATGCCCGACAAATGCATGGGACAGACAGGGATGGCTGATGTAAAGTGCACCCACATGGGCACTCACCCATGGAGGCTTCATCACATTATTTGGCATTACAAATAGAGTTAATGAGCGATGTGCAAACAGAAAAATGTGATATCCATTCTGTTTGTTTTTCTAACAGGAAATCATGGTCATTATCTCTGCTTCTCTTTCTCTCTGTGTGTCTCTCTCAGCCACGTAGTGTACAAATACGTGTTCACTTATCTATGTAGATTCTCAGTCATCCAGGTCATTGTCAAGGTTGAAAGAGTTCTGTAAGGCAACTGGACTTGAGATTTTTCAAGAAAATGCTTGGCCTCTCATCCAAGAGGCTTCTTCAGTTCTGTAACTGATAGTGGGGAGTACTACAATTTATACAATGTAGCTACATTGTATAAATATTGTATAAACAATCAATTCCCACTATCAGTTATAGAACTGAAGAAGCCTCTTGCATGAGAGGCAAAAGGTTTTCTTGAAGAATCTCAAGTCCGCTTGCTGTACTGGAAAAGTTGTACCTTGCAAATCTATGCTTCTTCTCCAGCTGCTGCTCCGACCAGGGTCGTGTTTGGGTCAGTGGGTGCCTGAGCCCCCGTTCAATTCAAATTCTGTTTCCAGACAACTGTAGACTTGTGGCGTATGACATAACTCTTCAGGCTTCATATTGAATGTGTGTGTGTGTGTGTGTGTGTGACTAAACACAGGCTTAATCAAGGATTTTGTGCCAGAGACAGGGTTGGTAATCAGCACAGCTGAGAAGCGGTTGTCAGCAGCAAGTCTGTGAAACAAGTAGACATGCATATAATCGTACAGCACATAACGTTTGAGGCATTTCAGGAAACCATACATTTTCAATCAATGTCCTTTATTACACATCAATATTCAATCAGTTATCTCCATACAGGGCTGCACATGAACTTCTTTTTTTGTTCATATCACTGGTGCTACAGAGGTTTAAAGTTTTGTAGCACAGGCCAAAAAGTAAAACAAGTCAGATGATGAATCGAAATCGGATAAAGATTTGACCAACAGAAACAAATCAGGAGGAAATTTATACCAGTTGTTGTTACAGTGTTTACTGGGTGGTTCTGCACAGGAGGAAATGGTGAGGAGTCAGAAAGGGTTTAAAAAGTAGGAGGAAAAAAAGAATAGTCTTGATATTTTTGGTTAGATGGTGCCTTTGCATTTTTTTGGCTTCATTTCTACCCTGCTCTGGTACTGTGGTATAACCATGTATTTAGGCACAGCAGCTCTGAGGTAAACAGCAACATGCTCATGATGACAATGCAAACACACTGATGTTAAGTAGGTACAGCATTTACTCTACTCATCATATCAGTTCGGGGACAATATTTAGTACGCTGAACATATGCTAGTTGAGGCTGATGGGAATGTCACTAGGTATTTGGTCATAAATTTGATTTGATATGTTGACCAGAGAAGTTTAAAGTTAAACATTGATGAGAAGATACTGCAGCTACTGATATAACTGACATGTCTGAGCAAGCTGCAGCCTGACTCCTCTTGTCAAGCCCCACCAACATCCAGGACTCATGGGAAACGGTGTTCATTAAACACTGCAAAAAAAATATAATTTTTCCAAAGACTACTACCACAGCATACTGCTGAGACAGGCTCTGTGTTTGGTTATTAGCTCAGCTATATATTTTTAACTTGTTTTTCTTACCTCTGGAACAGAACCCAGAAGTTCTGGTTTCACTTTTGCTCTCGATATATAATTATCACAGTTTCTCTATTTTATCACACTGTCAAAACAGTCTCAATCTGTCTCAAGGTATAGGGTATTGCAGTAACACTCACAGTGAATATGAATTATTCAGTGTTATCGAAAAGAAATCATACAGAGTATATTCTCCTGTAATCTCTCTTTCCTTCTCTCATACCTCTCTGACTCTGGATGCTTCCCACTCAGTTCGACTCTGTCTCGCTGTTGCTATCGATCTCAGTGCCACCCTGCCCACTCCAGTTGACCCTCTTCCACTTTCTTCTCGCACTCCTCCACATTCTCCTCGCTTCCCTGCATCGCTTTCGTGCAAATTCGCTGTCATCAGGCCATTTTCTTGTCTTCCTGTCCCCTTTTTTGTGTCTCAGTTTTGCTCTCAAGACCCACACCTCTCTTCCGTTCCTCCACCTCCTCTCTGACGTGTACCCTTCCTCCCCAGTTTTTGTCCTTGTTCTCATCCGCATCTTATACAGTTCAGAGCTGCCCTCAACCCCCCCTCCCTTTTTCCATCATTCACATCCTTACTGTGTGCTGTACGCTCGCTCCCACAACTTTGACTCGCCCTTGTAGTTGTATTTTACAAGGTTGGGTTATGATTTTTTAAAGTAAACAACTTGCAGGCATCCTATGGGAGCACCCTGCTGCTGTGCTCCGGTTTCAATCCAAAATGAAATGTGGTCCCAGCGCTGCACTCCATGCCTGCCAGACTTCGATGTAAATGCCAAGGAAACTTTGCGACAGGAGCCAGGGATTAAAAGGCAATGAAAAGAAACAGGGAATGGAAAGCAAGGACAAAGAATGTCAGAAAATGTGTTTTGCGGGTAATTGGTTCTATTCGTGAACATGGAAATGTATTCCATTTGCGAGATTGTGCATGCAGATGCCATATCATTAAAATAATCCAGAAGTGATGTGTTGCTGAGAGTGCTGGAGGAAGTACATGTTACCATGGTTGCATGTAAGAACTGAAGTGATCTGGTGGGTTGTTATAGCCTAACATTCCAACAGATACAGTGTATAACCTATGTGGACTCGTAAAGCCTTGTTATATAATCAAAAAATGTGTGTGAATATGAATGTTGTCCCGCGTCCTTCAGGTGGTCGTCAGGGAAAGATGCCGGTGACGGCGCTGGAGGCGTTTGACCTGGAAATGAAGAGCTGGACTCGCTACCCCTGCATTCCCAGCAGGAGAGCCTTTTCCTGCTGCGCCATGAATGAGCGAAGCCTCTTCAGTCTGGGCGGCCTCCAGCAGCCGGGGCCGCACAACTTCTACTCCAGACCCCACTTTGTCAGCACCATGGAGGAATATGATCTGGATCAAGGTAAGGGCGGACCTCACTATGCAGCAGGTGGTAACATTAGAACTCTATCTTCCTCTCTCCCACCCCCAGCCGATGTCGTTCTCTTACCAGGCGGGGTGGACGTGCCAGCTGATAGCTGCTAACCCACTTTACATGTTTAACCAAGCTGAAAAAAAGAGGAGAGGATGGGATGAAAAGTTCAAGGAAAAGAAGTGAAAAGCCCTCGAGATAAAAGCTTTAAAGTAACTAGTGAATGAATTAAGTGCTGCAGGTGGCTGCAGCAGTCGCATTGCAGAGGGCAGCTGGAGAGGAGGCGCAGAGCAGCTGAGTCCAGTAAAAACACGTCTAGAGTTATACAGCTGCAGTGATCGTGGCAGAAGACAACAGTAATGTATTACTTAGTAATATATTACTGTGTTCACTGTAGACTGCTGTAGCTTCTGTTATAATTATTATTATTTTTTTTTACATTTTGTAGAACTACACAGGGTTTTTTATTTCCTATGTCATGCTCAAAAATGTTGTAGTTAATTTAAAGTCATGACAGTGTATCTGTATGGGTGGCTGGTGCAAGTGCAGTGCAGTGAGTGGCAGAACTAACCAGTGGGTGAGACTGATGGATTCAGTTATAGACAGTGGTGAGGCAACAGTCATGAAGGAAAAGACAGGTCATGTACTCATAGCTCTGATTAGAGAGATTGATTTTACAGCATTTTCCTCCACTTTAATGTCAAAGCTGTGGAGACTATTTCGTCTCAGTTTGGTTCATTTGCAGGCTGTCTTGTTTGCAGCCTAAAATAACCGCCTGCTTGGTGTCTCACAGCGTATGAATCCCACCCTGGAGCACTTTGAATGGGGCGGGAACACGATGTGCTCTGTGCTCATAATCCAACCCAAATATAGGGAGGTTGTGCATCTGTGGAGTCAGGCCGTATCAAATCTGATGGTGATGCTGATAGAGGAAGTCATTTTGCCACACAACATGTCTGACCAGTGAACGACAGAAACAAACACTGTCACAGGGCTGACAAGTTGTGGCTCACATGAAATGTTGCTGCATAAAACACAACTGAAACTGGTAAAAACAATAAAATGTCTTCTGATCTGGATGATTACACCTAAGGGGTGTAAAAATTCCCTCAGGACCTCACAGTGCAGCCGATGACTGGGGGTCTGGACAGGCAGTGCACTGGGCTGAGTTGAAGAAGCAGACTGATTCTGGAGGAATATTAGGAGCTCAGTGCACTGAGGAAGACTAGTTCTGGTCATGGGGCTCGTGGAGTCTGACTGAACTCTCTGGAGACTTGCTGGATGTGCACCAGGGGACCGGACTTGTGGAGCTGGCTGAGCTTACTAGGGTTACGTTAGAAAGATTGACAAGCAGGACAGGCACATTTGAGCTGGACCGAAGATACCGGAGAACAGGGATTCTAGGGCCGTCCGAGCACACTCGTGGTTGCGGGACACATCCAGCAGGGGATCTGGAGACGGGATATCCTGAGAGCTACCGTCAGAGGCAGGGCTGGACGTGGCAAAGCTCACAGATAGCAGGAGAAAAGTGAACCGCGGAGGGCGGCCGAACAGTGTGGCAGGGTCTGGGTGAATTCACCTGTGCTTTAGACTGCAGGCTTGTGGCAGTATTCACAGCTTTTACTTTGAGGCTGCATTTTGCAGCACTGTGTAAGATTAGCACCCAAAGCATTCCGAATCATTACCTTGAGAACAGGATGAGCTATGATAAACTTTAATTAGCCGGCATTATTATTTTGTGCTAGCATCACAACATCTGCTCCAAATCCCATTTTGAGCACCATGAAAACAGAACAGTGTGCCTCCCTCATATATTAGCCTGTAATTATGTCTGTTATTAACAAGCATGAGACATCTGATACTCAGCTCAGTGGGAGAGTACAATTTTTGGATGCAGATGAAGGAAAATCATATCCCTGTTGTTAGTTTAGGGGATTACTGTGGTTTAACTAACAACTAGGCAAGTGGGCTTTTCGGTGGAGGGTAGCTCAACACTGAGGGTTCAACACACAAAGCAGTTCTGTCTTCCACTATCGTGATACAACACAAATGGTTCTGTTGTAGCAATATTTAACATTGAGTTTATGGCATTGGTATCATATTATAGGGGCTGCTTCACTTGTACAGTAATGCATCTTCCTGACTTTTATTGCACTTGACTTTTATTTAGTGCAAGGCATCTGAAAATAAGGTGATGATGACATGGGTGTTGTCATTGGACAATTAAAAGTTTCGAATCACGGAGAAAGGCCGTCCATTTTAAAACTGTGAGTGAGTGAGCATTGTGTGACATATACACAGCATATCCCATTTAATCCCAAATTTTTCCCAGACACAAAAATATCCAAATCATGTGCCATTAGTATCCCTTTGAAACAATCAATCATCATTTTTTGAAATTTTCATGGAAAAGTGTGTGAAAAATTGTGTTTTATGATCGGTCACAATTGTGACCGGTTGGATACTGTGTTGTATCAACCATTGGACAGACTGAATACAGGTCTATTTGACCTGTGCAGTGTGTGTGTGTTTGTGTGTGTTTCTGTGTGTGTGTGTGTGTGTGTGTGCATGTGAACTCTATGTCCAACTGCATTCTCCTGTCTTTCCTTTTTTTCTTTGACAGTCCATGGTACAGTTTGAAGCACTCAATGTGCAGTGGTACTTTTCATTTCTCACATGCATAGGTAGTGCGTTTCTCACAATGGCGACATCTCTGGAACCAGTGCATCGTGTTAATTGGCCAGTGGGAAGCTTTGTCGTATCTTGCCTGATCTTCAACGGTAGCACTCAGTAGAGGTCTCCTTCCATGGCTCAGTGGTTTCATTCCAAACCTTTGCAGAAGAGACTGTGAGACTATCCGTGAGAAGGTGAGCAGGTCGATGGTCCCTCCAATAACATCTCTGTAAAAGAGTTGTAAAGAGCCATTTACAAGAGCACTGTTGATAGACCATGCAAAGATGGGCCACCACCACTTCTTTGACCTGACTGAGATATGGTATCATGAAACCTGTAGGTCGTGAAGGTCTACACCACCTATGTGCTCCTTGTATCGTTCATCCATGTTTGTTGCCACTGTGACAATGTTATTGTCTTTTAATGGACCAGCACAGACTTAGCACAGAACCTCAGAGGTTCCCCTGGGTAACTTCATGAAGGCATTCAGGGGTTTGAATGGGACATCAAACAGGTGGTTCTGCCTCATGGTTCCAGAGCTCCCATATCCTCTTTTTGTCATCTCATCCATGAGTGAAAGAATGGTAAAGAGGTTGTCATGGAAGAACTTGCAACCTTGAGGCAGCTGAGCTTGCTCTGCCAAACCTATGATAATGCTGGGTCCCTGACCCAACCCTGTCTCTGGGAGGAGAGTGTGCAATTCACAATATGGCTCCATGTGGTACATGTATCCACTGGAATAGGGCGAGGCTCCATACCTTATAACCAAAGCGAATTGGTTTGCCTTTGATAAATTTTTACATCCATTCCAGCCATAGTATGGGATCATGCTCTCATCCAATTACAGCCATTCCTGAAATGGCATGATTTTGTATGAGTGACTGAGCTCAGAGAAGATGGGTCTAACCTTAAAAAATGGATCATCAGTGATCTTGGTGTTGTCAACCACTTGAACTGAGGCCATTATATCATCAAAGCATTGCACCTGAATTGTGTACATCATTGTCAACTGACCAGTACATGTGTTTTCTTGGGACAGAGCTGTATCCACTTGCAATTAGGATCCCATAGAAGGTGAGGAGCTCATCCATACCTAGATTCAGTTGCTTTCCCTTGGTCTGGGTGGAGTAGAGGTTCTCTCTCAAAGTGGGTGGATACATCAGTAAGAAAACATCTACTGGATTGGGGCAGTTTTGTTTTACACATTCTGCAGCATTTGGTCTGTATACTGTGTATTCTGGAATAACAGCAGTGGAAGGCCTCTTGGATCGCTTAAATACTCTATTTTTGACCACTTGCAGTTTTGCCCTTGGTTCTTCTGGCTGACTTGGCTGAACCCTTTGGCACTTAGAGGCCCTTGGGTCTTCTGTCTGGACCCTCTAGTGCTTAGAGGCCCTTGGGTCTTCTAGCTGGCCTTCATTTTTATGGTGGGAGGTGGGGGAGCTGGAACATGGGAAGGGGGAAGGAGGTTGGGGAGGGGAAGGGGGTGTGGTGAAGGGGAGGCCATCATTCCAATCATGCTCTCTTTGCATAACTTCTGCATATGCATTCAACAGCCTTGCTGGCAAATGGCCTGTTTCCCCCTCATAGTCCATGTCAGACCCATCACTGTCACAATCACTGAGTACAGCATCTTTTTCATTTTGAGGAATGATTGCAATGCTGCATGCCTTGTCTGGGAACTCATCTTGAGCCAACAAATCAAGAATTTGACTCAAAGTAAACTTAGGTAGAACAAAGAATGTTAGGTAGCAGCAGAAAGTAAGGTAGAACATTTTGACTATGTGTATTAGAATGTAGATACAATGGGTTATCCCACCAGTCATTATTGTTGCTGGTTTGTGAGTTCTATGACCACATTAAACAAAGTTGAGTAATTGCAAATGCATATATCAATACTAGACTCCTTAAACATGATGTGTACCAAAAATCTATGTCCTGTCTTACATACTTTACTACCCTTTTCTTTGGGGGCTTTCTTGCTGCCATCCTCCTCTCTTGGCGTAAACAGCTCTGGTTATATGACAATTTACAACAGTAAACATGCGACACTGCACATATTTCACTGAGACCCTTTATTATTTCAATATCTGCTGGAAACGCATTGATAGATCAATCAGTAACATTTTTATAGCCTCAGAAATGAAACATTTTTTTACAGTCACTATTGTGACCGGTGGGATTAAATGGGATATGTTCACGTGACAAGGTTCTCTGGTGTTTCTAAATCATGGCTGTGATCCTTCCCTAACCTTAACAACATGGTTGTTATTGTAACCACCATGACCTTAAAGAAGTAGTCATTTTAACAAAAACCATGATCTTTCCCCTTAAAGTAACCAAATCATTTTTGCTCATTTACTCTTTGCCTTGCTTTCAGTAGCCTCAGGCTGTTTTCATATTATATTACTGACTCCCTGTGGATAAGTGGGAAAAATCTCACATTCTCACACTCCTCTGGTTATGATAACACTGCATGTACATGTATGATGACTGAACTGTCAGAAAGCTGAATGCTGCTGTATATAATGTGAAATCCAACATCAGAGTGTAGCACAGACATCACGATAGTAATAATTAAACACAGTTGGGAGTGAATTATATTGCTCTCATCTCTGATTTTTTTACAGTCACTCACACTGGCATTTTAAACTGTTTTCCATTCCATTAATTTTTCAAATCTTCATGAGCAGAATGAGAAGTTGCCAGCCTTTCGTGATTCTCACCTGGAGTTTTGAACAACAGATCTGACCAAAAGCATGGACAGTATAATTACTTACATGAGTAACAACTGCTTATATAATTCGAAAGCAGGCTTGCACATGTTCCAGCATGTGGGCATGCAGCACAATATGTGAGAGACACTTCAAGATGAAAGTGAAAATGATGGATGAATGGAAAACTTTGCCACCAGCAGAACAGCGGCTGTCTATTTTAACATACAGTACATGACTGACATATAGTCGTGTATTTTTCATCTGAAGTTGTGTCAGACCCTGAATCGTGTCAGTCCCCAGGAGTCTAAATAAAGTTAGATTCAGCAAGGCAGTGTCTCAAAATACCCTTCCTGAGAGTCTGGTGATTCATAGTCTTATACTCTGGATAGATAGATGGCCGTGGCTCTAAGCTATGTGCAATGAGTCGTGATCTGATTCAACTTGAGTGACATTTAAGAATTGCAAAAAAACCCCAACAGAATTGGAAGTTGAAGAAAAACAAAGAAAATCAAATGACTGTGGCCAACATTTACAGTGTTTTGGATACTAAGCAAACAGTACTGACTAATCTCTCAGCACTTCTTTGCATCCATTGACCAACTTAACATTTTGAGCTAAAGTGCAGTGAAGTGTCAAGATGATGGTGTTTTGCACCATCATCTTTGCACCAAGACTGCAGTCAGTACACCACTGGACAGTCTCTACTGTACCTGTCCTTATATGGACTCGGTGGAATGCAGCGTGATGCAAACTTTCATCCACTTCATCTTCTGTGGGACACGAGTGTGTTTCAAGAGCAACCATAGAAAGACATGACAGATTCTATTCACATTTATGATTTGCAGAGGATGAATCCAAATGATGTCCTCTTGTGCCAACATCAGGTGAAATTTGAATAACCAAAATCATAAAGAAAAGAAGAACAACATAATACATCATAATCTATAAATCCATGATAAAAAAAAATCTATTGGACATTTCACATTTAGACCCCAGAAATTATTGGGAAAAGAGCTGAGACTGGTTACAGTGCAGCCTGGTGAAGGAAGATGATTAGATATTCTACACTGATTACTCCGTTTTGTATGAATTGATTAAGCCATGAAAATATGGTAATTAGGTGGCTACATTGTGCTTGTGCCCAAGTTCTGTTTGTGTCTGCATGTGTAATACCCACATATGTTTGTGGACAAATGTACAAAGGCTGCTCAAGAACAGGAGGTGATTCAGTGTGTGCAGCGGAACCAAAAAAAGTGGCCAGTGGTGTGTGTGGCATGCAGTGTGCACAATCAAGCAAGCCTAACCTCCCCCCATCCATACTGACAATGCTTCTTTTCGCACATATAATATTTGGTTTATCCCTCTGCTTCAGCGAATCCTCTTAGTCAGGTTTAATGTGTTTGGCTTTGAAGGATGAAGGGATCTCCCTCAACTTTCAGGCCCCTCTTCTCACCTCGCCTTTGACAGGGAGCCCACGCTTGAAAGCTGTCAAAATGAATGCAGCATGGACTGTCAGTGGTTTATGCATGAACACTGCAGTGCTGCAGTGTATGCATCTGTAATAGTAATATTGATGATGGTAATGATGATATAATCCTTTTTAAGTGTGTAGCAGCTTGATAACAGAATGAACTCTATGTACTTCTTGCACAAGCATGAGACTAAAATGTTAAACTGAAGTCAAATATATATAAGCCAAAGTGCATAATATGAGAATATAGAGTGAAAAGTTTAAACTGTTATAGGAAATAAAACACAATTTTACATGTAAAGGTCAATTTGCTAATCACGGAGAAGACAGCTGATTGAAACAAAGAGGGCGTATTACAAAGCAGTAGCTAGGGTTTGAAAGACATTGCCATTTACCAGGCAGGGTAGGGTCCAAAGAAAAGATGTTGCTGTTGCATCATGGGAAATGTAGAATACAGTGATGGTGCTCTGCGATACACCTGCAGACAATCCAACCCAGACACCAGGTCTAAGGCTCAGAGGATGATGTCCTCATGTTGCAGCTTTAGTATAATCAAGATGTCCTCCATTCAAGTTTGACACCGAAGACTTTAAGAACTTTGAATGTAAAACACATAGCATGTATAAATGTGAGTGTTTCACATGGAGCATGTGGGGGTGTTGATATTTCATATTGGTAGCAAAGCTGGTGAGTATTGTGTGCTTTTTATGTGTCGTATGTGCTCATTTCTGCTGTGTCTACCTGCTCTGTGTGTAGGGGTTTCACAGCTTCTGTGCTTTCCAGCGTATACTGTATGTCTAATCTTCTGCATCTTTGTTGTCGCTTGGGATTGAATCTTATTTCCGTCGCTCCCTGTGTCATATCTCGAGCACTGGTGGTGGGGGGTGGGTTTGAAGACAACAGTGTGATAATGGATCACGGGTGCAGAGAAGCATGCGAGTGCACCGTGAAGCTAGCCATCAAAGCAACAACAATAACAGCAACATATTCATATGCGTTGTCCTCTGGAGGCTTTTGGCACACAACTCAGCCGCCATCTCCCATAAAACCCTTGGCAGAAACAGAGAGTGCAGATAAAAGATGAGAATAGAAAGGATGAATGAATAAGATGGAGGACGTGACAGGCAAACCCTGCAAGTGGGTTAAACTTGATGTAGTAGCTCAGCAGAAAATTTGGTCATGTTTATCCAGAAGACATCCCTATGTGTAAGTGTGGAAAAGAGCTGCTGTGTGATTATGCTCTTCAATAAATGTGATAACCCTCTGGGCCTTTGCTCATACTGAGCAGGTTCATTACCTGTTCATTTTTGTACAGTCTCTGAAATGTTTTAATCATGGTGATTTGCATTTAAATGTTCCCCACATTAGCATTCAGGGCTGGTGAAAAAGTAGCGTAAATGGATGTTCTGCTGTTCGCTGTGAGTCACGGCTCTGTGGAAGATACAATATCTTCTGCTGAAAGAAGCCAAAAGAAGAAAAACACCTGGGACAGACTGTCATGTGTATCATGATGAAGTGACACCACCAGTGCTTTTTATGTGCATGCAGCCTCTTTGTGGTTTACTTGAAAACACAGTACCTGTTTACCAAATTTACCAGGTAAAGTTCAATGAGAAACATGTTTATGTACATTGAGTTACTCTGATGCTGAGAGCTGAAGAAGTGGCCTGATGAGCAGGTGAGGGGTGGCCTGATGTCACTGACTGCGCGGTGTGATAGACCCCAGTCAACAACTTTCGTGGCCCCAACCTGTTTAATGACACATTTTGCATTGTAATGACGAGTCGCTGTAACTTGAGATATTTCACTTGTGGCACAAGTCATCATCAACATTCCAAATGTTGTTTGCAGTTAATTCATGCCTCCCTATTACTTCTTCACATTCTCTGAAAAGCATTGCCACATTGTGTTTTTTAAACTGGTGGCCGGTGCCAGGCTTCTGGGTTTGGCACTCATAATAAATATTTTAATGCAAGCTGGTATTAAAGTTCCGTCACCTGTACTTTTATGCAAATTAATTTTATTCAATCTTTTCTCATCCATTATAGTAAACTGATAACTTTCCCCCAGCCATTTATGTATCTGTATCTAACATGATACAAGTTTGATGAGTTTCACTACCAATCAGGCAAAGCGATCACAAAAATAATTGAAGTAAAAATAATACTCGTTAACTCAAACCCGACTGAATCAGCTGACTTTTTATTTTATCCCTGATTGGAGAAATTGAGAGTTTTACAACTGACACATATTACAACCATCCCCTTACATCCCAGGCTGATTGCTATCTTTTATTGTTAAAGGTTATAAGTAAAAACAACCACAGTCAGACTCCTGAAAGGGGTGGCCAAACTAATTGATCCTCTGCACAGCATGAATAATCAATCTATAGTCTCACTGCGTGAGCATCTGTCTAACCAGGCCTGATAATTAACATGTAAAATAAAAGGACAAACGCATTGGAGAAAACCATTTAATTATTTTCTTACCCTTTTAAGTGTGGAAATACATCCAGTGACAGCTGTCACACAATCAGAAATCTGGATCTCTATGTCTATGAAAAATTCCTTGGTTTTCATCTCCGTTGTTGTCATGGGCCACCATAAAGAGCTGCTGATCAGCAGGTTCATTTTTATGCATCGCCATTCATGAGGTGCTTTGCACTGATCGTTTATGGTCAAATGTGGGCATGTAGAAGGCTGGATGATTATTTTTTGGAGCACTGCCTGTTTTAGAAATGAGGTCCCTGATCTTTTAAAAAAAAGTTGTACGGATAGCACAAAATTACTGCAATCCAACAGCTGTGTCACTGACTGCTTTGATCCCTTTTTCTCCTTGGATGTTTGTTGATACACCTTCATATACACCTTCATACTTCATACAGTATTCTTGTAAACAATGGAGACCTGGTGCTACAGAATATTCACTTTTGAGCCTTTTTTGGTGAAAATGTTGACTGACAGGTGAAGCACTTAACTCCTCTGCATTCTGCAAATGCCCTTTCACTCTTCATCCCTTCATCTGTCTGTTCCTTGTTCTCCTTCACCTGCATCAAGATTTAATTTTCACCAGTGGGCGGTCCACAGAAGGATCTGGCTGGTGGATGATGCCATTGATCATCGCTGATGGCTGAAAGCAGGGCACACATGTACATTACAATTACAGTGTCTGTGCTATAACATACATACAACAAATGTGTAAATATGTATATATATCCATATGTATAATGCAGTTCACATTTACTGCTAATGATGTCCCATTACCTTTTTTGGCCCTGATCCCATTTACTTAATTGTTGATTAAACAGCCTGTGTATCTAATATAGTAACATAACACAGGTGTAGACTCATTTAATCTCACTTACCTTGTTATTTATGAGCATCATAATCCAGTTAGTAAGGGTCACTTTTCACTGTAATGTCTATAAACTTAAATCATTGATATGATAGGAATAAAGGTGAACGTTCACTTGGACAATGTCTTCCCTGAGAGCGACACGAATACATCTCACAATGTTGGACGACACAGCTAAAGTGAGAAGCTGTATCTGAAGTTTTTCTAAACTGCTTTGCTAATGACCATTAGCTTCAGTGCTCAGTAAATCTGCATATTCTTCCAACATCAGTGTCTGCCACCACCACCCCCCCCGCCCCGCCCCCATTTTACCATACATATTCATATATACATTATGTAAATCACCCAATCCTAAACCACAGCTCTCCCCAGCCACGTCTCAACCATCTGAACCAGGTCACTGGGTTGATTTCTCTGCTATAATTTCCTGCAGGGTTTGCTCAGCAGAAACTTGTGTGAAAGTTAATATGTATTTTGGAGCTCACACATTTGATAAAGCCTTAACCCCACCCGCCTGCAGACACGTCTCCTAGAGATGCTCTGCCAATCAATCACACTCCTCCTTACACCATTAGTATGCAGGACTGCCAGCTTGATGGCTTGTAGTGGAAATGTTTTGTCAATTCATTCCTTAAAACTCCCTTCAAGATTTTTTCCTTCTGTCATTCCCCCTCCCTCGTTCCCTCTCTCCGATTCCTCTCTTCAGCCTCATGGCACAGATTATTCGGTAAAGTGAAGCCTGTACAGATTTGAATTTGAAAGCCGGAAGATCTTGAGCTTCACTGGTTAGATCAAAGATATTTGATATTTACAATGACATTTGGATATCTCAGGCAAGATACACAGATTGTGTAGACTGCCAACAACAAATCTAAATTATACTGTCGTACTGAAAAGATAGAACCTGTAACTGTGTGAAGATCAGCATTTTTGTTATGCCCCGCACTTACTGCTGCTATGCCAGTCAATGAAATGAAGTTTACATCAATAACGCCATTTTTTTTACTACAGAAACTGTCAGTCTTACCCATTATGTGTGTGACTGAGTGAATTTGAAGATCAGTTAGGCCTTGTCTCCTCGGCCATTCCCTTTCAGCTTGTTGCTCTCTCATCCTTTTCTCACACAGCCCTCCTCCTCCTCCTCTCACATCCAACTCCCCTGGCCTCTCACTTTTTAAAGGTCTCCACATTTTTTTCTCACTTTCTGTCTCATTTGAACTCTTTGACAATTTCTTCTTGCCGCTGTCCTCTGTGGCCCTGCTCTGATTCACACATTCAGTATTTCACACTCGTCCTTTCAGTTTACACCTGCTCAGGAGAAGAGACGCTGGCGAGAAGTTCCTCCTGGAAAATGAAAAATATTTTTACATGAGAGCACAATTGTAGAAATAAGTGAAGAGGCAAATTGAAATTTGAAGGTTGTCTTTTTTATCTACTGTAATTTATTTAGTGATGTTATGCACAGTTACTTGAGATAATGTATGGTGTGATTTGGTGCTTTACAAATAAAATTGAGCTGAATTGAATTAAGCTGATAAACATCATGTACTGTAAATTTTCACAAAGCATTTCACTACCCACGGTGTTATTTGTAACTAATCCACATTTCACAGCATGTGCTCCCTGTGTCAACACTGATTAACAGACAATTACACGGTAATCAGCTCAGCTGACATTCATGCTTTGTTGATTAGGAGAGAAGCTCTACCTTGTGAAATGTCAAAGAAAAGCCGCCGATCCAAATCTGATGACTCACTTTTATTCTGTTTACCTCACCTGATCTCACTTCCTTTCAATCATTTCAAGGCTTTCAGCTAATGTTGATAATGAGTTTCATTACAAAAAGATGCCTTCCGGCTCTTGTTCAGGAGATTGTAGTGGTGGGGAAATGCAACAGGTCATCACCACAATATGTTATCCTCCTGTGTGTTTTACTCACCTTGTAGCAAAGATGTGACGCTGCAGACATATCAGTATGCAAATGAACATGCTGGCTTTATGGTAATTAAGCACATTTAACTGATCTTCTAACTGACGGGAGCGCAAATAACTGTAATTATGATAAGTGTGAAGCTGCTTCACTGCAGAATAGGCATGACACATCTGTTGTCCAAGTGTGTGAGTGACAACCAAGCTTACTTTTCAGACTATTATTGGCTAGGACATGCTGTCACAGAAAGTCTATGAATTGACCCAAGGGAGTGCTGGTGATGATGGTGTATGTGTGTATGCATGAAAAAAAGCATCGTAGGTTGTCATCACAGTGGCGAATCAAATGTGTCTGAGCATGTCTGGTTGAGATGAGCGAGGCTGGACGGGGAGAGGAAGCAGGGGAACAGAAAATAGTTCATTATGCAGTGCCATATGTTTTCCCAAGCTGCCTGAAATCCACAAGCCGTACACAGGAGATGTGCTGTGTGCTGGTCAGTGTTGAGCAGTTACAAGTTACCTCTTTCAAAAATAATTGAGTGGCATTTCCAATCACTGCATAAAAAAGTAATTACTAGGGATAAGTGGTTACTTATACATGCCTTTGCATCTCTTATTAATGCACACATAGCTGTATTATTTTAGTGCGGCTGAGACTGTGACACAGTAACAAAAACACAATTGTCATGAAGCACTGAGTCACTCAGAGTGTTTTGGTATTGTCAAATTAAAGAGCAACTGTCTCTCAGACAGGTACCAGCTACGTGTCTATATTTTCAGGACAAAAAGCTGATAATACTCAGACTGTCAACCATTGTGTGGGTTAATGCTGACTGATGGATTCACACATTTGCAGTAGCATAAAGTCAGTTGACAGCTGCATTTGTCTGCTTCAGTCCGCTTCCATTTCACAAAAGCCAAAAATAAAGAGTAACAAGTCCTTTGAAAGCTCTGTAATTGTAATAATATTGCTTAATTTGAAAAAAGTAATTAGTTACACTGCTACTTAAAAGTGGCAGCGTTACTCCCAGCACTGCTGGTAGTGGTTGATACTTCTCCCACTGAAACTATAGCTAACGGTACATGCTAATGTGTTGGTCAACACTGCTTCCAACAACACTGGCAAAAAAGCTTTGAAGAGGGTAATAGAGTTTCTCTCCACTGTCATTTCCTGTGGTGATGTCAACATTAACATTATAACAACCTCCTGGTGTATCACCATATTTAATTGCTCATGGTGCAGAGAAGTCCTCAGGGAGATGTGCTTTATAATCATCTAACACACAGACAAGTATGCACAGGCTGCCGCTTTCTTATGCAGATGTATTCAGAGACAAGCCTATTACCAAGGAAGTTGATATTGGGTGATTCTGCCAAACTCTGCTCATTAATGTATGTAAATCGAGAGGTTCTGAAACATTAGATATGAATGTGATTTGTAGGGAAACTGGGCTGACAAAAAGTAAGTCTTTTTTCTTTGTAGTGGCAGCTTGTAAATCAATCAATACTAACATTAATTCATGTTTATTCAACTTCACAACCTGTAGCTCCACCTTGAAAATGAGATGACTGGCAGCATATGAAATATTGATTGTTTATTGCCATGATTTGTACAACCTACATGATCCAAATCATGGGGTTCCTGACTCACAGCAAAATATTGATTTCATTCAAACGAATCAAAATCAAGCGTTAGAATGAGAAGCTGCAAATGTTACAAAGTCAAAGTCAAAGTGAACTTTATCGTCAATCAGACCATGTAACGGTAATTACACTGAAGACTAAAATTGCATTTCTCCAAACTCCATTGTGCAGTAATTAGGTTCAAAATTGACACACAACATGACAAAGTGCACAACAACTTAACATAAGTACAAATAAACATGACGACAATTTAACAACATATACTAACAGGCAGTGGGCTACAGTTTAGTGTATTTATGTTGTCTGGTTGGAGTATATTAATGTGCAAAAGAGCATTATGGTAAAGTACAGAGTGCACTACCTGCATGCTCTCAGTACTGGTCTTTACTAAAAGTAATATGGAGAGATGAAAGATTTGATGAAAGATTCATAAAGATGAATCTAACCTGGAACCAGCTGTCTGAGCCTGACCTCTGATGGGATTCATGTTTACTCACCACCTCAACCTTCACACCTTTACTGCGTCTCTGCCTCACTACATGAAAGGCACACTACTCCCTGCACTGGTACCTAATGCTACTATTTGACATGGATTTAAAAAAGGTGTGCAATTGTCCAATCTGAACACAATTCCTTGAATATAGGTGACACTCAGTAAAGAAACCACATGAAAAGCTAATTGTTGTACTGTGATGTACTTATATTAACACTTAAGGTTAACATACCCCTCTAAGTCGTGAAAAGCCTTTGTGATCTTAGAGACAAGAAGATAAAGAAATATCAGACATATGAAACGCTGACTGCTTAATTAAGCACTCCAATACAGACTTTTTTTTCGTATCAAAGTGTGTGATATATTCAGTAGATCATATCAAAGCCACTACATCTGTGCTGATTGTACTTTCAGTAATGACCTTGAGGTATTGACTGCAGGGCTCTCCAACACAGTTGGGTTTGTTCGAGGCAAAACTAGAGTGATTAAATCACCTGTCAGACAACATCAAGGTTTTACCAAGGGGTTTGAAGAAACGCTTGACACACCCGACTGCCCCAAGAACTCATTCAAAAAGGCACACAAAACACGCTACGGACTTGAACACAACCTCTTAATCTCTATCAGCAGAGCTCCATCATCTTTTGAAAATGACCTTGTCAGCATAAAGCGATCCATGTCCTCCAGGAGAGTGTTTACAACAGACCATCAATCCTCCTCCAGGCTCCTTTTACCCTGTCAGAGGAAATGTGTTGACTTGGGGCATCCAGTGCAGTTTTCTCTGTGGCCCATCCTTTCTATGTGAAATGAACAAGCCATAGACAGATACGCTTGGTCTCTTGGTAAGTCTTTATTACTGTAATGTATTCTTAGATTACATGCATGCAACAAAGCTTCTCCATCTGGGAGTGGAACTTCTGACAGGCTTAGTAAATATAACTCTTCTTCCATTCACAGCCATTGTATTAGGGTAGTAATTAGAGAGGAATATCTGAAAACCTGGGAAATTAAAACCAAAACTATCTGCTAGCTAGATAATCAGAATATATACTATTTGATCATTTTGGTCAACTGATCTTTTAATCTTGTCCAGAAGCAGGATCAGTAACAATGCTACATGCACAATATGCAGGTTTGCAAAAAGAGAGTTTGCAGAGTGTTTGAAACAGAAGAGGAGAGGAAAAAGAAACATACAAGAGTTTATTGTGTGATGTGTTTAGAAACATATCAGTGAGATGAGTAAGATGTTCAGCGGAAAGAGTGAAATTGAGACAAAGGCAGGTAGAGAGACTCCGCCTTCATTATTTTCATCCACGGAATCCACGGTGGCTTTAAAACAGCAGCAGCCATCTCCACTGTTGTTTTTCAGCCAGCGCTGAATCTGATATTATTCCTGTGACTGCACAGACATTCAGATAGATTTTTCAGGCCGCCTGCTGAGTACATCTCTTTCTATTAAAGCGTCATCTGCAGAATAATTGCGGTTTGCAAATCGATGATACTCTGCCATGCCGGCGGGAGCGAGGAGGCCGCAGATGTGTGGAGCAATGACTCAAAACCTGTCAGCTGCTGTCAGACCTCCAGAACCAAAGACTTGTTTTTTCCATCTTTGAATCATCTCTGTCATGTTTACACTCTCCCCAGCAGGACTTCTCTCCGCTACTCTGTGAAGTGGGTTCAAAATTTGAAGTACGAATACTAACTGTTGGATTTTTTTCCTTGCTTTTTCTGTTTCGGAAGCTGTGCGCTCTTATCTTTCCCACCAACATATTTTGTTGTAAGTCATTTGATTTCTCTTGCCATGCAAAGCTGCATGAGTGTGATAGTAGATGGGTGAAAAGGGATGAAAGACCAGCCAAAGAGAATGACTCATAATAGAACGATGGACCTCTCTGGACTCCCACTGTGCAACCCTTCATTAAAAGTATTCTTTTCTTCTTTTCTTCTTCTTTTCTTTTTCTTGTCTTCCTTTCTATCTCTTTAAAAGCAATGAAACTTTATGAAAAACTATTACTCCTATAGATGAGTAGTAACAATGATTGTAGCAATGATTCATCATTTTGGAAATGCATCTCTTTTAATCTGCCTGTCCTACTCCAACACTCATCTCTAAGGCCTACTGTTTTATACTTTTTATACTACGATCACATGGGGTCTCAATTAAGATTTCATCTGAAAACTCTGACAGAGCATTTACATTACATTTTTGTCAACTTCTGAATCCAAAAACAAATAACCGTTGGTAGGTGAAAGGGTATTTAATAAGGCTTACTGGGTTCCACGAACAGATTGGCAGGAAACAAACAATAACAAAGAAAACCAGATCTTCTCAAGTGCAGAAAACCCAAGACCCACTGGGGAGTAGCAGAGGAACAGCAGCAACACTACATGGGTAAACTGAAAAAAAGCAGGGTGAAGACAGAGACTTAAGTCCTGGGGGAAGGCAGGGATAATTGGGCACAGGTGGAACACATCAGGGCAGGGCAGACAGTCACACAGACAGGAGAACAACAAGGACAGGAAGAAAATTACAGCGAAACACACACGAGAACAAAACATTTATGGACTAAAAACACCACAGTCCAAGAGAGTCTCACAGGGGCAGGCCATGTCAAAGGGCAGACGCACCACAACTTGGTCACTATGGTTACAGTAATAAAACATGTAATTAAGTTTATGGAGGAGTCACGATTTGGTTAGGTTTAGGCACAACAGCTACTTAGGTGTCGGGAAAAATTGGAGTCTGCATTAAAAGTAAGCGCTTCCTTAAGATTACAAGACCATGTGTTGTTGCGGTTACAGTAATAAAGCGTGTTTAAGGTTGTGTAATGGTCATGTATAAAAGAAAAATATTTAATAATTGAATTCACACGGGTCTCCCATTGTTTTCCCTCTTGGTTTTGTTGTCCCAGCTTCCACCTAACACAGTCACCGTTTACACTACATCACTCACTGGGTATCTTTTGAAATTCCCATTTTATGTTTTTGGCTTTATTTTAGTTTTTCATGAATGTCTAATGTGGTGCATTGGCTATGCCACGCCTCTCTCTTCACGCTTCCCTGTGGGCACTGTGTATCTACATCCATCACATAAATGCATCAATGCAGACGATTGGCAAAGTTAGAGTGAAGGAAAGGATTTTCTTATTAACTTATTTTTAAAAAATATATCAACCAGAGCCCAAAGCTTTATGCAAACAAAACAAAAAACTGGACTGAACTCCAGTGACTTGTTTTTGCCTCACAGATACAAATACATTTAAACACAAATGGCATCACTCACCATTGACAACACATTTAGGTGATGACAGATTTTTGACCAGAGCTTATTACATCAATCATACGTAAATCAACTTTATTTACAAAAATAAAATGAATATAATCTCACTGAGTTTCTTCATTCTGCAGATACCAGCGATGCTGACCTTGACTTCATTTGGTCTGTAAATATTAGACAGAGAACAGCAGTTTGGTCTCAGTTAAAAGAAAAAATGCTGCTTCTTGCATCTGAAGTTATTTCCTATTGAAATTTAAAGTGCTTGATTTGCCATTCAGTTCTTACACAAAAAGTGCTTCAGCAGTCTCAATGCCAAAGAATATTTGCTCATTTCACAAATGTGCCCCCTTTCTCTTCATCTGTGCCTCCAGTTTAAGGTTTCTGGACTTGTGTTTTTCATGGGATTTCTCTAGTATAATTGCATGAGACATGAAGAATCTGTAGTAGCTCTGTTATGTTACATCTTTCTACCTGCTGCAAATCTATCTTTCCAAGGTGCAGGTTTATATATTTATCAACACCTTGACGTGATATTTTGAGATGAATGGTCTGCTCGGGCTCAGCTTTCTGTGGGTGGATCTTTATACTCCTTCCAGCAGCTGATTGATTGATTAACTTGTGCGTGTTTGGCCTCTGGAAGGTCATTCACAGGTCACTCTTTGTTGCACACACCAAACACATGAGCGAAGGGAATTCTTATGTGGAGAGGGATTACCATTTGTGGGAAGATGAGTTGATCTGTTAGTAGTCTAGAAGCACCAGGGTGCACGGTATGGTTATTACTGTAGAACTGATTAAAGCCTACATCAGCTTGAAGGCCCACCCACTGAGCATGCATATTTATAGGATTACTGAGAGGCAAAGGGGGGTTCATTAGCAGACCTAGCTCAAACCTGCAGCTTATGTCTTCTACCCCTCACCATTCTGGTCCTCTGTGGCCCATAAAGCTCTCCTAAAACTGAGGCATAACAATCCCTTTGTACAGCATCATCTGCAAATCAAGCAGGGCAGAATCTTTCCTCACTCACCAGACTCCCACTCAGCCCAGGCAGCCGATTTTCCTATTCATGTGGAGCAACCCAGGGTACTTTCACTCATGCCTGTGTTATGAACGAACACCAAATGTTAGCTCTGCACTCACTGGAAGTTTTCTGAAGCCTGTAAGGCGTATTGTTTCTCCTGATTGCTGAGCACATCCTCTCCATCCTCATAAGACATGCGGATTACTGCATCGATCCTTGTAATCGATTGTAGAGGGCTATTAATCAAGCCTGCATTGCAGCAACTGCCTCAGGCTGTGTGTGTGTGTGTGAGTGGATGCGATTATCTATCCGTCCAGGATGCAAATCCAGTTGCAGAGAAGAGGGAATCAAAACTTAGCATCAGAGAGCCGGAAATGAAAGCGAGAAAGGCTTTATGTTACACCAGCAGTTCCAGCAGAAAACCTAGTTAAGTGAGGAAAGAACAAACAAGACAAATAGAGTTTTGAAGTTTATTTTTACTGTAGCGTGTAATGTGTGATATAGTCTGGATTCTTAGTTCCTTTGGTAACATCAAAAACTTTTTTTAACTGATGCAGTTTTTTTATTAGAATTTTTTTAAAATTTAATTTTAAATGTATTTATTAAAATGCAGCCATCCCTCTATGGCTATAGCTTTTTGACTTCCTCTCACACTAACTTAAATGACCTTCCATCTGTTCAATGTAGATTCTCAGTCACCCAGGTCATTATCAAGGTTGAAAGAGTTCCGTAAGGCAACTGGACTTGAGATTTTACAAGAAAAAAAATCTCAAGTCCAGTTGCCTTACAGAACTCTTTCAATCTTCCATCTGTTGCGTGACTGCTTCCTGACAGCCTGTTGCAATACAGTATTTCGACAGCAGCTTGTTTGCACTTGGGTGTTAAACAGCATTTTGGTTTGGTATCAATTTGCTTGTTGCTAGCTCCTGAGAAGGAGCCTCCGCACCGGTGAAATCTCATCCTACCCGGCTGTGCAAGTTGGTGTGGATTCATTGTCAGTCTTGTCAGCCGGCAGATGCAGACGCACCCAACATATGGGAAGGACACGGCATCGGTACACACACCGTAGACCTTGTTGTAAGTCAGATGAGTGTGCAGGGACAACAAAACACTGTGGATATAGTAAGGTCATTTCTCTTCATTCTGCAAACACTGAGTGATGATTCACATGCTGAGATTAGTGCTTACGACTTACATCTGAAGCAGTGATACTGCTGTGGAATATCCAAATGGTAGTATATATTGCATTCTGGATAAGATAATGTGAAATAGTTTAATTTTCAGTTTGGTTTGTACTCTACTCTTTCATAAGGGCATCCAAGATGGAACTGTATTTTACACAGCAGATATCAACCACATGACATGGTCAGGGTTCTGGACCAAGAAGCACAGGAGACCAGAGACACGGTGTACAGGATTTCTTTGTTGAGACAGAGCAGGAATATCCCATAAGGCAAGACCAGGCGGCGATGGCAGGACGCACGCTGGTCGCAAGTCTTACAGGACATGGACGTCAAAACAGCCAAGGAATGCAGGATAACATTGCAATCATCTGGCACAGTGTGAAGAGAGAGCTGGGTTTTTATAGGGACAGAGTGATTGCTGATAATGAGTGTCAGGTGTGTCTCCTCTGCCTGTCGGGGACCAGCCACGCCTCCTGCCACTGCCTGGGGACAAGAAGAAAAACAAAAGAAGGAGAGGGAAAACAGCTGAAAAGCAGAAAAAGCACTGAACCATTACACCACACTTATATAATATCTATGAAGATTCTCAGTCATCCAGGTCATTGTCAAGGTTGAAAGAGTTCTGTAAGGCAACTGGACTTGGAATTTTCTAGAAGAAGTTTCACCTCTCATCCAAGAGGCTTCTTCAGTGCTGAACTGACGGTGGGGAATACTGGAATTGATATACTGTGGGTGTTGAACGTGGTTTGGGAAAAAATGGTGCCACAGGTCCCTCCCATTGAGTGGGCCGTTAGAATCACCTGGGCAAGTGTTGACAGCCATGAGAGTGTTAATATATTCTTCAACCAGCACCAGATCCCTGTACACTTCAGACCCAGCAACACCCTGAGACAAAGAACTGGTACATCCCAAAGACAAGGCACCCAGACACAAGCTGGACAATGTAGTGTGCGCTGTTCAGTGTAGTGAAGTGTGCATGAACCTGTACATTGGGGAGACCAAACAACTGCTACACAAGCGCACGGCCCAACATAGGAGGGCCAACTCCTCAGGACAGGACTCAGCGGTTCACTTACACCTCAAGGCCAAAAAGGACACTCCTTTGAGGACAATAATGTACATATTCTGGCCAGGGAAGACAGATGGTTTGAGAGAGGGGTAAAGGAAGCCATTTTTGTCAACCTGTGTCTAAGACACAACCTGTCACCCACCTACAAGGCACTCTTAGGAACAATAACCAGAAGACTCATTTCTCACCTACCCCCTCCGGATCCACACATCACGGAGGCAGATGACCGAAACTAATCTGACGAGGCGGTTAACACATTAACACTCTCATGACTGTCAACACTTGCCCAGGTGATCAGCCCACTCAGTGAGAGGGACCTGTGGCACCGTTTTTTCCCAAACCACTTTCCACACCCACGGTGTATAAATTCCAGTACTCCCCACCATCAGTTCGGAACTGTAGAAGCCTCTTGGATGAGAGGCAAACATCTTCTAAAAAATTTCAAGTCCAGTTGCCTTACTGAACTCTTTCAACCACACTTAATAATATTCCAGTACGATTAATTAATTACAGTTTTGCATAAAAAACATATGATGAGAAGAAAGTAAACTAAATGCTAAAAACTACCTCAACCATCAACAACAGTAGAATGATCCTCATAAATCTTTGCATCAGTGTCAAGAAATCAAATTCAGATGCAAAGTGCATTGTAGAACCTTAAGAGTGAAAATACCTTTCTGATTTCTGATTTTATGAAAGAAATGATTATCTGCTAACTGCTGTGTGATCAGCTGTTGAATTGAGATCACTTGTGCTGCAGGGGTTTGAGAGGATCTGAGAGGCTGCTACCCTCATCTACTCGTTTCCTTGCCAGTATCTTCCCATTTTTATCAAGAGATGACATTTAGAAATGGGGTGAGGTGGAGTGAAGCTGTACCCTTCCATTTGGCAGAAAAAGTGTGTGTGTGTGTGTGTGTGTGTGTGTGTATCAGAGAGCCTGTAAGAGTTTTTGTATGTGCAGGTGAAAGTGTTTGCAGAGTGAAAGGCTGGTGTCTGGGAGGGCGGAGCAGGAGAAGGGAGAGGATTGATTCAGACCTTTAAATAAAATGCGCTCTCCTCTTCCTCCAGCTGAGCCCTCCAGACAGATATCTGGCCCACACGTCACTCAGCTCACCCGCTCTCAAACGCCGCCATGTTAGCATGTCCGCCCATGTGTGCAGCCCCAGCAGTGGGCCAGTCCGACGGGAACAAGAGGAATGTTGGCCAAAATAAATTATGGCCTGCTCGTTCCTTTTCCCCAAAAGTTAGTAGTTGGCTCTGGCAACAGAATTAATAATTTGTGCAGACAAATGGCAGCATGCCCTCCCCAAAGTGGCCCATTTGTCCTCCTATAGGTCGAAGCAGCAGTGAAAAAAGCTGCATGGGAGTTCTCCTCTTTGAGGGAGAATGGCTCGCTCTGTCTCTTGGTCGCTTTCTGCTTGATCAGTCTTGTGTGTGAGGCTGTGCGTGAGAACGCACATGTGTCAGGCTCCTATGTGAAAATGCACACGTGCACCACTTCCTGGCTACACCAAACTTTAATTTGACAAAGGTGACGTGGCTAATGAAATTTTTTATGGACTGTAACAAGGGATGCAATATATTCAAACACAACATCCTCATTTATAGAATGCAACTTCTCAGATAAAGCTCCACAAGTGTTCAGATCCACATATTTGTAACCGGAAGGTAACAAACAGCAAATTCACAGGACGTGTCATTGAGGAGGGTGGAAGGCCTGCCACCGTGGAGATGGAGATTAAAGAGATTAAATATAAAGAAAAAATATATATATAAAATATAAAAAAAATCTTAAACTCTTAAAAATGTTAGAGTGAACTGTTGGTGGTTTATTAACTTTATTGTATCACTGTTTGTGTTATTATGCTCTATTTTGTGTGTTTCTTCCCCACTGTGCACCCTGCATATTTGCAGAAAGCCCCATCCAGGGGGACAGGCACCACAACTGATAAGAAGCTCTGGTCCGTACATCTGTCTCTATAGAAAAAACAACAACCAATGAAAACATATACACACACTTATCAGTGCATCAGAGAATTGGAGAAGCTGAACTGAAGCCAGAGATAGCTGAGACACTGACACAGCAACACCGTCAGGGTTGTTTCCACCACTTTATCTGCAGATGGCCTCAGGAAGTATAAGTTACAAGCTTGCATGCCTGTTTGAGAGCGCAACTCCTGACTCCTCTCTTGCCGTATATCTGCACAATAATGGTATGTTATCTGGCCTTTCCATTTTCTCCAGCTGAACGGCTGATTTGTTGCAGCCAGTATATCTATTAGTGAGCTGCTGGTGGCTCCGCATGCCCCTCCTCTTACTCACAGATTACCATTTAGCTGCTTTGCAACTCTGCCATTGCTTCCCTGCAGCCAGCACTGCAACACATCAGTGTTATCTCACATATACTCCTCTCCACTCCTCCAAGCCCTTCATTGTTTGCAGTAAATCAAATTTACTTAATGTATCTAGCTCCTAGACATTCGAAACATCTTTGAAAATGTGTTGATTCCCTCATTTCTCAAGAGCTTAGTTTTTTCATCCTCTTATCCTTCCCCATCATTATTGCTGACTAAGAGAAATGAGAAATGAATTTTTTCCATCCAAAATATGTTTTCTTTTAATTCCCTTGGGCAGTGATGCGCAAAATTCCAACTTACAGTAATGTGAACGCATGAAAGTTCAAGAGAAAAACGGCACCTCTGCTGGGAGGCTTGGCTGCAGTAGAAGTGTGCTCACAAACAAAAAAACCCATCTGTTAGGTGAAACTAAGCTTATTGTGTTAAGTTATACAGGGGAGCTGATTGCTCAGCAGGGGGAGTGTGTCGTTCATTAATCGAGAGGTAGGTGGCAAGATCCTCCAGTCCGCATGCTGAAGTGTCCTTGTGTGTGAATGGTTGAATGTTTGACATAGTTTAGAGGTCAATGAGACTACTAGAGAAATGCTACATAAATGCAGTCTTGTTAACATTCACCCATCCATCTATCCACTGATCGATAACATTATCCTGATGTTTTCCCAGTCAGTCTAGCTGTGGTGAGTGGAACTTTACCCCCCAGGGGTCCTTCAGCATTTCCCAGCAGTGTTTCTTGGATTGGTCCAGAGTGTCGTTAATTTCAGTAACACTGAACTCACGTTCCTGTTTCTTCTTAGAACAGGTAACAAGCTCATTGTCTTTTATTCCATGCATCCCCCTTCCGTTACCCAGAAATACAACTCAACTGTCCCCTCTGGAGATGAGCGATGTAAAACTCCTATAGGCCATTTGCAGATGGGTCTGGAACCTCAGCTCATTTTCCACTTCCAAGGGGCGTCATCAACGGCTCCAGACCAAAATGCCTCTGGACACACTTGGATTGACCTGCAGCCAATCAGAACATTGAAATGTGTGACACATTGCAGACTGACAGAAGAATGTTAACAGAGTACAGTGTGCAGAAAAGAGCTGTGATGCTAAATGATTTACACAAAATATATCAACTGTCGCTAACTGGGGTTTCATATCATCATATGATCATATATATATATATATATCCACATCAGCAGCAGACGTCTTGCTTCAGTGGCACTACTCTGTCAGTCATGGTATCAAAGCCATGCTATTTTAGATAAAAGGTTGTGATTGGTCTGAATGGGGAAGGGGGGCAGACCCACCTATGAGAGCAAGTGAACATGAGCTCTCTGAACGGTCTGGTTGCTAATCTTGACTCTAATCCAAACCAAATGGTGTGCAATGAAATAGTGCAATGGATGATTCAGTGGAACACCAATGAATGAACACATCACTTCATAGACTCCATTAATACACTAATGATGGTGTTCAAAAAATAAGGCACCAATACAGGCAAAGCAAGAAGTGTCAAGATTGTATTTTCTTAGACAAATGATGAAAAAGGAAACTCTCACAAAGTACATTTTTTTATCGCTTGACATTTAGCTAAATACACTGATTCCCTTTCTTGCCAATGAGATAGGTGAATGTTGACTCAAACTCAGAGTAATGTGAATATGTATAGCGTTGTATAAATAATTCATATATATGAACATGCTAAGATATATACAATAACAATATTCACAGTATGAACAATGAGATGATGCAGAAGCTACAGCAGGCAGTTGCAGGTAGAAATGTAAATGTGACTATAGGGCAGAGTTTAACAAGGTGACAGCTGACAGCTATAGACATGCCAATTGCATTGATCTTCTCATCTAACTAGTGGCATGAAGACAAAGTGTATTTCCTCAAATGTTGAGTGATTCCTTGAGGAGGTGAATCAGCTATAGCTTGGGGAGTAAATAAAACAAATTCCCGTTTTAATTAACCAGAGTTATTCCAGTCCCCTGCTGAGCTCTGCTACTATTTACAGTTTGAATGCCTATTATATACAACTCATTATTAATGAGCATGATTTAAAATGAACAAAAACAAAAATAAACAAAACTGTATGGCCATAAGTAGTTTTTTTGTTTCAGCTAAGCCCAATGAAGTGAAGTCTAAGTGCTGTAGCAAACAGTGATTTTAGACAATGTTGTGGCAGCAGTTTGTGCAAAGACCTTCCATGAACTACTCTTCTGAGTTTGGTGTGGACAAACCTTACTGGTCTTTTCAGAGACCAACAGCCTCATCCAAAGCATTTGGGATGAACTGGAGCGATGACTGTGAATTATGCAATGTTATTGTTGGACATAACTGATGCCCTGATGGAATTAAATGTTCAACAATCACATATAAGTGTATGGCTAGGTGGCTATTTTGTGTTGTTTGCCTTCAAAATACCTTTGGGAATGTCAAACTTTGGTTTGCTGTTTTCTCACCTCTGGCAGGTATCTGGCTCAAACCCAGCCGAACGTCCAGGATGAGGGAGAAGAGGGCTGACTTTGTGGCAGGATGCCTGGGAGGAAGGGTCATCGCAGCCGGCGGTCTAGGTCAGCACATTCATTCTCTTCCCCCTGTTTTTTGGTGTGTTTTTCCTGTCTGTTAAATAAAGTGCTGTGCTTTGGCCCAAGAAGGAGAAACAACAAGCCAGGTCATAGTAGTGAATGATGTCCGCTGTCGCAGCACTGCTTTTCTGTTAATCAAAACCATGTCCTTACAAAAGTCTTACACCAGTACGTTAACCCCCCCACGCCAATTAATGTGAAAAGTGAAAAGCAATATTTACTACTACACAAAAACAACTGAACCCATTCTCTTGAAACTTGTGGGGGTGGACGCAGGGGCTAAGGGAGAACCCATTATCTTTTAAAATATATATATAAAATAAATTTTTTAAAAATCTATGTATTATCATGCAAACATAGCTTTTTGAGGACCCTTCACATTTTTCACAGATGAAGTATCACAGAGTTTCCCTCCCATTCTCTGGTCTGTGGCCTATCTGAAGCTTCCAGCATCTCTTTTCTTAAAGATGTCTGATAATGAAGAGGACGCACCTCACTGCCATTGTAATTGTTATTTGATAATGTAAATGTAATGTAATGTAAAGATATGTCTACTGCACCACTTCTTAAATTAAAACCATGCAGACCCACTGTGGTTTTTTGAGATAAAATTTAACAGTTTCCACAATCACCTAGCAGATCAACTTAGTAATGGTTGTGCTAGCTTGGCTGCTGCCATTAGTCACATGACTTTTGCTTTACCGGATGTACCCATATGCTGAGAGTCTCCCTTCTTTAATTATGCCCCCTGTTCCTGGTTGATGCCCATGTCTTTCACCCCAGGTTGCACTTTTCTGTTTGAAATTTTAAGTCTTTTAGCACAGGAAGGCAAGTAAGCACTCTAATGTTGCAAGGGATGGTTTACAGGATTAACAAGACTTTTCTTTACTAATTGTAATTATTAGAAATTGAATATATTACCCTAAATAATGTTTATGGATAGCTGAGGCAAAATTTAACTGAAACATTCTTAAGCATCATCTGATGATTTCAGCCTCACATCTAACAGACTGTGACGCTTGTCATTGCAGACTTCACTGCTAACAGCAAATCAAATGCCACAACACACACGCACACACAAGCAATTTAACATTCCATTAACTTTTGATTTCCTCCTTGACTGAGCTGCTTTTGTTAAAGCAAATATACTCTAGTATGAAGAGAGACAATGCTACAAATTAATCAGAGGTCAGCTGGCATGCTTGTTAAGCAGATATTGATTCTATTCAATGTGTATCTGCATGCATCAGCAAGAATACATACGCGTACTACATGTCCCACATATAGCCTATACACACAAATTGGTGTTTACCCCGAAGTTACAGAATGAAATCTAATAACAAATTCAAAAAGCATTCATTTCTGCAAGCTCAGGCCATGCTGATTGGGAATTATTTTGCAATAATATTTTGCTCAAAGTGTGACGTTTTGTCATCAATAAATCATCACTGCATCAATTTGGAGATGCTGCAGAAGATAGAAAAGATATCTGTGAAGATTGGCAGCTTTAACACATATAATTTGTGTGTAATTGTGCTTGTGATGGTTCGTGGCACAAGGCATGAAGCAGAGACCTACTGTGTGATGAGAAATGATGGGTTACAAGAAAGGACACAAGCCTAAAGGATCTGTGCATAATGCATGTAACAGTTATCTCAGCTGCAGCCTTATTTATATAAGGTACACCATTAAAATGTTTTACAGTTGAAAAATGATGCACTTGTAACGGTTTCTAGTATATTGGAACCTCAGGCTTTGGATTATTTTTTAACAAATTCCAGCATAGGCTTAATAGACTTTAGTAGCTTTTGTCTATCCAGACCTCAGAGTGACCACAGAGTCAATAATGCTACATGAGGTCTGTTAGACTGTGAGTGTGTGAGACAGCGGGATAGAAAAGAAAGAAAACGCCAATCCTGTCCTGCTGGGAGAGCGTTAGAAATAAAGCAGGTGACGCAGAGAGAAAAAGAACGAGAGGACTGAATGAGATACAAGAATGAAATGGATGTGCGTGTGCGTGTGTGCGTGCATGTTTGCTAATGTAAAAATGACAGATGGGGACTGACAGGAAAAGTGGATGGTGGATGTGTTATGATTTTTTCCTCTGTGTGAGTGTCAGCTGTGACTCGGGCTTTTCATCTAATCCATGGGGATATTTTGGGCTTGTGAGTCATAACTGGTTTATGGCAACATTTCTAACCTTCTGCCTTTTGACTTGGGGAATAAAAGAGGAAAATGCATCCGCAAAAACCGAAGAGCATCTGAAGTGCAGTTTTAGATGGCTTTGCATGTGCACATATTTATGAATGTGTACGATACAGGTTAGGATGAAGGTTTTAAAGTAGTCTTTCACATACAGTATACAAAGTCTTGTCACTTATCCAAGTTGTAGGAACAACTAATAATAACAACTTTTAGTTGATCGGTTGGAATCAGAAATGGCTTATATGAAAGGCACAGGCCTCCAGATAATGCTTATTGTAAAAAAAATTAAGTATTGTATCATTCATTGAGTTTTGTCATTTAATTAGGACAGAAAGGTCAGATTCTGCTTGGATAATCATCTTGTACATACAAAAAATAGTGTACGGCAGAAATTGTACTTTATTTTGAATACACAAATATGTTACAATAATATCAGAATATAAAGCCATGGTGCCTTGGGAAAAAGAATTAATATCATGAGCTTGGAGGACTGCATCCATACAGCTCAGCAATGACTCCCTAACTTATTCATGAAGTCATCTGGAATGGCACAGAAAGCAGTCTTGCACGACTCCCAGAGTTCTCAATTTCTCAATTTCTTTGGTTTCATCTCCCAAGCCTCCTCCTTCATCTTACCCCAGACATGCTCAATAATGTTCATGTCTGGTGACTGGCCTGGCCAATCCTGGAGCACCTTTTGATGTGGAGACTGAAGTATGAGAAGGAGCGCCATCCTGCTGAAGAATTTGCCTACTTTTGTGGTCCAGAATGTAATGAGCAGCAAGAATTTCTTGATACTTCAGGCTGTTGATGTTGCCATCCACTCTGCAGATCTCTTGCACACCTCCATACTGGATGTAACCCCAAACCATGATTTTTCCTCCACCAAATTTGACTATTTTTTTTTGGGTCCATGCGGGTTCCAAGAGGTCTTCTGCAATATTTGCGGCATTTGGGATGCTGTTCAATGGATGGTTCATCAAAAAAATCAACCTGCCACTTTTCCAGTCTTTGTGCAAGCTGTGGACCTTGGCAAATGCAACACAATTTTTTGTGTATGGTGTCTGTCTGACCTGGGCTTATCATGAATGTAACCAGTTTCTTCAAAGTTTCTTCATCCTCTCCACTTGACGTTTAGATACACTGAAGATGTCTGCCACCTCAGCAGTGGACAGGGTCTTCAAGGATCAGAACCCACGGATTATATTGTTGTTTAGTAGGGTGTAGCCATAGGATGTACGTCATGGAGGCATGTTATGCCAATGGGAGTCTACATGGGCACATTTAACACTTTAACAACCCCACGAAAAAAAGAAAAAACAGTAAAAAAAATTTCTTTGTATTTCTTTTACCCTTAGGTGATTCATAAGCACAATCAATGATTTTTTTTCATTTTTCATTTTCATTAGACATGTCGACAGGTTCATATCAGTATCTTAATTTTCAGAGTGAGTGAATGACTCGTGAATAACTAAGAGTCATTAAATTAAAGCTGGATAAACTTACCATCATCAACTCATCAAAAGGTTTCTAGAGAATCCTTTTAATCATAAAAAATAAATTATAGTTGCACCAAGGAAGTTTTTATAAGAATAACCTAGTAGGGCTACATATTCAATTCCTCTCTTGCACAGAGGAAGGATTCCTCAGGGCACAGTGGGGAAAATGGTGACTAGGTTTTGAGTTAAATAATTATCTGAGTGAATCCAAAAAGCAGTATGATGGAAGCTGTGATCAGTGCCATGTGGAAACACTGAAACCCCATCAGGAGCAAAGCTTTCCTGAGATACACTCTGTGTGCGATGGCCCACGGGTCAACGGCTGGCTGTACATCTTCAACCAGCAGCCAGCTGGGACTGAGCAATGGCTGACCTGCCCTCCACCCTTCACGCTCAGCGTGACGGGGTGGAGGAGAGCAGTGCTGTCCGCTCATTTAATGCCTGAGTGCAGACATGCAGCTACCTCTTACCATGCTGCTGTGAATCATGGTGGTGCTGAGTGACAATGATGACATACTTACTCCACACAAACAGTAGTTATACAAAAAAGGAGAAAGTGCGCAGGGAGGTCAAGGATGAGGGCTGCTGCATACTTCTCGTTCAAAAAAAGAGGCCGTGCAATGGCACTATTTGAAGCACAGATCAAACACTGCCACAACCTCCGCTGCAGGTTTGTTGTGGTTTTCCGTTTGACCCAAAGCACTGTGCTCCTGTCTCGCTGTCTGAACACAGAAGCGACAGCAGGTCAGAGAGCAAAGATAATAAAAAAAAGGAACACTTGAGAGCTTCAGGTAACAGTGAAAAACACAGATGGAGAAACAATAGAGGATGAAATTGATCGATTTGCACCCACAAATGCAAAAAAATACTGACTGAACTGAGTCAAGCCTCATGGATTACATGAAATGTTGTCTGGGACTCTTTGTGTTGTAACCAAAAACAAACCTCTCTCGTTCATCTATCCAACGTTCGAGCTGACAATCTGTGCACATGCTTTCTCCTCCCTACTGGGACTACTGCACTGTTTCTTTGCCTTTTTTAGGGATGGCAGCGTCTATCAGTCAGTCTCAGCAACTACTGGATCGTTTGTCCAGAGGATGGATCCCTCACACTTTCATGATCCACAGGGATGAATGTCTTTTTAGTTAGTTGTCATAAGAGCTCCCCGGTGCCCAGAGGATGAATCCTAAAGACTTTGCTGTAGACTTTTCAAGAAAGGCCAAAGCTTTTACCTATCCAACAACCCCAGACAGATTTACACAAAACTGTGTACATTCCTGTTACATCTGTGGTTTTAACTGAAATTAAACCATTTCACGGATTACCACAAAATTTGAGATGGACAGTCATGGTTAGAATGAATTTAAAGTTCTTTGGTGATTCGGACTTTATCATCCATGATGAATATCTAATGGCCAAGGGTAAAGGCCAGGGCCAAATAAAGGCCAATTTTCTCTCTCTCTCTCTCACACACACACACACATTTTACTAAAACAATCAGTCTCTAATAGATCTTTGACTCTAAACCTCTGCTGTAACATGCGACAGAGTAGAAAAAAATGAAGATACCAAGCTTCAAAGGGGCAGAGTATATAATGTTGTGTGTGTTGGTATCATGTATTTTTCTTGTGTATTGTGCATTGTGCATTGAAGACGAACAATCAAATGGTGAGAAGAGGAAAGGAAAAGAGAGGAAAGCTCTCTCCGGATTAGGCAAAGGACAAGAGAGCAGCAGAGACAAAGAACAATGCAGCAGAGGTAGCAAGTCGGGGAGGTGACAGAAGCAGAAAAAAAGGGGGACAGTCTGAGATGAGAGGCATCAAAGAGGAAAAAGTGAAGCAAAAATGAGAGCGGGGGAGTTGAAAGGAAGAGGATGAGTTAAGAGGACAGGAGCAAGAGTGGCTGAGGTGAAAAGAGCAGAGGGGGAGGACAGGTGAGCAGGGTTATGAGTAAAAAGTGGAAGAGAAATTGTTTCTAAGAAAGAATTTGATAAAAAAAAAATGAAAAAGATGAGGTCGGAAAAAATGGACTTAGCAAAGAAAGACAAAGGATGTGAAAGAGATAATGGAGGTAATGAAAGTAATGAGCAGCAATGGAGGTCCACAGAAGACAGGGAGCAGAACAAGGGAGCAGAGGAGCGGCTTGTGAAATGACATGACGTCTGTGGGTCGAGAATCAAAGCAGCGACAGGAAGCCTTTGAGCATGGAGAGCAGTCAGGGCAGTGCGTGTGTGCTCCTTGTGTTTGTATACAGTCGTGGGCATGGAGACGAATGTGTGTCTTAATGAAAAATGAGAAAGGAGCCGAGGCCTGAGCAGGCCATGATTGCTTTGAAAAAGCCGAATCGGCACCGTCACTTTGTTCTTCCAACAAAATGAGGATAATAGTCTCCCTAAGACAGACAGATGCACACACACACATTGGTCCATATCATTTGGGGACTCACTGTGATTCGAGTCTCCATGGAAACGGCAACAACAGGCTGACGTATAATGACATTGAGCATTGTACCTGAAGTGAAAGAGAGGGGTTGAGGCGGGGAGGGAAAGAGAAACAGAGGGAGGAAAAGAAGATCTGAGAAACAAGAAGAGACTTAACATGCATGACGTCGATAAAATTAAAGCTACATTCTTAAAATGAGCTCTTTGGCTTTGTAGTTGTGACTTTTTGTGGCAGCCCTGTGCTGTCAGCCTTTCCTGGAGCACATACTGAGCCAGTCCCACACATGAAATAAATATACCCTGCATTTGCATGTAAATTAATCTTTCTCTTGCTACTTTTCATTTCTAAATTATGTGAAAAAACATTCATTTGACCTGAAGCGACAGTTAAGTGACAGCTTTCACACTAAGCTGTATTAAATGTCCAGTTTTTTTTTTTTAAAGAAATATATATATATGTATATATGTATACAATTTTTTTTGTCGTCTTGAACGGTAGTCGGTTGATGATGAGCCATCTTCAAGGTCTCACGAGGACAAAAAGTTTCTCAAAATGAAAAAGCCACACACATACACATCACAACACATGATGTGGATATTTAAACCTGGTTCAACAGTGTTAAACCTGAGGGTTGCTCTACTCAGTGCTCTCAAGGCCGGCTACAGTGTCTAACATTTGCAGCTATGTACAAACAAAGACGAGGCCTCACAGCAGTTACCTAATTCCAATACCACCTGTTTTTGTGTGTTTTTTGCACAAACGTTCAAGTGGTAGTTATTCGTACAGCACCATTAGTTATTGTTTTTTAGAGGGGGGTTATGGGGGGGGGGTAGAATTTTTGCTTTCAGAGGGAATATGACTGGATTTCACATTTTTGTTGACACTGTTCTCTCTCCTCACTGTGCAGCCCCACCTTTTTCTGCTCCTGCCTCCTCCCAGCTTTTACTTGCACTCTCCTTTGAGAATGATTGATAATGATGGGGAAAGCATTACTTAATATCAATGAAAATGCTTTGTGCACACTTACACTAGTCTTCCTTTTGAAACATTTCAACAGGTCTATGCTCTTGGCCTTATCACATTTCCTTTAGTTTGGTGTTGAGTACTGAGTAAAAAAAACGAGAAAAACACACTGTTCAAACAGGGGCGTCACTAGATCTTAAGGTCTGGGGGGGTTAGCCCCCTGGAGATGCACAGGATGTGAGCAAATGTAGCGCACAAGCACAAGATTTCACAAACAGCTAACAAAGACTGAGAAATTGTTCATTATTATCTTTGTTTCAGCCTGCTCTTTTAATACACTACAACACATATGTTTGCACAGTAACAGTATCTTTAAAGAATTAACACAAAAAAATGGTAATGATGGTAATGGTAACTGTATTCTCTCTCCCTGGTAAAGTTTGACAATACCTCTGATTGAGCACTTTAGTTGGTGGGTGGAGGCATCTTTATACAGTAAGCACAGGACCACGACTGTCTGCATCAGAAATGACTTTATCCTGTGATATCCTTTAGACTCACCTTTCCAGTAGAGGTCTCTCCCCTCTCACACTCTCACACACTGTGCTCCTCTGCCCTGACTCCTACAGGTCAATAGGGGTGGGGGAGTGATTATTATTATTATTATTATTATAAATATTATCATCATCATTATCCACTGATGATAATCATATGTGAATGAGCTCAGCTTCTGTACGTATACATGCGTGAAGTGAGAAACACAGCTGATGGTGCAGAAGGAAGGATAGTGTATGGTAAGAAGAGTGCACACTCAAATCTATAGACAACCAGGACCTTCACAATGCATTTAGACTAACTAGCTAAGTAGCAGCGTGAGTGTAACTTTTCAACGCAAAACATCAAAGGTACGTGTGTATTTTGTTTATTAATTACATGGCGTTTTCTGCTGGCGGCTGGAGCTAACTAATTGTTACTACCAGCACTTACTTTCTTGAAGAACTTCCTAATATCCATATTTCAGCTGATCTGCTTCATACGCACACATACGGTGCAGGTACCGGCTGCAAGTAAGATCGCAGGGAAAACGTGGACTGGATTTTCAGTAATGTGGGCGTTCTCTATATAAACGAGTGGAATGGATTGGATAACGACGCACTGAACGGGCTCTCTACCTTACGCTGTTTAAAAACAAACAAACAAAAAACCACCAAATTATTTAGGGGGGCTTAAGAATATTTTAGGGGGGCTTCAGCCCATTAAAATAGGCCTAACGATGCCACTGCGTTCAAATATAGTAGATCCTGCAGGATGATTTTGTCCATAGAACAAACTAGATCTTTTTAACCTATAGAACAGAAGGAAAGAATTCTTAGTTTACCTAGTTTGTTTCAGTTTGTCATATTTAAAAAGGGAATTCATCTTCTGACACCTCGGCAGCTAATTAAGCTATTAACCAGTGGTACTGTCAAATAAAACAGTAATAAATATGTATAATTTGATTTTCAAATTTATAGTAGCGGTTCCAGAGTCACATTATTTGTAAGTCCCAAAATTCTTAATCACATGAAGCTGCAGTTTACTTCTTTACTTCTGCTGAATTTAGCATGCTAACCAGCTAGCCCTGGTCCAGGCTATTAAAATTATAGTTATTGGTTATTAGTTATTTGTATTATAACCTCTTGTCTTGTAAACACGATGGCTGAAGCTCATGGCAAACGACCTGGCTATAATGCGAATTAAACATAACTGCTGTCATCCTAACATTTTACTCTCCATTTACAGGTAACGAGCCTTCGCCGTTGGGAACAGTGGAGAGCTACAACCCAGTGAAGCGGCGCTGGGAGTATGTGGCGCCCATGCCCACTGCACGCTGCTCCTCTGCCCTCCTGCAAACAACCAGCATGCTCTTTGTCATTGGCGGTGTGGCCCAGGGACCCAGTAACACCGTGGAGGCCCTCTGCTTACAGGAAACAGTGTGACATGCACACACACACTAACAGCCAGGCAGGAATAAATGGAATACATTCATGTATGTGCATAACCCAGACAAAAAACACGTGAATTGGATCAACAGATTACACTTTCTATCTTTGTGTCCAACTCTGGATTTCTCTTGTAAACTGGGATGTAAACTCTTTTTCGTATTCAACAAGCATTTTCAAATGGGAGCTGCAGAGACAGTTTGTGGCAGAGATGGATGAATGCAAGATTAAGGACATTCAAGCTGACTGCTGTGACTGGCAATGACAGAAAACCGACAGCTTTTCTACTCTGGGGAAATCAGAGGAAGACAAAAAATGAGCAAAAAAACAGACAGACATAGTGTCTGAAAAAAATAACACGCCTTTGAACTGTTTCTCAGTATAAAAGCAGGGTACTTTTCTGGATAATAAAGGAACATAGGGCCATATCTGTATCCCCTCTTTGCAGCAGCCCCTCCCCCCCACTGATGCGTCAACACACTCGGACACTTTTCTATGACCTTCGAAACATAACTTTGTTGAGTTTTAGAAAATGGAGTACGGGGAATGTGAAATGTCCGTTTTGGTTCTGGTCCTGTGGTTGCTGTGTATGAAAGTGAAAGTGAGTGCTGCTAGCAAAAATCTGCCACAGTGTCAACAGGAACGGCTCTTGAAAGCTCAAGCAGCTGCTCATCTGTCGCTACCAACCAGTGAAACATCGGCTGATGTTGACCACAGTCACTGTGTTTCCTTTGTCTGTAGAAGAAAAGCTGACTGTGGTTGCACTTGTTGGTACCTCGCTTTGCTACGCATCTCTCTGCTGCAACATTAGCACCACGGCAATCAATCACCATAGGCTCTTCACACTGTAGCACAGGGATGTAGTTGAGTAAACACAGAGTTAGCCATACCTGCTGCACTGAAGCATCCAGACAGATGAATAATAATGTGAACATCAGCTTTCTGACATGTTATGTTCCCCTTGAGTTTTATGATTGATAACACTGCATAGTACCTCAACTTGGCATCAGCCAGATGATGGACAAAAAGGAAAGAGCATCGTAAAGTGATGACACCTAATACCTAACATTTTGGAGCAATGGAGGAATGCAATGCATGGAAAATTCTGTGAAACAGCTTGTTTTTGTCTATCCCAGAGGTTTTCAAACTGTGGGGTGTTTTTTTCCTCAGGGGGTTGTGGGATAGTTGAGGGGGGGAGGGGCTGCTGCTTACTAAAACAGTTACAGTAGGTGGTGAAAGCACTTCAGGTACTTTCATCACCTAGCACCCAGTTTTAGCAATCAGAAACAAAATTGGTACTCCTTCTCAGAATAGTAATGCATAATGTAGTCAAATCTAAAGACACAGACATGATATGAATATATGAAATGATTTTATGCAACTTACTTTCTGCTTTCAAATCATAGGAAATAATTGTAGAACTCCTTCAAAATTGTGTTGCAGATAGAATCCCTTGTGACTGCTATGAGTCCCAGTTGACTACAGTGATGCCTCAAGTATTTCAGAGCCACCTTTCAGTCCCACTGTGGGTGAGCATTTGAACCTCAGAAGACAGACTCTTGGTTAAGATTTAGTTTGTTTGGACTGAGGTGAGGCTTTGTGCACAGGATTAAGGGACCACTGTGACAGATTCAGTGACCCGTGGGCAGCGGACAAGGTCGGGCCGTGTTACCATGCTGCATGTAGCCTCTCTTGGTTTAGTCTGTGCTATCCCTGCACTCACTCTGCTGAGGCCTGCTCCTCTCATTTTTGTAGCAATTTTTGAATATCCATGTGAAGTGCCAGTCATCAGCAGAACTGATGGACTGTAACACAAGCAAGGGCTCAGGTGGTTTGGTGGCTCAGAAGGTGGTCCAGCAAAGAATTATGGGCTCCAGCTTAAATGACCACTTTTTACGGAGGCAATATATTGTAAAACGTCAAACAAATATAAAATCTAGTTATTATACTCATCAATAAAATATTTTTCCATTACAGCTTAAATGATACACTCAGTGGGATTCGCCAGAATTGATTTGACGACTAAGTGACTGAAGGTACAATTTGCTACTAAATGATAAATGGATGTGAGAATTCAGGAAAGAAGTGGCAAAGATTGGCTTTTTAGCAGCTCTATCACAAGCAAAAGATACATCTCTACACTCTAACTGCATCATGCATGATTTCAAGATAACGTTCATCTACTGCAGCCAGACTGTTTTAAATTATTGTATAAATGTTGCTGGGTGCTAATAGAATTCAACCACTGAGGCTCCTGACTCCATGACTCCACCATGAGAAAATAGTTAAGTAGACAAGCGAGAGATGCAGAAAAGGAAGAGAGAGCTATGTCTGGCTTTAAAAGAAATCATTGTTTCTTACAGAAACAAACTCACACACTTCCTTTTCACTCTCTTGCCCCACATCTGGCTGTTTTTAGGTGTGCACCCTGGCAAACCTTGTTAGCAGCGTCAGGAGCTCAGATGAGATGCCAGTTGACAGCTGGTTATTTCTGGTTGCTGCATAGTGTGCGCTGTGTTAGGTGTGTGTGTTAGGTACAAGCCGCACACTTGTCACACACGCACACACACTGCTGTGAGGAACTCAGCAGAGGAACTCCATAGCAAACCTAAGACACAACATTTACTGTTACGCATCCAGAGGAGACAGAGACACATTCATTCAGAGTTGTGCTTCTTTTCATCAAATGTTGTAGAATTATTATTATTAGTCTTTTTTCAGCTCTGTTTTGATCTCCACCAGTACATGTGTCAAATATTATATTGGCTTGCTAAATGTTTGACGGCTATCTGCCTGCTGCAAGGCTGAGGGCTGAGGGCTGTGGATGACACAACACATTTAAAGCATCATAGATCTTCATATATGTGTGATAATATCATAGTGTGGTGTCAACACAGCCATATTTTCCCGCGTGTGTCTGTGCTTATATGTTTGGATCCACGATGAAATGTGCAATCGTGAACCTCTGAGTGCATGTGGATGTGTCTGCGCAGTGAGAACAGCTGTTTTGCTAGCATGTGGGTGTTTGTGCACATTTTTAAAAACCAAGACACACTTGTGATCTACTGTTGTGTGAGCTGTTTTGAGCGTGCATACTCTCTCCTTTCTCTTTCCCCGGCTCTTTGAGGGAGTTTACATGACATGCTGCAGTCCCCCAAGGAATCCTGGGACTTGGCCAGTGCTAGCTCTCTCAGTCTGGTTTGTTTAGTTTAATATTATTTTCTTTTTTAAAAAAAACAACAAAAAACGTTCTCTCTGACTCCCTATCTGACCCCGTCAGTGTCAGATTAAAAGATTATAAAGAAGATGCCCCTCGACTGTCTCCTCAATAGAAAATCCTGATTGTGTTTTTCTGGCTGCTTATGTGTGATGAGTCAGGCTGTTTACTCACTGGAGTGACATCCCTGAATGCGGGCTGACAAACATAGAACAAAAGGGCAGGATGCTTCAGTGCAGGTAGCCCCTAACGGCATGCTGTACTTTTTAAGCAGGCCATGAGCAGATGATGCACAAGCATATGTAAATGTGTATTTAAATGTGTTCTTACTCCACCGGTTGAGAGCCAAAATTTATTGTGGAGCTGCTTCCCATGACAAGAGCATTAATATGGTTTTAATTAGCATGAGTTTCTGGATGAAATTTTTCAAAAATGGAGTCTGAGGAATCTGAAGAACCCAAGGCACGGGGCAAATTTACAAGCAATAAGAACCCTAAAATTGTCTCACAGGTTTTAATACCCTGCAGTACAGAGCAGTGTTAGAAAGTGGAAACAAATGCATGAGTACAGCACTCGTTTTCATCCTTGTTTTTTTATTATCTGGAGCAAACAGATGTGACTCGCATTGCCCTAGAAAGTTGCCTTGCGTATCATTACCTCTTAAACATTTGTAGACACAGTACATACCCTATTTCCAAGACACATTCAGGGCCCTGTTTAGGTGTAGACACACTGTGGATGGCACGCTCTGTGCCTTGATTCACAAAAAAATGTGGCCCACAGACTCAGGTTCTGACAAAACAACACATTCAGCAAAGTGCAAAGACGGGGGGGATATGCTGTTTTTAGTTTTATGGATCCATTGTAGAACTGTGTCTTATTTCTGACAATGAAAAGCCTCTCTCCTTTTTATTTGTGTGTGCAGGAAAACTTCAGCACGGTTACCTGGGTAACAGGGAACTGTGTCAACACCTGCAGGTAGCATAAATGTGTTACATTAGCATACCCACGTGTTCTTGTTGTTGTTTTCTGTTTAATTTTTGGGCCTGTAGTTGGATAAAAAAATATATCAAACATCACCTTGATTGTAATTGATTAGGTAATGAGGATTAGATGTAATTGTATGTCTTTTTTTGTTGTTATTTGTTCATGTATGTTAATTATTTTTGCCCTCCACTTGTTGTGTTGTGGATTGAGGTTGTGAGGTGACCGATGTGTCGTGGTGTTGTCCAGGTCTGAGCTGGGTTTCCTCCAAAGTGTTTGTGACTAGTTGTGTGCTCTCGCAAAGCTTTGCTTGGGCTGATATTACAGCAAATATTTTTGTAATAGAAATATAGACATACATATGTGTATTTTCACCATGTTGGTTTGGTGAGATGGATTGAGCACAGTTAGTGCGATACTGAGAGTGAGGATGTGTGTGATCATGCTATCTAATGTTTTAAGTAGAAATGGCTGCAAAAGGTGATATTTAGAGTGACAAGAAAATCGACAGAGATATATACTTGGAGCAAACAAGTTGACATGTTTTATCTTTATTTGTGGATATGAGTGGTTCATAACCTTCTGGGTTTGCAGACCCAAATGGCCATTAATAAAATAAAACAAAAAACAATGGCCTTCAGCACAGAATAATTACTTTTCAATTCTGTGATTGAACCAAGATGCTTCGAACAACCGCTGTCTCAAAATCCAGGCAGCGTGAGACCCACTGGTCCTCAGCGCTGGCCGTCATCTTCACCGCTGAGTGTCACAGTGAAAATACTTTTTACAGACATTTAGGGAAACACAAACGCAGAATTCCTCTCCTCCTCTGCTCTCTCTTGCTGTACTGTGCCGTCTCCCTACGGTGATTGACATGGTAGAAACTTGGTGAGCTGCTTTGTGGTCTCAGTGGATCAGTATTGCTATTTGCTCTGTGTGTGCCACTCTGATGTTGGTCTGGACATTTGCTGAAGGGCATTTCATGAAGTTCTCAACTGAACTCTCTGAGACGCTGCATATGGGGAGGTGCAAAGCAATGTGTGTGAAACACTAAGAAGTTAAATATATTCTTATTTATGTGATAGTGCTTTACACTATATTTTATCCCTATAATGACAGTACAAACATATATTTGTAGAAACATGTATATCCTGTCAGTGAAACAGGCTGACCCACATGCAGACACTTCTGCCACTTCAAACTATGCACTCAACAGTGAATCAAGCCCAGCACTGACTTGACACTCAAGTGACTCAAGATCGAGGTAATGCGTCCAGCAGACCACGTCAGAGAACGTAACTTATATCTGAAAAACAGAAATTACTAAATATAAATATAAAATTATTTTTACACAATAATATACTGTTTACAATTAGATCATAGTGACTGAGACAATTAATATTTCACTCAAATCCTGCTGGGAGCGCTACACTTTTTATACTTTTTTTTCTTTACACATGAAGATCCTGTTTAAGCTGGTGGCTTACTGGTTGTTTCGGCTTTGGTTTTAGAAGTAACATTTTCATTACAAACTGTGGCACATCTAATGACACACTATTGAGCAATTTTTGAGATTGACTCATTTTAGGCACTACAAATCAGGATAAAGACCACTCTTTCTTTCAAATCTGTGTCTCCTGAGTGCCCTAACTTTATGGAAGTGCTATCCTACATTACTGAAGTACCCCTTTAAAAAATATCATCATAAAAAATGTGATTATTCCTAAATGGCAGTAACATGCATTACATTTTAAATTACATAAAAATTTGATGTTCCATTTTAAAATTGTAATACTGGACCCTGGAGAGACCATTAGTCCGCTTTACATAACTATGGAAATGTAATTCATTTCAGTGGATAGTTTGACATTTTGTTCAACACGTGGGAAAAGAGTGAGATGAGAAGATTCCTACGACTCTCCTGTCTCTTCACTAATTGTCAACTATGCAGCTGGAAACTGGAAGTGATTATGTATGTGCTGTTATTATTTCTGGAACTATTTTTGGACATTTGGTTAATTTATTCACCCGCGTAGTACTTCGGCAAAGCGTTTTAGCTGTTGCTCAGCAACCTCAGTGTTTACCATAGGACTATGGGATGTCAAACAAAAGAGGTGTGGTAATGGGATAAATTTATTGATGTTGGTAAGTGGATCTTTGCACCGATTTTTGATAGATCCAGGCGAGCACTTTCTGCATTTCCAACCTTATTCTTAAGACAGGCTTGCCACCTCCCGACTCTAGCTTCATACTTAGTGCACAGACACGACAAAGGTTACTGATCTTCTGCAGTAGCTTTTAGAAAAATTAAATAAAATGTCAAACTATTCCATTAATTGACACACATGAACACGTGAATTTGCTGATTTCGAATGGGGTTATAGTGGTTTGGCCTATATGATACAGTATATATATATATATGCTGCTCACACAGCGGCAAAGGGAAGAAACAACACATTGTGTTGTTGACGGAGCTAATGTGAGGTGCTTATTCTGCGCCACAAATGTACAAAGTTATTATAACATCATCTCTGCTACTTGATAATACCTGTAAAGACAAACAAGATTAGGCTGCTGCCTGTTTACAGGAGGAGGAGAGTTTCCTTTTCATTACTGACTCACAGACAGAGAAGGTGAAACAAGAGAGGATATGGCATGTTATTATGATTCGTATTATAACAATAATAGCAATCATAGTAATACAATTGGTGTGTGGTTGTTGTTGTCACTGTAATAAATTGATGTGACCCTGCAGTGTTTCCTTAAAGTGTGGGATGGAAGGAGAAATCAAAGTGTATTGAGCTGTGTTGAAAAATCCAGGGCACGGCGAGACACAAAGTAGTAGGTTGGTGTAATGTACACATGGAAAGGCTGTCTCCCCTCATCAAAGCCTGTCAGTCACATGGTTCCACCCAGAGACACAGTGGGTTTTTAAAATCATAAGAAGGTTCATGTTGGGCTCATTAGGATTCTGTTAATCCATTAACAGCTACAAAACTTTGGTCAATAACTCAAATGAAGAGTGCTTACAAAGCACTGAATTTTCTTATTCCTAAAAATAATCATGCCATCTTAGAGGGAATATAAACAAAACTTTGTTTTCCTCATGTATTTAGAAGACATGCTTTGGGGCAAGTATATCCACATCAGATCCCTTAATTTGGCACATTAATGTAATATTCTTGATTTGGCTGGGGTCAATCAGGGAGATGATATACGATATTGTACATGTAGCTGTAGCCAGCATCAGTGTGGCTGGCAGGCTTTGGTTTTCAGACCGAGTCGTGGCTGTGACTCCAGTGCAGTAGTTCAGTGCCTATACTATATGTGAGGTAGTGCCTCGACTATGAATCCTGTTCTATAATAAAATATTTTGACTTGCTGTCTGATTCCATATGTCCTGTGTGCTTTTTTCCCCCCCGTCTGACTCCAGCACCTTCTCCTGGGGGAATAAAGTGTAGAAAGAAAGAGAGATGGTGACAGGAAAGAGAATACCAGGATCTATTTCCATGCCTGTCTCTTAAGAGGTGCATCGGGAGCTGTCATCAGACAAATGTCACCTGATCCATAATAAATGAACCTGACATCAAAACCCACTTCAAACACAGCGCATGGATGGAGCACTCCTATAGAGACAGAAAAAAATCATGATGAGAATGTCTTCTCTCACAGTAATAACTGGATTGGACTCCATGGTCAGATGAATGAATCTCCTTTCTTTTTCACGCTGTCCAAGACACCTGTCTGCCACAAGGTACACATGTCATCACTGCAATGCTGTGTATGAGGTCATTTTGTCATGATGTTTCCTACATCTTTAGATGATCAAAAAGTGTTTCAGTTTGTTAAGTGGTGAGTAACTGGCTGCAAATGAAAGCCAGGGCCAATTTGCCAAGAATGGGTTGAGCAGTACTCTACTGGTCTAATCAAATTCTGACTGCAGATGAATGATAAAGGTTTGTGTTTGCATTGTATGCACATTTTGGAGCAAAAAAACAAAACAAAACAAAACACAAATTGGAAGAAGACACCAAAGGGCACTAAGCCCTGGTTTGCTGAAGTGTAAACTTTCCCCAATCCAACAGAGGGAGGAGGACAAAGCTGCAAGCAAAGGCATAAACATTAATGGCATCCTTGACTGGCTTCCACATTCTTTACATGACGTGTGACCACACAAGCTAATGCAGTTAACCAGTATATGTGGCCTCTGTGGATGTGGAAATGCTCAGTGCTACCCAGTAAGATCCATTTCAGTGACAGCGGAGAGGAAAAACTGAAAAAACACACACACCCACACAAACTGCTGAACCATTGTGGCATCAAATTGACTTGAAGGGCAATTCAATTAAACTGATGAACACAGTTACTTTCAGCGGGCATGCGCAGTGTGCAGCAAATTGGACAAAACATTTCCTGATCAACTCTTTGTGGCCTTGCATGAGCTCAAGTCAGGCTGTCAAATGAGAGGTACATAAATGTTTAATGATATTTGTAATCATAGATTAATGATCCTCCCATCACCTCTTTTACCCAGGTGGTCCAAGGTCCCTAGCATTATTCCAATTATGTCATGTAATGGCAATGATAAACATGTTGCTGAAGATGCTTATTTAGATCTCAGCAGGGCAAATTGAAGATGAATAATGCAGAAAAATAGTGGAGCCGGATATGAGTTTAGGCTAATATCTCTTGTCTAGGTTCCAATTATTAAAGGCTATGAACAAGAATAATGAGAATTTGTCCTCATGGGCCACGTGCACACTGACTTTGATAGCCGTCTGGCTACTGCAACCTTATTATTTTCAACCAGGCAGTGGGGGAAAAAAGCAGATGAACAACAGGAAATCATGACTCTGGGTCTGATAAGCATGCTGGCAGAGTGTGAAATCCTTTCATTTTTTCATCCACGTTATTATTCTTTTCCCGCAACCCAAGGCATCATGGAACGATTTATAATATCTCTGTGCTTTTATGTTTAGTGTAGCCCAGTCTACCTTACAGAAGCAGGAAACCAGCATATACAGATAACGTATTGAAAAGACTGTACAAAGCACATGGAAGCACCTTGGTAAATTACATACATTCATGTCTGGTTTTTTTTTTTGAAACACAAACAGAAACAGAAAAAGCTTTATTTCCAAGTATGATTTTACAACTAATTTGTTTTGGTGTTGTTGGAGCATGACACTTCAGAAAATCCAATTTGAGCACAATAACATTGACCACTTCCCTCAGATTTCTGGAGAGGTTACTTTTGAGCTTTTGTTATTTTTATTCAACTTTGAGTTTTTTTCATCATCTCTAATTACAATGTATGAATATGATTTTTATACATATGTGCATACATATACAGTATATTCAAATGATAACATAAGCTGTGCCGCTGACTTCTCACTGCAGCCCACCCCAGTATCTTGAGCCCTGGAGGTGCAGTGAAACAAACCTAACAAAACAAGAATTGTCTCCTTAAGCTCAGAGGTTGGGATATCTGTGCTATTTTGTAAGCTTTTTTTCTGCTGCAAACATGGAGATGATTAATACAGGAGCCCTGCAGAGCATGGCTCCACTCCTCTGTCTACTCCACTCTCTCTCTCCATTATCAGTGGTTGATCAGAGGGTCACTTTGAACTTCACCAGTTCTCCTTGTGTCATGCTTACGTGATTTCTATCTTGGTGTTTAAGCTGCCATCAGGCTGGACTGAATATAAGCACAGGAAAATCAAATTTATAAAAGCGGTTTAAGGCAGGAGGTGAAAGGAAATTAAGTGGTGCCACCCTTTTCAGTTACCTAGCAATAACAAATCAAACAGTGCATGAGTCACTCTTCTCCCCACAGGAAGTAGAAATGGGGCTTTCACAAAGTATAGATTATTTTTCTCTTTTTATACACTCTCACTCAACATTGTCTTTCTTTTTCATTCAAAAAGTCTTTATATAAGAGTAATAACATTTATGACATTGACAGTATTTCTCCTGTTAAAGTGATACATTTCCAAGCCGTTATCTCTTTCTGCCACCCAGTGGTGCAAACGTGCTTTTGCAAAGTCGAGGACATGCATGTGTGTGCCACTAATGAAACATTACCAGTCATTATGCAAATGACTCCTCTCTTGTATATGCTTAATAATATTTTTTAAGCATTAGCATATGTTGTATTAATATAATAAGTGTATACAACAAATCCAACACTTTCTCCAGCTTTTTCAAACCCCACGATCTGACGCTCAGCCTCAGTTCACCTGTGAATGGTCAAGTATGTGGAAGTAAGTGAACATGGTTTGAGCTTCCTTCCTTTTACATTTTTTTCCAACCCAGCCTTCAAGTGTGGCCATCTGGATCAGGTATAAAAACAGGTTTGGACTACACATCAAACAAACTACTGGTGTTTAAGCATGAATGGACCTCTCTGTTCTGAGTCTTATTTTTTCATGCAGATGGACATGCAGCATGGACTCTCATCTCCAGGCTTGATGTCCACAGCAAAGCTTCCAGATGGTTCACAGGGGGCATGAGAGGGAACCTTAGAGGGATCCTTTGTCAAAAATGTATTGTTCAATGAATTTTCCTTGGCCCATCTTTCCATTATTTTTTTTTTAATGAAAGTCCATCAAGTAGTTTTTTTTGCATAAACCCACAGACACATCCCCACAGACAAACCAACAAACAAATGGACATGGCTGAAAACATAACCTTCTTGATAGAGCTAACTAAGAGCAATCTAAAAAATACATCGAAAAGAAATTAAAACATCAATGATACACAAATTAATATTAAAAAGCTATTCACACCTGCAGACATGCACTGTGTTATATGTCTAAAAATGAGTATAACAAGTAATGATGTAGTGACATACAGTCCATCTTAATTTGCATGTTGTGTGTCTTTTAAGTGCCATGAATGACCATACTCGTGATCATAAACAGCTACTAGTCTACAATCACAACATAATTACCATATGTACCGCATATACAAAAATAGACCTTGAAAATGGAATATACATAAAGACAAATTAAACTTTTACTTCACAGCATTGCTGCTTTGTTTGTAAGTTTACACTTTATATTACAGAAATAAATTATTTCCTATGAACAGCTCCTTTCTGCAAATGTAGATTGGCAGTAAAATGAGAAATTTAATTTCCTCACAACAGACATACATATAATACACTTGGAAATTTGGGGGCAAAAATTGGGGGCAAAAATTTGATTCATTTGTAATTAACCATGAAAATTATTATTTTTTTTTTACATACAGAGAGGTGATGCATGCCTGTTTTGACAACCCTCTTCCTGCTAAAATTTTAGGTTCAGAGCCGCTTTGTCATTTTCAAAGTTGCACACAAACACACCCACCAATACATGTATGCACAACCACCTACCACATATACACACAAACACATTACTTTTGATTGCATCAGAGAAAAAAAAACCTGATCATGTAAAGCAATGTTTTTAATTTCCTGTACAGATAATTCTTTCTTTGTTCGCAGAAAAAAGATGAGTGGTGGTGGTGGTGGTGGTGGTAGGGGGCAATAATTAAATTATTAATAAAAAATATAATGATAAAATTTAATTATAAGAAGTAATCTTTGCACCCATTTTTACCACACTTACATGGTTCACCTTAAGTATTAGTTCCAAACCTAATTCACAGTGACATACTATTTTGTGTTTTACTTTCTTTCCCCTTTCATGTTTGTTTGTCAATTTCAAGTTTTTACTTTTTTAGAATAATTGTCAAAAAAAATCCAATGACTTCCCTTCAAAGGCCCTACAGATGGCCTTAATCTTAAAAAAAATTGGCATGAATATATCTTCATTTTTATTTGGTAAAGGTAAAATAATTTTCTTAAACAACTGTACTGTAGCACTGTAGCTTCAAGAAAGCTGTACTCCAACAGAGATACATTGTCTTCTTTAAAGGAGTGCTATTTTGAGTGTAAGATTTAGTGCGCTAAGAATTAACATAATATAACATACAAATAGTTTTTAGATTTTGAGTCCTTTCTCACTATTTGTTGACAAGAGCAATAGTGTATATCACCAGACTTTTCTGTTAATGTCAAAGACATTAATAAATGTAGCTTTTAAGCCAAATATCAGTCTGCTCAGTTATCCGACTGGCAACGCATCTCTGTGGTAATGAATTGAAAACACTGCAGCATATTTAATTTGCTTTTGGCAGGAGGCAGTTACAACACAAAGAAACAGCATCTTGTAGATAAGCTGTCAGTGAAAAAGATCTCGAAGTGGTCTCTTGGTTGTGCATCAAATTTACATGACATTTTGTCCTGCGACAGAATGTGTTGTGTTGTTGCCATAATAAATGTCACAATCTCATGTGTGTGTGACCACTGAGGGGGTTGGAGTCGCACAGACCCTGAACATAGGCATGGCTGGTGGTGGGAGTGCTCTTCTAACTTAACTGAATTCAGTTCAATGGCAAATAGATAATAATGAAATGTGTGGATTTCCTGTGTTGATAACAAATTATAAATAAATGAAAGCCCCAGTTCACATGCGCAGCTATATTTTTACTTCAAATAAGATCTAATAAACATGGTTAGGAGTCTATACCTTTCATGTTTCCTGAGAATACATCCGAGGCAGAGGCAAGTGTGAGATCACTGCTTCCTGCATAGATAGAGCACTTGTTTTCAAAAAAACACAACCCAGAGGTTTGTGGCTTTGTTTCTGCCAAGTTAGCTCCTCTCGCAGGCCGATAGTTGAGACAGTTACACTTAATCTCTGATTGCTTGCCTGATAAATGTGAAATATGTGGTCAAACCTCCCTCTGCATGAGTGATACACGACGTGTGAGATCAAACAGTCAGAATGCTGTTCAGCGGGTGGAAATTTCTTCCTTATTAAAACAACTATTCTTCTTTAGGTCTTAAAACAGGAGCTTATGTCAAAACGTTTGTGCTTCTTGAACTTTATATACAGTATGTGGGCTGTCTAATTACTCATCTCTAAGTGAACCTGCCATGAATGCAGTGCTACTACATATTTTTCTGAACACAAATGCAGAATTCTCCATGGACACACCTTTATTTAATGATATAAATATATAAAGTATGTATATAACTTCTGTTAACCTTGAGCTGTACTGCACATACACTCGAGACTCCGTCCTTTGCCACACCCACAAAATTAAAATTCACTCTCAGATGCAATTATGGCAATACACAAAAAGAAGAAAACAAAAACATGACTTGGATCTACACCTAAGTCCATATATTATATCAACAGGATCAACAAACATAAACACCGTTTTCCTTGTACATATAATGTGTTTGGATATCTAAACATTATTTCATATTCATAACATTAATTCTTTTTAATTATTTTAGAATTTCATGTGTATTGTACTGCAGTTCATTCTCTAGATTGTTCCATGATTTCACATCTTTTATTGAATATATATGTATATATTTGTCCAAAGCCTTGTTTCATAAGACTATTAATAAGGTACAAGGTATTTCTGGACCACATTTTCAATTTTAATATTCATGATTTACAGAACATAGAAAAATAAAATGCCAAAGAAAAAAAATCACAAGTATCACAAGCAAGATACTGTCTCATCGGTCAGTTAAAAGGCTATGATGATGCATCTGCTAAGGTGCATAAATATAACTTCATATATCTTTACCATATGCTCATTTACTTAAGTACTGCACTTGTACACTAAAACACTGAAACACTGCAAATTGGGGCTGGTTTTGGGTTATCTGTACTTTTTACTTCACTACATTTATTTGACAGCTAATTTAAACATGCAGATTTTATATAAAACATATGAGCACGTACAGTAAATAAATAAATTGTAATAAATTTTCACAGATCAAATTTTGGAACAATATTTAAACAATTTAATTAAACGATTAAAATTAGAACGGATGAATAGGGTAGGCTACTTTATAAAATCAGTAATAATCTAATGTTATAATATGAAATAATATAACATTCACGGTTGCATCAAATAGAAAGTTAAGTCAATAGAAAGTTAGTTATTAGGGAAATTTCCTAAGGTACTTTTTTGTATTAAGTTGCACAGTGTGGTTAAATATTTTTTAATAATAAAATAATAATAATTATTATTTTAGTAGTTATTTTACTTGTATGGTACAGTTTTGGAAAGTCTGAAGCCACAAGACCACAGCCCTGTGAAGCACTGTCATATTTTTCAGTTTGCACCTGTAACCACAGTCCACACATCCAGGAGGCATTCACATGTAGAGGCTGACCCTGAGCAAATGATGTTGCCATCATCATCATTTTATTTCAGCGAGGTAGCTTGTTTCATAGCTGAAACTTTACCAAGGTATTTATAATCATGAGGATATGCATTAAGGATACTTCAAAACATCAAGGTTGAACTAGTTGTTACAAGTAAAAGTCCTCCATTAAAAATAATGTTTAAGTGGAAGAAACATATTGTTTGCAAAACTTACTTAAGGCCTCAAAAGTGATAGACAAATGAACCATGTGTCATTTTGTTTTTGTTACAAAAGTCAGTCTTTTGGAAAAACAAAAAAGATACTTTAGAAGAAAACTCTATAGTTTAGCATTTGTAATGCTACCTAAGGAAATGTCAAATTAAATTAAACATAACCGTCCTGCTAAAATGTCTGGATCTTTTTTCTATCACTAACAGAGCTTTTTATACATTCTAGATGCTTGTTAATAATAGGAAGCAGGGGGTTGGTAGTTTTTTCCTTTTTTCAGTTAAATAATCTTTCCTTTCAAAGAATATTAACAGCTCAACATTTCTTTAATGTGAGTTGACATTTGGCTTCCTCGATGACTGCGAAAGGTGCATATTTAGAGACCTGTTCTCAGATGTCAGGACTGTTGGAAGAGTTAAATATTTCAAATAGGTGAACTTAATTAAAGACAGATGCATATAAATACAATATGTTATCTTAGTTCAAATAAAAGAAAAGGCTTTTTTTAATTAATTGTAATCTGTATATATATATATATATATATATATATATACCTCCACCAAGGAGGTTATGTTTTCAGTTCAATTAGTTAGTTATTTAGTTTGTCTTATCGGCAGGATTCTATGAATATATATACAATCATTACATTTTGGGAGTTGTCCGGTTCTGAATCCAGGAAATCCAGGACAGTTTTGAAGGATTCTTCACCATTGCGAGATGGGGCAAAATTCACATTTTAAAGTATCTTCATAAATTCATAATGAAGTAAGAAAAATTGGGGGACACTATGTCATTACTCAAGAAAATATCATAAACTTATCCAGATCTGGATACTCTTCTGGATCCAGGGATGAGGTTTACACAAAATTGGGGTGCACAAATATAATATATGATGCTATCATTCATTAAACGAGGCAGAGTCCTCCAACCCATAATCAAACTGTAGCTGATAAAATGTACATTCAGGAGAGTGTGAACGGACCTTAGTTCTCTCCAATAGTTACAGAGATAGATTAAGATGGTAATCAATAAAGGGGGTTTGCCTTTTTGTTTGTTTCTATCCTAGCCAATCAACTGTTGATAATTACTATTTTTCAAAATTCATGGTCAATTAAATTTAGTCACTGAAAATGAAAAAGAAATTGGTGTGATCTTGGAAACAAAGATGTTTACTTTGATGCAACATCAGAAAAAATTTAATTAAAAATTAAAATTGAAAACATCAGGGTTTGGGCATTACATTTTTTTTCACCACGCATGGAGGTGATATGCTTTCTCCCCCAGTTGGGGTAGATATTAGGAAAATACAAATGGATTGGAATTATGTGTATAATGGGTGAACATTGAAGTGCCCATCATAATTAAGTCTTTAATACGTCGAAATTGCAGAGAGTAACAACTCTCCAGTACAGTATTTGTATTTTTATACACACAAACACATACACAGTCAGGTGTTTTCCATTCTAAGAAAAAATTCTCATCTCAAAATTCAAAATCTAACTATCCACCACTTACATATCCATTTTTGGTGGCCACATCCTTGTCAGTATAAAGCTGAGCAGATCTTTCTGTTCTCTCACTCTCCTCAAATGAGCTGTGGTGATGATGTGGTTCCTTCTTGTTCTCGTCTTCATCCCTCGTATCCAGTTGGTGATTCAAGCAGGTAAGTTACAGCTTTTCACTTTTTAAAATTTGACATAATATTTGCGACAAATTAAAAGTGAAAAGTGGTTTCCCCAATTTAACAGATTTTTACATTTTTTTTTAAAGGGTACAACCTTTCCATCAAAGTAATCGATTTTTCGAAGAGAAAGTTTTCATGTCAGGAAAAAACTAATAATCATAATACTGATTAAAAAAAAATGTATTATTATTTTATTATTCTAAATAACAGACTGATCCTTTATCACAAAACCAGGAGGCTACAATGTAGGCTGTTAATATATATGTATAAATATTTCCATCAGTTGCAGATAAATAACAAACTGACTGAAAATTCTGCACTTTAAAAAAATACAGACATGAAAACAAATGTGGATCAGGTATAAAGATAAAAAATGAAATGACTGATGACTACAAAATAGAAATGTATACAGTACTCTATTAACATACTGCTATAAATCTCCTGCCATGTGACCAGATAAGAACCGGCTGATCCTAAAAGGTGGAAGCGGTCCATGTGAAGGCCACGTTGAAGTCTACTATGAAGGAAAATGGGGCTACCTTGGAGACAAATACTGGGATAGAAATACTGAAAAAGTGGTCTGCAGAAGCGCTAACTGTGGGAGTCCTGTGGAGGGCTCAACAAAAGATGTGCGCAGACCCAAGCATGGCATTGTGGGGTTCAATGAAGTGAGGTGCAATGGAAGTGAGAATCACCTATTGGAATGTACCTATCCCGGTTGGGAAGTCAGCTTTTATCGAAAGCCGACTTTGAAAGCGATTAAATGCTCAAGTGAGGCTCAACTTTTACTATTTACACTTGTTGATATACTTAATACTGTATATACTGATGAGAAGTACACCTTTTAAAAAGTCAATTATTGTGTGTAATTGTTTCTTGTTCTTGCTCGTCTAGGTAACATCACAATACGTCTGGATGGATTTGCATGTGCAGGTGCTGTCCAGTACTACATAGATGGGAAAGCACAGGGTTACTTTTGTGATACCGACTGGGGTAAGAGTTTGGACAGTGCATGTAGTAGCCTTCAACAGCATTCACTCTTTTTAAATGCCAGCATTGTGTCAGTTCAGGTCGATTAATCCTGTGGTTCCCGACCTAAGGTAAACTCCAGTTGGTCATGTAATAAATTTGCGAGGTTGAGAGAAGACTAATTCATTTTTTTTTTTTTTAATCTGTTTTTTAATCTGTTTAATTCATGGTGTGGACTGTTCTCTTTGTTAAATCCTGGATCATTCTACCTCATTGGGCCTCAGACATTTATTCATTTGTTTGTAACCAAAACTTTTGCAGTGAAATTTTTCTGATTTTTTTTTTTTCACAAGCAAAGAAGGTTGGGAAACACAGGTTTAATTTAAATACAATATTGTATTTTTTCAAAGTGATCAGTTGTTTGTTTTATGTAAATTCTATATCTGAAAAGTACTTAGTAGTAACAAAATTTATAGTGGCGGAGTAAAAAGTACAGTATTTCCTTCTGACATGTAGTGGAGCAGGAAAATAAGATAACATAAGGAAAGTACAAGTACCTCAAAATTGAGATTAATGGCATTGTTCGGGTTATTTGAAATGGAGTTATATCAGGCACTGATGTATGGTCAGTTAATTACCTGTAATAGATTTTGGTCTGTGCACCTCCACTTTGTTGATCAGCATCAAAACATGTTTTAACTGCCGGAAACTGTCCCCGCAAAAAAACATCAGTTTATATGTATGCTATATTTAGGATATTTTCACCACTTTATCTCGCCTTTACTCTGGCGCAAGACTGTTAAATGTTGAACTACTGTATTGCTACTTATATGAGCACCCATGCTGCAGTTGAGGTAGGCATTGTTTTACGCGGCTTTAATACTGTTGCTGTATGTTTGCTGACCCCATGCACAGCAGTACACAGCTCAGCATCTGTGCCACTATTCCTCTACCATTGTCATCCAGTATTATCTTACTCAGGCAGTGTAGCAAAAATAATTCTATGATAAATCATGCAAGACAAATCAGTAAAATTTCTCATAAAGCCACTCATAAAGACTTAATATTTGAAGAAAATGGCAGCAGTCTTCTTTGCCTCTTTTGAAGAATACAAGGCTTATTGATTATTTTTAAATGAATTCTTTGCTAGATTATCAGGTGCCTACACCATCCTAAAGTTCAAAGCACTATTTTACTCTGCTACACAACTGGTATCAGTATTGTGAAATGTTTACAGCTATGACAATGATTATTAACCACTATATGTATGATTCCTCTCACTTAAAGGACAAAAAGAACGTGATTTTTTGTGTAACAGCCTCGGATGTAATAATTCCGTGGAAAATACTGTGCATGAATGGATGGTTTGGAAAGAATATGAAAATGCACAAAAGATGATCATCACGTGTCCTAACATTACAAAAGTGGATTATCTGTGGCAGTGTGAAATAGAGGAATCACCAGCATGCAAAAGTCCTCTTTCTGTCACCTGTGAAGGTAATAACATATTTAACAACTGGGTTTACATAAATTGTGTAACATATGAGTAAATCAAGAAAATTGTTAATTTAAACAGATTATCGCAGAATGCAGCTCAAAGGAAACACGCCAAATGTCTGTTCTGGGAGGCTGGAAATGTTGAAGATGGGCAAATGGGCTCCTGTTACTGGGTATGATACTAAAAAGACATGTGAGGAAATGCACTGTGGAACCTATGTCCATCACAGCTTGATTGACAATGGCATCCAGCTGACATGCACTGGTAAATCAGCAAATTAATATTCCACCATGTCATTTCCACCAAATACCTCAAAGCAACCACTCAGTTTTTGTGTTTTCCAGATCAAAACATCTTTCCATATAAATGATCTATTCAGTTGAAAAAATATATGTTGAAAGAGAAAAAAACTGTACCACATTGCCATTTTATGCACCCACTATCTGGAACCACTGGAAATCTGAAATGGCAATATCTAAAACACTTTTCCCATCTCTGTTCTCGACAGACAACGTTAGCGTTGTCCTGATGGATAATGGTAAACCCAGTAAGTGCTATGGCACCGTTCATATTAACAAAAATGGTTTGATTCGCCCTGTATGTGCCTTCAACTCACAAACAGAGGCCAAGGTGGTCTGCAAGGAGCTCAACTGTGGGAACGTGAGTCTTCAGTTTCACCTTTCAGTAGCAGTATTAACACTGATTCAATTTATCATTAACAACAGAAAGAGAGAAGGAGATTTTTTTGTTCCTGTTTTCAAAAGTTACGTATTACCACTTGAAATGTCTGAATGAATAGTATGGTATTTTGTGAATTATATTATTGTTATAATATTATTATTATTATTATTATTATTAGTAGTAGTAGTAGTAGTAGTTTTTGTGTAATTTACTGCTTCACTCTGAGTTTTCTGTCTGGTACAAATGAATGATATGATATCCAGATTATTAGAAGTGCTTTCTCCTAGGTCGTCAGTTATGAAAAGGGTGCTACATATCCAGGAATAATGGACAATGCGAAATGCTTAGGCAGTGAGTTCTCACTTTGGCACTGTCAGGGCAAACACAGAGACAGTGCTCGCCAATGTTCATCCACGGCCTATGTAGTATGTGAAGGTGAGATGCCATTTCATTCATGAATTGAGTGTATTACCTTGACATTATGGTGTATTACATGATCACTGTGTGATGTCATGTTGTGACTCAAAGTATATGTGTAATTTGAGGTATTTCTGGCCAAATGCCTTAAGTAAGTGTTATGTTTGACAATTCTCTTGTTGTCATGGTACAGATAGTATAAGCGTGAGGCTGAAGGATGGTCCTGGAAAATGTGCTGGGAGAGTGGAGATCCATCATAAGGGCAGATGGAAACAAGTCCTTAAAGATGGATGGACAGACAGAAATTCAGATTCCTTCTGCAGACAAGTGAATTGTGGAAATTATAGCAAGTCCAACAAACTTGAAAAATTCAGCCAGGGTCCACGTGATTTCATCAATGTGATTTTGGATTGCCAGCCAAGCATCTCAACCATATCTTCGTGCTTTACACATAAATTAACCAAACAAGCCAGCATGATGGAGGCAGTGGGAATAACCTGCGAGGGTGAGTATTTTTATTTTGTTTGTTTCTGTTTGTCTGTTTCACCCTTCAATGTCCTTCTGTTGTGTGTGATTGTCATCCTCCAATCCCACACTTCCACACATTAGAGTTTTGTATAAAGGTACTCAAGTGACCTTAAACATGTCCTCCATAAATGTCTCCAGATGACAAATAGGCAATTATCACAGCCATTTCAATATATAACAAGATTAGAGTGCATCTAAAACAAACACAAACCATTGTTATGCTAAATTTTATTTCATATTTCTTGATCCTTTAATTGTACAATTGATTCTTTCTTTGTGGCTACCTGGGGGCAGCCAAATAAGATGTGACTGTGGTGCAGAGCAGGTAACCTGCAATAGGTATATCAGAGCTTTTTTTTTTTCTGCTGAAAACAGCCATCTGTTTGCTGGTGCTGAAATCAAGGTTGATGATATTGCTATGGTTAAACCTAAAACAGTGGCTTAAGAAAGTGTTAATACCCCTTATTTTTTTCCCGATTTATAAAATCTGAATTTAGGGAAAGGACGAAAAGTAACTTTGTTTCTTTTCCAACAAGGTCCCTTAAAAAGAATTAGTTTCACCAACTAATGATCCACAGTTGTATAAATTTTTACATCTCACCATTTCCGTGACTCTTCAAACAAACTGTCTGTCTGTACTCTTGGGGTGGCTTGAGCCTATTCCAACATGCATTTGGAGGACAGGAAACGTTACCGTTCTATCACAAGTCTAATACTGTATACACTATCTCCTTTTCCTTGTTTTTCCCCTGTCAGAGCACAAGATGGTGTTTCTGGATGGAGACACTGAATGTTCTGGCATGGTGGGGATAAAGCACGGTAATAACGCCTACTGGCTTTCTGGGTCCAAAAAGACATGGGACCAAGAGTCTGCAAACCAAGTGTGTCACCAGATGCAGTGTGGGCATGCCTCCTCCTTCTCTAATATCCCCATCCCTAATGCTGATATGGAAAAAAAAATTTGGGATAAAGCCTTCAAGTGCTTACCCAACACAACATCTCTGTTTGAATGTGAAACTTTGACACCGTCATCTGACACCAATGACACGATTGCCATAGTGAGCTGTTCAGGTAATGTGAGGCAACAACATATAAAAAACATACCATTTATCCATTATGACTTTTATTTATTCTGTCGCTGCTTGTACTGTAGTGGTTTTGAGAGAGGATATAGTTTGCACTCTGCTAAAAAAATTGACACAGGGCTGCTAACATTTGGCCAACGCTGCACCCTCGCTGTCCTAAACTACGAGAGTCAAGCTTCTATTCCACTGATCCATTTTTGCTCAGACTTTGAGATATTATGCATTTATTTTGATTGGTCTAAAGCATGCATTAGTTGCCAAATAATCTGCTGATGTGGGAGTGCAAACTGCTCCTTCATTACTTTTGCTTTTTTGTTGCCATGACAGGAGAAAGAACAGTAAACCTGACCAACCAGTGTTATGGAGAGGTTAACATTTGCTTGGAAGGGAGTTGTGGAGGTTTGTGTGGAGACTCCTGGACACACAACCATGCTGTGATGCTGTGTGAAAGCCTTGACTGTGGGAATAAGGTCCTTTCACAGGTCATCACCCAGCCCCAAAATGGGAACGTGATGTTCAAGAGTTTGCACGCTACAAAGCAGAATTCCAGGCTGACCCACTACAATTTCATTATGAATAGTGAAAATGACAACACCTGTAACAGCAACTCAGCCTATGTCATTTGCTCAGGTAATGGATTGCTTTGAAAAGATCCTTGTTTATACAAATATACAGTATATTTTAACAAATGACACAAATTATGTGAGATTCTCACTCTATCTTTCGCTGTTCTGTTGTAGGTAGTGTCAAGGCCAAATTGACGACTTTCGGTGACAAATGTCGCGGGAATGTGGGGATTTTATATGATGGCAACTGGCTCCCAGTGTGCAAGAATGCCCTTCAAGACAAAAAAGTAAAAGGCATCATCTGTAAGGAGCTGAAATGTGGTCATTCTGGTGAAGAGATTGACTACCTCGGACCCGGGCCAGCACTGGGTCATTTCATTTCACATCTAGATTGTTCTCAAACCAGCTCAGACAGTTTAAGAGAATGTTATATCAATCAAAGCACTTCCTGCACTCCAGCTGGCCTCAAGTGTGCCGGTATGTGTAATTATTCTTTCTCTTCTTATTTATCCCTATACTCTTTCCCCACTCCACCTAAATTGAGCATGATGTTTTCAAATTAAAGGATTACAAAATGAAAAAGACAAGATATAGGCTGTACTTTGACAAAGAAGTAGCATGTTGGAAAACTTAGAATCTGTATGTCAGATGGCGGATGGCAATTTTCAAATTCTAAGCTTATTTTTTTTTAATCAATAATAATATGGCAAACATGCAGAGTATGTTGGTGTGAAATTTGCAGCAAAAATGTAAACATCTGCATCTTGAGTTCCTACTACTGGATCATACTACTGATTTTGTCTCACTTGTTCCTGCTGTTTATCATAGAATCAAGGAAAATACAACTCAGCGGCACCTGTAAAGGTGCCGTATCTGTTTACACAAATGAGGGGTATGATGCTGTTTCTGTCAAAAACTGGACAAAAGCTGAAGGGGAGATGCTTTGCAAGGATCTGAACTGCGGCCGCTTCAAGTCAAAAACTATTTCCAGAACATCAGAGAAACTTTCTTTCTGGAATGGAAGCTTCCACTGTGTAAATGAAAGTGAGCCACAAAATATCTGGGACTGTGAAACGGAAACCTCACACTCACAGAAGGAGCAGCTCTTTATTGAATGTGAAGGTAAATCTAATTTTTGCTGGATTTCGAACAATTATAGAATCTTTGCAGTTTGCAGCAGAAAGCTCTTAAAAGTGACACATGACACCAATGTTGTAAGAAAAAATGTCACTTACCCAGATACAGTTGACAGTTTACTTCACAATCATTTTATATTACTTCACAGTAATTAACAATATATTAGGTATTCTATGAACAACTGACCTCATTAACTTTAAGTTTTACTCTTGTTAGCATACTTGTTAGTTGTCGTAGGCTACTTCTTACAGCAATAAGCTTGGTTTCACTGACTCTCAAAGTAGACCAAAGACCAGGTAGACCAGGTATGTTCATACAGGGTTTTTTTTTGTGTTCTATTCTTCTGGAGCAGTTGTGCACCTTTGCATGGAGTGGCCTGCTGGCTCCACAGTGTTACATCAACTTTGCTAGTGTGGATTAATATAAAATATAACATGCCTTTTAACACACATTATTTCACTCATATTTATATATATAAGTAATGTTGTTAGTGACATTTTAACAGACTGATTGTGTGTATGTAACTTCAGTACAAAGTTTATATATTGGCTTGTGTTTTGTCGCCAATGGACACAGATAATGATCAGATGATCAGATACATTTCTCCTTTACTGCTCCTTTAATATTTGATCTTGTCATTCTATTTCTGCCCTTCCTAGAGGAATACAGGATAAACCTGACAGAGAAATGCCATGGTATGGTGACGATAAATGATGTGAATGTATGCAACAGTAACTGGAATAGCGACTATTCAAACTTGCTTTGCCAAGAACTGAATTGTGGCAACGCGATTCAAAATATAACTGTTCAGGACAAAACCCAGGTTGATCCAAATGCTGATTACTACCATATCAGCTGTGATACCTATGATTACGAACTTGGCCAGTGTAAGAGAGTCAAAGGAAAGTGTAATGGACAGTTGGTGTCTGTTCATTGTGTTGGTAAGTGTGTTCATGTGTATCTGTACCATCGAAGATGGAGAAGGATGAAGAGTTTCTTCCTCCTTTCTTCCTCCTTTCACCCTGTCTGAAGAAATGTCATGGCTATTTTAAGCAGAGGGAAAATGTGTCACAATTGAGCCAAAGGCTAGCCTAGGAAGCTTTGTCCACAGTTGAAAAGTATGGCTTGCAGCACATATGACCCACAAATGAACATCATATGCTGTGTATATTTTCATCGGAAAAAAACCCAAAAAACTTTTCATACCGTAGAACCTGTAGCTGTTTCACCCTTCTCCCTGTCATTATGCTAAGATAGGTTTATCTTTGTATTCAACAGAGTGTAGTAGTGTGGTCAACAGACAGATGTTAGGGTATTATGGAAATTCTCATATGACTCCCAGCAATAAAACTATTAATAAATTATTATTACTTTAACTATCCATAGACACTGTTACCTTAAGGTGAAACTGAGTTTTTATTTGTGTATTTATTCAATTATTTATTTATTAACAGAGGATATCCAATTCAACACCACAGAAAAATGTGGAGGACAGATTAAAGTCAAATATCGAAATTACTGGGAAGGAATGTGTCCTGTGGATGAGAAGACACGTTCTTTGCTATGTAAAAAGCTTCATTGTGGGGTAAATGTCAAAATTGACAACAAATATAAAAAACAGAAGGTAAATGCTTGTATTACACTTTTTGTTTGTTGTTTTGGTAAGGCCTCACATAGTCTTATAATTCTCTAACTTCACTATGATTTAAGTGGGATCTTTTTCTTTTTCTTAACATATATGAAAATATATGTTGTCTTTATAATTCATTCAGCATTCATTTTTATCTGTCAGACAAATCTCTCTATTGTTTTGTATGGATGCATGAAAATGAATTACTGTCAAGACAAATTTAGATTAAAGCACGCTTTAATATGATTAAGGTCAACTTGGAAACAGCAATGATTTGCAGCCCCAATCACAAGGACCTCAGGTACTGTGTCATCCAAAAGTCTTGTGAAAGAGTCCAACCAGCTGAGATCTACTGTGAAGGTAATCCTTTCACAATAAGACAGGCTAGTTTCAAAACTATTCATTCAGTTGTTTTGCATAGGAATCAGTTTTTGTAAATGGTAAATTTAGACTTATCTGACATAAAACTAATTGCTGCTTTGATGAACATGGATTTGAAAAATCAGAGAATTCAAATATCAGCCCCACTCTGTGTGTGAATGAAGAATAGGTAACGTGGTTGTGTTTTATTTCAGGTTACCAAGCACGTGTTGCATCTCCAGTCAACACAAACAACACACTGCCTGTTATCCTGGGAGTGGGGTTGCTTTTGGTTCTGATGATAGTGATTATTGTCTTTGTACGAATCCGTATTGTCAAGAGAGCCAAGAATGTCATGAATGACCCATGTGAGTATTTTATTCTATTCAACACATCATCTTCACATCTAATTCTTATTGCTGCACTCACAATTAAATACAGATCTTAACTGATTCATGAATTAACTTGACAAAGCCTACCATTCCAAAAGACTGGAAACAAAATTGATCCATCTCATGCTCCTGATGATCCAAATGTTATCAAATGCAATTGAGTCATTTTACCAAAAGAGGTCAGTCTATCTGCATGCTAACTAAATCGCTATACTGTCTATGACCTTTGAAAATAATCTTTGTCATACTTCAGCTAATAGAAACTCTTGAAATTATATTTAAATAGCAGTACATCAGTTCTGCCCACCAAAAATCTTTCAAACCTACTCAGGTTTATAACATTTGCATGTGTCGTGTTCTGTTTTTCTCTCTGACGTGCTGTCATCTCTTGCATTAGTATCACAGTTGTTTTCCATTTACCAGTAAATGTCTTATGCTGTTTTGATGCAGTGAGATCGCTGGCAAAAAAAGAAGTAGAATTTGAAAGTGGTGACTATGAGGATGTCTTTAACAAATCAAATGAAATGGAGGACTTCAGAAGTGACAGTGAGTTTTATTTTATTTTCCTTTCCATTATATCATTAATGCATCTCAGTATGATAATCCTACTTTAGCATTATCTTGCTATTATTTTACATTTATTATTATGTTATATAATATTATAACATTATAATTTAGACATCATAGTATCATATCATAGGATTCTTTTTGATTTATAAGATATCAATCAAATATATATATTATCATATTATTAGTATTAAACATGTTTGAACTGCATATAAATCACATGTTATGTATAACAGTGTTTTTATATTTATTTGTATTTTTTCCACACCTACACCTTCTATATATACATATTATTTATATACTGCATATGTATAAAGTTATTTTTAATTTATTTCATTCAAATAGTTCTTTGTGTTTTCTTGTCTCTACCATGTCAGAGACATATCATGTCATATCATGTGAATTTCTCCTCTGAGTTTTGTGCTAATATTTAAATTTAAATTCCAACTAAACACAAGCACTGATTTGGAATATAATTAGTTTTTATGGTTTTATGTTTTCATAATGGAAATTCAGGGCATTATGATTTGAAATGTAGTCAGTGTGAAAGTACTTGTGAGTGTTCTGCTGGTGTTGTTAATGCAGGATTCAGATCACAGGGTGAATTCTTCACGGAGAAAGATGCACGCAGGACTTCCTCTATTTCTTACGATGATGTTGGTGAAGCGGTTGAGACTCAGCCTCTGAACTCTCAGGCCGCTACTGTCGGTGCCTCAACACATAACTACATCCCTGAAGGGGCCCTGGATCAAAGTGAAGGAAAGTTTCGGACCAGTTCACTCACATCTTTTTCACAAATCGATACCAATACTTTCTCACAAAATTCACTTTGAAAGCAATGCAACTATCAAACTATTTAAAATTTTACATGCAACTGTTTTTCCTCCAAACAGATGGGGTGACATACGAGGTAGATGACCCACAGGGGAATTATGACGACATTGAAGCAAGCCCTGAAATAACACAGATAAAAGCTGAAGTCCATGACGGCCCAAAGACCACATCTGAGGGTGACACAATGGCACCTCTAGAACTGGTACAGGAGGATGTGGACTACCTTGTCCCGGGCCAAGATGGGTGAGCTAAAACTGGGTTAAAAACCATCTAAATAAAATCCAGTCTGGCAAACTGGAACATCCCAAAACCCAGCTGTCTTTTATTTTGACAAAAATGGAAAAAATAAATCAATGAAGTTATTAGTCATTGTATGCAGCAGACATATGCAGCAGGGGTTTGAATACATTTATACATAAAACATATATTTAGTGTAAAAATCTGAATGCCCCCTGGATAAAACAAGTTGAATTGTCTATTTTTAATCTAAAATACAAATCATATTACATTAGACAAGATTGTACATTGTAAACATATTCTGATTGTGTACTGCTCATTGGTGAACCTTCCAGTGAGACAATGTTTGCTTTAGCTCTCATTTGACGTGTATTATTTAATGTGCAAAGCATTGACATTTTGACTCAGAAATCTTTTGATTAAAATAAAAAAGATCATGTATATAGAGATGTTAAGCTCCTATCACTCAAAATTGTTTTGATTCACATCAAAACACATGATGTGAATTTTGACATAAATTGTCAATTTGATGTGAATCATAACACATCAACGCATCAAAAAATAGCTCTGTGAAGCACACAGACAGAAACAATGAAATAATTATAACATGAGTCAAAGTTCTTGACTCAGCTGGTATGGTCTGATTGTCACATGTATAGATTGTATATTTAAGTTTCTCGGAATTTATAACATTGATACCTCACTGTTACATTCCTGTTTTTTTAAAGGAAGGGTTGCCAAGAGTTGAGAGATGAGAGGATTGATACCACTGTCATGTCTGCACAGTAAACATGAAGATAGCGCAAACGGCATAAAGACTGGAAACAGAGGGGCTGATGGTAACAAAATCCTGCTACTAACACTGCTAAAGCTCACATTTAAAGCTGTACAAACATCAGAGTTTATCAACAAGTTGTGCTGGGAGGGATTATGAGCCAGACTTTTTCTTAACAGGTTGTTTAAGTTTAAGCTTGTGTTTCTGTACATTTTAAACAGATGAGAGATATGGTGTTAATTATTGAGCTTTGGAGGTGTTACTAGGTGGACTTTATTACTTTTAGAAAGAGCCTGCTGAGCTGTTTTTCCCAGCTTCCAGTCTTTATGCTTAGCCAAGCTAAATTAATTGACTTAGGACTCTACCTTCCTATTAAGCAAGCTGAGAGAGGTATCATTCCCCACATCTAACTCTCAGCAGGAAATTAAAAATCATAATTTAAAAAATATTGCAGTAAACACTGATTATCATCAGTTGTTTTCACAGTCTCTTCCTGAGTGACAAGAAGATGTCAAAATGACAGGTAGAGTACTGAAATTGAAGAACTTGCTCCAAAAGAATTGTGTTGTGTGTTCTTTTAGTTATTTGTGGTTTTTGTAAACTTGCTGTACATCTTTCTGCTTGATGTTAGACTTCAGAATGAAATTCAGTCAGTAATCATTTCAGTTTCTTGTGGCACTGCAGCATGAACACCACTGCTGTATTGAAGAATCCTTTGAAATCAACATGTTCAGCACATGTAGGCTTTGTGGATTTATAGCACATTTGTACCAACACAAAATTAAATTCTTTCCCAAACTTTTTATTTGCTCTGTGGTCAGACTTTTAGGTGTTATCCTCTACTTGCAACCAATGACACCTCTGAGACTCACGGTTTTTGGAAATGGCTCAGATGTTGAGTATCAAACTGTATGTTGTATATGTCATATATAGTTTGATACACAGCATAATAAGCCGTTGTCTTTACTAAGCATCGTGGAAATTCACATTTCACCACTGGTCTTCAATTTAACGATGTACTAATGTTTTTATATGTTTACACTTTGCTTATTTTAATTCATCAATGTTTTATTAATCAGCTGTTGTAATGTTTCTCTGCATTTGCTGCACAAAGCGGCCTGGAGGTGTGGGAAAAAAAATCCAAATGCTGTGGTTCTGCTTGAAACATTTTAAATACAGTTTCATCTCTATGTGCTTTAACATTCTCTATAATCACTTAAACATTTCCCCGATGGTCATGATGTGTGAGAGCAGCTGCTCGCTACAAATGTTAACATGAATAAGGCCATCAGTAAGGGGTGGACAGACATGCAAGTGCTGCTTTTAAGAGACTGACATATCTGCTAAAGCCTCACATGTTTAGTCAGGAGTTAGCCAAGAGCCACTGAGATCAGAGGGCCAGCGATACACCCAAAGGGACTAATTTGTGAGCGGCAGTCCTCGTATGATATGTAAACATCACACCCAGCCTCGCTGTCAGAGGCCTTGCTGAGGGATCATGCTGTAGAATTTGGTCTGCTGCAGGCCTCAAGCTGAAATTGACACAACGGAGACATACGGATCTGTATGTAAAAGAGGTAACGTTTTCATTCTGTCTCAGGGGCAACTTCTCTATAGCAGCACCCCATGGGGCCAGGTGGAACTCAAAGGGATTAGCCACTGTGTTGTTCACTTGAATTTGTAATATTATAATAAGAAATCCTCTTTGCTGCTGCTTTGAGAGCAAGCTCTGGTTTGTGCCCTATAAGTGCTCTGAAGAGTTCTCATCACAGTAATCTTCTGACTCCTCCCACCTTGTATTCAAGGATTATACTGGCTTTGATATTGTTTAGCCCATTAACCATGTCATGTCAAATCATGTTTACTGGATCATTTTTACACTGGATACCTTGCCTTGTTAGAGCTTTCAATGGGAGTATGCTGGGGTGGTTGCCCTTCAGTTTTTATGAGCCTATTTTTGACCCCCACACTTTTATACAATCAACTCTCTTACTTTCATAGGTAAAAAAAAAAACTGAGAAAAAAAGAAAGAGAAACTTGACAAATTAATGTGCATTTTTATTTTAAGTTAAAAATCTCCCTAAAAGTACCACAATCAATCAGTCAAAGACATGAAGTACAGAGCTCAGATGCACTGAAATGCATTTAAATCTAAAGATAAAGGTCAGTCAAGGAAGCTCAACATGACTTATGTAGGTTTACTGCAGTAGAAATACAGAGGCTCCATTTAGTGCCATTATTTGTTATGTTTTATGTTTCTTTGCAGGATTACGCAAAAACTACATGGTGGATTTGCACAAAAATTGGTGGAAAGATTGTGGTAATTGTTGGTAACCTTCTGATCTGTCTCCTCTAATTCATTGAAAAGCAGATTGATATTGATAAAAGTTTCTTTTGCTGCATGGTGCAGATTTCTTATGGAGGAAACAGACAGATGAGCCATTAGCCTCGAGAAAGGCCCTGGTTGTTGTGACTTTCCATGACAGAGTAGTATTATTAATAGTGCTCCTGTGTGTATGGCGCCACCCTGAAAGCCTGGCCCAGCTCATCTACACATCTCTTGGTGCAGCGTGCATATTAATGTGTGTCTGCGTGTTATGTGAAACTTTATCAAATAATACTACGAATCATGAAAATCATGTCAAGAAGCACTATGGTAATAAAGTTGAATAAATAGCCTACTTCATATAAATACATGTATTTATACATGTACACTTCCAGGACAATTTGTGACTCTGTTTCGATTTTCTGTTTGAGCACAGTTTTTGGTTTATTTCCTGTTTTATTTTGGTAAATATCTCCTTATCATCTTGTCTTGTGTTTATTTACTTCCCGTGTTTGATTGCCTGCCCCATCGGAATGCGTTCCACCTGTGTCTTGTTATCCTTTCCTCCTTGGTCTATATTTAAAGTTTACATGCACATTACTTGTTATTGATGACATAATATGGAGCAAATGTTGACTAAATGTAAAAAAAGTCTGATATTTTAACTAAATGTTGAACTGACGAGCATATTCACATGTCATAGCAGGCTTTTGTTCTTGCAGGGTAGGAAAATACAGTGTTGACGCAGCAGTGCCTCATATCAAACTTCAAGGCCAGAGAGAACACTGGAAATTTCTTCAATGGGTCCTTAAGTATTTTTTCAACATCCTGTGAAATATAAGTGATCCGCTCTATGATGATTCTTCAAGATAAGAGATTTGTCTTTTTCATCATATCCCCATAAGTTTTCTTTGACTGTAATTTACACAGACAGAGGGTTTATGAGTGATTAATAGGAGGCACCTGTAAGAATTGCTCGCATCAACTTTCAAGTCTCTATTGACTTCCGTTGCTCCAGGAAAGATTAACTTACCCAATTGCTTAACCCCTGAACCTCATTCTTTAGTTTTTAGTGACATAACCATCTATTCAAAAAAACTACTATAGTATAACTACTATAAAATCATAACAATGTTTTAATAAGATATCCATTCTGCAGATCAGATGTGCTGCTGGAGGAGGATAAACACCAGCCAGGGAGCTTTTTCTCAACCAAGGTGACCTCAAAAATTGTTCCTTAAAGCATAATATATATATATTTTACATTATAATATCTACATTTCCAAATAAGCTACTCCATAATCTTTCCCTGGTAACTGTAAAAGTTATCACCAGTCATGGTTTTGTGGTCCAAAAAGTCACAGAAAGAGCCCAGTCTGCAAGGACGTGTATCAATGCATGATGGTTTACTTAAGTTTACTTCAGTTTAAGTATGTTAGTGTCAGAATCATGACAACTATGTAGATAAGATAAAGGGGAAAGTCCACGACCACAGTGTCTTTCACAACGGCACAAACTGATCTTCATTTGGCAGGCAAAGGAAATCATGTGATGACAAAACCTATGATGTAGTTTCCCAGATATTATATGAATCTTTCATTCTCCCATCAAGAGTTTGTACTGTTAAACTTAACAAGACAGTGCAAAATCTCCACTGAAAAGCCTGCAAACTTATTAAAAGTTCCTTTTTTTCTGCATCACAGACTTTAAAAGTTCATAAGGTTAATATACTAGTTGTAATGCCTTGTTACACAGAACAGGTATGCAAAACATTATTTTAATCTTTTGAAACACAGGCTCTGTTATGTGTGTGAACACCAGCACAGATGGTTTGTGAGTCAAATGCCAGCATGGGCTTTGCGGTTGCATTTGCCTTGGCTGCATTCGTGTTTGTGTGACAGACGTGAATGTGCAGTCAGGACCAGAGGTCAGTGGAAAGATGACCTTGGTGTAGTGTAATGTCCTAAATATGCTGTAAAGCAAGATCAGGGGGCAAGCAGGTTCAGACCTCGAGCCAAGTTGAAGTCTGCCCTCCTGAGACGCTGACACCCCTGAAACCACCTGCGTCGTACACTGCGACAAAAGCAAGACCAATCAGTGAAGAAGCAGCTCCAGCGATTTGCCAAGAGATTCTTTGTGTGTAAAGAGGCTGAAGAACATCACTGAAGTGAGACAGAAACAAAGATCAAAAAGGGTCGTGGATTTGACTCCAAAGAGGACACCATGATATCTGCAAAAGAGCAGTATCTACCAAGTGGATGGATGCATGGTTTATATTTTATTTTCCATCTCCAGTCTTTCACAGCATGACAACTTACATATAATATTCTGAACAAGAACCATGTGAATTGTGTGAGGGATATTGTAAAAACTTTATAGAACCAGTAAGATGTTGCCCATACACACTGAGCAACAGTGATTTTATATTTTTAATGTTTCTATTGTTTTATATGAAAAATAGGTGGGTATACTAATGAGTTTGACAAAAGAAAAATGCTAAAAAAATAAAACCTAATACACATAAATATAAATAATAAAGAAACATAAAACTCTAAACAATATATGTTAGTTTCTGCAGTAACAGAGGACGAATCTCGAAAGAAGTGAGCTGCTTTTATAGTTTATTGTAATATGTTGACACAGTAGTTGCACCAAAGACAGAAAGTCAGTGTTTGCAATAGCAGTCTGTTGCACTTGAGATAACATTAGGCAGTAATCAACCTCTATACCACTGCACTTCCTTTGTGTGGTATTACTACATGTAATCAAAGAACAGAAATTATCCAGATGTTCGGTTATGTTGTGTAGGAGTCAATGACAACACTAATAAAGAAAATTAACTGTTCATACTTTGCTATAAAAAATGTCTTAACAAAGAGGTTTAAAATTACAGCATGAGAAATGTGGTGGGTTTGTGGCCTGCATCACACCTGAATGATTAAAACTCAAACAAAACAGGACCCAAAACCGAACAAGTCAGTGGCAAAGACTTGATCACAGCTTAATACTGAAGAACAGCAATAAAACTCAAAGTGAATACCCAGGTAAAATAAAAAAAACATACATGGTTCCAAAACACGGTCATTTCTATTAAGATTAATAATTTACTAAAATGTAGTGCCACCAGACCTAATCATTCCTGAAAAATATCACCATCTGTGGAGACTTGCTTCCTTTACATCCTTTTTTCCTTAATGTGTTTGCCTTTATGGGACAACTAATGGTATGGAGACAAGACATCCCTGTTAAACAGTATTTTACATGGACACTAACACACATGCTTCAGAGTATGGTGCCTCCATTCAGGATGATATAAACATATGTTTTATCACTGCAAATTGCATGCCAGATACCAGGCACTTCAAGGCCTTTCATATATAGTTTGGATGCTGTTAAGCTGCTGTTATGCTGCAAGTCACTAAGCCTTAGGATGTTCCTTCACCTCTTTGTGCCCAGGATTATTCCTGGAGATGATGGCCTTTTCTTTTTCTGCTGTTTGCTGCTGCCCATTCCCATGGGCCATCTTAAGCCAGTCCTTGTCCACATACGCTCTCACCTCTCCCACTGTACTCCTCTTCCCTGCATCTAAAGCCAGGAGCTTACCAAACATCTCCATGGCTTCTGGCGTGAACCTTTTCCACAGAGGAGGAATGTCCTCCTCAGTTTTAGGCCTCTCCTCCATTCTGCACCAGTCAGCAAACTCCTGGTAGAAGTCGTCGGAGTCCATGCAACGCTCCCAGGGGAAGTAGCCTGTAAGGATGCAGAAGATAACCACTCCAAAGGCCCATGTGTCCAGGCTTGGCTCCACGCTAAGTGGAGGAGCAGTCACTTCTGTCTGACCCTCTAGCAGGGCCACTGTACAAAGCTCTGGGGCCATGTAGGGCAAGGTACCTGTGATGAATCGGATCAGGGTGCCTTTCTTCTGGGCCAGGCCAAAGTCTGCTAGCTTGACCTGGCAGCAGTGATTGTCCAACAGGAGGATGTTTTCAGGCTTGACATCACGGTGGACCAAGCCATGGCTGTGGATGAACTCCAAAGCACTGGCGATCTGGAGGACACAACGTTTCACCGAAGACTCTGGAATACCCACCTGAGCAAATATACATTGGAGGATAGGGCATGTTGTATAGGTTTGACAAAGCTTTTCTCATTCCAGATCGACAGTTAACAACTGTGCAACCTTCAGAGAGGAAAATGCTGCTGATTAAAAACTGAATGATTGTATTTCCCTCTTAAGGTTTGTGCTGAGACACCTGTGTGACAGACTGAAAGAGTTGTGTGGGAAGTGCTGGGTTCACATATGGGTCTCGGCTGTATCCAAATACAACCTCACAGACTGTTCTGGTCTCATTTTGCCTGTGTTTGACTCACCTTTGGCTGGATGACAGCAAACAGGTCCCTTCCAATGACAAGTTCCTGGGCAAAGCAGTAGTGCTCCTTAGACTGGAAGGCGATGCCAAAGAGGCCCACAATGCAGGGGTGACAGGATAGATGTAAGGAGATGCAGTACTCTCGCAGAAAGCCCTGCAGCTTAGTCGAGGCTTTGGGCATCACTTTCAAGGCCATGGGAGTCCCTGCAGACCAGCCATACTTTACTTTGGCTATTATTAGCACCATTCATTCACACGTTCTTTGTCTTACGGAAGAATTGCAGAATTAAAAATATCTATGACCACTCAAGTGATATTGTATTGTATTTGCTGTGTCATGTTATCATTATGTAATTAACTAGTGAATGGCTTTTCTGCAAACTTAAACCTCTCCCATCTCATCTTATGTTTCCAGTACTTCCCACCTCTTCTCTGTTCAGTGGGGTTGCTCTATGAAGGTCCTTTCTTCTCTCTCCTTGGCTTCTAATTTATTTCCATTCATGTGCAACAAATTTGTACCACCTGATATGTTTCTGAAAACAATATCTTTATGGAGAATTGAATGCTCACTTTTTTGCCTTTCGGTCACCCTGTAGGCTAATTACCTTGATAAAAATCAACAATTCCACAGTATTGCAACAATATGACAGCCCATTTTCAAGAATTTAATTTGCTCTATTTCTGACAATTGTTGTGTGGTCATCAGCTGTTCAAATAAGGAGATGAAAAAGCATTTCATGAACGTGATTATGTTATTCTAAATGGTGATTGGTGGGAACCAATGCAAAAAACCCAACATCTTTTTCTTTAAAATTATTCTTCGATGTTAGAGGTTAGAAACCAAGGTGCAGCCATACCCCTGAAGCGATGCGTCACCAATAGCACTTTGCCGTACTTCCCTCTGCCAATTTCCTTGATGATGTTGAAGTGCTCCTGTATCTCCAGGTGACTGAGGCTCTGAGCCGTCAGCTCCATCAGCTCATCAATCAGGCTGCCGTCAACGAGGCCCAGCTCAATCATATCTGCCCACAGATGGACAGCAAAAATCAGTAGTTCCAACTGTCAGTAACTTTGCATTTATCATACAAATAGCACTAAATCATAACTGCGTGCAGAAATACTTGAAGTCATGAACTCTAGCAACCTGAAGCTGCAAGTGCTTGATGGACTGTCAAATACAGTTTTAGAAGTTTGTGGCAGCAAGACACATTAAACTGCTTGCATCCTTTTTTATTAAAAATTTATATTTAATTCAAAAATTGTCCCATCACGAAATAAACACTGTATGATTAGAATACATGTACCCTCCCAATCACTGTTAATGGGGAGTTAGCTATAGCGTTTGACTAAATGCCTTTTTTTAATAAATCTACTTTCTAAATCTACTTTCTCTTTCTATTCATTAATACAATCATATATTACTATGTTATTTATATTATAATAACATTTATTGCATATAATAGTATGAATCCCCATTTCCCAATTTTCAGTTTCTCTTTTATCATGCATGTAGTCAATGAATGTGAAAGTGTTAATGTCTGTGCTCTTGCTCAGCTTATTTCCTCAGGTTATTAAGATGGTGAACCTTTGTATATCCCTAGCTTTGACAAGCACATTGTCCTCTGCTGTTTTCATTTATTTATTATGTATCATTTATATTTCTTCTTCTGTATTTCTTTTTTTCACTTACTTTATATCCTAAATGAATATGCCAAAATGCATGACAGCACATATGGTTGGTGTATATGACAAATAAACTTGGCTGAAATAATAATAATAATAATAATAATAATAGCAATGGTATATTTAATTTGTGTTATGTCAGGGTTAACCTCTACATACAGTAAATTATTATTTGGTTATTTGGTTATTCTGCTAGTTAATAGCCATTAATAACCGTAGCAACAGTGTTAAACAGTAACAGTATTGGATATGACAAGATCTTGATTACTTCTTTAGGTCTTACCTTTTTACCTTGTCTGTCCCCAATACAGTCACTGGAGTCTGAAAACAGGCAAACCAAACACACAAAATGATACACACACAGTCACACCACCATGCTCACAGCTGACAATGTGCAGCTAATCAAGGTGTTGTATGTAGAAGTGCCGGTTCAAAGTTTGTCCCGTCCGTCCTCCACTGTCACTGCTGCTGCTTCTGCTCCCGTATGGATCAGTATTCAGAGTGGACCTGAGAGCTTTTCACTGCCCAGCACGAAGCTCCGATCTCAACTGCTGCAATGGGGACAGAGCCCACTTTGACAGCTGATTACAAACTGCCTCTGCAAAGGGCACACACACACACACACACACACACACACACACACACGCACACTGGCCTACATACAGTATAATCAGCTACACTGCTGTAGGTAGTGTATATGTAATGCATATGCACATGAAATGCATCAATGTCAAGTTTGACAGATGCAGATAATCACTCATTCACATATTTCTTTTTGTGGAAGTTTGGCTGACAGATTTATTGGTCTGTCAATACTGGTGTGCACACGCAAGTGTAGAGCTGCAATAGCTTCAGAAGTACCTCCATGCCTCACTGCTTCCTCTCAGTGATCTAACTACTGAATGCAGGTGATTTGTGCTTTTAACACAGGTCATTTTCATAAAAGTGATTATCAAACTTTATATAGACTTTTGTTGGATTAAATAAATATGCAAAACTCTGCCAGAGTACTGCAAGGAAACACATATCACCCTGATATACACACCTGAGCCCTTTTAGAGTGGCGAAAGGTACAACAGGACTTTACATAAGTATTTGACACAAATCTGAGGTACTTGTACTTCCCTTGAGTGTTGAGTGTTTACTTTTACTCCAATACACAGTTCCTTGTGGAAAATGTGCTTCACCTAATTTATTTGAAGGTTCTAGGTGCTAATTTACAACTTAACTTAACTTCTTACCTATACATGTGATTTTATAAATTGTTGTAGTTGAAACTACACAAAGAGGTATAAGATTACAACAGCAATATCCTTATTTTTTGTTTTGGTACTCTTTGTTGTTGTTTGTGTCTTTATGGGGACTTTTTTTGTCTTGATACAGTCTCTGGTCCCTGAACACTTTGACCTCTGGGCCTCAGCCAAGTTATTTCAAGGTGTTTCTTTATTGTTCCTCCTTTCTAAGGAGGCTGAACAGTTTCTGGAAAAAAATGATGCTGATCTTCTAATCTGACTCTAACAAAGACAAAGATCAATCTTTGTCTTTGTTAGATGTAGACATAGACATTGCTAGACAACCATGACACCCAGCTATGCTATGCTTAGAAGCAAAATTTGACTTAAAGGAATCATAAAAGGTTTGTTGTCAGAGCATCACAGATGCTCATGACAAAAGAAAGATTTCCTTATAGTTTCCCATTGTAATAAAAAGAGCCTATATTTTGTTTTTCCTCTGTATGCCATCCCCCATCCCTGCTGACAATACTGATCACCTACACTGTCTCCAAAATTGCACAAGAGGCTATTCTGCAGATATAATGCACAAAGTGTTTTTACAGCTTCTCATAAATGTGGACACGTGTAAGCAACATCAAATGCAGTTTGGTTCGAACTTTCCGCTTCATAGTGGGAGGCTGAAACACAGCCAGTACCAGCCCAGCGGGAGTCTTACCTTCATGGCCCTGAACTACAAGCCATGAATGCACTCAGGCCGTGGCACATATACAAATAATTCCCCAGGGTGTTGCCTACAACTCGCGGCTGGACTAATGTGGTGTTGTTGTCTCGTGTGTGTGTGTGTGTGTTGGCCTGTGTTTAATTACTGTGCACTCACTCATCACTGTGATCCCTGGTAGTTATTTTGGGGGCACCGAGTGTCTTGGCAAGGAGGACTAACGATGCAAAGAAACAGATACTTTGGAGTGTGGTGGGTTAAAGAGGTGTCAGTCACTGAAGTTCAGGACTGGTCGCTTACCCTAAAGCTACAGGTCACTCTGTGGTGATAACTGCTATAAAGCTTTAATGCTTCTCTGTGACACTTCCAAATAGCGTAGTCGGACTTATGGAAGGGATGAGTTTTTCAGTTTTCAAATTAGCTCGTCATAGTCTACTATCTACTGTAGCTATATACTCTATAATGCTTCAAGTTTTCTGTCACATGGATTCTTAAAGCATCCTTCTTTATAACCTGCAGTTCACAGACATCACAGCCTCCTGAGTGCTCAGTCAGGCTGCCATCAGTGATTAAACTTATGTTGCGGAGCTTGTTTTAAAGTTTGTGATCATCGTGTTACGCTGTCACCACAGACGTGGGGGTCATGTCATATCTGGGATCTTTTACATCCCAGGATGGTGCAGAGTAGTCTTCAAGGCGCCAGGCAGGGTCCATATAATAACTTCCTGTCCGATTAGGATACCACTGATGCCCTCATAGTCTTACGAGAATGGAATTACAGAGCTGTTTATCCATGCAGGCGGAGTTCTCCTTGTTCCCTTGGCAAACATTTTGAGATCATTTTTAAGAAAATACACCATGCAGTGTAGTTTCAGCTGTCAGTTGAGGGCTATCAGTGAAAAGAGTATGGTTTCCCACGATTAATATTAGAGAGGCATTCAAAATGTTCTTGTTTTTGACATTCAGTGAAAATGAAGCCAAGACTATCTATTCCAAAACAAACAGGCGGCAATATTAACTCCAACTGATGACTGTTCCCTTCTCCAGCTTATGGAAAGTTCACAGTGTGTGAGTGTCGAGTCCAGTGTATCCAAAACATCATCTGTTTTCTGCGGATATACTCTAGCTGAGTAGACTTTGTTCCTAATTAATCAGTCACAATGTCTTCAAGTCCATTTGAACTTGCAGCAGCTTGTAAACTGTTTTATTTACACAGTGTATCTTGTGTTTAACAGATTTAGGGGCAGTTAAACACATGGAATTTACATAGATTACACCCTTCTCCCAATCTCAACAACACCCAAAAACCAGGGGGATTACATACCAACCATATTACCCATTAACAAGATGTTTTCTAAAGTAACCATATGGAAGTTGTATGGTTGATTCTTAACCATAAACTATTTCAACAAATATAGAAACTAATGGTGATGCAGTGTGATGCTGTTTTATGAGCTTGGGGGTGTTTTTGTATGGACATTACTTTTTCTCTGGTGTGGAGGACAAGTTACCAGGTTAGACATCCTTTAAAGGGTTCTGTAGACCACACAGTCAGGACCTCCTCCCTTGATAAGAACATTATCAGCATTAACATCACCAGTCCCAAGATGTATTCCTTGACTACTTCCATGCAACAAGCTCAGGCTGACTACAGTAGAGGAGAGGGTTATTTGGGACCCTCCCACTGTACTATATTTTTGTAATGGTAGGAGTTACTGGTAGTTTTTCAGTCTTAAATATTTACATGTTAAATACACAATACAAAACTAATAAAATTAGGGCCGTCACATCACAGCAACCCTCCCGAGTGCTCAGTCATATTGATGATTAAATCTACACTGTGGAACGTGTTTTGAGGTTTGTGATCATCATGTTACACTGTCACCGCAGATATGGGGTCAGGGGTCATGTCACGTTTGAGATCTTTTACATCACAAGACTTAGCTATGGTGTCACATGGGCCTGCTACAGTATTAAATATCTTCTTACAAATTAAACCTGGGCTGATTAATATTATAGTAGTTTGGAGCAGCATTAGCAACTTCAGCATTTATTTGGAGTCATGCTACTGGCTGCCTGATGAATGTGAATTTCCTTAAATACTTGACCATTTCACTTGAAATAAAGTATTCTACTCAAAATTGTTGTTGTTTTGACTTGATCTGAAAGTTTTAAGCCAGTACATGTTTTGCAAATTCCTCACAAATTACATCTCTCATACAGCTGCTCTGAACAACTGCCAAATAGACAGGAGGCTGGATGACATATGACATTTAGTGCAACGCTTGAATGTTAAGACTGAGAAATTCAGCCCTGTGTGAAACTACATCAATATGTCATCATTTCCAAAAGGGTCACTCTTATCAAAGACTACATCTGACAGCTGGCCTGAACACTGGCCAGGCCATTAATGTGAGGTTGTGACTTCAACTCTTTCTACATGCACATTTATCTGTACATGATGTAACAGTCATTTGGCTCATTTAAAGACACTTTCTTTTTTATATGGCTTAGCATGCGTGTTAAGGCACAGTGTATGAGAGTTGTTTCACAAATTCTTCAAGATTAAAATGCTTCACCCCAGCACACACTGAAATATAGACATGGCTGAGACACACGGTGTAAGCACCTGTTGTGGAAGAATACATTCATTAATCAGCTGTAATGATTCTGGTTATAGGGTCCTTGGGCGTGAGAAACTGCATCTTTACTGTCCAACTCTTGGTGACAGATGGTTCATCTTGTACTGTAGTGGTCTCACTCACTCACACATGGACAAATCCGCACAAGGCATGCACAACATCCACGCACACATTCGTACATACATGCAGCTTTAACATTCCCAACTGCATTCTTCAGCTGCTGCTCTGAATGTTCACGATTATCACACCCACCACAATGATAACTCTTTTTTAATTAGTGGCATTCTGTAATGGTAATGATTGTGTTTGAAATTAGTATCCATAATTACAACATTACTAGACTTTATCAGCATTTCCACTACTGGTCAAAATTTTCAGAACACCTCCATTTTTAGGACAGTACAATACAATACTGAAGCTACCGCAGGTTTTAGCGGTAAAATTCAGCATGAGTGAAAGCTTTGACTGAAAAACTCAGTTGTCTATGTTGTATATTAGGAAGAACTTGCTGAAACTAATGCAATCTAATGAAGTATATCCAATACATCCATAAAGGTTATACAGTTTAGTTTTACTTTTAAGCTAAGCTTAAAATAAGCTTTTTTTTTGCTAGGTTATCCTAATAAATTTACAACTGTATGCTAAACTTTGTAAGCATGGATCAGGCTCATACAAGAGGTGCTCCCTTTAAATGGAGCTCCAGATGGCTCACAGTATTTTTAAAGGCTGTCAGCAGTACTTAGAATAAAACACAAAGTATACCTCCAGAAATCTATGAAAATATTTTTCATACATAATAACATGCCCTGTGTACTAATTGATCGTATGTGAATAAAAGTTGAAGTCGTGATAAACAATAATTTGAGATCTCTGAGTGCCGTATGTGTAATGTACTACAGAATACCACTGACGAAATGTGTATGTACAGCACTCTGCACTGATGGTCAAACAAGGGGAGGTGGTCAGAGTGGCTTAATATAGAAAGGTTAGTAAGTAGATGGAGTGAAGGAATGGAGTTTACAGCAGGGCTAGTGTTGACAGAGAGGGTGAAGACATGCTGCTGAGATAATGTTTCAGATTGACATGCCCGTTCATGGCCTTTTGTGCAATATTGTTATACCTTGGTTTAGTGTCAAATCAAGCTATAGTTAATAGTTGATTATTCAGTTTGTTGATCGACAAAAACATAACTTCTTATTGGCTACTTTTAATGATCACATAACTGCATTTTTCAGTCATTAATTAAGTTCCGAACATGTGAAAGTTTGTTGCTTTTCTGTTTCATATCCTTTGGTTTTTAGATTTTGAGCAGTTTTAAGACTTTCTTTTCTCTGCCAACTTGCAGTGATAATTTTTCCTTCATTGTAGGCATTTTTAGCGATATAATTTTACCCTAAACAAGTAAAAAATAATGAATTGACAGCCACAGTCTAAAATTAAAAAGCAAGGAAATAAGGAAAACTTTCCAGAGCTTTTCCTTGTTTCAGCCATGTTGTATAGACATCTCTGCCTGACTCCCTTCAGGACCTATGGGACCTTTCTTCACTCTGATGATGTACAGAGAGTCTCTTGGTCATGGACTAACATATGGTCATAGACATGGATGAAATGAAGTAAGTTCACATCTGAATTGTCCAAACATGTCTCCATAAAGTACAACAGACAGAAGTACCAGCTGCAGATACTGTGTGTAAGGTTTCCCATATAGGGCTGCTGTAAAAACTCAAAGGCCGTACGAGAAGATGAAGAGTATATTTGCACTGTGTATAGGTGATTTGTTTCAATACTGTTGTGCAGTTATGATCCACATTCTGATCTGAGTTCTGAAAATATCTGGGGAAAAAAGATGGGATCAAATTTTATATTGAGCCAAATGTTGACTGGATAATTTTTTGTTGATATAATAGGGACAATATGATTATGGGACAGCTGTTAAAGTTATAAAAGCAACTCAGTGGATGCATATTTATAGAGTGGTCTATCAGGTGGTGGATCTAGAAAATATCTCCACAATTATTAGGTGGAACAACAATAAAGGCATTTGTTCCAAATGACTTTGGTGGTCCTAACTTGTTGTCTAGCACCACAAAACGTTCTTAATTATCCTCTGAAATATTTCATCTTCAGTGCTACATTAAGGTTAACATATAGTTTTCAGAGAATTGTGTCAAATACTATTACAACAGACAGATTACTAAATATGTGGTAAATAAATTCATGGTGCCCAGAGATCCCTGACCCACTAGAAGAATCAGCAAGAGAGGATTGGCCCAACATTTTGTAAAGAACTTCATGGTTCCCACATAAGGAAACTTCTGACTTCCCTGCAATGCCACTTTGGGGTTAACATTTTTGTTTCTGAGTAAAAATTTGGTATGTATGTAGGTCATGTTCCCCTCAAGATGAATGGTAGAATCTTTGGTGATCATTTTCCTGTAGCGCCATCATCATGTCAAAATTTTAGCATTTAGGTCACCTTAGTGCATAAGTACAACCTTACAGAGCTGCAAGCATGGCCATATATTTGTAGTTCTGTTGCACTTCCTGGCTCAAGGACACACTTTGGTGCTTCAGTAGCTACTACTCTATAGTGGTGTGTGCCTCCTCTAATCTGGGAACTTCTAGGGTGAAACTCACTCTCCACAAACCTGACTATGACAAATGACAAAGCTGTGATAGCAGCACAGGTGGCTGGAGGGAGAAACATATGATGACTAGTAGACTAAGTCCTGGTGTTCAGGATGCATGTTTTATGTCTCCTGTTCCTGCCAAGGCAAATATCAAACAATGGAATGAGAAGCAATGACCGGTAGTCACACCAGAGTCACATTACAACATGTACTGCCTCTATTTCCTCTGTTCTCCCTCCCTCCAACCTTTTTCCATCCGATGAATCGAAAACTCCACCAACACAATGCTGTTCTCTCAGGCTTACAGCAGGCCCTGTGACTGGTGTTAATTGAGATAATTGTGTGGTATGAGGCTGAGCCCCTGCTATGCCTGTCCAGTTATTCCTATCATGGGGTAACAGGGTTGCACACAGATTCCAAAGAGATTTTACAGGGGGGCAGAGCACTGGAAACGTATCCAGGCACAGCTCCCATGCTGTAATCCCCAGAGGACTTCCAAGTTGCTGGATACACTGTGTTGTGTTTTGTCAACAACTACCGTTATAGTAGACTTGTCTGGTGTGGTGGATGTCTAAGAATAGCTCAATGGTAGCTGATATTCTTTTTGGCTAGTAGGAGCGTGGCAGTGCTCAGGGGGACGTGGCAATGTAAGCAAAGGTCTCAATGACGGAATCTCTCACAGCAGGGTCCCAGCAGGCAGTCTCAGCACAAGTCTTCACCCAAGTCATTCAAGTCCTCATCCTTACTTGCTTGATCTGGAGCTTTTAATCACATATACACTGTCAGTATCAGTAAAATGGGTTTGCTCACTTGTCACAACACTGTAGCTATTCACTCTTTTCACTATTATGAACACTTTTATGACTCCTCGCAATCTGGTTCCAGACCTCTGAACCCCTGTGACATCTCTGACTTATTCAGTACATAAAAAATCTGTAAGAGTTAGTGCAGCTATTGTAAGAACACAGTAATGCTCGTCAGTCTCCCTGTTGTATTATATTTACTGATAATGTTATCATCAATATTGATGATATGTAGTATTAATTGTAATATAAAACAATTATGATTATGAGAAAATATACCATCCATCATTATATCCATGAATAATGTTAATGTTTCTGCAAGTGTAACTGTACTTAATCATATTTTGAAGAACAATTTAAAGATTATTTAGTATAGATTATGTTTGTGTGCCCTTTTTATCTGATCTGACAACTTCTCAAACAACATAATAATTAATACTACCAGTTACCCTAATACTAGAGGGTATTGTGTTGTGTCACTTTTTAGGTTCAATTGCTATGGCCAAAGCATTGTAACTGCATTTTTTCATATCCTCATAGAGATATGAGTAGCTTCACTAAATATTTATAGCTAGGGGCGTCTGGTTTATGAGGTCTGGTAATGAAGTGCAAAGAGCACTGACCTATGTCGTGATGACACGTTGATGGCTTTGGAATTTACTGTGTTTCATCCATGGCAAATTCCTCCCTTTATCCTGTCTTTGTTGAATGCTGCTGGATGACCCTGATGATGTCTGATGGTCTACAACACACTCACAGAAACACACACACAAATGGCTGCATGATCCTATAGCAAGCACAATGTTGTTGCGAAACATCAGCTGCCCTTCATAGTGTTCCCATGCTCCCGAGCTTCATTTGAAGTCAGAGAAGATGTTTTGGAATAGAAACAGATGAAGTACTTCCATCTAGTGGCAGTCAAGGCAAACACATTTTTAACTTTCTACTACGGGGAAATTCACATGCCTGGAGGACCATATGTATAGTTATAAGAAAGGCATTTTCAAGTCATGCAGAAATACTGTAGATAAACCTCACAACACATTTTGCAGAGTCCTTGTCAAGCAGCCAGTAGTGCTATTCTGGCTCCATCTAATGTGCTGAACGCTGAGAGGGGAAACTTAATAGCTTACTTGATACCACGGTCAGGATTCTTCACGTTCTGCACACATTGCCATCTCACCTTGTGAAACAGAGTATGTCTGAATGTAACCTGAGCAATGATGTCACCCATAAGGACTTTTTTTAGTTCCCTTTGCAGCAACCAGATGGTGTACATACAAAACATGTTTACAATTAACAGTTATTTTAAGCTTAGGATGATGAGAAAGTTTGACAAGTATATGGGGATACTTATCCCTGGTTGGACATTGTGCAGAGCTGACTTTGCTGATTTTAGACCACTCTCAGTAGTTGATTGTATGATTGTATCCATGTGTAATTGATATGGGTTTTAAACCTGGTCAACGAAATCATTCACCAAAGCACATTTTTATATCTCATTGAAAAAGAAATTAATATGTTTAAAATCTGTTTAGAAAACTAGAATTTTTTTATGTAGATATCTAAAGTTGTATATTCTTTTATACAAATCAAATATAGCCCACTCTTGCAACACAATGTTAAAGTTATGTAATGCAATACACTAATGCTATGAAAAAAATATAAATAATTTCAATTTCAAAAAATTGTTTCAACATATTTTATAAGAATCATAATATTATGTATCTAATATCCACTGACATGTGGTTTTATTGGAAATACAGTATTAACTGACCTGAAGTGAGTGCCACTTCAGACAATGAAAGTGACCAATAATGAGGGGTACTGGGGTCAAAGCTCCAGTATCTTGGTGGTCCACATACTATGTGTCAAATGTCCCCATGTTTTTTAAGAAGATGAGTGTGTGGCAACTGAAATCAGTCTTGCTCTGATTCCACCAGTCAGCTTCTTGGTACTGATGCTGCTGACAGGGCTGTACTCGGCAGCAGCCACCCGTGAAAGATGCTCTGTTTGCTGGGCCAGGACTCACGCTTGGCTAGGAGACAGCAGGGGGGCCTGTGGTCGCAGGCCCTGACCGCTTACTAAAATGTTGCCGTGGGACTGTGTTTTAGCATGTGTTTGCACTTGCGTGTGGGAGTGAGTGTGTGTGTGAATGGATGTTTCACAATCCAGAGGAGATAGAAATTGAAGTGACAGGACCTGCTGCCCTGCCCCCATGGAGTATCTGTGTCTCCCACAAACAAATGCACATGTGCACACACACACACACATCTCAGCTGGACGTTTGGCTCTTTGAAGGCCGTCTTAGTCCCTTCTTGGTGAGTGTCAACTCTGAGTCTCTCTATGTAGATCATACTTAATTTACACAGGGCGCTACACAGTGCACAAAATCATTCTGAAACAGACGTAATTGCAAAAATTGATGGGAAAAAATTTATTCACATATTGTTGTTTTGCCACAAACTGACATGTACTGTAAATGCAATAATATGCAAGTATACAGGATCTGTTTTGTTTGCCTAATAAGCCACAGAATTCCCTGTTCAGTGTTCACAGACCGGCAGAGTCTGACCTGTGCAATGTCAGAGTGTCAGCTTTGGTAACAGGCACAGAGGAAGGTCAAGCTCTGAGTGACAGCTTTACAGAGAGAAACACAGTGAGTACTGTCACCTTCACCACGTGTCAGGACTCTGTCTCTACCAGGGCATCATGGTAGTGTGTGCAGGGAGGTCAGTGTGAGTAGACATGAATGACACTGGGGAGGGGGGGTTGCAAGTTTTGTGCATCTATTTGTCAGCCCACTGAATACTATAAAAACAGGAAGAGGAATGTTTTTAAAGTGAAATATGACGGGGATGGACTTCTACAGAAAGAGGAACTGTTTCGAGTTACTGGAAGGGAGCTGCCTCTTTCCCACATATATCTTCCTGTTTCTTGTCTAGCAAGTTCACTTTTCATGAAATGACAGACGGGTGTGTTTTTAAATAAAGGTCATGGCCCATGTAGGAATTAAGCTCAGTAATGTTCTTTTATGGTCAAATACAGTAAGTGTAAGTTGAGAGGAAAATAGGTCAAACTTTTATTGTGAGAAGGGCAGGTATTCAACCTACATGCTTAAATAACTGCAATAATAACAGGACTGGTTTTCTTAGCTCATAAGCACATGGCATATCAGAGTAATTTGGATAGGATAGTTTTCACAGGACACTAAATAGCATTAATGTATAGATATCTTTCATGACCCTTGTCTATCAAGCCTCTAGTATAATAAAGGTTCTGAAATAGATTTTGGAATTATCATGGTCAAATGTGTGTATCTGAGTATATGAATGCATACTGAACCTGAAAGACAGTTACACCAGAAGAGGGCACTATGGTGTAGGGGAACACTGCTGCCCTGTGGGTCTCACACTGTTCACAACAATTTCATTTCCTCATACAAAAACATATTCAGTATGAATAGTTTTCTGCAGAATACTCCTCTGCACTTATAAAACTAGAAACACATATGTCTTGCAGAGACAAATGCTCATTGTTATTTTGAACAGGCAAAGGATTCTTTTATTGTCTTAGAGCCTTAAATAATTTAGTAATTCATTATTAATATGCATCCAATAAAACACCCATGAAAAACATCTTTTTAAAAAAAGCTTTCAGTTTTTAAAATATAAAGATAATTTGAATAAAAGAGACTGGCAAAAGTAGAATGGTAAACAGAGGTCCTTATCTCTTCCAACCAGAGGCTAACGTGGTCACTGCTGTGTCTCAGTTCAGTCTTGTCATGAGGCTCCTTCCTTCCTCATTTGACTGACCGCTACAGTGTTTGGTTTCTAAGAATTCCTTCTTCCCACGCACTCTTCTGACAAATTTGAAATGATAATGTCTCAGTATTTGTGTGTTTGAGCTTGGCCTGAAACACTGGGGGTGTCTTGCAATATATTGTCCATACTGTGTTTGCACTGTACTTGAGGGTGTGTTGACCTCCTGCGAGACATGTGCCTTTACACAAGATGCAATTACATGCAAAATTTGAGTTCTGATGTTAATTCTTCCATTTATTTGCTAGGTTGAGTACATTTATATGTGTGAATACTGGAGAGATGCTTAAAAAGAGTCAAGATAATATGCATCTCTGAAGGACAATCCTATGTGGTACAGACTGATCTTGTATTGCTATTTTTGTTGATTTATGTCTTCCACTCTCAAGCACCCCTGCCATATCGTCATATAAAAATTTAAACACATGATACTGCCAAAGCAGAATTTCTGCCAGGAAACATATTAGCTAGATATCAGTTGGGTTGTGGTAGAATACTGGCTCTCTTCAGCCAAAATCAGTCATCCTTTAGCAGCTCCTGCTCCGCCCTGTCAGCATGCTGCTCAGAATATGATCAAAACATGAGGAGTTGATAATACTAGAGGTTTAGGAACGTGAAAATGATTTGATGGAGCAGAGGCTTGTCGCTTTTACTTTCCCATATTACATTCCCCCAAATTCTCAGTTTATTGCTGGAGCAGCTCATACTAGCACAAAACAGAGCAGACGTCTGGCTGTCTGTTAAAACTGCACAAAATTTTGTTCAGTTTAGTAGATTCAAATCTCATGATTTCAACATGTTACCAGCTCTACAGGATCAGTTGGACAGATTTCTTGTAAAAGCCCCTGTGGCCCTTTCAGACACAACGTGATTTGTGTTGTGATCACCACTGGGTTCAACGTGGTTTTTGTTAGTTGTCGCAGCACGAGGTTGAACTTGACAAACTGGCGTGCTGCACTGCAAGCCATGGGATATAATAGGTTTCAGAACACAGTGGTGCTGTCGTGGTGTTATGCCCCATTAAAAAGAGAAAAAATTTTCATGCATTCATGTGTTACATCACATAGGTCAATGAGATACTGCTGTACTGGTGTGTGTACATCTGCATAAGTGTGTGTATGTCTAATGACTAAAGTATGTGCACAGCTATATAATATTTGACCTCTGTGACGTGAGCGACCGAGAGCCAAAAATGGTTAAACTGGATTGCTCCCCTTCGATGCCAGGCTGCAGCACGTTTCCTTGGTAACAGAGGAGTTTGGCTGGCAGCCAGACCCTGCAGTGTGGAGTCCCACTGCATCGATGCCAACCTAAATATACACCCATTTCTCTCGTGCACGCAGACTCACTGGACTGCGGAGGAGGACACTCGATCGCACATCACTTCACAGCATGGGCATGCCCACATGTGGTCATGTAGTCGTGGCGAAAAAATAAACACATGTCGAAAATAAACACACATTGGCTCCAAATATACAGAAGCACATCTCGAATCAGAATAGAAAATCAGAAAAACTTTTGTGATCGCTGCAGCAATTTATTTTAGATGTTCCTGTGAACAACATGTTGCATCCATCCTCTTTGAAGCTGTCTTTCTATCCGTGTTGACTTGTCCCCCATTCACACAGTCCCACCCTGAAGCAATCACCCAATCCTAACCTCTGTCTGTCTGGGTGCTCTCAGAGCCCAGCCTGGGTGACATTTTTGCCATGTGACGAATTTCCTGAGCCTGCCCATTTTGTTAAATAATGAGCTAATGACAATGTCAGCCACGTCTGTAGTTGGGCGTGTGTATATTTAAATTAACACTGTCAAAGCAGGAGTTACAGAGCTTGATGTCATAATGATTAATCTGCAGTAGCTCCTTTTCTACAAATCTCTCTCACAATAAATTCAGCTTTACAATGACAGTTTGCTGCCTTTGCCAAGAATCTATGTACATGATATGGTGCTAAATCTTTTCCTCCTCATGGAGAATATCAAATGCACATGTCACGGAGTTTTGTGTTATCTCTGTGTGGCAAAATCCTCTCCTGTTGTCAGTAAATGTTTCACAAGTGCAAGGAGGTAGAGCCAAAAGCATTCAAATACAGTTTGCAAGGGTCAAAGGGCTTACAGTCTTAAAGTCACATGAAAGAAGAATGCAGTATTTTCAATATGTGCACAGGCACTTACAGAGATGGCACTTTCATAGCATGAAAATGTTTGTAATGTGTAATATACGTGTAATGTTTGAAAATATTTTCTCTTATTTTTGTTTTATTTTTTGTGGATTCACTTGTCATGCAAGGACATTTCTGCACTTTTAACCTTTACTTTTTCATGAGGCTTGAGTGTTCATTACAAAGGCAACTTGTAGTTTTATTTCCAAACACATCACGTGAATAGAAAGAGGTTCACATGTCATGCAGCTGACTATCAGCAAACAACATCATAACCCATTCAGCAGCGTCAGCAGCTGGATCTGCTGTATGAAAAAAAAAGAAGTAAATATTTGACATGACATTAGATGCTTGATAACAGTACTAAAGATATAGCAGAGCATTATTGTAGAAGTGAGGTGGGTCAGGACATTGATCAGAGTTTTCCTGGCAACCACTGAATTATACAACAGAAGCTTTCATGCTAAAAAATTGCTCCAAAAAACATATTTTTCAATATAAAAATGGAAATATTTCATTTGAATTATGGAAATATACAGCCATTGATTTTGCTGTGTAAGTAATCTTGTGGGGTCCATTTGCAAACTTGATATCTATTCTTTACTTGTGAAACTTTAAGAATGAATCCATTCATAGGCATGGTTCTTCTTTGAGGATGCATGTGCTCTATGCTGATTGATTGGTCAAACACATTTGTAACTGCCTTAAGTGATTGGCTTCTCATAATGGTCATAATAAAAAAACACCGCAGTCATGTCTGTGTAAATGATATACTGTAGCTCTCCATGTGAAAATAAACACCCTGTGGATTTATTGGCTTTTTTGGAAAAATGTCTAGTTTCTTTGGAAATGCTTTGTCTTTATGAGTGTCTTGAAGTTCACCTCCTGTGGTCATCCCCTGTGTGGAGGAGGGGCTGGTACGGAGGGAGGGCAGGGAGAGGAGTAAGGCGGGAGAAGAATTTCAGATAAAGAGGGCCACATGGTCAAACTCACGTGCACAATGAACCCCCGAGCACCAGTGTCAATCTTACAGGCACATGTTGGTGTCCACAGAGAACAGAGCAACTAACATGTGAATGTATGTTTTCATGGTGGTGGTTTTTCACACTTTTGCAACTATAGGTGTGGGACCCATGGTGATTTTAGTCACATTAATGTGTTGCTGGACACCCACCCCTCTGATGTATTATACTCATGTGCATTATTTTGTTGATTTGTAAATTCATATATTTTGTTCTGTAGCAACTGCAATATTGTAGTAGGCTAATATAGGGGTTACAATGAGCAAAGCTCACATAGCTTAGGGGTTCTTTGGATGAGTAGCACATCATTCAGTAGCCCGAGCCTGCAGTATTCAGCCACATTATACTGATGGCTGAGAATAGTGAATGGTGAAATCCACAGTGAAAACTTAGCTGCACTCAATGGCATTACTTAAGAATGTATCATATTTTCATGCATTACTTCTATATGAGCAGCTTCAAATTGTCTCTACAACTTTAAGCAATGTTGAAAAGATCATCTGATGGCCTCTCTTCTTTGTGGACTTAAATTTGAGATGTCACTCCAATGAAGAGACAAAGGTCTGTGCTCTACAAGACTTACCATAACCTAATGGCCCTCATCACATGCCTTCAAATTCACTTTGACCCCAATTTCATCATGCCCTTCCAGTTCTCTTTTGGAGTCCTGCATCAGCAGTAATGGGATTTGACGGATGTTTAAGGGCAGTGCTGTGTGAGAACAGGACCTGGGATGGTCCTGTGTCTGTACAGACCATGGGAAGAGAGATGGGGTCCAGCCTACAAGTCTCCTTCCTCGCTTTCTCTCTCTCTCTCTCTCTCTCTCTCTCACTATCTTACACAGAGGCTGGCATACCTCCGCTTCCCTACCTACCCTTTTTGTGCATCACCCCTCTCCTTGCTTTCCCCCAGCTTTGTTCCATCTCCTCCTCTCCCACTATAACCCATAATCTTGCCTTCTCCTCCCTCCTCCTCTTTCATGCCTTCACCTACCCTTGTCTTTGTGATGCTTTTGTTTCTTGGATCTGCCAGAGTCTGAGCCGTGGAATGTTGCCTGGCAGCCTTGTCCCGCCTCCTCCTCTGGCATTCCCATGCTGGGTCATTGTGGGTGGGATTGAACGAGCGGGGGTCATAGCCAAGGAAGTGAACTAGGAAGTTTTCACAAGAGTTTAGCTTCTTCTACATGCAGCAAAGACTCTAGAAATTCATTCAGTGCAACCTCCTCTGCTTTGTCCCCAGGCCTTCAGAATTCATTTCAGCAAACACGTAATACAAAGGTACTTTTAGAGCACACTTGGTTATACCTTTTATAGGCTAAATTGAGAAATTAGCTCACAGTCAAAACCTTCATAAGAAGTACTGGAACATGTATATATATATATATATTAATTAATGATATAATTTTTCAGTTAAATTCACAAAGGGTAGTTTTTTTTGTTTTGTGCCATGTATTTCTTTAAACACTGGCTATCTTCCGGATCAATGGGTTTCCACTTTGTTTGGTGGTCACATTCCTTTTTGGTTTAATGTGGGTAGAAGAAGCCATATCTTACATGAGGAGGGGGGTGTACACACGCACACACACACACACACACACACACACACACACTAGGGGAGAGTGAGCATTGCGTTTGTGGCTCCAGCAGCCGGCTGCAGTGAAAAGATCTGTGTGTGGCAGTTGCGGTGATTCTGGGGCCCTTCTCCTCAGGATCCTTTGTGTCTCATCCAAGGACAGCAAGTTCACAGAGACACAAAGAGATTGGAAAAAGGGGGGAAAGTGAGGGCGGACAGTTTTTTTTCACCCTTTCTTCTCAACGCTTCTTTCTTTTTTTGACTTCAAAGACTACTCTCTGGCACTTGAATACCCATCATGATTCACGTTCACGCAATTTTGAAAAAAAAAGGCTTGGCTTTTTTGTCATGCACACTTTGCTCTTGTAAGTTGTGATGAGGAGATAAAAAGGTAATGCAGACTGAGATGCAACAGTGATACAACATGATTTGACATAAACTGTGGCTTTATACCTAGTGAAACTGTGGGCTCAAGTGTCTGTATGGCAGCAGTTCAGTTTAGGGGACAAGGCAGCACAAACCGTGTTCATACATACGTTAATCTTTTTGTTCTTGGAAATACAAATTATTTGTACATTAAAATCTTCCAATCAACTTCTCTGCTCTTCCCTTCTTGCTATCTAGTTACATAGAAAATAAATAACTACTTCCCTCTATGGAGGAAAAAAAACTCCACTGAAATACACACACCATCTGCTAATGCTCCATTTAGCTTTCCAAGAAAGCAGGCCATCTTGGAATAGAAACGCCAAGAGGATGGATCTGTGTTTGCATTATCGTCTGGTTGAGTGGTGTAAGTGTCTCTTTTCAAATATTCTCCCATTAGGTGAGTGTGAGCCAGTTTCATACCCTGACATACACATTCATGCCTGCACGTGTAAATGTGAACAGTCTGCAGCACTATCATTGGATGTGCGGACATACAGCACATGAGGGTGAAAACACAAGCGACTTAATACATATATATATATAAGTGTTTGCATGCGCACGCACACCATAATATTGTTAGTTTGGTGTTTGAGGACCATTCTTTCCTGCACTTGTTGCTAATGAGCGGTTGGGAGATGGGAGGCATTTCCTCCCTGGCTTTTTGTCTCCACATTGCCCCATTAAGGCCCTCATCAATCACTGGATCACAGGGCAAAACCCTCTTGTGTAGCTGAGGGCTGGAGTTGGATGTAAAGCACCCCTCTTTTCTAAAGCTGTAGGGATTAAAGGCCCATTTTGTTCATGGCCATTTGAAGAATGTATTGATCGCCAAAATTCCATCTTTGTATACATTTATTTTAAATGCACTTTGAAGGGTGAACTGAGTGGTGTTGTTTTCATCTTGCGATTAATTCACAAGATATTGATCATAAATTCTGTTCCCATTTGGACTGTTTTCTACTTTCTGTCTTTGCTCCTGTACTGTTATCTGCAACTTACATCAGTCAAAGAGCATCTACACATTATCTGACAATTTTGGTAAAAAACCAAACGAACAATAAAAAAACTTTTCACCCCATATTTATTGATTAAGATTAATTCAAACACCTATAATGACTTTTGGCTATTGTTTTACCTTCGGTAATACACTGAGCTTCTTTACTAATATCTAACAAAGATTTCCTGGCATAAATCATCTGTGATTGAAGAATACATGTAAGATTATTTTGTTTCTGAAAAATCATTAAAACCTAAACCTCATTAAAATAGACAACTTGCTCTTTTAAAAATAGCTTATTTTCCTCAATCCACAATGATAAGCCACAACATTAAAATGGTAACTGCTTTGAATGTTTTAATATTTTGAGTGGTGTAAAAATAAGAAAAATAAATATTGGGTTCCTTTCTTCTTTTGTAGCCATCCGTTTCTGCTCTTTCCCTTCTCTTTTATCTCACATCCTTCATGTCATTTTCTGTCTCTCTATAACCTGTCATCACTCCCTCTGTCAGTGTCACTTCCTCTCATCTCCCCTACTACCCACCCTTTTCTGCATCACAGGATTCTCGCCACTTCAGTCTCCAATCTTGTTTCATGGCAACTGGCTTTCAATGAGGGGTTCTGATAGTGGCGCTGGAGGAGGAGCAGGCGGTGAACGAGGCAGACTGGGTCTGAGCTGGGGTTCAGAAGATGAGTTGGCCCTTGACAATGGAGAATGTCTGCACTACTTGAGGACAGAATGTACCAGAAGAGGTACATGTGACAATTGAACAAGTCATGTTGACTTAAGCTGAACCCTTGCTTTGGGGGGGTCCGCTGTCATTCAGATCAGGTAGGTGGCATCTTGAAGATTGTCGAGTTCTGCGTGAATTTCGGTGACACTCTAAACCCCTGTCAAATATGTCAGTGTACTGCATACAGCCCAGACTCCCACAGGTTTATTACACTGCAAGTGTGGAAGGCTTCAAATGCATTTTATTCTGGGTGAAGTGAAATGTATGCTGCAAAAAAGGACATGGACAAGGTTGTTTTATACCTTATTGCACTGACATGCTATTTTCACAACCCACACATGAAAACAATTAAAGGTTAATAAAGGATATTGATGCAATATAGATTTTTCAGCTTTGATAGTGAGGACAGGGGTGCTCTGTATGAAGGGAATCAAAGTAATTGATTATTTACATTAGTTTGCTCTTCAGTGGGAGGATTGGGATACTAACACCATCATTATCTACTATCCGATGAAACACAATTGAAGTTGCACACACACTTCATAAATCATTGATTATTTGACAGCTAAATGGGGCTTTTATAGCTCCATCCCGCTGCATTCTGATAAGTCCCAGCCTGTGTGTGTTACTGTTGACCAGCCCAGTGCAACCTTTGACCTTCTGCAACCAAGAAGAAAGGAACGCATTTTAGCTTTCCTCCTCATGAATTATGTCTGCCACCCACTAAGTTGGTATGGGCTGTGTAGATATATGCACAGTCCATACCAACTCATACCACAGCAGATATATGTTATATATATGCACACATTCACTTGGGTGTCCATGTGAATGTATTTGTGTACAATGTGCTGATTTTTACAGAGAAGAGATGACCCAGCTACCACTGAAACATACTTTCTCACAACAGCAGTAGCAGCAAATCTCCTGTCTAATGTTTTTGTGCTGCAAATTTTTCTTAATTGAAATATTTATGCATTCATGAAGATATGACCAAAAATGCAAAATACTGGCCTATCTCGCAATTGCGAAGAATCCTTCAAAAAATTCCTGAAGCCAGCTACTAATTCAGATCAGTATCAAACCTAAGAGACATTCTGATAAAAGATTTCATGAAAAATCTCCCTTCATAACCTTTTGCTTAATCCTGCGCTCCAGTTGTGCTGACCTCCGCCAAGGTTGAACATTTCCCCATAGTAGAAGAGTACGTAAATCTGGATCAGTTTCTGATATTTTCTTGAGCTCGTATTGAGATAATGTCCCCCACTTCTTCTTATTTCACATCTTTACAAGCAAGTGTATATATACACCATATGCAAATGAGTTTGCATGATTTCTCATGGTATGTATGTGTGTGTTCTGTGATGCTGCCACCCATGGTCAGCAGCAGCACAGACCACTCCACTGACCACATTAACTTGTAACAATGTGTGAGTGAAGTGCTTGACCCAGATGGAGGCCTGGTTGCCGCTGTTGTGGTAAGTGAAATAAATCAAATCTCTGGAGAAGCATGCAGGCAGAGGGCCTGGCAGTAGAACAATCAGTTTAGGGGTCAATTGGGGTGACAGGGACAAGGTCACAGGCTGACCCCCAAAAAGATGTGTGTGAGGAAATTGGGAAAATGAAAGAGGGCAGAAAGCTGGGGTTTTGCTTATGGAGATCTTGGAAAGCAGGAGAACTAATGGAAAGGGGAGAAATGGAAAAGCAGAAGAAGCAGCAGGAAAAGAAAAGGTGCAATTTAACCCTGATGCCTTGTCTGATAGGGAGAGAGGAGGAAGTAGAGGCTGGAGGCACAGAAGGGAGGGAGAGGGGGAGCGATGACCCTGGGGATGACCTCTCTTTAGAGGGTAGTTAACACTAGAAAACTCCTGATGTTAAGAAATAGAGAATGGGTAGTAAATGTGTTTTCAGTCAAATTAGCAGTAATTCTTTACTGCTGCTTTATCTTTGACCAAAGGTGGAGATGAGATAAAATGAAAAAGATTTGGTCTCTTTGTTCTTTATAGCACATAAACATATGGATGTGTTTAAATTCTGATTTGATCTGGTTGAAGTGAGCTGATGTGCCCCCATGGTGATGACTATCACTTTGTATTATATGTTATACTCGAAAGGGGTCTTTTGAAATGGGAAGCATAATTAATAGAAATTGATACTATCTGGGAACCCAGAAGGCCTATGAAGATCTCTCCCAGGCTTGTGGATTGATAAAATGTGAAAATGTGATAAAATTGCACTAATTTAATTTCTGTAGCGAGTTTAAGGGCCAGTGTGTGGGATTTAGGGAGATCTGTTGTCAGAAAAGGAATTTAATATTTATAATTGTGTTTTCATTAGTGTACAATCACCTAAACCAAGAGTCATTGTATTTTCATTACATTAGAATGAACACATCATGTCTATATAGGGAACGGGTCCTCTTCCATGGAGCCTGCCATGACAACTCAAACATCGGCTTTAGAGAGGGCCTTCTGCATTTTCATCTTACCTGAATGGACACTTGGAAAGGGAGTGGTGGAGGGAGGGGCAATCAGTTGTTCACAGTCTGCAACCTCACCGCTAGATGCCACTAAATCTTACACACTAATCCTTTAATCTGTAAAACAGGAAACAGGAATCTCAAACAACCATTTCAAGGGTTAATAAGTCTTACTTTTCCTCCTCATGCATGCAGTGATTTATAGATTATTTATTTTCATTATTTTCAATGTGTGCAATTATTCATACATTCATATTTAAAATTATGCATTTCTAATAAACAGCCGTGCAAGAAAGCAACCCCCCTACACTTGTACAATAAATCCAATTACGCTATCTCAACTGATCAAAGATAACACTTTATAAATCTGCAAATGATTAATTTCTTGTTGCCCGCCTCACTGATTTTTTCATGCATGAATTTATGACTTAGTAATTTGGCTGGAATCATTACTGCTAAGTTTTAATGTGTGTACATGTAAAATAGAAATCTATCAGGCTAAACACACGTGCTTGTGTTTCTCTTCCCTGAGTGGCATGCTAATGATGATGGTGGAGCTGCTGTGGTGTTCATGCTGTTGCCCCATCCGAGACCTGCTCTCCATCATGCAGTCCTCTGATAGTTAATCCCCATGTGGTAATGAGCTGAGGGATTCAGTAATGAAATGCACTGTGTGTGTTTCGGCGTGTTCACAAGGGGGTGGGAGTGTCCCAGTGTGAGATATATGCATATGTGCACATCTATACACTTTAGCGCTTGAATCGAGAATGGGGGAATTAGTGGTGCGGGGGGAAGGGGAGGAGAAGGTGGTGTGCGAGTCGGGGTGTGGCTGAAACGATGAAGAGGAACAAGAAGAAAGAAGAGGCTGTCTTTGCATTGATATGCGCCATACAAATATCACATAAGAGCAGCCTGAACAGCACCTATGAGGACTGATATGTAAACACACACATGCACACAGGCAAGTGTGCACTTTTGCACTGTGACCTTCCACCCTTTGCTAGGATACAGCTGATGGTTGGCTCCCTTCTTAACCCTGCAGCGGTAAGTCTTTCAGCCCCCGCAGAATGATGCTGCTGACCAGGCAAGAGACACTCACCCAGTTGCTCGCACCCGAGGAATATACGCCCAAGCTATACAGATTTTCCAGAGTGAACAACCCTGCTCACTTCCCCCACATGGCCCCTGAAACACTCGCATCAGCCCCCCATCTGTGCCCCTCCTTAAAATGCCCTCGTTGAACCTGAGTGTGTGTGCAAGCCCCGCCTTCTCAATGGCAGTAACAATGTCTGTGGAGATCACCCATGGGTCTTGCTGGGGGCTTGAGGTGGGCGCCAGTGTGTGTGTGTGTGTGTGTGTGTGTGTGTGTGAGTGAGGAGACTGAGAAGATGACAGACAAAGAGAAAACCAACAGCTACTAAATGTTAAATAAAAATATAGAAATAACAATAAACAACAAATATTTCATTATTTTATGATAATTAGCATTTGAATTATTTAAGAATTATAATTTACTTCTTGTTACTGTTTAAGATTATCATTATCAAATGACAAAGAGTAAAAATGGCATTCAAAATAAATAGAGCTGAAATTACTTAAAAGAAGAATTTTTTTTTTAGTTACAGCCCTAAATTGTATTTCATTGGCTCTGTACTTGTATTCTGCACAATGACAATACAGTTGAATCTAATCTAATTTAAAAATAAATAAAAATAAATACAGACAGGGTACCAACATATCATAACCTTCACCCAGTCAACACTGACCCAAAGCAAACCATCCCCACCACAGAAAATAACACAACACTCATCGCATCGTATGCATGGTGAAGAGTATAACAATAAATTTACTGGGAATGTGTGCCTCACCGCTCTTCTATCTATTAGCAAAATGGTCACTTGTCTTAACAATAGCTGATGATAATACTGAACAGTTACTGACAATCAACAAAATAGTGCTGTCTTTTTACCAGGTCATTTCAGCTCATATTATACGAGCTATGTACAATTTGTCTGGTTTCACTGTTTTCCCTGTTCTTCCTGTTCAGCTGACACTGCATAAATGCAGCATATGAAAGACACCATGACACTGTGAGGCAGCGCCAGGTCCCCATATAAATACAGCAGTCAAGTCAGTCAGGATGGAGTAAACTCACTACCAATCAATCAATCATACCCCAGATTCACTTTCCACTGCCTCGGCTGCATCCTCACCATGCTAAGCCAGCAGTGGAGACTGAAGAGCAACTGAATTTATTGTTGCCGCTTTCATTTTCGACCAGTTAGAAAGTTACTTCATTAAGCAAAGACGCAAAGTAACATCAACAACAGTAACACCAGCCAATGAACAAAGAAACCCATTGAACTGACTACTACTACTACTACTACTACTGCTCCCCGTGCATCCTGAGCCTCAGGCAACACTGCACCGCTGTTTAAGAATACACATACAAAATGCTCCTTTAGCAGCAATCATGAGTGCGCTACAGTACAATACTCCATTCTTGCCATGTTCAGATCATTGGAAATGCTGGTGATTTACAAATTGCCATTAGCTTTGCCTGTCACAGTCTGAAAGGTTTCAGTTGTTTCTCGTAGGCTCCAGTGGTTGTTTGGAAGAAATGCATTTATGAAGGGAAAAATGAAAATTTTAATATGTTAAGCAAGGAACTAGGCCTTAAGATCATTTACTTAAGTCATTCAATAAACTCGTATCTACGACGGACAGTCTTGGACATTGTTATCTAAATTACTTCAGCCATCACAGAAACATCACTGTTTGCTGAAACTGTGTAATATACTATCTTCTGCCTAATTTCAATTCATCTGTTTGCACCTATTTATTGCTTGCAGTGAGCCATGAGTGGCAGAGCCCACCTGTTACACATTCAAGAGCAAGAGACAACAGCACAGCACTGTTAGCACACACCTGGCCACATTGAACACAAAATCCAGCTCTCACGAGGTCTCATTCTTCATTGTCATTTCTAGCCGCTTTCTCCTCCAAATGTTTCAATGTCGCAACAATGTAGTGTGCAGTCCTCAGGTGTGTGAGTGTGTGAGTGTTCTGGTAATCATCATTTCATGAGATGCCAGCTTATGAGCTGCTCTCTGTCAGTCACAGAAAGTCCACTAATGCAAAAGTGAAGCACAAGTTATTTGTATGACCAGTATGACTACCTAACCCTGACCGTAAAATTGAGTGCATTCACTTTTTAATCGTTTTTCCTATGGAAAAAGTCAGAGGGAGCACCCGACACTTGCATTGACAGGTGTAGAATATTGGTGGCCACTCCTGGCCTTTATACAGACAGGTATGGCCAGTCAGTGCCTGAACCCAGGTAGATGGGTAGTACAGCCACTTGTGTGTGCAGGTAAACGGACATCTGGGGAGAAATGCTTTGTAATTGCAGTAGCTACTGTTTTATGTCTCTGTCAAAACACAGGTCACGCTGCAGCAGGCAGTGAGATGCTGAAAAGTATTCAGTATGTGTCGGTGATAACAAATGAAATGCAACACAATGTTTATGCGTATGAATTAATGTATTTGTCACATCACTTGCCGCTGTTTGCCGGTGTTGTAGAATTAACCAGCTCCTCCTCAGAATCTGACTCTCCTCCGCATAAGCGCAAATGTAGAGATGAAAAGGTACCAGGCTGCAAAAGGTACTATCCATCTCCAATTCTCTTCCAACATTTTGACGGTGAACATTCTTATTATTGTTGGTTTACAGCAGGAAAACGAATTATGAAGGAATAAATAATCTGGTGGAAGATCGTTTTCGTGGGAGGTTGAGATTCAATTTGTTTGGAATCACTACCTTTACTGAAATTAATTCCAGTGTCTCTTCTCGGTGGGACTCAAACTTAATCTTTTTTGCAGACATATGTTGATCCTTTTTGTCACAAATGGCAGGCACTGAGGAGAAGTTGGAGTTCCACTACTTACGTATATTTGTTACCAATATCAACAGGGCAAGTATCATAGGGGAGATTGTGTTGAATCCCGTTTTTCCATCCAACAAAATCTGACTCCCCGCATATATTGAAAATGCAAGATGTGGCACACACCAAATTCAGTTTGCTGATATACCATGACTTTTACTACTTACATATGAAGTCATTTGTAACTTCATTTGTAACAGGTTCTATTACTGTGTCTATTACTTATACCCTATGATACAAAATGGCCAGGTTCCAATACTGTGTCTTTTTTTTTGGACAATTTGTATTTTTAACTCCTATCGTACTAATAAATGTTTACAAAATACTCTTCTATGGTATTTTAGTGGTTAGAACACACACCCCTGAACAGAAGATTTCCAGTTCAATTCAACTACTAAATATTACAACTCTGGAACTGACAACAATAGTACTTTCTAGTACTATCTATACTGTCACTTAATCTTATCTATCATGGCCTTTTTATGCCTTTGTATGGAAATTTCTTAGGTTATTTTTTCATGTTTTTCCATCATACTATACTATGACATTGTTTCACGTTTTTATTACATACTAATTTATGCTGTTTTTATTGCCTATTGTACACTGAAATGTTATGAAATGATCACTTCCTGATTTTTATTCATTTTTTACCAAATATTATTTTTTGACATTTATTATGAACATCCGGATACCAATAGTGTGTCATTCAAAAAAAACCCCAACAAATTACTCACTATTGAATCCTGGCTGTTTTGGCGGGGTTTTATTAATTATTTCCTTTTTTTGTTAGGGCTAAAATACAACATAATATTGAAACCAAGCCTTTTCCGCAGGGTTCTACTATTATTTCCTTTTTTGTGAGGACCAAAAGACAGCACAGTATTGAAACTGGGTTGTTTTGGCAGGGTTCTGTCAATATTTACTTTTTGTGAGGGCAAAATAGAACCTAGATAGAATAGAACCTTGCCGAAACGGCCGAGTTCCAATACTGTAATGTTTTGTGACTTTTATCACATATTATGCTATGAAGTGTTTCTTTAATAATATTCTTTGATTTTAATTATTTATTTGCATTTTTATGACATACTATACTGTGACCTTTTCCTCCTCCTTTTCCATTTTTAATCCATATAACACTATGAATTGTTCCTGAAAGACTATTTTGTGTTTTACCATATATTACTGTTTAAGATTCTTTCACCTTTTGACCCGGCTGTTTTGGCAGGGTTCTATGGCTATTTCTGTTTTTGTAAGGGCCAAAAAAAGACTCAGTATTGGAAACCTGCCAACCATACATTCTCTCACCTGTAACATGTAAGCACACATTAACACACACACACACACACACACACACACACACACACACACACACACACTTTAACACAAAAGGGTCCAAAGAACTTCACTAACAGATGTTCTTATCCAAATTATTTAAGTGTAATTTATGACTGGTTACATTCATGACTGATTATATTCATGCCATTTATCATGGTATAAAGCTGCAGGTAACAAAGCTAGCTTTCTGTGAGCAGTGACAGACATGACAAATCTGTCACTGCTTTTCATTTCCCGCTGTCTTATGTATCCTCTGATGAGCATGTGGTGTAAGGTGTGTGTGTGTGTGTGTGTGTGTGTGTATACATGTGATGGTGTATGTATGGGCATGGCAGACAGATTGTATGCAGGAAGTGCATAGCATCACTGTTTGGCAGCCTTAGGGAATTGGGGTGGAGGGGGGATGGGAAGCAACGCGTTTAAGGAGACTGTCCTCCAACATGAGGTCCTGCATTGTAACCCTCATGTCAGGTAGTACTCAGCATTCTCTGTCTGACACTGACCTCTGACCTTCAGGAGAGGGAAAGGCATGGAAAGGACTACAACCAAAAAGCACCTTCTCTTCTCTTGCTCTTGTTATCCCAGCAGTATATCAGTCATCCATACCTGACGTTAATTGCAATTGAATAATAAATGAGGCCTGTTGTTAAACCTTGTTTTAGCTCTCTAGAGCAAAGGGTCATGCAGGGAGGAAGAGAGAAGAAAGCAGAGGAGCAGGTACATTTATGACCTTATCATCAATGGCATATTATTATTACCATTATCATTAGCAGCTTATCTTACTTCCATTACACACTGGCCTCAAACTCCTTCCAAATTAGGGTAATAACTAAAGCAATAAGCTGTTACATTAACAGTGTATATACTCCCACACAGCACTGTTAGAAATATGGTGGGGGTATGGAAGACACTGACATGGTATGCCATGAATATTTTGCAATATTTTAGTGAAATATTCATCATCCATGTATACCCTCAGAGCTACCCAGTTTATCAGCCAATGTTTACTACAAATTTGCAGTAGAGAAAATTGACGTACTAATTACTCGATTGATGATTTCCATTTGTTTAAGTTATAAATAATGGATTATAGGTCATTAACAAGTAAGATTATCCAAACAAAAGGAAACACAGCTAAATCAAAACATGCCAGCTTAAAATCTGTCTGTGATGAAAATCTGTCCTGTTTTGGTATTAAAAAGTTGATTATTTCCAGTGATAATTATTTAAATTAATTTCTTTCAAAAGAAATTCTGATGTTAAAGATGTCAGTCCCAAAAAATAATATGTTTTTTTTGTTTTTTTTTAAAATACCATGGGTGGATATGACCATTGTCTTAAGCACAGCCCTAACCACAATTGTGGTTAGTTTGTCACACTGTTCTGAAATTTGTTATAAATGAAATGCATATTATCAGATGAATGTGGGGTTTTTTTGGACTCACTGACTTGGAGCTGCTATAACTTTGACTTGTGTAACTATAACTGATTTCCCTGACTGACTGATAGAAAGAAGGAAAAGAAAAGTATACACAGAGAGGATGGAATATATAGAGAGAAGAAATTAATAGGCCAAGGACAGTGTGAGATGTTGTAGGCTGGAAGTGGCAGTGGTGAAGAGGAAAAAGAACAGATCAGGTAAAAAGCGCGGGCATTCACCGATGTTTGTCTCAAAAGCTACATCAAACACATTTAACACTGTGTAAAGTTTACTGAGCATTCCAAATGACTTCAGAGGGATATTTATCTTCTTGGGGCAAATAGGACATTCTATTCTTTTGACATTCATCAGCAATTTGCCTCATAATCTGTTTGCTCTTGCCAATGGGGTTTGCATACAGATGAAAAAAAATAATTGCCTCATACACATGTATGAAACTGCGATTATGTTCCAAGTGAAGGGGTTAATAGAATAGCTAGGTAGCCATGGGAACAGAACACATAGATGTTTGTGTTTGTTTGATTTGTGCATCTGAGGATATCCTCAACCAACAATATTCGACAGACTGCACAGCTGGGGATGTTACATTTCACTGCCAAGCATGGGCAATTATGTCTGAGTGAGACACGGAAAATAATTATAAATGTAGATGATGATGGTTTGTATTAATGGTTTCAAATTATTTCATGACATGCATAGGGAGAATAAATTACCACTTTCTGTTACTATGTGGAAGTCTTTATTAACAAATGTCTATGTCAGCTTCTCTGTCTTGTTCACAGACGTTTCATTGTGCAGTTCCAAACAGGACTGTTAAGCGCTGACAAATCCTAAAAAGTAATGTTTAAAATACACAATGTAATGAAAATAATATGTAATACATTCAATTATCCTCATAGGTTGTGTAAAAATAAAAAGTCAATATATGTCCATTGTACTTCTAAAAAAGACGAATGTAACTTACGTTATGATCTGGTTAAGACCACAACAATTGTGGTACCCTTGCTTTTTGAATTAAACAGTGATGCAGAAAAAAGCAGTGCATCAGTTTGTGTCTCAGTACTTTCCCCTACCTAAAAAGTTGTGGATTCCAATAATGAAGGAACATAAGCAAAGCAAAAAGTGTGGCTCATTTATGTGTTGTTGTGTTGTTTTGACAACAAAGTATTTCAACTGTGGGGACCCCTCTGACTTTTCATTTTATGCCACAAGCTAGTTCAAGTTTTAATTTGCACTCTGGTTTTTACACCAAATAGATGCAATGCCCATGACACTCCCATCAGCCTCAGGTGAATAAGCAGATTTTAGCAAGCTAACATGCAACAACACCTGCTAAACGGCAGCATGTGAGCATCATCATAGTGAGCACAGTGATGATAACTTTGCGCTCAAAGCCCCCACAACAACCTGAATGTGCCTAAACATGTGGCTTTTGAGTCTGGTTAATAGTTTTTGGACAGCAGTGGTGATGTATGGCACATACACACAAAATACTTCTTAGTAGAATAAATTCATTGTTGGATGTGTATGTATATATTAACTGTTTAAATCCTAATCACTTCTCACCACAGGCCTGTGGCCACCTGCAGTGTAAAACACACCTTGCAAAAATAGTGACTGTGGAATCAGCTGATCATTCTACTTATCTAATTGATGGCCTGGCCACTGTCACCTGATGAGACGATACCATAGCCACACACACACACACACACACACACACACACACACACACACACACGTTGTAATCAGACCTAAAACAAGAAACTTAGAGCCAGAAAGTCTCACATGATCCTATCAGAGCTGACAGGATCCACGAGTCTCTCACACTGGTCCCCATCATTCCTCACATTTCTCATGCTAACATTTGCAGCGCGGCAATGCAGTTGGCTCTGACTGTCTTGTGACTCTCTCTCCCAGAGCTGCTGACAGTCAGACCTTTAGAAATGACGTGGACTGGTGTGCACCGCATGCGTGCAGCGGCTGAGAGGGGGAGAGCACCCAGGCCTTTTTAGTGGAGGGTCAGCTGACACTGATGTCATCTGTGACCGCTGGGCATGAGATAACTCCACAGCTCCCTGCCTCTGTGGCTCCATTCCCATATAAGGATGTCTTCATTCATGTTACAGTTCAGTTATTATTAGTAAGGCTCCAATACGTTTGGTTTTCCAGGGAAAGGCAACCATGATATATTCACATCACTGCTGTGTTTTGGTGGCACAAGCCAAAATGAAAACAAATTGTAAAATGTATATACGTAATAAATAAATGATAGCTTCGTGATTGCTGGATGTTTGGTTTGTTGTGTCATGTGATTTATCCCTCCCAATAATGTTACCGGCAGCTCTGCTTTTGGGTAAAAACCCCCTTCAGATAACAACAGAGACACCACTGTCCTGCCATGTTATCATCAATGACCTTCAGCAATGTTATTTGATCAGAGCACCTGACACCTTTATCCTTTCTCTAGAAGATGTAGAAGGGTGCCATGCTGATGTGGGTCTTTACAGTATGCACAGTCTCACTCACACATGTACACACACACACACACACACACACACTGACAGGCACTCACCCAAAACACATGAATTGGAAATACTTCCCAATGAGCCTCTCTTGATCCACTGGGGGCTCCCTCATGCCAGGTTTGGTGCTGTAACACACAAACACAGACACACACATACATCGGTAGTGAAACCTGACCTAAGGTCTGCACTCGACAGCTGCATCCCAGTGTGGGTCCTCTTTCCCAATGAAGGCATAACTATGCATAACCATCAGCACTAAACCTGACACTCCCCTATTAATAACACTCCGATGGGAATCTCACTTTGGCAACATACATATCCCAAACTTCTCTCAGCAAAGGTAAATGAAGTGAAATGCTCAAAAACAATGAGGAGCTCAGGGATGTCCAAAACCACTTTATCAGATCTGTTGTACAGCTCATTCAATCCTGGCTGAGCTGTGAATAATTTAACAGCACTGTGTAACTGAAAACTGGATGTGTGTTGAAAAGAGAAAAGGAGGGATTCCTGTGTGTGTGTGTGTGTGTGTGTGTGTGTAGGTGGGTGCAAGTCGTGCTAAGCAGGGGGAAGCCGCCCTCCCTCCCCTCATTTCTGCCTCTGCAGTGAGCCTCACCCATCTGATAGCCAATCAGATCATGGCTAGCACAGAGGACAGAATGATGGGGGAAGCCATGCTTCGGCTGGTGCTTGTCAGCAGTGATGAGCCTAGGTGTTTGAGTGTGTACATGTGAAACGCTTATGTAAATATAATTTTTACACATGCATGCCATAAATATGTTGTGAAATATAGGATGCAGGTTTACTTCTACTATTTGTTTCTTCTATTGCTTATTGGCTCAAGTGTGCATCACACTCAGAGAGGCATGGACAGACAGAGTGAGAGAGGGCAGTAGAGCTGTAGAGATGGGTGCAAACAGAAGGGACTGTTTGAAATGTGCACGTATCCTGTTCACCTCTGCTGCTGAACGATAATGTGATTCAGGATCACGTTTAAAACCGCGCCTGAGGAGGACCTGAGGAGTACTTCAAGGACACTGCATCGATTACACTTCAGTGACTGGGAAAACATCAGGGCTAACAGTTACTTACAAGCATCAGTTCCCACTGTGCCCTGCAGAAAATGATGTTACTTCACTAGTTGAATATTATACACCTTTTTCATCAACTACTTAACATGGCCTGCAGCTCAGCCCACTCGCCGTATGATGGAGACAGGTCCTAGAAGTTTTGAGACTGTGTCAAGACCAAATCCAAATTGTTGTCAAATCTGAGTTAAACAGTCCTTGTACTAGAAGTCCTAGAATTAGCAAAGATTGAGACCAATTTATCAAATAAATACTGATTCAGTATTTTAATGCTGTCTTACATTTATTCATAGTTGTATTGCAGTTAGCTGTAAAGTTTTGTGGCTGCAGCTTTCACAACTGTGATGCTGTCCACAGACAGAAAGACAAGTAAACAGCAGGCCAAAGTGCCCAACATTACCTCTGTGAGAGTTCCCACTACAGACACAGACTCACAAGGTGAAAACAATACCTGTGTCATAGCTGGTAATAATTGTAGCAGTTGGTGTTTGCAGTTCCATTGATCGAGACACCAGAGGCAGAAATACCTGCAGAAAGTGGCAGGAGGAGAGAAGAGAGAGACAAGAAAGCAAACCATGAGAGAAATTATGACAGTTTGTAACATGCATTAATGGGATATAAGGGATCTATAATGGGATACGTACATGAGCACTGAAAAATATGAAAACCAACTGAAATAAAAGGCAACTCTACCTTTTTCTCTCAAATCAGATGGACAAAGGTGAATCTCGTTATTTGGCAGGTCAAAGTTCAGTCACATTGAATCCATGAGAGCATGAAGCAAATACATTTGGACTCCTTCTTCACTCAAATAAATGTGAACTGAATCTTGGTGTGACAATGACATTACTCTTACTTGTCCTTTTGCCCCATTGAATTGGCCATAATTTGATGCTTTGTTGGCTGACATAACCAGCACAGAGCAAATGCACAGAGCACTGCAAGGCTGTGATCAAATATAGTAAATAAAACAAAAAATCCCCCCAAATCCTCACCTATTTAAAAGCTACACAAGAACAGCATGAAATAAAACACTTTTTTCATATTTTAAAAGCTTGTGGGTGCTCATTTGATCCTGGACCAAAAGCTTGAATTACTGCTGGCATCACGCATTTCATTCCACTGTTTCAGGATTCATCCAAATACCAAAATCAGAAAATAAAAATTCCTACCAGAAAAAAAACGACTAAATCTCATGTACACAAAACATTACATGGATTTAATTATGTCCTTATAAGGACTGTGATAGAAATAACAATTACATCTCTAGCTAGGTATTATGTCTCATATTGAAAACAGAAACCTTGAAGACATTCTCGAGCCGTGCGCCCTCTGGGGAAATCTGGAGATAATCAGTGAATTCCAGGCCTGCTGGGCCCTGCTTCTCTTCATAAGTCTCCTGAGACGAGGACCTGTCAGTGTGTGTGTGTGTGTGTGTGTGTGTGTAAGACTGGTTGATGGGGGAGGGGGTCAAACTACGATTAAATCCTTATTAAATGCCTCAGAACCAAATTATGAAAATTACTTAAGTGCCTTATGAGGAGAGATGGGCATGGTCATAGGCAGCTGAGGATCATGGGTTAAAGTGCAAGGGTCAAACTGGTGACCCTGCAGGGTTGTTGTTTCCACGATGTTTCTCTCTTTCGTGCTTCTCATCGCATACCCTACACACCCCATAGTTGCAGTCTGTCAGTTTGCATTGTATTTATCCACTGAGTCATGCAACATGTTTGCCTCATTTTTCTCGGACAAGCTGTCAGTTCCTCCATAATACATCCAATTAAAACCATTTCAAGTGAGGATACAATTTGGTCTCAACTTTGGAGGATATTGGGAAAAATCTGAAATCTGCCTCCTCTTGCTTAATATTATGCCTCCAAGCTTTTTTTAAAAGCTCTAAAACCCCTAAAAACATAACACCTCACTGAAGATCAAATAGGGGCCTAAATCAGCTCTCATTTTTAAGTAAAACCAAAACTCAGACCAACAACATTGTGTTGTTACCTTGTGAAAGAAAACCATCTTTTGCTAATTTGTCATCAGTCAAACTTACCTAATGTTCATACATTCATACATCCTGGACCTGTTAGGAAGGTTGGGAAACGATCATGGTGATGGCATATATGTTATAGTTAAGTTACTGCTATGGTTGTGTTTACTCATCTCTGCATTACAGTCAGCTGTGCGACACGCCCAATCAGCAGCTCCTAACCTCTACACTCTGTTGTTCCCTGCTATATACTCTGCACACTTCCTGCATACTGTAATTAACTTTGCCTTGGTGAAACATTATATCTTCCAATATGAACGTAATTCTTTAGGCCAAGTAGCTTTAAGCCAAAACAATAAAGGTTGGGCTCAGAATGCACACAGGTCAGGACAGGTGATAGACAGGGCAGACCCAGTTAAGGATTAAAAACAAAACAAAACAAAATTTACTCAACTCTGAAATGAAGGAAATTTAAAGTTGCAAAACCTCAAACTGAAGAAACACGAGAACGTGGGGTGGGGTGGGGGGGCAACACAAACAACACAGTGCAGCAACAACAGCGGTGTAAAAAATGGCGGGCAAAGGGAAAGACCAAGACTTGCATACCAACCAAGGAGTTAGGAATAATGAGACACAGGTGGAACACATTTGGGGCGGGGCAAACAGTCAAACATAGGAATTAAATGCACAGAAGCTACTCTAGGACATAACAAAACTGAAAACAAAGAAAATTCAAGTCAAATGATGACGGGGGCAGACCGTGACAGCATTGCACAGCAGGCTCTGGGTGGCTATGTAGGACACAAGACCCTACAGCCCCTAGGCCCATCTCTGTCCCCACCCTGATTCCTTGCCTCTTCCTGCCCACTGTGAATGCCTGGGAACCCGGTGAGAGATATAATGTAACAGAGAGCGTGCCAGGGCAGGGCAGGGTCCTATCAGCAGGGGGTGGGAGGGTAGGGGGGTTGCTGGGCAAGAGCCACATCTACAGGGACGCACTCAGTGACCCTGCCTTGACGGATGTAGCTGGCACACATCGATGTCAGCGTGTAATGATTTATTAATGGGCCCATTAGAAACTGTCATGAATGCAGTGTTAGGGAGGGAGTATCAATCAATCCTCAATAACATCCGATGTGCGTTTCAGCCACTGCTGTGAGGTTATTGGTCGCCAAAAAAACGACATTATTAGCTCTTGACTTTTCAAAGATACTGATTTATAGTAGTAATTTCTTGATTTGGACTTTTCTCTCTCCATCTCTATTTTCACATCTCTTTTTCTGTCCAACTTCAGAGGATTTTCTGACACATGCAGAGCCTTGGATCTGAATGACAAGCACGTTCAGCATGAATTAGAGAGGCATGGGGGGGAGGTTGTCTGCATCATCACTGCCTCTCAAAGCCAGCAGCAACTTCGCATTGATATTTGCGCCTCCCTCCACCACTCTTCCCCTTTCTCCCTTTCGTCATACTACCTTGGTAGCCGTTATCTATGATTCACACTCTCCTCTGGTAATGACCGATCCCAAACATTCGCTGCCTCACAACAGAGAATAATGGATGAATGGAGGGAGGATGCTCCAGGGAGCAGCTGGCTGTTCTTACTCACTGGCTGTCCAGCCTTTGCATCAGCAACGCATTCGCTGACGTGAGCACAGCCTCTCTCCTGCGTAATCATCCATAGTTCATAAGAACGTGGAGAAAGCTCTTTCTCTCTCTCTCTCTCACACATACACATTCCTCCTCCCTGCGTAGCTGACTTGCTGCTGTTGTGAGCATTGTGCCCACAGCAACTTCAGTGTGCCCTCAATATTAGCACAGCTTGGTATTGACATTTATCTGGGACGTGTTTTACACACATGACAGTGTTAGATATAAGGACTGTAAGCATTTCAGGGGAAAAAACGAGAAAAAAAGCAACCTTATCTCTCAAATAAGGAACCCAACATCTTTGTTTATCGCAGCAGGACATTAAAAAAAAATCAAGACAACACTGTCCCCCACCCACTCTTATCAGCCCCCCAGCAACACTCCATTACATGTGGTGCAACATGACAAGAGTATGTATTAACAGATTTTGTAACTCTCACTACTATCCTCAGTCTTATGTTTATTTGATTGGTAATCACAGCCTAAATTTTAAGGGGATGTGAACAGGAAGTGTAATGTTGCTATGGACTCAGTGAATTGTGCTGTAGGCTACAGCTTAATGCTATTATTTTAACCTGTATCTAACCTGTATTTGTACATCCTGGTAAAGTTGCTGTCAGGAGTTTCTGTTTCTGTTTGCAATATACCCATGGATATGCAAACAAGTGTCACTGAATTCATTTGATACTGAAGAAAACTTAAAAACATATGGATTCTCAGGCATGTTCTAGAGGTATATTGTCTTTATTTTTTAAGTGGATTTATTCACGTAGAAAAAATGATAGCATTAGTTGGTGTTAGTGACACTGAATGTGAAAATATGTGTCACGTCTGTTCAGATGTGCCTGAATTATGACTGAGAAAGTGTGTGAAAGTGAAAGTGAAAAAGTGACTACTGACGCGAATTGCAATAATTAATAGGGACCAATGCATTTTAAGCACCTGAAATGGCCCCATAGGCTGACCGTGACACTGGGCCACACTAAAAAACTTCCAGGTGTTTTTAGAACACTAGCATGCACCTGTCCATTTCACCTCCCTCCCTCCATGCCTCCCTTCAACACCCCACACTGCCTTGTAGAGGAACACCTCATAGTTTGAAAACCTCTGATTGAGACCAAAATAGACTTCACAACGTGCAGTATTATTATATCTGATTCTCCTGATTTTATGAATGTCATACAACCAGCACAAAACCACATTGCTTGTAACGATTTAAAAGAGAACATTCAGATAATTTGTCCAGCCTCATCACATCACATGGAACTGATTTTCTCTCTTCACTTATGAATTATAATTCGTTTCATGAGATGAATCAAGATGAGGCTCACATTTGAGGACACGGTTCTTGTCTCCCGCACAGGGGCTGAACACAAGTGCAGATCCTCCCCTGTAACCTTGGCAGTGTAACATTGAAATTATTGATTGCATTGCATTAAGCTTTGCTACACATGTCACTGCTGTCTATATGCTGCGTGTGTACTATACAAGCTGTACAAGACCCTGTTGATGACTGTTATGGTCAGACAGGACATAGATGTGTGTGTGTGTGTGTGTGTGTGTGTGTGTGTGTGTGTGTGTGTGTGTGTGTGTGTGTGTGTGTGTGTGTGTGTGTGTGTGTGTGTGTGTGTGTGTGCGTGTGTGCGTGCTTGCATGTAAATGTCCTCTCCACAGGGCCGGTTAACACACCAGCCCAGAGAAGAAGATCAGCTGTAACTCTGGCCATACACACAGGATGTTCCCAGCATGCCCTGTTCTCCCTGGAGGCTACAGAGGTCACACAAGACAGTCCTCTGTACTTCTGGCCTTTTGAATGAATAATGGAAGAAGAATAAAGACCGGATGTATGGAAAGGAGGGAATCACTTGCATACTACTAATACTACAACTAGATATTATAATAACTTGTCATACTTTTCAAAACCATATACTTCATATAAATGGCAGATGATTTGTGTATTTCAAGAGTGGGTCATCAGTGACTCAAGGACATTTCAACATGTGGACAGGAAGGGCTGGACATCAAAAGCAATATCCTAGGACCGCAGCTCAAAAGAAGCAAATAGAACTGAAGTTCTCAGTGTAGTTTTATAGGAGACCACAGTGTGCCATCGCTACCTCAGATTGCATTTTTAACCTGGTGGCATCTTATGTTCTTGTCCATTCTTGTCTTCTCCAAGCTTTTCCTGCAAATTTCTGCTGGACATCCTAGTTTGTTGGATATAACAGATGAAGGTAAATTCAAGCATAGCAAGCAAAGTTTTGTACGACAGTCCTGCTCTCTGGAGAAGACAGCTGCCGGTAAAAAGGAGATCTGAAGCACTCTAAAAGTGTATATAAAAATCTTTCATTAAAGAGTGGATATAAACACCAACATGCTTCAACTAAAGAGTCTTCATCGTGGTTTGTCAATCACGTGCAGATGTGGGACTCTAAGCGTTTGGAGTGGTCATTTGACATTAATCTGACCTGTCTACAACCTGAACTGAACTACTTAACATACTTGACAACAAACATCAATGGGAGGCAGTAGAAATTAATGTAGTTAATGTAATTTAAGTACACACATGCAAGCACAAGTACACAGAGACATGTATTATATATACAGTATATGCATATAAATATGTACACACATGTAAGGAAAGTTCAGAGGTTGAGCAGTTGTTGTCAGTGATTTATGACTAGGTATTATGTTACAGTAGAATCTATCCATTAAATCATTAACAAAAAAAGAAAAAAAGGAAAATACTAACTATACAGGACTGTGATTTGGTGATGCGAGAATATGAACTTTTTCACAGATCATACTGATAACAATAATTTAAAGGCAAGAGTATGGAGTAATATATTGCTACAATAATATACTATGTTCAAATCTTTAAATCAGCTAATGAAACATGGAGTGTAGAAACATTTTGACCCCGTGTTCATATTTATTATGTTGGCTTCTGGAAAGGTATGTAAATTAGAGTGTCTGCCTTGCACACTGGCCTCAGAATGCACCTATTTCATGGTTAAATGGAGGAGCTTTATGGGAGTGAAAAGTCAAGGACACAATGACCAGGGGATGGGAGGAAGAGGTAGCAGTGGGTGAAGAGGTTAAAGAGAGAAATGCAGGAAGAGTGAGAGTGTAAGAGGACTTGATAAGAGGAGGAGGGTCAAAGAGGATGGAGTAATGAGGATGAAGAAAAAGGGATTAAGAGAGGAGGCATGAGGCTACACTGAGCATCCATCAGAGCAGGAATGGAGCTGAAGGGCTGTACTGCAAGGAAGTGATGGCTGAGGGTGGGGTGGGCTGTGAACTGTGGGGGTAGGGGCAGACGAAGACGACGTGGAGGATCTGAACATATGGGGAGTAGAGGACAGAGCTGCACATCCTGAACAGTCGCATCAGTATGGCTCGGGAAATGTATCCGTTTGTGACTTAAGTTACACCACAGCTGAAGGTCAACACAGGCATGAAGCTTTGCAGATGCATACATACACAATCCACGCACTGCAGGGGGGAGGGGGGTGCTTCCTAGTGTAATAGCTGGTCACTGGGGAGCGCAGAATGGACTGAAGAGAGGGACGGATGTGTGGAAGGAAATCTCTGAATAAAGAATGAAACCGAATAGAGGGATGAGAGGAAAGAGTGCCCAAGGCAAGGATGTATGGCCGCTGAGGGCTTGTGTAGTTAACACTGCTGATGATGGCTGTCTGAAATCACAGGAGCACTGTGATATCAATAGTTTTACTAATGATAAATCCGCCACTGTATCTTGTATATGCAGAATAATAGAGCAATGGTATTCTTGACTGGAATATGAGAGCTAATTAATTCACCATGGATTTAACACTGCGAACACAAGGATAATATCTTGCCCAGTATGAATTATTTCTTGTTGTTGTGTCCAACTACCATTCCCAAAACCACACGCTGCAGATTTGATTAATTCACAGTGGAGTTTGTAAGAGGGCAATGCTCTGTTTTTGTGTACTAATTATTGATTCTCACATTGGCAATGTGGTCATTAAAAAGAACCCTATAGGCACTAGTAAAGAGCATCCACACTATTGTATGCAGTCGGAGCATTTCTGTATGAAATCAAGTTCAGTTTGTGCTTGTGGTTTCCAGCAGTCCAATATGAGATGCTGCAAATCCATGTTCCCTTCGGTGCAAAGTAAAAAGTCATTTTATTGAGAGTGTTCATTTCATTGACAACTTGATTAAATGGACAAAAGATCTAATGACTGTTTAATTGCAGATTCTCTTTCAACAACTCTCATGCGTGGAATTCTTCTGCACATCCAGCTCCCAACATGATTAAACAGTAGCTGCATGTGCCAAATAAAATCTCAAGATCTAATTCAGGTGAGCAAGAACAACAGTGAGTGACTATGTTCTAACGATTAGAGTTTGGGAATGTAATTTGCTGAGGAAAGCAAGCACGGACGTTATTACTAAGAGAAGATTGACATTGGCCTTTTCCGCCAACCTCACAAAAGACGACCATTCTAACTGTTCACATCAAACATGGCAACAGGTTTCAGATTTAATTAGAAGAAATTAGTATTTAAGTGTTTAAAATATTGAATTCAGTTTCACTTGCAAAAACTACACCAAAGTAACTGCACAGTGAAATGACTAAAACATACACATATACAGATCTGGGAAGTCTGACATTTTCCTTAGAAGCTGTAAAATCCATTTGCTATCCTTTCTTGGCTGAAATTGGTGGTTTCTGTCTGAAATGCCAGTAATTATCCTTCACTTTGCAGGAAGACCACGTGCACACACAAGTACAGTAAGTCAAAGCAGTAATAGTAATAATTCTGCTGCTACCATCTGATTGTCTGACTGTTGCTTGACCCACTGGAAGTCTCTTTACTTTCCTTGTTCTTCCTAGTTCATTTATCACAGTTTTTGTATTTGGCCTCACCATACTTCAGATATTGCATCTTCTAGTTTCTGAGGACCCCATCATCCTTTGACAGTTTCATTTTTAGCTGCTTCTTTTGAATACAAGAGACATTTTGCTGCTGAGGCACAGGATGTGAGCTCTCATCAGTGTCTCTAATTGCCTGACCAGTGACATAGCACTGCACTCCACGGTGGTTTGCTGCGCCACAATCTTCATCTCTACTGGTCTAGGACCAGGTGTAACCAGTGGAATTTCATTTGCTTCCTCACATCTGCATTGCCTCATTTCTTCAGTCATTCACGGAGGTAATTTCAGGCACTATGGCGAGGTTCTTCATCTGTCTACACTCAATGGATCACTTTTCAAATAACAAACATTTATGAAAGTGTGTGTGTGCGTGCGCACATGTGAGCAGACATGACACAGTCAGTGTCAGTGAAACTCTCACTCTTGGCAATTGGCTACAGAATGTCAGGTGTGACGACTGTTGTATTAAATCGCCCCGGCAGCCACCGCTCTCGTCCCCTTCCCCCAGCCAGTACACTCAGGTCCCCACATGCACAGAAACATAATGAGCTGAAACCTATTAAAAATCAATTTTATAGCTGCCTTCCGCGCTCTCTTTATGTTCCACTCTAACAGCAAAGCCACTGGCGGGGATTGCACAGAGTGTTAAAGGGGAGGGGGAGAAAGGCTTGATGGACAGACTGAACCCACGTTTACAGGTCAGGTGCAGTATGCATAAATGTGTCAGGATAGGTGTGTGGTTCGATGACTTATACAGCTTCATATACAGCTGTAATAGGCCTGTCAGTGGAGTCAATGGCCTATTCAGTTTGCTTTAGGTTTTTTCCCCTTTCTGCTTCCCACAGAAAGAGGAGTTTGTCTCTATTGAACTGGGCACATCTATATCAGAGCTGTTACTTTTTTTGAAATAAGCAGGTCTGAACATATTTAAACACAAGTGCAATTTGTTTGAATTACTGGAATTCACAAACCATGTGGCCACGGTTTGAAACACACTGATACTGTAATTACATGGGATTTTACTCCCAGCTCATTCCTATAAGGAGCCGAGAGACACATATGCCTGCTGAGTTGAATGAGATGGAGCAGAAGAGGAGAAATGCTGCCTGGCTGAAACAAGAGCTAGAACATTAGTGGAGGTTAATGACAATAAACTGGTATAATTTAAAACTTGTGAAATGTGTTTGTTAGCCCGTTAAAATCCGGTCTGCTCATTTACAGTGCCTCTGTCAGCAAACAGACAGATAGTGCTTTTTAGAAAATGCCCCTGGAGGAGGGTAATGCTGTGTTTTTTGTACACTAATGGATTATTAAATCAATTAGTGCATGGTGATTAAGGAGCCTTAAAGGCACAAGCAAAGTGCTTTACATTTTGTGCATTTCTGTATAAAATCAAGTTCAGTGTAAGTTGTTATTCTTGATCAGTAGATCTATCCATAATCTCTGCATATGTCCTTTGCTGTTAAAGAAAAGTTGCAGGTTTTTTGTTCCCCCTATTCAAACTGTACTGTATTTTCAAAACATAAATTAGGTTGACAACTTTTATCTATGTAGTTAACACATTGGCCTACAGAATGTGATGCTAGGAAAGTGCTAATGCATGTGCCATGCAGAAAAAATAATACTGTTTTCATACTGCAGAAGAAAATGAACTCAAGTGGTAAGGATGACATGTTTTTTTCTGGAAACATTTGCGTCTTTCTTTTTTTGAGTGTGTGTGTGTGTGTCTGTCCTTTCTCAGCAGCTGACAGTTGCACAGTGTTTGTCTTTAACTTTGTAAGCTTTATCATCTCTTCTTTCTGTTCCTCATCTCACTAATGTGCTTCAGCTGCAGGCTGATAATGGCCATACTCCCTAGAGCTGTGCATACACACAAACACACACACATAGAAGGACATAGTACAGGCTGTCACTCTGTATTTATCGAATAGCTCTGAAACCCATCTGCATATTATCTAAAAGGAAGACAGCCAATAAAACACACCTTTATGAGTTGTTTTTGTCTGTGGAAACAAAAGGTGGAGGGTGGGGCTGCATCTTAAATCACACAGAAAGTGTTGTGATGTGAAGATGAAGACAGATACTGGTCTGTGTTTTTTCTTTTTTAAAATCTTTGTTGTTTTGGAGTTTGAAGAATGAAGGATAGTGTGATATGAGTGTATCAGGCAATTAGGGATTAGTACTGGATGGGTAGATGGATGGAGAGATGGATGGATGGATGGATGGATGGATGATGCCAAAGGGTCTTTCACATGCCTCTCACCCATTTCTTTGCCTCCCTCTCTTTGGAAACCAATCCCACTTCAGTGGGCTTAAGGGTCCATTCACACAAAGCCAAGCCCATATAACCATGTGTTCCCTGCTTTCTAATAATAAACCCAACATGTCCACAAAGATGAGAGCTCTTCATGTAGGAGATTATTGCGTTAACCAGATAAAAATGGCACCATTTTCATCATCCAAGATGTTTCCTACCGGGGGGACGCCGTACACCAGCCAGTCCATATCTTTGGACACATGCTGAAGAATTTTGTCTTTCCCTCATCAAAAAAATTCAATTTGGTGTTGCACTGCCTTATTGATCTACACATCTGTCACTCTTCTTTTTTGTCTCACAGGCCATGGTATCAGTAACAGCTCAGCCCTGGGGGAGTCTTCTTGATTTCACCTGAGTGCCTGAGTGAGATGGGGCCGTGAACCAAACCTCTGCAGTTCTGCTCGATGGATTTGACCGTCCATTTGCGGCTGCCTTTCTTTTTTCCAGTCACAGGAAATTTTCTATCCGCTCCACTCTCCTGTTCTGGGGAGATAGTCACAATCTGCAATTTGGAGACTCCATTTTAAACCGAATCTATTACACTGTGTAGCCTGAGTTCCTGAGGGAATATGAGCCCTGGTGACAGACAAAGGATATCAACTCTTGTAAGAAGTGCAGCAGACTTACAGTAGTTTCAATTATAGGTCACATTTAAAGAGGAGAACACATAAAAATGTATGCATTATAAAAAAAAATGAAAAAGCTAAGATTCTAGAATTTGCATACACACTTGGCATTTCTGCATGCACAATGTACATCAGATGCCAACTTTTGCTGACATTGCATCAAGGTGGTGTGCCCTCTATGTAAAGAGGTGGACAGAAAAGGTGTGGTCCAGGATTAAGACTTGAAACTTTGATATGAAATCAAATAATTATAATAATGCAATCCTTAGATTCACACAGGGCAAAATACAGCTGATAGAAGAGGGTTTATTGTTGGATAGAATATCAAGAGCTTCAGGAGCTTCAGTTACAATAGTGACTAAAGAGACATCTGCATTTAGAGCTACAGGAAAGACGTCAGTAAATAGGGTTTGATACTGTGATCAGCATCTCACATTTGGTGACAGTGATGCTCATGTGATAGAAGGATAAGTTAACCCTGCAATTCCTTTCTGGTTCTCTCTGGTTCTCTTTTTGTCCACCATGAGCTTTCCCTGACTTTAACCAAGGGTTCTAGCTGCCTAGCCATACCCTAACAGTAAACACAGTCTTTCTCCAGCCTTAGCCACACTGTAGCGTAACAACAATGAAGTTGCCTACCCAGAGCTAGTGTGAGGAACTGAGAGGAACATCGTATAATATGACTTAGTATTTTCCTGGCTGATTTACATAAAATGATGGTGGTTCAAGCAAGCAGACTTAATTTGATTTTTGATTTGGAGAGTTCTCTTAGATCAGCCACAAATAGTCACATATGAAATTCTTTGAAGCCTTGTGACCATTCGTTATTATTTAATCAAACTGTACTACAGAAATTTCAAATATATCTCTATTCAAATGGAATCTTCAACTCATGCCAGGCCTTGTATTAGGAAAAAAACCCTTACATGTGTAGTATTTGATCTATATTTGAAACTAACATAACAGACCCAGTCCCCTCTCTTGAAGTCTTTAACTGTGTCCCAGCCGGTGTGCGTATTGATTGTGGAGGAGCCATTAGTTCTCTGGTTATTAATAGCCTACGAAGGGAATCCTAATGGGAGCTCGACTTCCTCCAACTGGTTTATTCATAGCTGGATCATTAGAACCATAATTGACCCCCTTCCTGCTTGTCTGTTTGACTGACAGACTACAACACACTATGTGTCTGTGTGTGTTAATGTGTACCTGCTTATGGGGAGTGAAAGGCAGGTGATGAAAAACAACAATGTGTCTGTGTGTTTCCTTTGTCTATATACCTGTCTCACACTGTCTTTATCTATCACTCTCTCTCCAGCTCTCCCACAAACACACACAAATACATAAATTTACTGATGCTACACACAGAAATCTCACCCTTCACTATGCTTCATTCCGGGCCTCTCTTACAGTATGTTCTCCTGCATACGATGCTGAATGTATACTTTATATTCTATGCATTTTTCCATGTGATTGTTTGAACATTTCCTTCTTTCCTGCTGATTCTTGTCTGTGTGTAGCTCACTCTTTGTATCTCAGTTCTTGCTGCTCTTTTCCATATCCAGTATTCTGATCACCTCCCCCTCCCCAAGAATAAGTCCCTCGAGGCAACAAATTATTCATAAACTATTTCCTATCTTTATAGATATGCTTTCAAAAAGCTTTTCCTTGTCCACCATTTAAGCTGCATTAAGAGCAAGCATTGAGTGCATGTGCAAATGTGTATGAATGCAGAGTATCTTAGTTGAGAGATGTGTCCTGGCTGAAGGACCATCCTCCTCTCCAGCTCACATGCTGCAGTAGCTGCATCTTTCTTTCTCTTTGCCCATCTCTTTCTGTTTCTTGTAGCCCACTGCCCTACAACTCCCCAATGAAGAAGCTTGAAGAATGCTTATATCAGTTTAAAAATGTAAATCTGGTTATGTATCTTGTTGTTATTACGATAGAAAAATGGAATAGTTCCCCATGATTACAAAATAGTATTGCTTGAAATTTTACTATATGCATTATGAAGTTTGCTTCACACCTTAATTTGACAACAAATGCAAAATTACTGTTTTTCATTTATGTTGGACTCCTAATGACTAATGAATGAGAATAAGAAGCTGATTGAGTAGGATGAAGCAGATGAACACAGCCTGAGAAAAATGGAACAGCACATTTTTATAGTTTTGTAAAGTGTGTTTGGTGATATAGAATGAAGTAGACATTTAATGTAATTAATGTATTTTTGTATATGTATTATGTATTTAATGTAGTAAGAAATTTAATGAAGCAGTGTGTGAATATGTACACATTTGTATGTCTCTGATCAGTGCTTTTGTCTTTGCACAGTCATGGCATGAGAGTATTGTGTGTATGGAGATGAGGCGTGATTGTTCCGCTCCTTTCCCCATGTGGTTATAGATGCTTCCTGTAAGGAACAAGGAAGACAGTTTTGTTGCTTTGCTTCATGGAGCGAGTGAGCTCTTTGTTCAGCAGCGTTTGTCCTCTCTCACCTACTTATGTAATGGATACACACACTCACACTCTGGCTGGAAAAATGAGGAAACAGGATTTGTTTTTGCCGGTTAGGAGTTCCCTGTGGAGCTCTTCCTGATCTGGTGTAAGCGTGCACACAAGAAATGCATAAACATGGAAACACACCCACGCATGTGCATCCGTATGCACAGATGAACATGTGTGCACAGTACACCCACGTAGACACACAGATGTTAATACTCAAACTCTAACAAGTATCCAAATATACGCACACCTTCCTTCCTTCCTTCCTACTGAGTCAACAAGTTGTTGGCGACTTTGGTGTTGATGAAAAAAAGAGGGAGAAAAAAAAACCTACTATCAAGTTCCTCTCCAGCTTCCACTCAGGATGTGACACTGATTGCCCATTTTCCTGTGGACACACAAAGACAATGTCAGCATGAGTAGCCCTTAACCTCCGATCAACATTCATAAAAAAACACACAACAGCTCAGCACGGGCAACAGGATGGATTTAACGGCAAACACAAGTCATGCCTTCTGCACCACTTCCTCTCATGAAGTTGGATAAACAGATGATGTCGGGTTACAGAGTTCTTAGTTCTGCATTCTGTGCACTGAATATTTCACCCTCTTGGAGGTTACACAATTTACCTTCATTCATATAATTCATGCATCTTTTTTTATGATGGCTCAATTATCTTTAATGTTGTAGAACTGAAATAAATGGAAGTGCGTTTGCATCTATGAAAACAAGTATGAAACAAAACATTTCATAAGCAACATGCAACAAACAGGAGTCTGAGGGCTGGGATATTCTTGTCTGAACATTTCTCAAGGCAAAAGTCTTTGTAGTTATGGCGACGCCAACTTATAATATGAGACACGAGGCTGCCATCTAAAGTCTCTTTCTGTCATGCATCTTGTTATATAAATGAAAAATGCCTGTGACAAGTCTGGATGGAATGCTTTTAGGTTAGTGTGAAGGCTGCACTGGATGAAATATGCACAAAGAGTAAATCACACCTTTAATGCGCATTAATGAGAAGAATGTCCCTCACATTCTACATGGCATGTAAAACGGCAAATGAACTTTGGTAACCTATCACTAATGCAGCCTGTACAGTAACAGCAAACAGTCTTCTTCCTTCATATAATTAGTTTTTTTAAATTAACTATTCACTGCTGTTCTTCAGCAGTACCACCACTCCAGGTGCCAAAACCTGGAGAGCATGTATCTCCTTTCCCAACAGTCCCTTTGTGCCTGAATAAAGTCATACATATTTACTTTATGTACTTAATAAACACCTTCATAATTTAGCTATATTAACTCCATGTATAAAAAGAGAAATTAGGATTGGGAACACGTGACAGTTGCTCAAATGGGGATAGCAGTGCAAGCTTTCAGGCAGTTTTACACTTGCATATACACATGAATAGTATGCTGACCCATTAAAGTGTTTGCACACTAAGCAGTGTTCACATTTAAGGGATTTCAGAGGGGTGATATAGACATAAGCTTGGACCACTGATGGCAGTGGCAGGAAATGGACAGTGCGCTGTATCATTCATCACAGTAACAAGGCACGTCTAATTCTGAGGAACTGCAGGGCCAAGCCATTTTGGTTACCTTTTCTTTTCCAACATTTAAAGGAAGGTGTATGTACTTTTCTGTGCTTATAATGTAAAAATAGAGAGAATGCACAAAGTATTATTGAAATCCTTCAAAGCCCACAATCATTTGCTGCAGGTTTGTGTCCTGGAAGGGAAATCTGAATCCTTCAGACTTTTTAGCATGTGCATTCCTTATATGCATTCTCTTAAATGAGTCAGCATGTTGTGCAGCTCCTCCTGTTGTGCGTCACTTTTATTTCTTTGTTTGCATGAGGGCCAAGCGGAGAAGTAAACTTCAGATGAGTTTGTGCTGCAGGTATTTGGCTACACATGGAAACACATTTGCCATCCATGTACTGTAGCATTCATGCTTTTAAACACATAGCATGATGTGAGGGCGTTACTTGTGCATGCAAAATGTCTTAATCCGGTTACAACGTATTGTTTAACCACAGATAAGACTATTAGAAAACCAGTTTAGATGCTGGCTAGCTCTTTCATTAAATGTATTATTGTGTCACGGAAACAATGTGACCTTTTTACTTTATTGTTCTTCCTGTCAGCGCAAACATGTCATGCAATGCCTATCATGTGACCCCCTCATTGGTTGCTACGTGGAATGTAGAGCATGTAAAGCATTACATAATGCATAATAAGATAATTTTGTTGATTTTATTTTAAACCCCAGAGAAGCTTTCATCATCCACATACGTAGTTGTTATCACCCGACAAGAGATGTGTTTACAGCCAGACTGCCAGGCTCAGTGAGGCTGTGCTTTGAGCTCAGTTCTAATGTCAGTGTGTTAACACTCTCACACGTGTGAACATGCATGTGAAGCCAGATATAAAGTTTAAAATGTTCACCACTTTGGTTTGGTGTGTTAACACAAAAACAACCTTTACTAATTAGCACTAAATACAAAGGGAATGTCATTAACCAAAGTACTCCATACATTAAAATTTACCTCATGCAAAAGATAAGAAGTTATGGGATCAACAATGTTATTACCAGCAAAAGTTCGTGGAAATCCATCTAATATTTGTCAATTTCACTTAAACCACAAATGTCAAACTCAAGGTGGCACCCCAGAAAAAATTGAATAATCACTAGCACCGTGAGGATGCATCATCTGGGAACCTTGAATGTCCATACAACATGTTTAGCCAATCAATGTAGCAGATGTTGAAACTTTTCACTGGATAAGTGAAAACTTTGACCCATGGTTAGAGCTAGATGTAAAGTCAGGTGATCACCAAAGTCATGAAAATTCATCTGTGCAGGCTGTGGTGGAGGAGGACACTGAGGCAAGGACAGGTACAGGAAGTCATTCCTGCCACAAGTCATCACACTGTTTAATAAGTCACATCTGTCAAGCAGAAAAAACCACACCTGTCCACGGAATAGTCCTGCTTTATAAGTCCTGTTAATTGTCAATTACCTCCATTAGTCTATTTTAAACAACTTAACTGTCAAATTGTTGATAAAATGTAATAGCAATCCATCTAATAGTTGGGATATTTTTAGAGTGAGGTGGTGGCATGAACATTGCCATCCCTAAAGCCATGCTGCTACGTACATGATGCCAGTGTGTTTTGCAATTTGGATTGCAACTTTTATAGTGGGGTATTTAATATGTATGTACCTTTTACCACCATGTGGCTTCTTTATCAAGCCCTGCAGAAAGTGTCAAAAAGATGACTGTACTTCCAGATCTTCTCTTCAGTCTTCCATCACTATCTGCCATCTTGGTCCACTATCATCCAATTAAAAACCTCTTCATCTCATCAGCCCTCTTCAGGATCATGTGTGTGACCTCATGTTTGACCGCCAATGCTTCAGATGCATTTAATGTCAAGCAGGTGCAATCTGTTGCCTATTATAAGTATTGCCTTCACGTGATGCGTGAAGCAGACATTAACCTTTATGTACTCCCTGCCTCCCTCTGGACTAACACCCCTGCACCCCCCATGGGGGAGGGGCTGACATTTGTACCTAGCACAGAGAAGTGGAAGACAGGGGAAGATGGGATGGGTAGTGTGATTTCGTCTGTAGGAAAGTAACAGAGAGAGGGAGAAAAGAGACACACAGTGTGAAAGCATGGAGCAGGCCTATTTTTAACTTGTTCAGGCAGCCTGATAGGGCAGGTCTATATATAGTGAGGCAGAGGCAGCTCGGGTAACCTTGTGCATGTGTGTGCACAGAGAAGCCATTTGGGGTGAGCGTGACACTGTGCCTCTCCAGCTGTAACCAGGATACTCCCAAACCACACACACACACACACACACACACACAACAGTGATGATCATACTGTAGGTCACAAAGCTAATCTTGTTTAATCCATTCACTCAGTGCAGCATGACACACAACAGTGTCATGTTACTTTTTCTGAACCTGAAGGAATGCAGTGCAAAAACTCCAAAAGTTAAATGCATTAAACTGAACAACTGAATTTGTTAATTCAACTAAATGAAGTAAATGGCCCAGAAAGGCAAAGTAAAAGAGCATGAAATCTAGTCTACATTTATATGACAATTCTTTTATTATATTATACACACATAGAATCAGCAGACACTCTCTGTTTGCTTAACTAAACAGGAATTTCAACAAGTCCCTCAGATCTGCTAAATGTGTTTGTGGGTTGTATTGCTGCTTTTATAGCAATGACACAACTGGCAAGTGTATGTGAATACACATGTCTGCATACAAATAGCAGTGGGGGTTAGCTGCAGGGCAGCTGCTGGTGTGGTCATTTGTTGTTTCAGGTGTTTTGACAGACCAGGGTTGAGAACACGAAGGGACAGCTGAACGTCTGTCTGAACAAATCAAAGCTAGCTCATACTGTATTAGCTCAGCTGCAATTGGTGTCTCTCTGTCACACACGCACATACTTCAGATCAAGGACTAAACAGTAAAACGTAGAGCACATCAGTTCCTTTTTCTTTGTCACTTGTCTCTGTCTGATGTCATTGCCAAGGGGAGCAACATTTTTCTTAAAAGCTGCTTTTTGAACACAAATGTTGTCATTGGTTGTTTGAATTACCTGGAGCAACCAGAGTCAACTATTGTGGTTGGGTAAAAAAGTGTCTATTACTCATTCTTTCTTTTTGAAGTGATTACCGAGAAACTCTGTCACACAGTTTGAATTTCACTGAACAAGGTTAATTTTAGGCATTGTGCTAATGTATGCAAAATCAATGGGAAGTTATGAGTGGGTACAGGACAGAGACTGCATCAAGGTCTCCATTAAACTATATGAATTACAGAGGAGGCACAAAAGAGACTCTGCAGGAACAGAATATTTGCAGGTAGATTAATGTCAACCTCTCCTCCTGTTTTAAGATACGCACTTTCCACTCTAGGTAGAGACTGAAGCATTAATCATTCAGCAGATAGTCACTGTGTGTGTGTGTGTGTGTGTGTGTGTGTGTGCATACAGCAGAGGAAATGCCATGGCTGAATATCAAATAACAGTCCCTCTGACCCTGGCCTTTTTACATGAGCTCCAAAGGTCTCATCCCTCTGCATTAACACACCCCTCATTACTTATTCATGACCTGGAGTTAGACTCTGAATGTTTGTGTGTGTGTGTGTGTGTGTGTGTGTGTGTGACTGTGTTCATATTTATGCATTTTGTACATATAAACTGTATGCTGAAAAAGACACTGACCTCATGAAGTGCACAGGGTATTGGCCAGGAATGACAAGCCACATTAAATACAGATTCAATATCATGGTCATTAGAAAATTATGTTTCCTGAGTTTCATGCTGTCAGGATGCATATTATAAAAGAAAGCAGTAATGTCAGGAATAAGTATTGGTAGGCAAAAGGGGGATAACATTCAGCATTGTATGTGTTAAGAAATCCATCATAGCAAATTGGTATTATGCTCTATTTTTTGCTGTCCCAAAAAAAAATAGATTAGTATATCCAAATTTTAAAAATCAATGGGAGACATGACAAAGTCATTTATTGGATAGTCCTATATTGCATAGTTTGTGTTCCATAAAAAAGAATAACAAACAGCCATATAATTCAAGATTCATATTAACACGCAAGATAAGAGTCCATAGCCATGGTAGTGGCTGTGCAGCGGAGGCTGTGTAACGGCAAAACATTCATCATCTGAGCTAACATTTGAAATTAGCACAAAACACAAAGTACATTGGAGTGAGGATGACTGCTCACTGTTCTTTAGCTCCTTGTGCATGTGTGTCTGTCCACTCCACACAGGGTTAAATCCATAGGTCAAATTTCTTGTGTGTAAAAAGGTAACAAACTTAGCACCCGATCTGATTGCTGTCATACCATTGAATAGGCGTAATTCGTGTACCGTCATCCCACAGACATGGGCCAGTAGGCCCCTACTTTACCTACCTAGGTTAAGGGTTCGGGTTCGGGTTAGGGTTAGGGTTAGGGTAAAAGCGATAATAAGTAATATAATGTTATTATAAATAAAGCTTTTCCAGTGACGTATAATTCCATAGCAAGCCTACTGTGCCTACTGGGTATTGATAACATTGGGTCAAGCATATGAATAGGTGATCACAGCCTTCTAAACCTACTAGTAGGTAGAGTAGGGGCCTACTGGCCCATGTCTGTGGGATGACGGTACACGAATTACACCTATTCAATGGTATGACAGCAATCAGATCGGCTGAACTTAGACAATAAAGGATTTTGTTTTTCCTTATATCTTCTTATCAACCAAAACATGCAACATTTTGCACAGTGTCGATGAGGCAGTTGGCTCAACAATGTGTAAGTGTTTTCTGCGTAAAGTAATGTAATGCTTTAGGCAGCAACAATTGAGCTTGGATCATGTGCACACTGAGGGGGGGTTATGGCTTCCTCTGAGTACACAACACTTTCTTAACACTTCCTAGCGAGAAAAGACCGTTACCTCCAGCTGCTTTTGTGGGTGTGAAAACTCAAATTTGAGCCCAGTGAAAACCATTTGAATTTCACGGTTCAACATTGTTCACCAGAAAAAACCCCAAAACAGCATGTGGGTATCTTTTCCCTCACTCAGCATATTTCCATAGTATATGATGATATCATATTCTGTGGGCCTCCTTAACCGTAACATCTGGCTGAATTCAGATCATCCTAGCGTAAAGCAGAAAATGCTACAGGCAGCCGATCTGCTGTTTCTCCTGCATTGTGTTGGTCATGTGATAGGGTGCCTTCCAGCTGAGTGGCCCAAGAGATAAGCTCTGCTCACACACACATGCATATGCAGGCACACACTCGTGCTTGGACACAGGCTCGTATAGAGACATAGGAAGAGGCAGAGAAATACATCTGTGCAAGGTAGATAAGACCACTGCTGAACAAGAGCCACTTGCACACACACCTCCCCCATCTCTCTCTCTTTTCACTTTCAAACACACATTACCCGCCCTGTCACGCTCTGCACGCATTCACACCACTCCTTGTGAAAATTCTACCTGCATCAGTCTCAGTAACTCAAAAGTCTTGTACTGATTTTCCCTTGCAGGCATTCTTTAATGTTCAAAGATGTCCAATAGAAAGATACATACTTTTTTGAGGGTTTGTCCATCATGCTCAATGTAAGTGTGGATATGAGCACATCAATATATACAGTATGTGAATTATCTTTAAATTAAATTAGAAAGTCAGGATATCATCATTCATCATTGCGTGTGATACTAAAGTTTGATCTTTTTTCATTTCAGCCAAGCGCCCTTCATCGGGGAGAATTCCTGTTGATGTGACACTTCCTCCATGAGCTTTTTAAAGCTCCCCTGTGGCACTCAGCCTTCAGTGAGAGCATTGCACATTTAGCCGTCCATTTGTTTGGCATGCCCAAGTATTTACCATACACTGGCATGAGTACCCTCCCCAGCACGCATTGCCGGAATCCAGTAATTGGCTTGGAGAATCACTTGAGTGTGCATGCAAGCAGCTCTTTAACATGAGGAGTTTGGCATACATTTGATCACGCATTGGAGTCCCCTCTGTTTTTTTTTTGCTGCATGCACAGAAAAATATACAATCTGCAGAATATGCAATGGCACACACACACACATTGGGGCATCAGCACAAATATGAATACATTAATTAAAAGCACATTTATGTGCAACCAACACAAACACACATGCCTCATGTTTCCCTACCCTGCTCACAACTTTTTTTGTTTTCATAGATGCACCAGTTTCACAAACTAGCTCAGAGGATACAAGATGTTCCTGCCTAGTTCAGTTCTTCACATAGTGTCTGGAAGGCGATGTGAAGTGACATGCACATGCACATGCACACACACACACATAGATCCAAATCCCTAGGCAAACATAAAAATCATCTGCTGGTTAGGATAGGAATGTAAGGCTGAATTTCAAAATAACACATTAATGATGAGAGTAAGGCTAAAACCGGAAAACTTTATTTTTTTAACATGATAAATTTGAGAAAAATGTTTCACTATAAATTGAAAATCAGTTTTAAGATGTCAAATATGTGGAAACATTTTTGTGCTTTAATGGTTGTTACGGTTCTCAAGTCTGACAATTTATATTAGTATAGATATATGGAATATATCTGAATATTTTTGATTTACAATGGTATGAAAATGTCATTTGTTATCTGCAAAGCCAATCTGTCAAATATATGTGTACATTTGTTTTTATTTTTACTGATTTAATCTATAGTGTAGTTTTTACAAGATGGGTTGAAAAACAACTTTGTTTTTTAACAGTGTACTGTACCAATTAATTCAGTTACACAAGACTGCCCAATATTTATTAGACGCACTAAAAGGTCCCAGAATGGGATGTGAGGCAGCTTATTTTAATAAACCTTAACATTTGCATAGGCAAATATCCTTAAAACATAAAACATCTTTCGGTGTCAAAGCCCTTCCTCTCAGCCATGGGCCCAGTAGGGCCCTCAGCAATCACACCGACTCATACACTACACAGCCATTAGGCACCAGAGAATGTGTGTGTGTGTGTGTGTGTGTGTGCATCCATGTGTTCACATCTGAACATGTGTGCATGTGTGAACCCCACCTCTCACTCTCCACTGCCCCTCCTTTCCCGTAACAACGGTGCCTCTGATCTCTGGTGGCCACGAAAGGGGAAAACCTGAAGTGCTTCTTCAGTGAATGAGAGGAGGAAGGGGAGCCACCGACATCACCTTCATTTTCAGAGTGCGAAGAGAGGGGGAGGTAAGATGTGGGTAAAGAAGATGAGGTATTGTCAGTAAGAAGAGTAAAAGAAAAAACATTACAATTTAATCTACATTTACTATTGAAATAATTCAAAATATGAATCCTATCAAAAACAATCCATACAATTTAACAAGACAGAAATATCTTATTTCCAGTTTTAGTCTCTTTGCTTCGATGGGATAAAATATTTGATTTTAATGTTGACATATATGTTCACATTCTCAACAGAGAACACAAGTACATTAACTGTAACTGCCTAACTTCAAGTTATAAGTTTTATTACCTACTGCATGTGTGTTGTGGTACTGGGGGGGGATATTTTCTTTCTTTGCAGCGTGAGGTAGAAAGCTCACTGCTGCAATGATGATGATGATGATGATTATATGGATAGTTCCAGTGTTTAAACAAAGCAATTTGCTGGAAACACATCAAATTACTGGTTAGGAGTGAATTCTTGCGTTAGCAAATTTTTTTTACTACATGCTTCATGTTGATAGACACATGATGGCCCTATGCAGCAACCATGACAAATATTTCAATGAGAATTCCAATTACATCAGCTACACTAAGCATGATACACAGCAGATAGGGAGCAATGTACGAGCAACATGGGTCAAAAGCAGATCTCTCATTCTCGGCATTGGAAATTATAGCGAGTGACATTAAATTATGAAAATTAAATTGAAGTGTCCGACACAAATAATATTAGTGAAAAAATAGATATTAGATGAATGGAGTATATACAAACACAATTTCACCCATAAGAAAGTGTGCCAACCTTTCTTCCACTGAAAAATTACAAGCACAAAAAGTGATGCATGTTGACATCCAAAGCCATCAGTCTCAAAGTCTATCAGCCGTCACCCCGTCTCCAAACATGCGTCAAATGGATCACCAAAGCATTGACCATAGAGCCAGAAAAATGTTAGCTGAATTCAAATGACAAGCACAAACACTGAGATTGTGACACCAGTTTCTGTGCAAGGTTGTCCACCAGCTCATTAACATTCACTGCTACAAATCCCTGGATGCTTATAACTAATATTGCACTCAATATTGAATATTTTCCACATGCTGCGTTTTATGATTCTTGAGAATTGCAGTTGTCAGTGTTCAGTTTCTGTTTGCAACATAGTAAATAACTGAAGAGAAGATGATTAAAACAGCAGGCCATGCACCATGAAGCTGATTTAAGCATTTTGCAACAGGTTAATTTGGATCTGATCACAAGGTTAAATGACAAAAGACTGGTTTTGAGAAGTGAAAAAGGAAGCATGGAAGCACAAAGTGATGGAAACCCATGGAAGGGAGGATGGAGGACAGAGAGGGAGTTCACAAAATAGGTTGAAGAGGAAAAATTAGATGGAGGTTAAAAGGCAGGGTAAGCGACAAGGGAAGGAAGAGCACAGGCAGCATTGGGGGGAGGGTAGAAGAAGGAGAAGAAGATGGATGGATGGAAAAGTGGAGGGGGAGGGGGATGGAGAGCAAGAGGAGGAACCAGGGAGGAGGGGGAAGGGAAGGAATTGTACAGCAGCTGCTGCTTATAGTTATAATTGCCTCAATTAGCTGATAGGGCTGCTACGGCAACAGTGTTTGAGGCGTTCCCATGGCGACCTCAATGCTGTGTCTTCCCCAAGGGGCAAAGTGAGAGAGTCGGGAGCAGATGATGGTGATGACAGTTATGAGGTGAAGGGTTGAAAGTAAGAGAGGAAAGATGATCGAAAGAGTGCATTGTATCAAAGAGCCAAGACAGAGAGAAGACAGAGGAAAGCAGGCTGGTTGGAGTAATGGATTAGGAGGAGGATGAAGATGATGATGGCTAGTGGTGGGGTAGATGAAGAAGAGAGAGGGAAGCTGATGGAGGAGTGGGAGGAAGCACTATGCTGTAAAAGTGGTTAAAGGGGTGAAAGAGGGAAAGGATGATTATTGTCTGATTGATAATGATGAAAGCCATCATAAAAAGCCAGCACAGAGACAGAGCAGCAAGGAAAGAGTATAATAAAGAAAAAATGGGTGGGTAGAGGAACCGAGAGATGCAAGGTGACAAGAAGAGGAGAGAGAAGCGGGAAAAGGGGAAGTATATGTAAATATATGTTATATGTAAATATGTAAATAGAGAAAGAGGAGATCAGGAAACTGGAAAAGACCAAAATTGGATGGAAATCATGGAAACATGAACTTCAAATGAAAATGACGAGAAGAACAACATTAAAAAAGGAAGAGAAGAGGAGGAGAATGGCTGAAGAATTAAGTTAATAAAAGCAAAAGGCGCTTGAAACAAGAATAAGGGTTGATTGATAGAGGATGGAGGCTCAGTTGTGAAAGCATAACGGGAGAGAGTGGAAGAAGAAGTAGAGAAATAGGGAGGAAACATATGTGAGAAGGGAGAGGAATGGGGACCGTCGTGTGGTCCTCCACCCACCTCAGTGTTAGATGGGCGGAGGACAACAGAGCCTGGAGGAGCATCCTCCTTCCCTGCCAATCAAACAGTAAGATTGTAGGAAGCACACAGTGCCTATAAAAAATATTCACCCCCTTTGATGTTTTCCCCTTTTATTGTTGTTATAAATGGACAAAAAACTCTTTAATGTCGAAGTGAAAACAGATTCTCACAAAGTAATGTCAATTAATTAAAAAACAATGTAAATTTTGTGAATACTTTTATAAGCATTGTAGTTGCACCCAGATTATGCTTTCTGTGAACTTTTTGTTAATTTACACATTTGACAAGTCACAGATATGTTGATACTGACTGTTCAGTATCTTTATATAACATAACATTGTTTTATGTAATATGTTACATTTTGTGGCTGTGGAAACGGAAAACAGATCAGGCAGTTTAGAAGGGCAGATGGAGACATTATAAGTGACAGCTGCCAGCAGTCAGGTGAGTCTCTAACCACGGCAGCACGCGCGCGCACACACACACACACACACACACACACACACACACACACACACACAAACACAAACACACCACTGGGGAAGGAAAGGGGGCAGAAAGAGCACGGAGAAAGACAGTGGGACATCCAGGGGCAAACAGAAAAATGCCTCAACAAAATACACAGAGCCCCAGAGTCCAGACCAGATGGGGCTGTAACATAATATATAATTTTGCACTTATTTTCAACAAAAATATCCACTCTTAAGGCAAAATGCCCGCATGTGGTGATATCAACATTATTAAGGATTTTTTTTTAAAGATTCTGAAAAAATAAGATTTATTAAAAAATTATGTTTTGGCACTTGGTTTAGTTTGGGGAAAGATTGTATCCTGGTTTAATCTAGAAAAAGTTCACACTGACTTTTTTTTTAGTTATTTCTGGGAGATTCTAGCAGAGGAAAATAAAGTCATTCAGTCTTTGTGTCCCTCCACCCACCTAGAACTGCTAACCACTGCAGCATCCCGGCCTCATTCCTCCCCTTCACCTACACACTATATGTTTCCTTCCTATTATTCCACTCAGGTATAGAAATGATGTTTCTCAGAAACAGACAGACACTTTCTCAGAAAATGAAATTCCTTTTGAAAAACAGGTTGCCTTGTCAATGTGTGTAAATATCTTTTTTCCTGTTTACAAACGATGCCCCTCCTTCAGGCTTTTAAATCCTTTCAGACCCAACAAGAGCAAGTGCTGCAATACTGATTCTAGCTTTGTGATCCAGTCCTTTGTTTTTCCTCACTGTGGATGAAAATTGAATCTTTGCAATTTTATTCCATGCATTCTCTTTAATTGGGAAAATGTGGTGTGCAATGTGACCCCTGGCAGTTCATTCTGAGACTGGGGGGTGGTTATAGCAGCCTCTGGCCTGCAGCAAAGATGGGACTGGGGCCTTCAGAGGTCTAATGAGCTTTCACCCCCAGATTAAAAAAACTTTTCTCTTCAGCTTTTCTCATCAGTTGTGGTATTCAGCCACAACTCATGCTGACTCAAGTGATGTCACTTTAGTCAGATTGTCAGAGTTCATGCCGCTCCCTCTGGAGACAGGTGTTTATACAGTGGGATTTTTTTCACACATGCAACCTCTGAGCAGATTTTGATGTGTAAAATCTTCAAGTCTTCCAAGCTTTGCTGTATATCAATTTCAAGAAAATTGGATATAACAGTAATGATAAATATGCATCACGATTTACAAAAAAACAAGATTTAGATGCAACATGATAAACAAATTATTACTCAAAATCTATATCATGTTGAGATGGAGGTAGAAGATGCTGCAGCTCCAAATTTGTGCAATAAGACTAAAGTATCTTTATGTGACCACTCGAACTCTTGCTGTGAGTGAAGTGAGGAAAAAAAAACAGACGTTTAAAGACAAATTCTCCAGCAGTGGTCTCCACTGTCACACCATAGCTTAGTAGAGCACTGAACGGGGAAATTATGGACAGGGTCCTGAGCTCGGATGCAGGGTGTGGGTTTTGCGGTCTTGAGGGTTCAGCTATTTGGCTCGGTCCTTTCCCGCTGTGACTGGCTAACTGGGACTGGCGGCCCTGCGATCAGCAGCCCAGAGAGTAATTTGTCACTCTCCCCGATCCGGTGGAAGATGGATGATGCCGACTAGACAGCAGCTGTAATGCGAGTGTGACCACGAGTGTGGGTGTGTGAGACCTGCCCAGTGTGGGACTCAAATCCGGTCTCCCCCTTTATCACTCTCTCAGTTTGTTTCAGTCTCTGCATCTGTCCATCTCTGTCTTGTTTGTCTCTGCCCTCCTTGCACACACTGTCTCCGCTGTATGCATATCAAGTGTGTGTTTATACACATGCCTCTCCGCTGTCAAACAACAGTCACATAATCACTCAATCTTCAATCTTGTCAGGGCAGAGCAGACGTGGGATGTTGAGCTGGCTCTTTCCATACACTGTATATATTCATGGAAGGCCGTTTTTCCACAGAGTACGCTGCTGGGTTAGCTGTGTGATGTATATTTACACACACAAGTGTAGTGCAGTGAGTCAAACCCCAGTCAAGTCACTGTTTTGATCTCTCCACAGATATAATTGGTGCTGATTGCTGCACAAGCTTACTATCTCCCACTATATGTTTCACTCAAGTTCACAGAAATTCTTCTTCTTCTTCTTTTTCTTCTTCACTTAGCTACTTCTTGACGAAATATGAGCAACATTCTTTGATTCAAGGCATTTTGTTCAAGGTGTTGCACTTAGTCTACTACTGCCTTTTTCCCTTCAGTTCAAACTGTGGCCTGTGCATCACCATGGCAACCTGAGTGCAAGCACACACAGTTGATTCACATCAGTTGAATAGACACCCTCTCTTTATATACCTTCAACTGTTTCTTCATACAGATGTAATAATTCAGTTTAGCATCAGTATTTGCAAAAGGCAGCAACCCCACCACAATTTCCTCAGAATCTGTATTTTCTACTTCAGCCTCAATATCCAATATATTTTGAGTGATCACACAAACCCAAAGTGATTGAAACTGGTCTGTGTGTGTGTATCTGTGTGTTTTGCTCCATGTCTGATGCCTGGTGACAGGTGTTATGATGTAGTTCAGGTGGCACATATTAATTTAAGGCTAAGCCCTCACAATCTCCCTGATCCAGATACAGGCCTCCCCACATAAAACGTCACTCGATGGTAAATGGCCACAATTACAGTGACACCACTCAAGCACAAGCACACAAATCACATATACTTGCAGAAAATAGACACAAGCTAACACATATACAGTCAATCTTTACCTTCGAAACTGCCCAGCACTAACGTTTGATTTATGTCAGAGATATAAAAGCCACAATTTCGCCATGATTTAATACCCAAAGTTGGAAGTGGCTGCATTGAACTTCAATGACATTAATTTTACACTTAACAGCCATCAAATGTAGTTAATGGAAACCAAGAAAATAAATCTTTTACAAGGTGCTGTCCTTCCACTACCACCACAACCATCCAAACCGCATTAATCAGAAATAATACAAAAAACCCACATCAGTTGAAAGTCCCATGCAAGAAAAGTCTTCTCATGAACTGCTTGCATGACCTTCCCTTCCAAATACAGGAACATAATCTGAAAAGACAAGAATGTAAATTATTGCGCACTGAAGTCAAAGTAATAAAGACTCAAGAGAGCCAGTAGGAGGGTGAAAGCAAGGTGAAACCAGAGAGAGCTTATTTTTGCTTCATTAAAATCTGACAGCACATGCCATTCTACAGGAATGTTACAGTTCATCTTTTGTTAAAGTTTTCCCATATTTTATGGACTAATGTTGCAAGGAGCCCAGTATGTATGCATTCAGGAGAAAGCAGACCACCTCTTACACCAAATATTCACAAGTTATTGTTAGGACTTTAGAATTGAAAAACATATGGTACAGTCCAGATTTATTCTCAGAATGACTATCAAAGGGATTCCCAGAATTATTTTCTAAATAGGTAGAGCCAATTACAACTTTCCAAATCCGACAGCCCAAAAAGAATGCCTGTTGCATGCAGCTCTCTAACTTACCATGTGTAAGTGGCGTCTTTGAGGAGAGACATCTCAAAAGGAAAGTCTGTACTTTTATTAACATTTACTTAAAGTGATAAGCATCTCCCAAACTTCTCTGTGTCTCTCTAACTGCAGACTTGTCATCCTACATTCATGTAGTGGTCCTGTAACTAGCATCAATTGATCTGTTGATTATTTCTCAACAGTATCCAGCCCTGTGAAATGTCTGAATGGTATGAATAGTGAAATCCCATCTTCATGAAGTCCATGGTAACATCTTCAAATGTCTTATTTCTAACAAGTGGTCCATACCCTCAAAGAAATTCAATTTACCATTAAAGGAGTGTGAAGAAAATGAATGTGAGAAGCTAAAAGCAGAGGATTTGGACATTTTTCTTAAAAAGTAAATAGAATAATCAGTTTGCGCATGTTGAATTGTGGAAAAGCACCTGAAACCACTTCCCTCCACACATTAATGAAAGTAGAGGCACGTTAAAGTGACAGAGAGTCACATCACTCCACGCAACTGTAAATAGGCAGGATATATACATTCTTTATTCATCACACAAACTACTTCTGTCACTTTTAACATGCACGACAGGATGAGAGCCTTATGAGTAGAGTGGAAAGTGGATGCTCTCATCTCCATGAACAACGACCGCACTTCACCTTCGGAAACAGCAATGAACACTTGCATTGTATCAACCAGAGAACACATCACCAGCCTTTAATGGGCAAGCCTGAAAATAAGAACTAACTCGGGCTAATGATGATCAGCCTATTAAACTTATTAATTTGCTTGCTAAACATAACCACTGGAAATAAAGACTTTGAGCCCTTTCCTTGAACTTCACTTTTACACTGTTCAAAAGGAAAGACATCTTAAAAGAACCTTTACAACAAGTTTGATTCTACTGAAGATGATTCTACTGAAATGAATATAGTGAGAGGCAAAATTCTGACTCGTGCCTTTTTATTCAAAATAATAATTAAAAATAATATCTACAGAAGGAATGAGGTGACGAAATGAATGCCACAGATATCAGATATCAAAACTGCAAGGAATGATTGGATTTGTGTCAATGACCCTGCATGTATTTAGTGTGTCCATGAAATACTGAGCCATCAGGAAGGCTGGGCTAAAAAATGGCTGCTTTATTTCATCTGCATGCCAAGAAAAAAAGGTTTTCTTGTTTTCAAAAACCCTGAAAATGCCCTCTATCCATGTCTTTCAGGATCTTTCCACATCATGGGACTAAAAGAGGCACTGCTGACGCCTCCATCTTCGGAGCATTTCTAAATGGAGCACGACTGGTCATAAATCGCCTTCGTCTTCTATTAATTATCATCAATAACGCCTCCCTGCCCATTTATCTCACACGCACCCACTTACTACTTCCACTGATCGTCCCAACCCCCTCTGTGACTCACGACCCAACCCCCCATCACACATACACTCCCTCGCTCATACACACTCAAACCCATGCACAACATACACACACCAACCCCCATGTCTTCTATAGAAATACCTTCTTCGATTGCTCATTTACCCCGCCCCCACCCACTCCGTTGGCCATCATCACTCTCTCCCCTTCCCTGTCTTTACCTCACCCACTCACCACATGTTCTCAGCTCCCCCACCCCATCACCAACCCTTCACCAGCACTTGTATGAGCCATGAAGATCTGACTACTCCAGCAAGATTTGTATGGAGTGATCGAGAAGCTCCTTGGAAGTGATCCAGGCAGAAATGTTGACTGAAAAAAAAATATCAGAAGCTATCCTCAAAGCTTCTCGCTGATTGCCAGCCTTTAGAATTCCTATCCAATCAAATGAAAATGAGCAATACTTTTGAAATAACAGGCACAGGCTGTTAAGAACACAGCTGGCACTTTCCAAATTTTTTGTATACAAGAGACAAATACATTTCTGCATTGTGACTCTGACCCATTTCGAAAGATTGCTTTTGCAGGAAATGTTGAAAAATGATGTTCTCTGAGTTCTGGCAAAATGAAGTGTGCTGTCATGAGAAATGGGCTATTGTCAGCAAACAGACCAGATACTTTTGTGTTGTCAGGTATGATGGATGAGTGCCCCAGTTCATTTTATCTTGACAGTTTTGTCAAACTGCCAACAGCATGATAAAATGTCTGCAGGCATTAATCAAAACTAGAGTTTAATCCTTCCTTCCAAAAGTTTACAACAGACAAGAAGTGGAGGAATTAACGTCATCTTATTGGACAGAATATCAAATGAAATCATCAACAAGGCCTTGTGTATTTCCATTCCATCATATCCAACTCTTTCTCGCTGAAGACAGTTTATTCCAGTGTATTGCACTATCATGCAGGATGAAGTTGAGCGAATTACGCATACAAACACACCGGTGCACACAGGCATCTAACATGGATAAAGCGTGACATGGTCAGCGGATGTGGAGTTAGCAGGTGGCTTCTCCCCCTGTGGAGCTGACACACAGAAAGAGAACATCACTCAGGCTTTACACACACGCTCACAGAGACGCCTCGAGCCCACCGGGGGCAGAGCGTGCAAGCCTGCGTTTAAACTGAGCTGTCAGATCCCTCCTCGTTCACTACCTCTTGATTTTTATCACTGCTCTATCCCGCTCTATTCCTCCACCTCTCTCTCGCCCACACACTCAAAAACATTCATACGCACTATGTATAAAAACACATGCCCACTCACTTGGCATAGCTTCCATAGCCGCTAGTGTGTATAGTCTTTGAGCTAAAGAGCTATATTAGCTTGTGCATCCTGTTTGCCTGTTGTGCATGTGAGGCAATTTAGTCTATGCGCTGCACCTGCTACCAGCATGCAGAGGGCAGAGGTTTGCCTTGGGGCAGCTTCCTCGGCTTTGCTTTGGTCCACACAGATTTACTTGCCAAATGTGTTTGTTGTTATGTGTGATAGAATATCAACATGTGCATGCATGTTTCTGTGTTTACGTGAACATGTGCATTGAGAACATGTGAGTGTGCTCCCTCTTCCCTGTCTGTGAGCACATTCCCCTCCCTAATCTCCTCCACAGAAGATACAGCACGGAGAAAGAGCGGGCAGATTAGCGCCGGGGTTAAGCAGAATCAAATGTGAGAGAGAGGAACAGGTGAGGTGAGACACCGAGAGGCTGACAACACAGCCACACTGTACAGGCTGAATATGTTTTGTTCCCCTCTGTTTTGGTTCCCAACCAAAGGAGCTTTTTGAAACAGTGTAGTCAACAAAAAACAGACGATTAATATGTATTGATGTTTGGTTTTTTCCTCCAATGAAAAACTTGACAAAACCTAGCATTAACATTGAGGTATGAGGTACTGAGGAATAGTCAGTTTATCATCTAGTAGTTCAGCGGTGTCCATTGTGGGAGCATATGGGCCAAACTCTACTGTTGGTAATAAACTGACGATACATCAGTACCTCATACAAACCCCACCTAGTTACAAAAATACCCTATAATTAAATATGAATAAGAAAACACTCCAAGTGCCCAAACCTCTGCCAAAGCTGAACTTTTTTTGACAAAACTAGAAATATATCTGGATTTTGATCAATTTGTGATATTTTTCAGAGCAGTGACATGGCGTCCCCCATTTTTCTATTTCAAATTATTTTAGTTATTTTTTGGCCTTTCCAGTTTTTATTTCATACCTCAGAGTTAGGGTTTCCCTCCAGAAAGCTGTTTTAGAGCACAGTCATACTGTGTGGAGAAAGCCATCAGCAGAACTTGCTGGTCGGTAAAAAATTTATGTGACAGATACACAGTTTTTACTGCATAACTCAATGAGCAAAATAATGAGAGACGCCTCGCAATAAGTGAACTGTTGCCCCACCAACATTCAAAATACCTTGATGAATATAAATATGAATCACATTGTATCGCAGCCTTTGAGAGATCAGATATCTGAATGTTAAAAAGTAATTGTAGCAGGCATGCTGGGGAGGATGTTGCAGGAAATTAAATAGGGCGCTGTTATGTGTATTAAAGGGTAATATGTAGATGTGTCCCTCGTGTCTCTGAGTTCATCAGGCAGTCAGGCACAAATTCAAATCAGTCGGCAGCTGACCCAAGAAAATGACACAATACTCACAAATACCATTTATGTTTGAAATGATTGCAGTGTGCTGCATTCCCCTCCCAGTCACAGGAATCCCGCTGTTCAGTTCGACACATGGGCAATCAGACATCTCCCGCATCATAGGGGGTTTGCAGAATCAGCACCCTGGACAGTTTGTGCTGAATGTAAGCCTCACCTGCAAAGCAGGCAGATGTTGGGCAAAACTGTGGGCTGAAGTAATGACAGCCTTACAACCTTAACTGAACTTCAGGTTTCAGTTCAGCATAGCTCAGTGATTTAGAAGTCCCCTGCTGCTGTTTTCATAATAGGAACTAGTGACTAGTGTCTGACTGTATTTCATTATTTAACCAATCAGGTTTCATGAATCTTACTCGCATCCCTGGGCCCATTAATGAGGTGAGTTTTGGAGCAGCTGGAGACTCATGGGGAAGGTCTTCCTTTGAACAACTGAGCCAATCAGAGCAGCAGCAAAACAAAATACAAGTTAATCACGTCAGAAAATGGTTAAAAAAACACAGGAAAATACAAGTTAATCACGTCAGAAAATGGTTAAAATCTCCACAGGAGACAGCTTCACGCTGCATTTTGTATTCTTTTTCAAGACAGTGCTACACTCATGAAACACATCCACAGCGTGAAGCATGTTGTGATTGTTGTGCTGTACTGCACAATGCTATGGTAACTTTAGCATTTCCCATGCATAGGCTCTATTTGGTTAGTCTGGCAAGGTAGGTGAGGACCCACCCAGTTACATAGATAAAACACATTATGTCAGTTTGTTAACACAAACTCATTTGCAGCCACACACCTGTCTGAGTTGCATTCACTGCAGTTACTCAGTGGGGGATGAGAGACTTGCCTGTGTGCAGCCTCCAAGCTAGCATCTACTGATAGCCTGTATGCGAGGAGTTCAGGGGACACACTGTATCTACATTGTAAAAACCTTAACACTCTTGTAATGCACTGCCCACATGCATTATGTTAACAATATATTTGTTGGTGTCTAGGTTTAAAAAAGCGCAACACCACATTTGCAGATTTCTGTAAATTGTCTACTGATTACCATAGCATTTATTAGTGATATAATTAAGATAGAACAGACATCACACATCTGTACTGTATAATACATTTAACACATGTAAGTTTATTTTAGTTAACTTTAATTGGTCTTAAAGAGACACGATTGATCTGCTGCATGTACAACACACATTTATGACCCATAGTGCACATGAAAGCCAGCTTTTGATCCAAACATATGATCACTTTTTTATATAATATATCTTGCAAGGGAAGGCTGAAGTAAAGTACACTGTGGAGTAAGATGAAAAGACTTCTCCCTGCTTCCCCAGAAAAAAGTCAGACTGCCCTCAACACGGCACATAACATAAAATTATATGATTTGATTGACATTTCAGTGCAGTGGCTCAGCTATTACTGCTCTTCTTGGTTAACACGTCACATTTATGAGCCACGATCAAATTGTTGTTTTATGCTTTTCCAGCTGTGTTGACCACAAGACAAGAAAAATATATGGCTGTATTAAAACAGATTAATTGATGTAAGAGGAAAGAGAGTTATCAGATTTTATTCAGTTGCTAAAACCTGCCACCCCAGACACATAAAATATCCATGTGGGCTTTATGAATTAGTCCTAATTCTTTCCTGCCCTGTGTTGCCTTTGTTGTTATTTGGGAGTAACAAAAATGCATTTTCCCGATAAAAATTTATGTAATTACCAAAAATGATCAATAAGTGCAGAGAGTCCAGCACAGATTGTCCTCAGGTGAAAATGCTGCATGGCGGATATTTTTACTCCCAGACATATTTTTCTCCAAAGGGAGACTCTGCATGGAGAGGCAGGTATTGAGGGAAGATCAAGTTCTAGCCTTTTCTCTTCCTCCTCTTCTGCAGGTGATGCTCACATGTATAGCTCAAGGCAATTAATCCTGCAGTGTGAAGATGGATTTACATAGATGTCAGAGGGATTTCCTTGCTCCAAGCAGGTAGCTTTTTTCCCGCCTGTTCCTTTCATCCTTCTGTTGGGGGTTCAACATTACTTAAATTGGGTAAACAATTGTTGCTTAATGATTTGATTTCATTATACATCAACAAAATCAAACTTTTAAATAGGTTTGGACACATGTCACCACTCAGCTCCTTCCTTGTGGCAAAAAGCATATAATTCTCATCTGTTGTAATGTCACTTGCTGTACAAGAAAAATTTAATTATCTACTCACTTTAATTTTTTTTTCTTTGGACCTTTCACTGGCTGCTTGTTGTCTTCAAAGTGCAGTTTCAAATTCTCCTCTTGGTCTGACTGACTGATCCCCTCCATATGCCTGGAGGGCTTTCTCGGTCCAGTTGTGATAACATTCAGTATTTATGCACCCAATGAATGGAACTCTTCGCCTGCTGGTCTTGATCCATTACTGTTTTCTTTTAAATGCAAACTCAAAACTTTCCTCTTCAGGCAAGTTTTTTATTAAATTAATACAGTGTATACATGTGTACATTTACATGTATGCTTGCATTGTTGTTTCTGTGAGCACACTTTGTGGTTTTTATGCTGTTTTAAGTGATGGTGCTATGTAAATACATTTTGAATTGAAGTGAATTTTTGCCAAAAGACAAACTCTTTCATGTGATATCAGTCTTCAGTCAGTTTGAAGTGAAACAACCACGAGTGAATGGGCTAACAGTGTATACAGTGTATACATTGCATACATACTGAACTGTAAGTGCTGCAGAGCTTTGCATTCTCTGTTAGGGATGCCTATACTGCCCCAGTGGATCTCCATTGCTACATGAATAACCCCTGACACACCACATGTCTGACAATGTATAATTCATACATGCAGGATCAACCTTTGATCTCTGAGGACTGCAGATTGTACCAGAAATCTGTGTACAAGGTCTAGAAGAAGAATTTTCCCCACATTTTGGTAGCAGCGATTTGATTTGGTCTCCACAGAAAACATAAAAGAAGCCATCGATGGTGCAGTCTGATTGTGAAACACTTCACGTGGGGAGGAGGTGTGAATGGAAGGGAGTTAGCAGTCAGTTATTCCACCAAGGACTAACTGTCCTGACTGTGTGAGAAAGCAAGAGGCAGCTCTGTGGGACAAACTACATCTGTCAGACTCTGATGTCAAGACAATGGCAATACCAGAATGGCTGCAACCACACCACTACTGACTGTTAAATCAATTTAAAATTCATTGTCAACACTGATAGAATCACTTCAGCTAATTGCATAGGAGCTATACACTGTTTCCCCTGCTACAAATCCATAACAACAAAAGCAGTTAATTTAGGGTTAGGGGGAGGTTGTATGTCTGGTGTGATGACAAAGTTAGCAGCAGGGCTAACCACCTGGGAAAGATTGATTTATTTCATTGTGCCTTACAATTCTAATTTAGAATAGGGTTTGGGGGTTAGGAGCTCTCTTCTTTTCTTCCTCCAGGTACTGCTATGTTACTGCCTGGGTAGTGCATACCAAACTGGACATTTCTCTTTTTTACCATAATGTAAATGTTTGCACTTCTTTTTTCTATTTGACTATCTGCTTGTCTCTTGTGATCTTCCTCTACAAATTCATTTTGTTTGTCCAGCACACATGCCTGCAAAATCCTGTCTTCATGTATTAGAAACCTGTGGGTGGGGTTCTGGTGTCTGATTAGCATTAAAACTCATGGATCTTCTTGTATCTTGTATCCAGAGAGGATAAAGGAATAATGGCGGGATGATAACTCCTTATCTCAGAAGTACATGAAGCAATACATTCCCACCAACATAGGGCATTATGTGGTTTTCAGCCTGTACAATTTCAAACCCCCCATGCCCTAATTTGGAAAGACAGTTCTTTGGTCCTTGGGGGACGTCTCTCTTGTCACTCCACACAATGCTTTTTGCAGATAACATGCCAGAACAGCTAAATCAATCAATACCTGTAAAAATGTTACTCTTTTGTAATATGTACCTTGGTAAAGCCATTCTCTTCACTCACTCTTCACAAACATAGAGTTAAAAACAGCTTTCTTTGAATCAATCTCCCTCAAGAAGTTGTTTCAAATCTTTTGCTGAACCTCTTCTGCTGATTTTAGTGAAGGAGAGTCTGCATTTATTTATTATTTAACTCTTAAAAAAGAAAGCATTTATGGCTTCACCCTTTGTATCGTCAGACCTTGAGACTGTGGCAACGTCTTTCTCTTTCACGCAAACACAAAAGGGTCAAACATTCTACACATATTCATAGCAAAAGCATCTTTCAGAATCGCTGAGGCAATGTGAGGAAGCCATCTGTTATTCTGAAGGAAAGATTTATTCAGGAAGCAACTGCGTGGTGTAGATTGACAGCAGGTTCATTCAACTTTTAGTTAATTCACTTTTTTTTTTTACTTTTTCCATTCAATGACCCTTTTTCGTCACTGAACCTCAGTAAAATGTAACCATTTACATATCAAGACTGACGCTATTTCATAAATAACATTGAATGAATGGCTGGCCAACATACATCTCTCTGACAATTGGAACTTTGAAGTGAACTCAGACACTTGTAAGGCGTAAAACTATGTTCATCAGCATCTGATTAATCAAGTAGTAGGTGGAGTCTTACTATGTGTATGTCCTGTAGTTTTAAGTTTCACCAAAACTTCATGGTTGGCACTTTAGGAATATCAGGGTATCACCAGAGTTATGATGACACATCCTCTGGGGACCATGAATGTCAGCACATTGGTGCCAATCCATCTGTTAGATGATATAATCCACACAACGAGAGAAAATTTAGACCTCCTGGTTACACTAGAGGGAAAATCTCACCACAGCGATTAGAATGAACCCCCTGGGGGTGAAGACACTCAGTCACTAATCCAATATCACAGTGAAAGACACCTCTTCTCTGTCCCGCTTCCAAGGAGTCCTCATTGATGTCAGAATCCATTTCTTTGTCAGCTCTGTGTGACTTCACAGAAGATAAGACACACATTCACATTTATGAATATGAATATGGTTTCCCCACACAAGCCCATTGCAGAGCAGATTATGCAGGGTGATATTCAAAGCTGTCCAATCACTAGTCTGGGTTTGTTTGTATTAAATAAGTGTGGGAACAAAACAGACCACGACCAAAAGGAAACACTGAATATTTTTGTTCCTTGGTCTGTACAAAATGAACTGGGCCGGAGGTGTGAAACCCACCTTAACATCACTGCACTGTAATGTCATCCTGATACAGTGGCTGCAAATGAACTAAAATGTGAAAACTGACTGATGCTGGCATTTCATGTACATGCTTCCTAATCCCTTCTAAGATTTGAGCTACTGAAATGTTTATGTTCTTTTAAAACACTGCACAGTATATCTCAAGTGTCACATCTGAGCTATGCATTTCGGTGAAGCAAATGCATATATACATGTAGTTTCTCTTACACACACACACAAAGTACTGTATATGTATTTAGTCTGGATCATTTAACCTCAACTTCCTTCCTCAGTACATTATTTATGTCGGATGCATCAAATATGGGAAGAAGCATGCCCTGAGGATATGCTGTCCTCATCTGACCATTCCTTTTGTGTGTTTGCATGTGTAGCCTGTGTGTGCAGATACACATATGTGGGCCTATACAAACAAATGAGTCAACATGACATCTGCACAAATCTGATTAAAGAAGTACAGGCAAGAACCAATGAAATCCCTGGCATTATCAAGAGACAATATCACATCTGGAACATAACAGTTAAAGCACAATAAAAAAGGGAGATGGAGTGGAGTTTCCATTAAAACACCTCTGCCTCCACACAACTGCAGCATCAGCCAGTCATTTTACAATGTATTCTGAGAAGGACTTCATATGGTTTGTGATCTTCACTGTGACTAACTTATGTAATTATGTTTGCTGTTTCTCAGGGTTCTGTTTTTGTTAATTATAGCAAGCCTGAGACTTTGAGCTTGTCAGAGTCAATGACCAACTCTGAAAGATGGACAGTCATGGCGTGTTTTACTGTGAGAGGTGATTTTTCATGTAGTGTCCGTTTTATCTGCATTTTACTCTGTATGCGACACGAAAATGTGACATAAATACTTTTTTTCATCTGTTCAAGTCTACAACAAGATCTTGTATTGTGCTTTGAACGCTGCCAAAATGAAGATGACCTACACTCAGTACTGTGCCCGGATGCTTCCCGTGTAGACCAACGCAGAGCAGCAGATTCAGTGCTCTGTGCTGGTCTCTCTTAAGGGTCAGGCACTGGAAACCACCAGAACCTACATTTTCCACAATGCCATATCGGAGCATCTTTAACTAGACCCTGCCAGGCAGATACAGCAAATACTCATCATTACAAATTCCAAACTCCCAATTTGTAACAGAGAACTTCTTTTAAAAATTTTGGAGTGTCGAAGCTGATGTCAAGATCCATGACGATGTCATCATCACTATTTTCTAAAAAGCCACAGAGGACTCATTTCAACAACACTTAAAATAAGAGCCTGTCATATTTCCACTGTCTTTAACCACAGATCATTGCAAACTTGGAATATAAGCATACCATGTGCAGTGACATCACATCACAGGATACCAGTGAGCAGGAGTGAAATTCAACACAACAGAACAGTTACCTCTGTCAAATTCCTACATGTAAGCTTGAATTTCAAAAGAAGAAAGCTTAGAACTGAATAACCGCTGTCCTCAATCTCAGGTTCATTCTCTCCCTCCCCCTTGCTCTCCTCTTTTCCTCCCTGCACCCGTTGCTCTATTGTACACTTCTGTCATTCCCATCAAAAGGTTAAAGGAGGATTATTCTCAGTAACTTAAGCCCCGGACCTGACATGCTCCCTGATATTATGGTGAGGTAAAGCACATCAGCACAATATTCCCAGGGCGGGTCTACACGGGTTGATATTCATTTACTGTGTGTGTGTGTGTGTGTGTGTGTGAGAGAGAGAGAGAGAGAGAGAGAGAGAGAGAGAGAGAGAAAGAGAGATGATGAGAGTTCAAAGGTTAAAAATCTAACATGGTTGCTGGCATTGATCTTCTAACAAAGGAGGCAGAGGTTCAAGGCTTTTAGTCTGCACTTCACAAACATTCACAGAACTGTCTATTTAAGTCAAAAGTTAATTTTGGATTCTCATTACTTTGTGTGTAAGGTGATAAACACTGCAGCTATCGTGAATAATTTTCCATTTTTTTAGCATTTTAGGATAAGTCAAAACATGTTTTTGACACCTTCAAGACAAATCTAGAATGGCTGCACAGCAAGTCACAGCAAGTCAAGAAGGTTCTGTTATGGCTCCAGTGGTATTTACTGATGATTTTACTGCTAATGGAAGCCACAGGATAAATGCAGCTACAGGAGTGTTCAGTCAAATGCATCAAAACTCATTGTACAACATTTCATCATTCAGCAGAACAAAGATCCTGAACATGCAGCCAATAAAACCAAAGAACATTCAGGATGAAGAGGTGGTGAGTCAGTCACCTGATCTCAGTACAGCTGACCTGCAGAAGACCAGGTTAAAAGCAGAGACACACCACAACATGTCAGAGCTGAAGGAGCTCTGACTTTCTCTGCAGTCAAGCTCTGGGAGAGAATCACCAGGCAAAATACAAAGCTGATGTCTGCGGTTCAGAAGTGTCAGACAGTCAGTGACTGCAAAGGATTTTCCAAAAAAATATTAAATATGCTTAACAATGTGTATCTGTCCAATTACTTCTGACGCCCAAAATGTCTTCTTTTTGCACACTTTATTGTGTTGTACAAATCATTCTACATTTTTTTTTGTTATTTGTACCAATCTCATTTAAGTCTCTCATTGAAAAAAATAAGTTGCTCCAGTTTATTTTCCTCCGCAATAAGTTGTGTAATGGGAATTGTATTAACAGCAGAGCAGCTTACTGAGAATGAGAGCTGCAGAATGGGGTATTAATATGCAAGTGTGTACACACACACACATCATGCTGTGAACTTGGCTTGTAGCAGTATGGAGGGAGTTATATACTTGTAGTTTATGGAGCTTGAGACAGACACACACACAAATATATACTAGTCCCTCCTAGTTACCACTGGGATTTCATTATTCACAATGCACTCCACTCATAAAAGGAAAGCAATTATGATAGAGCGGCCCAGCTTTTGATGTTGAAAATACATGGGGAACATTTTTTATGTTCACTGTTGGCGTGTGTAGGCTACATGTCCATGGTGGGGGAGGTGTATTGAATGCAGTAAGTCATTCAATTGTGATTTCACAGCAAGCATCTGTATTATCACTCCATACATACAGTAAGTGTACATGCATGTGTCATTCCACATGCATGTACGAGGAGCGCTGGTTACCGCACCTGTTAAAAATGTAAATTCACTGCTGCCTTCGTATTCCCTGCCACAGTGTCTCATTACCTGTGCATAGTAAATCAGCAGCTTGATTAATTCCATATACTGCATGGTTTCATGAGGAATGCATGCATATGTGGAGGCTGCCTGTCGGGAGATGGATTGCAGATCTCTCTGTGACAGTGCGTGTTAACTTAGTGAAATTCATAACTAACATGAACCACACCCTGAGATACTGATCAAAGTCTGTGCTTCTTCAGATAGAGAAAAGAGACCAGATGAATGCTTCTGTAGATGGAAACACTCATCGTCATGTGATTTTCAAAAATGGAGAGGCTTGGAGAGCTTTGTTTCATTTTTATTACTCATTTAAGGGTCACATAAAAGCAACTAATCAACACTGAAGATGAAACATGCAATTCAAAAAAAAAGATGAGGATTTTTTTTTATCATTCCCAAATGTGCTTTCTCCAGCTCTGTAAGTGTTTCCTGGAATCCACAAATAGTAAAATTAAACCCAAGGGGGCTGTCAGGGATGTGATAAAAGCAAGTAATCAACATGGTTAGATTAAATATGCAATTTTTTTAAACTGCATCTATATCCAGCCTGATATGTGCTAACCTTGCATTCACATAGAGTTTAAAAGTTGCACTGGGAAATTGAAAGTAAAGCGCACAATTTTTTCGACATAATTTCCAGTTAAAGTGATTAATGATAAGCATCTACTGATGCCCCTTAAGTGTGTGTGTCTGTGTGTGTGTGTGTGTGTGTGTGTGTGTGTTTGGGCCTGCGTGCAATTACATACCGCGTCGCTTGTGTGGCATAACTTCCTGGAAAACGGCATTGATTAATCCGGCCATCCAAACAGTAACAACAACACACGCCTGAGAGATGACCGACAACCACGTGGAGTGTGTCACACACAGGCGCACAGACGTCTGCGTCTTCATCTCATCCGCGGCCATCTGGCTCCGACGTTAATGGTAATATGATCACAAAGGATTTTATATTGTTATTGGATTAACTAAAGGTCACCATGTCACATTCGTGTCTCGTTCATGATGTAACAGCGTTCAGAGCCTCCCCACACATAGGAGGCTCATGCTTACATGTAATCATTCAATGATAAAACTCTGGGAAATACATAAATAAACACACATACATAGAACTAGCAATGCCAAATCAGAGTAGCTCATGAGCACTGTTGTTTTGTTTTTTCATGTTTTGAAGCATCCATTTATATTCTGGTAGGGTAAAGAGACGGGACCTTTGAAACAAACACATGTATTTCTGCTTCAGTGGTGGAATGAAGGTCAGTGCCGGACGGAGACAGGATTACCTGGGATTAACACAGACTATCACTAGCCAGCTAATGAGGGCCAGAGGTTTACTCTCCTGGTCCCGCCTTTGCTGTCGGAGAGAATAAATAGCATTTGAACCAGCCACACTAATCCATGTTACATACAAATGAGCCTAATCCATTTTTGATTCATTCATCACTGGGAGCAGGTTTGTCTCATATGTAGTGGTGGATGAGTGGTTTTATTTAACACATGTAGTTCATAAAGGTGCAGGCCCAGAAGATGAAGGGTTAGTTCTTGTGCATATACATGTATAAGTAAATCAAACCCAGGGGTTATGGAATTTCAGTTCGATATTTGTTGTGCAAAGCCACACTATGCACTATGGTTGTCTTAATAATTTTGCTCAGTGGTAATAAACAATCTGTGTCCCATGAAAAAACTACTGGGAATGATGATAGAAATCCTTAAAGGAATAATTCAATATTTTAGAAAATTCATCGGATTTCTTTCTCATGCTTCTCAGGGAAGACTCATCTCATATCTGCATGGTAAATATGAATTCTGCTGCAGCCAATATTTCCTAGCAGTGGTGTCGCTACTCATCAAAAGGTTGCCAGGTAACCGGATGACACTCTCAAGTTTTCTATGCCTGGACAAGAAAAAGTCTGGCACATCATTAAACTGCGACTTGTTGTTTATACATGTTTTGTAGACTAAGCAACCAGGCACTGGTTGGCATATTTTGCTATCTTTGGTCAGAGGTGGACGAGCTGCTCCCCCCTAAGTTCCCCTATAAGCAATCTTAATGCTAACCTATGCTAACTGGCTGCTAGCTTCACTTGCTTATTTTTTGCCAGAAAACTAATAAGCAAAGTTCCAAAAACAACAAACTGTGGCTTTAATGAGTCTTCAAAATGTAAATAAGGGAGATCTTAACTGAACAAAATTATTCAAAAAGGAACTCTTAGTGTCTTTAAAACAATAATTATAAGACTAAACACAATTATTTATTGATATGGCTCATACACTTTTGATTGATTTGATTGGTTGTCAGCAGTTCTGGTCAGCTGTTCTCCCATGGATCAAGTAGTGTCAGGATTAAGCTCTGCTCCCCATGTCTTCTCTTGGGTGTTTCCCTCCCCTTTCGTCTGCTGGGCATGGCCTTGCTTTCTCATGCGCGCATTCCTCTGCTCACATAATCCAATCAGTTCACCTGCTCACTCAGACTTGGCCGAGGGAAGGCAGGGGGCAGAGACCCATCTTGACAAGTGGCATCGTACATTCGAACAAATCACACTGTATAGATCATACTTTCAGATGCATCTTATAGCAGGAAACACACATATGTAAATAATAAAAAATAAACAATGGCTGAATTCCAGTAAGATGCTTAAGTGTTCGAGCTCTGCCGGTGTCACACTGTCATTTCTCACTGAGACACTTGAATAGACCAGAACCATTTTTTTAAGTAACACCTGTACTTTTCTGACAATGGTAAGTCAAAATGTTTGCTTTGAAAAAGGCCTCTATTGCACAAAGCAATATTTCCCTCTACCTATACCTGTAGCTTGCACTGAGTTTATAAATTGCATGTATGCAGAGGTTAAATCCATAGTATGCCATTTGGCAGATGGTTTTAGTGTTGCATTGTCGTGAGAGAGATCTTTCGTGCAGACAGCACTGAGAGAAATCCAAACCATACGGCCCTACCACTGACGTTCTCTCCTCTTTAAACTAAAACAGAATGAAAAACAACTCGGACTTGCTGTCTGGGCTTTTTTTCCATCTCACGGAAGGTCACCAAGCATGCCATGTGGTCCTGGACAGCATCCACTGCAATCTTCCTCTTCCTCTATGAGCCCTAAATGGGCAAAAAGAAAAGGCAGAGCGGGACAGGAAAAGAAGCCTACACAGCTGCTGATTCCACATTTCACTCCTGAAAAAGGGTTTTATCTTACTACAGTAAATGGTTGGGTTTGCAGCTATAGTGTAGATTCTGATTTCATTGGTGTCACCACCGCACCCTGTTCTAAAATGTTCAAGACAGAATAAATATATATATATATGATAAATTTTGAACTGTCCTGAGTGCAATTTTCTGTCCTTTCTTATCCATGTGTAAACTTAAGGTTAGAGCTGAAGTGTTTCAGAAACACGTTCTCCTAATTTCAGTTTTGGTTTTTCCTAAAATAAAAACACCCAGAGTTCTAGGAGTCATCAAAAATCATTTTTAAAAAGAGCTGCTGCTGAAAGGGTGCTTTACCAAAATGGAGAATAACAAGTGGCACAGCTGTTTACAGCCACTCCCACCCAACATATTTCTCAGGCAGAGTCACCGACAGCCTGTTTGTGCCAGGCCTTTGTAGGCAGGATTTTTGTGGTTCAGAGACCAAGTAGCAACACATCGTTTCCATCACTGCTGGTGGGTTTTTTTTAAGTCTGTCTGAAAAACCACGTCTGGCCCTGCGTGTCACATCATTCTGACCTACATCCATCTCTCCTCTGCTTTTCCTCCTTCTCTCTCCACTGTCTTTCCATCTGCAAGCGTTTTAAAGCGGGTGGAATGAGTTCACTCTCCAACCACGAGACAATACCTCACCCTTCCTCTCCAATCCTCTATCTGAATCACAGGCGGCTGAGGGGAGCTGGAAAACACCTCCCCCTCCTCCTCCTCTCCTCATCTGTCCAAAACAAACAGCTGTGTGTGTGTGTGTGTGTGTGTGTGTGTGAGAGAGAGAGAGAGAGAGAGAGTGTGCATCTGTGAATTAGCAGGTCAGGCCTGCGGAGCTCTGACAGGTTTTCAGTCGCCTGCTGTCAGGTGGCCCATGCAGATACCCTCCTGCAGGGAGACACAGAGAGAGAGAGCCTGTGGCAGCTCTGCTCGTGTCTCTGGGGACTGATGGTCTAACTGGATAAAGGGTAACTGACACACTGACTACCTGACTGACAGAGTGAATGGCTGGCTGACCGGTCGGTTTATAATCCCATTGAGTTGAAGGTTAGCTAGTTGAATTTCTGACTGATCAGCCCACAAGCCAAATGCCTGGCTGGATGACTGAGTGACTGAATAACTGACTCGTTCAGACAGCGTGGTGTGGAAAGGCTGAGTAGAGGCTGGTGTGTGACTCACACCTGAGCTGCAGCTGGGCTGTTCATATCAGAGGATACAGTACTCACAAACCCAACGCTGAGTTCATTGTTCTTCATCAGAAAAATCCACCACAGTTCATTTATCACATGGGCAGGCTGGTTTAATGCTAAGATGACTGATTCTCTGAATAACTGCTTAAATAAAGAAAGGTCAACACCAATGCTGATAAGTGCAGGTGTGTCTGAGCTGTATTTTGTGTCCGGTGCTCTGGGAAATGTGTTTATTTCATGAATCACTTTGGGGGGAGGGTTACAGTCTGCTCTCTGGTCCAAACATATGCCATGCTTTCCACTTTTTTGTCTCTTTTCAGTAGGGCATCAGCATGAGTGACAAATAAGTCACGAAAGTCCTAATTTACTAACTTACTCAGTTCCTGTTGCCTTTTATCACTACACCAACTTTTCCACCTCAGCTGATCTTTTGCAGTATTTGAATATCAAACATTCTTTCATTGTTCAGCATTTCAACTCATGGACTCAGTTGGATGGAAACAGTTTTCTGCCGATTCAGCAAATGGGATCTTGAACACAAAACAAACAGAAGCCTCAAATCACATACAATAACCTTACGTCACAAAAAAGAAACAAGAAGCAATTAAATAATTAAAACAAGTGTTTCCATGTGGGTACTGTTGGTACACACTGGCTAAGATGTATGCCATTGTATACATAGCCTTATAAACAGTAACAAAAGCAGCACATAAGTGTTTCAAGGATTAGGGATACTAACACCCTATGTATGTTCCGTTGCAGAACCTGGTTGTCCTGGGTCTGATATTTTTTACCCTTTCACATGAAGGGATGATGGTTGGTGAGATGAGTGGCTCCAGTTTCAGTTGAGTTAATGACATAATGGTGCATAACTGCAAATCATTTGGAATCACATGTGGCTGAATGGATGCTCTTTTTTAGCAGGTTTAACCACCTCACACTTCAGACTGTGATCACTTGGTGTTTCAATGCTGAGGATGAAATGGGTGCTGTTCTCGACTTTTCTAATAATCAAATCCTTTTCCATGACCAAAAAACCATCAGTGGTCTCTTCTGCCCCAAGTTCCCCATATAAGTTGTCAAAACAGGTCATGTATAACCTTCCTCTATCTCTTATGTTAACGGTTCAGTTTTGACGAGGCTTAAATTAGCCATAAAATACCCTCAAAACAATGATTTCTCATCCAAATTGATTTTTACCTCTTGATTACCTTGTTAGGCATCCTTTTCAATGAAAAGATTGGTTTTAATATTTTTGGTGTGGTCTCCTGGGCCTTTCTTTTGACAGCGTAAAGTTTTCAATCAGAAAAAATAGCTAAATGAACCTCAAGAGAATTATGTAAATAAATAAAAGGTTGTTATGTTACCTGACTATTACTGAGGGGTATCAGAACACATCTTGAATATTTTTTGAATTTTTTATTTTTACATTTTTTAATTTTATTAGCTTTTTTAAATTTTGACCCAATTTTGACCCATATATATTTATGTGGTACTTTTATGCATTTAAAACCTAAAAACGGGTCGGTGTGGACCCTAACACAAGAGGAAGGATATGCAAATTATTTTTTCATAATTACCTAAAATGCCTTATATATAGAAAATGGGGGTTAAAAAAATGCAATTTTCTGACTAGAGCTTACTACTGGAGCTTTGCTGAGTATTTCCAGCATCAGACCCATAGACAGTGCTTGTTATTAAAGTTTCTACATTAATGATTTTGATCTTTTCATGGGGCTTGTTGACAAACATTTCTGCTTGTCCACACTACAATTTAACACTGGTGTTTTCAAAGGTATTCTCGAGAGGATTGTCAAAAAGCACAAATATAGTGATGCACGGCAAAAACTGAGAGATGTGTTTTCAAATGAATATGTATTAATGAGGACATATGGAATAACTTCCTTGTCGCCTGTTTGCAAAGTGGCTGATTTGGATGGCTTACTGGCAGGCAGTTCCACTCGTTTGTATCTCGGGTGATTGAATAGCTAATTTGTTGGCTGACTGGCTGACTGAAAAGCGGAGATAAGCTGATCCTTGCTCAGAGCTGGACGGAGGGGTCCACACTCAGCAAGGAGTCTGAAACATTGGAGAAGAGAACGGGGGAAAGAAAGGAGACTTGAGGCCAGTCAGGGTGAGGAAGAAGGGAAGAGGAAGACAAATGAGGTGAAAAAGTGAGTGAGAGAGAGGATAACACACTCAGAATCCAATATTGTTCTTTTAGGAGTGATTACATTTTGAGAACAGCTCCCAGTCGTGGCATTGATCTGGTGGGATTATGGGTAGAGTTACAACTTTGATGTTGACCTCAGATGAACTGAACTTGCTCTGTAACCCAGTGGCTAATTATGTCTGATCTGATTCTGTTTGCTTTGGCTTTTTTTCCACAGAGATCTGCTGAACACATGTATTTGTCCTGAGTAATGCTCTGATTAACGCAGCCTTTGATGAGATTCCACCTTCTTGATCTGTCAACTCTTTGACAGATCAAGCAGTGTTGGGGGATATCCTGCAGTAAAGATGATGACCACTGTGTATCACAAAATCTTTAATGAAAATTTTTAATTTTCCTTTGAAGACAGTATTAATTATAATTACTACATCAATGCAGAGCTGTGAACAGGCAGGTGTGGATTAATGCAGTTAGATGCAGCAGAAGAAAAACCACAGTGTTGGTGATTTGTTCAAAGGCTTAAAACAACCTATATTTACATGGAGCACAAAGATTTCTTGTGGCCATGGATATCATGAACGTTGTCTCAGAAGCCACTACAGATGTATCAGCAAAACAAATCCTCTTATTTGCGTTTCCATTTTAGAAACTTGAAAACTTATAACTTGAACCTTTAAGAACCTATAAGGACCTACAGCTGCAGAAACCATGGACATGCAGTTGTTGTTATTATCCTTCTTTGTAGTAAGCTTGAAGGTACGCGTGTGAATGTGTAGTATCAATGCCGTGTGGACAAGAACAAGCTGGAGGGTGCACAAATGTCTGCACAGAGCCTCAAGAATGCTGTTTAATGATGAGATGTTTGCAGATATTAAAGGTATAGCAATAGCTTTAGTTGCAGGCTGTTAAGTTTCTGTGGCGGAGAAGGCCTTTAGGAAGGAGGGACCTGTGTGACTTTGACGCTCGAGACCACTATTTTGACCCACTTCCTGTCAACAGTCACAGTCAGATTCTTGAAAATGATTTGGATCTTTCCCCGATGACCTCAACCAAGTATTTCAGTGACTAAACTGAAGCAAACCTCAACCGCAGCCATGACAGAGCAGTCATATATCAGCAGCCATGTAAGTACCTTGTGTAATGCTCATATGTGTTCTGGAAGGCCCTGACAAACAATGCTAGCTTCCTGAAACAGGTCCAGGACTTTTGGAAATGTAGAAACAAGCAATTCATTCTGTCTGGACAACTTGTGTATTGTGTATTACTAAATATCAGTGATGTGGTGTTGATCATTTCACTGCAGTCCAATTTTACATGGAAAAGACAGTAAGATAACCATGGTTCAACATGCTATAAAATAATGCCATTCAGAGTTTGCTATTTAAATGGAAAATAATATCTTAAATAATGTCACTTATTTGAATAAAAGTCATACACCTGTGGCTTTTCAGCATTATGCCACTTTAATGTTTCATGTCTGACTGTTACATTATATGGGCTCTATATCCTTTCAGCATGTATTTAATTCAACATCTAAAATGTGAAAATCTCCCAGGCTTCTCTAACAGAGATGGTGTTACACAAAAGCAAGCACTGGAAAATCAAGGGTATTTGCAGCTAATTCTCAGAACCAAGCCAAACTCTCTCTTTCAATGGCTCTGGCTCCGATGCAGAGAGCTAAATCTGTTCAGGGAATCTGTTGCCTTGGTTCCTGATGCTGTACTGCTGCCATGCTGGCTCTGGTCCCACTACTACCCTCTCCTCTTCCAGGAACCGGTAGGGAAAAGCTGGGCACCATGGCAACGCCGGTACATAAGATCAGGTGCCATATTTGTCATTATTTTTATTATTACATTGTGTCTGTTCTGCAATATGATGTTGCTTTGAGGGTTACTCTGGTGTTAAAGGTAGAAAATACATATTTTTGTAATGTTTGTATGGCTGTGGGTATAGGTGTGTGTAAGAGCAGCTCTGTGTGTGTGTGTGTGTGTGTGTGTGTGTGTGTGTGTGTGTGTGTGAAAGATCAGTCACAGCCACACAGATTCATAATGACAAGGTCCCAAAGCCCAGAGCTCATTTGCAAGTCAGGAAACATTTTACTTCACAACCTGCTGCAATCCTTTGGTCACTGTCTGCAGAGAAAACTATCTCTGACAAAAAAAAGTATTCAACAATATAAGTTTTGACTTCACTTGCTTGTATGTACACTGCATGTAGCCACCTGTGCTCTTTACTAAACATCTGGTGACAATGGAAGGCTATGTTTGCACTTTATGGTTTGGTTGCTTTGATAGACGGGTTCCTGTGTGGTTTCATAGTCGCAGGGGTTAATCTGGGTGAGTCTTGGAGGTGGAGTCAGTAATCATGCACTCATCAATTATGCAGCTCTTGGAATGCATTGCATCTGTAAAACGTCTCCAGCCATGTCGTTTTACCCTCAACCAAACTCCATGGCCCGGGCACCCCACCCCATAAATAAGTCAGCAAATATGCTTGTAGCTTTCATGAAACATCCGTGTTGAAACATGGATGTGGCTTGAATAAATATCAAAGTGTCAGGTATAGATACAAAGTTGTTTTTACTGAGCAATGCATGTACGGCTAAGTAACATGGGGAAAGCCTGAACACAACAAGACGGAGACGGGAAGCCGGTGAGCATGAGAGGAATGCGCGCTAAAGGAGAAAAAAAATGGAAGGCAAAGCAGATGGTGATGGCAGAAGAAGAGAGGAAGAGAAATGGAGAGGTGAATAAACAGTACTAGATGTGGTAGCAGATGGAGGCAGAAGACAGAGAAAGACAGTCATTTAGGGACGGCGCAAAGGAGCAGAAGGAGATGCAGAGAGGCAGAGAGAGCGAGAGAGCAGATGAGTGTGTTAGAAAACCACTCAGCCGCTTTAGACAGCTTGAGAAAATAGACCACAGTAACCCACAGCGCAGTTCAGCTGAGGTAACGGCTGCCGTACTCATCCATACGGCTGAAAAAAAAGACAATATGCAAAATTGTGGTCACTTACCTACATGGAAAATCATCATCTCTGAAATCACACCATTATCTTTATTTTCAATATTAGTCAGCTTGTAAGAGAACAGGGGTTTTTTTTCTTTAGTTTGTTTTCTTGAACATGGATAGCCTATTTCATTTTGTTGAAGGAAAAGCATTTTGGGGAATACGCTTTATAGCTTTCTTCCTGCAGTTTGCTTTCTTGTCAAGCACAGAAAAAAAGACTAGAAACAGGGGGAATCAGCTTGTGTTCAAAGTTAACAGATTCAGCATCCCTAATATGTAATATGTTAGCTCACTAACATATTACATCCTGTTTGTTGGAGTCCAGATGCAGTGACAGTTGCTCTCTCCAGTCGGCAGTGTCTTTATCTTCCATGTTATCAGACTGGTGTGCCAGGTGAAACGTCGCCCATAGCATTTTGATTACACTCAGCTTTGCTCAAGTTATAACATAATTGGAACAAAATTGTTCAGATACAATTTATGTTGCATTGTGCACTCACACACACACTGACGTTCAATGAGAAAAAAGTAGAAGAAGGCAGGATAAATTGTAATAAATCACTAAGCAACAAGCAACTCTAGGATGCAGCTGCAAGACACTTCAAGCAGCTCTCTATACATTGCAACAGCAGCATCCTGCTTGCTTTGCTTTAGCAACTCTCACACAGACACACACTTGAATGAGAAACAGCAGCTTGATTTTTTTTTGCTTAGCATGGTTAGTTATTATATCATATAAGAGCAAAAGTTGTAGACTTAAATTCATCACAGACGTTTTTCCAAGCTTGCTGCCGTACTGTTTCTCCATCATAAGAAGAAATTGCTTGGAAAAAAAAAACAGTGCAGCTCTAATGCAGCACAGATGAGTGGTCGACTTTCAAAATGCTATCCTACCCTGCAGTGTGGCTAGATGCCTCAGCTATTAGCTTTCCATGGACTCATTTGTTGTTTTTATGAGTCTCAGCCATGTGTGTGCGTATGTCTGGGAGGCCATGTGTGAGAGCAGAGATCAGATCATCAAATTCATCAGGGGAAGCACAGTTACACTGAAAGTTGAAGCTGAATCATTTTGGGTCTGACTGTGACTAGGGGAAAAAACAAGTAGCGAGCCTTTGATGGGATGTCTTTATCAGGGTGTTTTTTGCATAGCTGGAGCTTTCATTTCACTGCTCAAGAGGAAGCCAAAAGACAGTCAGTGTGTGCTTTGCTTAGCTAATCCTTAATCTTTACCTACTGCCATCATTAACAGTAACATTAACAAATGGGTTTTCCATGGAATCATAGTACCTCAGCTGCGATTCAAAGGAATTTTAGTCAAACTGGACAGAGACCAGCACCGCAGCTGTTTTCATCACTTCACTAAATTCTGGGGAAGGACGAGGGGGATTGGCTGCCAGGGGTCAGTGAGTGTGTGCATGGGTGTGTGTGTGTGTGCAAGAGAAAGAGAGAGCGAGAGAGAGAGAATATCAGCTGTACAGTAAGAAGGAGGTCACTGAGTTGGTGGAAGGGAAGAGGCAAACTGCACTGTGCTGTGTTTGCCTCTGTCTGTCTCTTTGTTTATCTGTGTGTGTGTGTGTGTGTGTGTGTGTGTGTGTGTATGCGTGTGTTTAGATCAGCTGTGTGAGGAGTCGTTGAGGCCCAGGCCAGGGTGAGACAGAGCAGAACTGCAGCATTAACCAGACATGGCCATGAAACAGACCGGCTGCTGCGGAAGATTCAGAGTCTTCCTGGAAAGAATGTGACCTGTAGCAACATGCTTCCAACTGTCCCTCCTGTACCAAACGCCAAGAGCTTCACTCTTGTCTTAATGGGGATACTCCATACAAAAAAGAAAGAAACTCACCAAATGGATTGCCTTGTTTTTGGAAAGAAGAAGTGCCAAAATGAAATTCATCTGTACGTCCTCATGAAAGATGTAGCTCTTGAAGCTTTGTGTAGGACAAGGTCGCCGGCCAAGCCACACATATTAGCGCTTGTCAGTCAGAAAAACTCCTCAAGCTTTTTGCTTTTTTCTGCACTGGACTGTGTACTCCCCTGGCATTTTGTTCTCAGGATTGTAGATCATTTCGTGAAGCACAGATTTATTGATGAGGGGCAACAAGTTCGACAGTTGGAGAGGTTGGAGAGCTAGACCAACACAGCTTTTAAAAAGTACATAATAACTAACAAAGTACTCATAATTGCCCTTGGTATTGCTGACAGTTTATTTATGCTATCATTGCACCAACCTCCTGAGAATGCCACGTACTGCCTCTTTTCCACCCCCACCCCCCACTCCATGCTCCTTGCGATGTCGCAGCCTCACAAAAACAATAAACACAAGACAAACTTCCATCACCTTTGTATCGGTGACACCTTTAAACAGAATATCATGTCATGAAACCAAATAAAACTACACAATTTAAACATGTTAATGTTGTATTATTTGTATAACCTGACTGATAAATGAACAGATGAGCTGAAACACTGGACTCCACCTTCAGTTTGGATTCCAGCCCACACTAGAATTTGAAACAGTAAATTACTTAGCTGTGTCTGAAAGGGAGTCATAAGGTTATCAAGCGCTCTTGGTCACGTCCCCATAAACTTTGGAACTACTTTTCTAAAGACATAACAACATGCGCAAGGGTTTTATCAATGTCAGTCTTCAGTCTCTTGTCATATATAGATAACTTTAAAAGGAAAACATGTGAACTTGTGTTTTAGTGTGGATTCTTGGCACTTATGCTGTGAGAAATCCTTTTAGGCTCACTGGTGCTGCCTGGAGAATGTCTCTGAAGCCTGAGGAATGCACTGACATCATTGTTTAGCATTCTGCCTGGGCTGAAAGGTTGGGAGTACTTAGATGTAAAAGGCTGACTGAATCTCCTCCATGTCCTCCCCATGCACCATTATGGCATTCCCACATGTTTTGGGTTTTTTCGTTGTTGTTTTTTCAAGCACTGCACAGTGCTGATATACAGTAAGTGCACAGAGAGATGACGCCCTCCTTGGAAAAGCTTACTGCAGTGGACTATGGGTTTGGTTTTGTAAAGCATCTCTTGTATTTACTGAAATCAATAAAAAATAAACACTTTTACACCTCTTAGCCATGGTCATGGCAAGTCACACTACCTGTGCATCAGCTGGTTGGGTCAGTGGAACTCAGCCATCACTCATGTTGTTGTTTATTCCCGTGCTTTACCTGCCGTGACACGCCTAACCCTATTCATTTGCATGACCACTTTCCCAACCATAAGCATATTGTTGTCACCATGTGCAGATATTATACAAGACTGGAAATTGTGAGAGACTGTCAAAAACTGCTGATGAATGCTGCTACTTGACAACTTTACCGTAACTCTGTGATGTAACAAAATTGCAAGTAGACTAATTTTTAGAGTTTTTTTATGCTCTGCATCTGTATTTGACACTTTGAATAAGACAGCATTGTGTCTTATATGCCAAAGTATACTCAGATACAGCCTGGTTTTATAGATATATTAGAAAATATCTTGTTAATGTTGTTTCTTCTACTCTAATTAGAAATCACTCAGGTTTTACATTCTCCAAAGTCCTCGTGAAATGACTCCTCAGCCCTCTTGTTATATCTGTTTACAGTGCATGTACACAGGTCATGTTTTCTGTAATGAGAAATGTGTCACAGGTAATAAAGCAAAATCACCCTGTTCTTTACAAAAGCAGAGGAAAAAAGCCTTCATCTTGTTGTTAATATTCTGGGTCCAAATTGATTTTTCCTCACTTATGCATTATAGATGTAGCCTGAGCGACTGGGTAATCAAAAAAATTGGCACCAGGGCACAGAGAGGTGCTCATCACTTTCAATTTAGCAAACATGCTAGGGGCATGAACATGGAGGAGTCACGGGGTCTGCCATGGTCTTCCAGTAGAAGCACAGTGACTGTAGGCCACCAGAACCAATGCTGCGATATTCTAGATTATCAGATGAGGATGTGCATCGTTATTCACCAATACAAGCCCTTCTTCTCTGTGCGCACACACACACACATACACACTTAGACACTCAAATACACAGACCTATGTATTTTGTGGTGCAGTTTTGCACACGTGTTATACACATGTGCACATGTCAGGGCTGTGGTGCGTTGGTTTCTGTGGAAGTGGGAGAGTGAGATAAGAGTGGGCTGGGGCTTCCACAGAACAAGTAGGATGCATTCATCTGAAGGACAGGGTGGGGTGGGCCTGGTAAATGAGTGAGAGTGCAGCGAGTTTTCTCATTTGCTTTTGCTTGCTTAGCACATGTAGCTGAGTCATAGTCACTGAATTTTCCTTATGGTTTGATTAAGTGGTCTCTGTCTCCATTATTGGTAACAGTGACAGTCACAAGAATTAATTGAATACTATAATGTGTGTGATGACACTGTGCTGAGCCTATAAGTAAACTAAATCTGCCAGAGGAGTGAATACTCATACATACATACATACATTCCTAATAGTGATATCACATAGAAATTTATTTTCCATCATCATTTGGTCACATTGAACAATCCAAACTCTACCGACAATCTGCCACTATCATTATAAATGTCACCGTAAATCATTATAAATGGAACAGAACAGCTTGTTTTAAATGAACTGTCATGATACAACTTGTAAAACAAAGAAGACTCTGCCTCCAGCAGTTTGGTTGCTCAACTGTGCTGCACATGCTTCACTTTCTCACATATAATCTAACAAACCAATCAGCCACGATATTAAAACCACTGACAGGTGAGGACCACTGTTTACGTTGTTACAGAGGCACCTGTCAGGGGGTGGGATGTGCCAGGCAGTAAGTGAACAGTCAATTCATTAAGTTCATATGTTGGAAGCAGGAAACATGGACAAGCAAGTATCTGGGTGACTTTGGTTGGGGCCAAACTTTGATGGGAACATGACTAAGTGAGTGCATCTCCAAAACAGCAGGTCTTGTGGGGTGTTCCCTGTATGCAGTGCCCAGACATGGATGTCATGAAATTAATATACTGTGTGTTCAAATCTCTTTGGATGTACTAAAAGTAAGGGATGGCAGCAGTCTGTGGGACAGTCGGTTAGCTGGTCCACCACTTTGGCCCATGCATTTCATGGTTCCCAGAGGATGACACGTACTGACTTTTCCCAGAAGAGGAAAATTCACCTACTTCTCCTTTACCACAAGCAGCTCATTTTGGACTCAGAAGTAAATATTTGCAAAACTAGTGGCATTGCCTTAGGTGTTGCGAATGAGCATATGTCAAATGCATGCAAACACACTAAATTATGATGATGTGAATGACAAACATGAAAAAATGACAAAAATGAAGAATATTATACATGCTTAACAAGACCATGTCATTGTCATATGGCAAAGTATCGTCACAGAGCCGCTAGCATGGCTGTTTTATTTACATATTACATGATTATTTGTATTGAAATTAGCCAAGTCATATTTAACCTTAAAGAAAATATCTGTACAACCCATCATTCCTGTCATCATATGATAACCTTTTGCTCACTAAGATATAGGGATGTGGTGACATCACTAAAGGAGTCCAAGAGGGCAACACAGTGAGTTGTGGAACAATGGCCAAAGCTATAAAAACAAAGACCCGGGCTGTAAAGCACCAGACTTATCCTATGAGCCTTCATGCGTAAGAAATATTTATTTGGGTGTCTTTCTGCAAATAAATGTTTCCACATCTCTGCAGTTGTGGCCAAAATGGCTGGAAATTATTATTTAATGTGGTAATAATATTTCACATTAGACATTGAACATAAAATGGTAGATAATAGCAAGGAAGAACATTATGATTTCAAAGTAATAAATGAAAGGAGACAATTGGTATTGTTGATAATAATGTAATACATTGTAATTAATACATACATTTATTCATAACATCCAGCTTGCTGACCTCCATTCTCTTAATCGACTGTTACATGTTGCTTTAAGTTTATTACCTTCATAATATTGAATTACCTTGCACTTCATTTATTACTAATGCTTTTCTATGTTGTGGTTTAGTGATGTGTTTGATGTGCCGCAATTTACACAATTTAAAATAACCTCTTCAAATGAATGTGTGTCACACAAACAGGCATCATAGCTCATGAACACACACTGTGGAACATTATGTAAAAGTCTACACAAGACTACACAAGCAGTCGGTGGTGAAGTCAGCGCGCCAGATCCGTAGCTCACATATGCAGTGTTCTGCCAACTATCTGTCTGCTTATTGCTGCTGTAGTCACACCCACAACTCTATTGCAGCTGCCAGTTACTATGTTATTACACTGATAACCTTTCACTCAGGTTATAGGGTTCATACAATATAAATAGGCTTCTGTCATTTGGCTGACAGTTAATGAGGAGGGATTACCCCAGGACCTCTAATTAGAATTCAAAAAGTCACCTGCAGTCTAACGGATATGCTTATGCGGCATTGGAAATGGAATAGTTTTCTGTTCATTCGCTACATTCATTAAAGGCCTGACTTGGACCAAAACTGATATCACCTCAGGTGACATTTCAGTTAGGAGAAAGCTGTGTAGGAGCACTCGCACACTATCATGACTGCACACATGTCTAGCATGGGCAGTACCCGGTGCAAATCAACCCTCCCCCCTACCTCAACCAACAAGCTTTTCTCCTGCATGTCCCTTGTCATTCCATTGTATATCTGCTGAAATTAATATTTCAATGTGACTTCAATCAAAATCACAATCAAAATCCAACCACTGTTTTGGTGATTCTGCCACACTGAAACACAAAAACAGCTCTGATTATTTGGAATGGTTTAACTTCAGTTTAAAGTGTGTGTCCAGATTAAAGTATGCAGGATGCTAAATTGTCTTGTGTTTGATTTCAGCCATTGTCAGCCATTTTTGTGGAAAACCAGCAGGATCCGTCCCCAAAAAGCTGTTGTACCACCACACAATTGAGTATTTCTAATCTACTTGTACAAAGATCTTCTGCATGTGATTGTTGTCATTTTTATTTCTTTATTTTTTTCAAGTTTCATGTTGCATGATGCAAAATAAAATGAGATACAGTTTCCATTGCTTTTTTTCTTGGCAAGTCCATTTAAGGGTTAACAATTCAGGATGGCTGTAGCTCCACATGGCTTAATTACATCTTTAAAGATACCTCTATTATGCCACAGCAGGATATGGAAGATTTGATAATTATTTTTTTCCACCAGCATGTCTTAACTTTTAGGATTATGTGGACATATCCCCACAACTGGAGCAACACATGACAATACAGAGGAAATCCACTCTAAACACTTTAAGATCATCAAAGTGCTTGAAACCCGAGTTTATCCTGCAGGTAGATCTGCAGGCAGAGCAGTGTGCACGAGTGTGTTTCACACGGGAGTGTGTGTGAACTAAATTAAGTCTTCATTTAATTGCACAAACAGAACACTGCCCTATATACGGCTTATAACCAGAATGCCTATCCAAATTGGCAAAAAAAAATGTTCCACACCCTTGCTTTCTCCTGTGACTCTTCTCACACCCCACCCATCCCGCACACACAAAAAGAAAACACCTCAGGTAAGTCATCCACTCGTGTAGCTCATCCCCTTTGTTTCGCTGCCCTTTTCACGTGATTGAATGTGGCATCTGCTCGTTATCCGCCGGTTTACTTTCACACTTTCTCTGTGAGTCATAAACAGAAAGGTGTGTTTGTGTGAAGCCGTTGTTGCCGTTGCTTTCATGCTCGTGGTTGCACATGAGTCACATCCTCTTTGTGCTGTCTGTAAGTGGACCCTCAAGTGAATTTAAAGCTTTTTAATTTAAAGGTTCACTTCTCTATTCCTGCTTTACTGAGGCTTTTTTTTCTATTTCACTGCCCTTCTGTTTTTCGCTTTCAACCTGCCCCCCCCCACCACCACCACCACCCCACCACCTCACTTTTGACTTTAGCTTTGTAGGAATCAAAACTCTCAGTCCCATTTTCCCCAAATGACTATTTTCATTCTGCAGGTGCCTCAGTTTACTGGTTTTGACATCTGCATGTGTCTTCAAAGACCATGTTTGGGCTTTGTGTGTGTAATGCAGTCACATAATGTTTTCTTTTAATGTTAATCTCTCTCTTTTATTGCAGAGGATAAAAGCACACAACAGTTCTCTCTTCTCTTACCACATAATGAGCTGTCGTTTATATTTGCACACTCCAAGGCAAAGTGGAAATGATATGATAATTTTTGGCAATGAATGTTTTCTTCTCACAGCACTGAGCTGATGTTATTCAGCCTGCACTACTTCTAATTGCATGTATAAGCTGAGACTAATAAATAACAGTGAACAGGTAAAAGAAGCTTGTATTCTCAACCTTGGGCCAAAGTATGGCGTTAAATGACACCAGTTGTTCATTTACTCGTGTCAATCTGATCTGATTCAGTTGTGTCAGCATCACATCGGATAATGATCACCTGATAATAACAGCAACTTCCTTTTAATAGTACAGTGTACTTGACTGTTGAACAAATGGAAACTAGGTTGACAGAAATCCCCATTGACAACTGCTTTCCAGTTCCCTTCCCACAAATTTAGAGTCACTTCCTTATACTGGGCCTGATGGGAGGCCAGTGACCCATCAGCAGGAGTGTAGCTGTTGACTGGGAGGCAGCTGTTCCGCAATGTTTGCCCCGTGTCACCACAACTTCTTCCTCAATGTGACGCACATGGAACCAAAACTCCCGATCCCGAAAGACTATTTATGCTTTTATTGAATGAATCACCTTGTGCTAAGATAAGCAGCTGGCCTACAATTAATGTTACTAGAGTACTGTATTATAATTACTGAATTTCAAACTGTAATCCCTTGCTGTACTTGTCTTAACATAGTAACATAGTACCACATTACTGTTTGATATTTGACTCATTAATTACCATATATGGAGCCAAACTTCTTTTGTGTCAATTCTTAATTTTTTTCAAGTTTAGTGAAACAGCTGGAACTGGAAAAGTGCTTTATTTAGTGTAAGGCATGTCACAAAAAATACTATAATCTCTAGACACTCGAGTTGTCAGGAAATACAACCTTATCTAGATGATTCACTGTTTTGTGTGTGTATTATATGTACATGTTATTTATTTATTTATGCCTATTATATAAATGCACATGAAGTGAAGGGATCAGTGTGCTTTCACTGCTCATCATGACTCCCAGAAGCTTTTCATTTTTGTAGGAGACAAACAACTCACAATATTTATTCAGCTCAGCGTTGTCACGTATTCTGTTTTCACTTTGAATTACAAAGCTCCCACTGTGGATCCAAATATTCACCTCCCCCGGTGGTTCGGCAGTGCTGTCATTCCATGATTGCCATTAAAGTAATTGTTGGAAAAGCATCATTAATTGATGAGCTGCACAAGCGACCTGATTCCCAAGTAGTTAAATGAGCCCAGCAGGGTGCCGCAGCAGCAGCCAGCAGCACTGAGGCTTCTGCACAGATCAGCATGGAGGCATTGTGGTGCTAACTGTCTCTGATCCTCTATTGTTGCTAAATGGCCACCATAACAATAGGTCACATTCCAGCCCTGCTGGGCCCTGCAAACCACAGCCAGCTACTGTATGCGTGCAGGCAGACGAGAGGTGTGACCATGTTCATGTGCACGTGCATGAAAGGTTGGTGAACTTGTGCACATGCCTTGTCTCCTTTGCGCCTTCCTGCAGAGTGCGCGTTTGTCTGTCTGTGTGTGGCCTGACTGCACTGTGACCTTGCTGTCACCGGAGGAGCTTCTCAGAGTTTCACATGGTTGAACTCAGCCTCGATGACACCGTTATGGCTCCATGCTGGGCAGCCCCTTCATCCACCGCCATGCTCGTTGGCCTCCATCGACCGCCCACTTAGTGGACAGAGAGCGAGAGAAACAGACAAATTACTGGGGAAAAAGCCATGTGAGGCCGAGGAAGAGAAGGTTTCAATCTGAAAACATACACAAACAAGATTTTTTAAAAATATTGTTAGAATAAAAATGAATGATGGTGCCGTAAGTAAAGTTTTTGACATCCTAAATTTTTAAAAGAGTGGTGTGAATTTGATCTCTCACCTGTGCTGTTCAGGGAATTTGAAGAACCATCCACAAAATGCTAGATCTCTTTGAGTTGGGATTTTCTTTGCTCATTGTGAAGTTTTTGCTTTTGCTTTCTTTGTGATTCTGACTGTCTCTGTCTGCAGTTTGAGTTCCACACCTTCAGTTGTAACAACATCCAACAACGTCAGTAAAGGTGATAGATTGCCTAATGCCATGTTAAGCTATCTAATCCTACATATAAAATTTAGTCTCTTGCCCTGGGACCAATGCTCATTAAAACACATTACCATGAGGGGATCCAACAGTAATAGGCCCTCAACCTATTTAGAGTCATGACCCACAGGAGACAATCCACCAGGAATTTCCCCAGAGAAAAGTTTCATTTCCATGAAGAAATAGTCCACTCTCATTTATTTTTTTGTGATATTTTATTGATCCCTGATGGAGATGTTCTATTCACTCACCCTCCTTCAGAGGGAGGTCAGAGGTCAGGGACAGCCTCAGCGCAGTGCTGATAGTAGAGGAGATTCAGTATCCACCGAAGGACACTTCAGCAGGTGCTCACTGCCTCGGGGGGGGGGACTGACCAGGTGAAGGACAGGCTATCCCACTCATTAGAGAGAATATACAGTAAGTGGCACAGTGCAGACTTACTGTAGACCACCTGACAAGCTAATGTACCCGTTCCCAGACCAGTTCCCCCTAAGCCTTGCACATGTGAAAAATCAATATTTCAACACGGCAGACTTTCCAGCGTCTGTCAGTGACAGCTATTTTTACTTTGTCAAGAACTATAGTGGTATAGCTTTGAAACGAACGTTACAAAAAGGTGTGAACTCTTGTGTTGTGGACTTCTGGTAGTTGAATGGAACAACACAGCCAGTTCTGCCAGTAAAAGGTTGTATAAAGGTGGTGAATCATCATTCATCATGTGTTTCACCTGCAGACACTGACATGCACAGCACAAAAAGAACAATTTTCTTTGTGTAGACTTTTGCCAAAATACATCTCATTGAGAACTCCTTGAACGACATGTCCAACTGGCTCAAAAGTGTGTGTTGAATGATTTCATAAATTACTAATTTAATTTTCCTTTTATTGTTTCAGGTCGATCTTCTTACAGTCACTGAACACAGTTGTCTCACTGTCTAGCCACCAATAACCCAGAGGAGAGAAGATCGAAATTTTTAAAAATGTCACCTCTCAATTGTTCAAAATTTCACCTCAACAAGCTTCCATGCCTAACGATAAGGCCTGACATGAGCACCTGCAGACAGATCTTAGGGCTTTAAAAGGCACTCTCAGCTTTTAGGTTTAAAATCTGCTAAATGTGTGTAATAAATCTTTATTTAACGGTTAATATTCTGCTAAAAAGACACTGGATTTCAGACTAAGAGCTCAGTCAGCATCCAGACATTATAGCATGTGGTCTTTGCAGTAAACACGCAAATGCACCTTTATGGTATTTATAAAGAGAGTCTCCTCATTTTGAGTGGGTCAAGGACAATACACAGGTTCCCATACCAATTCTACTTGTGCCTGATTTTAGGAAGCACAATACCCTTTTCACCAAGAACAGAAGAAAAAAAGAAGTAATATACCCTCCTGTCTGTGCATGTTTTTACGTACTTCTGCTTTTGTGAGTATTACACAAAACTGGAAAGGTGACTTTTAGGCAAGTATATTTCCACTTGCATGGATTAGTGTCTTCATTTGCGAACTGCTGTCCCTGTGTATAGCAATCACAAGTAGAATCAGGATCATCTTTCACAGCGGCACTTGTATGTCAGCTGAAGTAAAATTTAAACTAAGCAGCGGCACTTGCGTAGAATCCTTTAATTCCCTCTGGGCACACAGATCCAGAAATGGGGGCTAAATGTTAACAAGGCCGTACTTTTCATTTTTTGCTCATTCTGACTCACTAATATTGCAGGTCAACTTCTCCATCAAACAAAATACTCCCAAATGCCTGTCCAGAACATGCCGCTCACTAGCAGGGATCATGTTCTTCTGTCCACCTGCCGATCTTAACCAGCTGTGTGTCTCTGCTTGTTTGACATGGACACACTGTCCTGCACAGTCTAACCTGTATATTAAGATTTTCACTGTTATGGAGAGCCACTAGTTTCTGCAAAAACAGACACTTCATCAAGGTTAAGGAAGAACGGATACTGTGTTACACTCCTGTATCATATATTAGAAGGGGAAAATAATACAAGGAAGGATACATGTGACAGTATCTGCATGCCTACACCTGTCTATGTGGCTTATTTTGTTGAAACTGTTGCATGTATCAGGGTTTTAGGGGGCAAAACAATTCAACTGTTGCTGTAAATTATACTTGTGTCTTTAATATTGGAAATAAACAATGAATTCTTCCAACACAAGCCAACATAATAGCACCTGCTGTTAAGAACTGAATGTCTCTGCTCTGTTCTCATAATATAACATTTTTTTCATGATATAACATGCTCTGCAGAGCCCAACGTAGATGCAGCAGCTGAAGGTCAAGTGAATATTACATAGTACTGTACTTGTATGGTAAGTACAATTTTGGGTTACTTGTACTCTGTTTTCAGTACTTAAATGTTATGCTTATTTACTCGATACTTCCATAAAAATGAACCCCCCATTGTCTCCATAGATGTGCTTATAAAATGTGACTTATTGTAACAAGTGAAACTATACCCAGAAGCATATAGCTTAATATAGAATAAGCATAAGTAGTGAAAATTAGTTCCACCTAGAGAAATGACAATTTTATACAGCATATTTTATATGCTCAGCTTGTTACGATGTATATAATAACTGGCGTTGGGATGCAGTCCATCACTGGAGCTCGTCACCTTGGCACCGGGACCAAAGAGGAGAAATGTGACCCGCAGGAACATGTCTCCTGTTCTTAACTGGCATGCTAACATTAGCAACTCATAAGTCTCCACTTAAGACCCACCTGGATTGCTTGGTGTGAACAAATGTTATAACACTGAGCCAGCTGTTGATGGGTCAGTGAATTCTTTCAAACCGGAGGCCGCCTGCTTAATGAATTAATAAACTTTTACCTTTTACTTGAGTAAAAACTCTGAATACGTCTTTAAAAACCTGTCGAATTATTATTATTAAGGAAGGACAGGACTAACTAGCTCATGTAACTGAATAAGTTTTGATGCAGCTGCCTCCCTTGAAAAGATTTCTGCCATTTTTAAAGGCTTCCAAGAAATTAAAGACATTATTAATCTTGTCTGTTTCTAACTGAGCAGTGCAGTGCATACATATTCTCCTGTCAGATTAAACAACAGGCAAATGATTAAACATAATGATCACTTGATGTATTTGTTGTTGAATTTTTGCAACTTTCTCAGAAATGCAAATTGCTGTTGAGAAAGCTGTCACAAAGAGATCTTCTACCTCACCTGACTGATGTTACTTAACAAGACAGATGATCAGCTCTATAAGGCCTGAAGTTGTGAAAGCCGGTTGAACTAGGAGGAGATGATCACTGAGAGATTTACTACAGCTCAGGTCGATACAGCCGTCCTCACCTGCCTGCACAGGATACCTTTTTAAGCTACTGACATGACAATGCATGACTGAAGGCATGAGGAAGCCCACAGTGAAATGTATGGAATCTGACTGAACTATAGCTTTGGGAAGATGGAGGAGCTCATCTGCTGACTGAAGTCTACTCATTCCTTCACAGCTCACCTGCAGTAAAAGTTAAAGGCAAACCAGATGTGTTAATGGATGGCCTGCAGCTGTCAGCATATATTGCATAAGATGAGCTCCCTGTCATGAGAACTGCTGTGCTTCTATTGTGCCCCAAGCACAATACCTCCTAGCCGAGTCATAAATGCCACCTTTGTCATGAATACTGATGGAGCTGCTGCCGCCGCAGGGCTGCAGGATAGGCAAGGCCAAAATGGAAAAGTGGCAAGAATCTGTCGCTGCTCCCACAGCCTAATCAGAATATATGATCTAAAAGAAATGACAGATGAAGTGGGGGCAGGGCAAAAGACCAAAATGTGTGCGTGTATGAGAGGAGCGTACGACAGGGATAGAGAGCGCACAGGCGACAAGTGAGAACCAAACAAGTGAAGGGTTATTAACCAAGCCTGGAGTTTTAAAATGGAAATCACTTGTGTCAGCGGTTTGACGTCTGCCGGTGGCTCAGGTTACAAGCTTTTACATGGACTGATAGGACTTCCAGAGCACACTCTGCCGAGATGGCCTGTATTTTTTCAGCATGCCCATACTGCAGGATTTACCTCTCTTTGCTGCACTGCTGCCCTGCCTTCCCCTGTATTTTTCTCCCTTGCCTTTTTGGTTTAAGCTCTTTCTCCTCTTCATGCTTTTCAGCCCATCTCCCTCCCTCTGCCTCTGTCTTTCCCTCCTCACTGTCTCCTGTTTGCTAAGGATGTAGTAGAGTCATACAGTAATTCTCCCAGGTAAGTAAACAGGACTCTCCCGTATGGCCAGTGTTGATCCACCCAGCCCTCTGCTCGGTGCTGACGTAAGGCCTGGAGAATGTAAACACAGGCAGGGACTCCAGGCCGTGCCTCTCCCACGTTCCCCTCACATCAATGGCCAGTGTTTATAATAGGGTTCCCAGCTCATAAGTGGGCACGATGGCGTGTGAGGAGCATGAAAGGAAAGTTACACATCCGTGTGTGTTTTTAAGACTTTGGTGGGTGGAGGGGTGGGGGTGGGGGCACCGGGTGGTTGGTGGTTCTGCGTAGCTTTTGTTTGACCTGTCCACACTCCGCACTGTGAGTTAAGCAGGCAGTCATCTGTGGGAGAGGAGCAAAGTAAATAATGGTTTGACGTAAAACATGTCAACAATGAAGACAGGTTCCTCATAAAGAGTATTTCCCATCACAATGTATCACGTATGTAATCGCAGAACTCAAATTTTTATTTACATATAGTCAGTTACACACATGGTTTCAGATTAAACTACATGGCAGTAGTTAAAATTTAGCTCAATCAGCTATAACAGTAAAATGTCACTTAAACATTAAAGTATCAGAAACAGTTCCAATAATACAATATACAGCAATATAGCCATCACTTAAGTACTTTTTCCTTCCACTGTACTTTGACTTGATGTTGAATTTTTGAAATCTTTGCTCGCCAATAAATTAGCTAGACCCCTTTTGATCTCAATTTGGTGTGGAAATGTCATGAATAAAAAAACAAAGTAGCCATCCTCCTTATCTCAAACAAGTCTAAAACAACAAAGTTTTAAGGGGACAGCCGCAGCAATCATTCATGCAGCCAGCCAGCTGCTGTACTCTCATTGGATTGCACAAGCAATTTGTGCATCACCATGTGCTTCCTCCACCATTAACTTCCACTGTGACCCTGTGGGTCACCAGAGCCATAAAAAGGTTGGTCAGCTGCTGAGAGTTGAGAGTGAAGGCCACGCACAGCTAGTGAGAACTAAAAGCATTTCATTTGTGCTTTTACATTTCATTCATAAAGCTGAGAACCCCTGAGGAACAAAACAAAACATTGCCCTCGTTTGAGAGTGCTGAGAGCAATATTTTCATATCCTCAACAGTTTGTACACAGATTAGTGGATGTTGTGATCTTTGAACATTTGCTGTAGAAAAAAAGAGGACAGGAAAACATGTCCTATGAGCCCAGCACTAATTAGGAAGAGATGTTTACTTACAAGTTCCCATGATGTTGGTGGTATTTTATTTGTCTTTATCACAGAGGAACAAACAGATGTGATCAGATGTGAAGCATGAAGGGTATGTGTCATCCTGTGATGGCACGGAGACGGGATGTAAACAGTCAACAGGAGAGAAGAGAAGAGACAAAAACATTTACAGAGAGTTAAAAGTAAGAAGGAATGGGAGGTGAGAAGCAAAGGAATTTTTGCTCAGGAACAGCATGGCCAGACAACTCCTCATGCTTTCTCCTTCAAAGCTACCACACACACACACACACACACACACACTAGAGTGAGATAGCTAGGCTGCGAAGCCCCTCAGCAGCATGTGCTGGCTGCACGTGTGGAATGGCAGCAGAGGAAGGAGGCCAGGGCCACGGCGGGGGAGGCCAACAGAATGATGTTTTGTGTCCCCAGCCATTCAAAGGTTAATCCACTCATTGGGGAACAGGGACGGAAACCGTAGGTACACAAGTTTCACCTCTTGAAAGTGAATGGGACTTCATACAATAGCTTCAGATTTACATTGTAAAATAGAACACAATTTACAAATCAATCACTGAATAATCAACAGTTCTCAACATGAATAAGCGTGAAAGCCACTGATAAGATGGGAAGTTATAAGAAGGTCAATTGGTATTTGTTTTAATCAGTGTTGAGTATCAGTAAAGCTTTGACCCATTGAAGCAGTCTGTGCTGAGGTGGGATAAACACACTACGTTAATCTCAGAAAGATCATTTTAAAAAGCTGCACACACATGAATCCCAACTCAAGCTCCTCTTACTTTCAAGACTATCAAATACATGGGTCTGTCTTAATCAGCAGTTGGATTTTGCACATGTATGTTCACATTTGAGCTTAGTTGAGAGGGGTTGCTGTTAAAATTAAGCTAAATTTAAAATAGATTTTCACAACAAAATCATCCTCGTTTTTCTGCATTTGTTCTGCATTTAATTGGTGCTTGATCTGCACATATACTCCTATAAGATGTCTGTAATGTCACTTTGATGACAAAGACAGCACACAACATTGTCAGCCTTTGCTAATAGCAGTCTGTATTCCACTCAAAGTAACTTGTCGCTTTAGAAAATCACATTTTCTTGCTGAGAGATGGATAAGAACAGAACAGATATATAACATGAGTTACAATATGTTGTGTTTAGAGGTGCCTGGTAGACAGATTTTGTGAGCTGTTTCCCCATTTCCATATTTGGTTCCATGCTTAGTGTGTGACTGAAAACAGAGGCATGACAACCCCCTGAGGAAAACCTAACGAAACAGATATTCTGATAGATTGGAAAAACTGTCTCTAACCAACTCATACCCACTGACTTAGGCTTTGATTTAGTTCTATTAATAGACCTTCCTGTTGTCATATTTGTAATATAGTATTAGGCTTAGAATGTTTAAGCTGTAGGATATTTGATTGTATCGCACTTCTACATCTCTGTTTCCTCACTGCTTCTTGCCACAGACTGTACCTTATGCAAAACATCAAATCAGGGGTTACATCCACATTACTGTATTAGTTCTATGTGATGGTTCAGTAAGAATCATCGGTTTATTCACAAAAAAACAAGGAAAAAAGCAGGGCAGCTGGATGGTAGAGTTGTTTGAGTTCAGTGGGTTCACAATGGCCATTTCAACCGACAGTGTATGGGAACCTAATCAGAAACCTCTCGGTCTCCTCCAAGCTGCTCTGCTAGAACAATCACAGAGGGGAAAATATCGTCTTGACTTCCTGATATGGGGTTTCCCAGGGAAGCAGCTTTGAGTAGTTTCTGGTTCATGACATCACCGGCAGAGATGTTTTGATTCAGACGGAGGAGAAGGAGAAGCTGGTGGGAAAACCCCTCTGCCATCAGGACAACAACAATAACTGCCAACCCCACTCTATGGGCCACGATGCAAACAGACTGTAAACAGTGTGTGGGGGTGGGGGAAGTGAGACTGAGAGGGTGAGAATTAGGTTTTTGGGTGGGGGCTGAATCGAGAGTCAGAAACAAAATAGAGCAGGGAAAAAGTTTAAAGGACAAGACAAACTATCTATAACTGTGGGAGAGTCACTGGGGATTTTTTCACTGATCTACCATTCATTTGGGACAGTGTAACCTGTCCCCTGTGTTGTTTCTCTCATGAATAACTGACCTGTTCTCTCAGCCCAAATGAGAACAGACCAGCTGATTGCCAAACATAAAGAAAGGGCAACATCCCTCCCCCCTTCCACCCCTGTGGGAAGTTTGAAATTCTCCCACCGCCAACATTCTTCATCAGTGACTGGCAACAGTGTCACTGGGCTGTTTGTGTGATGGCAGTTTAATATGTGACTACTGTCTGTTTCCCACGTGGATAAATGTGTGCACCCCCACCAAACAACACCCCCTTTCCTCTTAACCTCCGTGGGAAGGTGACACAAGCAGCCTTCTTCCTGGTTCAGCACATTCTTCCTCATCATCTCATATTTTTGTTCCAAACGCACTCGTTGCTTCGCACTCCTCCTGATCCACCCTCTTTCTCTCTCTGACCCTCAAAGCCATTACCGCACCATTGAAAGGGTGTTGCTGAGAGTCATGTTGTGGTGCAAAGCTAATGTGGGACTGTGATTCAGCAGGCATCATTTTGGGCTGGGTTTGAGAAATGATAGCTCAACAATTGATCCTTTGCTAATCTCCATCCTTGCTCCTGCTACACCTGTCCAACTTTCCATTTCAGCATGCCATTTAACAGAACAACAATGGCAGGTTTACTACTTTAAATGTTTAACTTTTTTTTTTTTTTTCGAATATTGGCTATTTGATTTCAGGGCTTTTTAAAATGTAAGGTGTAACCCTGCAAAACAATGTAGGTGGCTAATGAAAGTAATGCTACAGTAGCATCATAAACTAGGTAGCTGGGTGTGCTCGTTTGAAGCTTTAAATTAGAGCCTACAAACACACTGTTTAACCAATTCCTTATACTTTTGCTCTTGTGTTTCAAAGCTCACAGGCCTGCCTTTGTATTTGCTAAGCTATGATTTGATAATTGCTGTTTGGGTAAGGGATTTAGTGAGTGCCAATGTCAGATGCACACCAACATTAAACGCATCCACCACACTGTCTACTCTCGTACGAATGGCAATTCAGAACTTGGTCATAGTCACAAGGTTAACTAACTCTGAATGGATGATGATGATGATTTTTTTCAAATTAATTCATAGCATATCATGTAATCCCTTCTGTCAACAGTATCATTATCCAGAGGGGTCGGCCGGATGAACTAGGAAGTGCTGTTTCCTGTGAACTGAACCCCCATATGGACACGTCTAAAGCTGACAACAGTCCTATTATTGTTACCACTGGCAAACTTAAAAGCATCCTTCCCTTTTTACACACCACTCCTCCTCCTTAACAATCACAACAATAGCCATAAATAAACCTTACAGGGGCCCTTCAGTAGCTGAATCCCTAATTGAGACAAGTGGGGATAATTTCTTGGAGGAACAGTCTGAGTGGCGCTGGACAGGTATGCCAGAAACCTCTGACCCCTAACTAGGCCTGTGCTGACATGAAAGTTGACCTGTGGTGACCTTTAGGGTAGTCTATAGGGCCTATGTGGGGCTTTCCCACAAAGGCCTGCCTTTGATGTCCATTGGAGCCTTTTCCCATGGTCCCGCCAGTCAAGACCTCTCAAGACCTGTGGAGAGGTCAGGCCACACCGGAGGTTACCCACCGCACAGCTATTCCTTCTTCCTTTAAGACACCTCTAAAAATAATTCACCCCCCCACCCCACATACACACACATGCACACTCACACACACCTAAACTTTCACACATGCTGATGCCTTCCTTATTTGGAGAGAGTTAAAAAGCCTTTGCAGCTAATTTGGAACCATGACAGATAATGTTTCAGCGTTTGTGTTTATTTGTGTATGTGTGTGTTGAAGTGTGCTTCGGCACGGGGGCAGTCAGGTTAGCCCCTTCCAGGTCCCGTGTTCTCAGAGTGGATAGCTGCCAACCATAACTTTCTCCACAGACATTTTTTCGCAGTGAGATCAGTGTTGGGTGGGTCAGTGAGGTAATGGCCTTTGAAAGCTAAAAAGCAAAACCAGGGGAGCTCTGCATCAGAACAGGTCATAATGCTTGTTTCAGCACTGATGCCCCTGCATGTTCATAGATGCAGGCATCAGGTCTGGCAACTCAATCAACACAACTGACATGGGCGGGCTTTGTTTGTCTTCTCCTCATGCTGAGCTGCAGGGCAGTATTACGACCCTCCTCTAATTATGGGGTAATCATTGTCAGTCACTGTCAAAGCACACACAACACCATGAGGCACCTGGCTTCATTCCATTTCTGCAGACTGCACTGCCCATCACACATCCATGATGATGGACTGCCAGTGAAGAGCATGCAAAGGACTTTAAGGTGCTTGGAGTGATTTAACACAAGCCCCTCAGAAGATGATGGCTCAATGGTTTTCATTTATTATGCCTGTGTGAAACAGCCTTTTCATCCATACGCATGTTACTCCATATGTGCATTATCCTAATGCATGTGTGAAGTCTAATTATTGCTCAGAATTGGTGCAAAATATATTAATGTGTCATTCAAACCTATCTATTAAGGGAGTGTAATTTATCTGCACTGCCATCATAACAGGTGAAAATTAATTCCTGTCCATTGTGGGCAATAATGACATGAAAACCAATTATCCTTCAGTGGGGAATATTTACACATCTGCAGCTGTATTTCTTTTGAGCTCCTATGTTACTGTCACAAAGGGCGTAACTGAGCATCAAAACCATTATAAGGGAAGTACAGAGAAAGTATTCACTATGTGTATTGTTAAAGAAAGGCAACAGTTATTTACAGGAATCACAAGTCTCATTTCCATACAGATAGCTTCTTTAATTCATAATGTACAAATAAATTAACATATTAATCATAATTATTTAACAGCTTGCTATGAGAATGTCTCTAATCACAGCATTAACCACAATGCAGACCTAGCCTTGTCCCTTCCACCTCCATAATTATTTTTCCTGCCACTTACAGAGTGGCAGCAGGTGGGACCTGAGGACAGCTGGAGAGGTGATTGGCCAGCCATCATGACTGATGGATGAACAAGTGTTTTAAGTGCAGGCAAGTGGCTGAGCCTTTTACGACATCCAGGATGACAGAACGGAGTGAAGGACAGAGGATAAAGCTTCTTTTGGACCCAAGAGATGCCACAATACTGCTATTGAGAAGACCCCTCATTATGCTGGTTTAGATTTGCACTGGACCAGACAAAGCCAACATATTGCCACCCCAGTGTGTGATGTCTGGATAGCATCATGGTATCTGATGTGTAACTACACAGATGTTGTTTTGATTTGATTTGATGTGTCGAGACTCAACTGTGTGAGGGCACAATAGGGAAAGCGAATCGTCTCCTGAGAAGAAAATGTGTGCCTGGTTAATATGTTACATAGAAAGTGTTATAACGTTCTGATGAAGGGTGGAGATGGACTACCAGGTCAAGGCTATACCAACGGGTCAGGCAGATAACAGAGTTTATAGGAAGCTACAGTTTAAAATATCATTTTTGATGTAACACTGAATAAAATTACAGTTACAGACACTAAATTACAGTGTCCATATCACATGGAACATGTGGTGCTCACAGTGGATAATGTGTGTATGTGTTGAGTCAAAATTAACTACACCATCAGCTTTGTGTTCCTGAAATAATCACAAAGACAATATATCAAAAGATTTGATTCAGAACAAATAATGTCTCTAATTCAGACGTTTTATTCCGGTGATTTGCATTCATATTGATTATGGTCAGACTATTGAAATTTAATTTCGTGTGGTGAAACCTTCCTGAGGCAGAGTTATTATTTATTTGGAAAAAGGAAGTAATTCATGAAGGCGTTACGTAAGCTGAATCTTTTACCACAGTGCTATTTTCCCTTGTGGTCTCTAATGTTTCAGTGTGCAGTGAAAGACTGATTTGTCAATGAAAAGATGGCTAACTTGAAATAAAAGCTCATCAGGGCAGCATGGGTCAAGGTCAAGCCTATTTGTTGTTTGCTGCCGTTAAAAAAAATTGGATGCCCTGCTTTACAGTAAGAACCTGTTGCCCTCTCCTCAGGGGAAAGAAAGTGAGACTTCTAGAGATTGGACTGAGCAGCTGGCCCCAAAGCGAGCGGTGCAACTAATAATCTGTCCTTCTGACAGATGGGGTTAGATGGCTGTCATTTGAGCCCTGCTGATCATGCAGGCAGGGATATCTGCAGCCCCACAGAGATGCGCTCACTGGTGGCATTTCATAGGCCTGCGGTCACTGTCACACTCATTGCTATGGACCTCTCCATTTTCACACACTTCTCCAATGCCCCTGACTGAGCATGAACACAGAGCACACTGCTCTGTAGACCTTTCAGGACACTGTAAAAACCAGTGCTTACAGTACTATTATGATAGTGTTGCCACAGCGGCACATCAATAACAAACAGATAATGCATGATGCATATGCATAATTCAGTAATATGAACAGCAATGTGAGCCCTAAAAAAATCACTTAATAGTCAATAATGGATTAACTTACACACACACATGCACACTACAAATGTGTTTACAGTGTAATAATCTATTCTACTAATAAAAAAATCTACTTTAACTAATGCTTTCAAATGTGATGACTGATGACTCGGGAGTTACTGTATGTTAAGGAACTGATTTGCATTTTGTCTTCAAACATGTCTGTGGTGTTAAAGGAATTTGCCCAGGGCTGAACACTGTTTTTCATTGCAGGGTGACCTGCAAATAGGTTTACGAACTAGTTCACTGACTCTTTTTTAAATCTCTTTCCATGTAACTCTTCTGAATTGCATGTGAAATGCGTTTTTTCAGACTTTATAACTTATGAAATCTCAAAGGAAAGCAAAACATAACTTGAGCAGGCAAAGTAAAGCAAGAGCACGCCATTCAGCCAGACAATAGCATGCGCGGGAAAAGGGGGGCGGAGAGAGGAGGAGCAGAGAGGGAGAGAGTCGGGGGAGGGGGGTGGGGGTAAATGGATATCTCTAGTTTCCCACATCCTGTGAACGGCTGCAAGAGCGGCCACCCAATTTGAAAGAATGAGTGGAATGCGCCTATTCTCCCCAGCGCGCTTTGATACGCAGTCAGTTGAGCGGCATTGTTATTGGCAACTCAAATAGAGACCATAGTGCCTGGACTTCACTTGAGCCAGTAAACCCCTGTGTTCAATGTGAAAATAATTAGGTAAATGGCGGGGGGTTAGAATAGCTTTGGATGCAACTGATGAACTGCTTTCAGGTTATATATGTGTGTCTCTTGGAGCAAAAATGTCTTTATTAGGATGTGCAAGTGCTTTCGTTCAACCAACAGCAACAGTCTGTTCCTGTTCTCCACCCCAGACACAACATGTGGAGAAGAGAAGAGAAGAGGAAACAATTTCAAACACAGAGACTGAAACTTTGATATAGAATATGAATAAAATATAAATAACTAATTGAATAGGTTATACATCCAGTTTCAGTAACTTGATGCACTTGTGTTTGTTGAAGGCCTATTAATAATGGTCTATTCATATCTTCTATTCCCTGAGTCAGTTTCCCTCGAAGGGAGGAGACAGGGGGCGAGCACTTGGCTTTGAATTTGCATTTCCCTCCAACATGAGTTCATAATTATTACTTTCGTCTCCCCCTTTTTGGCGCGTTCCGATTCCCGCCACGTCTGTGTCTGGCCCGGGCGGTTACGAGGTCGGCTTTGCTTTCATCCTGGTGATTGACGTGTGTTTGGAATGCGCTTTTTCGCTCCTATTGGTGCAGAGAGGGGAAAGGGGCGGCTACGATGGCGGACGTCATAGATGTTGTTCCGCCTACTTACTACCGCCTTATAACCGTCCTCCCCCCGCTCTCCGTTTCCAAGAGCCGGTGTCTGACAGAGGCATTGGTCTACGCACCCCTTTATCTTGCCGTCAATTTTTACTCAATTGTTTACAAAACATTGCGTGGTACAGCCGCGGTTTCGCGTTAGCTTATTTTTTTACGGTGAACTCTGTTGTCACGTTAGGCAGGATAACGTTTTTTGGCTACATTTCCCTGGACGCAAGAACGGCTTTGCTTCTTCTTCTATGCGGATGCGAGGAACCCTACCGCATTTTTGTGCCTGCAACGTGGACTTTAAGCTCCTCGCGGGAGACGGGAGAATCGCGCTGTCGGAATAAAAATCACCGAAAGAAGAAGACACACGTCCCTCGTCTGTGGTGGATACTCTCAAAGGAATGCTGCTCTCCAAGCTCAATTCTCTGGCCCACATCTCCACCGTAGATATGCCGGCGAAAATCCAGCACCAAGTTCATCAAGGTTAGACGCCCTCCTTCCACTGCGTTGTTGTCATGGAGGACGCGGCTGCAGCAATGGCTGGCAGCCCGCCTATCGCGTCTCGGTCCACGCACGCTCTTACTAGCTAATTTTCAAGGACGCCACTTCATTTACACCATTTATTAGCCATTTTATCAGCCGTGTGATTATCCTCTGATATCGGGAGACTGCCGTGGTTTCGCCGCAGGTGCCGGTGTTTCCGCAGGGAAGAAGTTGAGCGCGTTCCCTGGTATTTACCGGCTGTGTTTGTGTTGGGTTTTTTGCAGTGAAGGAGAAGGAGCCTTTCGATAAGCTTTATCAGGTCGGCGCGGTGCTGGGCAGCGGCGGCTTCGGCACCGTCTACTCCGGTACGAGGATAGCCGACGGAGCTCCGGTTAGTATGCCTTGCGGGATTTTTTTTTTGAATGTGTAATGAGACCTATTGCATTTTAGAGCGAATGCTCGGTATGTTTTGGCTGCTGTACGTGTGGTTTGACCCGCTCTCTTCTTTGCTATACTAGGTTGCTGTCAAACACGTAGCCAAGGACAGAGTCTCCGAGTGGGGAGAGCTGGTAAGAAACAATTTTATAATTGCAGTTTAAATAACACGATGTTACATAATAGAATACTATATAGCTCCTTTAACTGGCCCTAAATTGGAGTTTTTGAGCGTATTTGACTTCATTCCGCAACGTATACAAGCGAGAAATATTAATGTTTATCATGACCTCTTCAGCCTAATGGCTCCCGGGTTCCCATGGAGATCGTGCTGCTGAAGAAGGTCGGGACGGGCTTCCGCGGCGTCATCAAAATGTTGGACTGGTTCGAGCGGCCGGACAGCTTCATCATCGTGATGGAGAGGCCCGAGAACGTGAAGGACCTGTTCGACTTCATCACGGAGAAGGGAGCCCTGCCGGAGGAGCTGGCGCGGAGCTTCTTCCGCCAGGTGCTGGAGGCCGTGCGCCACTGCCACAACTGCGGCGTGGTGCACCGGGACATCAAGGACGAGAACATCCTCATCGACCTCCGCACCGGCGAGATGAAGCTCATCGACTTCGGCTCCGGAGCCCTGCTGAAGGACACCATTTACACAGACTTTGATGGTGAGTCACAACACGCTGCAGCGTTTAAATTTGGTTTTGGTTTAAATTTGGCGATTTCTTTTGAAGGATCTTAACTTTACAGTAAGATTAAGATATGTGCCCCTGGACCCCGGCTCAGTTTCCTAGCTTGTGTCATTTCTGATACCCCCCCTAACACACACACACACATGTCCTTCAGCAGTCTACTAACACAGGCTGAGCAGTATTGCCGTCGCTTTGGCGCCCCCATCGGAGGAAAGCCTTATTTTTTACAACTCAAAGTTTGTAAACAAAGTCACATGTCCGCTCCCCCTCCCACGCAGGCGTCTCTTCCTCTCTGATACCAACACGCACACACACTACCTGTCACGCTCCCGGGCACCTGAGCCCAGATAACAGACTCAGAAACAGCCTGAGCTGATAAAGCTGTACTCTGTATTAACCATTTAACCTCCCTACAATGCTTTCATCTTCAATTTGACAATATACAAATACAAATAAGATAAATGATTACCATTTAGAAGAGACTACATCTGAAGATTTCTCTGCTATTAGTGTTTATTTGGTTCCAATTTTTTTCTAAACTTATGTCTTCCTATTTGACAGGCACCAGAGTGTACAGCCCGCCAGAGTGGATCAAATACCATCGCTATCATGGGCGCTCTGCCACTATTTGGTCCCTGGGCATTCTGCTGTATGATATGGTGTGTGGGGACATCCCATTTGAACACGATGAGGAGATCATCAGGGGGCAGGTCCTCTTCCGCAGGAGAATCTCCGCAGGTAAATTCACATTGTAACGCCTGTTGTAGCGTCTTCCTCCCAGACGTGCAATATTTAGTGCTCACATTCATTGCTCTGGACTCATTGGTTGCCCTCCCTCTCTTCCAGAATGCCAGCAGCTGATCAAGTGGTGTCTGTCCCTGCGGCCGGCGGACCGTCCGTCCTTTGAGGACATCATCAACCACTCGTGGATGCAGAGCACATCCTCCTCCGTGGTTCCGTCAGTGGTGCAGACGGAGAAGACCACCACAGAGATCAGGCTGCACAGCATCGGCCACGAGCCAACAGCCTTCACACCCACCCCTGTGGCAGTGGCTCGGTGATGGAGGAAAACGATCCACCCTGGGCCCAACTGGACCGCACTGACACAGGAGACTCCTGCAAAAGACTTACCTGATAGACTCGAAGCAGAGAGGAAGAGGGTGCAGTGCGCAGGCCGACTGTCCCGGCACAGGCGAGACACACAGAGAAGGCCGAGGTCATGACAAAACCAACACCCCTTGGTTTGAACCTGGCAGGCCAGACCCTCGCCACCCGCCAACTACTTGATTGATAGTGGCCGGTGTCAGAACATCATCCTTGCTGGACTCTGATCTAGACAATGGGTGTTTATCAGTCCGTGGGAGGGTATGCTCTGTGTGCACACACACACCTGCGCTGAGCAAATACGCTGGATTTGCTCACCGCTCTGCCGAATGGCAAGAGGGCAGCGAGTTACGTAACTCCTCGCTACACTGTACTCTGCTCTGTCCCTCAACTTCTTGCTGTCACAGCAGAGTGGGAAGAGCAGTGGCGTTGGCAGAGAGGAGCGTGGGTTTCAAAAAGAAAAGTGCCTTCTGTGAGATTGTGGGGGGGAACCCTGAAAACACTTGAATTTGTGAAAGCAAAAAGGCTCGTCTCGTCTACAACCTTTTTGCTCCCTACTTCTGTTCTGTACAAGGCTTTATATCGTTTATTTCTGTTTTGGTTTTCTTTTCCTCTCATGGGCCTAGATCAGTAAAGCCTATGCCATTTACAACCACTACTATCACTTCCTCTACTACTTCAATGTCATTAGCAACCTGACAACCTCATAGCTCTGGCAGCAACCTGTGCAAACAAGTCATAGAAAAAAAAGAGAAACACTGGACTTACCTCACTCTCTTTTACTACAGCATCCACCTCTACTCTACAACCTCCCGCTTCCTCCTCCTCTCGTGTCGTACTGTACACAAACACAAGGCTTAGGCAAACGCTCGTTCACAGCCACCTGAATGCACACCACAATGCAAACTTAAACCATACCGAAATACAACATCCTCTGCTCTTCACCTCGATTGTTAGTTAGTTTGTTTGTTTATTAACTTTTACACAGTGCCTCACACAGGTCTTACAAATTCGGTGGGGACAAGAATTGTAAATAATAACAATATTTATTATCTCTGTGATGTCTCTCTCACACTCGGATGTTGCAGACTTTATTTATTTATTTATGAGAGAATTTCGGCTGTTCGTATATATTTCATTCCACAGTCACTGAAGGGCCCACAGATTATTTAAGAGACAAACAAAAGACAAAATGATTTTCTTTTTTGACCATATTTATGGCTTGAAATTTTAAAAGAGCAGACGTGTGTGTGTGTATGTTTGTGTATGTCATGTAAATAATGTGTAATTAGTCCCGAAAGCACTTCCATCTTCATGTTTGTATACAGTGAACGTCTACTGAGGGTAACTGGCTTTGTTACACCATCGTCTGCTGTGAGCGCGAGTTGGATTCTGAATGTTTGTGTGTGTGTGTGTGTGTGTGTGTCAGAGATGAGAGTATGAGAAAACTACTGGTTGCATGATTGCAGCTTGGATTGTTGTGTTTTTTTCACCCTTTCAAATTAGAATTGTAAATTATGTTAGAAACTATTTTTATACGATTTCAATAAATATTTTTTTAACTATGACACTTGACTCCTTCGCATTGTTTCAAGTAATGCAGTTGGTTGTTATGGTGCTGTGTTGATCAACGCAGTGAAAAAGGCCGTGCAACACTTCAGATCACGCTGAAACTGTAGGTTTGCTCGGATCGAATTTCTTTTTGGGATTGACTAACCGGGTTAAGTCAAAACGGGTGCATGCACAACACAGTGGACCCCGCTGTAGTGTTGTAACACAAAGGATTTACTGGGTCAAATGATTATACAACTTCTCAGCAGGTTTCCTGTTTGACAGTCGAGCAGAAAAGCAGCGGATACGGAAAACAGATGAAGCGATAAGGGAAGACAGGCAGGTAAAAGGCAGATAGCATCAAAAAGGGACGGGGGGCTATGTGCTCGTATAGAGGAGAGAAAAAAAGCTTTGAAATCCATAGAATTGTGTTATTTTTTTGTTTTGTTTTGTTTCAAGCTTGCCAAAGACAGCACTTTATTATGGTAGCAAACCAAGGCTTTCCTATGATCTGTCCGACAGGCTCCTTGATTTAGAGGACTGATATGTGATCTAACATGGCTGAATGAAAACTTTGTCACCTGATTCTGGATCAGTAATGCAGGAACAAAAGGACAGAGCACAGAACTGAAGTTAGACATATGTATGTTACGGATTGAAATGGAGATTTCTCTGATGTATTTACAGTGTCTATAAAAAGTATTCACTCTCTTGGTTGTTTTCCCCTTTCATTGCTGTTACAAATGGAATCATGGTCAATGTAATTTGCCTTTTTGGACCAGAATTTCCAAGAAAATCGCTTTAATGTCAAGGTGAGAACAGATTTTAACAAAGTAATGTCAACAAATAAAAAAAAAGTGATTGCACCTTTCGAGTCAGTATTCAGTAGATGTACCTTTGGCCACAGTCAAAGCACTGAGTCGGTGTGGAGAAGTCTCAATCCGACCGCAACTTTACTCCATTCTTCTCAGGCTCTGTCAGGTTGCACAGGGATCAGGCGTGACAAGCCCTTTTTAAGTCCAGCCACATGTTCTCTGTTGGATTGAGGTCTGGGATTTGACCATAAAGGCAATCAAACATCTAGAGGGATGAATACTTTTGTATAGGCACTGTACATATAGCCATATGCTGAATGCGCTGTATTCTGTAAGAGAAGTTACTCAGCACTGTTACTAATGAGCACAGTAGTAGTAGCAAATTCTTTGACAAATTTCCATCAGTGAGCCTGTAGCTGCTGCAGGTGTCAATCTCCAGGTTTAACTGCCCTGTTTTTTTTTAGTAACTGCAGTTACTGTAATGTAGATAAAATTAGCTGTACCTTGACCAACTACAACATTAAACTCCTGTTTACAAGTTAACGCATGGAGTATTTTTACACCGGTAAGGGATCTAAGCACTTTACACCACTGCTCCTCGAAGCATCTGTTATTGTTCTACAGTAATCCCCTTCTGCCAGTTCGCAGCTGGGCTGTGGGCTGCTGCTTGTCTTCAGCCCGCTAACAAGCTGCAGATGGGTTAATCTAGACATTGGAGCCGTGACAGTGAGCCACAGGCAGCAGGCTATCAGGGATCTGCTCTCCTGGATAGATAAGAGTTGCAGGTTTAATCGGTTGTGATGCTCCTGTGGGACTCCAGGCCTCAGCGCTAATCTTCCTCGAGACAGCGCTGATGAGAACCCTCCTACAGTGAATTTACACAACTGCAGAATACATGGAGGTGCCCATCAGCCCTAGTTAGTGCCTGTCAGGTAGATATAATGTGTTCAGCAGATATAATTTGAGTTGGTCGATGGGGACTGTGCCTCTGTCTACACTAATCTCCAGCAATCATTTGGACATGTTAGATATGTTTTTCATGTTTGAATGACTTCATCTTGTCATGTTGCAGAATCCTAAAAGAAGCGAGGTCAACTCACATAGGTGACTAATGTTTCCACCCAACATCCGCTTAAAATAGAATGGCACCTCTATTCAAAATATTGCTACGTGATGCTATGAGCTGACGCTGGTTTTCTTCTGCGGGTATTCAAGCAATTCTATATGATTTCCCTGAAGACATTATAGCATACTGGAGACCACAACTTTTTTCTGCGAATGAGCGCGCCATTCATTTCCCCTTTCATTCTGAGAAACACATGTTACATCTAACGCTGCTTTATATTTAAACAGGCATGAGAGCGGCCTCTCAAGTGAAAAAGACTATCACACAATGTGTCAAACGATTCCTCCAAATATTAACCAAAAGTATCCACTGAACCCAGTTATCCAGACTGTACTACAGTACTTTTGTCCTATTACACATATGCATTGTTTGTGGACCACAATTTTCCGTGCGCACATGGAAGGACTGAGCATGCAAACAGTCAGAGACCCAGCTGCATATTTGCATGGAGTGTTGGTGAGTCAACCCCAGAATCCACTGCCTTAGTTCAACACTGAGTCATCACAAAAATAGGACACAGTGTGAAATTCGCTACCAAAGACATTTTACAACACTGTCTATGTTTGGCTTTCAGACAAGATAAGGTACGATGATAGTTTATGTCTCCTCACCATCTGTGTACTATTCATGCTGGCCACAGATGAGATCGCAGCCCCCTGTGCTTTGATCAAAACAGATACTCATTATTACTCACGATGTCTCACCGAGGAGACACAAACTATCAGCGTACTTTTTCTTGTCTGAAAGCCAAACATAGCACAGAGGGTTGTGATCTTGTCTGTGTACTATTCATTGCTGGCCGCAGACTTCTCACTGCCCTGCCAATAAGTGCTAATCTGGGTCTCGTTCCCGTAAGAAGTGTGCTACACCTTCTTCTTATGAAAAAGCAACAGAAAGCCCAGCTGTTGCATAATCCCCCTCCTCCCTGTTCTAACTGCTCGACACACAGCCAGAGCTGTTGGGCAATACTGTCAGGAAACTTCCTTTTAGTGCCCCCCAACTCCCACCCCTATCTCTCTCTCTATCGCTGTCTGTCTCCATCTGCATGTGTTTGTCCTCTGCCTATCTGCCTGCTTGATAAATACATTACAGGCACAGATACAAACAGACACATCCTTACCCAAACACACAGTTTTGCTAATAAATGAATGAGAAATCATGTGTGATCTGTCTCAGAGTGTGAATAAGTTGTGTTTGGTTATGTGGTAAAGAATGTGTAATAGATGAAACCTAGGGTGGGACAACAGGAAATGAATTTGTTCTTAATAATCTTAATTATCCAGTTTAGTTTCACTCCATATTTTTCTTCTTGTCACCCACATCCCCCTGCAGGGGCTCTAAGCCTCCTTGGTTTAAGAAACCCTGGTAAATGACATTAAAAAAGGCCATTATACAGAGACTGAGTAATAACTCAAGCATCTTGTGTGAAAATGGTGGACTGCCCCTTTTACTTCAACCACAAATTCTTACCATAAACTAACCCTCAGAAATGCAAATATGTCCTAATTTTGAGGGATTCTCTTCATCTATTTGTTTTGATGAGCTCAATGAGCATACACCCCATGAGTACAGAAATACACACAGACATTAGGTGAGCAATGGATGGTGGCCAGCTCCTGTCCGTGTCACCTGTTCCAGCAGAAATGAGAGTGTGGTGCTCCAGTTGAGGTCAAGATGAACTGCCTCCATGTGGAGCAACACTGTGTTGGGTGTCGGGGGGGGGGGGGTTCAGACTGAGGACTACTTGTCTTGTTGCTAGATTGAAAAATGTCTTTCCCTTCACAGCTGAATGAGTCGAACTTGGGTCACTACACTCCCATTTTTTCATGACCTCCAAATTAGGAATTAGACAGTATAAACCTTCTAACCAGAACCAAACACTAAGAGTCACATACTCCGGTTTGTAGATTGGGTTTTTAGATGAAACTGCCTTATCCACAAAGAACAGCAGATACTTGGACTAAAGCGCTCAAAGGTATTCAGTCACACTGGTCACCAACATTATGAAATAATTATTAACTTAAACTAATCAAGTAGCCTAAATACAGTTTCAATTCATCGAGGTAATTCAATATGGAAAGGTAATGGGTGAGAAATCAATTGTACAGCATCCAGAAAACAGTTTAAAGGTTCAGTTTTGGTTTTTTTAAAACAATAGTCACATCCCAATTATGTTTGACGCAAGTTCTGCTGGCTGTAATTTTTCCTCCTGTTCAAACTGGACACTAAAGATCCCAATTTCCCAATTCACTGTAACTGTGGATTAAAAAAAATCCTTCTCCAGTTTATCTGAAGCCCGCATGTGGCTCCAGCAGTCAGGCTTAGTCAGCTCAACTGGGCGTTTTCCAAAGTCTTTTCAGTACTTGTTGGTCTCTCTCGTGGGGGAGCACATTTTTTCTGTAAGCTGAACAGTTCAGAAAAAAGGCTGTGCTTCTCACAGGAGACAACACTATATTACAATGTAGTGTCACTTACCCCCACCCACCTGCTACAAATGTTCACAAAAAGAGTATATACAGTCAGTTAAATAAGAATTTAATAAAAAAACAAACAAACTAGAAGTAGAGTGCATACCTCCACCCTTCAATTCAACAAGGCAAAATGGAACTCATAGCCCTCTAACATTATTTTTACACCACATATCACTTTTCAACCATAATTTATGATCACTAGGTCTGTAACAGCCAACCACCTAAAACCAGCAAAGCAATGCAGGTTAAAAAATATTACTTTTTAAAATGTATTTATTAATTCTATTATATATAATATATTCTTTGTCTGATGTCCCATCTTTCCACATTTTTTTTATTAAAATGGGTCATGTTGTTTTTGTGTGATTGTGCTAACAGTCAAACCAACCAACCAACCAACACAAACACAGGAGAGCCAGGAGAAAACATAACCTCCTTGACAGAGGAGAGATGGACCATCTTTGTCATAAACTTCTACATTTTATTATGTGTTTTTGTAATTAATGCTTAATTACTCTTAAGGCCTTCATTAAGGTCTGCATAGACAGTGAGAGGTCCTCCTCACTGTCTATGCAGAGCAGTACAGCTGGATACCAGAGCAGTAAAGTATTCCCAGAGATAATGATTGTATTTTCTGTGTGGATTACATCTGTAGTTTAAGTGCAAATAGGAAACAGCCAAGTGTGAAATTACTGAAAGCAAATGCAGCAGCTCAGCGGCAGTTCATCAACCGATGTTCCCATGATGTTATTTATTGCCTCATTAAGCAAGAATGTTTTTCTCCATCTTTTGCGTAAACTCCTCCAGTTGCGTTTAATCTGCATGAGAGGACGGCAGTCATTCTTTATCAACTTGTAGTCACATGAAGGCAGTTATGCTGTTGACTTTGTTTTCACATTTTTGTGAATGATTCAGACTCCATAATGAGAGAAGAAGCGAGAAAGAGAGGGCGGACAGCTCCGCGCCACACCTCAGTACTCTCTCAACAGCTATGCTGGATCCCACGGGTGGAGGCTGTCCCAGGCTGGGTTGTACCTCCATCACTGACAAGCCTGGTCATGAGCAGGTTTGGCCTGAGTAGGCGACATAAAAACACAGATACTGTCATATTGTGCAAGTACTCCTGTTGCAAGCCTTTTCCCCACCCAGTTTGTCGGTTGTGGGAACCAGAGAGCACGGTTTGTCATTTTTATGTTACATTTATGTGGAAAATCTTTAAAATGCTCTAGAAGGCACAGGGGACAATTTTATCTGTGTAACTGACAGTTACTATGTACATTCTCAATTCCTTAGTTCTTGAAATAGCCATGCTCCAGATCAAACAATCCCCTACATCCTGCTGATTTAAATTTGAAAATTAAAGGATCTGTCTTTTTTTTCAACTTGGGTGTTATTTTTGTGGGTTTGACTACTATTCTTTTAATAACATAATGCTTGCTAAATTAACTGATTAGGTGTGGAACATGTCAACATTGTTACCCAACAAGGGCAAGCAACACAAAATGAGTTGAACAAAGTAATTGCTTGGTCAGATGATCGAAACCACTTTACATACTGTCGTTAAAGTGAAAGTGAGTGCATCTGAAATGCCAGGTTTACTACGTCATTGCATAGAAAAAATTGTCAAGCAGTAAAGTAAGCCAAAGAAGAACCAGGAGTCAAACCAACAATTTGGGGAACAGGTAATAATTGAGTTGTCATTCACCTTTATTTTCTTTCCAAGTATGTTTTTCTAAAACCGGTTTGACCATCTGACACAGTTTGGTCATTAGTACTGGCAGCAATGATATAAAACTATTCAAAGAGACCCATGTCATAATAACGCATGATTATCTTTCCAACCTGTATCACCTGACTTGACTTAAGATATAAAGACAACATATCATCCAATTATAAAGTTGTCATGGCTAATGTGTTAGCAAATAATTGCTTATTAGCACGTCGAGTAGAGTTAATAAATGTATGTGCATATTAACTTTCCTTTTTGCTCTGTTTTACTCTGCTCCAACCCTTCAGACACATTGCTGCGTCTTAGGTCACCTTTTATTATTCACTACTATGAGCAACACCTTACATTACATTACATATAGTCACCATACCTACTGTTAAAATAAAATAAGCTTTATCAACATTTTGTCAGAGTTCACCACTTGGGCTACTAAAAGGTTCATTTGGATCAGAGCCAAGTGGACAAATAGGAATGAAAGCCACTGGAGATGAGCTTCACTTCCCCTCTTCTATCCACCAGCAGAAAACAACAGGTAGGGCTTTCAAATGAAGGAGGAAATTAGTAGTTCTGAGCTGACACAGGCCATTTGGAGCTGAACACACTTGAACGACCTCTTCTCACTTTGTTTGTCTTAGCTGAAACATTTTCAGTGAGTATTTTTCCCAGGCCTGGCTGGGAACTGTGGGAGTCCAGGAACTCACTGGGGTAGCTCAGTGGCTCTGTGTTTGTCTCCAGGATGCCTGTTGGGTTTCCAGGGTAGTGGGAGTAACTTGTCTGAGCCAAGGATGACCCTGACTTTCTCTCAGGCTAATTCCCTGAGCAGCTGATAGGCTGCGGGAGGGGGAGGCAGTGGCTCCTTGAATCTAAAAGGTTATGGGAAGCTCCAAAGCATGAATTGGGGCAAAATCACCAAAAAAGTATTAAAGTTTATTTGAAGACCTGTGTTGTGTCATTCTCTTTCTTTTTTCTATACATGTCCAATTAGTTGTGCAATGGTGCAAAATGTTGGGAAACACGTGAAGAAAACTGATACCAGAGGTGATTAGCATAGCTTAGCATAAAGACTCGTTTAGTAGGAAATAGCTAAACCAGCCCTGTCTACAGTATGACAAAATACCCTGCGCCTCCAATTTTTTCCATTTATTTATTACACTTTCTGTAATTTTTCATGATATTTCTCATTTGTGTCATCTGTCCACAAATATATGCTTTGTTATTATCATGTAGCTTCCAGATTAGCAGCAGAGACACCAGAGAGTCACTGCTTCCGGCTACTGTTTGCCAAGACGTTAATAGAACCAAGATCAATACAAATGTAATACCAGCTCACCTAAAGGGGCTCAGTGTTAACGGAAGTCAAAGTTTCCATTGTTCTTGACTGGTTAGACCTGAGAGAGGGGGTGGCAAAAGCTGAAGAGCTAATCAAGAAGGCATGCAACCAGGTCGACCAGTTTCAAATTTCTCATCCAGCAGGGATACTCTGGGTGGGACTAGTTAGTTTTAATTGAACCAGCAAATATGTTAAAAACACTGAACCTATAGTACCTAATCAGCATACATGAAACAGACTGTCGACACAAGCGTGTTTACTCTAAAAGTACCTCTTGATTTTGTGTGACTGCTAATCTGTCGAAAGGAGTATTTTTCACAGAATACGGCAAATAGTATCCTCATGACCATTTATAACATCAGCAGAAGGGATTAAGAAGAGAGTCCTGGGTTAGCATTAACATTCAGAGGGTCATCCCTCCTGTAATTTCCCTTCTAAACTCCCTCTCTCTCTGTGAGAACCTGTGTGAGGTTTCCAGGAGATGCCGGGGGAGTGCCACATTCCTATTCACTGACTGACTCACCACATTACACAGCATGCCGGCTACTGCCACGTCCTTTAAGGGAAAAGGTCAGCATGCTCTTCCTCTCTGTCAGCCACAGCTACACCAACACCAGATATAGCAAAATACAGGATATATAAAATTACAATGACAGACAAACACGTGAATCATGCTGACTTCTGTATGTGTTTCTTTGCTATGCATTTTACTGCTGTCTTGCAGTGTGTGTGTGCTGTGTTGTGCACTCTTCTTCATCGGGAACATTTTGTATTTAACAAACCATTCAGGACATTGAGAAAGAGGACACAGTGTATCTTTGCCCCAAGCTACAGTAATTCCCTTTTTGAATAATCCTCAGTTTACCAGACAAGACACTGGTATGAAATTTCCTTTCACAATAGCTCTCAGATTTGCCAAAAGGCTGCAAGTAGTAACACAGTACCAATGGCAGTACGAAGGCCAGATGACTACACAGAAACAGATCAGTGTGAGTTAGATGAGAAATGTGATTACCCAGGCTCAAATGTAATTAAGGTTTTCCACCTTTACACTTTGCCTTTCTTCTCGTCCAGCTCATCCTGTCTGTCCTATCAAATATTTGTCATAACCTCCCCACCCACGTGCATTCCCACAAGCCCCTCCCGCCCACACTCATTGCCTTCCCGTAAAGATACTGCCTCACACACTTCCTCATTCCTGAAAAACCAATAAAGAACAACGATGTGGTAACACTCATGCTTCTGCTTGCTGGCACAGGCTGCAGGGGCTTTGATCCTCAGCAAGTGTTTGTTTGCAAATGACGACCACTGTATTTCTTATCTTTGTTGTTGCAGATTGCAAGTCACAGATGACTGATTCTTATTGATTTTTGATAAGCAGTGCTGCACTAAAGCGATGCAGGTGCAGAAAACAGGTTTTATTGACATACAAACAGAGTTTCATAATGCCTGGAGGCAGTGGCCAAGTGCGGGATGTAAAGACACAAGGAGGCAGGAATGTAACCTTCAGCCAAATACATGGTGTATATGCTCTTCCCACCAGACTAAAAAACAACTCAGGCCAGTTTGGTGTGAATTTACTCAATTATACAATAAAGAATAGACAAAAATAAAAACAACAACAACAATGAAATTAAAATTAGAAAAATTTGTCCAAAGAAGATACAGAAATAAACAAAGCAGCAATCAACAAAAGAAGAAAAGTTCTACAGTTAATTGAACTCCTTTTGTATCACATTTAGAAAGCCGCAGAAAGAATGAGATGTTCAAGAGCAAAGATGTTTGTACCCAACAGTAGTATTTTAACACTAGTAAATTGTGAAAAAATGTAGGACCCACATTTTATGAGTTTTAACAAGTGCTGTGAGTTTTCCTGGTTATAAAGCCGTTTGACCACTTTTCAACACATATTTTTGTCGTTGTCTTTAAATGGCTCATTTTCCAGCAGGTAATAAAACAATATAATGTATTTCCCACTCACATGCACACACACTGTCAGTGAGTGCAGGCTTTGTGGCTCCCCTTACTCAGCATTTACTATGCTGAGTAAGGGGAGCCTGTCAGTAGCCACTGACCACCTATTATATAAATCTCTGCTTACTGAACACCCTGAATTTTCCATTGGGCTGTTTGTTAATCAGTCATTAATAGAAGAGGATACAGAATTATGGGCTCGGCATTTTGAACTCAAGAAAGTACAAAACAGGAACTGACCTTGAGTCTTCCTGCTGGGTATGTGTGTGTGTGTGTGTGTGTGTGTGTGTGTATGTGTGTGTGCTTGCACAATTCTGCTTCCTCTGTGCCAAATCAGGTGAACAAAGCTGTGTGTGTGTGTGTGTGTGTGTGTGTGTGTGTGTTGTAGCTGGAATGCACATAGGGGTCATGGCAGTTCCAGTGTGTTGAAATTGTCTGTCACTGTCTTGACTTTTACCGGCTCCATTCACAACAGACATGATATTATCATCACACAGTGTTACAATTAACTATTTCAAAAAATACAAATAGGAATAGTGATAATATTAACACTGCACATATGATTTTACAGTATGCACACACTCACACTGTCTGACATTATTAAGAGTGACTGTAATACATGCATATAGTAGATTATCATCACAATATCACCACAACACTAAGTATTGTCTGCTGTCAAATCATGTAACATAGACCAATCTGTCTGAGCACAAACAGAACATAAGTATAGATTAGACAGAGAATGGCCCTGTTTTCAACAGAATCTTAAAAAAAAGCTTAATATCATAATAGCAGAATCATTACAACATTCATGTTACACATCAGGGTCCCATATCTGGGTCAAATGCAAAACAAAAAAGTAACCCAATAACCTGCAGGTGGTGCTTCATCAACCATAAGCAACACATGGAGTAGACATATTTTACTTTGCAGTCACTGCAGATGTGGGAGGTCAAGGTTCAGTGCTGTGTGATGTAAGGATATGTTTGTGTGTGTGCAATGAATAATGATCCTTACCATAATATTCCATTGAAAGCAGGCAAAGAGTCTACAACCATGTTTGCTGCTCTGTGAGGTTGTATTTATGCACTGCGGTGTGGCTATTCCTTTCCACTAATTGGAAGGTCAGCGGTTGATTCCCGGCTCCTCGATCAACTCTGCATTTCGAAGTGTCCTTGGGCAAGACACCAAACCCTTAATTGCTTCTGATGGGGCATTGGTGTATGAATGGGTGTGAATGGATGAATGTGGCTTGTAGGGTAAAGCTCTTTCAGTGGTTGAAAAGACAAGAAAAGCACTATAAAAATGCAAACTGACCAACAAACTAACATTGCTATTTATTGAGTCATGCCACTAGCAGAACTAAAAATAATATTTTTGTACCACATTTCCTTGTTGCAATTTAATTTTAGCATAAAATCACTTCCACAAATGGGGGAGACAGTGTTTGTTCTACCCAAGGAAATAGGCCTATTTTAGCACAGTGGTGAGTGTGATGCCAGTAATTCTGCATTTTCCTGGACAGCTTTGTTCATATATATTTTCCAGAATTTTTACAGAGGAAAACCAACACTGATACCACAACAGGAAATGGGAAATTGTGGCCTTAACAGGGAATGTAAAAGGGCAAAAAGGTACAATGAGAGTTGGGGGAAACAGGTTCCGGCCACTGACAGCAGTGCTTTTACTTCCAGCTATTCATGTTTATAGGATGTAGTGGAAGTGGTAGGAACGAAGCAGCGACTGCTATGTGGATTAAAAAAAAACTTCTCGCTGTCTCCCCATGCAAGTCAGGGACGAGGCACACACACGCATCCTATATACTAAGTAATGCATTTCACAAGAAGCTGTGTTTGGACTGACTTAATTCACACACCGCTACAGATATACATCTTGCTGACACTGTCGCTCCCCAACCTTCAGAGAGAGAGCAGGGTGACTCTGACCCACTTCCATCCTGCCATGACCCACATCCTGATTCTCTTCCACCATCCTCTGCCTGTGCAACGCACACTATAATCCACACACTCTCTAGTCACACTTAAGAGACAGAGGTCACCAGCTAACTGGGCCAGGGCTTGTGTAACTGGCTTATTATACTGCAAATGTTGGGTCTGGAGCTGGATCGTGAGCAGTTAGAGCTGAGTGGTGGGATTTGAAGATAAAAAACAGGGAGTTGCTGGTTCTATCAAATTTCTGCTGAAGAGCTCCCCCAAACCTGACCACATGAATCAAATCAACTGTACATCAGGAGAATCGTAATCCCTCGTTTGACACTGGCAGATGAATTAAATGCTTATCATCATGTAGTAACCAGTCATACAGACAGGCAAACAGACTTATGAGCTGAAAGTAAAAGTAAAATTTGATGACAGATACTCAAGTTGCTCAATTTGACACAGAAAAGGTTTTGACTGAAGCAAACCAAATCTGACAGTTATAAACTAGGCTAATTAACAATATTCACATCTGTAACCTTACACTCACCCTCTCCCTGGGATGATAGCATCAGGCAAAAAAATCCAGAAGTAATTTTCTTTAGCTCGTTTGGCAGTAAGAACGCACACGCCAGAGTGTTTCCTGTGGGACATTCTCTGGTGCTGATGGACCTCACTGACAGTGACCCTGATCTCTGTTTGATGACCTGGGATGCTAAATGGAATGTGCCACATTTGCAAGTCAGCACCAAGGACTTTGAAACCTGAAGAAGAAACAAAAACAGGAGGTGGATAAAATAACAGTCACAGTGGAAAGGTTTGAGGCTGGCTTGTATAATATATATATTATGTCAGGGATATTACCCAACAAGGAGTATGTTACTGATTGTAATGGATGACATGGAGAAAATTATTATCACTTGTAACTTCCTAAACTCTGAGTGGCTGGAAGGTGTGGATTGACTTTTCATAACTGAACAGTATAACAACTATGATGCAGTAGTGCCTGCCTGACTCAAGAACTCAGCCGTGCCAAAGTCGACCAACACGGTCTGCATGACTGACTTCCATCCAATGGCTTTCACGCCGATAACGACGAAGTGTTTCACGTGACTGGCCATGCAACAAATTAAGGCCTGCCTCCACATAAACATGGACCCCCTACAGGGGACACATATAAAACCAACTGGTCCAGTGAATGTTGGCAAGACCAAGTTAATGGTCACAGACCTCAGGAAGGCCTGCACAGAGCACCACCTCAACCACTAACGCTGTGGCCATCTTCAAGAATCCACAGCAGCAGAGACTCCATCCCCTCCGGAGGCTCAAGCATGCCAGCCTACCATCTATATCTTGGCCCCCACCACCTTCTACAAGGAGCCACTGACAGTTTTTATCGCTGCCGAACAGAAACAGCTGAACAGGATAATGACAGCAGAGGAAGATCATTGGTACCCACACCTCCAACCCCTGCTGGAGACCTTCAACCAGTGACTACAGAGCCTCCAGTATCATCATGGAGCCCGACTGCCCCTCCCAAGGCCTGTTCTCCCTCCTCTCATGCAGAAAAATGAACAGGAGAATCCATGGCAGGACTACCAGGTTTCTCAACAGCCTCATAACCCAGACTGTAAGAATCATGAGCACTCCTGCCTACTGAACCATGAAATCCCCACTGTACCAGATACTCCTCTCCATCAGTGCAATCTTTTTCACACTGTACCCTGCACCTTTTTTATTGGTGGCAAATACTCCCCTACTCCCCTCCAACTATATTGTGTTTATGTGTGTATTACACACACAGACACATGCACCATGATCTCAGGAATTTGTGGGTGTTTGCTGTGTGTGTGTGTGTGTGTGTGTGTGTGGAAAATGCCTTTGGCTTTGCTGCCACCTGGTGTTCATCCTGTGGAATTGTACTGTGATGAGGGGAGAGCCAATACATAACATAACACTTATTTTTTGGTCATTTTTACTGTCTGCTTTAGGTCAACACCTTTCAACACTCAGTGTAGTGTGTACAGCCACGGCTAACAGAGATTTTCATCACTGATTCATATGAAGGTTTTTAAAACATTAACTGTTGGTTTGTATTTGATTAAAATGTCTTGTTTATTCTATAACATTTTAGAAACTGTGCAAAATGTCTGTGACAATTTCCCAGAGCTTGGGGTGATTTTAACTTCCTGTTGTTGTTTATTTCCTGATTACCTGCTCCTGTACTAATGTGGATTGCCTGTGTCTAATTGTTTCATTTTGTATTTAAATCTCTTCTTTAATGTATTTTATCTTTTGTATTTAAATCCCTGTGTCTCTGCTCCTTGTCAGTTTGTCTGTCTCGGCCCTGCTGTTTTTGCCAGCTGGTTTTTACTGCTGTCTTTGCCTCCTTCTATTGTTTCTGTCTGTGGAATTTTGCTCCCTGTCCTCCCAGTATTCCCCAATGTTTCCCTGGTTTTTCAAGTTTGGTTTCCCTTTGGTTCATTTTTGGGACACTGTTGTTTTGATTATTAAATTCACTGCACTGCACCTCCCTGCCTGCATTTTGGGTCCTACACCTTGCACCACTGTGGTAAACACATGACACCTGATTTCCTCAGCAAGATATTCAGTTCTGGGTTAGATCCTGTCCATCAGAATATAAGCAGCAGCTCCTCTCTTCACTTTTAACCCCTTGTAGTCCTCAGACACTGTCCTCTCCAAGCTACTTTAAAATAAAAGCAGAGACATGTGAGGTCACATGTAGTCTTGGTAATGATTTTAAAATATAACATTCAGTGATTTCTGATGATATTCAGTTTTAAATGGGCGGGCCATAAACCCAATAATGAACACCATCAAATGGACATGTGAAGCATCTCAAATAGCACAACTTGTGTCAAAATAGAAAAGTAGGCCTCAGTATATGTTGCAGGGCTCTTACATTAAACTTGCTGCTGAAGTCACCACAGATCTCAGATTAATAGCCAACGAAATATTGAGCGGGAACTAGACCACTGATGTTTAACTCATCAGTACGATGACGCAGGCCACTGTTCCAAACTTTGACATTACTTGATATTAGCTACAAATGCTTGCTAAACCAGTGACATTTTGCAGGTTTGTGACATGACTTATGGCATCAATTAAAACTTTATTTGTTTTTATAAGGCAATAATATTGTACGTCAGCATTTGGGTTTACAGCTTGTGTCTGCTACCCCCTCATTGCCAAGAAAGAGCCAATTCAACTTTTAATACAAATGATTAATTACGAAAAATAAATTACTCAACATTTTGACAAAAACATTATTACTGCTCTTGGGATCTCGAGCTGATAAAACTATCCCATTTTCCAGATTATATTAAAATACCTTTACCAAAGTATAATTTTGAAGCAGGACCTAACATGTAGTATAAATACTTCTGATCCGAACACTTCTATCATTGACATGTTCATCAGCTATCATTTGAGGCACTGGATCTTTCCACCCTTGGGCAGAGTACTGAGCTTCTCATCTAACTCAGCAGGAAAGTCATTTCCTAAAATGTCAAATTATTCCTTATATTTACAGTTATGTCTATATCTTCATTCATCTCCTGCGTGGGAGTGGTCCCATTACTGTGCTTGATTTGAAGAGGAATAAACAGCTTTACAGACAAGTAGTTTATTTTGAGACTGAACATGTTGGCCAATATTTTTTTGGCCCAAAGTGTCCAACACTTCTGTGGTAGAATTGACTCTGTATTACAGTGTATGAATCATTGCTGAATCACAGTTAACATTGCTTCTGTAATACCTCACAAGGCTCACTTTAACATTTGATGTCAGACTGCCAAGGCACGGAGATTGTAACTCAGTGTCTGAGATATGCTGATTGTAAACTGTTCTTACTGGATTTAACTGGTTTTAAGAGACTCACTGTGACCATGTCCCCATTGCAGTTTGGAATAAAAGCCTGGTGGGATAACATATTAATCTCAGCCAACAGAGACTGACCAGAGTGTGTTTGTGTTTTTTTATTCATCACCTTCATTGTATCTGAAGAATTTCACTTCATGTGTTACTTTACATAACACATGTACACACATAATAATACAGTATTAACCCTGGAATGTACAATGGGAGATGATCCTCAATGCACTTATATAAAGGCGTATTTCTTGGATGAAAGGTGCCTTAAAAATACACACATTTTAAAATATATTTTTTCCTTCTTCTTACAATTATTAATATTTGTGGTAATAATGATACCAGTAATATTGAAGCAGCATCAGCAGTAGCATCATTACGTGTCTTGCATAAATATGTCATCACCTCTCTGGTCAGGTGGCTATTCAACCAATTTCAACTGTGTGATGAAGGAATTTATTTAAAATTAAGAAAAATAGCTTCAAATGTTAAGGGTCATTTTAACCACTACTTTGGTTTTTGCGTTCCAGGGTTATAGAAATCACAGCAGTGTGCCTCAGTATCTGCACGTATGAACTCAAATCTTTTTATTAGCTATCTGTCTCCATCATAAAAACACACAGTACTCAGCATAGTGAAGGAAATAAAACAAATAAAACAGATTTAAGGACACTTGATGTCTTGAGTATTTTTTGTGGTAGTTTCATTACAAATCCACAAGATGGGGGTTTAGCCCATCTTCATGTTTCTAACATTAAACTGCTCTCAGTGCAAAGAGTATGCAGTTTCCTATCAGGAATGTTGCAGCAAAGAAGTATTTATCATATTAAAATATTCCCTATAGTCAAATAATGGCATCAGTTTGCATCTACAAAAATGGTCTCCAGTATTTACTGACAATAAACATGCTTTACTGAATGGAACATGCTATGTTGAAATTATGCTTTTTATATCTATACTTTCGTAAGATCTGGAGTGTGTATTTTGAGAGCAGCACTGCACTTGTAAAAGAATCATCTTAACATGAAAACCTAAATATGTTCCTCATAAAACCCTTTGGAGTCTGTGTGTGTAGGTGGTGTTTGTGTGTGTGTTGTGTGTGTGTGTTTGAAAGCTTATCACTGGATGCTACTGGGCACTATCCTGGGGGTCGCAGCCACCCCGCACTGAACCCCGGGCAGTAGTAAGGGATGGAGCCATGGCAACCGGGGACAAAAACACCCCAGACAGAGCCGACCACCCAAGCAGTGAGTCCCCCCAGGCATCCTGGTTCGCAAGTTCCAAATTGCCACAGTCTTTGCCCTGCTCCCCACAGCCCATCCCCCGCCCAGCAAAGGGCCGCCAGGGGCACCCTGGGGCAGAACCAGTGAGTCCCCCAGCTTGGGCAAGTGGCATAGTGCAGACAGGTGCTAATGCGCACAAGACCCATTTTGAACATCCTTTGTCCCCTGTCAAGCACTCAGGGTCTGTTCATCGGAGCTGTTGGATGTCTTCATGGACATTTTCAACCTGTCCCTCACCCAGGCCTCTGTTCCCACCTGCTTCAAGTCCACCATGATTGTACCCCTCACCAAGAAAACCACAGTGACCTGCCACAATGACTATCGGCCTGTTGTATTGACCTCAACAGCGATGAAGTGCTTTGAAAGGATAGTTATGACCATCCCAGACACCCTGGACCCTCGACAATATGCGTATAGGAGGAACTGGTCCACTGAGGACGCCATCAACACCGCCATCCACACAGCCCTCACCCACTTAGAGGGCAAGGACACCTACATCAGAATGCTGTTTATTGACAACATATCAGCATTCAACTTGGCCGTCCCACACAGACACGCTGAGAAGCTCCTCACCCTTGAACTGACACCTTCCGTCTGCAACTGGGTGCTGTAATTTCTTACTAACAGACCCCAGTCAGTCAGAGTTGGAAACCAGATATCAGGCACCAGAATTGTAAGCACAGCCCTTGCTGTACAATCTCTTCACTTATGGCTGTGTGGCATCACAGACCCACACCAGCATCACAAAATTTGCGGATGACACCACAGTCATTAGAGTGATCACCTGTGGAGACATTGTATAGGGCAGAGGCGGCAGGACAATAATCTCTCCTTAAACACAAAGAAGACCAAGGAGATGATTATTGATCCTAGGAGGAAGGAGCAGCACACCCCAAATTACACTGGAGAGACACAGGTGGAGAGGGTGAAAACCTTCAAGTTCCTCAGGACAGATCAGTGAGGATCTCACCTGGTCTCACAACACCCAGCAGCTTCTGAAGAAGTCACAGCAGAGGCTCTACTTATTAAGGAGGCTGAGGAAATTTGGCATGTCCACCAAAATCCTCAGCAACTTCTATAGAAGCACAGTGGAGAGTGTCATGGAAGCTGCTCGGCTTAGGACAGGAAGGCTCTCCAGAAAATCAGAAAATCTCTGGAGCAGCCTTCCCGTCACTCAAGGACATTTACAAGTCAAGGGTCATCAGGAGGGCCCACTGCATCACAAAGGACACTTCACACCCACAACACAACCTATTCACACTTCTGCCATCAGGCAGACGCTGAAGGAGTCTGAAAGCAAGAACAAAGAGACTTGCAAACAGCTTCTTTCCACAGGCTGTCAGACTCCTGCACTCCCCCCAGTGACTGCTAATACTGCACAAGAGCCACTTTACTCCCCCTCCTTAATTTACAAGTTAGTGTCGCTTTTTCTTAGTATTTGTTACTTACTTAATTATCACTGTGTAATAATTTACTTACTGCTTGTACTGTTTTTTGTAGTACATCTTTGTAAGTTTTTTGTATTCTGTCTCCCATACTGTTGTGAGTTGTCGTATTGTCTAGTGCTATTGTCAGATTGTCTTCTATTGCTGTTCAACTGGTGTGAAAAGCATGTACAAAGTTAGAATTTCATTGCATTGTCTGAGTGACCATACTCTTACAACGTATATGACAATAAAAATCACGAATCTTGAAATTCTCACCAGGCTGTCAGGGATGTGCTTATATTGATGCTTTTCATACAGTTGTGGTGTTTTATGGTGGAACTGATGAAGGGTAAATTACAAAGTTCCATCTCTTTATAGTATGTTTGTTCTATGTCTATGCATGATAGGTCAAGTGGGTTAGGCTTTATCCATGTCAAGATGTACTGTCGTCTATTGGGAATGAAGTAATAATCAAAGTTTGTTGATTGTAAATCACAAAGATCTTTGGCTTTTTGTCTTCAGATTGATGTGAGGGGGTTTGTTTTTCCATCAGAATTTTGAAACATTTGAATCTAATGTTTTGAACCACTTTGCAGGAGGCCGAGTAGGAATCATGGAGAAGAGGTAATTCACTTTGGGCACTTTGCATCACTTCTAACAACAGGAGGAAATGGAAGTTTCATCTTCGAGGGTTGTGAGCAGCAACTGACCCTGCACTGCATTTATGTCCAATCTTTGTCAAAAAAAATATTTGTGGGACACACATTTGCTCAGCCTCGTCTTCCTGTCGTAGCACTCAAAAGTAACGACGCGACTCAAAAGTGCTACCTCGACTTGGCTGTTGCCCATTTGTGCATTTCTGTTTATTGTTCATTTCTCAGAAGAGGAGAGGATTGTCCAGCACGGCCACTCCTGCGGCTACGCCTCCGTCTGAGTGCTCTGAATTCTTGGTCCGGAGCAGGTGGCCCACACACTCATTCATCACCATGTCCTCACCTTGCCTGGGAGGAAACGAAGAGAAATGATGAGACTTTGCAACACAACGCTTAAAGATTTTGTCTAACCTTTTTTTTTTGTTTTGTTTTTTTACAGTGAGATAAGGAGCTAATGATAGACATTATCCTTTTATTTGCAGTGCGTACAATAGCAAAATGAATTTCTTAATTCTACTCTTATTCTTTATCACACTTGACAGCACAGTTTTATAATATAAAAAATATCCCATACCTGACATATGCTCCAAACACCCCCAGTTCACTGAGACAGTTACTGATCTGGAGGGGGGCATCCCGCCTCAGCAGGTAGTTCTTGGCCGGGCTGGGCTGGATCTTATCCATCAGAATATAGGCCATCCTCTCTGTACTGCCCTTCATTCCCTCCAGGACCTTGCAGATCTCTGATCCATAGATGTTGTTCCCTAGGGAAATGGCATTGCAATGAATGTGTTAATAAACCATGAAGAAATGGACACTGTTGGTAATGGTAGAAAAATGGTAATTTCTCCTGCACAATGTACTGTAATGGAGACGTTTAAGTGTGACTTCAAACAGCTTCAAGTTGCTGAAACTAATTTGACAAGCTACTACCTGCAATATAATTGTAGGACTGCTCAGAGCTGTGGACGTAATGTGTCTCTTCAGAGACTTCACCTGGCTGGAAATATTTCCAAAAATCTCTTACTAACTCTAATCATAGGCAGTTGTGTCTGTAGTGAGTAATAATAAAAATCAGTTTCCGTAGCTGACTCTCTGGCACTTTCTGGTTCAAACTTAAAATATCCATATTATATCCTGTATGTTGAGAAAGGTTATCGAACCAGTCTTAAGTAAACCGAGCTCTGGGAGACAGCTACTATACAGTGTGCAAACTGATACTATTAGAACAGCGTTGAAAGAAAAATGTTCACATGTACAACAACTACAGCTGTGTTGTGTAACTGAGCAGCATTCAGAAACCTTAGGCAATTTGAAGACTTTCATGGTGACCCCCTGAGGGACACTTGACTTGAGACTTGTTTTGGATGTTTACCATCCAAACAACTGTGTTGTGTTATGTCGTTCACAGCGGGAGCTGTGGTAAACACTGCCATGAAGTTAATCAGCTGTGTGGGTTGGTGACGCGTCTCTGTGGTCGTACCTCCTCCTTCTCGCTGAGGTTTCAGGACAAAGCGGTCTGGTGCTGCCAAAGCCATTGCTACTGTTTTGTCACCATCTGGGCCCTGAAGGTAAGAGCAACAACAGAGAAATGTCACAAGGTGAGAGAACGAAAGAACAAACACTTTCCCGATCCATCCCTTTTAACCTAATATTAATGTTCAACTTTGCAATAAAAAAAACAAACCCTGTAGGTTGTGTTATTTTCTCACCTCGTCTAAAGTGTAGAGGCCGGTGAACGTCGCTCTGATCTGCTCCACTACCTGAGGCTGGTCCGGGAAGAACTTCTCCAGAACCCCAGGTCTTGCGAGCACCTGCTGGACCTTCTTGGTTCCGGCCAGGTGCGCGCTGATGTCTGGACACTTCACAGCCAGAGAGCGCTCCATCAAGAGACGAGCATCCCAGGTCTACAATTTAGAAAGTACGACAACAACAAAAAAAACAAAACAAATCTTATTCTGGATTTGAACCTGTCTTGACACTTCATAACACAGTTTGACAGGATGCGATGCATTTTGATCATCAGGAAAGTTCCATTCAGCTGCACAGTGTTTGCAAGTCACACCAATCCACTTCTATGTATATATATATATATACACAATAACTGTGTGTCAGTCCTTGCTACGTGGCAGCTTAAAAAGAAAAAGAGTTGTGTCAGTCTCTTGGAATGTAACTCGGTCAGTATGGCAGACCTACAGCCTATAGGTCTGCAGAAATCATCCTGTCATCTTCACAACTACTGAATCTAGGAATAAAGAAATAAGTAGAGACCTGTTCAGACACGTAGTTCTGTGGCATGTAGCCGTTTCTGAAGTACACCACTGCAACCTCAAGACCATCACTGAAAACAGAGTGACAAAAATCCAGAGTCAGTAAAACTGTAAATATCTCTTACTGCCCTGTATAACATACCATTTTAATTTGTGATTTTAATACAACTTATCCACACTTACACAAAGAGCCTCTTGTCCTGATCCAGGGATCCAGTTCTACAAACATCGTCAAATTGCTTTCTTACTGTCCGAATGTTTCTGAAACACATGGAGAACATCCATCCCATTTAGTGTGCATTCCAAAATCCCCATTTCCATCTGGATGAAGGACAAACTTTTTGTGCAAACAATCAAAAAAAGGTCCATTTAAAATAAGGGATCTAAATATGTGAATCAATGCACAGAGCCCAAATACAAAATGACACAGTGAAATTACATTTGAATGATTGCATTGCATTAGTCATTACCATATCACATTTATTGCTGTCTAAGTGCACTGGGGAATGTTGGACTTCTTTGAACAGAGCTCCTCAGCACTAACACCTTACCTCTTCCACAGTTCATTCTCAACATATCGCTGATCAAAGATGTTCCTCTGGCTGTCCTCCACCAGGAACATGACGACTGCTCTGTAACCACAACCATTACTGCTGTAAAACAACTTCACACATCATTCTGGATACTGAGTTGTTGGCACTGTGTGTTACAAGAATTGTTTCTCATTGACAGTTCATTTTGTATTGAGGTAAACTTTCTCAAATAAAGTTTCTGCACTTTAAGGTAGTATTGCTTTTTATATTCAAATGTCCTGAAGAGTCTGAGGAACAAAAAACAAATGTCAAAGTGTCCGCATACTTATGCTCAGGACGGTACATGGTTCCTACCTCTCTGATCCATAGAGCTCCCAGGCTTTAGCCATGGCCCCAGCCAGACCCGCGGCTGGGTTATTGTCGAGGATGCGCTGGCTCTCCTCCAGCCGGCCGGCCACCTTAAGGATGTATCTTTAGAGCGAGGTGAAGGACACTTTTGGCAATTTTGTTCACAGCAAATGATACTGTACATTATGACCTTCTGACCACTTGCTGTTTCAGTCTCTGATTAGATAAAGAAATAACTGACAAAGCAGCAACACACTATCTTTTGCCTTGGCAAGAGATTTTACACCATGGGTCTTTGGCTTTTGACAGCGGACAACATATGACCAGAGTCTTGAGTCCTAGTGGGTGATATGTTTTGCATGAAAAATGGTGAACACCAAAAGATTTTCCATGACAGTTACACACATCTGTAACTTTATAAAAGACACAACCCCTGTGTGACGGGCCAACGACTGACTTACCGGTGTACATCTGGCGTGCGTGATGAGAGACCTCCGAAGCTCGCGGCAAAGGTATTGATCTCGATCTGCTTTAGGGACGACGTGCCGCCTTCTCTCTGGTCCAGCATGTAGTCGGACCGATTCAGACCCAACACAATAGACTGGGAAGAAGCAAAGAACCAAACTCCACTCAGGCTCCTTAGACAATGGATCAGGGCACATGGCCCGGCATGCTCTGTGCAGACTGAGCTTGGCCCATCATACTGCACAGAGGTGAAACAATACGTGGATTAATCAATGGACTGATGAGCAGGAACAATGTGCAACAATTCTTCTAATGAAAAGAAAAAAAACTTTTTTACTTCAATGATTATTATATTAGATAGATAGATCAAGCAACTATTATTGCTTAATTTAGAGTGACAATGATAATAATCATTACATACTGTGTTATTTTATTACCTGACTCACTGTGGTCACTACTCAACAATGCTGAAATCTGAGCATTAGGTGAAACAGGCAGCTGCCCAGGGGACAGAAAGTTTGGGGGAATGTCAGCAAGATGATTGTGTTAATCATGGTTCCAGTAACAGAATTAACAACAAAAACAGCCTTTAGCAAGTACTGCCCGCCCCTGAACTGTCAGTCACAAGTCACAACAACACCTTCGCTCCTCACGATGTTCCAGCGGCTCTGAACGCGGGGGACGACGGGTGCCGTTTGAAACGCAACCGCGCATCACTTGGCCCAAGGGACATTAACACTGACTGACTGACGGCAAACGCTGCATTAACTGGAGGAACGATTCAGTTATTGTCAGATCAGATGAGGTCCAAGCCTTCACAAGGACAAAACCAGAGAGAAGAGGAGCAGGAAGAAAAAACCCGGAGGGAAGTCCTCATACGCTAAGAGTAAGATGTCAGTTTGTGTGTGCACATGTCATTGCTGCTACAGTAGCTGCTGGATTCAGACCAGCTGAAAGATATGAATCTGAATGGGAAGCCACCTGTGGTGGAGAAAGTACTCAGAACCTTTACTTAAGTAAAAGAACAAACAGAGCAATGTAAAAATACTCCATGAGGAGTAAAAGTACTGCATAAAGTACTACAGCTACTGCTAAACTGACAACCACTGAAAAATCAGCGTCTCTGGATGGGAAAAATCCAGATCTAAGATGGCCTCCTATCAGGTAAATCCAGTTTTTGCTTGTATGCGCTATGCTACTTTGATGTAAACGGCACTGCTGCACAGAGACTGCGCAGAGGCTCAGGCATCTGAGCCTTTGTGCAGTCATTACTACTGCCTGACTTACCTGAGACCTCCCTTCTTCCAGGATCTGCTGGTGGATCCGGAACAACCTCGCAGTGAAATCATCCACTGCAATGGTGCTAGAAAACAAAACAGCCCTGGGTTAAAATCCTGACCACAAACATCCCGATCTTCTAGTTCTTCTAGAAGACAGACCCACCTGGAGAATTCAACAATAAAGTGATATTTAGCTTTGTGTTGCCAAACTGATCTACAATTTCCTGCCACCAATCACAGGCAGGCTGGCATGCTACCTCGCAAGTGCGTCTCCCAGGAAGTCGGGATCCCGGGTGATCTTGTCCACCAACGTGTTGTAGTGTGTTTGCACGGCGAGAGCCTGGAGGAACACATTCCTGGGCACAGGCGTGGGGAAGAGCGTGAACGGGGCATAGGTCACCAACTGAAAAACAAGTTGTAAAATGCAAGGCTGACATCAAAACACAAAAAAGACACAGCCACTCCATGGCATGCGAGGAATGAGCATTTGGAAGCAGATTTTTTTTTTACATGACTGCACACTGAACAGGCCCGTTTTAACAGCCACTGGGTGTGCACACTGCTTCTCACAGGGAAGCCACAAATTCAATTTTGAATAAACCTCATCATCTAACGTTGTTGGAGAAAGAGTTCTGCCGCCTGTTCTATAGTGTAAAGCTGCGACAAGACTTTTCATGAAGTCCATCCAGTTTGGGTGAATGCAATGAAGAATGTTTGCAGTTTTTATACGCTCTTCTACAGCCTTGATGGTAATGTTGCCGCATTCACTTCAGACATATGCATATTTATACAAACTGTGCCTGTACTCCTACATAAACGTGACTTGGAGCACATGAAACCTTGCCATCACATCTGAACAGGGCTATGCAAAGCAAGTCAAGGAAGTGGCACAACATATTAAATGCAGTCAAATGCTACTGCAAACTGCAAAACGCCTGTTTTTCCACCCCTCACCTCTGAGGAGTTGGGAGTCTCTTGGATCCTCATCAGGACACCATGCAGAAGTGCTGCATCTTTAGCCACATCTGCCAGGTCTTTAATCAGAGCAGTGTTCATCATCACCTCATCTGGTACGGCCTGGGCCATGGTGAGTCACCTGAGGTGAGAAGAGATGATGGACACAGGGGTTATTCACATGTACATGCAGATCTTTTGAGTAGAGCATGGTCACACGATCATCCCTGGGTAACTCACCTTCCCAGAACCACCCTCATCATACACATCCCCATAAAGCAAATTTTAGAACGGGACTTTAAGCGAGCTCCCTCCACATGAGCCCACTGCCTGAAGCAGAACGAATCCTAACAGGACTGCACACTGCATACACCTGTTTTGACAGCCACGGCATAACAGCCCACTGGTGTGGCCTCACTTTGTCAAATCACACACGTACCTTCATATCTGTTGACTTTGTTCCTTACTTTTATTCGGTTTGTGTTTTTTTTTTTTCAATCGAATCCTCACGAAACAAAGCAACTTATTTTGCTGAATATGCAACGACCTCAAGAATAATTGCATTCAACGACTCTTGTCAGCTCTGTATCCAGAGTCCCTTTGTCACATAATGTACTAACTAAAGAGTGTAGCCATTTGGCTTTTACAGCTGACTCATGATGATCATGAAGAGTTGATATGACTTGTGTCGCTGACGGATTTTAAAACTATTTTGCCGTTGGAGTCTTTAATACCGTTAATGCCCATGGTGTATACACTCCCTCTGGTTCTCACAATGAATCCAGAAATTCATTTATCAATTTCATTATTTGATGTTGAGTGTTCTGCCTATTCTATAGTGTCAAACGCCGCATAGACATACATCACTTGAAGCCCATATGGTGGCTGGTGGTAGCAGCTAACAAGATATATACCTACCTTCGGGCAAGCGGGCTTCACCGGTCAAGTGTTTTGTTTCCAACACGTGTCTCACAAGCACGACGTGACCGTCTTCATCAACCGAGTTCCGCTGTGTTTCGAAATGAACTTCTATCCTGTGAAACGCTACGAGGAGAGACAAAATCGGCGCAGCAAGCTGGCCGGTATGAAAGACCCAGAGGTGCTGTGCGTCCACTCACTGGCAATCGCTGATTGGCCGGGGAGGGGGTCCTGCTCATTGGCTACATAGAGCCACTCGTTTTGCTCAGCCAATCAGTGCAGATGCGTCACTGAGGCCGAGGTAAAGCAGCTGAGCTGCAACACGCTGACAGAGGAGTGATACGGCACCTTACGAAAGGAAGTTGACAGGTAGGAGGCATATCTGTGGTTTCCATCAGGCATGCGGCACACATGTGACTGGATCCGCTCACTTTGTATTGGGTACTTGTGTACAGGCAGTTTATTGCCTGTAGTGGATTTAAGTCGATGCGCTCTCACGTGTGGATAAACAGACGCTGAGTCGCGTAGTGCTTTGCCGCTAAGAAGTGAAACGAGAGTCTTATTCTGAACGAAGTTATCAGAACGGTTGTGTAAAAGACTAAAGACGTTAACCACGCTAAACAAGTCCTACCGGCATAATGTTTATCCACAGTAAAACGCGCACTGTCATGCTGTGAATCAGCTTTTGGGTCTGCGCGCTGACGCGCAGGAATACGGTTCCACAGCTGAGAAAGGAAGGCGCTGTCGAACTGCAATACAGTGGCTCGCAAAAATATTAATACCCCTAGAACTTTTCCATATCTTGTCACGTTACGGACACAAACTAATATATTCTATTGGAATGTTACGTGAAAGACCAATAGAAAGTGACACACAATTGTGAAGTACAAAGAAAAATGAATATACATCTTTTTTTTTTTTTTTTTTTTTTACAAATAAAAACCTGAAAAGTGCAGTGTGCAAGAGTGTTCAGCCCCGTTTTCTCAAAGTGCAACGAGCTGCCTTCAGAAGTTGCTTGATGATTGCTGAATGATGGAATGTTGACCTAATGACTAAATAGAGTCCACCTGTGTGTAATCTAAACTCAGTACAAAGACAGCTGTTCTGTGATCACTTTAGAGCACAGGTAGGGGATAAAGTTGAGATGTTTAAAGCAGGGTTAGGCTATAAAAAGATTCCCCAACTTTTCAATCCATCATTAGGAAATGGAAAGAGTATGGCACAACTGCAAACCTACCAAGATGTGGTCGTCCATCTAAACTTACAGGCTGAACGAGGAGAGCACTGATCAGAGATGCAGCCAAGAGGCCCATCGTGACTGTGGACGAACTGCAGAGATCCACAGCTCAGGTGGGGGAATCAGTCCACAGGACAAATATTGGCTGCGCACTGCACAAATCTGGCCTTTATGGAGGAGTGGCAAGAAGAAAGCCATTGTTCAAAGAAAACCACAAGAAGCTCTGTCTGCAGTTTGCCAGAAGCCAGGTGGGGGACACTGCAAACATGTGGAAGCATGCTCTGGTCAGATGAGACCAAAATTGAACTTTTTGGCCTAAGTGCCAAACGCTATGTGTGGTGGAAAGTTAACACTGCACACAACTCTGAACACACCATCCCCACTGTCAAACATGGCAGTGGCAACATCATGCTCTGGGGGTGCTTCTCTTCAGCAGGGACAGGGAAGATGGTCAGATGGACAGAGCCAAATACAAGGCAATCTTGGAAGAAATTCTGTTGGAGTCTGCAAAAGATGGGGCTGGGGCAGAGGTTCACCTTCCAGCAGGACAACTACCCCAAACATAAAGCCAGGGCTACAATGGGATAGTTTAAAACAAAGCATATTCATGTGTTAGAATGGCCCAGTCAAAGTCCAGACCTAAATCCAATCGAGAATCGTGGCAAGAGCTGAAAACTGCCATTCACAAATGTACTCTATCTAAGTGAGCTTGAGCTGTTTCGCAAAGAAGAATGAGCAACAATTTCGGTTACTAGATGTGCTAAACTGGTAGAGACGTACGCTGAAAGACTTGCAGCTGTAATTGCAGCTGAAGGCATTTCCACAAAGTATTGACTCAGGGGGGCTGAATACTTTTGCACACTGTACTTTTCAGTTTTTCATTTAAAAAAAAAAAAAATATTGTATTACAATAGCAAATTCCATTTATGGGGATACTGGAAACAGACTGGAAACAGAAAAAAAGAATTGGAATAAGGTCCAAGATCTTCTGGAATAAGTGACTGTCTCAGTAAATATAATATTGCCAAACCTATTTTGGAAATATATGTAATAAAGTTGAAAAGTATGTCACGATCACAGAGATATTTTGAAAGACCTTACATGTCACCAGCTCTTCTTTGCGCGTGCGCTGTGAATTGGATGAATTGTGGATTTAAGAATAAGAAGTGAAAGGAAAGAATTAAAATACCTCAATGTCAAAAAAACGTTCAAACAAATCATCAGGGCAGGGATTCTCCAAATCTCAGCCTACTCTGCACCCACAGAGGGAGCTAAAGCTTTTCTGGCTTAAAGTCACAAAGATCCTCCTTCAGGCTTCCTGAGGTTCTGTGCAGATGGGCCTTCAAGCTGATCAGTGGGTTCACTCGTATCTGTTGTTTCAGCATATGAGGAAGGGAGAGTGATGACCAAAGACAGCAAGTGTACTTGGACGATGTCTCGTTTGGCACCAAATGACACATCCATACAAATGCAGAGCGATCTGGGGGAACTGTGTGATTTTGCGTTGTGTTTGTGTGTGGACTTGTAGATGGCGAGTGGACAGCTGTCGAGGGCCGAGGCCTTGGCGTGCCCAGGCTGCTTGCATGCCTGCCACGTGATGCTCTTCTCTGACACGAAAACTCAGCTGTTTGGGAGAATTCCCATCAGGCATATTGTATTGGTGAGGAAGAGCACAGTGTGTGTGTGTGTGTGTGTGCGTATATGTGGAGTGGTGTGTCAATGAAAACGGTCCTTGCCCTACTGTACATGCGCACCTTTCTGCCTGTTCGCATTCAAGCACACTCGTGTTTGTATCTCTGCTTCTGTGAGTGTGTGTCTGTGTGTTTTTGGTGTTTGTGTATCAGCGTGCGTTACAGCTTCTGTCATTCCCCACAGATGCAGATGCGCTTTGACGGTCTGCTGGGTTTCCCTGGCGGGTGAGTCATTCCTGATGCAGTTTTGTTTTCTGCTCTTCTGTGCTCAGGTTTGTAAGTCTCTCTTTTTTCCGACACAGATGAGCCCGTCAAAAGATAAACCTTTTACGGCACAGAACAAACAAGCACTTATTGTCTCTAGAATACTCAACCCACAAGGATGAACAGAGAAAGATAAGAGTGTGCATGACGGGTTCCTCTGTAAGGTGCCTTATCTTGCCTTATAAACCCATTTGCAAATTGTGATCATCACACACATACTGCTTAATTAGTCCTGAAGTTAATTCGACTCACTTGTGCCTTTTTATCCGTGATTTACAGCCCAGGCTGCCAGAAATTCTGGGGCATCATTCACCAACACAGTGAAATTATATAAAAAATGAGGAATGAGGATATGTGCAAAACAAATGGATGCTGCTAATGCAAATGAGGGCAATGGTTAGAATCAGCTGCGTGTACCAGTTTCACCAATTACACACCAAATGTACAGTATAGTCTGTCATTGTCATAATGTGCTCTTTTTGCAGTTAGTAAACGGATCATTAACTGCTAACATAAAACGTTCCAATACATGCACCTCCATGTCTGTCACTGCCAGTTCAACTTCACAAATACACAGCAAAATACTATTCAAGTAATTGCGGATCATAAAACATGGTCAGGATATCCATAAGTGTTAGGGATGTGGATATGGACAGAATACCTGCACCTCAGTGCAGAAGTGACAGACACTGGCTGGGCTGTGACAGAGACACTAGTGCACAGTTAATCAACAGGCTTGATTATGTTAGAATAACACAGGGATATTAGAAACCCAGTGTTCCATATCAATATGGTTAAAAGTCATACCGGGAACCTGTTTTTACTTTATTATCTCATTAACATGCTTTGTCTGTGACATGACACAGACCAGAAGTTAAGAGTTAAAATGATAAAATATTACTGTGCATTAGTATCATACTGATTATAAATAATCTGACTAATTTTTTTAAATATTGTAATTTTAAGATCAGTCCCCTAAGGGGCACCGGTCCACATTTGAAATAGGGACAGTAGTCCATTTTCACTTGTCTCTCACTTGAGACTAAAAATCTAGTGACTTGTGAGTTTCTGATGATTTGAGGCAGCACTACCTCAGTTTTGGGCTTTGAAATGCAGTGAGCTTTTCAATCAGTCTGAGGAGTCTCAGGAGGACAACTCAGCTGCCGCTGTTTATCGACTTTCGTATCTGATTCTGGCCTTTGACCTCCCACCTCCCACACTTCAGACTCGTTAAGCCATCAGAGGAGACCCTGGAGGCGGGACTTAGCAGGGAATTGTCGGAGGAACTTGGAGTGGCCCTTCCTGTATCGGTAGACGACCATGTGGCCTCTTGTCATGCCCCTGCTTCATCCCCCTTATCCTCCTCCCCCCGTCTTATCACTCACTTCTATGTGAAGAAGATGGAGGAGGAGCAGATTGCGGAGGTGGAGAGAACAGCTGCATCCACTGCAGTAGATCATGGACAGGAGGTAATGTGTGTGTGTGTGTGTGTGTGCGTGTGAATCACTGATTGCAGCCATTTACCTGATCTCATGCTCCGGTTCTCTCTCCCTCTCTAGGTTCTGGGGATGGTCAGAGTCCCGCTCTACACCACGAAAGGCGGGGGAGGCCTCTCTTCTTTCCTGTCGCACTCGTTCATCGGCAACGCTCGCTCCCAGCTGGTCGACTCTCTGCTGCGCTTCAACCTGGTCTCCCAGAAGGAGCTGCACAAAGCCCTCACACACTCTCTGAAGACGCACGCACACTCTGCAGAGGACCTGGAACGGGCCCTTGTGCTGACAGAGGTGAAGAGGAAACAGTTTTGACAACTTCCTCTCAGGCCAGCTCATAGATTCAGTTTGGCCCTACAACACCGTCCTTCAGTCACACACTAAATCCTACACACAGACATTCACAGACACACATGCACTCATACTGATTCTGAGCTTGTGACTCATAATTGCCCGCTGTGCATCAGACAGTTTGGGGAAAACATTATCAACTCCTTTCCCATTAATGGAAATGGAAATAAAAAATGATAATTTTCAAGCTTTTTCTGTCATTTTACTCCTTTAAATCATCAGCATGTTGTTGAATTGAATCAGTGAAACTGAACTACAAATTATAGGGAATTAATTGGTTAGTGCAGTCAACACTTCATCAAACCAAGCTACTGACAGTGCATCCAAAAAACAGACTGAAAAGGCAAACCATGAAGGGAGACATACAAGACATTGCAAAGGACTGTGCTCCCTTATATGGTAATGCATATGCACACTGTGTCATTCTGTAACTGACAGGATCACTGGGGCACGATCAGCGGAAATTTACCCAGTCAGGTAGAAGTCTTCGTCTGTCTTTGTTCTACTAGCATTTTCGGTGGTTCCTTCCAAGAAGTTATAAGGCGCAGCGCCACTGGTGCAATCCAAGGATTAATTACGTCCGCGACATACTATATGGCCTGCAGGCGAAGATTTGATTTTGTTTAAGTGTACCCTCGGTGCACATAGCACGCCTGCACCAGATGTTAGCAGCCTCATTCTCAGACAGTATTACGGGCAGTTGAGCAAGAACAGAGGCAGGATGCTGCCTGATATGGAGTTTGTACAGTGTGAATTTGTCCACAGCTTTTTTTTTTTGCAGGTGAATTAACCTGACATGCTGCTGCTATAATACATATTAATATAACGCTGAGGGAGAACAGCAAAACACTGAGTTTATCTGTGGTTCATTAATCATGCAGCGGGCTTCCTGCTCTGCATTCAGCATGATAAAACAACCTGTGTTCAACAGTGTTTGATTAATGGGATATAGAATGTACGTAAAAGATGAAGCATGCTGCAGGAAGGACAATCATCTGCTATTCAGCTATACAGTTTCCTAGAAGTTATTCCATTTTACAGGGAAAGGCACATCCATTGACCTTAACTGCACACAGGTCGACTTGTGCTGGAGCAGGTGTTAATACAATTAGTGATGCAGGTAGAATTCATTTGCACAATGTGCTGTACTGATGGAGATTGTCTTTTTTCTCAGCTATCAGGAGGAAAGATGCACATCCGGTGCAACAGACAGAAAGCAGAAAGCACAGTAGATGAATAGAATGCAATGCTGTTGTCTGTGATAGTGTTTATTTGTGTCTGTGTGTGTGTGTGGGGGGGGGGGGTTGGGGTATACACGGCTGCTTCCTCGAAGCATGCAGGTATGTGTGTATGCGATGCGGGAAAACTGCATCTACCACACATGAGTGTGTGAGGAGAAAGGATCCTGTCATGTGATGGTGTTGTAAGGGTGAATAATACAAGGTCATCAGAAGAAGGAAAAAAAACAACAATGGGAGAGAGAAAGGGATGGAGGGAGGGAGGGCAGTGCAGCCGAGGGATGGATGGATGGAGGGAGAGAGACTGGGAGCGAGGGATGCTGAGGGAGAAAAGCGGTATATTCATAGCAGCAGCGGTATTTATAGCCGCCCAGAGGAGAGGAGTGCGCTGGGGGCGTGGCTTGGGTTGTGGCTTTCTGCACTGCTTCACAAGGCTGACAGGGAGAGGGAGGGGATGGGAGGAGAGAGGCAGCTCTGGTGCCAGTGAGAGAGAGCGAGAGTGGAGGCTATTTGGCATATTTGTCAGGAGAGGGAAGAAAGGAGGCAGGGAGGGAGGGCTGTTTTTGAGTGTGTGCCTGGGAAATGAGAGAGAGAGAGAGAGAGCGAGAGAGGAGGGAACTGAGCTGAAAGAAATCTGTCAGAATCAAACACACTGCTCTCCCTGTGTGTGTGTGTTTGTGTGTGTTTGTGACAGAGAGAACGAGGGATGAGAAGAGAGGAGGAGAGCGGAAGAACAGACAGAAAGAGACAGCCGAGGAGCACAAAGTGAGGTATGTACTGCTGTCACGCTGCTCGGGAATCCAATAAAACCTGTGTGTAAACGTGTGTGTGTGTGTGTGTGTGTGTGTGAGTGAGTGTATGCATGCTTGTGCACATGCGTGACTAAAGTGAATGTGTCTGTGTGTTTATATATAGTTTAGTGTTTTAAAGGGACACTGTATTCACTTGGGGTTTTCTAAGTGGACAAATGGAATGTGGGTTGCAGACTGTTAGGGGTATCAATTATGTAATACGTGTGCACCATTTTCGGTGTTGATGCTCTGTGTGCGTCTCTGTTGTGTAATTATACTGATGTGGCCATTGTGTGGAGCGCTGCTCCAGTCCACTGGCCATATGGGCTGATTTACAGCCATTGTAAATATATCTCAGCACTCCTGAGCTGTTTAACCAGTGGGACCTTAATCCTCCCCCGCTGTATCACCTGCACTATTGACAGATGATCCACCTTCTGTTATTATATGATTGAGATAAGCAAATGGCTTAAACAGTGGCATCTTCAAGTAGCATCCCCTTTGTGCTCTTATCAACAGAGATCATCATGGCTATGTCACAGAGCAGCCAGGCTTAAGACATGAGAGATCTTGCAGACAGTCTTTTTTGGGTTTGTTTGATGAGTTGAAGTTGACTTAATCCTAATTCAAAGGAAGTCCAGTTTAAGTGTCAGGTGCAGTAAACACACGGTATGGTTGGGTTGCCCTTGGAAAAGAAAGTCCAGTCAGGTCGAAGAGGCAAACCCCTGACCTCAAACAAAGTGACCGCCTTGCCTTCACTGCTCCTCAGGTGCATACAACGAAATTATTTCTTTTCATTCGCTGCACTTGCGCATGTATAAAGTGGTGCTGATTCTGATTGGATCCGCTTTCCCACGCACAGGTCACCTGTGAGCTGTGGTGGGCAACAGGCATCTCAAAAGGAAACGTGACATTACCAGAATAACTGTAACATGTATGTTTTTTCCTCCGCATATGAAACAATATGATCAATGTTTATAATTGCCTGGCAATGTTGTTCTAGTGGTGGAAGAAGCATTCAAGTAAACCTAGGAATAAAACAGTGAAGAAAAGCTCTGGTGCATCATGAATTTAAAAATAAACGCACATAAGAATTAGCATCAAAATGTACCTTGGATGAAAGTACTTGAGTAACACAGAATGGACCCTTTTTTGATTATGTGTAGTATATTACAGTATTATAATTTTTGATGCTCAAAGCATCAAAGTAATGTTGCCTCTGGTAAAGGTGGTGGTACTCTAAAGTGCTTTATGTATGGTTGTGCAGCTTAATTTGTAATGCATCATTTATTTGTTGATTTAGGAGAAGTAAATGCACCCTGTAAAAATGTAGTGGAATACAAATGTGAAATAGCATAAAATGGAATTACTTCGTAAAGTAAAAGTACCTTAACAATTGTAGGTAAGCATTTGAGTAAATGCATTTAGTTGCATTCCAGCACTTCCAGCCCACATTTTTCATATGCAGTCACACCATGCAGTCCAGTAGAAAGTAGGCCCAGAATTGGCAGCAGAGTCAAATGTAAATTGACCCCTCATTTGCTCTGTCACTGAAAGTTCCACTGCCGGAAAAATGCCGACGGAGAAGTGAAGGTTTCAGCGCGGGCTGGGGAGCATGATGTGGGCAGCCTGACAGCCTCTCACCCCTCACACTGCCTGACTGTTAAGGACTGTTTTCATTTATTTGTACTTATTCATACTTTTCCATGTTTGCTCTCTGCCAGGACCTACAGGTATGCATTGCGCAAACATTACCTGTAAATGATCTTTCACATAAAACTTGACCACAGCAGGATGTGAGGAACGTAGACTGCAGCAAAAGGTTTTCTGTGCCCTTCGGCTTTCATTTTGCGTCACCGACCGGTGCACAACTGCGCCCAGTGCTGTTGCAATTAGTTACCATGACTTCTCTACCTACAGTGTGTAAAATATACCTACTATACCTAGTAACCTGCCAAAGCCAATCATTTCACCTTTTTGCAATTGTATGCCCTTTTACTATATGCACAGTATTTAAGTCATTGGTGGCCACACTTTTTTATTGTGATGCTTCATTTGCCATTCTCCACTGCCTCATCAGTAACAAGCCATATCTGTGGCGTGTGTTTTGGCAGTGATGAGAACCAGTATTCAACTGCTGCTGGAAACTTTCTGTGAGAACTGCAGGTTCAAAGCCTAAATCCTGTGGTGGCTTATTATGATATGGTTTCCTGTTTGCTACAGCAGCTGCAGCACATGCAGTATTTTGAGGATGCTCTGTATAATAGTGTAGAGAGTCTCTGGCAAGAAGCAAACTTTGCCAGTGATATGCTGGAGTTGGATTTTGCAACATAGCTAATCTTGCATTGGCCTAAATCTCACAACACTCAAGCTAGTGTGAAGGAGCCCTATACCTGTTGCAGTGTGGCATGGTTGACAATGTGAGCAGCGTTCTTATTGGTTTTCACAACCGCAGCAGCCAATGAATGAGCTGAAATCAGATCAGCATCCTGTTCTATGAGAAGAAGGCTTAGAATCTGATTGGCCACTGTAGTGGGATTGTGCCACATTTGAAAGTAGGAAGTACACTGTCTGCCTCTTACAAACCTAAAGTTGCCAGCAATAAAACTGCTATCACTTAATTCAACACAGGGAGAATTTTTGCTGCCACATCTATGACCAGTGTGTTGTTTTCTCTGGACCCAAAAGCAGACACAGACAGGTAAGGTGAAAGGTTTCTGTGTGTATTTATTGTCAGACAGACAAAAGAATGGGGCAGGTGGTGTAGCCAGCTGGAGATCCTGATCATGAACAAACACAAGACCAAGTATTATTTTCATTCATAAGTTTAACTAGTAGAAAGCACAAGAGTATTGGCCTGGGTCTATACCTGACAATACTGAGTCAGTTCACTGACCTAATTACTGTTGAACGTGTGATCTCCATTGATGCTTCCTGTGTACTTTCACAGGAAATAGACAAGACTCTACCAACTTGTATGTAGTATCATGACAGTAACAGAAATAAGAAATGACCTGGAGGTATTTCAACCCAGATGCAGAACAACTGTTAACAAGGACAGGCATTAAAAGATGTGTAATTTAACCAAACTGCAGCAGCAAGTCTGTCCATTCTGTGCAAGACCTGATATCAGCAGCGGATGATTGTTTGGGTTTGTAGTGGTTTGAATTACTAAATGGTCTCTACAGTAAGACTCGTGGGCCAGACACATCCGTCAGTCCATACCTGCACTCCTTAAAGACAGACTTCACCACACTGAACACTAGTGGTTCACCAAGGTTGTCAGTTATTTCACTGATATGGCTGGCAGTTATTTTGTTACCATAAAAGAGAAGATAAAAGCTCTTTTCACTGTCGGACCTTTAGAAAAAGAGGATGTGGGTATTTCCTGGAGGTAGCACAAACCGGTAGAAATTCAGTCTTTACTGAACTCACAAAAATATCAGTGGAAAAGGAAAGCTGGTTCATTTGGGGCTCTAAGCTCTGAGAGACTTGCTTTAAAGGGCAACAGTATACAGTAATTTCTCAAAAGACATAGATTACAATCTAAATCTGTGGCAGCACTGTGACTGCTAGAGGGAATGTCCAAAAAAACACCAAATACGACGTTTTCATTAATGCAACTTGACGCCATCTTTCATCACTCCCTTTGTGTCTGCTTATCATGTTTTTCCTACTCCACACCACTAGTTTATAATGCAGGCTTTCCACTGTAAATTTGTAACCTCCAAGCCAAGCGGATGACATCATCTGGGTTTTGGGTTTTTGTCGGACTTTGGGTCACTACCTCCAGAGCTCAGAAGACATTATACAGCTATTTTGTTCATCGGTGTAGTGCTTCTCATGATGAGTAAATTGACCTTTATGTGTAAAATCAATGGAGTGTTCCTTTAATTATGTGATCTTTGACTGGAGGGACACTGGATGTCCATCCAAATAACATCATTTTGAAAAATGAAATTGAGAAAAACATGACGGAGGCCAGCAGCTGCTATTCTGCAATCAATTGAAACTTAACTTTAATCATGTGCTGAAAGGTCATGATGAGATCTGCAGAGCCAAAGCTGCTGTGAGCAGGTTTTTGACAGCACAGGCCCAGTCTGTCGTTCGTTATTTGGGCTCATTCCATTCTACTTCACGTCAGGGCTATACCTCCAGCCCACTCACAAAACGAACATGGTGCAAAGACAGTATGATTCATTCTCAAATGCTATTCTCTTGTTGCATGTTTCATGGTTTAAGCCATCTTGTACTTTTTCTTTTTCCAGTGGGATCTGTTGTGTTCCACCAGCTGTTTATCTGTCTGCTTCCTCCTGCAGAATAAATCGCAACAAGCTCTGTCTGTTCCCCAGTCATGTCTCTATCTTTAAGAGCCTCTCTGATCCGTCTGTTACACGGATGAGCGTCTCACCTGACTATACCTGACTTGCGTTCGCAGCAGTGAACATACAGCCGTGGCACTTCTGACAGCGCAGATTAGGGTGAGACCGTGTCTGACGCTCTCATGCATCCGGTGCTCATCAGTGATCCTGCTGCACCGATAAAGACAATACTCTGACCCGTGTGCCTGCTGTTAAAGCTCAGCTGAAACCTCCCATTTCCCAAAAGTCAGCTCCTCAGGACATGAGATCATCTGGCTGAGGGTCAATGCATTGTCTTGTTGATGTTTTCCCCTGCTTTGGTTTTGTCCACATGGACGAGGGATGATTTTCTACTCATAGGAGGCAGCTGTAGAGACATCGCTGTAAGAAGTGCTGATTTCTGCTAGAGACGTGAAAGAAGAAACGTTGTGGACAGTTACAGGGTCAGTGTAGTAGATTGTGGTTGACTCCCAGCTATGTCAGGAAATCCCCGTACAGTATCAGCCAATTCATCAAACACAATGTCCCAGTTGTATACTGTATTACTTCTGCTTTGCGCTTCGCTTTCTTTTTCTTCAGAAGAAAATGAACAGAAAATCCCCTAAGTGGCAAAAGGATCTATCACACTGCACCATGTGTATCTTCTATTGTCTTCAGTCTACTTTATATTCACCACATATATCACATCACCTTCCCTTTTTCAGTGACCTTGACTTTAAGTATGAAACCCTCTGATAACCTCCGTCTCTCTGCCCTTGCTGCCCTTTTTTGGGTATTTTTCCTGGTGTTCCTGGCAGAATCTCTTCCAAACCCTCTGCTCTCTTTCTCAGATCATTTACATTTGCTTTGTTCTGTGCAGATTAAGGTTGCACGCTGATGAAGGCCTCTGGAGCCACCAAGGTCTCGGGGCCCTTGCAGCCTCATTTGCAGAAATCGCTCTGCGTTTTCGTTCGCCCGTACTTCTGCATTTTCAGCCTGAAATCATGTCTGGATCACATCCACTGCGCAGCTTTGGAAGAGGAAATGAAAGCACAGGCCTGAGAGCAAATGTTAAGTCAGGAGTGATTGGCTTCAGGAATGACAGCAGGGTAAGATATTCAACATGTCGGACCGTTTCTATGTTTATTTTGCATCTCCTGGATGTACCGTATTGTGCTCTAAAACGATGCCCTCGTGCTTTGAAGACCGCACTGACAACCTGAATTTATTAAACCAGCAGAGGCCGCCTGTTATTTAATCTGTTAGGGCACATTAAATCACATTAGTGTTGGGCTGAGTGAGTGTTTCTGGTCATGGTTTGCTTCAGTTACGTTTTTGAGTTTCAATCAACCCATATTGTTATTTAAAGCTGATTGAAGAACAGTGTGAAACAGTCTGAAAACCAGCTTAAGCTGAATCTCTGTGCACAGTTTGGAAATGTGTTGAGAAACTCACACAGGATGTGGGAAGTGAGGTTGCCTCTATGTGTGTGCGTCTGTGTGTATGCCAGCCTTTGTGAACTGTGAAGACAAAGTTTGATGTGTTTGTTGTGTGTGTGTGTGTGTGTGTGTGTGTGTGTGTGTGTTTGTGTGTGTGAGTGAGCATGAGCTCAGTATGGTTTGTGCTCACTAATAACCATCCATGCAAATGACTGTGCCTGATGCCATCTAATCATTCAATCATGTGCATGTAGGGCTGATTTGGTAAACCTTTTAGATGTAAGTTGATCGGGTCCTCTGCATCAAGCAGTGCAGACATTCATTCTTCAAAATATTCCTAAAAGGTTGACATTCTCTTTTGTCCACATTCATTCAATACAGCTACAGCTACACTTTAAAGGAGTACATAATTGATAGTTTCCATTTCCAGAAAGCTGGATAACTTGTGAGTGACAGATTTAAATAAAATAGAATTGTCAAAAATCAACCTAGCAAAGGCTGAGATATCTGGACCCTAGTCCCCAGTTTGGACCCATGACTCTGGGTTCTGTCCCTCACCATGCCTTTTGATGCCCCCCAAGTTTGTAATGCATTCTTTCCATTAATCAGCCCAGGACATCAGCAAACTGGGAGGGGCTATTTTGGCTGCCCCTGGTTCCACAAGTGAAAGTCCTGTTCATAGACAAAGTTATGCAACTCGCAGTTGCAGTGCTTCCAAAGCTTGGACAGGAATGCAACTGACCTAGATGAATAATCTCAGATGGAGACCAAATTTTTCACGTTACGTTGTTTGAACCTCTGGACCATTTACCCCACACTGCCAATGTACCAGCTGTTCAAAAGTTAGAAGTAAGATAAGTATGACTGTGTGTGTGTGAGTCTGAATTTGTGTGCATTTGTGTTCAGCTGCAGTGATTTTTTTTTGTTTAGAGATCTTGAGTTTGGATGGATATGTCTTTGCATCGGTGATCTGCGCCCAGCACAAATATGCATCTTATCACCTGCCTTTAAAATTCACATGGCATTCTGCCCTAACACATGGTCAAAACAAACAGTAGACAACTCTGTTGAAAATCTCTGTTGAAATCTAAAAAAAAAAATCTACTTCTTAGATATGAAGACACAGTTACAAGACTACTTTCTCGGAAATCTACAAATGCTAAAATGAATTTTGGGATGAAATGTCCAGTCACAGAGCTTAAAATGTGGATACAGCACCTGACAGTACAGTCTGCTGCTTAATCTAATACAATTTCAAATAGTAGACAGTTTTGGATGAATTTGGCAACGACAGTGCTTTTCTTTGATGCACCCACGCAGCATTTTGAAGAGCAAAAGCAGCTGACGTTCATGGGTTTTGTACAATTTAGAACCATCCTCCATGTCAAACTTGATGCATGTAATCGTTAAATTATCTGAGAGAGTCTTGTGTTTCCATCTTCAGTAACATTTAGGAGAAAAGAGAACCGGCAGCTCTTCCCACTCCTCCACAGCTATACTGAGATAACCCCGATGATGACAGCACAAGCTTTTCCCAGACTGAGTAGCACTTCTCGTGATGGGCAAACTGGTCCTGTTGTGTAAAATTGGTGGAGTTCCCCTTTAGCATGTCAAGGCAACAGTCAGGTCAAGGTAACTGACAAACCAACTGTGAGAAATAGATAAAGCCTCAACAACATAAACATCACATTTGTTTGCCTGTGTATTTGACCATTACCTTTACAGACAACCCATCCCCAAAGGCACAGAATGTCCTTCATTACTGCTGTTGCTCATCACCTCTCATCTCCCCATCCCCCATCCTTCATCCTCCTTCTCTCACATCCCCATCACTCTGCCCTCTTACTGTCCATTCTGCGCTCTGCCCCCATCTCGCTGTCCCTCCTATTAAATCTCCTATCTGGTGTCATGGCCCCTTTCTGTCTTGTCGCTCTGGCCTCATTTGCCCTCTTCCGCTGACTCTTTCACCCTTTGATTCTGGTCTCAATAAATCGGTCTCGCTTGACCCCTGCCGTCTTCCGCGTCTTCTCTTACCGTTATCCTCTATTCACTCTGCTTTCCCGCCGTCTGCTGCTCAGGCCGCTTCACCTATGGATCAGCATTCATACCAGAAGCCCAGGGGATTCCATGGCCACATCGATCCGACTGACATCCCTGCTGAGCGCAGCCGATCGACACTGGCGCTGATGTGCTGCATGCAGCTGTAGAGCAGCAAGGCCAAAGGGGTCGAGGGTGAAAGGTCACAGACTACGGAGCCAGAGCAGGCGCTGAGGTTGAAAGGTTTCAGGAGGCGAGGATACAACAAGAATTGGGGTTCAGGAAGTAAGGTCTTGGTGACAGACGAGGGCTGAGGGGGTCAAAGATGATGACATCACATGGAAAGCTGAGGAGGGAGAAGGGGAGTCTGGCCGAGTATGAATCACAGATGAAAGGTAAGTCGCTCTTTTTATATATATATATATATATATATATATGTATGTATGTGTGTGTGTGTGTCTGTGTCTGTGAGCTCTTCTCTGTGTACGTCTCTGCCCTTTATCACACCTCTGTTATGTGCATGCATGACTGCATATAAGCCAGCATGTGTGCATTCATGCAATAACGTGCCGTGCTGCTTGCACAGTCATCCAGCCATAGACCCTCTCTGAATGCATTTGTGCATATGTAGTTGATAGAAAAAATGTATACACCAGGAACTGATAAAATCACCATTGTTTGCAGCTTGATGATAATTGTTTCCTAAAGCATTAAGCATTTCCTTGTGTCAGTAGGTCGTAAAATCTTTTCAGCCTGTAAAGTAAATCTAAAAGAAAATGTGAAAATGACCAGTAGTGGCATGACAAGGTTTTTACATGACAACAGCTGTGTGTGTGTGTGTATTTATTGTATGCTGTGTTTTGGAGCGTGTGTGCTGTGGCTGCCCGGCTCTCTGTACTGTACTACAAGGGTGTATTTATAGTCAGTATTAGTGATGCTGTCTCCTCACATCCAGTCAGCCCAGGGCTGTGTACTCACACAGAGACAGAGAAAAAGAGTAAAGAGGGGAAAGATTAGGAAGGAAAGAAGGAGAGCCCAAAATGGGTAAGAAAAGTAAAGAAAGAGAGAAGTGAGACAGCAAAGCAAAGGGCTTGTTTGCATTAGCCTCTCCAAATCAAAGTGCGGCGCCTCTGGTTTAGTGTTTGTATACAGGGATGTGTGTGTCATAAGGTCATATCAGGTCATTCTCAGTGAGCTGTGTGTAGCACTCCATACACTGCTGTCAAGTGGCAGCGCAGACAGCATGTTATCAAATCTTTTAGAGGGAGATCATTCAGATGAAATGTGCTATTATAAAAAAAAATATTATATAATCTCTAATTGGATCGGTTCTTGCCAGTCAAATTACTGTGCGATTGAAGTGTTCCTCAGTGAGCCATGGGAGCTGCACACACTGTGTATGAATTTTTTTTTTCATTTCCATAATATTTCAAAAAGTGTGATTAGTTTGTGCACTTTATACAGACACTGTATGGCTCCATGCTGTGCACTGAGTGTCTGTGCGTGCATCCGTAAACAGGAGCAGGCATGATTTGCTTTTACCAATTTTATATATTTATTTATTCATATTTGTTTGCATGCAACATGACACATAAAAATACAAATACTACAGTAAAGACAGTAGACAAAACCCCTTCATGGGTCACAAGATAAGGTTGAGTATATGCATACAAATATGCATGCATGCACTTAGACACAGTTTGAGGCAGCACAGTTTGATACAGGGTAAATGTATTTCTTGGTGCACATGGAATGAATCACTTGTTGTAAATAGATGAAGAAAAAAAGATTCTCCTGTCACTATAAACAGGTGTTTACATAATGACTGTCTTCCATGTCCTCTCTGTGTCTCTTTCCCTGTCCTTCTCTGTCACTCTGTGTGCGTCAGACCTGCGGGCCCAGCTGACAGACCAGATCAAGATTTTAGATTCCCAGGTGGAGGTAAAACAGCAGCAGCTCTCGGACCTCTCAGAGTTCCTCCGGCGTCGCGGCGACATTGAGGCGGAATATGCGCGTGCCCTCGATAAACTCACCGAGAGATTCACCCATAAGACGAAGAAGTAAGGGTGTTTGTGTCTTTCCACTTTCTCAGGTGACTCTGGAAGTGTTTTAGCTCACCATGTCTCAGTGAGGGTGTCTGTGGGGTTTTTTCTCTCTAGGAAGGAGCAGTGGGGTCAGTCTGTGTGTCAGGTCTGGTCAGTTCTGCTGACTCAGACTCGTCTGGAGAGCCGGGAACACGCGGCACTCGGCGACACCTGCTGCAACACGCTCACACAGAGACTGGTGCACAGCACAGAGGATACGCACCGCCTGCACAAACGGGTGAGCAGAGAAGGGTTTGTGGGAAGACACGTGCATGCAGAAACAAACGCACTGTACACAGACAGTGTAAGACCGAGAGGTCTGCCCACAAAACTATATAGTTATGTGTGTGTAATGTATTTAGGCACACCTCTTCTTCTTCTTACATTCTTATTTTGTAGACCATCATTCTTGTCCGAGGAGGTCATCTTCCTGTCAGTTCTCTCAGCTATTGTAATGTGGTCCTAACTGTGTTCAGTGCTGAGATATGCAGATGTAGCAGAACTGTTGTTGCAGATTTATGCATCATATTATCTGACTTGGCATGAAAACGAAGGTGACTAGTTGAAGAACTGTTCATTGTAAACTGCCAGAGCATGTAACAGAACTAACTCAAGGTTGACCTACTATACATACACTGTACGTACTTTTGTGTATTTGTACAGCGGTCGGACAGGGATGCTGTGTTGTAGATGTCACAGAAAGGAGACATCTAGTTTTCTATGGACTGTCAGTATCTGGAGAATACTGTATAAAGAATACAATACAATAATACAATACAAAATAAGCAGATCAGTGTTGGCTCTAATAATAAAGTCATTATTTAATCTTTAATTTATCAAAGAATGAATTCATAAAGAAGGATTTTTTCAATGTTGCCAGATTCATTCTGCTACATAGCACAATAACTCCTGGTGTTAGTTGTGCACCTTGATATATGAACAGACTCACCGAATTAGCTCTTTAAGTTGACACGTGCTGAACATAATGAAACTCTTCATTGAAGTCCCCCCGTCGTGTCTGTCCTGTTATCTTTCTTGGTGCCGCAGTGGCATCCGCAGTCCCATCCACTTTATAAAGTACACAGACTCATCTTGCTCAAATTGCTGGTTGTCAGACACACTCTCTGCACCTTCTCACAGATGAAAAGTGAGCAGAATTTTAATTACGCTGCCACAGTAATTTCAGACGAGCGAGGCGTTGTTAGGCCTGACGCCAAGTGGAGCAAGACCCTTTGAGCTTCTCTAAAATCACTTTTGGCACTACACTGAATGTGTTTCTTCTACCATGAAAGAGGTACTGTGTTAATGGCTAAATTTGAATAAAAATCAATAATTCTTCCACCAGGAAATCAGTTTTAATTTCAGTAGTGTGTGACTTACATTTAAAAATGTTGTTGTCATGTACTATTTCACATATTACAATGTAGGTTATTCCTATTTTCTTTCTTGCCTACTTTTAGTTGAGAAGATTGATGTTTGTTCACAAAATATTAAACAAGAGTCAACAGGCAGATAGCTTAGCTTAGCATAAAAACTAGAGACAGCTAGCCTTGCTCTTTTTAAAATAAACCAAGAACAAAAAACAAATGCACCTACATCACCTCTAAAGTCCTGTTATTAACTCTTTACATGTTCATGCTTTCTTCATCAAATTGTGGCTTTATGGTAAGTTAGGTGCCAAAATTAAGCCAAGCTAATCAACTGCTGGCAGTAAAGTAGTTTCACATTTAGCATGACAGTGTTTCTCACCTAACTCTCAGCAAGAAAGCTGTGTATCTCTGAAAATGTTTAACAATTTCTTTAAAATAACTAGAAGTTTGGTATATTTTTGCTAAGCTATTTACTTTTGGAAATTGCAGAGCAAAGAAGTAGGAATCCAGATGCAGGATGAGTTGTTAAAGGTCACCACCGAACTCCAGACAGTGAGTACTTTGTTTTGCTGTCCTGCATGCAAAAATACAGCAACAGTGTGCTGACGGTGCTAATGTGGAGAATGTGTTGTGCGACCTGTGTGCCGATCAAGGCTCTGAAGACGTACAACCAGTACCACACAGACTGTCTGATAGCTGAGGGGAAGCTGAAGGAAGCCGAGCGGTTGGAGGAGAGACACACTGGCAAGTCGGCCGAGCTCGGCCCTGGCCAATCAGGAGGGCAGAGGCGGAGTTCCGTCAAGAAGATGGAGAGATTAATGGAGAAGGTGTGTGTGTGAGTGAAAAAGAGAGAACAGGTGACAGGAAGTCTTTAAGTGGGTTTTCCACAGACTAACCAACCACTTCCTGTTCTTGTTGTTTTGTCTGAGCACGTTTCAGATGTATGATTTTCAAAATTATGTGAAAACATTCCTCCTTTATACGTCTGTTTTTGAGTGATTTGACACGGTGCATGTTATAGGGACGTGATATCATACTGTGTAGTTATCAACACATGGTTTCGTCTTATGTTATCTGCATGCACAGAGGCACGGTAGAGTGCAGGAGACCCAGCTGAAGTGCACCAAGGCTCGTAATGACTACCTGCTGAATCTAGCAGCGGCCAATGCAGCCATGAACAAGTACTACCTGCAGGACGTGAGCACTCTCATCGACGTAAGAAACATGTAATTTGTGTTGTGTGATTTTGTCCGTGTGTTTATGAAAGCGAGACTGTTCAGTGGTTTTGAGTATACCCTTTTGTACCACTCTTTTGTGTTATTTTCTGAAGAGAGGCTGAGATGTTATGTGAAGGGAGAACAGAATAGTATTGATTTCTGAAGACCTCCCTGTCAAAAAACTAAAAGCCTCCTCTTTCTCACACTTTTTCCTTCCATGTCACAACCACCCTATTATTGAATTCTTTTTTCACCTTCCCTCTCCTTTTTCCTCTCACCTTTCTGTCTGTCCTCCCGTCCCCATTTTATCCTTCCATCCTTCACTTCTTCTTCTCCTTCCCTCCTGGCAGTGCTGCGACCTCGGGTTCCATCTGTCCGTGGAGAGGGTGATGAGGTGCTACCTGGCCAGTAGGTGGCGTATTCAGAAGACAGAGGAGACAGGGCTGAAGCAGCTGGAGGCAGCTGTGACATCTCTGGACCAGGGCGGAGACAGAGATGCATTGCTCCAGCAGCATGACTCCGCCTTCTGCCTGCCGTTCAGATTCAACTACCACCCACACGAGGGAGATCAGGTGGCATCACCGAGCTGTTCTTGAACTCTTGTGTTTTTAAAGTTGACATAAATGATGAATGATGAAAAAAAGTCCTCCAAGGCTTTGAAGAATTTGAATTCTGCCCTCTGACCCCCAATCAAGTAAAACTGCCTTCATGTCGAACAGTATCCCATTGGTTTTAATGTCCCACATAGTGTTATATCATAAACTGTGTGTTTCAGGTGTGTGAGGTGAGTGCGGAGAGCCAGGTGAGGTACGAGCTGGAGACCAGGTTCCAGCAGCTTCAGTCTCGACTCGCTGCTGTTACCTTGGAAACGGAGGAGGTCAGCTAATTATTACCGCTGCCTGTTTACATAACAATCTATTTGTCTGTCCCCACCCGACATTCAGTCAGTGAGTGAGCAACGATGTTTTCACAACACGAACCAAACCACGAACAAATAATTTTAAAAACTTTGATAATGTATCAACAAATGAATTAACAAATTAATTCATTTTTTTCCATTTCTCAGATCAGTAAAACACTTAAAGCCACGCTCACAGCCCTGCTGGACAGTATGTGTGACAGCGACTGTAACCCCTCCCCCGACCTGCCCAGCAGCCTATCACACATCGAGCCCCCCGGAGGAAGCACTGCCCCAAAACTTACCCTTGCCAAGCGTCGAGCCAATCAGCAGGAGACAGAGACCTATTATTTTACAGTGAGTTAATACAGAAGACTGATCGGGGTATTTTGTAGATAGTATATCAGGTCAGTTACCGATATCAACATTATTAGCCAAACTGTGTTGTCCATCTCTGATGTGCATGGTTTAGTTTATAGAACTGAAGGGTCCACATGTGTGTTTTCTATTATTATTATTTTAGAAAGTGAAGGAGTTCCTCACCAGCAGTTCTCTGACCTCCAAACTTCAAGCCAAACATGACCTTCTACAAGATGCCATACAGAAAGGTACTCTTATTATTGCAGTGTTTAGATGAAGGGTAGGGCCATTTCTTCCAATACTGCTGCTGGTGGAATCTATGAGAGATTAGTTTTGGAAATGATGCCACTGGTGACTCCCGCAAAAAACACTTGATTAGATAGATACATACCGATTTAGCCTTTAGCCACTCCTAAGATCAAAATCGATACAGCTGAATCGGAGAGCTCAACATTTATCAGACTCTACACTCCCTTTTTCCAATATGCAAGACCTGTGCGTCGAGTCCTCCCTTTAATACTGCTGCACATTCTTTGCAACAGGACCCCAAACCAAGCCTTACTCTCTCACCTGTCTGTCTGTCTGTCTCTCTCTTCCAGCTGAGGCTGTCGACAGTGACCCTTCCAGGTAAACAATGTATTTACACAACCAAGATTAAAGAGAGCATGACTGAGAGAGGCAGGAAGACACGGAGAGAGCAGAGAGGACGAGGAGAAGAGGAAAGGGATTGACCATATTTAAATCAAAATCAATTTTGAGATTTTTTTTGTGCAAAGTTGTTTTTTTTTCTTTTTGGAGGGCAGAAATACTTTAAGTCTAACTGATCATAGCGGTTAGCCAACATCATCATCAGATCTTGAGTATTAATACCCACATGTAAGATGGCATCATGCATTGTATTTATTATATTTCTCCCAGAAATCAGTGTGCTCGGTCAGTGCGTGTTCGGAAGTCCAGGCCTGTTTCCCAATTCTGCCACACACTCTTCACCACAGACATACTCTCCTACATACAGGTAACACTCAATACTCAAATACTCACACATGAATGCAAATAAAAAAACACAAAAAAACAACACACCTTTGAAACAGACCCTTGTTTTAACCCTTTTATTTTGCTTGCCGCACTGTGCTGTGCTGCGGTCCAACCCCAAGGAAATTATTTGGAAAACGCTGTCACACTGATGCAGAATTATTGGGGAGATGGGGCAATTCTTGCAGCACATGCACACACACACCCCTCCCCAGTGTACATACTGCTGCCTTCTTGTGTATGGTCATGCTTATAGCTTATTGCTGGCTTTCTCTCCTTTCAGTCCATCCCCTCCTTTTATCTCTTCCTCTCTTGTGAAAGGGATTAAAATGATCTGGCCTCTTTGCTGCCTCCTCTCTTGACTCCTCTATTGAGTGTGTGCGTGTGTGCTTATGTGCGCCTCTACCCACTGCTTCTAAATCTTTAGTCCCCCTTTTTCTCTCTTTCTCTCTCCATCCCCCCTTTTCTAATCTCTGCTTTTTCTCTGTCTCTACTCTGCTGTGCTTGGCGTGATGCAGAAGAAGAAGGAGAATGTCTCGGACACAGGTACTGAACCCCACCTGTGACCGCTTCTGTGCTGCAAGCAGGCCGGTCCCAGTGTGAGCAGGGCCATAGCTACCACAGAGGATGCTTTTTTATTATTGCAGCGCAAGCAACCTTTTTGGAACAGTTAAAAACTTAAAGGAACAGTTCAACATGAGAAATCGCACCAGCCAGTCCTCTTCATGTTAAAAATGTGAATGTCGCCCTCCCATTCTGGGCTGCAATCCCAGTAGTAACCAACCAATAAAAATACAAGGTTCTGTGTCTCTTCATTGGTTATTACATTAAAGATGGTAAATGTTTTTGTTTAGCAGATGTTGATTTCTCCATAAATGAACAATTTAAGGAGAAACTATTTAAACAAAACAGCTAATGAACAATGAGCCCCAAGCTATTGCCCTGCTAGTGACATTGCATTGCATTTTACCTTTACCCTGCAAAAACAGATCCAATTACTAATTGCCTACTCAGTGGCACTCTCCTGCTCTGGCCTGTTTTCCGTCGCACAGTATCTTCCTTTTACACATGTTCCTCCTTTTAATGGCTGTATCAACCTTTGTCCTCTTCTTTGTTTGCACCTCTGTCACCATCACCATAAACACTCCCGTCTCCACTCTTCTCTCCTCCTCTAATCATCTTTCTTCTCCAGAGCTCTGGGCAGCAGATTCCTGTGGTGGTTGAAAGCTGCATCCGCTTCATAAACCTTCATGGTGAGTCAGTGTTTATGATATAGCATTAAGCCATGCAGAGAGAGATTTGGAGACCGAGAACGAATAACTGGAAGTACTTGTTTGTGTATATGGTATGTATGAAGCATCGCTGAACATTTAATATTATTTTGGATGTGTGTGTGTGTGTCAGGCCTCCACCATGAAGGAATATTCAGAGTTCCTGGGTCACAGAGGGAGGTTAACCTCATTAGAGATGCGTTTGAGAGAGGTAAGTGATCACCCCATTTCATAACTGTTTTTCCTCCAGAAAAGGGGTGAAGTGGAGAAACTGAAATGGCATCACATTTTCCTCTCAAAAAGAACAACAATTATATATATTTTTTATTATTTTAATAAGAAAATTTCAGTTTTAGCATATACTGTAGGTATGTAGGTATGTGTTACATACAGTATTTAGCCCCTTTAACAGGTTGATTCATGTCTATCAAAAGATGACTGACGGTTTTATCTTGGTCCAATGAACATAACTGGGGGGGATGGAAAGCCAGTGAAAGATCATATCCTTGCTGCCACACTGCTAACTCCTACTGAATGGTCAGGGCTTATGCACAAAAGTGGGTAGGATAAGTCTGTGAGTGTTAGACCCTTACACCCAGTGAAAAGAGACATGTCTACAGCTGATTTAAGATGACAAGGAGCTCAGTAGAAGCAAACTTACAATTCCAGATCTGTGGAAAGGTGCTTGGCAATGTAAGTTGGAAAATGGAATCATATTTGGTCGATCATACTTTTTAGCTCTGTGGCCTACGGTTTACACTTATTGACCCACTGAAGCCAGGGTGAAATACAAACCTAACATCATAAATAGTGTAACTAATTACTTATCACAGTGGGTAATCCATTATTCATGAGTTTAAACTGCAGCGATCAATCTGCTGCATGTAAATAAGACAATTTGGGAGCCTGAGAGTGGAACAGAGCATTAATGTTGTGGACAGCTCAAAACAGCTTGGCAGTCAGTTGATACTTCTGTGAGCTTCTATGAGCAACTCGTTTCATTTACAGGTTTGATCCATTATATCCAGAGAAATATTGATTGCGGTCCATTTAAAGAAAAGAAATAACTAAGTTACTGACGATAGGCTCATCATGATTTAATAGCAATATCCTGTCCTTTTTTGGAAGCCTTACTGATGAAAAAATGCATGTAACCTTATGTCTTCTTTTGGCCAGAAAAGCAGTACATGAGCCGGGGTTGGGGTTGGTGTTCATCAGTACAATCATTATACATGCGTGTACATGTGTGTTTTAATTCCCTGCAGGGGAGGATCCTCTGTCAGACAGTGAGTGCGACCTGGACTCCGTGGCCGGCGTGTTGAAGCTTTACTTTAGGGGCCTTGAGCCTCCTCTCTTCCCTTACGACAGCTACTCTCAGCTGCTGGAGTGTGTCCGTAAGACCCCCTCCTGTAACTTCTCTGTCTGTGTGTGTGGTGCCTCTGTCTTCACATAATGCACTGGTTTCACTTGGTTTGTCATGTCTGCTTTCGGTTACTTACATAAAATTTGGTTTCCGGCTAAGATCACTCTCACCCTCATGTATAGGAGGATGTTGGTAAATTATTTTGCATAAGAATAAACATGCTAATTTTAATGTGTCTCTGTGCAGTTGCAGTTTGTGTAGCTGCAGTTTGCTACATGTGCTGCAAGATAATGCATCTCTCTCTCCTCCTGTATCTCACTGTCCAGTTTGCTGTTGTTGTTATCTCTTCACGTATTATCACAACTGGTATTCCTGTGGACATGTACCCTACTTTGATTTCCAGTACAGAAACCCCAAGTCACAATTTTCACTGCCAACCAAGGCATAGATATTAAATTTACCACCAGCAGCCTAACAAATCAAATCAACCCTCAACCCACTACCCTCACCTGAGAAGTTTAAGTGATTGTCATAACAAAAGATTCTTTTATTCTTTTCATCTTTCTCCTTTTCTCTTTCCTTTCTATTATGATCAGAAATAGAGGGAGAGACAGAGAAAGCTGCCCAGATTAAGGCGATTCTCTCAACCTTCCCACGGCCTCTCCTCATTGTGATGCGTTACCTTTTCGCTTTCCTCAATCAGTAAGCTCAACATAACCCATTGTGGGATATTCTTTCACTTAATATAATATCTGTATAATGATATCTGCTACGGTCATAAAATTTTACACTCCTGCCACAACTCGCAATTAAACCGTGTGCGCGTTTTTTTCCCAGTGTGTCTCAGTACAGCGATGAAAACATGATGCAGCCCTACAACCTGGCTGTTTGCTTTGGCCCGAGCCTGCTGAGGGGGATGGATTCCGATGATGCTGTTGCTAGGCAGCCACAGGTTAATGATCTTGTCAAAAGCATGATCCTCCAACATGACATCATCTTCCCTAGCCAATCAGAACAACCGGGCCCCATCTACGAAAAGCACATGACTCTGGAGCAGGAGTACTGGTGAGAGATGAGTAGTTGTTGGTATGAATGTTGACATCAATATGTAATCGTTGAAAATATGAGACTGATAACGTGGAGCTTTAAAACTGACGAAATGTAGTGAAAGTTTATCAAACAAGTCAAACATAAGGCTAACCACAACAACATCAAGAAATAATACTGAATGTGAAATTAAATGATGGTTAAAAAAATAATTTCTTATCTGTACTGCCAGTCTGTTAGAAACATTATTAAAAAATGTTAAAAAAAAAAAAAAAAAAAGAAATCTACCAGCTAACATTGTTAGCATTGGCTTGCCTGCTGGAGCAGAATGCTAGCTGAAGCTCGATGGATAGTAGAAACATATAAATCCCCTTATTTCTTAACACCACTATAATTATTGAATTATTTGTTGATTTGGTTAACCCTATATTTTGAAGTTGTCTGATAACCTTTTATTTCATGTTGTCAGTTTGGGAGCTTGGTCTGACAATGGTCTTGATTCATTTGGTTGAAATAACCTCCGTTGTGTGATCAAACTATCTTCCATTATTTACAGTTTGTTTAATCATAATCATAATCATTTAGCAAAACTGCTACGTAAAATTAAGCTAATGGTTAACTAAAACTGAAAGCGAGCCTCCAGCCTGATGACACCCTCAAATCAGCTTTTGGTTATTTTAATAAAACTGTCCATCATCTACACAAACCTTTGCATATATACTTACCTTCTGACATTTGAGATAGCATTATCAGTGATTTTGCCCCTTGTCTTCTATTCAACACTGTGATTTTTTAGGGTCATTTTCAATTGTCTGAAATTGTGTAATTGAAGTGGAGAATTGTACTGCACAAAGAAAGACTGTGATATGACAGTTGGTGAGTGTCAGACAGAAGAGGAACTGTGCATCACCACAGACTCTCATTTTTCTGCCCGACTGCAGTGAACCAATCACAGAGGAGGGAGATGGAGAGACTGAGCCTCTGCCCAGTGAAGATGGTGAGTATACGGTGCAATGCGCGCACACACACACACACACACATGCACACAACTGGACAAGCAAGTCCCCATTTAACTGGTCTTTAAATGTACCACAAACCAAACCCCACTTCCAGTTTCAATAACCACTTCATATGCATACATGGATCATAATGATTTCAGAAAAAGATTAATTAAAAATATGTATTTTGACAAGTTTTTTGTCATGCTGACCGTGCATGCATGTGTGTGCAGAGTGGGAAGCCGTGGCTATGTTTGACTACGTGGCGAGGTCCCTCGCGGAGCTATCGTTCAAGCAGGGAGAGCTTCTCATCCTTCACAGCAAGGCCTCCTGCGATTGGTGGAGAGGCGAAGTAGGAGGGGTTAAGGGTCTCATCCCTCACAAATACATCAGCGTGCTGGATGGGTGAGTGACATTTCTGCTTGTACTGGGCATTAAGAACCAAGGCCAAGATGATTTCACTCTACTTTCAGTGGATCTTGGAACCCTCTTTACCAGTTTGGCACATTGAATTTTGGTCATAGATGCCAGAGCTTGCTGTATGTGGTTCCAAGTTGTTTTTTGAGTGCCAATTTGCTTGTATCCCCCCCCCTTCCCCCCGTATGTGCACCATGCCACCCTGTGGTGTTGTAAAGAGTGAGGACTAACAAGATTTATTGGCAAGAAACAAATAGTCCAAAATTTTCACAACCACAGCATGTGTACTTATGAGACCTCGGGTACAAATAATTAAATGCTTTGCATGCACATGAAAATAGTGACAAAATATATAACATTTTAGGAGATTTTCTTCGTCTAAGTTAGATAAGAATATTGATACCACTCTCATGTCTGCCATTAACGGTGACATTATAGCCATTATAGCCATTAGCTTCTTTTAGCATTAATCTTGTAAGCTTGGGGGAACAGCTAGCCTGGCTCTGTCCACAATTACAGAAAGTAAATCCCTACCATCAACACCTTTAAAGGTTAAACTTTGATTTCTTGTCCGGGGTGACTTCCGGAGGTACTGTTGTCTCTGCTGCAGGCCAAAAAGTGGAGAAGCATCATTCCTTCAATTTTACATTATCCTTCATTTTCCAAAATCTTCAAAATAAGCTAAATAAACATCATTTGTGCTAGAATCAGCTGTTAAGACATGTTTTTTTTTTCTATCAGGACCTCTTATAAGAGAACACACATTAGTGAGTTTATTTCAGGGAGATCATTAGAAATAGCAGCTGTTGCTGAAAGCACTGGAAAAGCAGACTGAAAAAAATGTTGTCTGTCCACAGTCTGAGAACCAAAACCAGCCCCCCCAAAAAATATGTGTGAGTGTGTTGGCAGTTGCCATGAAAAAAAAAAAGAACTTTAAAAAGGTGCCATGGTTTTTCAAGGTTTTGGTATCACTAATTTTGAGAATCAGAAAAAAGGTTACAATGTTCATTTGTTATTCTTGTGTGTACGCGTTCATATCTGGCCTAATTTATATTGCCATACACCCTTCCACGGTCAACTTTGGCCACATTAATTTGTTTATATAAACTATAAAAAGGGGATGGACAGAATAACATAATATTTTACAATATCTTATAAGAAAGTGACAGTGCTAAAAGCCATAGCTTCACAAATCGCGATAAGAACATCAAGATTGGCTCAACACTTTTTACAAAGGTGTTTATTTTTTCCACTCGCTATATATTTCTGCCTCATTTTGTTTCGAAAAGATTCCGTTAATGAAAAATCTGGTCGCACTTAATTCTACTTCTGTTCCCTCCTACAATTATTTTGTCAATCATTCTTTATCCCACATTTAAACTTGTACTGCTTGCACTATCTGTAATCAAGTATACGCTTAATATAGCTGTCTCTTCTTCTCCTCCCTCAGGTCAGAGCGAGGGAAACGAGAAGAAGGAGGAGGAGGAGGAGGAGGAGGAGGCAGCACTGGAAACCTGTCAGCCGAAGATCCGCAGATGGAGAACACAACTCGGTACACACACTCAAAAGCACACTGTAACATAAAAATACGTTCATAACAACAAACACATGTTGCAATAGAAGCAGACAGTAGAACACACACAGACATACTCCCTTTCCACATTAGTGCACACAGCTAAACACGGCAATTCACACACACATGAGTGCACACAACCCAGAGTTACAAAAGTTTCTGTGTTTGTGTTCCGACAGGATGCGGGTTAACAGCGACAGCGCTTCGTTGCCTGGGAGACAGAGGGGCAGCGAGGGGAGCCCAAGTCGAAAGCCGCCGACCTCTCCCGCCGCACGACACCTGCCAGTGTAAGACTGACACACACCTCCACACAATGAACAGTGTATGCATGTGCTGTATAACTTATGAAAAAACTATATGCTTGGCTCAGCCCTCAAATGCCCAGTGGTATATAACCTCTTGAGATATAGGGGATAAATGTTATTCACATAGCAACATTCTACATGAAGGGAAAGAACACACAACAGTAGCTTTAATGTACATCAAACCTGCTACAATCCATATTTTTATGTTAACAATGGATATTATGAATATGTAGTATCATTCATCAACTGACTCTGCTCTGTAGGTGTTAAGTGTCTTTCAGCTCACTGTGTTTGTGTTTACTATCCTGTAACTTTAGTGTTTTGGTTCATTCTCACCACTCTCATGAGTGATATTTTTAGAGGAACCTACAAATGTGGAACAGTTCAGCTCTGTAGGTTTCAGTAAGGTTTCATGTAACCGTTAAGTCTTACCGCATTTACCTTCCAACTGTCTGTCAGGTCTCAGGAGAGAAGACACACTTTGGACACTGTGAGACAGGGAGGCTTCAGACCCACAGACAGACCTCCGTTTGGTCAGGCAGAAAGATCAACAGTTGACAAGGTGAGTACTTGATCCCATGCAGCCATTTCTTTCTTTTAATTGAATGTTGTCACAAAATAAATCAGAAAAATTGTATTGCATTAAAATGAAACAATTTATGGGAAATCTTTTGGGAGGCCCTGTTAGACCGACTAACCTTGAATTCATTAGATTAAATTATATTCCGCGTTATTTTTAGTTTGGAACTACGTGTTCGGGTTTGTTTGTTTTTAATACACCGTGGCTGTGTTCTAAAAAACAGGTTTACTTAGTTTTTTAACAACCCTTTCCAGCACCTTCAGGTAAGCCTGCCTCTTGGAACAGGTCCATGATAGTGAAAGTGAAAGTGTTTGATGATTGCGATTGTATTTCACTGCATTTTGGTCGGTCTGTATTGGTCACATATATCCAGTTACTTGTAAATTTAATCATCTAAAATACAGTGAGCCACAGTAACACTGCAATGCATAACCCATCGAAACTACTGTAACATTTTAACAGAAGGAAATTCTCCTGTTTCCCCTCACTGCTGCCTTACATTTGAACTTCATAGCCAAGTTTAAGTAATAACCAGATCTGTTGCACTGCTGCTCACCCTGGTGATGATGTTAAAAGAAGGAAAAAAACTTGCATTGAAATATGTTGTGATATGAAGAGTGTCTTTTCTGAAGACTCACTATGTCATTTTGTGTGAAAAGGCAAGAATTTGACCCATTGCACAGTAGAGCGTCACTGTGAAAACTGAGCCACAGCAATATGAAAACAGTTTTGTGCCTGCAGATCAATGCATTGATTTCAGAACACACGTTAACATCAGGCCACGTTTACCTATTCGGGGCCATCATGCTCTTCTTAGATATATGTGACAGTGCCCTCTCGTCATAGTTCAAGAACCATCCAGGAACATTCACGAAACATGTGATTCACCTTATGTCATTCCTATTCGTCGCCTTCTGGAACACCAACACACGGTTCATGGGCGGAATATGAAGGATAGGTTTGGTTCAGTGGATGGTGTCTTCTGGGTGAGGCTTTACTAAAAAAGTGTCACTGAGGCTGGATTTTCATGATCTTCTGTGTCTCTCTCCCTCCATGTTTGATGCTCCTCCTCTCTCAGGAGATAATCAGCCGTCAGATGAACTCGGTGTTCAAGGAGCTCCTGTCACGCCAGCCTCCCGTCCAGTCGTCCACCATTGCCACGCCTGCCGCCCCTGCCGCCCTTGCTCCCTCCTCTTCCTCCTCTTCCTCTCTTCCTCAAGCAGCCCCTGCTGCCAAAAAAGTAGGATTCGGCCTCAGAGGACGGGCCCTGTTCAGACCAGTGGACTAACAGAGAGGAGAGGATGGCTGGAATCACTGATTTATTGTTTAACGATGAGAATGATGATTACATGATGACGATGATGCATTTTGTGAAGATCTTGATTTATTTTTTTGACACGTGTATAATAGTTGCGTCTCATAGTGCCACTAGTCTCGGTGCCGTGTTACTGTATGTCCAGTGTGTCTGTTTTCCAGCTGGTTTTTGGTCTTTCTTCGTTGTCGTTTGTTTTTGTTCTCCAGGCTTTTGCGGTCTTTGGAGAATCAGGGATGTGACATCACCAGTGATATTACCAGACTGACTTCTAAACGTGGTTGCCATGGTACTTGCTTCAAAAGTAACAAGACTTAAGATGCCCCCTAGTGGCAGGTCTGAGATCAGCTCTCCTTATAATGTTTGCTTTGTTTTGAATATCAATGCTGATCTGGGGCCTGTATCTAGGAGTGCCTTCACATCTCATTCATATCTTATATTTAACATGTATTTCACTTAAAAAGACCTGATAGGTTTAAAGTCAGGATATTATGTTTAAAAAATGTGATTCATGTGGAGCCCCAATGTGTTCAATATTACATTTAAATTCAAATTTCATTGATACTTATTTATGTGGGGCTCCATTGACACTAGCTTGGAAAACTGTAAGCAGTGAGGTCAGTATTTATTAGCAGCATGCAGTACAGTGTTAGCGCACACACTCACACACACACACACATATACACCGATAGAACACACATTCCCCTTCATATGTGATACATGGCCTGATGCACAGGCCAAATCTCAGGGCTTTTTTCAGAGTTAGAGATGGCCTACCTCTCAGGTTTGGCTTTGAAGGAATAAGTAAGAGTTTTTTTTCACTCAGGGCTTTTGTTGAGACTTACTCTACAACTGGAAACTGTGCCCGAGCCTCAAGAGCCAAAATGGCCCCCATATCTGAGAGGATCCAGTGACATCCTCTGGTTTAAACTGTGAATGCAGCGGTTACGTTTTGGAGCTACGATCGAAACTCTTTCTAATTCATCCACACATTTTGTGCCCCCCGCCCCCCCGACTATATATCTCACACCATCCAAAGGTCCCATTCAGACGTACTGTATGTTTCAGCATTTTTGCAGTGAGGTGTACATTTTCTTTGACTTCAAATGCAGTTGAAATGTTTTAACATATGACATCCCCCTGTCGTGTTTCAGTATTGGAAACATAGAAGCAGTATCATTCTGCTTCTATGATTAAAACACCCTGTTATTCTGGATCACTGTCTGATGATGTCACTAAATTTACTGTGTCCAACTATATATGTGGGAAAAAAAGGAATACAATAAAGATGACAACGTGATGAAGGATTAACGGGTTGTCAGTGTATGTATGTTAACAATTTGCTGTATTGTCACTGGTGGATCTGTTGTAGTTTCAGTTCACCACTAAATGTGATTTGGAACTGACTGTTCCATTACTCTTGAGCTTCATTAATGCTTAATGTATTTTGGTTAATTTGAACTCTTTGACTGGGAATATTTTAGACATGATCTAAATATTACTTACTGTTTATTGACTTATTTATTGACACCTTACTACAATTTATGAAAGCTAATCGCACATGTTAGTATCCTCCTTACTTCGGGAATAGCCAAACCATTAATTATTCACAAAAGCAGAATTTAATGATATAACAGGAGGTGCAACAGAAGTGCGTGTCCAACAGAATCCAGCGATGTAATCCATGAAGCCAAACTTTAGGATGGTCTCTTATGAATGGTTAAATTCAGAAAGACTGAAAATAGTTTGCTGTTCAAAAGTACCGGCTAGATCCGAAATGAAGCCAGTTCATGTTAACACAAACATAAACTCTGCCTTATGTTGCCAAACTACCTAGAAAGCTTCTGTGATAACCAAATTGTTACAACTCTGACTCTGACTATGCAAATTTGAATGTAGGAACACTTTGACCTAATTAGTTAATCAACCTCTAAAGGCTTGGCTGACCAGCTGATCACACTCCTGCCAATGACTGGACAGGTACTGAGTCCAATCCAGCTCTCTAACTCGTGAGGGCAATTTGACGGAGAGACTACAAAAGGCCGAAAAAGCTGCCAGTCAGTTTGGGTGTTTGTCCTTTAAGTTTGTAATGTAGCACATGTGATTGTGTTGATAGATTCGGTCTGGTAAACGTGTGATGACGTTGAGATGCTTGGTTACCTGCAGACAGGTTAGTTCACTCTGTACTGATTCCATTCACCTTAGGAACAAAGTTTGTATCAGGTTGGAGTAGAAAGGTGGTGCTGGTCGGCCACACCTCCAGAGGATGACCATCTAATCAGGTCGAGGGGATCCTAGAAATTCTAATTTGCATACTGAGAAAAACACTGCATGTTACACAAAGAAGAGAGGGGACTGTAACAAACATTTGTTTCTGACTTTATCTGAGGGTTTTTATTTGAACTGTGATGTTAAGAAAGCAAGTGTAGATCCCATATATAAGACAATTCCCATAATTCCAGGCAGTCAAGTTAAAGTAAACAAAAGAAAAATGAAGCAATACTTTCAAGTTGTCAACCCAAACCCAAAAGGGTGAAATGAAATGAAAAACTAAAAAATGTAACAGAGTGGAAGAAGGATATCCCCCGGCTAACTTCTTATGTCAAGTCAGCAGCTCTTGTTTTGTTGCTGGTGCACAGAGGCTCCAGAAAGCAGAGAATTCTGTCACTTTAATTTAAAAACATTTCTTGTTAAGGTTTGGATTTATGTTCACTGTGTGCTTCATTAATATCCTTTTCCATTCGTATGCCTAGTGATGCACTGCACTGCTTATGCTATACATTTTATACTGGTGCTACAACTTTCTGGCTGTGCTACAAAGCATTCCTCTGTAGCACAAGTGCTGTGAACAAAAAAAAATTAACATACAGCCTTGAGATGAGTGAGACAGTTGAGACAGAATCGAAGACAGACATAAACTATGTAGAGACAGAGAGACACATGGCCCACTGCCATAACCTGTTGCCAGCAATGTAGCAACGTCTAGATCTGCCTCATCAGTATGTCAAATGTAAGTATTCGGGCCTCAGAATCATAAATCTGGACTCATCCACCAAGTTATTGGTATGTGTGTATGTGTCTTTCATTGTTTCAGTTTCTGTCTTAATACAGCACCCCGGCACTGTAACGTGATCTTTTTGACCCATCCACTCCTTCTCCTAAAATAACTCCTTCCAAAGCCCCAAAATACACACACACATAAAAGACACTGTCCCACATTAGCACTTCTGCCTCTCTAAGTCAGTGTCAAACACTGCAAGTCCACGTGTGCCTCTGTATGAGTTGCTAAATCAGCTCTGAGGGACATTGTGATTAAGCGGCTGAACTGATCTCATTGACATTTTAGATTAGCACTCTCTGCAGGGCTCCCCTGCCTCATTTCTCTGCGCGGCTCTCTGTCACTGATGCAGGATTAACATAGCACTCTAAGTGAGGTAAGTCAGACATGATTTATCATTGTTGTCATCGCTGTGCCAATTGTGGATCTGCTACGATGATTTCTGAACAAGAACATGGGTTATTACTATAATTTCTCACCTTGCAGCACCTGTTTCACATGTATCTGACACATGCAAGTTAATTAAATCTTTAGTCAAGTCTGTCATTTTACTCCGAGGAAGGATTGCATCTAGCAAATGTGTTTGAATCTATTTATTTTAATGTTTTACTCCAGTTTAGCAAAACTAACAGGGAGATTAGTAATTGCTCTATTCCCTGTAAAAGAAAAACAACATATGTAAGAACTGACACAGAATGACTGCACTCTATGCATTTCATTTTTAACATATAATTGAAAGATTACCAGGTGCTATTTACAGATTTTTGTATTGCTTCTTTTCTGGGGGCTAAAGAACAGGTGGTGGAGCCAGTGCTCAGCTCGCCGTTACACACTATGCCTGCTATCTCCTGTCGGAGCTGTGCATGTGTGTGTGTGTGTGTGTGTGTGTGTGTGTGTGTGTGTGTGTGTCTGTGTGTGTGTGGGAGTATACTGAATGTGCACTGGCTTCACAGTATAACTGTGTCCAGTGTTTTAAATCTATGTGATTCTCTATGTCCTTCTGCCCTCATGCATGTGAAAAACTAGCATGTGCTTCTACCTGCAGAGAGGATGATGATGGTGAGTGATGACTGCCTGGTGGAGTGCAAGATCGACGATGATAGCGACGAAGACGGTGGAGGAGAAGGAGGAGGAGAACAGATGAAGACTCCTCCTCCTCCTCCAGAGTTTGCATCCAAAGCCCCATCTCCAGCCTCCAGACCCCCGACCCCTTCCACAGCCACTGCTACCCCCACACCTACCCACCCTGTCAGCAGGGACCCTTATGGCATCAACAAGCACCTCCAGGTCTATATTGTCTGTCATATGGCAGTGATATTTTTGGCACTTGAATAACTGGAAATCATTTTTTTGTGTTGTTTCATTTTGTTTTTTCTGTAGATGACTTATCTTGCACTCATATTTCCATTGACTTCCTCCATCAACTGTCACTGCTCTGTTTGCACTCATTTTAAAAATTCCCTTGTCCTATCTCGTTGAGGTACTTGACCTGTGCAACACTACATTTATCTGACAGCTGTAGTTACTAGATTCTTTTTACAGTAAGATTTTACATTAAAAACCAACAATGTCTGTTAGTTAACTGTTTAGGCTCAGAGATATCAAGTTATTCAGTATTTCTTAAAAGTCATGTGTGGTGGGTGGTGTGGTCAATTTCCTCAGCCCTCTGTTTTCAAATCCATCTCAGATCAAACATATACCAGCAGTCTAGTTGTCATTTTCAATGATGATGAACATCGACAATGAAATCAGATCTGACATTATTGGTAGTTCTTTTTCACATGAGATGAACAAGAAAAATGGAGACTGTCATATGCCTTTACCTCTTCACATCGTGAGTAATGTTAATTCTCTTTATGTGAGAGGCAGTTTGGCTTGTGAGAGGCACCTGAAGCTGTATACACCTTAGTCACACCTTAGTAAACTAATGTGACTTGAGTTGTACTAAGTGCCCTGCTCCCTGTCTGTAGGTGGAGGTCAGCGATGTGCTAGCAGAACCTGCTACGCCTCACAGCATCGACCAGGTGTGGATCCACAGCGTCATTGGCTTTGAGAAGGCCAGAGTCTGGACGTACCGCTGCCTCACCCTGCTGTTTGCTGTGCCCTTCGCTTTCCTCTGTGGCGTTTTCCTGGCCGTCCTGGCTTGTCTACATGTGTGGTACGCTGCTGCAGACACTAAACCTCAGGCCCTCAGACAGTCATCAGCTCAATCATTCACCAGATTGCCACAAACGACTCACAATGACACTGCAGTTGCTCCAAATTTATGGTTCTCCTATGTGACCCCTTGAAATTTAGCAATGTCCATTTTCAACCCATCATCAACAGTTAGATACTGTATGTCTATATGCTATAGAAGGGCAGCAAATGGTTATTTTCACTATTGATTAATCTGCATTTTATTATGCTGATTAATCAATAAAATGTCATACAAATGTCGAAAATGATATTGTTTAAATTTGTAGTTTGAATAACAGTTAAAGGGGATAAGATAATACATTTCTTACTCATGTGAATGAACTGCACTTGACATAACTTGACCTCAGGTCTCCAATAACTCATCACCTCTTCACTAAATTATCATATATCGCCCCCATCATCTCTAATCTTATCTGTCCATCCAGATACATTTCAAACTCCAGTGATTATTTGGAGCAGATCTGTACCTGATGTGTATGGAGCAGAGAAAATTGCTGTCTGCATAGCTGTCTATGAGTGGAGACATTCATGCATGTTGTTTTTTTGGCTCAGCCATAATCAGTGATGTCACAGCAGGTGAATGTGAATGAAACATCTGTTGTGGCATTATCAAGTCTATGAAGCAGCAGCGTTTATCAGATTCCCCCTGCTCTCACTCACAGAGGAGATTAGATCAGTTGTGGAGGCACTGTTGAGTATACAACATGGATTTTGGAGATTTTCAGATGCATTCACTTGCACATTTGAACTCCACAGGTGACAAATTATATATTCCAAGGTAACATTTAGCTCGCTGGTGAAGTCACTGGCTAACATTTCATTGTGCAAGCATTTTAGCAAATGACAGTCTTACTTTACTCTACACAAAAAGGCACAATTAGGCAATAAGTCAATAAGCATTTCTTTTCACTTTCCTGCATTGAGTTACACAAGATCTTGACCCCACTCTCATTTCTATATGTTAAAAATAAAACTGTAGTCAAGAGGCAGTTAGCTGATCAAACTATTGCTTAAACTCATTCTTTTATTAGCTGTTAAATCCACTGTTACTTGAGTTCTGCTGCACACACTGGTCTCTTGAAACTATACTATACTATAAATCTTTTTTAATTAATATTTTGTAATTTGATCTTTTTAAAATGATCTCTTGGTGTCACTCAACTCAACAGCATACTGCAGAACCCTCTCCCTGCCTGACCTTAGGTGACACAGGTGTCACTATGATTTACATTCTTGACAATTTGCACAATATTTTTTTTTCACTGAGTCTTTCTATCTTCCCTCCTTTGTCTGTCTGAGATACTTCGACCCAATCAATGGAATATCTCTTTCTCTTTCTCTTTCTCAAGGTTTGTGGTGCCTTTCATACAGCTGAGCAACACCTTCCTGCCATGCCTGCGATCCTTGTGTATGTGCACTATCAACGTTTTCATCTCTCCCTTTTGTGCATCTCTCGCACTCTGCTGCAGTCAAATTGCCATTTCACTGTCTGACAAGGACTGGCATCGAATGAGGGACAAAGAGGCTCTGCCAGTATAAGACTATACTGTAGTAGCAAGTGGAGTGAGTAAGTGAATGAGTGAGTGAGTGAGTGAGAATTTTGTTTTCTTTTTTTAGTTTTTAACTTGGCACGGTTTTGGAACCTGGTGGTGACACTGCTATTTGATATGTTTTCTACATGTAAAGCCCATTCATTATAATAATAATAATAATAATAATAATAATAGTAAGAAGAAGAAGAAGATTGATATCACTGACATTATTTTCTTTCATTTTACACTGATTTCAGATGTAATTGTGAGAGAATTCTAAAAAGCTATCAATAAAATTATGTCAAATATTCCTTGAGCTTGTTTGTTTGGTTTAGCAAATACATGTGAACAGACACTAGAATAAATTTTAATCAATCTGATAGCCAATAAATTGTCGAACGGAAGAGAGAAAAGAGAGCAGAACATTCATTGTGCTCTAAATGTTTGGATATGGTAGAACATTTTCTGTTTATTAGTTTTAGGATTTTGTGCACCTCTTTTGAAATAACAATAAATTGATTCCCTAATCAATTAATCAATACTCAGTGAGGAAAATCATGGTCATTTGCAACCCCAATAAATTATATTGATTTACTTCTGTCGCATATTACATTTTAGAGAAAAGGTATTTTTGTCTTAATGTTAGATCATTAGACGTGTATGTCGGACTTTTTTCGATCGTTGCCTTGTGCTTTCCTGAGGTTCATGAAGGCATCATATGCGCACCACAGTAGCTACCCAACATGCACTTCGGTGTCGCCATTTTTGTTGTTGTGAGGAGCCTGGAGTTTCTTGCCTTCACATACCTGGAGCATTCCTCCTTGTATTTGAGCTTGTAACTTATTATTCTGTGATACGTGCCTTAAAATTTCTTCTGAGCCAGCGCTAGAAGCAAAGAAGACAACATGGCGCAATACAAAGGAGCTGCCAGTGAGGCGGGGAGAGCCATGCAGCTGATGAAAAAACGAGAAAAAGAAAGAGAGCAGCTCGAACAGCTGAAGCAGAAGATCGCAGAGGTTTGGAGCCTTTTGACCCCCGATTACAATAGCTTTATCAGTCACATTGTATCACTGAGAAATAACTTGTGTCTTTGTCAAACATAATTATAACCGTCGCAGTATGTGGAACCGTGCGGGCCAGCGACCTGCAGGGTCCGTGAAGGGGTCATCGTTGCAGATAATAGCAGAATGCTAAGCTTTGACACAAAGCACCCCTCGCTGTTATTACAGCGCCTTAAAGCAGTGAAGGCTAACTTCATCTTGACTCGCTCTCTGCCATGTTTCCGCCTCCTTCCAGGACAACATGGTCAAGTCCAACATTGATAAGAAGTTCTCAGCTCACTATGATGCTGTGGAGGCAGAGCTGAAGTCCAGCACAGTAGGTCAGTATCTTTGCTGTTCCACACGAACCTGTCCCTATTAACCTAATGAGGAAGCATCTGGACGCACTGTGGATCTGACAGCTGAAAGTCTGTGACTGAGTTTATTAGATGAGAATGCTGTGTCGGAAGGAGTCAAGGATTTGAGCTGACACATCAGCACCCAAAAGAAAGCCACATGCAGAGAAAAAACAGAATTACTGTACACTGTAGATTATACCATTTTTGACATCATCACTGCCTGACATATGAATGTGAATCTTGTTTGATCACTTGTGTTGTCATATCATGTGTGTTATGATTCGATCAGGTCTGGTGACGCTGAATGATATGAAGGCCAAGCAGGAGGCGCTGGTGAAGGAGAGGGAGAAACAGCTGGCCAAAAAGGAGCAGTCCAAGGAGCTCCAGCTGTGAGTCATCACTGCGTGTCCCACTTGCTCACACAGTAGTGTTTGGTTGCTGATGTAGAGCACATGTCTCTGAGGGTGGCAGCGCTGTCGTATCTGGGGATTCCAATGAAGCACAGCCCTAAAACATCACAGTGTGTGTGTGTGTGCAACACCTTCCTGGATGATATCAAGTTGTCTTCCACAGTGCCAACAAATGAATGAGAGGCTGGTGTTTTGTTTTGTTTTTATCCACACAGAGCTGCTGTTGGTCTGAACGCAGCCTGAGACTAGTGCTGGCTCAAGATGAGCAAACTATGAATCTTTTCTACGGCTACTTTTGACAGAAATCTAGTTTTAAGCTGGTACATGCAGCTTCTTGGAAATAGCTGCATACTGAACTTCAAATATATAGTTATATATATGGCAGCTGTCATGGATGGTACGAGTTGGTCGACTTCTCTCATTGTAAAACTGAAGTAACTGCTTCGGCACACTTATTATTTATATAAATAGTTGTAAGTGTTTCAAGTGTTAATAGCCTGTTGTGTGATTGAGAAGGATTTTCTTTTATCTGTTTCCAAGCAGCATATCAACTGTAACCTCTATCTATTCCTCCGACACATCAGACCAAATGACAAGATCGTCACAGATTTTTCCAGCTTTCGTATTTCATCTTTCATCTGTTCGAGTAATTTGAAGTAAATGTGAGAGTAATTACGAGTGCTTTGAAGTAAACAATCCACATGGGTGTTCCTGTGCCATTGGAAACAAAAATATCCTTATTTAAAGGAAACAATCTTTCAGCTTCAGGGTATTTACTTTGTACTGTTCCAAGGAAGAGCAAAACAAGTTTAAATTGGTTGGTGTGCAGCCTGACATGTTTCATCAAGTGTATCAGAGCTGAGTATTAACAGGAGAGGCAGAACCTTGTTTTGCTGGGTTCTCCTTAAACATGTTATGTCACTTTTTCTTTAAGTTCTGCAAAGGAAATGTGCTGTTCATTGAAAACGTATCACGATTTTTCACCACTTGTGTTTCCTTTTCTCTTTCTGCAGCAAACTAGAGAAGCAGAAAGAGAGGAAGAGAAAGGAGGAGCAGAAGAGGAAAATAGCCAGCTTGTCCTTTAATCCTGAAGACGAAGAAGAAGAGGAGGAGGAAAATGAAGACGAGGAGGACTGTGAGTACTGATGTTGGGGAGCTGAAGAGGAAGCGCCGCACTGAGTCTGTTTTCATTTGATCATTGTGCAGCGTATGCTTTTTTTAAGGCACCACTTCCATGTTAACAGATTAGGTTCACATTTTGGTTCTGGCGTTTCACTTTAATGAAAGTTTGATGAGGAGGATGAAGCTGCAGATGGTTAAGCTCAGCATAAAGAATGGAAACTGAGGCAAACAACTGGCAGGAGGAGGCCTCCAGACATAAACCCCTGCTAAATCACAGCTTTTCTTTTTTCCCCTGGTTTCTATACCGATTAAACAAACGAGGGATACTGTGTTCACTGCGTTTGTCTAACAGATGGAATGATTTTTTCTCATAGATGCTCCAGTTAAAAAGAAACTGGGGAAAAATCCAGACGTGGACACAAGTTTCCTCCCCGATCGGGACAGAGAGGTGAGGTCGAGGATAGTGAAAAGTTTTTGGAGCTCCTCTTGGTTCTCACTTTACTGTGTGGTGACGTGAGGTTGTTTCAGCTTCACAAGTTGCTCCACAGATGTTTGTGCTTTGTGGCACCTCATCGCAAATCACACTACAACCTCCGGGAGTGTTTGAAGCTCTGCTTTACCTGGCAAGCTGCAGAAGAACGCACAAATAGAGCCACAAGCAGGGCGAGTTGATAACACGCAAAACCAGACTCAACCAGAGAGACCTTTGCAAATGTCTGCTGAATGAAAAACAAAACATTTAACAACTGCCCTCACACTCTTCAGTTAATACAGGAGTGAATTTATTAAATTATTGTATACTGCCGGTTCCTGATGTTGTGGAAGCTGCGACTGGTCTTGCTTCTTGTGTTCAGGAGGAGGAGAATCGTCTCAGGGAGGAACTCAGGCAGGAGTGGGAGCTTAAACAGGAGAAGATTAAGAGTGAGTGTTTGATTGCTGTGCTTTGACAGACTCGTGGTTAATGTTGGTGGATGCCGTCCAGCATCAACTAAAGTTGGCAACAGTCTGCCAGACATTTTGGCCACTGAAATGGTGATTAAAAAATTCCATACTGTTGCATCTGTGCTCTCAGTATAACAGTGGCACGTGTCTCCGTCCTCAGGCGAGGAGATTGAGATTACATTCAGCTACTGGGACGGCTCAGGACATCGTAAGACGGTCAAGGTAAAGCACGATGGGCTTCACTTCCCTACGTGGAAGGTCACCCTCGCCACCCTTTGCTGTGCACATTTCCCACCATCCCTGTGTGTGTGTCTCCTGCAGATGAAGAAGGGCAATACCATCCAGAACTTCCTGCAGAGGGCCCTGGAAGTCCTCAGGAAGGACTTCAGTGAGCTCAGGTGAGACAATGAAACAAGTACTACCACTATTACTGAATGAATGAGCACTCTCATTCTCAACTCTCGACGTATCCACCTTCCGCCTGCCATTTCTTGTTCCCCCAAACTCCCTGCTGCAGTTGGAAGGTGCAGGAAGACAATATTACTATGACAGACTCATTAGGGAACTGAGTAAAGAGAAAAAAGTTACACTTTGAGCACGAGATGCCACGACAAGAAGCCAGCGCCATAAAGACAAGCTTTACTGGCACTGACTGTTTTTGGCACAGCGACCTCAGTCAAGGCATTTTTGAAATCCTAACAAACACAGCAAAACGCTTTGAGCTGGGAAACGTGAGTCTGGTTTTCCGCCCTGAAGTGAGCGGACCGTGACATTAAAGCGGCCCTGACTGGATTTAACTTCTCCTCTGCGCAGGTCTGCTGGAGTCGAGCAGCTGATGTACATCAAAGAGGATCTGATAATTCCACATGTAAGTGTTCCACATGTTAGGACATCTGCCTGCAAGGCGCTCAAATGGAGAATTATGTTTGTTTTGATTATCATGAATACACATAGACGCAGTATATCGTATGAAATGCTGAGACATGTCCGGTCCTTTCTGCTGCTGGGCATTAGTCTGTTGAAAGTGTTACACTTCTAGGTTGGCACACATTTTATACTCTGAGTACACGTGAGACGAACACGCCAGTTCTTTGTATGTGAGTTAATGACACACCCATGAAAACACGAAAACCACAGCCCAAGTGTTGCTTCACTTGATTGTTGATTCAGTTCATTTCACCTCCTGATGTGCGTTCGCCACCAGAGAATGTCAGACTCAGTTCGAGATGCACGGCGTGGTCGCAGCCGCAGGCTTTGTAGTGTGAGCCGTTAAAGTCGTAACAACGTGAACTGCTATAATCACTGAAGAAAATGTTTGAAGTCAGCGTTTATCTCTTTACCTCCTTCAGCACCACAGTTTTTATGACTTCATTGTGACCAAAGCCAGAGGCAAATCTGGTAAGTCAGCACCCAGGCCGCTGATACGGCGCACCCTGACTTATTTTCATATCAAAATACTGCACAACATGTGGGACAGTCTTTTCACTTCGTGTGCTTTTTTTTTTTTCGTCCACAGGTCCTCTTTTCAGCTTCGACGTCCACGACGACATCCGACTTGTGAACGACGCCACTGTGGAGAAAGACGAGGTGAGCGGAAACGGGAGATGGTGAGAAAAGGGGAACGCGAACCTCCGTGTTAATGATGAGCCTGACACGCACCTAAAAGCCGCGCCAAAGCTCACCGCGCTCCGCTCTGTCTGCCAAAGTCTCACGCAGGCAAAGTGGTGCTGAGGAGCTGGTATGAGAAGAACAAGCACATCTTCCCCGCCAGTCGCTGGGAGCCCTACGATCCAGAGAAGAAGTGGGACAAATACACGGTGAGAGTCCCTTCTCCAAGTGTCGGCACGCTTCACGTCACGAGTAAATTACTGAGTGTCCCCGAGGGGAGCTTTCATGTTTCATGTAATCTTAATTGTGATCTGTTTACTTAAAATGCCTGGTGTGCGTTTTTCATCGTAATTTGACTTTAGTAGTACATCGGCTTTGTCTCCAGCAACAGGCAGCTGTTTTTACTTTAAAGGGATTCTGGTAAAGATGATGACATCATCCTTATATAGGCCCTATGCGATATATCATATAACCCTCGCGTAACGAAAAGTGGTTGTTTTTGCCCGCTGCAAAGGCAAAACCTCAGGAACGCCTGGGGGGGAATTTCTTCACATTTGGCACAAACACGCATGTGGACTTGGGGATGAACCGACTACAATTTGTTGCCCCAGGGTCGCTATGACCCCACCAAACATGCTCTTGGCCATTTGATGAAACAAAATGTTCACTGTGACCTCACACCATTCTTCAAAACGCGTGATGATCACCTAATTAGTACGACAGAACCCATTGTTCACCACCGGTTACAGTTAGCAGCTGAAGAGCCAGATGCTTCCCGCAGGTTTTGTGAGAAGCTGAAAGGGCGAAGGAGATGGTGAATCCTGGAGCTAGAATCAACAGAGGGACATAAACACAAGTTCATGATGAGGTTACTCCTCTGTGAGCTGAGACCTTTTACCAGAACACGTCGTAAAGAATATTTTGAAGGACCTGTTTATGGTTTGTGGAGCTGCTCCAGAGTGGCAAGAAAGTCAGTCACTGCAGAGTTAATGATTTCTTTTCACTTGAACAATCTGATATTATTTTGATGTTGTGAAAAATTTCCATCCTCCTCTGTTGGTCCATGAGGGAAACAACCCTGTGATTTTCCAGCCAAGTGTCACACTCCCATAACTTCATGCCAGGGCTTTAGTGAAGCAGCAGGGTTTGTCCAGGGTAGGGGCGGAAAAGAATTCAAAGGCACGACCCAGAGTGAGTAACGGCTCAGGTGGAGGGTAAGCTTCAGGTGGATGCTCGGGGATTTGGAAAGAGAAGACAGGTGGGTAAAAAGGAAAATGAGAGCAACCATGCGTGGAAACAGAGGACTAATAAGCTGCTGTGCTGAAGTGGATCTTAAAAGGAAAAAAAATGTTCCTCTCGTTAAATTGGCGAGCCCTGATGTTAAATTTGCAAGTTTTTCCTCTGTTGTATCATTTGTCGGAGTTCATTCTCGTGCTCAGATCTCGGCATTAATAGTTAGGGTCAAATGAGAATTTGCGATCAGATTGCTTCCAGAAGAGGATAAACGCGGGATTAAACACTGGGACGGAGTAATTTCTGTTTCAACAGTTTATTCGGCGGATTGTTTAGTTTGGACATGCGGTGTTGAGACTTCGTGGCGCAACCTCACGTGTTTCTTTGTTGTTTTTTTTCAGATCCGATGAGACGGCTTGGCTCCTCCACTCCACAGCGAGTGCAAACTCGTTGCAAACTTTTTTGTTGTTGATTTCCATCAGTTTGACTCTTTTGTAACACGGTTGACCGGCGCTTCATCAAGATTTGACGAACTATTGATCCATGATCTGAAATGCTAGTTTTTCCAAATGTATTTGAATTGCCATTTCCCCGTGAAAACAAGCCCACATCCATATGTATATAGCTCAGACATCTATCATAGCATCTGTGCTTAATAAAAAATGAGCCTTTGTGACTCGCCGGACTCTTGGCACATCTTTTGATATATCTGGCACCGAAATTTAAACATTGCTATTTAATGAAGAGATGTTCAGAACTCGCGCGTGTGTGTTTATGTTGAATGTGAATATGGTTTCCTCGGCTCGATTTGCCAACGATAAATTACGTCTCAAAGCCAAAACCTGTCATGAGCCTCCTGCGCCACAGCGATGCGTAACCGCTAAAACATGTAACGTGGGTACACCTCCACCCACAGCCTGAAGACACCACTCCCCATCGCTGCCCCCTCCCATCCTCCTCCTCCTCCTCCTCCCAGGTTGCTGTCACTCACTCTGCTTAGAAGACACTGACATCAAATTTCCCATTTCACGCGGAGTGGTGGCTTCTTGCAACTGTCCGGTCCAGTGAGTGTGTGTGAGAGAGGGTCTAACGGAGTTTGGCGTCTGGTGCTCACGGTTGGCCAATGCCATGCTGGGTGTAGCAGCATGTTGAGGGCAGCTCTCGTTCTGTACCAGCTCTTGGCACTCGTTCGGCCAAGCTGGGCTCAAGACGACGCCACAGCCGCTGCCATCACCCCCCAGGACTGCAGCCTGGACTGCATCCGACAGGTAAGGCTGGCCATCTCCTGGCGCTGCTTTGCGCTGCAGTCTTTGAAGTGCAGCGTGAGTGGACGCAAGAATTCTTTTCCTCGTTTCATTTTGGGGCGTCTCATCCAGGTCTACATCATTTCACACAGTGTTTCGTGCAATAGACTGTAGATCATTTACATCGGGTTTATTTCTGCATGATATGAATTGTGTCCAGAAACTGCATTTGAAATATACAGTGCATAGATTATGCAGTTGTTAACCTGTCCATAGATACATCTTCTCTTGATCATTGTTTTTTTTTCGTGTGAATGATTAAAAACAGATTTGGACCACACATGACTACTCAAAAACAAAGAGCAAAAAAATGACATGGCTATAACTTAAAACAGTGGTTCCCAGTCTGAAAGCTGGGGCCCCTAATGGGGTCCCAAGGAATATCTGAAGGGTCACGAGTAACCTGATAAGCAGAAGAAACCCACATTTGCAGTGCGTGACGAGGGGTAGCAAAGAGAAATAGTTGTGTATATTGTGAACTGCTCACAGCAACTTTTCTAGATGACAGATAAATTGTAATTGTCAAGTCTCAGCAAGTATTAACTTCACACACTCTTGCCACTCACAGCATTTTGATTGCGATGATGAACACTGTGGAAGTGTGGAAGTGGATCTTTGCAACATATTTGTGTAACTGCAGTTTGATCACAGTGTGTCATTTGTTTGTATCTATAAGGGGGATAAGTGGTCCGGCTTTGCTGAAAACACTGTCAGTAAAAAGGTCTCTCTTGTGGTGCATGTTCTCACCGGCTCCTCCTCAGTTGTGTGCGAGCTGCAGAAATGTGGCATACATCATGGACTCACACAGGCCATCCATGATACCATCACCGGTCTGAGCCTCCTTTTGCTGTTTTCACCCTTTGGCAGAGTTCTTCACGTTCCTCAACAGTAAATGGGCAAAGGAGGAATGTGAGGTTGACATCTTGACCATCCTGAGCGCTGAAGGTCATTGTGTGTGTTACACATCAAACTGACTCACGCACAGTCATTTTGACAGCACGGCAACTTCTTTCGGTCTGTGTCAAAGGTTGTTTAATCTTGTGTAACCAAAGTGAATTATCTGTGAAGAACATTTTGCAGGAGTTGTCTTTCATGATGCATGTCACCTCCGTATATGTGAGCCTGGGAACAGAGGGATTTTCATTTTCGCCATGCATGCTATGTTGAGTACCCTCTCTTATAAGTTTGCGTGCAAGCATGCATTTAGACTATGCAGACCTTCTGATTATTACCATTACCTCACCTGACAGTTAAACTGCCATTGTATTAACCAGCATGCATGTACACGCACGCACACGCACGCACACGCACACGCACACACACACACACACACAGTCCTTGTTTGTCAAGCCTGAGGCAGACTAAGTATTTCTTCCTCTCTCATTTTCTCCACCTGTTAGTCAAGTTATGGTCTCTAAACCTGCAGGGCAAGTTGGCAGTGTTTTTCAGAGGTGAAAAACGTTCTTGGACTCCCTTTACTTTAAGATGTTTTTGTTTTTTTGTTTTGTTTTTTACATGTTTACACATTTATGTTATAAGTTATATCATGTGCTTTCATGTATGATCATTGACATATTTATTATTCTTTTCCTGAAGGGGTAGTAAAGGTCTCATAAAGGTTTTATTTTCTATTACTTAAATAAATGTCCTTCAGTATTATCATTTAAATGTGCTTAAAGTATCAAAAGTAAAAGTACTTAGGTTCTGAAGCTGATATACTGTTGTATTATTATAAAATACAACATTAAACTGGAAATACTAATAAAACAAACTATAAGAGGCATTTTACCATCATAACTGCTCAAAGTGGCATTATTCCATAGTTACCTTGTTTGGTCCATTGGGGTTGGGCCCCTCCACAGGGTCACCAGATAAAACTGAGGGGTCAATCATAGTCTTACTAATCTGTAGTCATTTTTCTATTGTCATAATTCCTCTAATCTGTGAGGTTTTGTGGAATAGTGGATCATTTAAACTCTTTGAGCCTTAAACAATAATTGAAATGAAACCAGGTTTAGAGGGGGAATAACCCTTCATCACGGGCCCCAGAAATACTTAAGCAGGGGATTTGTACTGCAATTTTATAAACTTATCATATGTACATCTATGTATTTTTTAAAATTAAATTAACAGTTATTTTTACTGGTATTGAAGTACTTGTACCTCACTTGGGTTATTCCTTTCCATACTACTACTTTACTTTACAATTCTACTTTTTGCTCCACTGCATGTATCCGATAACTGTTAAATGGAACCACATTTTACATATAAGCATAACATTGAGAACATTCAGTCTTCCACCAAAAATGACTTTGACAGCGATGTCCGTGCTGACAGGCGATTTGAGCCACTGATGTAAGTGTGTGCAGATGTTTGGAAGTAATGTTCTATACTTGGCTCATAATATAGTACATTCCTTTTCAGTTCAAGTAACATGTACTGCTTATTTTTATAACTTAAATCTTTTATGACAGGACCTTTTTTGATGAATGTACTTTTCACAGTTGATCCAAAGTGCTTTAGTGTGCAGAGAGAGAAAACACAACAAAAGAAAGTTCTAAACCAACCACAACAAAGTCAAATGAAATTTAAAAAAAAAAAGATTTCACAATGGTAACACAATAGGATAAATTTCAGATGCTCTTCAACCACCATTTGAAGCTTTTTCTTTACATTGGGTACAGTTTAACTGAACTCTTCTAATCCTCAAAAGAAATAGGAAAATTTTCTCGCATGAAGGGAATTTTTTAGCTGTGAGGCAGCTATCTCTAAAACATTTCCCCGCTGCATACAGTACATTTCACAAAATTTGCCAGCAACAATAAACATGCCTAGGCAAAAGATGTAGTTGCTCAGTCTGAATACATTATTACTTTCTGCTCTGCAGGGAATACCAGGATGTGAATACTGCAGAATAACAAGAAGTGATATCAAGACAGCTCTGGGGTTTAACTCCATCAAAGAGTTTGGAAGTGAGTCTGACTAAGACAGGTTGTGCTGGCCTGTCAAATAATTACACTGAGAAACTGTGTTAAATGAACTCAGATCTTCACTTTGCACTGAAGGTCTCTTATCCTGCATGTCCTCAACTGAATGTCACTGTTTGCATTTCATATCAGGGTGAAAACATTAGCAAACCAGAAGAGCTAACTGTATGAAAAGTTTTCATCGCTGAGATCATAGAGAATTAATGTCAACTGTGAGTGTCTCTTATTACATTAAACAGTAGAGGAAAACATCGAAACTCTGGGCCATCCCATGTCAAATATTTGTCTAACTTCAACCTTTGTTGATGCAGTTGTGCTCTTCTTTTGATGCAAAGATCAGCAACCTATGTATAAATGGTTCACTGGATATTCCCATCAGCCTCAGTGCCTCTTTGTGTTTAGTGCTAATTAGTATATGTTAAGCTAAATGAAGACAATTAACATTAGCCTGATGGTACCAAGTTAGCTAGTGCAGCCTCACATGGCTGTGGCAAGGACTTGTCTCACATCAGATACTGAATGTTGAACCCTGCACTGTGTGGCACTTATGCTGAAAATGTCTGAAACACTTTGTATGACATTGTTTCTCCTCAGGTTGTATTCCATGGCCATGTTTCGAGCTGTTAGGAGAAGAAGGCCCTCAAATCTGTCAGCATTACGTCCAAGCACCAAATGATGTGAAGGTTGAATCTGTACATGAGCCAAACCCCACATCTGACACTGTTGTTGTCTCCTGGAGGCCCAGTTACTATGGTATGTTGGTGCAAACTGACCGCCAAATACTTGCATCTCTTTTCATTCAGTATTGTTACAAAAACACATAGCGTGACTTTAAATTGTGTTGGAGTCAGTGACACAGAGACAGTGATTTGGATGGTACTCCAACCAGTTTTGAAAGTCATCATTCACGTCGGACACGAGTTACCTCCCCCTGTGTAATTTCCCACATCATTTCAGTTGACATGCAGTGAGTTACTATCGAAAATGATGCTTCATCATATGAGAACACTTCAAACACAGAACACTTCAAAGAGAACACATCAAAGTATGAGAAACAGCTCTGTTGGAGCAGACTTTAATGTTAAAAATTTAACTGACCATGTGCTAAACTGACATAGCACACTGAGCACATGTTTTTGACACTTGAGTATGATGACGGATGATGGATGGCTGCTGAGTCTGTTGATGATTTCACTCCATCCCTTGTGTTTTCTGCAGGGATCGCCTTCCTGCGAGGCTTTCAGGTGTCCCTCCAGGCTCTGGGAGGGTCAACTATTGCGTGTCAGCTTTTTCTCTTCCACCGTAACCTCTCCCTCCCGGCTTCTCATGCTCAAAGGGTAGGAAGGGCCTCGCTCCCTCTGGTCTTTGCTTCTTTGTCTGTCTGTGCTATTTCACAACATGGAAAATATTATGCTATATTTTGGGTGAGATCACGGTGTCATCATCCCCAAAAATGAATATATGTCCATAGAGGACAGAAATTTCTACTGAAGATCATCTAAACCTGAAAAAATCACACTGTTATTTATGTTGCCTTTTGTTATGAGTGTGTCCCAGGAGTTAATATACCATGCATGATGTCATAATACCAAACAACCCTGGTTACACTCACAGCAATTGGCACTTAAAGAAGTCACAGCTGAACCTGCATATTTTTTAATCACTGGTTCACGATTGCACACAACCACAGGGAGAACTCCATAGTAACTGGGCACCGTGTGCTGATATTCACACCACGCAAGTGGTTCACAGTGTTCTGAAGTTGTGAATGATGAGGTTTATGACAACTGCTTCACAACAGGTTGTTTAGAACTGATTTATTTTTTCAAAATATTCTTCTTTTTGCTCATATGCTGTATGATTTTGGCATGAGATCAAACTGACTGGTTGAATAGATTTGTTAAATATTAGAGGATCAATCCAAGTGGGGTTAAATTTGAAAAGTGATTCAGTATTCAAAATACATAAGAGTTAACCTAACCCTGAAGTTTGTTTAAAATAAAGTAACTGCTTCACTTCTAATAATAAGGTAATTCTACTATTTACCAGTGTGCTTCCTGGCTCATGTTTTATTTAATGCTTATCATTTTTATCCAAGCTATATATTGTATTTTCCTTTCTTTAATTAAGATTTAAAAAACAGAATAGAAAAAGAGAGCAGTTTAAAACAACAAAATTCTTCTTCTCAGCCATTTGCAACGCAGCTGTCAAAAGCTCTTACCTCATGTTATCACCAAAACTCTTGCACAAAGTCAAGCCAAGGTCATGAGTACTGCTGTGTTCTGTAGGTGTACAAGTCGGACCCTTTTCCCGGCCTCTCCCTTGGATCGCAGTATGCTGTTACCGTCATGGCTCTGCCAGTGCCTGAGGAGTGGGAGAGGTTCTACCACAGCAAGATCTTCTCCACACGCTGTAAGAGCCCTTTAAAGCTGTAGGCTAGGTATTACCTTTAGATGTGCACAAATACACACAAACACACACACACACACACACACACACACACACACACACAGTTTCAGTGGAGCTCAAGGAGGATGTTGTTGCTTCGGGGTAACCTTTTAAATCTAAATGCCTCCTTCTTTTGATTTATATACAGTGCATATACTGTATTTTCAAAGATATGCCCTGCTACTTCTGTCTACTGTAAGACTACTGTCAAAACAATGGTGAATTTATAGTGATAATAATACCACAGTGGTTTTGCAGCATGTGCAGAGAAGAATGGCCTGGAGCAGTGCAAAAAAGGTGAGAAACAAGGTTTCCTCCTTTCTCAAACTGCCCAAATAAATTTAAGTTAATGTTTTGTTTTTTTTCTTTCACATGATCAGCTTTATATCTAACTGTATTTTGTGGTCTGGTTGTAGACTGGTACCCCAAACACATCGAGGTCCAGCAGGATGGGAGTGCCATCACTGTGACCTTTAACCTTGCTCCACCAAACCTGGGCATCAGAAGCTACTTCTCGCTTTGCTACGCAAACGGCATGAAGAAATACACAGACATAATGCCTGTGAGTGGTTTAAAATTTCTGCAGCTACCTATTTTGTGGCTTTGTTATTACTCAGCACATGAATCCCTTCCCTCTGTCCCTTCTGTTATTTACTGTATGTTTCAGAAATATTTGATAATGTAGTTAATTAATAATTGTATTAACCATTAATTCCATTTCTTTAGAATTCCAAAAACAAAACCCACCACAGCTATCAGCTGAATGGCCTTCAAGAAGGAACTAATTACACGTGTGAGGTAAAATGTGTAAACTAACATGTTTGCAATATCTTAACTTTATAAGGTAATGTTGATGGTGTGTTTCCTTAGTATGATAGAGGGCATGCTATGCGGCTCCTAAAGGGCCAAAAAGTCACTTTCGTTTAAGATTATCTTGTCAAACTACAAATTTCAAGGTCAGGAATGAACTCAGAATGTCTTGTGTCTCAGATTGCAGCTAATGAAGTGGATGCAGTGAGAAAAACATTCAATGTTCAGGTCATGCACATTGAGAAAGGTAGGGGAGGTTGTTTTTGTTGCTGCTGATCCATACATTATTTATTTATTACATAAGTATTTGACGCATCCTGTCAGTTGCTCATATTTCATAGTAATACTTTGAAATTTTAGGTAATATTCCTATTTGCATTCCTCTCTCAATTCTGCATGCTACTAACAGAGCTAAAACCAAGAGGTGATTAGCTTAGCATGAAGCCTCAGGGGAAACCACAAGCCTGTCTCTCTCCACAGTTCCAAAGTTTGTCTATCAAAAAGTCCTAAACTCAGTAACAAACATGCTGAATCTCATTTTTTTAATCCATACAGAACAGAAATATAAAAATGCTTTTGGCTACAGTGACAGGGATCAGTTGTCTTGTGGAGTGTCTGTTGATTTGCTAGTTTTACAGGTGCTGGTAGGCATATTTATTCACTTCAGAAAGAACCAAGCTGGCTGTTCCCCCTGGCTGCAGGGGGAAGCTAAACTATGTTAATGTACTCCCAGCTCAAACTCTGTAATTAGTACACATCAGACGTGAATGTGTTATTAATCTTCTCGTCTAACCCTCAGCAGGAATGCAAAGAAGCATATTCTCCAAAATTTCAAACTATTTGCTATATGGTCTGTCACTGATTTGTCAAGTCATCACAACTCTCCCTCTCCTCAGAAGGTGTCCCACCGCTCTCTGTTACTCCCTCCTGGGCTCTGTGGCTTCCACTGTGCCTGGCTGTGGCAGTCATACTTGTAGTCTTACTGGCTGCTCTAATCAGGAGAAGGCGTCGGCCGCAGATGAAGAAACTTAATATCAAATCAGGTGCAAAGTCAAACCAAATACGTCCTGTTTGTATTTCGTAAAGGACAATTTTTATAAAACAATTGCTCATTTTAAACAATATTACAGAGAGCCTTCCTTGGACCTCTGGTCTGTCTTTTCCATTTCTGACATCTTATGAAATGCTAACAGGTTTCTTTTCATTTCTTTTTTTTGGACATTTATTCAGATATTATCAAGCAGCATGAGGAGAGCACGAGTCAGGAGGAAGTGGTATCATTACCCACAAGCAGACTAAACCCTCCTCGTCTTCTGATTTGCTACAGCAGCTATGATGGTCCCGCTCATGTCAAAGCTGTCATGCAACTGGGGGCCTTCATACAGCAGCACATGGCCACTCAGGTAGTAGACATGACATTTAAAGACTTAACTGACCACAGGTTTTTGTGTATATTGAACAGTTTCCGTTTTATGAGTTCTGAGATTGCGGATGTTTTAGTGATTGTCATCCATTTCTTTGTTTCTTCTTTTAAATATTTGTCATTGGGTTGGGTACTTTTTAATTCTCAGGTTTGCCTTGACCTGTGGGACTCTCTGAGCATGGCTGAGGAGGGCAGTATGGCCTGGTACTGCCGGCAGGTCCGCGAGAGTGACTTCATCTTGGTGATCGGTTCAAGGGGCCTTAACCACAGATTTGAGCCCCTGCAGTCAAATGGCGATGATGAGGAAGAGGAGTCAGTCAAGGCGCTGCAATTTGGGTCCAATGCTTTTAGCTCTGATGCGGTCATCCATCTCATTGGAGAGGAGGTGGGCCGGGCCAAAGCCAGGGGCCAGGACTTGTCCAAATACATGGCAGCCATTTTTGAGTACTCCGAGGAAACGGACATCCCCACCGAGCTGAGGCTGGTGTCTCACTACACTCTGATGAGTGATTTACCGCTGCTCTTCTCCCACCTCCATGGAGTGGCTCTGCACAGGCCTGGGTGTTACCTGAAGATAAACCACATCTCAGAGGAAGGTTTTGCCAAGTTACCAGCTGGAGCAGCTCTGCAGTGGGCTATCTATGAGGCTGGAATGGCAGTGAGGGCTGAAAGACATCACTCTGTGGAGGAGGGGAATAGACACTAAAAAAGAAATCTGTATTCTCTGACTTAATGATCGTCCTCAGCATTTTGCAGTATAGGAGAAAGGTTTTTCTGAAGCCAGAATGCCATGATGGCCAGAAACTTGGTTCCATGCATGGCCAGACAGGAGAGACTGGGAGCTCACAGCTGGGGGTGGGACTAGTACATCTACTATCCCTGCTGATGTACCCTCATGCATCAACCAACTTAACCACCTCTGCCCCAGCTGTACCACAGTGGCAGCAACCGTGCACTTTGACCTCTAAATGTATTAACATGCTACACTCAAACGCACAGGAAGGATTTGTAAAAAAGAATGTCTCATAATCTGTGTAATGGTTAGTAAAACGAAATGTATTTCACTTTCATTTTCTCTTCAATGCCATGATATTTCCTGTTCATTTTGTCGCAGTGTCATGTACAAAGCCACAATTAAAGTAAGTGTTTTATTATTAGCACTGTACATAATATTACCATTACATTATTACATTACATTACATTATCTCATAGAGTTAGCAAAGTTATTCTGTAAGAATGTTTACCTTGAAGTGTATATTGAACAGTGTATAAATGCATGTTTGCATTCATGCTTAGTATTTTATTTATACGTCTGCATATCTCATATATAAAATATGGATTAAAAGGCTATATTGTGATTAATTTTATGCTGATGTTGGATTACAAGTGAAAAAAAATATTGTGAGCAATCTTATTTTATGATTTTGACTCATATAAATGTAACATTGCACAGTCAATCATCAAATAAAGCCAAGTAAAAGTGGTTTTCTAATTAGTGAAAGAAAAATTATTATTACTAATTCTAAGTATTCGTGACATTTATGCGTGACTGTTTTTGTCGATGATTGGTTGGAAAAAACATCTTGCTGACGTGGGTAGGTTAGGTAGCCAGGCTGGAGGAAACCCTCTGACCTGTCTGTATCCAAAATGATTTTGATTAAATATCAGTTGTATCTGATCCAAATCGATTTTACGGAGTCTGAAATAGTTGTTTAGTGATAGTTTTTTGTGATAATTATAATAATCAACAAATTCATATAACAATTCAAACAGTGATTACGGATTACCTTGTTCAGCAATACGACCTGGCAACCCGGTTGTAGGCGTCATCGTTGTGAGCTCGCACAGTTGCGTCCAGGCTCTCTCTGTGACAGACAGCGTGGAAAGATGGTGCTCGACTTGGACCTGTTTCGGACCGACAAAGGCGGCGATCCAGAAATCATCCGCGAGACTCAAAGGAAGAGGTTTAAAGATGTCACGCTCGTCGATAAACTGGTCGCCGCAGATACAGAGTGGAGAAAATGTAAGCGCCGTTTCATTTCTTTGGTTTCAGTCATGGCAGCTAACGCAAGCTAAGTGGCCAATGATGCTAACATTAGCGTAGCGTCAAGTGTATTAGTCAGTGGAGGGGAGCTCACGCCGAACTCCGTTTAAAAATCTGTCTGTTTTCAATGTAAAATTCGACAACAGCTGTCTGTGACACCCCGTCTCGGACATTAAAGTACTTATCGTATTTTAGGACCAAGCCATCTATTCTGTGAATTGAAATGAAGAAACGCCTCTTAGGAATTTGCTTTCATTATCAATTTGTATGTTCTCGCCACATTACCCCCGCAGTAGCGAAACATCTGCTACACTGGTGGACTGCGAACGATTTCAGAAAGTGAAAGATTGAAATATTAAATTGACGGCTGCTTGGTGCATTGTACTCTAACCGTATTTTTCATTGATCACTCCTTTGACAATATGTAAAAAAAAAAAACACAGTAAAAGTTTGGTATGGTCTCGCAACAAAAAGAGAATAGCATGCGATGGGGCTAGCGCTAGCGCAGCTAGCACCATTGAGCCGCCAAATGGCTATCCTTAACGTGGTTAATGCGAAGTACCGAGCATCACGGTTCTAATAAATAGAATCCAAGTACCATTGAATCTCTCGTTCTCGTTATCTTATTGACAGCGAAGTGCTTAGCTAACGTTAAGGCAGTGGTTAGCTTAGCGATGCCGGGAAGTAACGTGCAATCTGATGCAATCCCAGCCAGCAACATGTCAACTCAGCCTCGCCCTGCAGTCTATCTAGAGTCAGTGACATTCTGCTCCATCATGATAAAATTAATGTTTCTGGTAGGGCATCAGTGCCTCCATTTGAAGGACAAGATTGTTTCCATGTTTATTATCATTTTTCACCCTGTGAACGTGAATTGCTACTGACAGAAATCCCGGTCACCAGGCCCGAGTCCTGTTACTGCAGTTCACAAATACACACACACACAACCCAGTCCCAAACACTGCACTGACTGACTGTGATTATCCCCGAACAGGCCGCTTCACTGCAGACAACCTCAACAAAGCAAAGAACCTCTGCAGCAAGAGCATTGGGGAGAAAATGAAGGTACAGAAGCATCAGAACTCTAAATGACTGAGCAGGTTGTGGAGTCTTCAGTCATTAGTGACTATGTGTCCAACAGTCTCTAAAGATGGAGAGGGAATGTGGAATGTCTGAACAGTTTGTGTGCATTGTTTAATGTTTTTCTATGCTGTGAATGCAGAAGAAGGAACCAGTTGGGGAGGATGAGTCTCTACCTGAAGAAGCAAAGAACCTGGAGTCCCTAACAGCTGAAACACTATCGGTATGACGGTCTCAGCAGTTATAACCACCTGTATGGCTGCATTTTTGCATGCCATTCAATGAATCAGTGAAAAAAACAGGAAGAACTTTAAGCCGACACATTTCTCCGTTTCTCTCTTGGCACATGAACTCTTTTCCATGTCAGGCCCTGACAGTAACCCAGATCAAGAAGGTGCGTTTGCTGGTGGAAGAGGCGGTTGAGAAAACTGACAGCGAGAGGACAAAGCTGGAGGCCGAGCGCTTTGAGTACCTGAGGGAGATCGGCAACCTCCTGCACCCGTCTGTACCCATCAGCAATGACGAGGTGGGCGGTTTGATATAGGTGGATCTACTTAATGCAGGCACAAGAGCAACAGTAGAATATAATCAACAGTCTAAAATAAAAGTGGGCATACAACATTTAAAAAAATAATAATAATTAAAAGCATGTCTGACTAATGGCTCACAGCCCAATGACATTCACTTTACAGCAATTTAAAATCATGACATGTAGCCAAGCCTTAAAGTTTTTGCTTGACTAATCCCCTTCTTTTCCTCTTGTTCCTTCCGGACAGGATGCAGACAACAAGGTGGAGCGTACCTGGGGCGACTGCACTGTGCAGAAGAAGTACTCCCATGTTGACCTGGTGGTCATGATCGATGGCTTTGATGGCGAGAGGGGAGCTGTTGTGGCTGGGAGCAGAGGTTACTTTTTGAAGGTGGGTTTGAACATAATCTCCCGACACATGTAAGCGGAGACGAGCACAGACAGGGGCACCGTATTTTCTAAAATAACATCCTTAATTTACACCCAAAGAAAAGAGTGGCGTTTGCCCCTTTTCTTGCTTCCTGACCTGCAAATGAAGAGAGCAGCTGCTCAGTTGTTTTCCTCTCCTGTGTTGCGTTTAGGGGCCGCTGGTGTTCTTGGAGCAGGCTCTGATCAACTACGCCTTAAGGATCCTCTACAGCAGGAATTACACCATGCTCTACACGCCCTTCTTCATGAGGAAAGAGGTCATGCAGGAAGTCGCCCAGCTCAGCCAGTTTGACGAAGAGCTTTACAAGGTGTGTAAGATATCCACTGAATTCACCTTTTGCTGTTAACTTGGAAATAACAGAACAAGGTGTTGAAGTTAATTTAGGAGTTAAACCTCAACTGGGAGAGGGGTATTCTGTCCTGCAGAGTGCTGCATGTTGCAACAGTGAGCATATATATATATATATATATATAAGAAAAAGATGGTATTATTTGAAGAAGTTTAGAAATGAAATACCTTCTGTGGTAAATGCTATGGATTCAGAATGAGATACCCAGGTCACATACTTTCGGCCATGCTGTGTAGATGAGACAGTGCCACCCGGAGGCCAAAGAGACAAAGTACTGCAGGTTGGAGACATGGTGGTGCGCTCAGTTATTTCATCATTTTCAGTTTCAGAATGAAAGCTACAAGAGAACACACTGATCATCACAATGTCGAAACTCAGGATCAGATAAGATAAATCCAGGATTTTTTCATACACATTTCAGCCAGGAGCTATCAATGACATTCATTATACTGTATAACATTCAGTTAATTCATAGATATGAAAAGGACATGTGTTCCAATTAATGAGGACTAAAACTAACCATCATTTTTATGATCAATTAATATGATAATTATGTTTCCCATTAATCATTTTATCCATAAAATGGTAAATAATGACAGTTATAACTTTCCACAGGCCAAGGTGATGTTGTCAGGGGGGGGGTTTCAACGCCTGTATGTTTTTACATCAGGTCATTGGTAAGAGCAGTGAGAAGTCGGACGACAGCACCATCGATGAAAAGTACCTCATCGCCACCTCGGAGCAGCCAATCGCAGCCTTCCTGAGGGAAGAGTGGCTCAAGCCCGAGGACCTGCCCATCCGCTACGCCGGCTTCTCCACCTGCTTCAGGCAGGAAGTGGGCTCTCATGGCCGGGACACCCGTGGGATCTTCAGGGTGCACCAGTTTGAAAAGGTCAAAACTAATATAGCACTGTCAGTGAAGCACAGTTATAAACAGAAATAAATTGCAATTACTTATTTAACCACTTCCAGTTTTATCTAAAAACTCCATGCTAAATGAACACTGAAGAAGTTTGAAAGAGAGCAATCATTGAAACTCTGTGTCGCCGTGTGTGTTAGGAATCAGGATATATGATTGATTGTAAAACATGTAATTACTTATCCTGATTTTTGTCTTAAAATTTGTAGATGCTGGAATTTCTCCATAAAGTTTTCTTCTTTCGCTCCTTCTAGATTGAGCAGTTTGTGTACGCCTCCCCCCACGATGGCAAATCATGGGAGATGTTTGATGAGATGATCGGGACGGCAGAGGAGTTCTACCAGTCGCTAGGAATTCCTTATCGCATCGTCAACATCGTCTCCGGTAGGTCCGACACGCTCATGTCCCCTGTGCTGCTGCAGCCGCCTCACGTCTAAAGCTGCTTGATAGCTCCTGATAAACACATAGGTCTCAGGCAAAGGGATGGTTTGGCTTATTTGAAGTGAGGTTGCATGAGGTACTGATGTATTGTCAGTTCATTAGCTGCAGTGGAGTTTGGTCTGTGTGCTCCCACTTTGGAGAAGCAGTGGATTAGCCATGGACACACGCCATGAACTGCTACCTAAACAAAAAAAATGTCAAACTTTTTCCCCATAAAATAAAATTCATTGATTCAACCTTTCCCACAGAATGAGATCCTGTCTGTGATGGTCGGGGTGTCAGGTGGGCGAGAGCTTACTGTGACGGTTCAATGAGTCCAGTCCTGGCCCAGGCATGCAGTGCACCACTGTCATGCTGAGTTGTGTTTGTTGTGGGGCTGAACTCTCAATTCACAACCACGAAAAGCAAGCGGGCTGAGGAACTGAACAAAGTGACGCGTTCTGTTGATCTGTCTGTCGATCTGGAGCAACACAGTGCTGTCCATGGTTCTGAAACAACAGCCGAGCCTTTTTTTTAAATGCAAACAGGCAAAGCCACAACAGAGGGGGCAAAAAAAAATGATCGAACGAAACACGATCCCTCGTGTCACCAGTCCTGCTGCTACTGATTCAATTAAATGACAATTCTTTGTTTAAAGTTAAGAACTTGGGCCAGGAAGAGTTCAATGTTAGACCTTCAGCAAGACTCTGGTGTACCACCAGATGGAGCCACACATACCAGTTTGGAGATCACTGCTCTACATCAGACTAAATTGCCATCAGTTGGTAAAAATCAATACAAACGGACAGTTGTTGTTTGCAGTGGGAGGGACACGTGTTGCCTCAGAGCGCTATGAGTTTGCACCATGACTGCACCATGATGTCAGCTGACTACTCACCTCTCTGTGCCGTGACATCGCAGGTGCCTTGAATCATGCAGCCAGTAAGAAGCTGGACCTGGAGGCCTGGTTCCCCGGCTCAGGTGCTTTCAGAGAGCTGGTCTCCTGCTCAAACTGCACCGACTACCAGGCCAGGCGCCTCCGCATCCGCTACGGACAGACCAAAAAGATGATGGACAAGGTGAGCGCTTGTTTCCAGTGTGGCTGTGCCTCTCAACAAAGGCATTCATGTAACACGTGAAGATGCTCTCAGCATTAATTGACTGCTGTGCAATCGGATCACTGTTCACTTCCCTTGGTAGATGTTTAATCCCCTCTGCAGCTGCAGGCTTTAAACACACTTCACACTTTTTCTGTGGCCCACGTAGGCGGAGTTTGTGCACATGTTGAACGCCACCATGTGCGCCACCACACGTGTGATGTGCGCCATCCTGGAGAATTACCAAACCGAGGAGGGCATCATTATTCCAGAGAAGCTCAGGGAGTTCATGCCTCCTGGTAAGTGGTGCTGAATGGTTTGGCATCTGGAAAGTGGACTTTTGTTAGCTTTTAACAGAGCAAGGCTCCTGCCTCAAGTCTCAATGCTCAGCTAACTGTCTCTGTGGAGACTTTCATTCCCTCCCCATTAAACCCACAAATGTAGGTTTTCAAGGAATGTTTCAATGTGCAAAATTTCTTTTTCTTTTGTGTTTTGGAGGCTTTAAGGTCTTTTCTCTCCCCGCCATCTCTCCTCCAGGTTTGACTGAGATCATTAAGTTCGTCAAGCCCGCTCCCATTGATCAGGAGCTGTCTAAAAAGGCAAAGAAGCAGCAGGATGGAGGGAAGAAGAAGAAGCAGGGAGGAGAGCAGAACCTGCCGAACGCCATGGAGAGCATGTCCGTCAGCAACTCATAGACTCCAGCACGCTACGACCATGTTGCTTCACCCACCTCACAGATAGGAACCGATTGACCAGAGCCTCTTGTGCACTGATCTGGGGTCAGTTGTGCACTTTCTCCCAAACTTATATGGTTAGAAAATGGAGAAAAATCTTTCGCGAGGGCACTTAATGTTCTCCCCACCTTAAACTGAAGGCCTGGCTCTGGCCCGTCCGTGCCTATCTGATAGGATGGTGTGATTCATCTCAGCTTTTTCTCCCCTCATTCACTGAAAAAAGGGATCTGTCTATCCTCTCCTCCATCCACAGTCCACCTCAGAGTCCACTCACCCGTCTGTCTCTGCCTTTCTCACATCTACAGCAACACTGAGCCTAAATCGAACAGATAAACCCACTTGAGCTGCCTGAGGGATAGAGCACATTCACGTTCAGAAGTGATTTTTGTGGCTTCACTTCCACAGCAGGTCGTAGTTTCTGTGTGTACTGCAGATGAACTTTTGGTTGGATTCAGGGTACGTGTTTGTGTCCAGCTGTTTTGGAATCTGGGATTTTCATCATTGAAAGGTGCGGTTTCCAAATGTTTGTAGTTTGATCGATTTACTGCGTGGAATCTTCTTCTCTTGACTTTTGCTGAGACCAAAAGCTGCATCTCTTCTGTGATTTACTTCATGTCTGAAATGGCTTTAAAGTTAGGACTAAAATGTAAAACTCTTATCTCGTGGAAAGGATCAGGTATTTTAACTGTCTGTTTTAGGCTTCTCTTCATTATGTCTGACCACAGTCGTCATTTCAACTGTTGTTGCTTGATGTCATTGATGATCATAACGCTGTCCACTAGCTTATGATTGAGACATTGACATTGTATTTACGGGCCTATATAAACATATATATGATTGAGCATTGATGAAGTGGCACTTACTGTAAACAAATAAATACAGTTCATATGGAAGTTGTTTTTTGCACTGTTTTTATTTTTATGATGATGTCTGCATGCTGTTTACATGTTTAAAAACTGCTGGATGTCTAAATTGACATACTATTACTTCAAATCTGTTCAACAAATACTGTCTCCAGCTCAGGCTCATTAACCGGTCATCTCAATGTTTCAATGAAACTTCCAGGCAGCCTGGATATCTGATAAAGGGCAATAAGGAAGACATGCAGGTTACTTATTAACTCAATTAGACTTTACACCCATCCATCTGTAATACGGTAAGGAGAAGAGTCGCTTGGGTTGCCGTGTATTTACCAAAAAGAGGTGAAATTATGCTTTTGTCATCACTGAGTTGATTCAGATGTAACTCTGTTAGTTTTTAATGTCTTTGTGTTTCTGTGACAAACAGCAGGTCGAGATGAGTGACACCTTGGAGGATGACAATGAGATCACCTTTCAGGCAATGGTAAATACAGATTTTTGACGGTTAAGAAAGGATCACATTGTCATGGACTGCTACTTGTAGCCATGTAAATCAAACTTACATTCACATACTATATGGACAACATTCACTGGTATCTAAAACTAAAGCTTTATTTCTAAAAACTGCAGTTTCTTGGGCGAGTTGAGGTAGTTCGCCCTGATGGAATAGAGATCCTGGATGAAGCAGCTCAGAGCCTCAAGGTCAGTATTAAAAGTGCCATTAACATACTTTCATACAGTAGCTGCTGTTTGCTGCTTTATTATATATTATCTATGGGATGTAAATGTCTGTCTGTCTTTGGTCCAGATGGAACTAGACTGGACTATGAAATGGATGGATTCATGAAAAAAGAAACACTGGCACAAACATAGAGGATGAATCCTAATGACTTCAGTGATCACTAGACTTTTCAAGTGCCACTACAAAGATTTTTCTTTTTGGAAACAGCTCAATGACTGTTAGTTTCTATGACATACTGTATATTTCCTGCATTCAGGATGGCCAGGGGATGAATCCTAAAGAATTATTTTCTTTCCACTTGTAGCACAAGCAGGTTCACATTTGTACTTTTTTTGGTCTCTTCCTGCAGTATACCTCATATGTAGTCACCATGGCACTTGATTGGCAGATTGATTGTTTTTATGAACTCCACATCTTGTCAACAGAGACGCAGTGATGAACACAACATGTAATCCATCCCCTGTCTTTCTTCTCTCATTCCTAGACGCAAGATAAATACTCAGAAAAGGCAACCAAGAAGTGCAAAGTCCATCTCTTCCTGTCCCTGAGTGGGATTGACATTTTGGAAACTAAGACCAAGGTGTGTGTGACAAAAGTGTTATAGTGTGATATACCGGTCAAAGAATGCAGACTCTTTAATTATTCTTGCGTACTTTACATCTTATCCTTCTCCTCAGTTCTTGCTGCACACGTGCCCTCTCTCCACTGTTGCCCTCTGTGCCGTCCTGCCATCTTCACCTAAAGTCTTTGGCTTCGTGGCCAGACACCCTGCAGCAGACACGTACCACTGCTATCTGTTCCAGAGCAAGAAGTTTGTGAGTATTCCAAGTAGAGCATGAACAGATGCCGTGCACTCCCCACAGCCATCATGTGGTAACGTGTTATCTTTAGTTGAGTAGACAAGATGACCACCAGTATCACCACTGGAAAACAATGACATAAATTAGATATTCAGGCTTTCAAATTCTCATGCGTGAATGTCTAAAACATGTTTTCAGTCTCATGTGCTGGTCTCAGTTATCGGGGATGCCTTCCGAGCATCGAAACAGGAGGAGAGCGTCAGGGGAGGACGGGACATGATAGTGGAGGCGCTCAGGCATAAGGTTAGTGCCAATTGGGAGTCATAGCCAAGCAGGGCTGGGGTCATGCTTTTTCTCAGTTCATCTTGTGTCATTCTGTTGTGGGGGGAACTTCATTTCAGTTTGATCAAAATAGGTTTTCAGTTGATCTTAATGGCTTAACTTAACAGGAATTAATATCAACTCTTACCAAATTAAAAGGCTGTCATGTACAGTAGTGCATTTTACAGCTTCCTCCTCTTTCAGAATAAAATGCTGCAGCGGGAGAATTCTGAGCTGAAGAGGAGGCTTGCAGAACAAAGCAACTTCCTGTAACAGTGTTATGCATTTGTACACTCAGAATAAATAAAAGAATAAAAATAGAAACTTCCTCTATTGAAAACCTGGTTGTCTCAAATGTTTTCTTCCGAATCGACTGTAATTGTGTTGACTGCATTCGCAACAGCAGGGGGCAGCAACCAGCTCTTCCGCGTTCATCCCCACCCTATTTACAACCGCGCAGTACGCGGCTGCCTTCAGAGCATCTAACAAATTGAATGTGACTAATTGTTGCATCTGCAAGAAGAACCCAATTTATTTTTAAATATGTCATGAAATACGGACGTTGACATGGCGGACGAATTATGTGTGGCTGAGACTAAGACCTGACCATGGATGTATTGTAAGACATCCATTGAACTGACTCGGAAGAACTGGTTATGTTTTAATGTCCGCGACTAATTGTGGGATAGCTGCTTGTACAACAGCCGGATAATAAATTGGAGCCCGCGTGTCTGCTTTACCGTGTAGTGTTTTTGACGTCTAGAACTTGGTGTAACGCACTTGAAGCGATATAAACCGACCGAATGCGCTAACGGGTCGAGTTGGATTGTTGGATCTTGGATCGGCGGCGGTGCGCAGGGTACGTAAAGGCAACACAACACGAACGCAATCTTTTGGTGTGATAGACAGCAGCGGAGTGAGCGCCAGAGAAAACGCGACTACGCAATGGACTACAGTTTGTGTAATGGCGCTAACTAACCTCGCAGACGACCACAGCCCAGGGCTGGCTAACCGCTAACTGGTAGAGCACGTGGAAGCAGACTGCTAGCCAGCGTTGGCTCAGAGGACACCGGGAACAACGCTGCTATCCCACGCTTTTACGTTGCATTTGAAGTGATTAGAGTCTCTATGTGTCAGCTGATTTAATGTGACACTGTCGCATATAATTGGTGGACACAGGGTCATACGTCACAGAGGCTCCATCACTCCCAACTCAGTTTGCTTACACGTTAGATTTCGGCTGACTGGGTCGGACCCAGGCCACCTGCGGACGGGCTGTACTCGTTGGGGAAACTCCGGCTGTGCCCGGGCGTGTTGATACGCCATGGGGGCGCGGTGGTCCCGGAGCGGTAGCAGCCTGTCGCTCCTGCCGGAGAGGCAGATCTCCGGCCGGCGGGGAGAGGACGCGGATTCGGATAACGACTCTTTGGATGGGCTCGTAAGGCGGGAGGACATAGCCCAGTTCCCATACGTGGAGTTCACCGGGAGGGACAGCATCACATGCCCGACGTGTCAAGGCACCGGGCGGATACCCTCAGGTGAGAGGACGCGGCACGTTCAGCATACTGTTCCTGGAAAAAAACTTTGTTATATAATCTAATTTCGGCAGAGTTAAATCACAGCCTAAATCCTAAAATGTGCTCGCTGAAGTCTTCCAGATATGTAGTTTTAGTTTAGTGGGGCCCGCGTATTCTCAGTTTGATTAAGTGCGAACAGCTTGCACATTTCAAGTCTTTTGTTGCTGCATGTGTTGGCTGCCGTCCTGTTGTGAGAGGTAACGCTAATCATCATGTCACATGACCTGTTACGTCTCTCCTGACAGAAGTGAATGAACTGGTTGCATTGATCCCATACAGTGATCAAAGACTGCAGCCCCAAAGAACGTGAGTAACCAACACCTACTACAGTAACCCTGTGCAGCGATTTACATGTGGTCGGACCTTCATCTAATTTTCAGTCACAAGCAACACGACCTAGCTAAGATAGACTATCTTAGCTAATAACACACACACCTCTGTATTGTTCTTATCCACACTGAGTACATCAGTCAAAAAACGTGAACCGTGCCTCACAACAAAAGAGATCTCAGAAGAAAAAACACGATCAAGAGCTGTTGTTTTGTGGTCTGGTTGACATTTGTGTATTTAACTTCAGCACTTTGTGCTTGTCTGCGCTCCTGACTTAAATGCAGATCAGATGACATTTTATGAACATTCAACAAGAGAAAACCAGCTCATTCCACAGGCTTGACTGACTTTTTCTCACCACTGGTTTCCTTGGTGTTGAAGACTGCATTTCTGTAGTACTCAAAAGTCTTTCTCAGCCTTGGTCTGAATTGATTAAAGAGAGAACCTACCACTTCTTTGTTCCAGGAAGCTGTACGTGGTCTTGTCAGTCGTGCTGTGCCTCCTGGCCTCCTCGCTCGTTGCCTTCTTCCTGTTTCCTCGCTTGGTGGTCGTGGTGGATGATGGGATATGCTCGGTGACCGTTCGCTTCGACCACTCCAACATGAAGGTCCTCATGAACATGACGGTGGGTTGGCTCTTCATCCTGCTGCATTTGAGCTGTTCTTTGTGTTTAAAAACCTCCTCTGTTGTCTGTGTGGTACATTCATCTAATTTTAACCTGAGTGATCTAATGCAGTCCATTACACACATGCACTGTTGTTTTAGAGGTGTTCCTACATCACTGACAATCAGTTAGTACAGTTGTTTCATGGTAAAGTTTTTGTGACATGTGTAAAATGTGTTGCAAGTCCCAATCCATGACACCAGAGCTTCATTTGGACAAATATGGCAGGTTACAAAACACGTTGCATGATACTTTTTGTTTTGATTCCCCACATACTCTGTTTCTCTCAGAGCACACTGACCTTCAGCAACCCAAACTTCTTCTCGGTGCTGGTTCAGAGCGTGAGCAGCCAGGTCCTTTACATGAAGATGGTGATTGGAACGCAGCAGCTCGACAGCGTCACCACCATCCTGCCCCTCAGTGACCGTCAGGTGTGGGAAAGGAGACCTTTAAAATGCACGCGTATCATCATACAACGGGTTTAAGATATCTAATATTAAAACATTTGTCTTCTTTAGTGCCACACCTCATTCTGTTTACATGTCTGCCTGTGCTCTGCCCGTGCTGCTGACAATAGTCTCCACCCTCAAATGTTCCTCTGTTTGAGTAATGTTTGTTTAAAAACGACAGTGCTCGGCTGGTTTAGGAAAGTACTGCACCTCTCTATTAACTAAGGACATCAATTTGAGCTTTACTGTTGTATAACTTTTGTGTTTCCCTCTGCAGGTAAACTACACTGTCAGTGTGGAGATTGGTAGCAGTGCACCCTATGTCTAGTAAGCGTTGCTTTTCTTTTAGCAGTGAATTCTCATTGGTTGAAATTGATTTTGATTGATTTTTGAAATTGGGAGACTAGCAGTAGCAGATATCCTGACTGTGCTTTGTGTGTTTTTCAGTGCCTTCTGCACCATGCCCAGCATCAAAGTCCACAACATTGTCGTTTTTGTGCAGTAAGTAACTCCTTACCTTCGGCACACTTCTGTTGTGTTTTTGCTGAGTGACGAGACTTATTTTTACTGAACTTAAAATACAACATTCTAAAAGAGCAGCAAGAGACTGTTTGCTTTCAACGGCAAAAGAACTTGTTGTGCATTCTGTTTTCCCTTAGAGTATGAAAATGACTTAAGATTGAATCGACTTTGAATAAAAAATAATTTAAAAAGTTAATTAAATTAATAAAAAATTTAATATTTGTGGGCTAAGAATATTTAAGAGTATTTGATATAAATCAACGTAAATTTAAATAATTTCTCAAAACGAGTTTGTGTATCTTTAAACATTGAATGATAAAAAAAACATCCTCTGAAATGTAGTGGAGTAGTAGTAGTGCACAGGAGAAATACTCAGCACTCCAATGCCACACTTAAGTGCAGTTCTTGAGTAAATAGACTTTCCACCATTGCACCATCCTAACCTTGAGGTAACATTGTTAGGATGTTGCCACACAAACTACTTTCTCGGCATGTGCGGAATTCTTACCCTTACCTGCTGCTCTATGAAAGGACCTGAATCGTTTAGACAAAATAACCATAACTTCACAAACTGGAAATGACTGCAATCATTTTTACTTTAGGTGCACTTTCCCATCATGCATTCTGTCTGTGGCTAACAGCTGACACTGTGTGCTGCTCGCCGTTTTTTTTTTTTCAGAACGTCGGTGAAAACCTCGTACATGGTGCGAACGTCCCAGAACAGCCTGGAGGCGTATCACTACATAGACTGCGGTTCCAGCGGTGCGTACCACCAGACAGCCAAGCATCTAAGGCACCTCCCCTCTGCCCACACGTGCCCCTTGGCTCCGGACGACGCAAGCTGTTTGTGCGGAGGAGGTGGGAGATGTTAGCGTAAACTCCAGCATGGGCTTTGCTCTCCCTCGCACAGAAAACCAATCTCAGCAGAAATACCTCACGGCGCTCTCTGCTGAGCTCAAAAAGAATAGGCAGTGTGAAGCGGCTGGGAAAGGGAACGCCGTGCAAGGCAACCGCGCGCTGACTGCGCATTTGTTTTCGTCGGCCTGCACAGAGGCGACAGACGAGTGGTTTTGTTGTGGTTGTTGCTGGCCATCACCGAGTGAACGCGCGGATCTCGTGACCTTTTTTACTGCATGGTCAGTATGGCTTAAATATATCTGTCATTCTTGGCACAGCGTCCACTTTTGGTTTTTACTTGTCTCACTGAGGATTATGATTGCCTGAACCCGTCATGCGTTAAATCCAAGTTTCAAAAGGCTACGTCCTGCTCTTCCAAACGTGCTGACAGAACGAGTCACATGTCCTGGTGGTGAAAACAAGAGGCAGACGAGCGCTCTGTGGCCCTGTTTTGGAAACAGCACAAATGTCAGAGGAAGCTCTTTTCGCTTTAAAGGGAACAGCGAATGTTTCCAGCTGACGGCGAAGTGTCGGCAACCGCATTTTTCTCTGTCTGTCTGCTGATGTAACATCAGGAGAGCGTCTTTCAGTCCGTCAGCGTAGCTTGAATGACTTTTGGCACTGTTCCACTACGTCGAGTGAAGGCTGATGACTTTGCTTTAAAAAAGAGAGACGAGACCTGCTGTTTTTGTGCTGCAAGGGATCATTAGGTGGCCAGTTTCTGCACCCAGAAAGTGGGACATATTGTTATTATCGCATGTTGTTTTGCTGTGTTGTTTAACTGTGTCTTGAGTTGAAAATTACATTTATACATTAAACATATCACAGATGTTTTTAGATGAAATAAGTTATATCCAGGTACCTGTCATCTCAGCACACTGCTTTTAGATTGAGGGTATGTGTCATAGAGAAGAGCTCAGTTCTTGAGGTCGAGTTTTTCAGTGGAGCTCGTGTGATCCATCACTCAGTGGTATCCTAGCTGAAAGCTAATCTTACTGTCCCACTAATGCACCTCATCCTGTAGGAGCTGCGAGTGTCTGTATACAGTATCCTCTCCAGCTTAACCAGCGAGAGTTGCAGCAGCAAACATCACAGCTGCTCTCAGAGATTTACACTGTTATTTCCTCTGGCTTGTCCTTCTCCCGTGTCAGCTCCCCTGTGGCTTATCAAACATCCGATGTCTCCACGGAGCATTTCAGCCCATTATCAGTCCTGCATTTCAGAACCAGAGTGACATCAGCAAGCATTCTCAGATTACTCACTGCCACAGTATTTGCTCTGCATACAGTCGTCTGCACAATGGAAACAGAATGACTTTTTTATTTTAAAGGGATGGGTGTTTGTAACTTTATGAATGAAATATTTTACCATTGTTTTAAAAAAAACAAAAACGAAAAACACACTGTCTATTTTTGTGCTCAGTTCTAATTTGGAAAAAAAAATTAAAAGGGAATTGTGACTAAATAAAATAAAATTAATAATGAAAACCAGCATGTTCAGGAATGTTTTTTTTGTGTGTTTTTTCCAGAACAACCACAACCGGACATTAATTTGCAACTGTACTTATGAGCAAAATCCAAATGCCAAGATTTGATGCTTTTCCCTGTATCTTATCATTGACAACTGAACATGTTTGGGTTGTGGACTGTTGGTGGGACAGAGCTATCACTGCACTGTCATCTTTTTTCTGCTAAGTTAAGAAATTAATCAATAAACTATTCAGCAGAATGATCACTGATTAAAAAAATAATCAATCAGCCCTATTAACCCAAAATAACCACTGACCCACACCCACTTAAGGTACCACATCATTTCAGTTTATTTCTGTTCTTCATTTGTTTGCTTACAAAATAGCATATTATCCTTTTCCAAACCAAATGTGTCCTTTGTATGTCTCATACACTGTCCTGTAGCTGCATGTGAAAATATATTACTACATAATATAGAGATCAACAAGAAACAGACCACAATATATTATCGCTGTAATACAAGTAGTGTTTTTTCTAGGGTTTTACCAAACAAGGCATCACACTAAATAAATGCATAGTAAAAGTACGAGAAGCAATAAGTACAAAAATATAGCTGGATAAAAAGCTTATTAATATAAGAGTGCTTTGTCTTTGGTTAAGTACGTCTGTCTTTGGGCCACCGTCTTGGTCGTGTGTCGATCTGTCTTCTTTTTGACAACGTGAACAGCTTTTTTTTTTTTCTTAAATCATGGCTTTAGTCACAAGATGCGAAGCAGTGAGCGAACACCAAACGTTTCACAGGCAGTGGTGTGGTTTAACGCTGTACGTCCTTCACCGTCTTGCTTTTTCCCCACTTCACATACATTTCTTTTAAAGTGGGACGCAACGACGCCCTCTCATCCGGCATCATTTACCTGAAGAGCCCTCCACCGTGCGTGCGCGCACGCACACACAAACACACCACTTCCTCGCACGCGCTCTTGTTAAAAGTTAAAAAAACCCTCACATTCGTATTTGCTTTCATCAGAGAGTTAAGTCTCCCACTCGCTCCAGTTATTGTGTGTGTGTGAGTGGACAAAACATTTAATAAAAGCATGATTGTCGGTTATGATTTAAACGTGTCACACTGGTGAAGGTGCTGTGGTGGGGCTGAAGGCAAGAGTGGCTGTAAATACGCTGTACATACATCTGAATACCTGACCATCTCTAGATATAGAAACTAAATTACATCATCAGGACTTTGGTCACTTTTAACAAAGAAAAATAATGGATTTGGTAACAATACAAAATATAAACACCTGCTATTTTAAAAAAAAGAAGTTATTACGTCTAAATGTTGAACCTTACAGCGCTTTGTTGCCCTCAACACACCTACCCACACTCTGCTGTGTGTCGTCAAGGCTGCTTTAAGCACTTCTACCTTTGTTCGACTGGAGCCAGCCGCACCAAGAAGATAAAAGCTGTGTTTAACCATCCTCCACCAGGGGGTCCTGTATCACAAAGCCAGTTCAACTCAGTCTCACTAGTCGGACTGTCTCAGAGCTGAGCTTCAGTGAGCCCATCGTTGGAGGTCTTGGTTATCAACTCACTCTGTTAACTCTCAGTTCACCTGCTCAGCTTTATGTGAAATGGGGCAAATGATCAGCGGAGTGACTCAGCAGGAGCAGCACCGGATAAGTTGATTGTCACAGCTGCAGTGAGCTGACGAATCAAGCGCTCCTTTTTCCTGCAGCGGTGGCTGGGCTGAGCAGAGGCTGCACACACTATGGGCAGACAATGTCAGAGCGAAGGAGTTTTTGATGTACTTTGTGTTTGATAAATTGTGTAAAAGCTGCTGTTTGAGCAGCAACTGCAAATGATAGCTGAGTGTGCTTTGTGTTTAAGTGTGTGCAGCTGGGAGACAGATTAAAAGAACAATGAGATGTAGCCTGTCTCCTTGTGTCTTTGCTCACAGAAACCACTGTGTGAACCCCTTGTGTTAACAATGAGATTGTCAGTTTTGTCATTGTCCGAGGGAAATGTCAGGGTGGTGCACTCTCTGAGTGATGTTCCAGTTTTCTATAATGAAATCTTGCTACTTTTTCCATCTCTTGGAGGAGAAAGTACTCTCTGAAAGTAATTTCTGCCACCAAAAAAAAGTTGAGATAGTAGATTTTCTGAGCTGAATTGTGAGCCAGCTTCATGACACCAGAAAACCTGAGTTATGCCCAAAGTTTGCTGCCTAACCCGCATGATGTTCTTTGTGATACAGGTCCCTGTTAGATGGAGATATTTGTGTTGCTGAAGTTTCCTTGTGAGCCTCCTCATGCCTGGAGGAGTTGTAACACTATACATCATGGCTTTGTTTGAACACTTTTTCTTTATGTTTTGGGGTTTTTTGCATTCAATAATACTATATCAGAAAATAGAAATGTGTTACAGAATATTTTCATCATCAGGCCTTCTGGAAAAGGGGGAGACTGTTTAGAAGCAGAATTAAATTAAATGAAAAAAGTCATTAGGGAACATGGACTCAGATTCTCCATTGCCTTCTGAATGTATTTACACCTATCAATAAGAAAATCTTTGTCATCTCATCCACTGATGTACAAAGATTGGTGTCATGGTGCCGAACTTAGAGAATACAAGCAGAGGCACTGGGCCATTATTGGGCCTTGTCAATACTATATGCTGCATGTCACTGCTTGTATGCTCGGAGTTTCCCTTCCTGTCTTTTGTCTATCGCCGCTGCGACAACATGACCTTGTTGATAAAGTTGACGATGGCAGAGGCAGGTTGTTCGGGGTCCAACTCCGCAAATATGTGGCACACGTTCTCTGCCAAGCTGCCAGGCTTCTTGGCGACGAAACCAAACACCCTGATGGATGGAGAGAAAGAGGATGTGAAACAAGTTACAAATACTTTTAGTGTGTCTTGTAGGTAACATAGTCTCCTTGTAACAGCCTACAGGGTTAACTACAGTGAAAGAATTAGTATTATGTCATGTGGGATCATGTAAGACTTGGTTTTCATTATGAAATCATATTTGCTGGATTGATTTCGCTGAGGCTCTCACGCAATCTGATGCCATGCAAAGGCTTTTGTATACCAATGAGTTCTCAGGCATGGGTGGACCTACACACCCTTTCCAAAATACACACAAACACATGCATGCACTCTCACTTTCTCTGAGTCACCAAACACAGCACTTACTTAACAGCGGTGTTGTCTGAGTTAGTCCACCTAAAGGCGAGAGAGAGAGAGAGAAACGGGGACTCAGACGCACACACGCGCAGGCAGAGTCGCCAAACAAGCCGATGCAGCTGCAGCCTCGGCCGCAGCCCGCGTGCCCGCAAACAACATGATGCATGTTCATATGCAAACAAAGACGTACAGATCCATGCAAGGGCTCATGGCAAGAGATGCAGTGAATGGTCGTGAGTGCGATGAATGACTGATTGTGGTGTTGTGTCTCTGATTTTTTTTTTTTGCTGATTTACGGTTAGTAACAGCTACAAGAATCAAACAACAATCAAGCTCATCTTTTAATTTTCCCACCTCCTGTCTTTGGGGTCGATGCTGCTGAAAGTTACACTGTTCACCGGGTAATGTCTCCTGAAGAAAACCCTTGAAGAAGAAAAATCCACGTTGAGCAAAACAAAGCAGACTTTTAATTACTAAAGACTACTAAATCAGTCATTGCAAAGAAGACTTTAAGTTTCAGCTGCAGTGTTGTCTTCGTAGTTAATTAGGTAATATGTGGTAACAGTATGATATATTATATAGATACATTTTGTCAAGCAAACTGGGAACTTACACTAAATAAAGTTACAAATACGGTTATGGTTATATTAAGGGCAAATCATTTGCACTGGAGTTTGACATATCAAAAATAATCATGTCACTTTATTTGTTAAGTAATGACCCCTGGGGAAGTTTCCTACCTGCGCTGGCTGTCAGTGAGCGTGATGCCCTGCGATGTCACCTTAAACTGCACAACAGTGGCAACAGGACGCGGGATACGACCCAGGGAGGCATCTGTTGCCTTGGCAATGGCCTGGGGGCCGGTCAGAGACTCCGTTTCCACAGAGTTCAGGTAGAGGACGTTACAGGCTGAGGGGAAAGGGGAAAGAAACGGTCACGCTACAAAACGTACAGCTGCACCTGAGGCTGTAGCGTGTTAAAATAATGAATAATAATGTGACTGAGGTAGAATGTCAAACACAACAGTGTGTCTGAGGAGAAATCACCTGCTCCTTGTTTCAGCAGGTCAGCAGCAGTGCTGATGTTGCTCACCGGCTGAACCTCCGGCACCTCTCCTATCAGATCTGAAGACATGAAGGAGATGAAGGAAATCAAAATCAGTTGTTCAAAGAAGTTAAGGGGCATTTCCTGCAATGACTAACTCATCTCAGATTATTATAAAATTTATTTATTATAAGACCAAAAATGCTGAAAAAAATCTTGTTGAATCACCTCTCAATCCTGAGGATTATCTACTTTTGGCAGTAAAGCGTACATTTTGGGATATTGGAATGGAAAACAGTGATAAAACGCATCCTTTAGGAAATGCATTTTTTTTAACCAACCTTTTTCAGGGATCTTCAGAGCACAGGGCAAAGAAATAGGTGTGATGGCATGTTGGTAGACCAGTGCAGACAGACTCCCTGTGGATGACAGATAACAGTAAAAATTCCTTATTATTACTATTCCCAAATAATAAAAAGATGTATATGATCATAATTCTCTCTCTTGTAGGTGCCCCATTCGTGTAAATATTGATATTTTCCCTCAAACACCATCATAAACAGTATTCCAAAAGGACAGTGGGGACAATTTACCAAAGTAGGGCTCATTCTGACATCCTTTAATCTTGACTCCTCGAGGGCCTGTTTCGATTAGGAAGTGTCTGACCAGCTGTTCCAGAGGGTCACTCACTGTAAAAGCAGAGAAAATAAATAAAATAGCAAGCAGAACATCTTCAATTGCTACGGTGTTCTGCTGTCGCTGAACAGAAGGAACTTGACATAAGCAATCAACTTTACCCTTGCTGCTGTGGTTGTTGACATTGGGGGGAGGTGTAGCCACCTTCAGGGCCAAGCCATAGGCCCCGTGGAAAGAGTTACTGTCCCTGATCAGGAAGGTTCCTGGCTCTCTCTCCTTCAGAGCAGTGATGGCTACCAGCACAACCAAAAAATGAGGTTTTATATTCTGTAACTCTCAAGAAAACATTATTTAAGAACATAGCAAACTCAAATTTAGAACTACCTTGCTCTCTGGAGATGCCAGGCTTGTACCAGAACCTTGAACTATCCTGGACAAACTTCACACTGACCCTGTGTGCGTTCTCAGGCTCTGCAGAGGCCACTCCATCATTCTGACCTGCAGGGGCTGCAATTTCCCCCACGGTGGGAGAGAAGGTGACATGGTGCTGATGCTGGGTGGTGTTGGCAGCAGAGGGAGACACATGGCCCACGGCTGGCTTCAGAGTCCCCACCCCATCGCTGGCTGAACCGGACTGGGAGGGCAGGTGGCGCTTCTCTGGTAAAGGTGGTTGAGGGTGAGGAAGGGGGATGGAGATGGTGGAGTAGTTGGAGTAGGAGGATGGGTGCAGTTGAGGGGTGTGGGCAGAGTAGCAGTGCCTCTTGTTAGTGTCCAGCACAGCACTGTGCTCCATGGCTGGGTAGTGGTGATGTGTGGGTGTGTGCATCTGAACATGGTTCAGATGTTGGGGGTCAGACCCACTCAACATCAACCTCCTACCCAGGGTGGCAAAGCCGGGAACTGGAGCATCGGACACAGGGGAGCCTTCCATGCTGCTGGGTGCAGGCTGGGGTGTTGATGGCGAAGCTGGGTTGGGAGTTGTGGGGGCTTGGACACTGGAGGCGTTGGTGGGCTGTGGGGCTTCTAGGTGAGCTTCCCTGGTTGGAGAAGATCCATTGACCTCTGCTTGGATCGGCCCTGCAGCGCCTGTGGCTTGGTTCTGGGTCTGGCTCTGAGACTGGGACACCACCTGTCCCACAGCGGAAGGCAGAGCAACAGGCTCTGAAGGATGTGTGGTCTGAAGAGTGAGAGGGCCAGGTTGCGGGCATGAATCTGGTGCAGGTGAAGCATGGACAGGGGAAGAGGGAGCCTGACAGTGTCCCTGGTTTGACATGGTTGGTGTCATGGAGTCAAGCGAAGAAGCTGAGGGCATATCTGGGCTACAGTGCTGCTGCTGGGGGGTTGCAGGTGATGGGTCTGTTTGTGCAGTGCAGTGGTTTTGGGGTTCTGTTTGTATGGGTGCAGTTGTGTGCGACAGCGTATCTTTGGTGGATGATGCAGATGACGGCTCTGTGCTGCTTTTCTGGCTTTCTATGGATTCCTGGACGTGTCTGTCTTGGAGCTGGGAAGCCTCATAGTCACTGCCGATGATGTCTGTGGTCCGGATCTCATACTCCCTCCCTCCTGGACTGGGGCTTAAATGGACAGACATGAGTATCACTGTAACAGATCAACTTGTGATCTTGAGAAATGTTTCTAAAAATTTCTAATCTGGCCAGCTTTCTGAATCTTTAGAGATGTGAACGGATCAGTATTTCCACTGGCTTAGATGTTATCAGCATGAAACAGCCGACTCTCTCAATACCTGTTATTTATGTTGGCCTCAACCGAAATGTTAATTGTTGCATGTTTTTAACCTTGCTGACAAAACTCTCTTCCCTACTGGAGATGTGAAGGTGGGATACCTTTCCTGCGTGCGTAGAGGGCTGCTGGTGTGGACAGGAGTGGGCGGTCCAGACATGTCAGATGGCGTGGAGCATGCGGCGTGGCCGTCTCTGTGGACCCTCTTGAAGGATCCCTGGGTAATGTGATCCCTCCAGCCCACACTTTCGCCAGAACTACGAAGGCCATCTGGGGAAAATCAAGGAAGAATGGATTACATTTACAAAGATTAACATTAGTAAAACGCTGTGTCAGCTGAAGTTGCAGACTAGCGAGGAGAGGCGATTTGTGAGTAATGCAAGGCATCTGTCTAAATCGATGCTTAACGAGTCAACAATCTGTTGTTGATTATGAATCATTTATCCACTCCCTGTTCCCATTCCAAAAAAACACATTTTTTCAGTGTCTCTGTTTTGACGTGACTCACCAGTGTGTGAGTCAGAGCCATATGACTGCTGTGAGTCTGGATGGTGATGGTGGTGGTTGTGGTTATGCTCTGCTGGCCCGTTGCTATGGCTGCAGGGCCCCGTCGAGGAGGAAGCAGGAGGCAGCGGGGACGTGGACTCTGACTGGTAGCCCGAGGCGTAGCCCCTGCTTTCAGATGGCGAGGGCTGGTAAGGCGAGCAGGGGCACACCTGGCGGGGTGTCTGGTAACCGCTGCTGCTGCTGCTGTACTTCATATCCAGGTGAGAATGAGCGTGAGACCTCGACGCCTCAGGATAAGCCGGGTGGCCTGATGGCAAGGGATCGAAGGTAAAGGCTGGGAGATCATGACCCTGTGGGCCATAGGAGGCCACGGTGGCTCTCCTGTGCCAATATTCAGCCTCTCTGTCCCTCTCCCACTGCAGCTCAACCTCCCTGTCTCGGTCCCAGTGGAGGGACAGCTCTCTACCTCGCCTCAGCCCGGGATCCCTGTCCCAGTGGAGCTCTGACCCCCTGGTTAACTCTGCCTCCCTGGTTCTCCTAAGCCCCAGCTCCCTTTGCTGAAGCTCCGCTTCTCTGTCCCAGTGGAAGCTGTCACCTCGGTCCAGCCTCAAGCTGTGATAGGCTGCTGAGTCTTCTCTCCTGATAGCACAATCTCTGCAAGGGCAACCAGGGGGTGGCAGTCCATCAATTAGCATTATGTCATGATAGGTAGGGCTGGTGGAGGGTTTGCTGTGGTGTGCATGGGCATGGTGGTGGCCATGAGGTGGAGGAGGGTGGTGGTAGGGACCGTAGTCATCTTCTCGGCAGCATAGGCGACCCGGGCCAGACAGAGGGTGGTGATGTGGGGGGTTGTGAGCGTGAGGGGGCAGGTCTGGTGAAGGGTATGAGCAGATATGTCGAGATGAGGGAGCCTCTGAGCAGGTGCGGTGTAGGTAGTGGGGCGGGCCACTCTGGCGGTCCCACACCAGATCTGGAGGGGGAAGGGCCTGGTGGGAGTGCGGACTGTAGTGCTGGCACAGATCCATGTGTGATGGAGGGGCTGGGTTGTGGCTGGCAGAAGGGGTCGCCCCATGGTGCCCGTTGGTGCCGGGAGCTCGATCGAGGCAGTAACCGTTAGGCATGAGGAGGGTGCGGTCACAGCCAGGCTCGGCACAGCGCTGGGACCGGTAACCCTCCCGACAGGAACACGACCGACTGAGCCTGAGCGTCCCGGTTCGTTCTGAGGGCAAGGAATCCCCATCGTCCAAGATGGCAGTCTCTCGCTCTCCATCTCGGTTTCCCTCTATGCCTCCAAGAAGACGTTCAAGCTCCTCTCGTTCCTGTCTGGTTGGAGGCGGCGGACGAATGGGGTCCTCCTGTCGGTCAGTATTGACAGATGATTGGTTCAAATGGATGGAATGGCCTGATAGGGCAGAGTCAGAACCCTGAGCCATGAGGTGGTCGGGCCGGTCGTCAGGAAGGCCTGCCCCTGGGCTGCTGCCATTAGTTGAGGAGAGAGAACCAGAGCCGGGCCCTCTGCGCTTCTTTATCTGAGCGTACAGACTACCATCCAGAGGACCTCTGGTGTGGGCTATATCTAGACGAAAAAGAAAAGAAATGAGATCAGCTCTCAGGCCGAGAGCACTCAGTAGACACTGCACAGAGGCAATTTTGAGTCTATTGAACCCAAACTGATACTGTCCTTGGTTGTCCTTTCACTTCTAATGTCTAAGGGTAAAGTTTGAAGCTGGAATTTTCAGTAGAAAGTGGAACATTTTTGTAAATTTCCACCATTAGCAATCCCTTAAAATCAGGCCAAGATGAGATTTCAAGAAAACAGTTGCTGTGTTACCCTCCAGACTGTCCTGGTATCGCTGGTTAAAGTTCTCATAGGAATCCCAGCGAACCACTGGGTCAGCAGTGTTGTAGTCAACTGTGACAGCTGGGTCATTCTTCTGGTACTCACGACCTGAAGAAACATACAAACACATTTCATTTCCATTCCGCTGCATTTGTTTCCTTCTTGAACCACTTCCATCAGTTTGTCTTTTATCCTTTTGACAAACATGACTAAACCCTCAAAGTAGAACAGGGATGAAGAAGAATTGGAAGTAGACTGAACTGACCTTTGATCTTCTCAGGTCCAGAGGAGAAGACAAACTCTACTGTGGCGTCAGATGGAAAACGCTCATCTAGGGAGAAGAAAAACAAAAAGAAAGACAATGCAATAAGGATGTCTATACATATATAAATGTGAACAACGTAAATAGCTCTTTTTATATCATAAAAAATGTACTCATGGAAGTTTAGAATTCTTTCTACATTACAACCTGCAAATGTAAATGTAATCTCCACAAGTGATGTGGGGAACCCCAGAGACGAATCAAACTGTTTCTGCTCCAATATATCAAATATACTAATACCTTCCACAGATGTAGTCTGAGTCGCATCAACCCACAATGGAATGTTTATGTATATTTGCAATGCTACATTTAGTGTAATGGATTGACAACCACATGCACAGCCCAAAATGCCTCTCAGCTACACATGTTCAGTCTTTTGAGAGAAAGTGAAACTGAAGAGGAAATGAAGTAATGAAGTAATGAGCACATTCATTATGGATTTAAGGAACACACCAGCACTCAACAGGACTCCTTTACTGTGCCTCAGAGAGGGATAGTTAGAGGGACCCATTCTGGCATGTAGCACAACTCATTTTCACTTTACTTGCCTGCAGAGATCTGTGATTATATCCTGTGATTATATCCAGGATGGGGATTCTGCTGCTATTTTAAGGGTTTTATTCAACCACAACATTGTGAGGTCAAACCACTGCGAACACAAAATGCCAATTTAAAGAGCTGCTATTTCTATCCATTAGTAGTCTGTGGTGATTAGTCTACCACAATTAACAAATTGTGCTTCAATGGTGACTTAAAAGTATCAAAAAAAAAGAAAAAAGAAAAGCAAAATCAGGAAACTCCACTCTTGTCTTTAGGGAAGCAATGAACTGTAATTTGTTCTTGTTCTCCTAAAGGGAGACAACTATGCATGTACAAAGTAACCAAGTCTTCCTTTTATGCATGAATAATTGAGCTCATAAGGGGAAAAAAGAAAGCTCAGTTCAACATAGTCATGGGTTTGCAGCTAAAATGTCACTTTGCCTCACAGTGAGCATAAATTATGGTTGAACAGCTATATGTGGTATAAAAATTATAGGTGAAGGGGGAATGTTGCGCCTTGGTGGAGGTATGCGCTCTACTGAGCTCCATTCTAGTTGTTAAATTTGTCTGTTTGCTGAGCAGGTAGCGCACAGCTGGCTTCTAGAGGTTTTTCTCTTGAAAGACATTTGGCTGCTGTGTTCAATGTCAATATGAGCTGTGAGTGTGAACAAATCGAGCAATGCTGCAGTCCAAAAACCAACGGGATGCGCTGAATCGGGTGCAGATGCAATTTTAGCCATTGTACCTATCCCTGTTAGATTTCAATTGAGAGGAAACGTTTATCTGAAATGCCAATGGAGAGTAGGTACAGAATTTTAAAAAATGTGTGGTTTACTTTTTCTTGCTAAACTTGCCTTCTTTCCAACAAAATCAAATACTGCTCCCTTCTCAACCACTTTTGTGCATTTTGGCAAATATCCCCTGTGATTCTTCAGCTCGGATCAGGTGTTTCTACCACCTGAATAAACCTACCTGTGCAAGCTTCATCCAGCTCCCCTTTGCCAAACCAGAGCTGGGATCCATGGATGGTACAGGTGTGGAACTGCAGCCTGAACACAGTGTCTCTGTCAGCACTCTGCGCTTGCCTGTGGTAGCATTTGACCTGCAGAGGGCAGCAGAGAGGACAAAAGACAGAAAATGCATGTGGGATAATGACAGCTTGGACCAGTAAATATAAGGCTTCAAGTTCCAAAATGAGTGTCGCCTACACTTCTGAAATGACTGACTGCACAAAACAGACAAATTATGATTCCTTGTTAACACATTTACAAAACCTTTTATCCAAACCAAAATTGATATGTAAGAAATGAGATAGGCAGCTTTGCCAAACTTTTACAGTATACTATATTTGCTGCTATTTCATTCAGCAAGTTTTTTATATTTACAGATAAATAAAGTTTCAAAAGGTTACACCCCATTCATTTCAGGGGTCCTCTGTTTGTCATTTCCTTCTCATATGACTCACCATGATGTCACCCTTTAGCAGTAGCGCCGGTTCAATGGTCACACACAGCCGCCTGCCGCCAGTGCCTTGAAGGTCACTGCAGACAACACAGAGAACACAAACAAAGCCTGTTTCAGTAACTAAGAACATACAAGGAGGACAGACAGGGACAAACGAACACACTGTCAAAGATTGATTTCTGGATTTGTTTGTATGATTTCACAGATGATACAACTGCAACTTGAAGCTATGAAATTTGCTTAAATGACTGTCTGCAGCACCATTTCTGATCTTGTTTTCACCTGACAATGGCCTTATTCACATTTATTGACAAGGAAGGGCTTTGAGGTAAATAGCAAAACTGGAAGATACAAGTTAAAAGCTGGACTGGGGAAGAAAGATGTCCTTTGTGTAATTTTATTCCATCCTGTCCCCTCAATTACTCTGTGAAGATGCTGAGAGCTCAGCCCATGGAAAAAAACAACAAATGCCTCAGCTTATCTGTGATGTCAGTTGCCATATGACAGCATGAGACTCACTAGATGCCTGAAGTGTAGACCAACTGCATGGCCTGGTAGATCTTCAGAAAGGGGTAGTAACCTGAAGAGAGGGAGATGAGGGAGACATTAAGAGACGGCTAGGAATGTGCAGGAATGTGCTGACTGCCACCCACTCCTCCTGGACCTGATCATCTGATTAAAGATAAACAGCTGAGTGTGTGTGTTGTTGGCGGAGGCGGAGGAGGGCGAACGTGGCCATCGATGAGAGCCGCAAGTCAGTAACATTGCTTTGATTTAGGAGGGAAGCGTGTCAGAGCACCACAGGGAGACAAACATCACATCACATTTCCACTTTAGCTGCATACAGAGGCACTTTCAAATCAGACAGAGGCAGATATGTTCTGTGCTTTGGGAATGCGCACACACCTCCTTCGCCCTGGAAGTTAGGAAGCGACGGGATGAGAACTTGGTGGAGGAAGAGAGGGCTGCTGTTCATCTTGATCGCCCCGGACAGAAGGCCCCCAAAGTAATAGATATACCTTAGAGAAACAGGGAAAGAGTGAAGGAAGTGAGAGAGATCCTTATGATATAAAATAAGCAAGATAAAACCGGGGAATAAGAAGAACAGATGTAGACTGAGAGATCATGAACAAATGTCTCTAAAAGAGACACAAATGATGCTGTTGTGAGAAAGCCAGTTGTTGTTTGGTCAAAGGGGAAAGAAAGACACGTAAAAAGAAATAAAAACTATCTTGAGCGGAATCTAAATAATTTACTCATCTTTGAGCTAGCTGCCTGCTGTGTATAGAAGGGGAATAATGTGCCTTGGTGAAGGTGAGTCTCTGATTGTCATTTGTGAAAACCTGAGGTTAAACATTAATCAAATCCAGCAGTTGTGCCTATGAAGAGCTTGAAGCAAAAAAGCTGTTTTCTCTTTCTTGTTCCCATAAAAAGGATGCATTTAATAACTTCTGCTATGATGCTGGACACCCTCACCCACCCCTCACCCTGCGCTCCCTCCCGGTTTCCCCTCAGATCATCCCATGGCCTCTACCTGTTTTGGGACGGCTGGAGGGAAGAGGACACCTTATCTTCACAGAACTTCCTCATGGCGAGAGTACTGAGAGCCTGGTCCGCCCTGAACATGAATGCGTGCAAAGACACACACACACACACACAGGCACACACATGCATGCTTTCAGCCAACAATTTCCATCATGGGACTTGCACCAGACTCTCTAGATGCCAGAAAGTACATGGAGAGGATACAGCTGGCATTGGCCACAGGATAAACCAGTTTCCACTGTTCCTGTGCAAAATCCACAGGGTTTAATTTATCAAATGACTTATCAACAAAGTCTGAATGGAAATCATTGTGCTGCATACACATCAGCCACTTGATGTGCTGTGGTAATACATTTTTAAACATATTTGGCATGCACATTTGAGTAAATCCAATTCCTTTTTTTTGCCCATCAGTTTAATAATCTTTAATGTGTTCCATGTGCGGATATTCTGATGAACAAGAAAATGTCAAACTGTGGCTTTGGACATCTCAGACACTCACCCTGCAGAGATCTTGCTGTAGTGCATGTAGGCTGCAATAATCACGCCTGTTTTCCCTTTGTTGCCCTGTAGGAGGGAGAGGGAACAACGTGGACAAAAGCATGATGTGCTGATTGCATCCTCAGGCAGGGTGGTTTGCACTAAGATAACTGATTTCCACAGCATGTAAGACCAGACAGTTCTTGTAGGGTGGATTTAAAAAAGAATGACACAGTTAGACAAGGAGAGGGCAAAACAGGGGGAGAGACAGAAAAGGTAATGGCACAGAAAGATGTGGGCAAGCAGTTGGAGTTCAAATTAAAAAGCTCCCTGTGGTGTTTTTCTCACACTCGGTAGTCCGTAGTTTCTGACACATTCCAAAGACATTCCAGCCTTGAATTCCTTATGCCCCCCCTCCAAATAAAAAAAAAAAAAATTCCAGTACGAAGGCCACACTTACACACTGAGCACAAATTAAAACTTGTTTTGCTCAGTCAATCTCATAATGAAAGATTCATTGACAAATCCTCATTTATTCCCATCTGTGAAAAAATTGCCTGTAGATGGAATGTTCTGGAAAGTCAGCAGACCACAGAAGTAGACTGGTTTCAGTATTTCAATTTTCCTGACCAAAACCAATAAATAAAACATCCAGACAAGCTGTGGAAGCTTGGTCACCCTCCATGGTGCTGCTCACTGTTTGGTGACTGCAGAAAAAAGATCAAATTGCCACCACTTTCCGGAAACGATGGCATCAATGAATCAATAAATGATGCTTAACAGTGTTCTCCAAAGTGTATGGTTAATAATCTGGCAAAGGCAGAAACAGCTTATTGAATTATATGATGCTCTGTAATTATGGTTTTTCTCAAGTAATGTTTCAACTGCAGTATCTTAGCTTTATCTATTTATCACATTTTATACCAGAAATAGTGAAATTAAGTCTATTTAAACTTGTAAATTCAGACTAACTTTTTCAATTCAATTTTTTTCAAGCAATTACAGCAAGTAACATTAACCAAAATAATTAACTGCTGCTTAGTTGATTATTTTTGCACCATTGTTTTATACTATTATTTCATTCATCTGACATTATTTAGTTACCTGCCATTTTTCAGATTGAGATTTTTACATTTTAAACATATGACTGATTGATAAATATGATCATTTGTTGTAGCTTCAACTACTTCAACCTGCTGCAACTTTAAAATGCTTCCCACACATCTCTTCAATAACAATCCAATAATATAAATTGAATTCTGATACATAAATAGCACTTTTATTTTGCTGGCATACTTTTGTTTTGTAAAATTTTGAACGCAGGACTAGAGAGTCTGAATGCAGAACACCGCTGTTTATCTGATGGTGGAAGAAAAAATTAAAAATTCTAAGTTAAATTCTGCATTCTGCATTAAAAAATGTGCATGTTAAATATGTCCTTTACATTGAGCACTTACATGATACTTAATACTAATACAATTGAAATGTGAATCAGTAAAAACTACTCAAATAGCACCATTCTTATTTAGTATTTGTTGCTGCCTTGCTACAACTCTGAACTCATTACTAAATTGTAATCTGCTCAGTTTAGAACCTGGGAAACAGTGGGGCATCCATCTGAAAAGCCCCGCTGGCTCCCTGAACTCTGACCTTGCAGTGCAGGACCACCACGTGCTGGGGGTCAGAGGTCAACCACGTCTCCATGGCCTTGCATATGGCACAGATCTTATCCAGCGGCGGGGCGTGGAGGTCAGGCCAGCCAAAGTCGTGAACCTGGAGGTGGATAGAATTGGAGGAAAAGAACATGTGATTTGAGGAGATTAAGTTAAAGGTTAAGAATTGAATTCTCAACACCGAGCAAGAAGACCAGAAGAAAAATTCTACCTTTGGATTTATGCGGGTGATATCGTGGCGCCTCTCGGAGAGATTCAGGAGCTGAAACAGAAAAGGTGTTGATCACTGTAGTCAGTTATCATTCCAGTTAATTTATTATTTGTGTGACAGCAAAATCCTACAAATTTATGGGTGGCTAAGTGTATTTTGAAGCTTCTTGATGCTTTATGTTAAAACATATAGTCCCTGTTTGTTGTGACTGAATTTAACTCAATCCTCCAGGGAGAGAGGTAAAATCACTGCTCCAACAAATACCAGAAACAAACTACATGACGTCTTGTAAAAGCTACTGTAATTACAGTCTGCCTCAGCTGTCAGAATGTGATGCATGTCTGCTCCCTCACCAGAAATTTGTCTTGATGTTTGGACTTGAGCATGGCAGCCACCTCCTTCAGGTTGAGCCGGTATCTCTGCTCCTCTAGCTTCGGGGGGAAGAAGACGGAGATGATCCGCTCGGTGATGTAGGTCAGGTCGAAGTCGTAGTGGCGCTCCATCACTCGCTCCATCACACGGTCCACGCTGAAGCTCCTGGAGGAAAAGGCAAAGAGGAGAAGGAGAGAGGGGAGGGATCAGGGGTCGGGTGGACATGCGGAGAGACACAGAGAGAAACGCGGACATGGGAAGAAATGTCAGGGTTCATTTCAGATGGTTTTTGGCTCCTCAACATAACTGTGCTTCCTCATACAACCCAGTGTAATGCCTGGCTGGATGTATGGAGAAGGGAAGAAAAGAGATGAGTGAAAATATGATATATGATGTGTGACATGTGGGTCAGATCAAAAGTCAACTTGCTTTGCCACATGGTTGAGACTCAACCTTACGGAAAGAACGAAGCAGAGGTGGCCCTTAGCTTGGGGAGCAAGTGGAAGGAGGCAGGAACAAGGAGCAAAGCGCTGAGTTGTGCCAGCAAGGAAACATAAGGACTTTTGTTTGTATTGAAAGAAAATGCCTCAGTAACACATATTATTGTATGAGAAATGACTCAAATTTACCTTGGCAGGGTGTTTCTCTGTTTGGTATAGGTCAAAGACTTGGTGGACCCCTGTGGAAAAAAAAAAAACAATTAAACATGAGTAAAACTTGTCCATACTTATTGACCACTTCAAGGATTACATATTTTGTGCCAATAGTGCTTTGGCCAAATGATGGGGTCATCATTCAGTTGGCCAGCCAGTCTTGTCCATCTGCTTAACACCAGTCACACAGTTCTCACATTCTTTCTTTTATGCCCCCTATGGGAACCGAAAAGATTTGAAGATTTTAAAAACCCTACTCATGCACGTTTACACATTGGGCAGTCCACCATCTTAATCCAGACTGATGTATCTCAGCAAGTGCTTGATGGACTGCTATCAAAGTTTGTACAGACGTTTACGGTCTGCAGATGGCTCCTAATAAACTTCTGAAGACATTCTGCATTGCCTCCAGAAGATGAAAAGGCTTTGGTGAGCCTCTGCCTTTTGATCTTGCACCATCACCAGGTCAAAAATGTATTTTGTTTAATGTTTTGGGTGATGATGGAGCACCTGCAAAAATAATGACTTTCCCATCATCATCATCATCATCAGATATGACATTTTACTGACAACATCCATTCTCCCTAGCAGAAGTATCCTTTCCATTGAGAACACTATGATATTTTGTCTCTACCATCAAGATATATTTCATAATCGGGAGGACTTCAGCCTTCAGAAGTCACAAGCTTTAGGATATGACTGATATTTCAACAGTCTCGTGTGCCTGGCTCTCTTCTCACTTTGGTTTGTTTAGCATGTGCTAAATCAAATTCAATGGAGCCACAAACTTTTTTTCCCTGACAGGTTTGGAAATTTCCAAGACAGATAGTGGGGACGCTGGGGATGCGGAGGTACAGAGGGAGGAAAAAGGGGAAATGCATTGAAAAAGTGTGATGGTGAGGCAGAAGACACGGAGAGAGGAGGGAGGTTAAAGTGTGCTCACCAGGTGTTGGGTGTGACGAGAAGGAGCGGTCCCTCTACGCTGCTGGAAAGGAGCGGTGACAGGACGACAGGGGAGAGGGGAGAGGATGGTGTGAAGAGGCGGATGGTGAAAGGAAGTGGGGCAAAGGGAGGAGGTTGAAAGGAGGTGAGAGAGGGGAGGAAGGAGGGGACACAGAAGAGGGAGGAGAGTTAATTAAACAAACAGACTCTCTAATGGGTAAACATTACTACTTCCTACAGCAACATCAGCTATTTTTTTTCTTCTGGACTGGAATGCCGCGGTGCTCCAGGAATGAACTGAGCTCAAACTGGGCTGAGGGCTTGGCTTCCCAAAAGGAATTCAACAAGAGGAAACCATACAGCGGTTTCGGGAAGCCATACTTTAACTACGGATGATGGACAGAGTGGGAATACTGATCTTCTATACAGAATGCTCTTGAGGAAAAAGCATGGGTGACTGAAGGGGGGACTTACCAGATCATTGGTGGGTACTGGGATGCATGCAGAGGTCACCTGGAACACACAAAGACAGCCACATCTGAAAACAAGACAAATTCACGCACACCAACATCCGTTTTGCTTCAGGACAGAGGGAAAGGTCACAGCTCAGAGACAACTAAGACAAATACTTCCTCAGATGGTCAGATAGATGGAGAGCCATTCATCTTTGTCCTGAAAAGGTTTATAAGCACAGAGGAAATATATGGACTGAATGTGTCATTGTAATAATATTTTAACCTTGTATCTCAGTTTGTCAACTACTCTGATTAAAATAGTATTTTATCACTATCAGACAGCTCAGCAGTTCAACTAGCTGAGGCCAGACAGGGTGAAGGGGACACAGACAGAGATATTTTTTCAGAGTCAAACGGTGATGAATAGAGAACAAACAGTGTCTGTGCAACTACTTAGATGCACACAACTGCCAAGTAAACACAAGTACAGTTGATGTTTGAGAGCATGTTTACAAAAAAGTGAAGTATCTGAGGCTGCACAGCTGGAGGAGCACTGAGACAGAAACGCACACATACAGAGTGACACATCCGATTCCCATGTCTGTTATGGGCCTCCAGGTCAATGAACTGTGACCAAAGGAAGCAGGAGCTGAACAGCAGCCCTAATGAAGGGGGCCGAGGGCCATAGTCATGCTTATGTAATGCAAGCAAAACACACGGACACACGTGTACATGCACATGCACACACAAAAGAGAGTGTTCCCGCCACCGAGCCCCTTTTTGGACTGTTTATTTGGATACAGGAAAAGGGCAAGGGCTTGTGTATATCTCATTGTGCACAGAAGGGAAGTTACACAGGCCCTGAACCTGGGGGTGTGTCACCACAGTGTGTGTGTGTGTGTGTGTGTGTGTGTGAGTGTTCATCCGTCCTTCTTCCCTTCTTCCTCAAGCATCAAGCTCCATCTTTTACTCGGGCTTGTACGTAACTACAGACATCAACAGGAAGACGGGGGAGCAGATAATGAGCTAAATCAAGACTCGCCATGTTTGACAAGAAGTCACAGGAAATGGGTTCAGGTTGAACACTGGCTATCAAGTGACGCACTGGACAATGTTCCTGTATGACTCAGTCTGAGAATTAATGTTTATTTCCATCTCCATAGGGAAGTGGATCTCAAATCTTACTCTGTGCCGAGGTTGCTTTTCATTCACAGCCTGAATCCAATTCAGGACCAGAAAATTGTGGGTTGGGTGGGGCTCTAATTTCTCTTCATCCCCCCTGGCTGCAGTAGGTCGATTTCATTTAATGTGTCTACATTTTCCTTAAATCAGAGCATGTGAAACACTGCATTGTGTAAGTATTACACATCTAAAAGCCCCTGCTTAAGAAGAAAGTGAACTTGACTCTGCAGCAACATATGAAACTCATCTGCCATGATAAAAATGTGGCTTTCAGTTGGGCTTATGCTCCTTAAATGTTGCATGACTGGCTTTGATTTCAGGGCCTGAGCAGAACTTTACATCTCATACCCTACTTCTGTCATTCTGCTAAACAACTAAAAATGCCCAACTGTCATGGCAAGCAATGACTTCCTTCCTGTCCCAGTCAAAAAGCTCTCCATCATTTCTTTGCTCTCTGACTATCATCAAGAGGAAAAATCCTTCTTTTCTCTTTTCCTGTCTATAGTGGGAGGAGAGAGCATGACTGCCAGTCCTTTTATTTTTACATTTCAAGTACTGAGCCAAAATTATCAATGAGCGGACAGGTACCAACTAGTTATTTTCTCTACATAATTACAGGAAATAGGATATAAATTAATGAAATTTTAATTTTAAAAAAAAAAGACACTGAGTGCCTCAATGTCAAAAAATGACACTTCAACAAATGAACCTCATTCATTCGAAAGATGTGAGTCCAAAATCTCCCAAAGGTTATAATGGAGTAATATATTTGAATGTGATGTGCAACAGGGGAATTACTGAACAATCTGGGACCCAGGAAGATGTCTGGGAAAGTCCTGGAAAAACTCTGAGGTCTGGCATCTACTGGAAGTTATCTGTTCAGCTAATACTTCACTTTTGCTTTGCAAGGCTTCATGTGTGCAATGTTCAACGACAGACAGAAAACTCTTAATGAAATCTGCTGGAATTGCCGAAAAATGCAGCAATTCAACTCGCGTCTAACGAGCGAAAATCAAAACCTTCTGGAATAATCCACTGGTTCCAGTTTCTCCTCACTCAGCCAATCCTGGAAACAGTCCACACAGTCAACACTGTCTCATGTTCCCAGTTGTTATGACTACAGTTAGCCAATTTTGACTGTGCACCAATGTCTGAACGCAGGACGAATGGGGTTTTACCTGGGTTGATGCTCTCACACCGCCCACTGACCCAATCATTTTGCTAATCTTTCCCTCTTTTCCTCCTCCTTTATTCTTCTGCATCCCTCTCTCCCAGCGCCCAGCAGAGGGGCCTGCTGAGGGCAGCCCCCTGAGCCAGAACAAACACACTGCACCAGATTCCATCTCCCCGGGCCAACACTTACGCACAAACTTCCTGCTAATAGACCTCCACCCATCTTTTTACTTCGCTTTTCATCCCTCTTGTGCCTGTTGTTTCTATAAGTTAATTCCTGCCCTCTCTCTCCACTTGCACCCTCCCCGTTCACTTCCTTACATTCTTGTACTGTTGATATGCTGTTGTTTTGCATTTTCTATTACTTCTGTTTCTTCTTCTGTTCTTCTTCTACTTCTGTTGCTTTTCTTTTAGTCTCTTTCTTGTTCTAGTCTCACTCCATTTTCTCCTAATTTTTCTTTCTTTCTCCTTTCTCCCCTGCTTCCTCACTCGATCCCAATATTTCCTTCCTCTTTCTTCCCTAATCTGTTTCTAACAAAACTCTTCCTGTTTGTCTTCCCCTCACCTCTCCAACTTCCCACCTACAGATTTCTTGAAAACTTTTCATTCTCTGCCCTCTTCCGTTTGAACATCCACTGTTATTCTTCCGTCTTTGCGGCCTTGAGGAGTCTTAAAACTGAAAGGTCACAGGTTTGATCCCCCGTGTCCATCAGTAACTAGATATCCTTGAAAAAGACAAACAGCCATGACTAGCCTGCTTGTTCCTGCTTGCTCTGGATACAAGTGCTGGCTACATGTCTAAAAACTGAAGTCGCTCGAGAGAAGTGACACATCAGGGATCAAAATGTGATTATCAATATGCCAATTACTTCTGTTTTCGTAATATTCTTCACATTTTAACCTGCACACTTTTGCCCCAACCTCTCCTTCCCTCTCAGTAAAATGCTGCCCCCCCCACTTTCCACTGCCTCCTCTCAGGTGGGTCCAGCTGGTGACGCTCAGAAAGCCCTGACCCCCGTAACCCTCTCTCCCGTCTCTCCACCCCAACCCTCCTCCATCCTTTCCCCTGCCCTCTTCCCCCCCTCATCTGCGCCTGCCAGCCCTCTGTCCTCTTTCTCTCTGTCCATTTTGTTTGCTGCAGCAGCCCCAGACCCCCCCAGCTCCTTGCATGCTCTTTGATCTATCAAAGCAAAAGAACATGGCTAATGGATAAGGCACAGCTCTCTCCTCTCAACGCATGGCTTAAGAGCTGTAGGCTCTGGGAAGAATAACTAGGGGGTGAGGTGGGGGCCTTGGTATGTTTATTACTGCAAACACGTATGTGAGGTGTGAGACCGATGTCTGTGAGAGCCTGCAGCGGTGAGCGTGAGAGTGATGTGGTTTATGAAAGGAAAAAAATGCCAAAAATTATGTAATCATACCATTGATGCTACTACATGCCTATTCTTTTCTGTGAAATTCCACACACAGGCAGTGTAAAAGAACATCATCACGGGTTGATGTATATGGAAACACTTCCAAGAGACACCAATGCTCTGTTTCATATTGCCACGTTCCAGAATAATTGCATTATCAATAAATTCACTTCCCTGATCGGCTACGGCTTCCGCTTTTTATACAAAGTTCAAACAATCAGTCTGTAATGATTCCAAATTCACACAGTAAGTGCAACAACATGTTCTGCCTTGCACTCCAGTGCTCATCCCTTTTGCCTCTTCTGCACTTTATAACTGATTCTGTGATTCAAACATGAAGGGAAAATATAATGCGATAATACACAGTCAGTCCATATATGGCATTTTCCTGTGATTCAGCAGAGAATAGCACTTACAAGGTGCAGATGTATGTGTCCTATCCACAACTGTAAGATGTCCGCCCATGGTGAAGCTGACATTTCAATGCAGCATTTCCACAGACTGTGCCATGCCATTTTACTCTCTTCTCTGGAACATATACTGTCTATTCTGTAGGCCGTTGCAACAGCCATACAGTATTGAATTAAAATATTGGTTCCCCCCATTTTTTCAGAATAGAATGAAGAATGAATTACATTTAGGTTTTATCCCCAAAAGTTTGTTTAGCAAGCAGCATGTGACCAAACACAGTGTAATGTACAGGGACACTGAGGTCATCAATCGCAGTCCTGCTCCATGATGGTCAGTCAGTCATGGTTCTGTCTTGTGTCATCAAATGAGGAACGTCATACGATGCCCCACACTGAGTGTTACACTAAGAGTTGAATGCAGAAGAGAGACATGAGTTCTGTGTGTGTTTTAGTATGTACTCCCACTGTAACTTTTACTTCCAGTCTTTGTCCCTTTCCTGATTACCTGCCCCTGCCCTAATGTGCCTCACCTGTGTCTTAGCTTCCTTTTGCATTTTTTTTGCAAGCATGGCTTCTGCGTTTCAACCTGGCTCTTTTCAGTTTGTCTGTTTGCCTGTTCTGTTTTGCTTCTGTTTTTGCTTTGATGGTCCTTGTACTGTTCATTTGCATTTATACTTCCCATCCCCCCCTGCATTTTTTTTAAGTTTGCATTTTCTTGATTTGTTATTTTGTAATTTTTATTTCTTTTGCTTTAGTTTGTTATTTAGACACTATAATTTTGATCATTAAATTCCTGCCCCACACCTCTATGCCCCTTCAAGGTGTCTGCCTGCATTTTGGGTCCTACACCTTGATTTCGGGTGATACAAAAACAACAAAAACGTCATCAAATGTTGCACCCTTAAACAAAGTCCTGTATACGCAGCAAGAATTCATAGTCCACTGAGAGCAGGTACTGAGACACTTGTTACGACATCTGTGAGCAGCCTTACATTTCAGATCCTGATCAAGCTATATCTGCTCCATGATTACATACAAACGCAGCACTTATGCAGCGTTTCCTTTGATGGTCGGCCCCAGGCTAAATAGTCCCCCATTCCTTAATCTCCCATGGGAGAGCCAATCAGTGAGCATTGATGAAAGCCGCAACGAATCAGTGGTGAAAGCCGATGCTGGCTGTGACCTGGTGTACTTTCATCATCACCATCAGCGAGCAAGCTGGACAAGAAGACGGGGGGGCCTGGGAGTGAACAGCACACAGAGATGCAGCACACATGTCAGCATCAATGAGGCACTGCCAGGCGACAAAGTAGCACAGACACATAACATTACATAAGACTGACATGTTATAATAACAGCAACCTCCAGCTCTCTCAAGCAGGCATTCTGATTAATCCTACACTACCCTTGAGGCAACATTGCTCATGCTTGTCAAGAGTTTGAGCAATATGGTTTATGCCTTGCAACTGTTTTCTGTCACAGTTCAAATTCCGAATCGATGAACTGTAAGAGGCATGCAAGTAAAAAAAAACCTTGGAGCTGATTGAAACCCATCTAAAAAAGGAGGGAAGGAAGATGTTTGTCACGCAAATTTTTAATAGCAGTGTGTTGCAACTTTTGGGGGGGGGCATCACATCCGCTAACATCCTGTGTTTCAAAGCCTGCTATGAGAGGTTAGGGGAACAATTTGGTTCACACAAGATGAGAGAAATTTCTTTCCACTTTCTGACACGCTCACTGACCGCTGTCGTATTGAACTGTCACCCATTGAGAAAGTGTTTGGAATTGTTTGGAAAGTCATTTCAGAAGTCATCTTCTAAGAACTCCATGCACCTATGGAAACAGCTGAACTCTGAGAGAAAAGAAAGTTCACGTTTCGACGAACAAACTTTATTTTTATGTACGTCTGGCAGTCAGAAATGCAGATGTGCTCTGTTTTGCGCAGACCTGCAGGACTCTTTTTATGGCAGTTTTGAGAGTTACCTGGCTTAGTCATGTTACTGTGCTTCAAATGTACCCCACATGTCTAATGCCTCTTAATCATGACAAGGTGGACTTCATGAGAAAACCAGAGAGCGCCCGGCCTAACTGGAGGGGACTTCAAGGCCATAACTAAGCAAAAACAACACCTATGGGTGAAATACGTCTATCCCCCAGAATTAGGAGTCCCCTTTTGCATTTTTAGTACTTTTCTGTATGTGAGGCCAGCTAACAAAGCGTTTATCTGTTTTCTTTCTTTTTTTACTTTTCTCACTGTTCAGCACATTTTTCTCTTACTCTTTGTCTCTTGTTCCCACACTTTCTTTTGACCCCAAAAGGAAAGAAAAGGGTCTCTGTCTCTCGCTGCTTCGTTTTCGCTCCAAGCAGCTGAGAGGGAGGCCGAAGATATCACAGGTCACATGGGTCCCAGTGGTGGAGCCTTAATGACTGGGTGGGAAGCAAATCCCTGTTATAGAGCCGGGGGTCAACAGTTATGACTACAGCAACTATGCAATACACTCATAAAGTAGCGCAGATGGAAAACACAAACAGGAATGTGCACGTGTTGCTTGTTCGGAGGTTTACATGCAGGAGAGCCGAAGCACATAACGCCCCACAGCGGCACTGTCATCCATCCATCTTTAACCCGTCTCTCGAGCCAAACAAGGACTGAAAGCTCCGATCAGGACCAAAATAAAGATGGGTAAATACACAAAGCAGGAAGACATGGGCTGGGATGAGATTGGGAGAGATCAACAATGGAAAAATTGTCCTGTGAACCAACAAACACAAGGCATCATTACACATCTTCAGTCCTTCCCTCCCTGTCTGCCCTCTGTGGTTGAGCTGCATCTCTGACATTCATCCTGTTGATAAGTAGGCGGTGACACAATTCCCAAACGCACAACAACCCCTCCTCTTTCTATATTTGCAGTGCACTAAACGGTGTTTACCATATGCCCAAAAATGCATTCACATTCCTCAGACAGGCATTGTGTATTGTCTTCAATTTGCTACGGGGCCCATCTTCTTTTGTAGTACACCACAGCTCACAAACAAAAGTCTCAACATCCAAACATCCAAAAAGTCTTTAAGATGTTTTTCTTTTAATGTTTTTCTTGTTGAGGTCTAAGGAGATATACTTCAAGGAAATGACTGGAGAAAATAATGAAAGAGATGAGAAGACAAGAGGATGGGGAAAACCCATTAGTCACAGGCATACATCTTGATGAGCCAGATGTTATACTTAGTTAGATCAATATCAGTAGTTTTAGGGAGTCAAAGTGTTGGTTAAATAAGACCTTGTGATTTAAGCGTTACTTCCTTGCAGGGTTTCTACACATTTCCTCCTGTAACTCCAGCTTGATATCAATAAAGGGTTTTTTTGTTCGTTAATATGAAATTCCGTTCAGTACAAACAGTAACAGTGGACATCACTAAAATCAGTGAATCATGTCCTATGCCAGCGTGGGTGTCACTATCTATGATCCCTGGTCGCAGAGATAAAGCAAGTTGGTCTCTTCCTGTTAAATGTACAGCTCAAATCTACTCGCCAATTAGTGCAGCTTACTGCCCTACTGGTCCACACACACACACACACACACAGTCTGGCATGACAAGCCTATCTTGGCAATTACCAGAACTGTCTGTGATAAAGCTGCGACTCCTTTAGTCAGAGGAGACAGTCGTGGTCCTGGCAATGTTAAAATGATACAGTTGGTTCCTGTTATCCTGAATGACTCACCCTGACTACACTAATATTCAGTGAAGTGCTCAGCCTGCAGGAGGGGGAAACCAGAGGTCTGGGCTCAAGGCCACCGAGCTCAAACCAGAGATTACTCACAATTGATGTCACCCAGATTCATTAGATCCATGCTAACTACATTTCTGTGATGCTTCACACCACCTACTGAAATGATAAACTGTTTGAGTGAATGTTTTCATACCTAACTTTTTTGTAGTCTAAGCCTTGGCACTGAAATCAATGCTGTGGCTGACATGTTTTAACAGCAGTGAGGGCAATGAGTGATATGTTCCTATAGGAACATCACTGCCAACCAACAGATTTGACAAGGAAGTCTATAGGGTGAGAGGGATGTCAGGGTCAGCCATGATGTGCACACGTGACGCTGCACATTGCTAATATGGTACCATTATTTCATTCCACCTCTGCATAGCTTCCTACAGTCTGCTTCTGCTGTATGGTTTGAAAGTAAGGCTCGCGTTAGTAAATGTAAAGTTAAAAAAGAAGGAAACAATGCTGAACAGAAAAGGAATAAATTAAATTAGTGTCACTAATAAGGATGTTAGCTGGACAAAAAAAAAATCAACCATGGCCTTGAGGCGAAGACCAGGGTTTAAATAGCATCCAAAAAACAAAAAGGAGTTTGCACACAGTTACTTCAACTGTAGCTGTCTCTTTTTCCTCTAAAATGCACTTTCTTTACTATAAATAAAGAGGATCTGGGAAGCAGGGCTCTGACCACAACTGTCCTGATGAAAGGCTTTTATGTCAGAGAAACATCAGGCGGGATATTTTGCTCTCCCTTTCATCCCTGCGTCCTCTCCCACTTCCGTTGCATCTATCTGTACTTGATTGTACATCCTCTTCTTGTAAAGGGGGAGAACACAGTGAAAACAGGCCACAGCTCAGTCTCATGTAAAACGTATTTTGACATGTTGAGCAAATAAAAGGACTGAGGTGGATGAGGGACAGCGAGGAATGCTGATGCATAGAGGGGAAGAGAGGATTTGTAACTGCTGTGATAGCAACAGCCCTCTGCCACCAACATGCAGCATCTGTTGGATGGCTTTACCAGTCGGTACCGTGAACTGCACAGTTGTAAAGTTTCAGTCCACTCATCAGTCAGTCAGTCAGTTAAGTAAATAGTCAGCCAGTTAGTCACCGAGTAACTGGCACACAATTGCAGACCTTTGCTGCATGTAACTTGCATGTTCATCACACGCAGGTCAGGAAGTGGAGACCAGTCCAAAGGTTAGTTTGCTTACTTCCTTAAATTTCTAAATCAAATCCAAATAGATTCAATGCATGGATTTATGGATTTGGACAAAATTGAAAGTAAAGATAATACAGTTTTTATACTGCAATTTCAAACACTGCCTTGACCGGCTAGAAAGTTTAAGCTGATGAAATAAAATTTCGAAATATAACATTAGTAACATTATTTTTTTTAAATTTTAACAAACAATGTGATTATTGTCTGGCTGTGCATGCCTATTAACACAATCCTGAAAAAACTCCACAGTGTCCCACTTGGGCTACTTAGGCTAAAAGCAGTGCAGCCAATCTCCATGTCAGTCAGTCTAAATGCCCATCACTCAATGCGTCCATTTGTAAGTCAGAAAAGGAAGAGTCAACAGGTTTCAGATCAGATCTGCATCTCTGTTTCTTTAGGCGCAGTATGTCTGCCAAGCAGTCACTCAGTATACCTGCTTTGTGTCATTTCCTAACAGTTGGTTCTACTGTGAGCTGAGCAGTCAGACAGAGAAGCAGTCAGTCATGGAGTTTCTACCCCCTTCACCATCGGAAATGATTCCCCCTGCCTAATTAGACAGACAGACTGATCGACTCGTCACGGGGCTGTATTTCACTCATTTTAATCCTTTCTCCTCCCACTGTTGTGCTCTTACCCCCTCCCTGTCTCTGTGTCTGTCCCCAACCTCCCCTCTGTCTCTTTGCCCCTGTGCCCCGGTCACTCTCTGTCTCTCTCTCTGTCTCCCTCTCTCTTTCTCCCTCTCTCCCCGATCCCCTGTGGACTAAATTTTCCACTTGGGATCAAAGATAAGGAGGAACTGTTCTCCGAGAAGAGAAGAACATGCTGGAATAAAACTCTTCGTGGGTCTCTGTTTGTGTGTGTGTGTTAAAGAGAGACAGAAAGAGAGAGAAACTCTGTGTGTTAGTCAAGTGGAGGTGGGCCAGCTGGAGGCTGTTGACCTAGCAGGCAAAGATCAGGGAACAGAATGACAGAGGAAAACTCAAAGAAGTGTACATAGACTACCTATTACCAGCACTCATTCTCTTTGAGAGGGGGCATTTAATAAAAGTGTGTGCGTGAGTGTGTGTGTGTGTGTGTGTGTGGGGGGGGGGGTCCAGAGAACTGGAGCAGACCCACTGACAGGATACTGGATGCTTGTAGATGATTTGTCACCGAGCTTACGGCAACACCAGCTGGGTGGTGATGTAAATAGAAGCCTGGTGGGAACAGGATAGCGTGCAGATGACAGAGGGCAGACCTCCAGATGTGTGTGTGTGTGTTTGTACATAAACACAGTAAATATATGCCCATGGAGGAGGAGGGTGGAGGTGGTTGATTCAAACACAAGGTTACAGGTAATAAGTCCCAAATGTTGATCAAGCACAAGTGAAGAAACACCTTGAACTAATAAGTGTTAGCACAGGTATCAAAGTTGAGTAGCACAAACCAGGATATACAGCTACAGAATATACAGAGGGGTAGGCACACAGACAGCATTTTTTATTGAGATCTATAAATGAGTCACGTCTCGAGCATAGCCAAAGAGGTATGCATTTTACAACTCACAGTATTAAGAGTGATGCCATCCCATCTCTCTCTACATACTCTAGGAGGTTAGATAACAGCTGAGACGGACACAGCAGCAGACCCCCACACCCTGCCTTATCCGACCTCTCCCTTCCTGTGCAGCAGCAGCGATGGATATCGCTGCTTAACTCCCAGTCAACAAGCACACATCAGGCACTTACAGTAAGGCTGTCATCCTGCTCCTTTCTGTAATCTGTTTTACCAATTAATTAGTGCCATTGAGCATTTTTGCCGACGTCTTGGTCTATCCAAATGTAACTAACAAACTAATAATCTTAAACTAATAGTTTATAAAGCACCTGAAATGTTTTGCTTTATCTTTGAAATGAGCTGGGCTGTCGCCGTGCTCCTGTTTCCAGTCTCTATGCTAAACTAGCATAGAGTTTAGTTTTCTAAACTATGTTAACCAGCTGTAGCATCAAATTTAGCAAACAGAAATATGCATGGTATTGATCTTTGCTTCCATCCAAATTAAATATAAAGGGAACAGGATGTCCTCCGACAGTGTGAGATAAAAAAACAATGCAACTTCACAACGAAGAATAAAATGTCCACTCAACAATCGACTTATAAACACCTTGCAAGAATAAAAGACAAGCCGTATCACAAGTTGTCCTGAAAGGCCTGATTCTACTGTTTTTTATTGAGTGTACCATTTCAAAGTCATCCTTCATCTCTGAACTTATCCTCGGGGCTTTCAGATAAAAGACAAGAGGACGGAGGGATGCTTGAGGAAAGCGTCTTGTCTTTGCCACGTGCCTTTGCCCTCGGCTCTCTGTCTTTCACCGGCTGACTGCCAAGGCTCCCAGCCTCAGCCTCTGCCCCCTCGTCATCACTCTGGCCACGTCTGGCATTCTCCCCCTCTGCATCCCTCTGTCTATTCATTACACCATCCCTCCGTCAATGACCCTTTCACAGAGGCAGCAGTGTGGGGTTGGAGCGAGGCTTTCTGAGGAATGCAACTGAGCAACCTTCATATTAGCAGAGATCTCGAGACTTTTGCCCTCACAGAGCCGCTGCCATGCGTCTTTTAACACTTCACGGGCATAACAATATATTAAACAATGCAAGCAATCACTCCAGTGCAGTCACATTAACATCTACAATGAGGATGGCCCTCTTCCAGAGTCCTGTCTCTTTAAGGTTAGCAGGTCAGCACTGAGGCTTAGCCTTGAATCAGTAGGGTCAGGTCATTGAACCTTCTCCAGCAGGATACATTCATATTGTTGTCTTCAAATAGTTGGTTTGTATTGTTACAGATCATTATTATTATTATTATTATTGATGAAATTAACATTACACAGAATCACAGTGCTCAGGTTTCCATCCAAATGTAGCTCAAATGTAGCTACCAAATTTCCAGAGGCTCTGTGTGTGTTTCCATCCACTGTTGTTATGTGAAAATTAGGTATTAGTATTTTAAGATGATTAGTTGAGATGACATGATTAAGTACAGACCTTGCAACAGTGGAAAAGCATGTGGAAAATTTGATGGAAATTTGAGTGTTTTTGTTTTTTTCCTGCACTGAGTTTGAGGAACATAATGCCGCTGCATTGTTGCGCACAGATCTGATGTGGCAGCTCGGATGACATATGAATTTATCAACAGAATTTATCTGTTGATTCCTCTGCACTTTGTTGTATTTTGTTTTTTAACAATACATCAAATTTCCCTCCTCAGACACTTTCCAATTTGCAGATCGAAAATGCACATAAATAGAAAATTCCCTTTTTTGCTGCAAATAAAAAGGTGCTTTTTTTTCTTCTCAACCTGACAAAGCACCAGTCAGTTCCTGTATCCCATCTGATCAAAGCACTGTCAATACTGTCCATGACTATATCCCACCTGATTCTTGATTTTTAGGTTGATTCTTACCTTGACCTCGCACTTCCGGTGGGTGGCTGTCTTGCATACTTAAGGGAGACAAAAAGAAAAACAGAAATAATACTGTCTTTGCTGCATAATTCAGTTCTTTATCATGACATGCAAAATTTGCTTTTATTGCATGTAAGTTATGCAGCACAACCCAAGTAAAAATCATCAAATCATCATCCTGCTGTGTTACTGCACAATTAATCTATTCCATGTATTGCATCCCATGTGCTGCTGGTGTTTTTGCTTAATCAACGTGAATGACCTCACGTGACGATGCCTGTGACATTTACCTCTGCAGAAGGAGCCCACGTGTTCCACACTCTGACGACAAACGCTGCACTGGCGCTTCTTCTTGAAGGTCTTCTCCTTGAAGACGTGGGGTTCTCCCTTCCCCGCCTGCTCACACAAACACACACACACCAAGAAAAATTAGATTTACACTCAGCTAGCAACCTGATACAGGACCAGATGTGGCAATGCGTCTGTGGAGTTGCAGAATCTCACAAACATAGCAAGAGTCCTTGTTTGACCTTCATCCCAGAGTTAGACTTGGCCCATGTTTAATGGTGTCAGTCAACCGTCTATATTCTTTCTTCCGATGGCATGAAAACAAGACAGACAAAAGACATTGGACTTCCCCAACTCTTTCCACAAAAAGAAAGATGAGAACTAAGTAATGGCTTGTGATTGAGAGAACTCAGAAGCTTAGAAATGTCAGCTTTAACTTCTGTCTGTTCTGTACAGTATGACAGACCAGGGTGCATGGTTGTCTGAATGAGTGCATCTGTGTGAATGTGAACTATGGCAGCAGCCACTCTCTGTTCCCTTTGCCTCTTGAACTTCTGTACTGGTTGTGTAACTGTCTTTCAGTAATAATCCTTGTGGTTCCCACCCATAACCCATATAATCCTTAGTGTATGTGTTTGAGTGTATGCGTGTGTGTGAAAGTTTGGAAAGTAAAAAAAGAGCAAGTGTGTTGGACTATTTCTTAAGAGAGAGCAAGAGAAGTGGAAAGGAAAAAGTTTCATCTACCACTTTTGTCTTTCATGTTCACATGTGTTCTAGTGTTTGTGTGTCTGTGTGTGTGTGCATGCACGCTGGCGTGAACATTAGTGTGTATTCGCATCGGCTTGTGTGGAAGCCCTTCCCAGCCCGTGCCTCTTTGTTTCCCAACATGGGATCAGATCCACAGATGACTGGGTCCGACGTGACTCAGAGCAGGCAGAGAACATGAGAGTGCTAATGACCACAGGCTAGGTACGAAGACCGCTTAGCATGTTTTCATGCATGGAGACATAATGGGGGGGGGCTAGTGCAGGGGTGGGGGCATGTGAATAACCAGTATGTGCAGTGTCATGTTCAGAGGCAGCATGCATATTCTGGAAACTGGCAGGTATCCAGTCATCAGCGTAGGATTTGGGACTGAAAGTGTTTCTCTGTTCATTCATTTGGGCAAATATGGGGGCGAACACACACACACACACACACACGCCATCAACATCACCGTGAAGAACCAGCAGTATGCAAGGAAACAGTCATGCTGCTTAGGCCACTCAGAATCCATGTTTCCATAGCTTTGGATAATTGATCTGATACATATACATAAAAGCTTTTTTGTTTCCTCTGTGTGTGCTTTTCCTCCTTGGTAACAAAGAAAGGGAGCTGTTTGCACACTTTTTTCCATTATCCCACTGCTTTGACTCTGTTCTTTGGACTGGACAGTGTTTGGACAGCTGCCTGCCTGGCATCACCCTCTGCCAGCTGTGTTGAGCGGCTGCTGGCCTGCTCTGGTACAAGTGTACTATGACCGCAGCCTGGACGGTGGAGGTGCACTGGGTGGGTGGCTCGGGGGCTGGTGGTAAGTTTTGTAATATGGTGCGGTCAGGGGATTGACGTCCCTCTCTAAAAACTGCACAGTCATTACTTTTGGAAGTTGAATCTTTCTCTTGCGTCGGGGCGTCCATTATTTCTGTCTGACTCAGTACGACTTGGCCAATTCTTGTTTCTACATTTCTTACAGCACAAAAAAAACGAAATCCAGACAGACTTCATTAAAGTTTCATGTTATCTTGCCTTATCGTGATCTTGGTATGATGACTCCCTGATTTGACTCTCGTTCTTTACTCAAAGTACCCGTTATTGAACATAACAAACACTCCCAGTCTCATGACCAATTTAACTGCCTCATGTATTCCTCTCTCATAAGCTCTGCCTTGACATTTATGCCTACTGTCAAGCACGTTAGATATGGACTTTAAGACACACACACACTGTCACAGAAATACTTCATCTCTCATCTCACAAACTCCTGTGTATTTGCAGATTGGGTCTCCAGAGTGCCCACATTCTCATCTGTGAAATTTGCGCAATAATCGAGTGAAGTATATATGTGTGTGTGCGAGTATGCAAGAGTGCACACACTGGGCCCACGGTGAGTTTTAAAAAGCAAGCAGTTACTGTCAGCTAAACCACAGTGGTGATGTGGGCTGAGGGATAAACACACAGAGGAGAGGTTGGCAGCATTCCTTCTGTTGCAGACACAATCAAGACCACGATATGGTCCAACCACAGGCAATCATGGTCAGACAGTGTTACACGACTGTGCTACTGAATGCTGCATAAGGTCTCACAACTGACACCGACAAAAGCTGCTTCACGCTGGTTTGATGGGGGATCTCGAGGGTAAATCATCACTGACGTAGGTGAAACCACTTTTATTTAATTCAGCTGACAATGGTGGCCCGGGGGGGTCAAGGCCACGAACCACAACGTCCCCTTTCTCACTTCCGACCAGGGACCTCTGCGGCAACGTTGAAACCCGTCTCCCTCTCTCACGCCTCATTTCCTGCCACCTCTCTACTTGGCTCGCCAAGAAAGGCATAAAATGCTGCAAAAATGATTATATGAAGAAATGAATCATTAATGTGTGTGCTACTTTTCTCTGTCAACAGGAATGCAATGTTAGGCAAGTGGTTAGAGTGACCATTGATCTCTGCTGGAGCTACATCCAGAGAAAACATGCCAACAGTGTCAAAATGTAAAATGCTATCACTGGAATTAGGTACATGGCTCAAACACAAGTGAAGGTCTTTATGAAAAGTTTGAATTTGAATTTTGTTTGCATAAAAGGGAGAGAAAAGACATAAACCTGTGGGTTTCAGCTGTAACAGTAAAGAAGATGGTGGCTAACCTTGTTATCTAGACAGGCCTCTCCTGCATTGTATGTCCCTACCTGGTTTATTTGACTACTACAGACATTTTCCATGAAATCTGAAGACACGGCCTTGCAACATTGCCTTCCACTACTTTTCTTATCCACACCTTATTTTGTTATGACCCTTTGAAACATCATCATTACGTATTTTATCCCAATAACCCATTTTGTCCTTATTGCATTGTCAGTGTCACCATTATTTGCTTTTTTAAATGACAGATTTTTATGTAAGGCATGTATGCATCAACTGTGCAAGAAAATTGCCACTACACTGGTTGGAACACTGGTGCATTTCAATATTCACATCAGCTCCAGCACAGTAAAACATTCAGTATTAAATGGTAAGAAAGTAAAACACAAAGTCCACAACAACAATGCTTTGTTCAGTAGCCTGGAAACGAGCCTTGCATCATGGAGAAATTACCCCAACAACTTCCAGTGGGTTCACAGCTTAATTGAAGAAGCACAGTGTGCAAGCTGGTTTTAGGAATAAAAATCTACTGAAGCACCCAACTCAACTCAACTTGGGAGTCCAGCAGAGGAAACCACAGCGAAGGAGGTTTACAACTTCGAGGGGGATTACAACAGAGGAAGCAGAGAACAGCTGGTAGACTGAGCACTAAAAACAACCTGTGATGCTGAGCCTGGTCCCCAGGATAGTAATTACTGTCACCGCTGTAATGGATAAAAAACATCTTCCACTTCCTCAAGCATGTGTTTTTCGGTATTCTGTGCTCTCGAGCTAATAAGGAAACTTACATTTTTGCTACCTGACATAAAAGAGCTGCAAAACAGAACCCAGTGCAACATGCAAAGTCAGAATGAATTCACTTGTTCATTTAGCATTAAATGAAAAAATCCATTCACTCAAACTGTGGGCCCTCCACAACCGCACAGGTGAATCAATCTCGCTCCATCTGCCATCACTGAAACAGTGAGGGACCAACCTTCACAGACAAACAGTACAATGTGACGATTTGAGCTACAGCAGCTGGGACCTGCCCAAATTTCCACCTTACTGACGCAACTTGTAGAAAAGGTACCTCAGGAGAGCTCAGGAAGAAATCCTTCACAGACACACTCACTCACGTGCAGCTTTGTATCCCTGCAGACAGTCAGTGGAAACGGGCAGCCTACCCCTTTCCTCTTCCCGTTCCCCCCCGTGTGCCAGGACAGACCCACCTCCGCTACAACATCTGCTACGCACAAGAAGTCCTTTTTCTAATATTTTTAGCCTTCTGGCCGAAAAAAGGAAAAAGAGGTTTCTGGACTCAAAGAGATGCTTTCTAACCAGAGATCCCTCCCCTTCCTCGCTGCACATCTGCCAGCCGTCACAGAACAGTAGCTGAATTGAACAAGGGAGGGGTTGGACGCACGCACGCACGCACACCAACGAGAGATGCACACAGGCAGAGATTTATGCATACAAACGTAAAAACAAATACGCAGAAACACAGGGCCATTCGTGCACGCACACACATCCCTGGAAACTCTCTCGCCCCCGCCCCCCTTGTTTCTTTCTAAATATAGTCTTGATATTTAGACAACGATGGGCATTGTGCGGGAGTGGTTCATGAAAGACCACAAGACTGGATGCTGACCTCAGCTTCAGCTGCAGATGGTCAGTGAGAGCATTTATGGAAAGCGCCCTAGAGGGGAAAGTCTTCTCACACTTTCTGTCACTTACATAAGGTTGTCTTCAGCTCTTTGGATCATTATTTTAGCACAGTCACTTTGATGTATGTCAGTTCTACCCTGCCAAAAGCAGCAGGTGTTTCACATGCACTGGCAGAAAAGTACATTTTTCAACAATCAACCATTTTTTTCCCTCATGGTGGAATGAGTTGCAGCCTCAGTTCTCATCACTGATAAGGAGTTTGGGCTGTCTCATGACTCAAATGTTTTATCAGTTATGCTGCTGAATAAATTCTCAATGAATTGATTAAAAGAACATTTGTGCTGATTGATTGGTGTGTAGCATATTGACAGCCTCAAGGCGCTGCCCTAAAGCATAGAAGGTGGTGGGCTACAGAGGTCTTGCACATCTTTCGAACCCCACAGCCTGAGAATTTCTTTTCCATTTTCAAACTTGTCCCCTTCAGACATCAACGGATGCTGCCTCAAATGACCTTACAGGTATTTAAGATAGTAATTAATTTCAGATTTCAGCTCCCTCAGGAGCCTCAAAAGGCTTTACATGACTTTATTTATGAATACCGTAGTACTTCCTGGTCTGTAAAATGCAGATTATCGAGAAAAATTCCCACTCCAGTATTTCCTACTTGAGGTAACATTCAATGCTCTCTCTAATGTCAACAAAAGCAGAGATACCCAAAAAAAGAAAAGAAAGTGAGTCTCAAAGCTTGGTGACATAAGGACTACTACTAACACACTAACGATATGGGAACATGATAGTGCTTATCAGTCACAAAAGCTCACGGGGATCTTTCTATTTCTTCTGTACCTGGCAGTTTGTCTCCCCCTGGTATTTGTTCTTACAACTGGATATCATTTCATTTGAAAGAGTTATTAATGGAGGGAAAAGCCACTCCTCTTCCAACTGATAGCTAACAATGAATTTGCACCAGACATTTGTCTCCATAAACTCCAAAACCTAAACAGGAACCAGTCATAAAACAGTAGTGTACAACATATCCTTTATTCAGTCCTGAGTCAAGCCCGAAAGCCACTGCAAACAATCCAAAAACCGAGACCCAAAAAACAGAGTCATAAGAGGGACAGTGGTCAATAGTGGGAGATCAGATAGGCACAGTCGAAATACCAGGGCAGCAAAAAACAGAATCGTAGTCGGAAAGGCAAGATCAAAACCAGGGAAATCACAGAAATCCAGAAAGGGGCTAAAGCAAGAAACCACAGTCAGGCAAAGGGTGTCTCGGGAAAAACAGATGAAGCTGGTTTACAGGACTCTCGGCACAGAATGAAATGACAACGTTCTGACAACCGGTGAGTTGAAGTTGAGTTGTATAAATACACAGGAGGGAGGTAACAGGACACAGGTACAGGGAGTTAACTAGATGATTAGAAATGAAGGAGAACACAGTAGGGAGCCCTAATGTACTGATTGGTGAAAGTCAAAACGCGGACAGGGATCAGAGTTGGTATTAAGGAAACTAAAGTAACTAACAAAAACAAAACTCAGACATATGCCGATCATGACACATAATCAGAACATTTGCTGATTCTGCGTTAACTGACTAATCGATGAATTGCTTCAGCTCCATGTACAAGAGAGGTGAACGGTTTCGCAGGTCAAACTGCATCTGGTGTGCAAATGTGAGTGCAAAGAAGGTCTTCCCCTCGACCATCACATACTTACTCTTCTGCAGTGAGGGGGGAGAAAATTCTTAGATCTTTCAAAGGAATTTACAGACTTGACCCTCAGCTTCAGTGGAAATGACCTGAATCCCCATTTTGTGGCAGGAAAGTCCATAAGAAATGGACATCAACCCAAAGTTGTTAATGCTGGAATGGTTGTTAATCACAAGTACTGTATGTTAGTTTTATGCGCTAATGCACCACAACATACAGTGGTGTGTTTGTGACCTTCTTGTGTACTTAAATCCCACCCTGCATTAAGAGTCTCTCACGCGGGCTGGTATCTGGGTTCCTGCATCATTTGTTGGCACCAAGGCCACGCGTTTGTGTTCATAAATGTGCGTCAGTGCGTTTGTATGTAAGTGCACGCGTGTGTCCAGAGGGTGGGACAGGCAGTGGAGGGAACAGAGACTGCCTGTTCCTGAGGTGAGGTCAGCGTGCCGCCATGTTACACTTCCGCACCCTTGGATTCCCAGCTGAAAACAGACACACACACACATACAGAATGGTCTCATTGCTCCTGCAGTGCCACCAACACCCCCTGCTGCAGTTGTTCATATTTACTGGCAAAATGCACCATCTGTTTTTGCCTCAAAATGTTCCCTGTGAACTGTGAAGTGGCTTCGTTGAGCGGATGACATCATCCGGGGGGTGATGATTAAGTGATGGTTAAGCACATTAGCTGGGACCAGAGCTGATCTGATGGCAGCCTCCTTCAAACACACATGCCTATGTCAAATGCGCTGCTCCGTCTGCCGGAGTGAAGGAATCATTTGCATCCATTCAGTTTTACTGCTGCTGGATTTTCCAGGTAAGAGTGAATAGCTGCTACTGTAGATGTGAACTCTGTGTAACTGCATCTGGCAAAAGGGAACATGAACCAGCCTCTGTTTCAGCCTCCTGACTTGGCAGCAAACACAGGGTCTCCCAAGTAAACACGACCATCATGTGCCATTTCTGGACCATCAAACTTCTCAGTTACACCCAATGATTACAAATATAGAATAACTGCTGTATACTGAACACAACCATAGTATTGTGTCACTAGGAGTCTCCATTGGAGCAGCTGGCTAAAGTGCCTTGCTCAGAGGCAACAAGGTTTTTTTTTTGGAAGAGGTAGAGGTGTATTTCCTGCCAGGGTTTTCTCAGAAAGTCTGTTTTTTTTTTCATCACAACTGACCAGTGTGTTAAATTAAATATGGTTCACGTAGTCGAAAAACTGCTAATGACCACAGTGTTATCAGTGAAGGAAAGGTTGTAGAGGTTGGACAATTTTATCTTGGTAATCCGTAGCTGTTTTCCTAATGTTGCAAGGAGGCATAGGAACTCTGACAAGCCTGAATCATGATATGGAGCCAACACTAATTGGGCGACTACACAACAGTCATTAATCTGTGCTTGCATGCTTGTGTGCACACACACACACACACACACACACAGAAACCTATACTGGACCACCACACCAAACAAGTGTGATCATGCACACATGCATGAAAGATTTTTATTCACAGCATCCTTTTAGTCAAATGGTACATTAGGATGCTGCACATTAAACACACACAAACACACACACACACACACACTCACACACACACTCACACTCAATCCTACCCTGTCATCAAAGCCTGAAGGGTGGAAGCAACAAATTGCAATCACTCATCTGTAATTTAAGCCTCCTTTTCTTTAACAAGCCACTCATTTTTGTCCACCACATTTTAACTCGCTGCACCAGATCGGAAACCAAATTTTAGGGTCTCATCACCCTGCGGACTGGTCGATTTGTAAGTGATGGGAAAGGAAAACGGGGTGTATGGGAAAGTCAGTGGCAGTCGATCGAAATTGCCTCTCCAGCTCTTATACTTGGCATTGGCCTATTAAGATTTACAGCTGGGAATACACCGGGAACGTTGCTTGGAGAAATGTAGGGAAAACATTCCCAAGTGCAGCCCCACAGTGCGCTGATTCACACACTTCTCCCTAACGCTCAAAGACGCGCAGCTTCTTAACTTCAGATTTAACAGCTTGTGGATACTTAAATACAACACCTGTCGTCCAATCATCTGCTGTTAAAAGCCCCGCACGCGCGTGCCACTTTCGCCCTGACTTTGCTACATTAACGAGCAGTGATTGGCGCTGACGCAGAAACAACGGGAGTGACGGTAGTGGTGGCGGTGAGGGCTGCGCCCAGTGCATCATATGACCCCATCCAGAACATTTTCTGTCAGTTTAATGAGGTGTGACGCATCTCAGAGAACAGCAACAAGTCAATGTGCGCCCTGCGCTGCGATATACTGAGACAATAATCAAGAAAACGTTACATTACCGCGGAGAAACTGTAACCAAACCTCAGGTCAGGTACAGTAAGGTCTTACAGGAGCTCTTGATGAAATAATGAATTAGTTGCCTAAGTGAGGAACTTCAAACAACACTTGGCAACCTACTATAACACACACACGCACACTGTGCGAGCACATAACTGTAACTAAACAGCATATAGTGCGGTCACCGGGGCGAAACCTGACATAATTTTAAGATTGGGGCGTCTACAATAGAAGACACTCCAATTCCCAAAGTGCGCAACGGCGCGGATCAACAATTGCGCACGAAAAGTCACCATCACGCATCCATTCACTTTCATACAGTCCCCCAATCTGGACTGGTGAGTGAATAAATGAGCCGAGACTTAGGCGAACACAGCCGAACTCTCCGAACTCCGTGCCCAGGCTCGCAGACCTACCTTGCTCATTTTCCCGCTGCTCATACTTCCCCCGGTTCACGAGCTGCCCCTCATTCCCAGGAAGACCATCAATAACATAGCTTGGGTCTATGAGATAACTTGTTTTCTTTCCCCCGGTCCGCCCTCCCTTGCTGGGGCTGCGGGGTGGAGCTATGCGCGCAGCTCTGAAGCATGGATGGAGTACTATTACTGGCATTTCATCCCATGGTTGGTCGGCTTTTGGAGGGGAGCGTGGGCATGCTCCATCCGGATTGGCTGAATTAATTACTTTAATGTCCCTACAAAAACCTCGAGTGTCGCCGAGGTGGTCGACACAGAATGCGCTGAAGTATTGATTGGTGTATGCTGCCCAACATTTCCGTCACATTAATTATTTGCAAAATGATAGTACGATTTAATATATTAACAACATGTGAACAAACATGTAGCTATGTGGATCCCACACACGGTTTAATTATGGGCCCCAGGCCGCTCCTCTTCTCCTCTCATACCACCACTTGAGTATGTCAACAAGCTGCAAACGAATAGAGGCAATTTCTACATAGTCTGCATACTCCATGTACCCCCCAACACCACCACCTGTCATGCTCTAAATGTTCATTTGAACTGTGTTATAGAATATTTTAAAATATATGAAAGTGGATAGTATTTTTTTTATCTCTGTTTTTGTACATTAAGTCAAGTTTGTATTTGTGATGCCATCACTCGCAGCGGCAGAGGCCGGATGTTTCAGACATTATCCATTATTTCAGCTTTTAGGCTAACAAGATTTCATTCACTTTTAATGGCAAACACGGGGTGATGGGGTGTTTCAGGTGACTTGAGTCAGTGGGAGACGTGCACTGTGCCCTCTGTCATCTGCCAGAAAGAAGTATACTTAAGATCAACGTCTCATCCATTTGAACAAATACAAATATGTGGTAATTTCTTCAATCAAATTACAATGTCTGCGTCTGTGTGTGTGTGTTTTTTTTTTTTTTTAATTTTCATGTTTTATTAAACCAGACACAAACTACCTCACAAACTTTCCATATACCCACTTGTAACTGCAGAAGTACCCACTGTGGTGCAAGTGCACCTGGTTGGAAATCAGTCTAAAGTTCCTACCTTATCTCGGTCTTGTGTGGTCACTGCCCCTATCCACTGACAATACAGTCTGCCTCCAACACACTCACAAACTCACACACGCTTACAGATGTGCCTCGATAAACGTCTGCACGAACGCTTCTGCTGAAGGTGACTCGTGCGTTAGCAGCAGCACCTAGTGGTGAAACAAGCGAAGTGACCCAGGTCGTGCCAAGTGTTGCTGCTTTTTATGCCCTTTGTTAAATATCAATCACTTTTCTGTCTTTTTGACATGAGTCATTATTACAGACAGAGACTAACAAGTGCGTTGATACAGTGAATGCAAACTTTTGAATAAAATTGTAAAAGATGCATCACTGAATTTTGCAAATTTGAAAACAAAAGCAAGACAGTAGTCTGAGCTGATGCTCTATAATTGAAACAAGCAAAGATTTTCTTACACAGTGATATGGACCTTTGATTCCTTGCCAAGCTGTCTGTATATGGTTATGGTTGTAATTATACTCTGTGTATGCACATATAGGTGAATTCTTTAGGAGTTCCACAGCCATGGACTGCTAATGCACAGAGCATTATTTCTGTCTGCTGCCTCAGTCTCTTAGTCGCTTCCATATGTGTTAGATTGACATGCAGGTACGAGGGCTGCACAGTGTATCCCTACCAATCAGTGCAGAATGTGACTGTGAATCCTGACGTATGCAGTCATCTCCTTGCCAAACAACATTTGCAGTAATGCCGTCTATTGCTTTTAGTCATAACTTAGGAATTTCCGGCTCTCGGTACAGAAAAAAGAGGACTGATGGATTGTGGGGGGTCTTGGGGAGTTTAATTTTTTGTGGAATTTTAGGCTCCCTTTCTTTTGAATTGTGGCATGGTCAAGGGAAAAGGGGAGGGTGTTGGAGAAGAGGAGAGATGGATTGTGAGTGGCAAAGTAGTAAGGTGAAAAAAAGGTAATGGGAGGGGCAGAGAGGTCACGTGTGAGACTAACAAAATACTGAGGGACCATGAGAGACAGGAAGCTGGTGCTTGGGATTGGAATGAGGGGTTGAGTCGATGAGTAAAGTGGGGGAGGGTCATTTTGGAAGAAAGATGGAGATGCGGAAGGGGGGCACAGCTGCTGTGGATGAAAATAAGAGATGGGAGAATAGAGGAATCATTTTAGAGGATGATTTGAGAATGTGGCACAAGTAGTAAACATGTGCATTGAATCCAGAACCAAGTTTTCCCTGCACTTAGACCGACACCAAACACCCACATTTGACATCATAATGCAAGGTGCTTCATGTTGCATCAAATATTGCAGTGGATGCCAGGTGTGTTTTGGTCTACACTGTGTAGAGCACAGAATTTAGAGTCTTGAGGAAATGGACGGACATGGATCACGCTTGGTGGTAAATGAGAGCGAGGTGGACAGAGTGGGAGCCCGGGCCAAGAGGAAATGAGGGGAGGAGGAGGGGGAGGAGGCTTGAAAAGGGGGCTGCGTAGCTCAACGAAGGATTGTGTAAGACAGCACTAAGCCAAAGGCTGATAAGGTGCAGCTGTTGAAGTCGCAAAAGCGCAAGAAAGCGGTGGGAGAGATACTGGCGACACAAATAAGCACGTGTTCACAGTTATTGTGCCAATGAGTTCTATAAAATCCTCTGGTTAGACATTTTTTTCAAAACTCGGCCAAAAGTCAGGCTCGGAAAAAAAAATATTTCGTGTATAGTTTGCTGTGAGGTGTTTCTTTAAAGGGTGGTGTAGGGATTTGTTGGGGGTTTTGGAGACTTTCTGAGGGAGGAAATGGTTTATGTCTTTTCCTTGTCCCTCCATCAGCTCTCATCTGCGCGTCCGCTACACACAACAACAAGCATTCCTCAAATCCTGCACGGAGTTTGGGACAGATCATTGTTTGCAAGCCGCAGGAATCTAGTCTACGACAGCCACCCCCTGAGCCAGGGCTTTACATAGGAATTCACCTTTTACTAACACACAGTTCACAGTGTGCAAAATACTTCTATCCATTTCTATTCTACTCTGTTCTATTCTATTGTATCCTATTCTGGATGTTGGGGTTCTATATTTAACCCTCACCGGTCAGCGTTCCTTCCTGTGTTGGGTGTGTGTTTGTAGTGAATGCCTGTGGTTCAGGGCCTCAGTACTGGTCATGGCCAATCTAAACTTTGTTGTTCATGAGAAATTACAGAGAAGCTAGACAAATACATAGAAAACCGCTGTCACAACACCAGCTCTCCATATATTTCGAGAGTCAGCAGCATTCACAAGAAAGACCACAACTAGTGTTTGGACAAATTTTGCTTTTTATCCTCAACGATGACAAACAGCAGGTTAAAAGAGAAGATTGTATTTACATTTCTAAATGACTAGCATTACAAGCAACAACCAGAAAGATTGGAAGTAACTGGATGAAAATTCAGAAGACCATCACCATTTAATCCTCATGGCAGCATCTGCACCAAATTTCATGGCAATCCCTACAGCAATTGCAATCTGTTGGTCTGACTGGCAGACAGACTGACATTTCCATCACTAGAGGCTTGTTGCTAGCATGGCTAAAGAAATGACGCCATTCCCCGGCAACAGAAGGTGTGAGAGAATATGTTTCATATTAAAATCCATCTGCCAAGTGATTCGATTAATGACTCTAACACTTGAATCTTGGCTGTTCATGTTGGCCAATCAGAGACATTTAGCCTTCAAGCCAGTAAGCTCATTACACACAATATGACAGAAAAAAATAATAAATATATATAAGGATAAAACCTGGAGATGGCAGTTTCATTACTTCTGTCTGTAGCTTGTCTACTTGGATTTGTCTCACATCAATTCCGTAGTTTTCACCAGGACATGCCGCTTTGATTTCTTTTTAAAAAGAGAACCACATGAACTATTGACTCTTGTCATCAGGAAATGTTTTTTCAAGTTTCCATCTTTGGAGGGGTTGTTTATTGATGCTCAGCTACTCTCCATCAACAACTGTCAAAGAAGCACTGGACAGAGTGCAATTTGGCACAGTTGAGAAGGTTTTGAGAACACTGAGGACATGTGGACAATAGAAAGACAATGAGAATAAGAAACTAGAGAATGCTACAGACAATACAGTGACAAGCTATAAAAACCTACTGCATCAATTTTGACAAAATCGTCAATTGATGCAAAATGGGTAGAAGTCAGCAGTGTCTGAAGGATGTGTTTCATCCACACACTGCACACTGCAAAAGATGAACAACTCGGTTTAGCACTTAGATAACTGTGTTGAAATTAACAGTTTTCTCGTCATAAGTGAATGAAAGATCTGTGATGGAAAAAGTCAGGAATAGGAAAAAGAATAATCTTCTTCTCCCATGTTACTACCATAACATAAGAAAATTATGTAATCATACTGAGAGTTATTGCCAAGTGTTTCCAGTAAGTCCTTGGCATGGGTCTGATTAGGAATACATGTGCATGGTTCTTGGCAGGATATCAAGACATGAAAACCTTAATCATACTGGTGTCGGGTTCTCACTGATAGTAGCATCTCAACTAAAGTACCTGTCACACACACAGAGTTCTGCAGGTCTATGGAGAACTACCATGAAAATAAAAAAGCAAGGAGTGAAAAACAAGTTCATTAAAAAGGACCTTAAATAGATGAGACAACATCTCCTCCTCCAGGATAATCAGTGGGATCCAAATGGTTCCCACACCCATGCAATGGGGTCAGTCACTGCAGGATGACGTAGTCCAGAGGGCTCCACATTCCCACGCTGATCAGCATGTGATATGGAGCCACTGGGACTGTAGTGCAACCAAGCATGCGCACACATGCACACACACGTGCACGTGCACACATGGGAAACATATGCATCCATTCACATTCACAGAAATGCATGTACACGTGTGACAGCTCACACATCTGGATAAAAAAGCTACTATCTGTTGTTTCGATGTTTCGCCAAAGAAACAAAATAAAAACTTAAAAACTCTATTTTATTTAAGCTATTTACCAAATTCATGCGCACGTGTTTCATTTCAGCTTAGTGAGAGTCTGTACTGTGTTTTGCTGCTGTTTACAGGACAAGCTTTGGCCCATCTTGGCTGTCAGAGAAAACACTCCTGGCTCTACAAGACTGATATAGTTAGGTGAAAAAATATATAAAAATGTACATTTAATTCAACTCCATATAATCTTGTAGCACTCAGAAACACTTTCATTTAAAAGGTACTGGAAGAATACCAATTATTGCTTATAAGCTGTCTACAGAGAAGAACAAAGTGCTGCCATTGACGGTCCACAGCGACCCCCCACCACCACCACTGCCACACACACACTGTGCTTGCACATGTAATCCAATGTGATGTAAACTGAAAGACAGAGGTCTAAGTTTCTCAGCGTTCATTCCAGCCTCTGTTTACATTATGATACTTCTCCAGCAGTGCCGAGGCCAACACAACAGGGCCACTGTATCTGCACAGATGTGGAGATGCCATCAACATCCACATCATCTTCCAAATCAAGGCAAACAAACAAAACGCACATACAAACCACACACACAGATTTATTCAAGCCGTTGCCCTAACCTTTACCCTGGCCTAACCCTGTGCTTAACCACTAAACCAAAACACAGCTTTTTCCCAAACAGGGACTTGGCGTCTGTCCCCAACTGGACAAGCCGTACCCAATTAACTGGTTTGAAATTCGTCTCCAAAGGCAGCCAATGAAACACAAGACCCCCCCCCCCCCCACACACACACACATACACGCACACGCCCACACACAAAGGGTAAACGTATTTCCTTGAACTTTTTTCTGTCACACATGGATCTGATGTCGATCAACTCTATGCTCTTTGACACCGACCTTTGACCTCCCTTTAGAACAGTGCAGGAAGTAAGTAAGTAAGAATGTAAAGCTTTATTTGTATAGCCCTTTCTAAAACATGATAACTGCATAAAGATATGAATAAACAGCCCAAAGATTTGTGAAATCTGACTGGGGAAGATGGTTGTAGAGGGCTGAGCAAAGGTGTGATCACTTTTTGTAATGCAGTTGGAGCAGGGTGTGGGGGTGAATAAAAAGCTTTTGAGGATCAGAATTTTTGAGAGTGGAATAATGAATGAGTTGATCAGAAATATAACTTGGGGCAAGGTCACGCAGTGCAGCAGCTCGTTCTAGTGACGAGCCTTTCAGCTGCATTTTCAACCAAGTATAAATGATTTAGAGATGCTTGACTGTAGCGGGGATTACAATAATAGACGTGAGAGAAAATGAAAGTGTGATTAATAGTTTGAAACTCAAAGAAAGTGTGACGACCCCCTCCTGTCCTGCTCCTCCTGTCCTGGCTGGGCTCCTCCTCTTACAGGAGGTGGCAGCAGACTTCAGCTCATCGGTGAGATGTTGTTGACCTGGGCTGCTGCTCTGGAGATTTTACTGAGCCTGCATGAGTTTGATTCAGTCTTCCACCATGCGCTGTTGTGTTTTTGCTTTGTTCTTTTGTTACAGTAATTTTCTGTTCTTTGTTAGGTCCCTAACGCACGCACTGCTATATATTACTGATTTTACAGACTTTGTCACCTGCAAGCCTTGTGAAATATTTCCTGTCTACTGCTGACTGACAACTTGAATGTTCTCCCGCCTGATTTTTTTTGTCTGAACTTGGAGCAAGCTCATGACAAACAGGGGCTTGTGCAGAATTTGATCTCCTGCGCAAAGCACCAGTGTCCTGGTTCTCACTGCCATTCTTTCGTCCGACCCTGGAAGTGACACAAACCCTTCAGAGATAAATGCTGAATAGTCAGACTTATTGTTCTGGGACTGAATCTCAATCTCAGGAATGGCACAAGTGGTTTCACACAAGAAGCTCCAGAAAGAGATGTCACGTTACTTTAATTTGGGGAAAAATGTCTAAAAATATTTCTGGTTAAGGTTTGGATCCATGTGCTCTGTGTGCAACGTTATTCTCCCCTCCCATTCATATTTCAATTAAAATGATGAACTAATTTTTAGAGATTCTGTGCATTTTATACTGGGGCTACAACTTTTTGGTGTGTGCCACAAAACGTCTAATTTCTGGCACCTGCGCTATGAGCAAAGCAAGTTAAGATATACAGCCCTGCAGTGTCACACAGATTTATAGATAATTTGTCAGGGAATCCAATATGTATGCATTCTCACAGATCTTTATAGCTGTGTGTAAATAGCAATTTAAATAGCAAATTTTCTTGCAATTTGTGATTGCTCAAATACACCAACTTGAAAGTTTGGGTTAAGAGTATGCCACTGATTTAGCATTGCACTTCCACAATTGTTGGACAATTTACATTGATATGTAGGTGTTAAACTGGTGTAGTTAGCATATCACAGAGAAAAGTAAGTCCAGTCAACTCCTGATCAAGACACACATTTCAACTCCAGAATAGAGTTTCTAAACACTACCAGAATAAGTGGAAGATACAGTAATAAAGAGAAAATCTTGGGGTTTAGAGAAACATATATTGGGAAACCAATAATAGTTCCATTCCATTATAATCATAAATTTGTATGGATATAACAGCATATGCTGATTAAGTCGAAGAAGTCAAAGAATTGTGAATGACTGCAACATCCTGTGACAGATGCCATGTCCTGCACATGCACCACAAACACTCGCCCCTCTCACGGAGGCCCAGGGTGGCGCACATCAACATTTTCATGCCCAGTTGTTGTGAACCTGTTGCTCTCCAGTTTCATCACACACTCACGTGAATGCCACACACTGACCTTTGTCAGCCTCATCCTGCCGCTCTCACTCCTCTCCAGGCTCCTTCTCTTCAGGGACGAGTGTCTGACCACCGGCACCGGTTGCACCTCTTCCTCCCCACAAAAGTCCGAACTCAGGACGCAACCCATATAGGTGGACAGGGTCCTGGACTTAGGGACTGTTTTTTCTCTCTCTCTCTCTCTCTCTCTCTCTCTTTCTTTTCTCCTTCTGTCCACCCTCCTCCTCTCTCTCTCTCTGTCCTCTTCCCCTCGTTCTCTACACAGGCTCCAGCCTGGGCTCCTGGGCAGCTGTTTTTGTCAGCTGGAGAGGAGGAGAAGGAGGCCCTTCCCCTTTTCCTGGCTCTCGTTCAACCCTGCTACAGGGACACAGGGAAGGATACACTCTGCATGCTCTCACTGCCCCCCTTCTTTCTTTCTATATACGCACTTTAAAAACACCTCTCTCTCCAACTCAGTGCTGCTGCAGTGACATGTGGACTCCCCATTTCTCTGCCTCCACCCCCCTCTCACAGCTTGTCTTTGTTTCACACACACGGCTACAAACGCGCCTGCTTTCTTAGGGCACGCTACAGTTCCCAGCTTGACTTTTTCTCTCTGTTTATCCTTGTGCCAGTCGATCACACTCACTGCATCGTCCGTCTCTGGGTTCGCACACATGACCCTCGTGTCAGTTGTCAAGCACTCATCTTCCCTTCATCCTGTGAGCACCTCTGTATTCCTCCTTTCCTTGTCTCCACTCCTCTCTTGTTGCTTTTATTCTTCTTTCCTCGTCCTCCTATCCCAAGAACGCGTCTCTCCCTTCCTTCTTTCTCCCTTTCCTCTGGCTTTTACCCCTCCACCAGGGTTGCCTCACTCTTACATATACAATTACCTCTCTGTTCTCACCCCCACCCATCTCTCCTCCTCAGCTCCGCTCTGTTTCCTGCTCCCAGACCCAAGCACTCTCTCCTTAGCTCACGCAACACATTGTTGGTATTGTCTAGAAAACAACCAAGAAAACCACAACAGTGATGGCAGCTGTTAGGATGCTGCATGAGCCAGGGATTCAGAGTGGACCGAGCCTTCGTTGAACTGTGCCTTCCCTTGTTTACAATCCAATAGCCTGTTTGTTGCAGTCGTGAAAATAGGTCTCTTTCACTACAGAATCCATACCTAACATATAACAAAGGATATGAGACATTTTCTGAAGGAATGCAGATGCCTTCTTGTTTAGATGATCTGTCTGGCTAAAGAAGAATAAAACCCATACATTTCAATTCTCCTGCCTTTTTAATATTGCCACAGAGTGTGACAGATATTGGCATTTCTAATGTTTCTCTTCCCCACGGCCTTTTTGCTGTTGTTTATTTCTTCTCCCTTGAGTGTTTTTGTCTGCTACGTAGGAACTCTCAAAGCTTGGAAGAGTGAGACTGTACCCCTTAAAAGGCAAATTCTTGATGCGCCTCCAAAAGCCCCCCCCTCCTAACTTTGTATTTACTCTCTGCGTTCCCCTTTTCCTCTCATTTGTTTTCTTCTTTCTCACCATGTCTCCTGCTTCTTTCTTCAGACTGAAACCACTGGCGAGGCACTCACTGTTTTTGCAGGCACTTTGCCCCAGACAAGCCTTCCAGGTGTCCTTCCTTTCCTCCCTTTCTATACCCTAGCACCCATCCCTCCCTCCTCCATCTCTCCCTCTCCCCCAGTCTTATGTTTTAGGCCCCCTTCCATTTGACCCCAACCCCTCCTTTTTGCTTTCCCTCTATTCCTCCCCTATATGTATATCTTTCAGGCAAGATCTCAGACATGAGCTCAGGCTACAGACGGTGTTTACAACAAGCCCCCCCTCCTTTTTTTATATGCCATGAAATTAACTCCTTCTAATCAACCCGTGTCCTGCCCAAAACCTAGTTCTGCATTTGGAAAATATGGAAGATGGCACAATTTAAAAAGCACAATTATGATGTTGAAGATCAAGTCTTTCTGGCAAGATATGGGTATCCAACATTGAAGATTATTTGGCACTGGTTTGGAGACTTGGAAGGAATCAGTTATAGTCTGGTCTAGTAAAGATTAATGACAGATTTCTGGAAGATACTTGTTTTTAATAAAGAGGAATGGAGGGAGAGAAAGGAATAACATCTTAGAGAAGAGTTGAGAAAGATGAGATAAACCAACTCCAAATATGGAGAACTGGAGAGACAGAGAGGGGAACTGTAAGCTGATGAAACAAACACTGAAGAAACAAGGGAGGACTGATATAGACATAGGTGTGATGATATTAGGGATGATGCTACCCAAATGCTATTAAGGCCTTATCTCCAAAGATTAATTTGCACACTAAAGTTAATGATTTCCATTTGCATCAGCGGTCAAGTTATAAAACAGACGTGTGCCCATGTTATCATCACTCTGTACTAGACAACTGTCTGTTTGGCCCCTTTGCTGTGTCCAAGCATATACCTTTGTGGTCACTCTCTGTGTGTTTGTGTTAAATGTGTGCAGGAATAACATGTTTGTCAGGCCACAGACTAAACCAAGACATCCACGCCAAGGGTGTGTGTGCTGGTTAAGCCCACGTCTCATCAAGCATAAGGCACACAGTGTCAACTATTGCGCACATACACACAGACATTTGATTTATTTTATTGTGTTTTTCTGGGTGCACTTTGGAGTTTCTCTGCCCTCTAGTGGGCAAAAGTAACTTAATGCAATGTAAGGATGAGACTCACGACAGTAAAAAAATTAAGTTCAACAAATCCCATGGAAAGACCAAAACCAACAATACAGGAAGGCACCAGTGGGCTTGGGGCTGAGTTCCCACAGACAGGGTAGGGTCACGAAGTACTTACATTGTTGGTTGGTTTTTCATCTTTTTTTGTTAAAAAGGGGAAACATATACCATCCCCCATCCTTTAAATCCTATTAAATTCTTGTTTGGGTTGAATCAAAATCCTATTGAATCAGGTCAGGGACAAAGTTATGGGATCAAGTTAGACAGGATGAAATTTTCACACCCCTGTATGTCATTTGTGGCAATGTGCCCGGTTAACAACACAGGGTTATGAACAGGAAAGTCAAAAAAGGGGGGGGGGTGTGTGTGTGTGGGGGGGGGTGGCAGCTTTTAAATGAAAAAGAAGGCAACAAAAAAGGCAAAAACTGTAAATATATATATATATATATATATATATATATACACATATATAGTGCACATAGTCCCTTTCATTTTATTTATTAGGGCAGAATCAAGGTCAGGAAGATTTATCTTCATCTTTGAGATTGACGTCAGGTTTGACACAGAACTGACGGTGAACACAAAAGCCGGAAACACAGTGTCTAGGTCTGAGAGGCGTTGAGCTGAATCATCATGGAAAAGATGGGAGGAAATTGAAATCAAAAGCCAGGCTGGAAATGTGTCACATGTAAATCTTTTGCACAGTCCTGCAGATAGAAAACAGTGTCTACTGTTGCATTCCGTTGTCTCTGCTGTATAAATCAGTGGGTTTAAAGAGTACAGGGGGCCAAGTAAAAAGTGTCCTTTCGAAAAAGTTGCACATTATATGTCGACAGCAGGTTACAGTACAGTGGCAGTATTTTGTTTGGTGGCACCAAACACCAACAGCTGTCAGGGTATTACTGCCTTGTTAAAAAACTAATATGGCTTTCAGTTTCAGCTTAGGTCTTCTACCAGCTGCTTCACTTGGTGAAACTCAGTGTCTTTTTGAACATAAACAAGCAGTTTGACCGATGCTTGAAAGTTGCCCAGTGGGTTTTCATCACTTCATCACTGAGAACGGTGTCACCTGCTTCACCATCTTTAAAAACACTCCACATAAACCAGGTGCTCAGGGAGAGACAAATGGCACTCACGTCAGTACAGTATGCACCAACTGACATTCCACATTGTGTGACAAACAGTGAGAAGGCCAAAGTTTTCCACTCTTCATCATCGTCATCATGCTATGATAATGAATTTAGAATCAACAGTACTTTACCCATGGAAGCATTTCTCAAGTTTGCAAGTTTACAGAACTGCTGCATGGTTTACAAATATGCTTTTGATTGTACTAGTATAACATTTTGTGTATTTCTGCATGTCAGGGCCGTACTTATATGACAAATCAATCCATGCGTAAAAGTACATTAACATGCAATTTAACTTTGATTGTTTGAACAAGAAAAGCAGGTCTCTGTGAGTTGATTTTCATTGAGTAACTACAACAACCAATGTCTATTTTGGCATATTTGGCAGTATATTACTAGAAATACTTCAACACAACAGTTTGTTCTGTGGTTTTCAACAAAACTAACTACAAAATACAGCTGCAGGCACACACCAAATAAATTCTTTGTAGAGGTTGTGTGGAATGAATCTGGCCCCTCAAGAATCCCCATTCCTCTCAGATGAGAAGGTGCACATGTGGCCTAAGACACAGGAGAGGAAGGGATCCAACAACGGGAACACAGTGGCAGATTAATTGTCCAGGACCTGATACTCTGCTGTATCAACGTGACTGCTGTCACCCCCGAAATGGTATTGTGGAAATGGAACCACATGTCTGTATTGAGAAAAAAAAAAAAAAGAAAAAACTTACTATGCAACACAGATGATTGTGGTTTGACTGATTCCTGAAGGGTCACATTCAAGAGACTTGCACAAGATTATTGAAATATGTGATAGACCCTTTTCCCAGTAGTGAATGGATAAGTAATAAATTCCTCATGTTCATTTTGGTTAACCTGGGCCCCTCTGAAGCACCATCATGAAAGATGATTGAGAATAATTCTTCAAATTCCCATGGCCGTTGATTGGTATGAGAAACTCCTTCTTATGAGCATTAGGGAACTCTGGAGAACCACATTTTGCTGGCTAAAATCAAAGGCGATCTGGTTTTCCCAGAAGTTTTCCCTCTTATGTCAAAATGTCTGCTGCGAAAATAGGCCTGTTAATATTTTCAATCACGAGATATCAAGACGACAGCTTTCTCTGGGTTCTCACAGAAGCTAATGGGGATAAACTTTTCAGCACTTTACAGAGCATATTTACAGAGGAACCTGCTACAGCAGAAAGAGTAGTAAGGGACTGCAGTACCTGGTGGCTTTAACACAGATTATTATTAATACTGAAGGGTTTCACAATTTGAAAACAACATTTAAAAAGCTCAAATAACAATGGATGCACTTTCTATTATGTAACAGCCTCCTGCACTTTTTGTCCACACTCGTGGAGCTTAGGGTGTAAGGGGTCAAGATGTTAACCGTGAACCTGATTCAAGTCTGGCTTTGTTATTTCTCATTCTAATGATCTTATTTGAAAGAGCAAATTACCTGTCTACACATGCTCACTATGTAGTCATGACTATACAGTGATAGATCATCCATAACATGCAATGCAACAAGACAATCAGTTTTATTCACTTCACCTTTTTTTCTTGTGGTTAATCAGTGCACAGTTCTCCTAAATGAAAAGATCACCATCATGTGGTAGAAAGATGGAATTACATCAAGTTTTCTGCACAGGTTCCTCAACATTGGAGACACATTTGTCCTTATGACAGAGATATAATGTATTGTAGTGCTGAATGTAAACGTTTACGATTAACTCTCCTTATATAATTAGTTTTGAAAGACAACTGTAACATATTACCTATGTCACCCTTATAGCTCCAAGATTGTTAGCTGATGATGGCTGGAGGATGGAAACACACTGCTCTTCAACAAACACCAGTGCTTCTGTAATATAACACCAAATACAGTTGAGTGGACTGTTACCCAGACTAATCCACATGATGATGTACAGTCATGTTCATTTATTGTGCAAGCACAATAATGACTATTTTGTGTTTTGTGCTCAATTTCATTCTCAACAAGACACTTTTACTCTCAGTCCCAAATCCCACTCCTCCTGAGCACGTTCTCTTCCAGGTGAATTAAAAGCACAGAGTTCACTCTTGACTTGAAAACAGCAGCTGGTAGACAGCTTTACCACAAGGTCCATTTCAATGTAGTTCCATAATAACTGGGCAAACTCCACACCAAGATACTGAAGATACTGGACCTTGTGGTGAGCTTGTTCTCTCAGCCACTCTTTCCAAACTCAGGAAGTCACTTTAATCGGATTTAATCATTCCTAACACTCGATTTCCCAACAAGAGTTAGGAAATCCTGCTCTTTCTACCTGCAGTATATTGCACAACACAGGAGTCCAACCATTTTGCTTTGCCCGACAAAAATGATTTGTGAGCAGATTTGGTTTTTTTCTTTCCCTATTCAATCATCTTGTGATCCCAGAAAAACTTTGGTTCTAAGCAGCAACTCGTTCAGAACGCGCTTAGCCTCCTTAGAGAGGAGAGGAGGTCACAGGGTCATAGAGTCAGAGCCTGTCTATTGAGTGAAAGTCAGAGACTTAAAAGGCACAACATTTCCACAGAAAGACACAAAACAACCACACAGAAATGCAAAACAAAAACAAAACCACAAATGCAAAACAACCACAGAATGAAACAACACAACTACAGTCTCCTCTATGAGAGAGGTGCAGGGTCATTTTCATGTCAGTCATGGTTCCACCTTCTCACCTGTACAGGTACACACCATACAGACGTGATGACAAAGACTGAACATCTAACACAGTTTAAGTTGGCTGACAGTGAGTTTGGTAACATATAATATATAACATATACTGTATATAAGCAGGAAAGAGAAGGATAAAGCTTTTGTCAGTGTCAGATTTAGAGAGTGGGCATTTGGCTGTTTCCTAAATCCAGTACCAATCAGTGTTTACCTGTGCTTAGTATCAGTGCTACATGTATTGATAATAAACAGGTTGAAATTATACAGTTTGCTGAAACCACATCAGGAAGCTCACAACAGTAATATCTTGTGGTTAAAAAACCTCTACATGCATGCTGATGATACTGTCACTCTGTACATTTTCACTCAAGCATCACTAGGGTGCAGCACAGGCAAAGCTATCAGCAAGATGCTTACGCTGCCAAGTGTGTCAGTGTCCTGTATGACTGAAATCCTGCTCGCATTCACTGTATTCTCTGAATGAGTCCACTTGATTTACTTAACATTAGTAAAGTTACTATGAGATATTACACATATGGGCGTTCACTACTCTGATTCTGCTGCTATTGTTACAGGAGAGGAAGTTTGAAGTTTTGTGACAGAAGCGATACTGGATGGAGGTGACACTAGCTGCTGAGTGTCACAAGGTTGTCAGGTTCATTTCATATTGTGGCACATGACGTTTTTTGTCTGCAGTTACATTATTAGCTCGGTCACACTGCTCTTTCATGTGCCACTGTCACACATCCATTGCCACATCCAACTGGTTTCAGCGGTTGCTCTGTTTTGCCCAAAACACAATCCCTATCTCCTTGGCAACAACCTTGGCATGGTTTCTGGATAGCAAGGTGTGAGTTTGTGTGCATGCAAATTTGTCTCTGTGTGAGATGGGAAGGTATACACAAAGCTGTGTTTACAGGGTGCCCCATTCTGTGTGAACGCGAGAGTAAACCTGAGAGATGAAGCCAAGAGAGAGGTGAAGAAGAAGAACACCAGCTAAAGAGGATTTTCTTACTCCATCACTGATTTTCTTTCCTGCTGGTCATCAAACCCAAAGCATGAAAGTCTTAGTAACTCCCAAACAGTTCAATCATTGTTTTGACAACAGTGACTCCCACAGACATTCCAGCAGTAGCCACAAGTCCTGAACTACTCTAGACTTGTCAGTTTGATATGATTTTGAATAAAGTACCACCCAAGAGTTTTTCTTTTCTTTTTTTATGTGACCCCTGACTGGGTCCAGCACTCATTCATGGCCATTACAGTTTCTGTCTGGCTAATCATAAACTGGGCACATTATCAGCAGTCAAACAAAAAAGGAAGTTGCTTTAATTGTGCCAGAATAATATTACTGTACTTTGAAAGCGATCCATTCTAATCACCCATTTAACTCATGTATATTGCAACTGTAGTCAGGACACATGTATGGTACTTCCCATTAATCTTTCATTACCATGACAACGCTTGGAGGCACAAACACACATCAGAGTTACTTGTGAGTGCCAGACAAGAAAATAAGACCATTATTCTTGGAGTTTTGAAAATGTGTATACGAGAGAGAGAGATTTGACACTAATATATAATTATAATAACTCACTTTGTCAACCTTGACTGCACTTTAAACTTTAGACTTGGTAAGATTTAAACAAGCAGGTCAGGACCTTGGTGCCTGAAACTGTTGTTTGTGTTTCCGTTTGATGAATGTGTGTGTTTCTGTCTCTGGTCAGTCTTAATCTTACTGAATATAAAGAGAGGTTGCTTTTTGCGTCTTTATCTGTCATCTGCTTGTAAGATGAATAATAAAAGTAAAAACACATGGAGCTTGGCAATGAGACCGATAGACATATACATTATTGTGCTATGAATAGACGGCACACGTTTGTTATGGAAGCTCTGTGTCCACCTCTTTTATGGAAAACTTCCCAGAGTGGTTTTGACTCTGTCATTTTTTCCCCCGACTGCTCTCTTTCCAAACTCAAACTTCAGCAGAGGCCTCTCACGCAGTGAGAAACCTTATTTGCATGAAGCCAGACTAAACTGGAGACAAGGCTTCAGTCATCGCCTCCCAAATACATTCTGACCCGGACCATTTCAACAGCAGCTCATAATTTGGCTCATATCAAACCTAATAAGTTTACATCATCAGCTCGTCTGGATTCAGATCTTCTCAGAGAAGCTACACAGAAGCAAATGACAGTGTTTTATACCTGAGGTTGTGATTAATGGTAATAACAAATGATGAGGTGTTGAGGTGTGTTAGAGGTTGAATGAATGGCTGCAGGAAGTGCAACAGCTGTCTTCTCATCACCTCTGGCACTGTGTACTCTTGATAAATAAACCTGCTGGATGTTTCATGTGATCAAATGGCTAGATGTGATGTGAGAGAGTCAGAGAACGATCAGCCGACACTATGTATTTACTGTACGTACGTACATAGCAACTGTTTGGTAAAATATTGACCATACCAACCTTATACGGTAATCATATCTTTAAGTCGTTCCTCTGTCCCTGAGTGCCCCCCTCAAATAAACAACATCAAAAATCTCTCCTTACAGCATCAAGGCATTTTCCATTTCCCCTTAAGATTTGTTTTACAAATTTACTCTTAACCATAATTAAGTAGCAGAGGTCCCAACAGATAGCATGCACTGAGTGCTTAACAAGGCAACACATCCAGTAGTGACAGGCTGTAGATGCCATTGTGATTATCCTTCTGGGGTGGCACAGCTTGATTTGAATAAGATCACTGTGTGGGTTCTGGCAGACTCACTGCTCAGATTCCTCAGCATGGAGACGCTCAGTAAGACTCTTGCTGAAGTTGAACTGAAGGGCTTTCAGAAATTCAGATAAAACCCATTCGCATTACCCCCTCTAGGCAAGCCAGGCTGCGCTCTGGCTGGGCGGTGAAAGAACTATATTGTCTGCATCTTTTTTGAATCTGTGTTCAGAACAAATGAATCAGCTAAATTGTTCTAAAGTTTTTTCTAAAATGTCTTGGTAATAGAATTTGGTTGGAAGGATACAGTATGAGCTTTGTATCTGATTTATAGGAGTCCAACTGAAATTATCACTGGAAGCCATACTTCAAATCCACCGAGACCACTTCCTGTGTGAAGGTAGAATTCATGTGTGTAGGTGCCCTGCATTCCTTTCGGATAGCGTTATATCATTCTCATGTGAAACCCCACAGAAGACACCACTGCATTACATAAGGTGAGCAAACATGTGCATGACTGAGAGAGACTTTGTCCTTTTGCACAAACCCCACTGATTTATCACTGCATTAAAATGCCAAAGAGGAGCACTCATTACTTTTGCAGTCACACAGTACATCTATAAATATAATATGAGTTACTGCAAGCTGTGACAGGGTTACAAACACAATGGTGATGGTACTGACTTGGCTACTTAACAGCAAGAGTAGATGATACTTGATCTGTCTCCTTGCACAGACCCTTGCTTCAAATCATAAACTAACATCGGGTTATATAAGAATATCAGGCCAAGGAATACGACTTTACATTGAAATACAAGCATATTAACTTTCATGTGCCTGACTGCCATAATGCTAGCTGAAGCTTTACAGTGATCCCCTGCAGACATGCAACTTGTTTTGAGTTTCATTCCGCACCATATGAAGCAGTTCAAGTGAAAGGCTTACGGTGGCACAAAGTAATTTTAATTAAGTGACCATAATTATATATTCCCTTATCTCAACGCTTATGCCAAACTCTCCTCTCTCCTGCTTTCTTGTCTCTCCCATCTATGTTTTCCACTCCCCTCCCCTTTCCCTGCTTGATTTTTTCCCCATACTTGGCAAGCCAACGGGTCTCATGAGGTTTTCCAGAGGTCTGGCTCACGGAAACGTCAGCTTGGTTCATATTCTGCTTGAAGTGACGAAAGTGATTTATAAGAGCGCAGAGGAATTAGACATCCCATTTGTAGTCTTGAATTTATTTATCCGTGAGTCTTAATACCGAACATTCCTGACAAAACCCCCCCCCCCCCCACACACACACACACACACACACACACACAAAAGACCAGTAAAAACATTCTATCATCCCTGGAAAAAAAACGTTTAAATATTTTTGCAGCTTATGAGACCATTGCCATGTTTATGCATTACATCATTTGTGAACACACACATACCGTGTGACCCCCTCAGGTCAAGAAAAGATTATGGGATCATGGTACCGTGTGTTGATGTCATTGGGAGGAAGGTGCAGTTATACAAACTGACATCATGGACTTGAAAAGACTCTGTCTTGTTATTATTTGATGAAGGGACAAACTAACACTCTTTTGAGAAAGGTAATGCAATCCTAACTTTATAAGCTGTGGGTACAGATCATCAAAGAACTTCAAGAAATTTCAAGGTGAATACAGGCTTTTTTCCCATCTCAAGTCTACCGATGTTGCCAAGAGACACCGCAGTAACACCCAACTGATTTTGTTTTAAATCCCTTATTTATTTGACACCTAACTATGCTGTGTTTGACATTCCCAGGCCTTTTGTTGTGTCGGGAGACAGCAGACAGTTTAAGCTTGGGTTGGCATTATCCAGCTCTCTGTCTTGAGATTATTTTCAGATCAGGTGGATTGTCAGTTTGAGTTTGGGTGAGGTCCTGTAAAGCTGCGTGTGACGTAAAAGAAAGACAAACAGAATTTTTGTCTCCACAATTCATGGGATCAGGGTAAGCTGCGAGCACCGATTTTGGGATTTAAAGGAGTACACAAATACATGTTTTCAGGATAATCTTGTACAGAAATAAAGACATAGATAAGACCTTTACCATGCATAGGCTACTGAGGCAAGCAGCCAGACCTGATTGTACACTACCTGCTCAGCACCAGGCAGCACAGAGACAAAGTTAGCAACTAGCTGGTGAAATTTGCGAAAGAAGGAGATATGTCCCCAGATATGTCCTACAGAGCTAAAAGCTGAGAGAATTGACTCGTATGTGATTTTATCTGCTTTTTTCTGTCCGATGTGAAAATTATTTGGTGACACATTCTCCATATTAACTTTATAGGGTGAAAACATGTCAGTATTGTTGTGAGGGAGCTGGAGAGCCTCCCCTTCACTTCAGATAACAGTATACATTGAGTGGAGGAAGGATTAAAAACACCAATGTAGATAGTTTATATTCCTTAATGTTGTGGTTACACTTTAGAGACCTGTACTAATCTCCCTGTCTCTCAGTCTGTCAGGTGGGATGTCTGGTTGTTTTCATGGTACGCACCCATGAATGCAGCCACTTAACACCAGCAGTTGCCAATTAGTTTATTAGGTTGAACCAAGTGGCCAAGGAAGAGAGAGGGGAGTAGGTAACGGGTTATATTTGTATTAGGTTTGACTTTTGATTTGAATATCTTTAACTTGTAATGTATTAAATGTAATCTGCATTGAGTAACACTATCTTACTTTGTAGAGTGAAACACAAGTAAACATTAATTGTTAACATTAGCTGTAAATATGGGAAAGTGCTTATGTGCCCTTCTTTGTTACATAAACCAGATGGAAGAGCAGAGTTGAGGGCCAGCGAGGGCAGCTTACATCTGTGCTACTGGAAGCCTGAGGGTTTGTTTTCTACTATGTAGATCAGCCTATTGTGTCGAAGGGGAACCTTTTCTTTTAGTATCTTTTGATCTATTCACCGTTGTAAAACAAAAAAACAAAGCTCTGGAAAAAGATAGCCCTCTGTGTCTGCTGCTGGTCCTTTCTTCACTATGCTTTACACTTCAGTCCTGCTGCTTCTCATCCTGTTTGTCAGGTTACACACTCAAACCCCTGTTTTTCATCACGTCACATCTGGTTCTGGGATTTTGGATTTTGGTGGCCTGAAATGGGTACCAGATCAACTGTTTGTCTGCACCTGACCAGAAAGTATTTCCCATAAAGTGTGACGTTTCACAGCCTGGGCCATATTTTGCATCAGACGTAAACTAAATAGGGGGTTGTTCCTCTCACACTCAATCATTTGGGAAGCGCCACTGGGCTGGACTCTCTTCTCTGCTCTTATAAGGAAGGCTTGTTGTGAACTGAGGCAGCCTAAATTGTGCAGGGAAGAGGATGAGAAGCTGTGGGGCGTCAGAAGAGAGCCAGCTCCTCAGAGTGTTGTCCTGACTTCACCAGATTAGGTGAGGCGATGATTCAATATCAAAGAGTCAACGTAGTGTGATCACTTGACCGAATTAAAGGGTGCCTTTAAAATGAGATCACCGTGGGAGTCTCCCTTACATAGCCTTGGTCCTGATTGTGTTCTGAAGCACAGAGTTGGCCCCAAATACCACAGGAAGACCAGAACACGCTTTGCTCTGCTTACATAAGAAAACAGCGTCTTGGCCAAGATTATAACAGGCTGTGATGAAGCTGTCTAATCCTCTTACTCTGCCATAGTCACTCATTTTGTTTTGAAGTTTTTATTCATTATATTCAGGACTTATTTGCATAAAGTGATTAGAGAGGGCATTGACCAGAGAAAAAGATCAGCACCTGGTTTTGATATTACTTTAGCTAAGCCTCTTTATGTGTTACTGCTGTATCTACTGTGAGTGTCATGTCAAGGTCCGGGACTGTAAATGTTTACTAGGACTGATAAAATCACTGTTTTTGCAGTGTTCCCGCATATCTGCACTGTTTCAGGTAGATAAGTTAATAATTATATGACCTTTGTTTGACAGGATACAAAAGGTCTCATCATCTACCCTAAAGGTCACACACTCACATGTATTAAAACACAACCACTGTTACCTTCCATCAGACTTATGTCAGCTCCCACATTTGTCACACTTTAGTTTCTTTTCCAGAGCTCCTCTGTTAACCTTTAGCAAGCATTTTGCAACAGTCCAACCCCATGTGGGTGAGAGATAAAGGCTGGATTCCCAGTAGCAGTGAGCAATAAAAGACCTTTTTTGGTCATATCACAGTAATCGGACGCCAAATAAGCCAGCTGCTGGGAAGCACGATGTAGACTCAGCACTGAAATGCATTACTGCTGCTTGACCTGCCACCAGCAAAATTCACCAGCATGAACTTGCTGTCTGAGAGGGGCTGTTTGGGAGATTTGGATCAAGGAAATAGTTTTGACCCTGTTAATTACAATAAGATTTATTATTAAGTATTTTTTTCCCTTCAAGGCAGCAACATCTTAAGAATTGTATTTGCTTTCTTGTCTCTTGTGTAATGCCTCTGGCAAATACTGTGAATTAGATTAAAGTCTGCAACTGAATAGGCACAAGGGGGAGTGCAGTGCTAATATTTGCAGTGCATCTAAAACTGTGTAAACTAGCTTTTCCCTACAGAGTTTTATTATTCCCTCATACACGATCCATCATCTGTCTCAGAATTGAAAGTCAACTCAGAGAAGAGTGTGCTGCCTTGTAGCACTTGTTGAAATCTAGCAGCACATCCTGTATAGCACTCACAGAGGGAAGGAACAGACTGTGGTACTTCCTGTCTGTTAGTCACTGCTAAAAGTGGCTCCCTTGGGGACAACTCCTCAACTGCAGAGGATGTGCTAAAGAATAGGGGAAAGGGTGGAAGTTTACCACATGATGCAGATTGGTGTTAATATTCGGCCCTGCTGAGGTAGACCCACACAAATCACACAAATCCAAATTACAATCCCAGATTCAGATTTCCATTCACTTAAAAGGATTTTGGAGAAGGTGTCATCTATAAGAGGAGACCAGGCCAGAGGTTGTTCAGTGTGTGTCCATGTGTGTCTACTTCAGGAGTTAGGAAGGTGTCCTGCATGACTGGTTTTCAGAGGACTGTGACTGGTATGTCATGCCCCTACACTTTGTGTCGTTATGGGAGGTGTTGTTGTGATGACAGGCACCAGATGACCTTTGTTAACACTGAAGATTGACCGTTATGCACAACTGGATACAAATGCAGGCACTAAGTCAACACAGGACACACATGCACTTGAATAAGATCAGTTTCGAGTCAAGGTGACATACTATCACATCAATGTCCAGCTACTTCTCCACATATGCTGTCCAGCAGCCAGTGCATGCCTATGCAAAATCTAAATGCACCCTAAAAGTCATTTTTGCAATGCTGAGGATACAGTCCTTCTTATGTCACAGTGTTACCATGACAACTCAGTAAACACAGTTCAACAGGATCTCTGAATGAACCTAACCTTTGACCCACAACTACATAACCACCAGTCAGTCAGATTAATAGCCTCTCGTTTTCTTTGTGTGTCTGAGTGTGTTCCCCCTGTAGAGGACACCCGAAACCTCGAAACATCCTGGGTAAACGATGATGTCAGTTGAGCCTCTGATGGCTTTTTATTTTCTGAGAATATATGGGCAAGTAAAAGGTCTTGAGGAAAATGCCTCTTCCTGAAAGTAATGCTGAGGTTCTTCTCAGAAGACCCAGGCCTTTCATAGTGAACAGGTCGAGGTTTCTCTCTTAGCCCTCTCAACCACCACCAACAGCAAAGTCTCTTCATGTTGTTCAGGTTTACTGTGAGCTTGGCATACTGACATCAGTAGCTGACATTTCCAGACCACTAATCTAGGATACAGCATTTGAATTATGTATAGATATTTAAATGTATTATACTGTGTGTTGTCCAGCTATCACATTTTACATTTAATTTTTCATTGATGAAATAGTTATGTTTAGTGCTCATGTTCTGCTTATTATATTTGTTAAACTTTTTTAGCCACGCTAGCCTTATATTGAATCTGGGCTTTCTTGTTCCAGACAGTAGTATCCCAAAAATTATTGGATGGTTTGACAATATACACACACCTACACACATTCAAGGTTGCATTTTATCTGATCATACTGTTGATAATGTTGTATGTGTTGCTAGTACGATTGCTACAGTGATCAGTGTCATTGGTATTATTGTTGTTATGGTTTTTGTCATGATTGTATTTGTTGTCTTCTCTCTTCTTTTTCTCTACATCTTTTCTGTCCTTTCCGTCCCCTGCCCGGTCCAGTTCCATCAGTTATTTCAACATTCAAACAAGGTAGATAATAACTATAATACATAATAAAGTTCAGTAGAGCAGATCTGCCTGGCACTGTATGGGTACCCAGACCTCTCTCTGCATGCCTAAATTGCAGGACGGAACAGGTTAAAAAAAAATCTTGGTCTTTTGTTTGCTAACAAGCTACATTAGTCACCTGCCTAATCTGTCTTGCCATGTTAGCTTGAAACAGTTTGCTGAAGGTTTACCTGTAGTATAGGAGAGAATTATAAGAGGGGTGCATCAAGGCCTGGAAAGTCTATTTGAAAAGCACATTCCAACAACAAAGCAATTCAAAGCAAAGTGATATATATATATGTACCAAGAAAAAATGTAAAAGCAAAAGATAATGATAAAAACATTTAGATAGAAATGAAAAGAAAATAAGATAAAAAAGAAACAAGTTACAGTGCAAGTAATGCTTTGATTTAATAAAAGGCAGTGACAGTCCTCAGTTTTGAATGAAAAAAGCTTAGAGTTGCAGGAGACATGCATTTCTCTGGGAATTTGTTCCAGCGATGTGGGGCATAACACCTCAAGTAAAATTGCAAGCTAAGCAATCAAAACAATGAGCCAAAAGAGCCAAAGAGATGGTGTATGACTGTGGCATTGAGCATTAGATCTCTCAGATGGTCAGGACTGTGAGCTGTATTTACACAAATCACTTTCACTTTATTAAACACGTAAGTCTTGCTGATACAGCTGTTTGGAATTTTACATTTTAGTCCAAGAGCAGTTGGTTGGCTTCCATTCTCAGTGAAGGCCGACCTTCAGTCTCCATGAACCATATGAGGTTCCCTTGATCTTAACATGTCATTTTGTAATGCAAACAACCCATCTGTTCTCTTCGACGTGCTAGTCAGTATTAGAAGTCAACCAGTTTCCTCATCCGATGCACAGGTTTTATACTACATTGTCTAATGCATACAGATTTCTAACTTTTAGAACACATCCTGTGAAAAGAAGTAATTGGGAAAACGTCCTATCCAGCCCTTTTGGGTGATTTAAACACACACAAACAAAAAACAAATATAATTTTCATTTTATTATGTGGGAAACCACTAGATATTAACCAACGATCAATCACTGCTGGTGTTTCTGAAGATCTTATTCATTCTACTTGTTTTACTACTGATCATTAGAGAGAAGCCTCAGTAGTTCAGTTCCCAGAGTCACACCCGTCGTGGTTCTCTTTCTCACTCTGCATTTAGATTTAGATTTCACATGGGGAGACAAGCCAAAGCTCTGCCAGGATTATGTTGCATAGACCTCTTTGTATCTTTGCAGATAGCATGAACACAAGCATGCAGGTGTGCCTGTGCATACTTGTGTTTGTGTGGGCATGATGTTATGACAGAGGGTCAGTCCAACCTTCAGAGTGCTTTATATGTGGACTCTCCCTTCCTGTGATGGAATCTCTCCCATCAAAAAAAATCCCCCCAACAATTCCTATAATTAGAGCTCTCTTTCCAACTGCATCCTGCAGTAAGAGGATTGTCTGGGGTTAAATAAAAACAATTAATAAGGAAACAAAGAGTCCTCTGTACACAGTGTTGTGGCAGTCATGTAAAACTCATCAAAATTTGATAGTGGTTTTAATTTATTTTATTTCTTCATTCAAACGTTTTTATTGCTGTGATTTAACAATATGTGAAATTATTTAAAAACCACAGCGGAACTTCCTATGTCATAAAAAATTCATAAATTTGTATTTGTTTGAAACAGGATAGGAGAAGTACGTGGGAATTTCTCAAAGGTCCTGCCAGGTTCACACCCACATGTGTGTTGTGCTTAAGCCACATTTACTCCCACTTTGTCCCAAAATGACCCAACCTTTATTTGGCACTCTTCCAATTTTTTTTTTTTTATCTTATCCTTTATCACAAAGTCAGGGACAAACAAAAACACAAACAACAGAAAAAACACTTTATGAAACCAACTTACTTTGCCTAACAGTTGTTTTCTACAGTACAGTACAGTTGATATCTGTACCACATTTTATGGTGATCCATTCATTGAATTTCATTTTGCTAAAAAACAACCAATGTCAATGTCATGCTTAAGGTAAAGTCAGAGGATCACCAATTTATCATTCATCCTCTGGTAATCATGAATATCTGCAAAGAAGTTCATAGCATCCATCTACTAAAAGCTGAGATTCACTCCCTGCCAAAGTGGATCAAAATGGATCGCCTGGCTGAAAGCCATATGGCTAAATATCAGGGAAGTGGATATACAACTATTAACTGGTGGTTTGTGATGTCTACAGCATCATCTTGCAAAGGTAAAGCCAACTCCAACACTGATCCATGTGCTGTTGAACACAAAGAAAAACTGACTGACCTGATCACAGCTTTGAATATTGTGGGTAATTATCACAGAGACGCAATGTACCATGTAGGATTTTGTAGACAAAGTACATTGTGTTGTCATTAAATATAGTTTGTGCTAGTGAATGAAGAAATCCCTTTGGTCAGTCAGATAAACCTTGTAACTTCAGCTGCTCCTGTTTATTCAGGGGTGATGCATCCTCACTGAAGGTTTCCTTAGAAATCTCCAGTTCTGGTAACATTGGTGCATCTGCAGCTGTCAGGGCCTGCTCTCACTTGTTGTTTATGATAAGAAATTCCCCATGAGAAGTGAAAGGCACGGGAGCGTTAGACAGTTTTTTGTGGACATTTAGTGCAAATGTATTCTGTATATTGCATTCAGCTTAACTAGCTACAAAGCATATCTTTATTTGTTATCATGTTTGCTAAATATTTCTCAATAGTCAGTGTAGCTTCCTAGCTAGGCAGTTATTCATGTTTGAAAATGTGGGCCGGTACGTTCTGTCACTCACACTGTGGGCCACCACGGAGCTTGTGGACAGGAGGGTGTGCGAGCGAGGCTGGAGAGAAAAGTCAGGGTGGAGTTGGGTCTGTGGTCTTGAGGAGTTTATAGTTCCTTGTTGCCACTGAGTGCTGCTAAAAATTCCACATGGCTTATTTTGTGCCTCACACTTGTAACAGCCTGCTCTTTGCTTAGTCTTATTTGTTTTAAGTAAAACACATAAAGTCAGCATTTTTTAAAAAATCATGAGAATAGCTTGCAAACAAAAGAGAAAAAGTTTTTCAGCATTGATTTTTATAGTTTTTTTCTTTTTTCCTTCTGCACACAATATTGAGAATCATTAAAACCATGAAAATGCAGTTTATATAGCACAGCTTTGTGATAAAGTATCCTGTATGGACTGGGTGTAGGCCCATGTGAGCTGGGCCCTGGTGTGTAAGAAAAATATGTATTTGATTATACTGTGTCTTATAAACTGTCCAGCTTTTTACCTCAGATCAGAGTAGCACAGTCCCACTTGCAGTTTTAATCACTTACCCTTTGCTCTGGAATGTGAGTTAGTTACTTATTCAAAGAATGTCAAGGCTAATGAAACCGTTACGGATAACACAAGTAAATGTGAATCAAAAAAGGACACTTGTGTGGAGGGGGGAAAGATTATTTTCTACATCACAGGCAGAGCTGATTACTTTTTATGTTGTTGAACTCAGTGATATCTTTCGTCTTTAGGCTGGATTCGTCCAGACCAGAGAACTGCACCACTGTATTTTTAGCAGAGGATAGGCAGTAATCATCTTACTCCTCTGGGTGTGCAGCTTGCAACTTTCTGGTCACCAACTTCTTTTGGTTAGTTTCCACAGAAACCAGACGAATGAGTCACTGAGTCGCAGTTCAGCCAATTCAGTGTGGGAGTCCAGTCGTGGATTTTTAGCTCAGGAGTGGAAAATGAAAATTGGGGAGAAAAAAATGGTGGCTGGATGGTGGCATGCTGCCCAGTTCTGTTACAGTTTCTGTTACTTCATCTGCTCTCTGCATCTCCCCCGTCTCTGCCTCCTTCACATCTCTGTTCTCCCACACTCCCGTTTTGCCCCTTTTCATCTGCCATCCCTTTTCATTTTTTTCCTTTCTTCTTCACATTTTTCCCACCCTCTCTTGCCTTTTTTGGCACCTCTTGAGTGCCCTAAACGCAACTCTTTGCACAGTTGCACTTTAGCATGACTTACAGTAAGACTTTGTTCCTTGTAGTAACCCTTTAAGGTGACATTAATATCTTTACTCATCTGTCATGTATGTGATGCTGTTAGAGGCCAAAGATCTCAATTTGGTGAATCAGTCTTTCAATCTGCAGTGCACTCCCCGCTATTTTGATTGTGATTGCAGGTTTTGAGTACAAACACTTCCTGTGGGCAGTCTGTATCCAGAGCAGAGTGTTTACTCAATTAGAGTAAATCTACTTCAGCTCTTTTGTTTGTCATTTTCCCACCATCTCATACTCTCCTGTCACTGCTCCTGTTTCTCACCCATTGCTTTCTCCTTTTCTTCCATTTTCTTCCTCCCTTTGCCCTGCTATCTGCATGTCTCCCAAATATGTCCTGCACACAGAAACTCACACACACCACACCCTTTTCCGTCCTCCACTGGTCCCTAACTTTTCCCCTCTCTTTTGCTCCCACTGGGAGGAGGAGGCCCACAGTTTTGAGAGCACTGCATGACGGACTGACTCACGCCTGACACACCCAGCAGATGTGTAAAAGTGTGGGGGTAAATGTGGGAAAGATCAAGAGTGTTTGCGCAAGTGTCACAGAAAGAGTGAGAGATGATTCATGATTTATCTATGTTAAGCTTGTTAACTGTTTTACTACGGAAAAGGGAGAAAGAAATGAAACAGCGGTTGTTTATATGCAGGCCTCTGACCTGCTATGACTGATTCCAGCCAAAACAATTTATCTTTACCCATGATAACCACTGATAACCCTCTACAGGCCTGTTCTTGTTAACATTATTAAAGGCTCTGTAATTCTGTCAAATAAAAAAAGGAGGGGGTTCATGAATTTCAGTGCTTTGGGTGATGCAATGTGCTTGCAACACTTAGTATGTGGAGGTCACTTTAACACATAAAATGTATTCACATCTCTCTAATTTTGAGTTCAACATTTAACTGGGACATATGGGCGTCACATTATATATCATATTTCACCACTCATTATATGATTATGGGAATTGGGATCAGTTTGATACATTTCTTTGGTGTGCCCTTTTAATAAGATTAATGTGTGCAAGAATAAAATGTAATATTTTATCTCTCGTACAGTTCCACATAGTTACATATTTAGTTTTGCTGACATTTTATGGATAAACTTTTCAAGTCTAGCTTAATACAGTTCTAAAACATTCATATGTACTGTATATTGAAGGCATTATCCATTACTGTAATTAGTCCATGCCACTGTTTTATGTGAGTAACATGAGGGAGCAGAGTGAATCCTCACGTCTCCCCTCTCTATGCAGAGACAAAGGAATTGTTCAGCCATCCCTCTTTGGGGCCCACTGAGGAATTACAGGCATGCAGTCAAGATATGCACCTTTTTCTTTTTTTATCTATCCTCCCATCTCTCTCCTATGCCTGTCAGCATCTCTGGTTCATCTGCCCAGTCCTTTTCATTGATGCCAGATTATGAAGTGCCTTGCTGCAGGGGATGAGCAGGCCTGCAACAAAGGCTTGGCATGTCGAAAGACAGCTTGAAACACACAACACTGCACTGGAAACTGGCACAAATCGAGAAAGTCTTCCTTGTTGGCAGCTTCAGTTGGGAAACCAGTCTTGATTCATATCTGACAGATTGATTAATGGTGCTGTCTGAGGAATTTTGCAATTGTAGCAGATTGAGTTCAAGCTGTAAAATCCTCCCCAGCTGATAGAAAAATCCCATCCAATTAACAAAATCTGTTGCCCCCCACATCCCCACATTAACAACAGCAGGAATTAGGCTGACTCGTGTGAATGTAAATAAAGAGAAAGCAGATACACAGATGGACTGAGCTGGTCTGCTTGACATGGCCTGGGAATAAGGGGTGCTCTGCCTATAATGGGACAAGGCTAAAGAACTTCAGGACACAATGTGAATTTCTCACAAGCTGAAAGAATTTCCTGCATCCACTCCAGACTTGGGTGTGTGGGAGAGTGATGGCAAATGGCCATACAGCCATCACTGTGTATGTGCATAACAGGGGACTTACATATAGCATATTTGCAAGTTGAAGTCATATAGAATCATGTAAAACTCTGACATCATTTCAATTTTTTATTTGTATGTGTTATGAGCAGATGCTTACAGTCTGCAACTGATATTGAACTCAAAGTAATAGTTAGACATTTTGAGAAACAAGCTTATATAAACAAGTTTTGGTTTGTCTTGGGGTTCTGCGTGGGACTATATCTTAGCTGGGGACAGGGTTTTCTGGAATCATCACCGTGAGGACACCAGACAACCAGAAGGGGACTCTGAGAGGCCACTGTTCCCCGCCAACAGATAGTCTAGCACATAACAGCCTGTAAAACTAAAATGGGACACTTTTACACTTTGGATGTTGTACACATAAATACATGAGAGATAACATTTTAATTGGTGAACTTTAGAGGTGCTGTTAAAAGGACTTTGTTACTTCTAGACAGACTGAGGCCAGCTATTTTACCCTCTGTTTCCAGTATTTATGCTAAGCTTACTAAGGGCTGATGAACATATTTTTCCCAGATATCTAACTACTTCTTGAAGGGAAACTTGAATTATGAACATTAAATCATGTATTTCTTACAATCAGTGGATGGGCTCTGATTGCATAACTGTGATGGTTATTATTGCTTTGCTCCTTAACACAAAGCAACAAACGGTCACAGACATGATGGTGTATGATGGTATTGCTGTTTTCTTTTTGTCACATGGGTTTTTTCAGTTTCAGTTAACTTTTTCACTGGATTTAACGTCCTTGCTCTCGGACACTACTTTGCCATTCACCAGAGTCTGAGTCACTGTCACCACTTTGGTCTCGACCGTCTTCTGATCAATTGCATCTTCCAGTCTGGAAAGATGAACAAAAGAGTAACATTAGTTTCTTTAATATTTGTTGTGAGAAAAAACAAATGTAGACATGGTTCATACACTGGAATAACTGCTGATATTCAGCAGTTGGAAATGTAAAAACAGTATTGCATTGACATAGATGAATACCTTTAACCCTCTACATCATTTCACTTAATATTTACATGCAGTTGATTTAAATCAAATTTTCAAAAACTGCCGTGTGATGAACAAAACCCTAATATCGGTCAGCTCATGTTGCAGACCATTGATTGTTTGGTAACCTGCAGTTACCAGCAGTTTCCCCTGTTGCTTTCTGCCTCTTCTCCTCATACTCACTTTAAGGTGGCCCCACCATCCAGCAGCCTCCTGTACTCTGCAATCTCTGCCTCCAGTTTCACCTTGATGTTGAGCAGGTGCTCGTACTCTCTAGTGTTATGCTGAATATCATTGCGGATCTGAGTCAGCTCCTCCTGCAGCCTCACAATGATGGCGTTGTACTTCTCTACCTCCATGTTATAACGCATCTCTATGTCATGGAGGGTGGACTCCAGGGATGCTTTCTGATAAGAGGAAGAAAAGTTTGAGCGCCTGAAGAGACTGATATAGTAGAGAACATTGTCCACAGCCTCTGAAGCTCACTCAGCAATTACACCTGTAAAACCACAATCCTTCACAGTTTTCAAACTATACAACACTTTCAAGGTATTAATGTATATTCTATGGAATAAAATATGGACATTGTGGAAAACAAACATTCATAACCAGCTTCCAAACTATGAGTAATAGACTTAGTAGACCTAATGGTGTGGGTATGCTAGGCTAAGACTGTAACCACTGCTGGCACTATGAGGGTTCAAGTTGCATGAATAGGCAACTTAGTTTCTTACCAGACTAAGTGCAGACTGCAGTTCAATGTCCAGTGCCTGATACCTCCTCCTAGTTTCAGTCATCACACTTGTGGCTTCCTTCAGTGCTTCTGTGTTCTCAGTCACTTGGACCTGCACCTCTGTGATCTGGACACGAAATGAAATACACATGGGATACATAAAAGGTACTGAACAAAAGCAGCTAGTTGATCCAGAATACATTTTGCAAATATGTGCTGACAAATTACCTGAGATTCATGCCATACTTTGAGCTCCTCCTGGTTCTTCAGTGCGATCTTTTCATACTTAGCCCTCATTTCCTCCATGAGCCTGGCCAGGTCTTGTCCTTTAGGAGCATCCACATCCACGTGGACGGCAACTTGGGTGATGTGGGCACGCAATTCAGCAGCATCCTGTTGAGGAGGAGTGGTTAGTGTAACAAGGTTCAGGAACAAATAGATTCCAATCAATGGCGAGTACTCATAATTAATGGTCAGTTTAGATCAAATCCAGTTATCTTTAATAAATCATTTGCGCGCGAGGCCCCTCACAATGTCATGATTTTTCTTCAGGTTGATCAGCTCTTCCTTTAGAGACTCAATGTCACTCTCCAGGTGCAGGCGAACCACGTTGGTGTCGTCCAGAAGCTTCCTCAGCCTGGTAACATCAGCCTCCACTGTTTGGCGCATGGCCATCTCATACTCCATCCTAATGAAACATACTGTATTACAGATTCTCTCAAGCTGGATGCAGGGTGTGCTTCAATATGTGCACAAAGCTGACCACTCACTTAACTCTGAAGTCATCTGAGGCCAGGCGTGCATTGTCAAGAGCGATAGCAAGATGTGCGTTGCCCTTGATCATGTCAAATATCTGAAAGAAAGGGCATGGTTCTTTTGATTTTGAGTCTGTGAAATACAAACAGACCACTATGCAATTCTCCCATCGTCATTTTGATGGCCAGCAAACTGAAATTGTGCAGGTGACATGGACATGAAAATAAGAGTCAGATAATGGCTGATGAATGTTGTGAAATGAGACATTTTGAGAGAGGCATGAACCCTTTGGAATGCAGATGGTATGGTAAAAGTTAAAGTGGTTCAGGCTGGAATGACATTTATAAGGTAAGTAAAACACAAAGATTGAGATCTTGGAAATAAAATTCTGTCTTAAAATAGCAATATTTTTTTTAGCATTAGCTTGTCATAGAAATTAGAAAAGTATTTTCTGCACCAGCATGACATCTTATAATTCATTTAGGGTCATTCGTGCCAAATGATTACTAATAATCCGTTTGGAGAATTGCAATGTCTGTAGAACGAGAACACTGAAGGGGACCCACACTCTGTATTACTCTTTGCAGTTTTTTCATCATGTTATGAACTATATGCAATAAATATTAGTTTTTTTATTCATTGACTCACCTTGGCCCGAAGTTCGGTAATGATGGCATTGTACTTGTTGTTGTCCCTCCCCTCCAAGGGGCCCCTCTTTTCGATGGCTTCTCTAATTTTGATCTCCAGCTTGCTGTTGGCTTTCTCCAGATTCCTGACTGTCTCCAGGTAGCTGGCCAGACGGTCATTCAGGTGCTGCATGGCTATCTTCTCGTTCCCAATGGCCAGGGCTCCAGAAGTGGACCCAGAGGACAGGGACTGATAGTCATACCCGCTGCCGAAGCTGCTCCCCACTCGTGTGCTGTAGGTGCCATTGGAGATCCTGGTCCCATGGCCACCAGCCCCGCCGCTGACACTGTGGGCATAAGCTCGCTCCATGTGAAGAGGTCTGTGGATGGTTGTTGAATGGCCACCGAGAATTTGAGAACTCTGGCGTTTCATCAGTGGTTCCATTACTAAAAGAAGTGGGCTGATCAATCCAGGAGGAAGCAGTGTGTCCTGGCAAGGAGGTGTTTGGCAGCTGAGAGTGGAGGACAAAAGAGAGTCCTGGGGTCTTAAATATAACTGTGAAAGCCATATACCCCACTGCCACTCCTCTCCTATCTATATTACATTTTTACCTTTAGCCTTCTTGCTTAGACTTTGTCCCCGCAACACCTAGTGACTCAATTGCATCATATCAATTCATGTTGATTGCGTGTAGTAAATGAACTGTATCTGTGGTAACTGGTAACTGTGGTAACTATGAAGCCACTACATCCGTACATCCCAAAATTAAAGGGTTCCTCCTTGGCCAATGCCCTATCCTTTTATCAAGTTTTAAGAAAATTGGTTCAATGGATATTGTGTAATCCTGCTAATGGACAGACAGACAGAAAGCATGTAATTTTCTGGAACAATTGGACACTCAATTAAAAAAGCAAAAGCTGTTTTATTGACGTTGTGAGGTAGTGTGGGATAATGGAAGTTGTTGTGACCACTGTTGCCATCATTGCAGCCAGCTTCTCCCAGTCAGGATTCCTTCAATGTAAGTCATTTGGGATACAGAAGTCACATGGTATTAGCTAGTAATTACAATATCTTTTCTTGCAACTGTGAGATCAGGATATATTGTTTTTTAATGTAATATAAGGTTACGTATTATAACTTCACCTACCTTATTTCCAAACTATAAATCAAAAAAAGGGATGAGATGTGATAGTCAGTAAGGGCTGAGGTGTAGGTGAGGATTTGGGTGAAAGCTAGTTCCAAAGCTAGGACCAAATGATAGAGGAACCAAACAAAAGTGTATGCACATGACCTAAACAGGTTTGTGACTGAGTATCACAGGCAGCTTAGGGAAGTCAGAAAATATTAAGTGACAAACAGGTTTTGGTCTTTTCATGGAGTTTGTTAACAATAAGAAGACTATACAATTACACCAGCCTCTATCTGGGTGTTAACTGGGCGTTCAGAATATTGCAAGAGGTTTTGCTGGTGGGGGCGTGTTGCTTCAGATACCTGAAAAACAATAAAACATGAATAAGGAGGAGTAGTAGGAGTCAAAGTCAAGCCTGTTAGATCCTAAAATACTGAACTGAAAATATGCACTAATAATATGTTTTGAAGGAATTTACAACTCTGGTATCTTATCACAGCTACAGAATCTAACAGGACTGTGCACTTGCATGTAACTGGTTGGTCTACTGTCACAGGACACTGTAAAAGCACACAGGACTCACTGAATTGAATGATGGGGGCTGCAAAGTACTAAATATAGCTTGTCATGCAGGAACTCTGGATCTTAATATGTTAAGTTTAAATGAAGGGGTTCAGTTTTCCTACATACAGTATAGTTTGACAACCAAGAGTCAAGTTGAGTGGGTGCCACAGATTTGATTCATTAGATTGCTACTGGCAGTAAAAGCAGTAATTATTCCTCTGTTACTATCTGCTGTCATCACGTGTTTTTTTACTTGCTTCATTCATTCATTCATTAAATTTATCATGTTATGATGATACAATCTGATAAATTTTAAATCAATGAATTAAAAAAGACACCATGTTCACAACAAGAATGATTTCTGGAATGGACTTTATTGAAATGTCTGAACATCACAGTGCAACAGGCGCACTTAACTGGACAGTAAGAAAACTAAAGATGATGAAAAATTTAAAAAAAAATGTTTTGCATTTAATTGGAATCTTTTATTACTTTGAAATATTCAGTGTCTTGAATCCGTATGTCTCTGAAAAAAGCTCCTCGCTCTCCAATTCTGAATTCTGAGCATCTGCTGGTCAGAATGCAACTCATAAATAACATCATGATGAAATAAATAAAAGATGATTTAGTTTTCTAAGAGACAGGGGAACCCATTTGAATTGAAATTCTGGCTGATCGTATGTTAGTGTTATCATGTAGTGAACTTGATCTTGGGAGTGTCAGCTGGTTTCTTCTGGCATTTAGAGGTTCTTGGTTGATGTGCTGGAGGAAACCACCTTGCCATCCACCAGGGTCTCTGTGACAGTCATCACTTTGGTCTTCACTGTTTTCTGTTGCTCCAGAGCGTCCTGGAGCCTGAACAAAAAGATTAAACACAGATTAATTATCACATCTTTTCTACTGACAGGTAAATTATGTACCAGGAAATGAAATCCAGAATCAAGAAGCTACGCACTTGAAGTCTTCACCGTCCAGAAGTCGTCTGTATGTTGCGATCTCGGCCTCCAGCTTCATCTTGATGTTGAGCAGGGCCTCGTACTCCTGCGCCTGCATCTGGATGTTGTTACGCAGCTGTGTGAGCTCTGCCTCCAGACCAAGGATGATGGTGTTGAGCGACTCAATCTCCATGTTGTAACGCATCTCTGTGTCCCTCAGTGAGCCCTCCAGAGAGGCTTTCTGTGAGCATGACACAAGCAAGGGGAAAGAAAGTGAAGACAGCGGTTAAAATTTTACAGTGAACCCAGCTCGCTGATGATGGCTCCATAGTAATGGTTCACCAGAGTGTAAAGCTTGTGTCAACAAAATGAATGCGAGAGAGATGAAATGAGAGTGCTGACATGGGCACTGGGTGTTAAGATAGGCCTGTGTTGAGGTAAATGAAGTGTGTGCTGACAGAGGGCTTCTCACCAGGCTCCTCTGCGACTCCAGCTCGATCTCCAGGGTTTGTAGCTGTCTGCGCAGGTCATTCACCTCTGTCTGGGCACCCTTCAGGGCCTCTGTGTTCAAGGTGACCTGGGTCTGCACTTCTGTTAACTGAAAAATTGATTTCCATTTAAAAAACATAATTCAAAGTCAGGTGAAGACTTCTTTAAGAATATATTTTTTGTTGCCTGTCTATAAATGAGGGTTTTCTTGTCAATCATTTACCTGAGATTCGTGCCATGCTTTCAGCTCTTCCTGGTTCTTCTGTGCCATCTTCTCATACTTGGCCCTAATTTCTGCCATGATTTGAGCCAGGTCCTGTCCTTTAGGAGCATCAACATCCACATGGACTCCTGACTGGGCAATCTGGTTACGAAGCTCCATAACTTCCTAAAGAAACAAGAATGGATAGAAGGGATAATACTCATAATCAAAAACAAAACAGAGTCAATAAAGCAAAAGTCATGTTTCACTGAACTGTGAACCAGCTGTGATTCCTCGCCTCCTGCAGATATAATCACATTTTTTGGTCAGGTAAATATACAAGGGGTTCAGCTTAACCTGTGTATGGGCCCCTTAAGCACTTAAGTCAGTATTTCCACTCGGTAAACAAATGGTTGTGTTTTGGCTTGTGTGCTTAAATGATAGTAATTTGAATTCTTTAGTGTTTTCTCTGTTGCCAAATGTGGACTGGAGACATTTTTACGATGAGGCTTCCCACAGTATTCACATATGGATATTTCAGATTTCTTAACAAACCTCCCTCTTCCCACTGAAGTTTTCTCGAGCTTGTTTTCAAAAACGCCCTGCAGCCTGTCAGGATGTGCCGTCAGCAGTCGTATCATAGTGTAACATACTGTATGCATATATGTGACTTGAGACACACATGGTGGCAATGTTTTAAGGGATTACTGAGATAAGCTGTGAGGCAAATATTAATTCATCTTCTGTAAAGGTGTAAACATTTACTTAAATTATGCCCGAAGATGTCTTAAAGGTGGCTGTCATTTAGGATTCACTTGCAGCACAAAACATGTCAACAGTGACTTAGCATGAATTCAACCCCCAACTAACCTTTGACTCTTGCTATGAAAATGTACAAAATCAGAATTTAAACTTATGTTGAAGGCCCTGCAATCCTGTTTTGTAAATGAACTCATTAGGATACGTAATAGGGTCTGTCATCAGTACTAATGTTGTGCCAATGTTTATTAGTTCAGTTTTGGTTACTTCATTGATAATTATGCATTTTTTTCTTAGCCCCGCCCACTTTGAATTAGTGAAGATCAAAGTGGATCGGAAAAACTGGACGTTGGCATGCAGCAGTTAGAGGTCAGCAACAAGTGATTTGATTTGTAATGACAGTTGTGGGGGTCATTTGCTAATGTAATGTTACACTGTCAGTCAAATCTGATCAAACCACACCCACATTGTCCCAATGAAGAGATTGGCTGAGTTTTGAGGGAAAGTTTAACTCTTAAAAGAATAATAACTAAAAATGTGTTTCCCAAACTTAAACGTTGGTTGTTGCAGAACAAGTCCTTCATATTTAATCTCACAGAGTAATACTCACGTTTTCATGGTTCTTCTTGAGGTGGATGAGCTCCTCCTTCAGGGCTTCGATCTCGCTCTCCAGATTCATGCGGCTCATGTTGGTGTCATCGATGAGCTTCCTCAGGCCAACGATATCGGCCTCCACAGACTGGCGGATGGCCAGCTCAGACTCGTATCTAACCGGCGCAGGACAGCGAGGTGAGGACAACTTGCAAACCTGATACTTGTGTGTTAGCAGTCCATCTGAATGGTTAATCAACTCGGGATACACCTACACTTAAACTCCAAGAATATTTGATAGGATATATTTTCTTCAAGTTTAAATATAATTTATACAACCATTATTTGGTCAGCATACTATATTCTACACTCACATATAACATTTAATTTATGATACAAATGCAACACCTCTACCAGCTTCAATACAAAGATCATGATTTAAGACTACAAGACAAGCGTCTTTAGAATGTGACAAAACACATTCAGCAGTAAAACATGGGGTGTCTGCAGCTGTCTGGCTCAGTGTTTTACAGCCTTAGTTGTTCAGGGGGCAGGCCTTCACTTGACTCTGAAGTCATCTGCCGCCAGGCGAGCATTGTCGATGTTGAGAACCAGGCGGGCATTGTCGATGGTGGCATCAAACACCTTGAACGCATTTGCAAAAGAAAGAACTCATTAAGATTGCAAACTTGATGACAAGGCTCAACACAGACAACCAACAACTGTTTATACCAAAGAGTTGACAAAACTACTACTCTCATAGCTGTACAGTAGATATGAAGCTTAGGCCTGCAGCTGGTTTGCTTAGTCTGGCAGAAAAAGTGGAAACTGGTCTGATTCCATCCATCCATCCACTCACCAGCCCTCAAAAGCCTCGGCTATTTGCATTGTAATCTCATAGCCACGACGTGAAGTAAAAAAGTTACTGCGCCTGGCCAATACTCTGTAATAATATTCTGTAAAACCAAAACTTGTTATTTTTAGTATGAATGAAACCTGTTGGATGGAATGACTTAAATACTCAGCTGCTGAGGTGATGGCTAATTGTACTACTTTTGGAGTAGCCCCCCAAATTTCACAAAGGAATGAAGATCAACCTGGCCACAGTAAAGAAATACAGACTTGGGTGTATTTCTGTCTGAGGTACTTTTATACATGTATATAATGTGTGTTTATTCCACTGAATTAAACGGTAATAGGTTTAGTGTTGGAGAAAAAGTATCACCCTCTGTGTGGACAATCCTTCAAAAACCAGATGGTTGCAGTATTTGCTTTAGACGTGGGGCAGATAAGGGCTGTGATGGAGGGCACCTAACCCATCCAGGGGAAAAACCTAAGAGCCAATCAGTGGCTGCCACACAGCAACTGTCCTTTCACTGCTCAGCAACATGATCCATCCTGTCAGCAGGGCAGGGTGTGGGGCAGGTGATTTGCATGAGGAAAGTGGTGATGGTGGCGATGGTTGTGTGTGTGTACTCGGTCATGTGAATGCGCATGTGTTCGCAAGGGTAGTTGACTTTGCGTGCTTTACTGGAATTGGCTGTTTTAATGCTGCCGTGGGAGTCTGTGATTTGTCAGATGTGGAATGAAGCAGAGGGCACCATCTGAATGATTTTTGTGTCATGCCAAAAGAAAAATGAGGCTGTGTTGACCCTGGGTTTGTTTAGATGAACTGAGGCCCTCGGCTGATTTTAAAATAAATAAAACCCTATTTCCATGAGTTTTGTTCTTATGTAATGTTATGAGAAAGATATGATTTTGGGACAAAAAAGGTAAGCTCCTCCTTCATCTCTTTGCCTCCTATTTTGTCATTTAATTTGTGTCATAATTTCAAAAGATGGTCAGCTGACCTTGATGGGGTTTTTTTTGTGTTGCACTCACAAGGACAAATATTAGAAGAAATGCCATGCTCCATTTAGAAACTGCATTTAATTTTTTTAAACTCAAAAGGAAATTGGAGTTTTCAGTGAAGAGTGGCAGCAAGTGGAGGGTTACACAGTCCAGTTTCTCTTTCTGTCAGCGTTTTTGTTTTTTTTTTTAAAGGGGGAAGCATTCAATGGGGCAGAGCCTGGAATGAATGATTGACAAATTGTCCTGGTTGGGTAATGCTCTCATTTTCTTTCAGTTCCAAAATCCTTTTGCGCTAATAACCTGTCCCATATTACTATCATATTAGTATTTGTAAGAGATGTGTCAGTGAAATTAATTGTGTTATTGTGTTAAAATGTACAAAATGCATAAACCACTCACCAGATAAGCATTACAATGAAAGTTCCTACCCACTTTAAGGTGAGTCGAGTTTCCCCTTTTTAACCTTTCTTCCCTTATGTATACCCAGTAGTAATGACTGTACTCTATGTACTCAGTCCCATTGTCCAACTGACAACACAATGTTTGTGTTACACTAAACAAAGAGGAAAAAGACAGTTAAACTCATGATGTATGGGCCTGCAAAGTGACCTTTTAAAGTCCCTGGACTCTCATTTTTTTTGTTTCTCTGTGCTTTCCTGTCTCTCATTGAACCCTGATGCTCCAACATTCCTCCTCCATATTGTTTCCGGTCCAGTCCTCTGCCCCCGGCCCATGGAGAATCAGAGGGCATTGTGCCGAGGACCAGGAGAAAACAAATCTACAACTCTTTGTTTGGAATTTACAGAAAATCACTAACCCACTAAGACAGGAGTTTAGAATACATTTCTTTAAGCATTTTGTCTCCAACAGGTATTGTGCTTTAGTCAGTTTTATCACTTTCTTGCTCAGTCACAGTTAAGACATAACTTCTTAAAACATTTATCATCTCATACTCTGGGTTTCATCTTTCAATATTCACCCATCCACCATATCTCCCTCCCTCTACACCTATCCACCTTCTTCCTTTAGCTTTTGTTCAACACTTAATAAACCAACACAGGCACATTCCCCTGCCTGCCCTCATCATGCTGCCTGAGCCCCCTCCTCACCTTCCTCCTCAGGTCGTCCAGGATGGCCTGGTACTTGCTGTAGTCTCTGAAGTCAGGTCCACTCTTCTCCAGGGCCTCCTTGATCTTAATCTCCAGTTTGTGGTTGGCCTGCTCCAGGTTCCTCACCGTCTCCAGGTAGTTGGCCAGGCGGTCATTCAGGTTCTGCATGGCGAACTTCTCATTGCCCATGATGTCGGTGCTGTTCCCACTGGTGCTCACCTGGATGCCACTGGAGAAGCCCCCTACTCCGGAGCCCATTCCCATCCCGGTTCCCAGCCCAGCACGGACGCCGGAAGAGATGCTGATCTTGCCCCCACCGGCCCCACCGTGGATAGAGCGGGCCTTGTTGACAAGGCCAGGGGCATAGACTGAGGGCCTGCTACTGGAGGAGGACCGCACAGAGTATGTAGTTTGCATGGAGGATTTCATTGTTGCTGTAGAGTGAGACTCAGTGAGAGAGACTGTGACTAAGACGAGAGGCACAGGCTGGGCCGGCAGAAATGGGAGCTCACAGACAGAACGCAGGAGGAGAGGAAAGCTGTTAAACTATATAAACCTTGTGGGCCCTCAGGTCCGCCCCTCAGACCACTCCTCCTCCCCAGGAGTCACCGCCCTCTTTTCCACAGTCCAAACCGCAAGGACTGGCTCACAGCGTGCCTTTGTACTCCACAACCTCCAAAGTTAAACTCTGAGCACTCAATGGGATTCAAAAAGTTGGACACTTGGAGAAAAGTGGACATTTTTATTAGATACGAATGATACTAAATATGATTTAGAGTTTACTGAGAGAGCATTAAAGTCCATCATTTTATCTTTTTATTATGATTATACCCCCAAAGATGTTAAAGCCAACAATACATTTCCTCTTCTGTGTTATTAATAGTTTGTAGACAACAACTGAGTGAAACATAAGTTTTATCAGCTACACAGACAGTTTGGTAGAATAAATGTCAGTTTTTGTCTTATCGGGGGAATTGTTTGAAATAATGATATTAGAAGAACACCAGTCTAAATCTTTGAATATTGTGACTTGGGGTTGAAGCTGTACCGTGAGAAGAGTTGTTTGCATTGGCATTTGTTACAGACAGGTGAGGTTGTTGGCACACTACGCAAATGGTCTATTAACAAACATTCCTCAGTTTGACACACTCATCCAACTCATCAGAAACCATTATCAGGTGGTTCACACTCCCTTCCCTAAAAAAACAGTGAAATATCAGGGAGGGAGCAACAGTTTTGGTAGATTTCAATGGAAACTTGTCTTGGGGTCAACTTAGTCAGTTTACTGGAAGCATTTCATCATTGTTTTTAGTCACATTGTGTTATTGGATCATGTCAGATGCAGGGAAGTGGCGCATCTGATCTAATCAGTGACTACTGTCACTGAAGGAAAGAATAAATTTCAACACATATGCGGCACAATGGATGCACACTCATCACTGCTAAAAGTGTGAACAGTGTGAACATGTTTTACATTTTACAGTACTTTTTTTCTTATCATTCCAGCCATCTATTGGTTTCCACTCATTTCTGTACAACATGAAGAGTTAACGGCTTCCTTGAGGTATACGAAAAGCAATACAACATTAAACAGAAGCAGTCCAGCATAAATGATTAGCAAACATGAAATGTGCATCATTTGTATTTAAAAATCAGATAAGTTTCGGAGATGCTGTGTAGCTCCAGATGTTATGTACACTGCAGTATGTTATCTATCCTACATAGCCGGATGTGCTTCTGATTGTACCCCTCCCATGAAGGATGTGGCCAGACAAAGGAACAATTCCTCAGTCTCCTTAGTAGATAAGTAGGAACAATATCTTTTCTAAGTAAGTAAACAAATTCCAGAGGACCCCCTACAGGTTTTTAACACAAGCACATTCCACAGGCGGCACCTCCAAAGCTGCTTGTTATTGGCTCATAACAGGGACAGAAATCCACTTTTTCTTTTCTTCATCATTTAAATTTAAGAAAATGTATGGATGCTTGTTTTATGTGTTTTTGTGTGTCTCTCTCACCAAAGGTTCAACTTCAGTTTTCCAGGATAAAAACATTACAAACCACTACTTGAAATTTATTTGGAAGTCATAATTCATCTTCCTGCCCCGGCTCTCCTGTGAACTTTTGCTCAGATACAATTCCTGCTTAATGGTTTTCCGTTTGTCTGTAGTCCTGTTCAGTCTTGTCCGTTGAGCTCAGCTCTGTGTTTGTTTTTCAGGAAGGAACATGAAGCAGGATATTAAAGTATAAAGAGCTCCTGATGAAATAAAAACAATGCTTGTTGTTTGATGATGATATAGATGCTGAATGCATCCAAGCCTGTTTGTAAATTCTTGCTGTATTAAAATGCAACAAAGACACATTGCATAGGCAAAAGAGAGAGGGGGAGTTTGAGACAGAATAAGACAAAAAGATGTGTTTCTTGACCCCCGCGATAAATATGAAGGATTCTAAATCCTTTCCTAGAAGTGGGTAATCCCACACACAGACAGAAGCAGAGTGGCCCCCATAGGGGCCTTTTTATGCTTGGCCAGTTTTAGGCTTTCTGTTTGTTTAACAGTCATAGTGATGACTGCTGAGTTTTGTCTGGCCCTGAAAGCTGCCACGCCCGACAGAGCAAACAAAGATTAAGGTACAGAGAGGATAGTCGTATAGAGCAGATAATGGGTGTCAAGTGTTAGACTCTGGTTATGTTAGATAAATGATGGAGATTACTGTCGGTTTCAGGGTGAAGCTTTCCCATGTAAATCATTGTGATACAACAAAGAAATTAACATATTATTATATATCATTGCAATATTATTCAATGACACTGGCTATTTTGGAGGAATTGTTATGGGAAAGGTGAGACAACAGGCTTATACTATCATGTCTATGTGTACCTATGGAGCCGGAGCCAGAGGTTAGCATTGGGTGGAGGCTGTTGGAAAAAACCTGGCCTTGCAACATCTCACTAATTAACACATTTTACAGTTTTTGAAGGAGAACACAACCTAAATGTAAAAATGAAAGCCAAACACATTTGATGCTTACTTTAAACTCCATATTTCAGCAATGGTTTTGAAATATGACAGGGAAACAACCAGACTTCCCACGGAAATGTTTGAGAAATGTGATCATTCCATCTTTTGTCAGACGACGACACCTCCCGGGACATACCTTAAAGTTTTGCTTGTCATTACCCTGATAGTCATCAACCACCATGAAAAGTTCCCCTCCCAGCTATACACTAATCTCTGCTCCTACAAGGGGCAGAAGGCTGTTTGTTCCCATACATAGGAACAGATTGCAAATTTCAACAGTGTTGTAAAGTTGTCATCATCATTGTGTGTACAATAGAATATAAAACAACATTGTGTGTATAATAAAGATACCATGGGCTAACCATTTACTGTCTAGTTTTACTTGCTTTGAATAATTGTTCTGCTCATCCAGTCTATTTTAATTTTCTCTCCATGTACTTTCAGTTTACTGTGAACATTCTCTTGGCTGCCCTAACTGTAACAGAACTTCATTTACTGTAAACTATGATGAACAGCAGGTTAAACAACTTCCTGAAGAAAAAATGCATTCACTTTCAGGTGAGTTGGGAGAAAAAAAGTGAAAATCAGTTTAAACCAATATGCTCCCTTTGGAAAATCAAAGTTTTTTTTAAAACTAAAATCAAACTGAAACTGACTGAAACAATGAGTCTCACTTTTTATTTACTTAAACCAAGTTATGATTGACTGTATGAATTGAAAAGACGAAAAGCTATTCATGTTTAAGTAGATACCTGGATTTTGTTATTGAAATGCAATGCAGTCATCAGTGAGTGTAGTGCTGGGCACGGGAGGATCAAAGCTGAGCTTCTGTTGACTTTATTTCAACACCCTTATCAACTTCATGTGATAATGCCATTGCCCAGTGTGAGCCACATGTCTGGGAAGTCATAACACAGTCACAGCTGTGTCCAAGAAATGTTCTGCCAGGCCACACTCTCACTTTTGCCAGGTATGTGAGTCAAATGTGTATGTCTATGTATGGTATTTATGCTGCTAGTGAGAAATTCACCTGAGGGTTCATCCCTGTCCTGTTTGGACAGTGTTCTGTTTGGTGACAAGGGTTGTGTTTGTTGTGAATGTTGAAGTAATACCATCTTTCACAATGGTGTCTGACTCCTGATGAACTGGTTATGAGTTGCAAACCTTCTTTATTGGGGTATAAAAAAGAGCTATCAGTAGCTTGGCAAGCTTGAACAGTTCACTGAGACTGTAGAGTGCTTGTTCCATCGGACCATCCTTGTGCTGTTCTTACGTCAGGGGGGTCAGACCACCCACACAAAGTACTAAATCAGAGCTGCCCTGACAGACACAGAGGACAACCGCTGAGAAGCCTCACTTACAGGCTTGGCCCAGGGATCGTCCAGTATCTTGACCTGAGGTCAGCTACTGACCAAGCCCTTGTCTATTTATCGCTTGCCACCTCATTCAGTGGGAGGATAGATGATTTGAGAGGAACTTCCATTAAAACTCCTTCAGACAAAAGGGCCTTCAATCAAAACTTGCTCACACACTCAGTCCGAGATGTCATCATGGCAGCACTGTGACAACTCAGACTGGACGTGAGAATATGCAGCGCAGTCCATGCTACTCACAGTACCAAAAAATTCTGAAATGATAACATCATGAAGTAACTCATAATGACTCAGCGGGGGGCAGACAGATGGAAATCACTGGTGCGCAGACAATTTGCAGGTGTGTGGGACATTCCTGCCAGGTGCTGTGTCCCACTGCAGACAGTGCTGAATCACTGATCTGATATGAGATAATGTGGTAATGGGAAATGCCCGTATCAGTGTTCCTGTGCGTGAGAAAATGACAAGGGCAGACACAATGTCAGAGGGTGTTGTTCTCCTGTCCGTTATGCCAAAACAATCTGCATGGACAAGACAGTCATTAAAAGAATGACTGGTCATGATTGTAGGAAGCCAGGGATGTAAATATTCAGGTGGTGGATATGGTGATGAGACAAGAGAACTTGATAAGCTTTAAAGAAGCTTTTAATTAAGGGTATGTGTTGTTAACAAGGCTAAAAAAGGAAAAGGGGCAGACAAATGTTTTTATGAATTAAAGTATGAGTAAAGCATTGACGCTGTGAACCCAAATTTGCACATAGGTGCTGCAGGTTGAATCAGGGTGTCATCATTGTTGGAAGGCTGCAAGTTTACTGGAGATGAAGAGGTCACAGGTCTGGGTGGAGTGAGGTCAGGTTGGAGCACTGGGAAAAAAAAGCAGCTCAAAAAGTGTATTGCTAACATTTAGGATTTTTCTACAAAGTAAGTCAAGGAAAAATAAAAATAGTGAATAAGGGACAATTCACTCTTTATGCAAAACCCTTGCACCTTTGAGGAGTGAGAAACAGATTTATTTTAACAACATACTCTAATGAAAAAAGGTGAACCAAACCAAACTTGTGCAATATAAGGAGAGATTACAATCATACATGCATGTCAGAATTGATTATTTGTGGTCAGGCTTGAGTCAAGCCAGTGTATCAGCAACCATTATTGCGAAGTGAAGACAGATTCACTGCAACTTCTGTCACTGACCAAAATGCAAACCTGAAATGACAAAATGTTTAAAAATTAATACAAAAAATGTTTTGAAGTCGAAGTCAGTGGTGGATAAACCATACAAAAGATTTTGACTGCGGAGATAAAAGATAAGAGGTCATGTCCCGTGTCCCTCATGTGGTGGGGTTAAGATAACGCCCCCCTAAAAGATAGGGAAGGAACGCAATCTTTCTCAACCAAGTGCTTTAAACTGCCTAAACAGAACTACAAAACTGTTCATCATGCTTTGGTCTCTGCAAGACGATATTGTAGTGTTAGTGAATGTTTTACAGATACCGTCAGTATGAACATTTCGCTCAGACGCTTGTCTCCAAGAGTCCTAAGAGCTTGCCAGGGAACCAATGGAGACTCCAGACTGGCTCTTTCCTGCTCCCAGTCTAAAAGCACACTGACTTCATAATTACAGTGCAGGCATGAGAGTGGTATCCTCTCATCTAGCCCACAGAAAGAGAGTAAAAAATTGTATCTCAAAGAAAAATGAAAAAAAGTTTGTCTTTGTTTGTTGGTTTACAGAAAATGTATAGCAATGTTCCAGTGTTGATTCCATGTGCTATATAAGTAATGACACTTGGAAATGTGCTGCTGTACACTCTTTGTGCACTCTCGGTACACAGTCATATGTCTACTGTATTTCAGAGGCGGGTGTGGTTTGCGAGAGAGGGGCAATGCAGAGCTGACTCAGCAGGAGCAACGCCAGGTGAGTCTTGAGTCTTGAGTCAAATCTTGAGTTGATTTGACTAATGAAGCGCTCCATTTACCAGCAGCGGTGGCTGGACTGCGTTTCAGTACTTTAAGTTTGATAAATAGTGATTTACACCATTCCAGAATACATTGGATTATTGAAACTACCTTGAATGGACACACGTATACCATGACCTCCAACTCGAGCATTTGGACATGATAGCACATGGAAACTGTGTGCAATTCATGCTGGTTTAAATGTGTGCAGCTGAGAGACAGAGTAAAAGAACAAAATGAGCCTTGTGTCGTTGCTGACACAGCCCACTCTGCTAACCACTTGTGTTACAGTGTGTTTGAAAGTTAGATGAGTTAACAGCAGATAGCGGGTAAAGTTATTTAGATGTTAAGGAGGGGAGTGTGTTGAGGAGCTTGGGAGACATTCTACAGAGGAAGGCTGATTAATGTGTCAGCTAATGGAGGTGGTGGTGATTTATGTAACTTTAAAGGATTACAGAAAATGTATGTTTTCTTTGGAATCCTTTGTATGTGAATGCTAACTCCTAGGATTTGTAAGGATGCTGAAGGAAAGGCTTATGGAGGGTGTGCCAGTTCTGGCAAGTGCTGCAGGGTGGAGGTTAGTTCAGTATAGATGAGCATTATATGATTACTCAGGGAGCTATGGATGGGTGTAGCATTTCTAAAAACAGGGTAAGGCCTGTATTTGATTTTGTAATGACTCATAACTTTTGGAAGAGACTAACAATAAGCTTAAGCATCACATGTACATTACATGCACACACAAAATAGTGAGTGTAGGCTGTCAAAATCACGTTCTTTTTCACTCCCTCGGTTACTTTCTTTCACACACTCAGACATTCTTAGCTGCTGCGTCTCCTCCTCTTCCCCATCACAACCCACATTCCCGCTCTGTAATTGCTCCCAGAATCCCTCCCTCTGACGCAGAGCACTACGAAGGAAAGAAAGTTCCAAACTGGGTTCTTACTCCGTTGCCATGGCAGCTGGAAACAAATTTGCCGAGTTAATTTTGGGAAAGTGCTCTGCTCAGGCTGTTATTTTATGACCCCGCTGAGCACGATGTTGGGCCTCTATAGAAGCTTCTTGGCAAAATCCCTGGTGGAGTTGACACACCACATTTCACAAGAGCGTGCAAGAATGCACCACAGTAGTCAGGCTCCAGTTTTTCAGTGCTGCTCCCTGCTCCCCTCTGTGTCTGAGCTGCCGTCCTGGATGATTTCATACACAATGGGTTCACTTGAGTGGACAGGCACAGTGTGAAAAAAATTCTCCAAAGCACTCTCAGTCTAAGGCAAGGATAAAAAGAAAAAAGAAAGAAAGAAATGATGGGGGAGTGAAAGAATGGCCACTGTCTGGTCTCAAAGAATGTGAACACTGACTGAGTGTGACTCTTTAAAGAATCAGCCATTGATTGAGATGAGTGTGAGAGGCAAGTGTCTCTGTTCACAGCACATGCTTTAATGTGAAGCCAGTTGAATGGGTTGTATCCATGGTGGACAGCTTGTGATTGTGCAGCACATGCAAATGTCAGCATATCAAAAGTTGCGCTCATGAGCAATGAAATGCACCCTTGCTCAGTTCAATACACTTCACTGACATGGTTCTACTTGGTCTGACACGAACAGAAGCTTATGGTTACTAACATTACTACTAACATTACTAACATTACTAACGCTACTGCTACATCACATTTTAGCAGCCTTGCCCTGTGTTGACACAGCCTGTGTCTGTGTAGTGAAACAGCATATTCATTTAGCAGCTCGAGCAACTTCCATTTTTGTGTGTTTACACAGTACTGAGTGCAGGTCATTTGCTTTGTTGGCAATGCTCAGAGCTCAATACACAATTACAAGTAAAACTGAAGAAAGTCGCAACTGTCTGCACTGCCCTGACCCTCCAATCTCTTTCACCCACATGCCCAAGTACTAGTAGTAATCATAATTTCCACTGTTGTCTTTTGTGGTCATAGTTCATGGCTGGTGTTCAAGCTCCTTTTTAAGTGACCACAGGTGCCAATAGTGGGATAATAGGAAATTACAAATCACAGGTTGTCATTAGGCCTAACATGAGTGTTGACAAGTCATAAAGTCAGCAACACTGTTTGCACAGCAATATCTATCTATAATTTATAAACACTGCTCAACATAAAACAAAGAAAGGTGTATTTAGTGCATTGAAGTAGACATGGGTGTACTTTCTTGCTAATGATGTGAACTTTTCTGATGTAAGATGTAATTTGCCATGTCTTAGACTTAGACTTAATTATAAATATTACTGTTGCAGGTCAATTGTCTGGAAAAGTTTGAGATCATATTACCAAAGAAACTATACAGATGTTCTCATTAATAATAAGTCATTTCAGGGACTTTAAAAGAAAAACCTGGAAGATTCATTGGTTTACCCTTATTTTTCCTTTGTTTGCATTGGTTCTCGGAAGGGCATGTTTTTCCCATCTGTCAATGGCTTTTTGCAAGCTGTGTGTATTTTAGGTACAGTGGCTGACTCATTCCTCCCATATAATTCCCTCCTGGCTGACTAGCTGCCGCCTCACAAATTGTACAGTAAATGAAACGTGCAGAGATAGAGGTTGCTTCAGGGAAATCCCTCTGAAAAGGGGATATCCCCAAACCAAGGAAACCCTCTATGTCCCCCTCCCCTCCATGTCCTCAAACACAGAAAATAACTATATGCACTTCTGGAAACCATTACATTTTCCTTCAGCTTTCCACTCCTTCCTCCGTCTGTTTTTCCATCCTTTTTTTTCCATGCCACGCCACTGTTGGTGCATATGGCTTTAATTCATTCTGAATGGCGGGAAAAGCCATGCTCTCTTCCAACTGTGGCCAACACACACACACACACACAGACATAGTGAAAGCAAAAGAGGTAGCAGCGGAAAAGAATAAAGCTGGAGTGAAAGAGAGGAAGAACCAATTTGGAGAGTTGATAAATATCGCATATGTTCACTAGCTGCAGCATATGAGTATGAAAATGTTACATGGCAATCTGCACCCTCCTAGGTGCCTCACAGTGGGTGCTGATGTCTGGTCTGAGATGAATTTGTCTGTCTGGCAACCATATGCTGGCATGCTTGGAAGTCAGCCAATATGCCATTCACTGACCTTTTCAGTCGCCCCTCCCTGAGCTTTCTTCTAAAGCTATGGAAACTGCATGTGGCACAATAAAATGAGACTGAATCCCTGAATACTGAAAAGTATTGTGAACTGATAGAAAGGCAATACATTCATTTTAGAAACATTTGTCCAAACACTCTGCGCTGGTGGTTTCAATGCCAGCGATTTCAGGCGAGACATTATTTGGTCCTTTTTAACAAGCCCACACTTGTTACTTTGCATGTTACTTCGACACATTCAGAGTCTGGCAGTTCGCTGGGTTTATCCTGAATGATACAAAAGATGGGTTCGTGCTAGCGTTAGCTCCTTCATAATCTGAAATATGGTTACGATAAAATAACTGTGCCTTCAAAACTCACAACAATAGGTAAACCTATAACCTTAGCCCTTGTGATTCAAATCACTAAAGTGTGGATCCATGGATAAATGCAGGAAGTGGTCAAGTTACGGACTGGACTAAACAGTAGCTAAGTAGTCCCTCGCCACACTGCTTCTGCTTTTGTTGGAATTGAAGTGATTTTAGGAACTATTTGAATGCCAACCCACATAGATGCTGTAGCAATGAAATTACAGAACTGACATTGTCAGTTGAAAGCAAATGTAAAGCAGGTAATTATGATTTTGACCACATAAATACATAAATCAAGACAAACACCAAGGAGATACAATATATGTTGATTTGTACACAAAAATTAATTTTAATTTCACTTTGACTTTAATAATTCTTACAAGTTTTCTTTCTCTCGAACTCGTCACCCTCATATACCCTTCTTCAGTGTGTACATTCTATACATATATTTTTATGTATGTACAGTATAAGCATGCAGTATATACATATGACTGACTGACCAGTGTGTTTTGGGCGTGGCTGTTACTATGCATATGCAAACATTCCTGCATTTGCCTTTGCACGCGTGGATCCATTAGTGTGCATTTTGTTGTGTTTGGGTGACCTCATGTCTTGACTGCGTGTGTAATTTCTGGGTGTGGTCACTTTGCCTTTTCATTTGACCTTTGGCCTGGGAGGGGCAGCTGATCACCAGAGGCTGATTGGAAGAATGCAGAAGTTACCAGAGTTGAACCTCCCTCCTTCCTTTCCCCCTCCAAACTGTCTCACTTCCCTCATGCTTGAAACTCTCTCTTTAGGATTTCTTTTTTCACTTTTCACCAACCCTGTATTCCTCGTTGTGTGCTCTTTCATCTGCTGTTTGCAGTCCTGGCCTCTTATCTGACCTTGGTCTCATTTGCTTCCAGCCTCTTATCTCCTTTCTGCTAATTTTTTTCTCCTTCTTTCCCATTAAGCTATGGCTAAAGATTACACTTTACTGTTATAGTCTGTCTATGCTCACTTTTTCTTCCCACAGCCATAGGTTTTCCAACCACCTTGTCTGTTTTTCCTTCTGTTCCTCCAGCTTCATCTGATTCAGATCTTTCATTCAGCATTGTGAGTCCTCTAATCATTTTCTGGCTCTGTATGTTTTCTTTTCCTGTCACCCTCCCTCTTTCCCTCCCCTCCTCCATCCATCTCCTCCCGACCTTCGAGCTGAAGAGCTGTGCTCGGATCCCTTTCTGCGTGCCCGTCTCCCCCACAGGAATGTGCTGTTTGTCCATAAACATAACAAGACGACTGATAAGAACATGCCAGCACAAGGACAGCTTTCTGACCAGAAATGCAACACTCTCAGGGGATATGTAGAGGAAGGAAGACAAAAGTAGACATTAGATTTGAAGTTTGATCTCTGTAGGGGGGATTTCTCAATTTCTCTCTCATTGGGTCCCTGATGCATTCAGTGTGCATTCCAAAACAAAAAAATTGGTTATAAAAATACCCTCTTGTGGTACCTATTTTAAAGAGGAATTTCTTAATGAAATGTCACTAATTTTCAGTTTAGATTGGCAAAATATATTTTAATGATATTTAAATTGTTATACACAAACTGGATACAGAGGTAGTAGTGTATTGGCACAATACTGTAGTAATGTAACCATTGTAACAATGGGTTGTTCTGACCTAATGATATCCTTTTACACAACTATTGCATTACTGATATGGTTACTTTGACCCTGTGCTCGACAGGACCTCGTGTTTCACCTTAAACATTATTCCATGTGCATTTTCAATTAGTCCATGAAAAACCTGAATTGGGGATTTTTTTTTCCCAAGTAACAGTTTTACATTTGGCTAAAATGGGAAAACTGGTGTTTTGATAAACATTTAATGAAACAAAGATGGAACAAATATAGTGAATAAATCTTGACGTACAGGGAAAATGTGACATGAACATCCCCTCAAACTTTTGCTGGAGAAGCTTACATGGGATGACATAATGTTTGTTAATGTCATTAAATGAATGTAAGGAACACATACAAATATTTTGAAAATGTCATATTGCAGTAGTTTCCTGCATTGTTTTGACTGATGCTCCATTTATTACATCAATCACTCAGTGGTTATTAACAAATAGGTGCCGTTGAGTTTTGCATGGGTAATAGGAAAAGTGAACCCAGTATGTGTTGAAGCTAAACACACAAAATTTGGGTCAAAATAGCAAACTGGGTCAATTGCGACCCAATGAATTTTAGTGTGTAGCGCTGTGTATTGCTTGTCAAAAATCATTGCAACAACAATGAACAAACTACAAACAGAGTTCCCTGTAATTATGTCATTTAGTTGACAGATGTTTGTGTGCTATGTGGGAACTCAGAGACTACACCAAACGCTTACGGCTTAGTTAATGACCAACAGTTTACTCAGTAACAAAGAGAGAGACCTTGAAATAGAATGCGCAGCAGTGGGATGTTACTACTTAGTCATGGAGGCCTACGCCAAACTCCTGTGAAATGACGTGCCAGTCACCATGGAAACAGGACGTCGCCATTGACTCATTTACCAAAATGAATAAACCTTAAACTTCCCCTGAAAATAGGAAATGCTTCTCATTGATGCGAACATCCAGACAACTCCCTTGCTGATAGACTTAACATCCCCACGCTCTCTCTCCTATGATGCACGATGCATTACATAACGGTATCAGGTTACATGCAAACACATGTGGCCCAGCCACACAATGGCTGCATTTTCTTTTGCCTCTGCTGAATGGGCAGCTGGACATTGCCACACGAGAAAACAGTGGACCCACAAGTTTCTCTGATACCGCCAACATTTCAACTCAGGTTTTATTCTGCTTTGATGAAATTTTTTCATGAGTGTAACTTCAGGGTGCCCATTTCTCAGTGTTCCCATGTTTTACAGCAGCTGTAAGTGGCAGAAGGGGGCAGTATAGTGCAGGTGTTTGATGCACAGGTAGAGGCAGCAGGTTAAGTGTCAGGTAAGAAAAATGACTACCCACTGTTCTTTGATCTTTTCAGACCTTTGCGCTCCGTTTGGTTTTACCGGTTGAGCTGCTATCCTTTTGTTGCGTAACATTTGACTCTGCTCCTTGCGCCCATGTGGGCTTATCTAAGGTTATTCAGTTCTGTTCTCTGTGTGCGTGTGTGTGTGTGTGTGTGTGTGTGTGTATGTGAGGGATACAGAGACATCCAGTGGAGAACAGAAACTACCTCTTTGGGATTTCGAAAGTGTGGGTGGGTGGGCGTGTTTGTGTGTGTGTAAATGTGTGAGTTCACAGAATCAGTGTTCTTATCAGGAGCAGGGGAGCCAACAACATAAAAGGTTTCCAAAACAATGCCTCATAGAGAAAATGAACTATGCATTCCCACATGCTGATAAAAAAGTGTCTCGCTGTTATCTTAACATGGCATACAGGCTGAGTAGGAAATAACAGGTCTGCACATTTACACCCCTCCCTGCTCCACTGCCAACCCTGTTACCTTCCTCTCACGCTGCCCCCAATCAATTCATTTTGCTCTCTGTGCCTCACTCTTTCTCTCCCCCCAACTTTCATTTAAACTCTGCCATTCCTTTGTGCAGAGTAGCAGCTTGCTCTTTGTGCTCTGTGGGGCATTTCTTCCCCATCTGATCTCCAGGTATCCTCCCTGAGGCCGCAGCCTCTGCTGTTAAACTCGTCTGCCTGGTTTACGCACTCTCCCAAACTGCATGCACAGTGGACTGAACTCTGAACAATGGTGTGTCTCTCTTGGCTGCTGTGGACATTTTGTTAACAAGAGGCGTTAAGTACATAGCACAGGGCAATGTGGAAAAGAGGCTGGAGCAGGAGGAATATACAGGTGGAGTTAGAGGAGGTGGAGTTACAGTAATACTGGCCAAACAGCCCCTGTCATCTCATTTAAATGCATTAGAAAGCCCCCCCCCCCCACACACACACACACACACACACACACATCACACTTGTCCCGATTGAGCATGATATGAGAATGTCCCATAACTTGCCCCATACAAACTTTGTCTTTACTATACATTAAATGGTATTACATCAGAAATATCCACTAGGCGACATAACTGCAAAACTCACTTAAAACTTTTAAATGTACAATGCCAACGTAAAAAAATGCTTTCTACACTACCTATCTGCACATGGCAATAAATACAAGTAAAGTAAAGGTGGGGACTTGTTGATTTGTGTACTGTGACTGGCAACAGTTGTGATAAGCACACTTGCACGACTCAAGTTCTCTAACAAGGGTGTGTCTTCTCTTTCAACAACACTTTTTTTTTGCTCAAATGCAAAGTTGAGAAAGACACTTTTATGTCTTCATGGTTGGGTGTTAACCCTGTTAATGCTCAGACCAGGTGTTGGCTGTTATCAATAATTGACACCATCAGGAGAGAGATCACAAAAGGTGTGGAAATGGAAGCAGCGGTCATGTGATAGTGTACACAGTGCCTCACAAACATGACGCTCAAACACAGGTACACACACACAAACAGAGCACATCTGACTCATTATTCATCACTGCACAGGCCTTGTTGCTGCTAAAGAATAAACAATTAATTATGTGCATAAAATGAAAATAATGCAACTGAAGGACAGAAGGCAAATCAGCAGTTTGTCAGGATTCTTTGGATGCAGTTTGGATGCATTGTCCCTTACACAAGGAGCAGGACATAAAGGCAGAGTGGTAGGGTCTGGAAAGTTACATAATTTTGTTACACAATGAAATCCAGCCTCTGCAGCTGTCAAATGTTGGCTTTGTGTGGCCCCTCAAACTCCAATTGCATGTGGTGATGTTGATGCAAAAATACGACAAACAAAATTCCACTCCCCTTCCATCATGTCACTGAACAAATGAAGCTTGTATCAACAAAGACAGAGAGAGCGAGAGGATATGTATGGTCATATTTTCTTGTTTGACTTCACAGCGAGAAAATGATTGTTTCTCTGAACGACCCCCCAAACACACACACACACACACACACACACACACACACAAACTCTCTCCCAAACAGCCCGCAGTTGCTAATCCAGTGTTGACCCAATTTAAGCAGGTGCGTTATAATGTTGGTGGCCGAACTTAAATCTGTTAACTCTCTGTTATCTCTCATCACCACAGTTTCCACAGGGCCATCACTCGTGTGTGGGTGTGTTCAGTTTTAGCCAGTGTGACAAGATGTGACAGGTTTCACGCACACACACACACACACACACACACGGACACATGCAAACCAATGTACTAACAGGACAGAGGAGTTGAATGGTCAAACTGCTTTTCTGTGTCGGACTAGTTTGACCAAGTGCTATTGTTACGTGCGTTTGTGTCTGTGTGTGCACGCTCAAGTGTGAGTCTGTGCTTTTGGGTGCCACAGAAGTTGAAACAATGGGACAGACTTCAAAGACGGTTTGCCTGTTATAACAAATAGATTAGGCAATTCTCACAGCCCAGCCCAGCATGTTTCCCCTCCACCCCCCGGTACTATACAAACCACTCCCTGATGGACCCACTTGCCGTGGGTCAGGTCACTAATAATTCATTCCAAATGTCTGGCTGAAAGACTGTACTGGGCGTGGTAGTTCACTGAGAGTAAAATAGTTATGTAATAAATGATAAGATAAATTACAAAAAGTAGGGGAGTGCAGAATACAAGAAAGTAATTGACTGGTGTTTGACTTTGGATTATTTTACAGTGTAAAGTACATTGAATATTTCAGATGAAAAGTTACTTATTTTTCCTCCTTAGACATCTTAAAGCAACCAAGAAGCCATACCAGATTTCACACAGTATTCCAAAAGTCTCATCTAGAAATTCACCCCACAGCACGTTTCATCCTGTGCCAGCGAGGGTATGAGTGCAGCGCGGTAGAATGGAGCTTCAGCAATGAAGACAGGCGTCCAGAAATGAGTCAACAAACACCACAGAGGAGGATTTCACTTTTCCCTTTCCTTTACTTAAAGCACTTTTGTGTCCAAAGCTTTGACTCTAAAGATAAAAAGGTCACATGACAAGTCTGCTCAGGTTAAAATACCTCCTCTTCAGCTGGTTTCTGAAAACAGGGTTATGGGTTGTGGACAGAAGACAAGTGGGGAATTGGACACCTCACATTCTTCCCTGAAACCCATAAATCTGGCTCTCCCTCCACACTGGAGCTCTTGTTTGGCTCTGACTCTCCTTTTTTTTATTGCACTTTCACTTCATTCCACTCCCACTGCTTATCCCATAATCCATGCTTGTATGCCTCACTGTTTGCATGAGAGACAGGCTCTCTCCCTCTTTCGCTATCTATCTATCTCTCTTCTTCTCCTTGCAGTTTTCTCTGCAGCACCCCCTATTGCCTGTGAGCCCTTTCCACTATCATGCTAAACCCTCCTAAAGAGTACTTTGAGATTTTGGGAAAAGCAATGATTCCCTTTCTCACAGAGAGTTAGATGGAAGGAATGATACAGGGCTCATATCCGTCCAGTAAATACGAAGCTGCAGCCAGAAGCATATTTATCTTAGCAACAGACAGACATTAGTGTCTGTCCTTCTAATACACCTCTACGATGGAGACACAACCTGTTGGAGAAGCAGCAGCCTCAGTGCTGTCTGCAGGATGTGTTCAGGCACAGTACTGAAGAAAATAGCTTCAAAGGATAAATATACATTTAAGATTACATTTACATGCAGGATATGCAGCTTAGAAATGTGTAGACAGACAAGAATGGAAATGAGCATCTCCAAATGCTTGAAATACCCTTAATACAGAAACACATTTGCTTAAGTGTACTTTCAAACATGCATGTAATGTTTTTCCTGAATCCTTTTCATCATCTTCACCTCCTCAGTCTGTCCTGCACACACCTGTCACCACCCCATCTTGTTGCCATGCAACCCTGATCTATCCATCGTGTAACCATCCTCCCCATCTGCCCCCTCCCCCATCCTTAATGATGTTCTCTCCCTTTCCTTGTCTCCTTTTGCCTCATTTGCCCATGTTGGCACATTCCAATCCTCTGCCATCATACCTGCTTTTCACACAAGCCCTGCAGGCCACAAGTTTTCCTCTCTGCAGTAAACCAGGTTTTGGACAAAGAGTCTTTGGTGTTGCTCTGGACTCTTTGCCCACCGTTCCCAGCTACTGCATACTGAAAAAGAAAATAAACAGTGGACGGAATTTCCCGTAAACTTGACTTATTTGTGCATTTAGCATGTTTTTTCTTTGTCAAGGATTTTAAGCTTGCTCATTTATCCCCTGGTGTATAATCATTTTTTAGCTTGCCAGATTATTTTCATTGTTTTTTTTTTTTGGGGGGGGGTTAACGCATCAGAGTCCAGCACCAATGTCTACAAATTCTGGTGCAGTGAGCAGGCACAGAACCTTATCCGTTCCACATATAACAGCCCTTTATGAGTCATTGGTGGTCAGGACAGGAAGCACAGATCCAGATTTGAGGCTTCGATTTGGAGATGTTTAGTTGATTTTTTCCCCTGGCCACTTCTTTTTTCTCTTCCTCACCGAGGAGTAGCCATGAGGGAGTGAGTCATGTCAGCTTTATTTCCCTTTCGTGAGTGCCTGCTGTTTGGCTCCACCATTGTGTTTCTCTTTTATTGTTCCCCTCTCATCATGCCAATGCACAATTTTGCTTACTTTGGAAGGCGTTAAAAGCCTAATTGTATAACCACATTTTCAGGTTATGTTTTTGGGGATGAATGCTGTTTTTCAGATGTCAACATTCAAGGTTTAATGCTTGGGAAAGTGGTAGCTGCTTGCAAATACAATGTGAATTGTGATGTTGACCAGCTAAGCTTGGGACCAAACAGGAATCAAAAGTGCTTAAGCACTTTATAGTGAACACCTCCAAGGCCAAATAATGGCTGGTGGGACACAGCTACTGTCCCATTAGCCACAAAAAAACACAGATTATCAGTGTTACTTATCCTCCTGTCCCTGTGCCAGAGTGACACACCTTGGCATGAGCACAATAGCTGTCAAATTACCCTTTACCCCTCTGTTTATGTTAATTCTTTGATCTCCTTTGTTACCCCAGATGGCATGTATTATGTATCACAAAGCGATATTCAATCACCTTTTTCAAAAGAACCACAGGGAATTCAGCTGTAACAGCGATGTCCCAATTTTCCCTTCTCCCTCCATAGGTAATCCATCAGTTTGCCACACAACCATGAATTCCTCACCCTGCAGTAAACACACAACCATCCTCAATTTTACGTAACCGCCACCTTTGTCTTGAAATAATTGTGTGCACACGCTTTTGAAGCATGAAGCGCATGTCTGCACTGAAGCCTCACTCTCTTCTGTTTCCTCTCCCGGCATATCCAAAGTGGAGCTTTGTGCTTTTATGGTGAACAGACCGGGAGCTCTGCTTGACCTTTCTGGCATTTTTCTCATAGCTCTGTTATCCCCCTCTCTCTCTCTCTTTCTCTGAGGAGAATTTGTCAGAAAGTATGCCACCGCAACCCAGTGCTTTAGCTTTATAGTTTTTAGGGGCCTACACAAAGAGTTTTCATATCCATATCATCACAAGGGAACATCTTACAAGTTTGTGTTCTCCATACTCCTCTGTGTTCGGTGGCTCAGCACACTGTAGTGCCAGGCATTACAGAGGAATACCAGAGCAGTCATGTTCATAAATAATAAAAACCTCAAAGCTGTGCTGTCACACATTCACTGCTGCACTGGGATCAAGTAGAGGTGTGGTTTAAGCCAAAGGAAACAATGTTTTAGTGAGAAGAATTATAATTTGGTTTTGTCCTGAAGTGATACATCAGTCTTTTGAGAATTTCAGGGTACTCACTTACTTGTTGTAATGTTACACTGCAGGCAATGTGTAATGTTAGAGGACACTGCATTGACAATGTAATGCATGCCGAGAAGTTATAAACATTTTCCAAGCTATGATTTATTAGTTATTATTTATGCATGCATCAGATTCAACTCTAACTTACTTTTCACCCAAAACATGACACAGACCCACTAATGGTGTATACTGTACATTAAAACAATTTACAGTATACAGTGCCATAAAACATACAGTGTTCAATGCCATAATACAGCCCAGAAAAGATAAGATATGATCCCATTTGTTATGTAAGTGTTCTTACTCATGCCACCCACTCTAAAGGGCCTCCAGTTTGTCTCAAACCCAAATTACCCCACATTACACCCACAGGGAGAGGGCCTCACTCAGCAGCCACACATTAGAGTAGGCCCAACTTAAACACTGCAATCAGGCTTTGTATATCACATGCTTTGTTACCAGTTCAAACACAGACACACCCAGCTACACACTAATGCCCAAGGCAAGCAAGTCCTCAGGCTGGGATGTGAATAAACCTCTATGCCATGGGTCACTGTAGAGACATGGTTTGTTTGATGTCAAGACTGAAGAAGAAATGAAAAGAGGAGAGAAGAGAATAAAACACTTTAAACATGTTTTTTTAAGCTTGCATTCTTGTTCCCCCTCTCACAGAGCTTACCTGCAACAGACCCACCCAGCTTTCAAAATTGCACAGTGATAAGAAAAGAAAAACTATGCAAAAACATGTTGTGCAACCGAGGCTGCACACGGGCTGTTTCTGCTCTGCATAGCCATTGTCTGCTAACTGAAAGCTGCCTGCAGGATAATGTTGCACAAAAATACCTGGCTGTTAGTGGCATACCCTTGTCTCACTCGAGTTGTTTTGATGCTGATCTCTCTCTTCATGCCATACATTCTGTTTATTCTCGAGCCACATTCTTTTGAATGGTATATGTATATATGTGTATTACTGAGTCAATGAGACTACAAATTGATACAAGATGCATGAATCTATTTGATGCATAACTACACTATGTATTTTTCACTGTATTTCACTGCACTACTGAAAACTGATTTTATGAAAAGATAGATTTTGGAAAGTGTCCAAGGTGACTCTCTGTCACACTGTGTGATAAAGTAATGATTCCTCCTCTGTGAGATTTACTTCAAAGTTAAATATGTAAACATCCACAAAACATCTAAACATCTAAAAGTCATGTTATGAACAGTGGAGAAGTGCGAGGGGGAAGATGTGTCTCCACGCAGTTGGTGGTGGTGGGGGGGGGGGGGGGGGTAACACATCATAAACTGATAAATCTTTCTGTTGAACACTTGATTGTGTGAGATGTTTTAGTGTCAGTCCATTCAAAGAAATGATTAGCAACCTCATTGGAGTAACAGTTTAAATAATGTGTACAGATGTATACTTATAGCATGTGATGCTTGCATTGGATTGTGTTTGTTTTTGTCTGTGTATGCAATGTGTAAGCTCATTCAAACATTCACAAGCACAATTAAACATATCTGTAACCGGGAAGTAAAGAGTTTCTGTAACTTTGGTTTGTTTTGCAGTTCATTCCAGAAGTCTACTACAAAGGCAGATAATTTGGGGTTATATTGAAAAGTTTGCAAAGCCCCACCTCAGTCCACTCTTTTGCGTTCCTCACTTGGCTGTGTGTCAGTGCCAACTGTGCAGATTATGCCTCTCCCTCCTCACTGCACAAGAGGCCTTGATGCATTTTATCTGTTGACATTTCAGTGTAGGCAGACATTACTACCATAAAGATGGGATAAGAGGATTTTTGTTTTATGAATGGTGCTCTCACCCATATCAGTCAGTGGCATTGCTGGGGCATGAATCATACAGCATACGGAAGAACAGCAGTGCCACTTGTGAACTGATACGCTTGTGCCTTTAACAGATTTAACCTAACACTTGTAATTACAGATAGCCAAGCACATAATTATTGAGACACGCACATGAAGAGGAAGAGACAGAAACAGTAACAAATACACACACTGTCCACATAAGCCATCACATAATATATGGTATGGGCATTGCCCAAAGGCCTGTGCAGCTCTTCTCTTACATCCATACATTTTGCTGCACCTAGTCATTCAGCTGTGACATGAGGATGGATTTTTATCAGTCTGACAAATGCCACTCTTTGAGGTAAGTGTTATTTATCCCCACCAGGTCCTAAAATCCTCCTCAGAGCTTTCCCACTTCAACCCAAAACACTTTCCAGGCCCGGCTCCAATGTTTTTCCTGTGACTTTTCTTTTCCATGCTCTCTCTCAGCACCACCGAGCCTTTTGGATGTAAAGCGCTGGCATTTGAAACACACTGTTGGTATTGTTCTGTGGCTCCATGGGGGTGGTCACTTTCCAGTTTATGAATCTTAGGAGATCTCTACTTTTACTACTAAAGTATGACACAGTAGAAAGTGTAAGAGGCAGCGGGGAACACGGCGATGCTGTAGTTCTCAGCTACATGTTTCAGTCAATGTATAATTACTGTATAATAATTACCATATCTATCTATCTATCTATCTATCTATCTATTACAATTGTGGTGGCATAGTCATTGTCAGACTTCCCTCTGTTCAACTTTCGATCACCAGGAATTGCCCTCTGTACCTGGATGTGATTTGGGTTCTAAACACTAGCTTTTTGTGTAGAAATAACACCCTGCAAAAGACCAATAATTAACATTGCACTTCATTATGTACCCCCCCCCATTAGTTACTGTTGCTATGCAGGTCAAATTTCAATCCAACTCTACACACAGCATGGTTTACAATAATAATGGTAGCAGATTTAGCACTTCAAATTTGTAGTTTTTTTTTTTTTTTTTTTTTTAAGCAATGTCTTTGTCTACGTCTTTGGACTTAAACAGCTTCCCATTTTTAGTCACTGACCCTCAGTTTTGTCCATTAAATAGTTAACTGGTGCATTTTGTTTAGTTAAGTCATTAAGATAACTTTTACCCCATAAAGATTCCTTCAATAAATTAAAATAAACAACACTAGAGCTATTTCCTCCTCAAAATATGATCAATTTACTTCAGAGCTGAAGTTCCTTAATTTACCACAGATTTTATGTGACTGTTATAACTTGTCCTTTGCATTAGATGTAACCTAAGTGCAACTTAAACACAAGTCTAAAACTGCCTTTACCACATGATCTTGCAGATAATGAGTTCATACTGTATAAAGTATTAGTCAGCCTTTCACCAAGTTGCATAACACTCAATGTTAGCTTCCTTTATGTATTTTAAGCATTTTTGGTTTCACTCAAAGGTGAAAAAAAATCCTAAAGATGGACCACGTGTTGAGACAGGTACTGCCAGGGAAGCAGTGGACCCACAATTGTATTCTGTCTTGCTGAAGGTTTAAAGTTTGAGGGACGTGTCAGAAAGGCTTTTGACTAATGTTTCATGTGGTACAAAGGGCAGATCATTCACCAGTGCTGTATTTAGTCAATTAAAATCAATAAATTGGACGCACATGAGTAATTGAAACCACACACACCAGCTTAAACAACTAAGACTATTGTAAGAAGCATTTTGATTGGAAACAGATTTAACTCACAAAACTTTCTGTACTTGGACTCAGGTTTTTTAAAAAAACAGACTGTAATTTGGCTCAGCACAGAAAACACATATTCATAGACTTCCTTTTCCGTTTGAAAGACTCTGCTACTGTTTATTTATCTTTGCATTGTTCTACACCCTGTGGAGACTGTTTGGGTTATTAGATTTTTTTTTACATGTTTCTGCTCCAAAAAGTGCCAAGGGAACACTAAGCCTCAGCACATTATCCTGAATCTTTTTTACATGAGGCTTGCCTCTGTGAATGAGTCGGCCTGTCCCCACTCACTTGCCAGGAAGAGCAGCGACTACAAATCTCCAGTGACACGCACATACTGCAGTGTTTCCACAGATACATATGTAATTATGCATTGTATGGTTCCATGTATCCCCGTATCCATGGCAACCACGCCCAAACTATTTCCACAGCAGTCACATATTCGTCTGGCAAAGTCATCAGTGTTCTGTGGTAACCCCCGTTGCCATAGCAACCATGGGTGTGGTGAGGGGGTAGAGTGACGGGGCGGTGGGGGCGGAGGAAAAACTGTTACAGGGGCGTCACTTAAGGACACACACATAGGGAAACATGAGAGAGACGTGCGGTGTGTGTCTGCGTGTATGTGTTGCTAGAAAAAAAGCGAAGATGGATAAAATGCATGTGATTCATCTCAACACACACTCACACGCTACAAATAAAGTCTTTGTTTTATATATTAGGAAATGCTGCTGTTCAAAAAGAGAGGAAGGAAAGAGCAGGAGACAGAAAATTAAATAAGGAACCCGACGTTTGTGGGCACTGTTGAACTGGGCGCAAGGCCACTGAGCTGAGTAGGACCAGGTTTTTCCATGGAACATGTTTGTTTTCTCTCCTCCCCCTCTTTTCCCTCTCCATTTTTTTATTTGTTCAAACTGCTGTGAGAGAGTTATAAATATCCGGCAGGAGTTGGTGCTGTAGTAGAAAAAGGCACATCATAGTTGTTAGTTGTGTTGCACTAATGCATAAAATTGTCTTCTTTTTTCAAATACAATATTTTACATTCTAACAAAAAGCAAAACATGCACACAAAGTTACCAAGAAATTGTCACTTTTCCCCCTCCGAGTGTCTACATTTCAAAATGTCAAATTTCATGTTGAGAATATCGACCATTCTCTAAGCCCTGCTCACTATCAATTACATAACGTCACTATGCCTGGCAAATGCATGGCTGTCGTCGGTAAAGTAAGCTGGGGATTGTGTAAACTTGGCATCTAGGAAAGGGTTAGTAAGCTGGCCAGTGATTGGAGTGATATGTCAAGCAAACAAACAGACCATTTAATCCATTCCTTTTACACACTTTTACATGTCAGTTTTTGGTTGGAAAGGAAAAAGCTTTTGTATACCCCACTGAGTATCACTCTCAATACATTCCCATGCACACTGCTTCAACAAGTGGAGAAAACCAAAGCTTGACAGGCCTGCTGTACCTAGTTACAATCCCTGTTTGGGCAAGGATTTTAGGAAGATTCCCTATGAAATTCATTTCAGTTTTTTTCCAGGTGCTAGTCATTACCTGCCTGGAGGTTACAGTAAAAAACCAAACATTTGTCATATGGGAGTTAATAGCAACCCTCACTGCACAATCTAGTGCAAGAATGACAGGCATGCTTGAAATAACAGGTCAGGCTCTGATGTGAAGGATGACTCTGAGCCTGCAAGAGGATTTACTGTTGGGGGAACAGAGTGAGGCTGGTACTGCACCTGTGCAGACAGGGAGCTAATACGAAGGTGCAAGGTTGTAGCTGAGGTGTTGAACTATGACTGGCCAACCACAGAACCAACTTGCTTTTACCAGTCTATTACCACTAATCTTACTACAAATTGAGTGTTTTTATTCTACCATAAAATGGAGTGTAAGGTATATATTTATATTATTATTGGATGTGGAAGTTCCTCAGTCTTTACATAATTGAATCATTTAATTACAAAACAAAGTACTTCAGTGGCACAAGGCTGCTCAGCTGGATTTAATGCAGGAGGATCATTTTAATTAATACCGACACGGGCGTTTTCAATTGATTACAATTCTCCTCACATTCTTTCAACTGTGTTTCACCTGTCAGACAAGAAAACTCATACCTACATCACTGATACTGGGTGTCAACAGGCACAGCGCAGGTTTGAGCCAGGTGGGCGTGGTTTCACCTGCATTTCTATTTGGCACACCAAGTTGCTTGTGTTGGCTTGGTGTGACAAATACCAAAATGTCATGTGCACAAACAGCACTGTAACAACCACATATTTTACATGCCTCATTTTGGAACCTACCGTTTGATAACCACACATGCACAATCATAGCTCAACCCACCTTCAACCTCAGCAGAGGTCCATTCAGCTAGAATAAGCGATAACACTTGTGTGGGCTTGTATGGAAGTTCAGTTGTATTACACACTTCAACAATAATGCATTTCAAACTGCTTTACATAAAACATGAAAGACATTGAGATAAAACATAAAAAGCAACTTAAGATGATTAAAAAAAACATTAAGAACATTTAAGTCAAAAGAGTTAATTAGAAAATAAAAAACTAAGGCAGACAAAAGTAAGAGCTACAGTGCAATATAAGAAATGAGAAGTTAGTCTTCAGTCTTGGAACACCTGACTACAATCCTTTACATTTGGAGATGATACGACAATGCCTTGTGCCTCCTTATCTCTCTGCCTCTGTTAGAAGGGCCTGATTGCAGAGCTGGAGTCAGGTGTGGGGAGTCACAGTCCAGCCGACACAGCTGCTCCTCATCACATCGTCATGCATCTGCTTCTTAAACCTGGTTCAGATGTTCAGACTGTCACACTACTGACACAGTTACCCCCTGCTCGCTTTCAAGCCACTTAAACGTAAACATAACTTTAAAAATGTCTGCATCTTCAGAAAGGTCTATGAGCCACCTCAAGCAGTCCCCCCATCTATCTGTCACACTCAGACCTCTCCACTGGACTGTCTGTGTGTGTTGTGTCTCTGCATTAAGAGTTCGTCAACAACAACCATAAAATAAGTAACACACACGTAAGTAACACTGACTTGAAAGAAGCTCCTTTTTTTTTGCATATGACTTTACAGTATTTCACTTGAGGCAAACCTCTGCTGAACTCAATATTTGAGATTTCTAAATCTTGAACCATTAAGAATAAAACTTCTATTCACAGTTACATTGTGTCATTTCTTTTCACAAGAAAATTAAATAGGCAGTTTATTTTCATCAGATTATTATATTGTCCTGATTCATATCACCATACCAGTACCATTCCTTTGTGATTAGAAACTTGAATCAAACTGTACAACACTGAATCACATATCTTAATCAATAATTACCATAATCATCTTTTCATTGTGCATTGCATCACTCTAACTCCCAGCAAATGAAAGAGGGCTCTCAGTACCAGGTTGACATCCAAATTCTACTGTGACTGTTACTCCCTGCTGGATGACGAACATAGGGATTACATAGTGTGCATGTTATGTTTGTTGCCATAACATTACAGGGAAAGAACCTGTCTGCTTTGTCATGTTTACAATGAAGGTTATGTCGTTTACTGAAAAACTGAAGGACTTATAGAAACACCCTGTATTTCCTATGGATAGTGGATGTGAGTATCAGGAAAACATAAACATTTAACATTATGTCTTAAAATAGGGTTTAAATTTACATTAAGAAAATAAATTAGGAAAATTTTCCATTTAGAGTATTTGTACCAGTTCCAGGGTCCTGGCATCATGCATGATCGCTCACTGGGAATGGAACTGAGCCATTGCTGATTTTGTTATTTTCACCATATTTAACATTTGTAAGGAGACAGTGTTTTGAAAGACCTGAATAAATGATAGAATGAAATAGAAATCATTTTATTTTAATTTTTTGTTGATATCTGACTTGTCATCAACTAATTTCACCTTTATAAATACTGCTATAACCATGAAATAGTGCAAAAGTACAAAGCCTCAATACAAACGTCTACTCAATGCAACTTTTCTTTTCTAAAGTTTATTCAGAAATTCCTACATAACCTGCTGTTACTCAGGAAAGTGAAGTAAAACAGGTCTGTGCAATCTGACAGGGAGGGTCGTCTTTCATTATTTAATGGTATGGAAGGTTCTGCTGCAGCACAATAAGGTTTTCCTGCCAGGAAGGGCTGCTGCAAGACCTGAAGTTATTGTGAACTAAAAACACACCATGCATTAAAACCATTGTGAAATCCCGCACGTACAGTAGTCTAGTGATGAAAGATTTGATTAGTAATGCTTGACTGAAGAGAAACCCAAAAGAACTCGTTGCAATGAAGCATTTTATTGAAGGGTCACCACAAGTTCACTTTGCAAATCCCACAATATTTTTCATATGATGACTAACACAACAAAAGTTCCTCCATCTAGTGAGTTGTTTAGGGTAGAGTGCAGCATAGGGTTAAGAAAAGGTTACACCCATCAACCCCCCCAACACACACACACACACACACCCCTACACTGCAGTAGCTTATGACACTCAGACACACCTTGTAACGCCTTGTGCAGAGCTGATGGTCCTCAGAGATGTTTATAGAGTGTTACAGCACACACACAGTGTAAAGGTCCACCTCTGTGTACACTCATCTGTCCTGCTGTAATCCTCGGCCCTGTTCAAACAAGAAGTATCAGCCTATCGTGTGCCAGTCGTTACAGTATCAGCCCTCAAGCTATTCACATTGTATTGGCAGATGGTGACAATTACATCACGTGTGTGACTGGTCCTGATGAAAGCCTCATTACCACTGACTAAGGTGAATGCAATGAATGACTGAAAATCAAGAATGGATTACCTCAACAAAGAAACAAAGCTGTTGCTACTATCAAACGTAATTAGTGTTGGTCAAGTGAGGAGACCATGTATGATCAGAAACGTGTTTCACCACTGTAACAATTAAGCCGTTTTGTTTTGAGAACTGATTGTTCAGCACTGAGGAATGGCTGGATTTATCTGTAGTATTCTGATTGTGTCACCTCATGTGCAAAGTTATCTCCCAAGCACATAGGATGACAAGACATATCAGTTGGGCTTGCGCCACGGTCACTGACCTGCCTTTGTTGCTAGTCGTCATGTCCCCTCTCTCTCCCCTGCCTTTCCTGTCTCTCGCGACTGTCACTATTTCATTAAGCAGAAATAAGATAATAATAAGATGATATATATCTTATATATCATATCTTCTGTTTTTCAGGTGACATGCGATTGTGTCAGTGTCCAAACCACGGGCCTTTATTTGGCAAACTTTGGATAAATTCATTTTAGAATGCTCCAAAGAATGCTCTACGAAGTGAAATGTTAAAAAGTAATTTATGTGACACCCTAATGTCTCCAGAAGCATTTAACACATTGAATCAGTGACAATAATTTGTGAATATGGATAAAATGATATAGGAAATTGACAGTATGACATCATCAACTGCAGACCATGAAAAAGAATGATTGCAACCTAAATCAATATATGCTTTATTCTTGTTGTTTGCACTCCTGATAAATTCAAGAGAGGTTTAAGATCCAACCAAATGATCAAATAAAATTTAAAAATGGGCTTAAGATAACGTACTCTGCAGTAGTCCTAAAGTAGTGTTTGGGGAAAAAAATGATGAATTGAGGCCCAGATAAAAGATGGATCACACTGTCTGAATCTGATTTTGCTCAGCCAAAGTAATTTGAGTCATATGATCATCCAAAACATGCTTCATAATTCATGGTGGAATTAATAAAATTCAATTAACTTCCCAGAGCTTCAAGAAAGATCTGAGGCTGTTCAAGGGAGTTTAAATCAACATCCTGCATGATTCAAAACCTGGTGACAATATATGATCTCTGTGATTTCACTGAAGTCACATGAATTTCACAGAGCAAACCAGGAATTCCCCTTCAACACTCATATTATTTTCATAACACCAGATTTGTCTTATCTGGCAAAACTCGGATTCACAACATCATATCAGCGTGGCCACATTTTCTTTTTTGTTTCCTTGATGACTGAGTCAGTCCCTTTGTGCTTTGCAACTCTATCCATGTTAGTTGATAAAAATGCCCCATTCCTGAGCTTGTGTCCATTTTGTTTGAAAGAAGATGGGAGTGTATTTTATTTTGGTACGTTTCCATGACGGTAATAAGGCCAAAAGCAACTGGTGGGAAAACAAGAAGGTTAGAGAGGATGGAGGAGTGGTGTCGTGGAGGGGAGGCACGGGGGTTGTTGGATTGGCAATACCACGACTCATGAGTCATCATGGCGTGGTGCAGGAGGTGGAAATGAATGAGGGAGGAGAGGAACGCAGGGCGGGTATTGGTGGAAGGACTGTTGAAGGTTGAGCCGCCATGTGTGCTGCCATAGTTTCACTATGCAGCACGGTGAAGTTGCAGTGCAGGCTGGGATGATAATGGTGATATTGTTCTCTACAACTCTGTTACATGAGAAAAGTGCACACCAAGTGGACAGTTTTTAGCACACAGCGGCATATAAGCACAGTCCCATTTTGACACTTCATTGCTTTTAAAGCCGCAGGCTCGGCAGAGTGTTGACCTAAATAAAGAATGTTGTTCGACAGTCATGAAAGCCAGCTGGTTAGTGCGATTCACCTGGTTTGCAGATACGAGCACACATGCAGTGTGTGTTATGTTCCGATCTCCCTGTGACAGCCAGGGAATTCTGAGCCCTAAAGCAGCAAAAACTCGCTTACACTCCTCCAGAATGTCCTGTTGTAGGATAATGTTGTGGTAACAGCTGTCTTCCTGTTTTGCAAATGAATGGTAAGCTAGAGGCATGACAACCAGCAGAAATTCTCTTATTGAGTTTAATGGTGTATGCTAATAGTGCCCAATTATTTACTGCATGGTACAGAGTCCTGCACTGGTCCAGTTTTATAAACCTACATCTGTTCCGAAAAGCTACAGTACCAGAACTGCCTCCCTTACCTGCAGTTATCTTTAAATCAACCTGTAAGTTCTATGACATGAATTAGACACACATGCTGCAAAGTCACTCACTTAAAAGTCATGCTGGGTGTAGTCATACAGGGCATGCTTGATAGCTGCTCCGAGGTTCCCTGCTGTTTTGTGTAATGCGCTTGCTTGGTCAGCTCCCACTTGTTGCTGCTACAATTCAAAGATGTGAGACAAAGATGACATCCACAGTTACTGCCGTGTTACTTTCAGTCAGCAGCACTCTCACTTCTGGGATCGTGATGAACTGAGAGGTGAGAGGTTGTGTCACAATAAAAAAAAAAACAAAGAAACATCATGGCAGCTAATCAGGTCTGATAAAAGTAGAGTGGCTTAGGTGTTTTAAAAATTGTGCTTTTGTTTCACCCAAACTGAGGGCTGTGCCCAGACCTGTAAATATAAATATATTTTAACTGTTACACATAATTTTGCATTTCAACTAGCAGCTGCAGCAACTGCAGCATCATACTTAGAATACAGACATGACAGCTGTATCAATCTTATCATCTAACTCTTGACAAGAAAGCAAAAACAAGTATTCCCTAAAATACTGAACTATTCCTTTAAGAAGACAAGGTCAACCTGCATTCCAAAATTTGATCTGTTGGGAAGAGTTTTGAACTGTGGCCTAGGCGACTTGTAGTCAAACCTGTCCTTGTGGGTGGGCGGGTGAGGGGGTTTGCTTGTTGTGCTAAATTAAAAGATGGGCTGAAGTTAGAAATAGGTTGCTAGTTCTCGGGTTTAGTTGAAGCTGAAGAAAATCAAAAGGAATCTGCATCAAACTAATACAATGGATGTTGTATTATCACTCACTCACGTACCACACTGCATTCCATGCTCATTTCTGTCCACAAGATAATCAGCAGCACCTCCCTCCTGTTGTACACACACCACACATACACACACCTTACCACTGAATTACAAACACACCTTAATATACAGCTGTACACCAGCATGTATATATAATGTATAAGAACAGCTGATCCCCTTATCAACCATTCACCAACCAACCCACCCCCTCCCCTGCTCACATACACACATACATAGCTTCTGCTGAATATAAATGACTATTTTTAATAAAAACTGATCAGATCTCTGGATCCGACATTGAGTGTTTGACATCTTTCTCCTGGAGAAGAATAAAGAAGAAGAAATACAACTGTTCGGCAGCCCTCCTAAATTTGAGGTTTCCTCTAACAACGCGGAGGAGCCTGCTTGAAAGACCAGGTAATGGTTTTGAGTGACTGAACAATGTGTCATAGAAGTGTAATGTTACAGCCCTGCCTCCCGCGCTCACCCAGCCTCGCAGCCAATGGCAGCCCGGTCTATGCCCCGCCCACATCCACAGGCTTTAAAACTCCAGAGGAGTTTCTTCTCTTTCTATCCACTCTGGTCTCTCCCCTCTGCCTGCCTTGCCAAACGAGCCGCTCGGTCTGAGCCTCCCAGACTCATTTTCATCCAGAAGAAGAAACAAACCCAGATTTCAGAATGTCCAGCTATAAGAGCAGCACATACACTGTGAAGTCGTCCTCTGTCCCACGGAGCTTCAGCAGCCGCTCCTATGCTGGACCAAGTGGCATCAGCTCCCAGAGGAGCTACAGTGTCAGGAGTTCCTTTGGAGGCAACAGGAATTATGGAGGAGCTGGCATCACCAGCTCCTCTGCCTATGGCCTGGGCTCAAGCATGGGTGGCGGAGCTATGGGTATGGGTTTGAGCAGCTCAGGTATGGGTATTGGTATGGGCGGCATGGTTGCTCAGGCCCCCATCACCGCTGTGACAGTGAACAAGAGCCTGCTGGCCCCCCTGAACCTTGAGATTGACCCCACCATCCAAGCCGTCCGCACCCAGGAGAAGGAGCAGATCAAGAGCCTCAACAACCGCTTTGCTTCCTTCATTGACAAGGTAACAGAAGGCAGTATCTGCCCTTCGTGTGTGTGTGTGTGCGTGTGCGTGTGCGTGTGTTACCCAGGCCCTAGTCTTTGCTTTGTTCTCCTCTTCATACAGACAGACATGGCTTCAGTTGGGTGTAAAGCTCAGTCATCGTGAATGAAAAATGTGTTTCAGTGCTGTGACATTGTTGTGCAATATTTGATAGTGAGGTCCATATGTGTGCCACATTTCCTGTAATGATGATTTCCTCACTTTTGCTGCCTGGAGAAAGTTGATTTATCTCCACCCCTTCCCACCTCTGCTTTCGTCACCTCACACAAATGCAGCCATGGCAGAAAATAAATTGGATGTGCTCAAACTTTAGGGTTAGGCTCCCTATCTGGCTGCCCTTTTTATAGTGATGGAAAACAGACGTGCAGAAAGGAGAGACTGAGAAAGACAAAGGCAGAGAGAGAGAGAGAGAGAGAGCGAAGGGTGTGTCAGGGCAGAGCTCAGGACTTGTGATACGAGTTACCTTGGGACTGGTCCCTCCCTCAACTGGGGTGTGGCTCCCTCTACTGCCCTGGTGGCCCCCACCCCTCCCTAACACACACAGACACACAAATACAGTCAGTACTGAGTGCCATTGTTACCTTAATGACAGTACTTTCCGTCTCTGTGACACATTTAATATAGAATTATCCAATGGGTGCACAGATAGACTAACTTTTAATCTTTCAAATCGGTGTTGTAGTCCAGCATTAGTGTAACACTGGCGAGTGTTTCTGTCCTCTGAGGCCTTGGCAGAGGGTTAATATTTAAAAAGGCCCGTTGGTTTCATGTTCTGGTCATTGCCAGCTGAGTGGCTACATATCAACCCTCCCTCTCCCGGTGCAATGATTATGAGAAGATAAAGTGCATTTCGCATTCTTCGACACAGAAAGATAAACCCTATCGTGTTATCTCATAGCGGCAGGAAATTTGGAGGTGCTTTATTATCCATATTTACTCCAGTTCCACTGAAGACCATATAAGAGCTTCTTGGTTAGATGTTAGCGTAATATGCCAGGGAGCAAGGTCCACATATTAGTCACATATCTGCTTTCATTATCTCACTTTTACTGCTCACAAATATGCAAACTCCCCACCTGTTCAACCCTCATGTCTCCCCTCCTCCTCTCCTCGGCTGCCAAATTGCCTCCCCTTCCCCCTCACTTTCTACTCGCTTCTCTTCCCTCATCACACCTATAACAAAGTCAAATATTTACTTTTCTGCATCTGCCCTGCGGATGTGAGTTCAATTCACCCCCTTTGCTCCCTCTATGCATTTATCTTCTCTGGCTACGGACATTTCTGCACAAAAACAGGAAGATGTGGAAGGAGAGGGGTTAACTAGCTCTTTTCCTCCCATCACTGGTCTGTTCCAACCTCATCTTGTTCACCCTCCCCTCCGCCTCCTGTCAGGATGCACGTACGTCATGCAGGCCTTCCTCTGGAAAAGCGCGGCTGGTCTGGAAACACAGCCAATAGTAACTTAGAGATCACCAAAGATAGATATGAACAACAAAGGCCATTGACGGTGAATAAGTAAGAGGCATGGTGGGACTGATTGATTATTCCTATGTTCACCCGGGCTTGATGTCATCATGACAGGGCAGAGCAGAGCAGAATGATTATTTCAGAATAATTTGATGACAAGAAATAAGTCTTCACATGTGTGACAGTGAACAGTAAGTCACTGAATGATTGAGGTTCAAACGCTCCGTCCATTCCCACGTTTTTGTCCTCATTCAGTGTGATAACCCTCATCTTCGTCATCCCTTGCTTTCAGGTTCGCTTCCTGGAGCAGCAGAACAAAATGCTGGAGACCAAGTGGAACCTGCTGCAGGGACAGACCACCACCCGCTCCAACATCGACGCCATGTTCGAGGCCTACATCGCCAACCTGCGCAGACAGCTGGACAGCCTTGGCAATGACAAGATGAAGCTTGAGGCCGACCTGCACAACATGCAGGGCCTGGTGGAGGACTTCAAGAACAAGTGAGTGTGGAAGGGGGCTAAAAATTGGGTGTTTGAGATAGCGTCAGGCCTTTTCCATAAAGAGGCATATGTTTCTTTTAGGATTCATATTTTTCATGTAGAATGCACTTGACGATTTTCAAAATGCATTAAAACTCCATTCATTAATAAAATACAATTAGATTTTCTTTTGACATCGGGACTGATGTACAGCTGTTCAAGTCATTTTGTGCTTCAAGACAAGCATTGCATTACACTGAGTTAATCTTTTCATGGACTACTCCCTACATCTGTCCATTCTCTTGCGTCACATAAACTCAAGGGTGTTACAACACTGAGGAAGCATGTTCCAAACACCCAGTACATTACATCTGACAGGAGGTAAAAAGTCATGCTATAGAGCCGGCTGTCAGCAAAACTGCTCTATAGCTTTACACAAATGTGTGCATGCCTCTGATGTGAACAGTTTCAACAGGGTCACACATATGTGTTAGTTGTCCACACACAAATGGAGCTCTTTCACTGAGGAGAAAGAAATATCATTAAAACCTCTCAGGCTTGGTGCTGAGTCAACAGACAAAGTGTGAGCAGAAGTCCTGAGGGAGTTCAAGATTTTCAGGATGGATGACTTGTGCCTCCTAGTGTTACATCAGTGAATTGACTCTTAGAACTGAGCAGTGCAGCAGCAGAAGAGTATGAGATGAGGTTTTTTTTTTTTTTAATTAAAATCTGATCCTTAACTGTGACAACCCCCCCTCCCAGGTATGAAGATGAGATCAACAAGCGCACAGAGTGTGAAAATGATTTTGTCCTCATCAAGAAGGTCAGCATTGATTTTCTCAAACACAAATTGGATTTTCTTTCAGATGAAGATGTTGATCACATTCTTTGTGACTTCCGGTCCAACAAATGTTCTTCTTGTTTCCAGGATGTCGATGAGGCCTACATGAATAAGGTTGAGCTGGAGGCCAAGCTCGAGAGTCTGACAGACGAGATCAACTTCCTGAGGTCGATCTATGAGGAGGTATGGCAAAATCTTCATCTGGATGGCATGTGTTTGTGTATTTCTTTCCTGCATGATTTTAACCCACCATCCCCCAAAGTGGTTTCATCAGACTTGTTTGTAACTTATCTATACAGTCACTGCATGCTTGCGATGTTTGTGGTGTCATTTTGGAATAGTTCTCTCCTTTGCTGCATTTGTGGTTTTAATCAACATCTGTTTAACATCTTGACCCACCTCTTGTGTGCCATCTTTGGAAGTACATCAGCTGGATGGGTTTCATAAGTGAGGTGGGGTTGACTGATCGCTCTCCTTTTCTTCTTTCTTCTTTTTTTTTTTTACTTCTTAAGGAACTGCGTGAGCTCCAGAGCCAGATCAAGGACACTTCAGTCATTGTGGAGATGGACAACAGCCGCAACCTGGACATGGATGCCATTGTGGCTGAAGTTAAGGCTCAGTATGAGGACATCGCCAACCGCACCCGTGCTGAAGCAGAGACGTGGTACAGGACCAAGGTGATGGATAACTTTTTTCACCTGAGTCATCATTTACAGTGTCAGTACATACAATATGCTTGTCAAGAATTTTTCAACTTTGTAATATGTTGTGTTGTTGATGTTAATTTAGTATGAGGAGATGCAGACATCCGCCAACAGATATGGAGATGACCTGAGATCTACAAGGACAGAAATTGCAGACCTCAACCGCATGATCCAGAGACTGACATCAGAGATCGATGCTGTCAAGGGACAGGTAAAAAGGGTTTAAGACATTTTGAGTCATATTGTAGGTTATATTGTCGTCCCACATCAAACACCGTCATTCAACAATCAGGAGAGCAGACAAAATTAATAACATTGTTGAATAACATCTTTTCTCAGCGTGCCAACCTGGAGGCTCAGATTGCTGAGGCTGAGGAGCGCGGTGAAATGGCAGTGAAGGACGCCAAGGCCCGCATCAAGGACCTGGAGGACGCCCTGCAGAGAGCCAAACAGGACATGGCCCGCCAGATCAGAGAGTACCAGGACCTGATGAACGTCAAGCTGGCTCTGGACATTGAGATCGCCACCTACAGGAAACTGTTGGAGGGAGAGGAGGACAGGCTGGCCAATGGCATCAAGGCTATCAACATCTCCCAACAGAGCAGTAAGTTACCTTCAATGACATAGTTTCCAGAATTTGGATTCCTTTTTTATTTTAACAGATTCCACATTATTTAAATTTACCCATTTTCTTTAACCTCACTTCTCTCTACAGCAAGCTACAGCGGTTTCCCCATGGACACCATGAAGAGCAGCTACTCCAGCAGCTACTCCAGTGGTTTCGGCAGCGGATACGGCAGCGGATACGGCAGCGGCTTGAGCAGCGTGGGTGGCTACGGCGGCAGCAGTTCTGGTGGATACAGCACCACCCAGAGCAAGAAGAATGTCGTTATCAAAATGATTGAGACCAAGGACGGCAGAGTGGTGTCTGAGTCCTCTGAGGTCATTGAGGATTGAGCTGTCTTGTTTAGAGGTGTTGCTACCTGTCTGCTATGATCTCCTCTGCCTCTCTGGTAGTTTTATACTCACAGTTCACCCACCCCCACCCAAGGTATTGCAATAAACAAGTCTGAAGTAAAATGCTTGCCAGCCACTCTCCAGTACAGCCTAAACATGAAGCAATAAATGAACACGACCAAAGATCTGAAAGGGACCAAAGAATTTATGATCTGATGTCTGATGTCTGATTGTACTAAAAAAATTGTCTTAGAAAGTAAGATAAAAAAAATGGGCAAATTGCAACTATGAAGAAAAACACTTCCTTGAAATCTATGCAACAGCTATTCCATGCACGAGGGGCGTTACCTTCAAAAAAATGGGTTGCATCACATGGGCAGTGGCGTTGTCAAAGGAATGTGAATGTACTGAAACAGTGCTCCAGTGTTGGTCAACTAATGTCTCAAAATTGTCTGCTACAGTAGGTAGTGCATGTCTTCCCTGTGCGTGTCCTGTAACTGAAACCGTTCGACCCCTCAGGAGGCTGCCCACGTCATACTGTTGTCCTGAGGTGCTGTTTTTGCTACCAAACTGAATAAAATGTGTTTACTGAAAAAAATAAAATAAAAAAATAAACAAACCTATGATTTGTTGTTTTTCCATCTGAAATTCTTACTCAAAGAGAGGAAGAGGAAGAAATATCATTCAGCAAGGAGGGTTAGAATAAATGCTCATATGTCAAAGTAAAAAAATAAACATATATAATTTTTATATTACATCAGAGTCCCATTACATCTTTGATAATAGCTGCAAATGATAAAGTTAAAATTAAAAAGACATGTTTGGACAGTGGAGTGTTAATTATTAACCCATTGCTCTCTCTGGTGGTTATGTAGTCAGCTAAGAAATGTCAGTGGCATTCTGATATGGTTAGATTCCATTGTCATTTTCTTCTCTTTTTTTCCTGGACACCAGATTTAAAATGCATTTCATCATGCAGAGAATAAAACCAGGTCCACATACAGAGCACAGTTTCATATTCTGAGCATCTCTTTGATATGTGATTGACAGCTCATGGGTGGCTGGTTAAGGCTTGCCTGGCCTGGCTTGTTAAGAGTTGAGGGTTCCTTTTTTAATCAGTAGTTTCTGCTAATCAGTAGCTGCTATGACAATGTGAAAGGTCTTTTACGGATGATTCATACTGCATTAATTTGAGTACTAAGGTTTTTTATCCACAGTATTTGTGTGCAAGATTTCCTACACTGGTTTTCACGCACAAAACAGGATGTATAAAACATGAACTTGATGTAAGGATGTGTGGACTGTCCCGCAAATCTTTCAGCCGCAGTGAGAATGTGCGGGCTGTACACAAACTCCTGTCTGGCTCAGCCGGTTGCCAACACCAAACAGTAAAGTACTTAATCTCGCCAAAATGTTTCAAAATAAGATCTCCACTCCAGTGACCGAACGTATGAAATATTCAATGAAAATCAATATCTATAGCAGTTGATACACCATAATGGGGCAATGATTTACATGCAGTAATTGCTGAAGTAAGTGGATTTCTTTGTTTTGTTGAAGATGTTTCACCTCTCATCTGAAAGGCTTCTTCAGTTCTAAAAACTGGCAGAGGGGGTCCCAAGTATTTCACAGAGGGGTAGATATATGGAGTTGGTCCTTGGAGTTGACACGCCCTGTCATGTGAGTTGTTTTGATGAAACCCGCATGATAAGCCTCACTGGGTGTGACTCATAGGTGTGTCATTACCCTAACAACCCATGGTTTGAGATGTTATCCCACCCAGCCACATGTTTGTTAAGATCACATGGGTTTAGGTGTGAGTGGGGTTAAATCCCCTGGGTAAGGACCTCAAGACAGCCTTGTAAATGGCTTATAGTTGGTGTCTTCAGCCTCAACGATGGTCATTCCAGATGGACACAGATGGCATCCTTAACACCTCTCTCAAACTATCTGTCCTCTCTGTCTAAAATGTGAACATTGGCATCCTCAGAAGAGTGAGAATTCCTCCTTTAGGTGCAGGTAAACAACTGTGTTGAGCCAAGTGCTTGTGTGAAGACAGCTGTTTGGTCTCTCATATGTAGAGATCATATCACTCCTTACTGCATTGGACTGAATACACAACATTACTTTGCTTGGGTCTCGGTCTTCTGTCCTTGAGGTGAACTCATTTCACCTGAGTTTTTTGGATAATCCTGCCACGAAGGCACTATCTAATCAGGCTTTCATCAAGTCACCAAAGACGCATGAAGAAAAACCTCAAACATCTACCAGTGTAGAACAACAATAGTAAAAACATTGTTGTCCCATATATGAAGAAGCCTTTCGGCCTTGGGGTAAACTATCTTCAAGGAATCAGTGAGGTCCAGTTTCCTTTATTTCAGCAGTTGCTACTGCGATGACCTGGATGACTGAGAACCTACACAGATAGATAATTTACATATATAATGTTTAACATCAGCGAGCCAGATGAATAAAAAACCCACAAATAGATACAGGACCGTGTCTAACTCCCTTATTTTACTGCATAGTGTATGTACCATTAAACTCACTTCATATAGGTCTGGCTTATTGAGCACAATGAAAACGTATTGAAAGTAATATTCGGTAGAGTTTTCTCTGTTTGTGTGTATGGCGATGTTAACACATGCAGTACAGCTGTACAGTTGCCGACGCGCACAGAAGTACAGGAGGCGAGGCGCACAGATCTCGCCTGACAATAAAAAAGAACAGTGTCTCGTGGGCAAATGCACTCGAAATAGATGGGATTTGTAATTGATCCCGTGGTGGATGACGGTTAATCATACCAGTAAGGTGTTGGTAACTATGTGTGACCTAAAAGAATACGTAAAGATGATGGCGCCATACCTGATACCTGCTGTTTTGGCGCTGCCGGTTGATGTTGAGACTGGCAGAATGCGGAGTGAGCGTGTTTTGTTCGGGACTGCACTGACATAGTGGCCCAAAATGAGGAATGGATGATGACGAATCCTTGCAACAGCAGCTTTTCAAAGGGAGCTGGCTGATCTGCCGGGTATCCCCCTTCATCCCTGAGCCGCACCATGCCAGCCGGTGGGATGACCTAAACCGTATGTCGCCCAGGTACATTACAGGTACATACTGCTTCGTGTGTCTGCAGCAGGATTTGCTATTTGGAAAATAAGAGGCAAAAGGAGTGTATTTATAGCAATTTGCTGAATTGTACGTTGCTTGGGATGTATTAAAGAAAGTTGCGCAGCACGATTTTATGTATATATTTTGTGCGTACGCACTTTTCAAATTGTGTGAGTACTCCATCTTTCAGTATGAAAGCTGCGCAGCCTTTTATACGTGAGGCCTCTGGACATTGAAAAGTCCTAGATGCTAAAGAAGACTTAACGCAGTACACTTCATTCCAACTACAGGAAGAATAAAATTGCCTACAAGATATATTTTGGTTTAAAGAGGTTATTTCTTCCTAAAATCTGTTAGTCTCGACAGAAAAGGGGGGGAAAGGTCTTCTCTAAAGGCCAAATAAGTTACAAGTAACTCCATCATACTAAATTATACGTTTGTTTAACAGGGTGAAGGGAGAAAATATTTAAAATAGTTTTTCTTGCTTTTCAATCATTTACCACCAGGTGGCAATATCTAATCATTGAGTAAGTCATCCTGTAAGCCACGATGAGCTGACTCCACCCTGTGTGTGAGAGTGTATATGTGTATGTGTGTGCATACTTATTTTTACATCCTGATGGGGGCTGCAGCCTAAACGGCTAGGCATTTATTTGAGATGGTTCAGGGTATGGGACTGCAGAATGCGCTTTATCCTGACATTGTGAAACAGGACAGAACTGCAAGCATGCAGCAAAGAAGGCTTATAACGCAAACAGTGGTCAGTGAGACTTGCACTGGAATAAATATGTTGATGACATAGCCTCAGGTTTAAATAACCCTCTATGGAAATGTTACTGCAGTGAGACATTATGAGCACAAAGTGTTTGCAAAATGTGTATATGTGTGCCAGTGTGTGGTGGCTTACTAATCCTGACCCACTGCACAGGTAGATGTATTGTCTCAGTGTCCCCTTGCAGCCTCTCAGAAAGTAAGTCCTTATCCACAGTTGAAATAGTTTACAGATAAAAAAGGAAACCTTGTCTCACAACAGTGATTTAGTTGAATTTGTATGGCAGGAATTTCCAACATGTAGCGATGTGTGGAACCATTGTGAGTTTTTTCCACCAGGAGGCGTTATGATGTTGTTAGACTCACAAGCACCCTGGACAACAGGACAGTTTCATCTGGTATGAGAGACCCATTGACATTTTGGTGCATTGTTTGATATGCAAATAAAGAAATGTGACTAATGGAGCATCGAGTCATACAGTCTGCAGCTATTCACAGGTGCTTTAAGAACAGAAAAAGTCAAAACAGTTTAAAGACAGTCTCCTAAAACCCTAAAAGTGTGTTGAACAAAGATACCTCACTTAAAATAGCACATTTTGCTAGGAATACCATTCAGTATGTGTGTATGTGCTACACATTCTGAGGTATGCATCAGTTCAATTGATAATGCCGTCCTGTGATGTCATAAAAGTCTGATTCATAATTGTTTATTGGCATGCATGGTGGGCAAGGTATGAAAAGGGAGGAGTATTTTTCTTTTTTTACTGTTCGTGTTCAAAGCCTGAGTCACAGAGTCTTGTGTCTGCTGGTCGGCACAGCACACATAGAAACATAGAAACAAGAGGAAAACGTTGTGAACAAGAAAGCACTTTTATTGCAAGGGGAAACACTCCCAGGGTGTTAAACACAATAAAACTAAGCACAGCAATTTGGTTTATTAGTTTATGTTTAGATCATTCAAAGGAATATAATAAAAATGCAAACAAAACAGCAGCCTTCTGTTACTTGAATAACTACTCCACTACAGCAGTTGCATGTTGATTTATAGTCAAGGAATGACCCATGGGATGCTTGATTTTACTGTGTGTTGCAGTTATTGCGTAAGAGCAAACATAAGTTATGTAATTCTCACATGCATCTATAATATTCCTCACAGAGCCCTGGGGACTCAATGTGGGTGTGACTGCATGGTTTATTGTTTATCAGGATGGATACGGTGGGCGTGCCGGCTTCGTGCACCCAGGCAACCTCAAACAGGGGGTAAGTTTTAGGGTGCACACATTAAAGTGACCACCCTAACAGAAATAAAAAATAAAAACCTGTTTATTTTTTATGTACATCACCTATATGTTCAAGAATGACCTCTAATGATCGACTTGCATGTTGTCTCAGGACCTTTTGGTCTCTCCAGTCAAAAGTACTTCCCAAGGATTTAAGCAGTGCTGCAGTCTCATATTCACTCACAGATACTGGGGAAGCAGCCAAAAGGCTTTATCTTAATGCTCGAGAGTGTATGAAAGGCAAACAGGAGAATACAAGCAGATTGTATTCATTTGACATACTGTTATGATAGTGGATGATAGGTGTTATTTTGTGCAGTTGCTCTTCCAACCACAAATCCTCAACTTTCAATTGTTGTTTTGTATCTGGAGATTTATGCATCGTCTTTTTTTGGTTTGGCCATGCTGAAAGAGGTACTCGGATTCAGATCCTGCATTCAATATGTATATATGTATGTATGTACATGAATACATTATGAAAAATGTTTATGCTGTAGTTGGTTGAGTAATGTAATGTAATAGATTATAAAGTAGGATGTTTTTCCACTGATATTTAGTGGAGTAGGGGAACATTTATATCACGTAATTGAGTAGAGTACAAGAATCTTAAAAATGTTGTACAATACTCACGCAAATGGACGTTGTTTCCAGCCTCTACCTTTTTCCTGTCCCTGCATGCAAAAAAGTCAGTTGAGTGCAGTTTTAAGATAAACTTAATCCTAACTTTGAATCCTCATTAGTGGTGGTATGAGCAGCAGGAAATCTTCATGACCATAAGCTCCTCAGGGATATTGTGTCTCCTCTTCCTAAGTACAAGCTTGGATACGCTGGGGCCTATCCAAGCATGGATGGGTGTAAAACATACATTGGTTGATGGATTCATCTATGAATCATACCATTTGGCAGTGAGGAACTTTAAAAGAACTCAAGTAGCCACACAGCAATAACCTCCTCAGTACTTTTCATTGTCATGTTTTAATCCAAGTCATCCAACACGGTTGTTACAGCTTGTGCTCTTTTCTGATGCCTGTGCCTATGGGTAAGGCTTGTTTTTATAACTGCCAGCAGAATGCAGGTTCAGACAAGGCAGCAGCATATCTCACTGAGTATTAATCAAGTCAGATTTGGCACCCCATGTGAAAAAAAGAAGGAAAGTGAGGTTACAGGTAATTCCTGTCAGTGCATGTATTCGTGCAGAGGCTCTTGGAGTTGTAGGGAGTGGCACAAAAGCCCAAACTGCTCATCAATGAAAATCTAAGATGATAGCAGTGAACATGCAACACAAATCCCTCTTTTGCCAATTTTACAGTGTTTATGGTGGTTCCTTTTCTAATACAGAATAGTCTGAGTATGATTTGTTGGCACTTGTTTGAAGGACTATCTGTATGGGTATGAAAGGGTACAGAGACATTAATCTGAAATAACAGATGATGACAGTAACCCCTGATAACTGAAATGCGCTGCATGGAGACAAAAAGCAAAAAGGGACTTCACCCACAATAATGAAAACACCTCTGCTTAGCTATCACAGGGTACATCTCAAATATCCATTCAGGGGGAAGGAATCAACTCGCTTTCACTCAGCGTCTACCTGTTTCATTTTGACTATAGGTGAGACACAGCTGCGTTTAAAAAAGTGCATCAGTGATAAGGAAAACTGGTGACAACAGAATCCTTTCCCTCTATGTGCCCTCCTTGTTTTTGTGATGTTGTAAAACAACAGAAAATTGCTTCAGATAATCTTTGTTGATCTGTGCACCATCTGGCTGCAGGGGCCTTATCTGTGATTCACTGGAAACAGCTCTGCTAAAGAAAATCAATGACTACAACTTTACAAGCAAGACCTCCTCTGCACATTTAAAAACTAATTCAACAACCAACATTCAATTAAATTCAAACCTAATAGTTGGCAACATGAAAGGACTGCTCATTCAGTGAAAATGACTCCAGTGGCACACAGTCCATCTACCTGTGTGTAAATCTTGCTGACATTTTTGGAATGTGTGAGAGGTAGAAAGGAAGAGGGTAAAAAATGCGATGTGCTCATTTCAGATATCACTAGGGGTGTGGCCATATGCTGGGGTGTGTGTCATTCTTTTCTGAAAAAGGCTGCACCTGTACTTGCCCAAGGAAAAATAAGCCTTCATCTCAAGGTGGGGTGGAGGCAGCATAAATCAAAACTGACCATAAATCAGTCAGCCACCACCATATGAGGTCCAATGAGAAGGAAAGAACAGATGCTCAAGATGCTGCTTGACCACATCTCACATCGATATTTTCCTATATCTGTTTTGCTAAACTAGGATATTTGCCTTAAAGTTTTTGAGACAGTTCATATTCTCCCCAGTTGTGACAATTCCAGTGTGCAACAGGTCTGAGAATGCAAACAGCAAATGCTTGCGTTTACAAGAATATGCAGCCTTTGCACTTTCTTTTCTCTGCAGTGAACACATTCACCATGCAAATCACTGTTCATTGTGCAGCCGCCCAGTCAGGTTGCCATATCTCCTGAAGTTCAATACTTGGCCATGCCCTTTATTCAGAGAAAAGTGGAGCAGCTTGTTCACCAGCATTATTCATACTGAGGAGATCAACCATGGGAAAAGAAGAAGTAATTAATATAGAGCACCTCGGATGCATACTGCAGGGTGTGGTCACAGGGGTGGGTGGGGGTGGGCAGGGCAACGTGGGTATGTGGGAAGCTGATTAACGTACATCCCATCTTGGCTAAGAAAGTGCTCTCAGCAGTTTCAGAGCCATGCACTATTTGTTTGCCAACATCAACAAGCTGACAGACGTCAAGAACAAACAGTGAGTCAATATGAAGTGACTCCATTAGCAGCTGGTGAGATCACCCACAGAATGTGTGTGCAATTGCCTTTCATGCAACCTGCAAAAACAGGTCACCAAGAGAGCTCTTCATGTGCACAGTACAATACAGATATTCCACCTGCAACTCACAATTTCCAGAATATAAATACCATAAAGATATGTGTTAATTAGAGCTGGATTATAAAACCTGAAATTATTGCTGGTATTGGATTTTTGAGAACTATAGTATTAGGACATACTATATATGGGAGTGTAAATCGTGACTGAGACTCACTCATACATTTTTTTTTCTTTTTTGGAAAATAAAGAACATCCACTCAACAATATTTTTCTAAAAACCATGAAGAAAAAGCACATGCAAGTAAAGGCCCTATGGCTTGTCTCACTGTGATTGACTATGAAGACAGAACAAGAAATAATGAATAATTAAGTAATAGATACATGTGACTGACTCTACCCCAGCAGTTCATATTCTTAACATTGTATTCTTAACAAGCTGGGAAAAACCCTCATACTTATTACATTCAAATGTTATTTGAATGAACTTGTTGTTTTTAACAATTTTAAATGATTTTAATGACCCAGTTTGGCATTTCTCTACTGAAATTCATAGTTACTCACCAGCCAACACATACACCGATACTGACATTGCTGCAGTGAGTTCATATCAGCACTTGCATCACCTTCACTTCTTCTGCATGTGAGTGACACCCAAATAGTTTAACAAAAAAAACAGTGTCATCTTACACACCACTGACAGCACCAACGCCCAAAGTTGCACATATCCACCATAAAGTCATATGTCTTTCCTTGTGATTGGCAGTGGCAAAATTATTTAGGTTTCCAGAATTCAAGTAAGAGTGCTTTAATGACCTCCCCACCAACAAACATACTGTATATAAACAGTACATATAAGTGGTACAAACCTGAAATATAAACTGCATACTGTACCTTTGAAAATGTCACATCAATTATCTCCAGTTATTTCAGGGTGTGACACAGTGGCAGCTCAACATTAAAACAATCTGATACATTGGTAAAACTAAGACAAGCGTAGCAGAAGACACCTAATTGCTACTTAGGGATGAAATAAAACGATGGTGTGAAACATGCAACAATTGTTCTGACATTATCTTTGCCACGTATCACAATGTATGGACCTCCACAGTGACTGTAGATTCAAACTTCACTGGGTGAGGAACAACCCCAGGGCAGCCTGCTTTATAGATGTGCAGTTTGACTATACAGCTGCTGATGACAAGAGAAAATATATACCTGTCATATAACTGCTAAACGTAGGCAAGTTGCCTCATGCTCATGAGAGTGTGCAGGTACAAAGGCTGAGCCCCTGTCCAGTTCATAGCTGGGGTACATGTCAACCAAACATGCATTGCACATCAAAAGAAGTACTTTCTCAAATACTCTCCATCTGTAGTATTCAGTGTCAGGACAGGGGTTACATGATTAGTGATATGGAACGTCATCAGAACACCTGAGGTGACTATACTTATATAAGCCTGCAAAATCTGCGAGTGTAACCTCAACCTTCAAGCCCAGAGGATGAATTCCAATGCTCACAGGCCTCCAGCAATAAGATGTCAAGTGTTTGGTGCCATTGGCATGTTCCATGGCTGAAAGAGTTAAAAGATGGGTCATGTTATGAATGCCACCTAGCATAGTGGATTTCAGCTTAATCTTGAAAGAGAGCTGGCCATTATATCTGTGCACAGCAGGCACATTGCTCCAAAAAAAATAATATCTGATTGTGAAGGGGAACCATTTTTAGAATCAGGACACGATTTGGCAAACACAGGCAAACCAAATCAGACAAGCTGACACAAGCCATCGCAGTGCTCACAAGAGCACTTGCATTATTTCATACGGGATTCAGGCATTTTTGCCAGGGTGTGGTCTGTCTTTCCCAGATCTCATTAACAGTCACTGCTTTGATGCCAGTGTCATGTATTACACATACACACACACACACACACACACACACAAAAACACACACGCACACATATAAAATGTACGTGCACAGATCTATCCAGTTTCTGCTTGTCAGTGACGGATGAAGACAGCGAGGAATGCCACCTTCAAGTTCAGCTTTGCCTTTACTGCACCATTTTACCCCTTGGCTATTATAGTTCTGGGTGTGGTTGTTGAAGATTAGAATCGTAGAAAGGTGTATCCCACCAAATAGCACATTTTCTGCATGCTGAAAGATAGTAAGCATGTCAGATTGATAGCTTGCAGAAAAAGCAGCAAGGCCAAGGGTTATCTGCATTAATGTTGTCTGTCACTACATTTATAATTGAAAACATTTTTGTTAGCTCTACACAGTAAATTAAAATGGGTGTCAAATAAAGCTATGACTTTTAGGTTAAAGTCATTCCGCTTTAATTTAATTTATTTAAACCCACCTAGGTATTGAGGAATGCCTTTATACCGGGTTGTGGTGGTAAGGCAAATGCCTAGTTCAAATTGAAATGAAATAAAGGTCATTGTTTCTATTTTTTCAGTTAAAATTTCTTTTGCAATCTGGTTATCGGAAGTACACAACCCATAAGCATAGGCTGACATTCTTCCCTGGCGATCTGCTAAATCTCCACTTCTTGCTTGTTTTAGGTGGTTTGCCATCACTTTGGTCTTCAGTGAGTGAAATGCATGCAGTTTGAATAAGTTTTGTTGACCAAGTCAATATCCATTTAAAACCCTTGCCACCTTGGGCTGTATGTTTAGGTCCCTGATCATTTGCTGCATTGTCTTAAAATTTAACTAAAAGTATTAAACATAGGGAACACTGCACTCATAGTTACGATCTTGCACTTAATCTTCCTAATTAATCTGAAGGTGTGGCAAACATCATAAACTTATACAACTGAGTACATTTTCCCTCCAGCTTGATGGACTTGGTCCACACCCTTGTAGTGGCTGTTGTAGAACAAAATATTTCAGAGAACAGAAATTTGTGCAGATGTACTCAGCACCACACCTGAGTTACAGAAATCTACTGCAGCACAAACTATCAAGAGCTCAGTGGGATGTAACATCTCACACAACAAAACAATGATGCACTGAAAAGACAAAAGATGTATCAGTGAAAGGAATTTGTCATTAAACCCCTCATATAATAATTAGAAGAAAACATTTTGGACTCACTTTACATCATTGTTGTACTACAGTGTGGCCAGATGAAAACAAAGAGATGGACAGAGAAAATCAGTGAAATTTGCAGTTGTATTGTCAGATCTGTGATCAGATCAGATTGGTCTGGAATTCAGCCAAATGCAAAGTTGTTATAGATTTCATTTTCAAATACAACTTTTGCATGTGTTGCAGTTGCCCCTTTTGTGGGACGACACCCCATTTTGTGCTTTTCACTCTTTTTACCTGTGCCTTGAGGAAACTTAAACAGATGAATAAACTGATCAGCTAACTACTGTATCCCTACTGGAATAAATTAATTACATGAAAACACACATGATAATGTAAATTAACAGTCAGGATGATGAGAGTTAAATTTTTAAAATAAAATTCAATTATTTGGGTGTTTTTTTGGAGTGTTGTGCTTGGTTTATTTGAGCAAATGTAATCTGAACTCAGATGGCAACAAATACACTAATAAAACTCAAATCACATGTAATTTCTATAGTCACATAAAAATGATATATCTGATGCCAGCAGTTTCTGCTTCGTCAGTTGTTCATTATGAAGTAACACAGTATAAACTGCAGTCTTGATTCACATTCACTTCCTGTTTTGTGGGCATTAAACATTTGGAAAGTTCTTTGCTTCCATGGAACTGTAGTAACAGAACACAACAAACATGAAAGTGAACCAGCTTCACAAGTTCATTAACTAAGTCCTCCTTATTTTAATTGCCATTGGAGAAAAAATGGAAAAGGGCAGTCAGTTGCGCCAGTCTACACAAAGTTTATATTGGCTCTGTTGATTCAGCTATTCACAGTCAGCTGATCTGTCAGTTGTAAGTGGAACCTGGTCACACCCACATGATAACATTATAACTGCCTATCAAATCTTTACACCCTGCAACATCAGCAGCTACAAACCATCATGATACAAAATGGCTATTAAAAATATTTCTTAACAAAAAGAATATCCACATTACAAGGTCTATGAATTTCTAAAAGATCAAATTCTATATTGATATTGGTCCAGTAGACAGGCCTCCCAAAGTGATAAGAATATATGACATGAATTTGAAGATATTATTAATGTGTCCCAACTGCTTAGGACCTCACCCTTCTCACCAGAGTAATTGTGTTTTTCCACAGAGGTGGAGTTCTTGATGGGGACCCATATTAATGCAGCTCCCAGACCTCTTTAATTAACTTTTAAAATGAACTTTGTGAAATACCTACCAAAGTATGTGGTGTCTCTGTGTATTTAAGAGATGAAACTGTTTTTCAGTGTTTCTCAATGGGTTTGATTCACCTCCCTTGATCGCTTAGGTGTGGCACACAGTGCATGACTAAGTAGAAGCCCTTGCCCGGGCCAAGACAAGCACCACAGCACTACACCGGAGGTTGCAATCTGACGCTGTCCTAATTGGCACCAGAAAACAGCAAATATTGCTCATCAGCAGCAAGCCATACATATTTAATTACTCTTTCTTCTCTCAGTGGTTCCCCTTGCCAAGTTTCAGGAGAGTTAACTCCCATCTGAAAGCTGGTTCTCACAGAGAACCAACTTGTGAACATTCCACTACATGTGCTGACTAGAAAGCCTGCAATGTCACCTGTCATCGTTTCTGAAAAGTAAAAAAAAAAAAGAAAAGAATAAAACTAACAGGGTAAGGGCTTTATATTTAATACATCTCATTATCTCTCATTTAGTTACTGCACTTGCATAATAAATATAAATGATTTAAAATGATATGTGAATACAGCGGTTCATGCTAGTTGTGTACATACAGATCTTTAGTGTTGCAGGTCAGAAACCTTGTACAACAGATTAATGTTACAGTTGTTCAAGGCTTCTAACCTGATGTAGCTATGAGATCACTTCTGTCCATTTCAGCAAAAGGTTCAATGCTGTACTGTAGGTGTGTCGATAGTGAGAGCTGCTGTCATACTGGTCCACTCCACCTCAGGGCAGTGGTCTGCAGGTCATGTCTTGCAAGTTGCAGTGAAATTCCCTGACATTAGATAGCTGGCCACTCCCTAAACTGACAGTTAAATAACTTGATGAGCTTATAATGTTAAATTACCACCATCTGTCACTCTCATGACTCAGTATGGGTCTAGTTCCCCTTTCCCCTTAAGGTTTAAATTCCCATACTGAGAGTAAAGCACAAAATGTTACTCAGTGAATGCCTGCACTGTTAAGAACCTTTCCAAATCATCATCTATTTATGTTCAAGCAGTAGAGTCCTGTAGTAGCCTGGTATTGATTCTAAAATAAGAAAGGATTAATTATGAAGACCGTTTGTCTGGGTGGATGATTGACTGTACAAAATATCACTTGGATGATATTGGATCACAATGGAGGCAGTGAAGCTCCCCCAAACTTAACAGAGCCATTTAAGCCCAGACCACAGTGTTTCTCCATCTAAAATACAATAAGCACTTACTTTAACACAAAACCTTTTGCTCTCAATCTAACCAATCATGTTTGTGCCTCGGCTGAGCAAAGCCTAGTGTCATGAAGCAGATTTATTTTTGAACAGTTCAGTTTCAGTATTTTGACAGTTTAACAGTTCCAGCAGGCACAGACAAATGATGTCATCCTGTCAGTAGTGGCATCGGATCAGTCACGTGTCATTCTGGAGGGCGGCTTCAAACAGTATATTTTGTCTTCAAGTTGGAGGGCTTGTTGGAGAAAACATTTTCTCTTGAAGGTGTTGCTGCATTACAGCATGCAATGCACCCAAGCCTGACTCATTGCTTTTTGCTTGATAATTGGACTAAAGACATTAAAATAATAAGAGGAAAGCACACTGAGTGCCCCATGGTTACAACAATAAAGTAGTACACAATAAAGTAGATGGCCATGGTGTTGATGTTGCTATGTGTTGCACAAGAAATCCGTGGTTTTGATACATTTTTGTGTGCGATAATTTCACAGTGATAATTGAACTGATCCAGGCCTGCATAATGTGGAAACACCATCAGTGTGCTCTGTTTCAACTCTCTACGATGACTGCCTGCTACGATTTTTCATTCGGTCTGTGTATCTAGCTACAAAGTGGCCTGCAAGTGTAATTGAGCTGTTTGTGCCTGCAGCACTGTGGGGACTGGTAGGATGTTTATCAGGTCTCAGTGAATGCATGCAAACAATCTTTCTCCAACTATAATCAACTGAATTCCCTTTTCCAGTCTAAACCATACATGAACTGTACAATTAGTTAATGAATATTGAAGGAAACCAACAGCAGATGCAACAATGACAACGATGTTAAGAGTAAACATTTTGGAAACATGAACATACATTGTTTTCGTATATGCGATTCCCTAATAAAACGTTAATCAATGCAAAGATGTATGAACATACTGTATGGTGCATGTGTGTAGCTCTTAGCCTCGAGAATGCTGGTAGTGAGAGTGAACTGGTATTTTCTTTTGGGGTGTGACTCAATTGTGCCCTGCGGCTCATTTAAACACTACTACAGTACAGAGACTGAGAAGCCAACACCTATATCAAAGTTTTTTTCAAAAATATGTTTCAACAGGTATCAACAATTCCAGTTCTGTCAGAACAAGGAATCGGCCCTGCTTGTGTTCTTTCAGCTGCAAGCTGACTATAATGCAAAAGAGATCCAAGTTATAAACTGCATTTTTTAAGTTTAAGCACTTAAAAAGGTTAAATAAATACACATATGGTGCAAATAAATTTATAGTTTTAAGTAGTGAGACTAGTTAAACTCTGGGGATGATGGCAAGCAATTAAAAAACAGAGTATTGAAAAGAGTATGTACAGTGTCCAAAAGCTGCAGGCCTGAACACATAAGAACTGGGTGGTGCAATTAAACAAATAACTCTGGAATTCAAGACAAATTTCTTAGTGTAGATTTGTACTTTTTATACCCTATTTTCCCTGCTTAAATCACTGATTTCTTTTTGAAGACATTTTTACATTTTTGACATTTTTTAGAGTGTCACTCGCCTGTGCAGAGGTTACATAGCTCGCTGCCTTCAGGGAACCTCCTGCAAAACCAGTCTCTTTTTGAAGGTTATCAAGACTTTTACTCTTTGTATGCTACTTCTAAATGTAAAAGTGCTTTTGTTGTTGGTAGCACTAATTTGAGAAGTCAAATTGAAAGAAAAAGTGAGCCTAATTCAGATGGTCATCATATGAAGCTAAATTTGACCAGATTGGTCAGTGGTCTTTTGAAATGTATGCACAAATGCATGCATACAGTATATTAACATGCAAACATATAAACATATGCAGCATCAAATTCTAGAAACAGCTGGTCAGAATCTGTTTTTGCAAAGACAGGGATATTTGACTGATTTAAACTCTTTTTGTATTTATATTATATCCCTCTTGCAAAAAGATTCAGAAATGGCGTTGGATCAGTGACTGTAGCTCCCCATCCCATCCCTGTCAGTCCTTGAATCACAGACACTTCTCAAGAGAGCCCCCAGCTAATGCAGCCAACATGTCTTTCCTCGTCTCTCACCCCAGGCTCTTATGCCATTCCTCCGTGAGCAGCTGGGTGTGTCGAGCCCTGATCGCTTTTAACAGGTGGCACTGTTACCTGCATGACAAGCTGAGCCACTCTGCATCAGTCGGCCTGCCTCCAAGTGTACCTTCCAGATCCAGGTAATTGGTGGAGGGTTGAGGGGGAGGTGCAGAGGAGGCGGAGCTCACTGGGATGGAGGCAGATAAAAACCCATTCCGGACGCAGAGAAGACACTTAGAGGGACTTGACTCACCTCTTAGTGTGCTCCACTGCTCTGTCAAATCTCTCTCCCTCTCTGCTCCCACTTTTCTCTGTGAATTCTTTCTTTTCAGAAGAAACAAAACCAGCCATTATGGCCTCAAGGAGTACTATTATTCAGACCAGCTCTAGTCAAAGCCTTCGCCGTAGTGGAGGAGGAGGAGGAGGAGGAGCAGGAGGAAGTGGAGGCTTTTCTTATTCCTCAAGATCTGCCATTATACCTCAGGGACGATACACATACATCAGCACTGCAGGTGGCTCAATGGCAGGTGGTGGTGGGTATAGGTCAGGCGGCTTTAGTGCTGGATATGGAGGTGGTAGTTCTGGTGGAGCTTTTGCTTCTGGCGGTGCTTTTGGCGGTGGTTTTGCTGGTGGTTTTGGCAGTGGTTTTGGCAGTGGTGGTGGTGGTGGCGGTGGTTTTGCTGGAGGCTGTATCCCTCCCATCACAAATGTTCAAGTCAACCAGAGCCTGCTGGCCCCCTTGAACCTTGAGATCGACCCCTCCATCCAGACTATTCGAAACCAAGAGAAAGAGCAGATCAAGGGTCTAAACAACCGCTTCGCCAGCTTCATTGACAAGGTTAGTGTCACTTCTGTTGGTTACTAAAACAGCATCTGTGATGTCCAGCACCATTTCAAGAGAATGCTTAAAATCTTGTATCCGTTCTTAAATCGGCCATGACATGTCATATTCTCTGTTTCAACTGTGAATGTTTTGGATATTTTAGCTCTAAAATCATCTGGTTAAATATATGTTGATATGAAACAGTGGAGGAATATGAAATATTAGGAAAAGATGTTGGATGCACAGCACACAATAGAGTAAAGTGGTTTGTGTGAACAGCTGCAATGTATGGTCTCTAAAGTGCCACCTGGGTTCAGACCTGTATAATGTGCATACTAAGGGCATAGCAAGAGCTAACTGAAACCTATGACTACCAATTGTGGTATTATGTGGTATTATTATTCGTATGAATAAAATTCAGTTTTATAAAAGCCATATTGTGCATCAGCTAGCCTCTACAGTGAAGCTGCAATCAGACTACTGCTTCTTTACCTTCTTTTTGACTAATATAGGCCCCTTGCCAGCTGTCCCGCTGTGGGTTCTGAGGCAGGAAATATTAGAACGGTCATATCCAGTGACTGCTGGCTCTCAGCAAGAGGGGTAGAAGGGATCAGGTTATCACCTATTTCCACTGCAGCAAGGCTTATAAGCTTTCAGTCATGCTGCAGAAAGAGGACTTGATCTCATAATCATAATGCATTGTGTAATACTTAAACTTTTCAGTCAAAGCTTGAATTGACGTTTCAAAAAAACTTTTCATAAATCTCATCTGATATCAAGAGGGACAATACGATAATTGAGGGTTTTAGTTCACCCATCTATGCATGTATGAATAATTGAAGACCTCATAAAGAAGATGAGGGACCTTATCTCTCAGGTAGACATGACAAAACAAGGTAACCACACCCTGCATGAGAAAATGCTCAGTTAGCATTTTCGGTGGCATGTGCTTACCCCATCTCATCTGTCCTCACGCAGGTGATGTGATTCCTTATCTGTGAGCTCAGACTGTAACAAGTAGTAGTAGGAGGATAGTAAGCATCAAATTTTTAATACAGGATTTTTATGAAACAATATTAATACTCAAATGGTAACTCTTCAGAGCATCCTCACTCAGTGGAAATAGTTAATTAGCTGCAGCCATGTCGCATTTGTTACTGAGGGTTAAGACCAGCAAGTATGCTTCCCAGAGGTGAGGGACTGGTAATGTGAGAGGTTTAAGGGGAGGGGCTAGGCTGAGGTGTGGCACCATGCACCTCGCCTGGCCTTATAAAAAAAAAAGGGGAAAAAAAAAAGAAAAGATCACGGACACACACCCAGGATGGAGGGATGGGCCCTACCACTGTTGTCTTGGAACCTGGATCACTCCAGCTTAGCCTTGCATACATCTTCTGTTTTCTGGGAACAAGAGTTGAAATGTCTTGTCCCATATTCTGTCAGATATTCTGTAATGATGCTCTCATTGGAGCAAGTACAATTCAGCTATATTGTGCAGAGAGACTCCACTTTGTATCTATGGGCACTTTAATGCAGCAGCTGCCAGGCTCTGTGTGGTAAAGTCACACACAGGCGTGGCACATTGGAACACCTGAGAAAAGTAAAACAATGAAGACAAACATCTTTTGTTACCTAAGTGTTTCATCATGAATACAAGGAAGAGTAAATATTATCCATTCTGAGGCTGCACTGTGTCTGCAGCAAGAGGGGTGGTGGAGTTTATGGAAATGTTTGAGTGGCACATGAGGAAAAGAACAAAATGAGGAAAAAAGAAAAAGTATGCACATAAGACAGTTCCTGTTTTTAATAAAGGTGGAAGGCTGAGAGGAGGGGGCTGCTGCCCTGCACTGATAATGCCACCCCCTATGTTCAGTCTGCTAAATATAGCTGGCAAACGTGGCAATGCCTCTGCCTGGGTCGTCACCCGTGGTTATTTGCCTTGCCCTGTTGAATTTTTTTATGTTGTTTGATGAAAATGATCAAATAAAAACAGATGTTACCAAGTACACAAATCTATTTTATTTATTTTTTTTGCACAATTCCATGATCTGATTAATATGGTTTTGCAATCATATTCATTATTCCTTTCCCAAACTGATCTTGGATCTAAACTTGGCAAATGACTTTACCTTTTAGGTTCGCTTCCTGGAGCAGCAGAACAAAATGCTGGAGACAAAATGGAGCCTACTGCAGGACCAGACCACCACCCGCTCCAACATCGATGCCATGTTTGAGGCCTACATTGCCAACCTGCGCAGACAATTGGATGGGCTTGGCAATGAGAAGATAAAGTTGGAGGGAGAGCTAAAGAACATGCAGGGACTGGTGGAGGACTTCAAGAACAAGTGAGTTCATACCAGAGAAGACCATGTATGACACATTTTAAACAGACCTACGTTGGTTGATGAACACCAGCCATTTTCCATAAGCTAATTTTTCCTACAATTGTTTTGGTCAGATATGAAGAGGAAATCAACAGGCGTGCTGGAGTGGAGAATGAGTTTGTGCTCCTCAAGAAGGTGAGAGTAGCTCTGCATTTACAAAACCTGTCACTCCATCAATTCATTAACAACAGCAGAATGAATTATTACTTTTCCTCTAACCACTCACCAATTCAAACCACTTCCTTCTTCTATTCATGCAGGATGTAGATGGCGCCTACATGAACAAAATTGAGCTGGAGGCCAAGGTTGATGCCCTTCAGGATGAGATTAACTTCCTCAGAAGTATCTTTGAGGCGGTAAGAAAACAAACCAATCCTCAATCTGTTTCATTGCTCTCATTTTTGGGCTAGCACAAATTATTTACCAGTAGAGTGTCCAGTGAATGTTACCAGCAGGCACAGCTAAAAATTTTATATTGTAATATGCTGACTTTACTCTGCCTAAATTCAAACTTGAACTTTTAACCTCATTGTTTAATATGACATAAATGTCTTTTGCAGGAATTGCGTGAACTCCAGGGACAAATCAAGGACACCTCAGTCATTGTGGAGATGGACAACAGTCGCAACCTGGACATGGATGCAATTGTGGCTGAAGTCAAGGCTCAGTATGACGAAATTGCCAGTCGAGGCCGTGCTGAGGCTGAGACATGGTATCAGCAGAAGGTAAAGCAGCAAGAGAAACCAACATGTCTAATATGGAACACCTGCAACAAGATTGATGCAATCTGTAATAACATTTTAATTTTAAATGTCATTCCTTCAGTATGCAGAGATGCAGTCTAGCGCAGGCCAGGCTGGAGAAGACCTTCGCAACACTAAGACCGAGATTTCTGAAATCAACCGCATGATTAGTCGCCTGCAGAATGAGATCGAGGCAGTCAAGGGGCAGGTAGGTGTATTTGTTCACTGTGTATTGCAGCTGCAATTACCTGCATGAACTTGAGTTCAGTTCAATTGCAGACATACTGGACCAGCTATTCTCAAAATAATTAAACAATAAAATGTTAGTTCCTGAACACATGTTAAAAAGCAGATGCTGAACATTAGGCAGCATTTGGAGAAAGAAATCTCACATCTGAAGCTTCTGAAAACTTTTCAACCTGTCAGCGTGCCAACCTGGAGGCCCAAATCGCTGAGGCAGAGGAGCGTGGTGAGTTGGCTGTGAAAGACGCAAAGGCCCGCATCAAGGACCTGGAAGAGGCCCTGGCAGCAGCCAAACAGAACATGGCCCGCCAGGTCCGTGAGTACCAGGAGCTCATGAATGTCAAGCTGGCTCTAGACATTGAGATCGCCACCTACAAAAAGCTTCTGGAGGGAGAGGAATCCAGGTAAACCCACTGCTACTTTGGACTAATCAAGACATTTAATATTCTGCATCACATTGTGCAGGTAGGGGAATCAGCAGCTTAAGTAACTCATTCATGTAACTCTCTGCAGAATTGCCTCTGGTGGTGGATCTGCAGTCATCCACGTACAAAGCGCAAGCACCAGCTATGGTATGTATCGAGATATGTGTTTACAGTTTCATTCATGTCTAAGCCAGCTCTATAGTGACTATGGAAATATGACCAGTGAAATGTAGTTAGCCATCAGCAAATCAGTCTCTTTAATAAGTTTGAACAAAAAGACCATACAATACAAGAAAATTTCAAATTTCTGCCATGTCTTATGACAACCTCTTATTCCCATCACCAGGTGTTGGCTCAGCAGGAGGTGGCGGAGGAGGCTATGGCATCGGCAGCGGCATGAGCGGCGGCATGAGCAGCGGCATGGGCGGCAGCATGATCGGCGGCATGAGCGGCGGCATGAGCGGCGGCATGAGCGGCTATAGCAGTGGTGGCTTTATTGGCGGCAGCTCAGGTGGAGGAGCTACCTACACCGCAAGAAGCACCACCACCCGAGTCTCATCTGGCCGATTTTAAAAACACCAGTTGTCCTTGTTTCCATTCTTCTTTTACCCTCATTTCATTCTCGTCCTCTCGTTCCACTCATTATAGCTCCCATAAACCCACCTCTTCTCTCCTTGCAGAAACAGAGCACCTTCTGAAACATGCTCATTTTGACCATTCATACGGCTAGCAGATCCCTGTAATGGTAAAACTCTCTGGCATTTAGTTCCTATGTTGCTGCTCTGTGGCACCACATAGTTACAGAGAGCCAATTCTTACATCGAAGTACAAGCAGAAGCAGAGAGATTATTAGACTGGTAACACAAAGAGCAACAGAGATTTGAGTCAGTCCTCTCCTTTGATCAGTCAGCCAGGCTGTCTTTTGGTTGTTGGATTTGCTGTCGTGTAGACAAGAGGATACTTGTAGTGTCATGGCAGAGAATCCTTACAAGGCAACAATTGTTGATGACAAAATGACAACAGCAGTTTTGAGGCTGAAAGAGGTGTGGGTGTTGTGCTTTTCTTGAATTTATGAAGCATACATGACAGGCAACAAGCAGTGTCACACCAACGCTTCTTTTCACTAATGGCTTTTCTGTTGTCACACGTCGGTCATGTTGTTGTGCATTTTAACATCATCAAAAGCAGCCACACTCAACACTTCTATATTTGATTCTCCTCTTTTTCTGTTTTGAGAGAAAATGAGCTTTCCACTTCAGTATATAAGTGGTATTCACGCCTTTGCTTCCATTTTCACTCTGAATAAAAAGAAAACATGGTTAAGGCTGACTGGGACAACCAGATTTATTGTGAATTTGTACCATCAAAACACCTGGAATAAATCTGTGATCATATTCTTTTTGGCAGATCTCTTTGTCTTTATTGAATTTTTTGGTGTGGTATAACTTGAACTTGAAAGATACACAGTTTGTTAATTATTGTCCCCTCTTAGTGTCTTTTTCCATGGCTGTCAAGATTTTGATTCGCAATGTATATAGAGTTTACATTTTTAACAGTGGAAAATAGCAAAGTTGCTGTCACACTAAATTCATTAATTAATTTGAATGAGTTTCAGTTTCATACAGAAATACCTAAACAAAAGAGTTTTCATTTTCATTTCACAACTATGTTTGTTGAAATAAAAACTGTGGTTAGCACATTTTATCACCTGTAGCTAGCGAAAATAAGCCAATGTGAAAACCGAGTTCTGGTTCTGGCTGACCATTAATGTTCCAAGTCGGCTTGTTTTAAAACTTGAGTTCTGTAAAGGGGTCTGAAATGTGCACCTGATTGCTACAACTCAACATCCAAAACTTAGAAATCAGCTTTGATTATTTCACAATGAGGTCCTTAGCCATATAGATGATAAGTGCAAGGCCACTGTTCTTGTCATATTTCAGTGATCACAAAGAAAGAAGTGTTATTGTCACAATTCAGCTCTGTGCTGTTTCGCTTTTTCCTCTCGACCTACTATCCCTATTGTCACCATTCCTGTCTCAGCCCTGTTTATTCTGGCCTCTGTCTCCTGTCATTCTCCTGTCAGCCCACCAGATGGCCTCAGACTTTCCTTCCCATCCCAGTCACCTGATTGTTAGATCCACCTGCTCACCTGTGTCTCCTCCCATTCCCAGTCACCTACTCACACACCTGTTCCCAGTTTCCACATTATCCCAGATGTTCCACTAGCTCCTTGGCAGATCATCTGCTTCCTCCTGTACTGTCTTCATTACCTGTGTGTAGTAAGCTGTTTTCTGTATCTCCCTATGCCTTCTAGTCTATCCATCCATTTGTCTTTAGCCTGGTTTTCTTCACTTCATCCATTAAAGGTCCCTCTCTTAACTGCCTATGATTTCTACCAGCCCCAGCTCCATAACAGTTACTGAGTTGATTAAAAAATAAACATGAACCTTAGCCCTTGTGTTGGGTAATATTGACACTAAACATTTCCTGTAACGTCGATCACATACAGTGCAGCTTTTTGAAGTTAAATACATGATAAATGTAATATTCTAATACCTTTTCTTTTTACCTCTGATCACTGTAACTCATGTAACACCCTTACTGGACCATTCATTTTTTCTGCCAGGAGGGAATTAATTTAGACAGGAAATTATCATGGTAACAAAAATAAGATGACAAATTGTATTTCTGTTGCTAAAAGAAATATTTGACACAAAGCAAAACCAAGCATGAAATGTCTTGCAGTACATGGAACTAACAAATAGGTAAAACAAGTAAAAATGTATGACAGATTTTGAATCTGGAAAGAATGGAAAAATAAAGTCAGAAACATATATAGACTGTGGATCATGAGTGTTGTGCATTCAGGAGGTATTCAGCATTCAGACCCATTCATTTTGTTCACAGTTTGAAGCCTCATGCTAAAAATATTTTAATTAATAATCCCCCCTCATGAATACACTTAATGACAATGTGAATATGAAATTCCCTTAACCTTAACTGGTCTTCCTGCCTCTGAAATACACTCCCACAACTTGATACTGTCACCACCACGCTTAGCCATAGGGGTCGGGCAGGTGATGTGGTTTGCAGTGCCTGGTTTTCTCCAGGTGTGATGCTTAAGTCTTGGTTTATTCAGACGTAAAAATCCCATTTTTCACCATCTTAGAATTTTTATGCTGTATTGGAAACTCCAAGCAGCCTTTATGTGTTATTTTGGGAACCTTTAATGGAGCAGAATTTTTTCTGTAGCCTTTCCCACATCTGTACCTTGACACAGGCCTGCCTGAGCTCCACAGGATGTTCCTTCAATGTCCTGATTTGGTTCTTGCTCTGATATGCACTGTCAGCTGTGAGACTTTTGATATAGATGGGTTTGTGCCTGTTGTAATCATGTCCAATTAATTGAATTGCCCAAAGGTGGACTCAAGTGAAGGTGTAGAATCATGAGGCACTATAAGTGTAATGGCAAAGGATGCGGAAACATACCAATGTGATGTTTCAGTTTTTCCTTTTCAATAAATTTGCAAACATTCACCTTTGTTTTAACTTTGTCATTGTAGGGATTTGAATGGAATTGGAAAAGTAATGACAACAATTTTAGCATAAGACAGCAACTTAAAATGTAAAATAAGAGAAGGGGTGTGAATGCTTTCAGCATTAGGAAACCTGAACAATTCTTTTTTTCTGTTTATCTTTTCACTTCTTTTAATAGAAAGAGACAAGCCTGAACTCTGTCCCTCTGCTCAACAGGCTTAGAGACTCCGCTGTCTAACATGAAGCCTCTCCTTCTCGTGGCACTGCTTGGATGCCTTGATAAATACATTGCATTTTTAATCACAAGTTTACTAAATGTACTGTTTATGTGCATTGTTATCCATCATTCACAGCCACAGTGTTCACTGAGCTCACTGACAAGGTGAAATGGTGCGCCACATCAAACCAAGAATATCTGAAATGTGAGGCCATTGCTGCTTAAGCCCCTGCCTTCTCCTGCCAGAAGAAAAGACCCTATCAGCTGTATAACTGCACTTAAGGTAGAAAGAGATTGGTTATCCAGGACTAATGTGTCACGTGAAGATTATAATGATTATGCTAAGGTAATAATGATAATATTATACTATTAGAATATTTCTAGGTTCTTTCCAGCTCTGCCTCGAGCGCTAAATTTGATTTAATCTTTCAGCCTGTGAAAAATGGCTGATCATTAATAGACCCATTGCGATCACTTTAAATTTCTATTTTTATGAATTAATCAGCTGTGGAAGATGTATTTAGATTTTTTACCAAAGTAAAGGCGCTATAATGTATCATGATAATGTAAATGTAATGTTGTATCCAATTGGAATTCTCAAAAATTCTGCATTCAAAATCATGCTTAAGTAAAAGAGATACAAAATGAACCAGAAGTAACTAAACTTACTTACTCATTATACAGGATGGCCTCTTTCAGTGTGTATAACAATTGTGTACTGTAATTATTATTACTATCAACGCATTATTGTGTAAGTTTTAAGGCATTAAACATCTTATTAATCCCACAGTAGTGTCAGCCAAACCCTTTTGATATGTTAATATAGCAACATTTACATGAGAAAACTATTTACTAATTTACTATTTACTTTATATACTAACTTGTGCCCACAGCTCGGACCTTCACTCATCTATATTAAGTGATGGAGAGGAGTGCCCCCAGCCCCCTTATTGGAGCCCCAAAGCATTACTAACAGATCCATGAATGATTAACCCATAACATGGCTGTATGTCTCTTTATCTCACTGGTTGCAGTCTCAGTGACCAGTACCAACACACCTCTGAGACTGAAATGAACTCTCTTGTACTACCTTGCCACATTCGCAGCTTTTTAATGTTAGTTAGTAATTTAGTCTATGATAAACTAATGAACTATAATAAGCTATAAAAAGCAACCAGGCAAATGTAGGAGGGTAAAAATTGCAGTCTTTTCCACTCAAGTTGTGACACAAAGTACACATGTCACATACACTGTACCAAAGTAGAGCAATTGAATACATCTGACATATTTCATTACTAGTAAAACACCCTTCGAGCTGCTGGAGTAAGCAAACATCATGCTGCTGGTTAGCAAGGACCTGTGTTAATTTAACAGGCTGGTGAAGCAGATGCCACCACATTGGATGAAGGGGACACCTTCACTGCTGGAGGCCCCGGCTTCAGTCTGCAGCCCATTATCGCTGAGGAGTATGGCCCCTGTATGTTTACAAATCAGCTGTCCTCAATGATAAAACAAACATGGGCATGTGTTTTTGTGTGAAATTGAATTTGTTTGCTGTTCTGTGTACCCAGCCTCAGACATCTGTTTATACGCTGTTGCTGAGGTGAAGAAGAGCACAGGATTCGGCCTCCAAGACCTTCGGGAGAAGAAATCTTGCCACACTGGGTTGGACAGATCTGCATAGGAACTCTGTTGTCCATGGGTATAATGCAGTGGGACAGTGATAAGGAACCAGCGGAGCTGGGTGAGTTGAAATGTTTCACACAAACCGCTTATTATTTTTTTATTTTATTAGAGTTCTGTGTTTCAGTCACAACAAAACAAAGTAATATAAATAATCATATGGACACCAATTGGCCAAGGAAGCTGGTGCAGCTGCCCCCAGACACAGACACCAACCTGTATCTGGGTTCAGAATTCATGAGCATCAGAGGCTTTCTTAAGAAGAGTGCTTTAAATACAAATAGAGATAACACACATCACTGTTACAAACACATTTAAGAATTTCTAATACAGTTCAGAGGGACATGACCACCAGACCTGCTGAAAACTCAAATCAAAAATCAAATCAAATCAACAGTTATGTATCTAGCTACACTAGAATGGAATTTACTCCCTCATCATATCACTCAAGAAACCACTCAAAATCAGTTTAAAATTAGTTCCATAAATTCATCCATACTTCATCCATACTTTAAGTTAGTTATGGATGTTGTTTTCCAGGTGTTTTCAAAGGCGACCTATGTAGGAGTGTAAATTTGTGCAATGTGTTATATTTACAAGGTCAATACTCTGTAGTGAGACTGGCACATTGAAAGAACACACAATCGTTACCGACAACAGCGACGGCCAACACTGACTGGCTTTCACAGCATCTCTCATCTTCAACAACATTGTTTCCTGCACATCTGCCATTCTCCTTCACTCCACTTCCACTTTCCAAAGGTAATGGGCCGGCATGGGCAGTGTCAGCTGGGGTACTGTCTGCTGATTATGAGCTAATCTGCCCTGGGAGGGATCCAGTGCCAGTTCACTTCATGTCACTTGGCCTGCGAATCTGCCGATGCTGTGGTGACTGCTCCAGAGAAACGTAGCAAAGTGATCCACTTTCTCCAGAACCAGCAGGTCAATGAGAAAATAAAGTCTCTTTTAGTTTGTGCTTGTGTTCAGGTTTACAGGCATTACCTTAGCTTCCTTTAACTGAAACTGATTAGATTAGTAGATTAACAATAACAATCAATAATAATCATTTACAGGCCAAGTTTGGCAGTGTTCCCTTATTCAGACTGTTCCTGTCAGAATGGGGAAATAGCCTCCTTTTCCATGTCTCCACAAAATGTCTCAAGGAGATTGTACTTGGAATAAACTATGCACTATGCAGTTTTTGGGACAGGACTACATGAATGCCATGGATTCACTCAGACAGTGCAGTGGAACCACTTCAGGTTTGTACCATGGGTTGAATAAAGAGGAACAGAACACAAACAAACTATTACACACTGATGCCATAAAAAATAAATGTGTGCTCTGATGTCTCAGCGCCCCCTTTTCTGTATTTTCTGTTTCCAACAGATCAGGAAAAGGCTTGCATTTTCCATTCCTGTCTGCAAAGAAACTCGCTGGCAGTGCTGACCATGACTATGAAACTGAGATGCTACACTATCTTTGTTATTAGATGAACTGTGCTTTGTTCACATGTACCTTTTCTACATTTCTCCAGCAATGCTTTCTAAATGCTTTTTGTGGTGACTGTGACTTTCTGTGTAATGTCTTGTGCATTCATTATTAATGTAAGAAAACATCATAATTGTGCCTGGTTTTCTATAAATACAGCAATGCATGTAGTGAACTAGCACAATGCGCACAGGATCAGACAGGATCAGGATCACATTTTTGCCCTGCTGTCACATCTGTTGACAAAAGGCACAGCAACGCGTGCGAGTTCAGGAAAATGGCTCAAGGATAAAGGTTCAAATTATTCATTTAATGAAACAATAAATTTGTACATTCACATGTACTATATCCTTTCATCTCTATATTTTTCAATAGCATAGAATTTTTTCTGTTGTTTATCTGAAACAGACTTTGAAAAGTAAGTTTATAGTGACATTTATTTATTTTATTTGAACCCAAGCTCTCTGAAGTTATTAAGTTATTAATAGTTAGTTATTACCAGTTATTACCAGCTAATAGTATGTGTGATCGGCTTAATGAAGCTTGCAGACAATTAGGATTCCTCAAATCTAAATTTGAAATCATAACAAACTTTTCATGATTTTGACTGGTGAAGCAAATAATAAGGATAATATTTTCTGTCATGCCCTCTGCCTCCTAATCTCTCTCTCTCTATCTTTCCCTTTGTGTGAGTGTTGTCTGACTGCAGAGCCAGGTGTGGGGAGACACAGTCCAGCCTGCCCAGCTATTATGCATCTCTTCATTATCTATCTGCTACTTAAACCCACTCCAGCTCTTCTTTTGAGCCACTTCATTTGTTTGCATTTTTGTTGTGTATTTCTGAGCAAAAAGCTAATCCTGATCTCTTTCTTCAGTGCAAGTCAGAGTGTGTCCTCTGGGGACTTGACATATTTATAGTAAATTTAACACCATCCAATAGTTGAAGATAGTCAAACAAACACACACACAGTCCCACTCCACCCCACTCCATCAGTTTGCGCCCTTTGATATAAGCAATGGCACGACTTTGTTCATCATAAAGAATCTCATGCTGCCCTCTAGTGACCAGAGATTCAATGAAACTTTGGGCCTGCTTCTTCAAAAATCTTTTATTGTTTATGTTTAATTATTATCTGAACCCACCCTCTCACTGTAACATCATTAAGTTAACAATGTGTCTCTTTTTTTTAACAATATTTTATTTTAAAGCACTGAAGCGGGCTCCCACAATAAAAGCAATGGTCAAAAATAAATTCCCACATCTTAGAGAGATCCCTAAAATTAAAAAAAAAGAAGTCCTAAATTGTGCTATATATTTCCTTTACATATTATAAATATGTTACACAAAAACACAAATGAGACATTAAACTTTACCATCCAAGTGAGATAAAAGATAAAATGTAACTGAGGACGTTTCTTATCCTTCAAAGTTACTATGCTTGTGAGTAGTATGTTGTATGGATTGTAATTTTGTAGGATTTACTATTACCTGCTGACTGTAACCAAATTAAAGCTAATCATTAAAATGTGACTGTATATGATAAATCAAACATTTGACATTTTAGAGAAAAGTGAGATGTTTGCTGAAAGTCGAAAGTCTCACCCTTTAGTGAACTGCACAAAACCAGGACTCATTTATATATATATATATATATATATATATATATAAAATTTTGTTTAATGGTGTTGTTGACCTTTACAGCATGTGGAGGTAATAGAACACCAGCAGGAGTCAGCACATCACACCTTCTACATGGCTGTCACACTGGGGTTGTCAGGGTCGAAGGTCATGATCTCCATGTGGATTAGACCTGATTGGATTAAAAAAACAAACAGAAGGCATAGGTTTATTTTAAGGGAATATTTCACACGGTCGACTCTAGCATTTTCACACCAAATATAATTTTTAAAAAAGATTTAATAGGATAATTCATTCTCTGTTCTGGTTCAGCTTTCATGTGTGCATCATAAAGTCAAACCTCAGTGGTCACATGTCACACAGCCACACTTACTCTTCCACTCCCCAATAGCTAACTCAAGGCTCTCAAAGGAGTCATCATAAGGCTCAGAGTCTGGCTCACACTCTGGGTCATGGTATTCAGCCAGGAAGGGGTGGGACAGTCCCTGCTTCGCTGTCAGCCTTGTCTCGGGATCAAGCAGCAACATCCCCTCCAATAGGTTTACAGCTGTAAGCATCAACACAAACAATAGGAAACTTCTCATTTGTCACAATAATTCAAAATAACACATCAACCTCTGTTTGGCCATGAGGGTGAGGTTTCTGCCTTTTTGACACTAGGCTACAGTAAGAAAATATACTATCTACTACACTACTATACTGTCTATTTCAACAAAGTCAGAGGAGAGAGGTTGGGTGAGAAGCTTTTGTTTTTTAAAAAAATTAAGAGTGGAGAATGATGGTATATCTTTCTAGAGAAACTTATGCAAAGAGAGTAAAGCTAAAATTACAATAGCAAAGAGAGGAAAGTCAAAAGAAACAGTTTTCAATTTCAACATTATGTGATTCATTTGACATCAACAAGTAGAAGCCGATCAGTTTACCATTTTCATCCATGGATTGAAACACTTCCTTGAAGTTTTTCTTCTTTTGTGTTGGGAGACCTTGCACATATGACTGTGCCTGGAAAACAGGTAATCATGGTTAGATTTTATTCCAAACCAAGAGATCATAATAAAGGACATTACAACAACAGCAAAGATAGGCAAATGAAAGCTGTCACTTTTCAATGGTATTTATTAATAATCTGCTTTTAGATACCAAATATGTAAGGTGCAAACTGCTGATGTTAACTAGAAAAATTAGGTATGTGTACAAAATAAAACTCACATCTTTACTCTGCATCTTTTGAACTAGGGAGGAGTCTGGTGTTCCTGTCAGGCGGAGGATCTTTTTCAGCTGGTCAATACCTGAACAGGCTGCTTAAGGAAGCAAAGCATGTAGACACCATGTAGATCTCATGTCAGATCTCAATCAGATCAATCAAACATTTATGCAAGTCTAAAATTATTATGACATAACACTGGGACATGTCTCTGAAAATTTGTTTTCAACAGTAAAGGCTTATTGGCACATTTCAACTGAAAATCTATCTAGAGATTTAAAGTTGGGGAACTCACAGTGAGAATCCTACATTGACCATCATGCCCACAGTTAAAAACAGTCTTTATGTTGAAAAATTGTCTTCAAGCACAAGCCAAGATGATCTTAATGACATCATTCAGCTCCCTCCACTGTCACAGAGGCCACCCGAAAACTGTGTCGCAGTCAGTTTCCGGCTGCTGCAGTTGAGCATGCACAGGTACAACAGTACAACACAATGAGCTGGCTGTGTGAGGATACTGTCATGTCCTGGGAAAAGTACATGGCCAGTAATCATCTCTGCCAGGATACAGGCGGCTGACCAGACATCCACTGGGGGAGGCAACATAGAGAGAATTTTAATCATAAAAATGTTTTATCATGGCAGACTGCAATGCTCTGCTATACAAATGAAATGACTGTCCATATTAAAGGAAGACAAAATGATTACCTGTCTGACTGTAGTGCATCCAGTTGAATATGACCTCTGGTGCTCTGTACCAGCGGGTCACAACATAACCTGTCATTTCACTTTCTGTCTGCCTTGCCAATCCAAAATCCAGGATCTGAGAACAGTTGTCACAATAGCTTGAGTGATGCTTATAATTGATTTTTTAAAGGTCAAAGAATTTGTTTAAATTTTTGCATTTCAGATCACCTGCAAAGGGTGAGTTTCAAAAGTAAAATGTAAATTACAATGTTTTCATAATGTAAAGCTGAAACTAATCTTTGCCTTTTTTTATTCCAAAACGTACCTTTAATTCACAGTTCTCATTCACAGCAAGGTTACCAGGCTTCAGATCCTAAAATCAAACCATGGAAGGTTTCATATTATGGCGTGTGGTACATACACTGTGAAAGTTACAAAATAGCTTGACATTTTGGGAAATAAGCTCATTTCCCCTGGAGAGAGAGACGAGAAGACTGACACCATCCCCTTCTGTGTGTGTGTGTGTGTGTGTGTGTGTGTGTTTGCTAAATGTGAGACTGTCGGCAGCAGCCAGTTATCTTAGGTTAGCATGAAGAGTGCAGACAATGAGCTATTCCCTTAAATGTACAACTCAAGTTGACACACACTGTGAATAGCACTCAAAGGCTACAGCAAGTGGTGTGGTGTAAGAAGGTGCAAATACCAACCCGATGAATGATCCCCGCAGAATGAATATACTGTAAAGAAGGAGAAAATACATTATAGTACATGGACACATTCAACTGTTCATACACAGTAATGCTGGTTAGCAGAAAAGGCAGATCCACATGCTTAAATGACTTCTGGGCTCTCTAAATGGCATGGTGTGGAGATTTTACAAACACCCCCCCCACCCCCACCACACACACACACACACACACACACACACACACACACAATAACAAAAAGTGTCCACCCGCAGCCGGTGGTGAGGGCTGAATTTTTGGGGTTTTTCAAGTCTCAGGAAAGAAGATCCCAGGGCTGACAAGGTTTGAAGCTCAATTCAAAGCGGCCACATTTAAACGACCAAGTTAGTCCTTTTTCTTTTAGCTCTTCTGAGCACTCTTGGCTACACATTAACTAGGTTGAAGTGGAGACACATAGATAAGTATCAAGCGCACTCTGTTTGTGAATGGCATTTCCAGCCCCAAACTGAAAGCATTATGATTAATATGCTGGTGAGACATCAGTGGATACATGAAAGGAAAGCAATAAGAGACGACAGATGAGAGGGCTTGCTCTGCCAAGCTGCTTCCTTGAACTTCCTCTGATAACAAATGGATCTACAATTATGCCCTCTGTCATTTTCATCAGAATATTCACAGACTTTCCTCAGTGTTAAAATACTTCTATTGATGTGCTATAATTTATACTACAGAGCAGTTGATACCATTTACATTTAAATGGTCTAATATACAACAGTTTTGCTATTGAGGGCACCTTCTGAATGGGTCAGACCTGGTTTCATTTTTAGTGTGGTAGGTCTTATGGTGTACAGATACTTTGACATGTGCTTAGATGGCTGCAAATAATTTGCTATATGTTTTGTACAGTATATACAGACACTGCATAGCTATGTATGTTCATGCAGTTGCACAGGTGTGGAGGGGGAGATGGGTGATGTGGCCTCAGGATCGCATCCCTGCAGATGGTGCAGTCAATCTGGACTTGACAGGCCATAACCTCCAGCACACACTGCAGTGTTCTGCAATAACTGGTTAGGTCTGATGCCCAGGCCATGCTTGAAAGCAGTTTTTGTACTGGACCATCCTGGTGAAGAGAAAGCTGAACTTTAAGGCCAGGCTCCAGGTTGCTGAACTTTGTGTCATTGCCAGCAATTTGCCAATTTGCAATTTTGGTTTCTACTTTTTGGAGCAGACTAAAAAAGAAGCATAAAATACAGGAGGAGCTGTATACTGAAGAAAGTCACACATGGTGGTTTGGACATATGATAACTCAAATGCCTCCCAGTTGCCATTCTACTATAAAATTCAGTCACTTACTTATTACTGAGGGCAAGATGAAATGGGCCTTTAAATCGTCACATTCAATGCTAATGCAACTGACATTTTAACCACTATCACTGTCCACATACCACCTGATGCTTCATCTATTTACAGTACACACACACACATTCCATCTGTTCCTGGTACTTTGTACTCACTTAATCACACTTTGACCATTTCAGTGCCTCAGTATTGAATCTTGAGACCCTTTCAACACTTTCATTCCAACTCACCCTCATCTCCATTCAGCAGTTAAACTGAAAATGAAATGTCAGCTTTTGACATTAAACTTTAGCCTTTTCTTATTTTTTCAATACATTATTGATTAAAAAATGTATCTTAGTATTAACAGTAAGTGCTGCGTTTGCCACTATGGGCGTCATATAAATGATCTTGTAAAATAAAGTCTATAAGTACTTTCATACTTACCTTGAGTCCTCTCAGAAGCTGGTAGAACAGGTACGTGATGATGCGCTCTGTTAATCTCCTCCTCTTCATGATGTGGCCCAGATCCTGGGCTACAAATGGCATTACCATATAACTAAAGTGAGAGGAAGAGAGTCAAACAGCAAGAAAGGGAAAAGATAGAAATGAAATAAAATAAATGAACAGGTATGGTGTAGTTGACAGGAGTTCATTGTTGTGGTTAGGATATACACCTGCACAAAAACAAGCAAAACAAACATGAATAAGCTTGAACATTTCATACATGCATGCACATGCACACAGGTTACAACAAGCTGCAATAACATGTGGAAGAATGTGGCTCCTTGCTCTTAACTCACAAGGTTTGAAATTTTTCCAGGGTGGAGTCGGGTGTGAAGACGTCAAGGAGGCAGATTACCTTTAAGGAAAAAACATTAACATAAAATGTAACTGTCAATACATAGATCTATGAAACTTCTGCACACATTTCTAGAGTTAGTAACACTGCATGCCACGGAGTAACATCAGGATAAATGGAATGTTTCGGTAGCTCCTGCAACTCCAAGGCATCACAGCTGCTATATTTCATTGCTCCCAGAGATCTAAAGGATTTGGTCATCTTCAAAAAGTTTGACATTGCACCAGGCAGACAGCTCCTCTGTGAATTCCAAATCAAAATTCAGAAAAGTGACTGCACAAGATAAAACAGATCTTGGGTCTTTTTCTGATGTGCCTTCATACGACAAAGGAAACATGAGACTAAGTAAATTGATTATATTTAATCATTTAGTAAAGATTAAGTAGATTAAGTAATAGACAGTTAAGTAAGTGTTCCTCAAAAGTTTTCAGTGAAAATACTGAACCACGAGGGTTTAGCAACACAGAACACTATCTTTTCAGGCAGAAGATTATGGGTGTTTGTTGAATGGTCAAAAAGTTTTCTTTGAAAGAGAGTGAAGATTGTGAGATTTTTGGTCTTTTTTACGTATGTCTCATTTAATTGTTGGTTTAATCATCAGTCTTTGTATTGTAGTACCAATTGTTTAAAAATATATATATATATATATATATATTGAAAAGGAAAGCTATTCAGTAGCTCATCTACATCTCCCCACTTTACATGATAGATACACAATTAACTTTTTCATGTTATTGTGTCTAAAACTCACTCCATATTCCACCCCTGCCCTCTTTGTGTCACACTCTTACATTTTCATGCTGTATGTGACGGAGCAGCCGGAGTTCCCTGTAGGCCCGTTTTGTGTGGATGAGGGACTGGAAAGGCCGATACAGCTTCTTGATGGCCACCTTCTCCTTGGTCTTCTGGTCGATGGCAGAGCTAGGTGGGAAAAAGAAAGAGCACTGAGGAGAGGACATGGAGCAGGGCAATCAGTTTGCCCATGATATGACTCACATTGTTGCTATCATGTCGTCTAGGCATAATTGTCATCTTCAAGCTATCCATAGAATATATATATATATGTATAAAAATGTTGGCACTGATTGTAATTGTGCATGAGTTAGCTTCCTTTCTATGTGCTTTCCATCAAGACTTTGCAGAGCATTGAGGTTTTGGGGAGTTTCTGTTAGAGTTTATAAGGTGAAAAGATATGTTGGAGGTGTTCGAATAAAGGTTCAAATAAAATTCATGGTGTTCTTCCACAAACAAAATATATTTGAAATCTACAGTATGTGTATACATGATCTGATATAAAACCTTCAGTCAGTAAACCATTCAGGGCTAATGTCCCTTCTGACCAATGAGTCATGAGATCTTGTCTTTCAGTGTCTTATCATTTCACAAAGCTGTGTCTCAGATATCTTGGATTCCTGTAGGGGCTCCTCTGTGTTGGTGGAGGAGATTCCTGAGTCTCCATGGACCTGCATTGACTTGCTGACTTGCCTAAGGCAGACAATACTGCTTCTGTTAGCAGATGTCAGAGTCATCTCTGCCCCTTAGAATGCAGGCTTAAGGCCCACATCAATCTAGACAGTTCATAGAAAATCATTTGTTTTGCAAAATAATTTAATATTGATAATGAGCTACGAAGGCAAGTACCTTTGACCATTTACAGCACACAGTTAAATGCAGATTTCAGATACTGTTCTCTTCATTCCTTATTTTGTAAAGCAAAAGGCAGTGGATCTTTCTTCTTTAATAACACTGCAATAACTTTATAATTATCATAAAATATAGACATGAACGCTGTATTTGTTCTGCATTATATACAAACAATTAAGCACATGCTAAGGAAAGGGTCCTGTTGTGTAAAATTCAAGAAACAATATGTAATTGCAGACTTCACACAACATGGCAGCATTACAATTTTTTAAAGGTCCACAGCTTTGTGCTCTACATAATACAGGAGGACTGCCATAGTCTCAGCGGCTCCTCCTTTGTCAGCATCCTAAATTATGGGTTTCCTCCGCGGGTAAACTCACCAAACTGTCCCGTAAGCTCCGGAGCCGATGGCCCGCAGCGTCGTGTATCTCTCCGGGATGTCCCACGTCGTTTTTTGTACCTCCAGTCTGTGAAAACCGGGTCTGACGGGGGAATCCTTCACTGAAGAGTCCATGGCGCTGTTTTGTTTCCGTTTTGTAGTCGAGTCTTATTGTCATGAAACGTGTTTACATATGTGGAGTTTCAACCTGACAGGTGGGAACTGGCAAGGAAGGTGAGAGCGGCGCCAGGGAACGCCCCAGGTTTTTTTTTTCCTCCTTTTTTTCTTGACAGATTTTGGTCTTATTTTTGCAGGGAGCATTGAGCATTGTCAGGAATCACGTATTATGCTCAATAGCTCTACAGATCCCGCTGCTGTTTGCTTTAAAACAATAACTGCAAACTTAGTTGGGTTTTCTCCCTTTTCTTCTGACCACTTAATCATTGCTATCCTAACAATTATCAAAATATATGTAGTAGATATATGTGCGTTTTATTTCCCAGATAGTGATTCATAGTCAGATAATTGTAGAGCATGCTATGCAACATAGTGGCATTATGCTTATGTGGGGTTCATTTGATCAAAACAAATCTGTTGTATATAACCTTGTTTTACAGCCAGATCTCCGCAGCTCATTATTTTCTGCAGCAGATGTCATCAGTTAAAAGTTATGTTCATAGATAATTCTCATAAAATAAAAAAAAAAAAAACCAAACAAAACATAGACCCCAACAGAACATTGGCGAGTGTGAGAGGAAGGTTTGATTTTAACAAAACTGAATAATTTCATTTCAAAATTTCCAAAAATCAAAAACAGCATTAAAATCCTGACTTCAGCATTAAAGGAGCTGAGACAAAAATTTTGTCAAACAGTATTTGGCAATGGGGACAATCTTTTTGGTTTGATTCGTCCCCTTTATCTCCTGATAGGGGCGGACACCTAGTGTCAAACAGAAGTAAGTGTTCTATTCGCACGACACTCCCTTGTTGTATTTAGAGTTGTAGTGATAGATAGATAAATACTTAATTCAATGTGCTCTGACTATATCAGTAACTTAATTATAAAAGTAAGCTTTGCATAGTTTAATGTAGATTATGTTCGCCTTACAGAAAATATATAATCAGTACAGGATACCGACAGACATTTTTTAATCTCACATTTTGAATGCAGAGTTGAGCGCCGACCAGCAGAGAGCAGTCACATGTATCTGAGGGAGCGTCGCTCCCAAACCTTTTGGTCATCGCTCCTTTATATCCTGAAGGATTCCAAAGCTGGAGTTACTAATTCACATTGGAAACACCACAGCACGGTGTAAAGGAATATATTTGGTTTAGTAATGACAACTTTAAGTCATTATCATCAAAATGGAACCTGTTTATTAAAGCATTGAACCCGTAATGAAGGTATGTAATTTAGAGTTCAAAAATGGCTCATGAAATCCTTTCTGTCAACACAACTGTCTGCATAGACAAACTCATTTTTCATCATGTGCTTTGTGTGTGCAAAGTGCTTTGGAATACAGGCAAGAGCCCAGTGTCAAGCCCACAGAAAACAGAGCAACTTGTCTGAGTAGCATTTTCAAAATAAAAGGCGATGTTAGAGCGCTCATTTGAGTCATGGAAGTCAAAAAAGTGCTGATTTGAAGAGTCAAAAACAGGGGAAACAGGGAAATGCTTAAAAGTCAAAGGAAGCTTACCTGACACTAAGTGTCTTTTTCAGAATTGGGCAAATTTTATATTCTGATACTCACTGAACAACTTGGAATAAAAGTACAGTAAATGACAGCTTTTATTGAAAATAACTGTTTTTGATACTTAACTTTGAGTCTTGAGAGAATTTTTAATGTTACAATATGGTCAGAGTATCATATTTGATACAGTTTTTAGAGTTTTTCAGCCCTCCACATGAGCAGTGTGATTATTTTTTTCCCTGAAAAACAAAATATGATACAAATTGAAACTCATATATGGAAAATGATGTTTGAACTTTTTTGTTTGTTTGTTTAGAGGGACCAATAAAGGTTCCAAGTTCAAAGAATTGCAATTTTCTGTTAATTATTTAATGGTTTGGGCTTTACAGGGTTAAATCAATATTTAGTGACTACAATTTGTCTTAAAACTGCTCCAGAAACACTTTCATACCGTTTTTCAAGGTGCTTGGCAGGTATAGGTGTGAATTTACCATGGTTCCTCTGTGGATTTAATCTGCCTCAGTGTCTTCTGTCTCTTCATGTAATCCCATATCACGTCCTGCAAGACTTTATTTTGAAGGTGAAACTGTGGCACTTCTTGCCTCGCCGCATGTCAGTGCGTGTGTCTCGCCTCAGCTGCCGGCCGCGCTGCGTTCACTGTCGTTGAACCGTGTCAGATGTGCAGACCGATCCGCTTGTCTTGAACGCTCGCTGCGACCAAACAACGGAGCGCGCGCACACACAAACACACATCCACGCACACACAGTCACACACACACACGCACATATACACACAGTTTCTGGAGTCACAGTTGTTTCAACTTTTAGAGCTGTTACTGCATCAAAACTGCGGCTGTCTCTGAGGAAAAACTAACAGTATCGAAAAGAGGAGCTGGATCTCATCAGATACTTTCTGCTTGTTGGCGTGGATGTGACGCTCCTGTTTCATTCAACATCATGGACGGCTGATTCATCCACTTCAGGTAAGTTAAAGGCTGTTGTTCATTAAAATGAGTAAATATAGATTAAAAAAATACAAAACAAAAGAAAACTTAAGCGGAATTGCTGTTCGCAGTAGGAGTTCATGGGCAAAAAACACTTATGTCTTTAAATCAACAGTTTTAATTTTAGTATTCGCCTCATGTGCTCGACACCTGCTAGGTGTATGTTGTTACACTCGTTTTCGTAGCGTGTTATCAGTCTGAAATGGAAGGGATGGGTTTTGCTTTTAGTTGGGTGCAGAAAGTTTTTGAACACCTGGTCAATGACACGTTTTTACATCTTAACGGGCTCAGTGGTAACCTGTACCCTGTATAGTAATGGTAAATGTTTTTTGAATACAACCCTAGACTTTGTCAGTGCAATGCTCAATAACCATAATGCACTGTAGCTTTGGACCATGGTGAGCACTGGGATTCAGGCCACACACACACACACACACATAACATGCACACACTCTTTTGTCAGCTGATAGAGGAATGTGTGTGTGTGCTGTGTGAGACAAATGTCAAATGCCGTTTTCACCTGCTAGCATTCTGCCGGACATACACAGCTGTCTAATTCTTGCCTTATTTAGAAGACATACAGATCTACTTTGACAGTGCTGTTGAACTTGACAAGTTAAGTGACCAGCAGATGTGTGGTTATTTTCTGTAACTGGTGTAACTGATGGGTCATGATGAAAATGATGATGGACTATATTTGCGCACTGGTTAAAATATGAAGCAGCTTCATTATCCCTTATAACAAAATTAAGCCTCTTCCTTTATTTGCTATACAGCACATATCCCAGCAAAGAGTCACAGCCAGTTTTAGCCTCTCCCAAGACTCAGCAGAGAACAGTTGAAATACTTCTGTCGTAGAGTGAGGGTGTGATTGGAGACACTCATGTGCAATGATTTCATCTGCTCAGACACAAGATGAGGCTTGACTTTCAGAGGATCCCCCTCAGTATGAGCATGCTGAACCTAAAGTCAGGAAGGTCTTCAGAGTTGGCTGTGTGCAGTGAGATTGAAATGGCTAAAAAGGGAAGATGCTGCTTAGTTCTGCAGCTGGTTCCCCTCCTCTATAACAGCTGTCTCATTGTAGCTTGCACCACAAGAATCAGTTCAGAAACCAATCAAAACCAAAGCCTCTCCACATATAATTTCCTTTCAGACAGTATTTTCCCGGTCTCAATGAGAAGCAGTCAGTGCTGTGGAAAAGGTTTCGTCCAAAATATAGTTTAAGTAGGTGAAATGTATTGAAAGCACATTTCACATACAACCTCTTGTGAAAAAAATCTTTTGGATGTATAGACCACCCCTTGAAGCCCATGTTCCTATTTGGCTTTTTCTGGGATCCCGGCATCCAGACGTTTTGAATAGCTGGCCATCTGCTTGCAAAGGGCCTGTTCAAGAAGCCCGATATCGTATTACCCACACTTGACTGTGGGGGATGAAGGAAAGTAAGCGTGGTTATGGCATTATCACAGACCATCATGTTTCGAACAGTTAAAGTGTTCGCAAGCTTCAGTCCAATTTGTCGTTTTTTGTTTCACAAGAGCTAAGATAAATATATGGAGCCCCACCATCTGCATACATCAGTAGATAATTCTGTAAGTTGAACAACTAAAATAGAGTTATAAAACAGAAGCGCTAACCCCAGTCAGTTTGTAGAAAAAGTTAAAAAAAAGAAAGTTACATGACAAATGTTGTGATGTTTGTGCGTCTCTGTGTGTGTGGGGGGTGGGTGGGGGTGCTGTTATTAAGATAGTGGAGACATTGTCTTGTATCCTCTTAATATTACCTTCAGCTTTAAGGATGCATTTCCTTTTTGTGTTTCTTGTCTTTATCAGGGACAACAATGGTAAAACATCTTTGACTTAACTGAAAGATAAATAGAAGAATTATTCATTTTTTTAATCAACAGATTCATGGTAAAGGGAAAAATAAAAACCTTTTTGCTTTTTTTGCTTGGGATGTATTTTTTAATCAATCATTTTAATCATCCAAACAGCAAAAGTTAGTTATTGGTTTATCCACGTACATTTTTAACTTTTATCCCCTCCTTTGAGTTTTGAGTGTCCACATGACCAAAGATTTTCTGCTTTAAAATGCTTCTAAAGTGCTGGTGGTGCACAATCGCAATCACAACTTCAATTAGTGCAATTGAATAACTGCAAATAAATAACTGTGATTTCATCAATAAAAATGTGTGTCCAATTGTGACAGCATGTTTGTGTGCAGTCTGCTCATTACCTTCACCCATAATAAAGAGATAACCAATCAGTGTCTGTTTAGGCAGTGAAGCGTGTGCAGTGTATGGTCACATGACAATGGCAGATGTGCAGACCAGGGGGATGTCAAAGCCAACTCTTGGCATGATGAAACAATACTACAGGATTGTTGCCATTTTTTGCATGCAGAGCTTTTGAAATCTGCAAAGTGTGAAGTGATTATACTCATTCGGTGGCAAACAGGAAGTGGTTAGCTTTCCACTGAAACCTCAGACCTCACAGACACACAGAGGAATGGGTCGAAGGGCACTTCAGCTGCAGCTGGCCATTGAAAAGCGTTGCTCCACAGCTGAAAACCACCATTTTCCAGCCCTTTCTATGAATCATAAGAAGTGAGACTGCTGGGCATGTATGCAGCAAGGACAGGGTGTCATGATTTATAGGTGTCAAGTGTCAGGCTTACTGTAGGGTTAAGTAGTTCGCCTTTCAATAGTGTGAGAACTGGAAACGAGTGGGTACAATAAAGAGAGAGGAGTGTTAATGCTTTTGAAATGAGATGCTCCTCAGTAGGCATTCTCATCTGTTCATCTCAGGTGTCAGATACAGTAGTGAGATATATTTGTAGCACTTAAGTCCTACAGCCATCGGCTGGGGGTAATCATGAAAACAGGAAACAAATGACTGGGATGGGATATGATCAAATGCTGAGTCGTGATAATCTCTTGTTTTGTTCATAAATGACTGTGTTGGCAACTTGTTGGGTGAGACTGGTATGATTTCATTGTAATTGTTTGCATAATCCCTATAACTGGCTGGAAGAAGTCATTTTTTAAGGGAATCATGGAGAGTGAAGTGCCTGAACACGTTGATCATAGGTGTGTAAGTTTATGAAGGAGAGAGAATGTGCGTGTCAGATTTTGGTGATCAAGGTATTTTGGGCGTTTCCCATATCAGTCACTACAACAGCTGGTGGTGCTCCATGGTGCATACTTGTGTGTGTGTGTGTGTGTGTGTGTGTGGGTGGGGTGTGTGTGCGTGTGGGTAGTTGGTGGGGGGTGTGGGGCTGAGTTTGTGTTGTACTTGGGTGTGGGAGTGGAGATTTTGCTGAGAACATTTGCTGGGGCACCACTGTGGCCTCAGGCATCCCAAGGAAGATAAGGAAAGTGAACGGCATTGTGTGAATCCTAACCCCATGTTTTCATCTCCTCTGTAACGTCAAGCTGCTTCTTAAAAGACATTTTTACGAGTACAGTCAAAATGCTTTGCAATAGTTTGACCCAGGCTCGGATATGCTTGCTGTCTGCTGGGTAGATTGGATCCCAGGCCTCAATAAGCCCTTGAGGGAGTTTGGCTGATGGTCAGATTGGCAGCCTAATAAATACTTCTCTTCATTAGCAGCAGCTTCTATCCACTGTAATTAAATAGAAATCCCCTTCATCCTTTCATCCTATTGACCATACACATGCTAAAAAAGAGGTACAGGATTGGTGGACTTCATAAAAAGTACGTCTTAGCAGTCATGTCATGTGGCCTGATACATATCTTTCATTATCTTATCCTGTAAGCTCTTATATAGCATGTATAATATCATGTTTTCAGCACTGTGTTATGAATGCGTCGGCACTGCTCTGCTCTCATGTGCACTTTGTGTTCCCGTTTGATTCACAAATTAAGCACTGGCTATTTACAGAAGAAGCAGTTGTTCTGTGTGTGTGTGTGTGTGTGTCTCAATACATGGTGATCAGTGTTGATATTGTGATGGGCCACCACACACAAATCAATGTATGGGAAACAATGGGTTCTGTCATTGCAAAGAAGCTTTAGACTCTGATAACTGCAGCAATATAATGTCTAGGATGGGCCTCCACATGTTCAGTGATAAACCTGATGTTTTGCAATGCTGGATCCATGATCTCCTGCAAAGATTTCCCAAATGTACAGTACCCTAAAAATATTGTGTTTACTCAGTGAAAGTACATTAATGATCATGTCTTCCTTAGTAGGCTTTAATATGCATAGACATGTAAAGTTTCAGATCTGTCACTGGCTTTTACAGTTGTAAGTATTTACATTGTATTACCTTCAGCTTTATGGACATGTAACAGCATTTAATTCTGCTTCTCTCACTGCAAGCGGAGAATGTTATAGGTTAACAAAAAAAAGGTAAGTACTTTGCTTAGAGTAGCCTTACTTTGGTACGTCTCTATCATGAGATACGGAACCTCATCATAGGCGCTAATGTTATTGTTCAAAGCTTTCACAATTCAGTCAGTTCCATCAGATTATTTAGCAGCTCTTTGCTCTCAGAACATTTTGCTTCTTGCTCTCCTCCGTCATTGTTCTTTCTCAGCCATACTTTGTTGAAGGTGTCTAAGTATTCTTGTGGAAAATTTTACAAGATTCTCTCTTAACTCCCCGTTTCTTTGACTTGTCCGTCAAAGATGCACATCAAGCATGAAAGTTGGCTTAAGATACTGTTGTCTGCCCTCTCGTGCACTTTGACTGCAGTATGGTATTTGATGTTTTTTGGAGTGATGATGTTAAAATTAAGTTATTTTGGCCAACAGCCAGTTGCCTACCTCTGCCTAATGGTCCATCCCTTATATGGAAGTGGTAATGTTGTTACCCTTTTATCCAAGATCATTTAAAATGACGAGATACGAATGGTAGCAACATCCCATGTCACACAGAATCCCTTTGATTTCATCAAAGAGTTAAGTCACTGATTGGACACTAAAAGTAAGTTGCTAATACAAAAATATTGTCAACTCTCACTAATGCAGTCCTTTTTTGTAACTGTAATCTTCTCACATTGGGTCAAAGAAGGCATGCCATATTAAACCCAGAGGGTGTGGTGTTTATTGTTCTGAAGCAGCCCTCAGCCGCGGGACAGTTGTGCATGTGCCATGCCATCAGCGCTTGGCTTCAACCACAGCCCTGTCCCCTTACCCAGCTCCCTGGAGAGCTGAGCCCAGGCTGCAGCCCAGCCTCCAGACAAAACCCTAAACCCCAAGCTGCCCTTTCCTGTAGCACTGCCTCAGGCACCAACCCTCCCTATTCTTTACAGAATTAGAATACATAGATGTTCCTTTTGGCTGATCAGGGTAATACATTGCTACGCCTAAGAGAACCGACCTTGTTCATTTTAAAGCTGCAGTGTTTCCTACAGTAAGTGATGTTTACCAGTTACTGAAGTGTAAGTGCCATGCAGATCCCACATTGACAGCTCTGTGAACCGGTGCAACTGCAGTGGGAGCTAATTTGTGCCAACAATCTGCAGTTTAAAGTGTGAAGATATTCTTCATTGCACTTTTGACTTTGAATACATTCCCCTTGAAATTGTACAAATGTCTCTGTTTCCTTCTCGTGAGCACATGACCAACCATTTGTAACCAAAATTAATTTTTTTTTTTATTTGTAATTGAAAAAGTAGCTTTCATTCTGTCTGCTTTACTTCTGTCTATATTGGAGCTCTTTCTGCCTAGCCCTCCAGACAGATACATATGTTGGCCCAGTTGCTTATAGCCAGAAATCTAAACTCCCTTAGCCCTACGTTGTTGCCTCTGACAACCAGCCACAGACCCCTGGACAGTTGCCTTTGGACCCAGTAAAGCTATGTTAGCGATCTGACTGATGCACAGGTGGAGCATTCCCTTCCTTCAAGGGTGGCATTGGTGGTGCTGGCAACTGTCATTTAATCATGACACAACCCCCACCGCCAACTTCAACAAATGATTCATTTCACTGATACTTCTCAAGATCAAGCCTGAATTAATAACCCATGCTAACAAGGACTAAGAATAACAGCGATCCATTAACGATCAATATCATTTGCACAACTGTCAAGATAACATTTGGGGAATTGATTGATCAAACAAACCTGATTCAGTTGCTTTACTCTGCCATCAATCCAACTAATGGATTTGGGATTACTTATTTGTACACACACAAAGTAGTTCCAGAGGCTACTGCTAAGTCAGCTCAGCTTTCCTCATTGTCTGCAGGGGCTCACTGTTATGTGGGTGTCGATCGGATCCTCAGGTTTATCAGCAGTGAAGGGGAGTGTCAGTTTAGATTCCATTTGATAGTGGAGGGGTTAAATCCCCTTAGGCTACTGAGGAGAAGGGGATGAAAGAAGAAGCTTCTCCTGCTGGGCCACATCTGTCCAAGACTCTTGATTAGCCCACTGGTTATCTGCAAACCACATTGTTGGCATTTACTTTGTCTGTGTTAAACAGTCGCTGGTGATTATTTGAGTTATGACTGTGTATTTTACAGCGCTAAATTAAACTTGGATCCAGTTTTTCAGCAATAAAATATCAACTCAACCCTATTACTTCCACTGGTGGAGATTACTTTTTAAATGCTGCTGCAACAAAATAATTTCCCTTATTGTGACTTCACTGGATTAACCCATTCCGCTTCTTTCCATGCAGTTTTATTTTAAGCGGATTCCTGTAGTTTTTACACTGTAGAATCAGCGCACCCCAGTACTTCAGACTTGTATGTTGTGATGTTGTTGGCAAAAGTAAAATCCTCTTAAGCCCCCCAGTGATTATTGAAAAGCTGAGGGGAAAGTAATAAGGTTGAAGATTAAACCATAATACCTCCTGGGTGAGTCTGCTGGCCACCCGGTATGAAGTCCACTCACTGTCTTTGGCAGATAAAGCTGACTGGCTCTTTATTTAAAAGCATTTAAAAACCGGTGTATAGGCACTTTTTGATATGACAAATTTATTGGGGTGCTGTTATCAGCATACACCACAGGATGCAAGAACAACAATAAATTGTTTTGATGTCATGTGAACAGCATATAAGGCTTTATCACACAATAGTGCCAACGAATGAATTCACACGCAAAACTGATATTGCCTTTGTAAGTATTTGACTGCAGTGCTTAATCTATAGTCAAACACCTTTTATGGCCTGTGAGGTTAGCACTAGTTGGACAGAGATTAAATAAAATCTTGATGTGACTTTTGTGTAGATTTGCTGTGCATTTGCATGTAATTCTGCTGTGTCCAATGAAATGAATCAATTTAGATGCAAAAGTTTGTCATTTAAACTCTGTATGTGTCCACGCCTTTGCCACAGTTAAATTGCGACCCAGAGTACTTTTCTGATACATGATGGGCCAGCAGATATTTACCTCAGTAATTATTGACTTCTTGTCAGCAAACATCTATTGACTGTGACACTGCATCACTTGGAATTAAATTTTGTAAAGTTCACTGCATGCACACTGCAGTGTAAGACTTGGAGACTTTCAGTGCCTCTTTTTCTCAGTAGATTCTGGTGGAAGAAATGGGCCCTATTGCTGTTTATATTTGATTAATTGAAACATCTGTCCATCCTACATGTACATGTTTGTGCATTTCATCAGAGCAATGGGTCTCAACAGTCTCGACAGATTCAGTCGCAGCTAATCAAAATGCAAAAAAAGGTCAAGTTAGTATTTGGATTTTTTTTCTCAATAAATGCCGAAGCTGCATTAATTTTTAAGTTCCTGCTGGAGATTTGTGAATGCTCAGTTGTTGTAAATAGAACTGTGCTCACGTCTGGTTTGGTTGAGTTGTATCACTAATGTTGGCATCTCTCTTGCTGTTAAACAGGAGCTCAGCCGGAAATGCTGATCCCACTCTTTGTGAGATTTATCCAGAGGGCTGGTATTGAACCTGAAAAGTGGCTTTAAATTACCCTGTTCTTTGGCTCACAGGAACTGACAGACAGATGCTTTTCTGCCACACTTTTCCAAGCCGTCATGAGCTGCTGCTCACTCAGTGGTTATTAGATGAGCAGAGGAGTGGAGAGGGATACTGTTCTGTGCTGATCAGCATAATTTAGTAAAGGACCTTGGTCCGTGGGTTGAACGTAGCTGAGAAAACCCAGAGTTTGTGTGTGTGTGTGTGTGTGTCTGTTTGCTCCAAATGGAGCAGCTGCAGCAGAAAGAGGAGGAAATCATTTAGATGGTCTGTTTGACCACAGCAGTTGAAAAGGCTGCCTCATTTCTGCGATCCAGTTGGAAGTGAGCCGCAATGAAAACATGCCTGCTTATTAACATGAAGCGGAGGTTAGTAACATGATGATCCTAGAACCCCCATGGAAATTGTTTTTGCGTAGGATATTTGTGTGTTCATGTCGAGGTCAGCGCCACAGTTATGTGCAGCACAAATCATGAATCTCAACAGTCTGATTTGATTTGTTCATCCCAATTGTTTCATGACCTGATCACTGAAGAGTTTTCGGCATGCAGTGGATTTATTCTTGAAATACTAAACAGCATTTTGAAACAGGGTGGCTCACTATATAGGCTCCAGGCTCAGGGACAAATAAAGTTTATTGAATTGAATTAAACACATACTCCACTCTGTGGAGAACTGCAGAGTCAGCTGATCATTCTCTGTTGGTTCATTAGTGATGACCCCTTCCACATCGTCATTTGATACAATGCCGCTTTATGTATATTGTACTGTATCTAACACACAAAATGAAGAGCCACATGTAGCAGGAGAGTTGGTGGTCGACTGTGAGTCTCACAAACAAAAGCTCACCCAAGTAGATTGGTTTGGAGATACAGAGACGGGCCTTTAACTCTGCCACACAGAACCACAATTAAAAATGTGTAATTCTGCAGTGCCTTGCTATTTTCTATCCACATATATAGTGTGGGGCTGAGCAGATGATCAACTGTTTTACATTCATTTCTATCTCTGTCATTGTTGTGAAGTAATGATACGTTTTAAGCCGTAAATCTCAGCAGGGAGTAACGGTTAATTCACTGCTGATGAGCAACACCTCCGCTTTCTAATGAAATATGCATTAGGTTGATTTTCTTTGCTACAAGACAGCAGAAATCTCATTTCCTGCTGAAAGAAATGACGACATTTGTGCTCAGTGCTTCGTTTAGATGTTCCAGATGTACAGTTGGGTCAACGACCAAAGAGAGTGCAGTGTGTCGGGGAGGGGGGGTCAGCACAGCTGACCACACAGTGCGAAAACAGAAGGAAATGACAAAAACACAGAAACCAGATCTTTATCGACACCTGAGGGTGGGACATCTTCTGTCTTTCTGCCTTCTGTGAAAGTCTCTGTATTACTGTCTATGCGCAGCTTGACAGCAGAGTCAGTGGTTGGACAGCAACACTGTGAAAGTGATTAAGTTGTATCAACTTCTTCAGTCTCATATTTTGCCAGCAGGGGTTAATGAATGACATGCTTTTGTGTGGTGCAGCTAAGAAAAGCAGAGCGATAGCCACACCACTATGAACAAAAGTAAACAGATTTCAGGACCTCTCTGTGGAATTCAAAGAGGAACAGCGACCTCCATGAAAACCCCGATGCAGCTGTGGGAGAGAGAACACCTCCCTTGCCACGACTGAACTGTTACCTCCAAGTCATTAACTATTACGACCAAGAAAGAAACTCCATTCATTTTAGAACCACAAAGATGATAATGATAAGGGTCCTCCATGCTATACATTTTGAATTAATTTTCATTGCAGATATTCATTTGGATTTTTTTTTATTTGATTTGGTAACATGTCTAAAGTTTAACCCCTGGTGGATAAGAGCAGGCAATCTGTACATGACTGGAACACTGTGTGTCAAGTTCTCTGAAACAAATAATGTGACATTTTGGGGATTTATACTTATTTGCATTCTTGCTGAAGCTCAGTTACTTTTGTACAGATTCACCAGGATATGATGTGTTGATTAGTGAGCGTTACAGGTTGTGGAAGCTGTTTCCCCCAAAGTCATTGCCACAGGGTCGTTTATTAACTGAGCTCGACTACTCTGTGCCCTTGGTTAAAGACAGATGGTAGCTGCTCACTGTGCGTCTGTCTCCAGGTGGGGCCCTCCCCTCCCCACTGTTGTTCTTGGGTTTACACAAATGATACCTCCCACCAGGTTCAGCCTACAAGCCATGCACTGTGCTTGTTATTCTAATATCATACTTTCACATGAAAGTGGGTGATGGCCATATGAGAAACAGACCAGAAGTTATTGTTCCTGGGTGTGTGCGTGTGTTGAACAGTAGTCGGATCAGGTCTGTTTGTCCAGCTGCTGAATCACCCCCTACCAGGCTCTCTCTCTCTCTCTCTCTCTCTCTCTCTCTCTTTCTTTCTCTCTCACACACGCACACACATACACACACACACACACACACACACACACACACACACACACACACACACACTTTTGCATCAGCGGCTACAGTCAAACCCAGTCCGAAACAAACTTTAAATTTAACCTTTCACCAACCTCATGTAAACCCCAGCCAAAATCTTTTTTTTTTCAGAATTGAGAAGCACTATACAAAAATATCCTTACTTTGCGTGTCTAAGTGGTTTTCACAAAGCAGGTTTCCCTCTCCATACACGCCAACACACAAACACATGCACACACTACACACACCAAGGCCTTCTGGCTTTCTGTTCAATCTAAATGGCTCTTCCTCTCCCCCTCTACTTACTGAGGCATGTCTACATAGGCCATGTCCGTCTGCCTCTTTCTCCTCCCTCTGGCCCTCCCTCCTGTCATTCTTTGCATCTTTTCTTTTTCCGGGATGCACAGTTTGACCCCAGTTGCCCTTGACACATCCATTTCTATAGCTTCAGCCAATCAATAGAGACTCCTGTGGCCCGGTGTCAGATGTTGGGTCCACTAATTGAAACCAACAACAACCCATGGTGAACGAGAATGAGCATTTTTTTGCATTTGTGTGTGTGTGTGTGCGTTGGGAGGATGAATGGGGAGGATGGAGGATCTGCCACATTCACATGGTGATCAGCCCAGTCATCACCTTTTGTTCAAGCATTCGTTTTTGCAAGATTAGCGAGAAAAATTGCACCGCAATCACGTTGTCCGGGTGATGACAAGATGAATGTGGGTCGAGAATTATGGATTCAAAAAATCACGGCATTTTTTTCCCATGAAAAGATAAAAAACAATGTCTGTCTGTTTCTCAAGCTTTCTTGAAATGTTTTCACAAAAAAACTATCACCAGCCTTATATGTCGGGAGAAAACCAGGACTGTTTCTTTCTTTGTGTTTTAATTGGCCTTTCTTGTTAATACCTACATTTCAGACAGCACATGTAGAATGGCAGGTGAAAAACAGTGCATGGATAAAGCACAATGTACCGAAGCATTATGAAGTGCCAGGAGGAAGTAGAGTTCACACAAGCACATGATTTGCAGCATCATGTATTTTGCGTTGATGACAGGATATACCTGCTGCTACTCATAAATTCGTGAAACACTTGAATAAATCATAGACGGAACCCTTTCACTTGAAGGAATTAAAATGTCAGTTGCGCTGCTGTGATGAATCAGCCAGCTGCGCTCGCCACTGGGCCTACTGGCAAAAAAGGACGTGAGTGGACAACAAAGAAGAGGCTCTTAGCCTTTGTTTTTTCTCTCTGTGACCGAGCAGGTGACAACACTGCAACTTTCTGGTCTCTTCCAGAAAAAGCACGGGAGTATAAATTATTTAACCAGACAGTAATGTCAGTGTTTGCACTAGCAAGACTCTTCAAAGCCACTTGTGTGGTTTATTTCAGGAAGAAAAAACATTGCTGGGTTGGTTTTGTTGAGTGTAAAAGAAAAAAAAACAACAACTGGGGGGTGGGGGGCTTTTTTCAGAGCTACTGTAATTAATCCCCAGCATCAGTCAGACTGTTCTCATTAATAATGCATTTGGAAGCAGCAGCCCTGACATAGGGAGTGGATTCAGGTCTTTATTCAAAGATTCAGCAACAATGCCAGGCGACCCTCGGAGCCAATCTGCTTCGCTCAAGAGGCAGCTACCAAGAAAAAACATTTCAGCCTTCTTTTAGATTTGAAACCAGAAGGAGAAGGGGTGAAGTGGTGACAACACATTGAAGTGGTAAATCCATACAAATCAATAATGCCACGTCAGCATATAAAAAACAAATCAGATGAGTGTCACCACTTTGGATGTAGATGGTTGTTTTGTCCAGTAGTCCCCAACCAGCATGTCTCCAAAGAACAGTTAACATTCTGTACATGGACCTGGCTGGTGCTGGTTTTCCCAGTGGGTGCCAGACAAACCACAGCATCTCCCTATAAAGATGTTAGCATGTACAGTATGTCACTGAAGGGACATTGCCGTGCGTGTGTAAGCATTACGCTCCAGTCCGTGTGGTTTGAGATTCTGTTTGTCTTTCGCTGGTCTGAGCGCAGCCAAAACCATGTGGGCAGGCAGCAGGGTCTCTGCAGAGCTGCAGCGGTTTTGGCTTTGATGGATCTGTTTGTTTTCTTCCACGGCGACATCTTCTTTTAGGTTCAGATACAGTGGACTCAATACAACTTTTTTATATGCAGTCTTTTGTTTTGAGTGGGTTCTCTTTTTTGTTTTAGCCAGAAACAGGTTTTCTCCGTTCATTCCTGCCTCATGTTTCCCATGGACCCCCTCCTCTCATTATTACACACACAGACACAATCCTGCATATTTCTTGCCCTTCAAACCCGATTTTTCTACCCTCCTCTCCCATTGTTAAACCCTCTACTTTGATCAATCATTGATGATCCCAGGTGTCCTGAGACCTCCGGGGAAATCCTGATTGGCTACCTAGTCCTTATGGAGACTCCCCCCTCTGCACACACACACACACACACACACACACACACACACACACACACCTCCTGCATCCCCCTCAGGCCCCCTCCTTGCTTTTCAAGATCAGAGTTAAACCTTACTCCTTACCCTCTCCCCAATCTCACTGTCTCTCTTTCTCCCTCTCTCTCCCTCTCTCTCTCCATTTTCTGTTTCTTATCTCGCTCTCTTTTTTTCTCCTCCTGCTGGACGCCGGAGAGCCAGCTTCAATTAAAGAAGCAGTGGGGTTCCCTAAGCCATTAGCCATATTAGTGTTGGGTCCGTGCCCGTGCCCCTTCTCCAACAAAGACCCCTTAATGCTTCCTGGAGCAGTTTGGTTGGCATTTGTCTGGATTTGCTGATTTGTAGCCACACACCGTCTTGGAGGCGCAGTCGGTGGTGGCAGCACGGCCGTCCTTTAATGTGGCGCTTTGTCTAAGGTGCTCCCATCATATTTAATCATGCTTTAACACGTGCTGAAGAAAGCATTGTCACTCTGGAGTGGCTCAGTTCTTTCAGCGTGGACGTCCAATTATTACAGCCGATTGCCACAATATGATACTAACACTGTTGTCCACTGATTAAAAAAAAAACATGACAACTAAAGGACCAGGGCCAGTGCATGTGATTAATGACATCTAGGATCCTCTCTGTGCCTTCTGGAGGGTTTTACCGTATGCTTAACCTTTGTCAATGAATGCTTTGTCTCCAGATCACAATCACACACCTCAGACCTTCAACACAGCCGGGCTCCTCTCATCAATCATCTTTGATTTTCTGCCAGAGATTCAGATAGTGGGGTGATGTCTGCTCGTATGGATATTGCGAGTGTTCATTGTGTGTACCTCCGCATGTTCCTGGGCAAGATGGAGAGAGCACAGTCTATTAAGCATTTGACAATTGAAGACCTCCCACTCAAAAAGACCTGCTCAGAATGTCCTCTCTCCCATGCCCACGATGCTGAGGGGGGGCGAAGGCGTGTCTGCAGGCGGGAGTGGGGGAGATGGTGGGGTGGGGCGTCCATTTTCCCTCTAATGAAGCTGTCCGTCACAGCTTGTTGACAGAAGGCCAGGATATGGCTCCCACCTGCCTCTACTTCAGAACCACTGGTCTCAGAGTCCACTCAGCTGAAGTCACTTCAAAGAAAGTGAAAAAGGAAATAGAGATTGACCAAAACAATATGACTGGGGTATTTTCACGGCAGTATTAATTTAGCATCGGCAGTTCTCCGCAGTATGGCGTTTTCCACTACTAAATCCTGCTACAAGCTCCACATTGAAGGAAACAGGCAACAGGAGAGTGGTTATAGTTACTGAATTTGTCAAGTTGTAAAAAAATATCACCTGCAACATTTCACCCACAATACTAAACCTGGGAAGCGCATGAGTTTTTGTCTACGGTAGGTTATAATTAGATGTGTTTCAATAATTATTTTTTCACAGCAGTATGGTATTTTAAATAGGACTGCAATTAATGAAGTGTTTATTAGTCTGTTGATTAATTGTTTTAACCCATAAACTGTCTAAAAATAATGCAAAACATTTATCAAAATAGCCTAGATTCCATGTCTTAATTTTTTCCAAACAAAATCCCAAAATATCAGTTCCCTATAACGTAAGACCAAGTAAATGAAAAAATAAACTGACGAATGTTTGGCAGTTTTAATTGACAAAAATCTCTAATGATTGTTCAGTGAATTGATTAACAGAAATGTTACAGCTTTCATTCTTTTTTTAGGCTTTGTGTAGTATTGGTTGACTTATGTCTTGATGCAACAATAAAAACTACCACACGAGCAACATGGCTCCTAGGTCGTAGCAGTTGGTCCAACCTTTGATCCACACTGACAACAACTAATGGATTGATTGCCATCACATGTTGTGCAGCATTCATGGTCCCCTGAGGATGAATCTTATTATCTTCAGTGAATCTCTGACTATTCTATCAGCATCACCATGAGGTTGACATTTGTTTTGTTGAGAAGTGTCTCAAAAGCAGTATAGCGCACAGGAGGCAGGATAGCAACGTCACAGACACGCCCACTCACTTGCTGTCAGTTCTCTGGACAATGACCTGCTCTATTCATTCAGTGTTTCAGTGGGACATGACACAGACTATGTAGTCGAGAGTTGGCAGGGTAATGTCTGGAAAAGTTCAGGTTGCAGTACTTGTGTGAAAACATGATAAGACAGTCAACAGTTTAACATTATTGACATTATACCTGCTGACTTCAACATAAAGTATTAGCATTGTGGGGGTGAGCATGTTAGCATTCTGACATCTGCATTTGACCCAAAAGCACTTTCTGACTTTGATAGAGTGTGTGCTTTTTTCTGGATCTGTTTTTATTCATTTATGGTGACAATAATAAAATCCCTTCTTATATAATAATCCTAATAATAAAAATATGTATATGAGTTTTATCCATGTACTACATGCTTCATGTGAAATCAAGGACTGCGAAGACTGTCTGTGTTCATCACACACATCAGTCCCACTACACTTTTAAGCAAATATACCCTATGATCAATATCCCTCTGTAAACAGAGTTCAATCAATGATATAGATTTCTTTGTACTTGTACTTGTTTGAAAGTGGCCTTTGTTAATACTCATGAAAGCATTGTGATTTTGAAGCTGTTTAACCAGCCGTTTCCACGACCACACTGGGACCAGGAAGTACCCACCAGTAGCCACCCAATGAGCAAAAATCCTGTCGGACGCCTTCACTGGAGAGCGTGAATCAGAATGAAATGTGAATTAGGAACGCCTGTCACTGCTCCCTTTTAGTGATTCAGTGAGATTATGTCTGCATGGGTGCCCTGGCTGCAGATAAAGCATGTCTGGGATGAAAGTAAGCACTCTTTGCATGCATACACACTGAGGTGACCTGCCATGCCAGTGAGGTATTAAGGCGTTAAAGCTTTTGTCGTGTTGTTTTTGATGGGGTTTAACAGTCAGGTAGTACCCAACAACTGAGACATTTTAAAGCAAATGTCTCAGCAGCTGAATTTAGATTTTACAAGAATCACCATGTTTCATGTTCATCTGAATATAAACTTTCATCTATTTCAGGACTGGCAGACACACACACAAACACGAGAAAGGTTGCAGACTCCCACAGTGATATTTGATTTTTCACCAGGAAGACAGAGCAGTCAGTGTGTTTGTAGAAGTGACCTTACAACCGCTCTTTCATCAGGCTGCCGAAAGCGTCGCACTTCCACGTCAGCGCTCCTAACTCTGCTGACTGCGAGCACCAGTTGGTACAGCTTCAAAACAAATTAAACTAATAAGCAAATTAACTTGTATCTTAATTTCTCTTTTAGTACATTACAGTTAGGCTACAGCAGCTTAACGTCAGTTACTGTATCTATAGGCTGCAATTTATAACATTACAACTGTGTTTGCAAATTAGGTTAACTAGCCCTCACTCTCTGAATGGAAGTGTTGGCCAAGCTTGCTAACTACCAGAACATTTTTTTGTATAAGTTCAACGTTGTCGATACATCTTAAATCATAACAGTACATAACCAATGCTTTCCCTTTGTGAGCCTGTTGAACAAGAGGAAAATGAGGTCTTAAATTGATGTTAATAAATATAAAATCAGAACTTCCTGGGTCTGTTCCTGAAGCAGGAAAAATTGTTTGAGAATCCCATCAACATTTGTGACTGAGCTAATAACTAAACTTATAACTGCCTTAGAACCAAGCCTTTCTCAACAGTATGTTGGGTTACTGTAGTATTTTCTGGGCTCCCAAACCAGATGTTGTTTAAATTACAAAGGTTTAAATTTCTTTCAGCAAGTGTTGTGAGGGTGAATTTTGTGTATGTAAAGTATTTCCCCAGAATACACTTCATTTATTTAATTTTTAAAGAAAGACATTTGAAAGAAATTCTGCATTATAGTTTTGTTTACAACCAGAACATAGTAGTTGGCAGTAGTTGTGTTTTCAGCAGTGCTGGTATTCAGATGTCAGTGAACTTCTGCCGTGGGGAAATAGGCCTACCCACCTCAAGACTTGAACATGGTTGTGCTTCAACGAAACCTTTTGTTTCTTTTCATAGAACAGATAATAGTATCATTATCGTTTCTATTTCCTTTAACAGAAAGTGAGGAGAATTTCACTTTTAAAGAGGTACCCTCTTGAGGATATTTTCCCCAGTTCAGCAGTGATGTAATGATATAATGCTGCAGTGCCTATCACAGGCCATTGTGCAGGGACAACAGCCACAAAGAATCCCTGACTAAACATTTAGAAAATGTGTGGCATCCAGATAGGCGCCTGAGATACCAGGCCTGTGTGTGTGTGTGTGTGTGTGTGTATGGGGGGGCGGGTGCAGGCAATAGGATCTGTTGAGTAGGGTGAGACAAAAGGGGATGCAGGACTGGCTCCACTTAGCATGTTATGAGTCAAAGGTTTGCCAAGGGTCATGTGCTGCAAACTCAATTCATGAATAAAACAAATCATGTTCTTAGAACCCTGTTCCTAACTGAAACCTCCAGCAATAAGTTCCTCTGGGAATAAATGGGGGTTTCTTTAGGCTGATTCTGGGCTTTTGAGATGACATGCTGCATGTTTCATAACCGTAAAACTTATTAAACTGGAGGATGGGGAGACAGCAGACCAGATTTTCCACCCTCAGCCCAGCCTTATTAGCAATAATACTCTGGTTTGCTATCATTGGTCTTGTGGCTGGATATGGTACTTTTTTTCATGGTCAACTCTGTAATTCAATAATACAGTAGAAAATCAGGCTTGATGTTTCCCAGAGCTCTCTGAATCATAAAATGAGACTGGAGTGATTTTGCAGAGGATGTGCTTATTCAAAAAAAAAAAAAAAAGCATCTCTGGCCTTAGAGAGGTACAGGGATGAGAGCATGTGTTGTAAGACCACAGACAGTGTGACAAGCTGATTAAAATGCCCACAGACTGGGAGAGCTGGACCTCCACTCTCTATTCACCCGACCCAAGCACGTCGTCACGACAACGAAGAACGACAAAGGGCTTTCTCAGGCTATTGAGCGCTGTGAAAGACCAGGCGGTGGTGTGTGTGTGTGTCTGTGTATGAGACTTGGAGTGGAGATGGGGCTGTTCGAGCCGTAGGTGGTAATATATGCAGACCATCCACAAACAAATGAATACACATGCACGTCCCACTGCCACCTCCTAAGCATTCTGCCACACAATGACCATACTGGCCCGTCCTCGATGACGCGATGCTCCATTCGAGCATATGGCATAGTCTGAATTCAAACCCTAAACAAGCCACAGAGACACTATTTAATCCTGCTTTGTCTTTTTGTAAGCAGAATTTAAATGCCTTTGTCCATTCAGGTTTTTCCCTCTTTACTATGGTGATAGCTCTGAAAATGATCGATTCAGTGTGTTTCGGTAGTGACTTTGACCTGAAATACTGTCCAACCTGAATGGCTTTAGGAAAATCCATCAATAGAAGTAAGTATCTACTTACTGCCTTTGGCAAGACAAATATATATAATTTTGTCAGTTTCATACTGCATGATATTCATTTCAGTTTTGCTTGTGTTTAAAGGAGCAGTTTGGTGAATACCATGTGCTCATTTGCTGTTTCAGAAGTAAGATGATAGATAAGAGGATCTGTGCCACTCAAACAACTAGACTTGACATATAAAGCTAGAGCTAGCAGCCAGCTGGTTTATTTCTGCATAAAGGAAAACCTCCAACGTGGCTCATTCTGAAAGTAACAAAATCCAACCACCAGCACTTCTGATGCTCACCAAATTATTTATGTCTTGTTAAGTTACATCAACTCAAACTACAACCACAGTTTTATTCATTTTTTGGGCTAGGTGCACTGACTTTCTCAAGTCTCTGCTTGTTAGCAGGCAGACTGAAAGCAGAGTGTGGCCTAATGAGTGAACACAGGCTACTGTGCTTTCAGATTTTGTACAGTTTTCTTTTTGATTATAATTTTTCGTTTGTTATCCGTTCCTAGCTTTTTCTCATGTCGTCATTCTCGGTGTGGTTGCCTCATGGCGGCAGCCAGAGTGCTGAGGTCTGGAATTGTGGCAGGTTTTGTTGGCTGCTGTCCACACTGTTGTGGTTGAATGCTGTCAGCAGATGCTCTTTCCAAGGATCCAACCACCAGCCACTAAACACAAATCAGACACACACACACACACACACACACACACAAACACCTGCACGCCTGCGCAAGATAGTGGAAGCACACAACCAGCACCCATTCACAAAGGCTTGTGAATTTCTGAATATTATTGTCTTAATTGAACTATTTTACTTTTGGTTCACAGTGTACAAATTGAGGTAGGCTGAGTTGTGAGGGCCATTTATGGATCAAACTATAGTCAAACATGCACTTTTAGATATCTCAAAGACACACTTATTGAGCAGTCATATTTTACTGCATTGTTGGGCTGCGTGGGTTTCAGAGCCAATTGCCTGCCCCTGGTTAAAATGTTAAATTGGGTCTCAGCTGCCATTGTCAATCATTCTCATCTCTCTCTCTCTCTCTCTCAGTCTCTCTTCCTCTGTTTCTCTCCGTCTCATTAAGCCTGTCCACCCCCTGCATCCTCCTCCTCCTGACTGCTCTTTGATCCCTGTGCCTGTTGAATGTTGCACTGAAGAGTTACAGCACCATCCGTTCCAGTCTGTCATATTTCCATGACAGCACCAGTCTCCCCTTTCTCCCCAGCTCATCGAGGTCAGGAGGTCAAAGGTTTTGTGGTCATGTGCACAGAGAGACCAGTTGAACCTTCCAATGAAACGCTCAATCTGATCTCCTCTCAGACTGCCATCCATACACAGTTAAAATGGAAGTATTCACATTGCATTATACTTTTTTAGAACTCGGCATGATGTAAATAGAGATCCCTGAAGGGTTTATTGTTGTACAGCCAGTATTAAATAAATATTGTCATTAACAAATACAGAAAGTATTGCTTTGAATTGAACAATTGAATAAAACATCTTATTTTTATAAAAATTATCATCCCATTAACGATTTTTAAGAAAAAGCCCTTTTCTGAAAGTTAGTTTTTACTTCAAATATTTTCTTAATGATTTATTTGATAAGGTTATTTTTCATACTGACTTTTCATGGCATTGTTACCACCCCCTCAATTTTCAGCCAGTTGCATGTCCTTTCCCAGCAATGACTGTCAGCGATTTAGCTCTTGTTATCTAAAGCAACCAGAGAAACAATTATGTGTCTTTCTCTGAGAAGCATCCTTAGAATAAAACCGTAATGAGATAACTGCATTAGAAGCAAAAAAGCCTTTCTGCCAGTAAGGCTTTCTGGCAGAAAGCCCTGAAGGTAAACTTCTCCCAACAGCATAAAAGTACAGGTGTTACTAACAACATTAACAATGGCTCTGTTCTCTTCGTGTGCCCCAGTAAGTCCTGACAGTGTGACAGTGAGTCAGCATGAACAACACCAGGACAAGCTGAAGCACCTAAATGGAATTCAGCCATCATTCATTTGGTTATTTACACCCACGACCTGTCAAAAAGTCTCAGATGAATGCGTATTTAATTTTTAAATGTGGAACACTGCAGCTCAGTGAAAGTTAAGTTAAAAGTACATAATTTTCTTCACACTGGCATATTAATGTTGACTTTGTATGATGAATTTCTGTTTTGGTCCTCCTTGATAATGCATTTGGTAAAAATGTACTTCATGCGTGGAGTAGAAATAATGAAATATCATCAGTAACGGGTTACAGCAGATGAGAGCCCACGGGTGTTACAGTGGATCTCAGTTTGTGCGTGTCATGTTGTACCAAGCAGCTAGGCTTAACACCTGTTTTTCCCAAGGAGAGTGGTACTGTCTCCAGGGTGAAAGGATCCTGTCATAAAACGAGCCGAGTGGGCGCGTGTGGGAGTGCGCGCATGAAAAAGTGCGCTGTGTCTCGGCACTCGTGTAGATATGTGTGTAGGCTCCCCTTCCAAGGGAAGTGGCTTTTATCCCGTGTCCGTTCAGTGCAGCCACTCGGTCGGAGAGCTGTGAAAGGGACACTATTCCCTTCGGCAGCAGACAGAGAGCCCCTTCAGCACACCGGAGGGACCCAGAGAGAGAGACCCTCTGTGTCTGCATGGGAGCTGAGGGGAGAGTGATGGCCATTGACCCCAGAGGAGGCGACGGAAATGGAGAGGGACCAAACATGTGTACATCTGCCTCTCATAATATTAGCACTTTCACTGACCATCTCAGCAGCAACTGCACTGTATGCGGATGCACTTAGTGAATGTAAATGTGGAATGGAAGTGGCACAAGGGTGTGATCACACCTGCAGTTGGTGTTTGGCCTTTGAGTATAAAAGTGAGCATGTTTATGCATTAGTGTGTTTCATTTTAAACTAACAGTGACAGCTAGGGTCACGCGCTCTCACTTTGGTCACCTGTCGTCCCATCTGGTTCACACTTTCCTGGAGGACGACAACAGCATAGACTGAAAAAAATGGACGTAGTTTCCTGGTCTGAAAAATAAAGCCATTGCACAAGTGCCATAAACCTGTCTTTTGTTGAATGACCATTAGGGGGCGGCTACACTGATTGACAGGGTCGTACAGCAACCTGCCAATCATTTCGATCCATATCATATTTTGGTCCGTATCCTTCTCAGCAGTCTTAGAAACCCTTAGAATGCCAAATTTTCATATTCTCTGTAACAGACTGGTGATTGTGGCAAGCAGAGGTTCTGTAGTGGAGATGGCTTGAGATGTGTGCTCCTGAAAAAGTTCACAGTGTGTGTTTTTTAATTTTACTTGTGTTGTGTCTTCAGGATCAACAGTCTCCCCCACCATTAGGAAACACAGCAAACTCTGCAGTCATCCTGTGAAGGCACCAGTAATTGAATTTTCAGGCCTTTCAATGACATTGCTCTTATGAACGTCACCGAAACACACATGCCAACTCTTTCCACTCCCTACTTTTAAATCAGTGTTTACTGGAAGATGCATGCGTCTGTTCTTTATCTTCTTGGTGGCGTCCTGTATGTTGTCACTGAAGGCCCTGCTGATCTCAAACAGACCCCCTGCTGCTCTACTGTACTCTCTGGATGGGATCCACAGATGCTAGTGTTGCAAAGTCTGGGGCCCTGGGCGAGGCGCCAGCCGACCCACCAGAACATAACAATGCAAGGCAGTGCTCCGTGGCTCCCGGCCCAATGTCCCCCACTGTCCTTGCGCTGCTGACCCCACATATTTTATGAGGTCTTAGGCGTTCAGTGGGCTGTCATGGCTCATTAGGAGCTTTAGAAATGAGCTCGCACAACAGACTCTCTCAGTGATTAATTGACATGGGCTGGGAGAGAACATAAGACAGATCGGAATGATTGGGGCAAAAGTTCACTGATGGGACCGCATTCTAAAGAGTTTATGGAAGTTAATAAATACACTACACTGTTTAGTGGGATGGGTACGCCCCCTCCTCCTCCTCCCAGCAGCCAAAAAAAGTCATAATTCTGGGTTTCAGTGGAGAGTTTATTCAAACTCCTGTTTGAGAGGCTTTTCCAGCTCTGAGGAAATGACTCATATGTTTATTCATATCTTTGCCTGCATGTGAATATTTCCTCCATAGTAGCTTTGTGACCACCACCTCCCCTCTCCCGTTCAGCTGACAGCCTAATGGGCTACTAGAGGTTATTTATAGATGGTTGGACTGTGCCCCATGGCCGAACATGCTGCATACCAGACACATGCGATGAACTCTGGAGATTGTTGGTGAACAGCATGGGAGAACCCACCCCTCTTCTCCTCTGAAGGGTGGCCGTGCTGTTTATATTATTACGAAAGACTTCCTCATTAAGAGGAAAAGTAGATGTGTCACTTTCAGCAGACTGTGGGAAAGGTCAGCTAAAATGAATAAAAAATCTGAACTTTTATAAGAATAATGGATTTGTTCTTGTTATTCACTTAAAAAGTTTAAAAGTAAACTTGCTGATATATGCTAATGAAAATCCACAAGCTTCCTTCAAGACTCACTCAAAGTTAAAGAGCAGTCTAAGTTTAAGAGTGGTTATTTGGATGATGGACGAAGTGGAAATGTTGCATAGCCTTAAAAGGTCTTAGATGTCAGAAGAAATGTCCCAGATTGGACTTCCCCTCTTCTTTTACATCAACCACAGCTGTATTTGTCTGTGTCTCTGTTCTTCCCCTCCATCTCCACTTGGTCCCACACCACTGTCATTCAGTCTGATCTCATGGTAGCTTGGAGGAAGCCATCATTGCTGTTGGGTTAGAGGAAGTTCCCATGGAGATGGGGTCATTGTGGGCTATAAATAAGTTGACCCCAGCATGATGGCCAGTCAAAGAGCAGGTGACGATGCCTGCTTAGAGTAGCAGTGAGAATTTGTCTAGAATATATATATATATATATTATAATATAATATAATTATAATAATATTAATGAAATTGATTCTGGCTTCCTTGCAAAACCAAAAATATGCAGATTAGGTTGAATGGTGACTCTGATTGCCCATAGGTGTGACTGTGAGTGTGACTTGGTTTATCTCTGCGTGTCAGCCCTGTGATAGACTGGTGACCTGCCTCGTGCTCCAATGTCAGCCGGGATTGGATCCTGCACCGCTGCGATCCTGAGCAGATAAACAGTATTGAAAATAGATGGATTTTTGATTCAGGACCAGCGGGTGGACCAGTCTGATCAACTGAGCAACCAACCTACTGACACTGACAACAGTGGCTTCCATTAATGGCCACACAACATGGCTAAAAAGTACTTGTAGCTGAGAGCTTGGATTTAATTCCATCATGTGGCACAAAGAATTTGTTTTTTAATGTATATTTCATAGAGACTGTCCTTCCCCTGTCTCACAGGCCTGTGTTTAATTTTCAGCCCTGTTTAACTGAGTCACTTGACTCAAACCCCCTGACACTGGGTGTGGAGGTTATTACTTATTATACGTCTTATTCTGCTCATGAATAAGTAAAGAGGAGGCCTAAGACGCACTCACCCGCTTAGCGCACACATACTAAGACACATGCACCTGCTCCTTGATGGCCCCTGGTTATGTACACACAAACACACACACACACACACACACACACACACACACACACACACACACACACACACACACACAAACACATAGACACCCCTCCCCCCCATCCCCGTCTTTGTCCTGATTGCAGCCCCAGGGGGTAGACAGTTAGGTGAGATGGCACTGCATGTGTAATGTTTTAGCAATCTATTCACACTGCAGAGTAGTGGTGCACGGTATTGCACAATATACCCCCCCCCCAATATGTTAGAGACACACCTATCTTATGTGCATTTTCTCTCTCTTACATTATGCAGAGTTGTGGGGCACAAATAAATTTACCAGGGCTCAGTTTTGAATAAATAATATTCTGAGTAATATAATTCTGTGTATATCCCCAGTTTAAAGCTTGCTCTGTCCACTGTGGTGTGCAGGAGTTATTCATTCACTTTTATGTGACCTTTCTCAGTGGGGTCAGTGAAAGGTCTGAGGAACTTCTTCAATAATTAAAGGGGTTTTATCTCTAATGCGAAGGCTCTCAGCATCCACAAACCACTCCCTTCAGAGGTGTTGAGTGATGGCTGTGGAAATGGGAAATGAGAGTTGTTGTTTCGAATGCTCCGGCTGTAAGGGACAAGGCTGCTGGTGTTTCTAATCCAATGAATACAGTCTGCAAAGCTATAAACACAGGGTGTGTAATCATATACTAGATGTTGTGACGTTTTGAAGAATAATGTGATGAGTCATCTTCACTCTTCCCTATGTCTGTCTCTGAGTCATGTCTCTGTCTGTCTTTTTGTCTCTCTCGTTTTTTTTTATAGATTATTAATCATTCACAGACAGAGAGGAAGGAATGGGATATGATTCCAGGTGATCAGGCGGCGGAAGTCTTCATCTTTACAAAGAACATAGATGGTGAGATGGTATTCCCACATTGTATTTGGACAATCAAAACAGCATTTAAAGGATAAAGCTGCCAATATTGTATATTTTTGTTGAGTCAGCAAATCCTTTCAAAAGACCACGCAACAGTGTTTAGTCTTTCTCTCAATAATACTTTCCAAACCGGCCTTTCACACTCAGACTCATTTGTTCCCTCCAATAGCAAATCATCATGAAAAAGAAGTCTTTGTTTACTACGAAGTACACAACACTAACTAATTTACTACAACAGCTGGGCACTGTTGTTTTTTAGCAGATGTTGCACAATAACCAGCACTGTATCTAGTGCATTTGTTGGTAATGGATTTGGTATGTTAGCAAGATCTTAAACCACTGGGACTGTGTATATGGGACTGACTCAAAGTAAATTTCAGGCTCAGGCTCACGGTCATGAAGGAACGTGTCACCCAGTGCAACAGCGTGGGACATTAAAGTGCTTTTAAAAGTTCTCAGACAACAATGGAGCCAAGCAACACATAGGGATAATTCACAATCACACTTTGGCCACACAGACAAGGCTTGTTTGAGGAATTTGTTGGTTTTGTTCTTTTCATAGGATTTGATGTCATAAGAAAAATCTAGAATATTGACAGCTATCATTTAACACAGTATATTCTGTCAAGGTTGAATTGTGTGTGTGTGTGTGTGTGTGTGTGTGAGAAAAAAGAAAAAGAACATTTTCTTGCTTGCTTAAATTTTAATTTTAAGAGCTTCACCAGCTTCACCACATCTTAAATTTTTTTCTCAGCCTAAATCTAAGCTTTCAAAACTCTTTAGCTTGCACTCAGCTACAGTGAAGCAGCTTTTAGCCTTATTAAATGTTTGTGCTTAACCTCAAACATCTGTTAGTGCAAGTCTGTAACCCTGCTCTGTTTTTCCCATCAGAATATTTGCCATGCTACATGGGAAAGCTCTGAGCTCCACCCTGCTCTTGCTCCTCATCCCCGTCAACTTTGTTTTTGCCCGCGGTCGCTTCTACCCTCACTTTACCCGTAATGACACTGAGTTCCAGCACCTGGCACTCCACCCGGACCCCTCTGTGGGGAAGGTGTACGTGGGGGCCAGGGATCACCTCTTCCAGCTGGATGGCTTAGATGGTCTCCAGCTGGAACAAGCGGAGACGACTGGCCCCGTCAGCGACAGCAAAGACTGTCTTCCCCCGGTCACTGAGCTCAACTGCCCCCACGCCAGGAGGACCAGTAATCACAACAAGTTACTGCTGGTGGATCCAAAGTCGCTGGAGTTGATCTCCTGCGGCAGCGTCCACCAGGGCACCTGCCAGAAACGCAGCTTGTCATCCATCAAAAAGGTTCTTTTCTCAACCGAGAGGCCCGTGGATACGCAGTACGTTGCAGCCAATGATCCGTCGGTGTCGACCGTGGGGTTGGTGGTGGGGCCTCGTGGCGGGGAAAGGACAGTAATGTATGTGGGCAGGGGTTATACCGCCAGCCACCCACCCATCTCAACCCGCCACCTTTCATCCGAACCCATCTTTTCCTATGAGGAGACCGCTAAGCTGGCTGTAGCTGGACGTCTGTCGGAGTACGACCACCACTTTGTGACGGCGTTCACGCGGCGCACCTATGTGTATTTCTTGTTTTACCGCCGTGACATCAAGTCAACATCGAGGGAGTACCGGACATATGCCGCCCGAGTGTGCCTGGATGACACCTCCTACTATTCTTATGTGGAAGTTCCTCTTGTCTGCCGATCTCCAACCACTCCTTCAAGGACTTACAACCTGCTCCAGGCAGCCAAGGTAGTTCTATGCATTTATATATGTTTCTCTCAATAAAATTATATCAGTATTTGGAAGAACCTAACATGTAGGGAGCAACAACTCAAAATAGTCGATTAGTTAAATTTCATTGCCTTGCTTTTGGAAATGGATGTACATCACCCCACAGCCCACTGATACTGGCGGTATTTAATTTTTTAAGTTTTTCCCATGCCTTTGTTGCAACAGGTGGGACAGGGTGCAGGCCAGGAGGGAGAGGATCTGCTGGGAGTCTTCTCATCCCACATCAGCTCTACAAACAACAGTCCTTTGGATGCCTCGGCTTTGTGCGTTTACCCTCTGGATGAGCTTGACAGGCACATCGACTCCACCCGTGACCTCTGCTACACCCAGGATGGGCGGGTGGAGGGAAGAGGAGAGGTGGCCTACATTGAGTATGAGGTCAAGTCCAGCTGTGCCAACCTGCCCTTGGTAAGGATGCATGAAGGGAGGGGGTTCAAGGCCAGCTTCAACATCAACCTGATATCAGAGCTGACCTTTTTTCTGATGGAAGAAAAGCGAATATTTTGGGATGTTAAAACAATGAGTCTGTCAATAACATGCTTATGTGAGACTCTCAAATGTTGTTTCTATTCCCCTTCCCAGAATTGTGTGTTGCAGTGTTTTCTGCTTTGTTTGCATGTTACAGCATGGATAATTGCCTTGTAGTACACACATTAGGGCTGTACATCATTATGAATTATTTCTTGCTGTCTTCCTGTACCTGAAGTATATTGACTCAGTTGGCTTCAGTGTTCCGAGAAAGACAAAACAGGGAGAGCGTACAAGCAAGTAACAAGGCATGGCTTCACTGGCAAGATTAAGCTGAGAAACTATAGGCTCTAGATAATGGATGGTTGGAAGTCTTGTAATGAGGCCCTTGTTGTAAAGCCCAGTGCTTACAGATGCCCCAGGAGTAGCTTTGCCCAGCTGTAGCCCATCAGTGAACCCCCCCTTGCTGGCCTACGGCCCGCTCAGGTCCTGCCAGCCCTCAGAACCATTTACTGGGATTGTTAGAGATCAATAAACCACACTAACCCTGAATCAGCTGTGCTGATACTTAATGAGCCCCGACAAGGAAGGATCGGAGTTCTTTTGAAACCCACTGACATAAGAGGATGGAGCATGAGAGAGAAAAGTGCGGAAAAGATAGGAATAGGAAGATTGTAGCATCCAGGGTAACAGGGAGACTGAATCTATTGAAAGAAAGACAGAGATGATTGAAGGAAGAGAGCACAGGAAGCATGAATTAGATCTCAGTCCCCCACCCATCTTATTTTTTTTAATCAACAAACTCTAAGTAGACTAAAACAAGATGTCCCATTCTACTTCCTCCTTCAAGGCCAATTATCTGCAGTCAGAGCTCAGAGACTTACTGGAAAGCAGGATTTGGAGAGCTTGTTTTCCGAACCAAAAAACCAAGTTGACTGTCTCTGAATGAGTATACTTTAACTTATGGCGCAATCCTCTTATGATGATTTAAGAGGATTTAGAGCTCTGAGGCAATAGGAAAGAGCGGAAGATGAATGGAAGGAGAAACCAGCTAACAAAACTTTCTGGTGTGGCCAAATTTTACAGAACACCCTGAAGGCGTATCCCTGTGGCTCTGATCACACCCCAAGTCCAATGGCGAGCCGGGCACCACTGGTGGCTAAATCCGTGTGGCACACCTCAGCTGCCTGTCTCACCGCTGTGGTCGTCAGTGTCAGAGACGGGCACAGCATTGCCTTCCTGGGAGACTCAAAAGGGATGCTGCACAAGGTAGCTCAACCCATTTGCTGTCATACATGCTTTTAGTTTTGTGTCACTTTCTTTAGGCTCTTCAGCATGCCCCAGCATGAACTAGGTGGCAGGTAAGGAGACAAATCAACGTCATAGGGATAACAAAGATCTGTTTCTAACGAAGGTAGTTTCCTAATTTCCCATTCATTGCAACCACACTAGTGTGAGGCCTAACATGATACTGTCATCCATGCAGCCCTGCACTTGAGGCTGTTACCCTCTGCTCCTTTTAAGGATAGCTATGAATCATTTCCCAGAAAAGCAAACACACCTCACACCACATAAAACATTTAGAATGAATTTCTGGGATTTTTTTTTTTGGCCAGGTCTAAGCTGGTTCCCATATACTTCTTCTCCGCTGTTAAACTGCAGCCTGCGAGATTCCAGGCATTCTGACATTCACAGTGCTCCAACATACACAGACCAGCATACCAGGATCTCATGGTTATTACATTTGCTTTTTGTTCTACGGGGCTGCAGTATGTGATTGTTGGAGACTTAAACCTGATGCATTTTTGAGCTAATGCTGTAAGTTTTTTTGGAGGACTGGTGGAATACCTTGCCCAAAATAGATTTGTGATTTGGGTCTCACCTTTTTTGTCAAGCTCTGTGTTCTGCTTTTTATGGTGTTATCCAAAAGCTGCTGTGTATCACCACCTCTAGAATGAAATCTGCATAAATCTGATAGTTACATGAGACATGTGAGGTATTCAAGGAGTTGGTTGTCGACTGTTTGGTCTGTTTTGATGGTTGTGTGTGTGTGTGTGTGTGTGTGTGTGTGTGTGTGTGAAAAAGAGTGCGACATAGGGCCAGACACAATACTCTTAGGTAGTGGATCAAAGCAACACCCCATGTAGCTATCTGAAGTAAGCTATTGTAACCGGATTATCGTATCACAGCAGGTCAAATTCCACAGTGTCCAGATACACGACTGTGTGTGTGTGTGTATGTATGTGTGTTTGGGATTACCAGTCTAACTGGGGACAAAATGAATGTCACCAGCTTGATCTCAGTGCAGTTGTACTCCATCCACCACAGTGTCTCATTGGGGTTAAATGAATAGTTTGCTTTCTCGCTGGTGAGAAAATTGATAACAGACATTAGCATGTTTAGCATTTAGTTTGTTGAATCTTTTCAAAAACTGGAGTGTTAGTGTATATGCTACACTATTTCTTGGCTGGGAGCAGTGACTTCCAGTCAGTAGCTGAGTGTTGTCATCACTTTGAGTCAACCAGTGGAGACTTGCTGTCTTGCGTCCTTTTCAGATAGGATAAACATTACAGGGGAGAGGCGGCAAATAAAATATTCACGCTGCTCCTGGGCTTTTTAACTCATCGCCCTGGATGGGATTTTAACCCGAGGACAAAGCCAGAAGAGAAAGACAAGTGTCACCCCAAGGGTGACAAAAAAAGCCTGTCTGTACCTCCACCAGTTCACTGCAAAGCAGAACTTATAAAAGATGATCTAGCAAAATGTAAACAAATGTATGGGCTATAAACTCAACACTAGAAGGCACATTTTTAACCTTCGGACTGAGCCAGGCTAGCTTCATATGTAACTGACAGATCTGAGCAGGTATTGTTTTCTTATCTAACTCTCAAGGAAGACATTGAACTATTCCATTAAGGTTATCCCAGGCCTGCACGAAATTAATGTAAATCACTACAGTGTTGTTAAATGAACATTGACCTGTCTGTCAACTTACCTTCATCTCCCACTTATTGCGATGTTATAATTAGTACACAGGAGGGCATCTTTAAAGGATAGGACAGGCTCAAACTTTGACAAGTCTCTCTAAAAACAACACGTGTGTCCATATGAACACTGCAGCAGTTGCTGCTATTGTTCCTTCTGTCCATATGGGCTGTGAAGAGATCCCCTCTTAGTGTGAACCGACATAAGAGAAAAGAGAGACAGCATCTTCCATCCTTTTTTCTGTCTCTGTTTAAACTGCATCCTAATATTCATTTGAAGCTAACATGAGGCCTCAACAGTCTGACTAAATCAAATCAAAAGAAAAGCTTCCAGTTAGATTTTTAAGTGCAAAATTTTACACTAAAAATATTATCTTTACTTAAGATACTTAATAGATTTGAGATTAGGAAGCATCAATTTAGCTTAAACTAACCTTTAGAATGCATTTTTTTAGACAGAAAAGGATGGTGTGATCAGTCCCCTGTCTCTTAGATAAAAATGAAAAGATCACTTTAAGGCCAGATTGGGCAGGAGGAATTATTATAGTGACTGTTAACACCTTCAGTGTTCATATGGGCACATGAGTGTTGTTTAAAGATAGACTTTGAAAAATTGCACACCTATCTTTTAATACACCACCATATTCTCCTCTAAATATGACATGCAAAACAACAAACTGCATAAATGTTTCTAAGTCACCAAGCATAACGGAGCATCTTCCCATGCCATTACGTGTTGAGTGCATCCTCTTAATGGGACAGCTCATTCCCCATTCCATTCACAGTGATCAAGTGAGAGCTTTATGGAAAGAGGCCATGAAAACCTCTGCTAATCTCATTAACAGGAGGTAACATGAGAGTTTGAAGGCCTGGGAATCACTTAAGCCAGAGGTGTCTTCCTGTGCTTCATATTAGATTTGACTATGTGGTAATCACATTCATGGCCACTTCTGCTGCGATCCTGCACAAGAGTGATTTGATTTGCTTTTGAGTTGTAAGCTGAAGAGGATTTGCATTATATTCTTTTTTTGCCAGTCCTTCATTTTAGTGCTACAATGTGAGGACTATATACCTTTATCAAGTACTTGTCTACGGATGTAAATCAATTGCTAGTGATATTTATTACATATCATATATACTACTATTTCCTCTGTTCTTTTGCTGTACTTCTCCAGGTATATCTTGGCCAAGATGGCACAGTGGAGGTCTATGCAAACACAACAATCCAGCCCAACTCAGCCATTCACAGTGACCTTTTATTGGATCAGAACGGAGCACACATCTATATCATGACCAAAACTAGTGTAAGTCTGTACACAGTTTGTGTAAATGCTAAACAGCTTTGGAAAGTTTAAGGTTATAAATATCATTTTCTTCAAAAATCTATAAATAATTGCAGTAATAATTAATAATTAACGGCATGTTCAATCCAGCAGTCTATGTTAGCACGAATGCTTTCACAAGTTTCATGTGTTTATACATCTGTTGAGGAGTTACAACATTAAACAGCCATAGCCTCTTTTGCTGAGCCTGTCCATTCACCACACTCACCCAGATGTCTCCATACATGAGACTGAACATGAGTCGTCATTCAGCTTCAGACAATGTTGTTTGAGTCTTTCAGGCTTTGATACTTCCTCAAGCTGTGTCTCTCGCGCTGAAAATGAGGATAAAAGAATAAGAGGCAAAGAGCTCTAAAGAAAACAGAGAGGCCAGCTGGCTGTCAGGGTCAAAGGTCACTTAACCCCACTGCGATGGGCACAACAGTCAGCAGGAGGCCTAAGGTCAGACTTAACAATGCTATTGATAAGAGAAAGTGGTCTCCATTGTGTTGGCACACTCCCTATAGAGTGTTTCTGTGTGGGTAGCTATAGATGCTGATAAATGGATTTGGGAAACTGCTGGTCTATACAGTGAATGACTTATGTCAGACCATTGAACACCTTAATCTAAATGTAGACCTGTAACCTCATCATTTAACATTAAGATGTAAGACAATATGATTACAAGCATTGCACTTGACATGAAGCTACTTAGAACATGTCATAAGAAGGCTGAGGTTTAGTCTCTCTTTACATAAATAGCGCATCAGCATTTCACGAACCCTTTTATGATTTATTATTTTGAAAACCCTTGAACTGAACTTCTGTTTCATTAGATTAAGTAGGTTTTTACACAGTGGAATACTGACCCTCCCTTTATCTGCCATTTTAGGTCGAGAAGCGTCCAGTGGCAGAATGTGGAGATCACCTGGACTGTCAGTCCTGTCTGTCTGCCAAAGATCCCTACTGTGGCTGGTGTGTCTTGGAGGGAAGGTGTGTGTCAGTATCCATGCGTTTTTTTTTCTTCTTCTTTTTAAAAGTATCTTTAGTAAAGTGGGTCTGCTCCAGATGCTCTCATGCATCCATTGTCTCTTTCTCTTCCAACTTCTCTGTGGTGTTTCAGGTGTGGCCAGCGCTGGGAGTGCCAGCGAGGTTCTCTGCAGGGCCACTGGCTGTGGAGCTTCAACCAGACGCAGCACTGTCTCAGTATTCAGCACCTCAGTCTCTACAACATCAGCCGTGGGGAAAAAACTGATGTAATGCTTGGTTCAGAGTGGGGATCTTTTTCAGTGCAGTGGGGGCCAAATTCATTTTTTCCATGACCATCTTCAATTTATTTTCCATGATGTCCCCTTCCCATAGATTACAGTGTCTGTAGATGGCCTGCCCAGTCTAGCAGAAGGAGAGTTCTACTCTTGCTTCTTCCAGGACACAGAATCTCCTGCCTCACTCACCAATACTGGTCTAACATGCTCCACCCCTGATGCCAGCAGTCTTCCCCTCATTGGCCATGGAGATGGTGAGTATCTTCATATTTGTTTTCTTCAGTATGTACAAAACATGAAATAAAAGTTGGGTGCAACAAGAATCATGTTTTCTAAATCTTTATTGCAAGTAAAAAATTTGCAAAAACTTTGCTGTACTGCTTATAAGAATGTCAGAAATTTGGTCTGTTGATATCAAGTTATCACAGAGCAACCACTGATTGGTTTTGTTGCAGACTTTGTGATGGTGACCCTGTCACTGCGTTTCATAAATGTGACGGTGGCAGAGACAGAATTCACCTTCTACAACTGCAGCTTGGTTCAGGAGCTGTCTGGGCGCAAGGCCGTGAGTCACTCAACACTTGTTATCAATCTTACTCCAGCAAAATATACTGTTATAGGTTAGCAGCTCTGCTAAGTTGTTTTGACATTTTAACCTTTGAATGAACTCCTGTTTACACATAATATTTCTGAATGAGACAGGTTTGATAGCACTCATAACTGCAGCTGTCCATTGTTGTTTTGCTGAATTCAGGATGGCCAAATTTACAGTATGTTATTAAAGTTGTTATTTTATAGAAAATATTGCAAGTTAAGTTATTACATGAGAAGAAAGCAGTGTTTTAAAGTGAAAGGAACCACAAAGTATAAATATTACAGTTTCAGATCATTTGTGCATGAGTGTAGTATGTGTACTGTTGTAAGGGCTTTCTAACATTTTTATTGTTGCTGGGGTTTTTTTATCATGATTTATTTTGTCATTCCACCTGTACTCCTGCTGTGCACGTCATAAGATGCCAAGGGTGCGTGAGCAGTCGCTGGGGGTGTAACTGGTGTATCCACCAGCATGTCTGCACTCACAAACACGCCTGCAGCCAAGGAGTCACTATCTACAACCAAAACGTGAGTCCACGATAAATCTATAAAGGAAGACCTCTGATCACATTTAGATATGTTGTTTCAATTCAAAAAAGTCTTCAGGGATGGATTATAGATTAAAGAGAGAACACTGTGTGCAATTTAACTTAAAAGCATTAGGTATGAACATTTATCATACTGCAATGTGCACCATTGTGTAATATTAGTCATGAGCATGTGCTGTTTTACTGTTTGGCTTAGTGTTCTGTTTTTTCTGTTTGCTTATTTATTTTTTTTTTTTACCATGAATATCTTTCTTAATGTCCCTCATGAGTTGTTTCTCAATGTATTTGCATACCCTTCTGTTTTATCCTAATATGTCTCCTCCCCTGCCTTTTTTTTGTCCTTTTCTTTCCTCGCTTGCTCACTTGTGCTACTCTATCATCAAGTTCAAACCACCAACACCCACCATCCCACCACCCACCAGAAAACTGACCCCTGTACCCCCTACTGTCCGGGCTGCTACAACAACAATAACAACAACAATCACAACACAGCCACCACCCACAGAGATACCTACCACAACCACAGCAGCTGCCCCTTCACCTGCCACCACAGAGACACCACCCACCACCCCTATTGCTGAATCTACAGCAGCGCTTACCCTGGCCACAAGTTCCTCCTTTGTCAGGACCCAGGTCGCCACCATCCACACTGATGTCACAACTGTAAACCGGCCCCGTTCTGATGCGGAGAGCACGACAGAGGGAAATGGTGCCACTACGAGAGGTTTTTCTGAGGATGTGGACACTGACATCTTAAATATCACTGACGAAACTCTCCACACAACATTACGTGGCAGCACTAGTGGTCAGGTAGACTCTGACCTGAGATCTTTAGAGTTGTCTGGTGAAGTGGTGGGCACTTCCTCTGGTGTAAGTTCCACAACTTCCAGGGGAGTGGCACTTTTAACAGACATTTCCATCAGTGACAATAAAGACTCTACAGAGACTGACTTCCCTTCATGGTTGAATGAGTGGGAGAAGCCAGATGGAGAGGCTCAGGTTGAGTCTGCCACAGGTTCAACTTTTGCAGGTGCAGGCGAAAACACAGCCATCGATACACAATCGCCCAAAACAGTTGTTGAGCTCAACTCTGAATCTTCAACAAACTACCAGTCTGATTCCTCGACTGACTCTTATTTTCTGGTGAGTGCAGTAGTCATGTGTGTAGCTAGTGTAGAAATGTTAGAAACAGCTCAAATTAATAGACATTTTTTGACATTTGTTTTCATGCTGATAGATGAGAAGATTGATACCACTCTCATCTCTGTTAAAAATGGAATACACTTCACAGGCAGCTTAATATAAAGACTAGAAGCAGGAGGGCAAACAGTGAACCTGGTCCATGTGAAAGTAGCAGATTCCACCTCTCAAGCTCAGTCCTTTACCCCATTCTAATCAGGCTAGCTGCTCCCATGCTTCCAGTCTTTATACTCAGCTATTCTAACCAGCTCCTGGCTGTTGCTATTTAACAGAGACAAAATATGAAATAATTTATTTAAAAATAATAAATAAGAATGTATAGAATTAATGCAGGAATAATAATGTTGTAATCTGGAGAATCTCAGTGTACAGTAAAACAACATGGCCCCACAATCTAAAGCTGTTAATTTAGTCACAGTTGTCTTTCTTAGCTTTCCTGTCAACAAGAAAGGCAAATTACTGATCAATGCAATGACAGATGTGAGGGTGTGAGGACTGAGAAATCTAAGGCACTCCCTGGACCCATGCTACTGATTTGCCTACCCTCGCCATGTCATTTCTGCTCACCTCATTCAATGCTAGCTGCAAATGATAATGTTGGACAAACCCAGAACTATAATTTAGTCCTATAAGCAAAGGGGTTACCAAACTACTGTCCCTTTTTCATCAAGCCAACTCTCTTGTTGACATACATTTACTTGTATGTCTAATGTTTCTTTGTCGTGGTATGGTTTTGTGTCACTGCTTGCCTAGTTTTTTGGCTTTTTGAAGTTTCTCATTTTCTTTGCAGTCCTTTTTTTGTGGTCAACTTTTTTTTAGTCTTTTGCTTCAGATTCATAGGCCCTACCTCATACACAAAAGAACAGAAGCAGCAATATCTATGTAGATTCTCAGTCATCCAGGTCATTGTCAAGGTTGAAAGAGTTCTGTAAGGCAACTGGACTTGAGATTTTTCAAGAAAACGTTTCACCTCTCAGCCAAGAGGCTGAGTGGCAACTCATCCCATTACCCATGACTCTCCATATAATATTTGCAGGACATAAGGAGCCAAGCAATAAATACCATACCGATGATACCAATTATATCAGTATATTTGTTAATCTATTAAGCTTTTGTAACTGTAGTTTCAGGTTTTCAACATAAAGCAGTCCTTTGTTTCTTTACACTATCCAAATCAGAGGTTATTTTAGTTAGATTATTTCTTGTACGACCAACTGTATGTGTCGACTCACTTTGTTAAATAACATTCTGACAGGCAAAATTAGGTGTGGTGGATGTGATTAGGATGCCATCTGCCCATATAATTTGTACCAGCTTTTTGAGTCAATATATACTCATACAAACCTAAAGACCCATACAAAATTTGTTAAGATCAAGACATAAAAACCTGCATGGATTCTCAACCTCTTCAAACATCTCTCGCATGGACTGGAACATGATCCAGGTTTAACAGCATAACAGCAATACATAACTGAAAACTCAACCAGATGTTTAAAGAGCGAGTGGAGAGCCATCTCAGACCAGAGAACTCGCAGCAGCTTGGGGCGACCACATATTACTGTATACTGTACATGCCCATCATTATTAAATATGAGACATTCACACAGCAGGTGTCTTGATATTGTTTGGCCTTTGAGAACAGAGTGAAGCCAGATGTAGCTCTATACAGGAGGACTGTGTTTTCTTTCTTGAGTGTAGACATTTCTCACTGTAAGGGCTGATATTGTATCTTTAGGAATGTCCATGTGTGGAGAAAGTTCAAGATTCCTCCCTCCTCCCTGTCAACGTGGAGCGGAAAATCACTCTGATTGGACAACATCTAAACCTGTTTCGGGTAATGTAACCATCAACAGCCCATCGCCTTAGTAGAGTAAGACAACATTAACATTGCATTCATGCAGTTTATTTAGCTGATATTTGAAATAAGGTTAGAGTTAAAGGGCTCGGGTGGGGATTTGTTTAATATCTGCAGCATGTAAGAGATAAGGTTTAGAAAGATATCTTGCAAATATCTTGCATTCAAGTAGTTTTCCTTGGTTATGGGCATGTCTTCTGTTGGGGTAAAATCTTCGAGTAAAGACCAGAGGGATTTTTTTTTATTCAAGTATGAATTGCAGCTTTTGCAATGTCTGAGCGGTATTGTGTCAATGGAAATAATCGCCTTGCACCTACAGTACCCCTTCTGACAGAGGCTGAAATGTATGTTGCTGTGTGTGTGTGCACATTCAGGATGAGAATTTGGACTACGAGTGTGTGTTGGACATTGAGAACCAGTCGGTGGTGGTGGATGCCTCTGTGGAGCTGGATGCCTCACAGCCGTCAGTCTTCTTTATCACCTGCCTACCACACCAGGTCAGAAAATGAATGGTGTAATTTAGCTCAAGTTTGGCAAAAATGACAAGAACGCAATGTACTGTATATTAATTTACAGCATCTTATTATATATATCTTATATAGGCTCAAGTGATCTTTTTGTTTTTAACACATTTTGAAGTTTGAAATGACAACATCAAATTGAATGTGTCTGGAATTTCATATTGTTCTCAAATTTTTGTGGATGAAGATTAAAATTAGAGGGGGATTCATAAATACATGATTCTTTTTCTAAAATGTTGGTGACCTTGATCACTCAAAAAGTAAAAGAAAAGTAGCCACTGTTCTGATAGTTTTTCAAATTAACCATGGCAGTTAAAAAACAAAACAAAAACAAACTTACTGTGCTAAATACAGCAATCACAATTAGAAAATAGTCATTGCTCTAGGAAAAATGAAGCTTCGCTTTAAATTGGGTTAAATAGGGTTATTCCATAATTTTGATCTGCACCGTAGATGGTCCTCCTTTCCTTGTCCATTGCTGTGTCAGCTGCGCAGATCCGCTTCCATTTATGAGAACCGTCTGGAAATGTAAAATTCATGACTTCCACTGGGCCAGCAAAAGTATTATTTTTCATGAGTTGTCGATACATCATCTGAGTGACCATTGTGCAGCAGCAGTACAAGAATACACTTTGATAAAATGTTGAAGATAGCTAATCTGATGGAGTAAACTCCATCCTTCTTGTATCGACTGCAAATGACTAGAATTTAACAAACCAATCGCATAATACACCATTTAAACAGTGGCGTGGTATAATAACAAAAATCATTAAACTGTTGTCTCTTGATTGTGTACCTGTGTGTTTGCATGAGTGTGTTTCATTAGCTCTGATAACCAGATAAGTTGATGCATGCCTGTGCATAACATCAGCTCATATACTGTATCACACGTGGTGCTTATGGTGTTTTTACTGTGTATTGCTGTGTCTCAGTATGGCTATTCTGTGATGATGGAGGAGTACCCAGCCATGATCAACGTGAGGAGAAAAAACAACTTCCTCATCGACAGCGCTGATGATCTGTACGGTGGGGGCTGTTTGTAGTTTTTTTTCCTGTGTCTGTTTTTGAGATAACACGCGTGCATTGTTATGACATTAAAGTAATGTAATATCCTGCCCCTTCTCTCCCTTGTTTCAGTGACCCTGTTCAACTGTTCAGTGGGGCGGTCAGACTGCAGCCGGTGTCGTACCGCTGACCCCAAGTACGGCTGTGTTTGGTGCGGTGGCGCTGCTAGCTCTCGCTGTGTGTACCAGGACTCCTGCACCGATGAGATCAAACACACTTGCCCCGCGCCAGTCATTCACTTTGTAAGAATTTCTTATCCTCTTTTCAACACTTTCAAAGGGATTTTTGTTTTGTTTTGAAGAGGAATCAGGAGAAATGAGAGGAAAAGTGTACAATGATTTAATTTCCATTTTTATTTGTGTTAGGAAAAATAGCCACTATGCTGGGAACTTTGTGATGATGTGATGCAAATGTTTACATGGTCTGGCCTGCTGGACTGGTCAGCAGTCTCCAGTGTTCTCAAATGTCCTGCATGGAAAAATACTCAGCTTAGAATACTTTTGGTAGAATCCGATATGCTTTTTCATGCTAAAACGAAGGTGGCTCATTTAATGAATTAAAAATGCTAGAATTACATTTATACTTCCTCCCTCATTGACAAATTCAATGAACACAAATATTCTTTATTTCAAAAGTTTAAGTATTAGTTACAAGACATGTCCTACTTCACTGGAACCTCCATTATCAGTGTACGGCTTCAGGTGTGGACCACGATTGGCTTCAAAACAAGCTGTGATGTCACAAAATCCTGCTGGTGGGACTACTTGACAAACTGATTCAACGTGGACATAGACCTCCACACACACACACACACACACACACACACATACACCAGCAGATGAATGTGAAAACAGCCCTCTAGCATCAAAGTCTCCATATATAATCATTCTGCACAGTGAAGCTCAAACATTGAAATGAACAGCCAAATGCCTTTTGGAGTGGAGGAAGGGCAGGTGGCACTTTTCCTTGCAGCACTGCAAAAACAGACACATCCATCACACATCCACTTCTTGCCATGGCAAGATAACTAATCAAGTCAAAACGTGATTAAACTGCTGGACAGCCAGCACCTTGGCCCTCAGTTTGTGCCCCCAGAACGAATCCTTTATTTTTCTGTTCATTTTGTCTTCTTTGATCCTGCCCTTCTTGGATAGACAGTCAAGAGATGACAGAGAATGATGGGATATTTGTATTTTCATTACATTTTTATCAAGTGTTTAAAGTAGCATTAAACTCAAGCAAAGTACAAGTACCTCAAAGTTGTACGGAAGTACCGTACTTGAAAGTATGTTCTAAGTTACATTTCACCACTGATTTGTGTGTTGTATAAGCAAATAAAAAGGAGCATTCACTGTATTTGCTTTGGAAAAGCAAATAAATGAGGCAATCTTGACACAGTGGACTGTATCCAGCTATAAACCCACTTTCATGACTGCATCACTGCATCTATGGTAAGAATCTGACTGAAAGCACTGTGTCAAGACTGCCTCATTACATCCTCATTCATCCTCACGTCACACTACCCGAGGAATTATATCAGCTTGGTTCTGTCTGACTGATCCCATGTGGACTGTTATGTTGTGAATGCAGTAACTTGAGAACAGCGTAGACTATACATTTCATACTTTGTGTACTCTTATGTTTCAGTTGGACCCAGTATCCGGTCCAGTAGAGGGAGGGACGGTTGTGACTATTTCAGGCTCTAACCTCGGCCAGAGAGCGGAAGACATCCAGAACTCGGTCACAGTGGCTGGGGTTCCCTGCAGTGTCATCCACAGCAGATATGAAGTCTCCTCCAGGCAAGTCGTCAGTACACCTTAGCATTTCTCAGGCCTATTACATGGTTTCAGTTTTTGTGGCCAGCTGTAACAATCCAACGTCTTTCATCTTGCAGGATAGTGTGTGAGACGACAAGCAGCGGAGGAGAGAAGAGCGGCCAGGCCTCAGTCAAAGTGAGGGGAGGAGGCCTGGGACTGTCTGCTCAGGTCTTCAGTTTCCAGGTAAATGCAGCAGTTGGTGTGTTTATGTGCACTCAGGAAACTAGGTTAGTTGGAAAAATCTGATTACACCAGAAATTTGGCATTGCTTTTACATGCACCATAGTAATCCGGTTACTGTAAATCTACTTATATGTGCTGTAGGTCAAGAATAAGATTGCTCTTCTGACCCTGACCTTATTTTGGAAGTACATAGTTATGCAGTTTAACTGTAGCAATGATTTTCATTAATTTAGTCTTGAAAATGACTTTTGACTCCCTGAGTTAACTTTGTGTTCGTATCACTTCTGGTTGGACTTCATCATGCAAAGTTACACATTATTTCTTTCTCAAGAAGAAATCTAGCAGGTTTCTCTTAATTTCCTCTCACAAATACAGAAACAGGGTTTCTTGTGCACATGATGTGAAAGACTGCAACCTGTTATTTAAGTGCATGTGAATGTACTGGTTATCTACAAAAATGACTGCAACACTCCATCAGCAAGCCTGTCCTGGTCCTGCAGGATTTCAGAACTGTACAGATGCAATTAAAGCAGCATTCTAACAACAAACACATCTCCTGGGCATTTTACACCCAGTTCACTGGCAGAAGTTGTTTTGATTTCTGGCATGTTTTCCCCTGAGATTGGTTCACTTACATACTGTATACGAAAACCCAGTAATCGCACTTGGGTGTGGACCAAAACCCACAGACCGAGACCTCACTGAGACGGGGCTCCCCCTATGTTTTTATAGACTAATCCTGAAATGCCTCATCGGGAGAATATGATACAAATGTGATTTGTCAGCACTCAAGTACAACAGGAAGCATCGAGATTGAATGGTTTCAACAGTGCATAAATGAAGCAGTTTAATGTCTGTGTTTGTTTATCCAAGAAAAAAAATAAAGTGCGCTCCCACAGAAGATTTCCAACCAGTCAAGGAAACGACAGCTCCAACATGGCTTTTGTTAATTAGGCTTCACTTGAAATTGTGCCTTGTGAAATCTAAGTGCACCCCTGCAATGCAATAAAGTAACAACTCATCTCCTTATTCCCATTGCAGTAAAAGGATGGTGGGGTTTGACAACAGCCATGATTAATTGGCCCAAGTGACAAGCAGATTAATTGTTGTACTTGCTGGCTGTGAGGCAAGCCTCCAGTGTTTCCCAGAATGCCCTGGTGTCCTATTTATTTTACCAATAAATCACCCGCTCAGTATCAGATTATTGATTATACAGTTATATTTTTTTCTCTCCTCCTTGTCTCTACATCATCAGGATCCTGTGCTAAGCAGCATCTTCCCCCAAAGAGGGCCTAAAGCGGGGGGCTCCTCTCTTAACATCAGAGGGCGGAGACTAAGGACTGGACACCCGAGTGAAGTCAGTGTCCTGATTGGAGGAGTGCAATGCATGGTGTAAGTGCCTCTAATTTACCATGGATTAAAAAAACCTTTATGTATACAGATGATTTATCTGACTGTTTTATACAATAGTTTGTGGGACAAATTATCCCATGGATTAAATATGTAAAATATGTTTCTCTCAGGCTGAACATCCAGGAGGATCAGATCAACTGTCTGACCAAAGGCAGCAACAGAACAGGAGAACACAGCATCACTGTGCGGTTTGGTGGGGCAGACCGCCACCTGCAGGGATTGGTGTATCATTACACCCCCAACCCCAACATCACAGCAGCCGCTCCGTCCAAAAGCTTTCTCAGGTGCAGTGGTGGAATACAACTCATTGTATTTACTAGTATTTGTGAGATTGGGGGAGGTCAGGTATAGGTGGAATGGTTTGAAGTGAGTAAAGAGATTTTTAAATCTTCCATTTAACATGAAACTTTCTATCACTCCCCTGCAGTGGAGGCAGAATCATCAGAGTCTCTGGTCAAAACCTGGATGTGGTCCAAGAGCCAAAAATGAGGGTAACCCTCAGTCCTCCTGATACTCTCCCACCCAGGAGGAGAAGGAGCATCAATAGGAGGAATGAAGGAAGCCTGACCAGGCGACAGGATCACCGGGGAGAAGAGATGAGACTAAAGAGATGGAGGAGGATTGTCCCAGACACAGACTGCCCAGAGGGTGCGCTCTGTCACGTCAAACAGGTATGGATCTACAATGGCACCCAGAGATGAATGTCACGACTCGTCATTTTATTACGTGCGTTTTTTTACCATTTCATCCTTCCTGTGTTTTCCTCCAGTATGAGTCTCGCTGCACAGTGAACAGCTCCTCGCTCATCTTGTGCCCGACCCCGGCAGTCGGTCCAGAGGCCAGGAGAGCCAGGGTCAAAGTTCACTTCCTGCTTGACAGCCTCCATTTTGACTTCAGCGCTGTGGGTAATGAAGCCTTCAGCTATGAGTCCAACCCAAAGCTCTACCCACTCAACCAGAATGAACCCAGCAAACCATACCACCACAAACCTGGGAGCATCATCTCTGTTGAGGTAGGTGCCAGGACCCATTTGTATATCTGTGTATGTAAATCTTAACTTTCTTTTTCTTACTCAAAGAAATTGTCCCAGATCTCCATGCTTAAGAACAGCTTTGAAAAATCAGCATTTCATAATAACAAATGGTGGAGATGACCTTAGGCAAGTTATGGAATCCTGAGTCAGGTTTCAAGTCAGCACCTACAAGTCTTAATGCACAAACTTTTAGAAGGACAATGATGAGATGTGCATTGGTGTATTATCCCTGCGTGGGCTTTCATTGGGGTTGAACTCTCAGCCTTGTTTTGAACCTCTCTTGAATAATTATACTCACAGTTAGATGTAACTAGAACTGATGTATTTATTTGGGATCTGTATCCTTTTGTTGGCCGAGATGGCAAAAAACATCTTGCAACCTGAAAATGAGATGATGTGCAGAAGACATGGAACACTGCTTGAATGTGTATGCATCTGACACGCTGAAAATACTGATGCCATGTAAATGAAAGCTTAACCGAAAGATCTTCCCACTCTTTTCAGTGTTGTTCCAGAGTGATGCTTCTTTTTAGCTGAAAACTGCTCTTTGCCTGAGTACAGACACCAGCTTGAGTGCATATTAACCAGATAACAGCCAAAAGTTTCAGTTGGGCCTGTAGCAAGTAACTTAAGCCTCAGTTAGCTACAGCCAATAGAAAAAGTTTGTCATTTAAAGGAAATCTGCTGACCTGAGTATGTGGTGTATAAACATAGATTTAGAAAATTATGGCTTGAGGACAATATCATGTGAAGTCCAAGCCTCCTGGGTGGATGAAGTACATGTTTGTACCTTTGACTTTTAGGGAGAGAACCTAGATCTCGCCATCTACAAGCATGAGGTGGAGGCTCGGATAGGGGAGGGGGTGTGTTCGGTGAAGACCCTGACCCACAACCACTTGTACTGTGAACCACCAGCCCAGCAGCCTGCGGTGGTAGCCAGCAAGACGCAAGATGGCATGGACAGTTTGCCCGAGTTTACCGTGAGTCAATGTAGGAGAAACGCACACATTCAGATTCAGTAGAGTACTGCTGCTTGGGGTGGATGGAGAGTAAGGATTCAGGAGCAACTCACTGCATATTGGTTTCCTTTGCGTACTCACAAAGGATATTTCTTTGATATTTTAAACTGTTTAATTCAAACTTGTTCAACTTTGGCTCGCCAATCCTGTTTTGTCCTTTATAGTGTAAAGACTCTATCTCTGGGCTTTCCAGGTGAGAATGGGGAACCTGAACTTCTCCCTGGGCAGAGTGCAATACGACAGCCAGGCCCAGTCCACGTTTCCTCTGGAAGCCCAGGTGGGGGTCGGGGTCGGAGCGTCCATAGTGGCTCTCATTGTGCTCATCATCGTGCTCATATACAGGTAAACAATTACACTACTCCCTCATGGTGTCGTATTGTCCTCAAACAGTTGCAATTTTCAGTAAAATGGGATCTTTTTACCTGGCTCACGCCTCTTATTAACCCACTGTCTGTGCATCATTGTTGCTTTTCAGGAGGAAGAGCAAACAGGCAATGAGAGACTACAAGAAGGTGCAGATTCAGCTGGAGAACCTGGAGACCAGTGTGAGAGACCGTTGTAAGAAGGAGTTCACAGGTAAAACCCCAAATGTTCTTTTACTAATTTAAAGAAATTAAGTAATTAATCAGCTCACTTGTCACAAAAATACTGAAACTGTGGCATGTTACACCATCTCCATTCCTCTCGCCTCCCTCAGACCTGATGACAGAGATGATGGACATGACCAGTGATTTGGTGGGTTCAGGGATTCCCTTCCTGGATTACCGGGCGTACGCCGAGCGCATTTTCTTCCCAGGCCACCAGGAGTCGCCACTGAGGCGGGATCTGGATGTTCCCGAGAGTAGGAGGCAGACTGTGGAGCAAGGGCTGGTTCAGCTGTCGAACCTGCTCAACAGCAAACTTTTTCTCACCAAGGTCAGCCAATAGGGTTATGTATTATTAAATAAAGGGTTTGATTTAATTATGAGAGCTACATGTGGATGAACTGAAGAGTCATTAACTACATTACACCCTGGGAATAGTTTGTTGCTGTTAAAGATCCACAGATCAATATTCTCCTCCTTTTTCTGAGCTTCAGGGACATGGATGTTGAATCATCTGACCTCACTTATACAGTTTGCATGAGGATGTAAGAAAAAAGTAATAACTTTTTTGTTTCTGGTGTAAAACTGATTTTCCAAAACTCAACTTTTCCAGTAACTTGCTGTTTTACAGGTCAACAAGGCAGTTTTTTCTCACATCTTCTTCCCGTTGTGTCTCCAGTTTATTCACACTCTGGAGGTCCAGCGGACGTTTTCCCCCAGGGATCGGGCTTACGTGGCCTCCCTGCTGACCGTAGCCCTGCATGGTAAACTTGAGTACTTCACAGACATCCTGAAGACGCTACTCAACGATCTAGTGGAGCAATATGTGGCCAAGAACCCCAAACTGATGCTTAGGAGGTGAGGAAGAGAATCCGTTTGTACAGTTTTTCAGTTCTTTACCATTCAGTTTTATATATACAGTATATATAGTGCCAAGGACAGGGTAGGTGGCCATCTGCCTCAGATCATGAGCTTGTGTGGGAGTAAAGTTAAGATAGCTGTGTTCCATTGTACTGTTGACTATTGACACATGGCACTGGAGTACATTTTTGATACAGAATCTTTAGATAAGAGGTGGGACCCTCCTCATACAAAAATGATTCATTCACATGGGTTCTTTTCCTTTTCCAGAACTGAATCTGTGGTTGAGAAGCTCCTGACAAACTGGATGTCCATCTGTCTCTTTACCTTTCTGAGGGTATGTACATCAGTGTATCACATCTGACCTGAGGTCCCTCATCACAGGTGTGGACAAGAACTGTACAAGCAGAGAGAGAGGATTCCTATTCCTTGATGGTTTCATTTCATTAGATGAGGTTAAGGTATTTCACAAAAAGGACAAGCTTAAATGAGAGAAATGGCAAAAAAACTTTAGTTGTGTCACATATCTTTTCCTATTTGATCGAGTGGTCTGGAGATCCACCACATTTAAGTGGTAAATGGACTGCACTTTCACAGACCTTTTCTCATCTAATTGACCACTCAAAGCACTTTACACTACATGATATTCACCCATTACACCATAACACACACACACACACACACACGCTCTGACTCACACACTGATGGTGCAACCACCAGGGGCAGTTGGGGGTTCAGTGTCTTGCCCAAGGACACTTCGACATGACTGGAGTAGCTGGGGATTGAATGGACACACAGGTGTCACACTCTCCACTGAAGCCAACACAAATGAAAGTCAGCTCATGACTGTGGCCTCCTCCAATTTCAAGTTTTCCATTTCTGGCTTCTCAGAAGCCAAGAGAGATTCGGCCAGGACACTCATTGAAAGACTCTTCAATAAAATTCCTGTGTCTTAGGAGACTATTGACCTTCAGTCTTTCTGCTTGACCAGGAATCAGCAGGGGAGTCGTTCTACATGCTCTTTAGAGCAATAAAGCACCAGGTGGACAAGGGACCTGTGGACGCAGTGACAGGAAAAGCAAAGTACACACTGAATGACAACCGGCTTCTACGAGAGGACGTGGAGTACCGCACGCTGGTTAGAACATACATATGTCAACAGTGTCAGTGCTGTAGTTGGTGTAGTTGGTGTACTGTCAATAGCCCTTTTGTCTACCTGTCTCTCCAGACATTAAATGTTGTGATGCCAGCTGCAGCAGCCAGTGGAGGTACCACATCCCATACAGTACCAGCCAAAGCCCTGGACTGTGACACCATCACACAAGTGAAGGAGAAACTCCTGGAACAAACCTGGAAGGGAACTTCCTTTTCCCAGAGGCCACACATTGACTCACTACATCTTGGTAGGTTTTTTTGCTGTTTTTTTTTTAAATCACGCTTCTGTTGGAACAGTTGATCACATTCAGTTTTGACCTTGTCTCCATTCTGACTGTGGCTATTCAAACATAGAACATTTCTGCAGCAGGAATCCTGCTTGATGTTGCATAAACAATTGTCCCTGCAGAGTGGCGTGCAGGTGTTGCAGGTCACCTCATCCTATCAGATGAAGACCTGACATCAGTAGTACAAGGCTCATGGAAGCGCCTTAACACACTGCAACACTACAAGGTAAGTGTGATTCACACAGATATATACACACATAATTAACCCATGCATGTGCAGAATATAGCTGTTAAAATCACCCACGGAAGTGAGTCTGGACTCATAACATATGTGTGTTTTAATGTAGTTTTGCTGGCAGTCTGAAAGTTGTGATACAACTGTGCAATGCAGGTCCCTGATGGAGCAACAGTCGCCCTGGTACCGAGGAACAACAAACATCACCTCCATGACAGCCATGATTACATGCCTGGAGAAAGTAAGTTTCATGCACTTTTTATGGATTGCACACACACACGTACACTAATTTGTTGTTTAGATATAAACATATGTGAAGAGGAAGAAAGTGTGGCTCAGACATTGGTTGGCTGGTTGGCCTAACCTCCAGATGTTGACCATCCAATCGGGTTGAGGCAATCCTACATTCCAGTTTACATTACAGAAACACAGGCAGAGTTTGTGTTTGTTTTAACATAAACCTGTTCAGTTTCTGCTGTAGCCTGTAGTAGTCTGTCTGTATTGTATGGTGACCTCATCTTGTTAAAGAAAAATGATGCAATATGTTCCGATGCCATTCTGACTGATTGCTAGTGTTAGAACGTCATGGCCTTTTATCGCTGTTTACTTTACATATTTACTTGGGACTGTTAGCAGGTACACAACTTTTATTTGGACTCAGTTCAGAGTTACCGTAAATTTCCCTCTGTGTTTGATGAAGGCAGTGTTGAAATATAAATCAGGCTTTATTATGGGATTCAGGTACATGGTTAAAATATTGTATATACACTATATTGCAAGGCCAAGCTTTTTCATATATGTATGAAGAGTATAACTGGCAGTAGAAAACAATGAAACACACAAAATAAAGCAGTGTACTTATTTTAAGGTTTACCGTAACACACTCACATTCACATCTTTATGCCTGTATGAGCAAGTGTTGACTATTGCATATCTTCATGCACTCGTGCTGGGTGAACAGTTGAATTGAATCTAAATAACCAGGGGAGGTCGCTGTTTGACAGCAGATGCATACAGTTGGTCATATTACACAGAGGGGTGAGGAAAGCAGCTGCACAACAGCACAAGGTTAAGCAACTGTATACTTTGGATCCTTTTTGGCTCTTATTATCACAATGTCTCTAGAACTGAGAATTTACAGTCAAAACAGATAACCTTCACACAATTTCAAGAAAAATTGTTTTTTTAAATACGTCTTTTATCATTTTTGTGATCTTGCAGCCATACTCTACCAAAAAATATACTCATTCAACTGGTTGTCCCCTCCTCCCTCAGAGACCCCTATGCTGGATGATGGGGAGGAGGGAGGTGTGAGGCTTTGGCATCTGGTAAAAGCCAGCGAGGAGTCCGAGCTGCCCAAGCACAGGAGAGGTAGTGTGAGGGAGCGGGGTGGGGAGAGGGCCAAGGCTATCCCCGAGATCTACCTCACACGACTGCTCTCCATGAAGGTAACAGAGATGACGTGAATGGTATATATTGCTAATGGTGCCACTCACTCGTGAAATGTAACACATATGGTATATGACCTCATTCTTGTGATGAAATGATCCAGAAAAGTGTACAGAGCAACAACTAATTATTTTGTTGGCCTCCATACAGTAAAGTAGACAACTGGGTTCAACACAATAATTAAATATTATTCTTAAGCATATGTGTTGACCTATAGCATTGCATAGAAATGTGTTCTGCTTGAAATTACAAAAAAAAAAATTTGATTTGCAAAGTGTAACAAATGCAGTAGTTCAACAAAGTAATGTATACAGTGTGTTGGATAAGAAACTTTTAAGTGCTGTACTATGTATTTCCTCTTGAATTGTAGAAGGGTCATTTGGGCCCCATGTTGTTGTATTATAGCAGTTCTGTTCTGTTTTTTGAATTTCAAAAGTCAAAGCTTCAAATACACTGGATCCTCCATTTCCCATTGTGCAGTGTCATAGGGTTTTTTGTTAGACCTGGTCTCGTAAAGGTCTCTTTCAAACCCACACCAGCAGTTTGCAGCATAAGCTTTGCCTTGTAAACTTGAGTCTTAAAGCACTCTCTGAGATAACCCTAATGACATCACCATGGCATCATCAGGGTTATTTTTATTTTGTTATCTCATTGCACATAAACTGATCTTCACTTGTTTGACTCTCTCTGCTCCATCTCAGGGCACACTGCAGAAGTTTGTGGATGATTTATTCACCGCAATCCTCAGCACCAGTCGTCCCGTACCTCTGGCTGTCAAATACTTTTTTGACTTATTGGATGATCAGGCTCTGCAGCACAACATCACGGACCCCGAGACCATACACATCTGGAAAACTAACAGGTAACTGGCCAGCAGCAGCGGTTTACATTAAAAAAAACGTTTAGATGGTGTGACGCAGAGTTGGAGGCCAGAGATGGGTCACAGGCCAACAACTGTGGGCCGCCATATGAGAAATACACTTAATACACTATACACTATAAACACAAAGGGAATTTTATCCAAAGGTTTAAGAACATCTTGTTCCAGGAAAGCCTACCCACACAGAACATATGGGCAACAGTTGATCACAGGGTTTGTATATACCATGATTTGTGTTTCCCAAATGTAAAGGAACAATTGAAATATGACCCCACAAGTTTAGATCAGTTGCTTAATGTATCAAAACCATCTTCAGAGGTTTCTAGGTATATCGTCAGTGCTCATTAACCCTTTATGAAATGGATATTTAAAGGAAGTAAGAATAAATCACTTATTTCCTTTCTTGCTGACAGCTACAGTAGATAATGTTTCATTTCTGCACCCAAAGTATGACTGCAGCCATGAGACGGTTATCTTAGCTTATCATAACAGAGCCAGGGTAGCTATTTCCGCTTGCCTCTGTTATTTATGCTAAGCTAAGATAATCGATTGAAGCTCCATACTGCATAGACACAAGAGTGGTATCAGTCTCCTCATCTGTCACCAAGAACATGAATAAAACATATTTTAAAAATGTCAAATATTTCCTTAAATGAACCTTCTGGTGTTCCCCTGTGGTTATCATCTGATTAAAAGCATGTCTTTTTCTCTGATATACATTGTAAGTGGATCACCATTTATATGTTTGTCCTCTTTGCTGTCTTCCTCAACAGTTTACCACTGCGGTTCTGGATCAATATCCTGAAGAACCCACAGTTCATCTTTGATGTGCAGACCTCAGACCACGTGGATGCTGTGCTGTCCGTCATTGCCCAGACATTTATGGATTCTTGCACCATCGCTGATCACAAACTGGGACGGGTGAGCTGACCTTATTACCGCACCATATTATAGAACATTATTATTATACGTTATTCTATAATGTACAATGCATTTTGGATAAACAAACCCAAAAATGACTATACTAGCATTATAAGATAATATTATGTGAATGCTTGCAGTTGCATACCATGCATTTGTACAGTAAAGTGACTATACAGTGTACAGTACATTCAGGTCATATCTCTTCACATGGAGGGATTAAAAAGATGAGGGGAATGTGCATTCATTTACTGTGTGGTTGTTAATTACAAAGGAAACAATATGTCACAGTGAATATTGTAAGACACTCCAAATTTGAATATGTAAAATGTGTGAAACCAAATATAACAAATTATGACTGTCTTGTACCTGGCGCACAGTTAACTCAACAGAGCTTAACGTGGCTTCTTTCATGGAATATTCAGGACACATTTATCCATTTGTCTTCCTTGCACAGGACTCTCCCATCAACAAGTTGCTGTATGCCAGAGACATCCCCCGCTACAAACAGATGGTGGAGAGGTAAGAGTATGGCAGCCAGTCGCCCCACTGACCTCGGGCATAAAAAACACTATGGGAGAGAGAGAGAGAGAGAGAGAGAGAGAGAGCATGAGGCCTGGGACAATCTGTCAGTGCCAGACAGAGGGTAGACTAAGCCTGCAAGGCTTCCATGCATGGATGGTCTGAGAGCAGACTGCTACACTTACTACTGTCTGCTGCACATTAAACCCTGCAGATTACACTGGTGATAAGGCTTTGCAAGACAAGATTGTTATGTAACAAATATGCCCATTTTATAAATCTTATTAGTACAGTTCAGAAGGGCTACAGAGAACTGCACACCATACTCTTTCCCCACTAATTCATCCTACAATATTTTCCCATATGAAAGGAAACAGCCAAGATATCTTTTAGCAGTGGTAAACCTGATTACTGATGTAACTAGTTGATGATTGCTGTCTTTAAAGAGTAAATTAACAACAATTGAAGTTCTCACCTTGATGTGGAGGTGCAGTAAAAGTGTAGTCGGTGCTCCCTGACATCACAGCTGGGTGTCAGAGATTTAAAACTTTCAGCCATCAGTATGATGGTAGTTTTCAGCTTGGTATTACCTGCATAAAGTTAATGTTGCCGTTAAAAAAAATCGGTCATTTCCAAGTCTGTCCAGAGCAGCTTTGAATCTACTTTTTATTTAAAATATTAACCTTAATACAATGCAGTATTTTACTGTCAGTAGCCTGTTTCTTTAATAGCCCAAACACCTCATTTGCAGTACAACTGCTGCTCTCACTTTCATTTAAAATTGCTCTAATTCTTTTTCATATTAGTGATGGAAAAAATTCCTTTGTAACTGCTTGTATTCGTGAATCGTCTAAGCTCCACAGTGCATTTTACCATCTTTCAGCTTGTTTTGGCTTTACGTTTAATAGCTTTAATGTTTGGTTCAGTCTCACAACTCCAACAGCAGACAAGTGATTTGTTTTTGTTTGGGGTTATTTGTGAAAAAGCTCTCAGGAACCCACTGTACACTGCCTTAAATTGGTGGTGTATGTGCTGCATATTTATGCACGTAAATGCATATGTGAGAGAGAAAGTTAAGACAAAGAAAGGGAAAAGGAAGAAAACAAATGAATAATGACAGTGGAGAGTGGAGGCGCTCAAACTTTTGTAGGGTTGAGAATGTAATGTTAGCCCTTGGCCAACATTAAAAGTATGAATTAAATATATGCCATTAGAAGCTGCAGTCACAAACACACAAATGCTGGCTTTTGCAAGAATTATTCAATGTGACATGACTGAACATTGGACAAACTATGAACTCTAAAGCTTATGCTTTATACTGAGTAAAAGATCATGCAAATGATGTTGGTCTGTCTGACTGACCTAAGTTTGTCCCCTGATGAGCACATCCTCTGCTGCGAGATAAATAGCCCTGCTCCTTTGTTTGGCAGTTGGTTGGTTCGTACATAATGTAATGCTCTTCATGCAATCTGTGGTTAGCATGAGGTGAAGGTGATTTGTATGAAGGGATTGAAAACTTGACAGCCATTAAATTCCTTCACATTTCAAATTTAAGGACAAGGATACTTAATGTAAAACAATAATATGGTAGAAAAAATATGTCTGTTATCAAGTTCTTCTCTTCTATTCCGTTCCTCCCTTTCTCCCTTTCTCTCTCTCTCTCTCTCTCTCTCTAGGTATTATGCAGACATCCGTCAGACCATATCTGCCAGTGACCAGGAGATGAACTCAGCTCTAGCGGAACTCTCTCACGTATGTTATCCGCTATTTTCCCATCCTGTAAAAATAACTTTTTAAACACATAAATCATTTTGTAACGTGGGAGTTTCCATCAGGGTGGGCGCCAAAAAAGGTAGATACAGAGTTTGAAATAAAACATGAATAGGCAGCAGGTGATTCAATTTTTAACAGTCTCCACCCACTGACCTTTCTTCACCTCTCTATTTTTACTCTAAAACCCCTCCCTAAAAACAGAATTATGCTGCTGAGGTCAACTGCCTAGTGGCTTTACATGAGCTGTATAAGTACATCAACAAATACTATGACCAGGTGAGTACAAATACAAAAACATGCACGTCTATATCCATTTATCATTTATTCACAGGAAATGCTTCATTGCCACAGCAGATACATGTCAAATTGCATGCTGGATAAACCCCGCCCCCATTAGTTACTGTTGCTATGCTTTTAAGAGTCTCCATTCTCGCATGTAATGCATGATGATAAGAATGGCAGATTTACCACTTGAGATGTAAGCCTGTCTGTAAACAGTGGGTCTTTTATTTCACACACAGACAAAGCTCTTCAGATTTTTCAGTTTTAAATCAACATTTTGTAATAGGGGTCATCATTCTGCAGTGGATGGCTACATACAGTATATAATATGAAGCTGGTCCTAATATTATTCTCTGAAAAGGAAAAATACAAGATCAAACTGTTACTGCATTTCATTCTATGATACCATTTTGCATGGCTGTTTAGGTTACATAACTGATTAACTTTGAGCATTACGAGAGAAAACACTGACAATGACGAATAGCAGATGAATGTGTTGAATGTGAAACAACATAAACTTCTAAAATCCAAAGTGTTACATGCCTGTCATACTTCCTTCAAATTCCCCTCAACATTGCAAATGGATAACCTCGTTGAAGTAGTTACACACCATTCCTTGTTATGATGTATTTATTGACCCCCCCCTTTAGATTATCACAGCCCTGGAAGAGGACTCCACAGCTCAGAAGATGCAGCTTGGTTACAGGCTCCAACAGATCGCTGCTGCTGTAGAAAACAAAGTCACAGACCTATGACCCCGAAGACGGGATGATGGTTTTTTTTTCCTGTAACCTTGAAGAGAGGACAGTGGGGAAAAAAAGTTTCTTTCTCCTGGAGAATTTTTTTTTCTTTTTTCAGGAGAAGGGAAAAAAGAAAGGAACATTGTGACACATACCATGTTATTTTAAAAGACTTGTTTTTAGCGGCGTGAGAAGCTATCTTGGAGGATGACTGATGATAGCCATGTTTCACTCCCTTGAAATTTCTACAGGTCCTAACACTGGGAGTAAAAAAAAAACACTGTTTGGGGGAAGGGGGGGAGGAGGAAATGTGAAATGAAGCACATCAAAACAAAGGAACTTCCTCTGAACTGTGACACCTCTGATATGGATTCCCCACACTGAATTGTAATTAAAGGGAGACATAATATGAAAAGAGATTTTTTTGTTTTCCCTCTGGCTCAGTGTATCTTGATTGACTTTTCTTGACAAACTGCACAGAACATTCCTGCAAGTTTACAGCTACGCTTGTTAGTCTTCTGCTGAGGAACGGATGCTGGAGGTGGGCTGGATGTCGAAACCGTGAATGGAAAGGGAAGGGAAAAGGAGGACTTGAACCCTGACCATGTACAACTCCAGAATTTTTTTACACATGATGTCAAAGTCTTACACAAAGGACGAACAGATAATGGCACAGTCAAAGTGCCGCTAAGAGCCTTTTTTTCATTCTGCTTTTAGCTTCTTTAAATCATTCTGCCGAGTCTTACTCTGTGTGAGTTCAGTTAGCTGTTAACTGTTAGCTGTGGACAGTTGTTTTGTGTGAGTGGTTTTTCAGGATAGAGCTTCTTTTTTATTGTTTAGGCTTCACATCACTAGTTGTCTGTTAACCTATAGATCCTGCCTGGTGTAGTTGAAACTGAAAACCAGTGTTTTGTGAGGATTTTTATTTTTGTTGAAGACCTTGTGTACGACTGCTGTCCACTTGCTTTCTTTTCAAGCTGACCTACTTCTATTGTGAATGTTCTTTTCCTCTGCAATGGTTCGCAAAATGTTGACAGTCTTTTTTTATACGTGTTACCCAAGACAGTTTGGCAGAGCTCACAAACTGATCCGTCCTTAAGAAAACCATGAAAGTAAAATCTTGAACACAAAGTCCATAATAGCACTGCTGTAATCTTTACTAATTCAGTGTGAAAGACCAAGCCTGACTAATTAGGAAATAAATGCACACATAAAAATGATGCACAAAGGAATTAAAAGAATATGGCTTTTAAGTTTAAAATTAAATCCACATTATTTTATTCTCACTGTCACCTCAGGATTCATTTTGCTTCCACTGGGTTTATTTTCTGTTTGTGTAATATATATTTTTTATGCAGGATTTTTTTAATGTGTGATTTATTTGTCTGGAAGTATTAAAATTAGAGTATGTTCTATTTGATGGACTGAAACTCCTGAGGTCACTGTGAAAACAATGTGGAATTAAACTACACATTTTTACAGTTATAACAACTGTATGAATGTGTAGTTTATGTTTACTTTCAGCAATGTCTTTCAGTTGCTTTGTCCATTTTTTATTCACTTTTCTTTCATTTACATCTGGTTCAATCTTTTTGTATTCCTCAGATGTTTGGGCTACTGTCTGTACAACATACAGATTTTTTTTCATGCAGCAGCTACTCAGATGAGTTGTTATCTCTTCTCAGTGGTCACTTGACTACATCTAAGTCCATTTTGCAGTTTATTCTGCTCCACCTGCAAATTCAGTTTCTAACTATTACTAAGATGCTTCAGTGGAATGGGTTTTTTCACTGCCTCCATTGGATGGCTGTTGGGGGAGCACTGCTGGTTGATACCTTGTTTTACATGAACCAGTTTGTGCTGACAGCACCTGGGCCCTGATTTTGATTGACTCCAAAAGCATGAATGCAAATAAACAAAGTGGAGGCCATTTTTTAGCAGTGGTATGGCAGTGCAAAACTGTTCTTATTGATCCTATAGAAATCATTTCTTTTCTCCCAAGACTTAAATCAGTCTTTACGGCTGTTAAACAAAGGCGCCTGTGTTCCCTGTGGCTCTGTGATGTGAAAGTCTTTTGCTAGTTTTTTTTTTCAATTTAATTTATTGTTTATTTATTTTATTGAATACATCTGGTGTCATTTTATAAAAAAGAAAAGCAAGAGTCTTTGTCATTTTTGTACCATATGGTGTTTGGGTTGTTGTTCTACTCTCAGTATGTGAGGCTATACAAGTCAAAATCAAGTTCACAATCAGCTTCCAAGAAATTCTGGTACAGTTTCAGTCTCTCTTTCTATATGTTGCATCCATTTTAGTGGCAATAGAGAAAATTGATTTGTAATATTGCAAGCAATTACCCTGTACATTAAAAAGATGTTATCACAATTCTTTTCCATACACATTAGTGTTGCTTTTGGCTTTATTGTGTATGCAAAGCTCAGTTGTGATGTTTTACCACTTTCCTGTACAGTACATACAAACTGTTCTTAAGTAATCCTGACTGTAGTGTTCTCTGACTAATGGATAGGATAAACCTAACAACAACTTAATGTGATGCAATAAAGTTGTCCCAATGTAAATGAACATCTGAAGTTCTTTTGCTGCTACGCTGTTTGATTACGCCTTGTTTCTTTTGGTTCATTCATCCATTCATTTGTGCCAGTACGCCAGCACAATACAACAACACAATACCAATAAAGCTTGAAATGAATTTAATTCAGTTTCTTACCTCTGCCTCCGTGGCCTATGTTTCTTTGTTAGCACGGTTATGCAAACACTACTTGACAGATCTTTATAAAAAAAAAAAATGGTGGAAAGATAGCCCTGAAATTTTGGCTGCAGATACCCCAATTAATAACTCAATAAATAAAATTCAAAAATAAGTAAAATTCATGAGATCTTTGCAAAAGTTACTGAACCAATTTTCTTGAAACTTGGTGGAGGGATGGGACATGGGCTAAGGAAGAACCGGTTAAATTTTCAATATTCCAGCTAACTTTTGTTATTTGAGGTCCCGCTAGTAAAATGTTTTTCAGTATTTGTCTAGGGGTTCTATTGTGAAAGGTAGAAACCGGAAGTGCTATTCTTCAACACAGTGTTACAACAGTGTATGCTGTCAAGTGGCCTGCTTGAAGCAGCAAGCTGAGCCTCCCTGTTTCTTATTTAATGAATAAGTATAAGTACAGGCGCAACCCTAACCCTTGGCTACACTGGTGTAGCACAGGGAAAAAAAACATTTACCACCAACACAAGGACTGATCTCCCGCCATCGTTCACTGGGGGGAAGAAAACAAGTTTCCCCTGCGGTGCCGGACAGTATGACGTAGCTGTTAAAGGGGCTAATGAGACACACTGAAGCTTCCAAACACCAAAAATGCTATTCGTGACAGATCAACATGATAGTGTAAGCATAGAGTTCTTCTCTACGCTGTAGGCCTGTTAGACTGCACACATAAGTGTATCACAGCAGGAAGAGCTCAGGTGTAAATAATAAAATCAGTCATGGGCTCTGGTCCAATTTTTTGTGTCAGTAAGTTAAGCAAGTGAGCAGAAATGCACAATATGAAGACCATTAAAACGAAACACCTACTGACAGGCTCCCTCATAAGCAAGGATCCTATTACAAAGAAATATGACCACAGTACATTTTATAAAGTCACCTTCACTTGTCGTAATAAATCATAACTAATTCTAGGTTTTGCTGGTACTAATGGGTGCACTAGTTTGTGTCAGCCAACCGACATGCAGCCAGCAAACTAACTACATCCTGTTATCAGTGAGCCCGGCTGGAGAAACCCCATATTTGGACATCCTCCTGGCCTGTAGACGTGACACTCAAACACCTGTCGCAAACATCTGGTATGCCACATGAGTCCCAGGAAGTCCATGTCCTCTTTTGTACAGCGACAGAGGCGTAAGGGTCGGAGGGTGAGGAAAGCTCAGCTCTGTAAAATCTGGTGACGCTAGAAGGTACTTACGATTACGTGCATTTAGGTGCTAAACTGAGGACAAGCAGGATCAGTGTGTGTGTGTGTTTGTCAAAATTAGCAGCAGCATCACAGTAAATGAATGCAGGTCACGTTTCAGTCTGCGGTGGACGGTGGTGGTGGTGGTGGGGTCATCAGGAAGAGGGAGGGTGTGTGTAAGCATGTATGGTGTGAGAAAATGAGCCCGTGTGTGTAAACTTTGGTCATGTTTGTGTCATTGTCTTCTCCAGATCAGGGGCGAGGCATTTTTCTCTTATATGAAACTGGAACAAAATCACCTGATATGTTTTTATCCCCTACTAACCCAGTGATCTAGATCCAAGTAGGCGTGTGTGTTGTCTCTCAACACACACACACACACACACACACACACAGACACACACACATGCTTCCTGCTCCTGTGGGAAGTGTCTTATTACAGCTTGCTCAAAATGAAGAACATTAACAGCCAGCACAGGCTTTTCAGCTTAAGACTGGACCAACATTAGACAGTAATAGCAATAGACAGGAGGACGGAAATACAGAAAAACAAGTACAGAGTTCAGTTTTGTTGGATCAGAGAGGATAGTTGCAGCTTCTCTTTATTTGCATTATATGTAATATGTGTGTCATTATGTTGTGTGTTCCTGTCACTGTGTCCATTCGGTGACCTTTTAAACCCTCACGTCACCTCATGGTCTCTTCAGTCCACTGGTGGAGAGCTCCTCCTGGGCTGAGAAGCTGCGTGCACCCTTTATATATCAGTTTAGGCTAAATGACATGCACACCTCTGTGTAATGTAGTACAGTTTGGCACAAACTGCATCTTCCAAGATGATCATTAGAGTTGAATACATTAAAGCAACAGATGATCTGAATAGATTTGTTTTGTTTTGCTAATTTTCTCCTCCTCTCTCTTCTCCTCTTATGTTATCTGTCACTATTTGTGTGTAGTACATCACATATCCATAAGGGTTTTTGCATCGCTGCATAAAAAAATCATATAAAAATTTAAAAGACCTCTCTACTAAAGACCATTGTAATTAGTCCTGCACTTATTTACTTTAATATTTGGAATGGCTTCCTATTCTGCTCTACTTCATTTTGCATTTGATTGTGCTGTTTACTTGTCATCTCATTTAGTGTGAAAAACTTCATTTAGCCATTTGATCAATCCTAATGTGTCTTTTCAAATACAGTTACATGCCCACGGTGCAAGCACACCACTTCAGCCATGGGGTGCTCTATGATGCCCAGATAAGCACCTGATTAACAAGAGCTTAACACGTGAGGTTGAGCTTCACAAAGGCTTCACAATGCAGGCGCATAACTTTCCCCTCACCTCTCATTTTTCTCCTGTCAGCACCATCAGTTTATTGTCTCAATCTCTTCTTCTTCTCACTCTCACTCTCTCTTTATGTGTACCCTGTGGTTTATTACCAGGCAGCTCTTTTTCTGTGTGATATCAACTACAAAATCCTATTTTTTGAGCTCAACCTTTGCTGTTATTTTGCAGCAAAGTGTTTCTGATTTTTGTAAACACAGTTCACACCTGCCGATGTCTTACAGGTGAAGTCACGGGTAACGTGGCCATGGAAAAAACATCATTTGACCTTTGTTTTTATGACATTATTGTGACACTTATATATAATATTGTGCTGGAGGACGGGGATCCCATTCTCAAGCCAGGTTTAGCAGTCTGTGATCCCTGCAGCCCAAAGGTCAAACTCCCTGTGAGAAGGGATGGGGTGGGTGGGTGGGGTAATCAACAGCTGTCACTTCCTTACCTCCCTCGATCTGTTTGGCCTCACACGACACTCCCCTCGCCTTTTAGCCCCTCTGCTCTCTGTAATGACTTTCCCACGGTGGGCGACAAGGAGGAATCGAGGAACAGAGCTGCAGAGAGGAAGCGAGAGAGAGAGAGAGAGAGAGAGAACAGAGACCTTCAGATTTACTCAGACCAGGAGTGACTGAAGGATACAAATCCCAGGGGAGAACAGGTAAAGGCCTGACAGGTAGTGAGTTAGGAGGCTGCTTGGGAGTTCCATGTTTAGACCCTGCTGACTACTGCTGCTACCATTCCCACCCCCCAGGGATCAACCAGACACCCTCCCTCCAACCTCTCAACATTAAAGGTGCTGCAGCCTCATTTACTGTTGCTACCATATTTGCCGTTCTCCTTACTTCATCCCAAAGATTTGACCTCTGCAGGCCACATCTACCCAACACTTTTTTGATCCGAGATACCAGCTCTCTGATTGCTCCACTGGCTGTTCTCTCTGCAGGCTGCATCTGCAGAACCACGCCATGCAGAGGAGTCCCCGCTCAGCTTACACAGCTGCTGCTCAGCACCATGCGTGAGTAAAGGACTGCCTTTATTTGCAGATTGAAATACCTTCATGCCTAGTCTATACATAGTGCACAAAAGATGCAGCAAAGCAAAGATTCTCCTCGCTGTAAACAAAACTTTAAACCGGTTTCAGTTTTGGTGGAAAAAGGTTTGAGTGAGTGTCTTGATCTTGAGTGTCTTCATTTTATTTCCTGTTTTTAATGCAACCTCACTTTCTTGCTTGCTGTTATCAACATGCATCTTTCCTCATAAACTTTTTTTTTGCAGTTTGGAGCAGTTAAGTTAGGCAATGTGATCCATAAATGAAGCATAGTAACATTATTTTAGGCATCATAGAGGTGACCTAAATGATAGTTTATAGTTTCAGACAGGATAGGGTATCATAGTGTCAAGTCTGGATAAGTCTTTATATTACAAATATTATCGGAAAAAGAAAATTTTCCATCATCTAAATATTATATATTATGGTTTTTTTTTAAATCATGTGATCAGGATCCTCAGCTGTGATCAGTTAAAAACCAAGATGCCTGATCTCACATCAAACTCAACAGAAAGTCCCTGGAGCCATGCAGAAATCAGACCTGTGCACAGTATTTTCAGACACGATGTGACTCGAACTCTGTCAGCCATCTCTGCAGAAAGTATCCCAGCAGCTGGGATGTGGCGTTATCAGGTTGCGTGAGCATGCTGCAAGAATGATTTACAGCTGAGTCAGAAATAGTGTGACTTCCGATGGCGCTCGTCCTCTCTCACCCAGGCAGTGGGACAAGTTTCCATGGCAAGTCCAGTGCATGGGAAAACTCTAAAAGTAGTTCAACTCTCCCAGCTGCCCCCAGCAACTCAACACTGATGCACACACACACACGCCGAAGACTACAGACCCACGTTTTCATGTCTCGTGCCTTTGTGTGTGTGTAGGAGTGAAGCTGGGCCAACTAATAGTTTCCAAGCCCTTGGATGCCATGAGCAACGGGATGCCAAGGACAGCCAGGACTCCGAGGACCCCAGAGAGTACTGTTATGGTACAACAGACTCTTGCTCCATCATCCACGTATTGACGTATTCGTTTACTGCTGCCAGTGTTGCTGCTCTTCTATCCTGGGCCTCTCCGTCCCCTCAGGGCAGCCCGTACTAGGTCATGCTTGGTGATTTTTCACCAACAGCACACTACCCACTGGTATCAGCTGGACTCATCATGAATCAAGTGATTAGAGTTGGACACCTCAACGTTCTTTCACAGGCATCTGTGAAACCGTGCAGTTTCTCCTGTGTCTGTTAACTCTTTGTACTGTATCAAGTGGTAGCTGTATTGCCCTCGAGCCATGGCACAAGCATCACACAACTCTGTCTTAGCAGGACACAAAGTGATGGTCAGCTGTTCAGTATTTCTCGTTCGTGACCTGTAAATGCAAGACATGCTTCTTGGTTCCTATGGAGCCAAACTCAGCCTTTGTATCACTTGAGCCGACAGTATCTTTTTTTCTTTTTTTTATAATTTGCCATTCTGACCTTGGTCCCTGTTCTTCCTTCCTTCCCTGCCAGCTGCACAGGTCTCTGCATGTACCTCTTAAAAGCAGATAAGCTGCTGAGTAGGTGATACCAAAGATACCTGACAGAGTAATAAATCACCTACCAGCTTATATCATGCTCAATTTTAATAGAAATAGTGATTCAATTTCAAGATCTCTCACAATGTCCAAGAACTGTGTGTCATGCTGGCTGAAAGAAAACTGATAAAGGCTTACGCATCATCATTTTTCTGTGTCCCGCTGGCAGATTTGAATGTATTACTCACTGCAGACATGTTACAGCTCAGAGGAAGTTGTAATGCCAGAAATAGCTTTAGTGCCACACTGTATTCATCTCCCTCTAAGCTCTCCAAACACCAAATGAAAAATGTATACTGTGTGATGAAGAGCTTTTCCATTTCAGTCACATATATAGAGAGAGAGATTAAATTAATTTCAGTCATATTAGCCATTAAATAATGAATTCAACCACAAATTAGACTTTGTTGATTCCTAGATTTTGTTTGTTATTGCTGTATTTTTTATCTGCTCAGGTGGGTACCACCCTGTCCAGATAGGTGACACCCTCAACAGAAGATATCAGGTGGTGTCCAAGCTCGGCTGGGGCTATTTCGCCACTGTCTGGATGTGTATGGACCTCAGGTAGGGTTATCTTAGGGACCATACGGAAATTACCAGGGTGGGGGAGGGGGGTTGAATCTCATGTTTCACTTTTAAAATTTCATTTCCTTAAATCAAATAAAAAAATGCATAACCAACATTGTTCTTTTCCAACCTTTTCTTCCCCTCTGATAATTTGTGTACAATCAGTTAAGAAAGAGTTGAAAGTGACAAGCTGAGCTCTGTTTCTGATCACGATTATTTATCATTTTCATAAAGGAAGATTGAAAATTGCATGTTCGTGTGACACTAAAACCAAGCTTTGATCGCTGCAGCAGAGAGCGGACAACATTCTGTTCTGGTCTCTGTGTTTGAAGGCTGAGTCGGCACGTTGCTGTGAAGGTGCTGAAGAGTGGAGCTGGCTTCACCCAGGCAGGACAAGATGAGCTGGCTCTCCTCCGATGCGTTAGTGACCTTTTGCTTGTGTTTCTCCTCTCAAACATGTCTCACACCTTCCGTCAAATGTCAGTTTTTTAAAATTCTTTTTCTTTGCAGTTTAGATTTCTTTCTCTGTTTGTCTTGACACTATTCTCATAGTCCCTTCCCAACACCTTTTCTTTCTCACCCTTCTCTGCCATTCTTTCTGTAAGCCCCATAACCCACCTCCTCCACTTCCTTCTTTCCTAACATCCTTTCTTTTCTATCCATTTTCTTATCCTTCCTTCATTGTTTACCCTCTTTTCCATCTTATGCTCTGTTACATCCTTCCTCTTCTATTTCATCAGGCCAGTGATCCTACGAGCCGCCATACCTCCAGCAAAAGGATTGTCCAGCTGTTAGATGAGTTCAAGCTGGCTGGGGTCAACGGGGTCCGTATCCTTTTTTCAGACTGTCATTTCTTGGGCACCCACTCTAAACCTGACACCAAGAGCTGAGGCGTTATCATGTGTGGAGGTGTGTGCTTGCCTATGTTTGTGTCCACTGCAGTAAAAAAAAAATGTATCTCGAGAACAATGCAACAACGTACTGAATGCAGACGTTGCACCTAGTACATTGCTGCAGTGTTTACTAAATATAGTATTGCGTTACAGTGGTTGGGTTTGTAAAAGTGACCTTAATGCCTGGTTGTTAGACATGTGCCTGGTGCTGGAGCTACTGGGGCCTGACCTAAGGTGCTGGCAGCTATGTTGGGGAAATCCAGGACTGACACGGCTATGGGTCAAACAGATTCTTACTCAGGTAAAGAAAATAAATCATCCACAAATTAGCTGCAGGAAATGAAGGTCATATACTTGTAGCTGCATTTCACTGAAATAACTTGCTCTATTTGGCACAATGCACTCTGGCACTAAATGTTTTAATGTTCAAAATAATAGAGAAATGGAGGAATGGTTCATTAGCTTGGAATTAAATTCAAATGCCATAAATAAATAAATAGTTTTGTGTTTTTAAAGTGCATTATTTTCCTTCTTGCCAGAAGTTAGATGAAGATATTGATAGAATTGTGTTGCCTGTAAGCTAAATATGCATTTAGCTTTGTTTAGCATAACCAGATAGCAGACAGAAACAGCAAGCCTGGCTCTATCCAACTTTTAGCCTACACTTTTTTTTTGTTTGGGAGACGAGCTTTCGAAATGCTGGTTGACGATGCTGTTTTTTTTTTTCTTTTCTTTTTAAACTTTGGACAAAGCCATTTTTCCCATTTTCAGTTCTTATAGTAAGCAAAAATAACTGACTGAGGCTGTACCATCATAGCCTACTTAGTGTATGAACATACGAGCAGTATCAATCTACTCATTTAACTCTTGCCACGAAAATGGACAGGAATGTTTTTTTCTAAAATGTTCAAATATTCCCTCCATGGGTGGGTGAAGAGGTCACCCAGCATTCTGCTTCTCACACTACTGGAAACCAGAGGCAGCTGATTCGAATGTCATGTTTTCCTGATGAAATCATAGGTGAGGGGACAGTTTAGTACTTGTTGGCTAGACCATTAACATAAACATGTTGTGTTTTCACAAGGTTCTGCAAGGCCTGGACTACCTTCACACTCAGTGTAAAATCATCCACACAGACATCAAGCCAGAGAACATCCTGCTGTTCCTCGTCGAGCAGTCCCACAAAATACCAGCGGGGGGCAGCAGCTCCTCCTGTGTCCTGACTGGGAAGGAGGCCAAGTCCACAGGCACAGTTGGTTTTGTTGTTGCTACAGATGATGGATACTGTTAAAGAGAGAAGTCTCAAACCTGGGCAGTGTAAAGCTGACCTGTGTGAGGGTTCATCAAATATGTGTACAAAGCAGATGTACTTCCAATGTTGGGCTTTAAATATCCAATGTCTCCGCACAGTACACAGCTAAGGTATTCGGTATATTGTAAAGGAATCAGTGCATTGGTTGTACTCATATCTAAACTAAAACAAAGGAAACTATTCAAGAAATAACTCATTTAACCTGTAGTATTTATATTCAAAATATCTACAGTCTAATATTTAAATGTATTAAAAAACAATACTTATTAGAAAGAATAAGATGTTTTAATACATGATTTATTGTTGTTTCTTTCAGAAGAGGAGCAGGTGAACCCATACAGTATAAAGGAAATTTCTGTGAAGATTGCTGACCTGGGCAGCTCCTGCTGGGTGGTCAGTAGTTGCTCTATACATTCAGCCATTGCGATGGTTGACATATCACAGTTTTCTGAGGCTTTGTTTTGGTTGATTTTTTCTTTTCTTTTCTTTTTAAATTTATATACCTAGAAGATGGGTCTTTCTTTATTCGGCTTTTGGTCTCTTATGGCCTCAAAGCCCCTGCAATCAATATTTTTTAATAATAATTCAAAACATTTCATTAGACAACAAAGTGATACCAGCCATGATTCCATCCAAATGTAATACACATTCTAACCACATTTTCCGAAAAGGACCTTTCTTGAAATTTCAGTTTATTGTTTCATTTTTAGCTGCAACAGGCAGCTATTTTCAGCAAAAATCGCAAAAACCAGTCAGTGAATCAACATGCTCATAGGTTGTTTCAACTACCCCCAAAAGAAAAAAAACAATTGCAGATTTGACACTTTTCATCATCATCATATTTTGATTTGACAAGGCGAAATTCCTTTCCCCAGCTAAGCCACACCTACTTTAGACAAGTTGGAAAAGCCCAGACAAAAACACAAATACAGAAATATCTAGTGAAATATCCAAAACTAGTTGAACTTTGGCTGAAAAATTAGAACCTTATATTCATATAGTCATATTAAAAGAGGCTATCTACATTCTCAGAAAGCACTTTTGCTATAATCAATATTTATGCTGCATGAGAATTTACTCCAAAATGAATTTCACATAACACTGAAGAACTCTATCTTTCTTCCTTGGCTCAGTACAAACATTTCTGCGAGGAGATCCAGACCAGACAGTATCGCTCACTGGAGGTTTTATTGGGATCGGAGTATGGCCCACCTGCTGACATATGGAGTGTTGCCTGCATGGTGAGCGGAAAAAAAATCATACTATCTAATGTTTAGACTTGGTGAAATATTCAAATCCATGTTTTTTTACGGCTGCACCATAATGTGTAATGAATTTTGATTTAAGTAGTACTGTTATATTGTACAATTTTGTAATGTTTGCTTTGACCTCACTTATATGTAGTATCCAGCATAATTTGTTCTATATTCTCTTAAAAAATATTTCATATATCAACAAAACTTTTCCCACTGTGAGATTTGGTTAAAATCCAATCAACTCTTTAGAAGTTGCAGTTATTTTTCCACAGTATTGACAAGTTTTTTCCAATTGTAATACCAGAGCAAAATATATGTTATCATCTGCAAACAACATAAAGCCTATTGTTTTGAAGATCTTAGATAACAGCACATAATTTATGAACAAAATAATCAATAACACAGAGCCTTGAGGGACCCGACAGTTGACAATCATAACTGAAAAGAACACCTACAGTACGTATTAAAAAGATCAAAATTGTCTTTGAGGTGAAGCAAGTGTAATTCATGGCCAGAGGGTGGTGTTAAAATAAAGGTATTTTGCAGTCTTTATCATGCTGTGAGCATTAGAGTGTAAAGACAAGTATGACAGGGCTGATTTGTGTGAGAGTAGTGAAAGCAGAAAGTTCAATATGTTCAATAGGATCCATCCTTTGGGAATCGTGAACATCTATTGTCAAGTAAATTTATATATTTCAATTTATATCGTCCAATATTGCTCACTGCAGATTTTCAGCAGGCTTCAGAGTCTTATTGGGATACAACACTTTCTGTCCTTGGGCCCTCTTTTCAGATAAGGAACTCAGCAAAAAATCCTTTTAATGAAGATTAATGAATTAATCCATCATGTGGCTGTGTGGATATTTCATTGGTGTAGTCAAAACACCAGCTGGTGATGCTAAATTTCAGTGGATCACCAAAGTCATGGGAATTCATCTTCTTGGCATCATGGATATCTATCCCAAACCTACAGGCTGACATTAAAAACCTGTACTCTAACGTTTATGATTCATGCTGCAGCCACAATTAAACAAAAAGTGGAGTGCCCAGTCAGTGTGGTTCGGATTGGTCCTTTTCATAGATGCCACACATCACCCTTTCATTTTCTCTTGCATTCCCTCAGGCTTTTGAATTGGTCACTGGAGACTCCTTGTTTGAACCCAAAGCCCGCGAGTCCATTTCCCAGGAGGAAGGTGAGGAAGGTTTAATACAGTGTGCAGTCACTGACAGAAGTGTGACAAGTACTGACATAGGATTAAAGGAGATTACACTTCAGCTGCATTGTATGAGTTGTGTATAAGTGTATGCTAGTGTGTACCGTAAATTTGTGTGCCTCGTGCTTTCATGTGTGTGTGGTCTCTCTGTCCTCCTCAGACCACATAGCCCAGATCATGGAGCTGCTTGGTAAAATCCCACCAGCTGTCGCCTTGTCAGGAAAATACTCTGCAGAGTACTTCAGTCGCAGAGGTAAGTTTGCAACTTTAACTTTAAATGGATTGAGGTCTGTTTTAGGCTTTGTTTGTTAGTATTCGTCCCTGTAAACCATGTCAAAATGGCGATATGCGTATCACTGTGTTTTCTACCCAGGTGACCTGCGCCATGTTGGTCCTCTGAGGCTCTGGAGCCTTTATGATGTTCTGGTGGAGAAGTATCACTTCCTGTTGGAGGAAGCCTCAGGATTCTCAGACTTCCTTCTTCGCATGTTGGATTTTTATCCAGAGAGGAGGGCCACTGCTGCAGAGAGCCTCTGCCACCCCTGGCTGACCTTGTGATAAATTCCATGTATTTCTCATCCCCATCTGCAGACCTCACATCTTTACACAGGCCGTTGAGCAGACAGTTTGTATATCACTCGTATAACTCGTGATGTACTTGTTCGGCATCAGATAGAGAATAAGACGCATTTCCCCACTGAAGCCACTTTGTGCACTTTATGCTGCTAAGGTGCTTTTTTCCTAGTGTAGCTATGTTTGACTGTCAGACCTTTGACTCCTGTAACCAGCAGCTTTATGAAACTGACACTGCCAGCCAGTGTGAAATTGTTAATGTCATGCAAACCTTCAAGGGGACCTAACATGCTCATTTCCAATGCTATATTTTTATTCTGGGACTCTGCTGGAGTAGCTATGTACCCATTTCCTGCTTATTGTGTGATGCAATGGTGTATTTCAATCACATCTGTATTGTAAAACTTTTTCTATCCATGCCCCTGCTTATAGTTGTATGTATCGGAAAATGATGGCTTAAGTGGAAAATGTCTGCTACCAGGAAATACAAAAGTTAATATTTAAATATGTATAGTAGACCTGCACCACCTTTTATGTGTATGCAGGAGTACATAAACTATCTACAATACTACTCAAGTAAACTGTTCCGGGAGAACAAGCTGTGCTTGAAGCAGGTGACGATAGCTCATTGTATCGTAGGAAAACCTGCTGGAATTCTAGCATTGAGAGCAGTCTGATGACTGAGGACTTTGACATATGTTTGATGATTTGAAACTTTGAATGAATATCTGAATATCTATTTTAACCTTATATGTACTGTCTATATATATGACAGAAAACACAGTTAAAGCATAAAATGTCCCCTTGAAGTGCAGCTACTGTAGTTTAATTGAAAGTCACTGGTTTAATCAGAGAATAATATAAAATGTGATGATCTTTCATGGTCAGTGTATATTAAATCTTTTGTACAGGGTAATAAACAGAACAAACCCAGATTAATTTCAGTGCAAGAGGAAGCTTATTGCATATTTTTTATTTATAAAAAACAAGATGAAAAGTATTTTGAACATTTTTCCTTAGAGGCTTTCAAAATCATATTCCACCCATTGTCCTCAGATTCTCTTTGGATGTGGAAGAAGAAACTCTCCAACAATAGATTGTTGTAATAAGCTTTTGCTTTATCTCACATTTTTAAGAAAGTAAACCATCGTTTTTTATTCAACAAAGAAATTTCCCAACTTGCCATGCTGCAGTGCCTCCTACTCTTGAAAGACCCCTGATCAAATGTGAAACCTGACTGAAGCTGCTGAAGGTCCTCTCGCTCAACATGATTATTTGCGGCTGTTTTATGGTACTGGATGATGGAAAGGTAGAGAGCCTTTAGCTAACATTTCGACCACAGATTTCTTCACCACCATTTACCAACCCTAAAAAAGAGAGTAAAATAACAAATAAGATAGGAAAATAAAATATTCAGCAAGCTACCAAAACATTAGGTTTTGGTCCAGTCCAACTTAAATTGCTAATCATTCATTTTCAGATGCTACTTAAGTAAACAACCATGCATCAGAGTCCAGACTATGGCTAGTAACATTAACTCCTTAATTATTCAATACAGTTCATCTCAACTCCACTTTCTTGACCAAACAGTTGTGTGTCTGTAATGTTTGGATTCTGTACATGTTTAATCTCTTCTGAAGTATAGCTTTTTGGGCATGAATTTCAGATCAGATAAAATGATCATCGTCAGACTAAATTCATTTTGAACCTAATAATGAGTAGAGCAGATCATGTGCAACTGTGACCACTGCGTTTTGCCACGCTACACCGCACTTTACCATCTTTTGAATTATTAACAAAAACACCACTTACAGGACGTAGCTGAATAAAACATGGTCAAGTGCAACAGAGTGAGAAATCTACAAATGATGGCACTATAATCATGATATCCCTCTTTCATTTCTATTATTCCCTGTTATGGTTGTAAGCATCAAATAATGATTTGACCTGTCCTCATTAAAACTTATTATAAGGACACATTAAGGCTATGCTGTCCAAATTTCATGAATACACTGTACATCATACATTTTCCTCATATTTACAATTGCTTAAAGACAGATCTCGCAGTATGTCATCCTATCCAACTGTAGGCCCAGCACTCCACCAGTGGGTTTTCTTTATAGACGACTGTGTAACTGCACTCTGTCCTGACCCGACGACACTTCTTAGGCCATGAAGTGGGCTTCATTGGCCTGGAGGGGATAGAGGAGATGAACAAAGAGAGACAAAATGACAGAATGCCCGTAAGCAATACTTTTTATAGCTACAGCCAATGAGTATGACCTGAAGTGAATAATCTACTCACTTAAAGCAGTAGAAACCAAAATCATGACAGAAGCACTTGTCACAGCCTCTGCGGAAAGACTCTCCTGGTTTATAAAACTTGTCTTTGTATGAGCAGATGCCTGTGTAAGAAATGATACCACAATGATGTACAGCATCTGTGTCATTTCTCTCCAAATCCTTCTGCAGTTCAGCCTGCAGGTATGACCCTGCTGGGTGCAAATGTACGGAAACTTTGCAGGCTTTATATAAATGTCTGTCCTTTCCAGCAGAATACATAAAGCCCTGCGGCAAGACGTCAGGCACATTAATGGCTAAATCTAGCATCCAAAGCGAGCTCTCCTCCCATTCCTGCAGGCTGTGGAAGCTATGCTCATGGGCTGCGTCTGTCACCTTGAAAAGGGGATCAATAAGAACACACTGATCTGCCGTGAAGAGCCCCGGGGGCCCGAATGCAAGGTCAGGGTACAGAGGACAAAGTCAGCCAGTTGGTCGGTTTAATGGCTACAGGTGCCACAAGTCACAATGCATGTGTTGATTTCTGCTCCCAGGGGCTGGGCTGGGCTGGGGGCGGGTGCATAAACACATGATTTTGAATAGTAATTCTGCAGAGAAACAGAAGTGATTCTTACCTTTTAGGTGGTACACAGAGGCTTCTGAGCATCTGTTGCTCAACAAAAGGATGAAGGACAAGCAGAAAGCAAACACCAACGATACAGAGCATCCATGAACCTTACTTACTGAATTTAACATTGTGAAAAAATAGAAAAAGATTAACCCCTTCAACCTGTTCTTTTTAAAATCTCTTAGTGAATAACTCAATTTTTAAAAAAAGTCGGTTTCACTAGTTTAAATCTTATGTGACTGTCCAGTCAAACCCAGTGATGTCTGTGTGATTATCCAGTAGACAGTGGCTAATATTTATAGTCTCACATCTTTACTGGGCAGGGTGAATAAAAAAAGGCATCTCCATATGTTTTGGTCCCTGGTTTCTTCTCAGTGTCCAACTTTTGTTTCAGAGCGAGGTGTGTTTGGAGTTTGGCTGTGTACCCATGCATCCCTAAATGTTACCTTTGGGCCTCGCTTCCTGTGAAAGGCTGTGTGGGCCGATGGTTTCGCTGGTGGCCTCTAACTTTGCCTGTTTACCATCTACCCTCATTTTACCTGTTTACCCTCCTGTTATCACTCCCTACCGGCAGCACAGATTCTGATTATTAAAGCTAAAGCTCTGTTTTTGTGACCACTGACGTTGTCAAAATGCAACTCTTTGTGCTGAGATTGTATCTTGCATGAAGGAAATTGATTCATAATCACAGCACTGCATTCTAAAATATCACAATTTCATGAAAAAAGTGCAAACTTCAAAATCAATGTTTCTATTATTGAAAGGGGTGCAAGGAGTACAAGGAGTTTTTAGCATGTCAGTTACCTTCCCAGCCTTTTATTTTTGCATTTGATATCCAGACAGAAACGATGAGTGTCTCATGGTTTGCACATCGCATTTTGTGCTTTCAGCTGTTTACATATGCTGCAGTACACATGAAGTAAAGACCACCATATTGCCAAGGAAGTATGTCACGTATTTTGAAGCTGTATATATGCCGATCAGCCCCTACATTAAATCAGGTATCTGGATTTATTTTAAAGTTGCGGCTGATCTACATCTGGGAATTTTCCTCAAATACTTGAGGGCAAAGTCAGAAAGTTTCCAGTTGTGAGTGCATGTACATTTAGTGTAATGACAGTTGACAGTTTTGCTGCCCAATCCTGGTCTGAGTCTTTGTTCCTGGCCCAGTCATTACAACTTTAGGCTCCTGTTGATCTGTTGAAAGAGCAACAAAATGCTTTAATCTTTACAAGAAGTATTTTCACAAATAAATGAGAAATGGGGAACTGTGCCACATTTGGGACGGTCTCCCTCACCGCGTGGGAGACAGCTTTTGGGTGCTTTCCATTGAAATGTTTTGGGAAGCAGCTGTGTGCTATATCAGTAGTGGGAAAGTTAACCAGACATACATTTGCCAAACCAACCAACCAGTCCTGATGCTTCAAGACTACTTTCTTGGAAACAAACTGTCTGAAGGCTCTTCCAAAGCATAAATCTGTGGCTTGGCCAAATTTGTTTTTGAATGTTGAACATTCATCATTCATTTGTCGTGACAGAAATGAGTATATTTCTCAAAATGTCAAACTATTCTTTCAAATACCCTGTGGTTTCAAGTGACAATAATTACGACTCAATGGGCATTATTGAACAAGTGTTTCTTCCTGTTACTGAAAAACTGTAATGTGGGCCTTTTTTTTTTGCATAAAACCAACTCATGCTGCAACAGCTAAACTGTAATGTTCTTGTCTTTGTATGTATTAGTATTCTTGCTGCATCTGTTTCAGACAGTAGTGTGTGACTTGGCTTGGTATATAAAATAGTGGGGGAAATAAATGTTTTTTGCTTCCATATCCCATGACCACTTGGTGTGGTAGATGCACATGTGGTATTTCTCTTAATAGACATCCTGTAATTTGCATGAAACCCCAGCATCCACATCCTGGAGGACTCACTCAGGAAATCTTGCAGCTTGTTTTGCCAAGTGAACATTAAAATGAAAGATCTTGATAAATGGTTGAGCGTCACACAGTGCGGTAGGTCGAAGTCCTCAGATTCTACGTGAGTGAGACTGACTGTGGTAGGTTGGACATAAACAAGTGAAGGGGGTTCTGCCCCTGGAGTGTAACAGTGTGTAGGTTGTATAAGTCTCTGCTTATGAGAGGAGTAGAAAAGGACCACACAGACACCCAAAGTACTGATGATCCCATTTTCTTTGACAAGATGTAGGATCTGCAAGGATCCACAAAAGTTTTCCCCTCAAGCCTTTCATACAGAAAAAAATGACAAGGGAACCAGGAAATAGGTCCAAAAATTCCAAGAAATTGGTTAAATCTATTTCTCACTTTAATATGTCAGTTGTTCCACTGCTTTAGTCTGGGCTGTAATATTCAGCAGATACTGACCAGTGTGTTTCTGCTCTGGACACAATTTTCTATCAGTCCAACACGACCAACTAATACCTAGCAACTATGATCACATTCCCATTAGCCTCAGCTGTAGCTACTTAATGTTTGGTTAGCATGCTAACAAACTATACTGAGATGATGAGCACAGTAAACATTATAGGCTGCCTGCTTGGCAGATTGACAAGTTAGTCAATGTTATTCACTTTGTGGTTTTAACATGGTGGCTGAAGCTGCCGTGCAGGCAGTGTGTGCATGTGAAACCAGCAACCAAAATGTCATCAAAATATACTGTATCAAAACATTAGTATTAATATTAGAGATTAGCAACTGAGTTTTTAAAACAATAAGTAAAAATAACAACTGTCACATTCTGCCCCCAGAGACTCACTAATGACGTGTTGGGCTGATTTTGTTTCTTTTGTGTTATTTTGATAAGCATTTGTGAGTGTATCTTGTGCTGCTGTTATCTTCCTTTGCTTTTGATTGTCTGCCCTGAGCTAATATGTTCAACCTGTGTCTCTTATTATGTCTGACTCCCCTTGTGTAGAAGTCCTGGTCCTTGTCAGTTTGTTATTGTTGCTTTGGGCTCTGTAGTTCCTTGTGTTTCTGCTTCACTTCTGAGTTTGGCAAGACCTGTTTTTGTCTGTCTCCTTTCAGTCAGGAAGTTTTGGGTTCACTTGTGTTTGTGTTTTCATGTATGCTGTGAACTTGTGGCTGCAGAGTGCCAAGTCTAGTTTTTGTTTTGTGTTTGGGATCATCAAAAGAAGTTGACACACTCCCCTGTCTGCATTTTGGGTATTCTAACCAGGGATCCCTGTGACAAAAACAGCAGTAGTGGTTCCTGTATTCGACCACACTGGGCTGATAGCCTACACATCCTTTACAGTGTACTGTATGTGTGCATTGTGATGTTGATGCTGTGGCACAAAAAGAACACACTGCAGTAGTGCTTGGATTGTAAATATTTTGGGTCCCTGTTGAAGGTTTAACTTAAAATTTCAGTTCCAAACCAAAATGGTAGTTGAGGTTTCTAAAAGCAGCACTTTGTACTGTAGCAGTGGAGCAGCCTTATGGATTCTCATCCTGCTCAATAACTCTCACTGCTGAGTGACCAGTGTGGAAGTTGCTTAAGAAGCAGACCACACAGAGGATGAACCCACTGATGAATTGCAGGTACTTCCTGTGACAAGCTGTTTGGGTCCAAGTCGCAGGCGGTCTCAGGCTATGCCACCCTCTTAGTGTGCATCTGTGGGCAGGGGCCCTGTGCAATATTTTTGGTTGTATGACTCAGCCTTGAGGCCACAGGAGAAATGGATGCTCTGGCATTGCTGTTAATTACATAAATAGTCTACTTTCAACCTTAACTTTGTGCATGAAAAAGGATATGGGCATCAGCACCTCTCTTCTGCTTCATTTATTCAGTCTGAGCAATGTTTTTGAATGTAAAATATCTTTATTCGACCTTCTCAAAATGTGTTTCAATAACAGAAATTGTCATCATGGTGAGTTGGAATACTATTCACAAATAGGAATTAATTAGACATAATTTTTCAAATCAAAGTCAGCATGTCATCATAATCCATGAAAAGCAACAAGACTCCGTCCGCTTTGTCCACGGTCAAGCAACTTTATAAATAGACTCATACATTTTTGGGATGTTGAGATTTCAACAAGCAGTCATCCATTAGTGAGTTAAAATTGAATCTGAGATGTTAGGTCTGATGTGACAGAACAACGATCATCATACATCATACCAAAACACATAGAAAGTAATCCATAAAAGAAAGGAAAGAGTCTGTAGTTAACACATAAAACAAAGAGCTCATCAGAAGAACTTGACAAATATCAGTATATCATTCTTTTGTTATACAAAACAAAAACTGATTATTTCACTTTTTCATGTCAAAACATGAGAGTTGATGGTATTTTGGCAACATCTGCATTTCAGGAGTTAACAGAAAGTCAACTATTATCATAACATAACTAACTGGACATTATTCATCTTTGCCCCCTGCCCATCCCACCCCAACATGATGTCTTTATACATGATATTGCATGATAAAAACTATGATGAAATCATTGACATATCAATGACATTTACATAGGCAACAAACACTTTGTTTGCTGCTCGAGACCAGAAATGACTTGTCATTCACTCTGTGTCCTTGTATTAGCTTTTCATTCTTTTTCACATCTCTTCATGAGTCAGTGATTCAAGACCGAGGTGAATTCAGCTTTGGAGTCCAAACACAAACTGAAAAGAAAAGAAAATCACCTTCTGTTTTTTCCAGTTCTGAATATCAAAATGTTTCCCCAAATCAAGTTAAACAATTTGGGGGAAACTATTCTCAATTATGTTAGTTTCAGTTTTTTCCAGTTGAAACTGAATTGACCTCAAATCTGCAGTAAAATCCATTTAGCTTCAGAGCTCAGTCAGAGTATGTAGTCTTTAGTAGAAAAAACTACAGTGTCACTACTTGTTTTGCTGGTTCTGCACCACATCTGAATTAAATCAAGAGTTCTTAGAGGCACCTGGAGTGGTACAAATATGTGCTCATCAGGGTTAAGGTATTGTCAGTTCCTTGTTAAGGTATTTCTCAGTTCATCATCAAGTCCTCAGGAACAGAGTACCCACAGAGGAGACCAGACCAATGATCACACAGGTAATGATGCTTGGAGGCCTGACACAACCACTTAGGCCTCAGGGCTTTTTCCTTTGTAATTTTTTTTTTGTAGTTTTGTTGTAAAATATGTCCTGGGCCCACGAGAGTATTCCCAACTGATAGATGCACGCTATAGGACATGTCCAAATCACAATATATACCATACAAGAGACATTATCGCCTGCTTTATGCAAACTTTAGATATAAAAAATCACCATGCTGATGTCTCAGCAAGTGCACTGATTTTTCTCAAATGATCGTGTACGTAAAAATCAAAAGCAAAAAACATGTTTCTTGCAATACCAAATGGATGAGGTCTGTAAATACTGTTTCACTTGTTTCTATCATACCGTTTCAATAGCTTGCACAGTTACTTCATGGATAAAGTGAGAGTAACGTCTCTTGAAAGAGGGCCCAGTGTCCCTATCCTATAACAGTTGGTAGATGTAGGCCAGGGTCCGTGCAGAGCCAGCATGGACAGCATCATCAGATTCAGCATTAGGGCTTTTTTCATATTGTCTTTAAGGCCCAGCTTGGAAAGTCCGTAACCACAGTGCCATTTCTTTCTTTTACCTAAAGCTCAGACTTTATGGCAAGGTATGCTGTGGATTAACGAGTTTGTTGATGATCACACCACGGGAGCATTGCCTAGTTTGTGTGTTTGTTGATCCTTTCCATAATGAACCTTTAATACAGTACTGTATACACAGCTTCCTGAGAGTTAGCTAGCTACCGTTCAAAAAAAAAACCCCACACACTGCACATCTAGCTATCTGCTCATTATATACTGTAGGTATATAGTGTAGGGATGCACCTGTAAGCCATTCAGGATACCATTGCGGGCCACAATATTTTATAGATATTTTACAGTATATCAACCCATTATCCATCTGTAACATGTAAAGTCTAATTCTTGATTTTAAAAAAAATATTTGTAACTTTTATACGGTTCTGTAAATGAAAGTTGTGTCGTTTGATATTTTAAAATGAATCCTTGACTTGTCCATAATGAACATGTTCATACTGCATCCCTATCAGAGTGTTACATGGATTACAGTCAAGCATAATGCAGTATGAGTCCATCGCTGGACTGTACTTTCCTTGTGACATTGCCTCGTCAGTAAACTGCAGCTGTCTTGCAGAACATACACAATGTGTGGTTGAATTGCTCAGTGAACTGGATTCAATTACTTCTCAGGATTTACAGTATGATCATGCCCCCCCCCACCCCCATGTCCGCACTCCAGTGGGCAAAGTATGCCAATTTCTCCCATGAAACAATTAACTGCATGCTTTTATTACACAGCTGATTTTATTCCCCCGATGACCTGACCATGTTTTGGTGCTTTAGGAGGCCTCCATTGTAGCCCGTCAGCCTGAAGTGCTGCTCTGAGAGGGATGAGAGCCCCACGGTGCCCGGAGTTTACAGCAGCCTGCTCTGTCGTGCTGTGCAACTGCAACGTGTCACATGTTCAAATCAAGCCTCGAGCAATATCACTGATATCATGATGATCAATGTCTCGGATGCAGATGTATGCGGTGATTGCAGGGCTACAGAAGTATGGGTACAGTGGTGAGTCACTGGCCTCGCACTGGCGGCGTCATCAACTCCAGTAAAACATGCTCTGGCAGGTGTTTTCATGTTGAACGAGCAGGTACCAACTTTTTTGTTCAATGTAGGACATGCTCATACGATTGAAGAGAGGAAACATGATTTACAGTACCTCCCTGGTTGTCACATGAGTTGTCAAAGAAAACACTTCAGGTTTGTCAAGCCAAACCCTTCTGTGTTGTCTTGTTTTTCAACATCTGTGGAAATAACATTATTTACGTTGCTGGTGCAGCAATTATCATTGTCATAAATGTGTCAGGAATAATTAATGTTATCACAACCAATGATGCTAGTTAAGAAACTAGCATTCTCTCAAGTGCTACATTAAGGTGCATTGTTGTTGGAACAACAGTGATCTGGGTGGTTTTGGTGGTATGTCATAATAGCAGTGCTGCCATGATTGAACTCGTAGCTACAGCTGAGGATGCTGAAATCATGTCATCTGCTTATTCTCTGGGAATTTAGAGGTTTATCAGGATGGGAAGTTATATTCTCCACTTGACAAAAAAAATCACTTAAACTCACAGTGATTCCAGGATTATTAGACTCAATGGGCCCAAATGCAATAATCATTAGTACAGTATGAAAAGATTTGTTTTTTAAATTCAAAATTAATTTAGAAGGTATGTACAAAATTCATAAGTGGTCCTACTTATAATCTGAGTTTCTCAGGTTAACTCTATTTAAATATGCTGCAAATTTACTGAGAGGATGGACAACTTTAGTGTCTTGACGATTCAACTTAGGGGTACCGTTCAATCGTCGTCGTACTCTCAGTGCAGGTTGCTGTCCGGGGGAAAATCTTCTGACAGTGTAGCATCGACCCACTGTATTATGCTCTCCCATCAAAGCCCTGTCACATTGCCTTTGTATGTAACATGTTTTTCAGCATCTTACTTCATGTCAAACCATTATGGCACCGTGATGACTGTGATCACCCTGGTGATGTGACATCAGCTTTGTTTTGCGTCCATAATAATGTGAGAGCACTTAAATTATTAGAACACGGTAAGACTATTATAACTGCAAAATTCATCTTGTTTTTGTCTACTAATTTCTCCAAGGTGAGAAATTCTTCTCTTCATGCCAGGGTTTTTGTGAATGAAACCTGCCCAGAACAGAACTGAACAGGTTGCCTTGTGTAGCACTTTAAAGGCTGCTGATCATGCAATAACGATACAATCCTACGAACAGGCATCTCCTCATGAACGGGTACTCATTGGGTTGAAATGAAAGATTTAGTTGTATCTGATGTTAAGCACTCATACGTCAGACATCACAGAAAAAAAAGACAGTTTTAAAATGCTCTTGCGTGAGGCCCACTATATTTAAAGCTGGCCACTTTTACTTGTTTTGTTGAGCACGGGCAGCGCCATAGGAGGACGTAGACTCTTGACCTAAGTATTTCTAAAATCCTGGCTACGGCCCTGCCCATTATGATGTTGAAAAAAGGTATCTAAAATGGTTGCAAGAATTATGTGGTAGGACACCAAGTCACAGTATATTCAACTGACTAATATACATTACAGCAGCAACATTTTGAAGTGATTTAGTAGTAGTAGTTTTTTGTCTACATTTTTGGGGGGTTATTTGCTTTGATTTTGTCCCACTTTTGATTTCTGTGACCACTGCAAGCAGCAAAGAGGCATATTAGTGACATCACCTTAAGACAATGCAGCACTTGGGGCTTCCCTCTGAGAGAAGGCCGACTCATGCAGCCGTATTCACACAGTCTTAAGACATTTGTAGAGTAAACTGGTCACTGTTTGCTGGAACCATAAACTGGAGTAAACTGCACACTGGAGAAAGGGTATCACAAAGTAGAGAACTCAGACTTCTAAGTCTATCTTGGACAGCTGCAATTCAGTTCAGCCATTACATTTTTTAATATGTACTGCAGGGTGAAATACTACAGTAAGGGGCTTGTTTTGAGGCCATGCTGATGCAGGGGAGACGTCTTTTTTTCTTTTTTCCCCCCCTTTTACGTGTCAAAGAATTGCGATGGCACGCAATAGCTTTGATTCAACTTGCCTTTCTGGGGAATATCCAGCGAAGGTATCCATTTTATTCTAATCCCTCCAAATCAGTAGTGAGGAGTCATAGAAACACAATGGACTTGAAAATACTCCGATGCTCTTCCAGCAAGAGGAACACTGAAACCAAGAGTAGAAATACTATACTCGAATGCATTAGAGTCAGATGAGGTTTTGTTGTCGGCTGTTTTTGTCAGCAGTAATGTTATTTACATTGTTCAGTATGTACATTAGAGAATCTCCCAGAGATGTTAGGTTCTGTAAAGCTGCAATGGGGTACTCCTTTAAATTCCTCATATTTGAAAGTCCTTAGATGAAGAGCCATACAAGTCCTGGTTAAAGTGTTTTGAATGTTATAATAATGGACTTGCTGCTGTATTGCGAGTCTTGACTCTGTCACTGTATGAGGAATATCAATAATCAGAAGCTATGAATTTACACAATACACAAAATCAAACTCTTTAAGTAGCAAGATTTTAAATAAATCATCATAAAATTGTAGGTGGACATTATGGTTCTTCATCTCAAGGAGTGAATTTCTCACACATATCAAGACTTTAGAGTATTTTTTTTCATCATAAAGGTATTCATTGAGAAAGTTGAGTGTTAAATGCACTGTACAACCTTGTATAATTTTTTTTCAAAATATAGTTTATCCCAGTGTGTGTTGTTTTTTTTTATCTTACAGAATCCTGTACACTTGGTGTCTGCATTAAGATTGGGTGATCTCCTGATCATTGGAGAGAAGAGAATAAGAAGAGAGGAGAGGAAAAGAAATGGATGGGGATGAGGGAAGAGAAGAGAAGAGAAGTTGTCCAACGTCGTCACCGCCCTCAGTGAAGACGCTGCACTCCGTACCGTGGCTCTCTTCTGTCCCGAACCTCAATCTGAAGAAAATAAGGCAGAGGACAAGAGGTATTGGATGCTACTTATTGAATGACTTTTGTCATCGCCATTAAATGTAATGAATGAACATTTAAGGGCATAGCTGGAAGAAATGAACTACATTTACTTTCAAAGTTGTTATTTGTGTTCTTTTTGGAGTATTTTTCAGAAAATTTTAATTTCACTTTCAGGTATTTTTTAACTCATTTATTTTACTTTGCTTCATTTAGTCCAAATTGTAAGAGAGTCAAAGCAAAGGTAACAAATAACATTATAATTTAACCATGTGAGAAGACAACATATCCAGCAGAGCCCAAACTGCTAATTTGAGCTGCAGATTCTGGACACAAACATAAAACAACTGACTTTTGACTGTTATGCACATGAAACATAGAAAATAAATATTGACTTACCCTTGACACAGCAAAATCTGCATGGACAGAAAAGAATAAAAGTGTTGGCATATACATGGTCAGGCAAGACCCAAAAAGTGCATATTTGTGCAGAAGATGAATATGCTTATGTAAGTGTTAGTTGAGTATTTTGCTTATTTCTTTTACTAGCTTTAGTCCACATCCTTTGGGTTTATATAATTGAAGTTGAAATGTATTTGTGCAATCACTTGTTTTAGTCTACATATGGTGTGTTCATGTGAAGCCTTTATTATTGGCTGATGTAAATCCCCATAGAAAGTTTACTTGATCACCTTTGTCGCTTATCACGACAGCCATTGCTTTCATGCACTCTTAGTAGGTTAGACTTTTGTTCTATCTGCTGATATAACCAAACTGAAGGGAAATACATCAACTTCCCACAGCTGATGAAGCATTCAGTGCATTAAATGTGTAAAAATCACTGAGACTGTCAGTGAGGTTAATCAGATAAGAACAGAAAAGACACGCCCACACTCTGGAATATCTCCAGTTACCATGGAAACTATCATGGAGAGCGACTGTCGGAGAAGCGAGATATTTACTACTATTCTCTCTCTTTATCTCTCGGTTTCTTCCTCTCTCCTTTACTCTATCTGGCTCTCCATCTGTCTGTGTGTCTCTCAGACTCTGTCTTTGATGTCTTATGTCATAGATCTCCATCATTCTGTCTCTCCTCCACCCTCACTCTTTGTTTCTTCCCATTTTTGTTATTTGGGTTTATTTAGCATCAAATCAAACACATAATCCTTATGTAAAGAAACTTCTTATTTTTTTGCATTGCAATTTTAACAACAGCCCCTCTACTGCCCTGTAATGCCAATCCTTTCCTCTTCTACCACTCTTTTTATACTGCTGAAACAATACAATCCAGCTGTCCTGATGCAACATCATGCAAACTGTCAGAAACCCTCTGGAGGACTCTCCCACTCTTGAATACAGCACTGAAAGCAATTTTGACTGAAGTTACTAAGGTCAGGTTGGAGTGTAGTCATTTTTCAACTGGGATAATCTTGTTTATGTTAATGGCTTCACAGCTAAGGCTTACAAAATGAGAGGTGGAAGAAAACTGGCTGATCCACCATAGAGACATTGCATTCCTGTATCATAAGATGCCCTATATCAGGTTCATGATAATGTGGAATTAAATACATTACATGATCATTTAGCTTGAATAAAAACAGCCAATAGTTGTATAATAGAGCAAAACATCATTATTTTTTCATTGAGCAGATTTGTTCAATTCTGTCAGTTTGATCATATCCATTAAAAGTCAGTTCAAATGAAGCTCTCCTCTGAACATTGATGGCTAACCATACCTTAGCAAGTGTAACTAAGCTTGTCAGGTCTGTGAAGCCGTGAGCATGAGACTTTAGTAATCGTGCATTCAAGGGGAGTGGTTGCCACGACTGCGTCTATTGTCTTTACATTTAAATGCATCAGCAAGAGTTTATGATGGTTTCACTTTTTCAACTTGCAGCCGTGGCTCACTGTGTGACAATTGCAACCACAGAAACGCCATCAACTCCAGGTAAATGATAACAGGAGGTGAATTAAATGTGTGTGAGTTCCCTGAATTGAATTGTTGTCCTTCAGAGGACGCAGCACAACAGCACCATTGCTGTCTGAAAACACCACAATCAAGCTAACTTTCAAAATCAAGCAGCATTTCATTAGTTATTAGATTATTATTTGAAGTAAGGTTATGTTAGAAGAGGCCCCATTCAGGACAGGTGCACCCACTGTGTGGAAGCCAATATCCTGCTGGCAGCATGTCAGAATTTATGGTATAATTTAGGTAATTGGCCCTTGTCTTTCATTATCCCTTTACCTACCTTTGTTATCTGTCTGCAGATCATCAAGATAGAAGTCTGTCTGCCGGTTGCCCAGGACGAAGGCCAGGAAGGAGAGGATGAGGGCATCTAGGATGCCCATGATGGCCAGCATGTAGGCCCAGCGTACAGAGCAATCACCCAGGGAGTATTTCCCTGTCTGCTCCCCGCACATGTCCCGGATGACCTCGGCATCCCATCCATCAGGGAAGATCATGCAGCCCAGCACCAGGCACACTCCTGCAGGGGGACAAAGAAAAGGGGGAGAAGCAAGATTAAGGTGAGGAGGGGGATTGAGGTATAAAACTATAGATTACAGGTGGAGGACCAGGGAGAGAGAGCACAAGGGAGAAGGGAGAGTGAGGGGTAAGTGGGTACAAGATAGAGATTGAAAGAACAGATGGAAGAGTTGAGATGTTGAGGTGAGAAAAAGACAGAAGGGACAGGGAGGAGAAAATTGTGTTGCTCGATTTTCATGACCTAAGAGCAATGGCATTAGCTTTCATTTAGCATATTGATGGCCTTGAATTGAATCAAAAGCAAAACTCTTAACTTCAACACCCAGAAGTCTTGTAAAATGACATCACTAATCTGCACAGAGCTGGTGAATGTTTACAAAGTGGCTTGGTCTGCTTTATACCAAAGGGTACTAAAATCAAGTAGAGGGGCTTGAGATCTCATACTTTCTCTTCATGTCCTTTCATAGTGATAATGCCGTTACTTTTGCAGTTTTTTTATTAACCATGTTTCTGCGCTGCAGTGCACTGTTATTGGATAAAGTAATCTGTGGCCCTTCCACAGTGGATTTAGTGGAAACTCATCTCTGCTAAAACAGTTAACTCTAAACTGGATCCAGAAATACAAGGTACATCTAGTTATCTTAACAATACCAATGCATTTCATGAAGAATTTTACCATTCATCCATTCTTTACACCTGTGTGTAGCCATTTCTTAAATTAATTTAGACATTAGACATTTTAGACAATTAGATGTTTATTGACATAAATGTATAAAAGTGTATGTTATGTTTAAGAGTACGTATGAATGGTCAAAATGTACATAAAAAAGAAACCTCTGTCAGGTAGAGGTGGAGCAACAGTTTATTGTACTGAAACTATACTTGTCTCATATTTGATTATTGGTAATTCATGTTAATTGTTAGTAATATATTTTACAACGGTAAAAGGTTAAAAAGACCGTACCTGGGGCCGCACTCACAGCACTACTACACATATCCTATTATACAATATACCTACAGGGAACAGGTGTTACATGTGAGTTTGATGGTGGCGTATGCTCTTGTTTTACTGCATACTTGTGTTTGTGTGTGTCATACCAAGACACTGCACTGTCACCAAGAGATGCAATAATGTTGCAATATTTAATCAATAATTACCATCACTAGTGATTTATTTTGGTCTGATATTGTTTTGGAAATGTTTTCTTGCACACCTGGTTACATTGTTGTCAATTTACCAACTTTCTCACTAGATTAAGATGACGTCACCACTCTAGAAAATGTGATTAAGAAGAAAAAGGGCAAATGAGAGAGGCCTTTAGAATAGTATTGGTGAGTCAGGCTATGTGTTTCAGTACTTACTGTCACTTTATACGTGCAAAGTAGTGTTTACTCAAAAACTTTGTCTCCTGCAGCGAGTCCAGGGTTCGACAGTGCGACAATAGAGGGAATAACGTACACACACACTTGTATACATTATTCACCTTGAGGCAATTGAGAGAGGAAGAAAGTTAAAACGTATAGATCCCACACAAACCTGCTTGCACTTGCAAACAAAAGCGAGTGCATGCAACATACACACAGTGCAAAGCCCTCTGGGGAAATCCATACATGCAATTTCGACGCCACTACAAAAGTGGTAATCTATACTTTACACCTCTGCTCATTTATCAAAGTGAGCATCACTGGGGAGCTGATTGTGCCATATATTCCTTGCTCACCAGCACTGTTTAAATAGCAGTCAGCCTGTGCCTGAGGGGCTGTAAGTAAAGCAGTGGGCTCCACTGGGAGACAGGGAACATACATGGCAGGCATCACACTGAATCTTCATTCCATACCAGACATGTCTTTACCACAGGCAACATCGCTTGTGATACACATGAAAAGTCAGATAGATTTGGCTAAGTCTGTGATTATTACGCTTCAGTGCAATAAATGTTGGAAACATTCAATGTCTGGAACTCAATTGGTGTGCAGTTGTGAATATTTTAAGTGGTGTGCATTCTGTGTGTGTAGTGAAGGATGCTCGGCAGCGCTCAAACACAGTAGCTGCTGTGTGGAAGGAAGCATACAGTGAGACAGAGGATAACAGCAATGGGCTTTCCGTAAATTCTGCTGACCGGCTACTGAACACATGAAACTGACATTTTTGTTAGCATCAAAGCCTAAAAGGTCAACAGCAAATTTAGACACAGTATTGACAGATATATGATTCCTGAAGCATCTATTTCTGCCCATACAGAGATTTTTAAAAAAGATCTTCACAAACTGATGGATTGATTAAAATCATACTGAAATGACACAGGATCTTGGTATATACAGCAGAAATGCTCTTTTTGCTTTACATTTGCACTGGAGATTACAACCTGATGGTCAACCAGCATCCTGTCCCAAGATTTTAAGACATGTTTTTTTTTTTACCTGCAAATAGCAGCATGATTTCTGACTGCTGGTGTTTACTTGGTAGCTTGTTGAGCAAGTGAAACCACAGAAAGTTAATCCTATTGGGAAGTTAATTGTTGAGGGTCTGGACCTCCACATATTTTCAACTTTTTAGGGGTTTCTAGTATTAAGCATTAAGTGTACATACAGGTCATGTTACATGTTGCATGACCTAGTAAATAAAGCAGTAAATAAAGCAGTTTTGTCTTGATTGCCCTAGTGTCAAGTCAAGCATGGGGGTTTATTGAGCTGAATGGACTCACATGCGCTGGACATGCAGTAAGCCTCAAGGGGAAACGTATATCATATATGTGTTAATTAAGGTTGGGGGGGTAATGGTGAAAACTGCTTTAAAGGGTTGATCTGAAGAGGAGATGTTTCAGTAATCATAGGAATCATAGGAATCATAACCATTAGATCAGTGGAACATTTAGTCTATTTGGAAGCTGGGTTACATGATGGCTCTCAATGTGCTCGTAGCAAATAAACCTGCATTGTAATTGTAGCTGGAGCTAAAAACATAAATAGAATCCAGTAGGGCGCACAACTCTGAGAGAATGCTGTACTTGTAAGGTCTTAAGGTGATGCATCCGAGTCCCTTAGTCATGTGGTCAAACCATGTCACATTAGCAATTCCCTTTGAAGACTGTTTGTTTCATCTACCCACCACCCATCCAGAGAAAAATGGTGGGTGGATGTAAGTTTAGTCACCACCTTTCTGTGCAAAGCAAAAATCCATGCAAACATGAGGAGTCTCATTTCAGGCTGAGATGTGCACCATTTGAAAATGTGACCGCTCCTCTGACAAAATAATTGCAGGCATAATGAGCGAATGTAATGAGAAAGAATACAATGATGATAATTCAGTAAGTAATGAGAGAATGGAGGAGCAATGGAGGCAATCATCATGGGAAATCATCATGTAATTAGCTTCTTTTATGACGTTTTACACAAGACATTAACATAGAAGAGAGATGATAAAATCATTTACTGAGTAATGAGTATCAGGTAACATGTTTTATGGATTTTTGATAAATGTTTCCCCATCTGGCATGAAACTCATCCAGAGTTATTAAGTGTGGGCTTTTTGAAAATGTGGATACATAGCCACCGGAAGGATTCTGATGGGCAGAATACCTCAGCTTCATGGCAACTCATTAACCACCATTTGTCTTTGAAGTGAATGTTATTTGCTCTTATTTTTATTTTTGTACAATTTATGCCATGCAGCTAACAGCAGTTTTGTTCACCTGCCGAAAACACGTAAGGTATTGCTATGGTGTGTTTATGCAGTGAACAGTTAAAATCAAATTTTCTGAATTAAACCATGCCTTAGCATAAAATTAAATGTTACTGTGTGGTATATTTCCCTCAGTTTTACATAAAGGAAAACTGTGGCTAATTACAAAGCAGGTTTCTATTTTGTGGCTGAAAGCCTGCAGATTCCCCCGTTGGTCCAGTTTTAGGATCGCTGCATATTTACGTTGGTGAGTGCAAAGTTACATCAACAAAGAGAACTGTCAGGGGTAACTGTGCATGGCTGACATTCAGAGTAGTTTTGTGTCATTGTCTTTCATGTGTTTTCAGAACATGTACTGTTCATAAACTTTTTACCTTTACAGATTTGACTCAAAAGGAGGTGATATCAACCAATTTGTTTTCCACACCAATCCACACAGTGCATTGCTGCAGGTTCAGAAGTATGTTGATTCCTGTGCAAGCCCACAACATCTTTCTCTACAGAATTCCAGAGTCATCATGTGGACATGGGTGGCAGTTGTTCAGAGATGTTTGGGTAGCTGTGTATTTGGTTTGTAAAACATGAACATCCTGACAGGAGGGTAGATCCATGAGAAGCTGTTGTGTTCATCTTTGTTGTACACAAAGCACTTTGCTGATCATTTTGTTCAGATCCCTCAAAGATTTGTAGCCACTGACGGTCTATCTTTTTTCAAATCTTCATTCAGATGTGTTTAGATACACAGCAGATGCACCATAGTAGTAAGTTGAACTGGTTGTTTGCTCAAGCTGTTATGTTCAGTAACACACAAAACAGTTTGTTGCAAAATTTTGCTGCTGAGCTATTAACCTGCTGGAGTGTTCACATCATGATTCCCTCCATGGTTTTCATATTCTTTTAGTGGACTTTGAACCAGGAAGTAATCATGGCTGAGCTGACAACAATAACTGTGAAAGGAGCTCCACTGTTAAAAGCTACTGATTTAGTTTAAAGGTTCAATGCGGAGTGATACATTTGTTACATGTGCTGAATGCCTCTAGTCGGCTTCTATGCACGCCCTAACACCCTGCTGTCTGTAAACCCCAGACACCCTCCCCATATGTCCATCTACACAGAAGTATCATTTTCATGAGTCACTGTGATAGCTACAGTTTTGTTTCAATACAATACCTTAATTCCATCAAAAGGACATGTTGCGTATTGGAAAAAAACAACAACATATATTTGTGTACTACAGGGCAGTGTGACAGTAATGGCCTTGTGACATGATCTCTCCTCTATCTGCCCTTCTCCTCCATCTTACACTCATGTGTTTAAGTGTTCACCAGTGGACTAAAAATAACCCCCACCTCCCCACAACCCAAGAAAAGCCCTTTGAAGTTGTTGGGGTTTTTCCCTCTTCCTTCCTCCCCCTCCACTGTCTCAAGACGCTGCATTCTGAACTTGGAGGGGAGGAACTTCAAAGGCAGCAAGTGGAGGGGATGGAACCAAGAGGGGAGGAGGATGGGAGGGAGCGAAGAGAGAGGGAGAGAGCTGAAGAATGAGGGGGAGAAAACATTCATATCAAGAGGGAGAAAGAGCAGGGTGGCTACACCATTTTGGCATTTTTTTTCCCTGATCTCACTTCATCGCTTCTCGTCATTTTCTTTTCATTGCAGCTATCACAGCTCGTCAGCTGTTAGAAACAAGGCATCAAAGCGTATCAAACTAATGAAAACACTTGGAAATACGTTGCCAAGACACATTTGTGATCCAACTAGTTACATTTACTGTGAACCCATTTATTTAAAGCACCCTCAAGATATTTATAGACTTGTTGCATAACGATTTTGTCAGAGTTTCTTATCTACATGTCCACACAAATCCTTTTTTTCCATTTCAGACAGCCAAAAGTGATTATATAAGTGCTCTAAAAATACCATCAGTGTGCTATATATATACAGTATGTGTGTGTGTGTGTGTGAATTTTGATTGGTGCAGCTCCAGGCTCTACAGTGTTCCTCCTGAGAAGCTCGACTCTCGACTGTTCACTGTGTGTATACAGACCTGACGCCATCCAACCCTGTCTCATGTGCCCTGACTGAATCACTTCATGATAGTGTACAGTCTGTGTTTGGCATCTTTCTAAGTGCACTTGTGAATGAATGCATGAAGACACTGCACATAAATGGATGCAAAAGGTTTTTCTGAATGACCCACTGAAACATCCATATGGTTGTCCCTGTGCTACTGCTGCAAAAGCAGAGACCCAACATTAGATCCTTCTGCTCATGGTAGTGTCAAACTCTGCTAACTGGGGGTAGAATAAAATGCATTTATATTTATTTAAGAGTCTGTGTTTTCTGTCAGTTGGCAGTTTCTACCATTCTCTTGTGACTGTGAGAAGTGAAAACTTAAGATCTGACAGTGATTTATAATATAATGTGTTTCTTTTAAAATAGTTTTTTTTATTAGTGGTGAAAGCTAAATTGTATTGTAACCGTAGCAGATATGGAGAAGAGTTGGAGTCAGTGAAGTGTTTCTGCCTTATTTTCTCATCTTTGTGGGACTAAATGAATAACAGGGACAGAAATTGAGAACTGTGCAACAGCTATGAAGATAGTGTCCCCTAAAAGTGCATGTTTCTGCCACTGATGGGCTCAGATTGTTGTTGTTAGACCTTTTTGTGAAAGAGTAAGATCTATTTTGTTTAACCAGGAACAGTGGTTGCTTCAAATCCACCAGACTCCATGGACTTAAACAGTAATTTTACCTCCCAGCACTCTGGAGTTGCTCCTAGTAGGAGAGGCCAATGATTTTTAGAAATTAGAAATGACTGTTGACTATTTGGCCATGGTATAACTTCCAGGGCTCCAACCCTTTAGAAAGTCAAAATTCCTAAACACTGAAGTGTGTGTCCTCTGGGAAGTTTAAAGGCTCACGGCAAAGCTGTATTTCTGATCAAATTGTCACCTACTGTAGACAGTCCAAACCACTTGCCTCTGCTTGGAAGCACAGTTCCTGCAGTTTCAAGTCCAATGCGAACCGGTGGAGAGGAAAGGTGTGAACATGACTGCATTAAGAAACCACTGTGCCCAGTCTATAATATAATAAAGCTTTCTGAGGTCTGCCCTTCCCTCTGCTTCCGTGTCCAGACCTTGGCCCGCTGTCCTTCATCTATCTAATGGACGGCCACCTCACTGATATACAGAGCTATCAAGTTGTGTGTATGCGTGTGCTAGGGTGTTTATTGCTGAAGGGGCACTTTACAAGATGTTGTTGCCGCCAGGGTTCACCGGTCCACTTGGCATGGAGCTTTCCTTCTCCTCTTCCCTCTTTCATTCTGTCTTTGCACTGTTTCCCTGCAACAACCAACTGTAAACTCTCTCTGTACTTGTTTTTCTCATGCAGTTATCATCTATTTATTATATTTGGGGAGTGTAAGATGAGTGTCTTAGTCTCTCCTGGTGACATATTTCTTCTTATTCAAAGATTTACACAGTTTATCAAATTGTTGACCTTGATTATAATGTTGAATGCGATAACCTTTTTACCCCTGGGCATTTAAAGCCCAAACTTGCATTCACCCCACCTATCTTTCTTTTTCTCTTTTCTCTTTATGTTTTCCTCACTCGCCCTTCAGTCCTTCACCGGCTAAGGAGGACATTGCTGGCACGAGGCCTGTTTCTGGAAAGAGGATAGGCCGGCACACAGGGGCTTGCATATATCCATATAATGTGTCATCACACAAGCCCAAGCATCGTTTTTCATTGAACAGTGGTATGCGTTTTGTTATAAACCAAGGGATCATTGAGCTCTCCCCTTTGGCAGTCCATCTAATTCATAATTATAGGAAGAACATATCATGGAACCAGGCATTGATACTGTAAGTACATCAGCTGTTAGATTTTAGATTTGTTTTTCGACTATTAATCACTGACAAATATATAATGTGTAAGCACTTAGATGTGATTTGATAACCAAAGTTGTTGTTAATGGTTAATGGCTCGCACAACCTTGTGATGGTGTACGCATCGCTGATTATAGCCTCTTTTGTCAAACCTGCACAAATGTACAGTGTTTCCACAGAGGATTTTTTTTCAGCTGGGGCAACAGCTTGGCATATAGCAGTTCAAACAGAAAAGTCTTCTCTCAAGCTCTACATGCGGCTGGACACAGACACACTGTTAACCTGAGTTATAAAACTGCCTTTGTAGCATGTTAACATTGTGTAATTCTAAGTGTGTTGACTGACTTGTATTAGTCACTGCTCCCACTGACTATACATTTACAAATGAATCATAAAAAATTCTGATAAATGTTTGGAGAGAGAGAAAGTGAGCTGACTGGTGCGCCTTACAGACGAAATGCAATTTCAGAAAGTGTCTCAACTTCCTCCAAAGATCATTTCAAATTAAAATGCCTCTGCAGAGTCATGCACGTGTGATTTCATGAATGCATTGGTGGTGAGTGTTCTTATCCGTCATGCCATAACCATCAGGAAGGGGTTCTGGTCGGTGTGCTGCATGAATAAGAGCCCAAACATTCAGCCATAAAGAGTCATAGAGAGAGAGAGAGAGAGAGAGAGAGAGATGGGAAGAACATTGAGACTAACTTGTCCTGTCAAAGGTGTGTAGTTAATGTTAGTTGTTAAAATGTTGTCTAAATTTAAAGTGTTGTTTAAATTTACTGTAACTCTGATGTTTCCATAACTCAAAACTGTCAAGTGGATTATTCACATCAGTTAAATTTAAAACTGAGGGAGATTTTTTTTTTTTTTTGGTGAACCAACCCTTTAATAGACCACACCCACAGGAGCAATCAGCATATTGACCTACAGCTGTCCTTTCATTGCATCTGACAGAAACGCAACAAACGATGGCGAGCTCAATCGTTGTAATGCGCTTTAAGAAAGTCAGCAAATACCTCAAATATAAAACACAAATAGCCTTTTCACTTAATTAAAAACTGAAGTTGAAAACTGCATTCAAATGACACTTAATCAGAGTATAGCGAACTAAAGGAATACAACAACTGAATAAACAGCTCCCTGCAGTACATGCTTGAGTGAATCACCTTTGGATGTAATGTGTTCATGATGTGATCTTTACATATAGCTTGATTTATAGTCTGAAAAAGTCTAATGTAAAGTCTGATGTACTGAAAGAGACTGGTCATATTACATATTAATGAGAAGCATGGATGATGTATAGTAGAGAAATTTAGCTTTAGGGGCTTCCTCTGTTTCTCCGCAGGTTTCTTTCTCTCTCAAACACATACAGAGTGACAATGCTGAGAAGGGTCAAAGAAATCCATTATTCAGCTGCCAGGGTATTTTTAGCAACACCCCGGTGACTTTGGAATTATTTATTAAGCGCCTAATAATTAAAACATGTACATTTGGTTGAGGAAAGCCAGCCAGAAATCTCAGAGAGAGGGAGTGAGAGATAGGGAGAGGGAGGCAGGGATATCCCCCAGGGAAACTCTCTCTCTCTCTCTTCCTCTGTACTTCTATATTTAAATCGACCACTGCAGCATCTATTTAGCTCCTGCTGGAAACACATGCACGTGGGCGCATTCATCTACATACTGTATGTACACTGGCGCTACCATACAGAAGTCCTACACATGCATACACACAAACACATACGCATGGTCTTTATGAATTTACTAGTGAAGCAAACCCCCCCACACACACACACACACACTGGCTCCAGAGGAGAGGGAGAGAAAGAAAACGTTGTCATTAATAATGCAAGCCTCACACCATCATGTACACATTCTCCCGCTGTCTTACATGCTCACGTGAACAGATGCATGTGTGGCCCCGCAGACTCCCGTGCACATACACTCACATAAAAGCAGGAGCATATCATTCGCATGCACACACAAACTCATTCACTAGCTGTGTTCCACTTGCTCTCATTCTTTTCCTCCCCCTTCACACACATACCGTTACACACTTTATGTTCTGCTTCACATTGCTGCATTGTGAGAAAAAAATGGACAACAAGGAGAAAGCACCACTTCTGACTGTTTGTGTATGTGGGAGAGAATAAAAGGGCTGCAAAACATGGAGGAAGACAAAAAAATGGACTGGCCTCCCCAGACAATGACCGTCTTGGCCGTTCATGCAGCAAAGCATGACATTATTAGCAAACCCTTGCCCACATGTCCTTTAGAATTAAATTCAAATTGGAAGAATCCATTCAGTGCTAATATTCAACAGCAACAGTGTTGTATCTCACGAGCTAAAAAGTGCGGTCGAGGTGCGAGTGGCCATGTAACATTTTTAATGCAACAGACTGAAGTTCAGTATTGTGTCAAGACCTGCAATTAACATTTGTTGTTTCAGTAATCATAACCACAATTTTTCTTTGACCATAATATAAATCTTGTAGTTGCCTAACCCCAACTTTAGTGATTGGCATATAGTTGCCATGTGCACATATTATAGAAAGTGAGAATTTTTTATCCAATATGGTAATTGAAATCAAAGTCTGACCTCCAGCCAGAAAATTATGTTTGTCAAATCAAGTGTAGGATGTTGCTTTTTCATTGAAGCACAGAACTTGCTGGTTGAAATTGGTATTAACTTGTTAAAGGCAGATTGAATTGCCACAAACTCATTTTGATGCGTGCCTAATGCAGTGAGTGAAGTGAAACTTGAGGCTGACATTCCAAGGCTGTGTTATGTCAAAATTAGCATGTCATTTGGTGTATGGTATTACAGGCACCGTCTTAGCAACTTAGAATCCAAGCCATAACCTTCTGAGTTTTACTTCCTAAAAAGGCAAAAGTCCAGGATGCAGCACAACACAATTCAAACGATTGCTCGGGAGCTGCACTGGGAGCATCTAGCATGTGGTGTACCTGTGTCTGCTCATAATCTGAAACGCAGATGTGAATATTGATGTAAATGTGTTCTGAATATGATCATTTGTAGATTCACAAATATGTCATTACTATCATTACATCTTCCAAGGAAGTGATGTTTCTGCCTGTGTTTGCTTATCTGTATTTGGTTTGAAGGATTACACAAATACAACATGACAGATTTTCATTAACAAATTGTGATAAAAGGGGCATTGACCTCGGAAGAAAATATTGATTTTGGTGTGGCGATCCACCCCATTAATAAATTCTCAAAAGTCATCATTTCATATGCGTTGCTTTGCTGGTTCTACGTGGTTGGCTGTTACAGGCCCAGTGAGCATAAATTATGGTTGAACGAGTGATATGTAGTTTAAAAATAATGTTACAGTTCCATGGGTTACATTTTAGATTAGACCTCATTGAAATGAAGGGGGATATTGTGCCTTGGTGGAGGTATGCAATCACTGAGTTCCATTCTAGTTTAATACAGCAGGAGTCAGGTCTTCTGTAACTTATCTTTTCCTACTATAATCATTGATTGATTCATATCAGGAATTCATTTATTAGCCTGATGTCTCATTACTGGCTCTGGTAATTGCTGAGGATTGTGAGATTGGTTAAACTTTGACCTGTAAAACTGCAGCCATTGATGGAAACAATTGCTCTGAGGCAAAAAGCCAGGATGGTTGAATTCTTAGTGATGCTGGCACTACCAAGCACTGCATAATTTCCAGTTGTTCTAGATTCCCTGTATGTAGCATTACTTAAAAGAATTTGCTCCAAAATACAAAAAATTGATCATTTATTATTTCTCTACCTGTGAATCTGAATATAAGATTTGATACAGTATCACTAATCAAATTCTATCATATGCTCTTAGTCATCAGTTAATACTGTCATAAGGTTGCACTTAATGCTATAAGTTATAGAATTACTATGAAAATATTAAATGTGTCACTTGTAGTGACAAACCCACACACAGTTATAACCCAAAATTCATCAAAGCTCCACAGAACCCTTTAGCTTCCTTCAGCTCATTGTTTTGGATCGTTTTCATTAACCATTGTTCTCGAGGCAGTAGGGAGCAGTTTTCAGTGAAAAAGCTAAGATTAAACCATTGTGCACTAATCGTCCATCACCATCGTCCATCATCCATCGTACCATCGCTCTGCTTCAGAGCAGTCCTGCTCTTTGCCTTTTATAGATCGTAGATCTAATTATAGCTGCAGTATGTCACTATTTTTCTGGTATCTTTTAGTTGATATAAGCTCCAAAACGTATTTTAATGTGGTTAGCTGATGTCATAGTCTTCTGTGACTCGTGTGGCTCATTGAACAAAGTTTTTGAGTGACCCTCACCCTTCCAACCAATCAGAGAAAGCCGTAGTCAGGGTTTGCAGCTCACAGCTGTCAACCTGTACATGAACATGCTTCTGGTCTGCTACTCCTCTCAGACTGAGGCTTCAGGCTTTTATTAGCTGATGGGAGATTTCACTATGGCTGACACACAGACTAGAGAACTCCTGAGATTCCCATGCTACATCTCATCCCATCTTTTCATTCACTCACTCTGTTCCTCCAAGTAACACACAACGTCCATCTTTTTTTCTTTCTTGCTCTTGCCTGCACACTTGCATTAAGACCGAACAGTCGCTGACAGGTCGTTTCTCCCAGGACAGCTCATTCCCCTGCGCCACGGCCCATGTCCTGCTTAGTTCTGTTTAATATTGCAACAGACAAGGTCAGACGTGAAGGAGGAGTGTAGGCATGAACTGGTGGAGGAAAGGAGGGAAAGAGGGAGTCATCAAGCTGAAATTTGTGGTGGTCTAATGAGCTTTGCTGTGATACCTCATTTCTGCTGAGGGGGATGGAAGATAACGATGAGAACTGGAGAAGGATGGGAGAGGGGTACAGAAGAGGAAGATGTTGGAAGTTTGAGCAACATAAAGAAACAAAACAGACCTCTCCGTCTCTGTAGGAAGGCAAAAATTCAAACCTTGCATGAATTTCCTCAAAACTCCTTGCGCTAAATTCATCATTCCACTGACTTAATCTAAAGTTCAAGCAAAGGTTGAAACAGCAAAGCTCCTCACTGACCTTGGGTGCTTTTAGGAAATCTGGCTCTCTTCTTGTTCTTTTCCTGTGAGGAAAAGTGCTGCTTAGTCGAGATTCAATTTTTAAAACGTCCCCAATATGTACATTCCCACTGAGGTTTGACATTATCAGAACCATGAGTGGAGAACTTAATATGATGTGAAATTCAACAAAGTGAAATATACAGTATACAATCATATAACTAGCATTAAATAAAACCTGATAAATAAACCATAAAGGAATAATAACAAAATATTAACCATGGAAACCAGGAAAACCAGGAAAAGGCAATAAATAACTGGAGGAATTATTACATACTGTGTGATTCATTATAACAACCAGGCTAGATTTGGTATGGGAGATAAGAAGATTATTCATACTGTAGATAATCTGTTTATCATTTTTTGATTAAAAACAGTTAAAAGTAGCATATGGTTGTTTCTGTCGCTAAAATAGGGAGAAGAATTACAGATCTTTGCAAAAGAAAAACAAAGTCCTTTCTTTGGAAAAGGATCCACAGTGTTCGGGGGCTTGTGTGCTTCAGCAGTTGTTGTCAAACACCGTCCTCACCATCAGACAATGGATATGGGTGGCGGTGACTGTTGTTGATAAATTCTGTAATTTTCCAAAACCAACAATGTCACACCCACACTTCAACCAGATTGGAGAGTTGTGTGGACACGATGTAATACTCTCTTTCAGACACCTTTTTGCATGCCAACAAGGAGAGACCTTCCAGATGAGGCTAAACAATGCACTGTTATCCTGATAAGAAAAAATTGCTGTTATCCCCAAAAGTGGGAAAAGTTGCAGAGCAGCACTTAACCAGCCCTCATCAATGCCATTGTGGTGCCCTGAAAGCTGGAGTGAAAGGTAAGATGAGAAGTCGACCATCATAGAGAGGGATGAGACAATAATTGCTTAAATACAGGGATAACAGCACTTTTTCATTCTCTTATAGAGCCCAAAGACAGCTCAGTATCCAACTACTGTAGTCTTACTTCAGAGTACAGGCCCCTGCTTTGGAGCTGCAGGATTTTGTAATCAATTCTTCTCGGATAACAGCAATGCAGGAACAGTGCAGCGTGCATGTGAGTACATGAGGTATTTTTGCTGGTGGTTTAGCTTCTCTTGAAGATGGCACTGTTTATTGGCTTGGGTTTGCCTCCCTGTTGTCCCACAGCCTTGCCAGTAGCTCTGCTATCAGTGGTAAACAATTACCCAGGTCAGTATTGCTACATTTTGCCCTCTTGGTAAGTACAGGCATTGTAAGGTGCCAGGAGTGGTCCCTTAACAATCCTTTTCAGGTGCATTAACTCTCTTAATCGGTTCAGTATGCAAAGAGGTCAACTTTGGCCCATTGTCAGCTCATAGATGCCAAGACACACTGTGTCACTCTGCTCTGCCAAGAAGCTTGCATCCCATTGTTTTGGCCAAGGTATCATATTTACTCTCATCTCTCTCAATTGTATTTAACCTTTAAACCAATAAGTAGCATCAGATCACAGCAGTAGCAGGGGCCTGATCATTGCAATGTCTCCCGATTTGGAAGTATCCCTCCCCCTGCCCTGTGTGGACGTTCAGACTTTACTATAGTTTCAGCTGACACAAGGGTGAGTAGATAATGGCAAAAGTTTCATTGGGTGTGCCTTTCGGTCTCATGTTCCTGCAGCACACACTAGCCAACCATTAAGACCAGGAACCAAACTGCTCCATAATTGACACTTTTGGTCCATTTGACCTAAATCTGGGGCAGCATTTGTTCAAATTGGCCCTTACTGTATTTGCTGTGGTACGCTCTGTCACTGCATAGTGCCAGGAGACTCACTGCTTACACCCAGCAGGGCAGAGTGGATGATTAAATGATCATCTCCAAGGTGGTGAACACCATTAGGCTGTCTGCCAAGCCTATTAGACAACTTACCTCCACCACACATCATCCACATCCAGTGGAAGGACATTAAAACCTTCTGAAGTTTCACAAACTCTGCCATCTCCTCACAAATCAAAGGGAACACAGGTGTATATTTAGCTTAAAAATATAAATTTGTGATTTTCATTATGATCTGCACTGTGCACACAAAAAAATATCTAACTCAAGAAGAAATGTTTTTCTTCTTTTAATGTTATGTATAAAGAAAATTAAATTTGAATTGTTAAGATCTACTTTTACTAAGCAGACAACAAGAAAGAATGAGATGAACGTATAAGGTTGCCAGATATTTGACTGAAATCTATGTCATTCAAAGCCAATTCAAATGTCCAGAAAATTATGAAAATCAAAGTGCAATCATCTGTTTGTGATTTTAAATAATAAAAAGTAATGTAATGTAAAAAAAATAGATATGACCTTTAGCTAAGATAAACCCCAGATAAAATATCTGTCATGCAGGCTTTTGCCTTCCTGCCGTGCAGAGATCAGCCTCCGACCTTTTCAGCCAGATGGTGATGGATGGTGTAAATGTGGGGGTAGTGATCGCTAAGAGGGGCCTGGTGTGATTCAACAGAGTCATCACATTCAGTGATTTTATGGATCAATGCAACATTCCTCCTAACATATGCTTCATCCTCAGTATTGTCATTTATGATTTGGCCATCTCATTTATCAGATATCCGGATGACGTTTTAAGACAGAGTTGTTTTAGGTTTATACTCTGTAAAAACTCACTTCATGCAATTTTCTAACTCTTTATAGTCCAAATAATGACCAGTTATGAATACAACAAAAAAATGTAATTTACTGTAGATGGAAATAAATCTTCATCCCAATTGCTTAACATTTGAAGTCAAAATTCTACATTAAATTTCTGGTCCCATCAATTACAAATCATTGTTACCCTGGGCACTTTCAAACTGCTGACAAAATCAGCTTCAAACACAGGACTTTTATTTGTAAAAGATTTATTTTACATACGACATTTTGACTTTTCGGTCTGAATACTCTCTTTACTTGATTAATGGTCTGTAGACCCAGGGTTCAATTCCTGTTAAGTCATGAAGCTGTAGATAAAGAGGGTGAAATCTGTACCTCAGCTTTTCTGTCTGATTCCTGCTGATTGTGGTGCACCAAACACATTCAACACACTCGGCAAAACAGAGGATGGAGTGGGCAGATGAGGAAAAGAACAATACAGAAGGAAAAAAAGTGCTGATCTCTCCCTCTGTCTTTCCCTTTCTGTCTCTCTCCCCCATTCAGTATGCTGACTGTTTCTGAACAGAAGACTGACTCCCACGCTATTCTGCCTGGCCTATTTATCACATTGATCAGCTTATAAAGGAGTTAGATATACACAGGGGGCTCGCTAGAAATGTGCACAGGAAGAGATGATGATTTTTTCCACCCTCTGAGATCCACTACATGATGCTCTCCCTACTCAAAGGTTTGATCTTGCTGACATGGCCTTTTTTACTCACTTGGCCTTTTAACATCTAATCACCATGGATCAAAACAGTTAGTCCCACAACACATGATTACTATCCATAAAAATCAGCAGAAAATGAAAAATAATCAATAATGTTTTGTAGTGGCTATCCAGAATAATTAGTCAATATGAGTATAACTCTCTTTGTATTTAAAGTAGTGTGAACCTTTTAAAAACACAGGAAAGTAGAGCTTGTTGATCAATGAACTGATGACAATCTTGCACAAATGTAATCTGAACCATTCAAATGTCCATTATCTCTGCCAAGGAGGTTTTGTTTGCAGGCGATTTGATCATTTGTTTGTTTGTTGGCTGGTTTCTCTTTTAGTGGGATTATGCAAAAACACTTGACATATATTCATTAAAATTGGTGGAAGATGCCCCAAGAAAGAACCAATTTTGGAATTTTGGTGTGAATACCCCTTCCATTAATAACTTATATATGCATATTCACCTGCATTGCTATTGTTAGTGGTTTTAGTGTTTGGCTGTTACAGGGAAGCATTCGCACTGTAGCATTCTAGTTTCGAAATGTTTGAGACCCCCAATCCCGCGTCTCTTTCGCCCGTTGGGCCTCCTGAAGCCACTCAGTAGCACGACTCAGTATTGTCCTGCATGTGTTGGGTAGCCACCGTTTTATCCCCAATCATTTCTACAAACTGTGATCCACCTACCAACTCGAGGTAGACATCATCAGCTTCCTGGAAAAAAAAACCCCAACAAAAAAACAGTAATCCAATCGACCTGGAATCATCCCTCAAAATAGCAATACGGCCCGATATACTGTAAGCCCCTGAGTCGCAAGAACTCATATGTCCATTGCACCGTACATCACACTACACCGCATCGCAGGCTGTGTAGAACGAGCTGAAACGGATGAATGAATGACATTTGCATTTTCATCAGCATGAAGCTGCGATCATGCCTGCTGCTTTCTTTACAGATGCAGCGGTGTATCTCGGGAATATAAGTACTAACATGGGTCTGTTATTGCTCTCAGCGGCGTGAATAATGGCTAAAAATGTATCCCCGGTCTCGCAGTTCAGTTGCTGCAGGAATGGGGGGGGGGTCTGTACAGCACTCCTAATTAACTGTAACAAGACACAGCCTATACACCCTTTAGACTACACCATATTGATTTCATTGGACTAACACAACAGAACCGCCGCACGCACGCACGCACGCACGCACGCACGCACAACACACACGCGTCCTTTCCACCTTATTTCTACCAAGGCAAGAAGCCACATGATGTTTCTATAGGCACGCGAGTCAGTGGTACTCTGTAATGATGTTTTTGGTGTCACCACAACACAATGCACGTGGGAATTGACCATTTTACAGTTTGACATGGACAGTATGGCACGGTTTTTTTCAAGCACCTCGAAATTTAACGTACATATTGATTTATTGTCTTTTGTCACCATACACCAACGCATTCTGGGGGGTAAGGTGGCAAAATAATATCCAGTGTGCCGGTGCATGGAGTTAAATGTAAAGGTGTGTAAGCTGTACGGCTGACAATAAAACAGAATACGTTCATCAAACGTGATTTTGTGTCAGTAAAAAATATTCTGTCCTAGTTGCTGGCACTGCAAGGTGATTTTACTAGAGGTTCCAAATTCAAAATCTTTGTATAATTTTATAAGCTGGCCATGACAGTCTTTTTAAGAGGTGCCTACCACACAGCAGCTGCATCCAGGCGCAGGTCTTGTAAACGGTGGAGGTGTTGCAGAAGAAGAAGAGCGCCATGCAGGCGATGCAGCTGAGGATCAGCACCATGGACAGCAGCACGAACACCGAGGCCGCCTTGAAGGCTCCGGACGGGATGGAGCTGAAATCGGAGAAGCTGCCCACGCAGGTGAGCTCCCGGCTGGGCGACGGCCCGGTGCCCACGCAGTAATGGAAGAGGCCGAAGTAACCGGCCTGCGGCGTGTTGACGCTGTCGCCGATCCAGTAGGGCTGGATGAACACCACCACGTTGACGATGGCAAAGCAGATGGTGAAGATGGCCCACAGCACCCCGATGGCCCGGGAGTTGCGCATATAATTGTCGTGGTAGATCTTGGAGGCTTCTTGGGAAGGCAACATGTTTGGTCGTTTTGTTTTTTTTATTTTTTATTTTTTAAAAATCTCCTTATAGCTATCTTTACACCCCGTCCACCTCTTTCAACCTTTTGAAGAAAAAATATAAATCTTTAGATAATTCCCAGACAGCTTTGACACTCCTCACTATCCAGATCTTGATTTTTTTTTTTTCGTTCTCTGTGTCAAAGCTTCTTCTGCGCCAATATTCTCTCCGCTTTGGCTGTTTCTTATGTGTCTGTTAAAGGCTATTAAACGGGCCTACATAACCATACGATAAAAATGTAAGCTGCAAATACGTATGTGATCTCACAAGACTAAACATTGTAGGAATAAATGGGGTAGGGGTGCTACATTGAAGTCATACAAAATCATAGTCTATACCACTAATGAATAATTTACCAAGACCAGTGATTCAACATTGCTGTCTAAGGCTCGTTTCCTCTGGGCTACACCATGAATGATTTTCTTTTAAAAATCCATCAAAATAGGATTTTCTTTATTTCACAGTCGTCGGTTGGAGGGGGGTTAAAGCCGTTTTTCATCCTCATCCGTCAGTACAGAGCTATCTTCGGGATGTCCTTTATTACCATCCGTGAGATGAAATGCGTTTCGTTGCCTGTAGCGCCAGCGGTGGACCCCGTTTTTACCTTCCGAGGCATCCGTGGGGTGCTCCCCTTCCTCTGCTCGCCTTCAGTGTCCACGCAGCATGAAGAAATCAAAATACAATGAAATTAAAAGAAAAAAATATTAAGAAAAAAAGCTCTCCAGGCGAGCCCTCTGTCAAATTTCAACAGTCCTTCCTCGTAAATCCGACATCCTCCACCGCCTCGACTCCATTATCATCATGGTTTTTCTCGTAGCCTTTATCCAGTATGTCTCCTCTCTCTCTCTCTCTCTCTCTCTCTCTCTCTCTCTCTCTCTCTCTGTCCTGTCTCTGTCTCTCTCTCCCTCTACTCTCTCTTTCTCCGTCCTCCTCCTCCCGTTTCTCTGCGCGCGCCCCGGAAGATGCTGATGTTGTGGGCTGCTGATGACAGCGATGGAGCGCGTTCACGTGCGCGGGCGCAGCAGCATCGGGGGGAAATTGGCATCAAAACGAGTCTCCGCCTTCACCTTGAATTTGAAAACAGACTGACAAACATTGCCTCACGTGTGGATGAACCATAAGCGTTTTCATGACACAGAGCCAATTAACAGACCGACATCAGTCCGCGGACCTCTGCTTGGTAAACGTTAGGACCCAGGGAAGCCAATGTGAGGCTCGTCAAATGTGCAGTAACCAAAATGCTTCAGTCTTTTCATGATCCGGCTATTTTAGAGCAAATGCAACGATGGAAATTTGAAGTAATTATTTAACATAACCTCCTAAAAATATGTGAAATTCATGTTTTCATAAAACTTTATTCTATCTATTTTATATATGGACCACATGTTTTTGTTTAAAACTGTGGCACAGGTGTAAGACACAAAAGCTCCTGAAATGCTAAATGTATAAACAAGCTTGGACACTGTCCTCCACTATGGCCAATGAAGATGTGTAAAAATGTAGTTATGTACTGCCACTTTCAAACTGGACTTGAGCTTGTTATGACATGGGTATGTATGCTCTGCATTTATGTCTTTTATCTCATACATACAGTCTATAGTTAATTCCTGACAATACGGGGCACTGCTACTGAGGTGAACAAATTAGGAAGCTAGCAGCCAGGTCAAGGGCTCAAAGGCACAATTACAGAGAGAAAAGATGATACTCCTCTTGTATTATGAAATTGGGAAAAAGCTATTCCCCTACATTAACCTTCCTTCCAATAAAAAAATAAACTTTCATGGCCTCAAGGTCTGAGGTTGTGAATACCACAAGAGGGAGTCCATTTGGACTCTTCTCATGAACATGGGAAATGCACCCCCATTTGAAGGATGCATGAAGTTTAACAAGAGAAGTAGAAAAGAACAGTAGATCCTGTTTACTGAGAGCCTCTTCATGATGTCATTGTACCAAAATGGGCTATAATTCACTTAGAAGGAGCTTGCTTGATAGTCCTCATGAATGGAGGTTATCATCTAAAATAATTATTTCCACCTGCTTCTGGACAAAAAAACTCACTCTTTTTTTAGTTTGTGCAAGTACAGTACTGATTATATATGCAATCAAATACTAAAATGTCCTTCCCTTTTTCTTACAGGGCAGGCAATTTTGCTTATAAAACACTAACATTCTGCTTATGTACTATAGGCTGACTATTCTCTAAAGGATTCATGACTGACTGCAACAGGATGCTTGTTCTCATGACTATAACAGACAACAGAAGCATGGCTAAAACAACCCCCCCCCCCACCCGGTGAGCCTGAGTGGACGTTAAACCCTTATTCTAGCAATTCTCTCTGAAAGACTAAGCCATAAATGTGTTAACATGCTGATAATGAAAAGTTTAACATGCTGATGTTAAGCCATGTTCATCAAATTGAAATGTTGACGATGATGGTGCTAACAAAAGATAGAAAAATTGCAGTATGTTTGCTGATAAGGACATAAATGTAAAATGTTGCGACCATCCAGCCAATAGCTGTGGAGACATTTTACTGAAAATTACAAATGTGCATCACTCAAGGAAAAATCAAGAAATCAAAATCATTAGGATTGGGAACCGTGAATGCCAAATGTTGTTCTCAAGCCGGTGAAAACTCTGGCCTGTCCTCTGAGAATCACCAAACTCAAAATTTATCCTCTTGGGAACATGACTGTACAAAATTTCCTGGAAACACAGCCAATCAGCAGCGTTCCCACCAACAGGACAAGCAAAGTAGCAGTGCTTGACAACATAAAGCTAAAAATAATCATTAGATAGAACAACATGGTAGTGGAGGTGATATGTCCCCTTACTCCAGAACCAGGGTCTGTCCTGTTAAGAATCTGATATTGCCTGTTGACATTCATCTTGTAATTACCTGCACTCTTGTGGTCACAGTTGGATATTGTTTCTCCCATTGCCAAAGACTGGGGCTTGTCAATCAAAGGAGGAGCAGTATTTTTTATTTTATTATGTTTGGCCATGGTGGTAAATCCTGTGATCTTTGATTGGTGAGCTACATGTGTTGATATTTCATTATTATCCTCCTGAATACCAGTAGTTCAAGTTTGTCCTCTCTGGAGGACATATGTAAACCTGAATATCTCCAACCGACTGCATACTATTGAACTAACTCCTTTTGCCATCTACAGAGGACATTGAGGGCTTTTCACTGATGCCAAATGTGAAGGGGTGGGGCTTTGGTATTTTAAAAAAAATTACCAAATTTAACAAAAATGTGATTGGACAATATTTTTTTTCCTGGTAATCAGGAGGATATACACAGGCAAAGATGTGTGGAAACTGTACTTGCTCATCAGAAAAACTGTCTCTAGTGGTAACAGTAGCAAGTATAACACAAACCACAGACTGATACTGACTGACTGACTGACAGCTCTAGCCCATCATAATCGTCTACATTTAGCTTAGTGATCATGCAGAGTCCAGTGATCACCATACAACACTGCAGTAGTGGGTGGATGCTACAGGATGCAAATGTGAATAAGCATTAGACTACTGCTTGACAGCAGAGTGCATGGCAGTACTCACCTCCTGTGTGTTCTCCATTGAAGACGTCTGTTTTCTCTAGGGCCAGATGTTTCCTTTAACTACTGAGGCTTTCATTTTCTCCATTAAAAGCTCTGTTACTCACTCTGGGGAGGGACACATCTGCCCTCAAGCTAGCATATTCATGGAAAACTGGGTCAAGACACTGGTCTATGCGAGAGTGTGTTTTGTTTTTTTAGAGGTGGAAAGGACGAAGGCCACAGGACCCAAATTTGGTCTTCCAGCAGGTCAAGTTTGAGAAAATGAACAGGCAGAGGAGGTCATAGAGAAACGAAAAGCACGTTCCTTAATGTTTCCACATGCTTGAGAAGTGACATGGAAATTGGACTAATAGTGCACTTGTTTTTTGTCTTTCTGTCATATCATCTGGCTGCACTGAATGCTCCCGAACACACGTAGCACATCTGGATACTGTCTAAACAAACGTGTATTTTTGCCCTCTGCTTCCACAGTGCTCAGACTATCTTTCTTCATCCCGAGGCCTCCTGTCATCTGCTAGCAGCAGCAGGGGTGTTGACAAGCTGGGTGTGTGCGTATGTGTATTTCATATGTGCACATGAGTGAGTGTGTGGGGATTTATGTGAGCGTGTGTCATGTGTGAGCGTCTGCGTGTGTGTGTGTGTGTGTACTTAAACTGGCAGAGTGAGAGCAGAAGGTGCAGCTGAAGTGAGGACATGTCAGTGGAAGAAAATAGACTTGTACACAGCGAGGGTACGCCTCTTGAGGAATAAGAGGTGTTTTCAGAGAGAGAGAGAGGAGAGAGAAAAACATAGGGTTTGTGAATTTTGTGTGTGAGTGTCTGCATGACATGTGTGCATGTGTTTTAAAATAGTCAGAGGGAGGCGGTGGTAGCTGATTTGAAGACAACATGATGTCAGCCTCACGCAGCTGGAGAACACCTAATGAATGTGGGTGTTTATGTTCTTCGTATGCAATATTTATTTGCATTATGATATTATATTAGTTGTACGTTTTTAAATTTTGGAGCATGTGTGTTCAACATAGTATTTTGAGTCACGTTTCTATCTCAGTACACAGTAAATCATGGTTTTTAACATGAGCTTGTCTACGGTCGCCATCTGTTGGATAAAGTGTAATCTGCAAGTGTGGCGTGTGAAATTCCGCTGGTTGCTTGCTCTGTGGACTATTTTCAGATACACATTTATAGACCTTAGTGAGTATTTATAGCACCAGCATAGTGAATGTGGGTCAAAATAAATACAGTACCTACGTCTGTTGTGATGAAGGAATATGTCAGATATAGTGCAACACTGGCTCTTCTGATTTGTCAGTCTTTGTCCTACACAGGCCATGCTTATCCATCTGTTCAGTGTTGGTTTTAGTTTTTGATCAGATTTGTTGATTATAAGAAAAATCTAAATATCACCACAGCACATCATCCTTTTCAGGATGATGAATACATTTTCAGGAACCTGAAAAAAAATCCTCTCATCTGTGAACCAATGCCTCCAACCTCCCCAACCTTCTCTTTATTAATGTGTGTATCCTGTGACCTCTACTTTCCCATTAAGTACAGTGCATGCAGCACATTTCCACATCCAAGCAGAAACAAGCAGAAGAATAGTGCAACTACAATCAAACAGTGAAATGAAAATGAGAAGATATGTAAACTGGAATAAAATATAGCAAAGCAGCCACATTAGATGAACATGATATCAATAAAGATATTATTTATATTTATACATAATATTAATCATATTGAACCATTGTGCTGCACATCATTATCTGTGCAAAGGTAGACAAACATGGCTGTGAGGATGATGGAAATAGCAAGGTGTCAGTTATCAGCACTGTGAATGTTTCTGTGTTGCACAAATCAACAGTTTGATTTCCTTTGAGATCAAGTTTACGTTCCCTCTTATAGTTTCCAAATTTCTTGTCTTAGTTGGTGCAGGACTGTTTATGTTCTCCTTCATTTTTACAAAACAATAGAGTCCATTAATTATACATAAAATTAGTGTTGATCCTGTGGATTATTCCTCACTTATGATGTTCTTTAACTCCTGAGAGTGGGAAAGAGGCAACCCAGTGCTTTTCAGCAAAAACTTGTGAGTTATTAGATGGAGCCCTAGTGTGCTTCTGAAACAACTGTTTTGCATTTAGAAACTGAGTGAAACACATTTTACACACTCATTATGAAGCAACAATACCAGACACATGTACACTGCTGTGGTTCAAATCTGTGCTTTGATACATTTATGTCTACAGCCTAATAAATTCTCTCAGCGTAGTTACAAATCCATCCTTCTCTATTGTCTGGCTAAAAAGAAATCGTCAGAGGAGTGAATTGAAAAATCAAATGGCTATTCTCTAATATGAGAGAATACACATAAATCTGTGAATAGGACATTTTAGATTCCAGTATATGAGGTCAAACCAATTTTACAGCAAAAGAGAAGAGTTGCAATGTTTTTGACTGAACACTAGAGGGAAGCACATCGCCAAAGCTGGTACAGTTACAGTTCAGACTGCTCTATTTCAATGGACATTTCCCTTGTAGACATGATATGGTCAATGTGATTATGTCATTGACATTTTTACAGCTCAGACTTAGAAAATGAGAGGAAAAACCTGACATTTGGAAATTCAAAGACACATTATGTCTTTTATCTGTTGAGTTTGATTTGTTGTATGGGTGTTTTGAACCCTGCTTCTTGCTTTCATTGAATAATAACAAGTACATCATGCAGTAAAATCACACATCACAGTCCGTGACCCTTAAACCATAACTGACAGATAACACCAGTGTATCGCTTCCTTTGTGGTTGGGCTGAGATGCTCGTCTCACAACTTCCAATATTTCTTTCTGTCTCTGCTTCGGACAGCTTATTGAAGGTCCAGCGTGGTGATCTGTTGTTCCGCTTGTCTTCCTGTGCAGAGTGCTGGTGCAGCGGATCACAGGCTGCGTGTTGGCAGCACTTGTGCTGAGTTCGGGGCATCCGGACACAGGGCTTGCAAATCAAATATGCTGCCACATCATCAAAGGCATTTTCAAACTGGGATTTGAGATGGAAACTGGGAAATATCCGCATTCTCAAAGGCTAGAAGCACAGCACTAAGGCAGAGGCCAGTTCATTCATCTACTCTTTCAGAAAAAAACAACCAACAGTTGCGAAGTAAGGAGCACTGCATTGTACATTTGAGGGTTTCCTGGATATGTACTTCTTTTGACTTTCATTGCTTTCATGTTTTACAGCTACCTGCATCACTTCTTCGTTGCCTTTTTACTTAATCACACACTCACATGGTGTGCTTTATTGCTCGCCTAGCTGTAATCAGCCTGTGCTTGTCTGTACCTCTGGGTAGATGTGTGCTTTGAAAAATGAAGCATCTCATTTAGCATCACACTCAGCCTGTCATCATATCTTAATCAGAGATAACTGTGAATGCAGCAGAAATGAGACAAGCTGTTGTTTACAGCAGCCCGACATGCAAGGTTTATGCAGTCTGCAACACAGTCCTGAAATCAATTTGAATTTCAAAATCCATTTAAATACTTCATAAGTATCTCAAATGATCGCATTGTGCTACAAAAGTAAAAAAAAAAAATCTTTCATCTAAATGGGTAATGTATGCTATACTGCTCAGTTCTTGTTCTACACATGTTGCTTGAAGATATTAGTAAAAATCATACAACCTATGAAAACCTACTATTCATACTACATGAAAATACTGCAATGTGATCACAAAGAACTCAAGTAAAAAAGAAATTTAAAAAAGAAATACCTCATTCATGCAGCCATAAATTTTAAAATGTAATTGTATGAAGGAGCATAAATCATGTATGAAGTCTACTGTAATAAAATATTAAAAATGTATTTGCAGAGAACAAGAATAAGTATCACATTAAAGGAATATGTTGTGTCCATGTAGAATACTCTTTTTACAGTAATGCAGGTCTTTTTCCACAGGAAGCCTGATATTTTATTTTATATATACATGTTAAAAAGAGATGCAGCTGGAACGTGTTGTGGGACCCAATCAACGTGTGTTACCTGAATGCCAGACTGAAAGTTAGCTAAAAAGACCAAGGTAGAGTCCTGCTAGTTAAATTAATCATTTTAAATGTAATATGAAACCAACCGAGTTATTAAATAAATGATGAGATAAATGATTAAAAAACAAGACTGAGTCACACAGATGATTCCACAAGGGCATTCAAGACACTTCCATTATGGTATATATTGTCCTGAATGCCCTTATGGACTCTTTTATGTAGGAAGAACAAAAATGATCTTCAAAGACAGACAGAAAAGTGCTATTCACACTAAAAAGCCAAACTACCCTATGGCAATTCATTACAATCAAGCGGGACAAGGGAGTCCCTTTGTTCTTTGAAAACGTTGGCCCTTAAAGTCAACACGTTAAAGGTACTGATAGACTGAAAATCTTCTTCGACGTGAAACATTATGGATTTTTACTGAACTCTCAAGTTTGAATTATTTGGTAGAGCCATTTGCCATTTCTCTAATTTTCGTTGGATTTCTTTGGGTTTATATTATTCCAAACATTTGTAAGGTTCTTTGAATTTTCTGTTTATTCATTTATTTATTTATTTATTTATTTATTTATTTATCTATTGTTTAGTGACCATTCTTAAATAACACAGTGCTTGTACGTTCTAATTGTTTCCTGTACTTTACATTTATGTTACTCCTTAACCTAGCAGGATTAAATTAGTTTACCATTACTCATTAGATTTTTGTTTTTGGATTTCAATACTTGTGTTTGTTTGTTAGTTTTATAGGGGATAAGAAACATTGTCTCATCACACCAAGAGTTATTTATTTGCACTTGAAACATTTACTACATAACATGAGCATTTATTGGATTTTGTTGTGGTACTGCAACTTCTTTTTAGATTAATATTTTTGTTTTGCTTGCTTTCCTTGTATTTATGTTTCTAATTGAGACTAACAAATTGCATTGAATAGGTGTGAGGTCAGCTCCATACATTAGAGCACTGTAAATTCTCACTTATTTGACCGGTAGGCCAATGCTTGTGATTTGGTGCCACAGCTGCTGAGCAGAATGCCACCTATAGCCGGTATGTAATGGGTTCATCAGACCCTGATAAAGAGTTTGACTTGATGCGTGTTGTTCATTATGCTCATGGATTAAAAACATAAATATGAATTCACCTGAAGACAGTAGTTCTTCTTTTGAACGTAATTCATTTTCCCTACAGGCCATGCGGTTACAGTACAGCCCCTCTTTGATGGTGTTCAGATCATGTCAATTAAACAAGATACAAACCATCTGTGGTAGGAACCAAAAGCACTGTGCAGAAGGAGCAGGAGCTGTTATTTGAAAAGGCTCAAATGCATGCACTACTTAGTTAGCTGTGGCAAGTGCGGAGGTGGGGAACGTCTGGACAGCTTGATCCAGCCCATGAAGAAATGCAGAAAATTGTCCTTCAGTGTGATCCCTTGTGGCTTGATATGTATGTCTGTATGTGATTCAGTTCTGCTGAAGACTGACTGACCAGCGTTTCAACCAGTGCATTACAGAGTTTAGTGTGATATACTGTATGTGCTCAGTAATTTAATATTCTTGAAGGATGTTATAAATAAAAATTTAAATGGCCTTTGATAAGATAAAGCCCCCCCACCTTAATAGTTGAGGTTGGCTCTGCTTGTAAGATTTCTTGTAAACAATTACGACTTAATTCTTTCAAATGATCTGGAATCTAGTTTTAAAGACTCCAGAACTGACATGGCTCTGTTTATCTATTTCAATACCCCACGACCACATGTTTTGTTCTGTTTTCTTTGACTTGATCATGACACAATGAATAAGCAATACAAATCGTAAAATTGCACACTCTCATAGCCCAAAAGCATGATGGAATCAACACTACTGCACATGTTGAGTGGGCCGCATGGACCCTGAAGTAACCCAGAAGCCACAAACTTTTTCAGTGTTTGTGCAAAAACAAGCAGCTATAGGATTACCTGGACATAGGCAAGGAGTCTCGACCAAGCCAGGCCCATCCATAGCCACGCCCCTTGGGGGGGGGGGCATTCAATGCTGGAGGCTTTCACAATCTGTCAGACACCTGCTTTGCTCGCAAGTGAAATGGAAACTAAACAGGATTTCTCCTCTGTGGATAATTAGCTGCCACTCCTCACACACCCAACAACACACACTCCAAGCCTCCATCCATTTTATCATCCCAACACACATCCTGTGATAGATCACCCAGAGACAGGACACTGAGAAATGAGTAAATAAGTTGACTTTCTCTTCTGTCTCTTGCTCCACTCTCTCATTTACTCCTTCTTCTTCTTTCTCGTGTTATCTTCATCTGGCTTCCCTGCTTCCTCTGCCTCACTCCTCATTTCTCTTGGGAAAATTTCAATTTCTGCCAGATGAGCTGCAAAATTGAATGGATCTGCACGGACACAGAAACAGTGGCTAGTAGTAACATCTATTTGTCGTTATGGGTGTGTGACAGGGGCAAAGCAGAACTGATACTCACTGTCCATTACCTCTGAACCAAATCCATAGATGGGTCTGTTTTAGACAAGTAATTATTCAACCTGTGTGTTTTACAGGAGATGGAGCTGCCATGGTCTCTTTGGTGTTTGTTTGGTGTGTTCTCAAAACCTTTTTGTTGGATCTCTTCCATCACCTTTTAATCTCTGATTAAACATTGACATGTCCTCTGTTGTTACCACCTTTCCCCTTGTCCTTGCCACATATTTACCCACTCTACCTCTCTGTTTGTCTGCTTCTTAAAGAATCAGGTGACAAGTAAATCGGGTGACAAGGTTTTAGTGAGAGTGCGTCGTGATGCTCTCAGGAGAGCTGAGGTATAGAAATTACTGAGTAGCCCTTCTACATTCAGACAAGCAGACATCTCGTCGCAAGACGACAGCTTGTTTCTTCTGTCAAGCAAATTGACCGTGGGTGTGCCGGCCTGACTGTTTGATTACCTGCTCCAGTGAATATGTGCAGGAACCATCTCTTGACGTGGTGAGCAATAAGTACAGTCGTGGCTTGAGTGTTAGGGGAACAGGGAAGCTTGAATTAGGAGAGGATAGTGTTTCCTGTTCTTTCAAAGGTGAGTTAGTATTGACAAGTTTTTAGTGCTTTTGTTTCTATGTATACATTAATCAGCTCATTGTTGGGCCCATATTATTCATATTGACTCCATTACTATACCATTTAAGTACAGTGCAGAATACAGCTTATGATGTATGTGGCAGCTTTGTTGTTTGTCCAGACATCCAGAAACCAATCAGCAAATCCTAAAATGGGATACTGTTACCTAAACTGGCTTTTTTGTGTGTCAGAATATGATTTCAAATGTGAATTCTCAAAACCCACCATATCGTTGGTCAAGCACATCAGTATTGGTCAACTGCATGTCAGATAAGGTAAGGTAATGTTAGGGGGAAATCATATGTATGGTTATGGTAAGACAACTAAAATGCTTCTTTTTGATCAAGGTTACAGTTAATGTTAATTTCAGGTCGGTGACCATACACTTATTCCAGTCTCATGCATGAAAATCAGACACGATACATGACCTTCAGTGACCCTGACTTTCAGATACATAAAGGATAAACTCATTCCTGTTTTGGCACTGAACATATTATACTGTACCTGTGAGATACAGAACCACCAGATTTTGATGTAATTTATGTACCATAGATTTATTGTAAAAAGACAATCAACATAAATTCATGGGGAGTCCTTTTTCCTGGAAATTGGGATTATTAGAATTGGGTACACTTACACATTTGTTTCATAAAGTGTAAACTTTTCCCATTCAAGATGGGTTATAATGAGTCTAATGAATTTAAATTTATAATATGTTTTACTGCGAGTCCATTTTTGAAAATGTTATAAACTTACAAGTTGTTTAGGAATTTGTGCAGTCCCACAGAAATTTTCTTTATATACTTATGATCTGTTTATTTTACATGTAACATTTCTATATGTCAAGGGGAAGTTCACACAACCAAAACACACCTTTAATGTTAGGGAGAGACTGAGGTTTCTGTTTAATATACATAAAGTAAACATGTCCACTTGAGGAGAAGACAGCAGAAATTATTAGTTACAAAAATTCATAATGGTGCATCAAAAGTACATCAAAAGAAGTTTTACTGTAGAGCACACTGAGCTGCACTTGGGTGGGGGCTTTGCCTTTCAAAAATTTTGCATTTCCAAATCATTTACAGTTACGTCTTTCATGTTTCTAATCTATTTCAGATTAAGTTTCAGCCATTTGAACCATGGCTTCAGGCAAAATATAATAATAAACTGACACAAACAGCCCAACTATTATTATGTCCTGATATTATGCATGTTGTAAAAGGGTGACTTTGTACTGATCAATGAAGACACCTTTATGTCACCTTTTGATTCCCTGTACTCCATCTTCTTTTTGTGTCCAATATTTGATTCAGGTTATTATTGCAAAAAATCCAAAGAATGAGGCCATGGTTTGCATGTGAATGTCACTCATCCATTAACTCCATTCAGACACCTTTAGAAGAGATGTACAAATCATATACTTTATCATGCTTCTTAAATAATAGCTGACTCATCCTGATTCAGTGGATGAATTTAGAGATGCATCATGAATACATGGTGCTTACCGTGAACAAAATAAAAATGACCTTCTCACAGTAAACAAAGCTGCATTTTAGAATGAAGCATGTATATATCCTACATGTATTCATGCATTACATCACTAGTTTGCTTAGCCATTGCTTGAGTATGCTTATTATAAGTTGTCACTGCATCTGCTTGCCATTTCATTTTCAGTGAACTTTTGAAAAACAGTACAATTAACTCAAATTATCAGTGACATTGTAAAAAACGGTTTCTGTTGCAAAGCATTTCAACATGGCTGGATTAACCTTGTAAGGGTTCTTGAGACAAAAAGAAGCATTGCTGTGCCTGCTCTTGACCTGGAATGATTTGCATAATAAAAAATGTGTTGTTTTCAATTCTTTAGGTCATTTTGTTAAGCAAAGAGTTCAAATATTCAGAAGCACTAGCCTCCCAAATGTGAATATTTGAGAGTTGATATTTCAGTGGTGTAAACTTCTCACAGATTTGTGACTAATCAGATTATGCAAACCCAGCTCATATGAAGTAAACCTGGGGAGTGTGGGGGCAGTTGCCCACTTTGATAATCCAGTCTTGCCTTTGAAGGGAAATTAGAAATTTTGGGCTGTTTTGCTTACATAACATGTCTTCTTTAAGACTAGATTTCAGTTAAAATAGATATCTTTAAATGTTGTTTTCTAAAAATGTGTTTTTTCCCATACACTGAGCCATAAGTAGCACTTATATGCACTAAATCTTCTTTTGTTGTTGTTTTACTTGTATTTTATATGATGAAGGTTTTTATGGGTCTTTGTCATGATGGTTTTAATTTCAGACCCGGAAGGCAGTCACAAAACACATGGCTAAAAGGTTTATGCAGGTTTATTGTAACACAGTGAAGTGAAGAAGAGGAACAGGTAAGTATGGCTGTGGCTTTGGAAGACTGGAATTCTTTGGTGGAGTGGCTGTGAAAACAGGCTGAAAAATTTTTCATAGCCTGGTTTATAACATTTTGTTTCTAAAAACACAAAATTGATTGTGTTGATAGAAGCCATGTGAGTCTTATTAACGTCCCTGCAGAGTTCTTTATATAATTCATAGACTGATTTGGCTGTTGACAGGTTGTTTTTTCCTGATTTATAGAGTGATGAAAACAGATAAAGCCCCTATGTAAAACAAACAAACAAACAAAACATTTTACTGATAGGTCAGCAAACCTTAAAATTCAATTCAGATCTCTGTTTTGGAAATGTATGCGATTAAGAGCACATGTATCACTTGCATATTCAAAAATATTCTACAATTTCAGAAAGTTTTTATACAAAAAAAAACAATAATAATTGTAAGTAATCAACTGGGGAAGTTTCACGGTGCTATCCATCAGACAGTACATCCTGCGCACCTGTCGCGTTTGCCATGCATATCTGTTAAACGAAATAGAACAAAACACATTTGTCCTTACAATTATCCAACTCGAGCTATTTATTCGGTGCCACAGAAGAGAAAATTTTCACAGTTCATTTTTACATTTTGACACGAAAAGAGAATTTCCACCTGCAGGAACAGGCAGAGACAGGAGGAGGAGAGGAAGGTAATGCTGAAATACGAAAATATGACGAACCTTTGCTCATTTTTACACATTTAAGCCAGGAAAATATTCCATGAACAACGTGTTTAAAAGCCTCAGTAACAGGTGATCACATGTAAATGAATAAATTACACACACGGAGGGAGAGAGTGAGTGGGCACCGTGTTGTTGCGGGAGCCTCCGGTTGGCTGCGCTCTCCTCCTCCTCCTCGGCACCGGACAGACGCGGGGAGCGCACCACGAACGCACGAAGGATGGATGAACTTTAAATCCGCCTCACAACTTTCGCCGTATCGTTCCCTTTCTCTCTTTCCCCGTGTCCCTTCCTCTGTCTCCCTGTCTCCTCCGCCCGCTTTCTGCTCCAGAAGCGGGGGAAAAGACGCACACACACCAGAGGTAGACCTCGACAATGGATTTACTGCAACCACGATCCTGATGTGAATGATCAGCCCTTTGCTCCTTTTTTCTTGGGGGATTAGCGTCTTGATTCGAGATGATGGCATCGATAGGGGAATTCGACCCTCTCAACACCAGAGTCCCTGCAACTAAAATAGAAGTTACCGTGTCCTGCAGGTAAGGTCTAACTCTCATACATATAGACATGTAGATGCATGAGTTTTAACCCAGGTTAAAAGTCTGTAATTTCAACCGCATCAAGCAAAATATTGGGGATATGAAAATTTCATTGACAAGCAGGAGCCGTCAAAGTCATACAAATGAACTAGATGTGTGATCTAAATGTGAATGGTGAGAGTTATTTTTTCTTCTTCTGATGTAAGACTAATTCCTTGTGCTGAGATTATTTCCTAAATGTGCTTCATCAAAAAACAAACCATTTTTGAGATGTTTTGGCTAGATTTCTCAGGTATCTATCTATCTATCTAGCAGCTCTAGGTTTCTCTCCTATGCGTGACATTTTACTCTCTCAGACCCCTTGCCCTCAGGTAAACGGTGAATCCCATCATCTGCCTCCAATATTCATAAAAACCATTCCAAATCCTTTAGACTCTTTCGTTTGCTGGACCACCGGTGATATTTGCAGGCATGCATGCATTTTTGACAGTCGATGTGAGTTGTTTGTGTGGAACATCAGGTTATTCTGCTGCTGACCTATTGCATGAGGCATTTTCATGTTTCACACAACATGTGGAAATGTCGAGAGTAATGATGCTCAAAAATGCTCAAGAATACATTGTCTGGAAAATGAAAATTATAACCTGTAATTGAACACACCATGATTTAGCACAAAAGTGTATTCTGCTTTTTATGGGGGTTTTTAGAAATCTTTTTGCCTTGAATGACTGGGTTTTTGTAAGAACTTTGGGGACATAATAACACAAGCCACAGCAAGCAGCTTGTTATCTTATCTTATCAGGCATCAGAAGGAAGCAGATTCTGTCTGGAGGTATACCCTACCAGCACCTTTACAGCTCACTAATTATAACTAATAATAACCTAAGGACTAAATAGACTAAATAGTCTCAGAACCCTGTTGGTAGGCAGATTATTATTTTCTTGATTTTATGCCAGGTTAACTGTTTACCCTACTGTCCTGTAATTTTGCCAAGATTAGATAACTGGTCACTGTCTGTAAACACCTGATTGATCTTGACATCTATTTTATTTGTCTGTAAATGTTAGCATATTGCCAAAAACCCATAACTGTTTCTGTAAAGTTTCTGGATGTCAGAAACTCCTGCAGCAGCCAAATTTGGTCAATGTACAGTGTGTGTCCAAAGTCTCTTCAACTACTCTCGCAAAAATATCCAACTTAGTTGATCACATGATTGACCCAGCAACTGCTTCAACATTTTGGTCGATAAATTTGAGCTGCGGCCTCCAGAATGAAAAAATATTCCCACAATCCCACAGCAAATTCATGTCAAGTCAGTTTTATTGGCATGGTGACAAATCACGACATACGTGAACTCAAGGCTACTGAGGCTACAAGAGTACTCTTGACATGTTACAATATTACTGAGAGCAAGCACTTGGCAACAAGTAAGATGAAAAACTCCCTTTTAACAGGAAGAAACAAAAGGCAAGACCAGTCATGGATCGAGGGGGCATCAGCCACGACTGCTTGGGTTGAGAGAAATAGGGAAGAGAGCAAAAGAGAACCAGGAAAAGCCGTATATGTGAAGTACTGTCAAACTGGATCCTGCTTTGGAGACAGGGATATCTGCAGAATGAGGAAAAGCACAAATTACAGGGCACAGAGAAGACACAAAGTTAATGACATGCAGTGTTGTGAAGTAAATGTATAAGGAGAGAGAGTGGTGCTCAGTGCAACATGGGAGTTCCCCCAGCAGTGCAGGTCTGCAGAATAACTAAGGGATGTTTCAGGGTTCCCTTGAGCCAGCCCTGACTAAAAGCTTTATAACAGAGGGAAGGTTTAACACTGACCTCAAATGTACAGGGTGTCTGCCTCCCAAACCTGAGCTGGTTCCACAGAAGAAGCTGAAGGCTCTGACTCCCATTCTGCAGACTCTAGGAAGTAAACCTACATTTTGAGAATGCTGTGGTCTTTTGGGATGATGGGAACTATTAAATCTTCAAGATATGATGGTGCCTGACCATTACAGGGCTTGACATTATAATTGGCCCACTGGCCCCAGACGCACTATTTAGGGACTCTGGGCCAGTTCATTGCACGTTCCAGTGGCCCACACAGGCCGGTTAAAATACTGCAATAACATAAAAAACCCCAGAAAAAACTACAACTGAGTTTCATATTATTTACCTATAATATTCTTATTTTGTTAGTGATTTTTGTGCAACCATCTCCATTATTTACCACTGCAACATCAACATTTTTTAAGCACCTGTGTATTATAATTGAAAGCAGCCGCTGCCTGTCATTAACACGAGCACAGAAGAGTGCAGTTTCTGCTAAAAAGCCGGGCTAAATGACACATAAAAAAAGAAAAGTAAGTCACCAGATGAGTTGAGGGACAGTGACAGGAAGTAAAAAGGGAGGGAAAGTTCCAGCTACACAGACGACATTGCTGGAGTTAACTGGAGCATTCTGGAGTTATCTTTTCTGATAAGTAAATTAATCAGGAGATCTGCTGGAGTAATATACTGTAGTTGTGGTAGGACAATCACAGTCCAGCGCTGGCTAACAGTTTACCAACCATACTGTAGACAGGCAGAAAGTGCATAACAATGATAATAATAATAATAATAATAATAAGAAGAAGAAGAAGAAGAAGAAGAAGAAGAAGAACAACAACAACAACAACAACAACAACAACAACAATTTGCCTGGTCCTGTGGTTACACTGGTGGGGCCAGTTAATCCCCAACATTAAGAGCTTTGTAGGTGAGGATGAGGACAGTGAGCCTCAATAACCTCCACTTCACGGATGCCACTATGCTAAAGTAATGGTGTCTGACTAATTGTAATCACAGTATATGTCAAGGGATCATTGTCATTTTCATGGCAGCTGTTGTTTGACACAGATTATCATTGCATCCTTATCTTCTTCCTCCTGAAGGTCTTCATCAGCCTTTGACTAGTAACCTGGTGTAAAGTAGTTGATGGCTGTTGGTGGCTTACCATGGCTTGCCTTTGTGAGGAAATGGCAGGACAATGTTTAGAGATGTGTTAGATTCACACAGTAATTTTGGGAGCAATTTAAATCTGCCAATGACAGGACTTGTGGGGCTTAGCTGAGACTTTCAGAAGCACTCAGGAGAGCAAAGAATAAAAGGGACAAACATTTTACTCAATAAATAAACTGTCTTGCGTTAATAAAAAGAATCTATTTTTACCAGCACCTTTGCTGTTTCCACAGGAGTCTTCTGGACGTGGATACATTTTCAAAGTCAGATCCTGGTATGTATGAACTCTTTACTGCCTCTGAATATGCACTGAAATGCTGGTACTAATAGATATAATAAAATCATCTTTTTTTTCAGTCTTAACTGATTTGACTTTTCAAATCAATTTTGATTTTCAAAATATTTATTGATTGCATTTTCTTTTAAACTGGGCGACACAGTATATTCTGTTGCATTTTATGATACATTTTTTTTAACACCAGTATTAGTTTTGCTTTCCTACAGCAAGAAAAGCTGTAAAACATATTGAACAGTGTTCCTCTCTCCTCTGGACCTAGTAAATGACCTGAAGAAGGTCAGAGCTATCAATGGGTGACAGCTCTGCTGATAAAATACAAGAGTGGGATGTGACAGTACAGAACAAGGACTAAGGAGGGACTGAAAAGTGAAAGTTAAAGAAAGGTCAGGTTGTAAGGTTGGCTGGGCTTCGATATGTTACACAGTAGAAAAATTACAGTGGAGGAGGAATTAAAGGAAATGAGATGCTGGAAGATAATGCAGGGGTTAAAAGCATTCCTTTGAAACTGTATGCACCCTTTCTAGTATTATGAATCCCACTGCATCCTGTTGTCATTTACTCCTCCTCTTTCAATGGAAGATACAAGGGTGTTCTTTGGTAGTTAGGGAAGACAGTACATTTACATCTTTCAACATAAATGTTGGATATGGATGCTAATTATCAAAGTGTTCACTCATTCAGTCATGTGGTAAAAATCCTCTCGGCTTGTTTTCTTGTCCTGTGTCTTCAACTTGCTCTGTTGACGGCTGCTATGCTTCCTGGAAGTTTCCCCTGTGCAACCATACCTGGGTTACACCTGCTTTTGAGAGGCTGAGAAATTTCACTGTAAAACAGATGTGTGCTTTCCTTGCACAGAAAATATGTGATCAGCCTTTCCTTGTGCATCTCCTCCCATGTTTTTGCATCAATCTCCCACTTTTCCCATGAAAGTATATGCATAAGTCTAGTCTTTCTTTTATGTTGTAAAACATATTACTAATCAAACTTAACTGCCTGCTACGAGGGATCAACTGACAATCTCAAGATAAAAAAATCTGTTTAATTCATGATCAGTAATAATTAGTTTTAACTCACTGAACACAGCCATCACAGCAGAAAGTGAGGCAGAAGAGACTATAGAAATATGTGTCTAAGTTGGTGACAACAACAAGACACGATGCATCTGCCTCTCTGAAAAGACAAAAACAAACCAAAGTGCTGTGTAAAGAAAATTACAGGCAGTGCATCTTCTCTGCACCAGAAGAAGAAGCAGAACAACAGAATAGAAGAGCAGCGTGGTAATGTTGATAGCCCATAGGGTACAACAAATGTTATCCCAAATCAGCCAGATAGTCATGGCTTTAAATGGGCTGCGCAATGCACAGCTGGAGAGCACAGCTGTCTAACTCTTCTCCTGGGCCGGTCTCGCGGTCCTGGTGATAATGCCTGCACCTGGCTCCAGATGTGAGGGCAGCCCGAGGACTTACTGGGCTCCAACCAGTCGAGAAGGGGAGAAGTGGTGCATGAGTCCTCTAGTCTGGGCAACACAAACAGATGTGAGGAACAGTGGTCCATGCTGCTTGTTGCCATGTGCACCACAGCTGGAAGTTGTAATTAGAAGAGATTTCACTATGTATTGAAACCTACGAAGCACAGACAGAACATGCAAGAGGAAAAGGTAGAGATTCAATATTTTAAGCTTTTCTTTTTACAGGCAACAAGTACAGGTTGTACTTTGTACTCATGTTTCCATCCTCTCTGATTGATAATAAAATAAAAAAGCCTTTTACAAAAGTTAGACCAGTAGAATAGACACTGAGGAAAGTAGGAACTGAATTACTGAAAATTGCAGCATAAGAGTTTGATGTGCAGCAGTAATACAAAATTCACAAATTAGTTTGAGGTGAGACATTTGCATGAATCAGTTTAGTGTTCTAACGGTGCATTTGGATGTGCTGCTGTTTGCCATTTGTTGGAAAAGAAATTTCAAAAATAGGCAGAGACTGAGAAATCTGTAATGGCAGATCAGTAAATGATGTGAAGTGTTTCATTTTGCATCACCATTTAAACTGCTGTCATTTTGACCCGTTGGCTCTAATAATCACGCAACAACATTCAAACCGAGGATGTTGAAATCACAAAGCATCCAGACCTTTTAAAATGAATGGATACATTTTTAATAACAGGTAAAGTTCCCCTATGGCACCAAAACATGCAGCACTGCTCTCTACCTGTCTGACGGTGGCTGTAATTCTGTTGTTATGAGATTTTGTGGCTGTCAGGTTATACCCCATCTCTCCAAGTCCCTGTCACTCTCAATGATTTAAAAAAAGTAATTATTTTCAGGGCAAGTGTCATGAGAAGGGATAGAATAAATGGTTAAACCTAAGCATTATGGAACTGCAGTGCAGTGCAGTATCTTGGCATCTGATAAGCTCATGGATGTCCAGCATCCACCAGCATCACACTGTGCAGGGCTGTTTCCTGCCTGAATGTCACTTACCTAACCATGTAGAAGATACACCTGCCAATCAATGAATAAGTCCCTGTCATAGGACTTTTAAATAATAAATGACGGACTTAACAGCCTTGTGTCTGACAACACTGCTGTCTGGGAGATGACAGTAACTGAGCTGTAACAGACCGTTTAACGCTGACTCCTGACATTACTGAATGCAGCGATCATCATAATGTACAGTAAATGCATTGCTTTTAGTTGATAACAGTATACAGAAAATGTGGAGAGCTGTTGCTGTGTCCGCTTACCGAGGGTCTCTCCACAGGTGTGTTCATAAGCGTGACCCCCTCCCCTTAAAATCTTCCGTTAACCGTGTGTGTGCTCTCACAGCTGCTCCCTGCCGTGTGCGTCCAGACCCTGTGAGCGTCCAGTCTCAGCTGCTGGATGTTTGGCAGGGAATTTACAGAACATGGGACCAAATGCCATGGCCGTAATGCGACTGTGGTTTATGGCTGGAAAGCAGTAATTAACAGCGTGGGTGTCACACAGGAGAAAGGAGATTGACCCACCCAATTAGTCGAACATTCTTTTTTTTCCACTTCTCATGTAAACCATTTAATCAGATTATAAATGCCTAATCAGAGCTACAGCAGGACTGCTCATTGTGTCAGTACTAAATATAGCGAGGCTTTACCAGAACACAGTGAGTGAAAGTACACAATCAGGTCAAATAGAGTTTGTTAGCTTTAGAGATGAGGGTGAGTTAATCACTCTGATATCATTCAGAACTCATTTGTTGCAATCAGTAAGTAGGTCAGCTGTATGAGTGTGTGGTTTGAGGTGACTGGGTCCATTGGGAAGGTCTTTTACAAACAGTTTGCAGAGGGGAAGAGGAGGGATTATAAAAATAAAAAAACCCCAGATCATAGCAGGGCAAATACACGCTTCAGAGCCTGTATGTGTTCACCACAACCAAAGCAATTACCCTGCTTCAATTGCGAGTTGAGCAATTATGGATGATACATTTTCATTATTTGATCACTATCGCTGTGGCCAAAATCATTCATTATTCCCCACGTGCTATCTCATGAATTATACTGTATGTAGATGACTCCACTCACTGTGTACTTTATTAGGAACACCTGCTTATTCATGAAATTATCCAATCATGTGGCAGCAGTGCAGATACAGGTGTTCTCATCAGTCATCAGAATGGTGGGAAGATGTGATCTCATATACTTTGACCATGTATCTCTGGAATGGGGCCGAAAACAAGCCACCTTGTTGATGAGAGAGTCCAGCGGAAAATGGTTTGAGCTGACAGAAAGGCTACACCAATTCACATACCCACTCTTTATGGCTGTGGTGAGCCAAAATCTGAGGATGCACAACACATGGAACCTTGAGGAGGATGAGGTACATCAGAGAACGTTCGGTTTCCTTTCTGTCAGTATAAAAATAAAGAAATAGGGAAATATAAATCTGAAGCTGTAGTGGACACAGGCTCACCAAAACTGGACCCTTGAAGATTGGAAAAAAAGAAGCATGAATATGGGTTTCTGTGCAGATGGTTGTAGAGACAGAAATGTTTACTTTTATTGTCTTTGGCTTTAAGTTACTTCTAAAATAAACTCTGGGACAGCTACCTCTACTGATAACTATTGTACAAACCCCCACTTCCATTACCAGGTAAAAGGGTAATAAACACAGAATGTGATGATTTGCAAGACATTTAAACCCAATAATCAACTGAAAATAGCACAAAGATAGCAAAACAAATTTGGAAACAGAATTTTTTTTGAAGCAGAAATGCTCATTTCGATTTTGATGTTAGCGACAAAATGTTGAGACAAGGGCAACAAAAAAACTGGAATAGGTGAATTGGCAACAGGTCAGTAACATGATTGGTATTGGGCTGTGACTAAGTGTTTGGCTAACAACACTGTCAGAAGCCTGACTGTTTTTTTGGTTTTTTTTCTTTACCAAGACCCTCGCTTTTACTTTCTCTATGTGAAAGTCTGATCCAGGTGGCAGGTGATGAGCATTGGAATGTAAAACAATTCAAATGTGAGTGTAAGGATCTGTTGAAGGTATTCAGCCCTGCTGTGGTGTGTGTCTTTCCCTCTCCTTGCTCCACTGATGTTGCTGTAGATCATCTGCTTAATCAGCCCAAGTGAAAGCAGGTGTGCATCATGAGGTGCTCTAATCAGTATGTGAGTGGGCTCTGTTGGGTTGTGGATGGGAGGTCGAGCTGTTCTGTGGTAAGCACAATGCTGTTAAAGCCATTGCGCTCATGGGTCTACATGTGTGAGAAATCTTACATGAATGCTTTGTGTGTTATTCTGTATTCTTTAATACATCTCACCCTTTGCTCACCTGAGCAGGTGGTTGAGTGGTTGGTGGTTTAATTTTTCATACATTTTCTTTCTAAAACAACACTTTGTGTACAAACTCCAGCTGACAAATCTGCTTCTTTAACATTCCCTGTTTCTGACTGGTGGTAGCATAGGACAAAACCGCCATCTGGAAATGCCCCCAGAGTCTGAGACATTAACAGAACAGACATTTAAAAAGATTTGTTGCAGACATCCAGTCATTCCTAGATTCTCTCCTAGAAGTTATTTGTGCTGAATTCCAGGGCATTGTTTTTCTGTTTCATTAATATTTTTGTTAATGTCTCCCTTTGCACATGGATCCCTGTATAGATCTGCTTCATCATCATCATCCCTATTTGAAGTTTGACATTTACTGTCCTTAGTATAGCATGGCAGGACTATAGCTGCTTCACCCTGGTTTAAATTGCTGCAAAATGAAATAGTGGGATTTTTGACTGCTGTTTGACGATATCCACCTGACCTCTTGGTGTAACCCCTTTTTCTGAAATAATTAATTAATTCAAAAGAAAAAAGCATTAATATATTCTTAAATCACTGTAGTTTAGTAAACTATATCCCACGGTATTTATCAGCAAGATCTGTTTCCAAAGTCAAGTATGAAAATGTCATGCTTAAGACCAGATTTTTAAATATTATCATGTATTGTATCTGCCTGCTAAATATCTGGAGGCAGGGAGAGAACCTCATGAGTGTGCTACAAGTGAAGTAAAGTCAAAAAGCCTGTGAGAGACTCTGAGGCTGTGATGATGATGATGCTGATGAGAGTGCATATTATTATATGCAGGGATCAGGGATCAAATGGCACATCTACAGTACAGGCACCACAAAAAGAGATAATGGGACAAAGCATGCAACATGGAAGGGCAAGACTGCACATTTGGGACAGTGCAAATTACAGACAGAGCAAAAAGAGCTTCAACATTTGATCTCAGCTGGTACTTTGCAAGATATTCAGTTAGCGATATCCACTCTCATTTCAGCAAAGAATTGAATCATTGCTTTGTTTCTTACACCTGGGGTAGCCCGAGCCTTGGCCCTGATTTGATTTTCCTCCAGAATACAATGGGGGGAAAATCATGTTAACTTTTCTCCTGTGTTCTCCTCTAAGACTTTTAGTCTTCAACTGTTGCCAACAGTCTTGAGCCAGAAGTGTGTGCTTGTCATTTTATCTTTGTGTGTTGCAATTTTGTACAACGATGTGCCAAGATACCAAAGCAAGACTGATGCACTTCTTCTGATCTAATTTATTGATGACTCAGAGTTTGTCCTTGGGGATGTTGTATCCCGTTGCCTGGTCATTGTGTAAATTTAATTTCAGTTTCTCTTACTCCCCCATCAAATTACCTGATGCCGCTCCATATCTGCACGTACACACACGGAGGATGTGTAACTTTCCAATCACGTTCTGTTTTTACATGCACAAAATATCCTGGTTTGTGCCCTTATTAAAATAAAAAAAAAATCCACTTGTTTACATGGCAAAGGAAAATTAATTTTCCACTTCATGCAGCTGTGCATACCCTCATAAATTTGAAATGCACACATCCCTACTCGAGCCATGCAAACTGGCTGTCTTGTGAGTAAGTGCACAACACACAGAGCTGACCCAACCCAGCTGTTGCACACAAGTGTGCTGCACACACATCCAAAAATGCTCCTAAAACCCAAATAATGAGAAAAATAAGGATGATGATGATGTCTTTAACAGACAATGCCAAATATGGAATACACTCCATAGAAAATTTGGAATATTGCCACATTCAGAATGATGGTGGAATATTAATGTGCATGTAAAGGTACTGAATGTGTGTTTCTCCTTGAAGTGAAGAACTACGTCGCTGGTTTGAAAATACAGATTTTTGTTACTGATGGTTTTATGTTGAAGTGAATAAATCTCAGTACTGAGCGCAGTAGGCAAACATATGAGAGATGTATTTCCAGTTAAGTGCTTTTCTCTTGACACATGTGGCTTTTCACATTTTCTCCTTCTTTTTACTTGTACATGTATGCTGAGTTACACAGGAAGTCCTCTGTTTCTCACTGCTGATGCCGGCGGCTATCTTTTGCAATTTTTGAATTCAGTCTGCTTGACAAAGATGGTCTTTGTCAAGCAGAACTTCAGGCATGCAGTATTTAGGGTTGCAGAGTCTGTTCTTTGTCTTGGAACTCGTCCCATTCTTCGTGACCAGTCTCACCAATTACAGCATGTAATCTTGACTGAGTCCACTTTTTTCTTTATTTTTTATCAATACTTTTATTAAGGCTGAATGGCTGAAACGGCTGTATAATGTGAAAAGGTTCCCCAGATTTACCAAGCCACAGACATTTATCACCGACTCTGCAGCTCCTCTCAGCTCTATGGAGGGTTTGAACATCCTTCAGTTAATTGTTTTCATCTTAACGGCCTGCAGCTCTAATGTTTTGGTTCATTCTTACTGTTCCTCGTCAGGCTCATCACAGGTGGCAGTGGTGTCATTTCCACATCCCCTTCGGTTTTCATTTTACTATTTTAGCTGCCAGGGATTCTTATTTCCGTAGGGCGTCTTTACCATATCCCTACCTAGCACGCTCATTTGATTTGTGCATAAAATTGTGGAAAGAGATCACACAACAGTTGTAATCACAATTTTAGAAAAGTATGCAACTCTTAAAAACTGTAATGAGCAATGTAAAGTTGTATCACAGTTGATACTCTCCATAAACAAAAATATGACAGCAGTCAGAAAAATACTCTGTGGTCCAGAGCCTGTTTCTGCTCAGGCTTGATGGCTCGGACTTGTCTCAACTAGATTAACAGCTGCATTGTTAACATGTAGTGCATTGATCATATCAAATTGAGCTGTCATTGTTGATTTTTGTATTTTGGTCCACAAGGACTGAAGTTTTGTAAGCCCATTTGGAAAGTATTCACACATGCTGTGTACCAATTAATGCTGTCAGTCAATGATCTGGAGTCGGTGTCACTTTTTAAACGATGGATGTTTTCTTTTGAAAAGATCCCATCAGTCATGATGTGCTGCATTTCCATAAACCAGCTGGATACTTGTGTTGATCCTTTGCGCAGTCTCATTTTGTCCAGGTTTTAACATATTCCAGACATGTGTGACCTCACTGATGTTGCCCTTGGAGGGATGCTAATGGTTCTCATGCATTTTCCCCGAGCGAGTAAAATTCCACTTTATTTGAACTGCAGCAGCTCAGAAGAATTGAAAATCCCTGAAGAGGTTATGGGCTGGAAGGAAAAAATAGTTCTGTCATTGGTCAGAGACATACACATCTTTTGGCTCCAGATAAAAATAATGGAATTCATGAGATATTTTCCTCTCATTCCCACTGTACTTTTTCTCTGTTTTTTGCTGCACTGAAGTGAATCTATTTCACTTCAAAAAGTGCAATTTCCAGCTCTAAATGCCATTCAAATATGCTATGGATATAATTTTATGTCTTAAGAACTAAGGAAATCACTGATGACATTAGCTCATTAAAACTTTGAAAGTCCAAGAGAAGAGACTAAAAATTGAGGTGGTTCCACGCGAGATTTATCTGGCCCTTTTATTTCTATCCTCCACCATCTAAACCTCTGTCAGGCTCCCATATGAAACATCCCACTTCTCTTATGTAACATCATTTGCTGGTGGAGTACTGACAGTTTTCATCCACATGCATGGGTGTTTCACTCCATTAAAATCTGTAGGAGAGGCAGCCTCCCCACTCCAAGCCTAGGAGTATGGAAGAGTCAGTACAGTTTTGATTCAGTTATGATTATTCTTTGCAGTTTCTCAATTGTCAGTTATGTGATTGAGGAGCCCCCAGCGTTCACTTTTTGGACTCACTTTTTTGGACAATATTTCTTGTTTTATTTTGTAGTTTTCACAGAGCATGTCCTGCTTGTTGATTTACTACCTGACTTTGTTCTTTTCCTGCTTGTGTGATAGTCCCACACTGTGGGACTGTGCAAAATTATCCCTGCCTCCCTCTTAAAACTTGCCCCATCCCTTTACCTTTACCAGTCCATCTTGTTCCTGCCTACATGTGTTCTCCTGTTCTTCTCTGTTCACCTCCTAGTGGTTTTCTCACTTCTTGTCTTCTGCTAGTTTTGAAATTCAGTTTGTTTCCTGAGTCAAGTGAGCTTTTATTTTTCTCCCTGCCTGGTGCTCATCTGCATTTGGCTTCAGATCTGTAGCAGGTGTGGTTTTCAAAAAATTAAAATCTTTTGTGTTAAGCAATTCAGAATAAAATTTTTTGCTTTTTATAACTTTCCTAGAATTTAGTCACTGTAGGGGGTTTGCAGCTGTAAGTATTATGACTTTAGATTTTATGAAAATAGATTTTAACAGGAGGAAGGTTTAAAAGCGAAATTTAATTTCCACTTTTACAGGCAGGTAAATTAGAATTCAACAGTAGAGTTTAGTAGTTGCAGAGGTGAATAAAAGCAAGGTCTGAGTCATACCATCTAAATAAAGGTCACTGGTCTCTAATTACCCCCGCAGACTCCTAATGAGATCTGAGGAGAGAGTGAGCAGCCCCTGTTGTTTCATACATTCATGGTTGTCCATCCCATACCCATGGCAATAGCCAATATCAACTTTAAACAAGCATTTAAAAAAACACACACAGACTGAACAAACTGATTTCCCTTTCACAAATTTCAACTTGACTGCCCCCTAAATTTACAGATTTATGACATGGCAGTCACCATTACTTGGAATCTCATGAACACCATGCAACATTAGTGAAAGCTGTATTACCATACTGTTCATCAGTGCTTCTGTCTCATTTGTCTCATTAAATCAACACAATACTGGCCAACGTCTGACTGTAGTCATGTTGCTGTAATGTTTGTATGCACAAAATACCACTTATTGCATTGTTACAAACTGGTATTGCTAGAGCTGGCTACCCTGGCAAGTGCAAACTCTGCTTCCCCCACTCAGTGAAAGTTAAAAAAAAAACTTCTAAATTGTACTGGAATGGGTTCAACAAATGTGATATCATTCCCAGTTCTGACTTCCGGCTTAAATAAAATGCTCAGCACACCATGCTACAGTTGTGTTTAGCTTTAGCTTCCATTGTGTTAACCCTCCTCTTGTGTTAGCTTTCAGGTAGCACGCCCCATGTTAGCGGGTCGGTGGCGACCCGTGTCTTAAATCAACTGTAAAATACAATAAAACAATTATCTATCATCCAATTTTTTTCCTCATCTCTTGGTTAACTTGTTAGGTTTCCTTATCCATGAAAATATTGGTTTTATTATTTTTTGGTGTGGGTCTCTGGGCCTTTTTTTTCTGTCATTATACCCCTCAATTTCAATTTTAAAAACGGTAAAATTAACCTCAAGAGAATCATATAAATAAATAAAGAAAATATAGATTTGAACAGCCAAACAAACAACAACCAAGAAGAACCAAGATCAAGTTCCAAAACTAATAAATAACAAAATCAGAGTAAAAGTCTCTGTGTGCAAGAACTTGCATGTGTATGTGTGTATGTGTTTAGATGCATTTGTGGCAAAAAGTGACACTTTTACTGTGTTCTTTGCAGAGATATTTCTTACAGTTGAAGCACAATATGTTTGTCTTTCTGTCCTTACTGCTTGGGCAGATCTGACACCTCTTTGCAAGTGTAGGTGGCAGTCAGTTTGTCCAGGTTGTCCACTCCTCCTTTGTTTTTGTTATAGTCAATGATAATTGTGGGATTTTTGTCACTTCTTGATGACACACCTGCATCTTTGTGAAGAGTAGACATAAGTATCACATTCTTTCTTTTTTTTGGACAATATGAAACAATAGTGGTGGTGTCTGTAAAAGCAAACTTTGAGGAAAGTGGAGCCCTGCCCTTCATCTGCAACATTTCAGCAGGTTCAGGTTTGTTTTTCTTTTTACTGTGCCCACCATGGTACGTTTCCTCCTCAGAAGTTCTTGTCCAAGGTCATAGCTGGTAAAAAAATTGTCACAAGTGATATTGTGGCCCTGCAGTCCAGTAGTCATATCAAGGACCACACGTTTTCCCTGTTTTTTTTCCAGCGATGCCACTCGCAGCTTTGCCTGTGTAAATCTGTAAATTCCAGCCATCGCTGGTTTTGGCATCACAAGCTGCCCAGATTTTGATGCCATACTTCCCTGGCTTACTTGGTATGTATTGGCAGAAGGGGCAATTTCCACGGAAAGGAACAAGACGTTCATCCACTGTTACCTCTTGCCCTGGGTTGAACATCAGTGGAAGGAGCTGCATCCATCTGTCCCAGACATCCCTGATGGGGGCAAGTTTGTCAGACCTTGCTCTGTTGTCTCTGTTGTCAAATCTGAAGACTCTTGAGATCATCTGAAAGGTCTGAAGTGATATTGTTGCCCGGAAAATATTTTTCCTCATCAATGTCTTTCCACATATCTCCATAGACTTTTTTACTTCCAGGTTTGTCATAGATATGATGACTGTTTTTTAGTGACAGTGGCATAAATAACTCAAAACATGTTTTGATGTCACTGACTCTGGTCACAGCAAACCTTGTGATTCCAGGGTCTTTTTGATGACATTTTCAGCAGCTCTCCTGCCATGTACATCATTAGGTTCTGAGCTCCAACAGATTTTACCATTTTTGGACTTGAATCTTTCAGTAGGAGCAGCTTCACCACCAGTGACCTCCTCATCAGACTCATCAGATGTGTCTGTGTCTTCTGGATTATACTCCACATTGTCTTCCTCTTCAGAAACCTGCTCATCTGTATCGCTATGCTGCTCTTGGTCCTCTCCCTCATTTTCACCAAGAATATGATCTACAGCTTCTTTCACTGTGAATCTTCTTTTCATTTTTGCCTGCTACAAATTGGAGATGTGCACTCTGCAAATTACCAACTCTATACTGAATTGACCCAACATGTCTGGATATGTCTTTGTTTTGTTTTTGTGCAGGTATACTGGAAAACACGGCAAAATGAGAATCCCCTAAAGCTCACATGAGTGGGAGATGAGCTGGCTGTCATTGTGTTGACTGACAGTCCACTTATGATTTCAGTTTTGGCTGTAGTTATTATTTTATAATCTTGTTTTTATAGCCGGGTCGAAACCGACCCTAACAATACAAATGTAACAATTTCAATTAGAGCATTTTCGAATTTAGTGAAAAAAATTTTTTTTGCTTTTTTTTGTTGAAATAGACATTCCTGACAAAGTCAAGAAACCTTGATGCAATAAACAAATGTATGTAGTTTTTGTATGCATTTAAATCCAAAACGGGTCGGTGGCGACCCTAACACAAGAGGAGGGTTAAATATATATATATATATATATATATATATACACAAAATAAATATGTTTGAAATATCTGACTACAAAGTTAAATTTAAGCAAGCTTGGAGTTACTTACCAGCTATTAAGGAATGCCATTTAAGAGAAAACATTTTTGAAACACAAAACACATAATTTTAATTTAAACTGACATTACATCTGATGTTAGTTCTGACTTGCTGTGCCTCCTCTTCTGTATTGTCCACTCTTGCTTCCTCCAACTTCAAGGAGGTCTTCTGTTGTGAGCTGCTCATTTCCTTGATGGTGCACAAAAAATAATATTCCTGCCTGGCAACTCCCCTCCCCCAACACATTTTGAGTGACACATGTACCCTTAGACATAAAGAAATGGTACAGGCATGATCACTTTGCTAAATAAGGCCATTTTGAGTACCTGGGCGAATATCTATGCTGTCTCAGTTAAGTGTGATGGGCTGCACTTTGACTGTAGCATTACTTTGTAAATTAGGCACATAAGCAGGCTGGAGCTTCACAGAAAGTGACCACTGAGGTTCAAGAATTAGTCTCCATAGGGTCTGGGCTCTCTTGCCTTATCCCTCTCTTGGCAGCAGATAAATAGATTAATGGGGATGTGCGTTAACCCTGTCTCACCTAAATTGCTGTGTGAGAGGTATATCTGTAAGGGATTTCTGACTGCCAAGCCCCCAAACTTAGCTTTTTCCTCCAGCTGAAATCTGTCAGTGCCAAAGTGTGTTCTGACTCAGATTGCTACTCTTCACCCATTTTCCACTTGATCATCTGTTAAAATCATCTCATTCATCTTTTCTTCCACACCATCTTTCCTTTCTTTCTGTTTTTTCCTCATCTGTTTAACTATCTGTTAATCATTCCCACCTACCTTCACTGTCCTCTTTAATGCAACATCTTGTCCTCTGTTAGTCCTCCCTTTACAGCTCAAACCCCCCAATTCCCCACCACCTTCCTGTTTCACCTCACACTGAGCAGCTTGTGTCCTCAGCCTGTATGAAAGCCTGTGGCATCCTGTCACTGTCTGCCTACTTTCTGATTATATTTTCCTGTGGTGCAAATCCAGGAGGCAGGCAGCAGGAAATCCCCTGTTGAAAAAAACACACACACAGGTCACTGTTGCTGTCAGCTCACTAGGCATTAGCTGGATGAGTCCAAAAGTACACGCTGCCATTTCCAATTAAGTTCAACACTGATGGGACAGAAATTTAAATATTGAAGGGATTCAAATGTCTCTTATTGTGCTTGCATGTGAGCACATGATGGAGATTGAATGTTCCTTACATTCCATAGCAATGTGATAAAAACAAAATTAGATTTGTAGAAGTGCATGGCAGTGAAATTTTTGCCGACAGGGACATGCATGTTGCACATAAAGTGCACTGAGCAACTGCCCCTCTACCGTCTTTGGCTGCAGTACCTCCTCATACAATCAGATAATTGCAGTTGTTAATAATACAATTGCTGCCAATGCTACTGCCTTTATTCAGATGTTTATTACAACAGAAATGCCATTTGTTAAGACAATAACATCAGTTGATTAGGCATCCAAGCTGCTGTTGCTACCTGCAGCTGTCTCAGACTGCTGATGAAAGCACGATGTCCTCGGTGAGTAAGAGAAATGGGTAGTTTTTGTTCAGATTACATATAGTTCATAACATGTTATGAAGAAACTTGACTTTATACTTTTTTTTTTTTTTTACAATTTTTATAAGTTTTCTGGATTTTTACAGCAGTTTGACATGTTCCTTTTTCTTGTGTTTCTGCCAGCAAGCATCTGCCATGCTTTTCAAGAAGCCAGAGTAGGATAAACTTGAAAAGTTAAGTTGCATTAATGGAAGCTGTTTCTCATTGCGTGTATGAACAACAAAACAGATCCATACATGCTGTCGGTTGTGTGTTTTAATAGCCAAAAGATATATTGGTGCAAACATACAGAATATGAGCCAACTGCTCACTCCAGCGTCACGTTTTCTCCTCAGGTCTTACCCTACTTGACTCGCTTTGACTCGGTTGTTTCTGATACCAGCTCTCATAGTACTTGTTCCCCTTGATTCTTTCTGTACATGCTGGACTGCAGCTCGTACACTGACAAATAAAGAACCGAAGCCTGCAGATGATCGTGTAATCAGCACGTCACTGCTCTCTGACAGTAATTTACAGCACCCAGGTAAAAAGAAATGGACAGACTTGCAACATCTGTGGCAACACACATCCTCAAAAAACAAAAAACAACAACAACAACAACAAAGACTAAGTTAATTTTCACCAAACCAAATCAGATAGGCTCACAAGAGGCACATATATATATATATATATATATATACACACACACACACACCTACTCCAACAACCTAAGTGCTTGATTGCCTGTTATCCTGTGTAGTCTATTCTGGCTGCAGGCAGACTCTGCCGAGACTCAATGCTGCAGTTTTGTTGATAGTCGGACTAGCTTTTGTGCCAATTAGTGCAGCAGCACCTTTGCTTGGTTCACTATGTTGCTGCTTTTGTTTTGTCTTGTGTCTTCAGGGCTGCAGAACAATTAGGAGCTAAATCTGCAGCATGTAGCACACCTGAACCTAGTGTTCCATATAAACCAGAGCAGCAGTCAGTCTTTGGACAAATCTTTTGATTCCACACAACTCTTTGAAACAACTTTGTGTTTCTTTTTGCTAATTTTGTAATAAATGTATTACTTTGTGAACCTGTGGGTCTCCAGTTTTTGTTGCAGTCAAGGAGCCGAACTGTAACATCAGCTATATGTGTACTACAGCTTATTATGTTTGAAAGATGATGAAGCATGAATTGTTTTACTTCAGCTGGATACCCACATATCATGTTGGTGTGCCCTGCACCTTAATGTCCTGAAAGGTCTTGGGGACAAAAGCCAAAAATCCTGCACACTCTCCATTACTTTTGTTCTTAACTGGTTTTAATTTGATGTGATTTGATTATGCATACAGTTGCATTACTGGCAGGTATACGTTACCTCTTGTAACTATCAGTAACAATAATATGCAATGGTCTAATGTAGATCTTTGTCTTCTTTTCAGTGTAGGTTAGCGATATTTGATATTAACCCAGAAGTGAGATGATGGTTGGGCAAACTATAATACTACACATTATAGTGGACAATTCCTCCTTTAAAATGTAATGGAGACAGAAGAAGAAAAAGCTGAGGGAGGAAGCAAAGGGAAGTAGATGCCGTGTTTAAAGGCAGTAGCCAGATCAACAGGGGATTTATTACTGACATATCTCATGTCAAATTTGTATATGCTTCAACTGGCTTTTGTTAAAACTGGAATTGGTTAATGCATTCTGTGGGTGCAATATGTCTATCACCAAATCAGTGTTTCCTTGAATGCACACACCAGCCTTTGTAGATGTACTGTATATTTGTGTGTCTTGGGGAAACTCTGTGCGATGGGAACAAATAGCAAATAAGCTGTAGATCCATGCAAGAACTTGATGTAATTCATGCTCAATTCTAATCCATTCACATTGAGGGTCAACTAGGTATCCCATCCTGCAGCCAGGCTTTTGTCAGTAGTTGTAGTTGGACGCTGGGTTTGGAGTGACAACCAATTGCCTCGTGGTTTGGTTGCTTCACGGCTGACCAGATGGGCTCTTTCCTTTCTCAGTCACTTTCCATAAAGCAGGCAATCAGTCAGGTTTATCGGACATGGATGACACTGATGTAACCTTGACGCGGATTAGTCTGAGCCCGCTGCTGGACGATGTTACTTTGCAACCTTGGGGAAAACAACAAGGTCTTATTAGTTTGATCTCAGTTAAAGAGACATACTGTCTCTTGACCATCATTATTTCCATTGGTGAGGCAGAGGAAGCATTGGGATATGACTCTGGATCAAACAGATTGAAACCTTATTGTGCATTTGCCATGTTGGCCTTTTCTGTAATTTAATTGGAGGATAACGTGTTATTCACAAACCGATTAACTTGTGATGCTTGGATTCTTAAAACCTCTTTAATCAGCATTGTATGCATATGATTAACTGTCTGCCAAAGAAAAGATTGTTTTCCTCCATAGACACAATGCCCAAAAGGTTCTTTTTCTGCTGCCCTCTCTCTGTTATCTCCCCTCTGTTAATAGCTCATTAGGAAGGAAAATGCGGTTTTAATTGTCTGCCCATCCAGACAGTCTGAAGTTCATTAGAGCTAATGTCCAAACTTCACAGAGGCACGCAGGGGCTTGATGGTGCCCGTCTAGACACAACAGCAACACTTGGCCAATTATTAATCCATCCCCAAGAGCTTTTAAGGAGTGTTGTTTGTTTTCTATTGCATGCACATATGTGTGTTTGAGCTTAACATGACAACATAATAACTTTATAGGATATAATTGGGCTGCCCCTGTGCTTTTGTGTATTTTTGCAGTTGTACTCAAATAAAAAGTTCTTCTTCTATAATGTTTGGTGAACAAACCACAGCTGGACTTTGTAAACAGCAAACTGTGAATAATGACGAGTTAGGACACCTGTAGTATAACTTAGACTTACCCACTTTAAAAATACTGAGGCCGTAGCCATGCCAACAGCTTTGTGAAGGTTGTGATGCTTCATCCTAAGCAGCTATGGTACTGTAATAGTAATAAGGATAGTGTTAGAATAATGAAAGAAGGTCAAACCCTAATAATGTGCAAATAAATGCAAACTTCGCTGGCAAAACAAATTGTCTAGTCCAAATTTTTACACACAGTCCTTGGTTAAATTATTTGTGTGTGTGTGTGTGTGTGTGTAGGTTCAATTTTCATTTCAATTAATCCAATAGTCATCAAATCTATTCACGCTGGACCAAAAATGTCAACCTCATCATTAAACTGGATGAAGCATGAGGGGATGACCAAGTTCAGAGGGGTTCATCCTGTTTGGACTATGAATGTCTGTACAGAATTTCATGCTATGATACACAGCAGTTAGCCTGGCTGAAAAACAAGTCCTCCAAATTAAATTCAGGTTACAAAATTAATGTGTAATATGTTTAAGAGATGCTCTTATTGGCAGTAGAGCATCGTCATTGCTCTTGTTTTTCTTCATTAAGGTTTTTTTTTTGGTTTTACATTAAAAAAACAAACTATCACTGTATTTGAAGGAAGTGCTTCACTGCTTTGTGTTTGTTGACTTTACTGAGCAATTGTGGTCATGGTTAAGTGAAACCAACACTGTGGAAAGGAAATGGGAAATATGTTATTATCTGGTGTTTTGTGTAATGTACTGTCACCCGATGACTTCTTTTGTTCCCAACAGACAGGAGTCATTCGAACACAAACATATGTCGTGCTAGGGAACTTGCTGAATTGTTGACTGGATATTATATTTTTTTAATATGGTCCATATAATAAAGATATATACAATTGTAGATATTGATAGGTAGTGGAATGGCTTAAGGTGGTGACAGCACATCTGTAAGTGTGGTAATTTATGTTGAATAAAGTGTGTGAACAGTTTCCTTCTGTAAGTTTAATTCATGTGTTTGCAAATGGATTCACAGCACAGTCAAATCCATGAGAAGTACAAATGAATATAGAACAAAAGAGAAGTCAGGTTTTATGCATGTCTGTGAGTCAGCATCTTAGAGGAAAATAAAGCAGTTGAGGTTGACTTATCTTGTTCATTGTTCTTGGAAACTGAGTGAGGCCCCTGCAATCTGTTGTTTGCAGAGACTTGGAGTTTGGTTACAAAGCTTACAGAGCATTTTTGTCTCATTGTGTTACAAGGTACAGGACCACTAGAATTACAGTAATCAGAGGAGTATGCTTTTTCACGGAATTTCCATTACAGTAGATGTTGATACAGTTTCACCCGATGAAAAAGGGAAAATTACCCAAAAATGAAATATAGTGTTTATTTGTTTCCATCATCCTAAAGTTCATCTGCAGTTCTGTTTTGCCTTATGACGGGTGTATGTATTAATTACACTCATTATTGTAAACTATACCTCATATTACTGACTTTGCTTCGAGCTATGTGAGATTTAATGAAAATGGATAAGGGTAATATTGATTTTCTTACCCTAGTCTTTTAATATCTATTAGGTGCTGCTGGTGCCAGCATGTGAAAACCATCTGGTAAATCATTCAAATTGAAAAGCTCCCTTGTCCCCCCCCCCCTCTTTTCTTTATACTCTGGCTTTTCTCCATCTCTTCCCCTTCCAGTGGTTGTTCTGTATTTGCAAGCTGTGGGAACCAAAGAGTGGAGGGAGGTGAGTTCAGTTCTTTTTTTTAAAGAATGCTACATGTATATGAAGAGTTTTTAAAGGTACTTTTCCTTGATGCCAGTGACTTTTAGTCAGGACTAAGAGGGGGGTTATTAAGATGGAGTCCGGAGGCAACATGCTGCAGACCCCTGAGAACATTGAAAGTATCATATCTTCGCTTGCCCACACAAGTGTAACCACTGTCTGAAATTGACAGAAATTGACTTAGGGAGGAGAGAAAAGTTTTACCGTATTACTGACCCCAGCTGATGAATTCACAATAGAGGTTAAATTAAAAAAAGGATCTCATTATATCAGCTTTCTGATGTTAGACAAAAGGAATTCACATCATGACTCACAGCTAGGAGAAAAAGATGGGAGATTCCTATTTGCCGTGGTTAAATATGCACCATCTGCTCCCCCTGACTCCTTGCTGTTTCACCCTCTGTCACTCCTTTTTAAGGCAGGGTCATGTGGTCTTCCATTCATTACTGCATCTTTGAATTTCTTCCTCTTTTCTTTTTTTCCAGTATGTCTCTCTAGCACACAGACACATTTCCATGTCATCTCTTAGCACTATTTTCCTCGATCTAATTTGACAGCAGCAGCCTGTCCTCAGTTGGAATATTTACCCGTTTGCAAATTTAAAGTCAACACTGATGTGTTCCTCTCACTTTGAGGCACCTCACACCTTTTTACGCCATGTGCCAGGGCTTAATCAAAAACACGGCATGAATTGTGCCTCAATCAGCAGAGTAAACATCTCACTGTAAGCACATATTGATAACATGAGCAGATGATTGTGCTGAAATTGAAACCTTACATAGCCTTTGTTTGCTTTGACTAAATGTAGGACAATATTAAATATTTAATGTTCATGTGCAGTTTAGTTCTTTGAGGAAGAAATGGTTCATCTGAATTTGTATTTTATCATGTCACTGTAACCTGTAGGTCAAACACTACATCCCAAATAGTCCGCTTTGGAGACTTTCTCTGTATTTTGTGCTTCTTTTCTGCCCATTTACTGTTCCAGCTGCATCAGGCTACGCGCTAAATTGTTTTCTGATCACAAGTGCTTCCATTTTTCCTAGCCACTGGATATGATGCACCACTTTTCAGGCTCCCACAAATCATCTGTATTGGCCGATGGAAGGTTGACAGATGAACTTTACTGTCTCATGCTTTGAACCCCAAATAAACACCTGGTCACACCAGGGTTTAAAACTGTGGTTAAACCAGTTTATTGTTGGCCATGATGAGTGCATTCACTGACAGACTTCCCTTCCATTCAATTTGAATAGCTTGAATAGCTTTGACACAAATTTGTTTCGTTAACTGCAAACTTTTATTTAACTCCACAGGATGACCCTGGGAACAGTCAAAATCTGGATTGAAGGAAAATGTTTGCAACCCCTCAAACAAAATGCCAGAGCGAGGGAATGGCACAGTACAGAGAAAAAAAGAAAGAGGCATTAATTCATTGGACTAGTCCAAGTGAGACCAATACTCTATAAGTAAATATTATTTAAAGACACTTGGATGAATTGTGGTATTGTACCTAACTATTTCCAGGTAATCTTGTTTGCATTAAAGTACATGAATGATCTGCTTCTTTCTATGAATAATAGGGATGAACATACTGTAAACACACTACTGTGTGCAAAACTGACAACAATTTCACAACCGATTTCTGTTTCTGTCTCTGTCTCAGCTCTTCTTTACCAACTTCCATACTCCACCAATCAGCATTCAGCAACATTTGGACCAAAATATGTTGACAGTTGTGGGGTCATTTTCTTAGGTGTTGATTGTGCATTTAATCTATCAAGGTCATGCTGTATGACATAATGCATGCTCAGGGTCAGTTCACTCCATCCTCCACTTCAGGATAAACACAGCTGACCCACCCGCATGTTCTGAAATTGAAACAACCAAAAGGCTACAGAGACACACTAAAACTACTACTAATGCAACTATCATACACAATGATTAAATAAGATATAAGAGACATCCACTCACCATCTTGAGACCTGCAGATTTCCTAGGCAATGTGCCTCTGCAAAACCTTTATATACTGGGTCAAAGAGGCCTTTTCTACTAACAACTATTGTACTGTATTCTGTATGAATTCATTTCATTTACCTGAACACAATTACTACAAATAAAATATACTATAATATTAAAACATAATATATAATATAAAAACCTATAACAGTCCTCAAATGAATGCTCGTTCTCAAAGAGGTAGGTACACACTACGAGTCACTTTATGGTTATGTATATGTATAGAACATATACAGTATATATAGCACAAATAACTGTCTTTCTCAATGCTTTACTTATCCTAGGACAACCAAAAACATCTCTCCAAGTAACAAAGCAATTCCCTAACCTTCACCCATAATGCCCAGCATCTATTATCCAATCACACCTGAGTGACATTATAAACCAAAGGCCTCCGGCCCTGAAAATAGAAGCACTACAAGGAAATATCATGGGATTTTCCCTTCAGGTCGATACGGCAGGTAGGTTCTGGCGGTCCAATACACTCCCCTGCGAGGCCTTGGTAATGGATAGGCTGGGGACACAACTGATAGCGTGGATTATGTGCGCTGGGCGCTAAAGACATAAGTCAAGGTATTGAGGCTGCAGTGAGGCAGTGCCAAGATCAATAGCTCATTACACGGAGCTGTTGGGCTGGGCCGCAGAGGCAAGGCTGGCAGTCCACTGGGGGGATTACTGGTGTGATTGTCAGGGAGATGGAGCAACGGCGAGGCCCAGGAGGGAGGCTGGGACTGGGACCTTGTTGGCTCAAAGGGTGGAGTGCTGGGCCTTATGTTGCTCTAATGTAAGAGTCTGATTTCTCTGGGGACGCAAGATTTGGCACATAGCATGGTGAAGCTCAGTGTGATACAGTGTGATTTTGAAAAGGAATTTTGTATTTAATCCTGTATGAAATGTTACAATGGTAATATGGATTGCTGCTGAATCTCATGAATTTAATTCACCTCTTTCTCCAGTGTATATTCTTAATGTGAGCTCAGTAGCATATATTGACTGTTAAATCAGTTCTGCTATTGCCACCCATGTTCACTTTCTTTCTGTTTTTGTAGTTTGGCAGAACAGAGGTGATCGATAACACTCGTAATCCAGATTTCGTCAGAAAGTTTGTCCTGGATTTCTTCTTTGAAGAGAAACAAAATCTTCGGTTTGATGTGTAAGTAGCCTGTCAGTATTTTAATCCACTTTTTGTGAATAAATTTGAATTTGTTTAATTTTAAACCTGGACAAATCCTGCTATGTAAATAATGAAAATGTGGATTCAAAGAAGCAACCCTGAGGCAGCAATGCCTTTAAGGAAATTTTAAATAACTTATCTCTCTTCAGTTTGGTGAAAAGCAAATCTTTCCTCATTAGGATAATGGAACAAGCCAATCTTTGCTAAAATTAGATATCCAATGTTGGAAAGAATTGTTTTTCTCTTTATCAAAACTACTTGTTAGCTCCACTAAATTAAATAGGGGTCTATAAGCATAAAAACCTCTTGGTCCACCTGCCTCTTTAATCAATAGCAGGGAAAGATCAGTTGCATGCCTCCATGGGTTTAATCAAGGCACAGAAATGTGCTTTTATTGCTCAGTGGAGTCTGACGCTTGTAAATAGTTTGGGAGGGTAGGGGGCTGTTTGAACATGGAAATGGAAAGGAAAATTGTGATGGGGTTATTATGTTGCTGTTGTGCATAATTCATGCATAATTCAAACCTCAGAGCATTGCTCCAACATTGCAAGCTCTTTTTCTGTGTCCAGTAACCAAATAAGAAGTTTGTTTTTCATATGAAAGAAAATGGAAAAAAAAAGGTATGCTAATCATTTATATTGTTGCTTACTTGTAAAAGGTACTCACTTGCATTACATATTACTCAGCCAAATTAGTTCAAGGAATAGTTTGACATTTTAGGAAATGCACTTATTTGTTTTGGTGCTGAGATCGGGGTGAAAGCATGTCTGCAAGCTTCAGTTCTCTTTAAGAAAAAACCAAAAGTTAATTCACTGAGCTTAACATTAAGAGTCAATGCAGGAGTATTTCCCCACATGTCAATGTATTCCTTTTAATTATTCCACTGATCATTTAACAGCAAATCCATAGGCTGAATACAGTGGTTGCATAACTTGGCACAATACTTTACATTGTCAAGCTTCCCTTTCTGCAACTCCAACATTTGCAACCCATGTCTCATTATCCGTATGTGTAGGAGTGATGTTGTAGCTTAACAGCTAGCAGCTAACCTCCAGGTTGGTTGGATTTACTGACCAGCTAGCTTAGCTCTGGTAACTGCAGAGTGCCATATAGCACTCCAGAGGTTCCAAACACAAAGTGAATTTGTGAGAATGATCCTGAAGTCTGAACATGATGGCCTTGCCCCTGGCTAGAAAAGACAATGAATTAGCTCCAGCCTCTGAGTGAAGGTTCAACGCACGCACAAAGACAAAGTTTATACCAACCAAGTCAGCAAGTGTGCCGATACCCCAAAATTTCAATGTAACACAACATTATTGGCATTAATACATTTCATATCACAATACATATGATTAATGGTAAAAAATAAAAGAAGCCAGGTTTGCTTTTGGTGGCAAATTACCCAAATGTTTCAGGACTACACATGCTGTCTTATCTAAGTACTGGTTCTCTCATCTTATCAGCATTTTTTTCTTACAGGTACAATGTGGACTCCAGAAGCTGTAACATTTCCAAACACGTGAGTACAGTATGCTGAACTCAATCAACAGTTTTGATTCAGAACTGACAACTTCCATTAGGCCTCAGGTCTATCACATTGTATTGAGCATTACTCATTCTGTTAAAAGTAGTTGACAGCGAGTGAGTGCAGTAGCTGATGATGATTCAGCATAAATAACTATCAGGCTGAATATTTAGTAGTCTTTAAATCTGTCTTGTGAGAGTCTTTCTCTTATGTCTTTCCTAACAAAAAAATCTCATGGGCGAGCAGAAGGTGAGTGCTTTAAGTGCAGATTACATTGTCTGCATGAGCCACAGTATTATTGTTATTATGCATCATTCATTCCACTTTTTAGTTTCCAATATATTTCTTTGGCCCCAGAAAAGACTTTTGTGTTTCATTCACTTTAATTTGATTGTATTTTTCTCACATTCTTTCATCTTACTTCATTTCAAGGACAAACAACAACAGCTACCTCCTGGAAAGCTTCCACCATAGCGTTCCTCATTTTGTCTTTCTGCGTTTTATCGTTTACTCAGGTAAAGCAACTTTCTGAACTTAACTTCAAAGCAAAGCAGCTGTTGTTGTTTGAGATGGTACACTACAGCAGATTGTGTGTGTCAGGAGATTTGCAGGAGCTCCACACGCACTCAGTTTGCAGGACTCCAGCAGGTGTAGGGATACCTACACCTGCTGGCACCCACGCACTACAAGCATCACCACACGATGCTCTGCCCTTGTTGCTGTGCAAGAGTGTTACTGTGTCATCTCCCTGCTTTTTATGTTATTTTATGTTTTCTCTGTAGTGTGTGGGCTGTTTGTAGTCTAATCTGTTGTTCAATGAAAATGCTGACTGAAGTAAAAAAAAAAAACAAACAAACTCTGAGACCCAATGGATTTCCTGGGCTTAACCTAGTTGGCTTAATGTATGCCTATAAAAAAGGTGAAATTAAACTCTAAGTTTGATGTGCAAATTAAAATGATGTTTCAATAAGATGATATTAAATAGAACTAATACAGAATTAATAACATTAATAACTCTCCCAATTGATTTTGTAGTCTTAATTGTAATTGAGCCTAATATCTTAAGTATTAACAGGAGGTCCAGAAATTTGTTATTAGTTTAATCTTCATATATTTTAATGGAATGGTTCTCCTGTGCTAACTGAAAAACTCTTCTGGAAAAAGTTTAAGACCTCCTCAAAGAAATAGGAATCTGTCAGCACTGAGCACACTGTGGTGTCTTGGAGATGTGTAAAATTAAGCAGGGCACCATGCCTTCCCTGAGAAGGACTTTATTGAATCTCCCGGTTGTACAGTATTTATGTTTTTTTTGCCAATTATTGGAGCCTGATTTGAAACAAGGACTCTCCTTTGGCCCTGTCATGTAGTTAATTCTCTCTTTTCTATCATTTTTCCCTCAAAGGACTTTCTGGGCCAGACCTTTTGTACCCTTGGAGAAATCATTGGCTCAACAGGAGGACGGCTAGAGAGGTCCCTTTCGTAAGTCCGCCAGCATCCTAACACCCTCTCTTTTGTACAGTGTAAAATTACTGAGTTTTTTTTTTTTAGGTTTTGAGTCATATTCATAATAAGACTTTTGTACATTAATAATTTCTACAGCTGGGCAAAAGAAATGACTCCTCCTCCATCTCTTGTTCCATTTTTGTTGATGGCTACTGTAGGAATCACTATATGAGCCATCTCACTAATGCAATGTGTATAGACTTACCCATTTTAAATAGCCTCATCTGTTATGTTGTTTGATCAGAGTGTGAGGGGCCAGATCAGGCTGTTGCATCATTTCATAATGAGCTCGTTACTAAAGTCATATTGAGTTTTTATGTAAGACAAAAGATACTGAAGCCGGAAACAATAGTTTACTGAGAAAGAAGTCAAGACAGATAGATAAATGATCTGCTAAAATCTCTCTAGCTAAAAAATGGGAGCACATGCAAAAAAAACCCTAATTTTATGGTATTTGTCCAGCGTTGCATAACACACTGAGTGAAAGGAATGCTGGGAGCTCGAGAGGCATTTTAGGTCAAAGGTCATGAGCAAGATTTGAACCCATTTTATTGCAAGGACATGGTATTGCCCTTTGTGTGCTTGTACACTGTGGAGCTCACCAACAGCACAACTATGGCACTGCTGCATCTTTTCACCAATGTGAGAAAAAGAAACACGATTTCTTACATATTACTTGTTCTTCTGTTTAGTTTGTACTTTCATTAGTACAGCAAATTGAATCTAGCCTAATTTATTCTTGAGCTTTTATCTTTGGAAGAAAAACCTTCAGTTTAAATTATCATGTACTGTTGTTCCATGACTTGGTTTTAATGATAAATTAATATTGATTTTGAATTGTAATTAACAGAGTCAAAATCCAATTGAACGGGGGGGGGGGGGCATGAGAAGGTTGATATATGATATTTTGTCACACTTTGTTTTTGAGTTGTTTCTTACTCACAGGTCATAGAGTACCCGTCTGTTTGTGGTGACAGGTTCTGCTGTAGCTCTTCCTTCCTCTGAAATGTCCCAGGTGGTGTTTAAATGTGCACCGCCAGGTGGTCACCACCACCTGTGAAACTTCTGAAGAGATCTAAAGCAGAATGAGTCGAGGTAACTAAAGAAGTCAGCTCATCTGAACTAGAAATAGATCAGATAGACTCTGAGACAGACCTTTTCTGACTAAGAGTTAATACAATGTGCTCTTGCCTTCGAGGGCTGTGACTAATGATTATTGTCATGTTGAATCATATGGTGGTTAATTTGCAATTTTCAGTTTTTGTCTTTAAAATGTCAGAAACAGTCTGGTTGTGGCAAATCTGTCCTTGTTTATGTTGTCTTTTGTTTCTTTTCTGGAATGTTAGTACAGTATATAAATCAGTGCCACTTACTTCAGCTGTACTTTTTGATGAGTCCAGTCAACCTGGGGCCAATTTATGGCCCCTGCAGCTGTCCCCTGCCAGTAGTGCTATTGACATGGTTTAGAAAGCTTATCGTGCTCAAACAGACCAAACAATCAGCCGGCTACAGTCCACTTTCAGCCCAAATGCCACAGTGCTGGCTGAGCTAGGGACGAAGGAGAAAAACAGAAAGGGAGTGGAGAAAGGGCAGGCAACAAAGTACTTTACATTTTGGCATCGTTTAAATGTAAAGCGAAAGTGATGCCAATACCCCAAAATCAACACAAATACAAAAGTAGCCTTTGAAGCTGTGACAAAATGATGGAGACATTCCAGCCATAATTTCTGTATGGAGTTTGCAGGGTTGAAAGAAGATGTGCTCTAAAGGCCTTGTCAGATACATATATGTACACAAATGTTGGTACCATATATATTTTTTTTCTGCCCCCCCACCCCCCCCACACACACACACTTTTTTTTAATTAAATGGACTTTTAAAGACAGGGACAATTACTCACAGTCATCACAAACCTGCAAGAAATTCAATGTGATTAATCATCTTTTCACTGTATCCATTAATGCATTTCACCTTGAGGAGAGAAATGAGAAAAGTGACATAAGTGAAAGGTTACATACAATAAGACCCCTGTCAGAAGGAATTTTATAATGACTCTTTTTGTGATTAATGGGGGATGAGGAGCTTAAAGACACTGACAAGGGGGCTTTCTTTTACACTGCAGATAACAGCCCGATCTCTCCATCAAATGGAAGTGTGACTGTGGAAAACCACTCGCAGCATTTTAATTGAAGTGAGTGACCAAGTCAAAATTGGAAATTATGCAACCATTTTTGAAATCATATTAGCTTTTTAGCTGTGATTCCAAAATCAGCCCAGTCATTCATGTACTTTGATAAAGTAGTCTGTGGATCTCTTGCTTGAGACAGATTTAGTGGTTGTTGCATAAATGAATTGCAGATCAGTGTGCCTTTAAAAGTATACCTGCACAGAAAGACAATGCAATGACAGATATAAATTTGAAGATTTCCCACAATCCAAATCCAGAGAAGTGCAGCCATACACCAGGGATACCTAACTGCCACATTATTCCCTAATGATTTCTCAATACAGCTTGTGTCTGTGGCTCTGACACCTACTTCCTGTCCATCTCCCTCCCTCGCCATCACAAGCCGAGCAGTGTGGCTCTCTCAGGCCTGAAAGATTTAGCAAGAAGCAAAATGAAAGGAGCCAAAAAGAACAGTGACACAAGATGTGCTTTGGGAGAATGGCGAAAATGAAAAGAAAACCAACAGAAAATCACTATTCCTTCCATATGGTCAGTGTCTCTCATCACTGCCTGCAGGGAATAGACAGCTGTCTGGAGCTTCTGATAGATCAGACACAGCAAAACCCAGGGGGAGAAACGGGGGAGGATGAAGGTAGAGCGGGAGGTAAAGGGGTGATGGAAAGTGAAAGGGAGGTTATGTGAAGGGTGACAGACAACTCAGTAGACCAGGGAGAGAGGGAAGGAGGCAGAGAATAAAAGGGAATGTAATTCATCAAAAAGAAAACAACAAAATGCAGTACAACAAAATGAGTGAAAAGGTGCAAAGGAGAGAAGAGAAAAGAGAAGAAAAGGTGATGAACATGGGTTAAAGGAATTGCTGTGATAGAAAGAAGATGATAGATGCAGGGAAGGAAAGTTTCTCGCAAGAAACAGGCCGAGACAGAAAGACATTTGTTTTTGTTTTTGTTTTTGCTTTCCAAACTGTGGAGGAATCACTATATGTGCTGTCATTTAGAAGATTCTGCAGTGGAGCAAGCTGTGAAGGACTACACGCACTCGCACATACACACAGGCACATGCACATGCAGACACACACAAGAAATGTCTGATAAAGATAACATAGATCCTCCATATAAAAAATGTATATAGTTAATTGATCTTTCTCGGCATTTGTGGTCATCAAACACACACACACTAAGAGTCCAGAACCTATATGGTTCTGGTAGCCTCCTCACGTTGGTGGGTGTATAATTTTATAGGTCAACAGTTTTAGAAACGGGCGTCATGCTGCGTGGTGAACTAAGCACTCCTTTCCACTTACCTGTGTGTTGCTATGGTTACAGAGGGGGGCTAGTAGCCGAGGCGGTAAAAGTATAACAGTGATCCAAAATACAACCTTTTGAAAAAATAAATGGGGAGCTCGGCAGGATGTATAATGTGGACACCCATGCACTACGACCACATACCAGAGGTATTTTTAAACTGGAATTGATGCTCGTCTAGTGAAACATAATCTGTGATGGCAATACACACGCATACACACAGATATATAATGTATGAATTTATACATATATACTGCATATGTAGGAAGTAGAGTCACACTGAATATAAGATAAAACTTTAACCATGTTGTCACCACTTACAGTTGACAAGCAAGCAAAAATAGACAAATCACCCTTTTGTAAATGTAATGTAATGGAAAAATAAGGCAGATCTATCAACAATCCCACACAATTCCTTTGGCCCAGATGTAGATTGACGAGGGGAGAGAGTGGACTAAATAAGCTGTCCGCAGGAATGGTTATGTTCGTGGGTTTGTAATGGCAAACCAGCCTGTGTTGCCAAAATATACCTTTCTGAATTTTGCTGCGAAGTGCTGGTCAGTCTGCTGGTGCAATGTGTCAGAGGGCAGGGTGTCTAATTGGGAGCAGTTGGTGGGATGTGGCTGAGGTCATATCAAAAGAGCAATAAGTGAAGTACCACAAACTTTTGCCAAGAAAAAAATGAAAGCCAAACAAAATAACATGTTCTTTCTGTGTTTGATGGTCCTTTTCCTCTCATACCAACATATGGTTAACATTGGTGGTTTGGAGTGAAATGTTTCACTGGTTACTGGATGGATTGCTGCAGAATGTGTGACATTCATGTACCCCTCAGGATGAAGTGTAGTATCTTTGGTGATCAACATTGGAATTAGTCCATTAGCTTCAAAACTAATACTCAAGCAAATGTTAACATGTGTTACCATTTACATTGCAGTTATTGTATTCTGAAGAGTTTCTCAATTTATTTCCAGAATAAAACAATATTGCTAATAAATTAACCCGAGTAATTGTCTCTGAATTAGAGATGCATGTCTTCATCCTGAATGAGTCACAATCAAGGGGTGAGTCTGCCTCAAACTAAGTAGCCTTGTTGAACGGTGTCCTACCCTCTTTCTCTGTAACTTAACCTCATAAGTAACTGGCCATTCAGAACAGGTAAAACCTGTTTAGTCTTTGGACATGGTCTGATAACAAATTGTACTTCCATTTTTAGTTTACCGGAACTTCAAAAACAATCATGCTCAAATCAGTCCAAAATTACAGCATTCTATGCAAATTAGCAGAGATTACTCCTTTCTGACACAAAACACAGTCCTTGGCTGCACCTCAGTATCCGAGTGTTCCATAAATATCACAAACAGGAGAGGTGAAAACGGAAACCCACAGTGAATGCGCTTGATTAAGGCACAGAATGTGAAAACTGTTCTAAGAGTGGGCTGCTTTCAAAAAACTCTGCACTCCACACTCTCGCAGCACTTCCTGCAGAATACTCTACCTCAGGAAACACAGTGGCAAAGATTTCCCAGATACCAAATACATGTACAGGTGATGAAACTTATTTCCAAGATAGGCTAAATAGCTGCTGCACCAGAGGAAGCTCATATTGTGAATCCTGGTACTAACTGGCATAACATGATCTACAGTAAATTATCAAAGTTATGTACTTAGCAAACTGAATCAACTTTTTAGTCTTTTTAATTTGGTGAATTATATGTCCAGTCATTTTGCTGTCTGGTCTAATCATCCTGGACCTTTCTATAATGTTCATCACAACAGTTATTGTCCTTCCACCAGAGAAAATGCAGCCGTCCTGTCCACTTGCTCCTGCAAAAAATTCTGTGAAAAGTGTGTGATGTAACCTAAGAGGCAAACTGTGGTTCTTTCTGCAACTAATTCAGAGATAGCTATCTCACCTAACTGAAAAGACAGAACTTTGTCTTTGTCTTTGCCAGAGTCAGAATATAAGATCACCATCAAATTTTCAGAACCTGTCGAGCCTCCTTAGACAGGAGGAACAGAAGAAATGCTTTAAAACAACTGGGCGATCTTTCTTTAAGGTTCATCAATCATAGTGCTGTTGTTGCCTAAATCACAGATGGGACAGTGGATATGAACCCTCGTCTCTGGCGTGAAGGTCATACACTAAACCCACTATCCACCTTAACCACTTTCTGCTGCAATCATTAATTATAATGTAATGTAACGGCTCACTGTTACTGCTTTCAGTTTTGGCTGGTGAAACATACACTTTGGGTTGAGTGTGAGCTCTTACCAGATGGTCCAGAGGTTATCAAGAGAGTTACATGTGTAACTATGGTTGTTTTTTGAGTGACCATTGGAAATATATTGAGTTTGTTTGATTGCAGCGATTTAGCAGTTGTCAGTTACCATTTGTTTGCCATCCAATTTGCTGGATACACAGTGAAAAACACAAGAGCTTTGAATCCATTCAATGAGATTTGACTGACCAATAACAATTTTTTGTCAGCGTACCTGAAACTCCAATCTGACCATTAAAACTCATGTTCAGTCTCTCTTCTCTCCTAATTTGTGTCCGTCTCTCTCCCTCACACACACACACACACACACACACACACACACACACACACACATGCGTCAGTTGTCATTGTCTGTCCCCTGTGGTCTGTGTTCCACAGAAACATCACCTGCCATCTGGTCTGGCAGTTCAGGCACTAAGACAAAACACTTTGCCTCTACTGCTGTTCTTCTCCTATAGGGATGTGAGGAGAAACCTTATCAGGCTGAAAATCAAATATGTGACATATAATCTCTGCTGCAAATGAGATTTATAATTTTTTTTTTTTTTTTTTTACAATTGCCTATTTTACTAAACTACCACAGTAACTTTTTGAGTTCAATTTTAACAGTGATTATGACTGTGTTCGTAAAATGTGTAAGAAAATGTATACAAAGGGAAATTCTTTTTTTATCAGTTCCAATTTGCCATTTTGTAAAAAATCTGCCTCACAGCAGATGATTTACAATGGTGCATCTCCCACCTGGCAAGAATTAGTTGTTAATTTATCTTGTGAAGCAAACATGTTTGCAAACAGCTCTGTTTGAGTGAGCAGAAATTAGCTTTGAGCTAGTTTCATGCTTGTGAGCTTTGAGCACCTTCGCAAATAATGTGATGGTGTTGTTGTCCCTCTGTTACAGTCACGGATACAAACCGCACTTCTAATCTGTGAGCTGAACCGTTTGTTGAAACAACAAAGGATCTGCAGTAGAAAGATACAGTTTTTGGATAGGATGCCAGAATAGAAGTCAATCAAAACCCTAAATAAACATCAGAACAATGACAGAAACACCAGGCTAAAATCATGCTAGTGATTGTGAACTAAGTAACTACATTTTTAACATATTTTCTCAGTTGTAATTCCAATAGCCACAGTTCAGGGATCCCCCTGCTCTGTGTTATCATTACTGTAACTTTACCACCTCCCTCATCTGGACTTATACAAACAACACAACAATTGCAACTCAGAGAAAGCACAGAGAACTGTACTGTACTGCGGGTGAGACCTTGATCTGAATAATATGTATTTTTAATCAACTTAAATATCAAAGTTGCCCCAATGTTAGACTTCCCAGGACAATCATTAAAGGTAATGTGAACCAGAAGTTTCTTCAGTGAAATGGAACATGAGGATAGTAGCTTGTTTATTTGAGGGATTAAAAATAGAATTTTAGATACAATGGGATGTTACCTGAGTTTTCAGAGGAGATGTCAGCTTCCACATGCACCTCCCTTGTTACACCAAGAGAAGTACGCTCTTGGTTAAAATAAGGTCTTAATCACATTTTTAGTTTTTCATAGGTTTACTATGAAAACCAAACACATGCCTCATACTAATCTCCTAGCTACCCACTAGCCAAAAGTTAGGTGCAATTTCATAGGATATCACATGTGATTTAATATGTAACCCCCCCACCCAGTGTAGGATGAGTCATCAAAATACTTTATTAATTAAGAGGAATAGAAAAGGTAGGAATTTTGTTAAAAAGAGAAAAAAAAACAGTCAGAATAATTATTTGATATAGATTCAATATGTAACAAAAGATAACTGAAAAGTTAACACAGACAGACAGAGACAGAGACATTGAATTAGAAATTGGAAAATGTTACATTGAACTTACAGCCAACATTTTACATTATATGATATGCACGACTGCGTATTTAGTGTGGCTAAATGCCAATGAATGCTTGAGTGTGGATACAGAAAAACTGTGAGATAGATATTTGGACCAACTCAGTAATAGCTTGTGACAAGTCCTGCATGCTAAGGCTGATATAGTACGTGTGTGTTTTTCTTGCAGTAGAATTTGAGCAGTCATGCAGGGATTCAAAATCGACAGTTGTTAGCCTGCATTTGTGGTTTTGTGTATTTGTAGGGTTGTGTCCAAAGTGCTGTACACAGCTGTGTGTTTGTATGTGTGTCTGTTTCACACACTGAAAAGAAGGGTTAGGGTCAAGATGACCGCACTGTCCATCATGTGGTCTCTTGTCTATAGATTCTTACAGGTTTCACAGTCCAAAGTGTCGCCAAGTCCTGTCCAGTCACTGGACTGGAACTAACCTACCTTTTGCATGTGCAGAAAAAGTTCCGTGCAAAAAGCCTCTGTCAGGATGTTAAAACATTAAATCTCAGACATGTACCCTGCAGATGAAGTTATGACGTGTGCCTCAGCAGATATCCAGTGTGACATGCAGAAGGTAACATAACAATGTCACATAGCATGATGTGACCCCCCCACCACCCCTTTGGCTTTTCTGTCACAGCTTGTTTTGGTCATGCCTAGGCACGCAACACAGAGGAGCTGAATGTATGTGTGGTGACTGGCGTGAGGTTTACTTAGATACAGACTGACACATCTGGCTATCTTCAATTCACGTGTGATAGAAAGAAATTGCTTTGCTTTTGAGGTATAATTTTTAAGAGTAGTAGTACAGGAGCATTAAAGGTTTGGACTCTCAAGGTGGGTTTGGGAGGGGTTGCATTGCAGCACATTTGTTGTCCACAATTCCTGACAGGGAATTTATAATCTGTGTAAGCGTGGCCTTCTTGGAGAAAGAGGGCAGCAGAGAGACAGCAGAACTGATTTTGGAGCAACCGCAGAGAAAGAGGGCATTGCACTGATCAAATCGAATGCATAAGAGATGAGTTCAGTTGTTAGGGGGGAGACACAGGAACACTGTGGAGTAAACTGATTAAAAGGAGAACAACAAGAGTTCCAAGTTGATCTGACCTTCCTGCTTGATGATTTGCTACGGTTTCATCATTAGTTAATCCATCCATACAGTCCCAGGACATCAGATCACTAAAGTTCAGTTGTTAATTAAAAACCCATTTGAGCAGTGATACTTACACAACAATATTGTAGCTTTTGCTTCACTGTTTCACTATAAATCACCCCAAGAGATTATAATTATTATTTGTCATTTATATTATTGACTTGTATTCATCATTTTATTTTTTATTGTTTTCATTGTTGTCTTATGTTTAAGTGTTTTAAGTGTGTTCATCCTAACAGCAGTTCGAGGAATAATAATACAATATTACTAATAATACAAAGACAATTTGTTAGTGTTGCATCAGTGATTAGTATGAATCATACCTTACAAAACAAGTTAAGTTATCATGTAAGAGTGATAGGAGATAGTTCATGTAGAGATAACAGTCCCAAAAATAGAAGAAAATACTGTGAATCTGTCTACAAACTGTGAAATGTGTATTTATACCTTTTAGTAAATGCTTCAAGGGCTGTTAAAGGATATATTATATTCTATTTATAGCTGTTTAATAGAAACCAGGAATTCATTACCATAATCATGATTTCACATAGACATGTGATTCAAATCTGCACTGTTCTCTCTCACTGCTAAGCAGATGACATTCTGTACAGCTTTCTTTTCCATTTGAATCCCATAATAGAGCAGAACTAATTTTCTTGCATGTCTGACAATGAAATGCCTGATGTTTTAAAACTTATTTTTGAGCTCATGTTGAGTCAGACGTCTCTGTGTTTTGAACAATGTTTAACAGACTGCTTTGTAATCTCGACACAATTTTTGAAGCATCTGTCGCCCATTCATGCAAGACAAGCCAGTCTTGTCTACTGTTAATTTGCAAAAGTTGCATGTACATATCATTTTTTTCCTCCCATCAGCAATATACTTGACGTTGTTATGAGTAGTGGTTCCAAATTAAAACACCAAGAGATATGAAGGATTTACCCCTGTGCTACCACTTTACATAACTGATTTATAAACTCCTCCAGTTAATTTCGAAATATTAAATGGCCTTGCACCAAAATACACAGAATCATTGATTAACTGCCTCCTCATTTGACCATGCATTACTAAATTGTAGGGAAGATGAGGCTCTCATTTTTATTCCAAACAGAATTCTGTTTGCCTGCTGAGAGCAGACAGGATGTTTAATTCAGATCGTTTATTAAAATATTTTTATAGGAATGTATAAGCTTGTGTTGAGCTTGACAGTGGGGGTTTTTTTTGTTTTGGGGTTTTTTGTTTTTTGTTCGCAGACTTGATAACAGCATAGAGAAGGATTGGTTTTGAGTTAATAATGTAGAGTAAATCCTGCATCAAACAAGAATAATCTCAGACTATGGTTGAACCAATCAGTGAAATTACATCTTGTATTGTTTGGTCAGGATGAGAAATTGGCACACTGAGCCTTCCATGTGTGATAATCAGATAATCAGAGTCAGAGACTCTGTCCTGAACTGCAAAACTTGTTGGGTAGATTAGAAAATCAGGCCAATACACCCATGCATGAACTTTACAAATGACAGCTATGACCGAAAGGCTAATCGGTGTTCTGTCATGAGACTACACTTCATGCCACATCATTAATAGCAGGGGGCAGCTCATGAAACGGCTCACAGCTGCTTCACTTTAATGTTAGTTTGCGTAGGTACTGTGGAAGATTTTGTGAAAATGCCAAATTCAAGCTAACAGCGATACAAACACAATACTAATGTATTGAAAACAGAGCTGTACCAAAGGCCTCTCAAGATGAGAAAGAGAACAGGCTAAACACTCGTTATATCTAACAGAGGATTAGCATGTTATTAATATTCTGTCGTCAGTGAGGATTGAAGGCTTGGACAGACACTCCAGAGTCCAGACGGTTCGCGTATCCAATGGGCTAGCTTGCAGGTGTGCAGTTGGATTCACTGTGTAGATAAATTCATAAATAATTCTCTTCCTGAAGATTCCTCTTACAGCTGGCGGGCAGCATGAGGGAGAGAATCCATCCACTTTAAAACTACGTCATGGAAGGCTGTGGATTTATGAGATGAGGTGGACTGGATTTTGACTTTATTTTCATCACTCATCTTTTCCTCCCTCTGTGTCTCTTTCCTCTGTGCACTTAAAATCTATTTTCCGTACACGGTCACTTCCTTTTTCCTTTGGCTCTCATCAGTCAGTTGTCTTGCTCCTGTTTTTTCATATCAAAGCTAAATGAATCTGTGTCAGTGCTGTTTTGATGGGGCCGTTATTCTTCATTCTGCTTTATCGTGACATAGAACTGGGACACAGCTGAAGTATTCATGGTCAGTGGACAGCAGCCTCCTGGCTTTGCCTGAGGCCCCCCACCCCTACCCTCACATTTCCAAACAGTTATATTGGGCACCACTGCAGCACAAGGTGGCAGATGAAAATGTAACAAAATCACTCCCCTTACCAGAAAAGCAGTTACAGGGCAGCTATTAAAGAGAAGAATTACACAATGAAAAAAAAGCTTAGGGCTCACTCTTTCTTACTTTTTTACCCAAAACATGAATTAAAATTATGCTGAACTGAATTACAAAACATCTCCAGCACTGATTTTCTGACATAACGCGCCCAGCAAACATCGCGTCTTGATATCAAGTCTCAAATACTTTGTGTCCTTGTGCTGCAGTGTCAATTGAAGTGGGTTTTTATTGTCATTTCAGTCATATATGAGTACACAGTCAGACAAAATTACGTTTTCCCAGAAACAAGCTGGTGCTACATCTTACACTTTAGACAGACAGTGAGACAGGACAAGACAGAATCTATACACAAATCTAGAATCTAAATATACACATTTAGGATATTTACAGGACACGAAGACAGGACATGACTAGTAACAGAACTGGGTTTTTTTGGCGATGTAGTAAGTCACAGTTCAGGTTGAGTAAATACAAAGTATATGCCGAGTGTATACACAGTAAATATATAAATATGTAGTCTATATAAATAGAGATAAATATATTATATGCAGTGTATATGAAGTATATTTTGAGTAAATATAAATATATAAATTGCAGCACAGAGAGGTGCAATAAGTTGCAGTGTGCAACTTATGTCAGGAGTTATTCAGCAATCTGCCTGGGGAAGAAGCTTTTCCCCATTCTGGATGTACAGGCAGTGATGCTGCAGTAGCTTCTGTCTGATGGTAGTAAGAGAAGAGTACATGGTAGGGATGTGTAGTGTCCATGATAATGCTTGTGGCTTTGTGCAGACGCTGGATGTTGAAAAGGACTGTGAGGGAGGGAAGAGAGGCCCCGTCCTCACAATTCACTGCAGGGCCTTTCGGTCTGCAACAGTGCAGTTGCCAAACCACACTGTGATTGCCTGGCAGACGATTCTCTCAATAGTCCCCCTGTAGAATGTTGTCAGGATAGGGGTTGGGAGATGGGCTTTCCTCAGCTTCTGCAGAAAGTACAGACACTGCTTGGCTTTCTTAGCGATGTGTGTGGTGTTCAGAGTTCATGTGAGATTGTCTGTGATGCATACACCCAGAAACTTTGTACTCTGGGCAACTACAGGAAGGTTGTTTTTTCAAAGTGGAGTGTGTGCATGCAGATCTGTACCGCCTCCTCTCTGCAAATGATAGAACTGTGGTGGGTTTGACCAGCGGTGACAATGAGGCCCTGTACAAACTTGATGATGTGGTTTGAGATGTGAGCTGCCGCACAGTCATGGGTGAGAAGCGTGAACAGCAGGGGACTAAGCACACAGTTTTGAGGGGCTCAAGCGTTCAGTACAGTTGTGTTCAATTTTCAGTTTGGAGGTCCTGTCCACTATCCTGACTGCGTGGCGTCTTCCTACCAGGAAGTCTAGGATCCAGTTGCAGAGAATGGTGTTTAGGCTGAACTCAACTAGTTTCCTTACTAATTGCTGGGGGATGATGGTGTTGAATACTGAATGAACGAGCAGCATTCAAATAGGTGTCCTTTCTGTTCAAATGTGTGAGAGCCAGGCGAATGGCGGTGGTGATGGCATCGTCTGTGGAATGGTTGGGATGACACACAAATACAGCCATCCCCATTGCAGGAGAGTGGAGCAGGTCTGAAGTTGATGATAGCTTGTATGCCCTAAGGGGGCCGTGTGTTCTTGGTGTCTGTGAAGTGGCTGTGGATTGTTTGGGCACAAGTACGTTTTGCTGTTTTTATGGCCATGGGACAGCTCAGGACAGCTTCTCTCATGCCTCGGTCTCTGACCTATAAGCAGAGTCCCGGGCAGTACCCTCACCTCTGCAGTCATCCATGGTTTCTGGTTTGGGTCTGTAGTGATGGTCTTAGAGGTGATGACATCCTCTATGTGCACTTGCTGATGTAGCTAGTCTCAGTTGATGTGTACCCCTCTAGGTCAATTAAACTCTCGTAGGTGGCTTGCTTGAATACATCCCAATCTGTGCATTCAAAGCAGCCCTGGAGAGCTGAAATGTCTCCCCCAGGCCAGGTCCTTGTCCCCTTCCGGTCTGGTTTTGTGCATTTCACTACACGGCTTGATGGCTGTCAAGTGTGGAAATAATAGATTTGTCTCAGAGGACATGGTTCTACAATTTCAATGTTCTTTAACTCTCAAATATAAGTTTGACATTCTGATTGCAATGCAACCAGCTTATACTGAAAGAAAAAAATACTGCTTTTAGTACACCTGTGGAAATAAAATTGTCCGGAGTACTAGTGATTGTCGTCATGAGACTACAGAACTGTTGAGGCAGGTCAATGGATAAATAAATAATACTTTGGATACAGTGTATGTACTTACCCAATTCTGCATATCAATAAAATGCTAAGTGCCTGCAAACACGTTGAGGCTAGGGAATGAAGGTGTAAAGATTTGGTTAAGGAAGACTGGACACTGAAAGTGCCTTTTAAATTGCTGAGAGTCTGTTTAATAAGGACCACAATATTTCTACTGGGGAATGAGTAACAGGAAACGTTGTGACTTTCACTGTTTGTTTTTTTTATTTTCAAAGAAACCAAAAAATCACAAAAGCAGTACATTAAGTCAGTGCTTCATAAACCCCCTCACCCCCACTGACCCAGACACCAAAGCTTGCACTTTTTGTAGCCAGCTATGAGTCTTTCTGTTCTTGATTGAAGAATATTAACGAAAATTTGTTTGCAGAACAACCCATAAACCTTCAGTAGTGTTTAGGTGTGTTTCCTGAAGAAATTCAAAGGGGATTTTGAATTCCGCTTTGGATCATTGTCCTGCTGTAGAAGCCAGCATGCATGATGTTTGCATCAGATATTGCTGATATTTGTTTAAATCAATTTCTATTTCTCTCTGTGCACTGCTGACCTGCAACAGAAAATATATTTGGAAGGAGACATCTGGCAAAAGTCTACTCAGGGGCAACGTTTGTTTGTTTTGGCGTATTATATTATTACATACTGTGTATTAAATACAGCGGATGAAGGTGTTTGGGATAGATGGTGGAGGCTATAAAACAAACGAATGTCACACCAAAGACCAGATGCAGCCTTAGATGCGTGCAGTCATATGTGGGACATTTTCTCTGTCTTCCAGATCTTTTCTTGATATCATTTCAGAGAGTGTGTATTTCAAGCTTGAAGCCCTTTGATATCTTTTTATAACCTTGCCTGCTTAGTAGGCATCAATTAGTTTACATTTTTAGAATCATTCAGTTGTTGAGAGGAGCTAATTGTTATTTAGAGTGACCACATGTTTCAAAGAGACTGATAACTTACTATCATCTCAAAATTGTGCATTGGAAGTGCATAACATTTCAAGACAGACTTATTTCTTATGTTTTTTTGCTGCAGGGATTTGTATGTGACTTCAAAAATCAACAAAATATCATTTGGCCAGGGGTGCCCAGGCAAAGCCTGTACTGTATATACAGGTGCTGGCCAGTAAATTAGAATACCATCAAAAACTTGATTTATCTCAGTAATTCCATTCAAAAAGTGAAACTTGTACATTATATTCATGCAATGCACACAGACCGATGTATTTCCAATGTTTATTTCTTTTAATTTTGATATTTATAAGTGACAACTAATGAAAACTCCAAATTTGGTATCTCAAAAAATTAGAATATTGAAAAGGCCAATGAAAAGAAATGTTTTTTTTGAAATGTTGGCCAACTGAAAAGAATGAACATGAAAAGAATGCGCATGTATCTCAACTCAATACTTAGTCGGGGCTCCTTTTGCCTCAATCACTGCATTAATGCGGCGTGGCATGGACTCGATCAGTCTGTGGCACTGCTCAGGTGTTATGAGAGCCCAGGTTGCTCTGATAGTCGTCTTCAGCTCCTCTGCATTGTTGGGTCTAGCGTATTGCATCTTCCGCTTCACAATACCCCATAGATTTTCTATGGGGTTAAGGTCAGGCGAGTTTGCTGGCCAATCAAGGACAGGGATACCATGGTCCTTGAACCAGGTACTGGTGGTTTTGGCACTGTGTGCAGGTGCCAAGTCCTGTTGAAAAGTGAAATCTGCATCTCCATAAAGTTGGTCAGCAGCAGGAAGCATGAAGTGCTCTAAAACTTCCTGGTAGACGGCTGCATTGACCTTGGACCTCAGGAAACAGAGTGGGCCAACACCGGCAGATGACATGGCACCCCACACCATCACTGACGGTGGAAACTTTACACTGGACCTCATGCAACGTGGATTCTGTGCTTCTCCGCTCTTCCTCCAGACTCTGGGTCCTTGATTTCCAAAGGAAATGCAAAATTTGCTTTCATCAGAAAACATAACTTTGGACCACTCAGCAGCAGTCCAGTCCTATTTGTCCTTGGCCCAGGCGAGACGCTTCTTACGCTGTTTCTTGTTCAAGAGTGGCTTGACACGCGGAATGCGACAGCTGAATCCCATGTCTTTCATGCGTCTCTTCGTGGTGGTTCTTGAAGCGCTGACTCCAGCTGCAGTCCACTCTTTGTGGATCTCCCCACATTTTTGAATGGGTTTGTCGTCACAATTCTCTGCAGGGTGCGGTTATCCCTAGAGCTTGTACACTTTTTCTACCACATTTTTCCGTCCCTTCGCCTGTCTGTTAATGTGCTTGGACACAGAGCTCTGCGAACAGCCAGCTTCTTTAGCAATCACCTTTTGTGTCTTGCCCTCCTTTGTACAAGGTGTCAATGGTCGTCTTTTGGACAACTGTTAAGTCAGAAGTCTTCCCCATGATTGTGGAGCCTTCAGAACAAGACTGAGGGACCTTTTAAAGGCCTTTGCAGGTGTTTTGAGTTAATCAGCTGATTAGTGTGGCACCAGGTGTCTTCTATATTGAGCCTTTTCAGAATATTCTAATTTTCTGAGATACTGAATTTGGTGTTTTCATTAGCTGTCAGTTGTAATAATAAAAATGAAAATTAATAAACACTTGAAATATATCACTATGTGTGGAAGGAAAGTATACAGTATACAAGTTTCACGTTTTGAATGGAATTACTGAAATAATTCAACTTTTTGATGATATTCTAATTTACTGGCCAGCACCTGTATGGCAGTACCTTTTAACCTTAGATCATTGCAAACACATCTGCCCCAATCGATAGATATCTGGGCTGATGTTAACATCAACTTATCAAGCAATGGACAGTGGTTGACTCATTTTACATATTTGAAATGTAAAAGTCAACATTTTTGGGGTTGTTTTCTATCTTCTGTCTTCTCTAAGTAACCAAAGTACTCAAAGTTTGTTATTCATGTTGTATTCATGTAAGGACACCACGCAGAAATCTTCAGTGAAGAAGAATACTCCCGTTACTTTTTTTTTTTTTTTTAAATCAATGATCTGAGGCATCTCTGAGCATGGCACCAAGTGTGGCACATTTGTTTTCTGATGGAGAGCTTTTCTTTTTACTTTCATTTTATGGGAAACCTATGTGATATATGTATTTTATTGTGACATAATAAAAGTTTGATTAAAAGGTTATTTTAATCTTGGCTATACAGACTCATATGTGTAAGGCTGTCTTTCCTCCCTTTTCCTTTCCTTGTCTCCTTACAACACCCATCTTCCATCCTGATGTTTCATTTTCCTCTTCCTCTCTCTGTCTCTCTCTCTCCTCCTCCATCCCTTCAACATCTTGTGATTCAGAAAAGTATAATGAAGCAGCAGCCAGGCTTATCCCTTTTGTCCCTGACTTTCACATAATTACCCCTTATTTTACTTGTAACATTTCATTTTATGCTCAACAATATTTAAAACTTCTTACCAGTCCTAAATGCTCCAACATTATTAAAAGTGGCCATTCTAAATTTAAGAATTCCAACCAACTGTTTCTTTTAAATGAATCCAAACTTTCAAGTATTTCTTTATTAGATCACCAGTGTTATTGCTTGAGAGTATATTTGTCTCAATAAAGCCAGTGTTTTTTTGTTCTTTTTATTCAGTCTACAGCAGAGAGAGAGTTTTATGAGCTCTTCCAATTTTGTTTGTATCTTATGCATTTAAGCAAACAAACACCCAGACACATATGTAGGCAACATTATATAATAATAATAATAATAATAATAATAATTATTATTATTATTATTATATTTTCATTTTCAAAAGATCAAATGTATGCGTCATACCCCTCCACATTTGGCTCAGGTGGAAAAGTCCTGCAGTGGATAAATCCCAGTTGACTGAAGAATTAACATCACCAGCTGTTTACCTCAATGTGCAAAGCTTCTAATATTTGTGTCCTAGCAGCAGATTTTTTTCTTGACAGTTTTCTAAAGGTTCATTTAACATGCATGGTAATTTTGGGTGGGAACTTGGCTACTTAGCCAGCATGCAAAACACCACAATGTTGTTTCCTACTGCTTTGACATTTAAAAAATTTCTTCTGGAAGGAGGCCTGTACCACAGCTTGACAGCAGGTGGTTACAATTCACCAGAAAAGACCAGGATGAATGACAGCTTTAACAAATTTAAAATTCTAAAAATAGCTTTTGTGAAAGTTTCTGATGAAGAAAATGCAACATTCTGGCTTGAAGGGCACATGCAATGCATTTTAGTGAGAATCAATTGCAATCATAACTTGTAACTTTTGATCTAAGACATAACAAAATCTTCATCTTACAAATGAGAAACAAAATAATACAAAGCAATAATGTAAACATTTTCACTACTCACTTGGTGTACACTTTCCATCTCAGCATTTGGTTGATTACCAGAGCTGAGGTGGCCTTTTAAAGTCACTTATCCTCCAATTGCTCCAGTGAATCTCCTCAGAGGCCAAAAAGGATTGAGGTAGTTGATATACTGTATGTGAAATTACAATGGTCAAAGACAAGTCGTTTTCTGAAATAAGTTTTTGAACTGTGTGGTAATGTAGATGAGCAGCTGTTTAATTTTTATTAATATTTATTACTGCTAGCAGATCAAAAAGCATGCACTGAAACCACTTTCAAAACACTGCATGAGCTCTAATGTATTCCAAATGGACATAAAAGCCCTGGGATTTTTGTGCCTGATTCAGACAGATGTAATTTTGCTTCTTTTTGATGGTGCTTTTAAAAAGATGGAAAATTGATGCTAACAGCCAAGAAGCTTCCATTTTCAGTAATGAAGCATGAGCTTTATCTTGTTAATGAGAAGTGTCACCTTGTGTGCTGTCACCTATCACGATTCCAGCTTATGGCTCTGGATGATGTCTACTTGGCAATTGGATAATTTATGTGATGCTACAATTACCCTCTTTCTCAATCTTTCTGTTTGTCTCTCGCTTGCTTGCTCTCTTTACTCTCTCAGTGGGATTCCGGGGAAGAAGTGTGGAGTTATTATCTTAACTGCAGAGGAGCTCAGTAACTGCAGGGTCAGTACACACACACACACACACACACACACAAACATGCACACAACCTAAGTGTAGCTGATATATTATCATATTGTCTGCCTTTTTTATTTTCTCTAATATAGTTGTTGTAATAGCTTGCAATCCACTCCCATCCACACAGAAACACACACACACACACACAGTCCCTCACTTACACAAATGCACAGAAAATATTCAGCGATGGGCCAATCTATCAAAAGCACATCATGAAATGTCACAAATGCGCAAAAGTTTAACCTATAAATCACCTCATCTGGACCACAACCTGCAAGTTTTTTTATTTTTTCAGTGTGTTTGGTACTGATAAACAGGGATGTTGCATTACTCATCCCTCTCTACACCTCGCTAAATGTGTTTAAAATTAACTGTCAAGAAGTTTTCCTGCTATGAGCTCAGTGATTTTTCTCTTCCCATTTTCCATTCCCCTGCCACAATGATATATTAATACCAAGTAGGCGGTCAGGACAGAACAGAATTTCATCTGTGTGTGTGTGTGTGTTTGCGCACGCGTCCACCAAAGACCATTATGTGAACAGGCTTATCTTGGTTGTGTTTACCATCGTTACTCTGGGAGGTTTTGCCCCCGTCAAGATCTCTGCTCTTCTTGCTCTTCAGAAATTTTGATAAGTGTGTTGTGTGTTTGTGTGTATGTGTGAGTGTGTGTACACAGATTGACAACCCCTGTCATCTGTCAGTGACACTTAGTTTTCCAATGATGCCTTCCCGCTGACGACAATGACTGAAAAGCCTCATTATCTGTCTATCTATCTATCTATCTATTGTCTAAGCACAGGAGCAGGAGTAACACTGCTCCTCATTAACTGCTGTAACCACCCATACATATGCATGAAGCCATTCCCCATGCTGCTCTGACTCTGTTACAGACATCCCATAATAAAATCAGTTTCTCCCACTAATATAGTGTGTAATTTAAACGAAACATAGGATTGCAATCACTGTAATCTCTGTGTGCATTTGTTATTGAGCCCCTCCAACCGCCAGTGTTTGGTATGAGTTTTTGCACTGCCAATTACTTTGTATTCAGAAGGAGTCTTGTCCCAAATTCTTGCACCAACATCCCCTCCCCCAAACTCTTCGTCGCTGTCACCAAGAAATGAGTTTCCTGAGGACAACATGTTGCCGACTCAGAAATGAAATTGCGTCAGAACAATTATGTTGATGTTCAACTAAAACTGCTTGTCTCTCTCCCAGGATATTGCCACTATGCAGCTGTGTGCCAATAAGCTGGATAAGAAGGACTTTTTTGGCAAGTCTGACCCCTTCCTGGTTTTCTACCGCAGTAACGAAGATGGAACGTGAGTGTGATCATTTACGATGGGCTGAAATATTGAGCTGTGTCTAATGTTAAACCAGCCAATGTAACACCAATGAGATGATAACAAAATGTAAAACATTCATGGAAAGCTAAAAAGAATGTAAATAAATTACAGTAAAACCACCTATTAATCACATTTCAAGGCACTTTATGGAGAGAGGATGAGACCTTACAATTACCGAGAGAAGCCAAACAGTTCTTACAATGAGCAAGCACTTTGAGACAGTGGAGAATAAAAAATTCATTTTAACAGAAACTGACAGAACTGGATTCAGGATTGGTCCAGTTTGGCCACCTACCTCGACCAGTTGGGTGGGTGAGGGATAAACTGCGCTAAACTGAAGAGGGCTGCTGCAACAAGCTGCCACTAGAGTGCCACCATCTTGTCCAAGATGGCTGTTATGCTCTTCGATAATTTATTTCAGGAACATGTTGAAAAATATCTTTTGTATTTTTTTTGAACAGGTAAACCTCCACTCACCTATAAGCATATAAATAGTAGTACAACACAAAGAAGCAACCTCTATCTACTTCCATTAAAGACACATACATACGGAAAGAAACACAGAAATAAACAGACAGTAGCTAACATTGCACCCTTAACTGTGAAAAGTTGTGTGAAACAGTGTGAATTGTTAATATGTAATATATGTATCATCACATTACACACTTATCTTTTAGGTCATTGTGGTTATTTATGAACCTTACAAAAAAGTAATCTCTCACACTGACAGTCAAGTACAGTGTGCAAATGCAGTATTGGAAAGAGACAGTTTTAAGTGTTTAATGAGCACTTTGTAGATGAAAACCACATGTATCCATGCAAATGATATCAATTGTCACATCTGCTTATAATCTCATGAACCATCTTTTTTTTTTTTAATCAAATGACATTTTCAGGCTTATCTCAGTCTTTTAAGATGATTACATTCTCCCATTGCTCTGCCTTCGGGAAATGTTTGTAGCAATAAAACCATCTGCAATTCTGTTATGTCCCCCAGATATACTTAAGCAGATATAAAAAGACACAGCGATGTTGCAGAGGAGGCTGGAGATAGGGGATGTGGAATCTTCCTCATAGGTGCAGTCTGAGAAATTTGAGTGTGCTGTCCCATTTGTGGCCTTACATCTGTTATTTTGCTGGCAGGTTTACCATCTGCCATAAGACAGAGGTGATCAAGAATACGCTGAACCCAGTGTGGCAGCCCTTCACCATCCCTGTTAGAGCTCTCTGCAATGGAGACTATGACAGGTCAGAAAACATTTTGGACAACTCTATTATGTATTCAAATGGAGTGTGAGAATAACATATCCTGAGGTATTTAATTTGTAATTTAGACTCTGAAGAAATGTGTAAGTAAGACATCACAGTGCGGACAGCATGGATGTCAATAGGCCACCTGATTTTCACTGCTATTTTCTGGAACCAGTGTAAATTTCATTTGCCTGGTTAGCTGAAGAAGGGCAGCACTTAAGAACCAATAAGACACAGGCAGACTCTATATGTGAATGACATCACCTGTTGCTGGGGCGGTCAGAATAATGCCAGCAGTCGGTCGTGGTGTTCCAGGGACCAGCACTGGTGTTATTGAGACTGACTCAGTTTTCACACAGCATTGTGTCATACACGCATTCAAAGTCAGACAGGACTGTGTTGATACAGTGTTACTGCGTACAGTGCTGCATGTAGTAACAGAAACTGTCCTGTAACATTTTCTTGTCATATTTTATAGGTTTTTATTAAGTATCACCCCTTTGGACATCTGAATGCTGAATCTTAAGAAAGTATTTTTTTTTTAAGGAATTTTGGCAAGTAGGCTTATCTACCTTCTTGTGGAGAGTTACATGAATAGATAAAGTCCTTTTTATGTATGATTGTTAAATGTAAAGCTGCAATCAGTTATCTTAGCTTAGCATAAAGCTTAAGAGCTAGCCTTGCTCTGTCCAAGGTCATTACTGCCACAGGTCAAGAAATAGTCCAGAACACAAAAGCTCAATAAAGCCACAATTTGTTTGCACTTTGTTTTTATTGATGTACAGATTAAATCAGATGATGATATAGATATATAAACTCGATATAAATTGTTAACTTGGAGGCTTGTAGCAAGAAAGACTTTTCTGAGCTTTGGAAATAACCTGGCAAGTTGTTTACTGCTGTTTCCAGTCTTAATTCTACACTAAAATAATTATTGTGGTTGTAGCATCATCTTTTAAGATATGGACATGAGTGGTATCAATCTTCTCAAGTAAATTTCCACAAGAATGCAAATGCTCATTCATAAGATGTAATGCTATTCCTGTAAAGGATAAAGCTAGTATAATTCTACAGTAGTTATGTCGTTGCTCCACTTACATGTGGACATTGATGTTTTGGGCAGCCGCCCTTCCTGAGTGTGCAAACTGACAGCAGTGTTACAGTGGAGCACAAGTGAGCTGTGTAACATAATCAGGTGAAGACATTTAAGGAATAGGAGGAAAAACAATTCTCACTCAACATGAATTATGTCGAGTGTAGATGTACAAAAAGCAGGACAATGTGAAGTCTTCATCTAAACCAGATGGCAAGAAAGTGCCTGGATAATTAATCCAAAAACACTCTCTTCATAGCAACTTCTTTTCTCAATCAGTCCTCCGGTGGGAAAGTTGAATAACCTCAGCACACATAAAGAGAAGTTCATTATTCATTCATTAATTCATTCCCTATTTTCAACAAATCCCATGAACAATGTGTTACCCTGGATCTCAATACATTTACAAAACTTTTCTACTCTGTCTGTGGTTCCTAGTCCCATTTTTCAATATTTCCACTAACGACAAAGATATTTAAAAATTAATCACAAATTCAGGTTTTAAATAATTTCCTACAACAGCTGGGCACTGTAATATTTAACGAAACTTACAGAAACAGGAGTAAACAGTGCATTTGCTGGGGACCAATTTCTTGCTCATTTGGTATGCTTGTGAATGATGGGTTTATGTACAACATGCAGCTCACTGATGTGTTTTTAACAACTTTTGGACAACAATGGAATGCTATGGCACAGAGGAAGAAAAGGCTGCTTATCAGCCTTTGGATGAACAGGCCACACTCGTATTCATTAATTGTTGATTTTCATCTTGTCATGGGATTTGTTGTCAGCAGCTTCCTAGAAGGTAGTGGTAAAGATCTGTGACTTGAGAAAAGACATTGTCATGGGTGACAACAAGGAAAGAAATAATGGTTTAGTATCTTTCATTCAGGTTATATCTCCAGAAGCTGTATCATTATTAACTTGTGTTTAGACAAAAAGATTATGTACTTGAGAAGTTGTGCAAGAACAAAGAAAGTCAATAGAAAGATGCAAGTAAGTGCACAAAAATGCAAACTTGTCTGTTTTTTTTTTTTATCATTAATTTAAATGAGACTCAAGGAAAAATATAAATCTTCTGACAGTAACACAAAGATCGAGAAGAAATCAGCTTCACTTTCTGTCTGATCGCACCGTCACGGTGAAGAACCTGTTGTATTTCAACAAAGCAAAGCAACAAATCATACAACCTTGCCTCTGCCACTTCTCACAGATTGCTTGTACACTTGTAAAAAAATTTTTTATTGTTTGTGTGATCTTGGAGGCAAGGGACATATAAAAAAACCCAAATAATCTTCTTCACGAAAGGTATGTATCCAGAGCAGGTTAAGGTCAAACTTTCAGCCTTTTGGCAAATCAGTACAAACCCATCTTGGTGAAATCAGAGTCAGAATCAGAATTAGCTTTACTGGCCAAGTTTGCATACACAACAAACCCTGGATCAGTATAGGTCCTGGAAGAAGGGAGGATAAGCTCCAACGATCCTCTCTGCAGTCCTGATTGTCCATTGCAGTCTGGCCCTGTCCTGTTGGCTGACTGACCCAAACCAGATAGTGATGGATGTGCAGATGACAAACTGAATGATGGCTGAGTAGAAAGTGATCAGCAGCTCTATTAGGCAGGTTAAACTTCATTGCGGGGGTATAACCTCTGCTGGGCCTTTTTCTGGGTTGAGTCTATGTGGAGAGACCACTTTAGGTCCTGTGAAATGGTAGATCCCAGGAACCTAAAGGAATTTATTGTGGACACGGTGTTGTTCCGGACAGTGCGTGTGTGTGTGTGTGTGTGTGAGTGTGTGTGTCATCTCCACATTCTTTTTGGGATTTAGCTCCAGATGGTTCTGAGTGCACCAATGGACCAGCTGTTCCACCCCTGTCTGTATGCAGACTCATCCCCGTCCTGGATCAAACCAATGACGGTGGTGTCATCTGCAAACTTTCACGGGGTTCTCTGAGGTGCAATCATTAGTGTAAAGCAATCATTTGTGTAAAATGATAAAAATAATAAAAATGTTCCCACAGCAAAGCAATTTACGTGTGTCACTCAGAAATTAAACAGGGAAAACTCAGTAAACTTCTCACACACAACAGAGTTTTGTGTAAAAGCATTACTGCAACTCCCCTAATATACTATGCTGATGACTTATCAGTGACATGCTAACCAAATAAGGTTTAATTCATATACATATATAATTCAACAGTATACTTGTGACTCTTCACATATGGTTGGTATTACACTGTTGATTCATGGCACCTAAAGGCTTTGATTCACTTTTCTGTCCTGGATGTGAAATTGCTCCGTACTAACTGCAAAGATGGCGTAAAGTGCGTTTTCTTATTTTTTTACTCAAAAAAATGTCAAGTTTTCACATTATTGACAACATCTGCTGTCAATAATATGAACAGGAGAACACAAATAAGATCTATTTTCATCTTTTTCAGGACTGTGAAGGTAGATGTCTATGACTGGGATCGAGATGGAAGGTAAAAGCATCAGTGCAATAACACTCACTGGAACCTCATAATTCACAATGGTGTTTCCCTGGTGTTAGAAATCTAAAGAGTTTTAGCAATGTGTGCTAAAACTTATTATGCAGCCAGGAGAGTGTTCAGGGAGCTAGACTGGGAGGCTGCTAGGCACAAAGATGGAAAAAGAGATGTGGATAGAGATAAAGAAATGACAATTTCAGATTATAAAATGTGGGTTTATGCATGCCTATCTGTGTTGGTGTTGTTTGTCTGCAGCCATGACTTCATTGGCGAGTTCACCACTAGTTACAGAGAGCTGTCTCGGGGCCAGAACCATTTCAATGTCTATGAGGTGAGAAATGGCATGGGGGTGGTTTGTTGTTTTTCTGCTCTTTTGTAAAATGAAGACCTTATAACACTGATTTGAATGATTTTGATATTCTAGTTTCAGCTGATTGGTTCCCAAAGGCTGGTAAATCTCTACAATCATCACAAATGCTTATTCCTCCTTTTCCTAAGATTAAGGAGAGAGATGTAGCTAATATAATAGCTGATGAATACACATACATTTCATACAGAATTACAAAGTGGGAGAGGTTGGTGGTTCTGGAAGTGTTCTTCCCCCATTCATTGTTCATTGTATAAAAAACACAGGACTCCTCTTGCTAGCTGCCACAGGTTTATGATATGGCCACCAGTTCGAATTATTTTAACTTTACCCATACTCAGCCACTGTTGGCATGCACAAGAGTCCAGCCAGTGCATGTAACAAAACCCTTTGAGGCTACAGTTGAGAAAACAACTTTCACACACAACTGACTCAGATTTTAAAAATGAATTAATTTGAGCTCCAGATTGTCACTGTTATCTTTAGTTTCAACTTGCTTTCAGTGATAGTAAAAGAATTCTGAGCTCATTGTTTTTTTTTCCAAAATACACGGTCAGTTAACATGTACCTTAAAGTTTTCATGTACACAATTCATAAGTGACCTTTTACTTTTGTCAAAGAACCCATTAATGCTTTCACTTAAATGTCTTGTATGTGTACAATATAGAACAAACAAAGAAAAAAATAATTTGGATGGATGGATTAATGGATAGATGATTTAATCTCTTCACCTCCTAAAATCCATTTTGATCTTTTCTGCTATCATAGACAGTGACACATAGCGTCAGTTTCACTGCATCAGCTGCCACTGTCATCAGGACCCTACTGAATTATTCATATTCATTATTAAACATCATTCCAGGGTGTGAAGTTGTTCTATGAGTACCCCCTTGATTATTAACTTACTTTTCTCATCACTGGCAGGTTTTAAATCCAAAGAAGAAAGGCAAAAAGAAGAAATACATTAATTCTGGAACTGTGAGTGCAATCCCGTACTTGCCTCTGCATTGGCATTTATGGCTGTTTTCTCCTCTATATTTGTTGATGTATCATCACCTCCTACATCTGCATCCGTCTTGCTGTCTCTTTTACTGTCTGGCCATCTGTTTGTCATTTTGCCGTCCTGTCTATCTGGCCCTGGTCTCTCTTCCACCCTCCCTCATTGTTTATCACTCTGTGTGTGTGTGTGTGTGTGTGTGTGTTTGTGCTTGCGTGTCTGTGTGCCTGTGCATTCGCCAGGTAACTCTGCTGTCCTTCAAAGTGGAGTCCGAATATACCTTTGTGGATTTCATCCGAGGCGGGTGAGTGGAATAATAATTAGACTCTTCTCACAGTGAGTGTCAATAGCCACCATTTTGGTTGTTTGTGTCTTTGTGAATGTGTCTCCCTGTGTCTGAAGTTGATACTTGAATGAATTTCCCAGAAGCTCTTTTGCACTTCTTCAGCTTCACAGTGAATTCATATTGGCTCTGACAGGACCAAGTTTTCAGAAAGTTTGGATTGATAAATCTCACTTGTAAATATTAAATTTATTCAGTTTATTCATTTGCAATTACTGATTAAATTTTTTTAAACATAATTAGACCTTCAATATGAGGAAGAGAATATTGTCCCACAATGCTAATTAGTCAGTGGACCAATAAACTGTCTGTTTTGCAGTTCATTGTGCTGGTGTGCATGAGTGTTAGAGATAGTTTGTATGGAGTATACTGAAGTGTGTGATGCTCTTTGCAATAGAACCCAGCTGAACTTTACAGTGGCTATAGACTTCACAGCATCCAATGGTAAGTAACTGACTGGTATGTTTTTGGATACATGATATTCACTTGCAAGTATTTTCATTAATTGTGGTATGCATGTGTGTGTTAGGTTGTAACTCTTCACTGCTTTCCAGCCACTGCACCTGTAGACCAATTGTGATCCCCAAACCCTTTCAACCTTACATCAAACATAACACAGTGCTCTCTCATCTTGCAGAACACCCATGAGAACTTGCATTGATGATTCAGTTGTCTTACATAACCAGTAAACAGATTGTCAGTTTGAAATTTTAGTGTGTCAAAATATGCTTATTCTTATTCGGAGTAGGCGTGCCTATCCATCCTCAACTGGGTAAAAATTCGAAAAATCACAAATGACATTTTTAGCCATGTAGTCCACTACTATGGTCCAGACTGAAATGTCTCAAGAACTATGTGATGGATTTCATGATCCTTAGAGGATAAATGTGCTGACTGGTGATCTCCTGACTTTTCTTTCATGCAGTCAGAAGATCAAAGTTCTCACTTATCTCATGAAATATCTCAAAAGCTACTGGACAAGTTGGCACAAAGATTGTAATTGTAATGACGTTGGTGATCCTATTCTTCTAGCACCACCATGGGGCTAACATGCTGTTATGTGCTTTTGGCTGACATGTCTCAACGGTTGTTAGATGGACTGAAATTTGCTGAAGACATTCAAGCCCCCTCAGAATGATTTGATACCTTTTATTTACCCCTGACATTTCATAGTGCTATCATTTTGTCTTATATTTTTTCTTATGACGGAATACCTAAAAAACTAATGGCATTCCCATTAGCCTGAGCAGTATTTTTTGGTTTGTGCTAATTAGCAAATGTTAATGCAAATGCTAACATGCAAAAGGAAATTGGTGGACATAGCATACACATTAAATGTGTTTTATGTCAGCATTTAGTAATTGTAAACATATTAGGAGGCTGATGTTAGAATGTAGCTCAAAGCCCCACAGTGCTGCAGTTATGTAGACTTTTGTAACTTTTCTGTTTGTGTAAAACTTGAACAAACAAGATACAATATTTTCAATAGTATACTTGCTGGAATATGGATTTTTGAGCTTTTTAGAGCCAGACTCAGTGTTTTCTTCTGCTTCCAGTCTTTGTGCTAAGCTAAGCGAATCACTACCTCTACTTTTCTGTCTGGCATATGGACATTGGTAACAATAATATCACTGACCTCTTGAAAGAAATTAATTTAATAATAATAGTTAATTAATAATAACTAGTATATTTTTTTTATCTGTGGAAGAGATCACAATATGGAGGGCCTCCAACATGCCATAATTTTTCTTCCCCTTCTGAAATCAAAATGATATGAGTTGAGTTTTGTGTTTTTAATTATTACAGAGAGAAAAGTTTAGAGTATAACACCTCAGAGTGAAAGGCAATTGTTCCCTTTCCCATCTATCAAATAATATGACCTTTCTTCATTTTTCATGGCAGGGACACACACTTGTGATGGTGGGCACACTGCTGTCTTGAAGAGATTGTTACATTTAGGCTTTTATTTTCACATGGTGGAAAGTGCAGTCAACCTTGTAAGGTGCACAGGGTGTGGTGAATGCATTTGTTTGTGGCCAGAAATGCGAGGTACACCTGTGGCACAGTAGGAAGCTAGATGGGATTGGCGGAATACATTACCAGTAGGTGTGATGGGAGCAGGCATCTATCGTGGCTAATCAAATCACCCCCTCCCTTTCACCCCCTGTAAAAGCAGGGCACTCATCTCATGATGGAGGAGAGAGTCCAGACAAGCTTACCCAGGGGAGAGAAAAGTTGCACAATATTTTCATGTGTACACTAATTTTACTGTCGCCAGTTCTGAAGCAGTTGTAAAAGATATTTACATGATTGCATGAACTGATAACTCCCCATAATAATCTTGTTTACATAATTCTTTGGTTTTCCATTTTTACAGCCACAGTTCTTTACATGTTTTATCACATCCATAGTCTGTCTCTAATGCAATTAAAATGTAAATGCTGTGCTACTTTTTGGAAATCTGTAGAAAAAAGGAGATAAAGCATACGATTTTTTTCTTATCATCCATGTGACCGTTTTGTGTGTGTGTCCTCTAAGGTAACCCATCCCAGCCCACGTCCCTCCACTATATGAGTCCCTACCAGATGAATGCATATGCCATGGCTCTGAAAGCAGTGGGTGAGATTATCCAGGACTATGACAGTGACAAGCTCTTTCCTGCCTATGGCTTTGGAGCTAAGATGCCCCCTGATGGCAAAATCTCCCATGCATTCCCACTGGTGAGAAACACACACACAAACACAAACACAAACCTATGAATTTTCACATACAAGACACACATGCATACTTCACTCATAGCAGGGTGTGGCTTGGCCCAGGAGTTGTCCCTGCGACAACAGCTGGTCACGCTAGTTGAGAAGTTGGCTCATCTGCTTACCAGCAGGATTCTCCCAGCACCCCCTGCACATCCTCCTGAGGGATGAGGGCAACCTGTCAGAAACCACTAGATGTTAAGCTGAAGTGAAGCCAAGTCTGTACTGACATTATCAAAATCACAATTATTCACTCACACGTTCACAGTGCTGCTTATTTTAAGGGTTTACTGGTTGTGATCAAAACACAAAAGGGAGTAAATAGTCACAATGAGAATCAGTTTAAAGTGCCCTGTGGAATTTTCATCCATTTTTTTGTTTCAATTCACCCCTATTCACCATATCATTGAGGCTGACATTAAGGCCATTTCCTGCTTTATTAAATAGTTTTCTTCAGTGTAAATGAAACCAGCAATGCATTGTCATTTTTTTATATATTTTATTATATTATATTTATATATATATATTTTTTTGATATCATAACTCCACAACTGATGTAAAACTTAATCACCAAACCAACCAAATTGTAGTTTATGATTTGTATTACCTTGTCAGAGAGTTCTTTACTTATTGTGAAAACAAAGTCCCATGCTATATCATACAAAAATATACAAAAAATAGTCAATAATGAACCTGTTTATCGTACTGCTCCTACATTAGATATATGAAAGAACCCTGTGGATTTCATTAATGTGCTGTATGCTGTCTTTTGCAGAGTGGGGACAATGATAATCCCAACTGTGTGGGAATAGAGGGGGTTCTTGAGGCCTATTTCCAGAGCCTGAGGACGGTGCAGCTGTATGGACCCACCAACTTTGCACCTGTTATCAACAAAGTGGCAAAGTAAGATTTGGAATTTATTCAAGGATACAAATTTTAATTTTTTTTCTGTTATCCAAACCTAGGGATTTTAATTTGTATTTATTGTGTCACAACCTGGCTCAAAAGTATGGAACACAGGAGGGAGACCACCCTCAGTCTGTAAAGACAGCTAAACATTTGAATTCAGTAAATTGTGAAAATACCACCAGGCCTGTCTGTCTGCCAGGCAGTATGTATTCAGTGCACCAGCTGTTGAATTGCTGAGTTAAGTCCCTTGCAAACACAACATGTGGCTGCTTATCAGACTTCCTCCAGGACCAGAGATGTTGTGGGCAGACCTCTGGTATCAGCTCGTAAGCCTCCAAATCTACATCTTTAATAGTAGAATAATTTCTGACTGTACTAATGTAGGTACTAATGTAATTCCAGTTTTACCTCCCCAAAGACTGCCTTAACCATTCCTTTTCTATGCTCCGTTCATCCCTCTTGATTTACAACAGCAACAGGTATTTCTGCTGCACAAAGATTAAACCTTAGGCTCAGTAACACTATTACTTGGTCACTGCAATTCAGCTGGCACACCATTTTCAATTAATCCAGCCCAAACCACCCTTTTAATTTCCTCCTTGTTTTTCCACTATCAGCATCATAATACTTAATGAGCCTGTTCTTTTGTATAGCTATTCAAAAATTCCTCAGAGAGAGAATGAACAAAACTAGCAACAGTTGCCATAACAGGACCCTGAGTTGCAATCCAATTTAGAACTCTCTGGCTAACGACCTACCCAGAATCTTATTATTCTTCACTCTAGTCTTCATGCACTGACTTACAGTGGATGGTCATGCACTAAAAACCACCAGAGTGAGGAAGGCAGCTGCACAAAAGGTGACGCCCGAGTCCATGGATGCGCCATGGAGAAAACTGTTCTAATTATTTTCACTGTAAGACTGGCAGGATTTTACAAACAAATCCTAAACAAATCCAAAAGGAGAAATGTTCCTTCATCCTACCAGAAAAAAGTAGTCTACAGCCCAACACAAGACATGACTAAAGCACTTACATCAGCTTTAATACCGACTCAGTTCATATACAGTATAACTAAACTTGAGACCAATTCACTCCCTGTTCTTCTCTAATGTCTCTCTCTCTTTCTTTCTCTCTCTCTCTCTCTTTCCCTCTCTATCAGAAATAAAGTGTAGTGAAATAAACAGCAGCTCTCCAGAAGTCAACCTGGGCAATTTCACAAATGGGGTCATTACAAGGCCAAAAAAATGGCCTTGTAATGACCCCATAAGACCTGCTGAATTACAACTCCATTATCATATAGCTGTATTTGCAAATGAGTGAGTGTGCTGTTTTCTGACTCAAAGACTCAAAGAAATATGCATTTCTACAAAATGTAGTTCTAACTATATACATTCTAAAATGTATAAGGTTTGGGAGGATGAGTTCCTTTTTATGTTTCCAGGGCAAAAACCTAATATTAATTGATAAATGATAAATGCAAACCATTGAAGGAACCTTGGAGGTCAGTAATAGCTTGATTTAGATGGAGGGCAACTGTACAGAAAACTGTATCATTTGCATACTAATGAATCTTCACTGGCTGAATATAGTCTGCACAAATAGAAAACAAAACAAGTGCTAATATAAAGCCTTGTAGTACAAAATTTGTGATCTTCAGGACCTACGATTCTACACTTAACATTCCGTCTGCTGCTGTAATTGCATTGCATTGGGGAAGGAGATGATTAACAACCAAAGTATTCCTGATCCTACTTTGTGGGAATTTAACATTGGCAGGTCGAAGGTGATTATTAGCTTTAAAAATGACCAATAAAAGGTTAATAAAAAACAAAACAAATGATACTTTTATGTGTCTTCCATGTGAGAAACATGTCCAGAATAGTGTTGGGTGCACTGAATCATAGGTTTTCAGGGTTTTTAAAGACACTGTTTAACACCATTATGTCAAGCGGCAAGTGGTGTAAAGTTGGCAAAGACACAAAACAGACAAAAACACATGCACATGCACATACACAGACTGTAGATACACACACAGAAACATAGACTCACAGATTAGAAGCAGGAGGCTTTTTGGGCTTGGTTAGCCCAGGGGTCTCCAGAAATAGCAGACAGCTATCAGCTGGCCTGTGGCGAGTGCAAAAACCCCGGTGTGGGAGGAGTTTGGGAAGGCTGTGGAGGAGGACTTTTGGTTGGCCTTAAAGTTCTGGCAAAGTATCCAGCAACTCAGACAGGGAAAGCAGTTTTTGTCCCAGGGTGTACCCAGCAAGGGAGGAGAGCTGTTGACCCGAACTGAGGATATTGTCAGGCGGTGCAAGGAACATTTTGAATATTGGACTTTATTGGTTGATACGCCTTTTCAGTGTTTCATGGAGGTCAGGTACAGTGCTTGTGGAGTGGCAGACCAGAGTTGTGGTTCCCATTTTCAAAAAAGGGGTCTGAATGGTGAGCCAGATAAGACAATAGAACATATTGTTTTAGGCCAACGGGATGGTGTGCTTTGGGTTTTCCTCATACTCAGCCATACAGCCCTTACCAAGGTGTTTAATGTGTATGTGGTCTTTTGTGTGTGTGTGTGTGTGTGTGTGTGTGTGTGTGTGCCTGTGTGCACATTCCCCAGCTGTGCAGCAGAGATTACAGATGGCTCTCAGTACTTTGTCCTGTTGATGATCACAGATGGAGTGATTTCTGACATGGTCCAGACCAAAGAGGCTGTGGTCAATGTGGGTAAACAAACACACACACACGCACTTAAAAAAAAAATGCACACAGGGACTGATGGATAGCAGTGCTTTTCCATAAGTTACTCATGCAGCTGATGGTCCTCTCAGCATCCTCTTTTCTTTTGCGGGTTATATTTTTCAAGAATAACGCTTTCTTTGATTTTTGCGTAAAAACAGCTTGGTTCTTCCCAGCAATTGACATTCTGTGATCACTAATACCCAGAAAAAAGGACAAATGACACAATGCACCTCAATTTTCTTTCAAGATTCAAGTCATGGAGGGAGGAAACATCTTTGCTTTTATTGGGATATCACTTTTTGGAGAGGTCAATACATGTTTCAGAAAGCTGTCACATTGATGTTTAAGACATTTGAATGGTTCTGAATGATTCTCTTAAAGCAGACATTGCACAAAATTGAAAAGAAGTTTCTATTTTCTCCATTGTAATTACCTCACTTGTACAGTGTAAAATGAACTGTCAGATATTTTCTTTCCTCCAAATACTAATTTTCTTTGCTGAGTTTTCTCCAGGTGAACATCTTATTTATCCCAAGGTTAAGAAAGCAAAAGTAATTTTGATCCCTCATCAGCATTCAGGATACAGAGTCAGATGAATGGCCACACCTGTCACATTAATGACATTAAAAATGTTTATGACAAGTCTGATTCAACTACTTTCATTGTTTTGTTTTGTTTTTATTTTGAATAACAGTTTTCATAAGACATTGCTACTGAATATAGTTTGATTCTGAAAGCCCTGTTGTTCACCCAAAGCTTATTGATGTCTTAATATGTCCCAAAGATTGACTGAATTGTCTTTCATCCTATACAGGCCGCATCGCTCCCTATGTCCATAATCATCGTAGGTGTCGGGCCTGCTGAGTTTGATGGTGAGTGTTCCTTTTAAGTAATAGGTCTATAATATCTGATCTAATTTGAAAACATGACAGAGGAGGGGAGGGTCACTCTCAGTGATGAGTCATTCTTCAGTGCCTCAATCATGCCAATGCCTATAAAAGCTGGGGAGTGAAGGGAGCTATATAGCCTTTATAAGGGTAATTTGGTGTTGCTCTCTTCTCAAGGCCAACGAGGGCCAACTGACTCTCTGATACAAGTAGCAGTGAGGGTTCTGAATCCAATACCAGCTAGAAATCGAAGCACAGCATGGTAAACTGCATCTAGAAACTTTAATGTGGAGGGGGGCACGTGTATGTACAGTAAATGACATCACCATAATCCATGACTAATAAAAGCGTTACTTGAACAATCTGTACGCTGTATTTCTGAGTTAGACAGGCTTTATTACAATGAAAGAAGACTAATTTTGTTTTCAAAGGATAGCTTGTCATCTATCCAGATGCCCAGGTATTTTTTATAAAAATACTCTATCAATTTGAGTCCCACCGAGAGCAGTGATCATACCATGCAGCAGACAGTGTTCTGAGTATACCTCACATGTGCCCCCTGATAGACTTTTAGAATTTTACTTCCTGTTTTGTTCCTTTCCCACTCATATGATTGCCTGCCCCACCCTAATGTGTTGCACCTGTACCTCATCATCCCTGCCTCTCCTCTGTATGTAAGTCTTTGTTAGCGCCCTGCTCTTGTTGGTTCGTCCTAACCATCTCTCCATGTTCTCTCAGTTTTGGGTTATCCTAAGACCACCCCATTCCTTAGGTACAGTTGCCACTATTGCCATGCTTTCAGTTCCTGTATGGCGAGTATGCAATCATAATGATAACTGTGGCAGGTGTACCGCACAATTATAAGTCATTTTTGAAGCAGTGAACTCATGTCTGCCCCACGACAGACTTTTTTGACTGTTTTTTTGGTTTATGTAGTCTCTCTTCTCTAGCTTTAAGTTTTACCACCCTGCCCTAATGTGTCCCACCTGTGCATTATTATCCCTGCCTCTTCTTTCTATATAAGTCTTTTTCGGTGCCTTGGTTATCTCCCTGTGTTCTCCAGCTTTTTTATCTCTTCAGCTCATTGTGTTCCCATGTGCTCAGTTTATGGTAGATTAGATAAACCAGGTTTAACTCCTTACACTGCTGCACTGTGTTCATTATACTGTCCAAACTCTTTAAATCCTGAGTATCACACATCCATACCAACTCCACATGAGAAGTTCAGTGGCTCATCACTGTGAGCAACTCTTTTCAAGTCATCATTTGATCAAAAAATATTGATCAGATAATCTTTCAATACTTCACATGTTGTCCTTATTTTCAAAGTAAGCATTTATTTAGCTCAAGGCTCCCAGTTCAAATTTAATGGTCTTCACAAAAACACTTTATATGTATACCTACAAACTTGCTGAACTGTTTTGCCAACCCATAAATAATATAGGAACCACTGATGGTCATATTCTGCACAGTGTACCTTTCAGTAAGACATGTAGCTGAGCAAAGCAGACAAGTAATTGGTTCTTCATATACACCAAAGAAGCTGTTCCCTGTCCTAGGAGATTTGCCCCGCAGATCAACGAATGACTTTTCAGTAGGGTTTGTGTGTGGTCTGCTACTATTCAGCAGGGTGTGACGACATAACGCCTCATCATTATGTGTGATGATCCATCATTTTTCTACATGATCAGTTGAATGGTGTAAAAGCACTCTGGCATGTCTGGAGGTCACAGGGTCAGATGGGCTTAAATGTGTGTCTGCACCTTCGTGCCAGGCCTAATTACCTCTGATCATTATTTGCTCTATCTTGAGTCTGTGCACTCCATGTCTGCATGTTTTAAAGCTACTGAAACATCACTTTCAGTATTGTGCTGTTAGTCCTACTGTTTGTGCCAATATTTTGTGGTTCTTCCAGAGCCTGCTTTGCGCTGAACCACCTTTCTGTGGTTTAGTGTGTTTGCCAGAGTGACAGCAGATGCAGGTGATACACTGTTGTGCAGGTTCTGTTTTTGAAGCCCTCTCAGACTTGAAAATATGTGCAATTTGGGAGCAAGCACCTACTCCTATATTTAGTCATAATTGAAATGGCTGTCTGAAAGCGCTCCTGTAGCTGTACTGTTTAGCTATTCAGTGGTCCCCTTGAGTGGCCAGAATTATTTTCATTTTCCGACTTGCAATGTAATTGTGAATCATTTTTGCTTCAAGAATGACATTTTTGGTACAAGAGGCATTCTAGCCATTCTATGCTGAATATCTCCCTTCCATGCTGTGTTCCACTTCAGCAATTACGTTATTAAAATACAAAAGAAACATCCTGTACCTTCTTTATATTCTCCCTTGGTGGTTCCAGTATTGACTCATGCTCCCTCTGTCATTTTCTGTCCTTTTAGCTATGGAGGAGCTGGATGGAGATGAGGTGAGAGTATCCTCCAGAGGACGTCTTGCTGAGAGAGACATTGTTCAGGTACTCATCATAATTTTGTTTAACTTTGCAGGTTAGACTTGAGCAGGTTTCTGTCAACAGCAACACCATGGGGGAGTTATCCCAGGGGGAGGGTGGCTTACTTTAATAACACACACTCAAATACACGCTGGGAGCTGCCTCATACAAAATAGAATGCCCGTTTATGGTGGGCCACTGAACAGTCAGTGTTCACTTGAGGGTTCAATACCATTCAGCCGTTCTGGTTTTACTTGTCGAAAGGTTGAATATTGTCCCATCAAATAGAAAATCAGTCACAAGGTTCCTTTTAACCCATTTAATCACCAACTTAAACTTTCATCATTCACCACACTGTTTTATCAAGTGAGGTTTGTGTGGTGTTAATGTGATTCATGGAGACATTTCTGCAACATCTACCTTTCATCAAGTCCATCCATCCATTGGCAAAGCCGCTTATCTGGGGGTGGGGGGGTGAACCAATCCCAGCTGGCATTGGGCGAGGGTAGGGTACACCCTGCACAGGTAACCTGTTTGTCACAGGGCCGACACATCGAGCCAAACAACAAGGCCTCAAACATAAGCATTAAATGTGTTCTTTTTCATTTACTCAAAACACAACAAACAAGCAAACAACAAACTGTTTTCCAGTCTGCCTCCACCTCTACTGGTAGGGCTTAGTTAAAATAGGTCATGCATGATAGTTTTGATAGCGAGAGTTGACTTTTTGATCCAAAACGAACACCACCCTCCAACCTCAGAGGAGTAATCCATAATGCCATTTTGTCAAACCAAAGATAAAGAGCAGGAGGACAGTTAGAAATTGTTGTGGTGACAACAGACTCTTTGTGGTCCCAAAATTACTCATATGATTCTGTTGTGGTGTGATCTTTGTTGTCCCTTTATTGTGACCATGGGATTATTTACAGTAGCCAGTATTTAAATATTCACTGAATAAAGCATTAAAGCATTAAAGCAAAACATTTCCTTCAGGCCACAAGACATTTTTTTAATGTTTAAATTCAACAGTAGATAACATCTCTTTCTTTAAATTGTTTAGCAGGGAATTTAACAAAAAGTAATACAAAATAAAAAAGTGAGCATGCAGTAACCCTTTTAGAAAAATTAATTTTAGAAAAGTGAGAACACAAAAAGGAAACAAGTACAATGGCCTACAATAACAATTCATTGTTGAATGTTGGTATAGCAGGGGAAAGCATCAGAAACAATGATAAATGAGTGTTTACAATGATGAATGTATAGTAGATAGATACTATAGATATTGAGATGGGGCATGTGAGTGTAGAAGAAAAAAAATACTGTGACAGTAGCTATTAAGATAAGGAAGTACATAGTTTTAATATCACCATTATTATCATATCGCGTAGAGTAAGGGTAATTGTTAATTAATTCCGAGATACCTAGAGGGTTTGACCTACATTGTGTTGCATACATTTTCCAGGTGCAGGGTCATTTCATTTCTCTGTGTTTACAGATACGAGCATCTATTCTAAAGGTGCACTGACATATCATGCTTTCACAGTCCTGTCTTTCCAGTTTGGTTCATTAACAGCAGTAAACACATTTGCATGCACACGCAGTGAACCCTTTGATTGCCTTTAATCTCATTATGACAATAATTCATTCAGCATTTTTACACTTTGAGCAGAAAAAGACAAAGTTTTCATCATCATTTTCATACTTTCTTGTTGTTATCGATTCAATATGATGACTGTCCCCGCTGCCGCAACATTAATCATTTCCTGTCTGTGATGAATTAAAATTGTATTGCTCAGTATAAACTTAGACTGAAGGGCAGCCGTCTTCAAATATTAGCCTGATTTATATCAGGCCAGGGAGGAGGCATGGATTACTTGGTACTGATAGATATGCAAAGTTTTAATAATCCCCCTTTCTTGTGTGTGCTAAGCATGTGCATATGAATGTAGAGGTTTTTTAGTTGGATATTTTAAGCCAATGTGATGGCAATTACATGTTGATTTCATTTCTAAATAAGGACCAATTTTGTGTAAGACACTTTTCATGACAGCAAACCTAAAATTGTCATCAGATGAATGTAAATGATGAAGGAGCAAGGTTAAATACACAGAGAGGGAGATTGAATACTATAATAAACCTTGAAACAAAGTGAATGGGCTCATTTTGTTTGTCCCAAGTTATGACTCCTAAAGGAAAGCTGCATTTGACACAGAACCTGTTTCCAGGTGCACTGAGTGTGCAACTGAACATGTGAAAAATGTTGTAGCCATAAAGCCATTAGTGCCTCTAGAGGGAGCTGTGTGAAGTCGGGTTAATGCCCTAAAGTGATGTCACCTCATCAACCTCAGAATTGAGTCTGAAGAATACAAGTTTAAAATGTAAAGAAAATCTGTGTGATAGAAGAAAGCTTACCAGACCACACTTTTAATCTTTGCTTGAGGTTAGCAGTGCCATGCTACATTAGCCAATACTTGGATAATACACCTGAATCTCCAGATGTACTCTGGATGGTCAATTTGCTTTGTGGATAACAGGGAAGAATGTGTCTATTTCTGCTGCATTGTTTTTTTTAAAGACAAAGAACTACAAAGATAAATCAGTGGAGTGCTCTGTCAAGTAATCTTTTAAGCTAAAATGTCAAAAATGTATTGTATAACCTGGTCTCTCTCTCTATTTCCCGGTTTAGCTATTTTTTGGAAATGCTTAGTAAGTAAATTTAATATTTTATCTGAATATCTAAATGTCAGACAGAGCAAGCCTTTGAACATGCTAACAAGGGCCTCGGGAATAAGATTGGCGTTTTTCATACAACAGGTTACAAACTAAAATGATTCATAGATTTATCAAAAAAAATGTATATGCCATAAAATGTATTATCTGTGTGTATTTCTTGCTGGTACTTTACAGGAGGTCATGAATTTTTATATATTTTTTTAAATATAGTACAAGATCCAATGCAGCAGTGGTAGGAAAAAATGTTCAAGAATCAACAGTATTAAGATGTTGAGCAGGTTCTCCTCATGTACCATTAGTCTGGAAATATATATTTCACAACCTTGTACAACCATCTTTCTCTATATTTCCATGTGAATGGGGGAAACTGTGAATATCCAACAGAGCTACTAAAACACAGTATAGCACATGAGAAAATAGGAGTCACAACTTGCTGTCTTGAGCACTGTGGGACATCATAAAGTGCGCAGCAGATATCATTATCTGATGAAAGATAAAAATTAATGAGGGGAGTCACTATGAGAAGAGAGGGGTGAATGTCACGTTGGTCATTAATTAAGGCTTCAGCAGCAAGATAAGTTTGAAAATCCCTCTGCCTGCGAGGGCAATTGTCAATGCTTTATCCACACTTTTTATTAAAATATAAACAAAAGTCTATCATTTCCCTCTGCTTCCAGTTTGTTCCATTCAGAGACTACATCGATAGATCTGGCAATCAGGTCCTCAGCATGGCCCGGCTGGCTAAAGACGTCCTCGCCGAGATCCCCGACCAGCTGCTGTCTTTTATGAAAAGTAGAGGAATTGATCCGCGACCAGCCCTGTCCTCATCGCCGTTACCGGGGCTACACCGGCATATCTGACGCTGATACAGCCACTCATCTCCAGCTCTCAACCCTGACCCCCCCGCAACCTCCCACCCCTCTGCTTATCTAAGCTCCTCACTTCCCGTACAATGATTTGTCCCTTTAAAGGAGCAGGAAGACTGACCCATGACTTGCCCTCTTCCTCTCTTATCACTGATGAAGCTAAACAGGCACATCAGAGTGATGCAGCGGGCGCTCATCCCTGACTCACCTGCTGTTGTTCCTCATCCTTCTCTCTCTAACTCACCCTGTCATACAGCATCGCTTCCCATTTACTGTGTGACAGGCCGGTGAGACTGAACCATGACCGTCCCTTTCCTCCCCACTGGTTACTATTCAGAGCTCCACTTTGTGAATTTCTCTGTTAGTTCTCTTTACCTGGCACTTTTTGGCACATAGAAGTTTTCACTCTTGTCCTTGTCCTCAGCAGTGTTGACACTTTCTCTCATTTGGCATGAGTCCCGGGAAGTGCACAACACAAAATTTAATCAAAGCTAGTCCCTGAATGAAAGCAGAGCCCTTGATGAGCAATACACAGCAGCTTGGATCAGGTGCTCTGGGGGTATTTTTGGGCTGCAGCTCGACTGTAATTCATTGGAGTAATTGGTCACCACATTATGATCCTTTACTATCGTCATTATCATCAAGCTGTGCCAAATCTCTCGAAACAGAAATAGATTGTGCCAAGCAATTAGTTTAATCCAAAATAGAGGGTAGGATTCAGGGAGACTCTTGCTCATGTGGGTGTCGCACAGAGGGCAGCAGACGAGTGTGCGTTGTCTAGTGTGGGGGTTGCCGTCACATGTTCATTATTACCAGTCGCACACCTGCGCACACACACACACACACACACACATGCACACACACACATGCACACCTATCTACCCCACTACATTCACACTCTCTTCACCCAGCGTGGGCTGAGGCTAGGTGCAGACACCCCCCCCACCCCACCTGCTGTTAGAGAAATGCCAGTCTCTCTGGCTGCCCTGCAGAGAAGTGGACGAGGAGGATGGTAGGAAGCAAGGAAGGAGGGAAGGGAGGAAGGAAGTAGGCAGAGCTGGGAGTAAATGAAAGCAAGGTAAAAATGTGTAAGAGATTGAGGGGGAAATGGAAGGGGGCAAAAAAGTGAGAGGAAAGGCTAAAGGAGTGTGGAGGATACAAGGATGGACAAGGTCACAGGGAACAGCATCCAGAGGTTTGTGTGACAATAGCTCTTTGCTGCCTTCATTTTAGTTTGATTGGACTTTGTGTGCATATTTTTTGGCAAATAAATCTCAATGAAGGATAAGTGCACATTCTCTAAAAAGCAATAATCCTGACCTCCAGTGCAATGTTTGCCCTATGCATGTTCCTCCCTCTCCCTTGCCATGACTTGACATTTTATCCACGTGCAGACTGATGCTGTGTAGAAAGTGGGCAGAGTCTGCCACCTAGTGTTCATGCTTTGTAAAGCTGGGCATCCTAATTATGCATGACTACTGCACATTCCTATACTGGCTCACAGAGTACAGACGCATGACCTGATGCAACCAATCTTGTCTATTATTATCCAAGACAATAAATTCAGGCCTCCCAGCAGTTCAGACAACAGAACCATGGTGATTTTAAGGAAATACAAACATCTACGTGAAACATGTCACTCTCTGAAGACGTTTTCTTAATGTCAGTGTGATGATGGTGGCTTAGATGGGTGTTTATGCTGTTTAATGTTATGTGTAAGTATAATCATTTTTGTAAAAGATAAACTTGTACAAAAATTAATCGTCAAGATTTTGCATGGTGGGGAATAATTGTGCTACAGTGTTCCATTTGGTGTTGTCATGCAACTAACTGTATCCCAAAAACAGAGAAATAGATCTCAAAGTATTATTAGTAACATTTTCATTTGCTGATTTCAGAGCTAACCTGTGTGCAGTGTCCTGCAGAAACCTGGTATGTTCAGTAACTGAAGCTTGTGAATTTCCCCATTGACAGACATGTATTTTTGATAATTTGCAATGATGTGGCTTATTCTCCAGGTCATACAATACAGGCATGTAAGGTATCTGCAAGACAGCTGCGTATCAGTAAGTATTCTGAGGGCACACCAACCTGTCGTGTGACTTTTGTACAAGAGCATTTTTGTCTCTCTCTTATCTTTGTCTTATGGCTGTATGAACATGTCTATATTCAGCATACTGATCATTGTTTAAAAAATGAAGCGGAATAAGTTTGAATTGTATATATAATACAGTACATGTTTGCTTACAGTAGAGCTATAAAAGTTGTGTCTCTAATAATAAACCTACATTGTATGTTGAAGTTTATATGAATGTCCAAATCAGGAGAATATAGAAGTTTGAGAACCACACAAATATCTTATTGTGTTTTGATATGAGGTTGGACTAAGTTTGTGCTTACTCATTAATTATCTCCTGAAGTTGACGAACTGGATTACAAGTGATCAAACGTAAGGCCAGGCAATCTCATCATTGTATGCTGAAAGATGATTTCAGGTGGCAAGTCAGTGATATTCTTGGTGATGATTTATTCTACAGCTCCAATAAAAATATCTTATAACTGGTTGATTCAGTAAACAGATTAAAGCACTCGAATACACAGAGCTGTAAATAATGGTTACATGTTTGCCTCATACCTGATTTACAAGAGTCTTTGCTATCCCCTAAACCTGTTTCCACCTTGGTGTTTCCTGCAGGTCGAGGTATTACTATTTTTCAGTAGCTACAATTAAAAGATGTACCCTAAACACCTCACATGCAGGCACTGGTCTATTTGACAATTTCCAAATATTCCAGGTATGCCTCACATGCAGGCTTGCATGTAGCCGCTACCTAAAGATGAGTTGGTATGAAAAGAGTAGAAAGACATTGAAATGTCAGATTTAGATAGATGAAACAAAGTGACTTTATCTTCCTGGCTGATATGTACATGAAATTGTATGGCTGCAAAATGTGTAGTCATGACTTTATCAGTAAAGTAATGGATACATCCAACACCTTTATGGCACTACTTGATTTTACTGTCCAGCATAATAATATGTATGTCTAAGTTAAAGGGTAGTGGGTTTTATAAGTAATTTCATTGACATTAATCCGTTGGTGTAAGAGCCTCCATCGTACTGGGATGGTGGATGTACCCAGCTGATGCTGGGCGAGCCAGCCTGGCATGAAGGCCTGGGGGTCTCCTATCCTATGTACAGCCCCCTCCCACCTTTTTGATATGATGATCATAATGGGATCCAGTCGCCAAAGATTCTCTCTCATCTCTCACATTTCTCCTCTTACTGCCAGTGAAACAATTTGTTCACTCAGAATGAAATCTCTCCTGGCTGAAATGATATTTTTGCAAAAAGATAAGAGCTTTCAAGCACCTGCTTCACTTTTAAATGTTTTCAAACTGTCTGCCACTTTCTGCCAGCTATATAAATGAAAGTGTAGTAACCTTTAATAATTTGATGAGCTCAATTGAAGGCAGTGTAACAAAGTTTAACTTAAAGCAGTGCACTCAGGTGGATTGACATGGGGTGACACAGTTTCCCCTTGGTGCTTAGCATGGGTGTGTGCCCTCGCTGCTGTTCATAACCAAAAACTTGTACACTCTGCTACTGTACTCATGCCTAGTTGCTGCCCCCAGCTTCCTGAACATGCTGAACTGCAGCTGAAGAACACCCAAGAAACCATTCGGGAGGTTAAATTACACAACTTCTATTGCCTGTTACTGTTAATAATTTAGCATTTTGATTTATATACATTTTCACGATGCTACATAGTTTTGCAAATTTACTTTTAAAGTTAAAAAGTTAAAAAAAATACTTCTTGACGTCATGATTTATCAGCTTTATGTAGCTGACAGCTCCATATTGTGGGCGGGGGGGCATACTACACACTACATACTACATACATGAAGCATACTATTCTTTCACGTGACATCATCTGTTGGTTGCGCTGTGTTATTGTGACCTGAAATGTGTGCAACACTCAATGCTAGGCACAATGTATGTTTGGAGGTTATTACCTGATGATGATACAAAAAACACTCTCACCTCCTGGCACTAGTCCTATCACACAAATCTAAGAAAAAAACACGTCTTTATATTGCACAGCAGCGTTGTCATGTTGAAACAGGAAAGGGCCCCATAATGTTGCCACACACATAGAACCACAGACATTTTTCGCAGCAGACATTTTGGCTTGTCATTGCAGGGAAAGACAGAGGTAATAAAATGAAGAACTAGAATGGCAGTCAGTAGAGTGCATACCTCCACCAAGGCGCAACATTCTCCTTCAACTCAGTGAAGCCTAATCTAAAATGTAACCCATAGCCCTCTCACATTATAATTTTCAAACCACATATCACTGTTCAGCCATGACTTCCATCCATTACTTTTTTATTGATTAAAGATGGGGTATCCTCACTAAAATTGAATGGGTTCTTCCTCTCCACCAATTTTTATGAAACTCAGTCAAGTAATTTTTGCTTATTCCTACCAGAACATCTGTGATACTCACATGACTGCACTGTGAGGGTCTTTTGTTTTTTGTGCACCTGTTTTTTCTCGTGTTGGCCCAAAATCTCCAGGTGAGTTTTTATGTGCCTCCTGTGTCTTCTCCCTCTGAGGCTTTCCTCTCCAGTGATCTGTGTGTGCTGTCAGAAGCACCTGAATCTTCACCTGATTACTGGCAAGCCTCTGCACCGGTGCCAAATCACCTCATCAACCTCCCTATAAAAACCCTGAAGCTCTTGCCATTCTTTTCCACAGAAACCAGGCCATTACTCTCTCTTGTCTTGTATTTCTTTGTGATATCTGCCTGTGGAGTAGCTCCCTTCCCTCTTGAAAAGACTCCCCCGCTCAGCTCCTGCCACACCCTGCACTACAAACAATTCAACCCAGCTGAACAGATTGCCACGTTACCTGCTCCTCTTCTGTGAATCCTAATGAGTTTACCATGTGCCTTTTAAGTCCTTATGTTTGCTTCTGGTCCAGTGAGATGCCAAACATAATGTTTGCAATAATAACTTATAAATAACAGGTGACAAATGGTTAGCAGTTATGGATTAGCCAAGTCATTCTGAATAATATTTTTTTAAATGGCTAAGAGTGGACTGCGCTCACAGCTCTGTGAGGCTTTGATTAGGTACAGTAGTGCTTTAAGGTATAAATGCTTCCTTCAGCATGTAAATTGCTCACAATGACAGTATAATCATGCTAAAAGCAAGCTACAGCTGAGGTTGACACAAATCAGTTTTGCAGGTATAGCCAAACAGCATAAAATGTTGACCTGATGATGGCACCAGAGGGATTGCAAAAGTTGTTACAGTTCATCCCGAGGGGAAAAAATTTGAATAGACTAAAAGGGTGTGTGGCTAACTAAAACAGTTAGTAATAAGTTAAAATGTATATAGCTGATGGAATAGAATATGTACAACATCAAGATCCTTGAATGATTGCACAGATACGCTTCTCCTAGTCCCAGCCTGCAATCCCTGCACAGGGATTCACTGGACAGGTTGTTTACTATTGAAAGAGTATATATATATATTATGTAGACATCAGCAAAGTGGAGAAAACGTGACAGAAAACAAACAGAAACACTGCAGTTACACAGAGGAACAGTTAGTGTTGGACTTGCTGTGCCTGTGACAGCCTATTAAACATAATGACTTAAAGAGCAGAGGAGTAGCCATGCCTGGATGTAAACATGCTACTCAAGTAGGTGCTTTGAAGCAGGCAGAGGTCAAGGAGACACATGAAGAGGGTGGCTTCAGAGAGACTGACATGCGGCTCTGTAGGAACTTTAAACAATGCAGAACGTGACGGCAGTGTTATCTGTCCAACACCGAGCATTTCACGCACCGCAGATGATTTCATTTTCATACAGCCTCCAACACCTCACTCTGCTGCAGCTCTGGACAACAGCAAGCAGATGCTGATGTCATTACAACATACTTTTTTTCTTTCATTCGAAACATAATTTTTTTATGAGTACGTGGAAAGAAACAAGGAACAACATCTGGCAAAAACGTGTGTTTTTTAAAGGGACTCGAACAAACCCGGTTTTGTGGGACTTTGGGTAATAGGTCAGAGAGGCTTAGCTCAGGGAAACTTTGGGCAAATATAAATGAAGCCTTCAGGCTTAAAAAAAGGAAGAAAAAGGAGACACACTTGACGTTTGCAGCGAGCTGCTTGAGGGCTATTAGAGTTGGACAGACTACTGTAGGACTGTAACACTTTTCAACAAAATTGCTTTAACTACTCACCTCAAACAAAGGCCACTGAGGCTTTTGTGCATATTCCAGTGTGGTTCCCTGAAACATTAACTGGAACTAAGTTCAGGTTTAGCTCAGCATGGCGATATGATCAGTTCTGAGAGTATGGAATGACTGACTTGATTCAAAGTGACAGATTCGGTTGTACTCGCTGCAAATTAATGGTGAGTAAATATTCAAGGAAACATAATTGTGTCAAATGTTAAAAGACTCAATAAAAGCACAGTAGTACTACCAGTAACAACAATGTAGCCTTTCTGTTTTTCCACTTACCTCACCATGGAGCTGCTTTATAAAGCAGCTTTTTGTTGTTGTTATGCTGTCACAGCAAAGAGGTGCTGTGGACGGAGTTATAAACCAAAAAGAAACATGTCGGAACAATCATACACTGTGTAAATCCATGTAATGTCTCTCCTGAGGGGTTGCGTTAAAGCCCTTTAAAGGAATAGTTTGATATTTTGGGAAATACACTTGGTATCTTACTGTGAATTAGATGAGAAAACTAATATCACTCTAAAGTCTGTACACTGAATATGAAGCAGCAGCCAGCAGCCACTTAGCTTAGTTTAGCATAAACACTGGAGGGTGGAAGGAAGAACTCGCCTGTTCAAAGTAAAAACCGTTCACACACCATCACCTCCAGATGCCACTAATTAATAACTCATCCCATCATGTTATTTTGATGTTACATTGTTTATTCGACACAAAAATGCAAGAATGCAACTTTTTAAATTGTCATTGGAATGCAGTTTTTCTACAGTCTAAACATACAAGATATAAATATGTCAATTATGTTAGCAGTATACGTAAATGGCATTGCATCTTAGATATTGTATTTTCCACATTTCAATCAAATAAATTCCACTAAAAACCTATAATCTCATTGTGAGCATGCAGTGCCGTCTTGAAGGTGTTTGACAAATCTACTCTCCCTCCTCAGCGTCTCTTGCCATCACTGGATTCTATGAATAGGCAGAGACACTACTTAAAGCCATTAAATCATGAGCTGGCCACTGTGGCGTACATGCTGATGCAAACCATTTTCAGATCAGAATAGACAAAGGAGGGGGATATTAAATACCCATGTTTTGGAGTCTGAATAAAGGCAAAGCTTTGTTCTCTGTGTCTGTAAATGGTTTGGATTAGGACTACAGATCCAGGACTTGGAGGCATAGTATTCTCTCCAGAGCACAGCAATACCCAACACTGCAGCCTCTGTCCTGGAAAAAGAACAGTATCTGGGACCTGAGGAGTTTTGGAAAACAATGGTGGTGTTAACTGGATTCATTATTACTTTTTACAACATAGTAGATCACAGCAGGAATAGGTCATGCCAAGGTGTAACCCTGCATTATATCCAACCCCATTTTCAACATTATTTAAGGTCAACCTTAGCCTCTCTGTTTAGTTCAGTCAGGATATACTAATTAAAAGAGGGGGGGGGGTAAAGGAGTTATTTCAAAATAAATTTATTTGATACAGTGCAAATAGTTGGAAAAGTTAAGAGGGTTGATAGGTCTTCTGCATTTAGTGAACTCCATTAAGATCTCATAATTTTTCTGGTCACTGGTCACATCTTCTTGACAATTAATACAACATGAATAATCTTCAGTTCATGGTTTGTTACGCTGTAAATAGATACACAAGTTGCTCTTCTATAGAGTTGAGTAGAATCAGGAGATAATTATCTGTCATTTGGTACTGAAGTGACATCCTTAACATAAACTTAGTAATTTGACTCCTTGTTATTACAAAATATTGATTTCAACAGCTTCAAATGACAATTTTAAATCATTCTTTGGTTTATTTAATGCAATATTCCACTTATTCAATTGAAACTTACAATCTGCCTAAACTACATGTTTGCTACCTAAAGCAGTTCACCCAACTTCAGGTAATAAACCTTGGACTGAAAAATGCAGTCAGATAAAAGGAAAACAAAGCTTCTTCATATATTTTATGGACCCGATCCACTTGGCCGCCAGCCAGTTGAATGCATTAGTGGCAGGGACATTGATCTCACAGCAGGTATTATGTGGATTTTGCATAATTTGGTTGGCTCTGAGAAAACAGTTTTCCCTTCACATTCGCATCAGGTATTTATTAAACACCCACTGACAGAGAGAGATGCCACTCCTCCATTAGACTTCAGAAATCAGGTTGAATAGTGACTAACCTATATATACAGGACACTCACACCTTCATATTGTCAATTATTCACCCCCCAAAAACCTGAATAGGAGACAGTTCTGCTTTAGAAGATGAATGCTAACTAAAGAGTGAAAAAAATGAAAACAGAATATTTCATGAATTCCCTCTCACAAACAAGTGTGTATAAGCACAATACTTTTGTTGACAACAGAAGACCTTGAAAATCATGTGATGAACTCTGACCTGGCTGTGTTTTTATTGGTTAAACAAATGAAAAGAGAAGAAGAACAAACAAGTGCAGGAAATATGGCATGTGGGTAATTTAGGTCCATCTCTCTTCTGTCTTCCCTTTTGCCCTGTCTTTTCTGCCACTGCTCTGCTACACTACTTTAGTGTAGTAGAGTAGCGGCAGCTGTGATGACAGAAACAGTTGAATACATGATATCTTCTACATGATGTTGTGTACAAAAGTAACCTCTGTTACATATTATGTGCGTCATTGTGTCTGAAGTCATGGTTCATTAACCTCCCTTGCTAGGTTTCTCTCTCACTCTCTAACCTTGAAACAAAACTGGACTCACTTCTGGCCAAAGTGCCATGTGTTGCTTCACTCTACATCCACTACCATCTAGCATTCAGTCAGAATAATATAAATACATATTCAATCAAACTTTCAGTAAATGAAAATAAAATTTTAAAAAGCCCGTTATGATGAAGAGGTCATCTCATATTGGGTTTTCGAGGCTAATAAATCAGATAATGATTCATTGGCAGAGGTTATTTTTTTTAATTAATACATAACATGAACCAATATTTTTGAAAAAGATCTTGTAAATTAATAATTGTTACCAATATACAGTATATGTTAAGAGTTTGGAATTTTTTCATTGTAGGATTCTCATTCATCAGCTGGAAGTGATGAAATCTGCTAGCAACAGCTGTCATTGTAGCCTGTGAGATCCTTGGTCACTCTCCATAAATAAGAAGCCTGCTCTTGTCTACCTCTATCTCAAATCACTGTTTCAAAATGTACTCTTTCGAATGGGAAATCTGCCACTGTTCTCATTTTAATCTTCATATGTGCTGTGTTAAAATGGTAAACTTGATAGGGTCAATTGAGCTGGTTCAGGCATATAATTTGGACGCCCCGATTGCCTCCCTCTATTATTGGCTCGTCTTATTTGGAGGACACCTCAGGACAAAACACTCCGGTGGGGTTTTAAATCCCCTGAAAACACCATGTTGAGAGGATTTGGAGGATGTGGCTCTGAAGAAGGGTCTCTTAGCTTGCTGCCACTGAAACTCAGACCTGGATAGGCAGGAGAAATAGATGAATGGATATCTTCAGCATTTCTGTGCTTAAATCCTGAAACTTGTCAAGCTATACTGTATGTGCTGTATGTTAATATCAATATATCTGTAAGTCTGTAAATAGAGTGTAAAAAGTAAGACTACAAAGGATGCTGCACTGTACACTGTAGCTCTGCTATATGCTTTGACATGAGCTAGTATTTGTAGGCAAACGGCAAAGACACCTAATCCATCAAATAGGATGAGACTTGCCAGTGTAACTAAAAGCCTACTAAGCTGTCTAAGAAGTGCATTAGACCCATAAGGGGTGGTTGTACAAGTGTTTGTGTTGGTGGCAGTAGCAGGGGCAGTGATTGGCTGGATTGGAAGCATTGGGATTTGTTGCTAAAAAGTCATTGTATAATTCTCAGAGGGAATCTTTGTTCCCAACAATAAGTTGGGTTTTCACAAATATGTGACATCCCTGTTGGTACTGTGAACATCTCAGGCGGTTGTCTAATATGTGTGTGGTCCAGGTATTACGTATGTGGTGGGGGGCTAAACCTGTTTACACAGCCACATTACGGGTACTTCTCTTCCTTATGGGCACAAACAGCAAGTCCCCATAAGGAAGACAAGTCTGCCATAATGTGTGTATCTTTACATTTGAGAAAAACAGACACTTCAGGCAAAGTGTCATGAAATAGATTTATTTCCCAAATCACTTTTCTTGGAAAACCATTTTAACATCTCAGTGGAGAAAAATCAAATATGACTTCTGTTTTTTCTACTTTTGTGGTTAAGTTGTGTTCATATCCCAGTCATTGCCACATGAAAAACACTGAATCAGATTTTGTGTTGTTTGTACTGTATGTATCAGTGACAGGTGAGTTCTGTGTCAGGAGAGGGGGAATAATCAGCTATAACACAAATTCAACCACAGACTTGCTCCAATCACCCAGTGAAATGCTGCAGCTTCCTGTTTACATGAAGGGGTTTAAAGCTGCAGTCAGCTGGTGGGGATAGAGGTGGTTATAGCTCAGACACTCTGCCCAACATGCCAAACAGTGTACAAGGGGGGAAAAAACTGTATAATTAGCAATCTTTGATCAGTGATCACAACAAATATCCAACTTCCACTATCAGCAAAATGACACACATATTTATTTATTTATTTTTGGTTAAATGATAACCTTGATAATTAGTTTGCCTGAAATTCCCGTATCTCCTTTCTCGTGCCTCTTGGTGAGAATGCCAGCTTTGTTAAGGGTAGGTCTGTGATTGTTACATCCTCCAAAAATGCACCCAAGAAGCACACATTTCCCCCATTTCACTTTTGGCTAGTTGCAAGCATTACCAAAGGAAATAAATCAATTTGATTCATTAAGTCCATCTGGGGCTTACATAATATGCATATGTGTAGGTGTTTGTGAGTTTGAATAGAGCAGCCGAAACCAATTAGTTTGTGGGGCAGAGAAAAGAACCACTGTGGACTTCATGAGACTCTGTTAGTGAGTAATCACTACGCTCCCTGCATTTCCTCAAACACAACATTAAAATTACACTTAAAAATATATCCTGGGACCTAAAAGTGGTCACAGAGATAACTCCAGTAAAGCCCAGCCTAACAAGATACTGGGACTTCCTAATACAAGCTGACTATTGATATGAGCAAAGATGTAATCTGTGTGGGAAAACAGAGAAGTGTTGACTGGATACAGTGAACAGCGCCACTCCTGCTTCTCTTTAAGAATTTTATTACGAGAAACTTAACAGTAACTCTGTCTGAGTTCAGGTCAGTATCCCCTGAGAGAGGTTGAGTTTTAGCTAAATGAGCCGTAGTCCATTTCGTTTGCGAGGAAAGCAAAACCATTTAGAAAATGTTAATCTAAACTTAAAATGTTATCTCTGACAAAATCTTGTCAGGTTTTTATGTTATGTAGCAGCAGCAGGAGGGATCTAACAAGTACAGGCCTTTTTCACAGCAGACATTTTGACTTTTTATAGCAAAAAGGCATGAAAGGACCCTGAAACTGAAGCAGCTATAACTTAGCTATAGCAAACTATTCATTTTATTATTTAGGCTTGTGATTCTCCTTCAGTGAAAAGGTCTGTTCAGAGAAAAAGTAACTGTTACACATTAAGCAACATTATATATCATAGAATTAGTAACAGTAAAAATAGCATCAATATTACTTCAACTACTTCTACTACTAACAGTAATATTAGTGTGTTTGCATTTATCAGCAGTTTTAGTTCTATTAGTTATAGTGCTACCAGTAATAGCTGTGGTAATTGTTGCATCATCCATAGTAATAGTGGTGGCAATGATAGTAACAGTATCAGTAGTAATACTGGTAGAACAATCTGTATTAGCAGTAACTGTAGTACTACCAGTATTAGTAGTAATGGCCATAGCCTAATATTTGTGGTAGTAATAGCAGTAGGAGCAGTAGAAGTAGCTGTGGTCATAGCATCAGTAGTATAGCAGAGGTAGCAATAACAGTAGTAGCAGCATATCCATAGGCGTATGGTACGGTACACAAACAAGAGTATGAGTGGTAGAAACATTAGCAGTTAGTACATTAGCAGTAGCAAGTATCAGTGGCAGTATTCACACAACCAGATAAACTATCAGTGGTAGAAGTATAATTGGCATTAACAGTAGTAACAGTAGCAGTAGTAGCCTATTCCGTAGGAGTCATGCAAAACACACCTCCTCAGTGTGTCATTGTATATCTGCAGCATAATAGGCACTCACTCTGCACTGTATACAAGTACACATTGAAACACTCCTGATGTTTACAAGCATGCTGAAAGTGGATCATTTATCCAAACACACTGAAAGGTAATCTAACCTAAGCAAGTAAATCAAATTTGGATGGAGCCAGTGAAGTGACTTCAGCCCAGCGGAGGTGTTTATATGAGGTCTGCTCAGCTGGAATGAAAGCAAAACTCCTATTACTGATGTTATTAGGCAGCATGTAAACACACTCACTTACTTACTCAATGGCTCCCTCATTCACTCACTCACTCAGCCACTTATTTAGCCATGGTCATCTGTAACAGGCAAAAAAGCTCAGTGTGCTTTCTAGGACTCTTATGAACCAGAATGTTGATGTTTGTGCTCTTATGGAGTTTTTTTTTCTCCAGGAATATCACCCTGTTACATTTTACCAGCTGAAAAACAATTAAGTATGGTGAGCCACTACAAATTACATACATACAAAAATTAACAATTTTAATTTATTACAATTACATTTGTATTACAATTTCTAATTTTATAAATTATGAAATGTACTTGAATGATACTACACCCCAAGCACTAGTGAGAGTATTATAGAAACATTAAACAACAGAGCATTGAAATGAACACAACACACGCTTGAAGCTCTACTGGGAATATTATACAAATTGCAAATTTTTAATGAGTATCAACAAAGTATAAAAAAGTCCAAGTCATAATTATTATGGAGATATGACAGTGATACACACTCAATATCTCATATCAATCACGCGCACTCCCTCTTTCCACTGACGCTACACCCCCGAGGCCGGCCTACCTTCACCGAGAGCCAATTGCGGCGCGCCGAGCAGGCGAGCCTTCATGAGCCGACCCCCCTATTTTCACTGGTTTCATATACCCAGCTCCGATCATGTGACGGTTAAACGAACTACCAGTCGTCTGGAGAGAGAGCGATAGTGTGTGTGCGTGTGCGTGCGTGCGTGCGTGTGTGTGGATGTGTGTGTTAGAGAGAGAGAGAAAGAGAGAGAGAGAGAGAGCGAAGAGAGAGAGAGTGGAGGCATTCATGCAAAGACCGTGTCGTGGGGTTATATTGCCATTACGCACTATTACGCACTGACAACTACTTTCAAGAGAGGAGCTCTCTCCCAGCGCAGAGGAGCGGGATTTTGGATTCCTCACGCTCACAGGTATGCGCATGTGGAGCAGGGTCGCTGGTGTGATTTAACAGTTGCCTGGCTGTTATTTATGTATGTCATTGTGGAGCGCAGGGGTAAGCATGGATCGGCTGAGTGAAAGGAAAGACAGTTGATAGATATCCAAAAAGAGCTTATAGCCCCACTATATGCTTTCTGCGTGATGCTGTCTCCCTCTCAGTTACAAAACCTCCACTGGTGCGCACACCAAGTATCGGCAGTAGTGTTGATTTAATACCTAAATCAGATAAAACTAACATTGGTACTTTTGCCTGTAATTTGTGAAGCTGTCGCAGACCGCAGAGTTAAACATGAAGCAAATCCCAAGAGAAGCTCCACAACTGGTTACTGACACAGCATGGTGGAGACCGGGAGTGCATCACGCTGTCAAAGCATTCTCGATGTTTGACGGCGGCAGGGTTACTTTAGGGCGAATGACTTAAGACCTGGCCAAGCCAAGATGTTCTCAAACTCTCTTCTTCCCAAACTTGTTTTTATCATTTTTATTTTCCATGAGTTATCGCCCAAATGCACCAGCTGCTGACCCCAGACCCTCGCTGTCATGTGATGGTATCTTAGATAGAAACAACGTATGAGTCCAATTCTTGGAGTTAGATTTGATCACTGCACATAACTGCACCGAGGGTTGGAAACAGCAGCAAGCAAATGTTTAATAAACAGCCGTCCTTCAACTTATCGAGTGTTATAGCCTGACTCACAGTCGCTAAAGTTATAATCTAATTGATCAGGTCATTTTTCTGCACCTGCACCCTCTGTCACTCTGTCAGGAGGTCTGAAAGTCCCCCGACTCCACTTAGGAAAGGGTTGCTTCTTAGTTTTACAGAAGAGGGCGCACAATCATTTTGTTCTCTCTTTTCTCTCCCCCCCCCTCTTTTTTTGTTCACGTAGAACACGTGTTGCCTTTTAAAGTTTTAAAATGGATTACATTGTAATGTTTAATCACCATAAGCCACTCACTGCATTTAAGGCCATCTGATTGTGTTGAGCATTTTAATCCATGTCAGTGTAGACATAATGCATTGTTTGTGGACTGTTTGATAGATAAAAATAGACCTTAAATCCTTCACTTATCATCCCACTGAAATCTGCTGAACTGACTGATTGAACCATGGTTTGGTAGCTGTTGCTCTTGATATGCTGAAGGAAGTTTTTTTAATTTGCAACTTCATTCTGATCTCTGAAAGTAATTGACTATATCTACACTTTATGCTTGATTGCAACTATTCTGTCATTCAGACTAGGCTGTAAGGGCCAAAAGAGGGAAAAAATAGAAAGGGAGAATTAAATGACAGCAGAACCATGGGGCTCTAGTGTTAGAAGTGGTGAGAAATGGGAACCCCTGATCCCATATGGTCATCTTGAAGACTGTGAACCAGCAGCTGCAGTATCTACACACAAACACACACACACACACACACACACACACACACACACACACACACACACACACACACACACACACACACACAGTCTTCAAATTTCACTTCTCTCACACATGATTGACTTTCCTTTTGAAGTGACATCAACTGCAGATCTTTTGTAAAAACAGCAGGTAGTGCAAAGAGACCTTATAATAAAACATTTCAGCCAGTCTGCTGCTTATTTTCATACAAACTTGACAGTCACATCTTGAGAAACTTACTGTTACTGTGTTGTCATGCAAGATTCTTGAGTGAAGATCACTCCAGTGCACAAACCTATTAATACTTCAGTTTCATTTAATTTACATTAATCACAGTTACAGTAGCCAACAGATGGTCAATGTCTTTTTTTACACAAAAAATGTGTTATTTTGACTGTCAGGCAATATAATAGGTTAGATAGATACATTTCTTTCATTGTTGTAAATGCTAAAATCAATTCCTTTTCTTTTGCAGGAAGAACAAAGAAGTTTTCATTAAAAGTCAGCTGATCTATAGAACAGCTTGATCATCAGAGCAGACCAGAACCAGCTGCCATCCATCTGCACAGGAATGGTGGATCACTTGCCGCTTGGTGAGGAGACCTTCCTGTATTATACCGGCTCCCCGGGGTCTGACTACAGTGGCCTCTGTCGCCACACCAATGTTGGAGTGCCAGCAGGCATCATGGTAACTGACGCATGTATCTACCACCATCACCACCCCTACCAAGGGGTGATGGTCTCCTCCTCGCCTCACCTCTCCGAGGATGACCTCAGTGACTCCTCCAGCCCTCGTTCTTCCCTCTGCTCCAGCCCTGAGTCCTCATCGCCAACGTCGCGGCATATTTTCGGCTCCAGCTACGAAAGCAGGAGCAGCAGGAGCAGCAGGAGCAGCAGGAGCAGTGGGAGCTATAGCTCCTCATCAGGGGTAGAGAGTCAGGACAGCTTGCTTGACCTCCTGCTATCACAGACCTCCCTTACCACCTCATTAAGCTCTATTACCAGCAACAGCTCTCTCTCTTCTCCTCTTTCTTCCTCTCTATGCCTGTCCTCCCCACCCTTCTCCTCCTCCTCATCCCTCTCTGGCCCACATTTACCCATGGGCCTGGCCTGGGAGTCCAAGAGGGAGCAGCGGCTGAGCATCATCCAGCAGCAGGGAAAAGAGGACTGTTTTGAGTTCCCCGTCTTCCTTGATGAGCTGCAGGATCCTGCAGCACTCCTCTTTCAGCCCACCCTGGAAGAGATTGAGGAGTTCCTTGAGGAGAACATGGTGGTAGCAATGGAGAAAGAGGAGGAGGGGAGTGATGAGGCAATGTCACCAACATCAGAGGACACTGAGGTGGATGTTTCAAGGACATTAGCAGCATTAAAGAGCTCAGATCAGACTGTTCCTGTGGCTCATTCTCCACTCTCCTCCTACACAGAGACCAAACATTCACCCTGTGCATCTGACATGGACAGCTCACCATCAACGGTGGATGCTGGTTGTCTAACTAGCTCCAGTTCTTCTAGTAGTCGAGTCAATGGGATCAAAGAGGAGGACTGTGGATCAGCAGCAGCCTCATCAGAAGGTACTAGTGCCACCACTAGTGTGCCAGTCATCCTACAAATCCAACCCATACAGATCAAACAAGAACCAAACCCCAGTACAATATCAGATGCTGTCACCCAGAAAACTCAACACCAGGAAACCCAATCCCAGCCAAACCAGGCCCCATCGGATATCAAAGTTGCCCAGCTCCTGGTCAACATTCAGGGGCAAACTTTTGCCTTGGTGCCTCAGCTGCTTTCCCCAGCAAACATTAGTAGCTCAAGTAAAACTGGAAGCACAGCTTCATCCAAATTTGTCCGGATTGCGCCGGTGCCCATTGCTGCTAAACCCACTGGGCTTGGGGAAAGCGGGTTGGGAGGAGGTTCAGCTGCAGGGGTCCTCGCTGGAGGTCAGCGGTACCAGAAGAGTGCAGTGGCAGACCTCATTAAAATGCACAAGTGCTCTTTCCCTGGCTGTAATAAGATGTACACCAAGAGCAGCCACCTTAAAGCCCATCTGAGAAGGCACACAGGGGAGAAGCCCTTCGCCTGCACGTGGCCCGGCTGTGGATGGAGGTGAGCAGAACCAAGCATCTTTATATTAGTTCATGTGATGCAAATAAGCAACGAGTCAAAAGGGATATCCATCATTACCCGGAGAGATGAAGATAAATTACAGCATCATTATTGTGTTGTACAAACTTACACACATTGCAACATAGATCTGTGCAAAGTGGATGAGATGAAAGAATAGACTGATGCAGTGCACTTGTATTAGATGCACCTGCAGTGTGAAATGTATGCTTGTCTGCACTACAGATATTGCAGAGAGTAACCAGGGTTATCAACTTCCGCTGTGGACACATTTACAGACACTCAACTAATAATTGACTTCCCCTGATGTCCGTAGACTGTGAAGAGATGTATGGAGTACTGCACATTAGTTTGCCTTGTAAAGAACTGTGCTATTTATTGTGGGGTAATTACAGATAAGAAGAGACTGTGGCGCTGCAGCAAAGAAAACCTTAATCCATCATGTGCAATAGCATGAAGCTGTTCAGTTCTCTTGTTTAACTTGCATTCTCGAGGCTGAAGCATGCTAGAAAGTTCTCATCCTTTTCACAGAAACAGCAAATGGATCAAAGTCTTTAACCCTCATTAGATGTATCCACTTTGTTTAAAGGACCCAATATACTGTTTTACAGGAGAGGAGTAGAATGGCTTGATGGGTGCAGAAATACAGATACAGAAGGATTCAGGAGGCTCTCCTTATATATAGATAGTTTATGGAAGCGAGATAATGGTCCATCTTTAGGGAAGTGAAGTTCAAGTCTTGTCAAGATGGTGAAAATTTGTACTTTCCTATATGTTGGCTGTGTCCCACTATCTGTGTGTTTTTGTACCGTGGTAAAGTTCTAGATTAGATAGAGGGCCTTTTGAAGTTACATTCGGACTTCGTCCCCTGTTAGTTATTCCACTTGTTTGTTGACTGTCTGCAACTGCTTCATTTACGCACATTCATGCAGTAGAGATAGACACAATCTCTCAGAACTCCCAGAAATTTTCATTTCATGATACTTTTTCAGACTTCTTGGCTGCAAACTGGCATCACTAGGGTTGTCTCTCTTTGAATTTTGCCTTCAGATGAGTATAAAATCCTTTCCAAAGTATAACTGCCACTTTTTGACCTTTTGGTCAATGGCATCCACCTTTATACACAGTTAGTGCCCAAGCGTGCACATAGTGTGTGTGTCTTTCTACACATGGACAGAGGCTGGGATAAGATCGGATAAGCAATATTATTAAGGCTTGATCATATTAAAGTTAGAATTCAAGTTAATTCAGGTGGCAGCAGTCAGCTAGTTCTCCCTGTGAGGAGGCTTTATTATTTTATGCAGCCATTTAAAATTCTCTTTTTTTCACAATATACATGATGTTAGTGTTCATGAGCATATTATGTAATAACAACTTGTTCTGGGGGGGGGGGGGGCTCATTAAGCCCTTATACTTTTTAGGCTGGCTTGAAGCCAGTTTTTTAACATTTAAATAATGTCTTGAAGGCATTTGCAGCATGCACTTTGGTAGCCAGTATATCTGCATCAAGCTATCTGATGAATTTGCACTTAAAGGAATAGTTCCACATTTCAGGGAATATATTTTCTTGCAGCAAATCAGATGAAAACATTGATATGCTCTCATGCCGTACCTTCACTGTAAGGTTGCCCAGCCTCGAGGATGTCACTGCAGCTTGGTAGAAGTAGTTACAACACATAACTCCACAAAGAAACCACAAGTTACTGTATTTACTTTTCTGTGTTTGTACTGATTTAACAAATGAGATATGGGGTGTTTATTAGTTAGCTTTAAATGTTTTCATCTTCATCTTCATGAGTCTTGTAATATGACACCAGTAAAAGTCAGAAGTGGGCTGCACGTTTTAAATATGCTGATTCTACATTATTCCAAACAGTGAGGGTGCAGTATAATTTTTAATGCAACATTACTTTATTTTGTCTGGTACAGGGATACATATAATCTAAAATCTTGCTGATTGCAGCTCAGATTTTGCTTTACCAAGTGAAAGATACAAAACCATGAAATACAACATACAGTATAGCAGTAGCTGTGTTGCAGTGGCCATTATAAGACAATGTTTCACTGGCAGCATACATTACCTGAGATGGAAACTTTGTGACGAGTGGCTTAATCCACTGACATACCTACCCAACCGAGTACATATATTTTCACCACATCCTTGTATGAGTAATCACATTCAGCATTTGACCATAGATCAGCTACAAATAGGTTAAAAACTAGCAGTGTACCCCTAAAACTTGACTATTTCTTAGCCCTGCCATATGTATAATAGCTCTTGAAACTATAATTTCAGTTTGTGTTTATTCTTTTATTCAGTTTGCTTTTAGACGGCCACTGCATTCCTGCTGTCAGTTAAAAAAACATGGTGTATTTTGCATGTCCGAACCCTTTCAAACATGACCTCAGCAATATGCTGTATTATACATTTCCTTGGTCTTCTTCCCCTGGGCCAGGAAATAGTGGTGAGCTGGGGAGTCAGACACCCCATTACCCTCTGTAACCCGAGAACAGATCCATGTGTTGGCTCCTCTGAAGTAGAGAGGCCGTATTTTATTGGCTGGACTCCAACGTGTAACTCAGAAAAAACTGCTTGGCAAAGGAAGAAACTTTCACTATCATTTCTTCAAATCCCTTCTTTCTCCCCAAATGTAGTTTATGGTTAAGCTCAGATCATTTACAGATCTGGATTCACAGACAAAGTCACATGTAAACACTCAAAGGAACAAATGCGGGAAAGACACACGCAAGCAGGCAATATTTTCAGCTCAGGCCTGCATTGAGATTTGTCTTGGACAGCTGGCCTTGAACGCAAGCAGTTTACAATAAAAACACTGCGATGATGTGTTTACTTGACATCTGTCATCAGGGCAGTGGCTTGTATTTGTCTGTTGATACATTCATCATGACATCAAAACAGTATTGCTGGCTGGTGATAGAGCTGTCATGGTGTGATTTAGCTTTAGATTTTGACACTTCTCTTTCTTAGGCCTCTGTCTCCAGGGAGGTCAGGAGTCATCATGAAAACAGCCTCTGTGGAGCTCAAAAGGACACAGTGGGTGGAAAAATAGTCAGTTAGTCAAGCTATTTTTTATGGCTATGTATATATAGCTTTGCATGCAAAAGGCAAACTTCTGTCAATTTTTATGCAGTCATGCATTAATGTGATATTGAGCCACTCACAAACAGTGACAGGAGACACAAAGCACTTTGAGCTGACAGGGGAAAAAAACTTGTTACAGTAATTTTCCAGGTGTGTAACCAATCCAGTCTCCCCACCTTCGAAGCTGTTTTTACTACGCTCTGTTGGCTGGAGAGCAGAGTTTAGGGACAAGCTAGAACAAAACCAGCGTATGTGTTTCCCACAGCACCCACACTAATACATATACTATGTGTCGCGCGCAGTCATGCCACGCTTCAGGTGTACAACCCACAGTTCTTGTGCAGAAAACACACTCAAGGGATCAACAGAAGTGCCCCCCACCCTGATGTGAGTTGTGAACTCAGTGACCTCGTCCACCAGCCCGGGAACATATAGAGGGTAGAAACCTTACACAAGTTGGATTATGGGTGGCTGGACAAAAGAAAAAGAGGAAAAGACATAGCAAGAGAGGGCATGAGTTTGGGAAGACAGATGGCCAGGCTATGAGAGGAAACTGGCACGTGATCAATCTTATCCAGAAAATGTGGATTTGAAGAACAATCACACTGTCTATTTGCATAAGTCACAACTGCATGTTCTGCTGAAAGATCCTCCCCGGCACAGTATGTTATAGTTGGGCTCAGGCCCAGTTTGAGTCAGAGGAATAGCTGTACATGGTTTGTATCATGCCTGAGCTTGAAGCTGATACAGTACAGCTTTAGGGTGTAATTACCATGGGGAACAAATGGACAGTCACATAGAGTAGAGCAGAAAGACACTGATGTGGTTTCTGTTTATTGTTTTAATAATGACATGCCTCTCGGTGTTTTAGATTATAAAACCCTTTCATTTATGTAAGAACTCCCATTTCATAAGTGAACACAAATTATTATTTGCTGAAGGCTTTTTCCCCCCATAGAATATATTTACTAATGTTGAGGATGAAGTGACATACCAAGAGAAACTGATTGCAGTTCTACTCCTCAGCACCACAGACCTATAAAGCAACTTTTGGGGGGGATCTGGGATTCACACTTTCCTCTTTTGTAGAACAGTAACAAAAGAGTTTCTTCAACAAAATAATAGCATGTGTCAATAGTAGTAATTGGATAATTTTATATTCCTAGAGAAAAGGTTAAATTACAATATTGGCTAGATCAACAGGCTTGTGTTTGATCTAAATGACTGGAAGCTGGCTGAACACACAGCCTTCATGATTGTGTTTACAGAGAAGTGGTATAGCGTCCTTGAAGCAGCTCCAAGGCATTTGAAAGCGGCAATCCTTTAATTATTCTCTTTCTTCAGTGCACAGCATCAATATCACAGCAGTAATCTACAGGCCAGACTATGGACAGAAACTTATCTTTTTTATCTTCAGACTCAACTGATTTCACTGATTTGAAATATAATAATCAATACTACATTAAAGTAACAAGTCTTAGCTATAATTTGAGTAGGTTTCATTAATATGGACAGAACTGTGTGTGAATCTCTGTCATATCGTGCCCAAAGTCTAGGGTTTAGTTGGGTCTGCAGTAAATGGAGCGTAGCTCAACTGGACTGAAATCAGATGACTGACTCGACCAGTCAAGAATATTCCACCTCGACTCACTGAAAGATTCTGAATGCTGAATGCTGAAATGTTGTACAGTGAGTTTTGATGCATTTGACTGAGTCTGGACCGGAGCAATAACAGAACCAGCACCATGTCTGAAAGATGAGGTGGTGGTTTTGGGTCGTGAGCTGTTTTTTCTTTCCTCCATCCTCTTTCCATCGTTTTGATAGAGGTTGTTTCATCCCTCCACAGGATTTTGTTCCAGAACTCTACCCATTTCTTTTTGTGCGTGTTTTTGTGAACTGCAGCCTGGTTTTATTTTTGAGGTTTACCAGGCATCTTGTGGTAAATCCTCTGAGGTTCTGCACATAAAGTCTTCTTGATTGCTGACATGAAAACGTTATGATATTGTGTAGTACTGCAACCTAAATGACAACTCTCAACTCTCATTCAACTCTGAGCCACATGTGAACACACAAAAGCTGCCCAAGAAACATTTAATAGCCAAGTGTCCAATCATTTTTGAAGCTGAGACGTGGCACTTTAATGTAGTAGCCATTATTTTTTTTACAAATTGCAGAAGGTCAGAACCTGAAGAACAAGTGTCTAAATATGGGACTGTACATCTGCACTCCATGCAAATGAGTTAACTGCTTTTTAGCCATGCCAGCAACATGGATTAAAACACCATGCAGGAATTCAGTTGAATCAAACCATTTCTTCTCATTAACATAAGTATAACATAGAATACGTTTTGATTGACTTCATTTTACTTCAACTTAAAATTTCTATTTTTGTTACAATTTAAATCACTTCAGAATTTATGAACAAGATGTCCTTTTGGCTGGAAATGATGAGTTGAATGAATGTGCTTCTGAGAGTTCACTCAATTCATTACATCAAGCTTTAGCCAAAAAGAAGAAACACTATTAGGGTATTAGCAGACACCCCAGTGTGCATTTCTTCAGTATTAAATCTTCCCCGGGGTCCCTCAGTTTTGTGGTTTGAATTAAGTGATGGTTGTTTCTTCTCAGAATAATGAAAACTGCAATGAAGAGTAGCACTGAATTCAGTTCCAGCACACTTAAAATTGAACAAAGTTACTGGGAGTTGACATGACTTAAATGTAACTACTGTATTAGCTGTGGAATTATTTACTGTAGAGATGATCTCAGGATCTCAGGATCAAACAAACCCCCACTCAAACTCTTGAAGTTTGATTGGGGGGGGGGGTTCTTGTTGTTTTTGTTGTTTTTTGGGTGTTTTTGCAGTCCTTGGCTTTTCAGATTCTACATCTTAGCCATATAAACTGTGTCAGTTATCTTCTTTTTATTACCGGGCCATTAAAATGATGAATAGGCTGGTTGTGTAATCCGTGTCTTGGAGTGGAAATGGTTTGACATAACTGTGAGTGACGTCTTTACATCACTGTGAATTATCACCTTTATGCCTTCAGCATGCTACTGGATAAGCGCCGGGAAATCAATCCGTGTCACAGATTAATCTGATTTGAACAGCTTTACTACTACATACAGACACACGAAAAGCCACTACTCTGTCATCCACTTAACCCTTCACTGTTGCAATGTCGAAGTTGGATGCATCCCATAGAGACCAGAGCAGAGGAGGCCAGGAATAGACTGGGCTGGGATTTGCAGTGCTTATGTGTTGAGCTAAATATGGGATGGCTAACTCTAACTTCACAGAGAAGACACAGAGCAAAACACATGTATAGCGTCACACCTCTCAGATTACCCTCATTGGAAAAAACTTGACAGGACACTTTTATGTTATTTGGCAGCTTGAAGATTGACTGTGTTCATTTGAATAAATAGGAAGCATATACATATACAACATTTAATCAGACTGGTTAATTTAAGCACAATGTATTCTTCATTGTTTTACATTACTAACTGTTGACCGGCAGCTCCAATTTTGAAATGAAACACAAAATCAGGAAGCCATGAGTGTGACATTATTGTTGAAAAGATGTGTTGTGTTCAGCAAAATTCAAATGATTCAATAAGTCACATCCTGGGTGTCCATCCGACAGGTTTTCCCGGTCCGACGAGCTGTCCCGACACCGCCGTTCCCACTCAGGAGTGAAACCATACCAGTGCATCGTGTGTGAGAAGAAGTTTGCCCGCAGCGATCACCTGTCGAAACACCTCAAAGTCCACCGCTTTCCACGAAGCAGCAGGACAGGACGCTCTGCAAACTGACCCCCCTGACCCACTCTGACAGACTGACACTAAGTGGGGGTTGGGGGGCCTGTATGTGTGTGAGAGGAAAGACAGAGGCAGGGGTCCAAACACCCTTTAAAGGAGTCTGTGCGGGACTCTTTATGTGTGTTTATGTTCAAATATGTACGCGTGACGTACGTTCATGGTACTGTGATAATTTATTGGGTGGCGAGGAAAAGACTGTAAAAACTAAACTAATGCAGAAAGCTGTTACTTGACATAACACCCTCACAGGTGGAATAAGCTTCTTGTATATTACAACATTTATATGTCTCACTCAAATCTTTAAGCTGATCTAATTTGAAGAAAGGTTAGCTATTCAGAGTATTTTTACACTCTGGGGTGTGTGTTATTACTAATGTTCAAGTCAAAAGCCTTATATCAGTAAAGGTTGTAACACTGGGGGGGTGTGCTACTATTTTAAACCCCCAGTTTTCATTTACCTTCCGGGTGCCGAATGTTGTTCAAAAGTAATATTAGCAAACATGTATCGCTTAATGGCTTACAGGTTATTTGTTTCCCAGCAAAAAGAGCTCACTGGCCATTTTATTTGGAAGCATTGGGGTTGATGGGGTGGTGTCATTCTTTCTCAATAGATGGCAGCGATGATGATGATGATGCATCAACATTCCTTTTGCTCTTTGCTGTTTTTGAGTCTTGTTACAGGAAATAACACTGTAGTAACCTCAAACACAAGAACAAAGCTCGTGTTGAATTACTGCTCACCAACAAAGAGCATTATAATATGTAATTTGCACTGGTGCACATTAAATGCCCGAGTATTTTGCGTACATACTTGCGTATTGTGGTCTGACTTCAGTTGCTTTTTTTCTCATTCGGTTTAAAGAAAGACTGTTTATCAGAATAGTTAGTCATTTTTATAGCCATTTTGGATCAAAACAGAGCAGGGGTACAGCTACAGCCAGTGATTATCTGAAAATGTTTCACGCCAAGGCTGAAAACAAGCATTTACAGAAATATGTCTGTTATTCTGTTTTCAACTCATGATAATTTCTTTTGAAGTTTTGTGCTGTTAAGTGATGCCCAATCATGTATTCCTTTATGTCACTTTAAATACTTTATGGGACTGTTAAAACAATACCAAATGGTGAACTCACATTATGAAAAGACACAAGGGAAAGTCTTGCAACATATCATATCAAATCCCTTGGTTTTTTTTCCTCTTCTTCCCACAGAATGATTTCAATGCATAGTATTTTTTAGATAATATAAAATCATTTACATATAGAATTTGACTGGAATTTTTTTGTACGTATTGCCCACTGAGACTTGAATTGTGTGTCATTAAAACATCAAATAACAAATTCACCGAACATTTTTGATGAACAGCAGTTACTGTTGTCAAAAGTCATATTAATAGGATAAGAGTGAATCCTAAATCATAGCCTTACAACAGCAATACTAGAGAAGAGTCACATTAGCCCCCAAAAGCTGCTGGTCATCTCAGACCAAGTCAGGCTGTAATTGCAAAGCACATGAAAGTCTGAGTGTTTTCTTTCCTCTGAATTACAATTTTAATTTGCAAGACAATGAATTTCCTATGCCATTTTTCAAAAGTTACATTGACTTCTGTACATCTTGTACAACATTTTGCACCTATCTTAGAAGGGGATCAAGTGATATGTGGCTCAATATGCTCCACTTAGCCTGTTCTCCAGCAGAAGTCATTGTTTCCCCCTATTCCTTCCATGGATTGATTTTATACAATGAAAAATGAAGCGATTTGCATATAATTTTTTTGGGAAGTGTTTGTACTTGTTACCCTTTTGTTGAAACTGGAATTTTTTGCCATTACTTTAGTGTGTCTTGTTGCAGCATAATCTTCAAAGGCTAACAGAAAATTGAAAAAAAAAATGTAATGCATCCAAAAATCACTAGTATCTGTCCTTGGTCTTGGAACATAACCAATCTCTTGCCACAAAATGAGATGCCTTTGTCTTGTACTGTAAGGGAACATTGATTGTTTTGCTTTTCTTTTTTTTCATACTGCATTTAAATGTATTGATTACTTTATTCTGTGTCACTCTGCATCTCAGTTGAATTAAACCAAATGAGTCATGGGAGGGACACACAATGCCAGCTGCACAGTGACAGTTTCCTGTGCCATAAGGCCAAGGATGAGTTGGCAACATTCAGTATTGTAATGGTTTGAGGAAAGGATGTTAAAATTTAACGTGAAAACTCAGTTGTTTTTTTAAAATATTTAATAAACCTTAAACCTACAATGACAAACCCTTTGAGTGTTCGGCAAACAGCACCTGACGCTGTATGGAGGAAGTGTATTAACACTGTCAGGCATTCCTTCCATACAACACTTTTCTGAGTGGGTGTCATATGTGAACCCGTGAATGTATGTAAATACTGTATATGCATCTGAAAGGACAACTGAACTATTCTTCTAGTGATTTCTGCGATTGTGAAAGATTTTTAAAAATATATGTAAAGAAAGTGTACATGATAATTCAAATATATGGTGAAAATTGTAGCAACTTCTTTTTGACAGGTATTTACATGACACATCATTAAAAAGACTAGGCCCTTGGCTTCTGTTCCTTTTAACAGGTCCAAATATCAGTGTAGCATATTGTACTATGAAACATGTCATTTTCAGATGTGTTTTGTAAACACTCGACATTAAAAAGGAGTTGCTAAAAATGTTATATTTTTGCTTTTGTTGTATTATGTAAAACACATTTACAATAAAAATTCCAAAACCAAATTTGCTGTACAAAAGACCAATTATTTTTGTCAGCTTTTACTTCTCGAGCACCTATACTCTCCTGCTTTACACTGTTCTAATGTTTGGTTGATACAGTAAAGACAATATGATAACTACAACTAGCCCAGGTTGAAATTAATGATACAACACGCAACTGCTGTCACTTTCCAATACAAACCACAAAAGCAACCCAGCCAACCAACCATGTATTAAGCAAAATGACTTATGTCATATCAGTTGCAAACTGATTAAGGTTTTGCTAAATTGAGCTAACATTAGCTACCACAATCTACTAGTCATACCCAGTTCCGGTTCGGCTTCTGTTACAGGGACTGGCAGCAGACTGAAGCTCATCGGTGAGATGTCATTCACCTGGATTTCTGGTCTGGAGACTTTACTTAGCTGGCTGCCTAAGTTTGATTCACTCTCTCAGCAGCAGTTGATTTTATCTTTTGGTTATGATTATTTTTTTTGTTTTTGTTTAATATGTAGTCCATTTTTGATTGACAACTTGTGTGTTCTCCCTCCTGTCATGATTTGGGGATGGTTCATGAGTGTGTATTGAATTGAACCAAGATGGTGTTTTGTATCCAAGGCATTCAACATTTCCTTTGTAAGAAAATGAATGCTCTGTGTTGTCAAAAGTTGTGTGCTTTTGCTCTAATTATTATTATTATTTTTTTTTTTTTACCAATCTTATTATTGCATCCAGTAAACTACTTAATCAGCTCCTTTCAGAAGTGAATAATATCAGCAGATCTCCTCCACATAGAGTGGAGTACTGCCACAGAGAATAATGTCATAATGCAGTAGGTTTGCTCGTCAGGAAGACACGACAAGTCACTTTACCTCACTTATGATCCCCTGTTTACCAGACAAGCACATGAACAGAACCGACCAAGTCAAAGCAGCACTGTGAGAAAGTGTCAGTGTAATTGTGTGTCAATACAAAATCTTTTATTATGTCAGCACAGCTTCTTCACCACTGATGTGACAGCTATATATCAACCAGAGATATGAGAGACCGGTCCTGAACATGCCGTTTGATCCAAGCACTGTAACATTCCTTACTGCAGGCATTGTAGTCTCCTCTTAATACCGATCTGAACTTTAAATCAGGAAGATCCAAATTCACTTTATATTTGTTTTTTATTTTTGATCTATCATGTTATATGCAAGTAGTAAGTTCAGACAGTGCACAATGCAACATATAGCTGGTTATCAATCTATCAAGCACAAGATAATCTATTAGTGTTCCCTCTCTGGTTTTCTTATTAGGGGTGGGAATCTCTGGAGACCTCATGATTGCATTCTGATTATGAGGCCCACAATTTCGATTATGAAATGATTATATAAATGCATCTTAAGCATAAAAAATTCTAAAAAGAATGATATATTTAAAGATCCGCCATTATATCATGAAGTTCTTTACTTCCACTGACTTTTATTAATGCAGTTATGTCAAATTACCACAAATGTTTTGCAATGAATGTTTCAACCGTGTTAGTGATATATTCGCCCTTTCCGAGTTGTGTGGAAGTTTTGTCAGTACCTGCGTGTTGTTTGCTGAGCTGCAGCAACAGGATGGTATGTTGGTTGTGTTGCTGAAGTATTTCAGTTTCCTTTCACACAACTTACATATTGCCTGTTTTTTAATTTAAGTTCCGATGATGGATCTTTCTGCGTTGACTCATAATCACTCAAAGGAGAGTTGCGATGCATCTAAGAATCAATTTTTTCCTCACACCCCGAGAATGCTTATAGTGTTGTTTTTTGTTCTCGTTTTTGTTTAGTTTGTCTTGTTCTTGTGTTTTTGGTTTTGTTTTTTTTGTTTGTTTGTTGTTTTTTTTTGGGGGGTATGCCTAACATATATCCCACAGCTTAATGCTAACAAGATGGTCAACTTTATCAGCTGATAATATGCTCGTGTTACAGCTTGACCTCACTAAAAAAATTACTCCATTATGCATAAATTATGCATTATGTTTTCTATTATGTATTGTATTATTATTATTATATATTATGTATGTAAGTCAGAATACAATCATTTCCCATGTGGAAATGTAAAATTAGAATCAAACAATCCAAACATTCACTGCTGTGCCATTTCAAAAGGCTTTAAAAGTATATTTAAACAGTAACTCATTCAAATAGATTTTATATATTTTCCTTGTGCTTTTTATTCGCATGTAGCTCACAGAGGGAGAAAAAAACTGTTTCCCGTAAGGTTGCATAAGGAACGTAAGGCTGGAAAACGTGAGGAATGTCAGTGTAAGATTTGTACCACATGGCAAATTTGCATGGAAATTATACCCCCATTCTCTCCTCTTTCTTCATCCCGACTCATTTTCTGCCCACCACTGACTCCCTCCCTCTTCACATTTTATAGAAGGGCTGTGGATGTTTTCTGGCTCTGACCGTGTTTGCTGAGTCATTGTGTAAAAGCAGAGCTGTAGCGGCTAGGATAGAGGTAGCAGCTCACAGCAAAAAGCAAGCTGCGTCTGTCTGTGCGGTGTCTGTTGTGGACATATATCAAGTTGATTTATGAGCTAGTGCAGTCTCAGAGGCATTCTGGGATGCAACAGGAGGATTTAATTAAACACATCTGGATCTGAACTACACTCGACTAGCTGAAAATACCATACTGAACATGTATGAACGTGCGACAGCAGAACCCAATCACGGTCTAAATCTATTCTGGTAGCTTAACATACTGTATGCATGTTGACACAGGATAGTGGCCTAAAACTATAAGTTAAAAAGTAATCATCAAAAGTAGAAGATATTTTTAGCTTGTCAAAGCATGTTTATTTAATTAATTTTGACACAGTTCAGTTCATGCCAATTTTAATAAGTGACATGAACATTCTCTGGGGGGTGTATATTAGACATGTTTATTCCCACATTTATGGCTTGAGTCATTTTATATTATAGTAGGAATTGTCACACAGGGAAAAATTATACTATAATACAATTAAAAAAGAAAAAAAGTGAGACAGTTATTAGAGATGTTCAGAAGCAACAGTGTAATATTGGCTTTTCCTAGTGTCCACAATTTTTGTTTAAAAAGCCAGAGGTGAATTTCTGAGAGAGTAAACTTGACGTTCATCAGCTACGACAGGCATTTACAGCAAACAAGCTCTGATGAACCCTTTGAACCTTAGACTGTTTTCTTCTCTCTCCAGTTACGGGCTTATGTCATAGCAAGGTATACTGGGATAAGTTAATCCACACTGAAATCGAAAATACCATCATTTACTATTTCAGCTGTAAAAGTGCACTTGGACAACTTTTATGAAAAAAATAACACCCGCCACAACAGCAAAAAGTGTTAGTTTCCCATTAGAAACTGACAAAACATATCAAAGGAAGAACTGAGACAAATGTGTACAGTTCCAGTCATTCAAACAGTAAGTTTAACGCTGCCTAAGAGTGAGGGGTTAGGTGTGGACCACACTCGGTTTTTTCACAGGACTTTAATGCTGTTTACATTTCCCCTAATACGGCTACCACAGATTGCAGTGGTGTTTTAGCTGCTACCAGTTCTCATTTGTGCTATAGATGTACAGACAACTGGACACTGTAGCAAAATTTATTTGATGAGACAAGATATAAGAAACATGTTTTTGGGATGGTGAGACATCTGCCTGGGCCAACATACGATTGGCTGACAGGCTCTGCTCGTCCATTTTACCTGGGCTCCTGGGCTATAAAAGCAGGAGCTCGGTTCTACCTCTGCTGTCCTTCAGCTGACATTCATCAGCAGCTTCACAGAAGATGACCCACACACACCAATGCATTGCTTTCATTGCTGACCATCATACCCTTTTTTTGTGTGTCTCTTTTAATATCATTTAAATACATTTCTGTACATTTCATTACATTTTGTTTTAGATACATTTAAATACATTTCTGTATTTCTGCGCGTGTGACAAATGGTAAACCTTGTCAGGCTTTGAGAGAAACACTGAAAATAGTGGATTTAGGAAATTGCAGTAATAGATTTATTATGTGTGCTTGTCCTGGTTTGATTAGTGAAGCACCCTGATTTTTGATTTTTTTTTAAATTGTCCAATGTCCAATGCTGAGGTTTAACCTAGTTTATGCTACCTGTCCAACCCTCAAAATTTGATAAAGCTATCAAGTGGATGATAAACATCTCTGTAGTTAAATTATTTTAATTATTATTATTAGTTGATGGATACCAAAACAGAGCAACAAGTACCGAGTGACACTTTTTAAAAATCAAATCATGTATATTTAATTGAGGTTAAGAAGTTTTCCCAAAAAATGTCAGGGGTTCAGGAAAAAAACCCCGTTGTCTTGATGTTTTTTGTTTGTGTTTTGTACATTAAAGGATTTCTTAGATTTACATAAAAATGAATAAACATGTTTTAAATACACCTTTAAATGTCTATTGTGTTTAAATATTTATAGTATGGATATAGGGAGAAAAGTGGTGTTATTTTCAGCTGCTAAAAAGTTACTACAGCTGTTGGTGAGAGAGTCTAGCCCCTCGCCAACAGCTGTGCGTCAGTGTGAGGGAGCAAGAGAAACAGATACTGTCCACAGATCTGAAGGTCAGACGCAACTTACCCTGCAGCGAACTACAACCCATGTGCTGATTTGACATGTGGGATCAGATGATAACTGTTACACAACAGCTTACAACACTTAGCCAAGTTCAGACCTGGTGTGTGTATGTGGTTGGGGTGTGTGTGTGTGTGTGTGTGGGGGGGTATCCCAGTGAGGACTTTATTCTGATGCACACTAACCCATGGGGTCTCCCTTCATTTTGGGAACCAAATATTGCGTCCCCATGGATCCCGACTTATTTTTGAGAGTTAGGTATTTAGTTCTGATAGTTTAGGTTAATGTTAGGAGTTAATTAAGGAATGAATTATTCCATTATAATGTCAATGAGTGTCCTCCACGGGGATAGTGAAACATTTTTTGTGTGTTTATTTTTTTGAGAAAATGAGAGAAAGAACAGAGGGAAATGCTAATGAAATAAACAAAGAGAGCACATGTAACAAGTATGTTGCAATTTCACTGAAATCTGACTGTCAGACTCTTTCAACAGCTCTGTATGTGTGTGTGTGTGTGTGTGTGTGTGTGTGGTGTGCTCATGTGTGTGTGTTCTTAGTGCATTCTCTTAGTACTTTTTTGATGATGATGAAGAACATTATATTCACTGCAGCTGTTCAGTTTGGCACAGATTCTCCTCCTTCATTTCGGTTTCTGTCCCTTTGTCCCATTATGTCTCCACACCCTTATTACCTATTCCTGGTTCCACATGAATACACAGCGATAGCTATACACATTTTAACATACATAGTAGTGTCAGCAGTGTAACATATGGTTTAATACTTTTATTACATATTTGCTCTATGAAAGCCAAGTGTTTAAGCTTCACTTGCCTGTTGTAAGTAATTGTCTGAAAAATAAAGCAGAAGAGAACAAATCTCAGGTACACAATGTTCCTTTCCTCCACATACACAGCTTACTAATGGTCCAAATTGAGGTGACACATACACACACACACATTCAGCCATCTAGTGTACTGTCTACTGGGTCCAGAGAAATGCCAGCAGTTCATTCCACCAGACTGTGACAATGGGACTAGAAAATTATTTTTAACACAAACTGGCGCAAGCTGGAGAAACCCTCTCACACACACTTAAACGAAAAACTATACTCATCAGCTTGTACACTTTGTACACAAGGCTTACAAATGAGTAGGGAGTGGAACGTGTATACATATGTATACACACACACACAAACACACACACTTCTCCGGTATGTCAACAATGGGAAGCTTACCAGCCTACTGAGAGCCAAGTTTATGACAGAAAGAGGGGATGGAGTCCACTCTAGCAATTCGGCTATTCAAGTGCTTCAGAAAGCCTGCATGTCTTACATAATTCCCGAGGGACACTACGCAATGGATGGATGCAAAGTACCGTCCTGAGGATGGAATCACTGTAGCTTGCAGCCCTGTAGTATCCTTTTCATGGAAAAGACAGAATATGCTTGGTGTGTGTCTTAGTATTTACAAAGATCATCCTGACACAAGGCTCTACCATGTGTCATTGATACAAATTTACTGACTGCATCCGGGACCTTGAAAAAAGTTTGTTGATCATAGACCATACACCATAGACAACCTGTAACACACAAGTTTGATGACAAATAGGGGTAGTAGGGGGAAACACAGATTAGCCAGTCTTCATGAACTGGAGCCAAATTAGTCAATCCACATAAGATGGATGGTCAAAAAATATGTATCAAACACAAACACACCCCCTTCTCACAATATTACACTTCATGCAGTTAACACATTAAAGATGGCCTGGGTTTGCAGAGTTCAGGCTTCCTAGTTTGAAATAAAAGGTTTCCATTGAGACGGGCAGCAATTGTATTTGAAAAGAACATAGTTTCCACTGAAGTTTCCCTGATTTTGGAAAGGCATGTTGATGCTTGACAAATCAGATCCTAAGTAAGAGTAACAACACCAGAATGTAATAAGTTCTCCATTCAAAATGTAAGGGAAAAGTACAGAAGTAGTGTAAGCAACATGTACTCATCAAAAGTAAAAGTACTAATTTTACAGTAGAATCACAAATATCAGTGTTATATTATTTGTATAACACTAGATTTCTATCATTGATGAATCAACATGGAGTGTTATTCAAAAAGTGTTTGGAAATGCATTGACTCATTGATCAGATATGAACTCTACATGAAGTAGTTGAACAAGATGATAATGCATCTCTGAGATTACTGACACTTACCTCCCTGAAGAAGTCAAGTCAGTGGAGCCAGCAGTTCAAAGTCAAAGGCATCGAAAAGCAGTGCAGGATGCCAAGAACTTGGCTGTCAGTTCAAACATTCATCTCCCTATGGCAACATGCCAAGCCTTTGACTCACCTTGGAGTAAAGCACACATACTGCACTTTCCCTGCCCTTTCCCTTTGATGCATATTTATACTGTGTTTTGTAATCTATAAAACAGTATTTAGACCATCATCACACAAACCTGGAAACGAAAGATGAATACAAAAGTTATCAGCTCTTATATAATGGGGAATTCCCATATATGTACTAGAAACCATCTACTTAATGGTAAACTCTTGGATATTTCACTGCCTTTGCACCATATCCAGTAATTTTCAGTTCCATCTTTCACCATGATCTTTCTTCTCTATATTTTTCTTTCCCTCCTTCTCCTATCTGTCCACATTAACATATGTTTTACATTTTATGCACTGACCAGTGACGAAGGCAGAGTAGAGAAGGGAAATCAATCAATTTTCTTCCTTCCTTCTTTTCCTATTTCTCTCTCTCTCTCTCTCTCTCTCTCTCTCTCTCTCTCTCTCTCTCTCATTGCCAGTTTGTTCTGCTTCATTAAAATAACCTCTAGCTGTCTAAGAGTTGGTGGGCAGAAGGCCAGAGAGGCCAGGCTCTCATGAGGTTGGGATTCGGAGCGTGACCGCCAGATCCAGTCTGAGACTTTCAAAGCATTTTTAACTGGTGTGACATACTGTTGTGGTATCACTGGGAAGCATAAATCGTAGTTTGACTTAAAACTATTGAAAGCCAGGCCAAAGTTACTTACCTGCTTGACAGCTGTGAGTTTCAAATAATGTAAAGTCCATTCACGTTTTCTGCTTCTTATCTGGGGTTTCGTCATGGAGGCAGTAGGATGAGCAAGGTAGTTCACACATCCATCTCTGCAGCAGTGTTTTCCTGGGGGACCCCAAGGTTTTCCTCAGCCAGATGAGATATATAAGGTATATAGTCTTGCCAGCGTTGTCTGGCTCTAGCGAGAAGCCTCCTACCACTTGGACATGCCCAGAAAACTTCCAATGAACATCCTCATCAAATACTGAATCATCATTCACACAATAATAAAGGCCAAGAAGATATAGTGAGATACTTTCTGTAGTGTTTCCATGATTTTAACTGATGGCATGGTTGAGTCATGAACTATGAAAAGGATATTCTCAATTTGCTGAACAACATGGGGGAACACATATTGAGTTACAGTTATAAACTTTGCAATTGAATGGTCTGACCAAGGGTGTGTAAACAGGTTTACTTTCATAGCATTCATCGCAGATATCATGGAGTTTCACGCAAAGCCTTTTCTTTTTCTGAGATGAATATAATCCCTCAGAGTTATCAATAGCCCTTCTTATAATCTGGATAAGCAAGGAGTGCCCTGTAGAAATGCAGAAAACAATCTTTGTGTCATCTTATTCTTGGAGATCACACTTATTTGGAAAAGCAGGTGAACTTTACTCACATTAAGTACATTTCTCCTTTATTGCCTGGTATCACAACTAATTAGCAAGTAAGTAAAGGAGCCTAAAGAAGTTTTGGAGGAGTGTAGTGCGTTAGTCACAAGAACCAATATGATCTTCAGTACACAGTACTATTCAGTGTGCAGGTAGATGCTTAACAGGCTGTGATGTGAAGTGTTAATGTCAGCACAGTCTTCATGATGTGTTTACTGAATGAGTCATGTTCCCTTAGGATACAGGGGACATTACTGAGACAGCTACTGCAAAGATACATATTCTTCCTGGGTGTGCATTTCAAGAACATTTGCATGCCCCACATGTGTGCATGCACAGACATGCTTGTGCATACATTATTGTCAGTTCTTGCATAACATTACATAAAGAATCACTGTCACCAGTCAGAAATTCACACCTCCAGTCTGAGCCTCTTCTAAACCATGACATATGTGTTTGCAGTGAGTAAACCTAAATTGGCAGTTTAACACTGACCCTTTTTAATATGTTTCTGATCCAGCATGTCATTTACAGTTTCTCTCAGTTGCTTTTCCACTTATTCATATGCGGCCTCTTTAAATTGAGTGATTAAACCTTGCAAAGTGGTTCACATAAAGTAGGCCAGCCCTGAGGTTTTGTTTCTAATTCAGCAGTTCCAAATGTTTTAGCATGTAGATTTCATGGCCAATGTGGGATGCAGGAAAAATGGTAATTTTGGGGAAAAGCAAAAGTATAATAATAATAATAATACTAATGCCCATGCTCTCAACCTCAGTGTAGCCCCGAAGAAATTACATTCATATCTGACGATTCTGCGGTTTACACTTGACATCTGATGCCAACATTTAGTGCCAGTGGAGGTAGTGATGTGCTTTTACTTTCTGAAAGACACATTGTATGCTGCATATAAAACAACATATATTTAGTAATGTTGCTTCATTGCTCAAGCCACATATACAGCAAATACTGTGGCCTGTCCAGTTCTCATGGAGACGACTGGAGTTGGGTTAATTTAAGTTGTGTAACTGTGACCATAGTTACCCATAAATATATTTTTGACATTGGCGAAAACAGTGGCATGTGTATATTGCTGCTGAAATATCAGTATATAAGATCCCAAAAAATTCTGTTCTGATCAATTATTTGATATCTAAACCCAGTCATTTATGGTTAATGTGCATTTTATGATCAACAGGGGACACAGAAAGTAACTAAGCTATCACCAGGATCTATTCTGAATAATACTTGTTGACAGGAACTGCTTCTGCTTTAGTCTATGTTAGACTGACTATAAATGCATTAGGAACTGAACAGTGTCATTGAACGCAGTCATGTGAGGAACATCTCAGAACAGCATTGTGGCTGTATGTGATGCATTTGGGAGAACGGTAAGGATTTGCAAATGTATAACGACCCTTATTAATTTGTAATCAAAATACAGAATATGATGAGGTTATGCTGCAGCAGTCTGAAGAAGAGGGAAAAGAAGGTGTTTTGATGGATTGGATGGATTATTTCATAATGTAGGTACTGATTCTTTTCTGTATTTATTATGGCAGTAGTTTATTTCACAATATATTTCACTAACAAGAGTATCCTATTGGTATTGGCACTACCAGTCTGGTTTTTGGATCAGAAAAGAAGAAAACGGTATTGTAAATAACAAGTTGAAAATATATTTGCCCCGAAGGATAATTTCGAATTTTATTACAATGTTTCTACCAATAAGGTTGTAAGAGCCCAGTATACCAAGGAATTTCATCCATATTGAATACTAACAAATCTCACAATTTATATCCAATGCCAACATTGGTGCCAACATTTAGTGTTTGTCTTGCTGGTCTTGTCTACTTGTACAGAAGTTAAACAGTGAAATAACACATCTATCCTCAGGCAATTAGTAAAACTACAGCAAAGGGAAAATCTCAATTAATCATTTTAGTTGGCCTACCATGTTTCTTTATGCTTCCCCCTTTAATTTTACTTTACAGTTAAACATAATCAAAATATGCTGTGTAATTCTTTAAGAAACTATATTCAATAATTATCAACTAGTGTAGAAAGTTATAGTCTGACAGCAACAGCAGAAATACTAACAACAGGAATTTGGAAGTACTGTTCGCAAAACAAAACATGCATGATCGTATGTCATGCCATGCTGTTGTTAGATGGATATGGAAAGGTTTGGGGAAAGATTTTGGTCATTTAAATGTGTCATAAACAGACCAAAGTGATGCCTTAAGCCAGAGAGAATAGTTCACCATGATCAAGCCTTATTAACTTTATGGCGCTCTTACAGGAACAAATAAGTTTTGGAGAGCTGAGGTTGGCCTGAGGGCCATTGATTGGGAGGCCAGATTAAACCAATGACGCATGAAAAGGAAACTGCAGCATAATGTAGGTTAAAGCCTGGATCTGCTGCCAGACATCATTAAAGTTCTTTCACTTTGAATTCCCCAAAAAAGAAAGAAACTGTTTTTGTACTTACTCTTTGTTAGCTGCCATGTGATGTATGTTGGTGTCAGTCTGTGTCACTAACTGATCATCATTTAAAGGACCAGAGTAAACGCTGACTTGATGAAAGGAGACAAACTGCATGGGGACACCAGGGGCTAGAGGGAGAAGGAAGCAGAAGAAGGTGTGTTAAGGAAAGTTGTGTGTGTGTGTGTGTGTGTGTGTGTGTGGGGGGGGTTAATTTTGTCAACATGTACCTGCAGAGTCTCAAGTAGCTAAAAGCCGCAGTGAGAGTGAGGACCTCTAACCCCAACACACACTTTAACTTACACACATAAGCTGTCTCCCTCTCTTATGTAATGTGCATGTGTACAGGCTATGTGTGTAATGTGTGTGTGTGTGTGTGTGTGTGTGTGTGTGTGTGCGCGCGCGTGCTTGTGTGTGCCTCGACTCATATATATATGTTGGTGTGTGTGCATATTCCTGCACTTGGGAGCCATATAAAAAGCAATACATTCAGTGCCCTCCCACCCTTGCCACCTTTTACCACATGTTATTTACAGCTGCATAGGAGCTCTGCGGCTACATTATACTTACTTACACTCACTCTGACAGCACTTTAAGAAAAGAAGCCATGAATTAGATGCACACAGACACTCACATGCTTCTGAAAGGCACAAGAGAGTGCTGTAAAAAGGAGAGTGGGGGAAACATAACACACTTGTGCCGAGCGCTCTCATTCCGAGTTGCCCTCAGGTCTTGTGAATGTAAGGAATTCACAGCGAGGGGTGGAGGAAGAAAAAAAAAAACGCTGTTTGCTAGTGCTGTGTCTGCTGTTGTGCAGATGGTGAAATGTGTGACACACATTCAGTCAAATACATGCACACGCGCACAGCAGGAGGCTTCTGAACCAAAGTCACTCAGACACATACACACTGAGGATTTTTTAATTTCACATAAACACAGACAAAATGGCATAAGTGTACAGAAATAGACAAGTATGCAGCAGCGCATGCACTGGTTTCTTCTAGCATGTTCAAACACAAACTAACGTCAGTCATGTATCACAAACTGTAGGTACAGTTTCTTTCACAGGGCAAAATAAGTCTTAAGCAATTTAAATTCTTAACACGATTGCATTAAAAAAATCATTAACTTGATTTTTATCCTGTAGTTCAACCTGCATTTCTCAAGTTTGGGTAATTACATTCGCCCTCAAACTTTTAACAGTGTTGATCCCAGCACAACATTTTATGCTTTATTTAAAATCTGTTTATGAGTTGTATTTCCAGGTGACCACATTATGGTTACAACTGCATAGTTACAAACTGGATAGTGGCAACACTCTTGAAGCAATGCATTGTGGAGCAAAGTTGTCACATGTTTGTGTTCTGTGGTACACAAGCTGTTTGCTTCGCGAGGAAGGCAACAGTGTGCCCAAACACCTGTGGCTATTTTTTTCTGTTACATCAGACCGGCATGGCATGTTCCTCAGGAAAGCTATGTGCTGTGATGAATTTTTACTTTCTACTCATATCCGCTCAGACCCAAGAAAACAAAAATAGACACTATCATCTGTTGAATGTCAGCTAATACTGAAAATATTCTCATCAAGTTTTTTTTCAGTCAGTGCACAAAAAACAGATTTTAAATTAATAATGAAATGAGAAAATCACCAAATCCTCATGATTAAGAGGACAGATTCAGAAATGTTGCTGATTCAGTTTTCACTAATAAATCATTCAATCAGTCAATCAATCATTTTCCCAGTGGATACATTGAACTTACTCATAGGACTTCTCTACCGATGGTGGATTAGACACTGACCCTACTGACACAGAGTCTCACAGTTTTATGGCTTTGAACTTGCTTACACTGGAATGACATGAAACCCAGTTTGAAACAAGCGTGCCCTGAGTAAACTTCCCACACCGGCAGTTGTGCCGTACCACAAGATGTCGGCAATATAGCTGTGACTATTTCGAGGACTGCTTTTGGGAGACTTCATGCAGGCAGATTAGGAGGTCGCTGTGGTTGGACAGTATGTCCACAAGACACTTTACCCAGAACCAGCGCTAGTCATAGTCTTCTGCGGCTGACCCCTGATGTCCTTTTTAGAGGGGGAGAAGAGGGAGGATAATTATCCAATAGGGATTAAAATGTATTGCGAAATTAGGTTTTGGGGTTGATTTTCCACTCAAGTTCTTGGTGTACTTGTTTCCATGAGTGCTGGCTTGTGTTCAGAGTCTAAGTGTGGTGGAAAATAAAGTCAAAACACAAGCCTCTTTCATAGAACACCTTGGGAAGTTTATTTTTCCTCTGTGAGTGTGTGTGTGTGTGTGTGTGTGGGGGGGGGAAAGAGAGAGAAATGTGTCTTCCTGCATGTGTGGTGGTGGCTGAAATTCTCAGTGGGCAGCGTGCAGTATATTTATACACACTCACACTCATGGGGGGTAAAAGGAACCTTGCCTAATAAATCTCATCTGGTCGACTTTTTATGCAATTCAAATGACCTTCCAGTCATTTACTTGAACCCAGTGGAGTCACATTGAAATTTATCATTCTGGCTCTACATGATGTCAGCAATATCAGAGATCACAAGACAAAGACTTAGCTCTGTGACTCTATTTAGACACCATAAAAAGTGTCACCGTGTGATACAAGGGCAAAAAATACTGCTGCCTAATTCTGTAGTATAATGCACCAGAAGAGCTGGATGACTTTACACACAGTCGCTTATCTCGAGCCCCTGCTTAAAGTGAATCCTTGTAGTATGCCAAGTTCAGTGAAGTAACAAAAGATGAAAGAAATGGAAACTGCAATGTAATGTTCTGGCTCCAAAGAATGTCTGTGAGCAACAGCATGTGGCTAATTGAACAGTGTAATGAGGACTGCCTCACATCACAGACACTCTCTTCTCTGTGAAAAATATTGTAAAACTACTCTTGTTGATTTTTATATCTGGACTTTAAAAGAACAATTACATGCCTCTCTGGGGATTAAGGAAAAGGCTGTTTCAAGATTAAGTTGACATTTCAGATTTGCTTTTCCCCGAGTGCCAGAATACCCATGCTACCAAAACACATACTCATCAAACTAACATCAACAACAGGATCTTTGAAAGCCCCTTTCTTTTTAATTGCTTGTGCTGTTATCTTCTTTCAGTTTTTCTTTGTTGTTCTCTCAAGATCAGGCTTCATTCCTTGAGTTTTTAAAAACATATTTTTTGTGTTCTCTGTCACTACATTGCCATTGCTGTGGAGTTTTGGCACCACACATGCTTGAGATTACTTGTTGGTTTTGTCAACTACATGTCATTTGTTGATTAAGTTTTCAGTTTATGTGGGTGGTTTGACAGATCAAGTCAACTACTGATTCTCTCCCCTTTATTCACACACTGCTGCAGAAACATAAAACTCTTCACCTTTTGCACAGTAAAAGATTTATCCCAGGAGAGACCTGTCAGAGGGTGTTTTGGTGGCTTGGGATAGGTGGAAATATATTAAAGCTGCATTAACTGTTTGGTGGGGGGGTTGGTGATTTGAGAGTAAAATAAACAAAAAATTAAAAACAACCTATTAAATTGTCAGTGGTTGCTATTCTATTTTACACATCCAGCATTCATACTTTCTTCTATAAGACCATTATTCAGCCTTCTTTTAACTCTATTTTTGGTATCCACCAACTCCTGAGGGAAATATTGGGCTCTTAACCCCTTAACGCCTATTCACGATTTGGCATCAAACTGCTTCCGCTCCAAATGTATGATGCTGTTGATGCATTAAGAATACATACCTTGGAACCTTTTGCGAACATCAGTTTCTCATGGTACAGGTCAGGGGGAACACTACATCCTGTTAGATTTATATCTATTTTATGTGCTATACTCAAATTAACACTTTCAACTTAATTTAGCATCTACTTGAAAGCAAAAATACACACCAATTTTTTTTTGATAATTGGAAATAAATTCAGACGTTAAGGGGTTAAGCTGCTAAATGCTCCACTGTGCTCAGTCACTAACTTGTCTGTCAGCTGTTTTTACAGGGCAAGTACAACACAGACTTTTCATAGCTTCTTCACTGAAAATAGTTGTGGCCCACAACACTGATGAAAGCAGTGAGAGTGAATCAAAACCCCAAAGTTGCAATGAGTTGAAAGTCACTATTAAGTGCTGTAGAACTGATGTGATCATCACAATCTGGTGATAAACATGTGGGTTCATTGCTATGGGCCATTGCACCGAGACATGTGACCCATTCTTAAAACAGAAGCATTGATTATAGCCAATATAAATTATTGGTTACCCAGAGACTGCACCTGGTATGCCCTTCTTATGTTGTTATGCTTCAACCCAAGTAAAAAATGCATTCAGCTACAGTCTCCTGGACAGTCCATCTGGCTAAGTGCTTGACCACACCCATATAACCAAAGACAGATTTGTCAGGAGACTCTTGCAGTTGGCTGTGCCCCATGGGAGGACAGGCCATAATTGAGGTGTTTATTGGTAGTAATTTGGCCCAAAGTGGAGGAGAATTATTTGAAATTACAAAGGAGATCACTATTTGGATCACAAATTCAGTCAGTTCTCATATCCCCCATCAGGAGACCACATGCTGGCTGAACATGTACACATACAGTAGTAATATAAATATACAGACAAGGTACAGTATATGTGTAATTCCACGTAAACACTTGCACAAAAGCACACTGTGACTGTGGTAGGTAAATAAACGCTACTATAACAACTGCGTGATGGTAAGACTTGAAGAGACTCAGTGAGGATGTCAGGGTGTAATGGAGCTTGGGCAATTTCCTTCCCCTAACCCCACCCTTGTTCTTTTCATCTCCACAGGAATCACTGACAACACTCAGAATATTTTTTGTTAAATCAGCCATCAATTTTCAGCCAATTATCAGGGTTCATGCTGCAGGGGCAGTGGGTTCAAACAAAGTCATCTACCCAGCTACCATGGAATGGGTGGTCCTGGGTTACATGTGATACACTAACCCTCAAGGTTGCTTTTTTCCAAGTTAAGTGCAACTGGAATACATCCAGGGAGGGATGCATCAGGAAGTATCCTAATCAGATGTCGGAATTTCTTCCCCAAGCTCCTTCAAGATGTGTGTGCCCCTCACCACATCTCGAAGGGTGAACCCAAACACGTTGTGTGGAGAGCTCATTTTAGTTGCATGCATGTTTGGGAGGAGCATAAGCACCTTCCCGTCAGAGCCCATTGTACTGCCACAGATTATAGTGAACTGCAAACATTTCGTTGGGAGTGAATTCTTGCCCAAAATTAATGAAGCGGACATGTTTACAAGTGAGGGAAAGATGAAGTACAAGATTGTTCTGCAGATTTGTGCAGTATCAGCAGTTCTTTTTGGGCATTGTTACAGCGTAATGGTTAGGGGTTGCTGCTGTGGTGAAGATGGGTAGCTGTGGTAGTTTTGGTGATAAGTATGTCTTTTGGACACCCCCTATAATTTTTTTTCAGGGATGTCCAACTAGCAAAAGGAGATATTGCATATCTGGTCTCATAAAATCATATTCCCCAGAGGATGGGGAAGTCCTAAATAGGTTAAATGCCACAGTGACTCTGACCCTAATCAAAGGTTAAGAATGGATGAATGGATGGATATTTGCTTTTATCTATGCTGCTCATTCTTTCTCCTACTACCTAGGTTTTATGATGACAACTCAGGGTTTGAAATCAAAAGCTTCACTTTCAGGCTTATGTCACAATTTAGCACAACACTTCAACAAAATATTGTACCAGTCCATGTGTTAGTCTCACTCAACATCTTAACTCCTTTGTGAGATTCTTATAACCCCTCACTTGTTCTCACCCCTGAGGTAAAACTTCACTGTTTTGTGAGAATACCGTGGCCTCGGACTTGGAAACACAGACCCTCATCCCAAATGCTTTACTGCAACACTATAGCTGTAGGCTGTCTCAGTCCATTAGTGCAGCACATGCCATGACTCCAAATAAATATAATTTTTCACATAGATGTACAGCCAAAAGATCAGCAACACAGTTCTAAAAAGAATAATGAATATTGGCAAAGGTTCAAAAAGAGCATCTGCATGCATACCATCCAATCAAGTAATACATATTTCCATCATTGCTTTCAAGTGTCCAAATGACTGGTCATGTTTTTTGCATTTCAAAAGACAAATAAATGAAATAAATGCACTCCTGCTGTTTGGCTCGCCTGTGTTTCTGAAAGGCAAAGCCTGTACCAAAGAGGGAATTGCTCAAAGGTACACTAAGTACTGTCCAAAAATGAAGGGTTAATGTTAATTAAATAACATTTTACATATTTATTCAAGCATGTAATTTTAATGTTGCTGTTTCTTGTATGTCACTTAATTCCATCAAGAGACCTTCTGGGGGAAATCAGTTGGTAGAAAATACATTCAACTACGTAATAGAGTAAATAAGTAATAGAGCAAAAGACTCCCAGAGCATGTGGCGTCAAGGCTCATCACAGGCTGGAGCTGGCAGAAACTGACAGGCTGAAACATTTCATTATTGGCAGCTTTCAGCAGCTCAATGTATGAAGCACAAAAAATTGGAAATGGGAAAGGGCTTTCAATTGCCAGAATTAGAATATAATGATATTAAATTTGGAGTTATCATGGAGGATAAAAAAGGGAAATTATATATAATAGCCTGATTATTATGGATGAATAATTTATCCACAGATGTGGATTTGTTGCTGCCAGACCTCTGTTCTTAGTTTTCATGAATGCACATTTAAGAAGGCTCTGAAATGTCTGAAAAACAAACAAAGCTTGATTATTTACACAAAAAATAGATATATTGATTTATAATTAGATCTCTGACCTCTCTTGTTGTTCTTCCTTATTTTCATTGATCTGTGTTCAGTCTGTGATTTATACTGTTTGTTGACAGGTTGATATTGTATTGACCAGACTTTTGGTACACAATAAAGACACATAGTTTTTTTTGAAAGCATGTCACAAACCAGATAAATTAAAATTGATTTTATGAATCTTGCTATTAGAGTTAATTGGCTACAGCACATATTCCTAGATTATTATTAGAAAAAAACTTAATAAACATTGTTCAATTCAACAACTTTTTTAGTGTTTACATGTGTTGGTGCTCTTCATTTTTATTGTATTAAATGCCACTGTAACAGCCACTCCTCCTAAGGACCAGCCAGAGATCAGAAATTCCTGTAAACTTTTTCGTCTTGTATTCCAGTGTTTTTGCATGTGGATAGATAGGACAGCAGAGCCCAGCTGTTTACTAAAACAACATTTTCACGATAGTAAGCAAATCTCTCTTAAAGTCATAGGTGCATTTGTGTATAACATTGTAAACAACATCATAACTGGTCCAAGTTGAAGCTGAGACAGATTGACAATCAATATTAAGGTTGTGGTCTCTTAAATATATTAGATAAAGTTTTGATCATGAAATGGTTATATCATTTTGATTATTGATTTGATACACCAAAATATAGAGCGTAAAGTAACAGTGTTTTGGACATAACTGTGGGCTTGCGTTGAAGGACTGAAGGGTCTTTTCCCAGAGGTGAGCAGTGACCATCAAGCTGAGTGTATATATATATATATATGTGTGTGTGTGTGTGTGTGTGTGTGTGTGTGTGTGTCAGCCAGGTGATGTTGACCTGACTCGAGTGCTGGCCAAGATACTGGCAGTCATCTGATTAAAGACTGTGCATGAGAATTGTGCGTGCATTTGTGTCCTTGTGCCATGTGTGTCTCTATACTGTGTGTGTGTGTGTGTGTGTGCACCCACACACACACACACACACATTTGGTCCAGCATGGCAGGCTCAACAGTGTTTCCAGCAGGTCAGTGACACTGTCATCCAGCCAGGAACAGAGGGACCTGGGCCAAACCAGGGGACACAGAGCCAGTTACTGATGAAACAAAGAAAACTCATTCACGTTTCCACATAAATCACATGCCAGTGGTCAGAGTGAACATATTAATCACCTTCAAATATGGTAAAGGAAATTTCATGTCATCCTAAAGAGTAAAATGTTCTTTCATCATTTTTGAGACCACAGCCCTCCTTGTCTGAGTTACTCAAATCTTGTTTCACTGCATCTTTCAATACATTTATTTACATTTACACTTTATCTCACTTGATTCCATTTGATCTCATTTTACCTTAATATCGCCACATCTCACACATACCTAGTAAATTCCATAAAAGTTCTTCTTACCTCATAATTCCACATTAACACTATCAACTTAACTTAGCCTCTACTTGCAAAACAAAACAAGCAAAAACACACACCAATTTTTTTTTTAATAATTGGAAATAAATTCAGGCGTTAAGGGGTTAAATATCATGAATCAATATCAATCAATAAATGTATCAATCTCAAGATGCACATCCTGTTTCACATGTTTTGTTTATTGTTTTATACATGCTTTCCCCCTGCAATAATTTATTGGAGATTATGTTTGACACAGCTGCAATTCTAACCATGTTTAATCTGATGACTGAGGCTCATCATACCCATGTATTTATACAACTATGGTTCCATCATATTCCAACAGGAATCACAATACAACAGAGGCATGCTGCTCAGTGACACAGCAATTTAGATATGTAGGATGAAAATGCAGTCATGCAGTAAGCACAGAGGCATGACAATGAAGAACTAAAGCAGGGTGAATAGCAGGGATGAATAAACTGGTCTGTGTAAAGTCAATAGCTGTGCACACTTTTTCAATCAAACTGGTCTGCTGGCCAAAAGACCACCCCAACAACCACACACTGTAATGGATTTGGAAACACTTCTGGGGCTCACGCTTCTGGAAATACATTTCCTAGGATATAATTGAGTTATTATTATTGGTCTGTCTGAACTTTGAATATGTGTGTATTTGTTCTTCTTGTGAAGATACATATCCTTCACATATGTACTGTGAGCAGTCTTTAAACAAGGCCCCCTGACTAACTCAAAACCTCATTCTCGTTTAGCAACATAACTGAACTGAGAGAAATGGGTATTTCAATGTGTGTGTGTTCTACATGTAAAATCTTCTTAAAGGAATGTTGTTGAGGATGAGGTATGTGTGGATGTCATACAGTAGGTCAAGATGAATGAGACAGTAAATAGGTAGTGGCACTGAGGAACCATTATGACAAAGGCACTGTGGCTTTTGGGTCTATTATCATAGGTCTTATTATAGCTGCACTAGACTATAGGGTCTATTGTAATAACTCAGAGGTGCACTCATTTTGATTAGTGTTAAGTTTTTATTTTGCAAGTGGTGTATTGTAAAGACAAGCATGTGGGAGGTTTTGCCAAAAGAGTTTTGTCTGAATAATCCAGGTGTGTATTTGTTTAAAATTCTACTTTAACAAAGTAAGGTCAGTATTTTGACACGCAGATTGTACTTTGTGGCAGACATGCATTATCATCTTCTATGGTTAAAGAAATTGCTCAGTGTAGCATTATGCATCGACATGCCTGGAGAAATAGGGAAAAACAATGGAACCAGTCCAGCAATATCGGCGCCACAATCTATTCCACTGTGGTGCAGTTACTTGGCTGCATCTCCATGTACACACACGGCTACACACTGTACACAATATACCCCCAACAATGTTATTGCTCCCTAAACCTCCACACAAGCAGTGTGGAGAAGCAGCACTTTTTGGATTTGTGGAGGCCCCCTGACATTGTGTGCGTGTTTTTGCGTTGGGTTATAGCCACTTCATTTGCCCTCATGTAAAGGCCCAGCTCTCATAGAGTGTCGCCATTGTACGACCGTGTCCCATAAATCCTCAAACAGGATTTGGACTCCATTCTTTGCTTCAGGTTATTAGGTGACTTTTTTGTTTTTTGGTCTACAACAGAGAGGCCTCCCAGGTTGATTTTAATAGGCTGAATTTTATGTTTGACCAAACAGCTCCACCCTACAGTTTAAGGTGCTAAAACCATAATAACACACATGAGGCCTGAGGACAGATGTGAAGTTTTGGGGCTGATGGTGTGAATGTTGCAGTCTGATGGTGCCATTATGCATGGAGCTCAAAGTGAGTGCCTTAATTTTTGTTATGTCATCCACTAAATTTGCTATAATTAACCAAAATGTTTGGATTTCCCATTGTTTGAATCCTAACCGGATGGATTAGCTTGGGCATCACATTGAATTACATACACTTTGAGCCCTGTGAAGAGCAGGAAGTAAGGGTGCCGAAAAAAGTTACAGACCCAGTCAGTCAAAAAGTAAAGTAAAAGTACATATTATGCATAATAGAGCCATACATTAATATATGTATAACATCTTAATGTGACAGCTGAGGTGGAGCTAACATACATTCACATTTTATTTCACTCAGGAGACAATAACTGAAGATTACCTTAAAAATCTGACTCATAAGAATAAGATTTTTGAGGAGCTCACTCTCACTCAACTAATAATAGCTTTTAGTGGGAATATTTGTATCTGTGTATCATCAGATAACCATAAAACACTTTGGTGACCCCTGACCGATTGACCAATGCTGACTCAAAAATATTTTTTAAAAACGGTTGCTGGATTTCATTGTAGATTGCTGCTCAATTCTCAAGTTAATGGTCACCCTTGACATTATCCCCGAGTGATATCAAGAGTCAAAAATTCCCACTTGTGTTCAAGAAATTTCCAAATCCAATGGGCAGATTGCCATGAAACTCACTGAGTGCATTCACAGTCCTAACACAATGACCTGTCTCAACTGTTGACACCCTGTGAGCTCTCCTTTTGTGCCACCCTCAAGCCAAAGTCATCCTGTAATCTTGGAGGCATGTTGCCAAGAGGCTTTCATTTTTTTAAAAGCCCTGTGAACAATTCTTCTGGAGCTTCCAATAGAGAAAACTTGTAATTTTTATGCAAAAATTGTAAGCAAGTTGTTTGATCCATGTTGTTGGATCACTGCAGAGCAATGAACTATATAAACATCCAACTCAACACAACATGCTGACTGGGACTGATTAGAAGTCATCACCTCCCTGTTCTAAACACTGTTTGGGCTCAACTGCAACAGCACAAAAGTCCAGCTATTCCAGTCATTAAAAATAAAGCAACAGTAAATTACATCCTGAGAGGCTGCCATAACTGCTGCACACACTTTTTCTGTTTCTCATACAGAGATCCTGCCATCATTGTACCATATACATTCAGCATCTGGTTTCTATTTGTGTTGTGTGGAGAAGATGGTGATTGTGGTTCTTGTCAACTGAGCTTTTTCTGCCTTTGTGTCTGTATTTCTATGGTTTCTATTCAAACCTTCACAGAGAAGTCCATGTGTGCCTGTATGTGTGTGTGTGTGTGTGTGAGAGAGAGAGAGAGAGAGAGAGAGAGAGAGAGAGAGAGAGAGAGAGCAGAAAAAGAATGACAACACTGTAATGCCTCTATCCTCTGTTGGCAGGCACCACAGAGGAGAAGAAAAAGCCCAGGAAACTTTGGATACTTACTTCAGCAGAGAACAAAGGATACTTTCATTATTAGATTTCTCAGCTTTTCTGTCTCCATCTGCTGAACCATGCTGAGCTGCTCCTGCCATGAAAACACACACTCAACTGTGCAATCCTACAAATGTAAATGGATAGCAAACAAATAAAAGACAGGCTCACACATATTAATAATCTTGTGTCTTATGTAACTGCAAAAGGTCATTTTTACCCAAAACTGTTTTCCAGAGGAAGCAGGGAAACAGGACCACAGTCCAACAGATGATCCCCTCTGGTAAACCTTATATTAAGGGCAGTCTGGCCGGTTTCAGCACTCACCAGTATCTGTTACAGTTTAACAGACGAGCAGTCTGGTTACTATGCACACACATCACACTCTGACAAATAAATTCATGAAGTTGTACCACTTCAGCACTGTAGCCATTAAAAAGACAGTATTGAACTGTTGGGAGTTATTGTATTACGGACTGTTGTCCCAGTCAGATAAAACGCTGTGAATATGTTTCTGCCAAACACATTTAAAGTGAAATCTACAGTTTTTAATACTTGTTGAGTGGAGCCATATTTTTCTGGCCAAGTGATCAGTCCCAGAGATAAAGGAGACTGTCTATGAGCATTGGTCAAACATCTGAAATATAATGTCTGTACTAATGTTACAACTCAAAATGGTTATTATTATTTCTTATTTTTCCCCAGAATAAGGAATGTGAACTAAAAAGAAGAAAAAAATACAGATTACACTAAAATCTCTTCCAGTGTTCATATTGTCAGGCCCATTAAGTTGCCTGAATTACGTTTCTTGTCATTCATAATTTAGACTTAGTTTCCCGTGTTGTTTTGTTGTTTCTGATCTCATATCCTGTCAAGTTTCCCTGCTCTTGTGATGACCTGCCTTGCCCTAATGTGCTGCACCTGTGTCTGGTCTTCTCCCTTCCCTGGTGTATTTAAGCAATGTTTCCCTTCCCTGTTGTGCTCGAGCTTCTTTACCCCCTGTGTGAGAGTTACAGCATTAGGCCTTGTTTCCCTGTGAATTTGTTGTGACTTTTTTGACCATTCCTTGTACTTACTGTTTCTGGATACTTTTTTTTTTTGTGTGACTGATTGTCCATGTACCTTCCCATCGCCTCATAAAGACAACCCTACTCCTGCCTCTGCAGATCCACAGACTGACCTCTGCCTCCTCTGTAATGAGGTGGTCTGATCTAGTGAATTTAGTGAATCTAGTGCTGTGCAGACCTAACATTGTATGGTCAATGTTTAGCACTGAAGAATAAGGACACAAGGTGAATATCCTCATTCATTTGCTCATTCAGTCGGTGAGCTCTCCAAGCTAACTAGCTACCATAGCTCTCCACCTGCACCATTAGATATACAAAATTGATTAAAGTATGGTCAAACTGTTTATTCTCTGGTACTCAAAGTACCTTGTTATAGTAAGGGAAGGTTATGATCTTGGTCAGACACTGAAAAAAGCTTAACAGTGATTTAAAACAAGAGACAGGACAAGTTAAGGTATTCAACCACTTAACCAAAGCCACAATCATTTCCTGATCTTTGCGTTTCTGTTGCTTAAACCAAACCTCATGGAGGTTCTGTCACACCAAATGGAGAATTGTGGCAATGCTAAGGCAGTAGGTGGCACACAAGCCTGCAGCACAAGCCATATCTAGATGCACTGCCCTGATTTTCCACCATTTTTTTTGCTGCATAGAGTACATTCAGGTAAGTTGAGCCCAAATTCACTGACATCCAATATGTACGTCCCACTGCATTACAATGACTGTACCAATGTCAGTGTATGGAAAAGTAAATGAGATCTTTGGCATGTCCTGGTGGCCTATGGGTGTAGGTTAGTCACTCTGTGACGGCAGAATCCCTGATTTAAGTCTGGCTCTGGACATTTGTGCAAGTCATTCCCTTATTTCTCTCTCTTCATCCTGCATTCCTGTCTGTCTTTTGTCATATCTTAAAGACAAAACATGCCCTACAAATAAGTTTTGTTTTTATTTTTTTAAATCAGCAGTATATTGATTGTTGATTACTTTGTGGAGTCATCAGATCAGGACTGGGAGAGTAAGGATACAAGGTTAGAAAATAAATATTGTGATGGTTCCTCATAACAGGCATCATGTAAACCATGTGCCCTTTTGCATCTGGCCAGAAACAAGGCCTTGTGTCTTTAAACCACAGAGACAATCCAAGCCTCTGACTGCTTAAAACTTATCTTTTCCCTGCAAATGGAAGATAATTTGTTAATTCATACTCTAAAATCTTGTTTTTGTCCTTTGCTGTTGTCTCTCAACAAATGAGATTATTTCTACCTCCTGTTAATACTGAAGCTTCATCGTGGCTCAAAGAAAACCAGAAAGCCGAGAAAGACAGAGGGAGTAATTTCTCTCAGGTTTAAGTGGAGTTTTGTTTTGCTTGACAACCACCATATCATTTGTATTGGAATCTGAAAAATTGGACCTCTGAACATCTTTGACTCCTCTTGAGGGTAAACAGGCTTGTATTGTGGCTGGGGAGGAATGGCTAGAGGAGGAGAGAGGAGATGTGAAAGAGGCTAAACAAACAAAAGAAATAGCACAGGGGGAAAAAAGGAAAACATGTCAAATGTGTGTTTATAAAATTGCTGAGGAAACACTTTCATAACACTGGCTACTGTTCTTTTCTATTCTTTGTGTTTCGCTGCATCTCTCTCATCATATATATGTTTTTTGGAGGTTCAGGCAGTGATGGAATCTGCAGAATGTCCTGCAGGCTGCAAGCATCAGGAATCCCAAGTGCCTTAAGACTAGGGGAGGTCAACAAATATCACAGGAGAATCACAGGAATAAAACATGAAATGAAAAAGAAGATGTATTTCTACAGATGTACTTATAATTTCTGCATTAGGTTTCCGCCCTTGCAGGTTTCACCATCCTTCTGTAGATGGACCATTCTGATTGTTTCTCCTACCCTGTGTCAATAATGTATTTTGTTCAGATCTATGAGAAAGGCATCAGCATGCCCCAACTGAACTGCCTGTTGGATGGTCAAACAGCATTTGAAGTCTACTTCTGACATGCTTTTGGATGTCAGAAATAGAACATTTTGGAAATATTTGCTCTGTCCTTGAACATGAACCATAGGTCAAAAAATAAATCTATGTTCTGCCACAAATATATATGTTGCATGTATAACTAACTAGTCTAATAAGATACATAAAAAATCAGAGGTTTACCCTTTTCCCATGTCCTATATACCCTTTTTGTCTTTTCCCATATCTATCAATGGATCTGCAAAGATCTGCAAATTTATGTAAATTTGCACACACAGTAAAAATAAAGGGGTCAACACCAACTTCAAATCAAAGTGTTTTGGGGTTACTGGTAGGTTCCAGACATGGAAGAAGAATGCACGGAATTACAAGCATATTATCTCTGACTTTGCTGCATCAATGTTTGTGCTTTCTCTTTTCAGCTGTGCATTGTGAGTCTGATGGAGTTACAGGAGTGCAATGCTGTAACAGTGGAGCACTCTTTTAACTTATCTTTGTTCCCATCAGCACACACATGGTTTGCATTTCATTTGCTGACCTATTTCCTATTTCCTATTTCATCTCATTCTGTGGATTTCCAGTGAAAGTCTTTTTAAGACTAGGGTTTTATTGTTGGAGCTCCATGCATGTTTTGAATGTGCATTTTGGGAAATAATATATCCATCCATCATCATTTTGCCTTGAAAATATATTTGATTAACTTGGAGGTTGTTGTGGCCTGTCTGGGTGCCTGACCACTCGTGTTTGTTTCATCATCATTGTCTTTTGTTTGTCTCTTGTTTTCAGGAGCATCTGTGAGAGGTCTGGCTGTAGGTCACTGTCTTTCTTTTGTAGTTTTTTTTTGTTTTTGTTTCAGTGTGTTGCAAAATAAAATAAAATATCTACCAAATGCCCTGCAGTATCTGAGTGTAAACTGCAAATTTGCTTTACTGTATCACTGAGATATTCTCTTCTTAAGTAACAAGTTCTGTGATGCCCTACTGTGCTTTTTAAATATGATCTCCACAGAACCTTTATTTCTGATTGCCTCCACTCTCTGAGGCTTGTTGTTGGAGGCACCCTGCAGGGCATGTCTGAGGGTGTCTGGGACCAAGTGGTTGACCACAGAGAGTCCTGCCAAGCCATTGTAATGTTAAAACAACCACTGCATTCCTTGCACTGCAGTACAAGCACTGAGTCGGGCTTGGAAAGTTACCGACTTGGGGCCCATGATTTCCCAAAAGCCTCTTGGAGCTCGGATAATAGCTGTTCTATAGTAAAACTAATAGATAAAGATTATCTTTGAAAGAAAGAGAGCTTGTGAACCCAGAGTTTTGAGCTGGTGCAGAAAGAGTACCGTATGAACACTGGCACGCATCAGCTTTGACACTTGGGTATGATGCTATATTAAGTGTTTGCCAAAATCTCAATGCATTCTAGGAATGAGACACATAGCCAAATGAATATTTTTACTGCGCCAGTTGGCAAAGTCTGAAAAACCTTAAACCAACAAGTTTTAGAATAATCATTACCTTAAATTCTTGGATCCTTGTCAAAGCCCAGACTTATTCAATGGAAAAAAAAGTTTTGTTATATTTGCAGAGCCAGACACTACATTGCGCAAAACTCTCCTAATAAGAAATGTTGGTCAAATGTCTTGGGGGTATAGAGTATATTGGGAGGGAAGATGGCACACTGGAATTATGGTTCTACATTTTTACTTGTTTTATTTTTAACTGTTTTTTTAATCTATAATAATATGCTGAGGAACAGGGGAATTTCATTGGATCCTTCAGATGTCTGTCAAACTTATGCACCTCAGTAAAGAGAATATGTACAGCACCAGTATCTGACGTATAGTATGTGACCTCATCACTCAGAACAGTACAGCAGGGAGTGGGGAATGATGTCTTTGTCCCCTCAAGGGTAAAGTTGATTCAGGGGCCTACAGGTGGAGGCTGCGGTGGAAGTGGGGGAGCAAGAACAACAGCGCAGATTGAAGGCCAGTGAGTGAGCACAGTACTCATGGCATAAGTGCACTTTGATCAAAAGAGTGTGCCAATTTGCAAATTGATTGGGAATTTGTAATGTTTTCCTGATAATGAAATGGCAGTCCCTCACTTAGTATGAAGTGATGCTAACTTGCCCAGAATGGGCAGTGATTGATTTCATCACTGCACATATATTTTCCACTAACTACAGTTACTGCACTTTCATTTATTAAGATGATGAACCTGACCACAGTATATAATTGGTGTTGTTGTTGTTATATATACATATAGTACAGTAAATTAATGTTTTTTTCACTTTGTATCTGATTAATTTAAAATATCTTACCTCTTAATCTTATCGCTTTATTCTGTTAAAACATATTTATTTTATTCCTCTTGTATTTTAATATTTCAAATGTGTTTTGTAAATTTTGTTGTCCAACTGGAGTTGCCTTTTGTACATGAAATGTTCTTGATACAAATCTAAGGTTGGCCAGGACCATTCTGTGTGAGTTGTCATATTCTCCCTGCATTGTGTTGTTGTGCCTGTGAGGGTTTTCTCGAGATACTCTGGCTTCCTCCCACTCCACCAAAAACATGCAGATTTGGTTTATTGGTGTCTCCAAACTTCCCATAGGCATGACTGTGAATGTTTGTCTCCATGTGGCAAACTGGTGACCTGTCCAGGGTGCACCCTGCCCTTTCCCAATGTCAGTTGTGTTTGGCTCCAGCACCCCATGACCCTTAATGGATAAACAGTATTGAAGATGGATGGATGGATTATCCTTATTATCACTGTACTATCATACTCATCTTTGACACTGTTTGTGCACCTAAGGGTGGAAAATTAACAGCCCTCTTCTTGTTTTGCTGAACTTCTTTGTTATCCCAACATATATAGCACAAATCACAGGTGTGTGTTTCTCAGTCACAGCGTCATTTTACATCAATCATGCAACACTTCATTTTTCTGGTGCATACTGTTGCAGGATGATGGACCAGCACTCAAATATATAGCATTTGTGACTGTTTGCAGTATGTGACAGAACAATTAGTTATACAAATTGTTTGTTTGCAAAAGTGGAGTGCAAAATGATTATTCTGAACAGGGTCAAAATGTTGTAAGTTGATTTTATTGGAGGAAAAGTTAAATCCAATCTTTGTTTGCCTGCTAGAGGGCCGACGCTAAAAAACCTTGCTCGTGTGTCATTTTTAAAATAAAAAAATACACACACACACACACTGGCAAAAAACACCCTGTGCTGGCTTAATAACTCTGTGTGTGTGTGTGTGTGCGTGTGTGTTCTTCATCATGCAAGTTCCTCATTAACCTGAGATATGAACCTGTGACCTACTCAGTCACATTTCCAGCTGCGGTGCCAGCCCTCTCAGCTCGAGCCCAGTTGACTAACAAACTCAAGCCACTTCGTTATTAATGCTGCTGGCAGCAGTTCTGTGGAACGCAGAACTGGAAACTAAATATCTCAACCTGAAGTTGTTTTACGTATATGGCAGCATTTATAAGCCACCAGTTGAGATTTAACTGTAGCTTTTCTATTCTGTTTTGAATCATATGCTCTGTAGTAGGTCATTTATTTTCCTGTGGTAAAAAGGTCTCTGTCAGGCCAGTGTGAACAAGCTCTGCTGCGAAACTTCTCTTTACACTTTTTTTTTTACCCATAAATCATGTACAAACATGCAATCACTCAATCACATGCATTTGATTTGCATATGGCTTGATCTGTAAACACATGATTTGAGTGAATTACTTTAGACTTTAGTTAGTGCCAATCTTAGACCTGTAATTGGGCTTAATTTCCGGCATGTTGTCCAAATCAGATACTGTGAGTTTGACATTACACACACAGTCAGAAAACTGGCAGGCACACAGCGGTACTTTGTGTGGACTATGAGCTGAGTACAAATCCCAATACAGATATCACTTTGGGGCTCCTGCTATGTCAAACAGAGCATCTTTCATGTACAAAAAAGTAGTGGAGAAATATACCTATTCTCTCAACACATAAACAGATACAAAATGATCCTTCTCTTGCTTTGTCTTTCATTTCCCTTCTCTCCATCATCTTCCCATCTATCTCTCCTGTTGGCTGAGCCCTTTAGACTGGCCACACATTTGCACACATGGTCCATTCACCAGATCAAATTGAATCTTTTTTGTCTAATTGCTGCAGTACTGTGTACTGCCAAGTGTTTGTTTGAATTGGAGGGGGCTTTTTCAGTGCGTTCACTGATAGGCAATCTCATCATGCCTCCTACTCCCAGCCTGATTCTCAAGCAGAAAGGCTGAATCCCCAACCAACTAAGAACCAGACACAGAAACTAAATAACAGAAATAACTCAATGTCCCCAATATTACAAGGTCTTTTGACAATGTTTTTCATTGGTAAACCTACTTTCCAAGGGTTCATTATTACCCAGAAACACAAAGGAAAAACGAAAGTGTGAGAGTGAGTGAAAGTGAGAAAGTGTGTTAAAGGAGGTTTTATGGTTTTTAACTCAAGGTGAAATGACCAGTTGTTTTGTTTCAGGGTTTGTTTTGAGAGAAATCAGTCTGATTAAAGTAAGCAAGAAGCAACCTTCCTCCCTGCTGCCTTCAAGCAGAGCTTTATCTCATCCGTCAATCCAAGAATTTTTAAAAAGGGGGTGTGTACAAAGGGCTCCACAAGCTATTCATTGCCCAGAGCCTGGATGAAAAATTGCCTTGATTCTTACCACAAGACTCAAATAATTCAGAAGTCATTCAGTTGAGCCTTCACCAGAAGCAGACCTCTTGCATTTTGAGAATCAGCCACAAGGTTGTCAGCTGGTTAAAATAGCTGTCACTCAACCAGAGAACTTGGACTCAATCCACAGTGTCAGCAAACATTCACTCTGCTGAAGTGTCAATGAAAAAAGCTCCAGCTTACTCTCTTGCAAATAGAGGGAAGTTGTGTCTTGATAAAGTATATGACACTCATGAGTTCCTGTTCAATGCACAATGGTATCGGACACTGTAAATGTTGTTTTGCCACATTTACATCACACTGCATTGCCAAAAGCATTACCATTACACTTGGAGGACGGACTTTGACTTCCATATTTCTTTGCTTTTTTTTAGGCGTATCCATATGCTTAAGCACCATGTCAAACATATTGAAGTTTTCAGTTGTAACTGCAGCCTGGATGTTACTTTGAACAGTATTCACAAGTCTCAATTTATTGATTACGGTAACACCCATGTGACACGAATGTGGCATTTGTTTGGAGAGTAGGAAGTATGTGGAAAGAAAAAGGCTTCCTTGACATGTTGAGGTAGGAATTCTAAGGTGTGAATAATAAAACGACTGATGGCCAAGTTTCTGGTATTGTGGATGCTGGCCTCACTGTCATGACTCACTGGGATGCTTGAAAAGAATGAATGGAACATTGTTAGTGGGTCTTACAACTGTGCTTCTCTCTCTATACGTCAGAATGTCTGCCATAAAAAAAGACTTATTGGAGGGTGTGGAGTGATGTCACACATGGTGGGATGGGTATGAAGCCTAATTAGCCACTGATGAGACACACCTGGGAGATGCCAGCAGAGCAACAGCGGAAATGTTGAGCTGTACCCTGCTGAGGCCATTCTGAGAGGGTGAATTGTTTGATTTGTTATTTTGGACTGAGTTACTATTTGGGACTGTGCCGTTCAACTCTTTCAAATAAAATAAAAGTTGAACTGCCAAGGGCAAGAGAAGAGCAAGCCGGCAGAAGGCAGAGGAGAGCGACTAGCCTGACTGCTGCCGTCACTCTCAGCCTCACAAAAGAATGTCACGTCTCATTGGTGATGCTACGCATACAGCTACAGGTGACTCAAACCTGCCCATGGCCCAAGACTAGGGCAGCAGAACACGCTCATAATGGTGAACCAGAACGTGCTCACAGTTAATCTGCAGCACACAGGGCCACTTAGCTAGTAGCTGGAAGGTCTTTTAATTTTCCACAGTGGCCCAGGCGCTCAGTGAATTTAGAGGTGGAGAGTCCAAAACAAATACAGATATTGAAACTTTTGCTGTGCGTATCCAATGTTCCTCTGCCAGAGGAACAGACTCAAACAGATGTCTATGGTGAAAATATGCCTACTGAATGAAATGTGTGAACTTACTCTGAATTACTACCTCTACCATATTCCCAGCTGGCTCGTGTGTTAGCTGTAGTATTTTACTAACTAGCCCTGTGAGTGATCCATATGACACTCAGTGGCACCTAGTGGATGATGACCTATCAAGTTACATTACTTAAGTAAAAGTAACAATTAAACAATGTGAGAACACTTTGTTACACATCAAAGCATGCCTACTTACAGAATAAAAAAATCAAAGAAGTCTCTCTGCAGAAAACTGCCCTGTGACTAAAATATTATTAACTATGACATTATAGGCATGGAGCAAGTTGCTTTTGTATCCACTGGAGGTGGAGCAAATTTAACTACTTTTTTACACTTGGGTAGTTTACACCAAGAGGTCACACCTTACATTGACTATAGTACCACTGACAACATAGCAGTGCTGGAGTCTTAAATGTGACCATGGTAACAGGCTGAGAACATGTCCAAAGTGTCAGTCTGTCCATCATAGGTTAAACAAATCTGTAAATTGGCATTTCAGGTAAAAAAAAAACACCTGCATCAAACATCCTGTTTAAATACTTTCAAACTCTGGTGTTGTAAGTCACAGATCTGACAAACAGAAGCAGGAGAAGAAGGTTTTAAGACTTTCAACACTTTCAGTCACTGTGTCTCTTAGTTTGCGTAAGCATTTATCTGCCATGCAGACAGTTCTTGCATCTGGGTTTATATGGCTTTTTTACTGGGAGCGGGTGCTTTCAATATGAGGCCTGGGATAGTGTTCGTTATAAAACAGTGTCCCTCCCAGGATATCTGCTTTCTCTGTTTCATAGGAATGTTCAGAAATTGAGACCTTGCGAAGACTTCAGGGTAGGGCATCCAAGAGAGAAGACAGAGGTAGAAACACACACACACACACACATACACACTCACAGGCACAGAAATAAAAGACAGTTGTAAGAGTGTAAAGTGTGCCTGAGTTTTGTCTTGAAGGCAGAGCTTTAAACGCTACCACATGCTACAAGTCCAGCAGCAAGAGAGTGATGCTATGTGTTTGCGTGTGTGTTTATGCAAGCACACACACATGGTTGCCTCTGTGCAAGGTAGAGTGTGTTTGTGTATTTATACTCACTTATCTGAGTATATGAGAGTGAAAGAAAGTGAGTGGACAGAGGGCTGACTGTGGTTTTATTATCCATTGTTGATGGCTCAGACCAATTATAAGACTGATTAGGCTGTATTTTGGCAGAAAACCATTAGGCTCTGCTTGCCTACTTAAAGAAAATAAGAAACACAGCCAAAGTGTTCAAGTGCTGTTTAATGCAGTTGCTCACACGCTCAAAATGTTGCTTATTATAATGTACAATAGCTCTGTGGGATAATTATGTAAGAAGATGCATGGTCAGTCAGAAAATGCGTTTTCCAGAGACTGTCATCGTCGTCCAACATTTCCTGGTTAGGGTTAAAGTTTCTTCTGTGGTCAGACTATTCTCTGCCCTGTGTGCGTGTGTGCCTCTGTCAATTTTTCCCACTTTTATATGAATGTCAGACCAGCCCTGGACATTTCCAAGAGAAACCATTCATTCAGTAAAACAATCCCATCACATCACGCTCCACAACCACAATGAGAAAAAATCACATCCAGCACATCTCACAGGCAGCTTTTGTCCAATAGATTCGATGGAAAAAGTTTTATGTGTCTACATGTTGGGGAATGTGTGTGTGGTTGTGTGTGTGTGGGGAGGTTTCCTCAAGTGTTGTGTTTGACACTTAAAGAACCCCCCATTAAAACCAGCTGTAGAAAGGATTCATTTGATGTGTTGGGCAAATGACCCAGGCCCAGATATAGAGTAGGACTATAATCTACTGCAGAGAAAAAAATCAGGCCTGTTCATTAACTTAAATGTTAACCTGTCTGATTTAAGTTTGTTGTAAAGTTAAGACAATAAGTTCATGGTGATCTGTTTAGTCACACTGACAAGTATTATAGTCACGTCTTTGTTTATTCACTCTGAAGCAATTCAAACATTCAGCTTTTTATAATTTTCACAGTGCAACAGCTAGCGAGGGAAATTGTTTTCAATTAATGGTCAGCATTCGTCTTCTAAGAAGATGCTATTTGGCTTTCAGCAGCTTTTATGCAAGCTGGAAAGTATGGAGATATGCTCGACATCCACGGTGTTTGTGTAAGTTAATGATAAAAAATAAGATGATTTCTCTGCAGAAAGCATTTAAAGGGTCAGTTCATCTAAATAAAAAAACCTGCATATTCCTGACATACCCCTATTGTAACCCTGTCTCCTAGACATTACATCTATCCAACTAATTTGCAACATCAAATACATTTTGAAGGAAACTATGTATAATATTCTGAAAAAAAATCCTTTGCTGTTAATGCGATTGGTGGCTGTTAACCGGACTGCAGTCAGCAGGCTGTTACTCCCACCCCCACTCGATCGCGTGCATCCTGAGCATCAGCCAAAATGATGACATGGCATAAACAAGACTGAATTTGACCGACTAGCATCATATTGACAGGTGGGGTAAATTATGTGTAGCCTGGTTGAGGGTTTTATCAATATCTGCGGGACAGATCTGGTTTTACCATCTGTGAATAAGGGTGTGTACGCTGTTTTGCCATTGATTATATCAAGTAACAGCCCAAGGTCCAGCTGGGACTGAATGCTACTTGAGGAAGAGAAGAAAAGGTTTAACTCTCATATGCAGTCTCTTTCTCTCTCGCTCTTTCTCTCAGATGCATTCACTTTGATAGTTGTCCAGATTGTGAGTCACCACAGACAGAAAATGAAAAGCGTTTCACTGACATTCTTTTGCGTCATTTTGTATACTTGATGCTTGGACTCAAACAAGAAGATTTCCAAACAGAAACAACAAACGTGGTCGGCAATTCTCATTAAAGGGAGAACTTTCACAGTCAAAGCAAAGCCACACACACACACACACACACACACCACTTATATCTCACGTTTAGGCACTTCACAGTTTTTACTTTGAGAGCTGAACAATGCTGGTCTACCTTATTTCCTGGTGGCCGTGTGTGTGTGTGTGTGTGTGTGTGTGTGTGTGTGTACCTATGGCTTGTACCAGTTGGTGCAGTGTCTGTGGCAATGGAAAGGAGTGAAGGCATATATTTGTGTTGTACAGACACTGCCACATCACCCCACCAATGAGCACAATCAGGCTGTCAGAACAGGAAATGTTTTTGTACAATGTGTTTACTGTTGACAATAATATCACATGTATTTATTCATTCTTGCTTTGTGAATTTGTTTTTGTATAAAGGCAGAGGAAGGAAATGTTTCATGCTCTGGATCAGTTGTAGATTGTGGTGAAATAAAACAAACTGTATGGTGGGACTGATGTGGAATGGATTTCAGGTTTATATACCAGGGGGAAAGTAAAACATTACAAATGCATTCAACGACAGTACAGGACACAGAAGTTGTTAAATGTGGTGATACTAACATACCAACATCATAAAACTACAAATAATAATTGATGGGCAGCTGTTGCTCATGGTTGTTTTGTTACGTCTCAGGGACAGCAGAGTTGCAGAGGGTTGGTGGTAGATGTTTTTTTCCTCTGCTCTGTTTTACAACCTCTCTGCACTCTGGCCTGTTTCCCTTTGCTCTCAGCAGGCTGCTGGCACTGTGGGAGGAATCAAAGAGTCTGCTCACTTCATTATATAAGAGAACTGCAGCTTGTTATCAACTTTTCTGAACCATCTTCCAGGCATTTAACTTCCACAGGCTAGCAGTAGTAGTAGTTGTAGTTGTAGTATTGTAGTTGTAGTGTGGTACTATTGTTATAAGTAGCATTACCAGAAGTAATAGCAGAAGAGATGATAATAGCTGTACACACAGCACAAGCACTAACACAAGTGGTAATTTAGTCAACCAAAACAAGGATGAAAAATATCTGACAACCTTTTTTCATGATAAAACTAAAGCTAAAACAAAAGAAAAAGCTTTAAGTAGAAATACTGCCTCACAGTTGTATGTTGTATGGCAAACAGTTGCACGTCGCTATTTACAGCCATGTCTGTCCAGACTCATATGATACGATATATGCAGTGAATAAATTTACTAAAAGGTATTAAGTGTGTTTTATTAAAATTAGTTTATGCATTTTTGAGTCATGACCTTGACCTTTGACCAACAAATTCCAATCAGTTTATCCTCGAGTCCAAGTGAATTTGTGCCAGATTTGAAGAAATTCCCTTCAGGTGTTCCTGACATTATCACAAGAATGGTATGTACGAACACGCGGACAACCCGAAAACATTGTGCCAGTGGCCATGGCTGTTACTGGTACAGAGGCATAAAAACTACAATTAAATGTATTACAGTTTTTATAAACAAACTGGATGACTTTTTCATGACCTGACTGCTTATAGTCATAGTCATGTCTCTGCCTGTAATGTCAGCTAAACAGCTATGGGTTTGCCGAATGTAAATATCAATTGCAGTTTTCTATATATATATATATATATATATATATATATATATATATATATATATATTTAACAGATTTATTGAGTAGCATGCATTGGCTGAATGAAAATTAAACAAGAAACCACAATAATATAGCTTGCACAACCCAGAAATGAGACAGACCAGCAAACTGATATGAACATAATGAATGGTTGTAACATTTGAATTTGTTGCTGAGATTATGCTTTTGACTATACGCCTTCATTTCTCAGCCAGTACATAGAGACAGGAAGTGCTCAGAGAGAGAGGGAGAGGAGTTTGACATGCAACAAAGGTCCCCCAGCAAGAAATTCATAATGGATGTTGCACTTTAACCCACAGGCTATTGGTGCTGATAATATAGCTATGGTTATATGGTTATATAATATCTATGGCAAAACTAAGTAATCAATAACACTTCTATAACAGAAAACAGTAATTTCTTTACTTAGCAATCTAATAAAAACCCCACTGCTTCACTTGTTGAATGTGTCTAGGGCTGGGCCAGGTTAAAGCCAAATTCATTAAAAACTGGAGAGCATATTTGCGCAAAAGCAATTTCCTTAGTGAATCTGTAATAACATGGAAAAAGTGCCCTTTCCACTAATTTGAAATAGACCAGGACAATACCTGTTTACAGTATACATTGAAACGCATACTTAATCAATGTCAGGTGGCAAAATTAACACCAACACAAATTGCACTAGTCAAAAACTACAAGCTGCAGTCTTTGTAATTGCAGTAGTCATAAAACTGGTGAGAGGAGCAGTATTAATAGCATTGGTAGTAGCATTTGTAACAGCAGCACTGCAGAGAGAAATTACAGGAAACTCTGGGTGACATTTGAGCTGCTTTCCCCACACCTGTGTGCTCTCGGCAGAGTTAACAACTTGTTCAGCATCTGAGATTTACAGTGACAGTGTGTAGAAAAAATACTCACGCAAACACACCCTATTCCACCCATAAGGTTGTTTTGAACAAGAGGCGTGGGTGCAACATGCACTTCATTTCAAAGTAATTACATAGTATAATAGGCATTATGTTTTGGCTTATTAAGCTGCTGCTTTCAAACATCCAAACAAAATCAGCAATCAGCAATACCACATTACATATTACATGCTGGAAAGGGGAAAAAAGGAAAGTAGTGAGTCAGCCAGTAGAAACAGGACGTGTGTGGGCAGAGAAACCCTGATAAACCTCCATGCACTGCTTCCCTGCAGGCAGGACGTGCCAGTTGACCCCTCTCACACAATGTGACTGACCCTGAAACTTTGAGCCCCTCCACAAATGCTGGGGCACCGTGCACCCTGACACCCCCTTACCCATACATGAGTTCCCAAGATGCTGAGCAGAAGACTCTTTGACCTTTGAAGCTTGAACCCCATAATTTCAAGCTACAGGATCACGTAACTTGAATCTTCTTTTACTTGCAAGAGGTAAATTAGTGAGTTGAAGTTATTTATAATATTGGCATTACCTCATTCAGATGAAACTAGCAATGGTTCATTTTTATCATAGCAATATATATTGAGCTTTCCATTTTTTGTGTTTTGGATCAGTTTTTCTGGTGTAAATCTTTTCTAAATTTTCATGGAACAAGTGGAACTTCAGATTCCCAAATTTGTACATACTGCTAGTATGAATAGCTTTGATGCGAAATATATGCAGATGAGTATTTAGCATTTTTGTGTCAATTATTCAGCATGCCCCTTGTGTGTAAAGGCCTTTAGTCAACAGGGATTTAATATTCGATGTGGGAAAGAGCAAAATCCTCACTCAGACTTTCAGAAGGACTAAGTGTGGAGTGAGAGAGTGTGTGTGTGTGTGTGTGTGTGTGTGTGTGTGTGTGTGTGTGTGTGTGTGTGTGTGTGTTGGGGGGGCTTAAATCTATCTACACTCTAACATTATGGGGGCCAAAAGCAAGTACCCATAAAGTAAATTATTACATTTTAATGGTAAAGACATGTTTTAAGGCTAGGATAAGGGTTATATAAAATAAGTAGTAGTTATGGTTAGAGTTATAATAAGTCTCTAGGAAATGAATGTAACTCAGTGCAATGTCCTCTGAAGGCATAAAGACATGACTGTGTGTGTGTGTGTGTGTACCCTGAAAGAGAGGGTGAAGTATGAGTATCACAAGGCCGACAGCTGCTGGTGTGACCAGCAACAGGTGCTCCAAGGTAAACCAGAGGTAAACCAGAGAGACAGCAAGGCATTTCGACAGAAAGGTTTTTGCTGATCCCTTCACCCTTCACCTACACTACCTGTCCACTTCTGATCCATATAGTGCAGGTCCCTCCAAAACTACTAAAGTGAATACATTGATCTTGGCAGTCTTTTTAGAGGTCCTGGGAATTAGCATAAAACAGTTTGACCCTGTCTCAGCCTGACATGCAGCAGACAGTCAAGAATGCAGACGGACAAATGGACAAACTAGTAAATGGGACAGGACCAATGTTTGATAATGAAACAGATGTAAAGAAAACAGGTGGGCATTCGGAATGAAAGGTAGAAACAGACCATTGACTGACTAAAGGACTGATAGTGTGGCTGGCAACAGGGGACAGGGACATTTATTTATAGCAACATTACAAGTTTCCATGATACTTTCCACAGCACAGGCCAGAGACTCACCATGCACATGGCTATCTCTCAGCCACCATGCTTATCATCACACAAGTACCAAAGCTGCTCTGTCGGCAGGAGCACTTCTAAAACACTGCATGGACAAAGGCTGTAAATGTCCTGAACCACACGGGATTCATTAATTTAATTTTCCTCTTCAGAGGAATCAGCACTGTGGTCTGGTATATTGCATGAATATACAATGTTCCTCTCCTCCATTCTGAAATTAAAGTCAACAAGCATTTGGAAAATTATGCACTTTATAAAGTACAGTGAAGTTACTGAGAGTAAAGACTACATAATTGCCCATGTTTCCCTATAGCGTCATCATGTGCTTCTGTGCTCCTGATCCATCAACACAGCTTGCTAAATGGAATTTCCTATAAGTCGCATGGCATGTTTATAGCACTGGCATGGAGCCTATGGTATCCCTCAGCTGAATATACTGAATGTGTTATTTAAGTGCTGGTGTGGAGCACTGGATCCGATGGGCCACCACTCAAACATACCTCTCATTTAACCTCTCGTTTCATTCATGTTTTATTTGCAACGTAGCTTTAACACTGGATAAATCATCTTGTTACACACTAACAGTACATGTAACTCTTAATCAGCTTGTTCCTTGTTCGTTCAAGCTATATGATGTTTACTGTACATTGAAATACTCAAACCTAAGACAATAGAAATATATTATAAATAACTGTTTTCACATGACTTTATACACATAACCCTAAAATGAACCCTAAGATGTGTGGTAGCTTTGGCTGCTGATTAACATGCTGGTGATTTCTGATATGGTCCATAAATCCCAAAGACTAAAACAAGCCATGTGCTTGTCAGTCTCTCAATACTTTCTGACTTACTGAGCATGTGTCACTCAGCTATTAAATTCATTAATGAAGATGTAACTCTTTAAAAACAGCTGAGAGATACTGTATATACTTTAGTTTCATTTTTGAAGAAGGCTAAATAAATATCCAATAGCAGCTGGGCACTATAGGGTTTATGTTACTCAACAGGAAGACATACAATAGTCTGTAGGGTACTACATTCATGTACATCTGTGGATTAACACACGTGGTAGTTTAAGGAATGTTTATGACATCAGGATGGCAAATGTGGGATTGACTCAAAATAAACTAAAGTGTCTGTTCCAGGGTGATTCACTTATTTATTTTTAATGGTTTTGGGATAAACAATAGAGCTCCATGGCAATGAGAAAAAAAATAAATCGGACTAGGCTTTGGATACACACGCATTACATGTTGTAGGATTTTATAGTAGAAGGAGTTTATCGTTGATTTTGATATTTTCATGGGTTTGGTGATAATAACAAAAATGAAAGCAATGACAGAAAATTATTATAATTAAAATGTCATTGTAAACTGAACATCCAGATGAGTTAAGGGTTTCCAGTTAGTGCTACCACTGTGGCTGGGGCCATAAGTTTGTGACAACTAAAAGCATTTATATGGATAAGAAGAATATAGAACACCTGTGTTACATAAAGCAGATACAGGACTGAAAGATTGGCACATTATGTTTGTGGATTGTTATGTGAATCAAGTAACTCTTAATTAGAGGTTATGCATGTCATATATTTTTCTTCATAAACCAACAATGCAACAATGGATTTGGATAGCAGTGCTGCTACAGAATAACTGTAAAAAGACACTGCCATGGGAGCAGTGTGCCATGTTTGAAAGAAAAATGCCTTTTTGAATGATACAACTCATACATGAAGTTCAGCCTGTGCATGCATGTGCGCTACATCTGCATGAAGGCGTTAATGAGGTGCTGAAAATGCCAAGGCTCACACAGCCATGGTGATCTGAAGCCAAAGAAAAAGAATACCGCAAAACACATACAGCACATGGGAAGGCAATTTTCGTCTTTCCTGGTTTTGATTATAGTTAATATGAGTTGAAAATAAACAGTGAGCGGCTGTAAACCAGATTTCCATAACCTCCAGGGGCTTTCCACCTCTGAATAGAAGGATATAGGAACCCATAACTATAACATGGATCATGTTACTATAAACTTAAATAAGACCAAGACTTAAAGCATGTTACAGGCAGATCATCCTTATAGACCACCATGCTGTTGATACCACCACTGCACCTCAAAGTTTTTTTCTCCTATGTTAAGATTTTGGAAAAAATTGCTCTTCATACTTGTCAACTCTAATACGTTGGACATTTTTACAAGCCTCTTTGTTTTGATTGCAGCAGTAAGAAACTTGAGCATAAACTGTCCAAGTGTACTTATAAAAACAAAGTCTGTCCACTGAAGTCTGTTTCTCAGCTTCAGTATAATGTTGCAAGTGGGTGACATTTTTGCCAAACAATTGCTTTTTTAAAAGTCCTAAAAGTAACAAAGACGTTGATCTGAATCCATCTCACTCCTTAATCAATGCTACCACCTAGTGGTGAAAGTGTGTCCTTTTTAGTAAGTGAGTGTGCAGTCATCTGTTGGTAGTTAAAAATCTTCATTTGCTGCAGAATAAAACACAGGAGTTGAGTTCTCATGCTGGCATCATGTCTGTAAAAGCAAGAGCAGGAGGAAAAGGGGCATGTCCTGCAGCCTCAACAGAAAAAAGCAGAAAGAATTGTTTGGTGTGCATTGCAGGGATGCGGTCCAAATGACTCCCATATACTGTATCTCTCTGCACATCCATTCATCTACAACCAAAGCTTCATAATGCAGTATTCTGTCAGAAAGAAACTGATCACTTCCATCTGTTTTATCCATTTGATGATCATTTTGTAAAACAAGTGCAACAATAAAACTTTAACAAACAAATTTCACTGTTAATAAGTCAGATTCTAAAAGACACCTCAGAAGTTGGTTTCAAGTACGTGTAAAACTCAGGACACTCTTCTAATAATTCCATGATTGGCAGCCTCTTGAGGTCAAGAACAGGCTGCACAACATAGTTTAAGTGGCTATTAAGATCACTCCCTGCCCTGCCTTAGATCTTCTGAAAGAGGCTCAAGTCCTTTAAGAGTGTCCTCTTCATCGTCTGTGTGGAGAGTTTAAGCCTCTCTTGGTGAGACAGGAATGTTTTAACCACAGATGATGGGCTGAGATGATAACAGCTGGATGGACTCCAGGTTTTATCTTGTGCATTCACTGATGTTCATTGTTTTATGTGAGTTTGCCCACAGGGTTTTTAGCACCTCGTTCTATATGTTTGTTATGTGAAACAGTTTATTGTATCTTCATTCGAGTATGTATTTTTTTTTGTTTTATCTAGCTGCAAGTGACAAATTTTCTCATGGGGACAATAATGTTGTGTTGGAAATTGAATATGTTTAACCCCATAAAAAGAGGGAACCATCATTTGGCACTGATTTTCTTTATACTAGTGAGGTGTAATGTAAATCACCACTACAGTGCAGTATGTGACACAACACATAGCACATTACTGGTGCAGTCATGATTTAGCAGCCAGCAGTTAGAGCAGCTTGTTATCTGATATATTGTCAGTGCAGAAATAAAAGAAACAAAAATCTCCCACTGTCGGCCACGTGACCCACATACTCAAGTGAGGGCTCTATTTAGACACAGACCACTAACATATTAACAACATCACCATGACATAACCATTAAATGTCACAGCATGTGCCCAGTGTGGGGTCGTATTACGTGCAGCAGTGAGCAGCTGTAAAAAGATCATGATGCTGAGTGTTACACATGCAGATTACACAGCGGGAACAAATTGACATTCTGGATGATAGATATTAAAATTCTTCTTTTAGCATTTTAATTTCTTTTTTTAAGGGTTTGCTACTTAAAAGAAAAAATATAAACTAAATAAAAGTAGTAGTAGTTTGGCTAAAAACTGATTTCAAAATGAAATCAAGATGAAAAGACTACTTTTAAAAACATGATACACAACTTCCAAAGATTATGAATTAGCACAGTAATCAATCACCTCGTGTGTCATGGGGGTTTTAGTTTGAGCTGTAAGATAGCTGGACTTCTGGAGCAAAATTAATTAATTCACAATCAACAATCAACACTTAACATGCCAGTGTTGAATATGACCAGTCTCTTGTAAAGTTTATTCTTTCAATGAATGAAGCGGTGAAAATGCTGTAGCTGCCTGCTGCTGTCACCAGCCTACCAGAGATGGAAAGAGACAGGAGGGGGATATCCTGATCTGCCAATGCCATGAAATTCAAGACGGCACCCCATGATGCATGCGCACAGGCTCATACACTGCCTACACACACACACACACACACACACACACACACACACACACACAGTGAGCTTGACACAGAAACATACAAACAGAAATGCATGAGCAAATGGAAAGTGGAACACACACCTATCTGTAATATAGAGAGACATTTACACTCAAACACATACACACACATACGGTTATTTTTGAGAGCTTGCTTTCACCTCAGCTGTGCGCACACTCACGAGCTCGGGAGAGAAAGGTAAGAAGGACAAATCAAATCTCAGCTTCTTCTCTCCATTGTGTAGGTTTGGTTTGGTGGCCTGAGAAAGACAGCATGATGTTGTTTGAGCATGTGTCTTTTTCCGTCAGCAATGCCTACCACAAATTTTATCTTCACTGCAGTAACACAAGAGTGGCAGTGAATATGCAGTGTGTGTGCCTTATACTTATGAGAGGGATTTCACTCAGGCTGGCTCTCAGTAATACCTTTGGTGGACTTAGGGGTCTTAGACATGAAAAAGTTTGACCCTTTGTCCTATTAGTGTTTATTATTTAAGATTTAAAGTAATATGCTGAAAGACAGTAAAACAGATTCAGCTGTGCGAACTTCATGTAACACTCAGATTCCTTCACTGTCTGTGAAACAAAAGGGTTTTTTTAATTTCCAAATTGAATCTACTCGCTTTCTCCACAAGGGGGCGGAGCTACACGTTGTCACTTTTTACTACTCTTTCCGTCCAATCAGAAATCGCCTGGTTTGTGTAACCACCGGTTACCGGAGCGGTTGCATTATGGGATGTACACATGGCAGCCCGTAGTGGAGGAGTGCCGTGTCAACACAACGTCTGTGCTGTTGTATGTTGTATATATTTTCCTGATGCGCATCCCACGGACCTGCAGATGAACCCTGACGTTTCGCGAGATTTCCAGGGTCCCTGCCGTCGACATTGTGTGTATTAATATTTTTATTCCTCGTATTTGAGCCCGCGGTAGTATCACGTCAGGCACTGAATGAACTGTCAGTGCTCCTGCACTGTAAACAGATTCATGCTGCTGTCAGCGAAACATCAGCTTTTACCAGTGCACATCAGAGTCAGCATGCACACTTAAAAACAGCTATGAACGGAGGTGTAATCGAGAAGAGATTGAGACAGTAGTTTCGGCACTTTTTAAACTACAAAGTTAATACCTGAGACTTACAAACCAAAGGGCGTCGTGCTTTAAATCGCTCTGTTTATTATCAATACATGTAGCACTGATACTAAGCACAGGTAAACACTGATTGGTACTGGATTTAGGAAACAGCCAAATGCCCACTCTCTAAATCTGACACTGACAAAAGCTTTATCCTTCTCTTTCCTGCTCATATACTGTATATGTTATATATTATATGTTACCAAACTCACTGTCAGCCAACTTAAACTGTGTTAGATGTTCAGTCTTTGTCATCACGTCTGTATGGTGTGTACCTGTACAGGTGAGAAGGTGGAACCATGACTGACATGAAAATGACCCTGCACCTCTCTCATAGAGGAGACTGTAGTTGTGTTGTTGTTGTTTTGTGTCTTCCTGTGGACATGTGTCTTTTAACTTAAGTCTGTGACTTTCACTTGATACACTGGCTCTGACCCCTGTGACCCCTGTGACCCCTGGGCCTGAGCCCAGTTGTTTCTTTATTGTTCCTCCTGTCTAGGGAGGCCGAACAGGTTCTGAAGTTCAAAGTTCTGTCATCTCAGATGGGTGACATTGCTAACTCTGAATGAGTGATGGTATATTGGATCCATATTGACATTTTCAACTCTGCTCCACAAAATATGTGAAACACTTATCAGTCACACATACATTCCTCAGTGTTTCTAATAGCCTATGTGCTGGAAAAGTGCTTAGAATTTGTGTCAGTGCTTCTATTCACTTCAAAAAATAAATCAAACAAAAATTTCTTTTACCCTTCTCCTTGCAGTGTCTTTGACCAGCTCATTCTATTTTTCACTTCCTCAGTCTACATCTGCTTCCTGTTTTCCTCACACAAACTTGTGTGTGTTTGTGTGTGTTTAATGTCAGTACAGCAGTCGAGGACTGTGGTTAGCTAGCTTGACCAAAGTAGATTGACTGAGTTGAAGTAAAGCAAATGAAGTGATTTCTCAATTTTAAGTCACTTCAACCACTATTTATTAATGCATATGAAATTATATTTTTGACTTGTCGCCTCTCCCAATGTCTCATTTTATTCTGTATCAACAGATTAAACTGTCCCAACTGTCACAGCCATCACTGCCATCATGCCCGGTGAGGACAAGCCACCACAACACACCCGCCAGAGAAAAAAGAGCAAAAAGTCCCGCTCCAAGGGGAAGGGCATTGGTGGGAGCCCCCCCGGTCACCTGGGAGGCACCTTAGACGTGCAAGATGACCTCGTCTTACCCCCGGTCCGGCAGCCTCCGCTTAAAAAGCAGGCAGAGGAGAGGCCGAAAGTGTCGGTGGCCAAGGTAGAGGAGGAGTCGTCCATAGCTATCTGTCTTCAGGTGCTTTTTCCTTACCTGCTGGCTGGGATGGGCATGGTGATGGCCGGCATGGTGCTGGACAGTGTACAGGTGAGTATGAACAGGCCCGGCGGCACACGCACTGCACTTCAACAGATAACAGTACATTTAAACACTGTCAGCTGCATGTGTGGATCATTTTCACCCAGATAAAATGCTTACTTTTAGTGTTAGTCATATTAAGCTGCCATCTATATAGTATTCATCAGTAGGTCAGATATCAGATTTAAACAAAAACATTTTGTATTGAAGTAGAGGGATTTTGTTGATTCAACTTTTCACCCAACTATAGTACTGTATATACATTATAATTAGGAATAATCAACTTGTTCCACAGTAACAAGTCCAAGAAAATGCCTTGTTTATATGTAATTTATATTACCTCTTTAGGGCTGCTGATATTTTTTTCATAATATGTTAGCTGTATTGATTAACTGATAAAATATAGATTAATTATTTTTTCATAAAATTGTGAAAAAAATAAATGAAAAATGCACGTCATAAGTGACAATTACAGATTTCAGAAAACAGTGCCACCACTTTAAAAACTAAATGAGTCTCGACTATGACCTCTGTGTTTAGAATTAAGAAATTTTAGTAGTAGTATATTTTGTCTACATTAAGACAGCCAGCCGATCTCAGCTGTTAAGGCTGTGACAGGGGACTGTTTTACATGCTGTTTATCACTTGAAGGCTCTCTATTTTGTGTGTGTTTATTGGTCTAGTCAGCAATCTGTGTCTTCCATTTTAATGGATGTGGAGAGCATACCCGTGTGTGTGTGTGTGTGTGTGTGTGTGTGTGTGTGTGGGCTAGTTGTGTCTTTATCCTCTGCCAGGCGTCCCTGGCACTTGATCTGCAGCCAGGTGGGCTCAGGGAAATCAGACGCACTGCTGTCTGCTTTATGATGAGCTGGTACCTTGTTCTTCCTCTCTGTTCTCCCCTGATAAACACAAGTCTCTTCTCATGTGGCTTATTCCCATCACTCCATCTGTTGCTCATCAGTATTTCCTCCACTTTCTCCTCTACAGTGTGTGTTACCCTCCTGTATCTGATGGAGGGTGATTAGTCACGAGTTTGGCTGTGAGCTGGGTTCCAAAGCACAGGGGACGTAGAAGGACATGGAGAGTAGCCTGTCTGAATGGGGAGGAGATAAAGACACTTTGCAATCGCTAGTTATTATAACTGTGGTCTGTGGGGGCTGTGAATCTTGTCTAAAAAAACCCCCACATCCTGTTGTCACACCTGTAACTTTAGCCCAACATGTAATAGCCTACATTCTGCCCACATTCTGCTTTCTCAGTTTTACTGGCCTGTAATCTTTCTTTTGGCCTGACGTGTCACTATAAAGCACTAAACTCTTCATCTTTCTCAGTTGAAATAAACCCACCCCTTATATGTTGTGTAAATAGGGGTTGTGGTGGCAAAGTTAAACCACCAGGTGTGTAGTTAGTCAGCTTCCCAGCAGACTGGGGCCTTACATGCTGTTCGCATTTGAGACAACCAGATATCATGCCAACTTTTTCTAACACAGACCAAGAGTGTGGGATGACCAAAGACAATGTGCCTGATATTTACTTCATTGCATACAAATGATAAATGATAATGCTATGTAGGTAAGGTAAGAAAGATTTTAAAAAATCTTTTGTGCAGTCATGGTACTGTCCTTTTTCTTATGAGCTAATTTAGCTATCATGCTTGCTAATAACCTATCCTTACATGCTGTTTGTCAAACTACAGTAAAAATTTTTAGCCATACAATTCAAAAACACAAGCAGGACAACAGCATTTTGATATTTTACAGAAATATATGAGTCATATATTTAACCCTCAGTTTAATTTTTAATTCTTACATAAGTTAAGGAAAAATATCAGTTAAGGTGCAAAAGACCTTTACTAGAAAAGTGGGGATCAAGTACATGATGATAATGATAGATGATAATCCAGGAAAATAACACATCTTGTCTCCAAATTTAGAAAAAGAAAATGACATCATTGCTAAAGCATGTTTGGATGTAAGGGAGGAGTGATTTATTGATTCTCGCAAACTGAAAAGTGCTATGAAATCAATATTTTATTTCAGACCAGCTTCCTAAAAGCAGGGCAGTGCTGTAGTCCCACAACACAGCATGATTGTTCACATGTGGTTTTACAGAACAGGCAGATACAGTGGCAGGGCTGGGACAGGAGCACAGTGAGAATGTACTGTGGAAGGTGAACCGGGGATAGAGATGGAGGGAATTGGCCGAGAGAGAATGAGTCATGATGGGGAGAGAGAGATTAGAAAAAGAGGGACGTTAGAGTGGGAAATGCAGCGAGGCTGGCCGACGTAGGAAAAGGGATGTCGCATGGCAAGAGGGAGGAAGAATGAGAGGCAGATACGCAGCAAGAAATAGCGAGGGGGAGCATGTGAAGCGGTAAGCCGGTCATTTCCCATGTGAGTTTGCATGTCGGGCAGCGCAGACAGCCCTGCCTCTTTCTGTGCTACGTCACAGCAGAGCAGAGCGGAGTGGAGGGAGCAGGACTACCCTGATGCTGACAGGAGGAAAGAAACACTCCAGCCTGCCAGGAGCTGGCTGCTGCATCTCGTCAGTGGACCTCGTAGATCACTTATTGACACTATGGAGCTCTCTTTGTTTTCCTCCCCACTCTCTCTTTGACCCTGCCAGAGGAGAGGAGTGGGCCAGAATGGTAAAGACACAGAGGGATCCTGCTGCTTCTAACTCTCAAGACCTTTAGGACAATTCTTCATCCTCTTGCCACTGTCAGTCATTTGGCTGTCACGACAAGCACTGCTATCAGTTACAGGATACAGCTCTGCCTTTACACAGGAGGTCAAGTGGATTCCAGACTGGATCAAATGGATTCAGGACTACCTATAACAACCATTAAACTCATTTGGAAAGACTTTGGACAACATCAATTGGATTCCCGATTTGGTCACGGAACCTGGACTTAATCTTGAAATCGAACCACTATCCATTGTCAGGTTCATTCTTCTTTAACTTGTGTGTGGACATCAAAGCCACCTTACAAACCTTTCTTTAAAAAGGAGAGAAACGGAGACCTTGGCTGTAGAGCTGGAGCGTCTGTGCTCGTATGTTGTGACCTATGAATCAGAAATGGTGTTAATGATTGTGTTCCCCAGTTGTGCTGACAAATGGATACCTCATCACTGCTGACTCACCACTGGGCCAAAGATGCCATGCTCCATTGCCGTCAAGGTGGCGTTGAAGCTTTTCATTTTTGCCTGGGAGAGAAGTTAACTTATTTCAGTAAATGGAAAAGGATGTGATTGTTTCACTTCAAGAGTGATTCAAGAAGAGCAGGATTTCTTTGTCATCCTTAGAGAGCAGACAGCAGACATGCCAAAAATTCTGTCTCTCAGCTCTTCAAGAAAGGCCTTAGGGACTGCTTGAAAAATTTGCCCTTGGCCTGTTTTAAACAGAAGAAAATAACATTGATTGCTTTCTTCCTCAGCACTTTTTAGGACAGTTGAATCTGTGAAACCAAGTTGATTGGGAAACAAAGTATCAGAAGCTGATGTTAAACCCTCATCATTTACCATTGGATTGCACTGACACCTAAAATGGGATAACTACACATTGAACTAAGTTGATTAAGGAACCCCTCGTTCAACATGGCGGTGACGCGTCTGGAGCTGGAGCTACGCTACCACGGCAAAAAGTTGCGTGGCGTGACGTGGAAGTTGACTAGATCAGAACACGGCTTCCTGCCAGAGAGCTCCTGGCTGATTGCTGCTCAGGTTATAGTGCCGTACCTGGTGTCAGGGCTCGGGATGGTCTCCGCTGGTATCATTATGGACCTTATACAAGTAGGAAAATCTAACAAAAACATTCTTTTTGAGAGATTGATGTATTGACTGATACATATGGTTGCAGGGCTGTACCTTAACTTTTTTTTTGCTCATAGCACTGGTGCTAAAAGGTTGAAAGGTTTTGTAGCACAGGCTCAAAAGGTTATAGTGCCACTATAAAATGTATAGAATGTTTAAAAAGGAGCAGTGCAGTTCATCACGATAGTAGGCTTATGAATTGGAAAGGATATTAATTTAGCATAGAGAACAAATAAATCCAAACCTTAACAAGAAATGTTTTCAAATTAAAGTGACAGAAGCCTCTGTTTTTTGGAGCCTCTGTACACCAGCAACAAAAGGAGAGCTGCCAGCTAGTGTCAAAAATTGCCCATTGTTTCATCCTTAGTTTCACGTAATGAGGCTTGTGTTTAAGGAAAATGTGGCCTTTTGCTTTGCTACCACAATGTCAGGCAGAGTTTGTGTTAACATTCAAATGCTTCATTTCTGATGTAGCCGGTAAAGTACCAGCTGAATAGTTCTTTTGCTCTATGTCTGCATTGTTTCATAGACAAATAGCTGATACTGTTCTTTATCTATTTTAGAGGTAACTTTTGTGGGGAGAAATAAACTGAAAGCATGTTGCACAGTACATTTGGTTGGCTGGTTACCCTTCCAAACTATTTACTACTAGTGCCAGTTTTGGTACTGATACCAAAATGATACTTTATGTAATTCCTATGATATTGGGCTGAAACACAAAGAGACTTCTAATAACTTTGATTGAATGAAATAGACTGAAGTTGGCAAAATTTTGTTTTTTGAATCTGAAATTGTCAGATCAAAGAGTAAAAACATTTGATGCCAACATTTGTTTGTGGCTGGTTTCAATACTTTGTATTACAGACACTTTTCATTTGGTACCAAAGAGGCAGTGAGGTTCAGTGGCTAGCCCAGTGTGTGGATGAGTGAATGGTTGGGTGGACCTACCTTACATAAACAGTCTATCACGGAGGCATGGATTCATTAATAATGTAGAGAGAAGGGTGGACGTGTTCATACTGTGCACAGACTGCCAGAGACTTTTGAATGTGTCACTGGAGTAAGAAGAATGCATAGAGAGTAGAATGAGAGACTTTACCTGCTGCTGGGGTGAGAGTGGTCTCAGCTGGCATCATGTCACATCCATCCTCATGTTTAAATTACGGTCAGCAGCCTTTTATTAAGCATCAGTCTCATCCACTTTCCTTATGACTCAGGCAGCTCTCCGACCACAGTCTCTAAAGCACATTTTATGCATGATGAGAAAAAAGAGGAGGTTCTTGGTTATATTGGTTGAAAGAGGAAGAATTTTGGAATAATTGCACAGAGGCTGGGGGGGAGGATGGAGTATGCGTTTTATTTTTTAAAACCAGCAGATAATTATCTAAGGAAATATTAAAACAGGTACTACGTGTACGGTAGTTTTAACGTTCCGGCATCCTCTTTGATACTGCTGTTTTCTGTTCAAGCCTTACGTAACATCCACCCTTGCTTTCCAGATCAGTTTTAGATGTGAGTAAGAGAGGAGAGCCTTGGATTTAAAGGGAGCAATTAATTCAAGAAGCAGTTGGAGGATGAAAGAACAGAGGCCAGAGAGAGCGGTTTGAGAAACATTGATACTATGGTGTCCATTAGAATAAAGCAGTTGATTCTGTAGAGGGTAATGTGGTCAAAGAAAGCAATATCCCCACTGTTTACAATAGTTCCACTTCCAGTACTTCAGTGTGGATATAAAATGTTGTATAAACTGTTAAAAATAACTTCACATGCCGATGTTATAATAATGGTGTCTCCAGTGATGAAGAATCATCATCAGTAATTATTTTGGGTATAACATCAAAAATATGACAATGACAGTGTTGTTTTTTTGCCTCATGAGAGTTCTTAGAGAAGCACAGGTTTGGCTTCTAGCCCATCACAGTCGAGCAGCAGCAGTTACAGCAGAAGCGGGCCGTGTCCCAAGATAGCCTCCCAGCTTGACAGGCGTCCGCTCGAGCTACCAGTCCAGAATCTGAGAGTGACGTGTATAAATAGACACGCACACACACACACACATACACACACACGAGCACGCAGACTGGGGCACAAAAAACACACCTCTGCTGTTTACTATAGCCCAATTTATCCCACAATCCTCCCTCCCACGACCTGCTGGGACCCTTACACTCCATCACGGCCTCCACATTTGACACATTACTGTTGTGTTTATACAAACCATTCAGAAGGCAGAAAAGATATCATAGATATCGGTTGTGTTTGTTTCATGTTTTCATTCGATTGATTTGATGCATTCATCTGCCACAGTTTTTATGTCACCTTTCATGCATATTGTGATGTGTTTATCTGCATTTCCATTGCACTTTGTATATTATCTGCACATTGAAAACACGTATAAAAATAGATAACAGCTTTTTGCCACAGAAATGAAGCTTTTTAGGGTAACACAAGGACACATTTGCTGAAAAAACAATGACCACTGCAAAATGCAAATGGTTTGCTGTTAGAAAATTAAATCATTAAAAACACATCATGTCTAATCACTATAGAAACCTCTTGACCACAACTATTGTTTTATTATACTGTTATATCTTCTGTTATTGCTCTCCCAAAAAATGTTTCCTTCCTTCACTTCCCCCATCTAACTCACTCACATCTCTGTTTTGGGTTTTTTGTCTTTTTTTTTTTTGCTCTGATTAATGTTTTTAACAAAACTTCTCATTGACTCTTTTTTCCTTCCGTTTTCCTCTTCCCTTGCTCCATTTCCGGCCTGCTCTGTCAGTGCGTCCGCTTATCTTTGATTTGCTGCCTCTCCGCCTGCCTCTGCCCCACATCTCTCTGCTCTTGGCAGCTGCATTGTTCTTTTATATGTGCATCTATTTAAAGATCTGAACCATCTTGGTCCTGCCAGCTGGAGCTGTAGTCAGAAAATATGAGGCAGACTCTGTGAACTGCGCGTCTTCTAAACCCAGTGAACCTGTGTGTTACATGGCTTGGCGTCAGATGATGCTCAGAGATGTGGAAACAGGAAAAGTAGGCTACTGGGTTAGTCGAGAATAAGTTATGTGCTTATTTAACTGCACCAGCAAGGGGCAATGTTCAGAAAGTTCATCTGCGGTAGTGGAGGAGACACAGATGGCTTTAGGTATAGAAATGTTTCAGTATTAAGGCAATTCAAGGCACCTTTATTACATAGCACAAGTCAGACGAGGCTTTACAGAGGCACCACACATCCATAAAGCATATTAAAAACATTATGAGGACATAAAAATTTAATTTAAAAAACGATAAATACAAAAGCAAAAACAAGAAAACATGCAGTATATTCAGAGATGCAGCAGACCTCATGTATTCAGGAAGCTTGTTCCACAGGTGAGGAGCATATAAAGTAAAACTGCTTCACCTTGCTGGGTTTTGTCTCAGGGAAACCTGAGTAAACCTTTTTCCAGATGACCTGAGGGGTCTTGGTGCTTCATAGTGTACAAGTAGATCAGATAGTGCTTTTTTTTTTTTTTTATAAGTGATAGGATTTTTAAAATCTGTGCTTTGACATTCAGGGGGTCAGTGCAGGGATTTAAGGGCTGGTGTGATGTGCTGCACTTTCCTAATGACAGAATGAGACTTGACTCTGGCCACAGTGTTTGATGTCTGGTTGATGGAGGAACTGAACTTAAATTGAATGCTCTCTGACTGCCTGTGACTGTAACATCTCTGTTTTCCTGTGTGTATGTTCCAGCACTGGGAGGTGTTTAAAGTGATAACAGAGGTTTTCATCCTGGTGCCTGCACTTGTTGGACTGAAGGGAAACCTGGAGATGACCCTGGCTGCTCGCCTCTCCACTGCTGTAAGAAGAGCTTAGCATTAAATCTTTTCAGGTCCTCATTTGTTTCAGAACGTCTCAAGTTTCTTCAAGCCCACTGTTTGTCGAAAGACAGTTATTTTTATTTTAAATATTTAGGAGAACACTTACTATTTCCCTTCTTACGTGTATCTCACTACCTACAATCTGTCATGCAAAGCTGATTTAAGTTCAGCACAAAGTCACACAAGGAGGAATGTGTTTTTTAAACCTTTTGAGACCATATGATATAATTGAAAACTAATACTGTTGGCAAAATGATGCATGCTTACTTTTAAGCATCATGCATCAGTAAACAGTAAACAGTGTATATATATATATATACATATACACATCTTTAACTGACTGGTCCAGTTTAAGTGAAACCTACTATCTACTCAGATAATGCATCTTCCTCAGAGAGACCTGTTACATACTTGTCTGCCTTTGAGATTACTTTTTTTTTTAAAAAAGGATGATATCTCATATGAACATTTCATAATAATTTCCAGTACTTATCAAACGTATATCATTTGAACAACTACAGTCTTGAGATTGTTATCGCCATGTTTTTAGGCCAACACAGGCCAAATGGATGACCCTGATAAACAATGGACCATGGTGTGCAGCAATCTGGCATTAATACAGGTACAGTAACTTTCACTTACTGTATACCTTCACAGAGTGTGAACTGAACATCTGGTTTTCAGGTTACTGCTGGTCTGACAAATCAAGGAAATGGTTTTGGGCAGTTTTTATTGTTTTCTGTTGTTTTATAGACACAACCATGAATTGTTTGATTGAGGGAAACAATACGCAGACAAGTCATGTCCATTTCCATCTCTTTCCTGTTTGTGTAGGTCCAGGCCACAGTGGTGGGCTTCCTCGCAGCAGTGGCTGCTGTGTGTTTAGGGTCAATTTCTAGAGGAGGTGTTGAACTGGACCAGGCAGCTGTTCTGTGTGCCAGCAGCATCACCACCGCTTTTGTAGCTGCTCTCTCTTTAGGTCAGTGACCTGGGGTGGACTTAATTCTTTTGCATCAGAATATTATTCATTTGAATAGGTTCCACTCTCGCAAAGTATCAATATCAGCAAAATAACTTTGCTGATACTTTTTGCTTTGTACCATACATGTACATTTAAACTCCAGAGCAACTGTAAAAATACTATAGGGTAATCTAAAATGTAGCTCATGCTGTACTTTCTCTGGATCATATCTTATAAATGTTTCAGTTTTCCTGAACAGATACTAGCCATCTTCTCTTTGCTCTGCTATTTCAACATTTCTCTACAAATCAGTTTTCTGATGCACAATGCATTAATAAATATATATTATTTCATTTCACTTCTAAATGCAGCTTCATTTCTCTTTTCCAGCAGGCTCTCACTCTGTGGTTGACTGGCTGATGTTTTGAAAGTTCTCTTAATGGGAAGAGAAAAACCAACACACTTCAGCTGAAAGCTTTAGTTAGCATTGTGTTGTCATGTCTTGTCGCCCTGATGAAAGCTTTTTCCCAGAACACATTGAGTTGTATCATTCTGCCTGCATTTTATTGTACAAACATCTTGCTGCAAAGTAATAACAGCTTAGGTTTTTCTCATTCTTTATTTTCCATTTTCTTGTTTTTTTCCACTCTAACTCATTTCTGTCTGTGTTCACTCTCACTTCTTCTTGGGTCTGCTACCCCCCCACCCCATAGGCCTGGTAATGATTGGAGTGATCATCGGGTCCAGGAGGGTGGGGATCAACCCTGACAACGTGGCCACCCCCATCGCTGCCAGTTTGGGGGATTTGATCACCCTGTCCCTGCTGGCTGGTGTCAGCAGCATGCTGTACGAGTATATAGGTGAGTAGATCTACTAATGCTCAGTCAATATCATATTTTTTACACCGTTTGACCATGACAAAAACTTACTGGTTTCCTTCAGCTTGGCATATCTGGATTTATGGTTTCTTTTTCTTTTTGGCCCCACTAAAAGAGGCATTTTAAGGTGTGTGGGGTAATGAGATCAATAATATTATCTCTTTTTATTGATATCGAGAACAAAACATGTTAAATGCTGCAGAACATCCTTTTTTGAGTTCAGTATGCTGATAACCAGAACACAAGATGGCAGCAAAAGACAGATTTATTTTCCCAGATATCTCAATATGTATTCACAGTACTTATTTTTGTTCCAAGCTTCTTTGTGTATGTGGCCTGTCCATTATCTACTCTACGGCCTGTCTTTGTATGTGGGTGTAAGCTTTTTCACTGAAAGTGTGATCTTTCTAACAAATTGGATCAATGAAGCTTACAATTTCAGATTGCACAAAGTCATTATCTTGTCTTTCTACCATCCTTCACCTATGGGATGTTTGTGACTTTCATGTTGGTTTGCAGTGCCCTTTGTCACCATATGTAGAGCTGCATGTTCTCACCAAACAATTCACCATTAGACTGTTGTGGAGTGTAAAAGTGCTCTTTGGTAAATTTCAGAATGAAGCTTCCTCTGTGGTGTCCTGCCATGGACACCATGCTCTGCATTTCAGTGTATTATTGATTCATGAACACAGATGGATAGCTCCAATGACTTATTTAAGCCTTTAGTTACTCACCCTGCTTTTGTTTTAGTTGGAGTAGCTAACCCACACCTCCTGTCTAGTTTCACTGACTGGAGTCCAGTTTGCTAACTCCTGACTCCAGTTAGCTTTGGTGGAAATAATTTTGGTTTCCACTATGTAATTTAGTCAAAAAACACCTTTATGGCAGTGTTAACAAAATAAAATTGCAGGCATCATGAAAGTTTACTACAGTTGTTCTGTTTTGCATTAGATTATAGAATTTTGCCCAAGTGGACACTGAGTGTACCTGGTTAAATTGCTTTGTTGTGTCCTCTCCTACAAGATTGTCAAACAAATCAGAATAATACTACAAAATGTGTAAAGAAAGCAGATTGGAACTCATGACTGATCTGAAAATGTACAGGTGGTCATTCGCTGATGACCACAGACAAGATATTGTGTGATAATGCATTTCTTCCCCACCTCATACCTGTGTCTGTTCTGCAGATATATGGTACCTTTCCCCGCTAGTGTGTCTCGTCTTCTTGGCTCTGATCCCAGTGTGGGTGGTGGTGGCTCGACAGAGCCCTCAGATCAGGGAGGTTCTCCGCTCAGGGTGGCAGCCTGTTATAGTAGCCATGTCCATTAGCAGGTAAACACAGTATATTCACAATAATACATAAAACATTTGACTACTATATAGTTGGATACTGTGAAACTACCATATACTTCCTTATAAAGAAGTATATAATCAAAATCTGCAGATCCTCGCCTCCAGGGCCGAAATGGTAGAAAAAACAGATGAATGAACTTGGCAGGCTACATGATAAAGTATGTGAATGGACTGCTAAAGTGCACAGTTTAGAAGATTCAGAAGAAAGGAGGAAGTAGTTATAGTAATAACTATAATTATAATGTTCTTGTTTTTAGTAATGCAATGCAACATTCAGTTGTCATGTCAGCTAAATGAAAGCACAGCTTCAAAATGTGTCCAGAAAGCTTTGAAAATATTACAACATTCCATATTCAGTACTGACAAAAAGTCAAGTCAAAGCATGTTAGCCATGTTACCATTCCTCTTTGATTGTTAAATGAACTGTCACCATTTAACAACCATTGTTCAATGACCTGTATCACATATAAACTATGGATTATCAATCAAATACTATTAGCACAGTTTCACAGCATTTAACCCCCCACAGTCAGAGGTCTATATTTGAAATCTTATTGTTTTCATGAGTGCAGCTTGACTGACTGAACAGAACAGTTCAAGTTATTGCAGATTCCACATCTAATTAACCCCCAGATCTATGTAAATAGCTGGAATCAGGATAACCTGCTTTAAAGTTTTTTAGGAAACCCTGGCAGTAACTGTGGCTCTGATTCCATCTCTGTGTTTTCCAGTTTTGGAGGCCTTATACTGGACAAGACAGTGAGCGATCCCAACTTCGAGGGCATGGCTGTGTTTACACCTGTCATTAATGGTAGGCTGATTACTATCATATGCATCACTCATCTACGGATTGTTCATAATGAATATGCCAAGTGTCACAAATGTATTGATAATGGGATGATATGATGACTTAAAAGTGATCTAAACACACACAGAAATTAGGTTAGAGTGAAGGCAGAGGCAGCAGGAGCAAGTAGGAGTCATGCAGGGAAAAACCTGCAGTTTGGAGGTTGAATTGAAGCCAACAAAATATACATGAACTGTCAATCTGCATGAACTGTCTTCATCGTATAGTCAAACCTGTTCATGCCTTAAAAGTCATACAAATACAAGCGGGAGGAAGAGACTGTGCTTATGGGGACTCCACCTATGAATCCAGGCAGCATTCAGTCTCACAGCAAAATAGTTTTGTTTCCCGCTCAAGGTTCACTGAGATTTAGTGTTGAGTGCATCACTAACGCCCAGCAACAAACCTGGGCCTCTTCAAATAAGGTTTTGGGTTTGGAATGGATTTTCTTCACCTTTTGCAGCTGCTGGCAGATGGTCTTTTTTACATTCATTTATTTATTTGTTTATTTGTATTTTATTTCTTTTCTCACTTTTCTCATTTGTGTCTGCAAAGCCCAGTGACTTTTAAAGTCCAACACCTAAAGTGAATATCGGAAGGATCTCTCAGTGTTTCTGTCCATGTAGATTAGGCAACTAAAGACTGAGTAGTAACCCTGAGGACATGGGTTTGAGATAGAGATAGAGATAGAAGTAGCGGGTTACAACATAGTTCACTACAATTGTTGGTGGGATTGCTTTGCTGCCCAGTTCTAGTGAGCGAGAATGAGAGAAAGAGAGGGAGAAGAGAAAGCATGAAACTGAGATAAGATGCCAAGTTAGTAGCATGCATTGATGGGTTATGAATGCATACAAATGGAGAAGGAGGATTGTTGGATCATGGGAAGTCCCCCAGCACTCTACACCTATAGCAACACAACTCAGGGATGGTTCAAGGCAAGTCTGAGCCAGCCTTAACTATAAGCTTGATCAAATAAACATTATATACATGTATTATGTAGAAAGTCACACAGCTTATTGGCAACTCCCTTCTCAAGGGTCTTAGAGAAGAAGGAAAGGTGAGGCATACTTTAGCTATATAGTTGGCTAAAACATCTTGATCAAAAATAGACTTTTTACAAAGATGTTTAATTAAAGCTACTTCAGAGGACTGTTTAACTTGATAAAACCAGCATGATCATATCTAACAAAAAAACTGCTAACTAACTAAGGATAAAACCTCCTAAAGCAAAGAAAAACTGAAAAAAACCTTCCCATATGTTTTGACTAGTGATTTATTCTCAGCAGGATTCTTCTAATTTTGCCTCTCAATTTTTTCACAATGCCTGCTTTCCTTTGCCAGTTTAGGATCTAAACCTTCTTTTTCATTATCTTCCTATCTTCTTTATTGTCTCAGTAAATTTTCTTTCCGAGTAGACTTGCTGAAACCACCCCCTTTAAGAAGGCAGGAAGTCAGTCTGAAAACATATTTGATACACTGGAAAATGTTTCTAATATTAAAGTATACACGATTTATAGTCAATGGGCCAAAACATGCAGTGCTGCCATAATGTCCAGTAAATGAAGCTTTAAAACCACTGGAACATTTTGACATTCACCAGCTATTTCAGACACACCAAGGCCAAAATGTGGAACATCAAACTGCTTTGATGATTCTCTCTGAAGTTCCAGTTTTGCAACAAGAGGAATTCACAACAGCTATGCATAGATTTTTTTATGTATGAATTGTGTGAATAAATGCATGAAAGCACTCTTGCAGTTTGCTAGCTCAGCTCTGATATCATATCAGTTTTAAGAATCAGTGTGATTGTCCAGTCTTAGGAACTAAAAAAGCAGGGCTGTGCTTTTTTTGTGCTGTGGGACGTCCCCAGTCAGAGAAAGTGGAGGAAGGTTTAACTAGCTTACTACCTAGAAGTAGCTTAACCCAGTGTAATCTAGGCAGCTTTTCATGGTGCTACTTTATTTGGTTGGGGTACAGGTTGATGTTGTCAAGATGCCTTACAAAAAACAAAAAGAAAATCCATAGTTGCATCTTGTTCAGGTTCAGGTTAACAGTAGTGCCTTTGTGCTGGTCTGTATTTGGTTTTGGAAACACTCCAGAAACTCAAATTAATAGCAGTTAAACGTAAATCTAAATTATGTCTTACTTTACCAACTACCTAAACCAAGCAGCCAAATAGGGTTATGTCAAAATGAAATTTAAATTTAATCTTACATTTGTCCTGTTATTATTAAACAGCTGTTTCCACTTGTGGGAAATGATTTTGAAAACTGACCCATTCTAACAGTTTAATTCAACTTTTTGGATTCACATGCAGCTATTTTCTCCATGAGAAAATCCCAATCACCTGTATAAATAAGGGAATGAACTGTACTTTTGATATATAAAAAAGTGATATTCACCCCATAATGCTTTTTAAATCTGATTTAAAAAGACATCGAGGATTGGAAGCAAAAAAGAAGCAGCCTTGAGAATAAGTGGTTTGGCTATGAGGTGATGCATGCTGGGATCCACTGAGAGTAGTGGAGAAGATTTAAACCACTAATGGCGCACACCCAGTGTTCTGGCACAGCTGACAGGGACTTTAATAATTGCTGACTCGCGCTGTCACTGTTTCTCATTTTGTCTCTTCCCATCTTCCTTTCTTTCTCTCTCTTTGCATCCCTTTTTGCAAAATTCTAAATCCAGCAATCTGGTTTGAATTTCCCATTTTACCTCAATGGTTTGCATATAAATCAGTATTATGTTTTACTAAAAGTTCCCTCAAGTATTTTCCATTTCGGAAAAAGAACATCTGTGTTTTTTTTCAGGGCAAATAACTTGGAAAGGTGTTTGATGTAACTAAATTAGACAAGGATACCCTTGTCAACAAAATTAAGATGGACTTTTAAAACTCTTGGCATCTGGAAAAGTTGTTTGGCATTGAAGACGGCTCAGTTCACACTCCTGTATAATGAAAGGATACAATCTTATACCTTTTTTGTATCTTGTTTTTAATGCTTCAAAACACTTAACATCTGACATTTCAAATTCAGAAAATGACTTGTCAAACAGATCGTGATCTTGACACAAAATCAAGCTGTCTGCCAGAATTTCAGAAAAAAGTATACAATGGTTTATGCACAACCACATAGATGCTGTTTGACTTATTAAGATAGACTCGATAAACTCTGGACGTGGCGAGCTTGTGTCATTGCTGGACTTCATTTTTGTGCAGGTGGTGATGAAAGAGATTAAGTGTTACTGGTTCTGAAGCTGTTTACTGTCCCACGTTTGAAAGAACTTTCTGTCTCATTTGATTATGCTAATACCAAGTCAGTATCAGCTTTTCAAATCAATACATGGCAAAACAATACGTCAAGGCTTTGTCATTTGTTTAGGCTTTTTTGAACATCCAAAATCTTGATGTTTCTTGACAGGCAAAGTTAAACCCAGTGAAAGAAAGTGGTTGAACTGCATTGTGTCATAACTTCATTCATACTCATACTCATACTCATTGGGTATACTATACTCCTACTCAGTTTGTCCTTTTATTTCCTCCCCTGTGTAGGAGTGGGTGGTAACTTGGTGGCCATCCAGGCCAGTCGGATCTCGACCTACCTGCACTTCTGGAGCATCCCGGGGGTGCTACCCTATAAGATGAGGCAGCACTGGCCCAATCCTTGCATTACCTTCTTCTCCTCAGGTAATGGACGCACACGGTTATCATCCATATGCATAAAATCTTCGGTAATTAACCAAGTGCTTACGTGCAACGACTTACTGTAAGATCGACTCTATGCGATGAAATGCAATTTGTGCAACCACCAGTAAAAAGATGACATTTTACTTTCTACTTTACTCTTCAGAGCTGCTCTGATCAGCATTTTTATATTGAGAATACTAGATAGACATTATTCTCAGAATTCCAAAACATATGATGGTAATTAGTTTGGAGAACACATGTGCCTGACTGGCTCTTAACAGAGCAAAACACCTGAAAATGAAACACCAAAATCCATCCAGATGGGCCCGAGTTAACAAGGGAAATCCATCCATAAAATGATCGTGCTTCTAAAATAAAATCAACCTGCCTATTCACCAAGCTTATTGAAAGACCTCTCCTCTCTGCCTCTCCCAGGGGTAAACTCCAAATCAGCACGTGTGCTGCTGATGCTGGTTATCCCCGGTCACCTGGTCTTCCTCTATGCCATCTCTCTGCTGCAGGGAGAGGAGGCACCTATTACTATATCCTTCACATTCTGCTACGTGTGTGCTGCACTGCTACAGGTAAACTGACACAGCTCCCTATATGCAATTTTGTTCATGTCCCCCATCACTGCAGTTAAACCAGAGAAAATGAATCGTTTTTGTTTTCCTGCCATTGGTGGTTGATGCTGAATGGTTTCTCATGAACTCAGTGGCCCTCAGTCTGCCCTGAACTTTCACACGACTCTTTGATACAAACTGTGGAAACCAGTCATGGGTGGGTACATTATAAAACTTTGTGCAGCCTGATAAAAATGGCCGCTGCTACATGTAACCTAACTGTGAAATGACCCATGCCAGATGTTGGTGTTTCAGCAGCTCAGTGAGATAAATATTTGTTCCAGGACAGAACCAAAAGTACACCGCACTTCTGCCACAGTCCCCTTTCTGACGTCCCAAACATAACATCGTTTCAGTTGTACATATTTAGATGTGGTGATGTATGTTTGGCAATCTGAGTAAACTCTTTGGTGATTCAAATAAAGCTTTGAGCTCCTATTTGCCTAAGTCCTGAAACACTGAGACCTTGAATGATTTCAGTGCTTGGACGATTCATAGGAAGCTGAGAGATCATTGGCCTGGGTGATGTGATAAAATAACACACACAAACAATAAACAGGTGCAGAGAGAAATACACTAATACTGTCCATGCAAATGCTGAGCATGAGCAGTTGTGTTGCACCGGCCAAGTGGTTTGTCGGCTATTTTGTCTAATGTGCCCCCACAGCCTTATCAGATGACCAGACCATGACCTTAACCACCTATTGTGTTTCAAATATGATCCAAATGAATTAGAACCTTTTGATATTTAACACAATTGATCATATAAAATGTCTTATATTTATATTCAAATATCTTTTCCTTGAACTTTTTATTTCCGCGGTTGAATCACTACTTTTAGTCATTCCCACTGCTACCTGCTGTTTAACCAGCAATTTCAAATGTTTATGTTAGTTTCTGCTAGAAACTAATCTAAAACTTTCAGTTTTAAAAACATAATGTTTCTTTTGTTCTGTCATCAAGTAATCTTTCTCTAATTGCAGCTGGTTCATATCTGTTTCTTCTCTTTTTAGGTGGCTATCCTACTTTATGTTGCCGACCTCATCGTCCGTTTGATGTGGAGAAGGAGTCTGGATCCTGACAACTTCTCCATCCCCTACCTGACTGCCCTGGGGGACCTGCTGGGCACTGGCTTCTTGGCCCTGTGCTTCCGCTGTGTCTCATTAGTTCAGAACATTTTCTGATCTCTAGCAACTGGCCAGTTCATGCCAAGGAATTTGCCTTTGTCACAAATTGAAACCTTTATGCCGATGGAGATACAGGATATGTGACACTCATTCATTGCTCCACTGCTGATTTACACTCATCTGGGTGTAGGCTGTCTGAACATGCCCAACTGGATCTACTTAAGTTATTTGAGTATTTAGTTTTAATTCTCTGTCCTTCACAACATCTATTACACTATGTTAACTTTAGTTTAAAACCATTCCTCTTTATCTGTCATTTAATTTTCCCTCACTTACTAGATTTACTTAGATTTTTGGTGGCTCTGGGCTCACCTAGTCTCTTAGCTCATCAGTTTGGCTGCATCAGAGGATGATGTAGCAACTCCACATTATCGCAGCAGGATGTCACAGCATATCAACTTGTTGGCCTTTGTGTTTTTTTCAATGTCCTTTACTGTGAACAGTTGGTGTGAACAAACAGAGCAGGCCACATATTGACAGGCTGTACTATGCACTAAGGCTGTATTCAATTCAATTTCAATAAACTTTATTTGTCACCGAGGGGCAATTCAAAGACACATAGAGTAGATAACAACACAATACAATAAAATAGTTTACAGTGTGTTGTGGCAGTAAATGAAGAGTATATAAAATAAATATATATGATATGATATGATATGATATGATATGGTATAAGGTGTGTTATGACACATGATGATGAGCCATGTGTTATAATAAGAAAAATAGCAGCAAGTACAAGGATTACAGAATGAGAAACAATGCCTGTACTGCAACTATCTTACAATTAGCTATATAACTTATCTATGCGGAGGGCATGTTACAGTAACAAATTAATATTACAGTAAACAAAAAAAATACAACTAATTACAGTGAAAAGTTCCAAAAAACAGGGAGAGTGTGTCTGACAGAATGAGGGGATGGGGTTAGGGGTATCATGAGCTAGGTGAGCGGTGTGAGACAGAGGATGCAGGGATTGTTGGGGAGGAGAAATAGTCTGAGTAATTTTGGGAACAAATGTTGCCCTTCTCCTCTGTGTCCTGCAGAGGGAAACAGGGCGTGTGAGGGTCCTGTACAGTCCAGCTTGCTGTTCTCAGAGTTTGCTGCTCTATGCTGGAGAGTGCTCTGACAGGGAGTCCAATGAGTACACTTTGACTATGCCCTGCAAACAGTTTGTGTTTTGCAAGCTGATGGAGTAGAACCAGGAGATTATAGACAATGTCTGGACACTCTCAATGAAAGAGTAGTAGAAAATGGTGAGGATGTCCTTTTTGACCCCAAATGAGCTGAGCTCCCTCAGGAAATACTGCTGCTGTTAATGCTTCTTGAGGATCTCCTCTATATTGGAGGTAAACTTAAAAATATTGTCAAAGATTGTGTCCAGGTACTTATCCTCCTCAAATGTCTGGACTGGTTTTCTATGGATCAACGTGACAATTGCTGAAGACAGCTCTCTCTGTGTTTGTTGGAGAATTTCACCACCATCCCTTTGGTCTTTTAAATGTTCAGTTTCAGGTAGGAGTTATCACAATACTCCACAAACTCATGCAGAGCTGAGCTATGTTTGGGGCCTGAGGGCAGAGACAGGAGGCCATTGTCATCAGCGGTGGAAGCGGGTGGCAAGTTTCTCAGCAAAAGTGTGTGGCTGCATCATACTCATGCATCATGTGGAGGAGAAGTCTGCAAACAAGAGTCTGGCTGTGGTGTCAGGGCGTTCCAGATGTTTGTGGATGATGTCTGTGCTGAAAGTTTTGGAATCATCGACCCCTCTGTCTGCACGGTTTGCAAACTGCAGAGGGTTCATCAGGTGATCAATTGCCTTGATGAGGTGCTCTTTGATGACGTCTCCATAGCCTCCATCAGGTCATTCAGGGCCTTGATGGTGCTCTTACCACGTATTCCCTGCTGAAAGTGAGTGTGGAGTTTCCAGGCTTGGGAGAGGAGATGGTTGCCTCTTGTCGGGTGGTGTTATCTGTCCCGAACCTGGTGTAAAAGGAGTTGGGGAGAAATGTTGAGCTGCTGCCTTTCACCTGGATGATCTTGTGGGTGGACGAGGCAGCGTTCACAGCAGCTACGTCCTTGATGCCCTTCCAAACTGAACCGAGTTTCCCTTGGGTGAAATTTTCCTCAACCTTGTTTTTATACTTCAGTTTGGCAATTTTGATGGCACGCTTGGCTTTGTTGACTTCCTTCTTTTCAATTTCAGAGCAAGTAAAAAAAAATTCCTGTTGATGATTTCTTTGAATTCTTTGGTTATCTGGGGTTTATTTTTAGGGATGATGTTGTCCACACAGAAAGAGATGTATGAGGAGACAGTGTCCACTTGCTTGTTGATGCTATTGGAGGAGGCTAAGAGGCTGGTCCAGTCAGTGAAACTGAAGCAACCCTGTAGTCTTGCTGTCACTGGTCGCACTGTTTGGTGTTCTTAACAACCTTCTCAGTTCTCCAAATAACCAGGATATAGGCTGGTGTGAGCAGGATGGTGTGGTGGTCAGCAGAGGAGGGAAGGGCACAGGGTTTGTATTCATCTGGAACCGAGCCATAGCATTTATTCACTGTCTTCCAGAGATGGGTGGTGTATGTGACATATTGCTGAAATCCTTTCAGTGATTTGACTGGTTAATAGTGGAAAATAGCAGACTTGAGTCTACCTGAACATAACTAAATTTGCTACCAACAACTCTCAAGCTTAATAATTGTATAAATGTATCAAAAACAGAAATGTAGAAAACACAATTTTAGTGATTTATGGGGTTATGTGCCAAACTACTTTTAGTCAGGAATCATCTGCTTTGATGTGGAGTAAACAAATATGATATGATATGTTAATTAATACATTTTAAAGGTGTTTGTAGGCATCTGGATTATGACAATGGTAGGGAGCTGCTTCGTCCTGTTTCCAGTCTTCCAGGCTGTATGTTCATTGGTATAAGTCTTCTTATCTAACTCTTGGCAGGAAAGCAAATAAACCTGTTTCCCAAAATGTCAAAACTCACTTTTAAGGAATAGGATCTATGCATTGTGAAAATCACTTGGTAAAACTACAAAAATTGTCATGCATAAATTCTTTTAATCACTGACAGCTGTTCCTTCTTAGGCAGTTCTTCCACATTTGAGAATTGAATTTCACAGCAAGTCACCAAAATACAATCACAGGGAAGAGAAGGACCTGTTTGTTACACCATTTCTGACTTAAAGCCCCCATGATCCCACACAAAAAATTATCCCAAATGATTAATATGCACATGATGTTTTTATTTTCATTGCAGTAAGAATATGTATATAACACCTTTAAATTTGCACATGCAAATTATATAGTAACAGAGATTGTTTTGTGATGCACTGAAAATGTGCCCACACCTCTCACTATTTGTATAGAAATCTCAATTCTCAAAAGCTATTCTGCAATATTTCATTTATTGTGAATTTTGCACTGCCACACAATGTCAAAAACAAGTGAAGTGACGCAGATGACTCCTACAAGTATTGGTTCTCATCCATCAACCCAGATTTATGTGTTTACATTGACCGTCCAGCTGCTCCAGGATCTTTGGTATTCCCTCACTTACTGCCTTACTGCTTATTTTGAGTGAACCATAAAACCTCATCATTACTGCAGTGAGTGCACATGCAGACATTGCTCTCAAAGTTATTTAGACAGACGGTGAAGTGACTTTTGTCCTTGCATCATTCACACAGATTTGACTGCTAGATGTTGTTTCTTATTTCTCTCTCTCTCTCTCTGTCTCTCTCTCTGCTGGATTTTCTGTTGATATTGAGACATTTTCAACTCATGCAGACATGTCTTTGCATTAGTTAACACCATCCTGGGCGAATTTTTGTCTCATTGTTTTGTTCCATTGACTTTGCATCTTTGTGTCCCAGTTTACATAAATGCATTTATTATGGCAATTCGTATATAACAGCATAAACCACAGTAGATAGGACATAGAATTTCTAGTCCTAAAAGTTCACTGGCTTTTTCTCTATCTTAGCTGTCATACGTACATACTTGCATTTCTTAATGTGTGTATAAGCTTCATCTCAAAGATTTACACGATATCTCAAAATAAGATAAATACCAATGTGTAAATGCACTCTTAAAAACACATGGCACATTTGTGTTGTTTGCTGTTACTAACTGTACCTATTTTTAGACAAACCTCTGAAACACTGAAATCTGAGGCATTTCTGACAACTTGTCTTGTTAATGAGTGAATATTTATGTGAGGTATTTCAGTGTTAATAGTGCTTTGCTAAAAGCTTTATTTGTGACACTGTTACACGGTACTTTCTACACTAGAAGGTAACGAAATATAAATATGTACTAGTTGAATCATAGTTTGTTTCACTCGATTTAACTCTGATTGATGCGTTAACTGTGATACTGTCAGAATTAGAGTTAAGGATGTGTTGTACCAGCAAATATGTGTCTCAATCAGTAGGGCTGGACGGTATAACCCAAAATCTGTATAATTATAAACTGTCACATTTATATAGCTGATTGAGGTGATAATGTACAGTATGCTATTTCATGTGTGCAAAGATCAAGCGTGGAATCACAACCATGACACATGCTTGGAGAGTGTGTACGTTATGTTATTTTGTGGCTATGAACAATTATATTTTAATAAAAACCAACACTGTGATGACATCTGTGTTACTTTGGCACTATCACAAATTTCAGCCAAAAAAGTTTACATTATGCCACTTCTACAGTATGCATATGATAATTTCTTACTTTGGCTCCATAAAATTAAATGAACAAAAAAGTAATGAAAAATGTCATAGTTTGATACAGTTTAAAAAGACCTAAAGCATAATGGGCATAAAAATGTTATGAAAACTGTCAGTATTATTAGGCATAAAGAATATCATAGTAGGCTATGGCAAGGCAAACATATGTGGTAGACATGGTATAGCAAGGCATAAACGCTTAACTAAAAATGTCAGAGTAGTACGGTGAAAAACACACAAAAAAAATGTCACAATATTATGAGGTATGCCATAATTGGACGGGTTTTTGTTTGTTTGTTGGGGTGCATTTCCTGACTCTACTGGGACATTGAAATTAGGGGAAAGATAAGGGATGATAATGCTAATGACATGGAGGTCAATGTTCCTATCCATCTTATTCTCTTATGACGTTTATAAATATCTCACCGTGCATTGGTTTTGTTCAAGCCATTTTGATGCCTAATGTTTTTCTGCATTTTTATGATGTGCACTACTATGATGCTGTTTCGCGTTATCGTGACATATGTAACGGTAACAGAATCATCAAACAGAAAAAGTGTCTCAATATTGCCTTGGATGCTATAGGTCTTCCGAGCAAAAACTTTTTTCCTAGGGGAGTGAAAACTACAAAGACCATCGTCCCGTGCGTACTCAGCATTATTTGCGCTCGTTTTCCCCAGCAGAACTTGTGGCACACTGTTGTCAGCAGCGACGGAGAATGGCACATGGAGGAGAGAGAGGGGAACAGATGAATTTTGAAATTGTACATGCTCCAGTGGCTTTTAAGTCTGAAAATTGGAAGACCAATCATCACAGGTCCATGACGATAATTGCGATTGCAATATCACAAAATTGACTTTTAATGACGATTAATTCATTAATAATCAGTATCACGACGCAAAACAATTATACTTCTCTTGTGATTTTTATATGCGACCATACTATTACATCTATATCATGACGTCTTTGCGCCTTCCTGTATCATGAAACTTTTCATGACAGCTGGTTGCATTCCTGTAAGGTTTTGATGACTTACGATATAAATGCATTTGCATTTTTCATGTATATTATACTTTTTGCGTAGACATACTATAGAATGGCAATTTTTTTGTGTTTTTATAATATACCATACTATGACCTTCTTTTGCATTTTCACGACATGCTACTGTATGGCGTTTTTATTGTGATTTTATGACATATGATACTATGACCATTTTTGCAATTATAAAACATATTATACTATGATTTTGCCTCCTTATGACTTGTACCATGGCTTTATTTTATGACATACTATACTGTGATATTTTTTCATGTTTTTATGACATACTATATGCTATGGTGTTTCTTTGAGTTAAATATACAGTGCTATGGCCTTTTTTTCATTTTATGATGTACTATACCATGACCTTTTTTAAAATATTTTTCACACATATTATACTATGTAATGTTTATTAAACGTTTATTTGTCATTGTCAAAAAATATAATATGATAACATTTTTTATGACATACTATACTATGACCGTTTAGCATCTTTAATATATATATATATATATATATATTATGCTATGTAATGTTTATGAAACACTTATTTGATCTTATTTGTCATATTATACAATTACATGTTTTTGCACCTTAATGACATGGTATGGCGTTTTTTTTCTCTTTTTTGACATACAATACTATGACCATTTTTAGCATTTTTCACATATTATGCAGCATTTATAACATTGATACTATTTTCATTTTTACAACATATTAAACAATGACATTTTTCAGTTCCTGTGGCAAATAATATGAGGACATTTTTTGCATTTTGAGGACACTATTTTATTTTTATAACATATACAGTGACATATGTTAATGTTTTTACGACATACTATACAAAATCATTTTTAGATTATTTTATGACATATTATGCTATGTAATGTTTATGAAACGTTTATTTGATGTTATCTGTACTTTGAGGTTTTTTTTACTAACACATATTAAACAATGACATGTTTATGCATTTTTAAAATATACTATACCCTGTAATTTTTAAAAATGATTTTAATGGTACTCAGGCATGAAAAGCTGACCGGTTTAGTAAGACCACATAGATTTCTGCCTGGACATGATATTTCCTCAAAACTATATCAATTTCTGATGTTTTCTTGAGATAGCATCTCAAGCCATCTCATGGCATTCAATTCAATTTCAAAGCAGTCCAGTTCAAGAAAATTTCCTCAAGCAAGGGTCTGGACTTATGTTATGATTCACACACCCCATATTATAGTAGCGTATTAGTTGTTTTGACTTCTTGTTTTTTTATTTTTATAATGACACAAAATCCAAGCCACTTTGTGTGTGTGTTATCACGAGTTGATTGGCTAGTAGCGTCATGTGAGATGCTAAACCAGTAATGTAAATACTAAAAACAGTGTGCATCAAAATTGAAAAATTCTCAGTCCTGTAAAACTCTACTGAAATTTCTAGAAAAGCTGCAACTCAAAATGAAAGAATTCTTGACTTTATTACATTAATTTTACATTATAGGTCCAGGTCTGGATGGGACGGTGTCTGGGTTCAGACCTAGACCATGCTCCACCTATTAGTAGCTCCTGACCTCAACCAAGAGACACCTGTTGGAAAAATTCTTGAAAATCCTACCATTACTTTTTGCATAATTCTGCTGACAAACAAAGAGACCCAACAACATAACTTCCTTGGTGGAGGTAATTTGAGATATATTGAAACATGTCAACTTTATCACAACCGGCATGTCTAAGACTCTAAAACACAAAACAAAGTGCTTGGTTTCTGAAATACTTCTTGAGAAAGATTTTTGTCTTCTCAGTGCTGAGGAGATAAACAAGGTCATCTTTGTCCAGTATAATTCACACTTCCTTTACCGTCAGCCCAGGCAAAATAAAAACACCTGAGTTTGACATAACTGTGTTTGGAATGAGAAACAATACAAGACCACATAGCATGCTGCTGTTAAGGGACTGTATTTGTTGAAAGTTCAAGGTAACCAGCCAGTCAATCGTCACATCAGTAAGTGCACTTCAGTTATCACATTCACAGTTTTGTGGCACAAGTAAACTGGTGCATGAGATTCTTTCAGTGTGCTGTCTTCATTGTTTTACAATGACTCACCATATCACTGGTCTGAATAAAGGAACATTTCTACAGAAAACGACTGGAGATGTCTGACTATCTGTGCTCACACTGAGCAGTGTCTGGGCATTTGAGATGGAAATACAGTATGTAATCCCTTTGAAGGAACAAGCTACTTATTATTTGTATTCTGTATTTTCCTGGTAAAAAAAAGAATTTAAAACGTACAACATATATTTTGTGCAGGATGTCATCCAGCCAGTAGGAAGAAATAACATCAAGGGTGTGATTGGGGTTTGGCGAGTCACAGCTTCTAGCAAATTATGGCTTTAATCACAGACTGCTTCAAAGGAAAGCATTAAAAATGAAAACCCTGTAATCCATGGCAATCATGCAATCATAGCCAAGCAAAAAAAATCAGATATGGCATAAGCACAATGGCACAAAATTTAAGGCTTGAATAAAAGAGGATGTAAAAGCATACACATACACACAGATATTGCACCTTTCAAAGCAGTAAGTAAAGGAAGGAAAATGCAGTTCCAGAGGTGACTTGTGTGGCCTGTCTGACAAAAATGAAATGTTTTATAAATAAAAATCTTGGAGATAAAGAGTTTCCTGCTACTTCAGCACCTTGTCTTGACATGCACTAGTAAAACTACAAATAATATCCTGACTGCTGGACATGTCCGTTTTAATACATATAATTACTTTTGTTATTTTGCAGTTAAAACTAAACAAAGACATGACGGGTCCAGATTATTCCCAGCACCAAATGTTTCCCATTCATCCAGGCTAGATTAGTATCTTGATAAACAGAGTAGCCCCAACATGAGACATTGTGGAGAATGGAAAATGTTATAGTCCACACTGCAACTACTTAGACAGTTGTTTTTTCTTTTGGTCTTTAGGCTTTGTGATTCAGAATGCAAACAAAATTGATATAATATTCAAGGACCGAGCCTCAGCTTTGATTTGAGTGGACCCCACAACAAGCAAGAGCTGAAGGAGGCAGCAGTAAAGGCATCACCAGGGAAGTGTCGGCTGCTTCTCTGGATCAAAGACCCCTGACAATTAATGACTACAAAGGATTTTCCTTGAAATGTTAATTATGATTCTGTTTGATTCATGTGTGTGAACAATGACTTGAACGCTTAAACATTGTGTGTGTTAAAGCTCTACTTCGAAAAAGTTCTTTCTATGTAAACCTACTCAAATTAAAGATGAGGCATGGTACTTTATTACTATATCCACCATTTCATTTGAAATGGGAGTATGTTTGAACACAGTCTCAACAACAGAAAATGTGCAACTATCCAAATACATAGAGTCAGGATTGTATTTGTTGTAGCAATTAGAAGGAGTGCAATTACACATCTGAAAAACATTTTGACCTGAAAAGATCCAGAAAAGAAAAGAGATGAAAGAATGGCGAAAGATGGAATGTAAATCTGACTCATAAATTACAGATTGTACATGTTGACACATGCTGCATAACAGTATATACTGCGCTTTTTAACAACACCTGTAAACTGACTTTGCAGTGTAAAATTGCTGGAGTTGCCCTTTAAATATTTCAAACTGCATGACGCTATTTGGTCAAACAGATATTTTCCTACATTAACCTCTGTGCTATTAGCATCGATTCACTGACATCTGCTGAACAAGGACGTGCAGTGGAGATGACTGTCGGAGGGTTAACCCCTCACGTGCCTGCCTTCCCCCTAACAAGGGGAGCTCTGACCAGGAGCAGTCCTGGGCTGGACCCAGCCCCAACCACAGCTATGTGGTTGTTTGTACAGCCTACCTGCCCAGAGCTAAATACAGACAGTGATAAAGGCAGAGGTGGCAACAAGCTTTTACTGAAATTAAGGAGAGGCTGCAGTTTTCCCTGGAAATGACTCTCAGATATAAATCTAAAGACATTGTCAACAAGTAAGAGAAGACATGCGCTGGCTGTAGTTTTTCAGAAAAGTAAAAAAAAAAAGAAAGAAAAAGAATGTGATATGATCAGTTGCTCAATATATTTCAATTTGGCAACAATTCATGTGCAAAAGCCAAGACAGCAAGTCATTTCCCATGCAAGTAAATATTAACTCTAAAAGACAAAAACCTCCTTGTTCTTTCATATAAAATTAATTTTCACAAAATCATGAGGCCAAATCCACACATTTTAAAAATAAATACGTTCTGCTCTGACATACATAAATAAAGGCCTTCCGGAGATACTGGACTGGGTTTGGTGCTGTGTTCAGTTTCACAGTCAGCATACTCAGCTGTATTCCCATGCGAGAGGAGAACCTGCTCCTCTAAGCGCGATGTAAAAGACGCCACTGGGAAATTTTACTGAAGCGGGCACCATGGGAAAGCGACTAAAAGCTGGACAAAGGCTTGTTCCATCTGACAAACTAATTTCTAAGCAAGAAATGGCAATATGGAATGGAATAAAAAATAAATACTGAATTCTAAGTGAACCTGAAGCCCTGATAGAAAGGACATGTTTGTGAAGATGTGTGAAGTTAACGCGGAACAACCCGTCTGCAGTCTGTTCTGCTTCACGTCACAACAATACACTGTTCACACCCTTGGCAGCAAATCCACAAATGTGACATATTCTTGGTAGATGGCACCACAAACTGGTTCTCTTTGCCTACTCAGGGAGAAATTTGGTTCCACTTAGAAAGATCCATTCATTGAAACCAGAAAGTCCACAGACATGAGTTTTTGTACAAGGGTAGTAGTGAAAAGTCTGAGTCTGTGATGGAGCACCCTACGTGGGGATCAAAATTGTCCGTGCCATCCAAAAAGTGCAAAATTATCATTGCTAAATAGTATGAATGGGATGCGAAAGAAAAACTCCCACAACCGATCCCTTCATGGCACTGACGTCAGTCCTTTTCCCTCTGCCGCTCATCGTGTCCTGAGATACTCTGGTGTGGAGTAGTTAAAGAGCAGGAAGTCCATTCGATACAGGTTGAACAGTTTCTTTTGGTAGGAAGGACTGATTTGCTTAAAGAAGCGTGCCGCCATGTTGCCGTCAGTCCGGGTGCTCTTGCCAGACGTTGGGAATTTAAGCGTACCCTCCACTCCGGCCAACCTGAGCACAGCCTGGGCATCCGGCTCCAGAGTCTCGTACTTCCCCACGACATCGTAGTGGATCAGACAGGGGTGGCAGAGGGAGTGCACCCGCTCCCAGTGCTCATTCAACGGTTCCTCCCGTTGGGTCCGCGGATCCACGAGATACTGGACAAACTCGTGGAAAGAAACGTTACTCCCTTTCACCAGCGCTTCGGGCTCCGGGTTGGGCCGGTGTCGGCGGATGATCTTGGTTCCGTAGCGTTTGTGGAAAGCGGTGTTGTAGCGACGTGTGAACTTGTTGCGATAGGCGGACACCAGGCGCTCGAAGGGCTCCCGCACAAAGATGAACTTGAGGTAGCTGCGAAGGCGCTGGTTGATCTCCGGGACCGACAACTCAGAAAGTGTGCGGAGGTTACCAGGTACGTGCGCCTCGTTGGCAGGGATGGCGAGGGGGTCAGTGTAGCGGCCGTCACTAGTGAGGACCATAAGGACACGCTTCCAATTTGTACAGGCTACCTGGGAGACATAAAGGGGAAGAGGATTTTCTTTCAAGCAAAAATACACATTTATGCATGGAGACACTTGATCTGTGGAACAATTTGAACTATTAATAAGGCAACTGATTTTTCGTAACAGTGGTTGGACACTGTGTGCCTCCCAAAGACGAGACTGAGACAACTTCAGCCACCTCCCGTCACACTTCCATCTTTGTCAAGTGATTTACAAGTGCGAGCTACAATTGTGACCTCAGATTTTTTTTCTTTGTCCAGTATTGCATGCACTTTTTGTAAACTGTTCAAACGATGCCAAATTAAATACAGTATTAGCAGTTCCAACCTGTGCCCATAGATGCTAAGGCATCTGTCACTGGATGACTTTGATGACTTTGAAAACTAAAAAATGTGACAAGTCTTGGGTAAGGTCAACAGTTAGCTGTTTTCTGTCAGAGGGTTTATGGAGGTTTATTTGGGCATGGACATGGAGATACGCAAAATCCGTACTAACAATATGTGTATCTTGTGTGTGTTCAGAATGGACTGAGTTATGACTCAGAGGAAGCGTGCCGTTCTGGACTCAAATTGCAACAAAAATCAGCAGCCAAACAAACTACAATAACTACTGTAAGTATCTGTCGTAATTAGAAATCAGGCATGTATCCATCGCTTTCATCTCTACCTCACCCAAGCCCCCCTCTCTGTTCAACCCTTCCTGTGCGACAAACCAACACAGTCTGAAAACCTCTGGTCTAGCATTTCAGCTGCTCTACTGAATGTAATGGTAACCAACCTTGGGCACGTAGCAGTAAATAAGGCTGTGTTTATCATCCACAATGAGGTGTTTGAGATCCTCAGGCGAAAGCACCCGCCGCTTCCTCGTGTGGCTCAGGCACGCCTGCTCCAACAGCTCCCTGCGGCCTTGGAGGGACCTCTGAGCTGCCAAAAGCTCCAGCTGCTTGTGATGAGGACAATGAAGTGCAGATGAAAGAGGCACCGAGCAGCCGATGGAGGGAGGAGGAAGCACAAGCAGAAACACCTCTTAAAAACTCACTCTTTCATCTATATCTTAAAACAGTGTAGAAAGGCTGCCTTTGTTAAGTTTACCAAGGTTTGTCAAAGTGAATGTTCTCGAAGCCCAGACCTCAGTCAAGCTGACAGAGCCTGAGAAGAATGGAGTAAAAGAGCAGTGTTCGTGTTGTGCGGGCCTGATATAGTCCCATCTACACAGACTCAGTGCTGTGAGAGTGGCCGAAGGTGAATCTACTCAATACTGTCTTAACGGGGGTGAATATTATTGCTTCTTCTTGTATTGACACCAACTGCATTTCTTACAAGCAATAAAAGGGGAAAACATCCACGGGGGTGAATACTTTGTACAGGCACTGGGTGCTGGTCAGCAGAGTAGGTTAACACTGGATTCAGCCAGGCCATCTGCTTCCCTCCGTTCTCAGTATGTATGCTAAGCTAAGCTGCTGACGACAGCTTCAAGATATGACTAAGACATGAAGGGGTATCTGACTCTCACTAAGAGAACAAATAAGTCAACTCAACTCGGGAAATTTATTGCTCATTGGAAAAAGTACTTTTCTTTGTAATTAATTTTTTTAAAAAAGGAAACCTTCATATATTCTCCATTCATTACAAATAAAGTAAAATCTTTCAGGCCTTTTGTTCAAATTTGAATGATTATGTGGTATTGCTCATGAATATCAGAAATAGTGTCTCAACTGTTTCCAAAGATCAATCACATAGCATTTATAATACATAAAGCTCCAACTTGTAAGACGCATGTTCATTTACACACTCAGTTCTTGGTCTGGGCTCCTTTACCATGAATTACTGCATCAACAATTCTTAAATAATTGGTGGTAAACACTGAACTTCTTCCAACATATTGTAGTTTTTATGAGCTGCACCAGCAGGTGGCTCATGTTTGCTCTTACCTGGTCTCCATTGTAGAGGGTCTGCAGCGGACTTCTCCTGCTTTTCCCCGGTCTGCTGCCGGCCTTCACACCGGCTTCTACAGTTAGCCAGGGGAGAGTAAAGGCCACGTTACCGTGAGCTGTTCAGCAAACAAAGTTCATCTAACAGAAGGATTTCTCACTGTTGGTGATCTCATGTTTCAGTCCATTTCTCACCTTTTGAGGACCCTGCAGTGAATATGTTACATGCTCGTGATATGTCAACGCTTTGTTGGCGTTGTCACAACCGATTACCAGCCAAGACAGCTCGACTGGTCCTGTTTTCACTTTGTCGGTCTATGTGTGTGTGTGTGTGTGTGTGTGCGGTCCCGGTGACATCACCTGTAGGAAGAAGTACCACAGAGGCACTGTGGAGTGTTCAGTCTGTGGACAGATTTTGCCACTGCGACAGTGTCACAAATGCACAAGACAGAATCACAAAACTTTATTGTTGTGTAGTTGAGATCAAAATGAGTTTAAAGGCAGGTGTGGTCCAGCTCATGAGTAATGAGTACTGTACATGTGACGATATAGCACTGACTACTGAGTACTCATGTAATAATGAATAATGTGATGACTACTGACGGCTGACGGGCATCACAGTTGCTGTGATCCCATCACATATGGCCTGTGGTTAGGGTCAGACACCATTACTGTTATTACTCATGAGCCTGTATGTAGGTCACAAGTGAGAACTATTTTTTACAGTGTATGCATAGAGACTTAAATTACACTGTAATGTCCAAACAGAGTTAGAGGGAGGGTCAGTCAGAGCCAACTTTCCAACCCTGCTCTGGTCTGCCTTTGTCATGACGTGCTCTTTCTTATAAAACCCCCTCCCACTTTTCATTTATAGATTCCACAGCACAGTGTGTTTGTTCTGGGCTCTGGCTGTAAATCTTACATAAGTTACACTTCTCCTCCTCGTCTCCCTGTCATCGAGCTGCACCTTTCTTCTTAATTTGACTTTAGGAGATGAACCTATCCACAGCAAATTCACTGTGGGACACTGTACTGAACCAAACAGATTTGAAAAGAACTTGCTACCAACTTCCTAACATTACACAACCAAACGACGATAACCACGCATCCCTGATAAGCTGTGGGTTGGAGTCAGACTTGCCTGTCTAACATGTATAGGCTCTGGTGGTCTGAGGAAGTCATGATATGGAGATGGACGGAGACCTCATTGTCTCTCACATCTGTCTTCTTCTTTCCCCCCCCTCCCGCCTCGTGGCAGTCAGCGCTGGTGTGTGCAGCTAATGGCACGGAACAAGACCAGTGATTTGTTTTGCACATGTGGGTTGCTTTATATTTCATACAAGGCTGGAAGTGACGAAGAGGTGCAGAAAGACGGGGAATGTACTTTTGTGTCGATATTTGCATGAGGGGAAACCACTTGCAAGAAAGCCCTTGGAACGAGGAGGAAACTCGACACCATCATATGGAAAGCATATCAGTCGGCAAGAAAAGCCAAGTGAAGGGTTAGTGTATGGATGACGAGAGGCTGTTCATCTCCCACTGTGACTCTTCTTTCTGCTGACATGGCACGAGGCAAACGAAGCTGAATTTCATATATGTTATTTTTATACATCTCCGCATTGGCCTGGTGCTCGAGTGTCAAGCTCCAAATCAGAACTGCTTCCTCACATTTTAAACTAGAAAACGAGACAGAAGGAGAACTGTAACAGCGCCAGCAAAAACAGCAGAACAAGCAACCAAAGAGGATCTGAGATAGACGGTTTGCCTGAGACCCATGTGATGCAGCCTCTATCTGTGTCTCCTCTGTACGAGTTCACGAGAATTACCAAAAATCCTCGGCTTCCTCTCGGTCAGTCTGTGCCACATTATATGAACACACTGGGATAGACATCTAAGTCCTGCTGGACCCTGCTGACAGGCTTATAAAATCCATATTAGGCTACGCATGGACACAGGGCATGCAAGTGAGAATAAGAGAAAGTGTACACACTGTTCACGTAGCTTTGATATCAGAATCAGAAACGGCTCCTCGTACACAGAACCTGTCTCAGTGGCAGGTACCATGATGACTGAGGTGTCTCAGCGCTGAGTCAGCAGCGTTGCCCGAGCAAGCTCAGGACGCTTCCTCAGGAAGCTGGAAAGTAGGTCAGAGACATTCGTGAAGGCGCGACTCATTAATGGTTTATTGTTGCCCCCCCTCCACAAGTATAAACACTCCATGATGGAGAGGAAACCTTGAAGTGCTTCATCTGTAAGGACATCATGAGGGGAAAGTAAATGAAAGTAAATGTCAAATACAAAGCTAATTTATTAAGAGGAACCATGGAGGAAGCAACGTGGAACTGACAATCAAACATGCTCCTCGTATCTGCCCATAAAAGGTGAGGTATACTGTAAGCTTCATAACAATAAGCTCACACCTAAAGCCTGAACTGCACCAGTTATGGCACTGTATCAAGTGGTGTTACTGGATTTTCTTCACCTTTATGCTTTCAAACTGGTGAGCAATGTTTTCCTTTCAAAAGGTTCGATACTCCAAAGACACATTTTCAAAACGATTAAAATTCCATTGGGGCTGCACAGGGGAAATTTAACCAGCCAGAGCCTGTGTAGTGTCACATCCCCCATCTGCAGTGCGACCACACAGCCTCCCTATCTGTATGTTTTTCTAAAGAAAAGGGAAGTCTTGTAGTCTGTACTTTCCAAGCAGAATTCCCATTGCTCCTCATCATGGGTGCTCAAGCGTGTGAATCGCTTGGAAATCCCAAAAAGTAAAAATAAAGGTCCCAAGTTTCAATACGCACAATTAGATTTTTTAGCCGCATTAGCGGTGTGACTCAAGTACCGGCAATGGTGGCGCAGTAACGAGGCCGGCTGTCTGCCATGCAGCACCCACACTAACACGCCTCCCCTGTTACATTGACTGCTACTACACTGCACAAATATTCATGATCCCCGGAGCCTGAACCATGCCGACTTCTATGATCCCTCTGGAAGGTCTAAGTCCACACTTATCCACTGGGTTTATCCAGTCAAATGGCTCAAAATGTCATTTTAATGATTCCCAAATGATTCATTCCCATTACCATAGTGATCCCCTGACTTTCCACCTGCGATCACCATCACTTATAAAAAAGACTTGCTTTGTCACACCTGCAAAACCAGTATTCCCATCAGCCTCAGCCATAACTACTAGATCAGTATAAAACCTTCACTCTAAAATCCACTGAACTCATTCTACTGATCCTTTTTCTTGGTCTTAATGTCTGAGGGCCCTACAAAACTTGAGCCAGCCTCCAGTTTCTCTTTCATCAGCACTGCTCGTTTTAACTCAGGAAGGATTTTCCCATCCCATCAAATGCGTCAAAGCTTGTACCTGCACTCGCGCCGTCTCTCGCGTTTTCTCTGGCGTAAAGAGTAGCACATTTCAGGCACGACTCCTTCCTGATCACAAACCGCATCGTTTTCTGCGTCGTGTGCTCTATCACACGCACCAGAAAACCACCACTTCCTCTTCCTCTCAGACCAAGGAAGTGACACGCCACTGACAGTTGAAGAGGAGTAGAAGAGGCCCCGCTCTTTCTTCACACACACAAACAGGCCCGTTGAACCTGGGTCTGTCGGTTTGACAGTCTGATGTTATGTTCCCGGACAAACATGGTTCCATTAAGTCTGTGCACCGCTCTGGATCATTGTAAACAGACAGCACTATCTTGTGACTAGTCAGTTGACAGGAAGACAGTCACAGTGTTTATTTAGAAGTTGACTAAAACGTGGGCCCAATACATCAAAATGTTTTCACTGTTGATTTCCTCTGCTGGCAAATGATCTCTTTTCCTGAAAAACCACTTCCCCTCTGGGACCACGATACGGAGCAGAGAGGATCCTGTGGCATCAGTGATGTAAATATTTACTGAAGGAGGTAAGACTGCACTTAATTGAACTTGAAAGGAAAGCCTATCTTCATGAGGGCCACGTGTCGGAATTTTCCAAGAGCTGAAACAAAACCACAACGTGATTTGCTCAAACTGAGGTGCACGCAAATGTTTTGGTACAAGTGAAAGTGACTGAGGGAGAAAAGAACGATGGGACAAATGAAAACAACAGAAGGCAGGAAGAGACAATGAGGTCACAGGACTTCTTGTGTTTGCCTTGAGTTTGACAGGCTGACTTTACCATCAGTGATCTTTCCTTCTAACCTCACCCGTACCCTCACTGTGTTCACTCGCACTGCTCTTTAATGTGGGTTACAAATTCAACACATGTCTGGAGTAATTACTACGCCAACCGGCTAATTTCTCACTTCAAAGACATGACGTCAGGCTTCAGGCTGACCTGAAATACATTTCCCCCTCTGATTCTCCAGAACACAAACAGGGTTCAGTTTGACTAACTACGAGTTCACTCGGGTTAGGCCCCGGCTAGAGAGCGTGCCCTCTATTGGTGAGGCCCTAACAAGTTTAGGTTATTACTCACAACTGTATAAATAAGGCCTGAATGTTTGGTTCGGGATGAAGTGGCCTGAGTAGATAATGCTTTTAGCCTTCAGACCAGAGCTGGACCACATGGCAAAACATTTCGTAACCATAAATTGTTTGAGTGCCGTGAATTCATTTGCTGTATTCACAATAATTAACTCGCTATTTCTATTGAGCAGCAGTTTCAGAACTTACTGAGATGTGTGTGTATTGTGTGTGTGTGTGTGTGTGTGTGTGTGTTCTATGAACCGAAAACCCATTTAAAAAACTAAATTCTACAAAATAAATTAAAAACTTTAATCTCGTCTAATTCCCTCCACCCCACAGGCGCTTAACGTCACAGACAGAATCTAATTCTGTGTGAAACACTGAAATGGTAACTTCTGCATTTAATTTTCAACAGAAAGAATAAATTAAAATGATACAGGATGTGACTTTTGCTGGGGTCTGTCCGTACCAAACAGGCATGTTCCCATGCTTCTGACAATATGAAGTGTAGTCTGAGCTATGTAACGTCATTTTATACAAGCACGTCACAGGGTTGAGTCCAGTCTTCCAGAGGCTTTCCGAGCGACTGCACTCCTGTTTCTTGGTAAGGTTACAGCGCTTCTCGTTTATCCCGAACTAACAGAAAAGCACAGAAAAAAAATGCTCACCTGCGACAAAACCACGGCAGTCACAACCTGTGCTCGTGGTTTAATAGAACAGCTGAGGGCCACAGTCTGCCCAGAGACCACGTCATCTTCAGCCATTTAATACAACGAGCCTCCAGCTCTCAGCATCTTTGCATAGAAATCCATTTATGCGTTTCCCCTTTATATAAAAATGCCATGTTCTTGTTTCACAGAAGGGGGAAACAAGAATGCTTAATGATTTACAAAATACAGCATATTTGCAAAACTAACTGACACATTTTCAGATATGCTGTGCTAATAGCCAGCAGCTTTAGCATGTGGTGAGCAGCGTGCTCCAAGAGCTGCGGGCTCTTTCGCAACATTCCTTGTTTGTTTCACAACTGTTGCATTGATGTCGTGTCGGATGATAAAACGGCAGCCTGCGTGCATGTCTGTAAAGTGGCACTGATGTGTTCAGTTGTGGGGATTACACTGTGTAAGTGTATGAAGGGGTAAACACGGGGGGGGGGTGTTTGTGGGTAAATACATGTGTCCAATGACAGAGATTACAGTGTGCGTTTGTGTGTCTACAGTAGGTAAAAAAAGAAGAAACTACACTGTGATTATTGCACGAGCTCTGTGTGTGGGCAAGCTGCTTCAGACCAGGCCTTGATGTTGCCTCTGTTTATAACGGTGAGGTCAGCTCTGACTGTCAGGACAACCAGAGGAGCATCAGCCAAACCTGCCAGGCACGCACGGCGGCGAAGCAGAACCACTGCTAGAAGATGTGTTATTCAGGTGCCCGCGGGCAGTCGGGCTTGTTGATCTGACAATTCAGTGTTGTCTCCCGCAGCGAGGGAAGACGAGGAGGAAAAGACAGAGAGGGCAAATGTAGAGCGAAAAGCCCTCACGAACGGAGAATCTGCTGATGGTTCAGAAATAAAGATTTTTGCCAAGAGCGAACCCCAGACACTTTCAAGTCCTGGTTGTGCTCAAGGGCAACATCCACGGGTTCAGTCTGAATTCAGTGACATGATGTAAATGAAGCAGTACGAACCAGGGACATCATGAGAAGCTAAACTTCAGTTGTAAGTTGATGCCGAAAGTCTGTAGATGTGACAGAACTTGCATACTTTATACTTAACACTTATGTACAGTGTGAGTTGGAGATGTGATTCTTGACTGACAGGGACAACACAATAAATAACACAAGTGTTGTTGCCTGATGTCGGCAACTAAGGGGACAAGAAGGAAACAGCCACAATGCAGCCGTGACCTGTGTCAAACGGCCAAGGCGTCACACTTGTCAAATTAGCAGTGTTGGCACATGGGTGCGGATGAGAACCCCCAGCATGCCACCCTTCCACAGAGCAAAGTCACGTGGCGCAGTACGGGCACTCAAACGATGCACAAAGTGACGCTTCGCCGTGGCACTGCTGAGTCAACGGGACCACATGAAAGAGAGCGAGAGGAAAAAGAAAGTGGGCGTGAGTCGCTATTTTTGTTCAAATTATGATGTAGCTAATAAGAGAGGCTGCCTTGGAATAGCACATGTCAGGGAAATGTCCCCACACGTCATAAACGTGTTTACACTGGCGAGGGGGAGAATTGTTTGGGGCGAAAGTTTGCATTTCATCTATGGTGAATTGGCTTTTGATTATATCCTTACGTCAAACCTCCTGAATGCTTCAGTCCAGCATGGCTTATGAAGCACGAGCACATAAGATGTGCTCCTTGCAGTCTGCCAACCTCAACATTATGTTAGATAAGATCGTTGGATGCACAGCACTTGATGACTGACGTCAGTGTTCAATAACATGTAATTCATGAGGTTGACCAGCACGCTGCACCTGTAACTGAGCTACGGTTTATTTTAAGTACTTCTGGTTTAGATTCATGCACAATGCTACATCATTTATTCAGTCATGTGAGCAGTAGCTTGAACACCACTGACCTCTTTCCAACTAAAGCCCGTGAACGGCATCTGTGGGCTAAAGTTTAGAATATGGTAACATGTCCCAAGTTAACAGATAATAAATCTGACACAGCTTAATGAGTTTATAACAGCACAATGGACGTGATTTGTGCTTCTTTCCTGAGGGCCGATTCCAGGGTGTTGGCACAGGAAGTCAGACAATGGCGGCCCAACAATGATATGCACTGTGCTGCGTGTCCGGTGTGAAAACAGTAGGCTCAAATGGGTGATGTGTTTCTGCGAGCCGTGCGACTCCAAACACGAGGGCGCTGTCTGTGCTCATGTCGCGCACACAGGACTACGCCACAGCGGCAGCAAGCATTATTCTCCTTTAAGGAAGGAAAGTGTTGCATGAGGAAGCAGCCGAATGAGCGAGAAACGGAGGAATGATGGGAAAGCGGTCGTGGAAGTGGAGAAAAAATAAGCTTTTAATATGTATGGCTGCAGGGCGTCACAGGTGATGATTCATATTAGCAACCCAAAAGTGGAGTGATAGGCAGGGCGGCGTAATAACCAAGTCCGACAGACAGTCTTGTTTTTTATGTCCACAACTAGACTGATCCCGACACAGTGAGTTACAAACTATGGCAATAACACAAGCCGTATTATATATAGGCTGTATAAGTAGATTGAACACATAAAAGTTGAATGCTCAGCACTTATTGTTTGGCTAGCATGCTGGAACCCGACCCAAACCCAAACATTATTTCCAAAATTCTTGTCTTTGTGTGTCCACCCTTGATCCACGAGGGAATCGGATTTGCAGGCTGGGCACACAAAAAAAAAACAACGCTGACTTTCAGCAGTTTTCAGAGAGTGTTCAGAGTAACAAGGGACGCACTACCACAGTAATATAACACCAACCACCATCTTTACCATCAACACTTGTGTTTATCTTTAGTCTCGACCAAGAGCCCACCTCTCCATCAACAATCTGGGGACAGAGAACTGGAGGACAGCTCCAGTCACACATCCTCTTTGTTGTGGCGGCTGGTTGCACACTGGACCTCAAACACCTCAACATGGAAAAGTGCTCGCGCCGTGCTAAATCCCACGGGCTGATCACAGCTGTGCAGCAATCCCAAATGGATGATCCTCAGTGGATGGAAACCTGGCATGTGAACATGTGAAACACATTTAAAATCTACCAGAGTTTCAGACCTACAGGAAATGTACTCGACTCTCTTGCTCCGTCTGACTAATCATCCAGCTCAGGGTGTGATGTCATGTTGCCCACATGCAGTGGAAAATTCTGTGACTTGTCATTAAATCATGCATGTGTTCATCAGGTGTTGGTGTCAGGTCTGCAATTCAAATTGCTTCTTCAGAAGTCCTTTTAGGGATTTTTAACTGATGCAGGTGCAGATGGAGAAGAAGCTGTTATTAAACACAAAAATTGTCCTTATCATACGACTTACATATGAGATTGTGACAGAAACTGACCTGGACCTCAAATACGGAACTGACAAATAACAAAAATGGTGATTGAAATGCATTTCAAAATGCCATGAACAAGGAATAAATCCAATTTTTGTCAATTTGACATTCTTTTTTTTTTCAATACTTAAAGTTTTACATCCAGTACATGGGGTAAGACATGGGTACATTCTGCATCGGTTTATTCAAATTAAATGCTCCTTCTGTGCTGCTTCAGTCCACTGTGCTGCAGTCGGATGCAAACAAGAGCAGAAGTCAGAAAGGACTGGTACGATAACAGCGCTGTTGGTTTTCAAGCCCAGTCGGCGTAGTTAGACAGTGATTAAGGAAGCCGTGTGCTTTGTTGACATCCTGTGAATTAGCCCTCTCTAATGTGGCTTGCACTGCTACTGGTGGGACTGCAAAGGAGACAAGCCTGAACAGGTCAGGCAGTCAGCACATGCACCTCGAAGGTGGAGGGTGGCCAGTGGGCGGGCTTAAGTGCGTTGAAGGTTTGGCAACGTGTGGTTTGTCTGTCGCTGACAGCTCTATATACAGTATAGTCAGTGTTTGGTGATTTAACAGGTGATTTATTGCTGTGGTTTTGTACTGTTCTATCAGCGCGTGTGCCTTCAGGAGAAATTGTAGGTGTAATGAAGCCTTTTTTGATCATTCTTATTCATTATCTTTAACAGTAAACAGTATGTGTCATACCGTATGATGCATATGATTCAGTATATGCTGTGACGTGTGTTTCAGCATGTACGTGTGTGTAAGCACGCAGGGTTTGTCCAAATACTTGTCCATTCCAACACAAACCAAGATTGACCTACCGAGCTACTCTTGGCAAACAATATCACCAAAAACTGGACACTGGTTTTCTCCTCTTCTTCTCCCTCCCTCGCCAGCCACATGCAATACACCTCCTCTTTTTCCCCCCCATCAAATGCTCTTCCTCCCTCTCTTGTGCCACTTTTCTCATGGTCAGCGCAAATCGATCACCCCCTCCCCCCTTCTCTCTTTCTCCCTTTCCCTCTGACTGAGTGCTGACTTCTCTCCCTGAAAGTCTGCAGTCCCCTGGGGGCCAATCTGTCTCTCAGTGTCCAGAATGAGCTCAGCCCAGGAAACAAAGAGAGGAGAGGTAAGAGGAGCAGAGGGGGGTCACAGTGCAGGAATGCAGGAGGTCGACTGGAGGGGGGTTTCAAAACATTCCCCTGTTCACAGTGAACTTATTCATACATCATTTCATTCACATTTTATAATGTCGTGCACATGCCATCTGTTTCATCCACACACGCGCACACACACACACACACACACACACACACACACACACACACACACACACACACAGGTGTACCAGTGTGGCTGTGTAGAAAATTACTGTTTACCAAAGATGCACAACCCTTCCACACAGAACAGTCCAAAATGAAACCTGAATGCTGCATGGACTGTGGACGACAGGCCACTTCAGCACTTACTTCCATAGTGTATGTTAGCCATGTAACATTCATCTAATGCAACATTCCCAGAGCATTTTTTTTCTTTGGTAGCCACAAATCCTAAGTGCCGTTTTCACTGGCGTTATCAACACACAATAATAGACTCACGTCTATTATTTACAACACCAAATAAGACACTGTGACTCCACAAAGGTGTAGTTAACGTTAAACTGCGGGCTTGTGCTTGTACTAAAAACAATGCACACATTTGAAACTGGACCTCATAGTTTTACTTTCTTTGAGTGCACGAGGTTTCTAAATCTGTACTGCTGTGTTATTTAAACAATAAATAATATCAAATGAATGTAGTCGTTCCTTTCAGATGACTGAACCTGAGTGTGCGCGGTCTCACCTGGCTTGGTGATGCTCTGAAAGTAAAGCACGAGAACGAAGAGCGAGCCGAGGCACGTCGCCAGGAACAGGCGTCCTCCTCTGGGCATCCTCATCCTGAAGCCCGGCTCTGCTGGCGGAGCCCCCGACCCCTCGTCGCTGCCTCGACGCGGTTCATACGAGACTACGCGGCGGAGGATGCGAGACTCTCCGAAGATTTGGGAGCCTGTTTATTATTTGTGGCAACCTAAAATTTACATTCCATCCAGGAAGGACGTTAACCGGGCAAATGAACGACACTGTTAGCGTTAGCCGTTAATTCTAACGTATGTGGGGCACAGATCCAGAACCGCCCGATGTGGTCTTTGCCGGCGTTTTCAGATAACGTAAACTTAATAATAATGACAAATTAAGCCAGGTCAACTTAGATTAAACGTTAAATAATGTAAAATTCACCTGACAAGCGTTACAGCAAAATGAAAAATATGAATAAGCCCCTCTGTTTCGCCTCAGTGCTACTTGTTACCCACACCGACCGCGTCTATAGTTTGTCGAAGCTACACAAACTTTTTCTCCGCCAAACATGGACGGGGTACCATGCCGTGACGTCACACCCACCCCTCTCTCGCGCCCTCTGCCCGTGTTATAGGCTGCTGTGCTGCCTTCATAAATATCGGACATATTTCTACTACACTAGGAAAGTCCGATTCTCCACGTACAGTACACTCATCTGTCAGGCGTTTTAGTATATAATTAATAGTAAAAGCAGCACGTGTTATTACGTCGTGTATAAAAAATCCAGCCAACATTTTGACCTGATCATAAGAAGTTACAGAAGTTACACTCTATTTTCATGTATGTCTGCAGCTAAGCCGTGCTATCGATCTAAGAAGAATTGGTTCATAAGAAGCACATGAAGGCAGCATTAGAGTCTTTCACAGATATTTCAGCGTAGACTTTGGTATTGTCTGACAGCTGAATGACATTTTAATGAAATTAATGGGAAAATATTTTAAAATATGAGCCACATGAATGAGTCACATGTTATGTACGACCTAGCTATCTCAAGGAAATTTTAATCATTAATCATTTTAATCAACTGGTCTTATAACCAAGTCATCATCTGTAGTCTGCGTTTTATTTTCAGTAACTACTAGGTGCAGACCTAGAAGATGCTGGGAAAAGAAATGTGTCTCTGATGTGTTGGTGTTGTGTTAAAACGGCTTCTGTTGTGACTGTTTCTTCTTGTGCTTAGCCCCATCATGCAATATGACATAAGACCAACTCACAAAAAATATTATATTAAGTAAAGTGCATTTACAGATGCTTTCAATATTAGAGTTCATATTTACAACTGTGTGTTTTTGAGAATTTTTTAAGCAATCCTTAAACTTCACAATCTGGACATGTTCAAATTCCAGCCTGCTAGACTTTCTTGATGTCAAGTGAGTTCCAGAAATTGCTTTTTCATACCAGAATCAAAATCCCCATCTGAACTAGAGCACATTCCTATGCATCAAAAGTCTCAGAAGCGTTAATGCAGCATTGAATTCAAGCCATGCTTCACATCACGTCATTACCAGAGGAAAGCATTTTTGATTATTTGTAAGCCATTACTAACAGAGGATTATGACACATAGAGCATGTTAGAGGATGACTGAAAACACAGTCATGACCTCAGACTCAATGTGTAGATTAAATCTGTCAGAGTGATCAATATCTGCTGTTTCTGTTTAAGGATTCCAAACAGTGTATGTAATGCCCCACACTCCATTTATTCACATTATTTACAGTATCACCCCTTCAATCACTATATCATGCTGGTTTTATGAACTGTATGTAGCACATTTCAGAGACAAACTTGCTTCACGTGACAAATAATAGGGGCACAAACATACAGTAAGCCTGAGAAATGCACATACAAAGATGGTAAGCATTTGGATGTGTGTCTGACTCCCACAAATTTTGCAGAAGAAAAAGATCTTTACCAATTTTTTAATCCATTTCTCACAGTTGAACCAATATTGAATGATGTAATTATTGTTCCAATCAGACAATATTGTTGACTACTGTCACACTTAAATGCTGGCTGTGTAAATCACAAAATGCAAAAGTTTCCCTATGGAGAGGAGCTATTTTTATTAGGAAATGAGATGTACTATAGAACTGTAATGACAGCATCAGTACTAGACATCCCCTTCAGAATGACCAACAAACTGCTCCTGAGTAGGATTTAACCTGATCAAAGTCTAAAGATGTGGCATAAACCAGGCCAAAGAAGAAGTGCCAGGTCAGCGTGTCAGAAACATGCTGTCATATGCTGTAATTATCCACATGCCCATCATTAGACCCGCAACATGCAATGCCTCCTGGGTTCCTTGGAAATGCTTAGCAGAGATCTCAGACCTGAGAATGAGAGTGGGTAGCTTGTTTGTTTCTAGTGTTAGCTTTTACCACACAGCACTCACCAGTAGATGTTTTCCTGACCACCCACAGGTCTCAACCTCCTCCCGACTTGTCATGGAGTGACTGAGTTAATTGTAAATATGTGTGATACATAGTATAAACCACTGCAGGCTTTCAGTTGTCAATGATTTGGCAGTCATTTAGATCAGCTAAACATACAAAAAAGTGGTTTGTGTTGTGTGGAGGGTGTCTGGCATACAGTATGTTAACCAATATATATAAGATAGAAATTATGTTGTCATAGCAGCAATCCAGTACATTAAAATAAAATAAAATAACATAAAACACTGTGGTAGGAAAAAAAATAGAAATAGAATAGGACTAAAAATAATAAAAAATTAAAATATGGAATGGGACAAGGGCACTTAAAAAAAACACAGGATAAATAGGTAAATAAAGTTCAACAGCAAGATGATGTTAATAATAGTGACAATAATTAAAATAATAATTAATGACAGTATAGTAATAATATATGATATATAATAATATATATGATATATAGTAATGGTAAAAGTAATATTAACAGTATATAATAATAATATATAGTAATAGTAACAGTAGTATTGACAGTATATGGCAAAGCAATGTAGGATTCATTCATTCATAAAAGATGCACAAATGCAGTCTTATGTGAGTGGGTACTATTTCATAACTGCCTGGTGAATATGCCTTACATTATAATGCCATGTATTAGAACATCATATTATATAGTTTATGTGATGATTCTGTTTGTATATTGAGTTGACAAAAATAATTAGTTATCACAGTAGTTAGTTACCACAATGTCTTTCTGATATTTGCCTCAACCACCACTTTGTTACATCTATAGTCTTATACATGTTTAGAATAAATAGCCAATCAGTCTTTACCAAAATTTACCCTGCACAACTCACTCCCCAACAAGTCATCCATACACATTTCTTCAAAGGGCAAGGAAACACAGGGCCTGTCTGTGTTCTCAGTAAGTACCTTCAGTGGTGATTTGAGTCCTAATGGGATTCAGCTTCTGCTGCTAATCTGCAGGGGCCACAAATGGTCACCAAATGGTTTGATGAGCACGAAAAGAAAACACAAGAAACATATGGCACCTCAGATCTCGACCCAGCTGAACACTTAGGAGAAACTTGGGTGTGCCATGTGAGAGACGATATTTTCCATCACCAACAAAACATTGGATGATGTCATCGCTTGCGGAGGGATGGTGCTGCATCTCTCCAACTGAGTTTCAAACACGTATTAAAGGTGTTTTGGCATCTTCTGTCAGTACAACACCTTATTAAGACATTTAATTCTGCTTGGTTTTATTTTGGCAATTATCTGTGCCTTATAAACACAAGTTTATGAAGCTCTCAAAGAGAAAGTGTCAAGACTGTCTCGAGAGCTGTTTACTAAAATTCTGCCACTTTAGGAACATGTACCATAACAGCCATAACAGCTGAAAGGAATTGTGAACATTCACACAGACACAAACATGAACTTCTGTCTTTGTGAGGACACTTATCGACATGATATTCCCTAGTCCCTTACTGTAAGTTCAACCATCACAACTGAGTGCCTAACTCCAACTTCATCCCAAACCCTAACCTAAACCTGATTCTATTAACTCTAAAACAGTGTTTTAACCCTCCAACAGCCCATCTCATAAAGATAGACTAAGAAGTACACATAAACACACACACACATACACATACAATGTGTGTTGTCCAATAAAACTGTTTTCACAGTCCAGTAATCTCCAATAGGGTGATTTAGTACCCTCATCAGATAGAACAGAGAGACGGAAAAGAGATCAAATGTCAGCAGTGTTAGCAAGAGCAATGGGTCCAAACCTGGGGGTCCTGATGTCAACATAGTGTTTTAAGATTATCCTAATGTGAGTCACAAAGAAATAGAAGCATACCTCTGCTACACCTAACTACTCAGAAACCCATTACTAAGCTGATTGTGAATTCCTTCATAAGATCGTAGTAATGAATTTACTAAAGCAGGGAGTGCCAAACCAGAGGTTACCCTGGCAAGTAAAGACCCCCTTAGTATGTAAATTGTTAGCTATTAAAACTAAGTTGAAGTCACTGGAGTAACAATGGCTATAGCAAAACTCCAGCAAGTATTACATACCTATAAATAATATAGCAAATGTGTTAAATTGGTTGCATCTGAATAATTACAAAATTGGGTTAAATTTGCGCCAGATCGGGGGGCGGGGGGGGGGGGGGTATCATAGTGCCTGATTAATTGCCTGAAGGATCAGTGATCTGGTTGTTACATGATCAGTTGAATTTATGGTAGGTCAGAAATTTTGGTTGGTGTCTGCAGTTTGAGCACTGGTAATTTCCCTTGTGTGAGCACATGCAGAATTCAACTTTAAATGTGATGAGACGTATAAATGACATATGGTAGGATTTTTACTTTTACTAGATAGGTTAGCTGTACAAAGAGAAAAGATGACACAAAAAGGTTCTGCTTGGGTTTCAACATCCTGATCACATGTTAGGTGTTTACATAGGCAGGATCTTTCGGTCGTATTGATGTTGCCTAGATTAGTGGCTTGCATGCATTCAAAAGGCATATACATACTCATTATACAGTGAACATTAGAGCACAAGCAAAGCTGTTCATGTCATGGGGTTTTTGTGGGAGTTCTTTCTTGTTCTCACTTTCAGTCAAAAGGTTGAAGGATTGATTCTGGGATTCTCTGATTTTCAGTTGTTTTCACAATTTGAAGCACAACTAAACCTGAATTTTGATAATGTACTGTATGATGACAAAATCTACAGAATGCCCTTTATGTCTCTCTTACTAATTTGACCTGTTGCAGTTCATATGGGTATAGCTGTCTGAAGCAAGCATTTGGTGTATTACAGGCTGCCTTCACAGGCTTATGATTAAATCTCTTCCAAGATTTAAAAACTGACTCAATTTCATGTCCAGGAAAATGTCCCTTCATGTTGTGCAGCATGTTTCAAGGCCCTATTATTGTCTTTGAGTCGTACATGGGATGTCTCCACACTAGGCCGGTCAACCCAGCCCATCCCAGCACCACAAACAGAAAACCATATGAGATCAAAGGATGGTAATGAAGTTAACCACCAACTGCAGGTCTTATAGCACATGCTAGATGGAAAACTGCAAACTTTACTTCCCTTCAGTTCAGTCAGTCATAAATTAAATACACTTTAAGACTGTGATTTCCTCCAGCCTGGATTTATTTACTTGTAATCGCTGCTCTTGAATGACAAAATCACCAACTATATCCACCATTTCTGGGAGATACAGTGATTGTAGCCGTCATTTCACTTTAATTGACTGGCTTGGTGTAACTTTTTAAAATTTAAATATATTTAATTTAAACTATTAAAACTTTTTTTTTTTTTTTTTTTACTATTTTAGTTTAGTTTGTATCAGCTACAGCTGGGATTTGAAACTTCTCTTCAGCTGTTAGCTGTAAGTAAAAAAGGTCAAATTGAACCAAATGTTCTGCTAGCTTTTGTGGATGTTGCAGACAGAGCAAAATTACATTCAGATACAAATAGGGGTGAAGGAGTATTAAAATAGTTTCCCCAACAAAAAGGTGTATTGCTTCTTTATTTAACTTTAACTTAAATATGTCATAATTGAATTTTGGCCACTTGAGAGAAGCACAACAAGCTTTAAACACAAATTTTGCCATACTGCTACCTTATTATTTAATGTGTAATAAGCTAAATGTGTCAGCAGCATCATTAGCATTAGCAACATTACCATTAATTTCGAGTCCTGTTTCTGGAAAATATGCAAATCTAAGTCCAATAATTATTATCCTTTTATGCGTGGTTTGGCAGCACTAAAATTAAATCTTAAAGTATTCACCAGACAGACATAATTCATTATTTGCAAGCCACTAACTTGGTGCTATGCAGGTAGCATACAAAAGTTTAATCAGCTTTTAAAAAAAAAAAAAAAAAGAAGAAGAAAACAACAACAACAACAACAAAAAATCATCTTGTTGCAGCCTCAGACTCAGGTGATAATTTTCTGTGGGATAATACACTTTGGGTGACGTCTTTCACATTGCAAATAGTCATTCAGCTATTTATTAAGTTCTTAAATCCAAATTATTCTTGTTAGAGGGGAAAGGGGAGGGGAAAGAAGGTGTCATTGGTCAACATTTATATCTAGGACAGTTCATTCTTAATAATTGCTGATGGATGATAATTTACCCTTGATCATAGCTTTTCATCTTTAGCCAGGAGCCCAATTAAATATCCTGCAATCTTTAACAACTCAATATTCTGTAGTATTAGAAGTAGCCGCATTGCACTGTGCACACTGCATTGTTTGGTATTGCAGGCCAATACAACACAGGGTGAGTTTTTCCAAAGTAAAAAGAGTTCCACTGAGTGAAATGGTCTGTGAACACAAGCCCAACAGCCAAGTGCTGCTCAGCATGCAGCAGAGGCAGGTACAATAAGCCAGTGTTAAGTTTCACAGACAGTTTTGTGATGTAAGGAAATGAGCTCAGCAGGTCCATCCTGTCTGAAATGCAAGAAATGAGCCCATCCAGATCCCCTGTACCTTGCCATCCTCAAGACTTCAAGGATGAGTTGAAGAAAGTTATGAGTTTCATTTTCCAAACACCATTTCTAATGATGTCCAGCTTCTGCTTCTGTTCTTGCATGATCATTTGGAGTGTCTCCTTAGCCATATTTGCTGACAGTAAATTTGATTTTTAAGGTTAAAATTGGAGATTTCTGCAAAACCCCTGATCACACTGGTGGCAGTGAGCCCTCATGTAAGAACGTTTTCATATTGTTATGCAAGATCTCTTTTTATGCGGTTTGTGATGAGTGATTCAAACCAGATTCCAAAAACACTCAGAAGAAACTACTGTAAATTGCTTGTTTCTTCCTGATGAGTGCAACTTGTTCATGAGGAGGTGCACATTCATGAGATTTGATCATCAGCACGGAGACAAAAAGATAAGAAGTTTATCACCATCATGCCAAACAAATGACCCAACCTCAAAACACTTATTTTACGCTTCACTGCAAAAAGGTCAAAACTCTGAAAGTGGGCATTGGAAAGAAATCCTATGGTGCAGAATCATCCAATATGAAATCCTTATAGTGAATTCTTCAGGTCAGTGGCCTGCTATGTATGCCAAAGGCTGCATATGGTAGCCATTTAATTGCTGTTCCTTTCTAACCAAGCAGCATCTGTGGAGATGGTTATATTTACCACACATTTAATGTGGTAGAGGTTTGTATTGAATATCCTCATTGACTGATTGGTCTGACCTGGCTTGTCGTCAGGGCCTTTCAACCTTTTCAGCAGCTACTGTATTAGCTTTTTGTGTTCTGGCCTTAATAATGGGTCTACATTTAACATTACAAATTGAACACTGGTGAAAGCTGAATGCCGATTCTCCAGCAAAAGCAAATAAAACAAGACCAACACAAGTTTATCCTGTGCTTCCTCTACCTCAAAGCCTGGCCCTCAGTGTTTCAGTGTCGACTTAACGAGTCCGGCATTTGAAATGGCATTTAGATGCTTGGTTGTTCCTTTTATCACACAAAGTGCAAAAGAAAAAAGTCCCAATGAAAGATAAACTCTGAAAAACTGACTAAGGAGGCATCCGGAGGTTAGACTTTTCTCCACATAAATCAGTGCTAGCCTAAAAATATACTGGATGTTTTTATTGACTTGTTAAAATCCTACCAACCACAATGTAAACTAGAAAGCATTCCAAAAGTGTAGACTTTGGCCAATGTTTTCTGACCTTCCAGGATCCTGGATACTTATTTGGATCACTCACAAAAATGACCCTAGGTGCTGTCTAGGTTTCTTTCCACTACTATGAGCAGGAGGAAATATGGAAGAAAATGTCAAAGAAGAGATTATCCTCCTGCTGTAGCTTGTGCCAAATTAGTGCAACATTTGGTCAAGCAAAGTCCCGATGAGAGAGTAAAGTCTGATCCAAAGAAATCATGACTGATCTGGCTGTTACATCAAACAGCCTTACAAAGAAGACACAGCCCAGAATTGTCAAAAGAATTGTTTGACAATAGTTTGGCTTTTTTATTTTTTTTGTCAAAAATTAGATTAGGTCATGGATACAACTTTCATATCTGTCTGTTAAGTTACGTTGGCTCATCCTTAGAGGTGTTTCTAAGGATAGGCTTGTTTTTCAACCTTTGGAAAGTGTAGTTGCTTCCCTTTGCTTCCAGTCTTAATGCTAAGCTAAGCTACCTGGCTGCTGGCTACTGGCTCCAGCTTCATATTGAATGGACAAACATGATATTGATATAAATCTTCCCATGACTCTGATAAAAGGATTATGCATGTATGTATTTTGATGTACTAGTTAGACCAGTCACAATTTCTTTGGATTGAAATTTGCTTGACCAAATGTTGCACTAATTTGACATGAGCCACAGCAGGAGGGTTCTTTGTTTGACTACTTCCTTTCTATTTCATCCAACTCATAATAGTGGAAATGCAACCTAGACAGAATCTAAGGTCACTTTGTTTCTCGTTCTGTTTTCAGTGACTTTTTCTTCTGGAGTGTTACTGATACTGAATCTGTTGTATAGAAAGAAATCAAAGCAAGGCACATTGAAACTAACCAGGTTCAACTTTCAGTAGAGACTTTGTGCACTACAGCTCTCTCGCTACACGTTATGTTGATGATCTGTTATGTGAAGGTGGAAAATTTCACCCATCACAAACCTTGATGATGCCTAATAAAAAGAAAAATATTAGGCACTATTTTAGAAGCTATAAATTGCAGTTGCCTGTGAAATCTTTATTTTCTGTGGCAACAGTGTCAAAATATGTTGTACTTTTATGTGCTTCACAAAAAGTTAGGTTAAACATGTACTACATATTATCTTTCAGGATTTGTAATGTAATTTACTGGTTCTGAGTACACAATCTAATGCAATCATGCAAGTGGTGTAATACTGTATGGTGTAATATTATCATTGTGTCACAATGAATGAGGGAAAAAAATCTGTAATATTCAACAGATCCTGTGCTTCTGCCTTACATCATTTCAACAGACGTTACCAGAGAAAACACTAACAATTCCATAGGATGGCCAACTATTCAGCATTTAACAGCACTCCTAAATGAGGTGACTTGCATCTGCCAAATATGACCTCAACATTTTACAGGCCTATGTTTCTGCAGCTGGACTGCCATGCTGCTTCATTAAACTATTAACACTTCCTCACCAAAGATGTAGCTGACATCAACGAAAATAAATGCAGACTCAGTGGGGACACCCGTAAGGCACACAGTGGGTGGTAACTAAGAAAAAATTAAAGCACTAACATGGACAGTATCTGCAATGTAATGTAACTACTTTTCAGTTGAATAAAAAATGCCATTCAGCAGTGTTCGAAAAATGCAAGGAAAGGAAAACCCTAAACCTTTCAGAATAAAAGTCCGATTTGCCAACAAAATAACAGCCACCGAATTTGAATTTACAACTTCACTCAAACTTAATTCCATACTGTCAACAAACCCCACGAAAAGATAAAAACCAATGAACTATATTTGAAAGTTTTTTAATACTCTTCTCTGTCTGTGGTTTTGATGCTATTATCTTGTCTGTTTGTGTGTGTATATATGTAAGTGTGTACAAGTTTTTGTGACCTAATTGGGTATGTGTGTCTCATCATGGCAAAACATAGTCCTGGAGATGCCAACTGTAGCACGAACTACCGCAGAGGCAGTTTTGAGCACTTCGGCAGCTGTCTGTCTGTCTGTCTGTAGACTTATTTTGGCAACGTGACAGTATTACAATGGCACAAGGTATAGTCATGAAACTTATGTGACTGTATAGGTGTGTAGTTGAGGAAATGAGGGTACAGATGTTACATTGAGGAAATCTACGCTACCGCACACAGTTTTGATTATCTCTTTTGCAGTAATTGCTGTTCTCCAGCGTGGTTAGGTGATCTTCAGAGGAGAGTATCCCTAACACACCCTGAGTACTTCCACATGCTGCATCTTAGCTAATGGTTTGGCACACTGGCTTTAATGAGAGCCTGAGTCTTGGCGATCATATCCTGGATACTTTCAGTGATGCCACATCAGTAGTAGGACATTGGGCTTGTCATTACATTGATGTAATCAACTTTATAGAAATTACGATATGCAGAGTAGGCCTGTGATTTCTCTGCTCATGGTCACTGAGTCCAAAGAGAAGTAGAGACTGCAGCGAGGCATGCCTGGTGACTGGGCCATTATCCACACTGACACGGCAAATTATTGTCGAACCTGTACCTTTATAAATGTTCAGAGGAGTTCACGATAGTGGAATGCCTCTACATTTCATCCCTACAGCTTCAGCTTCTCCTGCCAGAGTCCAGCTGGAAGGTAAAAGTTCCCTGAATATATTGCAAATGGGTTGTCTAACCACAGTGAAACCACTTGAATACTTCCCAAGTATACAACTGCACTCATGTGGCACTCAGGCCCAAGTAATCCCTCAGCACTCCTGCTCTACTGAGGTTGAGTCATTTCAAACACCAGGATGCTTTAAGTAGAACAGAAGAAATATTGATTTGTAATTATATTCACCAGGGAAGAAATGGCCACAAAGGATGGACTGATTACAAACTGACATTATTCTGCTTGGGAGATTTCCAAGCTCTTGCTGAATTCAAAAACTCCTTCAGAAGAGTATGTAAAATAAATGGAAGAAGTAGGAGTATAGAAAGTAGGAAGGAGGAAACAGCTACAGTCCTTTACAAAAGAATAACTTTAACCCTAGGAAATAAACATCCAGGCTGCTCTTGTTTGTCTGTAACTGATCACAGAACATAGAATCAGTTTCCAGTTTCCTTATAATGTCACAATATGATTTTAAGGTGAAAGATTTTCCTCCTAAATGTATGAACCTTTGCCTCATTTAGTCCAAAGTCAAACTTGCACTTTGGTTCAGCTACAGCTTCATAACTGTAGCTGTAGTGTGTTACCACCATACTGAAGTTCATGTAGAAGTTCTGATTGTTTTTTACAGTGAAAAATCAACAAACTGTAGAAAATGACTGAATGAAATGTTTATTATTGTATCATGCATACAACTATAGTATGTCAAGCCTGCGTGGTTTTACAAGAAATCATAGATTTATATTGGCCAGTAGCAAAGTTCTGCCTATAAATTCTCATGTAATAAAAAATGTCCAAAAATAGAGAAAAAGCTGCAAAAGCTATTACAATCAATTTTTTAGATCTTTACAGTCAACATTAAAATTCATCACTCGCTATACTGATGGAGCTGAACCCTATTCAAGTAATTAAATGGATGATCTTGTCTTGTTTTACAGGCTTCTGATTTCTGAATGAAACGGAAACTGTTACTGTCCACTTCACCCAAATCAGTTTCGTCTTTTTTTGTCCTCAATACTCCTGAATTAACCAAGCTCAGTACAAGAGGAAGAATACTTCTTTCGCTGTTCAAACTGCTGTGAACCGTGTGATTCACTTCACATAAACTGGTGATGTGAATGAAGTTTTAGTGTCAGAGAGGGAGTGGGAGATAACGAAAAGAGAAAGACAGATTGGGAGGAAAGCTTAGTCACAGCTTTCCAAAGTGAGTCTGCAGACAGGGCTGTCCTACAATATGCCCTTATATGCCAATTTGATCCTACTCCCTGTCCTGTGTCAAACACACATACAACAATCCAACATAGACTCCTCAGTATTGAGGTATTAAGGTTTTGTAACGCTGGTAATGCTGGTCATTTCCCCGATTAGTATTTGGCATTAATACATAGTAACTATATGCCAGATTACTGTACTTCAGTTTAACAGTATAAAGGTCATCCATTTGTTTTGGCTCATTAATCAGCAATGATTGGTTGTTCCTTTAACTATTGGAATCAATGTACAGTATTGAATCATCACCTCCAGACATTGATAATGGATGGATTGTCGGCTTTTTTTGCTCCAAATTATTACTATTTAACGGCATTTTAAAAAATCCACTGTAGGTGACCTATGTAATAGTAGGGCTGTGCATCTCTATCACTGAGGCTGATGCAACACATCTCAATGCGTCAGTTATTAGTTACATAAGGAAATAAAGATACATATGAAGCAACTATGTGATACGATTCACCCCAACAGCGATGCAGTGCTATTCAATCTGATTTGATCCAACATAACATGATTCAATGCAATGAAGAAGAATATGCTGCAGTTTAATTTATTGCTTTGGTTCCTCTTAAGTACTGTTTTTACTTTAGATATTTATTTCTCTAGGACTGCAACTCATTTAGCTCTCATTTATGCTGCTTCTTTTTGCCTTTTCACAAGTTCTTAGTTTTGAAAAAACAAAAAACAACAACTCTCCAACAGACAATAAAATAAAACCAGACCTGGTTTTTGCCTTGGACCAGTCCTTTTTTCCTGTTCTCTGGCTCCAGTTACACTTTTATAACCTCACACATTTAACAGTTTAACAATTTAAGGCTGCTCAGGATTAACAATGAAGCACAGTGCAATGTGCTGTAACTACTGCCAGCAGAAAGATGTGCCTTCTATGGAGGCACCATTGAGAATATCCTGACCAGCTGCATTATGGTGTGGTTGAGGAGCTGCACCACCTCCAACTGTAAATACTACATTAAAACATTTATTTGATCCTCAACATGTTCTGTAAATATGGCAGAATTGACAGTAAAGTAAGACTTTAACTTCGATACACAATGCTGTGGGTAGCAATTTTGCATCTGATGGAAACATCCATCGTCCTCCTTCATCATCGTACCCCTCTGCAGGTTTAAATGCAACTTTTAAAAAGATGAAATGGAATATCTGAGCACTGCATTCAGCTATTGTTTGACATGGGAAAACCACTGGTACTACATCTGGCCTGGCCTCCAGCAGTGGCCAGAACACTGACTCTAACACCCTCTGCCTCAGCTGTTTGATTTATTTTTACTAGAATGTTATAGATAGGATTACGATTCAGATTCAATTCAGTTGATGTTAGCTGCAATCACAAATTGTGTGCTTCAAACATATAAAAAGATTGTATACAGTAGACATATTTTTTATGTAAAACATTCCACATGTGCATCTCAGAGTAATCTTTCTTTATGAATGTAGAAAGTAATGGTAGTTTGATCTTACCACATGCTTTGTAAGACTTTATAGAGCTGGTTTGTTGGTGTCAATATGGGAGGGTCCCAGGATAATACCAACCAGTCTCTTTTCTTCTCATCATCTGCCTTCTTCATGAAGTCATGAGTGACAGTAAGATTGAGGAATGAAGCTGAAATAGGGTACCATATGTGACCATGATCACATGATTGTGTGTATTTATATGGAATACATACTTTACAATTCAATCCAAACCTACCAGCTGTACTGTGTTGTCTCCCAGATGTCGACATGTCCACCACATCTTCCAGCATGATGGTTGCTGTCTCCAAGGAGTCACCAGACAACACATGCAAGCTGCTGGCATGACACCTGCTGGTGGAGGGCCAGTGTAGAGAAAGAAGTGGCCGGTCATACTCCCTGCCATTTGAACAAGTCACCCCTGGGAGGTGGGAGGGATGAGGTGGTCAGCTTGGCCATTTCATTTGATAGATGTGACACTACTGTATTTGTGGCTGCAAAATATTATATCTTTAAAAAATTGTTTAAATATGCATGCATTCCAATTCATAACACAATTCCAAAAAAACTTATTATCCACCTCAGTGAATAAACATAAACAAAACACAAAATCCTGAATTTTGGGCTTTCAGCAGAAGTTGTGTTACCTTACATCTCCTACTGAAAAATATCTAACAGGCTGGGTGACCCAAAGGGAACCGCTAGTCCCAGCTTGAGTTTCCTTAGGCTGACTTATTCCAGGGGAACTGCGAGGCCTGTGTACACTTGCGCTTGGTTGTGGGTTTGGATTTCTTCGAGTGCAGCTAAGGAGGCTTCACACAATATTTTCAATACCTGCATTCTGTTGTTTCTGAGAGGTAATACAAACACATAGCACATAGTGTACCCTGTGAGGTGCTGAGCCTTGTCAGACAGAGCTTATCAACAAAATGAAGATATCCTTATCATAACTGAAAAACACACATTTATAATGGACGGAAAAGGTGACGAAACAGAGGACCATGGGAGGAGTCTCCTGTGGTGAGCAGAGAAAACAGACTAACTGCCTAAATGGTGTTACAGATTGCAAGTGTGAAAGGTAGAAGAAACATTGGTTCTTCTAACAAGGTGGAAGAAACATTGATTCTTGAGGACTGTAATTTCCTCAAAAGTGATAACTGATTCCTAAGAAGCTGAAGATTAAGCAGGACATTAATGAAAGCCAGATGCTTCGGAGCAAGAATGCTTGGTGTACCATAGCAGATCTGATTTTGCAGACATGGAGGACAACAGAGCAAAATAACACTGATTTCAAGTCTGCAGCTGTCATTGTGTTTTCGTATATTATCTACTAGCTCCCACATCTTTTTTTGTGATTTCAAATTCAGCTCACATGCTACAGATTCAGTGTATTCAGTGTCTACAAGTGAAAATATAGACATGCGTGTTCTTTATGTTCTACAGGTTCTTACATGATGCAACATAGATCTTTGGATCAAGGATCTGTCCACATGCGTCTGCCTCCCCTCATCTATCTCACTCTTATGGCCACGAACAGCAGAAAACACAAACACGCACACAAAAAAATAAAGATGGTGTACCTCTTTTGCCGGATTAACAATTGATGCCTTTCTCTTTTTCAGTTGGTAGTTTATGTAATTAGATTCAGCAATAATGGCCATTTTGGTTGAGAAGGCAGCAGCATCAGTGGCCACATCTGTCCCAGTTTAAGAAGAATCCACAGCCAGTACAGCTGTCAGCAGTCCACAATCTCCACTTCTCCTGCAAGACAGCACACAGTTAAACAATCACACATGCTGTTGTAGTTTTGTTTGCAACGCAGTGGCAACTTTTCTTCCTCTGACTTTTTTCAAATAACAGAAAAAAAATCTGTTGGCAGCTTTTGTGCAGTCTGCATTTTACCAAAAATTCAACATTATTTTTTGTGATGCCAGAGATCTCCCACATTGAAAAGTTGTGGGACACCCAGGGGCTTTGCTTCAAGATATGACGATGTGTCTTCAGTTAATGTAATTTGCAAGCTGCACTTTCAAATCTACTCATTTTACTGGACAAAACAGAAGCTGACAATTGTCCATCTGTAAATGTGTACTTAATATCAATCATCTGTGCATATTATTTTTTTTAAACATTTGTCATGACATTTGTTGATGCAGCAACAAAATATTACTGCAAAGTTAGGAAACATGTTACCTCATTTTTCATGACCCAGTCTGCATACATGCTACTACAATCTTCAGAGGTGCTGTATAGTGCTATATATAATGCAATACTGTTCAACAGCACTACAAATTACAGCATTCAAAAGGATCGTACAAATGAACATGATAACCTTAATAATGGAGGATTTAATGCAGAACTGCTGTATCAGACTAAATTAGTTAGAAAAAAGAAAACTAGATTAATTTTGTATTAGTTTAGTATTAACTAAATTAGTTTCTAATACACTGATAACTGCAATTTATGTAACTGCATTGGTAAAAAATGAGTGAAATCAAATAAATAAGTTCAACCACTTCTTTCAATCACTTCAATAAAAAAGCAGAGCTTGTTTACATATAAACAAATCAATTTGCATAACTGGTCTGAGGTGTTCCTCAGCAAGCTCAGTAAAGGTAGGTCCACTATGACCTCTGCTGATCACAAAGAAAACGGCCGGGAAAACAGTGGGGGAAAAAAGTATTACACTCATGCTCAAGTTTGCATTGCTGTAATGTTTTTACTTTGATGTATATGTACATTATGACATTATGATGATGAATTCAGAATTCATCAGCATTGAATTTTTCAGTCTTTCCTAATCTCCCTGTAGTAGATTGGTGTGTCTGCTGACAGAAATACAGACACCATGGCAAAACATGGCTGGGGGAGAGATTGTTTTTTAATTGATGTTGTGTCATAATTAGTTCAGCTCAATGAACCATATGCCAGGTGATGTTTGTGTTTATAACACATTTTTAAGTTGAACGATACCACACTAATCACATGACGTTTATAAATGAAAGCATAGACGTCTTCATGTCATGTTCTTTGTGGGCCAGCAGGTGGCAGCAGCCACAGCTCCTGTTCAGCTGTCAATGTTTTGTCTCAGCATTTTAACAATTGTCACTCAAACCTTTCACACCTCAAGTGTGGGATCTAATGACTACATCATTAGTATACAGATACAGAAAAAAATTAGATCTCCATGGTTATTTGACATTTATTAAAAAACTGTGACCATACAAGTTATAATACCGTGTGTGTGTGTGTGTGTGTGTGTGTGTGTGTGTGTGTGTGTGTTTGTGTGTTTTACCATGTGTGTTAACCGGCTTACTGTCACAGCATTCAAGGAGTTGGACCCAAATTCAGACTGAGACTGGTGCAACAATGTCTTTTAATGAAAAGGCAACATAAAGCAAAATCAGCAAAATCAGGTGTCCATCCAACAGTGTCCATTAAAACATAAATTAACAACTGAAGGGGCAAAGGCAAAAACAAAAACAGAAAACAGTACTTACAAATCAACCGGGAAAGCAGAAACATGAGGGACCAGCAATGACAGCAGGAGCAAAATACAAGCAAACAAAAAACCAGGCAAAAACAGTGGGATCAGAATAGATGGACTAAGACAAAGGCATAGACCAAGACTTAAATTCACAAGGAAGCCAATGCTAATAGGGCACAGGTAGCATTAGGACAGGGCAGGCTAAAACAGGAAGTGAAGGAACATAAGACCCACTAGAAAATCACTATTAAAATAAAACAGGAAATAAACCAAAATTGTTTCCAAACAAAACCAAGAGTGTCTCTGTGCGGTCTCTCCAGCAGACTGTGACAGGCACTGGTGAGCCTGCATTCAAGAATCACATGGTTCAGTCACAAGGTCTGTGATCCCTGAGCTTTACTATGAGGTTAGGACCTCGGGAGGACTGATGACTGTAGTTCTCTACAGACAACAGACTCTTGGACAGAGACTTCAGAGAATCTCTGATCCCCCACAAGAAGCAAGACACCCATTTGTTTTGTCTCTCACATTTTGTGCTCCTTTTGCATCTTTTTAGGTGATTTCACATCTTGCCTCATTGCAGGTGTTTTGCTTCTATTTGTGTTCATTTTGTATTCCTTTTTCATTGGTTCCATCTCTTTGTGCATCTCATTTTGGTTGTTTTAAGTCTCTGGATGGTTTCTGAGTCTCTTGCTTGTTCTGTTTCTCTTAGCAGTCATTTTGCATCTCTTATTGGGCCATTTGCATTACTTTGCAGTTGCTTGTCTCTTGTTGTAATTGCTCAGCCTCTTATTTTCTCTCTCTCTTTTTCATTGGTATGTGTCTCTATGGTTGTTTTAAGTGTTTGTAGTCATTTGTCTCTACTTGTAGCTATTTTGTGTCTCTTTGTTGTCTTTGTTTAACCCTTCAACAGGAAATGCTGACAGTAACTTCAAACAGGCTCAGTAATTACTCCACAGGTGCAGTCACTGGGACTGACGTTAAGCTGGTCAGTAAAATCCTGCAGACCGTATGTTGTTTGCTTGTTAAACCACCAGAAGGTCTTGTCTTCTCTTCATAAGTGTTAATAACAGAGGATGTTACATTGGGTGTGGATTTTGAGATGTTTAAAAGCATTACTGAAAGAGTTAATGAAAGTCGTGTCATTACTTTATGCTGTTGAGTAATTATTAATTACTTTTCCAAAAAGTACTACGAAGGTATATGCAGAACTGATTATGACACTATTCAAGTAACCCAACCCAGTATCCTGCTGTTACGTAAGAAACTATAGCTTTAAAATGTGGAAAATATTATTACACCACCCAGTCCTTTCAGGCCAGCTGCACTCTGACACACACAGGCCACATAAGGTGTCACTGAAGTGCAAGAATACTGGGGAAATGGGAAAACAGGGGCACCTTCATCTGTGATTTGGGGAAAAGAAAAGTTTTTTTGTCATGCAAACAGAGTGGCACTGTTATACCCAACAACATCAACCATAGTTTTCAGCAGAGAGAAATGTCCATCCCCTGTCCTCAGTGACTGTCATTTCTGAAACAATATGAAAGAAGCAAGGAGATCTGAGTAGGGGGGAGCAAGGAAAAAGGCTTCTGGGGCATTCAATTCCCTGGGCAGCAGGGGCAGAAATGGTTTGGCAGGTAGGGGGTCTTAACCACTGCAACATCACTGGGCCTGACTCATCTATTCAAAGAAATAATGTGTCAAACTTATTCAAACACAATATTCGCACAGAGATCATGAAGACAAGAAAACCCAGGCAGCAAGAGACATTCCTTCCCTCCCTGCCCTTCAAAAGCTACCCACCACATTCAAGTTTGGATCTTTTTTATGTGTGTTTCTATGTGAACAGTTACATATAGCAGGAGTTTGTTTCCCAGTATCCCTCTATGCCACTTGACAAGCTAGACCTGTCTTATCTGTAAGTGTGTCCCTTTGCAAACTGAAAATGGAGACACTTGTCTTTGGTGAAACTGTTCTCTGCATTCTATTTAGCAACTTGCCAAAAACAATCTGTCACTTTCGCAGCAGTCACAACAACAGAAATGATGAGAATTATTATCTGCTACCTGCCTGTCACAAACAAGAAAAAGCTGAAAATAAAATTTTAATATCTTCACATTCAGCATAATGCAAAGTCTGTATGCCTTTAGACTGTATAGAAGAGTTTGATAACATCATTTGTAAAGATGGGTGTTTTTATGCTGTGGCAGTTATGTGCAGTGTATTTTTGTGCACCCAGACTTTCTGTCTGTTCCAGGTGTTGCATGCCTCTGCACCCCTAACACAGCCTGAAAAGGAGATGGAAGCAGATGCAAGATGACATACATGGAGGCCACAAAACTGGCTTTGTGCCTGTGCGTAGTGTTTTTTTAAACTGCAGATTTATCATGAATGATTCATTTCCAACTGCAGTTTGGAGCTAGAAGAAACTTCTCAGAATCCCATAGTGCATAGAAGAAGAAACTGAGAGGAAGTAAAAGTAGAAAAAATCAGGGGAAAGCAATTATAAGGACAGCACAAGGAATCAGTGCCCGGTGAGAGAAAACAGATCAAGATCGACAACTTGACTTTTTCAATGTTCTCTGACTGCACCCTCTGGGTCACCACACACTGAGTGCCTTACAGAACCTGCAGACAACAGCTACATAAGATGTGATATTCTCTGCTCAGTTCAGTTCTGTATGAAACATAAGAGTAAGAACTTCTCAGTGCCTGAACCCAGCTGCAGACTTTGACTGCAGTCTATGGAAAGAGTTTATCCAGAATAACTAACGGCTGAGATTCACCTGCCATGCAAAAATGATGAACAAAGGATGCTATGTCAAATTGAGAAAGGCATACAACCTCACTGTAACTGAAAACACCTGAATTAAAAGCTAAAGTGTTCTATGGAGAACTGATTGAGTGCTTTCAGTGCTTGCACACGCCTGTTTTCTGACAGGAAAGAAAATTATGTGGGCACATCAGTACAAATGAAAGTCAGTTGTAAAAGCAACTCACCAGAGGGGATGAATATAGAAAAGGCCTCATCTCCAGGATTCACGGTTCTGACCGTGCGAGGGTGATTTTAGGGTGGTGCATGCTTGATTGGACAGTAGGGAGTTTTTAAATGTAGGAAGGTGTTTGATGGCTACATGAAGTTGATAACCTATGAAATCTTGACGTATTTTAATGCAACTTAACTTACTTTGACAATTCTGTTATGTGTGCATCTTTACAGTTAAAAAAAGAAGAAATAGAAAATACACTGGCGATAACAAGGATTTCTATCAAAATGCAAAACAATTAAACAGTTAAAGGCACTGAAAGTTGTGTAACTGAAACTGTAGCAGTGAATCTTGGGAATCAGGAGTAACATCCACAGGCTAACAAGCTAACATGCTACTCACATTGAGTCTACTGTGTGACATCTTCTGCATGCAAGCTGCAGTTCAACATGCACAGGGAGTGTAGAAGGACGGACTAGTAGGTGCAGGAGCTGGTATGAGTTTGTATGGATTTGTTGTACTGAACTGTCTCAGCAGTGAACACACAAGGCTGCATTAAGCTTTGAGTGGAAAACTTGATTCATTCAGTCACTATCTGCATTGCTTAAGGCAATACTTTATTACACAGTGGTCACATCAGCATATACTGCCATTTAATGTTGTAATTCTTGTAGAAAATCACTGCAGTACTGTTATATACTTGTGTAAGTGAGGAGTGTACATTGGTGGTGATTCTGGATGGTGCTGAGAATACTCCTTTCTCTGCTGTTTTTCCTGCATATGCCTGTAAACCCACTGACTTACTTCCTGGGGCAATTTCTGGTTCGGTGCCATGCTCAAGGTCATTTGCTCAACACTGCACATGGTGAATATGTGGGGGGACTAGATGATGAAATCTCATTCAGGTTACAGTTGCATGCAGAGGTCCTCACCCTCACATAAACACTTTTCCTCTTCAGCTGCTCACTCACTAAGTAACTTCAGTGTGCCTCGTGCCCTCCTTGCTGCAAGCGTTTTCCCCTGATTAGAACTGGATACAAGTCACAGTCCCTCAACAAGTCATCATAGAAATCAGTCTTCTTCAATGTGAATAATCAGGACAATGGATTATGCTGCTCACACTGCTTAGAATTGTAAAACAAATGCTATACATTAGTTTGTTTGACCATGGTTTTGGAGCAGTCTTGCTGCAGAGCAACTAAAATGTAACCATACCTTACATTATGATGATTAAAACCATTGCCATTATTTGATTAATACAGTTTTTACCTTTATTTTCAAATATTAGTACTAAAGATAACTTAGATTCACTGAACACTCACTTGTACTGTACTGTACTTACTGAGCTGGTGATAAAGCTTTTCACAAACTTTTGGTGATTTGATCTAGGACATTGTCAGCTCCAGACAAATTTAAGGCTGGGGATGTAAACAGGAAATGTAATGCTGCCATGGATTCAGTCAGTTAGCTATGGGCTACCATTTTTAGCCTACATTTCTTCATCCTTTTGCAAATTGGCACTATAAAAGCTGACTTTGTTAGTTCCTGTTTGCAGTGTACCAACAACTGTTATTGGAGTACTTTGATACTGAAAAACACTTAAGAAGATGACAATTCTCAGGGGAGTCCTGGAGTAATGAAGATATGATTTCTGAATGGATTTCTAACATGGACACATCAATATTATACAGACTCATCTTTGATTTTTGTGCATATCAAGTGTTGCAATGGAATCAAAACAAACTGATGCAACCTTGACTGAAAACGTAGTTAGTGGCCTTGCACAACAAAATAAGAGTCAAAGTGGTTGCTTAGCAACAGCTATATCACTCTGGTCTTCCTTCAGCAGCAGATGCTGTTAGAGGATGTTTTTCTACCCATCACAGGAAATCAAAAGTTGACATACACGTCTTTTCAGTCAACAGAAACATGACACTAAGCTGATTCCTGTGAGAAATTTGCCTTGGAATTTGAGAGGTTCAAGGGTCAACATCCCCAAAAAATACAACATGGAACTGGATCTGTTTAGACTTTTAAACAGAAAGAGTGGTTTCATTATCAGAGCAGGATAGTTGGTGCCTAAACTGCCATTTACTCTTGTTTGCTACCAAAATTAATTTTCCAATTGGAGCCATGCATGAATTCCAAAAGAATTATTTTTCCTCATTTCCCGTGGTTTTATCATTAATTCACAGAAATAATCAGCCACTATCTGTCAGTACCTCTGCTACCCATGTGATGGCGCCATTGATTCACATTAAAAGACACTTGTCACCTCTCATATGTGAACCTCGATTGCAGCTCACATGGAAAAATAACTCTTCTTACATCAGTATGGTAATGATGGGAGTTTCTAAATACAGGCTCCAATATGTACCCTCACACTGTGGCATGAGGCACTTAGGCTAGTTGATCCTTTGATGTCCCAGAAATAGGCTTGGAAGCAGGTATCATTAGGGTTTTAGAGAGGCAGCGAGAGAGAGCAAGAGTACCTTCTCCATCAAAGCGTGTGCGCTTCCCTTTGTAATGGAAACATTGGATGAGAGCTGCACTGAAGGAGCCTCGCCGTGAGTTTCCATGTTTGAAAGGCAAATACAAAACATGCCACAAAGCGCACACAATGTTTCAGCTGGTTGCTGTTGAGTCTATAAAGCAGAGTTCAAACCACTTACTACGTACAAACTACTACTACTACACAGCATATAAAGAAGGAAGTTATATGATGCATTGTATTATAATCAACCATTGCTCTTTCAGTCAAAGAGAGAAACTACACAAATCTTCCATACAAAGGATGGTGACTACTGTATAATCCCTTACCATATAGTTCCATAATTGTGCCTTGCTGATGTGAAATGCAAAATAAATATATTTATGTCTACAAAAGGCCTTTTTTGCACATTTTAGTTTCGATCTGTAAATCTTTTTTACCTGCAATTTACCAGTTGTTCTGGTCAGCCACAGGTTTAACTGTAATCAAATAGTGTCATCATGGTTTTATGGAATTACCTTACTCACCTTGCCTTAGACTGTTAACACTGATAAGTTTTCATAGTCAACTACTTTGACAGAACACTACTTCAGAGCTGCAACAATAAGTCCAGCCACTGATTAATCATTCTGCAGAAATGTAACATCAAAAAATGCAACAACAAATTTGACAACTTCTAACTGTTGTTGTTTAGTAGGCAAAATTGACATACAGTTTCTGGTTTAATACAGAAAATGTTGAGACGGACTTGAACTACAAGCCACGATGAAGCTGCCATTTTTACTATCATATTTACTACATATTTTTTTCAAACTCAGTTTTCCTAAAGCTATCCAAAGGGATTTTATTGCATATTCCCTAATCAGCAGGGGTCTCAGGATGTGAACACTGGTCTGTGGTATCAAATCCTTGCACTTCTGTTCACCTACAATCCATCTCAACCACAGCTTACATATTATAAAAAATGATTTGCTCCACAAATGTCGAGTCAATTGAGTTAAGTAGTACTTAATATAAATATGAGTTTGGTGGACATTTGACCTAAGGGAGAACCAACTGAAATCAAAAGTTTTGTCTATTTAAATTAATTTATCACTTAAAGTCAGTGTGCAGGCATTTGATTGATTACCTAATGCTTATGCAAATACAGGAGGTAATGTATTACATGTAGATTTCAAAAAATGAATGCTTGATTTCCTCTCTGATGGATTACACAGCCCATTCAACATCCAAGTACACTCATTAATTTTCACATGTATAGAAATGAATGGAAAACAAAGGTAACCCCTGGAACAGTGGGGGGAAATACATCCAAAATATCTCACATCCAACTGCATGGTTTGTGACGTACAACTGTATAGGTGAGGTGGGCATATTTGCTCCTATTATTGTTTTTTTTTTCTCCAGTGGTTAAATGTGACTCAATGGATTTACTTGTTTGAAAGTATTTGTACTTCATTTGAGTATTTCCATATTATGCAACTTCATACTTGTACTCCGCTTTTAACGCTACTCTAAATTTGAGTAAGATATTGTACTCTTTACTCCACCACCAGATTTATATGACAGCAACAGTTCATTTTATTTAAAATTCTATTTACAAAACAGCAGTTTGTACAATGGGTATATATAGTATATAGTATGTACTGCATACATACTGTACATCTGTGTCTCAGTAACAGTAACCCAGTAACCCAGTGACGTTAACAGTAATATAATATATAATAATGTCTTTTACTTTTGATACATTTAACAGATATTACTTTCAAATTTCATTTTAATTAGATAAAAATGTTTTTATTTGTTCCTCCACAATCCATTCTTTTTTTTTTAACATTGTGGTGTTGAAATATTCCTCCACCATAGTTTTGCCTTTTCCGTGAAAATGACCAGACTAAGATTCCTCATACCTCAGTAGGTTTTAGTTGTTTCCTGGATTTCAGCAAACAGGATGTCTTAATTAACATATGAACAATGGAACTGATCCTTAAGGGTGTGTTTATTATAGATGGTAAGAAAATAAAATGAAGTAATTAAAGAAAAGCAATTTTCTAGCCACTCTACATAATTGAAAAATAATAAGACAATGTTTCCGAAGATGATTAGATGAATGAAATTTGACATCAAAATGTTTATAAATGTCTTCTTTTGTTTGCCTGAGGTGGAAATTACAGTGCTGTGTTTTCCTTTTTCTGAATATAGCCTGGGGTGAGCTTGCACCTTGCAGGCAGTATGCTATATTTATATGGATCTTGTACCCACCCAAATGCTGCAGCCTAAATGCTGCCCCAGCAACATTTTCATTTCCAATTGAACTTCTCTTAGATAACATCAGATAAAAAACTATGAAAAGGTAAAATCTGCAAAGTGTTCTGTGCCTCTGTGGGCTGGCCTAATTAGGCTTATACTGTAAATCTGGCCAAAAATCTATGCAATGGCTGTTGATTCCACCAGGACTGTGACTTGACACCAAATCACTAGGGGAATCACTTGGAGAACATAATCCTTAATGCTCCAATTCATCAAGGGCCAGCACTGTAACGACACAATGAAGAAAAAAATAATAATAATAAAATATAGCAGAGTGAGTGAAAACTTTCAGGTTGTTAAAACTCTGAGCTTATCCATTTGGCATCAAGGCCCTTTTGCTCTGCACTCACATTAGTCCAATCCCTTATCGCTCTCACGGTCCAGACACACTCAGATCTGGGCAGCGGTGGGAACATTGAGTTTTATATAAATCAATACTATGTCCCCAACACTTTGCTGCTCCCGGCACCCCAGGCAAGATTATAAAACGCTTGGCGGATCATCTCTCCCTCATAATTTCTTTCTGAGGTAGAAACTAAACTAAAAGCTGGATTGAAGAATGGTTTTGTTTTGGGTTTTTTTGTTTGTTTGTTTGGATTTTTTGGGGGGTGGGGTCAAAGACAAACACTATGATGTACTGTCAGCTCCATTGTCATTACAGTCAATTATCAACTACTGAACTCATCGCTACCAATGAATGTCACGATGCAAGCCGTGATATTGTTGCTTCTTGAACTGCCTTTAAACTAATCTTCTCCCCACAATCCGGCAGTCAGACCAGTTAGAGGCTGCTTTAGCTGTAATGTCAATGAATAAGCCAACATGGTGTTACTGAAATCATAGCTGAAAATGTTATTCACAAAAATCAAAGCTAACAAGCACTGAGTTTGGGAAGCCTTTCAATTCGTCAGGTATTCAGACTTCGGGGAGATGGGAACAGGTTGGATTAGATGGGATAGTCTGTTGCCTAAGCAACTGCTACACTCCAGTGTGTTCGAAGAAGCTGCTTTATCTGTGAGGATTACACTGGGTGCATGGGGGGGGGGCAATGTTGTTTGCCTGGAGTCAAACAGTACAGCGCCGAGGCCAAGAGCTATGTCAGTGAAGGGCTAAATCCTCACTTGGTTTAAACAACAAACAAAGGAATGGAATCTGTCAACAAGGCGCGAAAACAAAGTCAACGGAATCAAAGAAAAGGGTGACAAGGAAGAGGGAGGAAAGATAAGAAGCGTAAAATGAGGCTGATGTATGCTAAGTCCACTTCAGACAAAAATTATCCTGAAACAGCAGCACTGCGTACCTAAGCTCTTAGGTGAATTGCGACTGGATTATTTATTTTTTATTTTTTTATTTTTAAAGATGACAAGTGGGAACAGTAAAGCCACGTGGGATGTGTCACAATCCCCCAGCTTTTCCCCCGGCGAGGTGACACTTGTTAATATTATTTATTTACATCTTCATTTCATCGTGCGCTGCACCTACATTACTGGAGCTCCAGCCCGCTGTGCTGTTTATCATTTGGAATTTTCCATAAGGAGATTATAGCGGTTGTGTGATGACAGAAGGATAAAAAAACAACAACAACCTTGTATCAGAAAACAAGAACAACAATGCTTTCATCTCTGGAGTTCATAGGTGCCTTTGACAGGAGTTTGACTACAGCTTTACTACTGTAACTATACACCCACACATAAACACAGTAGCATGGCTTCTGCCAATGTCATGAAGATTTTTAAGACTGTGTGTATGCAAATACATCAACAGGCAATAATTATTTATACAGACATATTACCAGTAGGGTTATACTAATTCATCCAGGCAGCGAGAGACACACCAAAATTTTGGATGAATGAGTGTCATTAAATAGTTTGTGTGATCACATATTGTTACAGCAGTCATACCACACTGGTCTTTTGTGTATGAGTGTGTTCCAAGTCTCTCTTCCAACTCTTAACTGCATGAACTTGTTGCAAACCACTCCTTTCAGACTGATAAATGACACCTGTTCCTTAGGCACCGAGCATTCATAGGATTTCAATATTAGTATAATCAACACTCAATCAACAACATAAATTTGCCATGTGGCTACCTGATCTGCTTCGTTTTGAGGGTAAGGTTTATTCAAAAAATTGTCACTACAACAGTAAAAAAGAACTTCACAGTATGTTGTGGTGAGAAATCAGCAAACAAAAGGCTACATTCAGTCAGATGCTAAAACAAAACATCTTTCTGAAGCAAAGCTGTCCAAGACTAATGAGAGGAGGTAAATGGGATGGCAGTCACTGACTAGATTACAGCATGCAGTGGGTCACGTTACATTGTCAGATGTTATTACAGAGAATGATACTGGACAGTGACCTGCATAAAGACCCTGAGGCAGCAAAATGAATGACTAAATATTCCAACAACTACTGAAATGTAGGACTCTGTGACAGAATACGCCAGTGAAATAAATAAAATCTATAAAATGTCTCATTACGGTGGTATGCTATTGTGGTGATATATGGTGAACAGAATACAAATTGTGCATTAAGTATGTTATAGACCTTTTATTTAAAGTCAAATGAGTTTGTCCTTAACTTGTATATATCTTATTCATTCTAATTGTACTATGCTATGTTGCTCCTTCTTCTTTTTCTTAATCTTTGTGTGCTCTTCTCTGTCTTATTCTGTTATTTCTTTTTGTTCAAAGTGTTTTACCAAGTTAAATTGGCCATCTGGTGATTAAAGCAATTCTGATTCTGATGACCATGTGCTTCTTCTTTTAATATCCATTTAATGACATTTCATGTCAACAAAGGCCATTTTAATACATAAACTGATTTTTTTCTTGTCTGTGTTTGGTGTTATGTACACTGTGTGTTTGTGTAGCCTTCTGCAGGGAGCAGAGACACTGAGAAGAGCTGCTTGACTCCTGCCTGCGTCTTCACAGTGGAGGCTTGATACCGTAGTAATGAGTGGTGTGTGCTGCGTACACAACTTCACTGCGATGGGACTCACTAGAGACCAAACAAACGCGTTACGCACCATGTGTGCCCGCACACGTCCTCACACATCCGCAGAGACATAATTATAGAAATAGGAATAAAGAAATTAAAGCATCCCTAATGTAAATATGAATACAGTGAACGCTCCATTAGTGCTGTGATAGGGTCTCCGCTGAGTTGAACTCTGCCTGTTGTGTTTGTTTAGTTTGTTGTGTTGTGATCTGGCCGCAACAGCAGGATCTCGATTTACCCACGGTTCCCGGCAGGTCAGTGCATTAATGGCAAAATGCTGAATGCTGTTGGATACAAGGCCAACAGGGATGGAGAGGAGTTATTTCATGTGGCACTCATTGGTGAATGTGGGAGGACTTGTTGAAATAAACATGCACACAACACACACACACACACGTTCAGACGAGAAGACATGCAAAGCGACACAGAGACAGAAGTACACATAAGCAGTAACTGAGACTTAAGAGAGGCACTAATGATGCAGTGTGCTTTAAAGCTACATAGGGTCTGTGTACTTGATAGTATGTGCTTTATGAAACAACAATGAAGAAAGAATGTCAGTGAGCCCTGCTTTCTATGGCTTTCCATTCACCTCCTGTGGATCTTAGAGGCAGGGGTCCAGCTAAAATTTCTAGCTCAAGTCATAATTGACAGTGTTGTTAACGCTTCCCTCACCTGAACCCAATGATCAAATAAAAAAAATACACTAATGCTGATTGGGGTGAGTGTAAATGCAAGAATAATTGCTTGGGAATGTTGTGTGGATACACTAAGTGTACATTTTTTAACTTGGCAGACATGCAAGGCTGTTTCCTGAACATTATAGTGTCCTGGGGGAGATTTTCTGATGGCATCCCTGAGGAGTGTGATCTTTTCATTGAAATATTTTGTGGCTATTATAATAATTGTTCCTTCTTTCAATTACTACTTTCTATGCACATTAATCTCTGTTACATATTAACCTGGTTTTATTATGCTGAGGATGTAATATAGAACCTGATAGAGCCTTCATATGTCTGTATGATTCTCACATCATCCATGTTACTGTTCATCTGTTCATGAGTGTCTTTTGTGCATCCCCATCACAGACAGTTTGTCATTTCTGTATTAATTGCTATTATGAATATGAGACTTTCACTCATGGCTGCCCTGACCATGTTTTAATACCTTACTTCTATTTTTTCTGTCATTATTAAACTGAAATTGCACACATCAGGCCTACAGCAAAATTAGTAAATCAATTTGGATATATGTTAGTGCTGAACAGCTTAGAATTAAGGAAATACAATATGCTTGTATCCTGTAACATTCTTTTATCTAGTGTTTTATTTGATGTCCACAGAGAGAGGACAGTGTCAATCTGTTGTGTTAGGACGGTCTGGACAGGGTTTGGTCAGACACTCATTAACCTCAGCATCAGCAACGTTTAAGTCAACAGCAACAATTTAGCGTAGGTGAAAAAACCCAGCACTGTGTCGATAAAGTGTTAGCTGCTGCAGTCAAACAGCGTGACTGCGATTCTGACAGCTGTCACAACAGAGGCAAACCTCTGGATTTACAGCTGATACCTAGTTGATACCTTGTGCTACCTAGTCATGAAAATGCCTGGATTTGACTGCCTCAGGACATCTGTTATGTTACTTTTATGTCAGGGCATAAATGATACTTTAGCTGTTTGTTAAACTCACTGACTATTACACGACTTAAGTCCATCATGATCTATCCCATATAGATCATCTTAAAATGTATGCATGGACCATATGTAGCCCAGTTACATATTCCTATGCAGCAGTGTGAGCAAATGAACCATGTAGTTGCAAAAGCTGCATCCAGCAGGTTATAAGACAGTGAGACTCAGCAAGATACAATAGTTTTTCTTCCCCTTTGGTTGTAAATGAACCCAGGACAACTGACCCACAGTCCTGCAATCTGATTTTTGACTGTGGTTATCACTGCTGCTTTGAAAACTGGTGTGTACTCATGCCGCAAGAAGGCTGTATGTAAAAAAATTAAAATGCATATTGCACAAGCCAAAATGCAGTATTTGCTTGTTTTACATGCACAAAGCCTACAGTTTCAGGCCTTTGGTAAAAAGGTATGTGCCTAAATAGGCAGGAAATCCTGTGTACATATCTCCAGTAATATACTGGATCTAAGTGACGAGTTAAGTGTTGTGGCGGATAATCAATTACCTTTCATACAAGGAAGAAATCATTTCACACAGTGCAGTTTAAATACTGCAGTGATTCAAAATGCAGAATTTGGCTTCGGATTGTTGAACAATTCAAAGTTGATTGCATCCTTTGTCACCATCCATTTCCTGCCAAACCTGAGGGGAGAAAAAGACAGACAGGTGTGTTGCTGCCATTTAGACACTAAAGAACAAGCAACTTTAAAAAACAGTCCAGATAAGGATTTTTGTAACTGCTGCTGAGGTAAGATGAGCACATGATTGTAAGGTAACCTCACATCAACCTCACCTGCACATCGACATACACAAGATGCAACAACAAGATGCTACTTTGATCAAACTACTGTGACACTTGGAAATAAACAAAAATATTTATTGCAGGAGAACCAAGTTTCAGCAATCTCTGGCATCTTTTGACTCCAAAGTTTTTGTTCTCCCTATTCCACTGTTACCTTTCACTTTTTGCTTGACTTCTACAAAGAAGTCAGTGAAAGAAGTGAATTTTCAGCAGCATGCCTCAGTAAAATGGTGAAAAATAGTGGTTTGCAAGCATAATTCTGTAAGTAGTTTCAAAATCTAAAGTCGGCAAACGTAGGACTCGTACAGAGTGGATGTCACATCAGTCACATCCACATCAACAACTGAAATCCAAGCCTTGTGTTTTGATGTCAAGGTGGAATTTTCATCATCTGCCAAATGTCACAAGCCTCGCTTGCTTCTTTGAAATGGATCATCAAGACGTTCTCTGGTGTGTTGTCACAAGGTGGCTGTCACTTCTGCCAGCTGTTGAGTGCATCCTGCACAGCTGGCCCACTCCTCGCTCCAACTTTCTGAAGGAGAAGAGCACAGTGAGGTGTTGAGGTAAGGCAGCTCACAAGAGCAGGTGAGACACCATCTCTTTCGTTCAGTAGTATATTTGGGGATTTTATCTACAGCTTACTTTAGAAAATTGCATTAAAGATGTTTTTTAATGTTGTTGTTCTGTAGTGTGGTTTGTTCACACATCAAACCTTTATGTGCAAGAGTGCTAACTTCTATCACATCAACAACAGTGTGTAAAGATATTTTCATTTGCTCTACTAACTGGTACTTAGCAGGTATGACAGCCAATCAGAATCCAGAATTCATCTGACAGCAATGTAGACTTGACCTATTATTATACGGTATGCAGTTTTAAAAAAAAGGGATTTCTGTCCCTCAGTCCTGAGAGAAGTATCTAGATTCTTCACTTGCAAATTGTACTGTAAAAACAACTACTGTATTCAAAATGTTACTCTCTTTCCTGTTAAGATTGGAAATAAATCTGTCACAGACTGAGTCAGTATTGGGATCATGTGTTGCAAAGTGCACGGCCTGTGTGAGAGGTCAAAGCAGGCTGAAAACTCACTTCATCTTGTACCTGCATGCAGCTCTGCTCACTGATCTGTGTTCGTGTTCTCTGTTTAGGAGAGGCTTTATTATCTTGATCTATACCTCAGCACCATGATGAATGATCATTCTTTATCAGAAAAAATGAAAAGTGCTACCTTGCTAGCTGTCAGTCATCTTGCTGAACCTCTAAATTCTTCAGCAAAAGGAGGAATTGGAGCAATCGGTGTAGTGATGCATTGCTTTGCTATGCCTATATGAAGCTCCCCACCCTCTCAGTTTACCAAAGTAAAAACCAATTCACTGAGTTACTCTCTGACTCGCTGTTTTTTCTCTGCAGAAACTCAATTCCAGGTATTACCTTTGTGTCTTTTTTGTGCTAAAACTGGGATGTATCTGCCCATAATCAAGTGTTATTATGTGGCTTTGTTCCAACATTCACAGCAAACTACAGAATAATACCCTGGATCGATACACTCCTTGATTACAAATTTCTCCTGGGAACTGTGCTCAGTATATATTGTTAAATTGATCGTTAACGTCACGCCAGTGTTGCTTATATGCCAGAGGTAGAAAGAAAAATGAAACTCAGGGGAGATGAAGTGAGAGAGAGAAGGGAGCTTAAGGGAAATAAAAGAAAGAGAGCATAATAAGAGAGAGAGAGAGAGAGAGAGAGCTGCTCAGATGTGTGAAGTGGCTAAGTGTAAAGGCAATCTATTCACTACCACGTCGATGACAGGAGTGGGCGGGCATTCAATATCATAACAGTGCAGAGGTGGACTGGCAAATCCACCCTTCCTCTGTCCCTGCCATCCATCCACCCATCTGTCCATCTGTCTGTCTCTGCATGAGCAGGGAGGGGTTTGGGGGAGGGGTACTGAGGCGGTGGATTGATGCCTGTCAGTTGGGGAGGAGAGGAGGGGTGCAAGATGCAGAGGAGAACTGTGGCAACGGGCCGCTGAACACAAAGAGGAGGAAGAAGGGGCCACAGAGGTGGAGCAAAGTAGAGATTATAACTGTGGAGTGTACTTTCAACCCTCACCCAGAACCATCAGGTTCTAACATGTGATCTGCATCTACATACATTTTATTCATCCTTCATCCTCTGCCACTCCAACCATGCCAAATAAACTAATTAGCAGTGTAGTCAGCAGTGTGAAACTGAGAGCTGTCTGGATGCATTTTTTTTCATTTCTGTTAAGCGCATGTTGAAGCTATGGAGGTTGTTGAATAAAGTTAAGTTGCTCTTGAAGGCCCCGCAGCCATTTGGCTGCCTTTAAAGCAGACGAATTTAACACTGAATAAATTCATATCAATGCAACAGTGTGGGGTGCTTGCTTGCAATGGCAAAGAAAATGGGAAGTGGGAATTCTTCATGTCGAGTTCAACTTTGGTGAACCTGACACGCAAATTTCACCAGTGAATATTAACAGAGAATTTTGGCAGTGCTCTCTGAGGGAACAGAGAAAATGGAGGAATTATTATTAGCAGTGTTGCGCAATCCAGTATTTAAAACCCCCACTGTCGTACTGGGGCAAGGTTTGTTGACAGATGATGGTACAATACGTCTCCTGAAACTAAAAGACTTTGGCCTACTGTTGCAATTACGACTGTGACTGGGTAATGTTAGCATGTTCTCTGCTCGCCTGGCTGCTACAGTCACTCAACAAGTAGCTCTATGATTCGTCTCTATGTTACCATATTTCTAGCACCACCTACAGTGCCTCAACTGAGTTGCTGAGTGGCCGAGTCAAAGCTCAGACCTCAATCCAACAGAGAACATGTGGCTGGACTTAAAAAGGGCTTGTCACGCCTGATCCCTGTGCAACCTGACAGAGCCTGAGAAGAATTGAGTAAAGTTGCGGTCGGATTGAGACTTCTCCACACCGACTCAGTGCTTTGACTGTGGCCAAAAGGTACATCTACTGATGTAGATGGGATGAATATTTTTGCAATTGCTTTCCTTGCAATATATATTTAGAATCTACTGATATTACTTTGGTGAAATCTGTTTTCACTTTGACAATAAAGAGATTTTTTTTTTAATTCTTTCCAAAAAACTTAGATTATATTGACCATGATTACATTTATAACAGCAATAAAAGGGAAAATATCCAAGGGGGTGAATACTTTTTATAGGCACTGTATTTTACAAGGGTTAGACTTCACTGTGCCGTTTTCTGGTGTGTCTTGACCGTTCTAGACACCGTACTGTGAGAAGGTAATGAAATCCACTGTTAATGCAGTCGCTAGCTTTGTTACCCACCACTACTGTCCTGGCTCTAGTTATCTTCTTTGAGAAAAGGGTCACCTGCAGGGAGAACAAGTGACATTTTAACTTATGCAGAAGCAGTTTTTCTGAAAACTTTGGCCGAACCAGAAAGGCCATTTGAGATGTAGACTGAAGACCTGAGCAGCCTTCCAAAATTTTGCAAAACATTGTCTGCATATTTAATTTCTAATAAGATGTTTCTTAAAAACCACAAAGCAATTTTGCTGCATTAGGTCCAACAACTTCTAACATGTCAAAGGAGGGTTTAGGGTGTCTATCATTTGAGCCTCTAGATAAATGACAGCTTATCAAAAATGATGGACAAGCAGGACACTGCAGACGTTTTAAGCAAATGTGACTCAAACTTAAGGGCATCCCCCCAACTACACCCATCCCTGGATCCCACTCAGACCTACATGCACATGAGCACAGACACAAATGCATATTGTGAACATATATCAATTAGAATTTGACAACCAGTCATTGAGTTGAGAGGATATTTTTCAATCTGTAATTAGAAAGTAATTATTAGTAATTTTTTTCTTCGCTTCTGCTTTTGGCTCATCAACTGTAGCTGACAGTTTTTTTGTTATTTGCTAATTTTTGTATATTGCTAATTATTTCATATTCCCTTTGACCAAAAGGACATAATGAACCTCACCCCTAATTGTCAGTTTCATGTTTTCTCAACTGTGTGTACTATTTACACTTGACCAGGGTTAGTGTCTTCATGTACAGCCTTTCCTGTCAGACTATAAAACCAATGTTGGTGTAAGCTGCTGCAGTGAAGAGGTGAAGTGTTATTGGCGGTGGCACATGTTATAAACTGAGCCAAACTAGAAAAATGAGGTTTGCTTAAAGATAAGAATCTTTTAATTGGAATCTTTTAATGACATGATAATATTTAAATAACTCAGAAAGATGTGAGGTGTTAAAAAATTAAGCAGGCTACAGCTGTTGTTTTAGTGCATCAGATGCATATTTATTTAACAGGTGAGCTGCTGAGGTATCCTTTTCAGGTGGTAGATATAGATTGTGAACATTTATTAGGTAACCATTACACCATTGTTTACAGTGTTAAATCTGAAGCTATAATGAACTCCAAAGCATATGAGACAAGCAAAATATTGTACTGATGTACATTTTCATTAAATAATAGCGATTTTGTTTTTTCATGACAATTTCCTTCCCCTCACTTCTCAGCAAATTTAAAGCACCCAACTTTTAGCAGGGTAGCTAGTTCCTATTGTTTTCACACATACCGTCTACGTGTTTCCCTAAGGAACTAGGTGATATCATGGTACCTGAGGTAAAAATAAATTTTATGCTACATGGCAGCATTACCCTTATTTCTGTGGGATAGCATGTGTGATCATATGTTAACATTAAGTTAGGAAAATCACCTGGTTTAAGAAATGTATATTTGAAGAAAGAAATATTTTTTTTGGTATAAATGAAAATGGCAACTGTTATTTCCGCAATAACCTGAACCCATGCTGGTATTTTAATCTATTCAAACAAAAATTCTGAATGTTACTATTATTAAGCATTGTCCTCATTCATCTATTTCACCCACCTGCAGTCTAACTACTTATTCAGAATGTTAATTTTTATTGGGGTTGTTTTTTCTGTGAATTATCTGCATTAGCCACTAACCTGGAGTATGTAGTGTATGAAGGAAGGTAACAGAGGGCCATCAGGCCAGAGAGAAAGTGATGAATGATCCATGGTCCAACAATAACACAATGGAAAGGAAGTGAAACAAGAGCAGGGTTACCAAACAGACTTAGAGATGTCATCTGCTTTAATCAAATTGTAACATAACATCAAATGTTTGGTTAAATATGAGAACCCCTCCCAACACCACTGTCACTTCTCAGGTTAAACAAAGACAAAAAAATTTCACAGGTGTCAAAGACAAGTGATGACTGCAGAACCACAGCCCAAGCTAAACTTTAAAGGTCACTTTTGATCTTTATCCTGTTGGCTCTGCTTTAATGTTTTACAGCACATGGAAGTGTCTGAGAGAAAGTTTTGAAACTAATAAAAAAGAGAAAACAGGAAAGTGAGGACACAGTTAAAGGTGAAATGAAAAAGGTAAGGTCAAAAAGAGCCAGAAGATTGACCTGAGATGTTTGAGGAAGGATAATGGTTGTTCTGAATGGAAAGGTAAAGTTAAGCTCAAACCAGGGGGAAGAGGGCAGAGGGTAACAAAGAAGGAAAAAGGGAAGTGAGGGCCAGAACACAGAACAACTTACTGTTTGCTTAATTCTACTGGCAAAAGAAAGGTAGAAAGAAGGCAGTTCAGCGCACACACACACACACACACACACACACACACACCAGCATACTGTCTGATGCTGAGGGGTGTTTGTATGTTGGGTTACACTGAGTGCTGCCGGTATAATTTCCCCATGCCTGTATGGCTCGGTACTATGCCATGAAAAAAGCACTGATGGCCTGTTTCAAAGGGCCTTATCTGCTCTTTCAGCATCAAAAAGTGCACTCAGGAGCCACTGTAATTTTCTATCCCTTTTCTCAGCTAAGGCTGTTTCATTTTATGATGAGCAATAGATGCTCTCTCTCTCTCTCTCTCTCTCTCTTCACCTCTCTCCAGTCACCAGTCTTTCATCCTCACCCGTCCAAGCCCCTCAGTCTATCTTTGCCCCAGCTGCCTCACATGCTACACTGAAGCACTTTTGCCTTAAGGACAAGCCTTTTCCCAATAAATACAATTTCACTGTAAAGTCAACATGCTCCCAGTGGTGATTCAGCTGTAAACAGAATTGTATGCAAAAATGCAGGATTTATGTCTAAATATTACTCAGATGTACTGAAGATGTAATCATCCAAAGCACCTCAGTAGGTGATGCATATGGGCACATTTAAAAACAAAGTTTAGACACAGTCTGCTGCCATTCACTTTGATTATATACAGTGGACAACCATTTACATGTTGATCTAATCAAGATCATATGTGACAGGCAGCACAGATCTATAGCTGCAGAAATCGATGGGTTGTAAAAATGTTACATCCATTCATCTTTATTATGGACTCAATAATACAGGTAAGCTGCAGACAGTTAAAAAACGAAAGAACGAAAAGAAAAGAAAATAATTTTATTTAATATTGACGAATGAGAGGATTTGATTGTTGTCTGTGTCTTAAGTATGTTTTACTTGTTTGTCGTAAATAACTGTTATTAGCTGTCTGGACCTGGAGACTCCTGTAAAAGAGGCACAAAATTTCGTGAACGATGAACACCAGTTGAAGGAATTTTACAAAAAAGGTATTTATGCTTGTAACTTAGAAAATATTACTTGATGATTTATTAACCACTAAAAGTGGTGCTCAAAAAGGTTAAGAGAGATAGTGATATGAGGTAAACTGTGCATTGTGAAGGATAACCAACTTTAGTGTCAGTATGGGAGATACATTTACAAACCAAATCTTAATTGTGTCCAAAAGCTCAACATATATAGATAAAATTCCATATAATGCTTCACTACTCTCAACTCAGTCAGAGATACAGTCACAGACCTTTAAGAAAATAAACTAAAATAAAAGTTTAGTTTTCTGTTTATTCCATTTATGTCTTGGTCAGGGAGGCATGAAAATGCCAATGTTTAAAGGCAGTAAACAACAACAGTAAATTTCAGACACATTAATTGCTTAATTGCTGAGAGTATTTTATCCGCTATATTAACATAAGCAATTCCTTGAAAGGATAGTGCTAGCATAGCAGAAAATTGGCCTGGGGGGCTTTGGGGAATTAGAAAGGCAGATTGCATGACGTGGTGGAGGGAGTCTAAGCTAGCGGAACCGACATTTGAAGGTTTTTTCCCTCCTAATTATGATCCTTCTGTGCACTTTTTACTCTACTCTCTTTCCTCCAAAATCTTTTAAAGCTCATTTCATTCACTTGGAAGTGATCTGTCATGTGGAAAATAAGCTTCGATGTTTGACTTTTTTATTTATTTTATTTTTTTTGTTTACTAAATAAAGAGACATCCTTTTTAAATGACATGATATCCAGTTCTTAATTTAAAGTCTACCTCTAAGCACTGTGGAAGAAGGAAAATCCTCATCCTAATTGTTAACCTAATTGGTAACTTAAATGTTTTCCAAGGTCAAAGATGTATGACACAGATATCTGCCCCATTTTGTCTTTTTTTTTGCAGCTGGACTTTTATCTTTTTCAAGTTTGTGTCAGTCTACTGGTACATCCAAAATGTTCTGTGCTTTACAGATACTATGCACTCTTTGCTGTTTACTTTTTGTATTTATTTCTCACAGCTGTTTTCCTTCCATCATTTCCATCCAAACATTGCCCACCCATCCAGCATGAAACAAAGAATAAAACCTCGTAAACGAGATCACCCACCATGTAATCTCGCCAAACAAATGACAAACACCCGCTGCTTTAGCGAAACACTGGCCGCAAACGGCTCCCGCTGTCCGTGATGGCAACTTGTGTGCATGACTAAATGCACCACGCTGACGGCAGCCAAAGCATGGCGAGATGCTCCGCTTTCATTTCCATTTACTCTGCACTGTTTGCTGACTCCGGTGATGCTTGTATTAATGGGAAATTGAAAGTAATGAAATGCTGAAGGAAGAAAGAAAACTCACCCTCCCCCCCCTGCCTTCACCTCTATCTTTCCATACATGCTGCTAACATGCACATTACCACACCATCCTGCAAAGCTCGCCCCTTGTCCATTCTGGCTCATTACAATGATAAAGGTCTGTGCAAAAGTCCCAATCTTTCATTCTCCAGGCTAAGTCCTGTCAGCACTTTCCCCAAGATATTGTTGGGGAAAACCTGCAGACATTTCCTTCACATTTTCTCTCCTGTCTATTAGAAGTTGACCTCTGTCACTTCATCTTCACAGTAGTCAAAGGCCACGATAAAAGTAGTTGTATTAGAAATGACTATGGACTACTGGAGCTATGAGGTGCTGTACTGTTTCCGAACTATCTCCCTTCTCTAGACTTGTTTTTATTCTACTTTTCCGCTCTTGTCCATCTGTAACTTTCCCCCCCTTGCTGCTTTTGTTTTACCGTACTTTCTTGGTGACTATCTTGCTGATCTGCAGGAACAATGAAAGGGTTTTTGAAAAGAATATTGTAAATAGCTAGCATGAATCTTTCTGCAGCCACATTTCTGAGTATATAATTTGACACTGGGAGCAGAGTTTCTGTGAGTGCTGCTACTACTGCAAATCATATAGTGTGTGGGTGCCTTGATGGTTTCTTAAATTTATGCTTGTAATATTTTCCTCTACTATAGTGTGAAATAATTATTAAAGGACACCAGGAGTGCAAAGGCCTTTCTACACTGTATGGCTGGTAATGGGAGCACAGGAATGTTATCCGTTCCTGAAAGAGTGTAGCAGGGATATTTGAGTTTACCAGAAAGATGTGAAAAAGATTACAGTACATTAGGCTTACTTCACTGGTCTTCTGAGTGGGCAGCCTTCAACCTACTGGAACAGACTGTTATTTTATTTATAAATATAGACAGGGGTTTAAGTCAAGTTTGACATTATAGGAACTTCACATTGACCCCCAGATCACAGCTGATTAGAGAACCCACTAGATTTATAGGTAGTACAGTTTTGGAGTCTACTAGCTTTGATAATATGTCCAGGTAAACCAACCCCACATCAGACTGATAGCCAGGTCTATAACATTGAGACTGTCTCCCTTTCCTGCCATATTTTTCATAAGTTTCCTAAACTATGAATCACTAAAATATAATTATCATCCCCAAAACTGGTGGTGGTGTACCACACATGATGAAATCTCTCAAAACAAAATTCCTAAGGTAATCACAATTCTATGCTGAAGCAGCAAAAGAAAATTGCACTAGTCACTTAAACACAGTTGTATCGAGGCTCCTTGATTCAGAGGTCAACACAGTGGTTACCTGAAGAAATAACACAGCCTTAAGCAGGCCTGCAGGAGATTGTAGCATATGTGGGGAAAATCAAAACAGGAAGTCTTCTACCTTCAGGTTGCACAAGTGTGTACTGAATTAAATGCATGCTCTGCTGCTAGAGCAACATAATATCTCTTGCATAATCACTAACAAAAAACATAATTATGGATTCATTTTTGTCACTTTGGCCAAACTCACTCAAAAGCAGCGCCCTTAGTTGTTCATCCTTTACAGCTCATGATTTTTTAGACATTTTTTCTGCAGTAAAATATTTAAGATTACTATCCCAGATATACCAGATATACCATTGTCAAAGTTGGCTTCAAAATGACTACCTGCCTGCTCAGCGTTCTAGCAGAGAAACTTTCCGAAGCTATCTGGCCAGTTTTAGTACATGCAATCCTGCATATTGTTAATTTATGACAGTTGGGATGGACCACATTAGCATTCAAACTGCTATAGTTAAATGCCTCCTAAAGAAACCACACCTTTAACCAAGTCTTCCTTAACAATTATCAACCAGTCTCTTCCATGCTTTGTAAAAGCACTAGAAAGAGTCGTTTCTTCGATGCTTTCAGCCCACATAACTTACAGCAATCCTTTTGAACCTTTTCAATCTGCCTCCAGGTCCTGTCAATCCACAGAAACTACAATTGCTATAGTAGTAAATGATCACCTGTTTCTCTGGATTCAGATTCCACCTCTGTGCTTCTCTTACACAAGCTCAGTGTGGCTTTTGATACCATAGATCACTACATACTGCTGGACCTATTGGAAAACCAATTTGGTGTCTTGGGCCTGGCTCTCACCTGGTTCCAAAGTCTTACGTATCTGATAACAGTGTGTTTCCTGCAGTAAAGCTCCATCTAAAGCTCCAACAATATTTTCTGATGTGAAATGTGGGGAACCCAAGGGCTCTTCCTCTGCTTTTCTCTCTTCATATTTTACCTGAAGGCTACATTATACACAGTCATGGAATTAATAAATTTTAATTTAAGTTTCGCTAAAGATACTATCTTCCTGTAAAAGATGATAATCTCCCTCAAATGATCAAATTAGATTTGTTTCTTGTCTGCTTTAAAAAGTTGGAAGTGGCTCCAACATTCAGATAATATTCAGCTGCTGGTCACTGGCTGGCCCTGACATAGACACTACATTACAACAATCTTAGCTTCCCTTCAATGGATCCCAATCCATGTCAAATCAAACTTTTAGGTGCTTCTAATTTGGGGGAGTTTCTCCAAATTTAAATGATTACTGCATCTCGCCCCTCTGTATGATTCCTGATACTTTGCCCTTGAGTGTCACTGTTGAGAACAGGTATAGATATTTTTGCCTTCAGACGGCACGTCACACACACTAGTTTTGACACACTTTGTACTTTCATGTCTATCAACCAAGGGACTCTGCTACATGTAAATGCACTCACATGATGCCATTTGGCACTTTGGATAAAAGCAGCCATTGGATGGCATGTTATTAGTTTAACCTTTTCCCACGTCTGTCATTAATAGGAAATGCAGTTAAAACAAAGACAGGATATGCTGTCATGGAATTATTTAATCCATGAAAGAGAGATGGATATCTTGGCTATTTGGGAGCACTTGTATTTTGGTACACATCATCTGACAATACTCAGCAATGCCACTGAACATGGAATTACATTTCCACGAAGCGCCGCTCTTCAATCACTTGACTGTCTCACACGCTTTCCTGTTTAAATCCACCAACCTGATTTGATTTTAACCTGATCTGTGATTGATCTCAATGGAATATAGTGTGTTCATAAATAACCATCTTTCCTGTGACAGATTTAAATGCACGGAAACGATGAAAGGTTTGACCATGTTGGTTAAGCATCAAACACAATATGGGCTGCTGCAGCTATTTTTGATTCACTTTTCCTGTTTAAAGGGCTTCATTGCTTCCTTTCATGTCTGCCTTGTGTGTGAGTGAAATGTTTGTAAAAAGGAAAAAAATGTTAATGAGACTAAAAAGGCCAAAAAAAATGCAAACCCAGATTCACCAAGGAAACATGGAAACAATTTCCTCTCTAATTTGAGTATCTAATTATATCTTACCAAAATATATATTAATGTTATTTTGTCTAAGTATGTAATAGTATGAAATAGTATGGAATAGTATGTTGTGGTTATCACTATGTCCTCAGGTGATATTTTCTGTCTATTTTATCCTTTGCGCTTGCTCAAAGAGAGGAAGAAAGGGGGAAGGGGAAGGTATTAATTTGAAATGAGGGAGACCTGAAACACCTCCATTATTGCAGAATTTGTTTTGGTGTTTTAATACTTACACAGTGGTAAATTCAAAATTAATTATGCATGAATTTGATGCATAAATTACAGGTTGAGACACAGAGATGTAAAACCCAGATGAAAATGGAAATCAGACTCTATCAAAGGACAATGTCAAAAATCTTTCACTCTGTGCAGAAGATGGGAAAATAAATGTTTATTTTCGGGTCACTGGGGATGTTAATTAGACTTGCATTTTTTTTGTCTTTCTCCCAAGCATGAATGGTGCTGGGCTCAGTGCTGAATGGGATTTCCACCACAAGGCCACATCTGATGCATTGTAAATGACGGCTCGTCAACTTAAAGGACTATTTCAATGACAGGTTGTCTGTTCCTCTGAAGATTATGTCCTCCAACCTCATGGCTCCAAGGAGAAGTGAGTGCAGCATTACTGGGGTGTACACTGCACACTTACTGATGTTTACACAAATTGGACACACATGGATTATGATTTAATATGAATAAACTATTAAAATACAGTATAACAATGCAGTATGTTATGTTCTTTTATCCAGCTGCCAAAGCAAAAAAGTAGCTGGAAAAGAAATCACTTAAGCCTGTGCAGATGGTAACGTTGGTCAAGGCTAAAGCATGGCGCCATATAGTGTGTGTGTGTATGTGTATGTGTGTGTGTGTGTGTGTGTGTGTGTGTGTGTGTGTGTGTGTGTGTGTGTGTGTGTGTGTGTGTGTGTGTGTGTGTGTGTGTGTGTGTGTGTGTGCGTGTGTGTGTAAATGGCCACTTTATTTCAATTTCCATCTGAGGCTTTGATTGTAGCCATAACCTCTCAACAAGCATCTGAGTAGCGTGCTTCCTTTCTGCTTGTCAGCTCCCAAATGTGTACTTCATTTGACAAACTGCTCACAGCAGCATTTTCACCAAACATGATAGTAATCAGACCACATGTGTTTGTCCCGCAATGGCTTTCGCCTTTTGTCCTGCACCTATAAAGACATTTCAAACCAAACCTCCATACTCCTGAGGAGGAGAGAGTGAGTGAGTGAGTGAGTGAGTGGGAGTGGGAGTGTGTGCGTGTGTGTGTGTTGACTGTGTGTGCAGGACTGTAAACATGATTCACCGGAGGGGTCTGATCATATCTCTGCTGTAGTACAAAGCCAACAAAACTCTTGCTTCTGTTTGCAATGGAAGGTTAAGTGCACGGACACTTTGTATTTTGCCCTGCATTTCTACGGGTGAATGCAAACATGGTCTTTACATGGTTGGTTACTCCAGCATACCTGTAAAGAATGATTTATCGACGTGTAGAACTTGAGTTAGTCTAACCCACCTCTGCTTGTGTTTAGATACATCACTGAGCTCAATAATATGGAGCATGTTGTGTTTAGTGTACGCCTGCAGATTTACCATCTGTTTCATATCTGCCACTCTGTTGAAAGCATTAAAAAGGCTGATTATAGACATTATCGGTAAGTGCCACCCATTGTTACAGCAGATGTGAATTGTTCTAGCAATGGAGTTGTAGAATGGTCCTGTCCATTTTGGCCAAAATCAAAAGGTTCAGCACCCCTTTGTTTATTTGGAAATCCATTATATTCTGCAATTGCAACTCTATAAAAACTCAGTCAAAAAAGTCAATATTTGGAGCATACATTCAGCAAACAGGTGGGGAATAAAAGCAGAAAACAATAGCTAAGCAGTTATTGTACTCTCTTACTAAAAAGCAGACAGAATACCTGCCATTCTGACTTTCAAAATCAATAGAATCACTAGCAGGAAAAACAACAGAGACAACAACAAACACACACATCATGGTGTGTATCTCCTGCCTTTTCATTGGTGGACATTGATTCAGTCACCTATCCCTTTCCAGGCACCTTCAACTAATTAGGGTCTCTAGCCCCCTAGCAGGAAAGAGGTATCTGACAATTAACTCCAGCACTGTGCTCCTATGGCATTTAGTTTTCAATGTGCTCCATTGTTAGGTATTGACTAAATGCTACATGGGTATCGATTGCACTCGACCATTAGCATGCCTCTGATTCTCATTTCATAATGCTGGTTATATTGTGTTTACAGTGGAATGTCTTGCACTGCTGTTGTTTGTCAAGGCAGATGAAATGATGATGCTGCTGGAATGCTAAGTGGACGTTGAAGGAGAACGCCCCATGATGCCGCCCCTATTTATTGGTAATGAGTAATTCCACTGTTACACGTTTTTTGAAATGCCAACCATGTGTGTCCAACTATTTACTATCAGCTTCAACTGATTGTTAGTGTTAGTGGGTTTGCATGCATTTTAACCTTGTGTTTCTATAGCTGCATTTCAACTCATTTCCATTTAAGTCAGAGGTTAAATACTGCCATCAGAGTCACAAAGTGCCCCACCTATTTAATGCCTGAGAAACCTGAGATTCAATACAAAATCACCCAGCAAGCTAACATGAATCCTTCTGTGGCATGTTAGCTCACTTAATTAAATGTAACTGTGACTTAATTAGTTACTTTGTGTGGTGCGCCCCTCTGTCAAACATGCATGTTCTCTATGTAGTCTGCAGTTTGATGAAAAAAAATTTAAAAATCTGTGATGATACAATTACATATATAGTGATTCAGCTGCTATTTTAACTATTTTTTCCACTGATGACTGGTGAGTTCAATTATTTTCCCAGTTTTTATTTCAAATACTGAATCATTGTGTCTTCTGCCAAACAAACAATGGCTACTAAACATAGGCATTGATAATTTGGGTAACCTTTTGGCTCATCCCACAGGAGGATGACTTTTTCTATAAAATGCATCTGAATACACATTGTTTCACTCAGTACCAAGGGTCAGTGTTGTGCATTTAAAAAAAAAAAAGAAGCTGTGTTGACACATGGCCCTATAAATTAAATTCATACAGTAGCATTAGCTGCTAACACTAGCAATCTTTGCCTTGTGCTGCCTGGCTGTTACTAAATGTGGTTTTCTCAAGTGTGCTGTTTGTTATGCAGTGGCATTTAATCCCTTTTACATATGTAGTATTTATACTGCTGGTGGCACACTGAACTGACTTGGATTGATGTTAGCATGTAGTATGTTGTTTACATGCCACATGCTAACATCAATCCAAGTCAGTTCCTTGGTAGACATTTTCACATGTCATTTAGATGAGTAACTTTCAAGGATTGGTAGTGTACATGCTGGCTACTTCCTAATATTAGCAGGGTAGTTCCACCTGTGCTTTTCCTATTATAAAGTCGAAATAATGGCTTTAAAATGAGTCAAAATCTTAGCTTACATATTCAAGTAGCTGGCTATTGAAAAAAGTAACTTTTTTGCCCACCAGATTGTGCTGGTATAGAAATTTCTCACCAGAAAGCTGAAAAGTAATTCAGAATGTTTAAATTTGTTCAAAGGAATGAGTCAACATTTTAGGCTATATGTTTATTGTTTATTTAATGCATTCCAGCACCTCTACACCTCAATAATTAACACATTATGTCCCTGTTTGGTTAATGTGCACAATAAAAAGGTAAGTATTTCAGTAGCAAATCTTACTGCTGGTTGCCTAGCAACCTCACCCTTGTGCCTGGAACAAAAGGGTTCCAGGAAGTCACTCACAGACTGATTTACTCTAAACTGAAGGTCAAGGCTCAGGTTGAGGTTTGTCATTTCCATATTTATGCATGACATACATACAGGGAAACAAAATTTTGCTCCTCACGGACCCCAGTATAACATGGGACAGACATAGCCAAATCCATTGGCAGTGTCTGATAAGTGATAGGATGTAATGGAATGGAAGTAATGGATGGCATGATACTTTTAAACAAGTATGTTTAGACTAACAGTGAACTCCACAATTTCTGCTTGCAGTGATCACCACTGGCCTTCATATAAACACAGACACACTCTTTAATGCCACCTGTGTCTCCACCTTTAGTATAATGGCATGCATACATAAACCCACACGCTCTTACCATCTCTTGCTGCCATTACACACGCAGATGCACATAAACAACTTGCAGCCAATTAGTCTGTCTTTAATTATTTCGCATACTGCCCTTTATGGTGATTGCTGTGACCTTTCCCTCCAGAGCATCTCCTCCACTATGCCTCTGCCAGCCCACCATCTTGGAAGCTTTTAGCCCCATGTTTCAACTGCACTCCCAGAGAGCCAGCCCCCATAATCAACCAGCAAAAAGACCGAGACCAATTAAAAGTATTTTACCCAGCACTTAAGGTTGACAGGAGCTGGCGCACTTAGCTCAGCAAATGCCATTTTAACGGCAAATTCATGAATGTGTAATTGTTGGGCTAATGAACCTGATGGTTTGAGTGTTGTAATAGAGGGACCCCCCACCTGGGCCACGACACGAACACACACACAGACACACTCTAAACACAACCATTTCTGTTTTTTTATTCATTAGCCCTGTTGTTTTGGACAGCAGAAGATGCAAACTGACATCTCAATATTATCAGATGCTTCGACCACTTTTTCCCTCTAAAGTACTGTATAGAAAATGAAACAATTCAATTGAGTGCACATAAAAATGTTGACAAACATAATGTATATAAATGCAGAGAGCTGAGCATAAAAAAATCTTTTTTTTCTAGTTGAATTTAGATACAACAAATTCAGAGAGGTGCAACCAAACTGACTTTTTTGCCTTGCTGTCCTTTTAATGTTGTTACACCTCTGAAGCCTTCTGTTATCACACTGCATGTTTACAGCTTTGCAGTGATAATCACATAATACTTAATTTTAAAACAAAGGCTCCTTCATTTAAGACAGTTATGCAAAAGCCGGTTTGCTTATGGCCAGCGACCATCAATTTTAGTAGGTGAAATAACTCTCACTGGAATGTTCATCAGCTGAGGCTAGTAGAAACTGTCTCCAGCTGACAAATGAGTTTTAAAATATGAATTTGATGGCTGCATGTTATGACAGTGTCATGAGGTTAAAGCTGCATGTCCCAGTTAAAAAGCAAAGGTGTGTCCTCAGCAGTTGATCTATGTAGAGGACATGCAAATCATAAACAGCATTGTTCTCATATTGTTCTTGTCGGATCACATAAGGATGACAGCTGGCTGTGCCTGTCTGTGTTTTCTCCAGGTACATCATTTTCTTCCCATAGGGTGGTTAGGTTAATTGGCGAATCTACATAAATTGCCCCTAGGTGAATATGAGCATGAATACTTGTCTGTCTCTTTGTGGCCTATCTCTGTATCTGTGGCCCTGTGACTGACTGGTGACCTGTCCAGGGTTTAGCCTGCTTTTCAGCCAGTGACAGTTGAGATTTCCTTCATCCTGATCTGTACAAACACACGAGAAAGTGTAGCTAATAAAAATATTTTCAAATAATTTTCAATTTTCAGTCACATTACAATAAAAACAACTAACTGATGTGGTGACCATAACACAATCTCCATATATATAACAAAAAAAAAGAGAAGCAGTGATATATGACACATGTTCTTCCAATTTCAACTACAGTATATTTGCAAAAAAATATTGGGGAAGTGAAGCTCCTATAGGGTTTCTTTGACTTTATGGTCATTCTTGCAAACCAAAAAGAGCTGATACATCAGGGTGTTGTTGTTTAATGTGCAAAAAAGCAGTGCCGCTATTACCCTTGGTAGAAGGGCTGTGGCAAATCATGAGTGACAAAGGTCATGTCACCTGCATATGTTCGTAATAGAGTTGGAAGGCAGTTCAACTCACTGCTGTCGTGGAAATTGTAAATGCCACCCAATTTAAAAGCTCATTATAATTAGCTTGAATGCAAGTGCGGCTATCGATCATGCTGCTAGGTGCAGAACAAATGGGTTCCAACAGTGGAGGAGAAGGACCCCAGGGTGGCCCAAGTGAAAGAACAGTAATGAAACCAAACAAGAGGAAAAAAAATCCAAGTTTCTGTTATCTTGTACATACTATAAATATTTACACATTTGTATTTTAAGTAATATGTAATCTTTAAAATAAAGGTGCTACAAAAGCTTTTTTTAATCTTCAAAACATGAAGTCTGTGGGTAGTAAATAAAAAGGGATCAGCTGTGTGTCCAGAAAGTCTGTGTCTGCCTCTCTTTCTCTCTGTTCAGCTGTGTTGTCCCTTCCTGTGGTTATTACACAGGACTCCGCCAGGCTTTGTTTGGCCTTCCACAAAGCTCCAGAGGGACCTAATGACTTTCATTATCAGATGGTGAATTTAATTTGAGCTGCACCGCTGTCAGAGATGAGTAGTCCGATACAGAGCCATGCTGGAGAAAATAAAAGAGTGAGTAATTACTCTTTAGGGGTGTGGGTGGGGTGGCTGCAGTTTGTGGATGACGAGAGCACGGAGGGTCGAAACACGGAGAGAAAGTGCGGGAGAGGGAAGGAGAGACACCGAGCATGGTTTATGAAAGAAATCAATAGTGAGTTGCCGCCGTCAGGTTATGAGATTTGAGTTGGGATCCGTTTCCTCATTGTGACCGGAGCAATGGTCCGCGTTATTATCCACGAAGCCACTAGGCAGGTTCGCAAACAAAAGGGGAAGCCGGGTGAACGCAAGGCGCTGGTGGCAGGGACACAAGAGCGAGGCCAGATTAGTAATGTGTGATTAGGGGGGTATTCAGTTGCGGAATTACTGCCTTCTTCCTCTTGACAAACACGCCACACCAAATGCAACACAAACCTGATATGGCTCATTTCTGAAAAGCAATAAGAAAATGACTGAACAGGGAAATGATGGGAAAAGATAAATATTAATCAGTGTTATTTCAATTTCCCAAACAGTTTGCAAAATAAACCCGGTGGTTGTGCACTATTCATAAAAAATGGTTGCGAAAGTGACAAGATAAAATAACTAAGTGTTGGTTTAGATACATACGTACAAAATTGCCATCTTGGCTTTGTGGCTCACAGTCAAACAAGATGTGACATTGTCTTTTTCAACTCAGTCGCAGCTCACTTTGGCAACAAAAAAGTGACACCCGAGTGCCAACCTTGATGAAGACAAGAAGGCTGCAGTTAATGGAAATTTCTCTGAGTTGTGCCATTGCCAGCTCTACCCCCTTCTCTTCCAACATTTGTAAATTCTCCCATCTGTCTCTACAGGTCTCTCCAATAGCAGGATGCCTGCTCTGCTGCGAAGCTACGTGGCTTGTTACTATTAGCCAAGTATCAGGCTGGCAAACAAAAAGCTACACATAAAGAAGCTTATAGAGCACAGAGAACAGAATACAGGCGCACGTTACTGTCAATGTTGAATTCAAATACACTGAAAAAAGTTTGAACATAAAGCACTGACTCCGTACATCAATGCCAAGGACAGAAGTTAATCTACTTGAATGAGTTTGAATTGTACGGAGCCAAAGTGAGAAAGTGAGTCTGAATCAACCACCCAGCTGCTGATGTTACTGGATCCAGACTTTGATGCAATATAATAATCCAAGCTGCCTGGCAAGTTAGTGTAATGGGGGTAACATGTGAAGCCATGTTACAAAAAAGGAAGCTCAGTTACTGACTGTTTATTAGCAGTAACAGCTAGTTCGCTGATTCAGATTTACTTTGGTGTTGTTGTTGTTCTAACTCACTGGCAGTCTGTGTAATGATGCAGTAGTGCCATCCATTTTCAGTGGAAAGTAACTAAAGCCTGCTCTCAGGTTCCTGATCTGACACTTGTTATCCTTCTTGAGGTGGGGCCTGCCTTGAAATGCTTCGATCATCCTGAGGCTGAGTTTGTGTGGCTCCAACTTGGGCACTGAAGGAAGCCAGCAGTAAAAATGCCCAGTGTGCACTTTCAACACTAAAAGACACAGCTTGTCTATGAATTGAAACTTAAAAAGCTTCAGTTTTTAAAATTCCATGCATGCCAGTTGAACCTTACTTTTCTCCATATACAGAGGTTCATGTGGTAATGGCTTCATTCATTTGGCCAGCAGATGGCAGCATTGCTATCTGTTTGACAATATTAAGAAGGACCCTCCAACCCTGGTTTTTGCTTGCTACTGAACCAGTGATGGTGGTGGTGGGGTCTGAATGAAGAATTCTGGAATAAAATGAAAGACTGAGTTGGGGGGGATGACAGGAAGATCAAGAATAAAGCCACAGTGACTGACAGAGGGGAAAGAAAACTTAAATATTGCAATTCACTGCAGATCTGGTGGGATTCAGGAGATTAAAATTGAAATGCCTGAATTAATTTGTGTTACACTGACAGTCACTTTGCACTGTGTTTCATTATCAGTATGTCATACCCCCCAGTATGAAAGCTACCAACATCAACGACTTCCTCGCACATCAGCACATCCTTCCCTATCATATTTCCGTCTGTAAATGCAGTCATGCAGCAAAACTCAAAAATAATTAAGTCCTTGACTGACTCCTTTAAAGAACATTAAATGCCATAGCGTTTATACCATCAAATACCATGACCTTAATATTGAGTTGCACTCAATTATGTTCAATTTTGATCTCAGTTAATACCATGAAGGTCTCCTTTCACCTTGGTGCTGCCTTTTATCTGCATCTCCATCATCTTTGTGAATCCATACATACAAAGGGATGAAAGCACTCACATGGATTCAACATGTCCCTCTATTCCATGGAAAGAGTAGGTGGCTCTAATAACTACTCAGTCTCTTCAGCAAATTGGCCCTGTGCCTAAGTACTGTATATCAATGAGAAGAACATGACATGCTGCCTGAATTACAGAAGATTCTCACTTAGAGTACCATAGGAAAAACAAAAAATGGACGACTAATTTGTCCAAGAAAACTAAGTCTTCTCTTGAACTCTGAAGTAAACTAGCTGCAATGTTTGTGCAACTTTGTTATCATAGTGGGTTGAGAATATCAATAATAAGCCACTATGAAATCTTAACTGACTTGCTGCACTCTCATGTTCATACATGTTTGAAAATACAATTCCAGTAAGACTCTCTAAGAGACGGTGATAGCATCTGATCATATTCCATTCCATACATTTTAATAGTTTGTTTTTTGTTTCGACATGTGTAACCTGTGTGAGGGCTTCATGGGTCCAGTATTTGGACCATATTCCAAACCTGTACCAACCCAGTATGATTCAACTAATTTTCAAAAAAGGACCAGAGAGGACCCAAGAATATCTCAAGAATTGCAGTTCACATTTGATTACACTCCTGAAGGCAACTTTTAATAGTACAAGTGTTGCAGTCCAAATATGACAGAGCAGAGCAGACAGTTAGCATTTGCTGCTTGTGATGCCACTGTTTTCAACATAAACAAGGAATCGGATGGCATGACTTTTCGCTACTTATTGTCAGAGTTGATGATGTTTCAACTTTTCTCTTTGTTGCCATGGCTGACTCTAGGGCCATAGCAACCACAGAAACCACACTGGAAAAATAACCAGATAACGCCTGTTTGACAGCGGTCAAGAAACATATTAATAAAGAGAAAGTCTTGGAGCAATGTCAGCCATCAGGCATTAGTAAAGGTTGCTATGTCAGTTGCAGCTTGTTCCCCATTTTATACGACAACCCATTTTTCGGCTATATAAGATAAGATAAGATAAGATATACCTTTATTAGTCCCACGGTGGGGAAATTTCCAGTAATTCAGCACAGTACAATATACACTACAATACACTACAATACACTACAATACAGGATAAGTTCAGAGTAGGTGGATAGCAGGATGTTGCAGGTTGTTCGTGGGATGGGAGATCACACATCTTCACTGCCGTAAGGTTCAAACTCCACATTTTACATCAAGAAATAGCTTGAAAGCCTTCTTGGATCCATTCAGACATGCTGACACGTAGATCTGAGACCCATGCCAATAAAGCAGAACCCTATACACACCGGTCAAATTAAATGGGCTAAATACAACTTAAATCTAGTCTGACTCGGGGCCCTGGGTTTGGCATGGATTACTTGGAACAGAGAGGACCCATGAAGACCTTTATGCTGTGGGTGTGTGAAGACAGATGTCTCTCATGCTTCTGAAGCATGCATCTTGACTAGTAATCCTATGCTAATATTCTCCAAGTGTTCAAGTGCAATCCAACCAACAGAGCAGGTCAGTTATAGTAAAAATCGGATATGTGTCCATTATGCTTAGATAAAGTGACAAGGATGAACAAATATCTAATCTGATGAACAAAACACAACAATGTCATGAACCTAAATTCTCTACTGTGGTTTGGACCATAGAGAATAAACTTTAAGTGTGTCTCACTGGTACTGACAGAGAAAATGGAAAGACTACTTCTCCTTCCTTTTTCCTGTGGCACAATTCTCTCTCCTTCCCCCCCACATTTTAGACTGTGGTTGGTGAATGGTGAACTGTGGGTCACTGCAGATAACACCGAGATGTATAAATGCAGAAAAGTTGTCATTCATAGCACACTGCGCAGTATAATATGACCTTGTTTGAGAGTTGTGTCTGAAGCAGAGATCAACAGTGTAACGGAGGCAGACTGCAGACTAGACATCACATCAAACCTTCTTTTGACTACCCCCCCAAACTCCTTGTCTACTTATTTATTCCAATCTCAGAACACCATGTTCCCAGAGAATATTTCACTTGAATATTTCACTACATGCACTCTCTCCTACACCCCCCCACACTCTGTCTGCGTGTTATAATATTTATTTATTTCTGGAATAATTTTTTGGCGAATTACAGCAAAATTGCTACAGCTGTAATCAGAGGATAAGTAGCAGCCGACATGGCAGGTGTTTGAGAGGAGATAAGGCGAGAACCATTGTGAGACCGTGCCTCACTTCCATTTAAATGTTTTGGGGCTTCGACTTCCTTGTTTGATTTGTTACCTACAGCATCCCTGTGAGCTGTCAGGAGGGAGATAGCGTGAGTTTTTCCTTAATGTGGTTTCTTGGGCTTCTGTGTTTGTGCTGTCCTTCAGATGTTAGGGGTTAGATTTTGGGCATGCTTGCGTGGCGCGACGTAGAAGAGTGCATGTCAATGGCGGAGTTCATTATTTGATGACAAGGAATCCTGGTTAAATCATGTGTGCCCTCTCAATTAAAAAAAACAGGCTATGTGCACACGTGTGCACAGGGGTGGGGTGTGTGTAACGGACCATGACAGACCGCACTCATACATTTGTACCCAGACACACAGATATATATTAAACCCACAACGACACACTCACACAAAAGCACACACTCACTTGTCTCTCAGGAGGCACTTGTTAATTATATCACTGTGCTGTTTTGTTCCACCAAGTCCTCCAGAGAAGCTAAAGCCAACGTGTTCATGTTTGATTTTTGGCTACAGCACTCACACAGAGAACATTTTCCACCATGCCCTTAGTCCTCCATTATTAAGCCAATAAAAAGCATACAATGCTGTGTGTGTGTGTGTGTGTGTGGGGGGGGATCCTCTCTTGCTCTCTTGAAGCTGTGACTGCACAGCAGTCTCATTTTTATTAGCTCCCAAGACACAATGGACGCAAGAGAAAACATCAGAGCCTGCGCTGTCTTCTCTGTATCCTTTCTTTTAAATTAAAGTGATATCTCATTGCTGTGCAGCACATTGGCTGTCTAATAGCTGGGAAATGGAGAGAAATGATAGTATTGCCTGCCATTATCATTCCTCTCCATTTGAAATGTCGGTGGAGATTCTTGGTCACCCAGGTCAGGGTTATTCAAGACAAGTTGAATTGAGGGCAACTGGATTTGGTTCCAGAAGATATTTCACCTCAAATCTAAGAGGCTTCTTGAGTACTGACTGACTGATGGGGAGATCAATGATCGATGATCAATAAATGGAGGTTTTTGGAGTGTCATGAGGCCAAACTTTAACTTAGATTTAGATTTAGATTTAGGATTTAGAAACAAGGTGTCATGATTGACACTGGACCCACATGAGACAGAAGGATCAACTTTAGCCCACACCATTTTTGTGAACTGCTCTGAACACCATCTATTTCCACTGCAACTGGGGGTTTAACAGAGAGAACCATGGCTGTACCATGGGCTCACCAGCATCTGCCATTTTGGCTAATCTCTAAACAGAAGAAAAAGAAAGTGGTGCCCTGAATTAATTCAGAGGAACAGCATCTAGCTACAAACAGGAGCCTCCACAATGGAGCATACAAGAACCGAGACCAATTCTTACTCTCTGACTCTCAACACCCACTGGAACATAAGCTAGGAGTTATCCTGCACCATTGAGCCAACAAGTGCCAATGCCCAAAACAAGGTGCACAATAACAAATATCAGATAATCACTAGAGGTTATACAAATTATCCTGAGATGCATTATTATAGTATGTCTGCGACAAATTTCACTGAAATCCATCACAGAAGTTTGCTCAGAACCAAAAAAGTGAACCTTATACATACTTATAAATATATAATATAAATACTAGTGGAGAAGTCAAGGTTTCACTGAGGGAATGTCTACAAATTCCATGGCAATCCATCCAATAATCATTGGAATTTTCAGTCTGGGCTGAGTGATGGATCATTCAGTACTGTTGTATTATTCAAAATAAAATGTTTAGGATTTTTTTCCCCCTGCACCTACTCTTTCCCAAGCTTGATATGTACCTGTCTGCAGTGGTATTACTTCTTGTGAATACAGCCTCCTACTGTGAGTCTCACAACAGCTCCCCACAGCTATGTGGCTTCTATCGCCTACTCATGGCTACAGTGCATTACCAAGCTGACTACACAACGCCTGTGATCATGATGAAAGCATTACAACATTTATGCAGTATTACAAAGTCACTGTATTCTTTGTGCATTACAACAAAAAAAGAAAAAAAGGCGTGACTTCAGTTCAGAAGAATACAAACTCTGAACCTAAGCACTGAACATCCAGTACTGCTGGGACAGTTAACCACTGCTCATTTGTGGCTTTTTGTACACACCTGAGTATAACTTGCATGCTACAACTTGCCCAACTTGCTGTGTTGTTAAACTGTTTACCTGATCTGTAGTCTTTATTCATTCATAAAATGTGTCAATGTGATATAACACCCCAAAACTGGTAATTAGTAGTTTAGTTTCATTCAAAGAGAATGTAAATAATTTCTTTAAACAGCTGGGCACAGTAGTTTCGAGCAAACTTTACTCAAACAGATGTCAGTGGTGTATTTAGTGGCAGCAGGGTAGTGTATGTGGGACTGAATAAAAATAAAACAGTTCCTGTGGTTATGGTAATGAAGAAACTTGTCACTCAGTGCAACAGTGTGGCTTATTGATTTGTTTTTGAACAACAATGAAGCTCTGAAGCAGAGAAGAATCAGATATTTCAGACCTTTACACAGAAAGTAACTGTTATCGGACTGAATCATTGGTTTTTAGTAGGATCTGTTGCCAATAAGAAAAAAAACCCTGAGTATCACCAACCATAAGTTAAATATTTAATTGCTCTAAAACACTGATAACCACTATTTCATTATTCATTTTACCACTGGTAAAGGGCCCTGGGATAGTTAAACCGGTGCGGATATAAAGAAACAAATAACACACCTTTGTGCCGTGTGTTATTTTTCAGTAACCACACAGCTTGCTGTTGATCTCTTCCACAATCCACAAAGTATTACAGTCATAAACTGTAATCCAGAGTACAGCACAGTATATGGCTTGAATGACCAACAGAGTTAGATCAAAGTGACCACTCCAGTGACTTATGGTACTGATGGTATGAAAGAAAATTTGCCAAATGCTGCATCTGTTTTCTCATAAAAAATCAAATCAGCCCCCAGAAACTTCCTAAAAGCTCGCCCTTTAAACTAGAGCACGCTGCAGGCACAACAGAAAATCAAATATATTGACCTTTGTTTGCTACATATGTAAAACTTCTTCAGACTTTGACAGACATCCTCAGAGGAGTGCATTTAAAAAAAGATTTAATATATCCTGAACTCTGTTGAAATTATCTTTAATCTTTAATTGCAGGTTGTTGAAGTTTGTCTCACGTTATCTACCTATACAGGGTAAGATTTAACAAAAAAGAAGACTTTGTAAGTGATTTTGTAAAACTGTTCTACTGAGATGCTCCAAACAGAAAACTGGTTATTGCCTCTTTAACCCTTTGTTGTACAGTTGTGACCTTCTTGGAACATTTGCAGAAGAATAAATGAGGTCTAAATGCAGTGCTTGAAAAACAGTGAGGGAATGGTTGACAGTGTTGCTGCACTACAAACAAATCATAAGTGTCAGGGATGTTTGCCATGCAAATCTAACATGCATCCCCTCTTTGTCTTCCTCTCATTCCCTTTTAATCCACATTCTTCTGAAGTTGGAGAGAAAAAAGACAAAGGTTTGTTTTCAGCTGGCAGGGCTTCCTGATCTGCTGCCACTAATTGACACTCCCAAGATTTGAAAGTCAGAGCGAAGGCAAACATGTCATGAAACTTTCATGATCAAACAATGTTGGCTTTGCTGCCTGACAGCTTGTTGTGAAGAAAAACACGTCTGCTGTGCGAGGCCCGGGTTAAAAACTTTGCTGTTATAATTAGTGTTTGCCATCTTGCCTATAAGAATGTATGGGAGTGAAATAGTGCCTTTATGAGATCTATGCATGCTGTATGTGGGTGTATCTGTAACCTTGTGTCTTTATGATTGTTCTACCTTTGCCAAAACTCCTCAGTTCTTTTAAAATGACTGTGGATACTGGTCTGTTTAGGTACGTTTGTGTGTGCCCTGGAGGAGGGGAGTGGTCCCTTCTGCACTAACCCCAAAAAGTCATCTTCACTGTGGCAGCTATTCCTGATGAAGGGGAGCCAGATTTTGTTCCACACCACTACTCTCTTGGTCTCTTACTTCTTCTCCACCTCTGGCTCTTCTGTCTCTCTCCCATTCCACCTGCTTCATCGCTCGCTCCCTGAAACCTCTTTGGGCTCTTCTGAAGAAGCTCATCTGAGAGCTCACGCAAAACTAGATCCACTTTTTTGTGGTCAGGGGAAAAAGTTGGAGTCTCCTTTGAGGCTCTTTGATACAAAACTTTCCATCTTTCCCCTTTCACAAACTTAGAGTACACTTCTATTGAGCTCTATCATGGCGAGAGTTTTCAAAACAGATGTGATTATATGCTGGATTTCAGAGCTCCACAGATGTCCTATCCCTTAACCCTAAAGCAAATGCAAAGGATGGCCTTGAAGCTGGAAATAGACAGAGAAAGAAAGAGAAAAATTGCATCCTTATATACACAAAGACTCAAACACACAAATGCAGAACCAACCTGCATGGGGCTCAATGGCAACTGCAGAGCTAACCAATGCAGGGATGTTTCTAATTGGAAAGCCTCCATCCAGAATCCTAATGATGCCCAAACCCTTTTAACAGTCACTTGATATTCACAGTCCCTCTCTGTAGGTGTTATGCAAGCTGCATTTCAAAACGCCACCTATCTTTTTTTTGGTCTTTTGAAGACACGATTGTCATTTAACGGATATTATTCTATGAAAATCACAGAGGAAACATTTGAGCTTCATGGCTTGTGTCCACCTGCCTGCCGGCAGACAAAAAAAACATTTTAGCATATCTGAAGGTTCAGTAAATGAAATGCAGGAGCTTTGGGTTTCTCTGATACAATTTCCACCTTTTTTCCTTTCAATATGTTATTCACAATAAAAGGCCAATCAATCTACCATTGAGCGGAGCTAACAGCATGGTACTCACAGTGACACTTTTCTTTCACACGCCACCCTGGCCTTGCTTGCGAAAGGTCTTCACGCTCTTTTCTATTGCTTATTTTTGCAAGCATGAAAAGATGCGTGCTCCTCTTAACATGCCATGTTGCCTTCCCCATGCTCCTCGTACTATCCACTCACACCTCCGCACTGCATTTATTTGGCTTCTTTAAGTGTTTTAATTAGCAGCTTTTATATGATTTGTCAGAAGCGTTGGGATGCTGCCGAATGTCTGACAAAGGTAAAGGGTGTGTGGGATGAGGCAGCGAGAGGACTCCTAATCCTCTGTTCTCCTTGGCAGCGAGAGGTGGGGGAAAGCAGGTGTAGTGATAAAAAGGAAGGTAGAAGATGTAACTATAAATTAGAGAGAAAGGGAGAAATCACTCAGGCTTCATTTGTTGGAAAACACGTACACCTGTCGAGTGTTTGCAATTAGCCGTCGATTACCAGCGGTTGTTGTTTGGCCATCTGTCCATAAATGCTACGTCTCCCCATTATCAGAGCAGACACTGTAGCAACACAATGAAGTGATTCTACATGCTCTGACACATACACACACACACGCACACACACTTCTCCCTTCTTTCTGACCCCTGCAGGAGTGACAGTTTAACTGGCAGAGATGTTGGTTTAACACACGCCAGGGATGTTGCAAACGAAGAAGGGATGAGGGGAGGCAGGGAGGGAGGGATGTTGAGGTCAGGCCTGCCTCCTCTCCAGTTAATTGGCCCTGCTTGTAGCGAGCGCTTGACAGATTGAATTATCAAGCTGGCTCCACGGTCTGCAATCCCCACGGTATATCCTGGTTGACTATTAATGACCAGCTACAGGAACTCCCTCTGTTCCGCCCGGCTCTGCTACTCTTCTCTCTTCTCTGCTCTTGTTTTTCCCCTCTGCACCCCATTATTTAAAACCTTGAGCTGAGGATTTCTCTGCATCTGTCCATGCTGCTTTGGTCTTTCACATTCAGTTTGCTCAAAGTAAAAAACAAAACAAATCTGTACATTCAAACTCCTTTTAAGGTGAAAAAGTTGTACTTCATTTTCTGTTTTGTGACCGGGCAGCCTAATTGCCTCAGTACGGCCGACCCCTGCCGTTTTGCTCGTCAAATGGCAAAGTCTTGATGAGAAGCTACGGCTGGAGCGATGGTGCAGATAATGACAACCAGGGGAAACAGGATGCAGGTTGATCTCCTCTCACTCTGCATTCTCTTGTACAGACGACTCTAATGAATAATCAGCAAGGGTGAAATAGAAATGGCAGAACAAAGTTGCTGCGCAGTGCAGGGTTCGTTATGTGCCGTGTCCTGAAAGCTCAGCCGCAAACAGAGGCCTTCAGCAATGGTTATTTTCAGGTTACATTTGCTGCCTGACTGCTTTACTCATTTTGTTTCTTGTTTGTTTAAGATTTGTTTTACAGCATTTGTATTTTTTCTGTTATGTAGTTCACAGTTGCTCACACTGAATGGTGAAAGGTGTCTCAATACAAGAATGTAATTTAAATCTCCAGAAGTGAATAGCACTGCTGGACTATCTTTAACCTAATCAGTATTTTTTCTGTAACTGTAATGATGGATCACATGAACACTTGTATGTGGAAGGGGTCACCCATAGTAATGAATTACCACCTGTTTCTGCAGTTCACCGTAGCTCTGTGGAGCATTTTAGCATCATTTGGAGTCACTGGTTCTTACAGTATTGTAAAGGGTGCATAATGTTGTTTTTGGCCTCAGTAGGCAGCTAAGAAAAAAAGAAGCAATAACTGCTAAAAAAAACCCCAACACCGAATGATAGACAAAGCCACTATCTGACACAGTGTAGCATTAAGCCACTGAAGGATGTTTCCATCAGGAGTCAGTTCATCAGCTGACCAGAAGGACGACACCTACCTAGAAAGCACTCTGAGAATGCAGGGCAAGACTGAACATTTCTCCATAAATATCTCAGTCCGGTCAAACCTAGCTGGGCTGCCTGGGCGACTGAATGCTCAAAGACCTCCAGAACATCATTGCATCCTCAGATGCATCTTTGAATCAGTCAGAGTGAGACATTATCAGCCCTGCCCCTTCTCTCATAAAAATGAAACAGGAAACACTTTTCTGAAAGCCTAATGTAACACATTTATGCAACCTGTATCAGGATGCAGCTAATTCTCAATCAGTTTCATACTTACATTCTGTGCTGTCAGCCTCTAAAGAGCAGGTGGAATGATTTCCTCCTCTTTATCATGACATTTTCTGGTACCGGTAATTCTTGGCTGTCAAACAAGATGACTCAGTTGCTGGTCCATTTTTTTTTCTTCTGTTGAGAGATCAGGACATCAAAGATCACTTTTTGCATTATAATCTGGTAAAAGTGTGTCTCATATTTGGCCAAAATGGTATGTTGATTTATTCTTCATTCAGCTGGAAAAATCATGGAAATGTACCAGAGCACCTCAGGTGAAGAATATATAATTATTGGTGCTGTATTTTTAAAATAATTTTGTTCATTTCAGTTTTTGATAGGGTCATCTGGAATTTAATTATTTATATGTCATGATTATTACATTTTCCCCCTCTGTCTGAAAGATGTGGGGCTGGTCAAAACATATTCCAAGCTTAAGCCCGATGTTGATATAGTGGATGCTTAGCAAATGAAAAGAAAATACATCCCATGGAAAACAATTGATATTTTTGTCTGTGGATTATCCCTTTCAAATGTATTATATTTAATGACCAAAACAAATGGCAAAAAAATGCATTACAAAACAAAGTATTTAGGGGACACTGAAAACTGATGAAAATGCCCCAGGTGCAGATGGCTAATGGAGTTTCATGACATACTGCATTAAACACTCAACATTACATACAGTCCAAACATTAAAACAATGTTTACGTTTCAGTTAAAACGTAAATATACTTACCAACACCACCAACCAGTAGTTAACATCAGCGTGTTTCTCCATTGGTTGATATTTGCCACACATTTTGTTATGCTGTGTTGTCAAATTGTGATTGTGTTTCTCAATTTGCCATTTTCATTTCTTTGCAGTGTTTCTCTCTAAAGGCTGTGCATGTGTTTTTGAATTGTTGAAGGTGTTACCTTCATTTGCTTTTGTTTTTTAAGGTTGCAGCGTGTCAAGCTCTCAGGGCCACTGTACTTTAAAAGAAAAAGGGGAAAAAAAACAAACACGAAAACAGAAGCACTCTGAGAGTGAAGTCTTCTGCCAAGACTGAACACATCATATAATGAAGTAAATATTACTTTTTTTTGGATAAATTGGTTAGGGGGTAGCCACACCAAAAGATAACGGGTTCTTCCTTTCCCTCCATCCACTTTCAAAAGAACTGTTTCAATAGTTTTTGCACAAACCTGCTAACTGTCAGACAGACAAATGGCAGTGAAAACATAGCCTACTTGGCAGAGGTATAAAATGAAAAGCCCCATAAAATAAAACCGAAACTATTCACATGAAAACCAGAGTATGCTTTTATTTGGCTCCCAAGATCTCACCCTTTAAAGTTATTTCAGTGTCAACTCATCTTGCTCAAAGCATGTTTGTGTTTAGCAAAGAGTCTGCACACAACGACCAGCACCTCAAGCTTTCTTTTTTTATACAGTTTACCCAATTAAATGAAATTGGCATGCTTTTTCCAGACAGCCTGAGGTCCACACAGAATAAAATGAAATGCAGGAAAGCCACGCTTTTGTCCAGCTCTCTCAGTTTGAAACTGAGGCTGGTCTAATGGTGATGGTGGTGGCGCCTCCCGCTGTGGCTAAAACCAGGCTGCCTGCCGGCTTCCTGACAACCCTAGCATTACTGTATAATCAGTGCTTACCATCGCTCGCACCAGGCTGATACACAGAAGCAACCCACACATGCGCACAAACACGCAGATGTAAATGTGTGCGCACACTCAAACACAAACCGACGCATGTAACTCCACAGGACGACAACACAAGTGCAACCTGATCAAGCACGTGCTTTCGTTGAACAGGCGTCCCCTTGTTTGCCCACTCTAACGCATGCACACTTTCACAGCTTGTGTGTGGGCCATTGTGAATGACAGTGAGTAAAAGCATTGGTTATCGGCATGTGTGCGGTCGGTATGTGTCGTCTTAAAATGCCAACCGTGGGCGTCTTACTTGAAGATAAGATTTGGAGAGATGTGAAGGCAAGGCTTTGCACACCAACTATGGCACACACTTAGTGCATCAAGATAAATGCGCGGGAGACGTGTGTGTGCCTGTGTGTTGTGGAGTGGCTGAAAAAAAAGAGAAAGTAAAGAGAGAGAGAGAGAGAGAGAGAGAGAATCTCATTCCAATTATCGCTCCAAGCCTGTCCCTGAGACAAATGTCAGATAAGACTTCTGCAGTGATAAAACCCACCTGACCCTCAGGACTTTTGACCCTTCTCAGACTCAGTAGCACCAAGACTCTTGTTACAGTGTCTCTCCTGGTAACCCCACTGGGCCCAAAGGGGAAATGGGATTTCTTTCTCAGCTGAATTAATTCAATAAATGAAAAGCTTTCCTTTTGGATCTCTTTCAATCCCTATGTCTGTGTTTCTGTATTGGAGGTGGCTGGATAGCAGAAAGGGAGACCTCCACTGCTGGAAAACATCTGACCCACTGAGGTGTCATCTGGCAATGACAGATTCATGCACATGCAAATGTGGCCAGACCTTCTTATGGAATTCACGCACACAAATCTGTGAGAAATTGATATGTGATTCAGTGAAGCAGCTGGTAGGTATGCAGTTTGTATTTGGACCCAGCTAATCATATTTCATGACTAACAGAGAGGTTAAAGGTGCAGTTCACTGGTAGAATTTGTAGTAGAATGAGCCACTAACGAGTAAAGAGGCAATAATCTAAATTAAGAGATGCTGAAATGAATAAATAACATGCAAAAATATTTTGCAAGACCACCATTGAAATTCAACATTGAAAAAAGGCTCTTTGTTATGTTATTAATGCAGTATGAGTTATTAAACAACTTCTGAGGGAAGTAAAAAGCAATGGAATGAAATAAAAGCAAGATTTGAAATAAAACACAACCAAAGGAACCATATAATATCGTAATGAAATCCCAAATTAATAAGGACTTCTTGCAGTCTAATGCAAACTGGATGAATTTTTCCAAAATGTTTAATTAAAAATAAGGGGCATTCACTACATTGTGCAAGCAGTTTATCGGTGCATGATGTGAACAGCTCTTCCAGGACAGTTTTACAGATGCAGGTCTCTAGGTCTTTAAACATTATTAAATCCAGTTTTTGGTTCTTACATAAACGTAACCGGTACTTGTTTAAATCAGCAACAATCCAATTATATTCCAAACACAAGTAAAAATAATAATGATGATTAAACCACTTTATGTGTTAATTCTTCTGTCCATTCCAATGGTCAGAGAAGCTGAATATGAGAATTCACCCAATAGTAAAAAAAAGATCTTTTTCCAAAAACAACAAACAAAACAAAACATGAATTTCTTTACATTTGCATGAGTGGTTAACTTATATGATGGAATAAAGTGATGTTTTCTTTTAAACGCAGTGGATAGTTTGCCTTGACATTGTGAGACATTCCTGTTCTCCTCAGGATGAATTGTAATAACTTTGGTGACCCCCTGATGTCTCATCGACTATCATCACCTGACTGACCTGACCTGACCTGCAGAACTACTGACATTCCCATCAGCCACATAGTTTATAGTCAGTGCCAATTAGCAGAATGAAGAAACGTGCTACAAGCTTAATTACAGTGCGGAACGTGGAGAACGTTACACCTCAGCATTGTCACTGTTAGCATGCTGTCGCCATGCTCAAAGCAACACTATCCTTAAGCAGAATCTGGTAGAAATGCTAAATGTGACTGTAAATTAGTCTTGTTGAGATTTGTGTGAAACTCTGGTGACAGTTGGATGTTTCATGTTGGATTTTTTATTTTCCTGCATGAAACTGAGACAGACCAGTTCACCTGCACAGCTGACTATCAACTGCAGCAGCTCCTGCAACACAGTCCTGGCTTATGCCTTTCAAGGTCTTCAGCCTTTTGTGTGTGTGTGTGTATGTGAGAGAGAGAGAGTAATTTATAGCAGCGTCTCCCTTTGTAGTAATTCTGGCTAGATCCACACACCGAGACAAAGAAAGACACAGAGAAAATAAGACAGGCAGGTACTGTATTTCCACCCCATGCACCCCAGGCAGACTGGAGAGCGATCCATCACTGAAAAAAGCCAAGAGTGATGAAACCAAAAAGCATTCAGGTTGAATGGTTGGTTACTACATCAGGAGGCATCAATTATATAAACAACATGTTGTACCATTGTATTTGTGTGTGAGTGGACCGGGTTGAGTTACAGTATGCTGAGCAAAACTTTTGTCCAGCTGACTGAACTAGTTTTTAGTACAAGCGACTTTCTCATGTTGACGAACAACTTAAGGTCCATCACTACCACCTGGTGGACTGTTGGCTGTAGAGATAGCCAGATTGCACTCTATGGCTTGACATGCAGACTGTGATTGGTCAATGAAAATGTATGTAAGTATAAATTAATAATAAGATTCACAAATGGAACAGGATTCATAGGTTCACGCATTAGGGCAGTTTTGATTGAGATAAATGTCTTGGCGGTGAAAGGAAGTTGCAGGAAGTTGTCTGGACCATCTTCAGATATTCTCTCATTAGTTTTTTGTTTTAGTTGTTTGTTTGTGTGTGTGTGTGTGTGTGTGTGTGTGTGTGTGTGTGTGTGTGTGTGTGTGTGTGTGTGGGGGCATGAAAAGTTCTCAGTGGGGAAGCTCTCTCTTTGACCTCATCTGTATTCATAATCTTTTTGCTTTCAAACTGATACATTGACAGGAGGTCTATTCGCTGGTTGGACCTCCCGGTGTGCCCTGTACATCCAGCAAATGGTAAGATGGATCCGCAGCATCATTTGGTCTTGGGAGGTGTGTTATTTAAAGCATGAGATACAACTGGATGCGCCTGGTTTTGGCATCTCATGCTGGCTCAAATGCAGTGATTACTTTTTTGATCCCCCTCAAGTATGAGGTAACCCCCCCCCCACACACACACACTTCAAATATTGTACTCTTTGCATCACTTTCTATAGTATGTGTACAGCTTTTCTAACATAGAACTATAACTCCATACAGCTATCAAATACTGAGTTTCATCTTTGGCTGCAAGGATGAGAATTGCCCATTTTCAGGAGTGTTACTCTGGCAGGTTGGTACAAGATACTGCAGTGATGATGTTTCCATCTCCTTGTCTCTCTCCCACTCTTTCCCTCTTTCTGCGATTCTTCTATCTTTGTCTTTATTATTAGAAAATAACCTACATGAGTCAACGGCCAACTACAAGTGAAACTGCACTTTGCAAATGCAATGAGCTATTCATGTGCTTCCTCACAAATTCTCATATACAATGATATACCATGGTTTCAGAAAGCATTTAGATTTCTGCGCACTGTATTGTAGGTTAGATTTTAAATTGATAAAATCATCAGTTGAGTGCAAAAGTTAGCATCCCCTTTGTTTTAAGTGAAAAAGAACATTATTTTTACATCAAAACAATATGTAATGCACATTTAGCCAGTGCTAGTATACATTCATTGTGAAAGGTAAGGAAAGGGTATAAAATTAAAGTTATTTTGGACTAAGTGTAACAGGGGTAAGGGCTCACACCACTCTGGCCACGGAAAGCCATGTGCGCTCTGGAACAGTAAGAACATTCTTGTATTTGTCTGCATTTAACCATAAAACATTCCCTCAACTCTGACCAGTCTCCCAAATGCTGCTTATGATGTTGCCACTACCATGCTTCACTTTAAGGATGGCATTCACCAGGTGATCAACAGTGCCCGATGTTTGCCACAGTTCTGCCATGGTTACATTATTGTCTCATTGGATTAGAGAATCTTTTTCCTCATACTCTCTGAGTCCTTTAAATGCCATTCAAACTCAAAATGGACTGTCATATTGCCTATTACTCAAAGTGTCTGTCTAGCCACTCCACCAAAAAGGCCTGATTGATTGAGTGCTGCTGAGATGAACAGCTTCAGAAATGGGTTCATACCCTTGCCCTGATGCATGCCCAGCCACAGTTTCATTGTTGAGGTCTTTGTCCTGCAGTTCAATGTGCCTCAGCTGGACTCAAGTTCTGGAGGCTGTTAGATAGTGAAGCCACAACAATGGCATGAAACATGCTTTTTGGGGCTTTTTTCTGAGATGTTTAGGTCTCAGGGAGTCACGTATGGTGAGTCACTGAATGTAAACACAATTGTAACCAGACTCTGCAGGACTTCTTGGCTGCACCCACTCGCAACCACACTCCACTATAACGTGGACCTGTCAGCTCATCCCATGATATGAAATCACGTTACGAGTCCTTGAAAAGCTGAACAAAAACTGTCAAAAGACAAAACTGAGTTCCACCTCATGCAGACATATTATTTGCAGTGGAAAGAAGTTTATTTAATTTATTTATTTTGTGTTATATATTTTGCTTATTTTCAATTCAGTTTTCAAGCTTGTGAACACACACACACACACACACACACACAAACACACACACACTGACATACAATGCTGTTTAGCACATGCAGTGTAAGACCAGATGTGATTGCTGAGGAACCTTGCCTCAGGTGCTTGTATGTGTCTAAAATGTGTGACTGCAGGAGACTGAGATACAGATTGACAAAGAACGTTGGTTGCTCAGTCCTCCATTCATTACAAAGGCTCAATATGCCTGCATTATTGCAGATGATGCACCTGGAGACGGTCAGTATCACTGTTCTTGCCGTCACTTGTGAATAGCTATACAGTTTTGTGTGGATCAGCTTCTCTTGGTGGCTGCAAAACACTTCAAAGTTGGATGCAGGATGCACACAAACACACACAACCAGCCAGACACAGACCTTTTTTAAAGTAGGACAAGAGAGCATGGCCCCCCTCTTCCATATTATGCCAGCAGTTCTCAAGTCCCAGCAATAGTGTACAGAGCACCCATGGGAACCTATTACAAGTGACACCACTAGACTCCATAACTTTAAAGCAACACACAATGAAAGTGAGGGAGTTTTACAGAAAAAAGATGATGCACAGATGAAAAGTAAAGAAGAAAGAATGAGGAAGTAGGGAAATGAGAGGAAGAAATTGCCACGGGGAAGAGGAGCAGAACAGGGGAGGGAAGAGAGAAAGAGAAGCTTGCGGATGACTCAGGAAGTGAGAGAAGTAAGACTCAGACAGCATCGCCTTTGAAACAGAGATCTCACTATACCACCGTTAAGAAAACCCCTAGATATGTCAGCTTTGCATGTTTAATTTGATCCAAACAAAGCCGACATATTGCCGCCCCACTGTGTGATTTTGATATGGCATGGCATTGTGTGACGTGTAACACGTGTTACGTGTTGACGTGTTGACGACTGTCCAACCGTGCAAGCTCTCCCTTTCACCAATGATCCAGTTCAGAGAGTACCTGCTTTGCTGGCATAAAGGCAAAACAACCCCTACATACACACACATTTTGTGTTTGTACCCTTTATACAGAACAGTGAGGCGCAACAAACGTGCAACATTCCCACCGTGATCAGGCTGTGTAAGAGAGGCTAGTTAGATCAGAAAAAAGAACTGATCATTCAAGATAAAATGGTTCAGGAAAAGAAAAAAAATGCTTTTTGTTGAGAATTTATTTGGATGTGACTGTGTTGAGAACTGAACTGAATCCTTTTTAATTTCGCTGAAATGTTGTATTTCTTCAGCAAATTGCAGCAAAGACAATTTTTTTCTTCTTCTTTTCTTAGTTTTTCTAAAGCCACCCTCGTGTCATATAATGGATATCTTTACTTTACTTTAATTGATGGTAATTCCGATATTTTCTGCTGTTCCTCCTAATTTCCACAGAGATCACTGTACTGTAATTACTTTATTTCTTTCCATTCCTTCTGTGCTCTATAATTAGCCTTTTGACACACAGAAGCTGTATAGTGGGTGTGCATTCGGGTATGTTTGTGTCATACACAGTGTATAATTGTGTTCTTCACATGTGCATTTCTGTGTCCTACGGTCTGTCTGAATGTGTCATTAACAATCTGTCAAAGTGTGACTGTTTATCTTGTACAAGTACCTGAAAAGGGTTTGTGTTCTCATGTTACTAGTGTGGCTGCAGCAGTGCCCCCCCCACACACACACACACACATAATTGTGTACAGTTGTTGAGAAAGTCATTAATGTGACAGATGAGCTCAGAGCTCATGGTAGTTTTTCTCTTCCCTCAACAGGCAGATGTCTCCTCTTGATCTCCGTCTGTTGCCTTTTGTCTCGCCGCGCAGAGCGTTTGGCGGGATATTCTCCGAGTCAATTAGCTAATGAGCAGCTAACGAGTAGATAAGGCCAATTAAGATAATAGCGATTGTGATGATGGTAATTATGACAGAGAGATCGGTGAGCCACCAGGTCAGCTTCAGGAAGTAGGCATGGATGAGAGGCAGAAACAAAACAAAAAAACACCTCCTCTGAAAATAATGGGTATAATTGCAATAGTGCACAATTAAGGAGAGATGCCAAACATCTTTTTAGTGTTTGAAGAGCTGCTCACATTAACTAACGCATACACTTTGATGGGAAATGCATTTCACATGCGGTGACAGATCTCAAGCTGCAGAAAACAAAGCTGAGCAATTAGCCTGAAAATGTGTGCAAACAAAGATGCATGTGCTTTAAAACTAATCAGGCACATGTTAATTTGTCAAGTCCGCCATATAGGGAGGAAACAAAAAAGGAGTTTGACATTCTATGTTCTCAGTTTGCTGTGACTGACTGCAGCGGCCCAGGCATCAGTCTGGTTTTGAAAGCTAGTAATGGTGATTGAGTTCACACCAACACACACAGTGTGTGTGTCTGGCTGAAGGGCATTGACTGTGTGCTCCCCAGAGGGTAACAAATGTGAAATGATCATTTCTTTCCTGCATAAACACCCGCACACATAAAGAGCTCCAATAGAAAATAAATAGCCCTTCAGTGAGATGGCCACATTCAAATAGTGGAAGCTTATTTAAACAACATATCAAGTACAAAAAAATGTTTTATTATCTGGCATCAACTCCACTCCTGTGAGCATAGACACACTGATCTGTTAAGCCATAACCTCCACTCTAACTCTCATTGCGACACAATATTTGTCTGAGGTTAGAAAGCAAATATGACAAATACTGACTTTAGTATGAAATACTGAGCAAAGCAGTGAGAAATCATCCTCTTTACCTCTTCCTACCTCTATTCTTCATTTATTTTGTTTGGTATTCACCCACCTCTCCTCTCCCCAGTTTGGTATAGCCAACCCCATTCTCCCTTCAGTGACACGATTTTTAGGAACAAAAATCTGGTAAATGTATCTGCTGATGGAAACAAGTTTGATGAGCATGGAGTGAGAAAGAAACCTTGGAAGCAGTAAAGCCACATGCTATAAAATCACCTGACCCGTTACAAAAATAGAAAGAAATATTGATTAGTTCTGCTTTATGGAGGCCATTCAAATGAGGCTTCAACAATGAAACAAACTTGTTTCAAGGTTGACACTCTTTTACCTTTCAAGTTCCTTTTTCAAATCTGAGGTGTAAATTTTATTTTAAAGTGCAAAGGCAACATAAAAACTAATGAATTAAAATGAACAAAACGTAATCACATACAGCAAAGAAAAACATTTGAGTCAGACGATGGCAAATATGCATTGCTTTACTTCCTTAAGTGATAATGCACAACAGGACACCTTGCTGCTACTTAGCATTTTCATTTTGTTAAGCATTTATTCTTCATAAATTAGCCTGTCTTTCCTGTATGCACACTTAAAATGTTATTTTCTGTGCTGTTTTTATGGAAACAACACAGCAGCCAAATTAAATTCAGGATGAATGTCAGAAAACAGAGAAGAACTCTGAGATTGGTGCTCGCCTGTGATGCCACATCTAATCTAACAACTCTGCAGCAGTTCCCAGTAATAAATTGGATGAATCATTTTGTGGTTGATGGCACAGAAAGAATACAACAGCACAAGCTAAGATGCCCTCAAATACACAAGACTATGGAGGGCTGTAAAAGTTTTCAAAGAAGATAAATGAAATCTCTCCGTTGAGGAACATGGTGGCTCCAATTTCCTGACAATCAGAGACAACTGGAGAGATTTAGAGGGATGCCTATTTATGTAAATGTCTGTGATGAAAGAGAAGGGGAAAATGTATGCCCCCCCCCCCCCCACACACACACACAGTTAAGAAATAGCTGCTTTTGACCACAGCACAACAGGCACTCCCACCTCGTAAAGATCCAATAAATGTGAAAAAGGTAAAGTTCAACTCATGCAGGTGCCATTTCCTCCACAGCGATTATCATCCTCCACCACGCTCTGATGGCAAAAGCAGATAGACGGCCTCTGCCTTGTATGTTTACTGCCCATATTGCTTTTAAAGAGACGCTGTCCTTCAAGGCTCTCGAGGATGGCCCTGACATTTCAAGGGAACGTTTTCTGAAAGATGGCGTCTTTATTGTGATGTCTATTGAAAGTGACAACAACAGCACGCATTCACTGGCTCCCCCATTCTATCTAACTTTGGTGCAGATAAAAGTGCTTGTCTTTGACCTCCTGTACTTTACTTTCAATCTGGATTTTAAGGCCTTTTATGAACACTGCCTTGCCTTTAGAACTGGAACATTGGGTGAAATAACTTGGGTAAGAGTGAAATGATTTGATTTAAAAAGTTTTTTTAAAAAAGGAGAAGAAAAAATCTGACCAAACAACAACATATTCTGCTTTTTATGTTTTTCTGAAAAGCTCTGCCAAGGAGTGAACAAACTCTTAGATTTGAGTAATTTAGCACCAGCTAAACTGGATCTTTCTACTATAGGGGAGAAGACATGACCGATTATGGGGTACCATTTGGCATCCCCAAATCAGTTCCAAAGAATCTTCACTTGAAGCTAATGAAGAGTGTCAGTGAGAATTAGCTGCACCGGGGAGCTAATACGCCAAGGAAGAGCACCTGACAGTCATTTACCTTCCACCTTCCTATCATACAACAAACTCCCTACTCTCCTCACTGTTCCTCTCCTCTTAGCTCATTCTGGAGCAAATAGACTCTAAAGACAAGCTCTTATCTCATCCTTTAAAACCTTGGCGTAATTGTCCTCCTTTGCTCTAAGATGGGAGTTCACACCTCTTCCTTCACATCTCGGTTCTTTTATGTGTCTGATGTAGTGGTGAATCACACTCAGCCATTTTTATGCCCCCCTTAATAGACACTCACAGTAATTGCGCCGTTAACTTTGGGGACTTCTGGCACGGATGCTCATGAAAGACTAGGCCTGTGTTTTGGGGATTGGATGAAATTGAATGGCGTGGCTATTTTGAGCTTCAGCTGCTGTAATAATGATATGCAAAGGAGGCGAGCTTGGTATTGCATATATTACATGACAGTTTCCAGTTTCATTCAAGTGCTGTCACCTAACTGCATTCTCTAAGAAATAGATCCAGGCTTCAGAGGTTTTTGCGTAAATTCAGAGGAGGCAGCTAGACAGTTGCTTTATCATGAACTGAAATGAAATAAATCTGCAAGGCAACATAGGGATGCCAACATTTCAGAAAAGCGATGAAAGTAGTATCCTCTGGCTCTCAGAGTGTTCAGAGCTCATATACAGCAGTACCAGTCCTGCTACGTGACAGTAGCAGACACACTCTCCCTGGAATACCAAACAGGCTTTGATTTAAATAGCAAGTTTCTCTAACTCAACGTGAAATGGCCAATCTCCAACCCCTGTGCACCTGCTTTTCTGACCCACGCTGGGGGTTAAATGGCTTTAACTCCAGGGGCAAAAAAGGAAGGATGGAGGAGAGGTGAGTCAGAGGGTACAAGGGATTGTTGGCAAGGAGCCTGGGGTTGGGGTGGGTGGGGCGGGTGCAGTTTGCGGGTGCTTCGGAGGTGGTGTTGAGGCTGAAGCGCTGGTCAAGCAAAGCTGCATGGTTGTCTGGAGTGACCCACCACCATGGAGGGTCCTCCGCCAGCTAATTTCATCCTCCACTGAGCAGGGGAGCAAGGGGAGCTGCCCCTCCCCCCAGGGCCATGTCAAGCCCCTTCTTATAGGCTTGAGACTGACACAGTTCCCTGAGGGCTGTTGGGCAGAGGTGTGTTTTTGGTTATGGCGGGGACTTTTGAAGCAACGTGGTAGGTTGGGAGTGACGTGGGCAAGTAGAGGAAAAGAAGATGATGTGGCAGAACTGAAAATTCTCGAATGATAATTGTTTTCATTAGAAAATGTTTAACTTAAATTTTTATTTTAACTAAACTTCTGGTTATTCTATTATATTCCATTCTTTCTGAAATACTGTATTAAATAATGCTCAAATAATGTCCAGATCTCAAATAAACCAGCTGGCACAAAAATGGCAAACAGGAGCAGCATTCGGTATTATGTACTCATCTATCAGTATGGCTGCTCTCATCCACAAATGAATTTCAGTTGTGTCTACTTTGCCTTTTTTGTAGTGTTAAACATCTGCCAACGGAAAATTGGGTTCAGTAAGGAAAAACAAAACAAATGTTTTGTGCTGTGTTATTCCTGAAGGTTTGTGAGTAAAATCTGTTTTTATTTGTCCTAAACAGCCGATGGACCAACTGAACAGACTGTACAAACAAATTGAATTGTGAATGAGAGAAACTCAGAGTGATAAGTATTGCATCACTATGTTTCCAGGAAGGCTAGTGGCACTCCAGGGACGTTGAACCACAATTTTTCATCCAGACTGAAATATCTCAACAACAGTCAAGTAGTTGAAATCTTGTGTCACATTGACTGTTCCCTGATGATGCAGCCTTGTGATTTAGCTGATCCCCTGACTATTCCTCTAGGTCATATGTGTCAAACTCAAGGCCATATCCGGCCCATAATACAATTATATCCAGCCTGCGAGATCATTTTACATTGATCTATTATTATTGTTATTAATGGCCTGCTGATATGAAGCGCTGATAACACACAAACTACAGATCCCATAATGCAGTGCAACAGCTGCCTTGCTGAACGATAGGTTACCTGGGACCATTCCCGCATGATTCAAGTCAAGCGTCTGTTACTGTCTGCAATGCTATTGTAACGTCAAAGCTAGAACTTAACAATGGTGAAAAGAAAACTAGATTCTGAAAACAGAGACTTCAAAACCAATGGGAGGCTGAGTATATGTTTATTGACTTTGCTGGTAAAGTCTTATTTGTGGAGCTAATGTGGCTGTAATTAAGGAATATAATCTAAGACGGCACTTTGAGACAAAACATCAGGACAAGCCTAAAAACCTGAATGCAGACCAGAAGCTACAGAAAGTAGAAGAGTTAAAGAAGAATCTGACATCTCAGCAGACGTTTTTCACCAGAGCCAAAACACAAAGTGAAGCTGCTGTGAAAGCTTTATTGTGGCAGAAGAGATAGTCAAATCAGGCCGGCCATTTACCGAGGGAGAGTAGAGTACCGAGCGAGCAAAGAAAACTGAAAGTTTTGATTTGGTATTTTTATTTTTTGCCGGAAAGCACAAATTTTATTTATATTTAAAGTTTTTTTGGACCATGCTCATATTTTGAATTTGTATGATTTTGACAGGAACATTTTCATGGAGAGCAGAAGTATTTAAAGATATTTAAAGTTTAAGTTTATTTTTATAAAATGGCAGAAGAGCAAATAAAACTGAATGTTTTGGTTTGTTATTTTTACTTTTGTGGAAAAGCATAATTTATTTCATTTTTCCTGTTTTTTTGCAAGAGTTCATAGTTGTAACTTTTCTAATTTTGACAATAGATATTTTCATAGAGAGTAAAGTATTTTAAGTTATATGAAGTTTAAGTTTATTTATTGTGGAATAATATTCCTGTAACATTTACTTTTAGTGTGTTCAATAAATACTTATCCTGTTCGGCCCGTGACCTAAAGTGTGCTTTGAGTTTTGGCCCCCGGTGCAATTGAGTTTGACACCCCTGTTCTCGGTCCACCATGAGTTTGTCATGTGTGCTTTTGAGTGGGATTTCTGAAAAACAGCTCAATCCCTTAGGATGATTTGTAGATCTATATGAACTATTTTTATTGTATGTACATTTTGTGTATCACCCACCAAATGACCTGCGAAACTAATACTAACCCTTACCCTGTCATCTTCAACTGTAGTTGGTGTGCAGTGTTTTTAGCATGCTATATCACTAAACAAATAGCATGGTGAGCTTCGAGCTAAATGCAAAGTGAAGTTAGCATTTAGACTCACAATTGTGTTGCTGCACCGTAATAAAGCTGGCTCTATCATGATGAGAAATACAAATGGAACTATTGAGTCCCTTTTAGCAGAAGCAACTAAAATTGAAAACCAAAGTCAGTCAGAACAAGCACAGATCAGACAACAGAGTAACTTTTTGATAAAATATAAAAATAAGAAAAGTAAAAGGGAAAGTATATAATAAAGGCCTGTCTCTTTTATATCCCCATTACAAATAAAGGCCTCTCGCCTTCTCTGCAGATTAGGTAAAGCGGGGGGCACTATTTGAGAACTGATATCATTAAATTCTCCATGTAATTTGACTTAATTCATTATAATTTCACTCCTTGAATTGGGGGGTTAGATAAAATAACAGTACCACTCAAACCACTGAGGTGTCAAATGTGGTTGAATGAATTCAAGGTTCTTTTCTCTTTTACCTACAGAGCCAGAGCCGAGCATGAACCTCTATTATTAGTGTTATTAGCCACAGCCAGAAAAGCTCTTAGCCGCATCGACTTGTCCACATGGATCTCACACAGCAAATTGGAAATATATCATGTTCGTCAGTCGTTAGCCCCATCAACTGTGGCAGCCACATTTACAACCATTTCATATTTATAAATAACACAATTAGGTGGATAACCTTGAGAGGGCTCTTGGAACTGTTTTTTATGATAGCCGTCCACGGTAATTACACATTGATTGAGTCCCCTGACAAATCGAGGGGTCGAATGAGAGACAAAGGGCCTTTGTCTCTCTCTCCCCCATTTAGGAGTGATAAGTGTTAAGTCCTGCTGATATGTTCTGGTCTTAGATGACCCCATCAGTTGGAGTTGGAGAGGTGGTATGGCGGCACAAAAAAAGGGGACGTGATATTTCATTATCACTTCACTTCTTTGGTAACACATATACAGTGACAAGGCATTGGTAGCAGATAAATCAGATAGCGAGGTGACGACAGGAGCTAACAGGGGGTTTGATGGTTAACTAACTGCAGGGATTTATTGAACTCCGAGATAACGACCTGGCTGCTCACATCTTTAGTTCATAAACCTGAGTGAAAAATTAAAAGGAGAAGGGGAATGTTTTATGCAGGGAAGGCACTGAGATTATCTGAGTAAGTCGTATAATTTCTAATAACACTGCGATACAATGTCAGAGTTATATACACCTGACTCATCATTTTAGCAGTTTTAGTATAAAGTATAAAAGTATAAAGGAGTGAGGAACCAAAAAATCCAAGAAAACTGACAAAGGTGTCTAAAAATTTACAAAACTTCATGCAAAACATGATTAGTTCAGTGATGTTAAAATATTGTTTCACTTTTAACATACACAAATACTACAGAAAAGTGTCAGAAATAACACAATAATAACCTCACAATAATACACAGGATCTCATACCAACTCATTTTGTGCCTTTGTCACTGAATGTCTATAGTTTTTTCCTTTCTTCTTCATACATAAGTGAGACAGAATGTGAAAATACCAACTCCATAGGGTTAAATAACTTGAAAAAATTTCCACCCTTGGAAGGATGTCATAATTTCACAACAATAACCCAACAGCTTTTAAAAGGACAGTCTTTGTCTCATTTATCTCATATGGCAAGCTATTTCTGACACGAGCGGGGTTCTGGACCAAGAAGTGCAGGAGACCAGAGGCACGAAACACAAGCTCTTTAACTGTCTTTAGGTGAAAAGCAGCGCAGAAATAACCCAAAGAGCAACCCAGGTGGTGTTGGCGGTGCTGGTTCAAACCCTTCGGAGACGGGGACGTGAACGTGGTCGAGGACGAAGGATGAAGGATGAAGGACGAATTTCGAAAGTCGAAGGTCGAAGGTCGTAGTTAGCCAAGGAACGCGGGATGATACTGCAATCATCTGGCGACGAGTGAAGGGAGAGCTGGGTTTTTGTAGGGATAGAGTGATTGCTGCTGATCAGTGTCAGGTGTGGCAGGAGGCGTGGCTGCCACTGCCTGGGGACAGGAAGAACAACAAAGGAGGGAGAGGGAGGCAGCCGAAAAGCAGAACCAAACTGACCCGTCACAATTTCTCTGATATAAAGTCTGTGATAAGTACTTTATATAGTTTATTACTGTTGGTAGAATTCATATTATTGAGTCTGCACTCTGAATGGAAAACAGGTGCCTTATAATTTATAGCTGGTTATGGATACAAATGCACTGGCTGGTGTTGTTGTTATTCAAAGTGCCTTTGTACTTTTGCTTTCAGCCACTTGGTGAAAGATCAGTATAAGAGCTTTTAGATCAATACAGCGGTATTAATAAAATGGTTTGCTGAATGGACTTACTGTATAATGATCTCTCTAACAACAGTAATACAGCAGAATAAAAGCTTCTCTTTTCTATATTTAATTGAAAAACAATCCATAACAATCCATAATATTAAAGTTATAAAAGTGACCCAACATTTATTCGAAGGCCAGAAAAAAATCCAAATCATTAAAAAAACTCACATACAGTCTGAATCCACAACACAACATCTGACCTAAAACCAAAAACTAAAAATGACATTTCAGACAAATGTCATGGAAAATTTCTGGATAACAGCGTTGTTATCTGATCTCCAGCTAGTGACCATAATGTGAAGTGTCAGTTTGGGGTTGAAGGCCGCAACACTGTTTTCAAAGAGGTTACCCTTGATTCATGCAAACACACACACACACACACTCATATATATACTGTATGATGGCTATGATTTTTTTTTTTTACTTTTTAAGAAAAGAAGCTCTGAAGAACTGTACATTTAAAAAGTTTATTACATTCGGTACATACAGACATAAAGAGATGCACTCATATATTGAAATAAGTGCACACACACACACACACACACACACACACACACACACACAAACTCACACTTTCTATTATCTGTAGGACATTTTTGCTTGTGGTGAAATGACCCTGTTGTCATTCATCTTTACATCTCTTCCCTTGAGGCTGGACAGGGGAGAGGAAGAGAGTGTGAAAGATGAAGTGAGAGAAGGAGAGCAAGCGAGACACAGAGGGAGAGAGAGAGAGAGAGAGAGAGAGAGAGAGAGCATGAGAAGAAAGTGCCTGAGACTGCAGATCCGTTACAAAGGCGAGTCATTGATTCTGGGATGGGGAATTAATGAAGCCTCGGCCGGATATGACAGTACAGTGTCAGACGGTGAAGAGTTATGCAGGCTGTCGGGCTCTGGCAGCCATTAGCTTACAGATAGTGTGTGTCTGAGGATGACAAAAGAAGAAGCAGGACAAGTTAAAAAGGCATTCATTAAAAAAGAGAAAGAGAAAGGCAATTCTGTGGCGCAGTGTAGGTGAATCTTTAGGCATCTCTGTCGCTCATAATGGCAGTTTTCACTCACTGTCTGCTCTTATCTGGAACAAACATTCTGCTGTGTTGTTCCATATCTGATAAGTCATGGTTGTGATAAATCAAGTGTAATGTGTCTGTTTTGTTCTTGCTTTCGGCAGGAGGAGTGTGTGATTCAGCCCTTATCAAATGTTCTTTTATGGTGACGATTGAAAAGAGATTAAATGTTACCATCACTGGACTCACTGTATATGCATGAAGTTAAATGTGCTTGTATATTTCTGTGTGGAGTGTGTGGAGGGTTCATAGTGCTGAAATTAAAAAAAAGTCACAGAAAAATCAAAAAAGACATTGATTGTTCTTTACATGGATTACCACTTTTATGTATAAATTTACTGTCATAATGTGATGAAAAACTTACATAAAATGACACTTATTTAGCTTTTTGCCTTTATTAACCAAATAATAACTTCTTTTTCATTATGACATGAAGTTTACATGCCACCACAAACAGAGTGAAGAGGTGCAGTGCATTAAATAGTTGTCCAAAAGAGGGCAGAACACACCTATCAGCACTAGACACAAGGCTCTGTCATTAGTTTTAATGAGGAGGTGCGATGGAGCTTTTTTGTCTCTGAGATGGAGGCACACTGTCCATGCCAAACAGAAAAACAAGCCACCGTCCAGTCATTGGTTTGGAGTGGAACCATGAGAAGCCACAACAGACAGCCTTTCAAGTTTAAACACCGTCACACCCCAGGCACTTGATCGTGTTTCGTTTCGGCATGGACGAAATCTCATTTGTATTGTATCTCACAATTTCAACTATGTCTCTGTGTGTACTGATTTGAAGTCTTATCTGTGTGTGTCTGCAGAGTGAACTTTTGCGTGATCTAATCTGGTGTGTGTTAACATGCCTGCATATGGGTGTGCCTTCATCTCTGTGTGTCATCCTCAGTTACTGGCCAGAGATAAATAATAGCACAAACCCCGGAAGCAGCACCGGCGCACATTCACTGATAGATCTGAAGTGACAAGTGCTGAGGGCAGATTCACTGCAGACACTCTGGCATGACAGTCAGTGCGCTTGTTGGAAATTCAGTATTACAGTATTACAGACTCAAAGTTAGCAAAAGACATCTTTGATTTTGCTCTGATATTAATGCCAAAATGTCATTAAATTACATCTTACAACATCAGAGCTGTGGAAAAAAAGTGCTCCAAATTCAGTTGAGAGCTGCATATGGCTGTGGGACGGCTTCAGACCACAACACTTCGACAACCAGCTTCGAAACTCTTCACTTTGGAGTCGATAAATACTGAGAAACATGCCGTGGGATCAAGGATTTTGCGTCTTGTATTCTCGAGGGCCGTGTCGCTGAGGAAATGATGAAGTCCCCATTTTCTCTTTCTGTCCTACATGGAGGCTCAGCGACAGAGTCAACCCAGCCAGTCAATCATCATTTTCAGGTAATATCTCAGCCACTTTATCACTGGAGGGTATCTGCTATGATTTAAACAGGAACAATTTAAAAGAAGTTTGCTAACAGTCTAATCTGGGTCGAGATGAAAAATGTCAATATTCATTTCTGTCAAGGAAAAATATGACACCTGAGGTTCCCCGGAGAGGAATGAGGGACTTGACGAGCTATTTCAGAATGCACATGCACACTGCTGAAGCCTTGACACACTCACACACACATGGTCAGGTTTCCATGACTTCAGAGGACATAACGTTGACTTACATCCATTTGACACTAAACCTAACCCTGATATGGGGACTTGCTTTTTGTCCCCATAAGGGAGACAAGTCCCTGTAATGTTGCTGTGTTAACAGATTTAGGTCCCCACAACAGGAGGTATACCTAGACCACGCACACACTTCTAACTATCACAACTAAATGCCTAACCTTTAATATGACCCTAATTCTTACCTAAACCTCGTTCTAACCTTCATCAAGTCTTAACCCTCAAAGAGCCCTCTTTGTGGTGACAACTGTCCAAAAATGTCCTCTGCGAGTCTATAACTCATTCACACGCACTCACCTACACAAAACTCTGCACGCCACAAAAACTTTTCCAGCCACGATAGCTGCTCATTGAGGGAATTATCTGGAGGTATTCCTGTCTGACCTGGATTCGAGGGTTATTAGGGTGAAGTGGTTTGACTGCCTGGTCCCCTTCTCCTCCCGCTCTCCCTCCCTCCCCTATGTCCCTCCCTCCCCTCTCTCCTTCATTGCAGGCCATTAATGCGGAGGCATAGCTGTGCCTGCATCTAAATGTTTCATTATGGCAAAAGTGGAGATACCAATTTCTTTGCCCATCTCTCCTCACTTCTCCTGACGCGCTCCTCTTCCACCCACCCTCCATCCTCCCCCACCCCTCCACCCTGAACCGAGGGAGGACAGCAAAGCATGACAAATTGAAATAAATGAGAGAGGAGAAAAGGTGGTGTGGGGACAATGCCAGCCCCGGGCTCCGCTTCTGGTCAGAAAGGAGAAAGATGCTGGGAAAAAAAGGATGGAGAAAGGAGGAAAAAGCCTAAGAGGATGCCGCCAAAAAGATCAAGTGACAAAAGAGGCGGATGGGAGAGATTATTTATCCTAACTATTATTATCATTTCCTCACCACCTGTCCTCTCCCAGCCCACTGTCGGCTCCTCTGCTCTCTCTCTCTGCTCTGAGTAATGAGTGGCAGTAATTGGTGGATCTTATTGACCTTTCCAGCCCTTCATTTCCACACGTGTGTCTCTGTATGCATGTGCGTGTGCCACAGGTTCCTGCTCGGGTTATGTACATTACAATATTCTGTCTGACCCGATCCAGCTCAGAGAGCACTTTTAACAATGTTTTGCGATGTACTTTGACAAATTGGGCCGACCCTGTCAGAGGAGAGGATGAAGGCGATGATGGTGTCTCGTCAGAGGGCTAATTGTGTCAAAGCGATTCCACTCTGGTCAGCTCTACCTCCTGCTCATTAAGAAACTTTGGGTAGGATTTGGACTTTTTAAATGGTAACTCCTTGTATGAATTATTCTTGTTTTCCTTTTTCACATTGTGATTTTTATTGAAAGTAATTGCCCTTCTTTTCTATATTAAATTTCAGCTTCTTCCCCCACTCATGAACAATACATCAATGCAGACATACAAAATATTATAAACTAGCATGCCAGATTTACCCCAGTATAACAGGTCCATTGATCTACGGACTGATCAAATATCCGTTCATAATGTCAGTTCAAAAAGGGAAAAAGCCTAAGATCAACCTTCTTTGAAGCTATTTTTTGTGTTGACTTTATCTTAATGCCATTTCATCATTTGACAAAAGTTGCTTTCTGACCATAGACATCTGATGTTTTTTGTAGAATAGCATTTATTTCTGTGTGTGAAGTGAGAGGAATGTACAGGCGAGTGTTTTAGCCTTGGGAAACAGGGATCTGACTTCAAACTGAATGTGCAGAGAGAGAAGTAAGACTTTGATATTTAAATTGTACAAGCACTGGAGAGACCATCTGCATCCAATTTGTTTTCATCTTTATTGTCTTAAGTATACTCAACAAATACATTCAGGAGGTTAATGCTCGCCGTGCTGTTTAGAGCAACTTGGGAAAAACCTTCCTGTTTATCAAAGGACAGTTTGTTTTTCTGTGGTTGAGAAATCTAAGAATGACTCCACGCTACTGCTAAGAATGATAACATGATTTCCATGACAACACTGACTATACCATAAGACTATTTTGGTGATAAGAAATACAAACAGGTAAGAAGACAAGTCTGTGGTTAAGAAGTCGGGAGACACTTTCCAACCTTAGGAATTATCTCTGTGACATCTAACATGACAGATATCCAAACCTTTGCGCCTTGTCCTGGACTGCTAATGCACCTGGTAGACACTGTGTAAAAGCATCTGGGTGAACCTGGCTGGCTCATCTTTCTGTAGTTCTGCAGAATTAATCCAGCAACACATTCAAGATCAAACATGATCTTGAATGCATCAGCCTTGCCTCTCTCGCTTCTGGCTCCCCCCCTTGTGAATATCTTCAATTCATACTTCACAACGTTGCACTTTCACACACACACACACACACACACACACACACACACACATTCACACAATGCAGAGCTGCAAACTGATCACACATTAAGTGTGTATATTTTGTTATAATAGCTACAATGCAGATAGTCAGACTACAAGTAAGCACTGGCAGTTGCAGCATCAACCTTAAAACTAAAACTAACCAACAAAGATGTGGCAGCTGTGTTGCTGCCTTCTATATCCCTCATTGATATACAAGAGAGAGCAAACGCACAAAAACTTACAAATTCAACCCCATATCTTAGCAAAGTGCAAAAATAACCAAAAATCATTCATGCACAGGTCTCTCTCTGCATACCTCGGCTGCTGGACAGGACAGCTTAAAAAACAGAAATAAATCTTTGGTACTTGTCATTTTCCATGTCTTTCTCTCACTCTTCACTTCTGCATTTCAGCACTTCATCAAGCATCCTGTAGTTGTGCAAAGCTTTATTGCAAGAACACAGTGGTGTCTTCCATCTCTTTTACACATGGTTCTCCACATCTGGCGGAAACACAATCAGGGACTTCATACACACATGGTCTATCTTCATTTTTTGTGGCTTAGCTGACCATTGATAGAAAAGACACAGAACTGTAACTGGGCAGCTCCATAGCCCACTCAAAATCCCACATTTTCAGAAACAAGTCAGAAGTCTACAAACATACACATAATGCAAGTAAGAGACTCACTCTGAAGCACGATGGCCATGCAACCCAGTCTGTTCCTCCCACTGAAAACTTAATTAGCAGACAATAAGGTACTATTCAGGAAACTCTGATAATGACAAGTGTGCGATGACACTTTGTATGCTGGATACAAATCACAGCCTGATATAACAGTCTTATGTATTCAGTGTGACAGGAAGAGAGGAGGACTGTATTTTTGGACCTACAGGAAGGTGATTGTAGCCTGTCTGTGAAAATGGCTTCACTCCGAGACATTTATGGCACCATCCCTTTTCCTTTACATCTAAATGCTCTGCAGTAACAGCTCGCGCACTGGGCGGACTGGTGTAAATGTGTAGTATGGGCTGGTCGTACCCTGCTACTACTGTATTCCTCACACCACTGTGGGCCATGGGCAGATTCATGCTAGCAGAGGTAATAATCGATGTGATTTACATGTGACATCCTCTTATGTGTTCTGCAGAATTAATCCCAAAATAATTTTAAGCATATGCCCCTCATTAAATATGCTGTTTATGAATTAAACTGTAATCAGTCAGATTCACAATGTCACTTTGCATATTAATACTACAACTGATGACTGCCTTTGGGCTCCACACTCCTGGTAGCTGTACACACACACTGATAGCCCATGTGTGTATGTTAATCAATTGCAATGTCGGTTGAATAATGTTTTCACATTGTGGGGTTTATATAAGGGTTGGGGTTATTAAGCTGGGGTAATTGTTCAGGAAATTAATTAATGTAAGTCAATGTAACGTTCCCCTAAACTACAAAAAAAAATTGCATGCATGCACAGTCATACACTTTATCAACAGGCATCCTCAGATTGTAGCAGCTACGAAGGCAGAAATAATTTCACTGGAGTCACAGGTTTTCTGAGTGCAAATTACACACATTCACATAGAATTTCAATGAGTCTGTTCATAAAGTAAAGGTGAAAATTTTGGTACAGCTGCAGCTTCCACGGTGCAGTGTGAAGAATGATGGAGGTGGGGGGAATATTATATATTAACTCTTCCCACCCACGACATGTAACTTCTACTTTCTCACCCTCCTTTTCCTTTCACGCCTCCATCTTTGGCCACGACCCTCCTTACTTCCTGTTATTTCACATCTCTGTCTCCCGGTGGCCCTCATTACTTCACCCCAGGCTTCACTTACCTCGCTCTCTTTACAGCTCTCTCTTAAAGACCCTCTGCCATCACTCTTTTTTTCTCTCTTACAGCTGTTCCCACCTCTCTGCCTTTGCCTCCACCCTATCCTTAGTGTCACCAGCTGGTCTCCACCGTAACTTTTCCTTGAAGCCTCTGTCCACTTCACTTCCCATCCATGATCCACTGTAATTTCCTTGGCATGCATTTTCCTAGCCCCCTAAACATCATTCATTCCCCCTTTTTGTTATTGATTTCTCTCAGTTTTTTCATGAGCTGAGCCATCCTTACATACACTCTCCTTTTTGTACAACATGAAGGCAACAAGACCAAAGAAGCAGCAGTGGCACAGATAAAAAATATTAATTACCCTGTCCTCAAGATGAAATCACATTTTAAAACACTTTCCATCAATATGCAGCAAGGGATCAGTGCTATTAAACTTAGTCATCCACTTTTTTTCAAAGGTAGAAGCAGAGCAAACATAATTGAAAACTGTGGGACCTTGGAAAGGAAGTACAGCCTGATGCATTGTTGAATGCTGAAAACATATTCTCTGACGTAAAGAAGTATTTCGACACAAACAGGAGCAAAACTTGTGGTCATCTTGTGGTATCTGCACCAGAAGGTAATGGACTCTTCCTTAGCCCACGCCCAACCCCTTCACAAAGTAAAAAAACAAAACAAAACTCAAGCCCCCGTTCAAAAACCAGACAGTCAGATAGTTACAATGGCACTGCAATAAAGTCCATTAAAAACTGCAGTGAATGGAACAGAGGGGGGTGTTTGCATGTGTGTACATACAATGTGTACGTTGCTGTGTCTGTGCACATGTAGGTTGTGGAACTAGAGAGGGATGAACATTTGAACAGGGCTTCTCTTTTAAAAGGATAAAAATGACTTCAGTAGAAGTGATAATTTGTTCCCTGAGTTATGCAATTTTTATTATGACTGAATACGAAAGGTAAAAAATTAATCACCTTTCGTGATTTTCCGACTTTTCATAATGTATTCTTTTGTGTTGACTCTTTGCTTAAATCATTTTTCACTTTTTTTTAAAATGTCAACAGCAGTCAGAATGATTGCCTTTCTCTTGCAGTTATGCAAAGAAATGTCTCTTTTCCAAGGACACCTAAACCATACAGAATATTTACTTATTGTAGACCAACAATAAAACTCACAGCACAAGTGCACTGAGAGTACAGGGTGCAGTGAGGGGGTGGGTGGTGCAGATCGATACATGAAGGTTTTAAAACAACCTTAAAGGTCTGCTTTATTCAAAAATTAAGGGAATTAATGTAATAATTGTTTGACGCAGTAATGTGTTTGTTATATAAATGGAGAAGGCTTTAGAAGCAAATCATTGCAATGATTTGAATTTGAATTATATCAGCAATTGAACACCAAGGTTTAACTTGTAATCACTACTGAATAATGTTTTTAAAGTTGTATTTAATTTAAATACAACTTGATTTACTGCACCCAAATATTTGGCTTTGTAAACCATCTTTCTGCCATTAATAACACAAATATGCCACGCCATCACAAAGGTCGGCAAACAATTTTAAACTTCAACTCCTGTCTTCATTAGTACAAATTAGGACATATTGGTGCACATGATCCAGGAGTAGCAGTATCAGGAAGCTCCATATTAAAAGCCTGCAGCCACAGTAAACTGTCAAACCATTGAACGCTGTCATAGTAACCAGGCATTAATAAAGAGGAAAGACATAACAAGCACACAACAACAATTTAAAAAAAACAACAACACTAAACTGACACAAGCAAGCTCACTCTGGAGATTAACTGAAACTGAACTGAACTGAAAACAAAAAATTAAAAAACTAATGACAAAACACTATACAACTATAATAAGTCTGATGCATGTTTGGAGCAGGGGCAAAAATTAGTCAATGTATCTTCATAAAATCTGGGACTGCAGTGCAGACTTGATTTTGTTGGCATTTGCTCTGCTCCCTTATCCCAACTCTCATCGGGTCCCAGTCAAGTATTCAAACAGGCCACACTAAGAATGTGAATGATGAAACGAAAAGGCCTGCACTAATTAACCTTCACTCTTTGTACAATATCATTAAATGCCTCTCTCAAACACACAGTGCAGGCAGGGTAAGCTTACTGCCATCACAACATTAAGATTGATGCTGCAGCTAACCAAGTTAATGTTAAACAGCTGCAATGCATAACTTTTCTTTTCTTAAACCAAAGCCTCCAACTACGCTGCCTGCTCAACAGGCTGCAAATTCAGATACTGACACTCTGACACAAAGACTGTGACATAGAAAATTAAAGATTCTGGTCCCAGTTGATTAGAATGGGAAAAAGTGCAGCTCTTCCTGTTGAAGAAGCATTATTATCATTATATTATTTGAACACTCAATCAATCAACATAGCCTACATTCTCTGGTGCAAATTTCTAAGCATCATATCTGATCATTTTGGGGGAACAAACCCCAACATAGCTTAGGTTAACTAGAAAATGTACAAGCAGCTATGCATCCTCTCAAAATGTTCTTCAGCAAGAAACAGTCACAACCTGCTTCACTCAAACAGTTTTGGATGAAAGCAACAACACAATCCCTGAACAGAGAAGGAAACCAAACCCTAATACAATTTAGTTTGCAGCTTGTGTGTTCGTTCAATTGTATACAGTATGTCCCAGGGGAAATATGTAGATGTTGTGCAGACCTAGACTGTATATAGTGATGAATAGTTATCCAGAACACTTTGTTAAGAAAATAATTGTATAATGTATTGCATCACAAACAGTACCCACTCTGATTTAAAGCATGGGGTTCCAGCCCTGTAGAGCATTAACTTTGTTGCCATGCCAACTACTGTACTGATAATAAAATGGCTGAAAAACATTTCTGATTCATCTATTTTTGTTATGGCACTATATTCTCCATGGTACTGTATGCTCCATGATGCTAAAAGAGACTGGCAGTGCATTTTAAGGTCATATTACTTGCGGATGGCCCTCAGTGCAAATCAGCAATGATTTTGTACTGTCAGACACAAACACGGGCTAAGATATTGCTATGGTATTTAAAAAAATGGAAATAGAAGGGAAAGGTAAATTTAGATTGCAGCTATGCTCATATACACATGAAAAATGTGTTTTATTAGCTCAGAAGATGACAAGTGTGCATGGCACGCTAACAATTTTACTTTTACACTTTTACTTTACTTACTATGATAATCTGATTCTGTTATTCTTACTTAAATTGACAAGCACATGTGTTTGTATGATTACATTAGCAATGACTGAATTAGGCTTCAGATTTTTACCTATTACCACCAATGCACAGCACAAGTAGTTGAGCTATTGACCACACTGCAGCAGTGAGCCTCTCCAAACTCTCAACAAGCTGAGTTGGCGGAGAAGGTGGGAGGTTTTGTCTCAGCATGCAAGGCTATGATTAATTCCTGGAAGCAGTAAGTACCAGTGCAGATGGTACATAATAAGGTTGATAAAATTAAAAATGTTTTGGGTATTTTTTTTTGCCGGTAAATAAAAATATGAAAATATTATTATGATGTGGACAGATAATGCACTCATATACAACAGCATCCATTTTTTTTAGGTAATATCCCTGTGTATGTGTGTGTTTCCGAACACATACAGTATTTGAATAATATATAATTTTGACAGAGGTTCATCAACCTTTATAAGCAATAAAAGCACTGTCCCGGTACAGTGCAGTCACTGAGCTCAGACAACAGATGTCTACTCACCAGTGGTGAATATTAACCATGTTGAAATACTTAAGAACCATTTGAGGTAACAGCATTTAAGCAAAGAAAATGCTACTTTATTACTACATTACATTTATCTGACAGCTATACTGTTGATACTATTAGTGTCATCCAGCTGTCTGTACAGTGCAAAAAGGAGCTCATGGTAGCCAAAACAGCATGGCCTTCCAATATGATCATGTGTCACTATGTTAAAAAAAAAAAGGTTCAACATGAAATAGTCTCGAGGATTTCTAGCAACTCATGATGTAGACCACTTCAAATTTAAATCCAGATATTTTTGTAACATAAATGGACACAGATGGTATCTTAGCAAAAAATCTTCACTAGAGACAAATGTCATTGCCATAAAACCATGGCAGAATATGTCAAATGGCTGCTCTTGTATCAATAAAAATAATTCTCTGTTGTGTCTCCCCCACACTGGTGAACCTTGGTTAGGTTTCAAAACTTAACATTAGATTAGATTTAATCATCATTCCAGGGCCCTATCAAGCCTGTCTGCCAACCCAGAAATCCCTGTCAGTTTTGTGTAACTGAAGTTCAGTTGAACCTTCTCTATCTTTGTGCAGCTTTCTATCATGTTTTCTGTATCCAGTGTTATTGCACCACATGAAGCAGTACACAGAGGCTGCCCACTGCTACTAACATTCACCAAGGGTTACTTCTTGGCAAACACCAGAGAATTAGCCTTTGTGAATATGCATAAAATTACTTCAACAGACAGAAAAGGGAAAGAGGGAGGGAGACAAAGACATCATCTGTGCAGCTGGCACAGATTTCCTTGGATAAGAGCGAATGTAGACTTCTGTTTGAAGGTTTAGACTGCGGGTGTTTGGGGAAGTAATCATACCAATTACTCTGGGTGTGTGTCTTTATGTGTGTGTGTGTGTTATAATGAACCCATTTGTCTTAAATCTTTTGCTCGTTCATAAAATATAGATGCTACAGATTCCCATTAGAATTGCAATGGTTATTTATTATTTCTGTGGGATGAATAATTCAATTTTAATTTTTGCAAATGCAGCACTCAAAAAGATGAGAAGATAACAGCCATCGTTAACAGCCACTCTCCCTCTCTTTCTCCTCTTCTATCTGACTCTCACTCTTGGTGCTGACGTGACAAAAAATACTTTGTATTTCCACCCCTAACATAACCAGTGACTAACACCATGGGTAAAGGGCTTTACAAGACTGTCCTCCTGTAAAAGATGAGCCCGAAGATTGCGTCTGCGGCACCTTATTATCAACCATACTTGCATTATATTGGGCAACTTGCAATGCAGTAATTATGACAGGACCGAAGGAGGACGTGAGGTAATGGAACATGTAGAGTAATAAAATTTGCATTGGGAGAAGGTTGTGGTGGATGGTTGGCTTGATCAAAACACAGGACTATCACACAGGTGTGTGCTGTTTCTTTCCAATGTAAAACCGTGAATTTTTCCCATTTCCACAGCCTCACCCATGTGATTATTGTTACCATGACAACAAAGGCCTGATACACCTGCCACTGGTGTGTGCCTAGGTGTTGCATAACTGCTACCCTGACTGCAGTGGTCTGGCACACCTCCCCCTGGTACGCTGCTATGTCATATTATTGTCACCATGACAACGAATGTCCAGTCCATCTGCCCCGTTATATTCCCACATGTCATATTTGTGTTACCATGACAATGGATGTCCAGTACACTTGCTGTTGGTATCCTATGGGTTGTATCTGAGGACAGGGTCAAGCCACTGATACAGCCGTTTAAGTTGGAGAAGGTGAGTTCATGGGTCGACGAGTCTTTTCTATTTCTGACATGTGTGTAACAACAGCAGGACGGAGAGCAGCGAGCAGTTTTTGGAAAGCACAGGTTACAACCAAAAAGTTGTGATGACATAAGCAACTGCACTGTCACACCGGTAAATCGTCATGGGAGTCTTATATGCACTGGAACCAATGGTTGTTGAACTTTGTTAAAATCACAAAGGTTTCAGGTACTTAGAGCAAAAGCTGCTGTGGATGTCCACTCATTTTACAAATAGTAAACACAAGGAACATGTTCCATTAGTCAATTAAAGAAATGCATCAGCTGGTGGAACAGAGGCTAGCCCGGATGGGCCACAACCATGACAAGCCAATGACACACAGACATGATGTTGATAGCAAGCTTGTCATCTCACTCATGGTAAGAAAGCAAACAAATGCATTTCCCAAAATGTTAAAGCTGTTTCTTTGTTAAAATAGTTGAAAGATCACAGCAAACACATCTGATTCAACAGGTTTCAGCAGCTTTGGAAATTATGACCTTTCAAAGTGTGTGTGTGGGCTTTTGATAGCCACCGTAGATAGTTCCCTTCTACACCTTTTCTTTCCCATCGAAAATTTTAATGAAAAAAGAATTCAAAATGCCACAAAAATCACCTTTAAAAAATACAAAAAGTGAGATGAAAGGCTATTGCAAGTTTTAACTATGTAGGAATGACAGTTGCAGTGACAGACGCTTCATTCCTACTTCTAACAAGAAGTTTCAACAAAGACAGATCAGAAATTGTAACACAGCATCAGTAACTTCTGAGTCAGATTTTCCTTTTGTTATATTTCTTCTGTCTATCTAAATCTTAGTCACTTCCTAGGATTTTTTATATTCTGTGTAACTTTCATTCACTGCCATACTTTCCTCTCCCTCTTTTCGTCAGTACACGGCAGGTGAGTGTGGAATTTGAAATGGGATGTCTTGAAGAGGCCAGCTCTGACTCTGAAGGTTGAATACTAAAAACACAAACTTTCTCCAAATATCTGACACTTTTTTGTATCTGTTTTTTTTATGACATTCCCCATCTCATTCTTTGTCCGGAGTTTTTCTTTACACACCATCACTCAGCTACTGAAAAGATCAAGCTACAGAAGCACCCAAGTTGCATCCCAGATCTAGTGGTAACCATATAAGCTGCCGTTACTGACCCCCATTATCATTATTTTGCTGTAAAAAATTACTCAAGACAGGGAAAAATGACTCAGTTAAAAAACAACAATAAACTTACTGAAGTAAAAGCTCTTTTATTACCAAAATGCAATGAACAAATCAAAGTATTTTTTCTTCCAAAAGTTGACATGACTTGGTTTGAGGTCTTCTTTCTTCCATCTGACCTTACATGCTTCAGGAGATGTGAGAAGCCCCTTTTAAAGGAGTCAGAAACTAAGCAAGTTGCAAATAACTTCTCCAACTCTCTTTGTTGGCTATTGCACAAAAAGATGAAACAGCTAGCTTTTGCCGGTTTGGTTTGCTTCTTTGTACTCTACTGTATGATTTTTTTATAAGATCAGAGCTGGTACAGTTGGCTGGGGTCCTGGGCCAGGTTTTGTTTCCTCAGAACGCAGTAGACTCAAGAAGATCTCTATTATTAAGATCTTCCTAAGCGCTACCCTCCCTCTAGTGAGATGTTTAAGTATCACACTGACATGGTGGCAAAAGCAGAGCACAAAGCATAATGAAATGATCTTTTCTGCATGTTCTCTAGGTCCTCTAAATAATTTTAAACCCTCTACACTTGGCAGACAAGGCCTGTGAGGCCTCGGATTTTACCATATGTTTCAGCAGTGTTCATGGGGCTCTAACAAGAGCAAGTCTAGGTATCTAAAGGGTAAGTCGTTTTTTATTGACTTTCCAAAATCAAAAATGCAAGAGCCAAAGTGTAAGAAATGGATTTGTCTGTTCTCACAGGCCACAGGGGTTAAACTGGGCCAAAGCCCAGTGGAGTTGAGCTCTGCCTCCTGACATCCAAACAGCACACTGTCAGAGCTCAGCTCCATCACCTTCAGTATCACAGAGTTGTCAACTTTGACACTTTTGGCTTGAAATATCCACTTTCGGACACATGCTACATTTTCACTCATGCAGAATGTAGCTCCTTTTCTTTATTACATAATTGTGGTCATCATGGTAGCACTATCAACACACTTCTCCAAACTGAGAGCAAAGCTCTGTGCAATTTACCCACATGGACCTGTAGTAGTATTTCATAAGTAATTTGAATCCTCTGGTTTGGCATTGTGATCTTACAGGAAGCTTATTAACCTAAGCATTGGGAAGCTTTCCCTCTCCACTGTGACTATGACTGTCAAGTCTTAGCTTACTGTGGGAAATGTTGTTGGAGTTCTCGCCCTAACATTGCAAGGGGTCTTGACTTTACTCTGTCAAGTGCACTGAGATAATTTATGTCGTGAATTGGTGCTTTAGAAATAAAACTGAATTAATTTCCTTGGATCACAGTGTCCAGAGATTTCAATGGATTGGCTTTTTATTTGAAGAAGAAATAGTTCCCATGAATCATGTCCACTGTGAGATCAGTGAAAGTGCTTGAATACCCTCCAACCAAACTGGAAAAAGGAATCTCCCAAATCCTAATTTAATCCCAGGTAATGTAAGCAACCACTAAGTGCTTTGCGTTCTCCCCTCCAAGGCCAAGAGTTAGCATTATTAGCTTGTTTATAATATTATCGCGCATGTTATGTGACAGTCAAAGACATAAGTCACATATAGTTTGCTACTGAGATTTATGTTAAAATGCACAACAATGGTTGCATTTCACTGAACCCAAGAGGGAAATGCATGAAACATGCACAGGAAGACATTTGGAAAGACATTTACAAACTGTACTCTCTTCTTGTGTTCAGGTACAACATAGAACTGTGGCAGTGGCAGGGGGGCATCTGAAGTCAACACAAACCTAAGCAAATGCAAATTTGTGAGCAAGCCGGCTCTCAACCAACAGCAGTAGCACAGCATTACCTCTAAAACTAGCATTGCATTAGCTACATTTCACCACATTTTCGAAGCCGGAGTGAATCTCAATGCTATTAGCTAGTAGTGGGCTTTAGCTACTTTCCAGTGAATGTATTTGGCAACACTGACCTCCACTCCATCTCACTTTCTCTCACTCTTTTATCGACTGAGGAACATAAAACATTTTCCCTCTCCCCTATGATGCTGCCAGTTTCTTGGATGAATGATGCATACTGAGCATGTTAAAGGTTAATAGACCAAGCCAATGGCTCCACTGCTGCACATCATAAAAAACAACCAGATCATCACCGAGGTTGCTGTTTGTCAAGGGCAAGTCGATCACATGAAACAACACCCCCAAAGAGAATGAGAGAAAAACTACTTAGCAAGCAACTTTGTGAACAGTATGGTAAGACCACAATAAAGAAAGGGGTACACTTTATCAAAAACTTAGAAAAGCTTCAGAATTTCATAGTATTTTTTTTTTTTTACTGTTTTAGATAGACAGATGGATGTACAAATAGAGAGTTCTTTACTGGGGGTGGGGGGGTTATCATTCCCCATAATCATCAGTTTAAAAGTTGTTTGTAGTAGCCTCTCTACACACAGTACATGAAAGCAGTGTGTGTGTTTATCTGTGTGGGAGAGACAGTCAGACAGTGTGAAAATACCCTGTAAGTTCCACTCCAGCGGCTCTCATCCTGTCAGCCCTCTGCAAGGCCGGGTCACCTCAGGGTCAGCCCATTTCTGATTATCCCTGATGCTGCCATGGGTGACTGCCTCACTGTGACATCAAGCCTTATTGGGGGGACCGAAGTTCAGGAGCGGGGTCAGACGTAACAAAGGACTGGAGGAGGGAGATGTTAGTTTATGATTGGTTTATGAGTGGCAGTTTGACACAGCCAGGTAGGTAGAGAAAAGGGGATGAACAAGAGGTCAAGGTATCACTTATATGTTGTATTGGATTAGTTGCCGTGGCAATGGATACAGGGTGTGATTAAATTAGAATTTGCATTATATTTATCATGTGTTTGTGTACTGCTGTTGGTTACTACTGCTGCTGCCTTAAATATTATTTTAATTACAGGTAACAAGTGGATAACATACTGTACCATGGAAACATGGTACCATGGAAATTTCAGATAACATCCAGCAAGGTGGAGTTAATTACACCTCAGCAGACCAACAGCTTTCATTTCCAATCTACTGCCATGCTAGCTTGTAGTAAGACCTACTGTTCAATCTTAGGAACAACAGAAACATAATGATTCTCTGTACTTTGATGAAGCATTCAGTTGAAGAGAAGACTGATCAATCAAGAGTTAAATACACACTACATATAGACACCCTTGTACACATGTAGCCTATAAATAAGCTGTTGTTATTTTTCTCATGTAGAATTATCATTGTATAATAGTAGTAGAATTGTCATTATATGTCAATTATCATGTTATTACTGGATGTATTTTTAGATTATGGAAATCCAGAGCAGTCTATATGAGACTTTTTCATTTTATTTCAACCTGTCATAGTGTTCAACTGTCCCACTGTCATGTTTTAACAGTAAGCAAAACAGCAGAACTCTGAAAGTGAAGCAGCTAAATGGAATTCAGCCATCCTTCCTTTCATTATTTACACCTGTGCTTTTCTTATTGTGACATGTCAAAGTGTCTATAGATGTTAAATAATTGCATCAAAGTGGAATTTCATTTTCAATTTGTTCATTCATTTCAATTTATTTGAATTGAAATTTTTTTTTTTCATATTTAAAAAAAACAAAAACTAAAAAGAAATTGTGAAATGGAATTTTATTTTACAAATTGGCAGACTTTGTGCAACTTATGCTGATCCTGAAAATGAACATTTAAATTTCATTGTTATTATGGCAGTATTTTATGAGTTTATTTTAACAGAATAGTATGTTATTTTATTTCTTTATCTTTGCCGTAATTGTGTCTTATCAAAAATAGAAATGAAAAAATCAGTTGGTTTTTTTAGATGTAATTAAGAAAACTCTTAAATCTTGTGCACACAAATGAAAAACGAAAATCAACACAAATGAAAATTTCATTTAAATATTGCCATCCCTGGTCTTCCATTTCTGGATGAGGATACTGACTGTTACCCTTGAGCCTCCATCCAGGAAGCATTACAGTGGCTGACATTATGCCCAAGGTGTGTTTTAATGTTATGAAGTCACTGGAAAATAATGTCTTTGGTCGAACTTCCACCAGATAAATAAAGGTTAAATAAGCAGCAATATATATTTCAGAAGTGTGAGTGAGCTTATACAGTATACTTGCTGTGAAGCAAACAAGTGGTATACAGCTGCCTCTCATTATTCAAACTCTCTCTCTCTTTTGCTCTTAAGTGCTGCTCTCAATTCATTCCCCTTTCTTAATCATTACTGCACTTCACCCCCACTTTGATACGCTGTTGCCTCAGATCTCCACCCACACTCCCCCTCTTCAAAACCTTCATCCTTCTTCTCTCAGGCTTCTCCCCTTTTCCACTTTTCTCTTTGTCTCCTCTTACCCTCTCCGCTCCTCATCCCCTTCCTCTCTCTGTCCATCTTCATCTCTGCGCTCCGTCGCTCTCTTTCTACCCTCTCTCAACTGCACACTAATCAGTGTCTCATCCTTTAAAGCTACTTGTTACAGCTGGAAAAAAGGCTGACCTTCAGTGGAGGAATGTGAGGCTAGTAACCCCCCACCCCCAGTCCTTCTTGGGTAGATAGTGAGTTCAAGTGCTGCTGAGGGTTGTTCAGATCAAATCCAATCCACATCTAAATTCACCCAGAGACTGTTTGAAATAACATGATTCTTATTAAAACTGCCTGAGCACATTGACATATGTCTACAAAACTTTAACACCACATTCTCTGTCATCATCTGTCATAGGCTGACCAGAGTAAAGGAAGGTAAAAGATTAGATGATCACCTGATTAGTGAAACACATTTCAGTCAAGTAATCAAGCCTTGAAAAAACAAGAATGATTTCAGTGGCAAAATATGCTCTGCTGTTCTGTTCTGACTAGAATTGATGTGAGGTTTCAATTTATCCTCCCTATGCATGTAAAGATAAAGAAACTACAATGACACTGCAGCTATTGTTCACGTTTCAAAAGAAGATAATATTACTGTTGGCCATTTTTGTGGAAACAGTACCAAAGCTTCAAGCCACATGTTTCCCAGTTTGATATTTGAGGGCATCTTCAGTGATGTGCTGCAGACTGTCAGTTTCTTTTATAGCCTTGTGTAGATGCTGAAACAAGCTTATCTCCCCCTTTATTCTGGTGGGAAGCACAAAACACAATGGTTCAGTGCAATGGAATGCTTACTTTGCCGTTCTCCCCTGAGACTCAACAGTACACACAACATTAATAAATGAATATAAAAAAAAACAATTGTAAGAATTGTAAAAACCTAACCTTGGAGAAACCTGAGTTGAAGCATCTGTCGAAGGTTGGATCACTGGTACTAACCTCACCAAGTACCCTGCAGATCTTATGTATCATGATGAGTTTGTGCTATTAGACAGTACTGCTCTGGCTGAAGTGCTCTCAAATTTTAGAAACTTCTGTAACTAAACAAATGAGAGTATTGTTGAAAACAAGCACATCTCAGTAAAACTTCTTGGAGTACATAGAGGATAAACATTGATTTTCTGTCTCCTACAGTGCAAAATGTCAGGGATATCTCAAAATAAAATGCATCTGCTTTCATAAAATGGCAGTTCTGTAGAAATGGACATCTATCCCCAACACACACACAATATTTTGTTACAGTTTTCACAATATTAATCATATCACACCAAAGGGTGTAAGATCCAAAATAAAAAAACGGGATAGTTGAGTTTGATTTTGTTGTGTCTCATAGTGATGGGAATTCCAGCCTTTTTCAGTGAGCCTGATCATCTGTCTCTGTCTGCTCCCAAACAATTCCTCATTTAAAATCACTTCTGAGTTTAATAATTCAGCCAAACTTGTGTGTGCACATATATCACTTGAATGACCCCATGTAATTACACTAAACGTTATAATTTCCAGAATACCCATGGTTTACATTATGTTTACTATTAAAAAACATCAAGCACTATTACACAAGAATGTTATGTTGTTGATGTTATATTAGTTAGTGTTTCACCTAAAAACACAAAACACAATTCATTAGGTCCTTATGCATAAATATGTATTACAATTCTAATGCGATTGTGATGTCCATAGCAAATAAAATACAATAAATTAAATGAAAAAACAAACAAACCACAAATCATCCCAAACTAGTAGGGCAGTTTGCTGTACAACAAATGCAAAACAAATTGTAATGCAGAAAAACACAGAATCAAAATGTTTTAACAGTGACAGTTCTATTCTCTGTTCTTATCTGCTGTGTTGGAGAGGATTCTTTCTGAAGTGACTGATGTGGCTCCAATGCACAGTCTCCCTGCCATCACCTTGACAAGTCATGGGTAGACTGAAGCCTCGGTCTCCCACCAGCTCAGCGGGTCTGTGCCACTTTGGATAAGGGGCTTCTCAAGATAGGATCTTACTTCCTGTATGGCGTCTGCTGAGGGATTCCTTTTCGTGGTGTCTCCTGTTGCTCTACCATCAAAGAGCCCCCAAACAGCAGATGTGTGTGACTTCACTCTTTAGTGCCCCTGCCCCTGCTTCTTCCTCTTGGCCTGCTGGTGGTAGAGCTGGCTGGCTACTGGGGCTGCTGTCACTCTTTGAAATGCCTCATCTACAGCTCTGTTGTCATCTTTTTTTCCAGTATGGTGTTTTTTGAGCAATACTCAAAATTGTATTCCATTATGTGAGACTTTCTTTCCATAGATGCACAGAGAGCAGTCACCAAATCTGTCACTTTCCCTGATATTATTGTTTCTTCTAACTATTGGTGGGCTGTTATTGTCTGCAGACCTTTGCACAAGAGCAGCATTTGGAGGTTGTTATGTCCACATTTTTTCCGCTATGTAGTGGCACAGAGACTCAAATTATGAGCGTAGCTGTGTGGGGGTGTTGCAAGGTGTGTCGTGTGATTGGGAAGGGGGGTTACAACTTGGCTCAACATCATGATGGCTGTCAGCCATCGGAGATCATCGATGACCTTATCTCACCTTATCTACCCGACCCTGTTACAATCCTTGTCTATTACACATGCTTGGCGTGCCCATGGTGTTCTTGTAGAGGAGTCAGCTCATAGAGCCGACTCGTTCGCGACCAACACATCACCAGTGCCTCAGGGCTGCAATCACACAGGAACCACTTGCAGTAGCACGGGGTGCTTTTTGTAGTTGTTTTGAACGAGTGTGAAGCACTTTGCATTCTGCTTTTGCGCTCCAGGCGCCTCTCATTTATCCACTTGTGTCGGCACGCTTTTATTGAGGAAGCACCTGCGCTCCCAGCTGAATGTGTTCGTGCCTGACTTTTTTTTAGTTTTTAGCCCAATCTGATGAAACTAGAGACAGACCTTATGTTCTGTTCGGTCTGATCTAAGAAGAAAAACAAAATGGAGGAAATGGTAGGCTGTGGTTCTTCCTCTCCATTCTGCTTAAATAATAGAAAATATTATGATCAAAACAAGTGCATCATGAGACTTCATTAGAAGCTAAGATTTTAGATTGCTAATTACTTTACTTAATATTATACTTTAATTGTTAAGAGATCGACAGGAGCTGACTTTACCTTGTTGCCTAGCAACAGCAAAAGCACACTTGGAGCACCTCTGTTTGTGCAGGCTTTTCAAAATAAAGGCTTTCAGAACAGACTTTGCTTATTTTGCCTTATTCCAGGATGCTGAATGAAACTGCACTGACATAGAGCCAACTCTCTGGCTGAGATCACATTTTGGAAAAAAGACAGATGAACATGAGGCTTGAATACGAGAGATGGCCTTCATGCCACATGGTCCCCTCCTGCTTTAAATATGGAATATCTCCAATAAATATGCTGCTGGTACCTCACACATTCACACGTTGCAGGGCTTTGCCCAGGAAATGTCAGCTCACAGGACAGTCAATATCTGATAACCTTTTTACTCTTGATTGGAATGTTTCACATCAACCACAAGGTTGGGCAGTACTTAGGACAACACTCACAAAATCTATGGTCAACTCAAGCAATGCAAAGTACACAAGTCAAAGCAGCCAAAAGACTTCAGATATTCAAGGGTGGATTTGTACCTCAGTGACAGTGGCTGTGTTTAACCTTGCTTACTGAACTGAGGAAAACCCCACAGTGAAAAAAGTACTGTCTGTATCTATAGACTTTATGTTTATGTTTCAGTCAATACACAACCTGCAATCACAGCATCACATCATCCAATGGCTGATGCTGGGGGTAGTAATCTTACTGTTTCGAGGCACTGGACAGTACTGCATATGCAAAACACACACACACACACACACACACACACACAGGGAGTAGGGTTCACATTAACAAGAACAACGTTGCTCCGCCTACTTTCTTGTGCTGGATTTATCTCGTCCCTGCAGAGCATGAGTGTGAAAATGACCATGACATGAGTTGGTGATGGAATAAAAAGGTTTCTGTGCAAGGGTTAAATGGATGCAAAGGACATTAAGGGCAGCACAATAACTGGACAGATAATAAAATTTGATTGGAAAGATGAAGGGAGGTGGAGAGAGATAGCTAAAAGGACAGGTCTGTTTATATTCACGCAGGCGGATCAAATCACACTACAACCTTCATTTTAATGCAGTTTTTCCACAGTCCCAGTGCAGCCTGCTTTAAGTGCACCATGCTGCACTAAGGTGTGACTACAGCAGATATCTTTCCACTGTGGCCTCACAGCAGGAGATGACCGTACTGACCTACAGCGTTGTAGGACGGTGTCCTACAGAACAGGAAGGACACAAACTGTATCTTGCTCTCATTCGACTGGCCCAACACATGTGGTTGAGCCCGTAACTAGAAAGAAAGACAACAAACAACAGTCAGAGAAGTTTAGGTCAATTTCTATGTTCCTGTTTGCACCTTCTACTATTACCCTGCTTAGTTTGAGCAGCATCAGAGCTGTTTGTCAGCTGTCTTAAGTTACAACTGTTACAAAAAAATGATTCCTCCTGCAGGCTGCTGTGGCTTTGCATTACAGTCAGCAGAGATATAGTAAGATACTATAGTGCAGCACTACATAACATCTGCACAGGGTCCGGGAAGAGTGGGTGGTTTATCTTGAGTTGGCAGAGAAGCCAGAATTATTTGCCAGGGTGTAGTCAAGGGCGCATTAAAGCACCATGGGCCCTGGGGCTACAGTTTCTTCAAGCCTTTTCACAACTCAACTGTTCCCCTTTCCAACCTGCACAAACATCAGACACACTTAATTTGCATACAATAATGCATCAACAATCACTCATGACTGCTATTTAATTTTATGACTGTTGTGGCACCGAATAAAAGTCACATAATCATTTTAAGACCCGAGTGATGCATACAGCAGAGAAATTGCTTCGCCAAAACCGGAGAACAATATCCCTCCCCGTAACACATAATGCATACATATATGCACTTAAATATACACACATGGTACTTGTGAATTGCAGAGAGCCCACATTAGAGAACATTAAAATGTTGTCAGTGGTGGTCAACACAAGAACAAGATGGGTCTGTCATCCAAACTGCCAAAGCCAGTGGTACCTCTGTTTAGCTTAATCATGTCATGTCTGATCATTCTCCTCCAATTTCTAAACTGGTAAACTGCCAAATGGTCTTTGTTTTAGTGCATCTTCCTGCCACTGCTTTCATCTACAACACAAATGCGAGTCACACCCGATTTCCTCACAATCTGACTGATCCCAGGCCTGTCAGGTAAGAGAAGGTCATGCGAGAGCCAATATGGCAGCAGCATTAGCAAACTCATGTCATGCATACAATTGGCAAAACTAAGTGGGCTATGCTAAGCACGAAAAAATCTTTGCCCCACCTACTGCAGAGCCGTAGCTAATACATAAAACACACTCACAAATACATACGTAAATTAAGTCTCCCTCCCTCCATCGCTCCATCTCTCTGTGTCACGCAAACCCACCAGTAATCACACATTCCTGTCCACTAACTAATGCATGTTTTGAGGGCTCCTCCTCTCCCTCTCCATCATTAATGCTCATCTGATGTCTGATGCTCAGTGACTGATCAATCCCAGTGTCAGGAGCTCTGCAGATATGTCTGATTAGCACTGACGCACATGCATACACTCGCCCTGTGAGTGACAGTTCACTGAGGCTAATGAAGGAGACATCTCAGTGGCGGCAGCTAATAAACTCATCAACGGGGGGAGCTGGATGAGTTATTTAACATCCCCTTGATCCCTCCGTTTGGGCCAGCGGCGCTGAGGATTATAATTATTTTGGATGCACATGGAGTTCACCTTAAAGTCTGAACACATTGGTGTGCAACCCCCATCCCCCAAAAAAACAAAAAACAGTCCCCTTTAATGTCAGACAAGCCAATTTATCCAGTGTGATCAAATATATATCATGTATACAAGTTCTAGAAGATTTGATTAGAGATAAAGATAAAATTAACTCTCAACCCAAAACTACAACCCGAGGCTCATGGTCTCAGTAGACTAAACGTCAGAGGATCATTAAAGTCATCAGGGTCCTGCACAGCTACAGGTTTTATGGGAGCCACATTGTAATAAACCAGAATTGTACTTAAAGCAAGACCAGGAGCAGTGAATTTTTGTTCCCTCAACCTCTGTTGAGCTGCAAACATGAGAAAGAACTTCACTGACCTGCTTTAACTCAGAGAAAAAAGGAGGCCTGCCACACATGAAAGTTGCGGTAGATGGTGTGGGAGGAAGAGTGATAAGGAGGAAGGAGATAGTGGGGATTAAATATAAATCCCCCCCAACCACCACCACCCCACGCCTGCATCCCCCTTTCCCCTCCCCTTCCGGTCCATCCATTAGTCTAGTTCACATCCAAACCCCCATACTACTCTCACTTGATGAGTCCTAAACACCTGATTCATAATTCACCTGCCCTTGATAATCTTTGGAGAACTTTCTCTATGGGATTTTTGGAGAGCTACTACATTTTAAGTGTGTGCATGGCTGTTGTCATCACACAGTTTGTTGAAAGGTTGACAGAGTCTGTATTTGCTATGACATGATACAAATGTGGATGGAATTCTCTGATATTTAAAATCCATCCTTGTGGAGGGCTTTTGATCTGCTTGTTATGCATCATCTGACACTTGTATGAAGTTGTGACTGAAGCGCCTGTACGCTGTGTTAAATGTATGCACTGAGAACAGCACGCATCACCACAACAATGAGAGCTTGTATGGTAATATCATGTTGAAGAAGATTTGATAGAGAGAGATGGATGCACAAAGAGCTGATGTTAAAGACAGCCTAAAAGAGGCAGAAGGACGAAGAGAGTCACGGAGAAGAGGGAGAAAAAAGTCAGAGAATGAGAGGGCAGATCAAAGCTGTTTTTCTCGCTCTTTGCAGCTCTTGATTCGGAGCAGTGGGTGGCGGCGCGATGCGACGCGGCTTCATCCCCAGCTGCAGCTCTCTGGCTTTGGTGTTGTTCAGGGAGATTCACTGCCCCCCCCCAGGCTGCGCACACACCGGCCATGCAGGAGAGACAGACAAAGGTTTCCTCTCAAGCTCATGTTCTCTGCCTCACATGCTCTTCAGTTTTTCCCTCCTCCTTCTCCTGTCTCTAATAGTTTATTCTTCTCCTCTGCATCCCTCCTTTACCTTCTCTCCTTTCTAAAATATTGTTATCTCAAAATCAGTGATTTCTTTCCTCCCTTTTTTTCTTATCAGGAGAACTTTTTTGTCCACCAAGGACGAGCGCACACACTAGCAAAACTTTATTCCCAGCCATGCAGTTGGCAGCCCAGCGGAGGTGGCAGCATTTGTTATAAAAGTTTTAGGTGTACGAGGTGGTGATTAAAGCTAGGTTTGCTTCTCTGCTTCGCTGGGCGCCGCTCCTTTTTTACTCTTCTTCACCTTGTATTCCCCCTCTCTCTTTCTCTTGATGCCACACCATACAGCAAGCTGTGAAATGGGAAGGGTTTTTTTATGTGTTCTTCAAAAAGAGCAATTGGGGGCAGCTTACAGAGGGGGGCCTCTAATAAGCTGCCTACATATCACAGCACAGGGTGAGTCCCGCGTTGCGTTGGCAGAATGATTAAAAGTTACCTGAGCCAAATGATTACTTCTGCGGTGCCCCGGGTTCAGCCGCGCTGAATGCTAGGCGGCCTTTTACTTAGCCAGCACTGTTTAATTAAAACACAGTCAAATGAGATTTTGCCACAATAAGGGACGATAATGGGTCAGCTAACTGATAGGGAGAGCTTTATCCGTTCTCATTAACCACTCCCTTGATAGCATTCATGTAATGGAGGAGTCCATCACCCCATTTCATTTGGGAGGGGAAAAAACAGAGGGGGCAGAGGAGGAGGGGACAAGAGATGGTAGTGGCGGGGGGAGGGGGGCAGTATGTTGGAGATAATACAATTAGGAAAATGCTAACACTTTGAGACCTATTATCCCTGTAGGCAAACGTCATGAGATGCAGCGCATGGTTTTATTGGGGAGTACATAGCCAGATCTCTAATTTCTGTCATATATCTAGCTGGACTCCCAGTCCGGTGACACTGATAGGACCCAGAGTCATTGTCTGTCCAGTTGTCACTTAACGTAACCAATCTGACCCATTAACTATACACTGTTGGGGGAAAGACACAGGAGAGCAAAGATGCAACAATCTCAACATATGAGAAGTAAAAATTTTGGCATTACAAAAAAAGAAAAGAAAACCTGGGGAATAGGGTTGATATTGCTTTTTTCTTTCTAATATGTTAATCTGTTCATAAAATCTGTCTTCTTTGCTAAAATTTCAAATTTCAAAAGTTGGAACACTGGCGCCTCTCAACTCCAACTGCTTTAAGTTTGTCATTAATAAGATGTCATGGTAGTCCTTGTTCTCTGAGCCACTTGCCTTTATCAAGCTTTGCTGAATTTAATAAAAAAAAAATCAATGGAATGTTTCAAACAACTTCCCACCCAGCAAATGCATGAAGCTGAGCAGAAAAGTGTACCAACTCTGAATCAGTCTGACTAAATGAAGGCTGGTATCAGTGGTGATAGTGATCCAACTAATTGGAACAGTGCATATATTGTCAAATGGTTCCCAAAAAATGCATTTGATGTTCACAGCCACAGCTACTATTGAAGACACAGAGTTCATGTCCTCTTTAGATCTTCTGAGAATTTGTGGGTTTTTGCAACCAATGCAAACACATACTGCAATTAAAAAAGAAGTACAATATGGACATGGTAGGTATACTGTGGGCTAATTTATTTTAATGTTGACTTTTTTCAAGGTCAACCAAAAACAAAGAAATGATTAGCAAGTACTTAAGCAACTTATTTTTCATGCTTTGACCTCACTATCTCATGTCTTAATGTAAAATAAATATACAGATTAATTTAACTAATTAAATATGACAAATCTAAATAACTGAAACATTTGAGATCTGGAGAGGTATGTGTTAGGGGTAGCACATGGTTGTATTGAATTCTGAAATGGAAACCTGAAAGCTGCACACACTGGTCAGAGGTAAGATAGCAATTAGTGAAATGCTTTGCTCAGTGTGCAATAACATTTACAAGGCACCACCTGAGTGAGAATCTTGTATCTCAGAGACATGGATTTAAATTTGCTTTTCAATAAAGACACAAAGTGAAGTGTGCACAGATAAGCCATGGTGAGTCATGAGTCCTTGGTGCTTCAGCAGCCAATGTGGGAACAAAACATCTTCTGACCATTGAGACAACACTTGGCGTTAGGCCTTCGAACGCCTCTCATTCACCAAACAGCTCCTTGTGTACTCATGGAGGGTCACTTATGCCTCTGACCTTGGGTGAATGCTTTACAGGGACAAATGAATGACAAGGAGGTGATAACAGATTTCTAACTGCCAAAAGAAAAAAATATGGAGAGGCCTTTGTGCTGCAATGGTTGATGGGAAGAATTTGAGGATGGAGGAGGTTTTAAGAAGAGTGCAGTGAGTGGAGGAGGTACCCTTGGACTTACACAGAAAAAATAACTTGCGCTATAAAAAATAGACCTACATTGAGTGTTGAATCGTTTTGTTACTTATTCCAATTTCATTGCCACTTTTGTGATGTGTATTGTATATTTCTTTCTTTGTATTGCTGTAGATGAGTCATATGAAGGTCTGATATTACAATGATATGCAGTATGTAGTGCACTGCTACTGAATACAGATGCTTTGCAGTAGAAACTCCAGGAAAAGTAGTTTTTGATGCCAGTCAGTGTGAATATATTGAGAGGTTTCCACTGAACTCAAATTCAACACTCAGCATTGAACAATCATACAAAACAATGATTTATTACAACTCTTTTTTCCGTAACATCTGTGACAATGTTGACATGCTACTAACCTCCATCCACCACTTTGGCTGGAGCCAATCCCAGCTGACATTTGCCAAGGGTCTGAGTCTATCACAGGACTGACACCGGCACAGTGCCAATCCACCTATAACCTGTGTGTCTTTGGTGGAGTGGGAGGAAACTGGAGTAAGCACAGAGATCCCAGACAGGCACAGAGAGGATATACCCTGCCACTAAACTGCTTTCTCAATTACAATGTGGTGGATTATGATTTATGGTCAGAGGCAACATTTTTGGTTGAATGAATGAAGTGCCACACGTGGTTGGAGCAGACAAAGCGCAGTGTGGTCAGCTTTAGCAACAAAAGAGGTCAGAGAAAGATGGTGGTGTTGTTTGTGTTCTGTATTAAACCAGGCCACTGTCTTTCATCTAATCTTAACCAAGTGCTTGAGAGACTTAAGGTTACTTATTGCCATTGTTTTGACCTCCAAAAAATTTGAAATTTGAGTAACTTTTTAGCTTTGTCGCCACACTCCAACAGCACTTAACTTAGGAAGTACACTGCTTTCACAACTGACAGAACCAATGTGCACAGCTACTAAAATCAATTTCAAGTCGAGAGAAACTGTAGTTTCTCTTTAGCTGTCCAACAAGCTCAGTGGACATACTAGAGTGTGACACTGAGAAAAAGACCAAACAATATGAGAGAATATTGTTCTGTCTGACCACCAGCTGATTAGATTGGTCGGTCACAGATATTACGAGTCGATCACGAGAAAGAGTCTTCAGCAGAGCTTTAGAGCCGTGCACAGGTTGGGCGGGCAACCTGCAATTAAGTAACTGCAGTTGCCTGCAGTGACACGCACGAGTGAGCGTGTAAATGTAAAAAGTGTACGCTATAATGCCTTAATTGTGGCACTCTCTCACGAGCAGCCGATGTTACCGAGAGACTGTGTAATTTCCACGTCACAACAATGAGAGACTGTGATTTGAGCAGCCAAGGGATCAAATGCATTAGCGAGACTTTAAACATCAATTAGAACTAAAGAAGATGGAGAAGCATTTTAATTTAAAAAAAACAACAAAACAATGTGTGGGTCCTCCTTAGTACATCATATTGACTCTCTGCTCACAGACTTGACATGCGCTTGTTAAAGTTTGCTGGTTAGTTTCATGTCTTGTAATTTCTTGTAAAAGGAGACATGATTATCATGGCTGTTTGGTCAGGGCTTGGTCCTGTAGTTTTGTATGTTCTACCATGATTAAATGCAAGAAATCATCATTCTCCATGAGCTGCTGTATTTTAGAGCTAACTGTATGTGCTAATTCTCTTTCTGATCACCCCCCCGTCTGTTATTATCAGAACCATTAAGCATTCAGAAGCAGCACTCTTTTGTGTGTAACAACTGCACTGAACTTTAATAAAATCTACCCCAGTTGCTTGAAAGTCAGCCAAGTGATTTTCATATGAAAATGATAAAAAGATGATGCGATGGAGGTCTGGGGGATCAGACAACAGACTCACTGATCCCATACTCACATCTCACACATATGTGCACACTCCCCAGTCTTCCTACTTGAGTACTTGTACTCATGCTGATTTCAGGGAATCATTAAGAAAATGCAACTCACTGCATGTTTCCTGTGTTATACATGCAGTATATGAGGAGCGATGGTGCATTGAGACAAACAGCTGCTGGGGCTAATCCTCCAGTCAGGTGCCGTTACACCGCTGCAGATGAAGTGGACTTGATGAGATTGAGTCAACCTTGTGAAAGCATTAGGGTTGTTTCATGTATCATTTTGATGAACTTTCTGCAGCTACATTTCTCCTCAGTGGAGCAAAAGCCTGTCACATATCCCAAGTATGTAATGATTTATTCACTGAAGCTGCTTCCGTTGCACGTTATCACCAGCTTTTCAACCTCAGCCAAGCCAAAACTTTGAACTTCTCAAATTTCCAGAATTGACACCAACAAGTCATTAGCTTCAGTGACTCTGGGGGCACATTAAGAAAGCATCACAAAGCACTTTGTTCAATTCCTCATTAAAAGAAAGGTCAAAACCCTTGAATGTAATGATGAGAACTGGCCCAATCATAAATTACATAGTATGGAAAAATATAATAACAATATAATAATAACATGGTGTAAGTTCTTTCAATGAATCTAACTGCCCTGAACTTGGACATACAGTACAAATAAAAACCCCACTCCTTATTATGGAGACCAGTAACCAATAACAACAGGGGGAACATTCATATCAACTCTGTTCTGCAGGTAAATGTCACAGCAGCAACAGATTTGTCCAGAAGTTTAAGACATGACACACAGCATGTAGCATGACTGTAAATACGCCTTAAGCCAGCTGCCACTGCTGCCAACTGCATTCACACTAATTAGAATTTTAATTATCTGTACCTCTGACTGTAATCCATCGCCAGGATTCACACAGCAGTTGTCAGGTGGAAATATGTATCAACAAGAAGTCAGCATCGAGAGAGCAGTTTAGAGCTTGATGACAATGCACTTGACACATTTTAATGAGTTTTGAAAGGGTTTTAGGAGCTTGATAACTATTATTTATTTCAACTCACAGAATAGCATGGTAGTCCTTAAACTTAAACTCTGAGAACTTGAGAATTATTAAAATATTTTCACTGACAAGACATGGATATTCACACACTTTTCCACAAATGTACAACCCACATAGTTGCACTCACAAAAGCCAGTGACACGCACTCACACAGCAGTTTGCAAGCTGGATGAATTTGAAGTTTTATGGTGGCCTCACAAAAGTTGCGCCTTACTCTCCACGGTCAGCACATTTCTTTACAGCAGAAGACAACAGGACAGCCAGAGGGCCATCAGATGCTTCATTAAGGATCTCAGCAGATCCAATTACAGAGTTACGATTGTTGGGTTAAGGAATGGAAAGCTTGAGAGGATGAGACCATAAAACCATAAAAAGAGAGAATGGAAATGACAATCAGAGAATTCATAAAGTGCAGAGAGTTCAGAAAGCCAACATGAGAGAACCAGAGTTGACAAGTTGAGAGCCATAAGGAGAAAGGGGAAGGAAGTCCACGAAGGCTGCAAAACCTTGAATTTAACTAGGTAATCCAAGTGGCTTCGTACAGCGATGATACAACGATTGGCAGCTCAGTGTTTATGGAGTTATATTAGCACTGCTTTTCATGCACCATTTGCCACATGCTTCATCCCGCCCACATGCATTTCAACAATGGAGAGTCGAGCCTGTACCGGACATTCAGAGCTCTTAGTTGGCCCACTCGGCCACCTGGCAAAAAATGGCTGCCAATGACACACTGTTGACACCAGAGAAGGGGGCACTTAAAAACAAGGGCTGCATTTTTTTGCTTTCTGGTCTGAGGAAAACACTGTTTTCCTACAGTATTTTAAAAAATGATTTGCATCCATGTAGCACTAAGCTTCAAACACCAGACCTGGACCAGGAGAGCAATTCTGACCCTAAAATACTTGCTCTAATCCATATTTTGCATTAAACATGTATCATGGTGTGTGTAATGTGAAAGGGGGTAGTGTACTGTATAGTTCTCCTCAGCTTTTTGTAGCTTTACAGCCACAAATTTTGTATTTTGTTTCAAAAGGAGAGTGAATAATGGCCTTACATGTAACAGGTGGTCACTAACACATGCCTCCAAATGAATGACAATGTTGCTCTAAGTCTGCTGGACGGGCAGCTGCCTAATCAACACAGAGAGTGAAAGTATGTTTCTGCTTTGTTTCCAGCTTGTTTCTGCTTCCCCAGAGTCAGTTAATGCTTGACACATCTTAGAATAATTAGACGGCAATCAAATAAACAGAGGGATGTAAAAATAGAATTAGTTCACTAAATAGAAAGACAAGGAGCAAATAAAAGAGGAATGTGGACACAAAAAGTTGTGATGAATTGAGTTACGATGCAAAAATACAAACAGCTGCGTGTAGTGAAGGCATTAAAATGAACACATTTAGGACTGTTTAACTGGTGTGACCTACATTCAACAATGAGGCAAGGATTGGCAAAGACTACAAAGAAGAGACAAGCAGGTGGAAGATGTGCATAAGAAAGAGGGGGAAAGGTGAAATTGAAGGTTGAACAGCAATGTCACTGTAAATACTATAATGTATGGTATACAATAAATATTTAGATAGGCAAAAAGAGTTTCTGCACAAATTCATCGTAACATTCTACCATATTACTGTAAATACCAACACGAATGATGGAGAAACTGCCAGACAGCTTCACCTCTGTGGGAGTTAGGTTTTGAGGGACTGAGCGAACCCAAAATCCAACAGTGTGTACAAATAGCCCAGGGCGGTCAGCACTGAGGCGAACACGATGTACCATTTTACAACTTAAATCTATATGCAGCCAACAGGCAACCTCCATATACAGCTAATCTGCATTAGCCTTAGGTGCCAGTGCAAGAAGTAGAGCAATGCTCACATAATGTATGCAAAAGTGAGGCTGTGGAGATCAAAAAGCTGAATAACTGCACAATAAATCTTCCCCATCAGCAGAGAGGTCACTGGACAGTTTTATCATTTAAATACAACCCTGGCCTTTCCTTAACTTTAACTCGGTTGTTTTAGTTGCCATCACTCAAAGAGCAGAGCAATTTTTAACTGAACTGAAATTAAAAAAAAAAAAAAAACGGAAAATGGATTAACAAAAAATGGAAAATCATTTTGGAAGGTTGTTTGTTATTCACCTCAAAACAGAAAAAGTATATCCCTACCATAGTAACATTGGAGAGCTCAATGTACAGTCCTGCAACTTATGAAAACCCAGGGGAAAGTTTTGTTTCTGTACAAATTTGCACTCTTCCCTAACTGTTTGACTCAGTGAATCAGCAACGACAGCAGCAGAAACAAGCAGGCCTGGAGAAACAAGTGGATAAGTTTAGAAGCCAGTCTGCCGGACCTCGTTACACAATGAGTCAGTGCTGCCTTTCACGTTTACGCTGTCAGCGGCCACCTCATCGTAACGTGTCATTCCTGCAGCACTTCGACCTCAGACCACAGCTCCAGCTTCAATCACATCCTCATGGAATTCAACTCTACTCAGACAGTGAGGTCCTGATGCATGCAGAACATTTCTGAAACAGAAACTGCTTTCTGTTTTTCTGTATTGACCACACCCTCCCCACTCTCCATTTGTTTGTGTATATATATTTTTTTACCGGTGTGACATTTGATTTGAATTTGTTGCATTTTTTTGCAATCACCTGTATATTCTGTGTTCTCTCACAGCAGTGTCCACAGGTTAATGTGGAGCCTGAATCTGGCGGCTGCTGCCAAAGCGCTGGCAGTGCTTTTCTTCCAGTCCAGTCTGGCAGAGAGCCCGGTGCTGGCAGTGTGCCGTACCTGGCCGGTGCAGCAGGGCAACGTGGTCCAAATACCCACAGAGCCCTGAGCAGCTCAACCTCACATTACCAGCCAGCTGATTAGCATAGACGCTTTGATATGAAGAAGCACACACTGTTGTCCCTGCATCCCATTCACTCTGCTGCATGTTTCTAGCCCATCCAAATTCTTCATTTGGCACAATAGAAGAGGACTGTGAGGGTAACATGGCACAAACTGAGTGAGGTATTGTTTAGATGTTGGTTTATTGATTGTTGAAAAGACAGATTCTGCCTTTGATCACTGGACTGATGTACGTAATGATCACTGTGGAGCAGTTTTCACTTTACTTGTGGGCTGCAGATAAAATCACCACTTTACTATTACTACAGAGTCTGACAAAATGAACAAAGGTTAATGAGAGCAGCTGTACTGTGTGATCGGCAGTATTGGCATGTACAGTGAGTGATGACGGAGAGAGAGAGACACACAAAAGGTTGTCATGTTCACGCACAACCACAAAAATCATCAAGATGAGCTGAAAATGGGCATACCAATATGCTGTAAAATGTGAAAAATAGTGCTCAAACAGCTCTGAGCTATACTGGAAAAGAAGCTCCTGAAGAACAGACAGGTCTGGTGGACATGGAAACAGAAATGGAGCCATTCACACAGATGCTGTGGAAATAAGAGGCTACATATCCCCATCAACCAAACATTGTGCTTATGTGGGTATGTACATGAACTGGACTTTAGGTTTTTCTCCCTGAGTAATGGCAGCAGATTGTAGGCTGATTGCCAGGGCAAAGGAGTTGTTGCTGCATGTTGTGTTGACTGTGTCTTAGGTGGGAGAGTGTCCTCAGGCAAAACCCCAAGCCCTAAGTTGCTCTTTATTTTTTGTGTGAATGAGAGGAAACGTTTGTAATTTGCTTTGTAAACCAGTATTTAAGTGCAGTTCAGTTACCATGTGAGCAAAACAGCAGTAACCCAAGGTGACCCAGAGAAGCATATGAACATTTATGTCAACTCTTCACCTATCATACTATGGTGGCTGTACAGTAAGAGAGCAAGGCGGTGACATGTCCCTCCCATCCATCGGTAAATTTTGCGCCCTTGAAAACAAGTCCAATGTTTCTATATATAAAAGCTGAAACAAAGCAGTCATCTGTTGGAATGTATGTCGTGATGGTTTTAAATATTTCAAGATATTTTAAATGCCTATGCATTATTAAGTATGCTTTTCACTGTAAGTGAATGTGAAATGATACTGGGAGTAGCTGGTGATTACTGAAGAAAGAATTTATTCAGCTCACACGACAGGCATGAAAACCTTGCTTGTAATAAACGCACTTCCTGTCTGTGTCTGTGCCTCTGATACTTTAGAAGTGATAATATCTACATGAGTGGCAGAATCAGCAGCACAGCCATCAGTGTCATTGCAACTCTTTCCACCAGCCTATACCCTCCCAAATATGAGCTCCGGCATCCACTGATGTCTCCTTAATTATTTGGCAAACAAACAAGTTGCTTGTCAACCTGTCTCAGTCTATCTCTTCATCTCCTGCTTCTCTCCCTCTCTCCCTGCTTCAGATTGCTGAATAATAGAATGGCTCAGACTAGTAGCCCGCATGTTGGGGAGCGTGTGGTTTTAGTGATCTTGCTAACATTTATATCGTGTGTGTGTGTGTGTGTGTGTGTGGTAGATGATGGCGGTGTTTGAGGAGGGTCATCCTCCTAGCTCGGTGTGGAGCTGACGCCTGAGGGTTGTCCTGGAGCTAATCTCTAGTGATCTGCTCACATGCCCATGCTTCTCCACACACACACACACACACACACACACACACACACACACACACCTCTGCTCTCTGACCACAGACAAGAAAAAGCCAAGATAGAGGAGAGAGAGAGGTTAGGGGGGAAAAGATGAAGAGAAATTAAAGAGAATATTAATCAATTCCCCTTACATCCACATTATACATTATTTAGCTGCACTGCCAAAACTCACCATACCCAGCATCAGTCAGTGTATAAAGAGGTCAGGAGATGGAGATACTTCCATTTTCTGATGAGACAAATTATAATTTCCAAAACAAATTTAGTTCTGTTTGATTGGAGCTCTGTATGCAAGTAATTCAGGAGTACTTCCTTAAATCACTCTTACTAGTTGTCGTACCAGTTATCAGTCAATTGGAACACTGTATTATGTCAATTGCACAGGCTGATTTAGCGATCCACTGGTTTATCACAATCCTTTCCTTTGCTGGTGAAATAAGTGAGAAGCCAGTGTGCTTGAGGCGATGAGCTCCCAGTGAAGAAAAAGGCCAATCAGGAGCTTCACTACAGCTGGAAACAAGCTGAACTAGATGAGTTTCAAGGACAAATGTGCTTGGATAAAGTTAATGCTCCTCAGCTGAGTCTGGGCACCCAACAAGCTTTCAGAAACCACTTTCTGTGATGCAATCATGTCAACATGGAGCAGAACCCCAAAGGAATGACGGCAACATCTTGTGGAGTCCACGACACAAAGAACCGAGGCTTTTGCGAGAGCAATGGGAGGCCCCACATGGAATAGTGTTCCTGATGAAGTACAAGATAAATCAGAATAAGTTTTTGTGCCAGAAAGCCTCTAAACATAATGGTCAAACACACCATGCGGTGCTGAGGAGGACACACAGCACAGCAGACCAACATCTGGTCCCATGGTGTAATGGTTAGCACTCTGGACTTTGAATCCAGTGATCTGAGTTCAAATCTCAGTGGGACCTCCTGTTTCTCATGAAGAGCAATTTTGCCCCCACAAAATGCTTATTTGCTGAAAAGTCAATAAGTGAACGACTGAATTACTACCAGCTACAAGCAACTCTCCTCCTCTCAACATTTAATACTGTACTGTTCTGTGTCTCTTTTTGTATGACACACAAAAGCATGTTGTAAAAAAACACTTGAAGAGAACCTCATTTTTAACATCTGTTTGCTGGAAGGATGGTATCTACTTTTTAAATAAAAAAACTGTGTCAAAACTATCATTATTGGCTTAATGTGTCGCCCCCCAAGTGGCAAAAACAAAGAAACAAACAAAACATTTTTGCAGATCAAGATGTGCCAAAGACTCTAAAGTACTGAGTAAAAGAACTGTGCCTGATCTAAAACTAATCAACAGCTAAAGTCAGTGAATACAGTTACACGATAGCTGAGGAATGAACAATTGTAAAAATATGAAACTGCACACAACTAGGAACATTTTGATTTGAGGTTTAATATCCAGCCCTAGCCATGAGTTATAGAGCACCACATAACAGCCTGAGCTTGTTACACCCACCTAGTAGGTTATGTTTTTGGTTAAGGTCTTTAACTTTACAGATTCTTCACCATTACAAAATAGGGCATTTCTCCACAAATGCATAAAGATTTTAACAAGTGGGATGACCTGATAGCCAAAGGGTTAGTGTGCCTAGCACATGGGCTTTAAAGCAGCAGGTCCCTGGTTTTATTCCCGGTCGCCTGCAAATGCTTGGCTAAAATGTTAATTTTGGGGCAATGTTCAGCATTGGCAGAGGTCAGCACACTCTGAGGGCTTTCTCGCTGTGTCCTGCCTTTGCATTCTTTTTTAGTCTTTTTCAGGTAAATATCAGAGAAATTAAACTTTGATCTCTGGGTTTGAACCCTTGTGATCTCCCCCAAAATGATTGATGTTATATGTATAATCAGATGCTTCACACCATACATTGCCTGTTGAGTATGTGTGTTTAATGAAATAAAATTACCACATTTAAAGTGTGATGCAACATTCAGTGCTTATTGTGGACTGTTGCACCATAATTGTGAATAAATAAAATAGTTGTTTTATGTTGCACTTACTCTTTAGTAAAACACACAGTGTTACTAAATGATTGGACAGCATTGGCCTGTAACAGATCATAGATTTTGTGATGCATTGTGTCACCATGGCAGAACTTTTGCTCTTGCTCTTGCTCTTCTGTGCTGTGTGTGGGATATGCAGATTCTGCTGCACCCAGCCTTTGACTGACCGGGAGCCATCAAACATGCATAATTCCGTCAGTGTCGTATGTATTTGATCAGTCGACTCATGCCGTTCCTCTCTCCACATCTACCTGCAATTCATCAGTCAGCTGCCAGCAATTCATCACCATGCTTCATTGTGGATGTAGGGGGTGAGATTTCACTTCAGTGGTGGGAGAAAGTGAATCAGATGTGTTAAGTGTCTGAGCTGCATTTTCACAGTCACACAATAGCTTAATGATGTCCTCTAATTGCTAGTGAAGTAAATGCTAGTGAATTAAAAGCTGTAAAGGGCAAATGAGGGACAATACAGGCACATATGCAAGTGTTCCTTTACCCATTTTCTACATAAATGAAAATACATGGACATTTTTTGGATGATGAGATATTGCCACCTTCTATTATGTGATATGAGTCATATGGTGGCTGTGAATTATTTTACCCTCCTTACCACTCACAGTGTAACCTTGAAAAACTTGAAGATTGTCAGGTTCTGTATTACCCACAACCTACTCATAAAAGCTGGGCTGTTTCAATGGAAACCTCTTTAATTGGAAAATTTGACAAAGTGACTGAAAAAAATTGAAATATGCCAGTGTCATTAACAGTAGGTGTTTTTGGCACAAAAAAGGTGTTCAATGTTATATCAAATTCTTCTTTTTTGCCGCTTTCCCCTCCATTTTCTGGTCTGAAGTTTGGATTTCCAAAGAGCTGCCCTCGAGACATCAGACATCATTTTACTGTTTACTACCTCAGAGGCAAAGCAGCATTTCAGTCGCTCCGCACATGCTGTTGATTATTCATATCAACTCAGTGAAACGAAGAAAGGGGAGAAAAAAATCAAGTGAAATGGTGCAGTGATGAAAGAGGACGAAATAGCAAGATTAGAGGACGGAAATATTGGTGGAGAGCGAAATGAAAGTTCAGAGGAAAGAGAAAAGAAAACTATGAAGGTAAATATGAGGAGCATCGGAAAGAAAGACATGGTAGCGGGACAAAATGAGAGAATCAGTCTAAAAGAAAGTAGAAGAGGAGTGTACCTGTCAGCCCTGTGCCACTCATCCTCAGGCCATCTGCTGCACTACATCAAGGGCTTTGCATAGATTAACATGCCATTACACCCTTCACATGGTGTGTTTTTGTGTGTTCATCCATACCAACTATAGTGTTTGTGTGTGCCTTCATATGCCTGAGCAAGTGTGATGTATTAATGTGCGTGTGTGTCTGTGAGCTTGTGTTCAGCAACAGACTGTAGCTGGAGTGTGTGCGTGCATGTGTGTGTGTGTGTGTGTGTGTGTGTTGGTCCTGTGTGCACATATGGGACTTGTTTGGCCATAATTACACCGGTGCATTGAGGTTTCCAGCTGAATGCTAGTGGGAGGTGGGCTGAGGGTCTGAGTGGAATAACCAGGGTTACAGATCAACAGGGTGTCCCCCTGGGCTTCACCCTGATTATGGCTAGACACGTGAAAGATTGGCAGACTGGGGCTGATTGTGACTGTTTTCACTGCAGCTTTAAGAAAAATGATTTCAGCCAACTGAAACACTTGCAGAATATCACTGCCTGCCTCATGGTCATGGCCAAGGATGGGTATTGAACCTCAATATTTTTATGTATACATACTGAAATGTGGCTGTAGCATCAAGTATTGGAGACTGTCAAGTAGTGGAAGTTGCCATATGTCCGGTCACATTTGAAGTGTCATTACATTGCCTTATTTTTTATTTATATATTTAATCATTGAAATCTTTGCACTATATTCTGCCTGGGTAGAGCACAACAACCACATTTGCACAGCATTGCACAAACGAACTGTGACCTGATGATGGTGCCAAAGGAAAAATTAGTGCTACATGCTAATATAGAAGGTAAAATGTTTACCATCTTAGTTTGGTGTGTAAGCATGCCAATATCTGCTGATTAAGTCTAAATATGAAGCACAGCTGAGGCCTACTGGAATGTTTAACTTATGACCACATGACATGGGGTGGTATATGAGAAGTCAGAAGCTCACCAAAGTCATTAAGATTCATCCTGAGGAGAATATTAATGGTGACACTCAAATTTCATGGAGATCTATTTAGAAACTGTCTGTTCAAGACCAAAATATCAATGCTGGTGCTAGAGTAAAAGTCAGAAGATCATCGAAGTTATCAGGATTCATCCTCTGGGCAGCATACTGTAGCTAATTCAGCATGTACTGAATTTCATGTCAATCCATCCAATACTTTCTAACTGAACCAAGTTGCTGGACCTACTGACACTGCTATCCCTTAAAGCAACAGCAAAAAAAAAAAAAATCAAAGCCAGGTATTGAATATGGTTTGGTATTATTTTACTACTTTTTTTTATTTTGGTATGTCATCAATAGTAATAAAACTATTCAAAATATCCTCAGGCTGTTGCTGCTTGAATAAAAATAAACATGCGTTAAAGACAGTTCAGCCCATTTCACACAGGCTGTGCTGCCTCACAGTTTGACGAGCCAGCAGGTAACCTCAGACCTGACATCATGGTAAAGTTGCTGAAGGACTGCTGTGTTTTTAAAAGACAGCAAACAGCCTTGCTTTTAACCCTGATTGTTCTATCTGTTCCTTCCATCCAGCAAGAGTTTCCAACATTGTGCAAAATTGAACTGCAGAGTGGCAGTGCATCTCATGAAACAATCTGCTGGAGTACAAGGCTCAACCGGTACTGTAAAGAAATTGCAGATCAAATGTCTTTTTTTCACATTTGACTCTCTAATAGGACAAACAGTCCCATATTAAAATGTATAAAATGTAAATGTAAATTACATTATGGTCATTGTGGCCTTATTTTTATATTATTGTTTTTTTATATTTTATATTATTTATATAACTATAGGTATAATACCTTCTCTGCCCCTGCTATCACAACACCTAATACATGTAGCACTTTAGAAATGCATATTTATAGCCATGATTACAAATGATCTAGCTGCAGGAATTCTTACAAATGGATCACGTTTTAACTGGGGGAAGACTATAATTTAGATTTATTTACAGCACTTATTATATCGTCACAGTATACATGAAGTCTTTCCAGAATAACTGTGTGTGAAGATCAGGCATCACTTTGATTAAAAAGTGAGATAAAGTATCTGGCTGGCAGAAAGATTATATACTTTTTCACACCGCTGTGCGTTGGACTTGCTTTCACATGGCAGACCTCAAATGTTTGATGCTCTGAATATTTGATAGTGAAATAAATCCCTTGGTGTTGCTGGTGGTTGGCGGTTTTCAGCAAGTGTGTGTGTAGTGAAAAGACACACACACTACGGTAGAAGGTGTTTTTTTTTTTGTCCCAATGCAAAGCAGCTCCAAACAAATACACAAAGACACACAAATGCACAGGCTCTCAGCTGGCAGTAGACAGCCTGCCAGCGCGCCAGCTGTAGCATGAGGCCCCAGATCCATCTCAAGCCAACAGGATCAGAACAGCAGGCCTGAGCTCACTCTCTCATGAGGACACACATACACTCAGAGGGGCTGTGAGCGATACCTTTCACCGCTGGGTCGCCGAGAGGTTTATGCATGAGATATTGACACAGGCCACAGGAGGAGCAAGAGACAAGGAACCAAGCAGCCGTGGGGTTGAGAGCACAGTCTGTGACTGCAATATGGTGCTCCCATTTTAAGCTCCCACCCACTGCTGTCTCTAGTGGAGTCAGAGGTGGTGATGGATCAGTGGGTCCACAGCTGGAGGGGCCCACAAAAGTTCCGGTGGGATGGATGAATTAATGAAGACGTCCAAGTCAGGAACTGGCTTTGAGATTATTGAAAACAAAAGATGGACACCTGAAACATGATGACTACTTGAGCCAGGATTTTTTAGACTTGACAGTCAAGACTAAAGGAGCACATATTGAATGATATAATGGGTGTGTAATTACAAAGAGCAACCCAGGGTATGACAGGTAGACTATGATTAGAGTCTTGTTACTAGGCAACCCCTGTAATCCAACAAGAATGGGGAATTTTGCACATCAGTGTACCAAATCAAAAATTGACATTTATTAAAGATGGTTTATCTCCTCAATTCATGCAGCAACTTGCACTAAAAAGGCAAAAAATATGTAAATACACCTCAGGAATAATGCAAAATTTGGGTGCAGTGGTGGATAAAGACAGAAGTAGCAATGGCTGTGCACTAAAATAGATGAACTGGATCATAAAATAAAAAAACCATACATAGTACACTGCATTATTTAACAGTTTGTTCAACAATTTTCAGCATGTTTTCATCTTGAATAGGGATGCACACATTTAACTTTTTTTTCTTTTGACAGAGATTTTAACTTGGGCCGTGACTGCCAGTGCCCTTTTTTTTCCCCAAAATCTGATTACTTTTGTGTGTCAAACTGATTAAGAATCACCATAATGAGATGCTTCTACATCTTTTCACCAAATCCCGTCATCACGTGGCTCTGAAGCTCTTTCCGACTGATCTGCTAAACAACAGTGTTGCAAAAAGTTTGGTGATATCAGGCTAACTTGCACTAAGCTAACATGTCCCAGATCAGTCTTTCCTGATATCAACCATCCTCTTAAACCTCCATTAAGACAGTGAGGTCGACAAGTCTGCCCCGCAAAACAGTAAAGTAACAGATAAAAACTAATAACTGAATTTCAAATTATAATCCCTTAGCCTACACTACTCGTTAATGAAACATCACTACATTTCCCACCATTAAGTAGTGCTAACCCACAGCGGGGATGAATTATCAGTGATAGCTTTACACAAACTAGCTTCAGGATCCATTTATTGAGCACAGTATCCATGCGGACACTGCTCCAATGGATCTTGATGAAGATGATGAATAAAATAAAGAACAAACGCTGTTTATAACCTGACTGACAACAACAACTGGTTCGGCCTGAAAGAAACTCGCTCCAACAGTCATTGCTGTCTTTCTTTTCATTTCTTTTCATATTCATCTCCCAGACTTCATATCTAATGATCACAAATGTGACCTAACTGTGAAGTATAATCACAGCAAAAATAATGATGCGTTGGACAAGGCACTGGATTGCCTGGAGGCTACCAGAGCCTTGTACTAAACAGTTACTATTGATTAAGTCTTAGCCTCTAAATGAGTTGTTGTAATAAGATCAATCTTAATTTTATCTGGAGACATTGGACCCTTGCACTTTTCTCAGCATAAGCTTGGTATGGTAATTTTCTTTGTTCCCAACAAATTTTAAACATTGAGCGGTGACGGTTTTACACCTCAAAGTACAAAACAAACAAAATGATCTAAATGTGAGTAATATGACCCCTGTAAATCTTAATCTTTTTAATATGGTCATGTGGCTGGGTCTTTTTTTAATCTCTCTCCCTAAATTCAGTTTGCCATTTTGACTTTTTTTCTTTGTTAAACCACATTTACACTGACATAACTCAGAATGGAAAGATGGGATACACAGGTAAATAAACCAAATAATGACAGATTATATGACAATATAACAATGATAAAACAATTCGGCCAAAAATATGTTTGAATATTTTTTAAGGAAAACAAAGGGTGCCATTGACTTATGGCCCATTAGGGTGCAGCATCATAATTTAGGTCCACAAAACTACAACGTGGTGTATGTATAGAAAAACTAAATCACTAGAAGAGACATATGCATATACAGTATGCAGAGATACTACAAACTTTTTTTAAAAAACAGTTCAGGTTGGAACTTGTCTGGCCTTGATAATGTACTGAACTCTCTGGTCCTATGAGGCTGAGATGTTGAATGTTCTTTTCTCAGTAAATACGGCATGTCACAAGGCTTAAATACCACCTTAAGGAACAATAGAATTGAAAGTGAAGGCAATTAGCAGATCAATAGCTGTTTAAAGCTGGCGGTTTCCAGGGAGGTTAAACATCATCATTCTAGGACGGGGGTTGGCAACACTGTTCTTTTTTCTCTCTGTGTCTTCACTCTGAAACTTTTTTCCCTTTTTTCGTCACCACCACTAATTAGCAATAAAATGCAACCCTCCAAACGCACTTCAGTGGAAAATGGAACATTGATTTTATTTATGTTTGTATCAAGGCGCTTTATAAAATATTGAGGTGGGTAAATATGCTGGGGATTGATTTCAGCAAACAGGGAGGAAGAGGTTTGACAATATAAATTATAAAGAAGCAGTTGCTCCTCCTAAAACTTCTACATAAAGGCTTTTAATCTATCACTTTGAATGCATCAAAAGACAGCATTGATTTTTCAAAGTAATTGGTCACCTTGAGCTTGTGCAGCGTGCACTCAAAATTTCATTTTGACTGTGACAAAGCTTGACAATGAGAAGAGATCAGCATACTGGTGGGTTTTACATGAACTTCTTAAGAGTAACATACTAACAGTGTTAAGTAGGGTCTATTAGGTTAGAACAGCAAAATCACATTTAATAATTGAGCAGCAGGTAGTTAACTTTAATTCAATGTCAAAACTGTATTCAGAACGTACTCCACCCTTCCTCCGCTGTGATTTCCAGCCTCTATGATCTGTCTCCAACTGCAGGAGCAGTGCTGTGCTGTTTCGTGCAGAGGGACTACAGTGTATAGCTGTCACCAGACTTGGCCGGGCCTGACAGGCCGGCGGGATGTTAGCTGTTGGTGCTGCTCTTTGAGGGTGCCATTGGGTCGACGCTGGGACGACACCTCATCCATCTCAGCCTCCGTGAGACACCTGAGCCAGCCCTTAACAAGGAGCTGGGGGAATCAGGAGATGGGAAAAGGGGGCTGTGAAGGGAAAGGGGTGAAGGGGAAGGTAAAGGTAGTGGAAGGGAGGGCAGGATGAAGGAGAAAGGAGGAGGTCAAAAGAAAGGGAAAAGGGGGAAGAAAGCAGGGGAGCGACCCAGAGGAGCAGAAGACATGAAGTGTGAAGTCTTTTTCACGATAAAAAATTGTACAGGAGAGAGCGGTGGGGGTTGGTCAGGTTGAAATGTGAGAGGATGGAGGAAAAAGTAGAGGAAGAAGGGATGGAGAGAAGAAATCCCCAGTCAGCATACTCACTTCATGGGCTGTCATTATATTATGGCTCCCAAAGGCATTTTACCTTCAGAGATGGCAAGGTGACCTCTTGTGCTCAGACAGTGGAACAAACCAACTGTCAATTAGTGTTATCATCCACTAGTGACCTCAGCAAGTTGAGTTGAAGGGGCCACCATGGCTGCCTTTCTATTTAACGTCATATTTACCATATGTTGTCATCTTACAGCATTTGGAGGTAAATGCTGGGTTACACTAGATTAAGAATCCAGACGACCTATAATTGTAAGAATTATAATTGTATGACAGACAGATATTTAATTCATCTTTAACACAGTAAGTTTCCATTTTCACAGCTATCCAGTACTTGCTGCCTTTAGATGCCACACTGAAGGACTAGCATCTCCAATTAAAACAAGTACTTTACTGGCCACATCTTTTGCCTCCCTTCAGCAAAGTTTATGAAATCAGTGCAAAGGAAAACATGTTCATTTACAACCAAATAGGCTGTGTCCAAACAATCAAGCCAGCCAATGTGGGCAGTAACCAACTAATTCATATTGGTTCATATCGCAAGTTAACTAACATTATCATGACCACTCTAGCTGGTCAATAATTAAAAAAGACACATAACATAATGTTTCCATCAAGTAACATAAACATGAAGCGAAAAAAGAATTACAGTTCAGATTAAAGCTGGAGAAGTTCTCCATCTCTGAAAAGTCACACCAATATTGACTATTTCTGTGTCAGAAGCAGCTTCACCTACGCCGCACACTGTATCAACTATTTGGGTCAAAACAGCTGATCTGTGGCATAATATGGCATGTGAAAATGTAGTGCGAAAGGAAAGCACTGTTCAATGTCAAGATAAAGCAGTGAAATATTGTATGTATATCCTACAAATCAAACCTATATTGATTTGCTTTGGCATCATCTGAGGTAGGCATCTCTGTCAGTACTCCTGTCTGCTGTTCCAAAGTGGGAGTTCACAGAGTGAACTTTACTGCAGCTAATAAGCTGACCTTACATCAGTACCCCACTTCAAATAACCTGAACTATTGCCCTTCCTTGGCCCTACCACTGAGGCTAATGTATCAAGAATTAAATGTGCAATAAAATAAAATGTAAAGTTAAATTTACAGTCAAGTTTCTTCATATTTCATGTTGTTTTTTCCTATGATATTTAACTGACTAGCTCTGACCATCATCATCATCTGCAGTAGCAGCAGCCCCCTGCTCCTGGAAAAACCGAAACAAAACAAAACAAAACAGACGAAACACTGACTCCCACTGGGTGACTTTAACTCCAGTCCACTATTCTCAAGAATCTTCTCTCCACTCAACTTTAAAAACACTCTCCCCAAAACCAGGGAGCCACTAAAAAGCCCTTCCACTGTCATTAATTAATGCAGAGTTGATTAGTTTTCCCCACTTGCCGCTTCAGAGCCCAGTTGACTTTTTCCACATGCTTATAAAATAGAAGCAGCGGTGCGGTGTTGAAATGTGGTCGATCAGTGCTGGAAATTAAAGTCCAATGAAAAGTGGGCTGAGTGGGTTCAGTGGTGCATGGGGGAGGGAAGTCTGAAGGGCGTGTATATGTGTGTGTGTGTGTGTGTGTGTGTGTGTGTGTGTCTGTTAGTGTGTCATGGGAGAAAGAAACAGGCTGCAGAGTTACGTGTTCATGTATAAAGTATCTGCATGGACAGAGCAGAGGGGTGCAGTAAAAGAAACACCTACAGGGCTACAGAATAATGCAATTTTAAAGTGGTGCAAGAAGCTGATAACATTCCATTTTTGTTGCAGTTGTGTCTGAGGTGTAAAATCACACAGTGCGTCCTTTTTCCAAATTCTAATTTTTGCTCTTGGTCCAAACAGAAACTGATCTTAGAACCTCACAGGGTTAGATTACATTATGTTGTGCAAACGTTGCTTTTACTGTCTTAAAACCCTCTTTCTCTTGCCGATGAATTGCACTCTTGCATATGTGTATGTATGTCTTTGTGAATATAGCGCACATATGCATACAGATGTGTGCAAGAAGAGCTGGAAGGAAAAACCAGGAAAAGTAAAGAGAAATGAGGGAGAGAGATTTCATAGTAAACACACAGCCTGGAGCTCATTAAAAGTGTCTCTCGGAGGGCTTGGAGGCAGCAGCAGCAGAGTTGGACTCGGTCTAGCCCTTGTCCTCCCAGCTCCATACTAAACAGCCTAATTAGACGGAGCGTCTCCTGAGCTCTCTAATGATAGCACTAAACAAAGACAACACAAGGAAATACAGCACACCGGGAGCCTCTATCTGATGCTCGTGCTCTGAAATCAACAACATCGGTTTATTCACTTGTTTCTTTTGCCGCAGTGGGATTTGTGATCATGTTCAGGGGATTTGAGGAGTTCAACTGTTAACACTTGTTTTATGTTGTTTTAATGGTTGGCAAATTGACTATACAATGACTGAGAGATTCAGTGTCTTTTTTAATGTGATGACAAATAACTTGCAAACATTTTCAAACCAATAAAGACCCTGCACCCTCTAGCCTTAGCTCTATGTTGATTTTGGTATGGCTTGGTAGACAAATGATATGCTGTTATTTTTTCTGGATAAGATAAAAGTGTGTGTTGTTATCCCGACTCATTTTTTATGATGACTAGGCTTTTCACATGGCCTCTGAGCAATAAATACATTTCGACATGGTTAGAATAACACATTGCCCAATCTAGTTTTGTGCCTGACCACTGTTTCTTAATCTAACTTGTTATTATGTGGGTAAACTGAAACCACAGACAGTCAGGCTGCTTTGGCAGCTCCAGTTTGTACTGTATCTGAGGACGGACATTACTTGAAAAAACTTTATCCTCAGTGTACATCAGTGCATCTACAACTAACAACTGTTTTTCATTATCAGTTCAAGTAATTAAATGTGAATAAATAGGGTTTTTTAATTACCCATCACAGCTTCTCAGAGCTGAAGGTGGCTTTGTTACATGTTTTGCTTTGTTCATCCAACATTGCAAAACAAAAACATATGACACTGAAATTCAACAAGAAATGCAAATCGTCTGATTTCAGAGGCTGAAACCAGAGAATGTTTGTCATTTTCCTGTCATATTTCTTTAAAAAGTGACTGAAACCATTATTTATTTTTATAAATTTGGAAACGTTGTGAATCTACTTCCCACAAACCCCTGCAAGTCACTGTGACTCCTTATCTTTGATTAAATGTTAAATAATGTGAGTTTCTACTAGTGCTTCTATTTTTGTAAATAAGCATTCATTTTAAAATGTCAACTGTGCCTTTCTATGTCCTAATTACTCATGTTTTTTTTTAGATGAACCACTCGCTTCGCCCACACCATGGAGACAAAGCATGTGACATAAATTCAGTATGAAAAAAAAATACTGCAGGAGGAGGGAGTGAATCACTGACAAGAAGTCAACTAGAAGAGGGCAGCAACAAACAGAGAAGGGCTTCAATATTTGTCCTTTGTCCTTATCACTCACAGTAAGCGTCTTTCATTTGTCTTCTCATGCATTGCAGCAGCCGAGGACGAAATGAAACATGAGCAGAGAAAGACGAGGAGTGGCAATGAGGAGATGAAGAGGAGCAGAGTGCAGTGGGGGTGAAGAGGGGCAGAAAATTAAACGATCAGCTAACAGGCTTTGTTGGAGCAAAGCTCGCTGGGGGCGTCAAAGGCGATTGGGGGCACGATGAGCAAGAGCAGGGACACAAACAGACAATAAACACTGTATCCCCAAAGGGAGAAACAGGAAAATGAGGATGTGCCGAGCGTTCTGATGCCTTGCCCTTACTTCCCAGTTATCATGAGGTCGCAGTGAACGTACAGCATGCTTTTAGATCTGCCAGCGCACTCACCGACACACACACTTTACACATACAGTACATAACACATGGCACGTGTAAACACATGCACATTCACCTGGACACATTATCATACAGGGGCCTGTGGTGCATGGCTCCTCTGCAGACTCCTTCTCTCTGACATGCGGGATTAGAGTGATTTGCTGTGATTAAGCAGCCGCCAGTTTAGTTCAAGCAGGTTTTTGTAATAGTTTAATTCATGGCCAAGAAGACAGGCTTAAATGAGATTGTGGAGTGTGGTCGATTAAGCTCATTAGGCATTTTGAAGAGGGCAGCCTTTCTCACATCCCTCTTTTCCTGCAATCAGATCCGGGATGAAAATGGGAATTAATTAAGAAGAGAGGTTCCTGCTGTCCTGTTCCTGTCCTGTGTGTGTGTGTGTATGTGTGTGTGTGTGTTGGTGGGTGGCCTTGAGGATCAGTGTTTTATAAGTCGCAGGCTCAGCCACTGCTCTCAAAGCTTTCAATCCCCACTCATAGCTTTGTGGCTACATACAGCATGTCTTAAGGTGCTGGGATCACAGTAAAACTATCTCTGCACATAAGATCTGAATTAAAGATTTTTAAAAAGATAACATGCAATAATGCCCACTGACGCTTTGCCTACCGTTTGCTCTTGTCTGCTTCTGCTTGACGAGCTTTAGTAAAGGTAAATCTGTTTTGAACTTTTACAGGTGCTTCTGAGTCGTGCTGTTGAGTCCTCCTAAACCTGAGCTGTGACAGGTGCAGCTAAATCTTCAGTCAGCTGTTGTTAAACCATTGCAGAAGAAGAGCCAAGATGATAGAGGACAGAATCCAAAAGTGTCAACCAAAACTTTTTTTGTGTATTAATTTGAAAATAGTCTGCTCATCATTAGAGTCAATTCTGACATTGTCATCTGGTGATATTTAAAGCTTCAGAGGACATTTGAGTCACGCGCTTCATGAATGTTAAACGCTAAGCATGTTTCCATTGCACTTTGTCACATCCATGTTGCATGTTTCTATTGAACCAAATGTCAAAACCTTTTTTTTCCCCTAAGTTTCAAGTTTTTGAAAATTTCCACTCAGTTATTTTAATGCACACAAAAATGGGTGGATTGAAATGCCTTTTCTGATTGCAAATCTGAACATTATGCACTGTATTTTCCTTTGCAACCACATGTCTGTGTTGAGGCACTCACAAATGAGAACTAAGTCAAAGACTTTACTCATCATCCATTAAGGTAACAGCCTTAGCCCATCAGTAGATAAGGAACATAACCTTACATACAACATAACGAGTAACCTTGCAAACCAAAACTGCACTGAAGAACTTAAAACATCTGTGTCCAGTACATCAAGTGACCTGAAAGCTTGTGGCCTGAGTGTTGCTGATTGTTGTCTTGCTCTGGGTGACCAAAGGTGAGCCGACTCAGGCCTTACATGGAACGCTAGTTCTGGCAACGTTTTAAAGGTGCAGACTCAGGCTGAAGTGGGAACAGACTTGGCTCCAGTTAGTTTCCTCCAACTGTCTCTCATCTGCTCTCTGTACCCTGAGTCGGAACAGTGTACCTGGGCCTCTCTCGCTTCATCATTCATCAAGAGTCAGCCGCGAGTCTGGCTACCAGCTGTCCTAGATTTGGGCTGCTGCTGGGGGAGGCCACTTTTGGCTGCCTTGTAAATAGCCTAACACTGGTGCTGGCCTCATAAAAACTTGACAGATGGAAAAAGATCACAGAGCCGCATCCCTCCACTTATGTTCATGAACTTAGAAGAGAGCTGAAAAAGCAAAACAGGTCAATAAAACGTGTCTTGCAGCCAAGTGAAGGGAACACACTGTCCACCACTGGGGCAGGGCTCACTGGTATGTTCGTCCAAATTACTCAAACAGCGGTGACACAATTGGAAATGCGCCTCTCTCTGGCTTAGCTGAAGTTGGGGCAAGCCAACATAATGATCAGCCAAAGGGCTCAAAGGAAAAGCCTCATAAAACTGCAGAGAGAAGAACTGCACTCTGCCCACTTCTGACTTGTGGCTTTGCTTAAAGCAACTGTCCAACACCTCAAAATTCACATTATATTTTGTTTCCAAAAAAAGGCCAATTCAGTCCTCTTTGAGGGGGTGGGTTCTGTGTTGGGCTATTCCTCTCTGCTGGAAAGTCATTAAGCATGTTTCACAAAATGTCAAACATTTCCTTTAGAGAATCAAAAAGTTTACACACATTGTTAGTTGGTTTTAAAGCGCAACCCCCCCCCCGAGTTCGGTGTAAATTTTGTTTACACACAGCTCAGTATCCTGGCAATGACATTCAAATTGGACGATTCCTCACCTCAAGACACCACGTCCAAAGGCAAGGTTCAGCAGCAGCGTGGCGTGCCTTATTTATGGCGAGGCTGACAGTAATTGTATGGAGTTGGTGGTGGAGGGGCAAGGAGCACATCTGACTTTCATGCAGGAGACTGGGGTCTGCTTTTTCCTCACCTCGGCTATACCACAGTCACCCTGCACAGAAAATGTGTGAAGAGAGGATTTTAAGAATATGCTTTTTTAACAATAGTTGACAATAGGGTGCCAGCCACAGCATTGAAATAATATTTTCCTTGGAAAGACCTGCACCTTGACGTGCTGATTTTCTGTTTACACTGTATGTAACTTCAAAATGATGAAACAGAAAACTGTCAAAGTCTACCAGTTTCTCAGTATTTTAGTGGGTACGCACATGTTTTATGTTTTCAGAAAGACTGTTTTTAGTAAAAGTCAAACATGTCTTGTCCATGCCCATTTTGAAAAGAAAGTTTGTTACATCAACTGGTGAGAGTTGTGATTTTGCAACTAATTGCAATTACATTTAAAAACTGGGCACGTAGCATCTCGTCATTAAACATTAAACCATAAGGAGAGGCGCCACACTGAGAGTGTAAATAGAAGCCATTTGGAGATTTGGTATTCCCTTTGTCTTTGGCTGGCCTGCCACAGCCATTTTAATGTGCTTTAATGTTTACATTTTCAGCCCTCTGAGAGTTCTCTGCATGATATTCACTGCTGATAATTATTCAACACCCATAACGAAAAAATAAATGATTTAAGGATATGCATTACTGCTGCAGTGAGCGGTCAATGCAGATTGACAGGAGCTGATGTCAACATCTCAGGCAACTTGGTAATGATGCATCTGTGTGTATTGTAAGCTCCAGGAGGCCCCTGGTCCTCCGGGCTTCTTTTTCAATTCTCCAGGGGCTGTTTCATGTCTGATTTTTTAAATCTCTCCACTTTGAAGTTAGCTTTCTGAAGCTTAGTTAGTTTGTCTTACTTGTAACCCAGCAGTTGTCTGTTTAGTTATTAGAGGAGCCTTGTGGGGAACAGGTTCCCAATAACAGCAAGTGTTATTGTTTTGGGATTTTCTCCAATCATGGAGTTCAACTGCTTCACTGAACAGTGTGATGAGGAAAATCCAAGCAATGGTAAGGGTTTGTTTCGATCTTTTTTGAGGTTTTGTGGTTACCCCTTAATGCTTGCCGGTCGTTACAACTACTGTCTCTGCAGCCAAAAAATAAAATTCAAGATTCCAAAGATACTTCAACATGAGTTTTGGGGGGAAATGTATAAAATCAGTATGTACAAGACATCTGGATCATTAAATTGAGGTTGTATAGCCATAAAAGATAGGGAGGACATATGCCATAACACATGATAAAAGAGTTTGGTTTGAATATTTCACTGAGTTAAAATCAGATATGTTGACTAAAGAGCTGGAAAAAGCCCGTGGAGATTATACTTGATACTGTCAGGCAGTGTGGAATTGTTTCCAATTCTAAATCTATTTAAGGTGCCACAAAAAAGGAAAGCTGTACAGCAAGAGGTTGTGATGGCAACTGAGGACTAAATGGTAAAGATTTCTGAGTGGTCAATAATGTCAGTCAGTAAACTTCCGCAGCAGTTTGTGCTGACAATGTAGTTGCCTGTAAATCAAGCTCATTATAAATTAAAACAACTCCACAGTTAAGAGCTTCAAAAAGACAAACAACACAAATTTCTCATCAAGATGTCGCTGCTGGCTGGGGTGATTTCATGGTTGTCATTTCCAAATCTGCTCTTAAAAAGAGGATGCACTTACAAATGCTTCCTTGTTACACCGTCAATTAACAAAGGTCACTATAATCCGACATAACAGTAAAATTGCCTTTAAAGTAAAAACTTATCATAAGGTCACCTTGGGTAATGGTCTGCCTTCTTACACATTTTTGTTCCAAATTTCCATATATCACTGAACGTGATTATATCCACATGTTTAAAGAGAAACCTTTTCCGCATTCCAGTGAACACCTCGTGTTTATTCTGCTGCATCTATCCCACAGCCACGCAACAAGAGCACCGCTTTAATCTGACATTACCTCGACGCTGTGAATCTATTAGAACATTTATCGCTGGCAGTGATTGAAAATAATCAAGGTAACCGTTTTATCGTTCGGTTATCATCAAACGGCAATAATTGGCTTAAATGGCTCAAAGCGCATCGATCACAGATGTGTTTCTCCCGTTCATCCTGCGTTTGAAGTCGCACCTCCCACCCATCTTGGATTCTTGGGCTACTTTTTGGCGACTCCGCCCTCTGTGCTGCTGAGCCAGATGCTAGGAGGAGATGCAGGAGCAGTGAGGGGTGCATGTAGACACACACACACGCACACAAATACACACAATCATGTCTCAGTCAGTTTAAGAGGACATTACATTGCATTGCATTACATACATATCTTATCCAATCCCAATAACACATTGTTTACCTTCAACATTAATGATTTACGAGGACCTGCTTTTTGTCCCCATAAGGAACACAAGTCCCAATAATGTGACTGTAAACCGATTGAGGTCCTCACAGCATGAGTAATACCTGCACCACATACACATTTAACTGACTTTAGTTGTTTCCATGACTACATACTGATGATTTGTCAGTGCCTTCCTATCGCAGGAGTTTTCAACTTCACCACTTCAAGATTGATTGTGGCTCCCTATGTAAAGCATTAATTATTTATTGCAATAGCTGTTGAGTTGAGGGCTAATGTTTTATCGTTTTATCGGACTCTGCTTGCTGTGCTCCGGACCATTCAAATGTTCATCAGAGAACACTCTGCACCCAAATGTCCACACAGTCCTTTAAGTCTCTCTGATTCTGACGAAAGGGGTGAATCATTCAGCATTAGAAGCAGTGCATAAGACAGTGGCTCTTCAAAAGAAGTTGTTAGAAACTTCAGCAGCTCATTACTTATGAACGCTGATGTTTGTAATATATTATTTATTCACCACATCCACTTCAAGCGCAGCGCTGTTTACACTACTTCTTCACAAGTCGTTCAGAAGTACAAAGACGTGCTTCGGGCTAGAAAAAGCATTTCATCGTTTTTCCCTCTACAATAAGAAGGGATGCAGACACAAAGAGCGTTAGCGAGCTGGTGCTGGGGGAACCTGGAGTTCTGCGTTCGAGCGGGAATGTACAGTGCAGGCTCTGAAGAAACTTGTCTGCGCTGGCTTCAGATCATACATGACGCTTTGAGCAAGGTTTGCCCTGCATCTGAAATCACCCATCACTACTCCTGAGACCTTATGTCTTGTCTTTTTGACAGCTGAAATTATACAACACACACATTCCACTTCTTTGGCAATTCATTTCATCTGTGTGTACTGTATGTGGAACATGTAAAGGCAGAAGACAGTTAATGTAACCAAAGTGTGCAGAAAAAGAGTTGTACTTTTTATAGTGTAACACTAACTACTTAAAACCACACTGAAAGTTGATAGATGTACCTACCCAAACCCCGACAGCCACAGTTGTATTGATAATATCAATCGATTACAGTCAATAACTTTAAAAAATGTGTACATTTTCTTGACAAGCCTGTAAACACTTACTTTCCTCTCCTGGTGATGGAAGCAAACTGACTTCAACAGCAGAGAATCTCATATGTACACAGCTCGCAGCGGAGACAACCATAATGATTTAAACCCACAGGTGGATAATGATAAATGACAATTGTACAAAGTATGAAGAGGAGATGAAACAAAGTAAAGCAAATGCAGATCCTCTCATGGTAGACAGTGCACGCCAGTCTCTACTTGTGGTGAGTGTTATGAGCAATGAGCTACAACTGCAACCAACACAGTAAGTCCTCATGGCAAACACAGCTCAAAGACCTGAGATGAAGACGGCATGTTCATGCTGGCATATTTTTAACCACACCATTACTTACAAACTTGCACAAGAAGTGCACCAAGAGTGTTCTGCATTGGGAACACAGAAATGCTGTCTTTCTTAGGAAAAAAAAATCAATTGATAATTATATTAACTGCAGTTGTCCTCCTTAAAAGGGACCTCAGTCCCAGTTCATGAAGTTGGACACTCTGTGTCCCTCCTCCTTTCCCACTTGTCCCCCAACTTTTCTTTTCTTGCTCTGGCATCCTTGGCATGCTCCAGGGTCATTGTAACAATGAAGACGTACAGTACCCGATTTCTCTTAAGAAGAAAAGAAGGCACAACAGCCTCTCTTGCCTATCATGCTGCAGCTGCAGGAACAGAGCAAGGCAGAGCTGGCTCTGGATACGGTCGCATCATAATTACCTCTAATTACCTCTTCTAAAAACAGACACATATCACACATCCGCACACAGGCGAATAGATTCCTACTCTACAACATGTAATCATGCTGCAAACATCATAATAGGTTTTTGAAAATGCCATAATGATAGAGAGCCCTAACAATTATTTTTTCCTCTGCCTACTGTTGTTCTGATGCCTGCCCCCCCAAGCACTTAGGTCCATTGTAAGAAATGTGAGACTTGTATTGAATGGCGCATGATTTCACATTGAGGTGGGTATAATGTTAAATGATTGTCTCTGTGTTTGCGTGGAGGGGAAAGCAAATAAATCGCCTCACAAGACAATGGAACAAAAACTAAAAGCGAGCAAGAGGCCCTTGTGTACATGCAACCATCTTTTCCCCTCTTCTTTTTCCCATTCCTATCACTCTCACAAATGCAAACACACTTAGGCAGACACTGCAAGGAAACACACACTGATGAAAGTGTGAGTAAACACATACATACTGTGGGTGCACAAACACGAGAGTACCCCGCCAGTGGCTCTGGTAAATCAGCCTATTTGCACATGCTAATGCTATGGTGCCTTTCGCTGCATTGTAACTTCCTCCAGGCTGTGAATTTGACTGCTGCAACTATTGACTTTTATTTACCATGAAACCTTCTGGTTCTGATGCAGTGGCATTATACCAAATACTGCAGCATACATTCATACTAAATTGTATTGTATGTAAATTAGGAATACACACACAAACTAAAGACTGACAGAGAAGCCATACTCATACACACGAGGCATACAAACATGCGCGCACAGTGTCACACACTCACACACACCTCGCAAGGAGAATCAAACCAGATTTTTTAAGTCATCTTAACCTGGGGCTGTTGCCCTGGCAACCTCGTCTTTGAGGAAAAAAATTCCTGCCAAGGATCCACAAAAAGGGTGGAAAATCACTCGCAGCAAAATCAATGGGATAGCTATGGCGCTGCATTCAAACAGCAACATAAAACAGGAAAACATTTGTGGTGTTTCAGTGTAACATCAGTGCTGTGAATTAGGGAAATAATTGGGATCCTGATGGCTCAGCAGTGCAGAAAGTGCACTGATTTTGTTGCTGGAAAAAAACAACCTCAAAGTAATAGTTCTTATGTTTGATGTTGAAAGAATATGAGCTCCTCCATGGGTTGGTAGAAATCTATGATGCCTGTCAGTAAACTCAGCACTGTAGGTAAAGAAACAAGGAGTTCTTGATCCGGTGAGATTATGAAACACCACAATGCATTCAAAGTTGAATGGGTTTCATTTTCTTCTTTGTCACTTCCTCTGTTTTCCTCCTTTTCTTCCTCAATTTCTCACACTTTTTGTGCTGCTGTACACATGACTGTGATGATGGTGTGTGTGCACAGATCAGTTTTCTATTCATCTTGTTAGTGATGTCACTGATGTAGCATCAAATACCTGGCAAAGTTAAAAAAAAAAAAGATGGCAGTTTTTTTCACAGAATAATATACTGTCTTTGAAATGCTGAATGAATGTCTCATTAAACAGACGCAAACTCAATATGATTCAAGCTACAAAAAAAAGCATTTGTTGGCATTGCAGGCTAAAATACTGACCTAATCATCATAATGAAACCATAAATTCAAAAACACAGCTGCTCTCAGTTATTGTTCTACAGCTGGACAAAAAAGTTAAAAACCAAAGCGCGAAATAAAATCACTAAAATTGATATTGAATGAATATATGCTGTTTGATCCAGAACAAAAGCCTTATCAAAAGTATGACGAGTGTTATTCCACAGCCTGAAGTCTTTAACACTGGCTTGAATTTAAGGTAGTATGTGAGGTAACAGGAACAGAAAGGGAAGATGCTAAAGCTATGCAAGTTATTTTAAAACAAAAACTACTAAACTGTGGTAAAAGCAGACAGTATTTGAGCCTTATAAAGATAAGTCGAGATTTACAAAATAGAATACAAAATAAATGGGTGTATACAAATAAACGCTCTCAAAATTAGACAACCTACGCAGGCCAGCTGTTTAATGCGAATCAGGCTCAATCATCAGTTCATTAGTGTGTTGGTGACATTATTTAAACTTTAAAACTTTTAAGTTTCAAGGTTCAGTCTGAGACTTGGTGTAAGACAGGTTACCTGGGTGACACTGTTACACTTTCAGCAATTTGAATGTTTAGGAGCTGTGATTTTTCTACCTCCCTGCTATGCATCCATACTGTAGCTCTGCTTGGGACCAACTCCTGAAGAAAACATCTGGCACCCTGTTTAGTCTTTCTCTTTTGTTGTACAGATAACTACAGGTTTGCCTTTTTTTTTAATCAGCAGAAAACAGCAGCCTGCTGCTACTGGACACACTGTTGTCAACAACAGTTTGGGTCTGGAAAACCACCACAATGATATGAAATATGCTTGAAGGCACCCTGGGGCTAATTTGATCTCATTTGACATAAGGGTATTTGTCAGACCAAAGTAAGGTTAGCTTGAGTTTAGTTTTCTCTTTATTCTCATTATTGGATAATTTCTCTTTCCATCTGTTCCTCTCAGCACTGTTAAATCAAACCTGGATATCGTATTTTAAAGCAGAGCTAAACAGAGTAATAATGTTGTGAAGGATAAGAGGAAACTAGAGTGAGAGGGAAAAGAGATAGAAAGGAGTGTTGTGGGAGTTACCTGCCTCTGCCTTCTTCTGATGGATGGCCTTGCCTGCAGCCCTACCACTTTTAACACTCAGCTTTAAAGAGCCGCTGTCTTGCATGAGCACACACACACACACACACACACACACACACACACACACTTTGAATTGTTTGAACTACTTCCCTTGTATCTTGTGATGTGTTTGTGTCCCCTGCACACACTCTTGCAGAAAGCCAGCTCAGCTCTTTTCCCATTCTCCACACACACACGCACACAGAGTCAGCGTGTCATCTGTATTGTACCTGTACTCTTCTTTAATATCATGACATTCAGAGGCAATATGACAACCTCACCAAAGCAGAGTGGTTGCACCTCAATATTCATCACATCAGGAGTTGCACACAAGGCAGCACTGAGCCCTCTCACTGTAAAAGACGGATTTTTGCATCACTACTATGCCCAGAATTATTGTCAGCAGCACTTTCAGCTACCACCACATTTCTTTCTTGACAGCGTTGTGGTGGTAGCTGGTACTAAAGCTGCCGCTGAGTCCCGACCGGCGTTTTTAGCACAGGTATTCCCACTGGGAATGTAAGCCTTAACACTGGCACACTACTTGAGAAAAGAAAAGAAAAGAAAAGAAAAGAAAAGAAAGGGAAAGAAAGGGAAAAAGAAAAAGAAGTTTGTGTCTGTCTCCTCCTCTCCCTCCCGGGAACCACAACGTTTGCCTTTTCTCAGTTTCTACCCGAACCACGAGCTCTGAGTATTTGTGTTTATATGTGTGTCTCTTTAGATGCGGGTGAAACAGGAGGATGCAAAAAGATGGCATTGCAGGGGACTGTGGCAAGGCATTGTGGGCCATGGTGCGATGTTACTCCCTCCAGTCTGTCCGTCTCGCGCCCCACCTGCCTTGTCCGAGCGTCCATCTGCCTGTCGCAAAATAAGCCCACTCTCTCCAGCACCGTGGCCTCCACAGTAGATCGCACTGTTTTAGCTAGCTGATTAGCGCTTTGGAGCCACTGCAGTCTGTTCTACGGACCCACAACTGAAAATGAAAACTCCCCACAAATGGCTGAGCAGCAGGAGACGGGAAGATGTGTTATTGGCTCTCATCTGTCATTGTACAGACCCAGTCAACATCAACAGCAAAATTATGGGGTGATATTTGATCACTACAGACATAAAACCATCACATCAAAATCACCTGCTTAATATTCACACTACAATCTGTCGCTCTCTGTGCTACTCTGAGGCAGCGTAATTCAAATCTATGCGGCTTGAGATGACTTTATCTTTGAACTTTATGTTACAATAATATCAAATAGGAGTCCTGATAAGGCTGTGAGGGTTCTGGGGTTGGTGAGGTCAGACAGACAAAACTTTTCCATGTAATCTATGCATCACTCTACATCAACCTGAATGCATTAACCTTGTCGGCTGATGACTGTGGTGGGCGGATGCCTCGGGAGCCATGTTTGCACCAGATAGATGACCTTATGTTGCCTCCAATCAGATACAGTATGAGTACAGAAGGTCTGCAGGCAATCGAAGCTGTCACATTCTAAAAAGGAGACGCTGATACAAACACAAAGACAGGAAAATAGAAAAGTTTTCGTTGAGTACAGGAGAAGCCTCTACATCAACTTCTTCAGCAGGAATATGGAACAGTGTATAAAGATCCTGCAAACTTTCCGCACAAACTAAACTCACACACACAATCAGCTGCTCTTTGTGTTGCTGGAGTTCCAACCTGTTTTAAATTTTAAGAAACTTGAGACTTTATGTTTAACAAGAAAGTCACATAATAGTAAAAAAAAAAAAAAAATACATCCATAAGCAACTTGTTAATGCTGATCTCTGTTTTTTCCCCTGTCAGGAGCTGCTTGTCCATTGACAAGCAGGAAAGAAAAGGAAAAAAAAAATCTTTTATTTCTTTTTTATATAGCTTCTCAGTCATCAAGGTCATTGTCAAGGTTGAAAGAGTTCTGTAAGGCAACTGGACTTGAGATTTTTCAAGAAAACATTTCACCTCTCATCCAAGAGGCTTCTTCAGTTCTGAAACTGATAGTGGGGAGTACTAGAATTTGTACATTGTAGGTGTGTTGGTTGCATTTCTTTTCTGTAAATCAGCTCAGTGTGAAATTTGACTTTGTGTTAAAAAAGGAGTAAATAGATAAGGCCATACTCACATCAACACAATATCACAATCTGCCCCAAGAGAGACTCTGGGGCTCTTGACTGTAGTGTTTCCTGTTTTACTTTGGCCGTTATCTCTTGGTGTGTCTCCTGTTGTCTTTACTTCCTGTCCCCCTGTCTCCTGCTGTGTGTTTCCTGAGCATCAGCATTTTTAGTAGTTTGGACTATCTGGATTCTTGCGCTCAGTAAGTTTTCGGCCTTCACCTTTTCATGTCTGCCCTTTTGGCTTTTGCATTTTGCACTGTAACCTTTTTGTTAACATACCCCTGCACTGCACTGGGTGTTCTCTGAGTGACAGAAATCATGTGATTGTAACATCAGCTACAGGTACATACTGAAAGTTTTTATGAACCCAATTTTCTTAACCTGTATTTGTTTATTTTGGTAAACTGGCACCAGTAAAAGTACAGAATTAACTATTAGCACCTCTTGTTGTCAGTATAAACATGGCTGTACATACAACTATCACTGGTCTACTTACTACAGGCAAGTTCTGGAGCATCTTTTCTTCTGGATTTCCTCACAGATTTATGGACAATTTATTAGCACCGGATGTCAGAGATGATGATATCCTCTGGAAGCGTCAAGTAACGCTGAGCGATATCAATGTGTGTTTCATTTCTGTGTGTCATGTCACAGTTATGGCTGAGAAAAAGAGTGTGATTTCTGTCTAAAATTCAACTCACAAAGTTTCCTTTCCTCTACCCAACTGTCCTATGTTCCCCCAGGGAGGCTTGTGACTTTGTCCTACAGAACGTCTCTGTCTATTACAGACCTGTAGTTCCCTGATGGCAAAAATGCAGTCAGGAGCGATGAGATAAATCACAGAGGAGCACAGTGAATATTTCATTCCCCACCTCCCCTGTAACATTAATCCCGCCTGGCCATTATTTTGGTCAGGAGTATCCCAAGGTTTGCATATTTTTGCACTAGAGAATGATTCATGCTGCCTTTTTCAATGCTTAAACTTGAATTCGAAGTTGACTGAGTCACTCTTGTTCTCATAATTTTTGCACTGCACCAGTTGCAGAAATACATGCATGTTGCGTCTTAAATCTCCCAAAATCTTACTTTCAAGGAATTTCCATAGCTTTCAGCCAGGGATGCTCTGCTCTGAGCATGTCAGGATAGCTAATGCTCCGACGTGAATCAGATAGAGTGGGATACATGTCAAAGCACCGTAATCTTTCTATATTTACATCCAATGGCTCCCAGCTCTCTCACTGTGTGTTTACATTGGCAGCGGCTGCTCTTGGATCAGCTCTGTGTTGCCTCATCCCCTGCCCCTTCCTTCGACTGTGCCCACTCAGGTTGCATTCCTGCAGGTTGCCTGCCAAACAGGCCTGGACCGGTGGCAGAGTCAGAGAGATAGAGCGAGAGACGAGCGGATGGAGAGGGAGGACAGAGACAGCAGAAGGCAAAAAACATTGGGTTGGAAAAAAAATTCTTCTATTCAGTGTGAGGAAAACTTGCCAACTTTTGATATGACACACAGTTACTGGACTCACTAGAAGCATATTGTACCCAACTGCAACTATCGTCATGACAAGTCAGGGCAAACTTTTGAAAAGTCACAAAAATAAGTGTTTACCAACATCATAAATAATAAAATAATGAAGCTCAATGTAATCACATTCATTCTGTGTATTGAGTCTTATTAAATGTTTTTTGTTAGCTGTAATCTGGGTTAAAATATAAAGTTAAAGAAATCCTGTAAGGAAATCACATTACTGCATATCAGGTAACAGGCTGTGAACTTGATGTAAATCCAATTATTATTGTTTTAAAGGTGCTAATTCATTGTCAACAACACCCACATGTAAGAAAAGACAGAAACATTTAACAGCACATAAACTTCAAACTCACTGAGCATGAAAATACTGAACATATTGTATATGACATTTAGTCATTTAGAAGTCTGGCACTTCATGATGATGAAGCTCAAACCCAGGATGATGAGCCTGAACATGAAAGTGGGATGAACACAAACGACTTGATACACCTTCTTGGCACTCTACTGATTAAAATCAAAGTCATGACAACAGTAGCTTACAGGTGCTGTTGGTTCCCATTTCCTGTTGTCTGAACGTACAAGTAGAGGCTGGCTGACATTCAGCTGTACTCAACATGTTATGACCTTGGAGTAGGTACACTGCAGTTAGGTGGAGAGACATTGCAAAGTAAAGTACAAGTTGTACTGTTGTTATCACTGGTGCTGATCATCTAATGTGATGGCAATCTAAAAATGAATACATAAAACTGTCCTCAGTCATATGGAGTTGGGTCTATGTTTTGGAATTTTTATACATGTGATCAGTTTTATTAATGGCATAATTCTTAGGCTGAGCTCCATATTTGTCACATTTAGTATATCAAGGCAGTGAGTGGAGGATAACTAATCCAGATTTTATGTATATCTTAATGAAAAAACATTCTATTGTAAAATGAGACATTCATCATTTGAAAAACCTCCCATTTAAAAGAGACTATGTTTGTACATGAAATGTGGGGGGAAATATATTTGCTCACTGTAAAAACAACACGGTATTAAAGGGCAGCGGTGTGAGTTACAAGCTCAATTCAATCTGTGACCTCTGCTGACCATCAGTGTCACCTCGGGTCCTGCTTAACTGTTCTCATGAAGGAATGAAAGGAGAACAGATTTGTGAGAATGGTGGGTAACTGCAGTAGCGAGGAGCGCTTTGACAGTGGAGATTTGCTTCCTGTCAAATGTCTAAAGCAAGTTTTGAATTTCTCTGAATCTAAAGCCACAATGTGTTACACTTAAACATTTCAAAGTCTCGGGCCATGCAGGGGCAGAAAAGAAACTAGCACCTCTGCTGACACTGGTTCAGCCAGAGGGATGGGTGGTTGGTTACCCTAAACATATCTCATCACACTTCACGTTTTATAAAATATTACAATTAGATAACAATGTCATCACTTTATTAAGTAAAGAAATGTACAAATCTTTCTTTGTATGTTGATTTTTAATACCATTACTGTTTTCTTTATCTTTGTCTGTGAAGACTAAGAAGCTGGCACACACACACACACACACACACACACACACACAAACACACATCAGCCGTGATGGCACCAAACCTGACATCAGAGACACCAGAGCATTCTCATATTCATAAGAATGAAATATGAATGAGTGCTGCATGCATGAATGCTATGGTACACTTACACATTCAAATAAATTAAACATTCATATTTACATTTGCAACAAAGTGGATATTGCAGTTCTACTAGTGTTGCATATTGTATAAAGGGAGTTTTTGTTCAGGCACACATTGATTCTTTTTGAATGCGATCGAGGCTGCAGCGTTGCCGACAAAGGCCTTGAATTATTGGACATTTAAAATCCTTACAAAGTGAGAATCGACAGGAAATTTTCACACTGACGTAGACCCTGCACCTGCAGCAAACACCGTACAGTCTACATCTCCAACCATATTGTATACATCAACTGTGGCTGCTGCAATCTGCCCTTCATTGTTTTCATGATCTATGAGGCCCTACAGTACATATTGACCTTATTCCCAGTCCCATGATGCCTTGTGTAAAGTTATGGTTATGACTTGTGGTGATTCCTTTAACTTAACCTGCATCTGCAAAAGACTTGGGGGAAATAAATGATCTGAGAATGTAGCCTGTTGCACCTTATATGGGGAAAATGTGATCACACCTCCGCCTTGTGGGATGGGAGTAAAACCCATATTTCGTTACTTAAGTGATTCCATTGCTACAGATGAACAAATTATGAAGTTTTAAAGCTTGTCAGCACTGTCGCCGTACCATAGTGAGGCACATCTTATTAAAGGAGGCATCATCAGTCTCACAGTTTGTTCATCAGAGGCCACACCTTCATCCCTCTTGTGTCTGTATATTAAATATGAGCTAAGGCACACAGGAAGCTAAGATAGCTTAGCACAGAAAAAAGATAAATGGGTAACACCTATGGGTAAAAAGATTACTTGTCCCTGTCCAGAAGTAATGAAATCCACCAACTAGCACCTCCAGCAAACAGTCATGTCCAAAAATACTGGCACCCCTGCATGTCTGATGATGCACCACTTCATATCAACCATCTGGAACAAAAAAGTCATCAAAGTTATTGCTTTGAGTTTTCACATGCTTTGTGTCGTCAGTTGATAATATTTTTATTGTTCTTTCCATCAGTGCAGCTCAACCCAATCACGTAACTGTCTCTGTAGCTATTAACAAAATATTGTTCAAAAGCAATAAAAACTTTGATTTATTACCACTACCTCTACATCTTCTTTGGATATTGCTTGGCATTTTCGCTCGGGAGCAACAGACCCGCCCGACGTCTGGTTCTTACAGTATGCCCTCTTGTCGCAAAGTCTTTGTCTTACTTGTTGTTTTGTTCTCTTTGTGCATTTAGCTCGTGTTCTTTGGCTTTGCTCCTCTGCTGCTTTTGTGGCAGAATGCTTTCGCTTTCTTCCCAGACATGTGATATGGAGTGTTTGTTGTTGCGAGCAGCTTCTTTGATCAGTATGTTGATTGCTGTAAGAAATGGCCCCAGAGTTCAGGAGCTGAACTGGGATCAGCAAAGACGGGAGGGCACACAGGCGGATTTCCATGAGAATTTAAACCAAACTGGTTATTAGAAAACAAGTCTTCCATAAAGAGAAATAATTTTAAGTTGATAACTTCCTGAAAGATTTGATGTCCATTCCAATATGCATTCATGTGTATATGTTTAAGTTAATGGTTTTAGTATAGTTTGGAAAACAAGGACTAAATATGAAGACCCAGTTGAGCTCTGGTTCAAAGAATAGCAACATGAAAAGGCATGTAAATTAATAGCAAAAAGAGAAATAGAAATTATTCATCAGTTTCTCTTAAAAAGGTGACGTGTGTTCTACCATCTTTCTACATGAAAACGGCATCTGTGGGCTCCCTCTGGCTTCCAGCATCATCATCTGAAGATAAAGTCTGATGTCAGTAATTGCAGTGATGCTCAGCTTTTTCATTTTGTGTGCACTTATCTAGTACAACTTCACTCCATGAAAATGCAACACCGCCTTCATTTTGTATTCACCTGTAGCACACCGGCTTTTCTGTGCGTGGCTGTCTTCATCGATAACTGAATAAGCAAACATGCTTTGTGAAAACTGACCCAAGAACAAGGGGATACCATTCAACCTGCTTCAGCACATAAAACAGACTTTAAGCCCACGGTGCAGTGCACGTGTCACACTACTGATGCCTGATTGTGTCGGCAGTGACCTTCTGTTGGTGGCTCAGAATGAAATGCTGGGTCCATACGGGTGCAACATATTTAACTGCAACATTTACCTATGCAAAACATATTCATAACAACACACTGTTCATATCATTATTTGGCGTTGATGCATGGGCATCAGCTCAATTATCAGGTCCAGCTATAAACTTCACTAAAGATTTCACTTCAAACAGTGAGCAAATGATAACAAGCACATGTACACACATGTACACTGCGCCTAGCTGCACTTTTCCATAATATTTTCTCTGACAAAAGCACAAACGTCTTACTCAACATCTTTCCTATCTAATAATAGAGTCAACCTAAAAAATAAACTAAATAAATCTATAGACTATTAGAAATGAAATACATTGTGTTTTTTAACCAGTCTGTACACTGTATTGTTCATCAAAAATTCCCTGCAATGTACTTATGAGTATAAATTACAATAATAAAATAATAATTAAAATCAGCAATTGTGATTGAAACAACTGCTTTAAAATGTTGACATGTTGATGTAAGTACCTGTACATATCCTTCTGGTCACTAATACAACGTTTACACCAAGAAGTTAATATTAACCGGGCCCACAAACCCACAGTGACTGAATCCAAAGTACACGTTGTAGAAAGGCAGTGCATTAGCTTGCAAATGAGCCTTCCTACACCTCATTTTTTCAATACAGACATGTGGCGGTGAGTGGCAGCAATTCTGCCTTGACATCCAATATTTTTCCTTCTCTAGTGGATTTCTGATGGTCCTCGTTATATAAGACCTTGTGCTGCTACATCATACTGAGTGTTGCAGCACTAGCTGAGAGACTTCATTCATGTGGAAAAGTATAGTGTATGCCCGCAAAGCATGCAAACCACGATTCTGTGTTTTTTTACTTAATGACCAAGCATCACCAAAATGTGGCAGTTATTCCTGAGCCTGAGCTGTGTGCTCTATCCTCTGTGGATCTACGTATGTGGTCTGAATCACAGACAGGAGATCATCACTTTCTTTGGAGGAAAAAAACATTCCAACACCTTGGAGAAGAGTGGCAGCATGCTGTTGGTCTCCGGAGAGATGTGTTCCTGGCAATCAAGGACACTGTCAAAATGCATACACAGATAAACAAGATGGCAGACAGGACGGGCTCAGATTTAACAGTAGGCAAGATTGTGGAGTCCGCATGGCACTCTCGCACCTCTCAAGTCTTCCTCATCTCTCATTTTGTCCCTCTTCAAGATGACAGGGTCCAGTGGGAGAGGTGTGTGAAGGACAGGAGAGAGGGATGCTGCTAATGTGTGTGACCACGAGTCCGAGTTTGAGTCACAGCTTCCTAAGAAATGTCAGAAAACTATTTAATCATAGGCTTATCTCCAACATCTACTATGAGAAAACCCAAAGGCTTTACTCATTTCAAGTATCACAAAAAAACAGCCAGACAAAAACCTCCCTGTTAGTTGTTTTCTATATTTTTCATACTCTGCACTATTCCTGCTGCTCATAGACTCATAGACAATTAATGAAGGAGTATTTTATCTTATCTTAAAGGCAAAATCTTTGTGAAACTTTGTGATTTACTGTATTTCAGATTTCAGTCTGTGGTCAACATGTTTGAAGATATATGTGATGCAGCAATCTGGGCCCAAGGCAAATTTCCTCAAAGGGGACAATGAAAATAAATATTACATTATTTCAGAATCTTACCTGTTGATTTAAAGCAGATTGCTGCACAAGTTTTAAGGAAACTTCAACTAACAGAAAAATTTTGACACAAGCTACGTAAGCTTTTTTTTTTTTTCAAAAAGAATAGGTTGAATACAAGATATTTTTTATTTAATAAATTGGAGGAGAGAATGTGGTTTGGAGCACTTTTATCTTGAATTCCTGAAGTTTTATAGTGCTTAGCGTCTTCTTAATGGGACTGTATGTTTATACAGTATATTTTTGGTATTTTAGTGTCAGGTCATCCTACCAAGTCATTTTTGCTTGCACCACTGAAAGATTGTTGTGCATTTAGTTTGTGAAGCATGTGTGTTTGCATCTGCATGGCAGGTACCAGCAGTTTAGCATTTAACACCTGTGTACCAGCATCAACCCAGAGCCTCTCTGCTGAACTCTACCTCCAAAAGGTGCCACTTTCTTCAACAGGCTGAAAATGGAGTTGACTCCAGCTGAGGCCCCATGAGAGGATACGTCATGGGTGTACATTTCAGCACTCCACATGAATAATGGCAGCACTTTGTATTGAGGGAAATGTTTTTCCTGCCCTACCCTCTCTTGTCGCAGCCCTCCCCGGCTCACCGGAGACCCAGGGCAGCTAACCGCAGGGGCACATTTCTTTCAAAGTAAAGACATTGACCTTTACAAACAGAGGTGGGCCACTGCCAAGGCTGCTGCCCACTATCTGTGTATCACCATATGGGAAAGATGCATTTATGACACAAATAGCTTAGGAAGCAGACTAAATGAGTTCACATGGGTTGGTGGGTTTTTTCTGTTTTCTTTTTTTAGGGGGGATGTTTGTTTTTTTGTTCTATTTCCAAGCAGTTTTCTGGAGTCTTGGAAATGGCCAAAGAAAGTTAAATAAACCAGACTGACTTTTCAGACTTTTCAGACTTTTCAGAACAACCACCTGATGATGAAAAACACTTGGGTAGACCTTGAAATTTGCAAAAGACCTTCTACAGAGTGTGAAACTGAAGAGCTTAGGTAAATATCTGCCTGATACAAAAGCTGCCACTGAACAGCAAAGTTACATTTCCAGGGTTTACAAAGCAAGTAACTGGAACCTTCACCTTTTCCTCCACATGCCTGTGTGAGGAGCATCTAAGGCAGAATGAGATACTGCACGGGTTGAATCAGAGTCAGAAATCATATTCCCTGTCTGAATCCAATTGTCTGGTGTGACTCACACTTTCACTACATTTTCTCCAATTTCCAATGTAAATAAATCCACTCAGAAATCACAGAGACTCAGACAAAAATGCTTCAGAAGATTTCTCCCATACCAAAGTACTTCAGTGATAATCATCTGGACATCCATGGGTACATTTAATGCTGCTGCTCAGGAACTCAGGAGTCTGTCTCCTACAAGCAGGAGGCAACGGTAGGCTCACTTTGTCATTAGGACAAGAACAGGAACAAGAGTTGGTCCTGATATACAAAGCTATAAACACTGTGATTACAGTGATTACATTGTCATACTGTAATAATTGTCAACTTTTGGGGAAAAATGTTTTTCAGAACGTTCAACTATGATGTTGCAGTCAACAGACACAACTATTATTTTCACAGTAACGCATATCACCCCTGTTGTTTTTTTTATTTACATGTCAAATGAGTGAAGTGTGAAGAGATCTGTTCAGAGTGAAAAAGGGGTTGCTGACCTCCTGACACATGAGTACTCAGTACTCATGGGTTGGAGCACACCCATCTTCGAGCTCTGCCTTCCATTAGACAGCAACTACACACCTGTATGGTTGTGTGACTATATCTTGCAGAGTTGTGATGCTATCATGGTGACAAATTCTGTCTGCGCTCCATAGACAGAGCGTAAACATGTGCCAAAACACTCTGTGGTAGTTCTCACCACAGTAGGTGTCTTCAGGACCACACTCTGTCATGACGACACACACACCCACAGAGACTCACAAAATAAAAACAATACCAGGCACTCTGTCGCTGCTGGTACTGACTGAAGTGCTTGCCAACATGAGCCCTTCTCCCTGTGATAATCGTGGATATCAGTGCTCACATCTCCAAAAACATCAAAGCTAATTCTCAAGATGGCGTTATTTTGTTAAATCTAATTCACCATGTACAAGCACTCAACGGCAAATTTCCCCCCTGAGATAAATCCCAAAGCTTAATTTCGTGAAACAGCATCATGGTCACACCACCTTTGAGTTGCATGAACGTGCTTTGTTGCTTTCATGGCACTCATCATGGCATTTTGATATTTTTTGCTCAATCTGGAAACTTTGACCCAGTGTGTGTGTAGTGTTGTTCAATAAATGTCTCCAACATTCAGGTTTATCCTCCATGGACCATGAATGTCTATAATAGCATTGATGGAAATCCTGTCATTTTTGATTTTTTTTTGATAGCTTTTCATGAGGCAAATAGTCGATCAAAGGGAAACTGTTAACTGACGTGGTGTAAGACTAAAGGTCAGTGGGTCCTCAAAACCATTAAGAGTCATTCTCCAGGGACCATAAATATACTGTGTGCTTAGATAAGGTGCCATGTATTTGACATAAATCATTGCTCTGGACCAGTCAAGTGAAAATGTTGGACGGACAGAGTGACTGACCACACAGTCACTGCCATCTTTTGCTATTGGTTGGGAAGAATTAATGATTTAAAAAATCCAGCAAATTAATTTGATTAAAGAAATGAAATAATGTTGCATGTAATTTTTTTCAGACAAATAGCATTTGAATATATTTTAACTTTGGTGCTCCAAGGTTAACTGAAAAAGAAATACCATAGTCTATAGAAATACTGATATTGCGCTGGTTCGCTGCCAACCAGCCTCCACTCTGGGCGTTTTTTTCAGTATGGTAATATCCAGACAGGAAGCACAGGAGAGAGGAGACAAACAGCTCACATCAAAGAGAAGCCCACTTCTCTTAACTTGACCTCTCTTTGTATCTGCGACAGTCTGACATTTTTCTCTTTTCAGACGTTCTCTTCATCAATCTCGATTTACTTTCACATCACACACTCAGTTCTTTCTTTTGCAAAATTCATCCATTTTGAATCCCATGCTTATTATTTATGCTATTTAAAACAAATCTGAATTCTTAAATCCCCCAAAACTTTTTATCTTTTCTTTCCTCTGTTTGCTATCGTTGTGAGGACTTTCGGTTGCGTGGACATTCACTGATCCCGCCTGTCTCTTGGGGGTGAGGACGGATAGGAGACGCTGGGCGCCTCTCCAGGGCGTCCTCTGGATGTAGCTGAACCACCTGGGCTCACAGCACTTCACACGAGACAGACAGACACACTCTCACACAAACATACACAGAAAGTGGGAGGAACAGGCCAGCTGGCGTTTGTGTGTGAGTGTGTGTGTGTGTGTGTGTGTGTGTGTGTGTGTGTGTGTGTGTGTGTGTGTGTGTGTGTGTGTGTGTGTGTGTGTGTGTGTGTGTGTGTGTGTGTGTGTGTGTGTGTGTGTGTGTGTGTGTGTGTGTGTGTGTGTGTGTGAGTGTGTGCGACTTATGAGATATGCAGAGCTTCTCATGCTATTCCCAGTGGGTTTCCTATCACAACACATTACACACTTTCTACCTCCCACCTCCTCCTAAATCCATCTCTTTTAGACTCTCTCTTTCTCTCTCTCTCTCTCACACACACACTCCACTGCAGTGCACAATGCTGAACCAGTGCTGTGCTGGAAAGCTGAGTAACAGTCAGAGACTGAGTGCGGTGGGAGGTTTGGATGCTGTCCCACTGTTTATTGGGGAGAAGGCCAGTGGTGGAGCGATGCCGAGAGCCTTAGTGGACCCACTCCACCTCCCACATGGCCTCCTCTTAATGTTGCAGTGCTTTGTGGTTGTACCTTAATGCAGTAAGGACTAAATATAAAACAGCCTACTTCAGAGTTTTCTTCATACATATTAATTTCAAGGGCGGGGGAATCATTTTGTGTTATTTTATAATCAGAATCATAAAACCTTAAATGATCCCTGCAGGGACATTGCTTTGTTACAATTGCTCACCTCTCCATTAGAAAGCAGGTCACAGATAAATAAAAGGAAAAACTAACATATAATAATAATAAATATGCAGCAAGTGAATCGGAAGATGTAAGGGAGACTGTTATGTGATGTGTTTACATATTCATCTCCTACATAAGTATTGGTGATATTGTCATAAAAATAAAATGAGTTTATAGGATATTTCTACACACCTTTGCTACGTTAATATCAAAAGTAGCATATTTGCCATTAAAAAACAAATACTTGGGAAGCAAGGCTTGGGCCACACAGTATAACAGCCCAGTACAACAAGCCCCCAACTCATGCCAGAATAGCCTCCTCACCTGCACTACACATCCCCACACAGTGAGTGGAAACGTGATCACAGCCATGACAGCAGACATGTCCAATCAAGAGCCACAAATGCTCTGTTTGGATACTTTGGAGATTGGGAGGGTCGTGCCTGCCGTGCTGCGATGGGCGCTCCGAAAGGCACTCCGAAACACAACATACAGAAATAAACTACCCAAAATAAATAAGTGAGACCTGTCAGTGGTGACGCCAGAAACGTCTCCTCTCAGCACCACGTGGGTGGTTCACAGTAGCATCTATCACACCCTCTGTGGGCTGTGTGACCCCTCCTCTCCACCATCGCTGTCGCCCTAATATGATGGATTTTGAAGAAATGTCTCCCACAAGAATAGGAAGAGGTGCTGGAGCTGTCGAGGGTCATACGCTGTGGATGTCCATCTAAATTATGCGCTGGCTTCGTTCCACTTCCCTCCAACTGGTGTTAAAACTGTTTAGATATTCAAATTTATGTTGATGACCCTTGAAGCCCCTCGAAGTAGCCAGTAGCTCATTCCAGGCAATCCCCCAGACAGAGGAGGTCACCAGGTCTCTGGCTGATGTTGGGGAGAGTCACCTCACCTGAGGGCAGATCTGGGGGGGTTAACACGAGGATCCCAACTCTGACAGCGTGTCAATACAAAGCAATTTACGGGACCCCATGAAGAATCGACCCCCCCAGATAACAGGCAATTTCTCTGCTCTGCTGGTCACCAGGCCCGCGCAAGACCAGATCAGAGCAGAGGAAGGTAAATATAGACAGAGAGAGAGAGCACGATTGGAAGAAAGAAGTAGGGGGGAGTGATTAGGACGATATACTACACAGCATTGACACATGCCTACAGGGCTGCTCTGGGTACCTCTACACATACTCTTACACATGCTTGAACCCAGACTTAAGGACACACATACTGTACCTGCAGACACACACACACACACACACACAGACTGCATCTCCACACACACAAACGCACACAGGCTCCAGCATGCACACCCACAAGGAGTGCTTCCTCTAACACAGTTGATGTGGATGTGGCTCAGGAGAGGGAAGATGTGAAAGCAGCGTTAGGCAGAACCAGACTGGGGGGGGATTAAACAGAGTAAGAGAGCAGGGAGACTCACATTCAGAGAAAATGGATTCTGAAGATGAATGAATAATTTATGAAAAGAAGAGAGACGAAGACAAAGGAGACAACAGCAATTTTATAAATATATATACAGTATATACAGTATATTGAAAGTTTATGGTCAAAATTTACAACCTGGGCTGTTTTTCACAGCTCCCCTTATTTCTGAGTTTCCATGAGTTTCCATCAGGACATTGGTCAGCTGAGGTGGTAGCCACACCCCCATACCATAACTATCACCACATGTCAAAAGCTGACTCAACACAGCTCCATTCAGCTGTGATTAGAGACTGGCTATCCATGTGTACTTGAGATTTTGTTTTTGCAAATACCGAATCAGAAATGCAGCATAAAATTATTTCTGCCATACCAACGGTTATAAACATGAGTGCAGGGTAAGGAGCAGCAGAATGGTTATGATTTACCTCAGCTCCTGGGTCAGTGTCATCCTTCTGTACATGGAGTATTCAATGATGCTGTACAAGTGCATGTCCCTGTGTAGACACAAAAACACCAAAAACCAGCACTGCTGTCTAACATTAGCAGTGAGGGTTGTTGTTGTTTCACCTACAAATTTTGTGATATCACTGGGCATTTTACAGACAGTTCATGTAATGAAGATGTGAGCATACACACATCTACACATGCTGGAGACACTGAGAGGAGAGAGGACGTTACTTGGGAAATTGGGCTTTGAAAACTGAAAAAAAAATCCCCAAAATATTTCACACACAATTTGGGTTAGATTCAACATTGTGTATCAATATATCTTAAGTTTCTGATGTTCGTAGTGGTGTCCTGAGATTTATCGCTCGGTTGTGATTCATTTTTGGTAAATATTACACCCCCGCTGTTTCCCCAACCTTGAAACATGCTGCTCTGATTAATTACTGCACCGCTAACACAAAATCACCTGCTGAGCTGAATCAGACAGATCCTGAGGCATCATCATTTCCTCTGGAGCCTAACAAGTCGAATATTATATTTTATAAAAATGTAAAAAAAAAAGTTCCACTTCATTTCAGGTGAGGAGGGGCTTCTCCCCTTGAACAAAGCAGGATTAGTAAACAAAGATTTCTGACTTTGGTGTGGAAGAACTCGCCAACACCTGAATGCAACATTCACGTGTCCACACACTTCTGGCCACAAAATAGAAATAGAATAGAAATAGAAATAGAAACTTTATTGATCCCACGATGGGGAAATTTGTGCATTTCCTCAGCTCCATTACAGAAAGAAATAAAGCAATTGAAATGTACCACATAAATTACACAACAAAAAATTTAAAAAAGGATGTGGATATATGCTGGTTTACAGTGCTGCTGTGGAAGAACACTCCTCTTTTTAAGGACTGCAGTGCATGAAAGTCAAGACTGTCAAAGATGACACAGTGTGTCGGAGAGAGGGGGTGATGTGACCTAAACGGAGAGCAAGGCAGGGAGAGAAAAAAAGATTTACAGAACACAGCATTTGAAGAGATGTCTTTTCAGACATTATCAAACACTGCCTGAAACTGTGCCAGGCATATTAAATTGAGTGCAAAGGATTTTGGGTAAAATCAGAAAAGTTCAGCAGCTGCCACGGGTGAACATCTGAACTCTGTCTGAGAGGTGAAGGAGAGCCAGCAAAGCTGCTCCAATCCAGAGCCGGTCTGTCAAGACTTGAGTAATGGTGAATGACATCGCTAACCTCCCCCAATCCTTTTTAACATTTTATTGTTTCTTCTACGGAAAGGTACACATGGCCCATGTTTGTCATTTCCTAACTTAAAACGATATGTTTCGTTCACTTTCTGCCACTTTCGTGTGTTTCCTGCAAAGTGTAAAGTGATTTGTCTCTATTTTCTGGACAAAGAATTCAAAGGGGAAATGGTCTGGTTCTTTTTTCTTACCTCATAGCATGAGATCTCCATAATATATGTGAATGGGTTGACAGGGCTACTGGTCAATACTAAATGACTGAGGTAAAAACGCAGAAATTACAGGTATTTCAAACACAAAGATAAAATCAAAGAGGATAAACCTGATCAGTAAGATATGTCCTCTGGTATCACATCTTGAAAATCCAATCGCTGCAAAAGATATCAAAAGCCAGATCCATCCTCTGGCAACCATAAATGTCTCTACCAAATTTCATGCCAGTCCTTCTGACAGTTGTCAAGTTATTTCAGTCTGGACCAAAGCTCCAATCCCAGGAGCCACGCTGCCTTACCTAGGATAAAAATGACTAACCCCACCAAAGCACTGCTCAGAGGTCAGTGCTACAGTACAGACACTCTGGCACCCTAACGGGACAATGCAGCATAAATTTGTGGGGTATGGGATTTTTTGAGCAATGTGGCTGCTGTGCTGTCCCGAGGGCAGCCTGTCCACACACACCTCCACCGCCAGTTCAAGTGAGTCGAGAAAAGGCTCAGATGCTGAGAATAGCATGACAAGTCAACCCCAAGTAAAGATAACACTCGTCATCAGATGAAACCACAACGTTAACTGGCATAAGCCTTCTGTTGCACTCAGATGACATCCCTGACAGTCAAAATGAAATACGAAACCCCCCCCCCAAAAAAACAAAAAAAACTCATGAATTTGTGGTGGTTAGTGTTGATATTGTGGCCACCACAGTATTTGTCAATATGTGGGGAAACCCTGGATGTATGTATATATACAGGATTCCTAGTAGCCATTGCTCTTCTCTTATTTAAGTAAACCAGCAGCAAAATGTTGTACAATTTCTGCAAGAAGTAAAGAGACCTATTCACTGCTTCTATCTCCCCTTCATTGAGATATGAGCATTGAGCAGGACCTGTATGGAATTTTATCATTGTCAGTGTACAGATACCGTCCTCATGATACCCATTCCATCAGGGACTTTTCATCAGGGGCTCTCCATTTGTCCTTCACTCTGTCATTTCATTCCTTTGTCAGTCTTTTACTTTCTTTCCCGCCCACGCAGCCTGTTTTGGAGCAGGCAGGTTGAGGTGATTCAGAGGCTGAATGAGATATGTCTGTAGTGTTGACAGGTAGAAGATGCTGAATGACGGTTCTGGATATATTCCCCTGACACAAACACATATTTACTGTTCTATATGAGGAAGGACCTTCAGTTGACTTATTTATGTGTCCTACTGTTTTTTCTCTGTCTCCATCTTTGCATGCTCATTGCTGTGGTGAACTCTTCGCCATCTGATTCTTTAGCATCTGACAATTACTGTCTTAAATGCTTAATCTTAATCTAGTAGAAGATAGATTAAAATATCTTTTGGAGGAGGTTTATGGATGTACAAGAGCACGCGCACACACACAGAAATAGGCAGGTGAGCACAGCTGTCAAAATGACTGAGCGATTTCTTCACTTTCCTCTTCTTTGATCCTTGTCTTCCTCAGCTGTCCACTCACTTCCTCCAACTGTCTTATCTCTGGCTCTGTGCCTCTGAACCATGAATGTATGAAACAGAGCAGGAGCAGCCAGGTGAATAAACTATGACTCTGTTACCATGGAAACACAGGTAGCAACTCTCAAGGTGATCCTGTGCATAGAATTCTGCCAGGGAAACACAAATGCACGTGCACACACAAAATGTGTTTTTTTGTAGTTAATCCTTGTCAGTGCTGCATTCCTGGTCTTACTTTTAGGTCTAAAAGTATTTTGCTCCTCTTTCTTAACTTATCTATGACGATTTTTAGGGGAGCTCCAGAGGTGCACTTAATGTACTTGATGTACTTGGCAAATCTGAGCTAAACGGCTCCTGAGGTGTGCTTTGCGTTCTCGGATGTGGTAGAGAATGCAGTGTGCAGCCACCATAGTCATCACAGCAGCTCCATGCTAAATTGCATCACAGTGTTTGCCTTGCAAAAATCTGCACTCATCCAGAACACAGGGCCTTCCTGTCACTTCCTGCGTTGAACTTCTTGCACCTTGCTTGACACGTCTGACCAATGCATCATCACTTCTACAGGGGCCTACGTGGGACATTAATCTTCTCTGGTGTTCCAAAGACCTTACTGAAAACCAACGCATTCTGAGCAATATTTGTTTTATTATAATGCTTATTGACCACATGTTATGAATAATGTGCATTAGGTAGATAGAGGAAGAGGTTGTACACCAATATTCCAGTGAATTGAATCACTTTAAATCACTAACCCTATTTGATGGAAGCAATAAACTGCCCAAGTTCACAGACTAGGATGCAAGTGCAGGTGGCCAAAGACTGATTAGCTGCTGGTGTGCATATGTCACCATGGTAACCAGATGATTAGGATTTCTGTATATGCTGCTTATACAGATTGTTGTTGCTTATTGTTAGGATTGTCTATATTTTGCCTGTCTTTTTGTACTCTCCTCTGTCTGTCTGTCTGCTGACTTTGCCAGCTGGGCCGAGCTCCCCGGGTCCCTCTTCTCACCTGCACACCTGACTGTGGTTCTGCTGATTGAAACTACTGAAGCTCACATTATTTAAACCCGGTTCAGTCATTCACTCCTCACCAGATTGTCCCATAAAACAGGAGGTAACAGTTTGACATAATTTTTTGTACTTTGCTCTTTGCCCGGCCGACCCCTAATCCCTGTGGTTTCCTCTTCCAGACCCAACCATCCTTTGCCCTCCTGTGCTTTGTGTCGCCCAGCCAACAGCCCGTCCTAATATCTGGGTTACAATACCTGAGAGATACCGTAGGTTACAGTGCATTAGCTGACACTGAGCTTAACACTGCCATGTGTGGAGAGGGGCAGATTGTTCAACCCACTAGCTCTCACTTACCAATATCCTGCATTGTTTTGTCAAGCACAACACTCTCTTATACATATTTAAATTTCAGTGCTGTGGGCTTGAACTATTGATCTTTTGCTAATCAAAACGAATCATCAGACAGCATTAAGGTCTACCAGAGCAAAGAAAAATTCTCTGTTGTGCTCTGTCTTTCTATTTGTTTGAGTTTGCCATTGCATGCAACCCTGCATTTGTGAAAAGGGATTTGAAGCACATCTAACCAGATAAATAAAGATAAGCCTCCTGTTCTTCTTCGTGTGCACAATTACTGGTGATGATGTGGTGACCTGTCATCTAGACTATTATCTCTCAGATAAATTAAAGAGATTATGTGGCTATAAAAAGACTACAGCCAGCAAAGGAAATCACAATAAATACTTTTTCTTAATATAGTCTTTAATTTTCATCACTTGTTGTGAGTTGTAACAAAGCCTGATTACAACCGTGTGCTTTAATTACTGCTATCAAAATCATTCATTGGTTATGAGTATGTTAATGGACATGACATGTGGCAACCACTATCAGTAGATGTGAAGTATCTAAAGCAGCAGTGGCTTGAGAAATAAAAGTGAAAGTTGTTGTTCTCTTAATCAGGTACTACGAGAACAAACCCTCAACATTCTTATTTGTTCATGAAGTTTGATGACCTCACACAGTTCCAGCTCTGTCCAATTACAGACTGAGCACATGTCTAATTCATGAGAAAAAGTAGAGATTATAATCCTAGATAACCTTTCAGATCAATTGCTCGAGGTGCTGGTAATATGTGCTGTATATTGGAGAGCATTTCTGATACATGATTCTACATCCAAAACTGCTCCTTCTCTGACTCTCCCATCACCTCCCCTTCCAACCCCCCAACCCCCTTTTCCTCTAACAGCCACTTTTTGCAGTCTAATCCAGTCTTGATGTATTGCTCATTAATAAGGTGAGGTAAAGATATTGGATTAAGAACAGATTAAAGATGATTAATGCTGCATAATGAGGACTAATCTGGCACTCCTCTGTTCCACTCCGGGTTTTAATGCGTTTTTTGCTCTGCCCCTCCCCGCTGGCTGACTCATCTGCCTCTAGGTACAGCTGCTGAAATATACATGAGGTGTTGGTTTACTGAAATGAAGAAGATCTGTTAGGAAAGAGGCGCAGAAGCTGTTTAAACAAGAAGGTTTGTGTCTCTTAAACCCAGCAGGGGTAAATTATTAGCACTCGTCAGACAATCCATTACACACACACACACACAAACACTAAAGCCTGAGATAGCCTTAGTGTTGAGAGGCCTTGAACACACCACCACACCTCACAAACGAATTCACGAGCACATTGTCATGGCACAATGTGGCGCTGAAGTGCTTAAAGACACACATTCAGAAACACACACACACACACAGACTATGCCCTTGAACAGTGCAAGGGGAGGGGGAAGGTCACAGACAATCATCCCATGGTCCTCTGAGGCCTACACACATCCGGGACACCACCTTTGGGAGTTCTGCTCCTTCACCACCTCTCCTTCCTCCCCCTATTTTCAAATATCCTCCACAGAGGAATTACAGTATTTATATGTGAGTGTGTGTTTGGCTGAAAACAGGCATGTGTTAAAAATGCATGAAGCTTTGTTGGTTTAGGGGGGCTCTCACATCAGGGACTTGAGCCTGGATCTGAGTACACCTGACCCCAAAGTCCAGTTGGCTTGATTAGTGTGAACACTGTGTACCGTACCTGGGCACGGATCAACAAACCGGGCCCAGAGGCCTGTACAGCGAATCAAGTTCAACATACCCAAGACATTTTTTGTTACCTGGCTTCACTAAATCCTAACAATCACACTCTCACTGAGCGGTCATACAACGGTGGCTTTCCAGGGTATGTTCACATTAAAGGGGCAGTGTAACACATTACCATTTGCTAACATGGACAAGTATACTGGCAACAGAGTAGCACATTTTACAAATGTAAACTACATTATTCGACAAATGTGAAAAACATTATCTGGAATAAAAACAGCAAGTGCGGCCACCAAAAGCAGGAAAGATGGCTGGTAAAAAATGCCACAGGTTGTGAATGTGAAAATTAACAGGCCTATAATATATGTATAATATCTTGTTTTAGCTTCAAGAGACAATAGCCTGCTGTGGCCACGAGAGGGCATTAAATTATAAGATGAATGGAAATGGCCGATATCAGATCTTTTATGGGACAGATTTCTGTTCTGGGATAAAAGGAGACATATCGTTTCCACTTCAGTAATGTTCTAAATGATGTCTATATTTAGCTTTAACTGGTCGAGCAGTGCTTGCCTTACTCCTCTCTGAAGCTCTCTTTTCTCATTTTCCATAAGTGCAATGCCATAAACATCCTCAAGGATAGACCCAACAACTCGCTTTTTGACACGGTCAGACAACTCGTTGTAGGATCTGGTTTGTTTGACATGTACTGATTCCTTCAGCTGCACTGACTCAACTCCTTGGGTCTAAACCAATGTAGAGGCTGGAGTCCTAAACACCTGGCTTTGATTCTACTACTTCTATACAATTTTCAATATATATTCAGTATTCTACACAATCTCAGGTTGTTCTTCAGACACTTACCTAGCCAACAAGTGGTCAAGAACCACACAATCTCTCAGACACATCAGTGATGAAATCACACAGTCATGTCCAATCAATTCTGTTGTGTTGGAGTAAGCTGTTCACAACTGGTGGTGTTCAGCAGCTGAGGACTTTTAAACTTGCAGCTGAAGAGTGAGACATGCCACACAAAAAAGTGTTTCACTGAAACTCTATCAAACATGGATTACTGCAGCAGTGGATATGTTAGTATTGCAGAGGAAAATTTCTTGGAAAAAGAGAAAAACATCACCCAGCGATGACACCCACTGACTGTGCTGTCTTGATTGCTGTGGGTTGTTATTAGAGAATGTCAGGATGTTGAGGCTGGAGTATTTTTCTTTAAAAAGAAGTGAAAGCCCTGGTTTAGTATGGTGATTTCAAATGATGCTTCTGATCAATGGAGAAACACTTTTTGCTTTTTTTCAAGGACTGTTCTCCTATTCACTGGAGGCAGAGCTCCTCTCCCAACAACTTTGAAAAATGCACTTGTCTTTCCTCACTATATAATTGAGTTTTTGCTGCATTAATTTGTCCTTTTCATTCCTCCACCTCTACCTTGTCTGCCCTACCATCCTCCAACTTGTCTTTCTCTCCCTCGTCCACCTCTGCTTCACACTCCCTGAGTCCCAGTTCCCTATTTCCCTCCCAATCACAGACTCCCCGAGGATTTGACACCCCCCCATGAGAGGCACGCATAAGGAAGATCCTCACACACATACACACACAGACACACACCAATCTCTCTGCCTTATCCCTTTATCCCTCCCATCACAATTCCTTTCCGTGATGCACCCCGTCCCATGAGAGAATCTCCCTCTGCCCCAAAATAATAAAATAAAATCCCGCAGCCTTACTCCTCACCACCCTCCGGCCCCTCTGTGAAGAGGGGAAGACGAGCTGATGAATCTGGTGGGGCAGATGTGGATGAGAGGAGCGCAATTAAAATCTTCTCTGCTCTCCTTTTCTCTCCAGATCCAGAGGGAAAACAGAGGGAGACAGAGATTGTGTCTGGCATGAAAGAATGTCTGTCTCATCTCAATCAAAGAAACCTTTTCTGAAGCCTGAATAAAGACAAGAGAACCACTGGCTTTTATGGGACCCATTGCATGCAGAATGAAGGACATTTAGGAATTTTGAGGACAAAACATAAAACACTGGCAGACTCAAAATAGAGCACAAGTGAAAGGAATGTAGCTACATTTCAGGTGACAATGGTGGTATGATTGTTAGGTAGAGTACAATCAACTCTTTTGGGCCCAAAAAAAACCCTACTGACCAACATTAAACCTTTAAAACATGTTTCAGAAAACTACTGGGGGAGTAAAAGTATGCATTTTAAAGCTCCCAGTGAAATTTACATGACTTTACCATCTGAATCAATATTCACCATGTGGAGCACAGACCCTTCCTGTGCTTTGTTCTATGCAATGCAATGCAATGCCTGATCCTGTTTAATAGAGGGTTTTCACATGAGACCACTGTGCTCGCCCCTGCTGAGTGGCCAAATAAAGTCACTGTGGTTGCTGTGAATGATTGAATACACAGGAAAACAAATTAATAAACCAAACTCACTTCCAAAAGAAAGAGGCCTCAGAAACAACAACATTATACTCTATTACAACTCTTTCCTTTTGTCTGTGGATGGTTAATGTTATACATTATATTGCTTGTATGCTTGGGACTTAACACAAAATTTAAAAGCACCACTTCATGTTGCTGCTCTTGTCTTGAGGTCACACCGTGGACAGCTCCCGGTGCTGAACTGAAATACTGGTTCTGAACGCAGCCCAGCAAATGCAATCTGAGAAGGGATTCGAGACTCAGTAAAATAAGAAAAATACATTTTCAGACTTCTCATCCTGTTTCCCTATAGTAATTGTTATCTTGTTGGTATATGTTAAACACAGTATATGTCCATTTTACCAGAATCTGGCAAATGTCCTGTGGATAATGTGTGGCAAAAATGAGAGGCAGTCAGATGAGTTTAAACAGTTGATATTGCTTTACTTATCCCTGGTTCCTCCATAACTGATAGATCAATAGGCTGAACTTTGAGAGTGCCCTCTGTCAGCCCACAAGGCAAAGTAATTGTAGATGGTGAATTATGAATTCAAACAGGTCATTATAGTCAGAATGTTCAAATTAATATTTGAATTTTAAATATTATCTGATTAACCTGGTTAACTCATACTCATAATGGCCCTGTGGCTTAGGGGTTAATTAGGGACATTATTTTTCCCCCCATGTTTTCCTTCTTATCTCTAAAACTATTTTTAATTAAAGGCATTAAAATGCTTGTAGAAAACACCTTTTAAAAAAACACTCACAAAATGTTTATAAATTGTAAGTTTTGACAGCATCAGCAACCAGAGAAGAGGAAATTGCATATATTAACTGTAGAGAATCAGAAAATTGCACTTTATATTGAGCCATTATTTTGGATGGGACTCTTTCAAATGGTATCCCAGCATCCCAATAAGCTGTCCTGTGTTGGGTTTATGTGGAGATTACAGAGTGACTGGCTAAAATAAGATTTTCTGGTACCTTGAACAACGAAACTGTTGGAACTGAATGAAATACATTAGACTTTTCCATTCAAAAAACCCATCATGGTTTGCCCTTTCCAATCACTTGGTCTGTCATTTTTAAGTGAAAATAGCTATAACTATCCATGCATCCTATAAACAAACTACTTGTGCTGGGATTTACATGGAAACCTTTTTTAAAGGAGCAAATCCAGCCCTTTTTTTGGAGAATACTTATCTGTCCCATCATCTTCAAACTCTCCAATCAGTGCAATCAGTCAAGACCAGTGCAATCACCATGCCCCACAAACAGAGCTAAAATGATTGGTTTAGATTGTCAGCATCCTACAGGGATACTATATTTCTAAAAAAAAAAAAATTCAGGCACTGAGCACTGCTTGATTTTTATCCCACTGACAGAGGCACACTCCTCAGACCAAGTAATGATATGTCTAAGGTATATACTGCTTTTTGTTAAAAAAAAAAAAAAAGTTTGAGTTCTTTGGGGGGTTCTGGTTGTTTGGTCTTGTCCACTTACATGAAAACTCCCCAATCAGTGCAGTCGTGCCAGACAGTTGTTTTTTGTTGTTTTTTTAATGGTGGCTGAGTGGACACTATGACCAATTAGTCTTCCTTGTCATATGAGCAAATTGGATGCAACATTTTCAACTCTTAACTTGACCTAAACTTTGTTTGGCTTCATTGATTACATCTCTGAAGTTTTCACAGACAAACAGCTTTGGACAGTAATGAACAAACAGTGTAAGCAGGGGAAATAGCTCGCTCTGTATGATCAACACAAATGTTTAAGGAGATGAAGATGGTTTGTACATCAACCAATTAACACAAAAAGTAAATTGCCACACTTTCATAGGATTAAGAAAAATGCTGAAGATGTACAGCTGAGTATTATGGTATCACACATTAACACAAATATTGAAATAATCACTTGATGAAATATTTAATTGAAGGAAAGAATGTCAACCTTGTGATGGCATGACAAGAGAAATCAGGAGGTGTCTAAAGTTTGCAGGTTTTAGCCTCTCGGGATGACAAGTGTCTGTGTCAAATTTAACAGCAATGCATCAAGTAGTTGATGAGGTACTTTACTCTGGACAGCAGCAAGCTATGCCAAGCATGGCAAAAATGACACAAGGTTTTACAAGGAGTTACATGCTGTAATTCTGTCTCGGTAAACAGAGGGTGGCTGCAGTGATTTGCTGAAGTCACGTGTAACTCCCTGCAACTGTGAGGTTGCCGGGGAGAGGATTGTCCCTGGACAGTAAACTCTAGGAACATGTTTCAGTTTTTCAGAAAGGCTGATGAAATAAACCGTCAGTGAGAGATTGCACTGAGTTACAGAAGCAGTGCCTATCCAATTTTGTATACAGTGGTAATTTCAACTCTTGATAATATTTAAGGAATTGTCCTTAAATTTATTTTTGTCCATGTTCACCCACTCAAGTTTACCTCTTCCCATTTGTACTATGAAGAGTTTTCCTCAGCAGCAGTAATGCTGAAGGTCCCATTGTTCTAGAGGTGTAAAGGACGCTCTGCCCTACACTATGTTGCATACTACGCTCTTTCTCCCCTCTGTGTCCCCTTCTCACACTCTCTCTTCCCCACAAAGCAACCCCACCTCCCTCCCAGTGGGGGACTGTTGCCATGTGGTGATGAATAGTCAGATCTGAGGCAGGAGGACGCACAATGTAGGTCGAGCTCCAGGGGTTGTCGTCTACTGGTGTGTATGTGAGTTTATGTGTGTGTGTCCGTGTGTAGAGGCACTTGGGGGGTTGCTGGGAACATGCTGCTCTCCATTGAGAAGTGCTGGGGTTTTTTTGGGAGAGGGGGTGTGATGGAGAGTGCATACACCTGCTACATAATGATATATGGGGTGTCCGTACCCCTTACACACCTGTTCCCATTGCCTGTTCTGCCTCTGCCTTGTACACAGTAACGCACACAGTCCACCCCTGCACCCCCAGCCTGAGACAAGGTGTGGATAATCAGCTCATTTGTTATGGTGCAGGTAGATTAGCGTATGAACATATGCACAGTGATGAACTGCACCGCACCGACACGACAACCTTGCTGGACCACAAAGTCGCGAGAAGCGTGGGCTAACATAGCGACAGCTAAGTGAACTTCAATGACTTTGGGATGAAGTGAAGGAGGATGAATGAGGCCGTGCAGTGTCGCTGTTTTTTACCCTGGTCATGAGGATGGTCGGGTGCACGTGCTTGTTCATGCTCCAAATTCTGGCTTCTGGGGTGATCATTTATTTTAAATCATCTTAATTTGGGCAACAGAAAACACTGAAACAAGTTGATGCAAAAGACTTGGTCAGATGACAGTAAATATTATGCCGGTACATCCCTCAGCATGTGTCCCACTGATTGACTGGGGTTGACTTCTCGCTTTGTAAGTCCAGTGCACACATTTTACAAAAAAAAGCAGCAGAACAAGGAACATCAACATTGCCTGAAAAAACAGTAAGACCACTGAAGGTGCTTGTCCTTGGTGCGGGCCTAGCCAGTCTGTAAACAGGCCCACATCACACAGCAGTTCACTATCATTAGCATGTAGCATGTTGAGTGGAGCAGCGCATCACCCAGGAGATCCACATTCACACACAGAGCTGTGGACCTGTGACAGACTCAGAACCAGTCTGACCATATCCTGCACATGTGGCTATTCTTATTCTTCGTCTTTTTTGTGTTTCCTCCCTGTCTTCAAACCACCACTTTTTGGTCTGCTACATTTTATAGTGGTTTATCTTACATTTAAGAACACCCCCAGTCCCAACTCCTCTCTCCTCTTCCAATCTCTAACAGCAGGGAGACACCCCCCCGTGCCTTTTCATCTCCTCTCTCTTTCTCTCTGTCTGTCTCCCTCTCTCATCTGCCTCTCCTGTGTAACGACCTCAATCTGTCTGTCTCTGTTAGCTATCGTCTGCGACAATAATTCTGTAATACACTCGAGTGGGAAAACCTTGAAGTGGCGTCTCTCCCTCTGCTCTCTCAGTTGGTTCGCTCACTTTTTTGGGGGAGGGCTGTTTATCAGAAACAATACAGCCGAAGAAGCATTCAAAGTAAGCAACTGGGGAAAGTGTGTAAAGGAGTACAGACTCATTAAAGGCTGTGCACTCCAGCACCAATATGTGTGTGTGTGTGTGTGTGTGTGTGTGTGTCTGCATGCTGCGTCTGCACTCTGTGTGTGTTCACCCCAGTATCGGAGACTCGGTCGGCCTCGCTGCGGAACAAAACAAGACAAAACGAAACAAAACAGAGCAGAGCGGATGTGCGCTATCATCCCCCGGCAGGCCGCCGCTCTCTGTCTCTGTGCTCCGTTACCTGTTGGTCCTCATATAATTACAGCAGCCACCCTCATCCATCACAGTATTGTTGCGGTGTTCGCCGGGCCCATTCTTTCTCTGGCTCAGCAGCATTACATAAAGAAACAATAACCAAGCCTAAACAAGCACCATCCACCAGAGGAGGGGTTAGGAGCACAACAGAGAGAGGACACCGTGCAGGAAACACACACACACACACACACACACACAGAAAAGATTATTATAGTATAGCGCAGGTTGTTTCTTTTTTTCGTCCTGGCTGAAAGTATGTAATGACAACTGATACACAGCAAGCTGGAGTATGAAATATAAGAAACACCTGCTCTTTCTCTGCAATAGATGGTGCAGGGCGAGGTCTGAGCCCACAAAGAATTCACTTAAATCAGTTTCACCTGTGAAGGGCAGAAAGGCAGGGAGCTAAAGATGAATTTTTTTTTTATTCCTGCAGACACCGGGAGGAAGAGCTGTGCAGCATTGTGGGTCAGTGGTTTGAAGGACAGAAAGTTCTGGATTTACCAACAGCGATGTTGGCGCTTTCTGAGGAACCCCTGCATGTTGTTAAAGTTGCAAATTGCAATCAGTTTGGACAGCGTTTTGTTTACAGATCCATGTTTTAAAAAGGAAAACAGAGAAGAATGTATCTCACTTTATAATCTAGGAGATCTAATCTCTAAAAGGTTGATTTGATTTATGAATTCCTGCTTTATGAAACATAGATATCGCTTTAAGCAGGGTTCAACTGAATATAACATATCTTTCAGTAAAGTTAAAAAAACAACTTTTCCTACTGCTAACTCACTATTGTAAAGTTATTATCAGGACAAAATTAACATGACAGCCAAGAAACAAATCCAAAAATAATCAGCCTAACCAGCCTATCACTCACCTATTGCTCCATGTATGACATCACGACTATATGTGAAGTATTAGCCAGCAACATACATATGATATATTTATATACTTACATACTCCTTATACAAAAAGACAAAAATGTTAATATAAAACATTCAGTGACACAATAAGCATATAAAGAAGAGGTATGGGGAGAGTCCATTTTAAACATCTGCACAGTATCGTGTCATTTAACAATCTCAAACTGAGTCATCATCTGGATGCTGCTGTACATTAATTAAAGAAACCAAGAGAAATGTTTGTGCCCTGGGATCTACCCCACTTTAGACCAGACATTAATAATATCTGTCTTTCTTGCTTGTCAACACAGATGCTGTAATTTTAAAAAGAAAAAAAAGCCAGTGTACTGAATGTGGATGAAAAATGAGACAGATGAGTGGGAGGAGGAGGGAAAGAGACAAAAGAAATGTGAAAAGTGCATTCTTTCTTGTCCGCCTTTCACCTATTCCTGTGAAATTAGCTCCTTTGATGTTTTTCAAGGTCAGATATGTATATAGAGTATGTTTGGGTTAATCCAGTCCAGGGTACAATTATGAGCCCCCTAACACCAGGCTATACACTATCAACCAATGCCATGCCTGTCTGTATACGCCCACAGAAGGACCTCAAACCAGAATGTCTGCAAAAGTTTGGAGATTTAAAGTTTCTTTCCTCCTCTCGACTAAACAGGATTGACTTAATCTGGTGTGCTCACTTTTGAAAAGGAAAAGGAATTATCATAAAGGCAAGGGGAAAACTTCTCTCCCTGCTCTTTTCAGAGGTATTTTGCAGAGAACAATTCAGAAACCCACCTCTGAGTTTGCCTCGGTCAGGCCATCTTATCGTGAACACAGTGAATGACAGCGTGTACCCACTCCAACGTGCATGTGTTTAAAATGTCACACTGTAATATCTTCATTCTGCTGCTGGCTAATGGACACACTTTCAGTTTGGAAGTAACAGAGTGACAGTGAATAACAATAGAGGGAGAGAGACCCAGAAGTCAAAAAGTTTGAGTTAAGAAGTTCAAAAAATGAGAAAAAGAAGCGAATAAATCAACTTGTCCAAAATGAATTTGGATGGCAGTGAAATTCCAATTTCATTCGTCCCCACCTGGAGAGTTTTGCAAGAAGCAAAGTTAAACAGCAAGCTACAATAACAACTGACAAGTAGCGTTAACACAGTACAGTCACTGAGCAGTGAGCAGCTTAAACAGACAGCTGTGTGCGTGGCTGGACACACTCCTTTGTTGTTTGGGCGTACGTTTAGGATCATTGTGCTGAATGAAGATGAAATATCATCCAATGTGTGTTCAAGAATGTGGCTGAATATGGGCTCACAGAACCCTCTGCATTCACCCTGTTGCTTCCATCAGCAGTAAAATCATTAATAAATACCACTGTGCCAGTTCCATTAGAGCCATGCATGCCAGAGCCATAAGAGAACCAGCACCATGTTTGACAGATGAGGTGGTGGCTTTGGTTTGCAACTGTTCTTTTTTTCCCCACACACTTTCCTCCTTCAATCATTTTGACAAAGGTTGAATTTTGTTTCATCAGAACACAGAACTTTTTTCCAGAACTTCACCTGCTTCTCTTGTAATCTGCAGCCTTGTCTTTTTGTTTCTGAGGTTTACATCTCATGCTGAATGCTCGGAGGTTCTGCTCGGAGTCTTCTCTTGATTGTTGCCAAGGAAACATGTCCTTCATCCTGGAGTTGGGATGCACCGATACCAAAACCAGTATCACGTATCAGCCTGATACTAGGAATGTACTCATGTACTTGTACAACTACTAAATAAAAAAAATACTACCACACCGCACACCACTTTACAGCAATGTGACGTTGACCTCTTGCAAATTCAGTGGACGGACAGAGAAGGAGTAATGTCTGCAGTTTGAAGATTTTCGAAGATAAACAATATCGACACTGATGAAGTTTTTGATTTCAGTTTCGTTGGGGTTTTTTGTGTTTTGCTGTGTTTTTTTCATTCATCTCCCTGCCCGACCCACTCTCTCTCACACATACATGCACACACACACACACACATGCAGTGCTGAATGTTGATGGAAAGTGAAAGCACCTGTATGCGATCCCCTCACGCACTGTCAACAACAACATGATGTTGTGTATTTAATCTGTTGAAGTCAGACAGTAAGACACATAACACATAAGACGTAACACATTTTGAAAGTAGAGCTGTGGTATTGGTACTCTGTATTGGCGAGTACTCAAATGAAAGTACTTGTGTGTGAAATGAAGTGGTATCAGTGCCTCCCTATCGTGGAGTACATTACTGACTTGCTGTTCAGTCATTAAGAGGCTTTTCTTCACTATGCATTTGACCAGCTGCTCATCCTCAGTCCAGTTTCTCGTCTTCCTGTGCACAAAGTTGATTTGGAAAAACCAACTACATGCGATCAATGCCTTATTATTCTCTTTTTCATTTGCATGGTCACCTCTTCACTGTTCATATTGACAGACGACTCCACCTCTAACCAAACAGAACGCTGAGCCACGTGTAAGCTCTTCTGTGGGGTAATTTTGTCCAATTACTTCTGAATCCTTGCCATTTAGGCACAATGTGCTAAAAGGGTTTTATCGCCCACACAGTTCTTTCTATGTATGATGTACACCTACTCAAATTAAAGCTGAGACGTGGCACTGGAATGTAGAATCTATTATTTGATTTCAAACTGAATGTGCTGAAAGCAAACAGCATGAAGAGCAGAAAATGTGTTACTGTCCAAATATTTCACAGAGTAATTGTTCTGACTGATGAATTGGCCCCAATAGGAAGTTTTAAGACACTTTGGCCAGGGCAGCGCGAAGTCAGATATTGTGTACTGGAGAATACTTATATTTAAATGATAATTAAAGTTAATTAATGTTATATAAGACAGCTCTATGCATATATTTAGAGCATGATGAGGTCGTTGGTTATAGTGTGCCATTATTAATGCATTAGTTTGAAGATAGCAGTGGCTCTTCCATAGGCATGCTGCACATATGCATTTGAAAGCACTTTCCAACTAGACCTGTTAACCTCTGCAACCCGGTGCTTCCTCTGCAAGTAGTTAATCAACAACGCAAACAGCTCACACTTTCTTTTTAAAAAAAACATCATTGGTTCCCTGGAGAGAAGACAGCGATGTACATGTTTACTGATGATACTCAGGTATGCTCAGGCTAGCCTTCCATGCATCCTGAATATCAAATGTAATAACAAAAGTGTCCACTGTGAGACCGAAATTGGAGTGTTGACAGTTTGATTGTTCAAGTTTCTCTCGCTCTGGCCTTTCCAATAGCCGCACACTGTTATTTCAATCTGCCTGGAATGAAAGCGTCTCTGAAGGGGTGAATACAGATCGGCCTTGGCTTGATGTGATTATGGAAGTGCCAAACAGAGCAGGAAAAAAAAGATATTTCATAGTGATAAACGGTAAGTGATAAACATCTTTGTAATTGCTTGCGGCCTCGTGTGGCGGTATGAAAATAGGTACTTGGAACTGTCCTGGATGTCTTCACAACACATCTAATTTCTCCTTTTTATGCGCTACAAGGAAAATAAAATATGTGTCGTTATAGCTGGAAGAATGCACCTGCTTAATTTATGATTTGACCTACACAAGTTTCACATTACCTGGAGCTGCGTAACAGCAATGTAACAACACGGTCATAATTCAATCAACAACATCAGGGCGTGTGCAGACAAATCTCATGTTCAGATCAGGCTGGTGAAGTACAGCTCGCTCTCATCTATTTGCACCTTAATATCACTGTGTGCTGAGTTGAATTTCGGGAACTTATGTTATTGTCCTTCATCTCTCTGTTCTCTTTCGTCATGCAATATTTTGTAGGAAGGGTCATTGTGAAAAAGTAACAGCATTCATGGCTTTATCATCCTGTTTGTTATATTAGTGTGTGAATCTTGCTTGTTTATCATGCAGCCTATTTTAACTTTAATATTTTGTCACTGCAGTGTCTCATAGCTGGAGTTATTCTGTGTAATAATTGATTTTTGGAGTCTTTACTGGCCCTGTGGGGGAGTGGGAAGTTTTACATTTCTCATCAAGAATTAGAACTCAGTTGTCGTCATCCTCATAAAATATGTAAAACTGATCAGATTATGTCAACTACTGTGACATCTTTACGCTGAGATTTTCTGATGATAAAGAAAATCCCAGTGTTCTGATTTTTGTTTTTTTCTGATATTTAAGATATTTGGGGAAGGCCCTTTCTTATGTAACATTAAAACACCCCAGTGCACAAAGCAAGGTCCATAAAAAATGGTTACAGCTAATGAATATTTTTTACTATGGATTAATCTGTCTGTTATCATTTACTACGTCAGGCGGAAAAGTATGTGGTATCATAAAATCGGTACTTTTGCTTTGTACAATATCTTAAATGATAAATCAGCTGTTGTAGGAAGTTGAGATTATTAGTTTTTTTAGTATGTCATCTATGGCTTGGTGTCCACAGTCTAACAAACTTTTGCTGGGAAGAATAACTGTGTGTAAGAATGTGTAAGATGTCAGCCCGGGAGAAGAAGGTTTTACCAGAGGTTATTTTTTACTGAGTATTATACAAGAAAAGAAGGAGGCCAAGAGTTTCACTGACACATCCAAACACAGCCTGGAAAAAAAATAATAAAAAAATTGACAGGTGTGGACATGACTACAATGCCAAGTGTGTTCTGGTTATTATTACATTACCCCACCTCCCGCTGCAACACCTATCCCAACCGACTTTTCTCCTTCGCTCTTTTACTTGTTCCGTGTACAGTGTGAACCCATCCAGAGACTAATTACAGAGAGTAGCGGTTGTGTATCGCTGATAACACAGTGGACCAAAAAAAAAAAAAGGGTGTTTTTGTTTCTGATTTTTGGAGTAGCGCTTAATAACCCACTTTCTGCTCTCAGACAAAAACACGGCATGTGTCCTGACAGACACAGAAGCAGCAGCATACAGTACACTCTCAAAGACGCGCGCGCGCACACACACACACACACACACACACACGCACGCACACACACACAAACACACCACATCACAATAGCAGCCAGCTTTGTTCCATAATACATAGAGGGTCTTTAATGTTTTCCCTCCACATGTACTATACATTACAGCAGAGGATAGCTGAAGAGGGAATAGTTACAGGATTATTCCAAGGTTGCAGTTTCACATTGGTTGTCTCTGTCTCACTTGCACTGATCTGCACAGCAGGGGGCTTCTCTCTATCAGCGCTGCTGTACAGTGGGTACAGTGCAGAGGGGCTGCACACACATGCTGAAGGAGGAACGGGAAAATAAACCTGAGCGGGGAACAGAGAGTGCAAATGATCACGGGCTGATGCTGGCACTCAATACCGCAGGCTTAATTATAGCAGACGGACAGAATATCTCTGGAATCGAATTTCATAAATCATGTAAGAAGTGCTTACACTCTCATTAATTTGAGGTGATACAGGTAAATATCCTTTTGCATTTGAAACGGGGCCCGTCGTATCGATTCCCTGTCATTCTGCAGCCTATGGCTAATGCAGTGCCATCATTTATAGACAAGGTGCTCAGCTTATCCCACCCTGAGGCCACTATTACATTCAAGATTAGACTATGAATGATTAAAATGAACCAAGGTTGGGCTATTGACTGAAATCAGCAAACTCCAAACACTCTGCGCTCGCTTCAGATGCGTTTATAGATTTTGCTTTGTTTTGCTCCACAGGCTGCACACTCGACAAACACTTGGGCAGGGTTGCACGAAACCCACGCCAAAAGGAACATCTTTCAAGGCTTGATTTTAAAAAATAAATAAATTCATAAATAATACAAAAAAACAAAGCTCGATTAAATGGCAGCAGTGCTCGTTAACCAGCCACAAAAAACACATCAACTGTGCTCAAATTGCAACTGGGAGCAGTCGCTGATGAAAGACTTTTTGTAATTAAGTCGGTGCAAATTAGGCGCATAGATGACAAATCTTTTGAAAAGAAGTCACAGAGAGATGAGGAGACATCAGTCAAGATTTGAGGAACAGTCTTTCAAACTGCCAGGGCGGGGCGAGTCATTCAGCTGGAGACTGGTGTGTGTGTTGCCATGTCAGCTAACAGGTGCAGGATCCACAAACGTGTTGTTTGCACTAAAAGAATACATTCGCTTTCTGTCTGACGGACTGTTGTATGGATGTGGATGTGAGCTCAATTTTCTCCAGTCAGCAGTTAAACTAAGTAAGACTATTACAACTTTTTCCCCCCCAACAGGTCAGCCAGTTCAGGGCTGAGAAGGGAGGTGAGAGAGATGGATGGAGGAGAGGAAAGAGGAATAAGCAGATCGCACATACGGACATACACAGCTACCCAGAATACCCAGGAGCCGCTTGCAAGGAGAGTATTGAGCTGTGTATAACAAGTTTAGCCGCCAGTGACCCTGGTTGACCCTGCGCAGGTCCAGCTGAGAGGGTCAGGCTGGAGAACCAGGAAGAACAGAGGTGTTTGAGCAAGGAACTTACAACAAGCCTACAAATACTTTACTTTCTTTGCACTCAAGGAAGTTTCCTGGAAAAGATTTACCAGTATAACAGACTAGTCCATGGTATTTTGTTTATTAAATCAGTGAGACCAAAAAAAAAACAAACAAAGAATGGTGAAGAATGTCCAAGACAGTTTCCCAAAGCCTTTGGGTAATGTCTTTACATGTATTTCTTTATTGGGCCAATGGCCAAAACCCCAAATTTATTCTATATATTCAATTTAATATAAATTAAATATATATTAAAAATCATAATGTCTGAAAAATTACAGAAAATAAAATTCCCACGGTGATGTGTTCAGGTCTCTTGATTTTGTTGGACTTGCAAGCAATAATTCAAACATCAACAGTCAACAGTCTATCCACACAAATTATTAATATTAAATAATCCCACCCTCTCAGTCAGTTGTTGCCTGCTCTGAGGTACCAAGCATTTGTACTGCTGAAAATGCTTCTGCAATCAAACTAGAGGCACACGTGTTAAACAGCTAAATGAAAAGCTTTCAAGAACGTCTATACATATTATACTGTATAAATAAGAAGCCAATGTGCGCTTCTCTGTACATGCTGTATGACCAACATCTCCACCTGAGTTCAAATGAGGCTGACTGTGTGTGTGTGTGTGTGTGTGTGTGTGTGCTGGAAGCAACAGGGAGGTTGAGATGCGATGAAAGGACCACCACCAGTGAGTGTCTGACTTAACAGAGATAAGAGGTAGGGTCAGCCAGAACACCCATGCTCAGGTGGGGTAGGATTGGAGGATTGGGGGGTTGGGGGGGGCTGGGCAGTACCTGACCCTGGATCAGAGACAGGGAGCCAGGAAGAAATGAGACGTGACTAATGGAGACATTGCAGGCTGACCCCTGATCAGTTGAGAGGGAATGGAGGAGGAGGAGGAGGAAGAGAACGTGAATGAATGAGGTGAGGCAGGTTGAGGCTTAGAAGTGTGGCGAAAGGTGTGTGTATGGGTTGGTGTGCGCAGTTGCGTGGTACATGTTAAGTGCGACTACTGAGATTATAAGACAGTGTTTTTTTGGAGGGCTCCCAGATGTGTCAGAGCCCCTGCAGTGACAAACACAGTTTCCATTCACTGACAGGGACAATTAAGACTGGACCTGGAAGATTCCACAGTAAAATGAATAAGTCAATTAATTCATAAATGCTTTGAAAGTGACTGGATCAGCATGTAATGAGTTAGATCTGCAACCCACACTCTGATTTTTAAAATAAACTCAAAAACTTCACTCTCCAACTACAGAAAGTTTGCTGATTAGTCTGGTTTCCCGCTGCTACGGCTCAGTTGCTATGTGGCTGTTTTCTGCACTAAAACTTGAAAATGAACATTGAGCACACAGGATAATGGATAACATAGTGGACTGTCTGGACTCCTACTTTGCTTCCTATTATAACTACAGATGTCCTGAGCTTAATGCGAGTGTTGCACCACTTCTCTCCTTTAAGATATACTACATTTCAGGCGTCCTGTTGATCCAATTAGGTTAACACTGGTTAATAACTATGATCTTAATGAGCGTCAGAGTCTTACTTGCTGTGTATACAAAGTTTAACTTTGACTCTCCTGTATGAAACATGCAGCATGCAGCTTGATCACGAGTCTCTGCACAGTTCAGTGGCTGTAGAGTGACGTTTCAGTGACTGTGGAGTGACGTTACAGTGAGAACAGTCAAGAGGGTCAGTGTTGCTGTCACAGAGTTAACATGAATTAGCCTGACCTAGCACTGTCCGCTGCAGCGGTGTTCACACAGGACCGCAGCTGAAGAAGCAGTGACAGACGAATTGGTTTACATTCAACTCCGGAAGCGAGAGCCCAGCAGCAGCACTCAGAAAGGGGGGAAGAAAGTGGATATGCATGGCACAGCTTTCTCAGCGAGGTTCGCAGTTATTTAGAGACAAACCAAGGTTTCTAAAAGTTAACTGCCTTTCACACTTTCCGTACAACGAGGCAGCCAAACACAAAAGCCCAATAATTAGACCTACAAAATGAGATTCAGCTTCATTAGCTTTCATTTCTTGTCGGATCGTGCGAGCCCATGCTCTGCTCGGCCTGCCTTTGTTCTCATGACCTACTGCCCACTGTTTGACGCATGCTTGCCTGCCTTCGCACACTGGATTTGTTTATTGAACCAGATGCTGCCTAATGTATACCTGCTCTCCAACCACAGAAAGCCTTTTCTGATTTTCTGATCCTGTGTTAAACTGTTACAGAGAGAGAGATGCACATTTACCTGTGCAGCAAAACCAAATTAGCCGATATACAAAAAAAGAAAAAAACCAAACATAATTCTGTTTAATAGTGAAAGTAAAACCCCCAACACTGACCCTTCCATGTAGCTTAACATACACAAATCTGATGTGCAGTTTGAAGTACATCACAACATCAGAATAATAACACAATATCTTTTATGACAAAAAGTATTCCAATGCTTTTACAGGAACATTTAGTAAGAAAGAGTCCCATAAACACAACATTGTTCAGGAAGGCCAGAACACATCAGAACCAACACTGAGAGACATTAAAAAAAGATAATTTATGATTCATCGTTTTAAATGTAAATGTGTCAATTTTTCAATTTAGTCATAAAAGTAATAACTCATGTTTGAGGGATTTGTTAACTGATGTGCCAACTTATTGGCAGACCTATTTTTGCCTGTCCAGCGCTTACACATTAGTCAAGGCTGACACCTTCAACAATAACAACCACTAAGGAGTTTTAAAAAAGTTACCAAAAGTTTCTCCAACTTAACTCGGAGTTGCAGTGTTTACACTCTGTATGACGCCGAGTGTAAACAGTTTTGAAGGTTTGCACCAAACATGGTGGAGGGATGGGGCATGGGCCAGGATCCCGGATTCTTTTAATCACTTTCCTTAACATTGAAAGTTTGGAATTTGTTGTTGTTATGGTGTACAATTTCTCAGGAAATAATGTATGAATGTTGCTGTAAAACATGAGATATGCTGTATTTATGGTGCTGAGATCTATTAATTTGCACTATTTGGTTCATATTACTTTCTTCTTCCTTTTATTCTTCTAGGATAAGAGATTGTTTGGCCTTGGCAGAGGTTTGCTCTCTACTGAGTGCTATTCTCGTTATACAACTGATTGAACAATTCAGTACAATTTGGTACAGTGCATTACTGAGGGTACATATAAAATGGAAAGGCAGCGGTGTCTTTGAGCTCCTCTAAATGCATCTCTGAAAACAACTGCATGGTTGCAGAGCATGGCAAACTCCTCCAGGAGCTTCATAGTTTGCCAAATATCTGACTTCTCACCAGCAATAATAAAAAGCTACGCTAATGGCATAAGAAACATTAACCTTGATCTCCTCACAGACATTTGGAGCACTGCTACAGCTTGAGCGGTACTGGTGTTCCCTTTGCAGCAGATCTCAAGCATTTTGCTTGAAGGCATCTGATCTTGTTGTGTGGTCTGTAAGCACTGATGTCTCTTCGTACTGCCAGTTTCTCAGATGTAATACCACTGCAATACTTTATCGTGGAAACAGTGTGACTTGTAGCATTGTTCTGTCCAGCTTGCGAACTTTGAGGGTTTTTTTCTTCTTTCTAAATTAATCTTCCACACATTTTACGTTCCAGCTGAGAACGTCAGTTCTTGCAGGATGGTGTTGCCATGTAACATTTACGTGGGCGTGCATTAAGAGTAACAGTGTGGTCACTTACAGTAACCACACCTGAACCCATGAATAAGAGACTGCATACATGAGCTGGACACTGTCCTTTCCATTATGTGGGACAGACAAAGCGCTGTGCATGCAGGAGTCATCAGCACTGAGTCACCATGTGTTGAACTGATGTAAATGACTGAGTAGAATTAGTGCTGATGCAATCCATCCACTATCATCATGGTTTATGGAGACTTACAGATAGAGATTATGTAAAATTGTCTCTGGTGTTCCAGTTTCTGCTTTCTGGGTAAAGCCATAACTTCCTGGCTTTGTGACACAAAGTGCTGTATTTTGTCAGTTTGGGGTCAGTAAGAAAATCTTAGCAGTAGCATGCATTTGGGTTGAAAACAAGGCACCTGGTTCCCAACCCTCTTGAAAAGATGGTTTCTACCATCCCTCTTAATGTAATCATTAAGAAAATATGTCTGATGAAGGTAGACCATTACCTTCCCACTACTTGTATGTTATTACTGGATCTTGACATGACTTTTCTGGGACACAGTCCTCCAGTGGCGTACTGTACAAGTGCCTCTCCTGTATGCTCGCTGTACTTGCTGGAGAGTTACAGTTAATAGAGGAAGTGCAGGAGGAAAGGAGCAGACGGTACCAGTTTTAACAAGGAGGATTTTGGTCCTGACACTTAAATGCAGGACATTGTCAAAAGGAACAATGAGAAAGTCTGCAATAAGACGTCAGTGTCAGAGGGCCATCGGTATGCAGCTATACTTCACCTGTAAAAACAACAACCACCAAATACATAAATATATGAACAACCTCCACACTAACTTTGCCTCTACTTTTCCAAAACTTAAATATAGTATTGCTCTTCTTTCAAAGACACTCGTTCAGCACTTCAGGGTCTCTCTCTTACTGACCTCACTTCTATACACCTGATACTTTGATACAATGATTGCCAGGGTTAGGGGAGTTGGGGGGCGGGGTCAAGGTGTGAGGACAGTGTAATGAACCAACCCTGACTCCTGCAGACCTCACACAGAATCACAACACTGTAAACATTGTGATGTGACCAATTTCTACCACAGTAAGATTTATCTCACTCTGGCAGAATACTTTATAATGTGAACAACATATATTGACTGTTCACCAGGCAATCGTCATAATGAAGGATGAACTGATTGTGAATGATTGGTCAGCCGTCAAACTAATGGATCTGCTATTTAAATCAGCCTTATCACATCGTATTTCATTAGCTCACTCAGACCTGACACAAAACTGCCCCAGCAAAAATGCCCCCTGCATATTTCCTGGTTTTGCTCTAAATGCTCACTAATGTTTAGGATTACATATACAGTATCTTTAGACAATTTAAATGTTCCCATGCTTAGGGATGTGTCTGGTCGCTCCCAAATTCATGCAGCATGACAACCACCTCCTAATATCTTTAGTGACAAGAAGAGGGAGTCCCACAACAGATGTGGCCCCCACAGAGCCCCGATCACCACCTAATGGAGTCAGTCCGGGCTCACATGAAGAGACAGTCAGAGCCAGATTAAATCCACAGCGGAAGTCCTTCAAGTTGCTGGAACAGCCTCCTAAAGCTGTGCAAGTGCACTGAGGAAAGCAAAGAACAGTCCAACCAAATGCTGATTTGCTTTATGGCACCTTGTAAATGAAAAAATATGCACCATGTCATGTTCTTAAGAACTCAGTTTAATCGTTAAAAATCTACTCCTCTTTAGGAGGATATTTATTAAAGTGTGGACCTGGGAAATACAAAAAACAAGCATTACTGCCACCTTCCAGCAGTAGTGCACACATAAATCAAACCCGGCTGAACAGGCAACAGATCCTAAAAAGTAAACAATAATGGCCCTGGTAATGGGGGTGCAGCAGTGCATTGAGAGGCAAACGGTAAACACTGTCCTCATAACAAACCAATTATCCTGGGACAGAATTAGAGCTGAATATGCTGCTGGACATTTGCTAATGCATTAAGTGAATGGACTGAGTTTGTCCTCGCTGCGTTGTCTTGACTGACACTGCAGATGACAATCTCATGCCAGCTTCAAGCTTTCAGGGTCAGATATCAGATGTAAGTTTACCAATTCTTCATGACTGAATTTATTTTGTTTTAATGACAGGAATGTTAACAGTTGAGTCAGTAAACCACTGCCAACTCCAGCATGTTGAATTTAGGCCAATACACAATCAAAGACATGAGATTACAGGTATTTTAAAAGACATCTCCTCTTTGATTCAGACAACTGTAATCCCATTACTTGCACAATGTTACTTCTTTGAACCAAAATGGCAGTGTAGCGGCGATCATCTAAAGGCAGAATGTCATGCTTTGATGACTTTCTTTTCAGATTCATTCACCCTCATTTTCTACTTTCTTTCAGCCACTTCAGTGTCTCTCTGCCCTCGCTGTCTTCTCAGAATGAAATGCCATTCTGCATTAGGGAGTGAATTGGTGAGACTGATGGTTTTTGAGGGTTTTGGGAGATAGCTTAGCTGCGAGTGAAAGGATGTGTGACGGTGCGTGCGCGCGGCTTCTGTTTGTGTGCGTTACTGCGAAGGTGAGAGGCGAAGAGGCGAGAAAGTGAGAGAGCCGGGGAGAGCTTGTCAGCCAACACAGGTCATGAAAAATGCATGGAGGTTGCGGTGTCAGTTTGCTGGAGCGAAAGCTGCAGAGAAAAGAGCGCAGACAGGGTTTTCTGAACTGTCTGCACTCTCGCTCGCCCGGCCAGCCTCCGCCTTTCATACGCTACAGCTCACTTCATTAGTCCCTCTCGCCCCGCAGCCGCCTGCACTTTCCACATGCTTTCTTTAGGTTTGACTGCGCTGTTGGCACCGATTGTAAATATACTTTTCTCTCCCACCATTACACTTGCTTCGGTCCACCTACAGAGTACCTACTTCGGAACACACAGTGATAAAACACAGAAATTCAATCGGTGCCTCTGTTGGAATGTATACAACTTTAACCTCCAGGCTACACCCGTGAATAACAGCACAATCAACATGAAAGAGAGAAATAAGCACAGCTTTACACAGTCGTAGAAGAAATGATATGTGTGATCTCCGTCACATTCATTTCAAAATCGGATTTTTCTGCTCCGGCATTAATTAAACCAGCGTGAGTATACCGAGAAAAAAATACACAAGGGAGGGTTTTAAACTTGTGTGTGTTTCTAATAGGGATGCAGCTACACCTCCCCACACACACACACACGGACTCACACCCACGCCACCCCAGCATATCCTTGCATATAGATGTTGCTGCTACAGTGCTGAGGAAATCAGTCAATGATGCACACTCGTTACAATCTTAGTCTGTAAATCATACTTCTTAAATACTGTATTTGCCTATTTGTTGACATATACTGTATGTCCACTGCTCAGTGCAGGTGTCTCCCGTGGTTAAAGAGACATCAGTATTTTGAGGTAAGGCTGGCTGAGTCAAACCTGCACTGTACTGCAGTACAACAGCACTTACAAAAGCTTACACAATCAAATCATAACATCATACTATCCATACACAGTGACACAAAGGGACTTATACTGCTAATCAAAAAAAACTTGTGATGTGCAGCTAATTCCCAAACACGACACCATTTTTCTGGGAAACATTTAAGAAGTGAAATGTAATGTTCTGTAATTTATAGTGTCTGAAAACAAATGCAGGATGCAATCCAAAACACTGAGGGCAATGAAAGATGCATGTGCTGTGTTTGCACAAGAAAATTATGTACATAAATATCTCAAGGTGTTAAAAAAAACTAATTCTGCACAGCAGAGCTCAAACGCATTTGAAGAGTCTCCAGTTTGGAGCACTTTTGTAACCTTCGTGAATTGCTCTGGGATCAACAGTAAAGCTTTGCCTCATGAGATGTATGATGTAGATTCTCTGTGTATTCATCACTACAACTGGAACACATTTAATAAATTGATTATATTACAATATTGATTCGTGCAGCTTTAACAACTGCCAAGTTCTAACAACTTTTTGACTGTTTATATTTCAGTATTAGTTCTTGATACTTGTCTGTAGAAGGTCCCACAATGCCTTGCCCTAACTCGGAGCCAACAAAAAGAGGCAGATTTCCCCACTGATTACACTGCTGATAACAATAAAAACAGAAAATGGAAATTAAATGAAAATGCTTTCTCCTTGTTCGCCACGTCACTGCGATCCATTAGGCGTCTAACCTTGTTCTGCTGCAAATTACACTGCTCTGAACTTTTCCCTTTTCACCACAGTGCTATTCACTTTCAAATTCCAAAACACTGCAACATACAGTCAGCCAAGGTTACAGTCACCTCCTACTCCCTGCTGTAAAGAGCAGAGCAGAAAGAAAAACAACAAGCTGTTTCTTTATCCTTCGACTCATTATACATTAAGATGGTTTTTACACGCTTGCTGAGACATCCGAGCTTAATGGACTTTGTGTGTAAAACATCATCAACGAATGGCACTGCACAGTGAATAATTAACTGCTGCCGCTTTTGATGCGATGTGTGCTTTCATTTATTCAACCTGTTTCACATACAATAACGCAGAGGTAAATATCACAGACTTTACATGGAGACGTGGAAAGAAAGTATACTTTGCATCAGCAGAGAGCCATCATCTATAAAAAGCTACCCTTATTCTCCCGACTGCGCATCTCGCCATCATTACTGGATGCTTCCCTCATTTGCCTGGCCTTTGGCCCCAGACAAGTAGTACATCAGAGAAGGAGGATTCATGCTGTCCATTATTTGTAGATTTAATCTTAGTCCGGAGATCAAAAGTCCATGTAAATTTTATGTATTTTTGAAGTTCTTCCTTCTAATATGTAGACAGCTCTTAGTCGACTAAAACTCCTGACATTTCGTCTTTGTCAGAGAACACCACAAGCACCTTGGTCTGGCTTTAGTCAAGAAAAAGACGGAGCAAACTTTAGCGATAAGGTTACATCCAACTGATGGATGCAATGAAAACAAGCCCCAGAAAGACAGCTTGTATGATGAGGAGTGCAGCATTTACTCTGTAACTCTGTGCTTAGTGGTCATGTTGTGAAAGGCTTAATTAATAATTAATTTAAAGACCTAATTATCAGTGGATGTCACAAAAAGGCTACATTTAGCTATCACAGATGCAGATACATGGCAGTTAAGTTGCTGCATGATTTATCTTTCGCTGTTTATTTGAATAAACTGTCTTAAGCAACAACATTAGCCAGTTTGGCCATCTGGGCTATTGGCTTTTCAGTGAGGCTGAACCCATGTCATTTACTAGTTAGCCAAGGGTTTAGAATGGAACATAATACTGCACATATTAATTTCAGCTCACTTGATTTTTTTGTGGTGCACCTTCAGGTGTCTCTTTAGGTTTGTGCGATTCTTCCCAGTAATTTTGTAGCAGCAGGGTTTCTCTTCCAACATCCTCTTACTGCACACTCACAAGTTGCCACAGCAGCACTGTATTTGAAGTGGGTCCAGACGGAACATCTCTTTCAGACCCGAGCCCCACTCTTGTCGTCATGTTCTTTTCCCATCACCGCTTGCTGTCTGGCCCACTACAGCTGTAGCCTTGCATTGCATACGCTACCGGGGTCCAGGCTGGCACTAGATCGGATCGGATGGACAGAGAAATGTGCAGTCTCTTTTTTCATCAACTAAAATACAAACATTTTGTTTGATTTTGTTATTAAACTCAATTTTTGTCACCTCTTTTGTTCCTCAGTGTAACTGTATGGGGGTTGAGTCATGGTTATGGATGAATGACACGAGTTTCATCTCATCACATCAGGAGGAAAGAAAGGTCACAGAACAATACAGTTCATCGCGACTCGCACAAATGAAATTAACACTCCAAAGAAGCAATGCATCTTGACATACAGCCGTGCTATATTTGTTTGATTCCCACGCTGCTCTGTTGGTATACTGTATATTGCCAGTAAAATATATTCAGCTGCAGGCAAGACAGGAGCCCAGCAATGAGTCAGTGCCTCACCACATGCACTGCATATGTCACATGGAAAGCTTACTTTATACATATGCATATCCTGTGTGTTTGCTGCACAAACATCTTTATTTTTAGATATTACTTCAAACTGTAGTGTGGGTCTTTGCCTTCCCCATGTATGTACTTTCTGAAAACAAATGACTGCATATCAGAGTCAAGATGACTGTAGAGTTTCTGTCCTAATTCCATAAAATGTGCTCCTTATTCTATCACAGTGGTATCATTGATGAACCCTGATTCTAGTTGAATCCATCAAAGAGGAACACCTCAAGTGTCATTCAGGAACAAGCTGTGTTAATGGACTTCGAGGTTGCAACATTTTCACATTTGAGAATCTAAAATCAGAGAATTGAATTGCAGTAGAGTGCAAGCCTCCATACAAAAAGAAGAGGAAAAAGGAAGCCATAAATATGTCTGATTTTATTTACATCATGATCCATACATTTCTTCCAGAGAAATTGACGAAATTGTGGAAAAATGCCCCAATTCACAATGTTCAGGAAAAATATTTAAAAACTCCTGGATCCACAGCTTTGTTCAGATCTGCACCACAATTCAATAATTTCTTCCCTGGCCCATGCCAAATCCCTCCACTAAGTTTAATGTTCGGGCTCAACACTGTGATGACTGGCAGCCACCCAACCCTAATGGAAAAGTGCCGATGGCAAATTTAGATTAGAAATTAGCAAAATGAGCCATTTATTGTAGTGTCTCTCACTGAAGAAAGCTGATCACCATGGCATTTAGAGGAGGTGAAACACTATTGGCTAAAGTGGTGGGAATCTGTGTGCTTGAACTTTGATCTCACTGCTGACATTGGCAGTGGAAATAAACCTGGGACATAATAATGTATTTCTAGCTTCAGTATTTTTGTTTGAAGTAAATAAATTGCTTAATATAATCCATTTGCTGCAGCAATGATGATTCTATGATTTCATCTTTGCAAAAATGCTGCAATCCACAAAAACAGCAGCTTCATTCAGGCCAGGTAGTTAAAAACAACATCTCTGCAGAGTTAACACTTCTCTTTTCTCTTGCAGACTCTCCAACACTCTCCTCTTTCTTCACACACCACAATCTAAACGCTCTCTCTTTATGCCTGACTAAGCCCATCTAATTATCTCCAACCCTCCAAGGCAATTTCCAAACAGTGTTTTCTATATTTCTGTACACTGCAGTGCCATCTACCTACCTGTCAGCCCAGTGTCAGTAGTTTTTGTTTCTCGCTTCTCTCTGTCTATTTGCACTTTCTTTCTAGTGAGGAAGAATTGTCTACCTGTCCTATGTTTAGTTTGCTTGGCTTGCATTGTGTCTGTCAGACCTGCTGTCTTTACCCATAGTACTTGACAGCCACACCTGTCTGCTAAGTATCAGGCAGTGTTTCTACTGTCTGTATCTATTTGTGTAGTTTGCAGTCTACCAGTCTGTAAGGCTGGTCGGCAGTGCCTTTGCACCGCCCGCATGATAATCAATGCGACATGTACAGACCCTCAGTGCCTCGACCTTGTCATCTCCAACAACCCTCTCCTCTGGCCCTGCCCTGGCCAGGGTGCTAAAGCATGAGATACAAGGTTTCCAAAATGAATATTTATCTATCACACTGCAAAGCCTCGAAATGCGTGTCCCAATCCTCCTCCAAGAAAACCAGAAGACAACTCCACGAGACTGGAATAATTTGTTTTCACCTAAGGGTGCCGCCATCATCCCCAGCTTTGACAGATGACTAAAATTCTGTCCATTACATAAGCTCACTACATCTGTTTGAAAAGAATTGAATGAACCATTAAGTCTGTTTGCAACTTAATAGAAAAATCTTGCTGTGTTTTCCACAATGCTTTAGACCAAAAAAATCCATTACATATGGCTTTGTAGTTCACCACTTCCATAGTGAAAGACTAGATTGACATATTGGGAAAATTATTGCAAAGATTTAGATAACAAGTTCAATACCACTTTCAAAAATGGTACGCTCATTATAAAGTTACAGTCAGCAGCTGGACAGCTTCACTTAGCTTAGTTTTGCATAAGGACTGGAAAAAGGGGGAAACCACTACCCTGTATGTGTCCATATATAACATTATCTGCCTGACAACACCTCTGAGGCTCAGTAATTACTATTTAGTATTGTAAAAAAGCAATTTAATAGCTACAACATGATGTTTTTAGTCTTTGGTTTTGGTCTTAGGTATTTATCTTAAAAGGGACAGTGTACAGCTCAAGCATTAATGTCACCGTTTGATGCAACGTTCCAGATTATAGCTTCAAATTCATTTGCATCTGGAGTGGCTTGGCAGGTCAGAACAGAGAGACAGAGCCAGGCGAGCTGTCTCCCCCCTGGCTCCAACTTCATATTGATGAAAGTGGTATCAATCCTCTTATCTAATTATAAGCAAGAAAGCAGGTAATAATATTTGTCAAAATGTTGACTTTTCATGTTTCTTTTCCAAATCTGTTCCCTCTTGCTCTAGTCCCACAAACAGTGGATTTCAGTGGGAAATGTGCATTCTCACTTCTCTTTGCAGATGTCAGAAGTTGTAAGTAACGGTACAGGAGCAAGTCATGAGAAAGACAACATGATTCACTCGTGCTCTACCAGCTTTCAGAAAGAAACGACAGTGGCAGCTCGTGTGGCACTCTTCAGGAAACCTTCTTTTCAACAGTTAGCCACCATTTCTGAAATGCTACATGGGAGGCTGTTCAAGGACTCATTTCTGTCTGCTCATAGGGAACTGAAGCTTCGTCCAACACAAACCACAAATCACCCAGTGCAGATGGTGCTAAAATAGAGCAAACAAGAACACATTCCTCAGAATTAACTCACAACGAGATATGATCTAATATCACCAGATTTCCAGAGGCAGGCTTGATACTACTACTACAAACATGAGGCTTGAGATGACTCATTGAGTTACTGGCCTTGCCAGTTGAATTTAATTTCAGATTTGTGGTTTTTGTCTTCAAGGCACTCAGGTCTTCCATGAGTGTGAGTAACCTGTCTTACATGGAACAGCCCAGTACTGAGTGGCTTTCACAGAAAATACTGCACTTTTTCTAAGGCTAAAGCAAGGAGACACAGTAAAGTCAGCTTTCTTCAGCTTTGTTCAAGAGAAAATCTTATAACAGCCACAAAGCTCTTGGTTCTCTGGCTCAACATGTGGTACCCACTGTCAGAAACATTGGAGGTATGTTCGATGAGGGCCTCACTCACTGCGTCACGTTAAAAGGTGAGCCCCATCATGTTTTTTCCATTTCAGAAACACATATAAGATAGAACATCATCTATCTCTTTCCTTTCCAAGGACTGATTTAAGCTTTCATTACTTTTATAATGCAGTGTTTACATGCTTTGACCAAAACCTGATTGCAAGTCTTCAGGGTGCTCAAAATGTCAGATGTAGACAAATCATGAAAGCAGGATCACCTGTAGCCACCCCTCACAGGCTGTCTGTGCATTTCACAATTTTATTATTCAATATTAGTCTTTACTCTTAAATATTTACGTGTTATTTGCTGTATTTGATAAGGGTGAACTGACTTAATGTGGGTTTAATCTCAAGCTGCACATGATTTGAAACTGTCTTTACTCTTCAACGATTCAGTGTTATTTTATTAATTGTCTTTGATTTCAATTGTTTTCATATTTTGTCTTACTGGTCTTTCATTGTGAAGCCCTTTATACCAGAGGTTTTGAAAGGTGCTACATTAATAAAGCTATTATCATTATTATTATTGGAAATTAACTTTCAGGGAAAGCAGAATGTAGCACTCTGGCCACTTTTCAATTCACTTGTATTGGAAAATATATTGCTGTTGTGGTTATGAATGTAATTATTCATAATACTTAAGAGCCAATAAAGACTTGCTGCTACCTCTACAGTGAAGGATGAAAAGCCAAGATCATTTCTTGTAACTCTACACATGGCTATAGTGGCAGTGGCAGGATTTTCTCTGTTTTGGTTGTGGTGAACTTGAGATACTCTAAGTAGAGGCAAAACAGAGGGAAGCTTTTACAGAATTAACATTACCATTTAACGAGAGAGCAGAGCAGAAGTAACAACTGCAGTCGTCATTAAGTCACTGGGTGAACACGAGATGACTAGTCTATACTCACTGCTGTCAACAATCCGCCATTATACTGCTGTTCACAGCACTTTTCAACAGATATCAAGTGATAATATTTGATAAGACCTTTGGATTTAGAAGAAGAATAAATGCTGCATATCTTGATCAAAATTTTCTCATGAATGTTGGCCTTTCCCCAGTTTTCCCTGCAGAAATCATCCTGAAAAGTCTTTCACACACCTGCAAAGAAACACACACACTTCATCTTTTCTGCTGTTTGCCTCATCTGCCCAGTGTCCACCTCTTGATGTTGGACATTTGGAGAGATGAGATGAATATACATTCATAAGAAAAACAGTACAAGTTGTCGCTGTGTGATTAACTGAGTTTTAACACTGGTACAAAAATTTCCCCAAACATTAAAACAAGCTACAGTACCTATACAACTTTCTTTCACCAGATTTTAGACAACCAAACAACACACTTCTGAGATGCATAAGTGGGGTCAAAAATGACTCCAAGGGTTGTTATTCTTCATAATCTTTGAAATTAAAAGTATTTATATTTTCATATTACACGTATTCCTCGTAAAACATGATTGTGACATGAGGCCATTGCATTTTTTGATACCTGATTGATTGTTTTGTGATAAAATACGAATAAAAAGTGATAAATGAACAGGTCAAAAATGAAATGAATGGCAACAGAAGACACATACACAATTTCCATGGCACAAACACACAATATTAGATGGTTGCACTGTATGAAACTCAAACCTTGCTCATGACCCTATTACGGCAAACGTATCATATTTGATCCATGAGTTTTTCAGCCCTCCACATGAGCAGTGTGATTTTTTTCCCCCTGAAAAACCAAATGTGATACATGTATGACATGTAACATGTTTGTTTGTTCAGAGGGACCAATAAAGGCTCCAATTTCAAAGAATTGGAATTTAATGTCAATTATTTAATGGTTTGGGCTTTACAGGGATAAACACCTGTATGTATCAATACAGGATTTTGTCAGTAACAACAACATATCAGCTGCAAAGACACACAGCAAGTCAAAAGGGAACCACTCATCATAGAAAAAGATTTAGCCATGGAAGTCACCAGCACTTGTAAGCTAATAGCCAATGAGCTAATCCACCAGTCTGACTCACTCTGGCTGTCACCTGCAGGTCACACACTGACACCGGAAGCTTTTCACCGATGTTAGCTCACCAATTAGCAAAGCATGAAGCACTGAGACCTACAACCTGTGGCGCGGCTCATTAAACCAACAATAAACATTGCCATGCCAGAACACAGCCAGCAGCCTTACCTGAGACCAGGTGTTTCTTCTGACACACAAGCATGTCCAAACTCTGCACCATGTAATGAACATGAGGCTCATCCACGTGTTCGGGCCCCACACAGTTTAGCTAGCGCACCACCCAGAGGCCGGAGGTGGAAGAGTAAGAGAATATGACATTCACAATTAAAGCTGCCAGCAGAAAATTGTGTTATATTCATGTCTCATTCTGTGGGATACTTCTTTATTTACTCATTTAGTCTACAACTTGGTCAGATAATAATGAAAACATCTGAATGACTTTTAGAGCTCAACATGATGTCTTTAAAATTCCCTTTTTTGCCCACCCAACAAACTCACAGATATTTTATTTAAACTTTTCTTGTTGACAGAACACATATTTTGAGCTTTATTTTGCTATCTGACAGTATTCATTTCCATCCATTATGCATTGCTATTCAAATGAATTCACCCCCAGCATTCATAAACTGGTGAATGCCACATAGCCTATTCATAGCTACCATGTAATAGTAGTTAAGTCAGTCCCCTAAAGAAAGATTATAACACTTGAACCTGACCTCACTCAGTAAGAGACTGGGGAGTCATGGTACCGTCTTTGACTACTTGCAAAACACAGCCTTAAAAAAAACCTGTGTGATATGGGAGTAGCACCACTCACGTCTTGTGCTAAAGTAGCTTCCAGGCTTCATTTTTGACAGGATTTTGAAACATTGTGACAGATGAAATGTGAATTTAGAGTGTGGATTTGGTTGAAATAAATCCTTTAGTAGAAAAAACAATATCCAAAAAGAACACAGATAATATGCAGACAAAGTAGACAACAGATATACAGTATATTATTGGTATTTGGTTGAAAACATTGTAACATTGCTACAAATAAAAAATAAAGTATTTTCTTGTTAAAACAAAACAAAATGAAAAGAAAATCTCCAGTCTGTCTGGGCCTGCTGAGTCTGCTTAGAAGGGGTGTTGAAGTGCATTGTAATCACAGTGACTTAAAACAGTCTGAGAGGCTTGACCTCATCTCAGGCAGCCAAATCAGCTCTGTATGCAGAGAAAGTTGCTATCACCAGCCCTCTGCTGCCCTCAGCTCCATATGGCTCCTAAAACTGTATGACCTATGAAAAAGTCTGACAGACTTCTTTTAATACCAGAGAACAACAGTTAAAGGGGTCTTGATGGTATTTCAGGGGCACTTACCTGAAAATCTAAGTATGGTAATTATAGTGGCACATAAAGCTCTTGCAGATCCTTGACCTTGACTCACACTAGCCTGTGCCCATGGCAGAGATAAGGCAAAGCTCAGCACATAACACTTTCTGCATGAAATGCCTGCAAAGTGGAAAACGATATTGGTGTGACCAAATGTATCAAAGGAGGAACCATCCTCAGGCAAGAGGAGGTTGACAGAAACTGGGAAGACTTTGCATTGCTGGGAAGTGATTAGAACTACAGTAAATCAGAGAAAAAACACAAGGAATGAAATAAAAGATCTTCTTCACCAAAAGATGTCAAAAACATTTTGGAAAGTTCATATTAATGTGTCATTGTGGGACTATAGTAGAGCTGAAACAAGGCAGGAGGCAGTATCACACTTCAACTTTCTGCATTTTTGCATTTCATTTTTGTTTGGGTTTTTTAAACTCCTAGCTTATGTTAAAAGTTTATTTGATCATTGGTTATTCAGACCATGGTTGCAAGAACATACTGTGAAACTCTGATAGAAATATTGATCTAACTCATCAGCAGTCAAACCCAGGACAAGATAAACTGATCTGTCTTGGTAATCTAGCAAGGCATTCTTATACAAAAGCACTGAAATATATGTGTCTCTGAATTATTTACAACTAAACCAAAACAGCATGTCTGGAGGGTTTTTTTATTTTATTTTTTTTTAAGAAATTTGAATTTTATTGCTGGGCAGATTACATTCAAAGGTAATTTTGTTGATGTTGTTTTTTGCTGTTGTTTTTTGTTTGTTTTTATGGTTATAAAATATGTGTTCATAAACCAGGAGTCATGGTGGACATGGTGTAGAAGCCATCCTCTCTTCAGTTTCATATTCTTGACTCACGCCTGGACATTTGCTGATATTTAGTTTTCTTTCCAGTATCTGTGCAGTTTTTTCTGCGCCACTGGCTTTAACAGAACCCCAGAGGGTAATACTTCTAACTCCATGCATAACAGTTGGTAAACCATTTTTGTCATCAAATGCGTGCTCCTTTGTGCTTTGCAAACCTTTGGGGATTATGGATGAAGAGCTCCGTTTTAACTTTTAACATCTGTCCGCTGCACTTGTTTCCAAAACAACTCTGCCTTGTCCAGATGTTGCATTACGTACTTCTGACACAGATATAAGAGGTGAAATTGCAGGCAGGGTTTGGTGCAGAATAAAAGAATAAAATGAAGAATAAAATATACATCTTTTTTCAAATTATTTTTGTAGCTGACTCCAGTGATGTTTGATTGTATCTCAGTATACAGAGAATGAGTGAAGCATCACACCCTCAAATATTTGACTTGATGTTGGCTCTTGAACTTCTTGGCTCTTTGAACCTGAGCCACTGTATACTTTGGATACTGTGCTGAATTAGTGTATAGTCCAACTTAACTCTAAAATCATCTTAGATCCAATTTTAGCCATAGCTCAATTATCTCAGCCCCCTGAGGTGTCTGAGGCCAAGTGCTCAGCTTTACTGCTTTATCATCTGGTATTCTTTGTAAACCTTTCCAGACCAAAGTGCTAAGATGCTTTTCGGAAGCTGGGCTTAGCTCTGCTTAGTACCAGATGACTCCTCAAGCCCCATGCTGCTTCCAATACCGCATCACCGCCTGCAGCCAAGCCATAAGTGATACAGAGTGCAGCAGCGTGGGTAGCAGAGAGACAGCAAGAGACGAAGGGAGTAGATGAGAGGTCGGAAGAGATAAAAGGATAACAGGGAAAGTGGAGGAGCAACAGAAGGGGATGAAGGGGTGAGAGAGTGTGGGGTGGGGTGGGTGGGGGGTCTGGAGATGACTCGTTTGTCTCGTTGGGTTTGTTCTCCTCTGTCAGCTCTCCTGAGCATCCGTCCATCCTGCTGAGACAGAGAGAGATGAAAGTGTGAGGATAGCACAGCGGCTAGTGAGAGGAAAGGTGAATTGAACTCCTGCAGGGATGGCAAGGAGCAAAGCAGGTGGGGGTTTAGGATCTGGTGAAATAGCCTGAGCTGAACTACAAGCTGAATTCCCAATGCTGCATTTGCTTTGCATTGGCTTTGGTGGTCTGTCACTCGCCACTTGCCAGAGAAGCACTTACAATCAGACCTCAAGTATTAAGGAACTCCCTTATGGGTGCTATTCTGGAATTCATTGATCCAACTGGTGCAATTAAAGTCAACATTAACAGTGTTCACACTCCGGACATAGCCTTTAAAAAAAAAATAAAATATATATATATATATACATATACATTATTAATTTAGACATTAACTCTCTGGCAAAGAGCCGTTTGGTAAACTATATTTTCATGCATGTACACAGTTTGAGGAACATCCAGTTAGAGCAAGACTTGAACTAAGGTCAAGATCCCACTCAGAATCAATTACAGTGTGGATTTGAGTAACCGCAAGTAATTAACCAATAATATTTTCCAAGACTATTTAGTCTCTTTTCCAACAGTAGCTATATGGATGATCTGTAGCAACTAATAGTAATGTCAAATCCAGTAGTAGCAGCTAAATTCATAAAAATGTAATAAGACTCAACCTCAGTTTGGGTTCAGTTTATTTCTCTAGGGGAAGTTGGATGATTTTTAACATTACCTGCGCTAGTCACTGATTGGATAATTTCCACCCCCCTCCCAGTAATAATAATTATAGCTGCAATTACCTGCTGCTTTTCTGTGAACAGCCTGGTTCTCCTCTTTAATCCTGTCTGGCACAGTGTCCTTGTATTTTAAAGTGGGTCTCTGAGTTTTTTCCACATGAAGGGCTGCTTGTCCTTTTTTTTCTTTTTTTAATCAGCTTAGTGTGAAATTTGAGTTTTGTGTGAAAATGATCTGACAGATGGAAATACCATCATGTAGGCCTATTTGGGAACCAGTTTGTTGATGGAAAAATATTAAAGTCATGAGGAGAGCAACACCTCATATAAGTTCATCAAACAAGCTGTTGTAAGTTCAGTGCATGTTACATTTGTTATTGTTATAATATTGGTGAATTAGAACCATTAAAAGTATATTGTATGAATTAGCTATTGATAGTGTACCCATGAATGTGACTTGATACTGAACAAGCATATTTTTTTCTATGATTACTAAACAGCATTATCAGCTTTATATACTTGTGGTTTATATCAAAGATAATATAATCACTGGGGAGTATGAATTACATTGCATTCAAAATATGTGTATGTTTGTGTTTTTAGATATGACAGAGTTATGACAATTTTTGACTCAAATTCAGATAATGCAGTGTCTCATGTCTCTCCCTTTCAACTCTCCCGTGCCCACCCAGGGAGGCTTTAGGCTTAGTTATGGCCTATTACAATCCACATCCTGTAATTTCATGATGGTTAAATTGCTGTGCAGATGATTTAAATGACTTAAATTACCAAGGAGCACAGTGAATATTTAATTACATAACCTTTACTGTTTATCAGGTCTGAAATGGGCTTACAAGTCTACAACTATGCCAACAGCTCTGAGAAACTGTAACTTACTGAAGCACAGCAATACTTTGGAATAAATGTTAACATTTGTATGGCAACATACTCATTATGACAATGTCAACATGCTAATGCTTAATAAAGGCACTTTTTTTTTTTTTACAATTTGCACCATCTTAGCATTCATCATTTGCTGGCATTTGGTCATAAACCAAAGTGTTGGAGGTTTAAATGAGAAAGTCTGGGAAATCACAAAAGTTATTACAATTCCTCCTGAGGCAAATATAAATGTCTGTACTAAATTTCATGGCTGTCCAGTAGTTGTTGAGACATTACTTTCAAAACCAGTTACATCAACCTTGTAGTAGCATTGCTTGAAAAGTCAAAAGATCAACACAGTCATTAAAATGTATCCTCTGGGGACCATGGGCATCAGTACAATTTCATGGAGATCATTTCAATATTTATTGAAATATTTCAGTCTGGACCAAAGTAGTGGAAAAAATAGCCAGTCCCTATATCATGGCTAAAAAACACAGAGCCTTTTTTTTTTCCTCATGGGTTCTCATGGTTCTAAAACAGATCCAGACATGTAACAATTTAGCAGTGCATTTGATTCAGCTTTGACAGAGAGGAAGCAGCCAGAACAGACATGACTGTCTACTGCCCTGATTCTGCTCTATCATCTTATTTCCCCTGCTGGTCGTCATTTATTGGGACTTCATAAAGACAGAATGAGCGAAATCTCAGCCAGGCGGTATTAACCGCCCACCTCCTCTGAGACAGCCGAAGTCAGCTCGAGCTCCTGCTCTCCATTTCCACACTTCTCCCCTCTCCCTCTTTCTTTTCCTATTGTTGCTGTTTTTCTTCCTTTTTCCTGCCCTCTCTCCCCTCTGTGATCCTCTCACACTCTCTGGAGAAACACAGGAATTTTATCATGGTTTAATCTCCAGCTGAGATTCAGCAGTGAGGGGCCCAAGCCAATGTGACTTTGCCGTTTGTTCTGTGTCAGGGCATCTTAGAGGACGGTCGAGTGTTTGTTGTAAGAGTGGCCGGGGTGATTGAACTGCTAGACAAGCCTCCAGGCATTAAAAAAGAGAGAAGTGAAATAAAAGAGAGGGAGAGTGATTTTCACAACAAACGCAATTCAAACATGGTAATCAAATGCCCTGAGATATTTGAACACAAAAGCCGACAGTGGGGCTGCAGGCGATGAGAAGTGGGATCTGCCGTGTGTAACCTGTGTCAGTGTCAGTGTGTAACCTGTAGCTTTATCTAAGCACTGCTATGCCCTGCATACTGTGACCAATGCTGCAGTGGGAAATCCAGATAATATGCATGAGGAAAATTACAGGAGAGGAAGTCTCACTTTTTAGTGAAATAAAAGCTAAATTCTTTTAGCTACATTTTCCCCATTCCCTCTTTCGGCTAAGGAAGGTTTCAAACTGCGTGGAATGACCCTTAAGTATCTCAGTGGCTGCCATGATAAGAGGCAGTCAAATTCACTACTGTATACTATCTCCTTCAGCATGACTGTATTTATCTTCCATTTTTCCATTCTCCTTCACATCTTTCTTTGACCTCATGAAGTTTTTGAGATTAAGGAAAAGAGGGTAGTTGAAGACATTTTTTGGCTTTTCAGCTGCAGTCATGCGTTTGTTCAGATCACAGGACCATCTCCTAGTATTTATCATAAACAGAGTTCTCCTGTGGTTTGTCATGATGTGCTTTTCTTTGTGTGAAAAGAGATTGAACTGAGGGAAAAACAATCCAAGTTTACAAACTCATCAGCTGATTTGGACCAGAGACCTCCAACTGTAGGTTTGAAAACGCCCTAAAAGCCATCCACCCTCACCTCACATGCAGATGAAGAAATAAGAGCTTGAGACTGAAATGGCCCCACAGGTGGAGGTTAGAGGAATGAAGAGGAAAAAGATTTTTTAAAAGCAGCACTTAGGATGATAAAGAGAGGTCAATCCCATTCAGAACAAAGACAAGGTTTCTGTGATATCCAGGTCAGATTCTCTCTGGAGGTCTAAATCTCTCCCTGTAATGGACTTTTTAATTTGACTGATGGGTTGCCTGTCAAAGTCTCGCATTCCCGAGGGGACGGCTTGGTGCATTTTAAATATTACATTTTACAACTAGAAATGGACAGTCTGTGACGTGAAGAGAGAAGAGGACTCTGTTTTGATATAGTTTGCTGTGGGAAGGAAGGATGAAGAAAGAAAGTAACATATATAGTGTGATAAAATCAAAGCAGCGTCCTAAGTCATCACTTGCCAGCATTACTTGCCATGTAGCATTGTGTAATTTTTGAAGGCACAATTTACTGGATAAATTTGCACTCTCAGAGTTTGGACATTGAAATAAAATGGCCGACTGTAGTACAGTGTCATTTAAGGATTCACTGGTCGCTCAGTGGAATGGTTTCATTCTCTTCACATGGATGTTCATGTGGATGAGGGACTGTACTCTTCTTTCTCATCTTTGTCAATGCCCTCATCACCATTACTGAGGGAAAAAAGAGGGGAATTTCAAAAAGAAGCAGTAGTATTTGCTTTCCCAGAATGCATAGAGTACAATAACATTTCAGTCCCATATGTGCTGCTTTTGATCTTTCAGGTTCTCCTGGAGTGACATGCACTTGAGATAAACCTAAAACTTGTTACAACTTTCAAAGCTGCAACTTTGAGGGTATATAGGGACAGGGAGGGGGAATAAAAACATCAAACGAGCCAGATTTAGCAAAAAACATGTTTAATCTCTCCTTGATGCGTGTCTATTTACACGTAATAAATCTGCAAAATAGGAAAGAGCAGGATATTTACACGGGTGTGAAACAGCCAAAACCTGTCACAGCAGCTTCAAGTCTGAAACTCTTAAAAAGGTATCAGAATTCATAAAGTATTAAAACTCTTTAAGGTATTTTTTCTTTCCACCTCTCTCCTCTTTAATCTGTGTGTGAAGATGTTTTACGTTCTATACTCCTCTGAAATGTACTTTAATCAAAGTGAACTCAGCAGGTGAGGAAGCTTGGAGTTGGAACTGGAGAGATGAAAAACCCTTGAGTGTTGCTGTTGAAGGGGATCAAATCAAAATGGCAGAAGAATGGGGGACGTATTAAGGTTGCATGGTGGTGTGTCTGAGGTGGGGTCGTGTTGGAGAGTGCAGCACATATCAAAAAATAAGTACATTTCTGATACACTTCCGAATAGAGCTAAAGAATGCTTTCATAATGCACTAATGTATAATGTGGTGTGCTGAAAACATTTTAGTAATCGTTCTACATTTTGCAAAATGCCCTTGTTCACGACTTTTTTGCTGAGAGTTAGATAAGAAGAATGACACCACTCTCAGATATATAAAGCTGGAATCAGGGTGTAGGCCTAAAGGCTTGAGGCAGCAACTCTGACGGTTAAACAAGATACATTGTTGAAGTGATTGTAGGTGGATTTTCTTTTGCTTCAGAAAAACCCAGAATAGCTGGTTTGCCGCACTTCTTTATGCTAAATTAAGCTGTTTCCTGACTCCAGTTTTATAGGCTTCTTAATGGAAAAATTAGCAAAATGTGCAAATTTACTTTCTTTTCAGAAGTGACAACATCAATGTTGTGTTTCTTTTTTTTCAGCAAAGTAATTAGTTCAGCTCAACTTAGCAATAAGACTGAAGGAGAATACAAGAACTTAACAACTCCAAACTCTTGACTAATCATATCCTTACTAAAGCTCTGTACTTAACATGCAGAAAAAATAGGTATCGTTCATCTCATTTCACTCTCAGAAAAAAAGTAAATGAGAAGATTTCACAATATATAATGCACTTTTTCAGTGCCTACTTTGAATGTTACTTTTAAGTGTATGAAGAAGCACATCTCTTTCAGTATGGGAAGAGGCTGACAAGGCACGGGGAACAGTTCTGTGTCGGTCAATTGCTGAGAGAATCTCTCCCTCCACCTCTTTCTCCCTCCTTCATCACTGTCTTTTCTATGCGGAAAAACCAAACGCCAGAAGATGCAACAGAATGGAAAATGAAGTGATACCATGGCCTTCAAAGCACTTCCTCTGCCTTGCCCAAATCTTTCATCTTTTACCCCAACAAGTGGTGAAGCAGAAAACAAGAAGCAAAGCTAAGAAACAAAAGCACCAGAGACCAAGCGGGCCTTATATTGCCATCTAGCTTAACTTTTTTTTTTTTTTTTACTTTTTTAGTTTCCTTTTAGTGAAGCTGCAATACGCTTTCCACATCACTAAAATCATCTTTACAAGTCTTCATCAAAAGAACAACTGAGCAAGTGAATAGAAGTCAAACATCAATGCAGTGGTCAACATCCTCAGACTGTCATTCATTTAAATTGAACAATGTGTTAGTGAGTGCCTGTATGTGGAAGTAACATCATCTTAATTTCACCATTCATCAAGCATAAAGACAAAAACTAAATAAATGTAAGCCTTCAATTATATTTCTTTTTTAATTGCCTTGTGGAAGAACTGAAAAGCAGATGCATCAGAGATAATCTCTTGTCTCGGAGTTACTGCCCTGACATGAACGAAGAAAGCTTTGGTCAGCTGCCCTGTACGTTGTTTTTACCCTGTGTAGATCAGCGGTTCAAGTATGGAAGCACATACAGTATGTTTCACTCTGTCCAAAGATACCTATGCTGTTGGATGGAAACATGGAATCCTAGGTTGAACGACAATAAAATGCACACTGGATCATTAAAGGGTTTCATAACACATCCTGATCTGTCAGGGAAATTTACTTTTGCTGGATGTGTGATGGTTTGTACAACCAGTTTTACATAATATAAAATGATATGGACAAAGGTAGAGTTGGATAAAGAACAGAGGAAACAGATTACATGTCTATAGATCAAACATGACATCCCAAGTATAGGGAATGCATATTGTTCATTTTTATGTGGGTACAGCTGGAAAATGTCATTTGATCCATGAATGATTCTGATCAACTTTTAGATGTCAGCTGGGTAATCATCTCATCAACAGTAGCTACTTTGACATGATGCAGCTTTTATACAAACTATGTACCTACCAATCACATTCTTATGAAAATTTCATTATTTTTTCTTAAAGCACGTGTCTTAGATTGGAGGTACTGCTGCTCAATACACAATACACATTCCAAAAGGTCTAAGGCTCAGGTAGATTTACCACTAATGTAAGCGACTGAAACTCACCAGTTGCAAATGCTAATGCAACATCCCAAATATAACATCGCACTTCCATTTCATTCTGTAAAAGAGCTGTGACTGAACAATTATCACCTGGGATATTTCAGGTAGTTCTCCATCTGCTGCTTTTTAAGTGTTGCTCACACACTTCGTCTGCTGCTCTTCTGTTTTCAAGTCTGAAACAAAAGATGCGTTTTGTCACTAAGACTTACATGTGTTTTAAACTTGTGGGATGCAGCTGTCTGCAGTTACCTCAGGTCAATTCCATTATAATAAAATGATAATTTATTGTTACATCACCCTTTGCCGTGGCTGTTCATTCTTAGTTTAAAGACTGTGACATTAATATTGGGGCATCACAAAAAATGCTGCATACTGTACTAGTTATTACAATTCAACAAACTTCCAGGTGGTATTTAAACTTAGAATAAACCCTTTATCATATCAATGTGTCATCAGAGAAATTTCTAAATGTGTGCTAGCTTAACATCAGCATCTGCTCCGATAAAGGTTCATTTGAGACAATGCTGAATGGGAACACTTGGCAGGTCTCATTGAAAATGGATTGCTACTGTGTCGGGAAAGTACACTTGAGAGTTTCCTCTGCTCCGCCGGATTTCTACTGAAGAGCAGCACTCATTGCAATCACAATGATTCCGAACAAAGATAGAAAAACCAAAGAAAGTAAGTTTGTAACAACTGCCACCTCTCAGTTTCCTCTTCTCAAAAACGTCTGTGTGGGCCTGCTGACCAGCGGAAAAGATAACTCAAAGCATGATACCAGGCCTTTCACAAGAGCCCTAGTCTACAAGGTTCTCTATACCATTGAAACTGAACTGAGGAGTGTAGTGTCTACTTGTTCAGAGGTCTTTCCACTCTACCACAGAGAAAAAAACATTTGATGGAAGCACGGCTTAAGAGGAAGAAAAAGAAAATGATTTTGAGGCATGGGTAGGCTGTTTCCTTTGAAATCATATTGTTCATTTGATGCATTTTAACCTATTTCATCATTTTTTTCTAACAAAAACCAAACAGGGATACGTAAAGAGGTTTTCTTAAAATCATCTATCTGATCCGGTTGTGGATGTGTCTGGTCTCCTTCCTGCAGGATGGATAACAACATACAGTATATATATATTACCCTGCTTTGTTTAACATCTTTCAATCTTTTTTCTGTTTTTTCTAACCTTTTTTATTTGACTTGGAACCCTTTTACAGTCATAGGAGAAAGGAATGTCTCATTTATGAATGCATGTTTTTCGAAGCACTGCTAGTTAATGTGGAACAGTGTGTACTTTGTTTTTTTTATACCCCTATAAAACCACAGACTGAAAAGAAATGGCCTTCAACTGGTACAAAAACACTCACATAAATCAAGCTACATTTCATTATCTCTTCATAAACCACATTCACATTTTCAAAAATGGAACCTTTAGCTTTTACCGTATTCACTGCAGATTAAAAAAAAAGAAGCCAAATTATACAATACTGTTTCACCTTCTGTATCACACCAAAACTAGCCTTCATTTTGGATGGCACATCTAATAAAATGTTTCAGACGAGAGGGGAAGTCTATAAAGCAAAGATCACGAAGTTGCAGAGCACTGTGTGTCAGGGTTCAACTTAAATGACTGCCTAATGCCACTACAGTAGTCCGCGACCATAGAGCAATGAGGCCGGCCTCCACATAAATTACTTTTCTTTTTTTTGTTTCATCTAAATAAGCTGACCAGGCCTCGGTGTATTTGGTTTCTTCAAAACAAACACGAGAGGACTGCAGGTCGGCTGGCTCACGGGCTACTTCCAGACATCAATTGTCTTTTTACTACCTTCAGAGCCAAAGATGCAGTGGCCCAAAGACCTCATGAAATATAGAAAGTGTCTGTAATTATATATAGAGATTTTTTTTTGCCAGTTACCTATTTTTAAACTCTCACTTTCAGTCGGTAAGCATGACAACATTTTCATCATAGCACATTTCATCTAACAAAAAGAAGTCTCTTTGCACTAAACAACATTCAAAGTAAAACATGGCACAGGACAACTTTTTCATCTTGGAAATATCAAATCCTCTTCTCAAACTTATCTTTTTGTACAGTAAAATGGAAAACATTTTTTTCAACTTTTCATTTGTTTTAAAAACAGAAGGTTTGTATTTATATATCTATATATATTCATATATCCTCTTCTCTCTTTTGATTTAGCTTTGTTGTGCAAATTCAGCAGTAACACAAGTGGCACAGCACTGGGGAGAGTAGGCAGTTGAGGGGGGAAAAACGGAATCGAATGCAATAACAAATCAAATGCTGACTTGTGAAACTGAAAATGTTCTTTTTTTAGACTATAGTGGAGTTCTTGTTAATAGAGAGTTGGAGAGTCAGTACTGGAGGAAGTGTTTCCCTGCAAAGTCCTCCCTCCTGGTTGCTCTGCAGTGGTAACACACAGGCTATGTGTTGCAAAGCATCACCCTACTGAAGTGTCTTTGAGCAACATACTGAATCTATACCAGCTCCATGGCTGCTGTTCTGTGGCTGTACCTGACCTCTGACCTCCCTGTGGAGGACAGCAACAGAAAAGAGAGAGGGATCAAGTACTGAGATAATATATCCTGGATTTTTATTGGCTCACAGTTTGAACCGTAGCCTTGGCTGTGGAAAGCTACCAGCTGGTGACCTGTACCTTTCAGCTCTGTATCCAGCTAGTTGAGTTTTTGTGCACTACTGTGCATGTACCGCTCCTGATTGTGGCTAAAGTACCTAACTGCTGCTCCCGCAGGACTCCAGACATGATGAGGGCCTTGATGAAAATAAACGCTCTCCTGAGCTGAGTTCCATATCTTCTGAGGCTGAGGGTGCATCTGATTTGGTTGTTTGTGGCAGGGTTGGTGGCTCAGAAGGAAAAAAAAAAACAGCAAAGAAAAGCCAACCCAGCCGGTGGGGCCTTAGTTCCAAACTCTGCTGTCTCTCCAGTGTGCTGCTGCTGCTGGGTGCTTGTGTCCTTGCAGTCTTTTCTGCTGCCGTTGGTTGTTGTTTGTGACGGTGATGACGACAGACTTCAAACGTCGAGGGTTAAAATGTCATGGGCATCGAAGGTTGTCAGGGAAGGCGTGACGGTTGGCCAGTTCGCCGCTAGCCCAGGCATCTGATTGGCCGATTCTCAGCTAGCCAGGGCCATGGTGTCAATCACCTGCTCCAGTTTTCCGCGTAGCCGCTGTCTGCGCGACTGTTCATCCTTCTGTAATGCTGAAAGGATCTGGACACAAATGTGGAGAAAGCAAGTCAGCAATTCTTTCATTTCGGGAACACGCAGTAAACTCCAGCTCTTTAAAAGGGGGAATGCTCTGATGCTTATTTCAGTTTCCCTGTTAGTCGGTGCATTTTAAAGTGTAGCTGTTAAAAAGGACAAGGATGGCGGGGCAGGAATTAAGACTAGTCTGATGTCCAGGATGGCATGCTCATGGCCACTGCGAGTCTGTCCAGGAGAGTGTGTGTGTGTGTTTATTGGTATCTTATTTTGTGGAGCATTGACAAAGCATGATGGAGCTGGTACAGTATGTGCAAAAAGGCTTTATTTATGTGTGCATTTGTCTCATCTTTAAGATGTGTGTATGTGCATTAGGATGTGTATGTGTAATTGTATGCTTGTGCATGTAATTGCGTGCATGTAAGGTCAGGGCATCTGTTAGAGGCAACAGGGATTGTGCAGCTGCCCACATCTGGATAATAGGCTGTAATGAAGGTTTGAATGCAGACACCTGCAACCAGCCTTCGTAACTACTGTAATACAGCTACTGCACTGGAATGGAGAGGAGGAAGGAAGGGAGGGAAGGAGGCTGAGACAACGTATCTCTGACCACACAAAAACACAATAAAATTGGGAAAGCAGAGGTTGAAAGGGATGCAGGGCAGGCCATCAGAAGCCGGAGAAGGAGGGAGAAAGTGGAGAGGGGGTATGAACTGCAGCGACTCGTGGGAGGAGAAAATAAAGGAATGGAGAAGAGGAAGGATAATGAGGCAGGGAAGGCGAAGAGAAAGGGATACGGAGATAGAGGAAAGGGACATTTTCAGTTGTGTGAGTCTTCATGGGTTAGAAGGTTGCATGGTATGGATTTAGGGCACACTATCATTCCACTTAAAATCGGAAACTTTGCGTATGCACAATTCTTCAGCAGGAGTAAATGTGCCCCACGCAATTTAATACTCCACTATGTGATCTGCTTGGAAACACATGAGTTATGTGTCATGATGTACAATGTAGCTTGATCACATAAAGCAATAGTTCAACATTATGTTAAATTTGCTTGGTCGTTTTCATTCCCAGAGTTAGATCAGAAGATCAATACCAAACTCATGTCTGTACACTATCAAACTCTCCCAAGCACCTGGTTATCTTAGCACAAAGACTTGAAAACAATGAATATGTTATAAATTATTTCTAAAAATCCAGAGAAATGCTTCATATTTAGAGTACAGAGAAGAGGGTGATATTGATCTTCACATTTACAGTAACTCCCAGCAAGAAAGTGTGTTATCATATTTCCCAAAATGTGAAATCATTATTTTAACAGATGAACAACATGCTCCAGTTTTGTGTAGAAATGTTGCGTATTAATCAACCACCGGCAGTAGAAGCTGTGGTATACTGTACTGTAACATGTTTGAAAAAATAATCCAAAAAATCAATTCAATGAAGTTCCATTAGCTCCATAATGCGTTGAGCTCATGTCTTAATGTGCATCCTAATGGTGATAATACCTTCCAGCCTGTACCAATGTGGACTGGTTATCAGTGTAATTAAATCAAAATGACCTCATGGTATTAGTCAGGGTAAGTGAAGGTGGGAGTGGGGGGTGGGGGGTGGAAACCAAAACATGACAAACAGCACTGTCTGAATGTGTTCCACATGCAGTGGGAGCTCACCTCATCTTTGTACTTGATGATGTAGGAGTAGATCTCGTGCAGAGCAGACATGCTGTTGAACTGACTGAGGTGCAGGCGGGACTGCTCTGCTAAGTAGGCACTCATGTCCTGATCACTGATGGCTGGCATACGGGAGATGTCCGAGTAATACCTACAAGAGAGGTCAGAGGTTTGTCCAGAAAGTCGCTCGGTGCTTTTTTTGGTCACCTAAGTGGATGAATATAGCAACACTGCCAGTAAAGGCCCCTGATGACGTATTGAAAGTTTTTGTGCCAGCTCATTGTGAAAGAGCAACAGCCAATGAGTTACCCAGCAGTCATCTGCATCTGAACTATTTTGTTATGTTTGTCATTTTTTAAGGTTGTGGAATGACGGTACTGCAGGGTTTTCTAAGTCAAGTTGAGTTGAAAGGAAAATATTAATAATACAGAGGAGAGCTTTGCTTTCTTAAAAACAATGAAATATGAGATTCCTTCCCAACCTAGTAATTTCAATACAGTCCCTAATGTTGACTGAGCACTGACTTATGGGAATGATATAGAGGTGTGTAATACACTTATAGAGGTCCACTCTGGGCAACAACAACCTTCACATTATCGACTCAGTACTGTTGGCTGCAGCCATAGGTGCAAAAATGCCCATTGAATGTGAGGCAAGCAGCAAACAGTACAGTATATTAAGCATATATCCCAGCATTCAGCGGTACCCATATCTCAACCATCTCAAGGTTTACTGCAGCAGGGCAGGCCGGGGTTGAGTGTGGGTTAGAAGGCGTTAGAGAAGCGTGGTTTAACTGCACCCAATTAACCCTCAACTATAAATCCTTTGACTGCCTCCAAAAGCTCTCTGCAAGCCTTTGGACTTACTGTAGCAAATTCAGGTACGTGGTTCCTGTTGCTGCCACAGCAGCAAGAGGAAGAGAGAAAATCACTTGTCATTCACTTTTCAGCTAACATCCTCATTCAGAATATCTAGTTTTACATGTAATTATTCCCCCATTTGCAGTTGATGTTTTGTGCCCTGTTAACACGATATCTTGGCAAATTGGATATCACAACATCGCAATCACAAGCACACTGCCAGACAAAGAGTCTGGGAAGTAGCTGTCTGGAAATTCTACTTATGAGATGACTGGACTCTTCCCAAAATGTGGAAAGGACGACTGTGGCGAATGGTGGTTGTGCATAACTTATCTTGTGTTTAAACATTCTGGCACTGAATAAAAGATGTAGGGTGAACCAGAGGACATTTTTCAGTGAGCTTCTGTTTGGTGAAAGAGAGAGAGCAAACAGTTGCTACAAATCCTTTCTTCACCTGTGCGTTTCATTTCTTTACTTGCGTCTTTACAGGTGGAGCAGATTTTTAAATTTATTGGACTGAAATTCACAAGATGAAGTTTCAAACGTCGTAGACAGACGTGATATTGTTGAGAGTTTAAGACAACCACACCGATAGATTTTTTTATTTAGAAGCCTGGAGCAAGATTACTGTAATTACAAAACATGATTGCTTTACACTTATTTAACTCAGCCAGCTCTGTGCTCTGATTTAAGTGAAATGCTTTAAACGCTGGGGCTAGATAAAGTTCAACCTATCAACCCTTTAATGTTAGAATTCTTAGCAAATATTGTGTAATAAATGTAATAAATACAGCTCCACCTCATTTTTCTTTGAAGACACTCCCCATATAGTCAACATTTTCAGCTCCCACCTTCAAAGAAACATTTTGTTTTAAAAACTAGCTGACTATAGCAGATAGCTTTGTGTTCTGTAGTTTAGTTGAACTGAAAGTCAGATTGTTTGGGTCTAACTTACCTCTCCACCCAGTTCTTGTAGTTGGGGATGTCTTTAGCGTAGAGGAGCTTATTTGAAGGTGAGTCTTTTCCTAGTTTGTGTTCTGATGTTGAACAGGAGTCCATGAAGGTCTGGGCCACGACAGACAGGCAGGCGTCTGTGATACTGTTCTTATGGATGTCAAATACGAACTGGGGGTTCTTTATCACATTCACCCAGAACCGCAGAGGAAGACTAGAGAGGGCAAAAGACCGTACAGAATTAATGATTTATTTTTTTGAAAGTTTTGAAATGTGAATTCAGATATACTGCTCAGTGGTTAAATGCAACCCGCTAATAGCTGGGTCTTTGTTACAGCTGTCTTACACCATCATTCAAGGTGAGTGAATGCTTTGCTTCTGTTGCTTAATTTACTGTTGTTAGCAGTGTACTACTTCATTTTTGTTCCTGATTGCTGTGCTCTGTACATTAAAACTTGTTTTTCCTAATTGGTTATACTGTCTTTCTTTTAATCATGCTAAGTAGGTGCCATGGCCCTCAGGCAGTGCAGCAGCTGAGTAATAGAAAATGTAGTTTGTCAGAATTTTATAGAAAGGCCATCTAAATGCTGTGCAAATATAGGAAAGCCTGCAAATGTTAATAAATAATGTATGGGGAAAAATATTGTAATGCTAGTCTGAAGCTGTTATTAAGTCATCCACTAAATTATGACCAAGCATCGAAACAGCAGCTACTTGAATTTTCGATGCATTTTGCAGACTTGGATTCATTGATTTAATGATTTTAGTATGCAGTGTTATTCACAGTGATGTTTACTATACAGACATTGTCAAATGGGCTATATAACAATACCATTATCGCCACATCCTATTACATAATATACTCTTTTACAAGGCCATCTAAATACACTTTGACTGCTATTTCCACTGTCCATCTGTGATTACTAATCTCTCAGAGACATAGTGATGTGCGATGTGGAGGTCACAGAATGCCACATGGCTCAGAGAAGCTTTTCAACAAATACATCTGTTACAAAAGAAACATGTATAAAACTATGTATAACACATTGAAAATAATAATCTTTAACATATCCCATATCTATTCTACTATTAGGTCCAATATAGGGCTGTAAATAAACAATGGAAAATGAACATCAAAATGTCATAAAGCCCAAGGTGATATCTTAAATTACTCTTTTTGTCTGACAGACAGTCCCAAACCTGAATATATGTGGTTCAATATCACCTAAGACAGCAACTCCTCACAAAAGCTGCAACCAGGTGATGTTCAATATTTTCACTTCACAATAGAGTTAGGAATTGCTTAAATAAACAGTATACTTAAAAGTGCTATATAAAAGTTTTTTCTTCAGCCTTGGAGCAGGAGGTGATGATATGCCGGTTGCCATGAGGTTATACTATGTCTTCTGAGCAGTGCTGCTTCCTCAGGGCAGACTGGACGTCTACTATCACTTGCTATCAGAAATTGACAAAATGGGCCTGCCAGGCCAGGGCTCGCTGGTTAGCATACTGATTTCAATAGTTTGAAAAAAGTGATTGCAATAAATACAAAACACACGTGAATGGGATGCCATCTTGGAAACTGTATCCAGTGCCTATAATCCTGTACATTCAATGTATCATTTTTTCAGTTGCCACAGGCAAATTGACATGAACTCTCCTACTTACCAGTTGCTCTTCCAGGTGTGTCGTACGTCATAGTCTGTGATGGAATGTTTGTCAGCCTGCTCGTCCAGGAAGTCAAACATGTACTTGATGGCCAGTGGCAATGCGCTGCCTCTGTGGGCCGTGCTGAAGATGGTCTCAAAAAGGTCGTCCACAAACTTCTGTAATGTACCCTGAATGGCAGAAGGAAGACAAGGAGAAAGGAAGAGACTTTAAGTTCATTTTAATTAGTTTAATTAGTCTGTTTTAATGCAGTTGTTTAAATGGTTCTTATGACAGTTTTGACAGCTTCATTATGGAAGGTATAGTAGTTCAGTGTGTTAAGTATTTTTTTATCTATAATTTTGGATTTATCTCCCTTGATTTGGTTATCAGCATTGGTTCATAGGAATAGGAGTTGGCACATGTTTGTGGATGACTGGGTGCATATATGTACCAGGGTACATATTACTGTATGTGACACCATATGTTGTTGAAATTGTTGCCTTTGCACCAATCTGTGGTCAAAATGTCAATGTGGACACAGATGATCTTAGCCCATATTATTATATTGATTTTGATAATTTATATGTTGAGCATTTATGATGTGCTTTTCACGATCAACCTGCCTGCCCCCACTCGCAAACACTCTTACATATGCTTTAGCTTCAAATGTACCTGTTAATGAGAGAAGAAGGACATCTCATGAAATCTCAGAGAGAAAATAGAGAATGACATAAACACGGTTTCACAGTGTTGTGAGTTGGAAAAAAGTGTACTTTTTCCAGTCACTTGTATCCACAGCACCTGAATGGGCTGTAAGTGTTTACATTTTTAGTATGAATGGCTCCACTGGGAATCGCAGTGATAACTCTGGCTCTGCGACTGCTTCTCTCTGCCCACTGAGCTCGATGGAAACACAAACAGGACCTCCGGCTCTCGGGCTCGGATGCTGTCCTCCAAAGACTAGGCTTTGGCATAATTACATCAAATGTAGCTAAGTGAATTTCCCTAACAACACATTTGTTTTCCCAACTTCTCCATCTGGCAAAGTCTATTACTGAGGAAATGTTTGGGGATCGTATTTAGTCAGCCTTCGTGAAATGGAACAGGAATGATTTCTGTCCCAGTCGTGGCTCAAAGTACTGAGATCGGCATAGATGAGACGCCCAGGCATGCAGATGCAGAAAGACAGCCACGAAGAGACAAGGACAAGATGAGCTTCTCAATTGCATTTGCCTCTCTGTTTTTTCATCATGCGTGACCAAATCTTCAATCCCTCAACAAATTACCTGTCTCCTAACACATCCTGCATCTACATCCCTGCACTCTGCACCACAAGCCCACCTTTTATTAATCTGTTTTTTCTTATTACGAGTGGAAATTGAAAAGCCGGCTCGCTTGTAACTGCTGCCCACTGCTCTGCTCCCCCCCATACAATTAGGAGACAGAGAACTGAGAAACACCGAAGGAGAAAAGGAAAGACAGCTGGATCAGCTCATTCTGTCAGTTTCTTAGATGGAGGTTACAAGTCTGGTAGTTCAGCGTGTATGTATTGGTAACCTGTATACATGCACTTCCATCTCAAAAAAGATTGAGCATCACCAATCAAAAATATATAGTGGTGTTCAAAAAATCTTTTGGACCTGACTCTATACTCCTGATATACTCCTCACCCAGCAAACTCAGTTTTGTTGCTTTGCAAGAGAGATCAGGTAGTATCTGACTGAGTGTACCACTCGGTTTCTTCGTCTGGAAGGTCTGCCCACATGAACAGTAAAAACAGTAAAAACAATACTTTGGAGTCACATCTGGTCTTCAACCAGCCCAAAATAATTGTTTTGTTGTACTCCCCATCACTCTCCATTGGCTCCTTGCCACCGTTCGCATTGAAATCAAGTCACTAATGCTGGCCTATAGAGTCGTCATTTCATTCAGGTCTATGCACAGTTCTTTCCACTATGACCACTTATCCTTTTGTCAGTGTGAAGCAGGAAATCTCCTTCCACACTTAAGAAAAACCCTTCTTCTTTTCTATGTCTTTGTGTGTTGCTTCATGCAGCTGAAACCTAATGGCACCTGTGTCTGGAGAAATGTTGGTCCTAACACTGTGGCACTGATTTATTTTGATTACTTGATCTAATTTGCACACTGCTTTGGAAAAAAGCATCTGCCAAAGGAATAAATACAAATGTCAAATGTATATGTAGTTTTTCCTATTTAGGCTCTTTAATCCTTACAATTTGGAAGTTGTGATTTAATACATTTTAAGACCCCTAAATGACACTCTGTATTAATAGTTTTCTATGCCACTTAATATGAATATGAGATGGGTCACTCTGCCTTAAAGAGCTGAAAATGCTCCAAAGATTCCCTTAGGCTGAGTTTCAGCGGTGAGTTTTAGTGTTCCCCAGTGTTTCCAAGTGCTGTTTGTGAAGTTTTTCCATCCTGAATGAATCATATTTAACACTGATGTCTAGGTTTCCTCCATTGTCGTACTTTTGTAGCCAGCAGCCTGGTCAGGTAGATCTCAGAGACCATCTTGCTGCCTCGGTCGCCCTCCCTCTGGTCTGAGTGGTCATGGTTCTTCACCAAATGCCAAAGTTTGGTGCCACTCTCCAGGTCAGGGGTGATCATGGGCGTTCGGGATCGGAGGCTGTCCGGACTGCTGGCCGTCCTCAGCATACTCTCTAAATCCAGACAAACAAGACAGAATGATGTGAAAGAATTTTGTCAGCTACCAACAATCCCCTCAATGACAGTGTAATTCTTTAAAATCTCCTCCACTCCCTTCTTTTTCTCTCTATCAACTGTGTTGGTTTCATTATTCATGGTGTGAGTGTCAAAGCTGATTAGAGTGAAGCATAGATGCATATCTATGAGCATTCCATTTAGGATTGTGGTGGTGGTGGTGGTGGTGGGGATCCAGGGAGGTGAGGTGATAGGGGAGATGACTATCTGCTGAGTAGCTGTTGCTCCTGGTGGAAGTACATGGATACGGAATGGAAGGAAAGGGTGAAGAGATAAAAGAGTGAGATGATGACGCATGTTGCAACCTCTTTATGTTTGGTGAAAAGATGCAGAGAGGAGGGGAGAGAGTAAATGTGGGGGAGAGGACAGGAAAAAAGGAAGAGGGCTGGGCAAAATGGATAGACAGACCCAAAGGTCTGTGGAGAAGGGTGAAATGGAAAGTAATGGGTGGCCAACATTTAAGTCTGTTCATAAAAAACACCCACAACAAAATCAAACTAAAAAGCAAACATGAGAATGTAACCAAGAATATTTTTGAAATATATTTAGTCTGATGTAAACCCCCTGTGGTTATGTGTTTTAAGAGTGTTGGATGATTGATCTAAGAGGAAAACTTTGATTTCAGACAGTGAATTTATATATTTCTCTTTATCCACCACTCATACAGTTTACATGTCATGTGATCCTCTTTTCAAATAAACCAGGAACCTAACTCTCCATTCATGAAATCAAATCACATGTCAGGATCCCCGTTACTTTGGTACTATCCATAACAATGATTAATCATTAGAGCAGCATGATGTAATGGAGGCGCAACAGATGCAGTGAATCTTGTCCAGTCCAAAATGTTCCATCCTTGTAATCCATGAAATCAATCTTCATCATGTGCTCTTAATAATGGTTAAATTTAGAGCAAATAAAAATTGATTACCTGTGCAAAAGTAGTGGCGGGGCTACAGCAGAAATGAAGCAGGTTTATGTTAACACAAACAAGCTTGTGTTTCTGCAGTGTTTTTCTCCATATGCAAATAGGAATGTAGGAATGCCTCGCCCTTATTGGATGGTCCACCTCTGGAGGTATGGCCCATCAGCCAACCACACTTCTGCCAATGAGTGGACAGGCTCCCAGTCTAGTCCAGCACTTTAATCAAGCGAGGGCAGTTTGGCAGAGGCTACAAAAAGATAAACATTCTGACAGACAGGGCAGCAGCTTGTATTATGTCACTGTATATATATATATATATATATATATATATATCTTTAAGGCACCTGGGGACCTAGCCGTGTTAGTTCACTGAGTACTGATTACATTCACCTTAGGAAGAACATTTGTATTATGTACAAGTGGGAACTGGGTGTTGTTTTCATGGGCAGGAATACAGTCTGCCATCCAATTGGGTCGAGGGGATTGTTCATTCAAAATTTGCATACTGAGAAAAACACTACAGAAAACCAGGCTTCACCCAATACAGAGAACCCCAAACAAACACTTGTCTCTGACTTTATCTGAAAGTTTTTATTTGAACAGTGATTATAGAAAGCAACTGCATTTTAATTAAGGTGCAACTTCAATCATTTCAGCGTGAATGGATGTTTGCAGGTGTGTGTGTGTGTGTGTGTGTGGGGGGGGCTTTTTATGCTCCAAATAATTATTATTTCATCAGCCTTTAATATCAACTATGGGGCAGCCTCTACTATTAGGTAATCAAATGCTAAATCAAATTATGTCCTGGCTAACCAGGCCCATACATAAACCAACTGCCACAGTTCCTTGGGAGCAGTTCCATAATTCCCACGTGGTTCTGCGCTGTGCAACTTTTTGGGCTGTGCTACAAAATGTTCAACCTCTGTAGCACCAGGCATAATGAGGCGTAACCAGAAAGATTTATTGTCATTATACTCAGATACAATGAAACTTCATTGGCTTCCCTTAAAGACACAAAAGAAGATAGATATATTATTAAGCAGCCTGCAAATTTTGCCATTTGTGTTCAGTCCTTTACGTGTGTGTATGCAGGTATAACAAACTCTGGTGTATATTTCACAGGCCAGCTCTCTGAGGCTAGCGCTATGAGCAAAAAAAGTGAATGCATGGCCCTGAACTTATTAATGTCAAGGTGCCCCCAAATATAGAATTTGGGATATTTGTTGTGAAATATGACTTAAAGCAGCTGTAATCAATATTCCTATATTGATACTGAACCACCTGACTACTTGTATGCGACAGGGGCTGCTTGTAGTTATGAACCCACAGGAAACATATGACCTGAGTCTGCAGTTTTCTTCAGTTCAGTCGAGCTCTTTAGTGCCTTTCTGTTTTGGTTCATTCTCATTGCTCGCATCAATGTGTTGTTGAGCTGCTTCCAGATAAATGTTCAAAATATTCATTTTAGTCGCCATGGCTACTGTGACCTGTTTGCTATTTAAAATTCTATAATATTTAAATTACATTATATTATTAATATAAAATTATCATATTATATTAAGATTATAATATGCCAGTATTGTACATATCACAGGGCTAATAGTCACCTTTACACTATCTTTGTCCTAACCTCTGTGCTTAGGCATCTGCAGTGAATGTTTAAAAACTGTCATGTTGAACACATGAACACATCCACCCACGTATGCTAACATGCATTCATGCATTCACGCACGCACGCAAGCATGCACACACGCACACACACACACACACACACACACAAAAGCCAACATCAGACAAGAGTCCAGTTTTCTTTTTTACTACAGAGTAATTTATCTTCTACATAGTTAAATTTTCTAGTGAAGTATAGCATATTGATGTTGGGCCTCAGTCTATCTGTCCATCTGACTGCCAGGTGTCCTCAGTCTCTCTTTCTCTTCTATCTCGCTCTCTCTCTTCTCTTTTACTCTGTCAGCTGGGGATCGAGGTGTCTACTTTAATGCCTGTCATTTACGGACTGCTTGGAAATAGCTGTGGAATAGCCTTGGCCTGGGCTGATAGCGATGGATAAAAAGGATTGCCATTCACTGAGAGGGAGGTGAAAAAGAGCAAAAGAATGGAGCCCAATCATGGCCATGAAAAACAAAGAGTAAGAGCGAATGAAAGGGAGTTAGAGGGTGCGGAGGTAGGCAGGCGGTTCGAGAAATGGGAATCATTGACAGAATGATTTAAACAGGATCAAGTGAAGAGGGAAAGGGAGCTGTACCGTATCTACTGAGGCTCTTGGTGAAGGTGGAGGAGTTGGAGATGTTATAGGCAGAGTTCTGCTTTGGCACCAGGGCGATCACTGAGCCATCTGTAACCTGCACAACAAAGCACAAAGAAAAATACTCACAGCATGAGACCGACTCAGCTGTCGACTCACTGCTCTTGCCTGTTTTGAGTACATGTCAGTGCTTGTGTACCTGATAGTGAGCCAGTGTGTTGAGTCTCTTCCAGTCATTGTCGATCTTTGTTGTGACATCTTCATCCTGCAGAATGATTCTGGCCATCCGACCTTGACGCCATTCTTCAAAAAGAGAGAAGAGAGATTAAGAGAAACAATCAAAACACAAGCAGTATGCAGTATGCGTGTATGTTTCATTTTACCTTCAAAAAACATACATCAGATATCCGTTTAATGGTTTCTAATGATCATCTTCAGTTTTCACAAATTAAATGACATTAATACCTTAGATTAGAATAGAAGAAAATATCAAAACCCGAAGTATTCACAACTGTGAATAATTTACAGTAAATTTACAATAAAGAATGCCTCATCTAACTCTGCACTTCCCCTCCAGTTTTAGGAGCATTTTAGATTTTACCATCTTTCAGCTTGTTGTTTTGGTTTAACTGCAGCCATTTTCCCACTGTACACTACCTGCTCAGCATCAAATGGCACAAAGTTAGTGACTATAGCTGGTGAACATATGGAGCATTTAACAGCTAAAGTGCCAGATGTTTTCCTCAGAAATTGGTGGAGGCACAAACATGACTCCAAATTAATGCTAATGTTACACTGTGTCTGCAGGGTATGTAAATGAGCAACTTCATGAGGTGATAATATGTGAACGTGGTGTTTACAGGTTGATGCACTGCCTCCAAGCAGCCAAAAAAATTAATTCATGCAAGTTTAATTATACTATCATCTGATTCGACTATCAACTAATCCTATTCCCAGACTAAAGTGGTAATTACAGCTTCAGGTTTTCACCCTTTCCCACAGAAAATCAAGTAATCCTGTGTTAAAAAGCAACAACTAATAAATTATCTATAATAAAATAATTAAATCTGTGTGCTGTTGCCTTGCATGCCACATCCCTGATGTAAAAGACATCATGTTCATTTTGATGGGTAATGTCCCCTTGACAAGACACGCATGAGTAAAAAATGAACTCTCAGCTGTGTGGGGGCTTTGGGTTTCAAATTTGCAAAGACTGTGATCCAGAGGAATAGCAGTATTATGATGCTGACCTCGGTGTTTGATACAAATCGACATCCTCCCTTCCACACAGACACATCCTCCATCCCGCCACTCTCCATTACCTCAGCTTCATCTGCTAAAATTAACTAGCAATTCAGACAAGTGCGCCTGTGCCCCACCGCCTTGGCCATCTGGATCTAAATACCTTGTGCAATATGTGAAGAGGGGTGGGGGTGGAGGGTGAAGGTGTTCAAGCGAAAACAGGGTGTTACGCAGCAGTAATTATACCTGTGCACGTGTGCACAGCACCGACTGTCTTACCCAGGTCCATGTCAGAAGCCTTTGGCCTTTGTGAATAGGGGCTGCCCTTATACACAGCATCAAGCAGCTTCTCTTTGACCTGAGTGATGGTGTCACAGTTCAGACACTTGACTGTCACCTCGGGGGAATTCTCATTCTCTGGGTTCACACAGTGCAACGTCTGGCAGGAGAAACAGGTAGAAACAGAAAAAGACAGAAGAAAGAAGGCTTAGGTAGGGACACTGCAAGAGCATTGCCAACCAGCGAGATGTTTATATGATTGTTTGGGTGCAATGTACCCATTGTACTTGTTTGCAGCAGCTATTTTATAACCTGGACGTTTTCCTAGTCTCGGAAAATAATAACTCAGGATTCACACTTGGGTGCAGACCAAAACAACTGTAGTAGATGCTGCTGACAACGAGGTTTGTCTGTATGTTCCCAATCCAAACCTGAAGTGCTTTGTTTGGACAGACAATGTGATTAACGCTGAGCAGTAGTTGGGCCGGTTCACGGCCAGATCACATTCTCACTCCACACACAAACTGATGCTGAAACTTTGTGTTTACCCTGGAAGAAATCCTCCCCCGCAGCAGACTCCACATCAATTTAGGTAAAGGAGGCTTGCACATTTCTACAGTTGATTACTTGGAGTTTGCTTTAAAACTTCCACTGCTGTCAAATGTGACTAAAACTCACTCAGTGATTCAGACCAAAGCTGAGCGACATAAGCCTCAAGACACAGTGAATTTACTGACCAGTGTTTTGTAGTCAATCTGCTGCCTGATGAGTTTGTCCTCACTGAGGGAGTAGCGGGCTTCTCCCGTGATGGCGTCTATGGGTCCTTTCTCCATCTGCTGCTTGATGGCACAGTAAAGCATGAACAGGGGCTCCCCAGCACACTCCTAGAGAGGGAGGAAACAGAAACAGATGAGTTGCCAGCAGTTCAACCAAAAAGTGAATTTTCCTTTCTCAATTTCTTGCATTTGAGTAATTTTCAGAGCCTTGATGAGGGAAAATTCTACTGCAATCCAGCAGAGATGAGAGAACATCCTGTTTTTCTTTCTTCGTCTCACAGGGGTCATGACCCTCTGGTCAGGGGAAAATATTGTAATAAATAATAAAAGTGATTCAATTTCACACCAGCTCATGACAACATTTGCAAAAAATCAGGGGAATATTTAAGCCTGTCACAAATTACCGTGACAGGTGTAAAATTTTGTGTCAGTGCAATGTTTTGATTTAGACAAGATGTAAATGAGCACAGTAGCAGTTCACCTGATTAACAGTGTCACTAAAACAGGATGTCTCGACACGTGTCTGGAGTGCAATGAACCATCTAAAGAAAGTGTTTCCTGCTGCTCAACTTGTTATATTGGCGGAGTTGAGGACGCTTGTGTGCGTTCATCCAGCAAGAGGAAGCAGCGGTGAATGTGAGGAAATATTAATTAAAAAGCCTAAAGTCATCCACAAGCCACTGTGAGCTACTAAATGGTAGGAAAAATAAGTGAGCTCCAGAAAACCAACTTCACGCATCTTTTAATTTGTATTTCTCTCTGTCTCCGTCTGTCTCCTTTTACACCTCTTTAAATCAAATCTTAAAGTTACATTTCAGGCCCAATTTTCCCTGCTGCCCTGTATTTGAGTTTTTCCTACCATATATTATGCCTCTGAACCAGAATAAATGTTGCATGAGACCAAACGTGCAACTTATAATTACACTGCTTACCTTCCACATTACTGGCACAAAACATCAGTGTGGTCTTTTACTAAGTAAGGACGAGAGCAATGTCACAGTTTAGTGCCTATGAAATGAGCTGCATGTGCACTATGTAAATTTCCCCTTCCTTGTTTACACCCTTTAGTTCAGTTTCTCATTAGTAGGGGTTTGCACAACATTCTTCAAGCAATATAAGCTGTTTCTGAGGCCATAGGTAAGAATTGTGTCAGCATGGAAAAACAAACCACAGAGCTGTGACTCTAATGTGGAGTCAAGATGAAAAAGCAGAGCTTCTTTTCCAATAAAAGACTATAACCACCTCAAAAGAAAGGCTGATGAGCGGAGTGAGCACAGATTAAAAGACTAAAATCATTAAATGTTGTCTTGCGAGCATGTTGTTTACTTGTGCTGTGATTCTGTCTGGTTCATCTCACCCACGTCCCAAAATCCTGCCACACCCTTTCACTATGCATCTCTCTCTGTTCAGTGAATTGACCAGTCAAACAAGCTGGAGCTGGCCTTGTATTGGCATCAGATCTTTCAAAACCAGATGTGGTGATATAGCCGGATTAATGCTGCAGTCAGATTCTAGCCTGTAAGATGCAGATGGAACAGAGGGAGGAAGAAAGACAGATTTGAATATGTCCAGCCAAAAAGGCTTTTTTGCACCAAGTGCTGCAATACAGCAATAGAATTTTAGAAATCAGACCTTTTCCTGAATTGATGTTTCAAACTGCGAAGGACACTGAGGTGTTACGCAAACACCTTTTTTCCTCTTTGTGTCTAGAGGAGCAAGAGGACTGAAAACAGCGTTATATAAATCTTTTCAGCGCTTTCCCACTATTTACATCTGACAGCTTATGTGACTTGACACAGATGTTATAAATATGTTTCCCACTCTCCCCTCCATCAAAGACACTTGCCAATCAATAGCACCATTAGTCATCACTTGGGCTGAAGGAAAATGCTGCCGACTGAAGCAGCGGCAGTTTAGAGGGGAGAAAGAGGACACATCACGACCAATACTCAACTCGACAAGAGTTTAATGATCAACTGTGCAGGGAGATTCACACTTCAGGCTGTGTGTGTGTGTGTGTGCGTCTGTGTGTATGTGTGCGTACCTGGTGGAGATGCATGAGGTCCAGATGAGAACGGGGAAATGTACTAATTTATCTGTCTCACCTTCAAGCACACTCAGCCACTCACTTTTTCTTTCTAACACATTTCTCCTTTTTCTGCCTTTTTCCACCGCTCTTCCTGTGCTACCAATCCTCATCCCTTTACTGTTTATTCAATCTTCCCCCTTCTCCCTCTCTATTCTTCTTCATCTCTTTCTCTTGGTTTCCCACATGCAGTATATTCTTCCTGTAGCTGCTTTTGAATCTGTGTATGATGTGAATCTCTTTGGGTTTTAAGGAACTATAATAGGTTATGCCAGTATATTATACATCACACCAGGGTAGTAGTCTATGTAAATTACTACGTACTTCTATATACTATGTCACCTGACCTCCTTTGCTTCCATCATAATTACTACAGCTGGTAGAGGTCAACCAACAGTAAAAACCAACTGTGGGTCATAACAAGCTGTTTGCACAGACGACCAGTGGGTCCCTTTTTTTTTTATAGAAGGACAGTTGAGAAAAAAGTGAGCTTGAAAATACATTTCAACAACTAATGAACTTGAAACTGAAGCTTTTACCATGGAAACAAGACAGTGTATGTAATTTGTATGAAGTTGTGATGCTAGATGAACGTGGTGGATCTCATTTTGTTTTCCTCCTAATTTTCCCTTAAGCAGCTTTAAAAGTTTCTTGTGGAGTTTTTAACCACTAGTGGGACTATAAACTTTGCAAATGTTTTTTAAATGAGGAACATGATGCACTCAGTGCATTTGTTGGACCCTAAAAATATGCACAATGTATTCTGGTGAGTAAGAGTAAACAACCTTTTCTAACCTTAGATTGGATATTTTGGTGGCAGAGAAATACATTGTTAACATTTTGCTGATACATTCAGTTTCAACACATTTGTGACTTTCTAAATATATGAATTAACAACATTCCCTCATTTTCTTAAGAGGAAAGGTATTTTCATCACAATTACTCTATGTTCAAAAAAATGTATTTACTGAAGTGAATTAGTTGGTTCTAAACATTATTTTCAGGAGGCAGGATCACCTGTTGCAAACAAAAATTTTCCACTGCCTGCTTTCAATTTCACCATATTTCATTCGTTACTTGAATGCTTTTCCCTCCTCTAGTCTTGTTCCTCTTTTTACATCCTTTACACTACGCTGGCTTTTCTTCCTCCACTCCAACCTCTTTCTCCTTCACCTCCTTCCTCCCTCTCCTTTTCTTAACTCCTAATTGTCAAGCCTCCCTCTGCTCTTCTTCCCTCCCCCACCTCCTCTGACACCATCCTCTCACCCCTTCCTGTCCTCCCTTCCGCTCCCGCTCTCTCTTCCCTTTATCATTCCAATGCCGTATGCTTTAAGAACCTTGTTAGTATCTGGGCCAATTAGGCGGGTAGCTGCTAACGAGGCAGAGAGAGCATACATCACACTGTTATGCTTTTGCTTCGGCTTTCCGCCTCCACCGTTCGGCCGCTACATGCTTGTCCACGAAATTTGGCTTTGCTCCACACACCACCTTCATTAAGCCTCCCTAATTGTATGCTGATATTTACATGTTGGGTATATAACGATGGCGCTCGCTGTACAGGGACATGAATAGGCTCAGCTTCTAACACTGCTAACAGTCAGTGGAAAATATAAATCAGCAATGCACAAGTCAGGGACACTGTATTTATTATTTTCGAAGTAAATATAGAGAAAAGTAAAAGGAGTTTAAAGAAGTATTTGATACACTGTGATCACATTATATATGTATGCACTACAATCATGCTTGGCATAGTATGTAATCATCACAGCGTGCGATGGATACCCAATGTTCTCTATGGTTTACTCCTAAAACTAGTCAACCCCCTTTCATTATTACACGACTACAGTAATTGTCACACTGCACTCATAATGTGATTAAAATTATATGACGACAACTTCAAGTCTTACACTTTGTATTCAATGTAGAGAGGAGATGGGAGTGTACTGAGAGAGAAAAACATCAGAAACCATTTTCTGACTGGACTGGAGTGAGCAACAGGACAAGGACATCGCACCCCCCAGTAATGGGGGGGTTTGACACTTTAAGGCTGAGAGGAGGGTGACTACAGACTAATGACAACACAGGTGAGGTAGATGAAAGAGAGATCAGAGAAAGAGGCGATGTGAGTTAAAAGAATGATATGAGCGGACAGGATGTGATGATTTTAAAAGATGGACATTTAAACAACTGAGAAGAGAAGAAACACCTGCTGCTGGGAGGAACTGATTATCTACTATGTGTGTACTGTGCTAGTAAGGCAAAAAAAAAAAAAATGCAGCGGAAACCGAAAACTCCTTTTAATAACCAGAGTGACATGAATGCAATGGAGAAACAATATAAGCCAGGGGCATTTAATAAAACTCTCTAACACGCAGGGGGTGGAAATGCAGTTAAAACATTGCACAATATAAACCCACTTTAGATGAAGACTATTATTTTGCATTTAAAATACACAACAAACAGATTGAATGATTATGTTGTGTTGCTGGGCTTACCTTGAGGAACTTGTACAGGAGAAATGTAAACCAGTTGGTCAGCATTTTCTCAGCCACAGACTCGGTTCTGACAGGCAGAGGAAGAGAGGGGAAATAAATACACAACATCACAAAGAAGAGCTACGAATTATTGAGTCATATGAATTGTTTATAAATGAAAAATCACATGCTTTTCTTTTCCTTTGATTAACATGTATCTTCTAAAGCCTTGTTTGGGACCCACTGATTTGAAGCCAAGTAAATATTAAGTCATTATCCGTGTATTATTGTCACTCTCCATACAGTATATATTGAATTGCTTGCTTGGCTGTGGACACATTTCACATATTGTTAAGTTAACCTGATCTGCTGTGCTTTCACTAAAAGTCTCTTAGAAATAATTGATTGTTAAAGTATCAACAAAATACTGTCTCTATTTCCCCAAGGATACAAAATATGTTTTTTCACCAAATGCCTTTTTAAAAAAAAAAGGAAATTACAAACCCCTAAAAATAAGGACAATAATTTGATAAAGGAGCCTTTGTGTGTAAGTAAGGGCAGGTCAGACTGGACTCCAACACAAATCTGCTCATCTCACAAACTCTTTGTGGTGGGATCTGTTTTTCCTGTGAAGTATTAAACATAATGCTTTGGTAACAATGAGTCTGTGAGAATGCCTCATGATGTGCAGTCTGTATCTGTTCTTCATCTCTCCACATCTTCCTCACCTCCGGAGCAGCAGTTTGGGATGGTTTTTGCTCTCCAGGTTCCTGTCTATCAGGTCAGACAGCAGCTGCTTCAGGACTCCGGTGGCATATTCCATCTCCCCCTGCAGTGCCGTCATGATCAGGGATGCCACGTTGCCTCTGTCCCGCATTGAAAACGACCTGTAAAGACAGTGAAACACTTTAATAAACTAGAGAATAAATAATTCACCAAGGCTCTCCCAAGCTTTTGTTGAATCACATTTAAAGTTGCTCATCAAAATATATGTGCATAATAGTTCATTTAAGTATTAATGCATATTTAATCTTAATTACATGGTGTTATGAAAGCATTTGGCTAAATGCTTTGAGGTAATTTTACTCTTTTGATATGTTCACCTTTTGTTCTAAACCAATTCAAAGCAAAGCTTTTTATGATATTTTTCCAATATTACACAGGTGATAAAATCAAGTTTTTCAAAAGGCAAATAATTATTTTTTTTCATTTTTCCTGGCTAAAATCTGTTAACTAGTAGTTTAAAATGTAATCAGGGTTTCTTTTAAAGCATATACATCATATACTGCACTGAGTGCACCATAAAGAAGGGAAGACAGACACCTCTGTGCCTCCAGGGTTCGTATGAAAGTTAACAGGAAGTGCTTCTTCGTCAGCAGCTGGCCAAACAGTGTCAGCGCCTTCTCGACGTTTGCCTGGACCTGAAGAAAGATATAGACACAGACGGGTTACAATAGTGTCTTTCAAGTCATCCCTCCAACCAACAAATGTGTTTTGATTATTGTTAGGTCATGTGGATGTTTGGGATTCACAGTGAAGGATGAAACACAATACTCTGCTGAAGAGGCAAAAGTACCTCTGTGAGATTTCCAAGTGTGATGTGGAAACATGAGGCCTTCAGTGCACAAACACAGAATTCAAAGCAAAGTAGTAGGATAAACTTTTTAAACAAAAATACATAATCACATATTGTCCTGTTTATTTCCCACTGAGCAAGAAGAGGTAGATGCAGTTTTAACAATTTTAACTAGGACATTAAACTTATCATGGAAAAACCATATCACACAGAAGTATAATTCTAATTAATTCTATAAGTTCTTTTCATTGGTTAAAACATGTCTGGAAGGGATCTTTAAGGCTTGTGTTTAAGACTTAACTAAATAATTCACAGGCACTGTAAACCTGTGGAATGAAAAACTTGTGTGCACACAATCAATTTCAACCCCCCCCCAAAAAAAAAAAAAATAAAAAATAAAAAAGGGTTAAAAAATAAATACAGGATTTAAAAATAAGAAAAAATATTAATACAAAATTATTAATAATAGTAAATATATATATATATATATATAATAGTAATAATAATAGTAAAACTGTGACTCATTCTAAGTGAGCGATTCTTGGCACATCCAGGGGAAGACTGTTTTTTGTTCATTGCATAATGAGCTGAGTTTGGCTCGTAAACAGCAAGACTGATAGGCAGCTCTCTTTTTCCCTCTGCAAGTGATTTTCGTAGACAATCTGACATAATTGTCTTCTTGACATCAGGGGGTGGATGGCTGAAAGCATCCTGACCAATGACCATGCATTACAGCAGCCTGGGCTCCCTGTGCACTCAGTCATTGTCTTTGTCATTAATGTTGGTATTTAATCTTGATCCCTGTTTGTTATTAGACTTTAGCATTGCAATAATGTATTTAAATGCCTTATTTTGATGGCTCAGGTATTTAGACTTTTTTTTCTGACCACCCTGCTAAATTAGTTTTATTGCTTGAAAGCCCTTTGACTGAATCTTTTAATAACACTTCAACAGCCCTCTGTCATGGGGACGTCTGGCTTTTTATCTTTTCAAGCAACTTTCAAAAAATGTCGAGTCAAACTGCCCTGAGACCAGCCCAGCATGAGAGAGATTGTTGTGTAGAAGAGGGGGAGAAGGAAGAGATGGAGAGCAGGGGCGAAGCATGGGGCCATGCAGGACAGTGTGTGTAATTGTGTGTGTGCGTGTGTGTCATGGTTGGTGACAGAGGTGCACCCTGCTTGTTCCAGTGGCTGGCACCTGTCACTACTCATCAACAACACACTAAACCCCCTGAAGATGCCTCTCTGTCGCTCACTCGCTCGGTCTTCCTCACTGCTCTCATTCTCTCCCTCACACTCAGTGTTGACTGTTTCACATCACTGCTCTTTCTTCCATTTTAATTTCTCTTCCTCTTTGTCATTGTGTGTCTCTGTCATATGTAAGCACGCACACACAAACACACATCATTTCCACCTCCCTCTTTCTCTCGCTTTCTACTGTCATCCTTTTGTACCACTGTAACATCCATTCTTCCTCTCCACCGATGTGCCATTATAAAGTGTCTAGGCTTCTCTCTAAAGTGCTAAATGAAATTCTCGGGCCTCCAGGGTGGATACTGAGTGTGATGTGTGTGTGTGTGTGTGGTGGTGGTGGTGGTGGTGGGGGGGTGAAAAGAGAGTCAGAGCAACATGGAATGAAACAGACACTCAGTTGGAGATGCATGTACATACAGCACTGCACAGAATCTTTACTGAATTTCAGAAAGGGTACATCCAACTATCTGCGAGATTGTGCATGTGTATGCGTGTGTACATATCCTGAATGTAGTGTATGGTTGTGTGTTTGTGTGTGTGTGTATGTGAGAGAGAGAGTATTACTGGTGTGTAGCGTGGATGTCTAGCTTAGGGGAGAGAGCAGTCACACAGAGCAATAAAGCTAGGAGCATTGGTTTACACAGGCCATTGGATTACACCAGCAACCCCTGCGGGAAATACAGGAGGAAGAAGGAAGGAATTCTAGACATAACTATAAAATACATAAGATCCCTTTACATCTGTGCCTGCCTGCAGTGGCGTGCAGTGGTTTTTACAGATAGACAAGTAGTACGGGAGAACCAGACAGGAAAATGGACAAGGCCTTTCATGACAGTAACGGGAGCAAATCTCTCTGTTATACCAAGCCTGTCCTGTCTCATGATTTTGTGCTGCCTGTCTGTCTTGTGCTGAAGGTGTCCTTCCTGCATCTTGCTGCACTCGGCCTAGACATCCTCACCTTTCTGCACTCCTTCCTGGTTTTAGTTTTAGGATATTTCAGTATAGGGGAAGAAACAAAAAAAGTGTCTTAAAAAGTCACTCAAAATATTAACCATTGTACAATGTCACTGCTTAAGGCTTATTGGCCTTTGAATTGGGACAATGAGGATTTGGAACAAGTATCTAATGAAAAACGAGATGCAAAAAGTAGGGTACACTTGTCATTTAATGGAAGTTTCACATTCTATTCTGCTCATCTCATTTTCAGGTCATATCGATAGGCTGTGAACTATTAATTAGTGCACTGGTGTCTGATGCCTCACAAAATAAAGGCTGTTGTACTCCAACCCTAGAATGAGTTATATCACAAGCCTTTATATGAGTTCGTAGACCAGTTAATCATATAACACAGAATAAAAATATGGAGTTTAAGCAGATTTACACCTCTGCTACATTCCTTTCGGGGATCATGCTAACTACTCTGTATTCTTTCATATTTTGTATAAGCAGTTTTACGTTATAGCTTTATGGTCTCTGCTGGAAACCATAATTGGCTTTTTTTCCCTGTATCCAAGGATAATTCTTTGGTGTTTAAGTAATCGCTACTGTTCCTTCTAGCCAAAAATAGCAGAGGATAAATCACTAAGAATGAATCAAAAAAGGCAGAAATGGCAGCCATGAAAGCCCAGAGGGCTTTTTTTTCTAGGAACATAAATCCACTTTCTGGATTAGAACGATTAAATGAAGCTGTAAAAGGTCAAACAAATTATTCCTTGACTCCAAAAAGTCACTGCTCCAATCAAAGTCAATGGAGCAGCACCAGATTCTACATCTTAATGATACTGCTGATTACAAACTTGGCTCTGTGGTTTCTTGCTTTGGCGGAGGGTAGTTTCCGTTGAAATACTATTAATTCTACTTCCCTCTGCAGTAAAATGTCTTTATAAATTGGTGCACTATCTCCATTCAGCTGTGCTGGCTCAATTAATAAATTAACAGTGATGTATAATGCAAGTAACAATCTTAGTGACCCTGAATTTTATTTCTCCCTCTCTGCCCTCCTGCTATCTTTGTGCTCAGTGTTGGCTTTATTTTTAACATACAGTCACCTTTTTTACATCTCTTTATCTTCTGGTAAGTATTTATCAAACTTTTTTCCAGTCAAAGAAAGAAATTCTTACTTTAAAACTCTGCTTACCTACATCGTAAGAAGATGATGAGAATCTGCCCCATGAGGCTCTTTAAAAGTGATTTGCAGTCATTTTGACAAGTTGAATACATTAAGATCAAGAAAGTAAAACATGGGCTATGAGGCTGCTTTAAGGCGAGCCATGTATGGGCTTCTTCTTCCCTCACATCTTAGACTTTTTGTGAGGCCCGTCTTTGATGAAACCTGTCATGGCATAATGGCTACAAAAGGGCTATAGCCAGGAGGACATTTCTATGCCATTGAATCCAACTTCTAAAGCACTTTTTGGGAGGACTTCTCTGAATGTAGCATATTGCTGGGGTGAACTACGTGGAAGCAGCTACTGTATGTTTCTACCTCTGATGTAGGTTCATTAATGCAGCAGCCGAGTACTGAGTTCCATTGCAATTGATCATTTATGGTTAGTTCATTTAAGTTTCAAGTTTGGTTGGTGGCGTACTGACCCGTACCTCCATCTCCTTGAGCACGGGATGGTCCTCGATACCAGGGAACAGGACCCTCATTGCGTAAGTCCGATAGTCCAAGAAGGGAATCCCAGCCCCATCCAGCTCCTGGGTCAGCTCATGGATGTCTGTCTGAAGCTCAGCGAAAGCTACACATGAAGGATGGAGAAAGAGAGACGATGTCAGGATACTGACAGGGCTGTGAAGTGGCTTTGTCCAGGAGCTCTGCTACTTCAGTGCATTTTTGAACAAATAGTCTCAAGAAGCAGTAATGCAAACTTCTATAGGCTCAGTGACATCAGCATTTAAATCAACATACTTGCTGACACCAGTTTCAATAAAATTTGCTAAGGTAAATCTGAAACAGTGCAAACTCTGACATGTGAATTTGTGCCAGTGAACACCTTTTGCAACAAAAACCTGGACACATGGACTGAAGTAAAAGAGAATCATTACTTTTACCCTTCACTTTTACCCCGACTCACAAATGTATAAAAATACAGCAAACATATCCAACATAAACATATACAACAAAACATATTTATCAAACTTTTTTTAACTTAAAAATAAAAGAGCTGCGAAGGTCTCTTAAGATGGTAGATCTTAATCAGTTTTTGTCTATTACTTTATTATTTGTTTTTGAACATATGATAGGATACAGCAGCACTTCTTTTTGGTGTTAATCAGAGGTGCAAACTAACAAGAATAGATCCGGCCTTGATTTGATTTACAATGACTGTCTAAGCATCTTTATTGTCTGCACTTGTTGTTACCAACAGCAGACTGCCCCGCAGCATGATTTGTTTCCATTTCAGTTCATTTCTTCTTATTATTATTTATACATCATAAATCTGTCAGATTGTTGTTCATTTCGTTCACACAGTCTTCATTTGGCTCTTTAGAGCATTCCCAAGTGTAATTCTTAGATTTTGGGCTTCCCACTTCTGAGAAATGCCAGTTGTGTTTGTAAAAATTCACAAGCAGGGGAACTGAAGCCTGCTTTGTTTAAGTACTTATATACTATCAGTGATATTTAGTACATCAAATTCCAAAATACCCACAGGGCCATGAAAAGCACGAACTTGCCAGTATATGAGCATTATAAAGTGACACGTTTATTTTGTTTAATGCTGCAAATCTGTAACACTTGTGATCCCAATTTCATTTTGTTATGAAAAGCAGGGTTGGAGGGTAAATCACTAATTAAATGAGACCCCCACCCTCATTACACTTAACTGATGGCAATGATTAAAAGGACGGACAGTGGATGTAAGAATCACAGCACAAGATTATGCTGAGAGTGTATGACAGTGTGTGGACGGGACCATAAACAAGATATATGGGTCAGAAGAGGAGCCTGCCAGACACAAACAAGGGAAGGCAATACCAATAGACAGCGCAAACAGTGCATAATTTCAAGTAGAGTGTCTGGGCCTTTAAAACCAGATGAGACAGTGAAAGCTGAAATAAAGCTATGATGAGGAAAGAAGCCCACAAAGGTAATAAATGAAAACTAAAACACAGACAAGACAGAAGCATAAGGGGAATACAGGGACAGGCAGTGATTAAATCACAATAACAGATCCAAAATTGGCAGTTCAGTTGGGACATGTGAAAAAACCACAAAAAAAAAGTCTGAAGAATTTTGTGTCTAATTTTGAAACTTTAGAAATAAATAAAACTGGAAATAACACATACAGTCCATGTTTTGCAGAAGGACAGGACTGAAAAATGATGTCTTAGCCCCAGCAAACTCAGTCTTTGCTTGTCTCAAAAAAGCACACAAGCACGTTTGAATGAAAAACAGAACTACCAGCCCGGGGAGAGAAAAGCAGAACCGGGAAACAGAAAACAAAGTTCCTGGAAAGGAAAGACAATTAATTGCATGAGTGGATGATTATTAAGAGAGTGACGGATGAGTTTTCATGCATAATTTCCCCCAGCTGTTATTGGACTGCTTGGTCCACAGGAGAGATGGAAGGAGGAGGAAGCAAAAGAAGGTAAAGGACAGAAGAGAAAGAAAACGAAGTAAGAAGAAGTGAGAAAAAAGCTCAGGAGGTAAAGAAGAGAGCATGGTAAAACAGAGAGGAAAGGAAATCCAGGGGAGGAAGATGAAGGGAAGGTCAGACCTGAGAAGAAGAGGAGATAAGAGAGGAGAAAAAACAAAAGAGGAAGAGCAGAGGAGGCAGAGATAAAGGCAAAGAGGAGAGTGACATCAAGAAGAGGAGAAAGAGCAAAGGGGAAAAGGATACAGTAGAAGAGAGGAAGCGCTAGATAGTAAAGGAGACACTTTAGACATTGGTTTGCTTTCATTTTCACCAGTCCATTATCTACTTTTTTTCTGTCATCTTATCTCTCATCTTCTCTTCAATTGATTAATCAATCCTTTATTTATTACTCCAAAGGTAAATGGTTCTGCTTAAAAAGTGCCTCGCAGTACGTAACACAGAGATAGCAAAAATACGGCAATACATCAAGATACATAAAACTTAGTTTAAAGCCAGACTATGGAAGTGCACCCATTGTGGCCATAAATATCACTGAGAGATATGAGCACGCTGAGTTTCCCAAAAATGTCCCTTCACTTGCCAAGGTTCTTTTTAATCCATTGCAAAAACGTCTTATCATAAAACGACAGCAAAAGGAATGGAACAAGCAGAAAATACTAGACTTGTATCTTTATGTGTTTACATCTCCTTTCACTTTTTGATTAAAAAACATTAAAATGTTTTGTTTTGTTTTTCCTGACACACATTGAAATCTAACAACAGAACAAGTGGAGGAGAGTTGATACAGGACCAAATGTATTAACATTTGCAATAGCGCCACCTAAAATAAGGGGAAATAGTATAAGAAGCTTATTTGATAGACACAAGATGACTAAGGGAGGCTACTGACCTCAAACAGCCAACAGCATTTTAACTTGATCATAGTTACCATTAAGTTAACTGTCTTTCCTATTGCACGGACGGGGGGGTTACAGGTTGTTAGCCTGTGTGTGTTTGAGAGAGAGGGAGAGAGCGAGAGAGAGAGAGAGAGAGCGCAACCGAGAAAGGGAGCTGAGTGGGGCAGGGCAGGGCAGAGCACTCTGTTGTGAACAGCAGTAACAAAAAAAAGTGCCGCACATCCCAACGTTACGCTACATTCTTCAAGCCTATTTAAGATTTTTCGACCGAAAAACAAGCATATTTGCTTTTTTCTGGCTTAAGCAGTGCACATAACAGACAAACCACTTCGCCTGCGGTGCTGACGCACACACTCCGAGATATAGCCCTCAACTGTCTGGGTGTTAAGAGTCAGAAACTATTCTGGAGTTCTGCGGACTTGCGTTCTATGCTTATGCTACTCAGTGATTTTGTGAAGGCTGGTGTGCAAAGGAACAACTGAAACAATTTTTCCAAGGATCAATGTATTTTGAAGTTTTAACATGCACTGCATATACTCTAAGGTTGAGAAAAAGACCTCAGAATTGCAGACACCAGATATCAACCAGTGTACACACAGAAGCCCACACTAATGCATATGTATTCAACTGACTGCTGGTAAACCACGATCATAAAAGAAAGTTGGAAAATCCTGTTCGACTCATTTTTACTTCAATTCGGTTTCACATCCAACTGAGAAGAGATTTCACTTTCTCGGTCTTTCCTGGGAAATCCACATGTGTTTCTCATTTGAATATGCACACACATAGTACACACAAAAGACTTCAATCCACACAGTCTGGGAAGTGAAGTGTAAAAATGCCACAGCACTGAGTGTGCTTACAATGGCATGTAAACAATGCTTTACCCATGGATTTGTTTGAAAGCCAATTTGCATTTTACCTCGCCCCAACTAAAAAGTGACACTTGCCAATCAGCAGTTGTCATTTCTAATACAGAACTAATAATCCATGACTGATGATATACTACTGTGTGACAGTGTGGTGTCTGCTCCCCACAGTCGACTGAACCAAACGACCCCTGTCTCTTCCCCGACACAATCCTAGAACGAAACCGACCTCATACGCTTTCTTTCACTGTCATACACACAAACACACAAACACATGCACGCGGCAGACCGCCCACTTCATCTGTTCCTCCGCCCACACGCACTGTCTAGCCTCTGTGGGCCAGCTGGGAGTGCAGCAGGCGGGGCGGGGTGCTTTGGGGTGGGGGTGGGGATAGGGCTGTGCTTCACTTCCTGGGAAACTGAACGCTTTTATTTTTACTGCCACCAACATTGTCTGGCTTCCCGTTGAGGAAAGAGCAGGGCTTTTCTCATTGTGTTTTTTGAAAAATACAAATAACCTCTTAAAGTACGACAAGATAAGAACACATTTCTGAAAATGTCACCTGTGTTAGAAAGCGTGCACTGGCCTACTTGAAGCTGTTGCACTTTAACTCAAAAGCTCCTGAAGGTTTTGTTTGACAGCTGATCCTCGGTTGCTGATGGAGACTGTGACTCTGTGTCATGTCTCCAGTGTAATCATATTATAACCTTGTACCATAACTGAGTGTGCCTGTGTCATTATATGGAGTGTAAACACCCGGACTGTCCTTACATCAGTCATCCACACGGCTACTAACAGTCCGACCTCACATGGGCCCCCCTCTCACTCCCGGCTCTCAGCGTTCTCTCTCATTTACCTCTCCTTTCTCTGCAAACAACCCCCTTGTTATTCTGACCTCATACAGCCTCTCTCTCTCTCTCTCTCTCCACCCCCCACTTTCTATGCTCCGTGTCTTTTTCTGACACTCGTTCAGTGTTGTGGCATGCTTTTGCCAAAAAAAATCTTCTGGGAGACTGGTGTTCCATCCATCCAAACAGGACAGTTCCAGCTCTCCATGGAAAACCTACATCAAGGAGCACAGAAGCTTTTCTAGATGCTCGCAGTGGAACAACACCTGACAATGTTTCTTTCCTCTACTTCCTCACCCATCACGTCAATATTTCATACCTGGGGGTGAAAACACGGAGAGGTGGACACATCGTGCTGTGCATACAGCACCACTTGGTTTACCTGACTATGATGATGGTAAAATAACTGTAACTAAACTGGGCATGGGTTGATCCTGTTATGTATAATGTTATATCAGCCCTGTGTATTCAGAAATAAAACTGTTTTCATTTGCTATGACTCAGTTGTGACACAGTCCTGCTTTTGCCTTGGTAAACATACCCTGCAGACACCCTGTTGTGAGCGCTGACAGCAGCGTCCAACTGAAGTCGATGGCTCTCTGCCTGTAGCTTCATTCACATAACTGTCTATATATGGTGTATCTTCTTTACATGTTGTTCTCGGCTATAAACTGTTCACGGTCTACAGAAATATCCTTGAACAGTGTTCAGCCTGCGCATTGACATCATGAAATGTCGACTTCTGTTCTTACTCTCGCAGCAAATGTGTAATCAGTGTCGTCGCCAGTGGCTTATCTTTACATGAGATTACTCAGCTGATACTTAGGTAATAAAAGAAGAAAATTATTTTAAAAATTTAAAAAAGAAATTTATTTAGATGAAAAGGTTAACTAACAAAGCTAACAAAAAACTGACAGTTAAGTAATGTGTTTGTTTCCATAAAAAAATTATTAATGATTTGTATTATTAAAAAGAAAACCAAACACTTCTGTCATTCTGTGATCAGTGACCAGAGGACACCCATACACATACTTTACTGTCCATCATTATATATCTTCTCATCATATATGAATTTTGATACATAATAATTAAAAGATAAATCTGAACACACACTATTTGCATTACCTACCTTCCTTACACTCCAGGGCCACTCTGGACTCCAGGTTGTCCATCTGGAGCTGAAGACGTTTCAAGGTGCGGTCAGCGTCCCTAGATTTCCTCTTATAGGCAATGAGGACCGCGATGATGACCAGCAGCAGCAGTCCACCACCCCCTCCGATGCCGATGATAGCGGGAAGTGTCAGCAGGCTGTCTGAATAGATGTGAAGAGTCCCAGGGGAGTACTCAAACCCCCCAGCACGGATCTGAACACACAAACACAACTGGTTTTTAATAATCGAGAGAGAAAAAAGTTCCTGTAACTCTTTCTTTAGTGAAATGGTCACCAGAGAGCTGCGACCCTGGATTCATGCCGGTGGCCGCCGTGCAGCTGCGTTATCAGACCTGAAGGTTCGGCACTCAAAAGCAGCTCCACCGCAGTCGTTAAGGGAGAGGAAATGACTACTTATGTACTTTCTCCTATCAGATTTTTCTTAAGCCATTCTGAGAATTTCAACCAGCACCTTCCAGGGGGAGGCATAAAAACCAAGCAGCGGTCACTTCTGCAGCAGCAGATGGTTTGAAAATAGATGAGGTGGTCTGAGATCAAAAGTTGGTGGTCTGATGAAAAGAGAAGTTGGTTGACCCAATTTCTCCCACACGGATCGTTAAATTTTTATCAGTTCTGTACTCACACTAAACAGGCCGATCTCTGACAGGCTTATACTGGGGAGGCTTACATCACCTTGACTGCAAACATTACTTGTAGGAAACTTTTTTTTTGGATTCTTGCCTGTAGGGAAGCAGCTTCAGAGGCCTTTGAAAATGAAGATCTCACAAGTTAACTCGCTCTCGCTCGTGTCCTTTTATTTACCTTTGATTTACCTTCCTCTGCATTGTCTGCAGATTCTCAATGGTTTGTTATTGCAGATGTTCTTGTTTATCACTTATTACAAATGTAGCTCAGAAAGTTTGGGTTTGATTGGGTGAAAGAAGTTAAGGAAATGTAGTGGAGGCAGATAAGTGATATTTAAGACCACTTAGACACATGAAACACACTCAATGCACACATAATTACAATACAGTATACTATACTAGACTATACACATACAAGGCACAATATAAGTAATCAAACAATGTAATCACCAGCATTTAAATCTCTCCCCAAGGAGCCTCGCTAATTATGGGAAGTCAAACACATGTAATGTTTTTTTTGCTAACTACATTTACATAGGCACAGTATGTCGCACAGAAAAGGAAACATATACACACACACACGCAGAGCATTGGAATCCATCAAATCAGGCGATCCCCCAGGGGGGTTGATAACCGATTGGAATGAGGTGTGATTATACACTTTGAAGCTCTCGTGAGTGCACTTTCATGGTAACATTATCAAAGTCTGATTAAAAGTAAAATAAAATTGAGAAGCTGTTACATCAATATCAATGTAGTCAATACCTAAAAATTAAATTTGCAATAGAAGGGACAATTAAACTGGTAGCCAATTACAGTATGAGTTTGGATTAATGAGGTTGTGGAAAGACAGTTTCTCAAACAAACTGATCATTTCTAGAGATCCTGGTGTAGTTTGCACAAGCTGATGCAGCCACAACCTTCTTTTACTGAATAGCATGTGATGCTGCATCCATGTTATAACAGTGTAAATATAAACATATTGGACACAGTGGGGATTTCTCTTTCATATGAAAAGTGGGTTTTGTAAGATGACACAGGTAACAAATAGTGATCAACCCGCAGATGAGTATCATTCAGTTCACCCTTGGCTTGATAGGATATTTTTAGCTCAGCGTTTCATAGGAACCACAGCTGGCCAGCAAGTCAATTTTGCATTTTTGACATTCATTTATGTTGATTATCCTTTGTATAAGATTTAACAGGTTGGACAAGTGAGTCGAAGTTTGACAGAAAATAAAACCATTCTGTGGTGCTCAATATTTGCAAATAGAGCAAATTATTATGTGCCGTCAGTGTCAACATGGGATTTGGGATCTATTTTAAATGTAAAAGTAGGAGGGGACTTGGGCTGTCACACCTTTCCACAGAGACATGACATGCAACAGTAGGACACAAAGAAAATGCCCATTTTCTACTGCAGCTTAACATGTCCCCACAGGAAACAAAATGCTAGAAGGCACTTAATTTAAATATTAATGAGACTTCAACTTGTTTGTTTTTGGGAAATGGAAAAAACATTTTCATTTTTTTTAGTTTGCATGTGTCACCCCAGAATCTATGCTCACATACTGGAAGATGTCAGATACAGGGTTTCTTTGTTGACCCTCAAATTGCAAATGAGCACTCACCCTCTAATCAAAGGTCACTGGTACAATTAACCAGGGAGGAAAATTATCCTTTGATGACTTGAATTCAACCTAAGTGTAAGGAATAATAAGGTGGCTGCACATTTTCTGTCCATTCTTTTTTTTCCCCCAATTTCGAGTCTCCTGACAGACTGAAGGACTGATGGAGGAACTTAAAAAGCTGAAGGCCAAAACAACAAACAAGTTTCTTCGAAAACTCAAGGGAGGCACGCAGCTGCCAACACACAGCTGAGCATATGAGAGGACACGCAGAGATGCAACGACACTCACATTCAACACTCCTCACTGTACGCCCACACACAAGCCCAGTATGTCTGGACGCCCATTGGGGTCCCCTGTATGTAGGTCATTCTACATGGGGAATATTATTGTGCCACAGCTGCGTCCTCTGCAGCACGCGCATAAACACAGACGTACGAGCGCACTCGAGGATCGGGCCACAAACACAGTGCATGTAGTACCACACGCAGCAGAAGAGATAAGAACAGACAGCTCTATTTTTTCTTCGGCTATTGTCAGGCAAAGGACTAACTCCACCACCCCCGCCAACACATCGCATCGCTCCGATATTCAACATGACATTTTATTCAAAAAAAAGAGAAAGAGAGGGTAAAAAAAAGAAAAAAATCAAGAGAGCTCCACCTTGGAGCTGGCTGTATCCGTCGAGAGCTATCATATTGAATTACATGGATGCGCTGTCAGTGGCTTTCTAGGTATATTGGCTGTAGCTAGTGGGAAGTAAATGTCATAAAGATATAGTGAAATGACTGTGAGAGGCCATTGGTGATGAGTTTAAACAGGGCAGGAGCTGGGGGGTGGGGTGGCAGGGTTGATTGGGGGTACTGGTGGGAAATTCAGACGAACATCTGAATACGTCCATGGTGAGTGCCGCGTTGCCTGGTTTGAGGTCTGACCTTCCTCAATACAGATGCTCCAGGAGCTGCGTAGCAATTCTGAAAGTCTGCTCCAGTCAGAGCAAATCAGGGATTTCAGTTTGCAGTCTGCTGACAGCTCAACACCCCGGACAAGTGAAAGCTGAATGGTTATTTGCCGCAGGACGCACTTGCAAGCTTGTTCTTTGACTTTTTCCCTGCAGCATTTCCTGCTGCACTGTCGTTTGGGAAAATGAAACACAAGAGCCGAACGTGACAGTGTTCACACCCTGGATGGTGGTGAGAAGGCGAATGCTGTTTCTGACATTTCACGTAGAAAATGGGAAGTACTGTAGAAGTCAGTGATGATGTGATGATGCTTTGCTTTTGCTGACAGTTGGGAAAAATTTGCACATCAGAGGTTTACACTGAACGAGGTTCCCGGATTAAAGCTTAGAGATGAGCTTAGTGTCTGCATATCAGTGGCGTCCTGGAGAAACAATTCTATTCTTAATTCCACCTTTTATGTTTCCGCATAACTCTAGGACAGAGCTCCACTGTTGACAGTGCCTTGTCATGGACAGGAAGTGCAGCACTTTCCTTATCTCTTACCAAATATGGTATACTTAATACATGTTCTAGCTCTCTGTTTGCCCACATTCACTTCTAGTTCATTTCAACATCCTTTGATGGGATGGGCGAATGCTGACAGAGCAGAGGACTCCAGTAGGATGAGGGGAGGTGGACTCTGTGTTTGCATCCATGATGCTTGGTGCTCAAAGGTGGATGGACAGGGTTTACCAGATGCTGAGCTAATACTGTGTTTAAAAGATGTTGGCCATATTATGTGCCAGAAGAATTGGCCAATGTCTTTGTTACTTTTCTCTTTTTTCATTTACCTAAGATGCAAAATGCATCACAGGCATTATGTCCGGTCATCAGCAGTCTCATTTTTTGTTATTTTTTTAGGGTAACATTAAGGGGCTACATCTCTAATTTTGTTGTGCATATCTTGTGTTGCATAATGATACTTGAATAGAATCTTGAATCTTATCTTGAGTCTTTGGAATATAATGTTCTGAGCTCAGAGAATCAGGTGTCCTGTTATAAGACGTAGGTATAGAGGGTATATAACCCATTGATGAAGGTATATTGACAATAAGAAGAAGAAAGAAGAAGAAAATAAACTTCACTACCAAGATGGCAGGTTTGTCACAACAGGAGGCACCGTTTCACAACATACCCTCATATGCACACAGATGTTGCAACATCAGGATCAATTTGGGGTTCCCTTCCTTGGCAAAGGACTCCTCAACATTTCAAACCATAGACCTTTCAACAAGCGGACAATTTGCTCTACTTTCCGAGACACAGCCGCCCACAAGGATGCTGGTAGAGATGAGCATGGGGCAGTGGAGATGAGTGTTGCTTTGATTTGAAGTGGAGTGTGGGTGGAATGTTTGGCTTGTGGATTTACTGAGGGGTTAGGTACATTATATTCCGTGTACTCTTAAATGTCTACACCTTCAAAGTAAAGGGAGACTAATAAAAATACAGGAAAAGTGGAGATGGCACTGAAAATACCTCGAATCTGAAGCCAGTCAGCAGCACCTGCAGCAGAGAAGTGCTGACGCCCGCACAGCTGTCAGCATGGCTACGCTTCAGTGTGTAGAGAGAAACACGGTTTTACATCTGCACACATGTACAAAGGTTCACTGTGGTCATGTTCCGTAGATTATGTAGACAAAGGAATGACTTCCCTGTGAGTTCTGACATTTAGACACTTCATGGATATTTAACTCGACATTAACAGCAACGCCATAGTGCACCATGTGAAGATTTGCTCATTGCATTCTGAATATACGGTCATACATTTACCAGGATTCTGGTTCCTGAGACAATCTGCACTTTCGCTGCCTATTTTCAGCAACAGGCTCGCTGAAGGCCAATGAAGATCAACATGTTAATTGAGCGTTACATATTAAACAGCAGCCTCAATGGAGCATATCCTAGATCTGTCAGAGGAAATTGTTTCAAAAAGCCATTAAGGGTCATTCACATAACTCATCAGTGAGTATGGAGTGACATTATGGGCTGAGATTGTCAAATTAGAAGGTATTTCATATTCATAAACATGGGTGTGTGTATATATATCAAATGTTTTTTTTAATCCTGCAACCTAAAAACTGACCCAGTGTTTAAATAAAAAAAGACAAGAAATAATATTAAGAAATTAGTATCAGCTCCTAATATCATGCAGGTTCTCTTTCAGATCATTAATTCCAAGAAAAATGGGAGGAGAAGGTGCAATTTAAGTCAAATCAAAGTTGGGTCAGGTCAAAGTGTGACTGATGGAGTTAGAGGAGAAGAGGTGGAAAACAGAGTGGCGTTCTGACCGTGACTTTGTGCTGTCCGGTGAGGTTTGGCCATTCGCACAGCAGCTGGCTCTCAGACAGTGTGAGGACGCAGGGAGTTTCACCAATCAGCACCGTGTAGTTCAGGCGACTGTTCCCCGGAGCCGCTGGGATCAAGTTGCGACCCTACACAGAGACAGAAAGAAATGTGAGGGAGGAGAGGCCTTTAGTTTATTTGTGCATGCTTTATCTTCTTTAGTACATATTTGCAAGACCTGACCATGAGGTAGGACCTGAGGTTGGGAGGAGAGATTGTTAAGTCTCTTGGTAAAGTAAATGATAATTATTAAGGGACACTACTGGAGTAGCTTTGTATGATTCATATTTCAATAAAGTTCCTATTTATCTCATAAAGCCTGAGGAGCAGTCAATATTGGTTCAGAATTCCTTAAAAGGCCACTTTCTTTGGACTGACAATAAAACTCCTCAATTAAACGCCTCACAGGATAAGGCTGGCGATACTCTTTATTTTTCTCATGGTTAACAAATCCCACTGATGACATAAATCTGTAAAAACGGGTCAGAGCCATTTTTTCTCATATCTCAGCAGTTTCTTGAAGCAGGTGGCCATCGTAGTTTTTAGCAAATGTTCCTCAAGCAGGCGTAAAAAGTCCATTTGTTGGGGACTATTTTCAGCTGTGGATTAATGCACATTTGGTGCTCAGCAGGAGGATAAAGTATGTGACAACTACAGTGTTCCTCATAATGAAGGAACATGTCACCCAGTGTAATAGTGTGGCTCACTGATGTGTTTTTAATAGTTTTGGACGACAATGGAGCTGTGTGGCCCAGAGGAAAGAACATATATCAGGCTTTCGACAAAAACACACTTTTGGTCTTTTCATGGGATTTTTGTTGACAGTGAAATGTGACTGAACAATTGCTGGCACACTGTCCTTGTTTAGCTAATCATGGATTAATGTATGAATTGCGGATTCTCTAGGATCAAATAATCCCATTTGTTATTCTACTTTGAAATAATTCTGATAAATCCACGACAAAAACTGCAGGAGAAAAATAAGAGAAAGAAGAAGACGAGGAAGATAAAAGAGAGGCCTCACGCACATGGACCGATGCTGTTTGTTCCTCTGTTCACTAAAATGACTCCCACACATCTGATGTCTGTAGAGGAGGTGTGTAAATTCTAACATTTGTCATTTTCTGTTCCAGTTTTTCATTTCAATATCAGGTCCAATTTGACAAACACTTTGCTTGTGATGGAAGGGGGGCAGTTTGTGGTGAGAAAAGAGACCCAAGTAGCAGCAAGAAAACAAAAAGCAACAGGGGGGAAGATGAACACAAAAGAAAACAAGGCAGATCGGAAATGGGGCAAGGAAATATCAGGAGAGCAGGCGGGAGGAGTGAGGAGAGTAGAGAAAAGATTATGAGAGGGGTGGAAGAGGATGTAAGGAATATAGTCAAAAGTGAGAAAGAAAAAGGGAATGAGTTGGAGGCAGAGCTAGTGAGGGACTGAGATAGAAAGGGAGAGAGAGAGAGAGGAGATAGCTGATGCGTCTCCCGCTGGCTGAGCAGTGGGACGCAGAGACAGACTCCGTTTTCCAATCCCATCGTCTCTGCAGGCTGCCACCCAGCCCTGCTCTGCAACCCTGTAAACATGCATCCCATTCCATCTCACACACACGCAGGGTTCAAGCCATGCATTCACTTGAGTTACAGCCACACACAGAGCTGTTGCCACACATAGACACGACAGGCAAGAAGCATCATGCCGGGACATACTCTCAAAGACACACAAACACACACAGGAAAGAACTCAAGAAGCACCCAGATCAGATAAATATTTTTTTTCTGTCTGTAACACACCTCAGTAAAAACACACCCAACACTTCAGATGAGAAATTAATTGCATGGCGATTGCAGTGCATGCATCTGAGAAGCGCTACCACCCCCCTCCACACACACACACACACACACACATCCCATCTCGCCAAATTGCATTTTTGTCCATCTCATCAGTGCTTCCACTAGGCAGGCAGTTCCACCAACAAGCCAAGCAGGAGATTTGGCAATTACTGAGAGGCTTTTTGCTAATAAATTATCATTTAGGAAATAAATTACGATGGTTACGCTGCTTTCAATCCCTGCATGGAAATAAACACCGTAACACACTCTCTGTGTTAACACAGGAGATAGAAAAAAGGCAAAAGATGGCTCTAGCAAAAGCTAAAAAAAATACTGAACACTTGATTCAATTCAGACGTAACACATCAACGTGACATTGATCTAAAAGAGATTAATATTATATTGTCTTTAGTGTGTCAAGTGTGGACTCTCATTAAAGATGAAGTAAATGTGTTAACCACACTAACATAGCTCACATGATGTCAGCAGTGAAATGATTGATGTGTGCACTTGAGAAATGTTGTTTTTCACGTCCTTCACTTATTTTTTTCGACAGTAATTATTTTAGTTCATTCCACATTAGTAACAGCATATGTATATTCCCTCCGAAACAGCCACTTTAGCTCCTTGCTAATCACTCTCTCTCCGGCTGAACATTTCAGGTAAGCTTGGTGCGATGATATAAGGACACATGCATACGGCTCTGAAATTGCCAATTAATTTCATATACTTATGTCCAATCACTGGTAATGAAAATGAAAACCAATATAATCCAAATCTCCTGGACTCTGGGTCCATGCTGCCCTTCCAGCACTAGAAATTAATTACACAAATTGAAGGCGCTGTTATTTAAGAGGGCTCGGGGCTGCAGAGGAGGGAGCCAGTCAAAGAAGTTGCTGTTGGTTGCTGAAGGACAGACACAGGCCTTGGAAGGTGTTCGACGTTTGCTTTCAGTTTTCAATTATTAATTTGTGAGTTTTCACCCCCCCAGAGACCTTGTAAAACATTTGAGTGTTCTGAGAGTGTTTTCGTGCATGTCAGTGAAGGTACACTTTGTCATTATTAACAAAAGATAGACTCAATATGTTTGGGATTACTGTGGTTATCCAAATAGCTATTTATCCACCACAACCTGAGACTTTTTTGAAAAATGAAGAATTATGCAAGATAAGCAGAATCAAAGGGTTACCATACAAAAAATAAACTGCCTAATCTTTTTTCTAATGCTAATTTCTTCAGACTCCTGTTTCCTGTACAGTACATCTTCTACATGGATCATCTGGTGATGATGCTGACTTCGTGGCTGGGACATGTAGCGTTAGCTTCAGTGTTAAGTGAACAGTCAATGTGTGCCCAATGGAAAGCTTGACAGGTATGGCAGCAGTAACTAAGAGAGCCATGGCTTAGTGGAATGTCAATTTAAAAAACTTCCCCATCAAATCTGATCCGATGCCTCAGTGTAAACTGACAGGATTCTCATCTGATTCCATCATATCTCTATAAGGATAATCTATTGAATTGATATTCTCTCTGCATGTACTTTTGTCACATTTGTCATCTGTTTATCTCTGAGCATACTGAAGTAAACAAGAAAAATTCAATGAGCTTAAAATCCAGACCGTTTTCTCACTGTGTAAATGTGGCAGTTTTCACTTCTAAGTGTCAACAGCTTCATTCCTACTGTAAAAGCTGTCAAAGGCAAGACACTTGAGTCTCTTCATCTTCATAGCTTCATCAAACAGTGTTTACAGAGCTCCCGAGATAAGCACCAGTCAATGCTGTTTGCCAGGCAAAAGAAACATGTCAGAGCACTGATAAAATAGATCAAAATGTATTGGCAAATGCAGAACAGCTTTCAAAAGTGACCCTTCTGCTTTTCTCACCTTCAGAATAAGCGGTGATGTGGGTTTGAGCTCTAGTATTCCAGAGGGACTGAGCGGTTCAAACACGGGGTCAGGGTAGTAGCTGAATGTCTCGTTGACCACAACCAGGGCATTCACGTTGTCCATGTAGAACCCGATCTCGTCCGGCCCAGTGCCGCTCTCTGAAAACCCGAGCTCGGAATCTGCCACTGACGGAGCCAGGCACACCATGACTGAGTTGTTGTACACTGTACAGTTCTGAAGATGAGAGAGAGAACAGGCACAAGTTCATGGTATATGTTTGCAGCCACTTGGCTGAGTCGGCTATCTTTAAATTTGATGTACTGCAGATGAGTAGTCTTCTTAGAATGAAACAATATACAGCATAATGAATGTGGGCACACTAAATACTTCATAATGATCTAGCTATAGCTCTATTTACAAGAGAATATCAGGTATAAAACAGGTAGCACCACCTCCTTTTGAAATACTAAAAATAACCTGCAGGCTATAATTTTCTTTTGAAATGGATCTGTTGAGCATAATAACCCATCCTTTTTGTAAGTCAATGCCCCGTGAAACTGTGATACTGTTATTGGAAATGTAAATTGGTTGCAAATTTATGATCAACTGTTAATAATGGGCAGTGGGCTGTGTGCATTTGCTTGTACCTGAGAATATTTTACATCACCGCTTCAGGGAACATGTGAATAAATGATGCCATGGCCATGTTTGTATCACTTTATCCGACTGCTTGGAGGACCATACCAGTGTTTTTGTTTGTTTTAGACAATTTATTACAAATGTGTTTTACGCTGCTACAATAATTTTTGAATAAGGAAAGGATTCACCTAACCCCGAACTATGGTAAGACACCACTTAGAAAATGTAAATATTCAATAGTAATATATATATATATTTTTTAAAAGTACGTTATTTTCATTGTGAATGCAGAGCCCCTAAGGTCATCGAAGTAACAGCATCCCACAACCACACATCTTTTAAAATAAATCCATACATTCAGTTCCATTTCAATGCAATAGTAGTGTCACACAAGAAATCTTGGAAATTTGAATCATGGAAATTCATCATTTGAATCAATTTGAATCAAAATGAACAGGAACCAAAGGTAGTGTGGAAGTTGAGGAAAATGTATTCAGAAATGTGAAACAATACAGTATGTTTTTTTTAGAAAATGCCTGGAAGTTAAGTACTCGTGATTTGTGGTAAATGGGTGACAACATTCAAAAACATCAGCATGGTCCTTCAAGTGCAAAGTAGTGCTTTGATAGAGGGCTGTGTGGGATGCATCGTGAAGGCTGTTTGCCTTGGCAAATGACAGCTTGATCTGCAGGGTGAAGTGCCTTAGTATTGTTTGAAATTTACTTCCCTAACCCTATGACTGCAAAGCTTCAACTCAGTGACAATCATCAAAGTGCTCTGTCAATATCATCTATAGAGCCGCTGAAACTTTTCAACTCCTTAAATGGGACTTTAGGCTTTACTTGGATTTTTTATCTTCTTTCTTCTTTATTCCCCAGAACATTCTCTGCCTCCATCGCTCTCTTACTCACACATGCACACACAGTCTCTCTCATGCTGTCTCTTTCTTTTCATGACACAAACACTCACGTGGTGCACTGACATTTGAAAAGCTCTGTGGCCTGAGGTAGCGTCAGATGTCTGAAGGAGACGTGAGCGAAACGCCAAGACAGACTGTCTGCCACCTTCAGCAGCAGCTTCTCTTGTGTGTTTAGGTGTGTGTCTGTTTTTATGTTGGACGCGTGTTAGTCACATCAGTACTCACGTGAAAGGATTCCGCCTGCCCGTACTTGGCCCTGATCTTTGGCTCTCGGATGGTTGCAAGGTTGGTCCCGCTGACTGTCAGCAGAGTCCCACCACTGTGGAGACAAAAAGAAGAGAGTGGGCGATGAGTGTAAAGAAGTGCACAGTTGGTGGGTAAGACCTTCAGAGTATTTCTGATTGAGTCTGCATCTACAGGCGGTGGAGTGGCAAAAATTCCTTAAGAAAATAGTAGTGAATGGGGTGGACCGTGGGTGTCCAAAGCGCAGGACCCCAGCAAACGTTTCACATCCTGGAGTGTGTATTTGAAGAGTCAGCTTGGTTCAGCCAACCAAGCACTTTGGTTAAAGTAAGTGAATAATAGAAATTCCAGTTAAATTCTAATTAAGTCAACATGTCCCATACCTTTCCAATATTAAACCAAAATTACAATTTTCCCCAACCACAACCAAGTATTGCTTGGCCTGAACTTAACCATAAAAAGTTTAATAATGCTGCAGATGCTCCGAGCACATACTGCAGTGCAAGAACAGATATTCTGGTGAAGTGTAGTTCACCACTTTGTGTGTGCAGCTCTTACTAAAAAAAACTAAAAAATAACAGCCTGACCGCTTTGCAGGAGATATAGAAAGTTTGGCTGCAAGTGTAGAGTGGAGCATCCTGGGCATCAGGTAGAGATTAGGAATGAACACTTAAAAATGGAGTGAGCAGAGAGTGAGAGAGAGACAAAAAAGAAAGCATATGAACACGAGGGAGCATATGTGTGAGTGAAAATGAAAGAGAAGAAGTAGAAAGAGGCAGAGTGAAAGGGAAAGGTCTGCAGAGATATTGAACGCACTTTGATCACAACTCTATCCACAGTAAATATGTGCTTGCCTTGAGTCGGTGAAGGTCGCTGGACTGAGTCCAATGAATAGCGATGCCAGAACTTGGCTGAAGCCCCAAGTGTCATTTTGTTTGGTGAGTAGTGTGTGGAGGCAGACTAACACCTTCTTTGTGGAGAGAAGCGTATGTGGTTGGATACATTCTTAAAAGACCTCTGCTTGTAGGTTAAAAAAATTCTGTGGGAAGAATTTAGGTAACTGTTAGTGGTATCCCATGTTGGTCTGACCTAAAATGATTTGTGGACTTGTTTCTTTTGATGAACTCCCAAAATTCAAAGTTACAAGGGCTGAGAGAGAAATCACAGATGAAATAAAATCCATATCATGCAGGACTCTTGCCACTTGTAAAGACAACGGAGTCAGTCTGTCCTTTTCACGGCTACCCTTAAATTGGATTTATAAGGTTTTCATGAAAGATATCTTACCTTCTCGACGCCTGCCTTGTTTTTACAACTGCAGTTCCAACCTCTGAGTACTCGGCTTTCTGCAGGATCACTGCCTTTCACTGCTGTGCCTCTGAGAAATATAGTGGATGAGATTCCCTATCGTCTGTCTTTCTGCAGGTTCCTAACTGTGTGGAGGACAGTATACTGTAGTCTCTCAATGCTGTCTGAAATAAAAGGCTGCGATAATAATGTACTGCATCTGCAATAAGTCATAAACAGTGCCCTGCTCCCTTACTGGACACTAAAGCATTTTTCAGTGAACATCCAATGGGTATTTTGGACCTTGGTGAAGTTTGCAGTTCAGCTGGCAAATACCCATGGTTATGATATCTCACTGAAAAAGGGATCTCATCTCTCAGCAGATGTCTTGCTGGCTGGATGCAAAATGTAATACACCTAACTCTCTGCTCAGAGATCCCTGACTCTCACCGCCACCTCCACTATCTACACCTTAAAGACAAGTGTTTGTAAGATTTACTCCCTCTGTTGCTTCAGTGATATCAGCTTTCTGCAGGGGGATACTGCTGAGGTGGGCAACTGCTCACTGTCACTGCCTGGACTTTTTAACTAGGGAAGTCTGCATTCTGTAGAAAGCCTTGCCACTAGTCTCCTGGTGTGCTGTTTTCTTTGTCGTCATGGTTTTTACCAGTCTTTTCGAATTCTGTGGGGTGTAATTTCAAGCTTTTGAAAAACAGACATCATTATGTATCCTGACCAATCATCTGTGCAGACAGTACAAAACTCTACTTTGTCGTCCTCCAGAACTTTACAGAAGCTGTGCCTATAAAATAGAGATGCCCTCCCTTTATCCCTTAGCCTTCACCACCATTCTTCCAGGATTCATGAGAACTTCATGAGGTTCTTAAGGATGGTCATATAATAATTCAGGCAACATCTCCATGGGCCATTATAAAAGTCATGAGGGCAGACAAAATGACTTTATGATGTAATGATCAGTTACAGTATGTTAAAGCATGGAGGCATTAAGCACGTCGTCGGCTCTGGCTTGGCTCGTAGCTCAGAGAGGACCCTCTCCAACCCTGCACCACAGACCGATAACAAGGCACATTCCTTTTGGTACATTACCATGTATTACCATTGATTTCTGCAATCTGCGGGCATCTTTTTTTTATTGTAGACATTAATCTGACACTTATCCAGAAAGACTTGTGTGTACAAAATGCACAAGCACCAACAGCAGAGTAAATGATATGGTGATACGAAATAGAGCGAGAGCCTCTTAATATCTCGTTGGCTCACTCTATTCCAGGAAGATTTACAATAACAGCAAATGGTAATGATAGGGAAGGACAGGGTGTAAATGACAAATATAGATGTACCATCACCTGCATTGTTGATAGACAGAAGGATTCAGGTCTTGTGATTTTTTTTAGCTAAGAGGTTTATTTTATTTTTCTTTTGGCAGATTGTCCATTACTGGCTAAACTAAATCAGTCTTTGAGATTGTAGTTGTTGTAAGGGCCATGAAGTCTTTCAGTGGTACTTTGACAACTGGCATAGGTGGTACAAGAGAAAGTTCAAGAAAGAAAGGAAATACGTGAAAGTAGAAGCAAATAGTGTTGCTATTTTGATCAGGAGGAGGAACGCTGAGGATGCAGAGGAGTAACGAAGAGACGAGGGAAGTGTCCAGACAACATAGTCTGGAGAAGCGAGATATAAACTGATATATAAAACCTTCCTCTGTCATCATGGGTTAGGTGAGAAAGCTGGACAATAGGATGGACAAGCTAGCAGCCAACTTCCATGAATGTAGTGGGGTTTTTTTGTTTCCAAGGGACATTGGTGCAGGAAGATAATCCAGATCTCATTGCTGCAATCAACACCCCCTGCCCACAAAACCTGGCAACCACATGTGACTTCATCCACTCTTTTGCCGCAACACTGCACCCCAGTGTCTCTTCATGCTCTCCAGGGACTTCAATTACATGGTAGAGGCCACAGTACTCTGTGCACATTTGCACATTTTCTCTTCACTTACAGCATCAATGATGATGATGACGATTATTATTATTATTATATGATTTTTGCTCGCTGTGTCCTGTGTATTGAGTAGTTGTCACAAAGAAAAAAATAAAGTTTTTCTGATTTGAATTCAGCTGAAGCAGCTGGAAGTGAGACAACTCCATTCGCTGGCGAAAACAAAAACAAATAAATTGTGACATTGTGAAACTCTCATCCAAAATCTTCGAATGGTTCTTTTGTTAATCTCTGACCTTCCAATTTGAATGAAATGAGTTTTCTGATATTTGTCTGCATGCAGTAATATAATTTAGTAAGGTAAATTGTATATTAATAACAGAAGTCTTTTAAGTATGTGACATTAAATGGCTGTAATACAGACTGCAAAGCACCATATTAACAAGACAAGTTATAGCATATTATTGCATGAGTGCTTCCATAACCTTATCCAGTATTATATACTGTAACCTGTAAACTTGCTCATATGGTATGTGAGATGTTTATAAAAGAAAAAAGTGAACTAGCACATTGGGCTGTGCTCTTCATGAGAGAGATGAAGGCAACAGATTAATAAGGGAGCAGCACAGCTGAGGCCACATTCAAATGAACTGATTTTTAATTAGATGTTTATGTTACTGCCACAAAAGCATCATGGGACAGTGTAGATTGCACTTATATAATGCTGCCTGTCCTCTGGCTCTTTCCTCCTCCTCCTCCTCCTCCCCTCTCCTCAGCTTGACGTATATTTCTGCTGAGTCCCTTCATCGCTGTTGCTCCTCTCTTTGTCTAAGTGAGTCTCTTTAGCTCAGGTACATGCTTCAGGGAACAGACAACAAGACAATCAGGATAAACTCAGAGATAGCTGGGGAAATCCAACTGCTGTTCTTCCAGTTTCTCTCTCTACTTGCTCTGCATCTCTCTTTTGCCATCTCTTTCCTCTCCTCCTGTTTTACAAATTTCCCTGTTTTCTTCACACTATTTTTTGGTTTAATCCTCCCCTCAGTGTGACTGTGTTCTTCGAGCGCAGGAATGTGAGAACACTTCTTTGGCAGTTGACTGTAACAATGTCATCTCAAGTGAAAACTTGATTTAGCAAATAGTAGTCAACATAAATTAGACACAGAGTTAAAGCAGTGTCACACGGCACTTAAAGTTTGGAAATGACATCAATTCATTTTAACAGAACTGCAGACAGTCAGGAGACAGCAGAACAAACAGATGTTTTGAATCACCCATGTTTAGAAGCCAAGGAAAGTTATACCACTGAACTTATACCACTGGTGTGACCTTTATGTAATTATATGAATAACCTACTTAGGTTAATTAATTTGCACTTACAGGATATGTTGCCTGAACACCGATATTTAGTACGCCCAATTTTCTATGCAGATTAAGCAGCTGCACCAGAGTAGCAGGGAGATTCAATGCCTTGCTTAAGGGCACCTTTGCAGTATTTACTGAAGATAGTGTTGAACTTCATACCCACCTGCAGTTGATTTGAGAGAATATCTGAACATTTTGGTCCAAAATTGCTCGTCTAACCTCTACCGCAACCCAAATGGTTTTTTCCTCACTATCCCAGCTGAGTACTCCAAACTGATTTATTTTTTGAAGTACTCTGTCTTCTTCCTAAATGGAAAATCATCAGCCATGCACAATGATAATGCACTCTCTCTCCCTCCCGCTTTCTCTCCTGTCCTTCTTTCATCCACTCTTGCTATCATCACCAAAGTATAATCGGGATGCTCTGGAGGGGTGCATTTATTCACACAAAGGCAGACAATGAAGCAGATATAAACCAGTAGGATACTGCATCTCTCTGGTGCATTATACTTTCTACCACATGTGACATCGTGAGGGCACCGTCTGAAATGCATCAGCTGAATTAAAGCTTCTGCTAACTGGAAGCAATGCGCACTTGTGTCACAGTTTTGTCGCTGTTTATGAGGTGTGGGTTGATTGTGGTTTCTCAGCCAGATGGAGGAAGGATCTGGGGCCAAACATCAGGGACTCTGGGAATCAGTGGGGTGTATGTGTGTTTGTGCATGGGTTTGTCTTTTTATGTGGGATCATCACCCCCGAGTGTGCTTCTTGAAGTAGAACCCTAGTTTTGAGCTACACACACATATACACACAAACAAACACACACACCCTCACAGTGGGTGTGCAGGACAGTGATTGGACCTCAGCTGCTTCTCGGCCAGTCCTACTGAGCAAAGGGAACAGGGCAGGATTCATCAACGCTCTCCTCTAACAAGCTCTGCATCTCTCTGCTACCGTCTACTGATGAGTCACCACAGGGAAGGAAGCAACACAGAGCCAGAAAGAAAGGAGCAAGAAAGAAGGAGGTAAAATGGGAGGCAACCAGGCAACATAGTGGCAACTCCTTGAAATAAATTAAGAAGGCCGGGGAATTAAATCAAAATGCAGAATAACAGAGAGGATTTAGAAAAGAAGCGTCTACGCTAGGTGTTCTGGTATGTTAGATTTGTATTGGCTCAGGTGAGTGACAAAAGTCATTAACCTGGACAAAATTTTAGGCACTGTTAAATGACAGAGGGTGGGTTTGTCATAGACAAAAATGTTCCAGTTGGCATCCAACTCCCAGAAATTAGTCCAAGGAATATTACAATCACACTATGTCCCAAAGAGAAAAGCTACTGAGGTAAGGGATAGCTGTTACACTGCCAAACCCAGTATCTGTCATGAAGACCAATATGTGTGTGCATCTGCCCTCCCTGCCAATAAATCCACTTTAATGCGAAACCTTTGCTTGTGTGTGTTCTCCCCAGTGATGTTACTGTCATGTTCAATGCTGAGTAGTGGAGGGTCTTAATTTATTTAACTGGGGGTGCACAGGCTGTGGAAGGCTGAGCATCCGACAGAGAGTCCCATTAGTGGAAGCAGAGCGAATTTCAGCCTGAACTAACATCAGCTGATCAGTATGAGCTGCCTCCTCAGTCACCAATCACATTCAAACAATTAATGGGCTGTATAATCTAATATCGGCTCATGCTCCCCCATTTTCGGATCAACCGAGCTGCTGCTCCTGACTTCCTCCACTAAAAATGTTTTACTTGAGCCAGATGAAAAATCTCCAGAGGCAGTGTCAATTTACGTCGTTGCAAAGCCGCTGTCAGAGCTCTCATCTAGTATTTACGTCTCCTCAAACTGCTTCAAGAACGCCTCCTTGAATTTGTCAGAGGAATGCTGCTGCATCACAAGCTGCGGCATAAAAAAACGGATTTCCGTAGGCTTCTAAGCTCATAGAGTATCCACCCTGTACCTTGTCATGACTCCTATTAGACCAAAGTCTAATAGGAGACAACTTTTTTGGTTCGGTGCGTTACATTATGATTGATTGTGAACCTTAATAGTCTAAACACAAGCCATAACATGCTGGCTTACCTGGCGATGCTCCAGTCGGGTTCAATCCTCAGGATAGTGGGGTCTTCAGTGTAGTTAAACTTGACTTCGGGGTTTCTCAGCTCAGCATCGTCGATGTCCACCAAGACTGATGAACTACCTTGTGCCAGTCCAGCTGGTGTGACACACACAATCTCGCGAGCATTCCTCCTAAAAGGACAGAGGAAAAGTCTGAAGGAGGTGATCATCAGGCATTTAGCATATTACATATAATATATGGAAATGTTTCACTTGTAGTCAGATCACATTTTTGCAAAGAATTTAAAATAACGTTGAAGGTTTTGAATATGTGACTAATGGAACCCCTCCTTCACAGCTTGTATTTCTTTTACATCAAAAGAAACTAGAGAAGCCTGTATCTTCAACTCTAGAAAGGAAAAGAGTGGTGGAGAAAGAGGGAACTGAAATCATGTTTAATGAAGTTGACACCTGCTATCACTGGTGCACTGAAAAGGATCAGCACCACCAGTCACAAATACTGGGATGGAAAGTGTTAATGTGTCTGCATGTGTGCATATACTGTACAGTATATGTGCGTCTCTGTGCTTGCATGTCCCATAGGCAAAATAACATTTTCAATTGCAGACTTGTGTGCAGCCCCCTGTTGTTACTTTATCTAATATGTATTTAGCACAGTTGAGTGGTGGCTGCTTTTCTGGGCCATGACTTCAGAGGAGCAACACATGTGTGTGTGAGTGTGTGGGTCTGTATACTTTAATGTAGTATTGCATATTCTATTGTGCCTCTATACACCACGGCAGTCAGCAGAGAGCATCCACAGTATCCTTCCTCCCAAGTCCCCCTGGCCTGTAACCATAGCAACCCAATTCACAAAGAACACATTCCCCGGCAACCTTCACAAGATCCCACAAACACGGTCGTGCAGTCAGGGTGCGAGAGATAAAGACAGAGTTGAGGTGAGTGAACAGTTGTGGGACTGTGGAATCGGTTGGATTATTGGAGGACGGCTGTGACATCAAAGCTAACACATGGTTGTTCGATAGAGATTAGCTACGAGAACCTAATCCATGCATTTGACATGCAAGCAACTGTGGTGGTAGTTCGGGTTTTTTCAAGCACTAGATTAGGGAAAGCTGATGTGAGAGCAGACAAAGAAATACTGCGTGTTTGTAAGTGACATGCATGCACACAAACATTCATGACACACACACAGACCGCCTACTGATTACATGCTTACATGCGCATGTAATATCTTTTTGATGATGACATTTTTACACATAAACAACATTTCAACAGAGCGTGTTTGTCTATGCATGTATTTCCTTTTTCTTCATTTGTTTGTTTCTTGCATTAACTACAGCACCTTTAGTCATAATTATGAACTAGTTTTACTATCTGCAGTATTCTTGATTTGTCTTATTCTTATCTTAATCCCATTCTCCTCTGCTGTGATGTTCCCATTTCCCCCAAGGGGATAATTAAAATTTAATTTAGGTTGAAGAAGAAAGAAAAAAAACCCTGTTCCTTACTTTTTGAAGTAGCAGGGCTGCGGTCCTATGCTGACAGACACATAGCTGCCTGCGTTGAGGTTGCTCCCTTCAATGGTGACTCGGGTGCCACCAGAAATGGGCCCCTGGGATGGTTGGATACGGGTGAAGTACGGAGTCTAGAAAAAAGAGGGAATAAACCGAAGTTTATGGAAAAAGTAGTGGTAGAATAAAAACAAATCTACATACATGAGATGACAGCAGAACAACTCTATAATACAGAGACTTTTTTTTAAAGTCGTCATTGCCCAAACAGAACAACTAATCTAACAAAACACCCCTTGAAGAAACATGTTGCTTGGGCCTTACCACAAAGGTGAACGGCCTTGGCGACAGGGCTCGGTAGTCATTGATGCAGTCTCGCACACACACCTCCACCTGGGCTTCTTGGACCCTGTAGCCCGTAGCATCGTTCAGCAGACACACTATTCTGTAGATGCACAGTCGGGGCGGGGGGTAGATTGACAGCAAGAGGACAGGGTATTGTTATTGTTGCCGCTGTTGTGTTACATCCATTTTTACATTTTACAATGTACATTACATTGCATAGAAATGCAGGGAATTATAAAATAATAAATTATTTAAATATTAAATTAAAACACAAACACAGGAGTGTCACATCCACAGGCAACCATGTTTGTATGTGTTCCTGATGAGGCACAGTTTAGGGTTATTTCACCTGCTTTCCCTGTACAGTGCGCATTAGGCATAGCAAGACTGAATGAAAGGTCAGTCACATGACCACAGCAGGCTTTGTATACATGGTACACTGCACCAAATTACCTGACACAATAGATTTAAATCCAATCTCAGTAGTGGTGAAAGAAAGTAAAGAACAAAATAGAACAAATCTGACAGGAAAGAGGGGGAAATATAAAAATAGATGGCATTTCAAGTGGTGTAGGGATGTCAGAAGTAATGTGTAGAATAACTGATGTGTGTGTAATATTTGAATAGAGATGCCCTCTATCTCAACATGCATCATTTCCCAACTAACTGCACTACAGAGAGATTGTTTGATCCGCGTGAACTCAATTCCTCAGCCGTGTAGGACCCTGCAGAGGAGTAAATGTCAGGATGGAGGGATGAGAAAAATAGAGGAAAGAGCATATGTGGGAATTAATGGAGGGGAACGACAGATGGAATTTACAGACACACAAAAAAACTGATCTCACTATCTTTTCAGTGGTTGAATAAGGCTGCACCTACACAGAACCACACCTTGGCTGACTTTTTCCTGTCATTTGATTGGTCAGCACGAGAAAGGTGTGCAATGCTGCTGCCTTTGGTGTGTGCGTCCTCTGCTCCATGACTGCGTATGCTTTGGTGAGACACAACTACCTTCTGCGTGCACCTGCAAATGCATTCGTCTGTGTTGCTTTGCTTTGAGTGTTCATTCCTCTATGCCGGATTCAGTTTGTGCTTGCATTTTAGTGCATTTGTGTGTGTGTGGGTACATAATGCATGTGTATCCTGTGTAACTTGACTTACCTCTCTGCACTCACATACTCCTCCTCAATGGGCACACAGGGCACTTTACCCAACCTGACGCCCATCTGGATATCTCTGAACTGCAGACCCAGATTCTCCCCCAGGATGGTCACCCTGGTTCCCCCTTGGCGAGGCCCCGTCTCAGGGAACAACTGGGCGAATGACAGGACAGAGGACAGAGAGGAGTTTACAAAAAAGAGACAAAATATGGGAAAAATGACTGGACTTGAGCACTGCATTCCAAATTATATTTACATCTGAGTAAACACACACTCACTCACATTAAGGACACCAAATGAATCCAGAGTTTCATATTCTGTCCCCATGCAACCATTTGAAGGTCTGAAAATGGTCCCCGAACGTGACATTGCTTGAACATCCTCGAACAAACACACATACAAGCTAACACAGATAAAAACCTACAGCGCTACCACACAAATACACATGCAGACACACCGTACAGAATTGCCCATATCAGGTAATTCAAGTTTTAATGAAGAAAAATCACCCTCTTGGCATTGAAAAACACTGAAAATGAGATAAAGAGAGGGCTATGCTGACACACAGGACCAAAGCGGCATCATCTCAGCCATTTAATTGAAACTTATTATGCTGGCTTGGCGTCATCGTCGGGGCTGTGGTGGTGTAACGCACAGTCGCGCTACGACCCATAATGTGATTTATCTAGCCAGATTATGCCGTGTAACAGGGACAGGTGTGGTGTGACAAAACAAATATGGTGACTGATGGACGGTGGCTGTCACAAACACACACACACACTACAGCATGGACACGCACATGCAAGCCTAATCCCTAACAAGCATCACGAGGTAATTATGTTTAATCTGTCCATTGCCCTGTTCCTCTGCAGTGCTTGGCTGAGCAGAGCGCAGTGTGGAAACAAACTCGGGCGCTGACAGTATGGAGGCATACTGCTCCTATTATAGAGCAGATAAACAACAGACCTTGACAAATGGTGATTCTAAGTGCAGACTAGCTTGAGGGATGAACAATTTGTCCTGCCAGACACGTGATTACATAAGACACATAAGAGACATAAATGTAAATGTAAAATTTTTACATGGAGAAAGTCAGCTGACATCCAAACCCTTCAGAACCAAAGGCGGTACTTGTGGGCTAATAAACAGCACCGCTGGAGCATTTGGAGGTCAAATGCTTTGTGCAAGGGCACTTCTTCTACTCACTGAAGGGAGGCAGGAGCATTATTCACTGACTTTCTCCACCTAAGGGTTAACAAATGCTTCAGTGTTTGCATATGCAACTTCAGTGTATTGCACTGCCAAAAGTGTGGAGAAAGTGGAGATGATTGAAAATTGTGATAGAAAAGTGTAAAAGGATAAAACCTAGCAATGGAAAATGTTCAACAAAAACATATGCAAAAGGAATAACAGTGGCTCAATAGTAAAGAGAACTCTCCAAGACAATCACATATGTGCATTACATGGATACATAATCTTTTCGAATGCAATATAAGTACCTAATGACTCTTTTAAATGAACCTAATCTTTATCTTCCTGGGAAGCTATACAATATTAGTATGACAGACTGCCAGATAAACCTCATCTTGGATGCTCTGGCATGTTAGGAGTGAAAACATTTGGCAGCATCATGCTGGGACAGACATTACTATGCATACACAAAAGCGCAGCCATACTGCTCTTGGCAGACAATATCTGTTATGTGTTTAAGAGCATGAGATTTAACTGTAATCGAATAATCATAGTAATGTCTGAGTGTATGGAGTGTTATGTGCTGGAGTTTGAAAACCGGTGAAAATAGCTGGTAAAACAACGTAGTAAGTGGAGTGATCATAAGGAAGAGACATGGGGGAGTCACACAGAGAGCAGTCAAGCTGGGGGATAATGCTTCCTACTATCTGAAATCTGACTCATGTTGGGCGCCAGTGGAGTCTCAGCACTTTGGTTCCACAAACACAATAGCTGGTGAACACTGACCAGAGTAGTGGGTAGCAATCTAGTTCTCCCAGTACAATATGGACAACAGATGTCAGGGTGTGGAAATGGGGCTTTATATGGTTTTGGGAGAATGAAGCTATGATACCGCAAAACACAATATTAGCTAGCCACCCTGTCCTGGGATATAAACAGTGGTGAAGCCACAGACAGACAGGCAACAGAGACAGGGGAAGAATGCTGTTAACAGGGATTACCAGCCTCATCTGGTAGCGGGGCCAGTGAAGACTACAAAAACATGCAGTCACACCAACACACGTACAATAGTCAGTAGTATGGAAAAAGGCTTCAGGGTAAATTATGCATATGATATGCATAATGCTACATTACAACAGAACTTTTTTGGGGTTAAATTATTCTCACAACAAATGTGCAATGCTACCTACAATATCTGACATACACATCGGAGAGACCAGCATGGCCTTTACCAGTAACTATTGTTAAGGGTACAGTTAACATGAAGCAACAGCAAGGTTGGGCTTGAGATAAGGTCAATCACAGCAGTCGGCCATTTAGCTTGTGCACCAGTCCTAAAGACTTACCACACCAAAAACAGAACAGTCTCTGTTTATAGAGGCATCCTCCTTAGTTACCCCTAGACAAGACCACTGTGACAAAGGTTCCAGAAATGAATTTCTATAATGTATTACTTCCACAAGTAGCATAATTGCTGACAGGGTTTCCAATACAAAAAATAAAAGTATTTTATATGGAAGGCAGCCTGCAGTTTTAAGCTGTATCTAACATTAAATGCTTCAAATTCTGCTGCCACTTTCACTGAAACTGTTACTCAACTAATTGAGCCTTGGTGCTTGTGGTGGCTCCATGACCATCTGCCACTCCACATCCACATTTGTGAGAAGATAGGTGAGGTTTTGAAAGCTCGGGCATATTTTGTGCAAACTACCACTACATACAATCAGCATGAATGGCCCTGAATAAGAACGGGAAATGTCAATATCCCTCGAAACCTCTGAGGGGGGAGCCCTGGGAAGAAGATTTAAAGAGTTGGACACAGTGTGGCTAACCAACAGTAATTAGGGCTGCAGGCCAAACACAGATGCCTTTCATACCCCATGGAACAAGGAGATTAAGTAAGCAATAACATTGCCTCTTATCAACCACATTATGATCTCTCACTATGCATCTGAAACATGATCGCTATGGAATGGAAACTGGAGCAAGACACTTATACCAACTATGAAAGAAAGAATGTAATGGTTGTGTACCATAATAATAATATCCCTCTGACACCGGAGAGTGGATTTTCATTGGAACCTCAGAAACTCTGAGAAGTATTAAAGTAAGGCACCACGTAACAATATAACTAGCGCTCACTGAGCCTGTGGGCATCCAGGCAGATGCCACGGTGTGGAAATGGGACCTCAAGCAGCTCTGAACTCAATGTTGCAGTGATTTGACACAACACTGCTACATCCAGGCACATAACCACCACTCTCTGGGGAATGTAAAGTACAAATGCCTGGAGCTGAAAATGGTTTTAGAAAGATAGTCATCCGATACAAGTAAACCACATTTAAGCGCTAACTAGCAAGCCTTAGGGAAAAAAAGAAACTGGAAAAGGATAACAGATATAGTTTTTCCACATCCACCAAATTGGTCAACTCGACTGACACAAAGACCACAAATGCTTGTGGATGCATACCACTGAAACACAGTCCCTGCCAGTGACTAGCCACTAACCATCAAATCGTAATAGCCAGATATTTGGTCTTAATGGCAGTTTTGTTACCATGCCATCATTCAGTGTGACATTGCATTCCTTGTGTTTTGTTTGGAAGGGGACATGTGTTTTTGCTCAAAGCAATCACTAATGACTTACATGTACATACAGTATGTGGCTGATCTGACGCCATTATCAGTCAACACTGGGGCTCCCTTAGCCAGCCACAATTAGCAGAAGTTATGCAATTTTGCAGAGAACCACAGTCAAAATTAAGAATGCATGCTGTGCAGGATGAAAAAATGAGGTCCCTCCACCATGTCTCCACCAAGACACCTCAGAGCGCTAAAGAAAGACTGGCTTAAATCAACCTATAGGGGCCCACAGCTATGGAAGAAGCAAATAACTTAATTAATCTTTTGAACTTTGACATTTCCTTTCTTTCTGGGTTTGGCTACTTCTTTTGAATACCACTGTGGCGTCACTCTGTGGTGGCGCAAGCCTTTACATTGTAGTCCTGACCACACAATAGCCACATCAAATCATCAATATTGTAGCAGTGGTTTCCCCGAAGCTGTACACACATCGTGTGTGTCTGTGTGTGTGTTCTTTCACAAGATAATCTTGCTGTGGTCTGAGTGGTAACCACTGGCACATGAGTGCATGGAAGCAGCAGCCAGCAGCTGTGTAAAACTGGGAAAGTTGTTTATGTGGTCAGAAAATAGTTGGCAAATACTGTGAAGGCATTCTAAGCAAACAGAGCATGGGAAATTCACTTTTTAAATTTTTTTCCCCAGTAATACCACCTAAAACAAATAATCTATGAGTATAGTTATGTTCAGAGATTTTGAAAAGCCTCAGAATAATCGATTGGGAATATCTTATTCATCATCTTTTGGAGTCTGATGTTATTGAGGGATTCAGATTTTCAATAGGATCAGCCCAGCTCATGTTGTCCTCATTTTTTATGTGAGGTTACTGCCAGCAATACCTACATGAATAACCAGAACATTGACTGCATGCAGGGAAATCAGTATATATCAGAGCAGTATGAAGGAAAAACTCTCTACTCTCTATTTAATGAAGCAGCTTTACCTTTGAAGGTCTGGTTGTTGCTGCATGTCCAAATCATGGTCTGTCCACATTATTACCTCTGATAGAGAGATTTAATTATCTCAATACTTAAAAAACAGTGTTGACTTGTTTACCAACTGAAAAATGTACTTGTTCCTGCAATTACTTTAATTAGCCTACACATGGGTGAACGACTGTTAAGTGAATAGTACAAGTCCTGGTACTCGGGATAGCTGATGCACTTGATAAATAAAAGTCTTTAAGTTATTGTGCCAGTTCTCCTGGATGGGAATGGAAACTAAGCAAGGCGAAATGAATCCATGAATCAAGGAAACAGGGGCAACTGCTGCTGTCCCCCATATCAAGATGTCTTTTACTTTTCGCTTTCATAACTCTTGAGACATTTAGACATTTATTACTCCCAGTCTCACTCTGCACCTACTATTATCATAATATAAAAACACATCACTCTTGCTCTCCCTTCTCCTTCTTGTGCCCTTGTGTGCGCACACAGCCACACACACATATTCAGAGGAACGGACACAAAGATAAACAGGTGTGTGCTCCTTTGTTCATGAATTTAGATATGTGTGTGTTGAATGCATGCCTTTATTACAACATACGATAAATGCCGCGAGCATACACATGAACACACAGGCTCCCTTTAACATGCATACAAGCACATATACCATACATAGGTGTACTGTCAGCACTCAACCAACAACCATTAGACACAGCATACATGCACACAGGAAGTAGAAGCAGCAGGGCGAAACATCAGAGATGCTTACAAGCAAAAACAGGAGAAAAGGACAGGAGGTGCAGAAAATTCCCCCTCCATCTTTTTGTCTGTCCTCTGCTGCATCACAATGTCAATTACCTCACTTTATCATCCGCTGACACATTAGACATTTAGCTTTAGCTCTACTATCCAGACCAACTTATAGCAGTAAATATTATAACATTGCATTATGCCAATGGTCTTACCAGTTCTGTAAGGTCAGATACTGTACAAACACTGAGGTCTATATAAAAGAGTTACATAAAAAAGTCTTCTTATGAAGATATTTTGATAATAAGTGTGAAAAAGACAATCATTATTATTAATAGTTAATTAATAGTTAATATTATTTTATTTTTTTAATAGCCACTGTGGTTGCAGTAGACAGAAAAGCAGCAAAAAACAATAAACGGAATTTTAGAAAATTAAAATAATTGCCCGATACACTGACTGATACAGACAGTGACATACAAACAAAAAAAGAATGAAAACCAAACAAACCTGTACATGCCTCTGTCTCTCAAGCACCGGTTTGATGTAACAGTGAGTAATAATACCATTTCTGTGCCAAGGGCAGGCACACGGTCCCAACATGTGTGTGTTTTAATAGCAACACATTAAAATAGAGCAGCTTTCATTCTCGGCTCAGGACACGTAGGGCTTTTGCTACCACAGGGGCCTCAGCAAAGAGACCTGATGCAACGTCCTATCAAGGTTTACGAGCCTTGGATCTCTGCAGGTTTTACACTCCTCATGAGCTGTAGAGATTACAATGTGTAGCTCAAAGAGGCTACGCTGCTTCTCTTTGCAGGTGATTTTAGAAGTGTAACACTGTAGGGAGTTTGATTAGAAGAGTTTCGTAGGGTTTTGTCGACTGTGATTTTTTTCCTTTAACAATGGTGATTCCGCTCTCTCAGCTTGCCTTTAAAAATTGCACACTAGCAAGATTAATTCTAGGTATTTTAGCATTTGAAAACCTCTCATAGTTTAAATGTTGCAGGAGTCATCCAACATAAAAGTGAGCCGAAGCGAAGAACTGAAGTAGCTTTAGAAAATGGTATTTTATTCTTCTTGACTGCAAAATAAGCAAAATAAGCAATGGGGAAACGACCTTGACCTTGTGGCATTTTGTTTGACCAAAGCAGACAAGTCAGGGGTCATGCTATTTTCCATCACCTGTCAATGTAGCATCAAGTTCTATGTTTTGCAGCATGAGCTTGTGTGTGAAAGGAAGAATCAGCACTCACTCCTGCAAAGCACTCTAATTGATGTTAACTGCAAAAGTAGGTTTTTTTTATAGTGTTTTTCTGAGTGGGTGAATTTGTGTGGGACAGACTTAAAAAAGACAGAATACTTTTTAAATGTGAGTAAGTATACTACTATGAGCAGAGCGGTTTAGAAACCAATATCAGAGTAATTCTCTCTCATATGCACATAAACAGAAAATCTGTATGATCCTGCAAACACAGACATGAAAACATTTCACATGCAGTGTGTGGTGAGTGTTTGTGTGTCCCACATATGCAGTCATACCGAGAAAGGCAAACACACAACCAAAACTTACCTTGGTGATCTTTGGGTGGGTGCAGCGGCTGTTACCAGAGGTGGCGTGCATCCACCCTCCACCTTCAGCCAGCTGTAGCGGGAGGTGGGAGTTTCCTCCGCCGGTGCATTCCTGTCTGAGGGAGCACTTCTTGTCCTGGATGCACCAGCCACATTCAAACCTGGGGTCAGCCTTCAGGCACATCCCACAGCTGTCCCGCAACGCTCTGCACTTGTACAGGTGGGCTGGTGGACAGACAGAAACGGGGGAGAGGTGATAGATGAAGTGATACAAACCTTATTCAGTCAGTCAGACATTTCTGTGTCTGAACGCAAAGTGCAAAGGACCAGCATAAATGTATGTTAACCACGTCACGTGACAGCTAAAACCTTCAGCAGGTGATTATTACCCCTCTGAGGCTGTGACGATGAGAAAATAACTGTTTCAACAGACAAATAATTTTAAAAAAAACATGAACAAACGACCTAGAGGGATATTACAGAAATTAATTCAACAGGTAATGCCTTCTGACGCCAGCAGGGAATTGATAATTTGTTGTGAATAAAACCATTCCCTCAACTCTGCAGAGTGGAAAAAAGTCATTAAAAAGTAGGAAAAAAAGATAAATAAATAAAAAGATAAATAAATTATTAAAATCTCCAAGACCTGAGAAGTTAGGGGAGAGGGAGATGAAAGCAAACAGGGAAGAGGGGGAGGATAAATTTTAGCTGCGCTTGTTAACAAAGCAGCAACAAGAATTGTTATGAATTTAAAGATGGTGAGGCCTCGCGAGACTGAGAGAATCAGAGGGAAGAGCAAGAAAGAGTGAGAGAGGATGAGAGCAAATGAGAGGCAGAGAGAGCGAGAGAAAAAGGGACCATAAACAGAGTCTGGGAAACATACATGCAAACAAGAGAGCAAAATATACACCTGAATGGTTAAATTCTTTTGATTTTCTTTCTTACCATTCATCATCTGTTAATCTCTATCATAATTATGTTAGTTCGTACTCTTTTGCTAATCCCTGCAGACAGGTTTGTTTGCCGTCACACCAGTTAAACAGATTTGAAATGAAATAAAGTGGAAAAACAGGGGGAAAAAAACAGTGCCACAAAGCGTGCATGAATCTCCTCCTTCCACCTCCTCCACCTCCTCCTCGGCAGACATACGGCGGCCGGACTTCAAAGCGAGCTTCTTTTGGATCCATCTGCCCGCCTCGGCCTTCCGTTCGCCCTAATCTGATTAGCCACGGCTCAGTTTAAAAGTAGCGCAACGCTAATTAATCTGAACCAAATGAATGATTTAATTAACATTAACATCTCCACTTTACACCAGGGCAAAACCGGGTCAGCGCCGCTCGGCTCTGCCTCAGACGGATAATGCAGCTCCGATTCAGAACAAGAAAAGACAGGGATGGAGCGGGGAGGGATTAATAGAGGATGGAGGGAAAAGGGAGGAGAAAAGGAGGAGAAGGTCTTTATGAGATTTATGAGTGAGGACGCTTTTATAATGCATGCTTTAAAGGAGTTTTAGACCTTCAATACTAAGCACTGAATTGAACTCATATAATCATAATGGATATCCTTTGAGGCTTAAGAACAAAATAACAATAATATATCTATTGGGGAGAGATAGTGGTTGTTGAGTCATACAAATTACTCATTCCTAACATGGCCAGCTGTTTCAGTAGTCTGTATTTGGCTCCTTTTGAGGAACCCTCCATTGGCCTGGGATGCTGCCTGCATAAATTCCTTGCCACTGACAAAGTCAAGGAGCAAGTACCACTTACTTATAGTCATAACAACAGGAACGTACTTTTTCAAGTTCACACTCACACACACACACACACAGACACACACTCACTCTCTCTCTCTCTCTCTCTCTCTCTCACACACACACACACAGACGCACACTCACTCTCTCTCTCTCTCTCACACACACACAGACACACACTGCCTCTAAAATCATCAGATTTTACCCTCCAAAACTCTCAGAGCTCCACACCACCCTGTCAGAGGTGCAACGCTAACTGTTGCACACATCCCTGGGGCCTGTCACATGTTAGAACTATCTTACTGTAAAAAAATACAAACTCATATCAGAAAGATGAATGTCAAAAGCCTTGTGATGAGTTTTATTCAAAGTCATACAGATAATGGACCTTTACAAAAACCACAAGAGTCCCCCAAATTTCCTCATAGGTCGCTGCTCCACTCAGCGGTGAGCTGTGTATCAACAGTGAACAAGAAGCTGGGATGAGGTTCATCCATCTTGCTGTATTGCAATCCCATCTCCTGTCTCAACGTATATGTACTGGAGCTAAAAGTCAGTCTTTTCTGTCTGTGGAAGATGCAAAAATCCTAATTCACTCTTTGTTGCATCCAGACTAATATTTTGCTTTCAAGTCTGCCACATGCTAGTCCAAATTTTTCGAATGTTTCTGACTGCTGCAGCAAGAATTTGAACTAGAGTTAAAAACTATATACTTCAGCAATCTTAATTTCCTTTCTTTCACTGTCTGCCAATGTCAGATCAGACTTTAAAATGCTTCGGATGACATATAAAACCCTAACCTGGCAGGACCCTTCATACCTGTCTGATCTCCTTAAACCTTACATTATTATATGCTCTGTGCTCTCTACAGAGTTCTCAAGTAGTCAGCGAGCTGCAGGGCTTTCCCCCATCGTGGCCTCTTCCCCTGGAAACAACCTCCCTCCTGACATCCGACTGTCTCACTTTCAGTTTGTGGCTTATTGTTTGATGAATCCCGGCCTTGCCCTGTGATAGACTGGGGACCTGTCCAGGGTGTACCCCGCCCTCACCTGGGTCCCAGATGAGTGGTCCTGAAAATGGATGGATGGCCTTCAGGCCTGATACTTGTTACCATTCTGACAATTGTGGGTCAGACTCCGACTCACTAAATCAGTTACACCTCGAACATACAGTATAATCCACATTATCCTGCAGATTAGATTACTGTAACCTCTCTGAAAACCACTGCCTCACTCTAACTCTGAGTGCATCTCTCTCTCTCTCTCTCTTCTCTTTCTTGTGGTATTTCAATCGCTCTCTCTTTCTCTCTCTCTTGTGTAGTTCTGTTCTTTCTGTCCTGCTGTTACTCACTGCAGGTATTTCTGCCTCCGGAGCTGTAGAGTGTAGATCTATGATTGCAAGCTTCCCATACTGCCCCTGTGATCCTAACAAATACTTTATTATTATTGTCATTATTATCATTAATAAAATTACTACTGTTACCATAACTTTCACTTTACGTCTCTTTGTGGAGCTTGTATCATGCTACATTTGCTTGACTGCTCTCTCTCTCTCTCTCTCAGCAGTTGGCCACCAACCCTGAGGCTGGTTCTGATGGAAGTGGGCAGTATGGTGGGCATTGTTTGGCCTCTGTTAATATTTTCAACATAACAATATTTAAATTAAAGAGTTTGGTGTAGACTGGCTCTACAGTGGGGAAAATAAGTATTTGATACACTGCAGATCTTGCAAGTTTTCCCACTTACAAAGAATGGAGAGGTCTGTAATTTTTATTGTAGGTACACTTCAACTGTGAGAGACAGAATCTAAAATAAATCCAGAAAAACAAATTGTATGATTTTTAAATAATTAATTTGCATTTTATTGCATGAAATAAGTATTTGATCACTTACCAACCAGAAAGAATCCTGGCTCTCACAGACTTGTTAGTTTGTCTTTAAGAAGCCCTCCTATTCTCCACTCATTACCTGTATTAATTGTACCTGTTTGAATTTGTCACCTGTATAAAAGACACCCATTCCACACACTAAATCCATCAGACTCCAACCTCTCCAACATGGGCAAGACCAAAGAGCTGTCTAAGGAGACCAGAGACAAAACTGTAGACCTGCACAAGGCTGGGATGTGCTACAGGACAATAGGCAAGCAGCTTGGTGAGAAAGCAACAACTGTTGGTGCAATTATTAGAAAATGGAGTTTTCTCACAGTTGAAGTGTACCTACGATAAAAATTACAGACCTCTCCATTCTTTCTAAGTGGGAAAACTTGCAGGATCTACAGTGTATCATATACTTATTTTCCCCACTGTATATGAACAGTTCCCTGAGATCACTTCTTTAATGATGCAGCCCAATATGACTCACTTGATTTAAAAAAAAAAAGTACAAGTTTGCTTGGCAGAGACTACACACAATTTCTGTACATACATATGTTTAAAATTTTAGCTGGAATAAAAAACGTTCACTCTGGCATAAGTGAATCAGACCAAATGGTTAAATACCCTGAAATGTAATTTAACCTCATTTTACAAATACAATTTAGTACAAACTTATACAACAGTATTATATAAAAACTTTATATCTAAAATGTTTTATGAAATGCATAAATGTAAAACTGTGGTGCACATAATTACTTGACTCTTTAAATAAATGCTAATCGGCCCGTGTCTAATTGGGAAAATTCATCAAATCTATAGTTAAGAAAACAGAATATGATCCAGCTATTTGATTGTAGGGGAGTGAGACTTATTTTGTTGTGACAGCTACAGTGCTTCCCAGCACATGTTAAACACAGGATGTTTGATCCCCTGAGAGGATCGTCCGGCTCAGACCAACAGAAGAGCTTGAAGGAGCACATTTTAAACAAAATTACACTGGCAGACGAATTAGGTCATGACCGATAAGCAACTAATTTCCAAGCAATCTGCAAATTGAACCGCGTGTCTGACATTTATCAAAATGAGGTCAGATACAGCACAAAGGATGTGAGATTAAAAATGTGCATGTGGGCCTTTTTTAAGACTGAAATGGAAAGTGAATGGACTAGGAGAAAAATAGAAGGAAGGGTTAGTTAATCTGGCTCGAGACATGCAAATTCAGAGCAAAAGACTTTATGACACACTTGAGAGCAAGACTTATATTATCTTGTGTAATGGGACGTCTAAAATCATTAGCCTCCACCACCCAATATATTACACTTGATAAAGAATTTAGGATTGGTAATTGTTTTCCACTTCATGCACAAATAGCGATTAAAAATAATAAATGCCATCCCTCCATGTCGCTTTCTGTTTTTCTTTATCAATCCCTTCGTTCTCATCTACCCCCCGCCATTACATGAAGCATTTATCAACCTGTCATCCCCCCGTCTTTTTTCCTCTTCATCCTTTCTTTCTGCCTATCACCTTCTCCATTTGTTTATCTTCCTCTCCAACACCCATCCCCGATTAATTTCTGTGTTGGATGTTTGTTTGCTATCACTGCCATCCATCAATCAGTCCCTCTGCCCTCTTTTAACCACCCCCCACCACCCCCTTTTCCGAGACAAGAATAGTGTCTTTCCAAACGGATGGTACACTTTCACCTTCCTCCCTGATGGCTGTCAAAAATGAAATTACAGATTTTGCACGAAGTGGAAAACTGCACACGGTGATGCTGCTTCACAGAAAATCATTACTGTCAGATAAACAAGCAGGACCGCCTCAAAGTTCTTGCTGAGCGACAAAAAGAAAATGCTCTACCTTGAATGTTGAATGGGTTGTCGATGACAAAGTTTCCATTCCACACCACGGAGAGGTCAACGGGGAGGTCACTGATGTCACTGCCCTCGTAGTCGTACTGAGAGAGACAGAGAAACAGACAGACAAGGAGTGGGTGTGTGAAAATTGCTGATTTATAACGGATTCAATGCAAATTGGGAGTTGTATGAGATATTCTTCCATTTGCATAGTGATTCGCCCCAGCCTGTTCACTGCAGACAGGGATACAGCCCAAGCATGAACGCGTGCATAAATCCATATTCTCCAAAACAGGCATATTTCATAAATACACACAGAGAAATAACAGATGGGTTACAGTTGAATGGGCATGGCTGAGTGGAGACGGGGCTGGGAAGGGAGAAGGGTGGGTGAAGAGAGGAGGACGGAGGCAGGAAGGGACAGGACAGGTGACGAGAGGAAAATGGGGGAAAAGGATGAGGAGAAGAGAAGAAGAAGAAGGAGAAGGGGAGGGCGATGCTGCAAGCAGGCAGTGACCGGACACTGGCAGATGTGTGAGAGGGCCTTATTCATTTACACATGAGTTAAGTGGTGGGATGAGGCTAAGGGAGAGATAAGATACGGAGTAGCGTAAAGTGAAACTGGCATTTCCAATTTGCTCCCTGACACACTGGATTTGGCAGACACGGTTCGACCATCCCTTATGGGCAACAGGGCCTGAGACAGACACACACACACACTTGATGAAGTCAAAACTTTTCTAAACTCTGCTCTGATCCAGCATCGAGACTCACATACCAAACATATTCACACATCATATACTGTATAATGATGATGATGACGATGTCCTGTGTTTTTTTCACACACGGGTGGGCACCATTACCATCCTAATCTTGATAAAAACACATTGCTGCTGCTTTGATTAATTTGTTACTCAGACTTGTATTGCAATGGTAAAACTGGTGGTAATAGAAAGGAATAAAAAATGATGGGACTGCATGTGTTTGTGTTTCAGCAAAGTAGATACAATAACTATTGGAATATAATCTAAAAACATGAATATCTCAGATGTGGACACTTTTGGTTTGGCCTAGAGTATAAAGGAGAAGGCAATGAAATTAAAAAAAGACAAATAACAAAAAATAACATAGAGAAGAGGACAAAGAAAAAAAGGAGGCATTGTAAACTGACACGGAGGAAGGGATGTGGGAAGTCCGGATCTCTACTGAGAGAGTAAGAAGTTGAGAGCAGAACAAGGCCAAAGAAACCACAGGATTCTGGGAGGTCAGCGGCTCCAGAGCAGAGGGATTCATCCAAAACACCGTTTTGTCACAAAGGAAATGCTGATTGGTCGTATTCCCTTCCCACTAGTTCAGTGTGACTCTAATCCATCACACATGAGGTAGGCTGTTGACTTTATTAGCATCACTATTACATCCCACTGGCTAAAGGCCTGTGTATGGCAGCTAGCAGCTCCAGTGAAACCACGGGACTCACACACACACACACACACAAGCCCACATTATACTCCTCTTCTCTCTGTGGCGTGGCCCCCATTAAACTTTAAGGGTTTCCACTTGTTTGCCATCACCAAAACACTGGGCAAGCTTGTTCTCTTGTCAGTCCCTGCCCACCCCGCTGCCTGCCGCATCATGCTTTATTCATAGTGTCACATGGTTTAAAACGCCGACACAAAACCACACTGGTGACACCGCGACACCGTGCCACCAGTCACACTGAGCATCACCCACTGTCTGCCTCGCTTCCTGGGGGACTCCGCGGAGTAAAGGACAAACTGGAGGCTGACTGGATGTTGACAAAAATTCAGGAGAGGGACAAAGAAGAAGCAGAAGAAGGATTTTAGGAAGGAAGCTGAAACCACTTCTGACCAGACCCACAGGTGTCAAATGGAACTCCTGTATTAGCATGCTAAGGTTGGCTAAAATAGCAAACAAAGGCTGAGGCTGATGGAGATGACATTAGATTTTCAGCTACTTGGTCATGAACCAAAGTGTTGGACGTTCTGAAATTTTGGCCTGATGATGGCGTAAAGCACATGAGTCTGAGGATCACCTGTGTTATTACAATTGATCCTGAGTGGTAGAAAATTGCATGGTCTAAATGAGACCAAAGTTTAGAGCTTAATTCCAAAATTAGACAGTCATCTTTTGAAAATGTCAGACAATGTGATTACAAGTGCTGGTAAAATGATATCTAATCACACTGCCACAGCCATTACTTCTATTTGAACCTCACTTTTACAAGATGGCAACATTTTTAAGGATCTCATATTGAGTGATGACTATCACAGGATAAAATGCTTTGAGGATATCTTTAACCTTTGGGATAAGCAGTTATGCTGAAGGAGCTGGGTTGGTCTTTGCAATGCAAAAATCTTCACTGGAAGGTGTTGTGCTTAACGTAGAGGTGGCTGTGTGCCCAATCCTTTTTGATCTTAACACCACAGTCACCAACAGCAAGTTTTGGCTCCAAATGTCACACAGCAGGACGTTATGGCAGATCTTGCATACGGGCCATTCTCAGGCTTGTACTCAGATAATTTCTGCGTCCATCTTGCAGTACCTTAGGGGGGAGTGTGACCCAAACACATGAAAAGCAATGTATTGTAAACTAACTCCATCCTAAATAAAATAAAATGGCTGCCCCCCCAAAAAAAAAAAAAAACAAAACAAAAACCAAACAAACAAAACAACAATTACAGAAAACCATTCTAGCATCACCTTAGTCTTGTTTTGACTCACAGGCTAAGAACAACTGAATGCTTTACCTAAAATCATCCTTTTTAATGAGGGACTGTGGCTGTCTTTTGTTTTGATGATTTATTATCCATGCCTGTGGTTTCCACATTTCCTGCATTTAATTATGCTTTTTTGGTCTCTTAGCCGTGCCGCTCTGCATTACCTCTTTGGCCTTCATGAAGGATTTCTTCCATACTGGGCATTCCTCGGCTCTACTGGAGAGTAGATGTTTGGCTTTTGGTCCCACTGGCCTGCAGCTTATTTCAATGACTGATTATAGCTACAGCATGTCAGGCATGGCTTTGTCCTCAAGAAACTGCGATTGCTCCTGTTATTGAATCTAGTAGCTGGTGACTAGCAGCGTTGTGCTAACTCTTGGTAAAAGCTTTGATCTTTAAGTTAAGGCACCAGTACTGTTAAAACTGGTGGAACCCTGCAGGTGAAAGTTGCAACTCCCCCACCCCCCCACTGAGAGGCCCCTCTGCTGGCCTGCTGTCCTGACTTCCCTCCCCTGAGCGCCCAGAGCTGCTGGAGATGAGTAATCAGACTCATTACTGAAGCCTCTGGCCAGCTCCTCCATGTCACTGCATGTAATTAATCTACCTGAGCCAACTCATAGAGTACCCCCCCACCCCCAAGGGAGGAGAGGAGAGGAGAGGAAAGGAGAGGAGAAGAGTTAGGTGGAGGGTAGGAGCAAAAGAGGAGGACACAGTAGAGGAAAGTTGAGTGGATGAAAGTGGAGGACAGCTAAAGAGGAGATAAGGGAAAAGTGAGAGGAGTGGAATTAGGAGAGGAGAAAAGGAGATTAGGACAGCAACAGAGGGCAAAGAGGAAAATGAGGAGAGGCAGTAAAGGATGACAAGAAGAGGAAAAGAGGTACAGGAGAGACAGAGAGCAGGAGAGAAGAGCACTTGGGACAAGGCAAAGAGTGAGGGGACAGTAGGAGGAAGGAGAGTTTAAACAAGGAGGAGATAAGGCAGAGGAGAGAAGAGAGAGGAGGAGGAGGGGAATTGAAACGGGACAAGGGAGGGAGGGGAGGTGACAAGAGGAGAAAAAAGGAGAGGGAGGGGAGGAGGTGTAAAAAGTACAAGGTGAGCACAAAGCCGTCCCTGGCCTCATTACAGTAACACACCAGCCTGGCTCGGGTTCATTCGTTATCTGCTGCTGCACTCGTTTATTCTCCCGCTACATGAATCGCCTCTATGGATTGCATGTCTCCATGGACTGTATGAATAGATATGGCCAGTGTGTGTGTGCGCACATGCCTGGATATCTGAACTGAAAACTGCCAGTGTTAACAAAACAGAGCAGCTGGCTTCTGAGGGAAGAAGCAGAAAAAAATGGGAGGTGTGTGCACATGTGTGCGCGTCCATGTGCAGGTCACCCTCGTGTAATTAGTCATGTTGAAGGATAGTGTGTGTTATAAAATACACTGCTAACACACACACTTCCACACACACATACACACACACACACACACACACAAGTCCCCCATTTCAGTTCAATGGGGCTTTATTAAATGAAATGCTTATTGTACTTGTTTTGTGTAAGCAATAAAGCAGATACCTTACACACGCAAATGAATGAATACATTAAAAATTGCAAATAACAATTCTTCACACTTCAGCTGACACTGTAATTTTTGCACTTTCCAATTATGTGCGTTGTTTGGTTGTCATTTAGACATTGGTGATTCCCTGTAATAAGCACATGCAAGAACAAAAACAAATTAGCATTAACAAATGTGTTTTGCAAGAACTGTAATGCCATCCTGATTGCACATCATTTATATGGGACATATCTGCAAACTCTTCAGTCTTAAGTACCAGTACAACACAGGACTGACTCCCTGTGTGCAGTGTCTAAGTTGCAAGGTTTTCATTTTTTTATTTCAACTTAGTGCTGGAAATTAGGGTAAGAGGGCGGTGACATGCACTGATTACACGATCATCATGTTTCGTGTGGACTGGCTAAGTTGCTGTTGGCAATGTGCTTTCTAACATACGTACATCTACTCCTGTGTGTGAGCGTGTGTGTGTGTATAATACGGAGCATGTTGGTGAAAGTTCGGAAAAGTCTAGACTACTGCCAAGTGGAGACCGATTTGTGGACTGTGAACACACAGACACGCACGCAGAGTCTGTCGTCCATCCAAAATTTACTGTGCTGCTCGCAAGTGTGCCAGATGCATGGACTTACAGTGGGAAGTTCATACACACACACATACACAGGCAGCCTATCACAGCCTATGTGTGTGAGTGTAATAAATCATGTAAAGCAGGCTGCTGGTTGTTGCTGATGCTACAGTCTCCGTCTGCTCCACATGATTAGGAAGAGGTTCATGTGGAGAATCTCCATATGTCTGCTTCACATTGGGCTCCCAAACCCCTGGGGAGGATGTGTGTGTGAGTTTGTCCACGCACAAACCAGTCAGTATTCATGCAGCTTGCGTGCACCCTTTTTCAGTGTGTGTGTGCATGCCAGTGTGTGTTTTCCTGTGAGCATCCCCCCGTGCATCCATGCATACTTTGGCGTCCCTGGTGTATTTGCGTATGCAAGTTCAATGTTTCAGTGTTTGCCGATGGGGCTAAATAATGCACAAAGAGACAGTAAGATGGAATGGATGAGTGTACATCTACTGCTGGCTAATTTTCTCTGTGATTTATTACACTCTACTGTCCCAGCCACAGCCAGCTGTGATACATATACACACACTTGTCTACTGAGAATACTGAATACAATGGTTCCCCGTGTGCAGGTTCACAATCATGGCTGGATCTTCAACTGTATGAGTTGAGCCTCTGTATTAACTCTTTCACTTATGTTTCTCCTGAAAATAAACTAATTATTACGTATGAGAAAGTCAATACTAATTGGACAGAGGCATTGCAAACCTGAGTTGCAAAACCATACCATTAATATTTTAATTGCTAAATGTGGGTAAAATTATATTACACTATGACTATGTATAATACGACTGGGTTGTTAGTTATGAGGAAGCCACGGAGAATAATCACCTCTGTCTCTCAGTTCTACATGATATTGTAGCATCGTTCAGTTCATTGTTTCGGTTTTCATCCCCACAACTTGCCTTTTTTTGGTTCCCTCTTACTGCACTCATAAGTTTTTTTGTCTTTTTCCATATGCAGGCATTTTCTTTTTGCCAAGAGCTGAGCTATACACTACAAACAAACAAACCAACACTTAAATGGTGCTTTAAAAGTGCACTTTTAAAGTGTGACTTAGTATTGCACTTTGATTAAGTGGGGCGACTCACAAGAGACACATTTAAAAAAGACTGGTGGGAGTCCCACATATCCTGATTTGTAGTCCCTGGTTCGGATGCTTTAAAAGACCATGGATCCTATACTTCCCATAATGCACCTTGATACAGCCTTACACTGCATCATGAAAAACAAAACATTGATTACATCATTGGAACCAACATTTTACAGTTGCATTTACAGTTATCAATATGAACATAGTGACTGAGAAAATACCCTTAAACAGCAGGAAAAATACAGGCAAAAATCTACAACATAATATCAATCAGCAAGATAAGAATCTGTGAGGTCATACACTGGCACTGGTATGGTTTTTTTGATTGCTCAAAGGCATCTTCACCAGTACTTGTTGAGTGGAAAGGTGTGAACCTTTTTACTTTTCCCAAACGAGTTCAAGCATGTGACACAGATTTGCTGTGTTAACTTGCCTGACTACTGTAGTGTGCAGGACACCTGAACGGGTGCATCTGAAAGCCCTCACTGCACATTACACTGTAGGCCGTTCCCTACTGTCCCCACTGTCCTTCCACCTTCTCTTGTTCGAGTCAATATCAGCACTTTCACTTTTGCAGGGATAATGATTTCCTTTTCTTTCAGCATCACTTCCTCAGACATGCACATCTTTTATATTCCACATGCATTCTCTCTCCATCTGTTTCTCCCTTGTTTGTTTATTTCCCCTAGCCTGCTCGTAGAGCTTAGTCTCCCCCCCGCCTCTGTTCTTTTCATTCTTCTCATTCTCTCTTCCCCTTTCCTTTTCCTCCATCCCACTCTTTGTTGCATCGTCATTGTCTGTTCCTTATTCCCTCACCTCCTCTTTGGCTCTGTCTTTCTTCCGCCTTTTTTTTTTTGCTTCCCTCTTGTCTGTTTTAGTCATTTGCCAGGTGTGTGTGTGTGTGTGTCTTTGTGAGTGTGTGCTTGTGTCCGTCAGTCTACTACACCACTGCAATTCATCATCATTTTATCTACAGCTCCCGTAATTGGATCTTATCACAGTCCCACCTGACGAGGAGAGGGGGTGGCGGGGGATGGAGAGAAGGTTTCCTCCTTCACAACACCACATGGATGTGCACATGTGAGCCAGACACACACACACACACACACACACACACACTTCGGCCCCTCATGTCTAGCTTAATCACCAGCTGCAAAGCTGTGTTGAGGCCTGTGCATTCACTATTTTCCCTGCCTCCTGCAGAGAGAACATCGTGACTTTACAAAACAGCAAAGCACACTGAGGAATGAAAAAAAAATTAATGTTTGCGCATATATATTTGTTTATCCATTTGGTTTTGCCAGTGAATCAGAGATTTGCTGAGGAAGGTCTCTGTCCTCCAGCATCAGCAACTCTCAGCAGCAGTACTGGTGTAGTAATGAGTGCATGTGAGCGTATCAGACACTAGGGATGCTATTTCTTGGAGTCAACGCTGGTGTTTGGAGGAGTGGGAGGCTGCACTTAAAATCCAGAGAGATTGAATGCAAATACCTAACACACAGCTGTGGTCTTGAAGTAATGTGTTGTTTTTCTGCATAAGACTTTGTAGAGGAACTGGTGGAAGTCAGGACTTACTTCTTTGCATATTTGAGGGATGTGGGCTAATTATATAGTAAATGCCAGAATTCATTAAACAAAGGAACAGTTCTTCTGAATTTGACCAGTTTATTCAAATATCCAACCTGATGTACAGCAAAAACTATTTTTATAGCTCACTCTCTATTCAATTGGCTTTTAAGTATCCAGGTAACTGAGGACAATCCTGACAAAAGGAAAAAAACCTGTAATAATAACCTAAAAAGTCAATTCTAACATGCAGCAATTACAGAGACACAAGTGACTAAATATGCACAAATTACCTTTCCAAAGCACAAAAGAACTGTATGAGCCATCATTTCAGTTTGGAAATCAACTTCAATAATGTCCCCAGAACTATTTTTCCTGTCAGCCACTGACATCAGAGGCAGAACAACTTCACAAAGCTAAAACTCAATCTTTCCCTTTGTGGGGAGGAAGTGGGTGACTGGGTAAAGTTCAAAAACAGTGAGTGGCCACAAATCAGCCATGTGTTCTGGGCCCAGTGGTAATGCAGCAGCCGGCTAAATGTGACCCGTAGCCCCTGACAAGTGTGTGACAGGCTGAAGAAAGAGGCAGCCAGCGAAGCCACACATCGGCTCCGCTACCTTTTTAAACTGCGAGGACCGGCCATAAGACCTGCATCACCACAAGTGAGTGCTGCGGTGAGCAGCTCGCATGTTAATCATAGGACTTGTTAAGTAAGTCATAAATGGCATCAGTAAAATGCCTCCCCTCTGTCTCATGCCCTGATTGGAGCTGAGGAAATTAACATTGCTGAAATGGTCACTGCCTATTAGCGTGGACAGTTTGATTGAGCGGCTAAGAGGCAGGAATGAGGAGTGGGAGTGAAAAGAGAGCGGCTTTGCGACAGGCGGTCCCTGCGGCCATATGCCTCGGTTTTAGGTCTGTACCATGCCAGTCCATTACTGCTGCTTTCAGTCCTATTCAGTCAGTTCACTGTCCTGAATATAGCTCTTTCTGACAGATTAAACAGCTGTGGTTGGTCAGCACAGTGAAGTATTTGATTAAGATTGGCTGAGATATCAATCATTCAATAACAAGCCCCTTACACAAAATACTAACTCGTATTTATAAGGTCAGCTATGCTGCTGTAATTTAACTGTGTGCCCATTTGTTTTGGACTCACCGTGGTCTTCTGACACTGTATGCTGGTGCTGTTGAACCGCAGAGCCGGGACATTGTGCATGTTGCCCTGGATGTGGAAGATACACTCGTAGTTCCTCTGTCCAGACTGAGGCTGTGGCAGATTCTGGGCCAGCAGGGTGATTGGCCTCATAACTCCAGCAGGAATGTAAATCTGGGTGGAGGGTAGGATCTGAGGACACTCCTGGAAATGAGAAACATGAGAGGAAAGAGATTGAGAAGTGATTGGGAAAGAAAGATGGAGATCTCAAGTGGGATGCAGATGTGGGTGGACAGAATTATGTTGCTGGATGGAATAAAGAAAATCTTCCCCAGATCCAATGCATTCCAAGACACATTAAAAGTCTGACTTATTCATGTGATATGTAAGAAATGTGAATCAGAAATGAACCAAATGCATTTTGGTATCATGACCTTGCAAAATTCTCTTCCATCCATAATTATCTATCTTCCTTTTCCCACCAAGAGTACCCAGCCATGTCAGATGCTGTTCGAGATGCATTTCAGCCCACTTTTGTCCCCATGGTGGCAAATGTTTTGAGAATCAACCAGCCTAAATCCTCCACTCACAAATTATCACCACTCCTGAGGATCAACTCTTGTCCTATTAATGAGACATTGCAGATTGAATGTGGCAGCTGAGTACACGTCATTTTGGAATCGACCCCTTCTCCATTTTAACGAGGCCGTTATGGATTTTAGTCTTTTTTTTTGCTCCTAAAAGAATGCACTACAGGATAATCTAATTCTTTCAGCGTGGACAAAAAAGGAGAGCCTGAGGCAGCATCTCAGGAACATTGACAGTGTTAATTCGACCATGCTGCACTGTAAAACAGCTCCAGGGATTAGGATTAGAGAGGGAGATGACTGAGGGGTCAGCACTTCCATTCAGCCATTCCTCACTGCTCTTCAATCAATAAAAATTTGGCTTGTGCAGAAGCTTTGCACCATATTAGCTGAAGCTAAATAATTGAAATCCGACAGTGGTTTTTTTTCCCCAGCCCTAAGTAAATCAAAAGACAATATGCAGCTGTCAGCAGGAATCCATGCTACATCACTGCTCATGTTCTACAATTAATATGTATTTTAACTGTTTTCAACCAGTTAAATAAATGAGATTCAGTTACATCATATTTGTGTCACATTGTGTGTCCTAGTATGTTGACTTAACATCACGATAAAAGAGTCCCGGCCAGCTGCTTGATTTGTGTTGATTTACTGATAATTGCTGCAGCTTTTGTTTGGGGGGAAACCCTAATTAATATCAGGTCTTACTAAAAGGTTGGGACTTTTGATGATATATTCTGCAGTGTAAGTGCTTATGAAAAGCCTCTGCAATACCATAAAATCTGTAATTGCCACTGAAGTAGTTATATCCACTAATACATGTTTGATGTTCATCTGGAGATGTGGTAAACAATCATAAAGGCCATACAAATACCAAACTAGAACTTATAAATTAAGTCATATCCCCTTTAAGCGCCATTAAGCAAACTATAATTTTGCTATTAGGATAGCAATCGTTTATATCTGCAATGATAAATCAGTGGCAGCTGCATTCTATTTAATCAGGAATGACTAAAGTTAAACCACAGCAGCAGCAGCAGCCGCACACTCTGCAGTATAATCTCTGTACAAGTTCGCTCTGTGCTGAGGCACTGTGTAATGGAGCATCAGTAATGACTTGCAGATTGGCCTGGGAACGGCAGAGAGTATGTGGAGGGGGAGAGAGAGCTTTGGACATAATGGCACCTGGAGACACCTCCAACTCCCTTCACTATAATACAGCGCGCTCCTGCAGCCGGAGGTGATCACACCGATGCCATATGGGAAGATACAGGTTGGAATGGTAAAAAGATTTGAACTTTATATATCACTACGGACACTGAAAAAAGAAAGATTAAAAAAGTTTTTTAAATCCATCGTTCCACATACTTGCAGTTCAAAAAGGAGATGAAAAATAGTCTTGTATTGGCCACACCTCTCTTCACAGTGCTGTGTCTGTGTGTCTGACTTGGACCCATTATAAGGGAAAAAACACTCTCATGTATTTGTATTTCTTTAAAAGCCCTGGATGCAGCGAGGATGCACCTTGTTTTGGTGGAATAGAAACAAATTTGGTGGAGAGATGGCGACATTAAAATAGCTAATGCTTCACAACAGAAAACTCCACAAAAAACATATGTCGACTGCATGATACAACTTTTACAAATATAAGTGACAAACAAAATTTGATAATCGGTACCATAAAATTGAAGCCCTCAGGCCTGCCTATACTTTAGCTGTGGTGGAGCTCTCTGGAATCATTGAAACCAGAGATGACTTGCTAGCTGTATGTGGCTCTTGCTGAAATGTATGTAACCAATATCACAGAGGCTCATGTGAAGAGGCTGCAATGATGAAAACATGTGGCAAAAGAGTTTCAACAAACTGATGAAGGTCATGTAGGTCACAGAGGTAGCTGTTGCTGTTTCTACAATGAAGACTGAAACTTGCAGACAGTGGAGGAGGAGGAGAATGTCGTGAGAAATTTGCAGCCATTGGCTGGCTTACACTTACAGTCTACATCTGGTACACAGGCAGGAACACACACGCCAACTTTATGATATAGAAAATAAGACAAAGCCATTATTAATTTCATGATGAGTTGTTGAGATGCTCCCGTCCAACAAAAATAAAAAAACCATCACATTTTGTCAATAAGCTCCACAGGAGAGAATTGAGGAAAGGGAGGCAGAGAAGAGATTAAATCAATGCCAGCAAACCGAGTGAAGCAGATTGTCAATTAGTGAGGCCAACAGTTAAAGTTTAAAGTATTCACAGATGGCAACAGACCACTAATGAACTGCTTGCAGCCTCTAATAAAATGGAAAACAGGACTAAAAATGCCCGGACAGGAAAAGGCAAAATATGTGTGTTTGTGTGTGTGTGTGTGTGTGTGTGTGTGTGTGTGTGTGCATGCATGACTACACGCTGCCTCAGATTGCAGTAGTAGCAGAGAATTTAGTGTAAAGTAGCAGTCATTGTTAATGTAGGAATGACCAGGCTCAAACATCTGCTCCAACTGTGGCACAGAAATCCCAACTACTGCACAAACACAGCCGCACGGATCACACAGGCATCAGTCAGGATCAAAAGCAAGACATCCCATCCCCCTGAGGAATAAAGCAGCATGACCACACATACACAAAGTCCAACCCACAACCCGACCCACCCTCCCACATAGGGCCTACATACAATAACTCACAATGTCACAAGCACATATAGGAAGAAGCACGCATATGCACACAAAGGCGAGAGGGAGCGAACAAAAGATTTGGGAGCAGCGGATAGTGGGAGCTGTTTCATTAGGAGTGGTGACAGGTGTTAGAGCTGTGTCTGCATCAGATAGCGGAGCAGTTCTACACAATGCGTCACAACAATCTGTCTTTACCTGGGGGACTCCTAATCCCTCACTTTCATTCCTCCCTTTTCTTTCTTCCTCTCGCTCACACCCAGTCTTTCTTTATGTTCTCTGTATGTTTCTTTCTCTATTTCTCTATCTTGTTTATCCACCTTTATTTTACCGAGGCATACGAGTGTGAATCTTCCTTTCTGGAAACAATTTCCACCAGAAGAGATTTCCAGTACAACCAGTACTGGTGGCTGCTGGAAAACACACCAAAAAAACAGCAGAAGTGTTTGTTGAGATATAATTTTACTGCAGCGTGAGTCAGGGATGCACAGCGATGCAGAGGACAAGCTGAGATAAACCATCAGATAAGAACGAGGTGAGGAGAGGTGAAGCGAGAAAGGGGAGGAGATGAGGAGGCGAGGCAAGGTCTTGGGAGCCATACACTCGTTTATTAAAGTGGGGGATGAGAGTCGAGGAGGTCAGGCTCCCAGCGGAGCGAGGCAGGGGTGGAGCGCAGCAACATGGGAGTCATATACACCGCTTATATTTATCCAAACTACTTCCCACACGTGTAGTACACACACACACACACACACACACACACACACACACAGAAAAGCTGTTACATTTAGATAAATATGCCCAAAATGCACATAATACCTTCTATACTCAAAACCAACATGCACATTTATTCTCACACACCAACTCCCTCTACACACACACACACACACGGATCTGGAGCTAAATCTTGCCCTCTGGCTCTTTGCAGTAAACTAGCACACTCTTAGGCCTTTGGAGTGTTTTACAGTAGCCTTGGGGCCAAAAACACAGAAACTGTGATCAAAGGTGGGAAGGTAAGCCTTTAGAAAAAAAATGTTTGAGTTTTCCTTCCATACGACCAATATAAAATTTCTATTAAGGTGCTACTGGCATCTGTCAGCCTATAAGCACTGGATGGTTTGGGGCAAAAATACATTTCTAAACTGCTTATATATTATGAACCTTCCGGGCCCCTCAGGTCATCCGAGACAGGTCTGCTTTCTGTCTCCACAGTCAAAACTAAACATGGAGAAGCAGGGTTCACGTTATATGCTCCATGTTTCTGAAACAAACTGCAGGTCTCCTGCATCTCTCACTTCTTTTACATCAAAGCCACTGCCTTTCATTGAATCAAATAATTACTCTGCACTCAGTATATGCAGTATATGCATATATCCTACATTCACACTGTCTAAGAAATATATGGGTTTTTACTGTTGGAACATACTTAATATCTGCTGCAATCGCTTACTGTAGCTACATAGTGAAGTGTATCTGAAAAGTTACACAGTGCCCAATCTTTAAACAGAACTGAGAGAAATGATTCTAATGAGCAAAATGTGACTGGTATTTTCTAACCCTAAAAGCAGCAACATCTAAAATAAATGTTTTCCTTGCTTTATGGAAGTGCAGGGTTTGGACTTGTTTCGTCTCAGCTCAGGATGATGTAAACCTTTAAAGGGCTATGAAACGAAAAACAAGGCTTCATATGGAACTGCTGTAAACTTGGTTGTGTTCATTTCTTACAATGATCCATCCTAACCACACAGTAAATGCCAGTTCCCATGGCTTAGTTTCACCTGATCTGCCTGGGCCTACATCTTGACAGCAGAGGCAGTCTGCATCCAGGAAGTGGACGAATTGATCCAGAAAATTAACGAAAAAACACAGCAGATGGGATGTGTGCTAAATTAATGGTTAGATACAATTTTATTTTTTAAATTCATAATGCTATTAATGTATTAATTCTCTTTCAGTCCGCCCATCATGTTGTAGCTCTGATGTTTCAAGATTTGTTTTTCACAAGTACGAACATCTGGAAATATGAATGGAACACATTGAAGACATTGCTACAGTATATGACATTAACTGTGATAGCATTCATAATCATCATAATCATAATTCATCAATACAACATCACCACATTGATAGTCCTTTCCATCAGTTTTTCTGACAGATAACATAAAGATGGAAATGTAACACTTCATCTGTCAGTATCCTTTGTTCGTCATGATTATAGTTATTATACATACAGTGAACTATGTACATGAATGGTTTGTGCCTTGATATTTATTATCATAGCACTGTGAACACAAATTTTGCACTGTGTGTTGCTCACTGTAAAGAAATTATATTTGGCTATTATTGCAATGACTTCAGGATCCACATTAAGACACCCCAGTAGATAAGAGAGGTTGAATCATAGAAGAAAGGACCACAAAAATTAGGCAAAGCTATTTTACATGAGCATTTACATTTCAAATCCCACAGTCTGGGACAGCTATGTGACATAAACAGGATCATATGAGGTTGGCAAAGTCAAGCAATGAACCCGAGACAAAGCCCATGTAAATATCAAGCATGATCAAGCAGACTGCAACAAGACTGTCGGTACAGTCACATGACATGACATCATCACTCTCAAGAAACACATCCCCTCAGTTTCAGTCTCTGTTTTGCCCCTTCTTCAGTTTACACCTCCCCATCCTCTGGTTTATACCTGTTCTGCTGTTTATTTAACCATAATGAAACCTTCAGCAATGAGCCCCAGCCATCTGGATCTGCATTTTTCAGAGGAACCCTTCCTCTCCTCTGTAGCCTCCTTTTCTTAACACCCTGCCTCATTTGCCTTGGTTGGCTGCTGGAACTGGTTGTTTTAGGTCGGGAAGACTCAGGCCATCAAAACAAGAAGAGTACCAGTGAGACAGAGTGGAGGCAGCGGTGAAATGTTTATGAAGTTTAATTATCCTGATGCTTTGGAGGTTTTACTCTATGTGTGGGATGAAAGACGAGGGAAAAAAACATGACATTTACTTAATTTCTATCTAGCTCTGCCACACCTAAAGTCATCATATCATCTGCTTACTTTCTTTCCCTCACTTCTAATTACTTTCTATCAGGATGGAGACATTACATCCATGGTGATGTCAGAGATGCAGCGAGCGCCTCGATTGGCTGCTGGCCATCACCCATGAGGCCACCTGACTGAGGCGCTGACAACCTCCGAATATGATGGATGAGGGAGCCTTGCATGTTTGTCTATGTGTGTGAGTGTCGAGGGGGGTCACCACAGTGCGGCGGGTCCCTGGGGATTAGCGTTACAGTCCAATGAACCATTTCAGAAAGGAGGGGGGGCAAGACCCCATCGACCGGTGCTGTTACACACACACACACACACACACACAGAAAGAAAGAGAGTAAGAAAGGGACCTGATATGATGACCATATCTCCCATGAGAAAGATGAAGAGTCATCTGTTGAGCAATGTCTCAGTTTTAGACATTAATATACGTAGTAATGCCCTCAGAGAATAAATCTAACAGAAAGCAATACACATACACACACACACTACCCAATAACGTGCAATGGTTCATATTCGTGATCCCAATAGATGCCATCACCACAGACTACGTCTACAGTACATGGATCTCCTGAAATATTTTATGTCTTTTTTCACATATTGTTCCTCTTTAGTGTTTTTGCTCTCACTCTTCATTAGCCACCATTCTTATTCTCTCATTGTCTTGTCTCTTTTGAGTGCACAGTGTGAAGACAACTCAAAACGGAGAGAGCTTTATTGACCCATACATCACAACATCCAGCTACTTCTGCTACACTCAGAGCATGCACGCAGACGCCCTCCCTAGAGGTTGCCTATGCACTGAATGCTGTAAATCTCTTTATGCAAAAACACCAGGAAGGAGGTCAAACGGAGGCCAGACACACAGTAAACAGATATCCAACAGCCAGGTTGCACTACAGTAGCCTTGTGGGCCTCGTTGCTGCAGAATATTTGACAGGAGGAGTGTGTATGGCTCATAGACAATCTGGTTTAGTACTGATGTGAATATTGCAGGAATGTCCCTCCTTTGTCAGCTGGTCCTTTGGTACTTTCATCCTTCCAAAGAAAGACTCAGTGGCTCAAACTCTCTCTTCTCATCGTGCAATGGTTCAAATACTGGGCTACATGGAGTAACTTTAAATGTCATGGCATTTTGACCTGTACTTCCCAGAAACACACATTTGTTCACATACTGTTGTCATAGCTACTGATTGCTGTTTCTATTCTCCTTACCTTCCAAACATAAAGTCCATTTCTTCCCATACACTGGGATTCTTCACAGAAATGACACACCAGGGACGAGGATTTGGTACATGGTAGGACTTCTTGATCAATATGCTGCAATCAACATTTTTGATGGTGGATCAGGGGCTGGTTTCACCGAGAAATTTTGACTATGGCTCATGTAATTCTAAATTAAAATCTAAATTCATCCTTTGCACAAGCTATTTCCTGACTATGAAAATACATATTTGACATGAATTCTAAATTATGACTTTTTCAAAATAAATAATGGCTGACCTTGCAACCAAGTGAAATTTCTCAGGTCTATTCAGCACGATTTTGAATTGAATTTTGATTCTGAAAGGATCCAAAGTTACAAGGACATTTTACTGGGGAAATTCAGCAATGAGTGTGAAAACACAAAAAAACTCTAGCAACATAAAACTTCAGTTCAGTGCAGCTCTGCTGCTGAGCTCAGATTCTGCTAAATAGTTTTCTTTGGCATGAAAAACAAATGACAATGCCCTCACTGCTATATATTTCCAAAAGATGACTGCAGTCTCTAAAAAGTATTTCCCTTCTCATTACTTGCTCCACAGGATTGTTAACAAAACCACATATTGTGAGCCATGTTTTCCTCTTTTTCTCATTTTACACCACTGGTCAACAGGCGACACTGATTATTTCCATGGAAACATGGATATGAGATCTGAGCTAGCTTGGGGCTAGGGTGAGCAACTTTTTAGTTTGAAAGGGTGTAGTTAATCTTTAAAATGCAACAAAGGAGTGAGAGACTAACAATGATGCCTTGGAGCCTAGTCTATTTCATCATGGTAGGCAGGGGCTAGAGGTTTCAGCTCAACTGAACATTGAAATCCAAGCAGATAGAAACTAGCATTAGCATTAGCACACTGAAAATCAGTCTAAAATATCTTGGTGGAATCTGGAAGTGGGGCTTGACAAAACCCAATCACCTACAAGAAAAATGAAAAAAAAAAACCATACATTTTCTACTGCTATTCATGGCAAATCTGCATTTGTCCAGCAGTTCAAGAAAACATGAAGCAGTTAAGTTAAGATGCCATAGACGCCAAAGAAAAAGGCTGCAACTACTGGGAAAAGAACTCTACTCCACTGACTGTACAGAGCTCTTCATCACACATGTCTCCATTAGAATAGCAGTGCCCTGTTTATGATCTCTGATGACCAAGTGTGATTGTGTGTCCACCTGGATGCTATCAGCACTGGATGGTCAAAGAGGAGGATGTAGCTGATAAGCATCAGCAAGTGGATCGATAGGAGCCTCTAAAAATATGCCGTCTGTTTGTGTGTGCATTTCTGAGGGTGACACAGTAGATACATGATAGATAATGTGAAGTTATTCAGGATGGCCTCACTAAATGCAGCCCTATCCACCGTTCTCTCTCTCTGTCTTTTTTTTTTTTTTACAGCCCGCAGGATCAAAGTTTGATGAATTTTGTTTCATCTTGTGAGCGAAAAATGACAAAGTGCCCCCTGTCATGTGGGAACCAACCAAATACAGACATGCCACCCATTTTAGACCATGACCCAGTGACTAATAAGAGATTTCTGTGACCCACCTAAGAATCAGTCAACCTTTCAAGGTCAGTATAAAAGTCCATGATAAATGCACCGACTTCCCCATCATCTGCCTTCATGTGTTTGGGTTTATTTCAGTATTAATCTTGGGACAACAGAATGAGTTTCTTGGTCCCAAAGGTCCTTGACTGAAAAAAGTTTAAGCAATCCACAAGACAGTCTACTTCGCAACAAAAGATGCAGCATAGCATCTAGTATGCAAATTCACAAGGGCCAAAAACTTTTGAAAGCGATCACTCGTCTTTGCGAGGCCCGTTTCATCTTTTATTCGAGGTTTGTGACTCATCCCCCGTGCTTCATTTCGGCGAGAGAACTTTTCATCTATTTTGCTCAAATGAACTTCAGTCTCAGGTGGAAGGAGGGCAGGCACCCGACTCGCAGTGCTTCTGTTCAATAAAAGACACTTTGAACTGTGTTAGAAGCCTTTTGGAGTGTCCACCCACTCCTCCCAGCCTTTTACTATGGGGGATATGGAGCGAGATGGGTGAAGCAGTAAAGCTAAAACACTGAAATGTTCATACTAATATGAAATGTGATGCTAATAGTTAAAGAAATATATGAACACATAAATGTTTCCTTGATTACAGCTAAATCAGACATTTTGACATCAGACTTTGCCAATTTTACTTTCTTTTGAAAACATGAGCAAACATTTAATGTAAGCGGGTCATTACCTTTTTTTCAAATCTCAAAGGGAGACAGTCTCAACTCGAGAAGAATTGACACTGCTACTCAACTGTCTCAACAACAAAGCCAACACAGGAATGCAGCAGACAATGGAACTCAATATTATTAACTATACAGTATGATACACAGAAGTCTAGTAGGTTTATCTATGTAAAACTGCTGTATCTACTTTTTTTTTTTTTTTTTTTTTTTACAGTTTTTGCACTTTAAGGAAGGTTCATTGATCAGAATGGGCTTACATGTTGTGAAGAACAATGTCAAGAACAATACCTGTATTATCTAAACCACACACTCAAAGAAAAGAGAATAAGCTCTGGCAGCAGATGAATTGAAGCAGCGTTGAAAATTGAAGTTGGACTGATTAGGTTTTGAACTGGTTGAACTTAGGTTTCCTTACATTTCCAAGACCAAGAAGGTGTTCTGAGGGTTTCTCTGTGAATGATGTGTATTTTTCCCTCCAAGAGTATGCAGCATTTTTCTATAGCCTCTGAGCCACTGTGTGCTCCCTTTTGATGGATCTATCAAATGTGAAACCAATACAACTGCAGGGCTGCGCACTGAACCTTAATACTTCTAGAACACTGAAGTGTGTCCGTAGCCTTGGGTATCAAAACCAGATGCTTTGTCAGGTCATCTTCCCATATTCATTGATCCAGTTTTTTTCTGACTAGGTCACCACTCCCAATTTTATGCTGTTTTTTTTATGCTGCTATATTGTTTTGGTGAAACAAAGTATACAAAAGTGTACTGTAACACCTGTACAGAAAAATAATCAAGAAAGACCAACCATTCCATGCTGTTTCAACAGCTTTCACATCATATATACATATGTAAATATAAGTTAATTAAACTCTATGTGATATTTGTAAAAAACAAAAAAAAGCTGTACATGGCATGTTGGCAACCTCCACAACTTATTCATTCGGGGCTTTAATGTCATTTGAGAATTTTAAAAAATCAAATCGATTCCTTCACTTTGTTTTGGCTGATGTAACCAAATCACCTCTGTTCATTCCCCTCCATCTCCTCCTCTGTGCGCCATTTAGCAGTTTGATGGCCATTACATTTATCCACTGAGACAGTGAGCACCATCAAAACTCTTTCAAAACTAATTTCCCACATATGATTAATCATGTGCCTTCAGAGCAACATCGGTTTATTAAGCCGTTGGCGGCATGAAGAAGTGGGGTCAGATGTGAAAAGCAACACAGGAATGCATTGTTTTGATTCATCAAGTCTTCATACACTGTTCTCTTAATGTTTTCATACATTTTAAGGTTTATAACAAGAAATTATATTTGCCACCCTGTGTATATGAAGTAATGGGAGAAGCCAGGACTGGAAGCCAGGAATGAGGCAAATAACAGCAATGAAATAAAAAAATTGGCTTACTATATTCTGCATCTCTCCAAGAAAGAAGAAAGTAGGGCATATATAACATTAGCTTAATGACATGGAATTATTAAGTAGATGCTAAGGAGACACGAGGCATGCGTGATGTCATGACCCCCAAGTATCCTTTCATCTCCTGAATGGTTAAATATCTCTTACATCCTTTTCCTCTTTTCATCAATTTGCCCTCTCTTCAGTCTTCTGTTAATGTTTCTCCCTCACTGATTCTTCTTACTTTTATCTTACTTCACCAGTATATCACATTTTACCCTAACTCATCTTCAACATATTCTCCTGCCCCCCGCCTCATTTCAGGATGCCAACTCAAAACAATGTCTTTAATCAATCCTAATTTCACCAAGATTGTTGACAAACTGGCCTTGAGCAATTTGGACAAATGCACTGTCCAGTCTGCAATCTTTCAACCATAATGAGACAATTAAAATGAGCTTCCTGATACAAACTTAATTAGAGGCATTTTATTGTGACCTCTGACCTTCCTCTTTAGAGAGAAGAAAGATAATACATCAAGCCATGGTCTAGTGAGATCTCTTCTAATTATGTTTTGTTTATTAAACTAATTTGTGTTGGTATTGTAGCATAAATTTCAGAGGCATTTTCAGCTGTAGCATCAGTGTCATCTGATTTGTATGCATTTTATGAACTATGTATTGTTAGCTGTGGAAGTGACAGGGCTGGATGTGAGACTTGTGAAAAATTGCAGGCTGAGTAATATTTGTTAAAGGGAAACCTGTGTGATGGAAAGTGCAGTCATACTTTTATGAATTATTTTTTGCAGAAGGCATTTTTTTTCTAATTTTTTATGTGCGGTGCCGCTTTCAAAAATGAGGCTCGTGGCTGTTTTAGCAAGCTTGCTTCTTCCCTAACAACTAGGCCACAGTCACACGCCTCCCCTTATGCTTTAGTGTGGATGCTCCACCTTTCCCTTCTCATCTCATCTGTCTCTCTCCATTAAACACGCCAACGATCAGAGAGGCATCTGGAGATGCATCTTTAAGCTTTAATACACATTGAATAATTAACACACATGCGCACACACACACACACACACAGCTGAGTGTATCAGTGGCAGACTGCTCCCCCAGCCAAAGGAACTCAGAGGGAGAAGGGGAGCTTGCTCTGTGCCAGACTCAGCCCCAGAGTCTCCAAGCTGGGCAGCTCAGGCCCCGTCGTCTAGCCTGAGCTCCGGCAACCAGCAAACAATGGAGCGACAGCTGTAACTCTGACAGCCTCAGCTGAGCGACACAAAGAAGTGTCTGGCTCCTGCTAATTGACTTGTTGAGGGAATAGGGAGTGGATGAACAAGAGGGCGAGACCACTGGGTTAGAGATCAAAATGGGAAACCCATATGGAGATGGCTGAGCTACATGGCATGATAAGATGGGAGTGCAAGTATGTAGGCACCTGCAGACGTGCATGGCTGTGCTGGTGCCTCCTGCAGCTGTGAGGTGACTTGACAGAAACATACGACCATCTAACCAACACACTCATCAAGTTGATTCATCCTCTAATTAGCGACAGTAAGGCTAATGCTGATCCACATATCTATATTCACCGTTTCTACATCTGGAGCCTAGCACAGACCGCTAATGATTATCAATGAGGCTAGGCTCGAAAGTCAGCGGTTCAATCCCCTGCGCTGCAGCAATGCATCATGGACCAACTGTATTTCACTGACTGTAAGGAGGTCAGCTTACCAGGAAGAACGGGAGAAAAAAGAAAGGAGGAGGAGGAGGAGGAGAAGGAGGGGGAGAAACAAGACATTAGGGATGAATGAGACAAAAGGGAAGAAAGGGAGGAGGACTGTAAAGAGGACAAAGTAGAGTAAAAAGGAAGAAGCCAGAGAATGAAGGAGACAGTCAAGAAAGTAAGACAGTACAAAAGAAAGTAAGAGAGATCACAGTGAGCAGTCAGAGCCGGTGAGTTACAGTTTCACTTTCACTGAAAAGGTCAGTGCCTCTATAGTTAAAACAGTTTGAGAGCAGCTGATGCAGAACAAGCGCTGGCTCATAATGAGCATTTCATTCCTCAGATTCAGATGACTTCACTCAGCTGGTGTCGTCATGAATACATCAGCCCTGCTGCTGTGTACATACATCTCATGATGTGCTCAGGGATGTTCCAGCAAACAGCAGGTACTTTGGGCCTTTCAAACACCACACACCCAAGATCTACTTGCACACTTGAGTCCAAAAGTTACTACTTTCATTTAGTGTCTACTGACATATAATTATAATATATGTAATAATGCATGAAGGCAATATAAGACTATTATCAATAAGCAGCAGCTCCGGTCATCACTTACGATGAAATTGTTGCAACATTTTACACCAGCCTGTGCAGCAGCTTATGATGACCCGGCGTTACAGTTTATTACTCGTCGACCTCGAACAACCTTATGGATCGTGGTAGAAGGAGAAGAAGAAGAAGGTTTGATGATGTCATAGGGAGCAAGTGCATGCTGGGAGGAGGTTGAGGTGGATGGATGGATCCGCAATACGCAAGATGCTCACATGTGAGAATGCTGTTTGTTTGTGAGACCCATAGTCAGCATTGTCTCTGGGAGCATGTGTTCATTACTGTTACCATGACGACAATGATCTGCTCCACCTGCTGATGCTACGCTCCTACAGGTCACATCAGACTGTAAGGACAAATGACCTATACGCTTGTTTCAGTTGGAGGACTTGTTCTACACGCACATAAAAAAATTAAAAAAGAAGTCACTCGCTGTCAAATCTCACATCTGGGGCTGCTACTTGGCAGCCATTTTACATCTCCGCTATCAATCTTGTGCTGCATTAATTCATTTGTGGGACATGAAATATCCAGAGCGAAAAGCAACTCCATGCAAAATGAATGAACAACAGAATTAACAAGCAGGCAAACTGCAATCAATAAAAAGAATAAGCGGCCGAGTTTGTCGACAGGAAAACAAATGCAACCAAACCTGTTTTCCTTTTCTTTTTTTCTGCTCCTTTTTATTTATTTATTTATTTTAAATCTTATTTTTCCTATTTGCCTGAATCTGAATGGAGTCATTTGAACCCACCCCGGGGCCTGGCGTTGTCCCAGTGTGCTACACCAGCCCAACGCTGGGATTCACTGGAGCAGAGCAAATTTGTTTGTCTTGGTGTTTCTTTCTCTCATTGTTTGTGTTTTATACACAGTTCTGTTGATGGCCTTCTCAAGTGTTTCTCTGACTCTGGCAATTTTCTGCCTGGTTGCCCCTAATGTGCTTCTCTGTTTATCTGCTGTCACAATACAGCTGATTTATATATATTTACATACCCAGGAAGTGACAGCAGAGACTTATATTTACTTTAAGAGGACAAACATTATACATTAGTGGTTATCTGTTTACACACACACCCACACACTGAAGAAAAAACACATTTTTGTGATTTACCTGTAGCACAGCAGATGCTGTGAATTTTATCAGATATGAAGTGAAGTCAGCCTCAGGAAATATGACAAATGCCTTTGGGAAGATAACCAGTGTAGTGTGAATTCAATCACTTTGGCAACCGACTGCTAATGACACAGGGGGAAACTTTTTCCAGGCAGCGGAGATGGGCAATATTGCTTTCAGCAGGGGCTTCGGACTGGCAAGTTGGAACAAAATCAAGGCTAGAGGAGACAAATGCGTGTGATGACAAAACTGCCGCTGGCTCGATTGTGTACATCTGCGTTGCCTCTCAGTGCTACCTATTCAATGACAGAGAGGGAACATACGGATACATCCAAACACATGCATCCATCACTTCACTGTCTGCTGCCTTAATAACAATAATCCATGGAAGGATGTGGTGATGGCATGGGTACGCTGTGTGTGTCTATCAAAATTCAGCAAACCCCCACCCCCCGACATTCAAAGTGTCTTGGTAACCATGGCAGCGCCTGCACCAAAAAGGCAGAACACATCAAAAAAAGCACAACTAAAAGGCTGAATGAGTGTAACTCTCCAAACACGATGAGGATGGATGTCAGCACGGTGCATTTACAGGAGGGTGAAACATGTGATGACAGGGTTATGTGGAGTCAAGTGTTCTGCATTCCGTCCGCCGACACACACAAACACACTTGCAAAAACAAATTGCGGCCCTCCATTTGCTCACTGGGACATTGCAATATACACACTCCCCTCACATATTTTGTCATGCATACACACATAGACACCAATGGATGCATGGACATATAGTATATACAGTACATACGCAAACTTGCACACAGATATACCAACACGGGTAAATCCTATAGCATACAAAGACATATGCAAACAAAGTAATAATACTCTGAGTTTTTTGCGAGGTTGGAAATGTGATGGAAAAGGAGAGAGAGGAGCAAAACGGGAGAAAGAGGAGAACAAATTTTCATAAAAGTGATTTTAAACTCTTTGCATGAAACGGAGACAAAGCTGAAGTGAAGATGGTTTGGTGTCAGGTATGACTGTCTCAGTCTGAATTTCTGTGTTTGTGTGAGAGACAGTTGAAGTCCGAGACTGAGACGGAGACAAGAGGAGCTGTGAAAGTCGGTTGGCTCGTGGATGGATGTGGGTTTTCATGCAAATATAACATTTGGGATGGTAGCGCGTGCTGCCATTTGCATACTCATTCACCCCGCCTTGTTTATAAGTGAATAAATCCAGCTCTGCTTGGAGTACAACAGCTGCTGCTGGGCCACTCACAGCAGCACTCATTCACACAAACACACACTCAAATGGTGTACAGGTCCCAGCTGCACGCTTTGCATTACTATGCCACTATACATACTTATAAGTGCGTGTGTGTGTGTCTGCACATGCATTGATACTAAAAACTAAATGAATTCATAAGCTGCTCTGCATGTGCTTCTGAATCTGCGCTTCTTTGTGTTCGAGTGTTTGACAGCATGTACTCGTGGATGGTTTTGTGTGATTTAGATTTTTCTTTTTGGGTGTGTGTCATGCGTGTATGTGTGTGTGTGTGAGTGCTTAAACCCTGACCTCGGAGGTGTTGACCCGTCCCTCCTGGAAGGAGCAGTCGCTGGCATCCTGCGTGCACATGTGGCGATATTTGCACCAGTAACAGGGGAAGTTTCCATTAACGCAGGACAGGCACCTGAAGAGAAAGAGGACAGAATGGAGGGGCTTTAATATTGAAAACAAACAATGACTTCAAATAATCGCACTCATTAAAAAAATAATCTGTCCTGTAGTGTGGCGTCTTTTCCTTGAATTTTCTTTTGATGAGTTTTCTCTTTTCAGCCTTGGTGCCTATCACTGTTCATGTTAACTATCCTGTTTGTCTTTGTATTCTAAATTAAAAGAAATAAAAGAAGATGAAACGGCCAGTAAACCCTTCAAGAAGTTGGACGGCAAACACGGCAGGACAGCAAATATACCGTATTGAAATATATAAGCTTCCATAAAACTTGGACATTGAAGCAAAATTCTTTTTTTTCCCACTGAGACTGTGAAAGAGCAAATGGAAGGAGTATTCATTCTCTTCACTTTCTCACATTCTCTAAGCCTGCATGCTTTCTTCTTCTGCTGGGAAAACTGTCGACTCGATGCCCAGACAGCGGGGAATTTGTGCGACACGGACAAACACAGCAGTTCATCATGATTAAAAGTGAGCGAAATGCAGAGTTAAGCTGGTGTCGCGGTCACAGATGTTATTTCTTACTTTGATTGGTTGTCAGTCTCAAGAGGGTGGATCTTAAATAATAGGGGCCGGCCTGAGGCAAGAGGCCAGAGAGAAGCGAGGGTCGAAGAAGGAGAGAGGAGAGGGCAACCGCTTTGTTTTCCCATTTTGATGGACAATGAATGATGAAGTTCTTCCCTGGAGTGCTCTGGGTTAGAGTTTGTCTGAAATCAGCTGCACTCAGCGCACGACTGAGGACACGAGAAGAGGAATAGAATGGACTGGCCTGGCTGTGAGGTCAAGTGAGCTTGTTGACTGGCAACCAGAGGTTTTTCTCTTATGTATAGTTTAATAGCAGCTGGTATACAGTCATATTAGCTCTTAAAAAAGACAAACTTTGCTCTGAACTTAATGGAAGTATGACTGGTAATAAATAAAATCATATCGCAAACTTCCCCACCCCATTCTCTCATTTCACATTTGAAGCTCTCTGTTTCTTGTGTAGCCAAGAAGTCAATTTACGACTTGAAACAAATGACTACTTCAGATGACAAACACAGACATCATGTCAAATTTCATCATCATTTGAAATTGCTCAGTATAATTAGCAAAAAATTCACCCAGCCACCATGACCTGAATTCATCATAGTCGGCACGATATGCTCATGGAGAATGTTGCCAAGTCAGATGCAGAAAAGTGTGGAAACCCAGATCAAACGAAATCCTTCAACGGGGGACGCGTATCACACGCCGACAGGCCGAGCGTGGACACGCATCACCATACTCGCACAACATCAAATGTTTACGACCAAATCTCCAGAAATCAGGTTGGAGTGACAAGTGTAACCACGGCCTGGCACGTTAAAGACTTTATTCCAGCTGTCAGCGGGGCCAAGGCGGACGCTGAAAACAGCCGAGAGAGAGAGCGGGAAGGAATCCTCGGTGATCCACTCCTCTTATTCTCCATGCTTGGAGGCTTACAGTGAACTAAGCTGGCAGACCAAGATAAGCCTGTTTTTCAATAACATTTTTTAAAAATTATTATTCTTAAGAGTTGAAGAAGCAAATGAATATATACACATTCACACGTAGATTACCAGACAAAAATGCTCTCATGGCCACCAGCAAAAAATAAATAAATAAATAAATAAATAAAGCAACCGAAAAGAAAACTGTATAAAAATGCTAACCTTGCGTAAAGTATAAACGTAGATTTATACTTTATGTGAGAAACTAAATTAAGTTTTTCAATAATTGTTTCATTTAGCAAAGCATTATTTTTTATAAAAAAAATATTATACCTGAGAAGTTCATGCCCATGAGCATGTTTTTTTTTTAACAAACATGATTTAGTTTGTTTTGTTCGAAATTTATATTAAGCTCACTGCATCAGCTGTCTGACACCCACTGGAAGAGACAGGAAGTCTCCACTTAGCAATCATTTGAAGGAATCATTGTTAGACTGATGTATGAAAATCAAGCTGTGAACCTTGTTTAAAAACAACAGAAAAAAGTCAAATGTTGGAAACAGGAAGTGCAGAGAGTGAAGGAAGAACATGTTCAGTAACTCTAAACCCAATGTTCTCCTTCAGCTAAAACAATCCCTGGCTGTATCGTCCTTTCACCACTTCTGAACCGAATTTCATTTTAAGCAAGCTCTGAGTCCATGTCAGTCCTCCCGCCTATTCTCTGTCACTCTGCTCTGTCAGACGTCCCACCACTCAACCCCCAGTCTCTGCTCTCCCACCCACATCCACCCCAGTAACTGACTGTGAACTGACTGGTTCATCGAGTTATCTCGTTTCAGACTGTACATGTTAACACTTGACATGGCAGTTCTTCTTGCACTAATGCCATTCTTCACCTTTTTTGGATGAAAATGGTATTTACTTTAAATAACAGTGAAAATCTTTGAAATTTGTTTCTTAGATTAAATTAGGTGGAAAAGGATCTAAACTGTGAATTTACAATGAATGGGATTCCTGAAGAAGCTCACTTCACACTTTTCCTGCACCTTCACTCATTTCTTTTTATTCTTAGTAACATTAAAGGAATTAATGATGCAGATATTTGCCAACTGGCCTTGGTGGTTAAGGTTGACATTCTTGGAAACATACTCATTGTTTCCCTTGCCAAGTGTGAAATAAAAGATCAATACCACCTCCATGTTTGCATGTTGAATATTAAGCTACAAGCAGCTGCTTAGGTTAGAATGAGTGGAAGTGGAAAACAGCTAGAACTGACGTGAGAGACATGTGAGACATGAGACGTGAGATGTGAGACATGTTACCTCATCAGTGACGGACAGAGCAAAGCAGTGATTCAGTCTATACCCGGTTCAGTGGAGCTCTTCTGTTCAAATCAATTGCTGTCAGAAAGGGCTTCTCTTGGAAATCAGTGGTTTTGGATTGCAAACTTTGAATAGAGAGGCCAAAGGAAAAATAAATTACAATACCACCACCCTGACTATTTCACTGACAAGTGACCTCTGCTCAGTCTAGTCCAAAAACACCACAGTAATGAGACACCATGGGGATTCAAAACCAGGACCTCCAAACTGAAGGACAACTAGCGAGCTCACATTGCCACGCTGCAGCTGGAAAGACTGGCTTTTAAAGTGGATTTCAGTCTAATCCTTGCTCTGTCTTCATCCCTCTGTCCTCGGTTTTTGGGGGTTAACTCCCAAATCGCCTGTGTTGGAGTAAGTGACAGAAGGGTCTTCATACAGGCGACGATGAGCTAGTCAGACAAGACAGAACTGCGGCGTGAGCTTTATAATCAATGCCGGTGGATTTCCATTGGAAGAAAGGTGGACTGAGGTTATGCTAAGAGTCTGATGTTTGTTAGCCGAGCTGGTGAGCCAGTTCCTCCTCACTATTAACCCCAGGGGTTATCGATTTCTTGTTGCAGGGACACGTTACCCTGCGAATGTGCGCATGCACGCTTCCATCTGCAACAATAGACACGCACAGACTGAGACACACATATGCACATAGGCTGCCCCCCTGGTTGACTTCGTGGCATTCCTCTGGGTCACCTGGGCAGTGGAGACTTGTTCTACAGTAGAGCTGTCAATGCCTCGACAACTGGCTTGGGTAAGTGGCTCTGCTGCTGCAATGTAATCAATAAAATCCCCTGCTATTTAACAAGGCCTAGCAACAGAGCCGGGTCAAACGCCTTTTCATCTTCTCCGAGCTTTTGTTCTAGCACTAGACCGGATCGATGGAACAAAGCTGTTGATATGCGAGCAACGGACCTGCATATGGAAGGAGTGAACGATCATATGCTCATTTAATTCCGGTCAATGTGGATAAAGTCACAGATAAAGCTGTAATTCTTCCCTAATTAGAAGGTTAGTCCTTTATCTTGTGCTCACCAATACTTGTCAACATTTCCTGACCCAAAAGAGGAAGGCCAGGGACACGTTTTAAGGCAAAAGCATAAAGCTTTCAAGCCTTATCAGTGCTTGAAGCAGCCATAGGCATGCTGTAATTCTGATTAAAACCTCTGATTGGGTTGACATCATACTCTATCTCCAAGATATCTTTCAAGTGAACAGTGGTTTGAAGGCAGATAAGACCAACTGTGCTATGTGATCTATAAGCAGGCCTCTTTGTGTTTTATCCAATAACGCTCCAAAGAGAGCAGCAATAAAATGATGCATACATCATTAAGTTACGCAGCAGATGAGCCAAATGAGAAGTTTAGATTCTCAGCGGGGGACTCATTATGAGATATTACCGCATATTGTCACAGCGATGACCAAAAGCAGCAAGTCTATGAGTCTCAACCCTCAGTTTAATTAAACCGGCTCACATTTGCAGAAAATTGAACCAGCAACTGTAAAATCAACGTTGTCAACTAATGGACTCTGAAGTGTTTCTAACGAGATGATTGCTGGTCTCGGCACAGGAGGCAGCAGCGAACAGTCGGACTGGAAATGAGAGCCCTTCCTGGGGGCCGGAGTGTGGGCCGGCCCCCTCCCTTGAGTGCTTCTTTTCACTGCGTAGATTTCAGCCCTTTCATATTGTAATGGTCATGCTGGCCCGAGGCTGGGGCGCAAACCTTTATAGCTGTGTGGGACGCATTATTCCTAAACACAATGGGCACAGTCTGCCTCCCGTTTGCTAACACTCTGCTTTATATCTCTCTCTTTCCCTCTTCCCGCCTCCTTCTCCCTTGTCTTTTCCCTCGCCGGCTCTCAGGGAACGCGAGTTGTCCCACTCTTTCTTCCAGCGCTCTCCCGCCCATTTGTTTCTTCTCCTCTCTTTATAGATGAATTATTCCTCCTCCCGCATGCTCAATTAAACTATTCCGAACCTCTTTTTTCATGCAAATTTCTAATATTGTAACAGCATATGTAAATAGCTCGCAGTGTAATTTGCCGTTCCAAGTCTTTGCCTTCTGTCTCGACATGCTCCCTCTGACTGTGTGCGCACCTGTTTGTGCGCGCTCGCATGAGAGTGCGTGTGGCTGGTGATGCCGGCTGCTGTATCCACAGCGAAGCTGTTTGAAGCTGCACACGAGCCTGTCTGGATGCTCGCCTGCAGGCTGATCTGCTCGAGCATCTGTGCCGGTGCGTCTGTGCCTGCGCTGTTTCGGACGCTCCGCTTTCAGCCGCCCACGAGGAGAACTCCATTATCTGCCGCTGAACGCTGCGACTCCTGCGCCTGGCGTTTTACAGGTGGAGTCAAAGATTTGGAGGTGAAAGGTGATTTTAGAGGGGGAGCAGTGTGCATGATATTTGAGTTTGTGTTACAGCTGCCGCGGTACTAAGTGTGCCGTAGGGGGGCCATCATCCAAGGTTTAAACAGCAGTGTGCTTGTTTATGCTGCAGAGAGAGAAGGCTAGGTGGGCTGGTTAATCAGGGGTACAGAGCACAAAACACACACACACACACACACAGATGAAAAGGCACCTCCTGCATGCCCACAAATGTGCAGAGACACTACAGTGCTAACTCATCAAGCGGAACCTCTGCACAGTCACACACAGACACACACACACGTTCACAAAATAAATCAGCGCTACTGAACTCAGCCTGGAGGCCCGGAGAAGTGGCCCAGGTGAGCTCTCTCACCGAGCCCACTCCATTACGTCCATCTCCACACAGGCACCCTGGCCACAGCTAATTAACAGCCTATTACTATGCAGATATATGCAGGGCCAAGAGCACAGTGCAGGCAATAACTGGACTTGATGAACGAGAGCGGGGCAAGAAAAGGGGTCGGGGGGGGTAAAGTGAGGAAAGGGAGAAGGGAAAGTATGAGAAGGTGGGAAGGCAGGAAATGAAAAGAGGGCCAGAGGGCTAGAAGGAAGGAGTGAGGGAAGGATGGTGGAATGAAAGACAGCAGAGGCAGGACAAGCTGACTTTACATTGCTAACTGTAAGTTACTTTTAAGCCGGGGATCCAGGAAGGGAAGGTTGGCGTGCGACTGCGGGACTTTATCTGTTTTGAGAGAGGATCCTTAGCCACAGTGTGGTAATTAATCCATTGGTCTATTTTCCTCGTCGTCATGGTTCCTTAGATGAACACATATACTCAAACAAGAATATGAAAAAAGGGGAAAATACATTCGAGGCAGAGTTTGTGAATCCTCAGACACTTTCTGATAGGAAAAGGCTTTTCTTTTTCACATGTTTTGAGCTTCCTAGTTTTGTCCTGATATTCTGGCTTTTCCTCCCTTTGACAATTCTTTTCCTTTTTAAGAAGAGAGAAACCCCCCCCAAAGACCAAACAAAACTATAACATAAAATTGGATTAAAATGGACAATTTCCAATCAGTCCCCTACATGTGACTTTTGGTCCACAAGGTCAGAAGACATTTTATCAGTGACAAGCATTTTCAGGATGCTGTTTTAAATTATGTCAACATCAGGGCAGGAAGTAAATCTGTCTTCAATCTACTCTTGGAAAGATAAAGAGAAATGCCCTTTGCCACAGATGCATTTATATTTGGGGTCCATCGATGCAAAGTGCAGACACCTAATGCGAGATGCAAGTCTGTGCCAGGTAGAAGAGACTAAAGCATGAGAGTGAGCAAGTGAATCCTTCTCAGTGACTTCAGCAGAGCAGCCAAGAGCCATTTAGGGAATGGCATTTTATTTATTTTCATTTAACCTTTATTTAACAGGGCAGATCAATTAGGAACACATTCTTCATTCATTATCAGGCTGATCTCACCGCCAGTCCACCTTACTCTCTCGCTCTCTCTCTACTCCCTCCCTCCTCTCTTTGTAAAAGTTCAACTGCACATCTTTGTCACTGGGATTAAAAGACAAAACAAACATTTAAGGTTGAGGAAAATATCTGAGTTCAGTTTTAATATGTCAAATATCTGAATTGACTCATATTGCAATTTAAACTCTCGTGCTGTTTTGTGGTCTATGTTGCATCAAACAGCACAATCACAAATGTATCTCATTTCTACACTTGTCAAAACGTATCAGTGTAGTGCACTAGCTCTACATCTGACTGAGACTGACTGAAAGCTGACTGGCAGCTATTGATGCTGTTGACAACTCTTGAGTGGCTCCAGCCAACGTTAGCAGGCCACCTTTTGGGCTGACAGCAAGTCATCTCTCCTCATTTATCAATATTTCTCATTGAATGTGAAACTTGACTATTTACAACAGTTTTATTTCTTTACTCTCAGTTGTCTTTCTTCCTTGCCCCCTTCATCCCCATCCCTCCAGCTCTCTTCCTCCTCGCACATGCTCAGTGAAACTATTTCAAATCTCTTTTTTCACTGCAAATTTCTAATAAAAATTGTGTCAGTGTACGTAAATGACTTGCAGTGAAATTTGCTGTGTCATGCATTATGGCTCAACACAGTTAGCAAGCACCAGTTAAGCTTCAATTTAATTTTTGCAAAAATCTTTTCATTCTTGCATATTTTTAATCAAATTAAAATCAAAACAAAATTAACGTTAATGAGCTACAGCTATACAGATTTGTTCTTACAGCCTGCAAAACATCTTAGACCTATAAATTTTTGAAAAGATTTCATACTGTACAAACAATATTTCATCAGCTGAAGAAATATGGTAGATGTAAATGGAGCACCCTGCTCAACGTATTTGAATAGTGTTTTCTATGAGAAAATTGGGGATGTGGTCTTTCTTTCCGTACTTGCTCATGTTTCTTCCATACAATATATAAAAATGTGTTCAACCCAGTGCTGAGAAGGGGAATTAGGGATAATTTATTTCTAAGGAACACTGCAGACATGGTTTGGCCTGCCTTGCTTGGCTGCCCTTCCGGGTCTTGCATGGTTAGGAATTGATTTATTATTTCAGTCACCAGCGGTCCCTTCATCGCCTGAGATTTAATTAAGTAATTGATTTGTAAAAAGCTTGAATACATTGAATAATGAATTAGCAGAGGTTGCACACTGTTCCCTCCATTCCGTTATTTTCAGGCCAACATTTTACCACTCTCACACTATTGTCACCCCTTGATTGATCACCACTCTCCACCAATCTGCGTCTTGCTGGGTGTGTGTTGAAATAAAACCTGTAATTATATTTGGAAAAAAGAAGCAACAACTTACGACTGGTGGACACTGCAGTTGTAGAACACGAAGTCCACGCTGGCAAACTTCTTCCCCGTTTCCTTCGACTTCAGATACAATTTTATTACACGTTGATCCCCTGAAAGAAGACACATAACATTCACATTTTGTGTCATCATCTGTTTTTCTACAGTCTTCCTCTACTTGCACAGTGCACATCTGATATAATCGCTTACGATTAGTTTGTGTGAAATGTTTCATGCCTAAACACAGTCTAAATGTATTCTGAAAATGTTCACAGACTCATTTTAAGTGGTACTGGCATTTTGGAGCTGCAGTATTTCTGTTAGAAAGTAAGCGGCGCCTGGAGCATCAATCAGTGGTATTTGTAGAGAAGTCGCTTGGCGGAGGAGGAAACGGTTCAGCTGTACATATATTTATGTATTTGTAGCATTCGTGCAGTAAGTTTGTGAATCAGCAGTTTCTAATTCTGATAATCACAAAGAAGTGGGCGCAGTTAAAGAGCACCATTTTGTGTTTCGCACAGATGAATGAACAGGCTGAACGAAGCAAACAAATTATATTTGTGCGGCATCAAACAAAACTGCTCTGCTGAAAAGCTCAGAATGAAGTAGTCATTTTGGGGAGGATACAAAATGTCAATTATTTCTCCTTTTTTCAGAAAGTACAACTTCCAGACTAATACATTGCCACAGATACACTGAGCCGAAACAGTCACATAATTAAATTGTTTTGCTACATTTCACGACTGGGGTGCTGTCGCCCTCTCACCTTTCAGCCAATCACATGGCCCCTGCCTCTTAAACCTGCAAGCTTGGGAGTGGTGACTGTTGACAAAACCACCGCTATAAAAGTACATCATTAAATAAATCATGAAATAAAAGTGCCACTAGAGGGAGGAAGGCCAAATGTCTGATTTTATGAAATAACAACAGACTCGGTTGAGAGATATTTTAATAATCTCTGGTTCATTTATATATTTTACACAGTTCCTTTTTTACGTATTGAATATTGAAGACTTTAGGGTTTTGTACAGATAGTGCTGGTTTTCAGGTATCTGGGTACAGATAGCCATAGTTGGCTGTGTTATCTTTTTTTTTTTCACCTCGATCTCGTGTGATGGGGGCGACTTCTTTCGTAGAAGGGGACAGGCAGAAGATCCGTCCACCATAGATGCGTCCTTCCGTCTCGACATAGTCGTCAAAAGAGCAGTTCACTCCAGTGGACAGACTGGGCACATTCTGGGTCTGGAGTACCAACTAGGAGGAAGAAGGGCAACAGAAAGCTGAGGGACAACTTCAATTTCAACCAATATACATCAACCTTAAAGCAATCAACCAGATTTGCACCACCCCACAGCAGCAGCAGCTTGGGACAGATTCACACAAGAACAAACTTTAATTAATATATTCAGATCTACTGTATCTTACTCACTTTTCCTGTCCACCTCTCTTTCTGCTTTCACACTAAACACACTGTGGCACATCTAATACGCCAACACACTGGTACCTGCACTTCGGACATGGTGACGGAGACTGTGTCGGGTTGGACGGAGAGTCGGACACACTGCTCCACTCTGGTGGTGAAGCGCTGAGGTTCCTCTGCTCGCTCACAGTGGTCCTTCCTCGAGCATCTAAAGAAGGAGGACATATCTCAATCACATCTTTATCCAAAAACCTGAAATGTTACATTCACATTTGTTTGTAATTTCACACTAACCCTGCTCACTGGTTGTCCTTGTTTAGTTAAATACTTTTGGTTCAATGTCATGAGTATTTGATCAAAATGTGGCACCGGTACCCTCAACTGCTTCAAAACTCAGGAAAGAAAACCTCACTTTACGCACAAAGTAGTGAAGATTTCAGGTTATCTGCAGTGCAGGCATAAACTGAATTAGTGAAACATAGCATTTATTGAACAACTCCAGGATGCTGGGTTTCAGGCAGAGCCACTGTTCATTAGTGGGTGCATGGATGCGTGGAAATTAGAGGCAAATTAGTAATGAAGAAATGAGCAGATAAAGGGCTTAACACAGAGGTAACTGGAAAATATTCTGGTAATGGCAACATGATAACCACAAGTTTACGTTGAAGAGCTGTGATAAATAAGTTCAAATACTGTGCATCCTTATAAAAAAAATCGTGACACAGCACAACAAACATGGAGCCCAGTTTAGCAGTTAAACAACAAGAGTGAGAGTGAGAGTGAAACAACAAATAGAATTAGTTGAGGCGCTGCACATAAGTTGCACTTGCATTCGCTGATTGGCACCAGATGCTCATTCATGCTTTACCATCAGAGGCTCATTCAGCAGCTGCTTGGCTATCAGCTGACTCGGCTGTCCGAGGTGGTAATAGTAACAGTTGCCAGTGTTTACTCTGATGAAACCTTCATGCCCATCCCATCTGCTGCCATGGCAGCATTGACTTTACTACTGTATAAGTGCTGCTTGCATGTGAAGGGTTTTCCGTCAAGAGCATAGTTTTCCATCCTATCTATCTTGGGTCAATCCTTAATGTAATGACTCACTTACTAGAATAAGTTTATAATATGCTGCTACTGAATAGAAAAAAAGTCAGTCTCCTCTTTAGGAAATAAAGGGATCAATAGTCAGAGACTAAAACAAGTGCAAAGTTACCCTTACCCTTCTGAGGTTGGGTGTTTGGAAGAGCAACAGACACTTCATACGAACCAGTAATACAAACTAGTCAGTACTGAGCTTATTCCGGCCCTAAGTGTAAACAACCAGTCACAGGTGGGAGCATCAGTGTCAGTAGCCCATCAAGCAAGTGGAAAGCGGCACGGTGATTCATCTGTCGCCAACCTTTATCTCCCACTGATATAACTTCAAAACAGAGACCAAAGAGGAGCTTCTGAGGGAAGTTGCGCATTTTCAACAAAAAATGAAATTTTACAACTAAACACAGTTAATTGTGGTATTTTATCTGTTATTTCAACAGCTCTGTCCTTCCCAGTAACAGATTATAAATAACTGCAGAGGTGTAATGTCACTGAAATGATTGCATGGGAAGTGATCATATATCTGTATAAAGTATATGCACTTACACATTATGCAGCACACACCAGCCACAGTGAGGGTCTCCTGATCCCAGACAGGCTCCGCAGGAGGTATACTGGTCACAGCTCTCCACTGGTACACGTGTAACCTGAAAATACACACAGAGACACACCTGGTTAATGTTTCACACAAACCCTGTGTACACCACCTTCAAACAGCTTATACCATAATATAGGCCTGGTATAAACAGGATCTACCGGAGGTGTCCTGTGCCTGGAACATGAGATTAAAGGAACAAGCCCACTGTGACTATCAGAGATAAACAGCTGTGGAGGTGCTGCTTACAACTCCATGCCGCTGAATACAAGGCGAGCGGGAGGGGGGAAAAGTTGAGGTTTAAACACACGTAAACACAGGCATGGGTTAAGATTACACCCTCTGACAAACATCTCTCTGTAATATACTGTGCAACTGCCCACACTGCCCACACTGTCCAGTGGATCAGAAAATACCGGTGCAAGAAGGCAGTTTATTTTTAGAGATACTAAACAAGCATCTAGAAAAAGTTAATGACACAGAGCTCAGCATTGGAGTTGGAAAAACACAAAACAACCAGAAAGGTCTGGACAACTCCCTTTCAAATTAAAATAGACTGGACATTTTATTTGTTCACTTAATTCACATCACATATAAATTCATATATGACGCGCTATTAGTGGGATATTTCCTAGGATATGTAGTGATGTTTTTTCCCATATTGAAGAATGTCTTAATTATCTTATAATTATCCAGCACTATGAAAAAATGGATAACAAAGGAAAGAAGTGAACTAGTTTCACCAGCATGTGATGTCATCAGGGTTATTCTAGGTTTGGACACTACACATGTTTAGCCATGTTAGCAGCATGGCTCCATGGATGGCATTGCCAGGTGGCCGTTATATGACTTTGCTTCAGAATGAATTATCTCAACAACTATCACATGGATTGCCAAGAAAATATGTTTCCCCTGAGGATACAGCCACCCGATTTTGGTAATTACCTAATTGTTCCTCCACTACCTCCAGGACATGGGCACACACAATGGGGTTCACCACAGTATGAAGTGTAAAACAGCGCTGACCCTTCAGTCTTTCATCAAGCACCACTTTCAGATCAAACTTTCAATATGTCCAATTCTTTGGTTTGATATCTGCAAAGTGAATGATATTCTGATCAGTGTCACTGTAGCTGCTAAACGTGAGCTTGTTTGTCCTTTGTTCATTTGCTTGCTGATATTAGCATATAACTCAAAGATGACAGTTAGTGCAGCCTCACAGAGCTGCTACTGGCAGTGGACGTTTGGTACTGTTTATTAAAAGCCTGTGTTATCAACAAGGGGCATGGAGTTTGAATGATGTCAGCATTTACCGAGTGGGAAAAGCCGCAAGTTGGACTAAGAGTCAAGATATCTCAGCCTCTGCTGAATCCACCTTACCCATTTCTTAACCCATCCTCTGCAGGTCTTTCAAATATATGTATGTGAAATAAAAAGTGGAGGAGCCCTCCTTTAGAGGCATCTTTGCAGGGATGAAACCATTCTGTCAGGCTCCTCTGCCTTTAAATTTAAATAAATGAGGACACATTCTCTTTATCTAACCTTGCACTTGTCTTGCACTACAGATCTTCAAAACCATGCCTTGGAAATGGCAGTTGCAGCACTCAAATGACAAGTGTTACAGAGCAATAACTTAACCTTCACTCATTCACTCTTTCTTAAGAGATTTACTCATGGCCTGCAGGTTCTTGCATTACCCCTAATTAGAACATAAGAGGACTATGTTTGCTTAATTTCTGTGAATTCCTTGCAAATAATATGCTATTGTACTTAACACCATTCAGATAAACATCGAGGATTACTCCTTTTGTGCTCTAAATCTTTACCGGCTGCCATCTGTGCGTCTGCGTGTCTAAGATAAGATGGAAGTGTAATGATCTCTTTGGGGAAACCAGAGAACTTGGGTATTAACAAGGACATCAAACAATGCTGTCCAAATTTACCTGTCTTTTAAACTGTTCCCACAGAGGACTCTGAACATCTTGGGACATGGCGAGACAAACAGGAACTAGCATTTAAGAAGTCCATTCCCACAGATGCAGTTATCATTAAAAAGACACCTTTTCTGCTGCTGTCTGCAGTTTCACCATCTGCCATCTGTCTGCACGATTATCAGGAAGCACAAGTTAGCTCCAGTTTCACCCAGGTTGTGGAATACTGTAAAGTTGCAGGAAGATTCTTTAAGAGAACATCTCGAAAGGTTTTAATCATGCCTGTGCATACTGAGGCACACGCTGCTCGCTCTTAAATCTCCACAATCTCTGGTGTACAGTATTAGCATCCGCATGTTTGATCTCCACTTGCTGGATGCAAACACACTCACACACACAAGAACGCACATCAGTGAAGACAAAAAACCCCCAAAAACTATTTGAAGCAAATTGAGAGTTTGAAACAAGTTTTCTGGGGCAGGTGTTAAATACTTAAAAACATCGTTGACCACCCAAGACACGCTCACACACATGAGCATATGCAGGCATACACACACACACACACACCTCCAGCTGCCTCAGTCAGGTAGTGTACGATATCAATAACACTGCAGAGGCAGGGGGCACACCAGGTGAACTGGAAGGTGGTGAGGCTGAATTCTAATGGCAGCTGCAGGCGCAGCAGTGGAGAAACCTTCAAAGAGGAAACTCAACCTTCATCTGCCTTATTTTTTAAACTTCTTAACCTTCGAACAGTGAATCATGCTCTTTGCTCTTTTCCTGCCTTTTGGCCAAACAACCGCTGCATGATTAATCAGACACACATACATATGTTGTTTTTCAGTGCTTCAAAAATGTCCAATATCCTTTTGTGTAATCTAATGTTTCATCCAATCAGTGTATTAGTGAACACCATATCATTTTAGATTTGAAATTAGATTTTCATTCTCTTTCACTCCACTTACAGCACCAAGCTCCTCCTTCCTCACATGACTCCCACTGCTGCCACTTCCCTGCACAGCAGTCTGCTATGATGTGATCCAATTGTGGCTCAAGGCAGCATTTTGCACTCAGTGTGCGGTGTGGTGAGACAGCTTGATTAGTTTGTTGGAGAACAAGTCAGGATTCTCTCATGAAATGTAAGAATGGGTCGTGGTCACAAAGGATGCACAAGATTTAAATATTCACTGTCCACTGTGTGTATGCAGCGACAGCAAATCACAATATCTTAGAGATGAAATAGACACAAAGCAGATGTTATCTAAACCAAAAAACTGTACCAGCTTCTAATTAATGGCTGTGTAAATGCATCAATATGTGCTGCAGCCTTCCATGTTCCCCAAAGGATGCACCCTGAACCCCTGAACTCTCCTCAGGCTTTACATGAGGATGACATTTCTTTTCAATAACTATTGAACGCATAGCCACAAAATTGGCAGACATTAATTGTTCCCAGAGGATGACTCATATTAGTAATGCCTGAATTATTATCTTGCACCACCAGCTCAAAGTATCCATTTCATTTTCCCCGAGTAAAAAATCTCAAGATCTCCAAAAGGGACTGGCATCAGGTCAAATTTTTACTTTTTCACCTGCAAAACAATGACATTCTCATCAGCCTCAGCTGCACTTTATGCAAAAATGGTACAGCTGTGAACATTATACCGGTTTAACACACCTGTGCAGCCTTAAAAAGCTGCTGGTGTAAATAAACACCTTCACCCCTGTTTGGGAATGTGTTAGTTATTCCATTACAAGTAAAGGAACTGTAAAAGGTAAAAAGAGCACAGATGTCTATTATGGTAAAAAATTACACTGAGTCATCACTGGCTTTATCTATTTAATAATATTTTTTTTATCTATTTGGTTTTAATATATCTCTCTCTCTTGCCTTTTGTGGCAGGGACATTGGATGTTCCTGATGCGATGCTATTTCCAGTTGCATCACTGATACCTTTCACACAAACCGCACAGGCCCCTATCACATCCTCAGACTGTACATCTCCCCCTCCTGTGACACACTGATGTACAGTTGGACACAATAGCTTACGGCAGATTCATAACATGATAATAGTAACCTGTGTCTGATAACTATTACAATGCTGCCATTACCAGGCACAGGCCTCTTACAGCACACCAAATAGCAGCAAATTGTAGTCATTACTTGTGCCTGGACAAATACCATGCAAGTAATGCAGCCTGTCTGATGGAGGGAGGAGGGGGGAAAAAAAACATGTCACGCTCAAGCACAATAGCTAGAGAGAAGTTTATTCAATGGGTATTTTGCGATGGTGAGGCGGATGATGTATTCCAATAGAACAGTTCAATTATTGAGTTTTAGAAAACAGATAATGGGACGGGAAACGAGTGATGCTCAGCCAAAGACTCTTTGTCTTACTGAGGTGTCTGGGGAGCGTGTGTGATTGCGTGTGTGCGTGAGACAGTAAGTAAGTGGGAATCACCTAGTTATATTAAATATGGCACTTTCATCCCCAGCCTATTTGCTGCTGCAGAGGGAAACATATTCATCTGAGGACAGTGGAGGGAGGAGGTGGGGGAAAGGACATGAGACTAAGGAGAAGTAGCAGGAGGAAGGTAGAAAGGAGACAGAGGAAAAAAAATGTCCATTTTAAACATTAATTTCTGTCTTCACCATGATAATGGAGAGTTTGTGGATGAAAAAAATAAAAACAATGGGATCCAAATGCTTTTTCTTTTTTTGTCATGTTTCCAGAGCAGAGGAAGGAGCGAGAGCAGCGGAGATGATGGGCTGGGGGTGGGGGGCAGTTATTACAAATAAATAACAGCTACAAATGAGCCTCTCTCATTTGGGTCATGATAGAGAGGCTCTTAATTTGCCTCGCAGCAGATGAGAGGAGAGAAGGGTTTGTGGGTGGGTGGGTGGGTGGGGGGGGGGTCGGGATGAGGAACGCAGGGAAGGATGGATGAGAAAGACCCATAAATGTAATTGCGACTGATGTTTCATTCCACATATGGGGCCCGAGTGGTCCCAGCGAGTTGCAGCCATAGGCCCGGCTGTAATTGTCCCATCTGTATAATACAGGGCGGGGGGTATAAGGCGCTATCACTACATAATAGTTTGATGGATGGCTTATTCTGCCAGTAGGCTGGATTTTAAGACTGCCATACAAACACACACATGTGACCAGCGACAAAGCACGTGCAGATATGCAATTTGTGGTCACATACATACACTGAAGCAGAGGTATTTGGTCATAAAGAGGGTCTGCATGTGTGAGTTACTCAGCTGCATGAACTTTAGCATGTGGCTGTAAATCATGATTCAGCCAACACATGCACGGTGAATACGGGTACACAAACACACACACACTGTAACAATGAATGCTGGATGGTATACATAGGTAAATCTGGGCAACAAAATAATCGCAAGTTCTATTAAGACACAGTTCCTCTCCTCTTTTCTGCTATTTTTGTCATGTTTTTTTTTATTTATTTATTTACTTATTTTGTCTGTCCAATTTCCTTCCCTCTCTTCCCTCCTGCCTCTGTGTTCTATGCTCTCATCTGTCTTCAATTTGGCTGGACACAGAAAAAACACAGCAAATGAGGCCATAGATCACGGGCAAACACCAACAGACCAAGCCCTGGAAGAAGCAGGCAGAGAGCGGAGAAACAGAGGAGACATGGAGACCCTTTGAAGAGAGATTCTCTCCATCATCATCCCGTGAAAGTACAGCACATTCTTGTTTTCATAAACTCTGTAATCACAAGCAGGTTTCTGCCATATTCCAGTAATAAGAATGGGATGGGAGACTTTAACAGTTTCACACCCAGGGGCTGTGAGAGAAACTCAACAACCCGGCTGATGACATATATGATCAGCAAAACCTACACAGCAACTTTCTTTTTCATGTTTCTCATTGCCATCTTTCTGTCAGATGGTAGGATAGTAGTATAGTAATAGATCAGGCTAAAGCTATTACAGTGGGCAACTTACATTTTAAAACCACACTGAGCATGACTTGATGTAAAGACCACTTCTGTGTGAAGAACAGTGAGTTCCTGAAGACCACAGTGGGTACCTGACAACCTCATAGCCATGAGAAAACTTCCCTTTTTATGAGGATTTCACAAATAAGATGTAAGGTTGTTTATTGAGCTTTAAAGCTGCAGAGATAGATGGCAAGACTGGTATCAGTCTTGCCATTGAATTCTTCCAAGCAAACATGCTGTTTGTACTGTTGGACTATACCTTGATGCATAGCTGGTACACAAAACTGTCTTCTTAACTGCGCATACATTCAACCATACAAAGTTATGTACACAATCTCTAATGCACCCCACCTCCTCTCTCTCTCTCCCACTGACACTGACACTGACACACACAGACACACACCCTGAGCCACATTAAGACATCTCTCCCTCTCTCTCTGTCTCTTTGATTGTCTCACGAATCACATCCTGATCAGCCAATCACTCATCTCTCTGCCTTGACAGACAGACAGCTAGGGTAGGTGTGTGTGCTGGTGTGCATGTACTTGTGTAGAAATAAGGAAAGGGCGAAGATATCACGCCATCCAAAAATATGCACAATCAGAATTCGAGATGTCATGTGGTAATCTTTGACAGCACAGTACAAAGATGATTAATGTAGTAATGACACATCGCAATAAAAATGACACTAAAAAGCCACTATGGTTATATTAAGTTATTAGCCATCTCTAACTTTGCCACACAAGGATATGTGCTAAAAATGTATGATGTGTCTTTGATATGTCAAAAAAAAGCACAGATATTATATTGGAAATTCAACACTAACACGACACACTTCCCAGTTTTTAACTTGACTACCACCTTGAGGAAAAGATAGAGATGTCTCGCTCTCAGATTTTCACAAGAGAACACCTCAACACAGCCTGACTGTTAACGAGCAAAGAAGCAAGAGCTGCCATCCACACTTTAACTGTTGTTAACTTAAGACGCCAGGCATTAGTGCCGCGACATCATTTTGGTTTATGCAAATAATGTTTAAGGAGGTCAGAGGTCAGTAAAAGTCAACTATTAAACTTCAACTTTATACAGTGGCGGCCCTGAAGAAATTCAATGTCAGAGACAATCCAGTAATGATATTCATAGTTGTCTTCCGCTTGAGCCGATACTGTCTCGAAGCAGTAGTCTTAACAACCCAGCTGCTATAATTTCAGCTTGCCCACGCAAAACAACTGCTTACACATGCCATCCCAAAACTCAGCTCGCCAATTAGCTGACGGGGCCAAGGGCACTTCACCACCGTTAGACTTCTGCATCCTCTCCTCATTACTCTCCCTGTCCCTGTCTTCACTAACATTTTTAGCAACTTCAAAGTTGGACAAACACCAGAGAAACCCATTTTAAAAGCAGTTCACGGCAGTCTTTTCTCCCTGACCTCCAAGTGCAGTAAATGCTGAGTGAATTGAACATGAACCCTCTCTGATGTGATGCCAGGGGTAGGGTTTCTCCACTGTGCAGTACAGTACAGCTCAGTACATTTCTGTACTGTGGCTAAATCAATACGCAAAGGTACAGTACATCATCAGACCATTATGCCACTGTCTGGGCGGCCTCGCCCCTGCCACGACGAGGCAGCTGGCTGCCAACGGGTCACCTTACGAAGCTGTTTTACAAGCGGAGAGGTTTGACCTTGCCCTGTGAGTTCAGTAGTGGAAATCTGGTGGTGAGGCTAAGGCAGGGAAAGGATCAGAGGCTGGGCTTGGCCCCAGATCTGGACCCCATATCCAGGAGACTGTGAGAATAAATGAATTAGAAATCCCCAAGCAGAAAACAGAAAATAAAGAAAGAAACAAAGCCATCTGCCTCAATATGTCAGGAAATAATAAGTCATTATAATGGGAAGTGGGTAAATAGTAAGCTTCACCCCACTGCTGCACTTTGGAAACAGGGCTGGTAATTATACGATAAGTGAGTAATTTGGTAGAAAGGTACAGTAGAAATCAATATATTACGAGATGTAATCCACTTTTGTCATTTACTTTAAAGCAATTAGGTGATGTCAGCCATAAGGACGCAGAAGATACAAGAAATATTTCTGTCTGGTAACGACAGGATGACAAATCTCTCTTCCTCTGCTGTTTTTATTACATCGGGACAATTTGAACATGTAAGGAGGAAACAACCGCAATGATTAAATTGATTTAGGGCCATTGTTCATTTTTATGAGCGCCAAAATTACGTGATATCGCTGAGTGGAAAGCGACCGACCAAAGGCTAGAGGCAGGCAAAGATACGTAGTAGCGAGGGAACTGTGCGTGTGAGTGTGCGTGCCTGTGTGTGTATAGCAGAGACACAAAGAGAGCCATGTATAAATCCATTGGTCGCTAATCGAAATCTCTCCTCTCGCAGGGAATCGGACAGTTTTATGTTTTCGCTCTATGTGTGCGTGGATGCTTACATGTGAGTCACCACCGCTCTACAGATACGCAGTCTATACGCTGCAGTCCAATCCACCACTTTTAATTATGTGTGTGAGTGAATATGGGAAAAGGTAAATTGCTCTGTCAAGCTGGGAAATGGGCTTTTTGATGCCTGAGCTCTCATCACTTGGCATTTCTATTATTCAACAAGGAGAGAGGAGTGGGGTGGGGGTGGGGGGTGAAGAGGGGGAGGAAGAGGACAAACAGGGCGAAGGTATAGCTCACTTCTGAAAATGCTCATCACAGAGTCTATGTATACAGGTATTCAGGAGACATGGTGAGAGAAGTCCCTCTGCACTGCACACCTCACCCCAGTGGACCTGCGAGACCCTTTTTTAAACCCCCAAATCTTTGTTTAACAAATTTAATAACTTTGACAGAGTTGTTCATTATGCACAAATCAGTCATTTTGCATGCCACCTGACTGTGAGGTCAGGTAAACAGGAAACTTAAATTGTGTCTGCCATGTTTGGGGAACCCATGTGATGACAGCACCTTCACCATCATCGAACCTTCGTGCACATGACACACCCTCTGGCAGTCACATTGGAAATCCTTGCTCTTTGAAGAAAGCAGCTACACCTAAGAACTTCTGCTGTCTCAAGACAAAAGATCAAAAATGGTGCAGCTGCTGTTTGGGAATGTGTAATCCCTTATATGTTTTCATTACACTGGTTCCTTGTATATAACTAAACCTATGTCCACAGACCAGTGTGAACTCCACAGTTTTTGTTTCGGCTTGAGAAAAAGCAAGAAATAATAAATAAATAAATAAATTATATATCCCCTTGGCTTGGCTCACGACCTTACACCACAATACATTATCTAGAGTCCAGACAGCCTCTGGCGAGGAAGATGCTCCTCATCTTCAGGCTAGGGGGCTCTGCACACCCTCTGGTCCTGTACTGTCTGGAACACAAGTTCACATTCAGCAGTGCTCTCCCAGCTGCTACAGGGAGAGCACTGGCACTTACTCCACAAACTCACTCCATCTGAGAGAGACACAAATGAGGAACCCGAAAAAATACTGAAGAGATGAGGCAGGAGGGAACAGAGTATATCCTGCAAACCAAATATATTTTCCCACCTGCTCAACTTTCACCAATGCGCTCTCTCTCTCTCTCTCTCTCTCTCTCTCTCTCTCTCTCTCTCTCTCTCTCTCACAGTATATTCAGTTTCACACTCTGACTGGACAGTGAATTTGATCAATGTTGAAGTGAAAGGTCATTGTTTCTGCTGTCCAAAGAGATGGCTATTCTATATTGTCTACTCTGTTTTCACAGAAACACTATTACACAGAGTTAAAAGATAGGATTCAAAACAAAAATTGCCATCGCAGCACAAGTCTGAGCGAAAAAAATGATCTCATACAGGTGTAGCCACTGTATTAATGTGCTTCAATTTATTCCCAATTGCTACTGGAAACTTATGAAAGAAAAGTTACTGTTTAAGACAACATTTTGGGAAACATGCTTTCTTGCAGAGAGTTAGATGAGAGGATTAATACCATTCTATTGCTAGCAGACTAACTATGAACCTACCAACAAGCAGGTGGCTTAGCATAAAATCTCTTTATCAGCAACTCTGTAGCTAACTAACTAACTAAGATGTACTTGTTGCAATACTTCCTGAAAAGTACTGGTAATTTTCCAAAGTAACTCCTTGTGAAATTACCACTTGTTGTTTGTACATTTCTGTTTCTGTATGGAAAGGGAAAAAAATATGTTACTGCGTTAAATAGATTTAAATTTGCTGGTAGGCAGAGTTGTTGAGACTGTCTTTCCCCTTACCTCGAGATTTTATACTAAACTAGGATAATCACCTGCTAATTCTGTCTGATGTTTTTTATGAGTGGCATCAGTCCCAAAATGTAAAACTATTCCTTGAAGAAAGAAAGAGGGCAAAGTTAAACTGGAACTGCATCCCTGATCATGTTCTTAATCTCCTCTGTGCAGAGAAGCATTGTGACTTCTACCAGGCTTCTCCCCATCTGACGACCTCCCATAGTCACTGCACTAATATGCACAGACATGTCGTGAACATATCAGTGCTCATCAAAAATAAAACACTGGCTTTAATAATTGAAAAGACTTTCTGGCAGCAATAGCAGTCATCTTTAATGCAGACGACAGGAGTTAAAAGGGAAAATCTGCAAACACTCCCAGCATGGCCTTTCTATGCGCCATTCTTCATCCTGCTGAGCAGCTGCTGAGCACTGCTGGCTAAAACAGAGATACTTGTTGGACACAGGCCCGATGCTGGCACAGTATTATCGTTCTAATTGATATCATTGCTTAAATCTTATAGTCTCTGTTGACAGCTCACTAATTTTGTAAACTTATAAAGTGTGATTCTGAAGGTTTAACAATGCTGTAGTTTCTCTTTGAGTTAGTTGTAGTTTGGCTGAGACTTGACCTTGCTATTACATTTTGTAATATAAATATCACTGTTGTGATCCCGGAAATCAGCTTTAATTCTACTGTATGTATTGGGAGTATAAGATAAGATATATATTCTATTGTGTCTAATTTTGTTGATGTTTTAACTGAACTGTCATGTTAACTTTACTTTCTATGCATCCATATACAATACTGTGTTTCATTGTGTGTTTTTCCTAGCTGACTAGGACTCCTTCGGCTTAAATATATAGTCATGAATCACGCAGTACAGTTCATTTCAGCTTCCTGGACCGCTACCCATGATAGAAGGGTCTCATTTCCCTGGTCACATCAACACAGACGGCGCCCATTTGTATCAATTACACTCCACTTCCTCTTTGCGCTCATTCAGACACATGGAAGTCAATTATGTCTAATCGCTGGTAAATTACATAGCACTCGCATGGCAGTAACCATCTACGTACCGGGGAGTCTCATTGAAGGTTATCACATTGTGGTCATTAACCGGTTGGAGATATGAGAAAGTGTGCAGGTAAAGGAAAGAGTAGCAAGAAAGTGGAGGAGCAGCTGTGACTGAAACAAACTGTAGTATCAAAGTTCAAGATAATACCTAGATGCAATATATATATATATATATGTGTGTGTGTGTGTGTGTGTGTATATATGCTGCACTAACTTGTACAGTACTGTACAAGTTAGTGCAGTGTGGGAACTGAGAAGTCAATGAGATAAAGAAGGTCCTGAAATAATATATGCATCACATACGTCTTTTCATATTCAACAACAATCCAGAAAACCCACCGCAGACAGGAGTCAAACAATAAATGTGACAAAAAACCCCAGGAATTATTAGTTAGTTAAGTTAGTAAGTTAAGACCTCATCTTGGTCTGAATTCATTTGGCTTTTCTTGCAGATGTCAATTTGAACTAAAATCTGTCACTTGTTCAACTGAACTTAAAACTAAATGTAATTAATATACAAAGGTTGCATGCAAAGATATTTAGTCATGATATCCCCAAAGTTGTCAACCCAACTGGAGGATGCATTGTGGGCTACACTGCTAACCTGGCCAGGACAGATCACTATTTTGAGTGTCTGTGTGCGCTTCTCATACCTGATTATCAGTGAGGGCGTATAAGTACTGATGATCCGGGCTGAAGAGAAGATCTCTAAGGATGGGGTTCCCATCGCTCACCACCACGTTCTCATACAGCATGGCAGGCTGGGAAATGGAGTTCACGAGGATCTGGAAGAGAACAGAGGAACATTTGTATTGGTTAACAAGAGGATAAAAACCCGAAACACTAAAGGAGCAAAGATAATGTAAACAGTTCTTACATGAACTTATTTCTTATGAAGCAATAGTTCCTAGAAAAATGGTGTGTGTGGTCTGTGGGTTGTCGAGAGTAACAGGGACATTTTACCTGGAAAGACATTTTGCTTTTGACAATACATCACAAACAAAAAGTAATTTCACCTTAGTTTCTTTAGATTGCACAAGCCTCCACTAAACATATCTCAAAACATGGCCAAATAAAACCAAACTTAGATGCCATGCCAAAGGAGAAAACAAGTTACAATTTTGCTGAAGCTCTAAAACACTTGCAGTTTCTCATTAGGCTTGGGTAAAGTGCAGATAAAAAACAATAATGAAAAAACAAAGACTGAACATGATTGAAACATAAGGTTTTTAGAACTTCATGTGCAAGACCGGGATAATAAAAGTCTGACGCCAGCTGCGGGGCTGCCATCGTCGCGGATATCCCAACAATACATCACACCACACAGCTATGGACTGTCAGCAGACCAGATGCTTCAGCCAAACAGAGCACGGACATCCCATCAGTTTCAGTAATCAATTTCAGCACAAATAAAGCAGGAAAGTCTGCACACTAATTCGTCGAACTGCGGCCGTTTTGTGTCGCTTGACATCAGCCTAATATCTTCAGACTGCTCGCTAGCTAGGCTTAGCTACCCTGCAGGTAGAAACCAGACTCAACAAATTGAATCTGATCACTACTTTAGTCAACTGTTAACTGTGGTAAATGTGCACACCGACACTGGCGTTGCACCTTAGGGGATCAGTCATCATGACTGAAGACAGCAAATGTAGCTATATACAGTGTGTTGGAAGTGGACCCGTACTGTGTTACTCAAATAATATGAGGAGAGGAGAGGTTCCGAGAGCAAAATGTAGACGTGTACGAGCCACCTACCCCTACACGCTAGAAGAAAAATCACAGGTCATCATCAGGATTTATAGTAACATGAGGTAGCTCACTTGCAAACACACTTCCAATCTGTTCCTCCAACAAGCTATCGGTGGGGGGTTACTGCTCACTACTGGTCACTACATTTAACACGACTAACCTTGAAGATTCAGTTTTGGCTGAAAACTGGAAGTTTAAGTAAGACTCACCCCCCTCTCTCTTGTTGGAGCCTTTTTTTATGTGCAGCAGTGACAGCGTTCAAGGAATACATGCCATCGCTTTCATTTAAAAGCAGCCAATTCCCATGTCATTTGCCGTAACACTTCAGAAGTTTATTTAAAATGTTGCTGTCAGCTAAAAAAAAAAAAAACAGCTATTGAAGGGGCAGATTACATTTTCAGCACTTTTTCATTTGGTCCTCAATTTATGCTGAAACTCAAAATCATACCAGTTGGTTAAGGAGTTGCACTGCAAAAGGTGTGTAAGTACAGTATACAACTAAGCCATGATTCTTTTTTTGGTGTCTGCTGACAAAATTACAGAGTCACGAGGGTCACTCCCCCATGTACCAGCAAGTAAATCTTTTTTTTTTCCCGTCCCTCTGTAGTCTTTGTGTCTGGATCCTTCTCTTTCTAATTTCCCGACCGCCATCTGCTCATCCATCACCTGCAGCAGTTTAGTCTTCTGAAACTTTCTGTCGCCTAGACTCTGTCATCTCTCTTTTTTTTCTCATTACAGCCTCAACAGTCTCTGCGGTTATTATCTGCCAAATCACTTCCACAGCTTCCTTAATCTTTTTTTTTCTCAAACAGAAGGTTCACTAACAGACCGGCCGTCATCGCTGTCTGTGCTTTTGTTGCTTGAGAGGAGGAAGTGGCTTTGGTTAAAAGTCGAGTGCTTTGGCAAATCAGCGTTGAGACAAAGAGTACAAAACTCAAGGATTTTATTCTGAAGGCTAAAATCTGATGTGATGCTGTACTAACTTGTACAGTTTACTGCATCTGAAAGTTCTGACTGTGTCTGAAGAAGCTACAAATTACAGAGCTTTCCCTGACTTACAAAAGTTTGTGCATGTGGAGGAGGTGCATCTCTGTTGTTACTGCCGTAAGGTCATTTGTTTTTAGCAGTCCCTTATGTTGCTCCCACGTGAACACACACACACTGAAACTTTTGACGTGAATTGAGTGTGACCTTTCGTCCCGATGTACTTTGGGCTCGGATGACTTCTATCCCTCTCTGTCTGTCAGCTACAGTACAGGGAAGCTCAAAAGTCACACACATACACAACACGGCACACACACAACAACAAAAAAACAACAACAAAGACAAAATGAAACACAATTTGAGCAATCTAAAACTGCCACGTGCCCGAGGCTGCTGTATCATTTGTGATGAGTGAAGGACTGTGGAATGGAGCGGGGTGGGGTGGGGGGCAAATGGGACCAGGGAGCACGCTCTGCCCTACAGCTCAGGGCAGAGGGCAGTTGGAGTGGGATTCAGGTCAGCCGGCACAGAGGGGGACAGCCGACCGGGGCGGGCGAACGTAGATTCTCATCTGCTCGACCAGCCCGCAGGTTCCTGCTCTCCTTCTGCGACCTCTGCGCTCTGGAAGTTCCCGTGTCCAAACAGACTGTTCACTGAGGAAGTGGCAGTACTTAAAGGGCGAGACCCTTTGACTGACTCACCACTCATCGACTTGCATTCGCTTTTTCTTGTAATTCACACTTATATCCACTGACTATCCAATCACATGTGGTGGAAACCTTCAATCATCTGCAGCGTGATATGAGAGTTACCTACCTGGAATAACCAGCAGGAACAGGCTTCAGAAATTCCACACTTTTCTCTGTCCAATTTGTGCTCACTAAATTCAAAGCCACACTGGGGCGCCTGGATCTTTTTTATGTTTCCATTTGTCCATTGGCTCACTTTCTGGAACTTATTAGCAAAGAGCCCAGCCTATAAGATGAAAGCCAACAGCAGCGTCATCCTCTTTTAAAAGGTGCTTATTAAACATGCTTTTATAACTGCTCTCAGGATGATTATTAGACCAAAAAAACCCATTAAGGTTCCCACTTTGATGTTACTGACAGCTTATAAGTCATTAAAACAGACTGTTGTTTTAATGATTAGTTTACCTCTTTGGAGCGAGACAATCATGGGCATTTTTTTTTATCTTGCTCAGCAGTGCCACTCTCTGATGAGTGCACTGAACATTAATTGCTGCTATTTGCATTCAAATTATCCATCGATCAATTAGTTTTGAAACACAATGTTTCTTTGGAATATATCTGAGCTGAAATGACAGTATCGGCTCAGTCACTTTTAAGCAGGGATGCTGTGCTGTGTGTAATTACAGAGTTCTCCATTAATATTCTGAACATCTAGCTAATGCTCTTTTCCAGGGTGACGCACACTGAAGAGGGAGGAACAGGTTGCGTGTCTTGCTTAAGGACAGCGCAATAAGACATATATCATGTCTTCAACCTTTCAGATAAAGGACAGTCTCTCGAGGCCATCCTGAGCTCCTCTACAGAGATGACACTGGGGAAAGTTAGGATCGGGGCAGAAGTTAAAAGTGACTTTTCCTGATGAGTTTGCAACGCACGCTCTAACCTTGGAGTCTATTTTCTCCCCGTCTTCACCACCTCTGTGCCCCCCCTCCAGCCCCCAGACCTCTCTGTCTCCTCTGCTCTCCTGGGATTAGGCTCATTACCAAACCAACGCTGATATTACCAAGGACACTGTAACCCTTGCATGCACAGTGAAGTCCACAGGTGTACACAGAAACCACTCACAAGCAGATGTGCCACTACCAATCAATCCACTTTTGTCAGTACCACATCAGTGAAGTTACATAGAAATCAAAACAATGTGCTGAAAGAGGGTAAAACGCTCTGTACAGCTAAGGCAAGCTAAAGTTACAGGTCATAACTCCCTGTATATTCATCACAATTAGCAACCCCTGTCACATTTAATGCATAATTGAAAAAAAATACAATTTAGTTTGAATATGCAGGCCATTTAAATTTGCCAATAGAAGACATGAACCTTCCTTGAAAAGTGACAGAAGCTTTTCAACAACAAAGTCCACAAGAAACTCTTACAAGCACTTCAGGCCTGGGGCTGATGCAGCTTGAAACTGCAACAAGGCCGCAGCCCTTTTTTGAAGTGACTCTCTCCTTTTGCTAATGTGACATCAGTTTAGCAATAAGCACAAGCTAACATGCTACATGCAGGGTTGCTTTGCAGCACAAACAGAGAGGCAAGCAGGAAGTGAAGGCAGGTTCAGGATGAAGGCAGAAGGAGGTGCAGTGCAGCAGAGAGAGAGCCGCTCAGCGTGCGCCCACACAAGTGTGTCGGGAGTGTGAAGAGGAGGAGACAGTAATAAAAGTGAACAAAGCAGAGTAATGAGGTTTAGCTGGAGTGCTGCGGTGATTAATACCACACAGAGTTCAAACACCGGTCACACCTTAGGGTCAGGTAGACTGGGGAAACACTTGCGATCAAGTTTTTTTTTCTTCTTTCCTCTTTTCTGAGCCATCCTTCATTTAAAAAAATATTTTATTCAAATTTTTTTTAACTCTCTCTCTCGTTCCATTTTTTTTCCTTCCGGGATGTATTCATGAAATGCTACATGATACATTGATTTTTCTGTTTCGTCATCCAGTATTTCACTTGTAATTTAATCCTTTCATTTGCCTCTCCTCTCACCTGCCTCTCTCCCTTCATTCCTATCCCTCCACATTCACTTCCTCACTTCACTGCATCCCCCATATCTCTTCTCCATCCTGTCTCACTTTCATCCCCTTCCTTTTTTCCTTTTTCCTTGTTTCTCTATCTCTAGTCTTCCCCTTGCCCTTTCTCCCCCCTCCTCGCAGACACAGCCCGCTTTCTCCTACTGTGTGTGTGTGTGTCTGTGTGTCTGTGCGAGTATGTGTGTCCAGACACAGCAGTGCCCTGTCCAACCTCAGCTGTTAAACATCTAGTTAATTACACGGCTGGACAAAGGGAGGGGAGAGAAAAGAGGAGGAGGGAGGGATGCAGAAAGAGAAAAAGAGGGGAAGATAGGAGCAGCTTGTTAACCTTGTTAGCATTTCTCACTGAAACCGATGTTACAAATGTCCGGTGAGGGCGAGTAATGAACCAGTGTCCTCAGTGTTCAAGTAGCTCTTTGATGATGGAGGGAACTGGGAGGGGGGGAGGCATTCTCTTAATGAAATCTACACAAGAGTGTATGTGTGTGTGTGTCCGTCTTAACGGCTCCTCATTGTATTCATGATCCCTAATGAAATTGATTTTGGTCTCATTTGTTGAGAGGAGGGTACTCTTGTGCGCACACACACACTCACACACAATGCTAATAACTCTGACAGCGGGATTCTGTCTCTAAAAGGAATTTCATTTAACAGTTTGTAAAAAAAAAAAGGTGAGTAAATATTACGCATGCAACAAACCAATCAATGTGAGTGTGTGTGTGTGTGTGTGTGTGTGTGTGTGTGTCTGTGCTTGAGGGAGAGGGAGAGAGGGGAAGAGAGGGAGAGAGAGAGGGAGACTGAACGATGTCAATGTGAGTTGGTGGAGTAGGATTTATAAGATGGTCTTCTCAGTGAATGTGTATGTGATTGTGTTTATGTGTGTGTCTGACCCTGAGTGGAGGGCATCCAAAGTATCATAGCACACCTGCTGACTACACAGTCTACACCTCACACACACACACACACACACACACAAGCGTGCACACAGACGTGCGGTCTGGTCGAGCCACATCAGCGAGACAGGTTACTTGGAGTGAAATTAATCATCGTTCTTTTGTCGCACCGCTGCTCTCACAACAGGAGGCTGGCCCCAGGTGACACACACATATGCACACATGCACGTGCACGCACACGCACGCACAAACACACACACACACACACACTCACAGAAAGAATGACAGGCAGACAGCTGGCCGGTGACAGGATGCCACTCTGAAGCTGTTTTCCTAACAGATAGACAGTGGCTCTGGTTAAAGGGGAACAACACTGTCAAGGTGTGGTCAAGTCAATGTGGGCTACACTTGCTATTTTGCTCTTCTAGTCTTTGTTGAAATATTTTTTTCACAAATATCCATATAACAATCAGATGCCATAGCATTGTGCTCGATCTGTCCACCAGTTGAGGTGCTTCATGCTGAGACTGAACAGTGCTTGGATCCATTACATGTGGCTATCAGTTGTGGATGGATAAGAATACTTTGAGGTTTTCATTTCCTGAAACACAAGCACATTTCAGAAAAGCCAAATCGGTGTGCTTTTGAAATCCTGAATCTTTAGACTCATATGTTTTTCTTTGGTATTTTTTACATTTCACTTCTCATTTTTGGATTCATTTAATGTTCTTGACTGGACAAACTTGCAAGGAACTGCTTGTTTCAGACTGATGGATGGTACCAGTTCATGAGGAGGTGGACTTCATCATTAGCATTATCAACCATACTGTATACTGAAAGGCTACTGTATCTGTGCCCCTCCTGTGGGAAGGTTTCATTCACAAAAATGTCACTACAAGAGTAAAGAACAGCTTTTCTAACTCTGGAACAGCAGCAGACTTGATGATAACAAGTTTAATAGTGTAAGTATTAAGTCATATTAGGGACCCAAAACATTTAAATAAATACAAATATTATATTATAGCTGCTGATTACATGCCATCTGTCAACAAAGAGTGAGTGTTCTGACATGAAGTTAGACTAATTTGAGAGGCAGTCAAGGAGACATGACAGTCACGGAGATGTCAGACAGGATTATATTATAGCCTACAGCTGCACTACGAGGTGCAGCAGATCATGATACTGGACAGTGCCCTGAATAAAGACCAGGAGGCAGTCGTTAGAATGAGAGAACTTTCCTATCAGCTCCTGAAATGTAGACGTTAATGTGCAGAAGTATGCCAATGAGATTATGAAATCTCAGTGAACCTCTCAGTAAATGGGTTAGCCACTGTTATGATTTCATATTAAGGCATTACGGCTCTTAAATTAATTTAAAAAAATCTTTGTGATGGAAGCCAGGCTATCTGTAAATCTGTTCTTACAAGTGGTTCTTGCTTAAGGCCCTACCTGTTGCCTTTCTTTTTCTCCCATCTGTAAATCTTGACTCTTTTGAAATGCTATAAAAGCAAAGTGAAGTTATCCCCTGCTCACATGAGTTAAAATTACCTTTTGGAATGTTACAATTTTGCCTTTATTTCCATAGATTCAGCTATGATTTTTTATTAGTTATGAAAACGCTGTGACTACAATAACTACAAAAGTAAGACCCAAGCTGTGAGAAATGCAGAAATAAGTGAGTCATGCAGTAACTTGGAGAATTAGCTCTGTTTTGGAGCAGCTGACATGTTAGTCTTCCAGTGGCGGCTGTTTTGAGCAGCAGTGAAATATTTTCACTTTCAGCTGCCTGGACTTGCCACACTGTGACAAGGGTGGCTGAAGCAGCAAGAGCAATTAGATACACTCACAGTAAAAATCCTCAAAGGTGGAACTTGACAACAGCTTGAATTATACTGACGTTATTTTCCTTCCCCAGACACCTGGCATGCGTTATTAGCACTATTAGCGTTGTTCAGATTTCTTATTGAAACTGCAGGGCACCAAGGGTGTCGGGATGTCACTGTAGCCCTTTGACTTACATCCCTGTTGGGGGAATATGTGCTCTGAAATGACACTTTAGAACCAGAAGACGTCTCTTTCTATTCAAGTCAGGAGCGCACAGATAAGCACCGGCGCCCACACGACTCCCTTCAGCCGAGCTGCATCTCTCCCCTTCTTGTCAGATAGGAAGACAGGACACAGTACTTTCTCTGCTGTCAGCCGGGCCGGGCTGCTTACATGTGCGCCGCGAGTGTGCGTGTGCGGCGTGAGGCCTCTTTAATCTCTCACAAGCGTGATGGACTTGAGTTTCCCCTCAGCGCCGCTCTCACAGCCTGCCCTCCCCTGCCTGCTCCGATCATCACCACAAGCTGGAACCAGTCCCTACTTTGTTCCTCATTCTCTCTGGCGCTTTTTTTTGCCTCTTTGCTCGACATCTCTTTCATTCTTCTCTCGACTCTCTCCCTCTGGTTAACTTCATCTCTACATCTCTCTCATCCTCTTCCTCCTGTTCCTCCGCCCTCCATCTTCCTGCTCCCTCTCATTCATCATTCTTAGTCATTAAGCCTGATATTAAAGCTTGTTCCTTTTACAACAAGTGGAAAAACTCCACCAGCGGGGGTCCTTAAAAGAGCCTTTAATTCTGTGCTGTTTCACTTTTTTCAGTGCCAAGTGTCATAATCACAACAAAAGGCAGAATAATGCAAATAGATCAGCTGGTATCAAAAAAATGACAACTTATTCATTTACAATCTTTGAAATGAGTTTGATTTGCATTAAAATCAAGTGGAATCGTTTCGCCCGTTGGCAGTTTAAAATTAGATGAAATTACTTGTTATGGTGGTTTTCTCCTCCGGTCCCATTGTGCCATGCCACCCCTGAGAATGCTGCTGACATAACTAGGTCTGGCTTGTGCTAAAACAGCACGTCCACATTTCTTCCCCGAGGCAGATCCTACAGGCGGAGGCCAATGTGAAGCTAATGACATCCACACACTTCTGCAGAATGTCTTGTAATTTTGCAGTTGCTGATCTAAAATCAAGGACCAGCTGGGGAAAAGTGGGTAAAGGAAGCTAGTTGTCAGCAGGTCCCATGCTCCATGTTCCTGTATATGGACACATTTTTGAATTTGCAATTATACTGTTCTTGTAAAGAGCTTCCCTGATGATGTCTAAAATACCTCCCTAAACAAAAAAATAATCCACTTTGCAGCATCATCATCATTAGTTAGCACGCACCTCAGCCTCAGTTGACCAATTCAGTCTGAAATGATCATGAGTAAGAAAGGTTGCTGCACATCTGACCTCCCCAGGGAAGACGATGAGGGAAAAAAGAGAGAATTTCCCATCAGGGAGCAGTGTTGGTGAGTAAACACACCCCTCAGTAGGAGTTTTCTCTTCGGAGTTTGGAATATGTGAAGTCAGTGTCCTTCACTTTGAGGAGGGGGAGCGCTGTGCTGCTGGGGCTAACAGTGAGATGTTAATGAGCGGTGAAATACTCCCAACGCTGAGGCTGGCTGCTCTTTGAACCAAAACATCGCTGCTTCTCTTTACAAATATTAAAGGCTAAGCTGAGACGGGTGGCTGGCTGCTGCAACTTTGGGGTTCTTGGGGTCATATTCCCTGGAGCTAATGGGATGACTAGCAAACAGTTATGTAACTGATTACTACAAGTGATAAGCAATGATTATATTTTCTAACACACTCAAAATCTGTGAGTAAAAAATTGGGCCAAAATAGTACAGACATAACTGTCTGGGTTGTTTGATCCAGTGTATGATTGGTCAGTCAAAGCTTTGCATTCACACTGTCAGAAATGTATGAATTAATTTGTTGCCAAGGAAACACAGTCAACAGTGACAGTTTTAAAAGAGTAGATTTTAACGGTTAATTTACTGCCGCAGAATTATTGTCACCTCAGCATCTTTCTGACTCGAGCCACTTGATAGTGGGAGTGAATTGGTTTTGTTTTTCAACCTTCCATTTCCAAGGTCAACAATGAACCTTATCATAAAGCGCTAAGGATTAAACCAGAATGATGAGGTTGAAAGCTCTGGAAAAAAAGATAGTAAGTTAACCTTAGTTTGTGTTATTTGCATCAAGGCGTATACTCCACACAGTGCTGTTTCTTGTAACATAGAACTACACTGTACTGCATTTGTGGTAACAATAATACTGTTGCACTAATATTTCTATCACTACTACAGTGGTACAAGTGCCCTTGTTGACAATAGGATTATTCCAACACAACATTAGAGTGTCAATATGACAACAGCTGTCTGCAGCAGGAGTGTGGTGTGGCCGGTTCCTCTTAGGTGGACAAGTGAGGCCTTTGTGATGAACAGACTGTCCATAGGGGTGAGTGACCTGTTTGTTTTTCTGCATGTTTGTGGACAACAGACTGAGGATTTCAAGGTGAAACACAAAAGAATCAGGACGGAGGACGAATCCTTGCACCCAAAATATAGCTGCTGGCCCCAAGCTATTGTTTTCACACTCCAACCATAACAGTTTTATCCTGACAGCTCCGAGATGAGGATAAGTGAGGACAAATCTTCATCTCTCGGGCTCTATCAGCGATATGTGTGTGTTTGTGAGTCTGCATTTGCATCTACACGGGGCTTCACATCCCTCGCAATATCTGATTTGGCGCTGCCGCTCCTCTGACTCGCTCCTCAGAGCTTTGGAAACAATTGCATTTCTCTTTTGTTTCGCTCTCTCTCTCTATCCATCTGCCCCTCTCTCATCCCACTCTCTCTTCAACTTGTCACACTCCCTCTCTCTCCTCTGCTGTTTTCTTTCCCTTGATGTACCAGCTCAGCTGACACACATGAGCAGCCAAGCAGAACACACTTGTGTGTGGCACAGCCCAGCAGCCTGTGTAGGTGTTGAGTGTGTGTGCGCCTGTGTGTGCATGTGTGTTTTGCCCTGCAGTGAGTGGTGAAACTACTGTTAAACTAGCTCAATTTGTCAAGAGCAGAGAGGTGTGGGCCTCGAGGACCACCATACCGCTGTCTTCAAGGTAGACAGAGGAGTATGGATTTAAAAGTATAGAGAAGAAAGGGAATCTCAAGGATAAAATTCCAATAGATGGTACACACATACACACACACACACACACACTCATACACATGCACACAGATTCTGTTCCTTTGGATCAGCCTGACTGGAGCAAACACCAGGAGGAAGGGATACTTCATCACTGCCACTCCTCCAGCCTGTGTGTGTGTGTGTTGACTTTGACAAAGAGTGGTCAAGACCTCAATGTTGACTGAGCATTTTGTGTGTGCATGTTTGTGTGTGTGTGTGTGTACGTAAACAAGAGCCGGCCCCACCTCGAGAAGGAGACACTCATTATTAAAGGCGCAGTGTGTATAAATTATCAGCCGCTGGCCCGAATGAACTAAATAAAGAAAACAATGTCACGGTGCGGTCACAAGGTGAACATCTACCCAACGAATGATAGATGTCTCTGTCTGTCCCTCTCTTTGCTCCCCTCCTCTGGCCTGTTGCCACGGCGATTAATTCTGGGACACAGGGAGTGAGAGGGAGAGACTGAGAGGGAGAGAAAGAGCGATGTGAGTGACACGTTTTGGACAGCCTTGCTTTAAAGGCCACAAGCTTATCACGGCTATACACACACAAACACACACACACACACACACACACACACACACACACATAAATAACAATTCAAAAAAGAGCCACACCCAAAGTTACAGGTGAGTCTACGTGAACACTGAGTGATGAGTCTCGGGGATTGTGTGTATGTGTGTGTGTGTGTGTGTGTTGGTAGTTTAGATTAATTTTTGCTTTACTCCATCTTGTTTGTGAGGTGAGAAGAAGCAATTAAAAGAACAGAAGAGGTGTGAATTATCAGTTTGTGCTGGGAAGATAATACGAATTACAAAGAGCAAATGTGCTTCTTGTTTTCTTTCATTAAGCTCTAGCCAGCAATGTAGCTTTCACACTTCATCCCAGTCTTCATTTCTACTCTCCTCTTCTCCCCTCCTGGTGCGGAGTTACTGGGGATGCTGAATCATCAAAGTTACATCAGCTGGCCTCACATGAAATAAAAACAGTGGAAAACCAGCACTGACACCAGTGACCGCTGCTGTTTGTGGGAGAACTGGATGAATGAATACAGCATAATTCAGATTAGATTCACTCATATTCTTTCGGGGTTTTTTCCATGTAAAACATTTATCAGGTCCAGTACTGCAGGCAGCACCAGGCCATCCTGGGGCCATGGACATTTCCACTTTCCAGGAGGTTAGCTGCCACCTATTATTATTCACTTGCTATATAACATGTTCAGTTGAAACATTACTTTGTGCTATAATTATGTAAGAAAGTTAACCATAAGCCAATGACTTCATGATGTGGAGAGTGTCCACTGTTTTAATATATTGAATTTATGTGGTAGGCTATTATCATGCTACTACACTACTGTATATAAAAGTTGCAGTGGTCTGACCACCAACCAGTTGTTTGGTATGGGGCACTCCCGCGGTGTGAAGCCATACTTCACTAAAACTAGGGGACTGACAATGTACATATTTAAACAAGAATGGTCCAAATTGCACGAGGAGGGAGAGAGAGGGGCATCCTGATTTTTAGCTTCTGAGTATGAATCAAGCTCAAAAAAAAACACAAGATCCCACATTTCCCATGATGCAACCTGTGATCCCTGTCATCAATGCGCAAGTCAACTCCTCACCCAGCTTGGTCTTCAACAAATGTTTGGTCTCTAAGCCGGAGTAGACATATCCCAGATGTTGTCGTCGGCGGTTATTTTAGCTCATTCCATTTCAAACTTCATAATGTTCCCTCAAGATCGACACAGACCATTATAAGACTGCTTGCACAAGCTGCGTACTGCTCCTCATGCTGAGTAAACTGACCTTTACGTGGCTATAAAAGTGGAAGAGTGCCCCTTTAAACTGTCAGCTGAAATGATAGTTTGTTGTGTGTAGCCCTGATTGAGCTTAAAATTCTATTAAAGAAAGAAGTCACTGAATAGATTTAAGGAATGGTACAAAGGTTACAAGACTGTAGTTTGAACCAAATGGCAATGGAGTCAGCTTAACTATGCTGAGCTAGCCAGTAGCTGTAAAAACACTCATGGCTGACCAATCAGCAAACACTTGGCAAACTCTGCGCCACATGAAGACAGCTTAAGAATAATCGAGGAATTCAATAAAAGGTGCAGGGTGACTTTGTGTCTGTGACAGTTACAGGATTTCACTGTTCTGTTCTGTTCTTCCTGTTCTCTGCATATCTCCTCTCTCCTCGTCTTCCCTACTTCCTTGTCTCGGGGACAGCGAGAGCAGTGGACAGTCAGATTAATGACCTCGACCTCTAACGCACTCCGTCTTCCTCTCTCCGTCTGCCTCTCCCGCTGTACAGCCTCTCTCAGCCGCGCTGGCAAGGGACACGCGGGGAGCGAGCTCTAGCAAAGAACAGCGGCGCTCATATTTTTGGACTGTCTGTTCGCCTGCTGCGCTGTCATTCATCTCCCTTTGCATATTTCCCGCAGCTGCTGACATAAAAAGTAAAAGTCACTTCCTTCAGCAGACAGACAGTGGGACTGTTAGAAAAGCTTTAGCGCATTAGCGCAGTGGGTAAATAGCTATGACTGTGCATGTAGATGCTGATACATGCACGCCTTTCACATGTCTGTGCATCTGTCTTTACTCATGTCTGCTTATGTGTGTGTCTGTCTCCCCACCCGGATGTGTAATTACAAAGGAGAGATGATAAGCCGTTTCTCTCCCCCCCCCTCCTGTGGGAGCTCACAGCTAATTATAGAGCCAGCGGAGCTTCAAATTGCCATTTAAAACAGCCATACGGTGGGAGACAATAACACATTCCCCTGGTGGTGTCACCGCTGTGTAGTAAGTGTGTCTGCATGGAGGTATCACAGCAGAAGAGATAGCAATAGAAGCAGCAGCAGTGGGAAGAAAAAAAAGAAAAAGAAAGTGCCGTGCAACCCTGTTATCCAAAAATGACTGATTCCCTGAACAGGAAGCCATATTTTAGCAGATAGAACGTCTGTGAATTTCACAGTGTACAGACAGCTGTAGGGCTGGATTAACAGGATGCTGGCTTGAGGGGTTAATAGGTCGAAGGACTCTTTGGATCGGCATTGTTTACTAGACAAGTTTCTCTCTTCAGTTTCTATTGTTCTCATGGATTCATTCAATACCAGCAAATAAGCCCGCACCCCTCCATAACCAAACTGAGACTCATTTCTTCTAGCGGAAGCGCAGTACTCCCGCCAAAAGAAACTCCCAGTCCCTTAGCTGAGGAAGGGTTTGAATCCGCAGAGACAAAGTTCAACCTTTTAGAGAAGATGGAAAACAGAGAGAGGGTGAAGAAACGGAGGAGGAAGGGAAATGAGAACAACGCTGAGGTATGATGAGAGAAAGAGATGGAGGGAGAGATAAGAGGGAATAAACAGAGAGAAAAAGTGAAGAAAGCTGGAGTAGGGACAAGGAGGGATTTTGTGGTCTGCGGTGGAATGTGCTTTGAGGGAATGATCACTGCCAAAACACACACACACACAGAAACACACACAAACGAAACAGTTTCTCTGCCTCTGGCTGTCCTCCATGCACACAGGGAACCCATCGCGCTCTCTCCTCTCTCTCTCTTTCACACAGACATCACACAAATAAAGAAAACCTTGTGAAAACACCTTCATTCCTTAAAGCACGGTAAAACCTGTGAGCGTCCTCTTATTCTCCGGGAGTGATACACACTTGTGCGTATGAACAAAACGTCGCTCCCCCGTGTTCACTGCATGCGCGCGCACACAGAAACTACTAATGAGTCATCATTCATTTCCTGTTCATCGTGAACACTTTTACCAGTATGTCTGCGTGTGCGTTGTGGGATGCGTAAGCCTCGACAACACTCCCTTGAGTTTACATGGGCCTTGACTCGTGTGCCAATTAATTAACAGCATGTGTGTGTGTGCTTGTGTGTGAGATACAGTTACAGTCCATCAGTGTAATGAGTGTAAGAGGAGCTGTAAGCAGACACTGGTCTTATCTGTAACTAACACCAGGTTAGATACGGCAGGATACCAGCAGCGCGGAGGAGGTCTGCCATCCCCCTCCACGTTCACAGTACCACAGGTACAGGGATATCTATCAGTAAGTGATAAATGTTATGTATGCAATTAAAGAAGAAAACGTTGGTCTTTTTTATATTTCTGGCATTTTAGCACAGGTTTTTTAACGCCCCGAGGAAAAAACCCACAGACTACTCAGGTGGATGAAAACCTCCCTGTTTGTTTTTAATAACCAAAGTCATTAAAAGTCACCCTGAGGGGAGAGGGGAATGGATGGCCGCTCTCATCGTCATGGCGATTCCCCGAATAGACATTGAGGCTTGTCACTCAAATCTCCAAATATCAACATCATGGGGGCGTGAGAGGAAAGGTCAGGAGGTCACCGCAGTCAGCGGGCGTCGTGACTCTGCGTGACCGCAAGCGTCTGTACAAAATGTCACGGCAATCCATCCAGCAGTTGTTGTTGCAGTCTGGAGCACAGAGGTGGACTGACCAGCCAACTACAGCTCAGCTGAGTCCTGAACCAAATATGTTGCAAAAAGTCAGCTGCTGACACCAAGTAGGTTTCAGACAATTACCACATTACCAGGTAGTGACATGTCCACACACGCACACGCACACGCACACAACACAGCCTACTGACCTTTTCTAACCCCCCCTCGTGTTTAAAGAGTTATTTATGCTATTAAATGCACAACAACTTTATTTTATGTTTTATGGTGCCAGGCAACAAATAGGACTGCAGCCCCGACAAAGAGGTTCTGGAGTGTAAACTATGCTCAACCCAAATTACCTTTTTTATGTGTGCAGAACAGTGTTAGCCAAACTTTAACAGCCTGTCCAAGATGATAAAAAATCTTTATGGATGTGAATTCATTCCGAACATTAGAGTGAGTGGCATCAAACTGTAGCAGGTTATTGGAGGATGGATCGGTTTAGGGGCCAAATATCTATCAGTGCTTTTGTGCAAATGTAATTGATTTTTCTTTATGCTGCTGCTTCATGCCTGAGGGTCATGCAGTAGTTTCCTCACCTTTTTTTAATTTATTCATTTATTTAGTTTTGATTTACCACAGCATGATTGCAGATAATGTCTGGCTGTAAACTACAGCTCCTGCAGGCGGGCGCCATGTGACTGGAGGCTGTGAAAGGTTTCATCCTTCCCATTATTGCTATAACTGTATTTATGGATGAAGGGTTTTGCCTCTATACCCGGCTCAATTCACAGCTGGTGGTAAAGCTAAAGCCATGCATTCCATAAACAGCCACCCAGCCAGCCAGCGCACACCCGTCACAAAACCAAACCCACCTCCAGGCACAGATTTGAATATCATTCCATAAACATACATAAGCAAATTCATTTTATTTTTAAATATTCAGCTCTCTTTTCCCGCAAACTGTCATCAGGTTTTTCTCCCTTGTTTACTTTTCCTTGATGGCAACCTGTCAGTCTGCTCATTTTCTTTTACCACCCATTCTACTGTACAGTCTCTTTCTGTCTCTTTTTACTTCTGTATTTATTCAACTGCAGGACAAACAGCAGATGAGAGAAGTGGAGATGAGGTGGTGAGAGATGTCATACAAGGCGGATGAAAGGAAAGACATACGTAACGAGGAAGAGGCAGGGCTGGGTGTGAGGGGTGTGGAAGTGAGAGGTCATGTGGTTTCAAATAGTGTCTGCTGATCAGTCAGTGGGTGGAATGCATTTCTAGCCACAGATTACAGAGGACCAATTTACTTTGATACAGCAGTATCATCATCATGAGTAAATGAAAAGAGGGAAGGAGGCAGGGATTAAAGGACCATTCCAACAAATACCTGAACTTTTGACTAAATGAGTCGATAACATAACTTCTCGCGCATGGCCTTCACAGCAGTATACTCATCTGCCATGTACTGACAGCTTTTCATTATGCACGGCCTGTCCCACGTGCAGCTCACGGTTAGCTCCTTCAGTGCAGTGAAGCTCGTCCGTGACACCATTTATGGGCCACAATACCAATAAACAGCGACCGACAACAGTTAACTGGCTCCCAGGGGATTCTTTCATAGAAATAGAAATTATGGCTGAAGCCTATGAAAATACTTTATAGTAACATCTGTCCAGGAAGCAGGTCGTCATGACAATGAACTTTAATGTGAACACTGGAATGAGAGATTTATTGTTATTTTTCTCAATTTCATTTACTGTTATCTCTGTAAAACCTTTGTTTTTCTTTTGAAAATTTGCAGCATTATTACTAAACATGCTACCAGCAGTAATTGTTCGGTAGTAAAGCTGTAGTAATTGCAATATTAGTACTAATGGCAGAAATTAACAGTGTTTTAAATTAACACCAGGGAGTGGGTTTTTTTGGGGGGGAAAGAGTGTGAGTGGTGCAGACAAGAAAGTTTTGGCACTGAATTTGATATTGTCTTCAGGCTGCTCTCTGCAGTTCCAAAACCCTTCCACCACCTCCAACCATGACAGAGCCAAGGCTCTGTCTCGCTCGCTGACGGAGCACCATCCCAGGGCTGATCTCCTGTCACAGCCCCCAACCTCCAGCCCCTTCACAGCTGTGGGGCGCTGAATAAAAAGGCATCAGCTCAAACGCTGGCTGTTGTAGAAGTGACAGCGTCATCATTTGAATGCGACCTGAGGGGGCCCAACAGGCTGCGTTAGAGAGCCGGGATGTGAGAGGGCGCGAGGGAGAAAGCTGTCAGCTTACAACGTGGAGTTGTCAATAGTCATTGGTGTGGTGGTAGAGACGTTTGTGTGTTCAAGTTTCCTTATCTTGGTGTGCACTCCAGCAAGTGACAAAAATGCAGCTTTTCAAGTTATTCTGACGGGTTTAACCTCAAATCAAACACCTCCAACCCATTTGTCTCCTACATGGAAACAAAACCCAATAGTGGCAGATTGATAAAGGCCTGGTAGCTTAATACATCTATATTAAAATGGAGCAAAGCTTACCAACATACTCCTGTTGCTGCAACATTTATATCCATTGCATCCAATTAATCCTGATGGCCTCTCAGGCGACAAGCTGACTACCCTAGCTTCCTGACACAGACTGTTAGGACCATACGCATCTGGGGAGGAAGGGGCTGAAAAAAGCACCCTCCTCCTGCTGTATGAGGTGAGCAAACATAAATCTACATATTTATTTAAAATGTTCCCCTCAAAAAGGGGCTGTTAAGACAGAAATCCAACATTATAGCATACAGTATCTGGAATCTCTTTTATTGGTAAACGATCACCATTATTGGTCCATTCAAAAGTAAATAAATAAATCTCAAGGGTGAATCAATCCAAACTCAAATTAGTTACAATAAATAAAGTTATGCAAGTATGATGAACTGTTTGATTGGATTTGATTATATTGTCTCTCCTATATTGTCTGTTTCAGAAAAGTAAAAGATATTATAATAATATTTTGAAGTTTGACACTGCTTTTAAAGAGTCATAATATGTTTTGCAGGGTCTTTATGCAGGGTTATGCAGGGAATAAACAGGTTTGTTTTACTGCGTATGTGTGCAAACAATAAGTGTAGTTATATGCCAGGAGTTGTGTGTGTGTATGTGGTAAGCTTTGTAGGAATGTGGGCATGTGCAGATCCCTGTGTTGCTGTGGGTGGGCCTGTGTGTGTGTTGTGCCAGGCAGTAAAAGGCGCCGATCCAGCTGTAAGTGCCCTAATCCCTCCATCCTTCTCTCACTTCTTTTTGAGCAGGTCTTTCATTTATCTTTCTCCCATTCCATCTACTTGCTTGAAATATTCTCCTTCTCGCCGTGGTGACTGGAGGAGTGACAGAAAGATAAAGAAAGACATGCAGAAGCTTTGGAGTGTGCAGACATGGGAAGTTTCGCCCTCCGGAGACAGGAAGTTCAGCGCCAGTAGAGACGAATGGAGAGACAGAGGGAGGGCAGAAGACAGAGCGAGGAGAGTTGGAAACGGCCCAGTGGAAAGCATGATGTCATGATTAGTGAGGTGCGACCATCCTGCAGTCACACTGGCACCACATGGACGCCAGCAAAAAGCACACGCGCGCACACGCACACACAAATCCCTCTGTCTCTGCGCCTAAACGATCACAGCTGCTGCGAGAAACAATGCAGCCACTGTCACTCTTCAACCTCAATCATGAGCACGAAAACACACACACATGCACAGCAAATCAGGATTAAACACTGTGACGTTGAGGTCCCGCTGAAGCGTGATGTCGGTTGACAAAATCATTTAAAGCTGCCGTAAGCAGAATATCTCTGGAAAAGTGCAGACGTCTTATTTTATCCACATCATTATATTTTCGCCAGTAATCCGTCCCTGAAGTTCTAATATGGTCTCGGTGATGCATTTGCCCAACAGCAACAGAACACAACGCCACCATTAACGGGAAAATGTGGTGTTGTGTAATAATGATTATTAAGGTGGAACTGACCAGTGAAAATGTATGAGCAAAGATCTAAATTGTCTCTTCTCGGCGTCTGACTCTGTGTCTGTAAAAGATGAAATAAAAGGCTGAGTGAAGTTTCCGTGTATTCTTCCCTTTCTATTAATAGAAAAGACACACATGGTGATTAAAACCAAAAGTGGCAGCTTGGAATGAGGTTGTTGCTCAGCCTCGTGGGACTCCTGAGAGAAGGGAAAACAAGCAGGCTGGGTGGGGAGACTAAACGCCAGCTAACGGGCTGACGCTCGCAACTGAAGAATGACATGTTAACTCATTAAAGATCAATTAAGGAGTGATGGAGCTGACGGAGCAGTGGCCTCCCTTGTTCTGTGTGTGTGTGTGTGTGTGTGTGTGTGTGTGTGTGTAGTTAAAAGATTGGGGAGGTAAGGACAGAAGAAAGAAGGAGGACTGAGGGATAAAAAGAAGGAAAATGTTTCTTTTTTGGCAAAAGACTAATCCTGAAGATGCTGACTTCTTTTCAGATTTTTTTTTAGTTTATGCAATGATTTCAGTTTGAGGTCAAATAACCATTTGATTGTAAGAAAAAGTGTGGTCATGATTAAAAGAGAAACGATGCCGGGTGCCAAGGTGGGGAGTAGGGAACTTTGCTCTCCAGGTATCAAAATGTCAAGACCCATCTGCCCACGCCACAGCACCGTGACTGCTGTAAATCAGGGCAGAGAGCACTAACATATTTTGATAAAAGCATGCATCCTCAAAAATGTTTAATAAAAGCAATAAAGGGAACTGAAACCACATTTGCATTACATTTGCTTTTTTAAAAAAATAATTTTCTCATATTCTGTGTCAGTGAGTAGTTTGTCAAATGTTTGCCCAATCTGCATTTTTAGGACCTCTTCTTTTTCTAAAGCAGTGAATAAGGAAAAATAATAGCATGCATTGCATTTGCATCACATTTGCCTTTAATTAAAACTGCAAATGTTTCCGTTTTATCCCATGAAATGACCTGTTTTAATAAAGCCGAGCCCCACATCAATTAGATGCTACTTAGCTTGACACGTGCTGTGACGTTGCATTATGAAGATTGATGTCGGCCCAGAAAAGTTGGGTAAACTCTGCTCTGCAAACCGAAAGGCGTGTAAGCAGGTCATGGATCACTGGTGTTCCTCACAACAGCATTGCTCATTAAGACGGCAAACGGGAACAGAGACAGCACAGCAGAAATTGGACTGACCCCGAGTCCAGGAAAACGCACTGAATCAGGCACAACGGGCAACCTGAACAAAATAAGATGCTTTGCAATTACTGCGGAGAAAAATAAAGTGGGGAAAAAAAAGCCCTTCAAGCTCCAAAAGTGTCCAGTGTCTGTGATAAGAGGAATCTTCTGTCGCCGTACACATATTGCGTGAAGAGGAATGAAGGGGAAGGTGAAGTAGTAATCTTTATGGTTTTGATATAATGCAATATAATGAATGCAAATTGTGTGTCAGCTGTGTATGGAGTCTCAGCATCATGCCAGGAAGGCAGCCAGCGAATTTGTGTGAACTCAGAGAGAGGGAGGGAGAGACAGTCTTTGCATTTTCCTTTATTCCGAAGATGAAAAAGCTGCAGCAGAGAGCGGGCTGTCCAGCACTGCTGGCGCTCCTCACAGGAACACGCTCATTAATACAGGAGTCTTGGAAAAGCTGAAACCTCCTGCTACTTCCTGATAACAAACAGGAGAATCAGCGGAGCACCTGCTTCATATTCTTCTCAGAGTAATGAGAAACACACAAACGCACACGCACACACACACACGCCATTGCACACAGTCGCTGGCTCGCTCAATTTCCAACGCTCTCCGTCGCGTCTCTCTGCGCTCGTACAATTCAATCAGCGCGCTGAGAGAGACAGATGAGATCGGAGCTTTGACCGCTACTCATGAGCAGTCGCCTCACAAAACACACACACGCTGACTTCAAGACAAGGGTCCTATTTGAGGAAGTGACATCATCAACCACCATGGTGTCACGGGGGTCAAGGCTGGCTGGAACCCGTCTCATCACGGCTGAGATTACCCCGGAGTACAGATATTACACACCTCATGAGGGATGGCTACGACGAGGCCCCTCCCCCACCAAAGACAGATTGATAGTGCAGCCCATTACTGATAGATGGATGGAGCAGATTATGGAACGCTCTATTAGTGTCACTTCATATAGGTGGGCGAAGTGTGTGTGTGCGCGTGTGTGTCTGCCTGGAACAACCTGGCACTTGTCACTGATTGCAGTGATGAGTGGATGGGACTTAAAGGTCATCTACTGCGGAAGGAGAGCAATCAGAACGGGAGTCTGACAGTTAATGTGTAAAGACAATTTAAACGTCTCTACACGCATATTTCAGGAAATCTGCAGGCACACTGCACATCAAACTGCACACCTCTAACTGTGACTTCACATTTGGTTTCACATCTCTCTCGCAGAGAGAATTTTAGCATTTATTCCTGTGTGCAGTGCCGGGAAGCAGTTTCTCAAATACGCTTGCAAGTATGTAACAGTTAATTAACAGTCTTAATCAGTCTTCATCAATGTGTAGGAGGCATTTTAATATCCAACCCTACATGCACCAAATACCTGCAATGACACATAGTTGTCAGTAATTATTAAATAACGCTGCACTGTTTTGTTTCAGGGTGATCCATGATGCGGGGCTGTTGTCAGTTCATCCTGGGGGGACCAGGAATGACCCACAGTCACTGGGCTCTGCACCAATTTTCCTGACAATCCACCCAACAGATGACAAGACTTTTCACTAAAAAGTAAAAGTAAAAATATCAAACACGGTGAACTGAACGGCAGGTCATCACTGCTATCTCCACACTGCTAGTGTGACTAAAACATGACCCGCAAGAATTACTCTATTTATTTCTGTATCTGTTAGATCGAGAGCTGCATCATTCTTTGGTAACTTCTAATAACCAGCTGTGGGCTTGAAATGACTGTGTTTTGATTTTGGTAAAACTGGCTTGATTTGAGAGCTATGCTGCACATCCAGTGGGTGAAGTTTGTTCACTGCTAAGCTCTTCCTCAGTGTCCCTCCCCCGCACTGGACTACATGCATGAACATACAGACATACAGACAACGTAACACGTGCCCGCCGAAAGGAGGCATGCACAAATGCACAGCCCGCTGCAGGGGCGGTGACCGTGACTCCTGTATGTCTGCGTCCTTCGTCACGAGCTGCCACCACACCCATCTACCTTGACCCGAGGATATACTGGCGCTATTCAGAAGGTCTCTCTCTTTTTCTTCTTTCTGCCATCCCATTCCCTGGATGAGGGAGTGATTAACCCTCAGTGTGCCAGCGGGAAGGTGATTCACCTCCGTTAAGACAATGCCGCCTGTCTTCACCTCATCTCTTGGCTAATGGGGCTTAGAGGGCGGGCTCACATAGGGCGGAGGGGCTATTTAATCTTGGGACGAAGATAACGCTGTATCATTAGACGGAGTAAAGAAGCTAGGTATCTGAAGGCTCAAGGAAGACTTTTCATCAACATGTGTTCAGGAAATTAAACACAATGCATATGGCACCGCTAATGCTTGTCTGGATTAATGGAAGTGTACACTTTCACCACAGACACATTAGGTGTGAATAAAAAAGTAACTGCTGTGAACACAGTAAATTTATACGCCATCTGTATTTAAGTATAGCATATCATTAAGATCATGAAACGAGCTGAAGATGCTGCTGTCATGAGGTGAGGCTCTGAATGGATGGGGGAGCATTGGGTCCTTTAAACCTGCGGTGATCTGTGATGGATGGAGACCTGGCAGAGTTTTAGCTGTTATAAAGCTGCGAGCATCAACCACCTCCGCTCAACCACTCTCTTCTCCAATGCACCTCTCCTTAACTAGAGGTCTCTCTCTCTCTCTCACACCTCTCCCTTCTTCTATCCTTTCCTCTCCTTCTCTTTCTCTCTCTCGCCAGTCTCCCCCTCTCACATTTCTCATCTGCCCTGAGCTCCAGCATCACCTACCACCATCTCCTCCCTCTCCTGCTTTCTTCCTCTGTCTCATCCATCTCTCTGCTTTTAATCTCTCGCGCTCTCTCTCTCTCTCCTCCCTTTTCGCTTTCGTCCCTCTCTCTCTCGCTTGGTCCTGTTGAGTGACAGCACAGTTAAACTGTTATTGGCTTCCGCAGAGGAAGCAAAGCAGCGTCTCCATAACTTGGCAGCACAAAAAAAAGTATGCATGTGTGTGTACTCTTGCAAAGTCAAATATAAAAGTATATGATTCCAATGAATTGTTCCAACTACTGAATAAGTTGCACTGCATTGGTAGTGGAGGGAGGGTGGGGTGGGGGGTAAAGCAAAGAGAGAATACGCGGCTGGAACATTATCATGGCACTTCAAGCCAATCCAATGAAAACACAGCACACACCCCCAGTCGCTGCTATCTCTTAGAATAACATTACACATGCTTGCATCAAAGAGACACACACAGACTGTATACTATGAACAGTGCACTGTCCTATCAAGCATTGCAGCTTTGGAAACACTCTGTAGGTGACTGAAACTAGGTCATGAAACGTGAGTGAGGAGAATCATTCACAGCTTTTAATGTCGGGGTTCAGTTTCCTTTCATTCATAATGAAATGGAAGTCAGTGGGTGCGGTGCCAAGAAAAGATATGGTGTTTTAAGTACCTTGGCTTCTCAATGCCTGCCCACTGCCTGGAAATGAAACCAATATGAGAGTATGAATTTCATACCGATGATAGTAAAACACAGAGTTTGTGTGTAGCTAATATCAAAACAGTTTATTGCTTACTGAAAGTCCCATCTAGATTAAAACGAGTGCAGCAACAAACAGTGATTGATTGCCTCATGTCACAGCATATTTGCTGTATATAATCCTTTACAATCACCAAAACACTGACTACGTCCTTGTCACTTTCAGTCAAATGGAAAAGTAACTGTTAACCCAGGAAACGGGACTCTTGGATGTTTGAGAGACCTCGCTCTCTTTCAATTTATCCTTCTTACTTTCAAAATTCGGTTTCTCTTCTCTCTGGCTGTCAGGATGATCACAAAGCAGCTTCAGAGATTAGACGATTTCACAGCAATTTAAACTTCACTTTCTGACAGCTGGTAAAAATTGCCAACAAGGGGATGGCATCACAGTTGTCACTACTGATCCATCCTGACGCAGCGGCCCCGTAACTGTTGGATCGCTCTTCTCAGACCGTGTTGCTTTTGAGATGGGATCTTGTTGGGCAGAAGCAACAGCTGAAAACCAGGTTTTACTAAGTCTGACTTCCCTCTGTGAACAGGCAAATCATTGATACATCTAAAGAATAATGCTAAACAAAACTCGATCTTAGCTGCATTAGCTTCCAGCATGCTAACCAACCCCTCTGTCCTGCTACGTAGCAGCACAATGAGTTATGTCCCGCTGGAGTCAACAGCTCCATCTGGAGACCATGTCAAGGCTGGACAGTAATGTTAACCTCACATGCATTAGAGGTGGAGTCTAGAGGACTCTGACAGATGAAGCAATAAAATCAAGGTCTTTTTTTTTTGCATCATCAAATTTAAAGATGTAATTCCATCTGACACACTGGATGTAGGCGAGTTTGTTCGTATGTGCAGCAGTGCATGTGTGCATGGCACAAAGAGACAAACTCCCACCGTGTCTTTTCATGTGACAATGAAGGCTTGAAACCTGAGTTTTTTTCTGTGAACCCCGATTCCTGGGTTTCTGCAACTCCATGGATTCAAATGCGAAGAACTTTATCACTTTGTATCACAAACGCAGCGTGACTCAGCTCCCTCTTCAAATAACACATAATGTATGCAAACAAGTGCTCCATTCAAGTCCACTTCGTTAAAAAACTGTCACTGAATATTCTCTCTTTTACCCCCTATTAGAAATCTCCATACAATGTAACAGATTTAGTCTCCATGTGTGAGTCTGCCTTTCTGTATGCGTGTGTGTGTACCCTTGCACATGGCAGGACGCTTCTACCATCTCGCTCCATCACAAATTACCTCATTAAATTTCATTGCATTAAAGCCACTTTTATGAATTTAGCGTAGTCCCAGGCCCATTGTTCGCTTGCAAATGAGATTAAAGCAACATTTGCCTTTCTCTCCGCTTTCAATTATATTTCTGGAAGGACAGCTCGGGCACGGCACCTTAATGAGGAGCGAGGGAAAGAGGAGGGAATAACGAGGCATTCATAGCACTTTGGGAAATATTATGAATTAAGACAACTTGGTAGCACATATGGGAAATTCAGACTTTCGCAACACAATATACTATAGTTGCTAGTTTATCAGTTCAGATGGTTTTTTTTTGCAAGACTGATTTCTTGTGAGTCTTTCTAGAGAAGGTTGGTTTGATTTTTGCCGTTGTTGCTGTGGCAGCGGCGCATAAGTGGACGGCCCTCATTCAGATGAATCATTTATGTAATTCTATGTGTGCGTTTGCGTTAAACATCAGTGTCTGCCATTGTTCGCCCTCTATAGAAATACAGGGCGCTTAAACAGTAAGCTGAGGTGAAGCTTAAGGCTACCTTAACACATTATGGACTCACACATACGCACACATATGATGAGCTAATGGTCAGTGAGCTCATGTTGCCAGGCAACATTTTACCAGACAGGCTTTTGGCACTTACTCCTGGAAGTGAAATTATTATGGGATTATTGAATGGAATATAAAAAAAAAGTCTTGACCTCTTTGGCTACCAGGATGCCCAAGGGGAATTAAGTGAGGAAACTGGTGAGCTATGGCACACAGGTCACATGACATCATACCATCTGATTAAGTATATGTGATGCTGACCACCCGGTTACAATAAGTGTGGATGGATGTCTCTTTACAGTGCAGAGGCACAAAGGCTTCGACTCAACCAGAATCAACAGGACCCTCCAGCCCTCAGCCGAGTCAACAGCCGCAGCAGCCAGTGGCCATTCAGTGCACAGAAAGGAGCTGGTGGCCGGTCGGCCCACTGCGCCACACAAGTGGGTTTTGTCAAGAAGCTGAAGACTATAGGAGGGGTCCATGTGAAAGCCTGCGTGGAGAGGCTTATGCGGCTGATCTGCATGTGAAAAACGCGAGGGCTTCACACGCATATTATACAAGGCTTTGACCCTCTCGAAGAAATGGATCCACGCACACACTCCAGCAACAAACAAGAGGAGAGGGAGGGACGAGGCGACGAAGGGAGGGAAGGAGCGGTGGCTCAAGGCGAAAGACAACAAGACTGACAGGCATTTCTGCTGCTTGAAGATTTGGCACAAAAAAACATTGGTTTTCATTCCACCATCTCAACAATATATGAACACTAAAACAAAATGACAAATCTAGACATAACGTGCCCATAACACGTCCTTTTTTGAAGTCTTCACACCACATGTAACTTTCAATAGGCAGCGAGGGAGACTTGTGCAACCGTGGAATCCCAATTTGTTCCCTGTTGTTGCACCAGTCAGACGCCATTGACGGGGGCTACCTTTGCTATAATTGTGTTTTTTTTAATAGATTGGCAATGGTCCTTTCTTTCCTTTTTACATCTGTGAATTAAAACTCATCTGTATTCGTCGGGGCTCCGGCATCACTCGCAGCCAAATCCTTCTCCTATGGCGTTCCTCACAACGCCCTCCAGTTCTTTTTCCCCAAAAATAAATCTGAAGAAAAAAGAAAAACAAAAAGAAAAACACCTCCCTTCCCTTTTTAACTCCTGTTGTAAAGGCTCAGTTTGTTCTCTTTTCCTGCCGGTTGTATTTGAAGGCCTGCTATCCCTTTCTCCATGCCTCCTCCTCTTTCTTTTCATACCTACCTCCCTCCTCTCTGTCTCTGAACTTGCTTATTTTCCTCCTCATTCTCAAAGACATCTCTTCATTTCTCTCTGTTTTCAAGTATTTTATTTTCCTTATAGCATCCACTAATTCTCATGCCCTTCAGCCCGTTTGATGCGTAATCGCAACGGAGTGTGTGTGGCAATGCCGGCGTGTTTGCGAGTAGTGATTGTGTGTGCACAAGAATGGGATAAAGTGTTTGACTACAGACTGCAGTGTGGGATAGACTGTGTGTACTGGTTTATAACACTGCACATGTTGACGTGCATGCAGGTGTGTGAGCATGTATCATTCATGTGTGCATTATGTAAAATGTGTATTTGGGAGTAAATGTGCATGCAAGTCAACCAGCATGTAACGCGGATTTGGGTCTGCATGGGCACATGTGTGTCTGGTTGTGTGTGTGTGTGTGTGTGTGTGCTTGATAAGGTGGGAGGCTGGCAGATATGACACACCTCATCTTCCCTTCCACAGGCCTCTGTTTTAATCTGGCAAAACAGGCTGTGCGTGTAATGACCTTTAGAAAGGGTGAAGATAAGTAGATGAGGCTGACTGTGAGGAGTGTTGAGCTACTGTATAGAGCAGCCAGCGCTGAAATAAGGAGGGTGGATGACAGGGGGAGGAAGATAAATGGATGAGGGGATGGGATAAAGTGGAGCATTTAAGGAGATATATGCAGACAGAGGGCTGAGAACATGGGGGATGACGCGGAATTTTAAACCAAAGGGAGCCGATGCTTCAGTCGTACGCCCTCGTGCAGCTGCCTGCTCTTCTTTGAGGACAACAGTCTCCATTTCCACTTCTTCAGATATGTTTACATCTCTCTGCTGTGGTCAGCTAAAACTTTTAGAACCCACAGGACCTGACTGAAGTCGCAGTACTTTTCAGATGTTCGACATACAGTCCGGAGCAGGCGTATTTGGACAGTTGCACATGTTTTTGTTCTTCAGGCTCTGAGATTCAGCACATTCAGTTTGAAATTAAACAGATGCAACATTGAAGTGCCAAGTCTGGGCTTTAATTTGAATTTTGTTTCATCAATATGAAGAGAACTGTGAAATATGTAAATTCAGACCTTTTAACACATTATGGCCGATTGCAAGGGTTCAGCAGCATCATCAGGGAAGTGTCTGCTGATGTCTGTGGATCAAATTATTTTCCATCAAATATGAAGTATGAGGTTTTTGTTTGACTTGATGTGCATCACTCCATTTTTGTAGCCTCTGTGTTTAAAGGCACAGAGTTCCCAGAGGTTTTTTTTATATGGACATATAATTTTTTACATTTCAATTTAAATATGAAACACAGAGTCTGAAGAACAAAAAAAATGTTCAAATACTTGCGGTCTGTTTGGTTTTTTGTTTGGTTTTTTTTTCATCTAAACATGTCCTATAGCGCCCTCCACGTGCAAAGTGCTGACTTTTCTGAGTAGCCAAACAGAAAATAACAATATAGACAATAAGCCTGTAAGTAAAGGGTGCAAGCTTTTCTTGAGAGGAGTGTAAATTAACAGCATGAAGCCTAAGCAAGCACAAATTTGTATGCAGTGCTGTGTCCGTCCGTGCTTCTATTTTGTTGCGGCTGTTGTTCAGATATCAGCACCTCCAGACTTTGAATCTGTGGTGCAGCCCCTATACCCTGATACCGTCCTCAGTCCAAATTGCTTTTCCTGGCTCTTTGCTCTCACGTGGATGGTCAGCATTCACAGGGATATCTGACTTTTTTTGAAACGGCCGGGACGTCTAAACTTTGATTCTCGGTATCGCAGAGCTGCACTCGGCCCGCGCGGGAGCATGTAATTCCAAGCTGCTGGGCTAAATGCCTACAATGCAGAAGGTAATGATAAGGATAAGTGTAAGAGGATGAGGTGAGGGGGATGAATGGAAGTGCCGGGTGACAATAAGGAACCGAGCATTGTAACCAGGGATGGATGGAGGGATGACGGAGGCTGAGTGGAAGGAAGGCCGAGCAGCAGAGGGATGACGGGATAAGGAGGTGAAACGCAGTGGGGGGTGAGGGGTGTGTGTGTGTGGGGGGGGGGTCCTCACATGCCCCTGATTATACTAATCCTGGTGGACCCCCCTCATAGGGGATTAGCGCCTGTACACAAGCGTGCATGTGCATACACACTCACACAGACACACACACCTTCTGTTGCCCCAGCCCATGTTGATTTGCCCTGCTCTGTGGCACCATGCAGCTCCATCCAAATCCCTCACAGACTGGGTAAAGAAGCCCCAGTCGGGACTCAAGGGACGCTGTCTTCCAAACGCAACTCCCTTCAGTTCACATTCAACTTCCAATCGGGTCAACACACTATTGTTCCTGGGAAATTCTACTCTTGCTCTAAAGCCACAGAATCCCCCTACTTCAGACATCTTAGTCAGCATTGCAATTCTTGCAGACACATTTGTGGTGTGTGTGTTAAAGCCTGTCTACTCCTGTGTTTATAGTTCGAACATGAGCAAAAACTATGGCTTCTTGGGGTTTTTTTTATTTTAAAGTGATTTGTTGCAGCTCACCATTCCAGTTTGACGGAAAGTTTTTGGCCATGATTCAAAGTTTCAGCGGAGGTTTGTGTCGAGGTCTTTTCAGTGCTCTGCAACTGAAGACGCCAAAAACAAAACCACCAAAATGTCTCTGATTTCGGTTTCCACTGAAAAAAGTCACTTCATCAGTACGCTGTCTGTGGCAACACTGTAGAACCGTGTTTCACCAGTGCTGCTGGAGTTCACATGTGATCTATAACCACAGCCAACAGAAAACTAATTCACCCTCTGAGGCAGTGTTGAAACTGTTTTAAAAATGCTTATCTTTATTAGTGTGTCGTCATACAAATAAAAAGAGGTTGACTAAAAAATCAGCGCAGCCAATGCTGTACATTGGCCAATATCCACCAATGGCAGATATATCGGTATAATATAATTTGTTTACCTAGAGAGTACTGCCATGTTTATTTTTCCCCAACTGTAAAATTTCCGCCCCAGTATGTTTACAGTGTATTATCTGATTTTTTAAACTCTCAAATACCAACAATAAGTACTATGTAATCCTGGAAAGTCCACAGTAAAGATTGTGTATTTGTGTCCCAGGTTTCGCTGTGACAGAAAATCTTTATTCACAGTCCATTTTCTTGCTTTTTTTCCCAGAGCTTTCAAGAGCATCTCACAGTTTTCTGCAGCAGATGGAGTTCGCTCAAATGTTATCACGTAATGTCAATACGGATAGCAGGATAACAGGTGGTTGTGTAACAAAAGACCCATGCGTACATCACATGAGGACATCTGAGCTGTCTCCATGACATGGACTGTCAGAAGGCAGTTCCAACTACAGTTATTCACTGATACCTGGCTGAGCAGTCATCTAAAATCAAACCTTTAACACCAAGGAGGAAAGACATGCCCTTTAGCCACACAATGAGCTGCTGCTCATCTGCCCTCATTAGTAGCTGTGGCAAAGCAGGAGGATGTCGCGAGAGCACGTGCATGCTCAGCAAACATTCCCCGGATGAACAGCTTTACAGAAAAAAGAATGTAACTGACAGATTGTGTCACAGTCGTGAGCTACGAGTCGGGGAGGTAAAGACGAGGGCTGAATGGCAGGATATGCTTAATGTCAGCCAGATTGCACAGTGCAGCACTTCTCACCGCAAACGACACCGAAAGGATGAAGAGGGATTAGAGAACACAGCACGCTGCGGGCTCGAGAGGAGTCACCGGAGCGGTCGTCTATAAGTCACAAATTTAATGCACTGATACACCACCGCCTTCACACACCTACAACTACAAATCACACCCGGGCAATGTTTTCCCCGAAAATGTCACAGAGGGTAAACGGCGGTTCAACAAGATTTCCTTTGCATGAATACATCCATGGGCATTTCACACTTAACCTTTCTTTACAAGTGCGACAAGTTAAGAGACACAAATGTCACTGTGCGCTGTGTTTAGACCCTCTCTGCTCTGTCTCGGCTTCACACAGGAGCTGGACAAACACAGGTCCATCTGGGTTTCTCTTTCACATGCCATCCACTACTCACTCTGCAAATATGAACTTTGTTTCCATCCACTGAGAGCAGGGAAGGGGTTTTGCTATTTTTAAAATTATTATTATTACTATTTTGACTCTGTCTTTGCTGACAGACTAGACATACAGTTGTTTATGAGTTTGGAACAGATGAAAACCTGTAAATTCAATAAATATGGAAATAATATCAGTAAAGATGCAAATGTGCAGATTTTAACAATCTGTCTTCAAAGTGCCATGGATGCAGGAAGGTCAGGAAGGTACTGAAACATGGTTTGAGTCTTTGCCATGTTCTTGTTTTTCAGTCAACATAGCTGTGTACAACGTAGCTGGACTAGGTTTAAAAAATGTCTGTGCATGCCCTGCAGGTGGATATTCAGAGGTCTGGAACCAGATTAAATGAGACTGACTTAATTGTGAACTTCATCATCGCCAAATAGTGAGCTTTGGCTCCCATACTACTGGTCAGTACAACTGTCACAGACATGTACCTTCAACCAACAGGCTACCAGTCACAGGACTGGTTGAGCAGTAACACCTTGAACTTGGAAAGTGCTACGTCTTTCCTCCACATTCCCTGAGACTCCCACAATGGGACTCTGACTTTGATCTTAAGTAGGTCATCCCTACAGGAGGTAAGCAGTCCGTCATCACCCACCACAGCTACTCCATCTGCATGACTGAAAAACTGTCAACATTAAAACAGGCAGAGATGCCAAAAAGACAGAGGCAATGTAGACTGAGGCATGTCAGGCCCACCACCTTTTTGCTTTGAGACACAGGCTAAAAGGACATTTACACACGTGGAATGTCCCAGATCGTTACTTTAACTGTTAATAACTGTGTACTACTTCAAATTAATTCCCACGATATTTGTGGTCGCTTTATCTGCTGCACTGTGATTGTACTGCTATGCTGTACATAAACGTTCAGGGACAGAGACAATAGACAGCAGGGACCTGAACCAAATTAAATTTCAAGAATTAAATCATGACACAGGTACATCACAAACTAGTGAGGAAACTGATTTCAACTGACCAGCTTCAACATATTTTCACTTTGACAGTAAAGAAGATACAGTAAGTCCCTGTGGATATATCATGAAACTATTTCAAAGATTTCTGTTTTCCTTTTGATCCCCAGGAAATGTCGAAAGCCATTTGAAAATTACATTTGGGATGGCTGTCCACAAACACTGGAATCATCAAGATGACCCAGGACATAAAAAAGCACTCTGTGCAGTCCCTGTGGTCTCCCTGACACTGCCACGGCAGCTCTGGGACACCGGCCCTCTCGCGGCCATTCCGCTCGGTGACTTTCCATGGCTGATTGAATTAATGTTGCATCTGCTAGTGTTGACACGGGAACCCTGCAGTGATATTTTGGTGCTGTCTGTTTCTGTTGGGTCTCCAAGCCTGGACACTCAGGGCAACAGGGAGCGCGGCCTGGCCTGGCCTGATCTGTATGTGTGTATCTGCAAGAGTGTGTGGTTGTGTTAACTCATAGGCCACATGGCTAGAGGGTAATCATGTTAGCGACTGGGTTGATAAGTTCACGTCCACCAAACACAAACACACACATACACACACAGATGACTCTTGGCCAAACAGCCCTGTTTCTGTAACTGTTCACTCATCTGAACTTCCTTAAATGGATTTAATAGGAAATCTTCTGTGAAAGATGCATGCCCTGCCTCCCAGTGGAAGCCCAATCAAATTAGACCACAGTGGAGTAACATCCAAGCTTTGAATAAAAGATGGCAAAAACACAAATAGGATTCTTTTGGAGCAAAAATTGGAATAATGCAAAAGTTACTGGGTCTTACCTTACCTCACCTAAATTAGTATTAATAAATCACCACAAAGGGAACATATGTACCATTTCTGTCTTCCTGGTTATAATCAAACAGCCCAACAGGGCAACACTCACTCAGGATTCTTCATATTGGCCTCATTTTCAACCTCATTCAAAAAGAAACATGCTTCGAGGTTTGTTTTTCTTTATTATTTGGTGAATATTCACATTTATTGGTGTCGTTGCCTCTCACAATACTTACAATGCTGGCAGCGTGCACCCAGGATATCGAATTTTAATTCATCAAGTGAAGTCAGTCAACCAATGCGAAGAATTAGAAGACATTCATCAATGCATATACTCCAGCGGGCAGTCAGCACACGCACAGTGGGGGGAAGAAAAGGGAGAGAGACATCAAGAGAGTCAATAAGTTGACAGCATGTTTCACCGGGGAGACGACTGTCACATGCGGTGCTTTGTTGTGCTAACTGTCACATCCATAGAAAATTGCATTTCTCTTATTTACCAGCAGTGGAAATGCTGTTTCCTTTGTAGTAAAAGAAGTGAACAGATTATTTTTTCTCTGGAGAGATGGTGAAAGTACTTGTTCAGGCTGAGGGCGTCTCTCGCTGTGATGACTGCCTCCATTTTATGTTTAAGTCCTCTCGCTCACATCAGGCCCTGACGCACCCAGCCGACCTGAAAGACCCGACGCTGACAAAGGCTTACTTATCAAAAGTTTTTCACCTCGTCAAAACTTCTACTAAAAGCTGAACCTGAACAAAATGCAACGTCCAGCTGACTGCAGATATAAGGACGTAAATTCATTGTCTTCCATGGTCGGGGCCAGGCGTCTTCATTCTTGTTACAAGACTATTTTAATCCATTACTCATATGCCATTATGTAGATCAAATCAATTTTGGTCAATGTAATCAGTCCCTGGGAAGAAATCCCTTCCTAAGGCAATTTCAAAGGAAGTAATGGGAGACAAAATCCACAGTGCTCGTTCTGCATGAAATGCAAAGTTTAGCTGGAGTTACTAATATGAGGCTTCAGCAGCCTGAGTTTGATACATCAAGTGATCATCTTCAACATTTCAAGGCTTTTTAGTCCAAAATTCCTTCTGTCTTTGCTAGACAATTGCTGAGCTGTGGTGGATGTTTAAAAAAAGGAATTTTATACCAACACCAGGATGTTAAGATAATAACATTAATAACAACATATATATAACATAATAACATTAGCCCATCCTTTAAGAAAACTTCCAATTTTACAGCAAACAATTATGTTTTAGACCACAATGTACTTCCACGTTTGTGGCAACGCTTCCCTGTTTCAGCATGACTCTGTGCAGAACAACATGTCTGTAAAAGAACTGGCCTGTGTGAAAGTACAAGGACCTCAGCTGGATCCAGCACGCAGGGCCCTGCCACCAACAAGCAACACCACAGGCCGGCTTCAAAAACTCTCAGTCTTACACTGCCACTGGTCATCTGCCTTCTCATAAGCTTGGAATGAAAGCATTGAATATATCTCATGTGAAGTCACCATGGTGTTTTGCTTCAGGGATGAAGGAAAAATGTTGCTCTTCGACTGATATAAAAAAGATATAGTATTAAGTGATGTAATATCATACACATTCTTCTCTCTATCTGTATGTGCCAAGTTAAAGCCTCATGTCTATCTAAACAGAAGTGGTGCTTTGTTCTTTTAAGTGGACTTTGAGGAGGAATTAAAAACAAATTGAATTTACTTCAATTACATAATGCTGTTAGCTGGAGTGACGACAACGGGTGAGTACTTTACATGTCTTACTCAACACTTTAGCCGGCACACACACACTAGAAAACTCGATCGCTAAAGGAGTCAAAACAGACTCCAACAGATGAGTTTGTGTTCCCACAGAGACAGAGCGATCGTGGCGATATCTGTCGAGACAGTGTTGCCTTGGTGTCATGCTGGGGGACGCCACGTGCGCCCCCATGCATGTGCACAAGAGCTGTGGGGACAGAGAACCGTCGAGGCAGCCCAGCTGTAATTAGCTAATGCTGTTAGCATGCTCTCTGTGATGCTCACTGACTGAGAACTAGGGAAAGTTCACCATAAGGTCACGAGTTCAAAAAGTGGTAACGCACACAGCGCGCGTACACATATATGTAGTCTACAGATAGACATTCACACAATGAAACTGCTCCTCTCCCGAGGCACACATACATGTAAGTCCCTCTCACACAGATAGTCAGGGCGTCTGGTCGTACAGAAACACTGACAGCTCTGTTAGCTGCCTGGCTAACTGAAGTGGCAGAGACAGCCAGCTTCACGTGCAGACACGAGTTACATCCTGGAGTGTAATGATAATATCATGGCACAATATTTGGTCATGCGTGGTGATCAGGGCCGGGGTCCGAAGGCATGTTATCAAAATTCTTAGAGGCCAAATCCTTTTCATCCTTCATCCAATCTGAAGTTTTCAATTTTTTCTGAGTAATTTTAGAGAAGCTCAGTCAAGCTCTCTAATTATCTTTTGTTGGCTGGGAGGACAGACACTTTCTTTTCAGATGGAAAAATGAAAGTCAGGGAAGGCTAAAAGTCACTTTGCACTTTGGTAATAAAAAAGAAAAGTTAAAAAATCATCAGAGATTTGTCAGCCTCAGAGTTAAGACAATCCCATCATTGCCAACCTGTACCTCAGATGGATATAATGTGTGGAAGAACCAAAGCAGAAAATGATCTGTAGATCGGCCACAGTCCTGTTAACTCTTATTTTATTATCTCATTAAAAACAATTTGCTTACTATCAGTTTTATACATAGTATTGACGGCAGACTGCTGGTCTTGTTCACTGTTGCTTAGCAACATGTGATAGTTTCAGAAATAAGGGTGGCAGATGTGAGCTGCAACACTACTTCCTCATTTAATGCTGCAGTGACTTCCCCAACAGCAGAGTACAACTGTTGCATAGAAGTGTCCGACCTGGAGTGTGACATTCAGCTGCAGCAGTGTTCACACTGAACATCTGCAACGGAGGTAATCATACGGCCATAAGGTTTTTTTAAGCTAAGCCTGGAAGCTTGCACATCGACATGCATGTGCCCAACCATTTGTACAAAAAGCAAAACATAAATAACTAAAAGAAATAGTATTAAGGGTTTTTTTATTTGCAGTTAACTTCTTTAGCAGTTATCTGCTTTAGATTTGGAAGAAGGCATGGGAAGATCTGGGCGTACCCTTCGATATGCAGGAGCTGCACCTGGATCCAAATGTTGTGAATGGAATGGAAGAATAAAAATGCATATGCGTATTAAAAGTAAATTGAATCATCTTGGAGGTGGGAGTGCAGCAGCTCCGTGCCCTTTCATGGCAAGTGGTAACAAGGTCGAGACAGCGCAGCAACACAAATGATAAAGAAAGAGGGCGATGGAGAGGGAGTGACGCTCAATACATTCCTCCGCATCCACTTTGCACAGCCTCTATAAACATTATGCAAATGCCTGTGCTGCCGAGCAGTGTCCTATAATGTGATGTTGGCGGTAACAGTAAGCACTAATCATGTTTAAGGAGTATGGGTGGAGAAATCAAACAAGGGTATTTATTATCCTGCGATTCCTAATCCGATAAGCTGTCATCACTTCACTCTGCAGCAATGCCTTCAAAACAGAGAAAAAAGAAAAAGACTCCCCACTGCAAAGGAATGACGGAGGGGAAAGAGAGCTCCAGTCTGACTTGACTCTCTTTCTTTCTCTCTCTCTCTCCTTCCAGCACAGACAAATCTGGATTTAGCACCGTTATTGTGTCTGTCTAGTTGTGGGTAATTAAATGTAGCTGATCATTTGATCCTTTTGTCTTGTGTCTTTTTGTTCCTTTCTCACAGCCGCTGTGGGAGGCTATTCTGTGTGTGTGTGTGTGTGTGTGTGTGTGTGTGTGTGTGTGTGTGTGTGTGTGTGTGTGTGTGTGTGCGTGTGTGTGTGTGTGAGGAATGGAGGAGACAAGAAGAAAAGGAGAGCGAGACGCGTACGCACACACACACTCACACAAACCACAAATAATGGCAACCACATTGTCCGTTTTGCCCTTTGCTGCTGTTTTGAATTATTTTACTGCTATGTATTCTGAATTTTACGACTGTTTCAGGTTATTACAGATATAGTTAATTATGTAGTGCCATGTTGTAAATGTTTTCAAGTCAAATAATTTATCAGCTCAGCGTGGTCTGACTGGAGCAAGTGTTGCTTGCCGAGTCTTTCTTTATATTTTATAAACTGCAACAGCAACCTACCTCCTAATAAACAAGCTTTTAAGACACTGTGGTGTGTGGACCGAGCGGCCGGGCAGGAGAAAATGATGAGAGAACGGAGGGAGCAGACTTGGGCACAGACAGGAAACAATCAATCAACCCCCCTACCCCCCACCCCACCACCCCATTTCGCCCTCCCTTTCTTTCTTTATTAAACTTCCTCTCTGTTGACCTTTGACCCAGCTGCACCCAGCTCCCCACAAGCTCCAAAAGTGAAGCTTTTTCGCCTTGTGAACCCAGTCTACAGGCTTTCACCCTGAGGCTGACAATTTCAAAATGTTTCAACGTGCCCCCCCCCCTTTTTCCCTCCCCTTCGCAGAAGTAAACAACTCACAATGGCCGACCTGGGAGCAACACTGCAGATTGCTGGTTCAATCCAAATAAACAATAAAGGGGAGAAAAAGAAAACAATATATATATAAACACACACTGCTGTCCCCCATGGGCTCCAATCCCGTTTGATACCAAGTAGTCGAAGCAACATTTCCCCTGCTCTTGTGCTCTGCTGTCTAACATAATAAAAGATTTACAGAGGAGGGGAGGGGGGGTTCAACATAAAATGTGTTTTCCTTAAGCAATCTGGACTCATAATTGGACTGCAGAGTAACACGCGGTATATGCAGACACCAGCACACCCAGTAATTCTGTATTAGTGTGGCTCTCTTTGGGTGAACTGGCCTCACGGAATGAAGGTGCTTCTGGATTCTGGCTCATCACCACGTCATCAGCTGGTGCTGTTAATCTGGGGTTTCCCAATCCAGCTCTGATACTTCATGGGAAAGAGAGAAGAGTTTGTTAATGCAAACTTGCAATGAAATTAAACTGGTGTGGTGACAAAAGGTGATTTACAGTCATGTGAAACTGAGAATCGTGAGGGAAAATACGCAGGTAAGTCTAAGGCTGGAGCAAAGGCTGGATGCTCGGTCAAATCAGACATCATTCAGTATGAACCACAAATGAATGGGTGTTTTGTTTGTTTTCTTTGCTTTCTTTTTGCCTAATGATGAATGATAATTGCACATTGCTAAACATACAGTGAGGCTCCTTCTGCTGCCTTTTATTTACTGAATTAATTAACAGCATGTTGCCTCATGTCATCCTGAGCTAGAGAAAGAATGTATCTAATCTATCTAATCTATCTAATATAACGGGCACCTGGTCATGCAGACTTGTTTTCCCTGCCTATGGCATCATCATCATGATAAGCACAATGTTTAACTTTATAATAAAAAATATATTGTCACTTTACTATCACTACTTGTGTCCCTTTCAGGCCCTGCATAATGACTCATTTTCCTGCCAGCTGATTGGTCAGGCTGTGATATGGTTATCTTGGCTTAACCATTTAACAACCCCACCAAGAAAAAACAGTGAAATTTTTTTTTCTTTGCATTTCTTTTACCCTTAGGTAAGTCATAAGCAATATCAATGATTTTTTTAAATTAACGTGTAAAGTCATTATCTCAGATTTATAACAATGTATGTACGACACTTTATGTTTCATATTTACAGCAACAAATAAAATTAAGTTATGCTTTTGTTGCAAAAAAGTCAATTTTATTTACATTAGCTTAATTTGCTACATTTACCATCAAGCGACAAATCAACCATTTGGTTGAGCATGTTTTTAAAACTCAACCATATGGTTGAGCAGGCAGTTAAAGGGTTAAGTCCAAAATAGCTATTAACACACAAATCTGAGAGGCTTTAGCTATAACTGTAAGACATATGTACTAATGTTGTATATAGACTGTGTGTAATACTGTAGCTAAAAGATCTGCACAGATGCAGTTGAGCAGCAACACACACACACCACTGGCCAAAAGTATGTGGACGCTCCTGCATAATGTAAAGTCCATAAAGACAGTCTCTGTGTTCAGTGTGGAAGAACTTGACTGGGCTCCACAACCCCCCCCCCCACCACCACCACCACCCAACACCTTTGAACAAGCACAACAGCAGCGACTGCAGCCGAAACCTTGTGGAAATCCTTCACAGAAGCAGCGGATTAATGCTCATGGATTCTGGATGAAACGATCACATGTTGGGTAGTTCACATAGAACTTGAAGGCTCATGTTCAGCAGAATGCACGGCCATGCATGCAAATGGTTCCACGAAGAGCACAGAAACCATCTCCAACAGCTAACACACCCATGCTGTCCAAGAATCTGTTATCCCTCCTCCTTCCTGCATCTCTCCTCCCCAGTCCGTCGCTCCACATTCTGTCATCTGTCTGGTAGAGAGAGAAAGACCGACAGAGAGAGAGAGAGACACAGCGAGCCTCTTGGCCGGTGCGCAGACCTGTTTGCACTGATGCGGGAGGATGTGGAGAGCCCCCTCATCTCTAATCTCCCTCCCTCTCTGTCTCTCTCTCTCGCCCAGTCGATCAGTCTGTTCGTCTGACTCGACCTCGCTGTGTTTTCCTGTGAGCAGCACTGTTTGTGTGATCTTCCATCTTCATGCAACTGCAAAGTAAACCATGCGTCTTTGGAACAACACCAACCAGCTACACGGATATAAGTGAGCGATTCTACTTCACAACGTACAAAAAAATGACTGTATCATCACATGTTAAACAAACACTAGGTTCAAGTTTATCTAAACCAACATTGTATTTCCCAGTGAAGTGATAGAAAACTGAAAATTAAAAAAGGATAAAAGGAGAGGAAAGGCCTCTTCTAACAGCCGCAGCTATGAAGCAAACTGGACTGTCCACAAAGCATATTGGTCGAGCAAATTATATGTAAACATATTGCTGACACTAGAAAATAAAGTGCTGGTAGTGCTGACTAGAACACGAGTTGGTTGCTTTGGAGATTGTGTTTCCACTGTGTTAATAAACCAGATGGCCTCTATTTTACATGGAAATTGTGAATACTATGCTAATCTGATTACAGTGATACAATCTCCTGTACAGTGATTTTCCAACTGGGCTCCAGGGACACCAGTGGGTCCCTGCGTGTGTGCCAGCAGTCCCCCTCAGGAAAATGTGGAAGAGTGTAATTTCACCATTGTTTAACTGACCATAAATTATTGTAATATTGTGTCTCAACGCCTCCAAGACAGGGAGCTGTCTCTCAGTCCTCTCTTCGTAGAGTGCAGTCTCCAAAGGTTATTACATGCTGCAGGATCAGGAGATGCTTGCTTAGTTTTGTCTGTCAGGCCACAGACAGGTTGTAACCATGCTGCACTGTTCCAGCGCCTGAACTGAGGGCCCCTCAGAGAACTCTTTTTTCCAACGGGGTGGGGAAGTCATATGTTGCGGCTGTGTGCTCCACTGCCTCGGTCACAGAGGTCTCATGGTCCCATTTACCACTGGCATGACTAGCTCATGGATTAAATGTCACGACACCAGGTCAGAGTGCAGAACACACACTCGCCGTTTGAATGACACTATCCTTATAAGAAGAACAAAAAAACATGACCGCTGACTGATCACTAGCCCCAACCGTTTTAAAAGGCACTGATAAGTGGTCTGGTCCTGCCCACTGGGTCGTCACATCAGATGCACAAAGTCAGTGACCAGCAGTACCATATGAGGACTCCTTTTAAATAAATTGTATGAATAAAACCGGAAATCAAATCATGATATGATGATAAACTGAAGGGAAACGTTAGTTGCTCAGTAGCTTCCATGAGGTTTTCCACAAAGTGTGTCAATGATGGGAAATTGGCCTTCTTATATCGATGGGGGGCACTACGCTATTATTTCGGACCGGTACTGTAACTCACTTTATAACATTTATCTGAGCAGGCATCAATGCATGCATCATGCATCATTATTATGCATCCAGAACTTTCTGATGATAAGAGTAACTGGTCAACTTTAGATGACGACAGTTGAGTCCACGCTTCAACAAGAGGATAAGTCCCTATCAGCAAAAACTTTATCTACCCCCGATCTGTTAACTTCTATCACTCCCCACCATCCATCCATTATTCTAGCCCTCTCCTCTCTGCTATAATCTTCCATTCAGCCTTCCCCGGTGCATTGTAATCTGCTGTAATCTGATGGATTAACCTCACCGCTCTGGCTCGTCAGCCAGTGGTTCTGGTTCAGTGCTGTGGCTTTAACCGCAGATGCTCATTTTTGGGCCTTGCCTGTGTGTGCATGTGTGCGCACAACACCTGTTTTTTTTTTTCCTTGAAATAGAGCAAATCAAAAGAGGGATCAAGGGGGCAAGAGAAGAGAGATGTGGGACTGAATCTAAAGTCAGTGGAACAGGAAATCTGGAGCCGTAAAACTGACTGAGCAACATGGGACAGAAAAGAAAGTTATGCAACATGTTGTAAACTCTTGCTGTGTGCCCCACTGTTGCCTCTGCTGTGGTTTAATCAAGACTACACGTGAAGCTCAGACGTCATCACATGGTGAAAATATAACACCTCCAGATTCAAGGACTTAAAGTTGGACGACGGGGAGAGAGCGAACACGCAGGCGGTCAACACACAAACACACACAATGCAGTCCATCTGAATGCCTGTTGTGGTGTTTCCAAAGGGCTGAGCGACTCATGCCTGGCTCCGAAGGTGATCAGGAGCATGAGACCAAATCCTGCACACACACACACACACACACACACACACAAAACATACACACACCCTTCAGAAAGCAACAAGATTGAGTGGATTAAGCCGTCTCATTTAGGAGACGGGGGCTCATGTGAGCATGTGCACGTCTGTGTGTGTGTATGTGTGTGTGTGCATGTGTGCACACATGTGTGCAACACCTAACACCTGAGACGCTGCAGAAAAGTGTGACTGACGCACCGAGGCACCAAATCATCTCCATATCTCACCCACTGTTTAAAAACACACACAAGTTTACAACATACACACTATGTTGTCATAAGAGCTAACAATGTTTCTGTCTGTGAATGATAAGCAGCTGGAGAAGATCCCAGGTGTGAGGTGGAGGGGGAGGCCGAGGTGCTGCGTGAGGTGAGGGCAACAGGTGCGTGATGGTGGGAAGTTGGGTTTCTCGCTCGGCGGCTGATTCGGGTCAGGCTTTTCAACAGGGCCGGGAGACGGAGCAGTGGCTGCACATAGTTCAAGGACGCAGCAAAGGTCATCGTCAGAAAAACCCACACTCCTTTCTGGAGTCATAACTCAGTCATTTGTGTTTTAATGAAAAGGCCAACAGGAATATCCTTAAGAAACATGACTCCAAACATATCAAGTGGTATATGAAATGTAATATTGTTGCATTATGATCCACTGGGGAAGGACTAAATGCATTAGTTTTGCTGTTACTGTCTAATTCTCTCCATCATCGGCTCATTTCCATTCTCCTCTACCCCTTCCACTTTTATCTTTTACACTCTCTCCGTTTCTCCCTTCCCTTCTGACTCCCTCTCTCTCTGCCATTCTCTTCTTCTATTGTCCCTCCATATGACTCTGCAGCACCAGGCAGCATGCCAAGTCACTGTACACTTCAATTAGAGAAGAGACCCTGGTGCACGCACACACACACACACACACACACGCTCGCGCAAAGTAACGGTTGCACGTCTTTGAGCTCAGCGCTTTGTATGCTTCCCAATGGAAACCAAACGGCTGCAGAGAGACAGGGAGTGTGTGTGGGAGCAGGGCTGGCGATTTAGAGCGTGTCCGAGAGTGTGACTTTGATATCAGTCTCAGTAATCTAAGTCATTCTCTCCGCTGTCTCCACATACAATAGAAGCAGGTGTGCAGACACACACACATCCAGCAGATGGCTGAACACCAGCTCTGGTTGGCTCTTTGTCCTCTTCTATCCTCTCACTATCAACCTCGATATTTTTTTTTCTTTGGGTCTCTGTCAACACGTTCTTATTTGTTTGTCTGTCCATCTCAGTCCACATGTTCCCACATGAGAAAAAGTCACAGTTACATCCAAACTTAAAAAACCTAAATTACTTTTTGTTATGCTACGCTGCTGGATCTTCCATAAAATCAACAGTTCAGATCAATTTCATCAAAGTCAGGGAGTGATAAAAAATGTGTTAATACAATAATTTCAAACTAAAACAGACAATCCAGTGAAGACGATGTCACAGTACTGGATCTATGAAACCACAAATGGAGCCAGAAAAATAGATGCTACATGCAACAACTTCAGGGATGCAAGAAAGTAAGTGTGTGTGTGTGTGTGTGTGAGACAGAGAAAGTGTGGATGAGAATGAGTGTACATGGAGTGAAGGGTCAGCGTCTTTGATTGCAGAGGCCACTCCAGACATTAAGACGCTCTTGCTGCAATCACAATGCTCACAAGTGTCCAAATGAGAAATCAGGAAGCTTCTGGAGGGCAGGACAATCACATATCACGTACATCATCAAGGGTAACACACTCTGTCTCTCAGTCTCAGCCTCCTTATTTACTATTTCATTATATCTCCTTGACCCCCCAACCCCTCGCTGTCATCTCTCTGTCATTAGCATACGGGCGCTGAGGCTCGGCCCGGCAGACCCAGCTGGTTCCTGGAGAGGAACACAGATTTACAGTTACATTCACTGCCCATGATTAATAGACATTAGATCATTAGTTATCTGAAAGTATATACTGCAGGTCTGCTGCACACACCAGAGAAATGGTTTCTGTCTGATGAAATGATCAGGGATGGGACCTGTTTCAAGAAGAATATGATATTCAGTAGTTATCTGGACATTGTCCTATATGCCATATTATCCTTCTGTGAAGAAGAACATTATCTGTGAAGGTTCAAGGTTCTGCCACAGCTTTGTATGACTTTGGACATAAATAATAGCATTCATGGTGATTCCAATATGTCATAAAGCCTAGTGCTGACACCAGCCGTCTGCTGCGTATCATTCAGACCGTGGTGAATTGTGGGATGCACAGCTCCAAACAACGCTTTGAAGCACCACATGGAGCAGCGGGTTAAGTGTGCCGTGCGTCGGCACATTCAGACACGGGGCACATGTGGCTACCACCTGGCTGCGCTCAAGACCGTAAGTGTGGGTCCTGGGACAGACATTGTGTTTGGCTTTATGGCTGGCTGAAGATGAGCCCGTCTCCCACGCCACAAACCACGTGTCACCAAACTGATTTCACAGTAAATATATTCATGGGCTTCCTCTGAGTGGGAATCCGAATCAGACCATTGCCGCTTGAATCACGTGCTGTGGCTTTCGCAGTCAGCCGCCTCTCGATCCGTCCGGAAATTTGGGAGCAATGCGCAGACAGACGGTGCGCTCTGCCATCATATTCAAGTGAGGGGGTGGGCGAACCGCCTTTTAGAATATTGATGTTTATACCTTCAGTGTGGCACCCGTGTGTAGATGCCACAAATGTTGTGTTGTGGTGTCACGACATTCACATCAGACTTCATAGGATCGTTGTGAGTGTGAAGTACACCATGTGTGTCTGCTCAGACAACAGAAGGACCCTGTGTGTGGGTGTGTGTGTGCATTAGTGCTTGGGTGTGTGTGTGTATTAATGGACAGACAGATGGGGCAGTCTAGAGGAACAGTTGATGAAGGCTTTGCACTGCAGCTGCCCCTTTCTCTTCCCCTCCACTCAGAGATACAGAGAAATATCCACTGGCACCAGTTGTGGGTCTGTCTGTGTGTGTGTGTGTGTGTGTGTGTGTGTGTGTGTGTGTGCAGTGGGCTGTGGCAGCTGCCCTGGCATCAGGTGAGCAGCTCCCATGCTACATGAAGAAAGCACAGCTGCTGTAATATGTAAACACGTACGCTGCCTCCTACACTAAACACAGCGCACACTGATGAGGACGAACTCACACACACACGAGTGCGAGATTCCCTGTAATCTTACGACCAGTGTCTTTCAGGGACCCATACGCATATTTGCACATGTGCACACAAACAAATGCAAAACACACCCTCCACCATCCTTTGACACACACACAAACACACCATCTGCATCCTTTCCTGCATGTGCCCTCTAATCGGACGCACATGTATACACACACACACACACACACACACACACACAGTGTATATTTCCCTTGATGTGAAAGAGATGAACATAACAGGCCCAAACACACCCTGAAATTCTTCCTCTAACCAGACATACACACACCCATCCAGGCAGCATTCTTCCCTTGATGTTAATACAGTGTCACTGTCACCAGACACACACACAAACACACAGTAAGCTGCATCTTATCCTTGAGTGGTATGTCAAACAATCCTACCTACACACAAATTAATGCACACACACCGCCGTCACCAGACACACTGGCACCCTGACCTGCCAGTTGTGCTCCAGATGCACGCCAGACACGGAGACACATGTCCGCCCATCGCCTCCTGTATGTGTGCAGACACATGTTGTGATGAGGGGAGGTTAGCCAGCTTGAGTCAAGCCACTGGCACCTGACACCGGTCATCAGCACAACAGCTGTCTGACCGCATCGCTGCCTGCTGCTGAATGTATGTGTGTGTGTGTGTGTGTGTGACTGTTGTTTGTCTCGACTCGTGGCAGTTCATGTCCTAACAGCGGGACTTTTTCTGACTCGGTGCCGGGGCTGGTGATGTCCACATGGGTTATGGGGCCCGAATTTCTGGAGTCACTGGGTGAACACTGGGTTGTTTTTTGGGGGGGGGGGGTTGACTTCAAATTTTCCTCTCACCATCACAATATACTGCATTCATACTGTAGCCATGTGTGAATTACATCATCGAAGGGGAAGCCCTTCCTGGGAGACTGCAGCACATGGAAACAGTGGATCATAGAATAACTCAAATATTTGCACTCAATTCATGGAATACAGGCCTTTCTTAATACCATGAGCATTGTTAGCATGTATCTCTCTATCTATCTATCTATCTATCTATCTATCTATCTATCTATCTATCTGTCCCTTGAGTGACAAGCAAAGACAAATGTTCACATCTGGATTTCGAATACAAATATCACAGATATGAATAATTCAAAGCTGCGCTAATCAAGATTGTTATGCTAATTATAGGACAAAAAAAGTAATGTGAAAGAAGTCATTCAAGCCATGACCCCACAGAGTGCGCTTCACCCTCTGTGGAGTATTTTAATGTTCTGGCCCTGGTCTCTGTTTTCAGAGGACAAGCTCTGCAAAAGCCACAGCACGCAACCTGTCCAGCACCCAACCACAGAACAAGCCATAACGGAGCCAGTGTGGGGCATTTAAGTGAATGAAAAGCCAGATATTTCCCTTAGGGGTTGGTTGAGACCAAAACAGAGCTCTGAATGCTAAAGTTGCTCTGTGTGGAAGTGGCCAAAGGAGAGTTCAGGCAGAAAACAGCCATACAGTCTGCTCCAAGTTACAAAGCCGACATGAATGTGGAAGTAGATGCCTCTGTCATCAGTCTAATGTGGGAAACACAGAAACAGGAGCTTCAACAAGCCTCTATATAGTAGCTGGAAGTCAATAATATGTATAAAATTACAATTTTGGCAGTTGTCAAGAATAGTGGCCTTTTGCTTATGGATTAGTTATATACAGGGTAACCGACAAGCACATCCGTTCCATGACAGCCATACCAATGTCAGAGAGACTTTTTTTTTTAATCTCACAATTGATGGCTGCGATCTCTCCTTTTGTCTCCTGACACACACAAAGCCTTCCCACTTATCAAAGATTCATTAGCCCACCAACATCCATCCATCCAGCTCTCCGTGCACATCATCCATCCATTAACACCAAGCCCTATTCCTCCAGAGGGACTGCTGAGATAATGCCCTGCTCAAGGACGCAGGGGGTAATACATATGAAGTGATAGCCCACCTGGGAATTGAACCCACAACCACAATGGCACATTAGCAGCAGCTGCCTCTAATAAGTGGTTCAGAACGGTATGGTATCGGCCTGCATCCCGGAGGTGGCAGAGTTCCTGCTGTTGTAATTTAGATCACTCTGCCACCACTAAAGAAGGACTATTTCTGAATCGCTCCATCCTCACCTTACACTGTGCTGGCTTTTTTTTCCCATTCCTGCTGTCCATTTGTCTCCTTCTATAACACGTAACAGCTGGGGAATTCAAATGCAGATGAGTATAGAGGAGACATTTCAACGTGAAGCCAGTCGAACATACAGTCCCACTTACTGATTTTCACACGAATGCATTCATTTTCTGCTTGGAATAATTTTGATGGTAGAAATGAAAAACGGAAAAAAAGAAATACTGCAATTTCTTCCAAAGAAAACCATTTTACATGTGCTTCAGATGGAGATGTTTCTCAAAAATGGACTATATGTGAATATGAACTGTGTATTCATTATTTATATATGTGACATTCATTAGAAAATCTTTTGAGTGCTACACATTTCTGCGCTTCTGTCCAGGTGCACAGTTGACATTGTGCATTTCCTGTATATAATATGGTAATATACATCATGTAATTCTATTACTCTTTCAGGATAGGGGGACATTCAGGCATTTTTGATGGACTACACCAGTTATATAAAGCCCTGTCTATTATCTCTCCTTTGTTTGCACAAGATGGGCGTGCTGTCAAAAACACCCATTGAGCTCCTTAATGCTCTCATCTAATGTACAGTGGTGTGAGAGCACACAGCAGTGAGCGGTGGTAGGTGATGTCACTGAATGGCAGCAGGTGATGCTGGAGGGGCTGCAGAGGCTTGTCTTCAAAAACCCGCTCAATACTCGTCTACTGCTGTCAATCTGCATCATTCATATACTAAATGATGACTTAAACAAACACATCTGGAAAGTTGCATAGAGACGCACAATATCACCATTTGCAAGTAGGTCTATTTATAACTTTTTTTATCTGCCTTTATATCTGTTCATCAGTCTGTCTCCCTCTGTGTGTCCCTCTGTCTCTCTCTCATAAAAGGTTTGACGTAGACAGCACTTTTTTTGCAGGCTGACGTACACTAATGTACTAATGGATAGAGGAGATATGGAGAATGAAGGAGAGGAGAGAGGGAATGAGCAGAAGAGGAGAGAAGGACAGTTCACCACACACACAAGCAGACCAGGCGGGAAATTCTCAAGGGAGGCAGATTTGCGGGCATCTAGCCCACCTCAGTCGAGAGAGGGAGAGAGAGAGAGCTGAAGGTGACATATAAGGGAGAGGGAGAGGGAGTGTGTGTGTGTGGGTGTGTGTGTGTGTGTGTGTGGGGGGGGGGGGCTGGAGACAGGAAAACTGGAAGACCGGAGGAGAGGGAGAACAGAGAATAGGATGATAATTCACTCGCAGCAGTAATATTATCTCTGCATGATTTACACACTTGTCTTCCCTCAACAGGCTCTTGCAGCATATTCTCACACACTCACACTCACTGGCAAAAGAAACACCGCTCGGCTGACACATTGATATATATATTATTTCACATCTATCTACATAGCAGCAAGTACACACACACTGCTTTCAAAACCTGCGGATTGCACTTTTGAGAATGTGTGTTGGCATGTGCACACACTGAGTGTAAACAGGCAATTTAAGTATGTGTCTGTGTGCTTCGACCCTGTGGGAATCACTATGGGAAGAAGCTCAAGTGAAAAATGATAGGCTAACACTAACAAACACTCACACACACAGCCTCAGAAAAGCCTGTTGCACGTTTAAAGAAACTAATAGGACATTATTTCACTAACCTCCACTTAATGAGATAAAGATGGAATTAGTGTCTTCAGGTGTTGCACTCATCTGCTCATTATGAGTTTGCATTGGAGGGAAGAGACACTACAGTCCACACACACACACACACACACACACACACACACACACACACACACACACACACACACACACACACACACACACACACACAGTGAAACAGACAGCCGCCCGACCCAAGATTATCAATCATCTCTACCAGCTTGGTGTTTTTGCCATTTAACCAGGCTGAGCAGCCGATGCGCTGCTTCAATCATCATCTGCCATTCTAAATGCTAGCGCTAATTAGCATTCACATGCTAAATTACCTCCCATCCCATGTTTCCTGATTAGGCTTAATCATTCTGACAGCCAGTTTCACTGCTAAGCTTGCAGAGCCAATACATGCGGCCATCTCAAACTCTGGGAAGAGATCTGATGCATTCTCCTCCTGGGATTTGAAGAGCCGGTGTGCTCAGGCGAGCATCTCCCAGCCCGAGGGCAGTACCCCTCTGACGGGTCATTAGAAAAATTTCAAGAGTCAAAAGTTGAGTAACTTATAAATCTTCACAACTCTTGTCAGCCTTACTGCTTTTTCTCCAGTCACTGCTCTCTGTAATGAGAGTTTTGTCTTGTTTCTTCTCCAGCAGTTATTCTAATAAAATAACAGAAGAAAGTCTAAAAAGAAAATCTCTCTGCTGGGAGCTGCTCTGTGCTGGAAAAAGCACTCAGCTCCTTTACTCAAGTAAAAGCACCAATACAACATCAAAATCCCCCCCCCAAAAAAGTCCAAATTAAAAGTATTTGTTCTGGTTCTCTATCTTATATACAGGTAGGAGGTTCAGTCCAAACATTCCCCACCTGGGACAGGTCACTCCAAAGATTATTTTATCTCTGCTTTAATTGTGAAGGATTAGCTAATCTGACCTCTTTGTTCTCTGACAGTCATGAAAATGAAAATGAATCTAAATCTGCCTTTGGTTGACAGGAGGTTGTTTGTAAAAGATGGGAAAGGTCTGCTTTCATTTTTAACCGTGCACTGCATTTCATGAGCTTATCGTGTTATATGTGTTTTTAAGTCAGCTGTCAAATAAATGTCGTGGAGTAAAAAGCCCAATATTTTCCTCCGACATATAAAGGTATAGGTATAAAGTACCACAAAGTGGAAGCAGTAAAGTATCTGAAAATTGTACTTCCGTACAATACAGTAAATAAATAAATAAAACAGTACTTTCCACTACTATGACACCATTACACAAGTATATACAGTATGTATTTGTGTTACAGGCAGTATGGTGTATTTATTACCTATATACTGCTTCAAATATAGCAGGCAGATTATGACTGAATTCACACGACTCTTTCCAACAAGTTTGCTCCATCCTGTCTGAGTGAGAGGGCGGGACCACGGGTCCACCTCAGCAGCTCGGAGGAGTCCAAGCCGCCTCACTTGTCTGCTTGTCTCAAGGCGGGGGAGTGCCAGCGTTGTGTCAATCAACCTGTTGGCAGTTACCTCAGTAGTGCTGCACTCAAATCCTGTCACTCAGGCCATCTTCCAAGACAGAGAGCAAGCCTAAAGTAATTGGATTTGCTGCTAGCAGGGAAATGATGAAATGACATGAAACCACACACACACACACACAGACACTATCACACACCTTTACACCACTGTGAGTAAACCTCTCTCTCTTTCTCTCTCTCTCTGTCTGTCCTACTTGTCTCTTTTTGTTTCTGAAATCTGGATCTACTTCAGACTGTTGAGAGTTTCTTTTCATCTCGCCTGATGTGGTGAGAGCGCCTTGTTCTCCCAGGTAGAGAAAAGAGCAGACGAAACGAGGGGAATGAAAGGATTTCCAGCTTTTTGCTGAGATCTGAGGCGGCGTTTTTCTTTTTAGGACGTGTCTCGACGTGTAATCGGTGAGCGAGGCAGCATGTGGTGTAAATTCCCACTGTTTAAAAACAGTACCCCACCTACACCCTGTCACAGAGAAAAATGGAAATGCATGACTGAATTACTGAGCAAAGAACAACTGTATATACAGTATATACTGCTGCTGGCTGGCAGGCATGACACTTCAGCGTGGCTGCATCCTGTGTAATACAGACCATGTCCTGCATCCTACCTCCAACTGTACGCCTTACATCTTACATTAGCCACCTTCGGTCTCGTGTCTTTCATCTTCTGACCCGGGGCCCAGAGTCCAGCATTACATGAAATGTCACGGGGTCTGCAGAGGTGTTTTAATTCGTAATGACGAACGCAGGAAGTTGAGGGGGGTGGAGTCCTGGGACAAACACTGGAGTCACATCAGAGATAAAGTTTGCAACTTGCACTCAACATTCAACAATTAAGCACAGCGTTATGAAGCTGTCTTCTTTGCAATAACAACTTTATCCTAACAAAGACCATGCTGTGCTACTAAACCACAAAATGAGCCTTTATTTTGACTTGGGGCTCTCACTCTGATGTCCTCCACCGTGCTGCATAAAACCAATAAAGACGGTCACAGGAATTCACCATGCTAATTTGATTAAACCAAAAGCCAGAGGCAAGGGCGACTAATACAGCAGCATCAGTCCTTACATGCAGAGAGCTCCTGTGAGAAAAGACGGGCGACAGTGATGGAAATGTGAGGTGCTTGCTACAGTAAGAGCGATCTGATTAGTCATGCTGATTCACTGTGCCTTACGTCATGGCTCACACACACACAGACGCCGACGTTTGTCCGTTGGACTGCCCAGGGTTCAGGATTTACACCAGTGATTATGAATTCCTCGATCAATCAATACGGGGGAGTCGAGCGGCCGAGACATGTCCGCGCAGGCAAACACACATTTAGCAACAGTCACAATGTAGGAATCCTAATGAGCGTGTGAGTGTGCCGACATCAATACGCTGCAGCTTTACATTTAATTAGGCCGCAGTTTAACTCCCAACGAACAGCAATAAAAGCACACGGCCTGTAACCGCCTCTCCGTCTGCCTCGGCCTCCCTCTCCTCCTCCTTTTCTTTCATCCCCCTTTTCCTCCTTCTTGAACTTGGTTTTGCACCAGTCATTTAAAGCAGTTGTTCTCCAATTTATTTGAAAGGATCTAACATAAAGCGAACCACATCCTGTGCAAGAGGAAAGACTTAGCGACCGCCAACAAATGTGAAAGCCTCATAAAGCGGCTGTAGCTGCTGATTTATAGTAATTGTTGCCCCGTCTCGCCGTTTCCCCACTCACACAGACGGCTGCATGTTCCTGCAGCGTCTGCATTGATCTGCGTGTTCACCTCCCTCCCCTCCATCCCCGAGCACAGGAAGACGCGCCGGCCGAGGGGGAAATGGGATTCCGATCAGTGGGATATCATCCAGGATCTGCTGACCCCACACGCTCAACACGCACACACACACACACACACACACAGTCCAGGGGTCAGGTGCAAGGACTAGAGGGCCAGGTTTCAGTCGACTTAGCAAAACGCCAGAGACAGGAAGCTGTGTAAGGAGCCATGTGTGTGGTGTGGATTTTCATAGCCAGTGTGACAGCAGCGGACACACTCACGCCTAAAGGCTGAGGTGGAAAATGGAGCGGCCGAACATTTTGGATGAATTGGAGTTCGGTTGGATAGAATGCGACAGAAAGTACAACGTAAACACAAAGATGTCCCCATTTGAAGCAAAGGACATCAGCACCTGAACAATGATAATGGGCCTGAGAGAACTCTGGGGAACATTCTCCAAACTTTTCAAAGTTAAACGCCACTGACAGTGAAACAGGCGCATGGCTTTCTCGTTGATTTTTCATTACGCGTGCATTTATTCAATTATTTTTATCCTGGGGTGATTGTTTTATTGAGTCTCCAGAGTATTGGTGACAGGGACGAGCTCATACTGAGGCATCCTGCTGAGGACTAAAAGTGGAGAAAAAAAGAGAAGAATAAACAGAGAGGAGGCTCAGGCAGATCTCAGATGATGGAGCAGCTGATTGGCACGCGCACCGTGCGGTCTTCTCCACAGGGGTACTGCAGGAGCACGCACACATACTGTAAACCCGCAGACACACAAACACACACCGACTCCGGGATGTGTGATGGGAAATTGCTGTTACCACTAGCATTAGAGGCCCCCGCTGCAGGAATAAGCACAGAAACAAATGCACGCACCTACAAACACACACAGGAGACACATGAGGAATCATCTTCACCCACCTTCCAGCCACTCAGAAACACTCCCTGGCTCCTGACCATGCTGGGACCAGACCACGAAACAACACTCGTCAACATCAAACTCAAACGGCTCCAGCCCCACATCACCCGAAAAGACACAAACACGAACAAACTCGCACCGCAGAAGAAGAAGACCTGCATGTCCAGTACATTTTTTCACAAACGCATTTGTTGCTTTTCAATACATTCAGTGATGAAGCTAACACAGTACACTATCAAGATTGCACACACACACATTTGCAGCTACACATCTGATGTCTGCAGTGAGACTTCTGATGACAAAACCATTTGTCAGCAACGCAACGACCAATGGCCAATTAAAAGTACATCACGAAATGACACAAAATTGCTCCAAAGTGAAAATGGTTTTCTGCACACACACACACACACATTATCTCTTGCTCACTGTAATGTACAGCACATGTCATCATCATTATGAGGTGAAGCAGCATTGTTCTATGACATTCTGTGGGTTTTTGGAAAGAGTCTCTCGGCCCAGCAGGAACGTCCTTCGTGCTAAAGCTAACACAGCCATGAGTCGACCTACCTTCTTCATGTGTCCACCGCGAGTGCCGGTGAACGCCACGGTGTGCCCACGGTAGTCGTAGGCTGCCACGGAGGTCATGCCATCGTCCTTGTCCACGTACAGCGGTATGCCCTCGATGGCAGTGGTGCCCCCCAGCGGCTGGTTGAAGTCCTGGCCACAGAAGTTGTCGTCTATCTGCAGCGGCTGCGATGCGGGTGGGGGTGGGGGTGGAGGGGGGGTAAGAAGGAGAGAAAGTCATTAACTCAAGCATTAACACTTTTTAAATCCCTTTTCTCGTTAAACCAACATTAATTCTTAAATAAGGGGGAGGCTTTCGATCTCCCCAGCACTTAGGAGACATTTTACGGCGCTGGAGCGGAGCCAAGCCGCTGCAGATTTAGTGAGAAATGGTGTGAAATTAATGGGTGTCGCTGGGAAAATTAACTTCAGTTTCATCAACTCCCTTTTTGGCCTTTTTTTTTAGAAAAAACAACTGGCAGACAAGTGGAGACAGTGATATTTGTCTTTCTGTGAGGACAGGAAGCGGGCGCAGTGAGGTTTCCCCTCCACCCCAGCCTTTGATTACTTCGCAGCGCACAACGTCAGCCCAAGCACTTCAGCATCTCAGCGTGGTTGGAATGAACCAACACTTGTTTGGTAATGCTTTAAATATTGATTTGTTTGTATACAGCTTTGGCAGTGCAGTTTCTAATAAGAGACAAGCCGATGTGGGGAGTAAATCAAATGTGAAGTGGAAGAATCATGGAGGTGTGTGTGTGTGTGTGCGTGTAGGGGGCGTGAAAAGGACTTTGGTGGAGATGACAGAGAAATGACAGGAAGTAAATTATAGGTCAGATTAGCATATCATAATCAAAGTGTCTCATACAGGCACCCTGATATGTTGATATGTCACACCTAATTTATGAACATACTGTGTGTGTGTGTGTTTGTGCATGTGTGAGTGCATGTGTGAGCGTGTAATAGGCGTGTCATTAAAAGCCTGTGATCGCTACATATGCATCAGGAGATACCCCTGACTCTGGCATGTGCAACAGAGATAATCGGCAGCATCTGTATCACCGTGGTGTCCTGACATGCGCGCACACGCACGTCTGACAGGCCATTACACGGACGCACATCCGTATACGAAGAGAGGCAGGCGCACTATAGAAGATACAGTGCATGAGGGGTCAGAAAATCTGAAAAAGCAAATTCTGAATTCATGCAGGGCCCCCTCTAACGTGGTTATACAAATTCTCCAGAGTGGGTTGTTCACTGCGATAAACCACTGGTGGCACTGCATCTCCAGTTGGATGTCATGTCACTGCATGTAGAAAATGTGACGGAAAGACGCTGATGTTTGTTTCATGTATTTTTATGTGTGCGTTCACGCCCTGCGCTTCACATACATCATATATATATATTTATTTATTCTCAACATGTACGTTGACACCCGCAGGGACAAGCATGAAATGATACATGCGAAGGGGAACTCCCCTGCAGACGTGCAAAATGAAGAAGAAAGGAACGTTTCTGTTCACCACGCGCAAAGTTAGAGGTGCTCGTGCACTGGGAAGAACAAAGCGCGCATGCACTCTCGAGCGACGCCTCCCACGCTACACAAATTAACACGCCAGCTTTCTCCTGTTCATTACAAGACGTATCATCTCCGTAGAGACTCATCAATCACCCCGCCCCTCTAAAACCGCAAAGATGTCTGAGTACGTGTGCGTGTGTCGGTGTGTGTGCGCGTGTTTGCAGGCTTATAAAAGGTTGCAAAAAAAAAGCGCCATTGTCTTCCTTCTACCAGACTTTGAAAGGCAGCCAAAAACAACATGAGTTTAACTTTTACAGTGAACAAAGGCACGTGAGGCAAAGTGAGCGAGAGACGCCCAGATGCACGCACACAGTGGTGTGGCTTTTGCATGATTTACGCAAACATGCTCTCAATTTTGGAGCTGTTTTGCGAGTGCTTGGAGAGGAAGAAAGAAGAATGGGGGTGGGGGCACAAACAAGAAAAGTCAAGGGAAAGGAAGGTGAGAGAAGTGATGCAGAGTAGATGGAGACAAATGTGAAGCAGATGTAGAGAAGAAGAAATGGTGGGGAAGGAAGAGGGGAGTGAGAGAGAGAGAGATGGCTCTGGCCATGGATCCCTGCCATCCAGTTCCCCTTGTTTCCTCTGATAAAGACAGAGCAGAGCCAGGCCTCCACTCAGTTTTTTCACTCATTTCCTCTCCTTGCTAAAACCTTTTTCCCTTCTCTCAGCGCTCACATATTCCCCTCATCCTTTTCTTTTAAAGGTTCACACAGAGTGACCTGGGGGAAACCATGTGCGGGGTCACTTTTGATTTCTACTTCCACAGACCGCGTGCCTTTCTTTCCTTCCTCTCTTCCTCCATTCGTCCTTTCATCAGGATGATGAGCCTCAGTAGCATCAGTGTCGGGATAAATAACTGTATAGCACAGCACTCTGGAAAAAAAACAACCTATGTGATGATGATGATGGTGCAAAGCATTGCTTTACTATGTGCCCACCATGCCACCACCCAGGCCTGCCAGTTGTGTTCCAATTGTGTAAGGAACACAACTGGAGTCAAGTCTGCTAATCGTAGCTTGCAATAGCATCATTTGGCCTGGATTTATTTACACCAGGCGCCTCTTTCCCGTAAACGCATCTGCATTCCCTGGATTTGTCGAGCTCGCACACACAGACGAGAGATCGCCATCTTCCCAGCGCCGGGGATGCTAATGGTTTGTTATGTTTAGCCTGACTTGCATCATTACCGTAGAGTCAACAGCTCAGATTGAGGCACAGCGGAGCGTTCAGTCGACGTGTTCTCGCTGCAGACAAATGCGGCCCCACACAGACCTGACATCTGCTAGCTGTTGTGCGCCTTGTAGACATGTAATTCCTAGCGTCGGCCTACTCCATCATTCCTCTACGCCGGCTCAACGAGGAGACGCGGAGGCATTTGCCGTCGCCGACACAGAAGTGACTGAGGAGCCCAAATTAAGGAAGAGATTCATGATTGGGCCATCCTACTAACAGAGCACGACTGTACATGAAGCGTGTTTTACTGTGCATCCCCAGAAAACAGACACCCGCGCGCGTCAGACTGAAACCCATAGGTGCACCTGACCACTCCAGATGTCAGAGAGGTGAGATGCATCTGTCTCTTGAAGACACATATAGACAATGGCAGCCAGAGTTACAGTGACATCAGCCTATGTGAGACAAAATGGCCCTGTTCACACCTGCATGCATCCACCTACGTCTCAGGTTGGACGTTCACAAGTGGACAGCTGTGAGCGCAGGTGTGAGCGCAGGTGTGAGCGCACCCCAGGCACATCGCGAGCCGACCGCTCAGACCACGTTCACAAACAAACACGAGCCGAGTGAGAAGGCATTGTTGTCCACGTCCCAAAAATTCTGATCGTGAGCGCTCACTCCAGACACATGTTAACGCCAGGCGGGAACAGGGCCTCTGAGCTGGAGCATTTATCTGATCCCTGATCAGTTCAACCAGTGACTGATCTGTGTGAGTGAGAGGGAGCATCGCTCAGTATGGGCGACCTCGCTCTGCCTGTAGCCGGGGAAAACAAGAGGGGGTGTGATCTGATTTGTGATCTGGCCGGGAGAGTGTAAATATAGGAGCACAACCCGCGATTGAACAGGCCCTAACTCTACTGTATATTATTTCCATATTGAAATCCTCTGAGTGAATTTAGTATCTTCACCTGCATGCTTTTACAGGGTTTGGTGTAAATGTGTCCCCAGCATAAGGTGACCTGCTGTAGTCTTTTATTAGTGCTTTTATAAGCTCCATATAGTTTGTCCCTGTTGGCCTGCTGGACCTCTGACCGTGCTATTATTATTAATAGCTGTGGCTCATACTCAGGACACTGTACATAGCATTATTACGCAGATACACACACACACACACACACTTTTGTTCTATTTCCAGGGGTTAGACAAGGATAGAGTCCCTTGTGTTGTCCTTGCTGTAGACCTCTGCTGTACACAGACGCAGGCCGGCCCCTGGCAACACACACACACACACACACACACACACACACACACACACACACACACACACACATACACGCACACACCAACACACACATAGACCCCTGCCAAACTCTTGCTGGGTGAATGATGATGGGGTGATGAGGGACAGAGTGGGGCAAGTGAGATGAAGGGAAAGGAGAGGAGACTAGGAGAGAAAAAGAGGAGAAGAAAGAGGGGAGATAGAGGGGAGAGGCAGAGGGGAAGGCTAAGGGTCAACAGCGCTGTTGTCGCCACTAATGAGCCTCAACCCAGGAAGAGGGAGGGAGGGAGGGAGTTTGGATTCAGCCCTATGAATTGTCCATTAACTGTGGAAGCATGAGAGCTGCAGCCACCATACTGTGGTTTCAGACGATGCTTCCAACATTACAGCATACGCACAAGCACACACACACAACCACTGCAAAACAGCAGTTGCAGTTAGCGTATCACTGTAACTGTTCATCTCTAACTCTGTGTTTTCACTGGACTCATAGCAAAGTTTAATTAGGAATGAAAGCAGATACATCTGTCTGACTTAAACTGTCAGCACATTTATTGTTTTCCAATTCTTTTGTACAGATGTACGAAAACAGGGACAAGGGGAGAAAAGAGAGTGAACGAGTGAGTTAGAGATGAGGTAAACAGAAAACAGGAGAGAGAGAGAGCTGTTGTCAACATGCTCTCCAGAGAGCCACATGTCTCAAGCATCTCATCAGCCAACACTGGCATAAACACACCACTCCAATCCCATGGAGAGTGAGCAAGTGTGTACGTGCGTGTGTGCCTGTGTGTGTGTGTGTGTATGTTACACATAGCTCACCCCCCATGTGAGAACGATGATGTTGAAGTGAGACTTGTGCTACTCTCTCTACTGAGGCACGCTGGCTGATGCAATGAACAACAAGACTTGCAGAGTGGAAAAATGCACATAATTAAGTGTGTGTGTGTGTGTGTGTGTGTGTGTGTGTGTGTGTGTGTCTTTCTCTTTTAATAAAGAAAGGAGATGAGAACGGACTGCCAAACTTGGGAGGAAGAAGACAACAAAACACCCACAAACACAAACACACACACACACACACACACACACACACACACACAGACTTGCACTCAGCTGGCCTATATCCAGGTATTTGTTGTGACTTGGCGTTGGAAGCAGAGAACAACAGTGGTTGGCCTTTAGTTTCCCCCAGTGAGCCAATATCTGCTCTCTAATTGGTTGTTAATGAGCGAGTGTGTGTGCGCGTGCGTGCGTACGTGCATGTTTGTTTGTCAGAGTATATGAATGGAGAGAAAGACAGTGTGTATTAGTTTGTGTGTGACGAGGTGCAATTGGGGACCTTCAACATCTGTCTAACAGACTGGGCCACTCAAAGCCTTGACCTGCTTATACACGCGCACACACATGCACACGTACACACACACTCTTTCTCTTTGTTGTTTAATGGGAATTTCTGTGCATGTGGGTACAAAGGAGCATGTGCATGTGTCATGGAGGAAGAGGAAAATGTACAGCATCTGCAGGATACACACACACACACACAAAGTGGACTTTGTGCAGACATCTGGCAGTGCAGTCTGCTCCAATGGCAACAGAGCTACGGGCATCTGCATCTCACACCCACTCGTATGCACCCACTGTCAGTCAGCTTCTATTACTGCAGTTAACATAATGACTATTATAAGTAGAGAAGTAACATAACAACAGACAATTTGTCACAACTAACCTTTGTGCCAGTGTTCCCAAAGAAGATTAGTTAGCTGGAGTAATAAAACACTGAATACTGAGGGTGGAGCTTACTGTCAACATACAGTAAATCACCGGTCACAGGGCTGATTCTGTGTCATCACTGCCATGATTTGATGAGCCAGTCCCTGGTTTGCTTCTGTCCTATGGTCTGCAGAGTTACGCACACGCAGGTGACAGGGGGACACATCCCACCTGTTTCCTGCTACAGCCGGCCGATCGACTGTTAGTGGTGGTTAAGCGAAGGAAGAGGACAACACGGCTGCTGGCCTGTGCCAAAAAGCAACCTGAGTTATTAGAATATGAATCTTTGTGAATGTGAAGTACAAGCATTAAACACATGCTTTGTACAGTTATCTACATTCCTAAAAAGCACGTGTTTTCCTTTGAGGTTTGGTACATCACTACTGGAATCAATCGTGCTGGAAGTAAAAACGTGTCATTTTAACCATCGATGAATATTCTGATAAAATTTACCAATGTACAAAAAAAATGTGTCCTACTCATCACTCCAGAATGCTTGGAACCACACGTGGACGTGGTCTTCACACTGTGATATCCTGCACAAACGTGGAACATGTGAGCATTTGGATGGAGGTACCTCCACGGATTATATTTTTTTTCCCCATCGCTGGCCTGATTTTTTTTGGCAAATATCTTTCACTTTGCCGCGAGTTCACGAGATGAGGGAAGGCACTTTGACATCTCAGCATCTGTTGTTTTGGCTTGAGTGAAATGAGGAGCATTAAGTTGGAGAAGCCGAGAGGGAGAGCCTGGCAGCGAGGAGATGTGCTCTGGTGGAACGAAAGAGAGTGAGAGGGAGAGAGAGACTACGGCCTCACAGGTCAGAGTCAGAGGAATAGCTGGGATGCCAGGAGATCAACATTTATTTTGCAGCTAGATTTATTCCTCACTTTTTTCATTGCTCTGGTGGTTCGGCTTACAAACTCATATTCAACATGTGTTTTCTTTCATTCTTCTCCTTTAGCTTTCTGTCTTTTTCTCCATGTCCTTCACACACCCCCATATGAAAAGAGAACAAGTTTTGCTCTTTGCTCAATATTTGGTCCTTTCTTTCTTACTGCAGGTAAAGCACCATCGAAGAGATAAAGTATGAAATGATGTGTCCAGGCCTGGCAATAATCATCACTGTATTTCTCAGACATCTAACTTCCTGTGCATGCAGGAAGCTTCATCGGCGAGCCGCTCTCTGTCCCACTCAACATATTTTGAATATAAGAAAGGCAGAGCTGAAACCAGGAGGCTGAGTGTGAGCCTGTCGCTTTAAGTGGCGTGCTGGCGAATTTAAAAAAATGAGGTGGAGCACGGCGAGGATCCCTGCCGCTCTCGTTTGTCAGCAGCGTCTCGCACGGGGAGCTTTTTCTAGGTCATAATCTCATGAAGGTGCGGAGATAAACAAAATGTACAAAAGTAGAGGAATCCCATAGAGAGGGAGAGAGAGATGTGTGGGAAGAACGAGCTCCGTGTCAGCTGGCCGTGTAGGTTAATGTGCCACAGTGGGACAGCAGATAACCTCAAACAAAGCAAACCAACCTGGCCCATTCCACGTGGAACGCTCCGGCCTGGCAGGGCAGGCATTGGTCGACAGCACTGCCTGCTGCGAATGTGGATTTTGATGTGTGTGTCACATGATTCAACATGGAATCACAAGGTTCGCGGTGATTTAACAATCCAAAATGATACTTTATGCCCACATTTTATTGGTTAAACAAAACAATGACACACACATCTGAGCTGCATTTAATTCAGACACAAATTTGTCATTTCAGCAACCCCGATGCTCATATACTGTACAGACTGTATGTCCTGAGCCAACCCAAGGCCTGGTCGATATGATAATGAACTGGAATCAGCCAAAAATAATCCCGGTCGAATGCCAGTACTTTCTTTACTGTCCTCCATGAAAAGTAATGTGAGTTCTGAGGCCTGGACAGACGCAGCACACACACTCCACCCTCCACTCATCTCTGTCACGTAGGCAAAGACGAAACATTCACGTAGCAGCTTCTCACATTCACACGCTGCTGACGGCTGCCGTCACCGGTCACGGTGACAGTTCACGTCATCAGCGGGCAGCCTGACGACAGGCCGGTGGAGCGCCTGTTCCAACAAGTCCAAGGAGTTTCACGCTTCACAGTCTGCAGCTCGTTATCTTAACGTGCCACGTAATGATCAGCATCCCGTGTCTTCTGCTACGATACATATAGGTTTGTTTAGAAAGTAAAGCGTACTGAGCATCTTTGGCACAAAACAACATTCTAAAGTGATCAGATCAAAGCCAATATGACGTGACAGAGAGCGGTTGGAGACATCCAGATGTCCTCGTGGATCTCCAGGGACAGATATATAAATAGATAAACTGGGAAGACAGATAGATGATAGGTAATGTACAACTTTTGGAAGGGGGACACATCTGCTACTTTTGGCCTACATTCACCGAATGTAGGCAAATGTCACATTTGCGCCTCTGCCAAAGCGCTCTTTGGATGTAACGTGAGCCAGATGATGCTCTTTAAGCCGCACCGTCCATCTGAGCGCTGCAGACTATAATCTGTGTAATCTGAACTAAAGCCTTCCCTGACAGCCACAATCCAATTATTACACACCACAACGGGGATTCACCCAAATGAGGGAGCCTGTGAAAACACTGTAGTGCAGGCGCAGAGGAATGTGCGGGCGGACAGGTCCAGCTCCACACATTCATGCACACACACTGCAATGACATGCGACACACAATTTAACAGAGTCATGAGTGGCTTTTGTTTTTGTCTGGCTTGTAAAATTGACATACATATCTAGTGAATAAAAATGTTCCATTTTCCAACAATAACAACAGCGCTGTTATGATGCAGTTGTTTTTTTCATGTTTGAGACACAGGGCACGCTGTGAATTGTCAAGGAGCTCAGTTACTGTGCACTTTGAATTTTTTCCTGTTTTCAATTTGAGCTGTTTACTGCCGTGTCCCCGCATCCACACACACGCACACACACACACACACACACAAAAAAAAAAACATGAAGCCAAGAAATGTCTTTAAGCTTTATCTCATCTCCCGGCGCCTGGCGAGCAGCGAGCAGGAAAAACCCAAACACAGCTGGGACAGACTGTTGCGCACGCACGCACACGCACGCACGCACAAACACAGACAAGCACGTGCTAATCAACGTACAACACACACGTATACGTTCCTGTCGGTTATAAAACCGCACACAACTGCCGCGAACACCCATCAATAAATAATTACACTCTTCATTAGATGCTGCGAGGTCAGCAGTTTGGGAGCGTGCGCCACAGATTTGTATTGACCAGCGCAGGTTAGTATAAAAGGCCCCGTGACCCAGTTAACCAGCCACGGCAGACAAGTATAGGACGTTCAGAGCATTCTGGTCTGACTCAGAAACGATATTTTGCACAGAGACAAGAAGAGTTGAGGGTTTTGAGAAACGTTGCACCACTTGACCACATCTAATCCCAGCCTTTCCTCGACAGATGAGAAGTGTTCAAGTGTCTGTGGTTCTCAAACTTGAGCGTCGAGGCGGAAACCTCTCTCAGACCACTGCTGAGTGTCCGTGAAGAAGGTCACGTCCGGACCAGCTCACGCAGTGTCGAGGCCAGGCGGCCACGAGCCCCTCGATGCTCCAAATCCATAACAAGCCCCCGCACTCAGGAGCCTATAGGAGCCATTAATCCAGTTTGTCATGTGCCAGAGTTAACAACGAACACCACTGTGCAATAAATTCACTTCACAGGCATCGTTCATACTGTAGTTGGATCGGAGAAATTCCCCCGTGGAGAATTCACCATAAATCAGGAGGGTTTCACAGCACGATGGCGACCATGTGATGCAGCCGGAGGCAGACAATATCACAAGACACAAACGTGCAGGGAGGAGCGTCGCTGCTGAAGTCACTGAAGTGCCTTCAGGTGCCGGATGTAACGTTCTGCAGTGTCATGCATCAAAATGTCTCGTGAGGCAGGAGGAGAAACCGCACCTCATCAAAAACTTCGCTTCTCCCAATGGGCCGTATTTGGCAATTCACCTCGGCACTGCATGTATTTATCACCGCACTGTCACAAAAATTCATCTTTGCAAGTCTCTTGATCTCCCACCGGGTCATAAAAACTGGAGTTGTTTAAAACAAGGGGGAAATTCTTCCTCCAGCCTGACATAACACCATCTGTTTCCAGAGGTGGTTTCACCTGCTGCTCCAAAACATAAAATACCAACTCTTATTTTGGAGGGTAAATACTGTGAGCGCCTCAGGAAAGGGTCTTACTTTGGAGAGGCTCTTCATGAAAAGGAAACATTTTCTGTATCCGCTCATCTTCCTGTAGCACGTCAGCATTCATGTGAAAAGTGTGGAGACAGGAAGGAGAAGTAGTTCCAATTTTATCCCAAGAGAATTATAACCGGACTTTTTCGATCCCCTGATCTCCGCCAAGGATTTCAGCTGATTTCGCCTCATGGTCTGGATGTTACGTCCAACACTGTGTCATTGCTACGTCTATATTCTGAACAAGATTTAGAACATCCTCTGATTGAAACTGTGAGATGTATGATCAGGCTTTCACTGAGCGTCGTCTCCAGCTTCAGCTCAGATCGCGATGATTCACCAAACACAGAGTTTCCAAACTGAAACTTGGGAGTTGCAGCACATTTCCCTTCTCATAATTTTATGCACCTGTCTTCTTTTTAACCTCCTTTCTTTCTATTTTTTAAGAACCAGCAATTTACTAACATAGTCTCTCATCTTTTCTCTGATGAATCAGTGGGGACAGCTTCAGGCTCATCCAAGCCAACTGGAAGCACTCCAACTGCAAGTCACAAAACATTGTCTTTGCTGAAATTGTCTTTGGGACTTGGGCATCCTTAATGCCTGAAATAGCTTCTCCCACCTCGCCACTTTAGGAAATATCCACAATTGTAAAAGACGGTGCTTACCCCAACACCCCAGTCAGCTGTAAAGAATACGACACCTCATTATACACGGTTCTATTAACTAGGACAACCTCTTTTTTAGGTCCCTCTATACCAGATCTGTTGTTTCCACGTATCCACTCCTGAACATGTGACGTCTCCACATCAAATATTAAGGAAATGTGTGTGAGCCATTAGAGCCTCAGTGTTCCCCACCCAGTGGGTCTGAGGCGTGGTGCAATGTGGGCGATTCATCCACTGAGGCACAGGCCCACGGTAATGAGACTGAAGATACAACAGAGAGATATACACACACACACACGCACACCAGCCACCAGCCGCCTGGAAGAAAGAATACAAAATGCCACAGAAATAGACTATAATCCTGGCCAGCAGTGATCAACACTGATAAATATTAATAAACACTATTATGCTCTGAGAAAAACAGAGACAGGGCGAGCAAGAGGGGGAGAGAAAAGAGAGAGGGAGGTAGGGACAGACATAGAGAGCGAGAGAGAGAGGGAGAGAGGGCAATAACAAAAGACGAGTCTTCTCGCACTATGTTATTGCAAACAATTTCGTCTCTGACGTCCACTTGGTGTTTTTGCAGACGAGTGCACGCACGAACACACGCGCACATGAACACACACTCTTCTTATTATCAGCCCATTTTCCTCTATTTGTTTTCACCAGTGTTTCGTCCCTCTTCTTTGGAGGCCTGGATAAGAGGTGCGTGCACACACACACACACACACACACACACACACACACACACACAAATGAGCATGCAAAGAGAGAAGTATGTATGGGGGGGCTTCAGACAAAAAGGAGATAAAGTGAGTCCTAAAGCCACACATATATCCACACAGAGGATAGTATCTCTCTCTCTCTGCGCCTGAATCAGTCTCATTAGTCATGCGGAGGCTGTAGCGCGGCTGGGTCGGCCCGCTCACAGAGCTGTGGAGCTGGATGGCAGCCCGCGGCCGGCGAAGGTCACCCGCCGCTCGGCTTTAACCCCCGCAAGACCAACGGTGGGCCCTTCCTGATAATGAGTGGCACAGGAAGAGGCCAGCGTGGTGGGGCAACGTTCACCCAAACCTGCTGTACTGAAGAGTACCTGGAAACGCCTCGCACACGGCTCGACACACTGCTGCTGCGTCTGCTGTCACACATTGTGAGTTATCGTGCAGCCAAACCTACAGAGAAACAGTCCCAGACGTGACAGCAAAGATATTTACATCTCAACACTACAACTCACCACACGTCCATTGCCCGGTCTGACACACACTCAAACTGTGACTGGATATGAACTTGCAGGATGTTTGCCTTTGGTTGGGCGCAGTGGTTTTAAGAAGGATGACGGCTTCAGAGGTGCAGAGGTGCATCTGGCCACGCTAACGAGACAGCATCAAATCTGTCCAACTGACCTTTTTACAGACAGACAGTGGGGAGACTGGTGAGGAGAGTCATTTGCTGTCAGGGTTTAATTACTTCATTAGAGAATATGTGCAGAGAGCTGAGTTCATTTTGAAGCAGAAATTATCCGGATTAACCCTGAGCTGTTCTTGGGCATTCACTTGTATTTCCCACCTGTACCCCCTCTTCATTTCTTTACACGTTGGCAGGGTTGCACCATGGACGCTCATGCCACGTTAGTTCCTGCTCATACTTCAAAGTGGGACAAACTGAAGAAAATGAGTTGATGATGAGGCCAGATCTTCCTCGCATCACTGGAAAGTTGAAGTCGTGCTCATCCCAAAAGCAGGTGCATGACTTATGTGTAAGTTACTGTTAATGATGGGAAAATGGCCATCTTTTTGTTTATCTCTTCATGTAGCATGGACAACATTGTAGACACCCATTTTTAGGACTTATACTGCCTGGCCAGTTACAAGGGAACTGGAATTGGACTGATCTCAATGTCCATTTTAGATATTTCTTTTCGTCATTTATTCTTACATTTGATGCAGCGCTTCACGAAGCAGTTTTTTCTGAAGCGTGATTTCCTTGCGTGCAGTACACAGCGACGCAGTGTGACAGCTCGCAGGTATCCATGAGCGTCTGAGTGTGGACCGACCGACCCGACCTTGTCTCCCGGAAACGAGCCGGCGTGAGAGGTTGCGTGTGACACCAGTGGCGGAGGCGGCGAGCTGTCGCCGCGCTCGTCAGGAGGCGGCAAACACGTCTGCGCGAGGACGTGATGAATTCATCACGGCCATTTCCCCGAGCGCGCGGCGCTGACACGACCTTGATCGATTGCAGGCGGAGCGACAGATGGCCATAAAGGACAATCATGTAACTGTACGCTCATTAGCATAATCGCATGCACATACAGTAGACTCTCAGACTGCGAGGCCACATGGTGCTTGCATGGCCCCGGCGCGCTTGTGATAGAGAGGTAATTTTGTTATCGTCTTGCATGAGCTGTGACACTTTGAAAGGGAAATTAGCAGATCCAGCAGCACGATGGAGAACGCGCTCGACGTATTTGAAAGGACGTGCTGTGGTTTTCCGGCTGAACGCAGACAGCCACTTTCTGCCATGTGGCGAAAAAACCTCCGGACTTTTTCCACCTTGTATTTTGCAAACTGCCGCGTGGAGGACAAGTGATTAAAGTGATTATCCCTCAGAAGAAGAGGCACAGGTTTGAGCTCTGCAGCTTCCAAACGGCCTGCCAAAACCACAACAGTGGTTCCGCTCACTCATTCTCACCCCCCCCCCGCAAAAGCTTTGTCACAACTGGACCAGCAGTGTCAGTTACATCACAGAAAATGAGGGAATGGACAAATTGACAAAAGCCGCTCCATTACCCACCATGATTAAATCAGGCTTTGCATTGCACCGCAGCTTTTTATTTTTTGGGGGGGCTCTCCAGGAGGAGCAGACCTGACACCGGATTCAGGCACGAAAAACATCACGTTAAAGCTGCCCGGCAGTCACAGCAGACGACAAGAACCAGTCCAGCTCCAGGCAGATGCAGGCGTTAACACATTCAACATCACGCTGAGACATTCGATTTTCATTAAACTATGGATTTATCTCATTATTCATTGGAGCAATCTGGGCCAAAGTAATGGTTTAACACTTTAGATAATTACCCCTCCCCCTCCGTCCTTTTTCTCCCCTTTATCTCTCTCGCTCTCTCTCTCTCTCTCTCTCTCTCTCTCTCTGTTCAGTCTGTCCTCGTGTGTCACTTTTTTTTCTTCTTCTCCTGTCACAACCTCACACCGTATTCCAGTAACTCTCCATCTGTCTACCTTCCTACTCTTCCACACATCTTCCATTCCTTCCATCCTCTCCTTTCACTCTCCAACTCATCTATCCAAGTCCTCCCTCACTTCCAATACCCCCCCCCACACACACACACACACACACACCCCACGACTCCCACCTGCTCTCACTCCCCATTGCTCCACTCCCCTTTTTTCAGCGCATCGTCTGTTCCCTCCACATTGCATTTTCCGATCACATCCGGGCACTGGCTTTACACACTAAGTCACTCTGCACCTCATCACTCAGTCAGGAGTCGTGGAGAGGGCAGAGGAGGACGGCAAAAAGGCAAACGCTTGAGAGGAGGGGGATAACAGGAAAGAAGCTAAAGAGGAGCCAAACAGGCCAGGGCGTGAAAATGAGGGGGGGGGGTTAAAGGTTAAAAATGAAAGACAAAAGAAAAGAGTTCAGGAGAGGATTTGGGTGGAGGGAAAAGGAGAGAGGCAGGGTTCTAAAAGGGGAGATAAAAGAAGGAGCAGAGGGAGGATGGGGTTAGCAAAATGAAAGAAATCTTTATGCAAATGATGCAGCCAGAGTGAAAGACATGGGAAAGAAAGAGAAGATGGGAAAGCAGAGCGATACGGAGACAGAGAGGTGGAGAGTCGTCCAGAGATTTATGGCAGGTTGTTATGGAGCAGCGACTGAATAACAGAAGGTGAGACCAGGTGAATTATTCATGAGGAGTACGTGCATGTGTGTGTGTGTGTGTGTGTGTGTGTGTGACACGTGGGTGACGGGAGCAGGTGAAACACACACACAAACACACTTTCTGTCCCTCAGGCCCCCCCAGGCCATCTTCATCTACGAGGGAACGACGAACCCTCCGCAGCCTGTGGACAGAATTATTCCTCCACGACGGACGGGGGCACAGAGACAGATGTCCTGTCCCCAGACAGAGGGAATACAGCCTCAGTCAACAGCAGACACGCTTTAATGACATTAAATCCAGTTCATGAAGGGAAGACCCTTTTCATCTGTCCAGCTTCTCCTCACTGTGTATGAGGATCAATACTGATGAACAGTGGTGACCATATGATGGCATGCTATGCAGTCATGCATGCACTTGCTCTTACTCTTCAAAAATAAATCTGGCTTCTGTCTTCTCTTAAGAACACGATGGTAAACATGCTGCCCACACTCCCCCACAGTGCCATAACACTGGATTGGAAAAGCCACTGAGGCAACAGTAATCCCATGTGGCACGAAATAAGCAATCCTACCTCGACTTTGGACGCTTTGGCCCCGACCAGTGTGGAAATTATAACTTTGTTGCATTTAAGAATTGGATGAGATTCATACTTTCCACTAATGGGTTAACTCTGGAAAGTTTTCTGATGATCTGCCATCGTGCCTGGGTGGGGTTTTTGGTTTTGGGTGTAGGGTAGCAGCGAGGGTATGGGTGTGAAATGTATGCAGTTACTGGAAATTTCACTTAAACGTGAGGCTCGTGTCACTCTTCCCCAGAGCGCTGGGTTCAGAAGGGGATTTTTTTGCACAGTTCTATGTTGCTTTGTTTTTGTTTTGTCTTATTCCATTTAGTTTAGCTTTGATTCTGCTCTCATGATCAAGGCAACTGCCAAGCGGGTAAGAACCTAAGAACCTGTCTGCATTTCCACCTACACAGACAAATGAACTGCATTAATGGAGCGAATGCTTTCCAGACATGCTGGGTTTTAAACACACCCTAAACCCATGACCACTAAAATGCTTTTGGCAAGGTGCGAGGTAAAGACAGCCGGTCCAACCGCTACTGCACCGGAGCCACACAAACCCACTAAAACTTACACTTCTTGTTCCAGGAAATTTACAAGTGATGTGAAATGGCCTGTTCAGCTTTCACCATCGTAAACAATCTCGTGCGGGCCCAACCAAAAAGTGGTACAGCAGTCAGTATAGCTAAACAATCCGTCCACCCATGAGGGTTCGAACCCAGACCCTTCCCACAGCAGTGCTAACCACTGCGCCACCGTGTCGCCTAGTACAGCTAATGATGACGACCAAATGGAAGCGACACTCACCGAGTTGATGCAGGCCAGCTCCTTGTTGAGCAGCCAGGGCAGGGAGAGCTTCCCATCTCCTCTGTAGCATGACTGAATCCTCTCCTTAATCTTCTCCTTGATGCGCCTCATCGTGAACAGACACAGGGCCGACTCTTTGGGCGGCTTGGCTCTGTTCTTCTGGCCCTGGGCGAATACGGTGAATAGAACCTCCTCGTGCTCTTGAATGCCGAGCGAGCGCGCCAAACGGTTCCCCGGCCGGGCCAAGTAAGCATCCTGAACCAGGCGGTACTCCACTCCATCCTTGGTGCAGCCGATGGGGAACTCGACGTAGGAGTAGAACTTGGGATCGTCAACGCACAGGCGAACGATTTTCGAGGTGAAGAACTGTTCGCTGCTCGCGTCCGGGGAGGTGAGCTGCGTGTCCAGCTGGAGGGTGAGATAGTACACAAACTGCTCGCTGTTGAAGCCGTAGATGTAGTAGATGTCGAAGGCCGGAAACTTGGAGAGCGTGTCTGAGGGAATCTTGAGCTGCGAGGAAACAAACTCGTCCTGGTAGACGAAGCTGAACATGTCCGCGTTCTCCTCATTCGACATCAACTTGCGACTGGACAGCGTCGGGAAGTACTCGGATTTCCCGTCGATGGGCGTGCCGACAAAAAGTTTCCCGCCTTCACCGAAAATATCCGGGGAGATCACGACGCCCGACATGGTGCCCGCTTCGGCCACGCTGGACAGGTAATGCTCTTTACGATGGTGGGGCTCGCCGAGCTTGAACAAATCGTCCAGCCGCAGGAACTGGCATATTCCCTGGGAAGTGCTCCCGCAGGCAATTAAGCGGTTGTGGGCAGCGTCAAGCAGCAGGAGTTTATTGACGTTCGAGGTTTGCACCAGCTCGTGGGGGCAGGACTGGACGCCGGGCGGAGGGTAGCAGCGGGGGTTGTCCGTCACGGGGCCGGTGACGTGGCTCCGCAGCTTGGTGAGGTTGCTGGACAGCTTGTAGATCCAGTTGACGGCGCCCAGGTAGACCTCGCCGGTTTTGTTGTGGACCACCAAATGTGTGAGACCTCCTTCGGGCGGGGAGAAGGAGAGGAGGGGGGAGGGGGAGGACAAGGAGGAAGCAGGAGCGGAGGCGGAGGGCACGGAGAGGGAGAGGAGAAGAAAGAAGGTGGGGAGGACGGGAGGGGGCAGGTTGAGGTGGGAGGACATGGCAGTGAGGGGAGGGGGATGTGTGTCGGTGTGTATCTTTTGAATGTGTAATCCTCTGCAGGGTCAGTCAGCGCCGCACAGGACTGCAGGGTACGATCACACGAGCGCTCGGCCTCCTCTTCCTCCTTTGTTTTTTTCTCTCCTCCTTACACCACTGTTGTTTTTATAACCTCATCCCCTGATCCTCAGCCTCGTCCGCTGCCAGCCCTGAGAAGGAGCAGCACAGAAGAAAAGAAAATCTCAGCAAACACAGATGTCAATACATTCATGGACTTGTGTTTTGCACTTCCAGAAATCTGACAAAAAAAGGATTCATTTGTTTGTATCGAAATGACAAGACACTTAATATTCGCCCGCGGACTTGGACTCAGAGGCAAAAAAACAAATGAGGGCAGTATCGGCTTTGTTTTATTGACTTCTCGACTCTTGGCTCGCACTACTCGGTGAAGTGCATCTTTTAAAAGAAGACAGGGCCAAACATTGCTCTTCTGTGTATCGATTGTCTGGAGGTATTAAAAGGGTACAGCAGACACACACGTGCACAGACATACATACACGCCTCGTATATGCGCGAAAAACACACCCTGTGACACCAGAGTGTGTGCCTACAAACGCACATATAGAAATGGGAGAACTACACACAACACAATATGAAAACACACAGAGGGCGAGCTGCTGATGTGCAGCATTGCGATAGCAGGTAAACATCCATAAATTACACACGGGGCTGCAGGGAGAATTCTATAGTATATTTACTACAGAGCAACAGAGCAGAGAAATACAGGCACCCTTCTTACAAAAAAAGAAAAGAAAAGAGAGAGCAGAGAGGGAGAGAACTGGTTCTGCCAGATAATACAGGAGACACAGCGAGGGGGAGAGGAGTGAAAGCTATTTGGCTTCACACCAGTTCAATATAAAGGCGGCAGAGATGGAGGGAAAGATTGCTATAAGTGAAAAAAAAAATGAAAGAATGGGACACGCACCATCGATCTTTTTTTTCCCATTCCAACCATCCTGCCATTTTCTACATTCTTCTGCATCTGCTTGTGGCGCGCGTGGCCAGGGCCTCTCCCAGAACGCACTGAGGGACAGGTAAAAGTTGCGTAACTTCTCCCGTCGTGAGAAGAAAGACTTGACGTTGCAGCGTGTGTGAAGACTCAGAGGACTGCTACATACAGTACTGTCCAACCGTCCTCTCAGTAGTTCACCTGGCTGAGCACAGGGCCAAGGCTCGTTCCACCACGGAGTTCAGTCCCCAAGCATTCTCGTCTCTTATTTCTACTGCTGCTTCTCATTCCTCTTTCAATGCATTCCTCCCTCTCTCGCTCTCTCTCTCTGTCTCCCTCAGACACTTCACTTCACGTCAATAGCGTCTTTCATCTCCAGACCGGCCACAATTACAGTGGCCCAGATGACGATGCTGTTGCCTGTCCCATCAGGACAATACCCGCACTGTTAGTGTCTCGGACACGCACACACACAGACACACACACACACACACACACACACACAACGCGAACATATGCATATGGCGCTCCAAAGCGTCTGTACCCTCGGATCCTACTGACTCCACCACTTCTCGGCACACTCACAGACATAACTGCCATGAAGCAGGCCTGCCCACACACACACACACACACACATGCACGCATGCTCACACACACACACACGTTCATGCACCACCCATGCACTTGCACAACACGAGCAGCCGCATACAGTCAAGAGGAATTTTCTTGACTTCTTACTCCACTACATGAGGTGCTAAGAATAGCTTTAATACAGCTTTAATAGCTGGAATATTTTTGTAGCACATTTTCATCCAGCCTCGTCTGAGGTATTTTATCGATTCTATAAATAAGTGCACACCGAGCGGCACAGGTGGACAGGTGGCCATGCGGCTGTAGTAGCCGGCGGAGCTGAGCGCTGATGGTGTCAGGAGCTGTTTGACTAAACTGGGACAAAGAGATGAGAGGAGAGGAGAGGAGAGAAGACGTTACTCATTTCAAAGTCTTTCTCTAATGCCTGAATTAGATCAAACAGGGAACGGGTTCTGAGTTCATGGACAAGGAAATTGGTTAGAAAAGTGACTGTGGATGCACATGCAGGGGGAGGGAGCCAAAAGATGGGACACAATATTCTAATGGGGTTTTTGTTGTGGTGCATACAGTCCTAATCCAAACAGCTCCACACTTCATGTTAATATTGTGCCAATATGCAGTTGTATGCACTATACTAAAATTCCTATATTTACATTTGACTGTTTTTATCAAGTACATGTTGGCATTTGTGAGAATTCCTCTGTTTAACTGATGTATGGTATTTATGATTCAATTTCATACAGGGATACCACTGTACTGGTGCTACAGTGCACTGTATATTGACACAAAGTGATTCTATGCCAAAACTTTCAAAGGAAATATAAAACATGAACCGGCCCGTCTTTGAAATATGATGAAAATTAGAAAATGATGACAAAATGTAAGGGCTCCATGTCTCATGGCATTCATTTTGCTCAAACAGCATCAGCATGTTATCTGATCCAGGAAAACCTTGAATTATCTGGCCCTTCATTCCTCTGAGCGTGTGTGTGTGTGCATGCGTGCGTGTGTGTGTGCATCAGGGCCGTCGCGAAGACCACCTGCCACATCAGATGAAGCCGCGGAGACGCTCAGGTCTGTCCCGAGCTGATTTATTGCTCCTGGCACATCGATTGCGCACACAGCCACAGACCTTGGCCAAACACTTAGGCAAATTTATACACAGCGCTTCTTTAACATGGAGCTCACATCCATACCTGCTGGCCTCACTCTGCGTGAGCCTCCGTGTGTTTGTCTGTGAGCGCCGGAGCATCCCGCGGCTATTCAATCTTAATTACTCCACAAACACACGTAGACCCACACGTCCAAACATCATCCTATACATAAACTGTATGTACACAAAGCATCTATAAGTGTGGCCCAGCTGCACGACCCTGCAGGCAAAGTAGAAACATTCACATTTACGGCCTTTCCATTTTAAACACAACAGCCTGGGTCTTTGACCTGCATTCATGACCCGTTTGATTAAATCAAGTGAACCATGCACATACAGTATATAAACTATAGGCTTAAGCTATTCTACAAGTTGAAGTGATTCCAACTTTAACCAGATTCTTAAAGTTAGAACTGAAATGATGAGTCATTCAACTAGTTGATAGAAATGAATCAACAACTATTTTGGTGACTTTTTCAGGATAACTGGTCCTAGCTCCTCACATGTGAGGATTTGATTTGATGCTTTTCTTTATCATATCCTACAAGATTGTAAACTGAATATGTAAACCTGCACATATTTGCAATGGACAATTTCACTGAAGGAAGAATAGAAATAGAAAAGCAGGAGGAACTCAGTTTGGGACTACGAAAGCTTCCTTATCCATCTTGCACCGTCATGGGTTTCTTTCATGTTGTGGACAGCTGCCCCTCCAGTTGAACCGGTTGAACTTTTGGAGGTCATCACCTGTCAAGCTCATAGTGGACACCTTTTGAACTTTGAGCAGAGGAGTGAGGTGTAAGTGACATGCAGTGGTCAAGGGTGAACCCTGTAACATGACTCAATGTAAAAGAGCAACCATGGCTGTCAGCAGCATATCTGAGATTAAAACATGCAGAATGTTTGTGGTGTGAGAATAGAATGATGCTAAATTACTGTCAAGATTCCTAAATCCTGAGATAGAAGCTATAAAATGTCTTTGTTTTTCATGAAATCATTGTGATTCATCGTCAGACCTGGAAAGACTGAAGTGCTGAGGGCTGTGGCAACTTTAAAAGTCTATTGGAAAAGTTCTGCAGAACAGGGATCAGCTCACATCTGACCGTGAGACTCCTCAAGTCAACAAACTAAATGATTTGCTTAGATGCAGCAAAACATCCCTCTGCAAGCCATGCATACAGAATCTGATCTGATCAATGCCCTTTTTTTAATCCCGACTCCTTGCAACAGGCGGGAGCAGAGCTGCAGTCACAGTGCAGGTCGGATGAGGACGGTGGAGGAGATGTGAGAACGTGTGTGTGTGTGTGTGGGGGGGGCACACGCTGAACGTGAGGAAATTTCTATTTGGAATCCATGCTCCAAAAGGCGGAATATCGACGAGCGCTAATGCTGCAGACTGCGTGTCGGATCACACCCTCCTCTCCCGGCTTTTAAGAGACGGATGCAGATAAAACAAGAGGAGGACGGGGAACTTGATTAAACAGATGCAGAGGCAGTTAGACACGCTGCAGAAATATCCTGTTGAACAAACACATGGCACATGATATCAAGCACTGTACTTCACTGCCTACAAACAAACAGCACGTGCTACAAACCTCCTACAACAAACTGGTAATTGAGGAGATGATTTAAGCCCACACCAGGTTTTCTTGACTCATCTGGCACAGCACAAATTATTTTAATCGTTTTTGTCATTTGCTATATTTCTTACATAAATATAGCAATAATATATAATAATATATGCCATGTCATCTGAACAACCTGGACCCGGTGTCTTTACTTCTGAACAAAATGAACGTGGGTTGGATGGGGTGTGTGCACTTGTGGGCCGCTGCGCTGTGCCATGCAGCGGGGGGGACACAGTGGTCCATTTACAGTCACATTCCACCACTGACACACTGACCCCACAGACAGCTGCATCCCACACACACACACACACACACACACACACAGTAGATGTCAGCAGGCCGGCTGCATGCACACATGCACGCACACACACACACAGCTCAGCTATATGGCAATCATTTCATTCATCATAGTGTTATTCCTCATAGTTTAACACATCACAACACACACACACACACACTGTTTTTTTCAACAGCAGGGTTTAGCAGGTTGGATGCAAGAGACACAACACACATACGCACACATAGAGGGGAACAGATGCCAACATACTGTAGGAAGACGCACGCACGTCCATATGCAAAACAACCTGAACACACACAACATACAGATACACAGAGCCATGCATGCACAGCCACAGATACAAAGACTCACACTCGCACTCATTTTCCAAGCTGACAGGTGCAGCTCAGCCATCACTCATTCAGACAGTGCAGTAAAAATCTCGGCTGCACAGGGCTGAGTGGTTGAGCTTTAATCATACTTAATCTGACTGAGTCTCCTCTGTCTCCTCCGTCTCCTCTGTCTCTCAGCTCTCCACTGTGGAGGGACTGGAGGATTTTTCAGATAAAGAGGGAGAGCCTGACAAGTGCAACATGCTTGTCTTCTTCACACCCTGCACTGGACAAACCATATGAGATGCAATTATGTTTACGAAGAAAAAAAAATCCTCTGTCTGAAAGTCAAACCTTTCCATATAAAACTAAGAGGTATAAAAAAAATAGTTGCTGCACTTAAACTAACTCACTAAACCAACACTGTTAGACTCAGGACTCCAGTCACACTCCCATTAAGGGGATTCACTGGTTCTTATTTTTCTATACGTGGGTAGAGAGGGCGATAATGACTGCAGCGACGTGGTGAGAGTTCTCCCCAATCAGGGAGAGAGAGGTGAGTCATGCCCCACAATCCAAACACCCTATTACTGTACAGTACACAGTGAGTCTGGAAGTGGGACAAGTTGGTATGTGTGCTTTGACGACATCATGGATTTGTGTTTGCCGGTGATATTTGTAGATTCATGGTCTGTGTTGGAAACAGCGGTGTGCATTTAGAAGGGAAACTGGAGCCAAACCAGGTAAATGGACCCAGAATGCTACACATAAGTTCATACTGTGTTTCTTTTCTGTTAATGACTCTTGAAGCTGATCTGGGAACTGGTGTCAGGAAAAGAGATGAAAGTGCTAAATACATATGCACTGGAATATTTTCCTTTAAAAAGATAAAGGGATGTATTGTTTCCCATGTTTATGAAAATTAGAAATATGAGAATTGAGTTCTGTATGTGCTCATATGTCTGACATGTGAAATCATCACAGGAGCACAAGGACACGCCATGCTCTACTCCAGTAAAACAAAAAATCATTGTGTGAAAAGTTGATGATGTTTGTTTGGATCCTTTATCAACAGCTCTATCAAGTTTTGCCCATGGTAGTTCTGAACGTGTCACCGCCTGTCTGCTGTTACAAATATGTCCATCCATCAACCGCGACCTGTGTGTGTGTGTGTATGTGTGTGAGTGTTGGCTCAACAGCAGGTTTCTTGCACTTTCCCCTGGAAATACTCGGCTGCTGCAACTACCCTCACACGAGGAGAAACAAACGGGGCTGGATGTCACAGATTTTACCTGAATATCAAACTGTTACTAAGGCCGGTGCACAAATGACAGGTGTTGAGCCGATTACAGTGAGGGTCGGAGGGTGAGGTGGAGCAGGTGCAACCAGTCAACCATGTGCGAGTCTTACGTCTGGACTTGTTGACTGACGTGGATTGGTCAGTTCCTCTCGCTCTGTCTAACGCCTCGTTCAAACTCACCTCTCTCCTCTGTTCCTGTCCCTTTCCTGCACAAACTGCTGCTTACATTAGCAATGGATGCTTGTCACTCTCTGCTTTAGTGTGGGAAATTGCAATGTTGCACGGTTTCTGGAGTTGCCTGGTGACATGACTGCGATCATACCTGGCTGCATTGGTGAAAGGAGACCTTGGGTGGGATGTCTTGTCTAACCTTAAGGTGTGTTGTGTGTAGGGGACGGGAAATGAGCCAACACTTTGTCAGCTGACCCAACTGACACCAGCTTCTCCGCGGTAGCACTTACTTTAACCATTTAAGCTGTTTGAACAAATAACTCAGGAGGACTGTCTCCTTCAAACAAACACAGGAGCAGCTCAGTTCAATTGTGCACAATTGTCCAGCATGGGGTGAAAGTACATTAGCAGATGCTGTGAGCTGGTGTGTGTGTGTGTGTGTGTGTGTGTGTGTGTGTGTGTGTGTGTGTGTGTGTGTGTGTGTGTGTGTGTGTGCATGAGAGAGCGATTTGTATATGCTGACAAACCTTAAAAAAGAGAAATTACCCTGCAGTTGGATCATTCCCATGATGGGTGATGAAATCGCTGTGTGTGTGTGTGTGTGTGTGTGTGTGTGTGTGTGTATGGTCTCCAAAAAGGGGCCCCTGCAGCTAAAGCCATTTAGAGGGGCTTTAAGTGCTTGAATAGGCGCAGAAACACAGTTCTTTATCAGGGAATTTGGCGTAGATAATCGAAGCTGGCTCCCAACCGCACAACAGCAATTTTGCAGTTTAAGAAAATGAGAGGGAGAGAGCAACGATGGATGGAGAGCCGGAGAGAAAAAGAAACTAACCACAACAACAAAAAAAAGAAACTGCACAGCCCATTCCATCCATGTCTGGGAGGAGGGTAAAAAAAAAGCATTAGAAGTAGTGAGTTTGTGCGCGCTTGCATAGAGAGACAAAAAAGGACCAACACAGAAACACTGACACAAGGACAAAAAGAAGAGAGAGAGTTTTTCCTTCGCTGCTGCTGATAGGTCTGTGTGGAGACACATGGGAAGCACACACTGTAGTTTCATATCTGGAGGCGGGAGGAACATCACCATCTATCTTGGTTGAGGGACTTTATACTGGCGCTGCAACAGGAACCTGCTTTATTGTCGCGGCGGTGCTGTAACGCTGGCTGTAAACTGGGGCTGTTAGTACAAATGTTCAGTTGCCATTAGGAGGGCAGGGGCGCAAACACGCCGCTGCACTCCGCTGAGAGAAGCTCCCTGTGGTTGTACAGAATGTACTCCAGTAGTGAGGTTGAATGGAAACAATAAGATTTTAAATATTCTTGATAAATGGTGATTACAATGTTTGTATGGTTCAGTACACACCACACGGGGGACAAGGCTAAACGTCTCCAGTGTACTCTCAGCTACCTGCCAGTGTTGGTGCACTAAACACTAAAGCCAGCTGAGGGTGATGGGGAGGCGATTCGCTTTGCAGGTATCTGGTCATAAACCAAAGGTCAGACACATCCCGACCAGGCGGTGGCACTCGATGAAACATTTAGCTATCACCAAGAACCATGTTATTAATCCCGAGGGGCTTGTGTGTGTCTGGACTGTATTTCAGGGCATTTCATCCAACACTTTGAGAAAACAGAAATGTCAACCTTAAGGTGCTGCTGGAAAATTCAGGAGGAGAAGAGCAATTGTGAGTGGCAGTAGAAAAATGTTGCCAGGAAATGTTGAGAAATGTCACTGGATGAGGAAAATGGATGTCTGTACCAAAATGCCTGGCAACACACTGAATAGTTGTTGAGATGATTCAGGGGAGTACCAAGATATCCTGACTTTCATTTCCTAATACATGTCAAGCTCCAAAACACTGGATCCTTTCTGCTCAAACCGCCCCATCAGCAGAACACAGCATCTCCAGGCCCGGCCCAGATAACCCCCGTGACACTCGGGTTCATTTTTCAGGAGGCAGAGCTACAGTTATGGGGAGACCTGCTTTTTAAGACTTTCATTTCCTCCTGCAGGCGTCAGATGATTGACGGGAAGCAGAGCGAAACACGATGCAGCACAGATATGGGAACGCACGACGCAGCCACGATGACATGAGCATCAGACTCAGGCTTTAACCAAACCAAACGATGCATTCATTATTATTAAAGCCTTTCTTTTTTTTTCTTTTAGCCTGACAGTCTTAACTGTGGCTTATGCCCAGTGTGCACGCTGTTTTCTTTTGAGCTGCAGCATTCTATCATATCTGGAGTTTGACCTCAGCCGCACATTCACTGCGACCACAGAAACATTTTATGGAAGTTTTAAGCTGTCCGTTCTGCACGAGCCCGTTTACGGCGGTCTCAGACTCACATGGTGCTGCTCCTGCATTTACGCCGCTCCCTGTGAGAGTAAGCCTCTGTTGGGCACTGCCAACAGCTCGCCAGGCCTGTCGGCCCTGCAGATTATAGAGGTGTTTTACGTTAGTGTTACTCATACGTTCCCAGTACCCGCGGTCATTAACTGGGCACACGAGGCAGCTCTTGCTATAACGCCTTTGCTGTACATTTCCCCGGTGTTTTGGGAAACACAGTTTTTATGTGGAGGACTCAGGGATACCAGGCCCCAGCTCCTGGCACAACAATCTGACAGGGCCTGTTTTCGCTGCACATTCGCTGCACATGCAGTCCAGGTGTCGGCATGCACACGAAGAGGCGCGTACTCATTTTCACTGATGACATTTCAAAGATGAGATTTTTCTCTGTGAAGCTGAGCCTAACCTTTAAGCAAATAATGCGATACATTTCCATTTGTACACCAGATTTAAGAAACACGCCACACGAGCTACATTCATAAATGAAGACGAGTCCTACCCCGGCTCTCTGGCCTTAAGAAATCCTGCGGGAACACTTGCTCTCCAAGTGCTCCTCATCAGTGTGTACCGGTCATTTAGAGAGGTAATAAGAGGTTAAAATAACTCCTGCCGCAGATAACTGTGATAAAAGCCTTTTGGCTGTGAAGTACAGCTGCAGGAGTGAAAAATTAACAGCAGCCATCAGCCAAACGCTGGTAAATTTTGGTAATTGCCCCACTCCATCAGCCACTCTGGCAGGTCACCAACCACCATTTGAAGGTCCTGTATGGTTCTACAAAAATCCAGCTGCGTGGTTGAAGCGTATGAACGGCGGCGGGTGGATTGTGGAGAGGTAAAACGAAGAGGATGTTTTCATGCGAGACGGTTGTCAGCCGCCTCCTTTAAGTGAGCCCTTCCTACTACTGCATGAACTCTGACCCTTTTCCTCTGGGAGATATAAACAGGAATGATAATGTCAGCAGGAATCCAGTGAGTTATGCTGTGGGATATTTAGTTCCATGTTTTAACCTGTAATTATTCACATTTTTGCATGTTGGCTCTATTAAAAGAACACAAATGAGCTGTAACCGGTTACTGTCTGCAAAAAACCCTAATCAGTGGAAAACAACACGATGACATGACTTCTCAGCAGATGCATGGATGTTTCCTGGTAACGCACATAAGAGATAACTGTAAGTGTAAGTCTAAACATTTGTTATTTATCTATGTATATGTGTACGGTGTCTGTCTGTTCACACTTGAGTGAGGCATGAATCAGAAAGGGAGGCATGTGATACTCTTTTTGACTAAAACTACAGCAACCGGGCCCTAAAGATCTTAAAGTACCTTAAATGCCCCCCCACACCACCACCACCACCTCTAGGTGCGTGCCACAGCCACTTGTGCAGCTGCAGAGCTCCTGACCCGGGCGGTGAACTTGCCAAACCAAAACACAATAATGGACTTCCTGGCAGCGCGTGCCCGTCGCCCTCCCCTCAGCTGGGGCCTCGGGCAGCGCTGTGTCGTCTCCTCTCACCTCTCCCTCTGGGGAAACCTCGCAGTTTGAAAACTTCTGCTTCACTGAGCCCACGGTGCCGGAGCTAAGGCGTTTTTAAGAAGGGAACCGAATCCCCTTCGGCTCCCGGCGTGGAGCCGACTATGAGCGCCGAGCAAGAGAAAAGATTATTTCCCTACAGGTACCGACAACAATACTGTCTATTATTACTGTATTACTATGACATCTGAAAGAGCTATTGTCACAAGGACTCCGTTTGTGAATTAATATGACACACATGCTCAGTAGGTAGGCAAGAAAAACTGTAATCCCAACAAGCACAATGTGTTTCCTCTTCCTCACACAAGAGAGTGATTTTCATCAATACCAACAAAATGAGAACATAAAGCAAACTGTGTGTACAACACACACACACACACACACACACAGACACTCAGCAGATAATGGAGCAGATGCCGAGCTCACAAGGCAGAAATATCGCACTTGATTAAAAGCTGCCACTTGAATCAACCGCTCACGCACCGACACAGACCTACACCTACATAGATACATACACACACACAGGCTCACATAAAGACATATGCGTACCTGAGGGCGAGAGGAGTCATCCGAACACACGCTGGCGAACGCAGCCAGAGCTGTCTTAATGTGCGTCTGAGAATGAGGCAGGGTGTGTGTGTGTGTGTGTGTGTGTGTGTGTCATCTATCCATATGTCATCTCTCCTCTGATGTGACCTTTACACACAGATATTTTCTTCCCGCCCTGCCAGCAACACTGCTAACACAATTACACTGGGCTAATGAACAGAGGACCCTGATAAAGTGATACACACACACACAGACACACACACACACACTTCCTCCATGCATATCAATCTCCCTGTAAAGGCTACATTTGCATCTTTAATATAAATGAAAGTGCTTATTAAAGTGCACGCGGCGGTTCGGATCAGATGGAGGGAGGACTCGTCTAACTCGGGAGCGTTTAACCCCTCGCTCCCCTCCTCCTCGCCTCTACTACGCCCGACCCTCTTCTCTCCTCGTCTGGCTGCCCGCGAGGGTCGGGGCAGGAAATCAGCTGCTCGTACGGCTCTCCTGTCAAACCCTGAGCCCCCGATGACGTTTTCAAACTGCTCGGTTTGTGCGACGAACGCGTCCACGAAAGCTCTCGTTCTTACGATCGTCAGCTGAGTGTTTCAGTAGTTTTACACTCATTCCTCAGCATGGGAATAGGCACATAAAGAAAGTGAACATCAGCCCCAGCTTCTCTTGTTAAAGGAGCATTACGCCCTTCACTATCAGCCATTAAGTAAAGAACCAATCCTCAGCCACTCTCAACCTAAAACCATCCCAGTGTGACATTTTGATTAGACGTCACACCAGTATGAATACATTTTCAGTTTCATTACAATTGGCACTAATATTCCCAAAATGCACCTAAAGGCCCCTTCTGCAGTAAAACAAGGAGAAAGTCATTCCCAGGCTGTTCGCCAGACTTCTTTTTGGAGGCTGAAGAGTATGTTACGCGTGCTTGCATGTCAACTTCTTTCGTGTCGGCTGTTTTAGGGTGAAATTTGATTGGAGGTGCCAATCATCGCCCTCCTCCACTTGTAGGAATGTTAAAACACACAGCATATATCTCTGCTCTTGTATGATTAGTGTCCACGGAGAACATTTCCAGCCTACCCTGACTTCCTGCCGTAATATATTCTAGTGCAGCGGTTGTCAAAGTGTTCCTGGTGAGCCCCAGGTGTACCGGGGGGGGGGGTTCCATCAGAATGGAGGAAAACTCAATTATACTTTAATCTAATTCTCTTGAAAATGTCTCCAGTTAGAAAATGTATGATGTCAATTCTGTCCAGGTGTCACTCAGCACCACCAAACTCACATTTACATTTTGGACATATACACAACTCACTTCAGTCCCACTTGACACTAAATGAACAACAGACCTTTTTCCATATGGGCTCCCTGGGACTAAATCTTATCAAATGGGGGTCTGGAGCCTAATTTGTCTTTACTCGGGGGGGCGTGACATTAATCACTGAGGAAACTACTCTAATTCCATTGCTAATCAAATCTGGATCTACGTTTTTGACATGAGGTTACAGTCACAGAGGGAGAGGGCGAATTCTTGAGGCGTCATGCTGGCCTGATTGCAGTTGGATGGGATCCTGGGTTGCTGAATCTGGTTCTGATTTTCACATCTCAGGACCGACAGCATTCCAGCACCGCTGCGAGGCCGCGGCCTCACGGGGGGAAGAACTTCAACGTTGTGCGCGGATTCTTCCCTTCCTCTAAACCTTTATTGGATGGAATGAAAGAGGACCTGATGGTGGTGTGTGCGCAGTCCATCCTTCAACTACATGATGGTCAATTTAAGGAGCCCGGTGCTGGCAACAGTCTCTCTGAAGAGACCTGGGGTCGGGAGGCAACCCAACCTCTGACCTCCCTGTGGGCAAATGAAAAGAGAATCTCCCTGAAGGAATAATAAAGTACCACATTGGTGTGACTACAGTCTAATGTTAACATTTAAACTCACAGTTACACCACAAAGACCACAGGCCATCTGAACAAGTTATCTTAAACCGCACTGTTTGAGACAAACGTCTGCCACACCGGACTGCTCTGGTCTGAAAGTTCTCAGTCAAACCCCGGTGCAGACGGGATGACTGGGCCCGGAACGCCAGAAGAGCAGGGAGTCAGTCCACGCGTGGTTCGTTTCTGCTCTGACAGCAACATGCGATTTTGGCATGACTTCAAAAGCCAAACCACCAATGAATCTAACTACTGATGATGAATCCGTCAGGAAATGTTCTTCCAGTCGATCTGTACAAGCAATGTACTGGTAGCCATGGTAACAAAAGTGCACCCTGACATAAAGTACTATGCAAAAGTTTGTAACACAGCAATCCCACTGTGATACTCTCAGAAGACTGATTCTCATCCTGTCATAATTAGTATTTCATCTGATCAATGTTCAATGAATACTCATTTCATGCATCCTGATATCTGTGCTGACAAGACTGACAAAGAAAGGATATTACCTCATGTGTATTTAATTAAACTACACAACAGGGTAGAGTGCGTTAATCGACAGGAAGTTCACCTTTAGTCAAATGTAATACAAAGATATTGCTATACAAACATATTTACTTCCTGCTACAACCTTGCACGCACACGAGCCTTAAAGCGATCCACGTTCCTTACAGCCTCCACTTTTCATTTCTTGTTAACACAACATCCTGACCTCAAACCTCAAACCAGCCGCTTTCTGACTGCAGGCGTTTGTCTCGGGCGCGACGACTGGACGGCCTGCCCGCGGCTTACTGCATCTGTGCGGCGCAGCTACAGATATTCACGATTTGCTCTTGTTAACCTGAAAGCCATATTTCAGCCGGGCGCAGCCGTGTGGTGCCGACTTTGGCAGGCCGCCGCCCAAAGGGGTTCATAAATAATCAGCTGCATATGTTCGCTGTCCCGGTTGCGAGCGGTGACGTACTGGAACCTCACCTTCGTTTTACTTTTCTTTCTGTGTGCTAATGAGGATGCGTGCGACAAAAGCACCCCCAGACAAATTATAGAGCGCTGGTCGCTGTTACTTTTGCTTGCCCTCTTTAACAAAAGAAATTATAATAACAACAATTCAGTGTTCATGAGGTGGTTATCAAAACAGTTTTAGGGTGCTGCAGCAACAGGAAAATAAAGAGGACAAACATATTCCATGTGAGGGTCAAAATGAAAATGAAGACACTCAAGCTGGAGGAGGACCAGACTTCTGTGATGGTCTACAAATGTAAGTGTAACTGTTGGGAAGTGGTGATAAAAGAGGCCAGTGGGGGAAAACGCACACCCCAGGAGCTGCTGGTGTTGAGCGGCTGGTGAAGGTCACGGCAGGAACATGTTGGAAAATGAAAATACAGCTCCAGAGTGAAATATCAGTGTTGCTCATATCATCCATCCACAGCCGGAGACCTGCTGCCGCTGAATAAATACTCGAGCGCCCTCCTGATACTGCTGTTGAGCAGGGTTTTTTTCCCCCCTTCAGGCATGTGGATGAGACACCCCTGGGCCTGCGGGTCAGGGAGGTCGTGGGAGCAGTGACGGGCCGGGCTGGGAGAGAGACGGAGACCAGAGGGATTGTGTCTCATGTGGATCTGCTCCCAGGCAGCAGTCCAGCACTGTAAACACGACGTCTCCCCTAAACCTCGGAGACACGACCCCCAGAGGACACTGACAGAAGCTTTTCAGAGGTCACCGGTGTCCTCCTGACAAAATCATGAAGTCTTACTTTTCTGGAGCTGACAAAGATCTCCCTCCTCACTTCCTGGGAAAACTGTGCATCTTCAGCAGTGACCTCATGCTTCACTCCTCCAGCCAGTGAAGTCATTGCAAATTAAGGCTGACTCTCCCACATTTCCCGTCATCTCTCTAACTGCCACTCGCTAATAGAATAAATAAAAGGCCCCAAAAAAACTACAACAACAAAAGCTAATAACAAAACGATCCTGCATTTGGTTTCATCCGACTGCATCTCCCTCCTGTTTGAGTTCACATCTCATCGTGACGTCTGAACAGGAAATATATCACATTAAAGCAGTAATGGCACCGGCCCAAGGGACAGTCCAGTGCAAAATATTTGGCCACTCAGCTCTAAAGAGCCTTTCTCTTTTCCTGCTCAACTACTCTAAAACACCGCACACCACGCTGGAATTAGAGCTCACTCTAATGACTCAGTATTGAAAGGGATTGATAACATTTTTGTGAGAAGTTGATTTTCTTCAAACACATTAGAAGTCATTCAGTCCAACTATCAGGACAATGAACTGAGTATGAGAGAAGAAGAGAGAGAAACATCCGCCCCTGCAGACAGCTGCTGGCCAGTTTGATCGTGAGCTCGTGAACGATGCTGCTTAATGCTAATGTTAGCTATGTGGCAACAGCAACACTTGAAGAACATAATGAGCGCCGCTGCTGAGCTCCACTCAGAGATGTCAGGGTCTTGAGCGCACAAAGCCCATGACGTGGTTCATCACATGATGAGCGGCACACGGGCTGCAGACGTATCCGTGTGACGGTTGAAGAAGAGGAAGAAGACACTGAGGTGCTGGAAAAACAACACGGAGCAGCTCGTGAAGGACTGCAACTTAACCAGACTTTCCTCACATTGTTTCCACTTCTACGTTCAAACAAAAACATCTATACGTCTGCATGGACGTTGGGCATGACTCGTGACTGCAGGGTTCTCAGTGTGTAGCTCTGCCTGGGACAACGCTCACTTCCGTTTGCCAGGATTTCCTGGCACAGAGTGCCGGGCATTATACCACATTTGTGAACATATACAGTATCTGTTGCTGTTGCCAGTGGTAGAGAAATGACAGCTTCCATCAAAAGCCTCGCATCCCCAATTTCAAGCATTTTGGACCATTCACAGTCAACTTTTATGTTACTGGAAGATGGAACTGGCCAACTATCTTCTGACAGCCCGGAACCGTTTATTTGTTTTTGCCGAGCTCCAGAAGCTTTTTGAACATTTCCGCCAGAGAGCCCCAGCAAGCTTTGAACACGTTCTATAGCACATTTTAACTGGTTGAATGGCTCCCGTTTCCAACAAAGCACAGTCAGCTGAGGAAGAAGAGAAAGCAGAAGAATCAGGAGCAGGGATGAAGAAGTGCAGCGCTGTGTGAGGGCTTCAGCTGCTTCACTCTTATCACCCAGACAAAACAATTTCTCCCTCTGTGAATTAAGAGCCTCATAAAAGAGATTTTGGAGATGAGAAAGACATAAGACATGGAGACAAACTCCATGTCACTGAGGCCGGTATAATGTCAGATCTTGTGGCATAATCAACAGAAATAAGAAACCACTGGTGAGTAGGTCAAGATATCTGCGACCTCAACTCAGAAAGGTGTCATGTGCCCTAAAAGAGCTCTCCTTCAACACTGAGAGACTGTGAGAAGACAGAAGCGGGGCTGCACATGTGATGCATACTAATAACGCCTGCATGACTGTGTGTATTTGTGCGTGAAAAACGACAAGGAGAGCTCCAAAGATTGGGAAAACAAGTTCCATTTACTGCGATAAAATCTGCTAATCTGGCTGTGCTGGCCCCTCTCACTATATCAGCCCCATTCATTTCCCTGAAGGACCTCTGGGGGGGTGCTCGCCGGCAGAACCAGATGTTTGAACAGACTCCTCGCTATCGAGCAGCGATCCCCTTCGCCGTGTCATTGGAGCTGACGTAGTCTTTCGCCGGCAGGCGCACATTTCATGTAAACAAGACATCAGCGGCCATAAACGTGACGACATAATAACACAAATGTCAACCTGCGGTGCTGGTGTTGATTTCTGATTGCACCGAATGCGACTGGAATGTGACTAAGACTCATTTTGTGTATTAAAAAAACAAACACGTGTGCGAGCATCCCCGTTAAGAGGTCAACCCGGGGCATGGGCTTGAATGGAAACGTGTGTCCGCACACGGGGGTATAAAGCCCCTGCTCTGGCCCTGCAGCCTCTTTTTCCAGCCTGCAAAATGTGGAAAAAATGCAGTGTGACTCCAGGCGTGAAGCGGAGTGCCAGAAACACTGAAGCAGGACAAACACATAAAAATCCATGGCTCCATTAGCCATGTTCAGGCTTAGCCTGGCACGGCTCGGTTTGGTCCGCTCTGGCAGCGGGAAAGGGATTTCAGAACAACAGCTGCACATCAGGCAAACTCAAATCCACTTTTCAGTCTTCAACAAAGACAACAAAGATATGGAGACGTCAGTGACTGAACCAGATCTGGTCTGTAAGAAAAGCTCTTTTGTGTGAACTGTAATCTATTTGAGGACCGAGTCTGGGGACAGCTCCGGGACACAATCGTTCAGTCGTTTAGGCAGTAATGCCTCTTGCCGCACATTAATGCACACTGCCCATAAGACTGTCGGCGAGTCATTATGACATCACCCGAGCATCTTGCAACGTGCTGGAGCTTCAACGTTGCTGCCTGTGCACTCGCACAGCTGTGACAGTTTACAGTGTAACAGTGTGAAGAGTGGATCTAATCAGAGAGGGAGGAATGCGACCTCTCACCCCTACCCATGAACCCTCCACGGCCGCTGCAGCAGTCTTATCTGATTGGTCTGTCTGGAACAGTAATCACTTCCAGAACCCGAAACAGGGGCCGCCAAAAGCTGGGGGGACGGGGGGGGGGGGGGTGGCCTGCTTAAAAGCGCGAGCGCTGCACGGCCATGCATGTTGCTTGTGGTGAATAATCTCCAGCCATCAGAGCAACACATATTTCTTTGAACGATTTCATGAGCATACCATTAAAGCGCATGGATCATTTTCATTCAGTGTGTCCATGACATGAACATGTAACAACAGCAGAGGCTGGACTAATCCACAAGTATTGTTTTATTCATAAACAATGGCAGAATGACGTTGGTGGTAGCTTTGAATTCCGGGAAAGAAAGCGGCAACTGTGCTGCGCTGCTAGCAACACGACACATGACTCAAGAGTGCATTCAGCACATGTGACCTGACCTCTGCCTTTGAGCTGCAACATCCTCGGTGTAAAACTGTGGGACACACTTTCTGACCTTATATATTGCATCTTCTTTCTTCTTTCTTAGTAAATATGAAGGCTTTGTAATATAAAGTTTTTCATCTGTTTTTCCAGGAAACACCTGGCTGGACATCTGCGGATAGTGGTATACCAGCATCAGAGGCACTCCCATATGCCCACGCACTGGAGCGCTTCTTTGAAGAACAGCGACAGATTAAATGCTCTGACAAACAGTGCCATGTTTGTGTAGTCTAAAGACTGTTTTATTCTTATTTTTTTTTATTTGTCTTTGTCTTCCCAAAGGGAGAGAGGGATCTGCGAAATATATTCAACAACACTGTGTTAAAAGGCACAAGCATTTGTCTCAGAACTGTGGGGAACACTGACGTGTCAGCTCTAACTGCAATCATAAGGCATCGCTGCTAATTTGACCAGGGTGTACTGAGGTTTAGAAAGGCAACCTGCGGCAGGCCGCAAGAAAATCCAACAGATGGAACGACATCCCTCCTTCGTCACGTGCTTTAAGGAAGCGAAAAAATAAATTCTCGGTCTGGAATAATAATCTCAGTGTCCCAGGTGGTAGTAGCAGAGGTGAACCTGTTCCAGCACTACAAAACAGTTATCCCAGCCTCCAATATCTGACCAGAGGGACTTTATTTCAGCTTTTTGTTCCTAGTGCAACATGAAACTCCACTGTCACAATGCCAGTGTTTCCCAGTGCCGATGATCAACTGAGGCTTTGCATTCTGTATCTGCAGTATGTTCTGACTCCAACTCCAACTCCAGGACGGCGAGCAGCGATCCGTCACTCCGTGTGCCTCGCCGCACAGCTTTCCCACACGCGCACAATCGCACGCTGGTTTTCTCTCCATGCAGCGTTTCTTCTGAGAGAAAAAACCATCAGTAATCCCCTGCTGCTCGGCTCTGAAACTGCCTGGGCCACCCCATGGTAGTTATAGGTCACACACACACACACACACACACACACACACACACACACACACACACACACACACACACACACACACACACGCATACTTCTTCAAAAGCATATACATGCACATGCAGCCAGAAGCACAAACGCACAGACATACGCATCTACAAGCACCACAACATGGTTCTTATAGGTCACAGAAGTTGTACGTCTTCCTCTCACACACACACGCACACGCAGCAGCAGCCCGACTGTGTGTGACAGAGAATGGCAGTCGTTATCGCGCCCCGCAGTTTAACCCCTTCTAATCCCCTCAGAGTGGCAGAGCGCTCTGGTCAATTCACACTCGCTCATGCTTTCTCTCTCTCTCCACAGTAATCCCCACAGCAGCCGGGGCAAAACCTCACACACACACACACACACACACACACACACACACACATATACATACATAACACCCCGATACGCAACGCTGGGTGGTCCCATGCTGATGTCCTGAGAGGTCTGAACAGGCAGGGAAGTCGACAGGGCGACTGACTTCAGTGACACGTCACATTCCATCTTCTCTTCTTAAATCATGGGAAGATATGGCAACTATTTTTCATACGAAAAAGAATACATTTGTAGTACTTCAGTTATCCATTAAAGTGCAGATAGTTGTCTCCATCACTCAATCAACCAAATAATATACAAATATGACAAATAACTAACACAATTTATGAGTTCAACAGTCATGGAGATTATACAAGAATACAACACAGATTAAGAGTGAGAAATCTGCTCTCCAACCTAAACACAAAGACACACTCGGGTGCAGGTATGGATGCACTGAGTTTATAACACAGTACCACAGAAGAAGACACATGGAGCTCAATTCCCAGTGCAGGGGAAAGCCAGTCGACTCCATCAGCACACAGTGGGAGAATGAAATGTTGTGTTCAACAGCCCCATAAACTGTTCAGTTTCCTCGGTTTCACGAGAGGAAAGAATCTGAAGCAGCGTGTGTGTGTGTGTGTGTGTGTGTGTGTAGAGAGGCGAGACATGAAACACACACACACACACATACACACACATAAATGCTCAAAAACAAACCCCATAGCTACACACAGAAACATGCTGACTCAAACGCACACATAATATTTCACACAAGCAATTTCACAAAACCACATACATAAACACTGAAGCACACACACACACACACAAAAAAACACACACAGGCACCCGGCGCTACAGACACACACACACACACACCCACAAAGGGGCGTCAATGTGTATGCATGCAGAGAATGTCTCCATTGCTCTCATTAGGGAGAAGGAGCCGCCTGCAGCGATGCCTCCTCTCGTCAGTCTGCAGAGATCTCTAAAACCAACAGCACCAGTCGGGGGGGGGGGGGGTAATCGTACATGGCAGATAAAGAGACTGAACGGAAAAGAGCGTGGAATCATGAGGAGGAAAATACAAGAAAGAGAGAGAATGGGAATAGGAGATCCTTCAGAGTGTCTGGTATTTACTGATGTGACTTGAAAATGAGAAACATGAGCCGGGGGGGGTGAAGTCTTGTGGGGCGTGGGGGTGTGGGGCTGCTCGGCAGTGCAGCGCCCCTATGCATGAGCCAGTCTGAATGAGTGTGAGGGCGGTGACTGGCGGTGATGCTGGAAGGACACAGTGATCAGGGAGGTAGTGTGGAAAACACAAGCGCCATCACTAATTAACTAGTTAACTCGGTCAGTCACTCAACAGAAGACGTGAAGTAAGCGTCACGACTGCACACGAGCCCGGCAAAATACTCTCCCCCAGGTCGCCTCATGCCACGTTCTGCCAGCTCAACGTTCACTGATCACTTATCCATAATTGAAAAACTTTATTAGCATGTAGACTGGTCTACAGCTGTGTAACTTCAATGTGTCAGATACACAGGCTGTTTAATCAGAGATCCCCCTTGGATCACCATCAGAGCCAACAATCCGCTGTCGTATTGGGGGGGGGTTATGATGCTTACACAAAATGTTTGGGTTTTATGTGTGTTTAGTGTTATGGATTTTTAAAGTTCACATGAAGAGTGAAAATTGATTCCGCTCAATGTTTTGAGAAAGTTTTTTATTCAAAGACAAAAAAGGTCTCTTCTCTTATGAAGTTGAAACAGATGTCTCTTTGACTTGTGGAAAAGTGGAAAACTGACATTCCTATAATTAAATGCAAATGCATGAAAGGCCTGATTTATATTAAGGTTCAGAGTTTGGCTTTCCACTTCTTCCTGCAGCCTGGAAATGATGATTTATTGGCATGAAGAGATATGTCATATTCTTTATTTGAAGAGTATGTGGACTAAAGAAGGGCTGATTTCACAGTATTAAAAAAAACGGTACTGATGAAAGACTGATGAAGGCTCTGGAGTCAGCGAGGGACAACCAATCAAGGACAGGGAGGTGGGGAAACTGGTCACGTCCAGCAGGTGCGGCCCAGTAAGGTCAAACTAGAAGAATAACGGGATCACAGATTGAGGGGAGGGAGACAAAGGCCACCAGAGCTGTCCCTGACAACACTTTGATGGCCTCGCGTGCAGAGAGAGGAGATCCCGGATGCATCCGGATCATCCAGAGCGAGGCTGAGCGGTGAGAAACCCTCAAAGCTCAAACATCGGCTGCTGGACGGGGAGGACAGAGGAGAACATCCTGCTCCCTCTGGCTTTCACAGAGAAACCACTCACAGATGAAGAAAAGAGAATGATAGGAAAGTGAAGAAAAGTGACTTCCTTTACCCATCCCCCCCCCATCCATCCACTGTTCCTCCCCCTCCTATATGCAGGTGAACCGATCACACAGTCAATAAAAGGGGAAAGACAGACAGAGAGTTTCCTCTTGACTGGAGCACAACATGAGGTGATTCTGGAGTCTTCACTCTGCTGCTTCTGATACTTTTCATATAGAAGGAGAAAGAAAATCCTCCGGCAGTGCATCAAATCGCTCTCACTCACCTTTCCACTGAGGATGTGTGTTTGACTTGAGTCAATTCAGTTTTCAACTTTTACTCCCAATAATTCTTGGTATACATGAATCTGGATGATTAAAGCAGAAGGGATCTGCAGAAAAACGCGTTTCAATATTTAGTTTTAATTACTGATAGTGAAGCAAATCAAAAAGAGCTTTGAACAGATTGAAGTTTAAGTGTATAAAGTTTTATTATTTAATCTGCCATATGTACTGAAGTATGGAGTTATACTGCATGTCTGACCAGATGTGTAATGTATAATGTCTTTTTGCCAGTGGCAGCAGGACGGCTGGAGGCTAACCGTATCTGAAACCGTATCCAGTGGAGCTTCTCTGTAGCTTTTGCACCATGTAGTGCTGGGTGATATGGCCAAAAATATGATGAACCATAAAAAAATGTCCCTATCAGTCATCATCGATATTGAAAATATCCATCTATTTTTAATACAGACCTGGAGGGAAAATTTTGAATTGCTTTATTTACCAATATACTAATCATTTTTACAATTCTGACTGTCGTACTATCCTTTGTTACCGTCAAGCTTCCTCGGTGTTTCACCGGATGCACACATTTTCCTCCTCCATGCTGCTGTTGTTGCTGCAACCAAACAACACACCCGTTCAATGATTGGCTGTTTGCATGTCACTCGCAGCCCCCTCCATTATCAAGGGCTATGATAGGTTGTGTTTAGGAGCCAGAGAAAGAGTCGTCCTGGCAACGCTATTTTCTTCTTGCCATTAATGAGGAGCCCGCTGCCGTCGCCTGTGGCCTTGAAATGTGCAAAATCACCTGCTTAAATAACCACGACTCAATACTGTTTACGGGGTTAAACTGCAGCCCCCACAACTCTTTGTCTCTCTCTGTCTCAAAGCCATGTGAAACTCCTGAATGAAGGACGGGCGAGCAGGAGAGAGCGGGGCAGACAGAGAATAAAGAGACAGGAAGAGAATAGCACACAAAATAATAGCGCACAATACCTTAGCTGTGGAGAAAGGACAAAGGGAGAGAAAAATAGAGATAGGTACAAAAACAGAAAATAATAGACAGCCCCATTAGGCAGAGGTTATTGAGTAAATTCATCTCACTAGACAAAAGCTTCTCCTGCAGTTGTGTCACCGCCGCTTACGTCGAAACTCAACATTTTTTCTCCAATTTCAGTCCATTTGCAACCCCGCACGTCTGTTAGAAGCTAAATTGCCCATCGGCACAGCCTCAAAATGCTTTTCCATGCATCACCAGCCTATAAAGGTAGAGATACGCGGGGCAATTTCAGTGGCCAGGGTGATGTCTGAGCCGCGCTTCTTTCCAACAAGAGAGCTCAAGGTGCCTTAAATGGATTTCACTATGTTTTTGACCCGGCGGTTTGCTCTGCCTGTGTCTTATCGGCCGTAGCCGTCCTTCAGACAGACTGTGAGGGGATGTAAAGCTGGCAGATGCACACACAGAGACAAAAAGGTAGACAGGGAATGGAGCTGGATTGGCAGAGCCTCATTCCGGGAGGCTCAGGCTGAGCAGAGGAGGTCCAATTCTTGACTCCAGCAAGAGGTTCATCTGCTGCGTCAAAACAAAGCAAAAGCTCCGATGAGCGGCACCGCTTTACTGCACTCCTACAATGTCCGTGTGAGACGTCACACCAAGGACCCAGAGAGGTATCAGCAGTGCTGTTGCCCAGGTTGCTGCAAGATCAATTAAACTATCAAAGTGTGCGTACAGAGGCCGGCCTAGAGCTAAACACCAAACCTGAACCGTGCGCTTTTCACAAGGAGAGGTGAGGGGACACGCCACACGTGCTCCTCTGATCCCGCTCCTCCAAACACAACAGACAAAAAACGTACGGCCACCCCTCCCTCGCAAATGTGGGTTTGCAACTGACTAAGCACTCAACAAAATGAGATGAGCCTCAGTGCGTGTGTGTGTGTGTGTGCGTGCGTGCGTGAGAAAGATGATTGGGAGACTGCCACAGCGCTGGCTGACTCAGCATTCCTGCGCTGTCACTCCTGTCATTTCGCTGCAGTTTCCTCCCGCTGAGGCCGAGCGGGACCTGTCAGGATCTCTCGAAAAATGGTTCAAACGCGAGATCGATGTCGGTGCCTGTTTACCTTAGGTTTTTTTACAGACGGCAAACTGGGTCTGTTGGCAGCACCGCAGAAACACTGATCATACAAATCATGTTCTCTCTTTGTTTCCTTATTTTTCTCAAGTCTTTTCACTGAAATCGCAGGGACGAGGATATCGACTGGACTCCTGGTGAGCTGCGGCTCCACGCCTGAAAGTGAGGGACGCCTGAACTTTACGCTTTCCCCAGCAGGAGGGACCACTGTAATGAAAGTGAAGTTACAGCACACTTATCAATTCTTTTTTTGGGGGGTACTAATAACTCAACTTCATTGCCAGATGTTGCCACACTTTTTTCAGTGCATTTGAACCTCAGTCTTTCTTCTTGCTCAGCTGTCTTAATTTTCATCCAAATTACAGTACATTCCAGTACAGTAATTGGTAGAGTACACATAAAACAAACTTTGATCTTGTTGCTGAATTTCTGTTGCTGGCAGGCAACATCATGCGGAACAGGAAGGGGGGTATCTCAAAGCAGCTGCTCTCCTGGAAGTTGCCATCGTTATATACTGTAGTCCACACTGGTAATGTCTTAGCTGAAGACACCTCACAGTGCTCATAGGCCAACTGTGGGGTTGAGCTCTGTCACCCATCTAAGAGGACAGAACTTTGTCTTGTCTTTGTCAGAGTATTTTCAGAACCTGTTCGGCCTCCCTCGACAGGAGGAACAATAAAGAAACAACTGGGCTCAGGCCCAGGGGTCACAGGGGTCAGAGCCATTGTATCAAGTGAAAGTCACAGACTTAAGTTAAAAGACACATGTCCACAGGACAACAACAACACAAATACAGTCTCCTCTGTGAGAGAGGTGCAGGGTCATTTTCCAGTCATGGTTCCACCTTCTCACCTGTACAGGTACACACCATACAGACGTGATGACAAAGACTGAACATCTAACACAGTTTAAGTTGGCTGACAGTGAGTTTGGTAACATATAATATATAACATATACTGTATATAAGCAGGAAAGAGAAGGATAAAGCTTTTGTCAGTGTCAGATTTAGAGAGTGGGCATTTGGCTGTTTCCTAAATCCAGTACCAATCAGTGTTTACCTGTGACCTGTGTGGAACTTACAAAAATATCAATAGGAAATACTTTTCTCTTCTCTTCCCAGGGAAATCCTGGAGACAGACACTGCTCATACTGTGTAGACTGCATGGTCATCAAAGCAGGCCGAGATGGGGAAGCCTGTTTCATCCAGTGAGACTTCATATCATCCCTTTACCTTTTTCCTTCTTATCCTCACTTGTTTCGGAATTCGAAGAAGAAGAAGAAAAAGAAGAAGAAGAAGCAGAAGAAAAACGTGAAGTGCCTTTGTCTCTGTCAGTCCCCTCCTCTCATCCGAGTCACGCCGTCGTTCTCTCTTTGCCTCACTGCTTCCAGCTCCTTTTTCTTCCTCTTTCGGTTCCTTCCATTTCTCATTTTTTTCAACCTCGCCTCAGTTGTTCTCTCCGTGACTTGACTCTCTTGAGGTTCTGTAGCTTTCTCTCCTGGCTGTTTTTCTTCTCTACCTCATATCCTCCTCGGCAGAGGTCAGAATAAATGTCTCACTAGATAGAATTACAAGTACTAGTAGTAGTTGGATTAGATTACATGGTTGGTTAAAATGTTACCCAATTCATTTGTTCGTCCTCAGACAGCATGATGCATGGCTAACTAAACACCTGCCCAGAGGTTGGACAGAAAAGTAACATCTGTCACCACTGCGACCTTCCAGTTTCTCTTTCATCCGCTCACGTCCTCCTCCAGTGAGCATCCTGTACATTTCCCCTTTCACCGTCCTCTCCCCGTCACAGACCCGGTTTTCCCTCCTCATCTCCACTCTGGTGCCCTAAAATCCTCCAGTCATTTATTCTCTCTTTCCCGGGTGTTAAATTAGCAGCAGGTCTTAACTAGATGCGGCACAGACGTTTTCCCCTTCCCCTTCCTTCTTCTCCTGATCCTCTCTGCAGTGAGCCACGCTCCCTTCTGTCTCCAGAGGAAGAGACGGATCTTGAGACGGATCTTCAAGAGTGAAATTCAAACTGACTCATAAACACTGCAGAAAGCTGGACTTGCTGACACTGTACCTTTGGCCTTTTTTGTCCCTTCGGTGTCGTTCTGTGAAAAGCGCCATGCATCATCTGGGTTGTTTTAAGATAAGCCTGCGGGGCACTGTTTTAAGAAATCGTGATGTGTGAATTCTGTGCATTGACTTTCAAGCAGTTTCCTCTCTCCAAGACCGTAAAGGAGCGCACGTTAACGTACAACTTTCACCTCCTAAAAGAGTCCCATGGGTTGGCCTGGGGGAGGATTCCACTATCCCTGTCAGAAACATATTCAATGTAGTGCAGCATTTGACCAGTCTCAACTGTCCTTTCTGTCCCTCTGTCCACCTCTCTAACATTTCCCTGCTGCACCTCCTCCCACAGCTCATCGTGGCCTGGGGAAAGTCAAGGCAGCAGCACAGATAGCAGGAGACAGAGCTGCATCTGAAAGGCCATGTACGGAAAAAAAACAAGAAAGAAGCACTCCAAGTTTGACCTTGACCCAGCTCTAAATATATACAAGGAGAGAGGGAGGGCAACGGAAGGATGTCCGAGTGCATGGGTGTGCGAGGGGACGTGCTGATTTGGACTGGTGTTGCAGAAGAACAGGAAATGCAGACAAGTCCTGGGATTTTGTTACAGTTACACATTGAGACATGGGTCATGCATGCAACATAGATATATACACACACATGAGCACACACACTGATTACTTTGCTGCCTCAGCTGTTCAGGCAGCACAGAACATAAAGGCAGAAATTGGCCATGTGGGACCACAGACACGGGCTGCACGGTCTGCAGCAGCAGAAGAAAAGGGGTTTGCTGAAATCCTTTTAATTGCCGACGAAACAACGGCACAATTATCCTTACTTGCACTCGGAAGGGAAATAACCCCCCCCCATCCACCCACGCAGCCGCGCGTCTGACTTGAAAAACCGGCGGCGTGCAAAAAGCGGCCACCTCCTCCATCTGCTGCGGTTACCTGTCACGTCTGCGCGGCATTGGGTCGTCGCTTCCCTCCTTACAAGAGGAACTATTGCAAACTCTGCTGTGGCTTTTCACTGCGGAGACTGAATCAGCTCCGCTGCCCCTCCCTCTCCAGCTCTCTCTCTCCCTCTCTCTCTGGATGTCAGCTGCTTTACATTGATTACAGGTAGAAATGTCGTTCCTTCCACCAAAACCGGACGATAACCATGTCTTCTTATGCTCTAGGCACAATTCTATCACCATCTTGTGCTTTCACAAAGCACGCTCCCTGGGTCGTGCTCTCAACCTAAAAATACAATGACTGTGACACTGTCAGAGGTCCTCTCATTCACAAACTGTACCCTCGTCCAATCTGACCGATCAGCTCTCTGCTCATCTGTTTGCTGGTCACTGGTCTTTAAAGAACTACTGTGACATTCGGACCAGTGTTTTCACACACTTGTTTTATTCCTCCACCACCACCACAAGTGTTTGGAATCTGGGGGAATCCTGTCCTATCTTCAGTCTCCCTGGACTTATATTTATTGAGGATATGTTTTTAAATGCTCCTCCATTGAATATTTTCATTTGAAACTGATACTGAAGAAATACGTCTATCAACACCTCACCTTTGGGTTATAATCAATTATGTAATCGAGTGTGGAATTTTCACTGCTAAGTCTGACTTGGTGTTATCATAACACATCTGTCACACTGTAATTTGAAGAAGTCTGTCACTCTGTTATTTCATCTACATGTCGATCTGAGCAGATCAACTGTCTACCAACAGCGGTTCAAAGAACTTGGGTACAGTATTCAGCCATGTGACATCAGCTCACTGTAAGCGTGGCTCTCTCTGAGGCTAACCTTACACCATTTCAGTGTAGATTGTGGAGGCCTGCTGAATAATAACCCTCAGCTAAATGCCATGTTCATCACATCCTGTGGAAATGTTATGACAAGACACCCTGCCTCTGGGTGTTCCTCGAAACTGAAACGGTTAAAACCGCTCTGTCGTTCTATCTCCACCTCTCCTCGCCGGTTTATTCGCCGCCAGCGCTTGAGGTATGTCACTGCCCGACACAGACGGACTGCAGGGCGCGTCGCCGCTCGTTCGTGGCTCTCATCTCGGCAGGGGCCAGAGCCGCCCCCACCCGACCTCCCACGTGCAGACACGCACGCGCTCCCAGCAGCGTTTGGTGCTTTCGCCCAAACATAGTGGTTTCCCACAGAGTCTGCTCTCACTTCTCATGTGGCTCCTAGAAGTCAGCATCAAGGAAGCTCCGCACAGGAAGAGACTAAGTCAACAGTGAAGGAGGCGGATCCATGAATACAGGACGAGGCTGTTCACCCAAACATCCCTTATAAAACGTGTTTAATTCATCACTTCATCATGACACCATACTGCAGTCTGAAGACGGCTAATTATTTTAAATATCATGGCTATCTATCAGGTTAATTCCAGACAATCACATTAAAATAGCCTACAGCCAGGCACTGCATGACACTACATCCATTATTAACACTGAGTGCCGTGAACAGAGGATCATAAACAAGTGGAGTCATGCGGCTGGAGGTTTGAAAAAAAGAGGTTGCTTTACATATGTGACTGAGCACCACAGGCACTTCCCAGTAGTCCCTTTACATTTGACTGACCACTGGTTCAGGCACACGCAGGACATCCACAATACGAAGTAAGCTGGACACATGGAGAGCGGAGACAACAAATTCATAATAACAGACACAGAGAATAGACTAGGTAATTAGGTTAGAGGCAGCTCAAAGCACACGCGGCACCTCTGGCGTCCGAGTCTCAATCTGACTCATTTTCAGGCTCAAACCTCTGAAAACGCTGTGTCGGCGGCTGTACCAGGCAGTGATACGGTCCACAGTTATTATGTCACCCATATCCATGCGTGCAGTCACTTTGGATGTCACGCCTCAGCCCCAAAGTGGAGGTGACGTTCAGGGTTTCTGTCTTATCGACGCGTCCCAGCACAGGCGCATCATGACACACACACACGTTCTTCCCATACATCTCTTTGCATCTCCACCATAGCTCCAACATCAACTCTTACACACACACACACACACACACACACAAGTTCACCCCCAAGTGAGATAAGAAGGGAGAGAAAAAGAGATGAGAGGAGGTTCAGAGAAGACGCTCTCTCTCTCTCTCTCTCTCTCTCTCACACACACACACACACACACACACACACACACTTACACAACTTAAACAAGATTTTTTTTTCTATGTGCTTGGCAGCCAAAGCAGTGGCTCAAAATCAGCCAGTCTGCCTCACCTACGCATTGAGTCAAAAATTCATAAGGTGACACAAAACTGTCAGAGCAAGCTGATGCGACTCCAACATGATGATGCTGTGTGTGTGTGTGTGTGTGTGTTTTCCTGTGGTTGGGTAAGGGGCACACGGGCACACGCGGCCCCCACCCTCACAGGTCAAACGCTATTCACGCTGACGCGCGCATTCAAACGTTTACATTTCGCACAGGCACACGCCTTCATCCAAACTTGTCCTCACACACAGTCCCGTTTCACATGCACACGATCATGTGTAACTCCCCGTGCACGCGCACAGCGGACGCTAAGTGTGTTTCCAAGTTGACGCGGACGCATAGCGGGTCCAGTCCTCATTTTGTGCAAAGCGTCAACACAATAAAACAGCCGCGGATCCAAACTCCGGTCATAAAGTCCCACGGTTTATGTGCCTGCGGCGCTCAGCGACGGGCTCGTGGCAGATATGAGCCACCGGGGGTATAATGGCATCACTGTTATATGCGACAACATTCCGATAATACTCCTGTAACGGACCATATAAACATTAAAGCTGGGGTATGAGGGACATGAACAGCCCGTGGAGCTCCCACTAACAGCCTACTCGTATTGCCACTTTGCATCCCAAATCCGCAGTTCCCTGGAAGTACGGCTGTCCTTCACCTTCACCACAACTTGACCAGCTCCGCTAAAAAGAAAGGGGCGACGATCAGTCACGTCGGGGGGTAGTCCGTCCGCAACCTCGGCGAGCGTCTGGCTGCGTCTCCCCCGGTGCGCAACACGAGCCGTGCGGCGTGTCGGAGCGCAAACACGAAACACAACAAACACAACAAAAAACCTGTTATCTCCTGCAGCAACGGCTGGTCCAAGTGTGCGCTCTCGTTACAAGCGACGAAAGGAGGGAGACATCGGCGAGAGTTATGAGGGAAGGACAAGGACGGGAAAGGGAGGAATGTCACCAACAATTTCGGATGTAGGGAAGGGGGGCTCCAAGACGAGATGATGAAGAACCACAAAAAGTTTGGATGTACTTACTGATCAAAGCGTCCTCCGCGTTCGTCCTGTTTGGCATGTTACTAAGATGCGAGAGTTGTAGCAGAAGGCATTTCCATTCCCAGCGGGCTCGTCAGACGGTCGGCAGCAGCACCAGCACCGGTACCAAAGCTCAGCTCTGCAGCTCCGTGCGCACAGGAGAGCAGCGCTCAGCATGAATGAGACGAGAGCTGCGGTTAGACTCCGGCATCCCCTGGTAGAGAGAGGGAGAGGGAGAGAGAGAGAGAGAGAGAGGGAGGGAGGGAGGGGGAGAGAGAAACAGAGACAGAGAGAGAGGGAGGGAGAGGGGTAAGCGACAGGAGTGCGCCCCCTGGCTCCTTCGTTGCGTTACAGCGCATGGCCGGACGCACCGCTCCACGGCGCGTATAGGTGGCAGCATCGGACCCGGCACAGGCTGCGGCGCCCTGTGCGCTGGTTGAGGCTCAGAAATGATGACGACATGAGTGAAATGATGACGGTTGGACTCTTCGGCGTGTGCCTTAAAAAAGGATGCCCCCTATTCAGCTCGACTGATGGCTCCTCTCTGCGTGCATAATGATACTGGGTCACAGGTTCTGTTTCTTATGGGGTTCTTTTGTTGCTTTCATGCTTTTTTGTGTGTTACACCTTATACGAGTTCTATCTGCCACTGGCCCCAGTGCTTTTAATTCAGCAAATAATCATAATTCTTATCATATATTATATATTATTATGCACTTTCTGCTTGTCCACCATCGTCAGACAGTATGGTTGGTAAACTGTTAGCCAGTTCTGCATTGTGATTGTCCTACCACAGCTGTATTACTCTAGCAGATCTCCCGATTAATGTACTCATCAGAAAAGATAACAAGCCATTTCTACACTGTATGAATATATGCATATGTCAGCAGTGACCAGCATATTTGGCTCCAGTCAACTCCAGCAGTGTTGGCTGTGTAGCTGGAATATTCCCTCCCCTTTTTCTCATAATTCCTGTCGCTCTCCATCAACTTGTCAGGTGACTTTCTTTTCTCTTCTTATGTGTGTTTCAGCATTTGGTCGGGGAACTGGAAACTTTAAAAACATTATACATCTGGGACAGAAGAGAAGAAAATTGGCGGGAGAATCTAATGACGCAGCAGAGTGCAGCTAATGCGCCCGCGTTCCTGCTCGTGCTCACGCTCGCACTCGTGACAGCCGGCGGCTGCTTTCAACTATATCGCACGGGTGCTTACCAAATTATGATGTTGCAGCCGTAAATAACGGAGACGGTTGCACAAAAATCACTGACAAAACAACAATATCACAATCAAAAATGTAAACTCAGGTCCTGGTTTGTTTTTAATTTTATGGCAGTAATTTAACTGCCCTGTGGGAGCCACTGGAACGTGCAATCAACTGGCCTGGACTCCTTAAATAGTACTTCCAGACCAGCGGACCAATTATAATGTTGAGCTCTGACATATATACAGTATATAGTGTATATACTCTGTGCACATATGTGTAACATGTATGCATGTGTTTTTTTTCCTGCATAAGTGCATCCTTGTACATGCGTATCTGATCGCCAGGCTGCTGTGTGCTTGTGTGCTTACCGCTCTCTGGAAACTTGACAAACCCTCTCTGTGGGCGGTGTTGACCTTGTGTGTTGCTACACCAAAGAACACGGCTGCTGGGGCTGAGGAAGAGCAGAGTTTCACTCCAAAACATCTACTGTTTGTTCCCCCGGATGACGCATGCCGCCGCTTAATCCGTTCACGGCAATGAAAGAGAATGCACTGTCATGTTTCCAGGCTGGAAGTTGCATCTCAGACAGTGCTTAATGAGACAAACCATGCACCTCTCTCAAATGGTCCTTTTCACAGTCACCATAGTGGAAGGTGTCACCATTAACATAAATGACAGCTCTGTTCTGTTCAAGTGTTCCACAGAGCCACGACACTGTGACAATGAGCCAGCAGGCACCATGTCAGCATGCTGAAACTGAAACAGCTAAATGGAATTCAGCTGTTATTATTTGTGCCCGTGCTTTTCCTACAGTGACATGTAAAAAGAAAGTTGTGTGAATGCGGCTCATCAGCAGTCAGATCAACAAGCTTGTTGACATGTCCTCAGTTAGCAGGGGGGTTTTCATATGACTGCTTTTTAAAGCTTCATGAAGCCATAATATCCCTAATTACATGTACAGAGACCTGCATAGAGCACTTTAGCCTCTTTTAGCTCTTTGTTTTACCTCACACTCAGCCCTCCCATCAGCCCCACATTGTGTACAGTGATTTACAGCAGCCCAGGTTGGCATGACGCTGCAACGCTGCAGGAAAGCTCACCTTATGGGAGCATTCAAGGGAGCTGTGACATTTGAGTTTCAACAGTCAGCTGCCGCAGCTTGATTTTTAATGCAGGTCATGTGAAGATTCACAGAAAGCCTTTTCCTTTCGGATTAAAACTTACATGAGGAAGACACTGACACATCACAGTGAGAAAAGCACACTTGTAAATAATAAGATTCAGGGTCCTGGTTTTGTACATGCTGACACATGTCAGACCCTTCCTAAACACATTGTCCCTTACCTGCAACTAATGATAATGACAGTAAGGTGACCTTGACACAAACCACAAACAAAAGTGACACAAAACAAAACTGTACATTACCATGTGTGAATTAATTGCCATCCAGAACTCAAGTGAAATCAACGAATGGCTTGAAGATTAAAAAAGACAGTGTTTGAACTTCAGCTAAGCTTTGGAAAGTGCTTATCACAAAAGTTAAATATGATATAGTCTAATGTTGGTTGAACAAACAATACAATGTCCAGCTGGTGCTACACTAGGGTGGTAGAGAGTGCAGTTATGCTATCATGACTTCCAGTGTAACCCTATACAGTCGCTACAGCCAGAGACAGAAAAGTGAAGTGTACATCTGCAACAATGCGTGCAGCATCCCCTTCGTGCTGGGCCCCCGCTGTGACCTTTGCGGTCCCCTTGTGCATATTAAATGTTGATATTCCTGCCCATCACAGTGATGACCAGGGAGTTTTCAAACAGGGAGATGGGGTGTCAGGTTGCCCCTCTCCACATGGAGGCGGCGGATGCGGTGACACGGACGACACTCTGCTGCTCAGATTACTGGACGCGTGCGTGCGTACGTGCATGTGTTAACATCCGTTTTCCGCTGGCTGCCATTGTCTTAACGCCGGCTCGCCGTGGCACTGCCGGTCTCGGAGTTCGCTTTCCATCCTAAAACCGTCTGAGTCATCGACACGTGCCCCCTCCTGCTTTTACAGCTGGGATCTTTGTCAGTTTAAACCAGCATTATATGAAAAGCTTAAATGTTGAAAAGCGGGGGCCTGATTCATTGGTGGCATAGAGGTTACCGCCTCTTTAAGCTACAGCACACAACAGCTCAATTTCTTGTTATTAGAATGAGGAAAAGGAAACGGGGAAGCACATAAGATAAAGAACGCTCATATTCTTGCTTGCCTTTTCATGTGACTGGAGGGTACACAACCACACACATATCTATTGACCACTGCATTACTGAAAAATAACCACACTGAATGCACATCCCTCAGTATCACCTTCAACATTTGATGAAGCTGAAATTAAAGCAGATACAGCAGAACAGATAGGGCAACTTTTTTTCCACTAAGTAACTGTGCGTAGCCTTCAGGGTACCAGACTCGCCTCTGCACGCCTGACATGCACATCGATGTATTCACCTGCGTGTGCTGCACAAGGTGAACGGTTTATAGCCTGCGCTGTAACACACATGAAAAACAGCAATGTAAGTTCAGATTTATTTGGTGCTGTGTTCCTGAGACGAATGGGAATCTAAAACCGAAACAATGAGCTGAAAGACGCTAAAAAAAAGGGGCACCAAACTGCAGAGGAAATAGTAATTGTGTGAGAGCTGGGCACTGCGAGTGATTCCTTTCACATAAAACACAAATTTGTATTAATTTACTGATTACTGCAACTTTAACATCTAGTTCTCCCAGGAATCCACACAAAAACACAAAAAACCCACACATTGTTGATGTTAAAATGCACTTCAATTGCCAAGAGGCAGGGTTACAGTACTAACATGCATATGTCAGTTCTGAATATCCAATACAGTTATTTCGACAAAGTAAAAACGGAGAACACATCGCACCCTGTGCCTCAAAAATTCTTCCAGGAAGCGGCAGCGCAGACGTTCAGACCAGCAAATGGGAAGGCTTTCATAAGCTGCCAGGAGCCGAATCATCACATCCACTGCTGAAATAAAGCAGCAAAACAAACTGTGCTCGTTTCTCACTTTTTAGTGCAAATCCTGAGACAAGCAAAATGGCTCTGCTTCCAACGTGGGGTTTTTGGTGTGCACGGCTTGTCAGCATGTGGCTGCTCATGGTGTGAATGAAGATGTGTTTCCAGCTCCACAATCTCTCTCTCTCTCTCTCTCTATCTATCTCTATCTCTTACCACCTTCCAACAGCGCCTTGATCAACAACATCCATTTCATCCTCCAAAAGCCAGCCCATGCCAAATCATAATTAAATCTCTACAAAGAGGAGCCTGAAAAAGAAGCTAATTAGGTATTAAAAATAACTCGCAGCGTATTTCCTGCTTTTAGACACAAAGCAAGTGAACTCTCTTAACGTCTGTGTTTGAGAGTCAAGTTTAGGTCAACTTCTTTTTAAAAAATTTATTTTACTCATCCGATTCTTTCTGTGTTATCTTTTGTTTTTGATCAGTGACAAAATCAGAGAGAGAGAGAAAGAGAGAGAGGGGTAGATGAGAAGGGAAGGGATACAGAGACAGAGGGGAAGAGGAGAAGAGAGAGTCGAGCAGTAGTGCAGCAGCTCAAAGGACAACCGGGCCTCTCTGCTTTCGGTTCGTCCCCGCTTGATCTCTATCGCACACATGATGCACGCCCACACACGCCCACACACGCCCACGCACACCACACAGGTGTAGCCACGCGTGTGCGCGCGCACACTGGGCTAAAAGGCCGGACGTCTTTCCTTTTGTCTCTCCTGGATGCGACTGTAATTACAGCCCGGCTGGCAACGAGCGGTGGGGGGGCCTGCTAATACCACGGCTAACTGGGAGACTTCCACCTTTGAAAGTGGACATCTGTGAGCGAGAGCCCAAAAGAATAACAGCCAGGGAGAGAACGAGGTGACTGACTTTTGTCCACATCGTTTGTGGAGCAGCAGAGGAACGGAGCAGGATTAAAGCTGCCTCTCTGTGTTCTCTTCTGCTTCCTGCTCATTCATTAATACTGCTGTCCAATCTCCCTACATGAGAGGTGATTGCTCACTGCCACAAAAAGAAAACCCTAAATTACATTTTCCACAACAACACCATTTTCTTTCAACTTGTTGCGAAGATGTCGCTAAAGAAAGACTTTTCTATAAAGTTGTGGTGAAGTTTGATAGCAGACCTTGTCATCAGTAAAAAAAAAAAACATTTTCTTTCAAATAAACCACTGACAGGGGTTTTCTGTATAATTTCATCTCAGGTGCTCTGTCAGGCTAAATAGTTGCTGACATGTTTGTGTTTAGTCTTTTCCTCATCTTGTCTCCACCAAGATCAATCTGCGTCACTCACCGTTGCTCTCCACAAAATGTGTGCTGCTGTGCTGGGTTAACAACAGGGGAACACAGATCCCTGTACATGGATATTACACATTTATTTTGAAAGGTTTAAATGGACTGATGGACTTGAGACAAGTGTGAATAGAATGTACTACCGTGTTACACTTTGGTATCAAGGTTTTGCTTCTCCTCATGCATAAATCTGCAAATTAAAGGAGAAACTTGTGTAGCCAACAAGTCCTCCAAATGAAACGACACAAAACATGATGTGCAACTCCCTCCAGAACAACGCATACTCAACGTCGTCTGTCAGTGAGCTGGTTGAGGGAGAAAAACATTTTGAGGCTGGGGGAACAGCTGAGGTGGGTTTGCGTACATTCACAGCACATTAAGCGTCTGACCTTATTTTCTACAGCATCATCAAATATTAACACACACACGTCCATCGACACCTATCTTTTCTGCATGTGCACAAACCTGGAGTTGTCATGCAGATTTATGTTACAGCCTTACAAAGGCTGATTTGCAGCTCCAAACTTTGGAATGATTTGGGAGCATCTCTTTGCAAGCTCAACCTTTTGTTGACCCTAATTTCAACCCACTATACTACCCGACGTACACGCACCCCCACGCCTGGGTTACGTAACCCTCGCCATCTCAGGTTCTACGGACAACATTTATGTTTTGTCTTAGCTTGACCTGATGGTGATGGAACAGGAAGAGGATGGTGTATGTGTACAATCTTCCATTAGGGCGTCAACAACAGAAACAGATGCGGACCAAAACTATATTTAGTCTCTGATACCATCATTCAAAGCACATTACAGTTGTCTTCTCACGTCATCAGTACCTGGGCCTGCTGGGTGCATCATCATGAGATGTTTTAGGGTCTGTTAGTTTGGATTTTTTCCTCCCTGACACACTGCTGTTGGATAACAAATATGGCTCACTAAGTGCACATAGCAGCAGTGAGTCTCTGGTGTCAGTCCAGTTTGTTCCATTTTTTTCAAACATTCAGTTCAGTTAAAAGCCTTGATGAATGTTAACACAAACTTCACCAGATCATCTATAAACTTCAACGGGAAGGCATTTACTCAGTGATCGTATTTTAACTGCAGCTGCCCAAACTGATGGATGTTGCTTAATGGCGTTTGTGTTGCATGCCTGTTGTGTGGAGGCAACGAGCAGCAACAACAGCACTACTGATGTGCATCAGTGAAAACACACAGACCAACAGCACTCTTACCAGAACAAAAGATAAATCATTAAGATATTTGAATGCAACTCATTCTGGCACAGCCCTGGTGCTGGGGATAGGAGGGAATGCTGGGACAAAGTAAACGCGTGTGGATGACACAGCAGGGGAGCGGCAAAATGAAAGTGTAATGGAAAAATGCTGTTGATCATAATTGCTGGTGGTGAAATTGCTGGTCTGTATTTCCCCTAGAATTTCCCTGTGTGCCACCGTTCGCAGGCCTCCAACATCTGCAATTATTTCTCTGGGAGAAGGATTCGGCTTGAGCCTCCGCATCACCTCCTCCTCTTCCTATTCCTCCTCCTCCCTTTCTTCCTCCTCCCCCTCCCCCTCTCTTTATCCCCCCTGCTCCGGCTCCGGACCAATTTGGGGTGGTGAGGCGATGGTTATCTAAATGCAAAGTGATGCTGTAATAGCACTCACTGAGGAGGCGTAAACGACTGGTGAGGCCCAGAGATGGAGGGATGGGGGGAGAGGCAGAAGAAGGAGGGGGTATCAAATAAAAGAGAGACATACAAAAGAGGTGGAGGAGGAGGAAGAGGCTGAGGTTGTATGGCAACCGAAATGAAAGAGAAAGAGAGGGAGAGGAAATAAAATAAGAGAGGAAAAAACAGCAAACAGGGCTGAATGGAAAGAGGAATGATGGGAAAGGAGGGAAGAGCAAAAACATGACAGAATGAAAAAGAATGACAGGGAGAAAAGGCAGCGAAATGGAGGAAAGCAAATCTGAAATGTGTAATAAAATGGGAAAGAAGAGGTAAAAGAGAATAAAGGCAGAGGGAAATGAAAAAGGAGAAAGGAGGAGTGATGAGCAACTAAGAGAGAGGAAATAAAGATGAGGAAGCCACAGAAGAAATTAAGGAGACTGTTCTTAAAAACAGAAGATTGTTCAAATGCCTACAGCGGTGTATGTGTGTGTATGTTTGTGTGTATGTTGACTCTGAGACATTCCAGCACCAAAAAAATGTGATGGGGAGGAGGGTGGGGTCTGCGCTGCACTTTTATTAACAGTGGATTAAATGACTACATGTGCGTCCCGCTCAGAGACAGGACCACGTCATGTGCCATGGCTCGAGGGATAGCAACGTCCGGATGGATGTCCACAATATTTAGAATTTGTTCGAGACATTCACAGTCCCCAGAGGATGAGCCGTAAACACTTTGACCCTGACCTCCAGTGTAGCTGGTTTAAAACACCTGCAAAACTAATGGCATCTGCCTCAGCTCTACTTAGCATTTAGTGCTAACTAGTAAGGGTTAGCATGCTATCACGCTATGGGAAACATATCCGCCAAACATCAGCATGCTAACATCATGATTGTGTGTATTCTAGCACCAGTGCGTCTCACAGAGCTGCCGGCATGGCTGCAGAGTCTCAGTGTTGTTTAAACCCAATCCAAGATCTTTCCCCAACTTTAAGACTGACTTAAGTTCGGCTGAGCCACAAAACAAAACAATTCTGCAAATGTGCTGGAAGACATCAAATGACAAACACCAAATGATGTCCACTAGATCAGCCACGAGACAGGAGGGAGGGAGGGAGGCGAGGAAAACAGCAACAGCTTTCTTTTTCTATTTTTTCATTGATTATCAGTTGATATCAGACAAATATTTGTAATATTACCTGAGCTGCCAGAATCTATCAGTGTCACAGTCTTCTTCCACAACTGGGACACAACTGGGACATGGGACAAAGAGAGGTGCAACACATACACATAAATTCACATGGTAGGAAACGCAAGCAAATGAAAAAACCCCACAGGTACAGTATTATGCTGTTTATGTATGTTATGAAATGTTATGATGGCGGTGGAAGGGATGAGGAGCAACAGTATGGAAGTGGAGACCTTCAGTGGGCTGGAGATGAATGTGTATTTGTTTCATTAGGTGGTGTGTGTGTGTGTGTGTGTGTGTGTGTGTGTGTGTGTGTGTGAGTGCGTGCATGTTTGGGGGTTTAAGAGGTTAAAAGCATCTGGGAAACTTGACACCAATATCCGCTGTCAGTCAGCAGCCTGAACTGGAAAAAACCCCACAGAAGTGAAGAAGACAATCCTGCAGATTTGGCTCCTGCATATAGCATGTAATAAAAACATATCTGTGTGAGCTGTTGTCATGGCAGCTACAGAAACACACGGATCCAGTCTGTCTCTCTCTGCCGGCCTGCAGTACGGCCGTCCATGTGCAGTGAAAGCATCACCTCTTGGCCTCTCCCAACAGACCAGTTTGTCCGTCTGTGTCCCAGCCAAAGTGTTAGCATTTAGCTCATTGATTTCCTCCAGTCGGTTGCTGTGATTAATCCAGAGCCGGCAGCCTGCCCTGCATTCTTAATAACGTGTCTCCCACTGCAGGGGGGCAAACAGTCTTGGACGGGGCGTACTCATTAGACACAGTGACACATTTTCCTCGATGCGACATTCTGTCAATGTTTTTCTGTGCTTGTTGACGACGGGGACGATCTGACGATTCGGTTACAGTTTTCAAATGCTGCAGAAAAGCAGGTATTGATTTTGCTCAGTGGAGACAGGGAATGTAAATTGAAAACAAAAGCCTCTGCTGCACTCAGTGGGAGGGGAGCTGTGCTTTATATCAACTCAAATACAAATAGATTTAAATATATGTGTTTTCAATGAACACTTTCCAACACTTCCTTATACAGATGCTCTCCTCCCTCGTTTGTCCCTCCTCTCTTTCTCCTTGCTTCCTCTCTATCCTCCCCTTTGTCGCTCTTCCTTTGCATATCGCTCTTCTCCGAGTGACAATGACTTTTCCTGTATTGTTTTACTGTTATTGTGGCTGTGGAGCACACAAAGGCTTCAGTGAGGATGCACTGACACTAACAAAGGCATATGTCATAACAATAAATTCTGCACTTCCTTTAATGATTAAACATTGCAACACATGGATTAGTTAGTAGAGATCCTTCTCCACATCTGTTAAAGTGGAGATAGTGACTGGCTTCTATAACTTAGAAACCAAACTTTTGAATTCACATCAAGTGTTTGAGCTACACCACACATTACTTTCTTTCATGCATTCTCTCACATGTTTTTCAAACCATTTTCAAATGATATTCAGACTCTAAGGTCGCAGAACGCTAGTTTCTGGGAATATAAAAGGCCAAGGCTGTGCGGGCCCAGCTAAGACCTTAAGTTTTGTACAGCTTTTCTGTATTGTATTCTGTGCTGTATTCCTTTTCAGAGCCCTTTCACTCCCCTACTTCAGATGTTCACAATGCTGCCGCTTCACTTCCACTGGCGGTCCTTACTCAAGAGAGGAGTCGTTTGATTGAGACGGCATTTGGTATCTGCACGAGTACGTGAGCGTGCGCACGCCCACGTGCTGAACAAGTGCTCTCAGTGAGCGGGGGAATGTCAGGGTAACACCACCGAAAGAAAAAATGTTTTCTACAGGAGAAATAAAAAATAAATACCTCTAATAAAGTGATGTGCATTAAAAGTTGCCGCTCAGGGTGAGGTTAACGTTTCACCTCTCCTCGTCAACCTTATATTGCAGAAAATGCAATGGAATTTGAATTGTGCAGAACTTTGAACACTGAGAGCTTATGTAAGCTCCGGAGTTTTGTGTCAAGCAGCTGTGTCTGACACTCGTATTGAGATGTCACACTGGAGGAGAACACAGGCTGAACATGCAGGGGCTGGAAAGACGTATGATGTTCAGAATCAAGTCAGAAACACAGGTGTCAAACTCACTTTCTCTCTCTCTCTCTTCCAACTTGTCAGAGACCAAGGACGAGAAAATCAACTGAAAGTTTCATACCACTTGAGGTTCTGACTATTCCTTTAGCTCCCCAGCAGGAACGAGTGAGAGAAATCCGGGAAATAACTATGAAAAAGGCCAGTAAGAATTGTTGAATCCAGAATTTAGTGTTACACTCTTGGTGAGAATTTCATTTGCAAGTGGTGGCCGGTATTGTAACTTTTTTCAGACGCACCTGTGTGCATCGCTGCCCTTGTACTGAGTGAGATGAGTGTGGTCTGATGACATCGTCCCTTTAGCTTGTTCGTTGAGGTTACGCTTCACCGACCGTGTAAGAGGCGGTCACCGTCCGTCCGTCTCCTTTCTGCAGCTTCAGAACATGACCAAGTGTGAGGGTTCCAGGACATCTTTTGAGACAGCTTATGCCCAACCCTGTGTCAAGACCACAATGTAGACATCTGACCACTCTGTAAAACCCTGGAATACATTTAGAGCTGTTGTTGTTATAATCCTTTACTCTCTGCATCGCTGCATGAACGTGCGCTGAGAGTTGCCAGTGGATGTGATTCCCAGGAATGCAGATCTGTTATGTTACTCACACAGTGAGCATAATACAAAGAATAATCACCAAGCTGCAAGTCAAGGTCTAAAATTACAAACCAAGTGTTGAACAGTGTGACTGGACACGCATTCACCCTAGAACTGCCTCTGTTTGAGGACATGTATCATAATTGTGTGACAAACTGGAGCTGAGGTCATACGTTGACCTTGGTCGCTGGGAGAAGAACAAGGCAACACGTGACCTCCAGGTCAAACACAGTGGGGTTCCTGCTCTGCTCAGCTCAAGTTTGCACATAAACCACGAGTGTGCAAGTTTTGAAGGGGGCAAGATAAGGAAGCCTTACTGAGCCTCAGATCTGGTGGTACAGTTGCTTTATGAAGATGACTGACTTGATATATACTTTATATATATACTTGAACCTTCTTTTCCTGAAGCACTGAATCAGGCACCATGTGGAACTCAGGATGTGAAGTTACCACCCACTCAAAAAATAAAAAAAATTCACTGCCAGTGAATGCAGCAATTCTTTCTTCCCAAATGTCAGCAGTATATAAAACAGACGTATTTCGTAGGAAACAGATTTGAAAATCGAGAAAACGCTCCAATAAAGACAAGAGCAGAACCACGCAAGAATGTGAAGAACACGACCTTAACTTAACTTTGTGGCCTGGAGCGGACTTTAGCTGGGATAAGTACTTCTGCTAACACCACCTGTCTATTTAAGGCTTGATGAAGGAGGAAAGTTAATGAACCTGAACTCTCTCCTCGTGCACTGAATGAAAGCGAGTCCTGAGATTTTGGCCATTACAAAATCTCCCAGGGCATTCAAAAAAAAAAAGAAGCCCCTGGGCAGCCCCCTGAATTGTTGCACAAATTAATCCCCCTTTCCAATTCCATCATTCACCCCAGCTCCCCTTTCAGAATTATCCCTTTTCAATTATTTCTCCCTCCTTTTCTAATTTCTAGTCACCATTGGAAATATCAACAGTGATGAGAGTGGAGAGGAGAGGAGAGGAGCGAATGCGTTATTAATTGCTCTGATGTGGATTAGATGTGACCATTGTGGTCGCCCCCCCACCTCTCCACCCCCATCCTCCAATCACATTTCAATTAATAACAGTCAGCCTGGCCTCGCCTCAAGATGTGCGAGCCAGATGATTGGCCTGTCAGTCAGAGCTGCTACAGAGCATTTGTAATTTGTCACCAGTTTCCTCTTTCTTTCTTTCTGTCTTCTCACCATCACTCATTCTTGTTTCTATCTCATAATCCTTCCCTCTTGCTCCCATTGTCTGCCTCTTCACCACGCGATTTTCTTTTTTTTTCTATCCTCACAATCACCCCACGTTTCATCTGTGTGTTCATTTTCCCGTGACTGCTTGGTCAGCATTGAAAAGGACCATCTATGGTGTGTGTGTGCATGCAACTTTATAAACCGTCCTCCTGCATGCCATTCCGAATGAGATGGGAGACAACACAGCGCTCTCTCACGTCCCCTCCTCTTCCAGCCATCTTCTGCTGTGAGCAGCTCGTCTGTGATTTGGAGATATGTACTGAGCATCATCAACTTGCTCAGCCCCAGTGCCGAACGCCGGCGTAATGGCAGGACGATGACACCGCTGGTGTTTCGATTGGTCCATACTCTGTACGTGTTTACTCTGTGATTCTGTCTGCCACAAACTATACTTTTCTTTCCCCTGGTCACTATCAGTAGCTTTCTAGATCAGTAACAATACCTGCCTCTGCCTTAAAGCAACTCTGCCTTAATCTCAGCACTGAGATCAGTTTAGAAATTGAAATTGGGATTTTTACAGTTGTTTCTTATTTTGCTCAGTAGCTGTGTTGCGATATGTGTGTATTGTTACAGTAAACCATTTAAACTGGTATCATGGCTGCAGAAGAACTAAGAAATGATCTCACCACCAACAGCTAGCGCATTAGCCCCAACGTCAGTGTACCACAAAGACCACTGTTAGCCAGTCAGCTAAAAGGCTGGTCAGTTTTGGCAGCAGCAGACACCCCCCCACACACACACACACACAAACACACACACACACACAGAGCTAATGGACCACTCTGTCCGCTGAACGCACCGAATTCATTCAAGCGACCATCGAAAGCAGCAAACAGGCTGACCCTGATGTTGATTGTCCTAATGATGGGCAGTACTGCGTTTAGTGGCTGGAACACAATTACTGAATTTCTAACCACAACCCCCAACACTATTACTGAAACATGGAGTCACAATCCGGCCACTGGCTGGATCACACCTGAGCGACGACGACGAGGCTTAACAGAAGCGCAGCATTTCGCAGGAAGCCTGTCCGTCAGTTGTCTGCACTGTGCTCTCGCTCTTTGCTTTTTTTCTGCCTCGCTGCTTCTTCTTCCTGCACAACAGGCTCGGTGTCAAGCAGAGTGATCCCCCTCATCCTCCGTCTGTGATCTATACTGCACAGAGACTGGACACAATCTCTAAAAAGAGCTTTCAACCATCTTTCTTGCCGTGCATCTGTGTGCGTACGCATATTCTTCTCGCTGAAGGTAAATTATTTTTCTGCCAATATTTGGAATTGTGCTACTTGTTAGCGAGCCGCTGCTTCCGAAGCATTTTGTGAACTATGCGGCCTCCTGTGGTGCTTTGTTTTGCTTGGGCCTCATTTGTGTGTGTGTATGTGTGAGGGTAGCTCCTGCAGGAGTAACAGCGAACTGAGCCTGCGCTTCGCGACCGTGTGTGTCGGAGGCCACGCAGCGCCATGCTGCAGCGAGCACAGGTCACATGCTTCAAGGAAATCAATGCTGGGTCACTTATGGGGGGGAGGTTGAGGTCAAGGTTGTGTTTATGTGGACTCCCATTTCAGCCATCTCTGTCACTGCTCTGCAGCTCTGACTGAGAAGCAGGTCTCTAGGTGCTCTGAATCATTACAGAGGGCAAAGAGTGTTTCATTTCTATCACAATCTCCTTAATCTTTATCTGAATTAAAATAAACCAGATGTTTGTCCAACATCTTGTCTCATATCCGAGGTTTGGCGCGGCTTCGACTTCCGGTGCATCACTGAAATTGTGTCTGCATCGACACAATAGCCGGCTCTCCATCTGCAACACTACGAGCGCATTCTGCGGAAGCATCCACGGAGCTCATGAACATTTCTGACACGTGGTTATCCCAGCAGACACGGTAGCGAAATGGATTTTTCACAGATCTCGGAATGGAAATGACAAGGAGACAAATCAATTTTTTGTTTTGGTTTACGGCAGCAATTTTCTCCCTTTTTTCCAGTTATGACAGACGCCTTATGCCGTCTTCATGGCTGCATAGTCACGAGACTCTATTCACCAAGCTCTTGTCTTATAAAGTACAACACTTATACTATATTTATTATCAAGCTGTAAAAAACAAACCTGTGTCAGGAGAAAATCTAATTCAAAAAATTCCATAGAACTCAAAGCAACCCTGTCTGTAAAGGCTGTGAATATTCTCATTTTGTTTCTGTTTGGAAAGGAGTTGATGGCTGCTGACAGTTCTAGAAGTTATTGATTAGCTGAACCAGAAATCCGATGTTTTCTGGATCTTTGTTGCTAATCGCCATTTCTTGTGGCATTTCTGCACTGCACTTCCCAAATATCAGAGTAATGCCAACTACTGCAGAGTGCCTCTCTGCTGCAGTGAATCAACACAAAAGTTGAAAACTGTGCTGCAGAGAGGTTACTGCCGAGACCAACTTTGCAAACAGTTGCTACACACTGTACAGTCTCGTACTAAATTCAACAAAAAAATTTGAACCAGCAACAGATGCAACTAAAGACAGTCTCATGCCATGCGTTTCTGTCTGAAACCAAAATGAGTCAGAGAGATTAGTAGCAGAGCCTGACCCGAACGCAGCACGCGTTCTGTTTCCAAACCTGACCTGAGCTCAGCACAGTCACTGCAAGCAGAAGCACTTATTTTGTGTTAGTTTAATGTAGGTTACATGGCTAGATTTATTATTTATTATTATTTAAAACATATTACCAATTATTTGGCCGACGTGACCAAACCCAACCTCAATCACTGTCTGAACGCAGCTCAAACTGAGTAGCCTTCCTCTAATTTGAATGGTGATGCCTTTGTTTTGCTTTAAAAAAACCCTGATTAATAAAGAGCCACAGTGAGTACGACTCTTTATACAGAACTGAACAAAGCCACCGGATAATGTGTAACATCAACATCATAATCAGTGACATTAAGTGGTTTAAATGATCTGTGGGACTACAAATATGAGACAGGTGGAGGTTGTGAACTGGTTCCACACTCAGCCTTATCTTGAAAAAATGTGGAAATGCTCTGACTGACAAGGCCGATGTTGTTTCCTCAACCCCCAAATGGAAGAGCAAACACACAGCCGAGCTTAAGGAAGCACCAATGTGAGGACAAATGAGAAAAGCCGCGGCCTATCTTCTTTTGGCTGAGTGGCTCTGCACTGCCGTCTTTCTCTCTCACTCCGCTCGCCCCTCTTTCTTTATTAAAACGAAACACATGTAGGGTCGGGGCGTCCAAGTATGAAATTCAATTCTCATCCCCCAAACGGTGTTTTTATTAAAGCCGTTACTATCACGGTGTGCAGACGGGCCCGGCCGGCTCTGCTTGGCTCGGCCGCATGAGGAGAGGCAGGGGGAGAGATGGGGCGGGTACGGTGCGAACGAGGCAGTAAAGGATTGGGGCAGTCAGCGGCAGGGCGACAGAGGGGCTTAATTTGCCCAAAAGGCAGCTCAGCCTCTTATGCAATTTAACCAGGACGTGCTTGACTTGAGCTCGGGTTAGCGCCCCGGCACGGCCCGCTGCACAGAATCAATTGCACATTGGACGGAGAATTACGCCGCGGTCTTGTTTGCACCGAGTATATTATTTTTCCATCGCTGTGATAACACCGCCCTCAATTATGACATAACAGCTGCAAAGCCCTCATCAGCAGTGGTGTTCTGACTTAAAGAGAGCGCTCTGTCATTCACCGATGAGACGCCTGTTATTCATCCATTACGCAACGAAGCAGATAGACTGTACATGAGTGTGCTCTTTGACAACAAAGAAAATCAACACTGGCTTTTCGGTTTCATCTGCAGCAGATCTGATTTGTGATGTGGCGGACAAACAGGTAAAGAAAAAATATAATGTAGCGCTAAAATAGTTCTACATCAAACATTTATGTTGGGATGCAGAAGTATTTCTGATGGTTAAAATGACTGAATCCCACTGGCTCCATTACTGAGATTTAGCGTACATTAAGATATGTTATTATCTTGTTAAACACATTTTGGTTTGTTTACAAAGAAACAGAGCATGGTAAACAAACCTGCTAATCATCAGTATGATAACACTGATGTTTGTTTTGTGCTGACATTCGGCTCAAAGCAATTTCGTGCAGCCTGTAGTTTCGCCAACTTTAGCAAATCCAATAGAAACACTTCATGCTTTACTTGGACCTTCAGGGCACGGCCGTTTAGATTTCTAGCATATTTTGTGTGATTGTGTGTCAGGCATTCATCACTCAGCGGTGCTTTGTCAGAAGGCGAGCTGTGTGGACACTGATGGAGGCAGGTTCTATACTCCGGCCCGAAACTGCTCATCAGACGGTCCGAGAGCTTGAGACGGCTTCCTTGTCCTTTCCAACACCTGATGGGGGGTTTGTGTAAATTTCTGAGCCAGCGCTCACACTCACTCCGTGTCATAACGGACCATTTAACTTTTCTCCCCGCCCCTTTTTGGCGCTTGTCATGAGACCGAACGCAGTACCATGGATGTTCTCCTGGAGAGACCGCCTTTTTAAACAATATCTCCACAGTCAGCTTTTCACTCCGCCTTCCAGGCTGGCCAGTCACATTTCTGAAGTGGTTGGATGGCAGATCTTATGAACTCGCACAGACAGACTGCAAACTGGGCCTGAAGCGGCTGCTGGTTCTGCCGCTGCTCTGCTACCATACTACTTTCACCACAGAGCCGGTGTTGACAGTATTAGATCATCAAATCAAATCATCAACTGTAACAACTGGGGATTTTTCAGGGTTTTTCAGTTGTAACAGTAGTGATATGCACACATGGCACGCTACAAATTACCTCTGGTCATAGGTCATCAGTGGTCAATGTAATCAGTTCAAATTGAATTTATGACACTCTTCAGTCAGGGCTATCACTTCCAATCACAGTGTGTTTCTGTGTGTTGCGCTGTACAGTTCAGCTGGGAAGGTTGTATTTTAAAGCCAGAAATCAGAATTGTCAAACACTCAGCCAGCATTAGAGCTTTCTGCTCTGACTCTCCCTCTTCTCCTCCCCGACAGTAAATACACAGTTGGGGTCAGTTGACCCTGTCTGTGCCTCAGAGAAAACAATGCATTGTGGCTAAACTATTCTGACAGGCCTGCCCTTTTTACACACGATGAAGACGAAGAGAAGGGAGGGCAGGAGAGCTGGCTGGCTGGGTGGGTGGCTTGGTGGTGGTAGTGGTGGCGGGTCAGGGGGGTACGTAAGGGAGCAATGCAAACAAGTGAGGAGGAAGTCACGGAGAACAGGGAGGAGAGGAAGTGAGGAGACAAGGATGGGGGTCATAGGGGGTGGCTGTGTTGCTGGCTGATTAGATCAGAGGCTGCGTCATTGGTTGGCTGAACTCAAGGCTCGCCGGGTGACAGGCTGTACGGCTGACTGACTGGTTTGCTGGCCAACGGGCGTGTTTGTTGATTCGGCGGCCGGCTGCACGGCAGGCTGACTGGCTGACAGGGCTCTTGACGGGCGTAAAGGTTGGCTGGCTGCCTGCGTGGATGGCTAGCTGGCTGTCTGCGGATTCATTATTCATCCGCTGTATCTGATGATGTGGGTCAAGCTCAGTTCTGGCCAACTGGAGCTGCAGACAGCCAAACAAGTTCTGCGGTGTGCAAGGCCTTTATGCTACAGACTGCAGCATCAGCAGAATTCTAATATACTGTAGTTTACTATGCCCTATGTGTTTGTGTGTTCAGACACTCATTTAGGTTGAGAGGAGAGTGGAAGAGCAAGAGACGGGGATCGCATGGTCACAGCACGGCTTTGGAACCAGGACATGAAGACATGCAACACATGCGAGAGAGCTAGCCTAACTGTCCAAAAGTTTTTAAAAATGCACTTTTTAGCACACTATCTGGCAACCAGCCACCTGCAGGAGCTCCATATTTACCAATCAGACACAAGAGTGATATCAATCTCATCCAACTCCTGGATGATGACGGCCCTAAAGGAACAAATTCATCTTTTCAACTGGTATTTTTGTCACTTCAGTGGAGTTCACACTGAAATATGCATATCCTTTTTGCCTCCCCTGTCTATGTTGCTGCAATCAGACTACCAGCCATAGAAATGAAATACATGACAAGAGCTCAACACTGACTTCAGTACAGTGTGACAAACTAACTTTAAGCAGCGGTGGCGGTGAGCGGCTGACACACATTTTCCCTTCGGGGCTTCCTGGAGCTGTGTGTACTACAGAACCATACAGACCTACTGTATATACTATACTATGTACTTCAGAGACTATAGACTATAGACTTGACTGGGCTGACACGGGCCCTCCTATGGACTCACTGTCCCTCGACACTTCCTGCACATGCAGCCTGTGGACTGTGCAGAGACTGGCTGCTGTTTGGTTACAGCACACAACATTTAGTGCTCTCCTAGAGTTAATCATTGTTGTGTGATTAGATTCTTTTTGTCATCCACGGGTTGGAAGAGTTAAATATTCAGCACGACTCTTTCAGCTCCCATGCTGCATCTTGACGCTGGCAGAAATGACCTGACGATGACAAAAAGAATACCCGCTGCAGTTAGAGGACAGCACACCTGACATAGTGTTTTTTTCAACATGTTGAACTATTCCAATTAATCTAAGTACTCCATTAATGTCTGAAGTGACTATACACTTTGGCTACTGTGCTACTTTACATTTACATCTCATAGGCCATGTGTCTGTAAACTCTGCTGTATGTAGAAAACAAGGAAAAACAAGTAACAGACCCAGGAAAAAATACTTTGTAAATGTAAATCCCTTATTTTTGCTTGTTGTCAGAGTTACAAAGTCCAATACGTGGGCTGGAGTGCAGGGATGCAAGGAAATGTTTTTGAGTCAGGGAAATGTTAAAAATGTTACCTTGAGCAATTCAAACCACTCTGAGCCTTGTCTGTCTAAGTCAACTCCCTGGAGGAACTGTACGTTATTCTTACAAGTTGTGACTCAAAGAAGCAGGCTGCCCTCTTCTCCCTCATCTTCTCCTCCATCACTGTTTGTCTGGCTCTCTCTCTTCTTCTAGGCTCAGGATTTGAAAGATCAGAGCTTTGCTAAATAAAGCTGACAGGACAGCCTCCACTCAGTTTGCAGGGGACAGGGACTTTTTTGGTTGCTTTCACTTAAAGTGCAGATGAAGAGTGGGATAAATGCAGACACTGTGAGCTCAACCTGGGGATGGGTGATGAAGCAGTAATGCAAAGAGTCGCAATATAATTTTCCTCAATAAAGACATACTGTGGCAAGCACGTGTTGCCTCGGGTGCGGCGGCGCGTCGTTGTTTACAGACCCAGACAGGCTTGTAGTTGGAGCAGAGTACGAGAAATGAGCGATGCTGAAGAAGCGGTGCCTGCCACGTGCCTAGGAGGAAGAACTGGTGGACGAAAGAGCCGACTCAGCTTCAGTAATATGAATATATTTCAACTCCTTTCAGCCCGATAAATAACGGACCATCTGTTTCTTATCTTCAGGCACCTGTGCTTCCTGCCCCACCCTTTAAGCCTGCGATCACCACCAGCTCCTTGTCGGTTGATACTTTCATGTTCCTGTGTTTTCCCTGCATGTCTGCCTGGATTGGTCACCTGCCCGCTTGTCAACCAGCCTGTAAGCCGCATTTCATCTGTTAAAGCAACTTCACTTCATCAGAGTCTGCATCTGGGTCCTCCCTGCCTCTGTGCTGTTACCAGCAGCCGTGGCATTATAGCTTCCTTTCATTCACTCCGTCAGCCCTCACTTTACACCACAAAATGGATTTCCTTCACTTCCATCCTTCCTCTTTCCACCTTCACTTCATTTAATTCTGATGCCTGCCAGTGGAAGAAAGGACAATGTGCGGTAAAAAACAATGCTTTTTGAAAATTGTATTCTGCATGGAATTTCACTGGGGCGCTGTGCAACCTGAATGTAAATACTTAATGTCGAGGATTGTACTTCTTTGTCTGACCCGACTATCACTCCTGGCAGCAGCTCAGAATCTACCCTCTTTCTCCCAGTGCATTAATTCAAGATGAAGTGAGGAGGAACGACGAAGATTTCCCCGTGGCGAGATGGAGATGGCTGTGATTAACCCCAGAGAGATGCAGGAAGAGGAAGAACACAGGAGAGGAGAACAGGGGGTAGAACGGAGGGGTGATGGTGGAGAAGAAGGGCGAGCTGAAGAGGGTGAATGAAAAGGTGGAAGGGGGGGGGGTTGGATATGAACGTGGACAGTTGACTCAGCAGAGCTACATGTTGAATCCATCAAGCAGACATGCCTCAGTGGAACATTTTATGTTATTTTGTGTTCCTCAAAGGATGAATTGCTGTCATTTCAGTGATTTCCTGGTGGGGTTTTTTCCATCGTCACAACAAAATGAGACGTTCCCAGCAGCCTCAGCTGTACTTTGTGGGTAGGTCTAATAAACACATGGCCTGAGATGGTGAACACGGTAAACATTAGCTTCTGCTGTGCACCTACAAGGATGTGAGTTGCAACTCTGCAACTCCTCTATGCTGTGATAGACTCAAGCAGCCTATCACAGCATAGTTCTGAAGCCTCCATGTTTAGCGGCCATCGGCTCTGGACCCCTCAACTCCTTATAGTATAAATGCAGCCCAGCATCCGGTGGCCACTGGAGGAACAGTGTCTTGTCTGGGTTGGTGTGAAACATTTGAAAAGCCGAGTCGACTCAGTTGTAAAATTCAGAATGAGTTTTGGCTCTTCTGCTGCCTGCTGCCTGCTGCTGCTGCTGCGTTCACACAGCACCACCCTCGTGTTGTCGCTGCTGATGATAAACAACATTCTCTGCATGGAAACTGAACTGTTTTGCAAACAGAGACAATGTTTCCTGTTTCCTTTCCCCTTTCCTCCAAATGTTTCCTTGCCATCACACAGCCTGCAGCCTCTTCAATGCAGCCAAACATCAAGCAAGAGGATTTCACACTACTTCAACCAGAAAGACGCTTAGTGGGAATGAGAACCAGCATATTGTCTGATGCTAAAGAAATTACGGGCAGTGGTGGTTTCTTGGCTGAGACCGAGACTGAGAATAAATTTAGCAGTAATTGTTTCCAAGTGGGACTAACTCCTCACGATTTTTACGGCCACTGGTTTCCTTGATATGAGTGTATCGTAAGCAAGGCTCTGGACCTGCCTGTCAGCGCGAGAGTGCTCCGTCTCCCCCGTCTCCCATCCAGCTCCAGGAAAATGCCAGGTTGAGTTTTCAGCCTGAGTGCCTGGGATGTGCACTGTGCAACCATCAGTGTCAGCAGCGTACAGTACCTGAAGCAGCCCCCAGTCAAAACGCTGACAGGCCGGGGAGGTGGGAGATGTGAAGAGGAATCGACCTGCAGTCGAGCCGGCCGCTCAGTCAACACACATTAGGTGTACATAAATTACAGCAACAGTGCTTTTGCTGCGACATTTTTCTCCAATATTTCCTTCTTTCACTTGCATGATTGGCGGCCACATTGTGAAATATGTACTTGGATGTCAGCTAACCTTCAATTTTTCACCAGAGGCAAAAATATGACTTTATTGTAGCTCTGTTTGTTGAACAATGAAGGTCGTGGTCATTTTCAAACCAGGTCATTTAGTGTCTTTGCACAGAGGCTGATTTAGCTGCAGTCTAAATTTAGGAGCACGTTCTAAGAGTAAAACACAAGCCGTTAGAAATCATCACTAAATCATTTGCTCATAGATGGAGGACTTTTAATACCTTGAACCTGGGAAATATTTGGCTTCTGCTGTGACTCTACATCCGTCCGGATTTCTTTTTCCAGGAGTCAGTAGAAAAGATTGGCAACTGCTTATGAATTAAAAATGCGACAGGCTGACTAGCAGAGCAAAGTGCACCATTCTGTCAGTTCGCATTTACCAGCACTGGTTGATTTTGTTGTATACACTTTTCCTTCATGAAAATTCCCCTACAACTTGAGCCCGCGTCTCATAATCGAGAAAAATCGTGTGAAAAAGGCCTGAAACTCTAATGAACTGATCTGCCGTCACAGACGCTGGACTTGTTCCTCAGAGGGAGGGTTGCAGGGTCTGGTGTCTCCACGCCAATTCACCCTCCATGGAGTCATGTTCTTGTCAATCTGTGGCCGTCTGCTGCTCCAGGAGATAACTGAGCTTTTTCCTCAGGTTTCTCAGCCCAGCCTCGCTGGTGGAAAAAGCACATCGAAGCATTCCCCCCCTCTTCCCCATTAAAACCTGCGTCCGACGACAGTTTCTGCAGATGCAGTGAATTTCTATCCTTCTGCTGTTCCTCATCTTTGTCCTTCCAAAAACAGTAAATCATTAAAGGTTTAGCCTGGCTTTAAACACACTCTCTCCCTTTTTTCCGCTCTCTCTCTCACTCTCCCACTCCCACTTATCCTCCCTCTTTCCTTCTTTCCTGTGCTTTCGCCTTCACAACTTTGCCTCCTTCTCCTGAAACAATAATAACGAGCTTAGCGATGCAGCTCGCTGACCGGCTCATACGCCAGAAGGAACTGAATCCCACAGCTCAACACCAACAGATAATCCTCTCCGCAAAGCCAGCCTCCCCCTTCTGGAACAGTGCTCTCATTTACACCAGAGTGACCCTCAACTTAACGCAGGAGAAGGCTGAGGGAAGGGAGCGATGGAGGGAAAGACACAGAGACAGGCTGAGAAGGAGTTTTTAGAGACAGGAAGTCTGAGAATATGCCAAAAGAAAACTTTCTAACTTCTCGGTCATGTCTGGTATTTTTCCTCCATGCTGTAAACTAACAGAAAAAGCCCCAGTTCTAAGGCTAACATGGCTGTCAGTGCCCTCTGCCAACCACACTATTAGCCATCCAGGAATTGGACAAGTCAGAGGATTAAAAGTCATACACAGAGGGGGAAAAACACACACACACACAACACACCATGAGACACAAGGACACTGGAAACCTTGAAGCTCTGCTTCCAGCCTCAACCTCTGTCGACTGCCAAGACAAACACCACAGCAGCTGCAAGGCCCAGACCAGAGGATGCACTATTAGGCTGCTCTTCAAAGCTGTAACCACGAGCCGGACTTGGTCAGATCACATCAGGCAACACACACACACACACACAGGCACAGACAAGCCTGGTGGTGAGGTTTTGTTGAGGATTTTTAAAATCAAAATTTGCAAAAAGTGTCCAAAGGCAGTGCAGACGCTAAGTGCGTTCTTAGTGACACATAAGGACATGCACGCAGTGTAAAGTGACATATGAATCAAACAACCAGCAAACATCAAGCTCATTCAAGATGAACTGGGGCTCATCTGGAAAGTGGAGCAACAGCCATGCCAGGTCCATAGGTTGCCTGTGGAATCATGGCCGTGTTTTATTTCTCATCCAGCTGTTAAGATGACCTGTTTTGCATACAAATTACATGAATAATATCTAAAAAAAATTATTGATATCAAAATGTCACCAAACTGAGAGATCAGTACATACACACATGCCACCCACATATATAAATGCACACGCATGCACACAACGTGCTATAATGCTCTCCCTCACTCCTCAATCCCAGCTCTGGGCATTGAGCTGGTTTTGTCACAAACCTGGCAACCCTTCTGGATGGAAACAGACAGGGGCAGCAGGAGCAGTGATAAGGAAGGTGCAGTTAAGATGGACACCACAGCCTTCCCAATCTGTACAGGCTGCCTCCAATTATTTTAATTGTGTAACTCTGTAGAGGCAAGGACATCTACTACCATTCTATTCAGGCAGTCTGTGATCTCTGCTTGTGGTTTACCTAAGTGTGACCTGAATTCTCATGTCGCAGGTGCACCATCATGTAGTCTGCCACTGTACATAAATCAGCACAACAGTACGTCCCTCTCAAAATACATCAATAAATTCAAAACCCCAGTGGAAATACATTAGCAGAGGAAACAAATACAAGACAATAGCTATCATTAACAATATGAGTTTCCAGATAAAGATCCTTCACATCCTACTTAATAAAAGGTTTTTCATGTTGTTTCATTCCTCACGTATTAAACCAGTTATGCTCATGGGTAGCAACCCTGGCAGATACAAAATAAAAAATTAATCATTGACCCGGCAAGCACTTTTTTCTGATAATAGAATAAAACACAAAAATGCTAAATCTGATCAAAAAACTCAAAATCTCTCCAATTAAACCCTCACATTGCAGAGCCAACATCTAAACCAATCAGCTGTTAGATCACGTGGCTACCATTGGCAACACACCAAGTAGTTCACTGCGCAGAGATGGCAGCTGCTCGATTCTGTGCAGGCGTGACTCACCCCCAACAACCCTATCACACCCTCTATGTCCAAAAATGGCAAAAAAAACAACGTTTTTTTTGTATAAGTTCAGTTCAGTTCTTGTTCAGTATGCACTGGGTCTGCACTTGTACATATTGCTTGGGGGAAATAGCAATGGTCTGCCAACTCAATTTCAGCTATTAAAATAGAAGCAATACAGCCTGGTATACAGTACATATATATAAATCACTCTACTGTCTCTCTACAAAAATAAGACACTAGAAGCCTGAAAACAAGTTCTAAATTTTCCTTATCCTTGTTTTTTCCTCGACAGCCTCTGCACATTTAATGTAGCTGCTCAGTGCTCGGTCACTCCTCAGTAAGTTTTGTATGGTGTTAAAAACACGCAGTTGTTATGGTGGCTCCTTAACTTGTGTCCTGGCCTGAAGATGTCTTCCTTTGATTCAGGTAAAGCACTTTTTCTCCCCACTTCTGTCCAAACTCCCGTCACCATTCTCCTCTAGCAGCTCCGACTTCAGCTATGCACCAATGTCAAAGGGGAAATCAATGACACACAGGTCTGAGCGCACAAGCTGTTAAAAACGGCTCAAAATTTTAACCCGGATGGCGGCAAGTGCGCTGTGTGCGCTGTCATTGATTAGGGTGTGGCTGGATCACGTCTTTAAGGGACAGCGACAGAAGTTTCTTATGGGAAATTCAGTGTCATTTTACCCTCGGTATCATGTTGCATATTGGTCACGTGAAGTGATCAATATCTCATTTAAAGAGCAGGAATGCATGTCAGTGTATTTGGAGACATTTTGACATGCTGCTAACACGTCAGAGCTTTGAGCCAGAGCCTCTATAGGAATGTAATGTTAACTTTTCCTGTTTGAAAATTAGAAAAGTGCAAAATGAGTGCAAAAGAGATGCTAAATGACCAAAGAGAGACAAAAATAACAAACACAAAATGACCACAAACACATGTAAAATAACTGCTGCTTCTTGTAAAAAAAAAATCACAAAGAACTGCAATTCATCATGAAATTAATGATGGCTGAATTCCACTTATCTGCTTTGGTTTAGATTCCTTGCTAGTGTCCAAAATCACTCCTTACGTATGGCATAATATTCACTGTGTTGTAATCCTAACTAGTCAAACAGTCCGTTTACTGCCTACTTTTCAGCTAAGAATCCCACAATGCAATGCTCAGAATTCAAACTGAGTAGTGTGACCTGAAATGCTTCTCCCCCTCAGCTGCTAATAAGTCTGCTCTGAATGACAGGACATGAATGAAGGCATTGTATAGGTTGGCTCACTGTCACACTGTCATGACTTACACTTGAATGGAACTGAGCCATCCTAAGCATTATTAATACCACCTCCCGCTGTGACACATCATTCAGTCAGTAACTGAAGGACGGAAATGTCCGATAAAGTCTTAAAATTAAGATCATGAAAATTTCTGGTTTTAAACTGTAGTAAACACATGCTTCAAGCACTGTTTGCATCTTTAAAGTTAAACGATGATCCTCAGAGTAACTTAAAATAACTGGAAACAAAAAGGTGCCATAATGAGGTGAATGGCAGCAATTGTGTCATCTTATTTGAAACATGTAAACAGGACCTACCTATCAAACCAGTGGAATCTTCGAGTGTGATCTTATTTCAGGAAACATTTAACACTTTTAAGTTTTTCACACACACACACACACACACACACACACCACCAAAAAATAGATATAAATGATGTTCACTGACTCATTGGTATTAATAACTCTTATCAAATCCCCTGCAGATATGGAATGCTGTTGGCTTGGAAAACCCTGGCTCGCCTTTTCTCTATAAAGTAATTATCCATTGAATTTTCATTTGTATTTTTTCCCTTTTTAGTGGTCTACTTTGCCGTTTATTCACTGATTACAGAAAACAGAAAACTAAGTTGCCAGTACTGTGAAGCCTTGAGCTTCTCTGGTTTGATTTTGTAGAGAAAATAAGCCTGGGTCATACTCATTATCATTTGTGAGGAAAATTGCTTTCAAAAATTAACATTTTCTATTTGTGCCGTTGTATTTTCTTCACATGCTGTGGACTTTGCCTGCCATTGAGAATTAATTAGACTTTTCACAAGTGCCATCTTTGTAACTGCAGCTACAATGAATCACAGGAAAACATCACCTTTCGACAAGGAGGAGAACACAAATGAATTCATTTGCTTCTTTGTTAACAGAGTTGAGTTTGCATGAAACATTAAGGTTGTAACAAGTAAACTGAATTTGTCGTGTGTTTTCCTCCATGGTAATCAGATAGGTGGTGAGCCCATATTCATATTTCTTATCAACAACTTGTGTATCTCAGGTAAACAGCAGACACTACTGTGAAGCAGCTCAGACTGCCACCCAAAGTAAAACTGTACATATACATCAAAGAGCATCTGACTGCAACATGCATGCACACAACCCTCTACACAGCTCCCTGTTTTCTCATCTCTCTGTTTTCTCAGCCGCTTACTCCATGGAGACAAAGGGTTGCTCTCTTTCACACACACAAAAATACACAGGATTTTGAAGGAACGAGTCCCAGGAATGGCTGTGTGTCCTCACCTGTCAATCAAGCTTCCATTAGTGGCTACTTAACTGGGTGGCTTTAGGTCCACTACTATAGATGTGGATGGGGGGTGACAGCACTGTTTTTCCTCCTCTATGTATACATTACCCATCTGTGTGCGTCATGTAGCGTGTATTGCATCTGTCTTAAACCTCACCATGGCCACACACACACCCACAAACACAGAAAGACAGGCTCACTTGTGCCGTACGCCGGTGACCGTGTTTGACGCAAACAAGTAGAAAGAGGATGAGACATTTTTATAATTTTCTCATGTGTTCTGTGTGTGTTTTGTGTGTGTATGTGTATGTGTGTGTGTTTGGACACATTACGTTACCCAGAGCGACGGTGGTGTCCTGCAGGATTTAAATTTTATGTAAAAATGCAATCTCACTTTGTGGATTTGGAGCATTTAAAGTGTTTGTGAGTGCGTGTGTGTCCCTTGTCCCCCCCTGGAGGCAGGTCGTCATGAATCATGTCAGAGCAAATCTGCTGTTAAAAGGAGCCCTCTGCACTGAATAGAAAGCCTCATACACACACACACACACACACACACACACAGTGGCGTGTAGCCAGCAGTAGTGAATCACAGCGGTCATCACTTGGTGTTTCATATGCGGAGCATGACAGACACACACATTAGTTGAGCAGTGCTGTGTAGCCGGCATCTGTCCTTTTCTCCTCTGCACATCCTCTTTTTTTCTTTCTACTTCCTTTTTTTTGCATTTACTTTCTAATGCACCTCCTTTTCCTTCCTCTGCCCACCCATGCTGTCCTTACCTCCCAGCCTCTCAACTGCACCTCTGTTCAGTCCTCTGCACATCCAGTCTTTTATCCTGCACCTCCTTTTTCTGAACCTCACTTACTTTCCTCTGTGCCTCCTTGTCTTCTCTCTGGACCTTATTCTATTTCTTCTGAACCTCTCTTCCTTCCCCCTGCATGCACTTATACTTCACATTTTTTGTTTCTTCTTTTTCTCTCCTTCTCTTTCTCCTCCTTTCCTATATATTTTAAACTCTAAGTTCTTCTCTGGACTTTCTTGCTGTTATCCTGCACCCCCTTTCTTTACTTTCTTGTTTTCCTCTTCCTCTCTCTTTTTGCTTCTCTTGTCAGATGCTCCTGTCACCTTTACTTCTATTCTGCACCATCCTTCTGTTCTCTTGCACCTCCCTCTTTCTCCTCTGCACTTCCTTTTCACTCCAGACCTGTTTTTCCTGCATCTCGTGACCTGTCTTCTATTACATTTCTCCTTTCCTGCTGTCTTCCCCATCCATCTGTTCTCCTGCACACCGTTCCTCTGTACCTCATCTTGTCTTTTCAGCATTTCCCCTCTTCTAACCTCCATTCCTTTCATACTTCTTTCCCTTTTCCCTCAACTTCTCCCCTTTTGCCCTCCATTTCCAATGTTTTGTGTTCTTTTTTGTGCCATCTTTCAGTTCTCTGCATCTCCTTCCCTCTCCTTTTTCATTTTCATTTTCTTCTCCACCTCACTCCCTCTTCTATCTCTCCTTCTTCTGCTCACTCTTCACCTCACCATCTCTCTGCAATTCTCTCCTTCTCCCTTTTCATCTTTCCCTCTCTCCTCCATTACCTCTTCCCCTCCTCCACTCTATCCTCGCCTCCTTTGGCAGCCCTAGGCATTATTTCAGTGCCTATTCGGTCAGTATGAATAATGTGTAGAGGAACGGCCAATCAGTAATGAGGGATGGGATCAGCTCCCACTACACAGAGATGCTCAGAGGTTAAAATAATAAATATTACAAGTGTGGTTTAAAAAATTCAAAATAGATTAATTTGTAGTTGAAAGTCATACTCTAAGTAATTTCACCATGTAATTATCTGCCTGTTGCTTCTCAGATGCTGCATGTGGATGTGTTATAGGTTTTGAATGCATTATAATGTCTGTTAATCAGGGCAAATCCTTAAATTAAATACTGTCATTTCTCTCTTTGTCCTAACTGTTCATTTGGATTTTTTAACCTTGAATGCTTCTGAAGAGAAAAAAGTATAGAAGCACGGCTCAGTGAGCATTACACTGTGAGGCACAGCATGATGTTTGCGGGTATGCGTGTGTAAACTGAAGCCAAGGCTGCCATCTATCGTTTCCCACAAGATCTCACCCTTTGTATGTGTGTGTGTGTGTGTGTGTGTGTGTGTGTGTGTGTGTGTGTGAATCAAACTGGTTTCCAGTGTAGAGTCACACAGACAGAGCTACACCCGTGTCATTCAGCTTTCTTTTTAAACACATCCATCCTACACAGTGCAGTAAACCACTGAATGTACAACTAAAGAAGTCTGTCGTTCTGCTTTCTCATAAAAATGTCATGTGGCTGTCTTGCATTATGGTATATTGATGCTGTTACTCATTTTCCTTGAAGGATTCTTAATTGAGACATAAGGAAGTGTTGTGTACGGTTCCAATAGTGCCTTTACTCTTCGGTTCTGGCAGACTGACAATAAAGCCTGACATTTGCTGGTGTTTTTTTTACACTGTTACAACTGTTCTCCTCCACACTGAAACTATGCTGAGTGGAAAATCCATTTTTCATGTTTTGTTGTTGTTGTTTTGTTGCACTTTTAAATTTAAACTTAGTCAAACTAATATTGATTTTACAATTCAAATATTTATAAATCCCTCTCTGTTCTCTTATACCTTCATGACAGCGGTGGATCTGATGTGTGAAAGCAGTAATGATCAGAGATTTGAATGGACATATTAAATATGTTGAAAATGTCTGAATATATTACATACCAAATGAAATGTTCAATAATTCAACCACAGGCTGGACCAAGAACTTTTACACATTATATTTTGGCTGTGGCCCAATCCAACATGCACAACTACATGGCAAAAAAAACTTTGTACTGTTATTGCTCAGATTCTGCAATATGATGTTTGGCAAGTCTGAGCCTCTGAGTCCAAAACCAATATATTTCTTTACTTCTGACTCAATAATGTTCTCCAGGAGAAAACTGCATTCCTTCGACGTGTCTTGAAGCTAGAAAAATTATCTGGTTAGTTTTGCTTCAATTTTGCAGGATTATGTGATGGGCTTAGCTGTAAGAAGTTGCAGCAGACTAATGGAAGAGTTCTCTCCTGATGTATGTTCTCAGCTTTAAAATGAAAAAAACTACCAATGTAGAAGCAGTTATTCCACTGATGTACAGTTTTCTTATTACCACAGAGGTTGATGTTGCTCTATGTTTGAATCCTTGATGATACAATAGGTAAGCTAAAGTATTTCAAAGGCAATATAAATTTTGATATAACATGTTTTACTTTTTTTCTCTTGGGAGATTTTTTTCAGAAAATAAGATTAACAGAAATGCAGAAGTCTTACCAAATTTGCATTTACCATACTGACTTTATGAGTTATGCACAATAAATCTGTTTTTCACATATCAACAAACAAAAAAAAATGCTCATTAGCCAGTTGGGAAAGTTTGTCTGGTGTCTATGGCTTGGAACATATAATTTTTTATTTCTCCAGTCGTGTTTTAGACCTCTGTTACCTACTGGCATGTTACCATGGCAACCTCTAGTTAGGCTTGAAAATCTTACAAGGTTTTGATAAAACTTAGCCCCAATTAAGTCAGCCCCCACAAATTTAGAAGGCCAGAGTGTTAATCGCAGAGCCATTCTTCCCAGAGGGCGTCTTACACCAGAAATCTAATTTGGCATATTTGTGTGAAATGGGACTTTAACAAAGCAAAGCCTAACATGATTAACTGTTTGACTATATCAAGGCAAAATGTGAAATATTTATCCATACCTAAAGCTGTGTGTGTGTGTGTGTGTGTGTGCTGTCTAAGCCCTTCCCCAGTGCAAACAGACAAATAGAGAGAATATATAAACCCTATACACACACTCACAAGCTCTCCCACCCACTTACACACAATCACACCTAAACCTCCCTTTCAATCACACCTACAGAGACACATATACAGAAGATTTTTGGACACAAGGTATACATAAAACACCAAAACAAGCAAACACACAAAAAATGTTGAAAGAAAAAAAAAAACCCAAAACCTGGGGATTGACTGAAAAAGAGAAGCAGGGGTGTTTTTCTTGTTGGTGTTGTGTCAAGTGCTTGTCTGGAGACCACAGGGGGAGGGAAACCAGACACTCTGTCATACATCATTAAATAGGGCTTGGTTTGAAAGCTGTGGATATGGCAATATAAAAAATGCAGTCTTGTTATAATTGGGTAAATAATGACATGTCCAGGGGACAGTTTGAGGGAGCATGAGACTGGCTGGTAGCAAATAAATAGATGTTTTGGCTCCTGGCTCCTTGTTAATAATGGATTTTTTTATTTATTTATTTATTTTTTTGGTGCAGGTAAGCAGAGACGATATTCCACTATCCTCTTGATAAATTTAACCCTGTCATTCAAGTTATCATACAGAATATTAACTAGGGTTAGGCTACATGCAGCAGTAGATGAAAATTAAAATCGTATAATCATAATCATAAATAATTCTGAGATGATAGTCTATTGCTACATATTTTGCTTTTCAAAAGAGACAAGTTTTATCCAAGTTAAACCCTAACTTATTAGCATCCAGAAACTTAAGCTCCCATGGAGGTTTACCAGCAAGGCACTGTGTATCTTGTTTCTGATTTTTTCCAGAACCATTATGTTCACTCTCGTTTTAGGTCACTTTGCAACTTTATAATTATGATCTCAGCTGTCTAAAAATGTCCACACTGATCTGCCAGATGTTATTACAGACAAGCATTTCTGAAACCACTCTTGCAGCTTGACTAGCCTCTTGTGTTGAGCTATGAGACTTGACCTATGAGGGTATAGGGCTTGTTAGAGATGCTAAATTGAGAGCTATTAAAAATATTTAATTACACTCTTAATTATTACTATCACTGTCCATATATCAACACGTGAAGTGAACTTGCTGTTGAGTAAGTTTACATTCCCAGCCATGATTTTTGTAGTAATTTGCCTTGTTATAAATGTTAATGAGACTTTTAATGATGCCGTTTAACTTTGGCTCTCTGTGAGGTGATAATGAGTCAGTGTTGTGTTTAAAGCTTAGAATAAAAATAGTCAGTTGTTTCAAAGAGAAGTGAATTATGTTGGTTAGATGATGTGCACTGTGCATGTCCATTTCAGCTGTCGCCAACATTCAGTCCATCACTTTTTCAGAAGAATTCATTGCTAGGCTCATTTCAAGGTTTCTGTTGCTGACTGATTCAATTCAACTGCGTGGCTGCTGTTGGTAACGGGTAATATATCAGACTTTTTTTTCCTCCGCCTCAGCACCTTTTACTGCACGGTTTGTAAGCAACATGTTACATGGAGTCCTGGGGCAGGAGTTAATTCAGGGTTTTAAACATGAACACATTTGACAGAGCTCACTGTGAAGGGGAGGGCCAGAGAAGCTGAAGACATGTTTTAGGATCAAAGGTAACATCATTAAAACTGTGGGGATCAAACCTTAGATCCTGTGTCCATAATGAGAGCTGTGTCTATCATCATGTATCCCTTGGATTCATTTTTGCAGCTCTAATATAGTTTTTCAGCCCTTTATTACTAACGCTGTCTTTTCATTTCACACCTGCTTTCTGTTCCTCGTTCAGAAAGGCTGCCATCATTGAAGGCCTTCTATTTCTCCTCCATGAGAAGACTTAGTGATCTAGGGACATTTGGAAATACATTCACTGAGTTGTTAGGCATGAATTTATCAGTGTAAAGTGACACCCATGAGCTGAACATCTCTGAGGTCATCAATATCACTGCAAGTTTTCATTTCTTTTTTCTGAGTTTGGATAGTCCGCACAGCCCTGGAGAGTCATAGCGGAATCATCGGGCCATGTCTGAACATCTTCAGCAGAGTGCAACTCAACAAAGTGCTTGCCTTTGTGATTGGCCGTCTCCAGTGAATGCAGGGTCCCGGACGCAGCGCAAGCCTCTCTGCCAGAAACATTGCACGACTCAAGGGTTTTGCTGTGAGTAGTGGGGTGAGACACACAATGATGGAAATTTGACATTGAGTATTTGTTAGTCCACATAATGGGGATCGGACATGTGGACTGAGCTGTCTGTGCTACTTAAAAAAATTCTGCAGTAAGCATCATAATATATCAAAACAAATAACAGGGCGATTTCTGAGGCATAACTATGGGGCAGAAAGACAGCAGCGCTACATCTCGGGTCCAACCTAATAAGACCTCCATCAAGAGAATGTGAGTATTTTAATGCCTTCATTAATGTAGAGACAAGGCCCGTCTTCTATTGATCTGCCAGTAATCCATATGTCACAGTGCATGAGTAAATGTCTGCCGAACCTTTCAATTATTACGTCTGAGTCCCTCTCACCCGAGCACACAGCATCTCACTGAAACGAATGCATTTGTAAATGTTTGATTGCAATGCACATAAGCCTTTTAATCCCTTCCCTGAACTTAACCCTTCCAGCACTGCTCCCTAGCTTTGCAGGAAATCCCAACTGAAAAGCAGTTAACAGAAACGCACATGGCACCACATTACACTGAAACTTGATCAACTTTTGATAAGACAACATCTGCCAAGATGGGATGCATGATTAAACTTTATTTCATGATTCATTTTGAAATTATTATCATTAATACATTTTTCATATTTTTCAGCTCTGTTGTTTTCTCTGTTGTTGCCCCGCACAGGTATTTTCACTTATTCTTATTGGACCTCTGCTCAGACTGAAGCTGGGAGGCACTATGCTGCACTATGAATTCTGTGCAATAACAGACAAAGGTAAAAGTTTTCTGGATACATCCATGCACTCAAGAGAAGAGAGGCCTTCCTCAGAACAGAGGTTTGAACTCTCGTTCTTGGGAGTTTTAAATTAGCGAGTTAAAATACTGGGGGATGGAACGGAAAGGAGGATGCAGGTCCATTTACAGATTCTCCTGGGGAAAAAAAAAAAAATGTCATCATCATCAGCTTTTGTGTTGATGATGCTGAATAGATTATGGACAAGATTGTTGTTTTCAGATCCACCGTAACAATAACAGCTTGCTTTTACCTAATATCTACATGCATACAAAAAAGGACACTCGACCGGGCCAGCACTTATTCAATGGCTGATGATTTGTTAGCAAAGATTGATAAATGGAAACTAGAAGGAGCAGTTATGATACAATGTAATAATCCATCATAAAATCAGGACATAGTTTAACAGGAAGATGGCTTTGCACAAAAGTTGCTACTCCCCCACCATGCATATTTCTGTGCCTCCTACAGGGGGGAGAAACCATGACCCACTAACTCTGGAGTTCTGAATAGATGAATCTAAATGAGTTTCAGATACCGCTAATGTATGAATGGAATTAACAAGCACCGGATTATTCAAGTTGTATATCTTGTGAAATTACCAAGATTGTGATCAATGTCATTATTTGAGATGAGAGGTTTCTTGGTCATTAAGTCAGGCAAACTTTTGTGTTTGTCACACCTCAGCACTGCAAAAATCACGCCTCCCCCAGGCAGCACTCAGACTGAGGTCTACTACTCTTCTTGATAAGGTCAGAGAAGACCTGATGTAAATCCATATTCCTGTTTGGCTGTGATTGTGGGCCTATCATGTGCTTGTCCTTGTAGAAGTTTTACGGCAATCTGTCTCAGCCTGCTTTCATCAAACTTCCCCACTGTGTTGGCCCATTCTATTTGAATATCCTTTCATGCCCATTTTGTTACCAAGTATTACTTTAGTTTCTGACATTTATCTTTTAAACCTAAAAAAACACTGTTAAGCCAGGTAGAAGGTTTCTGTGTTATTGCCACACGAGGAGAGGAGAATGGCTCACAGGTGGCTGGAGCGGCGAGTATGGCTGGTTGAGAACTGCTTGGCGGGCGGGTTGCGGCTGTGGTCTTGATGCGTAGGTCCAGAGAAGTATGGGGGAGTCTGGTGACAGGTTGGAGATTCTGGAGAGCAATGAGCGGAGAGATAAAGGTAAGTTCACTGGTAAGCAAAACACAAAAGTACATGAGCATAACAAGAGTAATGGTCTGAGCTCTCACTACTTAGCTGACTGAACACGCTGGCGAGGAATGAATGACCAGGGTTCTTGTACTCTGGAGAGATGGTTATGGAGGCTTGCCAGAAGACAGGTGAGAGAAGCTGTGGCCAGAGCACACACACACACACACACTGCAGGAGGATGAGTCACAGAAGGTGAGCGAGGGAGGCAGAATTCAGGGGCCACAGGGATGCCAATAAGTATCAACAGGGGCAAAATAGAGAGAGTTCAGATGTGACTGTGACCATTATTCCTCTGTGACTGATTTTCCAAATAGTCCATCTTTTTCTCAATCCCATCAAGGAGCTCAACAGTTTACCAGATCCCCCTCCAAATATGTCTGTACTTAAGGGAGCATAGTGTCAGAAAACAGAGATGCACCACAGTTTCCAGTACAGTTGAGTAGACCTCAACTGTACTGTACTGAATTTTAAAAGAAAAACAACAACAAAAAATCTGTTCATAATCTCTCTTTGGAAAATGCATCCACCGCTAGGTAATCCCCAAGCATCTTTTTAAAAAATGCAAAAAAATATGAGTGAAAAAGATGGACGTCGGTGTTGAACATCCTGTGTTACTCACAATGGCATATGGTTTCCATGACAACCAGCACATGAGCCTTGAATGAGCCTTGAATGCAACATTTTTTTCTCATCAGTTATGATTACAGTGGCTTGTACGTTGCTTGTAAATTATTCAAATGACAACTAAACAATAGTAAAGTGCAGACAAATTTCAGTATAAATGTTCAGAGACTGGAGAATCAAGTTTAATGGTATATATCAGTATAATTGGATGCATTACATCGCACAATAGGTAATCCAGTCATACCACAACCCCACTGAGTGTTATTAGTATTGAAGTATTTTAAATCCAATTTAACATATGATGAACTTAGGAAATGTATTGCCATTTACTGTGATATATGAAGCTTGTATTTAGCTTGATTTTTAAGCATGTGAGGGAGAATAACTGAAGTAAGGTGAAGTCAGGTGACACTCTTCTTCCAATGATAGTGAATCACTGTGGTCAGTCTTCACCTAAAGTACCGGCTCATGTTACTAATGACCACGTACGTCAGGCTTTATTTACGACACCACCTATTCTTCCTTTATGCTTCTTCTTTAGTTACGAGGTGCTCGATCCCTCTTTTCACCCATGTCCGCACATACGCCCACAGGCACGTGCACATAATGACATGACGCAACTCAAAGTAAGAGGCTGCTCTATAATGAGGTGTGTTCTGTAGGGGTCATCATGGCAGACACAAATCCAGTTCATTTCTCGCTTTCGTTATCAGACTCAGTGCTGCGGTACGATTATTCCTGTGATATGTGATCATAAATATGTAAAACATCCACACCTTTATATGCCAATGTGCACACACATATAAGAACATCACATAATGTCACATAGCCTTAGAACCTTGCTATTTGTGGAAGCTATGTTCACACACATGAAAATAGGTAACATCTTTGACAAACACACTGATTTCTGTAAGACAGTATATACTGTATGTATTTCCATTTCAAAAAGTTTAAATAATCAGAATTTCAGAGCATATGATTATTTATTCTTAAAGATTCCTTATAACCAGTTATAGTATTGAAATGCATACATACTCTTTTTTGCAACATTTGGCCCCCATGGAAATAATCCCTTAGCCCAGAAATAGTCAGCAGGAAGAGATTTGTCCTGTTAAGGCTGGTGGACAGCATATCCGTCATTTGCCCCTTTGCTTCCCTACCTAAAAAACTGCATATAATAAGGAGCCAGCGAGTCCGAATTTTTTTTTTATCCTTTTTTTGCCTAACAAGGTGGATGCCATTTAATGTGAGCCAGCTGACAGCAGCTGTTAGAGAAAACATTTTGACAGCAGGTGAGCGGTTGTCAGTTTGTTAAAATTTAACAAGGATAGCGGACGGAGGATGGGTCCCTTCGTCAGTCTGTCTGTCACAGGCATCATCTCGGGGGCCGCTGATCAGATTCTGATAGCCTTGCTGCATTATTTCTCTTCATGCTCTTGAAAGAAGGAGTTCCATTCATAGTCTTACTCACTTTTGCTTTTGTGAGATTGAGGCGAGGCTTAGAAATCTCATGTCTGTACGTTAAACACAGAGCTGGAGTCAGGACATGATTAACCTATCTTAGCTTAAACACGGCCAGCCTGTCTCAGTCCAGAGTTCATAAAACTGTCTTGCAATGCTTCTAAAGCTGTCATATGCTATTGTAACCAGTGCATAAACATAATGTCAGGTCCTCTGCTCCTGCCTAGCTGGAAGCCTCTCTCTCCCCCTCCCATTCCCCTCTGTTTGTGCTTGATTGCAGGAGTTTGGTCACCAGCTGCCAGTCATTGTCCTAGTCAAGCTCAGCTATAAATACCTGGTTCCTACCTCACACTCTGCCTGATTGCAGACTCAGATCCCTCCCCACAACCAATCCTTCCTTGCAAGTTATTTGCTAAATAAATAAATTGCCTTGTCCAACCAGCCTCCTTCCTCTGCCTTGCTTTTTGGGCTCACCACCAGTTGTAACACATAAATGTAGAAACAACTATTTGAGATGGAATCTTTATCTGAAAGAAATCTGGTCACAGTCACTGTGTGCAGCTCACAGTGACGTTGGCAGGTTTGGTACCAGTGCGTCTGAACACAGACCCAGTTTAAACTGGTGTGTGATCATTGCATCTGGCAGCTAACTCTATAGCCACATAAACTGCACAGGAGGTGTTGAGCAGGTTGATAAATTACCGTTTGTCAAGAAGTAGTTCCAGCACGTTAAATCACGTCATTGTGATCATGTTAGCATGCTACTGGTGTGCCTTCATGCCTCACAGATCTGCTAGCATAGCTGAAGATTACATTTTTAAAGCCCCATGCCAACAAACACACAGACACACACTGTCACCACCATTTTAGCTCCATGGAATCTTCACTATAGGAGTCCTTTGTGCCTAAGAAAGAGTAATGACAATGGGTAGATAAAGGGAAGTCACCACATTAAACAGCATTAAGCCACTCAGTACCAGGCGCATTACTGAGAGAGAAAGAGGGGATGAAGAAACGGATGAGAGCATAGGGAAAATGACAGTGCAGCCCAGAGAAAAGAGTGAGGCAGTGATAAATCGGAGGACTAATCCGGGCTACTACAGAGGGATTAAATTGTTCTCTCGCTGCACGTTCGCCTGCTCCGTCAGACCGCAGAGGTTAAGCAGACCATTCTCCCCCCTGTACTGTTTTTCTTCTTTTGTCTCATCCCCTCATCCACCTTCTGTCCTTTTCTCATCCCTCTAATGACATTAGAGAGGTGGAAGTCTTTAATCGGGGGAGTAATGTCGTGAGGAAAGCCTCTGCAGACACACACTCACATTGACATACAGCGTACGAGTGTTGAGCAGATGGAGTGTCTGTTTTTCTGATAATCTGATGGAGGGAAGCGATAAGAGACTAAGAGATTGATTTCCCTTGTGGTGGATGTGTATAAGTGTGTATGCATGTGTTACATATTTGTGTGTGTGTGAGGATATCATCTTGTATCCAAATCAAAAACACATTTTCAAAATGATTCCTTTTATAGCATTTGATCTTACAAAGCATAGATTTTGGGTTAATATTTCCAGCATCATAATTGGGATCAGACCACCGTGTGTAGACAACTGTGTTTGATGGGGGAGTGCTACACTTTGTGTCACATAGCATGTGTGTAATCTGGTAGTAAATATTTCAAGGATAATTCTGGCTCGGTTAACGATGTCATTTTCCAACTTTCGTTCATCACGCTCACTGAATTTCCACTGGTAATTATAATAATGATTTTCTCACTGAGTTAACTGCTGAGAATCAAGCCTGGATTACCACCAACAGGCCAAAGTGTGCAGCTGCCCCAGGGCAGACCACATTGGGCAGTGGAGGCTCCAGGTTCACAGTGTTGCAATTTACTGTGTGGTAAGTGGACTGCATTTTATTCAAAGTGCCGTACAATTTGTTTCATTCACACAGTCTCATGCACACTAATGACAGCAAGTGGCCATGCAAGGCACTGACCTAACCATCAGGAGCCATTTGGGGTTCAGTGTGTTACTAAAAGAGGAGCACAGCGTGCCCCACCTGCTGAGCAGATGTCAGTTGTGGTCATTCGGTTAATTGCAAATGTGTTTGATAAAACTTTACACACCACTTAGGAACTAAACTGCAATTATAGTAGTCTTAAAACAACAGCATCATTTTAACTTTATCTTGAGGCTGTATCTTGTAGAGGGGCCCTGATTCTACACGTCTCCAAAACTGCTCCAGCCTGCCCGGGCTCTGAAGGTGCACTGTGGCTGCCGCAAACAGAAAAACATATTACTAAAGCTGACAGTTAAAAAAACATTCTTTTGAAATTTGCAAACCAACTGTTTGGAACAGCTCTGACCTCTGTAGTTGTACAAATTTGTTTTTCCGGTGCAACGGCAAATGATCAAACACATCGAAGCTGTGTTAACTTTCACTTTTCCTTCAGATAAACTGGTTTTGATATCTGGCAAAGCTGTTTTTACCCTGAAAGACAAACAGATTTGTTTCTTTCCTTGTCTGACTTAGTAGCATTGTCTCTGTGTTCCAAGATCTTAGCAGTTAGTTTGGTGAGCACAGTCTTATCAAAACTGACAGAAGCGAAGGTCTAGAATACCATAGTGAGACTCAAATTGTAGTAAAGCAGAAGCTGAATGTATATAATGCAGAACGAAATGGAAAGAAAACACCCCCATTACAAACACATTCTCACTGCATGGTGCAAAATACAGAAAGGAAACTTGTCTCGCAGGAGCAATGTGCATGTAGAGCTGAGTCTCTAGTCTGCACACATCTCCCTGCATTTCACAGAGAAGCTGTCACACACTGAAATCTTCCCGCTCTTGAAGCTGCAGTTAATAAAAGACTTTTGCCCCCGCCGTAAAAGTGTAATGACAGGCAGGCGTGGGCGTTTACCTCGGCACGCGCACGTGCCGCATCTCCCTGCCAGATTCAAGAAGAAAACAAGAATCCTCCTCTTTCTCCCTCCCCCTCTCTCTCTGTATTCTGTGTGCGACCCCCACCCCGGCGTCCCCGCGCTGCGCGCTCCCTTCCTCCCCCTCGCTGCAGTGGTAATTGGGTATGACATGGGATCAACAGGGAGAGAGCGCGGACGCATTTGAATGCGCCGAGCGTCGTCTTCCTCACTTCACTTTTCTAACCCGCTGCCTCCCAGCCCCGTGGTCCTCGCTCACCGCAGTTACCGTGGCAACATCTGTGCGACCGCATCTTCCACCCGCGCTCCTCCACCCCTGTGTCATTTCTTTTATTAAGATTGGCCGCTTGTGCCCAACTGTGTGTGCGTGCGTGTGTGTGTGTGTGTGTGTGTGTGTGTCAACAGAGAGGTGCGTAGCAGCAGAGCGTTGCCGGCCTAACTCCATGCTCAAAGCCAATTACCAGAGCCTCACTAAAGAATTTAAAGCTACAAACTCAGGGAGAATTACCCCGAGCAGACAAAATGTAGCCACTTGAGTCAAACTTGTTACATTAAGTCAATCAAGTGCATTATTGCACACCTGGGTGCACCTCTGTGTAGCTGAAAGGGAATGTCTCCTGCTGCAAAATTTATCCTGCTGCCACAAAATATTCCACACAGCCCTGAAAAAAGAAAAGCAAAACTCCCTCATTTAATGTTCCCCTGTTAAAAAATTATAAAATGGGTAAATTGTGACACTTTGAAACAATTCCTTTCTTAAATGCAATCTCCTTTTTTCATTAAATTCCAGCTCAGGCCTGAGGACAGTCTTCTTCACTGTCCTACTGATTACTGCTACTTTATTTCCCATGGGCTAAACGGCTGAGGTCAGGGACTTGCTGTTGTTTTCAGGAGCAGTTCAGAATTGAGTCCTTTGTTTGAACATGAATTTGAATACACATCTGCTAAATTTAAATGGCTCTGGTTTTGGGAAACAGGAACCGCAGTGGAACACTGAGCTCGCCTTCTACATGATGATGGGGCTTTCCTTCTGTCTTCTTGTATTGTTGCTGACATAAACCACAATCTTTCTGTTGTTCCTTGCAGACAGTTCATTCAGATGTTTGCTTATCTGCATTTGCCTGCTCTTTTCATGATAAGGTGTTTTCCCCCCTCATGGCTGAATAATGACATCTGCTGTTTGACAGAAGAAAGCCTAAGAGATGCACACATTCAAACGTCACGATTTAAGATTACAGTAATTCAGATTTAAGCACTGGTTCATCTGGGGACAACTATGGCTCAGTAGGTCCCGGTACCCCGCTGTGATGCTGCAGGTGTGTGGCCCGTCACCAGCACTTTATTTGACATTTCACTGTGGCTGCTCCCCCTCGATCCATTATTCCAGTTGTTCTGTAGAGGCATGTATTGACAACTGCGGTCAACACAAATCATGGACACAAATAAATTGTATTTCCTGCAATAAATGCAACCCTGCGTTTCGCTGGTTAGTTGTTTTTAATTTGAAGCAGCAACTGGAGGAAATGTGAAGTTTGAATTGGCAGCATCATAATGCAGCTCTGATATGTCTGTTGAAAAGTGAAGGTTAACAATGGGACTCATTTCTCTCAACTGTTATCGCGTCACATAATCTCTATCTAATACTAATAAAATACTTATACCTTTATATAAATAAAGCACAACCACATGTGCTGTGTGCTGAGATTCAGGAGGGTGAAGCAGAGAAGGGTGTACATGCTCTATGGGTGTTAGGTTGCAGAGGAATTATTTTTGCTGTAATGTGCCTGTTGACAAATTTTCACCTAAATGAATAAAGTGTCATTGTGGAACACCGGAACATTGCCCAGGTCATGGTTATCCAGGAAGGGTTGAATCTGTGATACCGTTCACTCTTGGCTTCTGCTGATTCCAGGAACTCCAAAGAGTTTACAACAGCTAGAAGCACCAAGGTACCAAGTGACATCAGTGGCTTTGATAATAAATAATAGATTTTAAATACCTGGGTTTCCCTGCCAGTCAGTCAGCGCTGTGGATGCCTCTTTAATGAGAGGTGAAACATCTAGAACCAGGTCCAGTTCCCTTCAATTTAAATCTTCTTGTAACAGGCATCTGCTGGTCTTAATACAGTGCTTTCATAGGATGGATGAGCACACACTAACTTTTTGTTATGGGAAAACATTGGCAGGAAACATACAGTTTTATTAATTCACAAGGTCTCATTTATACTATCAGTTTCCTTCTTAATCAATCAATTCCTTCTCTGTGCAGGTTTCATCAATATTATTATGTATCTTCAGTGCAGTTCTTCTTATATCTTCATCCAGGAACTCATTTGTGCCATCCAACCCTTTTCATTTGTTTTCTAATTGTGCATTAATTAATTATATTTAAATAAAAAGTCATAATATTGTGAGACAAAAAGGTGCATGTTCAGCTGAGCTGGCCAAGTTGGTGCAGAGATACAAGGAAGACGGAAAAGTGCAATGGAAAAAAATTCAGCCAATGACGTACAGCAAGCATGAGACAAAAAGTGGACAAGCATTTGGAGTGATGGGGAGGGGGGCAACCTTCCCCAGATGAATACATAAAACAAACATAAATGATGTACTTATTATGTTTCCAACAATGTTTTCCATCTTGTTACTGAAGCATTTCTTATCATGTCATCTTGTTGTGTCCATGACCATCTTGATGAACCAGCTGCGATTATTCACATAACAGTCGTGGTGGTAGTTCTGTTCAATTTTGCACCACATTTGGATGGAAACCGCTGACACATTAAACACTACTCATATTCTGTAAATTTTTTTCAGTTAAATAGAATCCTGAGTAAACCTTGTGTATGTGTATTTATAGGGGGTGTTGATCATCAGAGACTCCCCTTTGTGAGACGGTTTCAGATTTTCTGTCAAGTCCCTCTTTAAGACACTTGGCCTTCATTTCTCACTGCTCCAAAAAAAGAGAATTTGTCAGGAAAAAGTCGCCCCTACTAGTTGGAGTGTGGTTTTTCATTACCACTGTTTCACACTGAAATTGAACTTGAGATGAGTTGTACTCTGAATTTAAAATGCATGTCAGGCTCTGACTAAGCACATAACAACCAAGGTTTGTTCTTATTTTATTATTGTTCTGTGAAGCTCTGTCATTTCAATTTGAAAGGTGGTGTGAAAGGAAATCAATGAGGTTTGACTTCCTCTGGGAAATCAATTAATCACTTAGCTGCAATGACATGTACAGAGCATTAAAGCTGAATTTGCATATAAACTCGAAAAAATAAAGACACGAATGAGACCAGATATGAATGGTTTAATAAAATCATATAATACATCACAGGTCTGATGAATTAGAGTCTTAGCCAGGATTACCTAAGCTTATTCCTGTGTTGTTGAAAAAAATATAAAACCATAAAACATAAAAGCAATACAAGTCATTCAGTCCTTTCAGTTAGAGATCGAACTAAGGACGGTCTCTGTGCACCTGATTCAGCTCAAACCTGGGATGCTTTTCTTCCTTTTCATCTGTAGAAAAGCAGCAGGCGTTTGGACGTAAACTGAATTTTCTTTCCGCTGAAGGATGAGTGACCGTGACTTTACAGCTCAAATCTTAAGAATAATTTCTGCCGATCTTTTAAATGGCTAAATTGAAATTGTCTGACTCAGACCATGACCCTAATGCACACACTCTCTTTCAAAAGCTTCCCTGCAGGACGTAGCAGTGCAGAATCGCAGAGTAACTTTAACTGCGGATAAATAGCAAGTTTTCTTTTTAAAAACAAGGCATGCTAACAGCAAATTAACTCTCACAATTCAAAACTGGAATGCGGCAAATGCCGCTCTTAGTGCCAAAGTAAAAGCATTCCTCAAGTAACTGTTTTACCCTTTTCCTCCCACTCTTCATCCATGGTTGACCAGCAGGTTCTAAGAGAGAAAGAGACAAAAGAAGTGGTGATTAGTCCATCTGCACTCCTGTCACATCCTCTGACCTTTGACGCGCTCTTTGGTGCAAGGACTGTCCATGTTTGATGCATAAGTTTTCCAGTTTGAAGTGACAACAGCTGAAAGGTCAGATCTGGTAATAGTAGGGATTATCTCCGTAATGGAGAGAAGTAAACTTGTTGACATCCATTAGCCATTTTTTTTGCCACTTTACAGAAACTTTAGCTGGTACATGCTGCTAATGGCATATTAACAGTTTAGTCTCCTTCAGTACTGTGGTTACACTTTTTGGTCTATCTTTGGTATTTTTCAGAGCAAAAAAATTGGAAATGTGGTCTAATGATGGGAAATTTATGTTCAGACGCAGCGTTATTGGCCTGCATAAACACAACCGATCATGTAGTTCTTCCAAATGTGATTAGAACATCAGCCAGCACATTTGGCTGGTCAGTTTTTCACTTGGGTTCTACGAACAATAAAACAAATTTCCACCTTTGAACTATCAGAAACGCTGGTACAAAGCACAACCAATTCAAATGCTTTGTTTGTTCCCATGTTAAACCTTTTCTAGTGCAGAGAGGAACCTTGTTTGATCAATTAACACCTTGAAATCCTGGCAAGATGATCCTGAGAGAGACACAACCTATAAAACCAAGGTGATAATTAGCCCATTGGAGCAGAGCATTGCCACTGTGCAGACCTGTTCCTACAACCTCTCAACATGATCAATAAAGCTGGGTGATATACAGCACCTTCTTAGTGAGACGGTCTCAACAGAACATACTGTGTTACAGATTATAGAGATGATGCTCCCGGGTGTTTAATGGTAGGTGATTGGCTTGCTCAAGTCATTCAGCACTTTGAAACCTTATTAGATAGTACTTAATGAGGTGGTGGAGAGAAACATGAATTTATCCTGCAGAAATCTAAATGACAGACAGAGTGAGTATATCGCATGAATATCTAGAGATGTGGACTGTATGAGTCACTATAGCCATGACAATGGCTCTAAGCATAGTGGTGCTTTGAGCTATTGCTAACATTGGGAATGGCTACCAATGCTCAAAGTGACAAAGGTAACATGCTGATGTCGAAAAAGGCAATGTTTACAGTGCTCACCATTTAATTAAGTATGTTAGAAAACACATTATTTCTAATCAGCATAAGACAAAATAAAACTGAAGATTATGGGAATGGCATTAATTTGACAGGAATTCTGTCAAAAATCAAACTACTGAACAAACATTTGACCCATTGATGACCTTAAAATGAAAAGTTTATGTGTCACCAAGTTTTATTACAATTCATCCTGAACATGAACAATAGTTGATTATTACTGGATGTCTTCAGTGGGTTGTCTTCAGAATATTTGAACTTGTCATCCAACAAAAAACTGCAAGAGATTAAGAGTGACTATATTAACTTTACTTTTCTAGTAAGATACTGTATCAGCTGTCTCAACACCATGCTGCAGTCTGAGATGGTGAACCAGCTGCTCGCCTCCTATAGCAGTTTGTTTGACTTCACAAGTTCACAAGTTTGATTCATATTACATTTGTCTCTAAGATAGTTTTTATTATTCTTACTCTTATTTTCATTATTTCATCATGTTTTTTTTTTTTTATCAAGTTGAAATATGTTTTAAGAAGAAAAATTAGTCATGCCTCACTTGTACTTTTCATGTGCTTATGTGTTTTTATGCAAATATGCATTTATATACTTTGAACACTGTGGTCTCTAACACACGTAGTGATATTTTTATATATTAAATATAATATATTATATTCATGCTTTCTAAGATGGCAATTTAATCTCTTGAATAACACAAGTGTTACATTTATAATTAAGGTAAGTTTTTTTTATCTTAAAAAATATTTTTGATATATGTCATAAAAGCAACTACTTTTGCTGTGGTTTCCCACTCAGAAATCAATCAGGCTGAGCCCTGCTTGGCTTCAGAGGCTGGGCAGCAGCAGGGAGGAGGGTTGTTTCAGGAGGACCACTGGTCCCACTGAACCTCCAGCTCAGCTCCTGTAGGGCAAGTGGAACGATGCAATGAGCTAAACCGACTGAAGACTATAGGGGTGCATTGACCCGGGGCCAGCTGGTGGAGAGACACAGGCTGTGTGTATGCATGTACTGTATGTGCACGCATGTGTGTTTGTGTCAAGAGCATGTTATCTGTTCTAAGCACTGCAGAGTTCACTCCAGCTGTGAAACTTAAACCATGAAAACCACAGAGAGACTCACAGAGCAGGAGGATCAATATGGCTCCTGTCTCCTGTCCTCTCATCTCATCTCCTCTGGTTTCCTCTCCTCGCCTCCCACTCTCCTGTTCCCTTCTCCTATCTGCTCCATATCCATATATCATCTACTCTTTCTACCTCCTCCTTCTCTCCAGCTTCTTTCCTTTTCTAGTTTTCCTATTCTACACTATGTGTTCAGGAATGAGACTGCTCTTGAGAGCTCAAAAAAAGGGAAAGAGTGGAGATACTCAAAAGGACAGGAGGTAGTGATCTTTGACTTATGGAGTATAATCACAGTTCATCAGATCAAAATAAGTATCTGGTATGTAGCTGTGGACCTACATCAGTGAGTTACTTGCATCTTGCATTTAACTTTCCAGCTGACTGAAAGCATACTGATACGATCTGCAATCCTAATTAAATATATATATTCCTTCAAAATAAATAGACAAAACATATAGATCTGTAGATATGTAATGTAAAAGAAAAATCGGAATGAGAAAAGCACTTTAAAAGTAAAATTACTGCCTTGTGACTGTGCCAGTCAAGTCACAATCTCTCTTTCTATTCCTCAGGGTGTTGAATATTGGCCAGAAATGTGTTTTTACAGAACATTATGATGCCACTCTGAAAATGACCCTTGACCTTTTGGATATAAAATGTCTTAATCATTAATCATTTTGTCCTATTAGTTGTTTGTGTTAAATGTTGTTATAATTAGCATATGAATGCTTGAGTTGTGGCCCAAAACGTGTTTTGTGAGGTCACAGGGACCTCACCTTTGACCTGTGGCCAATGCTTCCTGCCATGGCTGTTGCTGGTGCAGAGGCATATATTTAAAAAAAGCGAGAAAACAGAGACCTACTCTATGCACCTACTTTAGACTGTTCTTATTTTTACATCTTATTTGTATGTTTATTGTTGACAGTCTTTAATTACATACAAAAAAAATGTGTAATGTCACAATGATCTGATACGTAATTTCCACAGTCAAGAATTGTATTCGAACCTCAGCTTTGAAGCTAGCATGCAAAACAAGTGCTAAAAATCAAATATAAATTTGAGCATTTACAATGGTGTATTTGCTGTTTACTGGTGTGTTTACTGTGAAAAAACATTGCCTGTGTTGCAGATGAAGATGGAGGGGGATGTGGAGGAGAACACGTACTAATTGTCTCCAATGACAAATTTTAATTCAGACCACCTCGATAATCAACTGTACGCCTCTTCTGTCAAGACAAATATAGGAACTAGGAGGGGAACTCATCAATATGTTCATTATCAATTAATCTCTTCATCATATTTTCAATTGATCAATGCTCCATAGGCAAGATAAACTGAATTAACAATGAAAAAAAGCAGCAAAGCCTCACATCTGAGAAGCAGGACTCCTGATAAATGAATTCTACTCTTAATCTTTTATGAGAATTACTGATCATTGGACCATAGGAAGAGTAGTCTCTGTTCTGATGTAGCTTTTGAGAATCTTAATAAAAGAAATAGAAAATGCAGAACATCATTTATTTAAGTTTAGTTTATATGCTTGTGTATCATAAGTTCTGCAATGTGTTTCAGTGTAATGTTCAGGGTCTCCTACTGTTGGACTACAGGTAACTCACGGAGTAATTGTTTAGCGGTGTAGCTACCACTGACCATTGCGTGAACAGCAAAAGTAATTAGCGCTCCGACAGGTTCTGGAAACGGAATCTGTGCATGTCTACTCTATGAAAGAAAACTGGTAACACCTCACAACTCACCCACTAACAAACTGATGGATTTCCCACCTGTTGCTCTAATTGAAGATCCATCCCAAGTTAGAGCGGACTTGCTGGGGTTACACTGCCTCCCAGATAGCACATTGGTATCTGGCCTTTTACAACGGGCCTATTTTCGTTTCATGTGGCTATGGCTGGCAGATCACAGAGACAGTGTGAGGGGAGAGAAGAGAGGAGAGGGACAGGAGCCGACCACAGTGGGCGATAGAGAGAGTGAAACAAACAATGAACAGAATAGTCAGGAGAGGTAGAGGAGCTGCAGAATCCTGCCTGTCCTCCATTTTTGCCTGACCCAGCCTGGGAGCCTTGGCTCAATTGGAAATCCATTTTATCTGATGACTGGCAGGCAATTGGGGCTCACGGGCGATAGGCTGAGGCTCTGTGGTTGATTGGCCTGACCACTCCACTGCTGGGGGATGGAGGGATGGAGATGGAGCAGGATGCGGAGGAGAACACGTACTGCAAAGATTGTCTCAACTGACAAAGTTCATTTCAGGTTACTTAGATAATCAGCTGTCCTACACTTTGATCAAAAATACAGGAACTATGAGAGCAACTCAAGAACATCTTTATTATAAATGAACCTTTTCATTACTTTTTCATATAATCAATGAGTATAAGATATTTAATTTACCATGATATAACACAGAGGAAAGTGACAAATCCTCACATTTGAGAACAAGTAAGCCTATTTGAAATTTTTGCTTGATGACATAAAAAACATGTCAATTATCAAACCAGTGTTTGATCAACAGTAATAATCCATAAAATCCATGCAAAAAATAAAATTTAAAGATGACTTTAAACATATCAGTATGACTTCAGTTGTTCCCCTTCTGAGCCTGGAACTTAAGTTGAAGTTACAAAGTTTATGATGTTATGAATCATGAGTTATATGTAGTGAGGCGTAGTGGCCAGATGAAGTATCCAGTGACTTTGCTGAGCCCCTTAGTACTTGGGTTAAATTAAGTTGCAAAGACAAAGATGTAACAGGTGATAGTTCATTAGTCATTGTTTCAGAACAATATAAATAATATGCTGCCTTTGGTACATTTGCTACGCAAAAAAAATTATGTTACAGCAGTACAACTATAAAAAAAAGCAATTTTCAAAGTTTCACATTAAAGTGAACTTGTCAACATAGCTCTGGGAGCAACAATAACACAATGGCATTTATTTATTTACAAAAAGGCCAGAGAAGGAAAAAAATCGATCTCTTTTGGGAGTACAGCGTGTGAATTGGAGAGCAATCACGAAGGAGAGGCAGGCTTCAACTCATAAAGAGAAAGACGAGGTGGCAAGACAGACGGATTGAGTGACAATGGGACACAAAAGGGAGGCTGGTACAAAAGTGGACTGTTCCGATAATGTTGAGGCTGCTTGGAGTTGACAAAAGCCAGCGAAAAAAACACCTAAAAGCCCCGCTGTTGTCCCATCTTATCCCAGCTGGTGGGCTTTCTTCCACAAAACCTTGTCCTAAGCGCCAAGAAAAGGGGCGATGAAATGCTGACCAGAGTATTGGTGTGAAATGCAACCAGATAAAAAAAAAGAAAACGCAAGTGTGTCAATTGCTTATGCCGCAGACGTTGCTTTCAACGAAACACAATATGGAGCTGTGCTGAATTATTATCGGGACCCCCCATCAGAGAGCATATAAAGAGAGAAAGAGAGCAGGGGGTCTGGTGGCGCGAGCAGACAGGCACGGTGGTGCTCGGAAAGGTCAGGGTACAGCTAGGGAGGGGGTGAAAATGTCTCCCTATGAAGGCGGTTGTGACTACCGTCAAGTCTGCCCCCTCCCTCTATGTCTCGAACACCCTCCACCCGTCCCACGTTTGAAAGCTCGGAGGCGCCTGGGGGCCACCTCAGAGCAGATGAAAGAGGAAAAAAGGCTGTAGATTTTGCCTGATGTGTTGTTCGATCGCACACAGGAGCGCAACAAAAGATGGGGAAATGGGACTGTAGAGTAGAGGGAAAGACACAGATAAGGACAGACAGAGGCCCAGAGAAGAGAAAAAGACCAAGTCAGAAAAAGTTCAATGTGTCACACAGTTGCGAGAATGCACTTTTGTTGTCCTTATTACAAAGAAGATAGTGGGCAGAGTAGTAGCCACACTGTCAAAAAATAGTATGCCCGCAAAAGGGCACCACACAGCAGAAGTACACAAGTGAACACACATTGCCACTTCAGGTTACACCAAGTCCAATTTTACTGCAACAACTTTATCACATTCACTGTCAGGTTGGCATATCCCAGCTCCTGCAGCATGACTTCAAAGTGCAATCTATTTTGTATTACACGCCATTTCCCTCCAATTCCCATAGTGCAATGAAACAGCGTCTTTCATTAAACTTTCCCTGCTTCCTACAATAATCAAGAATTTTGCCGCGTCACACCCAGTCAAAGATGTGGTCAGACGTTACATTCTGAGTAATACTCATTATGATGACCATTACAGTTAGATCGGTTAACGCTGATATTTCAGTGTGAGTTTAATTGCCAAAGTTAACATAGTTTAGAGCGGCATTATCATTCATCTGACATCATGCTTATCTTTGGAGAAAATGGACATGATGTAAACCTGCTGTGTGTCTTTAATTCATGTTAAATGAAGTCATGGTGACATATAATAATTATCAAAACAATGCTAACCATGAATTCAGTCTCTGCCCTTATACACCTGTAGCTCAGCTATTGAGCCTGATTGACAAATTGACATGAGCAGCGCACTTTTTTCCCCACACACTGCAGAAACAAGATGTGTCTTCATGTTTGTAAGTCAGACGTAGATGTCTGCCACTTCTATTTGCTTTAGGAATGATACTGTTGTTGTTGCCTGTTATTAGTAATAGACATTTGTGCTTTTTTCATTCATCGAGCTGTTTCTTGATCTTGATTTTGTTTCTAAATATTTCCCCTACTCCCATCAGACATGCCTGCACATTGCACCGACATATCCATGCTTACTTTACACACAATAACAAACTCTGCTCTGTTGTAGACTTTATTATGCATGTTTACTTGATCATTTATTCTTGTATCTTTGGGTGTTTTCATATCTCCCTCTTTTTGTCTCTGCAGTGATTTACTTGCTTTTTTGTCTCTCCATTCGTTCCTTTCCCCCCTTGGTCCCTACTGATGTTTTATCTTTTTATTTCACATGTTACACCCCCGTCCCACCCGCCCACCCCCACTATTCCTTGAACTAATGATGGTGCTGTGGAGGAGAGCGGGTGTCCACAGATCTCACTTTCATTTGGCTACATCTGCAGATCCCTGATGAATATGGGCTCTCTGCTTGGTTCTGAGGGCAGTTCACACAGGGACCAGACTTGAAATAGACCTGCACCCTCCTGAGGGGGTGGCCCGAAGCTAATTTAAGATCAGATGTTGTTAACACGAAGATGAGTTTAATAATAAAAGTATGGATGGTTATTTTTCTCAAAGGAGGACACAACAGGATATGTGATATGCTGAGCAGATATATGCTGGAGCAGACCAAAGAAAGCTATTTAATTTTGGTTGAATTTGGATTTAGATTGAATTTGAACATAGTCGTGTCAATCACATCTGTCTAACACATGCATGTGCAGTACAAGTTTAATTTCTTTGTGACAAAAAGGGACTGCTTCTGATGATTTCTCCTGAAAGTTTGGTGCTGCAGCTTTCTTTGAAAGTCCTCAGCCTTCCGTCTGTGCTAGTCATTTTTTATAACACTGAGTGTAAGAGAAAGAAAAGAAAAAAAATAGAAGCCTAATTCACTACCTAAGTACCTAAATGTACAGGGCTGTTATTTCTCTGGAGTTCTGAATAGATGGATTAAAAAAGTAGCCCACAGAGCACACAATACAAGACAGACGAACAACAAAAGAGAAAGAGTAAGAGCAGATAATGACGCTCGCTGGTGATTGGTTGTGATCGGCAGCACAATGATCAATGCCGGCGTGAAGGGAGGCAACGCTGATGGTTTATGACAGAGGGAACAACTGCCAACAGTATGAAAATGAAATCAATAAGTCAACTGCAGAGCATGGAGAGAAATGAAGGAAACGGCGAGAAAAAGAAAAGAAAGAGTTCACAAGAAGAGACACACAGAGGAGGCGAGACAGAATAAAACAAGAGCGACAGAGAGAGCGGAGTAAACATGGAGAAAGAGAAAAGCAGAGTTGCGGACAGACGCACAAGCTAGATGAAAGGTGCTTTCAAGAAAGCGGACGCAGAAAAACAAGACTGACAGATGAAGGGAGATTCATTAAAGATAGATAAAAAAAATAGACTAAAGCCAAAACAAACTGACGAACATTCACATGAACCGACTGACAAAAACTTTTCTGCAAACCCCGGGTGATGATGTAAGGATATTCGGGCAATTGAATGTTGTGTTATGCATGGGGGAATGTGTGCGCGAGTAACCAAACACATTTTTTGTAAGTATGCGTGTTGTGGATAATCCTGGCATCTCTGACAGGTGACTATAGCTAGCTACAGACAAGTGTGATATTGTACGCAATATTATACCCATTGATAGGTTGGTTTTCTTCTGATAACTAAAGGACACTGATGCTTTCTTGATCTTCCATCGATGTATTTATTCAGGCAGATCTGGGAGAACACCGCCACATGCACACACAGGATCTCAACTCAAAGTTTCTTTGTCTCCCATATATATATATGTCAGTGTAGCCTAATTTACATGGGTCAGGTCTCTCCTTGTGCCCCCCCCACATACACTCAGACCTGAACATCTGGATTCACTCATCATTCTTTTGATAGAATAAAAACATTCCTCTGGTAGAGTTTCTTCTGGTAGAGTTTCTATGGACTCATCCTTACACCCATGCACAGATGTGTGTGAAAACAGTCTTCCAAAGCATTAAGAGGTAGTAGAAGTGAGTTTTTTTTATCACCTCTAATTGGTCCAAGTTTTCTTACTTCTTACTGTCAACTAAAACCTCATTTGTCGGGTTTTCAGCTCTTCTTGCCTCTCTTTAAGTCACTGCACACCATTGTGTTAAAGAGAGTAACTGCTAAAGACATCAGTAATGTTATTTGTATATAATAATTCAACAAGATATAGGTAAAGTGAAGAAAATTCTATGTCTCATGCAGTATACCATTTGGAAGATAACCTTTTTTTGCCTTTGAGGCTTTTTTTTCTCTTTTAACTGGACTCACAGGTTCATATGAGTCATAATCTTATGGTCTGCTGGGTGTGTGTGTGTGTTTTCAGTGACATTAATGATTGCCCTGCACTCCATCCCTCTATTCCTGATAACAAATTTGGTTGTTTTTCAGTGAGTCTCCGACATTAAACTTTCCACACAGATACACAAAAGCACACCCAAGGAACTACAACCAAAACGAGGCACAAATACACTCTGTAGAGCTGTTGAACGAACTCATCCTGTCCATCAGACCCATTGCAATTGTCAAGCGTAGGTCATATGACCCAGTTAAATGAAGATAAATGCTCATATTACTTTAACAAAACCAATTACACACTGAGCACTTTGCTTGTTATTTTTTGTGCTTTCCCTTGCACTACCAGCTCTCTCCAGCTACCAGCAGCCTTCGTTATGTTTTGGGTCCGCACTTGTACAAATTTGGCTCGTAAAAATCGTCCATGCTTGAAATAAATCACGACAGCTCTGACTCAATTGGAATTGGAAAGCAAAATATTACCACCCTGAATGCTCACACTACGGCATCATCTTTGCAGACCATTCACGACAAGTGCTGTAAACTAAAGGCATCAAGGGTCGGTGGCGAAAAGCATTCATTACAGCAAGGCTGCCACGCAATCGTTTGAGGTCAACTGACCACCAACCAGGCGAGTTGTCTACTTCAGCAAAAATTCACAATTGTTCCAGGAATAACTTCCTTGATGAATTTACCGAGACAAAAGGAACAGGGGGAGTAACAGGAAGAAAATAAGGGAAAGAAGAAAAAGTCTTGGTAAGTTTTGAGATCAGTGTAAGGTGTTAACATTTCTATCGATTTCCGTGGTTATTATCATGCTGACAAACACTCGGTTGTTGATTTCCCTTTAAGTTGGGTCATAATTAGTTAGTTGATGCTGAGATGTCATGACAGACAGCTGAGACTGGCTTGCGATTGGCCAGGTGAGTGTATTTTGACTCACACCTCCTCCACCCCTCCTTGTTTCTCTCCTCGCCCTTATGTGTTTGTCTCTTTCTTCTCTGTGTTTCTGTCTCACAAAACCTCCTTCCCCATCATCCTTTGTCTCTGTTCTTCAAGCATCCTCCTCCTCTTCTTCATTTTTTCTCCTTCCTTCTTCAGTTGAGTTTCGTTTGCTGTCTTGTTTTGTAACTTTTTGCTTCCAGTGACTACTCATATTTTGTAATCTTTGTTCATGCGTATGTAAGCCTTATTCCGGAACAGCAGAAGGAGCGGTAAAAGTGGCGGTCTAAAAATATGGTCCTGTCCCGACCTTGACATTTACTTTACTGTGCTGTGTTTTGGTGCCAACAGGAGGTTTCCCAGGTGAGAGGCTCATTCAAAAGAGACTATGCAAATCAAACTGTTGGTAATTTGGTGGAAAATATGTCTTACACTTTGTGCTGAGAAACAGATGCCTCAGAACTGCATCTGTTTCTGGTGCAGCACTGATCTGGTGTCACTTGATGAGACTTAATCAACAAGATCAAATTAAATATGCCGAGCACCTGCTGAGCAATGACAGAACAAACTATTTTAACCAATCACTTCCCAGCTGGTAGAGACAGTTCAATCACCATTAAGAATGTATGTTTATTGTGTGTAGAGCAGGACCTTTGGTAAATCAGTCTGCATTCATCTCGCTATTGAAATGCATTGTGGTGCTGTGCCACATTTTACGCAATGATGTGACCATTTGTGATGACAAGGACAGTAGAAATAAAAAAGAAATCTCTCTCGTATGTGTGTGTGACAGTATGAATGGGTAACTTTTCTGTGGTTTTTCTTCTGTCATGCTCCACTGTGGAATCCCCTTTGACCTGAGTTGAGGTTCTCATTGTAAGATGGTAGATAGTGTTCCCCTGTGTATGTGGCTTTTTGGACAATCTGGAGGCTAGAGCTTGGTAACTGTTATCTTCTGTGTGGTTAGTGTAACTCGCAAATTCAATGAAAACCTGCAACATCTGCCTCTGGCTACAGATTTGAGTGCTTGCATGATCGTGACACTCTGCACTGTCCAGACAACAACATAAATTCTATGGAGAAGCCTCTTTCCCATCGTTGAACATTTGCTGCCATGCTTCACCGAGACTGGCACAGCTGTTCCAGAGTGACGAAAACCAGTAATGTGGATGGTGGTGAATTTTATTAATCACCACATCCTGTGATTTGTATTCCACCAGCCGTTTTGCACTTTGCGCTGCTGCATCTACATGAACAAAAATAGCAGGCGCACTTAGAGACGCCCACACAGTCCGTGCACCCAAGAAAGACCACTCTGCCATTGCCGTCAAAAAAGAGCCTTCAGTCCTCTTCACAAGTCCATCTTGTCTCATCCTACTTTCCTCAACTCTTACTCACCTTTTCTCTTCCAAACTGCATATAGAGAAAGTCTGCCGGCGCATTTGTTTCACTTAAACTGATCTTGAGCTTCTAACATTAAATCTCAGCTTTCATTTTGGAACTTATTGTTGCTTCTTTCATGGTGCTTCTACAATATTTTTCTTTTTCTGCATCCAATGTTTCTCAAGGTCTTCCCATTTATTTCTCATTGCTCTTTCACATCTACCACCCATATCTAACAGCATCTACATCTGTGCATATCTACAGCATGTGTTGTATTTTTTTGTTCTTCAATACAATTCTTTGTCCTCATCTCTCTCTTTGTATTTTTCTTCAGTATGTTTGTCTATATTGTTATCTGCCAGCAGAGTAGCTGAGCTGCTGTGATCTTTGTACCGGCATGACTCCTGTTCAATCAAGAATAAGACTGAAGGTAAAAGAAAAAAGAAAAAAGAAATCAATATTAGGTTTTATACCACTGTGATTCACTGGCTTTGAGAAAGTCAGTGTGCGTTCAGATCGGCAACAGATACAGATTTATTATCAGTATATCAGTATTGTCAATAGGGTTTTTTTCCCCAAATGGATTTATCAAAAGTTGATGAAACTATTTTCTTTTTCACCCTTATCTTCTGGTGTGCTATCCACAGGGACACACACTCATACACAAAGCATGCCTCAGAAACAGCACACGGGCTCCTGCACATTGAGGCTGGGCATTTTGAATCTGTGTTAGTGAAAAATGCAATGCCTTTGCTCTGTGGGTGCATGTAAAGCTCAAATGTTCTGTCCACCCCTCCCATATGTATAAATGAGGGGGATGGAATATTGCAAAAACCTTCAATCATAATCCAGTGCGGTACATCAAAAACAACAGCTGTGAATTTTTTTTTTTTAAATCAACATGGAGTTGAATCAACACCTCTCTAACACAATGTCAACATTACCAGCTTCAGACGGGATTCATCGCCACGTTGGGATATTGTTAGACTGCAGTGGAGGTACCTCACAACTGCTACCTGAGTGGAAGAAATGTGAAGAAGAAACCATTTTGTCCTTTAAAATAAAGGTAGGTTGATTGTGAATGTGAGGAATTCCTGTGTACAGAAAAGCTCCATTTTAACACAAGTCACACATCTGCAAAGTGGCCTCTGATGGACAACAGTGATGATGTATCATCACTGCTATTTCACCCACCTGGATGCTGTGACAGTCAACAACTAAACAGTCCAACCATCTAAATCATTAGCTAAGCACATAAAGTGTGTGTGTGTGTGTGTGTGTGTGTGTGTGTGTGTGGGGGGGTTGAAGGTGTAAATCAATTCCACTCCTAAACAGAGGGACAGCAGTCAATCTTAATGCATTGGCCAATTTGGAAGAATGCCGTACAGTATGATCGCTGACAACTCTGACATCTCATCAGCAAGTCCCCGACTCCCTACTGCAACTCCCCATGGCTGTCACGGACTGGTGAGTTCAACACCTCGGGCAGCGAACACAGAACATAGGAGCATATATGAGCTGCAGCTCCGCAAAGTACAAAACCGCAACAGCAAATACATTTTTTAGGAAATGACTTGCCAGAGGATATTCTGGTATGTTTCTGAACAGGGTTGTGAGCCTTTCATTTCAGGCTCCTTGTCTCTTGATATTACGGCTGCTGCACTAACAAATGTATTTTTCGCTCATGTGTTGCTTGGTTGCCAACAATTATGTTGCCGGTGGTCAAGTATGATGTCTGGCTTTATCACTGTAATCCAAAGCAGGATGTCTTCTATCAAGCACCACAAAGGAAGACTTGAAGTAGAGCGGCAAGTAAAAGAATGTGAACCACTTGGAATTATCTGGTTTTCTGCATGATTTGTCAACCAAATGTGATCTAATCTTCATCCAAGTCAAACACAATGTGCTTCAGCTAATAACACACTAACAATTCTAATTTTTCATGAACACGCCCATCAAACATTCACAGTTCTGGTGGAAAAAGTAAATGAACCCTTACTGGTCGAACCTCGTTTGGCAGCAATAACTTCGAGCAAGTGCCTCAGGTAACAAGGATGAGTGCAGCCTCCATGTCCAGTCTTGTGTTAAGACACAATGCAGTGTCTGTGATCATCATCTAATTTAAAATCTTTAGATGAAAAATAACAGTGGTGCGTCCTGGTCAAAGTTCATTAATAAAATCGTATAGCGGACCCAATATGGTCTCTCTCCTGCGTGACTGCTGACAGCTCTGTCAGCCGAGGTGTTGATCACACTGCCTGGCAGTAGACAAAGTGTTGTCAATCTCTGATTTAAAAGTCAGTTAGCTGTCTTTGCTAGCATTCAGCACAGGAGCTGAGAGCACTGAAGCAGCAAACAGAAATGAGTCCCGCTGCCCTGGATGCGTCGCTCCACCGTCCATTTCAATCACTGCTTTCTTGTCACATTGCTGATACTTTTTGTTGTTAGGTGATTTAAAGTCAAAACTTGGTTTGTATAAGTTTATAGGTCTGCAGACTGTCGTTAAAGAAAAAACAAACAATACAATGATTTCACTGACAAAATGAGACTGAACTTCAGAGAAATTATCTAAATCATCAACAGTTAGGGGGCAACAACCCCAGCAGCAAGGAGAAATACAAAGAGGAGAAATACAAAGGCACAAAGAGGGTTTTTTGTACTTAAATGCTCTTGATTTGAAAGATAGCACAATCATTTGACTACATGATAGTGTGGAAGCCTCATATTGAAATTTTTGCATGGACCAGGGACTATAGATGTACCTCTTCACTTACAATAAAAGCATATTGAATGATTTACTTGAAAAACAATGAAAGCAGACAAGGACGAGAGGAAATGGAGAGACCATCAAGGCAGAGAAAAATGTCCAGGTACACTGAAGGAGAAGTGTTTCCAAGTCTCTTTCTCAATCACTCTGCTGCTCCTCAGCACTCTCTAAACTTTCTTGCTTTAGGTTTTGCTCCACTCTATTTAGCTCAGTTTCGCCATCTCTCTCTTTCTCCAGGCTGACAGGCGAGCTTTTAACTTCAGGAGTAACTCCCTGGGTATTAGAGCCAAAGCCTGCAATGTCTGTGCTCCGCAGCAGGGCTCCGGATGTATACGTGTGAGTGTGTGTACGCCTCAGTAGTTGGCCTTGCTGAAGGGGAAAATAACGGCATTTAAAGATTCAGGGGTCTCAAACTTGCAGCCGGCCAGATCCCAACCTTGCTGAAGCTCCACATATACAGTTTCTGCTTGGACACAGTGCAGTACAAGTCAACTCGCATGTCCTTCCAAAACTTTTTTTTTCTCCTGTTATCACATCCTGTATATCCTTCATCTGCTCCTTTTTCCTTTTCATTTGGGTATTTTCCCTTTCACCTTTATAGTCTGTTCTGTGCTTCTCCTTTGGTGATTTCCCTCCCCAAATCTGTTTTGTACCTCTCTTTCACTGTGTCTTATCTTCCAGTGTCCATCTTTTCCATCTGTCTTTCTCCTTTTCTGCATTGTGATCTGATCTCTGATACTGATCAGAGCCAGGTTCTCTCTGAGATCGGCTTGAGAATCCCACCCGGTGTACAGACAGTGTGTGCCTATGTGCGCTGCTCATGTATTTGCAGAGAAATGGTCGCTGTGTGTTCCGTGTGGCCGGTGCCCACGTCGGGACTCAGCCTCCCTCTGTCTCTGCAGGCTCTGTGGGATCCTCCCATCATTGGGCCATCAAACAAAAATGCACGCATGCAGATGGGAGCAGAACCCAGCTGGGAGATGGCCGTGACGCACGGGCCTGTCCACTAACCTGCTGCGACGCTGATCAAAACACATCGCAGTCAATTCTGTGGGGCAGAACACGAACTGGACCCAATTCAGTCCCAATTAAGTCCATTTCTCCCCAATTAAAAAAATAAAAAAGATCAGGGATGAAAAGTCACTCATCTGTTTTGTCATGATAGTCTCAACTTTGATTTACAAAAATATCAGCTCTTGCTTATTCCATCATTTTCCAACAGATTCACAGGACAGAAAACAGATGAAAACAGGAATAACACATTTTCCCCAGGCTCACAGACACACATTTAATATGCATTACACAGAAGAAACAATGGCAACAATGTTTTGCTTTATTAAATGGACAAATTAGAACTATCACAGTATCATTTTCCCTCGGTTTGCTGGACTCAAACATCTTAAATAATTAAACAGGAAAGTAAACATTAGTGCCACAGTTCTCCATCACACTGGCACAGAGGGAGAAAGCAACAGCTGAGAAACTGTGTGATGTGAAGATTTTAGAGCTGGGACCAATTATTTGGCCAAAGTAAAGACCACAGTTTAAGCCACATTTAAAGTTATCATTTCCACAAATAGAAAGTTCAACATGAAGCTTGTTTTCTTCACATTTAACATAAAGTGAGTGACACTAATTACTTACCACTGAGCCGAAACCTGTAGCTAACTATTCATATCTCATCATTGTTTCAATATGGCATTTCGTACTTTAGCAGCCACAGAGGAAAATGAGCTGCAGACTGTTACACACCTTAGTGTGGAGATATGGCTGCACTGTTTACTGGCCGCTTATGCTTCCCCTACCTGCCGGCCACTCCCCCCTCGCTAGCGCCTGCCAATCACCTTTTGCCACGGCTGCAGTTCATTCACAATTACAGCACTACATAACCCCCCCCCATTCACACTTTGCCAGATTGTTTTTTGTGCTCCTTATGCAAGACTTTCCAGCTTTGGAGTGGCACTTGCCCATTACGTGCATCCATCCAGTGCACACATCAGATTTATATCCCTTATACCCTTGTACCCCCCAGCAACGAGGTCACAGATTTAGTGCTCGCTTCTCAACATCTCACTTTCAGTTTTAGCAGCTCTGCCAAGCACACAGTGTAACAAAAAGACATAGCAACTTGATGAAATTGGTTTTGGTGTTTCAATGAATGGACGGGTGATCATCAAAAATGCTAAAAACACATTACAAAAATGAAACACTATTAACAAAAGGAGTTAACTGTGAAAAGGGAACCAATGTCATTTTGTCTTGAAACATGGTCAGTTCAACTAGTGGGTTGCAATGCTTTTTATTCCCACTAAATATGGCATCTTGCGCTTGTTAACGGCTATTTCACAGCTTTCTATGCCATCTAGTTCACCCAGTAAGGGGGAAAAAGTTATCAGCGATAACCCAAACTAACTGTGACAGCTTTTAAAGACAGAAAATGGAGGAAGAACTTTCTAAAATTTCAAATTGATGGGGTGAAAGTCAGGGAGATGCCTTGGGGGCCAATCAAAAGCAAAGACCTTGATGTGTAGGTTAAAGCAGACTGTAATGTAGCAAGCTATTCATGCACCACACACACACACACACACACACACACACACACACGCGCATGCACACACATTGTGTATGATCTTCCGTGCTCTTTTAAAGGCAGTCTTCAAAGACTCTTCACTTCACTACTCGTTATCTCACACCAGCTAATATGAGAAAGAAATCTGCGCATGCATGCGTGCGCGCGCGCGCACACACTCACACGCACACACACACACACACACACACACACACATTCTGCTTAGCCTTGTAAGGACATTTGGTTCTCAAAAGTGCAGAAATAAAAGAACACAAGCACAGGGTCAACTGTGTGTGTGTATAGAAATGTGTGTTGGGGTCTGGGAGGCGTAACACATGGCAGATACAAAGGTTCAGATGCTATTGACAGTGCGCACACGTACAGGCAGCCAGGTGCACATTACATGTGCACAAGAGCAGAGGAATTGAGTTTGGGCGAGCTGATTATCACGTGCTGTGTTACTGTATGCCAAGGGAAACCTCAGTGCCCCTGAGCAACGCAGGGTGGATGTGAGCAGAGAGCAGTCACGAAACAGCATGAGGATTATATTGCTTATATTATTTACATTCAAATGCCTCTACTCTACAAACTTTGAAAGTACAAACTTCCAGTGTTCTGTCCACTAAAACCTCCCCTCCTCCTCCTCGCAATTTCCTCTCTAACTTTCTGTGAATTTGTAACTTAAAACTGCTGCAGCGATGCACATACTTGAGGAACTTGTCTTTGCTTTTGAATAATACAGCAGCACGGTCCAGCTGAGGAATGTGGAACGCTGAAAAGTAAAGTACAAAGGCTAGATTTTACTGAGTGCATGCATAAGTAGTGGTTCCGGTCTGGTCTTCATTGCGGATAAAGTACAAGAAAGTGCTGAAGAGAAAAAAGCGAAGATCTTTTGACTCAGTAAATGCACAGTATATAACCTTATAGCTGACTGCTCAGAGACAAAGACAACTCTAATGAAAAGAGGAGGGTAAAAGTACATCAGTTAAATGTGTGTCCTCCTCTTCTCCTTGGAGAAGTGCATCAAACCACGATTACTGTCATACTATTTCATACAGGTTGAAGCTTTGTCTGTGGAGCCTCAAAAGTGACGAACTGTGGTAAAAATCTGACAAATAAATACATTAACAAACAATACTCTTTCTGAAATATCAAGGTTTTCCTTTAACCTCTGATAGCTAAATTGCTAAATACATTAAAAATATATTTCATTTCTCATTATTACCTATTCTTGTATAAATATTTTACCATTACTATAATATTTTATTAGTTCATTTTTCATTTTAAACTCCCTAGTTTCCCTTTTTTTGTAGTGGTGGAATAAATCACTGATTAAGTGTGAGCTAAGACCACGAAAATAGGAAATGTAAGAAGTTGGAAAATAAAATGAAGTAGTAGTATTTTAGAAACGTGTTGGAGGTTAAATACAAAGTGTATGTATAAACACAGTATATTTCTTTTTTACACTCCTTTAAAATTATTTAACAAAGCAATGTATTCAGCGATATTTTCAAGTTGCCTGATAATCTCTTACTGTCTTTACGTTGCAATATTTACCAGCGACCCCACAAAGCTTAATGGGTACTGATATGGATGGAACTGATAACTAGGTTTGGCTTGAAAATCACAGTCTCAACTCACAGGACTGTGCTAGTTACAAGGATAAGCAGCACTGTGACACTGCAGATCTCACTTCTCAGCTAAAATGACACCAGAGATACAGTACAATATCTTGAGCATAAGTAATATGGTTTACACAGCATACAGTGTGTCCTCTCCTTTGTGGTGATGAGGGACTGGGTTAAAGAGTGAGGTTTCAAAACATTAAAAAAAAATGCAAAACTATTATGCAAATAAACATAAAAAGCCTTTAAACAGGGCCTAATATATAATCCTATTTACAGTCAAACACAGTCTGCAGAGCAAGCATTTTACTTTCACACTCCCCTAGAATTTTAATGATGAGACTGCAGACATTATTCCTGTGTCTCACTGGATGACGCTCTCTTGTTTACTTGAATCAATTGAACCACTTCCAGGAATTTGGATTTCAGCTATTTTGAGTGACTTTTCTTTCAATCAAAAGCTAACAAAGGACACACATATCAGGGGTAAATGTCTGTGTATTGTCAGAGAACAGCCTGGTTTTCTTTAATTCAAATTATTTTGTACGTATACCATATTGTGGATTAGAACCAAAAGGGCAAAGGGCTGCAGTGGCAAGGTGAGCTGCGACTGAAGAGTTATTTTATAGCAACATAAACTGTGTTTTTTCTTGAAAATGTGTCATTGTCAGTATCGGTAGGAAAACACGCTGGAGAGAACTGGAGAACTTGGATTACGTACTTTTACATCAGACATTGACTCTGAAAGCTGTTTTTAATGACAAGGCTTTTCCCCCTGTAAAAACCCAAAGTGACAGCACTCGAAACCCTATCAGATTCTTTTTTTTTCATCCCCCGTTCCCCCAGAATAATCTTGAGAAGATGAGAGAAAATGAATTTCTTTCTTTTACATCAGCTGGAGCATAGCAGTGAAAATAAAAACATCTCTCTCCACGGAGAACTTCAAAAGCCGACAAGATGGTTGTGTCCCAAACTTCCCCAAATCAATGCTTCTTTGAGGGAACATGACGCGTCAAGTCTACAGTATGATCATCTTTAACATTTATAATATTTTTGTTGGTAAAATGCTACCCAAAATAAAAAACAAACTACTCAAACTGACTCCTGCACACTATTAGTATGTATGGTGGATTCATGAAATCTGTACAGTGACAATAACAATAATTAACAATTAAAGACCTAAAAATCTGGAAAAGGCTGGGGAAGGAATGACGAAGACCCAACCGGCGAGATCAGAATCACAACCACTGAAATACAATAATGACCAAGGTCTTTAGAAACCAGATATATAATGCAGATATATGAAACCTTCAGATCCTTTGTGATATTCCAAATCTAGTTTTGCAGAAAAAAACAACCTCTTACCTTCTTTGCAGCATTGATACACTTCATGTATTCTTTGGCAAGGTCTGAACACCTCAGTGTCTGGTCTCTGTTCTCCCTGTAGCAGGATAAAATCTGAGCCTGCAGGCCATGACACACTGGGTCCGTATTGCGAGACCTGCAAGAAAAAAAGGCAGAGATACAGAGAGATGGAATGAGGACTGGAGTGAAAGTCAGTGGTTACATTCACTTCACTCTTTCTCAATGACAGTGGAACTTTGGACTTGCAGAAAATAATGTGGGCTGAAAAAGAAGGATCACTTAAACCTGTAGAACAATGGCTGTGCTTCAACATATATACAGAGCATTGAACACACTGTAGCCAAAGTATCTGTTGTTCAGAAGTTGATTTCAGGTAAAACCACAAATACATCTTTTGGATATCAAATCACTGGAAAGGTGTAAACTACCAAACCTTTAATGTTGATGGTCAAACATCTAAATTTTCCTTTTGATCTTAGCTAAAGAAATATCAGTATTTCTCTTAAAATAAATGATCAAGCACCTGAAACCGGCCACAGAATGAATACTGTTCCGCAGTGGACAGCACAAAGCTGCGGAAATCCTGGGTGAACTGGAAAGACAGAGAGAGCGGTTCTGTTTAAACAAACCCAGTCTGGAAGTGATAAGTGGATTTACCAAAGAGCGTCAGCCTGTTTTATTACTGCAGAGCACAGTGACATGAGTATTGTGTGTGTGTGTGTGTGTGTGTGTGTGTGTGTGTGTGTGTGTTAACGGGTCAGCCGCTCATCTTCCACTGAACCTGCGATAGGCGAGAAAGAAAACCTGCAACCACGGTAACTGTGTACAACAAAGATGGCGACAGCTGCAGCATCAAATTCTGACAGAGACATGATTAAAAATGAATGACAAAAATTAGACTAAATGCGATCTGACGACTAAAACGAGAGAAGAAGAAAACATTCCCAAGAGCAGAGGCAGTCTGATTAAATTAGGCAAGACAAGGATGAAAAACAATTAACATTTATACCCACTGCAACCTGTTAAACAACCTGAAGTTTGCGTAGCATGTGCTTCATTACAAACCATACAATTAGCTCTAAATCACATTTAATTGAGTGGGAAGGATCATTCTGATCAAATACAGCAGAAAAGTGTGCTCTGAGAGAGTGAATTAGCCGTGCTTAATTTGATAGCCGGGCTGTGATATAATTGGCCGTTGCCTGTCTGTCTGTCGTGTGACTGTTAACTGTGACAGGCTTGCCTGGCAACCTCACCTCGTAATGAATTCTGACTGATTGAAGCCCAGACAAGCAAGTTAACGTACACCCATGCAGGTGTAAAGACGGCACGTGCACAAACGTACGCATCTGCACACATTCCACAGTGCGAAGCATACATTAAACACACACACACACACACCTCCCTCTATGCCAAAATGTCAGTTCCCCAGCATACGCGTGTCCTCTGTGAGGAGCATTTAACACCAGATTTAATTGAAAGAGGAATTAAAGGCTGTCTTTTATTTATTTTTTCGCCTCTGGTACGCAGAGGAGAGCTGACCCGAGCGTTTCAATTACAGCGCACCACATCCACGCAAACACACACACACACTTTCTCATCAGCAACAGTATCATGGAGGCAAAGACAGAGTTGATCTGACAAAGGGTGATAGAGGTTAAAGAGGAAAATGAAAGAGGAGACAGAGGGAGAAACATATAAAAGGAAGGAAGTGAGATAAAAAGATGAAAGGGATGGAATGAAGCATCCACTGGTGTTCTCTCACAAGCCCGTGTTAAAAAGGGGACAGACAGCCTATCAGATCCCTCTGTTCCCCCGCACCACCTTCTAATGGTTTATCTGGTCTGTTTAATCTGTCTTCTTCCCCTTTCTCTTTCTGTCTCCTCTCCGACTCGGTCTCACTTCTCCCTCACTCGCCCCTTCCGTTTCCCTCATTACATTAACAACACAGAGGACGACACCGAAGCGCGCCATCTTTATCTCCCTCCCTCTCTCTCCGTTTGAGGCCGCCAAAGATAAGGAACTCTCCTTTAATTTGAAATAAATGGCCTTCATCAGGGAAGCCAAAGCCTCCTGATAGCGCTGCGTGGTTTATTAAAGGCGCTTGAAGCAGAAAATTGGTTCAGCCGCAGCAAAAGCTAAAGCTCTGTCCACATGCTACACCAAATTGAAGGTGAGGTCTTAAATCAGGAATATTAACTGAGCCGCTTACGAAAATAAATAAATAAAAACAGAGGGGGGGGGCTTGGTTTTTTAACTGGAACGAAGGAAAGCAGCGTCCCTGATGGTTCACCGAGCCATGTATGAGCTTGTTGCTGTTAACCTGTGTGTGTGTGTGTGTGTGAGTGCACACAGTGAAAACATTTTAATGTGCGTGGGAGCAGTTCTTTTTGGGGGGGTGTTCTCTACGCATCTGTGAGCGGTAAATATGACAAAACATAAACAGTAAGATTAGTTGCTTAATTAATGGTGCTGCCCATTATTTTTAATCTCCGGCAGCGCAGGCGGAGGCGGACGGAACACAGAGGCTTCAGACTTCTGGACCACGCAGCCCAGCTTACCGAGACGGAGAGAGGGAGTGAAATGAAAGGCGAGAAACTGCAAAATGGGGGGGGAAAAAAGACACACCACCGACTACAAAAGCAACTGGCACAGCTACGAGACTGATAAGGAAGATGCTTTCACTGCCTCTAAACCACGCTTCTCTTGGAGTTAAGAGTGATGTTTTTTGTGTGTGTTTTCCTTAATGGCTTTGGCTATACATGTGAAGCATTGTTAGTCCTATGCACCATTTTATTTCTATCCTGTCAACTAAAAAGTGTTGGTATCTCTACTGTGTTTCAGGCAACTAATTAGAAAACACTGTTAACATCTCAAACAAAGTAGTGCCAAAGGAGGAAAAATGAAGATAATACAGTGTTGTGACTGACTTGAGGGCAGTACAAGTATATAGTATATAGTACAGTACAAGTTCAGTGAAACTCCACAACATCTTGTTCGTGAGCCACAACGCACACAGTCGGCACATGTTGTGTTTAGGGTCGTTGTGACAGCAACATGTTAATACTGCGTTAACTGTGTGGATAACCAACACTGGCTGCATCTTTCAATGTCAAGACTTCTTAAGCATTGCTGTAGCACTGGGGGGGAAATGTTACTGCACAAAACTCCTTCATCACAATTCAGACAGCACCTCAAGTGGCGGCCATATTGTCCACTACCTGTATTACTCTGACAGCTTCAACCAAGTCACACTTTGTTGGGGGGGGGGGCAACACAGAAACCAAATTATTGACAGAGTCTTGTAAATGTTGCTTGCTGTTTTTGTCATATGCAGTATGTGATGCAAGACAAATATTAAACTTCAAAGCATTCAGACAGTGCAGACCTAGACCAAGGCTGACAACACAGGAGCTGTCTGGGTCTGTATCAATTTGTGATTTGTGAGATTGTGTCCCCCAATTTTTCTTATTTTTAATCTTCATGAATTTATGGAGATATGACTCAAAATGCTAAATTTTGGCCCTATCTTGCAACAGTAATGAATCCTTAATCTGGACACGGATCTGGATCACTCTGAAAATTGAATGGCTTCTAAGTTACAAATTTCATGAAAATCCCCCAATATCTTTTCACATAAGCCTGCAAACAGACAACAAACAAACAAACATGACCTCCTTGGCAGAGGTAATAAATCCGATGATATAGTGCACTCCAACCAAGACATTTTGTCTACTTTTGTTGACCTTCTGTCTCTGGAATCCAGTCCCCTTCTTCGTCCTGGACAACCTGAGCTTACACCATCAATCATAATTTCTTTTACACTCTCCTTTATGACTTCCCCTTGTAACTCTTGTTGATTCATCGTCTCATACCTGCTGTGTCGAGGTGGCTGCTGCAGTTCTCTTTGCAATTTTTTGGGGTTACGATGTTGTGAAGTCTCGTGTATGGAGGGGGCTCATGGCATAGATCTGATTTGATGATTCAGTAGAGAAGATCTATAGCACTAACACTGTCAAAGATATTCCTAAACTTGGGGGGGTGGCCTGGGAATGTGGATCTTCCTAAATACCTCTTGCAAAGAAAAAAAAATATTTCCCAAAATGTCGAACAACATTTAGAGAAAGCCATCTCATTAGCTTCAATCCAGCTCAAAATGATGCCTGTATCCATCACTGTTTTACAGCATCCCAACAATGTGCTTGCTACTGGATCGGTCCAGTGAGGAGAATAAGTTTACGAGAATGAGAAGCTCCAAAGTAAACAGATCCATGCTGACCTACTGAAGCAGAAAATGTCATTTGACATGTCAGAGGATCAGACATCCTGAACAGACTGCTTTACCATTCTGAGCTTGGTTAATACTGGTGCTACGGTGAAGTGAAGAGAAAAACAGAGATGATAAAAAGGGGAGAAAGAGGGCAGGAGAGGTGAAGAGGAAAAACAGGTAGAAAGATAGAGCTGCCTCTTATCTCTAGCTTGTAGCTTGTACGCACCTGCGCCCTGACAGCTTTTCAATTGACTGAGGGCACATATCCTCTCCTCCTCTATCTTGTATCTTCACAATGCTTCACTCGTCCTCCCCCATCTCTGCATTCCTATCACACCTTCAAACAGGATGAGAGCGTCCTCCATATACCAGAGCTCAGACTTCACTTTGTCTATCATAGACAATAAGGATGAGGGAGTATGTCATGCCTCTCAATGCCTCCCTCTTCTGCCACTCTTTCGTCAATAGTGAACATCAAGGTTTCCAGAGTGGCTCTTCTGTCAGAGTCAATAATTATGCACAGCTTTTAAAAGCTGAAACATTTCCATGACCTTAAAATTTCCATTTTCCTAACTTCCCTTACCAATTACAATTTTTGAATCCTTGTAACTCTTAGAGGCCCAATGTAGTCATGCATTGTAACAACTGCAAAACAGTTGCAAAAACACCCTCTCTGCACTGCAGAGGGAGATTTACTCATTCATGTATAAAAGCAGCGGGCAGCAGCTGCCTAAAGGTTGGAAAGTTGGCAGGTAAAAAACCAGCAGACATGCACCAGTACACCCAGTGAAAACAGTATGGGGCTGTGATCATACTGGACAGTGACATAGGGCCTGGCTGAGGGACTTGTAATGGAGTGTGCTGTAGAAGAACGCCATTCATGGAAACCATACGATGCATGCATATATTAGTTAGTGAGATTTTTTTTTTTTTTTACTTTCAACACCACATCAGATTCAGGATTAGATACAGAAACAGAAATAGATCACTGAACAATTATATGTGTTCCAGTGAATTTTGTGTAATAAGCCTGACAGCTGTAATTGTAGCTCCATCTGACGATGATGACACACCAGATTTAACACCATTTTCCTTTCCATTTCAATCAGATTGCTTTACAGTTGTTTTCTCCAAAAACGCCTCTTAAAAGTTCAGTGTCATGTAATGGACACATCTGAAATTTAGCTGGATCAAATTCAGTGCAGCATTTATCATTTTGATGGCTTTTCTCTTACAGCACAGCAACAGTTGCTAAGTCGTCTGCTTTTCTAACATGGACTCCGGACTTCTGTTGTCAGTGTTTCCAGCCTGATCGCTGAGCGATCTCCGTAGGCTGGGAGGATCTGACAAAGGCTGGCTATTAAAGCTATAGCTCTGCTACAACTGTAACAGACAGCAGGCCTTGTTAAAATGCTGCGGATACTGACCCGAGCACTTAGACGTGGATATCTGCCTTGTCTGTCCCCATCCTGCTCTCGTTCTATTACTTTCAACTCTGAAGAGCAGGATGTCTCCTCCACTCTCTCACATACAAAATGTACCTTGACTGAAGAGACAACAGTTTCCATCGTTGTGTCTCTTTCACTCTATCTATAATTCCACAGCCAGGTAAAGCCTGTTGAGTAAGCAAATTCAAAATGCCTTTGCAAAGCAAAAGCAAAGTGTTTTTGCTAAGTGGCCAACAGTTAGTTGTGGCAGTCTACTTCAGTATAGGCCAGTTTCCAGGATGGTCTGCTGCCGCTGACCACCGTCTTTTTTGTGCAGCAGCCAACCAATGAAGAGTGCACCTGTCATAAAGCTGAGAAAGTGTGCAGAACTATTGTATTTTAGTTTCTTTACTTTCTTTCAAGATATTGACTGACTCTCACGACATGATTCAATCTCATTTAGACTCTCAATGCCTGTAGTCCCAACTGGTACATTGAAAAATCGCCAGCTGCCAGTGAAGCTTTAGTGTTCATGTGTGCAAAATCAATGCCAGACATCTGGTACTGTGATGAAGGTTACAGATGTATACTCAATCAAGTTTTGCTGATGCAAGCCTGAAGTCATATTTCCAGTCAGTTCATAGCCCAGCAGAACTTACTGTGAGATAGAAGGATTACAAGCCAGTACTTTAGTGTTGATCAAGACTGAACATGTGAAGGGGGAGTGAGAAGGTTGTGTCGCACGGGAGGGTGGCGGATTGCGGGACAGGGTCAACTGCAAGCATTAATTTCTTTCCTTTTTTTTTTTTTTTTACATGTACTGTATGCCAAATTAACTGCTATAATTATCTGTTTCACATAGGACATGAGAAGCAGTCTCCTGAGTGAAAGTCCTGTGTTTTGTCCACCCCAACCTAAGACTAAACTAAGTAGTTGGAGGACTGAAGAGTTCACACAGCTGAGGTGGTGTAAAGAGCCAGTGATGCAACTTTAATCATAATCTATATAACTAACAGCAAATACTGTATAACTTGGCCTCTACAACAAGAGAAAAAATTTAAGTCTGGATTCAACTACTTATGAGCCATCAACAAATTAAAGTTCTGCACTTCTAAAGCTAGAAAATACTTCATTTCTTTTCCAGACTTTCTGATCTAAAGGATATCAATCGCACATTAACAGTATATGCTCACCAGCACGACAGCAAAGTATGACTTATATCTGTCTTTGGTATCAGAGGGCCTTTGCTGCAGCAGACATTCATCTGACATGTCATAGTAGGACAAGCACAGGTGTTGCTAACATTAACAGTGGCTCCATTGAAGTGAAACAGGTTGTTGTCAGTGAAGTATAAAAGGTCCACATCAAAACCACCCTGTTTATTCTGACACCATTAAACACAGACACGCTCTCTTCCTCACACCTTAATCCACTCATTAAAGTAACACCACTGAACTCCCCGGAGGTTGGGGTTAGACTAGATTACAGAATGAATGAGAGCCTAATCCACTCTCTAAAGCCTGTAAAAGCAGCATATAATTGACCATAAAGGTAGTGCTATACAGGAAGCTTGGATCGTTTTATCTTCCCTGATAAAATGCTCGTGGATTTAGAATACCTTCCTTTCCCCCTCCGCACACACACAACATCCCAACGAGCGGAGGATTAGCGGTATTATTGTACAGTTTTCCCCAGAGGTAAAATCACCTGGTCTTCAGCATCAGCACAGATCAGAAACATGTTGGCGTGGCTTAAAACCTGACCGTAATAAGGGTCTCAATGTCCTAAGCTGCTGATAGCAGCATACAGCTGCCCCAAATTATCATGGTGAGGGTGAATTAACTGTAATGCTAACGCACAATGAGCAGTCCATGTATGTGTGAGTACAGGGGCAAGCCCAAAGCTTCTTGTTATTGTCAGGCTTAAGACTGAAGCACAAGGCTTCTGTGCGAAAGTGAAGTCAGTAGGTAATGTATTCTGTATAGTAGGTATACTATTCTGCTGAAAAATGGCACCTTTTTGTTTTGTTTTCTGTCATCCAGGTAGAGTGGGTGCTAAATCATGCAAGTGTTTTAAACTCTAGATTTTTAGCACAGTTCCGTATTGTTGGGATTGATCTCCTTCAATGGAGCAGTTACTGGTCACATGTCACAGCAGCGTTATCAGATGCACATTCATGCTGCACACCTCCCATTCTAACACATCCCAAAGCAATCTACTGGATTTCCATCTGCTGACTGGCGAAGCTGATGCGGCTCTCGACCAACCACGTCACGGTTGGACGTGTTGTTCATTTTAGGATCCTTTCCTCTTGTCTCCAAAGTGGTGGTTATCTTAGTTACCCCGGCCTTTCTGTCATGTAATGTCAAACCAGTCTGGTCATTCTCCTGTGATTTCTCTCATCAGCCAGGTGTTTCCATCTGCAGAACTGCCACTAACAGGATGGGGTTTTGCTGTTTGTTTTTGGCACCATAAACTCTAGAGAGACTTGTGTGTGAAAATCTAGGGAGATCAGCAGCTTCAAAAACACTCATACTAACCCATTCTGATGTTTTGTAGGAGCATGAACTGAAGCTCCTGCTCTGTATCAGCAGGATTCTATGCACTGCACTGCTACCACATGACTGGCTGATTGATAACTGTACGAATAAGCAGGTGTACAAGTGCTCCTAATGACGTGCTCAGAATGTGTTGTCGTTTGATCCATGGCTATTATTAAAACAGTGATTAGAGAAGCTTCAGAGGATTTCTGGACATGCCCAACTAGGAGGATGCACTGAGGCAGACCCAGAACATGTTGGAAGATATTAACTGTCTTGGAACAATCTCACAGGAAGAAAAAGAAGATGTGGCCGGGGGAAGACAAACATCTAGGCTACCATGCTTGTTGCCAAATATCTGTCCCTCATTGGGACAGGAAAGTGGGTGCATGAACAACTGCAGGAACTATCCTTGGCCAAAATGAAAATGTGATGGAACTTTACTGACTGTTCAGGTAATACAGTGACCTTTTGCCTTAAATTCTGCTCCCAAATAACTTTGGCAAAGTTAGGAAGTTTGTCTAAAACCTGCATGCTCTTCTGACTCATTGTGTCCTGCCCCACTGGTCTTCCTTTTAGAAACGCTGAATCTAAATCAAACTGGTGCCCAAACAGAATTTTAATTTGGAAATGAAACCTGTTGGAAATCATACTGACATAAGAAAAGCATAGATAAGCTCCATTAACAAAAACCCAGCCACATGTTAAAACCTGCCTGAAGGGATAAGGACACGCTGAAGGACATACATAAACAAGTAGATTTTGTCCTCAAACATAAATACTAATACTAATCTTTCAGTTGGATGTAGTGATGACTCACATCTTTTGAAAGCCCAATTACTGGTGTAACACAAAATTTAACATCAAGTCAAGGCCTGGTCTCAAATGTGAATTATAGCTGTGTGTTTTACAGACTGCAGTGGCAATAATTAGCTACCTTTTCCCTGGCTGTGGCTCATTACAAGTCCAAAGTGAGAAGCGAGGATGGGGAAATAGGGTATTGTTAAATTCAGCTTAATTAAAGCATCCAATTAAAACACTTATCACATTAGTCAGGTTTGCTCCAGAGAATGTATGTGTTTAACTGGTTAAAAAATGAGGAAAAGAGCAGATCACTATCTCTCACCGCTTATTATTTTGCCGTGTGTATGCCCATGTACATGTGTGAGTCGGTGGGTGTGTGTCAGAGGCTCTAGGGAATAATATCTCCTTACTTTTGCAACTGCAAATTAGTTTGTGAGTGTGCCTGTGTGAATGCATGTCTCACCTCACGTTTGCTTCAGTTTTAGAGGCAGCTTGGTGGAACTGTTCCTTGCTCTGTTGGTATGCTTCCAAATTCTAGACATGAGGGAGATGACACAGGAAGACAAACAGAGTATTAATTGAGCCCCATTTTTGCAGTTTTTATTGTGTGCAATAGCTATTGACACTTTCATATGTTCACAGCTTCAACACAATCAGATTTTTAGCTGCAGCATATATATACACACACACACATATGAAACCATTTTCAAAATATCACTGGTAATAAACATGAGCTAAATTTCTAGGATTTGAGAAAACACTGCATTTTGCAACTTTTTGTAAAAATGTCTTTGGGAAATTACAAAAAAAGGAAAAGCACCAGTAAAAACAACAACTTCTGTATGAGTTACACAAAAGTGATGTTAATTAGATCTTTCCCCCATTTGCAGTCTTATGCTAAGCTATGCAAACAAAATTCTAGACTATACTAAGCTTTGACGCTTTGAAACTTCAAACAGTTGCCCTGGTAATCAAGGTCCAAATCAATTTTCCAATTTATTTTCTTTATTTAAGTTTACTCCTGGAAACAGTTTTGCTGTATACAGCGTATGTCAAGGGCATTCATTTTGAAAGGTAGAAAACAGAGACTCTGTTATGTGGTGCAGGGACGGTGTACGGAGCTTTTTATATAGGTACAACCTAGAGCCTCAACTAAAGCGGCAGATATTTTCCTGCTTTGATGCTCATTGTAAGTGAACTAAACACGACAGAGGAGGCTGTCTACTGGGGTTTTTAGCTAACTGTCTTGGCTAAACTTTGTATGGTGCTTCTATCTGCATGTATCTCACCATACATAGTAGCATAGTAGTTGGAGAAGTTAGGTCACCAAATAACCTTTTTTTTAAAAAAGAAGACTGCAAAATGTGGTACTAAGATGAAGACCTGCTGCAGGGAACAACGGCAGCATTGGCGGGCTGAACTCGTGTTGTCACAGGGGAGGAAAAACAAAGTTTTCCCTGCTGGGCCAGACAGTATCAAGGAGCTGTGAGGGCTCTGGGCCGGTGGGAGGCCCCAGAGGTGGCTACGATTATGAACTGGCTGGGATTTTAGAAACACTGACCAAGGCTGCTTTTCTCCTGTGGGATAGCCTGCCAGCAGCCATTCAGACTGCCTCCCCTCAAGTAAAGGAGAAATTGCAGGAGACTTTTGGACAAAGACATTTTCTGGATGTTCAGCCCGTGTTCGTGCCCCTGGTGAGAATTTTAGCAGAAATATGCAAGCTAGTTCAGGAAACAGTGATATAGCTCAGAAAGAGGAGATATTACCCAGACTTCTGGATGGGCTCAACTCGAGATCTCACAAAGAATCTCAGTGAAGCTTTGAAGGCCTAGAAATGTTGTTCAGGATGGCCTTGTTTCCTGGAAAGCTGACATTAAATTAATTAAATTATCTCTCCTAACACATCAAACAGCCTTCTTTTATCAACTCCTATTTCATCAGTTTACTCTTAAGCATGTCTCTACAAACCCTCCTCTTGTGTTAGGGTCGCCACCGACCCGTTTTGGATTTTAAATGCATACAAAAACTACATACATTTGTTTATTGCATCAAGGTTTCTTGACTTTGTCAGGAATGTCTATTTCAACAAAAAAAAGCAAAAAAAAATTTTTTCACTAAATTTGAAAATGCTCTAATTGAAATTGTTACATTTGTATTGTTAGGGTCGGTTTCGACCCGGCTATAAAAACAAGATTATAAAATAATAACTACAGCCAAAACTGAAATCATAAGTGGACTGTCAGTCAACACAATGACAGCCAGCTCATCTCCCACTCATGTGAGCTTTAGGGGATTCTCATTTTGCCGTGTTTTCCAGTATACCTGCACAAAAACAAAACAAAGACATATCCAGACATGTTGGGTCAATTCAGTATAGAGTTGGTAATTTGCAGAGTGCACATCTCCAATTTGTAGCAGGCAAAAATGAAAAGAAGATTCACAGTGAAAGAAGCTGTAGATCATATTCTTGGTGAAAATGAGGGAGAGGACCAAGAGCAGCAAAGCGATACAGATGAGCAGGTTTCTGAAGAGGAAGACAATGTGGAGTATAATCCAGAAGACACAGACACATCTGATGAGTCTGATGAGGAGGTCACTGGTGGTGAAGCTGCTCCTACTGAAAGATTCAAGTCCAAAAATGGTAAAATCTGTTGGAGCTCAGAACCTAATGATGTACATGGCAGGAGAGCTGCTGAAAATGTCATCAAAAAGACCCCTGGAATCACAAGGTTTGCTGTGACCAGAGTCAGTGACATCAAAACATGTTTTGAGTTATTTATGCCACTGTCACTAAAAACAGTCATCATATCTATGACAAACCTGGAAGTAAAAAAAGTCTATGGAGATATGTGGAAAGACATTGATGAGGAATACCTTGATTGGACTTCTTCTTCTTGCTGGAGTCTACCGATCCTGTAATGAGGCTACTGATAGTCTCTGGGATGTATCAACGGGCAGAAATATTTTCCGGGCAACAATATCACTTCAGACCTTTCAGATGATCTCAAGAGTCTTCAGATTTGACAACAGAGACAACAGAGCAAGGTCTGACAAACTTGCCCCCATCAGGGATGTCTGGGACAGATGGATGCAGCTCCTTCCACTGATGTTCAACCCAGGGCAAGAGGTAACAGTGGATGAACGTCTTGTTCCTTTCCGTGGAAATTGCCCCTTCTGCCAATACATACCAAGTAAGCCAGGGAAGTATGGCATCAAAATCTGGGCAGCTTGTGATGCCAAAACCAGCGATGGCTGGAATTTACAGATTTACACAGGCAAAGCTGCGAGTGGCATCGCTGAAAAAAAAACAGGGAAAACGTGTGGTCCTTGATATGACTACTGGACTGCAGGGCCACAATATCACTTGTGACAATTTTTTTACCAGCTATGACCTTGGACAAGAACTTCTGAGGAGGAAACGTACCATGGTGGGCACAGTAAAGAAAAACAAACCTGAGATACCTGCTGAAATGTTGCAGATGAAGGGCAGGGCTCCACTTTCCTCAAAGTTTGCTTTTACAGACACCACCACTATTGTTTCATATTGTCCAAAAAAAAGAAAGAATGTGATACTTATGTCTACTCTTCACAAAGATGCAGGTGTGTCATCAAGAAGTGACAAAAATCCCACAATTATCATTGACTATAACAAAAACAAAGGAGGAGTGGACAACCTGGACAAACTGACTGCCACCTACACTTGCAAACGTATGACCAGGAGATGGCCAATGGTTGTGTTTTACAACATCCTTGATGTTTCTGCATATAATGCATTTGTGTTGTGGACCCACATCCACCAAGGGTGGAACTCAACCAAAAAAAACAAGCTGAGGATATTTCTGGAGGAGCTAGGAAATTCCCTTGTCAAGCCGCACATTGAGCGAAGGGAACGGGTGCCCCAAGACCCTGATGCTACAGCCTTGGTCAGAAAGCTGCATAGCCCACCTAGCACTCCGTCCACGCCATCAGCAATGCAAAGAGCATCAACATCAGCATCCTCCTCAGCCAGCACTTCCTCAACAACAGCCACAACCCCACTCAGGCCACCTGACTCTAAAACAAAGAGGTGTCAGATCTGCCCAAGCAGTAAGGACAGAAAGACAAACATATTGTGCTTCAACTGTAAGAAATATCTCTGCAAAGAACACAGTAAAAGTGTCACTTTTTGCCACAAATGCATCTAAACACATACACACATACACATGCAAGTTCTTGCACACAGAGACTTTTACTCTGATTTTGTTATTTATTAGTTTTGGAACTTGATCTTGGTTCTTCTTGGTTGTTGTTTGTTTGGCTGTTCAAATCTATATTTTCTGTTTTGACTTGTTCTGCTTTTCATTTTATATTTGTATTAAAGTTCTATTGATGAAAAAAGGATTTTTTTTAGCCTTTTTCTTGAAGTAAATATGTATGGGTCGAAACCGACCCTAACACCATAGATGTTACTATAGTTAATAATATTAAAATAAAAACAATAAAATAAATAAATAATTTAACAGATGTGTTGTAATACCCCTCAGTAATAATCAGGTAACAGAAAAAACGTTTATTTATTTATATGATTCTCTTGAGGTTAATTTTACCGTTTTTAAAATTGAAATTGAGGGGTATAATGACAGAAAAAAGGCCCAGAGACCCACACCAAAAATAATAAAACCAATATTTTCATGGATAAGGAAACCTAACAAGTTAACCAAGAGATGAGGAAAAAATTGGATGATAGATAATTGTTTTTATTGTATTTTACAGCTGATTTAAGACACGGGTCGCCACCGACCCGCTAACATGGGGCGTGCTACCTGAAAGCTAACACAAGAGGAGGGTTAAGGGTGTTTGCAGGATTTCTGAACCAGCTGTCATCTACAGTGTATATTACTTTTTACACTGGCACTCCAAGCCATCTTCCTTCTGTTCAACATATTCCCTTCCATTTCTTCTAATTCTAAAAAAGCTTTTTCGACTCTTTACATTGACAAATTATCTATCGTCATTTTCCACCACCGATTGTTCGTTCAACATGTGGAAACTCATACATACTAATGAACTATGCATTCACCATTACAGATTAATGAATACAACTGTTTGCTTGAAATAGTTTTTCAATAAACCGAGTCATTCAGTTGTCAGGACTTTGACTACAACTATTAGGCCACCTACGGCCTCTTAATTGCCAATCCCTCTTTTCCTACTTACTCATAGTGTTCTACCCGCCATGGACCCATCTTTCTCTCTCGGGGGCCTCTAAGCCCTTTTTGTCAAGTCTGCTCTGTTTTCCTGCTGTAGCTCTTCTTCAGCCAGTACAGGTGCTCCCAATATCATGTTTGCGCCAAGGCTAGTGGTGTGTGGTTAATAGTTTGAGAGAATGAATAATTGCTGGACCAGAGTGAGGAAAAGGAATAATAACGGTGCAAATGTCTACAATGGAAAACCACTGTTCATTATTTTAAAGATGACCTTGGAGACTTGCAAACAATTAAAAGAACTGCATAGAGCCAGGAAAAACTCAGCCAATGTGTAGTGCCAGCAGGCTTGTTAGCTGTGAATAGGTGGAAACACCTATATTTTACAATCCTGAGCCATTGGCAGCCAAACAGATTTCTGCTTCCTGACTGATTGTGATTACACTCACTCTCCCCAGCTGACATGCTGACAGCTATCCTGCAACTCTGGAATACATTTCTCCAATTTAGTGCAAGGAGATCGTTGGAGTCGATTGGAACGTTGAAGGTGGCTTAGTCGATTTATTTTTACACTTTACTTCCATTTCTACAGGCTGATTAAAAGCATTACATTGAGCTAAAGGCAATACTGAAGTGGAAAATACAACCGGTAAGACCTGTATCAAGATCAGGATCTAGAACCTCTCACAGGTCAGAGTCAAGCACATCAAGATGGTTCTGTTTTGACTGAAAGTTTGTGCAATGACATAAACATAATGTATGCAGTGGATGATAAGAAAACACTCAGACCCTTGCCAAAGGAGCAAAAAGCCTAACTTTTGCAGACATTCTGGCAAACATTGGTCTACAGGTGGGTGGCAAATAAATCTCTCTCTCTCTCACACACACACACACACACACACACACACACACACACACCATTTCCAACTGTAAAAGGAGCAGTTTTTCAACCCACTCATGCTCCCACTTCATCCAACCTTTTGGCCTGACCTGACGGTGGCAACACAGTTCTCTGAACAACACAAGAACTTTCTATGGTGTCACACTATGACCTCCGGTTCTGTGTGGGCCTGAGTGTGTGTACATTATGTACATCAGCTTTGGCAGATCGACTACATCACTGTGTCATATTATGTTGCCTATATTCTTAAATGTTCTCCCATCTACTTGGGTACTGTTCTTTTTTTTGCGTGAGTCTCATACTCTTCTCCCGTCCTGTACTGCCCTGTGCTGCAGCCTTTGAGGGATCACAGGAGTCACTAATGGACCTCCTAGTCTACAAGTTGTTCGGTCTAACAACTCCGTGATTATTAGCCAGGAGCCAAAAACACACACAGAAGTCAGGCATGTGCATGATAATATACACTCTTTCACTCTAGGGGATCGCATTCTTGCAGATTTTAGTATATTACAACTTCAAACCTGTCACATTTTAGGAAATGCACCTATTCACTTTCTTCCCAGGAGTTGGATAAGAAGATGTTATGTTGCCAGCCTAGCACTGAGGTTAGGAGCAGGGGTGGTCTTCCTGGGGACTGTTTCTTTCACCAGGAGTAGTTTCTCTCCCTCTACCCCTTGTGTTAAGTTAAGCTAACTTATATCTTCATATCTAGAGTACAAGTATGAGATCCATTTTTTTTTATCTAATTCTGGGCAAGTAAACAACCATATTTACCCCAAAATGTCAATCTATTCCTTTAAGTTGTATCCACATGGAGAAAGCAGTACAACGGAAAAAAGAACAACTGACTTTAAATCCTGAGGGTTTTAGGACATTAAATACTGTATCAAAACACATATTCTGCACATCGAGAGTCATGTCTGCTGGAGGCAAAATAAAAGCACGTTCACAAGATTTATCCCTATACATTTGGAACTACTGTGTCAGAATTAATTTTCAGATATTTCTGTCTCACAGTGCCTCCATCTTTCTGCATTCATCAATTAAATGTAGCTGGTTGGATCTCATGGAGAGTTTAACACTGTTGAGGAATGTACACAGGCCTTTCCTTTTTTTTCCTCGGTCTAAAATAATGAGGGGACTGGAATGTTAGCCACAACTCTGCAATGTTTAGAAACATTAACTTATTATGAAACTCATATCTTCGTCTCCAGATGGGTGCAGCCGCAGTGGAAATATTGCTAACAAGCTAAACTAATAAGCTGATTCGAAGCCCTCGCTGCAGCATATTGAGCAGATAGCTTTTCACAGGATGAAAGCGTTAAACTTTGACTTGGTCTACACGCAGCCCAGAGTGTATGCATTTCCATAAGAAAGTGCAACACAGCAGAAAAGTGAAGTTTTTAATACAGCATTTAAAAAAAACCCTCAACTTCTGATCACAGGACCAACCTGGCTCCATCGTGTCGGGAACACACACAATATGTTGTCAGTGAGTACATGTATATGGATGTGTGTGTGTCTGTGTGTATACAGTATGTGTGTGAGTATATATGTGTGTGTGTGTGTGTGTGAGCACAAGCCATCTTAAATAAGTCCTCTGCATCTCTGGCTGTAGGGCCAGGAATAAAGGTACTGCAATTGGCATTATTTGGGGGAAAGCAGTGTGTGTGTGTGTGTTCAGTGTGCACATATTCCCGGTGCACTGAGTGGAGGCCACTGCAAGCAACCAGTCACATTTAAGAGGAGGATTATTATCTCCTTCTGTACTCTCTAATTCCACCATCTTTAAATAATACTCCACCATGGCAGGAGGGTGTGTGGTGTGTGTGTGTGTGTGTGTGTGTGTGTGTGTGTGTGTGTGTGTGTGTGTGTGTGTGTGTGAGAGAGAGAGAGAGAAAGAGACAAAGAACATTGTTATCTTCATGGATTATACATTTGATAACATTTAAATCTACTTTTGAACTGATGCAAATTTAGCATTTCTCTTCATGTTTATCCACAAATAAGTCTGGTTGAAGTGTTCTGTCTAAAAGCTTTCAGGTATTAGACTGCAAATGAAATCACAAACCTTTCTTTTAATTTCCCTGTGATGTCTGATGTCAGGATGCTTTGTCACATTCCAAACCAGGATGTACGTATGTTAATGCAAAAGGGGTTTGATTTTTTTGTCTGTTTGTTTTTTTTTGCTCAGTGCAGCCGAGGAGTTTGAGAAAACTAAAGCTCGGGCACTGAGAACCTTCTGAGCAGTCAAACAGATTAACACCATGGCGTTATGGGGCTTCTGGTACAGTGTGCAAACACACTGAGCCCTGCAGAAAGACACATAAATTCACACATTTACATATACAGTGCACACGCAGCTGAATGTAAACTGCACATGCACTTACACACCTCTCTCTCTCTGTCTCACACACACACACACACACACACACACACAGGTCTGTCTACAAACATCCTAAACTCCACAGTAAATACAGCCTGTGCTACCCGTACGCCAGCCTGCCAGTCTTCTACTCCCTCTGCAAACCCAACCTGTTACTAATGAGACTAACACAGCCAGGCAGCTGACACTAAGACCTGCATGTGTGTGTGTGTGTGTGTGTTGAGACTATTTACTGAGGTAATAAATGTTTATCTAGACTGACTGTGCGGTAATTAGAATACAGATTTTGTGCTATTGTGTTGCATGCCTTTGTGTGTTTGTCCGTCTGTTATTTAAACTAGACATCCACAGAATCATGACAGAGAGAAAGAAAGAAAGACCCTTGTCTCGTCTTTCCTCTTGTCTTCAGCAGTGGCTAGCAGGACAGGATTGGACATGCCGACTTTCGAAAAGCCCAAACTTCAGATTTAACCAAACAGAAAAAAGCCTGTTGCTCGAGCCAGTGACTCTATCCGCTTATTGTAGCTTATGGAGGATGGTAGACATAACCTCCACTCACATGTGCATAAGCACACAGACACGCAAGTTTTGTTTTGTTTTTTTAACAAGCAGGCCGAATGTCAAAGATTTTTTCCAAACTTCGTTCAAGTTTATGTTTTTTAATTTTATAGCCAGAAATATAGCAACCAGCAGTATAAAATGAGTGAGTAAAGGAAGAAGAAAAAGCCAGAGTGAATGATTGAGTTTGAAGTCTGCCCTCAGCTACAAACTGACGGACCACTGGGGGGGGGGGCAATTGGACAACTGTAACTCCGCAGTGATGACACTCCAACGTCACAGTAGCCCTGTGCAACTCCGTCCACTCCCGCTCAAGCAGGAAAGGCTTGAATTAGGCACGGTAAATACAACACAACACTTACATTACACACTAAGTCCTGTAAAGGTCTTCTCCATCTGAGAACTGGAGGAGTGCCCCACCCCCAGGAGAGCCTCTGTAAAGGTCCTTCTTGTGTTGTTGAGACCTAACTCGGGACTAACAGCTCCCACACCTTTTCTGCCTGGTAAATGCCAGACAGATAGATGAAAGGGGATGAAAGGGCTTGTAAGGGCTCTCTGGAGATGCTCAGGCTGGCTAAAACCCTTGTTCCCCTTTGAATCACATTTACAGACACACCTGCTGTTTCTACAGATTTCTGTGTACACTTGACTTGCTATCTTGTTCTGTAGCAACTAGTTTCACTCTACTTTAGACATGTTGTATAGCCAAATATACTCGCACTCCTTGTAGATATGCACCGTATCCGCTGCAATAACGCTGTACACAGGGGGAGTAAAAATTGTTGTTGCTTCAGTACAAAAGCTGCTAATACCAACAAGTGTTCTTTGGATAGTGCTGTAGCTAAGGGAAAATGCTCAAATTGTGCAGAATTACTGCATGTATATGTGTGTGTGTCTGTGCATGGAAACTTGGAAGTGTCTCTGTGCCTGCATTTTTGTGACTGTGCATGCATGTGTGTGTTTGTTTGGGGATGTTTTTATATCTACAGTATGTGTGACACAAAGTTAAGTCTGTCCAAATCTGTAGACATTGCAAATATGTTTGTGAGCATCTACAGTTTGAGCTTCAGTCCTGCAACTTTGGGATTCTGTGAAAGCCTCTAATGAAGTCGTTCCAAGTTTGTGTGTGTTTGTGTAAATGCCGTACCCTCTTCTCCAGTTGTGCCAGCTGCTCCTTATAGAAGGCATCCAGTGCTCTTAGCTGTGAATCTTTCTTCTGTAGCTTCTGAGCCTACAAGAGAGTATGCACGCGCACACACACAAACACACACACACACACACACACACAAACAGTGAGTTAGAAAGAAATTCTACAGTGTGTAATGGTGTTTTCTCACAGGTGTAGGGTAGAAGACTGGTGCAGTCTACAGTCCTGTGTTTTGTTCTTTCTTCTTATTTTTTCAGTTGCAACTAATTAGATTAATTTAAATTGCAGTAATAATTTCTGTTCTAGTCCTTCAATCAAGGACTAGAAATCAGGTATTTTCTGTTCATTTGGCATACAGCTCACAACATAACAATAGCCATGAGCCTCAGCTGTAGAATCAGAAATTAAATTGATTTAGCCTCAACTTTAGCTTTTGCAACAGAGCTTACGTTTGATCACAAAATGTCTCTTCCTCAAATGTTTCGAGTGCTCTAATGGTTCAGCTGAAAGATTCTCATGTCCATTCAAGAGACAGAATTACTCCAACTGTGAGACATGCAACGTTGTTAATGGCACCTTTACCTTCAGGACCAGAGCCAGGGGCTCCAAAATAGAGCAATGAAGGGATTTATCTACCTCAGAGTCCTATTTGGTTAATATCATACATAATCAGTCAGCTAATAAATGTTTTATGATTACTTTAACTTATTTCTATATAATATCTCAACTTGACATTAACAACTTGACTCAGCTAGTGTTGTATGAAAATGCAACACAATGAATTCCCTCTGAAGCTGGTTTTAGGAGTTTTAAGTCAGAAAAATATTCATATTCATGGACATATGACCACGAGACCCAGACACCCAAATACAGTAAATGGGACAACACACTTGTACTCTCTCTCTCTCTCTGTCTCGACCTTCTTGTCAGCAAAATTCCATGAACAGTAAGCCACAAAACTCAAATTACACTTGTTTGAAAGTCTTTTCACCTGCTTCTCATTTCAGCCACCCATTTATTCATCTAGAGCAATCTGTCCATTTGTGCCTGTGTTTGTGCCAGCACAAAAAAATCACACCAGACCAAGACTCGCTGCATATCATATGTTGTTTTCAAGTAGATATGAAGCGCTGAAGATGGCAAACATACTCATATGTTCACAAAAGCATGCCCATGCTCAAACAGGCTCATAAATGCACATGAAAACCCACCGCACACCGACTGAATGACAGGAGAAAATAAAAGGAAAATGTGAGCCACGCAGAAGGAAGAGAGAGAGAGAGGGAAAGGAAAAAGAGAAAACGAAAGCAAAAGAATGTGCAGAAGAGATGTGCTGAGAAAAAAATGGGATCTTGGAGTGATGTAAGATTGAAATTGAAAAATGAAACTTTCTTGTTCGCTATCATCAATTAATTTGTTTTTATTATGTAATATAATTTATTATGTTGTGTTAAGTTTTTAATTAAGATTTTATCTTAATTCTTATTTAATTTAATGAAGAAAGCATGTATTTGTTTCTTATGAAGACTTCAAAAATACATACTGTATGTAGTCCATATCTAAAACTCCTGAGAATGCTGTATGACCTACAGATGGAAAAAAAAACAAGGCCAGGTCATAGCAAAATCAGTTTATTTCAATGTAATGGCTGCAATCAGTGCATTTGTTCACAATGGGGAAAGTGGATGCATGCAACATTTTTGTGACTTCAGTTTTGAGCCACAGTGAGCCATCTTGTGAGACCAAAGACTTTGAAATGTAGGAAACATTCTTAGCCACTTTTTGCAGTTGAAATAGATGCAGTCACTATGTTTTTCTGTCCCTACTGTAATGTTTGGTTATTTTGAAAAAAGAATAAGAGGATGATATATGGAAGAGACAGAGAGATGGAAGAAATAAGAAGAAGGTCTAAAGAAGGGATAAGGCAGATGTCAACAACTGGGAAGAAGAGATGGATTAAGGTGGAGTGGATGAGGGGAGCATGGAAGCAGGAGAGCTGAAAAGATGGAGGGAGGTGTTCAATCTACTTTCTCTTGATTCAAATCAAAGGGGAGCTTTTTTCCCCCAGAAACTGCAATTTAGAAGTATTTTACTTTTTCAACAATCAAGGATTTGGGTTTAATAGAAATTATCAAGAATAATTCTAATCAGCACATTGATGGTAGTTTCAACTTTTCTTAAAGTGACCCTCTGTCACTGTTACAGCAAGAGAAGAATGTGGAAATAAAACACTGACGGCTAGAAAGCATCACAGGAGATGAAACAGACAGAAGGTCAGGAATTTGAAAATTGTAATGAGACTTACCAATACCTCAATCTCATCTGCTGACTGGAAAGGAGGGTGGGAAATAGAAAGCAAAAAGAGCAAGAGTGGAGAGAAACAAAGCGGGGTTAAGACAGAGAGATCAAGACAAACTGTAAGGACGTACAGCTCAATAATAGCACAGTGTTTGGGTTAGGCACGAAGTTATGGTAGCCTCTCTGACTCAGTCCTCAATGGTCAGATGTGGCTATTGATGGATTCTCAAAAACAGCTGATGTGGAAAATGTTGAAAAAGTAAAAAGTTTTGGCAGTTGTACAGTCGGCCTGCCTAAAACAAGGCTCCTCTTGTTTCTCTGTGGTTAAGGAGCAATTTAGCACTGTCACATCAGAAGATGCTTCCTCAGATTAGAAACCTGAAAGGTTGTATAAATACTAGGCAAACTTAAAGCAACTTGTTACCATTGGAGCACATGGATATCATTAAGCTCATTTTGATACCAGATGGGTACACTGTCACGCTGGAAAACCGACATGTAGCAAGTTTAAATAATAACTCCAAGTATGTGTGTGACTGTCAGGCTGTCAGACACTGTTTGAACTAACCTAATGTACTGAACCTTACGCATCTGCTGCACCCAGCAAATTAATGCCAATCAATGTTTTTGAAGCACTATTGTCCCAGGTCTGACTAACAGCACTGTGGCACTGAAAAGCAGCATCAGTGGAGGAAAACCGAGGCAAAGGGAGTCTGTGCGCGCATGCATGCACATAGAGAGGGGAGGAAGATTCATCATAATTATCAGGGCTGCTGAACGCCAAATCAAATCAGAGCCGATCGTCTGTGTTTCATAAACAGACCTTAACTGAAGGGAGACAGAGAGCAAGACGGCTTCTGATGTGAGAGATGCTTGCACTGCGGGTTGAAAAGCTTGCAGCTGGCGCTTGTTAATGCAGGTGAAAATGGGGACTTGAAATTGTTCATGTGTTAATTTTCTACGTCAGACAAGTATCTGTTTGGCGGGGATTAGGTAGACACAGAATGGGTTTAATTAAAAGAAGAAAAACACACACACACTTCTCCTTCCTATCTATTGTTTCTCTGTGTTGGTCCTGTTTGAATTTGCAGTCAAGAGAAGAACCTGCAAGTGAATGAGATGACTCCTCTGGTGTCCCTCCAGGGACCTGCAAGTCTATGGTAGATAACAGCCAGCCAGGCGTGACACATCACACACACACACACACACACACACACACACACCCAGAGGAAGGCTGGGGTTTACATGCCGATGTTGGTTTCGCCTGCCCTTCCTTTGGGACACTTGCAAATGACTGTGTCTGCAATTTTTGTCCGTATTAACGTGTGTCAGTGAATCTGTTATTATATCTCCCTGCTTCAGACCCTGTTTAAACCAACATTAGCACTGTGTGAAAAACAAATGCAGTCTACCTTCTGCATTGGCACAGTGGGGATGCCAAAGCAGAGGGCTCCTCCAAAAATTAAGGCAGGATTTTTGGGCAAAGAAAAATGCACTTTGCTCATGTTGTGTCACAACGCAATCCAATGTCACCATAAAGTACATGCAAGTACACGTGTTCATAGTATGGACAGATAAACAAGTCATTCTACAGTGAATTTGTGGTTATGAGGATGGAAGAACAAATAATGGCTTTCATCATAATTTTACAGTTTCTGAATCCTTCCACATTATTATATAATAAGCCCCAGTTTCTTGAAACATGCATTAAATTGTTATATCAGGGGAACAGGTGACATACGAATTCTGACCTCCCTTACGCAAGGTAGCACTGACTAACAACTATGACTGATGTTCTTTTCTGAATGAAAGGGTCTGACCTGGGGTTGGGTATTTAAAAGTTTTCTATGCCAGTGTTGAAAAGACACTTACTTTGAGGACTATAAATAGGATTTTTACCAGACCCTTTGTGCCTTGCTAGCAGTGGGGCTGTATGGATGTTAACACTGGGTCTGTCAGTCAGTCCAACAATTTGGTCCAGACTGAAATATCTCAACTACCAAATGGCTCGCTGAGAAACTTTGGGCAGACATTGAGGCACGAGGTTTATATGTTTTGGGCTTTTAGTGAAATGCCCTAATAAATATTAGATGAACTGACATTCAATTTGCACACAACATGACCCACATAACTCAACATAGGATGAATTAGGCCTACTTAACTTTAACTTTTCATCTACTGCCACCATCATATAAAATTTTCTCAAAAACTTGGTGGATGGTGAAATACCTTCAAACATTCCCATCAGCCTCAGCTGTACCTTTACTTAGTTTTAATAAAGAGGACGCTAACATGCTAAACTGCGTTGGAAAGCATGCTAAACATCTAGCTGCTTAGCATCAGAATGTTTGCATTGTAATTGTGAGCATGTTAGCATGGTGATGTGAGCATTCACCTCAAAGCACCATCGTGCCAAAGGAATAGAACCACTGGCATGGCTGCAGACTCTGAATCCTATTTGATTTAATAAAGGAAGCCAAACTTTTTCTTAACGTTAAATGTTGTCAAAACACAAGAACACTTTGCCTTCATTCCAAATCAGTTTAAAATGGATAAAAGTATGATTCAAATCAGAAAATGTATGTACAGTGTGATTCAAGAATAACTAAAGAACAGTAGAAATCTCAGCAAACATTCAATGCCAGCTTTTGGTCTACCAGTGCAACAGACACAAAACAAAACAATAAGAGTAATAAGAGTTAAATATTGATGTTCAATACCCAATCTGATTCTGGAGTACACAGCAGTCACAAAACAGGACTTTTGGCAGACAACAAAAACTTTAGGACAAAAAAGCCAATTTAACAATGAAGCGATTGTGCTTTCCATCTACTAATGGTACAGCAGTAGAATTAGCCTTAGAAATGATAAACAGAGAAACAGTTTTTACACCTACGCTTTAAGAATGATGAACAAATCTAACAAACGCAATCCATCTCTGGATTATCCCCCTACCGAGTTAATCCCTAAATTTAGCGCCGGAGCTGTGCATTTGTTCATTTTGTAATGTCTGTTTTTAAATCCTTTATCGTATCAGACTCGCCATCAGCTTATTGGCCAAGTGCACCTGCACACAAAAGAAATTCAATTTGCTGTGGTGCACAATCACAAAGAAAGCATAAAATTATGTGGATATTACGCATTGTGCTTTTAGATGTACACAACAATAATAGGAACTGTTGTCACCAGGAAAGGTGTTTCATTTTACTATGCACTTGAGGATGGAGCTCAAACGTAGCTTTTATAGATCACAACAAAATATTATTAGAATAGTCATTTGCTCAGATCTCACATGCATACTTTACAACTTTATCAGTTGTTTGTGTTTAAGGAGGGACTATATTTCCTTCTGTGTCTTTCCCCTCTGCTTAAACAAATGTTGTTTGTCATAAAAGATATCAATTCATTTCCATTTCCTCCAGCACTTTGTAAAATTACTCTAAAAAATATCCTAAAAGACAAAAATGAAAACAATAAAAAGATCTCATCTGCTTGAAAAGAAGACAAGAGAAAGACAGAAAATTCAAGAAAAAAAGAGGAAAACCAAACACATAATGAATATAAACAAGAGCAGAAAAACAACTTCAGTTATTAAGAAGGTGCATAATTGAATACGACAGCTGCTAGCCATGGGCTTAATGGGAGATGGGCTTACAAACGTATTACTGTACACCCTTCCTGCCCCTGGCACTTTCTGCATATGAATCCATTCAGTAAACAGCTAGAAGGTGTGAAGCATCTATTTAGAAGATACAGAGAGAGGGAAAAAATGTGTAAAATGTGTGAGATAGAAAAACCAAGCCAAGTGATGGGGAAAAAAATGAGTTGAAAATCATAAAAAAAAATCGAGTGACAGGATCAACGGTTAACAAATGGAGAAAAGAAAATGACAAAGTTTGATAAAACAAAATCCTAGCAAGAAAAAAGCGAGCGAGCAGTGGTGCCTCTGTAGTGGAAACATCTCACAGCAAAACTGAGATCGAGCAGAGACGTTAAGACAGCTCCCCTTGTTTGTGATGCAGTTTTGCTTGCCACGAGGCCCAACTTCAATACACACACCAACTTGACAAAAGGGATCAGAGCTGAGGAAACAACCTGGTCACCTACCAACGGTCACATATTTCCCTTTTCCTCAAAATCTTTATGCACAAATAGGGAAAGCCATGTCTATAATCTGGAAACCAGATCACCAACAATAAATGTGTCACACTAAAAAGACATATCAGATTTTCAAATGAGGTAAAAGCAGCCCTAGGATCACTCCATAGACCATCACTGTCTATTTGCTGGTTCAAATATTGTAGCTGTGCAATATTACAGCATGTGTACATACTACCCTCACATCTTTTGCCAACATATCAATAGATTCCAAAAATTCGGCTGTTTTGAACACACTAGTGATGTGTTATTAAAATGCTGCTGTGAAAGAAATCAGTGTGAAGCGTCATGCTGGTTCAGCGCTGTGTTGGCCATTCTGTGTTTCACCTGCAGCAGTCGACGTGTCACGGTACCAGCTGAACCACGGCGTGGACCAGACACCCACGCTGAGACATTGGTGTCGTTCTGCTGCTGAGGGAAATCTGGTGCGGTATGTTTGTTGAGAGGAGACACTAGCACCATAGGATAGTGTTAAAAAGATATGCTACACTGGTAGGAGTGCTAAAGCTCAAGAGTTGTTGTGCACCCCCAGTTATGTTCTGGTATCCAATGTATTGATTATCATTAATTAATCATATCATTATTATTATTATTATCATTATCATTATTATTATCATAAGTTCTTTTTCTCGGCTCTGGGAACGTTTTACATACATAAAAACTCTCTGGATCCACACTTCAGAATATAAACGGTGATAATTGTCCTTTTTTCCAGTCTGATGACCAACAGTTTTACAGGTGGCTCTTTCATCCATCTGGCCTATGTAGAAAACGCCTTTTGTCCCAAAGGGGCATTTTTTTCATTGCAGTGCCATTAGCGGGCAACGGAACCAATGGAGAGCGAGGCTGACTGCTACTGATGTATCTCTTATTACATCCATGTGTCTAACCCGAGACGGACTCACCGGATGTCGACTGTGGGTATAAGGCTGCCACTGCCACTGCATTTCACACGGCACCCTCCTCCCCTTCTGCTATCTGTATTACTGTTTTCAAAATTGAAAGAGATGCATACAACTCACAAATGACCGATGGTTTGATGTGATATTTGCTTTGAAAAATACACAATTCTTCTTTAGTGCCAACCAATTGCTCGGACTGTTGAAATCTCCCTGGTAAGAGAAAAGCTGCCATCTAATGTCTGCTCAGTTTTGTCATTTAGTTTACTCGTTCTCTGATCAGATGGTTCTTATTTAAAGTAGACATTTGCCAATTTAACACCATTTCATCTACTTAGGTTCTTGTATAGCTGCTGGTGCTGAGACAGAGAATTCTGGTGTGTTTGTGTGTGTGTGTGTGTGTGTGTGTGTGTGTGTGTGTGGGGACAAAAACACCTGTACTTCTCACAGTTTTGGAAGTGGTACAGAAAATCTGTTAAAAAAAAAAAAAAAAAAAAAGAGCTGCCAAGCTTTTAAAACAATACCAGATCCTAATAAACAGACCAAAGATACACACTTCAGGAGGAGCTTATGGCACTGTAGGTTTTGAGACTGAGCTGTAGGGACAACAGATGGCGGCTGGCTGAGCTGTTAGTGTGTCTGCCGGGTCGATGGCGCAGTGTTATCAGCCATGGAGGGTCCAACTCCCTGATCCAGTGCAGAAGGAACGCATGAAGGGAGCATCCGAGGGCAGCACACCAATGTTAACGGTCCAATGGATCATCAACAAAACACACGGGCATGGGATGCTAGTGTTTCGCCTCGCTAGTGTGCCTCGGACAGACGCGTATAAATACACACTCGCGCGTCTCACTCGTCCCCTGTGGGCAGCGTGTGCGCTGTGTTGCCATCTGATAGCAGCAGCAGTCTGTTCTTCCATTCCCTCTTTCTCCCCCTCTCTTTATTTACTCCGCTGCGTTTATTTAACACATAGCTCCCAGCGAGGCAATAAATTAGCACTCAATAATAATCTGACTGATAATTACAGCTAGGCAGCTATACAGAGGAATGAGTAGTACAATATTGGCCACTGGCCCTTCTCCTCCTCCTCCTCCTCCTCTTTTTCTTTCTACTCTCTTTACTCTGACTGCTGCCTCTATCCTGTCAGACTGCATCTTTAACATTTTCATCTGTTGTTATGAAAAAAATTCTACATAATTGTGAGGTGTGGTTTAAGGTAGTTTAGACAAGTAATATATTTTTGTTTTTATATACACTGAACTTTTGCAGCCTCTTCCATTTGTAACAATGATCTCAGTCATTACAATGGCTGGTTTGGCAAGCGACATTGGCTCTGGATCCCCCAGGACCATCCCCTGGGACCACGACTGCATAGATTTGAATCCCAAATTACATTTTGTTTTCAATTTTGGCCTGAATGTATGTATGTTTTTATTTTCTCATTATACAAATACCAGCATGTTAGACCATGTGGAAGGATATTATGTTTTAAGATGTAAAAACTGTACGAGTACGAGCAAGTGCACTCAAAACACATTTCTGTGACTCGCCAAAATAAGAGATCTGAGCAGAAACTGTGTTGTATTAAACACATGTTTACAATCCAACCTTGATTTTGAAAAGTCTTTTTCACAGCTGACGTGATGGAGAAGTACAGGTGCTACCAATCACATGAACGACAGCTCCGTCCTATTCAAGTGTTTCAGTGAGCCATGTCAGCGAGCCGGCATGCTCAATACCAGGACCTTGAAAATGAAGTAGCTAAAATGAATTCAGCCATCACTCACTTCCTTCATTTTGCTACTGCGACATGTCAAACGGTCTCCAGTGAAAAGGCCCTTCTCAGCTGCAATTTAATATTGACAAAGCCCAGCTCACGATAATTTGATGTTCACTCCCAAAAATAAAATGCGCCCTCGTTTTGTAGCAACACTGGTCTTTGCCAGCAGATGTTTTGCTGGCACTCTGAATTGAATATGTCAAGAACCATATATTGTATAACTACAATCAAACTGTGCTGGAAAACGGTCTCTCCACCTCCCAGTCTTACTGTCTGCTGGCGTGCTCATGGCTGTCGTGACAGAATTTCAAGATTGGCCCAAGGGGGTGTAAGTTTGGACTCGAGTTGCAATGGACCATCAGTAAAGATGATCATTCTCAGTGAGGGTTAAGGGCTTAATGAACAGACCAGGATGTTCAGACATGAAAACTTCTAGTTTCAGTTAGCCAGGAAGTGGAGAGAATATTGATTTTGCAATAGTCAAATGTACATCCCACTCCACTGGGGAACATTGTGGCACCTTTCATCTCTCCAGGCTGTATTACAGCGCAAAAACTACCGCATATGTGGTGTGATGATGCAGTGTACTGCTCTTTAACTGCTTCAGTGAAGGTACTCATCTCTGAAAATGTGACTTTTTGTCAATTACAATGGACTATAAGTGTGCCAATTTTACAGCAACACTTTATAAAAGCAGATAAAGTCATCTACTCCAATGTCCATTATTTTCTCCATCTGCCCTGTTTCTTACAGTGCCGCGATTAACTGGACTTCCCGTCCGCCTTGCCTGCCTGCTTACTTGGCTCGTCACACCAGACTATCTGACGGAGCAGAGGGGTGCTGGCTTTTGAGCAGCCTAATAGCTTTACATGCAGAACCGTGTCAGCTCCTGCAGATTACAATTACTGATACAACTGCGGGCTTATCTGCGCCGCAGCCTCCTCTTCCTCCTCACCTCGACCAATTCCTTCACTCGCCGCTTTCCATCCATTTCCTTAAATGCCGCTCCTGCCATCCCTCCATCTCGTCAGCACCCTCGTTTCTAAACGCTCCCTCTCTTTCTTCTCCCCCACTTACTGCTCTTCCTTTCCTGGTCACCCCTCTGTTCCATTACATCTTCTCTTTCTGTTCCCACACTTTTTTTTTCCTGTACCCAAACACTGGAACAAGCTTTGTGATTAACTGTGTGAGAGTGCATATATGTCAGTGTACATGTTTTCATACAAAACGCATTCTGCATCTCCACAGTAACAAGCCTTAAATTGCTTGAACAATGTAAATCCATTGAAATTCAAGCGTGAACCTTTGTGCTGAGCAAAGCAACTCATTTAACCTGTTCTTCACTCATCTAAATGGCATAACAGTGGTGTGTTACCATATGTCTGACTAAATAAGCAGTCAGAGGAGTACATGATAAAACATCAAACAATTCAACAGCTCATATGTACTGCTATAATGAAGCATGTTCCCATCTGCCTCAGTCTGCTTCCCTCTCGTGTGTGTGTGCGCGTGAACACAGCTGTTTCCCTCGCACCCTTAATGAACGTCTGAATGAGTTTCCTGCGCGCCTAAGAGAGAGACAACAGTGTCGCTCCATCAGCGGAGAATCTGGGGCTGATTACATGGACTTCAACAAGAGAGGCAGGTTTGTCCAATCAGAGCCAACATCTGGCTCATTCCAGCAGGGCTGCCTGACGAACGCATAGACAGACAAGAGGTATCCCGGCACTATCTTGCTCTGGAGTGGTGCTCCCGCCTCCGAAAAAACATCTGGGGAATCGAACACGAGGAATTTAGCGGAATGCTTGGCCCCATGTGGGCTTTGTTATGATGCAATGGTGGCATTCTTCACAAGATAATCCTGAGACCAGATGGATGTTCTGTGTTAGTGTTGTTAAAATGAAGTACTAGTATTACAACTGCAGCAATATATAAACCAAAAAATGACAAAGAACCCAACACTGACACTGGGCGAGGGAGGAAACCCTCGACAGGTTGCCAGTCCATCATATCTCTCTATAAATTTAAGGGCAGAGATTCCATGTTGTGTGTGTGGCACCACCTGAAAACCCCATGTATTTAGCACGAGTTACTGAGCTGAAAAGCTCGAGGCATTCAGTACTTCCTGTGCATATCCATCATGACTGATTGCATGGTACAGATACAGAGCTGTGGACTGGTTCTGAGACTAAGGCTCACATAAATGTACATGAACCACTGCTGTTTGAAATATTAAACAAGAAAAATCTAAAATAAAATGACAGTGGCTTTGTTTTTCAACTTTTTTTTAAGACTCACAGAAAGACTGTTATTAATCCAACAAAGGAACCCAAGCATACAAAAAGGTACGGACTGTCACAGGTTCTGATGAGCAGCTGAAAAACTCACTCAGTCAATTTTTACAGAATTTGAATAAGGCCAATTACTTCCCGCGGAACAATGCAGCGGTGTTTTTGTACTCACTGTAAAAGCAAGTGAGACAAAGAACATCAGCGGTTCCAGGCGTGTGACAACTTTCCGTGAAGACTAAAGTAATTTGAACATTACTATGAAATGTTCCCAGTCACTGTGCCACTCCACAACCAATTCTGAGGTAATAACAATGATGGGAACGATGAAAGGTCAGTGTGTGGGGAGAGAGAGAAATGGTAGATCAAATTAACATGGGGACCCTGTGGAATAACATTTGTGACTGGCCTTCCAACGACAGAATTTCACACTTGAATTTAACTTAATATTGTGCATGTTGGACAAAGAAGAAACAAAGCGGCAGGATAATCCAGCACAAGACGGAGAGTGAGAAGGACGCTTCCACCTTAATGTAAGCCAGTAAAACATGGAGTATCCTTTGTTGCCATCTAGTGTTACTTGGGGGAACTGCTTCCTCCAACATTTTCAACAGATGTCGGCATCAAGAAAACAGATACAATGAAATGTTTTTACAAGTACACTGAATTAGAAAACCCTGCACTACCTTTGTCCTAACAAATTAACAAGACAACTCTAAATTCAGGACCTGAGTCCTCAAAAGAACCAACCTGTAAATCTGGCTAAACGCACATCTTTTACATACCTTTAGAATAAAACCAATGGTTGAAATTCACCAACAGACAAAATCAACTCCAAACATTTAACATCTGGAGCGTAGCTGCCAGACAGCACAGCCCATCCACTGGAGGAAAAAAAATCCAAGAAAAATCCTTCATCTCAAAAAGTCTGTTTATCATTATGGGTCATGGTTTATCTTTGTGTCATGTTAAAGTGGTGTGATTGCAAGAAAATTGAAGCGGCAGTATCCGCTCTTTTGGTCTCTAGTATGGGTCAACCAGAACAAACTCTGGAGTCAGCGCTTCCCATAATGCAATGCAGCAGGAGCTTCTGCTAGATTAATCTTTTGTTTGTCTTGCCGGTAAATGCCCACATCTTTGAAATCCCACTGGGACTGTTAAAAACATGTCACAGAACATGGCATACAGCAATTTTTATAGGCTGAATGCTGTTTCTCAGGATGAGTTAACTTAACTTGAGGTGTAAAAATTGGTGGAGTGCTCCTTTAATTCTGACCTGTGGGGCCCTGAAGATTTTCAGTAGCTGGGTAATTGGTTGCAAGATGTTGATCCTTTGACTGCACCAGTTTTGTGTTTGCGTTAAGGGTTTGATTTGTCAACAAAAACTTTTTAAATTACAATGATCATACTGTATATATAAAAGTCAACACAGACCAACTTACATGTTCCCTCACACATTATGTCCTTGTGAGATGCAACTGATTACCTGTGACTCTCAGCCATGTTCAAAGAAAGAGGAAAGTATGGATGGCATTTTGAATTCTGAGAAAATTAAAGGGCAGCTAATAAAATAGTCTTCCTTAATTGTTCTGTGAGAATAGGGAGAGAGAGAGAGAGAGGGAAATTTACCGTATGCTAATGTGACTTATAACCTTTTTTTTCGCTTTCAACAGGCACCAAAAGGCAATTAATACATTATAAAAAGAGAAAATCCCTTTTAGCCCTTTAGTTCAACTTGCTTCCTTTCTTTCCATGCTCCCGTTCCCCACTCTCATTCTGAAATTAATCTGCGGAAGATTTGCTATTAACAAAGGCTATTCACAGAGCGCAGCGCGGCCGACCAGGGCCTTGGCTGAAAGATGAAGAAAGGGCCGCAGGAACGGCGGGATCACGCAGCTCACCGGGAGGAGGACAAAAGGCAGAGGATGAAATGAGCGAGGGAGGGAAGGCAAACACAAGGGGGGGAAAACGGCATCTAAATAGCGGATGATCATTGTCTGGCGCTCCCTGACTTGCGACTCGGTGCCGAGACCACGCACGCAGGGCAGGAAGCACTCATTCACCTGCAGCACCGTCTCCTTGCACCTTTGTTCCACGCTCAAGGCTATGCTCGCCGCCTTGTTGCCATCTCGTCATCACACTGCGGTGGTTCTTTACAAAGTTGTCGCCCACACATCTACACCGCACCTCTCTCCTCCATCGTGATTCTGCAAGTCATCCCGCCTGCCGCTGCGCCTCCCGTCTCTTCAGCACCACGTTTTCTTAAGTAACTCTCCACGGAATTTGGACTATTGCGGTGTTTTTGTCATCTTTACCCTCTTTTGTTATCCGTTTGCCCTACAGCAGATAGCTTCTAGCTAATTAAGCATGTATTCTACTTCTCCTCTGTCTCTTCAATTGTCACCAGCCTCACAGGAAGTGATTACTCATCTGTCATAAATCATCCGTTTCTCACTTTCATCCTTCCTTAAAGGTAATGGTTAGATGCCCATCACTCTTGTGTCTTCACTTGACAGTGAAGAAGCATTCATTATTTTCACCTCTTCCTTTACATTGTATCTTTTGTTCCTTTTTCTTCAGATTTCATATTTTCTAATCAACCCCTACTTTCCCCCCTCACTGTCCAACTTCTCCTGACTGTGCAACATGTTTACTTCATCCTCTTAAAGCACTGAAGAACATGAGGAATCATCAGCCCTTCCTTCTCATCTCTCCATTGTTGCTCTTCGCTTCCACCTCCTCAGGAGCTCTCTCAATCACTTGTGAAGACTTCTTTTTCACCTATCCCTTCATTCCCTCCTCTTCAGCTCGGTCAGGAAATGAGCATCATCTTCTCTTTTGCTCACATTCATTCTCCATCCCAACCCTTCAAAAAAAACTGTTCGGTCACTTTTTCATCCCCACATCCTTCTTGCTCCCAGTTTCTCGGTAAATGCTTAATCAGCTGTCACCTCTTATTTTTTATCTTCTCGTGAGTTCAGTCGTCCTCATCCTTTCTCTCCAGGCAATATTGCATCACTGTCATCTCTAAACTTTTCCCTCACATGCAGGGTGTGAAATTTACATGGGCCATCTGCCAAATGTAGGTCGGTTCTGACTGTGGTAGCCCACTAACTTTGGCGAGATACCACCAGCCATGCTGGAAGGCACGCTAATTTGGGAATTCTACTATATTAATCCCTTTGAGGTCTTGGAAATACATTTTGTAAGTACATGTACTCACACATATTCATGACGTCTCCTTTAATAGCTGTACTAAACTATATTTTTATAAAAACTCTGCAGTTCCCCAAAGTTCTTCAGAGCATAATTTTCTATTTTATTTCTTTAGCTTTAGTTACTGCTTGCATTGACCATGTTCAAAACTGAAGCCGACAGCCTTTTTCAACAAAAATTGTAAGCTACACGACAAGCACAGTGCACAAACACCAAGCCGTCAAACTCAAAGAAGCTGCAGCTGGTGGGATGGTTGCTACAAATGCAAGAACTATAAAACTTGACATTCTCATCATGTTCAAAAAACAGCACTTTAAACGGTAGTGAATGGAAGAGTGTGAAGCAATTTACATGGATCACTTTTTTTTTATTGCCAATGCGGGAACAGATTGTAACATAATCCTTAAAAAGGAGCCTTGCTCGACTTTCTCGGTTGCCTCTAACAGTCTGTGGACCGATTTCTGCTTAAAGGAATGAGCATGTGAAGTTTATGCTCGCTCCCAAGTGCCTTGACTCAGTGTTTCTCTTCTGCTCCCCTGCAGCTCTGACAGCATACACTGTCCGGGCCTTGCTGGCATTTACCTGAAGTGCAAGCACGATCACAAGTCGAAGCGGTGCGATGCTGCCTGCAGTTCACTCAGCGACCACCGGTGTCATTAATTATGAGGGATTTCTGAGTGTCACGTAGAAAGTAGCACCTTAACTTTTGCTTGACTACAGAGGTTTCATGGGACAAAGAGCTGCAGCTGATGTGTGATCGTGCCCTATGATTCTGCAACAGGGGGGAAAAAAAGACTAACTTGAGTTGAGACTTTGAGGAAATCCGCTCGTACTATATGTGTACGTGCATATATGTATTCAAACCACATGAACACAGTAATTACAAGGAGCCCTCGGCATCAGGAGGTCCAGTCCTGCTCGACTGGTCATTCTGCTCACGACGCCCCTCCAGCGTCTTTCTGTTAGGAGGGGGAGTGTGTTGGAGTGGAGATAAGACTGGGGCTACAGCATGTTTCAGCACGGGGTGGGGTAGGGTGTGCGTTGGGGGGGGGCATGGTGGAAGAGGAGGAGGAGGGGAGGAAGAGTCACGTGAAACAGGCACTGGCTGTTGCATAAAACAAGCTCTCCCCTTCCCACGTCTCTACCTCCAAGCCCGCACCAGTCCTATCTCCAGCTCCAGGAAACTCTCAGGGTGCAATTTACCGCTTGCACTGCACTGATAATACTGTCTCCAGGGCAGGAGGGAGAGAGTGATGGGCTGGGATAGAAAAACAGAGGGAGATAGAGGGTGGGGGAGGGAGAGAGGAGAGAAAGGAGAGCGAGGAGAAAGCGGACGAGAGGAAGCTGTAAAGAGGAGCAGAGATAGAAAGAGAACAGCCACGTAATAGGTGAAAGGAGGAGGCAGCAGGAGGAGCATCACCACGCCAATGAAAAATACAATCCAGAAGACCCACTACGTGTGTGCACAAAACGCTCCAACACAAATTACACCAGACTGAATCATGACTTGACTGGACCCAAACTCCTCCAATGAATCTGCTTTTCCACAGCGTTTTCACCAGACTCGCTGCACGTTAACCTCAAAGTCTTCAGTCAAGTGTCTCCGGGATGGCAACAGCTCCGTCAACAGGTTACCACTGGATGTTGCAGCGGGAAGAAATTTCAGAGTTCCCAGTAAATAGGGCGACAAAACAACATGGACCTCATGTTCTACGTCAGACCAACTGCACAGTGACCCCACACACACACATCTCCCAGCCTAACATGCCATCCTGAGACACACATTATATGATGTGCTGTTGTCCTCCACGACCAGTTTGTGTTTGGCTTTGATGTTCACGCTCATACATCATGGTTAGTGCCCTAACCAGCTGAGCAGGAAACAACAGTCATGTTCCTCAGGAGAAATTTAAAAAAGCGGCTGAGAACGACGATTTCAAGTAACCGTACTTGAATGAGAGCTGTCAGTAAGGCACTCAGATTTACAGATGTGGGCGTATGCCGTCAACACTGTGAACGTGGAGTGTGTTCGACGTCGCCGAGCTCAACGGTTATCTTAGATGACAACGCAGTAAAAAGCTTCCCTGGCCAGCCACCACATATGAATGTAAACAGTCAATTACCTGATTGTCACCGCTATATTCATCAGTTTCGCTGACAGAAAAAAAAAGTCAGCAAGGAAGAAACACAGCTGAGTCTGACCCGGCTTGTGACTTGACTGTTTACCAGCAACGTGATCTTAAATCACTAGATCAGCCATGAGGAAGAGACACAAAAACAATTCATTTCAAGAAAGGACAACAATATACAGTGCTTAACAAATTTATTAGACCACCTGTCATAAAAATGAGAAAAAACAAATATTTTAGAAATCTGTCAAAAATTAGTTTCAAACTAAAAATTATAGTTATTTATTAGGTAAATAACAAACTGGAAAAAACAAAATAGTCCTTATTCACATATATTAACCAAAAATAAGGACATTAAGGATATTTAGTTTTCCAGTATATACTTTGACAGTCTGTTTTTAAGTGAGTTCCAAATAGTTTCTAGCTGTTCCCACAGCCTTGCTTTAGACCCGCTTTTTGTGCGATCTATTTTTGAATTCAAGAAATGCCAGATCTGTTCAATAAGATTCAAGGCTGGACTTTGACCAGTCCATCAGTTCCGGTACTCCAGATTCCTTTCTTGGTCAAGTAGTCTATCTCAGCAGTGAGGAATTTCAAACTGAATTCACGTTTTTATACCCATATTTGAGCCAGCACACTGGAATTCTCTGAAAAGTTAATACAAGAAATTAATAAAGGGTAAGATGAAACCACTAAAACAGTTTTTTTTCTGTTCAGGAATGCAAGCAAATAACTGTAATTTGGCATCTCAATCAAAACATAATCATGTGCTTTAGTATTTTTTTCCTGCTTTTTTCAAATTTCAAAATTCATGTTTAAAAAAAAAGGAGAAAAACAATAATTATAATTTAGCATTAAATATATCCTTCTGATTAAAGAGCTTACACATACTGGTGGATTAACAATTACAGAAACATACAAAAATGTATTTGGTAATCGGCAGTACTGTTAAATTAAGGCACCTTTACCCTGGGTGGTGGTCAAATAAATTTGTTAAGCACTGTACATATGATGTGTATTTGAGTCTCTGTCTGAGCGTGTGTGTGTGTGTGTGTGTGTGTGTGTGTGTGTGTACCAGTTGTTTGGCTTTCTCAGCCTCCTGGCGCGTGTGTAGTCTTTCTCGGGTCATGGTTTTCGTCGCTGCCTCGCTCTCTCTTTGTGCCACCTTGGCCAACTCCTCCTTGAGGATCGTCTGCTTGTGTTCATACCTGAAACACACGTGCCAAAATATAATGCTGGAATTCATCGCTTCTTGCCATAACATACAGTTAAACGCTGTAGCTGTGTATATCCACAAGGGGGCAGCATATACCAGTTTTCAGTCAAATCCACTGAGAATCTAAAATGAGCACATAAAGTTGATTTTGATGTCCACAGGGCTCTGTTCTTCAGAGGAATTATGTAGGTCACTGCTGCGTTCATCCACTGAAACTTTTCTGTGACAGTTACAATATATACCTCAATACCTGTACATGAACTCTACTCTAACCTCCATCTTTCAAATGTCACTTACTGCCTCCCCTATTTTTCAATACTGACAGCCATCCAAACCAAAACATCTGACTCTTTATTGTAAACTTTTCCTACCAACTTTAAGTTCCTGAGCTATAAAGTACTGATAACCAAGCAAACTTGGAATCAAAAGTCAGGTTAAGGGTTACGGTTTAGGAGGTTAGGGTTAGGGAATCAAAAGTCATTCAGCAAACTTTTAATTATTTTAATTATTTTTTATTAACTCATGTGCATGTACGCAGGCTGCACAGAAACATGCAGCCAAACAACGGAGCACATGGAACAATACATCTGGTGATATTTCAATTGTAATAAACAAGACACGCACTTAATATTTTATTGTAGTATTCTTGTGTCATAGGTGATTTTTCTATTAATACTTTCACTCAGTGCAATTATACAACTATGCAATCACCCAGCTCATTTGCGTGGCAGTGGAATTCAGAGGAAACTCCACTGTGTGTGAATATAAAGGTCATTTCTGAATTGGCCACAGTTTTGCTCGGAGGCATCTTGCTCTGATTTTAGTTGGTTTAGTGGTTTACGATGATTATGAGTATGAAAAAGGCACTGATAGAAACTATATGAAGAGTGAATTCTAAGCAATGCGTAACTATAACACATGTGAAGTTACTTTTATCCTCACCCATGAGGCACAGGTCATCTTAAATGTTTGCGATTTTATCAGTGGATGTGTTATAAATCCATTTTCCTTCAACCCACCTCCTCTGTTGTTCCTTGGTGTAGGGGTCTGGTTTGCTTGTGTTGGACTGGGCCTGCTGCTGCGAGCTCTGCTGGGGTCGAGAGCTTGAGCTGGCACTGCCGGAGGCACCTGGACAGACACACAGAGGACATAAGAGAGCAAAACTCTTGCAGAAGACAAGCTGTTATAAAACTTGGTGACTGATACTATTAGGACAAGCCCGGTTAAAGATATAATTAATATAGCAAGTATATAAATATCTAAAAGAAAAATTATGTCTGATTACTGTTTGACTGTTTTTTCCTTTAAAATTATCCTTATGTAGAGGCCGATTTTTTTTTCGAGGATGAGACTAAAGCCCCCGTATCGAGTGGGATAACGAATGAAGGATAAAGAGAACTGGTGTAATTCTAACAGAGAATGTGACAGTATGGGTTGATTGTAGTCTTAAAGTTGCTACACTCGACAGTTTCTCAAGTCTGCTCATAGTGTGTCTGTTAGGGTTGATCAGCTGACTACAAAATACGATATACAGTTGTACTTCACACAGTACAGCAGTAACATTTGGCCATTATGAATTGTTTCACATCATTTTGGAAAATCCTCATTACAATATTCATAAAAACACAACATCGATTTTCCTTCATGTTTAAGTAGGCCCTCATGCTCCGCACCATGGAAAATAAAACTGGTAAAACGAGATTTATCTCGAACGCATCTGGACTGGTATTTTGTCATCCTCCCACAGTCACCTGACAGCGTACCAGCGTCTGCAGACAGCTCGCTCTCGCTCCGTCCCTCTCGTGGTTGTTTTCTCGGACAGTTAACATAATTCAGATGTCCTTCCTGGCTGTCACAGTTCCTGGACAGATTCTGCGCCTGGTTCATTTCTGCAGTAAAGACTCGTTCTCACTGCTCGTCAATTGATTTCCTGTGTGGTGGCCGAGCACGTTCCACTCCTGCAGGTTAAACTGGACTAACTAAACATTTTCAAGGCTAACTAGCCTAGCTACAGAATGAACTGCAACATCGCTCTCTCCCATCAAAAAGAGAAACCTGTTGAAATTTTAGATAACCCCTATTTTTATAAAACTTTTTTTAAAGGTTCAGGGGGAAAAAAGATTTTATACTGGGGCAAAGACACGACCCTCTTTCTCCAGAGCAGTAGAGAATTCTCTAAACAGTTTTTCAATTCACTCAGTTTAGGTGCTGCACAAAAAAGCTAAGGCACTGCACCCAAGTCTTACAGTGCCAAGGAAAACCCTGACATTGGCCACAAGGTGCATGGTACCTGTGTTTTTCTGTGCGCTTGAGCTTGATGATGATGTGCGTTCAGGAGCGATGTTGGCATCACCTCTCATCCTCTGAAGAACATCTTCTGACAGCTGGGCAGGGGAACAAAGAGCAAATGTTAAAAAAGGAAAAAGGTTGGGTCGGCCAGAGGCAAAGACTCAAAACAGAACTGAGACACGGAGGTCTTTCTTTCCTCCCTTTGATTTCTTTACAAAGAGGACAACTTGCTGCAAGTTTCTACAAACTTAATAACAGTTTACTGGATTGTTGAGCATATCATGCACATTGTGTGGTGTCATCTTTCTTTCTTTTAATCCTGTGGGGAATGACAGAGTAACTTTTGTCTGAAGTTAAACATATGAACTGGCCAAGGCTGCCAAAAAACACTGCAGCTGTACTGTGTGCATGCATGCGTGTCCGTGTCCATCCAGGGAAATGGTTAAACATAGCTACACCAAAAACCACAGGAGTCAGCACCAGCCATTGACTCACTTTTTCTATGACTCATGACATTTGAATGTGCAGGCAGGGCTGGTAAATATGATAATCTGAAAGGCTCTTTGTGTTTTACTTTTTTTTGTTCATTGTAATGCTTAAATGTAAATGCTTAACTTGTGTTGTCTATCTCTGATATTCCCGTGATTGTTATAGTTGACAAACTTGCATTTGCACGAGTATAGCTCAGTATAACATGGTTTTGAAGGTGCATTCAAATTCAGGTGGAAATTTGGCAACTATGTCCAACCACTGCTCATAGAGCGTGAACGCTCTGGATGCAGTCACACTACAGACATTTAGGCATATTCTGTGTGCGAGTGCTTGCAAGTGGTGTAATTGAAGATTAAAGATACCACCTAACTGCTATGTGAACTGCTACTTCACTGACCTCCTCTGGTTGAGAGGTTTCCGGTCTGTTGCACAGCCAACCACACCCAGCAGTGAAGCAGGATGTGATCAGAAGAGTGCTCTACCTGTAACCACGCTCAATGGGCTGCCCAGGTCAAGAAGCACCGAGTACACTTCTACACTACAGAGAGGTGAGAAATTCAACAGTGCAAAACATGCAACAAATCTCTCTGCTAATGCATATGCAGGTGAATCACCAGCCATGTTATTGCATGTCTGCGCATATTTATCTGGAGCTGCAACTGTTTGCTGATTAATCATTTTGTCATTCAACATTAAATCTGCAACTATTTTGACGATGGGATAATTTTATTCATTCTTTAAAGAAAAATGTCAAATATTTCCCATTTGTTTCTAGCTGTTTATATATGAGGATTTAATGCTTTTCTTTGTCGCACATGACAATAAACTGAATATCTGTGGATTGTGGAGACAAAAAGGGGACATCTGAAGTCCTAGTCTTTGGGAAATTATAAAGGCCATTTTTTACTATTTTCTGTCATGTCATAGAAATAACAATTAAATTAAAAAGGAATTTTTAAGAATCTGGTAATTAAATCATAATAAAAATAATGATTGGTGGCGCCACAGAGATATCGATTAAAGTCCATTTTATTATAATTAGTTGTGCTGTGCCCACAAGCCATAACAACGTAACATACTTCACCTACTCCAAGCTATGACTGTGGACAAAAGCAACATTTTGAAAAAGCATCCTCACCATTATCTACATTTACAATGTGTCATCATTGCGTAGCTCAGAGTTTCTTTGTTACATGAACAGTTGAATTCCCATTTCATTTGTTGGTCATGATCTGCACTGTCAAGAGGCAGAGAGCAGCAAGCCAAACTTCATTCGAAATCTGTCAATTTAAAGCCACCCTGGTTATGAACATATAACCTCATAGCTAGTAATAACAAATATGTCTGTTTCTGTTTAATTTAGTAATACATCCACTATGACTTGTTTAACATAGCCACTAGCAAACGTTAACGCTTGGTTCTCTTAACTGCTAGCTGAACCTCTTATCTCTTACGTTGACAGCAAACGTAGCTGGTGAATTGTGAAACAATGTGCGATTTCTGGTAAATTCAGGACTGTTATGTAAATAATGAATATGCCGAATTTACCAGGAAACGTTTAGGGTTTATTAACGACGCTGGGCATCTGCAAAATATATTCCTTTTCCAATAAGCCAGGCACACTTCTACCTGCAGCTTATTACGACTGAAGTTTGGTATAACGAGAAAGAGGCATGTTTCAGGTCATATACATCAACCTGCCCCCGCATCCCTTTACATCCTCCTCACTTCAGCAGTCGCTTTGCTTGTTGGAGACGTCAGGTCAATTCACGACAAATTGGTCACTTCATTGCCTATGCAGCAACACGCTAGCAGCTAGTTAACGCTAGCGTTTAACGTTAAAGTAATGTTAGCATGGCTTATCAAGCGCTAGCTGAATTAGCTTTACCTTGACTCCGCGAAGAATCCTGACTCTGTCCTCATCATCGACACCGAAAGACACTTTCCTGGTCGTACTTTCTCCCGAGCCCATGGCTTCTGGTGTTTAGTGTCGAATTTGCTGATGGCCTTGTGGAGAATAAATCCACTCACATGAAATAATATTTTGTCCTGCCCAATGACAGAATTTGTGACAGATGGGTTATGGGTTGCCAGGTTCTTCCTACACCATCCCCCTCTCATAGATACGTGTAACCCTTAAACCATGTATATTAAAAGGATAATTATCGCTATCAAATATTTTTTTAAAAATCAGTATTTAAAATCATATGTTCTTCACGTGCAGTCAGGTAACGAACAAAATAATAAATAATTTTTAGTTACCTGTGTACATCCCAATCTGGCAACCGCAATGTCAAATCCGAAAGCTCTTTTGAATGAATGAAGTTACTCGAGCCAATTGCTTACCGTGGAAGCCTGCAGGGGACGAGTTTAAAATTGTAATATAAACTTAGAAACGAAAATTGAATTCCACAATAGAATTAGCAATAGCATCATACATTTTCATAAATGTACGTGTTGTTTGAATAAAAAAGAAAATTATAAACAAAATAAATTAATTTCCATTTTAGGTCAAGTCATAAACTCATATGGACGTTTTATGATCATGTTAAAATTAAAACGAGAAAGCTGTCTGACATTTCATTTTCAAAGTGGCTGAACAGTGGACAGAATGCCAGCAATAATCAAGTGACAATTAAAATGTTTTTTTCTAACAATTTGAAAATGAAAAAAAAAAGTGCACCCCCAGGGTGGAGGGTGAGATGAGAGGACTAACAGTTTGTATTTTCATTTTCATTTTGACACCAGGGGAGCGTACTGCCACGTAAATGTAAATGCAATAGAATGGGGGCGCTGTTTCGCTTTTGCATTTGAATAGTGTCCACTGAATAAAGGTTACAGTAAGTCTAGGGAAGGGAAATGTCAAATACCGTTTTGTATACTGCAGCATAAATGGAAAATAAAGTAACATTGTTTACACCGCATTTTAATTTCTAAAAATTAATTAACATGTGAATAGTGTGGGGTTCGACTTATTGTCTTATTTTCATTTAATATGCTTATAATTTGCCCATATGAGTCTGTTAAAATGAAAAAGTAAATAGCATTACTTTGTTTTCATTTTAATTTTTACTCAAATAAGACATCCATTTGTGGAAAATTCTAATGACATTGTCGAATTATATTTTCAAGTTCACATAATCATTCTACTACAATATTATGTTGCATAATATTCTTCCATAACATGCCACATACATGATACATATTGTCATACATAATTCTGGATATACAGACATTTTATCAACTGACACATAGACAGTATCATCAGTGTTTATTTGTAGTATTTGAGTATACACAAGCAAGGCTCATATTCATTCCATGTTCATTGTGAGGTTCATGCACATTCTTGTTTACTGTATATAAAGAAGATAAAAAGGCAAACACACAACATTGAAGAAACATTTTGTTAACTTTCACCAAACGGATCAAATGGAAGCATGGATGTTAGTGTACAAATTACCGGAGAAAATCCCAGAGAAGCCAATCAATGTATGGAAGACCTGTAATAAGCTATATATACTCCACAAAAATCCTCATGATCATGAATAACAAATAAAGTTGTAAACAAACGATCTCATGTGATTAATCAATTTCCAGGATGCAGTTTTGCTACAGAGTAAATAAACACTTGTGTATACATTATAAGTTGGTGCATGGTATAGTGGAGCATTTATTTGTGGTAGCCAAAGTTCTGAAGCATGGGACTGAACAGCTGCAGAATGATATATTATTTCTGAGAAGGGAAGTCATATTTCCACTAAATGTATACACAATGGCACCATTTAGGCAATATTGGGCAATAATTTGATTCAAGGAAATGTTTCCATGCAAATATTTGAAAGAAAATATTAAATGTAAAAATATAAATAACAATCTTAGTTGTAGGCCAGTTTACTTGGTTGAACACCCAAATAAATTCTATGCCTGGGTATTCAGGAAGTATTTGAAAAAAGTAGTTGTGCTCACATCCCACTGTGTAATGTGATCCAGGACTCCGGTGTGTTTGAATGAATACTGAATGCTGGGTAAACTGGCTCCCTAAACACAGCCCTGAAGGTATGCAGGTGCTCCCTGCGCCCTTTGATGCTGTGGAACGTTAACGTCCCCCCCTCATAATCCAGTGCTACCTCAATCTTCACCGGATGATACGTTGTTTCCCCCAGAACCACATTACAGGAAGACTGGCACACGGTCAGCTTGCCATTTTTCCACTGCAGTCGCCAGGACACGGAATTGTGTCCTAGACGACTGTGGTCACCACGCCGTGGGATGCTCTTGTAGCAAACACCGAGTGACCACATGCTGCTGGACCCCACCTCTACCACCCATAAATGCTCACCACTTGAGAAACCCTGGCTGCACATAACCTGAGGCGCACTCGTAAAACGCTCTGGGTGCTCTGGATATGGCTGCTTGCTGGAGCTATACTTGACTGTGCGCAGGTCATTGGACACTATCAAGCTGGGGTGGGCAGTGCAGATGTTAAAGGTGAGCTCCAGGGGGCTGAGGAGGATGTGAAGGGAATCCAGGAGGCGGGTCATTTCTGAGCGGAAGTCTTGGGTCTTGAGGCCCGCCTGGAGACGCTTGGTGTTGAGCGGTGCCTTTGAGGGGATCTTGGAAGGAATGGCACTTTCGGCAACTTCTCTCAGCTTCTGCTCGATCAACATGAATCTGGAGGGCAGAGGATTATCCTCAATTGAACCACCAATATCCTAAGTCACAGTCGCCCCACTTATAAGCATATTGTACTGCATGAACATACTTTAGTGTGTTCATTCTTCATATTTCTTATATACATTCCAGTGTATATATACACAACTTGTAAAACTGAATATGAATACCTTGAAATATATTCATATGGTACACATGTGGACGAGTCTCTTTATTTTGACCCTCATCTATCTATATGCTATGGGATGATGTAAATAGACAAATATGCACACTGTTTCAATGTTATTTCTTCAAGTGGACTTTAGAGGGAGAATTTGGACTATTTTGTTCTGTCGTACCTGTGTATGAAGATGCATGTGTCAGTCTCATTCAGAGCCTGTGAGGCACTTCGCTGGGCCTCGAGTAACTGTTGCTGCTGCTCTTCCAGTGCACTCAGTCCAACCTGCCAGCTTTTCCTGCGCTGGCCTTTCTCCTCCTCCAAAAGCACACTTAGACGTTCCCTGTACCTGAACACAGCACAATAATAATTTATAATAGGAGGCTGGCTAATGATGTACTTTGTGTTTTGTGCTAATTTGTAGACAGTCTAAACTAAACTCAGACAATGAACACAGTAAACATTATACCCACTACACATCAGCATGTTTGCAGTTATCATGCTGATGTTAACACTTAGCACAAAGGACTGTGCATGTACATAAAATGAAATCAGATTTTAGACACATGATTAGTGAGAGACCTACATTTTAGACGTCTAAATATGATACATTCAGCACTATGCTTGTGATATGGCCTTAAACAATCTGTGACAATGGAACATATGAAACATATTCAGTTTAAAAGGTTTACCAGTGCAGATAAACTGGATACAGAAAATCACTGTCATGCTGAGGCCCACTTTCTTTATCTACAACAGTCACTGCCTATTCCTGCTCCTCCAGCCATAAAGAAGACATACCTGTTGGTAATCTGATGGACTCAGTTCACTGTACTGTCTTGTCACCGACTTGCAATTCATAACATAGTGAAACTTGGGTCCCAAACTTACATAGTACCTCATTTTACTCACAGCGTGCATTAGGACCAGTTGAATTTATGTAATTGAATTAGAGAAAATATTTTCATTAATTAATTATTTATATTATTACACAATAGCTATATTATTGGGATATAAAATTATGGACAAAATGATGGAAGATGTTATGTCATTTGTCATTTGCCATTGGTTCATATTTTTAACCACCACTGGTTAGAATTACAGAGAAAACACAGACTAAGGCGACGTTTATTGTCATCCTCTGTGTTCTTAACTCCCTGAACACTTGATGTCAAAACATGAAGATCCAAGCAGAAGAAACAAAGCAACAAAGAAGTGTCAAAGTTTAAAAAAAATGTGTCATGTGTTCATTAAGAGTTGCTTGCTAATCTGCGTCATCGGGACTGCAGGTGTGGTGTGATCAGATTTGATCAGTGACATCAGCAACCAACAGCACAGCTGTCATCAGATTCTCATGTGAAATAACCAAATGTAATTGGCAGAAAAAAGGTGTTTTCCTGTCACAAAAAAAGTATCTTTGAATACATCAGTGTATCTGTTTGACACCACAAGTTACTTTTCAGTACCAGCATACTGCAGTCTCTCACCTGTCCACTAGTGCAGCCATACTGTCCATGACCGTGACAGCCTTGTTGATCAGTTTATCTCCTATAGCCTCAGAGTTTCCTTGCTCCTCTGCCGTCTTCTGTAGGAGAATCTCGGTCATCTGCAGCCTGCTGGAAACCACCTGCAAACATACATTTCATCCATTTGCCTGTTAAACAATGTGGGAGGAAAATCTGGAATGACTGGCTGTTTCTTGTAACAGGTGTGGCCAAATACATAAAGCATATTTTCATATCATAGTCTTACAGATACCCATTCACCTCCATGATGTGAGTGATACATGACAACATTACATGTGACTCTTTTTAGTAATGGCTTATCACTTCCACTCAGTACATATCTGAATCAGTCGCCTAGAACTGAGAACTCTCGACAACCCTGTCAGAGTTCATTACATTACATGTTCCCATCAGTCAGAAGATTTTTGGCATTCTTGTTATTCATCTGTTCCAAAGCACGATGGCAGTGAGCCACAAAGCCAGCAGTTACTTGATATAAACCTCAAATGTGTCATGTTTTCATTGCTGTCTCCCACAAACATTAAGTGGAGCCTTATAATATATGCTGAACAATCTGCTCTCTGACCTTCTCTGTTTGCTAATGATCTATTTTCCTTAGGATTATGTAATTTAGTACTAATAAAAGGGAAAAATAGGACTTTCCTCGAAAGAAAGTTTAATGGAAGTTTAAATGGAAATTTAAATGGAAGTAAACATTAATTCATTATTCATTTATGATTGTTATCCTCTGTGTATCTTAAACTGTACATATGCTTGCTTGTATGAATTTCACATTCACCTATAGTGACTCAAAGAATCTCCAGGTTACTGTTTTATCAAATTTTTTAACATTTCCTTATAATTGACACCAAATTGCATAGCTTTTTCTCAGATTTGGAAATTATTCAGAAATTTGATTTGCAAATATAAGGTTACCCTGTTTCACTTTAGCACTAATCACACATCTAAAGGTCATGTTAATGTTAATAAATACAATAAAAAAAGTACCTTGTTGCGGCTTGCCAGTGCCCGCCTCATCTCTTCTTCAGCTACACTAAAGGTGAGAACATCATGATTCTGGTGATGGCCTTCTATGAAGCATGTGGTGCACAGCGAGGTCATGTCATTCGAACAGAAGTACTCAAGCGGACGTTGGTGGACAGCACAATCCTTCATTCCCATCTCATTCAGAGGCTCCACCACAGTGTGCATCTTGAATGACTCCTTCTCGTGGTGTCTCTGGAGGTGCCTGGAGCACAGTGACACCTCACACTTCAGGCAGGTCTTCACCGCCAGTGCCTGCTCATCTATACAGTGGTCACAGAAAACTTCCACCCTCTGGGGCTTGGTGTCGGGCTGTCTGTCCAGTGTGGTGGCTCGGTAGCCCTCGATGATACAGCTTAGTTTGAAATTTTTCTGCAATGAGTCCACACCCTGGTATTCCTCGCGACACTCTGGGCAGCGTAGAAGCATTTTGCCACTGTTGTCTGCTGTGTCAGCGGTCTTGTAGATACAGCCTCGACAGTAGTTGTGCCCACAGGGGAGAACCACTGGATCAGAGTAGAGCTGGAGGCAGATGGGGCAACTCAGCTCGTAAGCAAGCTGCTCCTCCGGCCTGGACAAAGACATGATCGTATTGTTGTTTCTCTTCTCTCGTCACTCTTCTTGTCAAAACCTTCAGTGCATCTTACTTCTCCTTCACCTTTCGTACCAAACCTGTCTGTGGTTTCTTGTCTCAGGGCCACAGTTGAAGTCTAGAATGACAACTGGTAATGTACAGAACAAATGAGGAAGTCAGCAGCCCTTAACTATTTATCAAAATAGCAGGAGGTGTATCCACAAATGTGTGCCAGACAACATTCCTTTCCAAGAGGCCCAGTCGACTGTGCTGCCAGAAATTTACACCTACATATGGGTCGCTGTTGATGGTAAAAATATGCTCCACATGACAGTATTATACACAAGTCTTCAGAACTCACTTTGGTAATTATAAAGTTTGTTAAGTGTCAGGAAATCCCCTTTGCAGAAGACACACACCAAATCTGACACAAGAGAAAGCTTATTGAAATTTTAGTACATTTTTAGCTTTGGTTCACTTTAGTAGGTTTCAGTTCTGCAGCCCATAAGATGTATGAAACTGTAAAGAACATTAAAAAAATGCACTGCAGTGTGTGCTTGGGGAGTGTGGTACTGTACACACAGTAAAATCACATGTGCTAACGTCTCCTGTTGACTGTAAACAATGCAGGGGGAAATGCTGATTGCTTCAATTCCACATGCTCCTGTGCAGTTGTGTTTCTTATGTTTTCATAAAGAACCTGGAGGGTGCATTCAAGGTACTTTGCAGTTAAGGTATTAGGGTCACCTACTGACATAAAATAAAGTGAAAAAACCCTCAAACCCCTGTTAGCGAAAGTCTTGTTTACTCTCTAAAATTAGATATGCAACCATGGTGAAAGTGGTAGCTCCAGCTGTTTCCATAATTACTGATCACTGTAGGTATCGTGTCCTAAGTCTGTTGTTTGTCCCAGGTCAAACAAGACCTTATATTAGTATACTGAAACATATAGTATATATGATACAATTCATGAAGTAGATTGTGTGCCATGTTGTAACAATCTGCTATTCTGGTTTTTGAAACACACAACAAAACACTCAGTGAAACATGAACATACAGTACAGTACAATTATTATCCACATCTCATTTTTTATTTCATATCAGCCAGCACAAAGTTGTAGCGTGCAACTGCTGATGTGTCCCACTACAGTACACTGTTTGTCAGCATGTCTGTGAGCAAACATTCTGGACGACAATCACAGAAACAGTTGCAGACAATTAGCAACATCTGGTGGACAGGTATGTGAAACACAGAGCTTATGAAAGAAAAGGTGGCCATCATGAAACAGTATGTAACAACCAGACTTCAAAAATGAAATTATTAAATTATTAAATCCAAATTGAGAGTTTATTTCTTTTTTAAGCATGGAAACAGCAGGTCACAAAACAATCTCACCTCATGGTCCACTTGCTTTGAGTCTCATAGGTTTTCCAATCTGCAGATTGTGTAAGCTTAATTGGTATGAAACTGTTGAGGTTCTAACTTTGCATAATTCTGACCTCTTTGGGCCCATTTTGACTTCAGCTATTTAGAGTGCTTGCTAGTTGTTTGGTTGAAAACCCAAGAGAAAAGCAAGTATGGATGACGAAGAACAGTCAGTCCATTATTACAAAACATTAAATGGAAAACTGATTCCCAGGAAACAAAATAATACACCCAGACTTTCCTGTTAATGGCAGATGATAAAATACACATTTACTCCTTAATTTCATACAGACTTGAGTTGGTTGCCTTTCCCTCTTCATCTTTTCTCTCATCCTAGTTTCCCTCTCTAGTTTTCCCTACTCCCATGTGCCAAACCAATGCCAGTCCAAGGACAGAAAGTCTCTGTCAGGGGAAATACAATAAAGGTAAACACAATAAATGCAACAACCTACGATCATTTCATTTATCAATGAGTGGAGACATAAAGGGTTACAATAATATAACATGAATAGCACAGAATAATGAAATACTTTCAACTAAATAGAAGTATTTTCTGCACTGAAGCCATTTATTCGGGACATGAGCTCTAATTTTAGCCAGAGGGGGGCAGAATTGAGTAATAGTCTGGAGAACCCCATAACCAGTATACCAATCCCCAGCCCCAGGCCACCATTCAGAGTGGGTTTAAATAAATTCTTTTTCTGACAATTTGCACTTTAAAAAAAAACAACAACTCTAAAATGACTGTATCTCGGTTCTTGCTAAGTTTTGAAAGAAATATAAAAGGTTTGGTTGAGAAATTTGAGAAATGTCATTTACTCTGCCATTAATGGGGTAAAGTCCTCCGGTATACTATACTGTACCTTAATTTATCAATAGCTGCGAACAAATTTAATTTGATAAAAGCTTCAGAATGTTTTTTTTATTTTAAATTTGAAACACGTGTTGTTACATGTAATCCTGAAAGACCGTAGGGGGGCAGTCTTATGTCTTATATTGTATTTTCTCCAATAGATAAAAGTTCACTTCTGGCCCAATTTATTGTGTAACCACAATTCTTACTAAATGATTAAATAGATTTTTTAAAAAGAAGAAGAAAGAAAGTCTCAGTAGTGGAGTACATTTAAGGGTCAGAGTTCACCTTAAAGAGGTTAAGGTGAACTCTGACCCTTAAATCTGCTGCAGTCAGCTGTAGTATGACTGATTCTCAGCACTCCTGCCATGAAAGTAAAGCTACTGAGCCAGTAATGGATGCCAAGATGTTGGTCAAAGAGACTCCTTCAGTGGCAAAATGCCACTCCTTCTTTCAAAGATACTCATGTTCTACAATACAGTCAATGGAGTATATTTTTTCCATTATTTTTGGTGTTGTCGGATCATCTGTAAGATTTTTTGTTTTGTTTTGTTTTTAAAGTTATCCCCAATGAACCACACCCTCTGTTGCTCATCTCTTTCGTCACAGCTGCTACTGGTTAAAGGAAAGTTGGATCCTTTTTGAGAACCTAGATCTTGATCATCAAACACAGAACCTGATGATCAGCATTCTTACTGTGTCAGTAGACATACTGTTCATTGACCACAAATATCACAAGTGTAAAGCTGCCCAAACATGATCTACTTGCAGTAAATCAGTTTAATGTCTAACTTTAGATTTTGAACAAATTATTTTAAATTTAAAAAATGATGTTTATTTTCTTTATTGGTTATTGATAAATGGGGATGCCTATATTATTAATGCAGAATGGCAGTACTTTGTGTGTGTGAAAAATCAAGTGTTGACTGGTCATTTTATTTGATTAAAGTTTGAACAATATCACAGGTGGAAAGATCTAAGAATAGAAGAGCTTGAGGCTTGTTTACTGTCATCTGCTAAATGAACAATGAACAAATCTGCCACTGGTGAGTATGAACACACTATGGAGTGTTGGGTCTCTTGAGTTTCAACTTGTCAGCTGCTGATGGTTGCTATAGGAATGTCATTATTTCTATCTTGGCAAAGAGGTGGAGCAGATAAAACCTGGGCTAGTGCTGCAGGTTCTGGTACAGCAGTTTTAGGTGCTATAAAGTTGGCTCTACCTGTGCTGGGTCCAGGGCCCAGTATAGGAGCTCTGATGGGGGTGGCAGGGGCTGTAGGGGTATCTCTCTCTGCAGCAGTAGCAGCAACAGATGACTATGGACAAGAAGTAGGCTGCTACGGATTGGTGGAGGGGTTGGGGTGTCAGTGGGGGCAGCTGTAAGAGCTTTTCTATCCTCATGTGCCCACAGTGGGTTGTCAGGTATTTTTTATGGCCCTATGTGCAACTACTATTAAGCTGATCTCTGTTTTCTGCTTTTACAGTCTCCATCATGGTTGATCAAGGTATGTGTTTGTTTATTCCTGATTACACCTGTAGTTCTTATATCATATACATACACCGGATTGTTTTATATTGCATGTATGACATTTCATCTGATATATATGTATTATTTGTTCGTAATATATTTATATTTTTTGTAGTATTTGTTAATGGTTTCCAATGGTATGAATTATAGACACAGAAATATTTTATGTGTCACAATTGCACAGAAAACAAAAAATACCAAAAAAGACAAATGTGGATATATGGGGCAATTGCTCTGTGATGGGTTTCTATGACAGACACTACATTTGGCTGCAGCCACAGATCAGATGTTTGAGTCAGAAAGAGCTAAACTTCGCTTGCGTGAGGATTTTAAAGATTTGTGTTCTGCTGCCAGTTGATATGTTTGTGGACTGATGGACTGTACAGTCATTATATAGTCTGGTTTTATGCTTTCATTGTGATATTTCATCAAACACCTCTCAATGTAATGCTATTTGACAATATTCATGCTCTTTTTGTTAACTAAGATAAACTTTTGTTAAGTATATTAATGTTTTCTGAACTGAGGGTTTAGTTGAGATGTTTTTTTAGTATTGTCATCTCCACAACTTTTGTACAAGGGCTGTGGAGACAGCAGACAACCTTTTGCAACTTTTGGTTCTAAAGCCTTAACTTTTTTTATTTCAACTAAAGACAACATTTAATTTTCCAGAATAAACTATCCAAAAGACATTCCTGTGTCCTGTGTCAGTTCTCTTTCTTTATGTATAAATTTTAAAAGTTAAAGAACTAAAGATTCTAAGTTTTAACCTTGCTCTCTGCCTGAGTATTGAGAGAACACAGGGACTTCCTCTGTCTTGGAATATATTTAGTGATAAAGCCAAAATGCTAAGTCACCAAGTGATTAAAACTTATCTTTGAGCCCCTTTGTGTATCCTGGTCCATTAATGTAGTGGTGGTCACCTTAACTTAATTTCAGGTTTAAAAAAAGGAAAAGTGGTGTCCATGTGTCCTACAGTGGAAGTAAGAAAGATTGTGTTTAAATTGAGAATACTGATGTTTGCCAGGCAAATTATAGCAAGTGACACATTCACCACCCTGCTTTATAATGCAGTACACTCACATTGTCTCAAAGTCTGTGCAGCAGTAAAAAAAGATATTGTGTTTTTCCTCCATGCATTCTTCTTTCTTGTTAAAACCTGGCACATTACCCACAGTGCAACTACACCAGTAACAGCTGGGTTGGAAAACTGGGTAGGTTATATTAGCATCTCCTAATGTAGCCTCAAGCAGAGGTGAGGAGTGGGATGCTAAGCTCTGCTGGCCTTTCTTTTTCTACCCCCACATCTGCAGATTGAATCTGTTATTTAGACTTCTCACAGCTCCCCCTGGCTAGAGAACAATATAACTGTTTTCACAATTTGTTGAGTTGACCTTTAATGCAATATTAGTCCACCACATCTCTGAAAATAGCGTAGCATTAGAAAGGAACTGGGCAGGCAGGCAGAGTAGATTGCAATGCCATGGCTCATAGGAAACAGGCTGACCTGGGCAGCTGTAAACCAGGAGATGATGTGGGAATTAGAAGCACAGAGGGACAGAGGAAGAACCAGGAAGCAAGCAAGAAGGACCAGATGAACACAAACTAACTGGTGTGGCTGGTATGGGCAGGTTGGCCTGAGTGTGGACCAACAAAAGTATCAAGGTAAGTCAAAGTACGAGAGGTAAAGGAGCACTCAACCAAACACCGAGTAGTAGGCTACTGGGTCATTACCACATTAAAGACTGAATGATCTGGCCGAATCTGGGTTAATGAACCCATCTTGTACTACACAGGATTGAGCCCTTTCATTTTGTATGTGATCTAAGGCAGTTGGGAGGTTTAAAGCCAGACTAAAGTCAAGACCTTTGTTCCAACTCAGCTTGTGTGGGAAAGGAAAGCCACATAAAAACCAGCTGTTCTCAGCAAATTAAGGATATTTATTAAACAAAAGCCAGTAATAGTGGGCAAAACAAATACAATCAAAAGTGTACTCTGTCAGAGTGGATAAAATGGTTTTGAACAAAAAGGGAAAACTTAAAGTGTTATGATCCGTGTCAGTCTGGTTTCTGTTTTGTAAGTATATTTTCCCCTGTGGGTTACAGCGCCCCCTTGTGTTCTCATTAATTGTTAATCATCTAGTTAACTCCCTGCACTTGTCTCCTGTTTGCTCGTTACCTTCCTCATATGTATTTATACCCCTGCTCTTCACTTCACCAGTTGTCAGAATGTTACCAGTTCATTCTGTGCCGAGAGTCCTGTATGCCAGCTTGTTCTGTTTTTCCGAGACACCATTTGCTTGACCACCATTTCTTGCATTAGCCCGTTTGGATTTGTCTGCGATTTCCCTGGTTTTGACCTTGCCTGTCTGATGATGATTTTGATTTTGGCTGCCCTGGTTTTTCAACTGTGCTTACAGACTATGACTCTGGATTTTGGGCTTTGGAATTGTTTGCTGTTGATTTTGGACTTGACGCAGGACTGAATAAAGGTTACTGCTTTCTATGACACTCAAGAGCAAAGAGCACAGTAACCACACAGGTAACAGGTATCTTTTCAGCTATATCTACCTTTAAGACCATAGGTTACAGTTTTTCTAAAAAAACAAAAATTATCTCCAGATGAAAACAGTCTGCAATCTAACAACAACAATCTAGCTGTATAGACAAAAAAAGAGCCCTGACACCAAACCTACCCCTCCCAACTGTCATGCTGTCCAGGCTTTTATCTTCTCTTCCCCAAATCGTTCACACAGGATTGGCTCAACTCATTGTATATGTGTCCCTCCAATCAGTGGTGGCAGACCAATCAGCTGGGCACACCTGGAACCCTTTGTCCAATCGGGTCATAGGGGAAGCCAACAGTTAAGCGTGACATTTAGAAAAACACACAAATTACCCATTCAAACTCACACAATACAGAGAGAGAGCTGACAATAACAACAACAGTGAGCCATTTCAGGTTATTATGCTGGCTTAAATATAAAACCCTGATATTTTATTTCTGTGCAAGTGAAATGTAGAAAAGTGACCCATGAAGAGTTAAACTTTTGAGACCGATTGTTAATTCAAGAATGTTCTGGTACAGAATGTTGAAGATCCAGTTTTGTGCAGGGCTCAATTAACTACTCAACAGTATCAAGTATATTTCCGGCAATGCACAGCGTCAGCTGAGAGGTTTTAATTGTAGTTGCCCAAATTTTATTGATAGGACAGAATTTCAGTGAGCAGAAAAAGTTGTTGATATCTCTGAAGAAAAGGAGCTGAAAAACACATTTTGCTGTTTTATTTGAGCTGTTTTAAAAACCATGGACAGATCTCCCACTGGTGAGCTTCCTTTAAGATTTAATACACTTCTAAGATTTGAGTTTCTGATTTTAAAGAAAATATACTAGGTTTTGGCTTGATTCATTCATTTAAATGCACTAACTGTTGTTCTATGGATCATGCAGACAGTGCATTCACCACTTTTGTTGGATATTTTAAGGTGAAAACAATTTACATTGGGGCACACAAGACCATTGTGTCTGATAGACATATTGATCTATCACTTCTGATTTGGCCAGTGTCATCTATAATAATATTTAAGTGTATTATCAACCTGGATTATGGTATTACAAGTTTATAATTCTTTTGTAAATATCACTCCCTCATTATGACTTTTCATCTTTTTTGTCAATTGAAGCAAGTCCCACTGTTACAGAAGATTGCAGAAGGAGGGGACAGGACAGGTAAACTGATGACATAATTTCACAATTAGTTTTTTTCAGCACATGACCGCACATGAATTCAGTGTTTGGGTCTTTTTGTCTTTCTTTATATCAAGCAATAATATCATTTTGTGTTTGACAGAGGTCTGCAATTACCTTCCTTTTTCTTCTCTGGTAAGTTTAATGTATGTGTGAGAGTTTTTTACACAAACTAATGCAATACAATTTAGGGTACTACAAACACAATGTGACAGGTCAATATCGGGAGGTTGCATTGACCTGCCTTCATTTCCTACAGACTTGCATCTCATATGTGTCCATATATCCTCAGGGTCAGCATCAGCTATTTCCATCTTTTGCATTGGGCTTATGTCAGGAGCTGCAGGAGGTCTGCTGCTGGGAGCAACAGCAGTCGTCGTGCTTCAGTCCCTGGATGGTCTGGCTGACAACAGGCTGCTCATGGACCAGTTAGAAAACTACATGATGGATTACCCTTTTAAAACAAATCGTGGTATATCACAATGGACCAATAATAACTATATGTTTAACACTTATATATCTGTATTGGTCACACAGTTAAATGTTTTGACCTCAACCTTGTCATTAGCTGTAGGCATTTTTATTGGATTATCAACATATGCACTGGTGATTAAAAAATACAGTGAAGCAGTGATGGAAAAAGCATATGTTTTGGCTGGACCAATGTGTCTCATGGCTGTCACTGCAACTGGATACATTCTGGGTTCAGTTTTAGAAAGTTTACTGTCTATTACTTCCAGGATTGATCTTACCATGTGGATTATTATTCCCTTTTTTTCTCTGTTTTGTTTACCAATATTAACTCAATTTGACAGTCCTAATGTTCTTAATTATTTGGACCTAATTGCAGTTTGGTTTTTTACACCACTAACTCTACTTTTAATAGTTATAATTGATTTTTTGTTGACAACAAAGTTAATCCTCATGGTTGCTTTATTTCCAATGATTGGCAGTATAAAGGCGCTCAAAGAAACATATTACGTTCAATTAACCATTGCACCTGTCCCATTGATGTTGATCATAACTGATGTATTTAATATTGCAGGGCAGCCAATAGTCACTGTACATTCATCAACATCTACAAACACGAGCAGCACTGTACCAGAGGGCATTTTTGTTGGAGTTTTAACTTGTCAGATGCTGATGGTTGCTATAGGAATGTCATTATTTCTATCTTGGCAAAGAGGTGGAGCAGATAAAACCTGGGCTAGTGCTGCACGTTCTGGTACAGCAGTTTTAGGTGCTATAAAGTTGGCTCTACCTGTGCTGGGTCCAGGGCCCAGTATAGGAGCTCTGATGGGGGTGGCAGGGGCTGTAGGGGTATCTCTCTCTGCAGCAGTAGCAGCAACAAATGACTATGGACAAGAAGTAGACCATCATGGACTGGTAGGGCGGTTGGGGGTGACAGTGGGGGCAGCTGTAGGAGCTTTTCTATCTTCATGTGCCCACAGTGGGTTGTCAGGTATTTTCATGGCTCTATGTGCAGCTGCTATTACAGATGGACCTAAACCCCTATTTTTGTTTCTGTGGACAAAGTTTCCATGGTTTTTGTGTACAATTACGACTATAGTTATTTTGATATGGTTATTTTTTACTGGCACCCTTGCCTTGGCTCTAGGTTTGACACTGATTGTTACTAATAGTGTTTTTATTTTAATTTTTAAATTCCTTTATTTAAAATGTAGCCATCAGTTATTTAGGTAACATGTGGCTTTGAATTATGTATAATAAATAATAATGTAAATATTAATGTATGTGTACTCAGTGAGAAATGAAGACTTTGTCTTTGTATGTATTCTGAGAAGAATACAATATTTATCCCCTGAAGTTAAATGCAAGGCATAATGATAAACTGCTTTTTTAAGGCAGAATGTAAATAAAGGATTTTTGTATTGTCAAGTCATAGTGAATGTATACTTTTCATAATAATGTAATGTATAATGGCTGGCTAGGAGATGTGTTTGTGCTGAGCTCCTGCTCCCACTTGCCTTAAATTATATTTAATATACGTTACTGTTCTCGTTCTGGCTCATCAAACTGACAACATCCTGACATTAACTGAAAATTGCATAAGAATCAGTGACAAAAAGAAGGGGTACCCTTTTGACAAAAAGTGATGTTCAACAGATGAAAATCAATTCACAAAGAATGATGACTGCTACAACTGCTAGCCAACTCTCCAAGATTACGAAGACTTTGGAAAAAATATCTGTGATGTTGGAAAACCAGTCGAAAGGCATCACTGAGGCAGAGCAGAGAGTTTTGGATAAGTAGAGTGTGGTGTCTGGTCTGGAGGGGAGAAGAAAAGTAAGGCATTGGCTGCTAACATAGATGATATGGAGAACTGGAGCAGGCGGGATTACATTTGTGTTCTCAATCAAAAAGGAGGTACTAAGTGAAAACGCCACTTCCAGTTCTTTGATACATGGCTGCCTACTATGCTTGGCTTAGAAGCAAGCCCGGTGCTAAAAACTGTAGTAAAATTGATCGGGCATACCAGAGAATCAAACCGCGGGGCGGGAGTCCCTGCCCAGTGATTATCAAACTTCACAGTTCCAGTGATAAACTGAGGATAATAGCAGCAATCAGGATAGGAATATGAACGACAATGGATCTTCAGACATCAGGCCTTATGTTCTTTGTTTCGAGAGAAACGGTGGGCCTTCAACAATGTGTGTCAGGTGCTGATGGGCAAGGGCATCCGTTTCAATATGCACTTCCTGGCCACTTTGTCTGTGAACCATAAGGGCACTTAGCACAAGTTTGAAACACAACGAGATGTGGAAAATTTTCTCAACACACTGGAACAAAGACTGACTAAGTATGACTTTTGTCCTGTTTGATCAAAGGGATTAAGTGGACACAGCAAAAACAAGGTCTACGTAGCTTGTTTTTGCTGTAGCAACTTTCCTGACTTGAGAGAGTAACTCAACATAAGACTTTTAAAGGAATGAATGGTGACCTGACTCTACTATGATTATTTATTTACTTTTTTATTTGTATTTATTTATTTTTTTTCAATATGTGTACAGTGATACAGTCACATTTTCACAATGCTTACATTAACAGCTAACAATAAGAGGCATTTTGTATGTGTTTGATAATACTAACTGGAGAAGCTTATGATGATAGGTAGTCAGAATGATGACGGACAGGTAATAACATCATGATGTAGGGGCAGGGGTGGAATATGGAGGTTTTTTCTTTTTTCCCTTTTTTTCTCACTCCAGTGGAAACTCCTTTTGGCATGACCCAGCGGGGAGCTTTTTGTTTTTGTTGGAAAGGAGGAACTGGCGGACAGGAGGTGTACTCTGGCTCTGGCGTACCATGTGGGGCAACACGTGTGGCAAGCCACCAAGGACGTTCTGCTGAGGGGTGGTACACATAAGGTGGCCCCTCATTACATTGGATCTTTCACCATCATCAAGGTTATCAGCCACTCTGCTGTGAGACTCGGACTGCCTACCACCAGGAGGAGATTACACCCTGCGGTGTGTCTCATGTCTCTTGCATAAAACCTGTTGTCACTCACCCCTTGTGTTCTGCCCCTGAGGCCCCCCCCATCATCGAGGGTTGGGAGACCAACATGGTCTTGGTCAACTTTGAGCAGTGGATGACAGATAAGATGTTCCTGTGCAATCATGGCATGAACGTCAAGTCACGTGTGCCTGCCACTGGTATACTCCCAGGGGTCATTATTGTTATCTTGATGGCCAAAAGTCCTTTTTACTTTAAGGTTCTAATTTAACCCAGTTTAAGCTTATTCAAGTCAAACCACAATCTTTTTCAAAACTTACCAAGTAGTTTTCGTGTATAAATGTAACTGAATTGTAACTGCTCCAGAACATCAACCACATTTACTATTGTAACAATGATGGTGATGAATGTTTGGTACACCTCCCACCATAGGGTTGCTATTTTCAGGATGAGTACTATAGATCATAGGGCAGGGACAAATGACCTATTGACCCAGGCTGGAGGACTCACTGTAAGCAGGACTGTTCAAGAGAGGATTATGCAATATGTAGTTCTACCCCATTAGTTTGTGTAATCATAGCCCTGCAACCAATAGTAATGATGGGAATTTTGTATATTTAATAAATACTTTTTAAAAGGAGGACAACTGAGAATGTTATATGAAAAATAAGTTTCACTCATATAAAATGCAAATGCAAATGGAAATGACAAATTTTTTACCAGGTACTCCATCTAACATCATTTACTGAGTAGTTGATAAAGTGGATCCTCTTTACTTATGCCTGTGTGCCATGAGTGTCTGTGTATATATAGGCTCCACATGTGATAACATTCTACAATTTCTCATGGTGGAAATATTTATGCTCGGTCCTCATTTGAGCATACAGTTCAAACAGACAGGGTCCAGTGCTCTTTCCCTTTTCTGCAGACGTCGTCAGGCTCCGGGGGGCCTTCCCATACAAGACATAGCATTGTGAGCATGAATGTGACCCTCCTCTCTCCCATGCCCCATTATATGTGTGTTTATATCAAAACGTGATATCCATTTTCAATCATTCCTCTAGCCTGGAGGTATTTATTTTTAGCAAGCAAGGAACAGTTTCGAGGGATCCGTGACATGTAAATAACTGTGATCCATCACAGGTGTCCCATTACCCACAGAGAGGACGCACAGACTGATGATGTTTAAAGAGTTTAAGATGAAAAAGAACCTGCCACTCTGTCAGCAGTCTGTGCAGAGTAGTTATGGACACCAATTTCCACACCAACAAAATGAAACATTGTAGAGCAGGTTTGTAAATTAATACAAGCATTCTTGTAAACATTTTTCAGCATTCAACACCAATATTAATATTAAATTCATAATTCTATGACTACATGCCTCATTGTGTCATTTAATGTTACGTTAGAGTATGTCACTTGTCATTCTCCAAAGATTCTAAAAAACATTTCCCAAATTGGTTAGACTGCATGATGACATGAATCCTCTCTGTTGGTTCAACTTACTTTTAACCACTTTTGATTTATCATTGTGGTTTTCTGTCCCACAACTCATGGGCTTTTTCAACCCTGTTTTGCAGCCACAGCAGACAACTGTTTTATTTATACATGTTGCACATTGCTAGTCCAATGCTAAAGAGCAAAGTTAGCAATGAGCATAGTCCAAGCATCCAGCAGTTAAGAAACAACATTTTCCCTTGAGTTTGAGGAAAAAGGAGAAAAAGGAGAGGGAATACTTTGATCAAGGCAGACATGACTCCAAAACAATGCTCATTTTGCTTTGTGGTTGCCTCATTGCTTGCTAAATATTTACCACCTTCTTGGCAAGGAGATAATATGTCAGATGCAGTGTTTTTCACAAGCCAAAGCATCCATTAACATAGCTATAAGACAAATGATCAAAAGGTGCTAAAAAGACTTGTGTCTCTTTGGGGCCATCTGAATGCACTGAATGCATTTTCTTCCTCATAAAACATCTGTTACGCCAAATTTGAAAAATACTTGCAAATTTGCTTAGGCTAATGCTGCTTCCTTGTCTTTGCTAGTGACTCGCTATATTTCTTGGCACAACTGCTATCAACCGTTCAGTAATCAGTAAAACAGCATGAAACCATATGCAAGAATATATACTGAACAGTCCAATGGTTTTGCTTGTGTATATATACATTGCACATCATACAAACAAAATGGGGACCTGCTTTAAAAAAAAGTCTCTCTATAACACTAATTGTTTCCACAAGGCCTTCATTCTTTAAGGAAAATTCATTCTGTATATTTTTTGTATTTTATATGAAGTAAATCTATCTATCTATCAATTAATCAATCAATCATGCCAAGAAGAAAACACCTAGGAGCTTGAAGACCAGAGGTTCTTCATACTGACGGTTTGTCACCAATCTTAGCACATACCAGCTAACCACATGGTGAGCTCTGAGAGGCATGACCATGATCACTTTAACTGTCCTGACCAAGTTCCAGTTAGTTATTGTCTTCACAAGTGACAGAATCTAAACATTTTCCTTTTTGGAGAGTTTGCGCAAAATAACTTAAATAAATGCAGGCTGTCACCGCAACTCACAGATAACACCGTGGCTCTTTTTGTTGCTGCAGTGGAGCACTGTACATGAGTAACAAACAAGCAAGGTGACACAGCCTCATGAATGGAGCACAGAGCAGGTTTACAGTAACAAATAACTCTAACACAATGGGGCAATGAGTGGAGCTCATGCAACTTTTTTAGACATGGGGGCTGTGCATATTACTAGTGCAACTGTTGTGGCAAATTTGTGTATGCGCAAGAGAAATGGTATCATCTGTGGTCAGACAATAGAGGTTTCTCTTCTTGTTGTGGACTTGAGCCATCTTTGAGTAAACTCAGCGGGGAGACTTTTAGATTTTCCAGTTGTGTGTCCTAACAGTGACTATCTAAAACCACATTCAGTTTTTCAGTGTCTTCATCAGAGGGATGCAGCTTGTCTCTGAAAAGCATAATTCTAACAATAGACTCTTCTCTTTGTGGGGGCGAGGCTGTGGGCCACGCTGGAGGCTCACACACAAGTTTGGAGAGCAAAGTCTATGTTGGGCCTTGACCGAGGCATGTTCTCCATGCAACTCTGTGGATGAAAGTAACAAAATGTCCCACAGGCTTCCCTCTGATTCATAGAACTCATTCTTTCCTTAATGCAGTGATCAGACCTCAGTGCTGCAGTGCTGACTGAATGCCAGCTCTCTCCTCCTTCCAGGTCTCTCCTTAGAAACTGCAGCCATGTCAGTGCCAGTAGAATGAAACAGACTGTCTCTGTTGTTTCACAAACTGAGGAAACTGCCCGTGTTACAATATTTTTTGCTAAAATTTAGATGTTTCAGTTATCAGCGTGGACTTCCTTTTGTTCAATCACACACCAGTGATGATTTTTGTTTTGGTTATTTGATGTTGTCTGATAGGAAGCTATAAATTACTTTGTGTTAAAAGAATTGTACTTGTGTATTTTCTATTGTTTCTATTCTACTATTCCTTTTCCATCACTACTGGTGGCTGAGCTTACCACTGCAACAAGGTCATTTAGTTTACCCAACAGAAAATGAGGAATACAATATATTATCTAAGTCCCTGGCTGTATTACTCCGTCTACCTGGAATGTGGCATTTTAAAAATATTATCACATCTCACAATTTCTAAAATAGAGAACGACCATGTTGCAGAAAAATGGTGATGAACTTCGTCCAACTTTCTAACCAGAAACAAAAACATTTGTGGAGCTTATTTTACAGTTTCATTTTTCTCTTTTCTCTGAACTATATGGAAAGCAGCCTATGATGGTGCTGAGTTGTGGAGAAGGGAGACAGGGGAGGACAGAGAGAGGGGGGATGGTAGCGACTTGCTTTGGAGGAAATCTGGAACCTATAAACTTGGGCAACTTCTATGACAAGAAGCAAACGTCACAACGGTTCAGTTTGGTTGGCTGTACACCACACCTTTGTCTCCGCCTCGTCACTTTGATTGGGCCAATCGCTTAAGATTCATTCTTCCTGTTGTCTTAAGCTCAGCTGTCCGGAAAAAGTCATCCGGACCAATGAGTGCGTCAGATGGGTGGGTAGCCGAAAGTTTCACAGTCCCCTCCCTTTATAAACTCAGATTCAGGCTGCTGTTGTCTCACATGCAGCTACAGGAGCGGGTCATGAGAACAGTCCAGTTTGCCGATGCAGCGTGCGCTGACAGAGACTGGAGAGAGCTCGCTGGCAGGTTTATGTGAGTGTGTGGATGAAGAGCAACTGTGGCAATCCAAAACTGAACACTGACTGCTCCCCCGTTTGGACTCAGCATGTTTGGATGTGTAGTGTAAAACTGATAACTGTTGGAGAAGAAGAACGACACAGCGGAAGGCCAGAGAAACCCACAACGTCACAGAAGGAGTTCCTGAAGTAAGAAAAAAGCTGTGAAAGAAGCAGCGGAAGAGTGGAGAGAAAGCTACTGAAGAACCGAGGGAAATACTGGATGTATTCAGAGAGGGAGTGAAGGATAAAGAGTCACATAAAAAAGAGAGAAGACTGGAGAAAAACGTGGCCAAGCATGAGAGAGGAGGAGCAGTTTAATGATGACCACGCTGAGGGAGGGGTGGTTTCCAGCAAGGAGAACACGGGAAGACCACCTTCTAATGCATGTCCTGTTGTTGTAGCAACACCGGGGGTCACCGGGCGTAAACGACAGACAGGCTTACATATGGAAGATCACGCTACAGCAGTTACTCCCACCGCATCAGCAGATGATGATGTGGGAAAGCCAGGGGACGACATCCAGATTTACACCCCGACAGGACCCAAAAGACTCAAGAGGAGCCCTCAGCATCGGCCACCTTCCTCAGGCCCATCCCTTTCTCCTGTCCCTGGTCCTAGTCCTGGAGGGCTCTCTGCCCTGGAGGACCCACATGCCCAGCGGTTGATTGCCAACATCAGGGAGCGCCAGCGGACACAATCTCTTAATGAAGCCTTTGCATCATTGCGTAAAATCATCCCTACACTCCCCTCTGACAAACTGAGCAAAATCCAGACCCTTAAACTGGCATCGCGCTACATTGACTTCCTGTACCAGGTGCTGCAGAGTGACGAGATGGACACTAAGCTGGCTGGATGTAACTACCTGGCCCATGAAAGACTGAGCTATGCCTTTTCTGTCTGGAGGATGGAGGGGGCCTGGTCCACCATGTCTGCTGGTCACTAACCCTGTTAGAAAGCAAGATTTGTCTTTCAAATGCTAGAAGCTTAAGGCCTGACACGTATAGTGATATCCTCATTCTGACCAGTGGCTGACCCGTGGACTGACACTATTTAACACCTCAGAGTAGATCATCTCAATGCCTCAATGGAAAGACTATCTGACACTTGATGAGAGGAGACTGTGATAATTATATGTGAGCATTTAGCCACTACTACCCTCCTGTTAAAACTGTAGTAGCTGTCATTGTCAGACTGCATATCAGATGTAAATATGGATTCTTGTGGTTCTGTTGTTTTGCTTGTTGGCTGTGTGCCAGCAATGAAAAGTGTACTACATCAGGGACATTGTGCTCACTGCATGATTCCTGGCCTTTTATAAGGATTTTTTTTACGATATTTGTACTCTGTTTACATAGATCGCAGTGGAGAACAGGACAGGCGAGAGACAAAAACAGCTGGACTTCATTCAACATTCGTTCAATTCAGCAACCTGATGGTTCAGGGCGCCCTTTCCTAAATGTTGCCTCCACACGACAGCATGGCTCAGTCTGCTGGAGCCCTCTGACCCCTGGTTTCATCCTCAACATCGTCCTTGATTTTATCAACGTAACTGCCAGTGCCGTCGTCATTACCTTCATCACCTTCATCATCATAGGTATGCATACTTTGAGCCACATCTGATCTTCATTTCTTATTTTGACTGAACTTCATTTCTGCCTTTGGACAATACATGTAAGTGTGAGCAAGTTTTATATTTTTTTATAAAGAGCTACACCTAGAGAATGCAGAGAAGGGTTTGGAAGGATGTCAGAACTGGAAAGACAAAATTGGATGTTTCGAAACAGATTGGACCTTTGACTTTTCCATACCCTTTCAACTCCTACTTTTCCGAGACTCTGACATATTATGAATCCCTGACCACCTCTGAACCCAAACGACAGTGGAAAAAGTAGCCACGGGCAGCCGTCATCCTGACTTAAGTTTCTCCTCTGTATAACCAAACCAAGCCCCTTTGTTTCTTCTAGAGCCAAAAAAAACTCTCCTCTCAAAATTCTTTCCTCTCATTTTGGCCCAAATTTGCTTGCGTTGCACGAAACCGTGATACAGCTAGAGCGAGCTGACGAGGAGGCGTAATGAAAACAAACGGTCTCTAAAGGCCATGAATCATGTGTGTCACCATCAAAGGGAAGGCTGATGTGGCTCCCTGCCGGGCTCCCATAAACCACTGGGATTGATAGAGGAGGTGAGAGCTGATTTATACACACACAAATGAGCATACATGCATAGATGTAGTTGTGAACCTATGCACAAAAACACACAGATCCTCAACGTCTTGAGTTTTAAAAAGAGCCCTTTTCTTTAAAAGTCGACATAATTATCAAATTATATACATGCACAAAAGCACCAAAAGCCATTTTCTTGTATTATTGTACCTCTGATTTGGGGCTTCCATGAAAGACAATTAATGCCAAGCAAATATTACTTGCAGGGTTTAGCTTTCATTTCATATAAACAACCATGCTACAAGGAAATGGGGGTTGACGTGCTGTTTGTATTCAACACATATCCATGACAAACCACTTCTTCCTTCATTGCCAATAAGCATGAAGCCCAGCAACCTATCATTAGAATGTCCCAGGGAGGTAGCTAATGTTTCCAGCTCCCATAAAGACTTACGAAGACTGTTACTGAGCCCCACAGTCAGCACAGTGTGGTCTCAGAGGACTAACCTTCGCTGACATGCTAAAAGACACTTGACATTTCAAAAGTATTCAGTTCTGGGCCCAAAGAGAAATGAAAGCAGCCCCTGTGCATTCTGTATGTAAAACGAGAGTGGCTGGCCTTAAAATGAATGTACATGTGTACATTGATTCCAGACAGCATCTAATTTTTGAGACAGGATGACAGCAAGAACAGCAAGTTTTACTGCCTGCTTATTTATAATAGAACCTTTTTTTTTGATGATGTGTGAAAATGTGCAAATTCGGCAACAACAACCCAGAATGCATTTGCTCACCCCCATGTGCTCTGTTTCCCAGTTTAACGCCCATGTGTCATCCTGTTATCTCATTTGAATCCAGTTGTTTTCTGTTTTGTTTGTTCTTTTTTGAAATATGAAATTAATTAGGAAAATGACTATTATCTTCCTCCTGTGGCAAATATGAAATTACATCTTATCAATGCTTAGTGCCTGAGTCATATCCTTTGGGAGCAGTAAACTCTTACATGAATATAAGTGGTCACTGCAGTAACATGTCTGAATTTTTGTCTTTCCAGCTGCTGAATAAAGTGACTGTGATCTTCCCTGTACATCTCTGCTCCTTGCTACCATTTCTGCCATTCTAATCACAAGGACTTTGATGAAACCTTTAGGTACCTCAAGTTTGGATAAATGCAGACTGTTTAAGAATAATAAAAAAGGCTTCTTGATCAGGATGCTGACTGACATTGGGGACTTTTCTTCAGTCCAGCTAAACCAACAAAAAGCTGTCATATATTGAAAAGAAACTGACAATATGGGTCAAATTGGGGCAGTATTTGAATGCAGCTTCTTCTTCTTTTCATTTCATGCATTTTTCTAAGAAAACTTATATAATAGCTGTCACTGGAAAAAGAGATAACCTGCAGTTAAGCGAGACTTCAATCTCAGACAATGATTACATCAGTTTACAGACCGAGTGTGAGGCTTTGTTTTCCTCTGAGCATTTACTTGAAATATTTACAGTGTGGTGCTTTCTGAAAAATGACTGACACTGCGACAGTATGACTATAAATTATCCTAAATATTGCAAGCAGAAAAATCCCTGTCGGATTTGACTTAGTGATGCATACACATGTCATTATTTTTCTGAAAAATAAAAGCTGTCTTCAAACCATTCCTGACGTTCCTTGTTGTTTTGCTAAAACTGGATGATGAACGGTGCAAGGATTTATACTGGCACCACACCCTCTTTGTCTCCTGTCTCACTTGTTAAACTGTCTCTCTTGTTTTCCTTTCCCTCCTCCTTCCCCCAGTCTCTCTCTTGCGCAGGCGCACTCTTTTTTAATGAGGTCTATGTGCCTTTGTCTGGTCAGTCAGGAACAGTTAATTCCACCAAGAGAAATTGTTCATGTGCAATGTAAGGGCTCTAGGAATATTTATAGCTTGTTTGGACTTACAGTTGTAGCCAGATCTCTTTAGTTGTGTGAGAGAGTAAACAATGAAAAAAGAAATGGTTAAGCTGAACTTAACAGATCAGAGTTACAGTAACTTACTATTGTAATTTAGTATCCCAAAATGCTGGCCATATTTCATGATGTCTAACGATGTAGAACACTTGCATCTCAGTTGTAAGAGCTCATACAATGGGACAACACTCATTCAGTCTGCTGACTTTTGTTGACAGATTATTTTTTTAAATCCACATTGTGAGTTAATTAAATCATAACAGGCCCAGTCTAAGGTAAAGTCATTCACAGATCTGACTACAAAGAAACAAAGTATTTTTTACCATTGACATGGCTTGAAAACTAATATTATTAAATTCCATATTTAGTTGTACTCAACATTAAGTTCATGTAGTAATCTGTTCTCCCCTTCCTCTCAAACGTGACAGCATACTTCACAGGAAAAAAAGCCTGCAGTAATGAGATCAGACTGGTTCCTGTGGTTGCTCATGTGCACAAGGGAACGAGGCACATGTCAATCAGACAGTCTCTGGTAAAGCCACTTTTGTTTCAGAGCTGCACATGGCTCAAAGTTTCAGTGTGTGAATTCAATGTCTGACATGTTACATGTTTATTTTTCTTTTAATTCATATATCTTATTCTTTATTTTTACAAGATGGTCAGATTTATATGACATTTGCTCATACATTGATTAAGTGAGGTTTTAGTTCACAGACCAGAGAAGTGTGCTTCTTTGAATCTCAGTATTCAGCAGGTGACTGCTAAGGTAGGACAATTAGATGTGCTGATCACTTGGAGACTTGACAGCTGGGATCAATGCCACACTGACGTCCTGTGGAATCAATAAATGAGAGATATGTTTGTCACAACCCAGTACTCATGTCTGCTCAAGATAGATTGACTGAAACAGAGATGTATGCAAGTGCTTGCACGGCCACAGAGTAATGCAACTATGAACAAAACAGATTTTAAAAAGGTGTCAGCATCACTATATAGCTGAATTCCCTATATGAGAACATTTATTGTACACTGTTGTATTGAGTTCAATGACATAACTTTTTAGAACTAGTGTGTGACAAATGATAATTTCCTTTTTTCCATTAAGCATTTCTTAGACAACTAATAGATTTCTATGCAATAAAATCAGAATAAAAATAATGTGAAGATTGTCATTTTTATATTCCATTATATTAAGTAATATGCACATGCAAACTGATGTTTGGGCAAAAAGAATGTAAAACTGGTCTTATACTGGAAGTTATTTTTTTAATCAAGAGGAAAAGACAAAAATAACAGTACAAAATAGACAATCTTTCTATACATACACATGGTAGGAAATAAAGAAAAACAACACATACAGGTAAAGAATAAAGAATAGCATGAAATAAACAATGAAACAAAGATTTCAATGTCATTTTTATAGATACAGAGTTACTGTTAAGTCCAGTTAGTTAAAAGTTACCAATACACATACTACTGAATGCATCAAGGCACATGTGTGACATGTGTATTTTGGTCTTGAAGTTTCTATTTACAGTGTCTTTCTTTAAGAAGAAGGTACAAATGACATCAGTAATAAAGGGAATTAAGATTTGAGGCAATACTGGCCTCTATATAAGACAAAAAAACATAAATCAGCCACTGGGAATATAATACAAGAGAGGTCACTTACAGTATTAGACAGGCACACAAACAAATCCACACATTCTAACATTTGCAACTGCATACACATAGCACATGGTAGAAGTTTACATATGCACTAGTGTACATGCAATCACAGACATTCTCTCTCTCACACACACACACACACACACACACACACACACACACACACACACACACACACACACACACACACACACACACACACACACACACAAATACACCCAATGACAGGGACAACATTTACTTCAAAGACACCACATGCACCTGCTGGGTGTGTTGTGTAAGACAGACACAGCATATTGTTTAAATGCTGTCACTTGTTGTTTAGAATACTATGAACAAAACTAATGAGGATGAATAAGTAAGAATGACATACTTTTCTGTTGCACTCATTGCAGAATAACCATCCTCCATGTAACATGTCCTTTATGATCTCTGCTGGGAAGGAGCAGTAGTGCAACAGCAGAGGGGCCTCAGATGGACCTACTGTCCTTTTTGTCAATATAAAAGCTTTGAGGCCTTCTGTTGGGCAGACGGTGCCCAGGGTGTAAAGCAAACTCAACACTCAATACAAACTCATACAATTCCTCGCCTGATGTTGACAATAATTCCTTCAGCCAGTCAAATGAACCTGCTGTAGAGATTGTGCTCCTTTCAATCTAGATTTTGTGAAAGCTGCATTTACACACTAACACTAAACAAAGTCTCATTTTTTAAAAATCTGGATTGTGCCACTTTAAATCCAATTATGGATGTAAAAAGTCAAAGGAAAGCTCCAAAGCAACAATTATAAGGTGTACAAGTGAAATCAGAATTTCATTGGTCTCACCTTCATCAGAGTGTTAGTGTCTACATGATGCTTTAGGAAAGGTTTTATACCCTAAAATTATTGAAATCTTGGAAAAAAAATTGCCACATGTAATTATTTAGACTCAGCTATCTGCATCTAATAAGCCTAAACTGATCAAGCCTAGTGTGTATGAAACTTAAACAAGCTTTACATTGCTACACAGTTACCTCCAAGCTAAGAAACACCATCTTGTTATACTACTTTTGGAATGCAGAGATCTTATGTGCCCCTATGGCAGGGCAGATGGACAATTCTTCAAATGAATGATCAGCGTGACCTCTACTATAAAGACAACAGACAAACATGTTTAACGTGGCATTGTCAAGGTTGACTGTTACATGACAAGTGCAGCTACTAAGCACAACTGCAGAGAAGACTCACATGTGGAGAAACACACACAATTCAACAAAAGTTAACTGTCATGAAGCCTGGAATGCCAAAACTGTATTTTTGGAAAATGAACAAAACATTCGAACCAGGCCAGGTCACTGGACTCATCCTCACACAGAATACAAAAGTCTGCATATATGACATTCACCTAAATCCACAGGCTTAAATGTAATTTTTAACAGGTAGAGTCGATGTAAGAGCAGTGCCCACATGGTGCCTGGTGTTGCTACAGTCCCGTTGCCAAGTGCAGGCTGTTTTAAGGCAGTTTTCTTTGGGTGATGTCCATTAAGTGCATTAACATTATTGCCACAATCGAACAATGCTATGGCCCTCAGTGGTGCCACGGTGGAATGAATGCTCCTTTAGTTTCAAATATAAACAATATTATACAGTATGCAATACTAGTGGTACATCAATAGTTCATCATTGCTTTGTACATGTGTGTGTAGGTGTGTATACGTGTATGTGCATGTGTGCATCTAAGACACTGAATGGGAGTGAAAGAAAATACTCCCGCTTTTGAAACCTTGCCTACTTTTCAGATTAACTTCATAGAAAACATAACTGTACAGTATTTCGGCCAACATGTGTCCTTAGAATGAGTCAAAGGCTTCATAAGACATCTCATGAAGAGTGGGGAAAAAATCTAGCTAAACACCATTTCATCCAGATCTTCAAAATACTATTAAATAACCTAGAGAGAGGAGTTGTTTTTTTCCCAGAGCTTTGGAATTTCTTATGGTTCACATTATGGAATGAACAGTGCAATTAAACAACAAGGGCATTTGCCCTTTTCTTTGTTTCTACAAAACCACAGTTGTCCATTTTGTGTCGTGTCTTCAGATTCTCTCTTTCCCTTGAGTTCTTTGTTGTCTTTTTAGTGGTTAAACTGCATGTAATGACTTCATTAAGACAGACAATCTCTGTCTTCTTTTCCATATTATTTTTTTCCGCTTTCTTTTTGATGTGGCCTCTTCGTGTTTGTTGATTATTTTTGCATCTAAACCATCAGGTAACACAGTTTGTGTACAGTATATGCTTTGACCTGATGTTATACAGTAGGTTCATTTTGCGTTGGCCACTTTGCATCCCATTTGGTCCACAGCTGCTTCAACTCTGATATGGGAAGCAATGTGGCGAAAGAGAAAGGAACTTATAATCTGAAGTTGTTTCCCTCTGAAACCAGATGTTGGTCCTTTCATTACGGCAAAATTAAGGCAACAAAACAGCTGCTGGTACATAGTGCTTCAAGAAGAATCAGAGTGGATTCTGAATTCTGTCTGTTCCTATTAGGTGCGTGGTCATGGGTTGCGGATCAAGACCTCTGAACATACACACAATCCAATGTCAGTCAGGAGACATGAAACGTCTATAAAAAAATCATCTTGTATTGCTCTTTGGTGAGGTTTCAGAAGGTTTCCCAGCTGCGGGTAGTGCTGCTGGCTTCAGCTGAGTGGTTACCAGCATTGAGGTGCTCATATGTCAGGTCTGTAGAGGTTCAGCATTGTGGGTCTGTCGATGTGCATGTTTGTGAATAAGGCAGATGGGCGGGGCTCAGTGGCATTAAGGACGCGTCCCCTTCATGGTAATGTGACAGCGCAAGAGATCCGAGGCTACAGGTTGGGCCCAATTCCTGAAAGTGAGTTCTGTGAGGTGATTGGTCAGATTCTCCTACATGGAGTCACTGTCGTGCTCCATTGGCTCGTCAGGGAGGCTGGAGGAAAAGGATGAAAACATACATGAGTGGAGAGCTGGGAGAGGCAGAGCTAACATGAAGCATCACAATGTGATTTTTGTCTTCGCTTTGTTGCATTAACATGTGAATGTGTGTGTGTGTGTGCGTGCGCTGTACCTCTTGTTGGAGAGGACTCCCACGGAGAGCGAAGCCAAAGCATTGACGGCATCTGTTTCCTCACAGTCTCTCGTCTGGGCAGCCAGGTGGGACAGACCCACTGAACCACTGTGGGCCTTCACACTCTGCCAGTACTGACCTGCAACATCCCCACACGTACAGGTTACTGGTGTTATCATGCAAACACCACACCGATGCAGATCCTGCCCTGGTTTCAGTATCACTTCCAGAGGCCACATATGATGATCACAAGAATGCAGAGAATGCATAGAACATTGCACCGAGTAGACTTTAACAGGATGACAGGATTAATGCTTACTTTGAATCTGTATGACAGTCTGCAGGGAGTGGACTGCATTAGCATTGGGCTTCTGAAGCAGGACTCCTTCTGGCAGTGGGTCCTACAGCCACAAAGACACAGTCTTATTACTTTTAGTCTGGCACTTTTCCAATAGCTAAATGGTTGGTTAAGAAGTGACTGAACACATATGTACAACTGTTATCAGGAACAACCATAACAAACCATTAAGATATAAAGAGTACTTATTCTTGTCAAAAAACATGCTTATGGAGTATATTAATGGAAAAAAGGAATGTGTACATCTATAGTCTAAATTGTCTTTAAATACTTCTCTTCATTTTCCGCTGGGAATGTTAACCAAGAGCTAAACAGCATAGGCCCACTCTGATGTGAAGTCCATATGAAGGAGAAAAATATCTGAAATTTGGTTTTGAAGTTTGAAACTTCCCTGCCTGCATGTCGGGAAGTTCCCCTGCCCGTTGGGCCTGACATTTCAAATCCCCCCTTGATTATTCCACAAATTTAAATTCCACAAACCCTGGAAAGCATTTCAGCACTGAAAATAGATGCCTTCCTCATGTGCTAGTTAGTCAGAATATCCTGGAGCATCCATTAAAAAAAAAACAACAACTCCATTACGCAGTGCTTCTTACCTGTATGCCCAGGAGTGCACTGACACAGGCTTCAGATGCGTCACAAATAGCGGTAAGGTCGTGACCTCCCTCAAGGGCCAAAACCAGACGACCCCCTGCTAGAGCCATCAGCTGACGGGTCAGGAAGCTGAAACCTGTGATGGACAAACACACAGAGACACAGACACACAGTGATGTCGACATTAAGAATGAATCATGAGGAAGCCTGTAAGAATAAAGCTCGGCAGGTAAGCTGTAATGATGAGCAAGGTTTACGAGACATAAAAATCAGGTTTTACTGTAATTTTCAATATTCTATAAAAAAGAAAGGTATATTTTTACCTTGTGGATTGTCCCACAGCAAAATACCAACTACTAATTATTATAATTATGGTTACATCAGTGTTTGGTCCAAACTTAACAGCAGCTGCAATAACCTATTAATATCTCTGAACATCCGCAAGACGATAAAATAAGTTCTTATTGGCATCCCTTGTTAAAAACGAGACCTTGAGGTAGAGACAGGAGACTGACTGTGCAGTCTGCGGTGGGGAACTGTGCTTACATTTGGCGGAGACCTTGTACCCTCCCAGGGGAGCAGGGTTGCCCTCAGCGGCATCGAATCCAGCCGACACCAGAACCACGTCCGGGGAGAACTCCTGGGCGATGGGCATCACCACAGACCTGTGGGGACACGCACAGGCCCCTATAACTTAAAGATGGCGATAAGATGCCTGTGTTGTTGCAGTTCTGCTGGTTGCCAACAGAGGTGGATACAAGTCATATATCACACAACACAACAAAGAAGTGTATCATTTCAATTGCCGGTGAAAAGTCTGCTGTGTTTGACCATGTAATGTCTGTAATATGGCAGGTTTTTACAATCCCGTTGCTGTAGTATACATCCATTGTTTTATAATAAATAATCAAAATTAAAAACACAATGCTGCATCAACATTCAAAATGTAAAAAAATTCTCCTGATTATGTGCATATTTGAGCCTTAATTACATAGTGCAACTGAGAGAATAGAAGAAGAGGAAACTGGTCTTTTTCTATTCACATCACATAAAAAGTAATACGAGAATAACAGAGGTCACAGCAAGAGAGAGTTCATATACAAGTCTCAGTAATGGCTTATGAAATCTGCCAGTGATTTGACCCATTCACACTCCAGAGAGGTTTAACACAAACCTGGAGTTCTGGCCAAATGTGGAAAAACTATAAAAGTGCACAAACTTTGCAATCAACACTTGTCACCTTGGAGCAACTGTGTAAAGGCAACATTACCTACTGCCACTGAGACATTTGACATTTAATCACTTACAAGATGCTGAAACAGCTTGGCAAAATGCATTTGTGCTGAACTGGAGAGAAAATAACATTATAGAATCAAAAAGTCGAGTCATTAAAGAGTCCAATCTGGAGCAGAGGCATGCTTCAATGCACTGTCCAAACATTGATATTATACTTTCACAACCAGACTTTTAGCCCACATCTCAGTTGATTCAAAGCTCACTGAGTCACTTTATCATGGATTCATCAACATACAACATGAAGATTGTCCCTAATACCCAGTTTTCTACCTGGGGATTTCCAAACTGGACAATCTCCCTGAGACAAATATTTTCAATCAGCATGACAAGTGAAACCAAGGTTTTGCTGATCCCAGACTCAGCAGCTCAAACTGAGCGGACAAAGGACCATTGTTTCTCTGCTGGAGAGGCTGCAGAGCCCCGAGTAAGACAAGTCTGCTTGACAAAGTCATATTGTTTTGTCAGCACTGGCTGCACAGCGTTATTCTGTAGACTTCAAACAGATGAAGATTTGCTTAATGCTATTGTTGTTGAGAAGGGAGCTGTGCTGTCCCGAGGTGGAGAGAGGTTCTGCTCTGCGGCTCGGTGCTGTCGGTGGAGTTCAAAGTCAGAGTGTGTGAGTCTGTTTCCCATTAGAGGCTTGTCACTCGCCTCACGTCATTGACAACACAGAGAAAAGAGGAAAAACAGTCCATCTGGGATCCATTTACCTTCATTATTCTGCCTGGGGACTTTGGAGACCTCCCTCTCTCCCCTTTATGCACACCCTCCCCACACAAACACACACACACACACACACACATATCCCAAGCACATACTGCTGTCATGACTGCATGCAGATGGACACCATGAGCTCACAGACAAAAATGAGGACACACAGAGATAAAACACACAAACACATTCCAGTATGAGTATACACATGCAAATACGCAACACAAACATATACAACACATCGAGGAAATATGCATATACAGATGCAAACACGTGAAGGGGTAATATTTTACCGTAAGATTGCACAGTGCTGTATGTTGTTATGTTGGGATCATATGGCACTTTTATTAAATAAATAATGTGAGTCCATAAAGCAGATGCAAACTTTACCATAGTCACGTGGATGTGAAGCAGAGCATGCACCAAACTCTTAACTCACCCCCCCCACACACACACACGCACACACACAACCACAAAACCCAACCCCACCTCCCCTGTAAACCCATTAAAGCTGGAGAGTAACTACAGACAAACTAATGGAAAGATGGAGGGAAGGTGGAGGAGAGGAGGGGACGCTTATTAAAGATCAATCAAGGGAGGAGAAGCAGAGGGGGAGAACGTGTGTGTAGGGTGGTGGTGGGGGTCGGGGTGATGGAAAAAAAGGGAGGGGGGGTGAGAGTGAAGGATAAGGTGAAAATACACCAAAGCTCCCCCTCTGAAGTTGAAGCACTCAAACTTTAACCCATAAAATGTATTCCAGTGAATGGCATATACTCTTTTCCACAGACCATTCAACGTCTGCAAACTTTATTAATTACAAAGTGATGCATGATGTGTAAAGAGTGGATGAGAGGTGGGGGCCTTTTTGATTTTAATTCCATGAAAGGAAAACTGCTCTTGTTAAAGTTATGGCCCATTATGGCATATGAGGAGATTGTGGATCTATAGGCTAATCATAATTATTTTCAGTAATTCCTTAAAGAAATTTCCTTTCAGCTCAAAATATCACTAGCTATTCCTTCTCAGTAAGCAGAGTGCACTAATTTGCTTGTTTTGCACCTTTGCTTTTAACATGATAATTACTTAAGAGCTCTATTCTCAATGAATATATTGTACTGTATTCTGATGTTCATTTAGTGAATGTCAGATTGATACAGAAATTGAATTTTGTTTCCTCATGTGCTATGGGTTTCTCATTGTTGTCTTAGAGCTTAGGCTGTAAAGCCCATTCAGAAAATGTGTGTGATAGATTGAGAATATACAATTAAATTGCTGTGCTTGCCTTATAGCAAGGTTGCCGAGGTTTCTAAGATGCTCATCATGTAATGACAATGTCCTCTGTTGAATTCCACCTTTGTTGCATTTTATCCCGTCTGTCTCTTCCCACGTCTCATTCTATTCCGGTTAATTAACAGTGGTTGAAATCGATACCTGCTATAGCATTTCGCTCAAGTTTGATCTGAAATCCCAATATCATTTCATGAAATTTGTTGTCTTTGTTAGTGAGCAGGCAATCAGCTGAGAAGTTGATGTGGTGAACCCTCATCTGGGGCTAAAGGCAGATTTCTATTAAGTACTTACTACTTTTAACCTGTTTTGTCAGCTCCATTGAACTTGAGGGGGCACCTCACTCTTGTCTTTTTAGATCAAATAGGGGAGGGGTTCAACTCAATTTTGTCATTAACTACTTTTCAAAACTTCTTTTGTTTTAAATATAATATAAAAACAGCCCTATTCCTGTGTTTTCTTCGTGATAGCAGGCTCTGGAACACAGCAACCTCTGAATAGTCCTCTTGGAGAAACTGAAACGATGAATGAACATTAAAGCAAGCACTAACTGGCTCACCTTCACAACTCTTCCTGTTCAGTTCTGATGTTCAGGAGAAAACAGGGACAGATTCTCGAGTGAAGTTACCATTATAAAAAGGATGACATCTAAAGCCAATATCTGGCTGTAAAACTGTTTTACCTCCATTAAATCAACACAGTCACTGCCAATGACATATAAAGGACTTTTGGGGAATATTATATAATAACACCCATACTTGGATTGCAAATATATATAAAAGGTCATAGTAGGTCAGGGTCATGCATCTTGGAGGTGGCAGGGAAGAAAGATTAGCCTCTTTATCATCAGGGTCTATATGTTGAATAATGACAGGAACTAATGCACTGAGGCAGATAATTACTGACAGTGCCTGTCTCTTTTGTCAGTACATTAGTCTTTGGATTATGGTTTGATCGTGATCATGTGTGTTTGTGCTCAAATACTGTATATAAACATATGCATGCTTGTGTGTACAGGCACAGGTTTCCCCCTCCTCACATCTGCAACTTTGCCACTGTGCCCCTCTTCCAGTAACCATGCGGTTACCACAGTTTCCTTGGGGTTTGCTGCACCAGACAACCAAAAAGCCCACACTGCTGCAACTTTATTGGTGCCAAACACCCACCGATGACAATTATCCAACCCACCAGCAGGAAGTAACAGTCTGCACTCTGTCAAACACGAGACCTGGACGCCATTTGCTGTAAGGCATCTGAAGTTACTGGAAACCGGGAACATCACACACATGCTCTCCAAATGACAAGGATTATTAATTACGCAAGAAGTACGTCAGAGGCGACATGGAGCCGAGCTTCTGATCAGCTTAAGTGTGTTTGTTGTGGCTCAGCATAAAGGAGAAATTGTCTGATTACAGCTCCGCTGAATATCCTTATCCTGATCAATAAGAACTGGAACAAAGGTGGTGGCAAAACTATTGGGACAGTTTTTTTTGTTTGTTGCCTAATCTACCAAGTTTCCACATCCAAGACATAAATTAAAGCCAGAAAGACAAACTATCTGCATCCCTTATGCAATGGCCTTGCTTTCTGAGCATGCTTGTCTCTACACTTTGAATATATCTGTGTTCCAATCTTTTAGAACAAAGCTGAGGTAACGATAGAATTAACAGGCAGAGATACCATATCAACTTTCTTTGTAATGCACTGAATCTGAGCAGTCTGAATAGCCTTTAGAGATTGTCTCTTGAATTCTGTCTGAGCATGGAGTACCACAACATGCAGGTGGTTGACAAATTAAAGAGAAAAATCTGTACAAGTGAATGTAGATACTTCCATAAAGGATGCTAGTGTTCACTGAATGTTGTGAATTATATGCTACATTGCCTACGGCAATCAGATCTAAGCCCACCTGAACTGCTATGTGAGGTTCATGGGATGTTGATCATCCCTGCATTTCCACAGACTTGGAGGAACTCATGGTTCTTGTGACTAGCAGTGGCACAACTCAGCTACATAATGCAGTTTTTTCCCTTTTGATTCATCACTCATATGAATAAATTGTGTTGTAAGCTTGTGTTGAAGTGTATAAACAGAGCAGTAGCTGGTCCTACCTGAATGCAGCAAGGTACTCAGCATCTCCCATGGGTGGGTCCAGTCCTCCCGTCCACGCTACATTGACATTGAAGCCCTCACCTGCTCCTGAACCAACCTAAAACCGAAAAATGCATATATTTAGAATTGATTACATACATGTGATACTTTCACTCACAGCACGGCCACAAAGAGTCCAGGACACCACGGACCTCAGCTGGCGACCCACTTCCAGGGAAGAAATTCCCGTCGTCGTAGCGATGAAGCGAAATGTAGAGAACGCTGGGGTCGCTGTAGAACACTTCTTGGGTGCCGTTACCATGGTGGACATCCTAGTAGGATGAAGGAAAAATATATTAATGATATACATTTCCATAACAACACCACATTAAATATATACATCAGTATAAACAACAACAGTGAAAATGTCTGCACAAGACATCTTACCCAGTCAACAATGAGGATCTTGCTGACACTGAGCTTGTGCTGAAGTTGTTTGGCAGCTATGGCCACTGAATTGAAGTAACAAAAACCCCTGTAGAGACAGACACAGTGGCGATAAGTGTGTGGACCATTCAGAAAAAAAGTAATCAATTAATTTGGGAGGAAAAAATATTAAAGCCCTTCCATAGCTTTGGTATTTTCCCTCATTTTTTCATAAGTGGCGTATAGTCATAAGAAGTGCCTCTGGGTCATCTGCAGTGTCAGTCAGTGAATCAGAAACTTAAGCTTATCTTCACATTGCATCAATTCTTGATGAGCTACTATGGCTACATGTCAAAAATGTAAAATGATAAGCACTACAGTAGCTGTGTGGGACAGTCCTCAGGACAAATGACAAGAAGCATCAGTAAAAAAAGAAAAGCAACTTACACAAAGAAACACAAAAATGTATCAATACGATCTTTTGTCTTTTTTATCTGCCTATCACTTCATACATATCCTCCAAAGAGAAGCTGCTGACAGTGCAGTAGGAACAGGAAAACCCAATGTGGTCAGTCTGAGCATGTGACTGATGCACACACACACACACACACACACACATGCACAGACACTTACATTGGATTGGAGGGGTCTGCGTGATGCCCTGGCGGTCTGACCACAGCAAAGCCATTCTGTACAGAAGAACAAAATGCTATTAATCTGTGTTTTACTGAATAAGAACTCTTACTACAATCCTTCAAATTTCCTCCAAGGCTTTTGATGAACAGGAACGCAAAATTTAATTTTGGAACATAAATGGAAAAATCTCCCTTAAAGGCACAGTCCCACTGTCAAAATTCAAAACATGTCATTAGGAAACTGATTATCACAAAAATGAACACTAAAGTTAAACTAATGTTTGTTTACTCTATTTGTCTGCACATATTTACAGCAGTATAGTTAGTTTTGTGATCACAATAATATAACATATACATAAATTTACATGGTTTCAAAATCATTTGTATTGATTTTAAACTCAATCTTCTAGCCACATGATGGAGGCTTATTCTTAGTTTAAAGACAGAATGAAGGCTTTAGACATTATGTTAAAATCATAAATGTGGATTTAATATTTTTTCACTTTACTATCTTAAAGGCCATTGATTGAATGACCTTCATCTTTATTATCTTGGAGTAAACCTCAAAGCATGAAGTCAAAAACACACTTTACGAACATAAACATTCATACATACACAGTTTAAATTTCCTACCATTTGTATAGTTGGAACAGCTTTTCTGAAGTGCCTGAAATGGAGAGGCTGTACTGTGGTTGTACTGTAATGTTGTGGTTGTGTACCACCACTGCTGTTTATTGGTTTTCATTCTCTGCCTGGCTGCCTGGTTTTACACAGTTTTGTTGTCGTTCTTTTGTCGGGTAGATGTTTGGATTGAAGCTGCCAGCTATAAATACTTTCAGCCAGTGGTGCATTTAAATTTGACCATTTAGAATGAAAAAAGAACTTTAATCATTGTGAGAGTGAAAAAGAAGAAAATTTAGGACATTATGCAACACTGAAAACTTTTTTCTTAAACCCATTCATCTTTGAAGTGGGTTAGTAAGACAGGGTGAGGCACGCTTCTTTGCTAGATGTATCTGTAAGATGAAGTTTTGCTCTGACCACAGTAGCTGTCATACAGCAACAAAACATTGTTGGCAGCACAGGATACAAACTCCTGAATTACTTCACAAATACCTTTGAGTTCCCAAAGTTGTTTATGGCTCATGACCAGATAACTGGAAAACAGTAACTCTGGGGTACAATCTTAAAACTGTAATTTTTATTTCCTGGTGTCTTTTCCACCCTCCGATAAAACAAATTTGTATTTAATCTGTGTTGAATCATATAAACCAGTTTTAAATTTTGCACATTACTTTTGTGTCTCAATATCTAACAAAGACGGGCAAGTACGTTTCCAGCTAGCTGCCTGCTATGGAGTTGACAGAAACACTGTGTCCTCTCTCTCTTTGACACTGTCCCATCTCTGGTGCAGGACAACTGCAGGGTTTTGTCTCTCACCTTCAGCTCTCCTTTCGCCACTCTGAAGGCCAGCTCCACAACGCTGCCCGCCGCCATGCGTGATGCCGTAGAGGTGTGTGACTCATTCCAGATCGTGTCATTATCAACCTGACAATCAACAGACAAGTGATGGAGCCCATTAATCCACTGGTTAAAAAGAAATATTCATCCACACTTACTCATAAATTTGGGAAATATTTGTAATAGTTGTTGAATAATCCCAGAAGGTCTCCTTAACAATAATAAAGAAAAGACTTTCTTTAAAGCGTGGATGACCCAACATGCAGCTGTGAGTCCAGAGTAAAAATGTCAGTTTTACTCTCCCATCTCAAGGCCAGATCTATTTTGCTACTAATTGTCCTTTCCATGCTGTTTTTTCTCTCCGTTGCTTGTTCACAAACTGGAATTACTGTCCATCTGGCTTGGACGAAGAAATCCGAGGCATTTCTTTTATCCTTGGTCATGGACATGTTGTTCTCATCAGTCTGACTTGTCATGGTCCGACACGGGCTGTCAGGCAAACTTTAGCATTGGGCAAGGCCAAATCTCTTTTCCTCTTTTAATATCCTGCCTTTCTTTCTGTCTTTCTTGTAATTTTCTCTTGCTTGTCTTTTTTGCTTTTCTTTAGAACAATATCATCTTTCATCAATGCAGTGATTGTGGTGTGCTGTATAGCATTCATTCAGAGCTTTGGAGAATTATGATTAAAAATAGAGTTTGTGTGTGTGTGTATTTTCTCTTACCCCTACTCCCCCACATGGCAACATCACAAACATTCTCTGAGAGAGGATTCCTGAGGAAACAGAAACATACAAATCACATTTATACATTCATTAACATATACATTACATTACTGTATTCTATTCTTTTCAGAACAAGACAAATTTTGACCTGGCATAATCGCTATTGGTATGAACTACTGGCATGTTATATACTGTACCTCCATCACATGATTTTTTTAAAACTTTAACTTTAACTGAACTTTAACATAGTTCAAGGGAAAACAATTCAAACATCCTTTTGGTCAGAATTGTAAACTAATCTGTATTATCGAAGTTTGCAGTTGCAGACCAAACTGTCTATTTCATCATGGCAAAGTTTTCACTTGGATAATATGGCTCTGGACTAAGAATACACGAATCCGAGGAGTAGCATACCGGCCAGTTTGCGGTTATCCAGTTTGAGTCTGTTGAGTGGGTTGGTGCCATAGAGCAGCACATGGCGCTCTGTGTGGACTGACTGCAGCTCCTCCAGAGTGGCTTTACGACCACGGATACTCTGTAAAGACATTATGTTTTCATTTGACTTCCTCATCTACCATACTTTGATGCTGTAGAAAGAGAATAATAAATATTTTCAAATGAATAATATGTGGACAGAAAGAATCCATGTTCCAGTAAAATCAACCTCTGTATTTTCAGAGAGACAAATACAACTTTTAAATAAAAAATTGTGAGTGGTGGAAAAAATATCAATAGCAGAGGAGAGATTAAAAAAACAATCAGTGTCTGCATATTTCCAAACCTTACTGATACCAGACTGGCCTGATCTGTGTGTGTTTGTGTTTGTGTGTGTGTGCGTGTGTGAAGATCTTGTGGTGTACCTCGCACTGTCCTCTCAAGCCTCTCTCCTGTAGTCGAGACCAGATGCTCTGTATCCTCCCAGCGTGCTCTGGGTGACTGCTGTTGTCTCCACATGTACACTGATGTTTTAGCATCTGAGAGTCATACACCAGGCCTGCACACACACACACACACACACACATTTAAAAAAGTTTTTAAACACAGTTTAAAATTTTTTTAACTTTTTAAAAATCTGCATACCAGCACCTCAAAATGTTTTTCATTTATCTGTTATTCCATTTTAATCCAGGCACAAAAAATATGTATCCTGGATGACTGCTGACATGCAAGTGACATCACTCTTCTCAACTGACGCTCAACTGATAAACTATTTCTTTAAAAGACTTTTAAAACTCCAGAGTTTATATTTGACTTTAACTGAACTACAGTGCTGATCAAATGGCAGTTTAATGGCAGTTTTAATTATACTATAAATTTGTCCCTTAGTTTATCAGTCTCTTCTTTATTGTATTGATCACACTTTTAAGGTCAGTACAAGGTGTAGAGCCATGCCATGTCATTTTGTTCATGAGAAGGAGCTTTTGGCCGACAACCGTTTCATTTTTCATCTTCTTTCATTACCTCTGGTGGGCAGTGCATGGTGCTAGGATTCACATGCAATACATGTTTCTTTATAATTACTCTTTTGGGTGGCATTTCATCTTTGTTAGGTAGCTGTAGTAGAGTCAGGGCTGGAAATGAAAGATGGGCAACAACAAGCAACAAGGGTCCCCAGCTGGATTCAAATCAGAAAGTTGTGGTCATATAGTCCTCACCCATGAGCCACAGGGGCACCCTGTATTTGAAATACCATTAAGAAAATTATTATAACATTGTGTAAGCATGACTGACTCACCAGTGGTGAAGCGTGGTTTGCTGCTGGTATCCTGTGGGGCCAGGCTCAGGGTCTTCTCAGGCAAAGTGAGAGAGGTGGAGGCCGGGGATGACTGTGTACGTGACAGAGGTCGATGGACACCCAATCCGCTACCAACCCCGCTGCTGCCACCACGTAACATGGGCACTGCCAGGGTCTCCATCTGTCGATGCAACTGCTGCAGCTGCTTCTGCTGCTCCCATAACAGTGACTGTAGAAATAGTTGGAGTGATGAAGATTAAATGCAGTCAAGTTATAAATAGAAGTCAAAATTAATACGAGACATTCCCTTCTATAAACAGAAAATTGGGTCTGTCAGTATGAAGCATACTGTTTTGAATCTAGAAGTTATTTGTGACTCTGATCTCTTACTTTAAGTTTTTGAATAGACCTCAGCTTTTGTTGTTAAATCCTCTTAATGTTATGCCCTCTGTCAAAGCCAGATCTCTGGGTATGTGATTTGTATTATTAAGCACTGACAAATTTTCTGAAAGCTTCATACTCAGTCTCAGCTTATATTACATGCACTCTGTCATCATATCATGCTGAAATGACCACTTTCATAAAATGACCAGTTATCACCCAACTAGAATCATACAAGTGCAAGTGTTAGACTGCCATCTAGAGGACTGTTGGTTGAAGAGTAGTTATGTGGTTTTATTCCATCCCTCCATCTGCTTGCTGTGTCAAAGTCTGCTATATTTACTAACCTGGTTGAGAATGAGCGCATGCTGCAGGTTCATTTGCTCCTCGTGGCTCTTGGATGCTGTTGGCTCCACCTCCCTCAGTGACTCTGCCCTCACTCTACTCTGATAGGTTGGCTCTGTGGGCGACATCCCTCCACCATCCTCTGAGTCCATGTCCTCAGAGGGGATCTGATGCAGTCTGGGCTTCTCGCTGGACTTTGACATGAGCTGCACACACACATGCACAACATTCATTTTAGTTTGCAAAAGCACACACGCATGTAAATATGTGCACTTCCACAATCAGATGAGGAAACGATCAAGTAAAACTATTTTAGAAAAATACTAAGAAATTCACAAGCAGTGAATCACAGCAGATTAAGATATGTGTCATGTTTGTGAGTTCATATGTTGTGACTTCAAGAAGGAGAAGGAGATCAACAGAAGGAATGTACTCATACCTTGCCCAGGTGGGTCTGCTGTTTGAGCCTCTCTAGTAGTTGTGTGTTATGCTGTTGTTGGAGGAGATGTGTGTGAAGGGTCCTTGGGCTCTGGGGAAGGGGCTCAGAGCGTGTTCTGCTCAAGGGTTTGTGAGGCTGAGCACCCCCAGGAGACAGGTGGTCTAACTGGGAGGCAAACTGCAGTGGGACGGAGTCAAGGCCTGGAACTAGTGAGAGACGGGTAAAGGCAGTGAGCATAAAAGTGCTTATTTCATCAGAGACAAATGAACACTCCAGCTGTCCTGTAAACTGGCTGAATAATTTCTTTTTATTTAGGATTTCCTTTTCTGTACATTATTGCTCATTTCAAACTGTATTTGGGGAGTTTATTTTATGATGCTTTATAAAATTAGTGAAGTCATTGAACTCAGGGAAAAAGAGTATGAATTTAACAGAGCCCAAATAGCTTATCATCCATTGCAGCAAAAAAAATCTACATGTAACCACTGGGTGGTGCTCTACCATTCCATAAAACTCAAACTTGTGAACCAACTGTTTTGCAAGTGAATCCAGGACGATAAATGCTCCTTTGTCCACTTGTGGATTTTGGGGGGGGTTTTGTGTATTTTTAAGCCTGGTTCGATTTGCATACAATAAACTTTTACATTCTGGAGCTTTTGGCGCTACACATATGAACATATACTGTTGTGTGTGTTTATATGCATGCAGTATGTGTGTCAGTGTGTGTTTCTTTGGCTCACCAGTGAGTAGCGGAGTGTGTACCAGTCCAGAAGGCTCCAGGATGATGACAGGCAGATGAGGGTGCCCAGCTTGATCCTCTCTGCTCAGGGGGAGGAAGACTGGTGAACCCCCAGCTGTAACCACGGGCACCCGGCCAACCTTCAGAGAAGACAGCTCTCCTTCAGCCTGCACACATAGTAAAGTAGAAAGTAGCTTTATGACTCCACAAACATGTCACTGCTGAAATCCTTGGCCAACAAAAATAGAAGATGAATATTTTCCAGTATATGAAAGGAACCAGCACCAAGCTTCTTGCAGTTCAGTGCAGTTCAGTGTTTACCCTGGAGTTGGCAGGCAGCCCCAGTGTGATGGTGGGCAGAGTGGACGGACTCTGGATGGTGAAGTTAGCGAGGGTGCCATCTCTGAGCAGCAGCTTCTGGGCCTGGAAATGCCAAAGCATATTTTCTATTCAAAAACAATACATTCATACTTAAATCTGAATTGAATTATATTCATAACTGACACAACACTCATTATAACAACTGTTTTTTTATGAGAGAGAGAGTTAGATATGAATCCCATCTCTGCTCTTGTTAAATTAATTTACCTTTTCAATATACTCTTAATATTTTCTGCTGCAGTGACCATGCCAGCTTTTACAAAACCTGCATCCACAGTGATCTAAACCAATGTAGTCTAATTAAACATAAGCCAATGTTTTGTCCCGGGACAATCCCAGACACTGGGGACTCATGAATCAGACATCCAAACAGGTGTGACTGAGGTTGCTCTGTTCCGTATTTGTGTGATTAAATGAATTATGCATAAACAGCTGACACACACTCATTGTTCCCTATGCTCTTGTGTCCCTGCTTTAAACATGTCATTACTCAAGGTCTCGGCACAGCTCATGTACATGAAACAACCTTTATTTTTTTTAATCAAACCCTTTGCTAACTTGTTTAAAATGCCCATAGTTTTCCAACTCTGAGAGAAAGGAGCATGTCTAAGAGGCGACAAAGGAAGCATTTGCTTTTAAATTTGGTCTGTAATACTTTTTATATTAGACTTTGTTTTTATTTCTTAGCTACTGTATCTTCCCAAATCAGAAAGGTAAGGTTAATTTTAAGGTGAGTTTGTTTTGTCAACTGATATTATATAGTTAGTATTACTTCCTTGATATTCTGAAAAGAAGAAAACAAGTAATGCTTTTCCATTAGTGTGTGTGTGTGTGTGTGTGTGTTGTGGCTCACCTCATGTGAGAGGCCGCCTGCAGATGGCAGCAGCCCATTTTCATTGGGCAGACTGTCGTTAGGAGAACTACAACCAGAGACCGGAGTGCTGCTGCTGCTGGGGGACGAGTCTGGTGAAAGATAGGTGGTGGGTGAGTTGAAATATGATGATTATGCATTTGGATCATATTTTATTTACGTTACATTTTTCCCCGTCAGCGAACCGAGTTTGAAATAATACCATGTTAAACAGCCCTTATTAATTGTGTGTGTCTCGTTACCCAGTGCGTCAGGTACTCTGTGTTTGACAGTGGGTGGGGCACTCTCTTTACGGGTGAGTGGGCTCTTGCGGGTGTTCAGGTGTTTCTTCAGCTTGTGTTTCACCTTCAGGTTGGGCTCCGATGCTGGCAAATGAAAGCAACCGAGGGAATGTTACTTCATGTGATTATGTCCAAACGGTTTACTTCACTCTCTTGCTGACTGTAACATCCCAAAGATGATTCAACTTGTTTCCAGTTAATAAAACCGTCACACTTACCAGTGAGAGCAAAAATGTTGACTCACTACAGTTAAAAAAATCTTCAATTGTTTAATTATATACAAGTGTCCCAGTGAGCCAGTATGCACATTATAGTACAATACTGATTATTAACACACAGGCTTTACTGAATGTGAAATGTCAAAATGATCTTATTGAAAAAAACTGTGTTCAGGGCTAATATGAAAAAGATATGGTTGCGATGACAAAAAGAAAATAAATGTGGGGGAAATCCATCAACAATGAAACAACTGTCCATCCCCGATTTCATTGTAGAGAACAAGTTTGGGGAAAAAGAATTATTTTGTCAGTTGAATAAAAAACAGAAATCAAAATGTTGTTTAACAGTCATGTTGATTGTTGTTTAACAATTACAATTGTTACAACAATAACAATAATTTAATTTGTCACTTACTCTTGAATTCCCAATTCATCACATGTATCCTAAACTTTCTAAATGTGCTGCTTTAGTCCCTGCCTCTGGATATGTGACAGTGGGTGTCAGATGTTTTACCTGCTCTGCGTAGCGGTGTCCCCTCTGAGCCCTCAGGGGAAGGCTGTGAGGGAGGTGAGACAAGAGGCTGGGCGGACACACTTGGGTCTGGGCCCAGCTTTCTGAAACACAAAATGATTCAAAGGGTTATTTAAAGAATTACTGAAGCGCAGCAGATGTTGATATGTGGTATAACCTTTTTGATGTGCTCTGTTTGTGTGTGTTTTGTGTGACCTGTATGCTACAGGAGCTGCAGTCAGAGTGTTGGAGTTTGTTCTTTCCTGCGCGCCTGTTTTCGCTTCTTAAGAATCACCTCCTGGAGCTTCTGTTTCACTAGAGAACTGGCCACTGCACCTGTCAATCAGAAGTGCAAACAATCAATTCAAAGCACAGAAGGAAAAACCAACTGCTTTATCATAATAGGAGGAGCAAGGTAAGGCACAGACAATAGCACAACCAAGCTTCCTTCCATATTTGTGAGAGGTAATCAGCAACTAATACTAAATTAAAGAGATGGGGTCACAGCTGCATGACACCTGTCAATATATTAATGTTCCATTAATATGACTGAGCACTCAGTAGTCATTACTACATTAGTACATGAGTACTCAATTCACACACCTGTAAAGGTTTGTGTCTGTATCTTGCAAAGTTGTGATGCCACCCACAGACAAACACCTGCCAAAATATTCATATAAAACTCTTTGTGGTAGTTCCCACTATAGTAGGTGCCTAAAAAGACCACATTTTGATCGCTCAACCTCACCCACACACACACACACACACACTCAGAGTGTGATTCAGCCACGCTATCGTGGCTCTTCAATATGACCAAGAAAACTCAATTATATTGTAGAGTGTTGACAGATACATACATGCACGCAGGGTTGCAAGTACAGATGCATTTGGGTATCTTAGTGAGTAAAGGTCACAGTTTGTCTGAGAGTAAGTTTGATGATATTTGTGTACCTGTGTGTGTGTGTGTGTGTATGCACACAGAGGTGACAGGAGGTGTTCAGAGAGATCAAGTCAATATTGACCCAGTGACTTTATGTGCCCAGACCCACAGCTATATTTAACTCCACTGTTGTAGCTCCACTTGTCGGGTTATATTTAGCTCTCATTTCAAAGCAAACAGCTTTGAAAGTCGAGTAACACTGCTCAGTAAAGATGGATAAGATCTCTCAAAGGGACTTTCCTCTCTGGCCATGAGTAGCACTGTGGGCTATAATTATATTTAAAGATGTGAAATAGCTTTATATATTAGCCAGTGGAAAAAAATATAACTTCAAATGTAAACTGAAACTTGTAGCAACATGTTAGTGAATTTTACATTTCATGTGCGTGTGTGGGTTTGTGAATTGACTCACTTTGTTGACTCTTGTCTTTGTGCTTTAGCTGCTGCAGCTCCTGCTGTTTCTCATGATGCTCTTGCTCTCGCCTCCTCTGCTCCACATTAAACTAAAGCCCCACACACATTAAGATTAGAGAAACATACTGTATATAAAGCAAATGGTCATGTAAGATCAACATGTTGGAAAATACTGTATAGTGTACAATACTTTAATAAGAAGCTAGCCAAAGTCTTCATTCAGTCAGTTAACACCGTATTTAAATGTGTACAAAGAAGGTTAACCTATTTCTATGCTTCATATCCTTTACCCTGATTTGTTGGTGTAGTTGCTGTTGGGAGAAGGAGGTGCAGGGCTGAGAGGAGAACTGGGTGAGAAGTAAAGGCGGGTGCAGCGGAGTGAGGAGCGCCGTGTCCGAACCAGGGCGCATCCCCCGCTCTCCCACCCTGAGGTCCATGGGAAACAAGGCCGCACACGACAACGGCACTGCCACTGTAGATTCTGGGAAAAGGGTGGAGAGGGGAGGTGTCAGTTTGCTTCATACACACTATGATCCCCGTTCATCCATGTGGCCCAGGACACATTTGCACACATATCTCCTGATGTGGTCTGAATGAGTGGATGCTTCACACCTGCACTGAGAGCTGTCCACTTGTAAACAGATGTTAAAGCCAGCCATGAACAGGGCCTTAGAATGGCTGATTTACAGAATATTCTGTGGGAAACTCTAATTTAAAAACAATGAGCACATGTAAATGCAGGCAAAATGAACCAGTGTGTGGAAATTATGGTTTCATATGACAGATACTTTGCATTCGTCAAATTCGTTTAGAAATGTTCAGTGTCAGATTAAGTCAGTTACCTGATCATGTTCCAGTTGAAGCGATACATATATATATATACAGTATATATTATGAAAAACCTCTGTCACAACTTCAGAATTAGTTGAGGTGAACAGACTGTCATGGCTGACCAACCTGCTCCATTGAAAATAATTGAAAACTGATCAACAACAATGAAATTGACTGCAGAGAAAGAGGCTAACAAAGTGTTTTTTGTATGTATGTACAAAAACAGATCAAAATGTAAATGTGTCACAACTCATATCTAATCTAGGACAGCAAAGTACATCAGTTTGAAAAAATAACTAATCTGTTTTCCTCACTCTATCTCTCACACTGTCTATGTGTGTCTGTATCTTCCACAGACGCACATGCATACACACGCATTTCCATGCTCTTTGCATGCTTTTGGGGCTATTTGCATTGCATGGCTGAGTCAATGGGAAAGATTGCCTCATCCGGCACTAAAAACAGGATCCAGGAAGGGAACAGCTTGGGAAAAGGCTTGGGGTGGTTTCTGTGTTAGAGAGTGTGTTAGAGACACATACACACATTTGCACTCACTCACACACACACACACAGTCAGATGCAGTTACATTTTCACACAATAATGGACAGTGACTCACACAGACACACAGCTTTAAATTCATTCACAAAATGAAAATACGTAGATAATTATGTAATGGGCGACACCCATTCACCTGCAGAGATCTATATATAGACATATGCTGTGTATGTATACATTTACTCATACACTTAATGAAACCCACACACACAAACCCTCATACACTTTCACAAACACTGCAAACACATCAACACACATCCACATGCGGCACACTCGTACACAGCTGCACACACACGGCAGGCTTGAGCAAACACCTACTGCACAAACCTGCCTTGATGCTTACACCAAAACTTTGAACACACACACACAGAGCAAGCCTTGAAATAACTTGGTGTGACATCATCTCTGTGCTGTTGTGCCTGCTGTTCATGTTGGGCTGCAGTGTGTGAAGTAAATGTCACTCACAGAGAGGCTTGGCCCGATGCCAACAGCAGCACTGGAAAAAGGATCGAACACCGTGGAGTAGAATAGAATTCACACAAACACACATTCACACTTTTTGAGTTAATGTGACGTAGCTGTGCGTGTGTGAGTGTATACAGTGTCAGTCCTCCTCCATATTAGGAGGTACGAATGCAGAGAGAGCCTGAATGCCGACCATGGCTGGAATAACAGAAATCCCTTAGTAAACACACACACACACACACACACACACACACTATGCACACATATTCTCGGTAATGACAGCAAAGAATAACAAGGCTATTATTCTGAAGAAAAGGAGAGGAGAACATGCTTATACAAGGAAACAAAGGTTGCTACAGTACACACACACACACACACACACACACACACACAGACTTAGGAACACCAGTGTCTCTCTTTCCCTGCCTCCCATGGGTTATAAATAGGAAAACACACACTGGTCCAACATTTACCTACACAGGGCCTTTTGTTTCTACAGAGAAAACAAGACACAGACACACTTCTACATTATCCCAGTGATGTCAACTCCACTGAGATGAAAAGATGCAAATGAAAGGGCAAGAAAAAGAAAAGGTAAAGGGGTTAAGAGTGATGCAAAATGACAAAACAAGATAAAGACAGGGACATTGGGCTAGATATGATCAGTCTATTAATTGTTTGATTCTCTTTGGAAAACACTGTGAATTGGCTTTTATTGACTTTTTGCCATCACACCCAGTAAATCCAGTTATCACTATCACGTTATCAAGACATTTCCCTGTTTCTCTCACATCTGTAAAGAATGTGCTGCACAATATGTAAAGCTTTCAGACACAAGAGAGAGGGTCAGTCACTGACTCAACACCAAAAATAAAGGCATGGCATACGCACATACTATTATAATATTTCCTTATAGTTTTAAACATGCAGTATATAATTAAGGAAACTGCACATTGGTGCTCATAGCACTCTTCATGGTTGAGTCTAGATGGTCAGCATTTTTCAAAACTTTAAAGGTAGTTTTAAATGAACACCAGAATGTACATTACACTTCCCACACCATAGAGTTTTCACAAATTACTGCGTGTAGCGACACCTCAGTAGTACATGAAACTAGGTCCCTCAGTAGAGGAATAATCTGTTTGACCACTTGGCCACCCTGCGGCCCACTGAGTGGATACTAAATAGTAAAATAACTGATAATCACACAGTTCTTATGTAGTCAGTGTGACTTTAAGACCAGAAACCGTGTCGTGGTTTAGTCTCTGGACCTCTGCAACCACATTTACTGTAATCCCTCCTGGGTCTCTCCAAGTACTGTGAGACTCTTAATGTTTTTAGTTCTCTTAAAAAGTGGTATTATGATACTGTTCATTGCATCTGTGTGTAATGTTCAGAGAAGAATAACAAATCTTTATCCTGTGGTTGTGATTCAGTGTGGATTTAATTTAAATAGTAAAGCTTTTTCTGTGCAAAAAGAGCTTGGAAGGCATGTACTGGAATAACACACTCATCTACACATACTGCACATTTCAGCAACAGGTCTGTTTGGTGTGAGAGTGTGTGATGATATGTTGGCCTGGAGAAAACTCAGGAAAATCACTAACACAAAAACCTTATCAGTGTGGAGGTAAGGAAGGTTTATCTGATCTTCCTGGTACAGAAGGAAACTAAATGTATCACTAAATGTTTCAAAATTTTTATCAAGAGGAGACACAGAATGTGACGCAGATGACAACATGAGTTCAGCATTACAGCATTTTCTATATTCTCCTTTACTAAAAAAAATGCCCACACTATCTCTCCAAGACTACAGTCTTCAACTGCTCAAAAGTGCCCTGAAATAACTTCTGTTACAATTCGGCGTTGTAAAACTGACATATCCTCTAACTGAGGAGCTGCTCAAAGTGTGTGAGTTTGCATGTTTGGGAATTGTGTTATAAAAACTTTATGAAACAGGCATTGAGCACAGCTGTAGCCAAATCAACCACAGCAGTTCAATGTTTCTGGTACCAAAACATTTTTTTAAGTTGGATTTAATGGTGGCGCAGAACACATACACAGCAGTGAGTTCCTACTGAAACAATGTACAGTAAAACTAACCTGAGAGGTTTACTTTTCTGTGTGTACGCATACATGGGTGTTTCAGTGTGTCATTATGGAAATCACCAATGACACAGTGTGATACAGCCTGTCTGGTTACAGTGACCGTTGGCAATATGCTGATTTATCTGACAGATTGGGCAGATCAGGCCCTTGCTCTCCATACAAAATGAAACTTTGTGCACATAAGTGTGCGTGTGCATGCATGTAAGTGACAGACAGAGAGAGAGAGAGAGCACGCGTCCATCCTACAGCCTGGCATTTAGATGATCCCCTCCCACTCATTCCTCTTCTTTCTAATTCTTTTATTATGAATGTGTATTGTGTTTAGTCAGGACTGGTTCTACAGGTAAGACAAGGGTATACAAAGGTGCCTTTCTTTTTTTCCCATGCCTCTCTCTCTCTCTCTTTTTATATTCCTCTATCCCTCACTCCCTCTTTCATACCCTCTCCCGGAGTACACACATGTTGACAGCGTGAAAGAGGGGGACAAAAAAAGCCCCACAGTGCCAGCAAGCAGGGGCAACACAAACAGCAAAACAGAGAGATGAAAAGGAAACACAAGAAAGTAAAAGGACACACCAGGCTGAAAAACAAGGAGAAGACAGTCAGAACACAAGAAAGGTGAGTCAGTCAGCAGTCCTGAACAACCTAGATCTATTCGCTCTCGTACACTGAAGAAGAGCTGACAGACATGCAAGCTGTACAAAGTCAACAAGCCATGGAGCAGACGCCACCACTGTGGCTTGCTACACATCCCAATATAGCCACATAGCCTTCTTCTGTTGTATCTCCATCACACCACACCTTTTCGAGCCAACAGATAATTTCACGTGACAAAGATGTCATCACATCAGGTTATCGCTGAGTCTCTCTTTCATCATGTAATAAACAGATATGATATGCTTCCTAATAGTGTACTTGGAATGCTGTACAAATCATTGTGTGTGTGTGTGTGTGTGTATGATTGATCTCAGTTTACAGTGTGTGTCTCCAGTTCTTTGCCAGAGGAAACTGTTTCCCATTTCATCTAAAGCAAATAAACGCAGGGTCAAAGCCACAAGTTTCGACTCAAGTGTTTTTTCAAGCAAGTAGACAAGCCTGACGATTTGCAAAATAGATAAATAGGTAAACAACAAGATGACACACTGCAGCAGGGCCTAGGGGGCTGAATATGAAATCCTCAACCCTTGGGTCAGGATTCACAAATGGTTTTTCTTTTCATTTTCTGGTCAAATATTTTTCAGTAAACCAGATAAACTTCATATTTATATTATGGTCTTATAGCTATCTTAAAACAAAAACTTATTTCCATGTAACTAATTTTAGAGCTCTATCTTCATCATTTCATGTGATTTTTTTTTGTTTTTTTTTTTTAGGAAGCTGAGATTAAATGACTTGTTAAGATTCTGTCAAGACTTTTATTAAGATTGTGTTGTTGTTTTCTTTAAAACAAACCTAAAACACATTTTATAGTCAAACCTTGCTCAAACTATTTTCATTAATTATTAATCAGATGATTATCCATTACAACTTATTGATAAAGCAGATTACTTTATCTGTCTGGCCAACAGTTTTAAACCAAAAATTATCACATTTTTTACGACTTAAGAGTGTAAAGCAGATGAAATGAGCAAAGACTCACTGTTACTGCTTGAGAAATAACAAATATTACCTAAATCCTGATAAACAATGTTAATTGATTAGTGTTTTGGCACCAATTGCTGCCATAAAGACCCAGCAGAAGTTGAGATCCAACAGGCTGCCAAACTGAGAGTAGCCTCTGAACTGTACAGTTGGACTCTGTCGAAATCTTACTATTCCTCACTTCCTTATTTAGCAAACCAAAACCTGAACTTTGTGCTGAAAGTGCATTTTAAACCTTCCTCTACACAGTTGTTATACAGGGATTTGATGAGGCGTACAGAAATAACAAAAATGCAGAGTTCACCAGAAACAGGATTAATACAGGTAATAATATTATATTACAGACAAGCAACATTTGTTTGAGTGATCTGGGTCAATGCTTAATGCTAATGCTATGATTTGTCAGTGTGTTTGGGTTTTATTTTTCAAAAATAAAAAGTCTTTCTACTACTCAACATTTGCATAGCAGATAGATCACATATTAAAAGTTAAATTCCACATTAATACGTTAGATATACAGTATAACTGCTTTCTCAAAGGAACAAGCCTACAGGACACTAAACAAGCCCAAAAATAGCAGGAATCCCAGAACAGACACAGTTACTGGTCAATAACACATAAACATGGTCAATGTCAGTGGCCTCCTGCAGCTGCTCCCACAGCCGACGTTCTCACCCACATGAAAGGTGCATTTCAACTCATCTTTGGTGTGGTAATGGAGTGAGAAAGGGGATGACAGTGTGTTTGAGATGGTTCTGTACATCTGTATGTATGTGTGAGTATGTGCATGTGGGACAATAAGTGTGGACGGTAAGTGTGTGTGTCTGTGTGTATGTGGTGACAGTAACAGAGGAAGGTTGATGTATAATGCAGCATGGGTCCAGTTTCAGTCCAGGGTCCAGCATGGGTCCAGTTTCCTAAGTCCTCACCACTGTCTGTTAGGTCAGCAAGCTCTCACACTCACACACACACACACACACACACACACACACACACACACACACACACACACACACACACACACACACACACACACACACAGGATACAGGTATGTCTTGTGTTCTGTTGCTTTTATTAAAACAAGTGTAGCAGTAACAGAAGCACATGAAGAGTATCATTGAACGAGCAAGACAGACAAAGGAGAATTAATTAACATGAAAGAAAATCTCTCTCTCTCTCTCTCCCTGTCTATGTGTGTCTCTCTCTCCACTCCACACTAGGCTGACGAGGCTGGCTCATCGCAGTTCGTCACGCTTGCAAAGCCCACAGCAGGCTTCCAGGGCACAGCACAAGCCACGGAGTTTGATACAGCGGATTAATAAGACACGACTGTCCACAGAGACAGTGAGGAGCTCACGTACAGGCAGACACACGCAGTAAACAATGAATAAAGCCAAAGGCACATACCCGTGTTTGCCTTGTAAATATCCGGTCCTGTGAAAACCCCAGTAGCAACTTCTGCATCAGCCAGCTAACAGCAGGATCTATAATTAGACAGAGAGCTCCACTCCCCTCCAGTCATCTTTTACTGTCGGCCACATCCTCTTTTCTTTAACTCCTTCTCTTTCTTCTCCTCCCTCCCCCTCGCTATCTCTGCCTGTATTTGTTGACAGTGTCCGACGCCAAACTGTTGATTTCATCATTCCATTCACATATACAACAGCAGCACCTTGCTTGAGAGCAAAGTGGCATTTTATTGCAGGTTATCTGCAGACTCAAGAAAAGAGAATAGACAGAATAGAGTTTGAAAGAGTTTTAAAAGTCCCTTTAAATGCTGCCAGGAAATGGTTTTCAGACAGGATGAGAGCCAAGTTAAGAGATTAATGTGGTCAAAAGCAGCCCGACAATACCAACATGCCAGCTAAGAAAAAGTTTACTATAAGAAATGAATGAAGTGATGACCCACAAGACCACTAACAAGACTATGACAGGCATTTAAAGAATTCACAGGCCATGACACTTTTTAAGGTTCCTGTCACTCATCAAGACCATTTCAACTCATGTGACCATCTAGTTTTTTTTTGTTTTTAAAGTGTCACTTTAGCCAGAGACAACCATTAGCTCTTGCCACTGAGGGGATCTTTACAATCCATCCCATAAACAACAGGCACTGTAACCATGGTAATGGGGGCAGTCGGGCCAGCAGGAAGTTGAGTCTATAAAAACACAACAATGAGAGAACCAGAGCGGCTTCCTGTTTAAGAGCTCAGTTTAGACTCCCATTTCCTCCCCTCTTCTCCCCCTGCTGTTGTTGTGACGCTGCTGCCGCAGTGCCCTTGAGCCCCACAGCAGTAAAGTTTCCCACTGGAACACACCATGGCTTCTCTGAGTCTTCCCCTTCTCCTACTCTCTTTCTCACACAAAACACTCCCAAATCAGTGTTCCTGTTCCTCTCGATGTATGGCTTTAGTGAAAAAGCGGAGGGCTTTGACATCCATTAACAACTCAGATTAATGGCTAACAGTGGCCCTGAAGGCAACACACTCATTTGCTGAACACACATTTGCTCAAAAAACACACCCATTACAGGAACATGGAAAACTACTTGGTAAACTATTGACAATCCAGTTAAATTGTGTTTTATCCCTTTTGATTGTTTGTGGGACTAAATGCACTTGAATAAATCTCTCTTCAGTATAACTTTGACAAACCTGGAGCAATTTAAGCATTGTGTTTGTAAACAAAACAACATTCAGCATAGAGAATGTATGAGCTATTATCAATTTTTGTTGTTAGCCTTTATTCATAAGAATCAGTGGTAATTGTGGGGCAAAATAAATGTAGCAGTAAAGAGGTGATTATTACTCAAATGGAGTAAAAGGTGTATTACTTAAAAAAAATCTAGAGTTGCTAAATCAGCCTTGTGTAACACAGGATCTCTATGAATAGGCAGGTAGTGACAGTTAGGATCACATGCTCTTTAATCTGGGAGCTCTCTGTCTCTGTTTGGACCTCAATACTGTTAGTGTGCTAGCTGAACTGTGTGTGTGTGTGTGTGTGTGTGTGTGTGTGTGTTACATTTAATGTTAAAAAAAGTCAGATTCTTCTGTTATTCTCAGATAAGATATTGAGCGAAATAATAATTTTGTCGATGCTGTTAGCAAACTACTCAAAAAGTATCAACCTAAGACTCTACTCCCTTCTTTTCCCACAGTTTCATCGTGTCTGGTGTTATCTACCAACATGAATTACATGAAATGAATCACACCTCAGTTTCTAAATGTGGTCCAGGGAAAACATTTTTAAATTATCCTAATTTGTATTATTAATTTTGCCTCTCAGACACGCAACACTTCTTTTCATTTGTCCTTGTCTGTCTCTTTCTTTGCCATTCTTGCTCTCACTGACCCACACTCATCCCCCCTCTGACTTATCTTCCTCTTTTTGCTCACTCCTATCTCTCTCTTTCTCTCTCTCCCTCCTTCATCCTGAGGAATCCACAGCTGTCACTCCCATTCAAAACCTCTCGTCTTCCAAAAGCAGCTGGACAGACTGTGGTTTGAGTGTGTGTGTGTGTGTGTGTGTGTGTGTGTGTGTAGACTTGCCTGCCTACAACTGTCGCCAAACTATTTCTATATTTATGGAGTTGCTCTGTTGGTGCACACTTGAGTGTTCAAGTGTTCAGTGGGGGTGTCGACAACTTTCAGAACTACCCTCTGCTCTGTGTGTGCGTGTGTGTGTGTAGCAGGGACAACCTGATGAGCACGACCCTCTGAAGTGAGAACATGTTGCTGGTGCTCACATCGACAGAGGGTTAAGTGAGGACACCAGCAGCACCTAAATCATCCACATGATGCCTGCACATCTTCGTCTCAAGGCCTTGTTTGTTTGTCATCATGCATATGCATTCAGACAAAACTGGGCAAATATGTGTTTGTGTAATTTTTGTTGCATGGGTTACAAGTGATCCAAGAGAAACTGACAGATGAATAACTATGTTCTTACTCAGAAATTTACTTTCAGCAATCCTAATTTTCATGCAACAACTACAGTATAGTGGTTGTTCAGAGTTTCTACAGAAAGTAATAGCAACACTGCCATTAAAAAAGGCTACAAGTGTCAGCCTCATTGTTAGAAGGAAAAGGCAGGCTATCACCAAAGACGTTGGGATTGGTCATTTGTTCATTATGGCTGTCTGCACTATGATGTTTCATGGCAGCCCATCTGATGATTGAGGTGTTTCAGTCTGGACCAACCAGCCGAGTCTTCCACTCCGATATGCTGCTAAAAAGAGACATTTGTCTTGCAGGGTGTCTTGCAACTGCAGTGCAATGAGAATGCTGTCTGGACTGATAAAAAAGCTATCTAATTAAGTTGTTATAACCTGCCTTGCTTGAGCTAAACAGGTGCGTACCAGGTTCACATGCCAGTAAAACACCCATTTACAAAACACACAAGGTCACGCACTCACAAACACTTCATACACATTCCATGTGTCCCTGTCATCTTGTGTTCAACTCAGTGTTGCAACTCGCCCGAAGCTGGAAATTTTAGAACAACTCAGTACACACACACACACACACACACACACACACACACACACGGACGAATGAATGTGAATACCTCTGTCCATCAGAGAGGAGACAGCAGGTGTGCTGTGCTGTTTTTACAAAAGACAGTGAGTCCTCTTTCTGCAGCACAAAGAAAAGAGGCACAGCTGACAGTCCAGCTCACAGCCTTGTTGACATTCTCACCTCTTTTTCCTGTCCTTTATACTTTCTGCTGCATTCTGCTGAATACAATATGCTGGCTCTTTGACAGACACACCAAAAGTTTTAACATGAACTTATAACTTTACTCAACCCATTTATCCACCCAGTTACTGGGAACAATATACAGGCATGAGGAGCAGTGATACATTTTGCTTCTGGTTCGTTTGGAATAAATAGCAGAAGAGGAGGGCAGCGTGAGCAGTGACACCTGTCATGACTCACCAGACAAGGAAATTCTTTTCACAGAGCAGAATCAGTGGCTAATCTATGCAAAAATCTGATTCTTTATTGCCCCCTGAGGGTAAATTCTGCTTTTTCTGGTGCCACTATCCTCAGGGAGGTCAGAGGTCATGATCAGCTGCAAAGACATGTCCTGGAAGACTGGAAGGCATTGCCTGTGGACACTTCAGCAAGAAAAACACCAATGCTGAACTCAATGCTCTGTTTGAAGTGCTCACTGAGACACCTTTCGGACTAAAAGACTTCCTCAAAAGAAATTCTACCCCATCAAAGGTGACTATCAGCACAGTCAAAAGAATGTGCTCTCTTAGTGTTTGTTTGCTGTATGTTTCATCCATCAGGAATGTGAAGACGTATGGAACACTGGACAGGAACAAGCACTGCCCTTTGGCAGATTGTTTCCTGCAGCTGCTGCAATACAGCTGCTCAGCAGCCAACAGCAGCATTGGTCATACACATGGATACCTTTTCTTATCCAGCAAATACACATTCACTTTGCCTGCTCAGTCAGGCTGGGTTTCCCTCTCACTAATTTTAAAATAAATTAATTCATAATCAGTGCAGTTTTGGCTGCCCGACAACATCTGTCCAAGTTCCCTCTCTCTCTCTCTCTCTCTCTCTCTCTCTCTCTCACACACACACACACACACACACACACACACAAACCTCACTCCTGCTCTCCTTGACATCAAACGCATTCTCAACATTTCCCAGCACAGATAAAGCTACTCAACACAGCAGCTCACTCAAAGGGATCTCCCCCTTTATCTTTTCTAACACAGAGACACATATCAGTCCACCTTTATCATCACACAATAAACATACACAGCACTGCCACACGTCCATGACTAAAAACACAATAGCAATGGAGCAGAGAAACAAAGGCTAACGGCACAAAGTCTTTGACAAAGTAATAACCTCTTCTCACACTAACTGTACAGTGCCAATGGGGAATTGATTTCAGATTAATTGAATGATCTCCTTGGTTATCAGTGGGGAAAAGAGTGAGTCATGAAAACAGTGGGGACTGTTAGATGTGATACACTGTGGTAACAGTGGTAGAGATTGGTAGCTCCACGACCCCCCACCCCCCTAGCAGCAAAGACTTTTCTTCTGATAAGAATAGAAGAGTGTTGATATCTGCTTGTCCCACTGAAGCTTCAGTTTACCCTGCAGCAACATTAGACACAAACCCATGTCAGAACTTTGGTTATGTTTTTTTCTTATGGTGAATAAAAAAATAAGCCATCCCCATTCACTTTAACTTCAATCTTTTCAAATACAAAAACATCTTTTAATTGATGCCACGGACAAACCAGCAAATAGACTGAGTCCTATCAGTTGAAGATAGGTACCATCTCTTTCCCCAAAGACTCATCAGCACAGAAAATAATGTCTGAGTGTTAGTTAGTCTTCTACTTTCTGTTAATAATAAAAGCTAACAAATGGGCAAGAAAATTGAACAAAACACATTCTAAAATGCAGCGCTGAACTGTGTGACCTCTTCTCATGGGGAATTTGTACAGTGAGCCTAACACCTTGAGCTGGCTGACTGCCACAGCAACTAACATAAAAACAACTTCAGCTTCTCTGAGAATTGCAAAACATTAATGAACTGAAGGGTATGTGTGAATGGGATCTGCTGACAGGACTCCATCTTTTTTCTTCATGTTCTTATTTTGATACAACTTCATACATCCTTTTCTTTATTTCTGTATATGAACATGTTTCTATATGCCTTATGTAAACTTGTTTCACTTCCTTTCAATTTCTGCATCATACTTTTTATATCTGGACTGGTTTCTTGGTAAAAGTTAACGTGTTCCAGGAAGCAACCTCATGAATATGCACAGTCACACTCAGCTGTCTGCACGGACAACAAAGGAAAAAGACATTAACATTCCAGCACATGTTCTGCACTCCGGTCAGGGATGAACAGACACACAGACACAGACAAAACATCCATACACACACAGACCACAAATCCATTCTGTAACATGCACACATAGAAAGGCTGCTCTTTTACAGGCAATTGAAGATGTGCAGAAATAACATTAGTCATGGTGTGATTTTCCAGGTCAGGATTAGGTTGACAAAGAACTGACAGCTCTTGTTTCGAGCTGAAATCAGTTGATTTGTCAAATTCAAGGAAATTATTAGACAACTATTATTCATTAATAATTGTTATCAATTATGTTTGTGAAAAAAATCTTCATCTTCTCAAATGTGAATATCTGCTGTTACGTATTTGTTTTTTATGATACTTGACTTGAATAAACTGGGTCAAAATTTTTAAGACAATTTACTTTTCATTTTTTATGAAAGAAAAAACATTAAAGAGAATATCGTTATTTATAACTTTATTCTCAAAGTGGCCTGTTCATAGGGTCACAGGATATAATAATATTGGTGAAATAATTTTTCAGTTAAAGGGCAAAAAAAGGGAGTCGACTCTAGAATTTTATGAAGAGGTGTGTGCACAAAGAGAGCCGATATAAATCACTGCAGGTATTTAATTATGCATCTAGTATTCCTACTCCTTATTTAATTGAACATATTCCTCTCAGCGCCTTTGTGATTTGCACATACCCAGCCACTCCCAAACTCTCCACACCTTTGCATCTCAAAAAGCCTTCTCTATCCACACATACACAACACACAAAACACCCTGACATGTGCACACACCCACAGACACATATTAAATAAACATGCATTGTGTCTGTCTCCTCCTCCCTTACACCTAGTTGCCGAAATTAGCCTGGAGCTGTGAATCTCACTGCAGACGGTCAATCACATACACAAGCACTCACGGTCAGATGTAAAGTCAGGAGACCGCCCAGATGAGAGGAGATCCTGTTACATTTGCACTCACAATGGTCTATCTGATCTGAGGGCGGTGTCAGTCACCTCGCTGATCTGGAGCGAACGCGAGCCAGCCATTACTCTCTGCTGCACTTCAGGTCAGACAATATTCAAACACAGCGAGGAGTCTGGTTCAGAAAACTTAAGGCTTGGCTGAGACGTGGGGCCGACACATGCCTTTTATCAGGCCGTCATATAACTCATGTGCAAGATGATGAGCAGTCTTGACACAGCTACATCTTTAAAACAGTCTTTTGAATCAGGATTTCAATTAGCTAGATGTTTGTTGTAAAAAAAATAATAATAAGGAGGGAAACATTTTTCTCTTACCAGTGAGTGACTTTTGCTCAGAATGCCTTCATAAGCTACTAACCATCTAAAGTTTGCTTTGTTAAAAAGAATGAAAAAAACCTGAATTAGTGGTTTCCGTATCAGAAGTCTATGAGCCTTAGGTGTATGCTGTCATCCTGCACAAAAGCAAATTTGCTTTTTGACATAAGCAAATGGTGAAAGAAAAACAACTGGAGGCTGAGAAGTGCAATATTATTATTATTATTATTATTATTATTATTAGATCCAAGGCCTCTGGTCTAGAGCAATTGGGGGGGACTGAGGTGAAAATTGAAGGTTTTTCCCTCCAAATGCCACAGGAATAAATCCTTAGAAAAATAATTTCAACGACTTAGTACATTTCAACAGGATTAAGTGTGTCCTTCGTGTATGTGCTTTTATGTATGAAGAGAGAGAGAGAGAGAGAGAGAGAGAGGCACAAGGCTGATACAGGCTGCTGCTGGACAGACCAGTTACCCAGCTGACCACAGCCAGGAGCCTGTAGCTCAAAGGTCAATACAGCATGAACTGATTCGACACAGTAATAAAACCTTAAGAACGACGTTACCTTAGCACACATCACACAAACACACACACCGTCTTTCTGGCCCATTTGTACCAAAATACTATTAATATGTTCGGGCTGTGACAGAGAAACAGAAAAATACACATACACACACAGACAGTGTGCCATGGGGCCCCTTTGAGAGTATTATATAACTTTACCCCTGACATATCAAGTGATTTCACGCACCTAGAGGCAGGACAATCAAGCCATTTGTTCAGCAGGTCAAAAAATAGCCACCTCTTTCATTGCCATCTACTATTACTACCATTACTACTGCGACTGCCGCACAGCTTGTGTCTGCACTGCAGTTTGGCTTTACAGGGCCCCGCAGCACAAAATGACCCCAATATATCTGCAAAGGTTAATATAGCTGTTGATCAGAAAAACTAAGCCAATCAGTTGTTTTTTCAGCCAGCGGCTGGGATTTAATGACTTATTCTGTTTTGGAACAAAAACGCTACACACACTTGACATTTAGGTTGGAGCACAATTTAGTGTTGAACAAACAGTGTAGTAGCTGCAGAAGTATTACCACTGGTTATGTTGTTTGGTGATATATTGCCTCTGTACTCAATGAAGACTAAACCTGTTGATTCAATGTTAAAGTGGGGTCAGGTTACTCCAGGTTACCCAGTCATTAAAAAGAAATAAGGAAGATTAGTGGTGCGAAAAATCACATTCAACCGGAGCATAACAGGAGCACTATGAAATAAAGCTTTATCACTATATACTCTACACTGTACATACACTAAACATTTATTATATACATGTTCTGAATATATTTTCACATATGTGGAAATTATGGACATTCTTAAATTGACAAAAAAGTAAAATAGAAAATATTTTTTTTCATATATTTTTATAAAGAAATATGTATGATTAATAAATATATACTGCTCAATATAGTATACTGAGGCATTTGAACAATCAGTAAAAACTAAAATAATACCAACAACTATTTAAATAATTTATTTGGTGTTTATTTGTTTTTTATTGTTGTTGGTTTTAATTGCTAAGCAGAAATACCAAAAAGTCACTGCTTCCAGCTTTTCAACTGATTATATTTTTTGTTTTTTTTCATCTTCTACAAAAATCCACTGACTGTCTTTGAGTTTATAACTGTTGGTTTAACAAATGTGAATATGTTCAGCCTCAGCTTTGGTAAACTGTGATTCACATTTTTTAAACAATTTTTGACTAAACACGCCAAATTACTTAACAATTAACTGAGAATATAATCAACTGATTATCCGATAAAGAAAATAATCATTAGCTGCAGTGTTAATTAGGCTTCACACTTCACTCTCTCATTTCTTCTTTTCATCATTCCAACTCTGTAATTATCTCTTCTTCCAGCAGCATCAAGCAAAGCACCCAGATCAGCTGACCCGAGCACTCACAAACCAGGACAGGTAAGAGGATATGTGATGTCCACTGCACTTACAATCAGGCTTGTTGTTATCATCCTTAAAGTTTCTGCAGACTGGGTTTAGTTCACCAAATAAGGACAGAATGAAAGACATACAAATACTTAAGGAGAAAAATAGAAGGAGAGTGTGTGTGCAAAATCTGTTCAGATTATTTTATGCGAATATTACAACAATATAGAGGTGGTTTAACTTGTGTCAAAGCAGAATCTGCTGAGTCAAATAAAAGTATTGTAAACAAGGTCTAAAATACTCAAAGTTATAACTTGTGAAACTAAAAGATAATTTTTTCCTTTGTGCTTCTATGAGAGAGCTTGTTTGCAGTTTGTGATGATGCAGACAGAGAAGACAGCTGCGGGAGAAGGGGCTGTAATGTGACTCAGGTGTGAAGCGCTCATGACGATAAACATTTTCATGGTACTATAAAAAGATTCAGTAGTGAGCAAGTTGTCTACATAGTTCATTAACCCTGTATGCAGGGCCTCTTCATGCAACTGCTATGAAAAGATAAGATAATCTTCAGGTAGTCAGTACTTCTTGTTGATTTCTTCTTTGAATTTTACAGAAATACCAAGAGGTATATACTCTAACAGAAGTGAGACAAAATCATTGTGGGTATTACAGCCATCCTGAGTAGTTTTTTTTTTTTTAATGGACTGCTTAAGTCTAGATGTTTTTGAAACAGTGGTTTAACATGTGGCCCAGACTGCTGCCACCTTAAGACTGCTAACCCGTGTCCAGCTTCACCGACACTGGGCATCAGGGCTCTGTGCTCAACAGTGAAAATGCTTTAATGTCAGTTTACATGTGGCTAAAAGAGAGAGAGAGATTAGAGAGGAAGACAAAGGACAGAGAGCCAGTGTCAGTTGCCCTGTGTGGACAACACACATGTAACCAGACCCTGCAGCCGTGGCCATGACCTCACTGGGTTTTTCCACAGGCACACACACACCGGGCACATAGTAGGTCCTTGGTTAGCATACAGTCAGCGGAGCCTGGCACAGCGAGAGCCGGCTCCCATTCAGAGAGTCATGCATTGTAATCCTACACAGTGTGATCACACAGGCATGCTTCACAGTGGAGAATGCTAATCTAAACTAAAAAGGCAGGACACAAAGAAACAGCCGGGTGGCTTGTTGCTGACGGGTGGAGCAGTGCATCAGACACATTCTGACCTCAGGTTGAACAAGAAATGCGCGAGTGTTTCCCATGTGAGTCAGCAAAATATGCAAGCTGAGTTGTGGGAACGTTTTGAAAATGAAGTGGTGAAGGGACAACAAATGATAGAGAGAAATTTACCGTGACGATTTAGAGCTGCTGCTGGTTACTATGAGGAAGAGAGAGCTTAACATATCCATCTTAGTCTGGTCTTTAGCTGTAATATGGGATTTTTTTCAGATAAGAAGAGTTGGCTCAAGTTCACATCCTGCGACACAGCAGTGAGTTCTGACATTTTCATCATAATCACATTCAGAAATGAAATAATATGACTGGATGTCATTTGCAGGAAATATGTTTTGATAATTTCAGATGTTGATGATACAGTCATGGAAGTGAAATTGAAAAAACTGAAGTGAATCCAACAATGTACATTGCATTTACCCCACTGACAGATTTTTTTTACATTTCTAGCAACAGGTTGCAACAGTTGATTCAAATAACTTAAATTACTTAATCTGGATAATTTGAAGTGTTACAATACATTTAAAATGGCAACTTTTAAGCATTTTCAACTTTTGCACATTTTTAAAGGACTTACACTTCAGCATGACCTGCAGCAAAACCAAATTTCAAAACCCACACATGAAAAAACACAACGGACCTGGTACGCCTTTCCAACTAGGCCAACACCTGCTCAGTATTTCACTGCAGTTCTCTGAGAGTCAAACAGCTTAGATCATTCTGCATGCTGCACTGGAAAAACTGCTGTCACCCAAAGTGTGTAATGTGTGTGTATGCTCTGAAAAAAAAGTTGTAAAGATGACAAGATGTAGCCTTGAGGGGGTTGACTGAAGACTGGCAGCAATTTTCCACATGAGAGTTTCAGCACTTATGACTGGGGCCTAACTTTCAAAAAGTTTGTGTAAAACTTTACCTTCCCAAAATAAAGCTGGTATTTAGTTTATTTTCTTCAGGAGACTGAAACTCATACCTGCCACAGTATGAAGTATGATGTCCTGTTTGTCTGACTTTATGATGTTCCCAGAGGTGCTGATTCCATCTGCGGAAAGGAAAAGTGAATAAGTGAAATGAAACTCAAATATTACAATAATAAATGAATACAGCACAGCAAAATTGGCAATTATCATCTCTGAACTGAAAACTGGATCAAACTGTTGTTGCTTATCTAGAAATCCCCATTCCAGTCGTGAAAATGTCATTAGCGGTCCACCATAAACCCCTGATTGGTGAGGCTGGGCACAGGCTGAGCTGCACTTGTGATGTAAGACCCACCTGTCAGGTCTTATTTGTGACCCAGATCTGGACTGAGTGAGATCACGAAATGTGTGTCCTCTTGAGCCAGCAAGAATAATACAAAAATGAGAATAAAATAAATAAAAAGACATACACTAAAATATGAAACGAAGAAGGCAAGTAGTGCACGTGCATTTTTGAAATTCTAAAATAATCTTTGTGTGTGTGTGTGTGTGTGTGTGTGTGTGTGTGTGTGTGTGTGTTGCGCGCGCTGCTGTCCAACATCTGTTCAGCAGCAAAAACCTCATGGGGTCAAACACAAGGACCAAAAACTAAATATAACCCCCATTTATTGACTGATATAGGAGACGTGACTGATAACGGTTCATGACTTGTGGCTCACAGACCTCAAACACTTTCCACAGAACGTTTGCTTTTTGTCTGACAGCCGATAATGAGACATTTCCACAGTCATTGATGGGGTGTCAACAGTACTCTGGGTTAGAGGGACTTTATCCAACTTCATCCTGTGTTTGATCTGTGGCCAGTCTCTACCGTATACTTCTAAAAACCTCGTGTCCTTGAGAAATAAAGACTTTATAGTTGTAGACACGTAGTCCATGTATCGTGACAAGAAGGCTGTAAAATAACCCTTCACGCACTAAATATGATAATACATTTATAATAATAATAATAAATGTGCTGTATAATTCATATAAAAAATATAAGATTAAGACTTGACGCAGTTTTGTGCGTTTGTGAGTTTTGTCAATCCAGAGTAAACACCTGCGTAAGTAGCCAACCTCCACATCTCTCCCCGTCAATGCAAAACTCCTATAAACATCACCACAGTTAAGGAGCAAAGGACGCTTCTCTAAACTTTCTAGACCCGCCGGTGCCGCCTACCTTGCGAGACGGAACCCGTTCACAACGATCAGCCTCTCGACTCAGTCTGAGTCCAGACACTTGAAGATAATCCTGGCAATTTCGCGCAGTTTTCGGCGCAGCCAAACAACTCCCGTGCGCGTCCGAGGGGGGCGAAAAGCCTGACGGGAGGTGATGGAGAGATCCGTCGGGTGTCGTCAGTACGCGCAGCGCAGCAGAGAAGCAAATGGAAACACATCGGAGGCAAGTTGCAGAAAAAGAAAAGTCCGGCCCCCCTCACGTCCTGCACCCTCCCCTTCGTTCTCCTGCTGACAGAAATAGAAGGCAAGGCGGGCCCCACCAAAAATAGCCTTGACTTCACACGGACCTTCAGGACTATTGTTTTCCTGTACCGCCTGACTACCATTGGGTGCACGCTGCAGCCAATCCGCGCCTGTTTATAACTTGTACAACAGTCTTAACTTTGTCTCCACGGACCGAGGACTTGTGTCTAATAAAATAATGGCCCCTACACTGTGGCACCATCTGCTGTCAAAAACCCTTAAAACGAGCGCTGCTGTAGCAGCAGGCACAGCTGTGCGACTCTCAGGGCCTCAACACCCTCCCTTATGAGGTCTCCACTAAAATGGGGGCCAGTTACAATAGATTTGTTCAAAATGAATGCTTCGGATTCCACTTCGTATATTGTTATGCACTGGACTTTCCAAAAGTTTGGGCTATTTCACGTTTAAATATTTTAATGAGTAAATGTTTCCAAAATTACAGCCTCGTCGTTATTCCACCCAGTGTGTCATTCTTGTCATGGTGAAACAGAATTTACACTAACATGTGACTTCTCAAGATAAAGCACGAGTTGATGAGTCTGCTACAGAAAAGCAAAGGAATCTCCATCATTTTACAATACTGACTTCCAATGATCTGATTATTAATAAACTACTTTATCTTTTTCTTTTTTTTATTGGTTTCTTAGTGAGGGTTTCTTTTTTATTGTCTGTCTGTGGAGACAAGAAAAAAATCACCTTGCATTTGTGCACCAGTTGAGCTTGTGTCTAGTCAGTGTCTGATGAAACCAACATTGAACAAATTATCATTTTGGTGTGGGTGCACATTTCTGCACAAAATCATCTCCATAAAAGCAACAGACATTTTCTCAGGAAAAAAATATTCTTCTCTTGAACCTAATTTGATTTCCTTTTTCATTTTGATTCCCTGCCAGTGAACATTTTAAAGAAAATTAAAACTTTTTTTAAACCAACCAGTAATTCACTGGGCAGAATTAAATAAGGCTTTCACTAAGAAGATCAATCGGTGAAATATTCTGCAAGATGTTTGCATGCAACACACCCTGTTGACTAATATCACATATTACAGTTTAAGTTATGTGCAACAGTCATTCTGTGAGAGCTTTGAAAATCTCATTTCCTTTTGGAATCAGTACTTAAATACATTGAACACAGTTATATAATATTATTTTTCCTCCATTCTCCATTGCCTCCATTCGGTGAGATCGCCTTCATTGAAGACAACACTGAAGTACTTTGTGTTAAATCTGTAGAGGAACATGACCACGTAAACTGAGAAATGGGTGAAAAGACTCCTGAAAGCTGTTTTTATGTTTCGTTAACAACCGCAGAGGAAAGAGCGCTGATCAGGGGGAAATGTTTGAAATCATTACTGTGGCTCTGATAACAATGTCATGAGCTGATTGTACAAATAGGTTTACTCACTACTGTACTTTTAACTCACTGAATGTCTTAAAACCATGTTGAGTGATAATCTATGAGATTTAAACTATATGTCCAGTTTGCACATGTGCTGCAGGGATTAAAAGCTTAAATCGCCACAGAATCAAAGCTTCAGCAAGTCTGTTATGAAACAAAACACACCCCTGTTCTGCAGAATTGCTCGTGACTGGTCTGCACGCCAAAAGTATGGACATTTGTGCACTATTTGCTCAGCAGGTCACTTTTTGAATATTGAAGGGGAGGGCTGGTGAAAGAGGAGAGCAGTGAGCTGTTAGATGAAAAGCCACAGGTTGTGTTCCTGCACTTTGTATGAGCCAGAGCACCAACATGTCATTTAAAGAAAACATTGCTCCTTTGAATTGATTTGGAAAAGCAGATGGTGATGGTTGCTCACTACTCAGGGTGGATACTACTTTACTGAAAATAGTAGAATAGTAGTGTTTTTTTTAATGGTTGAGTACTTGAGCATTACAAGAATGACTATAATCTAATTTAGAGCAATATGTTAGCTTCTGTAATCAAGTTCACTATGCAATAAAATTTTATTTTACAGTGACAGTATCCCTACTGTAAGTATAAATTTTACGATCATTAAACTACTGCATTTTGTTTTTGAAGATGAAGATATATTTCCATTAAAAGACATAATCCATTAGATGCATTGTTTTAAAGAAACTAATACAGAATGGGTGTGAATCTTCTCAGACATTAGGAAGTAGCTATGCGGTAAAATGGTTAAGAAGATTTGTCAAAAGTGACTGCAAAATTTCGTGGAAGGTAAAGTAGCCTTCACCACCCTTGTATACTAATATAAGTTTTACCATAGAAGTAAGGGAAAAAATACAATTGAATGTGATGGATTATTGGTTATATTGGTGTTTTTTCTAAAAATGACAGACTTGAGGTTATGTTTTGAGTGAAGTTTTTGTAATGTATGTACGTTTTGTACTTCTTCTGTTGTGACACATAAAAAATGCAGCTCTGTAATTGTTGTTGTCCTGAGCCCATGAAGGAGGAAATCGGTGTTCAAACACACACACACACACACACACACACACACCTTCAGCGCATACGTTACTGTGGTAGCTTATATGACACAGGACCATCCGTTTGTCAGTTTCTCTGCTCCAAAGCCTTCCTAGAATCAAGATGCGCTTTGCAGACGCACATGCACTGAGTCACATGCATCCTTAAAGCGTCACGTCACATAATGTGTGGCCAGCATGACAGAAGTCTTCCCTCTTTTCTCTGTTAAATCATAAATCAGTCAGGTCTGCAAAGTTAAATTCTCTCTGTACATGTCCTGCAACACAAACGTCATCCCAAAACCTTCATGAAGAAAGACTTTTATCCACAAATAAAAATGTTCACAATCAGAAAATGGATATGAATATATTTTGTTTGCACATATGAGAGAGGTATTTTGATAATTTACTGTCTTTTTCCACATTTAGTCTTTCTTGCTTGTCTTACTTTTTCTGAAATATACCCTATCTGCATAGTGCAGTTTTCACATGTTTCGAACAGAAACTGACATATAATATGAGTTTCACAACTACATCTAACTGTTTTTCCCCACTTTCAACCGTCCCTTTGTTTCCACAGAGCACAAGCGTGTGTGTTTTATCCTTTTTTCCGATCTCAGTGTCAGCCAGGTCAACAACTGATGTTTGAGACCAATATTGAAACCAAGAAGCGTGTGCCTTTTCTACCACTGACTATATACCGGTCGCTCACTCACCATCGCGTGCCTTTGTGAAGAGGGGGAACCCAGCACCATTCCCAGAAACCCTCAGTGCATGGGTGTAGAGATCTACATTACTGCCTGTGTGTGTGTGTGTGTGTGTGTGAGAGAGAGAGAAAGCGATCGAGAGTTTTCTGTCTGTTACATGTTCATCATTGCACACGTGTATGTGCATCAACATGAAGTTTGTGTGTGGAAGCATATATGTGTATACATGTCTGTATGTGAGTGTATGTGCAGATGTGTGCATGTATGCGTGTGTGTGCGGTTAGTCCATTACACAATCTACCATGCAGTCTGAATCACATCCGGTTTCAAGCTGAAAATAACAAAACCACAGGGTGACAAAAAAGCAGTGCAGCAGGCAACCGCCCACAGACACACACAAACACTCAGTCCAGCACTGGTCAGTTGACATTTTCCATAAACAACAGCTTAGTTTTTCTAAAAAAAACAGCTTTCTTTTACAGAGCATTCAGTTTTTTATCCACTGCTGAGATTGTAAATTAATGACTAATGACATATCTGTGAAATGAGATTATTCTAAAATATATTGGTCAACACATACTGTATATGCAGGCTCTGATCAGTCCTTGCTGTGCTTCAACTACAAAGGAACCCTCTGCTAATTCAAAACAGTTAACAAAACAGTGTGGTCAGTGTGCTGAGCATTTAAAGCTCCACGGCAAACGTTGTTGTAATCAATAACAGTTCTCAGAAACATGATCGGTCATACTTACAAGTAAATTATGTTGATATGACACAGTTAAAAACAGCCAGTCTGACATACGTAGCTTTTTTTGTCAGAACTATATGGGACAGGATGTTGTCAACTGTGTGGTACATAGCTGCCTCCCACCTGCAGAGCAGTGCTCCTGCTACATGCAACATTTGAAGAAGTGATTCTTCACACAGAAAAACAAATAAACACTGTAAAATGGGAATCCTTTAAGTTCATTTATGATGCATTCAAAGACATAGGCATTCAAACATACTGAAAACATACCATTCACTTAATAATAAGAACTGCATGGTTGTTAAAGTATGTGTGTGCGTGTGTTTGTTGCGTGCAGAGCCTTCTCTGTGAACATGTGTGTCGGAGACTTTATCTCCCATGTGCGGACAGTGAGTCGTTGTTAAAAAACACAGCCCGTGCGCTTGTATAAACATGAATGACCCTATTTTACATAACAGAGCAGGGTATGACCCTTATTTCCACTAATTATGAAACACAGCGGTCTCAGTAAGCTGTTTTAACACAGTTAAAGTAAAAGCATGCAGCCACTATCTGTAAAATGGAATTAGCAAGGATGGAGGTTTTAGAGAAGAAATGAGGGCGCGAAAGAAGAAGGGAAGGAAGAAGGAAGATGAAGTGACTGAATGAAAGGATAGTAGAAAGTCAGGAGGAGAGTAAGGAGACTTTGTTAGAGAATTGGAACAAGTAAGAGAGGGAAAGGAAAGCGATGGGATGAGAGAAACAGAGTGAGAGAAGCTGAGGCTGAGAGCACTGTAATAATGTTTGGCCTTGGTCTGCCAGTGGGGTCCTTCCCCTTAAGAAGCCAACAGGAATGCAAGGAATGCTGCATGAGAAGAAAAAGGAAGGAGTGGAGGAGAGGGGGAGAAACAGAGGAGGATGATGGGAAAGAAAGAAAAGCCGAGACGGAGGAGCAAGAGAAGGGAAGGGAGGGAGGGAGAAAAGAGGGGAATCCAGAGTGAGACGAAGGTATGAGGGAGACAGGAAGATGAAGGCAGAGAGTAATCTGAGGACGGGAGTTTGTGTGTGTGTGTGGGGGGGGGGTAGACACTGAGGAAAAGACTTATTATCTTTAGTGGGCTGAGTAAACACAAGAACAAAGAGGATAAAAATAATAAGGCTGGAAAATATTTGGGAGGAAAAAACTTTGCGCCGTTTTGTGTGTTTTTATTTTTGTGCATGTGGATATTCATGCATACACGCAACCATGGGTCTGTGTGCGTGTGTATATATACTTGCATTCATGTCTGCTTGTGTGCATGTGTCTTTGTGCAAGAGAGAGAGTAGGGTGTGGTACAAAACTCAGAGTTTTCTTTTCCTTTCAAAGTTTTGTCTTTGCCAATAATCCAGCGCCAGAAATTTCACAGCTGCAGTATTCTACAGAAAATGATCTTTTTCCATGTTTGACAGACTTTTCAGCAAAAGTCTGCTTCAGTCTTGAGGCGGTCAGTTGATGATCATGAGATACGGACAGAGACTTTGCACATCAGCACGCACAAAGCGTGTGGGAAAAGATAACGTGGAGGCTACAGGGTTATTTAAAGTACGAAATACGCAGAATGCTTGGATTCAAGAAAATTACACATTTAGCCTCCAGAGACTGAGCTCACTGAAGACAAAGCTGCAGCACTGACCCACAAAGCCAAAACACAGGAACTACAAACAAGGGTTAGGACCTGAATCTGTTGGTTTGGCATCTGCTTGACCAAAAATTATGCTATTTAAATGCACCATTTCTGCGAAAACAATCACATTTGCAGTAACTGCACTCTGTCTTGGAAAACTTGAACTGAACTCATCACACTCTGCCTGAAACAGAAGGACAGCCAACAAACTGACTGAAGCCAGAGAAATGTGATATATCAAGTTAACGCTGAATGATGAGGTTGTCACAGCTAGAATTAGGTAAAATCAGATTTGACTTAATTCCCCCAGTTGCATCTGTAATCTGTGTTGGGAAAATAAAAAGTTATGTTACAAAACTAAATAAGTCAGTAGTCAGATAGATTCACAATGAAAAAAAACAAACAATAGCTATATCAAAATGTGACTAGCCGAATTCAACAAAGGAGCAGGTCTGCCATCTCTGTTTTTAACTTGAGTGGAATCCAAGCAGTTTGGTTTGGTTTGGTTAACTTGTTTTTCCACTTGGGGAGTAGGAGAAACTACTGATCTGATTACTTGCAACTAAGAATGTGGACAGTTTGTCCTAAAGATCTGATTTGAGAAACAAACCTGCTAAGGCGAGCTGGGCAACAATGCTCCGGTTTCCTCCAAAAATGAGCAGCATCTTTCACATACAGGTTTACATCTAATACAAAATTATTGATTAATGCTGCTTTAAGCTACATTTAAATGGCGCATTCCATTATTATAGAGTGGTCACTTAATCCATTCAAAAGAAAAGGTATGGGCAACTATTTTAAGAATTAATCAATCATGATTATAATTACCATAACCATAATGAACTCACTGAGAAAATAATCAGCAGATTAACTGATAGTGAACGTAATCATTAGTTGCAGCCCAAAATGATTTACAGACATAATCAGCCTTCGTGTCACGCAGTTTACTAGGTGGTCTGAAAACTGAAGTATGCCACAGAAAATCCTGCAATGACCTGGCAATATTTATTTAAAGAATTTGTTTTTTCTAGTATCAATGTGCTTAACACTATTTTTTTATTTTTAATATAACACTGATAAATAGCAGCATGTTTAAATTAAGCTATGACCAAGCACTGGGCATAAAGGTCATAATGGGATTCAGTATCTGACACACTAATCCACCACAGAGTATATCCCTCCGAATAACACTGAGCAAACATACATGGAAACCCAAACCAGACACAATCAGACATTCCCTTACAGAGTGTACGCTCTACACTCTCTACACTAGCCTGTTCAAAATGTTTCCATAGTGTGAGTGTGCAGGTGTGAAAAAGTATGACGAGAGAGTGTCTGAAAAAGACTCGCCACACCGAAAGCCTTGGTGATATGTGCAGTCCACAGAAACACAATGGATCGCTGACAGACACTTTCCACAACAGAGCAATGCTGCCATGTGTTCAGTCATCACTAACCAGCGTTGAGAGGTTAAATAAAGAAGCGATGTGACTTTTTTTCCAGGGGCACGTAGAATAAATGATTATGCACTGCAAGCTCAAGGGTAAAAGTACAGATCAGTCACACAATGTAAATATTAAAATGAAATTGAATTATCCTAAAAATACCTTTCCAACGAGAAAAAAATTAGATGTCTGGGACATGTCGTACACAAACACCACAGTGAAGCAGAGATGAAATTGAAAGATGGTCATATCTGAATGAATTACAGCCTCTTGTAAACAGTGAATGTTAAATGGTCATGGTCAAATTGAACGTGAAGTGAGGTCAGCTCTGGCGACAACACAGGGAGAGTGTGTAATAAAGGGCTGAGGATCCTCTACACCCTAAGGATGTTTGGTTTTTACGGCAAGTTGTTCAAAACAAAGTAAGAAACCATAGCAACCACAGGAAAATCCCAGGGATATCAACAGCGCACACACACACAAATATACACACACACTCTTGAAACGCAAAGTCAAATCAAATCAAAACTCACCCTTTTAACACCCACCATTCTGAACAACAACAAGCCTGAGAAGCGTGAGCGTGTGTGTAGGAAACACCCAGACAGGACAAAAATAGCTCTACACTCTCGTTCCCCATCTCTCGCTTTCGATCCCTCACTCTCTATCTCTTTTTTCTCTCTCTCGCGCTCTCTCGTGCTATGTCTCTCGCTTGTGTCACCATAAACCTTTGGTAGGAAAAAAAATAAGTTCATGTTCCCATACGGAAAATATCACCCACTTAAGAGAGCACATGAATGTGAGAATATGAAACTAAGTATATGATTGAGTGTATGGGGGGAATAATGACTATTTTGGCATAACTGTTGCAGAAGGGGAAACATGAAGCTTCTAACAAGAGGGAAACATTAGTAGGTCGAAACTTCAGCTCGTTTGAGACGTTGAGCAGATGAGGGATGTTTTTTACATGTACTGTATAAAAAGGGGAAAGTGTCGCTGTTTTCTGTTTTTTTTTTTTCTTGTGTTCAAATGAAGTCACTTTAGAAGTAAAATGACCACTGACTTGCTTTAACCATGTCCAGGCTGTGTTCTCCTCCGCTTTTTGGATGCTGTCACACCTACAGACATCTTGCCTTGGTCCAAACCATGGTGGCAGCTTTGTCAGTTTGTTTACCTTCAGGATGCCCGATTATAAGTGAGGTAGGGCTTGTAAACAAAGGTCACATGGACTCACAAGTAGTGTGTTTATGGGACAGTTTTAGTAACCTGTCATCTTGCTAAGTTAGAGATTTTTTTAAAACAAATGTAATTGCAGTCTTTGTTAAATAAGCAAAGCCTGTTGGCGTGGACTTGCTGCTCTGGCAGTACCAAACCTGAGCTAGGTTAGGCCAACTGAGCGCATGCCGAGAGGATCATTCTGATTCATCACAACTTGGGCCTTATTCTCTTAGCTTTGGCCATCGCATCTTTCTGTTACAATAACACTACAGTCACCAAAGTAATTGTTGAGATCTGGAGCGAGCTGACAAAGTCTGATGGGGCCAGAAACTTGCGCCCAAGATGGTTGGACACGTTGTAAAGAAAGATTAGCGGTTTAGCCTGATCATCAAAACCAATTTGCTTGGAGATATAACACAACTATGGCAGGTATGGTGGGTTAGAGTCGAACTAGGAAATCAAGCTGAAAACTGTGCTGGATGTTTACAAACTTTTACTACTCATCTTGGTTTTCTCTTTTACATAAGTTTTATGACCAGACTGATTGTCTGATTGCTTGTGTCTCATGTTTCACTTTGTTTTAGCTATTTGAATATATTTATATACAAAATCCAGGGGAGAGTATCCACGTATGATTGGCTAATTAGTGGCCAACAAATAAAAAATCGAAGGTTTTATTGGTTCCTTTAGATTTTTATGGTTTCATTATTTATTTAAGGTGATTAGGTTGTTATTGGCAGAGTTCCTATGTTTCCACTTAAAAACAGGGAATAGGCTAATCTAATGAACAATGTAAGGGACATGAGGCATGACAAAGACGTTGGCTGTCAGATGAAGCAACAAACACCAAAATCTCATGTTTCAGGTCGTTTTCTGTTATTAGATAAGACTGCTCTCCGCCTTGACAGACCACAGACCAATTTTCTTAGAAGAGCCTCACAGTTTCTGTGTAATTATTTGGAGGTATTTGAGTTTTTATGCCATTCTTCTCACTGGGCTAAACAAAAGGGAGAAAAAAATGGTTTGTGTGATGTTAGTTGCCAAGTCAAAAGGCCCACAAGCAGTTGACTGTTTTTTCAGGGCGCGGTGGGCTGATATCGATTTTAAACTTGAGTATAATCAAAATAGAAGGAGGATGTTTCATCATTTTGACGCACTATCTGTCCTGATAAGATACGGTAAGGTAAACTGTCCCTGCACGGAAATTTATCTAGAATGTTGTGGCCTCTGCAGGAAAGGGTGAAAGCAGCAACAAACAGTTGCAGCTCTCATCACACACTATGAACCACTTCTCAGACTCTCAGTTTGTCACATCAGGGCCGCACATATCTGCTATCTGTCTCTGTCGCCGCTGATTGATGAAAGCAAAGCTCCTCAGTCGGGAACTTATGTTTTCTCTGGTGTTTTTGGTGAAAGGTTATACCCCTCCTCTCCGCTGTTGGGATTTCAGAGACGCAAAGAGAGAGAGAAAGAGAGACAGATGGCTTTTCCTTGCAGGATATCCTGTTCTAAGTAGAGCTGCTGGGCTCACTCTGACCTCCTCACCCCTCTTGACCCCTGACCTGCTCATGGTTTAGGCAAAATATCTTTTTACTAAATATCTTCATAGTCTTTCTATTCCACTCTGGCCTCTTTGCTTTCCCTCCTCCCTACTCACAGGTGTCACTTTAATTTTCTCTCCCTCCATATTTTCCTATTACTCTGGTCTGCACCGTCAGCAAAAACTAGTAAGGTCACGGTAAACTTTACTTTACTTTAAACTCAAAAAGTGTTTGCTTCTTTCCTACTTTCTATGTTCACACATACAGTATTTTAACACAGCCCAATTCCCAACAAAGCTTTACTCATTTACATGAATGTTGTTCATGTTTCTGTTTCTGTTGTCACACAAAAGAACAGGTAAGAAATAGTGACGGACGAATGGTTATATGTCACTACCATTTCCAATCTGCAACCCTGCACTACATCTGCATTTTATAACCGCAACGTCGCCTGACAGAATCCACTGTGAGTTCAGGTATATTCACATGCAAAATGATAACTCAGGGAGAAAGTTAGGATCTCATTCATGTCTCTGTCAGTTGAACGAGAGACATGGAGAGGTGGAAAGCTGGACCTCAAACTCGCAGGATCACAGCGGCCGCAACACCTGTCAACAACTTGACGTTCCAACCCATGAGCACTCAGTAGTCTATACTACATTATTACAAGAGTACTCATTGCTTATTTCCTATCTTCCTACCGTACCTGCGTTTTGATCTCAACCACACACCTGTAAAGGTTTGTTGAGACCAACCTGCACAGTTTTGGTGCTGTTATGCTGTCAAAATCTTGGCGCAGAAAGGCAGACAGACAGTAAGGGTAATTTAAAAACATATTTTCAAAAATGTACAGACTTGTGCCACAAGCATGAAAGAGACGTGTGTTTTTAAAAACACTGTAAACCCTCTGTTACTTTCCTCCTTGTTCTTTTTGACTTCTTCCTGCTTTCTTTTACAATTCCTTCTATCTTGACGAATGACCCATCCACCAACATTTCACTTGTTCTTCTGACCATGTGCGTCATAAGTTGAAAAAGGATATCCCTCTCACACTATCCTGGAATGACTGAAAAGAATCCATCAGTATACGCTTCACATTGCTACATTCTTCTTGAATCCAATGTAATCTTCTCAGTACTGCTGGTGTGTCCTGCCATGTTGGGCGAGTTTTATGATACTTGAGATAAGATATCATTACAGCGAGTTTCTAAAAGAAGTTATGATGATGTCACTTGTTCAGCAGTACTAATTTGAAAACCACACACAAAGACATCACCACCATCATTATAAAAATCTTAATTTGGCTTGAAAAAGGAGCGAGGTTCCCTCATGGGAAAAAACCCCATCAGGTATCATTTCTTGCTCTTGGAGACCCTATTTTTGACTACCCCCCCACACACACACACACACACACACACACTTTCTCTTTATGTCAGACTCTCTGTTTCTCTCTGGCTCACACCAAGCCCTCCCACCCTTCGTATAACTGGAATCCATTAACTGATGAATGGTTGTTTGTGTTTTTTTAAGCTCAACAGCGCCACCCCTGGTGTATGTGGCCAAAGTGGGTGATAACAAAACATTTGCTGTGATTAGAGGAGTAATTAGCCAATCATCCTCTGACCTGCGAGCCAACCCTGAGGTCAAAGAGACACAGAGTGGGCTGCTTCCCAGGTGGTTTCCCAAGCAAACCACTAAGTGGAAAATATATAGTGGAGTCATTGTATGAAGACAGATTACGTGCACATAACACACATGCAGTCCTGTGTCTGTATCCCAACTTCCACTGCACGCGTGCATGCCTGAGAGCGTGCGCTGTGTGCAGTTCAATGGGATCCCAGTGGGCCGAGTGCAGAGTTTGCCCAGATAGGCTGGAAATCAACACTTCCTGCTTCCTGTGGCGAAGGGAAGTGCTACCGTGGATGTGCCCTTATCGCTGGATACACAGGCAGCGCAGGGGGAGGAAGGCAGGGAGGGAGGGAAGAGGAAGAGGAGGAGGAAGAGGGGACAAAGTCAGAGGACTTAAGAGGTAGAGGGGGTTGTGTGTCTAAAAGTTTTATGATTTCTGGTTGAAAAATGTACAGGAATCAGTAAAAAGACGATTGATGGGGGATGATGGAGCAGGACAACATGCCTAAAATATCTGCTGCAGCTTCAAGTGCATTTGTGGTGATGATGTATACAGTCTCTCCAGTTAATGATGATTTTATGTGATGTCAGCTCTTTGGCTGCTTTGGTCAACCAGCTGCCTTTGTCTCTCCCCTGGGAGATTACAGTAGCATTTGGCTACTACTTGCCAGTTAATATTAGCCACTGAGCTGCAGGGAAACTTCGTCTGACGGGCCTACAGCTCCATATAACATTTCTGTGTTAGAAAATATTAAAGAATTATATATTTTATGATCAAAACCACATTGTTCTGTCCATGCAAGCCGAGATCACCCTGAGCATTCTTCTAGTGTGTGACATCATCAAGACTTAAGTTGCATGTCCGTAGGACTGTGGAAGATCAAACCAGCAGCTAAAGTTAAAATTACACAAAAATACAGATTTATCTTGTATTATGTTGTAGCCATGTGGAGCCCAAAAAATATATTGGACGTGACCATGGATGAAACACTGCTTGTGTTTTCCACGTTGTTAGGAGTAACTGCATGTAGCATCCTGGCAGATACAGATGAGCCGCAGGCAAGGAGAGAAGAGGAAGGAGACAGAGTGACTAAGAGAAAGGAAAGGAAAAGACAACAAAAAGATGTAAAGAAAATGTTCATATGCAGGATGCATCTGAAAAACAAAGAGTAAATGCAGCAAGTCAGAAGCTGTTTGCAGGTCGCAATGAAAATCGACCCACTTGCACCTTATTGTGAAGGAGCAAGAGAAAGACAACTAGAAAGACGGAGGGAGGGAAGGGGGGGGGATGTTTGGGATCAGGGTGGAGAAGCTTTCAGCACTTGGGATTGTCCCAGATGGACACAAGCCGCTCCCACCCTTTATAAACAGCCCCTGGCTTCTACCTCTCCTCTCTCCTCTTTCCTCTCCCCTCTCCCCTCTCCTCTTTCCTCTCCCCTCTCCTCTCTCTCCCCTCTCATCTCTCCTCTCTCCTCTCCCCTCTCTCCAGCTCCCACTTTGCCGGGATTCAGGGACTCTCAGCAGAAAATATGAACAAATTGACACTCTCTGTTTTTTCCTCTCCTCTTCATGACAGTTTCATATGTCCCCACCACCACCACCCCCAATCCCTGCCATTTCCAAAGTCAACACTCCACTAAATGCTGGGCTGACTCACTTCCACTGTGGGTGGCTCTGTTTCCAATTTTCTCACCAACTCAGCCACCCCACTACCTTGGAAGAAAAGAGAAAAAACCTTTGTCCAGAAAACAAAAAAAGTAGCCAACCAGACATGCAAAAGGGAGACACATTTTTCCAAGTTCTCAGTGTTAAAGGGACAAAAGCGTGCATGTAGATGTCGAGGGGAGATGTGGGGCAAGCATGCGTCTCCCACTCCTTTTGTGGCCCTGAAATGGTTATCGCTGTTTTCCTTCCTTTCTTTCTCTTTGGCAGAGCGTGGGAGCGCCCTCAGAGCGCTGCAGAGAAACCACGGGGCTCATAACAACAGGAGGAAGCCGGTAACTTGAGTAACTCCAGCCGGGCAGAGAGAGAGGGATAAGGAGGAGAAATAGAATGGGGGAGCGAAGGACAGGAGGAAGGCAGCGAGGAACAAGAGAAACCTCCAAGCGTTTCACACCTGTACATGTATCCACATCTTGAAAACATGACATTCAAGCTGACAGAGGTACAGGAGCAAAACCCCACATTCACAGATAACCTGTTGCATTCCAGGCAGCATTTCCCACATGCTTACATATACTCATAAAGTGGTGTTTTCACACACACACACACAGGCACACTCATCCCTCTGCACCCCACACACTTTGCATGACAACTTTCCCGAGTAGAGAGCCGCCTTACCAGTCTGTGGTGCGATCATCCAGCATGAGCAGTGTGTTAGAAAGTCCCGTTAGTCATGTTCACGTACAGTTCAGTCCAGAGAGATCGAGAGTGATGAGGAGGACACCCAAACTACACACACATAGTCGCACACACACACACACACATAGGCACAGTATCAGTTCCCTCTGTCCAACTGTTGAGAAAGTGAGGGGCCGCAACAAAAGGCAACCGAGGGAGGGAGGGAGGGAGAGAGCGAGGTAGAGAAAGAGAGGGAGAGAGATTAACCCCTCTGAGCTGACTGGTGGACTCCCTCCCTCCCTCTCATACACACACATACAGACGTACACACACACACACACACACACACACAGTTGTTTTGCCGTATCACTGACTTCTTGTGTTTTCTCTCAAGTGCCAAGAGGAGGAAGGGAGAGCAGAGAGTATGTGTGGGTGTTCATGGTCACGGATTGTGTGTGTGTATGTGCATGAATGTGTGTGTGTTCGTGTGTATTTTAAGGTAGGAGGGACAAGTTGGCTTGAGTCCAGAGGCAGCCAGCTTGGTAGAAAAAGACAATAGCAGGAAACACTATATCAGGAGGAGGCAAAATACCAGCACAAAAATAATTAACAGACAGTGAAAAACAATTACATCCACCGTGGAAAACAGCCTGCAGCCTGTGCCAAACAATGATAGTGGAAGCAATGAAAAGAAAAAGCTTTTTTTTGTAACCACAATATATAAAAAAACCCAAATCCAGAAAGATCTGAGGAGTTAGTGGTGGTGAATGTCAGAAATGTTTTTGGTGCTATTTTTGCTCCTGCAAAATTAGATGCATTACATTTCAAACTGCATTGCTGTGTCTGAAAGGAGGAAAAAAGTGAACAGGTGGCATTTTTTTTGACAAAAACGTTTGTCAAACAGGAAATGTGTTCATCTTTTCTGCATCTATTACCATTTTGTTTTAGCTTTTACTTAACTTTTAGTGTCATATATGTCCACTTGTACATGACCACAAGCGTATGGACACATTTCTCACACACATTTCTCTGACAATCAGTCTGCCATGACTCCCACAGAAATCTCACCAACACACACACACACACACACACACACACACACACACACACACACACATACACATACATGCATTCCCTCAGCTGTAATCATATCTAGTGATAAGGGCAGCTTCCCCCAGCGGTCACTGGTTCTCTGGATGCCGGCCACAGTGACTTACAATGGGCCTGTATTCAGAGCCTGCTCTGATTACACACACAAGGAGCTGCATTACACCCTGCTAATTCAATTTCCTCCCCTCCGGGTCAACCTTTGTGTGTTTGTGTGTGTGTGTGAGTGCATAAGGAGGAACTGATTAAGCACTTGTTGAGAAGAACAAGATGCTTGGACAAAAACTGACTGTAATAATCTGTAGGGGGGGTCGATAGGGATGTCGATCAATACTGTAGTTCAGTTCTTAAAAAATTCTGGCTGCCCTGTGTTGTAAGTAAAACTTTACTCTACTTGAGTGCAAATACAGTGAAAATCAGCTGCTCAATGAGAGCAATTAACTGGTGTTCGACTATATTTCAACCACGACAACTGATGTATGAGTAACTTTTGTTGTATACTGTATAAATGAACTTAACTCGATTGTTTTGCTGGATCCAATTTGCACACTCACTCATCTCTACTGGAAAAAAAACTTGACTAAAAGATACAGTACCCTGTGAAATTTTCCACTTCAATGGCAGGTGAAAGGTGAAATGAGATACAGAGAAGCTCCATGTCAGCTGGAGAAGAGGAAGACTTCCTCTCAAATGGCCCAGTGCAGTGGTAAGTGAAACAGACAATTTTTACTTCAGTGATTCAGCTCCAAACTCCAACCATAACCCTTTCATGCATAGTGGTCAATACAGTGATGATGGATCAAAACACAGCTTCTTTTATATTCATGAGTTATAATGGCATAGCTGTGTATGAGTTAGTACAGTGGACAGGCCTCCAATAAACCACAGACAGCTACACAGTGGGATATGTATAAGTGCTGCTAAATGCCCCAACACTCACCCATCATAGGAGCAATATTATGGTTATATTTCTCAAATATTCATTTTGTACAAGCAGAGAATTCGGATTAATCATATGTCCACTAAAGTGGACATCTAGTTATACTACTAAAATGTTGCTGATGTAACAATACTAATGTAATGTGCAGAGTGTATGCAACAAGACAATATTTCACGCAAGCTACAGTATGTCTATGGTGTGTATAGCATGTAATCATCATATTTTATTCGCCCTGAAGTCAGGTTGGGTCCTGGAAACCACTGGCCCCATCTCACTGAAAACAAAGAATGCAAACAAATGGTGTTGCATGCACATGAAAAACCAAGTCCATCTGCATGCAGTGTCTTGCGGCTATGTGCCCTCGGTACAATGCCAATCCTCAGAGAACTGAGGAACTCAAGAACACGCACTTTAAGGAGAGAAGAGATGTTGGAGACACATAGACATTCATCATGTGAAGCCACTGTCAAGCTCTTTGTACTTCTTTCCTTCTAATATTTTGCCCCCCCCAACCAACCACTCTGTCTTCCTTTGTTTCTTGCCTTTTTCTCACTATTCTGACAGCAACATACAACATACAGTCTGCCGTCTGCCCTCAGGCAAACATTATGGCTCAATCAAAGGATGAACCACAACATTCAAAAAAACATTTTTATGCAAAATGTATCACCACACTCAACTCTGCTGTGAAGTCACACACACTCATTGTAAAATATTTATATCCATGCTTATTTATTAATTATTTATCACCAGTGCAAGATTCTTCACAAATTGGACTTTTTATATATGATTGAATCCTCTATATTTATATTTTATTTTAAGCTTTTAAAACCTGTAATCTCTATGTATATCTCTGAGGACCATTTTGTTTTGGGGTTTTTTTTGCATGCAAAGGAATACAAAGGAATTCTGAATCTTGAATCTACAATACAGTATTATCCTAATAATGAATCAGAGGGTGCAGTGACAGTCTGTTCCAGCACTGCCTGTGTACAAACAGAGCATTTGTAAGTAATCATCATAAGTCTGGACACCTTTCAAAATTGTTGGCATGAACCTTCGAGGCTTCATTTACTTTCATTGCTGCAGGAAAGGTGTACATTTTTAAACTTGTTTTCTATTAATTTCAGCAGGTTTAGTGACCTAAGCCTTTCACCCTGTGCAGTTCACCACCTTTGACCCATTTCAGGTCATTCACTGAAAATCAACAAATAGATTTTAATAAAAACTTGGAGAAATAGGTTGTTTGGTTGTAATTTGGTTGATTGAAACTTTGGTTGTTGACAGTGTTGCAGGCTGATGCGTTTACATTTCAAATATTATTCAGATGATGTCCTCGTCCAAGTACTGTAAGATCACACTCCAATCCACTGTTGCTCAATTACAGTGGAAGATTTATTGTTGTTGTCAGTAGAGTAAAGTAAAGTCTATTAATATTTCTATAACAGCAGTCTGATGAAGGATAGGTTTTTATTTTCCTTAGGTCTTTTTTTGAACAAACGTGTTTTGGTGTTTGAGATTATGACATCTCACATTCTTTTTAGCTGAACAATCTGTCACCGGTGTATAAAAGCTAACTGTATAGTAACTATGGGCAAGCCATAAGAGCTGAGAAAAGCAACCAACAGCATTTTTAAAATATCAACACTCAATTTATAACTTTACAATCCAGTTGTAAAAGCACTAAGTTCTAATTATATACAAACCTAATTTTTGAGCACTGTCTGTGGAGGATTGTTTTATAACCTCTGAAGAAAATGATGTTTGATGAGTCAAACTCACTAAAACTCAGGGTGGAGATGCAGAATGCTGAACCACATCAGTTTTCTATAATGAGAGTCAGTTGTTGGTCCGACTATGTCGTGAAAGATTCAAATGCTCTTTGGCCTCTTGTCTTAACGCTCCCAGGTTTCTTAAACTAGGGGTAGAGACCCCAAATGGGTTGCAGGCCTGTTTCTGGCAGGACCCATAAGAACACAAGCTAGTGATATGTAATCCAGGGTCCCACAGAAAGACACTAAATTCTTATTTGGATCCCGGGGATGAAATATTTTCATAAAAAAATCCTTGTTTCAATTTGAAGCAAGAGGTCAGATCTGCAGGCTTTTCCACTGATTTGGTGTAATGCAAGCTGATGAAGCGGCTGGCTCAATGCAGGTTGTTTATCAGAGTCATTCAACACATCTGAGTCTCATTTTGGCCAAATAAAACAATGCTGTGCGTCAATGTCAAATGCATGGCAAACATATGTGTGTGCACGTGCATGTGTGTGTGAATATGAGTGTGTGTTAAGAGGCAGAGAATGTGTTTGTTATTAAAATGACTGAATACAAGGGCGAGGTCCCTCTGGAGGGGTGGGTAGCTACGTATCTACAACCAGAGTCTATACACACGCAAACACAATGTTACCTTGTGTGCCCTCAACTACCTTTAACAACATCACCACTGGGATTCAAACCAGCAAGCCTTCTGACTTCTTTGCACCCTCAACAAAAAACACAGACACATAAATCTTTGTCATTACCCCCCCCACACACACACACACACACGCACACGCACACACAGACAAAGGATGACATACCTTTTCTGTCATCCTCTGTGACTAAACTCCTGTTCACACTCGCCGTCTCTCACTCACACATATACAGAGCGATGCCTCCAGATGTGGGTGTGATGCTTGTACACAATGATTAGTGAGTGAGTGCACTGTGTTGTGTGTTTCCACCTCCCCTCCTCTGTTTTGGTTACCAGCCTTGTCTGCTAAGCCTCAGTAATCAGTCCTGCTGTCAGAAGAAGAAACAAAAGATCGAGGCCCGAGCGTTCAGAGCAGTTTAGTAAATGGAACGGCGGTGACAGAATTCCCCACACAATGTAAGAATCTTCATACAGCAGACTTACAGATGAGCTGCTATTCTGTGTACAAGAGAAGTCCACAAAATCAAAACATACAGTCAGAAAAGAATGTTAAAATTTAGCAGGGAAATATTTTCATGAAAAAGCTCATTACCAATGCTGGAGAAAACCATGGTGTGTTTAATTATTTTTGGGGGAAAAAAAATAAAATAAATCTAATTTGGCAACATTGGTGAAAATTGGGACAAGAGGACAAAGCTGTCCAAGGCCAGGGCTTAATTTTGGCAGACATTTCTAAATTTATTAAATGAAAGCATGTGAATCCTTAAATTCAAATGTTTGTCTCTTTCCGAAAGAAAAATAAACCATTAATCTTGGTGTGGGTGGAACACAGCAAGCGCTGCCTAAAAGGCAAGATTCAACCAAATCAATGTAGATCAAATGAACATGTGTAATGCAAAATGTGTAACTTGCAGTGATGAATACACAATGAAAATATTGATTTGAATTCTTGAATTCAGTTGCCATTGATACATGTTAATTGCAGAAGCTCTGTCTCCAGTGCTGTGAAGATATGATGAAGACATCATTTTCTGGGTGTTTTATTCTCAGAAAATACCACTCTATTTTTGAATATATTGTGCAGCAGACAACCATCTGGAATCATGTTAATGTTAAACTTCATCTGGTGATTGTGGTCAGTAGAGATTGTCCAGATGGTCTCACAAGTGAAAATAATCCAAAAAAATCTTCCAAATCTGCACACTTCCCTTACTGTTTTTGTTAACTGGTCTGCAAATGTCACTCTCATCCAAACAGACCAAAAGGGGATGAATATTACATTCATTGAATGTCCAGAAACAAAACTCCAACAGAATGCAATGTTGCTTTCTACCTGTTATATGCCCAATAAGGGTCTTATTTGCCACAGATTAGATTCATTTAACTCATCACTGTGGTTCCACTTCACTGGATTATAAAAGTGTATGAGGAATATTTTTTTTAAAAACCCAACTGTACGCAACCTCCCTTGCACCAGACAGATAAAGTTAGCTAATGAAAAGCTAAAGAGTCATGCCTGCTGTTGGTCTTATTTCCTTGAACACCTGCAACTCAGGTTGTCCATTAAAAGAAAGAATGGGAACTTCATCAACAAGCCCATGCAATGAAACAATGGTGTAAACATTGCGGCCCAGTTATGTAAACCTACAACTCAATGATTTTGTGAACACAGTAAGTGGTAATAACTTCAGTCAACACAGTCTAATAACACACTCTGCACAAGCGAAATCATTAACAAATCTATATTTGTTTGTAGGGAAGCTGTGGAGGTAAAGCTGAGGTGCAGACAGTTAAGTAGCTGTTGTTACGGTAAGAGTTATGGTAAGGCAACTAAAAGTGTGTGGTAAAGGTTGGGATTAAAATAATACTATGTTGACAGTAATACCGACAAAGAGTGATGTAATGATGTGGGTGAATTAAAGCTGCGTAAAAGTTAGATGGACAGGAGGAAAGCAAAGGGGAAAAAAAGGAAAGGAGCACTAGGACAAAGAGGAGGAGGAGGAGGAATGAGGAAGGAGGGGATAAGATGGGGTCCAGACCCCTGATCCCAGCAGCTGCTGTTGTTTGTAGGTCAGCATTACATCAGTAGGTTTATGGAAAAGGCTGGGAATCACTTCTCTACTTGACCTACTTAAAGAATGTTAGTGTTAGATGACATGCAATACTCCCTGGCTTCCCACCGCTCACTCATTCACCTACTGCCTGACGCGCTTTTGTCATCCTGCTTTATTAGCAGTTGCTGAAAGACCGCATAATTTAGGAAACAGGGTCTTAAGATGGTTTTGAAAAAGCTGGAGTCCCGCCTGCAAACCTTTGGTTTCATCCACATTTATATCACTATATCTTTTAATGCAGCCCTACAAAGCTCTTGTCAGCTCAGTTTTTGGAATAACATCTGCACCATTTATTGTAGTCAATTTCAGCAAGGAGTGAAATGCAGTCAAGAACATCGCCATTCATAAAAACACCATTTCACGAGCTTCTTTTCCTTCTTTAAACAAAGTGCTAGCATGGAAAACCCACACGTCTCTCTCCTTATCAAAAAAATGAAACAGAGCTTCTGGGACCCCTGGTGTCAGAGTGTACAGCCGTCAATATCACAGTCGATTTAACGTGCCAGCTGTCCATTCGGAAAGAATTATCGTTTTAACTTCCTATAAAAGCCAGCGTCAAACCCAAAGGAGTCAGAGCAATTCTGCAGAAAAACCCAAATGTGTTGCGCAAGAATTTATAGGTCTTTTCGAATTTATAGCATCCATATGTTGGGGGATTTCACAGTAAATGAATGGGTGGTGGGCTTTGTGTGTGTGCATGTGTATGTGTTAGTGTGTGCGTGTGTGTGATGCAGAGGTTAAGTGGTGTGGTTCTGGCCTCTCAGGCAGCAGACTTCCAACACGGGTCATGTCTTTTCCTTCACTACCAGTGAACCACACAGGGCACACGTACACACACACACACACACACACACACACTCACACACAAAGCTTTCTACCTAAAACACATATGAGATCTTCACGAGCTGCAGCAGTGACAGTAAATGTTTGCAGAGGATACATGTGTCCAAATTACCCATTAGTGCTGCTGCTGTGACAACGCTGCCATGCACGTCTCATGAGGCGTGTCCAACATGTTGATATTTACACGAGATTCAAAATGGGCTGTTCCCCACAGCTGATATGCTGTACCTTCACACCATGCGCGCACCCTTCATGTAACAGCATGACAATGTCACGACCACTCTGACATGGAGCAGCCCCTCAACAACAGCACATCATTAGACGTGCACAGCCTGCATCACCACTCATATTTCAGTTGTGTTCAACAGCTTGTTGTTAGAGCCTAACTTGAATGTAAATAAACCGCGGTTTCATCTAAACATCAGTGTGTACATGATGCTGCCAACGATGTATACAAGCTCCATGGAGGCATCGTAGACAGCTCATCCTGTCCAGCACATTAGCACTGTTTACAACAGCCACAGAGCCATGAGGAACAGTCGTAAATTACTGAATGAACATGAGAAATCTGCAGCTCCCAAATTTCTAGGAACAAAAAGAACAAGAATGGCTCATATAAACTTATTTGCAATTTTTTTTAAAAACAGCACACAATGCACTACTGACCTATTTAGGACATGTAGCAGCTGCACCACCACCAACCTCAAATTCCCCCCAATGACAAAATTATGTGTGTGTTGTCGTATCTAATGATGTATTTGTCTGTCTTTAAGATCTATACTGCAATAGCATGTCCCTTTGATATAGTCTGTCAAAATGATACTCTGAGTCTGGACTAGTGATTTTTCCTACCAGAAAACCAGGGTCAACTATAGTTTCTACGAGATGCGATCTGAGGTAAGTCGTATTTGTGAAATGCATATTTTGAGGTCAGTGGCCCATGAGAATGTGCGAAAGGGGCAGTTAACCTATTTTTTAATGACATCTATAAAGTTGGACAACTTATGAGAGACAGATTAAAAATAAATGGTCAAATGGAAACAGCTAAATCCTGACTTTTAGATCTCATTTAGACCTGGAACAATCATGCAGTCTGTAACATGTTATTTTGCAGGAAGGAAATCAAGGTGAGTGGAATAGCTTGCTAGCGCCACTGTACTGCACTGGTGAGGACTTTAATGCATTTGATGATGCTCCAAAACTCTGCATGGTGGTTTATAATAATATAAGGAAAGAGTTTACTACTGTGAAACATTATCAAGGTGACAATTATTGTTGCAAAAATCATGAAGCAGTCAAAATTCAGTGTTCAGTGTTCAGTGTTGTGGCCGCCAAAGAAGCTTGCAGGATGATGGTGCATTGCATTCCAGCAAAACTTGGCCCATTTTTTGTCAGCCTACCTTTTTTCCCCTTTTTTATTGCTGTAGCCTGGGATCAAAAAAGTGTTGTCACTCAAATGAGGGACTTGCATTAAAAAAAAGCCCTAAAAAACAATGCTAGTTTTCATTGTGGGCTTAGTCAATTTGGGTCAAATTCTGAAATTTTAGGATTCTACACTTCTCATAATGCAACTCAATAACATCTTTCTGTTATGCCACATCATACAGACTTCATGTAATGCAAACTGCCTGTGACACATTACTGGGCTCAAGTTCCTATGCTGAGATTACTCTGATAGCATCTGTGGTTATTTCCTGAAATTTGACATAGCCCCACCAGAGTAACAGAAGACTTTACACAACTGTTTTCACAGACTGATTAATATTGCTCATGACTTGACGCACAATGATATGGAAAATCAGTTGGGTGCCCCATAGTTTAGTCATACTAAACAACCATAAAACACCAAACGTGTTTCTAAATGTACACCTTTGCCTGAATAAATATGGTTAATTTCTTTTCTGTTTCTGAGCCACAATACAGATGGAGCAGAAAAAAAAATTCTTGTAACCTTAATTTGGAAACAAATGTACTTGATCATACTTTTTACAACACCACTGAAATGAACTATGTCCAAACTGCAGCCATGTCTTCAGAGATATAATGTCCCTGTTATATATTTAGCTATTAGTTGCAGACTGCCAACTCTCCACTTGACATTCACGATAGCGCCAGATGTAGCTGATAGATTTGTGATATCCGAGTTGCAGAAGCCTGAGGATGTGGAGATGGATGGACGGAGGAAGGAGGTGAAGAGGGAACACAATGGGTCTGGGAGAAAGGGAAGACGGGGGCCCTCTCAGGGGGGAAAAGCTGGAGGGGATTTTTTTTTCGTCCACCTCTCCATCTCCCATCCTCTCATTCACATCTCAACCTCGCTCTCTCTGTCCCGCCTCCTTCATTCAGTGGCTAGTTTTTCCTATCTGTAAGTCTAACACACACACACACAGATGAGGTGTTGTCTGGAGGAGGCAGCAGTGTGAGTTAAAGCAACAGCTGCAGGGATTAGAGATAAGGGAGGGAAAGGGAAGAGGGAGTGTGTGTATGTGTGTGTATGTTTGTGGGTGGGTGTGTAAGCGCTGTGGGGGAGAAAATGTTGTAAAGCGAGGTGTGTGTATGTTTTTTTTATGTGTGTGAGAAAAGATGAGTTGTGGGTGAGAGAGACAAATGCGTCAACTGATGGAAGAGAACAAATGAAGCACTGCAAACTCTCTCCATACCACTGCTCTTGCAAGTGTGTGTATGTTGGTTTGTCTCAGTGTTGGGCTCGTGGTTTAAAGGCAGTGGGTGGGAGGTGTGTGTGTGAGTGTGTGTGCGTGTGCGATCATATTCTTTGTTGTTGGAAACACCTGTAATTTCACTCAGCCAGGAGTCAACAGTATCACAGAGCAGAGATGTAATCAGCTCTCGTCTGCAGCAGCGCATGCACCTCTCTTTGCAGGAGTTTAGGTTTTCCTCGGTTTGTCAGCAGCATGCGAAAAACTTGTGAGTGATTTGGACAGAGTGCGATGCCAAAAAAACTACTTTGCTAAAAAACACATGATTAAACATCTGGACCTGTGATTTCTGCCATTAGATGATTATCTGCTTTTAATCATAACAATGGAAGGAATGGAGATAATGTCTTGATTACAAATCACAGAGGACATTTGCATAATAAATCTGACGGTGGGAGGAAAGATGTCTTTGGGTGCAACCTGAGGCCTGTTGGCATGGCCCCCTCTGTTTATTGTGCTATTGTGCTGTGTTGCATCAAACACAAGTCTTAAAGTCCTTTTTTTGGAGCATGTTTAATGATCTTCATCAGCAGATGCAGTTGCGCAGTCATCATGGAACTTTTAAAAAGCTTAAAAACTGAGCTCCATTTGCTGATGGTGTTTATTTTAGTTGAATGAAAGCTCCAGACCAGCTACTAAACAGAGCTTGTGGTGAAACTATTTTCTGAACTGTTGTTTCCAAGGTCAAGAATGAACTCTGAACCTGAGTTTTTCACCTACAAAAAGAGACATCTTGAAAGTGCTCAGAAAAAAAGGAAAATTCCATGACAATCTTCTTATGAAGATAAGATGAAGATCAATTAATATGCTTCCAAATGGATGTTGTGGTGAGATTAGAGACTAAAAGTCAGGAAGTCACAGCCTCTACCATTGAGGCTTTTACCTTTCTTTCTTAAATCTATCTCTGGTGAGTACCACAGCTTTATGGAAGCTTTACTAGAGGGGTGATATGCATTGGTGATGTGTGACGAGCACAAAACAAATGCCTATTTGTTTGCATATGAGCATGAATACAGTGACTTGATGACGATTGTGGATACATGTCAATGCAGGGCACACACTAGAAATGCAGAAACTTCATCATGTAACTTATCTGTATCTAGCTTTTGTATTACTACGAAATGTGTGTTTTATAGTATCTTGCTGTACTCAGTTTACCTTCTTTTCACTTCATTGTTTTAATCTCTGATTTTCACAAAAGCCCTTCTAGGGGCGGGTGTTGCAAATTACCATCCGGGCCATAAACACAGTGATGCTTGCATTGGATAGCTGTTTTCAGTTTGTCTGTGTATACTGTATCTGCCCCTATCAAATAAACCACAGATAAATAACCATAATAAGTGTCAGCTGTGTGCTCAGGGCAGGGGCCTGTGTGTGTGTTTGTGTGTGTGCGCGCAGTGGTTTAATTTAAATATTTTTCTGTGTAAAGACCTGAGCAGCACAGCTCACTGGGGTCGCCCAGGGTACACCATGCTGATTTACCTGCTGCAGTCAGCCCAGGTGTTTTGAGGCAGATGCATGTGTAGCAGCACATCTCTGCATGACTGGCACCTTAGTATTCTTTTATTGGCTCAGGAGACCCACTTGGGAGCCCAGCAGGAGTCTGACCTGTAGCCCAAGTGTGGGTTTGGGGAAATGTAAAACTAGACACTAAAAAGATACTGGAAAAGGGCAAGGCTGCTATTTTAAGAACATCTGCCAAATGTAAATGTAGTAGAAATGAGACACTTTAAATGAAGCGCTGTGCTTTTTCCCTGATCTTTAAGTAACCACGCAACACACACAAGAACAATAAGGCCCATCAACCACAGCAGTCACAAGCAAAAAGACTGGTTGGGGGAAACTTTTCAATAACACATACCGTACATGCAGAGAACAACCATGAGTTAACAAACTCAGTTTATTTAGACACAAACACACATTTTCTCTGTGTGACAGACTGTCATTACGTGGTGCTCTGGGACCATTCAGCTGAGGGAATGGCTCAGTGAGGGAGTCGTCAAAACAGGAAGTGTTTTATGTAGCTGAAACATTCCATTTTTAACTCTCACACAGGCCTGCTAAAATAAATAACACACTCAGCGCCCGACCTGGGAGGTGACAGCCCGGAGTATGTGTGTTTAAAAAACCTATATGTGTACTCCAGCAGTGTGTCTGTTGTGCTTGCAATTGTGCATTTGTGTGTTGCAGCCTGCTGTGCACATTCATGCACACTTGCATGGGTTTGCATTTGTGTGTGTGTGTGTGTGTGCATGTGCATGTGCATGTGCATGTATGCATACCAGCCTTCCCCCCAGGCGCTGCAGAGGCCTCTGAGTCTCATGAAGTCATTTCCTCTCTGATGGGGGACGGTCAGTCTGTAACTGCACACGCACAGAGTTACAGTCCTCCAGACCAAGACTCACTGTGGGATCCGGTTAGTTTTTAGACTCATATAGATCAGAGCCCAAAATGCTTCTGTCTGTGTTGTCATCTCTGAAATGACAGATATGATGCAGTTGAAAGTGATAGTAGAATTGACTGATACCACACCATCTGTGTGAAAGGCCGTAACTTTCCCACGCTTACAAGAATAGCAGGTAAACCTTAATTGATAAAGATATCCGTCCTCAAAAACTGAAACCCGTAAATCTGTCCAGCACCAGTTCTAACCAAAGTATTCAGGATCCAAGGTGACAAGGTGCTTTTAAAAACACATTAATCCTCTGACCAGGTCAGAGGCCACAGACCTCGTCCTGACCTGCAAAAAAAAAGGAACTTCAAGAATGCCCTGCACTCCTTTGTGAGAATTAAAGGGTGTAGTCAGATACAGATAATGAAAACAGCTAAAAACAAATGAGGTGCGAGTACAGACTAATAGAGAGTGTCCTGGCCAATGGATGTACAGCTGCTGATGCAAGGACCATAACTATTGCTACTCTGCAATAATCTGGACAATTACAATAACTGTTCCTTTGCACCACGTATTCAATACATATTTACTGTTCATATTTATTGCTATCATAATAACTGCTCATTGCACATCTCTGACTACTGCAATAACCTGCAATAATCTGCCTTGATACTTTTAATTTATTTTTATACTTTTTTATTTTTAATACACTTATATATGCTAACTGCTATAAGGGATTGCTGCTAAACAAAATTTCATTGCATTGTAAAGTGCAATGACAAATAAAGCTTCTTCGTCTTTTTCTTCTTCTTCTTCTAATTGTTAAATTCTAAACTGTTAAATTGTATTTTCCTCAAGGACTTCATGAACTGTCAGAAGCCTTTTAGTTAAGATCATTTCATCTGCACAAAGTGTTTCACAGCAGACATGTTGACTTGTCACTAACACCATTCACGATGAGTCTGAGTACGTCCTGACAATGAGCACTGCATGCACAGCACTCTAAAACCAAAGCAGCTAACAGTGGTAACTTTGTTATACACACCTGCACTTTTCCTGCACTGATATGACAAGCATCTTCTGTGACAACAAGCATGCTGGCGTGTCCTTTGGTGGAAAAGCTTACCCCCTTCATGGCGTGGTTCCTCGCAGGCGCCTGGAGAGCAGAGCTGGATCATCAGGCAGTTTGGGTTCACCTGGACTGACTGCCTGACGAAGTCATAGCGGCAGTCGGCCAGTTTCCCCCTTCGTCCCCTCCGCCATATGGCTTTGTTTTGTTTGGTTACATGTTATAATGTTTGCTGCAGCATATTGTTTTCACGTCGGCATTTAGTTAGGGGAAAATAAACCTTTCAAAGTAAAATCTAATGTGTGGTCTCCCCTGCTGGGTTGTGACACATTCAATGTCAGATTTTATTTCTTTCATATGGTCATGAAAGACATTCTGACTTTTGTTTGCATTTTTGTTGAACTTCTGCATTAATGGAATAATTTCACATTTTTAAAAATACTTTCTTCAGTCAGATGAGATGATTGATGCCACTCTTGTGTACTTACAGTAAAAATACAGAATGGAGCCAGTGGCTGGTTAGCTTTCTAGCTCCGACCAAGGATTAAATAAAAATAAAAATGATAATGAGCACCATCACCTCTGAAGCTCATTAATCTAATCATTATCCTGTTTTACCATCTGTTCCAAAAGAATAAAAATATGTGTTTGTCACAGTATTTTTTTAATGTGACAATAATCCTAAAAATACAGTCAATGTTTTTAAGAATAGTAAAATGTCAGTCATGACACAGACGCCCCTTAAAAAGCAGCCATTTATCACTCACGTGTGTTCCCATTATGCTCTTGTGATACCATGCAAAGCTTCATGCAGAGCCCTTTAAGCTTTAAAATGCTCTGTTAACGCTGCATCTTCATTCTAGGTGCTTTGATTCTGTGTTCACCGGGTTTCTGGTTCCAATCACTGCCGCAGCCTTCACACAACCACTTTGTATATCAAACAGAATCCAAACTATGTTTTGAATATGAATTTCTCCTGCAAACATTGCACAGCCTCCACTCTTTACGGAGCTGCACGCTAGCATGAGTGTCCTTATGCAGAATAAAATAATCTTTGCGTGTGTTTATATTTGTGTGCGTGCACATGTTTCTTATTAGTCACAGGGACGGCGGCCTGCTGGGTCCCCACCACACCCAACTGACCGGCTGAGCGATGAAAGCTGTGGTCAGTGCTGACGTGGACTTAAAGCAGCTCGCAGGCAACTCACTGCAGAGGAGTGAGCAAGAGCAGACATCACATCACACCTGACACCATGTTTCAGTAATTTAGTCCTGGACAGTACGCGGCTTAAGTGGAAATTTGTGTGTTGTTTGTCTTAAAATCCATGTTGTGTTCCTGGGGTTGGTACATTAAACCTGCAGCTTCCAAAATTTTATCAAGGCCTCACACTTCTCCATCAGTCCACAATATGCCGAACTAATATCTGCTGATGCCAACAGAACAACAACTGCCAACCGCAGACATCCCCTTTCTGTTTCCAGCTAAATCTATGCTCACAGTGCTCACACATCAACGCACGCAATTATGGGCAGAAATTTCAGAACAAGGCAGAGACGAGACAGGAAATGATCGCTTCAATATCTGTTGCAGTTCATTAATGTGTGCTTTTGAATTTCATTCATGAAAAAATTTGATTCTCTGCCTGCCCTCACTGTCCCTGTCACTTCAGGTCCAGCCACTCCCACCTGACTTGTTCCAACAATTCAACAAAACAATAGTATTGTGTTTTCATTAGGGGACATTAGTGACAATAATGGTCAGAAACTAAACAGTCATTGATGACCTCTCCTGACCTTGAGTCTCTAATATGGGTCAAATGGTGTTTTTATTTATACCAGCAACATCTTCAACATTCTTTTCAAAGACTGAATATTCCTCATGTGAAATCTGTGGTGAGGCCCTTTAATATTTAAATGAATAAAGATATTTCTGGATTTTTTTCTGAAAGTCATGTGCATACCACATAAGACCTCCTCAGTCTTTGAGCTGCCTGGTATTTCAAGGCCAGACTTCATAATGGGTGTTTTTAGATTTCTGTAGTCGCAGTATTCACAGAACCTCAACACAATGGTACAGTTAAACTTCCTGTTTAACCAATCACAAACATTACAAGTAAAGTGAAGTGAAGTTGGGAGAAGATATTGATGATTTTCATGTGGAAAATTTCTAATATTCAGCTTTAACTGTAGGATTTTGACCATCATGAGACACTCAAACTCTCCACTGAAAGTCATTTCTCTTTTTTTGTGTGTGTGTTGACAGCTTCGTGGCAAGGCGTGCTTCCATACTCTTTCACTGGTTGGAAAACTCACATCATTGCCTTTAAGTGAAGACTAATTATCAAAGGTTAAAGGTTTGCAGGGAGGAAACTCCATCATATCAATGACAGTTAAATTAAGACTACGTTGGCAGATTGAGATATTATGCAGGTTAGCCACAGTAAAATCCGGGTGAACAAAACAATTTACTCGCCCATCCTCTCCCCTGATGCAATCTGAGCAGGTCGCCCACCCTGCGGATGAACAATTCCAGTGTCTGCAGAAGCAGCAGCGGTAGTAGTAGTAGATTACCAAAGCAGACTGCATGTTAAACACAGGTCAAACCAAGAAGTCAGAGCGGAGGAGGTTTTTTCCTATCCCAGAATTCTTCCCAACCCACACACACATCCTACAATGACAGCCATCGAGTTCAGCTGGAGGAAAAAAAGCAAGAGGGAAAGTGCAGAAGAGTTTTTGAAAGGGATGACAGAGATTAATACTCCCCTCAGAGTAGATTTACATACAGAAAGAAGAGATGAGTGGAGGAGGAGACTGAGTGATTTGTTTAATCTGTTAAAGTAATTGTGTGCACAGTAATTATGTGATGTTTTGGTGCTAATTGCGCTGGGAAATTACAGTGATATTAAAAAGGGGCAAACGACTGCCGCCTACTTTTCTATTGTGTCTACAACTCAACCCAAATTGTTGTTTTCACATGCTCTGTGGAATGAAAAGAGAAGAATAAAAAAATAACAAACAAAGGAAAAAATGAGTGATGATCCCGTCCTGTCTCGGCTTTGAGAGAGCGGGACCCTCGGGAGGTTGCTCACCAATCCTTAATTCCATTTCCCAAAAAAGACTTTCCTATTTTTACTCTGAGCCGAGATGATCCCCAGAGGGAAAGCACCCGCTCCGGGCTGTTTGGTTTTCCCGCAGATATGTCGTCCCTCAAGAAAACCCAAAATAAACATGCGGAAAACCACAAGGATAAATTTGGCTGCTTGTGCGGAAAAGCTTGGAGTCTCCGTGATTGCTCTCTCACATACCTCTAAAAAAAAGAAGAAGAAGATAGATAGCTGAGAGGCAGCAAGTCGGAAATGAGGGGAACAAACAGAGGAATGGGGAAAGTTGAGAACAGATGGAATTGGGTGACATAAACAGGAAAACAGGGGCTGATGGGAGAATGTGAGGACTCCTGTCAAAAGTCTGAAATGTGTCTTGACTGTAAACACACACAGGATGAACAGCGGAGATGCACACTTGCAGTATACTGTAAAATGATCAATGCATGAATTGTCTCACATCTTTTCTAAACTACTCTGAGGCTGAAACACATCCCGAACATCACATGAAACATGTTTCAAATGTTTTGATATTGACAGGTTTACAAAATATATCTTGACATATGAAGAAAAATAAATGATTAGACTACAGAGTGACATTAAGGCCCCCCTGTACCAAAGCTCAAAACACATGTTTCAATAGGAGTCAACTGTGCCAGAACAAGAAGTTACCTCATCACACTGAAAGAGTTCCATTACTTGCTTCTGGAAAACAGAACAAAAAATGTAAGTCATTTCATGAAACTAAAAAAGGCCCTCCTGCAGTATATTTCTGAATTCCTGTTTATATGACCCATGATCTGCTGTATATCTGCCTTGGCAGGAAATAAACCACATGTTTCACTACAGGGACACAAATACCATCCAGTCAAGACAACAGAAAAATTCAAGCTGAAGTGAATTTGTGTAGAAATAACCATAGAAACAGAACATTTTGGGAAACTGAATTTATATGTTGTGAGAGTCCAAGGCCGCTTCCACTGAGGAAAAGAGAAATAATGAGTTCTGCGTTTGGTAAGTGAAAAGGGGAAAAAAAAGATGTTTACTGTATGGTATGAATCCCTCCATCTGTCAGCTCCACCCAAAACTTGAACTTCTCTTCCCTGACAACAGAGTGCAATGTAGCGGAATGCCAGACAACTAAAACTGCAGTTGGAGGAATGAAGTGCTACAGTGGAGTAAAGAAAAGAAAAAGTCACGTTGAAATGGGCCCATGGTTTACACAAAGGTTCTCAAATGTTTTAAGTTCTGTTTTAAGTTCTTGAATATGGTTTATATACACCAAAGTTGATAAGATGTTGAGGGAGTTTTTTTTCTAATTAGAAATGACAGCCAGAGTAGGTGAGACATATACTGTAAGAATCAGTGGTGTGGAAAAAGAAAGTAGACTTTGTGATTTTCCTGCAAACAATATCTCTTATCTCTAATATTTTTGGTGAATTTCTGGGAAACTATTAAGGTAATCCCCTGTTACCTCTATCAGATCACGTTTGAGATACGCAGATGAGGACAAGAGCAGCAGGATGATGATGATCACCTCAGCTGGAGTGACACATTTTACGACCTGGGTGGTTATCTGCTTGAGCGTAGAGGGAGGATCAGAGAAACAATCAAACAGCTTACACGGCTTAGTGCCGTAAAAATGGCCCCAGTCCCTCTCCCCAGTACTCCTGTTTGTGTCTTTATGACTACAACTGGACCAACACATCATCCCACCATCTGCTATTCTCAACTCACTAACTCCCACTGTGATTCATGGGACACAAGGATATTAGGCCATCATGTGATAAAATTTAGATGTAAAAAAAAGGCAGTAAAAAGCTTCGAAAATTTGGGAATGAAACTGATTCTATATTCCTTTCTTTGTCTCTTTCTTTCTTTATTATTTATTTCTTCCTTTCTTTTTTATTTTAGGTAGCTTAATGTTATCCTCAAATAACATTATGGTTCACTGTCAAGTTTATGGGGGATTTGTGCCTGATAAATAAACAATAAATAAAGCAAGATTAAGTTTACAGTCATAGCCCGATGAGGCTAATTACAGTCCAGACAACAACACTTAGGGTTAACTCATGTCGAAGCTCGGGGCTGCAGGCGATAAACTTAGCATGCAGACTTGGAACAGGGGAAAAGCTGAACCTCTGAAGCTCAGTAATTATCACGTTATGTCTGTGGTTTTGAGGGAGAACTGCACTGACCTCCCGGACTGCCCTTTCATCCACCATGAGGTTGAGCTGTACGCCTCAGGTGTTCTTTGGTAAACAGCTAAAATGGTTAACGTGAGAGTAATAATACCACATCATAATGTGGAAAGATCATTAAGATGGGCTGTACACTGCAGGGACCATGAATCCATCCACATGTTGTTGGGAAATGAACCTAAAGTGAAAAGTGCAGCAGGGATAAAAGTCATAGACTCGGAGCATAAGAGAGCACGCGCAGCAGCGTGGTTTAAAACGTTTGCTCGAATGGAAACACTATCTGTTCTGTCAAAGAGGTTAGTGACGGACCCCAAAAACCACACCAGGGCAGTACAAACAAGCTGTGAACACGGCACTCAACATCATGTTTTCAGACGATCTGTCAAACTTGTCAGCAAACAGTCGCTTATTCATTGGGAAGTTACCGAGCGGCATTATCATTCCTTTGCAGCCCTGTGGCAAATGAAAGCTCCTCCTGACATTGTCTCTATCAGTGGATGTCAAACACCTGTCATGACGCAGCTCTCTCCTTCTGTCCTTCATCATTCCCATACCAACGTCTCCACCTGCTGCTGCTGTGTGTCACTCTCTTTTTTCCCCCTTTTTGATCTGTGAGTTGGTTCGCCTTCTTGTGTTACCCTGGTTATTTCAACTTTCAACCTCTGCCATAGTTTGGTACTGACTTAGTTTGTTTGGCCTGTTCCTTAAGTGTCAGATTTATTTAAGCCAACTGCTGAGCCTTTTTTGGTTTCATTGTTATTTAAGGTGGAAGGCTGGACAGACAGAGAGAGAGAGGGAGAGAAAGAAGGGTGAGGAGGGGCAGAAGAGGAGTGTCTGGGGTTTGGTCGTGGTCCCTTGTGGTGATATTTAATAACAAACATTAAAAATACCACAGAAATCCTTCACCACGTTCCCACGCTCCAACTGGCCAGTACACACATGTTCACATGAGCATGTAACCACACACGCACGCACACATACACATACATTCCCTGTATATGTATCGATTGGACTGTCTCGCTTGCATGCATACTGTTCGCACACATGCCTACACACACACACACAGATGCATTTATTCACACACCTGTGTAAAAATAGGGACATACACACAGAGGCACACATGTACTCTTATCATACAACATAAAACCGTGTGTGTGTGTGTGTGCATGTGATTTATCAAGAGTAAAAAGCTGCACAATGGGAGCGCTCAGCGAAACTGTCAAACAGAGCTACACAAGCAGCCAAAACATAAACCATCCAACACACTGGCTAATGTCAAAATGCATGTACACATAAACACACATACACTCACAAAACACACACAGAGGAAAGGAACAGGGACAGAGGAGTGGTGACAGAGGGCTGTCCCAGAGAGAGAAACCAACACTCTCTGAAATAATGTCTTCGAAAGAGGAAAGGTATGTGTTGGTGTGGGTGTGTGGGTGTGTGTGTGCGTGTGTGTATCTGTGTGTGTGTCTGTGTGTGAGGGAGGGTTTGGGTTCACCGCTCTGTTCCCTCACTCCTCGTGCTTTCACGATCATAACCCCATCGATGATTATCACCTATTAAACTACTATTATTACTGTTATTATTACTACCCCGACTCTAGTGTGTGTCTGTGTGTGTGTGTGTGTGTTCGTTCGTCATGTCGCCAGTGGCTTTCTGACCTCGTCTCGAGGTTTGGCAATCCCTGCCAGAGATTCCTTTCCATCCCTCCCTCCCCTCCATGTTTCACATGTGCGTCAGCGGTGTTACCGCAACCTCTCTCGTCCTCTCTCTCTCTCCCTCTGTAACCCCATGATCCTCTGTGTTTTATGCACCCCACCCTCTTGTTTTCACCCGACACCTCCCTGCTTCTCCTCATTCTATCTCTCTTTTTTCCCCTCCGTGATCCCCCTCTTCTTTTTCTCTCTCCCCTTACTTCCCTCCTCTTCCTTTTCAACTTTCTCTTTCTTTCCAACTTATTCTATTTGTCTACTCCTGTTATAGTAGAACCCCTCATCCCCCTCTTCAATTCCAAATTAGAAAAAAAAAAAATTCAGCTGGGTCAAAACAAAATCTTTTGTCCAACCCCACACTTTTAGTTTCCTATTCACAACATTCAGCTGTAGCTTTGTTTCAGAGTAATTTTCAGTGAGTTCAAAAGTGGAGGGATGCTCAGAGAGTTTGTAAAAACAGGGGAACAAATGTGTTACTTCAGTATAAGGTCATTATATTCATGTAAATACAGTCAATGCTTAGACAGGAAGGAGAAGAGTTGAAGAAAGAGGAAGAGAACCTTTACTTAAAGCTACAAGACACATCAAAAACAATGGTAAAATGTCACATGGCTAAAAAGTGTAAACTGTCACAGACCCAATGAAAGGCCCATCGGTACCAGCTGGTCAGAGACTGGAACTACAGTTGTCATTTTGAATAATGAAATGCACATAGTTCCATTAACTAGTGTGGCCATCGGAACATTATGTTTAACTGGAATAGGCATGAAGAGCATGCAGAACGTGTACAATATGTGATACTCCCCCAGTATCAGTGTTGGATCAATGGATCAAATGACAGTATTGAAAGGAGCCACTCTTGGCAATGAGGCTCTTTGGTGTCTTGCAGCTAAAGGTTTTGGTTTTATGGCCTGGGATGTTACTGTTTTGGATCAGTCCCACTGCTGTCAATGACCAATTTTCCACCCGCAGTGTGCAGCAAATTTCAGAAAAACAATGATGCTACCTGCCCTGCACCAAACAGCACGCTGACAAAGTCAGCAACTGTAAATCAATCAATCAATCAGATCAAAACAGGGCTAGGACTGAAATCAAGTGGCCAGAAAGAAGGCATATGTGGGCTCTATTCCTGAAGTGAAGACCTGAAGTGACTGTTGCTCTCTTCTCGGAGAGACTTTGCCGTGGCCTGGAAGAACCTCGTGACACTGGGATCTATGCACGGTTAAACACAGTGTGCAGATCGCTGTATGTTACCCTGAGTTACATTTATTGTGTAAAGATGGCAGGCTGTTTGAGTGTGTGCCTGATTAACTGTGAGAAACGGGAGGCATAAATATAAATGCAATATCGAAGACCCAACTCCTCCTCTTACATTTGTCTGCTGCAACAGCTGTGGATGTCGGACACTTGGCTGGAGAAACAAGAATCTTATCCTCTAAAACCTCCCTCCTCCACTGGGAAAAGCTGCACTGCTCAGGGAAATGGTGATGTGAAAATGAGACAAGGAAGAAATACTGGAAGTGACTCCCTTCTGGGGAGCGGACTAATACATGGGGCCAAAACTGTCTTTTTTTATTATTGTTTTGGTTTTGTTTTTTTGCTTTGTAATTGTATTTATATTGTAAGATAAAAATCTTGTATAATTCTTTATTTCTACATATTACTATAAAAATCACATGTTATCCATGTCGTCCACCATCATTCCTTCTATAGATTAATGCTACATTAGCCAGTCATATATAATGTAAGAAGGTATACATTCAACTGGAGGATAAGTGGTGATATTCTGTATTTTACTTGTCATAAACAAACCCCATGAAAACACCAATGTATTTTCAGTGTATGCATACCTTGCTATATCTTATTCCTCTGTGCCACAGCACTCAACTGTTGTCCAAAATTTGCAGCACAGCAACGAGCTCCACTGAGTGATGAACTGTACTTAATTTTGAGTCAGTTCTTTATAAGTGCTGCACGTTCACACCACATGTATATTAATCTGTTGCTGAAAATAGTCCTCAACAAATGCACACACCCAAGTGATCTTGGCTAAAAATTACAAGGGCGAGCGTGATTTGAGGGAATTGCTTCAATAGCTTAAAAAAATTAGAGAAGCTACATTTGGGACTTGTTTTCAAAGATTCCTGTCTTTATTTAGAATGAATGGGACTGGGGCTGAATACCATAGACAGAAAGTTCAGAGATGCACAAATGCATTGTTGGTTTTGGTCTCTTCATGAGATTTGCAGAAAGAAAAACAGAGATTGACTCCAGTTTTATCGTTCAATTAATAACTGAGGTAATATTTTGGATTTCAGGAGGGAGTTTTGGTGTCTCATTGGAGTTTCAGAGGCTTGAGATTGTGGAGGAAATATGTCTTTTTGGCATTGGTACTGGTATCCAAAAACCAACATGTGCTGCTCCCTTGTCTACCAACAGGCAAAAGCTTAACTTGTAATTGGTTTAACAGAACGGCCCTCATGTTCATCATGGTTTTTCTTTCTTTAATTATTTCAGACTGGATCTCCAGTTTACCAGAATGATCATTATTTTTTAAAAGTCCTGATCTGATGCATTGTTACGACATGCTGTAACATTCCGGTAAAGACCATCTGAACACGTGAGAACAAACGGATTATGACTGAGGAAGCCTGCTGCTGATATCAATAACCTTTTAGTTTATGTGTACGTGTGTGTGTGTGAGTGTGTGTGCGGGCCCCTGCATGTCTTTGTGTGTCAGTGCTGTTTCCCAACATGGCCATGTGGAGCAATTATGCAGGAATGTGACTGTAGAAACACTTCAGATGCCTGGCTCGCTGTCTCATCCATAGCTGTAACTCTCTTTATATGAGCTGTGAAAGCCAGTGATATAATTGTCAATCAACAAGCTGCAGCGTGAGCCATTAGCATCTGGTTTGGCGGTCGGAGGAGAACTTAATATGGGAGAAGCAGTTATTGGGAAAACCGCAATGAGTGCGACACAGTGGAAGTTTTGATGGCGGCTTTCACTGTTTATTTCAAGCCTGGGAACGCAGTCATCCAACCAAGAGATGTGCCATTAGCATAAATGAAGGAAAGTGCTCACTAAGCTGGTATTAGTCATAACCTTTTTATACTTTTGGTCATGCGATTGGTCTCATTTAAAGCTATTCAGGCACTAATCATAAAAATCTCATCCTCCATCCTTCGCTCGCTCACTATCGCTCCTTGTTCGTCACTCTCTTCGCAGACCTGCAGGCGAGACATCTCCTGGGTCACATGGAGGAGATTGTCTTAATGATGTTTGGATGACTCCCATCACAGACAGGGCACAGCATTCTGTCACCCCCCCGCTTTCCAGACTTCCCTGGGTCATGTAGGGGTTTGTTTCATCATGCTCAGAGGGCCAGTCGTCAGCCAATTAGAAAAAGTGTAAGTTTTGCCTGTAATAAAAGGGAGCCCTCCTGTGATTATTACATTTTCAGATATTTAAGAATGAAGAATTAAGGTTACGGCCCATCTCTCTTGCACTGTACGTCATGTCAAACAAACTGTGTTCGTCTCTTTCCTTTCATCATACCACAGCTGATGTCTTATCATTAGAAGAGGGGGGAGTGAAGAAAAGCAACAAACCGCTGTTTAACAAACAACGACTGTCACTTGGTCTGATGTTAAAAGTCTAACAACAGCGACTGATGTGTTTCGGGGAGATTTACTGAACAATTCAGACTGCATGGATTTGCTGTATCAGACACAGAAATGTCATTTCCTATGAAATGTTAAGTGAGAGAAAGAGCAGATCAGAACCAACCCTGAGTAACACCTCAATAACGTGTTTAACCTAAAGTCATGGGAATGTTTATGTCAAAATAAATAATCATAGTTTTGGCTGTTTAATCTCAAATACTCAAAAAAAGGAAACAATGGAGGAAGACTTAGCAGATGGATCTGTATATAACACAATAAATAGCACAAAGAAAAAAAAAGTTGAACTGTTGGATGTTTACTAAATGAAGCTTGACAAAACTTTCAGTGCCACTGTCTCACGGCATCACCCATTCCCATGGGTGGTCCTGACCCCCAGGTCAGGAACCACTCATTTAGTGTTTGAAGTTACTTTGAGAGAAGAAAGATAAAGCTGTTAAAAGCAGAAAAAATGACAGAAGTGAGGACATTTAGCATCGCGATTCACCACGCTTTATAGATTGCAATCCAGATTAGCTGCTAGTCTTTTCTTTGTTACAGAGCAATTCTGTTCTCAAACATGACTAATCTGCCTCCAAATCTAAAATTACAGGGTTTTCTATTTAATCCAGATCCCATTTCAAGAAATAATCTATAAATCGGACTTTAACCAGGCCATTAAATATAAACACATGAGTAGTGATACTTTTTTGCATGTATCCTCACACATGCACACCTCTTCTAAAACTCCATCAGCTGTTCAGGAGTATGACGGCTTCTTAGCGCCCTCTACTGACCAGACCTGTGCACGTGCACCATGTAGCAACTGTATGATTAAAAAGAAGACACTGAAAACAACAAACTAAACTGAATACATGTGCGTCTCATTCTTTCTTCTATACACAATATATAATTGATGTGCAGGGATCGCAGCTTGTGATGTGAGGTTTATGTCCCTGCAGCTGAGCTGAGGTGAGAGGAATTTCACTTGTGGTGTGCAAAGCCTGTGAAAATGAGATGTGAGTGTTTGAGAACAATAAACAATTTGTCCAATTGTCCAAGCTAGGCAGAATGACCCACAGACCGAGAAACTGTGGACGGCATTCACGAGAACAGCCCACCAAAGAAGCCGTCACTTTGCGGCAAGCTGATTTCTGACAAGAGATATTGCTGTTAAAGATTTTTTCATGTCATTTCCCCATGCTGTGGCCACTTAGCGATGTCATTTATACTGGTATCTAAGAACCAGGGTGTGAGATCTACAACTGGATGTGCAACTGCGATAAATGTGTTTTCCCTCTGCACTTCCCTCTAGGCTTCAGGACAGACCACAAACACAACAGGAAGACGGGGCATGTTTTGCATCATTATGTACAGCTGTTTTATTTGTGATTTCCCCAAAACATTATCAGTATTTTACTACATACAATGCATGTAATCAAAGTACAATGGATCAACTTCAAAGAGAAGAAGAAGAGCAAAAAGAAAGAGCAACAGAAAAAAAAACAGGCGGTGATTCTTTTAACCACGAAGAGAGACATTGGTTAAGGTACTGTATGTATAACACTCTTATTTCCGTATGGAGCTGTTGATGGTGGCATCAACAGTGATGCCAAGGCAACTGTATGTATGTTGAAAAGATGAGTTTCTGCTTGAAGCACTGAGGTCTGGTGAGTTTTACTGCAATGTGGTGTGCATGTGTAAAGGGTAATGGTACTTATCTTGGGACTCTACTGAGAGCAACTATGATTTTGAATGGTTTTTTAAAAATTTTATTTTCTTCTCCTGATGAGAATAGGTCATGCTATGGGAGGTCACAGTCTGCTGGACGTTCTTAGAAAAAAAAAAAAGAAGAAGAAACTTAAATTAAGTCAAATCAAATCAAATCAAGGCGTTACTTTACACTCTGTTGCATCAGCATAGCGTGTACATTTTTTTTTACCTGACAACACTCCAGGCGGGCTTTATAAGAAGTCACTGAATGAAACAAAAGAACGACCATTTCAGAAACGCCGTCGTAGCGCGTCTCGGTCACGTGTGCCTCCCATGAGCAAGCCGCTGCTGACTCATAAAACTCATACAACAATTGAAGAAACTAACAAATGTGTGAATGTGAGGAGAGAGGAAAAAACAGCTACTAAAACTCAACGAAACTGTCTTAACATTAGTAAAATGGAGACAGATCGTCCTGTATTCTGGTTTAAAACCCTGATATTGTCCCAAAATAAGGCTGTGGGTTCTAGGCACACCAAGGTACAACTGAGCTGAGCAATATGTGCATTTATGTTGTTTTTTTTCTTCAAAAGACATGAAACTTTCTGTATGCACTGAATGAATTAATGTTCAATTTATTTCTAATCACCTGGCTAGTCCAGGTCTTCCTATAAAGATAGAGTTAAAAAAAAAAAAAAGATGATGACAACAAATCATTTTTTGACATCACACATTTTGCAGAGCATTTAGAGACAAAAACACAAGTGCATCATTGGCAAAAACTGCTGGTGAGGGAGAAAGAAGTGCACACAAGTGTGCGATGTGTGTGTGTATCTATCTGAGTGTGTGTAGTGTTCAGTGTCTGTCTTTTTCAGTCAGTCGTTGTGAGTGTACTGTATGTTCGTCTGTGAGTGCAGCTGTTTTAAGTGCATGTGTGTAGTATGAGCAAGCGCAAAGAGGTAGCAGAGAAATGCAATCAGAGCGACAGGTGACGCGTCCGTCCTGAGCAACATTACAACAGTAGCAAAGCCGACTTTCCATCGACCCGCTCTCCTCAGGATCAGCAATTCAACAGCAGCTGCAGGACTCAGAAAACATGTCAGAAAAAAGCTCAAATTCTCTTTTCAGTCTGTCGAATTTCATTTCATTTTTCAGGATATAGACACTCCCATTGTCAACATTTAATCAACAAATAAGCCATAGTGCTATTTTTTTTGCCGTAATGGAAAATCTCAAGTGAAACTGAGATTCTATTACAATAAAAGAATTTCATCTTTTAATATGAAGTATTGTTAAGGACTGAATAGACAATCTGTGACTTTCCATATCTGTCCAAAAATGTCCGCCAACAGCAGCTGATGGTAAGAAATGAACCTTAGAAGAGCCTTAACTTCCACACGCTGTGAGCTGAATGTGATTCATCGGTCGATATAATACAAAGAGTGATCACTAAAGGCGCGGTGGGTCATTCACAGCATATATACTGAAGGCCTGGTTATCTGGAAGCTGCGTGACGGTGGCGAACAAATGATTCAGAACCAGAGTTAAGAAGTTAAGAAGAAGGCAGAGTGCTGAGATTAGGTCTGGAGCGGGCATGTGGAGAGGCGAGACCCGGCTGGCTGCTGAGCAGAAAAACTACTTTATACACTAGTTGTATCTAGAAACATCTAAAACGGGATCCCAATGTTACAAACCCTTATCAGACCTTGGAGGAAAGCTTACAGCTAGAGAGAAACGCACAGAGAACCCGCGATACACAAGCGAAGCTGACTGAGGGACAGCACTGCGGCGGGTGTTGCGTCCGGGCACAGCCACTACTTTTTACATTTTAGATGTTAGGACAGAGCAGTTACGAATGTCAAACTACCACTCCCTTTATTCGAGTCAGTATGAATCAACGCCAACGCCCGTAAGTTTAGTAGCGTCAAGGTGGTGCCGCAGAGTCCAGGCTCTGTGATGAGCAGCCCCGCATCCGCTCGTCACCTCCGAGCTGTGATGCTACGTTCACATAGCAGGTTTCGTCGTTACCCCCAGCACGCTCTGAATTTACCTGCCTGAACATGTCAAGCCTGCAGAGTCTGACCCTCTATATTTCCCTTTAAATAACACAGTTTTTCAGCTCCCTGTCTCATGTTATCCTTTTTAATGTCTGCTTTGATACAGATTTAGCTTTGTTTAATGCTTCTTAATAGCCTTGCTATTTTTAAGCTTATTTGCTTTCTGGCTGAGAGATACGGTACATGACAACATTAATACCTCTTTCCTATCTGTACTATAATATGAAGCCACAGACAGGAGACAGATGAGAGTAAACACTGTGCCCAGAGGTAATATCTGCCTAGCAGCACATCTAATGCTCATTATTTCACGTTATGTTTGTTTAATCTGCATCAAAGCTTGAGTGGACGAATCGAGGCTATTTCCTCTGCTTCCACTCTTTAGGCTAAGCTAACTTGGTATAGTGTTTCTTAAAATGTTGAACTTGCCCTTTAAACCTCTGCCATCTTCTGTCTGACTTTATCACTTGTGTTCATCATCTTGTCTACAAAGTTTATAGAGATTATAGACGTGAACTGTGTAGACTGAGCTAACTTCAACACTCGTCTGCTGCAACATGCGTCTTCCAGTTTTAAGTGAGGCAGAGTTAGCTGAATGATGTTTCCTGGCGTAAGCAGCTACATTAACTTGTGTTTCTGATCCACAGATACGTGTCGTCCAGATGGAAACTGAACAAATTAATCCAAAGCAATTAGGAAAACTGTCACATATAAAAGAATAAAAAGTTGAGGAGTTATAAGAGTTTGGGCACTTTGAGATGCTATGTGAACGTAGCCTGGAATCCATGCAAAGATTTAATATGCATTCCCACACTCAGTGGTAGAGCGACGCTGGAGAAGCCTCTGGTTTACTGATTTTTAGTTTGTAGGCTTATACTGAGATTTGAGGTAAAAAAAAAAAAAATCATCCAGCATTTGAAAAGAGAAGAGATAAAAGGGAACATACTGTACATATACACAAAAAACCCCTTCTAAATTAGTATTAAAATAAAAAACGGCTGCTTTATAATAACCAAAAGTCATGCTGCGACAAAAAAATATATATATTTATATATGTGCGGAAGGGAGAGGTAGTATGTTTGGTTAAACGCAGCGCCAAAGCTTAGCGGCACGTCATCTGTTTGTAGAGACAGCACAGACAGAAAAATACAGAACGAGGCAGAGATGAGGATCACGTGAGTAAAGCAGAGAGAAGAGGAGAGTAACAGTTAACATTTAGAAACATTGGGATCCACTCGGACACTGACTGGTCTGCTGGCAACAGGGTTCTACTGGACAATCTTCTTCATACAACGACTGGCAAAGCATTTACTGTACGGTTTGACATAAAAAAACACTGCAAAGATTGAGGAGAGAGTTGTTGTGTGTCTGAGTGAGTGTGTGTGTGTGTGTGTTTGGGTTTATGTTTGGTTCCCTTAAAAGCTATTGTAAAAAGTCATTCTGTAAATGATTGAGGTATCTGTTAAATGTTTCCAGCTGAGTGAGGTTTCTGTAAGTAAGGCTACTGAGGTGGAGCTGCTGACCTGGGTTGAGGGGAGGAGGGGTGAGGGCAGGGGGAGAGACTTCAGCACTGTTTGGGTCCGTTTGAGCGCAAACGGCTTCTAACGTCGGCTCCAGTCCTCGTGGTAACCGTTAGTGTAAAAATGGCAGGCCAGATCCGTCTTATACAGGCAGAGCATCATGTCCGTGTGCAGCCTAAAACTTAACCATTAATAATGGAAATGAAGAAATTATCCGCAGAGGACCAAACGTCCATTAGCAGCATGGCAAAGTTACATGAGTGACGTTTCACTCTCAGAACCCTTAAAAACTGAGCTGGCTCTCACCCCACCAACCCGTCCTGCGTTTCTTTTTCAAACAGATGATGAAGGTGTTGATGTTGTGTGTAAGAAGTCCACTTTTTATGCCATTCGACAACTATTTAAAAATCCAAGAGCTGCGATGTGAGACACAGAGTGGTGAGAAGGGTAATGTCACACTTTGGGTTAAGGAGCCGACATCTCGTCAGCCACTGCACACTCCTGTACAGCGTGTCACTACATCTGCCTGCGGCGATTCTCATTTTTAAAAATACTTTTTTTTTTTCCTTTTTAAATCTCCCAGCATCTTCTATACAAATTCTACACAGTCATCCGGATGTCCAGAAGGATTTCCGGGCCAAACAGGACAAAGGAGCCATCTCTGCATCGTCATGCACGTCACCCACGCGTCCAAGCCCAACAGCAGCCGCTCCACGAAATCTCAAGACTCCCATCAGCCCTTGGTGCACCACAGTTTTTCCAAAAGCAGAGCCTGACTGGCTGCCGAGTTAAAGCTATGAAGAGTAATCCCGCTGTAATTGGCTATTGCAGAAGAGGCGGTTAGGTGGCTGGGTGATGAATGAAGAGGCACGCCCATGCTGTTGCTGCGACAATTTGCCATTGGATAAATCCTGTGTCGGTCAGTTGAGGCAGTGTTAGTTTATGATCACTTGATTGTGTTTGACATCCTGCTTCTGGAAAAGCAGACGTAGCTTTTTTTTTGTTTTTACACAGAGCTGGGGACCGCCTTTCCATTAACAAAGACTGAGCTCCGCTGTGTTGTTCCTTCCCATCAGGTTACAGATCTTGGTAAAACATGGCTGCACTGACATGTCTTTTGTTATTCCATTAGGGAAAAGAAGGAGACTGCGTGCCAGTGTCCCTTCCCGGTCCAAACAAGATGTTAAAGCCACCTCGTCAGTTAAAAATGGCTTTTCTGTATTCACTCAGTTGAAATCAAGGGGACAAGGGAAGGGGAGCTGGTTCATTTGCGCTTGGAAATGGCTCCAGGGTCCACTCTGCTCATCTCTGCTTCGTTAAAATGACGTCCCAGCGCAGCAAGCCAAGCACTAGCTAGACAGCGAACTCTGACACACATTAAAATTGACAGTCTTTAAAAAGAACAAAAAGAAAACAGAGGGAAAAAAAAGATTTTCACCAAAATGAAAATATTATGGATATACTGTATAATTGTCAAAAGCTTATCGATTGACTTTAGAAGGAGAGAGAGAGAGAAAAGACGTACATCCATAAGCTTGGAACGGACAGTGAGGACACTTCCTGTGGGAACATACTGAGTTGTACCGGGTTTCCAGAAAAAAAAAAAAAAAGAAAAAGAAAGATGAACGTTTAGGACGTTCACACTGATGTTGTGTGTGTTGATCGTGCGTGAGACTCAGCCAGTTGGAATGCTCAACACAACCACCACTGGGAATGTTCAGTCACATGAAACCTTTTCAATTACAACACATTGGGTTTCTGAGTCCAATCACTGCACTAACGTTCGCTGGGAACATGGTTGGGCCAACGACGGCCCATCATTTGGGGACTTTATTGACCGGTTCTGCCTCGACAAAGTGTCGGTCGAGGCTCTTGTCAGTGAAAGACCTACAATTGGTGTTTTGTGGAATTCAAATTGGTCTAATTCCAATTTGTGAATACTGGCTACCAGCAATTCCCGGCAAGGATCTGCTTGTAAGAAGCCAAATGTGACCCCGGAACAACTCAGTGTCTTCCCCAGGACTGCCACCTCTGTACATTCTAGTTAAATACAACATAAGAGTCCATCTCCTAATTGCATATAGTGCTGTATCTCCAGAGCATCTTGCCATCAACAATTGAATTCTCTTAGTATTTTTGCCTACATTAATCTCTAACTATGTACAGACTTAGCAAGTGGTATTTACAAAGTTTGTCCACAAGGGGGTGATCCAGGCCTGCATGAGGGGAGAGCATGCACTGTGTCAACAGAAACGTGATATGATATGTAGTGATGTCATAAAGGAACATCCTAAACCTCGCTTATGTGGCTGGTGTTGAAATGATATAAATGTGACAAAAATGGCTTGAGGCTTGATTCTTGTGTTGAATATAAAAAAAGAATAAAAAAGTCTCTCTCGTGTTTTAGAACTTTCCTGCTGTTGAGAGCATCTGTAGGATTCCTTCCAAAAACACTGAAGGCTTACATGTTGTTAAACTACTGTATATTGCTACCATCTGTAAAAGATTCACTGTCCCTGAAAAAAAGAAGAAAACATAACATAAGGCTGATGATGATCAAGCTGTGTTTTAACACAAGTGCCTGTGTTTTTTTAAATGTATGGGTATGTCAACTCATGATCTCTAATGCATCGTACGATAATGCAAACCATTTCATAAGAGGAGGGGTTTTTTGAACAGAAGCTTAGGAATGAAAATCTTGTAGTAATCGTTTTAAAAAGTGTCACCTTTAGCTTACTTATGCTGTTATTTTAGTATGATTAGAAATCACAGTGATGCCTAGAGCTTCAAAAACAATCTCCGTCTCATGATTGTAAGCTTACGCCACACACACCGTAAACACCAAGTACACAATATCATCAGACAAACTTTTCCCTGAGGCAACAGCCGGTAGTTGGTTTCTAGCCAACTATCTAGCTCGAACTGTCTTAGCAGCAATCTAACCAGCCGAACAATTCATGTATTTATTATTATTGTTATTTTTTTTTTGGGATAATCGCTATCCACGAAACATGACGTTGTGTTTGCGTATGTCAGTCTACAAACTTCACAGGTCCGATAACGACACAATCCAACAGAGAAGTGCTTCCCTGCACTGAACCCTCAGTCAGAGCCTGTGCACGTACCCCCTTGTGGTCCATCTATATTCTCATATACTGTACACACATCACAAAAATAGAAGGACTCCTCGCACACTTCTCAGCGCTTTCTTGTGTGTATGCGTTTATCTTCTTTAAGATCACACATACTCACTCAACTGAGGAGGGGCCTTCATATCCTCTACATTATACAACACTCACAACTGTTTGCTTCCGTGGAAGCAACCGTGTTTTGCTCTCTTAAATATATCTATATATATATATTTATATATATATATATATATCAGCTTATACGTATCATTTATATTTATATAGCATTATACATACATTCTTGTTTTGTGAAATTCCCTTTTGTCTTATGAATAGGGAATTCTCACCGTAGCATCTCCCTCCATCTGTCCAATTTCCTTTACTCATTCCTCCAAGTCTCACCTGTCCTGTTCCCACCATTCCTATTCTGTAACATTCCTACTTCGACTTCATTTCTTCACTTCATCTGACCATCTCAGCCCTCTCCTACACACAAAGGCGGGGGTTCGGCTGGCCAAACGCACCTGCCGGACTCCTGTCTTCACCAGTCAGTATTTTCCGTCACATTGAGGGATGCACCGATCCGATACGAATAATGGTCCGATACCGGCTCTGATACCTGGATCGGGCATCTGTGGCAACAGGGCCGGTCTACGGGGCCGATTTATTCAATTTGGTTCATGTTTATGTCCGGGTGTGCGCACTATGTTATGCCTCAGCAGTGCGCACAGCACGCAGGGATTAAAAACAAAGGGTCGGCGGTTTGGAGGTATTTTTTGCTATGGCAACAGGTTCTGTGGCTGAGAATGATGTCAGTCTCTTCAACGCAGTGAAGCACTGAGCTTATTGATTGGTATCAGATTGGTACTCGGTTATCAGTCGATACCCAAAGCCCAGATATCAGCATCGGTATCGGGACTGAAAAAGTCGGATCGGTGCACCCTATTACATTACTGTTAGCTCGCCCATGGCTGGCCATGTTGATGTTTAATATATTTGGATGTATTTGCTGTAAATAGCTATCTAACACTAGTGTAGGAACACTGCTAGCAACTTATCTTTATCCGACAAGTGCCAGCGTGGTTAATAGATGTAAGTCTGCGTATCCATTCCTGTCTGTCGTCACAATGATGTGAACATGAAGCCATGTTATGAGGATGACGGTAAAAAGGATGCGACAGTCACATCCATCAAGCTGTCTCTGCTGGATTAAAAAAAAAAAAATGGCAGGAATCTCGGAGTGATGTCTGGGGAGAGGTGGTGATGAGAAAAGGCAAATCTGGAGTTTGTGGATGTGGAGAGGACCAGGATGTCAATCTCTTCCAGATGTCTGTGAGTCAGGATATCCAGGTGACGTAATGAAATGTAATGCGGTACTGTCCAAGTGCTGTGGAAATCCACAGCGGATTTAGGGGACTGAAATCCATAAATCCAGAGGTCCAGGCGTCTGAGTCTTGCTCCTTGAGGTCAGGGGGAAGAGGAGGAGGATGAGCCAATGATGAAGAGGTGAAGGTTACTGTCTACCTATCTGATTATCCATCTTTCTCCCACATGTCCAGGGATGTATAAAGGCTGGGGTTTTCTTGGGGAAAAGGTGGTATGGGTTGGTTAATCATCCTGTATTTGACCAGGTCGTATATGCGCTTGCTTCCTCCTCTGCTATGACACCTCGCTGCCGAACACTTCCAGCACCAGCGGGGTGAGCTGCATGCTGTGCTCGGGCTGGAAGGAGAGCGAGCGGTACTGCTTGGAGTGCTCCTCGTTCAGGCTGCGCAGGTCGGCCAGTTTCTGGATCATCTTGGCGTAGAGGAGGCGCCCGCCTGGGTGGTTGACCCGGATGTAGGCCTGCAGCGCCTCCGACAGACGGTCCTGGAGCTGCTCAATGCGGGCGTGGTCCTGGACCCCCGGGCGATCTGCCATCGGAGAACGGAAAGGGTGGAAATGTGGGGGTGCGCGCACGTTTCCATTATGAGGGAGTCAGAGAGAGGCGCAGCAGAAGAGCGAGTCAGGTGGATGGATGGAAAGAGAGAGAGAACGTCAGACTGTTGCCCCAAACAAAATGTTTTAAGTTAGTGAGGTGTAATTGTGCTCTATGGACTTTCACTGTTAAACTCAATGCAAGTTTCCTCAGCTGCATTTTAACAATGAAAACAGCCCACAAAGCATGTACTTTATTTTCCTATCAACTGGCAACAGTAAACAGTATTTACCACTATAAATGCATCATAACTATCTTCTTTTTGCCCATTTGGTTGCTGGGCTTCCAACATGTTCTTAATTTGAGAAAGTGTTCTGTTGCGCCTTCAAGCGGACGGCGTTCGCCCAAAGGGTCTTGCTTTGTTTTGGGAATTTAACATAAAGTTGCTCAAGACTTTAGGTAAAAGAGAAATTTGGACTCTGCTGCTTGATGGCCTCACTGAGTGATTCCACTCACTCAGTTTTGCACTTGAAAACTCAAAAATATTCATTTCTGATGGTGCATTGGACATGTCATACTTTAATCTGTTAAACTGAATATTTCTTCCTCTTTCCAGGAACAGCTCATTTATGCCTTACTGGCAGTGTGGAGCAGTTGGCCTCAGCTGAAAATACGACACCACAATCAACGCACCAATACACAGACACAAACAGTACCTGGGGAGAGCAGGCAGATGGCCATGAGCAGCACGTGTTCCTCTTCGTGCAGGTTGAGCTTCTTCAGACCAACCTGGAACTTCAACAGCGGCTCCAGCAGCTCCAGGGTGTGACCCGCTGCAGAGGACGACACAAAGACAGTCAGTTCCATCATCTTGCACGGAGGGGAAGGCAGGGAAACGTATACTGTGCTGACTCACGAATGAAAATGCACTTTATGCAGCAGTGGGTTTCAGAGAAGATTCATTGCTCTCTCTGTGTGTATTTATTCATTGCGGACAGAGAAACACGACTTCCTGTCCTGCGTGTGAGAGCGAATAAGCACAGCGTGTGTGTTTGTGGCCGCTTTACTGCTTCCATGAAAATACCTGAAGTTGAAACCTCACAGTAATGTGCAAGTGTGCGTAGAAAAGTGCAGTGTGTGGGTGATCTCTGCAAGTCTCCATTATATAAGGTGGGGAAACCCCCCCCCATCACAGCTGTGTCATCAGCTGCCATAATGAACACTTGTCTGTCCTCGAGAGCACGGTTGTGCACACAGTCGCATTTCACTGATGCTCGCAACCTTCGCGGAAACTTCCAGAGCACCTGGAGAACGAGGAGGTGGAGGAGTGTGTATCCCGGGGATGGGGGATCAATACACAATGTCTCTGACAGGCTGTGTGCGAGCAGTCGTGCATGTCTGAGTCCAAACGTGCTGCTTACCGTGCGTGTACAGCAATGTGTACTGTATGTGAGGCGGTTAAAACACATGAAACACATGAAACACAGCCACTAATCCCGTGAGGGGCGACCGACCCTTTGTGACGTCACTGATGCAGTATTTGAAGTCGGGTCCTCCGCAGCTCCAGGACATGTCCTCCAGGCTGAATGACTGGTTGGAGCGCAGCATGATGATCTCGATGGCACTTGACTTCAACAGAGCGATCTGGTCCTCTGCCGTCAGCTCTCTGGAACACACACACACACACACACACCGTCGCAGATACAGCGTGAGTTACTGAAAGCAGATTTGTTCACACCTGTGATTTTCCTGCCATGACAGAGCCAAAGCAGGTGTGTGTCTGTGGTTAATTTACTTTTTTGCTTCTTTATTTTGCTTTCCAGCCTCAGAGGCAACAGCTGTCTTCCTGCTCAATCACGCTTTGACCACCCTCTGTAATTCATCAGTAACCACTACACCAGCAGGTCCACTTTGTGTGTGCACGTAGACACACAAAAAGGATGAAAGGATCCCTATCAAAAAGATCAATAGAAATATCAGCCTATAACACCCAGTATCCTTCTGGTTTTAGCAAATTAGCAACTGGTATTCCAGAGGTTAGCCTGAGATTAGCAAACCAAGATAACAGTGGAGAAATATCAGCTCAGGTCATCTGAAAGAGTAATGGCAACGAAAATGCCAGAAAATAAGGCTTCTAATGTCTGTTTTGTTTGAGAAGAGTTTCAGATACCACAGCGTTTTTTGAAAAATGAAAGAGAAAGTGGCGGGGCCAAAACAAATAACTGCACTTATTACAGCTGGAGGGCTGCGCCGAGACAAACGTGGGGCAGACAGAAAACTGGAGGAAAACAAGGGAAACAGCTGGGGTTTCTGGTAAATTTGAGAGTCGGTCCGAGCTGCCACACACATGGAGTCGGTGTGTGCTGTTAGGTAGCAACAGCAAATGTCTGCACGGTTATATCCACAAATAAACACTGACAGCAAAAACACAGGGTTTTAAGAGGTGCAAATGAGGTGAAATAAAACTACACTGAACGAGCACTCAAGGCAACGCGTCTAATGTCCTCGCAACTTACTCGCTCTCAACACACACACACACACACACCCACGTCCCATTGTTCCATCCTACAACAAGGTCCATTTAACAGAAAACAGGTGTTTATCTGTCAGAAAGTTGCACTTAACCACCTACACTTGTAAATGTGTGCGTGTGAGAGGGAGGGAGACTAATAAGCACAGCATGCATACTGAATGTATTACATAGTTACTGTAGCAACAGCATTTCCAACCCAAGGCTTTGTGTGGCCGCAAGATCGCTCTCTCACACTCGCACGCACACACACACACACACACACACACACACACACACACACACAATGCACATGCAGACTTGTCTTCAGTTAACCCTTTCCTTACACCTCAGATATTGACTGTATATACAGTGCTGCGGTGTGTGCGTCTCCACACACTGACAGCAGCAGGTGCCGCTTTCAAAGGGCCAAACACATACGCTGCCACCATGGTTATTTTGAGTTGTCTCTACAATGCTAATCAAGGCCCTTTTTTTCCTTGTATTTGTAATAAAGCAAATGTTAATTTCCTTTGCAGCAGCGCAGAGACAGAGAGCAGCAAAACCTTTGTCAAACAGAAATGCTGGTCAAATGTTAAATGCTGAAATAGTTAAGGGTATTCAGCTGTAAAAAACTCAAATTACCGTTGCACTGTGCAATACCCCCAGCATTTATCAAATGAGTAAGTAAGTAGGAAATCCTTGAGGGAACACACATTTAGCTGAACAAGTGCATCCAGCAGTGAGGGCGCAGGCACCACGTCAGGTTGGGAGGTCTAATCAGGGTTCATCTGCTGCTCTGGGATAGGAAGGCGTTTCATGGAGGCATCGAGTGGCGAAGAGCTCCACTTTGTCATGTATCTGCAGCAGCTTCGAGGTCAACAAAGAGATCCCAGTCTTCTCCATAAACACAGCGGATACTTGTTTGAATAATATGCCCATGATGCACTGCAGCAACATCAGCCGTAGAATAAATGGGTATAAACATCAAGCGAGCTCGTCACCATTTCTGTCCCCGCGCATGCAGACAGGCAGGTATGCATTATGTATATCCATATGGCAGATACGCCTCCTTTGTTCTTTAATTACATGTCCTCTGCGTATGCATTCATTTCTACACTTATCTGACGGCTCAGCATGTATTTATGAAGCTACTGCCTGTTCCAGCGTTTTCTTGGGGGAGCTTGTTTGTTTGGGAGCGATAATAGCGTCTCGCATCACCCAATAATCGGCCACGCGCACGTGGGCAGCGAGTCCACGTGCTGGGCGTGTGGGCGGAGGGCTCGTCCGGGCCTTTGTGTCTGCGCGTGTTGCTGTCTGGGTGCAGCAGTTTCACCGGTCGAAGCAGATCGCTGCGGGGGCACTTAAGTCTACTTTTCATGATGGCTAGAATATGACGGCAGAGATTATAATAAACTGCACGTTAATATGAGAGGTGCTGCTGCTGGCCTGACGGCACAGGTCAGCCTCAGCAGGCTGCTGTGGCTCTCACACTCAGACCATTAAAAGCACCCATGTGATCAGGGCTACAGTTAACAGTTATTTTATTTATGGATTACTTCTTGATTTATACTATTAATCCCTTTGTCCACAAAAGGTCACAAAATAATGAAAACTGTCAGTTACCCTTTTCAAGAGCCAAAAGTGACATGTATCATTACAGAGCAGCATTTAAGAATAACAAAGTGCCAAGTCCTGTCATTTTAGAAGAAGACACAGCAAATCTTTGCTCAATGAATGACCCAAGTATTCTATTATCCAAACTGTAGCAGAATATATTTTTTATGCATCAATTACTCTTTGAATATGATTAAATCTGTAGATTTGAAAAAACCATGTCAACACAGGTGAAGCTGGCCTGACATAGTGTGGAGGATTTATTGCTGAAAATTAAAAAACTTCTTCCGAGCAGCAGGGCGGTACTGTCCGTCTGTCTGAACCGGGTCACTGCAGTGCGTTTTGTTCATACCTGAAGCCTGGAATCATCTTGGCGAAACCGATGACCTTCTGGATGCTGTAGGAGACCAGGTCAGCCAGGTGGGGCAGCATGGAGAGCTTAGTGTCCTCCTCGCTGGAGTCTGGACTGCTCGCACCGTCCTGGTACATCATTAACAAGTTGCTCAAGTTCATCTTGGTGTCCACCGACTCTGTGTGAGGAGGGGATCAGGAGACAGGATGAGTTCAGAGGGGGCGGGCGCAGTAAGTGAGTGACTAAAAGAAAATATTTTGAACGCAGAAATGAGGATATATAGTGTATAGAACACTGGTTTGTATAGAGTATTTCAAGAAAACACAAAATACATCTTAATACAGCATATCAAAATGACAAGCTTTAATTTTGAAGCTCAAATAAGCAGTGTAAGAGAAAGGAAACAAAACTCAATGTGAGTAGGAGAAACAAATATGACATTTTTGTATTAAATGCATTTTAAAATCTTTCCTTCAAATATTTGAGACTACACTGTTATATCCACATTGAAGAATAGAAATCAAAACTTGTATTATTGTATAAACATGCCCATCCTGGCATTTTGGTGCACAAAAGTTCACATGTTTGACGCTTAATGCAAATAATATAAGGACACAACAAGGACAATGCTGTAGCTAGATGAATACACGTGTCTTCATCAAAACACAATGAAGTTGATGGCACGAGTTTTGTACCCTGAGCATATCTGCTCGTGTCTCAAGTGAGGTGGTGGTTGGTTGAATGCAGATACTGAATGGGCTGGAAACCAGCATGTGAGACAGAGGGGAACAGTGGGTGCAGAACTGTTGCTTATGAAATACTTGCTTTTGTTTTTAAAATCAATAGATGTCCTCAGGGCTGTGTCCTTGGCACAGTTATCCCTGAATCCTCTGAAAAGAATGGAACACAGGAGGAGAAGGACTCTTTTTGTGTCTCACCGGGAGAGTGGTTGAATGAGTCAGAGGAAGCGTCAGACAGAGAGTGAAGGGAGGCGGCTCTGCTGGCACTGCGCGTTACTGGGCCTTCACGCACCGGAGGCTGCGAACGCACACGGAGAAACACAAGTATTACAATCCGCACCGCAACACATTCGGGACTCGGTGCACTGCTGGGCTCCTTGTCCTCGGTGCCACCTGGAGTTAAGAATCGTACAGACGTACAGTCAGAGCAGCAGTGTTATCGAGTTAACGCCCTTCTGAGTAGAACCTGCAACTGTTCTGTGTCCTCCGGCCCACGTGTGAGCGGTTTCTGGGTTTTAATCAGCACAGGTGTCCGGCTAACCCAGTGGTCCTGTCCTGAGATCCTGACTTACTTTTTTTGGAAGGCTACACGAGAGAAAGGAGTGTTTGTCAGGTCTGTGGAAAACCTGTTGATGCACACTAATGTTTGATCACTGGTAACCCAAAGTAAGCGAGGGAAGTAAATTCAGTAATCCAGATGTGTGTTGGCCTATTTTCCTGTTTACTCAAAGATTAACGTGAGGAGTTCTCCAAAAAGAGTACAAAATGGCGCGTCTGTTGTGAAAAATGTCAGTTCATCGACACTGACGTGTCTTTATGAAGCGTGTGCCCACTTTATTTATCTTTAAGACGACCATTTCTGATCGTTTCCAAAGCACCTTTTAGCTTTTTTTTTGCCTGATCAAAGTGCAGTAATGTTTTGACTTGGTTTATTTTGAGGATTAACCCGGTACTTCCCCTTGTAGGGTTCACACGCAGTTCAAAGTGACACTCTAAACCCACGATGTGAAAAGTCTGGTACAACGTGACTTTCTTGTTCAATCCGATCTGTATCCTCCATCTCATTTACTTGGACGACCCAAGTGTTTTGGCCCGCAGAGAGAATTAAGTATCAAAGTCACGACGCGGAGCAAGAAAACACGATGCTACTGTCGGGCGGCCGAACGCCTTTGTCGAGTGTTACCGGTGTCAGGCAAACTGAAAACACGCGTCGGCGACGGCGGCTGACAACCGTGGCTACAGACTTTATTTATAGCTATCTCGAGGTCACATGAGTTACCTTCACACAGTACAGTGCACTTCTCCATATATGTAACATACACTATGTTGCAACCCAGCACGTCAATAAATTTGGCTGTCGCTCCCGCCTCCCGCGCATGTGCCACATCTGCAGTCTTCACTGATAAGAACGCCGGAGAGCAAAGAGCACGGTGGAGTCCTCCAGCTTCAGTTTCATCCTCTCTGCCTTCAACATCTGTACGACTTTGTGGGACTGCAGGTCGCCATGCTGGCCGCCATAAACTGGTTGTGCTTACGTGACGTTTATTCACGAGGTGGTTCACTTGCAAACAGTCAGCACAGACTTGAGTGAGAGGCAACAAAGTTTCATTTATACAATGGCTTTGACCAAAGAAACCAAAATGTAGGTGTGGCTGCAGACTTCTGGAGCAGTCTCCCACATGATTCACTTCACCTCACTTACACATGTCCATATTTGTCACACTGTCAGTCCCCCTAACTAACTAAATCACGACCAATTCTTTAGCGTTGAGCTTCATTTAGCCTCAGATTTATCAGATTGGTCAAATGCAACTTGTGATTTTACTGGACATTGTAGCAGTATGTCCACATGCAGTGCCTGAGGGGACCCTCCTTCTGTTTCCATCACACAGCGACTGCAGCCGCATCAACGTTAACGTGGGTGTGGTTGTGTTAAAGGAAGAAAAATTGCATCGGACTAACCCTGAAGCGGGAGAAGTCGGAATAGGAGGCATCGTAGGTCTTGTGGTGAGCTTCCACCAGGCAGGATATGATGCGGGCCTGCTCCTCGTTCAGCCGCGGCCTCATGGCCTCCCGGGCCGCCTCTTCCTCCTTCCGCTTCATTATCATTTCTTTCTTCCTCTGCACCTCCTCGTCTGTCAGGATGACTGGAATTGAGGATGAAAGAGAGGACGTATTACAAAAAATATCAAAGTTGCACCAGGAAAGAACGACCAAAGACACAAAGTTTAACATTCAACAGAACTGACCACGTGTTCCTACATCACTACAATTTCAATTCCACACAGGACTGGCTCGTGTCCATCTTAACGCAAACATCACAAATCTGTGTTTGAAAGTGAGAGCTCCGCTTCCCGTTTGACTCCAGCAAAAAAGAAGCAACAGAGAGAAAGTCACACTCCATTAACACTGCGTGTATGACTCGGTTGTAATTGATCCGCACTCCTCTCGCTGCGTCTGATCCAGTGAAAGTAAACACACACGGTGTCACATAGTGTAGTGAAACCACACTCTCTCCACACCATCAGCGTGACGGCGCTGTTACGCACAGGGAAGTACTAAAGGTGACAGTCACTGATGAAGAGTAGAATCGCACGGCTGCGTGTGCACACAGGTTGTTTGGGCCACAAATAAAAGACAGGTGATGAAATGTTTGCATTGGATAAGAATACCAGCCAAAACATGAAAACGATACATACATCAGTTTTGCATTTTAAAAAAGTGTCTGTTGAGTTTAGTTTGTGCTTGTTGTCCTCTGTTAATGGTTTGTGTCATATTTGCAGTTATACGTAGAAAGGTAGGCATGGGTTTTACAGGTTCATTTTTACATTTAAATTGAAATATTATTTCATTTCATTAATCCAGGGGTTGGATTTGACAGTAGAGGGAACAGTCAATGCATTTTCTCACAACACGTGTCTGTAACAGTACCACCAGTCCGCAGTAAAACAGTCACATTTCAAGACGAGCTGAGGGAGATCTGATGCCAGCCCCACATATTTCCCTCCCAGGCTTCATGAACCGTACGTCAGCTCTGCTCGGCACGCAGGAATAGGCCCGTCTCGGCCGCTGCCTTTTACGTGGCGGACGAAGCGCGTGTTGGACGTTTAAGTGCCTTTTGCCTTATTCATGCCGCAGGAGTGGCACGGCGCTGCAGAGCGGATTAGACGCACTTTTTATAGCGACTCCTCTTGGTCTGACTGGACGAGAGGATCTTTTAAGGATTTCTAGGTTGCATGCCGCTTCCACACGTCTTAGAGCATTAAGTTACGTTCACCGCTCATTCTTTATTACATCAAAGCTCCATCTGTTTCTGTTGATTTAAAACACTGAGACAAAGAGAGTGAGTATTGTGCATTGAAGTGTTTTCTTTTTTCCAGTAACTAAGAGCAGGCCGCCTTGCTGAAATGCAGCGCCATGTTTTGCCACAACCTGAACCCCCGGGCCATAATAAAAAAGATTTCGAGAAATGTTAGAGCCGTGATAAAATCTTTCTGTCTTTGCTATGTTATAAACCAACTTCCAGACAAACAATAAAAATGTCGACATCTTAAAAAAAAAAATAATAATGAAGGCAACTGTGAAAATACAGCTGTGGTGAGAGTTTCTGTCTGAGTTGGTCACATGATTGACAGCCCCTCAGTCCTTTGCCTTTCTAAAGCTTTACTTTGAACTCACGGCGTCTTTTCCACAGCTGGTGCCTCTGAGATCTGTCCGAGCAGCCCAGTCCAACCTGTTGACTTGGGGAGGCCATCCACAAAGCTCCTCCCCCCCCTCGTGCTTTTCGCTTCGGCACGAGCAGTACATGCAGTTCCTGCAGTACAACATTTGTCTGTCGACGACGCCTACATCTGGACGTGTGCTGCGGAGCGGCCGCCGATGGTGTGAAACAGGAAACCTTGAATTACAAGCTGTGCCTGAAGACGTTCTGTAAAATGAAAACCAGGCAGCCCAAATGTTCACTGTATGAATGCTGCATCTGTAATGAGGTGGTCCGCAAAAAAAGAAAAAAAAAGTCCATCTGTGCTACATTTCTCATTTGACTACTCTCTGAACAGAGCCTATTTATCACTTAAATTGAAACATGCTTGAACAGTACATTACTGTCACGGTTTTTACTGAGTCATGAGATCAGACGCATCCATACCAAGAGTTTTGACTTAGAAGGCAGATGGGTCGGGGCCTCGTGCGACCCATTTGACTGACCTGGAACACGCTGCAACCGCTCCAGAATTCACGCCCGCGTACGGTACGCTCTCTTGCTAGCCTACGACGCCGCACTGTATGTTTCAGAACCTTTCTATTGAGGCCACAAAGCAGGAAGAGTGTTGCATCACCAGCGTTTGATGCCGCCGCCGACAATCAGGTTCCCAGAGTACACAGGAAGCTCCACAGAAAATGCGGAGCTAAAGGCCGCGTGACGGGAACTGTACAGTTATATATATTTCGAGTAAATATTTATCACTAAACCAGAAGGAAAAAACAAAAAACAAAACAGCCTTCGCTAAAGCACATTTCATGTCACAGGTTAACAACACAGGGCCTGATACTGCAGCACACTCATAGCAGTGCACAAAGTCAGAAAGTCAAATGTTGGCTTATGTAACAGAAAATGATCAACTTGAGTGGTGAAAACAGCGTCAATACTCTGGTGGTGCAGGTCTGAAGCCTGGCTCTGCAGGTCGCTGACCCGCGAATGCCTCCGCCCATATTATCCTTTTGACTCTCTGCCACAGAGAGCGATTATCCCTGAAGCGCTCGACTGTACAGACAGACAACCAGACAGACAGCGCAACTGCCAGGCAAACCACGGCTGCCAAAGGCGGACGGGCCCGGAGACCTTGAGGTCAAAACACACAGATATGGCGGCGAGCCTGACGGAGTCTGGCGGCTACAAAGGAACTGCCTCACCATTCATGCTCGGCGGACGTCGAATTTAGCACCGTTAAATGATGCTATTTGTTTAGGCTTGTAACCATCTCAGCTGCACGGTGACCTTGTTGCCGCAGGCTGAATGCAGGATGAAATCTCCTTACACTATTTTCTTTGTGTTGTTCTGAAAAAAAGCTGCAGCGTCCTCCTGTGAACTAAAATGGGTTGTTGTCCTAATCTGTTAATGCAGCACTTTCTGTTTGGTTTATCGGCAACCTGTTCCTGAAGCGCACAGATGCACTTTCAGCTCTCACAATGCTAAAAGGCATGTGTGCATCAAAGGAATAAATACGCCAAATCGGCGCATACTTCTCTGTAACTGCTAATTTAAGAGACCAATAAGATGGCATGGATGGCTCTAAATTAAACAGTGCTCAGATCATGCCCCTCACACTAAATACTGCTCGCTTTCCTGGAAGCTGTAAACAACTATATTTGAAGTGGATTTTCAGTGATTGCACCCTGGACGGCGACCACAGCGGCGGCGTTACATAACCGCATCATGTGGTGATGCAGGGAGCAGCAGCAGCAACAACAACAACAACAACAGCAGCAACAACAACAACAGTTTGGCATCACGGGCTTAAAAAGGCAGCTGAATGACTGGCTGCTCAGCCTACCACAGTATTTACTTGGCGTCTCATCTCTTTTTAAGCTACCATCATTAATTAGGCTTTGGCTGCGCTCCAGTGCCCATCCTGTACACCCCCTCCCCGCATCCGAAGCCAGAACCACTCCTTGTGGTGAGCATATCCAAGTATGCAGGTCCAAAGCCTGATCGTGAATAGGCACAGTTTGGTCAGAGTTTGGCTGTGCCGTCAAAGCAGCTATTCTGAGGCCTGGGACATGATTGAAGCAGTCACTTTCCAGCCAGGTTTGGAGCCCTGGATGGCATCATTAAGGCCGGAGTCCACAAAAAACAACAGACCATCAAAGGGAACATCTTGACCACCCCACAGCGCTTGGCAGGCGCGCTGCAGTTTACCAAAAAGAGAGTTTGCTGTTTGGGCAGCGCCTGATTGGATGTGGCGACGTGGTGCCCTGAATGGCAGAGAGGGGCGAAGACAGAGGGGCAGGAAGAAAGGCAAACACGGAGGGGGAGGAGGACGAAAGGGCGTTTGGTGGTGACAACCAGGGAGGGGCGGAGTGTTGCTTGAGGAGGCCTGAGGTTCGCAGCGGGCTTACTCATTAACCAGCCAACGGACCAGTTAAACACAATGAAGGCTGCTAACGCTCAGACCTGGTGCGATATATGTCAGGCTGCAGTTTGGTGCGCGGCCAAGATCCCTCCGCCCCGGCTCCGGGGCCGCGATGTCGGGAGGGGGAGACTTCAGGTCGGTCAGGCATTGGGGCGCCCACGCATGCTGAGCGTGACGCACAAACGGCTAACCGGCAGGGCACAGGGACATGAGGTGACACTTTCTCACTGCACGTCCACACCGCAGCGTCTCCCTCAGTCAATCATCTTATGGAAATGCAAGTGTAAAGGTTGTCAAAGAGTCAGAGGCGGGATGAAGAAGAACGAATCGGGGAGGTAGATGGAGGTCGGCACCGCGGGAAAAGTTCTGCTCCCGAAACACGCCGAGGGCGGGAATTCAAACATCTCAAGGCCAAAAGGTTTCAGAAACTCCGCTGCGACTCTAATCCCGTAACAAATAACAGACAAACGCAGCCAGCATGCAAATGCATACACACACACACACACACACACACAAACAGAAACAGGGAGGTCTTTCCCTGGCGTCTCTCCCCAGCGTCTGTCAAATAAGGACAGCGTAGGGGTGTTTACTACGCACGCAGCTGGCACGGCTCGCAGAGGGCACACACAAACACACACACAGACACACACACACACACACACACAGACACACACAGGTCTAATCTGAACGCTGGCGAGGCTTCGACGAGGCCACCAGCTTAAAGAGAGGATGACGTAAAGGCAGGCAAACACACGCGCACAAAAGAACAGAGGGTAACTGTCTTGTAATTAAACCTCAAAGATGCATCGACGGACATAATGTGTCATCTTCCATTAAAAATGAAGGGTTATACTTGGGGAAACAATGCATAAATACAGCCTGAAACCTAATCCTCACTGTAATGGATATTTTTATTTAGTCTCGTCAGCGCCACATTTGGAAAATGAAAATGTCTTTCAAGCAGCCACTGAGAAGGCAAACTCCCTAATGGCAACAACAAAATAAAAAAGTGTCTCCTTTATTTAACGCCACATGCGTGCACACGTGTGTGTGTGTGTGTGTGTGTGTGTGTGTGTGTGTGTGTGTGCGTGCGTGCACTGTATCCGCTTCTGTGTTCAGACTCAACGCCAGCTGAGAAAAGAAGACTATAATTAATGTGGGGCTTTCCACTTTTATCCAATCAACGCTCAGCGCCTCACATTCATCCATGCACTCACACACACACACACACACACACACACACACACACACACACACACACACACACACACACAGTAGACACAGTGACATGGCTACACAGGCGTTTTCCGGGCTGAAAATGACGCAAAGGTGGTACCTCAACCATGACCTACTGAACCTGGATTTATTTATTTGAAACAGGAAAATAAACGCAGCCGAGCCTCCGCTCACAAAAATCCCCAGCTGTCCCACACCGCGCCCCTTCTTCTTCTGTCACCTCCAGCTCACAGAGACGACCTGTTTTACAGCGTGACCGACTTCTCTCCACATTCTCCGTGGTGTTTCTCAGGTGGACTTCAGCACGGAGGAAAGCCAATCCATTTCACGTCAGGGAGAAAAACTCCCATGAGTGAGCCAATGGTGACGCGCGTGAAGCGAAGCGGAGCAGAATAACATAAATACAGAAATGCCTCGTTAGTATCAGCGTGCTGCGTTTTTCTCCTCGGTGCCAGCCTGGAGTGTTTGACGTATGCCCGGCTGCTGCAGAGTACACAGCGGGCTTCCTTCAGCCCATTCTCGCTGTGAGAGACAAAGCCAGCGTTTCATACTGATAAGAGTCTCCCCTCCCTCCCTCCCTCCCTCCCTCCCTCCCTCCTCTCATCTTTTCTCAATGAAACGCACACATTCCTGTGTCATGTGGCTAGTTGTGGTCTCGCTGCCCTGCATCATCTCCGTTTCTCACACACAAGTTGATGTAGGTCACTATTCGGGACATAGATTTGCATTAATTTCCTGGAGACTTTCCCGAGATAAAAAAAAATATATTTTTTTTTAAATGGGTTGGGGAAACAATTTTTTTTTCCCCAATTGGGGAAATGTCTTTTCTATCCAAATGGACATGACGTCCCGAATTAACTGGTCTTTAGTCCCAAAAGTAGCCTGTGACACACACACACACACACACACACACAGGCGGTTTGCTTGTGAATGAAATGTGGGTAAGGCCATTGTGCATCTTTTTGAAGAAAGAGAGCCATTGTTAACTCGACTTTAACCCCCCCGGGTTCCTTCCTTCCTTCCTTCCTTCCTTTCCTCTCTCCCTTATTGTCCTCCTGGTGGGTTATAGTATTCAAATGCATGCTGACTTGCAAAAAAAAAAACCCCAATGAAACATGAGGATAGTGAAATAATTAGCGGGTAACGTGATAATTTGTCAAGATGCAGATGGTATTGTAGATACGCCTCCCTGTTAGTCATTATGAATCCGCTGAGACAAGGTGTCAGTTTGCGTTAACACGGGGTGAGGTGATGTCTCTTTCTCCTTTCACAGCACGCTCTGCTTGTATTACACCCCGGTACGGCGCGTGCATAACCAACACGGTTACGGGCACAGCTGTGTCAAATAGCCTTTCCGACATAAAAGATCATTTTGAAGCCAGTCAAGATATATTACCACACTTCGATTAACGTCTATACCGCAGCGATAATGGAAACTCCATCTGGCAGGATAAAAGCAGGATTAAACGCACTAAACTATTATTTGCAGCTACTATTTGACCCAGGCCTGAGTTTGCCATATGGCAGAGCCGGCCTCATGCATAGCCAGCGTTGGCTGTCTTCTTGCAGCAAATCAGATCAGTTTACACCCGGCCACTGACTCCGCTGGTCGCCGTTCGTCCCGAATGTCTTTAAATATCAAATTAAATGCTACGCGAGCAGGAAACCCGTTTACTGTGAGCACCAGCCAACCGTATGCTGATCTCTCCAGGCAGCCAGTACACTGAAGAATGAGCAGACCCACTCAAAGCATTAAAAAGCAAATTAAAATAATATAACCATTTACTATTAGGCATAACTTTGATGGTGACAATGATAGCATAATAAAAATCACCAATAAAAAAATACCATTGGAAGTAAAACATTATTGCCTGCAATGGTTTTTTTTTTCAATTTTGAATATTGCATTGGTTGTAATACTAGATTTTTTTTAACTTTATTGTTCTGACTAGAAGCCAAAAAATGGAATAAAAGAAAAGGTTAGGCCAATACAACACACTCATTAAACAGGCTGATCCGAGATCAGCTGCAGATCCATCTTCTGTCTGGACCGTAGGCTACAATCCTCTAACTGGCCTCATGTGTTCCACATTCTGGGGAATGTGTTGAAATTTTGCACTGGCTAAAGCAACATCTGGTCAAGGGTAAAGAAAAAAAACAAAAAAAAACACAAGAAGTCAACTTCATGCAGCAATGGTTGTGGCTGTGAGGCTGAGCGCTGATCCTGAAGCAGCATGAGAAACAGCTGCTCTGCGATGAATATTACATCAAAGGAATGCCGAGCGGACGTGGAGACGCAATGATATCACCCTCCAGCAGAAATCAAATCTGTCTGCTAATTTACATGTAAATAAGGCGATTGACATGTGCACTTCAGAACTCCTCATCACAAACAGAGAAAGGCGTGTTGATAACATTTCACTATTAAACACCAGCGAACAGGACGACTGGATTAGATGAAAATTTTAAAAACTTGTTTCCCATTTCAATACTTTGTTCAAATCATGCGATACGACCGAGACAGTACTGACTCCACCTCAAGTACTGACAAACATTTTGGATAATTGGAAGTCAGTTCCAATTTTCCAATCAGCCGAGGTTCCAGCTACTTGTGTGTTTGTGAGAGAGCAGTTAATGCGCAGCTATCGGTCCCACACAGCACCGCTACGATGTGCAGCGATCGGGAAAGGTCAACTCACACTCCTTCATCATGCCGATGTCAATGCAGCGTTTGAGGCGACACGCCTGGCAGTGGCGCCGGTTGTCCTTGGTGATGGTGCAGCTCCCGTTGAACGGACAGGTGAAGGAGGCTTTACGCTTCATGCTGCGCCTGTGGAGGGTGGGGTTCCAAATAAATCATTTGTTCATTAAGTCCCTGCGCTGGTTGGAAATATACTGCTGGCACCGCAGGAGGTGGCTTCATGTGACATGCTGCACAGGGACAGTCATGAAAACAACTTTCATCCTACTGTATCTATATATCTATATCTATATATATATATATATATATATATATATATATATATAGATATTTCAACTGCTTTCAAGCTGCAACGTATGTACAGTATATAACGGGGCAGCACTGAGGATTTACTGCAACTACACTGAAGTAAGCAGTCAAGTCAAAACAAATTCTCCTCTAAATACATATTTTATACACACTCGCATATGATTTAAGAACAAGCATTCCCAAGTTTGTATATATTTTGCATACATAGTTCCCAAAAACTATTTGTCATCGCTCATTCCATCGGGATTAAAATTCATTTCAACACTTTGTCACTGAATCATGTTAGGAATCTTTGATGGAGGAGAAAAGGCGACGTGTACACTGCATATGTCTCGGTGTGTGTGTGTGTGTGTGTGTGTTATGGACACTGCTGAATAATGTACAGCGGTGTCCAACAATCTGAGACCACTTTGTCCATTCCCAGACCTTCAGACTCCACTGTAAATGTGCCTGAACAAAAAGAGTGATAATAATTTCAGTTTTAAAACCTAAATATAGAAAAGCACTGATAAGCACTGATATAGTATATGATACCTAATATGAAGCGAACAGGATGCAGAGGCTGCTCACCTCATATATAACGTACATAACATAAACGCACAACATCTCAGGGACGACACCCACCTGAAGAAGCCCTTGCAGCCCTCACACGTCATGGCATTGAAGTGAAAGCCCGTGGCCTTGTCGCCGCACACGCCACAGATCCGCGGGGCGTTGCGGTCGAACTCGTCCGGTCCGACCACCGACGTCGTCACCGTCATGGGCTCCATCACTGAGGAGAAAAGAGAGAGGGGGTGAGGACGCAGCCGGCCTGCTCCCACTTTGCTGCGACGCACGCCAACACAACCAGATAAGAAATGTGTACTCCACCTCCAACTAAGTCAAAAAGTCTGTCTGTTCCCCCTGCTCTTGTGTTGCTCTTGTGTTGCTCTTGTGTTGCTCTTGTGCTGCTCTTGTGTTGTGTTCCAGTGTTGGGGACCTGTGTATTTCCCTCTTCTTATACCAACAGGTGTTGGGCTATTTGCATATTTAGTAAAAGCCATTGACAGCCGGAGTCTGCATCTCCTGGCTATTGGCTGGATGACTCAGCAGACAGGTACACACACACACACACACACACACAAAGTCGCACAAACCGACACAAAATGTTACGAATCTTGAAATCACAGCGTTAATGAGAAGGAGAATTGATGAGAGAAGGAGGGCCATTTGCCGAAGGCTAAAAACTGACTGATACTATTTGATACTGCCAAGCTGAAATATTCTCGGCAGTGTTCATTTTTCCACACGCACACAGACGCGCACCATCTGGCCGTCCCCTGTGAAATAACCAGCAGCAGAGTAACAAACCACTCTTGATCACTCTTTCTCTGGCAGTCTGAAGCGTGGCTGTAGATCTGCGTATGGTCTGCAAGCAACGTCAAGGCGCTGCTGCATTGTCCAGACCCATGTTTGATATATATATATATATATGTTAGCAGGCAGGTCTGTGCAGAGTTTCCAAGTTTGTGCGTCTTCTGCAACACGTTGGTTGTAATAAACGGTGAAAGACTGGGACGTGGTGGATCCTCAGCTATGACCTGGCAACCCTGGATCTGAAACAGGTGAAAATGCCTCCTAACGTGAAATAAGACATGGGGTGTGAGTAACAGCATGTCGGTACCACTGCGGCACCGTTTTATTATCGGGGCAAACCCCCAACCACCCCCACCACCACCAACCATGTGTCACCGCGCTGCCGTGTGTCAGTTCAGCTGGCCCGCCCCGGCTCGGCCCGAGAGATCGGAGCGAGACAACGCCGCGAAGAAATCCGACGCGTGAGGGAGGGAGGGAGAGGACGTGCGAGGCCAAGACAGACCAAATGAGGACAAAGAGAGGAGGGGGCAGATACGATGAACTTAGGCACAGCAGGGGAAGGAGTCACGTGGCTGCAGTATATAGCCCGGGGGAGTTGACGTGCATAGAAGTAGGACTCGCATAAATGTCAAGCCAGGACAAAGAGATCGGAGGACTTGGCGTGGCGGTGCGATGGGTGGCGAGACACAAATAATGAAAGAAGTGTGTGTGTGTGTGTGTGTGGGGGGGGGGGCAGGTGAGAGTGGAAGTGGAAGGCAGAGACAAACAGGCAGACTCCATTAGCTCTCATTACATCCCCCGGCTGGCTGGAAGTTTCTGGCAGTGAAGCCTCGGTCCCATTACCCAGAACGCACCACACTGGCGAAAGCAGGACGTGCACACACATACTCCGGTGCAGGTGTTATGTAGCGCGTTGACAAGGGGCTTTGCGCAATCACCCCCCCCGTGTTTGTGTCATTCGCAAACATATCAGTTATTTGAGGTCACGACAGATGCGCACACAAAAACAACACGCACGCCGCTCGTCATCGTGTCACAATAACAGCTCTTCTTTTTTTGAAAAAAATAGATTTTCCTGATGCGGCGGCAGGTGAATAATGAAATAGCTGCAGAGGTCAGCGTGGAGAGAGCGGGTGTGTGTCAACAACAACACTGCTCCAGGTCTGTAATGAACATTTGTCCTTTAATCACTTCTCTCCTGCGCCTCTCTCATTTGTAACGCTGCTTAATAATTAGCCCTTTTACTTATTTAAACGCAGCATGATTAACTGACTTTTTAAGCTGCCGCTCTGCTCTACTTTTTATTTTTCACTTTTTTCATGCATACAGTTTCCCTTTGTGTTTTGTCTACTTTAAGCGAACACGTCCGCATCACCTTCCTCTCAGATGGAATTCGAGTGGAGAAATAGCGGAGAGACACAGAATGAGCGTGTGATTGTCAGAGAGAAGATTATACAGGTTCATTCATGATTCATATCTTTACATTCTTTTTTTCCCAACATTCCTATTTTGGCATGACTGCAGAAGAGCAAACATGTCGCGACAGATAACCAGATCAGTTTTGAAACCACTCTCGCTGCCACGTGCGCTGCTTATTTGTACGACTTTGGGTGCGTTACATTTTGGGCTCTAAGCTTTTGGATATTCTTCGGCCCCAGTCGATGCGCACGCATCCGTGCCAGCGGAAGGGCGGCGAATTGAACTGGGAGAAAGAAGAGACGCCGTGTCACTGGATGTGACAGAGCTCAGCCTTTTCATGTGCGTCGCTGATTTATTAAACGTTACACACGTCATCTCTCCGCGCGATAAAAGAAACACACACGGGGTTGGCACACAGATGCAGGCCTCGTTATGACTGTAGGATTACTTCAGTGAGAGTTGGCAGTATTACATAATTAATACACACATTAATCCATTAATACAGGACGGTCGCTGCTTCAAGCTGTAGAAAACCTATATTTCTAATCATCTAATCATCTCTGTCTACTTTTAAACATCTCACAGATAAACTGCACACAGTCTGTATATTAGAGGATTATTTTAATATGTTACATAATGATTTTTTTTTAGTGGCATTACCTGAAGTGACGTACCAGTTTGAGTCACATCATAGAATCATTGCCTGAGCTGCAGGGAGGAGCTGATGCACTGGTGCGTGCCGGCTCTGCTTCAGGTGTGTTCACATCAGCTGTCCACACACAAACTGCTCCATACCTGTGGCCACGGCTCCAAACTGTCTTCCAGCCACTGCAGGCCTTAGATTCCCTTTTCATAACCCAAAAATATAAATATGCCTCAAATTCTTTGACTCATTCAGACTCTGGTTGAAATCTAGAGTTACATTAGGCTTATGGCTATAAACAAAAGGGCCGAAAAATAGTGTGTTTTATTTTGGGAGGGTTATTTTCGGGCCTGTGCAGAGAAACTGCGGTGTCCGGTAACATGTTGTGCTTCTCAAATGAGAAGATGTGCTGCTTTTGTTATAGGAACTTGGATATTTCTGGATTGTGGGCTGTTGGTCAGACAGAACAAGACATTTGATGGCATCATCTTCGGCTCCAGGAAATGGTGATGGGAGGTTTTTTTTTGTTGTTTTATGGTGTTGAAAAGCCCAAATGTTTGATCAGGACAATTATCGGCGGATGATGAAAATAATGAGCTGCGGTCTTAGTCCCTGCGTGACGCAGAGTGAAGCAGCACTCCCCGGGGTCAGGATTAGTGCTGAGCGTCCCAGGACGGCGTGTTTACAAGGCAGAAGGCCCACCCCCGTTCACCTCGTATCCCCCATCACAGCCTTGTGACTCCTGTCACCCGCTGGACTTATAGTTCTTGCTGGTGTTGACACAAAAACAAAATTCAATGCCGTGTCAATAGTGTTGCGCAATGCCGAGCGCTGACTCCTGCAAACTCTCGCTTTTGCCAAGTCTGACCGAACGCAATCTGCAAGATGAATGCCCGCTTCAGAGCGGAGCCCTGAAGGTGCGAGACTTGCGGGACTGGTATGAATAAGTAAGGCAGAAAACGCTTCGATACTGCTGCGACATTCTGAACCGAGCTACCAAAGCAGAAGAGGAGTCTTCCTCATTTTCACCTGGACACCGGTCCAGAAGCATGTCGTTCACCGCCGAGCTGCAGCAGCATCCCTCAGGTCACATTGTTTCTGGAGTGGCAGCAGCTCTGCCCGGTCTCACCCTCCATCCTCAGCTGTAAACATATTTGTCCACGTTGCCTGGGAGAGCTGCGCAGAGCCACATGTAATGTCAACAGATGAAACATTTAGCGAGAGGCGGATTACAGCGGAGCCGCTCTGTCTGTTTTTGCTGATGCCCGTGTTATTTTCCCCTCGGCGGCGGGGAGCGGTGCAGCTGAGTGCCATCTAGCTGTGTTAAAATTCATAAACCCCCACGCAGCATGTAAACACCAGGTCCCGCGGGGATGGCCATTAAGAAGCTGTCGCCACGCAGCCGCACGGGAGGATATTTGGCATTCTGCGCTCGATCGCGACGGAGCAAAGTTGGTGTTGTTTCCACAGAAGCGAGCGGAGTATCGGAGCGGTTGGAGAGGGCGCTCCGGCTCTCAGATGCAATCACAGAACGCTGCAGCACACCTGTGAAGGTTGCTGAGGGAGTGCTCGCAGCCCACGGTAGAAGCACGCCGGGATAAAAACATAAAAAGCATCACGTAGCTTCTGAAAATTCTGAAAAAAAAGGAAAATCTGAACTGCACCGTACAAAAATGCTAAAACATGAATTATGTTAACACCAATAACTGCGGGAAAGATGGCCACCCAGGCCACTTCACCACAGCGTACACGTTGTTCCTGCTCTCCTGCGACTCCGTCTGCTTTTCTTCTCTCCCCCGCCGCCCCTCCCGTGCCCCCCCGCAGGCCGGGCCCAGCGCTGCGCCGTGTTTGCCTTCATGCTTCCTACCATAAATCTGGTGTTCCGGCTTGCAAAGCCTATACAGCCCGTGAGCTGCTAAAACAATAAGGCCACCAGCAGGAGAGGGGAAGACGTGGCTGCGTTCTGCCATCGCAGCCTGTGTGTGAGGCCTTCCACTGAGCGCAGCATGAGGTGGACTCATCAATGTATTGACTAAACTGCGCCAGTGCCCATCAAATATCATCACCGTGATTGAGCATTTTGTCAGCACGGCGGCTGAGCGCGAGCCCGATGATGAATGATGAACTGCTGGCCCTTTCCCGGATGTGCCGTTTTCACCATCTGAGAAACCACGGGCTGACGCCGCTCATTACTGCGTGTTTGGTGGAGAAGAAAAGCGCTGAAGCCGCTGGACGACAGGCTGGAAGGAAGCAGACAAAGCGCTTGTGGCCGTTCCTTCTTTGTCTCGATTAGAGCTCTAACAGAAGGCGCCCTGCAAAACCTGGCAGTCGTGCAGAAGGGGGTTTATGTCGCCGCCTTTTTAAGAGATTCTGTTGTTGATTTAGTATTAGACTGTATTTAAGTACTGTGAAAATGATGTGGGAAGCCAGTGGAGAGGTTGAACAACTGAATCCAAAGTTATTTCAGGCGTCGTATGGCTGGTGTAGATCACTGAGATTCAAATAGGATCTTTAATGAAAATATATGCTTAGCAGAGCAGATAAAGCGTCGCCTGGAGTTTTATTGAAACTCCTGTATAATAAAGAGCAGTAAAAGAATGTTTGGCAGTCCTGTTTTACTGGTGTCTTTCCCACCTCTCATATCACATGTTTACAGAGCGGCCACGTGTTGCTGAAGTGATTTGAACTTGGCAGCAGGGCAGCACGCAGGTTAAAGAGATTGTCCCCAAACTGAGCGGACCCGAGCTGGCACCTCCACACCAGCAAGTGTCCCTGAACTAATGCACTCAAACCCCTACCAGCTGCTGCTCCGTGGCTGACCCTGACCTCTGACCTCCCAGTGGATGTGGTGAGAGAAAAGACAATTTCCCCTCGGGGATCAATAAAATATCATCGCGCTGTTTGAAAAGTGGGGAATGGCCTCAGAGAAGAAGTTGTGTCTTTTGTTTGGCCCTCGCTGACTATGGAAACTGAAGAGTTTGGAAGTTTGCTGAGAAGATGCATTTAAAGAAAAGATGCGGCGTAGTGTAAATATACATCTGTGGCAGCGATGTTTCTGTTACAGATCGGGTGCAAACTCATGCGGCGAAGCCGCAGCGTGAGTCAAAGGATGGACGGATCCTCGTGTTGATGAATCAGAGCAGAAGTCGAGGACCACCCACATCTCGTGCCCTGTCATAATGGAGTCTGATCCACTACCTGTTTATTCATTCATATGCTCATACATAATGCAGCCGCACGCCATGAGCCCACAGGTACGTGTCGATTCTGAGTGGAGTTCACCGTCGCTGTGTGATCTCTGCTCAAGGCTCCTCTTCATCGTGCAGGCTTGTTCTTCACGTCAGGCTGAGCAGCTCAACAAAATATTTTCCACCAACGTTTCCTTCCGGTGGACAAAAAAAAAAAAAACTTGAAAAGGGGCCTCCTTCTCTCCTTCGCCCTGGTCTCTCTTCAAAGCTCAGCAGTAATCCAGTACTGCCTGGCCCTGTATAAGGCTCAGTATAGGAGGGTGCCATAGGAAATGGAATCTGTTGCACATGGGGGGGGGGGCTCACTCTATAGGCGGCACAACAGGGAGTATGGCCTACTTTTACCACCAGCTGCCTCTCAGTGGGCCTCACTAACAGCTAACTGCCGTAAACTCCAGCCCAGTACAATGCAGCGCAGAGATTAACGAGCGCAAGCACGCACTCCAGACCCCACCGCTCCGAACAGCAAGGAGCTCCTCGCGCTCCCTGACGCGACGGCACGCACCCACTTCTGGCTCCCACACCTTCGTTCGGGCTGGACGAGATTTGTTTACGGAGAGAGGGAAAAAAAATCCAGAGTTTGACCAGGGTGGGCTTTTTTTTTTTTTCTTTGAGAGCGTCAGCCCAACGGATTTGATCCCCGTTTGGCTCTGTAAATCCCGGACATCAAAGGTAAGTTAAGAAATCACAGAGGAGAAGCGGCACATCAACCCCAACAACCTACTCTGGGTCCAAACCTCAACGTGGGACATGGAGATCAAAAGCAAGAGGGTTTGGGTTTTTTCTTTCTTGTCTGAGTTGGTGCTCAGTGCTGGTTTATGGAGAGATTAAAATGGGTCCACAGGTATGCTGACAGAATCTCAGGGGACTGGGAATCAGTGTAATAATCTAATAATAATATCTGTAATAATAAAAGATGGAGTGTTATATTTTTTAAAAAAAACAAGTGATGGTGGATTCCGTTTTATCATCAGGAAAACAGCAACACAAGGATGGGAACATGAAGTAAATATATACAGGGTGAACAGAAAACATGCAAATGTGTGAAAGTGTGAAATGCGCGGCATCATTTCCAACCCAGGAGAGGCGAGCGTCAGCAGCGTGCGGTGCAGCAGGGTCACAGAGCATCCGACATGGACGAGAGAAGGCAGCGCTCTAATTTTATCCAACCAGATGCCTGCACATCGAACAAATGAGCCCGGGGCTATTAAAAGGAAGGGGGGGGGTCTGTATGAGAGATACTAAATAGAGCGTCCCAGTTGGCTGCAGGAGTACGACTACGCGGAGGGGCCGATGCGATTGGCTGGAATGCGGCGCACCCCTCGACACACGCCCCAAATACGCACAATAGATGCTCGCAACGGAGAGTCTGGATGAGTCCCAACAGTCACACACACTTTCCTCACGGCAAACTCACAACACGCAATCAATGATTCCAAACTGGACTTCAGCCGTCTTTGTTTTCACGTGAGTTTTCATGTGTCTTTTCGGTTCAAAATAAAACCGGAAAATCTCTCCTGACTTGAACATGCATGTTTGACTTGGACTGGGCTTCAGAAAACGTCCAGATGGTCCTGAAGCGCGATGAAGTGCGATGCGCCGGGTCTGCGCCGCAAACGCAGATTCTGGTGAGAAGCCACGTAGCTCAGCTGCTGTTATCAACTCACGACCAGCGCAGTTGCAAAATTCACGCCACTTATCTTAAAAAAAAAAATGCTCCAATAATGTTGGCCTTTGCTGAGGCGTCAAGACAACGGCAAACATTTCGCAAACACAAGTCACTGGAATAAGGAGTAATAAATCACTCAGTCATCCCCGCGTATTCACCAGCTGTGTCAGCTGTAAATACAGGCCTTTGTTTCATCATCATCATCATCATCATCATCAACGCCAGGAGTTTAATCCACACACCTGTGGGGGAAAGTGCTGAAGAGGCTGCTAACTGTCCCCCGCAAACGCACGAGCAAGACGGAGGGAGTTTTACACAGGAAGGAAGCAGAGCTGAGATAAATACAGGTGGGTGCACACACACACAGACAGACCGTAACATGCCCAGAACAAGCCAGCTGTGCAAACGCATAAACAATATGCTAATGAAATTAAATCAAACGCACACAGACAGAAGCCCTGTGGTAGGTCAGAACTGGCGGGACACGGGAACATGAAAATGACCCCTCTGTCCAAACACACTGCCCTCAATCATCAGGTGAAGAGCACCAAGAAAAACAGCACGCGTGTACACACACACACACACACACACACACACACACACACACACACACACACACACACACACACACACACACACACAGAAACGCATGCAAATATAAAAGGAGTTTCATCCCCTCAACTCACAGGTCTCCACTTCAGGGGCTGATAATCAAGAACTGTTGTTCCTCCTCACCAGAGTTATTTCAGGATTGGACCAATCCACTGTTTGGCAGCATACCTGGCCAATAATCTGTGGAAGTGCTCAGCGTCCTGTGATGGCCTCCGCAGGCTGTTTGCGGTCAATTGACACACTTACGCAAACAAATTCCACATGTAATTTTAATCTCCTCTGTCATGAAACTGGTAAAATTATGAGTAACAAATCCCGTTTTTATTCGTCTAATTCGCGAGCGATTACGTGGACTGAAATCGAAATCTGGGTCCTGATTAGAAAATTCCTTCTGCTCGAGACGGAGATATTCAAATCTGTTTTGACCCGGGCCTGGCCTCCCTCTGCGCTCCCTCTCTCCTGCCGCCAATCCACAACAGCAGCTTTGAACTTTAGACCTTGTTTTCTAGGCAGAGGATGAAAACGTACAGGCCGACGGTCTGTTGGCAGCCTGACAGGGAGACTGGGAGGGAGGAGCGAGGGGAAGAGAGGGGGAGACAGAGAGGAGCTTGTAAAGAAAGGAATGAAGTCATGAAAAAAAATTAAAGGCGGGAACTGAGGAATGAAAGGAGGAGGGAAGAGAGAGGGCGAGAAAGAGGCGGCGGAGAGGGAGCCAGGGTGGCGAGAGACAAAAAGAAAGTACAGGTATACCCAAATGAAGAGAGGGAGGACCAGGTTTTTATTTTTTTTTCCACATCAGGAAATCATCCTCATAGTTAACGGCCGGCCGCGGCGGAAAGGCTCTCTGGGCCTGAGGGCGTCACATGATCTGGCCCAGCGCTGCTGCTGGCAGCTTAATTGTGACAGCTTAGTGAGAACTGAGGCTGCAATGTGCTGAGCGCAAAGTGTACGGGCCGAGCGACGGGCAGCACCGAGCAGCACCGAGCTGGTCTGAGCGCGCTTCGTGTTCTTCAAAAGAACCCGTCTATTAGCATTTTATTATCGGCAGCCTCGTGTTGAATCAATAGACGGGGATGGATCGGGGCAGATCAATCTCCCTGCACGCACAGACGAGCTGAGGCTCACTCATGGGTGATCAATATATCCTTATCAATTACTGACCTGGAGTATGTAAATGAGGGCAAAAGGGACACCATCTGATTGACTGGACATCGTGTCACGCGGCATCACGGTAGGAAATCCCGCAGCCGCCGGGCGAACCCCAGCGCCAACGTGCTGATAGCAAACCCAGAGCGCAGTTCGAACAGTAGAACAGCAGTTCGCTCGGCGCCGTTGCAACCGCTGCGTTTGAAGAGCAAACGTTTCTGAAATAAATGACATTCTGGCAACAACAGGCAAGTTTGGTTTTTTGTTTTGGTTTTTTTTGGGGGGGTTTTTTTTGCTCGGGCTGTTTTCAGCTGCTCCCGCCGTACACGGCGCTGCCTGCCAGCGCTCCGTTCATTCAGATCCGACCCCCTGCGTCACCGCGCCACTCCGCCGGGCACCCGACCTGTAACGGGGCCGACGGGCAGCTTCCCCAGCTGACTGCTGCCTATGTTGCCATGTTTCGATGGAAGTTTTGGTGTGATGTTGATGTCATGCTGCCGGCTGCCGGTTCTGCATGTTCACTGTTTTTACTCACAAACCACACAGAGGAGCCATTGTCCCGCAGCTGGGCCGCACCGACACAGACACCATGCCACTTAAATCAGCTTCCCTCCCTAATGTCCAGAGTGACACCATTGTTGCTGCGCTCGATTTGGACACAATCTGATTGCGAGGACGCCTCCTCCCTCCCTCAGACGCGGGCCAAGCGCAGCGGACGACAAATTAAACCGGGCCGTAATTCAGACCAGATCTCCGATGACGTCAGCCACGATCTGGTGGACAGCAGAGCGAGGTGGCAGCGGAGACGAGCGGGCGTTTCAAGGTAGCCCCTTTTCTGCTTTCAGTGAGATAAAAATATCACCGACAACATCAAATATGACCTTGTCCCTGCTTATTAATTCCATCGCCAAACGTTTCTATTGCGCACAATATGGCGTGAGCACGCACTCAGATGCAGCTGCGAGACGAACTGCAGGCTGTTTTCTCTGAGGCTCGTTCCCCTGATTCCTGCTTCGAGCTGTTAACAACCGCTGGAAAGGTGAAGGCGGCGGGACGGAGCGCGTCTGCGTGGTCAGCGCAGCAGCTGGGTGTGTGTGTGTGTGTGTGTGTGTGTGTAATATCACTAATTACATTCAATTGGAAACAGAAAATCTTAACCAGTTTAACCCGCCCAGAAAATGCCATTAGAACTGGGCCTGACATAAGGAGGAGGGGCATTATGTACACGCCACAAAACACAGCACAATGAAACAAAAAAAGCGGCTCACTCTCCTCATTCACGTACGGCGTCGCACAATGACAAAGTAATGATTTGGGAGAAGGTCAGTCTACTGATGTAAAGGGGGCTCGATAAAAACCGCCATGGATCGCACACTCTTAGTCTGAAAGACAATGACAAATGTCCATTAAGTTAGCAAAATTGATGACATCACCTGACCAGCAGACAAAAAAAGAAAAGAAAACTGACAGGAAATGTGCATGCATCAATACCCACACAACCCCTCTGTTTGTTTCCTACTCTCTCCCCACTGATTGTAATGACAGTAGAACACAGCCTGCATCATGTCGTGAGTCACGCTTTATGAATCCAGCAGTAAAAACAAACCAAAACGTCTGCGGGTGACATCCCAGTGTCCTTCCTGCAGTCACGGCCGCGTTGTGCGTCCTGTACGTGTGCAGCCGCGCGTTTATTTTTAACAAAGCGAAACGTGCCAGCGAAGCCGGCCGAGCGGGGCTGGCAGCTACGACTGACCTTTCACTACTACCAGAGAGCCTCCTCCATTTCCCTCCCAGCAGCCAAACGCAGCGGCTTACGGTCGACTCGGGCTAAATCCCTCTGGGTCCGCAGGTGGAAATCCCGCTCGGCGCTCTTCCTCCAGCGTAACTCTCTGGCGGCCTCAGGGATTCGGATTTTCATTGATGCTCCCGACACTCCCCCGCCGCGCCTCTTCCTCAACACCTTGGCTGTTTCCTCCCACTACTCCCACCACACCAGACACTTCCCTTCATGCCTTGTAACCCTCTCCTCTCCTAGACGCTCACCGTATTTGATGCTGCAAAACAACCAACAACAACAACAACAACAACAACACAAAGCTAACGCAGCCTGCAGCTATGTGAGCAGTGAGACGGAGCGGGGGCAGATGGCCGGCACGCAGAAACCTGAAGGTTAATGGTTAACCTGATAATTGTGGGTCAGCAGGGTGAGGGCAAACTCCACAAACTCATACACGCCGTGAGTGACATGAGGAAAGAGTTTAAAAGACAAAGGTGTGTGCGTGTGTGTGTGTGTGTGTGTGTGTGTGTGTGTGTGTGTGGGGGGTGTCGAATAATGTTGACAGTTAAAAAGCTGAAAAGAAGCAGAGAAATAAAGAGGAGGAGGAGGAGGAGAGGAGAAAGGCAGGCTGAGAGGAAAGAGGAGAGTAAAAGAAACAGAAAGGAGAAAGAAAAAAAAACACAGTCCCTGAAGTTTCCACGCTTCCACTTGCACCACGTTTCCAGCGAATGCACCACACCACTTCTGTGATGGCATTAAACGGAGGGAGTGTGATAAGAGGTTATAAAAGTTCAATAAGACCGTCGGCATCGCTCTTTTACGATCCGCTATTTGGTTCATTTTCCCGAGGACGTAAAATGAGCGAAATGTGGAAGACATCAGCGCCACAGCCTGATTCCAGCGCAGATGGAGCACTTTGATGCAGCATTTTGAATTTTTGAAATTAAAAATGCATCTTGGCAGCACCACACCCCTTTTATAGAAGCCAGAGCTAAGTGCTGCTTTATAGTTGGACGTCTCTTATTTGGATTTCCACTGAGGATAAACAATGTGATGCACAGTAGAGACAGGCAGATGAATCCGGCTGATATCTGGCGTTTTTATAAGAGCTGGCATATTCCGAGATGATTGGCATCAGCCTGTGATTGCGCTCGCGAGGCTGATAAACAAAAAAAATGTCTGCAGACATATAAGCCTTTTTTCAGCAGAGGAGTAGAGAGTGCAGAACGACTTAAGCAAACAAAGTCGTTCTCCTTTGTTTCCGTGAATAACAAGTCGGTGTTGCTCATGTAGGTTCAGCAATCTTGTTATAATTATCAAATATCAGCACTGAAAAGATTTGACTTGCTGTTATTCAAGCAAATCAAAGCTGACAAAAAAGAGCTGCATGACACTGAGGTGAGAAAATAAAATATTCTCTGCGGGGTTTGTCACTATGAAGCGGCGCCTCTCATGTCACACGCAGTCATGTGATGCGCTGTCAATGCAGAATGTAGAGAAATGATCAGAGATCCAACCGCAGACGAGGTGGAGTTGAACCCAGGGGCTTCTCTGGAGACACATGACCTCAATAATAAGGTGGATGGGAGGTCAGGTGACTCCTTTAAGTTGGTGAAATTGCCCTTATAAGCTAATGCTGCGAGCCACATGACACAGGAATGCAGCTGGGCGGTCAAACGCGGGTCCTGGGAATTCCCTAAGCCTCTGGTAGCCTAAGGAAGTCCATACCAAGATTAGATTTTAAATTAAGACATACCGCAAATAAGAGAGCATATGGAGGCTGACCTGGTTGAGACACATCTCTGATGGCTGTGTGGACAAACTCCACCTCAGAAAGACGGGGAACTCAATCAAATACCACCATCTGAGTGACGAACGCTTCAAAGCAAAGGCGAGGTGCGGTCGCTGGAGTCCAGCCACTGCATATATGAGAGGGTCTCTGGCAGAAGATTAGCAGTTTGTTTTGTTTTTCCATGTCGTGTTAATGTTTGGACAAGATCACCCAAGAGAGAGTTACAGCATGAATCATCTCAGCGCGTCGCGGCATCCGTGACAACATCGAATGCTCGACCTCACATTTCTCATGAATCGTTATTAGAAATAAGAATACATATGGCATCCGGCCACTGTGCTGTATATGTGCACATAAATCCACTGTAGCGGCGAGTCATCGGGTTAGTGAAAGAGTTAAATATTCCAAAGCCTGACGCGATGACGGCTGACACGACAGCGGAGCCAGTCGAAGCTTCAGCCCGCCGCTCTGTGAGGAAATGTAATGTAACATACATTATACATCCACGTGGCTTTTAACACAGAGCGAGGCGGCAGGCTGAAGAAAGGCTGACTTCCTAACACCTTTACTTCCAGGGTGGGGCCGTCACCTGGTTTGTGCGTTAAGCTTTAAGTTTGATTTTCTTTTTACCTCAGCTACTCGCTGACCGAACTCAAACTCCAAAAAGCAGAGTCCTTGTGATTTCGTCACGTCGTCGCAGTCCCAAAAAAGTAACGAGCCAAAAAAAAAGGCTTTCTCTGCCAAAATCTCCGTGTCAAAGCAGAAAAAAAGAGGCAAACATCCAAAGCTAACATATTAGCTTAGTGAAACGTAAGGTGCCTAATGTGAGGGAGCCGCCTCTCACTTTACATTCGCCTCACATTCTTGTGCCAATCCAAAACAAACCCATCAGAAAATGCTTTCCTCTCACTAATATCAAACACGTATTGGACAACTGCTCCACGAGCCGCGGTCTGCGTGGCATGTCTGAAATACCTGACGTTGTATTCACTGCCGCACGGCATACCAGTACCAGAAAAAGTACCACAACGCTCTGCTGCTTGGAACGGTCCAATACTGCATTTCAGACTAACAGTGTTTCTATAAGAGCTGCATTTCCTTTGCATCAATCGCCCACCGACATGTGACACATCACATGACGCATTTCCCTTCAGGATCAGTGAACGGCAGCTTTGTGGTCCGTTCACAGAGACGTGGCATCTCCCACATGACGAGATGTCATACGGGCTTCTGCTTGACCGTGTGACCGACGTCTGCCGTGCTGGCCGTCTTAATTTAGCGCGACAGCGCGCTGCGATAAGATAATTGGCACAAAACACAACGTGCGTCTGACGCGGCTTCTGCAGGTATCTGCTTAAAGAAGACAAGCAAACCAGGCTGTAGAACCACGCTGATCCACAGATAAACAACAAAGCTGTGATGTGATCCATTCACCCATCCATCCACGTGCATATTAAGCACGTGATGGTAATCTCAGTGCATGGCAACTTATGGTGGTTAAGCTGAGCGATAACATCGCTTTTAAGAAGCACAGAGAGGAAGTAGCTGCCCTGGTCAAAGAAGAAGGACCCGCTGTGCTGCTCTTGGAATCAAAACAACACAATCTCTATTGGGCATTATCTGACAGCTTTAGATTACATCTGGTATCAGGACTTAGTAGAAGGATCCTTTAATTTTGCGTTTTGAACTTGGACCGTGGAGGGAAATCCAAGACCGGCCGTTCCTGACTTGAAAGCTTTGTGCGCTGTGCTTTGTGTACGGGGAGGCCGTTTTTGTAGGAACCACTAGGAGCCAAAAGCAGAGGATAAGCCCGCCGGTATGCAACTCTAGTCCACAGCTCCCCTTCATCCCCTCCAAAGGCAGAAAGGTGAAATCCTGTGTGTGTTATGTCCATGTGTTAATGGGGGTGGGCGACGGATTGTAGAAAAAAAGAGATACATTCACATGGGGGGAACACCCATATCAGGGATCATTTTTACCATTAACCACTAACCAGAAGACCACAACTCCATCAAAACACACACACACACACACACACAGACTCCAGTGTCCTGTCACTGTCACAGCCTTGCTGGTGAGCAGGTAACTACTTTAACGTTAGCCCACTTTATCTTCCACCGCAGTATCGTGGGCTCCTCCCAGCTTGTCTAGACTGCCGCCAAGTATGCAGGTGTAAATCAATACCCCCCGTCCTACCACCGACACACACACACACACACACATTTAAACCTCGATGGAAGTCGCGGTGCATTTCGCAGCATGCTCTCGGCAGGCTTTACGACGGTCAAGCAAACACGGGCTTCAACGAGAAGATAAACAGACAGATAACGCGGAGTGGACGGAAACCTATCGGATGCCAGAGCGGCGCCTCATAAACACCAGGTGACTGCGACAGCGGCCTCGGTTCAGGGCCGGGCCAGGGGTGAGGGGTTAGGATACAATAAACCCGAGCGATGGGGCTCGAGGCCGCGCTTGAAAACAGACTCTTTCACATTCCCTGATGTGGCTTGGCAAGGCGTTAAAAGGAGAGGAGCTCTGAAGGAGAAGGGCCTGGCACTCAGCGCAGCAGAAGGGCCTCTTACCCGGCAAGAGGAGCCTGACTTTTTCAGGATAATAGCGAGTGTTAAATATCCAGACACTCTTCCTCATAATTTCAGCTCAAACTGCAGAACCAGACTGGGTTTTTTGTGCCAGCAGTGGGAGTCGTTTCCAGTTGTTCCCGTCACTGACCAAACTTAGCATGTAGTTTCATCGTAAACAGAGAGATAAGATGAAAGATGGAAAATAAAAGAAGCTATGAATAAAATGAATGCTGGGTAAAAGAAGGGTTTAACGGTTTGTGACAAAATCATTCCAAATAAATAACAACGTGCAAACAAAGAGCTTGAGCAGGAGCTTCATCTTGCATCGAAGCATATGGAAAAGCGGAGTGATGGGCGGGGACGGTGGAGCGGCGGTAGGACACCAGCGTTCACACCGCTATGACAACCACGATGATGAAGAACATCCGCCGACGACTTCTGTCTCCACGCAACAGAAACAGAAGTGAAGCTAAATAGAAAGTAACCTCTGAAAATGAGTAAAAGCAAAACCTTGGTGGGAGACTCGAGTCAACGAGCTGCACGGTGTCCCACGGTTTGTGACGCGCCACGGATTTGAGCATCACAAATCCGGGGCCTCCTGCTGAACGGGGTTTCGGTGCCGCGTTCACCGACGCTCCCTCTCCACGTGGCAGAAATAAGAGACGGCGGCTTTGTGTGCGGAGAGGACAGAATCAAGTGTCGCTTTCAGATTTGACACAACAACCTCAAGGTGTAATCACACAGGCCCTTAAATTTTAATGACTTCCAATACAAGCAAGGTAGCACGTTCACGCACACTTAGGCCCTCTGGGTAATGAGCGCCGAGCGGAAACACTTTAAATCTCCGGTCCCAAGGTGCGCTGATGGAACAAGTTGTGTCAAACTATAACAAAGAGTTTTCTCATTTAAACGTGGATCATTTCCATACATGAGAAAACTAACCGGTGTGTGTTAGATCTGTTTCCCTCCACGAGGTTTGTAGTTCCTCTCTAAGTGAAACAAGAACTCTTACTTCAAAGTCGCTACTGTTGCCCTTTTCTTGTTCTGAAAAAGTACATGTGTCAGCGTGAGCTGGTGCGCCACAAAGGAGAGGAAGGAGAACACGCAGCACGGGGCCGAGGTGAAGAGGCCCGAAAACGACAAGCTGCGGCACAGACAAAAAAAAGGGACCTCCTTGATGAGAGCAGGCTTTGTGAGAGGGCGTAAACTGCGCGTGAAGTGATGGATGCGGGTCACAAATGAGATGCGGGCCTGCTTCCATCAGCCACCCCCCCCCAGGTAAGAGCCCCGACGTTAAACAGAGTTCTATAATATAAGCTGTTAGAGATAAGCGTGTTTATGTGTCCCTGCAGAGGTGCTGTCAAACAAAGGCTTGCATGCATGTGCGTGATGTGGAGGACGGGCGTGAAGGAGCGCGGGATCAGCTGGTGGGCGGCCGGCCAAGCCGCGCCGCTCGCTCCGCGGGCGCGAGGGTCTGAAGTCACTGAACGGGCTGTTGGAAAAGTTGGAGAAGCTGCTAAGGAGTGCTGAGGTAATGCACTGTACGTGAATATGTATACACATGGGAGCACTGTATGTCATCCATAATGACGGCGAGCCTGAACCTGTTTAAATATGCGTGTGGGGTTAGGGGAGTGAATGATGGTGGCGGTGTGCTGCCAGCAGAAATATGGTGCAGTAGATTAAAAAGGGGGGCTGCCAGTGAATTCTCTGCAGCGGCTTGATGTGCGAGAGGGCGCCGCGTGATGACGTCACACAAAGTCGTGCGGCGGGAAAGACGTGGCTCCAGAGCAGCGGCTCCTTCACACCCAAACCCCCGCCGTTACCTAATTCCACTCCACTCCGCCCTGACTTGTGACTCCATCCCCTCCGCTCGTCGGACAGAACGGCTCAGTCTCAGAGCCGTCAAACGGGCACGGGCCGGGCCCGGCGGGTCGGCCGCTGCCTCCGTGGGGCCGTACGCAGGACTTTCCTGCGCTCAGGTTGAACTCATTAAGGCTGAGATTACAATCTTGGCGCATCCTGTGAGGGGACGTGTCTCACCATGTCTGCGACTTTGTTCTTCTTCTAGCGGGGCATTCCTTCTCCAGATGAATCTTCCAAATATGAACAGGACTCTGGAGAAAAAACTAAGTGTGACGTGATAATAGTGGTTAAGGTGTCTCACACCCATGGACCACCCGTACATGTGTCCCCTGAACTGTGTGTGTGTGTGTGTGTTGTTCCTTCCGCTGCACCTTTTTGCTACATGTGGTGTGGTGGTGGTTGTTTGAGCGTGTTGATCTGTCACACGAAACAACCACTGCTTCTGGTTTGACGTGACTGGATCCCAGCGGACAACGGTAGCGCACCGCCTCTGCCGAACAGCCACGGAGTTTCCCCACATCCGCGCATCTCCGCTAACCTGCAGGGTCGTTCGGGCCTGAAAAGGTACAAACACCCGTGTGCACGTGTCGCAGGGGGGGCATAAAGGGGGGGGGGGCGGGGGGGACTTCCAACCTCAAATGGGCCGATCGAGGCCGTTTCCTCTCCTCCTGCAGTGTGATCTTAACTACTCCTACACGGCTTTGGCGGGTGTAACACTGGAGTAATACCCTCGTTAGCAAAACTGCTACCCGTCCGGTCGATGGGCACGGTGCTGACAATTGGCGCGAGCCAGCTATTAAGAAAATCTGTCGGCTTCTTGAGAAGAGAACGATTCCCCTCGGTTTCGCAGCCGTCTCTCAGCTCTTTAGTTTAACCCCAAATTCCCCGTCGTGGTTTGCCCTCGCCGCCGTGACGTTTGCTTCACACCCGGCTGCGCACTACCTGATCATACGTCGGTGCTGCGTGGCCTGTGGGTTCAAGAGGGGAGACAGGGAATTTGTCGCCATTTGCATTGTGAGCGGGCTCACAACATACTGAAGCCTTACTGTGACTGTGTATTTAAGTCATCACGCACACATGGCACATCGCATGTTTGGTGTATATAAAGGGGGAGGGGGTTACATAGGGACAAGTCCATGCAAATGTTTCAAGTTTAACCACAGTCTGCCCCCATTATAAAATTACACCAAATGTGAAAACAAAAAAAGGGAGTCTTTTTCCACCCACTACCTGGCATCGATTTTTATGAGCGAAAATAACAGGGCTTAGTGGAAAACAACAGTGTCTGACAGAGAAAATGACTCATCTCTCGCTCCATCCCTCCATCCCACCCCCCCTTCCTCTTTTCTGGTTACCAGCTCCGGCACATCCTGTACATAAAAACATAGCTGAACTTGAATGAGAACATCGCCGCCGATACGCGGCGCGCAGCACGCCGGCGTTCCACGAACCGGCCGGGGGGGCGGACTGAGAGAAAGTCGGAGACAAACGCAGTGTTCGGTGCGCTTTACCAATTGTTGTTTGTCTGCGTTTTTATTAGAAATTGAACAAAACGGGCAGAGGAGGAGCACAGGAAGAAAACACTTTGAAACTGTGCGTGCGCAGTCATTAAGGGGGTGGGACGTGTCGGTCCAGGTTGTCTGTGCGGCTGTGGCGGCCATGTTTGCTTCCGCCGTCCGACCACGTATTCATGTCGTCAACCAAAGGCACTCAGCGGAGCGAGGCTCGGGCCGTTCCGGACCAGCCTCGCCGGGGCAACAGAGCCCCAGCACCGATTCTAATGCGAAGCTGCGGTGGATTTTACTGCGGAGATTTAGCGAGCTTTGTTTTTTTGTTTCGCCCGCGGCAAGTCAGCGTGAGCAGCAGTCGGCAGAGCACTGATTCGCTCTTAAATGATAATGCGAAGGAAAGATACAGGGACCGGGGAAATGGATCAGATGACGACTGAGGTCATACGGTCAGGGGAAAAAAAAAATCCTCCTGCTGAAACGTTCCTACATGAAAGCAGCAGGCCAGAGGAGCGATTACGGACGCATCTCGCCTATTTCCACGACATCGCCAGTGCTTTTTGGAACATTTATAATGTATATATGCGTCCCAACTTGGTGTTCCACAGTTTATAGTGACCCAGGTATCCTGCTTACAGTCGGTAAATAAGCAGGTAAACACACTGGTGTGTGTAGTCACAGTGGGAGAGAGAGACAAACCGTATCAATGGCAGAGACACAGAGACCTCCAGTCTGGACAAGCTTCCTCTTCAACCGCGTCTACACCAACCTGAGCCTCATGCTGCATGTGTAGTACAGTCAGCTTGACAGAATGACAGGATATATGCAGCGTGTCAAAATATTGATCCTGAACATGGGTGGGAGTGCGAGTTTGTCCTGATACATCACCCGGATTAGAGGAGATCCTGCAGACTACAAACAGCAGGGCGTCACTGAGTAAGAGAAAGAGTGTGTGTGTGTGTGTGTGTGTGTGTGTGTGTGTGTGTGTGTGTGTGTGTGTGTGTGTGTGTGAGTGTGTGTGAGTGTGTGTGCGTGTGCGAGCGGCTCCTGCTGAGAAAGCTGCTCAGTGACACCACTCTAGCCTGAGCTGCTCTCCATAACTGTTGCTTAAAGAGCAGGCTGTTTTCTGTTTTGTAAAACAGAGAAAGAATCGTCTTCGCCGTGTGAAGATTTAAAAAGAAACAAAGTTCAGTGAGTCACATGCATCACGCAGGTTTGCCAATCAGCGCTCTCTCAAATCATCAAATGGGACAAACAGGAAGAGAGAACGCGTTGCGTTCGAGTGATCGTGGCACCCGTTGAGCAGGGAAACACAGACCTGCAAACGTTGACATAGTCTGACTTCTTTAATCCCAAAGGGAAACTGCAGTCATTTTACATACATGAAAAAACTACCTTGGCTCAAAGTTAAAATAAAACAATAATAACATATGAATAGTGTGGAGACTAATGATAGAACCATGACCAGACTGTACTAAGCTCTGAAAACAACACTGCACAGTGACAACCACAACAGAGGACAGTGATGACACGTATGGTTAAAACTGTCGGTCCAGCACAGATAACGTTACATCAGCGCTCTCTCTCTCTCTTATATAACATCACACAGCCGACCTCTCTCGCTCTGTCTCTCTGTTTTACCTGTGATTTCTCATCGTCTCTTTTTTTCCCTCTTTCCTCCCCGTCATGAGCTGACATTTGCATTGAGTGTGAGTGAGAAACTCTTTGTCACTTTTTTTTGTTGTTTGCGTCTTAGTGGCGGTTACACAATGATATGCAGCCTCCTCAGCTGAGCCTCAGCTGTTGCTGTCTTTACCTGCAGTTTAATTCGAGCGCATTAATTTAGAGCTGCAGTAAAACACCCACGTCACGGGTGTCCGGTTGAACTATCCGATTACTAAAAGTTAATCCACACCTTCCGACCAATCAGAATCCAGCCTCTTCCGGCGGCTGAATTATTTACACGACGTATCTGGGTTTTGCTCTCAAAGCACATGCTGGATGTTTAAAAATGAGGTGATGAAGTGAGAAAAAAAAACTGGAAACTGCACCTTTCCCAGTGTGGGTTGGTGCGCGACGTGGGATTCACGCCGCCGACGCACGGCGTGTCCTGCCAGCCTCCTTAACGCAATACTGTGTTTCAAATGCGGCATGTGAACACTACATAGGCTGGTTGGCGCCTGGATATTCTCCGCAGCCGAGGTTGGGGATGCAGATTGACGGTGGTGGATCGTGATCGTGTGTTAAAAAGATCGCCCGCCCTTACTGGGGACTGGAATTTGTTTTGATCTTTAAGTGACATTCTTTCTACTGAAGGAGCCATTCCTTAGCTGAAAACACTATTTCTCTTCAAGAGATGTCATTGAAGCCGCCGCCGCCGCCTTTATGGATTATTTTCCTTGGCATTTGTGCCGCTCTTGAAAGCGGACCAGGGACAGAAAAACAAAAAAGGGGGAGAGGGAAAAGCTGCAGCATTACAGACAGCGACACACCCTGAAAGTCGCACAAGAGCCCCGACGCACAAGACCTTCGCTTATTTGCCACCAGAAGGCAAACGCTGCGTCGGAAGCGGGAGCGAGTCGCGTCTGTCAGTCACCGGGACCGTTCCTTAAACAGGCGGTCTGGACCGCCACATGTGAAAGCAGGATCTGATTGTGAGTGACAGCTCCGGCTCTGTGGCGACCGGCGCCGCTGTAAACAAGCGGTGCGAGGGAGGGATGGGGCCGGGCGGAGCGTGTGTGCAGACGTTTAGTCATGCTTTCATCTGTTGCAAATGTGCCTGAATTAATGGATTTGTGTGTGTAATCAGACAGGCATGAGGCCTTCACCAGATCGCTACAAACACTCGGCGTTGCAGAATACAAAAGCCACAACCAACCCGCACCATATGGAGCGGGTGGGGGGGGCAGCGGAGGATTACAAATCATTACCTCTGTTTGGACTTGATGTGGCTGTTGTTTGTTGCTTGGTTTTGCCTCTCTGGGTAAACTCGCATACATCCTTGGAAAACAAGACCACTCTTTTCCCGGTCTCAGCAGCTGTGTATACATACGCACATTTACAGGAACACACGCATGCGCGCGCACACACACACACACACACACACACACAAACTAACACAGAATTATGCTCATTTGAATGAAGCTGCATGTTGTCTTAGGCAGAAAAACAAAACAGCAGTCCTGGCATCTGCTGCCGAGCTTCGAGATTCAGTCCTTGGATTCGGGTTCAGACCCTTTGGTCAGACACTTGTGAATGTGTTTCTTTTTGTCACCATTCAAAGTGAGCGGCTGAAGGTAGCAGCACGGGGGTGGGGTGGTGAGTGAAGTTTTTGACCAGTAAAGCCCTTGCAGATCCAAACTGGCGACACTACAACAACCGTAAAAAAACATGCGTTGTCTGTAAAGAAGAAGAAGATTCGCAACAGGCTCCGGCATCATCAGCGAACAAAGAAACGGCTGAACGCTCTGCATACGGCGAAGAGGAGGAGGAACCTTCCTTCATGTTGGTTCAGGTTTCAAAATCAGACAATGAGCAGAAAAGGTTGCTGGAAGCCAGCGGTACAGTGGAGCGTTATCATTCCAATATTCCTAAAGAGAAACAAACAGGATGATGTGGGCACGCAAAATAAAACCAGTAAAACGAGATTTATCTCGAACGCAACTGGACTGGTATTTTGTCATCCTCCCACAGTCACCTGACAGCGTACCAGCGTCTGCAGACAGCTCGCTCTCGCTCCGTCCCTCTCGTGGTTGTTTTCTCAGACAGTTAACATAATTCAGATGTTATTCCTGGCTGTCACAGTTCCTGGACAGATTCTGCGCCTGGTTCATTTCTGCAGTAAAGACTCGTTCTCACTGCTCGTCAACCGATTACGACCCACAGAATGAAACTCTCTCCCATCAAAAAGAGAAACCTGCTCAAAAGAAAGAACATGTAACTGTCTCGTCCTGAGAACTTTTTATGACTTAAGTTATAAACAGATATTGCCAAATAATGGGGCCACTACTGTACCCGCTCTCTCAGCGTGATACAGAACTCACAGCATAGTTTTGGTTTCCTTTTATTTTGGTTTGAGTGCTACACAAAAATGCTTTGGCACCGTGCCCCGGTCTTGTGATGAAAGGTGATTCATCGGGGCATCTCACGTTCGAGCGACTGAACGTTCGATTCGAAAACAAATGCGTAAGGGAAAAAAAAATCTGTTATGTTACAAGGTATTCGTGGAATGACAGCATTACGTAAGTGATGCTGAATGCAGTCAGAGCTGCCAGAAGAGACGCTGCATCCAAAAGAAATGAGAGGCTCCGCGGGATTCCAGTTCTCTTTGAAATTCTTTTAACCCATCGGTCCACGCGTGAAAAAAAGATTTACATTTTAATCGTCCACATCGTGCACGTGCGTACACACACACAGCACTCGTAATGTGCGGTCACAAAAGCGCTGTCAGTGGAGTAAGCACCTTTAACATCTTCATACCTGGAGCACAGAAGCAGCCGGACCTTCACGTCCACACACACTGGCAACGCTCGGGGCCTCTCGCTCATCTTCTAACCTCTTTGTGTCTGATTAGATTCCTCTTCTCTGGCCCTGGATCTGATCTGCCAGCGCCGCGTTAGAGGAGCGCAAACTCCACGGCGTGACAGCCGATTCGTCCGCACACATCCAGGGATGGATTACGAGATGAGGGGGGAAAAAAAGACGACCCCTTTCACGCACGAGTGCTCCCACAACGGGGCTTTCCCTCCTTGCATCGCCACACTGACGGTTCCTCGGGATTAATCGATTAACATCCAGTAAAACGAGGCGTCTACGAAGAGCACCATGGTGGAGCCTGTAAGAGTTCCTTTCAGAGCAAAGCGGTGTGTCGAGTCTGACCTGTCCATTAAACTGCTCTCGTCTCAAAACAACACTGGCGGCCGGTCGCTCTCTCTTTCAGAAATCAACAGCACCTGAACCCACGCAGTCAGACACAATACACTGAGCTACAATAGAGGCAGCAGAAAGCGTGGGGAGAAGGGAAGCAGGCTGCCCCCCCCGAATGTCAGCTGTTCAAATGTAAATATGAGAAGTCGAGTTTCGGTCGTCAAGTTTTTGAGTCGCGAACCGAGTGCACAAAACAAACCGCAGCTTATTAGGCCTGAACTGGCACCTCGGAGCTGACTTGGAACATTCTGATCTGGACGCAGCCCTGATATTATTATTCACCAGTGATCAGTAAAGTCGGTTCTGAACGCCTTCGCACCAAACGAGAAAACGCAGGGTTGCGCAGAGCGAGGCCATCATTTCCAGTAGGGAGCGAGCGAGCGGGCTGCGCACTCCCAGACGGCGGCGAGAGCCAAAGCAGCGCGCCGCCCTGATTTTCCACCGGGACTTTCTGCCCCAAATATGCTGACCTCCACGACGGGCGTCCAGTGGGATTCTGGGATTGCCAGGAGGAGGAAGTTATGACGACGAAAATTTCATTGTCTAGAAGAATGGAAAAGTTGATTTAGTGCGTCGCTGGATTCCTGAAGTTACATAACTCTGCTCTGCAATGGCAGAAATATCAACGAGGACGGGGATGCTCGGCTCAAAAAAAAAAAACAGATCGTCGTTGGGATTGTTTACGTTCAGATGCAGTCGGCGGCATCGTCTGTGCTTCATTCCACGCGCTGCCGTTATTTTACGTCGCTCTGGACCACGGCGAGGGGGAAGTGAAGTCAGCACGAGTCACAGAGCTGCATCTGTTTCATCTGTGTCAAATTAGCCTGTTGCTTTCTCACAAACGTATAGTATCTGTTCCTCTGGGCTTCACTTCTGTGCGCGCATGTGTTCTCAGGGTTTTTACGAGGCAGCGCGGACTGTTTTTGTTTTGCTCTGCTGGATGAGCTCTGTCCGATGGCATCCGCATTGTCACAGGCGCCGTTTCCATTGTTTGCTTCACTCCGGTGCAAACGCTTTCCTTTCCTGGCTAAGGTGAATTAAAATACCTCACCTCCCCGCTGCCCCTGGCCCGGGGCCAGCCGGGGGGCCTCTCGGCCCGGAGGACGGGGCTGAAAGCCTCAATCTCACCAGGGCCGAGTATCGCTGGAGAAACAGGGACGCTGGATTCACAGCACTTTCTATAAGCGCGTGTTTTTTGTCGACGGAATGACGCAACGTCCTCTCAGGAGACGTGTTCGTCCTCCCAGGCCGTGCTACGCCAGGCGTCTGTACTGCCTGCTCGCTTTAGGACTCCTTTTTTCAGTTTTGAGTGAAAAACATGTTCAGTTGGACTGAGGTCAGGCGACCTAAGTTGACCATTCAAAAACATTCCACTGTTTGGCCACAACAGTAAAAAAAAATAACACCCGGCGGTTGTTTTTGCTGCGTGTTGAATATTATTGTCCTGCTGCACTGTCATAAAGTTCAGAAATATGCATAATTAAAGGGCTACGAGTCCGACGCTGTTCATCCAACACGGATGTAAACAGCCTCGAGCGCTTTAAATGCAAACGTGCTCGAGCCAAAAGGTCAAACAGCGGAACGTCATTTCCCTATTACATAAGCCGCGCTGTATATGCGGTATGAAAACAGATTCCAGCCTCGTTCGCGCCCGACTGAAGCGACCTGATTTCCAGTCTTGTATTTGACTGACTGCTGCTCCAGACTCGGCAGTCTGTTTGACGCGCTGACGAACCGTCAGCTTTAACCACGTCCTTCCCTCCATATGGCTGTCACGCCCACAGCCTCCTCACAATGTCCAGCCTTTGTCCGGCTCGCCAGTTCAACCTACTTGTTCCGACGCTGCTTCGAATTCTATCGGTTGAAGACACGGGGGCATTCAAACTCTGTGGAATTGTTTATTGCAATTTTTTTGGCTTCCACCACAGTAGCCTGTGGCCTTCAGAGCCAAAACTTGTGATGACCTGTGATGACCTGAAAATGTGAGGTTTGGCGGGCAGGGCCTGTTGTCCTCCTGGAGGCCGGAGCGGCGAGGTGAAATGCCGGGCACGAGCTCCTCCAGCTTTTCTCTTCGTTTCTTCAGCCCTGTGCCACTGCGCTCCACACTGTTTGGGGTCACCACGTCTCTCCTGGTGTTTTCACGACTTCGACGCACTGCTTCGCGAGGTCGAATTTAATCCCGAGACTACGAGCAAACTTGCAGGCGTTACACCCCTGAGGACTCGTGCGTAAATAAAAGAAAGCAACTTATTTGCGACAACGTTGTGATGGCAAGCGAGGGAACCCGGCCGGGTTAGACGGCGTGCGCTGACAAAACGAACCTTCCAGCGCTCTAAGCAAGCAAGCTTTACAGGCTGGGACACAATAATGGCCGTGTGTAAACACATGAAAACGCTCTGCAAACACACTCACATGGTGAATCTGCAGAACTGAGGGGAAGGACAGAAAGAGAGAGAGAGAGAGAAAAGATCTGCGAGCGGTGATAGAGGGAAGTGGCTGAAGTTGATTGGAGGAAAGCCAGGGAGTGAAACTGTAGCTAGTGTTGAGAAACAGTGCAGTTACTGTGAAACAGCTGTGTCAGCTTTCAGCGCGCACACTGGGAACCTCGCACGCGCGCGCGTGCACAGATAAAGGGCAAACACGTACATATTCCCCGGCTGCGACACACGCGTTCACGGACAAAGCGCCTGACGCGCACACGGCCGACGTGCCAGGTCCCAGCGCGCAGCAGCTCGCCCGCGCCCGCAGACGCCGCCGTCGGCACGAGCTCCGTCCGCAACCGCGCTTTGACGGCTCCAAAAGTGCATCGCACCCGGGAAGAGGAGACATCGCGCAGAGACGGGGACGGACTGCGCCGCGTCTTCACCCGTCCGTCCGTCCACTGCAGTCTGACCTGGTACCCTCACCCTGCCGTACAAACAAAGGATGGACGGTGGACGAGCCGGGGATCTCTCTCAAAAGATCTGATGCTGTGATGATCACCATCGTTTCACACATTTAAAAAAAAAAAAAAAAAAAAGAAAAGCCATACATTTACTCCTTCATACCGGCTGCCACAAACAATCAGTGTTAATCTCCTGTGGTCTACACACCAACACAAATACTGATGATTTTATTGCCTCGCGGCCCTGAAAGCTAAAACCAGTAATACCACTGTGTTTGCCAAGGAAAGTAATAGCAAGATGACTTTAAAGGTGTGCGGGTTGATTTAGCTTGTTGGGCCCCCACGGGCACTAGATAGACTATACTGTAATCTGGTCCTAGCAGGGGGAGCCAGATTAATAAAAAGTAGAGAGGAACTTTACTTGTTCCTTTTGGATGATGGTCAGTGTGAGTAGACTGGATCTCTTACTGTGTGTGTGTGTGTGTGTCTGTTCTCTCGCCCACCTCGTCACTCACCCCCCACAGCTCAACAATAAATACACCTGCAGTCCGCTCCCTGCAGACGCGCTCATCAGATGCGCCAGCTCATTCTGGATCCCTGACGTGCAGAGCTGGGGTTGCATTTCACGATTATTTTTTAACGTGTGGATTAATTCATTCTTCAGTTGGCTCTGCTCAGAGCAACAAATAAATCCAGTGGTTTCAACAAACACACTTTCCCACCTTCACTCTTACGTTTCTTGGATCTACGATGGAATGAGAATGTCTGGAATGAGAACAACAAACGGGCTGCAAAGTTTTATCCATTATCAAACAAATTTCCAGTTACATGACACACAATGCACAATTTAAATAAAAATTGCCGCATGACTTATCTTAACTTTGGCATTAAATGCGTTTTTTTAACGACTGAAATCACTTCAATCCCTTTTGGCTCACCGAGGCCTTCATCACAATGAGAGCCATTGCACTTCATTATCATAATAGATGTTTCATTTGATTATAAACTGGTGCCGCTCTCCACCGGCAAATCATAGCAGGCCAATCACACAAGCTGCATCAAAGCATTCACAACAATCTGACACTGAAGGATTTTATTTTCTGTCTGTTGTGTGGGTCAGATGCAGCGTTCTTAATCAACACTGCACTGTACAACTACCTGTGTGCGTGAGAGATGGCATGTCGACTCTAATGAATACACGTGGGTCCACACACACACATACAACAACACTACACTAACTGGACCTATGTAATCTCCTTCATGCGCTTCACTTTGCAGCATTTTCCCAATGAGTGGGTCAGAAGGGCAGCGTGTAGTGTGCGTACGTTGGAGAAAGCTGGACTACATGCGAGTGTGTGTGTGTGTGTGTGTGTGTGTGTGTGTGTGAGTGTGTGAGTGAGTGTGTGTGCCGCAGCGTTTCCTTTCCTCCCGCTGCAAACTCTGAGGCATACACTAAAAGCCACGATCGACGCAGCACTAAAACGAATCTGACCCAAGCAGACTGCAGCTCCTGCCAAAGGCAAATAGAGTCTTAAACGCTGCATAATACAGCACGCAGCGGGGGGGGCGCCGAAAAACCATAACAGAGGAGGAGGAGGGAAAGAAAGTGCAGAACGCAAGCGCCGAGGACAGACAGAGGGGGAGACAATAACAAGCGTGAAATGCTGGCGGTGGAAAAAGCCCAAATGACAACAGAGGGAAATGAGGCAGAGACGGACTGTACGGAGAACGAGACAGAGCATGTTTAAAAGCAAATTAAGACTTTACTGCTACCAGGAATTTGATTTAAGACCGAATCTGTAACCAAAACAAAAAAAAACAAACAAACGGGGAAAGCTGTGTTGCATTAAACCCATCCTGTACTCATTTAACAGTGGCCAAGTATGCAAATAAAAGCTACTTTGACCACCTGAGGTGAAGCAATAAAGGCAAACGTTTCTGCGTGTCTGTGGACGTTCATCCAAAGTAGATGTCCCGGCATCACGCTGATCCACGTTCACCGAGTCCAGCAGGCGTCCCGCTTTACAACGGCCGGCTGTCGTAGCCTCATTAGATGTCATCATTGTTTTGGTGAGTGTTCATCATTACTGCTGCTGGCCTCCCTTATCACCTAAAGTGGGGATTTAAATGACTATGGGCCAGATTATTGAGGTCAACTCCCATGTAACACAACTGTACGTACTGTACCCAGCACAGACTGTGTCCCACTCAGGCACAAACTCCTCCTGGACCCTGGACCCTGCACGGTCACGGTCACGGCCACGGGCGGGGCGGTCAGATTCGAGGTAGCGGTTCGGACAGAAAGGCTGAGTCGAGCCACTCTTTCATTTTAACAGATTTGCAGCGAGGATCACAAAACCGGGTTTCAGGCGGCCAATTTTTAGCCGTTCCAAGACGTTTGTAATTCTACCGAGACCTGACTTTAGGACCAATTATAAATCCAAAACCAGACATAAAGCTGTCAGATGCAGTTTGTCTGCAGCACATGATGAAATGAAACTATAAATGAAGGGGATAAGGAAAAAAGACCAGAGGTTGTTAACAGATCTGCAGTCTGCCACCCTTTAGCTCGAGAGAGCTCGGAGCATTGAAAAGTGCCAAGGTGCGTGCGTGTAAGGGAAAGTGTTCCAGCTCCGAGCCAAAACATGCTTTGTCCTGTCCCGCCGGCGCTGGCCTGCCGCTCTGACTGACACCGGATCCATGGGGCGTATGTACACGTGTCCAAAAGACGCAGGCGGGAGGAAGACATGAGACACAGACGGTGTGGCATGAAATATTTACACCACTGGTAATAAAAGAGACTGAGGGAAACCACATGAAGTGCGCGTGTGTGTGTGTGTGTGTGTGTGTGTCTGTGTGCGCGCGCACAGCCGGGCTCCTGGTCATCCACAATGCTTGGGATGACTAATTGTCCCGCAAACAGGATGAGAGGGGCGGAGCCTTCCGTGGGGGGCCTGTTGAGTTACAACCAATCCCCCTCAGTGGGCTTGTCTCACTCCCTCTCTGCGCTACAGTAGCATCAGGAAAGACAAAATGAGGAATGGACCGGGAGGGGGGGGGGGGGTACAGCTTACTGAGAGCCCCTTACACTGGGCCTCAACAGACAGACACAGAAAGAGCGAGCGAGAGGGAGACAGAAGCCGAGTCTCATTTGCGAAATGTTTCCTCCTCGCTCCGTGGCAATTCCCTGAAATATGCAGAAACGTTCACGCCCCCTTCTTGCAGAATAATATGAAAATGAGGACGGTGGCAAGATGACGTCGTTTCCTACTTTTCAAGTGCGTGCAAACAGCGAGCCAGCCGCCTCTCCCCAGAGTCTGAAAACGAAGTGCCCAAATCAACAAGATGTATCCTGCTTCTCTAATTCATGTATACAAACAACCAACGGCAAAACAACAATTTGTGTTCTCTTTCGTTTCACGTGCTGGAACTTTTCCTCAGCAACTCTCTGACAATTTGATTTACGTGCTCTCCAAGTGATGACACATCTGTGTGTCAGAACGCAACACAAACTTATCATTATGTGTGTTATAAAAGAGCTACCGCTGTTTGTTTGTTTTTTTACTCTGGCTCTCAGGCTCTCTGGAAGTGCATGTCACATGTCTGGTGAATGCAAGTCATCGCTGCGACGCAAAGAATCACACAGGCCGAGCAGTCAGTCACTCCCTGGGATCGCCCACCGAGCAAGTCCAAAGACCACTTCTCACACACACACACACACACACACACACACACACTTGCAAGTTTAATGAGTGGCTGCACTAATGAGCAAGCTGTGCTTTTAGTGTGGCAGTAAAACACATTCAACCTAAGTCTCACATCAGTCTAATTAAAAAGCCTCGCTTTAAATCAATGGAAACAGTCTATTTATCCACACAGAAGGCAGTGATGGTTATAATAGACTTTTGGCTGCTCGAGGAAATATCTTTAGCCTGGAGTTTGGTAGTCTGATTCCAATTAAGGCAAATCAAAGTCCATGAATGAGCTGCGCATTTTCGCAAACACAGGCCGACTTTGATGGCTTCTTGCTGAAGAGCTGTGTTTGTGCGATATGAGAAAATTCAAGGCTTTCTGCTGTTTTTGGGGTTTGGGGGGTTTTTTACGATATAATTTAAGACTTTTTCCCACAACTGTCATGTCATATAGCACAAGCTGCACGTCTCTCTCTGGGAAACAAAGGTAACAAAGACACTTTGCTGACTTTTACAGAACCTTCCAAATATGTATATACAGTATATATCATTGTACCACTAGGGGGGTAGCAAGAACACATCCAAAACAGACATTTCAGCCAATTTAAATAACTAAGAGGAAAAAAAAAACTCTTAATATTTCAGCTTCATCAGTATTCAAAGCATAAAATGCGATGCCAATAATGAAGTTCCCAAAGCGCACTGTGCCTGGGAACAATGCAACGTGGGGCTTGTGTGCACGACTCCTCCGGTCTTTGCCTAACGCTTGAGGAGCAGGCATTTCATCTGTATTTCCAGACCTGGCCATAAGCCAGGCTTTTGTTTGGCTGCTTCAGTTTATTCATTTAGGACACATACAGCGCGTCGCTTTCGCTTGAACGCCGACTGAGATTTGCTGTCTGAGTTCCCTCTGCAAAGTCAGACTGATGGAGACTTTAGTCTCTCGTTAAGCATTTAAGCTGCTCTCTCTGGCCACGTTAAGCCCTGCTAAAAGAAAAGTGGGTCTATGTTTCATCTTCACTCAGTCTGACAGGTAAACCGAACGCTCGTGAACATTATACGACCACGGTATTGTGTATGAGTTACAAAAAGTCAATAAGTTATAAAGAAATAGATCACACGACTATCTTCTCGTCCTCAAAAATAGCTTTTTCGTTGTTTTTACCCGCACGTAGTAGTAAGCAATGCGTACCTACTGCCAGAAGGTGGCGGTAATGCGCCTTACAGCTTGGACAACAACAAAAGAAGAACATGATGCTACCTGTGCGGACTGTGAGATTAAATGCCTAATATGAACAGCTGAAGGGCCTGAAGCTCGGTCACCATGGCAGATATTCAGCAGCCAACTCACTTTGTATAGATTTGGCAGGACTGATTACAGAATGGCGTAGGGAAATGTGAAATCCAAGGATATTAATGTTTCAACAGCCCTTGGCAGTTTGCATGGATTAAGTGTGTTAAATGTAACGTACAAAGCATAAACACTCCACGCTGGCTCATCCCATGTTCAACCCATTCAAAACTGCGTGGAATAAACCTGGTTCTTGAGGAAGCACTCCAACCAGCCAATCAAGCAGCCTGTGAATGTCAATAAGACAAGCCATGTGCGGGCAACAACACGGGGGCAGTGCGCTGCATCTTGATTGGGATGCCATTATCTAAACAGCCTTTCCTTTCTAATGGCCAGCACAATTTTGCTCTGTGGGAATTGAACTTCTAATACCATCGGCGTTGGTGAACTGCTGCGCTCCCCTCGACCGCAACTCGCTGAACGAACCCTGCGATCTCCGCGGTCCGTGCCACTGTTTACCACCATCGAGTCGCTCAGTTGCTGAACCTGGAGAACTTGCAATTCTGTGAGCATGACTTGTATGGTATCCAGTGACCTTAAACTGTGAGGTGAGCCGCTATTGACGTTTATCTCGCCAAGACCCTTAGGGGCTTCAAACAAGACCTAATCACACCAGCCACAACACCAGAGCCTCTACTACATTTAGGTTGTAGCTACACGACTACTTCTCATAAGGAATCCATTAGCAGCCCACATTTAGCACATTCACATTAAGGGGGGAGGAGGGGAGAGGGAGGCTGTGGCTGCAGGAATAAAGGAATAATAAAAAAAAAAAAAGTGGAGTAATCCATTACATGTGAATGTCATAAAGCGCACAAATGTCTGGGGCTTCTTCCCTCTCTGTTGCCGGGTAATTCCATACAACAGTATTTCAACCTCTGGCCAGTTCATGAAAGCTTTTACGTTTTGCTATTGCAAGCACCTGGTGTCTGGTAGGTCTTTCCTGGGGGGAAAAAACCACACAGGGGGTGACGGGTTTTGTTTGAAATAAGCAGAAGAGAAACTGGTCAGTACAAACAGCATGGTTACGCACACACACACACAAACAAAGGGAAAATTCAAGAGAAAACACAACAGAGCACTGAGCTGTTTGAATGCCTACTTCCAATTTATCTCTATGTGTCTGTACCTAGTGCCAGGCATGGGTCACACTCTCTTTTTCAAAAGGTAGAAAAGTGAAAATCACTGATAGACAACTGCTAGGAAATTTCAATCTGGGGCTACAAAAAAAGAAAAAAAAACTACAAAAAAAACCTTGATCGGGAAATCCCTACACATCACCGGTTATTTTAAAACATCCTTCAGCTGAGCCTGAGCGTCTATGCGTGACAACGCATTGTTACCAGGGATCATCTAAATCTGAGACGATCAGTGAAGATTAAACTGGAATCAGCTTCCAAACATTCGCCTGAACTTTGAACAAGACCGAGCCAAGCCGGCGTCACAGACCTGCCAAGTATAAACAAATCACTGACTGACAGTAACATAGCATCGAGCAGCAGCCCGTTGTTGTTGAACCTACAGTAGCTGACAAACAAAAGGGTCATCATCCTGTCCAAACCTGGCACACGTCCTCCACTACACCACAGTCCAATCTGCATCTCAGTGAAATGTTCTACACACTCCACCCCCCCCCACCCCCCCCACGAGAAAAATCCTACACCTTGTACTGTAACATTTAAGGTGCCCAATATGACCATATCTACCATATCTGCTATGTCACTTTGTTACCATTAAAAGGCCGATGACGCTGTTTCGCTCTCCCTGTGATGCATTCACTGTGTATATCACTGACAATGACTGTTTCATGGTTATATTGGATTGTTCTATTGTTTTTGCATCACATTAGGAAGGAATTGGAAAACAAAAACACATTTTTTTCCCCTTCCAATGGTCTCAGTTTGATTCTCCGGTTTCAATTCTGAAATCGTTTACTAGTAAACTGAACTTCTTTTTTTTTTTACTTTTTGGATTGTTGCTCGGAGAAATAAACATTTTATATATAACCAAACAAATCAATAATTAAAAAAAGAGTACTGGCTCAATCCATATTGAAAATAATTGTTGAAATTATCAACACATCCTGCCACTCTTCTTACTCTGTCGGTTTTGATAAAACAACACTTAACAAAACCTAAACTGCAGTGGCCCACCTTAACAACACGTCTTATTTTAAATGTCTGCTTCTAAGATTACTTCTAAACACAGAGGATGAAAGAGACAGTCTCGACAGTCTAACAATTGTGTCTGCGGTGCAATGAAACTCCACTGCAAGAATCCCTTTAAAAGCAAATAAGAAGCAGCGCTGACTTTAAGCCCTGCGAAGTGAACAAAGACGCTGGAAAAATTTAACTCACAGAAACTAAGTGCGCGAGCGTTCAGGCCTGCTGGCGCAAACGTACGAACGCTTGTGCTGCACAAACGCACACAAGCGCTCCATATCGCTGGGAATTCGCTTATGTTTCAAAATAGTGTGCTGCACCTTGAGGCCCCCATGCATCTGTTATCATTTTACAACCTGCCTGTAACTCAGCAGAATACAAACCGCTTGAGCACAATGTGCTCCACTAAGCACCTCATTACAGAAAAGGGCCCTTTATATCCCACTGAGGTAATGGGTGGGTGGAGGGAACCTTTAGATGAAGGAATCAACACAGCCAAGTGACACAGTGATTGTCCCTTTCATTACAAGACCTCTCAACTTCCAGCTCTTTCCAGACTCATGCAACCGCGATAAGCTGTATACTGACAACTGTATACGCCTGTTAGCTGGCAACATGAAACCACGGGCTCTTGGAAATACAAGGTTCTGGCCCCAGCAGTAGTGGGAGGTATGTGGTCAGTGAATCCTGTTATTGCAGGTTGTAGCATGTGTGTTTACTCACAGCGTAGGAGAGCGGCAACCCTGCGAAAATCACAATGTGCCTAAAACAAGAGGAAAACCAGCTTGCATGCAAATACTGTAACAAAACCGCCATGCGGCAAAATGACACGTGTTCTGGAAAGAATAAAACCATTAGCATTCTATTCTCAAGGCTGTCATCGCATCACACCTACTGAAGGTGCATTGTCTGTCATCACATTCAATGGAGTCAACACTACAAACTACAAAAAAAGAGAGGCTGGAACAGACCCTGTAATTCCAGTGCAACACTACAAAACCCAGCAGTACAGCTCCAGGGTTTTTACATACTATGCTGGAGGAACAAGTCCAAATAGAAAATACAGATTGGGGGGGAAATATTTTTTTCTTTTTAATTCTAACAGGCAAACTCCACAAACAGCTATGCAGTTTAGTCCAGAGTATGAGCAATAAAAGAGCAAATAACACTCGGGCAGACTGATGGGTGCCGTTATCTGGTCCTGCACATGTAGGACACGCTATAGAACAGCATAAATACACTTTTCAACACACTGCCTGTCCAGATGTGCCCGTGAGTCACACCACATCCACTCAGCTCCATGCTAATCTGTCCCTTTGTCCTCCCCGCCGAAGAGGAGCAGCCTCCTCCACATCAGCCACACACAACCTCCGGGGAGGGATGGCAGGCAACGCCGCCGTGCGCCGAGAACGACCACATCACAACGCACCCATCCTGCCAGTCCGTCGACACAATGCACGTTAATGCCATCAGTTTCGGTTTGTTTCCCTGTCGGCGGTTTTTTTGTGTGTCCTTTAAATATTTATTTATGGAGGGAGGGGTGGTTTGCAGAAGAGTTGCGCACTGGCCCTGCTGCAGGCGGGCAGACATACACATGTGGAATGTGGAGGGAAGCACCCGCCTATAACAATAACAGCACGCACAAAACACAACCCGGGACAAGGCCGGCGTGGAAGTTCGCTCGAATGCGAAACGCACTCGCAAAGCAGTGTGAAATGCAGCGAGGCCTCGGCGCACGTAAACACGGCGTGGCGAGGAAACAAAGACAAGAGCTGCGAGATGCATCTTTTTTTCCCCCTAAATTGTATTTTTTTATTTATTTATTTATTTCGCTAACGTGCAGCGGGCTAGCTCGTAACGTGCACGCTAACCCGGTCCGCGGTGCGTTTGTGTCACACAAAAGCCAGCGAGTGGTTTCTCTCTTACCTGATGTGGCATATCAACCTTCACTTTGTGGAGTAGCAGAGAAGGGGGGGCCCAAATGTTGGAGCCAGGTCGCCGAATTTTCCGAGCCGGTGGAGTTGAAGGCGGGTTTTTTTTAACTATTTCCCCACGCCGAAAAACTTTTTTCCCCCTCGGTATAAAACAAAACTGTCAACAGAGAGAGAGGGAGAGAGGAGGGGTGAATTAGGCAGGGCTATCTAACGGTCAGTCAAGGGGCTGGGAGTTGGGGAACGTTAGAGCCCCGATGACGTCCCGTTATTTCTTGCAGGGACACACTATCACGGCGAACGTCACTCAGTAAATCTGCCAATTCAATAGTTGCCTTGCTCGAGCAGAGGTAAACGCCACCGTGAATGAGGCTCCGGACCTTTCGCGCATCATTTGGGGTCTTCTGGAAACATTCGGCTGGCGAGTCACACGTGATGCAACGTTTCATGCACACAGGTTTTAAGTTTTATAATTCTTCACGCCGCCAACTGTCCCCTCCACTCCATGTTTTGTTTAGGAAAACGTGGAGGGTGGAGGGGGTGAACCATAACGTTAAAGTTAACACGTTTAGTGACAGAAGAGCTTGCGGCTGTACGATCTCTGTCAGTTTGAAAAACGTGTACTCGTCATGTATGTTACACCTCAAGACATGTCGTGTGGTTTCTTCATATGGCAGCACGCCGCATTCAACTGCCACATTTTTTTTAAAGGAGTTTCGGCGTCACCTCTCTCCTCCACACATGAGCGGACAGACCCGTGGCGGGGCTCGGACACAAGCTAGCAAAAAAAAAGAAACGCCAGCAGGACCAGCAGTTACAATACGAAAATGTCCTTTAATTTTCCATACACCGTGGATATTATTGTCTTACAGTAGCGGGGCTGCTGTGAAATGGCCTCTCTACAATGACATTACGCGCAGGCTGACTGGGTACATTGTTTGAGTCAGCGGCATGTCAAAATACTGCAGCCCGCTACAGAGCGTGAACAACAGCTAACGCTACGTTTCAGGCAGCTCACTTTGCTGGCCTAAAAAGCGTGTGTGCCTCTCGGCCTGAAAGCACTTCTCAGCAAGAGCGAAGCGAGAAAGAGCAACAACAACAAAAAAAAACTACAGTGCGGTTACGGTGCCACTAACACCTCTCATTACACGCGACACTCCCAAAAGGTACAGGAAAGTGCGATAAGAACTCACATTAATCCACGAGAACAGCGACGTATGCGACTCTCTTGTTAGTCCAGTTTTTTAGATCTGTATCAACATAGATGGACCGCACTTCTCCATAATCCCGCCCCCACGGTTTAGCAGTCAGGCATATCTATACATATATATAATCCCCCCGAGTGTCCAATCACAGCTCTCCACTCCGGAATAGTGTCTGCGCCCATTGGTCGAGGGGCTCATCAGTCTCGTGCTGAGTCTCCAGCTGTCTCCCTACCATATAGGGGTGTGTCGTGACGTAGCAGACAGCCCGATGGGTAGTAAACAGTTTGACCAAAATTAACAGTTACGTTAATAACAGAAATTAGAAGTACATGATTAAATGTGAAACAAATTATAAGAGGTATGTTCCGGAGCTTGCAATGTTGAAGTGTGCTTGCCTTCATTCATAGAGACAAGAGGGATGGTGAGAAATGTCACTACAATTACCAAAAAACCTGTTACGTTTACGTATTCAAACGTGTTTTGGCAAATGCTACATTTTGAACGTAAACGTTATTTTTCGTCATGAATTATTTATGATTTACTTATACATAATATATGAAAGTTCCACTGTCCTCCTCTCTCCCCCTGATCTGTTTGTCCTGGAAACCAGTGGTAACTGATAGTTTAAACATGCCCAAGACCTACTAGACAACTGGTCTGCATCCATAGTGTGTATATATATATATATATATATATATATATGGCGACATAGGGCAGCTCATTTGTCTTCTTGGTGGAAGAATTCAGAGGGAATGTTGGGGCTCTCTGGTGCTATACTGTGTCCCCTCAGGGAGGTTGTATTATTGCACTCACCAATCACCACATTACCCAATCTTTAATTAGTAGTGTTTCTCTTCTTAAAACCACCTCTTGTCATTTCCAAGGATGGACCCAGTGCACAGCGCCATCCCCGGAAGAGCTGGATTTGGGTGTCTTTTTTTATCAGAGGCGCACCAACTGGACTTTAGGCTGTTTCAAGGATTCAACCTATGACCTTTCTGTACAAGAAGGTCCATGTCATCCATCATTTGCCATATATTTCAGGCAATGACACAAATGAGGCAGGCAACATTAGCCCCTTTCTGACAGATGGGAAAAAGACAACTTGAAGCCTGCTTATTGGTGGCTAGGAGCTTTGTGAAAGGATTAGTTGTTGTTTTTTTAAATCTCGCTTTATGTGCGATAAGGAGGATTAAAAAAAGACACCCTTCTCATTCATTACGTGATCTGTAGCACGCTGTTATTACATTTTAAAAAACAACAGTGTCGTCATGTCAAGTTCAGCTCTTTCTAAAGGCAGTGCCAGTGAGATCACAACTTAAACTGTTGCATGTCTAAGAATATGTTTTTGACTGGATGGGGCTGTATGCATCACAGATGTTGTTACAGTTAAGATTATCACAGTGGGCTGCAGCAAACATCTTCTCTGGCAAACAGCTGTAATGTTGTGATCCAACTTCCTTCAAAGTGCTGTGTATTACTATACATTACACTGTTATACAGTCCTTTGCTCTGTGCTCTGCTGCACTTGACAGTACCCTACTACAGCCCTTTATGACTGCCATGTTATACATAACTTGCTATAAAACACAATTCTGAAAGGTTTTAGATTGTTTAAGGGTCTGTTTGCCCAAATCATAGCAAACATATTTTTTATTAGCTTCCCATTCCCATTCCTTTTAACTCATCTCCCCTGAAATTTGTTGGCAGAAGAGGCAGGTAACTAAAATGTTCTGCATGGCAAGTGGGAAATGACAAATGTGTGTATGACAGAGATTTGAGTGAAACAACCTTTCCTCTTCATTTTTTTCCTTCTGTCCTCCACTACTTCAATTACAGGAGTTTTGTCAGGGCTCAAACATTAACTTCCTTTTAGCCAATTGAACTGCTGCAACAATCATGATGTTAATCTTTTAAGAGTGACCGCTAAGTGCCTCAATGTAAATGTCAAACCTTAACGGATGTGTGTAAATATGTTATTATCACATAAATTGGTAAATAAGTGGTTATGACTAAGAGCAATTATAGCTTCAAAGAACCTTTGTAACTCCAATAAATGCAGAAATCCCTTTACAAAACAGAGTGGCTCTTAGCAGCCCACCCTGCCTGTCCCCACAGAATTCTCCATTTTTTTCGGAGTATTTTTCAGTCTAGTGTAATACAATTCAAAACGCTGGCTTCAGTGCTAATCAGCGTCAAGAACTCTAAAATTGAGCAACACATCAGTTTTGACTGTCTTAGTCATTACAGACTGGATATGAAAAAGGAAACCGTACCTGTGTGTGAACATCTATACAATCTATACTGCATACTTGACATTCACGTTAGTGTGTAAGTGCGCATGATCTTTTTCCTTGCGGCCTGCCTGTGTGTGCATGTGCCGGAATCTAGGCCATCCCTTGTGGCTTTGTGTCTGAGAGGCGGATCAGTCTATATGAGGGGCAGCCAGGCATATGGGCGTGTTTGTGTGGGGGGCATGCGCACACAGGATTTTCGTCCAGCACTGTTTTTGTGTGTGTGTGTGTGTGTGTATGAGAGAAAGAAAGAGAGAGAGAGAGAGAGAGCATACATACGTATACAGTATGAAGTGCTCGGGGTGTTTCCACTGTGCACACTGCAGCAGAACAGGAACAGGAGACACTCACTTAAAGTGTATAAACACAGACACACGCTTTCTCTGTAGCGCTCTCTCTCTTCCTCACTATCTTCCTCCCGAGAACTTGGAATCCCTCCATCTCACTTCAACACCCCCACTCCCCACCTCCAAACCAACACACACACACACACACACACACGGCACATACACACCACTTTCTCTCCCACTCGGAGGGTGAGTCTAGGAAACAGCTGGAAAAGCAAATAGTCACAAGCAGGCCGAGCCCTGGCCCACTGGCTCTCACAAATGACTGGACCTTTACTTGGATGAATGCAGTCCTCACACTGGTTTTTCAGCTGCAGTCGAGAAAGCACAAGGAACAGTGCAATTGCACAAACCTAAAGGAATGCTGCAGCAGTTGGCAAACGCACTCTTTGATCCACTTTGCAGCGTGCGGCAAGACGATTGGTAGCGGTGTCACGCTCGTGCCGCGAGTTTCTCAGGGATATTTTGGCAGCCGAGGCCACACAGAGGATCGCACAGTCCCTGGGAGGCTGCTGTCTCCGTAACGACCGAGCCTTTCCTCTGCCCCCATTTTAAACGTGTATGCTCAGCTCGGCCCTGCCTTGTCCTCCAAATCCTCAACGATGTCATCATCAGCTTCCAACATCAATAAACTCGACCCATACTCACAACAAAGTTGCCGCATTCTTTCCGATCAGACATGGGGGAATTTGATAGCTGAGCAAAACTGGAACACGGGATCAGTAAGTCACAAAGTACTGTACCTACAGTGAGCCCTGTTTTCAGCTGACGAAGCCCCTTTGATTAAAAAACATATACATTTTGTAACAGATCGCATTCATATGAAACTGGACCCTGTAACAAACTGTGGACTGCATGATTCTACCCCTTTTGCTGTTTTTGGAAAAACAGTTAAAAAGTAGGTTATATGTAAAACTTGAGTGTGACCTCAAAAATGTGAGACTATACAGGGCAAAATAATGATCTGCTTGATATGTCAGATTTTCAGTATGTCTACACAGCATAACATCCAAAATTCTTTGAAGACAGCCTCCTACTTAGCTCAATAATTCTGCCCTATATGTGTTCCTGCGAGAGGGAATACATCAAAAAGGAGAGCACATTTCTTGGACAGGATTCAAGAATGTGGATACATTAGGGATGTAAGTCACAGACAGTGTACAAGAGAGCACCTTACAAAAACAGAGGCACCCCACTCCAACCTGTCATCTCGTCTTTCAAACACCGGCATGCCGCTGCGCAGACCGTCACTGCGCTTTGATGCACTGCATTATAACCCCAAAGGAGAACTGAACTCGTGTGCGGCAGACGTTACCTGTTCACCTCCAACACTGCGCCCCCGTCGCAGCAGCCCGCTGTGTCTGAATCCTTGCGAGCTGCATGAAACTACAACGTGCGACAAAACTAAAACCTTTGACCGCCAGGATCCCGCTGACTCTGCAGTCCACTTCATGGAACAAAAACACAAAGCCAAAGATTTGAGCCACAGAAAATACAAAAATGTCCTTGGCTAACTTGACCCGTTGTGCGTCATCCCAATTTGTTTTGCACATGTTTGTATCTTAATTATTCAGTGGGTGTTTGCACACAGTTTATTCATATTCTTGTTTTTTCCCCTTGATTTTCCATTAGGGTTGTTATTCTGATGATTAAATGCAAAACTCAAAGTGCTGATGTCATCATTATCTGTTTCCTGTTGGTGGGAACATATAGTACGTGTCTGACATTTCCTGAGGAAGTGATGCAGCTGAAAATGCATCACCTGTAAACACACTAACCCGTGCGGTCACCATGCATCCGAAGTTCATTCTACTTCTGCAGTCTCTGAGAAATCAAAAATTCTTTGCTGTCATATTCAAGTGGATTCCACTTTTCTTTTTGCTGGAATAAAATGAGAATATTTCATAAAACAAAATAGAATCCAAGTAAATACCAAACAATGTCTTGATTTTATAGCCACTCGGCCCAGGGGGAAATATATTTGATGGATTATTTCCACTCATTTGAGCTCTTCAGGAAGCGTTTAATGTGAAGTGGGTTGGAGAGAGGATACACACCCAGCCCCGACACTTTCAGCCAGACTGAGCGCAGCCCACAGCACGCAGCTACGCTGTCATAAATCAGCGCTATCATAACACACCACCTGTGTACAATGAGTGTCAGCCAAAACAGCTTCACACAGTGTCCTAAAAGGAGAAAACAGACAGAAGAAAAAAAGAGATATTTTCAGAATAAAGGCATATTTGTGTTCCGTCACTGATGACACTGTGCTGCTATAATACGCCACTGTACTGCACACGCACTACTACTGTTGGTATGAAGGAACTGATGCAACATTATAAGCCAGATTATACATATTTTCACATCCACCCCATATCATCTCACTATAGATTTACATTAGCTTTGCTTTGATAGGTGCGGCATAACAGAAGACCATCTTTCAAAACCATCTGCAGCTGCAAACTCACAGTTACAGTCTGTATTCCATTACAGTTCAGTGGTCCAAGTAGGTGGGTGAGAACATATACCTATCAGTTGTTTTCCCCTTTTCCTCTTCAACTGATGTGGTTCACATGATCTAAATTCAGAATTTCTCTTTAGGACAATCCCAAAAAATGTGGGGAAAGTCTAAACCACATCCTCTCCAACAGAGAGGATTAGTTTTATTGTCACGGTTTGCTATTACTGGTGGAACTGAAAAAAGAAATTCTCATTCTCAGCTTCTTCCAAATTCTTTCCAAGTTGGGCTACTTAAGCACTTATGTCAATCCATCCAGGCCCTTTCCCACTCCTCATCTTCAATTACGGGATTGGCTTTCAGTTCCCATTTACTTTTCACATCTAATGTATTATCTGTTAAATCCAGCCAAATCCTACTGTATAAACAAGATACTTTCCCCTGGTGTGTTTGTTTCTCCACCGTCTCTATCCAGTCCAAAGTATATGTTATATGTTGCCACTTCTTATGTAATATGCCGCTTTAAATCCAGGGCTGAAAGGATGGTTTACTCCTTTCCTTGAGTAAAAGCAGTGACACAGCGATGTAAAATATTCCATTACAAGCAAAAGTCCTTCATTCAAAGCCCTACTTCAGTGAAGGTACGGTGAAATGTCAGTGATGGCAATATCAGTAAAATGTACTTTTAGTACTGCTTTTTACAGTATACCTATTTTAACATCCTGGTTGCCTGACAGTTTCCCCGTTGATTTCAAATTTCGTATACACATCTATAAAGCATTTGGCCTTGCACAAGCCTTCTTGTCTCACATGTCTTCCAGTGTATGCATCATATGCTCTTATTGTATCCACTTTTATTTCATTTTACTTTATGTGTTAGTTTTATTAGTTTGGGTTATTATTATTAGTAGTAACAGAACATATATTTTAAGTTAATAATTTTACACCATTTTTATTTTTCATATCCATTAGTCCTAAATTGTTTTACCATTTACATTTGATCATTTGCTTGTCTGTCATCTGTGGAGCACTTTGAAATGCACCAAACCGCATGAAAGGTGCTTAAAAAATAATGATTGAAAGATTGATGTTCTGCAGAAAAAATGTTCTGTTACTGATTGTTACTGATGAAAATTACTTCATGTCATATTATGACATTTGCCAGATGAATGAATGCATGGATGCATTTGTGGGTAGTTTCAACAGAACTGCATGGTTTTAACTACATTTTATGAAATTAGTTAGATTCATCACGTAGTCCAGCCTGAGGGTTACGCCCCTCCAACAGGTCACAAAATGAAACCCGACTGGTGTGTGAGATGATTAATGGGAAAGAGAAGAAGGAAAAAAAACTCTGCAATGTGAACTTAAATGAAACCATCTGAGATGTTTGTAGAGGAAATCGTTCTTTGGTTTAATTGCTAACAACACACGGATTTGTGCAACATGTGACAAAGAGCCCAACTGTTTTCTGAAGGGTCACAGGCCAGAAAGACTGGGAATCCCTTAATCTACAATGTGAGAATACATTGTGTTGTGTAAACTAAGATACTAATATAATTATTTTGTATGCAACATCTGAATTTGAAAAAAAATATCTAAGTCTGATCCAGATAAATGTAGTAAAGTTTAATATTTCCTCTTTGGTTTAGTGGAGTCAAAGTATAAAGTGTCAAGTATCAAATGGAAATGGTAATGTTCAAGAATCTTTCATTTGTCCTTAGTTACAGTCCTTAAATAAATCAAGTTGGTTACCTTCCACCACAGCTTCCATCAGACTTAGATTCATTTTAGTAGGCATGAGAATATTTTATTATTTGTTTTTTTATTTGTTTATTCAAATCAAGTAGTTCAATATCAGCACCAAGTATCAAATTTTAGCTGATTTAATCCCAAAAAATAGCTATCTGCCTTTGAAATTCATCCCAATGGAATGACTGACTGCACCAGTGAATAAAATATACTGTATGTAATGAGACATATGCACTGTAGTTCATGTAAATTATAAAAAAAAAAAAAAAATTCAAGTACACCAGCAGTTTTCTGCACATAATAAACTTATTAGGAACGCATTTTAAAGAAAAAGGTTGTGAAATTCCCCAAAGTTAAAAGCTGTCATCACTAAATTCAGCCTGGGCTGCTTCAACCGTAACACAGAGAGCTGACGTACAAGTATGTTTCTGTTCTGGCCATCATAGCCTCCAATCCTTATTGATTCTGCACCTGAAACGTGGAGGCAAATGTAAGCGAAGAGTTTCTGGGTGGGGAGAGTTGACAGAGAGGGCAAAAGGAAAAAGAGAGAGAGGGAGAGGCCACGCGCTGCAGATGGATGAGACAATAGACTGCCGCGTCATCGTTCAACAACCCTGATCAATGTCAAACTGTTGCACAACACCAAACCCCCTCTGCTTTTGTCCTCCGTTCTTGCTTCACTTTTTGCTTCCCTGCATACTTTCTCAGTTTCTCGCTCTGCTCAGTCTACAAGGCAAAATGGATTTTTGAAGCAGCAAAAACAAAAAAACCCCAAAAAATCTCTACAATGTGGGTGGTAATAACAACAAAATTATGCAGAAATCTTGTATTAAATTAAATTTAAATTGTTTCCAGTTGTCCCTCATGTCTTGATCCTGCAACAGAATATTTGACTCTCTTTTTCTTATTTAGGTGAAGACTTAAAGGGAAATGACAAAGCAAGGTCCCCCCGCTTCTCTGGACTTGCTGTTTTCATTTCTGCCACCACCCCCCATCCCCCATCCCCCGTGACCTCTGCCCCAGTGGGATTCATCATGAGTGACCGAAGAAGAGGAAGCTCAAATTAGAGCTTCAAATTAATCTGTCAGTGTCTGGAAACACTGGGGAATCTCCCCTCCCACAACAAACAGATCTGAGTTGTGCGACTCCTGGAGACACAGTTGCAATTCCGGTCTGAGCTGAGTATGTGCTTTCTGCACGTTGACATCTCCATCTTCCTCCGCCTTTGTTCACTGCATATCCTCTGAAAACGTCCATGTTTCATATAGCAGTGCAATGCAATGCTCCACCAGCGCTGCGTCAGAACCCAAACTGGATCCTCACATGACAGGAGTACCAGCATTAGGGGCCCAGGTCCACAGACGGCACAAATTGTCACTTTCTCATGAGGATCCCCGGCCAGAGCCAGCTCAGCAACTGCTGCTACAATATAAACTTCATGTATAAAAGATGAGGATCGGCTTTTTATAACACAGACCAAACAGAGCAGCCCGACAGGGTAAGACTTTTTTTCTGAATGCATTTCTTGGCCCTTATTTTGGATTTTTTTTGTGGCATTTTTGTCCCTTTTTGATTCAATTTCAGTGAACTATGAAATCATACGCTCTCACTCCATACTGGCAATTTCCTACCACAAAGATTTCTCTTTTTATGTAGTGTACCACACATCCCACACTTGTTCCCCACAGCTGGAAACTGGCAGCAGGTTCCGAAGAACAGAGCTGTGCCCGTTCTCCCTTCGGCCGGTCCATCTTCACCCTACCATTGTTGGTTATTTTATTTTTTTGTTGACATAGCGGCTTAGGTTGGTTGGCATTTCCTTCCACACTGCAGGCTGTGTGCTGTCAACATTTTCTCCCTCCTAATTCTGCGTACTTCTCGTTTTTCCATCTGTTTTCTTGCCTGAAATGCACTGAGAAGTTGTCACATTTGAGCATCCTCTCCCCTTCATGTGAAATTTCCATTGACTTGTTTGCGCAGTTTGTCTTTCAAGGACTTTGTTTTTCTCATCTTGACTTCTTATTTTCCATTTTATCTGATTTTGCCAGAAAGTAAACACATAACATGACACATCCCCATTTGCTAAGACGCAGTCCGACACATGCAAATCTATGTCTTGATCGCTGTGCAGACCACGTTCTCCTTGCTGTTAGCAACTGAGTGTCAGCGCAGACATATGGAGGCTTCAGTGTGCAATTTTCCCCCTTGTTTTGTCATGCATAGCTCTGTCTTCTAGCATGAACATTAGTCCATTCATGAGCAGACGCATGTGACACAGATCACAACATCCTGAAGCACATGCTAAGCTCCAGGGGTTAAAGGGAGCACGGATCATGTGACTGCAGGATCATACACCAGGGTAAGAAAGCAGGAGACATGAGATGGGTTATTATTGCATGTGGCATTTATGATATTTTATTACTTCATATTTATTGGTCGCTAACATGTGTTTAAATGAAGTTAAAATTGTAATGTATAGTAGTAACTTAGCTTTCCATTAAGCCTGTATTGAACTGTAGTGATCCAAATTGATCTTAATTGAATAGAATCTAAGTGAACCAAAATGAATTAAATTGTGCTGAACGGTTGTGTAGAGATTCCACACTGATTACACATGCTTTGAGGCGGCTTTGCTTGCCGCATTACGCACAGCAGTACCGTAAAAAAAGAAAAGATTCTTACATAATCAGAAATTCTTATTATTATAGCTGAGAGCTCTGAGAATCAGCTTCTCACTAAAAACCCTGGGTTAACTTTACACAGTACCGATGGATTGTTTTGACTAAATGTGTACATTACTGTTGGCTCCTTACATGAAGCAAGCTCAAGTTTCACATGAAAATATGAAAATAGTTGCTAATTAGTTATGCGAAACAAAGCGCATATGGAATTAAAAATGGCAACGAAAGGATACACAGTTACTTTAACATGAGTAGATGATAATACAATTTAGTTTGGGTAAATAACCCATGAGAATATAGTCCTGGAGGAAGTTCTCTGGTTCATTCTCTGGTTCCAGCTTTTCTAATTTTTTGTCTGTATCAGATAACTGTAAGATGAAAATCTCAGGGTTTTGGACATACACAAACAGTTTGAAGACGTCACCTTGGTCTCTTGGAAATGTCCAGTATTTTTCACTTAATTTAAATTATCCATAATAATTGTATTATGTAAAAATGATGTACAATTAAAAGAATGCAGCCATATTTGTTATTTGGGCTCATCCACCTCTGCGTGTGTGCATGCAGATGGCTGTTGCATGGATGAATAGATGCATGGGTGGGTGGATGGATGGATGGATGAATGGATGGGTGGGTGGATGGATGGGTGGGTGAATGTGTTAATGGGTGGATGGATGGATGAATGATTGTTTTATGTAGGATGTTTGAATGTGGCTGTACATTGCTGGGATCTCCCTAAAGGTTGTCCCAGCAGTGCTGATGTTATTTCGTCTGTCATTGTGTGCATACCCACTTAAGTGCAAGCATTTTGAGATGTTTCACTCTCCTCCCAAGACAACAGGTGCAAACCTGTACAAGCTCAGCTGCTTTCTACATTAACCTTCAAAATTTCCCCAGAGGGCTGAAGAGAGAGTGGGAAACTTTAAAAGAGGAAGGGACGACTTGAAACGACGAAAACGTGTTTTTTTTTCCAGATGCGTGCCGGAGCCAAACAGAAAACTATGTATCCATATATGCATTCCCTGAGGCCAAGTAAGCATATACAGACTGTTTGTATCCATATATTTACATCTTACAATAATCTGTGTGTTTAGATCTCATTTTCAGAAGAAAAAAAAGAAGAAGAAGAAAAACATAAACTGGCAACCCTGACCGTAATGCCTCGGAGCCAGGGTTATACATAGAAAATTACACACTGCTGTGCCAACTCCTCCTGACTCAGGCCTGCATACAAAGAGACACACACAAACAGAGTCATGCTCCGCGCAGATTACAGATACACAAGTACATAACATATACAGTCCCACAGACATACACACCAAAACATGATGCTCAGACAATCAGCACAGGCGGCACTTTGCCCCTTTACATCTCGGCTTCATATTTACATCCCTGATGAAGTTCTGCTGCTGCCATGCAACCATCCAACTGCTATGTAACGAAAGACGACTCGATTTTAATTTTTTAAACAGTGGGTTTTAAAAACCTGGGCGGCTGAAAAAAAAAGAGGAGAAGCAGTATTGCTGGAGTTATTCAGGCAATAAGCTCCTTGACATGCTCAAGTTAAATCTTTCATGTGAGAGGGGGAAAGGGAGTTGCGTGTATGTGTGTGCGTGTGCATCTGTATGTATGTGTGTGTGTGTGAGCGTGCGTGTGTGAGTGACAGGGAGGGCAGAAAGAAACAAGCTCGGTCAATCTGGTAATAAATGTTTAAGGCGATCTTTAAATTGTCAAGTTTTTTGGTGGAGGTAATTTAGAGCCGAGGAGAAACCAACTGCGGCGTAAGCTCTCGCCTGTTAAAAGTTTGATGCGGAAAAATTCAGCTTACGTTTTAAAAGTCAGACAATTCCACTTGGGAGACAGAACCCCCCCCCCCCCCCCGCCTTCGACAGTGCTCTTAGCTCCCTAACCTGCCTTGGGTAAATGTTTGACTCAGAGTGTCCCTGCTCGTCGCATTTGTTGCACGCTAGTGTGCAGAGGAGGCCTGAGGAGGGGGAGGAGACGTTGTTGTCACTTAGAAATCAGCCACTGGAATAAGCACGCACAGAATTTACCTAAACTGAACTCTGCACAATATCATCTGTGGCTGTTCACACGCAGCATACACTGCTATTTACTGGGGTGTCATCAATTATGTCAACTGTGTGGTTTTTTTGAATGTACATAATTGCTCCTGGGGGAACTTAACTGCCACCTCCCTACACATGTAATGTTATGTATTTGATTCCTTACAAATGCATTTAGTGTAGTTCTCACTTACACTGTATGTAAACACAGTGTCTGTGTCCATATTCACGTACTTTCATATTTTCATTATGTACTCTACTTACCCACTGTATCAATTTTGTGCTTTCTTAGTTTGTCAAATACATCGTTACTTAGTGCACTCACTTATTAATAGCAGTTCAGAGTCATCGTCCCATGCTTACTGGTGGGGAATACATTTTCATTTACAGCAGTGATTGCCGGGGCTCCAAGGTGATTTCATTTATACTGTATATGGGAAGACATTTAATTACAAGTAAACGTGACGTGACTCATACTGAAATGCATAAACTGACTAACCAAAGACTGTACTGTAATAATGTACCAGACAAGGCAGCAATAGAGAGAAGAAAATGAGAAAACACAGCACAGAGAGAAGGTGTAGAAAGAAAGTGTGAAACCCACAGACATCAAACACGTACACAATCATAACCATACTGTCTGAATATGCCAACACAGTTGTGGAATCTCAGGTTGTCAATGGCAGATTTTTTTATTTAGTCTTGTTTCTGTGAAGTTTCACTTCTTCAGGCCAAAAAAAGAAATCTTTCTTCTCATGCTCTCGACTCACAGACATGCTACCTGTGACAAAGGCCCACAGGCAAATACACACACTGTACACTTGCTTACCACCACCGGTGCTTTATATTATAAGCAATGAACCGAGACTTAGTGAGTAATCTAGTATCCCAGAGTTTCCCTTCCTTTGAGTGGTTGCAGGGGGTCACCCACCCTGTCTTAAGAAGCTGCCAACCTCAAAAGAAACCTCATTAGTCTGGCTTGCAGTGGAAAGTTAATGTCTCATGATGGTCGACATGCTGCTCCAGAGGCTTTTCCACACCGGCAGGAAACACTGACTTCTTGTAATTTGGGGGCATAAAAATAGAAAATCTTTAATCTTGGTTGAAATTATGACATTGCTCAGGGGCTTTCAGCCACCGCAGGCTCGTACATGGGCCTCTCGCAAATCAAGAGCAAGAAGTCCAGTGTGTGGTCACACAAGTCTTAAAGTGCTAAAATGAGACCATTAACACTGCTCTTCTGTTAGCAAACCACTTAACCTTCCCTAACCTGGAATGGATTACAGCCCAAGACGTTCTAAACCAATCAGACAAGAGGAATCCCAGGAGGAACTGTAACAGCAGCATATCATCGGTCCAGATTAGAAGCCCTGTTTCGAGATGCTGTGACCTACATTACCACTGACACAGTGTACTATTGTGTATCTTTGTTATTGTGGAAATACATACATATACAAATGAATATTTACCATACACTGAGAGATGTTCTCATCTACATTTTGCGAGACAGCGAGGAAGTGCAGCAGCACTGCAGACCTTTTTCTGTGTTTTGGCATGTCATAGCAGAAACAATACAGGTGCAACAGATAACATCAGAGACGACTGCATTCCATTTAGGTGATCTAGTTCCAGGCTCCTGGTACTGTGCATGCAGGCTCAATGGCACATAGCTTAAACACAGTGTAACCACACTGGTGTCACCTGTGCTCTTCCTGTTATGACAAATCTAATTCGCCGAGCCGGTGGCCAGAAACATATTCTACATCATGCTGCCTTGAAGTGCTGTTGATGTTTGCTGTCGCTTGTTGAGCTCAACTAGAACTGTGATACATTTTGGCATAAATCAGTCTTGATGTGACTGCCACCACTTCGCGCCATGTGCCCTCACAGCCCGCATGGGCGGTTGGAAATAAAGCTGGGGATAACACTTAAAACGAGGACTCCCTCTCTATGCCCTCATGCCCGGCGGTCTGCAGCCTTTCCTGCATCTCATCCAATTTAAAGTCCAATACATTATTTGCACAGAAAAAGTCTAATGCGCCTCAACTCACCACAACCCTCACTGTTGCAATTAGCGAGCAGGAAGAACACACTGAAGAGGGTTTGACTGCGAAGGAGCAACTCTGATTGGTTCCCCCTTTCCCTTTCCCACAAACCAGTCTGACTGATGATGAACCAACAAACTATCTGTTCACAGACTTACCTCTTTGATATCTGTCACCAATCTCAGCTGCTCTGTGCGGAGCTGGTGAGGAACCCTCCACGGCACGTCCCACGCGACCAAACCCTGCCCTCATCATTTACGACACCAGTGAAACCTCCATTATTCATAGTTGAAAGCATTTTGATTCCTCCGTCTCTACCAACACATATCACCTATGTCAAGAAAAGTCACAACTTAACTTCCTCATAAATGGGTATTGTTTGTTTTTTTGTAGAATGGTTCGCTACTTCAGCAAACTGACCCATTTAAGGTGCATCTACATATGTTTCCTTGTCTTCGATGTCTTACCTTATTCCTATTTATTTGCCATTTCCTCTTCACACACACACACACACACACACACACAGTGGTTGCTCACAGTATAAGCCTGTCTGTGGGAGTTCTCCTGGGTACAGTGTGCAGTCTGTGGGTTTTATCAGAGGCGTCCCACCTAGAGGGAGTCTGGGAGCAAAAACACGGCTTCAGACAGATTTAGAGCTCTTTCTGCTCCGCAGGAATGAATGAGCAGTGTTTGTGTTGCGCCGTGTTTGAATAGTGCTCTTTTTGGAGTGAGCCTCCCATTGGTAAGTGGCTCCTGGAGTGTGAGGATGCATAATGACGCTGTTGGATAAAAGTCCTGCATCCGTAAAATGCCAACACACAGAACTGACACACACACACAAAAAAAGAAAAAGAGCAGGATAGACAGTGATTTGTGCGCGGCCTTGGCCTGTGGGTCACTGTTCCTCCCTTTTTTTCCAAACTTTTGTTTCCTAATTAATGCCGAGAAAATAAGACACTTAAGGAATGAAGGCCACATAAATGTGTCGGTTTGAGAATCAAAATGAAAACACTGTACACAGGCAGTGTGTGTATGTGTGTGCACTTGCATGCACGCGTGTGGACAGATGAAGCAGCCATGTGTTCAGAAGCTGTCTGTGTTGTCTGTGTTGTATGTCTTCTTAAAATACAGTTGCAGGATCCAGAATAGGTCACAGGTCTGTGTCTGGGCCTGGTATGTGACTCACATTAAATTTAGTCGGGCTGACCAAGACTGGAACCAAATTTACAGCAGGTAGCTCATAAAAACCACACCTTGTGTGGGTTGTTTATCATTGAACACATGGTTAGAATTTAACCTGCTTATACAGTATATAACATGTATATTACACTTCTTTTAATCATTTGATATTATTACATGTGGTTACAATTTAACGTGTGTAAGCTTTATAAAATAGAGTAGTGACAGATGGTTCGATTTACACTATATGACATTAATGTGATGTAGTAAACTATTACATGTTGCATATGTTTGTGATAAATATAATGCTCTTCATGCATTAAACACATTCATGGACTGACGTCCAGTAATGTGACTATAAATATGCTATAAAATAACATACTTACAAGTTTATAAGACTGAATTGGTGAATTATTCCAAATTGCTGTTCCCCCATGCCGTTCTTGAGTGACAGGGGAGGCCATTTCACTCAGACATACAATGCAGATAGATATTTATTGATGCCTCGTGTTTTCTGTGGCCCGCACTTTGTATTTGTTTCAGAGCTTTGTGCGTTTAACAGTGAAAAAGAAATATTGTCCCTATGACGAATCTGGACGCTTTTCAGCCCATACACGCTGTGAGCAACTTCAAAGGAATGTGGCACCCTCTTATCCAATTTTCTTAACACATTCAAGCTTTTGGGAGAAGAAAAGTGAGTAATGCGCCGGCATATTGTGTACCACTATCAAATGATTACCCCTGGTGGCAGCAGTGACTGTTTTATTGCAAAAGTACAATTGCTTGCTTAGGATAAAATGGAGCGCAACCTGCAAAAACAAGCTGCCACACTGGCTAGTTTTGTTTTACTGGGTAAGTTCTCATGTATCTGCATTACTACTGGATTCAGGGATTAGGTGTGATAGTAACTGCAAAATCCAGCAGGGGTTAGTGTCAGGCCCTGATCACTGTTTCACAAAGAGACGTGTCAGGTGAAGTTAATAACGACCCTTCTAAGGCACTGCTGTGCCTTTTAGCCTATCCATGCACCGGTTACGGCTCAGGAAGTTAATATATGAGACAGTTGTAACAAAAGAGGGCAGAGGTGCTGGACAGTGGTGTGACATCAAGCGACAGCCCTGGGACTAATTAAACACTGTGATAAAGGGAGGGTTTACTGGGAAATCTGTTGTGTTTCCAATATCATCTTTTAATTGGAATGTTAGATGACACTTCCATGTGGTCCTCTCAGGGAACTCACAGTCGTGTAGAGAGGTGATATATTGAAATATGAATAATAATAATATTGAACACATTCAACTGGTGACGGACATAGCCTCACAAAAGAGGCAAATATTCAATAAGACTTTGATTTCTCATTGACAGTGTCTGAATAGAATTTGTCTTGTGCCTCTTTCAGGGTAACAAATTACAATTCTGTGGCACTCACAGTCACATATCATTTTCTGAAGAAAAATGTATTTATTGTATATCCTTATCCTGATATAGCACATACTGTTTTCTATTAATCCTAAATATGACATTATGTCAAGACGGCAGGTAAACAGACCTTTTAGTTTCTGTTGTTGTCGTTTCCTCTCTGTAACAGGCTTTGACTGAAGTTCAGTCAGTTCTGTCAGTCTAAGCCAAGACACACTCTGGAGCAATCAAAAGCAATCAAAACACACACACACACACACACACACGCACACATACACACACACACACACACACACACACACACACACACATACACACACACACAATGCTTGGCATCTCGAGATAACAGCAATGAAATTATCTAAAGAAAATAAGCATGAAGATATGACCATCACAATTAATTTACATAACAATGGTGATCAGTGTGTCGTAGGATGTCACTTGATTGGATTCGACTGCTTTACGCTGCTGCTGTCACCTCTGCAGAAGTCGGACGCAGTGGCTCTCACCATGGCCATGCAGGCGTGAAGCGGGTGACTGGATCGCATGTGACAGAACTGCAGCGAGGGAACTTTGCACGTCAACCCACCAGTGGTGAGGGAATGAGGAGGAGATCTGGAGACACTGAGGGAAAAGGCCAAGGGGGAAGTGGAGGGAAGCGGGGGTGGGGGTGTAATTCACTCATACACTGTACATTGCCAAGAAAACATCAGCATATAAGATAAGGGGAAATGAGAAAATTAAATGGGGGGGTGGGGGGTGTCAGATCAAGAGAGATCATGTGGTAAGACCAAGGGGGTAGGGGTCCAAAGGTGCTAATCTATGGATGTGTGTGTTATATAAATGCTTTCCCTGCCTTCCCGCCAGGCTGAAGTCAGGCTGCAAGATCCAGTCAGAGCATGAGCGGTCACAGTCACAGCCAGGCCACTATGTACAGCCAAGAAGAGACACAGCAAGAGGAGACACCAGTATTCTACACGGTACACTGGGGTGGTGTTAACAACAAGGGTTCGCCACAGGGATAGGATGTGATTCTGTGGACCTGCTGCCTCATAACAGAGCGCTTTTGTTGTGAAGCGCTCATATGGGTTAATGTAGTGGTAGAAATGATTCCGATCAACAGGATTACTTTCCAAAACCACACTTGGTTAAGGACTTCTTGGCTTGCTTTTGGTCTAAATAAACATTTGGTGACTCATTTGATGAAAACTTTTTTGCAGAGACAAGAAGAGGCTGATGATGTGAACTATGACAAAAACTCTTTTTGATATTATTAAAAAATAATTCAGAGCTCAGAGACGAATTTGAAAGCAGAGCTTAAAGCCGTGCTAGCACCGTGCAGAGCCGTGCAGAGAGTTTCATTTCGTTAAATGCCAGCTAAACTGGCTAACATACTCATAATGATGTTACTGACTGATGCTTAAGTCCAATATCTTAGTTTAGCTTATTAGCATGCCAACACTTGCTTAATAGCACTTTACACAAAGCACAGCTGCAGGCAGATGGGAATGGCATCACATGGGCAGGTATTTGGTCATAAACCAAACTACTAGACACATTAAAACGACTGTGCGACGACTCTGCAAAATAAACGTTAATGGATCACCACAGTTATTACAGGTGATGTCGCATTCACTTAAAAACCTCAAATGTCCAACCCACAGTGACGCCAGACGAGGAGTCAGGGGAACTCCAGAGTCAGTATGCTACATCCTCAATGAATGTCTGGACACAGTTTTAGCATTTTATAACATAGCCAACATTCCTGTTTGCGTGTGACTCACTGGATGCTGCCAGCATTTCCTCTTCCCTGCAGAACCTGCATTACCAGCAATGCTGGAGGGTCTTGGATAAAATGCATGATGGCTCGGAAGGATAATATCTGGACACACTTAATTTATAATGAGACGGAGTGAGTGTGTTATTATTTCAGGACAGAGGCTGCACGGGTAAAATAGTCATAAGAAAAACTAAAGCGACATTGTAAAGTACACCAGGATGTAGAAATGGGGGCTTTTTTTTGCTTTAACTTTTTATTATGAAGTAACGGCTGATTGCAATCTAATGGCTATGGACTAATGTTCCCACCAGCATTAAGATCATCTATAAGCCTCACATTCACTATTCTGTCTACCTTCAGGTATTATATTTTTTGAAAAATTTAAGGCTAAGGGGAGGAACATATGCACAACCCTCTGTGGATGCAATTCACATCATCTTTGTGGACCCTCACATACTCACAGATGTGGAAAGTAGAGCTTAGGTCACTGCCCTAATGAGACACTTTCACACTTCATGCTTTCTCAGTGTGACACTTGAGAGGCCCGGGTACTCCTGAGTCAGCTGAAGTGCCACCCCAGTGAGACATTAGCGCAAATATGAACACTTTACATAAACCTACACACAACCCCCCTTCTTTTCAACCCCTGGCCCTTAGATAGTCTATACACACCACTGACATTAATATCTGACAGTAAAGTCCGATTTTCTAAAAAGCTCCCTTCACCAGTCCATATGGAAGCACACTTTTGGGAACACTGCAAGCTGAGAAAAGACTGGAGCACTAAATAAAACAAGCTAAAGCTGAAGTTTCCGATACACTCGGTGTCCAGGTTTCATCTTCAAAATAAATCTCTTGACCAATAACAAACACTCTGAGCGGTTAACTCAGGAACCACCGCCTGTCAGTCTCATCCATTGAAACCAGACAAGATGGCTTCCGCCGGTTTTAGCCTGTCAAGTTCAATGGAAGCTAAAGCTACTGCTCTCTTCTTTACTTGAGGACATGTAGTATTTGCACACATTTGTTATAATTTCGTTTAACTATTGTCTGTCTACTTGTTTGCCCTTCCCTTCTTTCCCTCTGTCTCTCTCTCTGTACACATGCCCATCATCAGGGAATCAACACACCTGCCATCAGGCCCTCACCACTCCACGTGAATCTCCATCATCTCAGCCCAAACCCCATGTTAAAAAGAAAAGACACATTTCTTCAGCTCACCTGCTCGTGCTGTCACGTCATCTGGGTTCGGCCTTAACCTGTGGCAGAAATGCTAACATTAGCGACAGGCAGATTTCAAGTGCCAGTGTAAGGAAACCCACAGTCTTGTGTGGGACTGGGCAGTGACAACAAAGCCCAAATACGATCCAGAAAAAACACCTCAGGCTCAGGTGAAGTACATCCTGTGGAGTCACATTAAGAGCATGACTTTGCCGTGCCAGCCACACCAGCAGCACGCATGCTGGTTGGTCCATCTGCCCCTCACATCCACACCGAAAGATGGTCCAAATATTCAGAATCCCCAGTGGATGACTCCTACTGACTTTGGTGAGCAGGTCAAAACTTCAATTTTTGGCATTAAAACCAAATAGCTATAAAACTGATGACATACCTCAGCTGTACAAAGTTAGCAGGCTAACATGCTAAACCACACGTCCACTAACATTTTAAATCTTAAAGGATGCTGTACCTCTCTAATATCATGATGAATGATATTAGAGCTGCTGGAGCTGAAGCCAAATACAGTACGAAAAAAGAACACACTAACGGGAGAGAAAAACGATAACAGCTCATGGTGTCTGACACTAATTTTGATTTATTATTAGTTTGGAGTCTGTTTACTCCCACTGACATCGAAACAAAGCTTTTAGCATTACATGTATGGCAACACTGGTATAAATCAGCCACAGTTTAGAAAATGCTGTATCTGAAAAATCTCCAGGTGCCACACAAGTGAGCTAATTTCAGTCAATTTGATTTGGTTTCAGAAATCTGCACATGGTGAGAGAGAGGATGTCCTGAAATGGTTCACCCAATGCAGATAACAAGCTCTTAAAACCATTAATGGCTGTCACATCCTGTCAAATGCATTTGGCTAAAATCACATTGTTTTTTCTGCCTTTCTCCATTTCTTTTTTCAGAGTAATTGGTCAGGGTGGAGCCATTACCTTAATGTTTCAGTCTATGAATAAAAGGGTTGAAAAATGAGTGGCATGTCTTTTTCAAGCATGAATTTCAAGCTCTACCTGGTGTAAATGCTCTTAAAATGCTTCAGGTTGTACTTGGATTTTTTTTTTTTTTAACCAGATGAAGAAATGTCGGAATTTCTTATCCATTACATAATTCTTGGACTACAATTTTAGTTTGTATCAATATTAAAATTTGTACAATATTAATTCTTAAGACAACAATAGCCTGTTTGTTACATTACAATTTTTGATGTTTCATTATAGTCTTTTGTGTATTTTATTCACTTCAGTGTTGTACTTTTCAGTAAAGCTTTTTAAAGGAATTTCAATTCTCCTCTTATCTAATCTCTGTTAATGTGGTGGTCATCATATTTCGAGATATGAATTGTTATTTATGGCTCCATCAGAACTGGCTGAAGTCTCTTTGTGGTGAGAGGAGCTGTATTTCTTTTAATCATACACTTGTCCTGTAAACTGATTAAACATTTTGAGTCAACAGAATCTTAAACTGGACCAAAGGTAAATCCACTGATCCACTGAGCAGTGGATTGTTTGGACTGTGCCCTTGTCAGAGTTTAGAAACCCCATATATACTATATGTCACAACAGCACAGACAGGGGTTAACATTAAGTTATATCTGCTTTTAAAGACCCCCCCCCATTGTAACCACTGCCATATATTATTATGCACTTTCTGCTTGTCCACCAGCATCAGACAGTATGGTTGGTAAACTGTTAGCCAGTTCTGCATTGTGATTGTTCTACCACAGCTGTATTACTCTAGCATATATTCATATGTCAGCAGTGACCAGCATATTTGGCTCCAGTCAACTCCAGCAGTGTCGGCAGTGTAGCTGGAACATTCCCTCCCCTTTTTCTCATACTTCCTGTGGCTCTTCCTCAAGTCGTCCAGTGACGTTCTTTTCGTTTCTTTCTGTGTGTTGGAAAATAATGTGAATTAAAGTTTGAGTATGTTTTATTTTATGGCAGGATTTGAACTGGCCCAAGCAGGCCACTGGAACATGCAATGAACTTGCCAGGACTCCTTAAATAGTGCGCCCAGGCCAGTGGGCCAATTATAATGTTGAGCCCTGACAGGTACTGTACAATTGCAGTTGCAGTACAGATAAATGACTATAAAAATCATGGTACTGTATGATGAACAAAGTACTACTTATGTATCTCTGCATCTACAACATCTGCATGTCATGAACCATGAACCTTGATATTTTTACCCCTTAGAGGTTTTATACATTTTTTCCAAACCACAGGATACATTAAATTATCAACAGGCATGTATCTGCTGCCTTTACTTGTTTTGTTTTTTCCTCAAAATTCAAATGATTTGCTGTTATGTTCTCGATCACTGTGTGACATTTTCAATCATATAAGGTGTTGCTTTGCAGGGAGACTGAAAACAAATAGTCATTCAATATTAATTTCTTTCAGTGTGGTTGACCTACTTCCAGCATACAGCTCATAGGTTGAACCAGTAACGACATTCTGTAAAGCCAGACATCGTTGCATCCTACCGGATTGATTTCATTCACATTCCTGCATCCAAAGTCCGGCACCGCATCGATTAACCACCTTCTTGGCCCAGTGTGTGCGCGCGCTGGTCTTTTAATGGGGCTAAAGGAGCAGCAGACCAAGTGGGCGTGGCGTGCTCACGTGTCGGGGATTGTGACGACAGAGCCGAGTGTGTGTCCATTAAGCTGTTGGTATAGACTAAGCCGCAGGACACCAGGTTAACGTATCCTCACGGCACCTCTCTGTTCAGCTGCGGCTGGATAGAAATGTATGGGCCAGACTTCCAGCCATACAGACCCTGTAATTATCCAACCCTGCACAGCAGGGGCAAAACCAATCGCGCTTTTTATAATGTAATGTTCAGTGACTGTGGTGATCTGAATTTACTTCATATTATATTAAATAACAAAACGAATCATGCCTATTAAGAAACGATGTGGTATACAATGCGAGGTGGCGATGTTAAGCATAGCGTTACTAACATTTAGTATCAAGGCAAAGCTTAAATAAAGATCTAATGTATGCTTAAATGTACCTTCACATCAATCTCAAGATAGACAGAGAAATGAATAGATAGATAAATGAATGGATTGATAGAGAGATCCTGTGCTGCCCCCATGCGGCACACAGAAGTAGCAACATACTTGTCATACTGCATTCAAGGCTGAAATGCCTTAGCCACAGTGCGTGAATGAAATACATTTAGTAATAATAATCATGATATGTTTTCCTTTTCGTTATAATTTATTGTACTCACCGCTCCATCTGTCGTACTGGCTGCGGGTGGATGAAGTTCCATTCTCGATAATGTTACTGGCGTTTACTTGCGAGCCCCAAGTAAAGAGAAGGAGCGGAATATGTGGTCGTAATGTCACACTGTCGAGGTATATTTTGCTAACCGATAACAATTCCAGTTTATACATACATACATACCCCGACGTACTTTAACGTTACTTACTTCAGCTTCACTTTTTAGGTTAGCTGAGAAGCAGCGTTAGCTAAGAAGGTTTTGTTGTTTCACTCCAAAACCACCAATCAGCAAGCGGCACCAACGTCACATATATTTGCTACCGGTAAATTTACATGGGCTAATATTTGCTGGCTACTTTGACCAAACCCGTTATTGTTTCACTTCGTGTCGCTTCATAAGTTTGCGAGCCAACATGGCGGTACCATCCGGTCCCATGGTGTAATGGTTAGCACTCTGGACTTTGAATCCAGCGATCCGAGTTCAAATCTCGGTGGGACCTCGTCCTTTTCCTCTTTCTCCCGATACCTCGATAACATTCGGTTTTATAAATAGAGTAATGAAAAACTGCTGAATGAATGTAAACAGCAACAGACCGTGTTTTTTGTGTCTCACCCAACGCTTTCCCCACAAGATATCTTGTTGTAGAAGGCCTAACAGCAACAAAATAACTCACCAAGGAGTCTACTCAAGTAAAGTGCAAGTACCCCGAAATTGTACCTTTACTTTAGTGCAGCAGAGTACTGCAACAGATTATTTTAATCAACCTTGGTAAACACAGATGAAATCGGTTCACTATTAAAATACACTGATTACCACAGCTTTGTTCAAACAACTTTATTCCACACGTAAATGGCAGTGTTACATAAATACAGTAATAGGCTTGAATTGATTCTGCTTGAAGTTTTATTGGAATGTTTCTCATATTTCTGCAAATATGTCCATGAGAGCTCTTTCTCTACTGGGCAGCATTGGCAGAAGTGGAGGCTACAGGGTGGGGCCCCTGTGCAGAATGAGTTGAGAAACACCGCTCTTTAAAAGAGCCTTCTCATACTCAGCTCTTTTCTTACCACAGTTGTGGTTTATTCCCCATGCATCAGTGTACCCTGCTGTATCCACACTGGAGCATTTGTATTATCCATGGAATCCCATGGATGCACCCTGGAAGAAGATCAAAATATATCTGCTGCCAGGTCTCTTTCAAGCCTATTCCCATGGAAACTGATATGGTACTGGTATTGTATCCTGCCAGTGTACATACAGCACAGTACATGTGCGATGGAATAAAAACTTAAATTAGAGAAGTGGTTTTAAATTAAATTTTACATTTGGATAAAAAAAGCATATTGTGTTTAGTATATTGAATTAACAATAATACAAACTAGAAATAGTAAAACATCCAACTTCACAGGCACAGTGATGATAATAAAGATCTTTACAAAGCAACAGGAACAGTATCACACTAAAGACATGACAAATCTTTGAACTTGTCTCCTTCCCACACTGACTGAAGTGGAGTTAGTAAGAAATTGAAAAAAAACACTTATTTCTCTTTTTTTAGAATGTATACACTAATTTGGCACAAGATTTTGTATCTGCAAAAGCTATCGTCATCACAGAAACATTTCAAAATGGAATTGTAAATGCTCCAGTCCTTCTGCACCGAAGTCAAAAGCAGGATAGCTATGGATGGATGGACATTTTCAGTGCAGTAAAGCTTCGTATCAAATTAAGATCTCCTGATGTATTACCAAAAAATATCATAATACAAAGTGAAACTGTAACAAATTGTAACAGGGACTATTTGCGGACAGGATATGTGCAAACACTACTCCACGCACCAGTGTTCGTGGAGCTGCTCTGTGTGCTGTGTTTTTGCTCCATCCCTTGGCATTTGTTAATGGAGTGAGTGACGAGAATGACTGAGATTCAGCATGAGAGAAATTGCTGCATCACTCCAGAGCTCCATTATCTCTACACCAGTCATTCTCCTGTACTCATAGCTCAGCTCCTAGCTTGAAAAAGAAGCGATATAACCCATGATGCTCAGCACATCATCCATTCCCAGTAAATCGGTTTGAATCAAATCAGGCTTAAAATGAACCATGCACCCTTTTACATATATATCTTTAGCTGTCATGCAGGCTGGATGAAATGTCACTGATAAACTGTCTCTGTTCTGTTTCCTACTCAACATGAGCCGTGCATAAAAACCATGAAAGTCAGAAGGCCTTTCAACACAGAACATCCCACATTCAAATGAGGTCATTTGTAATGTAACAATGTGGGTCATAAACAATGCGACATAAAAGTTGTTCCTTTTAGCATACTGTGGGATTTGTGTAAGCACACATAGAGACCATAAACTGCATAAAACTTATCCTACAGTAATGACATGTAAATAAAACAAAGCTAATGAACATTCATTTGCACAGAAATATATGTTCAATTGTGTTTTTCTTACAGTGATTCTCTCAATGTGCTGCAGTTTTAATTCTCTGAACAACAGCTGAAATGGGGATGCTGGCTTTCCGTGGGCCTGTGATGATTATCTCTCAGATAAAAGCATGTAATAGGACATGTGCAATCACATCAGTGGGCTATGACATTCATTGGTCACAGTGGTGTACGGGTGAAGCATTCAGAGGCTCTATAAGGCCACAGACTACGCAAACTTACAGCTCCACAACTGTGATATCAAGGTGGCAGGTACATTTGCACCTTTCTTCATTCGGTCAGAAAATATATTATAAGTACTAGAAAATGGCTTAAATCCAGCATGATATAAATTAATTTTCTGATCATTTCTTAGGAGTCCAGAAACCCAAGATGTTGCTGTAAGAATCTGTGTGTGTATGTGTGTCAACACCACGTGTTTTTGAGTGCTCTCAAGAGGTTATGTACATACTACATACACTGCCCGATCAGTTATCTTTTATTCTGAAAATTTACCTGCATCCTCTCTGTTTCTTGCAACCTCAGTCTTTCTGTGTCACCTCATGCGCATCATCCAATCAAATGCCAGTGGTCTCCAGCTTGTTGAGCATGTCCATCTCCCCATTTCTGCAAGTATTGTTCCATTGCTGCCCATTGGATCTCTGCTGACTCTTGGACAGGATTTGGCTGCTTTCCTTTAGTTCAGAGGGTGCAGCAGCACCAATAGGCTGCTCCAAGCTGATGGTGGCACGGCTTGTTTCGGTGATGGAGGAGTTGGTGTGGTAGTTAAAGTGGCTGGAGCTGATGGGTGTTTCTCCCCAGCTGGTTTTCCCCCACACAAACTTCCACTGAGCCCACTTCCTCTTCAGTGCTGCTTGGGCCTGGACGTCAACAATGGTAATCAAAAGAGTACTTAATAAAAATAACCAAGATTTTCTATTTTCTTAATAAATGTCATTAACATTTTGCACTAGTCTTACAGTTTAGGTTATTCTAGTTTTGATTAGTTTTAGACTGAGATTACATGCAGTGACTTGTGTACAGAAAAATATTTTACACTGGGTCAAAACAACCACTGTAACCGTAACATGCAGTACTATGGGTTCAATGTACCTCAGCATTGCAGAAACAGAATATGATTGCCACCAGCAGTCCCTGCAAAGTAACATGACATAGATTAAATGTTTTAACACAAACAGACGTCAGTTATATCATCTGTAAATAATAAATTTAAATTAATCAGTGGATGTGGTACGGCTTCTTCCTCTCTAACTCTAACTATCACAAAGTTCAGCTGTATGTCCAATTTCCAGAGGCAAGAAACCAAATAGCACTTACTTATTCAAATTCAAGAGCAGAGAGTGGCTCCATCATGCTTTGGAGTGTAGTGGAAAGAGTTGAAAGTGCACTTTAGGTGGTTTTGTTGCGTAGTGAGTATGGGTGTAATGGTGCTTCATAATCTGAAAATCCTTTATTGCCAAAACACCAACTTTGTTTGAAACAGAAAATGTAAAACTGGTTATAGTGAACTTCACAATAGGAGTTTGTTAAATACATCCATACTTTGAATGGACTCTGTGGCAGGTATCAGCATCAGCACTTTGTTCACACTCTTTTATTTATGTTTTGCTTTCATGTCTGTTTGTTTGTCTGTCAGTAGTATTATGCAAAAACTAATAGACTGATATGCTGTAAATGAATTTATTTTATGTTTTTTTGGTTTGTTTTTTTTAACCAGAGGTGGCTCTTAGTCTATCTCGGGAACCATTCGATTTTCAGAGTGATCTGGATCAGTATCTGGATTCAGGATTTTGTTTTTGAGGATTCTTCACTATTGTGAGATTGTGCTTTCTAGTTATTGACTGTACCTGGAAATGGCAGAAGATATGTACAAAGAAATCATAGATGGCACGGCTGATGTGCCCCTGTGGCCTCCAGGGTAAGAGGATGAACTGGACTCCCAGCAGAGGGATGAGAATGAGTGTGGCTCTCACTGCCTTCATGTAGGCCGTGGACTCATCACAGTGGGTTTCCTTCAGCTTGGTGATGAGAACTCGGACGATGTTCAGGAGAAACAAAAAGTTCACCTGGATAGATTTAAGGAGGAGAAGGCAGTTATATGGATGTGGGGATGAAAGAGACAGAGTAATATTACTGATGTATTTGGTTAAAGATGAGGGGAAGGCACATGTTTTCATATTATCAAAAGAATAAAATGACTGGCCTGATGGTGGCACTATAACAACACCTTAAAAAAGGGAGACCATGGATGTTACCGTTCCTGTAACTGTGCATGATATTTATTTATTTTGATGTTTGATTGATTTTGTTGTAATTTTCCTGGCAATAGTTCTGAGTTACACCACTTGAAGGTGAAGATAATATACTGAAATTTCAAAAATACAATTTCACATTTTTCTAAGAAGGTGACTTACTCTATTTGCATCAAAGATTAAACAATAATGCTTGTTTTGCGTCTATTCAACCATTGCAGAGTTACATAAATCAAACACAGGTACCAAAACCTGGCAGTAAAGACAATTAATTAGAAGTTGACTGATATACTGTCAGCAGTACTCTAACTATGCATTTACATTTGTGTCCTAGTGTTAAGTTGCATAAGGAGTTTTAGGTACTCAGTTTGCCTTTTGTCATTGTGAAGTATTGATTTTATTATATTCTATTTATTTATTTTGACATCTGACAATTTAAATCAATCTTTTGTGATGTCAGGTGCAACCATATGTATAAAATATACTTTCAGGAAATACTCACAAACAGTGCAGCCTGAATGGGTCCATGGATGATGTAGAGCAGGTGAGTGTTTGAGCTGATCCAACACCTGAAAACATAAACCAAAAACACAGGGCTTCATGAAAGCCTGAATCAGTCATCATTAGTGCTGCACTGAGCGAACAAAGGACTCACAGAAATTCAACTTGATGGGGCAAATCAATATCTTTCACTTCCTTTCAGCCAGATAGTGATCAACCAGAAGGTTGTATCAGAAGGTCACAGGAAGGAGGAGAGGGAGGAATGCTGGCCTTTAGTTACTGTATGCTACAGAAGACTATATACTGTAACATTCTTGGCCTTGAACGTCAGTACAGTGAACATCCAGCACCTTTAACTACATTGGTGACATCTGTATGGACAATTATTTCGGTAGCTACATCTTACTTGTCATTATAGTAGAGCCCACGAGCCACAGCATACGTCATGGCAGGAATGATGGGAAAACCTGAGGATAAAGAACAGGAACACATACAGAAATATGGAACTTATATCCTGAATCCCTACAGAGGCTTCTGCAGTTGAATCACAGCATTTAAACATAATGTGAGATCTAAAACAACATCACAATGTGTTGAATGTATAGTTAAAGCATGAGAGTGTTTAAGTCAGTTGTAGTCATAGGCCTATGGTATTTTTTATATAATAAAGTTTTTTTAATAACAGCTCAACATTTCATATTTGTCATTAATGTCATCATTAATTAACACATTATATCGCATTTGTTTAATCTGTAGAAAAACCTGTGTGAAAACTTTGGGGTTTGCAGGGGTTGTGTATTGTTATTTTTACACTATGGCTTTGTTATGGATTTAACAAATGATATGACATGTTCCTTGCTAAGCCAAGCTAACAGCTACTCACCATAACCTCTGGTTAACTGGCAAATTGTGAATTTTACACTTCACTTTGATTAAAGAGATTTAACAAACAAGTTATAATGTATTAATCAGCAACTTTTAGTGCTTTTAGGTGCTGTTGGGTTATGTTTTATTTGGACTTGCACATGTAACTCTCCATAAGAAAGCAATATTTCACAAACTATTCAAACTAATTCTTTAAGTCACAGATGACTCCAAAATTTGATGTTTCAGTTCAGGGAAAACTGAAGCCACGAGGTTTTTAGTCAGTGTACCAGCAGAAGTAAAGCCACAGCGGTGAGTTAAAGTAAAGACATGTAGGACGTGCTGCACTTACTGCAAGAATTTACACCATACAGACACAAAAAGGTGCGTATTTGACGTAGACATAAAAGAATCCATTTATCCATTAATGCATGAGAGCTGGTTGGATGCGGCTGCACAGACTGGCCGACCCAAAGCCTGGATGAGAGTTTCTCATGAAGAGCCCACTTATTGTAGTACAGGTACAGCCACCCTTCAAGATAACAGTTTTGTGCTGAATTACATTTCAAAATTTTTGCTCTAGGTGCAGTAACTGATTTCAGGACTAAAATATAGGCAAACATTATAGATAATTTCATATATCCAGGTATTTATAAATTAATAAAGATTTTACATTACAGATAACCTTGAAAACATCTTGCTAAGGGAATGAGTCATAAAATGCCCACAAAATGCAGCTAAACTGCATTTATTGCAAGTCCTCCATATTCTGATGATTGTGTTGTTAGACAAGTTATATATTATATAATAAAACCATCTCATGCACTATGATACTTAAATGTTGTCTCTACAGACACTGACTGAATCTCCCTGGTCATCTGCAATTATAGTCCATTTGTATGTAATGTTTTATAGGAACAGAGCCATAAGATGGAAGAAGATCGAACTGAAACATCACAAGAGAAGGGTTGGAAGTGGCAGTGAAAAGTCAGATCCTGACTCACCCCATCCCAGGACGTAGTACCAGAAGAGCTGCTGTTCCCCGACAAACACGGCCACTATGATGAGCGTGTGGAGGTAGATACCTTCACACAGCATCCAGAAGTAATTGGAAGTAGACGAGTACTGAACCAGCACAGCCAGGACCTTACAGCTCACCTGATGGACAGGAAATGGTAAAATGTCACTTCAAATATAAGCGCTATGGATTATAATTCCTATTCAGCACAGCATTTAGTCAAGTGGAGAACATTTCAACATGGGAAAATTAGGAAAGTGAACCGCAATTCATTAGTGTAATGAGATGAACTCAGTGGCTCACGGGGTTGTTGGCATTTATGGCTTGGTTATTGACGGCAGTAACTGAGAGCCACATTATTGTAAAAATGGAGTTGAAGATGAAGGAGAGAAACATGTTCTTGTGGAGGGAGATTCTCTGGCAGCTTAGACTCCTAAACAATAGAGAGACAAAGAGAGAGAAGGAATAGTTTTTCAGTCGCTGTAGATTTTGAAATGCGTGATATTATATATATATATATATAACAAATATTCTGTGACAGTTATTAAATATTTAAATATTAAATATGACTATATAATTTTCATCTGCCGTTAGCAAGACCAATAAAAGTTTTGCAGATAACAGATATCATTAGATTCACCCAGCAGGTCGGTTGTAGCGCACATGTAGGACAAAACTCTGATCATGTTAAAAGGAGCACCAAGCATGCAAGGCGAAATTATGAGAAAAAAAATCATTATTGTTGCTATATACACACCGTTTCACACACAATGAATCTCTACAGGGAACCAACAGGAAGAGAAAAAGTGAGCAAATAGCTAAAGATTGTAGAAATGTTCTGTCAGACCAGACGAAAAGGAAACTCTCACTTCACTCACTTGAAGTAGGAGAAGATGATCAGACAGATAATCAAGGAGACAATAGACAGACCATGACCCACCATGGCCAGGTAGTAGAGACTGATGGCAAACTGCAGGGGAAAATGGTTTACTTATGATTAATAGAGATAAATGCACCACTTGGAGTACACAGAATGGAATGGTTATATTTTTAATTAAGATGTGAACTAGCACTGGAAACCAGGTAGAGTGTTTGCATAGTCTCTGGAAATTTCCCCACTGTGGGACTAATAAAGGTATATCTTATCTTATCTTATCTTATCTATATAGTATAATGTGAAATGCACAGAAGAAAGTAAGTGAAATTCATGATACATTGTCCAGGGACTCAGACAGTCTTTACAAAGTCAGAAATATTTGTGTGCAGGCGTGTGAGCTTCCCCAAGTCAAACAAATCCTAACTTGCACGTTAACGTTATCTCAGACTCTTTCTGTAGGAGGATTAAAACAATCCTACATCAAAAACCAGAGGTCAACATCAAAAAGGTTCATAGTACATTTACATTTAAACCAGACCTCCATTGAGACACTGCTCTGAGTTAGATGAGTTTCAGTTCCAAAGATGTAAAGAGGGGCAAGGAATTCAAATGAGCAGAAATCTCATGAATCTACGAAATCATATTCTTCGATCATCATTTGATCATAAATAACCATTTTATGGAGGTAAAACAAGCCACATCAAAAAAACAATAGCATAAGAACATAACATGCAGCATCTTTTGAAAACTTCACTTTGATTAGCTCAACTTAATGAAGATGGCGTTTATTTTACCTCATTTCATAACAGCACAGTGGCAGAACCCGAGTAAAAGGCAAATCAGGGCATGTGAATTAAAGTCACATGGTAACAAATTTGAACAGTTTGGAAATTTAAGAGAAACCTGATTCCGCTAGTTGCTCCACAACTTTAGCTGAGCACGATGGACCCAGTTTGTTTAATGCTGTCTATGGTCTCCAGGGTTCATGCTAGTTCGTGGCACACGTTTCACTGCAGTTTGCCCTGTCATGTTGTTGTGCTCAGCTCCAAGCCTGTGTCATGTAACTTCTGACTATCAGATATCAGCATCTGTCATAAAACTTTCTGGTGTTATTTCCTGCAGTCAGTTCAGATTGCATGTCCAAAACACGCCAAATAAAAAGGTGCACTGTTGCACTTTTATCCTGAAGTTCACATCACAGAGTTGAGAGTGCATATCAACCAGTGTTACAATGAATAGTCATCAATCCAGGAATAATGATGCTGGGCTTAACTGCACTTAAAGGCTCTATTTAAAGTCTCATAGTAAGTATTCCTCATTCATAAGAATTCCAATGATTCCAATAAATGATATTACTGAATTAACTCTTCCAAACATGGTGAAACCTCAGCAACCTCCTCATGCACTCCTCGTTTACCTTGAGGTGGTCTTCGTTGTAGACCTGACACTGGGTGTAGTTGGTCCAGACTCTGTCGCTCTCTGGGTGACGGAACCACTGGCCATCAGAATTACACACTTTGGTAACTTTCTCTGTTGAAGACAATGTTATTATTCACACAAATGTTCTTTATAGTTTGATTTAGGAGACTCAAATAATGAACTCCAAGTTAACTCAAACTAGAATTTGTGTATGTTTCTGTTTAAGTGCATTGGTGTATCTCTCACACACATAGAGAGACCATTATTATATATTCATTTATTTATTTATGCAATGATACAAACAGTAAAAAAACAAATTGGGAGCCAAGACGTTAATAATGTGGACGAAACAGAAAATTAAGAATAATAAAAAATGAATCTGTAAGAAAATAAATTAACACAAATTGTAATGATTGTAAGTGCTTGGACAGTTACACATTTTTTGATATTTATGCTCTGTGCTTCAGCACATTCAGTTTGAAGCTCTGGGAGAGCATCACCAAGGAAGATACAAAATGTCAGCTGATGTTATGAGTCAAAGACTTCAGGTAGTCATCGACTGCAAAAGTTTTTCAACAAAATATTGAACATTATGATTTTGTTTGACTTCAAATGTATCTGTCAAATTACTTGAAAAAGTGTAACTGTTCTGGACTGTACTTGTGTTTGCCTGTTATGTGTGTGCGTGAGTGCGTATGCGTGTAAAGGACTCACCGGCAGAGTCAAAGTCATGAAAGTATTCCGGACACATTTGAATGGCAGTCCCTGGAGTTGAATCCCCCCAGCAAAGCCAGCCATCCCATGTACGGTTACAGTACGTACCTACAGAGGGCAGCACACACATTACTTAAGATGTGTAGAGCCTGCACACACTGGGCTCAAGAGATGTTGTATGACTGTGCTTGTGGGCAACAACAGTTGCACAAACAAGATTTTTTAATTATGAAGCCTTCAGGCTTTTGCCATGGCTTTTTTAAATGAAACTTTAATGCAATACAGCTTGCCTCAAATGCAGATTTTAGATATAAGGCTAATCTATCATTGAAAATCCCTGCACAGGGGAAGAGCTAGAAGGATGTAAAAGAGTACTCTCTAGAGTACCTCTTCTTCCACCTCTACTTTAAAGTGATATATTCGAGTGAGGCATATAAACACACCATGCATTTTGTTGAAGTTTCTGTGGGTGAAGGCCTGCTAATGCCAACCACCCAGTCCTTCTACTATGAAAATCCAATAAAGCATTAAAAGCATGACATAGGTAGCAGAGCTTCTTTCTGTATCCTACATAAATGTGAACTTTCACAATGATACTAAAATTATACTATCCATACTATACTAAAATGACTAAATAATTTTAGTATCAGGATTACATTAAATGGCTAAGTCCGTATTTAACTACTCATCAGATTGAGATGAGACAACTGTGAGATGAATTATGATGTCTGAAATGAGGAGGGTTTTGAATAGCCAGAAATTAGTCATCTTTTTTATTTATTTATTTTAATTCTTCAGCTTGTTCTCTCTCTGTGCTGTTTTATTAAAGAGGTTAGTGTAGATCAGGTTATTTTGAGTAACATATCAAAACTAAATTTCAGCTTGTCTTGGCCAACCTTTAACATTTAACTTTAAGATTATATTATAGTATTTAATTTATAAAGCCTATTGCACTAAGAACCTAAAGGTTTGGATCACGTTTTAAAAAGAACATTTGAGAAACAAGTTAGCCAAGTCTACCGTCATGTATTATCACTCAGCAGCAGTGTAATGAGTCTGGGCTGTCAGTGGCTCACATGTCAACAGAGAATCATTAATCTAGTGAGCTCTTTAAATTTCTAATAAACTTCCTGACTGAATGAGTCATGAACCATCTATTGAACCTAAAAAGGTGCTATACTTTTATAAACTAACTGTCTTGCAGCAGCTAGCCTATACAAAGAGGGTCAACAATCGACGGAAACCTGGCAGTGCCAGGTTGCACAGTGGCATGTTGGGAAATGGAGCACAAACACAACATTTCAAAGGCGGTGAAATACTGAGCAGGAGTAACAGGCACTGGTAGAGAGACAAAGGGCAAGTTTCCTTTCTTTCAGACTCACTTCCTCTCTCGCTCTCTCTCTCTTTCTCTCTCTTGGTGTGTGCACATACTGGAAATTGTTAATAGGCAGGACAGCTGCACATATCTAAATCTGCATGTTATAAAAAGGTATCCGAATTAAGGGCAAAGCTATCTAAGGACAATGAAAATGGATTTGTTTACAAGGGAAATACTGTGATTACATTTTTTACTTGTATTATAAGTGATTAGATAGACAGAGGGAATGATTTCTTTAAAACTGCCTGCAAGATGTTGTAATTACCATTCTACCATCCGCCAGAAAGAAGACACAATAATACCATTAAAGAGACAGACAGACATTACTACCGGTTGGGCAGCTGGTAATGGCTGAACTGTGAATAAGCAGAACAATGGTGCAGTCTTATCACCTTCTTCTGTACGTGGCGGGTCATGGATTATCTTCAGGTAGCACTCAAACTGAGCAGCCAGGATCTGGTGCCGGGACTTTCCCAGGACAGCGGACATATCGCTGAAATTCTCCTGCTGACCATGCACTGACATTTCCAAATCTACCATGGACTCCACATCCTCAGATTGGGGCACCTGGGTAGTAAAGTCATCCAAAAATACAGATAAGCTATATTACAGACCTTACAGTTGCAAAAATAATGTACATACATACTAGTAATTAAGTTAATGCACATGCTCCTCTCAACATAAAGTAATCTGTGATTTATCTTTTCTTGTTCGAATAGTGTAATACATTACATACTTCTTCCAACAATTAATTTGCAAAAATTAGAAAGGTATGCATTTACAGACATACACAGTCGTACTTACCTTTGTGCCTAGTGCCAGTGCAACTATCATTGAGAGTGTTAAGGTCCTCCACATGTCTCTGAAAGAGAAATGGAACAAGGTAAGTGTATTTGTGCCATTTCACCAAGCAATCATATGTAATTACACATGAAGGAAAAAACATAATTTATTCAAAAAAGGGAATTCTGAAAGAGTGACCACAAGTAACACAAGGCATAATAAACAGCACTAGAATGGAATAGCATAGCTCAACAAAGTACATACAGTACTGCAGTTGTAATTTGCTTTCCCCAATATGCATGTGTGACTGCATGACTTTAGAAGCATGCTTATGTACATGTATTTACAGTATGTGTGTTTTCTCATCTATCAGGACAGGAAGTTCATGCTCCAGCAGTCATTCCTCTCCACTGTCTGCACAGAGTCAGAGACACAGATGTGTGTTTACTATGGGGACTTTGGGCAAAAGGGCAGCAAGTTCCCTTTACTGTTTCTTCTTTAATAAGACAAACAAGACTAAAAGAATTACGCAGCACAATGGCACATAAAGACAGAGAGGTGACAGAGACTCTAAAACAATCCATGAAACATCATGTGCCTCTTCAGTGGAAAAAAGATGGGGTATATCCAGGGGGAAGGAAACTTGCTACAGTATATTTCAATGACTGGACCCCATAGCCAGCATTATGTAATATCTTTAGCTGTGTTCCTTAATTTTCATTAGAAAAAGTTATAATTTTGTTGTCAACCACAGTGTCAGATTCTCATTTCAGGAGTTAGAGAAATAAAGGGTGTGAAGGGACTTGGAATGGAGGATTCGACATTTAAGACTTCAAGTGGTTAAAGCGTGAATGTTAAAATCAGTTACAGTTCAAATTCATGCCAAGAAGCTCTTCTTTGAGGCCGGAGTAATGAAAACATTTTGACAGCTTCGATGGAAAAAAGAGGGGGAAATTAAGGAGAGAGAAATGTGGGAAATGTTGTGCGTCAGGGGTGTGAGGGTTTCGGGAACCAGAGCTTTGAATAGTACAGGAAAAAAACATGAATACCTTGTTTGGACTTTTGTTTTCTAATGGCTCAACTTGCTCACATACTACAGCAAAACAATCAGAACACATTTTATCAAGGAAAAAACCAAGACATAGTCCAGATTTAACTCAAACAGAGCACTTAAATTAATTATGTTTCAGTGAGCATTAAATGCATAAACTGCAGAGATTTTGTGTAATGGCTTGTGAACAAAAGCAGCGATGTGCACAGGTTGTGCAGAAATAAGCTCTTCTGACTCACCCGAAGTCACACAGGTAATTATTAAAACATTTGCAGTAAATTTCTTCTCAGTGTTCAACACTGTGATATTTATGTGACTCCTGCTTTGATGCTGGAAAGGCATAAAAACTGCACAAATACCATACAGTAGTACTCCGTCCCGCATGTTAAAAATAACAAATCATCTACTGGTGCTGTAATGCAGAAGATTACTTTTTAGTTATTTGCTATTATTTTTTATCTGTGTCTGTGTCAGAGACACATCAAGCTGTTATTCTTCCTGCTCACTGATAGTGACAGATTAATTAAGGCCCCTCGGCAGTAGAAATCTTTACAAGTGTCTGACATTATAGATCTTGCCTTTCCCCCCCCCACACGCATGTCTCCTTTGTTCATGTGCAAACACACACACACACATACACAATGCTCTTAACATTCTTCGTGTCACACTGCATTTTGTTGTTTGTATTGCCTGTCGTCAGATCTTGATATGATAAAATCAATCCAAAATATCTCACTGCAGATTTTTCCATTCCACACAAAACTGTGACATCATTTCCATTGGACTGCAGTTTCTGAAAAGCAGCGACAGACACTCACAAACACGGACAAACATACATTCATTTATAATTACAGTTCCATTCAATAAGAATCAAACAACCAATGTCTTTCTATCAGTTGTGTACACAGTTGCCTCTAGCAATGCATTGTTCCCGGTCATGTCATTGTAAATCCAAGGACACACACACTCTTGTATTATAATACCTTGGCAGTACTCGACATGTGCCATTGTCACCAATGAACCCAGCCTACAATCTATCTGTAAATTGTGGCCAAGTACTTTGGGTTCTCTGCTTTCTGCTAACAATACGCACTGAAAGATTGTTGTCCTTGTCACTTCCTTTGTCACAATCATTTTGTCCCTTATTTTTCCAGGGTCATCTCCTCTTATTATTAATCGAGGTGACTGACAGCATCAGAGTATCAAGAAAATCAGAACAAACAGTTATAACTAGAGTAATATTTGAGTTGGAAAGGTCAAAACTGAGATAAATAAATTAAATCAAGCCAACTTTACAAAGACTAAATTAATGCACAGTTGATGCAGGTTGAGGTCTGTTTGTATATGAAGTGTGTTTGATCTATTCTACTCTATGTCTAAACTGGTCTTACTTCTCTGTGCGGAGATGTGAGGCTCATTATTCTCTGGATAAACTACTCTTTTGTGTCCAGACATTCTCTCCCATAGGGGGACATTACAAAAAGAGGAGGTCAAACAGGGTCTAAAACAGGCACACACAAACAGGCACACACACACACACACACACACACACGCAGATATCTGCCCCTCCACTCTTTCTTTCATTTCATGTTTTCCTCTCAACCCAACTCTGTCCCGTCTGTTTTTTTCTCTTCGTGCGCTGTCATCTGTCAACAATCATCTCAGTCACTCTGTTTCACGCTGAGTCTGTGTCCCCTGTGCTTCCCCGCCACTCTGGATTTCACGAGAGGAACAGACTGTATTAGGATTCACTGAGATTGTTCTGTTGGTTAGCTCAGGAAAGTAGTGCATCCTTTTAATGCTTAGGTATTATTGGGTAGTTTGTTGTGATGGAATTGTGCTGTCACAAATGTTGAACTTTGACCAGAGATGCGCTGCCCTCTGCAGGCACAGTCAATGTTGACCACTGCTCAAACCAGAACATAAAGTACAGATTTTTTCTGCTCTCCAGCACTGTACAGTAACAAACTGACCTAATTTTGTAAACCAGACAAAAAAAATATTCACATGATGATACGTCAACGAGCAGATTGTCATCTCTATTGCTTGCAACATCAGCATTAAAGCCAAGGTGCAGCCATTTGGTACAGTGCCATTGTTAGTTCTGAAAAGAAACCATTTTTCTGCTGTAATGTGAACATGCCATTAAATGTCCGGTGATATTCAGCATATTTTCTTCTTATTGACAAGTCCCAGGAAAAGACCAAACCCACGGTAAATTATTCCAGCAAACACCTACATGTCCAAAGTCTGATATCTGTATCCTATTCCTCAGTGTTAAACATGATTAAAAACACATTAATGGGCCACAGTGTTGCACCAGGTGACACTATAATGAAAATATTTCAATTCAGTCCCACATAAACTGTCCTGCTTTAAAGATACTCTTATCTGTTGTTCAAGGGACATAAAATGCAGTGTGTAGTCAGTTTAGGGAATTAAATGGCCTTTTTAAAAAGAATAAGAATAATATATTTGTGACTTATCTTTAAGAATTAATGTATGGGAATATGGATATAGGGAATATATGGGCTTTTCGGTGCTTATAATTCACTAAGACATACTGGCGCCAAGGCCAATGATCAACAAATGAATCATGGGCCATTGTTGTCGTCCGTGTTAATAAATTCTCATAGCTCAGAGTATTCCTTTAAAGGAGTCCTGAATTCTTCATCCAGGGTGATGTTTAAATGGTCTGAGAGCAGTCATTGTCAAAGTGGTATGCGCGGTTTGCTGCTCTGGTAACAACTGTAGAAACAACATTGAGCCACGTGTACGCAATGTGTATGAGCCTCAAGCTCACAATAACACAACAGCAAGCAGAACAAAGTCGTCAGCTATTGGTAGCTTCAATCATAAAAATATCAACATGTAGCTGTGTTTCTTGGCAAGATTAAGGAAAGTGATGTTGGTAAGGGACGTGACTTTTGTATGCATGAGTCACACAACTGAGCAGAATACACACAATAATCGCAGTGAGGGAACTGTCCAATTAGTTTTGGAAGCAGACACAAGTCGCTGCCAAGCATAAAAAAACAGCATCCGTTGACTGGGCTAAACTTATACGTCACAAAGGTTTATGACAGTGGAAACACTGACACAGTAAACAAAGAAGCAAATGTCTGCCTGTTTAATGGAAAGAGGAGAGAGACTTTTTGATCAGTGATATCTGTGCTCCTTAATTGGTTTTACTGGCCTCTGCACACCAGAAACAAACAAAATCATGGCTTGTGTTTGAGCCTCAGGGTCCTTTACTTTATATTTAGAAACATTCCAGTGGAGAGAAAACCTCAACTGAAAAAATTAAACACACATTTCCTGAGCCAAAAATGTATAGGATGCTTTAAGAACATAGGAAAAGTCAAAGTCAAAACAAAGAACAATCATCTTCAGTAATTTCCCCCTTTCTTCATGCAATGTGTAGGTAGAAAATAAATCATTTATCCATTCTCGAAGTTCTAATTTTCTTCTACGCTGTCTTTCCCTCAACCTCCCTCATAAACTAATTAGGATCTGCTACAATTCCCAGGATGCCTTTAGACCACTTCCAAGGAATGGTAATGTTTCCATTTAAAATTTGGATGTACACACAGTAGATCCAACTTTTAAATGTGTAAATAGGTGGAGAAGCAGAGACTGCAGTAGGGGAAATGTAAGAGGCTGAGCACAGTAAACCTCATAGCCTCACTGCATTCTGGTCTTCTGAGGTAACTGTGGTAGAAAAACTGGCATATCCGCTCTCCTCCACTGGATTTCATCCTGTATGATTATTAAATGTTGAAAATAGATGTCAGCTCTTAACTCAAACATCTTTTATCAACATCTGCTGTAAGTGCTTTAGCCTGAATCTTGTGTGTAAGGACCCTTAGTGTATAATTAAGTCATCTTTAAAACTCTTGTCTTCTAGATCCCAATTCTTTTGGGGGAATGGCAGCACTCCACATTCTTTAACGTCACTATGAGAGTCATACTGCTCTCATGAGGTCATGGGTCATCAGATGGGATGATGGGAAATCCAAATATTGTTGTTTTGGTGCACCAAATTTAGATTTATTGGCCCTCGTGCCCATTGAAATGGACTACAGATGCTGCTGTGATGTCAAACAGGATATTACCCCGACCCATAGGGGCCATTATTGCATGAGCTATGAGCAGCAGGAATTTAAAAGGAGGCCTGTGCTACTTAAATCAAAATATTGATCTGTGTGTTGCCATTACAGAGTTCTTAGCAACATCAGGCAGGGTGAAATATTTGATATTAGCAATAGGGAAACTGAAATTTGTCATAACAAATGCAGTTGCTTCGGGGAAGTACTGCATACACTTTGAGAAAACTGTGTAGCATAAAGTAACCGCCTTAACAGCATACAGCTGACTGGGATTCCTCTCCCACTGTCAACAACAGAAGAGAAAATGTAATTTTATAATCAAATTATGTTTTATTGAGATATTATAAAGAAATATGACTCAAATGAACTACTGTGCTGCAGATGGAAGTGTTTGCCACAGATAACATAAAAGACCGGAGAACCAGAAGAAGGAGCAAAACTACAATTACTCAAGAGGTCGCCAAGAATGAGAAACAGTGGATTAACCTTCATTAACATGCTGAGCTTAGTCTTTGAAACTCTGTCGTGATGATGCAGTTAAAGGATGGGAAATTAAAACCTCCAGATGGTTATTATCTTATGGTGAACAGCCACTGTTGTAAGAAAAAATAAACTACATTTCAACCCTCTGCAGACCAAACTATGGCTGCGCCTATAAGACATTTCTTTATCGATTAACGTTTGTTAATTAATGTGTGTTTTGATTGACTAACACTTCAAAACCCAAAGATACAATGTTTACTATGAAAGAAGACATAAAATACCACCAACTATTCACATTAGCATCTTGAATTGATGATTAATTAAATACAATTTTCTGTAAATCTTCTAATCTAAGATACTAAGCTCTAAAAATTACAATGTATACTATCAGTGTTGAACTGTTAAACTGAAATTCAGACACTTTAAGGAAAATACCATCAAAAAAGGCAAAAGTTGGAGGTGGAGTTGGGTTTATCTCCTTAAAAATAGTTCAGTCCAGTGGTTCCCAACCAGGGGTCAAACTCCTCCAAAGGGCTACGAGATAAATCTTGGGGGATGTGACATGATTAATGGGTCTGGAAAGATGAAAATAAGTTCTGCTACAATGTTTTGTGCATTCGTTTGCTGGAGTATGGACTGACTCTTTCCTTTTTGTGAAACTTTGGAAGTTATTTTTACTTTCATTCTAGAACTGAATCATCAAGAAGTTTAGAGGGGCAATTACTCATTGGTGGAAAACATCCAAATCAAACACTGCTATACTTTCATAAGAGAAAATTTAAGGTACCTTATAGGATTATCATCAAAAATCTGAGTTCTGGAGGACTGGAAGGAAGTAGTAAATACTGGAGGAAAAAATATGTTTCCATCTGAAATACCAATGTAGCATGAAATTGAATTTCCTAGAAAGCATAAACACTTTGAAGTTGTACTTACTTTCTTACTACTATGTATTTTTGTAAATATACTTTAGTTTCCATCAATGCTCACATTTACTATTGCTATTCAGCTCACTAATTTCATATCTCATTTCAGATGAGAGAGCAGCTCAATAAAGTGATTTTGGCTCATTCAGCTGCATTGCTCCCTGCTGCTCTGGTGGTCTCACAGGTCAAACTGTCAGATTTCCCGTTATCCAGGGAGCAGGGAAATGTGTGGGTGTGCATGCGCGTCTGCTCCCATGTTATTCCTATTTATTTGTATTCCAGCAGGGGACCCAGAAAATCACAGAGAAGCAACACAAATCCCAAGAGTATGCGTGTTTGTCTGTCTGTATATGAGAGAAGGAGGAGGAAGGATGAAGGATGAGGAGGACGCTATTATCTTCCTCTGTCGTCCTGCAACCACTTCCTCCCTTCACTCGCCTCTCAACTTTTAAACAGCCCAACAGGTTAAAAATAAGCCATTGTTACACATGCACAAAGGGAAATGGAAAGGACTCTCAGAGTGAGGGAATATAGCTAACATCCTTATAGCCTTAAAAATGAAAACACAAAGTCACTGGTGGACATTGGAACCTGAGGAACTTTTTTGAAAATTTAACTTTTAAATTTGAGAAGCTGAAACCATTTATTTTGCCACATTTGCTTAAATTGTTAGTCAGCTAATTTTCGATCAACTGATTAATCAGTTCATGGATGAATCACTGCATTTGTGATTCAAAGATAGCAATGCTGAAGAAGATGTCAACATCAAACCACAGAAGCACCAATTATTTAAAATTGAATAAGAGGTAAATTTTTTATTTCTTTGGAGTTATTCCCCTAAACAATGCAAACAGTAGCCACAGCATGAATAACTACAGATGCCACCACATTTTTCTGCTACAGTTACGATTTTACAAAGGTTTTCAGTGTTACTGTCGTGTTGTTAATGGCTAACATATAAACACTTCTTCAGGAATATCTGCTGTGCATAAAATATACATTTCTCCACGCAGACATTTTGACTTGTCATTTAGGCAAAAACACAGGTGAAACTAATGACATGCAACAATGGCCCCATTACATGAAGTAATAATAATATCAGCACATGTGTTTGATGAATCTGCAGTGAGAAAGCTCTGTGGAAGCGATGATCAAAATGTATCCTTCAGCAGTCCAGCATGGACTGTAATGACATACATACACGGCATGCTTGGACACAAAGCAAATATGGCCTCCCTTATCGGTCACGGCTTTCATCACCGGATATATAGGCAGTAACGGCACCAGCTGACACAACAGAAGCCATGAAGCAAAGTAATCTGCTGCATCCAGGCATCGGTCAGAGAAGTCAAAAGAGAATGTTTGTAATCTGACATTTTCAATTCAATCTTTTATTTTAATTTTGGGTTGTAACAGCTTTTGTTTTTGTGTTTCACAAAAAAAATTGTCAGTTTTGGTATCACTGGTGTTTATTTTACTGTATTGCATTTAGTTTGTATCACTGACTATTATTCATCCTTTTGTTGTTTTGTTGTTGTGATCATGTTTAGTCATGCAAAATCTTGGTTTGTGTGTATATTGTTTTAATCCTTCTCTGTAAAGCACTATGTTTGTATGAATGGTGCTATATAAATAAAGGGTGTCTGTCATGTCTGGCAGTGAAGGAAAAATATGTCTTTGTAAACTCCTCACTCCTCACAACTCATACTCTACACAATGATAAATGTCAATATTGAAAATACTGCATCCCTACGGACAGCTACTTTGAAATACAACACATGAAAAAGCGTGTGCTAACCAAGTCTGCTGCACAGTGAGAACTAAACACCAGTCAACACACAAGATCCTGTTATACTGTGACCACAGTTCAAGTTCAATTACAGGTCAAACAAGGTACTTAACCGGGCAGACAAGGGGTGACTGAATACAAAGGGATGCACGGCATCATCAAAGAACAAATGTTCTGGATGCAGTCTCCAAGTGAGACTTTGAAGAGATGTGCATGTCAGGAGCATGAGCTGATCTGAGGTTATGCTGTTACACTTTCACACATCCCTCACACGGCTCTGTACCTGAGCGCACATCTTCTGTCCCTGCTGTTGAAGCTCAGACTTAAGATCTGTGGGTAGCAGGCTCACACCAGCAGACCAGCAGCACCAGGATTTACAGCAACTGAGACATCCATGTATGAGTGATGATGGACTTGGTTATTTTCCCATAGTTGGAGCCCAAAATAGCTCCTCCGGCTTGGATCCATGCCATGTGGTGACTTTTTATTTTTCATTTGTATTTGTTTTTGTCCCCGGGGTTGTAAAAGCTGCACAGGCAGTGCAGAGCAAAGAATAGAGGCATAGCTCCCTTGACATGATGTAACCCCCCGCCCATCCTCTGAACCCTGATCGTTCCCACCAGCTGAGGACTGAATCCTTTAGGTTGCAGTGATGAAGAAGAATATCATCACCACTCAGCCTTACAAAGTCTCCCCCGCCTTATCAGTCAGAGGGTTGGGTTGTGCCAGCACATGCAGTTCTCAGATGTGGTCAGCCTGACACCATGTTCACCACCAAAGCATCTACACTGATTCGTTTTTCATCTGATTTCCCTTCATCAAACTTACTTTCCCATTGTGCTCCATCTTCATCTCACCTTCTTTGAATTGTCACAACAAAACTACTAATTTCCTCACTGATGAAAAATATATTTCAAAATTTGAATTCTGTAAAGGAGCATCATGTAAGATCTTTTATAGCTTTATAGCACAAGTTAAATATTAGAGGGAGTTGGTATTGTTCATGAATTGTGATTGCTCAAGCATGTGAGGAGAGATCTACATTTAAATTTTGGAGAGAAAATGCTGGAGTCCAATTATTTATTATCACGTAAAATGATAGGCAATCTTTGCCACACCCTGCACCTATTATGTACATACAGTATTCAACCGAGGCGTGTGTTTTTTTTTGTCTGGAACTTGGAGGTTGGAGAGGGCACTTGTTGGCTTGTTTGTGTTATGAAATGGGGTGGGGGGGGGGGGGGGCTGAAGAGTGAGTTGGGGTTGGGACCAAAGTAGCAGCCAAAACACCTATTAATACACTGATAACTGCCTGGCTGGAGCAGGCTGTTCCAGTCAAAGACACATTGGGACTCTACATTGGTGGGGTGGGGGCAGTTTCCTATGGGCACATGCACAGTTAGACTGCAGAGTTCAGGAATCATTCTAAGGTATTCAAAAGTCAAGTAAGGAGCTGGTCTGGGATCGATGTCTTGGGTGTGAGGATTACAACTTGGCAGCACTGAGCGAAGGGGGTAGAGGTTATTCCTGAAGACACTCCACTCGAACGCAGCTAATTATAGACGGAGACACACAAAGCAAACATGGAAATAGACCTTGGTGGTGAAATAAAACCTGCCTGGCAGGTTTTGCAGGGGCAAGTTTTAGATGGAGGATAGTATTAGAATATAATCAGTGAGTGCCACTAATACAATGTAATACATTACAACAGTGTACATAGGTCTTCTTTTCTGTATGGATCAGGCACAACAAGACAAGAAATTACATGCCTGAAGAGAGCAACCCCTGAAAGTCTGTGGGTGTTACTAGTAGCTGTTAATGTGAATATAAAAGTGAATTAAAATCAGCCAGGGGAAATGCAAACTCATGTAGAGAATAACAAAGCACCTGTTCCCAGCAGGCTGGGAACAGGTTCAAGGCAGATTTGAATGCCTTTGTGTACCCTACTTTGTTTTCCTCTATGATGATGCTTTGAAAGTGTACTAAGGTGAACACGCACTGGAGTCCAGCTCTGCTGTTTAACTTGCACTGTTTTGTTAATTAATCAGATTGCATAAGTCTGTAAGAGAGATGTGTTTTAGCTTCTTTTTGATTCCTCATCAAAACCTCAGTTGTTAATATTTAGGTTTTTTCCCCCTTGTTAGCATGTGAAAAACTGCTGCACCTCCGTGTACGCAAAAGATCAGATATGCTGACACAACTCCCACTTTAATAAGCTGCAGTATTAAAAGCTGATTAAGGCTCCATGAGAGCTCTGCTAATGCGGGGAAACTGTCAATGTCCAGTAAATGACTTAGCTGCAATATGGTCCATCTTCACTGTCACATGCCCAGATGCTTTTAACACTGTAGACTCACTGTAGACTACCCTTATATTGACCAAGGACTCATTGACCATCTGCTGTTCTTCATATTAGCAGAGATAATCACAGCGACGCTCCATTCTATATCTCTATTCTACCTCTGTTTCTATTTCTATTCCTATGCTATTTAAAATTGCAACTGTAGAAGCAGGCAACCATCCAGCTCAGGGTGTGACCTTCCTTCAACCTGCATTCATCCTCAATGATATACTTAAGAAAAAAACCAGTTATATTTCTGTAATGTGCTAGAAAGAACTTTTACTGTCTAAAGTCATCAATGGCTACTCTGCAGTAACATACTTAATTGTGAAGAATTAAGTGCAGAATAATACTGCATTTACAGACAATTTAAAGTAATTTCTTTGTACTGGATTTAAATTTAACACAATTTCTTGTGTATTGCATTGCTATGTTTTATTTCTTATGCGGAGTAAATACCATTACATCCTGAGTTGTATGGATGGGGATACATTGGACCAGACCGCTTTCAAGTGAAGCCTCATAAAACTACCACACAAAGTAATGTATGGACTGCTCCAAGTGTGTAGGAGAAAGACTTTGTAAAAACCGAGACTTGTGTCTTACCTTCTGTTTGTGAGCTGTCAAACTGATTTTGCCTCCAAATATCCCCACGCTCGCATGGTCCGAGCAGAGAAGTGTCTCATGCTGCCCCACTGTCAATACTGACCAACCCCCGACCACTCAGCTAGAGCGGTCAAGCTGGGTATAATACAAAGTACATGCTTTCCTGTTGCCAATTCCAAAATAAAGCTCCCGGGCCGCTCTGATATTTTTGTTTTTTCTGATAAAGAACTAAAGACATTCCTTTTCTGCAGTTTTATTGAAAGATTAATGAAATTGAATTTTTATATTATTTTTTTCCTTCGTAAAAGCTTTTGGTGTCGTAATTTTATTTGGTAATTCTACACAGTGTATCTCCGACCACTGTCTGATTCAATTTCCGAGTAAATGCATTTTGAAGGATCTGCAAAGCACAACAGCGTCATCTGCTGTCTGTGGTTGTTTGAAGTTGGGTCGCCATCCACTAACACATTAAGTAAAAACAGACGGAACAGATAGAATATGAGGAATAGGATATTCCTACAGAGCTAATATGAGACCAGAGGATCTGAGTCAAGAATGGCCTTCGTGAATTTCTTTTTTAAAACAAATGCAACACTGAAAGAAACACGGACGTAAAGATCGCTGGCCTGTAAGGCCCACCACAGTGATACATTTACAGAAAAATGGTGCATCGCAGCAGTGTACATAAAATATGATATACATATACAATATAGATATATACATGCATATGGATGCGTGTTCGTGTTTTATGTTTCATATATATTTATATATATTCGTTCATAATTAGTTAAACTAATTTGAATTTATCCATCCATCAATTTGATACACCGCTTGTCCTTTTGTGGGTTGCGTGTGGGCAGCTGAAGCCAGAAATTTCAATTCCTGCCGTAATTAAAATGTATGTCAGTGATTAGCGCACTATTATGTAGCCTATGTCTTAATTTTCCAAAGAAAAAAGAGCTTCAAAGCTATAGGATAACTTTGCTGTAATTTAATCAATTGAGAAGCAATATCTGGTATACAATCTGTGAGTTATGCGAAGTTGCAGACGCCTTAAATGCATCAACTCGTTTACTGACTGTTCATTGGTCCATGTCGTTCCAACTCTCGTCCAATCATACTACGAAAGGGGAGTAGCGTGCGCCCCACCTTGTTTCGGTCACATGACGTGAACATACGAAGATGGTGGAAGTTTCTTCTTCCTTGAAGTGAAACCCCGAGTGAAACCCAAACATCCTGTAGACCGAAGGCTGGGAGTTCACTGCAGCTTAGCCTGCCTGGTTTCACAGCCTCCCTTGGGATCCGGGTAAGCTATAGAAGTCAGTTAGCACATCTATCACCGCTGGTATTTGTGCTTTTTCAGAGCCGCTGGACTTTGGGATTTCCAGACAGCCATGATGATGACATGAGCTAGTATGCTAGCGGTTAGCCGGATCGGGTTGGTAGCGGGCTGTCAGTACTGACATTCAACACGTACTCAGCAAGTGCTGCGAGCACACCGTCACTGTAAATACACTCGCTGCTACACGTTGGTGTAGATCATCAGCTAACGGAGATATACTGTTCCTCACCGTACGGCTAACTCAGTTAGCGTTAGCTGGTTATCCATTGCTAGTTGGATTAAATTATGTAATCTTTACCAGCGTCTTTTGTTTTATTTTACGCGAAAGAAATGTAGAGGGTTTCAGAGTAAAATAGGCCCTCGTTGTCAGTAATTAAAGGACATATGGTTAGCATAATTGTAATTAAAGCGCTTGGAGTTGCTTTTCCTTAACTACGTGATCTCAATGGAGAAAATAGTGCGCCGAACTCAATTTAATATCGCGAAACTTGATGTTGCTTACGACCCCAAATATTAAAATTATAATGTATAAGACATATAAGAAAATATCAGCGCCACTCCTTGATACGAAACTGAATCCTATCTAAGACGCTAAGATGTAATAGTTTAACCTAGATTTAATTTAGAAGCACTGATTGTTCAGGTGAGCTGAGTGAAGAACTTGAAATATTTTGCCCGTGTAAGCACAACAGTTAACCATCCAGCAAACAGCTGTCAAACTTCATTACCGAGATTTCTTTTTTCAGGGTCCCGTACCAGCGGCTGCTATGACTGCATACTTTTGCCTCCTTGGATAATTGTTGTTATGCGGGAGAGATAAGTGTGGAGGCAACGAGACAATGATGTGTTTTGTTAACAGTTATTAGTCATCCGCAACTTGGCCAGTTTGGTTTGTGTCTTCTAAACAGGGAGGCTGTTTTTATGTCTGTTTTCTGGGGCAGCCCTCCTCTTGCAGGAAGTGACACAACTATGAGCATAATAATGCATCACAATATATTCAACCTGAATGCCTGGCTTTAAGAACATGATGTGTTAAATGTTGTACTGGTGAATGCTGACCAACGTCAGATGGGCACAGAGCACTCGAGTGTTGTTTCCGTACAGCATCGTAACAGAAGAACCTGTTTATATTTTTGCCTTACAGTCACACTAAGTTGGTTGCTGTGATGTCATGTTTGGGGTAATACATACCACCGTTCTGTCATGGTGTAAACAATGGGCCATGGATTTAACAAAAGAGAGCGGGTCAGTAATGGTGTTCAGGTGTGCAAAATCCATGCGTATGCAGAGCTCTATAGCCAGAGAGACATTCGGGCTCAAATTCAATTTAAAATGCCTCGGAGATGCACCAAACGCAATCCGCTGGCCTGCAGCTGATGTTATGTAGCTGGTTAAAGAATAGCAAGTCAGGGTAGGTCATGTCAGAGTTTAATATTCAGCGAATGCCCTCATCTACAAAACCCAGTTGGCCTGCTCATGAGGCTGCAAAGTCAGCAGTTGCAATGAATTATTGACAGAGACTAAAGCAGTAGCCAAAGTGAAAGTTTACCCAGGAGCTCCTCACTTTCTCCTGCTTTGCCATGTGCATACTGGACTAGGCAGCGCGAGGAGCATGTATTATTCAGCGATGCTTCAACCAGATTTGAGGAAAGATCACAGGAACTGATTTCCTTTCGACTGACACTTTCTGTTTGTGGTGAAGCTTAGTTGTCGTTGGACTTTCATCACTACCGACATCCTGTTACACACAGTATATGACTGGCGTTTACTTATTTGGAATGGAAAATAATCTCCAGAACCAGTCTGCACAGTTGTCAGTTCCTTGTAATCATGTTTCCATTACATCTTCAGTGGGGTTGATAAAAATGTTCCAGTGAGGTCTGGTGATGGTTCTTGAACTCCTCTTTCTACAGCTGCCATTCTAAAACAATGTTTCTGAAGTTGTACCAGGAACAGTTTGTCACAGGAGACGTGCTTTTCTCCATGAGTCTTATCTTCATCTTTTCATCTTATTCAGCTTTGAGTAAGTGTTGCTGCCACGATTGTAGGCACGTCGCAGTGTTGACAGGTTGCTTGGTTAGTGCGCCATGGCAGCTAATTCATAGTCCTTAGTAGTGCCTTGCCAAAAAGGCGTTCTGGGAAATGTAGAGAAATCACTTACTGATGTATAGGCAGATGCAAAATGGGATAGACTCCAGGTCCCTGTACCCCTGCGCACAGAGAGCAGGTATACTGACGTACGATAGATGGATGAGTTCAGTTGTTGACAGTGATGTGTGTGTGTGTGTGTGTGTGTGTGTGTGTGTAGTCAGCTATATGTGGCCGTCACACACAGACCAGATACATATAGGTTGTATTTGGGTCAGAGCTAGATGACAGCAGTATATCACACACTGCAGGCCTGCGCCTCTGTGTGTTTCACAGGACAATTTGACAGTGGCAAGTCTGTGTGACCTGATGCTCCATGTCGTATATACAGTCCATCTCCTGTTTGTTGTGAGGATGTTCAGTATTAAGGATGTGTTCCAGGAAGGGAAGACTGTCTCTAAATGTTAGCCTCTAATGCCATTAAAGCAAACACTCACACAAACACATTATTGCATTACATTACATTATAATCATTTGGAAGAGGCTTCTGTCTAAAGGTACTTACAGCAAATGCGTTTAACCTCCAAAGGAAAAAAAGAGTTACAGTGCATTCAGGAAGTATTCAGACGGAGCCTCCATAATATCCCCATGCAGCCCTCAGCCAAGGGCAGTGTTAAAATACTGCATTTGCAAATTCTGATCACATCTACGGTGCATTCAGAGCCCTTCACTTTTTAAAAACTTTTCAGTTAAAACCGGGGAAAAAGTGAAATGCTCCAATGACATAAATATTGAGACCCTTAGCTATGACACTTGTTATTTAGCTCAGGTGCCTTTTTCTCTTGATCATCTTTGAGATGATCTCGACTGAGGGCGGCATGAGGAATTAATGGAGGCTGAGGGAGCTGTGTTTAACCCGGGAGAGGTTGGGTAATGTGCCGTCTATCTTGTTTTTTGTAGCGTGAATGCAGCCGGGGCGAGACAGGTTTAACGTTGTGCTTTAAAATACTGCAGGTTCATGCATCCCCAGCCCTATGTCATGGCCAGTGGAGTCACCAAGTCGGGCACTTCCAATGGTTACCCTATGAAGGCACAGCTGCAAATCATCGGTAAGTGTTCGGTCTTCATCGAAGCGGACCGAGGTTCAAGTCAAACTCTCAGTTTCAGCGCTAAAAGAATGAACGCTGGCTGAATTCCATTTAGCTGATGTTGCGCACGGTTGCTCGCCGTCACACTGTCACGAATTACGTTAATACAAGAGTAGAATAAAGTCAGCATTAATGTTATGAGTAACATCTGTGTTTTCCCTGTAACGCTCTGCTTCATTTGCCAAATAAAGTCAACCATGCGTCTGAATGAGAGCTTTAAAGTCCTGCTTACCTTGCAGTCATGTAACCAATTTAGAAATGTGTGCTACACAAAGTATTTGTTCCTGATTCACTGTGGTCTGTCTGTTTCCGCCAGCCACATCTTTCTTTCTTTCTCTGTCTTTCGTTTTGACTGACTGTCCGCTGCACGGTCTCTTCTTCTTCTTCTTCTTCTTCTTCTTCATGTTTCAGTGCTATCAGCGAAACTGAAAGAGAACAAGAAAAACTGGTTCGGCCCCAGTCCCTATGTGGAGGTGTCGGTGGAAGGCCAGTCCAAGAAAACAGAGAAATGCAACAACACCCACAGCCCCAAATGGAAGCAGCCGCTCACTGTGTGAGTCAAAGTCTTTCCGAGATTAGCCGACCCATATGGCATTTGATCGCATTTATGATAATCGGAACGTTTCTGGTTTGTTACTACTCCGCTGTGCTGCCTGCCTGCTGGGATCTGCCACATACTGCAGGACACGGAGTGAATGCTGATGACTGAATGTTCACAGAAAAGAGATCCATTTATTCAGCTTTGATAGATGCTTATACCTGCTAAATATTAACCCTAATAGGGACGTCCCCTCAAAGCCAAAAGAGTCCATGCAGCAGCAGTGTGCTAGTGTTTAATCTTTACAAAGCACGGCTCGTCTCAAAATTACCGGACCGCAAAACTAACTGTGACGGAAGTAGAGACAGCTGATGGAAACAGAGGGACTGTGCGAGGCGGGGGCAGCGTGACCTGTTTTTGTTGGCCGCTCCGATTCGCTCATCTCCGGTGTCCGGCTGACAACGCTGTCAGCAGCCCGGCAGGAGAGACACTCGGCGGCGTGGTAGGATTTCAAAACTGAGCTACGACACAGGCGCCACCTTTTACTTTCTCTGATCGCCTGATGTTTTCACATCCGAGGTGACGGACATTACAAAAAGACGTTGCTTCTAATGAAGTCTTCGGACATCGCACATCTAATTAAAATGCTGGTGAAGCACTTGTTGAATTACAGGCTGTACGGGGCAGCTGTTGTCCTTTGGTGGCCAGCCATTATTGGTGCAGTGCAAGAAAGAGTGAGCGTTCTTAAAGAAGGTAGCAGCAGTTTTAGCAGAAAGAGCAGCTTAAATTCCCTCAAGAATGATGCAGTACTTCAAATTGAGAAGCTTATGGATCTTATAAAGAAAACACGCAGGAGCATGCGGCACATAGCAATCAGTGCCTGTGCTGGTGAGTCAAGCGAGTACAACTCCACAGTTCACAGCACCGTACAGTTGTAGAGGAAGACACACGTCATGAAAAATGACTGCTGACTGTAGTACTGCACATCATAGTTGCCTCAGACATTGAAGAGTTTCTCTGAGTTGTGGCGTGCGGTTTAAAGAAAAGATATTCCGTCTCACGAGGTGGTGGGGGAGCGTGTCCGGCTCCTTTACAGGAATCCTGTTTCTGCACATACGCTCTGCATTTAGTGCGCTCGCACCATTCGATTCCCTGCGGTCCGACATATTCACACATCAGATGTCCTCTCAATTTTAGCCTGTCCAGGAACTTCTGCTGTGCACGGTGACCGTCTTAATATAGAGTTTCTCCTGAACCCACAGGGGTAGAATTATTATGTAACAAGTGTTTACTATGGGACGTAATCGGACCTAAGCCCATGTGTCCACAGATGTCTTTTCCTGGGGCTGCTGAGGGAACTCGCTAAACAACTGTCATAGTGATGGTTATGGACACTCGTCCGCCCCATGAATAGCTTCTGAGCTTCATTAGCTGCTTTCACCACTACACAAAGACTTTTGACAGTCACACGGACACAGAGGCTTGCACCTCTTTCCCAACAAAATAAGTTTTTCATCACCACCTCGTCCACATGAGATCCCGAGCGCCGAGGTCTCTCGTTCACATGCGCGCGTCCCACTCAGCTGTTTGTCTCGCCAGGATCGTGACTCCGTTCAGCAAGCTGCTGTTTCGCGTGTGGAGCCACCAGACGCTGAAGTCCGACGTGCTGCTCGGCGTGGCCACGCTGGACATCAGTGACACGCTCAAGTCGAACGACATGAAAAGTGAGTAGAGGGTAGGCAGCTGTCACACAGTGACATCTGTTGTGCATCTCTTGGTAGTGGCAGGTACGATTTCTGTGAGCTTGATAGAATGACTACACGTGAGATTAGATTTTGAGAGGCATGCCCACAAGGCATATATCAGGCAAAATGCCGGATCCACTGGGAAAGGAAGTCCCCATGACTCTTGGGTAGAGTGATGTGAGGAAAAAAGGCATTTCCCCATTTGAAATAGTAATAAAACTGGAAAATCAATGTGTGGTTGTCAGCGTGGATGTTGTGGCGGGCCGCCACAATCGGATCAATCGGAGGGAAACATCGCAGTGTGTATCAGTTCTCACTGTCTTACTTGCGTTTTCTCACTCAAGTCTCTGAGGTGGTGCAGACCTTGCAGCTGTGTGCAGACAGAGACCAGTCCGACGTGGTGGGAGATCTGTCTGTCTGCCTGGACGGCATGACCGTCGACCCCGAGATGTTCGCCATGGCCAAGGCCGACCATCACAGTGAGTCACAGAAATGTCCCGACTCTGCGTGTTTCTCCCACGTCATGGGTCCACACTGATGATGCACTGTGCTTGACTTTCATACACTTGGGACACGGCGTCCTCAGCTTGTATCTCTCTGCTCGTTCACTCAGCCGATACTTGAACTGAACTTACAAAGAAGACAGAATTTGACCTAACTCGCACATTCCCGTTTGGGTGTGGCATCTCAAGACGAGCCCCGGGCTGAAGGGAGTTTAAATCAAAAGCATGCAGGCCAGTTTATGTCTGTGTGACATTACATCTGTTCACTTGTCCACTTAAAAAACAAACAAACTGGAAACAAGCACATTTTCCAGTGGTTTTCCTACTGTCACCATGAAAGCTCTTTTTCTGCTTCATTTATCTTGTGTGTTTTTTCTTCAGCTACGTCAAATGGGGAATCACAACCTAATGGGGATCAGGCCACAAGGTACACAACTTTTTCTCACTTTCATTTGACTTTCACTGGTGTCATTATCTCCATCTTCTGCTTTTTTTTTCCCCCCCTGTTCTTGTTTACCTCCGTCCACCCTCCCTCATCACAGGCGTAGTCGAGACAGCTCTCCAGCTGTGGACGGTGCGGAGCACAAGTCCTCTCCCAGCGGCCGGAGGGCAGGGACCAGCACGGGGTCTCCCTTGGTGTCATCAGGGAGCACGAAGCCTCTCCGACCACCCAGGCCCTCCAGACCTCCCCCTCCAACCCCCCGCAGACCCACCTCTTCACCAGGTCAGACATTCCCTGAAGGGACGTCCCGCGCTGATCTGTTGTTCTCGCTTTTTAAACTAAGAACAGGAGGGAAAGACTCGAGTACTTCTTCCCACACTGACTGTGTGCTCTGACACAATCCAGTTAATGTCAAAAATGTACCTTAAGGTTAAACTGGGAGTCAACACTCCACTCACTCTGAATGAAATTGTTCAAATTAGTTTTCTGGCAAGGCAACGCTGAGAAATGACACCAAGTATTAGGCTGAAATGTGTCAATGTTACATCTGTGAAGTTACAAATTGGTCTTTAATTAAGCCTGATGTTGTTTCTTTGCCAACTCAAGCCAGAAAGGCAGCGTGCCTGGATAAAATGAGACCATAGTCTTGTTTCTCAATCTGTAAGTTGTCTGCCCTGGACTGAGTATCTATGAAGGATCTCTATGAACGCTCTGTGACGTCCCATCCTTTCCTCAGCATCTTCCAGCAACGGCTCTGCGCCGGCCGACGGCAGTGAAGGCCAGTCAGGTTCTGACACGCCAGTGAGAACGCCGGCCTCGGGACCCTCCTCCACCCCGGACTCCAGTCCGTCGGCGGGCTCGGACAGGAACTCCACACCGGCCTCCAGTTGTGGAGCCGCAGCGACCAGACAGCCGGCCGTGGCGCCCGTGGTCACTCCCAGGGCCCCGGCCGTCAACACTGGCCCGTTGCCCCTCGGGTTAGCTCTCATTTTGTAATCTTTGATACAGCACGGTAGACGGGGTAGCAGCCCTCCACTGTTCCCCTCACTAATCCAAGTTTATTGAGTCATTAAGGTGACAGAGTGACAAGTCTTATCTGACCTCCTAGTGATAGCACAAGCTATAAAGCTTACTTCATCAGGGAGAAAGTTCATGGAGACACAAACTGATGAATCATGTAATGGAGAGTCTGTCAAACTCTAGGATATTTACTCTAGTGTAATAAAAACAGCCACGAGGGAGAGTTCAGTGGCTTTCCAGCATTTATTCATTCCTGAAGTCATATATGGGTCAGTGGCACATTAAGAGGATGAGGTTGTGCGATGAAGTGGGATTACTGGTTGATCTGGTTTAGATTTCACACACACACAACCTTCACTTAACACCATAAGAATACGTACAGAAAACACACCATCACAGAGCAGCTGTGTGCAGACACAAGTGACCGATTAGCACTTGAGTGTTAATGAGACCAAGGCTTCATGTTACTTGTTTGTCTGTAGGAAACAACTCCAGTCTGAACATCGATTCCATCTGTGGGTTTGTCACTTAGGGCATTTTACATTTTTACCGGGCTTGTAACTAAACCCCACCGTTATCATGTCTCTGGTTCTGACTGTAATTCCTTAAATACCCCCTTTAGAACCATTATAAGTGTCGTCATTGTGGCAGCGTCGTGACCTTACACGGGCTCTTTGCTGCGTTTTACAGGAGGATGACTCATATCTTCAGAGTTATTTTAAACGCAAATGGCTGGAGCCCTGTACCAGTACCCAGTGTCCTGAAGTTTATTGTCCATGTTTTATCTAGGTGGGAGCAGAGGGTGGATCTTAGCGGCAGGGTCTATTTTGTGGATCACGTGGAAAAGAGAACGACGTGGGAACGCCCTGAGCCATTGCCCCCTGGGTAAAAAGTCCTTCTCATTTCATCTGTCTCTTTTCAAGTACACATCGTTGTAGTACTTTTTTCTTTAAGGTTAACAGGATTCTAAAGTAGTAGTCTTAGTATAGTAAGACTGCATCTTCATCCTAAGACATATGGGCACTAGACATTGGTACAGTGCTGTAGATGGAGGACCTGCTGCCTACTGGTCTCAGATCCACCAACTTTGACCTTTTCTCAACACTAATCTTTGAGCTAGCAATGTGTGTCAGCTACGACCCTGTGCATCCTCAAAGACCCCTTTTGGTTTGGTTTGAATCGTGCAAAACTCCCGTCGTCTTCCCTCATTTGTCTTTAGCTGGGAGCGTCGCGTCGACCAGATGGGGCGTGTCTACTTTGTCGACCACATCACGCGGACCACCACGTGGCAACGCCCCACCATGGAGACGGTGCGCAACTACGAGCAGTGGCAGCACCAGCGCAGCCAGCTGCAGGGCGCCATGCAGCAGTTCAACCAGAGGTTCATATTTGGGGTGAGACTTCCTGTTTTTGGGATGTGGGCGTTGATAAACTGGAATATGATGACTACTATGACCTTTTGTTTTTCCTGTTTGGGATGGCACAAGTGTGTCACCTCCATGAGAATAAGGGTTTTGCAGTCTCAAAATCTTCTCCCAGTTCTGATACTTAAAAACATTTCTATTTACCAGTACAAACCAGTTACTGTTAATAGGCAGGTCAGTTGAAATATTAACATAGTCTGCACTAACCTTCCTGTCTGCTCTGTAGGTACAAGACCAGGTCTCAGCCACTCAGAATAAGGAGTTTGATCCTCTTGGGCCTCTACCACATGGATGGGGTAAGATCATTAAGACTTCTCAGTGTAAATTCACAGGCGTCTGAGACCGTAAACATTCTTACCATTAATTTCTTTATCAGCACTAATACATGTCAAAGTACTCAACATTACTTTTCTTGCACTGGCTTACCCAAGATGTTTGTTTAAGATATGTAGCTTGTTGTGGGAAAAAAAGCTTTCATAATGAAGCTGGTTGAGTGCAACATTTGAATACTGTACAGATGAGAAATGACATGTCTATAATAAACTGGAGGGCTGCGTCCTACGTTTTGTCCTCAACAAACCATCAAATGCTTCATAGTTAGTCGTTTTTCCTGGATTTTGACCAATAGCTCTGCAGATTTATTGCATTTATTGCTCGATCTGTGGACTAATCTGATTATTACTCAATTTCATTATCCTCCTCTGGGGCCTTTTGGCCAGTGCTGGACCTTGATCGACATTAGGAAGTGCATGTTATCAGCGGCATGCTACCTGTTCCTCTCTGAGCAGGCTTCTTGTCTCACAGCTCCATTAATATAAGCTTTCACAGGGAAAAAAGGTGATTTTGAGTGGAGCTAAAGTCCAAAGATTCAGGCCATTATGGATGAACTGTGGGAAATAATTCAATCATTCTAAACCTGCAGTATCCAATGTATAAATTAGTATTATGGCTAAAACTAATAATTGTTATTATGTCTTTCAGAGAAGAGAACTGACAGCAATGGTAGAGTTTATTTTGTGCACCACCCTACACGGTCAACACAGTGGGAGGACCCGCGAACACAGGGGTCAGTTTGTGTGTGGCAGTTGTGTCAGATCCCTCTGCTGTCATTTCAGATAACATGCATATCACATGTCAATTATACCATGTTTTTAGGTTACTCAATGAGAAGCCACTACCAGAAGGCTGGGAGATGCGGTTCACCGTGGATGGTATCCCCTACTTTGTAGACCACAACAGGAGAACCACCACCTACATCGACCCTCGCACCGGAAAGTCCTCACTGTATGTCCACAGCCATATTGTTTTCCACTCACTCAGAAATCTTCAGACTTTTGAGAATTACATAGTGTCATACAGCTTTGGAGATTTGGTTCTCTTGGCTTTAAAACTTCAGGCATTTCACAACTTAAAAGGAGAAGGGAGAGGAAGCAAAAACCTCCTCACAGCACCATCTGTTTCTGCAACCACTCATGTTTCCTGTTTTCAAAAGATATTCTGAGAAATTAGGAAATCAGCAACAGGTTGAAGTGGATGAATCAGTCTTTGTGGAAGTATCTATGTGTAAACAAAAAGTTATTAAGACAGGTACACTAGTTGCTCCTTTGTAACAATTATATTTTGGATGAATGTTGCCAGGGAAACACTCTGGCTTCAGTCTTTCCGGCTCTTCTGCATGCCAGAAATGAACACGTAATGAGTGTTTCCAGCCGGAGGATACCACAGTGTCACACTGCAAACAATTAACTCATTGAATGACCTCACAGAGCTGAGATTATGGCAAAATAGTTAGTCAAAGTCTCAAATTTTCACCAACCCAAAGTATTTGTTAAGTATAAGTCTGGCTCCATCACTTCATATGTCACCATTCACTCTGTCGTTCCATGTAGTTCTGTTTCAGCACCGTCTCACGCTGTGAGTCACTGCCTCTGAAATGCCTCCCTATTCTTAGAACCTGTGATGCATTATCTTGACATGACTAATGGGTCGCCCTTGTGCTTTCATTTGGGTTTCCTCACCCATGCAACACCTGGGTTGACTCCATGATAATAACCCATGAGCATAACTCAACTCAGAGAGGAATTACGTTGGTTTGGTGTCCTGGTGGAAAAACAGGTTTGGTGAATGGGGATCAGAAGGTGACAGAATGAATTGGCGGGAGCTGTGACATGCTGGCCAAGTATCCTTAACATATGTGTGTGTGTGTGTGTGTGTGTGTGTGTGTGTGTGTGTGTGTGTGTGTGTGTGTGTGTGTGTGTGTGTGTGTGTGTGTGTGTGTGTGTGTGTGTGTGTACCCTTACAGAGTCTTGTGTTTGGAATAATGGCAACTGCATCACATCAGAAATGGCTACAAATATCAGCTTTAGATAAGACACAAAACAACAAAAGCATGTTAATGTAACGCCTACTATGCTGTAAAGTATTGAAATGTACTGAGTCTGTGTCTTGTCCTTCGCAGTGAAAATGGACCTCAGATCACCTACGTTCGAGACTTCAAAGCCAAAGTACAGTACTTCAGATTCTGGTGCCAGGTAGGGGTTACTGTGTGTCAGTGTGGTTATCAATTCTTAAGTAAAGCACATATTTCTTCCCTAACTGTATCAGTCAGAAGAAGACCTCTAAGCATCAGTGTTCAATGTATGCCTCACTTACTGTAGAGGCAGCTGTGTTGAATTGTAAGGGAGGATGCATGTTACAACAGTAATCTGCACTCTTGGCACACAGTTGCCCACTCCACCTGCACTATGGAGCTTGTGCAGTCTATGATAACAATCCTTCAATTTCATTTTATATTGCACTGTGCAGGATGCATCTCATGACGCCTGTGCCAGGCTGTAGCAATCATCCTGGAGTCACGTCAGATCGTGGGATAAATGGCTGATGAGTGATGCAGATACAGATGCGTGGGATCCGACCGCATGGTCCCCTGTCTGCACTGCATATCTGTCCACTGCAAAACCTCAAGAGACCACATTTTGAAATGCAGTTGGAGATATTCATTCTTCTATATTCTGCATCACGTCGTGTCCTATTCTGACTGGTTGCTTAGTAAATGTGGGCCATGGCAGCGGTTACGTTCAGGAAGCTTGATACAAAATTTCAGTATATACCAGTATTATAGCAACTGTGAACGTTCAGTGTTAACTGAATGACTCAGGATCTGGCAGGTGCTGTCATGTGACACCTGAAAGGACATTTAACAGTCAAATCCTTCTGATGTTTTTCCTCTTTCTCCAGCAACTGTCCATGCCTCAACACATTAAGATCACCGTATCCAGGAAAACCCTGTTTGAGGACTCCTTCCAGCAGGTGAGGTGGCACGATCATTTAGGGAAGATCGTTATTAATCACAACATTGTTTGCAGGTCTCAGATCTGTGGTCAAACACACGGGGTGAAACTGAGATTCACTCATGAAGAGACATCCTGTCATGTGCTTGGCCTCCATGATGCTGTCAGGACACTTACACCATTCACTTTATTTTGGTTTGTTTATTACAGGTCAATATCTGACGACAGACAGGATTGTTTGAGTTGAGGAGATTGCCATCAATTTATTGTATTGAGACATTTTTTTTACTTAGATTTTTATTGTGAAATCTGTTTTACATTACTGGCACATAAAAGACCCACTGTGACTGGAGTCATAGCAGAGCCTGTCAAACATTTTGAACTGGTGTGAGTTTGCTCAGTCATCAGTGTGTTTGACTTTATTATTGAGTCATGTTATATAAGTATAAACAACAGTAAGTTCTCTGTTGTCTGCCACATGTAAGGGCACGTTAGTTACTGACTGAAGCGGTGAACTCATTGATCAAGATATTTACTTTCGCTGCTCAGTATAAACTTGGGTGGTGATTGATTTTAATGAGAGCTGCAGCAGTCTTTCACAAAATGAGCTTAAGCAGCTGTGAAAAATGTTACACCTCCAATCTTTCAGGACATTCTCTCTGTTTCTGCTTCAGATCATGAGCTTCAACGCTCAAGATTTGCGAAGGCGACTGTGGATCATCTTCCCCGGTGAAGAGGGCCTTGATTATGGGGGCGTCGCCAGGTACGTTAGAAAACAGTTAGATGTGTTTCATAATTAAAAAAAAAAAAAAAAAAGTTTATTGTAGTTGCTTTGATCCTTCAGTCATTTGGCAATATCAGCACCCCCTCTGCTGCAGAAGTCTCCTTTTAAATATTGTTTCTGTCCTTTCCTCTTCTCCAGGGAGTGGTTCTTCCTGTTGTCCCATGAGGTCTTGAACCCCATGTACTGCCTGTTTGAATATGCTGGTAAAGATAACTACTGTCTCCAGATCAACCCCGCCTCCTACATCAACCCTGACCACCTCAAGTATTTCAAGTTCATAGGACGCTTCATCGCCATGGTTAGTCATTTTATCAGGAGCTGGGTTTTTTTTCCTATGTATGTCAACAGAGATCATCGTACGAGGATGTGAAGTGTTTTGTGTTGTACACAGTAAAAAAAAATGCCACACAACAGGTTAACTGCATCCGTTTGTGTCCCTCAGGCTCTTTTTCATGGCAAGTTCATCGACACCGGCTTCTCGCTGCCATTTTACAAGCGCATCCTAAACAAGCCGCTGGCCCTCAAAGACCTGGAGTCAATAGACCCCGAATTTTACAACTCGCTCATGTGGATCAAGTGAGTTCAAGGAGATGTGTGGAAGGCTGTGTGAGAGGAGCTGGTCTTCAAATCTGTTTAAGTCATTGTGTCACAAGATGCAAATCCCGGGCGAGTCTTGAGTCTTTGAGTCCTGAGTCAAGTGTCACGTCTGCAGAATGGTTGAGACTTTACAACAATAGAGCAGCTTGTGTAAACTTCAGCGCCGATGAGTTGCAGGTGACGAGGAAGGAATCTGAGAAGCCGCGGTCGGTCACCTCACCCGACACAAAAACTGCCAAGTCAAGAGAGATTATATGACTTTATTGAACTATAACATTAAATCTGAAGGAAAAACAAACTGCGACACTGTAACACAGCAGATGACACACATTTAATGAGTGAGGCAACTGTTCTCTGACGTCGAGTACATAAGGTGATCACAACACAAGACACATCAGGATGCATTTGCATTATAGTATATTTGCTGTACTGTAATCAGTCAGGACATCTGCCATGCATCACCCATCCAGAGAACAGGGACTTGCTGTATAAATCTGAAAGTAGCAGATAAAGGAAATCTAATAATAAAGTTAGTTGATGCTATTAGAGATCAGCATCTTTGCTAAGCAGTTTTTAGAGGAGGGAAGACCGAGGCTTTTGGATCCGCAGCAGCCGTTGCGCCTCCTTTTGGCAGCTGTGAGAAATTATTGGGAGGCTGGTGTAGAGCGTCTCATTGGAATTTTACGGACACGCTGCCATGTCAGACTCCTATTTTTTTTCAAATACAGGAGTAATAGCAGAGGGCAGGGAGTGGTGACGTAATTTTCTGTGCTGCTCTTCAGGGATAACAACATTGAGGAGTGCGGGCTGGAGATGTTCTTCTCTGTGGACAAAGATATCCTGGGGGAAATCACCACCCACGAGCTGAAACCAGGAGGAGGAGACATCCAAGTCACTGAGGAGAACAAGGAGGAGTACATCAGGTGCGGTTTATCACAAATGTGTTTGCAGCTTTCCACATGCGCTACATTGTGATTTGTTGTCAGGCTGGTTCCGTGCTTCTGAGGCTAAGATGTATTCTTTTTTTTTCTGAAAATGAAGACAAGAATGACACAGAAACTCAGTGTAACAGTAGGTTTAGTTTTTTTTCAGTTTTATGAGGTGAAGTTTTGTGTCTCCCTCCACAGGCTGGTAGCAGAGTGGAGGCTGTCCAGAGGAGTGGAGGAGCAGACACAGGCTTTCTTTGAAGGCTTCAACGAGGTCCTCCCTCAGCAGTACCTGCAGTACTTTGATGCTAAAGAGCTGGAGGTACGGATGTACAGGAAACTCTTTCATCATCATACACTGTACGGTGCACGATGGGTTACAGGCTGCACGAAGGGGAACTATCTAACATCTGGATTTCACACATTGTACTGTAAAAGCTTTTCCAGATGAATAAAATGAAACGTTTGTATAATCCCGTGTGTCCTGTCTCAGGTAATGCTGTGTGGTATGCAGGAGATTGACCTGGCCGATTGGCAAAGAAACACCATCTACAGACACTATGCTCGCAGCAGCAAACAGATCATCTGGTTCTGGCAGGTCAGTGTTCACTCTGATATAGGATCTGGACAATCTGGATCATAGGAATATAGGTCGGAGTACATCAGAGATATCCCAGTTAGGCAAATTGAAATTAATCTACTATTAATCTCAGTGGCTGGATTTAAACAGGATTCTTTCTCATTTTTGGAGAGTGGTAAAACCTTCTGATATTGGCAGGTAGTGAGAATTAAGCTCTTGTAATGCTAGAGAACCTGGTGACCTTTAAACAGCTTGTCACTTTTCCCTACAGTTCATAAAGGAGATGGACAACGAGAAGAGGATGAGGCTGCTGCAGTTTGTCACCGGCACCTGTCGCCTGCCTGTAGGAGGCTTCGCTGATCTTATGGGTAATTATGGAAATAGAAGTTGGCATTTAATTCTCCGTAAAGATGCATCTGAAACCAGTGTATGGATAATGCTCGGCTCGTTTGTGTGTGTGTGTCCCAGTGCTGAGAATGTTGGCTTGGACATGTGGACTGAAAGATGAATACAGTTTAGTTTTGACAGTTAGTACAGTAACTCAACTTTAAAACCGCAGCACGAGGTGAGCTTCTAACTACCGAGTGTTGTTTTACGAGTTCAGTTTTTTTCCAGCACTTTCCTACTGAGATTGTAAAGTGTGTGTTTGTCCCAGTTTCCTTGAACTGATAGACACGTGTTAAATTAACCACACTCATTCAAGCTCATTCACTTTGCAGGGAGCAATGGTCCTCAGAAGTTCTGTATTGAGAAAGTGGGCAAAGAAAACTGGCTTCCCAGAAGTCACACGTGGTGAGTTCATGCAGAATGAAAAGTCTTTGACATGGCATTGACATTGTCAACATTTTTACCTTGTTTGTAGCACTTTATTTTAGGAAGTTGTAGCATTTCCTGATTTAGTTTAGTCTATTTTTATCTAGTTGTTGTAAATCAGGATTTAATCCCAACCAGTTACAAGATCACATCTCCGAGCACAAGGATGTTAATATGTTAGGAGAAAGTATTCCTGGTTATTCATGGCTCTGGTTAGGGTCTCTCTGATGCTGGAGTAAACACTGTGTTCAATGTCAAGCTGAAACCTATTTTTCTTTATTTGTTTCTCAGCTTTAACAGACTGGACCTGCCGCCCTACAAGAGCTACGAGCAACTAAAGGAGAAGCTGATGTTTGCCATCGAGGAGACGGAAGGCTTCGGGCAGGAGTGAGAGAAGCCGGGGGAGGTTCAATAGCTGTGTGCAGGAGTCGGAGAGAATGAAGACCACCAGTGTTCAAATCAGGGAGCCTCTTCAGAATGGAAGGGGGTGGGGGGGATGGGGGTGTTTTGTGCGTTTGTGCATTCATGCACACACGCACCCGGTAACGGTACTTCTATGGGCGCATGTGCGAGACTGCATGTTGTTGCAAAGGAGCCGGGACTCGGGACTCGGGGAGCTGGGAGCGTCAGCCGTGCTCACAGCAGGCCTCTCCACGCCCGAGCGGTACCCTGAAAACCTTCTTTTAAAACCAAAACACAGAAGCTGCTCCTGTCTGTCAAAATGTTACGCCAAATTATGCATGGGATCCTGAAAACTCCCCCTCAGTGACATCTGTTCTTACGGGACTGCGGTAGCTTTTCTTCCCCACATGTGATCATGTAATAGCATGCGTCAGGGCGGCTGTGGAGCTACAGTCAAAATCTCATCTCCGGAAAGGTCAGAGGCCCCGACGCTAATGTTGGAACCAGCCTGACCTCTCCTCATTAAGTTTCATTGAAGCATCAGCTACATGACAGAAAATGAGTTCCTTTTTAAGACCAGATTGTAAAGGTGCACTTATTTTAAAATGGAATTATGTTTCACCAAAAAGCAAACATTGTTTCTTTTTGTTTGGATTTGAAAGAGTTTGGGTCATTTCAGCATCATCTCTATCACTGTTTCATCATTTTAATCTGCATCTCTCATGACTAAAGGGGAACTTATAAAGGTAACGCATGGTTTTAGGAGATAAAAGTTTTGACTCGTAATTGTCAAAAAAAGGAATCCTTGGGATTAACGCATAAGTAACAGACAGTCTTAGCACTACAGAGACATGTCTAATCTTAGTAACGAGAGAGAAACAGTTGTGTGCTCCTGCTTCTATAGTATTTTGATCTGTGAATGACTTAATGATTGTGAAAAGTGTTGTAACCTCCATTATTTACAGTGGTGGGAGACTTCAGCAGATCTTACACTGGCCCTAGTTTTATAGGGTCACAGACTGGACGAGAGAGGGCGTCTTAGATTAGAGTATCCTGGGAGAATCTTATAGATTATTCATCTTAATATCAGCTTCAGCGTTTCCGCCTTCCCTCTTTTAACGTGTGGGGAAAACAAGATCCCAAAGAAAGTATTTTAAAATAGTGTGTGTGTGTGTGTCAGAAAATTAAAAAAAAAAAACTCGAGTGAAAAACACCTAATTCAAGTCAAACCAAATCAAAACAGACTCAAAATTCAGAAAGAAAGGTCACATCGCTCTTCATGCACAAGTAGCAGTTTGAAGGTTAGTGGCGGAGCCGTGACCTGATTTGAACTCTTTTCTTGCCCCGTAGCCAACCACAGAATGAAGCAGAAACATAAATCAAAGTGTTAGTTGAGAAAATCTCCATCGAAAACGTTTGTCTTCTGCGTGAACATTTGACCTCCGACATATTTTCACTTCATGACGCTCAGAACTCCGACGGCGTCATTTGCGAGATACTGCTTCAAAATTCTTTTCTGACACACGTGTGAATTCATTGGTGTGCTTATGCTTTGATTTTTGAGGACGATTTAAAGCCACGATTGTGGATAAAGATACTTACTGTGGGTCGGGGGCATTGTTGATTACAGATCCCAAGAGCAGCTGACTGTGGGCTGTTCACTGACTACAGATGTGTGAGTGCTTGAAGAACCCTCCCCATGCTTTACTCATTTAGACTCATGGTGTGTGTACAGAAGAGAGTGTGTGTACTATTAACTGGTAATACTTGTTTGGTTTGGTTTGGCTTATCAACAGTAACGGCAACAGAAGATTCATCTCATTTGTGAAATAAAAAAAATCAGGTCATATGGTACTTATATTGGAGTGTGCTTTTGAGTTATTTATTAAACACACCAAAAAACAAAATCAGTTTGGTTTGTGAGGAACATCAGATTCAGGTGCTGTTGGTCTGACAAAAGCTCAGCACGTTTTTCTTTTTCTTCTGGCAGCCTGCGGGGCCTGAGCTGGTCTTTAGTGTTTGTCGTTCAGTGTTCGTCCTTCAGCGAGCCTTATTTCCAACCCCGGGCCTCCTGTTCAGACTCCTGATGCCAGCGGAGACATCAGGCTTTAGTCACATTTGAAGTTCTGCCCCAGCGAGGGCTGTAGAGCTGATGACACGCGGTGCAGAATAACCACTGTGACACGCTTCAGTTGCTCATTTGCGTTTTTGTCTCAAGGTTGTTGCCCCTAACGCCGAGTGTGGTTTTAATCTGGTTCTGGTTCGATCACACATGTGGCAGTTCAGCAAACATGTAAATATCATAATTCACCGCCCTATTTTATTTCTTTGTTCCCCCGCCTACAACCACTGTCGCTCTCCTGTATATGAAAACGAGTTGTAAATGGTGTCAATAACAAATTTTCTTTTGTAAAAGAATGGTTTTAATAAGAGGTTTATGGTAACACTATATTTTCTTTTCCCTGTTTAATTTCTGATGTACATGAAAGATGTGTAATATAGGATTGTCACCTTAATAAATTAAATGAAAGATGTGTGTGTTTGTGCCTTGGATGAACACGAGTCTCAGCAGCTCATATTAACCACGTTGATGCAGCGTCACAATGTGACTGAATTTGTCTTTGTTTCAGTGCAGTAAAAATCTTCTTGGTCATTGACCCTGACGCTGTAACGAACTAGTTTAAAGCTCTGAATGGAATATTCATAAAAATAATATCGAACAAGATATTGAAACACTGACATGTAGTTTTGATACAAACCTCGAAACAAAGACATTCATAAGCACACAAATATATATTCTTTGGTACTCTAACTTAAAATAATTTACTTTTTGCTACATAAACTTTAAGTTTATGTTATATATATAATATGTTCCCATTGCTTCTGGCCACTATGATTTAAGCGGCACAAAGTTTGGCAATATAGATCTACGAGATACCATATCCTACAAAGTAGAAGAAGAAAAATGAGTGCATATAATTTAAATAGTGTTTTAATGTAAAACAAATCACTTCCCAAACTATGTTTGTATTTTAAATAATGGATAGCTCAGTCTGTTAGCTGCTCCATGTCCAGGAAACGTTCAAAGATGCTGCTCAAAACTACAAACATGGCTGCTGCAAACAGTTTTGGTCATTGCTCTGAATCTGCTCCAGTGCCTGGACGCCATCTTCCACCTCATCCTCCTCCTCCTCCTCCTCCTCCTCTTCCTCCTCCTCTTCTCTTTCTGTCTGCTCTTCAATGGTGGTGATGGACATTGCGGCCTGACAACCCTCGTCATCCCTCCCCTGCTCTCCCTCCTCCTCCTCCCCCTCCCCCCCGTGTTCTTCCACCCGCCCGTGGCCGCCCTTTGAGCTATCGTCCTCCTCTCCACCATTTCCTCCAATCCCTGACCTGTTCACTTCTCTGGTGAACCTAATTCTTCTCCCGTCCTCTCCATCCTTCTCCTCCACCATCGGCACTCCCGTGACCTCGTCTCCCTCGGCATCTCCGGCCCCTCCCTCGGTTCCCGTCCCGCTCCCTGCGGCGGGACATTTGTGGTCTCTGTAGTAGCTCTGCCTGGTGAATCCCTTGTTGCAGGTGGAGCATCTGAAGCGGTAGTTATCTGTGTGGGACTGCTGATGCTCCAGCATGTGAGCCCTGCGACTGAACGCCTTCTGACAAAACAGACACTTGTATGGTTTGATACCTGAAGGAGAGAGGAGTTCGTAAAAATCAATGGAATGATGCTATTTGTCATATAATGGGACACATAGAGGGTTTACACTTATGTAAATATGTACTATATGTAACTGCAAACTGAAGACTCTGAGCTGCTCTTGAGTTAGACACTGACTATTACGCTTTGATACGTTCTTCCTGTCAGTTAGTGTAATCTCTTGGTCTTACAAACATACCCTTGGGATTTGCAGTCAAGTCTCAGATATGTCTAGAAATTACAGAATTCATCCATCCACATCTGGGTCCCCAATATTATCCAATCTGTTTGAGCTGTTCACTTATTTCCCTATAAATCTGTTTACTTTAAAGATATTCTGACTCGAAATACAACACGTGGGAAAGAAGTTTCATTAATGCAACATCACAAACAATACTGAGTCATCTTTGCTTCAATAAAAGTGATTAGCATCTTATTCACTCACCAGAATGGGACAGAATGTGGGCCTTGAGTTTGTCTGGTCTGTTGAATTCTTTGGTGCAGCCTACATGGGTCCTGATGATACAACACATAAGTTCAACAACCTCATTAAGTAAAGTAAAAGGAGTTAATCACATTAACTTAAGAAGGACTATTTCCTCACCTGAAGGGACACTTGTATTTCTTGAAGGGTTCGTGGATGAGCATGTGTCGCTTCACTTTGTCCTTCCTGTTGAACGTCGCCTCACAGAGGGAGCATTTGTACGGCTTTTCACCTGGGTAACGGGATCAGCATCACACTCTGACCTGCACTTTGATTTATGGCTTCTACATTTATGCCACGTAGTCTACATAATATACAGATGTGCAAAAACTCTTGCAGTTGCGCAGCCTTTCAAAGCATTCAAGCGCTGACTTTTGAGATCCATCAGCATCAACTTTACATCAAAATTAATCTCTAGCCTCAGAGTTTACTCAGGCATTATTGAAGCATTTCCTTATTTTAACACCAGGTCCTTTTTTCTGAGCAACACCAGTCCAAGCAGCGACAATGTCACAGCCACAGTGAGTACAGATGCTAAAACTGCAAAGACTCAAACATCATCAACAGGCAATCTCCAGCAAAGTTACAGGAAAAATACAAACACATCTGCCCCTGACTTGGCTACAAAGCTAAAACATACATAGTTGTCCAGTGGCTTTGTCCCAGCCGCCCCCAGAGAGGCTCTTTTGGTTTCTTCCTGTTTGATTTTGTATTTCCCTCGTGTGTCTTCACTTCCTCCTGTCCTAGTGATTGTCTGCCCTGCCCTCATGTGTTCCACCTGCTTCTCATCATCACCGCCTCCCTTGTGTATGTAAGTCTTGGTCCATGCCTTTGTCAGTTTGTTGTTTCATTTCTGTTCAGTGAACTTGTTCTGTCCCCGTGTGTCCTCTTTCTTTCCCTGATCCCCCAGTGATTCAGTGAGTTACAAACTGGATTTTCTGATTTCATTTTTGCTTTTCACCGATTCCTTAATCTTATAGTTCTTTTTTTGTATTTTGGACTCTGTAGCCCTTTTTGTAAATAAACTGTCTGTATTTGCTTGTACTCTGCTTTGAAATTCCTCAACGTTTCCCTGCAAAAAAAGTGTTTGCGAGTTTCTCAGACCTGAGTGGATACGAGTGTGGAGTTTGAGGTAGTGCTCCGTCTTGAAGGCCTTCTTACAGATCTGGCACTTGAACCTCCCTCCGGCGCCATGAGTGGGGAGGTGGCGTCTGAAGTACCTTTCACACGGAAAAACCTGATGATAGAGATCAGATAAGGCACCGCACTGAGGTTTAAAATGTGACCCAAAAAAAAAAAAGACAAAAAAAGCCTGTTGCGAAATACACACAACTACTCTTATAACTCCAACAAGCATGGCGGCTCTGTTCGTGGGGAGTCCTTTACAGATTCCAGCAGCGTGTGCTGGTTCACATCAGTGTTTGCCGTACCTTTTGACAGTGTGGGCAGGGAAAGTTGTGTGAGGCAGTCAGTAGATGTTGCTCCAGTGCCTCCTGGGTTGAATATCTGCTTTGACACTTCACACACCTGCGGTGAAGCGCAAGAAAAGTCTAACACGGCTGGATGCTGCAGGCTTTTTTTAATTGCAGATGCTACTCAAGCAGAAGAAAACATGGCTACTTTCCCCTGCTCTGCTATAATCATACATAACATAATATGTATTGAATACAGGAGGCTGAGTGGATGAGCTGACCTGTAGACGGTGGTTTCCTTGCGAGTGTTCTGCTGTGGGCAGAAGCAGTGGGAGTACTGGTGAACCCCCAGTTCAAACAGCGAGGGGAACACCTTGCTGCAGAGGTGGCAGCGGTAGGTCAGCTGCTCCTGGTGTGTCCTGATATGCTCCAGAAACTGATCCAGCTTCTGGAAAGTCTGCGAGCAGGACTTCAGCACACACTTATAAACCTGAATGGAGAGCAGAAAGTCAGTCCACTTCTCTGATGTTTTATAACATTTGCTCTACCCCCAGTTAACGAATCACGTGTCACTTACCTTACTGGCCCACCCTTTTCTAACAGGACATGACTAACATAAACAAGGCCAGTCTGCACACCCAACATGTACCCACCTGCTCCCCTTTGTGCTGGGTCAGGTGGGACTTGAGCTGGAAGTAAGTCTTGAACTTGCTGGTGCAGAACTGGCACTGGTAGGAGCTGTCTATCAGCACAATCTGTTTGGTCTGAGCTGGGCATGGCGGCCTCTGGCTGGACTGCAGCTGTGCCCCAGGATGCCCGTCCTGCTCCACTTCCCCTCGGCTGTGCTCCGGGTCGGCCCGAGCCTCAGTCCTCGCACTCTCCTCCACATCCCCCGGGGCTTCTGTAATCAAACGTTGTGTGAAATCTGATGCTGGATCAGTATCAGCTGGGATCATGAGGTGTACATGACTGAAACCATTACAACTATTTTGTTTTCTGACTGTTGCAAATGTTACAGGAAACCAGGAGCACACAGCAATATAATGGTAAGTGCTTTTTTGTTGTTAAAACTAGAAGATTCAGCCACACGTTGTTTTATTAAACCTGAATACCTAAAGCTACAGTAGGGACAAAAAGTTACTCTTGGCATGCAGACGGTGCTGGTGACTTCTCAAAGCATATTTGTTATAGTTGGGGGACAGAGCAGAGGTCTGCTCAGTATGACTTTAGCTGTGCTGTAACTTGGCTTTGTTGTGATTTCCAAAAGCTGCTGTCGTCAGAACTTTCATGTAATGTTTCATGTAAGGTTTTAACATCCCGCAGCTGGAAGAGAAGGCGAGACGCAGTCGGCTACATCTACTTCCTGCTTCTCTTTGGAAAATCAGATCATCCGTATCAGTTCCAAACTGTATTTTCAGTTGAATGAAATTGTGAATTGGAGTGTAAGGCCCCGTCTTACCCGTCATCACACAAAGCTAGATGTGTGAGGCTGCTGACGTTCTGCTCAAAGCTTTGAAACCTGTTGTGGTCTCAGTGTTGTTTCACACAGCGTATTGTTTAGTGGGCGTCACCTGTCTGAGCTGCCTCTTCCTCTGCTTGTGTTTGACTGCTCTGCTGCGGAGGCCCTTCCTCCTCCTGTTCACCTCGCTGCTGCTGCTGCTGCTCCCCAACCCCCTCCTCCCCGTTGGATGACACTGGCACCACCTTCATCGTGACCGGCAGTCTCGACACTGTGCTGGCCACAGCCATCGGCCACACCTTGGAAGTAAAGACATTTGTTGTTGTTGTTACTCTGTTGCTGGTATTACGTTGTGTTTGCATTATGGAAGATCTGAAAGGAATCACTTCCTGGTTTGAAATGAAAGTGTTTTCTGATACATTTTAAATTGTGTTCTACAGCAAACCAAATGTTACACTAAGTGAAAAATCTCAGTCAGTAGCCGTGACAGTGACAGTTCCTTCTATCTAAAATGACTCTATACCTAACAACACAACACTGCAGATATTCTGTGAGTGTTCAGAAGAAGAATAGCTAAGTTAAGGTAAGAGAAGCTGTGGTCGGTTGTGTGAACCTTGTGAGTCTGCATGTGTTTCTTCACGTTGGACTTCTGGGCAAAGGCTCGGCCGCAGACGATACACTGAAAGGGTTTCTCCCCTGTGTGGCTGTAAATGGAAAATGGTAATGAGTCATTAAATCATGACTGGAAGTAAACTGAGTCACTTTCCTCTGGACAGATGTGTGTTTTCAGATGGGTGCAGTCTTGCAGTGAGCGGCCAGTCCCCCACCTTCTAATGTGCTGCTGAAGATCAAAGTTTTTGGAGAAGATTTTCTCACAGAAATTGCACTTCAGCTTCGGACCTTTTCCTTTCAGCTGCTCTGCTGGGGAGCGAAATTTACCAAATTAATATTTATACGATCATCACCAATCCGTTTCAAATCCATGGTCATTTTGTGATCCTGTGCAGTTTTCAGAGAATTTTCTTGCACAGAATACCCCCTGTGCAAAGCTTTGGTCCAAAACATTGAGGAATTAGAAGATCAATGCCCTTTAATCTTTTTCCTCACAGACCTGTTGCTCCATCGGGGCTCTTTTTGCTGTTCCTTGGCCGTTTGGGAATAATGACCTTCTCAAAGTCGCTCAGCTCCGTCAGGTTTGTGGTGATGCTGCAGGTCTTTGTTTTGGTGCCCTGCTTGCCGGGGCTGTAGACGGGAGGGGTAGTAAATGACTGGCTCTCCACACACTGACTCGGTACCTAGGACACACACACACACAAACAGACTCAGTGCTTTGTCAACTCATTTCATATTCAGACATCTAGACTAGAATGTATTCACATTTTTTTCTTATGCAACAAGACTTGGAATTAATTGGTACATGACATATTTCATGCTGACACAGTAACCATACAGCAAATTTACTCACTTGTACAGGGTGGAAAGGCTGCAGACCCAGGGTGTGGATCTCTGCACCGCCCCCACCACCCCCGGCCATATGGGGCAGCGTGCTGTACACCTGCACCACTGAGTTGCTGTGGCTCGCTGGTACTTGAGAAGAGAGCGGCTGCTGGGCAGGCTGCCCAGCCGGTAGGGGGTGGGCTGGTGTTTGGCCAGAGGGCATGGGGTGGGAGGGTGCTGGGGGCTGTTGTTGCTGCTGCTGCTGCTGCTGCTGCTGTTGATGATGATGATGATGGTGGTGGTGGTGGTGATGGTGCTGAAGGTATGACACCCCGGCTGTGTGCATGCTCAGGTTACTCTGCAATACAAAACGTGTGTATTGTTTTCTGTTTAGTTTATGTGCAGCATGACTCGTTTTGATGATTTTAAATAGAATGCATGATAAAACTGCAACTGATGCTTTACAGGGTCACGACAATGTGCTGCTGTACCTGTACAGGCGTCTGCATGGTGGCCATGGGCTGGTCGATGGAGGTGAAGGCTGAGATGGCGGACATGAGGACATCATCACTAACCAGCACATTGCCTTGGACCAGAGTATGAGTCAGAGGGGAGGGAGGGACTGTGATGTAGGTCGACACCTGGTGTGTAAGTGCACAGTCATACACAAACAAAAAATACAGGTTTGCTGTCATGATGCAGGGGACAGCGCACTCCAAGTCAGAAAACATGAATGATTGTGTCAGAAATTATAAGCCCTGTTACTTTACATTCTATGAGTGTAATAAGGCAACGTATGACCTAACAGTTTCTGAACTTGCTGATGGACCATTAAATTGATGGAACAATTTAACAATTGCCCACATATAAAAAACATCTCTGTCCACACCTGTCTGTTGGCAGGAGTCTGTGGTCCGGAGCTGATGGACGGGACGGGCGTGTAGGCGTTGGTGGAGGCCAAGGACACAGTGGACAGGGAGGGGGTGTTGGACTGGCACTGCTCCCTCTTGTGGGTCATGAAGGCCGGCAGAGAATTGAACTGTTTCTTACACTTCCCACACAGGAACACGTCCTCATCGTCTGGAGGGGGGACGTATGTGGAGGTTGGGGGAATCTTTATACAATTTTTTTTTTAATTATTAATTTTTTTATACAAAAAAAATCAAATGAGATAACATTATTGCATTCATTTTAGCTAAAAGGCATGATGATTCAGCAGCAGTTTTTGTTCCAAATAAACAGAGGAAAAAAATGACTTTCCACTATTCCAAGAGCTGAGGTGCTATTTGATTCAATATATGCCACATATTTACCAAGTGTGGGTATTGGTCAAGTCAATATTTACTCTCTAAACTGATCTTGACATGCTGAGAAAAATCTCCTTGGGGAGGTTATAAAATCCTTTAAATTGAATGTGAATGCCTCTTATGTCATATATGTCCTGCAGGGTTAAGACATAAGAAACAGAACCACATTGCCTGTCTTGCACCTTAACCTACTCAAAGTACGTGTGCTCCATCCTCTTGACATCATATATATATATATATATATGTGTGTAAGCGTTAAAGTGATAACGGGACTGTTTTCAAATATCCATGGCTTTCTATTTTGTGGTTCTTCTTAGCTACATAAAACGGGTACACATCTGACTGTAGGCGGTTTGTTTTGTAATCACTGTGCTTTGTTTTAACTCACCCATAGACTGGATAGTTTGCGTCCCAGAGACGTTCTGGTTGTTTGGGTCAGGAACTCCTCCTTGGCCATCCAGCAGAGACTGGACTGCCAACACTGTCTGGTTGTCCATCCCTTAAGTAAAGAAGAAGACGACGACACTGTGATAAAACTGTGTAACGGGTAATATGCTACAGTGTGTTCTGGGCACTCAGTTGTTGTATGTGTCAATGAAATCGGAAAGTGCGAATGTAGTTTTTAATGTCTTTTAATGGGTCTGTGGAAATGAGCAGGAGAATGATCTCTCTACTACAGCTTAACCTTCAGATGTGAAAAAATATAATACTTTATCTATTAATAATAATAATAATAATTAATACAACAGGAAAATAAAATACAAATAGCATAAGGTTGCAGCAAATTCACTAATACAGAAACATCATTAAAGGTGTTATAGTTATATTAGAGAAATATTAGTGTTTGATATAAAGGGCCTGCTGCAAAGATCTTACATGCAACCTGAATAACAAGGGGAGGCCTACATCATTATACTGCCTAGCTACAATGGGTGACAACCATTTACAGAGATAAGTTGTCCGTAAGGTAAACACTAATCAATCTGTTTGTTTGTTTACAGACACTCTCCCTTCTGTGGGATGTTTTGATTGTTACAACAAAATATACTTATTCGCGGGGTGTATAGTGAGTATACTATACGTCAAAATGGGCCGCGTGTCTTGACGCTGTTTAAAACACACTCACGTTTTATTCTGGTTGTAATTAACGTGGTTATTAACAACATATTCCTACCTTCAAGCACTTCAAATATTGCCTGCGCCATCTTGTAGCTCTCCTGTCGCGCGATAGGCGCTCGATCAGCAGGGCTGTCTGTTCGAGGTACGCTCCCTGACCCGAAAGCACGGGGAAAACACTCAAGCCAAGAAGCAGGAGGCGAGCGTTTCCGTGGTTGATGTTCACAGTTAACCAGTTAACATTTCCCCACATCAAACACAAAAAATAGAACGTGACACACCTCTATTTGGCGTGCAGCCGGATCACGCATTGTTGTTTAATTGGGCTAAGCGTTCCCACAACTTAGTGTCATCAGTGCGGTGTTAATTTGAAGTAAAATAACAAAATCAAACCAAAAAGAATACGAAAGTTTTCTTTGTTCAGTGGACCTTGAATGCACCTCTGGATCGACGATTCTGTGCTCGGTAAAGTGAAAGACAATAGTTTGCACCAATCAGAGAGCGTCAGTCCCGCCCTGCGGAAAGTGCAGCGTTTTGACCAATGGTAGCCGCAAAATCGAAGCACGTGCCCATTTCGCGGTAAAAAAGATTTCGCGCGAAAACGGTCAGAGCCTTGTTTAGATGTAGATCAGCTGGGACAATAACAACAATAACAGCCGATAACGGGGTCGGAACGGCGCTTTTACCTATGGACCCCTCCCGACGCTAATCACCAAAGGACTAGCGGCTGCTGTTGTAAAGGATGCGCGTGTATTTCACTGCTTTATTTCCTTTTATTTCCAGTTTTGTCTGGCTGCTTCCTGCGTGCCCCAACAAAACGAGGGGGTTGAAGAACTGCGGCTAATAACTTAGCTAGCATGCTAATCAGCCATATATTTTATATACAACGATTTCTATGTATTCTCCGCTGAACTGAGTGTCGCTTTCGTACGCGTGCCTTCAAATATGCCTTTGCGACATGGCGATGGCTTTTGCATAGTAGACATTTTATTTGGATAGCTTACTTCTGGAAAGCTGCTATAAAGTTTTAATAGCCTTTTAACTAAGCCCCGTTTGAGGCGTAAGGGGAAATAATATAGTTTTATAGCCGTAAATAGCTAGTTTGGCGACTGCACCGGGTTGTTTGTGAACTTGTGTCGGTCTGTGTTGTGAGGACAGAAGCTAGCTCGTTAGCAGGGTCGGTAGCTGTGTTGAGGGCAGTGTGGCCAGGCCTCGCGGCTTCACTGTACTGACAGGAGAGATGAAAACAAAAGATTAGCTTGCTAGCTCGCTAACCTCCAGCGTTTTATTACTGCCACGGCTAATGCACGACTCTTTCTTTGATAACCTATCAGCGGCCGAGCCTCGAGGCGCAGAGTTTGTGTGCATTTAGCAATGTTATTTTATTTACCACATTTCCTGTTTGGCTGAACATCCTGTCCTGCTGTTTCACCATAAGTCAGAAACTGATTTAGTACGTCGTTTGCTCTAGTTATGCTTAACGCGTTCCTACAGTGATTAACTAAAATATGAGTTTAGTTTCTAGTTTTTAAAAAATATAAGCAGTGGGGAAACATTGTATTGTAGAGATGTTGGAGCTGTCTACAAACACCTGCCAGAAAACTTTCAGGAGGTTTCACCGTTGCTCCTTGAACTCACTGAGTACAGCAAATGCAACTGGGTGTTGATCGTCCCTCTAACCACCGCAGCTTAGTTTGTGCCCCCCCCCAACATCCCCAAAGTCCAACGAAGGGGTACTCTGTGACACACTGCAATGTCAGAGACTCTGATAACGGGGCAGACATCGGAGGATCTGTTGGCCGACTTTGAGACTCTGCTGAACTCCGGGAGCATCGACCTGGGCGAGGACCACCAGATAGTGATCATCACCAGCCCCAGCAATGAGGGACTCCACCCGGTGGCTGCCCCCACCAGCACGGGGGAAATCCTACTGTTTGCCACGCCCCAGGGCCCCGCTGATGTTGGGGTCCAGGACAAGAGACGACCGTCACTGGGAAGACCACCGGTGAGAGAGAGAGGGAGTGCGTGGTGTGGAAGCGGGGGGGGGGCACATAAGGGAGAAAGTGAAAGAGCAAGAGGGGAAGTGATTTTCTTAGGAGCTGCTCTTCAGCATAATGTTTTGAAATGTTTACATGACTACATAGCAGAACTGTATAAAGTCCACCCACCTGTTGCTTTAAGACATTTTGCATTGCCTTTTTCAGTCATGTTCACTTTCGCTTCCTCTTTCTCAACACACAATTATTATACATTTGTCATAACATGTAATTTATTGTTATGGTATTCTTTGACAAACCGTGTTTTTGTTTTTTTTCATCACAACCATTTGTATTTGTTCAGGTGAAGAGGAAGTTGGACCTGGATAGTGACCATCAGTATGTCAGCACCACTCGGCCATCCATAGGCCAAGCACTGCCCTCCACACCTGCCCCTCCCAGAGGTAAACAACACACACACACACACACACATACATTCAGCACACTCGCTCATTCTGCTGGTTTTTCCTTTCACTGATACGGAAAACCGACAGCAGAAGCACCACATCTTCTGAGAGTGAGCGCTCCCATCCATCCATCCAGTCCATAGTACTCTGACCCTGTGACAACCTGCTGACCAGTCTCTGTCTTCACCAGGCTGACTAGTTGCAGAAATAATTAAAACTAGTGGTCTGTTTAAGTGACAAGTGTTCATTCTTAAGCATCCAGACAGATACTATTCATGATTAATCTGCCAAATATGTTCTCTGTGACGATTGAAAGAGTTGGCGATTACTTTTCTTTTGATGTACTCATCGTCGTGGCTGTAAAAGGTGTTCAGGATCAGGTTCCTTGGAGGTAATGTTAATGGACATATTTGTGGAAGAAAAGTACCTCTACCCTGTCAAAGTGATTGCTTACATATGTCAGAGTTTAAAAACATTATCCATGTCATGTCTTTAGAAATGGGATGAATACAAAGCACAATGCTATGACAAGGAGAGTGAGCAGTAGCTGTAATGAGGTGAATTAAAAAGAAATACTGTGAGACCAAGAGACAGCTGATTGTTGGGGTGTTTGCGATTGTCTGAAATGACCTGTGCTTTAGCTATTGATATGTGCGAAATTTGGCATTTGAAATTTGAAATTTTTTTTCCATCCCACTTGATTTACCAAACTGACTTGATGTTTTCTTTTAGAAGGGCATTTCTAACAGATTTCAGCATTTAGATTTGGTCATTTGCTTTTCATTGCTCATGAAAGGAGGAGAAGAATAGATGAGGAAAATGAAATGCTTTCCAGAAACAAGTCATGGCTGATATCCCAGGTTTAAAATCACATTCTGAACATTCTGTGTAAAGGCTTAAAATACTCCTGATACTGAGACACAACTGGAGCTGCAGAACACATCCCAGCAGTAAATGGAACCTGCAGAGAAGCTTGTTTCTCCCCCAACACAGATGTGCATCCAAGAAATCAGCAGCAACTGAAAGTCTGAAGTGATTCGTTCATTCTGCTTTGGGTGGCTGACACACAAGAAAACCCAAACATGTTTAAACAAAGTGTGCTATAATGACGTGAAAGAAAAAGTAAAATGATATGCATGCTGAGTGAATGAGAATCATGCATGTGTAATTTGACTGAACAGGATGTTAGCACAAGATCATTTATATGAAAGGGATCAGCTCCGTGTTTTGGTAGGATGGGTGGTTTTGTTTAAATAAGTTTTATAAACTGTACAGTATGAAAAGGAATATTATCTAGCCGGTTGAAAGGTGTTTCATATTTCATTACTAGCCAGTGTGATTATAAGCAGCCTTTTTAAACCCATATCCATTCCCTTCCCCTCTTTCCAGTTCCTCGGACCACAACGGAGAAGTCCCGGTATGACACTTCCTTGAACCTGACCACCAAGCGCTTTCTGAGCTTGTTGTCCCAGTCAGCTGACGGCGTGGTGGATCTGAACTGGGCCTCGCAGGTCCTGGATGTCCAGAAGAGACGCATCTACGACATTACCAACGTCCTGGAGGGAATCCAGCTCATCTCCAAGAAGTCCAAGAACAATATCCAGTGGCTGTGAGTCGAAAAGCCTAACATGTATTACCAGATTTAATCAGAAGAAATTAAAGTGACAATAACTATGACTCCAACATGTTGGTTTAGGAAACAAGAGCACAATGGACAACTCTGAATGCATGAGTTACAGCCCATAAGCACAATCTGCCTTATCACTGCGTTACAATATGAATTTAGTGGCTGGTATGTGCGTCGTACAGTCCAAAAAAGCATTCTGATTTCTTTGCTGTCTTCCCCTGCAGAGGCAATCGAATCGACGCGGCGCTAGTTTCCCGTCATAAGGAGCTGCAGAGGGAGGTGTGCGACCTCACAGAGGCCGAGGAGCAGCTGGACGAGCTCATTTCCAAATGCAACCTGCAGCTCCCGATGCTCACGGAGGACCCACAGAACAAGAGATATCCTTATGACCAAGACGCTGTCAGGCCTGAGCTAGTTAGGAACCAACACTAGCTCCTTTCACTCACCAGATTAGTGAGCTATTATGTTTTTTATAATCATGGCTCGTGATGGGATGAGTGGAGAATGACTGTTGCAGCACCAGTGAAGCGTTACGGAATATTTCTTGGTCATGTAAATTCAGTGCTAATGTCTTTATTTTTTCCACTCAGTATTTTGTAACCCAGAGCTCTCTGGTCTGAGAGTCTCTGGTCATAAGTCAGAGGTTAACTTTACCAACTATCACTGACAGCAAAGCTTTTTCTTGAAAGTCTCTGTCTCTGTCGGCCTCAGTTTGCAGCAGCGTTGCGTTCCTTAACAGTTGTGTTACGCTGGGCTACGTGCGCTGCCAGGACTTGAGGAAGTCCTTTGATTCGCCGGACCAGCTGGTGATGGTGATCAGAGCTCCACCAGAGACCCAGATGCAAGTTTCAGAACCCAGCGAGGTAAGGGCTTTAAAAAAAACAAGTTTGAGCTAGCTTTTTTAAAAAACATGTTGATTTTGAAGTTGGGAGGTTTTGAAGTGTGTATTCGTTCACATCTCACAGGGTTACCAGGTGACACTCAAGAGCACGCGGGGGCCGATCGACGTCTTCCTCTGTCCAGAAGACAGCTCCGGGGTCTGCAGCCCCGTGGGAAGCAGTCCCTCGAAACCCAGCGCTGACCCCTCCATGGCGCTGCCTCCCGCGCAACCCGCAGACCAATCGCAAGCCAGAACCTCCAACGCCGCCGCGGAGGTGGGCTTATCGTCCCCAGCGTCGACGTCTTCCACTGTGACGGCAGCCTCCCAGCAGGACGCTGCACCACTGGTGTTAAGTGGTGACTCAGGTGAGTGTTCACGTTTGTCAGTAAGTAAATACACAGTGACTGAAGTGATACTCTCACTGTAGCTCATTTACACTCCAACAGAGTCAGATGGTAACATCTCATTAAAAGCATCCAGCCCCAGTTAGGTTGAGGTACAGGCCACAAACAGCAGCAGAGGAGAAGGAGAAGCATTGTGCTTGTTAAAATTTGCAAGCCATCTTTTTTTTTTCGGATTTGGGGTTGTATGTCTGACATGAAATGTCAGGCACATGACAGATTTTCTTCAAATCTGCCATAAGATGTTCTCTTCTCCTGATTATATGATTAGATTATGAACTGATCATATGTTGGTGGCCAAAGGTCAAATTAACCGTGACCTCACATCTGTCCCATTCTTTTGAATATGATTTATCAGTAAAGCACAGAGGCAATTTCTTTTATAGAATAGAATTTGTTGGTCAAGGTCATTGTGACCGCAAAAAAATCAGGCAGATAGTCAAAGCTCATTTCAGCACTCTGTGTGTTACCCAGTGATTCACAACACAACACAGAGGAGTGTAGGCAATGTTGAAATCATAGATGAGACTAAACGTCGGCTGAATCGTCGCTCACACCTGCTCTCCTCAGACGGTGAAGCCGCCATCATTTCTTACCTTACAGTGTTTATTTAAGCGCTCAGAGAGTGAGTTTCTCCTCATGTATGGGATTAAGTGAAGGATGACATCAGTTTGAAAGTCTTACGTGGCTTTTTCTCAGCAGGCATTTCAAATCAACAGGAAAGGTATTACTCATAGTGTTAGGAAGGATTTTGTTCCACTGAAGTGCCGTACTAAGTCAGGTCATGCGAGTATACACAGTATAATAACCTGTAACTAACGGGCATGCAGCCACAGGTAGCGTCTGCTTTCCTAAGGTTATTAGACAGTGAAAGTCAGTGCCCAAACGTGTTGACAAGTGTCACTGTGATCCTCTCAGTCTCACAGTATCTTCACTCTCTGACCGTGACAGAGTCGCTGCTGGGAGGCGACCCGTTCTCCAGCCTCGGAGACATGCCCGACTTCGACCTCTCCCCCCTCTCCTCCTCGGACTTCCTGAATGGAGAGGGCCTCCCTCTCCCGTTGGACGGTTTCATCAACCTGTCCCCCCCTCACAGTCACGACTACCACTTTGGACTGGAGGACCACGAAGGCATCAGCGAACTGTTTGACTGTGACTTTGGTGACCTGTCGCAAGTTTTGGGGGACAGTTAGAGGGGAGGAGAAATGTGGGCACATGGGACCTGGAAATCAACATTACAGACAAATCTTTGTTAAAAAAAAAAAAGTTTAAATTGTGGGGAGAAGGAATATTGTGTAGTGATTACCCATAATCCCTAAAATACTGCCCCAACAACAAAATCTTAGTCCCCCTAATTGTACAGCACATTATTAGCACTTCTCTTTGGCCATTTAAAAATTTTAGCTTTAGTATAGCTATTTAAATTATTTATATAAGTGTTATTTTGGTATTTTGTACCAAGTGAGGTTTTTGTGTCTGATGATAATGTTTTATCCAAGTGGATTGTGCAGGTGTTTGTGTGTGGAGTATGGAGTCATTGGGCTGGTTTCCTTGCACGCTTCAAACCCATAGGGCCGGCTTCTGACACGGCTCAGTCTGGCAGAAGTTTGCATCCTGCAGCTCTCGGCAGAAGCTGCTTCAAAGAAAAGCTTCATGGCTGGGCTTTCTGAAAGCATCTTGGAGCTTGATATTCATTTTACACAACTAAAGTAAAAAGCTTCTCCCTCACAAATGATTTGTGTCTGAAACACTGGAATCCTGAAAAACTGGATCCTGTAACGTCTCTGTAACCAACAGTGAAATCCCAGGCCCAGACTAGATTTGCACATGTTCCACAGTCTCTGACAGTAACAAGAGTTGCAATAAACTGCTGATGGTCCTTTATTCAGCCTGCAGTCAGTGGAACTGAACTCATGCACTCATAGTGGCGTGAACACAAAACCAAGAACTAAGATGCTTTTGGGGACCTGGACCCTCATCATCTTTCAAATAAATGAGAACGTAAAGGGTCACCACGACCTTTTCAACATTGGTTGTTTTTCCTCGAGTGAAACTTTCCACATTTTCACAAAAAAAGTATGTCCACCTTCATCCTTTAGGTGTCTGGTGATAACTCCAGTGCTCAAAAGCCATTCACAGAGTCTAAATGACAAACGGTAAAACATGATGAGGCTTTGAAGGAAAAATAAGCATTCAAAGTTGCGTGTAGGAAACCAGGCGATGATAGACTGCTGCAGTTGTGCCAGCAGGTAAAAACTAATACTGAATATGTTGTTCTCTATTAGTCAGCTAGGCGTTTAGCCATAGTCTCAGGTGTTTGGAGCAGAGCAGAGTCTTAAATTTTTGATGCAACATGAGAGTAACTGTGTTAGATGCGTTTCATGGGTGACATGTAAGTTGATGCAAGATTATTATTATTTTTTTTTTTTTTAGGTTTAGAAAAATCCCTCAAGACAGTCCCTTTTCAAAAAAAAGATCTTTTAGGCTTTTTCAGCCAAGGGTTTAAGTGAGTAAAATAATGTGGGGAAGATGTCAGCAGGTCTGGAGCCCTGATGAAGTTGGGCAGAGTTCGCAGGCCGTTCGCTCGTCATTGCGTGTTTTCTTGGAGCATTCAGTATGGTTTCTTCAGTGGTGAATTAAAGCACAGCTGCATCTTTGCTTTTAGTAGTCTAATTGAGTGGGGTTCAGTGGAAGTGTTGGACTCTTGGGAGAGTACCACAGGGACAACAGGTTATTGTTCAGTATATGCACATCAGTTGAGGAAGTTAATGTTCATGCCTTAAGTCAATGACCTTTACCAAGTAAAGGGACGCACATCTTATCTTAGCCCCCAAAAGGATCAATCCCCTCGTGTTTTTCTCACGAGTGCAGCCTGACTTCACCTCCGCATGCTACTACACGCCTCGCCTGCGCTTCTGTCCAAGCCACGTTCACTTTTCACATTCAATTAAGCAGCAATAAGGGGATGTTTGTTCAGTGTGTTTGATGCGAAATGAAATGCTGTCCTGCTATGTGTCATCATAGTTTAGAAATGTCTGCATCAAACTTTTTCTTTTTTGTTCTAAGTTATGTAAGCTAACAAGTTTTTGCATTCCTGAAGTATAGGTTTTTAATATGAGTGTGGGTGCATGTGTGTGGAGCATACATTGTTTTGTTGAATTTCATATTTATTTAAAAAAAAAAAAAAAAGAAAGAAGCCGATTTGAATGGAAAAATGGTACAAACTTTTTTTTTTTTTGTATTTCCTGCTAGTAAGGGACTTCGCAACCATACTTTCTTAAATCCAAGCAAATCATGCATTGTTTATTGTGTCCTTTAGTGATGACAAGAAGTATTTTGTGTGTAAAATAGCTTCTCATTAGTAGCACATTTATATTTGTCATGTTTTTTCCCCTTAGTGAGAATATATTTTCCTGTCCTTTCTGTTGTACATGAGCAACCTTTGCATTGGCTAATGATGCCAAAAACTATTTTTCAAAACAACTGCTCAAATACACAATATTTGTCATTTTGCCTGACCCACTGTGTAATTTAATTCTGCAAACCCTGCTCAGTCACGGCCTCGTCACTGCCATCAGTTGTTGATGACAGATATTGCAGGTGCAGGCAGCGTTGCTATACCAAGGTTGTGCATGTATTATAGTGTAGCACTTAGGTGCCTCACAGTCTCATTGGGGATAAGTGAAAACTTTGTAACCACAGTCATCTTGTTTTCTTACGTTTCTTTTATCTTTAGGTCTGTGGACACCTCAAAGGGGCAATATGTAGGTTTTTGCTGTTGCTACACAGTGGTTCACAGCTGTTAACTCTCCAGTCCAGAGGAAACTGCGGGTTTGAGAGCTGTCGCCAGTGTTCTCTCTTGTTTTGCTTCTCTTTCTGCCGCTGCTTTTCCATCTTGTCGATAGCGAATCGCTGTTGTGTGAAAAGCAACATTATATCCTTCTGTCTTCTAAATGCAACCACCTGCTCCTGCAATAAACCAGCAACAGTGGAATCTTACACATAGCACCTTTTTTAAAATCCAGCATATGATTTCATCAGCAATTGAAACTGACAGCATTGTTACAAGCCACTAAAATATTTGGCTTCTTTGAATGTATTTATTTTTTTCTCTTTTTTTTGGCTGTCTTTACCTCCAGCTTGCGTCAGCAGCTGAACTGATCAATGTTGTTCGCCGAACATGAGGAGTTCATGTTCTTAACCTTTGTGAAATTTGTTTCATGTTGAGGTTCTCTGCAGGATGAATGCAGTGCCTTGTCTGGGTAAAATATTAATTATTGATGAATAGTCAAATCAGGATTCATTTTTGTGTGTGCGGTTGTGGTGAAAGAATGCAGTGTGTTGTTTTGTTTGGGTTATTTTTGTTTTTTTCGGTGGGGTGGGGATAACATTTGTACCTGGGTTGAAATCAAATCACCTTCAGTTAGAGACTCCAAAAAGTCTCCAACAAATCTTCTGTGTAAATATTTTGGGGAAATACAGGAAATTAAAACAAGTGTAAGGAGACGAGAAGAATTTTCTGTGATAAAGGCTCAGGGCTGTATTGAACTCATCATGAAATATTACATTTGATCCAAACCATGTATCACTATCATTATCTTTGAATAGAAGTTTAGTTTAAAGGGTGTTTTTCCATGTGTGGAAGCCACTGTTGGACACAGAAAGGTCTACGAGCCCAGTCTTCTGAGCAAGAAGATGAAATTTCTGTGGTTTAACAACAGAACGAAAGTGAATTGACTCCAACCCTGATATAGTTTCTGTTCAAAGTGCTTTTGGGGGAACTTATCCTGAAACCTAACAATCACATCTTTTTTTAATATGTTTTATTTACTTGTCGCTACATTCTGGGTAACAAAAAAAAATACAGGTTTGTACTTGTGAATTGTTAATGGGCTCCAATATGCCCTTTTGTATCACTTTTTCTTTGACAAAAATAAAAAAGTTAAGAATTAAGTTAACTAGGTTTGATTCATTTGCAAGTCTTAATGTAATAGAAAAGGGACTGTAACAACAAAAATATAGGCATTCCATTATCCATTTAAAAGTTTTTTGTTCAAATTCTGAACTTTTAGTAAAAGGAATTACGGAGTAAAACAATATAGTGTGTTGAAACTCATTTAAAGTGTTTTTCAGTGAATGCTTCTTGCATGAGAAACTTAACATTGTTTTTCAGTTGTCAAATTGAAGGAGTGTGACTGAAGAAATCCATTGAGAGGTCACTAACTTGTTTTCCTGCAGCATCCTACATGTTCCAGTTCAAACACTGTCTCACTTATGCAGCCAGAGGGAGCTCTTTGCCAAAACCAGCACAGGGAGGACAGAAAACAAGCTGAGAAACCCAGTCGCTGTGCATCATATGAAGCAATCTTATTTCATGTAAACTGTCAGTAAAATATCACTGTCCACAGAGTTAGTATTTATCACCGGGCTGTTGCATTTAATTGATTCACACTGAACAGGAGTTTTCTTTTGCAGTCAACCAGTGTATTTTTTGGGTGTATCATGGTGCGTGTTTGGGTTATTAAATTGTAATAAAATTGAAATGTTGTTCTGCTGGTTCTGGTGGGCAAAAAGAGCTCATACACTCAGGTCACGCTGAAGTTGCTGAAAAATAAAATTTTACTGAGAAAGGTTGAACACAGCATATGGGCATTAATGGAGTGGGGGCAGTGGGGGTATGGGGATATCAGCACCAAAAGTTATTGGGTTCTTCCTCAGCCAATGTCCCAGTCATCCACCAAATTTCAAGAAAATTGGTTCAATAGTTTTTGCATAATCATGCTAACATACAAATAGCAATGAAAACATAACCTCCTTACTGGTGGAAAAAGAAATTAATTGGCAATGCCATTTGGCTTGCAGTTATGGGTATGTTTTCATTTTTGTGTGGGTGCACCCAGGGTGTCACTCCCTCAGGCACCTGCAAAAGCTTTTTAAGACACGTTTACATAGTTGTGAATGAGGTGTGTGAGTCCCACACAAAATGTAGTCTGGCAGCATGCACAGCTGAAATTTGAAATGTTGAGTTGTTGTGTCTTTGTGAGCTTCATGACTGACTTGACACATGACACACACAATAACCGTAAATAATGACACCTGCTCAAGTGTAATGTCATCACAAGATAATGAGATGAGAAATCATGATGTGTGTCACTAAGTATTCTGCAATATACATACCATAGACATGCATAGTGAGAGTGTGGGTTCTATATGATAAGTTAAACAATTTGTATATGACATCTGGTCTGTGACCTCCCTTTGACAAACAGCAACTTATTGTAAAAGTCTGAATGTAAAACTGAATTACATTAAATAATTGAATAAAAAGTACAGAGACCCCGAGGGCGCTCCCATAGGATTCCTCAGGTGCAGTACTTGTTTAATGTAAGTAAATGCTCAGTCGTGCTGAAACTAGTTCTCTTCCCCCGCTGTCTGCTTTGTGCCAACTGGATATCTAGAATTACTACCTGTGTCTGTTGATTGTGAGATTGCCAACACACACACACTGAAGAAGGGTGGATTGCCCAAAATGTCTGTGTGGTAAAGTGCATCTGGATTCACTTTTCTTTACAATTTATTATAAAATAACAACCAACAAAGTAAAAAACAAATAGAAAGCAGCACAGAAAATCTGAAACTAACTTAGAGTGCCAAAACCATTGAAATATAAGGATTTTTGCAGGGATGATGCACTGAATTCACATACAATGTACCGGAGTTTATGATTAGTGTAATCATCGGTCATCTAGAATATTAAATATATGAATCATTAGGGGCCGTTTACAGGGAAAGAGGGAGGCGTCTTTTATTGGAAGGTGGAGCATGCTCATCATTCCTTCAGTTGCTTGCAACATCTGCTGTCAAACCACCATGGACTCTACTCAACAAATACACAACTTCTGCGGTGAGTTTAATCTACAGGTCATGCTTAACCTCAAGCTCTTTCTTGCCCTGAGAAAGATGTGCGCATGCCTTTGTGTTACTTTTGTTACTTGTCTATTAAGCCTTACTAATCTCATGTCTGGCACCACCTTAGTTAACCTATCCCAGATCAGATAAATTGCATGCAAGTATTATTTCAACATAGATCAAGCAGTTCAAATGAGTGACTTAACCTTTCTATCAGGATATTTGTCTGGAGAATATATTTCTTTTATTTATTTGTTGAAACAATAGATTATTTTCACATGTATTTTACTAAGTAAACTTAAATGCACAAAGACACAAAGATATGTGATAGAGAAGAAGTACAGAAAAAACTCATAGTTCACACATTTCGTTCAGTATTTCTCCTGGATCAAGTGTTTTATTGTTTTGTATTTGGTTCTGCTATCCATCAGCAGCCATAAATCCTACAATTCTGTTAAAACTGTGGTGTCAAAAAGGAAATTATTGATTTAACCATTATTTCCAAAAATACCCTTCTTTCATTTTTTATATATATATATATATTTTTTTTCCAGGCACTTACAGTGGCTATTGTGAACTGAGGTTAGTCAACTTTGAAGCTCGCGACAACCACATTTTGCATGAGACAGTGGGGCTCAGCACGAAGCGCCTGGTGGTGCGGCGAGGGAAACCGTTCAAAATCACTCTGCTGTTTGACGGTTTGCTGAACCCTGACTCTGTGGACCTGGTTCTGGAGGTTTGGCTTGGTATGAAAGATATCATTAAGTCTGCTCACATTTAAAGCAAGAATCTGTAATTGTTTAAAGGTTACATAATGTAACCCAGCTGAACCCAGGGTGAGAAACCACAGTGCACATGTGTAGCTTATTCACACCTCTGCCAGCTGCTGGACTGAACATGCTGAAAAATGATAACAAAATGATTATCATTAAATTATAATGGTCTAAAAATAATACAGAGCAAGCATTGTTTTTTTCAGAAAGTTGGATCACACAACAAGAATGACAATGACAGGATCACTGTGCTGAACAACTGTTCCGTATCATTTCCCACTCAACTGCACTGCATTTGAAGTGTTGAATTTTTTTGTCCACTGGAATCTAAATTTAAATGAGATGTAAATAACTGCACCTTTAATTTTCCGGAGGAGTATGTGTTCCTAAGTTGACAAAAACTTTGAACCCATTAGCTGCTGAGCTTGCGCCTTGACAATACTATTTATCCATTCATTACTTTTGTGTAGTATCTCAAGCTATAAACATAGTTACAGTGTCCATTGTTTTTTAATGATGCTACAAATCTTTTTATCTCACAGGAAAGTAAATCACAGTAATGAGACAGACAAGAGGGATCAACAGTTGTCTCTGTATATCTAATGTCTAATATTCATTTATTAAGATGTTACATCATGCTGCTTTAAGTAAATTTTTATTTTCCATGCAGGCAGTCAGTCGGCAAAGTTCCCAGTCCATTTCTACAACAAGCTGCCTGACCCCAACCGCTGGTCAGCCTGTACAAGCGGCATAGATCATGGCTCGGTCACCATCTACATCTGTTCACCTGTTTTATCCTCCGTGGCTCTGTACAACCTTCTGCTCTACATACAGACCCACCAGTACAGGAAGAGCTACGCAGTGGGATCATTTGTGCTGCTCTGCAACCCGTGGCTTGAAAGTGGGTCCATGAAGTGATGCACCTTCTTGTTATTATGTGCAGTTGTTTCCTATTATCTTGTTATAGACATCATCTCACGCCACTGCCATCGCTTTTCAGATGATCCAGTGTACATGCCACTGGATAGCCAGCTGCACGAGTACATCAAGAGTGACTATGGGCTGGTGTACATGGGCACCTGTCAAAATGTTAGTGAGCGGCCCTGGTTGTTCGGTCAGGTACGCATGTGACAATGGACAGCATGCAACTCTCATGAATGGATCATGTATTCACAGCATTATTTTCCATGTGTGCAGTATGAGCCTGGGGTTCTAGAGGCATGTCTGAAGCTGCTGCACGTCAGCCCACAGCACCTCCAAGACAGAGACAAAGACTACATTCGACGAGCAGACCCTGTCTACCTTAGCAGGGTGATCTGTGCTATGGTGAGTGACAACACTAAAATAAATCAAACCTAGCACATATGTAAAAGCTCTATGTATGTTCAGTAAGTTCCATGCATTCCCTCCCATTCCAAATTTGTGACAATTACAGTATCAACAATCATATTATCAATAACTGACTGAAATTTATTTGAGAGCAGTTTTCTCTGCTGTTTCTGAGTGTAGAAAGGAAGATCATTAATGTATCTCCTCTTGTCCAAGGTGAACTGTAATGATGACCTGGGTATTCTGGAGGGGAAGTGGCAGGGCAGCTACAAAGGTGGTGTTAAACCCACAGAGTGGAGTGGCAGTGCTGAAATCCTTCACCTCTGGGCCTCATCCAACTATTCCCCTGTGCGCTATGGACAGTGCTGGGTCTTTGCATCTGTCCTCTGCACAGGTATTTTGAATAACTGGGACATAAGGGAGTATTTATGCCTGAATGAATGGGTAACATTAAAGTTTTGTTGAATATACTGGCACTTGCCCTCCGTCTGATGGAATTTTAACTGGCCTATTAAGTCCAGTAGCATTCATGTTTAGACTGTCATCAAAAAGTTTTTTACAACGTTCTTGATGCTAAGCTAATTCCACCAAAACCCTTTTATTATATATGTGCATTTCTATTATTTATTTGTTTATTCCAGTTATTAGTCACGCATCCTTCCATAGAGTTCCAGAATTTGTTGACAAGGCCAAAACTTGAGACCTGAAACCTAGAAAATGTCTCTCTTTTAAGCATTTCCCACAATGTTATTCTTTTTTCCTGTTGATGTTTGCTGTCTTTAGTGGGATGAATACCAAAATTGTGTCAGCTCAGTTTATACTGTTAATATTATTAGATCATATACATTTTATTCTGTTCAGACTTCAAAAAAGTAACAAAAATAGTTCACTAAGCTGTATTTCCATGTGCATTTGTATTTTGAGTCTAGAAGTGTTGTAATGTAAGTGCTTCATTTAATGTCCTTGATATTTTTACTATGCATGGTTAATACTTCAGGCCTTCATTGTGTTATACAAATGATATCAAAGACTATTCCTTATTTTTTCAGTGATGAGAGTGTTGGGGATTCCCTCCAGGGTGGTGACAGTTTTTAATGCAGCTCATGATGGCAATGCCAACCAGAAAATTGAAGAGTTTTACACGAGCGAAGGGGAGAAGCTCAACTTGTCAAAGGACAGTATTTGGTAAGTGTCGCTTGCGTAAAAAAACCTAAAGGTAACAGTTAATTTATTTGCTTAGTTATCAGTATGATTTGAGGATTTACACAGACTAAATATTTCATCAAAGGAATTTTTTAACTGCATATATGTATGTATAATGTATAGGTGTGTTCATTGTCATTAGTCATTTTCTGTGTGTGTGTGTGTGTGTGTGCACGTGCACATATGCACCCATTGCTGTATGTTCTGCAGGAACTTCCATGTGTGGGTGGAGTGCTGGATGAAAAGACCAGACCTGGGTTCAGAGTTTGACGGCTGGCAGGTAGTGGACCCGACCCCACAAGAGAAGAGTGCTGGTGAGTCCCTGTCCCAAGTTGGCCTCAACATGGTGCTGTATTTATTTGGATCATAGTTACAGTTAAATCTTTGGAAAGAAATGCTAAATGCAGACTTTATTGTATGTACTTTGTCAAAATTAAATGTGCCATGAATATAAATGTCATGGTGGACAAGGTGACTGATTTGTGAATTTTAAATAACTTACATTGTAACGATGAACATATCCTCTCTACAGGGATATACTGCTGTGGCCCTTGCCCAGTAGTCGCTGTCAAGCAGCAATGTCTCAGTGCCCGTTTTGACACCTCGTTCATCTATGCCTCTGTTGATGCTGACGTCGTTAGGCTGATTGTGCGTGATGGAATCGTGGTGGGGAAGAAGGTGGACACTGAGGCAGTGGGGAAGCTGGTCTACACTAAGAGCATTGGTTCAGACAGCCCAGAGAATCTGACACTTGCTTACAAGAGCAAGGAAAGTAAGTGAAGGTCCTGTGTCTATGAGAGAGAGATTAAACAAACAGGTTAGAAACAGTTTAGTCTATCTTCTTGAAAAAACAAGCAATTTGTATAATTAGAAGAGTCAGCATGATGCACATGCAATATGTGAGAGACAGGGTATGTTTTGTCTTTGCTTTTTGGATGTGTAATCCATTTTTGTCCGACTATTGTCTTCCTTTTTCAGAGAGGCGAACAGAACAAAACATGGAAAGGCACCCTATGATGATGATGAGCTGCAGATCATCTTCAAATAAAAAATTGGAATTAGAAGGAGGTATGTGCAAATAAACACCTTTAAATGGAATTTATGTTGCCATTCAATGAGTAGTTGAAGGGTAACAGATGGAGAAACAGCACAGAAATAGGAAGATGAAACAAAGTTGTGGTGACATTGTCATTATTTAAGGAATAACCTTTAAGCCAAAATATTTGTTTTTCTTTTTTGGGTAAGGTAAGGTCATAGATATATTTGTTTAAGGCAAACATAATTTGGCAACATAATTTAAGATGATGGGCAGATACATGAAAGCTCTCATCATTACTCAGGCATTAAGATCACCCACTCCTTCATTTGATTGCTACACTGAGTGTGTCTTTTCAGCCTGGAATAATTTGTCAGCTGTTCTTCAAACCCCAGATTTGTCCAATATATTCCCCTGTCACACAGAAGATAAACAAGCTCTAATTTACTTTGAAAGCAAGGAAGTGCTCAGGTTCTGTTTTGCAGTTCAGTACACTGTGAGGCAGAGCAGGCATGGTTTAATCATATGGTCAAAATTCAAACATACTGTATGTCAGCACACTGTTTTGCATTGATTTTCACAGTGCTTTTTCAGATTGTGTATTCATGCTGTGTCTGAAATCCCTCTCTTATCCATTCATTCACAATTCCCCAGTGCTTTAATCTGTAGTATGCAGTTAATTTTGAGTAATCATTTTGTCACACTCTATCAAAGGTTAAGCTTTGCGTTGTGGCATTTTAAGTATTCAACCCAATTCTATGTAAAATATTTTATATGTTTCTCCAATGTATGCTCAGACAACAAATGGGGCTTTCCAATGACCATTTAGTCTGGAAACATGCAGCATGCACTTATTATTAGGACCACATGATTTGCTCATATTGACATTCTGTAATATTTGCAATGTAATGACGGTCTTTTTGTTTAATGTATTTTGTTTTACCAACCAAACATGCTTAACACCTCCATGCCTTTTAGCTTTATTAAATTCCTTATGTGAACACATTAGTGAGTACTGTATACACTGTATCTTGCAATTGTCTCTACCGGGAGGCCGGAGGCCAGATTTTATATGCTTCAAACTTGCTGCGATGGTCAAAAGGAACTTAGTAATGATTTCAAATATTTAACACTGACACTGGCCTGACTTGGCCTGACTATAGAAGTGTTCATTAGAAAATCTGTCTTTATTTTCTAGAATAGCATGCTTACGTTCTGCCTGAATACACAAAAGGTGTGTTCTAGGACTAAAAGTGTCACCAATAACAGTAGTATATCTTTAAAATATCACAAGTGCTCTTCTTTTGTCATCGGTGTATCTGCTAGCCCTTTGAAAATAATGTGTACGCCCTCCCCCTTTAGCCTCTGGAGCTCCAGAAGAACCGTCATCTGTCTTGAAAGTGTCCATGAACATAGAGGGGTTGCTGTCAGTGGGTGAGAGCATTTGCATCTGTGTGACGGTCACCAACCGGTCCAGCAGCAGCAGGGTCTTGCAGGAACACATCAACGCTCAGATTAAAGAGTACAACAGCAGCCCACAGGAGAGCTTCTGGAAAGAGCACAAAGAGGTTCGAATAAAGCCCAATGAAGGTGAGGAGGCTGCAACTGTCTGAGCACAAAGAAATTCATCATTCACATACATTGAGAATATGTAGAGCCCCTGGCACTGTTGATGAATTAACCTACACTAGGAATACACTATTTGCACATTCTTACTGATTAGCTTTCTTTCTCTAGTGCTCATTTTGCAACTTCCTTTACCCTTTTTGCAGATGTGAAGCTCCAGCACACCATCCCTCCCTCTGAATATGAGTCAGTTGTTACAGATGATGACATAGTGAATCTTGCTGTGGTCATCAAGGACGTAAAAACGGGAGAAAGCGCCCTGGATACACAGGAGTTTAACATAACCTCACCAAAGATAACCGTAGAGGTACAGCAGCATCCAGCCCCACACCCACTTCTCTGAGGCTCACAAAGTATTATGAATTAATTCTGTAGTGTCATCTTTTTATTTTGCAGCTTCTCCACTTTGATCTCTCTAATGGTTGTCACTGTTGCTGTTTGATGAAAAGCAAAGACAGATATATCAGAGAAACATTCAACTCTAGTCCCTGCTCTCTGTGCCTCTGTGCAACCTGTGGCCTACTTTGAATCTAAGGAGTAGATAATTTGGTTGTCTAGTATCTGTTCATGTAATCTGCCGCTCTGCAGATTGAAGGAGGGAACAAGATCCAGGTGAAGAAGGAGTACACAGCCTCGGTGTCCTTCACCAACAAGTTCTCCAAATCTCTGAATGGAGCTGTACTTACTGTGGAGGGATCTGGCTTGTTGAAAGGCAAACAAGAGGCCAGGTAAATCTGTTTAAATGAGGACTTCAAGAAGTAAAGACTCTTTCTGATTTCTGATTGTTGCATAATTTATGAGGTGTGTCCCATGGTCTCATTCTTGTGCTGTCGCACATATCTTTCCTTTATGTTTGAGCTGGGAGGAAAACATGTTGCGTGGTGTCTGTGTCTGAGGAATGTGGTATTGGAATACAGCCAGGACAGCGGGTTGTGCAATCATTAGAACATGTTGTGGTTGAGGATGTCAGAAAAAAGAACAAGACATTTCTCCTTGAAATAAAATGTATATGATTATTCTAACAAGAATGGTTTTAACAATCTAATCCACCATACTCTGCAAAACTGGCTTCATACGTAGTGGTGCAATGTGTTTAATTGGCACACTAGTTTACATCTCTTTTTCTCCAGAGGTTTTTGTCATATTGATGCCTTATTTTGGTGAAGAACGTGCTTCTTCTGTCTTTAAACAGGCTGCAGTGTAGCAGGAAGTGTTTCTCTGTCTCCACCTTTTGTCAGTAGACTGGTTTGACAGGTTTGTCTGGGGGTTGACAAATGTTTAATGGTCAGGCCAGGATAGTGTGTTTTTGCTCCTGCTTATCTGCCCTTTGGAATCAACTGTTCAATGTTAAATGGCTTTGAGGTTTACTGAAAAGATCCACAGAACAACTCCTCATTTCACATTCATATCTGAAAGAAATTACCTCATTGTAACACAGCATAGCTACAACTACATTTTTCAGTTTTCACAACTGTTTACAAACCATATTTGCATTTGTTGTTATTTCCTTGTTTGTGGTAAAGATTTCATCCTCCTCTCCCACTTCCTCTTTCTTTGCTCTTCCTGCAGAGTCCAACTTTTTTGGGCTTGATCCTGTTCCATTCTTATTTCAGCCCCCTGCAGCCCTGATTCCTTTTAATCGGCACAGACAATAAAGCAAAATTTTACCCCTGAGAGAAATAATGTAGCTAAGCTAGAAGCGACTCAGCAGACAAGTTTATTTAAGAGATAATACATTTATCATGCAAAATACTGGAACAAAAGAGCTGCATTGGTATTTGCTTCATGGGCTTGAAAAGGATGGAGAGTGGCAGAGACTCCAGACTATTTCAGGGCTGCTGTAAAGATACTGTGTGTGTGTGTGTGTGTGTGTGTGTGTGTGTGTGTGTGTGTGTGTGTGCATGTGCATGTGTGTGTGTTTGTTTGTATTTGTATTTGTGAGAACTGAAATGTTTCTCCTCTTTCTCCCAGCATGGCTCACCTAAAGGAAGGCGAGACGATGGAGAAGAAGGTGACCATCATGGCCAGTACACCTGGCACTAAAGTGCTGAGGGCTACCTTCACACACAGCAACAGCTCCAGTGTTGTTTCCAGGAACTTCCACAAAATTTCTGTCACTGAGTAGCTACACTTAGACCGACAGCACACATCCACTTCTTTGCACTGAGACATGTTGTGCTGTTCTACTCTTACTATGTTGTATTTTGATTTTCTGTGAACACATCTCAAGCAGATATAAACTTTACAGAAGCTTTGAACACTCACTGATAGATACTGAATAATTCATATAGACTGCATATAGCAACATACAGTGTCTGTGTATTTTTCGATGTAATGCATTAATTTAATACAATGACTATACTTATGTAAAATGTTTTCAACACGTGATAAAATAATATAGTTGCACCATTCAATGCTGTGGAATAATTGCACAAAAAATCTTATGCAAATAAGCCAACACTGACATCTGCTCACTTTAAAGTTTAAAAAGGACTTATCAAAAAGGCCCTTTGTCAGGTACAGAGGAATCAAAAAGATTCAGGTGTGTGTCATTGAACCTATAAGCCCCACCCACAGATGATTACCTGCACACCTCCAAGACCAACTCAGCACAATAAACCTGTTTCAGGTTATAGACACTGAGACATTTGATGACACTGAGCTTTCATAAAGCATTATCTTTTTATATACCTTTTTTAAAACTGGAATTATATCACATCACATTATATCACATCTTTAAAACTAAATTCAGTCTTAACAGTATAAATTTTATGGGTATACCAAGACCTCTGATGAAACACCATCCCCTTATGAAGACTGTGAGATGAGGTTGAAAGCTCTGGGGAAAACATTTGGACCTTACAGTTATGACATTATATCCAAGATCAGGAGCTTTCACACTCAACTAAAAGTATCTCATCTTATCTGGATGGTATAGCCACATCTAAGGGTGAGACTAAAGGTAATTCTCAATTCAAAATTCTTTCGATTGGGTTTTAAAGGTCACTAAGTGACAGCTTGTGCCTTCACATAGATTCTCATATATAGAGGATACATGCTGTATATTTTACAACTGATATGAATTAGAAAATTTAAAAAAGAAAAACTGTCAGAAACCAAGATTTGACCTAAATGTGACCTACAGTATAAATTATGTTATCACAATGACTGCACGTCTCAAGACTTGCAGTGCAATATTCTCACCCTTTTTGTCTGAGTGAGGAGGACAACAGGATATTTGGATTTAGTGTCTGAGGAATGTGGTGTTGGAATAAGGCCAGGTAAAACTGGTTTCACATTAGTTACCATGAACATGTAGTAGTTCAGAATTTAAAGTATAAGACAGTGTAGGTTTCAGGAGCTCGTAGTGGTGTGCGATACTACATATTTTGGTATTGATCCGATACCAAGTAAATACGGGCCAGTATCGTTGATACCGATACCGATACTTATCAACAAATAAGGTGGATGCATCATGGAATTGCTAAATCTCAACTAATTTTCATGACCTTAAGTGACTTTTTGTATGTTGTGTGTTTAAAAGTTTTTTGAAATTACACCAACCATTCAAAAGAAGATGTCCTTTTGATTTACTCTTGATCTGTCTTTTCTCGACAATACTCAGTGAATCCATCAATAAGGTTGTGCAATATTTCTTTGTCATCACAGTTGCCAAGAAATTTGACTCCAAAACTGAAATTGACGAGAAAGCATTTGAGTTTCTTGTAAAGAGTCAAACAAATTTCTTTCCCTTCACAGAAACACTACTCGAGTGGAGATAGACCACTGGGATAAAATTAATGACTTAAATACAGGATGAAACAAAAACTATGATTAGGAATGAAATGAAACTCATGCTCAATGAAAGAAAATGAATACAAACAAAATATTTCTAACTGTAACAGGCAGGTTTTTTTTTTTTTTTTCAGGTTACAGAACTACCAGACTTCTCTTTTTTCCAACCAGTTACAAAAATATATATGATATCACTATAAATTAGACCTGCCCAAAAACCAGAACTGAACCATTAGTTTGAGTTGACCAACAAGTACCGCTGACTGTTACTGTTACTGAAACGGGGCAGGGGTTTTGATGATTATTTGCATTTTTATTTGTTTATATTTTTAAGTGACAGTGGATCTCCAGCGTTAGAATTCAGGCTGAGCTGATCTGCAGGAGAACAGCTGCTGGAACCACTTCTTCTTCTTCTTCTTCTTCTTCTTCTCCTTTGTGGTCAGTCTTGTCCAGCTGAGGTTCAGTGGCGTCCTGCATCTTCTCCTCCTCCTTTCTCCTCCCATTTCTTGCTGAGCCTGAAGGCGGTTCTCAGCATTTTGCAGCCTTGACTGGAGTATAGTCTTATACTTCTGCCACATGGTCTGACTGGCCGTCAGTTTCTCCTCCAGTGTCCCACAAATGTTCTGGGACTTCTCCCTTTCATGTTCCTAGGCGTGTGCTTTCGGGATTGTTTGCTCCCGTTTGATAGGCTTGTTCGACTACTTATCCCATGAGCAACAATGTGGCGTGCTTTCCTCTGCCAGCTCGGCACAAAGAATCGCATGCTGGGCCATTGAGGGGGTCCGTGATGATAGAGGCCCCCCGGATGCGTGTCCCCATGATGTGGAGTCTCTGGTCGTCAGTAGTGGCTTTGATGACCTTGGATAAGTTTGGCTGCTTTTATACCAGTGTGACCCTTTGATCCTTTGATCCTAAATACATATTGCCTTCTCTGGTCAAGTGGTTGCCATCGGCAACCTTCTTATTTATGTTTGAATGCTAACAGCAATGACAGTGTCATTAATAGAATCTGTATGAATGTCACTTTTAATGTGCTGGCAGACTCTACTTTTTAGGCCAGTTTACACTCACTTTTGACAAAGTTCAAAAGTCAGATGTACACTAAAAATCTAAATGCAAATGTGTCACAAGTCCAGGAAATGAAAAGTGGAATCAGACAAAAATAAGAGGGAAACAGGCCATATTCCTGCAAAACTAAACTAAGCAAATGTTGGCATACTAACATATTAAACTAAGGTGGTGAGAATTATAGCTGTTAAATGTTAAAATTGTATTATTGTCATTGTGAAGATATTAGTATGTAGCATTTAGCTCAACTGTGTCGATGTCTCAAAACCACTATCATGGCTGTAGTTTCACTCAATAATCTAGTGAGAATTCTGTAAATTTTACACAAGTGAAAATTTTCCTGCTATTTTTCATCTAAACTATATGAGGGTGAAAGAGTGCTGCTGAACATACCAGCATCATAGTACTGGAATTAGTTTTGAAATAGTTTACATAGATAATATAGCAATCAGTCAGTAGGAAAACAACTGGTATTATAGCAGCAGCTGTCCAAAGCCAACAGTGAATTGTCCCTCTTAGTGTCATGGCCAGCTCTTAGACCATGCTGAAATGGGGAAGTCAGGGGTTAAATTTTCTATTGACCCATTAAAACAGCAGGAAATTCACTGTGATGAGGGTATGGATCTCCATGTAGGCTGATTTGTTTATTGAACTTTAAAAGGTTAAGTGACACCATTTAACACCAGGGTCAATTCATCACACACTGCTTCCTGCCCGTCTGCCTCACTGATCCCCAGCCCTGCATGCAGACAATTAAGAGGCCTGCTGCTGAGGATGCGGTTGTTTATTTGATCACTTACTGCCTTTGAACTCAAAAGCGGCCAATCATCCCTGGGATTTACAGAGAACTTGAAGAGAACATCGAGATGTCACAGAGGACTGTAAGTACTTGCATTAGAAAAAGGATACGGGTACATTTTATTAGGGCAAGGACAGAGAGATGCAGTAGAATCAAAGTCAAAGCCTCATAAATGTCAAAGGACAACATTCTATCAGCTGCATTTCTTTTTATGACACAAGAACATAATAAGTGAGAAAAACAATAAATGGCACTGAAGCTCAAGCACATTGATTGTGTGATTGAATTATTGATTGAAGAAGTGGGGTTAAACATCCTTAGAGAAAAAGTCTGTGATATTGTGTATTTCAGTTTGTCAAGAAACGACAGAAATAAAATGATCCAAGTAACAACTGTTTGTGTAGCAAAAGCTTGATATTCAGTATTTCATTCCTCTGTGCCATGTTGTTATTTTTTATTTTTACTCAATCCAACCTATACTGACTTGCTACAATTCATTCTCACTCAAGAACTAAATGTGTATTAATCTGTGGCTTATTATATAATCTCCATCAAATGCAAATTTCACTCCCATTTGTGTAATTATTGGTTAAAAAATGGGCAGCAGTTTCAGTAACCTTCATAGAATAATATCTGTTACCTGTTTTATTCTTGCATTTTTTTGTCTTTTTAGTATGAACAAATGGATTTAAATAATGTTGAAGCAAGCAGCTCTGCAGCTGAAGGCAGGGGCGCTCGTCCTGGTCAGAGCACAAGCAGCTCTCCTGCTGTTACAGCTGCACCCCCGTGGGGCAACATGGGTGGTCAGGCTTTTACCCATCTTAGCTGTCAGAGAGAAAATACTCCTGGCTCTACTTGACCGATATTAGTAAGGGCACATTAAAGGCACATTTGCTAGGACCCAGTATACAGCAAAAAGTTTGTAAACGTTACGTGATGTGCTGAGAGGGTTAGCTATTTCAAGATCATCAATATATAGCTGGATTGCTAGGTGTTGATCCTCTGTTGAGAGCAACTAATTTTCCTGGAAATGAGAGCCATCATGATATGACACATAATAACCAGGCTCAGCGTTTGGTTCTCTGATGTTACTCAGAATATCTGTGTTTTTAAACAGCTCCTGAATCATTTGAAGGATCGGGACTTACATAATGGTATGACCAGGTGGTTCTAAATGGTACTCTACTGGCATTACCAATGGATAGTTGTGCTCTATAAATGTCTTTCTTCGCTTGCAAGAGGACAACTCTGCTCCTTTGTAGGTAGCACTAAATACAACATTAGAGTCCATGACAGCACTGACAACTTCGCTGAGTGTGGAATCTGTGATATTGTAACCATGTCTCTGCTATACATCATTAATTGCATCCTTGATCAAAGGCTGAGATAAAGAGAAGATGTGATTCAAGTGTTCAACTATTTCTTGTATAGCTGTACTTGGCACATGAGGGATAGCCTGCATCTTTAGAAATAAAGAAGCTGCATTAAGGGGAGCTGGGTTTTTAGTTTAGAAGTATCACATTGCTTATCATCCTGCATTTGTGTGTTCTGAACTGGGCAGTCTTCATCCAAATCAATAGTGAGGTTACAGCTGGTGGCTTGGAGATTCTGAGTATGCTCATAGACAATGTCACAACAAAAGTCTGACGCAAGACTCATGTGGTGCACTCTACTCTTACGGGAATTAAATGATGAGTATACATTTGTGCTATAGTCACAACCTCTGTATGGGCATACCACTGTCTCATGCTTTTTTAAGTGTGTTCTAATGTGACTGAGTACAGACTGAAAAAGGTTGGTGAAATGTGCATAGAACACTTGACAGTCAAAAGTTCTTGAATCTCCTTTGCACTGCTGTTATGTTCTTGAGTATGATATCTTGACAATGCACTAAGTGTCTGAAATGCACATGCAATCATCATGAAGGCATGGAAGTGGGCTAATTTTTGAAAAGTGGCTGTGCTGCAGTCTACAGTGTTTAAATAAATATGTTCTAGTGGTAAAATAAGCTTTACATAACTTACATTGCCAAGACATATTCATTGTATCAACCTGGAAAAACACAAGAAATATGTTACAGGACACCTGTCATAAGGTTTAAAACTCAATCAGAACTATCAAGAACTGCAATCATATTCCTCATACTAAAAGAGTACAACAAAATACACCAACATCGATTAAATTACAGTAGATGTGTCAGATGCCTGTTAGACCATTCAATCTGAAACATTTTAAACAAATACATTTGAAATATTTACAATTTATCAAAACCATTTTGATGTTGTTATATTTATATACAGGCTGCTGAACCAGAATCTGCGAACTGCATGTCATACAGGTGTAGATTAAATGGTGTGATTTAATATGATGATAATACTGGACAAGAGAGCTATCACCTATTGGTGGTGAGCAGTACACCAAAACCACTCCTTGAAATTCTGTAGAAAGTTGGGCTGGCAGAATTCATAAATTGTTATCCTAGCTTTTACAAACCAAAAAAAATATTTATAATAAAGATAAATATAGTAAAAATATAAATAAATAAAAATAAAATAATAAAAATAAATTATAAATATATATTTATTTAACCAGCTAATTTCACTTGCAGAGAATAACTTTTAGCAAGCCTAAGGCCCAACAGGTGGTGCTAGAGTTATTTTCTGCTTTCACTCACAACACTGATACAGCTCCAACACAGACTTGAATTTTCATTATTAAGAAAGAAAAAGACAGGAAGACACAATCTCCTTGATATAAAAGTTGTATTATTCTTTCAACAAGATTGTTTTCAAGAACAAATGAAATCCACCCTACTTTGCACAAGTGGCTTCAAATGTAGTTGTATAATATGTTCAACTTTTACTGCAACCAAGTGCTTACCTGCAAACCTCCGTGCAAGGCTCAGGATAATAAACCTTTCATTTCTCATGTCGTAAACATTTTGGCACAACATATGAGAAAAAACCCCAACAACAATAACAACAAAAACCAGGTCTAACTGATAACCTTAGGTGAGTAAGTTTCAGGTTCCTGATGACTTACTGTGGCATCTTATGAACCCGACTCATGTTAACAGAGTTAGTTTCACCTGTGTTACTTTTCCTGCCTGGACACGTCAAGAATGTCTGCCGTGAAAAAGCATTATCACACTGGTACATGTACATGCACATGCACATTACACTTTTTAAGATTAAGATTAAGATTTTATAGATGTACAAGAAGACAACCAACTGTGGAAAAATATAAAATCTAAATATCTAAATGCTTTTTTTGACTATATATTTTTCATGCTTATACAAACTCACATCTCCAATACCACAGAGGAAAATCCATCCCATTATGAAGACTGTGAGATGAGGTTGAAAGCTCTGGGAAAAAAAAGATGTGACATTCAACTAAATGTGTAGCATCTTATCTGGATGGAATAGCCACACCAAAGGGTGAGACTAAAGGCATTGCCAAAATTCTAAACTTTTTAATTCGGGCATGCCCTTATGTGATGAAGATCGGGTTTTAAAGGTCACACATGAAAACATGTGCCTTCACATAGATTGGTCACATATAAAGGATATATACAGTTTATTTTACAACTGATATGAATGTAAAAATTACAAAAAGGAAAACTGCCAGAAACCCAAATATCATATAAATAGTGACCTAAAGGAACCTTTAAAATTCAAATTCAATAAAATATTATCACAGTGGCTGCAGACTCTTCTCTTGTCAGTCTTGCAAGTGAAAACCGTCACCCTCCAGTGAACCACATCACACTCACACTTGACTTCCTGCTTGTCAGGTTAGCACCTGTAATCTTGTTATTAAGTGCAAGTGAGAAAATCAGATCGCAATCTATCTATCTATCTATCTATCTATCTATCTATCTATCTATCTATCAGTGCAATGGCATATTTCACTAAAACAAGAAATGTGTATATTAGAAGAATACAATAATTTCACAACTGATACAATTTTTTACCTCATTTGACCTATGATCAAAATAATATCCCACTGATCAGATAATAGTATCATGACAGTCTTGAGAGAAATGATTCTCACCAGTTACTGGCCCACACAGAATCACAGTATATTTGCTGCAGCAAGAAAAACTTAATGAGTCCTTTGGAATCATTTGCATGAATGTGGTCACATCTTGCTATAAATCACAATTATGAACAAATTCAATCTATTGAACACACAAACCATCATATTGGTCCTATTTTTCCTGAAGACATCCTTAAGATGTTTACAGTGTAGGTAGGAAATAGTAAATGAGCCCCTCAGCTCCTGACATCAGGCATCAGGAGTCAGCAAACCTGGTGTCCAAAAAATTCACTGTCTGGAGTGATCAAGTCAGAGCCCAAACCTCAAGCCATCAGAGATGCTGTGAAACGCCTGAAGAGAGATGTTCACACCACACATACTAAAAATGTGGCTGAGCTGAAGCTGAAGTCCTTTGAGGAAGAATGATCCAGAATTCCTCCTGAACATGTGCAGGATTGATCTGCAACAACTGGAGCTTGTTTGAAGTTATTGCTGCCGAAGCAGTTTCAACCAGTTATTAAATCCAATGATTCACTTACTTTTTCTACACTGTGAATGTTTATTTCTAACTATTATAAATGCGTGTTTGTTATCATCTTATACACACATACTTGTGACTTGTGTGACAAATTAGATCACAGTTAGGTAAGTCAGAAGCAGCTGCCTGTCCTGTCAACACCCTCACATATGCCTTCTTGATACACTGCCAGTGTGGTTAGTGAGTTGATACCTGTGATCTTGTCTTGCAAGTCAATGACTCATATCCAATAGGCAAGTGTGTTGAACATTGAAAGTTCACACCAATGTCTCACTGCACTGTGTACTAACAAGAAAAACTGAAGCAGCAGAGGTTGAGGTATTCTGAAAGCCCATCCCTGGGATGGGTCACTCCAAACACCCCCAATATCCCAACTGAGTATCATCTTTTGTTAGACTCTGTTAACAAAGATGACTGCTCTTGTCTTTTTAAATTTGTAACCTCTTAAACCAATAGATTATTCAAGAGATGTTATTTGGATATTTTTTTCTGACATTATCAAGGTTCTCCGTTGATAATGCCTTTGAGGGCATTATCAGACTTTTTTCACAGGTTTCACATGATGATTTGGACCTATAAAATTGGTGAAATGCCACTTTAAAGCTGAGGTTGGACTACGTTGTATTGCTGCAACACCACCAGGTGGCAACATTGGAGCATCCACTTGTATGTCTGTGTCTGATTTCCCTTTCTGACACCAAGAACAACTATGAAATAATGGTTTCTATACTTTTTTTCTATTGTTATTGTTACTAGATTTTGTTCAACCCTACTAGGTCATGTGATCTTAATCTGGAAATTATAATTTCAGTTTTAGGCTACATAAAAAAAAATCTGAATTTACATACATGAATTTAGTGTGAATGTTTTTATTGCCTATTCTTAAATCCTTGCCTGCAATCAGAGAAACTGCTAATTTGAGTAAAATGGTTTAAACCTGATGCAAATAATTAGTGGGACATGAAGGAAGAAAAAAAGGCCTGTTGCACTTGCACTCAGACTTTTTTTGCCACATTGTCAACTGTTTTTCAAGCAGTTTAAATAAAAACTTGTGAGGAGTTTAGAAAAGAAGTTTCTCTGCTGGAACTGCTAAAAAGCAATAGACATCTGAAAGATGACAGGAAACCCCAACTAGTCAGAAGTCATAGAGTTAAATTTTTTTTAACATGTTACCTTTTATAAGCTTTTCATAGTCTTTTTTTGTAAGAAACTGATCCTTTATAATTTGTATAATGAGTACAATGTCCTAAAATGCAATGAATTGTCACTGAAAAATTCAGACAAATGCATTGACTATGACACGGTGGGGTTTCGGACCAGAAAGTGCAGGAGACCAGAGGCACACAGTTTGAGTTTTTATTAGTTTCCAGCAGGGAAACAGCACGAGGAAAAACTCCCTGAAGAGTCACACACGTGGTGTAGCTTGTGCCGACTCCTTCGGGAGGTTGGCGTAGACGTAGCAATGGTCCGGATCGTGGTCAGGGATGTAGCAATGGTCGGGATCGTGGTCAGGAACATGGTCGGGGCAATGCAATCATCTCACAGCGAGTGAGTGGAGAGCTGGGTTTTTGAAGGAGTTGGAGTGATTGCCAGATGAGCTCCAGGTGTGCCTCGTCTGCTTGTTCTGGCCAGCCACGCCTCCTGTCACCACCTGGGAGCAAGGGGGAAGAGAGGGAGAGGCAACCTGGAAAGCCACGCCCCTCCTGGGCCATCACAGACTATCAACTACTGTAACTCTCCAACAATCCAGGATCAGTTTTCAGAAGCAAGATTCCTGTTGTCAGAGAAGCTTGATATGTTTTCCCAACTGTAATCTCTTGTCTATGGTAAAGGAGGCATTGATAGAAATTGAAAAGCCATTCTGTTTTGAGCAAAACTCTGAAAGAGTTTACTGTAACAGACCAAGATATTCAGCCCCCTGTTCATAAATAGGCCCCTCAGACAGCCTGTAAAACTATACAGAGAATGCTCGGTAAGGGCACTTTACTGCACTTCCCCCTGTCAATATAAAAGCCTTATAAATGGAATAATACAGAAAATCTCAGGTCTGTATTTACACATTTGATTTCAGGCCTGAGAGTTTCAGAGACACGTTGCAGAGAGATGGTGCTTATGATTTGTGTCTGTAAGGGCACAGCTTGGAGACAAGGATTGTTTTAACCTAAAGGATCCCAGGCTGACGTATGTGCAGAACAGCTTGTGATCCCACCTCGGTGTCAGGGAGATTGAGGCAGAGGCGTTGGCAGACGGAGACGATAATCAGACTCCACGCTCGCTGATTTTCAGACAAATTAAACGTCAGGGGAAAGCAGGGAGCGGGACCGCTGGGCTGCTTTGAAAAGCTGAGGCTATCATAAATTATTAATGGCTCCCCATCACGGCTTCCCTCTCGTCATCCCTTGCTTCATCCATCCCTCCCTCCTAGCTCCTCGATGTTGATTACGCCTCTTCCTTCCTCACTGTCTTCCTCTTCAGAGTCTGTCTCTTTCCTTCCTTTTCTGTACTAGTTACCTTCTCTTTCTTCCCTCCTGTCTTCAGTCCATACCTGTCCCCCCCCTCTGTTAATTCCTTTTTGACTTCACTGATTTTCCACCCCCCACCCATCTGCTCTTCATTAACAGTTCTCTTCTTAATCTTGATCACTTTTTCCAACTCTGAATAGCCTCTTTTCATCACTTCTTCCTCTCTTTTTTCTTTTTCTTTGTTTTTCAACTACATCACGTCTTACACCATCTCCCCCTTTTATCTGCACTCTGTTCTTCTAGCTAAGCAGCAAACTTTTGCATGGCTTTTGCAAGATTGACCTTAACCTTTCACAAGTTTTGGTTGACCCACGTGGTTTTTGCGTCAGTGTAACATTGAGTTTATGGTTCTTTTCTTTTAAAGGGAGAAATTTGTGACTATTATTTCTGCCCATATGTCTATTAGAGTCTTAATTTAGATGCTATAGACCAGTGGTGACGGATGCTTACTTACCGGTGTGGGGCTACACAAAAGCAATGTTGTTGTCCAGGTTATCCTATCCAGCTACAAGAGTGTAAAAGATAATATGCACATGTAAATTCAGTTATAGCAACAGCATAATATTGAACTATTCAACAAGAATATAATCCCACAACTCAGATAGAATAAGAAGCTATAAAAATGCAAGGACTATTATCCAATGATTAAAGTAAGAAGAATTATTATACTGCTTATGTCTCAAGTATAGAGTGAGTGTGCCTTTGGTGCCTCATGATGAACAAAAGGTACAATGATATGAACAGCAACAATTGCTTCCAGAGTAATTCATATCAGACCATCTCTCCGGAAAGTTAGTATTTCATGTAAACTTCCCTCTGCAAGACAACAAGTGAGGCAGCAACAGATAAATCAGCATTTGTTGGATTTTAATGAACAGCCGCAAAGCCCTGAAGTGATCGTCCATCCTGAAAATTTGTGTGAGCGAAACGGGACGGGATTTGTAATGGGCCTATTAACCAGATTTACAGCTAGAGTTTTAACCAGTTATTGAAACTAAAACAGGAAATATTCATTAAAGATTCTATGGAGCAAAATGGACACGAGTAAATTTGAAAGTACAGGCCTCCTCATTATAGTGGATAACATATGAGAAAATTCTAGTCAAAATGCTCCCAGCTATCTCATGGACAAGGAGATAATTTTTCACAGTACCGTAATGGTCTATAACTGCTTGTAACACTCTCTGTCTTGTTCCTCCATTCACACACAAAGACTCACACACACACACACACACACACACACTCACACAAGTATGCACCTCAACCAGCAACCCCAGCGAGCTGCAATAAAGGCGGCACTGATAATTATGATAATGAATCTAGCTTGTGTCTGCCGTCTATTGTCACCTGGTAATGAGTTTGTCCCGAAGGTCACTGGTGTAATAGCTCATTAAGAACGCTGGCTAATGCTGCTCTGTGATTTAGCCCACAATTGCCGGAGGTGTATTGGTCAGCCAGGCTATTTGTTTGCTGTAGCGGCTGAACTGCTGCTTGACTGGCCTGTCTTTCACCATTGATCAGTGTTGGTATCATTACCGATGAGGGACAATGTGGCTGTTTGCTTGTGTGTGACTATGCATGCCTGTGCATATTGTACTTCAATATAGTGCACATGTGGATGAATGTCTGCATATTTATTTATGTGCAGTGTCTTTACATGTGTGAAGATGTTGTTTAAGGGGCTTGTTTCCAGATCATGTGTGCAGTGTGTGCCCACATCTTCATCATCTCTCCCTCACCATTTATGAGCACGAATAAACATAAAAAACACAAAATTACAGATAACTTCTTTTCACAGAGAACATACAGCGTTTAAAGAAAACCCAATAATCTTAAAGAAACATTTCATTCCTAAAATTCTGTCTGTCTTCTGTTTTGCATAGTCACCATATTTTTGGCCTGTTTCTGTATCCTGTGTGCATGTGCAAGAATGTATGTGTGCTCCAGTATGACCAATATTCACAAACCCAGCACTGCCTCATTAGCTCGGTGCAGATAGATGTCCCCGGTCACTGCATTTTCCCCTAGAAAAACTCTACAGGGCATCCTAATATAAATGAATTGGTCCCAGCAGGTTCTTGCACAGGCACTTGGCAGCCCACCGATAACACATTTTCTCTCTAATGTAGGCCTTATTTTTCAGCCTGGGACCCATATGACAAATTCATCCTCATTCTGGGACCGAGACTCGTGAAACCATATCACTAATTTTACCATCAATGTGTAGGTCAGTTTAAGTTTCTTCATATATCATATACAGTGAACATAAGGAGTTTGACTAAATATTGTGCAATGTAATAAATTGTCAGGTACAGTGGTTATAGTTCTGGACCTGAAATGAATGACTCTTACTGCTGCTGGATGCATGTATAAAAACACAATGTTAACAACTGATTAGAGACAGAGAGTACATTATGTGTTATTGAGACGTGTGCTACTTCTTGTTCTTTTATTCCATGACAAAAGTATTCTATTTTACAACTGCATGTGTATTCATAGCAGGAACCCAAGTTAACTGATCATTAGGTGAAGGGCAGTAGTTTTCTAGTGCGCTCTCTCTCTCTCTCTCTCTCCCTCTGTTTCTGCTTAAAGAGTACAAAATTGGACACAGTAAACAAGTGAGTTTGTAACACTTTTTAAGGCTGTAATGCTTTCATTTGTATGGCTGGCAATTAGTTGGTAACATATAAAGCTCAAAGCTTTTTGTCAATTTCAGACTTCTCCTGGAGGCAGTATGAGCCAGTGTAAACTCAATTTATAACACACTAAAATACCAGTATAAAATATTTGGGTGCTCGTATTTCAGGAATTGTTGTCTGAACTGACAGATGACTCCAGTCAGCCTTGGTCATTACGCCATCTTTACCCTGTGACATCCCCATCAACACTCCCCTGTCCCTTTTTCTGTTCATTTTCTGATGAAAATTGAGTTTGTCATGTCTCTAAGGGTATTTTCAAACCAGTGTTGTTTAGTTTGGTTCCATTAGTCCGCTCATTTTCCATCTTGACATTGTTCTTCTTTTCAGATCTGCACGCAGCAATCATACGAGGGTGTGGACTAAAACAATCGCACCAAGACCCTTCAGAGGTAGTAGTCTTAGACATAAATGAATTTGTTTGCAATGAAGAAACGATCCAGCCTCATCTGACTCAGCTCTTCTAAATCTGAGCCAAATGGCTTCCACAGTGAGGTTTTGTATACTGTGATCAAGAGGAAATCAGTAGTCTTCTCTTGTGTTTAGTCTCTCACATATGGCTTTTAATGATGCATTTTGGTTGACTTTTTTTCTTTTTTGGTAAATCAGTTTGCCATCTCATTGACTATAGGACCAGAAGGATTGAACTATAGGTTTAAAAACACCCATAAATAATTGTTCTCTCATGGTGAAGCACTTCTTGTTTTTTACAAACCAGAAACTTGTAACCCATCATGTCAACTGTATTACATTTTTCCACATGGAAATCCATCTACAGTATAAAAGCAAATGCATATCTAAAAAGCCTGCATGTCAAGTGTCTTTTTGTCAAATTAATATCTGTTTTTGAGAGGGCCAAATTATTTCTTTCAGAATTCAGTATGTTTTTTTGCAGACAGGAATGTATAAATGTGCGGCCTGACAGAGGATACCCTTATGTGCTCAACATCAGATTTGAAGGGAGAAAATTATAATGCTGCCCATAAAAGTCAGGATAATTGCATTGCAGTCAGCCATTTTGTAACCAGAGTATGTGTCATAGTTTAATGAGTCAGTCAGCCATTTTGGCTTCTGGAGACATGACTTAATCAGTCAATTAGAGTGGCGGTTGATTAATATGACTGAACTGGGAGCAACCTCAGCCAAGAGAGAAATGGGCCAGGGAATGAATAATCACCACTAGCCTGCTGGAGCGCTGCAGCATGAGTTATAATCATCAAAGATTAAAGGGGAAATAAACTCAAATTTTAAATATGGTCCGGTCCTGGCTCTCAGCTTCTGAGGGTGCTGATCCATTGGCCATTTTTCTGAATGAGTGGAGAAGTAAAAAAGTTGAATGTTATTTGCCAGTTGAACAGTAATAATACTTCTGGGGCTATAAGGGACAAAGTAATGAGTGAAAGAAGACATGGCTATCATTCTTTACATTCTCCCTCTTCTTTTTCTCATATGAGAGAAAACTGGACTGTATGTTTTAATAATCATAGTGTACAGCCTGCTCAGACGCTTTGATTACAATTATGGGGTTTTATTTTGCAGTTTGTAGTGTGTCGCTTGGTTTCTGTTTTACTTTCTGCTCTTGTGATTGCCTGCCCCACCCTAATGTGTTCCACTTGCATCTCATTATCCATGCCTCCCTATATACAAGCCTTGGTGCCTCACTTTGTCTTTGTCGGTTGATTGTTTTGTTTCTGCTCAGTGGACTTGTTATGCTCTCCTTGTTTCTCAAGTTTTTCTCTTTTCACCTACCCGCGTTTCCTGAGTTCTTGTATTCTTGCACGTTTGGATTTTCTTGTTTCTTGAGTTAAGTAAGTTTTTGGATTTCACGCTTTGTTCCTTCCTTTTGATCTTTGGACACTGTTGCTTTTTCTTTGATTAAAAAAACTTCACTGCACCTCCCTACCTTCCTCCAGCCTGCATTTCAGTTCAGCTCTGTAACTCTCTATGATAGTGGAGTATTAGACTATAAAACCTGATTGATTATCGAGGCAGCAATGCTGGAAATTCAATACCTAAAATGAAATACCTGCACAAAATCCCAACTTTCATACTTTTCAAACAAGTTGTTGCACATAGTGATGAAATTTCATCCATTTCTCCCCTGTGTAAGATGGAGTCAATAAAGGAACTGTGCTAAAATAATTATTTCACTCTACTGATTCAGTTCTACCAACAAGTTCAGAGTCTGCCATTGCTGTCTTTCTTTAGTAACACAGCATACAATAAGGTGAATCCTGTATGGGAACAGAAAAGATGCTTTCTGAAGAGTTAAATGGAGTTAAATGAAATGCAAAAACACACACGCTCATTTCTTCTTACACCTTCTGTAGGTTGCTCAAACAATGAATCCAAAAAACAACTTATTTTAATGTGAATATGAACAATGCTGTTGTTTCACAGGTGTCCACGTAACTCTCACATCACATTACAAGTGAGATAAAGCAAGACAGATTCATATACCTCAAGTAAAAACACACTACAGGAAGGATGTTGTCTAGTGTGCAGCAAATGTTGCTCCGGCAGGCACTGCAATGCAGGAGTCATTTCTTAATCTGAAACCTTAGATACCTACATGGATGTTTCTGTTTCTTTCTCTCAGTGTCAGCATTACAGCTGAACTATTTGGTTGTAGGATGAGCAAATTTTCCACCATAGATTGCATATTCTTTGCTCAGCACTCATTTTTTGGTGCATGTTGCATGAAGACCATGGGGACATCTTGTAATGACAGGTCACTCTTGCTTCAGTAGTGTGTTAAAATGTCTTTCCCTTTTCCTCCTTGCATTTTTTTCAGCATTTTCATCTATGTGTATTTATTATATTTATTAATTTTTTAGTTTCTTAAAAGTATATAGGCCCTATCAGTCTTCATAACGGTCAAGGGGTTGATAACCTCTCTTTTCAAAACATTTTTGCCTTTGCTGACTCAGACAAATGAATCAAATCCACATCATTGATTCTTCAGAGAAATTTTCCAAAGACAATATTGTTGTTATGACAGGGCTGTGAAAATATTTTATGAACAAATAAATGCAGATTATTGCTACAGTCTGTAGGAAATTTAAAGACCAAGCAGAGTTCCCGTGTTACTCTGGCTTCACGTTTTGCTTTATGGGAAATTACATTGTTCATTGATGAGGGAATCACAAAGCTCTTGCTACAACATTATCAGCTCATCTATCTACCTCACGAATAATCTGTCAGATACAGATTAATGAAATAAGGTTGCAGCAGAGGACAAAAAAAATCTCTCAAGATAGTTATTTGCCATTTTTCTTATAGAGCTGACCGGCAAAGGAGTTACATTATCATACTCAAAACCAGGTAAGTAACTTCACAGCCCAAATGTGTGCAGCTGACAAGATCCATGTTGTATTTGGCTGCAGAAATTCCACATTATTCAGTGCTCGTAGTGGGAAATTGTCCAAGCCTATCAAAATATTAACCGCTAAAGATAATAAGACCATGAAAGATGGTTCTTGCAGAATGGTTCATATTTTTTCATACTTGAGAAAACTCACCCATGAATGCCAGCGTACAGGCCCACTGTAAGGCCTTCAAACTGCATAGTCAAATTAAATAAGTTTCCACTTCATAGCAAAATTCTCAGAAAAACAAGGATCCTCCAAGACACTGACTGTGCACAAGAACAAGAAAAATTAATAAATTGTCAGAGAAAACAGCAAGTTCTTTTGGGCATGGCAGCCACAGCCCCACAGCAGACAGCTGCGCATGCCAAACAATAATAAGCAGTGGATAATTCCACCATGAAGGAAAATAAGTGTGAAAAGTGTTTTCATTGCAAAGCCTTGGACCAACTCCAACCTCATCAGAGGGGTAAATTTATTTCAGAGTCAGAAATGCATTGGCTTTAATTTCACGCTGCACGCATTTCGATACCAGCAAGAGGGGGAAAAAGAGAGGGACGGGGAGAGAGAGACAAAGAGGAAGAGAGAGAAAATATGAAGTTTAATTTTCTGCCAAAAGTCACCATACCAAAGAGAATTAAGTTCTATACACTTACAAACAAAGGAGGAAGAGAGGGAAAATAAGATAAGGGGGCAGGGGGAATGGTTTGTGTCGAGGTTATGTAAATTCAGGGGAGGTAATTGGAATCTAGTTTTAGAAATAATTTGATTCATTCAGTGTTTGATTGTCTTTAGCTTTGTGCAACCGATCATCAAGAATGCTGCAGTGCTATTAAAATGCCTTGATTTTACTGCTGGGAGCAGAGTCAAAGAAAGGTTATGGAGACAGAGAAAAGGCTGTGTTGATGCTGAGGTTGTGAAGGCTCAAAGGGAGAAACACTTAAGGAAAATACTTGAAGTTGAAAATGAAAGGTTTACCTTTGAGTTTTTTTTATATATACAATGAACAAATCACACATTAAATGAACCCATGGCACAGTGCTTATTTGTGCCTGACGTGGTTGATTGATTGAAGTTTAAACTAGCTCAATATGGGTTGTGTCACAAACATTGTGTAGGTAAGGTTTGTGTGACTTGGAGGATAACTTGGACATACTACTTACATAGCTACATATTTTACCTCGTCATGGCTGTTTGGCTGTAGGGATGAAAATGCCGGCTGTCAGACAGTTGGTCTGCCACTTACAGTAAAAGCAAATGATGAAGGACACATTCCACAAAGTGTAATGGAAATGGGTTGAGCAACTCAATCATGATGTGTGATTTAAATGTCTGCTGAAAAATGGCTGCAGATTCAAACATCAGATATATGTGGACCGTTGGGGAGATTGTAACTTTTCTCAATCAATATGTGAAACAAATGTCAGTGTCAATATAACAATTTTTGATATATTGCTTCCCTCATTTTGAGGGGTGACTTGCTTTTTTATTAATATGGTCTCATTGTGTCCTCTTCTTCTGCTCCTGACTGGAGCTGTTTGTTGTGGTGCACCCAACTTCTAATATTCACATTACAGCAGTGGATAGGCATGTGCATCAGCTTTTACAGATTTTCCAGAGATCCTTTTTGAACCTGACATGTGTGCATTAGCCAATGACTGATCTCACAGCTAAGCAAGAACTGCAGTTCTTTCTGTTGTCTGGTAGGATAATGCGTTGTCACGTAAAAAGTGAATTGTGTTGATGGAGCCAGCTGTCTGTTGCACTTCACTGTGGAAAGGTGACTGGTTGTGAATGTGTATTTCTCCTCTGACAGTGGCTTTGTGTTGCTGCATCGGCTCGTTTATCATACGGGCTGATACATAATGTCATCATTTACCACCTCAGCTCACACACATAGAGGTACAGGGCTTGTCTGCGAAGTATTACGATGGATGAGGGAGAAGACAGCATATACTGCTCTCTGTGCGTGTGTGTGTGTGTGTGTGTGTGTGTGTGTGTGTTTGTGAGTGTGTTTCAGTGTGGAAACAAAGCTGGGTGACACTGCTTGGGCACATTGAATATTATTCCAGGTTCTTTACTCAGGGCTTTAAGGAGATAAGCCTTCTCTGTATATTTATGGCTATTTTTTGGTTATAGTGGTTACTTCCAGCAACAATAGTATGGACCATCAATAAATAGTGACCCCCATTGACTGAATATTACTAGGTTACTAAATAAATCAACATTACTTGTTTTTTTTTTGTTTTTTTTTCTACACAAGTTCACTAATTTTGGCATCATCAAGTTCTAATGAAGAGAGAGTCATGAAAACCAATCTGGCAATTATCTCCCCCACACAACATTCCTGAAATTGAAACGTAGAAAGCCCTTGGTAATTTGTCTAAAAGAATGGAAAAGAAACTATCCACTCTACCAGCTTTTAAAACCACCGACTGCATTCAGACGGCTACTTTACAAAGTAAAATCCTCTCCCAAAGAAGCAGCCCTCCCCAGCTCTGTCAGAAGTCTCTCTGCACTCAGCAGCTTCGTGCCTGCTTTACTCTAACTGCCAAGAGCTGCTTCTATTTATGGAGCTGAGAAACTGCTACAGGGCCCTCATGATACAACATGCATGACAATACCACACAGCCTATCACATAACAGTGCTGTCATCATGAGACTATTGTAGTCATGGGCCTGAAGGCAAATTGAGAAGAGGGAATTTTTTGGTGTTGCTGAAATTTCAGCCAAAGTAGTAATTATTAATACATTTTACTCTGAACTGTGGGGACAAATTCATTATAGTCAAATTAAATTTTAAATTAAATTTTGGTTTAGTATATTACCCAAAATGTAAGCAAATTTAAGGGTTTATGCAAATAAACGCTGAGTTTTGTAGAGTTTGTATCTTAGCTTATCATATTCTCAAATGTCAGTATCAGTATTGAGCTCAAAACTTCAGTTTCGATCAGCTTCCTTTATCTTATGTTATTTTTGAATGTTTGTAAATGTCCATGTGAAAAAATAATTGCACTGATATCAGATTTTAATTAATTAATTTGAATTTTTCAGTGAAGGACAAAACAGTCAGTTCAACTTTTGAAATAAACAATATGAAAAATTAATACATTGTGGAGTTTTGAATGAGTCAATTTTGAGATAGTTGAAAGTTTTAGTAGAAAAGACTAATTGTTATTCAAAGAGTATATTTACATATCTTAAAACCACATCTAGGGTGGATTTTTGATGAAAATCTCAAATGCTTTTTCAAAACTGAACACCGCAGAGACTTTATCTGATGTAAAGCTTCGATGACGTTTGACTCATTTCTTCTTATTAAATATATTTATAAGCTCTTTCTAGCTAGCTGTTAACTCAATGCAGTGATATGAAAGGATCAAAGCAGCAGACACATGATTAGCTTGTTAATTTTGAAGCAGCATTTTACTTTATAGATTACATCTGGGCCTTCAGCACTGACCACAATTATAGCCACAACAAAGTCAGCCCATCTCATCAACAAGAATGCAGCTTATCGCACAAGCAAACAGACACACACACGCACACACATTTGGGTATCCATCTTGACATATACAGCAGGAAATTGTGACCATCAGGAAATTGTGAACATCAGGAAATAATGTGCATCTTTCTTCACCACACGCTCGTTTTGAAATGTAATATGTGCCACAAACTGCGTGACGACACGCAGACAATGATGGATGACTTTATAAACCGAGTCCAGCTCAGGAGACATGTTCTACATGCACAAGTGAGAAAGCAATTACAACAGAGGTAATTCTCATACATACAGAAATGTCAACTCACTGGTCTCTGTCTTCCAACATACTCCGTCTGTCGGTGTCACCCTTGTCACCGGTCCCATCTTCAAACATCAGCAATATGGAAGCTGCACTGTATTTATTTGATGTGATCACTCACTCAGTGGGTTTGAAATGAGATACATCTTTGTGTGAAAAGGAAACTCAGGTATTGAGTGTATTTTAGGTTTTTCAAATAAGTAACACTGGCAGAAAAACAGCATTTTGGAAACAGAACGTGACTTTCTTCAGTCAAGAAAGTGGTTGCTTGAAACAGACCTGTTAATACCCTTATATTCAGAACAGTTATCCAGTTTTTAAACCACCTTTCCTCAGCGCACATTTGAATTTTGAATAGGTCTCTTTCTTTACTCCGCTTTAGCTGTTTTCATTGTTACTGCACAATAGGCTGGAAGACACCATCAGTTGCTCTGACGATAGCAGCAGCTTGTTCTCATAGAGGAACTGTTTTCATGTCTCGCTTTTGAATGCTAATAAGCAAAAATTATGTGTTAAAAATGTACTTTAGATAATTTGGGGCTTCTTCAAAGAATGTGTTCTTCCAAATTAGTGAATTCATCTTCTGTACTTTTGAACCAGGAAGATAACGTCCACAGATTTCCTGCTATACTTTGGACCGAAATGGGTCAGTTTAAAGTTGCAGGTTTCATATGTGGGGATAAGGTTTAAAAACAAATATCTTATTATCACTGTTTTATCCCTGTAAATATGTCTGTGCACTTACAGCAGGAAATTAAATAAAGGGTTGTTGATCATTATTAGGATAAAGCCCGCAAACATTTGATTATTATGAACTATTGATTTGTGTGCCATTATGAATCTTTTTCATTCACTAATACAAATACAGTAATATGTATTTAATGTAATTTACTATGCAGTCACATCACAAAAGAGCTGTACTATGAACATTGTGTGGTGGGGGAATATACTCATTTATCCAGCCACTGCTATTTTACTGTATTTGACAGTAATAATCCCTTTTTTGTTGGCCACTGCCCTGTTGTCATTGGTCATTTGTTTGTGTTCTACCTTGCAGGTAAAAAGTGGGCAGATCATTATGTGGGTAGATGGGAGCACCTGGGTCTGATGTTTCTGAGCACCTGCAGAATGGTCAACTGCACTCATTCAGAGGTAGACTCTCTTGTGCTCAGCATCTGTATTTGTTTTTTATGCCAAACCTGTCATGCATCCACGCAAACACTGACTGATTCACACACCCTGTGCTATTTTTGAACAAATGATTTCACACATGTTTCTCATCAAGTCTGTTGTGTTTCTGTGAAGAAGAAATGAATGGAAATCATGGTTCTGCAAACGGCAACACCCGAAAATGAAGAAGGCACATCAGTGTTGTGTTTTCTTTTCTCCACATGTCCATTCTTACTACGTCCGTTTTGCCTTTACTCTCTCACACACACACACACACACACACACACACACACACACACACACACACACACACTGTCAGAGTAGCAGTAAGCAGTATCTTCCAGATGTTGACATGTTGAAATGTTGTAAGATGTTCATTCATACAGCACTCGGAGTGTAGCACCAGGACTCAGGACAGCTAAAACCACACAAACACATGTCTCACACATGCATATACACATAATGCAGAAATACAGAAGGGCACTTATACAATGATGTGTGAATGCATGTAGGCCTACATAAATGTGTAGTTGCACTACTAAAAAAACACAGATGCACATGCACATACTCTGCAGAGGATTTGGTTGCTATAGTAACATCAGAAGAGAGAAACATGGAGCATCTTGTTTGGTCACTGCCCCCTTTGAAGATATCATCCCCTGAGGCACTTTTTGAAAAGGATAAGTACAGACTAAAGATGTGGACTATGAGGCTACTTCTGCATCTGTGGAAGGATTTACAGATACTCCTGCTGTATTTCTGATGTAAGTGTGCTCATAACTACATTCAAGTGCTGGACTCTGGTATAAGATTGCTAAAAGTAGATACACTCACTGGCCACTTTATTAATTACACTTGTACTATCTAATGGGATTTAATAAAAAAGCTCTGCCATAAATTATGCCTTTACAAAGACAATAATGTTCAGTTTTGACATTACATTACATTGTCAGAGAGGTTTTAATTTAATTGTAGGTTTATTATTTTGATGTTATTTGCAGTGGTGTGGTACTAGGTTGCTTTATGTTGAGAGCTGTTTCTCATATATTGTCCACACCAGTTATATATGTATATATTATATATATACATGAGAGTGGTAGAATATTAGAAACCCCATGTCAGTATAATGCACTCACACACTATGAACTAAATAATAAACATAAAGTAGAATTACTACCATTTTAACAGAAATGAAAAGTGTCAACAGAAACTGAATTATAAAATTTGTAGACGTTGAATTCAGAGATGTTGTACTGTGTTGGATTGCTGAACACTGTGCAGGTGAACCTAATGGAGTCTAAAACAGCAGCCATGCAATAAATCCCACCTTCATTGGGTCCTAATTTTCAGGTCATGGATAAAAGAAATAATGTAACAGTGGTCTAGTATGTAAATCCTTTGTTTTGCCAAAACAGCATGCACCTTGACCTCCTCCTAAAACTGACTTTATTTCACTATACAATGTCAACTGACTTTCTCCTTTGCTCCCACCATGATTAGTTGGGGTTGACAATTAAACCTAACTACTGCTGTGTGTAAGGGAACTGCAGGCTTGTTTTTTTGTTTTTTTTTACAAGAAGACACTCTGAAGTTACAACCAGTGTCTGTCATGACAGCAAAGCAACCCAGTATCCCTAGAAATCATATCTATATTGGAAAATTCCAAAGTCCTAACTTTTTTATAGGCTCCCAGGAAAAAAATGTACACACATACATAGAGCAACTTATCACCTTGAAGCCAGGTGACATCTCTTGCATCTCTTTTACTTGTTTTGTCCCTTATTGCTGACAGTTAAATGATACTCACTGAGTAAATAGATGAGATACTGGGTAGATGTCCAGACACTTTTTTTAGATTAAACTGAAATCCCTGGAAACCCTTTCACTGCCGACAAAAAATGTGGATGTAGAACTATGGCAAGTAGTTCAAAATTGGACCAGGAAGTTGGCCTTCAAAATCTGTATGACTTTTGTTCATAATCTGTCAAGCACCCCTGTTCTTAGCTCCATTGGACTGGATTTTGCTGCATGCACTGGAATTACAGCCTAATATTAAAGGTTGTATAAAGATGGAAATTCCCTTCAGAGCCCTCTAACATTGGGAGATGCAAATGGAGACAAATGCAAAGGAGGCTTTGTAGCCTTGAAAATATGAATTGTGTATTAGACTCTACAGAATAATGCAGAGGAAGGTGCTGCTGTGACACTGTACACTCAGTGTGTAGCTGGCAGGTCTTTATGAATGCAGGCTGAGTGGGTGGTGATGCACTTTGGTCGATAGGATTCACACCGGGCCTTCAATATCACCGCATCGCACAGTCTCTCCAGCTCAAAGCTCCATCTTAACAGAGGTAATCATTTATCCTCTGTGGATCCACTGTAACGACTGCACACACACACACACACACACACACACACACACACACAAGTACGCACACATATTAGTCAACCTCAATCCGTCTACTGACACCATCACACATAGGATGATGAAATGATTTTCTCCTCCAGTGCTTTTCAATTCACATTAAGGGGAATATTGTGCCCCCCTTTTAAAATTATCGCAGGTAAATCAAACTCTATTGGGTCCACTGAAAGCCAACCCTTGTCTCTTTATCAGAGTGATCTAAAGAGGGCCACATTCAGTGTGTGACTGCATATCTAGCATTTTTTCTAAAGTGGAGAGTAATTTATATTACATATATCATAAGTGCAATGGGATTTTTATGTGAAGCCTAAATCATAATCATTTTCCAAGCTACATCTCGCTATTGATTTTACAGCATGAATTATTTTAGAATGTCACTGTGAGGGAGTCGCACTGCATTTGCCACATATAAACCAGAGACAACGCGGCAATATGAAGAGTGTGAATGCTGGATATGAAGAAAGAAATCAAATCGGCAGCCACTCAAGCCAATTTTCTTTTCTCCCTACAAAGTTTGCTCAGACCTGGAACCGGTACAACTTTGTTAGCATTCCTTAACTTACATAAATCACCAAAAAGAAACTCACACTTATACACAAACTCAACGAAAACACTGATGTCTGTTAAAGAGAAAACCAATGAACAAACAGCTTTCTGAATGAGAACAAAGCACTACAAAGCAAATCATCACTGGATGCCAGTGAAATGACATTGGGGATTTAAATCACATTGGAGAGCTCCATTCAGGTATTACCAACCTGCACTAACTCCAAAAAACATAACAGCAAACTCTGGAATTCAATCTGACACCACAGAAATATTTTTTTTCCCTATTTCTCTTCACCTCCCAACAACTGTTTTAGTCCTCATACAAGGAAGCAATTTATTTTACTGGTTTGGTTTTGGCTTGGTGATTATTTCAGAATTTTTAATTGCAGTTTGCATTTGATGTTACATGAAATACACTGTTCTTTATCACCTTCAGCACCTTTGTTCATTTGAAACCACAACCAAGTGACTGACATAGCATCATAAATCACTACTCCTTCACAAAGAAGCATTACTGTAAAAAACAAACAAACAACCTTTTAGGTCATCTGTGCAGCAGTTTATTTTGCCCATAGTTCCATTTAACTGTTAGGCAACCACTAGTGGCCACAGTCATTATGACAGGAGCAAAGAGGAAAGTCAAGTGATGAATAAAGAGAAACAAAGCCCACTTTGGTAGGAAGGATGGATGGGTCAACAAACGACAGGATTGTTTTTTAGATAAAAAGCTGGGGCTAATTAAGGTATACTCTTTATATAATATATATATAATACTAATGCTGCTACTTCATAAGAGTTGAGAATTGTGTTACTGCAGCAAACCTGACTGAAGCTCTGTATCTCTGTTAATATACAGGCACCCAGATGTTCTTAATCACAGGGTGAATCCAGCACTGTGGCTGCCTGACTGAAAACCTGCTGTGTGATGTGATCCACATGCTTTGGAGTCTTAATTTTCGTCAAAGTCAACGCAAACATCCTGAGTATTTGGGAACAGAAAGACAATGGAAAGCTGTGAGACCTGAGAAATGGCAGCAATCATATTTCTGCTGCTCATTTCCACTGAACACCACTTATTTAAAAAAATCTGTTAATTAAACAAAGCCATTTGGAGAATTGGATTATTTGCTTGTTGCAGTGAAATTAGCTGTAAAGACACCTTTTCTCTGCTGTAAAATCTATAGAGATTATGAATTGCAAGCAGCATGAAGACAAAATAATGTAATATGCTGCAGCATTATGAGCAGCAGCTCTAAATGCAGTGGTTAAGACAGACTGTTGCTATTTTAGCAAAAAATATGTTTTACATCCAGGTCAGAGAACAACAGGAGGTCATTCAATACAGAAAAATACTGTACATAAAAGACAGGCAAGTTAAGAGAAAGAGAGATTGCCAACTCTAATTCTCTGCTAAGGGATAAAGAGATCGCTACCCTCCATTTCACAAGTCTGTCCCTGATGAGCTGGTTTAGTCGGTTTTGCTTAGAGGTGGGCCAGCAACAATTACTGGCAATCCACTTAACTTGTGACAGCTTCCCTAAACGTGATAAATTACACTGGCGGGGCAGAAATAACATTCTAAACTTTTGTTTGATGAATTTGCTCTCTGTTTCGTTCCAAAACTTTGTGAGGTAATGAGCACAGTCCCACAACTCCCAAGGTTTTAATTGGTGTGTTTCTTTGTGATTGGTTTTTCAGAGCAGTGCGGGAGAGACTAGAGACTAGAGTTAGTGACATTGATTTATTTCTCTCATATTTGTCTTTTCATCTATCTATCTATCTATGAATTGGCCAGGTAATGTATGTTCTACTGTATATATTCCGTTCTGTATTATCTCTTATTAGAATGATATTACTGCAATTTTGTTGGGAACAAAAAGTGCAAAACACCTTCTATTATTTCAGGGGAGTACAACTACAAAACATGAAGTTACTGTGACACAGTGCTGCTGGTAGCTCTGCAAACATTCAATAGTTTGAGCTTCATTGTTTACAATTGCAATTAAGTATACGAAAAGGCCAGACCAATGCTGTCTCATACTAAATGTAATTCCACTGAGTAATTCCATAAACGTCCAAGGTCCTCTGCAACCGGCCAGTAGAGGTCAATGACAGGACCATCACTCCTGCAGCCTCCACAGTTGGCTTCAAATGCTGATACCAGTCTAGGCTCTTTGAACTCCACATAGTCACATCAACATGCCAGTTTACATGTTCATGATGCTAGTGAGGAGCCTTTGAAAAATGTAAAAAAAAAAAAATTGCCGTCAGTGGTGCACCACAGAATTACATTTAGCAACAGTGTGGAGCCTAGTAACATTGGCTCATAGTTCATGCAGCAGCCACAGCAGGAGAGGATTCTGATTTCTATCTCTGAATCTGTATCTGAATACCAAAGGCTTCTTTAGAAAACATATACACTCATTATCAGCAGTGGATTTAAAATGTGGATAGTTTAAAGCGTTACATTCATATTGTAAATATAGCAAGCACCTGTCTGTATTTGTCTTTCTCTCTTCTTTTTCTGGGAGAAAAGATTGGCTCCTGTTTGTGACGTCACACATGCATCCATCCATCTGGCACACACAGGCCCGAACACTGTTGATCAGATTCTGAAGACACAAGGGAAGTGATGCATATCACCACAGATTGATAGCAATCTCTGAGTTGGAGCATGTCAAGCCTATTTTAGCAATGTGACAAGAGGCAGAGGGAAACAGTTAGCTGGGCTGTGTCCAGCAGAAGAACTCTAAACAAAAAAAATCAGGTTTTTCATTTATTTCCTTCATGTGTGAACAGTCAGGTTGAACATTTTATAGGCATAAATTCATGGTGGAAACTGTGTTTTCTTTAGCTTTGATAATATGTGATGCTATTGTTGGTGAAACTGTTTTTCAAAGGTCATTTTGTCAGAATAAAAATCTCAAGGGGGATGGAAGATATACTTTTATGAAGCAAACAGTACTTTTTACATGTTTGTAGCTTATAAGATGTTAATTATTTTGAGACCTAGATTTAAATGACAGAGTCCTAAATTTTGGTTTATGGATTGGGTTAGGGTTAGGGTTAGGGTTAGGTTTTTACATGTGTTTTTCACATGTAAAATCAAATTGTAGACACCAGTTTCCACACGCTGGGTGCACCGCAGAAAAAGGATATGATAAAGCATGTGTTAAAATTTGAATGGTTAAAAAGGTCAATTTGAGGTATTAGGGGAGTTACATGTTTGCCAAATTTCCTATTGCTGAGGTCTGGTTTTTACTCTCTGTGTAGGTGCCATGGTACCAAACCTAAAAACCTCATTGTGACTTTGGGTTGCCGTGACTTGTCACTGCACTGCACTTGTAAATGAAAGTGTTACCAAATAACTCCCTCTAAAAACATGAATTGTTACAATTTTTTAACAGAGCCAGGCTAGATGTTTCCCCTGTTTCTAGTCTTTACGCTAAGCTAGGCTAATCACATCCTGATGTCAGCTCCATACATAGCACACAATCATAAGACTGATATCACTCAGAATGAAAGTGAATCAGTGTGTTATCCCAAATGCATAACTCTTAATTTAAAACAGGATCATAATTACAGACATTAAAGACATTTTGGATTCATCCAAAGGGAGATCTATTCAAGAATGTGGTACAGCATGTTTTCCTTTGCTTTATTTTCTTTATACAATTATTCCTGCTTCTGTCTCTTAGATATGCTCATCTTCTGACTCCATCATTCAAATACACACACACACACACACACACACACAACTGCTTTCATTCTTTCACTATTATCCTGTGTCTCTTTCTTTTGCCCGGCGCCGTCTCTTCTGTGCATATCTCCTTTCTGACCCACACAGAACCACTGACATTTTCACCCTTTCTTCTCCTTCTCTCTGGCTCTCTCTCTCTTTGCTTTCACCTTACCTGGCCTCTCTCTACCTTCCTCTCCACCATCTTATTCTGATGCATGGCTGTATATTTGGCCTTTGTAGAGACAGCCTCACTCCTGGAGGATTCTCCTGGAATCAATTTACCCTGCTTGTGCCAAGCCACTGATCAACAATTTACAGGCCATCAACTGCAGGGGCTACCAGGAGGCTGTTTAACTGGTATATTAGCTGTCTGACATGACAGAGCATTTACAGCAGGTATAGTCTGCTTTAAACACAAAGAGTGCAACGTATCAGTGATACTTTCGATACTGGGCTGCACTGTGTTAGCACAATTGCATCTACACCAGTTTTTTTAACCTGCTGTCAGACAACCTGCTGTTCACTGACCTGCTGCCGCTTGGAACCCGAGTAGATTTAATCAATAAAGATTTAGTCTTTAACACAAATGTGCTGCTGCAAGGAGTTGTCTGAGCCTGGTTCTTGTAATTTAGATATTTTGCAAGGTAGCCAAGGTTTTTGCTTGCAAACCCAAATTCTATTTGCAATTTAGAATTGTACAGGCAGAAAAAAACAAAGCAAAATGATACATTTTGAGGAAAAATGTAAAGCATCTACACAGCAACACAATGAATGAAGTGCTGCTAACACATTACACTCAAGATAAGATTAAACACATTTCAGTTCAGTTCAGTTGAAGCATCAATGGTTATTTGTGCCAAACTTCCATGTCAGTCTGATTGAGACATATAAACCCCATTAGAGAGCCCTCACGTGTCTGCTTTCTTCTTTGTTGAGCTGTGCAAAAATAACAGCTCTGTGGTGTTGTATCCATGGAGATTAATTTAATTCATTGGTCCTCTCATACTCATTCTCTTTCTATACCCTCGATGTGCATAGAGAAAGGAAAAGAGTGGGAGTTAGGAGGAGTAAAAGCAAGAAAAAAATGCGAGAAGGCGTGAGACACTGTGAGTCAGGCAGTTCAAACGACAGACAGGCAGACAGGGACGTATCGGTTGCCATGCAACGGCCACATAAAGTGGTGATGGCCTGGGTAATGCTACCTGGCGTTCTGTTCTGTGATTTAATCAGCTCACCCAGCCAGCCATAAATCATCATCAGACTGAGTTAGAAAAGCTTAAAAGAGAAACACCAGGCAAACACCAGAACCCATGTCACTGTTGCTGAAGGAAAAGCTAGTTGTCAGTACTTTTGATTCTAAGTTGAAATCGTTTTTTTCAAGATAGAACAAATGCGTAGTCCAGTATGTAGTGACTGGTAGTTCAATGATTTCAATGTGCAGACTCATCTTTTGTCCTGTATTGAGACTTAAGATCATCTTTGAAATCAAAGTAAAATAAAAATGAGTTTTTGATTCCAAATGGCAGGTCCTGATAGTTTGCGTGGTGCAATAATTGTGTGGGCAAAGAAGATAGTTTGTAACATCACTTGAGGTCCAAAGCCAAGACATGCAGTTAGGTGGGCATTGTAACCTTGTGACAGCTGCATCTGTGGTTAAGCATGACTCCATAAACTCTGTGCTGATTCAAATCACATGGGAACAGGCCCCACACAGTGAGGCCTGTTCCCAGTGTTGTGTTCCAAATGTTGAAATGACCTGAAGGATAAGTAATGTCTTGTAGGAATCAGTGCTAACATTAACAAACCAACTTCCTAGCGTCCACTGACCAACTGTGTTACAAACCTAGAAGCATACAACATGTGTTGTGTTGTAAAGGAACAGCTTACTTCAACTGCTATATGGAAAGAGTGAAAGACATTTTTCTGAATGTTTGTAGGCTGTGGCATTCTCCAATGACTAATGTGCCACAGAAGTACAGCTAGCAACACTAGTCTCTAAACTGGCCCTTTGCCATGGGAACACCCACCCATCTCCACAAATATGTCCAAAAAGAGCTATTCACCTTTGAATCATAGAACAAAATGTGAACAGCAGTACAGTACAGTATCACTGTATTTTTAATATTTCCTTCCACAAAAAGTAAGTACATTTCAGTTGGAATAAGAATCATTTGCTCCCTCTAACTTTTCAGCAATAGGCTTTAATTTGTGGTACAACATCATGAAAATGATGTATGATTTCTCAGGTGAAATACTTTGGTAAAGTTTACACAAAACCTTAATATCACTGTAGTGTTATTACTGTCATCAACTCTAAATGTGCTGGAAATTACCCCTCAATACTTCTACAGTCCACACCATCAGTCTCCTGCTGTCTGTGGACCGGCTCCTGGCATCATACGGTGTCAGAAATTACAGGCTTTGTTCATTATTTTCACTTTATGAAACATGCACTGACACAATGATAGGAACAACATGGGCAAATTGGATTTCAGCTGTGATTCGTAATTTAAAATCCAACGACCATTTTGGTGGATAACTCACTGGGCAAGGAGATGAGATATATTCCTTTAATGCATCTGTGGGCATGTTGGCCCGTGCCTGACTTCAGTGTGTGCTTTATTACATCTAACAAACGCCATGTTCTACAGAATAACATGTCACAGTAGCTCACTTTTACTGCTAGTGTCTGAGTATTTTTTAGTCATGATAATCATCTTTTTTTCCCCTTTACAAGGAGGCCTTTCATGAGACAAAATTCATCTAGCGAGCAGAGAGGGAAATTTGGTAACAGTTTATCTTAAACCCTACTCTTTAGCTTTAATAAACAGTGTTTAAAAAGAATCTTTCATACATTATTATGTACTATAATTTAGCAAGGAAATGAAATGAAATTAAATTTGAAATAAAATTATATTCATTATAATACATCATATTAATATATGTTTTTGTATTTATTACTCCTACCCTATGAAGTATCCATAACTGGTGTATAAACACTTTAATGAATATTTTAAAATGCAAAGTACAGATTTACCCCTCACAATCATAAGTGCTGGTTCACTGTTTTGAAAAGCTATATCAGGACTTTTAAATTAAAATGTTACCATTTTTGACAAGAATCTGACAAAAAATCTGATTATTCTATTTCCCTCACATTTGTAGTCAACCAATCAAGAATATGCTCTGTAAGACATTCTTTTCAGCCTGGTAGAGTTTTGTCCATGCATGCCTGCAATGACAAGATCATTGCAGTCCCCCACAGAGAGACTTGAAACCCCCTGACAACACACTCAACAGGCAAACAGGTTGGAAGCCACCTCTGCCCGTGATGCTCATTTACCAAGCCGTCATATTTGGCACTTTACCCCCTGTTGGCCTCTTCAGTGCTCATGGGGAAGAGTCTGGCACAGTGTTCGTAAATGCTTTGATATTTTAACTGTTCTACCACAATAATCTTGCCTTGTGCATGTGACAAATGCAGAATCCAGGCTTGACAAATTGGGTTGGAAAGCAAATTTCAAGGGTCATTAAATAATCAGGCCTTTAACTATTAACTTTTCTCTAGCTGTATATCAGCAATTTTCTGTGCTGATTGATTGGGTTATATTGGCAGATTTAGCAGTAAGTCCACAAAAATCCTCATGACTGTCTCTAAAGTATTGCCCTCCAACTCCCCTTTAAGTAAAGGACAGATGGCTACTGTGTCAAGTAAGCTGTTTCAGGTAGGACGGCAATGCACTCAAACACACACATGCACACAAACACACCTGCAGTTAGACTTGAACCGTAGGTCTTATCAGGTTGCCCCAGCTGTGTTGCCAGACGCTGGCCTCCACTCTCCGTCTGTCTGCTGGAGTTAAACTGGGGGTGTTTAAAATTAGATTTAACATCGATCATTTCCCCGGCCTGAATGGGGCCCAATGTCAGAGGCTGGCAGGGGCAATCTCTCACCCACCATCCGTCTGCCTCACCTCAACACACCATCAGTCAGGCCTGGGAGAGAAGAAGGAAGGAATGGAGTGAGAGGGAAAACAAGTGAAGGAAGAGAATGAGGTAAGTCAGGAGAGGGGTAGTGAAAAAGGGAGGAATAAGGAAATAGACAGAAAGGAAGGGAGAAAAGGAATGAAGGAAAGCTGAAGGGGATGATGAAGGATAAAGGAACAGAGGGATAAATAGATATGGAAGAAAAAAGGAGCTGATAACAAGAAGGAAGGCCGATGGAGAGGGGAGGAAGGAAGTGGTGATAAAGAATAGGAGGAAAGAGGGAGTTAAGTGGAGGAGGGAAAAGACAAAGGAAGGATGAAGAGACATGGAGGACTCGAGAGGAAGCAAGGGGGGAAGGGAGGGAAATGAAGACATATTTACAAATAATGTCTTCATGTTCTCATTCTATCCACCGGAAAGATCAATTTAGTCCTGCTTATTTCATTAAAAAGATACTTTTAAAAAAACTCTTTCAGTAACTGTAGAGTGGATGAAGCTTCAGACAGAGTTTAAAACAGTTTCTTGAATTTACTCTATCATTTCTGCCCCTGAAAGGATAGCAGAGATAAGGCAGCAGTGATGGAGACTGCAGGTTCTTAGCAGTGGTGTCATTTACATGACTTATTTGCATGGTAATTGTATTTTCATGGTACGTTTCCTTTTATGTGGAGTCACCACTGAGCAAAAGAAGGAAGGTGCTCTGCATATTAACAAGTTACATGGTGGGTAATGGTGGCACAATGCTGGATAATAGAATAAGTATACATGTATACTGTCGCTGGATTATTGTCCCTGTGGTGTAGTTGTGTTTGAAGGAGAATTGAAGGTGCTTTAGTTGAGCATGAGAGGGAAATGTGGTAAGCACCGCAGTGTTGATGTTACCTTGAACATTTCAGCACTTTCAGGTGCTGATACTTTGTTTCTCTGTCTGACAATAATGTGATCGGAGACATGTTCATCTCCCAGAGCAGCACACCCAGTGCACAATGCCTTCCTTGTGGTGTAAATTGAAGCATAATTTCCCCCCATTTTATAGTGCCTATCTGTTCCTTGAACCAAATAAAGATGACAGCCGTAAGAGATCCCTGCTTATGTAAGGCTTGCCATCTTTGTTTGTGTCGTGGAAGAGAGACACACCTGGAGAAATTAGATAAAGCTCTATTTAGGGATTTTCTCTCACTGGCAGTTTCAGAAAGCATTTCAAGGTTAGGGATGTGTCTTGTGAGTTGTGTTGGTATTAAACAACCCACTGCATTTCATAAAGGTTTATTTGTTCTGTTGTTTTGCTTTTTTTTTTTATTGAAACCATATTTCTTTCACAAACTATGGTCATGGAATATTGTCTGTATTCATTTTATGACCAGCAATTAGGACATGCAATCACAAGCTAAAAGACTACTTTTACCAACTTTACAGTAAAAATCGAATCATCCCATCTGAGCAGTATGTTGTTTTGCTGTTGAGGTAGACAGCAGTTAAAAATAACTTGTTTATTCAAAATTAAGCTAATAAACACCATTTCCCATACACCTACACAGTCACAGTTTTAGATGGCAAATATAACAACAGAAAGTTCAAAAACTGTCTTCAGAGGAGAGTGCTTGATGAGTTTTATGGATTTTTTTTTCCATGGGAGCTGTAGTTTTGAATCATTGTTTAACTTTAAACTTTGTTAAAATCACAAAGGTTTAAAAAATGTATTGTATGGATGAGATGTCATATCCAGACTAACCTCTATTCCATTAGTGTTTCTTTCTCTGGTCTTTATGAAAAAAAAAAACAAGTTCCTGTTCTTTCCCCTATATTCAAACATACATTAGCATCCTCCGCAGCACTTGCTAAAGGAAAATTAAACTTTGGTGCTGTAAAAGTGACCATTCTGAATACAGGTGTCATTGATGATGCAAAATGATGATGATTAGATAGCATCCATTTACAACTCACCATTGAGTTACAAGTACAGAGTGTCCATTATATAGGGAAGAGTGAATGTGTGAACCAGGGGAGTGTGTTCAGACACAAAGCCTTTAGCTACATGTAATGTGAAAGCAGTTGTTCGCAGTGATGAGTCCATGGAGGATCATCACTGCCTTTGAACTCGACTCACTTTTTATTTTACAGCCTGCAACTGTACTGTTCAGTTCACTTCTGGAACACAGGGGATCTCTTGCAGTCACAGAGCCCTTAATTAACAGTTTAAATATTAAAAAGGTGACAAGCCACTTCATTTATATCCAGTGGAACTGTCCCTAAATCTCAAAGCAAAAATAATATGCTTGATTGCTTGAACCTTTCAGTGCAATTTCCTGGTGTCACAAAAGTCAGATGTGTTCCAGAAGATATTAGTAATTAAGTAGATAGATAAGTAATTAATACTTGTAATTTTACACAGTGTTGATGATGTGTGAGGGTGTGTATGTGCCATCAAGTTGGTCTGAGCCAGAGGAAACTCAAATGTAATTTACTGCATATAGTTTCTTTCGCTGCATGTTATTTATCCATTCCAATTTTTTAAATTATTATTATTTTCCTTGCTTTGTGTCCCCACAGTTTTTACTGAGACTGCCCAGAAGCATCTCAGAGCATATTAGATTAGCCTTTACTGATCAGGTCAGGTCTTTAACATGGCAGACCTGGTCAGGTCCCTAACAGATTTTTGAGACAACTTTTTAAAACTGCAGGTGAGGGTCCGGTTTTGCTGAAAGGCACCACTTTTAAAATTTGAAAGCTAAAACGTAAAACTGGATGCTGATTCAGCATTTGCACAATAATTAGTCATTACAAGGCAGTGACAGAGGGGTGAGACAGGTCTCTCCACATTATCTCTCTTGTATACACAATTATCTGTATCCTCGATGTGTACTTTGTGCCTCCAGCTTTTTATTTAGAATCAGTAATTCAGTGATTTTTACCTTGGAAATGATATCAACCATTTTGGGCAGTAAAGCATAAAATATAAAAACAGTGTTTGTGGAAGATTTAAACAAAAAGACAGCTGGGGTTGTGTGGGGCCACTACAACAGTTCATCCTTTCATGAAACACACAATAAAATCTTTCCAAGCATGATATTCTCTCTGTAATGCCATCCATTCACCACACCCCAGTTATGGCCTTGCAGCTATAATGCCCACTCATTGGTCTGTCACCACGACCATCAGCATCCTTGTTATGTTTGTGAGGCACGGCCTTGCCAAATGCAAGGAACATTGATTTTTATATCTCTGCTCCCAGCAAGGTTTGTGGCATCTTTTTAATCATGTGATCTGGCCTTGCGTCTTTACAGGGACAATATTTTTGAGTGAATACACTATCAAGCAATTAAGCTCTTTCTAATAAACATTTGATCAGCAATGTGATGAACTTCATATAAATACTCCCTTTATAGAATAAACACTCAACTCTGTTTCTGTTCAGCTAATTCCTGAAGTGGATTTCTCATTGCTGTCTCAATTGTTGTTCAATTAGAGTTTCCATCACTTTGAATTGAAAGTGAATTTGCCCAGCGCTGTAGTCTATGAACTGCTGTCAACTGTTTGTGCAAAAGGGGCCGTTCTGGCAGTGAAAATGGGTTTGCCTCAGGGATGAAATCATAGGGCTGTTACAAAAATGAGAGGGGAGAGAGCGTCTTCCTCACATAGACTGAATGTTGAGGGAATATGAACCAGCCAGATTTACTGTATATTATTTACCATTTAGAGGAAAGGTAGAAGAAAAAAATATTTTGTTAGCCTACCATCAGTTCTATTGTACTGTGTGTAAAGGCTGCTGTTTTAGTTTAGTGTCTGTTCCTCACAGTTTTAGTACTTAATGTCTCAATTAATTAATGTCTTAATGTCTCCTGGTGTGGGTTTGTGTTTTCCACGTATCATGTCATTAATGTGAATTTATGGTGCGTCTTTACTTGAATAGCATAAAGACAAATAACTGCACTTTCACTGTAGTTGTGCATGATGATGTGATTGTGTTTGCTATTATGGTTGCAATTTCTTATATGTGGGGAAATGATGCCAGTGGGAGTCTGAAATACAGATAGAATAGGCAGACCTTTATGTCTTCTCTGCTCAATCTATACATAGCTCTGATCGCTGCACTGTAACAATTTCAAAGATTTGTTCCATGTCTGGGCCAATTCTGTTGTTTGGTTTCTATTCTATTCCCACTAACAGCTGATAGTTATAGAGAGAAAAGCACTTTAAATTGACAGGTCACAAAGAAAGGGATTGCTGAACAATGTGTGATGGACTTTGAAATGCTGCCCACTAATGCAGCATGAGGTCACCACTGAATACGTTCAATTGAGCAGGAAGTTTAACTGTAAGTGTGTGTGTCTATCCCTGAGAATCAAAGAGCAACTGCTTCTTTTTAATGTTGCAACTTAACACTGGCTTTTAGCAATAAGGGAGAAATCTATAGAAGAGGCACACAGATCAACTTAGTGTGAAAGTCTTCATCTTTGTGGACCTTACAACCAGGCATGTTATACCATATTTTCTTTCTATTTGTTCTATACTATTTATTTCTTTTTTCATCAAGAATATAACAAGTACAAGAAAAATATAAAGAAGCAGCAGTTTAAGACACATTGCCACTGTCTCTACCGAAGCCTACTGACTTTGGTGAAAACTTTTTCTTTAGCACCACCAAGAGACCAAGACAAATATTCACCCTGGTACAGACATTAATTTTTCCCTGATAAATGACACTGACATCTTCTAGCACCTTCATCTGGTTCAAACTTTTAATTTCTGTGACAGATTTATGATCAAATACCGTCAAAACTAACAACATTCCCTTTAACCTCAGCTGTATTTAGAGCTAATTTGCAAATGTGAGCATGCTGACACATTGAGGTGGGAAACATGGCAAACATTAAACTGTTTAACAACAGCATGTTAACATTGTCATTGTGAGCAATTTAGCATGCTGATGTTAACATTTAGCACTAACACTGCTGTGCCTAATTGCACCTTCACAGGGCTGCAAGCACAGCTCTCCTCTTTTAGTCATGTTACTTAACATGTTACCAAGAGAAGGTTTAAGATAAAGGTTGTATGAAGACAAAAAAGTCAAATGACAAGACTCATGTAACATCGTGTGCAGTACTGTATTCCAGAATACTCTCCTGTCTAATCAATTAATAAATGTGAGCCATCTCTCACCATATCTGCCCTTTACTTTCATCCAAACTAAATTTTCTTTTTTTTCTCCATCGCTGTCTTCTTCCCTCTCGACCCCTCTGCGATATCCATCAATCCTTAACTGTTGAGAGACACACTCATTTCATGGGTCAATTAATTTTAATCAGCCTGTGTCAATTTAATCTGAGTTCAAACCGCTAGATGGACACTTTGTGAAAATCTCATTAACCTTCCCATTTCCAATCTGCTGGCTGCATCAGCAGGGAAGAGCAATGACTCAGTCATTTTTAAACCATCGCGTTTTCTGTTGGTAAACAAAGCCTCTGAATTTGGATAATGTCAAAGAAACAGAGGTGCCTTGGAGGAGAATCGCACAACATCCTCTTAGACCAAAAATGACACTGACATTGATTTAGTGTCCTCAGGTAGGTGGTTTAATAGCAATAACACTGGCAAGAAAATCAATGTAATCTCAAGATAAGTTTAAGGTTAAATGATTGCCATGAGGATAAGGAACGACTGCAACAGGAAGACACATGCAAGAAGCACAACATAGAGGACTTGGAATGGATAATAATGCAAAGAATGGAGCTAAGACAAGACAGAAGTATATTCCTCTGACCAATTAAGACTGAAGGCCCAATACTACAGTATGCCCACACTACCGGTCTAAATGTTCTTAAATGTGTTCCTTGTGTGTGTCACTCTGAATCAGAGAGATAATTGTTATTAACTGTCCATTTGGCAAGAAAAACATACAAGCTCACGACTATAATATTTCAAGAGATGCTTGCCCTCAAACAAAATTACAGGGCATATTTCTGAGGACAGTTACCAAAAGAGGACCAATTAAAGTCACAGCTGATTCTTTGCTTCGGTGATTTCCTGAACCTTAAAGCTGCACTACTCAAACTCCAAACAAAATATTGCAAAAGGGGTTTTTCATAGTGCCTCTGAAAATCATCACCTAGTTCTGTAGTTCCCATCAACAGTACGAAATGGTTTGGTGTCTTTCATCTTTTTTTTCACGATGCATTTTGGTCCAGCTCTAATTCACTTTGTTAGTGTCTGGATGTGTGAATAGGCTGTTTGCTAGTACAATTACATTTTAAAGATGATATATCAGATAATGTAACCTAAAATGGAAAAAAGTGTATCGAGTAATGCTGTTTTAACCGTAAACTCAAGGAAATGAAGTAACCACAGCTTAATCTATTACACTTTTACTACTCTGACCTGATCGATTACATGTCCTTACCTAATGTAATAATTTTTACTGTTTGATGTTTATTTATTTGTGTAGTTTAATGAATGTCCATTCTGACTAATACTGGATATGCTTCACTTTCTTTTTACCTGTTTAAGGTCTCCTGAAGTGGTGTGACCTTCGGGCTACATTGAAGCGTGTTGTTTGTTTTCTTGTTATTATTCTTGTTTTGTTTTAATGGTGCAAATCCCATTACTTCAGTGTTAATGTCTCTTTGACAAGCACAGCTCATATTCCTGTAAAAGAATGTTAAAAAAAATGGAAATGAGCTGCTAATTATACAGTAAAAGTCTCTCTAAGTGAAAAAACTGTAATTAAAAAAAATACAAAATAGTGTGCTGTACTTTTTAAAAAGTGATTAACAACATTTTTTTCAAAATAAACATCAACAAATGACCTTTATTTTATATAAAGCAAAAAGAGGCAAGTATGAGCATAGCAATTACAGCAGAGCAGATGTGCATGTGTGCATAATTAGCTCCTCATCATTATCAGGTTTACAGATGGAACAACATGGCCTTATACATGTATATGCTGTAATGGTCCCAATGCTGTGCTGTTGCACTGGTGACTCACATGATCCTATCGCAACTCTCACTGAGCGGTTCATCAAATTTACTTCACATTACAAAGTAAAACTCAGTGATACTGCTGATAGATACAGTTCATATACAGTGAATATTTATGCACAAAGATTATATCTCTTCAGTTTCACACACTTCATTAAGCCTCACTGCCACTGCACCACAGGCTTAGTGCCTTTTCTAAGATAGATTTCAAAGTGCTTGAAAGACCAGTGCAAACGCACCTGACAGCTGCAGCCAAGTATTCATTTATTTGGACTGGGGTGTCGAGGAGAGCTGATAAGATGCGAGCTCCATTTGCATGAGAGGCCAAGACACCCTTCAGAAACCACAGAGCTGTGGAGGCCAGCCGCTATGGTCAACGCTGGCCTTTCATTTCTGTCTCCTTCACTCTCCTATTCTTTCCTCATACGAGCATACACACTCACACCGCCAGGCACAGAAAAATCACACAATGCAAAAAACAACAAGGCTGAGATTTGATTCTTTATCACAGCTTGTCAAGCTCATTTTAGTTAGTTATAGAGTTTGACTTTCAAATTGTTTCAGGTCCTTTGCTTAAAAAATAAAATAAATGAAATAAAGACAGAGAAGCTGTCTCAATTTTTGTTGTTGTTTTGCAGAGACTTTGTGATTATTTGATGAAAGAGGACATTTTGAAGTGAAACCAGTGGAATTCAAGACAATGAGCAGCCATATAGTTCACAAAAATACCCAGAAGTAGCGGCGATGATTCTCACTACAAAATACAAGCCCCTGCCGAGCTTGTAATTTTTACAGTATGGGAATATGAGGACAGGAACCCACACATACACACACTCTCTGCTCTCTTTATTCTCATCGCTCGCTTTCTCATAAAGGCACTCTCTGGCCTCTTTAGTATTCTGATGTGGTTTGTGATTCTCTGTCAACATTTGACTTCACAGGCGGTGGGGATCAGACTCATACAGCGATAGGCCAACTGCCTGTGGCTCGCTGCTGCAGAGGACTGTAGTTAGGTATTACACGCACAGGGAGACAGACTGACAGAATGACAGACGCCGACTATCCTTACACTTGGAGTTAAGGAACATTGGTAATCATCAGGTGGACGGCAACACACACTGTTGCTGAAAAACAATAAAGTCTGATTGTAACAAAAGTGACAAATAAGCTTGCTAATTACGGTAGAGACTGTAATCAAAACCCTGCAGATATATTGCAGTCATTCTGCACTAGAAGGCAGTAACAGTTTTACTTATAGCCTCTTTAACATTCATCTCACATCTAGTTTGCTTCTGGATATGATTCAGCTGGAGTACATTTACGCCTGACATTAAAATGCAACTGCGGTATACACAGTGAAATTGGATTTCTCCTCCCCTCGCCTAAATGCAGATTGTGTCCCTTACGTCCTTCAAAACTGACAGTAAACATCTCATCTTACCCGTTGTTCACCCACACATATCCATTTTGACATGCATTTTACAGTCCCAGCTGCTTGTTGGCAGTTTGATTTTAGTTCTGTCTGTGGTTGCTCTATGTGGATGTGGAGTTGTTTTAGACAGCCTACTGTATTTAGGCCACAGCAGGTTGTCTGGGAAGGGAGGTGACATCTTGCACATGCACTCAACCCAGCTCAGAGAAATGCACTCTGGAGCAGCAGTGTCCGGATAGTAGTAATGCTGATAAGTAGAAAAATTTAGGACCAAATTCTGAATATCTTAACATGCTTACATGCTGCATGCTTACTAATGGTTCAAACTTCTATCAGGGGCTGAGGCAGCCTGATACTCTACATCTGCCACTGATGTGTCCCGCAGCAAAGCACTTCAGTCTGTCTGGTGCAAGTTCTTATCCCTTGTGTGGTCATGCCATAGAGGTGGATTAGAAAAACCCAAATATTGTGTTTTTCTTGCAGCAGAACAGAATTTCATTGTTGGGTTTGACCTCCCATTGACCTCCAAAATTTTAGCCAATAAATTGTGGGGTTGAGATATTGTTATGGTTAGGTTAGATAGCAGTAACAATTGTGTTTATGCATGTGATAGTTAAGGAAATATGCTTATTCATTTTCTTGCTGACTGAAAAACATGGTATATCTTGTCACAAATTCAAGTGCAAACAAGATTAAACATGTTACTTAGTCAAATCAAAAGATTCTGAAAGGTGGAGCTAATCGTTTCCCCTTGCTTCCAGTAATTGGGTACCAGTGCCAATTCCCTCATTTGATTGTTCCTTTCTCCTTCATCCTCACTCAGCCTGGAAATTGTTCCAGTTCACCCTTTCGTAGACCATTCTAGTGCTCGTATTTCTTCTCTGAGGAGCAAGGATTGAGGAGAAGGGATACATTTCTGAGAGGCCAGGAGAGAGCATGCAACAGAGTAACCTTTGCCATCTTTTTTGGAAACTGTGAATCTGTTAGCGATCAGACGTTGCATCTGAGCTGACAGTTCTAAATAAAAAACATCAGTGCGGTCACATTGACAAAGAGCAGAGCAAACTCCAGAGTATTACTCTTTTTTAGATTCCATTTCTTCAACCCACAAAGTGGTAGGCTCTCTTCCAGACTGAAGCCTTCTTTGTTGTCTTGGAGAGGCACCTCAGTTTCATGGGTTCAAGATCAGAGAGAACATTAGGGAGGGACTCTTGTACATTTCATCCCCCTGCTTATCTGCAGGCTTATCCTCAGGCTTATTCTCCAGCTTTTCCTCCTAACGCCTGGTGGCGTTTTCTGTGGGAGGCTGATTGTCCTCTCTCTCAGGCTTGATATGCATGCAGAGCTTGAGGTTGTGTGAGAGCTGAATGTGGAGCTGAGATTTCAGCTCCTGCAACCCTCTCTGCAGAAAGTTGAGTGAGGAACCAAGGTGGTGCTGCTTGGCTCAAGCCAGAGATTTGTATTGATCTTCTCACCTAACCCTCAGCAAGACAGCTGTATATCCATAGGCACACTTTTCATGCAAATGTTTATCATCAATCAAGGGTTTGGGGTTGAAAATGAGCTCTGGTACTTTTCAACTTGTTGTCTCTGGTCCTTTATCTTGTATCAAACCTGCATTACCAATGGGAGCTTCCCAAATGATAAGAACTCATTTAGAGAGAGGTTTGTGTAAACTGTCCCTGGTATCAGATAGATTGAAACATGTTATGGTTTCTCCTCACATGCCCGTGGACTCCAATATCTTCTTTCTCTAATTCATAGAAAATAATCTTTTAACTTGGAGCTCATATTTCATGGTGCATGTCACTGATGTGTATTGCAAAGTTCTCTGAACAGCTAATCCCACTATCAGATGTCTGTATTGTGGGAATGTGATCATATGTATGGAGGCATGCATGTGGGGGAAAGATAAAGAGAATCTGAATGGGGACAAAAAGTGTGTACAACTTTATGTGTCGACCATATAGTTGTCTATGCATCTGAATTTTTGTGTCTGTGTGTACACACAAATGTCAATCAAGACAAGCAAAGCTTCAGGGACTTGATCCTGTGAGCATTAAGAAGGAGCAATGAAGGGATTAATCTAAAGGGATTTCTTCAGTGTTGTGAATAATTCATTAAAAATGTGATATAATGACATTTGATTTTAAAGCTTCACTTGTGACTTGAGTTTAAGTGAATGTAAGGATTCAGTGAGGATGTGTGACAAAGAGTAAAAAAAGGGAATAATGTGAAGAGTAAATTAAATGCAGAAAATAAAATGCATTAGAGACACTTATTCCACATTGTGTCAGCATGCTGACCACTTTGTGGCGTTATCCCTATTACATATTCATTAATTCAAGTCAAGGCACTTTTGTTGATATGGCCTGAAATCTCAAAGTGGAGTAGAGCAAATGATGCAAAGCCTCTCTTAGTGCAAGCAAAGCAAGTTATTCCAATTAACTGCAGCATACGTGTCTATCAATATGACAATGCCCTATTGTCAAAGTATATCTAATTTTGTTTTGTTTTGTTTTGTTTCGAATGACTGTGTCAGTCGACTGTTTTCACTGATGAAATACAAGCTCTTCAAGACCCTTAAAATTGTTAAGAAGCTCCCTGCATTAGGTGGCTCTGGGACTTTAAATTGGGTTTCCACTTACTATTCACAGGAGGTTGGGGGGAGGGGGATGAGCAGATTAATTAATTTAATTAATTTTCATGCCTTTAAGGAGCTGCTAATCCAGCTAAAACAATTCCATCAGTATCAGTTTCTTTGGAGAGTTTTTGTATCGCATCTTGCACTAAATTCTGTTTCAGAGGCTTTTACATCCCACCGAGAACAATGTGTGCGGGTGCATGTGCAAGCTGCTGTGATTAGCTACCCCTGTTCCACTATCACCCAAAGGTGTGGGCCACCACCGCAGCAAACCGCGGCCTTCATACACATAATGGAGATAAAATTAATTTCCTTTCCCCTTCTCTATCTCTGACTGCCACTCTCTACCTCCTCTATCTACTGCTCCCCCCACCACCCCACTGTTCCAACACACATTTATCTCTAAAAGTCTACTGTGTCCTGCCACTTGCCATCTCCTCTCTCTCCCTCTCTTGTTTTTCTTTCTCTCTAGCATTTTACAGCAGGCCAGGCAGCAGACTCCAACCTCTATCTGTGTCAGGTTTGTGTGACACTGGAGGCTGGCTTTCTTGAAAGCATTTTATAGAAAATAGACTTGAGCTTGTTATATATATATATTTTTTTGACATTTGCATTGTGTTAACACAATGTAAAAATGTCTTTTTTTGACAGTACGCAAATGGATGCCAGCTCATAAGCAATTGCTAATGTTTATATTGCAAGAAAAGCAAAAAAGGAATGAGAATATATATTAAATCTGAAGTCTGACTTTCAGCCAGCAGATAAATTGCCCAATAATCCTTGGGGTGCGTAAATAAGCTGAAGTAAACCTTCCTTTCCTGCTTTTCCACAGCAGGAGGGTCAGTGGAAAAACTAAGACCTTTCTAAGCTGCAGCAGAGAGGATGTACATGAGTTAAAAATGTAATGCTGCTTTGACGTCATACAGGAATTGCAATGAGAATGGCATGACCAATTAAAGTGACAAATTTGAGGTGTTTATGTTCTAATCATGTAACACGCTGCACAGGATGTGTTCATGTTTTGCAGTGGCAAAACACAAATTACAACTTTGTCACCTTAAAATCAAAACAAACTTTGCATCTTGGATGCTTTTTAAAACCAAATGGATATTTCTTTGACATAATGGGACCCATACACACCCAAGTTTGGAGAGGAACTTTACACTGCCTAAATATAGTGTTTGACCTTCAGTGGTTTTAACTTCTCACCTTTCTGCTGTAGCTTAGGAGTGTACTCTCGAGTGCATCAGTGCACCATGATATCACTGCTTGATGTGGTTTGGTGCAATGCAGTTCAGTCCTGATGCAAACCCAGCCAGAGATGAATATGGTTTGAAAATTTCAGCCAGAGAGGACAGTATAGCATGCTTTTCAGCCAGTCCAGTCTGCCATTGATAATCACAATTATAGCACTGTATATTTGCAGGCCAGACAACCCTCCCACCAAGGAGTTGACATTCATTTTTGGTCATTCTTGTCAGCTCTTTATGGAAACAAAACTGTCCTTTCCACACATGCATATTTACATGCAAAGAATGTTTTTCAGTGCAACTTATCCATCTTGGAGTCTGTAGTTCACTGTACTGTAGTTAATGCATGGAATGCATTATACATCATGACTAAAGCTAATTTTGACCAACTCATCAGTGTGGTGGAACTCCAGACAAACACTTTATTGAATTGTGCTTTGGTGGATGAGGAGGCTTTGAAGGACTCTGCTGATGTGATAACTCAAATCATAAGAGGAGAGAAAATCATTTGATTGCACCATTTGACTTTGGAAAGGGGGGTGGGTGATAAGGACAGTCGGTCTTCATCATCTCTCTCTCTCTCTCTCTTTCTCTCTCTCCTAATAACAGCACTGCTGCTCTGAATTTTCAGCCCACTTATGTTGGCCTCCACAGCGTGACACAATCACACTGACCTCATGTGATTGAATGCAATCAGCCTGTGTGAAATTGTATTGTTCTGTATTGAAGGAAACGGGGTATGATTCTGTGGAAATGATCCTGCAGCGTCGCCCCAGAATAATACTGCAGAGAAATTATGAGGCAATGTCATTAAGTAGACAGTTGTATATTGAAAAGCTTTTGACTCCTTCAGGAATTGTGGAATGTGTTAATCATTGTGTAGGACGAAGAGGATTTGTAATAATGGAGTTTTCAAAGCAGCAGCCCCACAGAGGAGGAATTTGAGAGTTAGCTGAGGATGCTAATTGACTGTATTTGACGTGTAAAATATACAACACGTTTTGCCTGCACAGCTTTGTGTTACATACTCTACATATGTTGTTGATCCATTTGAGCTTTTAAAATCATCAGTCATTGCCTTGGTCCAACAGCACTGATCTTTGGGTTTAACCTTACATATCCAACTATTGCAAGTCAAATCAAGTCATATAAATACAGTTTCCAGTGAAAAAAATGTGTACATGTAGCTGGTTTATTTAGTTCCATTACCTATTGTAATATACTATAAATACTATTACAGTCCTTTGTAAAACCTGACCTGTTAAGAGTGAATGTTCAAAATAAAGTTTGCTCAGGCTTGAATGAGCACACAACCAATCATACAGAACAACAGGCTCTGCCCCTGTGTGTTGTGACTGACCAACAAAGACTTTGTGGTGAAAAGTGACATTGTGAAGTGGAACAATCACTGGGAGAAACAGCGCTGTGAAATAAAAACAGGAAAAATCAAAAATAGTCTTGCAGCGAATTCTGTCTTTTAGAAAAGAAGCAAGATAAAACAGCATTTGATTGTGATAGTTTTAATGTATTTGAATATTGCACATTTTTATGGTTATGTCTGTATTTATTTGATAAATACTATATTCATATCATAGTTCTTGAGTGGTGTATCCTTACTTAAGGCTTCACTATAGTCCTTGTCTCTTATTATCCAGGCATGTCAATGTCAGATGAACATAAAAAACAGGAAAAATCAAAAATAGTCTTGCAGCGAATTCTGTCTTTTAGAAAAGAAGCAAGATGAAACAGCATTTGATTGTGATAGTTTTAATGTATTTGAATATTGCACATTTTTATGGTTATGTCTGTATTTATTTGATAAATACTATATTCATATCATAGTTCTTGAGTGGTGTATCCTTACTTAAGGCTTCACTATAGTCCTTGTCTCTTATTATCCAGGCATGTCAATGTCAGATGAACATAAAACTTGTCATCACTGTTTTCATGCAGTGTGCAATAGCTGCTTATCTGTCGACCAGCAACAGCAATAGGTTCAAATCCTAAGCCTGATAGTACACAAATACCATGAGTAATACACATCATTTGTGATAACTCACTACCAATACGAAATACTAATAAATAATAATATAATAATAATAATAACGTAAATAATACGTTACCTTGTGAAATATGCATAGACTATTAGTATGCTACACCTGAGATTCATGAAATTCAGAAATTAAGGGTCTGTAGAAGTACTTAAACTTATTATTGATAACACAAATTCAGTTATCAACCTCATGAAAAAGAGTTCCCTCTAATTTGACCATTCCAGGCTTTGTATTCATTTTAAACTGTCTCTAGCCTGGGGATTTCAATATAAATTTCTCTTTTCGCCCCTCTTGCTCCCTTTCATTTTCTGTCACCATCTCTCTGTCCTTTGATCAAGTGTGTTCTCCCTCGTGTTTGCTGGGACGTCAGGCTTGACTGCTTGGCAGTGGCCTTCCTTTTAAATGTTTTTTCTATTGCTCTACTGTCACAGATCACTGACCAGAGACTGGAGTGGCAATAGAGGTTTCTACACCATGCACCACTCATACATTTCCCAATGATGCTCATTGAAAAGGTGATTTTCTGCCTGTCTGAAACAATAAGCCAGCTTGGCATATAGAGCTCTGCTTGTATGAATACAGCAGAATTGAGCCCTTAAGACCAGGATTTCATGTGCAAGGTCTGATGAGGAAATCATGTCTAATTTCACTTGTATCACTAAGGGGGCTTATTGCAGGATTGGTGGGAGAGACTAAGGGATTCTGTTGAGGGGAAAACATATTTTTGTTAAGATGTATTATGAGTGGCAGTAAATGTTGCCAATTAGTGACATAAAATACTACTTTACAAGTAGGCACAGTGGTATGTAAAATCAGCCAAATTTACCAAAGTTTCAAAAGTTACTTATTTTGCAGAATAGACAATTTCAAAAAGTGATGTTATCCTATGATATTTTTTGGGATATCATTGTTGTTGTTTTAACATGTTAGCAGCATGCTATTGTTGAGGTGAAGCAACTATTCTTTATATTGTGTGATACTGTATCAATAATTGTGCATCATATTTTTAAATGTATCATATGCTTTGTTTAAAATCTTCATTTGTAAAAGACTTCATTGTGTGGTGAATAATGTAGACTAAAATTCAAACACATGTAAAGTACAAGTACCTCAGAATTATACTGACTAGAATATCAGTTCTTTGTTACAGTCTAGCACTGGGCTCTAGTTTGCTTGACACTGTGTGTATGCAGTGGTGTTGTGGGGTTATAACTGCACAGAAGGGAAGGCAGTCAGTGAACAGAACCTGTACTGTACTTAAGCATCTGATCAACACCTATTTGACACAGTGTCAACAAAAACGTAACATTCAGCTCAGACTCTCAGAAACTCAGCTTTAATTGTTTTAATTGTGCAGGTATTTCTCATACATACTCTTACAGGTCTATAAACATCACATAATAAACCTGTAAGTACATTAAATGTGTGACTTAAATAGTATGAATCCCTGTGCAGTGTGCAGCCCCCCTTGCCTGCTGCTCTCCTGTACATCTCTTCTCCCTGCTGGATTGACCAAACCCAGTGGTTGTTAGTGTAACACACATTCAATGCTGTGACTGTGTGTGCTTTGACATATATGATTTTAAAATCATATGTCTTCTTGTGTTGCAGTGTAAGACCTGAATTTGATATCTCTGAGGCAAAATTTGACCAGAAAATCTTTGTAATCCAGTCTACCTCACTAAAAACCCTGAATTAAAACAGGTTTTGTTTGTTTTTGTTCAAAAATATTTCATGTTAATCAATTAGATTTACACATACAGTATGCGCTTTATACAAACAGAGACACTTAATTGAATTCTATACATGAAAAGGTAAACACTATCAAGTGGTTTTGGGTTTTTGCAGCTATACTGAACCAGAGGGTTACGACGATTGGATTACATTGTATCATGGGTAACAAATCTTACGACAGTATGTTGCTACGGCAGTGAATAGAACTGGTTTACGGCAAGCATGTCAATGTGGGAAGCTTGTTGTTAGCCGAATAGCCAACTGCTAGCGCTTGTTTTATTTCCTGAACAAGATTGAACAGTGACTTTATTAAGGCTTCTAGACCGGACAAATGGACGTTGGAGAGCTCCTAAACTATCAGGTAGATATTTGATTTTGCTCGACGGCGTTAGCGAACTCTAACTTAGCCAACCTTAACTTGTCTCATTCATTGGACCGCTTGTAGTAGCATTGCTAGCAGTTACTTCTGAACGTTAGCGAGTAGAGTTCAGCTTAGTCCCGTTATCCACTTTGTTATGTCTGTTTGCGTTCGTTAGGTAACTGCCAGTGAATCTTCTCCCCGTGTGTAGCACCTATATGGCGAAAATCAAGTTAATTCCAGTCCATGTTTACATTAACCAGCGTTAGCAGTTGGCGTGCTAACCAAACAGATTGTTGTGTGGCTGCAGCAGATCAAGAGGGAAGCTGAGACACTAACTCACACTTAAGATAGCCGTTATTGCCTGGACCAGTTTTAGTCAGAATAAAGGAATGAGAAAAACACTTATTTATTTGTACACTGGCCTCCACAGTCGGTACTATTACGTCTACTGTCTTGTTTGCCAATCTCCGTTAAAAATCATCACAATTAATGCAGTTTTATTACAAATACTAGACGTAAACACTTTACACCATATGAGGAAATGCGTTTTACGAATCATTAGCATTCATTTTCACATTCGGCTGAGGAATGACGCATGATGAACCATGGTGGGAGCACTGTTTCCTTAATGAATTTCAGCGGCAGTGTCTGTCATGTTCTGTTCAGTCATGTACGTGGAGACACCCATGTTTGCAATTTCACAAGGAATTTATTACTAATCTCTCCATCAGCCGATTCTTACATGAAACTTTAGACAGAATACATTTCTACTTTAAGTTCCACAACATATTACACATGCCACATTTGACTCACAACATTCCTTTTATATATTGATATATGCACTTCTCCAAACAGTCCAAGTTCCTTTGCACATCATAACATTTGACCATCTCCTGTCATCTCACAGCCTGATAGAGGAGCAAAGCGTCCCAGGCAGGATGATGGAGGAGCAGCAGGAGGAGAGGAGGACTCCAGAGGAGGGAAGCAACTGAAAGGGATGGGTGCCAGGGAGTTGGCCAGATACCGGGAAGTTGCAGCAGGAATTGAGGGAGGGATTGAGACTGAGGAGCTGACTGGGGACAAGAAGAAGATCCTGGAGAAACTGATGGACCAGGATGAAGATGAACCTGAGGTGGGGGAAATTATTATTGAGTTATTATAGAATTGTTTTTCTTTTTTTCTCTGCAAAGTGTATTGTTTATTTAAAAACATATTGCTCTTATTGAAAATGGCTTCCTGTCTTTGGGCTGCAATTTGTTACAGGACCTAATAACCCACTGTCACCATAATTGCCTTAATTGCCATCCCACACAAAAGAAAAACAAAAAACAAAACAAAACCAATAAATAGATGTCAATGTGCAAATATCACAATTTTAAAATGATGCAGGTGTGGGATAGTATTAAGGCTGAATTTTCAGAATAGCAGTTCATCACCTATTAACCACACCAGCCCTGCCTCTTGAAGGAATAAATGTAATATCCATATATAGTGTTTAAACTTAAAAAAGTCTCAACAGACTTTGAGGCAAACAGATTTTATTTGCAGGGTGGAGATGACATAGCTGACTTAGTGTAAGCAGTGTCCATAGATCAGTGAAAGCGATGTGATGCAATGTTGGAGTCATCTTTCTGTAACTCTTGTTAATCTGCAGTGCTCCATTCCCATTGTAATCCGTACACAGTAAAGCTAAATTTATACTTCTGCATTATAGTTAAATCTTGCACATGGCATGTACTTTTCTGAAGCATAAACGCTTCAGAGCCACAGATGTGCTGGAGATACGATTTGGAGACAACAAGAACTATGACTGGACACCTCGGGCTGCTTGTGTTTTCCCAATAAGGTTCTCATGCTGGTAGAGATTGTTGAGAGTGAAGACAACATAAAGATGAAAAAAACTGAGCTCTCCTTCCACATTAACACATCTACCAAAGGCATTTCCACTTTCAACCTTCATCTCACTCCTCCCACTGAATGAAGCAACATAAACAAATTCACTGAAAGGCTTCATATTCAGTAACGAAACAAGAAGAACCTTGCCACATTGCTCGTATCACAAAGTGACAGTTAATTATATTCCCCACAGTTACTCTGGGGAATATAATTAAAGCACAATATGACCCCATAAAATATGATGCCCCCATTTAGTTCTGTAGTGGTGATATCAATGGGAGGAATCCTATGTAGAACTATAAATCAGGACCTGGAACTCCCATAACCCCTTAACGTTAAACTGAAATTCATTCTAAGCCTTCAAATGGGTTGTTGAAATCAAAAGCTTAACCAAGCCTGGCTTATATTTAGATATACAGGGGATCTTTGTCATATGTAGCAGTTTTCTTCACAGAATGGCCTCCTTTCAAGTGCTTTGCTAATGTAGTGTACTGTCTTGTACTTTACTGTTTTGTCTGTACTGTACTTACTGTACTGTTTTGGGTGACATAATGAAGGGGGGGCTGTTACGCGTGTTAAATGCAGATACAAGAGAACATTCCAAGTGTTCAATATTTAAGTGAATGGTCATTCAATAGATGTGAACTACACAAATTGAGTGTGGCCAAATATTAATGTGATTGTGTGAATGTGAAGTTCAAATGCAGGATGAACTGTATGTATGATATGTATGAACTGTATGATAACTGTAAATGCACCATAGTAAGGGCAGTGGATGCAGAAAAAGAAAGTCAATGAGAAACGTCTGGAGCAGGAAAGTTTCTTTTGATTGTTCCCTGACAGTACCATTGTAGCCATATTATGCAGTGCATTATGACACAGCACACCTATTATCCTGTTCTTATTATCCCACGGTGCAGCCTTTTCAAACGCTCATTGTGTCAAGAGCTACTTAGGGAAAAGTGCTACTCTGTTCCATAATGCCAGACAGTTGTAATCTCCTAACCTGTCATTATCTGTCCAACACTTAAAAAGCTTTTAAGCCATCAGGAGGTCCAAGACATCCAGTGAAATGCTCTCAGATTCCCTCTGATGGTGGAAAGCTTCTGGCTACTTTGCTCTACTTACATAATTAGGATGGCTCTGTATGGCCCTAGATTAGGGTCAAAAAGATTTTGAGCTTGTAAAGTAAAGTTCACAAATAATTCCAAAGTTTGTAGTTGTTAATCAACCTTTGCACACCTGGAAAATAAATCTGCATGAGAAAGTTTTGCAAGAAAGTTTGTACATGTGAAGGGGAGCTTTGCATTTATATGGTTTTTACAGCAGTTGCCTCAGAAAAGGCTTTTTCTTTCTTTCTTTCTTGTCTTCCATTTTTCATCTGTTCCTTCCTTCTCTCTCCCCTTTACGTGCTCATCAAACAGGCAGAGCCGGTGGATGAGAGTTCGGTGAAGAAAATGATCCTGACCTTTGAGAAGAGGTCATACAAAAATCAGGAGTTGAGGATTAAGTTTCCGGACAATCCAGAGAAGTAAGCCCATTAATGACAGTCCACATTGTCTCAATCACTGTCAATATGAGTGTGCAGTTAAAAAAACATGGCAGCATTTTCAGTTGTGTAACATTTCAGTTCATGACAAAATATCTCTGAAGCTCCTAACCCCATTATTGTTGTGCACTTTGAGATGGAAACATACTGTAGAATGCTCACAATATGCTCACGAAAATGTTGTCTTTGTTAAACCAGATTCATGGAGTCGGAGCTGGATCTGAACGACATCATCCAGGAAATGCACGTGATCGCAACCATGCCAGATCTCTACCACCTGCTGGTGGAGCTCAATGCCGTCCACTCGCTGCTGGGCCTCCTCAGTCATGAAAACACTGATATCCTTTCACTAATTTACTGTCTGCTCATTTTGAGACATCCAGCATGTGTGCAGAAGTTAATGTTGATCTGGTGGTTTTATATAGTCCACCTAACGTCACAGAATCTCGTGAAAAGATCAATTGGTCCTAGTAACAAATATTGTGTCTGCAGCCTTGTATTGCTTTTTCCCTTGGTTCCGTAGAGCTTCAATGTTGTCCAGCAGTGATCACAGTGAACACATCAGTAAGCTGCACCATTGCAATAGGGCACGTTCCTTTATTACCTTAACCGAACTTGGACAATGTAGTTTATGTTTGTACTCTATAACATTTGCTAAAAACTACAGTGTCCAGTTATTTTTAGGAAATTCTGTTCTGTCTTTTATTTGATTTATGTTGTTAGTAGAAATGCCTGTGCTGGAGACATTGTAGGGGTGTCCGAAAATAACTGAAAGATTGACTAACCAGTGCTTGGTTGTTGTCTCTTAATGGGGTGTGTTCACAATACGAAAAGTAAAAATAATTGCCTGCCCTATCCTTTTAAAACTGTGAAATGTGTTGTTCGTAATAATTTAATTATTAATTATTCCAACACAGCACCACAAGCTTGTTGTCCTTAGCCTGAACCACATGTCGCCATTGCAGTGGTGGATCTGCTGCAGGAGCTGACAGACATTGACACGCTCCACGAGAGTGAGGAGGGTGCTGAGGTGCTCATAGATGCTCTGGTGAGTCCGGGACTTCACATCAGTCTTTGATGATATTGATGAAGCAGCACTTTGTGTGGTCAATACTTAAGTTTTGCTCTGGCATCCAAACCAGGCAGGGAGCATCGATTCCTTTGTCTCTGCTAACGAGTCTCCCCTAAATGCAAGCTTCAGACAGCTCTCATCGACTGAATGCAGAGAGTTCTTATCTGTTGTCATGATGCTGCATCTGATACTATATATTTATTGATATTAATACTACATAATCTCAATAAATAGTCTTTAAACTTTGGAAACATAGTGCCATTCTAGTGGGGCTGTTGACACCACCATATAGGTCCTGTTCTGGTTTATTGATAATTATCTTCAACATGTTTAATTTGTTTTTAGCTTCATGCCTGTGCCAGGTGTTCTCACAGTTGCCTTTTAACATGTAATGCCATCATCATAATTATAGCACCTTCTCTGCCACTTTAGCTTTCAGTTATCTAAAGTTTTTTTTTCCTCTCTCCAGCTGTGTGTGCATTGGCACCAGTTCCGAGCTTATGTTCTTCTCACTTGGTCTTTCCTTCTTGCTGTATATCTCAGTATATCTATATCTCTCTCTCTTTCTCTTTTTTGTCGCCAAGCCGGTTGTGCATCAGGCTACATCCCAGTGGCATTCATCACGGATACTGGCAGCTGTTCCTCAGCACACCTGTTTTCTCTGATGTCTCAGGGGTCTTTGAGCAGTCTGGTTACATTTTTTACACTCAAATTCAGTAGTTCAGTAAAAGAGACATCACAGTCAAGGTACCCTATGATGTAGTAATATGGAATAATGACATCAAGTGGAGTAATGTCTCAAAAACAGATGTCTCAGGCATTTTGAAGAGCGTCATGAAACTTTTCTTTTTTTGTTGGCTCCATGTTAGTAATGACAACAGCTCTTCACAGAAAAGCTGCAGTGTGTGTGTGAGCGAGAGTCGGCTTGTGATGTGACAGTGGGAGAGACAGTAGCTCAGGTGGCTTTGCAGTGCTCTGAGGATAAAGGCGTTATATGAATGCGCTTCATTTACCATGCAGTGGAGCGCCAATAAACCACACTCGTTCTTTACAGCAGCATCCAGGGGAAACGGTTTCAGGGCAGTGTGGGTTGGTTGAACCCATTTGTCTCTCCTCTTTGCTGTAATGCCTCCAGCTCCTCTGTCCTTGTTGCCAGAAGGCCAGGTGGTATCCTTGATAAGATGAATCAAAATGATCCACGACGGTCTCCAGTGATTCATCAATCTGTGTCGACTGTCCATCTTCTTTCATCTGTGATTGTACTTTTATCTAACCATTCGGTGCCCCGCGAGCTCTGTTTGGTTATGAGTCTCCAATCTTGACTTGACTGATAGCACTCAGACATTTTCAGAGAAGCTCAGGCAGGAGACGCGTTTCTTCTGCCAAGACCGAGGTTTAAGTGAACCTTCACTCTGTCGCCCTCATGGTTCCTCTGCTTTTTTTTTCTTTGGGAAATGAGTTTGTCACTTTTCCTCTTAAACATCACATCATGTTGCAAAATATAAAGGAAAGGATTTCCATCACAGTGGAAAGATGTGAAATTTGAAACGTGTCCTGTTAAAAATGATAGTAATGCAAAAAAGGTTCTACTATACCCACCTAGCAGTCATCCTCCATAATAGGCAGTGACTCATGATGAGAATGGGAAGCATGTTTTTTGATTACCTTCCTTAATTGCACACTGATCACTAACTTTTAGTTTCTTAGGTGACGCAAATTCTGTTACAGAGGAATGAAGTCTGTCATCGCTGGTGGATTAGCTTCAGTCTTGGTGTGTTCAGAACATGTCAGAGCCTTGACTTCATCTCTCTGCCTGCAGTTGGAGGGTCAGGTGGTGGCCTTGCTGGTGCAGAATATGGAGCGGCTGGATGAACTGGTGAAAGAAGAGGCTGACGGCATCTACAACACACTGGGTGAGGACATGTACACTTGACCACTTAAACTATGATCTTCCTCTCAGTGTTCATGTTGTGACAAACTGCCAACAACTTACATATCGCTAGTACACCTCATTGCCTTATTCTGTATGTGTAGTTCCATTTTTCAGCCCTGGACACTATATTCTCAGGTGTTTGTCTTAAATCAGTATGCGTTTCACTGCTATTGCTCTGTTTGTTTGTGCCTTACATTACCTGGAGGGTGTAGCAGATCAGAGCTTTGTCAGCTGCAATGTCTAGATTGATTGAAATAGTTAAAGCAGGACGAAAGCAGAGCTTTAGTAATTTCAGTGCCGCCTGCCACTGTATACAAAATGCCTCTGAATCACACAGCTGCGTACTAAATTCAAACGTGCATAATGTTTTGAACTGAATCCCAGATCACTGTTGAAAGTGGCCAACAAAGCTGGTGCCAGGAAGGAGATATGGATCTGTTTTTCCTACAGAGACAGAGACAGAGAGACACTGTTGTTAAGTGGTGGGAATCAAATAACATTACATGTCTCGGTATTTCATTTTTCACACTCTATATATTCTTTTTATGTTTCATATTCTTTGCAGGGTTGAATTTGAAGGTGAAGTTTATGGAGTTGGTGATGTTCTGTTGGCAGTTGACCAACAACAGCAAGAGTTCACATCAACGACAGTGTCTTTGTTGCTTTGTTAGCTATGATTTTGACCAGCTACCAAGAAGCTACTAGCTAACTGTGCTGCAGTTTCAATAGCAAAAAATTAGCATGTTTTAATTTGTCAGAGTGAGAACTGATTTATCAAGCCCTCATCTTGATTGTTGACACTGCCGACACTGATATTGACACTGATATTGTATTGCTCTATACACATTAGAAACACAAAGACCAACACATTCCGACCTGTCACTGTTAATATTGTAGCAGCGACATAACTAGCTGATAGTAGAAGTCAGCTCTGTCATTGTCTTCTACCTCTGGTAGTCCTAAATGTTGCATGTGAGAAATTTGCTAAAATGCTGGCACAAGTTGTTAACAAGCAGCAAATGTCAACCCCGACAATGTTACCCTGCCGCAAACACCAGGGAGTTAAAAGACAAACTAACGGAGCGCTTCCTTAGTGCTGAAATGTGCTGTCAAAGTGTTGCACATATATGTCCACACGTGTGTCTCAACAGCAAAACAAGACCTAGACTGGAAGGCTGCACAGCTTTGCTGCATTCATTGATATTCAAAACATGTGGGACAGATATCTGAGAAAGGAAATCTGGGACAAATTTCACTGCAGAGACATCTCTGTGGTTCTATACTGAACATGATTAAAAAAAAAAAGACTTGGGTAAAAATAGCAACTCTAACATTTCAATTTAGTTCTGAAACAGGACTCTGAGGTGAGTATGAGCCCGCGTTGGAGAAACTTTATTTGTACTCTTTAAGTGTCCTAAACTATGTCGGTGACAGCGAGCAGACGTCAGTGTCTCATTTAAATGGTTTGGATGAGAGGAGGCACTTTTAAAGCGTCTGACGGGTTGAAGTCCTCACAGCCATGCGTGCAGGTTACAGAGAGCCAGAATCACTGCGGCATAGATTTCACAGCATTAAATGCAGACTCAAGGTCTAGGAGAGGGCACGGGCCAGCAGATAGTTTGAGAAGTCATGGTCTCTGTATTTAGCCTCACATGAATCAGACTTTCCTGCCTCTCAGCTCTTTTCGTGTTGAATGAGTCTACTGAGATTATTTTTTTCCTCTGTTGCCAGATTGAGGCTGAGTGTCAGGAGGGCCGTTTAGGTGTGTGTGCGCTCGGCTCTGTGCGTGAGTGTGTGTTATATCGAGGGAGGAGCGCTTGTGCATCCTTTATTCAAGCTTGTGTGTGTGTGTGTGCGCGCGCGCGTGCACGCTATCAAGGGAGCTTTCCAAGCTTGAATAAGCCTTTTGTCTGCCTTGGCTGCTCTCTGCTCTGAGCCTGCTGTCCTCCAGGATGCTGTCTGTCTGCTCTGTTTGAATCACTGATAAAGGCCCTCCCCCTCTCTCTGCCTCAGCACCACTCCTCTCCATCTCTTCTTCTGTTTCTTCTTCTCAAACATTCCTCTGTCATCTACAGCCCCCTCTCTTTTGTGTAATGTTTTTTTTTTTGTCTTATTCATTTTTAATTCTCTTCCAACTCCCTCTACCCTTCTTTATGCTCTTGTTGTTTCTTCATTCCCGCACTCCTCATCTTTGGCTTGTCTTCCCACCTCTCTCACTCTCTTCCCTCACCCCTCTTAGTTTCCCATTCCTCCCCTCTTTCATCACCACCCCACAGTCTCTCTCTCCCTTTCTCTGTCACCTTCTGCTGCAGTCTGCTCTGATGGAGATATCATGTGGCACAGACAGCTTTTCTAATGATAATATTAGAAGACGCTTGGACAGAACCCAGACGAGCCCCGGCTGTCATATTTCACTGTTCTTTTCCTTCACAGTGTGTTTGCAGAGCAACTGCACAGTATACATTAACTTGCATCTGACAGAGGGTTTGATATTGGCCTTTGAATACTAAACTGGTGGTGGGTGGAAACACTGAATGTTACAGTCATATTGAGACAGTGTTTAATGTCCAACCGATGCCTGATCCACTTAATAAGATCATATCTGTATTGATGCTCTGCATCGGATCGGTGCATCCCTAAGTATTTAATCTCTATCAGAAGTTATAGATGTCAGCAACAGACACAGCCCCAGCGCTGGCAGGTTTTTTAGTGATGCAGCTTGAGGAGTAGATTCTAATTTTTGATCTTGCATTCCTTTTCCAGCTATCATAGAAAATATGGCGGAGTTCAGACCAGGCCTGTGTGCGGAGGCAGCCCAGCAGGGGCTCATGCAGTGGCTGCTCAAGAGAATTAAGGTAAGAATACAGTAGAGTGATGTCCTGCATTTTCTCATTTCTTTCTGTAATTACCACATGTTCCATTGTTGTCTTTTATGTGAATAATCAAATCTTACTTTGATGGCAGTTTTCTCAGTCATTTTAGTTGCAGCTGAAGTCAGTTTAGTTTCAAGAAATATGCTTGTATGCATGCAGTGAAATAGATTTTCAGATAAGCTGTTGCGTCGAACAGCTGATCCAGAGGGTTTAAAGCTGCTGTCAGGTATAACCTCTACTTGCAGAAAAAATGCAGATTTTGATGTAAACACCATGTTTATTTTTTTCCAAATCCCTGCACCCTGGAGAACAGAGTTTCTCAAGATGAATGATAATTGAAATTCGGTCTCTTTCCCTCTCAGGCAAAGATGCCGTTTGATGCTAACAAGCTGTACTGCAGTGAAATCCTGGCTATCTTGCTGCAAAACAACGACAGTAAGTGTGTCAGGAAAAGGTTTGCGGGTTCAGAACAGGCCACAATTTCTTCAATATGCGGGCCCCTTATTCCCTTCTGTCCTTCACATGTTTCAATTTTCTCTGCTCAGATTATTTTCTTTCCTTTTTCTCACTTTTTTGTGCTTATGCTGGCTCTTTCTTGTTCTCTCTTTCTGTCCTTCATATTTCTGCCCTTTCATCTCTCTGTATGTGACCTCCCTTGGCACTGTTTTTTTCCTGTTGTTTCTTTTCCTTCACTGCCTCTGCCCTTTACTCCCTCTCTTCTTCCTCTTCCTGATTCTTTTTTTTCTTTCTCTCATTTGCCTCCATCGCTTTTTGATTTCTGCCCATCTCACTTTTCTGCCTCCATCCTCATCTGTTCCCTGTCTTCTGCGCTCTTTCCCTCCCTCCCTAAAACCCCGTAAAGCCTCACATAGCTGCAGGACTATCAGGCCCTTCGACAGGTTCTCATTAATGGCACAAGCCATATTGATATTCAGTGGGAGTCCTGTCTCATTTTACACCCATTCTCCTCCTCCTTCACTGGCGCAGCCTCCATTCATCCTGTCCTTCCTGTCCTTCAAATACAAAATAAAATCAAATAAAAACTTATTTTTCACACAACAAAGGAAATGTGCTGCCATAAATAATGGTCCATATCATTAAACTTTCAGTTTCTTGAAGTGGGAATGAGGCACATCACCAGACTGCTATGAGAAAAATGACAATTTGGGAATTATTTGATATGCTAATCTGAATCTAACATCTCTCGCTTCCCGCTGTCATCTTTGACTTGAAACATCACTCCGAAGGATTTATATGTAAAATGCTTACTGCTGTGAAAGTGAGGAGCATCTCATCCCGGCTAATTAAGACCCTGTAGATTCACCATATTGTTGTACTGCTCTCAGTTATCAACACTACACTGTTGACAAAATTTAAGAAATGCAAAGTCTGAAGTAGTGTTCCTTGTGTGCATTGTGGTCGAGATTAGACATTAACCCTCACTTCCATTTGGGGTCTCTAAGAGATTTTCATTGTGTAACCTTAAAAAAACATCTTGAATATGGAGGATCCAGCTGGAATAACTCGTGAGGATGTATATTTGTCAGCGCCTTCGCTTTTCTTCATCTTCTCTCTGCGGAGGTCCCTCGTTGCCAGTGTGTTCGTCAGTGTTTATGCTCATCATATCCCTCTGTAACACTTCTGTGTTTCCTCCCTGCCTTTATCTTCTTCTCTTTTGCTTTCCCTCATCCATCCGCTTAAGCAGTTTTTCTCTGGCTGTTTTCTGTCCTCCCGCCCACTCTGTAAATGTCTGCTGTTTAAAAACCATCACAATTTAATCTCCCTGTTGTCCTGTTCCTCCATTTTTATCTCTTAGCCTTTCTCCCTCTTTGTTTCTCTCTTACACAGATACCAGAGAACTACTGGGTGAGATGGATGGCATTGATGTGTTACTCCAGCAGCTATCGGTAAGATTTTGCCTTTAATTCCTATTTTTTAGGTAGCTGTACTATCATTCTTATTAACCCATCATCTTTGAGCCTCAAAGGGGAAGATATCAGTCATTTCTCCAACGCATCCATTCATAGATTGATTTTTTTTATGTAGTTTTGAGCATCCTGTGATATTGTGTGGACTCAGCCCTTCTTTTGTGCGCTCTCCTGCCTCCCGCCTTACCTTTCAGGTGTTTAAACGTCACAACCCGTCCACAGCCGAGGAGCAGGAGATGATGGAGAACCTCTTTGATGCTCTGTGTTCCTGCCTCATGCTGCCCACCAATCGGGACCGCTTCCTGAGAGGAGAAGGGCTTCAGCTAATGAACCTCATGCTTAGGTGAGACTGCACACACTGCTCATCCACCCAGTTACAGAAGTGGAGCATTTTGTCTTTCCAGTATGTTCTTTAGATGGCATTGTTGTTTTGTCAGACAGTTTGACCACCACTTTTGCCCAGGCTCAGATGTGTCAGCAGCTATTTGATGGCTTGCCTTGAAATCTTAGACAGACATTCATGACGCCCAGAGGTTGACACTTGCTAGCTTTGGTGAACCTTTGACCTCGGCTCTAGTGCCACCATGAGGTTGAGTTTGTGCAGCGTATGGATTGCTAAAATGAACAGAGAGACGTATTGTTTGCTGACCTTTCAGCTTTCTTGTTTTTTGAGAATGTGGCAAGGCTTGAGAATTTCCTTTTCTCATGGCTTATAAAAGGGGTGCATTTACATGTGGCACATGCATTTTTCTCTCCTCTTCCTCTTATCCAGCTGCAGATCAGATGCTAAAGCTACAATATGCAGGCTCTGGAAGTCAAGCTAGCACTAGCATGTGCCTTAAAAGCAAACCACTCAATCTCCCGGTTCTGTTACACGCTGTCCTTCCCTTCATCTACAGCTTTGTTGTAGCCTGTGCTCTTTAGCTAATTCAGGAATCGGGGCCTTGCTCGTCTGTGAGTCACTTGCCTGAAACCTCGGTGCGAGAGGAATAGTAGACCAGAAGCGCACTGACATATTGATTGACAGCCATGAGCTCCCACCCCTGACTGTGGCCCACTCAGAGGGAATATCTGTGCACTGCTGCCAGGCTGCTCAGTGAGTGTGGGGCACAGAAGCCTCTGACAGCACCGCTCCACATTAAGATGTGTGTTTTCTACTTCATTCCAGACTTAATGCCAGATGTTAATGAGATATTAGTCCTTATTTGCCTCTGCAGCAGTCTGCTTTCGCCAACGTGCTGTTGCAGATGTTTGATTTACCAGTCTCACCATAAATTGAGTGTAACTATTGCTGCTTATGCAATCTAGTTTGTGTTATTTTAAAAATTACTCTTATTGCTTATTGCAGTAATAAGAACCACCACATACAGAGCACACTGTAGTTCAATAGTAGAGTGGAAATCTTTTGACAGAGCTTACGATATTGTCATTTTTGCCTTTCCCTCGCTACGATATCCAGCATTAACCCCTGATAAACAGGACACTGGTTTTTGTGTTGGTTCAGACATGCGGCATAGAAAATTTGCTGCTACGCAAACAATGCTTTGGTATGCATTTAGTGATCACAGCGCTTATAGACTCTAAACTTTTGAGTTCAAACAGGTCATTACGATTTGAATTTTTCCCCATGTTTGAACGAAATGGTCAGATTTAGAATAAAAAGTGACAGACCTATACATGATTGAGTTCAGGCAAAGTGAGGATCAGTTGAACTAGACTGAATCAGAGCAGTGCATTTAAGTCTATTTTTATTGTTATAGGATTACTGCTGCGTCATTCATGTGCACTGATTGCTACATAAGCATTGATCAAGCATGAATAAACTCAGGTTATTGATGCTCCTGGCCTTTTACAAGGAACGATTAGTGTCCCAGTCCTCAGAAACACAAATGCATTATGTATGAAGCACTGTATGTTCCCAGTAATGTTCACCTCTTACAATGTAGTGGAAGGTGGCACTTACAACAAATGGGCAGCGGTTGCTTCAGAACAACACGTCAGTGTGCTGTATTGCCTCGACGAGACTTCCAGTCCAATCAGTCAACGGCTGATGGAGTGCAGCAAGACAGAGGTGTGACCTTAAAGACTTACAAAGACACATTACACGCATTTATGAAGCCTCCACGGCTTCTGCACCCCAGCGCTGATAATCACATCACTGGACACGTAGATTTAGGACCTGGATCAATATCTCATTATTGGAATGCAAAAACCCTTTTGTATTAAATCATCCACTGGGGAAATGGAGAAGGAAAAAGGCAGAAAAAGAGAGGGGGAGAAAGAGAAGACCAAGATTTGACTTTGGGAAAGTTGTCAAAGTCTCTACAGAGCAGCTAATTGTGAGTTTGATTGTTGATTTAATGATTATTTTCACTCTGCCTTTTACTCACAGTGCATGAGTTTTATTTGCAGCCACATGAACTCTTGTTGGCGCAGGTGCATTTATAGCTGTTTACTTGATGGATGTGTCCGACGCTATCAAGTCACTATCAGGCATTAGTCATATTTCCTTAAGTTGTTGTCATGGTAACATTCTTTCTTTCATTACTGTGTGCCTTTTCAGCCAACTGCTGAAAAAATGAATCTGCTGCTGCGCAATCCTCAATCAGTCAAGCTGTCAATTTAACATTTTTCTCTTAGTGGCAGAGAGGGAGGGTTGTATATTATGTCAAGTGTCAAGAAAAGGTTCCTGAGCTTTTATTCAATATAATTTATGTTGTCTTTAACATCAACAAATGTCCACAGGCATCAGAAAGTTTTGAGTGAAAACTGAAGCTGGCCGACCACAGCTTGTTTTACGGTCTCCATGTGTTACCCATGTAGCTGCTGTCGTCCCGATGTCTGCATGAGTAGGCTCTGTTTGCTTTGCCTTTGCATTTTGAATAAATTAGTTACATTCTCCATGTTAGACTTGGTCAGTTAAGCAGATCCGTCACATAGAGGCTACGGCATCTGAATTCAGAAGGAAAGGGAGAGGGAAGAATGTTTAGTATCATGCTGTTTGAAATTGGATACACACTAGAACATCAATGATTATTTTAACAACCTCTCCAAAAGGCAGCAGCAGGACCACAGCAGCAGCTCCACGTCGCAAGCTAACTTTAATTTTCAACTTTAACACAACAAACTTCTGTTTTTGAGCAATTTCATTATAATCAACTCCTGCTTCCTCACCAAGACACAATGCAGCTGCAAAATAACAAAAACAGAGAGAACAGCAGAATACAAACAAAAAAATCATCTTCCCTCACTGAGACGCATATATTGGTTTTCCATCAAAAAACTTCATTTCAATTCCTACCAGAGCTCTTCTTCTGTATAAAGCTGTGTGCTACATACAGATTTCACATCTGGCATGTTGATGAATTCATGGCATAGCAAAATGTTTTTCAGACCACACTGAAGCTGAAGCCATGATGTACCATGCCCATTGCTAGACACATATCTTAAATACCATATACTTCAGTGAGTATAGGTTTCTGATCAGTGTTTGGAGTCAACACAGGTCTATAAACTCTTCCACCAGAGTCCCATCTAGATTCTGAGTCTAATCAAAGGCCTGTTTCTGCCACCGTAGCACCCACTAACATCGACCCTCAATCCATTTTGCGTTGACAGCGGCATAGTTCATGACAGCAGGATGTTGAGTTAAGTCAGCTGTCTACCAAGTGAACTGCCTAGTTTCCCTTCTGAAAGTACACTGAGTACAGCTCCCCCTTGGCCTCTCCTGCCGTCCATCATATATAATGTGTCTGTCTGGAGAACCAGGCTCAACTGCCTGAAATATGTGTCCCTCCTCAGAGATAAACAGTATCATCTGTCATTGGTGGGAATGGAGGAAGTGACATTGTGACAGACGGCTACATTCCTTTAGAGGATGTGTGGAGTGGGGTTGGGGGGGGGGGGGGGGGGGTGCTGGTGCTGATGCAGGAAACAGAGTGGGGAACCACTTGGTCCCCTTTGGCAATACTTCTGATGATAAAAAAACCAACACAACAGATACATATCTAACTAGTAAGTTATTTTATTTCACAGAACACACATTTTTCAGGTTTCTTATGGAAATAGATTATCGTATTAATTAGTTTGCTTGTTTTATCTCCTTTAAACTCATATTTTTTTAGTTCCATGGTTTGTTTAACACTATGGTGTGGCTCATGAAAAATAATGTTCGTTTGTCTACCACAGTTGAGAGTTCACATTCAGGGAATTTTCTTTATGTTTGGCTGCATTAGAAAAAAGTAGGAAATGTATTTGGAATAGTTGCCTGATTCATTTTGAGTTCCCTTTTGCAGTTTGCTGGACTCTGATGGGTTGACAGTATCAGCTTAAACTAATGTAGGTTAACTAAATTTTGTAAGTGGAGATGGGTGTAATTTAATTTGGGTGGGTATCAAATTTAAACAGAGCTCATGCAAGAACATTTTCATATTCTTATCCCAAACTTCACTCATTTTTTTTTCCTGAGGTATGTTTGTATGAATCTTCCAATTCAGGTTCACCAAACTGTCTCAATAGCACCAGCTGGACATAAATAACATTTGTAAGATTTGACTATTAGCATAACCAACACCATTAAATGGTCATACAAGGCCATTTGTTTTGCTCCATTTGTGGAGAATTAAAATAAGCATTCCACACTGTGACGCTGGTGTAAGAAGCGATGCAGATTAAACTATAACAGATGCAGTGGTGTCAGTATTATTGCAGGGCCTGAAACAACCAGAAACTGTGACAGGAAAAAAAGAGCTAACACTTTCCCTTAAAACTTAATGCTAAAAAACATCTTGCCTCAGCAAAACAGGGATGTGACCGTCACACAGACTTGACGAGAGAATATCAGCCAAGCTGGTACTTCCTGCATAAAGACACAGAGGCAGATCCCCATTATAAAATTGTAAAATTAGAAATTAAAAATGTTGTTGACCTCAGCTATATAAAAAGGATATGGTGAACAGAATATTAAATTCCTTTTAATTGGTTATTTCTATTTAAGTTGATTTTATACGCCATAATTCTCAGGTAAAATCTATAACTATTAGACAAGTTTGTGTGGACCTTAGGAAAAGTATTAGGAATTGGTGAATGAAACAAGCCACTTGAGTTATACGTAAGTGGTTCTTGCATTTAGTTACTTGTTTTTTAGGTATTGATTTAACTGTTTTCTGCATAACCATTAAAAATAAGAGACTGTTTTGTTATCCATGCCATTTTAGTAATTAGCACTGTGTTTATGCTTGTTTGCTTACCACCCAGAACCTTTATGGCTGCTGTCTTAGTTTTGGCCACACTTTCTTGAATTTGGAATATACATGTCTTTTATATCTGTTTAAAAAAATAAGTATGTCTGGCTTCACCACTGTTTCCTCGCTTTACTGCAGGGAAAAGAAAATGTCTCGGACCAGTGCTCTGAAGGTCCTGGACCACGGGATGATTGGACCAGAGGGAACAGATAATTGCCATAAGTTCGTGGACATCCTTGGCCTGCGAACCATCTTTCCACTTTTCATGAAAACCCCCAAGAAGATGAAGAAAACTGGTACTTCTGAGAAGAGAGCACGAAGGTCAGTCACTAATAAGAAAAAGGTAATGACAGAGCAGATTTATTCAAATCAGCTGCAAGTATGCCACCCGGATTTGACCTGTTATGATTAGGTTCAGCAGTGAAAGCTATGGTGAGCACTATTTTTTTTTTTTATTGAATGTCATCATCAGCAGAAGATGAAACGTTACATCAAATTGATAAAGGAGAAAAACATTTGAGATCAAAGGACACAGATACAATGAAGAAATTCTTTATACTTTATTCGTTTCACCCACATGTCCTGGAAAACCCGTGGGGTTTTGTGGTTGTGGCGTAGTTAAAGCTAGAAAGAGATCTTTTTCTCTCCTAAAGAACTGTTAATCCTGCAAAGGGCTATGAGCAGGACCAAGAATGGGTCAGATGATGAACAAGGGCTCTGGCTCTCAAATGCAGTTACCTGCTTGCTTAAATTTGAGAACTATTTAAAGTTCTAATCCTTGAGTTTTTTTTTCAGTCAAACCCCAGTTTTGGAAAATTCTGTCTCACTGTGATTGAATCTGATTTGTCAACAATAAGACACATATAGAAGTTCACTAGTTTACATTAACAATGCCTGTTTCAAATGTAACATATTTGCTTAGCCGACTTCTTCTTCTCTTCAACTTCTCCAAATTAAAAAAAGAGACATTGTCATTCTCCTTATAAATGTTATTGGTGCTTAACAATAGCCTTAGGTGTTAATTGTGAACATTACTAATAATAGCATTAGAACTTCTTTAAAATTCTGGCAACAGCCCGCAACTCTCATAATTCTTTGTTATTTGTCAGCTAAAAAAACCCCTATTCATTACTGACTGTTATTTATTATACTAATCAGGGGACAGGGACATTTTTTCCCCTCTCCTGCCTCTAGTTTTTCACACCATGTAGTCACACCCGTTTCCTGCAGACACTCTCAATCCTAATCTGCTCATGTATCACGGTTTGCTGCCTCTTCGGCCTGTCAGTTTACTCTATCAATCCAATCTTGATTGATTTTCCTGCCTGTGCTCTCAAACCTCTCTTGTCTCTGAGTGAGAGATAGGAAGTGCAAACAAGAGAGAGAGAGTGAGAGAGGATGTCCATGTGATACAGGGTGAGAGAATAAAATAGAGAAGAGACTGAAAGAAAAAGAGGTAGAAACCTTGTCCATTTCTCCGCTCTTTGTAATATTACCTGTGTCCAAACTGTCTCTCTCTATCCATATGCATTAAATTTGCTTCATCAGGTGGGTCCGTTTCCTCAGCCCTGCAGAGGACAACAAAGTGCCTTTTTTTGTGCCCTGTCTCACACAGGGACTGGATGCATTAACCTTTGACCCCCTCAATCAGCAGAAGTAAGAGAAGGGAAGATAGCACGCAGTAACGGTCAAACCTTTCCCCTCCCTGCGTGTTGGAGCCCACAGCATGGCAGACACGCACTTAGAAGTCCTGCTTTAAAGAAAGATGTGGAAATCCAGCCTGAAGGTTCTTTCTCCCTGTGAAGTTTAGCACGCGTGGTTTCTGCATATTTTTCATCCAACGCTGGGTCTAGAGATCCCAAGTATGATAATGTATGGAGTATTTTAGTGGAGAAGTGAGAATCAGTGATGCTGGCCTTTTAAGGCTGCACCTGTGTTTGTTGAGCAAATGTTTGTCGATGCTTTGCTCAGCATGAACCCCCAGGAGGAGGCTGTTTACTGGTCTTCAAAACCATCACTGTAAACTTGATAGTAACTGCTAATCCTTCCACAAAGTTCATATGATCATATTGTTTGAATAGGTATAAACTTATACACTAATTTGGATTGAAGGCAGAAGTAAGCAGGTGGCCATTACTATCAAGTCAAAAATGCTGCAGTTTATGTAAATTTCCGACTAAACTAACTACTTTTGTACACCTTTTACAATCAAATATGTCCTCGATATCCTCCAGAAACAATACATGTTCAAATGTTGTCATCAGATAGTGTAGAAACAAATGTTTTATGCATCTAAAAAATATTAATGACATTTACTCCAGTTTTAATAGCTGCATAGATGCGTATTACATACAAATCACCGTGCTGTTCTAACAATAAACTGCTACACTGGGAAAGAAAATGAAATTCACAACTCCTTGAAGTTATTTTAATGCATCTGCATTAAATCCTCACACTCCATTTAAGCCCCTGATGCTTTCAAGATACAAAAGAGGAGAATTACAACAGAAATTTTTATATCTCAGATTTTTATCAAATGGTGTATTTTATCTGATAGCAGTGAAAGAAATCATGGATTACAAGGTTGTTGTAACCCCAGTAAGGGCCTCATACTACGCAACTTTCACATCCATCTTGTGGAGGTCAGATAAAAGTTATGTATTCTCTAAAGCCAATGTTGAAATACTAAGGTTCACTTATTGAACCTTCAGTTCTCTCGCTATACTTTCTGTGCTCCCAGTGTTAAGAATAAACCTTCACATTGAAGGTATGATATACTGTATAAGAATGCAGAGCTATGATAATAAGAAAGTCTTCATGTCCTTATTATGCTCCATTGATGTGCGTAGGATGCAATGAACAAAATGACAGTCTGCTACCAAAAAGACAAACAAACAAACAGTGATCAATTCAACCACTTAACATTCAGTGGTAAGTGAAATCACATTCAGATCAGTTCATATCACTAAAGGCCGTGTTGTATGTCCAGCCATACAAATGAACAGTTTCAACGATGTAATGTGCACATGCATGTTGCCATTGGTTGTGCTGTGAGTTTCAGCCTGTATAGATACTTAATGTCTCTGCTGATTTGGTGGAACAGCTACAGACATAATGAGATGCCTGTCATAATATTAGGTGTATTGAGTGAACCCTCCTTCTCAGTCAGACTGCTAATTGAAAATGTGGCGAATCAAGTGGTTCTCCAGAATAACACAATAACACAGTAGATTAATTAACTATCAGCTGCTTCAAACACAAGTAATTAGGAGGTAGGGACCTCTCTGTCCTCCTATCTGTAGTGCTCTCTCTCTCCCTCACACGCATTAATTCCGTGGCTCTCTCGATCATAAACCTCTGTGCAAAGATTGATCCCCGTAAAATCCTTTCTGAAATTGAAACAGTCCAAATGACCAGGGATTGTCAGGCCGCATTAGCATACAGAACGACATAATTAATAGAGACATTGTAAGTGGATAGAGAAAAAAAAGCTGAAACAAAAAAGGAAAAAAAAAATCCAAACAACAAATTACATTTCTCTGCTCATCAATAGTCTTTTTTAAATTACTTTTTCTTGGCATTTGTGCATTGTTTGATAGAGAGAGAGTAGGGATGAGACGAAGCAAGGGGCCCGTGCTGGATTCAAACCGGGGTCGCTGCGGTAAGGACACCAGCCTTGTTATTTGTACGCTCTGTGTCAGGCGGGTTATGGGGGCGCCCCGCTCATGAGCATTCCTGTCACGACGCGGCCAGTCACCTTGTTTTTAGGGTCTCAGTTTATTGGTGTATGTACTCTGTCATTACCAGTGAAATGAGATTGTATGATGGAAATTGGTGGCAGCCGGTTGTTATATTTAGGTGGCTAATGATGCGAGCGAGTGCGAGAGGGAACAGAAGTAAACAAGTCATTTACATAGCGAGGCACAATAGCTGCAGCGCCGTCTCCAGCGCGAACTCGGGAGGAAAGTGTGTCTTTGTGTGCTCACGTTCACATGGGCGTGTGTTTGGTAGAGGGAGAGAGACTCTACCAGGGCGATGCAAACACCTTTGAGTGTGACCCTTATTTTCTAATGCATAACACAACAATAGGTAATGAGTGAGGCATGTAGGCACTGCAGGCTCTGCAGTTCAAGTCAGATTGTATTGGTATTGCTCAGTCTAACAAATCACATTTACAGTACAGACAATCAGGATGAAAAGAAGCTGTAAAGATTAATAATGAAGAATATGATTTGGGACATCAAGCAGCTTCCATGTACCGCCAAACAGATAGGATGTGAGCCACGCAACCTCATCTCCACCACAGAGACCTGATGAGAGGACAGACTTTAACCCAGCAGCTCATTCACAGATCTAGGAGAAGGAAACAGACACACATAGGCTGAGGGAGACGAGGAAAAGAGTGAAAAGAGACAACAGTAAAGATAAATTGTGTGTGTGTGTGTGTGGGCGGGGGGGTAGCAAAAGAGAGAGAGAGAGAGAGAAAGGCACACAGCATGGACGCTTATGTGCGTTAGGGAGTAAACAAAAGAGGGAGAGATTTAGTTGTTTTCAGAAAGTTCACAGCAGTCTTGTCGGCAGGACAATATGGACTACACTCGATGTACCAAGATTAATGGATTTATCGAGACTGAGTCCCACCTGCCAGTGTAAGAATGATAACAGGTACCAGGCCTGAAGTCATTAAAGAATTAAGCCATGAACTGAAGTTTAAGGCTGAAAGATAAGTTTGAGGTTTAGCTTAGAAGGTCTGAGCAGAGTCAGGCAGTCTGATGTCAGGAGGGAGGTTGTTCCAGAGGAGGAGGCCATGACAGGATCATCAGCAGGCTCTGCAGCCTGTTGACTATTTTGGGTACTTTAAGGCTGATCTGACATTAAAAAAGAGCCAATGGAGGGGAGCTAAGGAAAAGATTAAAAAAGGCCATCTGATAGAAATAGAATGCTTTTATTAAAACATTTTACCTCCCAAATTATGGGAGCTTTATGACAAAGATAAAACGTGGAGTTTTATCAACCCATTACTTTATCACCAGTATCTCTCTCCTCTGATATTAATAAATGGTGATTTCAAAAGCGCAACTACAGCAGAATATATGAGACAAGATAAATGTCTTGTAATTGAGAAACTTGGTTATCTGGATTTAATGATGAAACTTTCGCGCACATTGCAGTCAAAAGCAGAGAATCAAACAAAACTCTCGTTTAATCTTCTCCCCTCCCAGCACCGAGCGCCTTCAGCTCAGATTGAGATTAGTAACATTTTACATGACACAAGTTTGATTGGAATCTGTTTTGTCAGAGTCACGCTGTGTAATCCTGTTATTGGTGTATTTCAGAGGGAGAGATTTGCGGCAAGATCCCTGTGTAAAGACGCAGCTAATTAACATCTTTGTCACGTTTGGTCTTTCCTCTGGTGGGGATTGATCGTGTTCCATCTCTGTAAACTCATGCGTTAATGAAACATGCTGTGGTATATTTAGATGTATGTGTATATGAAAGGGTTTGAAACACTTAATATTCTGTTGAGAAAGGGCATATAGTCATTTAGAGGAGATGAATCACTTAGTAATAGGCGAAAAGTTGAAATCTCAAACCTTATCAGCCTTTTTGGAAAGTACGGCAGGCTGTATGAAAAATGCCCCCCCCATGTCATCATAAACTGTCTCTTAATGAAGGCATAAAAAGATTTTTAATAAGTACTGAAAATGTGGTGCATCATTTAGAAACAGTACTTTATACTTTATTACAAAAATTACAGCACTTCTTTCAAGGTTCTACTTAGGATCTCCTGAGAATCCAACACTTTTGTGTTTGTGGTATCAATAGGACAGTGCAGCAGATTAAATGACTTTCCCAGGAATCTTTTCAAGAACTCTGAAACATTTCTTACATTTTGATCAAAGAAATCTAGTTCCTGTTTTAGTCCCTGGGCTGTTGTTTCTGCCTGCTAGAATGGCTCTGTAGAACTTAATTTCCCTGTTTATGTTTCCCCTTCTGAAGATTTTTGAAGATCTGGCAAATTAGACAGATGACAGATTAAAAAGCGACAGCATTTAAGATGTCAATTCATTCAGTCTCTTGTTTCCTCACGATAATGTGAATAATGTTTAACATCATGGATTGTCCACCCTGTGCATTATTGATACGAGCCACATGAGTCGGGAGTTGTGGTTGCTGCTCTATGTGCGTTTAACCAAACCACATTTGATGTGTTACATCTTGGTGGTTTCACGTCCGACACGTCTTCCATTGCTAGCAGAAGACACTGTGTTGGTGATGCTGTGGCTTTATGCATTTATTAAAGAGGAAACTCAGACATCTACACAAATGCCACAATCAACTCAGAAGTTGTATTTGCTTAAATGATTAATAAATTGGCTGCCAGGCAAGCCTGTGTTAATGAGATTGGCATGTCCAGCAGTGACATGAGCAACAGGAGGCTCTGTGCTGTCATGAGCACCACAAAGCTACTGCATTAACCATAAAATGAGTAAGTGGCTTTAACATGTTTGATGATGGTGGCAGCTTACCACAAACTGCCTGCTTATTTCCCATTTGTAACAGCACTGTGCAGCAAATCAGGCTTGCTTGTGCACATTTTGAATGTGAAACTTTCTTTATTACTCCTTCCCATTTTCCCATGGGTCTTTCCCTTTTCCCCTTTTTTACACTTGATATTGAGGTGTAAAGCAAAGCATGTAAATGACCTATTGATTTTGCAGCTTTATAAGGACAAATGAGGAAGGTATTTGACTCAGCCTTGCCCCTAGTCTTGTACCCACAGTGTAATCCCGCCTCCACCCCTTTACAAATCTCAATGGAGCACTCACTGTTTAGTTTTGAACTCTTTGTAGGGAACATTCCACAGCCAGCGATCAATAGTCTCCTCGGCAGGGCGTGGAGGTGGCGACATCAATTACCACTCGGATCAAGTTGATAAAGTAGTGTCCTTTCGGAAATGGCAGTTAGCCTCCTTGTCATTGTATACGGGAAATACGGTTGTCTACATGAAAATAAGGGAACCCCTGGGCTTAACCCAACTGATGCATGACCAGATACCTGTCATGCTGGTGTGAAGTGCCTTTAGACTTTTATCTGCCTTTCTGACATGCCATTATAAAAAGGATTTTCACTGACATACTGAAAGAATATGACTGAGTCAGACTATGAAGAAAATTCCTGAATGAATCTTTAATTTCAGTCCAGAAAGACATTACACACTTTAGCCATAGATCCCTCAACCTGTAGGGAACATGAATGTTTTTACCAAGTTTCCTGTCAATCCATCCAGTTTTTGTTGAGACATTTCACTAAAGACAAAAAGAAAACCATGATTTTCATGGCAATCCATAATGAAGTTGTTGAGATGTTTCATCCTGGGCAGAGTGGTTATTTCCATCCATATAACTCTGACATTGTACTAAATACAGCATCTTTACCCTTTAATGAAGAAAACTGAAAAAAACTTAAGGTGTAACACTCTTAAGGTGTAAATGAATGGATAACTTTCATGCTATTTGGTCAATTTGAAGGTGTTAAAAATCGCTTAAAAATCCCTTAAACTCTACTTGCTAATATATAGTAGTTGTGGAGGTTTAATGTTATAGAAACAACTTCAGTTGAATAAAAGAGTTAACAGAAGAAAGCAGAAGACTTTCAATTCACCCACTCTTTCTTTCACTCAAAGGCATCAGACTCACAGCTTCAACAGTAAAAAGCAGCAATTCCAACATTGGACCTCCTTTCAAAAGGAAAGCCAGTTTGTTTTGTGTCGTGTTTCAGTGCATTTACAGCCGTATAGGTCATGCAGATGGATAACTGTATATTCTGAAAGATTTGCTATAGCCTGTAGTTCTTCTCAGCCTTCAGGTCTTGTGGGTAAGGATGCTGTGGCACATAGGGGATTACACAAAGGGAGCTGACAGTAAACACAACCACTTTTAAAAAAGCAGAAATGGGATTGATTCCTGTACTCTTGTTGCTTGGCAACTGCAAAGCCTTGTTGAGAGAGAATATTGACCTCTTGTTGATAAAGTCCAATTAAATTTTTTTTCTCCACTCTATATATCCAGAGATTTTACAGTGTCATATTGTGGCCCCACCCTGTGTGTATAGTGTAAGGGTCATTCAGTATCATAGAGAAATATTAGACCGTGATCATCACCTACGGGTGAAGTCTGTGAGTAAGAAGGGCTTTGAATGAGGAACCTTATCAAACACAGCCTGATTTGGTTGACAGGGGCACTCAATGGGACTAACTTAGTTTTGCAGCTAATTTAGTCTATTAGCATGTTTTCAGACCTCCCCCTTCCTAAATGGCCCCAGAGCTGCCACAGACAAATTTCTATCACCCTGAGAAATGTAATTCAGCCACAGCCACAACCGTTACACGTGTTCCAGCATGCCTGAAAATGAAAATTGATTTCTAAATTTCATTAACATTTTCTCCTCCCCTTGTTCCCGTGCACTCTCTGTGAGAGTAGCCATGCTTAGCTGGCTCTGTGCTGTAATTGCAAATTATCAAGCGTTAATCGATTTGTTCTTTCTGGGGGGGTGGATGTGGGTGTGAATGAGCTTTGCAGGGATCAGTTTGAGACTTTGTTTTTTAGCTCACATGTTAGTTAAAGCACATACACCTCTTGGGTTGTGAAGCCAGTTTGCTGTGAAACAACCATGAGGTTTGTAACAAAGTACCATTATGTTAGCAGAGTTACATACTGTGTGTGTTTGTCTCAAAGAGTTAGTGGAGAAGAACAGTTTACTCCATTAAGAACAATTCATTCCTTTAAGTAGTAATACCTGTGTATAAAGCTAACAGCGGGAGAATGGTTGGGATGATGTCTCAGTGATATAAACGAGGATGCTTTAGCTTTAATTCCCACTCTGCTTTCCATAGAACACGTCTGCTCCATCATCGCCTCCATGCTGAGAAATCTCAAGTCCCAGCAGAGAAGCAGACTCCTCAACAAGTTCACAGAGAACGACTGTGAGAAGGTCAGTTTTCTTCATCTTCTTGCTTTCCTCCTTGACCTCCTTCTCCTCCTCTCCTCCCAGTCTTTTGCTCTGTAACTTCTGTTTCTGATTGCCAGCACATTGCTTCATCAGGAGGCCTCAGGTGTCTATGTGTCTGACATCCATGTGCGTTGGTTACAGAGTATCTGCAGTTCTTTAAATCAGATGTCAGATGTAAATCAGAAGTTTCTTTGGTTTAATAGTAATTAAATGATTCACAGCATGTTTTTAGAGCTGTAATGATTAGTGGATTGATCAGTTAACCCAGAGAAAAGAAACCATCTGCTATTTTGATAATTAATCAAATGTTTCAGTTAGTTTTCAAGCTACGATGCCAAATATTTGCTGGTTCCAGCTCCTAAAATGTGAGGATTTGCCTCTAGTGATTTATCATACATGGCAATAAATTAAATACTCTTTAGGTTTTGAACTAATTATCACAAAGGAATAAAGATTTAATGACATCTCGCTGGGCTCTGGGAAGTTGTGACAGGCATTTTTGCACCAGTTCCTGATATTTTATAGACAAAAGAATGAATCGATTTAATTGAGAAAGTAAATGCACACATACACTAAGTTTGTAAATAATTCCCTGATACCCTTCTTCTCATACAGCCCATTAACATCTTCCTCATTAGCTATTTTAAGTCAGTCAGTATTTAATTCCAGGTTGCTTAAACACAGGTGAATATTATTAATTACTTTAAATACTAATAATTTGCATCGTTTACATGACATTGTCTCCTTAATTGAATATGCAAAAATTGATGCTTTGACCTTAGTAATAAAATAGATAATCGCCAAAATGAGAATGTTGCAAGAAATCCGTAATTGTCAAAGAATACTGGTATGTTCCATGTTAATAAGCAGTTGTGGCTGTTGTACAGTCCTCATTTTCCTCTTGCACATTTCTTAACAAGGCCAGTTACCAACAGGCTTCTATATAGACTCACCAGAAGACACTTGGCTGGAACAGATCACAGGATTAGATTTGTGATTATCATAAAATGACACATCTGAGGATTTTCGCCAGTCTTGTCTTTTTATCAAAAGCTGGAGGAAGGATTTTACAGGCTGGGTTAAATACATTCAGGTTCATATTCAGGTCACTCAGTCAGGCGTCAGTCACCGCACTACTCTGTACCTGTGTACAACTTGAGAAAGTGATTAAAATGTCAAGTTTCATTTTTTTTGTCCCCCACTGCTCCTGCAGACTCCCCTCATCGACGTGAAAATGTCTCAACTTCAGTGTGTTGCTCAAGACCATTTTAGAGGACGCGTGCGACTTTTGATGCAGAAACTGCCTGTCGTCCAAATCAAACCTGAATGGCTTTGTCACTACTGAGCTTGCCTAGATTTCCATTTTCATCATCCACTCCTTGCACTTTTTCCTTCATTTCATGGGGATGTTTATGTTACTATAAATAAGAATCTTAGAAAGAATCTATTTTCTTGTATTTGTTTTCCACTTCATAAACCCAGCCTACAAGGTTTGCTGCGAAGTGATAAAAAAAATCGATAAATGATTAACGTGACGTAAATGAAGACAAAGGTTGAACAAGGCTGAATTATTGTTCCACAAACATTATGACATATGGAGAGTAGGCGATGCATACTATATTATTAAAGCGCTATTATTTTGGGTGCTCTTCTTTGTGCTGTTGTTCTTTGCCCCCCCCCCCACACACACACACACACATATTTTCCTTTGTTGTATGCCACATCTCTCACTTTCTCTCTGCCTGCCACTGTTTACTCTCTCTCCAGGTTGATCGACTGATGGAGTTGCATTTTAAGTACCTGGAGGCTGTTCAACAGGCTGACAAGAGGATCGAAGGAGAGAAGCATGTAAGAATCTCTCCTTTTCCCTCCCTCCTTCTGTCCCCTCCATCCTCCTCTCTGCATTGTCTTTTTACGCTGGCTTCATGGATGGATGGATTCACATGAAACACTTGACTTTTTTTTGCTTTGCTTTATTGACCGCTAATGACATACCATCAAGCGATGTGTGCAACCAAGACATCATTAGAAGTAGTTATGTTCTACAGTGTGCTTTTAGTATTTTAGTATTAGAGTGGACGAACCCGAGCTGACCATCACATTCATCATCATATGACCTCCACAGGCCAGAGCGCAGGCCAGACATGCAAAATCAGTGCTGCCTTTTTACGGCTCGTATTAATAATGCCATGCTGTGTTAAGCTAATGGCTGTAATTCAACATCAGTATCAATCAGTTCCATCCAAAAAGTCATCCGACATTAAGTTTAAGTTCTATATGCATGAATTCATCCATAAATCAGTGCCAGATGACGTTACAACAGCTTTCAATCTTAATAAACCTTTCATATCAGTGTGTGGTTTGGGTTTGGGTCCAGTTTGAAAAGTCTCTGGTGATTATGTATACAAGTAAAAAACTATACAAGTCTTCCATTCTGCTGAGATTAGTAGAGACAGAATAATTTAGACTGTCAAAGGGTCTTCTTTACTATGCGTGTGTCAGAGTGGCTATGGAGACCATGGGGGCTATTACTGCTATTTTTAGGCACTGAACAGTCTAATCGCTGCATTGTTTGTACTAATGGTCAGTGACGTGTTTTGTGCGAGTAAAATGGCAGAAAAGCAGCCCACCTGATAATTGCATTTTAAACCATTTCTGTCTGAAGTGTAACTGTTGGGAAAAGAGGTTGCGAAATCTACGGTCCTTTTATCAGGGGACACAGAGGGAGAGAGAGAGCAACTTTAGCCACAACAAGACAGGTAACTTCCTTACATAACTCACTTAATCCCAATTAATCAATAGTTTGGCATCAGATCTCACCCTGTGATACTTAGATAAAATGCAGCATTTACATCTGTAGTGTTAGTAATTTCCAACTTGCAGCAAAATGCAGTTTTGCCTCCCTCGTGGCAGTTTATTAAGGTAAATAAACCACCATAAGCCTGACTATGACATTACCAGGTGTTTACATTATTCGTGTTACAAGGCTATCTAAGGAATGTTTGTGTACACATATTTGGTTTGCAAACACTGCTGTCGGATGACATTGCACTTTTGAGCTGCAACAATTAATTGATCAGTGAATCAACAGTACATGTATTGGCTTTGTTGCATTTGTAATGTATGTCAGCAAACTAAATACTTTGGGACTGCTGGACAGTTGGATGAAAGACAGAATTTGAATATGTCTTGTGGGGCTGTTGCACTGCATCACAGCAAAACCTAAATCCCCCACATAATTCATTGTGCTAATATCATTTTGAACACAGCCATTGACCAATGTATGAAAACAATTTTAAACAGAAAATCACTTTGGCAGTAAGTGTAATTTTACATATTTTTGAAGAATTGAGTGCTAAAAGCTTCTGTTGGGTCTTATATCTCTAAGTCAGTTTTTTAAAACCTCAAATCAACCTGTAGAGGAGATGATACAGCAGGAACAATAACCTTCCATTACAGGAAGAACCTGGAGTCCAGCACAATCCCATCACACACATGGTTTTCTATATCACCAACTCCAAAAAAAAAGTTCAAATTGTATCACAGATATCAACAACAGTCCCTGTTATAAAGGGAAAAATGCCATCCCTTTCTCTTATTTTTTTAGATAAGATGCGCAGTTCCACACATCCACACATCCAAAATCATGAGGGAAGAGACAGAAAAAAGCACCCCATCACAATCCTGCTGATAACAATATGACAGTTTACAGTGGAACTGAAAGGTTGATGTGTGCGAGGGCCCTATTGAGCTGTCTGCATGTGTGTGTGTGTGTGTGTATGTCAGCGTGTTGAGCTGTCATCCAGGCAGACCGATGGAGGGATACAGATGGAAGATACGAGGCCAGGCGGGGATATTGGCTTCAACAGGGAGAGAAAGAACATTCTGTCCTCAGAAAAGGAGGAAGAGAAGAAAAAAAGGCAGAGAGATATTGTAAATATCAGGACAGGAAGTACAGTTAAAAGACTAGGAGCAGATTTTTTATTTTATTTTTTTAAAAGGGAGATGCAAGGAACATAGAAATGAGGAAGAGAGCAGGAATATGAGTGAAAGAGGGATTGAGTGAGGAAGGAGGTGCGGCTGGAGAGAGATAAGTGTGAGATTCCTATCTGAAGATGACAGAAGATTAATTTCTCAGACAGACATCGTGGTGGGATTGTCAAGAAAAGGCCAGACAGTTTGACATTTTTTTTCCTCCTTCTCCCAGTCTTCTCCTGTCTCTCCCTCGCCTCTTCCTCCGGGATGGGGAGAGCTGACTGTGATAACCTGGTGATAAGAAACCTTGTCTGCCTGTGCCATTATCTTTGAAGCCACACGGTTAGCTTTCCCCCAGTTCAGAGCCATACGCTGAGCCAGGCACAAGTGAGGCAGAAAGTGATAAAATACAGATCTGTGGCAAAGGAACAATTTTTCTATACATTATACACCAAAAAAAATGGGCTATAGAAAAAAGTAAGTTGTTAATAATTGACTGTTCCACACACATGACTACAGACTGTAGAACTTTCACAGATTCATAGCACTTAAACCCTACATGAATATGAACGTAATATATATTGTATATATCAGTGGATTAGGTTCATTTCCTGTAAAATAATCCTGAAACAATGAGCAGAACCTTTAATCCAGTCTGGCAGTCCAGTAATATGCTAGAATTCTGAACGTCCATATTATTTGAATGATTTCTTGATTGAAAATAGTGGTTGAATTGAGGCGGACGGCTCTTAAGAGAAAAGTGCATCTTAAATGTTTAAACCTGGCTCAGTCTAACTAGTGCTGCTTTTTTAGTATTAAATGTAAGCTGCCGCAGAGTTAGAGAATCTGATCAGTGCGGGGCCCTGCGTTATACATCTCTGAGCATTTCGTCCAACCTTGATGAATTTACAGACCAGGAGTTGATGCTACGTTGTGTCCGGGCCGAGGTTGGTTGGATCACTCAGCGAGTCTCTCAGCCTCTCAGGGAGTAGTCTTCTCTTTCACACGGCTGCAGAGTACTGCATGTCTTGTTTCATCTTCGCGAAGGCTGCTAGTATTTGCTGTGCTATTTTCTAGAAGCAATTTTTTGCAATATTTTGTAGCGTAGTCATTTCTGATTCAGTGCATTGTGTTAGGTGTAAAGTGCTATTGCTTACATATATTAACATATTACTGTAGCATGTATTTACCACAGCGTGGTTCCGTGCCCTGATTAGAATGAGCAGAAGCGATATCATTCATGCTAAAATTACCCAGATGATATTTTAAGTCTGTGTGAATCCAAGCCTCCACCAAATGTCACATGGTATGGTAAATTAGGTGATAAAGATGCCGAACCCAGTTCTGTCCAGTGCCTCCGCTGGATCAGCTGCTGTCAGCAGCCGTGTTTTATCTCTCTCTGCTGTGCCTTTTTGGTTTTCCCCAGTTAAGCCTGTTTTTAAGGGGCGGTAAGCAAAATGTTTTTCCTCTGCAACATATTATCCACAGATTTCTCAGGAGGATAGTAGCGAAAAAGCTGCTGCTGCTTTTTCTCTGCCTCTCCAGCCCAGTCCCTTTAATAAGCTGCTTATTTTCCTCCCACCTTAGTGTTTCTCTTCTCTCTTCTCTTTCTAGCCTTCTGATGCTCTCCGTCTCTCCATTTAAGCTCTTTTTTGCCATATTGCTATATTTCTATTTGACTCCCTTGTCCCATCTCTTTCTCTCATCCCTCCTTTCCTACCTTTCATTTTCCTCCTGACCTCCGTTGCTCTTCTCCTCCCTCTGCTCTTAATTGTGTCTCCCTATATGGTTGTCTTAATATTCATATTATTTTATCAATTAATTTAATATAATTCATTTTGTTGCATTGGCCCCATTTCCTTTTCCTGCCTCTGATCCACCCAAGTACACCTTTTGCATCTTATCTCTGCATCTTTTCATACACCTTTCATTTTCATTTTGTCTTCCCACATCATGTCCTACTTCCTTCCTCCCCTTTTTTCTTCTTTTTTTGTTTTTACCACCTTCTTGCCATTTAATTGTGCTGCTTTCACCTCTTTTCCTTCCACAACTCCTTTCTGCTCTCAGGGTTTTAGTAACAGCTCTTGGAGACTGATGAAGCTCAGCAAAACATGGCTGAGGCCAACCTCATTCATGTAAAATGCACACCAAAGTATACTTTCTTAGCACCTAAAAGCCCAGTTACTCAGTGCATTTTGTGTGTGTGTGTGTGTGTGTGTGTGTGTGTGTGTGTGTGTGTGTGTGTGTGTGTACTGGGCTGTAGCATAAGTGCAAAGCAGAAATGGGCTATTTTAGCACTGCTGACAGTAAACCTTTTTTAAAGAAACTCTGTATTAAGTTGGAATTGGTTTTGCACCTGGATGCGACATATTTAGTTTTCTTAAATGTCTTCCAAGAATAAATGCTCTCCCTCTCTCCCTCGGCCCTTTCCTTTTCTGTCTCCTGATTCACACACCATCCTCCAGCAAACTTTGTTTGTGTGGCAGCTTGTTTATCTTCCCTTCATCATTGGTTTTTCTTCCTTTTAATTTTACTCATATCCATCATTCCTTCTGCCACTGGTCACTATTCATTTATTCATTCATTGAGAATGAGGGTACGTAATAAACAGCAGTTTGCTAAGCCACTGTGAAATCTGGTACTATTAATTACAACCAGCACATTTGTGTTTATGTCAGTTAATGTCAGTTTTAGACCATTTACCTCAGAAGTCCAGTTCACCAGGCCAGGTTATTCATTCTACATTGCAACACATGATGAAAATCCCCTTGTTTAAAAAACCTTAGCTTAGTCCACCAATCTCCTACAATTTACATTCATATGCATCTATTATGTAATGGCTAATGAATTTAGGATGAAAGATTAACATTATTTGGAACCGACAAATACATTACAAGGCAATGTTGTGGTCCAGTGCAGGAAGTAGTATCAAGTTATATAGAGTGGGATGGGCTGGGATTCAGACATACAGTGACAGTGACACCACATCCTGTTTCCTCCTTCAGGTCATTGTTGGCTTCTTCACTGTGTAACCAAGACACAGTCATTCCAACCCCCAACCAGGGGATTAGAATTGATTATGTTTTAGTTGGCCATAACAAATACAATAAACCATCTGGACAAGGCTAGGTAAAGGTATTAATATGACATCTAAAGAGATAAATTTTTTTTTTTAAAAGAACAAGTTGATCATGTTTATCCAAAGAGACTGTATTCATGTGTATTTTTTATATTTGTCTCCTCCACTGCCCAGCATTTTAACTTGGTGTTCTTGGTAGCAAGTATCTCCTCCCTCCTGGTAAGGCTGCTGTTTTGCTGTGGCCCAGTTAGTGAACAAATTCTAATTGATGTGCACCCAAAGCACAGGGCTGCTGTTTTTTATTTGGAGATTATCATAACTTGACGTCAGTGTGTTGTGTTGCGCTCTCGCAGAGTTCCCGTGTTTTTCCCTCAAAGTTTACCTCATTATCAAACCTCTGAGTCTCTGTTTTAATGAGGAAATCTAACCTCTCTCTTTTTGGTGTTTGCTTAAGCCACATAGAGAGCATTACATCCTACACACACACGCACACATGCATGCACACACACACACACACACACACACACACACACACAGTCACAGTGGGTTTTTGCAAAGTGCTGACAAAGTAATAACTTTAATTCTGCATCTAAGCATCCCAGCGGAAAAGAAAACACATGAATAACAACCAGCTACACACACACTTGCTCATACACAGGAAAGCAAACACATTTTGAAAACTGGATCCACATGCGTTACACAACAGCAGACATCCAGACGAAGGTTCATGCTCAAAGTCACATACAGTATTTCTTATTCACATGTCAGTCACACACACACACATGTGCATAGTTTCAAATACACATAACAGTAGTGAAACTGCACTCACAGTCTTACATAAATCATACACAACCCATCACACAAATACTCGAGCACAATGCAGCAGAGTTACAGTAGAGGGACCGGGACTGAAAATCACTGCTTATTACTTTGTCTGTACTGTAGCCTGGCTGCCAGGCTCCCCTGGGGTTGCAGTAATTGACTTGTCCAAACCTTCCTTTAAACACGTTATTCTTTCTCCGCTTCTTCTGCCCACTGTTTGCTAGAGGGACAGAGCTGCCACACAAAAGATATTGGCCGCCACGCCATAACTCGCGAGTGGACGAAACTCTGTGGCTGTAATGAATACTGCCACGCTGCCCACATCGGCCGGGGTTTTAATATCCCAAATGTCTGCTTCCCCCTGCTCACAATAATGAATATTTAATGCACTTGTCATTGTTCAAAACCTTCCACTCCAGACAGATTTAAAAGGCTGGCTTGATTCATCATGTGCGTTGAAGAGTGAGGCTCTCTGGAGGGCGTAGCAATTGACTTGTCCAAGACCTTACTTGAAAATATTTTTCTTTCCTTTTTCCTTGACGAGTCCATGTGTTGCTTTAAAAACGACCTTGTAGGAAAAGTTATTGCAGGTGTTTAGAGTTACAGAAGTAAATATCTGCCATAGATAATGTTAAATGACTTCTGGTTGGGGCATTTTGAGGCTTGGTTGGACATGAAATTCTTCTGGTTAAATCATCAGTTAAACAAACAGAAATATAAACAAAAGCTGAGCAGCTGCAGTTTAGACATAACACATTAACTATATGACTTACAGTTGCTATGATGAGGTATTCTGGATATGTTACAACTCTGAGCTTCTTTTCCACACACACACACGCATCTTAAGCGTTCAGCCAACTCCTGATCGACCAGTCAACCAAACAGCACACTGTCGAGATTTGGAGGGTATAGATGTTGGATCCTTAGTAAGCTTCTATGCCCTGTGGATTCCTATAACACCGTTACCTCTGTAGATTTGTACATAGTTTTATGTGTATTGTTGCAGAGGTATTATCCCAGCCTCAGGCTCATGGGTTAGAGTTCTTCGAGCAATCTGACATGATAAATAATTAAAACTGTCACAAACCTATAGTATTGATAATTACCCAGGAGATACTTTTATTTCTCTTTTGAGGAACAGTGTGAGTGTGAAAGGTCTTTATTAAGGCATGAAAGTTATCACAGGTCATCTTAGAGGGAATATGAATGTGTACCAAGTCTCGTGGTGATCCATCCATCCAATAGTTTTTGATATTTCACTCAGAACCATAAATGTCAACCTCATAGTTGTGTTAAAGGAAAACTCTGGAAATCAACAGAAGTTTATTTCTGGCAAAAATGATTATTTGTACAAGATTTCTTTTCAGCTAATTCAGTCCAAACCAAAGTGCCGACCCTGCCATCCTTTAAGTAATGCCACTTCACTGCACACCTCCACAAGGAACCAATGCCCAAATTCTGAGCACAATGAAGCTGAAAGCAAAATGTTTTGTTTCAGAGCTACAGTGTGCATTCGCTGGCTGAGGCTGCCTCAGTTCAAACAGTTGGTACAGTCTAACACAGCTTGATAACTGGCCAGCCAACATATCAGAGTGATGATCGGCCCAGTAGCTTTCAGTCCTTCTCGTTCATTCACATTAGCAGCAGCAATGAAAGCTGTGCTCCTGTTCATTCATGCTTTTACTTCACATTTTCTTTCACACGTTAAGCCTTACTAATTTAATTTCTTTCTTTGATCCTCCATTGCTGTTGTCATGACTCTGTTTTCCTTCACTTGCCTTGACAAGCTACACTCCCACTCCAGGACAAATATTACAAATTACACACTGAATGGGTTTCGAGGTCTATATCTGGGCACATTCTGTCTCCTTTAGAGGTGGAGCTGATGAAGCATTTAAAACTATATTGGTTCCTGCCAAGTTGATACTCATGAGGAGTGTCCCCATTCCCAGCCTTCTCCTGTTCCTCCTCTGTTATTTTGACAACCACATCTCCCTCCTGGGCAGACTCTTTGTGCAGTAAATAAACTAATCTGAGTCTGTGACTGCAGGGTTACATGAAAATAAAAATAATCACAGCTTGGTACTTGCATCCAAATCATGACACATTAAAAACTATTTACTAAGATAAGAATATTAACAGTGTAAGAGAAAAGCAGAAGAATGTATTGAGAATTTGGTACAATACGTTTATAAAAAGTCAGTAACTGAATTACTACAAATTAACCTTAGATTAATTTGTGTCATTCAATATACCCCACTTACCCCGATAAAGAAGTATATGCCTGGTGGGAAATCACTAGTCTGGAGGATATGTGGATTGTTGAAGGAGTAAATCACTTCTTTTGTAGACAGTATACAGTTTTGCTGCATTGCCTTGATGTTCTCTCTGACACACATTCAGCATACTGTAACAAGTATGAAACAAGGTGACTGGAGCCACCTTGTTTCATACATGCGTGTGATAAAGTCCCCTTCCCCGACAGCTGATAGGCTGAAGGCTGAAATGGAAAGATGTGGACATTCAGGCCTTTTCAGAAAGCGCCTCAAACACCTGAACTGCTTTGTGGTGGTGGCCAGTGAGCGTAATTGAGGATTACAGGAAAGAGACTTGCAACTCGTGTGAAACAATGAGAGAAAACACATTTACACATTTGTGTGGGTATGGTGTTTTCCCTCTCCCTCAGGGGGTCACATTTCTGTACTGCGTCTTATCTATTACTGAGTTAGGCCTGCATCCTGTGTTTTGTATCTTTGCTGAAGTTGGATTGTGAGATTTGCCGCAAGCCACTGTATTGGCTCAGAATAATGAGCCGAGTTGTCCTGGAAACTGAGATAATCTTTTTTTCCTACAGCAAGTTGAGAAAACACAGTTTACATTCAAATAGCTTTGTTTCAATTTTATTTATGTTTTTTGGCAATTGTTGGTAGTTTACAACAAGGCCAAACCCTGGAAACTGCAGTAGCTCTCCACTTTGTAATAAAACAGGATTCTGGGCCAGTGATTTACCCAGAGGACAAAGAAGAGACAAATGCCCTACATTTGGTGGCTTTTAATGGTTGTTGTTTTGAATTATCTGAGTTGCTTTTGCATCTATAACAAGCCACAGTTGACATCGTACAGTAGGCCTTTATTCCAAACTTGTGTCTGCTTTTTTTCTCCTCTCAGGATGAAATCAAAAGTGGATATGTTGTTTTGCATCCCAGCTCTGCCACCTGCAGCTCAAATGGTTTTCCAGAGTAATCCTGCACTGTAGTCCTCACGTGCTGCCCTTTGATTGAGGCATGTTAATGAGCTGAACTTCACAGCTATAATTGTGTTTTACAGTGTAATTGATCTTTAAGGACAAGGCCTTTGAAATTTTTCATTTTCTCTGAATCATTGGGATGTAAATGTCACGTGTACTACCCTTTAGCTTGTTGCTGAAAGCTATTTGTTTTCATTAGGAATGGTTTGAAAAGTTGCCCTTTTTCTTGATTTATTGTGTCATCCTTTTGTTGACTGGAACAGATGCAGCTTGAACCTGTGTTGGTGCATGATTCAAATAAAGTTGATGTGGAAATGTTTAGGTGGATGCACAGTATGTAGGTTAAATGTGTAAGTATCTAGTATATTTTGTGACCTCTACTGATCAGGAGCATTGTATTAGGAAATCCTTTAGTTTATGTATGTAATAGTCTTTAGACTCAATTAAGTAATATGTGCAAAGATTTTTAAAAGTGAGTAGAGATATGGATAGTTCAGAGAAGGTTACGAATAAATGTATATTCCTTTCATTTGATTATAATAGAAGTCATTAGGGCAAGAAAATCCTTTTTTCCATCCCCTTTTTGACCAAAAAATCATCTATGATGGAACATTTACAATCAAAATGTACTATTTGGCAGATGGCAGATGGCTAAAGCACTGCTCATACTTTTGTATAGCAAATGAGCATCTGGTCTGCAAATAGAGGCATTTGGTGAGGATCTAAATGAAAAAGCTAAGCTTTGCTTTGCTCCCCTCGCTGCAGTAACTTTGTGTTACGTGTAGCCTTAACAGAAGATAGTTTTTACTGTTTAGGCACAGAGGTAAAGCTGTGACAGCCAAACACTTTGCACACTGTCTGTTTTTCTGTCCCACTCCAGTGGCTCACACTCCAGACTCCCCTCTCCCCCTCAGGTCTGCTTCTTAATCTCTAATGATGATTAATGTGGGCTGTGTGCGTATTGGCAGCACTGCGTTATTGGCATACTGACAGGGTTGTTAAGATGGATAACTATGCAAGAGTGTGTATGTATGTGTGAGTGTGTACCCCCCTCCTCCCTTTGTTTATTTATTTTTTTCCTTTCACAGCTTGGTTGTGAAATCAATTGATTTGTGTGTCTGGTCAATGGAGAAAATGGATTTGTGGAAAAGGCAGAAAAACAACACCTACATTAAACTTAGTCTCTGATTTTCTTTTTGTTGAAGTCGTGCGTGCAGTGAACAATAGAAACTCTCCAAAAGAACAGAGGATTCATCCTGAATGAAAGCATGTTCTCCTTTTATGATTGCGTTGTGTGTCTTTGTGCATTTGCAGGAGATGGTTCGTCGTGGAGAGATCCTGGATGACAACATGGAGGATGAGTTCTACCTGCGCCGCCTGGATGCTGGACTGTTCGTTCTTCAGTTGATCTGCTATATTATGGTGGAGATCAGCAACTCTGGGATCTCACAGGTACACAAGCACACACACACTGACTCCGGCCTGCCAAATGAGGTTTCTCTCAGATTAATTATTGTGGGGACATCTGATCAGACGAGCTACGAAAGCAGACAGGAGTCAGATGGTTTTTATGGGCACTGCAGCCAAGTCAGCTCATTCACTTCACCGCTGATCTGGGTTACAATGGACTGTTGCAGTGCTCCTTGTGCGGTTTCAGATTGGATACAAACACTATCGGTAACTGCAGTTTAGATAGCTACAGTCTATCCCTGAGCACTTCATCTTTTTTTAGGGATAATCCTAAATTTAAACAACAGTTCAAACTAAAATTTAGATTCTCCTCACTTTTCGAGTAAGGAAATACAAAGTAAAATGGTAATGTGGCGATTTGTGCATATTTTTCAGTTTGTTTAAAAGAAAGATTCATAAAACTGTGTTTGGACATATCTGAAAATAGCCTCAGGCCTCTGTGTGGGTGTTTCCCGTGGCAGTGGCTGACTGACATCTCACAGTCAGTGTTGCCTGGAGACATGCTGTCAGTTTCTGTGGCGTGGCACCGACTTCAGCGCGCCACGGCCCCAGAGCCGTGTGTACCCCACAAACAACATTATTGACCTGTTGTTTTTATTTTTAACAAGCTCTCATGGTGTTAGCCGTCCGCTGCTTGCGATTATGGTGGCTGTCCATTTGCAACATTCAGCATTAGGGGGGAGCCACGGTGCTGTTTTTCACATTTTTTCGGCTTTCAGAAAGACACAGATTTGTCTTTCTGAGAGCAGAAGTTAGCAAGATAATCTAACAAGCTAGTTAGCTTAGCTTTGCTGATGTTAGTACAGATCCCCAGTAGACATTACATTTATTTCATGTTATTGCAACACCTGCTGAGTCAAGTTTGACACCTTCCACACATTAAGCCCTGTGTTTGTCCCACATTATAGAAGGTGTGTGTGTGTGTGTGTGTGTGTGTGTGTGGGGGGGGGGGGGGGTAATTAGCATTAGCAGTCTGGGTCTAGTTGCGGTGTTGTCTAATGACCAGTTTTCTCTTTGATAATTTAATAAGATGTTGACCAAATACTGAGATGAACCATACACCAAGAATATTATTCACAGACTCTTCATTTCAGTGTGACTTCAACAGTACAGTATGTCCCTGAACCTCTTTCTCTGCGTTTAGCTGCAGCAGAGAGTCCATCAAATTCTCAACCTCAGAGGAGGCTCGGTCAAAGTAGTACGCCACATCATGAGAGGTGAGTAACCTGATTTTCTTTAACTCAGTCATGTCTCAAGGAAATTCAGTACTCCATTATAACCACCGGTAGAGACAAACAAATACAGTAGATGTAATGTGGGGGAAATTCACCCTGATTTACTTTCTGTCGTATTCATTCAGTTTCACATCATAGTCCTGCTGCACATTTTACTCTGTTGCTCTTTGTTTTTGTTTTTTTTAAACAGAAACTCAGATTTCACTCGCTGATTAATCAATTCTCATCATTTTTAATCTGCTTTGGTCTCTCTGTGGTTGTCTGCAGTTACTGAAATCACTTCTTGCAGATGTTTTACAATGGGGCTTTACACCCCCAGGCACACTGCTGAGGCCTTTTAATGTGAAAAATATGGAGGAATTGTGAGAAGATTAACTTGACTTCTCACTAAAACAAGATAAAAATGTACTTACATAATGAGGCTGACAAATAAAGGCATGTCTTTCTTAGTAGGATGGGGCAGATTATTTGTAGCAGTTGTACAAGAGTTCAGCTACACTTTTGTAAAGTTTTCAAAGTTCAACAGTTGAGAGGATGACATATAGCATAAATTACAATGTTGTAACACATCATACAACTCCACTATAAATAAACTGCCTGTCTTAAATTAAAGGCTTCTTTTAAGATCATCTAAGAACCATCATTTTTAGGTAATGTAATAAGTCAAGAAATTGCAGAAATACTTCTAAAACATGTCACCAAAAATATTTTTTGCAGTTAAGTTCTTGAATGAATTTTGTCCACTAATTATGGTTTGAGCCCTTTCCCAAATCTGAGTGGTGGTGTCTGAGTCAAACTATGAATCACTTTCAGTTCCGCAGGTTGACCCAGCCCTGGCCCCCAAAACACAAATCCTTCACCACAGAGTGAAATGTATCAACTAAAAATGTTTAAAATGATGTGTGTCCTGGCAGGGAGGGAAGCCAACCCAAAGTTGCTGCTCCTGCACCTGAAACAGTTCATATAACTTTCCGAGATGCACTTTCATTGACACATTTTTTTAAAACCCTGTTTGCAATTGCTTCTCACCCTGGCAGCGAAGCAGCATTTCAGGGGGAAACGTTGGTATAATCGCTGCTCTTTGGCTGCGACTGTTGTTTGATAGCAAGCCCATGCTGTTCGCCTGCCAAAGTGGTTGTGCAGGAATATAATAAAATACTATGAATAATGTCATTCTTCCTTATTCTCCGCAACAAAGAGAACTGGGCCAACTTTGAAGCTGGGATGTCAAAATGCAACTCTCTACATTTTAAAGTTGAGAAGGGGTTCTTATATTATTATAGCCAGTGTTTTGTGTAGATTTGTGTTCAGTGCGTCCCTCTTTCTGCATGTATACATTTGTCCATTGACAAATGTTGAAGTACAGGTCACACTGACACCTTTTATTATGGAGACCTACCGCAGCAGAGGAACAGAGGACGGTGTAGAGAATGACAGTATTAAAAATCATTAACTATAAAATCCATTTGGAAAAATACTTTAATTAGAAAGGATGGAGGCAATGACAAAAACAGCATCGCAAATATCCCAGAACAAGTGTTTATGTTCTTCTCATTCCTGTGTGCAGATGGTAAAACAATTTGCAGAAATGCATCCTGGCGTGAATGTGATCATATTGTCACTGTGAGAGGAGGCTGTCCGTCTGCCATTCATTCTGTCTTTTCCCCCGTCCCGAAGATGTCCTGTCCTGCCATAATTGTTTTCTGTTTGCTTTTCAAAGTCCCAGCAGGTGTGTTATTTTTTTTCTCTCGGTGTGACATCCATCCTTCCTGTATCATTGTTGGATAAAGCTCGAGGACGGGGCTCTGTTCACACACCCTCTGGCTCTCGGAGGCATGTAGCACCGCAGATAGAGCCATCCGTCACGCATGGCAGTGCCAGCAAACATGGCAATTCTCCAGTCGTTAGTGTGTGTGTGTGTGTGTGTGTGTGTTCGGGGGTATTTCCTGTGTGCCACTTTTGTTTTCATCTGCACATTTGCATACATGTATCCTTTGCTTGTCTACTTTCCATGATACATCTTTGCTTACTAACAGTGATTTTTTTTGTTTGTGTGTGCATCTAATGTTTGCCTTTAGCATGTCTACATATTTATGAGCGCATACACGTCTTTGCTTCCATGTACATATAGTTTCCATGTTTCCATGTTGTGAGAGAAAATCGATGCAGGTATGTACATGTTCAGTGTGTTGCTTTGTGGCACAGTTTGCATATTGTATTCATGTCTGCCCTTGCATGCTTTTCCATATTAATTTGCATATATTGTGTCCTTGTCCTTGCATCATCTTGATGTATACTTACTTGTTATGCCTTGTGTTGCATTTATGTGTTGAAGGCTGTGTGTATGCATCTGTAATGGCATGGTGCTGGTGCATCTGTTCTTCGTAAAGTGTGCGCGTGCATGTGTGTGTGGCTCGTAACGTGCGCAGGCAGCCTTTTCGTTAGGTGGAGCTCTCTCCCATTTCAAGTGCCCCACGGTCAATGTGAAGCTGCGGCAAAAAGGTTAAGCACATGCAGAGCGTGTCGCTGGCTCTGATGTCGTGACCTTAATGACGTTAGTTTGCTGAATGAGAAGCAGCTCTGCAGGGAGGAAGGCTGAGCACAAGAACCCTGATTTCACTAATGTGTGAAAAACCTGTGCTGAGTTTTCCCAAGATTTAAGAAATGTAATGTCACAGGTGGTTAGACTTGGCATCATCACAAAGAGGTGTTTTTATTTTGACATTGTAGTCAGCCTTCTACGTTAATGCTAAAGGAGATCTGAGAAGAATTGGAAGAAATGATGCTCAGGCAATGGAAAATCTACTTCCTGGTGGACTTGTTTTCTCCTTTTCCTTAGGGTTGGGTTAAGCTCAACCAGAAAGGCTTTGTATGACATGTTGTCAACCCAGTCCGATGGCAAAGGCATTTATAGGTGTTCCAAACAGCTCAACTTAACAGGAGGGTGAAAGGCAGGCCGTCACAGGAGAAGGGTGGAAAAGTGAGGCTGTTTAAAGATGGGAAAACGGTGCACATTTTCAGAAGGTCACTCATGGAGGGCATTCAAAGTGTTGCACTCTGTTGTTTACACGGAAAGGTACAGAGATGGTTGTGTGAAGAAAGAAAGAGAGAGCTCCTGTCTCACTTCTACACAGCTGACCAAACAGGGTATGAATTTGCTATGGTTGTGGTAAGTTACAGAAATTTAAACTTTGGCATTTATGTAGTGCATGCTTCTTGTTGAAGTATCACTTCTGACAGATGATCTCACAGATGACTGAAGTATAGTGCTGGAAGTATTGTATCGTTTTATTTAACTGTGTGCCGTTAAACTGTTAAATGTTAAAAATGCATGTTAACGTGGCAAATATAATTTGTCCAAATTAATGTAGAACCCGATCCTGAAAAGCATCAGCCTGGCACTGAGCTCTTCTCCAAAGATCCAAAGTGCACCTCTAGTAATGGTGCTGAATATGTTACCCAATGTGACAGTATGGCTATTTTATTTGCTGCCTACAGAGGCCCTACTTGTTAATGCTGCCATTTTCCTTAAAAAGCCTTGGAAAGAGCAATTTTAAAAAAAAAACAGCTCAGCAGATGGCAGGCTAAATGTAGCCCTACAAATTAACAGCTGATTTTTCTCAAGGTGTCCTTTTTATGTTTTGATTTGTTGTAATATTGAGACATGTTTGCAGCAGGTATTTTCAGACCTTACGTAGCTGTAATTGCCTGTTACTCCAATCTAAAGACTTGATGATATGACTGCACAGCACAAGAATGTTTTTTATTTCTCCTCTGTTAAGCAACAACTTTGTGTCAGTGACGCTCTGCAGCTTCTGATACATTTCAAAATTAACGCACTACAGGATGATCTGTGCCAACTTCCCTTTGTGCATCTGGATCAGACCAGTTTCAGACAAACAGTGTTTGGAATGAGTTGCAGCTTTAATCACATCCAGAAGTCCTGGAGTGTGTCCCTACCTGCAGCAGCTGCTGCAGAGACTGCTCCTGGAAATGATTCTCCTTGTAACTCATGGCAGATCAGTCCCAGCCACTGACCTGAGTAATGGCGATGCTCAGTACTGTATTGTCCTCCGCCGTGTTGCCGTGGTGACAGAAGGAGCGAGTACCAGCATGCCAAAAGAAAAGGCTCTGCAGAGAGTTGAGGAGTCACCGAATCTCTGACCTTTCTGTCTTTGCTGCTGACTGCACCGCCATTTATAGACACGGAGACACACTCACACATACAGGGACAATGACAGGTGTACAACCCAAAGAGGCTGTGTTTCTGGAGTCACTCTCTCCACGTCCCCAACCTGCTTTTTCTCAGTCAGCCTTAAAATTCTGCCTTTTTTTAGTTCAGCAGCATCCCACACCTCAAGGGATCACATTCCAATCCCTGGTGCTGTCTTTGGATGTTGGGCCATGCCTCCTCATACTGCACTGTGTGACCACCGTGCTCCAAACTGCACTGCCATCATGCTGTGTGACCTCTGACCTCAACTGAAAACTTGTATCTCAACAAACTGCTCGTGTACTATACTGGCCTGCTTTCTTCACTGTACCAATATAACTGATGCTGCTCCTGACTTAAACATAGATATGACTCTATGATCTATGATTCTTACATAGAGTACCATTTATTCCTTATGTAAAGTGCTGTCCCTGTTTTTTACTTGAGGATTTCTATCTCCTGTTACTTAATACTTCTTTATTTTTGCACTTCCACATTCATTTGACAGCCATCGTTACTAATTGCCTTTCATATCAGGGAAAAATTAAAGAAAAAGTCAATAGAATTTTTTCGAAGAACCTTTTTCTCTTCTTTAATCATCTCAAAACATTTAACTGCATTTGATTTCAGTGCATTAAGCAATACTTATTTACTTTTAGTTATGTTGGATTAAAATTTTTTGCTATTTTTACTTCTGATCTGATTACCTACTCCACCAATACCCAATATTAAACTCAGCAAGTTTTTAGCTTGTTTTCTTTCAGAACCTTGGTTGCTAAGAACACTTAGGCAATTAGAAAGGAAGCCAACCCATGTGTCAGCCAAGTTTATTCAGCAGAGAAAATGAAAACAAACTATAAAATTAAAAATTGAACTGGAAAACAAAATCTTTTTGGTCTCTTAGATGGTCGTGCTGCGTCCTAAAGCCCGGAGGCACTTGTCAGAAAGCCCCCCCCTTCATTCTCATCCCTCTGCAGCTTCTTCCAGAGAAAAGTAGTCTTTTCATCTTTCTGTCTCGACATCCCTGGGTTTAATGTGTAATCCCTGCCTCAGAGGCTGGCTGAGAGACAGAGCAAGCACCCGGACTCCACCGGGGCTGCAGCAGCTGCAACTTTCTCTTTCTGCACATTAGACTCACAAATCGACTGTCAGATGGTCTCAAAGGCCTTGTGAGGCAGGCAGGCGCACAAAATGAAGAAAGTGCTCAGAAGCATGTGACGGAGTACGAGCACCACAATACACCTGTTCACAGCCAGAGGACACAGTTGCTGTCCTGGGACTTCTCATGATATGACAGCATTTATTCTAAGGAAAGATTTTCTAATACGAGTTTTTGTTACGAGGTTATAGTCAGATGATAGTCTCTCTAGACAATAGTGAAAGGCTGTTCAATAATAGTAATCCTTTAATACACTGTGTCTCTCAGCTTTGTCCTTAAAAACAATGAATAACTTAATTTCACTGCGAGTACAATACTGCAAAGGTTTCACTCTCTCTGGAAGTTACAGCATCTCTTGACTTCTTCGGTCTGATTTTTGACTATTCTAACTGGGAAACTCAGGAGACATTGCCCAAATGTCCAGCTGAGGAGCTGGTCTGGCACAATATAGTATAATATAATAAATAATACAATGTCAAGTAACAGAATTGTTTTGTTTATAAATCAGTTGTTTAAGTCAATTCTCAGCCTTAAATGCCCGAAACGATGTGGCCAGTGTGTGTGACTCTATATATTCAGCTACTAAATATTTCCACATACTCTTTGTATCCTGTCAGGAGGAGTGGGAGAACACAGGACCACTTATTTTTCACAACTCATCATTGGTGATCAAGTGACTAAAGCTCATTCTGCTGTTGCTCTGATGAAAACTTTCAGGCAAATTCCTCAACCACTTCTTATTTTCCACCTCGCATTTATCTTCCATTCAGTGCCCGGGAGACCCAGCTTTGTCAATTTCTGGCTCCGAGGATGTTCTCCTGTAACTTCAAATATCTAACGGCCATGTTGTCAGGTCAACTAATCCGCTAACTTCTCTTTGCCTTTTGCAGAGTATGCAGAGAGCATCGGAGATGGGAAGAGCGACGAGTTTAAAGAGACTGAGCGGAAGAGGATCATGGACCTCGTGGACAACTTCTAACTTTTCTTTTTCCCTCGCGCAAACACAAGATGCTTAGACGTGAGGACATTGAAACCCGTCGGTTCTGATCTGGGACCAGTGGACACCGTGACCTGGAACCAGCAGTCTTTTTCTGTAACATCCTCTGACTGAAGTTACTGAGAACGTTGACATGCATAGAAATACTGCGAAAAACTAGTTTGCTACATCAATCCTTCATTTACTTATTTAGTTTTTTCCATGTTATAACATGGATTACCTTGGCTCAGTCTTTAACATCCAGTGTTGATGAAAAGAAAAAGAATTTGATATTTTAGATATGAACACGATCTGTCCGTGTCAGGGTGAAACCTGTGCATGTAAACGTGCTTACTGCTGAAACAGTAGGAGTTCACTTTGAGAGCAGAATATTGTAGATTGGCTGAAACACATAGCAAACAAGAGATGTACTCAGAGCTGCAGGGCTGTTTATTCTCTGTGATGTGGTGTTGAACGCTGCCGGATAATCTACAGATTTTGCTCTCCCACATTACCTGGATTTGTATGTTTTTGATTTTGTGTATAAAATATTTTCTAATAAAACATTTGGTAATGGAATCTGAATTTGCATGTTTGGTCTGTCCCATTGATGTCATGGTCCAGTGGGTGAGATTGGGGCAGCTTGCAAATCACATTATGCCTACACTTGGTTGTTTTTGCACAAGAGGCACAGATGGAGACAACAAAACCTGTATCTGCAGCTTCCTGCACAGAGGGAGAATCCTCGGTGAAAGACAGACCCGCTTTTTCTTTATTTGTCTGAACCCACCCACTGCTGGATCTCAGCAGCTCTCCCTGAGCTCTCTCTCCTCAGTGTGGAGGTGTATTGTGTTAGAGTGATACACTCAAGCAAACCTACCATTTTATTCTGCCTGTCTTGTGCACCATACATCACTGTGTCTCTGCTGTCTTTATGCTTGGCAGCAGAGAAGAAAAACATTCCCATTCATTACTTGTGCATTTTAAGTGAGTGACAGATGAGATGGATCAGTGCAGGAGGATGTTCTGCAGAGACTTGTCGTAAAGAGCTGACCAATTTAAACTTTGTTTGCCCTCTAGTTTTAGTCCATTATAAATCTTAATGTACTTTTTATAACACACAGTAGGTGTCAGACAAATTGTATATAGGGAAAAATTATTTTCTAAAATTTTATTACAGCTAGCTTTAATGTGAGATAGAAATGATCCTCTGCCATCACACATAAGCAGCCACGGGTGCAGCACTCAATCCTGTGCTTGACTTTCTAACACAAAGGGAAAGGGCTGATCTAAAATTTGCATCACAATAAACTAACATTTGGCTCACTGATGATAAGATAAAGGTAACAAAATGCATTAGCACATGCCATTTCCTTCCATAGCAAGACCAGCTACAGTTCCAAAAAGCTGACCAAACATCCCCTAGTGTGCTGTGCTGAGGGGAGTCTGTCGTCAGCTGCTGTTTTCAATGTCATGAAAGAACTGTCAGTCTCAGTGGGCCTCATGCAAAATTATTGTTGCATTCAAGTTTAGTCTGGATGTTCACCAAACTCTCATCAGCACAAACCTGGTTTAGACAAAGTGGTAAATTGCTCATTTCAGCCTGATGAATGCCACCTGTTCATGAGCAGGTGCTTGTTTGGGACATTTGATAATTGGTGTCGCATAAAACTGCTATATAAGGCAACCTGATATGCCTCCTGTGAGGGCGTCCACAAAAATGTTACCAAAGAGCAAAAATAAGAACTTCACTTGCATCTTACATGACTTGTGTGACATATCTGAGCCAAGTGAATTTCATTCTGTTGATCAGGTACTTATTTGCTGCTAATGACAACTGCATTGTCTTTTACCTAACGATCAAAAGTACAGGTAAACAACATTTTGTAATAGAGAGCTCAGTTTTCTTTCCCACATGAAACCAATGCAGCATCTCTTCTTATCAGTAGCCTGTCTATTGTATATTTATTTGTTATTAATCAGTCGTGATTCTTGAGACCTGACCATGATCTTGGCAATGTGTGTGTGTGTGTGGGGGGGGCAGCTCACTGCCCCTGCTCACTGACAGCCATCACATCTGCTGCCTTTCCCAAGTGTCTTTAGAAACTCTAATATCGCTCCGTAACAAGATGGGTAGAACGGCAGGGCGTCGTTTGCATATTGTATTGGCAGAGGAGGCCCGGCCCCATGCATCTCTTATCAGTGATTATGACTGCGGCGTGTTTAACAGCGGTTGTACAGCAATTTCACAGCCGAGGGGAGGGAGAATAATTGTATTTTCCGAATGAATGAGTGCAAACACTGTGCACTGCTGTGCTTTTGGGCTTCGCTCCTTTTAGTAAGGGACTGAGAAGGTATTCTGTTACTGAGTAAGTGTGGGGATTGACAGGGTGCAAAAGGCATTGTAACACAACACATTGGTGTACACAGGCCTCCAGGACCTCAAAACAAAGCTCAACAGAACACCCTTATCTGGGTGTCAGTGCTTGTGAAGCTGAGACATTCCTTGTTTTTGATATCAGAGTTGCTCTACAGCATTTGGTCAAATTGGAAACTTCATGACATAGTACTACTGTAGCAACTGTGACTGGGAAGATAGTTGGCTTGCTCATTCCCAAATAACAAGCTACCAGCTGATAACCAGATAGTAAACTGATATAGTCTGTTCAAGAGAGGATTTTTTTATACAGTTGACAGCTGCCTCACTAACTGCAAAACACATCCTTTTTGTGGAGTAGTTGCTGAAATTATTCCAACAATGGTGTGGTGAAACAAAGCTACTATGATAGCTTCTTCCATTTTACACTGGACAGATCTGTCAGCAATGTTGTGACTCAGCCCTTAGACCCTCAGTATAACTGAGGGAAATCTAGCAAGAAAACATTTTTGCAAAAACCTTGAAACACCTTGGGAATCTCAAGTTAGTGTGGCAACCCCCATCAGGACAGGTAAATGATAATGGGGAAAGATGGCACCCACCTGTGTCCAGTGCCAGGTGAAATCTACGTGCGTGACAGGTGCCTGTGCTGAACTGGACCAGCTGACTTGGAGCAGACGTATTCAGCCATGCAGACGCTCACTCAGTGTAATGATGCTGACAAGGTAAGAGGCAGCCCTGGGCTGGGTTCTTTACACCTTCTACATTTATTAATGTCTGTCTAAAGTTGAGGCAGATGTAGTTGGTGAATGGCAACAACATCTGATGAGATTTGAATTTGAATTAGGAGAGAATTGGGAGATGGGAAGGGACACTATTTTCTTTTGTTTCTTGGGACAATCAAATTTTCTAGCATGATGAAACTTACATTCACTAGCTGTGATGTACATATATGGAAATAGTGGCAGTGCTATCATTTAAAATCATGGGCACAAAAAGTCCTTAATAGTTGCTGTAGTCCAACTGCTGGCTACAGCAGTGGTCAGCACTGGGCCTGAGCTAAACTGCTGTACACATTTGGCCAATCTCATTGTCTACATGTTACTGGATACAGTAAAAACACGTTCATTGCCACTTTTAAGTTCATAACAAGCTTTGCATTGTTTCCCACAATACTGATGATTAGTATGGAAAGTTGTTGGAATGGTTTGTACAATTATCTTATTCATGTTTTCATAGAAAGTAGCCTCTGGAACTGAAAAAAGCACATGAGCCACTGGGATAATGTTTTTTATTAAAAAGGTTAATTGGAGTCAGGTAATCCAGTCAGTGTGTTGACATTCAAATATGGGTTACAGGTCCCTGACTGTAATTTTAAAATATCCACATGGACTGGTTACCACCTGTCTGTGCCACCCACCACCACAACTAAATTGTCAACCTGTGGGAATCACTGAATTATTAAATAACTTGCAAACTCGCAATATGTTTACCTGGTGTTAAAATCACCAGGAAGAAGACATGAACGAATGTTGAATGAACATGAAGTCATATTTGGACAGTGGTAGTGGTGCACTTCAGCCTCTTCTGGGCAAAATTACAAAAATACTTTTTTCACTTTCTCAGGGCCTTGGCAAACAAAAACAAAAAAACAACACTTTTTTCACAGATGAAAAAATAGGGGAAAGAAGAATAATTCTTCACTGTCTCTCGGACTTCTGAACAGGCTCTATTTACCTGTAGGATAGTAGGCGCAGGTAGCCTACCTGCCTGGAAAGAAATCTGTTTAACCCTTTACCAGTATATTTATTCACCATGACGAAAATAGAATAATAATGATGATGGCGATGACGACGACGACGACGATGATGATGATAAAATGCTTTGAACCTTTTATTGGTCTCGCGCCGCTTCATAAAAATGCGCTACCAGAGCGAAAAATGAAAATGAAATATGAAGTTAAGGTTAGTGAACGTGTTTTTAATATCACTCCTCTTATAATTGATATTCCTCGTTGTAAGCCGCGGCACTCACCGTTAGGGAGACGTCTCCCTCCGCCGCATGTAGAGCCGAGTGAACAGAAACACAGCCTTAGTCAGCCTGCTGGCATAGAAGGAGGCTGCGGTGAGTTCTTCGCTGTTTTATTTCTAGTAGGTATCTCACTACCTTCCCTCCTCGCTACAACAAATCACCTGGATTTTTTTTTTTTAAAAGAAAGAAAATTAAAAACGACTTGCCCCCCACCTGATGTGAAAAAAGCAAGAAGGAGAAAGGAGAGCAGATAAAACAGAAGAGAAATGGGAGCGTTTCGCGTGCTGCTGGGGAGTTTGCATTGCATGGGACTCTACATTCAACTTAGTGTCTCCACAAAGCAAGCTGGACACGGCGATATCGAGAACAACATCTCTGGGAACGGTAAGTTCATACCCCTTCCAATTTTTTTTTTTTTTTCTTTTACGAGAGGGCGACAGAGTGATGCCATTTGCTCACATACAGAGGAGCAATTTCACAAAGAGGCTGCAGGCTCAGAGAATGATGCTGATGATAGGGCAACTAATGCAATTGAGTGAATGTATGTTTTTCATTGATTGCTTTGTGCATACGCAAAGTGCTTGTGGTTTGTTACGTCAGACATACAGTGACAAAGAGTTGAGGTGTGCGCAATGACTAGATCCACCTGTCATCCAGCCAGCGCATCTATGTTATTCATCTTGTTAGACCAACAAGGTTTGTATAGTCTCATTTAAATGTACATCATGTGACTTTTTTCAGTCTTGAAGGCTGATCAGATTAATTTCTTTTTGATCAGTTTAAGGATTGTGGTCTTTGATAGAATTGGTGGTGTAACAGTCTGAGATGTAGAGTGAGCCAGTGCTTATGACTGACACCAGATTTAGTTTTCTCTGAGAGCTGCAGCTCTTCACCGGTACTTCTCATCCTCCTCTCTTCTGATCAGTGGGTGATTCATCCAGCTGGAACAGAGGTGATGTCAGCTGATAGTTAATATTGTCTTTTTAATATCTCCATGAAATCTGCAGCTACTGAACAGTTCCTTCCAGTTGAGATCAGCCGCCTCCTCTCTCACTAGGAGCTTCCCTAAATGGCCTCCAGTGTTTACACTTGGTTACGTCATATATAGTCTAACACAGAGAGTGTCATGGCTCTCCGGTTTGTCCTGGCAACTTTGGCTCGGCCTGCCAATCACCACAGTTGGTCACACTGCCAGTTCGGCAGATGTATCCACAGCACTCAGTTTGTGTGGGCTGAGAAATCAAGGCAGGAGGCAAAGGAAGGTGGGTTGTGCCGAAGTGATGGCCAGCAGGTCTGAATGCCTCTGTGCCCTTGAGGCAATGACTTTTACTGTAGATCCTGTACCAGCTTCTCTGACTTGTGTAAATGTGCTCCATCATCAGACACAGCAAAGAGCTTCACCTGGAACCCAGGTTCCCTCAAAGGACACCTATGACTCAGTCTGCATCCCACACACTAAGCTTCACTACGCACAAGTTATATTACTTCTCAAAGCATGGTGACAACACAGATAAGACTCCATTCCCTTTAATTGAGACACTGTTGCACACAAATAGATTTATCTTGTCAGGTATGATCATGTCTGCACCCACAGGAAGTGATTAATTGAAACTGGAGAAGAGCGAGTCAAGTTCTGACTCATTTTGTGAGCAGCACTGGGTGAGTGCATCACCCAGAGGAAGCAGAGCTCAGAAATGTTCGATATTTTCTGCCCAAAAAATGAAAAAAAAATCTCAAAGGAATAGTTTGACATTTTGGGAAATATTCACTTTCTTGCTAAGAGTTAGATTGGGAGATCGATATCACTGTCATATCTGTCTATTTAATATGAAGTTGCACCAAGGAGTGGGTTAGACTGGGTTGGAATGGTTTGTGTCTTTAGGTTGTACCAGCAGAGACCACAAGGTGCTGAATGTTTAGTAGCAGACTCCTTGTGACCAGTTATCCTGGTGGCCCAGCGATGTGCTGATATTTGCTCGGTAGTCCCTGTTGATTTAGTGGTGTTGGTCCTGGTATGAAGTCAGGGCAGGATTCCATGATATACACATCACCCATTAGATCTTTCGTCTCTTGGTGCTGATGTCATGTTAAAGAATTCCTCCGTATTTAAGTTTAAATTATTTATCATTCTGTTGCTATGCGGAGCAATATGAGTAATATCTCTTGGCAGGTGGGTGCATCCATAACATAAAGGATCTGAATGTGTTTTCACACTGAATAATGTGCTTGTGGGAAGAGATAGCTTAGAACAGTGGGTGTGCGGGATTTTTATGGAAATGAGTGTGTGCAAATACACTTGTTTTTGTTTTGCCCTGGGGGTAGAATGAAAGAAAAGAGGAGGGCAACCACAGACTCTTGCAGATGCGAGCGCATTGGCAGATTCATGTACTGTAATTCCTAATTGAAATAAGTGGCCTTGAAATGTAATAATTAGTAAGGCATTCAAAACACAAGGCACAATGCTGTGGTATAAAGTTTATTAGGATTGTCAGATGGATCACAGGTGTAATGATTTATAGGGCGGGGATGAGTACAATTCAGAGCTCATGATGATGAGGATTAGTCCACCTGAACTCATTTTAATATCGATATATTTGCAGAATAAATTTGACCAGTTTTTTTAATAGATTGTCCATAGTTAGTGTATTAGGTACATTCACAGTGTGAGCTACAAATGGCATGAGGAAGGGGTCAACTCAGGGAAATCGAGAAGCATGAGCATTCATCAGCTTTTCTGATACACTGAAATTTGTGGTGTATTTGTGGTCTCGGAGCCCCTGGGAGTCATAATTCATCCTCCTTCCCCTACACTGGCACTCTACCAGCTGCTCTGGAGAACCCTGAGGTAAAAGAAAAGGAAGGAAGAGAAATGAAAGAAAAACAGTTTGGAAATCCCTATTTTCATACAGCGCTGGTCTACATCTGCCCAGATGTTGTTTTAGTCATTGATACTTTTCAATTAACTCCTAATTAGGGCATGGTTAGCCAGCGAGGCGATAGTTCCAGCCAATCAATTGCATTAATTAATCAGAGAAGGGCAAATGAGCTGTTTAGACCATTTAGGCCATTTAGATGCTAAAACTTTGCTAAGGGAAAAAAAATAATGAGCATTGCAAAAAGACATTATTTTGATGACAATTCCATTTTCAACAGTAACAGATCTTCCCATATTAGTCATTTAGTAATATATATCACACTCCGAACAACATGTATTATTGCTTCTTCAGCATGAGTCAAAATTAAAACACGTTTTCCACTTCAATGTAACATTTCACCCAAGTATTTTTCGAGCTTGACTAAAGAAGTTATCCATGCCTGCGAGCCCACACTCAGGGCAAAAGTCTTATAACTTCACCCTTTTTTGACCTCCATCAACACAGAAACCAGCCCCATTCTGACTCCTATTATTACATTGGATTTAAACCATCTTTTTCCAATTCAACAGGTGAATCATTTACCATTCAGCAAAGACAGAATCCTTTGCACCTGCTTCACCATCTTAAAAGGCTTCAGGCATGGCTGCTCGGCTAGACTATGACAGCATTTGAGGAGAATTCTCTGGATGGATGCAGGAATATAAAGCCAGGTCTGGCAGAGATGCCGTCGCAGCCTGTGATGGATAAGCCTCCTTTACAACCCTGCCTTTATAATCTTAAATACTCTTTTCCACTGTTGGGCCTGTTGTCTGAAAAATATAATAGGGGGGAAATGGGAATTCCACTAAAAGCAAACCAGAGCGCTGAGGCAGTGACATCACACCACTGTTATACTATTAAAAATTTAACAATGGCCAATGCAGTATCACTGGCAAAGAGTCAGCAGCAGCTTGTGGGGTTTACTCATGTCTTCTGCAAAATCAGACGCCAAATGTCCCCATCTCTTCCTCGCCTCCCACTCACTCACAGTTCAGTGTGAAGGGGGGGTGTTGACATGACAGTGGGGTTTCATACATTGACACAGCAGTGAGTACAGAACAACAACTGTCATGAAAAGGCAGCTGCTTCATTACGTTAGTGAGATTTTGTAAAAACAATCAACTTAATTCAATTAGAATGATACAGAATATAAGATTTCATATTTTTCATCTCTGTTAGTTAAGAATTGAAACGAGGGCCAAACTTCCATTATATTTTAGGTATTGTTCAGTTGCTCGTTGGTTTAATGACACTGAGCTTCATCTTCTCCACTATCAGCAAATGCAATTGTGTCCGCACAGAACAGATTATTTTTTCTTTCCAACTTTATGTTTATTTGGCAAAGTAAAGCAAACATTATTTTTTATTATTACAGGATTTTTCTTCAGGTTCTTCTAGTCCAAAACTAGGACTAGGTCCATTACTTACCCAATAGCTGATAAAAAAGAACTAAAGAAAACTTAACCAAAAGACCATAAATTGCTGAAGCACCAGAGTTTCCCAGTTGTGCCCAGCTGTGTGCCTCCTCCCTCACTTCTCGCCGAGGTAACCATCTGTCTGTGAATTGTGTATTTTACAGTCTCAGCTTGAGGTTATTTTTTCTCCTGCTGTGGGGTGGGGGGGGGCAGTGTCTTTCTTTTAATCCAGTAAAGTTATTGCTTTTTTGGCTGTTACAAGAAGTATGTGTAATAAATATCTTATTTCTGCTCGTCACTGCTTCAGGGATGGCCTGAGGATGGCCAGTAATGGGCCACTGGGTAGATAAAGGCCAAGTATTTTGTCATGTGAGTTAAAGATCTCCTTCCAGGCATTTTTGCAAGAGAAGGCATTTTCAAAATGTATGTTTATTCTTTGCAGATATTTTCCCAGACATCCTTACTAATTTGTAATTTCAGCTCCCTTTCCCACTTTTGTTTAATGTAGAGGGTCTTTTCTTGTTCCATATAGTTATCATGCTATATACAGTAGATTAGATATGTGTTTATGTGTGCTCTTGCTCTTGAATCTATTGCAAACATTATTCAATAAGGGAGTCAGCATTCTTAAGGCTGTTACAAATTGAATGCATGAACAGAAAACTTGTTTAGAATTTATCCTACTTGGTAGGATAAATTCCTCTGATGTTTTAATTTCTTTGATTTTAATTCATTATGTTCACTTTAGTTTAGTTTGCTAGTTTTAGGGGTATAAAATCTTTTAGGTGAGTAGTACTTGACAACACTGATACATCCCTAAGGAGACCATCTGTACCAGGGTCTCCTGCTGTGCTTTATCCTCAGTCATCTACACTGTCCAGACAGTCAGTGCACTGACTATCTGGACAAGCCAGCAAGTAGTGCCTGAGATGGGGAAGTTCCTACTCTCCTTGTTGCTCAGATAACTGTGGAACTTTATATATTATGCGTAGGTGCATTCCCTGCCAAATAAAGTGAGAGATAAGGTGATCTAAAATTTGTTGGCGGTACGAGAAGCAAAGTTTTAAAATGCAATCGCAGCTTAGGCAGCGCATTCATCTTAATACTCTCCATGCTACATTTGAGATTAAGGGTAGCAGAGGCCCGCTCTTAAGATCAGAAGCTACTTTATCAGTTAATTTATGCAACTTATCTAAGTCTTGTGGTGTAGTGGTGCCCAGGTATGTTGTATGTTCTTCAGACCATTTAGTGTGTTTAGTGTGTCTTAAGAGCCAGCGCTTTTATTAACATTGATTGTACTTCCTAAAAGGTTTCTAAATTCAGCAAAGCAATCCATCAATCACAGGATTGGATTTAGAGCATCTGATATATATATATATATATATATATATATATATATATATATATATATATATATTAAAATGCATTCCATGTATGGAGAAATTTTATGGATGTCATTATCAGTTTCTATCCCTTTCACAAATATATCATCTTGTATCACCTGTACCAATGCTTCAATGATTAGAGCAAAAAGGAGCTGCCCTTCACCTACACCCAAAGATGGAGACATATGCCCACTGACTCTGACCATACTTTGAGGGGCAGAGTACAGCAGCTGCTTCCATCTGGTGGAGTTTGGGCCATATCCAAATGTATCTAATGTCTTAAATAGAAACAGCCACGATGCACGGTCATATGCTTTTTTTAAGCACCAACCACTAATGTGATGCAGAGAGTAATTGCTACTGTGATCCATAACATGAAGCAGTCTTCGCTTGTTATCTGGCAGATGGCGACCAACTATGAAACATTTGCTTCCAAGTTCTCATTTCAGTTGAAGATCGTGGGCAGGCAGAAAAGTTATGTGAAGGGCATTTTCACTCATTTTTGAGACTTAACAATTCAAACTACATTACAATGAGAATAGCAGATATTTGCAGTCTAAATCTACTGTAAGCCCATTCAGTACCATTATGTAATTGTACTGTGCAAAGTAAACCAGTGTGCAATTAGATAGTCTTTTTAATTTGCTCTGATAATTTCTTCAATATCTGTTTTAGCCTACAGTTCTTCTTCTTAAAATACTTGGGGCTCTTTTCTCTCTCCTGCTCTTGTTGTCAGTCTCCCACTGTCAGTAACTATGTTGCTCAGAAAGAGACATAAAAATGGAAGAAGGAAAGTGTCAGAACAAACACGAAGGATGGGTGAGAGAGCAGAGGAGAGAGGGACAGGCTGACAGTTTTAAAGCTTGTTGGCACTCAGCAGTAGGTAGAGCCAATGTATTTAGGTCTTGACCTCGGTATATACTCGTCACTGAGAAGACAAGTGCTGCAGGGCAGCCTGGGATAAACTACAGAGAGGAGAGAAATTATCACTGTAGCTGCACCTTCCCTCTGCTCAATACATAGCTTGGTTGTCTCAGGACTTAAAAATCAATCTTTTACATCTCTTGGCTTTGTTTTCATATCCTTATTCAGTGCTGTGATATTAATAGGTACTCTCCAGCATATATATGTAGCTATGGCATTATATACATCATGATAGCTGTTAAATTTCATATATTTCTACATGTTTGTGGGAATCAAACTAAATCTTTTGGACACTGAAAGTGTAACTGGCCAGACTGACATAGGTGTTTTAACTTATTCTGAATAAACCTTTGTTCAGGTCTTATTTGGGCAGACTTATATTGGAAAATGTGTGGTCACTAAACTCACAATTAGAAGTAGAGAAAAAGAGAAGGGTAGAATGGTAAAGTTGTAAGATGTCACACCTTAACAGGTGCAAATTGAGAGAAATGTCCATCAAACAGTGCCAGTCAAACCTCGGAGCTGTGAAAATCAATGTCAAAAACATGATGTAAGTATTTTGTTTCATGTATTAATGAAGAAACATAACAGTATTGTTATTGCTCCACACAGATCTGATGTCCTCAGGGAACGTTTAAGTCACACACTTCATGCACGTCATGATTTATTTGTCTGGTTCCAGTGTTTTTTTTGCAATTTGTTTGCAATAGTGTATTATTTTGTATTTTCTGCCATTTCTATGCAGTTTTTTTTAATTCACGAGCTGAAAATATGCATAAATCTAGTCTCATATGTAAACATGTTGTACATTTCTTGTTAGCAAAAACAAAATAACTGGCCACCCTAGAATTAAGTTTTTATGATGATAAAAATATTTGTAATATTGTTTGTCTGTTTGAGGCATCATATTCAGTGGTATAGCAGCTGTGCTCTACCATAAGTTTGTAAATGATTAATGTCTTGAGAGAAACTAAAGAACAATGCAAAGAATTAATAGGATATGCACAGAGCATTAAAATTTTACTTCAGCTGCTACTGACAGATGTTTTGTGGCTGCAGTCAGGGAGGAAGTCATTTGAGTGGTCCACACTGATCAGTTGTATCCTTTTCAGTCTGACCCGTATAGAAAGATAACCACAGGTCAAGTGTCGCACTCCTTGCTTGAGAATGTGGGCTCAGTGTTCTTCATCATTCTCGCATCCTCCTTCCTTCCCTCGTCTGTGACTGCTCGCTGTGTGGTGAGTAATAAACTCTGAATCCTCTCCCTTCCCCCGCAATGAGAACGCTCTCCAAAATATCGGCACAAACAAGCTGCGGGGTCAGTCGGCAGTCAAGGACTCTCCCTCTGTCTTTCTCTATAAGTGCCTTCTGCCGATCTCGTCCTTCGCTCTCTCACAAAGCACTTCACTAGTGTCTGTGTGTGTGCATGTGTTTGTGCAATGTGTGTGTGTGTGTGTGGGGGGGGGGGGGGGGTACTTTTGAGGAGAAATGATTGCGGGTGGCTTTGAGCTCGGCGATCCAAAGCTGCACTTTCTCTGAGGTGTCCCTCCATGACTGAAACTCATCTTGGGGACTCATCATCCAACCCGGGGGTGTGTGTGTATGAGTGTGTGTGTCTGTCTGTGGTGTGAGAGATGATGAAGGCAGGTTTGAGACAGATGATCCAAACCCTCGCTCTCTGTATTCTGTGTGTGTTTGTGTCTGCATGGGTGTACACTGTGAGTTGTGTATGTGTTTGTGTGTGCTCGATGGAGGGGGATAGAGTATTCCCTCTATTGCACTCAGCATGATGATGTTGAGGGAAGTGCTTGGCTGTGAAGACTTGTCTGAGAGAGTGTTGCTTATCTTCCATTAGACACATTACTGCCAACGCTGCCATCAAAGTGGAGAGACACACACATCACAGACTCTCAGATTTAGAGAGAGACACACACAAGCTTCTCCTGGGGAGGCACTTGGCAGGATTCATCTGTTGGCAGTCTCACTGAGGGAGGAAAGAGGAGGAAGAAGAGGAGAACGTGATGTATCCATGGTCCAGGATCAGTCATTTGCAGCCTGAAAGAACTCCTCAGCCTCCAGCCGGCTGCCACATAATTTAGTGAAGTATCATTGTTCCCTGGAGAGTGTCTCTGATTTGTTATACTTTTTTTCCAGACTATGCAACTGCTTAGTTGTACGGTGATTGTTCCTTTTTTCCTGCTCACCTTCATTGCAGTTTGGAGATCATCTACGTTTATTTGACTCATATTGAACAAATAGAACTGTATTTAGTCTGCTGCAGCATGAATTCTGGTAGTGTATGGCAGTGTGATGGCACACAGCGTCTCATCCCCCCACAGGGATTCTGAGAAATGTAAATTAATCATGAACAAAAAGCAAAATGAAAAGCCAAAATCGCATATTTGCCCCATTTTGAAAGAATCAAGGACACGCTGCAAAAAGCTGTTTTAGTGCTTTTAATCTCATTTAACGCAACAGTGCAATTACAGGGCTCCATTGTCAGTTCATTGCCGGGAATTTACAATCCACACACTGCTGAGACCTATGAAAATAATCATTGTGCACATAGTGAAATACACATATCATACATTACCACATAAGATCCAGATTACTAGCACCACTGATGGCCCAACAATGCTGCATATCACGTTCTCTGTTATTTTAACAAACATGTACATGCACATTCTGGCAGGAGGCCTTTGGCTGAGCTCCAGAACAAGCAATAAAAAAATATTCAACCACTAATTTAAAGAATGGGCTATTATTTTCAGTGTGTTGGTATAGTTTGCTACAAGGAAAGTGTCTCATGGACTGCCAATCTCACTTATACAATTACTCACTTAGACAGTTACTCTGATCAATTGAGCAGCACTACACTCAATATGTTTTGCATCTTTAGATCACCTGTTAGTTTTTGCATATAGTTTGAAAAATTATACTTTACTCTGGATATAGATTGAACTTCTATTTCTGAACTACTGGTCCTGTATCACTGTTCACTGTTTTCTACACCCACCCTCTTTCCTAACCTACTGATTCCTCACCATGGCAACAGTCTCCCATGGACCTCTTCTGTTCTATATGCCCTGATGTTATGGTCTTGTGTCAGTCCCTTGGAATCAACTCATCACATTATGAGCAGGCAGCATCCCACATGGGTGAGGCAGACTGAAGATTGTTTTCATGTGCTTGCTTCCTTACACATCTTTCATGTGTCTGATATTGAAGCATTTACGCATTTCTCATTTACATTTTGAGAAGAAGCTCTGTTTCAAGAAAAGCATCAACAGGTTACATTATCAATTAAACTCACTGTCCGTCATGCCTTCAATTTGTAAGGAGCTCTGTTTTTTTTCTCCCCTGAACCTCTGTAACCCTGTCTGGCACACCACTGAGCCCAGTTGATCTCCATTTGATTTAATAGTTCAGCCATACAAACATTGCAGGGTTTTAATATTTCTCTAAATATAAGAACCATGTAGCTGTAATGTGTGCGTAGCTTTTTCATTCAGGGTCAGATTTTTCTTTATCTAAGTTTACAGCAATGACATTTTAGGACAGAATATATGGACAGGTTATGGTATGGTATCCATTGCAACTGACTTGTTGCAATGGATACCTGGCCAAATCACGTCACTGTGGAGAGCCTCTTTCCTACGCAGTGGGTGTGTATGTATATGGACACAGACATGGTGTGTGTATTTGTGCCTGTGAATGACTTGACATCCTAGAGGTGGTTCCCGCAGCTACCCAAATTCGAGCGAAATTAACTAGCATGTGTGTGTAGCCGTTCATACTATTGTTTGGAGTTAACACACACATACAGACAGACAACCACACTATGCTTGAATCCAATCATGCGCTTTCCCTCTTTTCCCTCTTTTAGTGGGCTGCCAGTGATTCACATATTCTGTCTTTCATGTCCAAGTAATTGGCTCTTGGCCATCTTTGAAACCCTGCATGGTATTTACAAAGGACTGCTGAGTTGAACAGCCTGATACCTGTGGGCAGTGTAGAATGAAACCTGTAAACACACGCGCGCTGTACACACACACTGATACCCTTACACTCAGCTTGGTGTGGAAGAACCGCATAAGAGTAAATGGTCCTTCCTCAGTGTGGTTCGTAACGGTTGGCTGCACTGCAGCTGTAGCTCAGATAGAAACTGAATCCCATGGGTTAGACTTAGTTATGTTTAATGAGTGTCCTTCACATTTTATTGTCAGGATCACTCATTATCACGGTTGCAAGCAATATATTTCCATTTTACTCAAATATTCAATTAACCTGTCAAATATGTCCCATTTTTTCTTTTTTAAATGGTGAAAAAATGCTTATTGCAGTTCCCCAGAGACAAATGTGATGGTCTCAGATTGCTCCTTTTGTCGGACTAACTGTCCAAAACCAAAGATATTCAATATAAAAAGTAGAGAAAGGCACTCATTTCTTGATCACTTTAGTATAAATTGCTAATTTTTCTGATGAAAAATCTATCTAAAAACCATAAACGCTAAAGTCAAAAAAGTGTTTGCATCTTTAAAATTTTATTGTAAAATTCTGGTGCAAACCTATGTATTAAATTTGGACAAGAGTTAATGGAATTGTGTGACTTTTTTTGACATGTCAGGATGTGGTTAGCCTAGCTAAAGACTAGCACTATATAGTAAGTAAATAAAATAAAAATAAAAACATATTTTACCAAAAGAATTATTTCAAGGAATAATCCTCTGTATGTTAATATGACATTTAGCTGAAGCCAATTTAGGAATAAGGTAGAAATTTTCCATGCAAGGCTTTTGCAGGACAGTGACAGCTGGTTATATGGAGATTGGGCAGCAAAGCAGCTAAATGCTAGAGGGAGCCCCAGATGTTTCATAGCTGAGGCATGCTGAGGCCCCATCCATGACAGAGAGCCTGGAGATGAGGCTGTTCATAGCTGTGCTTAAGCATCCCCCAGGTGGGTTTCTGTCTGCATTTGGCTCAGAGGAACTGTTTGGCCAGAGAGGATGCAGCTCAGTATTGGCGCTACACAGTGCTAAACATGACATGGTACCAGTGATGACAGCATCCTGCACATCCAGTCAAATTGCTACTGGAGGGATACTTTAACCATGAAACCACTCAGTGCTGAAGCTGAACTCGAGACAAGGGATTAGTAATGAGAATATGTTGCATATCAAATCACCTTTTGACTGGGATGCCTGCTTTACCCTGCAGTACATTTACACACAGGATTCTTGGCTTTGCTGGTTTTTACTGCAGTGTGGGTACAGTGGCCATTTTGAGAATGTGTTTTCAGTAAAGTTCAGGATCTCAAAATGGTGAAGGTGAGAACCAACATGCATGAAACGACTGGATTTAGCAAAAAAAATAAAAATGGCGTTTCATCATAGGCCACATAATGAAATTTATCCCAGTGCTTTACTGGCAACATCCACCACCAGTCCCTGTTGCTTCTGTATGCATTGCACATCACTACAATATAGATATTGTATTGACTTCTAATGGCCCATAACGTAATTGCATCATCCTTCATTCCACATCATTGTACCACTTGGGTGATATTGTGATGGAATATACATTAAATGATGCACACACATCTGTTACTTCTGCTATTGTGTGAAGCTGGTTTAATGATGGGCCCAAATGAAACGTTCACTATATACACTACGTCAGCTCAGCTGACACACAAAAGTGGCTCATCAGTGGTGGGCACGTTAAAAACTCATGTCTGTGTAGAGGCTGTGTTGGCCCAGGTATCAAGGAAGCAAATCAGTTTGTAGAAACATGACCATATCTTTCTTTGGGCATAAGAGCTGTAGCATTTTCACCAAGCAGCACCATTGCTTAAACACTGCACAAACTATGGATTGATCATTACATCTTTGCATCAGATCCAGATATTTCAGAAATCTAAAGACATGTGCAAACCTATTGACTATATCAAAGGATAATCCTGGTTTCATTAACCAATGGCTAAAACTACGGGAACAGGAAACAGGAAATAGCCTTTAATGTGTCAAATGTTAAAGTGACAAGATGCAGATGGGGTTTGTGCTCTGTAGATGTGCCTTGTATATGTTAACTAAAATCATTGTAGTTCATTCATGAAGACCATGAGTTGAAAGCACCAGAACAAGTGGGTAGATGGGGATTGGGTTGAGACTGATTTAACAGAAGCTTCGTGGGTCCAAAATTAACTGTTAAGAGAAAAACTGTATCTGTTGCTTGGAAGCAGGATGACATCAGTTCCTAACTCTGATTTGCTGAAGCTCAATCAGAGAAGACTTGATCACCTCTGATGAAACAGGCCAGGCCATTTCAGATGAGATTTTCCTCAATTACCAGCTAATGCCCTTTACTATTATCATTATTATTATTACAGCCTATTCCAACTGCTGAGCCTGAAATACTTCTACAGGTGTTAGTTTCCTCTAAAGTCCAAAGTGGACAGAATCAAAGTAAGTTTTCTACTGGAAACTTTAAGCTGATATGGAGACGGGGCCCATATTGCCCACGTCAAAATGCTTAGATGCTGATTACATGCTTTGTTGCATGTCTCATTAGATTTAGATTAGATTTGAAAATGTAATTCTTTCAAGTAGATTAAATGTTATTGTACTTGTAACAGTGATAAGCGCTGATGTCTCGCTGTTGTCCTGAGCTGTATGATATGTCAAGCTCATTAGCTCAACCAAATTGTAGTTTCAGAAAGACAAACACAGCCATGCTGCAAATGAAATCTCCAAATCCAAATGAAGCTTAGCGTCGCCTCTGCAAATAGATTACAACTGAGGAGTCATATTCCCAACGTCGGCTGTGATTAGCGCCGCAAAGATGCTGTTCTTTCTGTGTTTAGAGAGAGTTGTTCCGGTGTGAAATGCTCAGCGTCTCCGAGGAGGCTTGATGTGTCGTGTCCCTATTAGATGTGACACTTTTCTCGCCTGTTATTCTTTTTTAATCTGCCGTGTCAAAGTCACGCTCTCCTTCTGTTATTTTGTCTTCTCCTCTGTCTTTTTGGCTCTGTCTCACTTCTCTCTCGCCCCCCCCCTCCTCCTGTCTCCCTCCCTCTCCTCTCTTTCTACACCTGTTAATGTGGCAGAAGTGTCACTGATGTGGCAGCCACCAGGAAGATGAAAAGATCCGATGCAGACAGGGCAGGCACTTGCCTATTGCAGGCAAAGACTTTTTTCCACCACTGATTAATCGAATGTGATTTACTTAAAAATTCAAAAAAGTAGGCCAGGTGCCTGTTAGGCCAGGTGCCTTTTTCCCCCTTAGCTCCTTTTGCTGCTGTCTGGATTCCTGAGGTGTTTTTCGTTAGATTTTTTATTCTTAATGTAATGAGCTGCACTGAGCTGAGACTGTACAGTTATTTGAAACTGATCCTCCCTCTCTCGTTTGTGCAACTAGTTCATCACAAGCACAATGTATTTGATATTTATACTGAATCAAAATCCTAACAGTTCAGGGTATGAATCTGTGCTTCAGCTTTGTTCAGTTCAGGATGTTGAATAAATTCAGTTATGCTTTGTTGCTTTTGCTCACTAAGCACCAATAAATTACAGCCCTGCCAGACGCCTAACAAGCCCCAGTGTTGCATTCACAGCCACTCTGCAGACAGTCATTGTCCTCTGCCTAACCACTGCTGTATATCCACCATGATTTTTTTTAATTAGACCCCGAGACGCAAAGAGCCAGCAAGCTTTCTTTTTCTTCGACTAAAACTGCTTTCAGATGAAGAAAAAGACCAACAGTTCAGTCCCAAATGAAGTGTACATGTGACGGTTATCAGACTACTCTAATAAGGGAATGTTCAGACACGTAAAAAATTGCCCACTCACATTCCTGGTAGAGATTTTTGTATGGTGTATTCCTGCTGTTACCATGGCAAAATGGCAAAATTGTTCCTGTGACATCTTATCAGACAAGTAAAATCTTGTTTAATAATTTGTCTTCTTTCATAATTTTACAAATGGCTGAGCAGTGTTTAGGCATCTGTTAACCTTCAAACTCATGAATGACTCACAGGTAGATCTTTCAGACTTTGTTTCAGGCACTAGTCATTGGTGAAATGATAAAATATGATCAATGAAGAGTTGAAGATTTGAGCAACAGATCCATTAAATCCATGCGAGTGGAAATTTAAGAGTCAGCTGCACTATGCTGCCAACTTCTGTGTTGGGACTGTACAGCTCTAGTAAATGAAAACAAAGGCCACAGGTTATCAGTAACTGATCACTGTTCACTCTTTTGGTCACCCTTTTCACAGGAATTTTGATGTTGGTTCTTCAGAGTGTTGCTACATTTAAAAAAAGAAAGAGCAGGCTAAACTCTTTTGTACCAATAGCCTTTTAAAGTCTGAACATCAGTATAAAAACAGACTTGCGAACATGCACCTCATCTTTTGGTTCTTTATTAGTGTGTCTGTATTTGGTCTGATCTGCTGCTGTTTTTTATTATATATTTAATTATAATTTTTTAGTTATTACAACAGTACATGTGCTTGCACACATTTGACTGTTGGATGACACTGCATTGTGTTGTGGCAAAAGTTTGGCACAACTTACATTGCTGGACAATGCTGTGTTGTTGCCAGAGAGCCTACACTGTTCCAGTGTAGTGCTGATGTCTGTCTGAGGCCGACCTCACTGACTGACCTGACTGACTGGGACTCACTGGAAAACCAAAAAACAAGACAAAGACAAATCTAGCAATTCTGTAGTCAGACATTGCTTACATTTCCTTGAAAACAGTAGCCAGTGACTCCAGCCAAGTGATAAAAAGTACCTTTTGCAGTACTGAATTACAGAAAAACTTAACAGATTGGCCACATCTAAAGTGATGCTTGAGATGGGTCCATCATTGGATTTTTTTCCACCATGACCTTATTTATATGAAAAGATAGGATACTGTTTCCTGTTTTCTAAATGGATTTTTTCCTTTTTCATTTATGATTGAAATGCAACTCTGGAGCCCACTTTGTGGTGGCTTGCAGCTATAATTTCTTTTTCTTTTCAAATGACATTTCCTAAAAGTCACTGCATTGCTCCAAAATACAAATGACATTTCTTATTTATTGGAGTCTATAATGTGGACAAGGAGACAAAGACGAGACCGGGGGGGCATTTAGCAAAGGCTTGATTTGAAACCATTGTATGAAGAGCACATAGTGCAGAACTTAATGAGTCAAAATTATTCTTAACTTATGTTTGGGCAACAGCAATGGGCTTATGTCGAAGATCCAGTCTTTCCAGACACCTCACAGATAAAACATCAGAATGCTAAATCACTTTCACGATCAAACAAGCTGGTTCAAATGTAAAAAAGTGTTTAACCACTACCAGTGGTCAAATTGTATGTTGATTTACATGTTGTAAATAAGGAGCAATTGAAACACAAGTGTGCAAAGTTGGAACACTACTGTGATGATTAGGTGATACATTTTTGTCTCAGGTTTATATATTTTCAGTATATTCATTTAAAAAAGTACCAGATCTGTTTCAAATCAGAGAAACACAAAACAAGTTCAGTTTTAGTGGTTCTGTGTGTGTGTGCGCGTGTGTGTACATGAATGAGAAAAAACAGACAACAGAACCTACAAGTGTATAGAAATGTCTCTACCAAAGATCAAACCATATCAACAGTGTTGATGACAGAGGTGTGATATATAAAACTCCTGTTTTGTTTTGTTTTGCATACAGTAAACCCTTGCATCCTTATATGCAGACTCTCATAGCCACTATTTTTACACTATTTACATGGCAAATAAAAATAAATATTCCATGAATATAACTCTTTGTGCATATGCATGCATACAGTAAAACCCAGAATACTCCTAAAATCCAAATAACATTGGCACACCCCACGTCTTAATTGGAATATGATAAATTCGGAATAAGGCCAAATCCAGAAAGAATATGTTGTTTTTCTGACCTGTGTCACATTCTGAATTTTCTCATATTTGGAATATGGCTGGAATATGAATGTACTGCTGGCCTGTTCTGTTTCCTCTCCTCCCTCCATCTTGAGTGTAACGTTCCCTCGATGCTCTCTGTGTCTCTGTGTTTGATTACATTCATTCTGTGATGAAGCTAAGCGGCAGTCTGTCCTGTAATCTCTGTCATTCATCAATGTCAGCGTTAATAGAGGCAGAGAGGAAAAGGAGTGTAAGGGAGGCCTTTTGGTAAACCTCCTGTGACTGCCTATACATCTGGCGTGTGTGCTTGCAGATCTATCCTCCTTTGACTATATGCCTACTCTCAACAAGCCCATTTTATGTGTATGCAGCAATACACACTTCAGTTTAGTGGGTACTGGAAAGCTAGTGTAAGGGAGTGTTCCTCTGTGTGGAAAGGTATGCGTACGTATATCCAACAGGCCAGTTCACTCGTTTATCTGTACTGTCAGCACGCCCCATGAGAGCCTCGCTCGCACAACAGTAACCTGCAGGGATGAGGAGGAGGACGGGGAACAGTGAGAGAGAAAAGCATTTAAAAAAGGAGGAGGAGGAGGAGGGGAAGACAGAGGCATGATTTGGGTGGAAGGGAATTTCACCACTCCCTGCCAGACAGGGAGACTTGGTTCCAGTTGTCCTTTCTACCAACGAGCCCCCTACCCCCCCACTCCCTGTTGCTGTCTGTATGCCTCCAGCATGGACACAAAGGCTTTCTCAGCTCTGGCTTTTAACAGTGTGAAGATAATTGGAGCCTCTTTTGGCTTCTTGAAACAGCTCCAGAAAAGAATGCGCTTTCAGTCAAACGGAGCATCAATCATTCTCCATGTCAGAGGAAGACGTCCATGAACTAATGTCCAATTCATCACCTTTTGCATCCATACATGTCTCCTCTACCAGAACTCAAAAGTACATGTACTGCCCAACCTTTTTTAGCCTTTTTTATCAGAATTATAATCATCTTTTTCAGCCAACTCTGTTCTTTTACCTGCCTCTGCATGATGTTGGGGTAAAAAGAAATTATTATTATTCTCAAATAAACAAATCAATACTACATAAAACCTCAAGCATTTTCAAATCATTTGAATTTACATTTATACTACAATGAACACTGTGCTTTACTTTTGATTGAACTTGATTCAAGAACATATCCATATACATATTCAGATGCACTGTAAACACATACACTGAATAAATGATTGTTTTTTTTGGTGCAGGGGTGATGCAATACATTTTTTATCCTGATTAATGTTTGCTGGTTTTCTAGCACTCCATCTGGTGCCAACCACTTCCGCACATCAAGGCATGGCAGACAGTATGCACCCTGAGAGGCGTCGCCCAGGGCAAAAAAGCCCAAAAGCTTGAACAGAAAAGTGCTGGCTGCACCACTTACTGCTGCATTATTAAGTTTATTGCTCTGGTTGCATAGTGATAGCTGAAGGCAAATTGGATGAGCACGTCAACATTTTGATAACCTCCTCTTTTCTATCAGCATAAGAGATTTTAATAAGAAAAAAAATCTGAAATAATACACGTCGGAGCAACACAATGGAACTTTGAAAAATGAGCAGGACTTTTCTTAACCATCCCCAGTGAAAATTAAACTGTTAAATTGTTAAGAATACAAAAAATTTCACTCCGGTACCCCAGTCAGTTGGCCTCATGCAAGAATATTTTACTGCACAAACTCGTTTCAGCCCAATGAAGTAAATGAAACCTGATGGTGTTCATCAGGTTTACTTTACTTTACTAAACCACCACCAGCAAGTCTTCATGAGGAGGTGTACATTTGTGAGATTTGATCCTGAATGTTAGAATAAAAGCTTTATGGACAGCTCATGTGGCAGGCTGAAGCATATTCCCTGCTGCCACTTCTAGGTGGAGTCAGTCGATGCTGGTGTCCCACATCAGGTCCTCAGAGATTGTAAATTGTCCCAGAAACCTGTTTGTTTCCGCAGCTGACATGGTGCTGTTTACGTTGGTTATTCCACAAAACGGCCTTTGCCACCAGCCTCAGCTGTACTCCATATTTACCTTGAAAGAAGTAGTTTATTTGCATTCAAGTATTCATTCATCACATCAAGAATTTATCATCCACTAAATCAATTTTTACTTAATCTAATAAACGCTATGGTTGTCATGTTTAATTGTTTAGATGCAATGTGATGTTAGCTCAGTCTGTGGAAAACCAATTTAAGAAGAATCATTCTCTCAGTATTATGTGTTATATTAATGAAGCTCCTATTTCTTTTGGGCTTGTTTGCATTGTTATTTTTTCTGGCACTGTCCTACTCACCTGTCTGTGTGGCTGTCTTTTCATGGGAGCAGAAGACAGACGAAGCAATGAAGGATGGTACCACTGTGCACTGTGTGTAGCTGTTGTGGGTTTTTCTTATTTATTTGTTTTGCATATTACTGTAGGAAACCAGCAGAGATTGGCATAATCATGTCTTTAACAAGTGTGGCAAATCCCCTGTGGGATTTACAGTGTAAATCAACATGTATCAATCTCCCATAAGCAAAAATCAGTGTCTGTTTACTTGTAGAGCTGCTGTATGTAGGTGCATATTCTGACACTTTGCTTTTAAAAAACACATGCAACCTACACTGGAAGCTAATGGCCTAATTTCACCTTTTTGACAGAGGGTTGTGTTTGTTGTGAAGAAATACAGTATGAAGTGTTAATGTCTTGGTAATGTAGGTACTTTTTGTGAATTAGTCTTTAAAGTTTCTGGGGGAGAAGTGATTGATAAATAACACTTTATACAAACCATGCTGTATCAACTATCTTTTAAACCATCGTTCCTCCACCCCTGAACATGCCCCTCTGCTGTTCTCAGTTGGGCCCAGCAGGGAAAGCTTACCTTTAGTAGTAAAGCAGGGGCTCTGGGTTTTCTTCTGTGCAGCTGTCGACTCCTATCTATCTGCTTGAGTCAGTGCTGGAAAGGAGACTCCAGGGTGCATTAGAGAGGGTAGGGAGATTAGATACTGAGTGCTGATATCTCCCGTCCCTCTTCTGCTACGACTCCTCTCTGCCGCTGCTGCCTGGCCCAGGAGAATAGGCTGGTAGAGGCAGCTTTTAAAGAGGCAGGGGAAGAAAGATGCTCACTGTTATGATTTCTGCAGGCCAGTTTCTTTCATTCTGCCTTTTCTTCCCTCTGACTTCATCATCTCCTCTTTCCTCCTCTGTCCTATTTCTTGTTTGAACCCTTCCATGGCTGCACTGTAGAGTAAAATAAGGATACTGTCAGAACACCAAATGAAAAGAATGTTAGAAGCTTATCTGAGTACTGGGTATTTTGTTGCTGTATTGTTGTAAACATGACTGTACCTCTGCATTTTGCACATCTGTTTTCTGTGTCTGCTGGGAGCTGCTATATATTCACCTCAGAGATCATCTCAGGATGAGCTATACACCCCTTCAAGTCAACTGACTGGTTGTTTGAATGAGGTGTTTTAATTGTTGTGTGCTAGCACACTGTAAGAAAATTGAGCCATAAGATAATCTCAAATCGATCTTTCTTCAACCAACCAGTGTCTCCTGTCTTTAGATGCAGCTGAAAGCTCCACAAAAGCTAGTAGGTGAAAAATTTAGCAAAATTATTTTTGTCACGTATTTAAAATTGGGGCTCTGACTGGGTTTCACAGTAAAGAAAGATACAAGATGGTGTAAAGCTCAACATAACAGAATCATTCAGTATGAATAACTGAATGGCTGTCCACTTCCTGCTATCCTTGGTATGTTTTACTAAGTTAGAGGCTCAGTATGCAAGTAGTGTGCCTTTTATACACCCTCATGAACACTAAGGTCTGCTCATAAACATGATGGCATTTTCACATGGCTTTTTAAACCTTCTTATCATCCATCACTGTTTTATGGCTAGTTAGCTCAGCTCCTGCTGTACTGGCCGCACACACCCTGCAGGGCATTTTCATTGAGGTTTGTAAAAATCATTACACACCTCACCATGAACAGTCCTTTTCAATAACATCTAAAAGCCAAATTCCTGTTGTTACCCAGTGTGAATACTGACATGTTGTATTATTGAAGTTGTGCTTTTCAGAATGAAGCAGAAACAGCAAGAGATTCATGATGATTGATTATAGATGGCAGACGACGGGTATAAGTTCACCATACAGTGGCACATAGAAACAGGTAAATTTTTCAGAACAGATTTATTCTGTATTTACATAGGAAGTTCCCTTGATCCCCTTAAATTTGTTGCTCAAACTGCTTAGATTATCTTCACCATTTGTAAAACCATGTTAAGTACATGACAAATAGCGGGATGGGTAGGATTAAAGGCGTTACATGTAAGATTTCTCTACCGCCGACCGTGATTTCATGCTGGTAGTGGCTGTTGGTGATGGTTGCTTGCCAAGAGTTTTAGCCATCATTCCTTTTACAAGACAAAAGCTTATAATATGCTCTCTGAGCAGCACTGCTTCTTCAGGGCAGAGGGGACGCTACATTGACTGATAGGAAAGAGACTGACTCGGGATAGCTGTTCGCATGCTAATATTAGCATGGTAGGCTGTGAAACAATAGCAAAACTTACATTAAAGTTACTATATACTAACTGTATTTCCACAAGTGTTAAAATGCTATGAAGTTGGCTTTGGAGGAAAAAAAACCTGTCTTCATTTTGGAAAAGTATGCATTTTGGGGTTTTTTAAAAATGTTTTGAAACGGCATCTCTCAGTTCCCCTACCCCCAAACTATTTGACATTCATTATGCCATGAAAACACATTATTTCATTCTGTTGTTTGAGTTTCTGAAGAAAAGTTGTGACTTATGAATAGGCAACAGGCACAACAAATTTCCAACTGTGCTGTTATGCAGTGAATCCATTTGTGCTTTCTTGTTAGAGAATCCTCAAAAAACCCCAAACGTGTTCCTAAGAGACAAAACAATCTCAGGGATTCTGCTTGCTCAGGCTGGTTTGTCTCTGGGTTTGCTTGGGCTTAAGGCTCCCGGCAGGTTCTCTGTGTAACTGATGGCAGCTGTTTACCACAGAACTGTGTAGAGGCTCATTATTAGAGCGTGAAGCTTGTTATGAGGCCGTGTGAGAGACTTGTTAGTAGCTAATTATTTCTGAGGAGCTGCCTGGCAAGTCTGGATGGAAGTGTGTAGAAAGAGCAGAGAGGAGCAGAGACATACAGTACGGCAGGAAGAAGATAGACATGGGTCAGATGTGTCAAAAATTTTTACTGTATGTTTACCTGTCTGAAGTTCCAGCTTGGTGGGGTTCATTCTGGTTAGATTTCAGTTTGTGGCCGTGTAGGTATAACATCTGAGTTTTTTCTTCTTATTACACAAAGAATTTAACACAGAAATATAACTTGCCACTCACAAACAATTAATTAATGTTATAATGGATCACAGTAAGACATCACAATCCAAAAGTGTTGTGACCCACTGGTTCCCATTAATTTTTGGAGGATTTTATATGTTTTGTACTATTGGATCTCCAGCCTGAGCACACAGTCCTACATCTTCCACAGCATCAGCAGGCGGGTTGGAGACTTCATGGTCATCTGCTTGCTTTCTGCTTGCAGTATTATTAATAAAAAAAAAGTCTGACCTTTGGCAATGTTTCACAAATGATTTTATACTTTTTATTTTTTCCCATTTCTGAGCACCACTGTGTGAATGTGAAAGCTTCATCTTTTATCTTCTATTGATCACTGTGGAGAAAGCCTGGGCACAGTGCTACGGCTTTTTACAATTTACAAAATGCTGATATATATTTTGTTCTACACTACATTTCGCTGATCATAGCTGTGCACAGGAAACCTCTGTGGCTTCCCTGACCCAGTACGTCATAGTTCACATGCAAATAGTTCAAGTATTATAATTTATAATATTGTAATGTGTTGGGGGTAGGTGGGTGGGCTGAGTTTCCCAGAATGCTCTGGGGAGCTTGTCGCAGTCAGCAGCCTCATGTCTGGTGAGGACCCTGGTCGGTCCGAGGCCTGGGGCTTGGCAAGCCTGTGCATTAAAGCTGCGTTGTTGTTATTCTGAACCTTCTGCACCCATTATGTTTTTGTGAGGAAGTAATCGCTGAGTGAAGATGTGGTAATAATTTGTTGCACAGAGGTGGCACCTTTATTGTGTTGAATTACAGACTCGTCCTTGGTGTTCTGGCTGAACCCGTCTGTTCAGGAACCCATGTTCTCCCTTTAACCTTTTTCATTTGATTAAGAGGGAAAACAGACCTGACCTGACTTGCGCTGTGGGGAGGCAGGCTGGCAGCTGGGATTTGGGCCAAAACAGCAGGAAACTGAGCTCAAGTGGAGGAGCTGGCAAAGCCAAGGGTGGTGAAGGTCCACGCACGCACACACACACACACACACACAGACCCCCCCCCATACACACCTACCCACATTTGCAAGTACATGTCCTTGTGACTTTATAAATGGACGTGCAGAACTGTACACATACAGAAAATATGAATATAAACTTATATCCAAACATTATCATATTGCAGACACAAGCATATACACACATACACTGCAAACAAATACATATATGTTAAATACAACACATACAGACTTGATTGCCTTAAAACTAATCTTTTTTATATGAATATTGAAGGATTCTGTACAGTAATTTGAAAAATCACATATCACAAAATCACAAAAGTCACATTTCAGCAAAAACATTTTATTCAAAAAGCTTGGAACTATAACATAAACAAATGGCAGAAAGACAAAGACAAAGAAAAGAAACTAGCTTGAAAACAAAGTGAAACACCTATAGCAGCAACCTTTTTTCTCAAGAGTGAAACCAGAAACCAGAGCTAGAAGGAGATTCAACATTGTTTTATCAGGTGGCTGAAAACGTGATTATATTCCCTGCTTGATGTGTTGGTGTGTGAAATTGCTCATGCTCAGCTTCAATTTGCTGTTATTGTTGATGGCATAGTTTGTACTTAAATATTCTGTTTGGTGTCCTCAGTTAGTCCTCACAAGGAACTACTTGTGACCACTGTTCTGATTTACTTGCACAGTTTTCTTGGACAGTTGAGAATTTGTTACTTGAGATTAGAACTATTTCAAAAAGTGTTTGATGCTCCACCACTTTACACACCAGTTACCATGTACACTATATTAGTTTCTCTAATACCATCTGAAAAAGTTTTTATGGATGTGTTGATTGTCAGACCTGTAATGTAAAACCTCTTGCATCTTGCTTCTCATCTTACTGAGGTGATGTGGCGGTGTGGTGTGTCAGTATATCATGACATCACTGTTGGGAGGTGCAAAAGGTCACACTTCTTACCACACACCAATCAGATCGTGAATATACTTGAATTTTTTGATGAGGGCAGCAAAACAGAGCCATTCAGCTTTTCAGTTCAGGTGTTGAGTTACTTAACGCCACTCGTAATCGTGTTGTACTGTAGGCATTGCAAAAGTTGCTGGTGCATCAGCTGCAAACACAGCAATGTTATACTTAATTATCAGAGGGGTCAGAATATGGCAGAATGAAAGCCTGTATTACAGAAAACTCCAGTGAACACAAAGTTCCTATCTGTTAACCTTATATAAGGCCGTTCAAATGATTCAAAAGGTAAACCTTTTTATTTACTTTAAACAAGGAAAACCGACATGATGTAAGGTAACAACAGTGCTTAGAGAAACAATGTTGTAAGTATATGGCTGCATTGGTTCCTCTGCCTGACCTCTGACCTCGCTGTGAAAAAAGGGCATGAGGAAAGTTAATTCTCTTGTATATGTCTTTTTGTTCTGTCATCGTATCGGGGTTGATTCTTGTACCCTATGTTTACTTGACTTACATGACTTGAACTTTGCAAGTGCTATCAGAGACATTATAATGCTCAATCCTGATATTTAGTAAGTGGTATTTAGTATGCATAAAATTCAAGTAAAATACATCATTTTAAAATAAATGCAGCAGTGGAGAAGCCTCTTTCAACAAAGTCATAGCTGGATAAAGGTTAAAGTGAAGAGATAAGTTTTTACTTTTCTTTTAAAATATGTAGTGAGCTAACTAAGGTATAAGAAGTGTAATTGAACAATACAGCAATGTATACCCTTTTTTCTGAGAGTGTAACAGGGGATACATATGCAGTACATCAGCCTAATTACAATATGATAGCCAGTGAGTCGCACAACGCTGTTACCACTTGCTCAGCTGTTATGAAGCCATTTCAAGAAGCTGAAAAGCTCCTGAGAGACTGTATCCGCCTGCATGCACCATCAGCCATCTCGAACACTGAACAGCATTGACATTCAGAGGCTGATGCCGCTGGCTGCCCGATCATGATGGATTCAGATCAAGAGCAGAAAAGGCACAGAAAAGCTCAGTGTTGCTCGAGCCCTTATGTATAAAAAACCCTGACTATTGCAGCAGTGCGTTTTACCACTGAGAGGGGAATGCTGAGTGAGTCTGGGTGATACAGGCCCACAGGCAAAATGCATAGATGCAAATGTATGACGGGTCTCTCAATACCCTTGTTAGGCAACTGTGAAATAACATATAAGCACCAGCGAAGTGATGTTTTTAAAAAAAATTATTAAGGCATGGGAGAGAGGTGAGCAGCTAAAAAGTTTTACATGGCTGCTCTGCATGTTTTCAAAAGGCTTGAATTCACAGGCATAACAGTAGCAGTCCTCAGAAGTCCTCCATCTTTCATCCTCTGTATGATTGATCTGTTTTGAAAAAACTACAGTAAGAATAAGTAAGCATATGTTAATTTTCAACTTGTCTCCCATGATCTGGCTGCTAACCTTGTGGCAGGTAATTAAATAAAGGGTAAATTATGTGATGGCTTCCAATCAGTGATCATTATTAAGCCATCAAATGACATATGGATAAATTGTGTCTTTTATGATGCTGCTTATTGAGTAGATATTGATTGTATCAGTTTGTCATTTTTTACTATGTTGTAAACTGTAAATAAGTGTCTTCATAATTGGAGTGAAGCAGCTGTGCAGTGGTAGGATTTTGCCTTAATATTACATCTTATTCATTTTTATATCATCCAACCATGATGAAAGTTGTGTAAAAACTGTACATTTTGATTTCCACTTTAAAGATGGAAGTGTCTGAAGTCAAAAACAAGCTGGCAGACACACAGCTATATAGTAATATAGATAAGTATTATTGCTATTAACTCCTATGTCTTTGAGCATCTTTACTAGCTGGCTGCTAACTCTTTCTACCGTTAGGTGCTTGACAGGTTGTGTGCATTGGGTTTTATATGTGGAGTTTCATTCCTAAAATCTACTGGAAATAATTTCAGTGAGAGTGTTAAAACTGCATCATAAAGAATATTACCATCCATAAAACCAAGACAATGTCTTAAAGAGGCTAAAATGGTCCACAGGACTACACCATGTACTGTATATACCCTTATAAAGTACCCATAACTTTTGTGACTTTTTATTTGAAATTTTGCTCTTCAAGCATTACATAAAACCATCTCAGCCCTTTCTTTCTGAGATGTTGGCATCTCAGAAAGGCAAGCTATTATGGGGAGTAAGATGGAAGTTTAGGAAGGCTGGACTAAGACAAAGCTACAATGAAACACCATCTGCTCCTCCTTTATCACATCTGTAATTACCACATTCCATTTCTCAAAGAAATAAACGATAACACGAATCCCTGCAGGGTCTCCGCCCACAGCTATCTCCTACCTCACACATTGTCCTCTGCCTTCCTCTTCTTCTGCTGCCCCTCTCTCTTTCGCTGTCACATGCACAGTCTCCTATTAACCCCCCCTCCTTATTCTTCTGATATATTAGTCTCTCACAAAGAGACAGAGCCTCGCTCTCATAAACACCTGCTAATTAATTCAATCTCTGGTGATGATTTATTTTCTCGCTCACCGCACAAGAACGCACACAAAACACTCACTCTCGTGAGCAATCTTTTGCTCACTTCCATGTCTCCTTCCTCACTGTGGTAAGTGGGTTGATGTGAAGTCTGACTTGGCTGCTGTACTGTAGCTTCAGAGCACTGATTTGCAGCAGTTGTGTGAGAGCCTTCTACTGTTTGTTTTGGAGATAATGATAATGCTTCAGGGTGAGCAGACCTAGCTCATCGCCAACTCTAATGGCCTCAAAAATGACAATGTGCAGATTAGAGATGTCTGTTGCTAAGAGATACAGCATTAGATAGCCACTTGTTTGAAGAATCATTGTCACGCATGAATCAATGCAGTAAGTAGATTTGCAGAGGAGCGGAAGATAACCAGAAAATGTAATTTCTGTTGAAATTGCAGAGGGAAAGCTGCCTTGTGCAAAGGCTGAAGCTACGTTGCATTGCTGCCTTGAGTTTGTATCAAGACACAGTTGAAGTTGTATGATGAGAAGGTGTCTAATCAACTGATCTGAATCAGCTGTTTGCTTGCACTCAGAGGTTGCCATGGTGATGCACAGGCTGCAGTTCTATTACAGGAATGAAGGCAAGTTTATTGCTGATATTTTTTCAAATTGAGCCTCAGAAGACTTGGCCGAAGACATTTTTTAACACATATCACATTATGAAATGTTAGTGAAAAACTATTCTTTGATGTTTTTTATGTTTTTACTAAATTCTATATTTTGACATTTTTTCTCTTTCTGTGACATACTAAATTATGGCATTTTTTCGTGTTTCAACCCTATAACACCAAATGTATCATATTTGATCCATGAGCAGTGTGATTATTTTTTTCCCTGATAGACCAAATATGATACAAATTGAAACTCCTATTTGGAAAATGATATTTGATTTTTTTTGCTCTAGGAATTGTAATTTTCTGTCAATTATTTAATGGTTTGAGCTTTACAGGGTTAAATGTTTGTATGAAAACTACTTTCTTGATGTTTTCTTGCATTTTTATGATGCTGTATATTATGACCTACCAACAAATTATTTAAAACATGTCAACTATAAGTGCACAGACCTACTGAATTACCCGCCTGGATTATGCATTTGGCACTCTACAACTTTGAGAGCATGAGTATGTAGTTGATATTTACTGCAGGGACCAAATGTTTGTTCCATTTGCTCCAGTTCTTGTTCGATCCTTGTAAAATGTCAGCCCAAAGATTTTGTGTTGTATACCCCACCTTCACTGTTTAGCACCCTTCTTGATCCAGGTACCAAAAAATGGGGGTGGACTCTTACCAACCAAGACTGGTGCAATGAGCTGAGGCAAGGCAAGGATTATACCCATGTTTATAGGGCATCCAGGCAGTTCAATAACTGCATGAGCTATTTGAGCTGAGACTATTAACTGTCATTTTCTTACAAACTTTGAATGTTTGCCTCAAGCATTATACTTTAAAATTTCATTGGTTCTTGTAAGAATTGAACCTATATTCTCAGAGTTTGGAAGTTGCACAAAACCAGAGCCAAATGGTCAGACATTGAACCTGAGTATATGCAATGCATGTTGAACCTCCTTCTTTGAAGACTGAGCTTTTCAGTTGTTTCTTTGCATACCAGCCTTCAAAAGTTCATTGACTCACATTTACTCACTAAAATTTCCCAACTTGGGATCAATAATGTATATCTATCATCTATCTATCTATAAGGATAGAAATCAATTCCACAGAGCTTCGGAAAAGTCTCTTAGCACTGAGCTACACAGTCAGATGTTGGCAGGCTACATCTTTAACTATGTATAACTTTGAGTGTGTGCATCAACACCACAGTTGTTAGTTGTTAGTGATAATGCTGTGATGTACAGGCTTTTATTTTTTTACTGCTGTTGTTGTTGTTTTTTTTTCATTTATTTGAATTTTTAAACAAAGTCCACCAAAACTTCAGTGTACACACAAGGTCAGTAGAATGATGTCTGATTTTTTTTCAGAATTTTGGCTGCAATATCTTAAAAAGCAGGAAGCAGTGTTGTATCTTCGTGTAGGTGTGGAACTCAAAACTTTGTGTGGTATTTTTTTATTCCAAATTCTTACATACTAACTTTTTATTCCTAATTCTTATTCATACTGTGCAAAATGTCAGGCTGATCGTACCCACATACCTCCTGTCCTGTGGGCGTATGGGCCTGCAAGGTTTTATATGATCAGTTTAGCATCTGATGTGTAGATTCTGTAAATTGCTTGGTGAAAGTGATCTCACTGACATTGTAATGGACTGCTAATGACCATTACATTTTCCTGTGGTCTCCAAATGTGTGAAGCATTAGGCCAGGAATGTGCATGGATTTTGCATTGTGGGCTTCAGAGCTAAGTGGAAAAAGACAGATTATCATTGCTGTGAGCAATTTCAGAGGTTCTATCTCTTACACAGCAGTTTTTATGTCCCAGCTTTGAATATTATCTACAAGCAATGGGCTGTGGGCATTGTTGCTAGGTCTGGCTGTGTAATGTCAAATCGATACCTGGTGCGTTTCTGGTTCCACAAATGAAAAATACAAACAGATTTGATCAATGTACAAGAGGGATGTATGACTTGAGGCTTGTACTACTCTTGTAATACAAGATAGATCCATTGCCCAGCATCACTGGTTGAATGGCCAAGGTTAATCTATGTGCCCAGATGAAAATCAGCACTTTTTGCATAGGTTTGACATATTCTTATTGACTGAATATGATAGACAATGTATAAATAGAGGTGCATGACAAAAGTTAGGAAAGTATGCAGGGGGAGTTTGCTTTTGAGTGGCTTAATAATTAAAAAAAAACAAAGACAAACCTCGGAGCTGTCACTCTTCTGCCGCCGTGACAGATAAACCTCAGTGACATCAAACAGTAGATTGTAGTTTAAGGAACCAGGAAATCCTGTGAGGGACCAAAACTCTGTGGCACAAAATTTCCCAAGAGGGAAAACAAAACCTGATCTAGTTGCTTAATGGGAAATTCCAACATGATAAGTGGAAAATAGTGACTTTCACACTATTTAAAGTGTTACTTGCTATTACTTTCACAAAATAATATTTTATGGAGCCAGCAGTAGTCTTTCATTAAAAACAATAACTCATTTGAATGTTAGAAGTGTTTTTTGTTAATTAATTCCTGATGCACTATATCTCTTCCTGTGGTGTATCTTTATCAGAGCTGTCATTGCTACCTACTAATGCTAAAGAAAATTTAGTCTGGGTTTTAGTGAAGAGCAACAATAAAGTCAAGAAAAAGGTGTACAAACACTTAGTTTTTTGTCATACAAGAGTTGATGTCAGAATATTTTTCAAAAATCCCTGGATGACTGTTCAAAATAATTTCAAATCAGTTTGCAGTGACATTTGTTATGGGAAGATGAAAGTGAATTCTTGTTAGCTATTTCTTTTAGCTTTTTGTTAAACCACTATTTAGTTAGAAACAAATGATAATACTCATGAAATAAAACAACTGAGAGTTGTGGGAAATGATGGGTACACAGTACTATCATGCTGTTATTTCCACTTTATTTCCGTTTAGCTGAAGTTGCTTAGTCCCTTAAAGTGTTGAAAAATAAGTGGTAGTTGCATTCCTGAAAAGTTATCTTCTAGTATGAAAAGATGACCTGCCAAGCTTCTCTCAAAAGAAGAGGCAGAATCTGTTACATTTGAGTCTGTGGTTTGATGTGGATGATGAAAAATCTCTGGCTGGAAAGCTGCATGCTCTAGTGCAGGAAGATATAAAAAGGAAAAGGAAAAAGTTTTTCAAGTTGGAGGATTTGTTCCCATGGGGCTCACTGATCAGAGCATGTCATTTACTAGTTACCAAATTTAGGTTTCCAAAAAAATCAGCATAATCATGGTAGTGGAATATGATTTGAATAAAAGTATCCACAAAAAGATAACTGACATTTAACATCCTGCTTCACCTTTTCAATTCTGACAACTGTTACATTGTCAGTCCAGTTGTTGGACTGGACTGGATTCTTTTGAAGACATGAAGCTCATGTCCCTAGAAGCTCATGCTGAGCATCCTCTTCAAATGAGACACGAAGACTTACAAAGGCAGAAAACTAATGGCTGCTCCTTGTTAGCATATTAAGTCAAAATGTTCCAACTTTTTCAGTCTGAACCAACTCTAAATTCTGCTTGAAAATCTGTTTTATGATGCTGGAGTTTACAGTAAAGTTTCTGACAAGTCACTTCAATAGTAAAAAAAATAGTGGACTAGGTTAATGGCTAAATATAGTCATGTGATTTCCATTTAAAGTAAAAGTCTGTGATGGTTTCAATATTTGTATCTGCTCTTTATAAGTGATCTAATTTTCAGTGATGCATTTACTAGAGCCTGAGTGTAGGTGAACGTTGCAAATCCACAACTTAATTCTCCAGGAAAATAATCTTTTTATTTTTATTTTTAATGCTTCATTTCCAGGTAAAACTATGTCCACTTAATGTAACTTTGCCTCTTTACAACATTACTCAATATAGCTCCCATCAAACTAAATTTTATTTAAATTAAATAGAAAACCCTTCATTTCTCCCTCAAGTTGGTTTGATTTGTTTAAATGTCATTGTCAATGTTGTGAAGACCAAAAAAATCAAAATGTTGGTTTAAATTTGGCAGTGTTTCCCACAGATTCAGAATTTACTTGTGATGGCGAGTGGTGTTGCATGTGACCAATATGCATGCAGTTAAGAGGGGAGCGTGAGACTCACGTTACAGATGTTCATTAAATGCCTCACATGCAGAATATTTTGAGACCTACATGGGTGAGAAGCCTTTTGTCCCCTTTCAGTTGTTGCAGAGTAAAGGAGTCCTGATGTAAATGGGGGTGATTTTATTGATGTGGACGAACTATGTTCCAGATTTTACCTCCCCTTATTATTCAACACTAGGTCATAATTGTTTATATTACACTTTTTCAAAAAAGAAAAAATGGGACGATATTCAAACACATCACTGAAAAAGAACTTCTTTTGTCATTGTCATTTGCAACAAAGGTTGTATCTATCTTTGGAACATCCAGTATTGTGTGCTTAACATGTAAGAATGAGACCAGTTGTGAGAAAACTCTTCTTCTAACCTCTGCTGTATGTTCTGTGCAATGTGGGTAATCTTTACTTGGTACAATACATAATAGCATGACCTAATATATCCCCATTCCTCCTTGTCTATGCCTCTTCAGAAATGAATCCTCTGAGTTATAAATAAAGATCCTGCATCTTTTTTTAAACATACATAATGAATTGAATTATATAAAAAATAATTACACTTGTTCTTTCCAGACACACTGATACACACTTTTTATATTTAACCTATCTTCCTTTCTCCCTCACTTGTTCTTACATACACCCACACACTCCACCCCATCACTTTCATCACATTAATTGTGTTGTGATAAAAGCATTTTGTTAACCCTGCCTCATTTTGTGTCTGTACAGCCATGTTCACAGAGGTGCCTCATGATATGACTGCCCTGAGAGGTCAGGATGTGGAGATGGCCTGCTCCTTCAGAGGGGCAGGAATGCCCTCATATTCCCTGGAGATCCAGTGGTGGTACATCAGGAACCATCTTGACTGGACGGACAGACAAACCTGGACAACCAATGAAGTAGGTTTATAACAGGAAATAATCAATTCTTGTAAACAGACTCTCCGTTGATGGTGGTAGTGTATTCACTTTTCTTTTTATTTCAAAATAATGTGTATCTTATGTTCTCATCGCTCATCTGTTTGCTATGCATCTATTTGGGGTAAAAGAAGCCATTTTTAGCCACTAGAGGGCAGAAAATTGTTAACACAAGCAGACAGCCAGCCATCTTTATATCCACAGAATACAATGCAGTTCAGGCTAACATGGTAGCAAACACTGTCAATATCTAGTAGTCACAGAATTAGCAATCACTTTGAGTGTCTTGATATCAGACCTATATTCATTTTTAGTATAATAAATTCATAAAAACATAGTGGAGAAATCTAATCTGGTGAACATAAAAATATGTCCTAGTAAAAAAAAAGTCATATTATAGTATGTGTATAAGTAAGATGCCATTAAAACACAAAGACATGGTATTACTATGTATTACTAGTATTACTACTATTGTCTACGTTAATAAATTCCCATTGTATAACCCCAATCAAACTGTGTAACTTTAATATTAATTAATTAAAAGGCTTATGATTGAATCCTTGTTTGTTTCTTTTTTTTTCTAGGTGGCTCCCGAGGAGGAGACGGCAAAGGATGCTACAAAGATAAGTGTGAGTTAACCACTCTGCTGTGACTCTCTGAGAAAAGCCTTATGTATGCCTTGGTGTTAGATGATGAAGTGAGGGACAAAACCCTTAATTTTGTGTTCCAGATGACTTGCTGATGTTGTACTCGTGCTGTATTATACACAACTTAGGATCGGCCTTTCACTTAATGAAGCCTAAGACAACACACATATCATCATATATGTTCCCATCACCTGTAATGGGGTTGTAGAATTACAGTGAGACGCTAAGAGCAGACAGCGCTGGTATTTGTGGGTGGTAAATTGTCCTCCTCAAGAGGGCACAGCCTGCAGTGCATCATCTTCACATTCTCATTAACGCCCCTGCATCTTCATCACTGCAACACCAAATCCCAGTAATAAAAAGTGGGTGGGTGGGGGGATGGTTAGGGAAGAACTTTTTATATCTCCTCTCGAATCCAGACACTTTTACTAACTGACCCAGGTGAACAGTTTCCCACAAAAAGCAGAGAGGGAGCAAGACAACAAAACCATGCATACAGGGACTCAAAATTTGGAGTATTTCCTTTTAATTAACTGCAAAAAGGACCTGAATGTAGAAACTACTGCACATTGTCTCCTAAGCAAGACTTTCCATAAAATTTACCCTAAAACTCTCCAATGATAAAGAAGAAGATTTATTTGTCATTGCACTTTACAATACAAAGAAACTTTGTTTAGCAGCAATCCCTTGTAGCAGTTACCGTAACAAGTGTGTTAAAAATAATTGTATAAAATATAAAATCAAAAAAATATATATAAAAAGTATCAAGACAGATATGTGCAAAAGATAAGTTGTTATGAGTAATATATATAATAGGTAAAAAGGTTTTATTAATATGTTGTGCAATGAAATCATAATTAGAAAATGACTGAAAAATCGTACTGGATAATCATACAATCTTTACTTTGAAATTGTTTTCATGTACAGGCAGTAAATAAATGTGTGTAGAAGATGTAAATGTGAAGGCATATAAGGTTAACAATATCAGACATGTGAAGCCTCTTTCCTCTCCCACCAGGATAGCTTCTGCCGATTTTCTGTAATGAAATCACCAGCTGTGGTTTGTGTGAATGTAGGTGGAGCCGAACCCTGCAGGCTCTACAGCTGGAAAAGCATTATGAGCATTTCTGTATATAATGGATGTTGGCTCACATCCATATGGTCAAACAAAAAACTTTGTAGATCCTCACACATATGCCAATACAAACTGATGGATAGTGCTGCAAAACTGTATACAGTGTCTCTGGCACACACACATACACCCCTACACAATCCAACATCTACATCATCTGGTGTCACAGGGAGGAAGGTGTAGGAAGCTGTATTTAAACTTTGGTGCATCACATCTCATGATGTCCCCAGACTCTAATCATCTCAACAGTGTTGCTCTGTGAACTTTTTCACTCTGAAGTTTTTACCTTCAAGATGAAGTGTCTTAATACTTTCAAGGCCACAAATAGAATTTTCAAAGCAGCACCTTTGTCTGAGTTTTGTGTGGATGACAGACTGGGAGGTGGAGTGCTTACAGGTTACAGAACTGAAATGATTTTAGCATCAAATCTATAATCTTTCTTTGTACCACTTCACATACAGTATCTGCATATGTTCTGAGCTATTTTGACTTTTAAACATAGCCTTTTATATAGACAACTGTAAGATTGATACCACTCTCATGTGTGCTTGAGATGCGGTGTGCTGCAGTTAGTTTGCATGGCTCATTCTTCACAGTAACGTGTAGGTTGTCCTGAAAAAAAAAAAAAATGGCCATAGCGGTATCTGTGAATTAATTTTGCTGAATTTGAAAAATAAGATTTCTGAGACTACTTATCTTGTGATAACCACAAATAGAAGTTCATAGAACAGCAGACATGGAATATAATTTAGTACATTTTCTGGAACTGTACACAAGTATAGTTTTTTTGTTTACTCCACTACATTGATCTGACCTCTCCCACTGATCATATGATGACTCCTCGGATTTATTTTTCCTTGCTACCTTACTGTATATAAAGTAGTAATTTTAATATGCCATGCACAAACATTGTATAATTGGGATAAAAGATGATGTGATTCTGGGATCTAAAGTATACGCTATAGCAAGGCATTGAAAAGTAATAAAGAAAATGTCAGAGTATATATTATGTCATAACATGCGAAAAAAATGATAGTATAGTATGTTGAAAAATGACTATGTCGTAAAAGTGGACTCCATTTTTGCTGACTACAGTCTCAAATTAGCATTCAACCCATCAATTTCTTGACATAGGCTACAGACCGTTTGCTGAAGGGTCACAGTATAGAAGTGCAAGTGCAAGATATGTTGTAGCTGGTAGGTGCACGACTAAATGAGTGCACTTTTTATTCTCATTACCACTCACCCAGTGTCACTGGAAGACCTTGCTCATTTCATCAACTGAGTGAGCACCTGTGAGATAGTACAAATAAGTGAGTGTGTGTTATGGGGCAAATGGATCCTCTTCTTTTTTTGTTTTTAGTTTTGTGCATCTGTCATTCTGAAGGCTCATCTTTAAGGCATCCTATGAAATGCAAATGCAAAGAGACAGACAGACATGGTGAAGCCAATGTAGAAAGAAAAAAAAGAACAAAGCAAACCTGAGGATACTATCAGTGATGTATTTCATTATACTCTACCAGCAAAAGTTACGTAAGCTTGTAGTGAGTATGATTTCTTTTACAATCTCACCATCATTTAATCTCTTTTTCTCATCTATCTGTACCAGGTTGTGAAGGTTGTAGGAAGCAACATCTCCCATAAACTTCGCCTCTCCCGCGTCAAGCCGTCTGACGAGGGCACCTATGAATGCCGTGTCATTGACTTCAGCGATGACGCAGGAGCCCGCCACCATCGCGTCCGGGCCTACCTGCAGGTGGTGCCAGAGAGCGACATCATCGACAGCAATCGCAACAACAACTTCGAGGCAGTGGATGATACCAAGAGAGGAGTGGTCTTTGTCGACGGGGACGACGTGGAGTCTCATGGCGGCAGCAGAGAGCGCACTCATGGCCATCACCACAATCACGAGCACCACCAGGATCACAGCAAGCGGCCTTCATTGCCAGTTCACCACGGCCACAGCGGCAGCAGTCAGCAGCACAAGGCAGGCAGAGAGCTGAGGAAGAGGGACGTGGACAGTAACCATAGCCACAATGACTGCACCAATGAGCCCAGCTGCGCGCTGTAGATGTCGGCTCATTACACCTGAATGATAGATAACACAAGGATTGCATAACATGATGTGTGTCACAGCATAAAAAGCTATTCTTCCCACACAGTCATTGAAATGAAATAAAATGTACAGTATGGCTTGTTCAGAGCACAGTGCTGTAAACTGTGCAGGGAATGTAGCCTTTTTTTGTTGTGCATGGGTTTTTTGTGGACTGTCTGTAAGGCCTAGCCTCACGACAGTCAGCAAGGGGGGGCTGACATATAGATCTAGGCAGCTCCACTGTGTCTGCTCTCAGCATCGACAAAAACACTCTTGCCCTACTATTAACCCATGCTCTGTTCCACTCTTGTACTTAAGATACTGTAAATTACAGAACCCTGCTTTCATGCTCACACTTCTTCCACTGCCTTACTCATTTGATACACCCTCAGAAAAAAAAATGTTTAAAAGGTATAACATTATACTTATAGTATGTGATACCTTTAGAAACTGGGTCTGTCCCCAGTAAAAGAAAATCTTCCATTCATTCTGAGAATTTACTGAGCAAAACTTTACGGCCAGTATTTATTCCCTCAGAAATCTTGTCCTAAGCTTTTTACCTAGAGCACAAGAATCATTACATCTTTTTGTGCATTCAAATGATGGATACGGACATGCGTACGAAACTTGCATACACACAAAATTGAAGTCATTCTGTTTACTCGTGGGAGGAAAGAAAGATGCTTTCTTCAACAGGAATTAATCCAAGTCCCAGAGGCAATGTTAATAAAGAACACGTACATCCTCATTTCATTTCAGTTTGAGTAAACACAATGGCAGTGTGGAAAGGGTGTGAGTTCTACAACCACTCCACATTTGTGCACAAACAAAGCACATCACAGACGGCATTTTCCCCACAGCGCTTTTGAGTTTATGAGCAGCAACAGAAAGTATGATTTTTATTCACCCCTTGTGCTACAGGTTCGATCCATTCATGACTGTTCAAGGTGAGAGAAATCAATGGAATTGTTCCATGCAGACACCACCTGTTTGGAAAGTCATGAAAAGATCAATTTGTGCTACCAATTAAAAAATCTGATTCGATGTGCCTCTGAATCTGGACTATAAATGGGTTGAAGAAATGTGATCTAGGTGCAAGATACTTTTTGGGAGGAGCAGTGCTGTTCCTTTCCCAGCTTACTTCCCTTACTCCGATGCTGTGACGCAGTGCTCATCAGTCATTAAAACAAGCCTCAATCCTCTCCACTACAAGCCTCTAATCCACTCTGTATATATGACTGTATAATATAAAATTAAGTGAGTGCATGTTCAGTAATTTTCTTAAAAACTTTTTCAACCAACCACACACAAAAACAGTGTGTTAGTTGAGGACATTTTGTTATTTATTAGTTTGGTTCATTTTTTTGTCCATTCTGTTCTGAATCTCTTTTTTCTACTTTAGAAGTCTTGTCAACAAGAGATCTTGTTTCTTTTTTTTCAAAGAGGTTTCCCCACTGCTTTACTGCTCTCCAGAAGTGCTGTACAGACAGATGAATGACACATTCACTTCATAGCTGCTCAGAAAGGGGATTCCCTAACTGTATCTTAGTACTTAAGCAGTGTTTCTTAAACTACTGTACTGGATGTGCAGAGCTGCAAACATGAGTGACACCATATTTTGATGAGCCTGAACATTGGTTTCTTTTCAGTTTGGGACGTGACGTTTTTCAACCACTAACTTTGATTTGATGTTTGTAAAGGAGAGATCACTGTTAAAAAAAAAAAAGCGAAAATGTACATTTCTTCTAGAATGTTCGGTCTCACACTAAGTGTATGCCTTTATCAAATTAAATAAATTGTATATGAAACAAGAGGGTGTCTTTGGTCATTTTCTCATAGATTTGGAGATGTGAAAAGCTGAAAATGAAAAAAAGCTTAGATTTCATTTGGAGCCTCCTGGGGAGTTACTACATATTCATATGTAAGGGGTTATTAGGGTGTTTGCACAGTTCTAAGTGAGCTGTGGTTTAGCTTTTGTCCCAACCCCATGTGTGTCTGTCCATGTGCATTCTAGAGAAACGATATTAGGCAGTTCCCTGTGTGTAGTAGGTGCTGCCAAAGCCCCCCCACCTTCAGTTACAACTGATGACTAATGGTGCTATTGTCAGCACTGGCAGCAGGATAAATAGCAACAGCACAGGACGAGATAAAGAGGCACTATGCCACGCTCGCTAGAGTTAAGCCAGGCCAGCTAAATACAAAACACATGGCGATCTTATTTCCCCGCACTGCAAGGCTCCTACATTCATTATGGAGCAATGAGGTGTGGAGGTACGGGGCTGTGAGGTGATGTGATAATGGAGGGGGGTTCCTGTTCCCTTCATTTACACATGGGTTGAACCCTGTAGGGCTGAGTGATAACATGTACAATGATAGATTGGACACTATCCCTGTGACGGAGGGTGACGATTTCTCTGTATTTACACAATCTTGTCCATCTTTTGCTGGCAGCACATGCAATGTGGGTGCCAGGACAGTTCAAAGATTAGTAAAGGAATCTCCAATTCATCCTTTAGATAGCTACACCTGCGTTATAATTTTCATTGGGTGAATCTGGTTTGATTTTATATTTCTGTATTTGTATAAAATTACACAAAAAGACCAAAACCAGCAATGCACTTGTCCATCTCTCAGTAAAATGATTTATATACAGGGTATCAATACAATACTTCCTGGGTACCTGTACAGAGACAGAGAGAAGTATATTAAGTAGAGAAAGAAAACAAAAGCTGAGGGAATAAGGGGGTGACAACTTTATGTCTTAATTACAGAGGCCAGCAATATCCTTAATGGGTAATAAGCAGGAATAGTGGGGTAAACAGGGGAAAAGAGTGGATATTGCAATGAAAGTAGTTAAGCTAATTAATACTGAAGGGCAGTGAAAATTTTTCAATAGCTATTATAGCGTTCCCTCAAGAAAGTTCGTATTCTAAATTAAAAGTTTATTTTTCTTTTACTAAGTGAAACTGCCACACACAGTTTGGAGTCTTTAACACAAATATATTGTGAGAGGACATGTAAGCCTGTTGCTGTAGATGACTTGTAATTATTTAACACCTACTTTAAGTGTCATTTATTTCTCGGTGCCGGGTGAAATCGAAACAGTCATTTAAGTCGACATTTGCCTTGTATGTGGAACTGACTCAAAGATAAACTGCACTGACCATGTTCATTGTAATGAACATGTTGAGACACATGGCAGCCACTGCAACCGTGTGGCTCAGTGGTGTGTTTCTAATAGTTTTGGAACAACGCTGGAACTCTGTGGCACAGAGGAATAAGATCTATCAGGCTTCCAACATATAGGCAGTTCTTGTTAGTAGGGTTCGATTTGCTGTGAGGATTGGTCCTTACATGTGAATTTTCACGTGTGATTTCATTAGATTTTTCAGTGTGAAAAATGCTGCGTATTACCAGCCTTATTCTTTAAGTAAAAACAGTGAGCCCAGCTCCAGCTTTCCTATTTGGGAAAAAAAAATACATTTAAATTTGATCTGTATCTGTAGCAGGGCTGGGTACATGTTTTGCTACTAGTACCAGTTTCTGTAAGCATACTGTTATGTTACTTTGAGGAATAATAACATGTATCTATGTAGAAAAGAAACGACCTTATTATCAATTAACAAGGAAGCCAAAGTTTTAAAATTTCCAATATTGCCTGAACACAAGCAGCTGTACAAGACATTGTAGTCTAAAACTGAAGGAAGGGGCTCTCAGTGAAAATATCTGTCCATGCATTTAATGCCAGCTTTTCATTATTCCATCCGACAGACTCTTTTTTTATCTGCATCCATTTACAAATTTGAAGCTTCATAATTTTAACCAGCAACTTAAGAAGAAGGTATTTCTTCAGAAAATTAAGAAATAACATGAGAAGGAATAGTGAACACAGTGCCTTCACATGAAATGTAAAACATCAGCACTATCACTGCATGTCTGCAGTGTTCCCAGTTCTTACACCTGCAGCAGGAAGGTGAACAGCAGCAGAGATGATTCATCGACATTTTCCTGTCCTGCCTCGCTGCTTATCAGAGCCGTGTACACCACGAAGGTTATCACAGCCATATCTGAGGGCTGTTTTTCAGCACAATTGTCAGATTTCCATTCAGTTAATTGACTTGTTGGAGTCAGGGGTTCAATAAGCTGTCCAACTTAGAGATGAGTCACTTGCATCAGTCTCCAGCTCATTAGCTGACATTCTGGTCGACTGTCCCGGCAACTCATCCAAACTCCTCCCTCAGCAGTTTCAGCACGTTATCCGAGAATTCATCTCTTGGTCTGCCCATCCCATTCAGCTGTACAGGCTGGAGGTCGGGGTGGGGTGGGATGTAGGAGTACGGGCAGTGGAGCTCGTTCAGAGTAAACCAGAAGGCGTCTGGATCCACCTGGATTAAGTGTCGGAAAACGCTGTGGAGAGGAGTGAAAGATACATGGGAAGAGAATGAGCGCTTGGCTGGGTTTTGCTAACGTGCATAATGCCTGTGGTGTGGGAAAAAAAAACACCTTAGTGAAATCTAAAGTGACAGACTGAGCAGAACACAGCAGGTTAACTGGCTTCAGTGTGCTGCCCTGCAGTTGGACTATAAGCTCATTAACTCAACACTGCCCCCCTACTGAAGGCATAGTATCATGCTTTCAGGTTATTTTTATTACTACCACCAAGGAGGTATAACACAAGTTTAATTATGAGGATATCTAGGATATGCGTGGTATGCTTAATTGCAAAATATCCTTCAGATATCCTTTACTCCCTCAGCTCTGTGTCAGCCCGGTCCACTTACTACTCAGAGCTCACACCCCCAGACTCTCTTCTCCATAATAAACTAACCTCTCAAAGGTTCATCATCAACAACTGCACCTCCTCCATTGCTCATCTCTTCCAAGGTGTCCCCCAAGGTTCCGTGCTTGGTGGTCTTCCATTCATTCTCTAAATGCTCCCCCATCGTCATGCTCTACAACTCCACCAAATCCATCACCGCTGCATCCATCGCTAGCTCACTCTGACCAACTGCATCGCTGAAATTAAATCGTGGGTACCAGGCATCTTCTTCAGAACCAAACTGTGATAAATCAGGCATGATCCATATCGTTCCCAAAACCCTAACCAAAACCACTCACAACTTCTGCCTCACCATCAATAACTGTGTCTCCCTCCTCATCCGCAACCTGAAGTCATCTTTGACAGCAACCTCTCCTTCACACACTACGTCAATCAAAACACCACAACTGTCATCTTCCACCTATAATCCCTCACTCTCCTTCTCTGCTGCCAAAACTCTGTGCCTTCATCACATCCAGAATTGACAATTGCTATAAATTTCTTTCCTTTAGTCGTGAAGGAAAAGAAGGTGATGGTGAGAGTGATAGAAACCTAAGTAAAACATGAGTCAACCTCCGATGGGCATTCACATGATGGAGAGAGCTCTGGGACTTGAGAGGATTCAAAACCCGACATTCAGTTGGAAGATCAGTAAGTAACAGAATCTGCCTCCTTACTTATATACCCAAGTTTTTTACTCTTGCTTCAACACAGCACTGAGAAACTGATTCGGTCTTTGCGACAGCGCTGAAAACGGTAATACCACTTGGAAATGCTAGGGGTGAGGCTGTGTTTTTCCACTTTAAAGAATGACTTTGGAGTATAAAGTACAGTATTTCTGTCTAAAATGTGGTAGGCAAGAAGTATTAAGTAAAGACTTGGGTTAGGCACTGGACTATAGTGTAGGGTTTACCTTAGGCAGGCCTCTTGGAGCTGGATGGGTTGTCTGCAGCTCAGGTAGGGGAGGCAGGCTTCACACACAACATCCAGATCTGCTTCACCTAAGAAAAACCGATTGTCAAAAAAGCCCAATTGTAAAATATTTACCGAACACACTTACCATGGCAGATGTGGGAATTGCCAAGACAAAAACTGCAGAATACCAAGATAAGCAGTCTAAAAGACATCAACACAATACCTATATTAAAACAATTAATTTATGGTTACTGTCTTTTTTTATTGATTCTCCTCAAATCCAAGTGATCAAACAAACTGGCAGAGCCATGTAAGATGGAAGATTTGGAGAGGGAGGCAGGAGAGGGATAAAGGAGAGGAGAAGCGAAGATGAAAGAGGGGAAAAAATAGATCATTTCTGGACTTTGCCTTTTCTAACTCGTAATGAGCTGAGAGAAACTGCTGAGACGACTGAGGGAAAATTTCATAGCAGGCTGTTTCCACATCTCCTGATTTCACACCTGAGAACCTGTCTTCCTTCTCTCTTCCTCCCTTCACTGACTGCTAACTTTCCTAACCTTGCGAGTTCCTTCTTCCTCTATCCACTTGACTCCTTTCCCTTCTGTCATCTCCTCTTCCTATCTCTCTCTCTTGCGCGCCCTCCCCATCCTTCCCAGTAGACATTTAGTGATTCCCTAAGCTGCAAACTGGGCTGCCTTTCAAGCCTCATTTCAAAACATGTCTCTCTCCCTCTCTGCTTACTCCATTTGCCAATTCAACCCACACTCGGCTTGAACCGGGCCTGCTCGCTGTGTGTCAAGAATAAAAGCAGCAGTGCACATTTCAGAATTAAATGGGATTATTTAGCAACTGCTTTTATCCCTTTTCTTCCTCCCTTTCTGGTACTGCACTCATAGTGTGTACTCTTTTGTGGAGTCAAAGTGCTTGGAGGGGAGCAGAGAAGTGAGAAATACTAAAGAGGAAAAGGCCAGGTGCTATTAGAATGGTAAAAGAATAACAGGGTGGCAGTGGTGCTGAAGCTCGATTGGGAGCTGAAATGTAGTATTTGCTTCAGTCAATCGGTGTTTCTGTGTGACTGAGGCTTGGTAATTGGCTTGCTGCAGGCGTCCCAGAGGTAAGCTGTAGCCAAATCGGTATTCACATGAGTAAGGCTGCAGCCGCTGACAGTTTCTCTCCTGCTCTTTCACATTCTCCCCATCTCCAACACCACCATATCTCTGCCTTTCTGATATGTGGGAGAACAGCATCAAGTGCCAGTAAAAAGAAAAAAAAAATCATGCACAAAGATCTAAAAAGCCTGGACTGGAAAATTTCCTTTCATGTGACACGAAAGAGATTTTTTCCTTTGTTACACTCCTTTCATATGGGGGTTGTAAGTAATAATACTGCAAGTGAGGGAGTGATGCTGCTGCAGTTGTCTTTTTGTATTCTCCAGTGTTGGAGGCTGCCTTTCTACTGCTTAAAGCAAGAATACGAGGCAAATCCTTTGTGTATAATAAACCAGGCCAAGAATCGCTCAATGACCCTTGAAGGTTTTCCATTTTTGGCCTCAGGGAAATCCTGGTACCATTCATAGATGCTGAGGAAAAACACAGATTTCTTTATTAAACTCAATATTAACTGGCACTGTTGACCTGTCTATCACAATACAGTCAGTGAGCTGCCTGTCCAGACAAAGCAGGACTCACAAATATTGGACCTCCTTTTTCTTTTAGTACCACTTGGTACATTATAGCATGCATTAAAGTACTGGTATGTACAAATGTGCAGTTTACTCAACAGGATTTTAGTACAGACAGATACAATCTTCAACAAAATGTGCATGTATGAAACTGAGACCAGAACCCTACCCTAATAAAGTATTCTTACCCGTCCCTGAGACCTTAAGACCAAAACAACCTGGACTGTGGAATCTGACACCCAAAACCGGACACACTATTGCATTTTAGTTATTCTCACAGATATTCTTGCTTTGGATACACGACAAGATTTTCTCCAAGATAAACAACTAATCTGGGAACAGCCATAATATTCATGAAACCTACACAAAGAAGCTCAGCAGCACACCAGGAAAAAAACAGGTTTTATCAGGTTAGAGTCTTTCAGTCAAGGTAAACATGCCATCATCCTCAGGGAAACATAAGAGTCGGTGCCACATCTTATTCTATGGAAGTTGACCTCGCGTCTCTGTAAAGGGGACGTGGCTTTCAAACCTCAAACAACATTACTGCAATAATGACCCCTGCATTGTTGCAAACTGTCTAATCACCTGGCTGCCTGTGTTTTTTCCCCAGCCTGTCACTGTAGCAATGCCGCCATCGTCACAGGCCTCAGCAATTACTTGATGAGTACAACATTATCATAAATGACAGAAATTACAGCCAAAAGTGCAGAAATAGGAGCAAGGTTGAAACAACTAGCAATTATTGTTTAACAAGCGAATATGACGCACTGGGATTCTTGTCTCCACATAAATTATAGTGTCTGCTGTGTAATCAAACAAACTAACAGTAAGCCAAGTGGAAAGGCATGTAATTCAAGTGTACATTCTTCAAAAATACACTGAAATAATTTCTTTAAAATCCAACTTAATGGGAGAAAACTTTGCACTACTGTTACTCTCAATTAGCACAAATAATAACCTGTGTTTATCCTGCTATGACAAGTTAAAATGTCTACTCTTCATCTTAGTATTATCTTGGCAGAAGCTTGTAACATGTATCTGAACTCTCAATACTGCCGAAGATAATTAGTCCCCTATAGTGGCTTTCAATATTTTAAAAGACAATTCCAGCTTTAACAAGGGTGAACAATGCTACCTTTAATGCAAAATTCAAGTGGAATAATTTCACACATTTTTTCAGTGTTGTAGTGACTAACCTTTAAATATCTTTACTGGTGCATTTTCACTACTTTGTTTTAAATAAAGACAGGGTGGAGAAAGAAACCAGGAAACAAAAAGAAAATTCTGAAAAAAATTCAAAGCAGCAGGTTTAAACTTAATTTATAAACTGCTTAACTGGCTTTGGTGGGAGCAATGTTTCTCATGGCATAGTGACATTTTCAGCTCCAACACAAATGTTGACAAATGTTTGAATCCATTTTCATGGTCCATGCTCAAAAACTCACAAATAATGTGGAGCCAGCCACATATTAACCCCTACAAAGTTGTCTGAGAAACCAGACATCTCTACAAAGGTCTATAAAGTATGTTGAGGACCAAACAGAGACAGGCCATGCTTACATTATTGTTGGTGCACCAAAGATTTGCAGAGACAAATAAACATTAACAAAAATATGGAGTCATTTCCCAAAAGATCCAATAACCACTCAAATTTACTAACTTCTTCTGCAAAATAGGTCAGGCGAATGGAAACTATCTCTGAGCCATAAACTCAGTAGTGGCAAGAACTGTTCACAGAGTTAACTATGGTCTCTTTTATGAAAACCAACAAATCTCGATTTCACAAAATTAAAGTCCTTCATCACCCTGAAGCAAAGATCATGTAAATCCAATATAAAGCGGTGCTGCTCAGTAATTTGCAACATTGGCCACAATGGTCAAATAAACCTCTGAAGAAGTCATTGCTTCCATTGGTTTTAAAAGACATTATGCTGTAGTGACAAATGTAATGCATAAATTAAGCAGTGAAATGAGGATGGTATTTCATCCTAGTGTCACCTAACCACAAAAAATTAACCCATTTAACACACAGTTTGAAGGTTTGTCATTAGGGTTGGCTGGTACATACGTATGTTTGGTGGCAGTGACAAGGATGAAAAAAAAAACCCAACTAATCACAGTAACAGAAGAAGGACTTTTATCTGACAACACTAAGCGAGCAATGAGTCACTGTAGGAAAAGCAAATGTTAAAACTTCATGTTATGCTATGGTATAACAATTACTATCTGTGAATGACATTGATTAATAAAGGACATTAAAATGAAGCTATGGAAACTTAAAGCTGTAATTTTTGCCTCTCAAAACATACAGAAAATATTTTTTCCCATGTGGATTGACTATGTTCTGATTTTGTTTGAATATCATAGCGAGAACCCAGTATGGCACATGAAACCAAACTGTGTGCACTGAATGAATCATTACACCCCTAATGGTGTAGCTGTGGTTCCAGAGCTGGGTTTTATCTATTTATTTTTCTCAGGACCTCCGAGGGAAAAAAAAAAGAGGCAAAGACGGACAGAGCATTTTGATTGTAAAAAGTTAAGAAAGGCAGGAGTTTATCAACACCAACAACCAGAGCAGCTAAGCCGATGGGACATTATTTTGAGGAAAACTGGGGAGATCAACCCGATAATAAGCCTGGAGTTCTGACAGTGTATACTTCTTTGATGGAAAAGTAAGTAAACTGCTAGATATTTTTTGGCTGCTACAAACAAAATTGGAAAACCAAGTTTGTTTGGAGGTTAATTTGTGGGCTGCAAAACCAAAACAATGGGCTGTAAGGTTATCACCAAACAACACTGGGATTAAAACGTGTATATATATATATATATATATATATGTAGCAAGCCAAGCATGTTGCTAACTGTACTTGTGCACTAAAAATTTACTTCAACAGGTTTTTTTCTTCTTAAACATTACAAGGTAGCAGCAGCAGGTAAATTAGACTGGGATTTATCTTCTCAAGCATTAATTGTCTTACTAATAACCTTGATCAACAATGAGGAGTTAGAGTGTACTTTGGAGCAGCTTTTAATAACTCCTATTGCAAGGAAAGCTTTCAAAGACATATTTAGTCAATTTACATATTTACAGTTAACAATACCCAAGCCTTTTAATTCTGCTTTGCTTCTTAGTTATCATGTTAATACATTTTACCTCTCTGTTAATCAAGGTGTGGAGTTCTCTGTGTAAATTCTGCAGGAAGTTTAAAACAGCATGTTGAGGCAGGAAACACAAACATTTTGAAGATTAGCATAGAAGAGCTTTCTTAGATATTTTTCCCCTAATACTGCACACTTCACAGTTTACTGTCAGTTGAAAGGAAACATCATTAAGGTTCTTGAGCCAGGAAGCAGTGCAGAAATGTGAAGATGCCCAGGCAGAGTTTAGATTAGAAAGATGCAGGAGGGAGACTTTCAGCACACAATCATGAGATGAGAGAGGACAGGCCCTGAATTTATGAGAGATTTGCCACTATTCCTGTCATGAAAAAAAGTTGTTATTATTTGTTGGGGGTTTTTTTAGTCAGGTTCTTCGATTCTGCTCGTCCATGTGTAGAAGTCACCGCACAACACTATCACACAATCATTCCTCCTACAGGAAAACACTTCTTACAGCAGCAAAAAAGGTCCTCTTGTGATGACAACAGCTCAGATATGCTTGACTAATGAATACACACACAAGCTGTTGTTTGCACTGTAAATGTTGTTTCTAATTTGACCTTTTTTCCCTAATTCTTTGTCAGTTTGGAATTTCCTGTTCCCTTTGCACTGCTATCATCGTGCTAATTCTACTGTTGGCCTGCGGAGTAATGCAGACAGCCATGCTCTCCCTGTGACACATGGTGTCACCAGGCGCTAACTTTTCATCTGTCAGTGATGAGCGTCAGCGGGAGGGTGTAACATGTGTGAGGTTCACACGTCACCAAGGGAACCAGGCTGGAGATATCACCTCTCTTAATCAACTCCCAGGGTTTTATGATGCTGGGCAGAAGTTTAATACCTGTTCCACCCCCTGAAATTAGATTTTTACCCACATTTTTGCATTTTAAAAGCCTCATTACAGCCATTTATATTTTTCCAAAACAAAGAACTATAAGGATTTATTGACGTTATAACTGGACCATCAGTCTCTTGCATACTCACTGTCCTTGGCATCTCAAAGTGATTGCAATTACCAGTTAATGAAAGCAAACTTTATCACTGATTGGAACAGGCACTTGATACTCTAAGTGATGAGCATGTTATTTTCATTACATTAAAAAAAAACAACAAAAAAAACCCCAACACAAATGTCAAACTTGCACCAATAAGTAAAATCACTAAAACAGAGGGAGAAATTAATCCCACAGTGCATTAAAGTTTCTTAGTTACACTACAAGTACCATGTTTCCCTCTCGAGTATTTAGCAGTGTTAGAAAATTGGAGCAATCTGAACCCAGTATGACTGTGACATGGATGTCACTGCTTAATGAATGTAATGACTGATGAAAAATTAGACAAGCAGCTCATAATTACATCACTGGTAACACACTGGCACTGAGTCCCCAGGCCACTCCGGATGAACATTTTTAGTCTCGATAAAGCTACGTCAAGCACAAAATACACTACTCTAAAAAAGATTGCATTTCTGAGGTAATCAGTTAAAGATCTCTTTTTCCTGTACCATCTTGAGTTGCTGATTGCTGTGCAGATTTAACAGCACTGCTTGCTTAATTGTTCTTGAGGGAGAACAGTTGCTTGCAGCAGTTGTCGTGCGTGCAACTATTCAATTCATTAGCATCCTGGCCAAGCATATTGACTTCAAGCATAGTCACAGCTTAAAGGTCTTTCTAGTCATAAAATCCCATCATGTATTGCGTGATTTTATGGAAGAGACAATAGCATGCATCGTTGTTGCAGATTGTAATGAACAGGTTGTGCTGTGATGTAAAGGGCATTATCAACAAAGAAAGGTAGAGGGTAAAACAACACCAATTTTAAAATGAATGAAAAATCTGAAAGGGTGTTGGGTGTGTTTAAATGTGCTGCCTCATTCCAAGCACAACAGATCATCACTCAGAAAAAAGAAACTTAATGTACTTGTATCCATGGAGAAATGCCTTACATTTTAAGTTTACGCAATCAACTTTTCAAGATACAACTGGATATTGTCTTCAGGTCTTCATTATAAAGCAGAGCAGGAGAATTGACACAAACTTGTACTAGTGTAGCCCTGCCTGGTTCTCACTGCTATACAAAACTGCCATCTAGTGGAGAAAAAAGCCACTATGCTCTCTGATGGCAGTGTGACTGTCATCAGGCTGTTTTAATCTTGTTAAACTGCATGTGTGTGTGTGTGTGTGTGTGTCCAGTGGAGTCGTGGGAATGAAGTTGATGCAATAAGGCTTTAACCTCCAGCCATTTCAATACAAGATCAACAAAACTTGTATATAAACAGAAAACAAAACAATGGTTTATTAATTTCCCCCTGATCCAGCCATTATGCTAAGCTAGATTCAGCATATACTGACTCCAGCTCTGTACTTAACACAAAAAGACCCACAAAATCTGTTTTGATCTCCTCATTTCAGTCTCAGAAAGAAAGATAACGTGTGTTTCACAAAGTGTTGAACTATATAAATGCAGAAGTATAAGAGGCCAAATATCTTATTTTAGAACTTGTTATATATCTTGTATGGGGATTTTTTTTAAACTAAGGTAATACTGCCTTTAGAGCAACTTATGTATGAACCTTAATGCATGTCAATGTCGGTTTGTCTGTTTTTAAGTCCTTTACTTTGAGCGCAGTCTCTGGTTACCTGACAGGGCTGTTATTATAAAGGCAATCCACTGCAGAAGTAATCTATCCTCAGTATGTTCTTCCTGAATTGGACTTAATCTTGATTAATAAACTCATGAGAAACTATTAAGAAGGGTACTTCCTCCCCTTTTCACCTGGTATAATAATCGTAAGTTATACTAGGGTTCATAGCAGGTACAATCATTCAGTGTGTTTTGTCTTGGAAAACCTGCGTGTGTTTCTGTTTCCATTCTCTTACCCAGGTCCAGCCTCTGGCACAGTGAGCCCAGCCCCTGCAGTACAGCCAGTTGCAGTTTGTAGGCCACAGTGTGTTGGTAGACCGGTCCAGCCTTGGCGCTGATCGGAGCATGTCGTGCCAGCGAGGAGCTCAGCTTGGGAAGAACCTCTTTAGAAACTCTTCTCCTCAGGAAGTCACCGCACGTCTCACCCAGTGTACACAGCACCTGGCAGAGACACTCAGTATGAAGTGTACGTATGCAGCACATCGTCAAAATGTATTACAATGTCCTTGTAGTGTCCATTAATGTCCATTAAAAAAGTCTGACAAGTGACACTATTTTATCCCTTTGAAGAACCATGGTATTTACAAAACTGGGACATAGCCAGAAGCTGCCATATTGCTGATGGCTACAACACAGATTGCCAGCAGTAATGCTGAGTGACTAAATGACCATTTACAAGCTAATTATGTCCGACCAAGAAGATATATAACAATCTAACTAAACACAAGTTTTGACAAGTAGAAGCATTTACAGTGACATGCTGAATCAATTGACACCTGTGCTTTGAGGAGAGATCACAAAACAAGTGTGATCTTCATTCATCAGGGAACAAGGCTGAAAACCTTTTTCTCATCTGAAATAATTTGAAAAATCAAATCTGGAAAAACAACTCAATAACAATTTAATGAGTTTCTCATCTCATTAGTTTAAAGCATTTTTTAAATTGTCAAAACCTCTGACTGATTCAGTAATATGCCAGTAAATATGATGTAATATAAAACATCATTTTAAATTTATCACATGCAGTCAGGCATCCTGAGTTTTTTTACAGTGGCTTGATCCTGATAATACAATATCACATTAAACAGCCATTAAATACACCTCTGTGTTCTTTTTCATAATAACAAGCAACACATATTATTAAATCATCCGCCCATGATTTTCTTTTTTTTAAAGGATCAGAAGAAGGTATTTTTTATGCCCATCAACACATCTAATTAAATGAGAAATCAGACTTGTTTCACATACCCTGAAGGCTCTGAGGACTGCTAAAGGGTCATCAGCTGTCAGTCTCTGCAGGAGGGCAGGCCAGCAGCGATGGGCCATAGGTAGCAGTTCATTTTCCTTCTCACTCAGTAAACACACACAAAGCTCCAGCACGTCCAGTATCTTAGGACACACACACAGTACAAAACAGCACTGTATATTATATAGAGTGACGATGACACATGTGCACAAATGTCTTTTAAGAGATAAAGACTTGACTCATTAAGAGGTTACAGTGGTTTCTAGCAATCATTTTCTTTCTTTTTGCTCATGTGACAGCCTCATTAGCAAACGACTGGGAGAGCTACTGTACATTTCCCCATGTTGTCAGCAGGTCACGGATTACAATCAGGAAAACAAAGCTTATAGCTTAGAGTTAGCCTGGGGTTGTAAACCTGTTAGCCAGCCTCTTTTGTCTAACTCACATTAGAGCACTCTGTCTGCAAAGCTAGCAAAAGTTAGCACTATTTGGAACATATTCCTTGCCAAGTCGACAACTTTAAAGGATGACTTGGCCTTTGTGAGGCTGGGAGATTTGTCACACCAACACAAAGTCATTATACTCCAGAGACAAAACTAATTTCTTTCTATAGTATCTATTAATGAAAAAAGTTTCCCATACAACGGCGAACAATCTTCACCAGGTTTATTATGAAAACCAAAGGTCCCCTTCACGCTACATTACTCTGCAGACACAGTACCTTGAGCCGGAGCCTGAGGCTGGGATTGGACAGAAGATGAATGCAGCGCTCCATAACGTCTTTAGTAATGCTGAGGTGGGAGGGAAGCTCTGCTTTCACATCAGGACCGCTGATATCTTCAACATCCTCACACTCTACAGCAGGAGGGGCTTCTGGAAAGACAGTGAAATGTGGTTGTCGTCAGATGGAGGTGTTGGTGATAAAAAGTCAGTTCTGCTGTTGTTGTTGGTTGACTTATATTTCATACTGTATATTCTGTCACCATAACACAGTTTCTGAACTGATAAAATTACTCTAAAATAACCTGTATTACAGTGAAATATCATTATCCTGGTTCACCCTTGGACAGAATTCATATTACCAAGTTCCTCATTGTCATCCTCCTCTATTCCAATGCCCTCTGCCAGCTCTTTCTGTGTACGGTAATCCAGCAGGAATTGGCGGATGTTGACGACTTCCTGGTCAGTGGATGTCGGCTTTGGTCTGGCAGACTCACTAGTCCTATTACAACTAGAGGGAAACCACCTTGCTGAAGGAGGACAATAAGACAAAGAACATGGGTTATACACTGCAGAAAAAGCAGTAATAATTGAGACCTTTTTTATTTATTTTGTATCCATCTTTGTTTTCACACCTCTTCTCAGAGGATACCTGTTAATCAAAAACAGGACTGAGTTGTCTTTTTCCTCAAGCTTCTCCCATTTTCTTTTCTTAAATTTTACATTAAAACTGTAAGAGGTGCATGGGTCAGATTTGATCACCCACCACATTTTTGAAAACTCACTCAGTGCCTTCATCAGCGCATGCAGCACAGAGCAGAAAAGCGCGGCCGTGTGGTCGTAGCTGAGATCCATAGCCATCAGCACATCCTGAACGATGTCGCTGACCAGAGGCAGCAGGCTGCAGTCAGAGTGAGTCAACATCACTGTCAACACCTGTGGAGCCTGGTCGAAAATACCACAAAATATGATGAAATATGTTGTGCTAACATGTGGGAAAGATGTGTTTGGCAGTGCAGACATACATTACATACATAAAGATATATTGATAATGATTTCTATTTATTCATGCAACAACAAATTTCCACATCAAATTGGTGATCTTACTGCCTCAATCAATCTAAATTCCTTTTCCTGTGTACACTTTAATTCTTCTGGAAGAATGCTCCTTCAGTTTTCTCAGTTCTCATTCTTACACCTTTTCTATTGCTACTGTGCATCGCTGCACCAGCTGTACCTGTGGATGCTGGCTGAGCCTCTGCAGGTTGAGGGAAATGTCATTGAGCAGGTAGTCAGAGTTCTCATTAATCAGCTCCTTGAGGGAGAGGTAGCCACAGGCTTTGCTGATGTCCCACATGGAGCCCAGTGCCGCCTGGCTGACCAGTAGTGTCTCCTCCCCGGCTTTCTCCAGCACGGGGTATAGTGACATCATCAGCAAGGGACGAAAGTCACGCCCCAGGGCCTGAGAGAAGCAGGCGATGCCCTCCAGCTGTATACACAGTTGCCAGATGTTGCTGTTGAGCTGGTGGATTGTGGAGGTGGACGACAGGGAGCCAAATGAGGAAGGCATCACTTGAAGAGAGTTTGCACCAACGTTGCTGACATCACTGCTGGATATGGAGAGGAGTCTGGGTGGGCTGAGCAGCTACAGAATGAGAGAAGCCATGTCAATGTCATGCAGTTAGTCATGCAGGCGTTAGTCAAGGCACGCAGTGTTTGACTGGTTCAAGATAAAAACAAATGTCAATTACAACGATACCCAAGGGAAGCAATGTCTCCTTACATCAGAACAGCTTTCTGTCCCATAAAGGACCTGATGGTGCCTGTTTGTGTTTAACTTGTAAGTTATACTACTAACACCCTCTTGTGGTGGTAACAGGCTAATGCATCTGGAAGATATGTGGACTACCAGCCATTGTATGTATCATATTTAATCCAGACAGTGGGTTCACAAAATTCTGCTGATCGTCAGTTGGTTGTGGTAAATTGTCAAGAAATGTAACAATGTGCCATCAAAGGCAGGGAAGAAGACTGCTGGTGAGCAAACATAATGAAAACAACATAGGTTTCCAATTAAGCCATAAATCAATTTTGCAATCTTTTATACATTCAGCACATTTTTTAGATCAATAACCTTAACAACCCTATCATCTGACAGTCCCAACATGGCCAAAACTTTCTTCTAACCAACGTGTATTTCTGTAATTACAATCTTTCTTTTATTTGTCAAGATAAGCTGCAACTATCTACCAGCTCACACAGCGCTGTCATCGCTTTCAGGCTACTGCTTGGATGTTGCGAAATATTTTTTCAGATAGATCAATAACCCAGCCTTGAAAAATCAACGACAAAGAGTGGATGTGTTTCTCAATAATGCCTGGAGTGCTTAGTTTGGAGTGAAGTGATTTGACTGTGATCAAATTTACATGACTTGTGCAATATTGGCTGGAAATGGGATTCTAATATCACACTCGAATAGAAGAGTTCAAAGAATGCAAAATGAGACGTGAATAGCAAAGCATGACTTTTTCATTCATAATATCATTCCATGGAGTGTGGGATCATCTATTTCATGTGATGGTCGTTCACAGAGCGTTTGCTGATCAGCAAATTCAGCTACTACTGATGCAATATTCATAACCCATAAGACAGTCCATTGCCACAACAAATTTGAAACCGTTCAGGGACTTTAAAGGAGCAGTTCACCATTTTGGGAAGTGCACTTATTTGCTTTCTTGATGAAATACTTGATCCTACTCTTGATACTACTCTCATTTCTTTCCACTAATATGATGCTAGAGCCACTACTCTAAATCATGGTAGGAGCTGGTTGATAAATTCTGAGTGAATGTTGTGTTGCTTGAAATAAACCCAACCCCAGGACAAAACAATAGAACTGCAGGAATGAATCTGTCCTCACCTGTTGGTCCTGTCGATCTCTATCTGTCTCCACACAGACAGTGATCAAGTGCCAGTTGAGCAGACTGATGTATTCCTCCATGACTGACACCACTGCTGCGTTGAGGTCTTCTTTGCTGGCAGAATATCGGTGACCTTCACCCTCCAAACCCTGACTCTCTGCTGCCACGCCGATGCCTGCAGCCCCCCTTATAATCTCATTTAGCACCATGGCAGCCTGCTTTCTGTATGTTGAAGACTGGCGGTACAGATCCAAAAAGTGATCAGTTAGCAGGTAAATGTTGCCATAGTAACCTAAAAGATAGAAAGAGGGAAGGTTACTTGTACTTCTTTCAGAAGGGCTGTCAAAAAATGTCAAATGTAAACCAATAGGCCTCTAGCCATCTTGAACTATTTTTTATCTTCTTTATATTCCTTTTCCAAGTTTACATTTGACATAAAACATTATTATGTATGTATGAGAATAAGAAAAAGATGATGTTCCCTATCCCTCATGTTCAGCAAACATACCGAATGTTCGACAGATCTCCATGAGCACAGAGAAGATCTTCTCATCGGTGAAGTACAGAAAATTCTTCCTCTGTATGTGAGCAGTGTAGGAATCAGAAGAGACTGCACTTGTGTCTATTGCAGAGCTGTAACTTCTTTCTTCGACAATGCAAACATCCATCACATCCAGCTCCAGTACCTGTAAAGGCATCAAGAAGTGCAATTTGAGAAGTGAAAATCTGTGATTTATCTGTAACTTCTCACGACTGTGCTTTAACTCTGCTTCCAAGATAAGACCAAGGATGGTGAGGCAGGCAGAGTCAGACGCCATAAAGGGACTCATAAGAACCCATCAAATATTAAACTGTTTAAATATTGTGTCTAATTAGCTAACTTTAAAAGCTAATTATTGACACTAGTTGGACAGTAATAGCCTAAAAAGCCACAGCAGAACACAGAAAGATGCACAGTCCCTACATCACCTGCATCAGTGCTTTGGAAATCCTCTCCAGGTGTGCAGCCGAGTTCAGCACCACAGAGACGAGCGGTCCCAGGATTTTTACGTAACCCAGAAACACATTGAGAACAAACAGTTTCTTCTGGTCATCAGAGGTCCTCATCAGTCGAGGCAGGGAGGTGGCTAAAGAGTGGAGATTCTCTGAAAGCACGTCAGTGAAGGTCTGAGCACTGCGGCGGTCACCAGTAATGTCACAGTTCAGATTTCTACGCGATACCTCTCTGAGAGCAACCTCACACCTAGAGGAGATGAGAGAGTAGGTGTTTCAATAAAAACAATTTTATAAATTCATTTTTTTTTATCCAAAAAAATGTCAATTAAATCAAACCTCTCTCTGACTCTGGGCTCCTCATCATTGACAGCTCCTACCAGTGCTTCCAGTAGAGACCCAACACACTCCCCCAGTGACTGACTACACCTGGCCAGCAGGTGGTCAGCCAGCTCCACCACCTCCAGCCGAACCCTCCAGTGCTGGTGGGCCGAGGTGCAGGAGATGATCTTCTTCAGCAGCACACACAGTTTCCCCGCTGTGCTCTTCACCCATTCTGGTGTACGATGCACCACCAGCTGTGCAATCCGACCCAGGTCTGGTGACAGAGTCTTGTGGGGCTCACCTGCCTGAAGCTGGCTGTCTTCCATGACAAGCCCCACAGAACTGGACCAAACCTGGATGAGAATAAGAGTGAAAAGAGATGATGATGGGGCATGAGCAAATCATTGTACAAGGATAGAATCAACTTTTATTTTGCTTTGTAGCTGTGTGGTTAGTTTTCACATACAACCGGTTATCCTGCCATATAAGACTGTTAACTTTAAGTCACTTTCCAAATATTAATGGTACAACTATGATTCTTCTTATTGTAGATGAACAGCTGAGAGAGAGGTAAGCAACACCCTACCTTGATAGCCCTGACTGTGACTGCATGGCCTTGTCTCAGATCACCTGTGATGATCCTGGCTACACCCATAGTGATCCCAGGTAAGAATGAAGCCATTGTGCTGCCTACAGTATGTCGCTCCTCTGAGGATGGGACTACATGCTCCTGGGTGCAGGCACACTGCAGAGTCAAAGCCTGAAGGCACTTCAGTGCTGCTGCCTGTATATCTCGAGATTTCTCCTTCTCTCCTAAACACAGCAACAGTGATACAGCAGCTCCCGTTCCGGGCAGCATGATTGGCTCAAAGAGTCTGAAGACTATATCACCGTAAGCAGCATGAAGCAGGGCGTCCAGGCACCTTAGCACTGCCACTTTCAGCTCCTCTGATGTATTTGCAGGTTTCCCAGGATCCGTAGGAGAGCAGAGGCAGAGGCAGAGCTCTGAGAGGAGGTCTCGGAGAGTGTCCCAGCTCTGGACGCAGGTGTTCTGCAGGACATGGCTCATGGCCTCGGCCACAGCCTGCACCAATTTATCCTTCTTGGGCCCGGGAACTTTAAGGACAAAGCGAAGAGGAAAGAGAACATACTCCTGGAGCTGCTGCAGTGTAGCATCATTGACTTCCTTTAGCTGGCTGCTCAGTGTCTCCACATTGGTCACAGAGGGCTCTTTGGTCAGCAGCACACAGGCTGGGCGCAGGTAGGCAAAGGCGATCTTTGGATCACTGATCTGAGCCATGGTTGGTGCCATTACTGCAGGGGTCACTTTAGTGAGGAAGCATTAAAAGAGAAATGAGAATTATAAGAATTAAATATCTACTCAAGTACTGTATGCATAACTTGAACACTGAAAATATTCCTGGCTGGTAACAACTCCACTCTTACATTCGGTGTCCAGTAAGAAATTGGACAGTGAGTGGGTATACAACAGATTTTTATGCAGGCTAAGAAAATAAAAGCCTAGCCTAGCCCCCTCTAGATTTTGCAATTCCCCTCCTAAATGTTGGTAAATGTGAAGGATGAAGCAACAAATACATTATTAACGTCTGCCATCAACATTGTTGATGATTGTCGTCGTTATAAAGTTTTGTTATTGCCATAAACTCTGCACTGGGGGATGGATTTCGGTTTGCTGCACCAAACAGTACTTGGATAGTAATATGCTATGCTGTTTTGTGCCTTGCTGTTATTGTCGAATAGAAAACAGACACATTAGAGCAGGTCGGTAGATACCCCCGCAGAACACGCCTCCAGCATGGATGTCGTGCAGCTGCTGAGGCGTCAACAAACAGAAGACATACCTTCACGTCGCTGCTGCGGTGGCCCACTGCGCGGAACAAGACCAGAAAACCTTAACCAGAAAAATTAGAAAACCACACATTGATGAAGTTCATCAACTCTCTCTAAAGGTAAACGCCATGGCTCTGCGTCGACGTCGCATTTCTATGACGTAGAGCCCGCAAAGCAACACTTCCCGGTTGGGCGGTTTACCTTCAACGTAAAAGAGCAGACAGCGTTGTGAAAAGGGGAAAAACTATCAAATTGTGTAATAAGCGAGGCTTTTATCTTAGAAGCGTCAGAATTTTGCCATATCGATGACGCATTGTCGAACTGAACTAAAAATTGATGTCAGTAGTTATCTGTACTCAATTATTTGACCTCTATCTCAATCGCTGAAATTGTACAAAACAGTAATTTCTTTGTTCATGCTACCATATGAATTTGTAATAGGCTAATGAAAAAGAATGCTCTTGGTATAACTTTAGAAAGTAGTTTAACTCTAGCAAGCTAAATTTCTAATTTTGTACTGACGATATTTGGCTGCCAAACTGCTCAGTCGATAGACAGCTGGTTTTATTTTGAAAGAAAAGACAATTCACAACAGAAGTCCGCCTTTCATTCACTTGAGCTAGCTTGAAACTGGAACCGAATTTGTGGCTGTGCTTTCCTAGTAAATGTATGTAGCTGTTAGATTTGCTTTTCTTAAAGTATCAAATGGCCCTCGCTCACCCGTCGGTGCAGTGGATGTCAGACAGCTGGCCTAATTAAGAAGGTAATGTTAGTGTTGCTATAATCACTTGTAAACTTGAGCTTAAAGACGGCTAACATTTAGCTAACACTAGCTCTGATGTGTTGCTGGCCGGTTTGTGATCTAGAGCTGGGTTAAAGTAGATGGTCACGTTACAGGAGCTGTTCCATAACACGCAGTCAGGGCATTAAGTAGTTATTACAGTAAAATGGAAAACATTTCCCACACGCAGTCAAGAGATCTCTTATCAATAGATTGCCACCAGAAAATGACATCAACAGTGATTCAGGAAAGGACGGTTCATATTATCCTGTGGTAACCATGTGCTGTACCTTCCCTGCTGGGGTCTGCTTCTTTGATTCCACATTAAATCCTCCACCTTACTTTTCCTCAGATATCTTCAGGGTTGATGCTGTCCATCCCTGCCCTATCTGGTCCCATTCTTTCAGTATGGATGAAGAAACGCTTGAGGCAGCCATTGCTACCTATGGTGCCCAGTTGCAGCAGGTAGAGACAGCCCTGTCGGCTGGCCTGGACCCCTCCCAGGAGTCAGATCTGCTCAGACTAAAAGAGGACCTTCGCCAGCTGATCGAGCTCACTGAGGCCAGTCTGGTGTCAGTCAAAAAGAGTCGGCTTCTGGCCAGCCTCGAGGACAGCCACAGCCTGCAGGGGAACGCCTCAGTGGCAGGCCCCGCTGACACCAGTCATGCAAACAGCTGCTCAAACACTGAGTTCGCTACTTTTTACGCTGAGCTGGAGGAGACTTCAGGTAGTAGTTCTGATACTAGAGAGAGGGACAAGGAGGGGGCTGGTGGGTTAGAAGATGATGAAGAGGAGGAAGATGAAGATGATGTAGATGCACTTAGTGGCACCAAAGTGAGAGCACCCTACCGGACAACATGGGGAACATTGGAGTATCACAACGCCATGGTGGTGGGGGCAGAACTGCCAGATGGGGAGGAGGCACAAGTAAGAGTGCTCTATGTCTACCCGACCCAGAAGTCTATGAAACCTTGTCCATTCTACCTAGAGGACAAATGTCGCTTCCAGGATAATTGCAGGTAAGGCGCTAATGTTCTTTTATTGTTTGTTGCTCACGTTTACATCTATAATAGGTTGTTGTATCAAGGTTACAGATTCATATCTGCCTTGTTTGTAATAGCATAGACATAATCCAGCAAATGTCACCTATCGTCCACATGATGTAGGTGTTTTCTGAATGTGGCAACAGACAACACTCTAAAAATGCCATGAAGTGTTTTTCTCTGGTAATTTCATTTTCACTTTTTGTTTTGGTGTCCAGTGTTCTGAGGGTTTTCACCCTGAATAATAAATTAATAGGGATGTTTTTTGTTTTTCAAATAGGAGCATCAGTTCAGTTCAGATGAATCCACTGAGTATTTATGGGATAATTCACCTTGATCTCAGTTGTGTCTCCTCCAAGTATTTTCTAAGATATCTTTCCTGTCCTGAAGATTTTCTCACGGTGAAGTGGTGTATGTGTCAGAGCTCAGAGAATTCCTGGAGTGCGACCTTAGTAATCTTGAAGAAGGCTCATCCTGCTTGACTCGACACGAGGATGGAATCTGGTACCCAGCAAAAATCAAAGGTATGGTCTTTGCAGGGCCATTTTTGATGAGGTATTCTACAGCAATAAGTTTGGCAGTAAAGTTAACATTGTGTCACCTAGTTCAAAAATGGGATGTTTTTCCCGAAGAGCTACAGCAAGTTATCAGATCTGAATTGCACAATGTTACACAAACACCGACAGATGAAATGATTCCAGTTTCTATGTTATGCTAACTCAAATCCTTTCTCTAAATATAGAAATAGACAGTGGTTTCTACACTGTGAAGTTTGACTCAGCCCTGCTGAAAGACGCTGTGGTTGAGGCTGATTGTGTGATCCCACCTCTGAGAGAAGACGACCCGGTCTCCTCTGATTCAGACCTGGATGACACACGGGATGAAGATGATGCGGTTTATGCAAAAGGTGTTAGAATATGTGTTGCCATTGCCAGATTAATATTTGAGCAAGTGTTTGAAATATTACAAATGACAAAGTGTGACCTTTGTGTAATGTCACAGAACTATGGTGACAAAGTTCAAGCTTCCTTCAGTTAATGGTCTTCTATTCCCTTTTACATGCCAGTAAAAAGTCATCCCTTTGCCTTGTTTGAGTTTTTTTAGGCCATTTGTCCCTTATGAAGTTCCTTACATTTCTGCCTTTATTTCCATAGTTACAGACTCTGCTGTGGAATCCACAGATGTGTTAAATACTGCTAATTTTGGTGGCTGGGAGGCACATACCAGAGGCATCGGATCCAAGCTTATGCTCAAAATGGGCTATGAATATGGGAAAGGTAAGAGCAAGTGCACAACATTAACTGCATTTTGTGTTCTGAAGTCACAACATCTATAGTCAGTATTTTTTGTTCTTTTCCCTTAATAAAAAATACATGTCATGTGTTCCTCCTCCTCACCAAGTCTCTTGTCTGCTCAGGCTTAGGAAAGATGCAGGAAGGGCGAGTGGAGCCGGTCATGGCAGTGGTCCTCCACAAAGTTAAATCTCTGGACCAGTGTGCCGAGTTCACCCAGAGACGCACGCAGAGTAAGGCCACAAAAGATGGCACACTCACGGGCAGGAAGAAAAACAGAAAGCCTCGAGCCGCCACAGGAGGGCGCCACACCGTCTTCGACTTTCTCAACCGCAAGCTTGGAGGCGAGGGCACCAATCCTGCTGAGGGGGGTGCTGCTGCGGCATCAGCAGCGACTGGGGTGGAGGCTTACCGGGGAGGGGAAAGCACCAAGAGGAGTCTAAATGTGAAACTGTACAAGGCTGCTGAGAGGGTTTCTCAGACAGAGAGGGAGATCCAGAAACTGACTGAGACACTCAACAGGCAAACAAGCAGGTTAGTACTGAGTTCAGCATGCATTTATGGACATTTATTTATGTCTGATCAAACCTCTGTGAAGGTTGGAAACTGACCTTAAATGAGCCAGCATGTCATTAATAAGCACTTAATTGCAACGAAACTTCAGCTCTCAGTCTCCCCACAGATGTTCAGCAGCTGTTGTCTCCTCTGTGGAGAATACAGACATATTAGAAAATATAGCACACCACAAGGGCACATACTGTATTTGTACATAAATGCAATGCTCACTCTAATATAATTGATTGTACATTGTACAATATAAGCACTAGTTGCCATGGTTCTTAATTTGATTTATCAAATGAAGAGTACTGTGGGAGTTGTGTGAAAATGCAAATAAGGTGCGAAGAGTCTTGGTTACACACTTGTTTCCACAGCCAACCATTCCTGGAAAATGCAGCTGAAACTGACTTGTCTACCCCCCCACCACCACCACCACCCCCATCTATCTGTTGTTTGTGTGTACAAAGAGGCACATCCAGAGCAAAGCAACTGGAGGAGAGGCTGTCAGCGGCCCACCGGCTGCTGGCCCAGCAGAAAGCCCAGGAGCTGTCCATCCAGAGAGAGCACAAGAAGGCTGACACACACAAGAAGATGACGGAGTTCTGAGCTCGGTTAAGGGGAAGCACCGCTTGCCTGAAATGAACTTTTGTCCCTTGCCTGCCATCAGTTATTTGCTACACTGTATTTTTAGGCATTTTTTAGCATAATTTTTCACCACATTATGGATTTGAGCTGTCGGCGGAGCCCACTCTTTGCAGAATTGATCATGGGCTGAAGATCATTTCTGTTTCTCATATTTCTCAAGGACCGGGCAGTTGTTGTGTACAGATTTACATTGTTTATTTCATAGTAATGTTTAAACTGATTTTTATTTGTAATGAAAATCTTGTCTCAGTGTATATTCAGCACTAAAACCCATATGTTTGGAGAAGCTACTGTGCATTTTCTTCTCTCTTTAACAATACACATTTACACAACTAAACCCCGTACACTGTAAAGAAATCTTTCTCTACCATAGAATTTCCAGTGTGTTTTTTGTTTTCCTTTTCTGGGAGAGGTTTCAATCATTCTAGCCAGAGGCTGCTCTGATGGTGAGTGCAGTATACCTTGACTTGAATGTCGACTGGTTTTAAAATTACAACCTCGGGAGTTGGGAGACCTTTACAGAGTTTTGAAGTGAAGTCCCTCCATTCGCCCACACCCCTTACCAGCTCATGCTCAGCATCTTTGAAGCTTCGATCAACCTTTCTCTTAAATAATGAATTTGGAAAGCAGCTTGTCTGCTCATAGATCGGACACACATTGTCTGTAGGCGGTGGGCAGGTCGAGGAGAGACTGCATCTACCCTGTTGCCTTTCAGACTCAAATAAAGGTTGAAGTCGTGATGTTAGGTAGCACAAGAGGAGACAAGGTCTTCATCCTTTCATGCTGCTTTTTATCTGAATGTGACATGGCATAATAGGGAGAAATTAAAGTCTAGTATTTGCTGCCTGGATTCATGTTTTAAAATGACTATTTTCCAAGAAATCCGGCCAGCAAGAAAATGCAGAAGTTTAGTGTGAGCCTGAGTCCATGAAAGACAGCTGGAAAAGTGGTGACCATCAGCATGTCACAGTGATCGCGTTGTCCCTAAAGCGAAAGTGATAGTAAATACCTCATGTTAAGGCAATAAGAGCAGCGGGGAGATACAGCGCACTTTGCAGAATTCATGAACCCTGCATTCGGTACCCTGAGGAATACCCCCGCTTGTGCTCTGATCTGTTGAGTGGCAGCACATTTTGATTGCTTTTGACTGCAGTGATCACATTGAATTTGCTGATCGTTGGGGGAATAAAAATGGCAAAATGCACTATGAGTTGATTTAATGGGATCCCGCGAGGGTCTGTGCTTCACGCTTTACCCCGTTCATGAGCCTCGGGTCTCTGAGGGTATCGCTGCTTGGCCACCAGCAAATTTGTGAGTGTGTTTGGGTCGAGGTGTGTGCACACTCCTGCAGACCAATATATCTGCCTCAAATATGGATTCAGATTGGTTTATTAGGGGGTTTCATTGCTAACTGGCACTTCATCAGAGCCTGGATTATGTGATTAAGTAGGTGTGATAGGAGAATTGATTGGGAGGCTGCTGTGACAGATGTCTTACTTAAGAATTCATACTGTTGAACTAGGGGCTACCAAGCTATGGGGCTTGGCTGTTGAATGTGTGGAGAAAGGTAAGCTTTCTAATGGCATTTACCTGGCTCTCTATAGTCCAAATTTGCAGTAATTGTTAAAAACAATGTGTTTGTTCTATTTGTCATTTTTCATGTCACCTACAGTTGACTCCACCTCTGATACTGGTAGTATTTCCAGTAGTTGGTAAGACACTCCCTTAAAAGCAGAAAAACACAACTTTATGGGGGCACTGAAGAAAATCAGCAAAGAAATCAGAATATTTCATCTGAGAACCATAAATACTGCTGCAAAGTTAGGTGGCAATCCAGCTAGTCAAGTTAAAATAGTTCACAGAATAAGTGAAAACTCTGACCAGCTGATGGCCCTCGAGGAAAGATCTGGGTACCATGAACATCTGTACAAATTCATTGCAACCCATTCAGTGGATATTTCAACATGGATTAAAGTGGTGGATTGATCAACTGACATTTCCGTTCATAGAGCAATGTAGCTAGCAGTGATTTGTGAAGGTAAAAACAGAAAAATTTTGTGTTCAATTTTTTATTCATTACAGAAGTTACCCTTTTTAATCAGTCCATTTTCTTAGTTTTCAAAGTTAGTTTAGCTTTTCAAATGGGGCATTGTTGTGTAGGACAAATCAAATGGGTACAAGTATAAAAGCACAAGGATTTTTATATTTGATATTTTAAATTTCCCTTAAGATCAATAAAGTATTTATCTATCTTTTCACATTTTTGAGCCACATTCATATGAGATAAATTAATCAGAATGGAGCAGAGATTGTTCAGGTCTTCAAAATTCACTCTGAGTGTTCCTCCTTCCCCCTTCAGTGATGTTTGCCAATTAACAGACATTGGAAAAGTGCTAATAGAGCACTGCCAAATGCTACAGGCACCTGCATCTGCTCCTATTGGGTGCAGCAGTTTGAGCTCATACAGTACATTAATAATATGTATAAAGTTTTGTGATGTACATAAGTGTAAGCAGGGAATAACACACAAATTAATATATTCCCCATTTTTTACTTTAACACAGTCTCTCACACAGCTGCCTCCTTATGATCTTAGATTGCAAGCACACACTCTAAAATGACCATGTTCAGTTTCAGATTGTTAACATTATCACTCTGTCCTCAGTCAGCTTTATGTTTATTGAAAATGTGGTTTATTAACACATCGGTTTGCCAGTCATCTTTTGCCTGCACTTTCATAATAGAAGCAGAGTGTTTGCCCAGTTGGCTTTGAATCTTGGATGCTGTTCTCTTATAAAAAATGTTGGCTTGATAAACAGGTTTTCAAATGGCATGTTTTGCTTTAAATGAAAGTGACTGTAAATATCTCTCCAGAGTGCTTTGCACTGTTTCCATTGAAACGGGATGGCTGTGCAAGGGGGAGTGCATGGGACTGTAGTGATAACAGAGTTTAAGCAGTCTGGAGGGTGGTGTCTTTTGTTCAACACTTACACAACCAAAAATACATCTTCCATGTAACATAAGATACAAACTTGTCTTTAACTCAAGTATGTTGTTTTGTGGGGTTATGGGATTATGCTAGAACAACTGACATTTTGTTTATTGTAATTGACACATATGCGCGCACACACACACACACACACACATATATATATATATTTAGTGTCTGATGTTTTAAAAATATTTCATCACTTAATGCTCGATGAGTGGCACCAGATGTGTTAAATTACATTTGAACGTGGATAGATCTCATGGATTAGTTTCCAGTAGTTTAACGAGAGCAACAAAACAATGGGATCAAGAAAACAGCTGTCAGAAGACTGCAAAATGAGACTGGGGAAACCTTTATGAATCTGATGAGGGATATAAAAATATTTCAAAGCATTTTTACTACTAATTCTGAAGCCCATAATCCAGAAAAGGAAGAAACATTGACACACTAAAACTCAGTAAGTGGAAGATCAGACAAAATGACTAAAAGAGCTGCTAGGAAAATTGCTCCAGAGCTACATAAAAATCCACAACAGACTAACAGCAGGGAACCTGAGAAAATCCTTAGAGGCAACTGAAATACTCAAGTCGTAGTCTGAAAATCTGGATTCTTTGGGAGAAAAATAGCAGATCATTGCTTACTTCAAGACACAAGGCAGCACAACTGGACCTACGCTAAAAAGCATATGAACAAACCTAATGAATTTTAGAACAGCATTATGTGGTTTGATGAAACAAATTATTTGGTCATGATTTGCACATGAAGATGTGGCAAGGAAACACCTCTACTTATAAGGAGGGACACCACAGGCACAGTCAAACATGGTGGAGGCTCCCTCATGTTTTGGGGCTGTATGTCTGCATCAGGCACCGGTGCTCTGCATAAAGTGGAAGGAAGAATAAATGCAGCCTGATATGAAAAGGCTTCAAAGCAAAGCCTCCTTCCATCAGACTAAAAGCCAAAAATGAAGTGGCAATCCTTCACCAAGACAATGATCAAAAGCACAAAGTCAATAAATAGCTGGTAGTAAGAAAAGCTGTCTGATACAGTGAAGTACTTTAATAATGAGGAAAACAGGGCTTGGGAGCAAATGGGTGGACAAACAGGCAGACGAGTAGGAAGAAACAACTGGATTCTTCACACCAGAGAAGCAGGAAGTGATCTGATATAGACTGGGGACAAAAGGCTGGTATGAACTTGCTGACATGAGAAATTAGAACCAGGTGTGTGTGGGCAGGGACTCTCGGTGGATGGCAGGGCTGATGATAAGTGGCAACAAGTGTGGGGATGGGTGGGGCAGTCAGGTACGTGAGAGCAGGGAGGAAAGACTGAGGATATCAGGTGGGCAGCGAGGGAAAGGCATTTCTGGGGAGATAAGGGGACTGGAGACAGTTATAGAGGAGAACTGAGGAGCAGGATCATGACAAATCACTGGATCCACAGCCAAAGTTATTAAATTAAAATGCCTCTCATTGTCTCAATTAATTATTAAAGCCCTGGCGTATGTATCTGCAAAGACAATTACTTAATACAAAATTAGCAATGAAGGTCATTTTTTATCAAGGTAAATTTAGTAGTCCAGCATGACATTTAGTTGTAATTAATAACTTTGTGTACTTGCATGGCATTTTGCATTGCATCCTTGAGGTAGCCAATACAGAGGGCCTTTGTGGAGATCTACCATCTGATGTCATTTGTAATTTGCCTCTATACCAGTATTTAATCATGAAATTATGCATATAAAATCCCTGCTGAAAAGGCGCATCTTATCATTTAATGGAAATTAGTTTGTAGTTTCATAAAGACCATCTTCATTTCATTTCAAAATTCAATTGACAATATACTGCGATACTGCATTTTCAGAGAAAACTGGAAGGACAAATGGAAATGAATATCCGTTCATATATGAATCTGAGGATGTAGACAAAAGGCTAACTCAAGCTTGTCTTCATGTAAAACTGTGTTTAACACCTTTCCACGTAACAGAAAAGCTAGAGTGTTGCTTTGTATTTCAGACTATCAACTTTTATTTTGCAGATTATGCACTAAAATCAATAAATAAATACATGGCACTGCAGGTATTTCACCCTGTTTAGAGTGCTGTGTTTCTATATTATGCTAAATTGCCATTTTCTCCTGCCTGCGATTTTACATAAAGATCAATGGTTAGTCTTCTGCTGAGCCAGTGGAAATACAATAGTTGGTTGGCCGAGGTCAAGATTGAAGTCATCACTTTGGGCATTCGGGTGTAACGTTACATGCTTTTAAATCTAATCAAATCTGAGATTTTACTGGGGTGGAACAACACAATGCAGATTTATGTGAAAAGGATTCCAGTTGATAAGCGTTGATAGTGAATAGTAATGTAATATGTTTCGCTTTTTGTTAATACATTAACAATTCAGAGAAGCTACGTATGTGACTGCATTTTAGCTCTGACACTCAGGTGCTCCACATTTTGTTTTACATAACATAATGTTTTAATGAGAAGGATGAGCTAGACACAAAAAATAAAACATCCCCTTCTGATGACAATACATGGACATATTAAAATACAGCTCAGGGAAATTTCTATCCTGTCATTTTCCCCCGGAAGTCATTAGTGTAATTGGACTGGAGAAATTGAAAGTATGCCCCTGACTAATATTCATGTTTCATTATTGTTGTTACATTGTTTCATTCTCCAACTAGTAAAATAGTTCGTGATACATTTATCACTACTCACTGCTATACATTGGTCCCTCAAATAAACGTACAGCAAGTCATCAACATTTTAGGAGAGACCACTTTTTAGGACAAAAATGGATATTTTAAAATGGAAAATGTAAAAACCCTCATTCAGAATGATTTTATGAAATCATTTCATACCTTATTCAGCCTTTTTTGTTTTAGCTTTGCTTTATTGTACACAACATTAAAGAAAAAAGAAAAATGACAAACCAAGAAACCCTTGCTTGTAAAATCACCATTTTACTACAAACTGTTCATTAAAACACTTCAGACTATAACCCAGTTCGTGTAAAGTAAGGGTAGAATGTGTTTGTGAGGTGTTACAGGAGCAGAGCAATAGCTGATTTTTTAAAAAAAAATGTTACCTGATTTTGTTGCTGGAAAGACTAGGAGTCTGCAGCTGTGATAGTGGTTCTTTGTGGCAGCACACTAAGTGACGCCTCGAGTAAAACGCTAATATCAGCATGCTAACATGCTCTCCAATAACAATGTTATGTCATGTTGATGTTGATGCAGATGTAATATTCATGATCTTCATTCAGCGTGATGGTGTGCTAATTTTGGCTAATTAGCACAAAACAAAAAGTACAGCTGAGGCTTAGGGGGATGGCATATGGTATGTTGGCAATAAACCATAGTATTGCACATAATTTTGTCATTAGAAATCACCCTGAGTGAAACAAATCTCTGTACCAAATTTCATGTCACTCCATCCAATAATTGTTGAGACATTTCCTTTGAAATCACAAATGTGAACCATATGGTAGTGCTACTTTAAATGAAAAGGTGAGGATTCACTAAGAGCATCAGGATTCATTAGTTGTTGTTCAAAATGTAATGAAAACCTATTCAATGTTAGTTACGATATTTTAGTCTGGATACAATTATGATTTCATTTATTAATAAGTTGAAATTACGTTTTAGCTGTTGCAGATATAGAAAAGACCCATTCGGCAAGCTGCAAAAGTCAGATCAGTAGCAAAGTTACCAGAATGTGATGTTATTAACAATCTTTTCGAGTTATTCAATTTAAAAAGACCTCTTAAAACCAATCTTTCTTATTATCAGCATATCACATAAACATTGTTTTTTTGCTTGTTGGCATTGATGCGTTTCTTCTCTTTACTGAAAAGGATAAGCATTCAGAGATGACTTCATCATCATTCTTCAATCATCCCACACGTTTTCTACTTATTTATTAAGCAACAGAAAGAACTAAATGTGCCCTTGACTTTTGTATGTGGCTGAGGTTGAAGGGAGGGCTATGCAGGACTGGAGAGAGTGACTTTAAATCTCTCCCTGTCAACAACAAAGCATTGTGGTATTAAAGTGAATGGCTGAAAGAAATATTGAATAAATTGGTTTCTCCTATTTCTAATATGATTAGAAAACCACAGAGCTGTATGTGTCCTTGCAGCAACATTGTAAAGCATGTTACAAACAACATCCCTGAAATCCTCCCAGCACCGACCAATCAGGTTGCACAGAAACATAATAATTTTATGAACATATGGTGAGAGCACTGCACTGTCACCTGTGCTATTGTCAAGATGCTACAACAATGACATGGTTAAAACTAGGTTTAAAACAAAACTTTATACAGATTTATCAATGGGGCCAAAAGCCTTGGTCAGTCTGTGGTTATAAATGGGTCAAAGTGGTCGTCATTGTTTTTCATGAAGGTGACAGCTCCAGCAACACAGCTCAATGTCAAAATGGATTGGTGTGGAAGGATATTTTTGCTGTTGGCCTTTTGCCCTCATAAAGAATTTATATGCCCACTGGTGTCAGTGATAGATATTTCATCTCGTTTCTCCACGACTAACCTTTTGATAACCCAGGGCAAGAGCAAGGAGTGTGAAAAATAGAAAATAAAGTAGAAAACATAAAGATAAATGATAAACTTTTTTTATATTATAAGACATCATGCCCTCCTGTCAGTGTTATTGACTTTTTCCTTGATGGCGAGATGCTAGATCATTCCAGCCAGCCAAGGAGGAAGAAAGAGTCCCACAGATCCTAGTATACACACTAGTACAAACATCCAGAGGAATATCCTGTCAATGACCATGGCCACATACTTCCAGTCTTCCTTCACCTAAAATATAGGAGACACAGCAGAGAGGGACATTTCAAATTTCACACCACACCACCTTTCTTTTTACCAGCTGTCAGTTTTTACCCTTGATTGATTTCTCTCGAGTGGCTGATTTTTTTCATTATGAGGCGGCTACAGTATCTGCTAAATGTCAGTCAATCCTTGCTTGCCTCTCTTATGAAAAATTCAAGGTCAAATTAATGAGGGCCCATTGTTTCAAAGACAAGCCTTTTCTGGCAAGTGCACTGTAGCATTGACAATGACTGGTGACAATGAATACCAAAAAAATACTTCCTCCATTGGTATTTGAATAATTCTGCATATTTTTTAACTTTTCCTGTTCCACAGACAGGAGTACAATCTGGCCTGACATGTTTTGGGGATTTTCCTTCTATCCAGAAACACTGGATGGAATTTTAAAAAACTAATTCAAGCCACTCCTAATAATATGGCGCAAATTTGATTACTATATGTATAAATAATCCTTCTTTCAACTCACTGAAAAGTCTGCATCTTCTGCCCTGAGATGATCAGCGACGTACTGAACTCCCTCAATGGCCCGTTGCATAGCTGGGGAAATGGTTGAAACTATCGTGTCCTGTTGGGTACTTGCATCTTTAGTAGACTCTGCTGTGACGGTTTCTGCTAGATGATCTGTAGGGGCTTGTTTCTTCAGACGCCCTGTGATCCCAGTGAACCCAGGCCCTTCATCATGTAGACAGCAGTACTGGAAGCTGTGGGAGCGACACAGATGCCCAGCTTTCTGAAAAAGCTCTTTCTGTTGGTCACACATTTGCTCTACACTGAGGGAGCGGCCATTTGGGGCCAGTGGATTTAATTCTCCCCTGGATAGGCTGCGAAGTGGGCCTAGTGGTAAAGATGGGGGCAAGGACAACTGGGAAGAAGACGAGGCTGTGGAGTTGTGTCCACGTAAGGGTTGTTTATCTGAGAGAACTGAATACTGACCGGATGCGGACCGGCAGAAAATGTTGGCCTTCAGTGGGGGATCATCCTTGTTGTGGTCCAAAAGAGAGGAAGATGTCGGAGATGGGGAGCATACAAGTATGCTTGGACTTTCACATGGAGTCTTAGGGAGTATATTCTCTGCCTGTCCCATTTTTCTCAATCCTGTCTCTAACCCTGTCCAAAACGCCTGTGAGTTGCCTGTTGCAGATACCGTGGTTGGACGGTGCATCATCTCGATAAGCTTCTTGCAGTGCTGCTTTGCTGTGCCTGGTGGACGCTTCATGAAGAGGACTCGAGGCACCAAGTCCAAGAATACTCTCCGGACCCAGTGAGGCATGCTATGCGTTTGTGGCGAGCGGTGATGTACGTTTAACACAAAGACTGTTATTATAATGGAGAGCGTGACAAAGACCATGGTGAACAGCAGATATTCACCAATCAGTGGAATCACCAGTGATGTAGATGGTATAATCTCTGTGATCAGCAGGAGGAACACTGTTAGAGACAGTAACACTGAGATACACAAGGTAATCTTCTCTCCACATTGTGATGGCAAGTAAAATACCAGCACAGTCAAACAGGAGATAAGCAGACAAGGGATAATAAGGTTAATAGTGTAGAACAACGGAAGCCTCCGGATGATGAAGTAGTAAGTGATGTCTGCATAGATCTCTGTGCAGCACTCATACTTTTTGGTATTGTACTTGCCCACCGCATTGATGATAACCCACTCGCCACTCTCCCAGTAGTCCATCTGGTCCACATCACTATCCATGTTTATGAGATCGATCTTTGCACGGTCATAGGTCCACGAGCCAAACTTCATCTTGCAGCTTTGCTGGTCAAACGGAAAAAAGGTAACATCTATGCTGCATGAAGACTTATAGATTGCTGGTGGCATCCACTTTATACGACCATCATGGAATAGATGTGCTTTCGTGAGGTGAGTTACTGCAAAGTCGCCATCAGCACTGCAGAGGAGGAATGGAACATAGAAGTAGGAGAAAGATACAAACACATTTATCAAATGTACTGTGCATTTTTGCCTTCACCAAAAGTTTAAGACTCAATTAAACAACTCAAGCAATTAAACCATTTATATTGAGTGAGGTCCACTTCCATCTCACCAGATGGATTTTGCTGAATCAGCACAAAAATAGCTCAGTTAATCTCAGTTGAAAGCTGAATTAAAAATTAACTTTCACGTTCAAAATCTTCTTACCTTGGACTGAATCTTGATTATTTTAAACATTTGCTGAAGTTTTAAGGTCCATGCAATAAACTTGACCAGTAACAAGTGAAAAGCATACAAAAAAAAATCATATTGCTGATGTTCTTTCAAAACATGTAAAGTAACAACATCATTAGAGAATAATTTACTATTTACTGACTTTGACAGTAAATATACTATTTATTTTTTTTCTCTTCCCCATGTCATTCATCCTTTATGTCATGATTTGTGATGTATGAATACTGATGACACATTTAAATCAAGCAAATAACAGTTTGGGTGTGGCAATGTTTGTGGTTAATAAATGAAACCCATTGTAAATGTGTTTGGTGCCACAGAAGAAATACTGGAAGTCAGTGCTCTAATCACTGCCACTGAAAACTGTCAGCAGTGAAAGCTGCCTTATCCTCTCTCTTTCCTCCGCTGTTTATGCTTAATCTTCTTAATCTACTTAATCTGCTTAATCTCTGCTGTGCATACTGAATTTCTTACATTGTTCCAACATTGTCATTATACACCTGAGCAGCACCAATTACTTCCTTCCTCGACCTATCATCTGGCCCAGTCATCTACTACCTAGTTGCAATAAGGTTCAGTACTTAGAGGGAACATCTACAACAGTCAAGTTGTGCTAGATAGTCTGACCCTGTATTTACATGTTCTGATCAATATCTTTATGTCTGACTTAGTCCTCTGGATTCTTTTATGACCGCTGTAGGGAGACAATGCACACACCAGCCATGTCACGGGGCATTGTTTTCACTTCAGTCTGATCCAGTATTACAAAAAAGTCCAAAATTCTAATCTTAGAGTAGATATGAATAAAACGCAAAGTTCAACTCAAAACAATGTCAGTATTAGCATCTAAACAGTTGCCATGACCTTCCGACCCCATGTGTCATTTGTGCAGCAGCTTGTTTACAACCCAGAGTTCCAGTTGTAATGTCCTTTAAAGTGGGACACAGCTCATTTCCTGTGTGAAACCAATAGTCAATCTATAATGTTTCTTTTATCCATGACAACAAACATAACCATATTTTTAGTATTGTAACCATAATGACGAAGGTCCAGTACACTGCTGCCAGAACACTGTTCATTATTGTAACCATGACAACCAAGGTCTGGTACCCCTGCCTCTATTGGGGCACTATTTCTTTAGATACTCAATGGGTAGCATTGAGGAACAAAAGGCATACATTACTGTTCAGGTTGAAGGACTTGTTAATGTCCAAACAAGATGCCTTGCCTAAAGATTTGGGGCTGTTGTAAAAACATCTTCAGCTGGTTCAGAACTTCAGTCAGCTGAGCACATCACTTCCCTTCTAAAATGTCTATAGATATGTCTATATCTTAAAGTTTTACTGCTGCTCTCTTTTCAAATCAGCAAATGGATTGGGATCAAACAAATCTCTCTGATCTTTGTTTTTCTCTTTACATGTAATTGTATTAATGTCATATCATTTTGTTGTCTTAGTCTCAGTGTATTATGTAGAGGGCTTTGAAATACCCTGTGGATGAAATGTGCCTTACAAATAATATTACCATGACTGAGCAACAGATATTTCATCATGAGAAAGAACAGTTTGCATAATGACATGAATCTGACAGACACCTTGATTTGATTCCGTTTGTCCTGTTTTTCATATTAATCCATTTCCTCCATTTAAAGTGAAATAATACAAATCTATCATAGGCACTCACACTGGATGATTTTTATCTGAGAACCTTTGAAACACATCCTGTTACATTTCATCTTTTAATTCTTATAATGTATTGCTTTGTACAGTGTACCAGCTTTGTTTATAACCAGATCCATTAAGAATGACCTTGTTCACATTTATTTCAACTAAATTACTTTATGACATTGGAACAGGACAAGATATTTGGCACATCAACAGAACCTTCATGTTTTCCCTCCAGTAACACCATCTGTTGGAATTAAATCACCAGAATCTGAACATTAGTTGCCATATGATTATTTTTACCTGGAAAATGGCTACATTTTAGATCCCAGCAAGTACCCTCAATGACTGTGAAAAGATTTTCTTTCAATTTCTTCACATAAAAACATAGAAGCTGATCCTCACTTGTTGTAGAGGACAATGTCGGGCCTCCAGATGATCTCTGAGGGAATACGGATGGAGGTGACATTCTCGTATTCCTCCGGGTTCCAGCGGAGTTTGTAATCGCTCCATTCCTTTAGGAGAATATTAATCATGTTTACATACTGCAGCTTTATATTGGACAGTATCTTTAGAATGCATTTTGTCTCCAATCATTACGTACTTGCTTGACCCAGACGTTTGTAGTCATCATCTGGTTCTTCTCATCCTTATGTCACGTAAACAGAAGAGAAAGTTATTGTGAAATTCATCTTCTCTCACATGTATTCTGTTGTATGTCAGTCTTGACTTCATAATTTCATTTCATTCCTAGTGATGTATTTTTTTCGAGATTGCCACCTGCATCCATGAATCACTTATAGAACAAATGAACACACATACCCTCTATTTATGAAGACAGATTAGTTGTGCAATACACTAATATTAGACAGTGCTCCATGCAAAAAAACAAACAAAAAAAACCAAACACCCTCACTGTACTGCATCTGCTGCTTTGCTGGCAAGCTGCTTTCTCCAGCTCTCTCCCATCTTAGACACAACAGTCAGTGGAAATGCTCTGAAGGCAACTTCACCCAGAGCTGACTTTCACTACAAGGCATGTAAAGCAAGCACAGTCACCTAATTGTGTGTCAAAAACCTGGAGAATCTTCCCTGCAGCAACGCATGCTGCACTAGGCAACTCTGTATGGCTCCAAATGGCAGTTAGAATTATGTTGGTGGATTTCAACAGAAATCCACCAACATAATTTGTGTAAAAATGCAAGTCTTTAAACTTCCAGACATTCTGTAATGCAAAGATACCATTGTTATTTTGTTGAGACCAGCTTTGTCTGGATCGTGTGAGACAGTGAGACAGATCGTGAGAGACAGTTTTGAATATTTGCTGCCAGTGTTAGGCTACTTGACCACTGAATTTAATTTGGGAAACTAATTCAATCTCTCCTGTTGTGGATTCATTTCCGCTGATAAGTGATCTCTATATTCCAATGTATCGCTCTTGCCTGGTGGAGATTTGAGCTGATGGCTATTGGGATTTTATTGAATATAATACATATAGCACAGAGAATACAATTGAAAATGATTATGATTATGATTTACATTTACCAAGACATGAACATTAATCAACCTTAAAAAAAAGATATTTTGTGTGTCTGCTGTTGGTGAAGCTTAACAAGGTTGGGAGGTTTTACTCACCACATCAATAAGTTGGGCAATGGACAGTCCAAAGTGGACTAGAACTGTGTCTGAAGTGTTTTCCACTGGCCGGGAGAGCTTATTGTAATGTGTAAACAGATCCTGGAGCAGCCTCTCTTCAGCATGGGCACGAGGTCCCACTTGAGAACAAACTGAGAAAGAAAGAAGAAAAGCCTTTTTCTATTCCCTTTGTGATTTTATGCCTTTTTAGCAGACCAAACATGGCATGTTAATTTTGTTTCAGTCTGTAGACCCATATGTTTCAGATAATATTGCAAATCCTTTGTGCTCAATTGTGTCAGTTCTGTGCAAACTTAACAGTGATCCTCTACATCCTTATAACCAGTCTTTCATTTGAATGCAATATATATGCAATATATATGCAATATATACAAATATTATTTCAAATGCATCACATTAATTCAGAATATATTTGCCACCATCTACAATACCATCATCTAAAATGGATTTAGCTGATGCAGCCTTGCCGCGTAAAGAATCGACTGTTGTAGATACAGAGTGTAATCTAAAAGGAGGGTGACCTCTATTATACAGGTGGCGTATGGTTACATGAGACTGTATCTGAGAGATGAGCCAAACGGGGGGGGGGGTACAGGAGATGAGAGACAGAGAGAGAGGAAGGATGAATCTGAATCTGTGGACATCCGGTGTGTCTCGGAAAAGACGTGCTGATGGAGCGATCTGTCGAGATGTCTCATCCCTCCCTCACCCCCTCACACCTCTCTCTCACCCTCTCGCCTCTTTGTCTCTTTGCCACAGGTGCTCTGAAGGAGGCTCTCCATCACCCCCACCCGCCTTTTTAGAATCAGCTCACATAGCACTGAGGACGACCTAACTAGAGGCCTGGGAACAATTAAGGAGACTGGGATCATCCCAAGGCCTTTACAGTACAATGTCCTTTGTATTCCAGTCCTTTTCTTATATTCACTTACACATTTTTCTGATCTGGACTTTGTGCATCTGTGCAGGTGATACACTGGCACAACAATACATCATAGGCTTTGATTTATATCACTGGCCTAACTGATATTTCATTGTGCTTGGCATAGCTGCATATTTCAATGTCTTTCTTGGACATTATATTGTATACTGCATAACTTATATCCCAGCATATAATGCACAATATCAATGTTTTTATTACCCCATTATAACTTGAGTTAAGTGATGTGAAGTAATGATTTTGTTGTATAGTGTTTTAAGCTGCTCTATCTTAAAAAAAAAAGGGACAAAGATGTTGTTGTCATGCCGTGGCCTTCCTCTCAGGTCCTCTCCACTCAATCAAAGTTGATGGACTGTCCTTCAGTTGCCTGAAAATTGGCATCCACAATTTTTTAAGGCCTGGGATCAATATCTTATTAAATGGATATAGTTTCTTTTTTCCCTGCATCCTCCCTTCCTGTTTCCACCTGAATCTGTTTGACATATCCAGACACCCAGCAACCTTGAAATGTCTCCACGTTTTCAGATGAGAGAAGCTAACATAAGTACCTTTGTTTAATCACATCAGCACAGAGCAGTATCTGTTGAATGCAAGTGATGCTGAATGAAAAGAAATGCTCAAATAGATTATAAAGCAGCCTTAGCAAATAATAGGTTAGGAGTGGGGGCAGGGAATTCTGGGGGCTTGCCGGTTGTCCTGACTTTGACAAGGTGTGGTACAGAGTAGTAACTCTGGGTAGGAGAAGTAGATAACTGTTAGATGAGTTTACTTCTGTGCAGTCTGCGTTATGGGACACTATGAATACCACTGGCTCTGACTGTGGTATCACCACTTAGAATGGAGAAAATTGGCTTTTCATACTCCTCTGTCATAAATTTACATTCTTTCTTTCTTTTTTTTAAGGGGGGGTTACAATTCCTCCTCGTAATCATGCCTCTTTCCTATATGCCTTTCCTAGTTGCTCTACCAGCATGCTCCCATGTTTTTGTGCAGACACTGAAAATGAAGAATGTCAATGATGAAAATCATACAGAAAGGTTGTTAAACACAGCACAATAATATGATAAATATCAGTTCTAGTAAGGTTTATTTGCAGCTATCTTCAGGTGTGTAAAGCACAAGCCAAACAGTTTCATCCTGGCTAGTTATTTAGATGTGTCAGAGCTACTGGACCCAGATCTGTCCTCATTTGATCAATGCACTCTCGTGGGCCCATAATGCATGGAGAGAGAATATCACTTTTTTTTAAATTCAAGTGAATACTGCTCCTGCACTTGGCAGAGCTTAAGTCACTAAGCAACCAAGGCTATCCAATGAAACTACAGAAAAAAATGTTTGTGTGTGTGTGTGTGTGTGTGTGTGAGAGAGAGAGAGAGAGAGAGAGAGAGTTTGTGTGTCCTGAATGTGTGTTTTTGTCAGCGATTGTATTACTCATCTTGTCATATTAGCCTTCAGTAAAAATTCTTGCCTTTCCCATTAATATAGGGTCTGGAGATTCATTAGGGACTGTACACACCAAACACCTTCCAACCGGCTTGTCAGTAATTTCTCTGGACCCTTACCCCCGTTAGAAAAAAAACCTACAAATACTTAAAATAACACCCTGTATGTATGGCACAAGAAAATAGGAAAATACGACCTATTTTTTTTCAATAAAAAGTAAAGGCACCAACTGTTTGTGCTGATGGACTTACTATAACTACAATTTATTTTGCTCACAAATGAATTTTAAAAATACAATTTGAGCTGTTAGGGGTTTAAACACCCTCCCCTGCTATGCAAAAAACGGAAACACAAAAAGCATTTAAGGGAGAGGCAAAAATTTAAAGTATATTCACCTCCTTATTTTCACAGTCCCATATGGTAATAAAGAAAATGAGAGTTGAAGCATTTACCTTGCAGAGGAAGAGCCAAGAAAAGTAAGCTTAAGCATTTGTACATATCCATATTGCCTCTGTTAGTGTCCATCACTATGAGTGAGCTCCCACAAACTTCTGCTGGACTTCAGACCTGGTGGTCAGTCATCCCCAGAACTGATCAAACTTGGAACAAGTGTCCTGTAAGAGCAAGCCTTCAGGAGGTTCAGTTCAGGTTAAACAGCCAGATGGAGAGGTCATGTCAGTCTGCGTCAGCCCCGGGCCCGGAGCTCCTCTGGGTTCCATCTGTCCATCTCTCCACACTCTCGTTTCCCTGATCCAGCACTTGAAAGTTCCTCCTCGCTCCACTGGAATCCTTCGTCCAAGTGTGGCTTCTCCCTCTCTTCTCCACCCTCCCTGTCTACAGTATTCCCTCCCTCGCCTCTCATCTCTCCGCCTCCTCATCTCATCTCCCTCTCTCTCTCTCTGTCTTTCTCTCTCTCTCTCACACACACACACACACACACACACACACACATACACACACACACACTTTACATTCTCCCTTTCCCTCCCACATATTTTCTTTTCTACCTCTTCCAGTTTTCTGTCTCTCCTTCACTTTTTTTTTTTAAAAACAGTGAACTTTTTTGTCAGTCTGTGTGTGTGTGTGTGTGCGTGTGTGTGTGTGTGTGAGAGAGAGAAAGAGAGAGAGAGAGAGAGAGAACAAGATGAAGAAAAAGTATCTGTTGAGAATTTCTCAGAACACGTGTGTTTTTGCAGACCAGTTATTTGTATGTATATGGTGTTACATCTGTGTGCAGCCTGTGTGAAGACGCTTGTCAAGTCCACTCTACTGTAGTATAGACATGCCAGGGAATCAGTAGGACCTCTGCATTATCTCCCATTTCCTTGTCCCTTTATCATACTCCCTCTTTTCACCTGTGACCCTCAACTGTTTTTAATTTGCTTTCCACGTAAGGTCTTACACACAGACAGAGCTTTCCCTTTCTCTGCAACACTGCCAGTCACCTTTACATGTTTTATGTCAGCAGACCTCACTGCCAAGGCTGGCCATCTATTCAGCTGCATTTCCTTGAGGTGTGTTTATTGTTGTTGCCAATCTTTATTTTTTTTTTTACCTCTCCCAAGTAATGCCCACATGTCATGTTTTTATCAAAAGAATGCAAAAATGACTGGGGCCACTGACAATGTCTTGACTTAAGAGTCATGTTCATTTCAGATTGGCTCAGGGAGAAATTGTCTTTTGACTCACCATCAGTTCATTCGGACGGTGTTATATGACAGAGTGCAAAAAAAGAGAGGTCCAGGTAGAGATATATTTTGCTGCTGTATGTGTCTGACAGAGACATGAGACAGAGATGATTCTTTTCAATTCACTATGAGCCCACAGAGAAAAGCCTCCGCAGTGCACACATTGATTTTTCCTAATCAAAGACACGGCTCTCTTGATCTGGTGATGACTAACACTGACTTGACAGATGGAGAGATTCCTCTCACTGGTGTGCTGCCACAAGCGCAGATGCCTATCCTTACCATCAGAGATTTGATAGCTGATTATTTAGATTGGACTGCTGACAGGTGTCCAGCAGAAATTTGTAAGTGGGACAATGCAGCAGCATGGGGCCACTGGAAGAGGAAATTCACATTCAGTAAAGGGCAGGGTGCACAAATAGGCCAATTACAGCCTGGTGGCTGACATATTAGTTTATCTCACACCCACACATAGACACATATAAGCTCCCTCTATGGCCACCTCAGCTGATGAGAAGGACCATCTGTGCGCTCTTGATTTCCAGGGGTAAAGAAGTAAGGGCAGTGCTCATCTCTTACAGCAGCCACCTTAATAATTCAACCTGTCCTTACATCGGAAGGGCTTTGGTGATCCCCAGACAGACAATTCTGACCTCTGCTTGAGGTGGTCACAACCTAAAGACACTCGCTGTCCTTTTGTGGCCTGCAATCTTAAATCCTGTGGTTATCCTATCTTTCAAATCCTGAGTTCCTGTACAATTTGTATCTGGCACCAAAAAAGCAAATGCTGTGCAGTGTCTTGGCATTTTACAACCCTTCTGATTCAATGAGCCAGCTTGCATTAATGCCAGTACTGTGTATGTTTTTTGTGTGGCTATGCAATAGCTTTATTCAGAGTTGATTCACTATGACTGATGACTGAGACTTTGACTTGCCAAAAAAACTAAACAAAAAAACAAAAACTTGGAACTCCTCTATGACTTAAAAATGATTCAAAACTCCACTTAGGTTTTAGCCTTGCTGAAATTTGTCCATATGCTGCCAAACCTAAATTACAAATTGTGATAATGTGCTGCTGCTTGTCGTTCTCTTACAAGTCTGTTTTACTCATGGGAACAATGAGTAGGAGAGACAGAGAGTTGTATGAGAGGAAAAACACAATGTACCCTCACCAGAAATACTATACTTTGGAGTGTCGTGCAGACACTGTGTCAGGCTTTTCATGTAATTTTATATCCTAAAACTGATAAAGGACTAATGTAGACTGATGCATCCGAACCAGGGTCTGCTTGCCTGTTTTGTATCTTTGGTCAGGCTGTTCAGCGGAAGGGAAAAAATGCTTCAACCAAGTTTATCATTATTCATTATTTATCATTATCATTATTAATAGGACTCTTGCTGAGAAAAATTTAAGGTCACATTCAATTTGGTGAAGAGTATTGAAATAATAAAAATGCATAATTTAAGAATCTTACATTTTCGCACCTGGACAAAATACTTCAGACTTAACTAACCAGCTAACACAACTAACACAATAAACTGACACCTGTATACTGACACGTAATTATTATGATGTGTGACAGGTTTCACTACAGCTCCACTGCTACTCTTCACAGGCAGAAACAGTTTTGACTGTCAGTGTCATGGACATGAAGAGGCAGAGACTTTGGAAGTATATTCCCTTCTGTACATTTTTATTTTAAAATTTAGTTTCAGTGATTACCTCAATCTTCATTTTTGTGTACACTTTTAAGCATATACATCCAGTACTTGTAGATTTTTAGCTTTAATTTTTTGAATCTATGACTTCTTCTTTTTATGAAAAAACAGGATTTCACTTGGTACAGTTTTTCATTGTTTATACCAGCTATTCAGCCTGAGGAGTTTTGTGCCCATCCAAGCCTTAGAGTTGCTCTAAATGCAACCCAGCAATTATTTGCTTTTGAGAAAAAGAACAGGGCTCATTCTGATTTCAGAATCTTGACCAAAATAACCCTCACTCACCACACATACAAGATGCTGCTCTGTGGTCATTAACAGTGATATAACATAGATGCCTTGCATTAACAAAGCCCTGTTAAAGGGAAGATATATTTATGACAACAAGAGCGGTTGCAGCATTTACAATAGATTTCATTTTAATCAGATAACTGTCAGTATTCACGATGGTACTGAATCATACATGTTAATAATAGCATTATTGATGAGCTCCCAAAACCAACTGAATCATCTATAGTATTGATCAGATAACAGTGTGTGTTCCCATTGATGTCAGCCTCTGTGAGGAAAGCTCCCTGGAACAGCCCTAGAATCAAAGATGACCAGGTCAGCTCGCTCAGCAGCGATTGTTTTGCCTTAGTGATTCACACAGCTTTCTTTGTTACACTCACTCTAACATGCATCCACCTTCAGAGACAAAAACCCACACAGGAACAGGGATTCATCCCATGCATGCATAAACACCTTGCCTACTGGGGTTGCCAAGATCACCTGTCAATCATAACTGCTTCTTCTTTAGAGAAGAGACAAAAAGACCTCTGCACCTTTCCTTGGTTTTCTGTGTAAAATACAGGGGTTTCACAGCTACCTCCCTGCAAATGCCTTGTAGGGATTTGAAAGAAAGGGTAGATCGTCCAGGTTTAAATAATAATAGTGTTGTAGTCGTCTTTGCTGGCCATTTAGTTTTTTTAGTTTTTGGTTGTTAAGTTTGCCTTAAGAATGATGTCAAATTGAACACAAATTGGTAGATGTTGAAGCCTTCCCGAGTATTGTGGGCAAAGACAAATATTGACATTTTTGGATACCAATCATGAACCCACCTGCAACAGCCCAGGGGTGAGCTGAGATGGCCACTGATCAGGTACCAACAAAGATGGGGGCACCTGCAGCATCTGTGGCGTGAACGCCATCTGTGAGACGCACACACACAACCTTCACAAAATACCGTCTCCGTTTATTTCTTTGGCAAGGAATACATGAATGTAACTCCCCTCTTTCTCCAAAGACAAGGAAGTTGTTTTTTTTTTATTAAGGCAGTAATAGCAATTAAATTCTCTCCTTTCAAACCAGCTGATGCATGACGATGGTATCAACACGGTGTAAGATCAATATTAATACAGTGATAATTACAGTGAAGATCAATATGCACAAACATAATAAACCAAAGCATAACCAAGGCATAAACCAACTGATGCTGTGTCCAGGGAGACCAGAAGTCATGTCTCCATGTGTTTCATTCCTTTGACTATTGGTCACTAATGGAGTGACCATGGACATGATATTACAGACCCATTAGCGCTACATTATCATGGTGTTCATTGATGTCACAAGTAAGTAATGACAGCTACACTCACAGAATTTTACCATGTCAATGTTGTGGCACCTCACATTAGAGGGTGTCACTGGGACAAGGCATCTACTTTATTGAACTATAATTTGATGTTTTCATACTGAAAGGAAATACATTTCTTTATCACATAAAAAAGTAGTTCTTCATCAGTTTTCAGATAAGGATGGACAAATAAAACTACCTTCACTGTTTTCACCACACATTACAACTGTCCCTTTTTGTGCCTCTCACAGTTTTTAATGTGCCCGAAAATCAAAATGTATAAAACCATGACAATGCACTGGTGTCATGCAAGGCTTGATATTTTTGAATCATATTTACCATTGTCATTTGACATTTTTGGGAACATTTGTAGCTACTTTCTTCCTCTCCAACATGACTGAGTCTAATAATAAAACTAACAATAAAAGGCTCTTCTTAAATGCAGCGAGAAATGTTTTTCATTAATACTTGCACTTCTAGACGTGTTCATTTTGACAAAAGAAAACGTGGGTTTAATTTGAATAGAAAATGTCACATTTACTGTATTTCTAATACATGAATTTATCTAACTCAGACAATATATAGCTTGCTCATTTCATATCCTGAATACAGAAATACAGTTTTTTTCCCATATGACAAGAAATGAAATTAACTACTGGTAATACAACAGTATTTCCAAGCATTAAATTGCCTCACTCTCCTATTCAACACACAGCTATTCTCTATGAACATAGTCAAACATGCTTAACAGAAGGCAGGTCTCCCTGATGTTCTCTATATTGGGGAAAAAATGAAAGCTGGGGGCAGAGGATCTCCTTCAGCCTCCAACAGCCCTCCACCCAACCCATCACTGGTGGATTTTAAAATGTATCTTGCTGTTGAAGCATTAATGACCAGTGTGAGCCTGAAGGACACTCACCACTGTTGCTCACAATGAATCCACTGAAATTTTTTTTCATCATTTTCATCATCTTTCAACATTATTAAAGAGTAAACTCTGCTGCCTGTATTATCATATCCAATTGCAGTTTACACTATACACCAATATGACTCAGAATGTTACATTGGGACTCCAGTTTAATGCATCTTGGATTATATGCTGCATGTAAGGCGCTTTGCTGGATACTGATTTATTCATTCATGCAGCTGGTATGAATGAATAGTGAGAGACTGTGCTGGTGAGATTATTACTATAGTTGTACTCATTTCTTTATAACATTTTTGTTCTGGTCTCACCATGGGGGAAATAATTTTTATACTGTTCTGATTTCCTGAAGTTCAACTTCAGTTTGTATAAAAGAGAAATTATGTTATGTCTGATATTTCACAAAATACATTTTTTCAAACAATACATTAAAAACACATTAAGATTATTTCAGACTGCAAAAAGGGAATGTTATTTCATTCTGACAATTGGTTCCATCTGATGGTTTCCTAGTTTATTAAACTGATAAAGTTCTTATGAGATGATGATTGAGATAATAAATAAATTACAGTGATCTTGGAAGGAAGAGCAAGTCACACATTTTTCTGTCTTTCTCACCCTCTCTGTTAATGTATTCTCACTCACATGTGTCACTTTTTCTCTGCCAAGGCCTTTGGGACGTTTTTGTAGTTACTTGAGTGCTTATTCAGACATGACCCATGTTGTCATCAGAATAACACACACATTTCTCAAAGGGTTTCCAATTTTGGCCTGAAAGCAGTATATTTCCCCCAACTATCTATTTATCAAAAAAACCCTGGATGTTAGAATTCTTTTAAATAAGTCTGAAGTAAGCAATGAAGCAGTCAATGATATGAATGGTTTTCCAAAATCAAGACGGCAAATATGGCCTGGGTGATGGGTGAGATCAAATAAAATCAACTTATAATAAAGTAAGGAAGTATCTATAGTGCACATACATAGTGCAAAGTGTACCAGAGGTAGTAAGGCACATCACAGAAGTACACATTAAAAAGATTTTAAAAGTATATAATGTGGTATATATAGTACAAATGAGTATTGTATATGTTATTGTTGTATATATATTATTGATGGTAGATGTGGGCCAGTATAAACATAGTAGAGTGTTATATGAATGTACATCTAGAACCAATCTCCTACTCTCTCTACTATCTGTACAACTATAAATATCTAAACATATGGTCAGGATGTGTTTGTCTATCTGTGGTGATTTGGGGGTGTAGCCCCTGAGACATGCCCTCATTTAGCACCCGGACTGCCTTTGGGAAGAAGCTCCTCCTGAGCCTCTCAGTGTTGCTTGTCAGGCTGCAGTCTCTTTTCCTGACCTCAGCACTAGGAACAGTCTGGGGATTTTCTGCAAAAAGGCTAACAAACAATTAAACTGTAATTAAAAACATAAACAATAAAAACTAACAACAAAGTTAATCAATAGAGCAGAGTCACTGCAGCTGTATGCAGCAGTGAGCTTTAAATAACTTCAAAATCATCATGTTAACCATAATTATTTACAAAATTTGTGTTGCTTTGTACATTCTAACTGGAACTACAGCTTTCGTGTTTTTTTTTGTTGAGATGTTGCAGTATTCATATTGGACTTGATTTACTGAAGTGCCACCTGAGGGTTAAAGCTAATACAGTAAAATCAGTTGGTACACAGTGGGTGCAGCAAAATTCATTTACAGTTTAATTACTATACACAGTAGATCCGAGCCCTTACAAGTCTCTGCTGCCACTGCTTACTCAGTGTTGCCTATGCAAAAAATGCATGTTGCAATCAATGCATGCTATTGATTTTTGTTGAACTGCACAGAGAAGTACAACATATGTAAAAGATAAAAGCTACACTTATATAACTTTGGAGACTGATTTAACAATGTTGTTCCCTAACTTTTCTTGTGTACTGTTTAATAAGTTGAATTACAATATTCATCTTCTCTTGCCCCTCCCACTTCCCCTCTCTTCCTTTCTCGCTGGTATTAGTATGGTCCTGGAGGGAGGGATAATCCAATAATCCAAAAGTATTGCTTTATATGACACACATTTGCATCATAGTGAGTACGTGAACACGTGGGGCACAGCATAATTACAAATGGGAAATAAGAGGTGGCTGTAAGTATGCCACTGTTGTTGTTGGTGTTGTTGTTGTTATCCCAGAGGTGCATGTTCATCTGCCACCCACTACAATGTTGATTTGAGTTTAACTCTTTGAGTGATGGAGGCATCCTGCTGGCTCCCTCACTGTCTTTATCTTTAACTCACACCGTTTTTCACCTCACACTCTCTGTTTGCAGCCTACTGTATGCAGATCTAAAGGAAATAAACTGAGATATCATGAGGTGTGTACATCTAGTGTAATCTCTACCATGCAAACATACATGTAAATACAATGCCTTCATTTAAGAAAAAGCTTGACTGAGAGGAAAGAGGAAAGTCATCAGTTTGGATCTGAAAGAAAAAACACTGGAGGAAGCCTAAGATCAGCAGGCAAACTGTTCCATTCCTTTGGTGCATAAATGCTGAAGGCCATGTCGTCAGAGTTAGAAAGCGCTCCAGGCGCATGGAGATGATTTCCACCTTGTGACCTGAGTGATCTTCTGGGATGGTAAACTGACAGCATGTCTAATGTTCTGTGGAGCCAGGTTATGAAATGCTTTGTAGACCAAGTGGAGAGTTTTAAACTGTATTTTCAAACATTTATCGATGGAAGAATATTGTTTAGTGTTTGTGCATCATTTGTATAGAACACAAAAATTTCCTCCATACAAGCGAAACGTATGAGGTGGAAAAATGACTCCCTGTCATTTACCAGAGTGAGTCTCATTCAAAAAACTCACAAAGAAAGGGACACTGACATACAAATGTTCCCGCAGCTCCCGTTTGACTTAAAGAGGAATCCAATTGAAGTGATTAAAAATGCAAATGCAGCAGAAGAGACGAATATGATGTGGGTTAAGCTTGCTCACATGTTTATGATATGTGGAGATATTTCGCATGTTCGGTCTTTATTGCCTTAGAATTCGATAAAACCAATATTAGCCAACAATGTGGCCATAAATCACCTTCTAATGATGTTCACAGAGTAAATATTTTGCTCCATGCATCATCTTAGTTATATGGCTGCAAAATGTGATGTATGTAGAGGATGTCTTTAGTAGATAGTGTATGTGGAGGACTATGGTGTGAAGCCCCTGGTGTCAGCAACATATCAGAAGAAACAGCTGAGGAGGCTCCTCAGGGAAGCAGTGCAGGGACAAAAATTCATATTTTGCCCAGGGGATTTTTATTTTATATAAACTTATTTATGATATTTTACTGCATAGAAATATTTTTAAAATAATTTAGAATGTAAAAGTTCATAGAAGTCCTTTAGATCTACATAGTATGCATTATTTTCAACTAACATGACTTTCCAAAATGTATACGACAAATGTGAGGCAGACTACACAATACTATTCCTTTTATTATGAGCTTTGTGTGCAGTGAGTTCCCTGGTAGAATCAGCCCCTTCAGCTGATGAATACAATAATTAAAACAGCAATATCTTGTGCAAAGTATGTAAACATAAAACACAAATTACAAACAATAAAACTGTCAGCATTAACTACTACTATTAAACAGAAAGGAAACAGGGTATTTCCATGGAAACAACCTGATGACAGTAAGTTTGTTAGCTTTATGGGAATGTTTGGATCATGGCCCAGCTTCAGTTGCATGTCATAACTTTGTAAGATTATAATCATTTCAGCTGTTATGCAAGATGTTAAAAAAATCTAACAATGCCACCCAAGGGAATCCTGCTTGTATGAGGTAGAAAACAGATTACTATATGAACCAACAACAATCAATGAAATATAAATACAACATGTGTTATTCACTGGTCTGTTTCCTTGAAAGGAGTTAAACTTGTTGGTTCAAAAAGGGTGAAGATTTTGTTAATCTTAGTCTAATTACAGTGATATTTGGTTAAATTTGTTTATATATATCTTTCAAGGTCCAAGAGAATCCAGTCTCCTCAACAGCAAGTCTATACAGTAGGCATAACATAACACCCTATGGGGAGTATGAGAACATCATAAGAGACCGGCACTATTATATCAAATAGGATAGTAAGTAAGAAGCTGTTGTAGATGGCTACTCCAGTCTATGACACCACCTAAATAATCACTGAAAACACACCAGTGAAACATTATTGTCACATCATGACACCATACAGTATACTGTGACATCCTCACTTTCTGTTTCTGTATATGAAAATCACAAGACTTCTTGGATTTGCACTGAACTCTGCCGCCAAGTGTAACTTGGTATTGCACGATCGTTGCATATGAATGTAATTCGTAGGAGATGGGGTGGAATTAACAAGATGTCTCTAAAATGTCAAGTGAATTAGGGAGAATCTCCAATGCATATTAAGAGTCATTTGTCTCTGCCCCAGTGAGCAGCCCACATGGTGACACCAGGATCCTTAACACTCTTGGCTGTCTCCAGGATGTTGCAATAGGCTCCCTCATCCATCACGAGTCAACTTGACAGCACACAATGTGCCTGGATGACTTTGATGACTATTAGCCCTTGATCCCTCCTTGCCAATCCCACTGTGTTTCCTGGCAAGCCATGTGCGATTATCATTCATCTATTTTACAAATGGTGATCCATCAATGACATTATTAGTACAGGTAACATTTCACCATGCTCGTACTCCTGTTGCACTTGCTTCTCTATTGGAAGCTTTCAAGCATGCCTTATGGCCATGTCTGTGCTTCTTATCTGTTGAAATAATAATAAATTCTTCTCAGCCTTGGTTCAACTTCTCATGGTCTATTTTAGAAAATGTTAAATTGCTGCTATGTAGATAACTGTACTATGCAGTAGTCATCAGACTCGTATGTTACACTCCAGCTCAACTGTATAAAAGCGGTCTTTGAGAAAAATAACTGCTCAAAATGAGTGTTGTAGATGTGAGCACAGGTGAGTCCACCCACTGTGCATTTCTGCCTGACACACTGCAGTCAAAGCGGCATGATGAGGAGGAAGAACAATATCGTTTTCCTCTGGCATCCTCACTTGGAGCCTGTGATTAGAGAGTTCAGGGACTGCTGCAACCCACTTACAATGGGTGAACCAATCTACTTGTGTGCACACAGCTGACACAGCTCTGTGTACTTTTCCCGCTTTCTCTCAAAGGCAGCCTCCATTTGAGAGCCTAAATTGTTACATCTTATGAGGGGGCATAACAAAGTCAAAGACGTGTGCCTTGAAATCTCAAAACAAGAATTGATTCTCAGGAAGACAGACTCTTAACACCCCCAAAACATGCATCAGCAGAGATCTGTACAACTTTCTGCTTGTACCAAGTAAAATGCAAAAATCATTTCACCATCAATTTGCATAGCAACAAAGAAAATTATCGTGAACAACTGAGCTGGTCCTGTTCTACCGGCCTGTAAAGAATGGATCAGCACAGGAGATGATCATTTTAACATTATTACTGCTTCTCCTACTATGACAAGTCAAGATGTCTGCTATGAAAAAGTCCTGCCGAAGGAAATTTTGGAGTGAGTAAAGCATTTCTTTTTCAGTGCTAGGTTGTGGCTTATAATATTTTTGTGAAGTTGCATTTGCTACTGTTATTTTATATATTTATATTTTGTCATTCTTTATTAATTTTAATAAACTTCATAAATTGTGACCAAGTGTATTTGTTTTATGGAGGTAAAGGTAAGGGGCACCAAGTTAGGACAATGATGTTACATTGTTGCCCCATCACAACCTAACCCAACTCTCCACTGAAACGTGAAAAATGTTAATATTCAGCACTTCTCTTATTACCAGAAATGTAGCTCCAGTAGTTGCCCACCAGCTGGAGCAACAATAAACATAATGGAGCCCATCTCATTTTCTCGTGCTCTGTAATACTGGAGGAGGAAGATGGCTGTCTGACTCCAGGCAGCGAGGCTCCTCAGAGATTGACAAGGAAGTCATTTGTGCTGCTCAGCTTTTTGGGGGTGTCAACAGCCAGAGGGGTTGTTGTCTGCAGTTTCCATATCCACTTTATTCAACAGCCGAAGATAGTGTTGGAAGTTCAGCGAAGCACGTACAGAGCCTCCTCATCAATTGAGGCATCTTTGTGCTGTTAAAAACCACGTGAACATGCTGTGAATTAGCAGCAAGGGAAATACCCTGCTTCTGTCCTTTTGCATTATGTGCCTAAAAGCTGTAACTCATTAATCAGAGTGAATACTGGTTTTCCTCTGAATGACATATTTTCAACATTAAAACCTTGAACACAGATTACTGATTGTACTGTACTAGCGAGCTATTCAGAAAGTGCTGCAGTATCTTTAACTCCAGTGCAGATATAACTTCCACGACAATAACTGGAGCTATACAGACCACTCAGTATGAAGACAATGTGTGTGCTGGTAGGTGTGTATCTCCCTGTCGCCTCTCTACCTCCTTCCTCACATTCTTGTCCTAACTTTTACCCCCTCTCTCCCCCTCTCACTATCTGTCCCTCACTGGGTCACTATCCATCTCAATCTGTCTCCCCAAATCCACCTGTCGTCATCTCCTCAGTATAAGGAGGGTCAGGGGAGTGTGTGGACACATGTTGTGTGTTGTGTGTGTTGTGTGAGTGTGTTTGTGTGACCTGATTCTTTTTTCACAACATAAAGAAGCCTACAACTGCTGCCAACATCACGCACTGTGAACATCTTGCCATGAGTGTGTGTTGGAAAGTTAAACCGAGGTAAAGCTGCGACATCTCAAAATATCTGCAGTGGGAGCATGGCTGATTAACTGCCACTTATTACAGGAGAGTGTTTACACTGCAATACTGCACATAAATGATTCTGCCTTCTGTCCTCCACCAGAGTACATCCCTGCTGAAAACTGTTAACTGTTAAAGATAATCTATCGAAGCCAGATCAAATATAAGACTTTGGCGCAAGTTTCAAACAACTGCTGGATAAGGGCTTTTTTTGAAATAGCATTTTTTTAAATTTTATTTTTACAACATTCAAAGAACGAAAAATCTGTTGTAGAGGAGGCAGAAATAACATACTGAGTACACCAATACTTTTGGATAAATAGACTATTTCTTGTATCTAAAAACTGCATCAGAGCTTCTGAGGGAATTCCTCCATTTTGGACTGATAATGGTTCAGTCCACTGCTACAGTAGATTGGACAGAGCTGGTTTGTCTCTCTGCAGTAATTGCATTGGTCCTGGTGGGGAAGGCTTCATGTGATCGTTCAGGCACTCATGTCAGTAAAGTGCAGATACCAAGAGAGAAAAGAGAGACAGCCATTGTGGAGAAGGCAGCTGAGACGTACTCCTTGAGAACGTTTGGTTTGCTAGTTATGTGTAACATGGTTAGCTCACTCATTTATAGTATAATGAATTTCCTTCAGGAAATTTACACTAAAAGCACACTAAAACACACTATTATGTGATCTTTAAGATGCTTAATTGTTACACACAATATTAGTTACATAATAATTTCAAAAATATATATATATATATGATCATGATCAGTATTACTGATGGAAATGAACCCTCAGCAGCATCAAAATGTCTTAAAAAATCAGTTTGAGAGTGATACTGTGTTTTAATACTCGGGCCATCTGTTTTGTATATCTATGTATTGTGCCTTTATATTTTGTTTTTGCATTTTTCTTTGTTGTAACTGTCTGGGTTAGCAGTTGTTATAAACTAGTTTAATACTTCTTCTGTTTTAAACTGATGCTAAAGTTTCTTCGGAAAAAACAAGAACAAGAAATAAGAACAACTTTTTTTACTCTCTAATATTTTCTCTCAGTCGATATTTTCCAAAGTACAGATGATGTTGATGATCCAACAAGCACTTCATTTAGAGAACCAAGGCCCTTAGTCACTGTCTGCTGTTTATTTGAGAAATCATTACATCAGGCTGTATTGTAACAACTGCTTCACTAGTCTGCATGGTGACTGAACTGAGTGCCACAGTCTGGTGTCTTGGGTGTTGTGTTCTCTGGATTGAAAGCTGGAGATTGCCCAGTTGTACAAGAATAGTGTTTTTGTTTGTTAGATTCATGGTGATCTTTTATTTATGACAAAATCCCACTGGAATTACAGTGTGCTGGTCCATTCTCTGTGAATATTATATATATATATATATATATATATATATATATATATATATATAAAGTATCCTGCCTGTGAAACAGACCTCAACACTGTAAATCTGTGGCACCAAGCCAAATAAGCAGGACACTGCTGGTGGTATCCATTAGTATTGTGGATGCAGTTCGATTATGTACAGTAGATAATTGGAATAAATAGATTTTGTTCTTTTATATTATTGCGAATATTTTGTAGAAATTTGTTTTTGTAAATGTAAATTTTGCTCTCAAATTTGATACACCACTGGACCCTATTGTAAAATACACCTCAGCACTTATTATCCTAATGGTTCAAAACAATTCAGGAAGCTATACAGTATTAAACACCATGACAATTAAATACCTTCTCTCCAGATCATTTTAATGAACATCTCTCTGACTATGGATAAATTATTTTTCATACCACAGGATGAGTAATTCATTTGCTTTGGTGATGTTACCTTGGAGATCATTAAACTGGTCCAAAGAGATGAAAATGGAAAAGGAAATTTTCCTGTAAATGGCAAGACAATCATTGCATTGAAGGGAGATTTTTTTAGGAGGACAAAAAAGTTTTCCAGATAAAATACCCGTGTTAATATTCGTATGCATATATGTTTTTGTGTGCAAAACAAATGATCAAAACATATTACCTGAACCAAACTGCTATACCACATCTTGTTAATGCTGAATTTTTCATTTGCTTATTGTTATGAGTCTTTCACTTTTCCTCCTGATTGCCCAGTTAAAGCGCACCCCATTTTGATAGCTTTAATTAAATGAGGAATACTTAAGTGCAGCGTGAGTGACTAATGCTATCCCCTGATGTTAACGTCAGCATGTGAGGTCCAGTGGGGGTGAGCTCTTGTCAATACTGCAACGTATTCTCAATAGATAAGTGCTAGTTTTTGCTCCCCTGAGACACAGAAACATCATGTAGTGACAAATGACCACATGACAAGTGTGCACAACAATTCCAGGCCATCCTGGCTTCATTGCCCAGGAATGATAAGTGTTTAATGAAAAAAGGCAATTAGCTTTAGTCAAGCAGTCCATTTTTAGTTATGCAAAGTTATTTTACAATGCAGTTCATTAAGAGTGCTGTTTAACCAAAGCCCTTGGTCTTCATATACACCTCTTAATTCATTTGATGAGATTTAGGCACCCAAGCCTTCAGGGTCTTACCCAGTGGCACTTTGAATTTAATGGGAGTTGTTTCAACAGGGTCCAAATTGAAAGGCCAGCTGTTTTCATCTTGCCTTAATCCCACAGGGGAAAAACAAACCAGTCCTGCATTCTGGTTCACAGGCTTATAACAAAAATTTAATCTTTGGTGTTCTAGGTAGGAACCAGAAACGGTTTGGAAAAAATATTGAAAGCAATCAGAACCTTTTGAAAAATCTCCACAAATGCGCTAAGGTATTAAATTCATAATAATCTCCATTTCTGTTCTAGTAATAGTAAGAACATTTGACTAAACCTCTAAAGGGCTAGAGGTGGGGCATTATCGTTAGACTGATCTTACACAGCAGCACTATATGAAAAAGATGCCGTGTTCATACTGTAGATGGGATGCCTGGGTTCATGTCCTTGTTGCTGCACTAATGACTGCCTGCTAATAAAAGTAAGTAGAGTCAGATTTATGCCTCTTTGTCAAGGTGTTCCAAACCAAGATGTCTCCATTTCCCAATCTAATTTATACTTCAGCATATAACGTCACTTGTTGACTGGCATTTGGTGCCACTGCAAAATGAGGTGTCTGTGTCATAAATCAACTGTGTATTGTATCCTTCACTTTGTCAATGACAGTCACAGGTGAAGAAAGGTCAAAGCACTGAAAAGCTATTTACTATATCAGAAAACACAGATGTGTGTATCGACACTGAGAAGGAAAAGATCTCTCAACCTTTCTTCATGTTTGTTCAATGTTGTCATTACTATTAACCATCAGAACCATGAGAAACATGAAGTTAAAAAAAACAAAAGCAGTCCAGGCTGAGCGCTCATGGTTATTGTGGTCTATTCATGGTAAAGTATTGCCACAGTCTGGATGCATGATGTGTACTACTATTCCAGCAGTGCTTCTGGCAGTGCTGCTAAATGTAGTTTCCTTGATGCTGTAATGGAGAAGCATGGTTGTCAGCTATTGTAATAGCATGTGTCAGTAAAATGAATACATTTGCTTCCACTTTATGGTGAAAATGGGGGAAATCACAGAGAAGCACAACACAGGTTGTGTAAGTTCTCCAAAAATACAATAAACTACAACATGTCATGAAAAATCTTTATCATTACAGCCTGATGAAATTGGATCAGAGATTGAACTGATGATGGCCAGTCAGTTCTCATACACACCACAGAGGTGCATCAATCTTTAAATAGCCAACTTTATAAACAATCAAAAAACATTTGTTGTCTCTTCAATTTTTTTTTTTTTTGACAACATCAGTCATTTTTGGAGGACAGAGGATCCGATTCCACTAATTTGGATGCCAGCTGTGATAATAATTGCAAGGTGAGCCCCGCCCTGTTAGTTGAGATGGAGAAGATGGATGAGATATTAATGATGGATGAGCGATAATTGTGTTGCAGAGCTTGACAAGACTTCCTGGCGCTCCCCGTCGTGTTGTCCCTCACCACCCACTGTGGTCCGAGGCACACTTCACAGCACTGCCACAATCGCCCTGGTACAGAATGTGGTAAAGTTGTGTATTAGATTATATATAACTAATATTGAGCAGACTGTTATTTTGATTATGGACATGTACAAGTAGCCTTATATTCGAAATTTTTAAATTTTTAAAATAGTGATGCCCTAGATCCGATTTTGTGTTATTTTGTGCTCTCATCAAACTTTTAATAAAATAAAGTCAACGATATCTGTTCTTACATCATTTGGCTCTGTGAATGGGGCCCAACAGTCTATGTGGAACAAGTGAGAAATGTTTCAGTGACTTAGCAGTTTCTGAAGAGTCCCTTGACCACATAACTGCTTTTTTTTACACCCTTTTCAAGAAGATGAATTACCATAATTATATAGGACCCTACTTTAAACCTCAGAATTTTTATATCATATAGTAACTCACAGCTCTTCCAAATAACTTTAATGCATCAGAGGTCAGAGTACATCCAGCTTGTTTTCCCGGAGAGTGTGTTGTAAATCATCTCCAATCCAACAGTGAGGGCTATGTCCAGAAGAAATTGCAGACACTTAGAAAATTTGCTGAGTTAAATATTTTTCATTTCCAACCATTCCACATGTCATTCATGACATCCGTAAGCTTAACTTTAAATGTTACCCATTCTCAGTATATAGGATTGCTTTTTAATGCTACCTATCTTATAACCAAACCTGGCCAAGTATTTTGTCCCTATCATCCTTTTTGATCATGAGCCAAAGGCTTGGAACTGATCCAATGGAATCTTTCCAGACCTTGAAAAGCCGAGGGACAATATGTTGACTATTCCTTGTCTGATTGCTGTGTGTTTCTATTTGATCTGGTACTTATAAAAAACACCAAGAACTGGTTTACTCTGTTCAGACATCATAATTATATAGATCTTGTATTGTAGGATTCCCAGAAGCACCAGTCAACCAGGCTGATTAACAGCAGACTGGACTTTTGGGATTCAGTGTCCACATTATTGGAGCCACACTGACTCTGTGACAGGAAGGTGCCTGTCAAGACATTATCACTGATAGCAGGGTACATTATTACTGATTATTATTATCATCATTATCCACAGTGAATCAACTCCCACAGAGTTTCTGTATTGTCAAAAAAGGTCAGAAACAGCTTATTTTACCAAAGGCAAGACAAGTTGCTCTTTGTCCACTTAGCCCTGAGGTATCCATTTCTAAAACAGAAAGGAATGATAAGTAAGAAATACACAATGCATGAAGGGTAAACTTTCATTCAAGGTTATAAGTTGAGTTCAGGAAATGCACATCAAGACCTGCATTTTTTCCCTTCAAATGCAAATGAGTGAACAAGCTCCACAAATTAGGGGCCAAGTGTTCAGGTTATAACATGGGTTAAGTAATGAGCTCACACCTTTGCCTCCCGTCCATTCAGCTGACACTGATTTATTAGTTCAACCCTTAAACTCTCAACTGAAATCATTGACATTTTTCACAGTGATTTCCATTCCTTATCTTGGCATTGGTGCACATTTGTGATAACTTTGTCAACCAGTCTGCTGTCATTCAGGTTTACACTGACAGTTTTCCTTCATACAACCTTCTACTGAAAATTTGTTTCCCTCAAATGCACACCCCTCTAATGATCCTTTGCCTACATGTCTAGTTTTCATAAGATCAGACAGCATGGCTACACTCAATGTGACCCAGTGAACACCCAGCTTTACTCTAGGATCACAGCAGACTCTACTGCTGCACACTCTGACAGGGGAATTACTCCTATTGACATATACTGTATCTTACTGAAGTATATGGTACAGCTTAATAAGGAACATACGTTAGTATAGTAAGTCATTTCTCGAAGCTAGTCAACCAGATATGTGCTGACCGTGTGCAGGAGTCTTTCTGTGTGTGTTCATTTGGCAGCTAAGCCTCCAGCTGACCGCAGAACACACTAGGAAGTTCATCTTAGTCAATGCCACCCTTGTAAAATTAGCATCCATTGACTTTGTATGCAATCACTCTGCATTTAAAATCCACCTCATGTTCTATCTGAACATGATTTTAACACAAGCTTCTTTGTAACCTTTCAGGGTGCCATCCTTTACAGCTTTGCTCGTCATTCACTTTTCTCCTATCTGGTAGGTTTGAATCATTTCAAGACCTTGACATTCTTTCTGTATGGAGCTCTATCTCTTAGGCCCAGACCTATTCCTCTTTTGAGCTTATTTCATTTGCGTTTGTCTTCACATATTTCTTTCCTTTAAAATTGCCGATTGGTTCTTTCTGACCTTCAACTTTCCATCTCCACACACATAGCTAACAGAGAAAGTAAAAAAAAGAACCTCCACTTCCACCTGAAAGCTCATATTTCTCACTTCAGACCTCACTAAATTCATTCAAACACTCTCTGTGACCGCAAATGAGAATAAAAGAGCTCATTCTTTGGTTTTGAGAGCTTTGCAGCTCAGTGAAACTACATGAACTGAACATACACCAAACATGCTTCTCTCCAGGATCGCTCCTTAATCACAAAATCAGGCCAGGTCACCTCACACACTTTAACGTCTTCCAAGAGCTGGCATAAAGCCAATTTAATAATCAAGGCATCGGATTATCAAATTACTTCCTGTTCAAAGCATTGTCCTCAAGTCATTCAACTCATAATTACACTACCATATTTAGGCTGCTCATCTTTTCACCCCTTGTGTGTTTCCCTGCCCTTTTTCACACAGATGGAGACTTAATCCTCCTGAGGATAGACAAAGCCCTCACGATGAGCGCATCCCTGTCACCAGCTTCCATGTATCTGACAGACCCTTCATATTCTGCTCTCTGCATTCATGAATCTGTGATTTTAACTGTTGAATCACTTCCCAGCTGAGGCATTCGATAGTGACAGCGCTTGAGTTTTATTTATGGATTCATGTTCTCACATAAAACCTAACAGCTTCCTCGAGCTGTTGCAATCAGGTAGCACCATCCATTCATACGCAGAAACACACAGGTGAACCTGGCTCTCCAAGATCCTCCGGTAAGGCTTTCCCCAAGCTTGTGTGAGATTGGCCATGCTACTCTCACTGAATAATAATAGCTGAATGGAATTACACTGACAGCTACATCTTTACCTGCTCCAGAGTGCTGCACTCCGACCAACTTTGTCTAACCTCCACAGAGGAGACAAAGTGATTTCTTTTTCCATGTAGAATCACTTTACTACTGCAGAATTTCATGACACAAAACAAATTCAGTCTAATACAGTGGTCCTACAAGAAACATTTTTGAAGTTTATAATGTTCAGTTTAAAGTAAAACTGTTGAAGAGGCATTGAATCAACTGTATGATCGCTTTGTAGTTTGTGATTTTGTTGAACTGTATTACTAGAGGACTTTGTTATTTTGCCTACCCCATTCAACCAATGAGAGAAGGCTGAATTTTATTAACGTGTTCCAGATAAACTGACAACTGAGCATAGTGTCTCGGTGCAGCAAATTTCTATACTAATAATTAGCTTTATTTAGCAGTTTCAATATGACTGTCAAATTTATGATCTGCATCACTCGAGGCTGTGTGAAGCTAGCAACAAAGGGACTGAAATATTACATGATATGATATCTACTGTATGTCTGCTTTGGCCATCTGTGGATCATGATAAAATCTATTTACCCGCCTAGGTCAGACTGTCATGAAGGTCACCCTCCTCCTAAGTCCATTTCCAGACAGGCCAGGACCGTTATTTTATCTCCACGATGCAGAGCATGCTCAGTGTGGGCTTTGGCTCCTTTTTCCCCAGCTGCAGCATGATGATGCTCAACTTGAACAATGTTAATTTATGCTCCTCTTATAAAACACGGAATTAGCTGAAAACTTTACACTTAAAAACTTTAACTTTGCACTTCAGCAGCATTGTTTCTTTGTCTACTTGGAGTTCAATTATGTTTCGCTCATTTTGCTGAGAAGGATTTATTGAGCTACACGCAGAGACCTTAATGGACTCAGCAACTCTCTCCATTGTTTAGCTGATTTCTGTTTTATCTCCATTAATTTAAAAGCTTTGCTTAGATGAGTTGCAATTCTTAGATAGCTGGAATACCAGTAGTAGTGGTATGAGTAAACAAGCACTTGAAGTTATGCTGTAGTATATAGGTATTATAGTGGTAATAGTCAATGTTCAAACCTAAAAACATTGCCAAATGCATTTATAATTTCAGGTGATGCACTATTGCAGTGAAATAAATCTTTTCTGTGGGCTACAAACATCTTCAGAACATCAACCAGCTGGCAGCTTGCTTGAACATAACTTCAGTACAGTAAACAAGAGCTGTAGAACAACTGAGATCCATCTGATGAGACACCAGGAAATCCCATAGTATCAGTGTATTATGTTATCCAATTTAATATCCCTGACCATCTTATTTATGAGGAATGTTCCAGCAACTGCAGAGTAATCATGATAGGCATGAATCTTCATCACTCTTAAAAGTATGAAATGAAGGCCTGTCAACTTCAATTTGTGGCTTTCAATCTTGAAACTTTTAATGACTGCTTCAGACAGCTGCTCCTTATACAACAGGACTTTCTGTAAGGATATCAACTGGAAGCAAACATTTGTTTTACTTATAAATTTAAACCAACTTTTATCTGCACATGTAATTTTTTCATTGAAACCTGGAGACTATGTTGGCTTACAGGGAACAAAATAAATATTAACTGTTAGCTCTAACACCACCATAGATCATAGATGAGTGATTTGCTTTCCTCCTGAAAACCCACATCACTTCTCTTCTGAAAGATAAACGAGTCTTTTTCATTTCCTGTATTCAAAAGAAATCTGCTGCAGGCGAGTCAAGGACCATTTATTCAACAGTCTACTTCAATTTCAACTCCCACCTTCCTTTTTTTGTCCCTCCAGTGAGACTGATGTCACAGACGTTGCCTTGCTGTTGTCATGAATAACAAGACAGGACACAGGATACAGACAGGCAAAGCTTGTAAATATCACAAAAGTGCCATCTTTGTGCAAAAGACATTGAGTGTACTTTCTCACTTTGGTTTCCGCTTCTTTTACGTAACAGTGACGAATGCTGTATTTGCGTAAGAATGCATAAAAACACCAAATATGACTCAACTACTGTTCTTTAAGAGAATTCATTAATTCTTAATTCTAATTCGTTTTTCCACCTTAGCATTGAAATTGGAATAGAAACGTCTGAAGTGTGCTATACTTTGTATTTCTTTTCTTTTCTTGTGCGTGTTTAAAAGGGATTTTAAAGCTGCTGCTAAACATTTAATGGCTATACGTAATCAAGTGACTAATCAAACTCAAACTCTTAAGTTATCCTGAACAAAAAACACAGACACCGGCAGAGCAGATAGGAATCAAAGGAATAAAGCAAACTTAAATTTGGCAACATGAAGATAGTCTTCCTTTAAAATCATGTGCAGGAAGGAGTGGGAAGTAGCTACTGTGGCTGCAGTGGAGTTTAAGGTAAGGAGACACAGGCGTGCTGGGTGGAGCAGGTTCAGGTGACTGGCAAAGGCAAGGAAGTCTGAGGACATCTGGTGGACAGGTAGGGGACAGGTTGGGGACAACAAGTTCTGGAGAGTTCCGTAATAGAAACAAAGGCTTGAGGAAGAGAGAGGATTGGAGAGGGGAGACAGGAAGACAGGGAGGTTTTCACAGACATTGTGAATCTGCTGCTGGCAACTGAAGCACATTTGTGAATGACATTTTGAACATGTATTTATAGTCTAATGTCATTTTACTTTGTAATTTATATGCAAGAAGGTTAATTTTGCTCATGGAGTATGTCACTGAAGAAAATATACTTGTATAATATAAACCATTAAGTTGAGCTTTTGTTGATACTGTTCTTACTGTTGTGTTTAAAGAGGCTTTAATTTTGGTTTTGGGGCCAAAAACAAACACATATCTTTGTGTTGGTTCAAAAAGAAGCTCCAAGGTAAACTTGCAACAGAGGATATGTTGGGCTGCCATGGCTTGGCGGCTGATAGAGGGCAGTTGGAGTGTGTCCACTATGGCACGAGGAGGCACTGGAAACACTGGAGTCCATAGGGATGAGGAGAAAGACAACATAATGATCCGCACAAAGGCACTGGAGATGACCTGAGTAATGGTCACAAGAGAGTCTGGCTATGGGTTAGTACCATGACACAGATGGAACAATAATGAGTGAGGAGAAAGCCAGGGTTGCTGTCGCACTGTTGATTAGATGATTGGTGTCAGGTGTGCAGGAACTCTGGCACCTCAGGTGATTAAAGCCACACCCACATATATGTTTTTACATTTATAGCCACGCCTGTGCTGTGTATTGAGGGATGGCAATATTATTCTGTGGGTCCACAACTTTGGTGTACACTAGCAAAAACTGATTGCAAACTTTAAAAGTGTCTTTTTAATAACTGTCCTGAGTATTTAAAATAAAACAACTGTCATGGATTATCCCATGACCTTATATGTATAATGTCTGCTGTTATATGGTCATTCAATGTGCCATACAATATTTATGTTACATTTTTTTTATTTGTATACATTGTATATTGTAGGCTACAAGTTTCTTCACATGCAAGCATACACAGTTTTGTCTTTACTATGTAATGACTAGTGTATCAAACTAATTAGTTAAGTCAGGTTATATGACAATAAAATTGTCATATCCTTCCTCCGGCCTGATAAATGGATGACTGGACCTGCCTTCAGGGAATCAAGATCAATGCAATTCGATAATTGTCTGATGATTAATGACGACTTGTGTGTGTTCTCCTCCAGGAAACAATATCTGGACTTCCTCATTTTTTTATATTGTTGACCCAGAACTAGAATATTGTCACCTTGAAAGGACTGGTCACAAGAATCAGAACACATTAAGTTTAATATTGATTCCTGTATGTGTCTTACCTCACATACTTTCCATACCAAAGTCATAAATCCCTTTTATATTACATGTTGCGCTGCTTGTGATTTTTTTCCCCCTGTGTATGTATTTATGCTTTCACACATTTATATCAGAACATATAAAAGCTGCACATTTCTTTGCAGTCAAGAAGCAGTAAACCAATACAGTGTGGTCTTGCAAAGCCTTTGTCTGAATGGTAGCCAATGCGTAATGAATCTAAATTGTGATATATGTTCACCAGTATTATTTACACAACCGTTAATCCCCACCCTCATGCTCAGTATGAACCCACTGGTCCTTCAGGGCTTTTGTGTGTTACAGAGAGAGAGAGAGAGAGAGGGAAAGGAAGGTCACCTGTGTGTGCCCTTGGCAGACATTGATGGCATTTTGCTGATGTTAACTAACAATGTACATAAATAAAATGTTTACACGGAGACCACCTGACCAGGCCTGAACACAGACACAGCTGTTGCCAAGGACACAAAGTCATTTTCAGCACATTAATGCTTCATATTTGAGCTGAGGTCATTCAGAGAAGCTGCATGTACAGTAATTTCATTTACTCTATTTATACATTGGAGGATACAATCAGTCTATGGGGCATTGGTGTCACTTGTTCTTATGAAAACTACTGGAAGAGTGGCATTTTTATTGCCTTCCTATCATTGCACTTAATGGAGAAACATGTCGGCACACATACCATTACCAAAATGCATATAGTCCATCTGTTTTTCAGCCTCTCTTTTGACAGTTCTCTCGTAAGAGTCAGATCACTAATGGTTTCATTGATTGTTGGCTCTTATCATTCATCACCAAAGGGTCAATGCCCCACCTCTGTCTAATGGCACTGTTCAAACACAAATCTCTCATCTTTGAATAAATGTCTCGTGCAGATGGGTTCAGACAAATTGAATGGCATTATCACTGTGCTCATGAAGGAAAGTGGTAGGTCTGAGGAGATGTTCAAATTGCACTAATTCAGTTTGGTGTTACTCAAACGATGTTTTCCACAACAAAACTCTGATTCTGTCCTTGATATATTGCATAAAATTGCACATATTCATGGCCATATGGATTCAGTTACCAATGCTTGTCTGTGCTGGTTGTTTGTTCACTGGCCTGTGCTTTGGGTGGCCGAGACTTCTGTAAATCCCCAGGTGGCGCAGAGAGTAAATAAGCCTCACGTGCTGTGTCACTATCATCTGACTTTTATTAATGAGCTAATCAATTCCTATTTGTATCACCCTTTCAACTAAAATCCTGGCCTCACAACACTTAACAAATTGGCTGACCTAGGGATGAGCATGAGGCATGGAAACGCTCTTTTGCTGTTTCATTTGCAAACACCAATGGTTGTTAAATAGATTGATAAATAAAATCTGTCAGGCAATAGCATTGAATAAATAAGGTTTTGCTGATGTATACACATTTAGTGAGAGAGTGGCTTAATTTACACCTTATGGCCAGCTGTATGTTGGCAGGCCACAAGCTTCTGTGTACCTTGGGTCTGGGGCTATTTGTTAGGTTAGTTACAGTTAAAGGAAATCTTACAGCAAGCAGTAATATTGCAGATTAACAGAGTGCTTCCAGCCTTGTAACATTTTTGGGGTAGCTCTTTTCTTAGCAGGGTCTAACAACCAATCATCTTCCCAGTTTGGTAGTGATGATTTTGGCTGCCCAGCACAGAGCCCTGGACTCAAACCCCACCCACCACCTGGCTGGCGTGTATTCTGTGTATTCTTTCTAACTGGTAATAGTACAAATATAAATGAATGCAGTACCATGTACAGGCTTCTTTTCGATTTGTTTTCTCTCACCTCTAATGGATGTATTGTCTTGCAAGAACATGTGAGCCAGGCACAGTTAGGCATATGATAGTTAAATATTAATTCACGTAAATGTTTGCCTAATCTATTAATCAAATAATTAGTGGTTTTAGATAAGCTAAGAAGTCTGTAGTTAAAGATGTTTCTTAGCTGTAAATAAAGGGATTTTGGTCTGGATTCTTGGCAGGTTTTTCCAGAGGGCCAGTGGTTAGAGGGTCACACTCAAGAATTAAAGAGCTAAAAAGACATGCACTCTGTAAGACAATTTGACATTTCCCAGGGAAGTGTTCTGTCTACAGTCATGAGAAGTGGACCCTTCAGAATTTAAATGGAGCTAATTTAAATTTATGTATTAACTTAAACCACAGATCTTCATCAAAGTGACAAGCTATCTATCTCTCTATCTGAAGTTCTTGACTGCCATCTAGTGAAATGTGGCCACCATTACACCACACTTCTCACATATTTGGGACACCGCTTATCCATTCAGAGTCACAGGGTGCTGGAGCCCAGCTGACTTTGGCCAAGGGTGGGGTACGCCCTGGACAATTTACATCCATCAAAGACATAGTCAAACTCACAATCACACCTACAGATAAGGTAGAGTGCAAACCACTAACCAATGCACCAGCTCCAGAACATTTGTTAGTACAGCTTTACTGACAAATGACTTTATTTACCATTTACCATTACTGACACACTGACACAAAAAAAAACTAAAGAGATACTCTCCAGTGATGTACAAAGTTTTATTATTGAAGAAGAAGAAGAAGGTGCAGTTACATGATGGTGCTAAACTAAGAGCTACTGTTTCATGTAAAACCATACAGGCCCTTTATTTTGAGCTGTGGAAAAAATGCCAGCAGGTTTGTTTCTTCTTTTCTGAAAAATATGGATTGTGAGCCACAGTCTCTACTAAATAGTACTGTTATAATGTTGATATTTCAATGCTAATGTTGCAATGTTGATTTACTATGACTCAGGTTAGTTTTAACAAGAACTGCCCATGCTTCAGATGTTCCTTTGAGCCTTTTTATCATTATCAGTGGCTAAATTTGTAGCCTCAAACATCTGCTGACAGATCCACAGATCCCCCTACATAACACAAGAAATAGTACTTGTACTACTTCTATGAAATGTTAAGAATGAAATTGCTGATTTGTTCACTTATAAAACAAAGGACTTTGGTTCTGAAAAAATAAGGCCATGTTGATGTTTGCCAAGGATGGTTCTTGATTGCCTTGCTTGCTTTTTATTGCATTTCCTCATTTAGTGCAGAACTGAGATAACTGCAGAAAATCTAAATGATTGACCTATGCATCGCAGGCTCAATCTCATCATGTCTGAGTAACAGGTAGGATTTACTCAGTCTAACTTCGGCGCTTCATGTTGACAACGATACGAATGAGCTGATGTCCACATTGTCTCCATACATACAGTATGTGGTATCTGCCTTTGTGTTTGATGTGGACATCATTTAAGGACAAATTTGACCAGAAAAGAAGATCCATTGAAGTTAGCAAGCTCAGGCTGCATTTACATGAATGGAGTTCAAGCAAAGCTCTTTATAAATTAACACATTGTAGCTTGAAACCAGTCATGCATGCACATTTTCATGTCGTATACACTGCTCCCTTTATCTGTACAGAAGAAAAAACACTCATTGAGTTTTTGTGCTGACTTTTGCCACTGTTGCCTGGTTTTGTAGCCCATTTAACACTGTCCTTAAATCAACCATTTAACATGCCATGCATGCGATTCACTGGCTTACTGGTGGGGAAGTATCTGCAACACTTTTAGGGGACTTTTTTCTGTAGTATTCAGTAAACACCAGGTGATGCTGAAAAGCAAGCATTTTTTTTACTCTGCAAGAATCTAATTGATTATCATTGCTAAGATTTTGGCATCATAACACCTCAAGTCATTCAAAGGTATAGAAGTTATCAAGACACTATGCTAACCACATGATAAGACGTTAATCTTGTTTCACTAACTGCCACTGTGTTTTAAAACTTAAAGTGGTCAGTGTTTAACAAAGGAAGTGGTGAAATGCACTCGCTACTCATAAAAGAAAGCAAAGTGACATTCTCATTTGTGTGATACAAATCAATGTCAAGTTCAATGCAAAATCTAGTGCCATACATCACACTCCCATACATGTATCTTTCATTGCTAACAAATACAACAAAAAAGCTCCCAACTGAGTTAAACAAGTGTCCCTAAACAGCTTTTTTTTAATTGAATCAAGATCTAGATGAATATAACACAACTGTAAGTAAGCACTGCTTGTAAAGTGTAACATCACAAACATAAAAGGTGATAAAGGACAACCCCACTGTTTTATACGAACATATTTTTGCACTCCTCTGTAATAAATAGCTAATCATTACCATTAACTGAACCTAAAATAGTTTCTAACTGCATCATCAATGGCAACAGTCAGCCAGACTACACAGTCTCATGATAGGTCTCCTGTTAGCAACTGAAGCATCGATCTCTTTCACCACAAATCTCTGTCAGGCAGAGCAGTCCTTCTGGACCTACTTCAGTCCTGGCCACCCCCTCTCTCCACAGGAGACCTCTCCAGTGAAGGACAGAGGTGATGGAGCGTAGAGGTCAGAGTCTGTGTCTGATTCACCCTCTGCTATGAAGGGTCTGACTCTGGCACAGAGTGAAGGTCCAGCTGCAGCTTCAGTCCCTGCTCCAGCTCCCCCTCCTGAGCCTGTGAAGAACGAAGGCCCAAAGAAGTCCTCCTTGGCCTGGGAGATGCTGAAGCCACTGAAGGAGCGCTCCAGCTCCTCATGGTCGACAGACGGGATGGACAGAGACGTGTCACTCTCCACAGCGGTGGCATCCTGTTGACACCTCTGCCTCCTATGGCGCCTTCTACTGTGGGAGCCACTCTCTCTGCTGTTGCCGCCCAGGCCGGATGAAGAACGGTCGTGAACTGGAGCAGGTGGAGGTGGGAGGCGGAAGAGGGAGGGCGAGTGCTCGCCACTGCCACCGACCGGTGAAGGGGTGTTGGCCACGCTGCTGTTCCAGGCAGGCTGGCTAAGGGGGTGCTGCAGTTGGTGCTGCCACGAGGTAGAGGGGCGGCTGTTGCTTCCGGAGGGAGTACCCGCTGATCTTGCCACGGACAGACCCAGCAAAGGATCCTTCTTTTCCAAAGACCCATCAGAGCACGGGACATCTGCAGCTGAGCATGTCTTCACCTCCTTTTCCTGCTTTACCTCCTCTTTTCCCTCCTTCTCCTCCTTGCTCTCCTCTGGGCTGTGGTAAGGCGGGGCCGGATACGGCTCTTTAGAGTTGAAAAAGGCCTCTGTTTCAGAACGAGGGATACCCATACGCTGCAGATACACATTGACAAGGAAATCAAGTTTCCTGTCCATGCAGACCACCTGCAGGGAAAAACCAAAAACACAATGAAAAAAACGTTTTATTTAACCAGAATTCAAATACATTAATCAGAAATACAGCAATAATGTATAAAATAAAACAAATTATTTGATCTTAACTCATACAACTTTAACAGACCTGTTTCTCCACTTTGACAAGACGTCCCATCATGCTCTGGTCTTCTGCTGCCTCTCCCTCAGCTTTAGGACCTTTACCAACTATCTGGTCAACTCTAGCATTTGAAAAAAAGTAATATCTGAGATTAAAAAATCACTCTGTTCTGGCACAAGGGTTTAACATTTTAACTTCTTTTTTTAATCAACAAAGATGCCATAATGTAAAATATTTATTATATGGAAAATAAGTTAAGAAAGCATTAATGTTGATGATACTCGTCAAGCTAGATGTAACTGTGTTTTGAATGAATGAATGATGGCACGTATGATGATACGTACTGGTTTCAAGTGGACAGTGTGGATGCATGCATTATGAGATTATGCGGTCTTTATTGAAATGTGTGAATAGAGCGGTGACTTTGTCTAGAGTCAAAATGCATCACTTGGCATGCCTTTGTTGTGCTGCATGCTTCATTTCCATTGCATCCTACCGGGGGAAGCTTTCCCTATATCTTTCCAGTATGAGAGCAAGCATCTAGCACTGTCAAACCCCTGTTGAGCGAGGCCATATGCCATGACTCATTAACATTCGGTGGGAAAGCAACGGGATACCTCACTTTGTTTTTACCTTTTCTTGATAGGAGCTGATGTAAAGGGATATAAGAGCTAGAATAACGGCATGACATCCAGAAACTGTTGCACATAAAATTGACCTTCTTGATTTCATGATTAATCTTTATCACCGCTTTCATGTATCACGTTTCCTCCAGCTCAATGAGACAGGTCATTTGGCTTGAACTCAAAAGGGGTCCTGTCAATCAAAACAATAAGGCAGCATGTAACTGCTTCCATATTTGGTCTATGGTATAAGGAGCATAATGCTGGTAAAATGGTCATTCTAGAGGTGCAGTCTATTAACCTAACCTAGGACCTTCAGTGGACTTCTTATGGCGAGGTGTTGATGGGGGAGGGGGCCCCACAATCATATCTATCCTGGCAAGGCACACAGAGACGATATGAGTGCAATGCAAAATGAAGCAACATGGGAATCACATCAGCTCAATATATTCCACACACCCAAGACATATGGTGAGTCTGACTTGCTTCGTGGATGGAAAGTGTATGCATTTCACTGTTGGAATATATCAATCCTACATGTTAGACCTTTAGCGGATCAAGATAGGAGGAACTCATTTGCAGGAGGGAAAACTGATATAGAAAACAATGTGAATTATACATCAATGTTAAATATTTAAAATGAACCTCAGATGCATTCAGAGCTGAAGGAGTGAATCATACTTTGATAAAGTTCACTTATATAAAACGGAGATCTGAATACAACACATGTAGCTGGACAAATGAACAGGCAAATTAGTGACTTGTGTGTCACAACATGTGTGTATCCAGTGACACCAAGTTCATCACACATCTCTGCCACTACAATGAATTGAAAAATTATTTCACTCAAGAAAAGGCTTCCATGTATCCTCCATATCCATCCTGACATTTAGGTGCACAGCGAAAGCAACGGCTCAGATTGAAGTAGCCCACGTATACTGTATAGTAAATATGCACTTGCCTGGACTGCAGGTTCTTGATGCGAGATAGCATGTCCAGGTGACCTGCAGAGTACTGCTCGATCACATCCATGACATCATAAGGTCGCAAGCTCTCTTTGAACCTCCTCTTTGACACCAGAAACTTCATGATGCTGGGAGAGGACACAGGAAGGTGTAGGTGGATATTGAGTTATGAGTGGACGACAAGAATTGACTTTCATGTTCAAGTCTATTTTTATAGCTTATTCGTTTACTCATATTTTCTATTTATCGTTTTAGCTGTACCATTTGATATGATGAAATGGAACTTAAAAGCAATTGCTGATCAAAAGAGATTAAGCATCAGCCAGCAGGTTGGCTGAATATCTAAACCAAAACAATTTGACGCCTAGAGGTTTATTTAAAATGTAGCTGATGATCTGACCAGTCATGTTTCCTGCTCCATTCTCTTAGTGATGTCACCGTGTTCCCATATCTCAGTGATTAATATGCTAAGTACAGTGTCATTATTACAGACTGGAATGCTGGCCAAAACTCAGAGCATCAACCCATTATGATAAACTGTAATTGTCCTATGCTATGAAAAACTATAGAGGATAGTCAGACATGTACCCTAAATTAAAAGCAGATGCCATAAAACAGAATATAATTCTGGAGTGAAATAAACATTGCAGAACCATAAATATTGCACAATAAAGCAAACCCTTACCAGATTGCCCTTATTGCAACCTTCAAGCCTGGAGGTAATTCTTGAGTGAGAAACTCACAGTGGCAGCTCTTATCATCACCTATTTCCTCTCCCGGGAGGCTCGCCTCTACAGAGCAAACACAAGGACACTATTAAAGAATATTTCAAAACCAGCTTCGAGGACAGAAGCAAAGCAGAGCTTTGACCTTTGACCTTTGAAGGTGCATAATTCAATAACCAGGTTGGTTTCAAGCCAGTTACAGGGTTGTGAGCGTAGTGAGCAAGCTTTGTGGAACAACGGAAAAAAGACCTGGTGCAGAATTGAAGGATAGTGCTGATGGGATAAAGCTTTATTGAAACCATTAATGACAAGTACTCTCTTCCCACCACCAATTACAGTGTTGATTAGCATAATAACTAGCATGTTTCGTTTAGCCAGAAGGCTACTCTATGGATTTTGAAGCACAGTGCATACAGGCAAAGGTGTCAAGGCCTGATCGCTGCTGATCAGATATTAGATGAGAATCTGGTAGGGAAAGTGAGGTTTCTTCATGCAACGTAAAACAGGGATTTTGTCTCTGGGTCAATTTTGAATCATCTTGGCACCACTTGACTTGAACCCATGGTTAACTTCTACAGTACCACTGCAGTTATTAAGTATATAATTTTATGGGGTTCGTACAGTCCTAATGAATACTTCAGTCATTACATGCTTGTTCTCAGCTATACTCATGCTTCAGAGAGTCTTCAGTCAACATGGGGGAAAACTCATATAAGAACAAAATTCCAAATAAAAAGGGGGTTCATGTCAAGTGAACAAATCTCAGCAGATTTCAGCATGCAGGTTTCTCAATCTGGTGAAGCTGACTTGTTTTTTGAATATTTCCCCATGGAAGCCAACCAACAAAATATCCCAATGTCTTACTTATTAAACCTTCAATTGCTGCAAAAAGAGAGAGAGGAGAGACATGGAAAAAGATTTGTTATGGATTCTAGCTGGATGACAATGGCAGATAAATCCATTCCAAACATGGGAACGTGTGGAATCCATTGAGTGGTTTCTACTTCATGTTTGAAAAGGCTGGTCTCTCTTCTCTTACATTAACACTACCAGTTGTATATTCTTTAAAACCTTATATAACATATATGCTTAAATATTAATCTAAATATTACAGAGTTTATTATAGTCTAAACTGAAGACATGTCATGATGACTTGTCTAACCTGGAGAACTCTTCAGTCCCAAGTCTTCGTCCTGCATTTCAATCAGCACTTTAACATGCCATGAAGCGGAAGAGGAAAAACAGCTAATGAGAATTGGTTTGAATTGTTTAACAGAAAAGGCAAAGAAATGGTGAAGGAGAGAAATATATTTGTTGATAGTGACACAGTGGCCTGGATGACATATGGATGCAGTTAGGCTGTCCAGCAATAAATGACGTCTGGAGACCAATGTCCAAACCAGCAGTCCTCTGTCTCCCCAGCATAATGTTGAAATGTTGGCTGCGGTGTGTTGACAGAATCTCACTTTCTTCATCATATGTTTTAAATATACGCAGGAGAAACTAGCTACTTATCAACTCTACCTGCATGATAGTAACTGCACAGTTACTGCAGCTGAAAGAGGCTTGACTGTCATTAATCAAATGCCATCAACACCCTCCTTCCAAAACCACACAGATGAGCTGGCGCAGAGCTACACAGAGCTGTAATTCATACTCTTCCACATAAGTTCATAACTGTGGAAAGATCCACTGTCAGCTGTCTTACTTTGGTCAGCTAAACTACTGTACTGTATACGGTCTCATTAATGAGCAGTTGTGATCTGAATACCAATAGTGCAGTTTTTGGGTTTTTTTTAGGAGAACAGAATCAAAAAATTGTTTGTGCCAAGATTTTTGACTTTTTGACTTTAATGAAATTAGATGGCATAGTATCACAACCTGAACCTCTGATATGACAGAGGATTCTTGTGTGCTGTGTGGACTCCTCACCCTCTGAGTTTTGGCGCGAGGTGCTGCCCCGGACCCTGAAGGCATGCTTTGGCCCTCGGTTCTTCTCAGTGAAGCTCCAGCTCTTGGTGACCTTGTTGGGACTGGCTTCAGCCCCCTCCTCTGCCCCTGGAGATGGAGCCTTCCCCTTGGCCATGGGAGCCTTGGAAGGACTGGGAAACACTTTGTCCTTCAGGCTGGCCTTCCGACTACAAAGAGCAAGATACAAGAAGGGGAAATGTAATTAATTTGTTTTTTAACAGTTTAACAGCATCATAAAATTTAAGTAAATATCTTTCACTAAATGTCTTTGTCCTACAGTTTCGTTTTTAAGTAATTTGGGGAATTTTGTAGAATTCAGCACTGATGTGATAGCAAATCTTACCTGAGCAGAAATGCAAAATGGGCAATGTCCTACAGCAGAAGGAGCCATGTCCACATACGCACATAGTGGAGCATTCAGTGGTTCAGGCAAGCAGCAGGAAGCTACAAGCAAGCATGCATGGAAAGCAAAGTGACCCTGCACATCTCAAAAGGAAGAGCTGTGGTCTCACTCTATGCAAAAAGTGAACACAAATCATGCAAAATAATTCACCATGGTACTGTATGCTCCGCCTGATAGTTGGGAATTGGTCAAAGGAAAAATATTGTTAGGAACTCAGCAATATGCACCTTGCCTGCTGAACAGAAGTTCATAAGGGCTGATTAGGCAAATAAAAGGCAGCAAGCAAATCAACTGCAGACATTACTAAACAGAAACTATAAATCAAGTGTGACAGGGAGGTAAACAAAGATGTATATCTGCCTTTTTCCCTGAGTTAAAGGAAAAGGTCCGGGCAGATTAGCTGTATTTATTTTAATTGTAAAGCTTCTTATGTAAACATCATTGACACAGCTGTACTACTCCGTGAAAGGTAAACGTGTCAGATTTAATTGAGCTCTAAGGTTGATTGCTAATTCACTGAGTCACATATGATCTAATAATTTTCTTGTTCTGTGATTCCTCTACATTTACTGTACTTCTGTTCAAAGAAGAAGAGGAACAGAGGTAGGGATGGAAGGAGACACACAGATTTGCAGTGCAGTTGTTAGTATCTGTGCAGCAACTATACCTAATAGTTCTCGGACAGCACCCGCAAAGTCTGTCTTTGTGTTCATTTTCATTACTGGAGTGGTGGGCAGTAGAGGAGACACAAAAAGATAAAATAGCAGTGGATACAGTCACAAAAACAGCAGTGTGTGCCATACTGGAATGCAATAACACTTTATTGTAACTATAGTTTATAAATTCATTTGCAGTCTGTTTCTCAGTAATGGTTAAACGTAAAATATAAGTACTTTTACACCTAAGGAAGTAAAATTCAATGCCTTTGAGTATCTTCCTAATGATGCATTAGGGCTGATTTTTCATATCATTGTTAAACACAAAATGTGCAAACGGATTACAAAGCAGTAAGTCATAATAAAGTGTTACTACATTATCAATAATTACACTTGTTTCTTTTGTCAAAAACAGTGTGATAAAAATCAAGCAAGGTTCAGAATCATTTTTTCCTGAGGTGATGCTGAAAGCTAGAGTATCAAAGAACAGCCTACTGGTGAATATTTAATAAAGCCGCCAGTTGGGAGTGAGGCCAAGGTGCGCTGCTCTTTGAGCACCATGTGAGCAAATGCAGCATGACCGTTCTTGAAGAAGGCACTTAACACACAGCCATGGCCATGTCTAACACACATCCCGACCTCCAGTGACCCCCGCAACGCACAAGCACGCACTCACACACAGATATAGTGTACACACTCTCCCCAAAGAAGAGTGGCTCAGCAGCCGCTAAGAGCAGAATTGAAGAGAAGCCAAAGGCAGGTGAAGAGAGATAAAAACATCCGATCACAGACCTGGGAGAGGTTTCTGCCTGAGACTCCTTCCTGTGAGAACAGAAGACGCACACTCTTACACAGTGCAAATCAGTCTTGTTTTACACTGTGTTGTAATCAACAGTGCTCAGAGTTAACCTAGATGCATGCTGAGGATGTTGTTTCAAGCAAGAGAGAAAACAGGGAGAATTATCCGGTTGCTTAAATCACAAGATATGGGTATATGTATGAAAATGGTTAGCTGTTTAAATCTGCAATAACCCATGTTGGCCACCTGAAGGCAGTAGAAACAAGCTGTGATCATACAACCAATTTATTTTACCTTCTAAGTTGAACTTTTAAGCAAAAAGTTGCCTGTTTGCACATTCAGCAGATTCCGGGCAGCATCCATTTGAAATTGAGTTGGGGTTCATCTAATCAATGTAAGTCCAATATTCACTCTTGAGAGCACCTGGCTGTTTGGCAGCTAAATGCTCCACTGTGTTCATCAGTTAGGAGCCGACTTTGTCTGTTTGATGTTTGGTGCTGAACAGGTGGCGTACGTGCATCAGAACTATTATGCTGTAAACAGCCATCTGCTGCGGTCAAACACAGTGCGATGAGCTCTGTGAGAGGGAACCAAAAAGAAAACCAAACTAAAGGACGATGCAGAGCTGAGTAGAACTGGAGAGTCAGGTCTCAGTGGGTTGTGTGTTTAATCACTATTCCATCACCCTCATCCCCTTTACCAGCATCCAGATATCATTATCATCATGAGGTCATGCTTGTTAATCACTGGCTGTGTCACCGGCTGTCATGTTTATACCTGAATGACTTGCCCTTCAGATTCCTCAGCAGGTCCAGCTGATTCAGGGGTGGAATAAGTCTGGGAAAAGACAAAAAGCATTTAGTCCTTTAGACCTTTTCACCAATTCAGTGTTAAAAGGTCAAAGCTTGCCACTGGGCACTCTAAAGCTAATTGCATTTAGTTTGGCAGTTGTCTGTTCTGCCGGTCATCACCTTTTCATCTCAAATTACAACTGGAACAAATCCGAAAATGAAGTCATTTCCAAATAGGACAGACAAAGCAGTGATCTGCTGCTTCTAGGCACATAAAAAGCAGAAATCTGCATTGTGAGGGTCAAGCACGGCAGCTTATTTGCTGATTCATACAGCTGGACGTAAAAATAAGTGGTTAATCTCACAAAGTAGCCATTGGCAGTGCTTGACTCTTGAAAAGCTTTTCAAAGAAGTTTTGGTGTCACTGCCAAGACTCCAGCCTCATCTTCTGTAAAATTACCCTTATTAAAGCAGAAAGTGAAAAGCCACACCAGTGTGTGATTCTTCAGTGTCTGATTCAACAAAGGAATTTGGAATACAATAAGGTTAAGATACTTTGTGTTGGTTCAGTTGTCCACTGGGCTTCCCACTTTTCTCAAGCATGGCAGAATGTGATACAGGAAAACAGTTGTATTTATTGGAGATGCTGAATAATGCACAGCATTATTCAACCACTTTTATCACTTACCTGTACATTGGAATAGCTACAGTCTGCTCATAAAAATCCCAAGTGCACAGCAGATCTGTACGGGAAAGGTTGGTAGCATAAAACCTCCAAGCAGCCTGGGTGGAGAAATACATAAATCTTGTTCAGCTCTTGTCAAGAGCGCAAAACAGAGATAATCTGTTTAATAAGTCTGTACATGATGATGCCATCACATACTTGGATGAGGCCTGCTGCAGGGTTGCGTCTTTTCTCAAAATGTTTTTGCCTGTGTTGCTCTTGAACTTTGAGAGCAAAGCCAGAACCCAGGATGCCCTGTACACAGTGGGAGTGGGTAAACCGCAGAAAGCAACAGAAAAGCCCGTGACGTTATCAGTGACCTTTATTGACCTCTACTGTCCAGAAGTGGGAATTGCAGCAAGAGCAAGCCATCTCACCTCCAGTGAAGTAATGCAAGAAAAACTGAAGTGGTAATATCAGTTTGTCACATGCCTGCAAAGCTTCTAGGTAACAGAAATGTGACAGAATGCTGATTTCCTCCCTCCACTTCCAGCAGATGTCAATATGGCAAAAAATAGTGACTGTTTCCTGTTAGCTGCCTGCTGATACAGCAATCCACAGCTTTTACGTGCGATAGACTGAACAGGTCACCGCTGCTTAGTCAAAGCTTACTGCTGAGTCTGACATCTTTGGGTATCCAGTGAAACATTTAACAGCAGCTGACAAATACATCACTGACTGGAGGTACAACATCATAAGAGAAGAGCTTTCTGAATGTAAATGAGAAAAGAGCAGAGTTTTTGTGGCTTCAGAGGAAGCTTTTAGCTTACTGCTACAGTCTAATTACCACAGAGGACAGATGTAATGCAACAGAATAGCTCATTTAGAGTGCTCTCTTTTCTGAGTGATGAAAGTAGAATCATAAAAACATTGTAAATATATCAGGGGTCTGATTGAACCGTGCAAAACTTTTGCATAAACATTCCCAATATGAACTGTATATCTTTGTCACAGCAGATATTTCATAGCAGGAAAATGCACAGGTATAATTGATTACATTTACTATGGTGTGACACATCCTGGATGCTGGTTCACTGAAACAATTAGCTGCAACTGAGTCATTACTGTAATATTATTAGTTCCACCTGCACTATTCCTGCCATGACAAATGAGAAAGGTCAGTTGCTATCATTGCTATAATTTGATTTCCATCTGCTCTTCTAAATATTCATCTATGGAAATCTGTCATAAACATAGACACACTGTGTCCCATGGAGGTGCAGATCAGTGGCACTACACCATGATAGATCGTCATCCCAAATGAGCCTCTTTAAAATCAGCATTCTCAGCATTCTACTAATGATATTGGAACTCTTCTTGAGCCCCTGTACTCACAGCAGGAAGTGCAAAGAAGGCCACCCCAATCATGCTGAATGTGGCTGCCAGCAAGCGTCCATACCAGGTCTTGGGAACCTTATCACCATAACCAATGGTGGTGAGAGTGATCTAGTGAAAAGGTAAAGCAAATCACTAAATGATTTGAGTGGTGTGCTACTGGTTTTGTAACAGGGGACAGGGGAATGCTCGAGATAGCATTGTTATAACATCACAGAATGCTTTTTGTTTGCATTTCTCAAAATTGTAAAGTGGATACTGTAGAACCCCCAATTTAGTCTTACCAGTCCCCACCAGAGAGCATCAGCATAGGTCTCAAACTCATCATTTAACTCCTTTTCCACAGAGTAGACCAGGAATGAAGCCAGGATCAGGCAGAGGAAGCCTATGTACCAAGCTGTGATGAGCTCCTGCATAGAAAAACCAATACAATAAGCATTAGGGAATTGAAAGTAATAAAATGTCATCTGCAGTGCCTCGCAGAGTGCTTGTGTAACTGTGAATCGGTAAAAACTGTAATTCTGCAGTAATACTGGATGCGACTACATGAGTCACATGCCCTCTGAGGCAAACCAAGTACGTCTTTATTCCCCTCAGCTCTACACATACTACACACAAACACTTGCGCTCTCTCCTTCTTACCATATCACATGCACAACTGAAAATTTTCCACAGCCAATTCATACAGGCAAATACTTCTGTTTCAAGGCTCATTAAAATTAAATTAAGAGAAATATGTTTTGTCACTGTGACAGGATTACTTATGCAAACACCGAGTAAAAGCAAAGGGCTGAAGCAGTTAAGATGAGCAAACCACATGTGAAGACATTTCACTATTTCTTTTACCTTAAGTCTTTAATATAAATTACTTGAGTCACTGAATTCAGTGTCACTTATTGTTATGCTATATTTGTACCTGATCATGTTGTTACCTAAAGATTCTGTTTTTCATGTAGACAAAGGCAAAATGTATCTAGTAACGTTTTGGTCATGTTATCATTCCAGGGAAAAGGAATGCCGTTAAAAAGGTAACAGATGGAGGTGGGGACATAGTGCTCGCTTGAAGAGAAGAAGTCTTGAAGGAGCAAAAAGGCAGCAGTCATCTTTTTTTTAATATATATATTTATATTTTTGGCATATCCATACAACTTTTGCTATAATACCCTAAAATAACTTACTTTGGTGTGCAAATATAGCCAAGGACATCATTTCCACTGGGAACCTTTCAATAGCTGAGTATGCCCTGGGTTTTCTGTGTCAGGTAATATTCGGGGAACGAACGCAGACATTACTCAGAAATGAAAAGAGTACTTTGGCCTGGTGCTGAGTAATCCAAAGCCTTCTCAGTGAATATAATCCCAGGTTTTGCAGAATAGCCTTGACTACTGTGGGTTTGCCTCAAAACAAGTTCAAACAATGTCAAAGTTAATCTGAATACATATGCCTATGATATCATTTTCGATGACAGGTAAAGCAAATAATATTCAACATCTAATTAAGTATTTCGTTAAAGGAGCAGTCACCTCCGAGAGAAGGTCTACAGTAAAGAAAAAAGAAAGAAAAAATGAAAAGAAATGATGCCAGGATCACCTTGCTGTGAGCATAGACTACAGATCCGAGCAGCTTCCAGGTTCCTCCACGGCGGTCCATACGCAGCATGCGCAGGATCTGCAGGAATCTCAAACTCCTGATGGCTGAGGTGGCGAAGACATTGCCCTGAGACCCAGCTGCCAGTACAGATACTGAGGCAATCAGCACCATAATGTCTGAAGAGAGAGGCAACATAGTCAGATGCTACATAGGCTGAAAAACAGCGGAAGCCGGAGATACTGTATTCTTGATCAAATCAGACTGAATAAAAAGTATTTACTGTGGACAATGAAGGTCATTTTTTTGATAATTTGAAGGTTGTCCCAAGTACGTTGTACTAGAGGTATTTTAAAGTAGGTTTGTACAGTTACAAATTAAGTTTCATCTTGTCATTAGCATTTTGTCCAAAATAATCAAATTATATCCTCACTCAAACCCTCCAGCACTTTAAAAATGAAGGAAAGGTGAAAGGCATTAATGTGTCTGTTTCATGTCCTTCTGAGAGAGCAAGGTGAGAGGAATGACAGTTGGCAAAACACTAAGCCGACCCTGTTCTCTCACCTATGACACAGAAAGGCTTTCGAGCAAATTTCAACCTCCCTCTCCATCCTCTGTATCGACAGCAGCAGCCAGCAGCCCATATCCTTACAATGTACTCTACTCCAAACACCACGATGGTCACAATTTCCTGTGGAATGAAGCAAAATTGGTGGAGTTAACCCTGTGACGTGATTAGTGTATACAGTAGAGTGTTACAGCAAAACAAAATGACACCCACCAGGATGTACAAGGCACTCTCTGAGCTATTTTTGAATTCCTTGATGGTGGCAAAGACTGAGAGGATGAGACAGGAGAAGACCAAGAGGAATCTGAAAGAGATATGACAAGGAGCAAGAAAGGTTACTGCTTTTTCTTTTAACATGTGGCATTTGGCAAATCCTGTTTAAGACAGGAAATACATTATATGCAACAACAGCTTGACAGATAACCTCAGACTGTAGAAACACAGTGAATATAGCATCTGCACTTAAAGTTCGATTTGAACAATGTAACATTGATGTCTTTCAGACCTCAGTTCACAGCTATCACTGAGACCATTTCTCAAGTGTAAGTGGGAACATTTGGGGACTGAATGAGTAATTACAGCTGCAGACCCTGGGTGTTGCCTTTATCAGCGGAAACAAGCTCACTTAGGATGAGTAAATGAATGAATCAGAGAGCAATTAACAAAGGACATTTAAAAGAACTTAAGGCAGATGGCGAATGCTCATCTGACTTCCTCTGAATTAATCTAATTCACTCATATTACAGTTCAACAAACAAACTTCAAGTGAACCCGTGTGAACATGGTTGCATACATGAGCAGAGGAAATCCAAGAACCTGAGTGTAGAATATGGTGGCATTGTCATCCACCTATTTCTGTGCACCCTCAGTCATTAGTCAGACTGGGTGTATTTACTGGCCTTGTCAATCAACAAGACTTCTCAACCCCTTCCTCACAGTCCAAGTCACATTACATGCTTTCTGTAAAAGTCACGAGTGCTTTTTATTATATTAGTGTTTTTCAGCACACAAAATCAATCGTGCTGCATCACCTCCAGAGGAGACCATCAGGTGAAGGCTTTATTGGATATGAGATAACATATCATTTAAAGTGGAAGAGGCACAGAAGGGGCCCGACCTCAGGGACTTTCTGTAGAAAAGATCTTCTGGAGGGAATCCAAAGCCGAGCTAATGGAGAGTGCCTGGTGAAACCCAATACTGGGACAATGCAGGAATTTGAAAAGACACATGCGCAACCAACATTCATCATAGCAGAGTTATCTCCTGAACATGAGGTCAGTTGTTATGGGGCTCACTATATGCCAGTGATATCATTTAATGTCACCAATGTCAAGTATGAGATACAGTTATCATTTTTGCTATGGAATGGGAGCTATGACTGTCCACCTGATGAAAGTCCAAAATTCATTCTCCTTTAAGAGAGAGAAAGATCTGGCTCTTAAGCTAAACGAGCCATTCAGTTCACCAGCAAGTCTAAACTGTACTGCTGTTTGTTGCTGGACAGCATACAGCTGCAGCCTGCTGCAGCTTGGAACAAAGCTGGTGGGAGTTTCCAGGTCAAAAAATTAAAACAAGGAGCTAAAAAGGCAACCCCCCATAAACTATCTACCCTGGACTAAACCATGTACACTATCATTATATTCAAAATGTAGCAAGAACATTAAGGTCAGGCTGATACTCCTGACTTGGAACAACCTCAGTAGTTAAGAATGTGAATTAGACTTGATATGTTCATATGTACTGTATGTCAATAGGTTTCTTGTTCTGGCAACGATCTGACCTGCAGTTAAGCAAAAAGCAAGTTCTTAGCTCTGAAAATATAAATGGAACAAGATACATTTATCAGTTTCTGAGCCTTCTTTCTTTCTTTCTTTCTTTCTTTCTTTCTTCTTTATTTTTAGAAAATAAATAAATAAACAGTAAGAAAAAAATCATAGAATGTATTTCAACTTTCAACAGCTGGCTCACCTGATTCTCCATTTTCTCCTGCTGCAGTTTCAGGTTGTTAAATCCTTGACAGTGGCTGCTGGCTGTGAGCCACTCAGAATGAAGCGGCAGAGATTAATGGTATGCAGCAATACTCCAAACAAGTCCATGGACAAGCTGATTCTTTATGATATTCCTTATTATCATTCTTTGGAGGCATAAAAATGACAAAATGAGCTCTTAGCACACATAGGTAGCTGCTCCAGTTCTGTACATTTATATTATCTTGAGGTCATTCTCTCTTTATGTCTATTTTATGTGTGTTTGTGTTCGGCATGTCATACATCATTAATGACTAACACAGGAAAGGCTTGACATAGATAGTTTTTTGTCAATTTAGTTTTCTAATATTCAAGGTCAGGAATTGCAGATTATGTAGATACACTATATAAAAGTTCGCTGAAATATCCACTGAAACCATATTTGAAGAGATTTGGCTCATCTGAGGAAATACGATCACATCCATGTAGGTAACTGTTTTCCCAACTCCAGAAAAAAACAACATGGAGATGTCTTTTCCACTACAGTGTACCCATGAGGCATATTTAGGTCAGTCAGTCAAAGAGTCACTTCACATCTTGTCATTTACAGCACTTGGACCTGTCACATTGGCTGTTCATTTCACCATCTGAAGCCTAACGTTTTCTTTCATGCACTGGAAACATATCTACAAAAAGGATTTCTTGGTCAGAGTTCACAACTCCATGTAAATCACCTTAAAGAAATCATCCCCTGAGTCCTGGCAAAAGGACACCAGTGAGGTTGTCAAGCAACAGGCAGAGACTCCAGAATCAGTTCACTGTGCCAAGAACAGCCCAGTACATAAACCCCAGTAAAGCCAAAAATGGTCCTTTATTGTATTTCCTTTAGATTAAACAGGCAGATATAAAGTGTTACTTGGAAGGGGATTTGTTACCTTTAACAAGAGCCTGACCATCTATGTCAACCTACGGTTAAGCTAAGGTTAAGCTAACCATATCCTGGCTAGAATTTAGAATAAAATACTTCAACTCTTCTGGGAAGACTGTCCACAAGGTTGAGGAGAGTGTTTATAGGAATTTTGACCATTCTTCCAAAAGCGCATTGGTGAGGTCACACACTGATGTTGGTCGAGAAGGCCTGGCTCTCAGTCTCCGCTCTAATTCATCCCAAAGGTGTTCTATCGGGTTCAGGTCAGGACTCTGTGCAGGCCAGTCAAGTTCATCCACACCAGACTCTGTCATCCATGTCTTTATGGACCTTGCTTTGTGCACTGGTGCACAGTCATGTTGGAAGAGGAAGGGGCCTGCTCCAAACTGTTCCCACAAGGTTGGGAGCATGGAATTGTCCAAAATGTTTTGGTATCCTGAAGCATTCAAAGTTCCTTTCACTGGAACTAAGGGGCCAAGCCCAGCTCCTGAAAAACAACCCCACACCATAATTCCTCCTCCACCAAATTTCACAGTCGGCACAATGCAGTCTGAAATGTACAGTTCTCCTGGCAACCTCCAAACCCAAACTCGTCCATCAGATTGCCAGATGGAAAAGCGTGATTCATCACTCCAGAGAACGCATCTCCACTGCTCTAGAGGCCAGTGGCGGCGTGCTTTACACCATTGCATCCGACGCTTTGCATTGCACTTGGTGATGTGTGGCTTGGCTGCAGCTGCTCGGCCATGGAAACCCATTCCATGAAGCTCTCTGCGTACTGTACTTGGGCTAATCTGAAGGTCACATGAAGTTTGTAGCTCTGTAGCAATTGACTGTGAAGAAAGTCGGCGACCTCTTTGCACTATGCGCTTCAGCATCCGCTGACCCCTCTCCGTCACTTTACGTTGTTCCCAAACGCTTCCATTTTGTTATAATAGAGCTGACAGTTGACTGGAATATTTAGGAGCGAGGAAATTTCACGACTGGATTTGTTGCACAGGTGGCATCCTATGACAGTTCCACGCTGGAATTCACTGAGCTCCTGAGAGCGGCCCATTCTTTCACAAATGTCTTGTTTCACAGTCTGCATGCCTGTAATCCACATAATGTCAAGTCAAGTCATTTTTAATAATAAAACCAAAATAAGAAAACAAGCTTTACAATCTGTCCACATGAACCCTCTCATGGGGAAAAAAGGACAAAAAAGAGGAGAGGTCACTGTTAAAACAGGAAAACTAGTCATTAAAAAACATGCATACCATAAAACTTAACATTTCTCATTTCATGCCATATCACTGGAGGCTGACCTAACTGTGTTTAGCTATAACAAATTTGAGTACAAAGTAAATATGTACTGTGTCCTTTTAAACATAAGCAAACAATATTTATCTTATATATTATTAATTTTAGGGATGGCATTAATAAATATGCAAATATAAGAATAATATGAGATATAGATATCCCCTCACAGTAGACCCCTTTTTCTCCTAGAGCAGACCACTCAGTCACATCTCAGCAGCCCGACAGGCAACATCTGTCTGCTACTGTCCTCAACGTATTTCTTGCCCAGTCTGTCTTCAGCTGGCCAGCTCAGCAGAACAGTAAATAACTGGACCCTATCCTCTGTCTGTCTCTCTGACTCACCCAAAAAAAGATTAACATTAGGTTTATTTTGTTTTCACTGGCTGAACACCCTGTAAATTCTTACTTTGCCCACCTCTCTTTGCTGTCTTTTTCTTGTGAGATTCCCGTCTTCCTCTTTGGTGCAGAACTGACATACAGTTTGTCATCTTTGAGCTGCAGAGGCTTTTACAGTTTCTCACACAGCTGGCGCTTCCTGCGAGAGGACACAGTAATGTGTCTGGTGCAGATCAGCAGAGATATTAGAGCTCCGAACTCTTCATCAGCACAGGAACGCACTATTGCTTGCACAGAATAGAATAGGCTGATGAACTGTAGCTGGGGATGAGTACCTGACATATTAAAAGTCCAATGCTTTGTCCCAGATGCAGGTGTGCTGCATTTTGCAGGATACTACTGATTCAGTTCCACAAGAATGTATCCTAACTGTAAACAGACACAGCAGATAGGCAGGGATCAATGTCTCTCTCCCTTTTTAACTTGTGTTGGACCAGAGACAAAACTGAAGGGGAAAAGTGGCCTTGGGCTCAGACAGCAAGACAAAGAGGGAGAAAAACCATAGGTGAGAGAAACATAGAGGCAGCAAGACAGAGAGTACTCTGGATGCTCTGGGTGCTCGTGTTCCACATATCGATCATTCACGCATGCATTACAAACACGACCATGGAACCAGACACCTGCATGACATTTCCAGAGGAAACCCATCAAAAAGAAAGAGCTGTTGTCCAAGCATGAGCACATTTTGCTTCAGTTCAAGGCAGCAGTGTCATTGTGTTTGCCAAATGCTGTCTTTTGGAGCAGAGATAAAGAGAAGAATGAAGGAGTGGGCGGTGGTTGGTTAGACTGAGATCAGCACATGAGAGTTTTATAAATCAGCTGGCTGGAAGTAAAAATAGTTGGGAGATGAAATGAAGTGCGGCGATTATGAATAATGTATAGAGGGGCAGAGTCATGGTTACTCTACACAGATGCTCTTTTGCAGACTGGATGTTATACATTGAACAGAATTTGCTGTAACTATAGGTGTGTCAGGGTGACTTTAATCATCATCATGGTCATGTCCTCTGTCACCATGTGCTGTGTCTCTGTTGTGCACACATTTCTAACTTGCTTTCCATGGGAGTTTAGACAGCACATATGCTATACTGACCCCCTTCTAACTTGGTTGCAGTGAGCAGTCTTGCTCCAAATGCTTTATCATCCTACAAAAAAAACACTTCTGCCTGGGATCCAGCCTGATCATAGCTCTACCTCTAAGAGTAGCAACAGTCAATGAAGATCACCCAAACAGCTGAACAAACGGCAACGAAGGGGTTTTAGCTGGCTACTATAGTATTCAGTTAATATTTCAAATGTACCCAGAGGGTCTGTGTGTGTGTGTGGTTTAATGTTAAAGCATGGCTTACTTCTGGGCATCCTGCTGTCTCAGGGGAGTCAATATATTGTCCACAGTGAATTCCTTAATGCTGTGGCCATTTCAACTACCATGCACATACAGTACCACTGAACCAGAAGGATTCAGACTCGACTGCAGAGCAAAATTCCAACCACACTTTGCCCACATTTTCCTTCTTTATCAACTCATGTCATTGTTGGTCACCAGAGGTCACAGCTCATCAACCTACATATTTGTGATGGCATCACTGGAGTCGACAAATGGTCCCAGACTGTCTAGTCACTGGCTATAGTATCCAGAACACTCCCTTTGCCAGCACTCACACACATACAGACACACACGCACACACACGATGTGTGCATGTTAGTATAGTCCACTTTCCTGTGCAGAGCTGGACTGCATCGTTAATTAGTGAAAGTAGTGATGCAACGCGGAGCTGTCCACAGACCGCGGTGCTGAAACCCAATGCTGCCGCAACATACGGTAACTCTGATCGGTGCAAACAATAGTGTGTAAAACGTGGGGACATGTCTCACTGTAGGAATGTCCCGCACCATCATAAACAATTACACAGATTAAAAACACAAAAAAAAAAAACATCAGTGAAAATGTCAATATGACATAAGCAATATTAAGAGTTGTAGCAGGAGTTATGCGGATAAGGTGAGACCCCTCCTGTAATCAGGCTACAGCAGCTTGGCAGCAGAAAACATTTAACCCTTCAGTGCGATATCTGAACAGGATCATCAATGTGGAAGGAGACGCACAACTCCGTAACAGCTCCCCCCAAAATCATGACTCAGTAGTAGCAGTGTGTGCCAAAGTAAAAGGCCATGATGACAGAATCAACACACTTCACTTACACATAAGCGTGGTAGATGAACGCCCATCCCCGCGGTCTTTCCAGCGCATTGTACAGGAAATTCTGTAATTTCCGATAGCTGGCATTTTTCTTCGATGGTCTGGGTCTCCCGGCGGAGATGCTGGACCTCGGTCTGCAGAGGATGCCGCTCCGCTTGGTGCTTTCCGAACCCGCAATGAGCAGCGCCCCGTCTCTGCTGGATTCAGGAGCCCCCGGGTCCAATCCGACGAACCCGACTTTGTGCTTCTTCTCTCCGGCTTGAGTTGGGTAAACCCCGCCGTTGAGAGATTTCTGCACCATTCTAAAGTCGAGACGACTCTGACGAGGAGTTGTCCGTGCCCTTGCCGCGGGGATGCATCACCGGCGCTGAGGGGTGTGTGCTGGTGGTGAATGCAGTCGGTGTCGGTCCCCCTAGAAAACCAAATGCAATATCCACGCGAAACTGCACAGTGTCTGCTTTTACATTAGCCCCTTCCTTCCGGCCGATTGACAGACAGCGAGGACGGAAACGCACACCAATTTCACTTCGGTCTAATCACGTTGGCAATCAGAGGTTATCTGTAATCATTTAATTGCCCGTATACAATCCTCAAGCGTCACAACGCTGTGAAATTAAACTGAACATGCGACTAGACCTGTTCTGATGCAGCAACATTTGAGCTGGTTTGTTAAATTGTCCGTTGTAGCTGAGGATAGTTTTGGGAAATGAATGTGTCTGGTTACCCTGAGATAACCTTTAAGCCTCCCCGCTCACCAACAACCCTAGAGAGAAGCAGCAAAGGAATGCTTTCATTTGATGATGCATGTTCATGCAGTATTCATATGCGAAGCTTTCTTCAGTCAGGGTAATGGACACCAAAAACTACTTGAAGCTACATGTATGTTTGAAGGTTTGCATTCTCTGGTTGAGCAATGGTAAGATGGCAACACAGTCCCTCCACATAAAAAGAAAACCTGTCAACATCAGTAAGACATTAAACCAAGTAATAGAACATCTCAGCCTGCTTTGCCAGCACTCCAGTGCACGTTCCCATGTGAAACAATGTAAATCAATTTGCAGCAGGCTTTTAGTGACAGATATGGACTAAACCAACTATATATTCTGGCTGAATACATCTCCCGCATGATAAGGATCAGGTTAGCTAGAAAGCAGGAAGTGATCAAAGTTCATTTGATTCATACTGTGACATAAAGCAAAATTACGAGTAAGAAAAAAGCAGCAATCAGGAGTCATTTACAGTAACACATAGTGACCGCCTGATGATCAAATCATTTTCAGTGTTCACTGCAGTAAAACGTTGAAGACCAAAGGTAAGACAAACACTGTAGAGTAGGGACACTGCAAGATAAATGGGAGCTGAAAAGTCCTAACTAAAGGGAAGTCACTTCAACATTGTGTGTTAGCATTTTTATGTTGAATATCACGTCCTCTGCTGGATCACTGCTGCTGCGCTGGAAAACGTGTCATACTGTGAAGATTTTATTTACTAGCTTGTTAAGATTGCATTTACAATGATCATCTTTAGAAAGATTCGACAAAGATCCTTTGTACAGTTATTTTCAGGCAACATAAAATTGCAAATACTGTATGTACAATAATGTAACATTAGAATAATGTAAATAAATGTGTAAGCAGTGACATATTTCTTTGTCCAGCTACACCAACATGCTGCAGTCATTAGCTAATTTAAACTGGTAACACACACTTAAGACCGGGGCTTTATACAATGTACACAAAGAGCAAATTGAAATGATGATAATGCAAATACCAGATATGAGTCTTATATGTCAAACAATGTATGTAAATTTACAGTGGCCACATAACTGCCAGGGGATGTGTAGAGACTACTCCAACATGCTCATCTGGAACCAGACCACTTTTAAATAAATAAAAAGGACTAAGTGATCGGCCTAATGAATGCAGCATGTCAAAGAGGGTTCTTGAAATGCATTTAAGACATTTTTAACATTTAAAAACTACAGGCTGTCAGTGAGGTTACGCTCAGCAAAAGAGAAAAAAAAAACCCTTCTCTTCGGATGCACAGTCACAAATACAAAATCTTTTATATACTATATTATTTCCATAAAAATAATGCATTTTTCCTTTATGGCATTACTTCACTGCCGTAAGACATATGCTATCTTTTCCTCTGACAGTTACAGTTTGTATGTACATGAAATTAAAACTTTCAGTAAAATAACGTTACTATGATTAAGTCCCGCAAAGATCCCTTTGTTTGTATCATCCACAAACTGCTTACAGTACATTTTGCTAACACTGCAATTTGTATGGCCCAATCATTGTGCTTTGTTTAATACCTACAGCCAATTTAAAAAATCAACACAATGTCTTAGTTAACAGAAGGCCATCCTTCAGCTAGTACATTTCAATATTAATATATTAATAATTTAATTATGATTCCATATCCCGACCTGTTGACTTGGCTGCTTATTGACAAACAAACAGCCTTGTATCATTTGTTTTAGCTTCCTCTGTTCTGATTCTGATGAGTTAGCTTCTGTTCATCTTCCCTGCCTTGCCCTCCCTGAAAGTTTCCTGGCATGTTCAAATTCTACTTGACATAAATAAAATGAAATACACAGGCAGTTACATCAAAAAATGGCATGCCATTGGTCCTTTAAATAGTATTCAATATGCAGGATGGAATGCTTTTAGATTCTTTAATACCTGATATAGTATGAGTGAGGGATAAAAACACTCCTTCCAGACACAATAAATAAGTATCCTTCATATAGTGCAGTAATACAGTACTTGCACTAAACCTACAGTAATTGCACAGTAACCACATGCAGCGGGCTGAGGAAAGAGCAGCCCAGGCTATCATTTGTCTTTTTTATCTGTCCCTCAATCCCTACTTCCATCTCTCTGTCTATTCTTTGACTTTCTGCATCTATTCGGTCTGCTGCCATACACGAGTACCAGGGTAATCGAGTATTCTACTTCACTTGGGGTCCAAACACCGAGCCCTGGGGGGACACCAGCCCAAACAGAGAGATACAGCTCTCTGGACCTGCAGTCCAAGGCAAAATGGAGAAGATCTGCATTTAGGATGACAGTCAGCTACAAGGTAGTTTGGTTAATCCAGTTAATAGCAAGAGCTCGGTTATGAGCAGCATCACTGCCGATGTTGTCTTTGCGTGGCATCAAACCGTTCACTTATGTTGTATTGCGCACCAGTTGTCAAGTCATTCATGTCAGCTATGTGTCGACAGACAGCCAAAGTAGTAATAATTCTAGTGGGGTTGTTTCCCATTACAACATTACATGATGGTCTCCGGCTTCAGGCTGTGTCAGTCTCCCCACAGGTGCTTCCAGGTAACTGACATTAGTCATCTGCACAGTCTTGTTTAGTCTGTATGGTGCACTGAAGACTCTAGTGGTATCCATGCTGGAATGATCCCTGTGGGACTGGGGCAGGGTTGGGGGAGCACAAGGGTCTTTCCGTCAGCAGCGTCTCTTAGAAGAAATCCGGTGAGACTTGCCATCTTTGTTACCATTGTCTCTTATCATATCTTCATCTTCCACATTATCCCTCTCTCTGATGAATCCTCTGAAGTGGGGCTTTTCTTAGAGTTCTCCATCTGAGGGTGGCAAACACAGCTTGAAGAGCCTGTTGAAAAAAAGGAAAATTACAAATGAGAGGAGTCGTCGTGTCCAAGACCATAAATGGCACACTGTACTGATGGCATGAGCAGAGGTGCCTGTTGAGAGTGGCTTTATACAATACCTTGGGGCTGATGGAGGCATCTGGTCCATTACCTTGAGATTTTTAGCAGAGAGCTCAACTCTTGCCCCCTGGTGGAAGAGTGGACAAATGTTACAAGCGCCACAGTGATCACATTGCAGTTAGTTCAATCATTCTGAATGAATTTGTGCAGAAATACCTGATGTATTTTCATGTAACACACAAGTTATTGTATATGATTTGACCTAAGACATCCATTCTGTAGGATTTTCTGGCTGAGTAAGTGAAATATTTGATGACAATAGCTTCTCATACCGCACATGTATTCTAACTCCGGCTGGATGACAATGTGCAATTATTTACTTCTCAGTAATATTAAGTTGTATTATATATGTATTACAGCTGCTTTGCCATTTTATGCTGCTTACAAAGTTCAGCTTCTTTTTTTACACTGCCATGGAGGTATTAATGCAATAATATGTTTTAGCATTGTGGTGCTGCACTAGAGTGCATCACGTTCAGAGGCTTTTCTATTTTGCCTCCCTCATGCCTGTGAACAGGGAAGATGAAAAAAGTAGAGTGGCTTCTCAGTATAATACACCATCTGTAACTATGACCTCAGTAATAAACATGTAATTGAGTTTAGATGACAAAAAATGAACATTAGAAACTTGCACTGAATTGTCCCCTGAATGTATATAAAAAGAATCTAGACTTAGTTTAGGGGTCATATGATCCCATAAAGGACCCCTGCTGGACCTCAGGCCCCTGAGTTTTACCTGTTTACGCATAATGTCCATGGTCTGCATGATGCAGCGTGGCATGAGGCCGTGGTTCCTGGCTAAAATCATTGCCTGCTCCAGTGTCACATTTAGACTACATCTGCAAAGAGCAAAAAAGGTGAAGTTTAGTTCTGGTTGTACCTCTGTAACAAAAACACACTGATGGGGTTGTCTGTTATGTGCATCTGCTGGATACTTCAGAGTAGAAATTAATTCAGACAGTGAGGCAAAGCTGCACCCCTGAGGTTCAGTGGTGCATGTAAGCCACTCTGCACTCTGTCTTTATTCCAGCTGACAGTCCAGTGATACTACACAAGCAGTATAATAGAGTCGGTGGGGTGCCGGGCTGACCTCTGCATGCCTGTGCCACACATGGTGATGTGGCAGGCCCCCAGGCGGTTACACAACTCCGAGGACACACACAGCACACTGACACCTGACGGGTGGCCCTGGGCACTTGGGCGCACGTTGATGTAGGACTGCATTAGTCGACAGAGGTCATCCAGTGTGTTGAGGGGTCGCAGCAGCTATGAGGGGGAGCAAGTGAAGTGAGGTTCAGTGTTTAAATGGACTGCTCACAAGATGATACAATACAATATCACAATAGTGTCCATAATACCTAGTCATTAAAACTATCATGTGCTAAACTCTATAGTTTTAAAGCAAAGTGGAGGAAAAACAACTTGTATCCTATATATCTTCATCAATTCTGGCAATTTTCTCATGGCAAGTGATATATAATGAAAAAAGCAACATACTCCAAAAATATACGCTAATATCAATTCAGTTTTAGAAAAATAAGACAGAAGAAAGTGGAAACGTTGACTTGTTTGAGCACAAGTGAAATTACACTACATCAATTTCAATACTAAATACTAGACTAGGTCGAGGGAGGAAAACCATCAAAAATAACACAAAGAGGTTGAGCCATCTCCAGTCTTACTTTCAAAAGACAGTGAAAACCTGAGAATAAGGCTCTATACACTATTCAGCCACGACATTAAAACCAGTTACCTGTCTAAGATGTCGTGGCTGATCGGCATATGCTGAAACTATGTTCAATGAAGGTTTAATCAGCTACAGTCAGTGTGGGACACTAGATATTTCTTTCTAATCTAACCATCACTGAAGTTCAAATGGAAACGGTTTATAATGGTGAGGTGTTGAAGTTAGTTGGAGTTAATGGGGGAATCTTGAGGAGCTAGTGGAGGGTTTCCAGTGGAGCGAACAGGACACCAGTGCATCTTACTTTTGAAATGCTTGGTTGGAGGTCTCTAACTTCAAGGCCCAGTATCTGTGCTTGCATTTATATTCAGTCACATATACAAATGGACTTATGTTACAAGAACACGACATAAGTTATGTGATAAACGTCCACACGGACTGTAATGTACACATTCTGTGAGCACAGCAAAAGCAGTAAATGGGAAATATATCAGAATAAGTGTATATTTACCTGGTCAATCTTCATGGCTGTGGTGTTTGACTCGGTTGGGAGGTTGGACTTCTCCAAATAGAAAGCCCTGTTGAGACAAAAACGTCATCTGTTTAAGTTTCTCAAACTTTGCACCTGGCTGGGAAATCTACACATGACTCTCTCAGTCATCGAGCATCTAGAGTGCTTCACTTTATAGAACACTCATCTGCTGCAGTATATCTTTTATCATCAAAAATGAATCGAGCAGATCGTAACTGCATTATACAAAATGTCAGAATGAACATTTTCCTTATATGGACATTATTCCTAAACCCCACATTCTAATGTCTGAGAAACAATAGATTTGAAGAAATCATTGTGCATTACCAAACGAACAATGCAGCAAAATCCTTTTAGCCGATGAAGAATTCGAGACCTTGAATAGTTAAAGTAAAACAGCAACTGTAGTGTCTGCTTGTTTATGCAACCCCACAGGGTGAACTCTCCCTTTAAGGTGAAATATACTCAGAGTGCTAGTGAGTGGAGGGTTGTGATGCAGTGTAGCATAGTGTACCTGAGTCTGCGGTAGTAGGCCTTGACCTTCTCTAGTGAGAAGGCATTTGTGCGCTGCTGGAACTCCTCCATGGCAGCATTGTCCTGCTGGGACACTCCCTCTGGACGCTCTAATGCTGGGTAAAGCAGACAGGAAGCAATTAGATCACACAGATCACATCATTTCATGGCCTTGAACCTTAACCCTCTCTTCTTCATGCATCATTTTAATGAAGACTCAAATCTGTCCAATCCAACCAACCATAAATATAATCATGAATTTCGTTCTAAAATAATATTGTGAAAAAGTGAGGATTGCCTAAAATCTCCTTACTTTAAAGGATTTTTCTAATCTAGACGAGGCCACACAGACTCACACACAAGTTAGAATCTGCAATGTCACAAGATGCCCCATTCTTCTTCTCAACCTGTAGCCAAGACTGTTATCCAGTAGGTGGTGATGTTGATCCAAATATCTGCACTACTGAATGGTTTTGAAGTCTTGTTGTAGCACCTTCTCCATCAATGAAAAGGATAATAGCTCTCTCATTGGCTTGGTTTTCCAACTGGAACGTGTATATGGAAAAGAAAGATCTGCTCATACCAGGCGTGAGAGACTGATGGAGAACTATAAGGAGCGTGGCAGCAAAGAGGAATGTGAAGGTGGAGCGTTTTAAAGGGGTTACAAAAAGCCTCAATCCAACTTAATAAAAGTGCCTTAAACTACAAGGAAATGTGCATGTCTGAGAGGCTGAGAGGCCATGTAAAGCACTGGGTGCATTTAAATAATTCAATTCTACATACTGGAAGTGACAATTGATGTCGTGATTTTGTGTTAAAACAACACTGATGTGGCTGTGGGGGCATGGCTAAGGTAGTGAGAAAAAAAATATTGCTTTGGTGCTGAAGCCGAGGTTTCAAACATCGCAGGAACAACACGTTACCCTGCTCATCACTGTTACATCGTGCTCTACCAGCTGATCTACACCCTGGATTTATTCTCACTTCCTGCAATTCCTGAGTCCCAGGCAGCCCAGTCTTACCCTTGGTGAAGAGGACGGTGTGGAGTTTGAGGCTGCCCCCGTTTTGCAACCGACTGGGCAGCTCGCTGAAGTGGCAGCTGTCCAGGTACAGGGTGACCCTCAGGGCCTGTCGGCTGCCCTCCACCTGGTAACACACCGGTGTGTCTGCAACACACAGACACAGACATGGGTTAGTTAGGTTGCTACCTTCAAGTAACATCCGATATTTTGTTACAGACATCTAGGAGTGAACTTTTGTTGTGCAAATCACTTCATACATTCACAATTCTGCAATAATAGCAGAGAAAGTAAAGTGAAATTTTAAAGAGAACAGAGAAGAGACACCTGTGTATTGTCCTCCGTCACTTAATGCATATTCAAGTCTGCACCTTCTAATACATTTGCCACAGAAGCTTTTTCCACTGCAGGTTTCCAAATGCCATTAAAGACAGCGCTGCTGCTTTGGTTAGTATCATCCATCATTTCAAATAATGTGCATTATGTGTTTTCCAGAACTGAAGGTGGAGAAGTCATATTGTCTCCAGCATTGCCTCAGTTGTGCCTTGACACAGTCATGGAGTGTGCACATAATAAAGGAAAAAAGTGTGTGTGGCAATGACATATGTGGCATTTAGGTATTCATGTGGTTGTCTGGCACATTTCATAATCTTTTTAAGATCTTTATGCAGCTAACACAACTGCTGTTTAAAAGCATTTGCCATTACTGAATCACTGGTATGCAGAGCAGTAACCTTTTCTAATTCCATGAACAATACATGACTAGTAATCATTTATAAATCTGGCGCTGACTTCTGCTTATTCCTTTCTAACATTTTCTGACTGTGAGACATGAGCAGCTCTCAGAAATTGGAGAGGACGACCTTTACTGGGAGACCTCTAGGGTCAGCGCTCTTTCCTTGAGAACCCATCAAGCTGTAATCCTGCGAAATTGGCTGTGATGCTTCAGACTGAACTCAGGGGCTCTGTGCTGCATACATGATTCTACTTTACCTATAGCTCCCAGGTTGCTGAAGATGCCATTAGCAAATCAACACTGTCCAATGGATGCTGCTGCCCCAAACCAGCTGCCAGCACTAAAGCTATCTGAGCTGAATATGCAACTTGAAGAAAACAGTTTGGTTAAAAAAAAAGTATCCATCCAAGTGAGTTTGCACATTATTTACCTCTACATGCCTGTCATTTGTAATGAATACAACTGGAGCATAGATGACTAAGCCAGATTGTGTTACATGTATACAATTTGCATGTTTGTGCACAATATGTGCATGCCTACACAAAATACTTTCTGCTGCTGAGCATGAACCGAGAATAGCAAATCCCTGCCTCATCCATAGCTTTGCTTCCTGAAATGGGAAGTGCATGCTGTGCTTTTCCTTTGAGCGGCAATCTCTGCAGGCCATACTGAGGCAGCTGAACAGAGAAGTGATTTAGGATGCAGTCATCATTTGTATCTGTGGGTTTTAAGGTTTCTGGTAGCCTGCAGCACCTTTGGTGAATACAGATACTGAGGTTATTAAAGGCACAAAAATACGCCCAGGCCTTAAACTTTATATACACATTCTCACAGTGCTCACTAAGCACGACCTAGGTGCACCCTCAAACTCCTGCAGCACAGCACTGTATTCACTTGCTTACTCTCAAATAAATGCTCTGACCTTCAGCATTTTGGGAGGACAGACACGAAACCGCGAAATCCATTTGTCATTTTCATGCGCCAAAAGAATATTTCTCTAATAAAAACACATGCCATGTGTTGATGCAAGAACAGTACACATGTTTGTCTATTTAATTGTAGTGTCTGCATGTATCTGTGGGTGCCTTTGTCATATATGTGTATTTTATGTGACTCAGAGCAGCACTTCAGTTTAAATGAAGCCCCATGCAGCCCATCAGGAATGAACATGTCATGTGCAATAGGACAAAGAGGACATAGGACAAAGAGGACTTTAAGAGACTGCATGATCTGCCCTTGTTTCAGATGATTTATGGGGTCATTATATTGTTGTTTTAGCTCCCCATTCAGTCGCTCTCCCCTGAAAAGAAAATTAAATCTGCAATGGCAAAATGACAATTTCACCCTCAATAGTCACCATACATGCACATAATGGAACTTTATTCAGAGTTGGTCAAACCATACAGCTGCTCATTAGCGGCAGTCTGGTCTGACTGAGCTGAGTCAGTCTTTGTTGATGGAGGCTCTTACTTGCGACTAGACACTCATCCTCCAGTTGCCTGAAGAACACAGTGACTTTGTCCAGGTCCAACAGGGCAGCCTTGGTATCTTCCAGCATGGTCCGCTCCTCTTTCTGTTGGAGGAGAGAAACAAAGCTCAGAGGTTGAACCAGGAAGGTTCTTTGTGACGACAGCTGCATGACTAGAAAGTGCGACAGAGACCCGGGGCATTTGATTTAGAGACACACCACAGACGTGCACACCATTTTGGTGTTTGTTTGAAATGATTTGTATCTTTAAAAATACAACTAACTTATGAAACTATATCAAAAATAAGCAACTCTGTTTGTTTTCCTTACTTATCAAATGAAAATATCAAATCTGTCCTCACCAGGTGTGGCGCTAGTGTGGATTGGAAGTGCAGCAGGACACCAATGACGGATATTTGCTCCAGCCACTTGCGGCTGGTCTCCTTGCCGTCTTCCTGGTACTCGCCAGCATTGTTGAAGCGCGACCGGAGCGCCGCTAGCAGCTGTTCGGCCAGCGTGCACAGGGCGCCCGTCGCTGCCTGGCAGAAGATCACATCCCGTCGCAACTGCAGGGACGTGTCTGAAGTTGGAGGTTTGGACAGCGAGAAACAGAGAAGTTCACAGGGGTACAGAGGGGGAGGGTTGTGGAAAGAAGAGGAGAGTTGAACGGAGGGAACGCAGCAGGTATGAGAATGGAGGGTACAGAGGGAGAAAGGCAGAAGAGAAACAGGTGAGAAGGTCAGTGGGCAGCAGAGGTTGAACCTTCCTCACTACACATGCCCTGGATTTGCTCCATTACATATATTTTATTCCATTAGTCTGGATCCCTTCAGACGATATCTCCAATTAACTAACACCATATGCCACTGTGCAGGCTTCAAAGTGAATGGAGTATCATGTGCTTCCACACCAAACAAACATGCAGACTCAACCTGGATGTGATCCTGCTCTGGAAAATCTAAGCTTTGCTGACAACTCTGACTGTATAGACTGATTTAAACAAAGTAAATTGAAACATCCCTGGTAATAAAGCAGATGTGACGAAATTGAGACATACTTGATATGGGGCCCTTCTCTCCACTATTGATAACTATTTACTGTAAGTAAAAGTGGACATTTTTTCCACAGCTAATGTTACAGAATGAAAGAAAATAAAAAAGAAAATAGAATGAGGAAAGATTATAAAAACATAACCCCAAAGTCCAAAAAGACTTTATTCTTGACATTTTAAATACATCATTTTAAAATGTAATCATCTTTAAACATGCTTTTAGGACCTGCAGATGTCCTGATGCAGAACTGGCTGCAATTTCACAGGACGGATGATCTCATTTGCAAAAGCTCTAAACTGTTGGAATCATTTAAACTCCTCCAGCTACGAGACCTCTCCAGCTGCCTGAGGCTGCGTTCTGCCGAGTGACTGCACAGCAGGTCTTGACATCTCTTCTGGCAATTTTATAGGAGATTAGAGCCGGGTTCTATCTAGTTTGATTATCTGCCACCACCGTGCTTGAAGTGAGAGCTGGTTTCTGTCTAACGCGGACATGTTACTCTACCTGTGCACTTGAGCAGAGCCAGGAGAAGCTGGTTCTTTCCATCTGCAGGCATAGAGGGAAAACAAGGTGGGGTGACTGATTGTGTACGGCAACATGGCAAGATGTGTGCATGTGTGCCACTAACCGTCCACAAATCTCTGCAGGCTCTCCACCAGGGTTTTGATAGAGTTGGGTAGGTTCCAAGGGTCCTCCTGGATGTTCTTGTGGATAATGCACCGACAACGAACCGTCCAGTCCTCAGTTTGGCGAAACTCTGTTTGCATTAAAATCCAGGAAATGTGTAAGTTGTATTAACAGAAACATGTGGAAACACCCTATCGCCTTTCAAGCAGGAACACGCACATGCACGTGCACACGGACACGCATAAAACCTACCTGGTTGGCTATGGTCGGAGTAAAAGTGCTTGGTCTCCTCACATGCCTTGGTCATGATTGGTCCTTTGAGTAGGCCATTGATGGAGTCAACCTTTATGTAGAAATAACAGCACATGTGCACGCACACACACACAAAAAGATTGTCAGGTAATCACTAGTTTTTTTCTGTATACTTCATCCCTCATAGTCTATGCACCTTTCTTCTACCAGCGTCCTACTTTCTATCTGTGTCATTCAAACACACACACACAACTCTGAAATAACTTCTGGCACAGGTATTTCAGCATTAACAACAACAAGGCCTGTGTTTACAAGACCCCTGAGCTGCTGTTTCCATGTGGAAAAAACTAAAGCGGCCAAAGAAGGTGCACCCCACGTGGAGTCATGACATCAAATGCTGGTCGGAGGAACAGAAAAAAAGTATGGATGTCTTTAACTGAATCCACCAATCAGGGAAAGCATGTGTGTGTGTGTGTGTCTGTGTGGAGAAAGAAGGAAAGGTGGAGGGAAAGAAAAGAAAGAAAGGAAGTCAAGTGAAAGATGAGAAAGAAAACCAGGATCTTGACCAGAGGACAGCCAGCACACCATGAGGTAACTCAGCCCAGATGTTGACTGATTACTATCACAATCATTTGCTCCAAATGGTTTGGTGGGGTGGTGGTGGTGGTGGGGGGGTTGCTGCTGACGTGTGTGTGTGTGTGTGTGTGTGCTGCTTCTCTGTCTTTCACTTTAATTTTTTTTGGCTGCATTCACCCTTCAGAAAACTTGGTTGCTCCACGTTTCTTCTTTTGTGAATAAAGATTTGATTCACTGCCCAAAGGGAACTGACCTGGTTGAAAAGGTGCTCGAGGCAGCCGTGCAGCTTGTCCTGCTTGTCTGAGGGAATCCTCATGTCACATGGCAGCTCATCCCCTAACAGCCGACAAAAACACATAAAACAAAATGTTGAGGACAGGCCGCGCTTTTGGACGCCAGCGTCTATTTTCGTTTGACCATCTGCACGCATTAAACAAGCTCTATCCATCTGTTTATGTAAATTCTGATGCATCAAATTAGAGAGGATGAGGGCTAATGAGTCATTTTGCCACAGTCTCATTGTGGGCTGTTTAAGACTCAATGCTGATATAAAAAAACAACGTGATAAACAACAGTGGACACATACTTGGCTCGCTGCACAAAAAAAGTGTCTGCGGGGGATGTGAAATGCTGTGGCTAAAATATCTGACCAAAGTCACCTCTAAGAAATATCTACAGTGTTTCTCCATTTTTGCCATTCTGAAAGCATGACATATGATTACATATTGTCACAAAGTAAGGAGCAGTAACAAGTATGCAACAAGTGATCTGTTCTAATGCAAACATCCATTATTTCTTTGTTTGACACTCAGGAAGCTTATACTGCTTATGTTGTTTATGTAGAATTCACTTCATTACAGCTCTGACTGTCTGGACAGGGGCAGACTGTTTTTCTCATGCATTGACTCTGCAATGATCATTGTTTCTTCTGAAATCCAATGCACATTAGACAAAAGATCAAAATGTGTAAAGGACTTATTACTCCTACTGTAAAAGAAAGGTCAGATACTGCAGTGAGAACTTACAAATGGGTAGAAAAACAAAACTTCCTTCGCGCCATCCATTACCTGATCCCATCTCATCGCTCCCCAGGTAAGAGCTGTTGCTTCGCACACTGGTGTAGGACAGGACGGAATCCCTGTTGCTGTTGCACTCACTGCAAGTAACGCACAGACACACAAACAAGCACTGTTGAAATGCAGCACACGGCGGCGAAGGGTTCATTCCCCTCTTAAACCACAGAGGGGATTTGGAAAGCGGCGTCTTGTAATTAGGCTGCCAAATAATCCTTCTGATTGTAAATGCCTTTTCTGATTTACAGTATGTGAGACCAGAGGTAATTAAACGTTTCTCACAGTAATAACCGCCTCTGGTTTACACAGAGGAGCATTCAGTCAACTGTAGCTGCATTAGATTGACTGACGATAAACACTACAGACATTAAACTTAAACACTGACATGGAGCTCCCCTATCTACACCCAGGCTTTTGTAAACACGTGTCCTTGTCAGTGGTGCCGGCGTGTGTTATGGCTCAGTGGACTCCTTCATACTGGTGTGTGATGAGAACTTGTTCCCGCCTGGACAGTTTTACTAAATGACTTAGTCTGGTATTTCTAGTCGCACGTCTACGTGAATCGACATGATTACCGGGAGCGTGTGGAGGATTTATGTGGCTCAAATTATACGTCGCCTCAAGTGAGCACGCTCGCGATCGCGCCCCGGACGATTCGTGTGGTGAATTACCATGACAAATGGCCTGCGAGGGACTACGAGCTGCGAGACGACAACACTGGCTTTGTCTTCCTTTCCGATTACCTGGCTTTTACTCACACACACTCATACAAAACACACCATTATTTACTAATAGCGATAGGTGTGTTTGTGTGTTAAATCTTCAATCTTTGCCCTCTTTCTCTTAATCCACTGCCTTTTATCATACTTCAGTCATGTCTTTACTTTTCTCTTTATTTGTTGCCTCGTATAACCGCAACACTTCTCCCTCTGTCCTGATTGGTTCTGTGTCATTATTCCCCTTCTGGCTATCTGCTTCTACATGGGTAGTTGGATTCAGACACACACGCACAAACACACACTTCCAAATTTAGTCTCACACACCTCCTGCCAACAGTGTGAGCACCACTGTGACAATTATCCTGCTTGTAGTAGCGGATCTCACCTAAAGCTTAAACAAACACACACACACACACACAGGTCCTGGCCACGCTTACATTACAATAGGCTGCCTCTACAAATGCGGCCATGTTCCATTTACATACTGTTTAGCGCCAAATGGAGTATTCACAAAGGGAAAAAAAGTGTAATGTAAATATAAATTCAATAGTAAAATTGACAGCATTCAGAGGAAAACTCCTTGAGTTTTGAATGTGCTGTAAATGGACATGTTTTCCCACAATGCAATGCACAGCGACCATAGATCTAAGGAAAGCAAGAAAGGATGTGTTTTCATTTTGAGTGCGCTCCTCTCTGAGGAAGCAGAAGTGATATATAGCACTCTTTGGGATGTTAAGCAAGGAAATAAGATCAATCACTTGAGCTGCATTCTGATGCCAGAAGCAAAACTGCAAACTGTCCCAGCTGGACCAATTCTGGACACACTCTGATTCCACTAGATACCAGACAAAAGGTCTTAACTGGGCCATACACACACACTTGAGAGCCAACGATTTATGACAAACACAGCACACCACAGTTTGGAACAGATGCTACCTCACACAGCCTCTTCTCCTCTGTTCTTTCTGTATATTTCTGTCTTTGACCCTGTGTGTGTGTGTGTGTGTGTGTGTGTTTCTCCCTGTCCTTGTTCTCACATTATGTTCCTCACAGGCTGTACTCGGCCCATGGCCTCCGACTGTTGAGCTCTTCTTTTGTCTGTCACTACCTCGGGCTTTAATGTCTGATTCTCTCAGCAGGAGTCAAAAGAAAAAAAAGCTCCACCATCCACCTTTGAAACACAGTAGCACTTTTCATTACATGCAAATTTTCACAAGTGGGATGATTCATCCACGTTCACTATTTAGCCTTGTAGCCCTGAAATTTCTTTTCCACTGGGCTTTGAAACCCCGGGTAAACACCTCACTGTGTGTGTGTGTGTGTGTGTGTGTGTGTGTGTGTGTGTGTGTGTGTGTACCACGCATACAAAGCCTGCATTTTCCTTTACATTTTATTGCGATGAGGTAGTTGCGTTTCACATGCCGTGGCCGGGCCTTAATGACAGAGTGGGTGAGGAGGCCGCGCCCCAAACATTTGGCTGTATTATACACCAGCCCACCGCACCAACAACCAATAACTACATCTTAGTGGGTGGTGGAGGGTGGGGCTCAGTGGAGCACTGCCCAGTGAACTGCGCGCACACACAGAAACTTCAGAATGAACTCGCAACAAGCAAATGACATAACCAGATCCGACCAAAACATTTTGAAGTAATTTTTAGCCCCTCCATCTTCGTTAGACTGCCAACATCTGGAATGAGTTGCTTCCTCCGAAGGGGGGAAATGAGCAGCATTAGGTTTGTGGGGTAAAGGGGGGAGTTGTTGTTGTTCGTGTTTTATAGTATAGTATTTATAGTCCACAGTTAGAAGGCTAGGTGTGAGAAAAGGGTGTCCCGTGTCTAATTTCATGTGTTTTATAAGGCTGCAACTATACCAGGCAATTATAGATTTTCCCCCAGTTAAGTGTGACTTGTATCAGGCAGCGTTTTGAGAAAAGAGGAATGGCAATATGATTGTAAATGATCAAATTAAAAAGGATCCAAACAGCAGACTAATTAATCAGAGACTCGCTCTTCAACCAGTTACCTGTAGGAGTCCCTGTAGCTCATCGTGTCATGACCCGAGTCCTCCTGGTCCTCCTCGTTCACCTTAAAGCAAACTCTTTTGATGCCGCCTTGCTCTGCTTTATCCTGGTCGCAGCCGTCCTCGCAGGGGGCCAGGGAGGGCTGACTGGGCTCGTAGACTGGGGGCTCCCCACCCTCCCCCTGGAGCTGCGTGGGCTCGGTGATAGATGACAAGAGGCTGCAGGAAAACAAAGTTTTATTTCACAAACGAGACAGAGTATATTTGTTTAGTATATTTTAAGGATATAAAACATACTGGAATTACATCCGGAGCATCAAGCCACAATTATTGTTATATTTATATTATAATACCCTATGCAGAGATGCCTTCACTATCAAACATACACATCTATTCATTCACACTGTCACACCCCTTCCTCGGCAAGGACACACAATATGTGTCTCTTTCTCTTGATGTTATCCTGGCCTCACTCCCTGTTCCTGTACTGGGCCCGGCCCGTAAATATTTTGGGCCTGAAGAATGTTCCTTTTGTAAATCCTGGGCTTTAAACAAGGCAAAGGGCAGACAGACAAAGGGAGGCTGACGAATAGCCTCAGGGGGCTGGTGCAGGGATAACAGCTCCTAGCTTTTTATGCAGAGATCTCTAAATGTCACTGTGAAGGCTACGAAAATAGTTGACTCACATATAAACGCCAGTGGAATGCCAATATTTGATAACAGCATAAGCTATCAGAGCTGAAAACACTGTCTGAATGGAAATCAGTTAACACTTTTATTTGATAGATGACACTTGTCAACGGGGTTGGAAATGGGATGCTGATGAGGAACAAGCCAAAAAAAAGAAATACATTCATATTAAAAGCAAGTTTAAAGATGTTCAGGTGCCACAGATCAATGAGTTTACGTAAACAGTTCATAATACTTACACATCGATCTGAGCGACGTACTGCTTCATTTCCCTCACGGCTACATCCAGGCGGCTGTACAAGTGAATGTAGGCGTCCTGGGTGTCTGTGTCTTCCTGTTTGAGCAGGAAGCTCAGCCCGCCTTCTCCTTGGCCACTCCGTCGACTGTCCGTCAACCCCTCGCTTCCGTCCAGAGACACATCCCCATTGCCATCCACGTCATCCCCCTCTAGGCCCGAACAGTTCCAGGAGGGAGCTCCCATGCTGGTCACGCAGTGCTGGGTGTGGGACATGGGGTTCAGTTGTGCTAGAGGAGAGGAGATGAGAGGATAAACAACATGTTAGTGGTGGCTGAACGAGAAAGACTTTGCTCTCTGACAATTATATCTACCCCAGATGTTCAAGACGTATGAAGTAACACTCTTGTCTGCACTCCAATCGGATGTGATGAAAAAAAACTTCTGAGAGGGAACTTGTGCAACTGATATGCACAGTGAGAGTGGGGTGCAGAGCTGTTTGCTTGGGTTGAATGCCAAACTAAGCTGCAATAACCTGAGATGTCCCAAAACTGCAGACAGATTAAATTCTACCCATGAAGCTGGAGTGTGTGCTATTAGTACACAGCGAACACTTACATTAAGCAGAGAAAGCCTTGTGCTTTTATGTACATTCCGCACATTCTTTTAAAACCCAGGCTGTTGCACTGGAGGAGGAAACTTTTTCGTCACCTCGGGTAATAAACCTCATCATTTTATTCTGTTTCTTGTTGCAACACTAAAGGATAGCTACTCTCACTGGAGACAACATCCACCCCCGTGGCGGTCGTCATACTGAAAAACACTGGAACGTCTCACCAGCACAAGTGCAAGGCAGATGTCTGACTGGCAGCTGGTGCAGAGAGGAAAGTTGAGGACGAGGCATCCTGGAACAATGCAAGCAATGCTCGCTGTCTGCTGTCTAGACAGCTGTACTGCATTTTCAGAGTCGAGGGAGTTCAGCAGCTTAAGACACTAATATCAAGCTGCATCATAATAAACTCGGGCCTCATAGACAGAAAAGGGGAATGCTTCTTTTTTTATCTGTAGATAAAGGATTTCTTTTTAATGTTTTTCTCTCTTCTTGAAATTGTTCTGATTTGAAGTTACATTCCATTTGTGAATGGTACACATACCTAAGCTGCCTTGAGGTACCATCTCTGCTGACATCATTCATTCACTTCTCCGTCAATAACATGACTGTGGCCTGTAGCTAATGGAGTCTTAATGGCAAACCACTTATCTAATTGACTGTGAGAACGCTTGTTGAGACCTTATGGCTACTGTGGGAGCCGGGGGTTGGCGTGTCCATCCCTGCGCTGCAGGATTTATATGGTCATAGGGGGCAATTAGCCAAAATGATCACGGAGCGCGTGTTAAGTGGGTTAAGTTGTATTACAGTGAAGCGGGTGAATCTCAGAGAAGCTTATATTAAGCAGTGGATCTGTGACAGAGATCGCACTAATGTTAAAATGTGTGTATGTGTGCATTGCCTCTACCTTGGTCAGGGTCCAGGCCAAACAGGGAGTTTTTGCGCCCAAAGCGGATGCTGAAAGTCCTGCCAGCAGAGGTAGTGCTCTTGGGGTAGGAAACCTGCATCAGGTTGACGTGGCAGTTGGTGGGAACGAAGTCCATGCAGCCCAGCGAGTGCGGGCGGACGCCGGCCTGCCTGAAGGAGGGCCACGCCTTGTTCCTCAGCTCCAGGGCGAACTGGGCGACGAAGATGAAAACATGACATGGTCAGTAGAAGCACAAGCTGCATGACTGATCGCTCTAATACTGGTGGTGTAAGTTTTTAACAATATGGTTTTATCGACCACCGAGGCAAAACATTGTCACTACAGCAGAAAATGTGACATGGAATAGGGAGTTATTACATGGATACATGGATTAGGAGTTATTTCTATGTGTAACAATTCACATCTGATCTGACATTTTATATATATATACGCACACACACACACACACACACATATGCATGTACACACAATATGTACTAAATGTTCTCTAAAAAGAGAAAGTGTGTCAGTACCTGTTGATAGCTGCTGATACGCCGTCGGATACTCTCCAGCTTGGTGTCACAGATTTGTCTGAACTCGTACTGAGGCATGGTAACTACTCGGTCGCTCTGGGAGATGAGCTGGCTGCAGTTACGAACAAAGAGGTTGTCATCACCCGAAAACGCCTCAAGGATCTGTAGAGACAAGAAACCCTTATAAGGATGGATCACACCTCCAATAAAAGTTTAGTCAATTGCAATCATGAGTAAAAAAAACAGCATTCCTAGCAGCAGCAACAGAAGGAAACTGTTTTTCTTCTTACTAAACATTCGACTTTCCAAAACTAACAGCAGAAAGCTCCAGTGATGCCAACAACCCATTTACTGCTTTCAGATTCTGTCATAATAAAACTAACCCAAAAACTTTGACCAAACTTCACCCTATCCCTCTATAACTACCTTAGCAGTGAGGCTGAAGCAACCTTTGGGCTCCACCATCTTCTCCAGGACGTGGCTCTTGATGCCGGCAGTGCTGACGTACTCGTAGACTACGCCATGCTCCAGGTGGACGTTATCTACCGTGAGACTGATTAAAGGCAGCTCATCGGAGAGGGACAGCCTGCCTAGCCTGTAGTCTGTGGATTACAATTATCATTTTAGTTGATATACGCCATTTAAATAATCCCTCAGTTTAGTGTTTAGTGTAAGTAAAGTGGGCAAAACATATTTAATTACAAAAAGGGTGGAATAGATTTTGGCAAAAATATTGTTAGCATATTCAAGATGCAGCTTTGGCTCAGCCTTGGGCAGAAACACAATGACTTTATAAATCCCTTTCCTAATGACACGTGAAGGTACATCATGTACTGCACCTGTGTGTCAAGTGTGCCTCCCCTGCCATCACTGCAGGAAACACTGGCCACTTATACACTACAGTGCAATGAATGTTACTAGATGACGTTCTATGACTGTAGCGTGAGCATATGTAATTTTCAAAAAGAGAATTTTCTATATCCGGAGCAAATTACCTACTGCTGAAGCCACTTTTCACTGATGCAGTAACTATGACCCAATACGGAGGTCGTCTGGAAATAGCTATCTGCGTGGAACATAACGTTTTGATGTCATGTTTTTGGCAATGACAGATGTTTTCTTTAAAATCGAGTCTGCAATCACACACAAATCAGCTACCGTTTATAATATGGGACACTCCCAAGTGAGACTCCTGTTGTTCAGATAGGTTTCACTGTCACGAGCCACAAATGAAACCTGCCCTTTGTTGTTGTAATACATGTGTGATTCTGATCCAAACGCTTGAAATGTCAAAAAGCCTGCATACAAAGTTTAGCTGAAGAGAAGAAGAATGTACATTCAAGGACTGTAACTGCATTGAACAATGTCAGAGGATGTAACAACAAGTTTCACCTGTTCCATTGGTGCCGCTCCCCTCGTCGTGGTCGGAGCCATTCTCCACCGGATAAGGACTGAAAAGACTCTCCTCTTTCTCACTTGTGCCTCTCTCTCTTTGCATCTCTTCCACATCCTCAAATGCACGGTACACCCACTGACACTGTAGGGAAGAGATTGGAGCTCAACAGTCTTCTTGAGTATATGCTTCAACGTGCAATAAATCATTAGTGGAAATAAAATGAGGGACTCAATGAAGGGGGGAGCGTGTGTGAAGTGAGCAGTAAAAGACAAAGATGCAAAACCTTACGCAGACAAAGGGACATGAAAGACAAAGAAGTGGACAAATGAAATAGTTATATTTAGATGCGTAAATTGTGAGTGCACTTTATACGCTGAATTTGAAGGAAATAAATGTTATTTATGCCCAGTGGAGGCTTTTCACTTTTCACAAGGTAGTGAGGGCTGGCTGCACCACCCTGAGCTCAGCAGTGCAGGCAGCCACATCAACAACATCCTGGTAATGTATCCTGCTGTTAAACGAACCAGCAAACATTTACTGGAATAAGTCCAAAATAAGGCTGCTCAACTGAGCCTGTTCACTGGCTTTGAGCAAAGGCGATTCATCAGAAGAGTGGGCTGGGCTAAACAAAACACTGCGCTTTGTACAGTAAGGAGGTCCTGCTCTGTCTGCAGCCCTGTGAAATACTGCCTGGAAGCATGAACTGCTGCTGCAGCAATGTCAAAACAACCTGACGTGAGCTTTGCGTTTTTGATGTTAGCCATGTAGTATGGAGTGTAAATACTAGTATTCAGTCATTACTTCACTTGGAAAAACAAAGCTGAGTCTGCCAATGTTACTTTAATACAGAATATAACCCAAAGCGTTCCTGGAAACTGGAATGGTTGTAAATTCTGTGGGGAAAATTTCAAGTTGTGTATCTGTTGCTTTGGGCTACATTTGCACCCTAGGTAGGGTTGTATATTGAGCTGAAAAATGCTCTCACTACACGTAGCCCGCAGCGACAGTGACGGCCAGTAATTTATGTCAGAGATTACGAGGCCACCCAGGGTTGAAGCCAAGAATGCTGATGAAATGAAGAGACTCTTTTCATATGATAACACTCGAGTATCATACAGAGATGAAAATTGAAAAGAGCTGATCTGTCGGGAGGGCCAGTAAAAAAGGTTTTTTGTTTTTTTTTCTTTTCAAACACTTAATTGACGCAGCTGACTCCAACTGATGCTAATTATGTTTTATGTACCGTCTCAGAGCAGGAATGTCTGGGTCACTGGGGCTCTCTGGTCTGTCAGTTTGTCAAATGTGAATCCTTCACCAATGTCCCGCTTTGGTCTGGGATTTGGCAAATTAACTTCCAAAGCTACTGCTGAGTGGCATTATGCGGTTTGTATTATAAATAAAGCACTTAGTGAGTGCTCTGTAAGAGTGCGAGCCATAACAAAACGCACAAGGGCTATAAAACTTCACTAAACACCAAGTTGGATGATGTAGCGTGGTGGTAGACTATTATTGTGTCTAGAGATTAGTCTTTGTTTTCTGTCCCCTCACCATTTGCAGAGGCTCCTGGTGTGTGTCCTGTGCGGTGAAGTGCTCCAGAACCTCTTGGTAGTCGCTGCGGTTGACGTTGTTGCCGTTGACTTTTAGGATGACCTGGCCGGGCTGAAGACCTGCCCCCGCTGCCTCCCAGCCTGCCGTGTCGACACAGGGATCAGAGGTGAAGGGTCATGGGGGGGGTATAAATACAGTAGAACTGTACACAACACACCGTGCTATTATGACAACATTAAAATTCGACTAGCAGAAATGGAGGTGTGAAAAGGTGCTTCACGTGTCTCTCCCATATTCCAGGGAAAAATTTCTCATAAAATTAAAATAAATTAGTTTTTTCTTTGGAAATTAGAAAAAAAATCTCCTTTTCCTCAATTCCCGCAACTCTACATAACCTCACCCCTTTTGTTCCTCCAGGAAAATAGAAAATTACTCGGCTCAGTGCTGTAACACACTGTCCCAAGCTACTAATGGATTTCCAGCCTGGAAGTCCAATCAACAGCTCAATCATCCTCCTTCTAAAAATAACAGGGCTGGCATCAGTTCCACCCAGGGTGCCAGCAGTTACCTAACTCTCAGGATACTTGATCCATGCATGGATAGCACACAGGGGGACTGATTTAGGGACAGGAAGAAAAAAAACTGGAGACTCTCTGGAAAAAAATTGCTGCTACAGGATGCTGATAAAGACCAAGAAAGGAGAAGGAGCGTGGAGAGGAAGGGAGAGAATGTGAAGAAGTCCCTCTGCCATTAAAAAAAGAAAGAAAAAAAAAAAAAGAGTAAAACCGTGAGATCCCATTCCTTGGCCAACCGGCAGCTCCTCTCCTCGCTGTTTTGTGTGTGTCTCCTACTCCTGCTCCTGTCTGGTGTACACATTGGGATTCATCCCTTATCCAACTTGTAATAAATCTCTCATTTTTCTATTTCAAGACAGTTTAGGTGCTACAAACATCTGCTTAGGAGGTTGTGAGGAGAAAGAAGGAAGAATGAGAAAGTAGAGCACAAGTATTGTGTGTGTGTGTTTGTGTACGAGTGAGTGTTTTAAAAGTGGACTTGGTCTATTAGGGGTCAGTACCCTGACTGCAGACTCTCTGGATGACAGGTGGCCATAAAAACCTAAGAGAGCCGGGCTGAAAGCAGAACGTAACAGGTGGTTAGAGGCTACAGTTACCTCATCTCTCCTTTGCATTATTTGTCTGTCTGCCACCTGAACGCTGTCAAAGCATCTGCTGACACTGATGCTGCAATAACAAGGTGAAATCCTTACAAATCTGTTCACAATATGGCTCATAAACAAAATATAGGTCTCTCTCTAGGTGAATTAAATTAATGTCATCATATCTCCCTGTGAGTTGTAAATTGTGAAACCACTCAACAGATTGCTTTTCCATTACATATACAAATTGAGGGTATCCTTTTAAAAACATTACAAACAATTGTAATTTTATTATTGGTGAAATTGAAAGGGGAACTCCAACAGCTTTTTAAATCAACCTCTGTTTACAGGGCTTCAGGAGCACTACTGCATATGTGAATAGAAGTTTTACACTCTAAAGCCTTTTGTTGTTCTTGAGGGAGCTGCAGGAAGTCTGATAAACTGCCTCAAGTGATGCAACTTGATTGGGGCCATCAGGTGGGGCTGAAGACTGCAAACTTGAAAAAGAAAAAAGATCTGGGGAAGTTGGAAAGAGTTGGGCTCAGCAGATCTCTGCTGCCAACTCCTCATCTCATCTTGAGGTTAGGAGCTCGAGGCTGCATTAGCTGCTATAAACGCATCCAACATCCAACCGACCTGTCAGTGCTCAATTTGAAATTTGGGTAAACTAGTTTTTGAGAAGGATGAAGAAAATGTGGAAGAACAAAGACAATATCTCTGGTTCTGCTTCATCGATTTTGATGCTTTTACAAGCTGTCCATCACGAGTCTGACAATGTTATAGAATCAGAAAGCTAAATTGATGGAGTGCTCTTTAAGAGAGCAAGACCTCATAGTGCTTGTTATTTGAATCTGTCACTCACCTTTCCTGACAGCGTGGATGTGAGGAGGTGCAGAACCACAAAGTCTGAATGACAGGCTGTCTGGGTTGTCAGGGATCTTCACAATCCTGGAAGAGAAAAGACCAGTGAGACCAGTGTACAGTGTGCGCGTGTGTGCATAAGTGTGTTCTTTTGTGTTGCCTCACTCCTTGGCCTTGGTGGCGACTAGCAGCCTCAGGGAGCGTCGTATGCAGAAGGCCTGGCTGATCATGGTCTCCACCTCAGAGAAGGGCCTGAGGAACAGCAGGTCCTCGTTGATGGTGTAGATCTTCCTGCCCACCTGCAGACCAGCCATCTGGATGGGCCGAGAGACAGACAGGAGACAGAATACTGTTATTTTTAGGTTGCACCTTGTTTCATCTCCATCAAAAGCCCCCACCACCCATCAGCACAGTGAGATTTTCTGGTAGGGGTCGCCTTCAGTTCATGGATTACCCCCCACTAGTCATAGTGAGACCTGAACTGTGTGCAGCATTGCTCTCTGGTAAAGTACAAATTTCTACCTGTCTGCTGTGTATTACTCAGCATCAAGTCCCTGTTCAGTGTATGAACTCCCATGGAAAACACAGCAGCAGCACACAAAGACAAGAGAGAGAAAATCAGCATGTACTGCTCAATATTTTCAAAGCCTGTTCAGTCTTGTCAGTCATTTTCCAGCATTACAATATGATTTTTATGGAGGGGGTACATATCTAGATTGGCCACTAGATATGATTAAGCTGCAGGATATTTGCACCCTGGTCTCCTGCCTGATAAACACAGTGATAGACTCTCTTCATTTCTCTCTCTCTCTCTCTCTAATGTGCTTCTAATCGCAGCCGCTGGTTTCAGTTATCAGATCTTGCCTATTTTCTTGAACTAAATGTAATCTGATCACTGTTCACAGTGCATGCAGGTATGTCAAAATACAGAAACAGATGCACAAACACACTGCAGGCTGCACACGCTCACACAGAACCAAACACCTTCAGATTTGTAGACACGAACTTTAAAAATCTCTTTTCAAATCGAGAGGCGCACAGCACCACAGCCTGCCACACGTCACTGAACGCGGTGATCGTGCACATCTTTAGTCACGTTGTGGGAATAATACCGCCTCTGTATGTTCGCTGTGTGAGTCCAGTGTCCTGGGCATAGATCCGGTGGGGTGGCCTTGGCTCAGCCGGGCCCCGACCCTGGATAACGGCCCAGGGTAGATGTAGGAACGACTGGGAGGAGTCACAGCCATCTGAATGTGGAAGGATCTATGCATGTGTTTGTTTGCTCGTGTGTGTGTGTGTGTGTGTGTGTGTGTCATTATACAGCAGGGGTGATGGTCTGCACGTGACCTTCTATAATAGTATCATATACTGAAAGAGCCCAGTGTGTGAGTGAGTGTCTCTTGGCCCCTTTCAGAGCCCCATGGGAATCAGCTGAGTTTCATTCACTGTGCTGGCACACAGGCTGTGTCACAACCAGCAATCCTGTTATTGTGGGCAAATGTGGGACATGGGGGATGAATAACAAGAGTAAGAGGGAGAGCAGGGAAATGGTGAAAAAGGTGCGTGAGGGAGCAAAAGAGTGAGGGTTTACCGTGGTGGAAGCAGGCAGAGGAGAAAAAGAAAGATTATCCAGAGAGCAACTGAGGAGAAGAGCGATGTGGGAAAAAGCTGCAGTGAGTGAAATAACAGAAAGCAGCGGCTGAACTCGAACCAGGGGGGACACGAAAGAAATGAGGGTAAGATGAAATGGAGGGAAGCAAGACAGTAAAACTAAGGGTGGCGTGGAAAAGCTTTTCCATCTCTGGACCTGTGGAAAAGGAAGATTTCACAAACAACCATGGCATCGTCATCCCATAGTTTCATGTGTGAAGATGCCGGAAAGATCCCATGAACGGGTTCTGACAAATTTGCCTGAAACATGTGAAATGTCTAACCAGTGTGGCGACGTGGCACAGAGACAAAATATCTGGAAATGAAAGAAGGCAACCTTGCATTAGAGCTAAATTAAAGCAGTGGTTCTCAAAATGGGGGATGGGCCCCCCTTTCCAGGCCCTGAGCCCCTGCAGGGCAAATACAGAGGAACAAAGTTTTACCACATTTCAAGGTGGATCTCTTTTGATTCATGATTTATAAAATTTCAGATTGTGAAGGGTAGGTGATAAAGAACCACTGTATTAAGGCTGAAAAACAAGAAGTCTTTGATTGCATATTAGCAATAGATGTGATAAATGCCACTTTTATTGCCTGTCCGTGAAAACTTATATAATAATAATAATACATAACTGAATATAGAGTATAACAATATTAGGATATGCTTCATTTAAAAAGGAACTGAATCCTCACGCATGGCTTAAATGTTTTGTCACAGCCTTATCTGCATTTTTTAAATGGTTCGCGTGTGTGTGTAGTTTTTGTGGAAGTGATGTGAGTAAGCATATCTAATGGCTCGACAGCCAATCAGAACAAAGTCCTTCCAAAGGGAGTGGGGGCAGAGTGACAGCAGCCGTCCAAGCAGTAGACAGCCATTACCTACTGGAACTAATACCCTGGGGCAGGAAGGAGCTATAGCTTGTGTGTGTGTGTGTGTGTGTGTGTGTGTGTGTGTTGACCATTACCTCAGCATGTGAGCCCCTGGTGACAGATTTCACCACAATGGCCTTGTTTTTCTCCTCTATCTCAAAGCCGTAGTCCTCCTCCTCAGGGTGAATCTAGTAGAGAGACATCACCTAATTACTGGCACATTTACGCTGGAGACAGATTGTCACACTTAAATGTATTTCACTGCTTTAGCACCATGTGTAAGAAAGTAGTTAAAATAACTTCTTGTGATATATATATATATATATATATTCTATTTCATCTGCACACCCCGCATTTGTTCGGATTTGCACCAATGATCCGACTTCTTCTGAGTATCACCAGTTCCATGTTAAAGAGGTGACATGTGACACTCTTTGTTGGTGGTCTTACATACAAACTATCCACAGAGTTGAAGTATGCATGCAGTTTGTGATTTTCATCGCGTGTCAGGTGTCTTGTGTCTGATGATGTCCTCTGCTGCTCATATTGTATTCCCCAGCGGGGCAGGGCTTAGTTAAACGCTGTCATCGCCAAACACATTAGCCGGCTTCCATTAGGTAAGCTGCTGGGGCCATCTTCCTGCTGCACAGCCCTGATAAGATGGGAATCTCTGCTGTTACATCGGAGGAGATTGCTGCGGCAAATAGAGAGTTCCTGCACTTCTCTTCAGTAACAGCCATGAGGGAGGATTAGTTCTGAGAATGAAGGGGAAAAAAAAGCTTTCCCCACTTCTTGTGGAAAGCTCGATAGCGTGGCTTCTTCCCACTCTGGTATGATAAAGGATGCCAGCGTTGCTTCTTGGTTTCCCTAAAGATAATGTACTTAACTAAACAGTTGACTTTCTGTTTAAGACTCTGGAGAACATTGCCTGCTAGACACAGAACAGTGTACACTGACCGCATTTTAAGTGCCAAATAAATATAGGTCACTGGTATTTTGATAGTGAAAAAGTTCTATTCTAACAGAATGAGACTGCACACAACCACACATTTGCATTTGTGTTAAATCCAGTAGTGGCTTGTTGGCACGTTTTAGGTCTTTTCATGCATGAACTTTTCTTTAAAAAATGTTTCAGGAATTTTCCCACAGAAAGGTCTAATGGCAGCAGATGCTTTAACTGGTAAACAGCTGTATTGTACATGTAGGCCCACACATGTCAAAGACTTCACAGAAAATTATTTCCTGCTCGTAGTTTCACAAGAAAATGATGCAACATGGCCTGTGGGCCACCCTACATTAGTTTAAATGCTTTTTAAGTGGTTCAAACAGCCAAATGACATTCAGTGCTTCACCATCCAACTTGTTGCCCCTTTTGGGGATTTCTCATCTTCACTCAGTTCTCCCAGCACCTGTTGTCTCTCGTCACGAATGAGGACTGTTAAATGTCGATGTGTCATCACAGCTAAGAGGACGAAGGAATGTAAATACACTTGCAGTAATGTAGAGCGTTGATGAGGGGGAAAGACTGTGGTATTGCTGCATTTTTATTTTGAATTTGTGTTTTTAAAGAAGGCAACTAGGCAGTCTTTTATTAAAAAGGCTGGGATGACATGAAAGGTCACATATCCTACTGAGGCATTTTAAATGTTAAATTAAACCACGGGGGGGGGCAAAATGTGCTCACAGTGTGCTGTGTTCATTCTTGGGGGAGTTCTGCACTTTCCTTTTGTGCTTTCTAGTTCTATCTGCCGACAGTAGCAGCACAAAAGGGACTTCATTCCAGCCAAAACATGTTCCCAAGGCACAGCACTCATGAAGATGGAGACTGATCAGAGCAAATTCAGGTTTTTATTGTTTTATCAAAGCAGCCGCTGCTCTTATGAAGGGGTGGGGACAGGGCTGTTATGTCTATAGTAACGCTAATTACATCGACCTGTGAAGAAACAAACAACACGTGTTCCCCCAAGACACACACGTGTCGAAACAAACTGAAAAGGAGGATAGTAAAAGCCACTATGTCATACACTTCAGTCATATGTTATCATTACTGTATACACACACTGAGTATATTATTCTGTATACAGATCTCTGGATGAAAGACTGAAACACATCCACATAAACATGGACAGCTTTGAAAAAGCAGCTATTTTTCTCCATCGTGTGAAGCTATCCACATTAAGTCCTCGTCTCCCATCCTTTGCGACACTGAGTGTGCTGGCCTCAGTGAAACACATGTGCATTCTCTTCATTTTTTAATCAGTATTTTCTCCAAAGGAAACAAAAACTACAACGCGACTCTGGCACTGTACAGAGATTTTCATATTGCTATCTGTGTATGCAGGATGCAGTCTATTTGAGAGACTGTGGAAATGGATGTGTTTTGTGTGCGAGTGTATGCATTGTTCCAGCTCACCACCAGAGACTTGGCCAAGATGTTTTCGATGAGTTTAAAGTCATTGCGTTGGAGCTGCTTGCTCTTGGTGCTGGTTCCCTCTGTCTCCTCATCCGCGTAGAAGCGGAAGAACTGGGACTCATCTTTGAACTCACTCTTTTCTAAGACTGAAGAGGGGAAAAGAATGGACACCGCATGTAATAAAGAGCCACAACACAAATGTAATAATGTGACAACCAGCAATGGGGGTCACATCTCAATCTTTTCAGTTAAACATAGTGATGCAATAGAAAGGAATTCCTCATCATACATGTTTCAATTTGTCCATTTGCCCATTAATGATCCAAAGGTTTGTGTTCACACTGGCTAAGCTGACAGGCTAACTGGAAAACTGGACCTTGTGTGTTACATATGTGTGAGATGATGAGAAGTGTAGTTTGCAACTTCAAAGTCCTGAGGAGATATCTGCGTTTGACCGAGCAGAATGAAAAGAAGCTGCCACTTAATGTGAGAACGTCTTCACGCAAAGGGAGTCAATGGTTAATTATCTCATTAGCTAATGATGGAGCGCAAACATCTGGAGCTGAATCACATCTGATCCTCGCCCTCGCCTGCGCTGGCTAGGGAGGCTCTCCAGAGAACGCAGGACAGAGTGTGGTGTGTGAGTGTTTGGAAATCCCACTGTTGGGCTGAGCCTCGCTCCAACACATGGGGCATTTGAAACAGGTGAGGAGCGCATTATGGATGCTTCTCTAGTCACAGCATTTTTCAGCCTGAACCAAAATATAATACAAAAACAACTCCAGATGTTTTGAGCCACTGAAATGAAATCCTAAATAACAGGATGTGAGAATATATTCTGCTCAATAACTATTTTCCTGAGTGAGTGAAAGTGAAATTTAACTTTTTTCACTGAATTAAAGGGAGTAGTCCGGTGAGTAATACTGCTCTTTCACAATTATTTGCCAATCACAATGGGACGGGAGTTTTCATTTGCGTCAAAGTCAAAGGACAACTTTGACTACAACTGGAACAGGTGCAAATACACAAGTATGCCTAAAATGACAGGACATGCAGCACCATGCTGTAAGTGCTTTGGCAGCTGGCACTGACATGGCCTCGCCTCTGCTTTTTGATGTTCACATTTGAACTGAAGCCATGATGAGCAGAAGAGGTTGCAGAATTAAGAAAATATCTGCTTTGTTTGTGTCATAGAGAAGCTGTCAGGACATTTCCTCGCCTTACAAGTGTGTGTGTGTGTACAGGTGGATGACCCTGGAAAGCGATTGGAAAATTGGGACTTGTGCAGGCAACGCCTGGCCAAAGGTACCCAGCTGTTCAGAGATTTGGAGAGCATCTGGCACCCTCAGACGAACAAAAGCCTTCACAAACTGATTACACGCCACGCCCACTCACGCTGGCCTCGCTCCAACTCAAACGTGAGTTACATCCTCTGAGTCACGCAAGGCTGTGGCCACATATCGCCTTAACACCACCTATTCCGCTGGAGGGTGTGCTACTCCGGAAGCTCGACCCACATCATCACACAAAAAGTTACACATACACTCACAGCAGCTGACAATATCCAAGGGTCATGAAATCAGTGTTGCTCACAGGAACAGGGATGTACTTGACAGGATTTTCACCCTTAATTACTGTACAGATTATAACATGACACCCTGATGTTGCTATCTGGGTATATTTTGTTCCAGACAGAATCATGGGGCGTTCATTGCTTTTGTTTTTCTTAATTGAACTCTGAATGGCAGCTATGGTGAAAGGTAAAATCATTCAGAGACCGATAATTACTAAAATGAAATGACACCGTGGCTCATGAGGGAGAGGCATTGCCGTGACTGCTGCTGTGCTCTGCACATTGCGTTGCCTGAAGGGCAAAAATGCAACAGGTGTTGGTGACAGACATGCAGCTGAGTGATGTAAGCAGGTAAGGACAGATGAAAGGCACATTAACTGTGTTACTTCCCAGCAGCGAGGGGCCAGACAGAAAAAGGAGAAGAGTTCAAGAAGAAGCGAGTGAGGAGCAGCAGATGTGCTGACTAAGGAGTAAAGAGAGTGACGTGAGGAGAGGTGAGGTGTGCACACAGGCTGGGAAGAGAGGGCTTGGGAGCCTGAAGAAGGGCAGAGAAGAGGGACAGATAAAAGAAAACAGATGACACCTTCCAGCAGATGGTCGTAGGAGGTATGTGTAATGTATGTGGGAGTGCCAAGGAGGCAAGTGAAAGGTGAAGGGAAGGCCGATCTATGGCTGCCGTGGAGGGGCTGCATGTGTTTAAATGAGAGCAAAATAAAAATGTTTGACACATACTTGACAGAAGAGACTTTGAATGATGTACAGTTCAAGGTTTCAGTGTGTATACTGCACACGTCCATAAGGAACCTGTTACACAGCATACAGGATGTGTCCCAGTGTCACCCACTGTAATGTTTTTCACTACTATGTGGTGGTTGTCAAGTATCTCCAGGATCTTTATTCCAATTATTATTAATTATTCTAATTAAAAATAGATGTATTTTACCTGTCTATAAATAAGTTCAATCAGAGTGTGTAAAAACGACTTCCTTCATCTTAGATTTCAGTCGTTTTGCATGTCTCTACATGCGTCAGGCTGCGTCAATGTGTACGTTTTCAGTATTCCAGCACTATTTAAGTGGTTCTCGCTTTAGTCAAAACTTGGCCGATGTGACGATGACCAATTCAGTTTTAGGCCTTAACCAGTGGTCACGGTTCAGTGGACTGACCCAGACAGCCATGTAGCAAAGCCAAACAGTTCTGGTTAGGGTACGCTGCTAATGCTGTTTACGCTCAACATACTGGACTCGAACCAAAGCCGCTCCGCTACAATGTGGTTAGTGAGGTTACCGAGACTCAGCTAGACTGGGTGTGCTCATTTACAATACCCCCTTTTTTAATCTTAAGACTGCATGACAGAGGAGAGGGGAATATCAAACTGTTGCAGGCAGAGAGAAAGACTGACTGGATACAAGACAAGGTGATGGAGCTGCACAGAAAAGGGAACACAGGGAGAGAATGAATCAAGTCACAAAACAACAGTGTTAATGGAGTTTAAAGCACAGCTGCTGCATAGGAGAGACAGACATCATCGCTGCCTTAGCTCCTCCTAACTAAACTGATGTCAAAATCCTCAGCTTGTGGGTTCACCCGTCCTTCGTGAAGGCTTGGGTGAAAGAGAACTTAACTGACCGTGGTGCATGAAGCCATTGTTGCAGAGCCCCACGCCCAGCGTCACGGCGTCCTCTCGGGTCGAGCAGTCTCCCTGGGAAACCAAATCAATGACGCACACACAGTCGGTCAGTCACGGTACCTGTTTACACCTTCTCATGCTCAGCAGCCTACAGCACTGCTGGCCTGAGGTATCTGTGTTCACGCTGGTGTGAAGAGGATCGCTGGTGAGCCAGCACATGTTAATAAATATGTGCTGAACAAAGACAATGAAAGATTAGGAGACTGTATGTCCAAATCTATTTGAGTCTTTCCTTTAACTGTACCTTTAAAAAGCAAAAAATCAAGCACATTTATGTAATGATGAAATCTTTTAGAATTCTGTGAAAAACAAGCTTGGACATTCTTGTTATTTTTGGACACATATGTTGTGAAAAGTCACTGAATAGCAACAAATGTACAAAATTTGTAAAAATCTCACAGTTTGTTTCTTCCACATGCATATACAAGAACTTGATACATTCTTGATTTGGCTGGTTTCACTTGCATTGAAAGCACTGTAAATGTAAACTGTATGATTTGATACACCTTTGGTGCCTTGTGCGGTAGTTTGTACCTGTGAGAGTAGCCAGTCCACCAGTTTGCTGGCAGGCACCACAGATTTAAAGGTTTTCAGGTGGTGATCTCTGTCCCTAAAGGAGCAAAAAAAACACAAAACATTACAATGTAGGTGTTAAATCTTTACGTTGATACTCGTTTTAATTTTGCATCCTTTGAGTGTCTTGTGGTATTTTACACAAGATACATGATCCGGATTAACAAGTAAACAAGTGAAACAGGAAACGCTGCAGAGGATGTGGGGTTTGCTGTTCACTGGGCGTTTCACATCCGATGTAATAGAACGAACTCTTCTACCTGCTTTAACGCTGAGGAAATCATGGGCTTAATCTGGACCACCTGTAGCGTATACTGCCTGCAAGATGCTGATGTGCAAAGTGCAAGAACTACAACAAAGTCTTACAATGAAAAGTGAGCTACTTCGACATCATTCACTGATGTATTATTTCTTGCAGCAACATCATCCTCTCCTGAAATATACATCTGTAAGATTGCTTTTATTTGGATTATGCCTGTTTTATCATATGTTATTTATCTTATTGACCACATTTTCCTGTTAAGAAACCGGCGGACGCATTGTCACTCAACAAAGTTTAATAAAACTGAGGCCCAGTTTATGATTATTTATGATTCATAAAACTCAGCACATCCATCACTCAAACATTATAATTAATGGTTGCTACTTACGATGCCAATTTAGTGATGGATTAAAAAAGCAGGGCTGTATTATATAATAACTGGCTGGCAGGCAGAGGGATTGCCTTTGTATGTTAATAGGATTTGTCCCCAGACCAAAAGCTCTTTGTCTGCATCGATGGCAACCCCGGCCACTTCAATCAGCGGGTGAGCGATGGAAGGACAGATAGAGACATGGAGGGGGAAGAGTATGACGGGAAAGGCTGCAGCGAACAGAGAATACGTGTGTAAAATGGAGGCGATTTCTGTTTCTTGAACTTCTGGAGAAATAAATTCGTACTCCTCTCCTGACGTAGCCCTTCCATGGAAAACTTTTTATGTGAAGTGAAATTATTCTTCCACGTCAGTGGACTAGTTTTGGTTTCGTGATAACAATATACTTCTGCATGAAAAAAAAACTGCACTAATCTCACCTTTAGTTTTAGGTGTTGGGTCAAGGAGTTAGGTTTAGAATTATAATGCGAGTTTAAAAGAACAATTAGGGACTGACGGAGTGCCATGTTTGTATATTAACATACAGGTGGTCTAACATTCAGGGGAGGAAGAGCGTGCATGTGTGTATATATTCTATACTGCAGTGTTTATATTTCTGATTATGTGCGCTGTATATGTAAACAAGAGAGTGAGAAAGTACGCACGGATTTATGTGCAAGACCTTGAAGGAGAAGTTAAAAGGGATTGCTGAGGCCAAACAATGTTTTCAGGTATTATTTGGACTCCAACTCGAGTCGAATTACAGTCGACATATATTCAGCTAACGCACGACACTCTGAGGATTTAGAGACAAATGCTCACAATAAATGACTCTTCTTAATCCTCTGAGCTGCCAAAGAAAAACCTCCACATGAACCTACAGCAGCTCAAGCGTGGCTCAGTGTCCAGGCGTGGGGAGGAGGGAGGCTGTCATTACAGAAAAGGTGACGTGGGGCGAGCTGTGAACCCGTCATGAATATGCATTTCTGCACCTGGAGAGCAGTAAGATTAGCATATGGGGGAGTACTCACTTGATGACGGGCGTGTGGAGGCTGTGGAGGCGGCAGTACAGCCTGACGCCCTGAAAGAGAAGAAAGGCAGAGCCGCTGAGTCATCGAACGTACACACCTTGGGAAAACAAGTACAAGCGTGGCTTCAGGGCGTGAGATTTCAATTCAATAGATGGAGTCAGAACAGATGTTGGCCAACACAACCACCTTGAACTGTTTTTAACCTTTATGTTATTTTTTCCTGAATTAAGATTGTGATTAAGGTTCTATGTGAAGTGCGTACTGTCTCCAGGGATCATAACTGAATATTAGCAGAAACCTCTAAGGTTCACGCTTGTGTAAAATTCCAAAAACTGCATAGCTTGATTAAATGCATCAGGGAGCCAAAGCTTTGGTGTGTTGCTCACCAAAGTATAAGTACTGAGGTGCAGAAATAAGACAAAAACGTGTTTTAATAATTCTCCGTTCCAGTGGGGATATGCAGAAGCAGGTTTGTAGTTACCTTAGACATGATGTCCTCCATCTCACTGCGAGCCTTGTAGGTGCCGTCATCGTAGCGGAAGCGGTACAACACCTGCTCGTTCTTGAACTGGTGCTTGTCCGACACTGAAATATCACCAGGGGGAGAAAATGTCACCTCAGCTGGGCTCCAGTGGCTAATAATCATCCATCAAGCCCAAAGTGTCCTCCCTCCTCCACCTCTTGACTGTGGAGCTTCTAAGCAAATTTTCACTGTGACCTTCACATCTTTCCTTTGAGACTGTCTATTTTTTTTTAAATTGTTGAGCTTCATTTTGGACAGACTGGTACGAACATCTAGAGTATGTTCCTACCAACGGTCACACGGAAATGGAAGACATGTCTATGATGTCCACAGTGTTTTGACCTCTAGTATCGCTGGGTTAGTAATGTACCTTCCAGAGACTGGCTCCAGTTCTGACAAGGGAAGCATGTGTCAGTAGTTGACACCATATGCTTCAGCTGAAATTGAGATTCCTGAATATGCAAACGCTGATACAGAGCAAATGACTCAATATCTGTTGTCGGAGTTGAATCATTCTGTTGGGTAATTGGGCTGAATACTGAAAGGAGGCGAGGAGCAAACGTTTGGGGGAAACACTGCAGTTGTAAATTCATGTTTGTGTTGGGTAAGCCATGACAGTCAAATATTTAACATAGCAGACGGCTGCCAATTCTCATAAAAATCGCCCAGCCAGCATTAATAAACCCAGAAAAAGCCAAAACAAGGTCTTGTTTATAATCAATCCAACCCAGATGAAATGGAAATTGAAAATGACTAATATATACGCCAACAGATGCGTGTTGGAGAAACTGACGCTGCGATCTGCCAAACAGAGGCAGTTCGGTTCCACCACAACAAGTTGGCATGGGCTCAAACAAGCTGCTGGCTTTCTCAGTCTAGACTTAAAATGGCCTCATAAAACGAAAAGAATGCACCACAAGATCAGCCATTGTAAACTGTCACTGCAAAAATTTTAAGTGTGCCAGAGCGGCAGATGAATTATTACGGGAGCAGGGGAGAGAGTCCAAACACAAAGTATGAAGTGGTGTGTTTCAGCGACTCAACCTTGCGCAGCTATTTGGAAGACGCTTGCAATTTGTACTGTAAAACGCATGCTAGCTGTCTCACATCACTTTGAATCTGATTTCCCTCCCCTGTCTAACTGGTGACACCTACACTTTGCCTGCAGGGTCCGCGCCTCTCCAGTTTGCCCACAAAGCCTCAGTGCTGTCCCACAGAGCCCTGCATGTCATCGCTGTATCTCTCTGTGGTTGTGGGCTGCTGTGAGGGAGGATTTCTGGGGATTTTCCACAGGTATTAAGGAACATGAACGTCGGGTATCAGCAAAAATTCCCTGGGAAGGTGGTGGGTATAAATCGTGACAGTGGTTTGCACTTGCCGCATACAAGGGCCCCTTCAGCAAAACTCTGAGCAAATCTGTTCATACATTATTTATAGCTGTTTGTGTTTGTCTAAGTGTGTGAGTGTGTGCACGCGAGGATTCATTTTCCCGATGCATAAATCAGGTTAGTGGAACTGCGAATGTCACACTCCACCCAAAATCAGGGAAGGGGAAATAATGAGAGACACGTTTGAAGTGATTGAACCCAGAAAATGTTTTTTGATCGTGGTCGTCTCCGTCCCGAAACGTGAGGTCGAACAGGAAGTGAGGGAGGGAATGAGCGAGTCAAACAATTACAGAATCAGGAGATTCAGCAAAACCGAGAGCCGGTAAACAACAAGATGAGAAACAGGCAACGACATGGGAAAACAAAGATGAATCATAATAAAAAACACAACAAGGGGAGAACGTGAGTTAAAACCACAGACGAACAGAGGACGACATACGTGCATGAAAGAGAGAAAAATAGAGAGAATAAGAACTGGAGTGAGACAAAAATAAAGGATGTGCTCTTCTCTCACCGTGGTGTATGATGCCGTTTTCCAGCAAGGCTTGTCCCAGGTTGACCCCTTCATCAGGTTTACTGATCTCTCCACTCTCGATCAGCCATGACACGAACTCACTGAGGACACGAGACAAAGACGCACGTGATGAGGCAGGATTTCTTTCAGTCTCTTCACTGTTTTGATTTTGAAACTGTCTCCATCTGTGGCTTGTTGCTATGCTGTTGTTATATGGTATCATACCACGTGTTTTTTTTTCTTAGACTTCTGTTTATAAAGTTTGCATTTCTGACATTAGCCTTGTTTTTTTATATTCCTTTTACACAGCCACAATTTGCTCATGCTAAGAACTCAGACCGTAACCCCCCTCTTGTCTATCATTCGTACCTCTAAAGTATAAAAGTAATACATGCATTTTGAATTGCTTACCAAAAAATATGCTTTTAATGCATATGGTTTTTGCATGTATATCTTGTAAGCAGAGCCTGTTGTTTGTTGATTGGGCCCATGGGATGCAATGAAGTCAGTGAAATATATCCAGTCCTTTATGTTCACTTCTGACAGCCTTGCACAACGCACCATGTCGAGACTGTCACAAAGGCTCTTTAAAGCACGAGGCTGTTTAGTCTGTCAGTCTGAAATGTCAAATGGTTGCTGTTTTAATGAACTACTTTGACCAGAGGGCCACACACAGCATATGCAAGAGCTGATCCTTTTCTCTTTGGCTACAAATATCCCTCAGACCTACTTTGATACATGCTTCAACCTTCCAAATGTAATCACTTCAGCCCTGCTCACGTCTTTTCACACTCGGCATGCGCTGTACAAATGTTTAAAGGAGAAAATTACATTCTCCCCTCCTCCGTCTTTCATGCTGCTGAATGAAATCACTTCACCAGATAATGACAAAAGTGAATTGAAGAGGGCTAGTGTGTGTGTGCGTGTGTGTGTGTGCGTGTGGGTGTGTGTGCATGTGTGCGTGCGTGTGTGTGTGTGTGTTCAGGACTTCTGAGATTGAACCTACCAGCATGGGAATAATTTTGAAGCACGTGTAAGTGAGAAACCATCCATATGTGTGGATTTGCTTATGCCGCATACTGTGTGTATAAGCCTATGTGTTTGATCACAATGATAAATGCGAAGCATACAAGGTGCACAAGTGAGTGCACCCATGTGTCTAAACAAGTCGACCCACAAGCATATGACAGCGGAGTGTGTATGATAATGCAGAACTGCGGACACCTTGAGCCATCTGCCACTAATTATTGCTGTCTGCCTGAAGCGCGGAAGGAATTTCAAAATTATCTGAATTAACGAAAAGTTTTTCATGTGACCTGCCAGGTTCATGCATGTTTGTGTGGGTGTGTGGAAGGAGATCAGTCCCAAAGGCTTCAATTTCTTTCTGACCCTGGAAAATTTGTTTTTGTGCCTGTATTATATATGTGTGTGTCCTTTCATGTCAAAGCTGGTGACTGTTAATTGGCTGTTGATTGATGGGGTACTCGAGTAAAATGTGAGGGTATGTTAGGTGTGTGTGTGTGTGTGTGTGTGTGTGTGTGTGTGTGAAAGCAGAACTGTTACCGAAATGAATACGAGGAGCTGGAATAGTGGGTGTCTGCATTTGCGTGCGTGACTTGCGAGAATATGGTCGCTTCTGCACATTTCCGCAGCTGAGAAGCATTATCGATTATTACCGATTACATCACTTCACATCACTGTCAGGTGAGCACATACTGTCTGAACTAAACACTGAGCTTTTCCTACACTGCTTTTGTAGGATGTTTGTGATTTACTGTTTCATATTAAAAAAATAATGCAATATGGTGTCACTGTGTATTTCAAACTGCAACTTATAATGCCACCGCCGCTTAAATTTCACCAAGTCAGAGCAAAATGTTTTCCCAAACACATACTCATTTGTTCTCTGATATCTCCTTGGAACCATCACCACCACAAACCATTTATCTTAATTTATCCAGGCCCATTTCCTTTATGTATTGCATCATGGGATGTCAAGTATTTGTGCAATTAATTTTGTCATGTTTACACTGCCAAGACAGTACAAGCTCAAAACCTGCTGGGAAATATCACACGGTATTGAAGGGGATGATGTATTTTCCCACCGAGGGCTAGAAAATATATTCAGAACCAAAGGTTTGTGAGACACAAGCTTGTGTCTCAAACTGTGCAGAAAAGTTTGCCCCTCTCTGTTTCCATCCCCCTCTAGCTTGAGCTCTCCTCTTAAACACAAAAAGGTGAGATGACAACATTATTCAAGTAAATTAGGATATGATACAGTATTGCTTTAAATAAATACCCATAACAATGCTAGGTGAGCACTGGCATGACCAAAAAAGTAGCAATTATCCAGTGAGAAAATGTAAAGCGGGTTAAAATCGACCATAAAATCGACCATTTTCCAGTGCAGATGGAAGACAAACGATGGATTTGTGCTATCGAGACAACAGGGTGCTATGAAAACCGGCAGTCAGCATCTCTGTTTAATGCAATGAGCACTCAGCACTGTACGCTAATTTCATCAGCGAGACAAATGGGGAGCTAATGCAGGTTGCACTCACCGACAGGAAATGACTGAGTGATAAAGTGAGGAGTGTGGGAGATAGTACAAAGTGAAAGTGGAGAGAGTGAAAGAGGGAGACAAACTAGACGGCTGCCATGTGGACGAGGAAAAGGAAAGAGCTGGTGACATGTTGGCAAACAGCGGAATTTGAACCATCTGCTACTCCTCTGGCACCGACTCTGAACTCTGACCCGCCTGTGGACCAGGGCATATAAAATATTACATCCCTGTGAGGATAGTAATCATGAAGTGTTCCTTGTACAGTCAGCTCTGACAGCCAAGACCAGTGCTGAATGCTCACTCACAATCTCACACATACACACTCACACACACACACACACACACCGTATGGCAGAATGTAATTTCTGGAAGATCTCGGGATCCATGACGTTTTTGAGGAACTCATTAAATTTACTTGGCTGATGTGATAGCAGTCAGTGCAACCCCTGTCCACTGCATTTAACCTGGAACCTGGAAATTCATATGGGAGATGTATTTAATGATTTGTATATACTGAGAGGCCATGTTGTCCTTGATTTATTTTTACAAGACCAATCATCAGTCCCCATCGGCTTCTTGCTTCTTAGTTTTATTTCTTGTTTCCCCAAGGTGGTGCCAGAAAGAATTTTAATTGCTGCTCGGGATCTCATAAACATCGGTTGGTTTGTAAAGCAACTGGGGGAAACTTGAGCAAGTCTCTCATTGTCTATTCACTGCACAGAAACATCAAGGGGACAGAAAGGGAAATGACTTGTTGCAGAGCTTTAGTTAAAGGACCTCTGCTAATGAAAGTCCGGCCATGCTTGTGGCTGTGCTCGACGATACGAGTGTGCGGGGAGGAACTTGGCCCTTACCGTAACCCGTGAGAGGGGACTGTGCTCATTACAGGCAAGAGGATGCAGGGCTAAAACAGTTTAGGCATTTTGCCAGAACTCGGGGAGACTGGATAGCAGCTCTTTTGAAAGCCTGCTGATCTTACGTAATGGCGATTTGTAAAGATCCCCCTGTGAACAGCATAGCACCGCAGTCACATTCCTGGGGCCTGAGGATACCAGGCACTGAAGGAGGCAAAGAAACTCACTTTCCCATGAAGCACTTGGGCACAACGCTCAGCTTCCTGCGCCTGTCCTTGATCAGGTGCCGGCTCTTGGTCATCATCATGTGGTAGAGCTTCTCCCCCTTCTCTGCAATCATCACATATGCGTCCCGTTCCATTCCCAGTTTGAGACCTAGGAACAACAGAGAGACAAATATCTGATACAAGAGGATTACCACCAGTGGAGAGAAAATCTGCCAGAGTCAGAGTTGACTAAAGATGTGGAAAGGGAAATAAATAAATAAACAAATTGTCAGCCCAACACAGTGGCTGCGTCGCTGTGCCAAGAAAGTACAGTGGAGCCATTACGGGACACAGATTTCAACTTGCTTTCCACAGCTATCTACGCATATTAAACCCAAAAGGCTGTCATGGGGCTGTTAGAAGAGACAAACAGGCCTTTGCCTCAACGGCCTGGTTGTGTTCTGGTATTGTGCATGTGGAATGAAGCCAGGATCTGAGCATGGCTGCTCGGGTCTCCCTTCTGAAACAAGCCAGATGTTAATCTCTTCTAGACAAGTTGTCTTTAGAAAAAAGTAAAGTCCACGCCGGCGGCGTGATCTCGATCTTGTTTCTGTGCTGTTTGGTGAACTATTATTCCTCTATTGTAAAGTGGTGGATGTGAGGGCCCATTGTGTGGCCTGCTGCCCCAGTGAAACCTCTGCAGTGAGCCGCTTAACTTCATCGTGGGGTTTTGATGAACTTCTGAACCGAGATGTGACACTTTCTGACTTGGGCAACTCAACTCTGCCGCACCACTGTGACTCCCTAAGCTGCTTAACTCCGCTGAGATGCACATTAAGTTGCTCAAATTGACTACTGACTCAAGTATTCTCCTTTGCAAGCCACACTATGCTTGAAATAAAGTACATTTCTAATATTTGTGACTTAACAATCAGATTCAAAGTGATGCCATTCAGTTCGCACTGGAATCATTCTATTTGTTCTCTTCTTCTTGTCTTTTTCATAATACCGTTGTAGTTTTTTCATATTCAGCCAACTCTTTTCTCAATTAAACAATTAATCCTTGTGCTGTGGTGGGAGTCTGACCAGCTGAAAGGGACTGGGGTGGGACAAACAATGTAAGACATTACATGGCTAACTCTTGAATCCAATTTTCCCACTGAGCCTTTGCTGTTGTGCTCTGGCAGCCTGTGATGGAGGTGGGGTTGTATTACATTTGACAGCAGCTGGAGTACACTTAAACAATGGGTGTCATTGAACAACAGACGGGGCCCGTCCAGTGCAGAGGCCCCTCAGCTTCTGGTCCAGCTGTCGGAGTTTGTCTGGAGCTGCGCCCTTCTCCCCGCGCTCGTTGGCATGAGCCAACACCCTGCTGCATTATCGGATCCACGCATTTACCCCAAAACTTCCACGAAAACAATGAGGAGACAAAACACCTCCAGCTGGCAGTAGCTGAACAATTACGGTCTATCGGGAGGGTTGAGGAGAGCCGCATGTCGGACACGGGGACGAAGCGCAGCAACGCGCAGAAAAGGTCACGTTAAACAAGGCGTGTGAGGAAAAGCAATGATGCATGGAGGGGGTGAAGGGGGAAAAAAATTGTTGCCAGGATTTATTGCAGTCAAACTTTATCATGTAGCCGTCTAGACTGGAGTAGAGGTTGGGAGAAGGGTAAGCACAGAGTGGGTAACAGAAAGGGAGAGCGTGGGGAAATTGGGCCGTGTGACTGATCCGGCATCTGTTAGCCTCAGGTCGATTTCCGCCAGGTTGAAACTTAACACCGTGAGCTGCAGCGCACTCCTTCATACTTATCCGTACTCCACAACCCCTCTCATCAAAGGATCAGATGCTGATGACACTGAACTGCTGCGAACACTTACTGAAACAAGGTCTAAATCAGAACGGCTAATTTACAAAAATACACAGTATCAATGGTGACAGTTGTTCGCCGCTAAAGTGCTAAAGCTACACCAATGAGCATATGGTTATAATCAGCCACATCGTTTTCAAATAGCTTGAGGGATACAGTTTTGATTTTTAAGCCATCAAAGCTATCGGGTGACCTGTTGTGTACCGCCCCAAATCTGGTTAAAGCCTTTCACACTGTTTAATGTGCACAACATAACAAAGACAAATGGCCAGCGTCGAGCAGGTGGGGACACATTTTAAGGCAAAAGAGGGAAGTCGCACGATGAAGGGAGAACAACAATATCAGTTTACGTTACTAATCTTAAATTGGTGGTGCTTTTTATTCAACTCCGGTGCATGAAGTACTCCTTTTGGTGGACATCCGGATGAGACTACCTGCACTGAAACGGAGACAACTCTGTTTCATGTCCATGCAAGTCACAAACTCTTTCACTAACAGCAGAAATAGATCCAGATTAATCAAAGCTGATGTGAGTGTAACTGCGCTTCGCTTTCGTTGACATTTCTATTTTAAGCGTCTGACCAAGATGCTGTTTTAGCACACCTGCTATTTGTGAATGAGACATCTGATTCACTTCCCACACAGGGCTTCAATAAGTCAAATACCCGACCTGCACTGATTCCTTGAAAAGTGAAGAGCAGACTGCACAGGTCAGCGAGGCCAACTGTAAACGTCCTGTCACCTAAGTCTGTATTTACCAAACAAAAGCAGGTAGCTTGTTCAAGGTGGGACATAACTGTAGGGCACAGGCACTATAACCAGGTCACACTCACATCCACACTCATTACTCCTGGGCAAGCCCAGGGAGGCTTGGTCGCTTGTGAGCCAGGGATGACACCGACGTGCAGGGCGGCGTGAAACGAGTCCAGCGGCAGAAGAGAACTCAACTGCATGACTACAATTAAAGAATCAGGAATGCAAAACTGGCATTTAGGCCATTCGATTTAACAAGTGATATCTAGGACACACAATGAGCACGGAGCACTAACGATGGAGAAGAATTCAAAATGCGGATCGTGGAGGACAAAAAAGTAAAGATAGTCTGCAGGTGGAAAGGGGCAGGAGGTGCTTGCTTCTATGTTTCATACAATGAATGTTGCGAAACACACCGAGTATGACATGAATAGTTGCGTAGGTTTGTAGATTTTCTTGTAAAACAAGGCCGATGGTGAAATATCTTTCTAAGCAAGATGACGACAAAAGTGACGTCTCTTAGGCTCCGTAAACCAGAAGTTCCATTAAAAAAAGTTCCTTTTAAAACAAGCGCTACTCACTCTCTCTCTGCTCCCGCTCTCTCAAGATGGCGTCCAGCCACTTCTGCTTGTCCTCTGCGTTTTTGGCCATGCAGACAAACCACTTGTTTTTAGCAGTGTTGTGGATCTTCCAGCCGTTCGTCACCGTGTAGTTGTTGCTGTGGTAGTCCGCTGCAAGGTGAAAAAAAAAAAAAAACCCATCAACAATGAGGCGTGCAATTAATTTTAAATACGGGAGAGGGGTCACCATGAATAACATTAAGACTTTGTTATGTGAGCTGTTATTTTTCTAGTATATCAGGCCTGCATTTGAACAGACTTTAGGGTTTATGGATATACTTCAAATTAATCATCTAAGTAAAATAGAACTATAAATTCTCTTTATGGTTCAGAGATTTTTGTCGAGCTTGTTTTTCTTCTCCTTTTCCTCTCATGTTCTCATGCTGAGACGAAAACCACCGGCACACACACACCATGTAAACACTGACCTCAGTGGTTAGTGTAGTCAGTGACGCTGAGCGTAATCAAATCACACTTTGACAGGAGTTGTGTAAGTTGCATTAAATTTATCTCTAACCAAGATCCACTACTCAGGCAAAGATTTGGACGACAATTAAAAAGATAAACACGATGCACCGCGGGAGCAGTAAAACACCATTTTTCCCCTGACTCGACGAAATCTCTCCTCGCGCCCCTTTCTAATTTTGTCATCCATTTAGCTGCAGGTGAGCAGCCACTGAATAATGAATGGTCACTGGTAATGGGGTACATTAGTCTCAAGCTCAAAGGTCATATAAATAGATCTGATGCTTCAGGCCCCGCAGGGAGCAGCTCCTGCTGGTGTGGGAGAGCGGGGAACTACCACTGTGCGTCGTCTCGTTTTAGTCACTGGGGTGGAAAAGGTGGTTCCTGGTAAAATCTTGTGGTAAGTACACGCTGAGATCTATGAGGTGGCATTTATCAGGGCAGAGAGGTGTATGAGTCAGCGAATGGGAGGACATTTTTAATTTTTGCAAAAGGTGAACAGCTTTTAACTCCATTCACTATAAATTAATTTAGCTGCTTAAATCAGCTTCTTAAACTGCCCGACTGTAGTATATTGTGTAGAGTTTATGATCTCTTCTTGATTGTTCTCATTTCTGTTCTCATTTCTATGAGCAACTTCATGTATCTATTTAAGTTCCATGTCCGTTCAGGCTGACCGCAGATAACCCCAAATACTTCCTGCATCTATAGCACTTTGTAATCAGATAGCCCGTGTTTTAGGACTTCACATGTGCACGCCTTTTCAGTATGGCCCCCGACTTCTGCGAATAAGACATGTTTTTCTTTCTGGTTTTCCCTTCAGTGGCCTATATGTGACAGCCAGCAGCCAACACTGAGAGAAAAAAAAAGGTCATGCGAGCTTGCAAAAATATTCTGCCAGTGCAGAGGCGATAAAGAAAGAGGAAACGTGAGCGAGCGAGAGGAAGACGAAGCGTTTCTACACCAGCAGGCAACAAGTTCCAAGCGTGGCACCGCGTCTCGCAACAAACCACAACAGCAGCACGAGGTGAGTGGCGATGGTATCGCTACCGGCGAGAGATGAGCAGTTTATCGACTTCAGTACTGAGCCCGTGGAGGCTTTTATGCTAAAACTGAACGGTGGTGCATGAGGTTTGCGAGCTACACCCTGTTTCAAACTAGGTGCGAGTATGACACTCCACCCAAACTGTCAACAAGGGTCTGATTCATATGCAACCACCAGTCACTAAACTGCACAGTGTCATGATCTAAGAAGTGAAATGAAAAATGAGTGCTGTTGGCAAATTGAAGGTAGTAAATGTTATTGCACAACATAATTTTTTTGTCTATTACCTGAGATATCAAAGTGAATAAATCCAGAGCTTGGGGCTACAGAGTGTGACATCAGGAATAACCAGAGCCCAAGGAGGGTGGCATAAATGAGCATGCAGGCAGAGTCCTGGGCAAACACAAACCTGTTCCATCCTCCACATTTTCCACCTCCATCACCTCCGTGTTGATCCGGCCTCTGAACACATACAGGGGCCCGTTCATGGACTTGGTCCTCTTGGTGGACTTCTTTCCAGAAACCCTAGGAAATGGGACAACACTTTGGTTATCCTCGGCAGGGAAAACATCCGCCAATGCCAGCGCTGTAGTAAGAAGAGAACTTGTGTTTGTAACACATTCACAGTCATACACACACAGCTATGGGTGCTGCAGACACATGGAAGGGTTTTTGTGTTTTGGTCACATTCTAAAAACTTGACTGTGCAAGCAGGAAGGTGGACATTTGCTCCAATTTTCCATATCTGGCTTCCTTCCAGTAGCTGGCCAATAAAGAATATTTTGAATGCATTCCTGTTCCTTTCCCTCTGACATGCTGTTGTGGTACATACAGTATAGTTGTCCGGATGTCACAGTTGGACTCACCTGGACTTCCTCTTACAATAAACCAAAAGATTATCAAACAGGAAGAAGACGCGTTCCTGGATATTGCCTGCTGAGATTTTAAGGAGATTTCCCTGAAGCAGTAAATCTGTGCAGATGTCTGTCAGGTTGGTTCCCTGAGAGAAAAAAAAATGGAAACAACACAGAATCAATAAATGACAGTACAGTACAAGAGTATTACAACACTGAGACGGAATCATTTTCATCCATCGCATACAGAATAATGAGTCGGGTTTTTAAGAGTCTTCAAGGTCGTGTGCTGCAGCCACACCTTGACTCGAGAAGAGCATGTAAACCTCTGACAGGACTCTCAGACTAAACTGGGGAGTTGCAAAGAAGACATTGTTGTCTGTATCAAAACTTGAAGAGTTCACAACCTCAGTGAAACAATATGAAATTCAACTTTTGACACTGTGAACAACTTGTTTTCATTCCATCGTCAATGATAGGAAAGAGCAAACAAAGCTGTCCCTTGCCAAACTTCACTTTCGGCCCAATGCAAAACTGCAAAAATGATAAGTGCACACTTTCCTTTGCCAAGACAGTAAAGCCTCTCACTCGTCAATCAATGAGCACTAAAGATCTTCAGGGGCAGCCTTGCAAAACTGCTATCTTGGCCTAGATCTAGTTTTAGGAACAAACAAAGGCATTTTATTCTCTTTTCAGGATGTAAACACACGAGCTACAAACGAATGCCTGCCTCTATTCACATTAAAGTACAGCTGTATATGAACAGAGGAAGGAAATACATGAGCCATTACACAGTGCAGATTGAAGGTGGGAAGTGATACATCCTTATTCTGATCCCTGCTGGGAGACCGGCTCAAATGCCTTGTACCTTGCTGTGTCAAGGGGAAATTTGGAAATTGCGGTATAAAAGTCTAATTGACTCCCCTGCACTTATTCAGGAAGATGTATGGTGTCTCTCGGTAGCCCAGCACCTTCAAAAGATGTGATCAGGTCTTAAAAGCGGTTTCCTGTCAGCTATCAAAAACACCACAACTTGTTCCGTCCGCTTCATGAAGCAGTGCAAAGAACAATGGCACAAACCAGAGACATTGCTCTTTCACAGTTAACACAATGGACTGAAAAAAATACAGTTTCCACTACTAAAGCATCATTTTCTGTATTCAATTGTCTGAGTCATATTAATAATCAAAGATCACGAGGTATACTAGCTGACATCAGTCTGGATTGACCGACCACAGCGTGGTGTCTAATTAATCTTCTCACAAAGTGGCTGAACTTCAGGGCCAATTACAAACATTATTTAGGCTTCATTATTTTTAGAAAATCATTTTCAGAGTTTTCACATTTCCGACTGGGGAACAGAAACCCCTGTTTACAGACACAGGGACATGCATGAGCAGCCATGTGCACACATGTTCCTGCCCAAGTTGCAAATGACAGACAAAACCATTTCCTACTATCACAACCAGAACAATTAAGGAAACGTAAGGGACGAGCTGTATGTACGACCCAGGCTGTCAAAACAGGGCGGCCAAAAAATGAAATAATGAAGTTAAAAGACATCTCATTACTCAATGTTAAACGGATCATTCAACTCCAAATCAGCTGGAACTAAATACACCCATGTGTGGGCTGAGGACAACCTCCCCCCTTGGGCTCGCAGAGCACCGACCACATCCCCACAGACACACACATATACATCAGATTTGGCCTTCACTGTTGTCTTTGATGTTTCTGACATGGGTCCACCAGGGACCTGTGGAAATCCCCCCCTCATGGCCACACCCACTCTCAAGCATCCATAATTGATTCCCACGAGTATATATGTATGATGGATGCTCATCCCTCCAGAGTTCATAGAGATGAAAAAATGATTCTGCGCTTTTCTTAAGGTGAACACTGGGTCTGGAGAGGGGATCATGTTTCCAATGATCGGTTCAACCTTGTGTAAACTGCACTGAGCTCAGGTGGGGGGGCAGGCGTGAGTCTGCCAATTCAGACTGCATGTGTGCACATGCATGTCTGAATTGCTGTGTGCTTTTTTGCAGACACGTCTACACTTTTAGTACATTCATAATGTATGTGTGCAAAGTGTACAAATACATGGTGCCAGAGTATGTGTGTGTATGAGCAGCGGTAATGCATCTGGGCCTTCTTCAGCACTACTGCCGGTCTCTTCCATTAGGGCTGGAGGTGATTAGTCTGGAGAGTGGCTGTGGAGAGGAAAGAAGAGCGAGACTAATGCTGTTAGGTTAAGGGCTCTACAGGGGGGCAGGGTCGGGGTGATGGGCCCTTCCAAGCTTCTACTGAGTTGTTCAGAGAAAGAGATCAGAGAAATTGTCTGTTGTTGTCTGAAGCTTTAAACCTAAAAGAATCAGATATTTATCCATTTTGAGAAGTAAAAGTTACATTTTGGCTCTCTTGTGATTAATGGCTAAAATCAGTGAAGTAGCCTTGTGAGGCTGCCCCTCGTTACTAAACTAAAAAACAAATCTTTTGCACATGAAATCAGAAAATAGAAAAAAAAATGTCCACCACGTGCAATAAAAAGAAACACACATAACTAATTATTCATCACAAGAGGGGGCAGCAAATATTATGTAATGCTAAATAAACAGTTGTTGGTTCTTGTTGTTTTGGTGGATAATTATAAGGGGAAAAGGGTGACATTTTTCTGTGGGACAGGCAGAAAAGGGGTCTGCTTTGAAAACCAGATAGTGGGATGTCCCAGAGGGGCCCACTCTCCAGTTCCATCCTTCAGTTTTTTTTTCTTTTACCCTGCTCCAAAGATCCCCTCATATAACCCTCCCCTGCATGTGAGACTAGCGTTCTGCCTCCAGGGTCTCTTCTGATTGGGCAGCATGCCCGTTGGCATCCCCTGCGGCACCCTGTGAGGGTGGATTGTCCCATTGGTGCCCGCTAAGACAAGGCCTCTGTTGTGGTGGGTGAAGGAGGCGTGAAAAATTCACTGGCCCCTTCGCTCGGCTCCCAAGCCCCGTCCATGGCCCCTGTGCTCAGAGCAGCGAATTGGCTGCGACAGTGCTTAACTCCTACGAAAGCTGGAGACTGCAGCAGTTGAGTCGTTTCTAAAATAAGTCTGGCTGTTTTGATCCGATAAAAGTGTATACATGGAGATAATTCTCTTCTTTGAGTTTCACCCTCTAAATGTTACAGTCTCCTCACGATTGATGTGACCCTGACCTCCTTTCTCGTTTTCCCCAAATCCGTCCTGCTTGCACTCACCTCCCAGCCCTCGATGTGAGACTGCAGCTGTTCCAGAGCCTCCAGTTTCTCCATCTGCCTCTTGGTCTCATTGATGTTGGAGCAGACCGCCTTCATGGCCTGCAGAGCCTCTTCCACAGCTGGATAGTCAGCATGCTTTTTAGGGGTCCTCTTCAGCAGCTCCTATGTTAGGGAAGAATACGAGGATTTCCAGAAGCAGAAACATTAAAAAAAACACTACAAAGCAGTCTGTGACAACTGTAACAACAACTCCACCACCCCTAAAAATACTGGTATAAATGTGAAATGAGTCAGTGGTATTGATCCACACAAATATATCATGATCTGCACTGCGCCTACATCATGTGTTTCTGGTGTTAGGTAGCATGCTAGCTTTATTTTCAGACTGAAGAAAACAGATCCGGTGTTACGATGTTGTGACAGCACAGGAGTGCAGCAGTTGTACCTTCAGGAGCAGAGGATACTTGCAGATCCTCTGAATGGGAGTGAGGAGGTAGCCCTCCAGGGGAATGTCTGTGCTCTTCTTCCCTCCGAGCAGCATACAGTGCTGAAGAAGAAACGCATACAGTGACAGTGTTACACACACACACACACATTAAAAAGTAAGGATTGTATGTGCAGTAAGAAAGACAGATATTCTGCCTGAAATGCAATAGGTATACAGCGTAAGTTCAAAGTTAAAGATGACAAAGTGCTTGTGAGTTCAGCTATGTTTGGACAAGGTGGAAGCATTTTTTTAGCTTTACTTTCTGTTAGCAGATGAGTTTTAATGGAAGGTGAATCATTGATGCTCTGTTAATTAAGTGGAAATTAATTAAAGGTGAATCAGAAAATGAAGAATCTATATTTCTTCATTAGTCTATTTTTAATGCATCTCGGTTCAGTTAGCAGAAGAGTCAATTTAATCTTCCCACACCTACAGCATATACCTGAAAAAATGTTTATTATCTTAAATAAAACCTGTCTGAAAAAATACTTTATTGAATTTGCAGCTGTTTTCATTCCTGGCTCATTCCTCTTGTATTTCTTCCAGTAATAAACAGACTCTAATTGGCTACTGTTATCATTTCCATTCAGTCACAGCCTGTTGCTCCTGCATCAGATCTATAACAGGCCCAGGTGTGGAAGAAGAATCTGTCTCTGTATATGTGGAAGCAAAGTGTGGTACAGTTTCCATTAAAAGGTAATTAAACCTGTATGGAGCTTGAGACGTGCTGAAAACACACATCTGCAATTGCACTACTACTAAACATTTAGTCTAGTTAAAATCAATATTAGTGTGTGATTTCCAACATGAATTCCAACGCAAGCCGATGTCTTTCATTTCAGAATCGCATGATAACTTATTTCTGATTACTAATTCTATTTCTGCTTTTATGTTTTCTCACTTTTGCAATTACACTGCCATATTGAGAAATACTATCATCTCTTTCACCATTTATTTATGCATTTAGTTACTTGACCTCTGTGACTTCGGTGCATAACCTCAGTTTTGGTGAGTGCAAACCACCAACAGCTGCATTTGGCAGAAAGCTCTGCACATCCTGTCACCATTCTGGAAATTCAATGATTTTTTTTTCAGCTATATTTTGAGCTTCAGATTAATATCAGTGTATTTTTCTATATACAGTATATGCTGTAAATATTAAATTCATATGAATTGCATGGATTATGTTGGTAGCACTTATTTTTTGTACATCAAAAATCATCTGCTTCTCTTACAGGAAAACAACAGCCAAGAGTTTAAAACAAAGAAGAGCACTGTCATGTTTATGGTAGCTTGATTTAAGACAAAACTCTGCAACTATACTAATCCACACACTATATTTCTCCATTTGTGCCACTGAAAAAAGCCTCTCCAAATATCAACGTTTTGTCACTAAGAGGGTCACAGAGAAACCTCTTAAGTGTCTCCTTATTTCCCAGAAGATTTGGGCTTTTAGAAACTAGCCCCCAGAAACAGTTGAGAGGAGGGGGTTTGCTTCAGAAGTGGAGGGGGGCTACAGTTACACTCGTGGTTCCCCCGCGCCTTGAATTCTGCAGGAACGCGGCCTGTCAGTGCGCTATGAGCTCATTTGAAGGGATGAAAGATCAAAAGCAGCCATGCAGATAAACTACTTGAGTGTTCTCCAGTGGGAAATAAGGCAGGAGATCAGAATGGGGCATTACAATCATATGGCAATTCTGCACACAGACGGAGAGGGCTGTGCAGCATTTTTGATGGGAAAAAAAAGGGGAAAAAAAACACAGCTTTGGAATTTCACACAGATTCCTGATGTATTAATTTCTGCCCTCTCTTTCCTTCCCTCCCACACAGCCATTTCTGCCCAAATATTCCCCAGCTTCCCTTTTTTCTATACCTTCTACTTATTTGTAATCTGCCTGCCTGAGGCCAGAACTCCCTCTGCTCTTCACGCTGACCTCCTTTTGCTTCCACTTCGCTTCACTCTTCTCCTCCAGAGCAATTAACACTTCATTCCCACGCAGAACTTCAGAAGCTGCCATCATCGTATGAGTCAATTAGCATGGAAAGTGTTTAATGAAGGAAAAACTTCCACTGGAATTAAACACATCTGAGAAGAAGCCGATGGAAATGCATGTTACACTGCCATTAATTACTATGACAGCTACTGTATTTGCAGGGGTTGCCACTTTAATAATTGAAAAAGCTTAACTTCATTCTACTGCAAATCTTCTGTGTATCTAGAAAATACATACATACATATAAATTCTTTGCTCAGTCAGGAAAGCTTTAATAGACAATGTTGACAATGTTTTGGGTCTTTTCTAGATTTCAGAGAATCAATCTTGTTTCTGTTTTGCTGATGGTTGCTATACAAAACACAAGAAATGGTCCAATATTTGAGATTACACTGTGCAGGCCTGACAACTGCATTAATACATAACCAGATGCTGTGTAGTGATTTTATTTTGGAAGTTTTAATAGTCGCATAAGACCTAACCAATTAAGCGCTGCATGACTGGGCCAGGAGAAGCAAAAAGCCAAAGCACACAGCAACACTCTGATCCCACTGTTTCCAGTCCTGTGGGTCAGTATAATGCCATGGAAGCAAACCATCAGGCAGGGACAAACGCACGGCCTCAGATCTCTCGGCCAGTCCCGGAAAGGCTGCCAACACTCCACAGCTGGCTGGCCCAGAATCTGCAGATGATTTCATTGGTTGGGTCCCCGCTCAAAGGCCCTGTTGCCATTCTAAGTTCATTGTCTAGGGCCCAAAGGTTTGGGTGTCAAAACACGGAAACAGCTGGTGGCGGAAACACTGCAAGAGCGAAACAAAAATGACCTTGATGGTGGCTACATCCTGTCCGAGCAGGAAGAACCCAGCAACCTTTGTATAGCCTCTGCCCTTTATTCAAGTGTTAACATGGAAATGGAAGTGATGGAAGGAAAAAGGAGGAGGAGCACGGATAAATGACAGAAAATGAAATAACGGAGACCCACAAAAGGAAAGAAATATAGGGCAAAGGAAGAAGGCAGTAAAGATAACAGGCTCATGTGGACAAACACAACTCCAACAACAGCTGGAGGAAAGTATTTAAACCACTCGTGTGACAGGAAATAATGAAAAGATGGAGATTTTTTTATACATAATAAAGAGGGGAGAACTCAGAGTCACGGCGAGAAGAGGAAGGAAAGTCATCAGAAAGCAGAACGAAAACAGACTCAATAACTTGAGAGATGGAGGAGTGGCGCGGAGAAAGGGCGAGATAAGGAGACGTGAGGAGAAAAGCTGTGGCGTCTTACCAGCAGGTAGGTCCTGATGTTGGGGACCTTGTTCAGCTCCATGAGGAGCCGCAGAGCCTTTTCATGGTTACTGCAGTACTCGCCATACACCGAGAAACTGTCCCTCTGCAAAACAGAAGGAAAACATGACCACGTTGTACTGGCTACCTGGCAGCAGTGAGGAATCTACTACAAAGGCTGACAGGAGGAAGATTGACAGTGCGCGGCAGAAACTGAGGAGAAGACCATCCTTCAATTGTTCTATAAAACCTCTACAGCTGTCGGTTCTTAGTATTATTATTATTACTATATTATTACGTAGTGATAGAAGAAGCGACAGCATTTTTTTCAAAGTGTATGTATGTTTTGTACTAGCTTTGATCAACATCATTATTCACACTTCTCTTTTCAGAGTAGTCTGTGTCATACTGGAAAATCATAAAAAGCATGCCAACATACAGTGCAGCGCTGTTCCTATTTGCTAGGTGACACTGCAACAAGACTCAGCCACCCTACGAATAATACAGAAGCTTTTGTCAAGCTGCCATTAGCTTCCTTCACAATACGTAACACAACACCCAGCCACTGAATTAACTGTAGCTGCCAATGCATTATTCATGCAAAATACTGTAGCCAACAATGTATACACAGCAACGCCCTGGGGTTACTGCAGCCTGTTGTGTATACTTGTCGATACAACATAACTGGGATGTGAAACCATGTGCAGAGTGGGGCCCGAGCCTGATGTCTAGAAATTGAAACTGCCATCTGAAACAGCCTTGCAAGTGAAATCCAAAACTGCAGGTGCTCGTACACCACTTTCGAACCCGGACCGAAACCCTGCAGCCTGAAGGCTTTACAACCAGATTGACCACAACTCTACCAAAGAAATAATCAATATTCAGACCAATCAGGCTCAGGAATTTTGCAGCATCTTGAGATAAGGTTAAAAGATTAACAGAAAATGGACATCTGTGACAACACCTTAAGAAATACAAATTGTACCAAGCCAGCATCCTGTACTGGCATGGATGTGAAGAAGAATTATGCATGCACACACACACACACACACACACACAGCGCTGCTGAATGCATGTGTGTCTGTTTTACATGGTAACCCAGCAGTGGTGACTGATGAGGCCAAACAAAAGCTTACGGGTCTTTTTTTAGAACCCAGTGTCTCTGGTCAGCCCCACTGCTGAAAATCTTCTTTTTTTGTATTTGTGTAACACAAGCGAGCAGCACAACGTAAACGGCGGGCAGTGTTTCAGCGCGCAGGCCGGCAGGAACACAAACACACCCTGAGCCACGTCTGGCAGGGGATTCCAGTCCAAAAGCACTACTGGGAGCAACAGCTGGGCCGGCATATGGTGTGAAACCCCAGATACAGTCAGACTGAGTTCATACGAGGAAGGAGGCGCAGGAGGGATTTGTAAATGTGAATGTGCCACTTTAGTCTGTTTGCCCATAAGTACAAATAAAGGTGAATTACTTGTTTATGAAACGGTGTGACCTGCCAAAATATTCTGAATTTTCACTTATAATATGGAGAAAGTGTTTCTGAATACTTCTCTTCATCAATTCAATATGATATGTGGTATATTTAATCAAATTTGCTAATTCTTGTACCTGAACTAAACGGTTTCAAGCTCATTTTAAAAAAAGAGTGTATAAAAAACACACACATGGACTGATTCAATACATAACAACTGAACAGGTTGAATGTTGCTGTGTGCCAGTTGAGGCTTACGTGCACCTGCATATGGCAGCGCATCATTGGCTGAACTTGAAATAACCGCTTCACCTCTCGGTCACCATTCTGCAAATGAACCCTTCTGCTCAAAAAAAGCAGCATTGCCTCTTTGCCGCTGTGTTTACAGCCAGAGCCCACTCCAAGGAGTTTCCTTCCCTCAGGTGACAACAAGTGCACTGTCAATTCAGACACCCTTAAAGCAGCGTAGAAGCAGGAGTGGGACCGGAATGTGACCCTCTCATTTCCACACAGTTCATTTCACAGAGCGGGACCACTCTGGAAGACTGAAAGACATCGGTTGTATCCAGAATAACTGCGAGACTCGGGCTGTCCCTTTGATAAACATAAGCCTTTATTTGAATTCCTCGTCACTGGAATGTTATTCCGGAGGCTAGATGAGAGGGTAGTATCAAACGCTGAGCGAGTCAAAGCATAATGGGTGTAGTTCAGAACGTGCATAATGACACGACTGTTGCTCCTCGTGCGCTGCTCACATATAGACTTCCAGAAATAGAGCAAATATTGATGTCTCTGACTTCTCCTCTAACAGGACTCACTTTTTCACCTTTGCAGAATTGGAATAATCCTAAACCTGTCCATGTGGGCGTTAAGTCATAGGAAATAGACTCATAAATTTGTTGACTCAAGTTAGCAATATAAATATTATTTGGTTAAAACTCCAAAATGCTCATTATCGTTAATGAGGAAGAATGTTTATAATGCTCTGGAAGAATTTCGATGACAAATAATTTCAGTGCACTTTATTTTTTTAACATCTGCAGCCTCTCCAGCCATCTCGCCAACATCTGACTTTGAATAGCAATGAATCTTCTCATTTTTCTTCCCTAACTGTGAGTGGCAGACAGTCTTGTGGAACAATGCCCGGGGGTTAATCAAATCCCAGTCATGGTTTCGACCTCTGGCTGAGGTCAAGGGCTACGGCTGGAGGGCACCAGACGGGGCCGGCCGATTGGTAGAGAGGTGTCAGTGTTGAAGGAGACAAGGGTCATGGGTAGGAGAGAGCAGTGTAATGGATATGTAGTAACAAAGGTGTGTGTGTGTGTGTGTGCTTGCGTGAAAAGCTCAATACTTCACACAGAGGCACAAACATGGTGGCGTGCAAAGTCAGATATAAACACACAAAGACAGAAAGCACAGAGGAAAACACAAGCACAAACAGAGCGAAGTGTGTGTGTGTGTGTGTGTGTTTAGATTTAGATTTGTTTTAACTGACTGAAGCTAAATTCTTTTTATGGGATTTGTTGATGTCTATCGAGAAAAGTCTCAATCTGGTTGCACTTTTTCAAACGTGAAGACTTTTATCTTTTTGTTAATGTTGTTAGATGAAAATCGTTGGGTTTTGGATGATCTCAATCAAACAAAACCTGCAATTTCAACATGTCACCTTCAGTTCTGAGAAATTATTTTTAATAGATTATATCGATTCATTTACCATTAACTGACAGATTATCTATAGATCTATAATGAAAGAAGGCATTAGTTGCAACCCAAAAGCATATAAACACTCACTCTAGTACACTTACAGTATTTATATGTCAGAAATAAATATATATATATATATATATATATATAGCCCCTGATTTTAGTATATTTTAAATGACATCATAATCATATAAAAACTGTATTAAATTATTACTTTAATTTATAACATCACTGCTACAGAAACATTGATTGAATTTCACTTCATCACTATGACTCCTGTATTTGTATCTAATAGCAGCCTGTCGTCAGAGAGACTATAAGAAAAGTGAGATTATGAAGAGAATAAGGCTGTTCTTTCGAAACGAATCATTTCACCTGCAGCTGCCCAATTACCCATCCAGTCTGACCACAGAGCGGTGGAAAAAAACACACCGTGTCGAGCTCCTTTAATCAATTCTCCGCCCTGACACTCGGCCTGACAAGCCGAATGACCATGACGGCTCGCACATGTGTGAAGGTACGATTTGATGAGCCAATTCAGCAGCTACCCGCAGGTGTGATTAAGTGTCTTTCACGCCACAAGCAGACAGCGGCCACGTTACTGCCGATTGTGTCATTTCACTTCAAATAGGTGCTGCGGTTCATAAAATGGCATGCCGGTTGGATTTTTAGCTATACAAATATTTCTCAGCGGCAGAACCTGCCCTGGGGGCAGAAATAGAGTTAAATGGCAGAGACATAGATTCACAGATTTTTTGGCTTTAATATTAGATTTGAGCCAGGTGGAAAAGCAAAGGGCCACGCTGTTTTGTGCCTTAGCTAAAGGGAATTGAATATAGTTTATCAGGGAGAGAGAGAGAGAGAGAGAGAGAGCTTAAGATTGAGTGCTACCAGCAGTAGCATTGTCCCCTCGCTGAGGGACACATCATCTCTTCCTCCCCGGACACAGACCCCTCTTTGTTTGTTCCCTGAGGCCAAACGAGTTCAAACAGAGGGGAGCTGAGGGGTGGGGGTGGGGGGAGGGGGGTAGTCGCCGAGCTTAGTGGAATCTTTGGATGGAGGGATGGAGGGGCAAAAGGAGGAGATGGCACAGTCTGATGAGGAGGGATGGAGGGAAGAGAGTCTTTTGCCTGACAGGATGCAGGCCTGTTAAGAAAAGGAGGAAACGCAAATGGGAGAGGTGGTCTGTGTCTCTGTGTGTGTCTGTCTGTGTCCCTGCGTGTGTGTGTGTGTGTGTGTGTGTGTGTGTGTGTGTGTGTGTGAGAGAGAGAGAGAGAGAGAGAGAGAGAGAATTAAGGGGTATTTTCACAGCAGGCTTTGCACGCTTTCCCTGCATCTGTGGTTACGGGTGACCCATGAAAAGAGCCTGTGTGTGTGTGTGTGTGTGTGTGTGTGTGTGTGTGGGGGTAGGGGGCGGGGGGGTTGTGCGGTTCACATGCATGCATGTGCCCCCACATGCATGTCCATGTGCTCGTGTATGCGTGCGACAGTTTGCTGCGGTGCGTGTGTTTCTTGGCGTGTCATCATGCACTTACCAACTGGAGGAATACGTGTCCCAGCGCATGCTGGGGCTGGGGCTCGGGCTGCAGACCGGCCTCCACGGCAGACAACACTTCTTTGTGCAACTCCAGGATGTCCTCAATATTTGAAAACAGAATCTGTAAACAGGGGCATGATGTAAAGGGAGGGGATACAGAGGAAGGAAGAGATAAAGAGGCGGGGTGGAAGGAAGAGAGGGGAAAGAGCAAGGAAGTGACCAACAGATGGACAGAGATGTGGGAAGAGAAGGTGAAATGGTAAATAGGTTTACAATTTTGTCTGAGCAGAGAAAAATTCATTTAAATATTTTGACTCATAGGTTTTTTCTTTTGGCTGCACAAAAAAAATCACTACGCAAAGGCCAGTCATACCTTGACATGTTCGGGTGACAGACACTGTTGGTCATCTGCAGTCTGTCTGATTCTGTGCAAAAAGGCCTGAGGAGGAAACAGACACAAAGCCGGTTACAAAAACAAACACTGTGCTTCATCGTCGAATTGCTGAGGTAGTCGCACGGCGTTTGAACATCTGATGCAACAAAATCCTGCGCCGTCTCATGTGAATACAAGAGTGGTCTGAAAGCAGAAGTCCAGGTTCCCTCTATTGATTATCTTGGAGGTGGTGTTTATATACTTGTTGTTTTGAGGAAACAGATGCATACAGTAGTGCAGAGATTCTGTCACGTCACTGTGCATGGGTGTAAAAATGTACACTCGCATACTTCACGGAAAAAATACCTTTCATGGTGCGAGGCAGACGTGGCACACTTGTTTCGCTGCCCTTTAGGTGCCACAGAACTTTCCGTTATCTGACAGGACGGGTTTTTCTTCCAGTGTCTTGTGACATGTAAAGCTCACTGTATGGATCTTCTGTAATGAAGCTAATGCACCGGAGCGTTCAGCTGCAAGACATCGGCCAAAATAACTGCTTCATCGCTGCAGCGTCTCCACACACCACTTCAGCAAAGACGACTGGAATAGGCCCATGTCTAGTTGAGCTTTTTGTGTGTGTGTGTGTGTGTGTGTGTGTGTGTGCGCACATGCCTGTCAATCAGAGTCCTGACTTAGAAAAGAGGAATAAAAAGGAAGGCATGAAGAGGAGAAGTGAATCTGCAAACAGTTTGTTTCATTCCGTCCTCCCCATTTCTCTTGTCCGTCACGCCGTGTCTGACGCGCTTCACCTGCCTCTGTCTAACCAACTGCCTCGTCTCCTGGACGCAAATGCTGTCTTGAAATGAGAGAGGATAGATGGAAGAGATGCGGCATGTATCCTCAAACCACCAAATAAAACTCCTGCCGCATCTGGCAGACTCCTGTTGTTGTGTCTGTCTGCATTTCAGTGCCTCCAGTCTGGAAACTGATAGCCTGCCACGTGGACGGAGGGTGTTACAAAGGAGAAATGCAGGGAGTTAAATGATGCATGTCCACTGTTTATGAAAATCTAAGTATTAATGGAGATTAATAACCTCTAGGAGGCCACTTCAAAGCTACGATGAAACGAGCAGCACTGTGATGTGTAGAGATTTTCACATTAAAAGCTCAGTGGTTCTAGCACCACACTTTTGATTTTTAAGATGTTTGTCTCTGAGATTTCAGTCTCCACCCCAGTACAATGATTAGTAGATGAACAGGATTATGACGTTGCTTTCTGTGGGAACTCAAGAGCAACCAAAACAATCTGCCTGGCTCCGCTACCCAACAACAATGTATTTATATGTATCTGAGGCGAACTGTCCCCTGCATGCGCAACAACTGTCTAATACACGTATTACTTACAGTAAGTCACTTGCCTATAATGAAAGACAGACACTTGTAATCACACATTTGCTCTAAAGATAGAAACCCAGCCAGCCGGGAGTCAAGCAGCAATCATATCATTTCCTCAGAGACCGAACACTCTGGGACCATCACCCCCCCCCCCTCCTTTTTTTCCTTCTTTACTAGCTTTTGCGTAGACTGTTACAAAAATAGAAAGCACAGGTCCTTAGCAGTGAGCTGCAACCTCCCTAATTAAGAGCGACATTAAAGACAAGCAGCAGTCGTCGTGTTCTTGACTGGTTTCGGGAGGGAGCTGATTGTGCTCGAGGCGTACGCCTAATTAAATCTCCCATATGGCAACTTGTACCATGTCCACACTGGAGGAGTCGCTCATGTGAAAGATTGCTCCCTGACAGAGGAGACGAGAGGAGACAGGAAACAAGGCTTCCCCTCAGCTGCTTTGGGATGAAGGGGAGCAGGGTGAGTGCAAAGGATGGAAACAACAAAGGGGAGGGGACAATGGTGGAATAGAAAACTAAAGTCTTTCCTCATTGACAGCTACCATCCAGGCAGGAGTCACTCCCTGCACACAATGTGCCACGCAGATGTGGCGACAGCGGGATCGAGCCGGGAAGGCAACAAAGAGGTCCTTTCAGTCCAGGTCTCACCTCGTTCTCGCCCAGGGTTGTATTGGCTGTCTCCATTGTTCCATCACAAAGCACACAGGTTTATTTGAAGGGAAAATTGGAAGCGCTCTCTGTCCGCAACCATAGCCGAGACACTGGCTTTCAGCAGAGCCACAGAACAGAGCATAAACTGGGCATCCACACCAAGCATGGCTGACTTTACTCAAACTCTGGACTGTTACGGTCTGGACAGTATTCTATTTGAGAGCCTGATCGGAATCAGCAACAGGAAATGGCCCCACAACAAGGTATGATGCGTATAATTGGAAGGATGTTGACATCTGATGGACATGATGGACAGCAGTTGGTTGTGTTTAGAGAGCCTGGTAGTCGTCTGGGGTAGTTTTCATTTGCAGCTTCTTCTTTGAGCCCATTACCTTAATGGCCACCAATCAAGGTAACATCCTGCCAACAAATTGTCGATTCAGCAATACGCAACAGAAGTTAAAGAGATTCTGATTTGTTTTGACTTCCTCCAGAGCCTAAGTCTATAACAGCAAGATGACAGGTTAGAAATGCTCTCAGACAGCAAGCAGTTAGCCCATGCACCTTCTGGTGATAAATCCTGATAGGCTTTATAATTTGGCAGTGTGAACAAAGTGGAAAAATAGAGTTAATAGAGCAAAGAGCTAATATTTCCTGCTCTGGTTTGAAGGTGAGAGAAGAAGCAGATGTGATCGCACCCTCAGATAACCCGCCTCGCATCATTTGCATGCTGACATTAAGACATGACAAGAATAACGAGAAAGCCGTCCTTTCCACAGAAACCAGTGATTGGAGGGAAAAAAACCCAACCGTGTCAGTCGTCATGACAAACACTGCGACTCTGCTCTACCTGGTGACAGTCTCTGAGCTCATTACTTGTTAATGGACACGCTGAGAGGGAGCGGCTGATGGCCCTTGTTTACTTTCATATCTCCATCTCAGGCGACCTTTCTGCCTCTCTTCTGACATCAGCACATCGGCATCAGAGAGCCCGGTGTGCGTAATCATGTTAAGTGGAGGATCAGACACTGATGAATAATATTTACACGAATGATGAATAACAATAACTCTGTCCAGTGTTGGTCAGAGCTGCAGGACTCTTGCACAGGTCAGCTCTGCACACACTGTGAGAGAGATGATTATGTTTAAAAAGGCTAATGCCGAAAAGCAAATTGTGCTTTTCACAAACCTAGATCACAGATTTCCACGGATAAGACACAACTATGTACAGTATATGCACAGTAGCCTTACCTGCACAGGTTACCCTAAGCAGCTCACATTAGATTGTGTGGGTAAGATGCCTAGTTACACTCCGGTACCTAAAAATAGCGATGACATCAATCACGGTGTTAATAATAGTTGGTCCGAAGGGACACAAATTCATTTTTCAATACTCCTCCACTCATAATAATGAGTCAGAGTGGCTGCAGAGGGGGCTCAGCTGCTGCGCACAGCCCGCCGGAGATATTGCGCATGATGGTCTCTTGCCGCGGGGATGATGGGCTTTTAGGCGAAAACTGCTCATGATGCAATCCCACGGGACATCAGCAACAAAACCATCAAGCGGAGGACCACAAAGTAGCTGCCAAATACAACACTCATGCAGACTTATAACTGCTGATATTTCAGTATGGTAAAGCCAGTGAAGTCCAACAAACTCCCCAAAGGAATTTGTTGAAAGTCACACACAACATATCAACGACTGTAAATGACATTTTCCAACAGGTTGAACTTGTATTTATTCGAGGAAAAATATAACAAAACACTATTTTTGAATAGGTTATACAGTACATATGGATTTTGCTAAATATATTAATTGCTAATCATTCTGGTCTCTCTCAATTTCAGGACACAGAATGCACTTGTTCAAACATGTTGCATCTCCCATATGTTTTCACTCAAGCGCTGTACAGTCGTGTTTTAACTCTTGCTACTTACTGACCCTCAGTAGCCTGCATCCATTAATTCCATAAATCATATCATAACTACAGCAGCACACTATTAAATCCTGACTGCAAAATGTCGCTGGTTATTACAGTTTCTTGGCTCTTGTCAAGTGTGTGGGCCTGATGAAGCCATGGAGCCGTTCGGGAAGTTCTTGTCTCTATGAGTGGACGAAGCTGTTCACTATAGAAGGTTCCTGCAGGTTGACTGATCTGATCTAAACCATCACATACAGTTCAACACCAGAGTTCACAGAAACAAGCCCGTCTGCTTTATACAGTCTGGCTCAGAATTATTGGCATCTTTGACTTACAATTACCAGAACGTATAATATGGTCAGAAAGAAATGAAAATGCACCACTGTGGTATATTCAGAATATTTTGTAAAATGTCCAAAGTTATTTAAATTACTTTCTTTGACAAAATTTTAAAAACAGTGTCAAAACATGAGCAATATATAAAATAACGTATCATATAATAATGTCTGAATCACCACTATCGCATCTAGAAAAGCTCCCCTAAAGGGGAGGGGTCGGCTATGACATCATATGATGAGGAGTCCACCCCCGACAGATTAGAGGAATGGACACTAACGTTCAAAGGGACAAACCGAGGGGCTGGTTAGAGAAAGCATGCTTTTAGGAACAAGAACAATCAAGTAATAGGAGGACGAGGCCATTAGAACACACATGATTAATGAAAGCTCGCATAACCCCGGTCAAAATGAACCGTTGGTCCCCTGACGTCCCGGAGGCTTTCAGAAGGAAAGGCCACTTTCATTCATTGTGTGTGGGAATTTCCAAAATTACAAATATACTGGAAAGCAGCTGCGTACATCGAGAGTGGGTGAACTGATGACTTTATATCGTGATCAATCTTGAAAACCTTTCGAGCAAATCAAAGGCACTGTGACATTTCATGACATTTACATTTGGTCCTGATACCATGGACCCACGCTTCACGTTCACAAACCAATAGAATGATTAACGCCTCGTACATGGCTGTGCTGAGTGGTCTAATTATACCACATGTCTCTGTCGTCGAGTCTCTTTCATTCACTCTGCAATCAAACACTGTATTAGTTGGTGCCAATAATTATTTTTGTGTACAGATTATTTTACTACTACGCAAGTTTTGTTTTGTTTTGGGGTTTTTTTGTTCAGTAACTTTGGCCTTTTTAAATCTTCTGGCTAAAATAAGGGGTTCGACTGCATTTATTTCTGATTATATGCTGAATTCTGTACTTAAAATTCGGGCATTTTCACCATCGAAACAATGGTGATTTCACACTTTCACACAACCATTGAGAGATTTTTTTTGGCCTGAGCAGACTGGTCCCAAGTGTTAACACAACAAAAAGCCTCTTCTCTGATGCAGAATTGGCACATTAGATGGAGATGACAGTTTTGTCATGGATGCTGTTTACACAATCTATCCACCCTTTGGCAAACGTGCCACTTGCTGAATAGGCACGCGAGCAACTGACGCAAAGTTGGGGGATACCGCCACCAAGCTGAGTCACTGTCCACTTTATTGTAACTATTTGTGTGCAAAACCAGAGACAAGTCAGAAAAAAACCCAAAGTGCAACACAAAAAGTGCTCACGCATGTCTGTGCTGGTGTATGTGTCATGCAAACAGGAAGTGAAACCAGAGCAATCGCACAAAACAAAAGCCAACACTTTTTCTTTTTTTTTTTTTTTTTTGGGGGGGTACCTAAACCATTGACAAGATCTTTTGTTGCTTTTCACGCAGAAAGGCAGTGGTTCAACTCAGCTGGGAAGGAAAAAACAAACAGTCGGCAGAACGAAGCGCCGCCTCTCTACACCAGATCAGCAGATGTCATTTCTGGACAGGAAGCTTTTAGTGAAAAGGAAGAATGTGACACGTTTGACTGGCCACTAACTCAATCTAAGAAAAGCCATGTTGGCACTGGCATGTAACAAAACCGGCGAACAAATAAATCACATGGCCGATGTACTCTTGGATGTGATTTAAATTGCAGACGCCCCCCTTCGCTTTGGGGCACGACGGCCAGATTCTGTCGACATTTTAAAGAAGCAACAACGAAAAACGTCAAGTGGAAGATCATGGCACTTGTTGATATGGAAAGGAACGACCAAAGTGACAATATTCACTCCTTCAGCTCTTCACCACATACAGTCTGATAGTCTCCTGCACGATGAAAAAAAAGTCACCTGCCGAGCAATCCCTGTTTAACACCAATAACTGGTCTACTGTCACATGACCAAGAGCCAAAGGGGCAGATGTGGGCTGGAGGGGTGGGGGTCTCTAACTGTTGGGGTTTATCAGAGCGGAGAGGGGACAGACAGTAAGGTGTGAAGATCCAGATGGACCATATGCTGGTGTGGGCTCAGTGTCCGCTCCACCGGACAGTGAGCGAGAGCCCTGCTGCCCTCGCGTCTGCCTTGTCTGCTTCTGCTTGTTGTGTTTTGGACCCGCCGCTAAATCAGCACGTTAACACAACCCGGCGGGAGGTTTGCGTTCTGCGAGTCAAACTCTCCACTTGGGTTGAGAACACTGAATCAACAGTTGAAAAGTTCACATAAGCACACCCTGGAGTTCAAGATCCAGACAGTGAAAAAAGGACGAGGACATCATCTACGGTTTCTCAACAGGGTTCAAAACCTGGAAGCCGTTTCCTAACATGAGAAACTCTACATAGTCATGATTGCAGACGTTTAAAAAAACAGCAGGGAAGTTACTAAAGAGAAGTAAGAAATTGTCATGATTGTCAAAGTGAGTCAAGTTGCGACACGGGAGTAAGTCAGATGCACAGTCAGGGTGGAAGCGGCAGGAGCTGACCTGGTGCCGCTGGCAGGATGTTGCCTCAAGGGTCACTCAGAGCCAGGAGCAGGAGAGCCCTTTGATTTGTTTACCTTCAGCAAAGGTTACGTGTATTAACAAGGTTTAAAGGGAAAATGAATGTCTGTGAGAGCGTGATCACGTGGCATTGTGACTGGCTGCAGGTTGGGAGCTGCATTAAACCGGAGGCTCGTTCCAATATGCTGCACAGAAAGACAAGGAAGTAAAGGTCCAAAAAAATAAGTCTCATCAAGTGTAAGCTCACTGACAAGGCACATTTTAAGTTTAAAGCTTAAGTGGAAGATACTAGATTTACCAGACTAACATCTGGTTTAATTTTCTCATTGGTCTAAGAGATTAATATGAATACAGGATCAAGAAGAGAAATGTTACGTCACGTGTCACGTCACATCAATTCACTCATGCAATGTGACACTGACCTGACAGATCACGTACCGCCTGTTGGTCGTAAGAGCAAGTGACGTATGATATATGGGAACTCAGCAAGATGATATAAGGTGCCCCGCTGGGCCTGAGCACCAGTGTCAGATTATAAATCACACTCAATTGTGAAAATTAATATTGGATTTTGAAGAAGAATAAAAAAAGGTGCAGTAATGAAACTGTCTTCCTGTTTGTTTATTTGTGGGCCAATCAGGTGACACCATCCATTATGAAAACAAGGATGCCCATGGCTACCACCAGCATTCAGCAACAATGTCGGGCCATCTCACCCAATTCCTCAATTCAGCTATCTCACAAGAGACCCCATATATCAAGAACTAGCTCGGACACTTGTCAAGGATTTTTCCAGTGGGCCCTGAGAGCCCCTTTTCAATTCGCTTCGGTTCCCACACCTACTGAAACAGAATCACAGATCCACGGACTCAGTTCTCAGGTCACCAGCCTCAAAGACGCCACCCCTCCTCGGCCGAGAGAAAACAACGACGGCTGAAAAACAATGCGTCCATTAAGGGTCTCTCTTTCTGGAGAGAGTTTCTGGGTAGCCAGTCACAAAGGGGGACAGGGCAGTTTTGGAGAGGGGATGGGGGCCGTTTTGGGGTCGACATGGCATGAAATTGAATAAATAAATGAAGAAATCCCCTCTTTGTGGCCCGAGTGCAGCAGAGCCAGAGAATGGCCCGTGGCGTCGCCACAATGAGGGACCCCAGTAAACCTTAGCAAACTTCTTTCTCTCTGAAGCCGTAATTCACATCCCTCCCAAACCCTCCAACCAGTCCCTCGCTGTCTTCCAAGACAAACCCTTTTTGGCAGAGCCAATCACCAAAACAAAGTCTTCTTTGAGTCCTGTCCAGGTTTTTTTTCCCCCCCAACTCTCACTCACTTCCGCTTTGAAGAAGTTTAAACTTCAGAGCTTTTTGAGTTGCCCACATGGGCGGAAACTAAACACTACAGGGGATGAGGCAGTGTCTCAACCACAGAGGACAGACAAACAGCACAGGACCAGGGACTTCCTGTTTCTGGCTGCCTACTCATCCAACCCGCATCAGCTTGGTTGCATTAAAGGGTGGATGGTGCACGTGATCAATATATGAAATGCAATTTTTAACGACACGCTGCGGTAAAAGGCCTTTAACTGGTTAAGAAGGCCTTTTCCCCTCAATTAAAATGTTGCGTTCAACAGTTTTCCTTGCCGTATGAATTCTAAGATCTAAGCCTGCTTTTGTGTTTTCATCTGCCCAGTGGGCATGCAGCGTTTACAACTGAGGGTGGGGGCATTTTCACCTTCTCATTTTGCTACATGCTCCTACTTTCCCAGTGGCTGCGTGTAATTAATGTTGCTATAAATATCACTTATGATATCTCCACTTTTTTTCAGGTTGCTGGGCAGCTCCTGTCACACAATTACAGGCCCGACTCGCTCAATTCCGTCTCTCATTACACATCTGTCGGAACGAAAAGCAGAGAAGCGCGCGACACTCGTTCTCACATACTCCCCTCACAACAGCGGGGAAGGAAAAAGCTTGTGAAGCGTACACGGGCGGACATGTTTTCTTTCCACATTTGCACACGTGTTTACAGGCGTGCACGAGCGCGTCGACCTGCAAATCTGTTAATGAACGCTAACTTTATTTATCCCCCTTGACATGTTCATCTCTAGTCAAGTCTGCACTGTGAAGAGGACATATTCACATTCATATTCACTTCAGAATTTTCAGCTTTCATCTCGGCTGAATAATAACCAAATTTCATCTGACACTCAATTCAGGTTTGTCTGTTAATCCTTTTTCCAAGTGGCTTTCCCGTTGAGGGGTGACATGTGGTGATCTGGAGATAACATCGTGGACCAGATTGCAGGGGCCATCTGGAAGTTTGGACGCGTGCTTGTCGGCGCTGACAGACGTCAGGATCAGAGGCTGGCTCAGAGTGTGGCGAGCGAGGTGCTGAGTGAGCCATCAGAGACCCCAGAGGCTTCCAACAGACCAAAGATCAGCTGCGGGAAAAAAGAAGATGCGTTTCCTACATTTTCGATAATACCTGCGCACGTGTAAGTGTGTCGCAGAAGGAGGGAAACGCGCGTGCTCCTCATACGCGTGATGTAGCCAAGCAGAAGCACGACTGAACGCGGCACACCTGGCATTCAGCTGGGCAGACGTAAACACTGCCGTGGGCACAGACAGAGAGAAAATGGTGGTAGAGAAACAAATTAGTATCCCACACAACACAATAATGGTCATTTGGCAAAGCGGGGGGCATAGACAGCACCCACTGGTTCTCCCTCAAACAGTATTTACCGAGTTGATGGAGAACAGCATTTAATGGAGAGACAGACAGGCAGTGGCTAGTTAAAGCCCTTTCTGTCTGAAAACGTCTCGTTTTCTCGCGCTGACACCACAGATGCTGCTGACCTACATTCTTTCGACTTCTCATTCTGGCAGCAAGCACTCGTCTTACTTTTTCCACCTCTGAAAGTGATGCATCCTGGACCACTCCGATTCATTATGCTCCATGTCCGCACAAGCAAAAGTACAGCGGCGAGATAAAAGGATGTGGAACTTGGATTTTTGTGACCACATCACACATAATCGGAAGATGAAAACGAGACAGCTGTGCTGATAACATCCCCATTAAAACCAGCTCCATTCACCTTTTTTTTTTACCATGTTCCAAAAGGTTTCCTGTCGGCGTGCGAGAACAAAATCATCACAGTAACAGCTCAAGCACGTATGACTCAAGCCTTTAACCGTGCCATGTTAGTTGGCAAAAAAATGTCATCACCTTGAATGAGCGCCAAAATAAAAGCCCGTTGGCGACCAGGCCCGAGAATTCATCAGCAGCTGCCGTGAGCAGTTATACCAGCAGAGTGAGGGTGAGTCAACCCGTGGCATTTCATAACATAAACAGGCAAATATCTCCAATGAATGGTGAAGGGAAACTGGTTGCCTTAGGGCTGAGGTTTAACAAAGTGACAGACAACGCAATCACAGCATAAGTTGGGTTATACCTTGTGGCACTCGTGGCACAAAGAGTTAACCCAGCGATTTATCTTCCATGTATTTTCAAACCACTCCCTCTCTCTTGACTCAGGTTTTTGCAGCAACATGTATACGGAACATGGATGGTCTTCTATCCATGTGGGACTTCTACTTCGACCTGATAGAGCAGACCAAAGAGACAGGAATGAACTGGAAAAGAAGCAAGATTCAGAGCAACACTGCTCATCCATGCACATTATCCCGCATGGACAACTGATCGTCAATTTCATTGGACCGCATCTATTTCTAACTTCATCTGTATAGCGCCAATTCAATGCAACCTTACAAAATCACAGAAAGAAATTTGGAGAGATAAATTTCACATAAGGAAGTAAAAAACAGTTCCTGCTCTGTGGACTGAAAAACAATGTAAGACCTACATTAGGGGTGTGTTGAGCAGTGTGTAATGTTTGTGTGCGCGACACTCCTTCCTTGTCCCATTGTGTCATGTGAACAGCTTCCTGGCTGGACGGCATACAGGCCAGGCATTTACTCTGACCCTCCCTGATGGAGCCACGCCACTGATGTAACCCAGGCCTTATCAGACAATCTTCGCCATATCCTCTAAATTTGAGAAGCTTTTTGTAAAGGTGTCCTACGGTTGTGTTTCTTGTTCAAGCGTTTTCCCATCGGGGGAAATGACCTTTGACCCCTGACAGGAGCCACACATCTGGCTGTATTTGAGAAGGCAAACAAACATTGTAAGCCTGCAGCCACAGTCCGCAGCACAAATAGGACTCTCCGCAGGGAGAGGCTGTGCAAAGACATTCTGCAGGTATCCATCCATCCTACTCCTTCACCCTTCAGAAGTGCACACAAACCCATGCTGCACAGCTACTGCGCCGGGCATCCACCCTGAGAAAGTGCTGGCACCAACTTTGCCAGGGTCACGATCTCCAAAGGGACATTAGAGAGCTTGTGTTGCCGCGCTTCCACGATTCAGGCCGGGTCATATCGCGTGTCAGCCCGTTGAGGAGCACGTTGCAGAGTTTTCCTCTCTTGTTGGATGTTTGCTCCAGTCATAAACACGTCCCAAATGGTGCATCTGTTAAGTCACTTGAGCTCCACCAGTCTTGACACGGCACGGTCTCATGTGTGCCCCACTGAGATCAGCACACGTACGTCCGACTGACCACAGACTTCATGACCCACCTTACTTACCTTCACAAACCTCAGGATTCCACAGGACACGCTCCTGAATAGATCTGCTTGTTTAACTGCATAACCGCTAAAGAAAATCATTTCATTCATTTTAACCAAAAGGCCATTTCATTAAGTCCCACCCCAAGACCCCCCACCCTCCATACTGATCATGAAAAAAGGGACTTCTATCCTATGCTTAATCATGGCTGTAAGAATCCACAAGCATCTCTTGTGGAGGGACGGGGGGGTTGACATCATGCCTCTGGGTGTTACAGTGGTTTAGACTTGTTAACGTGAATTCTTAAAATTCCTGCTGCAGTCCTATGCCTCAAAGAAATGGCTTATCAACACACATGACTTAAGCCACCCCCCCACACTAATATTAAGTTGGAAACTAGAATTAACCCTCAATTACGCAACACCCCGCATAGTAATGACTTAGCCTAGCACAGCGGCTGCACTGCATGGTACCGCACTGGTTTGTCCAGAGCAAGTTGGGAGGATGCACAGTCACAACGTAACACACTGACATCAGACGTGTGCGCTAAAGGTCAGTGGGTCACGCATTGACGTCGGGTTGAGGTGGCGCTGTCGGCCTTAGTTTGCAAACACGCGCGTGACCTCCAGTTGACAGGAAAGCCCAAAGCCTGTGGGTTATGGAAGATAACATTTAGCACGACCTATTTAACGGGATGCTATAATAATTTTTGAACCAAAATGGTACAAAGCGGTGGAGTCTTAAAGAGTTTTAAAGCCCAGTAAAAATAAAAAGAACCCTCACAAAAGCCCAGCAGCCCGCCAAAGTAACTGTTCTACCTGCTGTTAGGATGGGCTGTGGGCTCTTTTCCTCCCGTTCACTCCTGCTATATATGTGGTGTGTGCCTGTGTTGGTATGACTTCAGCAGGGCTGAGGTTGCAGAGAGCTGAAACCACCAGCGTTGCGGCCGGGATGAGAGTTCGAATCTGAAGCTATTTATACCCCCTTAGCCCAGAGAAACTTGATGCTGGTCTTTCCCACCGAGTGGGGAGGGCTGGAGAGATGGGGCAGCGTGGGGGGGTGGACACAGACTCAAGTTTGGAGAGGAAGCTCAAGGCTGGCTTCCTGGGCACCCGTGGTCAGATGGCGTCTTCTGTGCCCCCCAGCATGTTTTGTCCTCCTACGTTGTCAACAGCGGGGACAGGTTGACATATAGAAAGGTGAATGACTAAGATAAGAATAAGATAAAGAGATGTGGAGGAAAAAACTGCAGCTATACGGTGTACGTGCAGTCTTATCTATCCACACAAACGCACGTCGGAATTGGACGCGTGAAATCTGGCTCATGTGTGGCCTGAAGCAAAGGTCACAGAGGGCAGAACTTCCAGATGTTTCCTATTATCCCTCAGCACCGACCAGACCTTCCTGGTCACCCTTCTCCCTCGTCTCTCACTTCTCCCAGTGAAGAAGGAAGGTCAAACGCTGACTAATTTATTGGCCACACTGTTGTCTTTACCCAACAGAATTCACTGTGGCATGGGTCAGTGTGGTATAAAAAATCCAGCACTTTTTAAAATGGCAAACCCCCCCATTTATATGGTTTTGAAGGAAAATCCCTCCTGTATACTGGGTATGACGCCACCGACCGTATTCCTGTCATAGATAGCCTACATTTTGGTCCTCACGGGAGGGAAAATCCTGTTGCCTGGATTGAATCAACAAAGCAGGGCCCTGGGGAAAATCCCCACTAATCTATTTCACTACCAAATGATCAATTCCGACACAAAATAAGCGAATCTGTTGCAACAAAAGCTTGAAAAGAGCAGTTATCGCCATAAACCTCGGAATAGAAAAGGAATCCGCTTGTTTCAATGAGGCCGCTTCCATCCTCCTAAAGAACGTGGCAGATTCAGAGATTAGCAATGATAACACTGAGCAAAATGAATTCTCTAATCCCTCTTTTCACACCCCCAACCCCCTTTCTCACCTCTTCCCCTCCCACCACCCCTACACGCTTGCCTCCAGCACGTTGGATGAGCTCGTTGGCACTGGTAATTGCCAGGGGATGAGTGACATGCAGAACGGCCGCGATGCCCGAGCCGGATAACCGTCCCTCCGTGTGTCACTGTGATCGATACGCGATGCTGCACGGGAGCTACAGATGCAGGAGGTTGCGGAGGAGCACAAAGGGAGGTGGAAAATAAATCAGCGATAAGGCAGTGGAGGATGACGTGGGCGGTCGACAGCGGGCTGCCATTCTACCGTGCGCAAGATGGAAACATCCCCATGAGACTGGGGAAAACAAAAACCATCAGGTGTCCTCAGAGGAGAAGGAAGTTGAGGGGGACTGAAAGAAAAATGTATAAATCAATCAATATAATGAAACACTCTCAGTTTCACATTGTGGTGTCTCTCATAGCCTGCACTGATGTTCAAAACACAGGACACACACGCGTGCAACTCACAGAAGATGTGTCAACATACCAGGCATCCTCCGTGAGCTGTCAGAGGACCTGCTGGGAAATGCAGGAGCTATCTAACCGACGTGCACATGCTCAAACCACGTCAGACGTCCCATATTATCACAAAATAATTCATCCAATGCCTCTGTATAATGGTGTCATTCCCGTTCACCGCTTTTGCATCTTCACACTGAGGGACCACGCATACCCCGACCCCCCCCCCCCCGAACCACTCTATATCTTTAGTGAAACCATATGTGCAGAGCTCCCACAGCCAGACTTTCCTTATCAACACCACAGACAAAGCCTTAGCTCCCACTGAGCGCAGCGGACCAGGCTCAGCTGGAGCCTGGGTGGAGAGCGGTGGGGAGATTTGCGGAGGACTGGCACCGGTGGTTGGGACTGATGTTGCTTTTTTTTCCCCTTTTTGTCTTGGCCGTCCAAATGGCCATGTACTCCTTCAGCAACCCAAGCCACTGAGCCCTGATGCCACAACGTGCTCCACGTGGAGATTCAGTTTCCACTAGGGAAGTGTCTCACACGTACACACAGCACATATCTGGCATATAGGGTACGTTGGTACAGAGCAGCATGTTTTGCCATCAGGGCTTGTTGACACAGTACTGTATGGGCCCATATGTGAATATGACCAGTAATGAGGGCAACCATATCCAACCACCAGACAACAAATCATAATGGCAGTTTTTACAGTCCTTTCTTATACTAAGAAGGAGGGCTCATTATCAAAATGATGCACCACATTTGAATTGGGATACACACATCTGACCATGAATCCTAACAAAAGCCCCACTGCCTTATCATAACTAGGAAATACATGGGCTAAATCTTGACAAAGACACAAGTGATAACAGAATTTCCCTGGGGCTTGAGCATATCACTCTGCTCTGGCTTTACACCGTGAGGCTTAAATCAACTGATGTGATGATGGTGAGGAGCATGGCTGAGAGCTCTGGCACTGACAGCTTTCAGATGTCCACAGGAAAATGCTCCCAGACTCCTCAGATAAATCAGTGGGGCTTTGTCTTTATCATTATGCCAGAACTCGGGGGGGGGGGTCTGTCTTGTAACAGAAGATAAGCTTTGGCTGTCTCTATTGTAACTAAGAAGGAAAGCAGTGTCACAGAGATCGCCCCCAAACATTACAAATGTTAAAAGATGCCTTCTTTAAAAGTCCAGGGTTCAGCAGAAAACATAACTCTGAAGCTGCATCCTAGATGGGTTTAATTTGGAGGAAGACATGCATCACTGACTTGAGGACCGATCATTTAGTGTCTTCGTGACACTACTGTAAACCGCCAGCGCAGATGAACAAAATTATTTCAAGAACCTTGAGGAAGTTTCTAAACATGTGACAGCACGAGAGAAAGAGGGAAGCATGACCATTTTTTGTACAAATGCTTGCCAGATGTTGAAACGGTACAATGAGCAGAGACATTAGCATGTTCACAAGAAAACAGCCTTTTATCATCTCGTAAATATGATAACGATCAAACGCTGCCTTCTTAAGAGTGGAGAGAGAAGACAGTATGAATCCCTACCAGCTCCAGGGTGAGGCTTTGCAGCTGACCCTGACTGTTGACCTTGTTGTGGCAGGGGCAGCAAAAAGAGGGGATTTGCATACAGCAAGTGATATAGCAAACAGTCACATTATTACTTTCGCATTAAATGAGCTGATTTAGAGTCAAACCTCATGATATTTCCCCCCAGTTTGAAGCAGAGAGCGTCTGACCTGTGCACGTAGCACAAATGACAAGGAAAAGATGGGGAAGGAAAGAAGGATAAAGAAAAACACCAAGTGACTCCTGCAGGTGGGAGCCAGCCGTGGTCACGCTGAGGGCTGGAGGGAGCATGTACAATTAATAGGCCAACCACTCATCAAAGGTCGCTGATGTACAATGACTGAATAAGTAACTGTGCTGAGATGGTTGCTTATCTCTGTCTGGAAAGCCGGCAGGCGTGATGGCTCGCAATGCTCATGAATATCTATTTATTTGCAAAGCCAACCTGAATGGAGCTCTCCTTTGATTGTTTTGAACCTGAGATTTAACACACAATAGGGGAAGTGTGAATGACGCCACCCCCCCAACGGCATTAAAGCCCAAGCGCAAAAGCCCATACACGACTCCTAACAAATCTAACTGGGAACATGTGTGTGTGTGTTTTGAGTGCTAACGTGGGGCTGAGATGCAGCAGGTCAGACGCAGGTATACGTCTGTGTTTGTGCGATTCCCAGCAGGATGCGCTCACTGCATGAGAAAGCCACGTTGTGCAGTGTGTCCTGCTTCTGCAGCACGTTTCAGTAACGTGTGATATAAAACAACAACAACAACAGCAGCAGCAGCGTGTGATTAAAAAGTTAAGACATCAATAGAGAAGCGATATCTGTGAATAGACAGTTACGCCAAACCCCATTCAAATAGCTGATGCTTTATCTCCATCGGCAGCCCATAAGGAGGAAAAGTTAAGTTTATATTGTTCTTGCTGTGTGTGCCACTTGATAATCTGGATGTATGCCGAATTAAAGAATGTCGCCTGGCATTTGATAAAATGTCAACAGCTGCCTAATAAAACGTGCGTGTTCGCCATAAGGAAATGAAGGTTTGAATTGGAAGGTCCGTGACTGGAGTGTGGCCTAATGTTCGCTCCGTGTGGCAGAGAGCGGAACGTGGATAGAAGCAACGTGAAGGAACATGTCAAACTTACCGACTGAAGGAAAAGCAACGTCCGAACATAATCCCTTTCCGTGTTCAGTATTTCATTTAAAACGCAGAGCCGGAGCCGCTGCTGTCGGTCCGAGTCCTTGGCGGCGTGGACACCGTTCTCCAGATGCCCGTCGTCCTCTTCCATGATGGCAATGCAATGCTCACTACAGAAAATACTCTGCTTTTCTCAAGTATCCACACTTTGCTCAGTTGTCGCTTCAGTCCATTTTGCAGCAGCGAGTCCTTTAAAAAAAAAACCACCCTCTTTCGCGCAGTGATGGGCAAAGCACCAGCGCACTGGAGGTAAAGTTTGCCCAAAGTGTCCAACAAGACGCAGAGAGCCCGGCTGTGCGGTCGCCACACCAGCTGAGAGCGAGAGCGGAGCTCCAGCAGCTCAGTGCAGACCTGAGGGAGGACAGACAGCGAGGAGGAGGGACCCGGTGCCACACACACACACACACACAGAGCTCACTTCTGCTCCCAGCACACACACAAACAAACAAGTTCATACACTCATCTGCACCTGAAGCTATGGTCAAAATGCTGCACCTTGCATTAATCACTACAGCACAACACGGGGCATTAAATCGCACCGTGTTATCAAGCTGTGAACTCCTCAACAGGAGTGATAGAGTGGCTCTGACGCAAACAGGTATAATGAATGAGGCCTACTGACGGTGTTCATGTACATGCAGAGTCACGAGGAGACACCTCAAAAACATTGAACAAATGTACTGAAGTAGACAATAAAGCACACTGGAGCTCACAGTCACAATAGTCATTCATCTTTTGAATTCAATGTACTTTGTAAGGTGGACACAGCCAGGTATCTCGACTAAATTGAGTTTTATTCACATATATTTCGAATAGATTTAAAAACAAAAAAGTACAGCCTAGCTGGGAAAAAAACATCAATTTTCAGAACCTTTAACTATTCCCAACAAAATAGAGTTGGTACTTTTTTTAATCCTTCCTCAAATTAAGCTAGCAACTAAAGACTTACCAACAGGAGTTACAGGTTATTGCCACTGGCCCAGGCCTGTGGCAGATATAACACCACTATTGTTCCATACCTTACCTTTTAGTCCTCATATGACAGCACTGTCCACCATATTTGGCTAAAACCCAAGTTACTGCAATGGCTGGAACTTTCTCTCTCTTTTATACTTCATGTCACTCTCCCTCAACTCGACTGGTGATTTCTTTTCTTTCTGTATGTTTTTGGAGATTTAAACATTTTTATAACATCTATGACTGGAAATAAGAAAATCTGACAACAGAATCTGATGACGCAGTAGAGTGCAGTAATGTGGCGGCAGCTGTAGCACGCAGGTGCTAGGACATGTTGATGTTGCAGCAGGAGATGGTGGCAAAAACATAGACAAACAACAATATCAAATATAAGAAAATAATGTGAATTTAGGGCCCTGGTTTCTTTTTATTTTATGGCAGGATTTTAAGTGACCTGAGTGGCCCACTCAGCAACAATCTGGCCCAGAGTTTAGATAGCGCTTCTAGGCCAGCGGGCCAATTATAATGTCGAGCCCTGAAAACACTGAGAATTTAAAAAAAAAAAAAAAAAAGAAGTCGCCTTCTTTAGGGCTACGACCTACAGGGACCTAAATAATTACAAATAATGTATAATAGAGGAGCTCAATACAATGGCCCCTACCCGTTCACTACAGTTTCCCACATTGTGCTAAGCTGTGAATTTAAGAGAAAGGCGCGCTCTGCTGGACGCAGGTACCACTGCAGCTTTCAGCCGCAGGACGTGCACAGGTAGTCCACACACCTGTGGCACTGACGTAACTCGGACCAATAATAACTTAACCGGCTTATCCCGAAATTATAAAAAGGTGGAACTTAATTTATTCCACGGAGATATCCTATCAACAAAAAGTGAAATTAAGAAGGGGAGAAATTAAAAGGTCAATAATAGTTTTAATTGATGCATGTTACATTCAATACCCATTGTGATCCTCCCACACATAATTGCATACATACATAACTTTACTCGCCATCTCAGATGAATGCAACAACTTGTAAATGCCTTACACTATCATATATTTACATATTATCCTCCACTTCTGTACATGACAAATCCTTAAATATGATCAAACATCAGAGGAGTAACACAAGATACAATGTATGACTGATTGTATGTAGTTTCTTTGAAGCATATTTAATCTACTGCTTCCTTCCAAAAAAGGCATGTGCGTAAAGCACCGTCATAAAAAGTGAGTCACACAATTAGACATGATAGGTTAAAAACTCGCCGGCTCCTCTTCTTCATTCATATTTCACAAGGTAAAACTCTTCCTTCAGCAGGGTTTGCGTTCAAAATGCACAAAAGTACAAAAGACATGTAAGGTAACCACAGAGAATAGAAAATAAACAGAACGTGCTCAGTGCATTAAGACTTTCCAATATAACAAAGAAAGTAGGTGTTTGCCCTGTTCCATCTCTGTGATAAATAAATTCACATTGTTACAGGCAGACAGTAAGAGGGCTTGAATGAAAACCAAAGTACAGTGAGTAAACAAAAGTGAAATAAACTGTGAAGCAAAGAAATAAAAAGTTGCTAAAACATTTTCAAAGGCAAAACTGCGTAGTTCTGTAATCAAAAGTGAATATAACTAACAAATTCTCTATCTGGGATTAGAACTAAAAATAACCCCATACAATTTACATCATGTAAAATGCAAGTTACACAATGCTGTCAGCTATATAGTGTATTTTGGCCTTTGAATCCATCATGATGGATTTGTTTGGACCAGCAAGACACTCAAACTGTGCTATGGTTCTGTTTGGTATTGGCAGAGACTCATTTCATTTTAGCCCTGCAATCATGAAGTGCAAACTCCAGGAGCTCTTTAACTGCTCTCATCAACAGTAAACACAAGAGTTACCAAGCATTACGAGTGAACTGATTTTGTGGTTAGGTCTTGACCGAGAAAAACTGAAATTCTCCAAACTGAATTATCTGTACTCTTATTTCTTTAAAATGACATAATTAATCTTTCAATGCCATCTATGGGGATTTAAGGGGCCACTTTGTCTCCTTTTGGTGTTTAATGATTTGACTGGTTGAATAAGCATACTTGAGGCCAGACATACACGCGCACACACACACACACACACACACACACACACACACACACACACACACACACACACACACACACACACACACACACACACACACACACACACACACACACACACACACACACACACAAACAGTGCAGTGGCTGTTGTGAGATGGGATGACTTTTGACTGGCACAGAGACAGTGCAGGTGCCAAAAATGACATCTACATACAGTAATACAACGCAGGAGTCCTATAAATCATCTGGAAGAAACAAAACAGAAAACTACAAAAACGGCAATATAAGTGTGCCCAGTCTGCTGCTGCGATGGCCAAATGTGTGTTTGCACTAGGAAGACTTTAGCAGATGCCTGGATGCCGATGACAATTTGATGTAAAATTAAGATTATGCGTTCATGCTGTCCATCACGTCTTTGCTCTACTGAAGCAACCTGCCTTGAAACAGCAGCGATGTACGTCACAAAACATTTGATGACGCTTGCATGTTTATCTCCTTGGCAATAATCCAACCATAAATCTGTTTGATCAAAACAAAAAAAAACAGATCTGGGTTTCAGACACAGCTCTGTATTACCAAACCATCGTGAAATTCACTCATGTCACGGGGTTTAAAGAACAAACTTTTTACAAGTTCAGAAAGGCCAACAGTGTAACTATTGTATTGCAGTTAAAGACAAGCAGGAACTCTTTTGCCACAAAGCATGAACCTAAATGAGCAGAGACAGTCACTGTTGAACGTCAGCCATTCAAATGTTCCATGAGCGGCTGCAACATAGAAATGTAGCTCTTCCCCCACGACATGGTCTTTGACACTTTGCTCTTCGAGGCAAAGGCAGACAGTGTTGATATATGTATTCATATAAATAACAAAATAGTACAGTATAAATATAAAGATTCTGTGTGTGTGTGTGTGTGTGTGTGTGTAAGTGTATGCACGTACAACTGTAAATGGTGTATGAGTGTAGGTAAAAAGTGTGTTGTGTGCGCTTGTGAGCCAGTGTTGGGACAGCACGGGGGCGTTTAGAGGTGAGGCTTTCCCTCCCCCACCTCATGGAAGAGCGAGGTGTAAAACTCAGGCTCCAGTTGCTTGTTGCGGTAACGCTGGACAATCTCGGTTATCTTCTGCTTCCGCCTCACGTGGGGTGGGTTGTACAAGTCACTTTCCAGACGCTTCCGTCGGCACACGTTGATGACCGTTTGACGCACGAGAAACCCTGGGAGGGGGAGGAGGCAACCGCGTAAGCTCAGCAGTCGTCAAACGGAACAGCTCTGAGAATGTGCTCAAACACTTTCCTGACAGAGTTCAAATTTGTTTTTGTTTTTTTTAAATGCGCTTGTACACTGATGTTTTGGAAAACCGAAGAAACAGTTAAAACAGAGTTTCCAGCGATGCCATCTGCTGGCCACGAGTTGCGTTAGTAAAAAGCAGAGTGAGGTTTAGTTTGTATTTCTAGGGAAGGTTGTGTATCAGCACAGGGACGAGAGACATGCTTTAATAAATGATTCCTAATAAAATATTAAAAAATATAAATCATAAAATATGTATGCATGCACATTATCGTTTCAGCAAGCTCATCATTAATCCTCATCGATTCCCTGTGATGCATTATGATTTGCTGCCTCTGTTCTTTCTGACAAGGCAAAGAAGAACGTGCAGGTGGGAGGGAGGGACAAGTTAAGTCGGGGCAGGCCACACGAGCCGTTACCTAGCGCTCTGCGGCTGACCACCATGCCGTCCACCAGGGGGATCACCATGCCAAATTTGCCCACAGCGCCATGCAGCCGGATCCTGAAGAGTCCGGTCTTCAGAGGGTGGATGAAGATCAGAGGAACGTCCTTCTCCAGTAACCCTGACCTGCAGCAGGAGCAACAATTAGAAAGACGAAAAACAAAAGGAGATGTTTCAGAAAAGTGATGCGTTAGCCTGAAGTATGGATTTATAGCTTTTTTAACTGTTATTCATTTCATACATTGAGTAATATTTAAGGAACAGTGGCACAATATGAAAACATGAAAATGAACTTGGGGGTTTTAATGCATCAACATGTTCAGTCCTGATGAAATTCTAAGTGGTTGTCCACTGTTTACCAGTACACATATGATGCTGTGTGCACACTGGATATTTTGAAACATCATTCAACATTAGAACACAATGATGTTCATAAAGTGTCATTGTTCATTTGGTTAAATTACAACCCATTTAAATATGTTGGAGGCTTGTGATCAAAGGCCTGATTTCATGTCAGTCTACAGTGTTTACAGTGAGGAGCGTATTAACTGTACCTCATTCATACATACACATGAAGCACACATCACAAACACTGAATGTTCTTATAAACCACTTCACTCTCTGTCACAGTTCCTTTTCTCTGTTTCTGCTGAACCTGCATGTTGCACTTCCTGTTTTGCTCTCCATGCATCTATGCACGTTTTTTTATGCCCCTTGTCAGAGCGCATGCACTTTTGCAGAACTGTTATTTTCCTTCATTTGTACCCGACCGATACCAGTTCATGAACTGTATGCCTCGCATACTGGCAGCAAAGTGTGCGCCTCTGAATACCTGCAGGAAGTGCTGTTGCTCATGCTCGCTTCCAAGCCCGTGCTGGTTTCCGCCAAAAGATCAGACAATGGGAAGTTCTCTGAACACACACAAACAATTAGAGATCCATGCACCACAATCTTCAGTCACATATTTAAGAAGCCTTTTTACAATCGCCTTTTAAGGCTACAGAGGTTGAGTATTTCACACTAAAAGCTTTTGTACGGAGTAACTTATTGAACAAGAGAAGTTGCAAGGTTTAGAAAGGGAATATTATCTATGCAGAGATACAATATATTTCCCCACCACCACTAATAGTCTCTAATGACAGGACATGTAGGCAGTATAAAGAGTATGTCCCTACCGATATCATCAAAGCGCTCCACCCAGACCACAAACACCTTTGTCTCAGGACCCAGTGGTGGGAAAGACTTTCCAGTCGACGACCTCTTTGTCTTCACCAAAGGACTCAGCTAAAGAAAAGCAGTGCGTTTAATAAATTCTTAAAGAAAATTAAAACTAATACTCAGCACCCTCAGCATACACTTAAGCCAAAGCTTTACCTTCTTGGCAGATTCCAGGTTTTCAGAGTGGTTGGGGAACAGCTCCAGTGTGAGGTTGGGTTGTTTGTGTAAACCAGGCATGACGTCTGTGTTGGTGTCTGCCTCCACTGTGGAGTCACTGTGCACCGATGACTCCTCTGGGAGACGACAAAGAGCAAGTGGCCACTCCCTCTCTGGGTTTTCATCATATACACTGATCTACCACTGATCTTCTATTCAAAGCAGCGTCTTACTGACCAGAATTTTCTGTTAAAGATGGCACAACGAAGGCAATCTCTGTCAGAGCATCCGCGTAGTACAAAACCTTCTTCTCCCCATTGAACGCGGAGCCTCCTGTGTCCTCAGGAGTAGCTGCTTCCTCTACAGTTAAAAGACAAGAAAAGAATCCCAAGGTCAACACTGACCTGGTCACCACCATCATCCAACGTAAACACGTTTTTCCAAAGCCTTCCTGCAGGTGTTAGTTCAGTAGCTCACCCATTTGTTGTATATCGCTGCTGTCAGAGCAGGAGTTCAGGGACCAGCTGGTGTCTAGGTGTCCCGTCCACCCTGGGTGGCGTCCCACGTCCACAGGCCAGCCCAAGGACAGCAGGAACTCCAAAAAGTGGGGCTGGACACTGGATGATGACTCCACATTCCTCAGGATCTGGTTTCCAAGAACAAGTACAGACACATTCTTGTTAAAGTTAAATTCAAGCCATTTTTCTCTCTAGTAGGTATATATCTAGGTATACTCAATCAACCAATCAGCATGCGTTCTGTCACCTCAGGGCTGCTTTTCTGTCCAGCTCGCACATAGAAAATAAAGACAGTGTCAAATGGTCGACAGGGAAGCAGGTCCAGGTAGCTGATGTCATCAAAAAACCCTGGCAAGGATGACTCCAGGCCAATCAGATGAGGAGGTAGACGACTGTTGTTAGGCTCCTGTCAGTGAAGAATATATATAAATACATTCTGAGTAAACTCTCTTAACAAAACAAATGTTTTGAGAACAATACTTTACTATTAATTCCACAGAGTTAAGTAGAATTGAAATAAAATACAACCATTTAAGTAGCAAGACGGTTTCTACACAACATTTCATATTGGCAGAAAATGTTTTTCACAAACTCTGCCCAAGAGATGTTCCCATTAGCCATGAAAAAACCATCAGACAAATGATGCTTTCCAACCTTGAGTGCCTCCAGAGACAGAAAGCCAAAGTGAGAGAGGAAGAGGCGTGCTGTCTGGAACTCCTGCGAGGGTGGAGGGGGTTTGCAGTCTGTCTGTGGGTCAGGGAAAGGCTTGGACTTCCAGATTTCCTCACTGTGCCGCTCCAAGGCGTTCTCATACTCTATCTGCTTGGTCATCAGAACGCGGAGCTTATCATGCTGCACTTCCAGCTGAAAAGAAGACGGGAGGGGGACAACTTCATTTGTCAAATGTATATTCGACCGAGTGCCACAGTCCAAATACACAGGTGTCCCCTTCCACTGCTGATGTGAAAAAAGTCATCACTGTGCAGCATGTATTCTGTTAACAAACATTTAAAGAGAGAAAGAGTCCCCATTTTAATGGTTAGACCTGTACAATCAAATACAATCCAGTACAAGGCCCCAGTGTTTCTAAATACCGTTACAGAGAAAGTGATTTCTTCTGTATCTGTTCTGTATCGCATTAAAAACTACAACTTACTGCATGGTTAGCAATCACATATCACCACCATTGACCCTTCTTTCCAAGAGACACCCGAGTGAAATTTCATCTCTCCAACAACTCACGTGTGGGTTATTACTCAGTGTGTTTGTAGCACTTGAATCATCCTGCCAGTCCACACAACACACCTGAGTTCGTATAATCACAAATTATATGATTGATTAGTTTACTTTACGGCTCTATCGTAGCCATTACAACAAACAATCGTGGTTTAGCTATGACCGATAGAGGAATTTAATTTATTTAATATGTATGTACACAGTCATAATGTGGACACAAGATCAACAGGATTAAACAGGAAACTTTTGTCTCACCTCCTTACTGACAATGTCGTCCAGGTCGGGAATGCTAACGTCAGCTTTGACGAGAGGGATCTTATCCACCTCTTCAGGGAACGGCCTCTGCTTGACGTTGTACTTGATGCCCACATCATTGTTGGGAAGCGGACGGCCCTCGGGGACAAACACCTGCTGTGGGAAGAGAGAGGCAAACAGATGTGGAGATGTGTTATCAGTGAGACAGATGGGGAGTTTCAAGTTTTACAAACCCACAACTCCAGCATGTCACATTTTTCGAGGGCGATTTTGGATTCATTGCCCAGTAATCCACAGTGCGATCTCACCCTCTGATTGGCCCGAGCTCCTCTGGGTTGGTGGAAGAGCTGCATGGTCCAGGCATGTCTGCCGGCTGTGCCTCGGATCAAAACTGTCACTGAGGGACTGGGGTCTGTGAAGAGTGGTCATTTATTTTAAATGACCAACACAGGGGATACAGCATCTAACTGTACATCAAAAAATGACCAAGTAACAACTTCATCCTCCCCGATATACATCCAAGTATAAGCTACTGACTCTGCTCATTGCCAAGAGGTTGCTCCAGCATGGCGAGGATGACCGAGTTGTCCAGGACAAAGTAGCGGAAGTTGCTGGCTCCCGTGGCACTGAGTCTGGCGTAGCGAATCAGGGTGTCTTCGTTCAGTAGGCTGCAGGTGGAGGCCGGCCCGCTGGGAGAAGGGAAGGCCCCCAACACCTGCATGATGCTGGAGAACACCACAGGAACGCAAGGACATAAATATGAGGTAAGTGGGTCAGTGGGCACATGCTTCACTCTCTATGTGGAGGTTCAGCAGAAAAAACTGGGGGAACTGGGTCACTGGACAGGAAGCACAGACAAATAAATAACTGAAATAAATGCAATTTCAAGTCAAACCAAAGTTTCAATTTGATTTTCAATATAATTTCATTGTTGAGAGGGAAAACACATCTTTAGAGATTGTGTTTATTCAGAAATCCTCCTTTATCCTATGTTTTCCTTGATTTTCTATGGCACGCCTGACTAACTTCATTTCTAGCGATTTCAGCTTTAACAACAAGATAAAGTATGAGTAACTATATCAACTAACTGCAACTTTAATCCATTCTGCATAAACTTTGAGGCTTCTCACCAGGACAAGGTCGCCTCAGCAGCATCCTTCACCCTCATTGAAGCCGGGTTGTGCTCCTTCTCCCCTTTATGTCGGACTTCCTGTTCCTGTCGGGACTTGCTACCAGAGATTCCCAGTTCCACAATCTCCAACACCTCAACCAAACAATCCTGACACACAACAAGAGGAGAGTTCACTGATCCTCTCTAACCAAACAGCATATCTGAGGGAAATTTGGAGTCGAGTTTTGAAATGTACCTTCTCATCCAGCATGTCGGGGTGTTCTGTGAGCCACACACACAGAAACTGGAAGGCAGCTACAATCATGGAGTGGAGGTCTCGGGATTGAAGAGGGGCTGGACGGCTACACTGGTACACTATATACCCACATATAGAGCTGACAGCACGTTTACGGTCTGCAGAGTCTACTCCCACCTTCACCTGGAAAATGCAGTGCATTAGATTCTTCATTTCATGCCACATCTGATTAGTTAAATAAAAAAATACAGGACTGTTGGAACTCTAAATTAAATAACCTCATGTATCCTCAATGTCGCCTTGAACCTTTCTCTCTCTGCTCCTCAGCACTCTTCATTTGTGTGGTATCAAGTGACAGATATTCACACGGCGAAGCCAATTATTGTCTGTTTTACTTATGTGACCTTCTTTTGGAAAATGACATTTCATGGCAGTGTGTTGTTAAAAAACTCTGTTCAGCCATTACATGGCAGAGAAAGTGCAATCTCTAAGCAGAAACTTGTTGTGAAACGTGGTATTTTGTGGCACTTTGTTGACACAGAGGGCAAAGCCTTTGTGGTGAATCTGCAAATTTCTGACTCAGAAGTTGACAGGAAGCACCCAAATGCACCACTTGTTTTGCCCTCTATGATGTGTCTCATATAATCCACAAACAGGCTAGTTTCAGGCCATCATTGTCTGTGAGCTTCCAGAAAAAAAAAAAAATCCAGGCTTTCACAGAGTCGAGTGAAACTGCAATATGAGAGTTGCCGGTCGAGACTGGGTCGGGTGACATGGATGGTCGCCACACTGAGTGTCTGCGGTGCGAGCGTTACCTTGGCGAGCCCAGCCAGCAGCTCCAGGGCGGCCAGTGAAATGCTCATGTCTTGCCTCCACTGAGAGTTGAGCCTCTGAGTGACCAGGTGGATGCTGCGCACCAGCAGGCCTGCCGCCGTATCTGGAAGAGCTAGACCATATAACACCCCGAAATACCAAACACCGCAAAGAATAGAGCAAAGCAGAATTCAGGCAAAGGAGCTCAATAAGTACACAAGGCCACAGCAAAAATGGCCTGGATGCAAAAGTTTAGGTCTTCAAAACATGCATTAGTAGAGTTTGAAGTCAGAACAGCACACCATGTTAACCAAAACAGGCTCGACTGAGGATCAGATAAAAAACAAACTGCTGAGGAATCGGGCTGAACGATGTCATCATTTTTAAAAGAGAAATGTGACAGATCATTCTAAAAAAAAAAACTGACAATATAAAGAATTATTTAGCATTTAAAACACAATACCATGAGCCATACCAGCACAGTGCTTAGTGATAAACTCAAGACATCGCAATGTCCAACGCGTGAATGCAGTCAAACATCGCTCAGCCCTTCCAAGAAAAAGAAGGAATTTCAGAAACCCGTTCGGGCAGCACTGTTGCAACCAATCAGTGAGAAAAAAAACTGCAACCTTGTTTAACAGCACAGCATCACAGCAACAGAAAACTTTTGTATCACCTACAAAAACATTTTACCCAACGCTTCTTAACTCTGCACACCATTCTAACCACGTAAGCTACAAAGAACAAATTAGTTCATTCAATAAGTTACAGGTTTTATACTGATCACGTCAAACAATGATGAAATAATGCTGCAGCAAGTCTGTTGTGCACGAGCTCACCAAAGCCAGCCCTATTGTGTTAATTCACACAGCGTGAGCGCTTCAGTGTGTGTGAGCAGCGTCAGCGTCTTACCATAGTCTCGAAGCAGGGCCTGGGCCGGGCGCTCGCAGTCGGGGCTGGTGGCCTCCGTGCTGCCCCCGCTGGTGAAACTAATGCCACTGTTGGTGCGGCTGTGGCTCCTCACTGTGGCGTGGCTCCCGTCTATACTCCCCTGCCGCCACCATGAAAACACAGTAACCTTGACGAGTCTGTCACTCGACTGCTAGCATCACAACACGTTCATGATTTAGCCTCACCGTTTCTGTCTGTGCACCTATGGACTCCAACAGTGCTGAGTCTTGAACAATATTGAGCATTGCACCTGAGAGGGAGAATGATTAGAAGAGTGGAAAACTTGAACACCAAATTTAAAAAATGATTTAGGTCGGCGTAAATATACAAATAATATAATATAATATGGTGGATGAAGAGGGCAGCAGATACCCAGGATGAGCTGTGTGTTGGTGGGGTCAGTCTCAGTCTGCAGTGCTCCAATCAGGACATTGACAAGGCGTAGCCTCAGGGACAGGAAAGACACGGGCTGGTCATGTGGCCACCCATCCTCCTCATTGAACTTTCCCTCCAACAGAACCTGAAACACACAAAGTCATGGTTATGGTGGTATTGTTAACAACCTGCTTTATCTGAAAACTATGCAAACAATAAAACCTTTGAGGGCTGACTTTACTGTTACACAAACCTATAAAGGCCTTATGGAGTTGGAAATTTAAAGAAACAATTTACACCATGTAATGTGTTGAAAATTTGAAATGAGCTAAGGGTAAGGGATGAATGAGGAGACAAATGATTGCACAAGACGCAAAACCTGGCAAATCCTGCAATGAAGTGGACAGATACCAGCGCCCTTACCTCTGATTTGATGTTGCCAAAGTGATGCGGTAACGGCAACATGGCAAGCAGGATGTTGATGGAGGCTCTCCTCAGGTCGGTAGGATTTACATAAATCTTGAATTTGGACAGCTCCCTAGAAGAAGAAGAGACAAACTTAAGACTTCAGAAGAGAAACCTGAGCACCGTATGGTTACTAGATAGATCAGCACAAAACACACTGATGAAAGAGGGTTTTTAAAAATGACATAGTAAAAATGACTCCAAAAACTAGTCGAACCTGTCTGGTACAATAGTCTCCAGGGCAGCTATGAAGTACGGCACCACCACATTGATGCCCTTCAGGTCAGTACAGAAGAGAGAAGAAGAGTTGAGAATGATGGAGGCCAGGACTGGTCTACAGATGAAATCAGAGATCTGGAGACCCTGAATCAGGACCATGTAGAACCTGCAGGAGGAGACAGAGTGGTAGCTGTATATTAGCCATTCTGCATATACTTTTGTACAGTTTAAATTCTCACCAGACATCAACAAAACTGCATGTCCACAGTCACACCTGGGCCACTCCGCCTACCTCAGTGAACTGCTGCCAAGTCTGTCAACACCGAGCTGGCTTCGGATAATACCACGAACAATAGTTTGTTTAATCTCATGTTATTATAAGCAGAAAACATACGTGAGATTGTGTGTTTGTTTAGCCTCGTTCAGAACCAGAGAGAGAAAACTGCTGTCCTGTGGGTTTCTGCTATAACTATATAGCAGACATGTAGCCCCCACTTACTCCCTTAATAATATGAGGTTGCTAAACAGAAATGTATATATTAATATTTATATATTACCCACCTACGAGCAATTTAAAATCACCAACCAGCCTAACCTGCATATTTAGAGTCACCAGTCAACCTAAGCTGGATGCCCAGGGAAACCCACACAGGCTTGTTGTTGTGAGACAGCAGCCGACCGCTGTGAATGCTCTAAACTGTCAGCATGGGCACCTGGAAGAAAACCACGACGTCCTGCAACCGTCACACACGGGTGAGGCCGGAGGTGTGGCCCAGACCTTAGGCTGATGTCAATGTTTGAATTACAATTAGGCGTGTTTGACTACGTTACCTGGACAGGTAAACAGGTAAAATCTCCTCTCCGGTTTTTTTGCTACAGAAGATGCGGCAGAGAGTGCCGCAGGCCTCAGCTCGCCCGGCCTCGTAGCTCTCCGGGAACTCGTTGGCGTCAAACATGGGGTTGGACACCATGGAGTCAGTGGACATTTGTGAACCCTTCCGCCTCAGCTCCAGATTTACTTGAGTGGCTATCGCTGAGGAGAGCGGGAAGGGACAGAGAATGAAAGGACGCTGAATTGTAATGTGGTCATTAGTATTCATGCATGTATGACAAGCAGGCAAACGTGGACATGTCTCTACCATATGCACAGTACAACAGAAAGTAAACAGGAAGAAACTGGAAAAACAAAAGGGCACCACAAAGCAGACACTTAATCGCAATCTCACAAGACTTGACTGCAAACACACACTCACATCATTTCAAAGCATTCAATAAAAGGGAACTCTGACACAAAGAGTTTGCCAAAGGAGTTCGACCTATCGCTGGCTCAAAGCATGACCAAGTGTAGTGTGCTGCTAAAAAAAAAAAAAAAAGAAAAAAAGGGTCCGCTAAGCAAAATCCCTGTGTCAGCTCCCTCGCTGCTGCGGTTACATGACTGTCACTCAAGGTACAGAACATTCACTTCATGCATCGGGGCACCAAACCAATAAAACCAGAAATCAAGTGAACCGACAATACAAAAGGAAATTACAAGAAACAAAACATTAATGCTGAACTTGAGGGGGGGGGGCTGAAACTAAACAACAGGGTTAGTGTGACCCAAACGGAAGAAAATGGGAACTTAAACGGGGTGGCGTCACAAACTGGCAACGTTATGATCGAGACAAGTGGTCAGCTGGTGAAGCCCATTCCATCACCTCTGGAGAAACCCTGAGAGAACGCCGGTGAACTTTTATATATGACAAGGAGTGGGAACAGAAAACAACGGTGACGATGGCGATGGTCATGAGGAACTCAACTCAAAAGCAGGAAGATTTGTCAAGAAACGCAAATCAAGTGAGGAAAAGAAGCTGCCGTTCCTACTTACAAGATTTATAAGAAAGGAGAATTTGGATAAAAGAGGCTGCAAGATAACAGAAATAGTGGAGAGACACAAAATCAAAGCAGATCCAATATTTTGGGATCAATTCATATCAGGCATGAATTGTTTTGTTGTTCTCCTCAATACATGACTTTTGACCCATTCCAACTCTTTAACATTAATCAGACATGGTAGACACGTGCAGGACACTACACCAAAAAGAGAAAAATAAATGGAGAGCCAATGATATGCCAAATTTGTTGTCAAATACCGAGTACTGTATGTGCCGTCACTGACCCCTCTAGCGATGATTTTACCAATAAAATGAGTCTGTGTGAAGCCATCAGCATATGGTTATAGTCTATATGCACTTTTAGCCATGTTTCAATAGTTGGTAGATGTAAATGAATTAGAATCAGATGGAAATCTCATACCAGGCCACTTCTAACCAAGCCCTCCACACACAGAAAAGCACAAAGAACTTTCAGAGAAAATGGTGAAAAAAGGAAAGGAGCTCCCAACAACGCACGGTCAAAAGAACAACACAGACAGCAAAAACACAGGTAACTCCACAACAACACGCACTAATGAACGGCAACAAAACACCCACCTGACCATGCATTAATGGAAACTCTACAGCCATCGTCTCACTTCTTACCGGTCATGCTTGGGTCTCGGCTGAGGCCGCTGTGGAGCTTACAGTGCACCAGGGCGGCGTCAAAGAGCCACTGGCCGAACAGGTTGAGGATGCTGTTGACCTTCGGCCGTGCCGGGGCAGGCAGGGGCCGGGACTCCCAGCTGCTCTGGTTGGGGCTGGACAACAAGGTCGGGGAGGAAGAAGTTTGCTGCTGCTGCTGCTGCTGTTGCTGCTGGGATGCTTTGGTTGGTTGACTGCTGCTGCCCTGCGCGGTGGGGAGGGACAGAGGAAGATACGGGATTGCGGCGCTGACAACATGATCGGTGAAACGAGCAGGTCTTAAAAAAAAAAAAGCGTTAAAAAGATCATTTCTTCAGATTTCATCACCCAAACACAACCAGAAACATGGTGGGATGGGTTGAAACAGTTCTCGCCATGTTGTGTGTGTAGATCAACAGCAAATGAGAAACAATAAAAAAAACTCCTCCTTTGTTATTTGTTCTGGTGTAATGGACTTACAGTTGAACTCTTGCTTGTGGTTTTGGTGACCACTGCATGCCGCTGCTTGCGGCTGTGAGGGGGCGTGGTGTTGGTGATGGAGGGGGGCGGAGACATGCTCATTCTGTTGACTGGGGTGGGCGGGGCACTGTCAGCCCTCGGACGCGATATACCTGTCAACAGAAAGGTAAAATGAGCCGGGGGTCTGCGGTTTGCTCACGTTGGGGCTGGGGGCGGGGGAATTTTTGTAGCTATTTCCGATTAGTCTCGTGAAATTTTCCAGCAGCCGAAACTTGCTTTGGTTAGATATAATCATTTTCCAATTTCCAATGTTATGAAAGAGAGAAGGAAACGGAGCGGCTTCAGAGTCAGTGAGTTGATCAGAGCCGATATTCATTTGTGGACATGCAAGACAACGGTGACGTACAAATCAGCAGTTATTGATCTCCATTCATCGTGATTGACTTTGAATGCCCGTCGGCGACCCCTCCTTGATGATCTTGCAGTTTAGTCTGATGTGTGGGACATATCATTTTTTGCCACAACATAACTAATCCCAGTTGTTAACTTCATCACCACCAATAAATAGACCATGATATGCCCATCTCATTGCATGACGTGTCAGCTGATGTCTGTACCATGAGAGAGCGGCACTGGGCAAAAAGAGAACACCCTCTCCCGTACATCTTTCTTTTGAACAGAGACACCTACAGTGTGAAGAGAAAAATACACACCGACATGTTTCTATTTACAAATGTTTCAACAGGTATTACTGACTGACATCTGCCATCTTGATTTGACTCAGGAGCTGTGCCTGTAGAACAACCGTTTCTTTTCTTTTGAATGTAAAGCAGGGCAGCCTCTGTTAATCATCCTCATCTCGGCCCACAGTAATGTAATTCTGACAGGAATGAACATCTGGCAGGAATAACAGGAGTAATGCTGACGTGATCACTGGTGTATTGGCTAAGACTGTCAGAACACATGTAGAGTGTTTCCGTGTTGTTCTGAAACATATCCCTTTATTAGCGTTTCTACATTTACAATATACGGCCTCTCCCGAATGTCCCTCTCACCCAAGAAGGCGTCTACCAGGCAGCTGACACCCCTCATGGCCCTGAAGAAGATCTGGGGTAGCTGTTTCAAACACGGATGCAGCACCACCTCATGAGGGATCCCACTGGAGTTCAGAAACTGCTCCTGAAACTTTGGCGTGGTGCTCACTATCGCTGGGTTGCTCAGGTCCACTGGGTTGCTGGAAACAAACACACAGCAAATTCCTGCATGAAACAACCAGCTTAGAGATGCTGCTACAGCTTTTTTGCATATATGTTAAACCAGATTATAGCAGGGCGTAGAGAGGATGGAGTCAGTTCTACGTCTATGTCTTTCACTGGGATCAGCATGTGATGATTTTGACTTTCTGAGCATGTTTGGACGTAATGTCAAAAGAAACACTTAACTAATGACATGAACAAACAGCAAGAAAGGAAGTAGAGTACACAGAAAAGGGATTTGGTTGACATGTACGACATGCTATAGTTCCACTACGTGTTTCAATTTCCTTATTTCATAAAACGCAGGAACAAAGAAACCATCTGTATCAGTCAAACGAGGAAGGAGCATTTCTTTTTCAGGTCCGAGCCCAGGGAACGCAATAATATCGAGGAATTAGGCACCTGAGCATGTGGAGGAAACGGTACCACGTCTGTGCCACGCAGTCATTGTCCATCTCTACAGGGATCAGGTTGGCGTCCTCATCAGGAACTTTAAAAGGTGGGAAAGACGGTCCGTGGGTAAATCGCAAAAGTCTGGATTGGAGAAAGCAGAGGGACATATGCAGAGAATACAGACCATGAAAGACCCTAACCAAAGAGAGGACACCTGTTATTATTTATCCTGTTGTCATTATTACATCTCACAATATATTTGCCACTTCAGGGTCAACTACTACTTCTCCCTGAGTTAAACAGGTTGCACTAGAAAACTACATTAAGTATATCAACAAAACACACTCGGTATGAAACCTTCTGTCAGCAATAAATCTATGAAGTTAAAATGAGGCCTTGCTAACCTGGAGGTCAGGGCACTGGCCACTCTGCTCCACTGCTCCACAACAGGAGGGTGGTGTCTCCAGTTGGCCAGCATCTCCCTCGCTGTCTTCCAGTATGGCGGCGTGGGAAAACAGCGGGCACAAGCCAGCAGCCACACCTCAAACAGCACCGCCATCAGCTTCTCTGCTAGCTTCTCTGCCACCCCGACTGGAGGGAGGGTAAACGTTAGGGGATTGTTGTTGTTAGCAAGCATCACTAGAAACTAAGTGAATCCCCTGAGAGCGGTTTAAGAGGACAGCACAGAATTTACCTCCAACTGTGGGTGGGGCAAGCAACGTGTCATTAATACGAAGCAGGAAGAGCAGCAGCACCTCCCAGGTTTCCCTATCCATGGAAACAGACTCTCGTGCCAGCTTCTGGACTGCAGTCAGAACCTGCTGGCAAAGCCTGATGTGATTCAGACTGTGCTGTTCAGGTCTGGAGGGGGAGATGGAGTGTTTGAAACCAGGGGATGACGAAGGAAATTGCAGGGGAAGTGTCAAGAAAACGGCAGGCTTGATAAGAAGTACACATTTAAACTTAGAAAGTGCATCTAACGGGACATAAAGGCTCATCTGCGCGCGCCGCTGACCTACCTCGGTACAAAGACGTTGTACAGATGTTTGAGGATGGTCTGGACGTACATATTGGGCTCTTTGACCACAGGCTGAGGCATGGAGTCCCTGGGCGCCACCAGGGCCATCATCCAGTCTGTGTACACGTCGACGCACAGCTTGACAGTGTCCCCTTCGAGGGGCAGGGTGAGGCCATAGCACAGCACCTCCATGGTCCACTTCACCTAAGAGCCAAACCATTCTCATTAATGTCATCACTTGTGAGTAATTGATTATTTTGCAGCATTTGGCTGAAGAGTCCAGTGTCTCGCTGCAATAGACAGAAAGAGCGAGCGCTCTGAAAACAGACTTTCTACAGGGTCACATTCTGCAAGTCATTGTGTTGATATAACACTGCACCTTTATGTCAGTCTGCACCGTGTCAAGTGAGGACCATACGGAGGTTAGCATACCTAACTTAGCGTTTCATGGCAAGGTCAGCCAAAGGTTTAGCATAGATGATGATGATAGCAATAACAATACACCGCCTCTCTCAGTTTCTTGTCGAATCAAAAACAGACCAAGACGAATGAAAACCAGATCATCATTCCACCGCAATGTTCCATTTAAAGCATCAACGTACGTGTCAAAGGCTAAAATGACACAGGAAATGACACTCGGGTTTTCTTGCCCATCATAATATGCAATACTGAATCTGATCCAGGTTTTATTGTTGTGTACATGATACGTGATACAGCTACGCACATAGCCGAGAGTCAGCCTACACTAAAGGCCAGTCTAATAGCTCTCCCATGACATGAGAGTTTCCTGCTCTATTCTCTCTAATTTTCCACAGTGTTTTGTGTGATATTCGTGAAGAGTGGAGAGTCAGCGTGGATCAGCAGTGACAGGGAGGTTCGTTCGATCTCTATCCTCAGCACGAAGCAACAGCCTCACCCCAGATGGCTGGTGCACCTGAGAAATATTGCTGAAATCTTTCTAACCCAACGCTCCTCCTCTCACATCACTTCCTGACGCATGCTGTCATACCCATTAACTGCAACCTCTGACCTGCCGTGAGCTCTGTGGCTCACTTGCTAACATTGGCGTGTATTAGCAGACGTTACACAGCATTTTATCAGAGTAGAACTCTTTTATGACAGCTTGTGTATACAGAGCATACAAACATACGGGTCTGAAGCGGATCTGGCTTCTTATCCATCAAAACTGCCTTGAACAAGACTCTCTGGGATATGAAAACAGTCGTTTTCAAAGTATTCTTTCTTCACCGCACGACCTTTAGAGAAATGAACCTTGCACATAAGCACCAAAACTGTGTTCATTCCTGTTCATATGGAAAGCAAAATGAATGCAGGGCAAAACCAGCAGCATTAAGTACATGTTGTGTTTCAGGCCTCAGCCTCCTGCAGAGAGAGGAGAAGCTACATCTGTAGCGCTCCATCACTCAGGCCTCTATATATCTATACTAAGAACACTTCTGAGTATAAGACTTCCAACAGCCTAACCGGGTTTTTCTTAACGCCACTTAGATGGCCTCAAACAGCACTTTGAGATTCCCATCCCGTGACATTTTAACTCAATTTAACACTTTGGCCTTAATGCCAAGTATTGAATCTGGTCAAAATCAGGGTCAACTGTCATTCCTTCAGGGAAACGATCTATGCAGTCAATATTGTTAACATACAGCACTTAAGACAATGCCAGTGACGTCGAGGCTGTTCATTTAAGTTGATCGATATAACAAACGCTGATTATGCAGAGTGAGAAATCATTTGTGGCCACACAAAGCTGCATGTACACAACAACAATTTGCATCACATTTCAAGCAACATATGTTAGTAGTTTAACCTCATTTGAAGAGACCAGATAGGCTTTTGGTCCAGAATGAGCCTACTGAACGTGGGTGACCTGCAGGAGTGACACAGTTCACCCAGTGTTGTGGGAAGTAGATCTGCCTCCTGCGTGTGTTAAAAACAAAGGTGTGTGTGTGTGTGTGTGTGTGTGTGTGTGTGTGTGTGTTTCTCATGGTAATGATGGTGTTGTAAAATCCACGTCACGGCAGAAAGTGACACTAGTGATGGTGATGAAACCGATATAGTTCCCACCCTTAGCTCTTGGTCACCTCTCTTACCAAGGCCCTTCTCCCCAGATTAGCCAGCTCTAGGAAGAGCCGTTGTTGTTCCAAATTTAAGATTTATGGAGGCCACTGTGCTCTTGGGAACCGTCAGTGCAGCAGAATGTTTTTGTAGCCTTCCTCAGATTTGTGCTTGAACACAATCCTGTCTCTGAGCTCTACAGGCACTTCCCTACCCCATGATTTGGTATTTACTCTGATATGCACAGTGGAAACATTTCAAAAATGAAAAAAGAGAAATGGAAAACACATGAGCTACAGTTCAAGTGTAATAACAAAGAATTTCAATATTTATGTCAATGTGATCTCAGTTTTTTCCTTTTTAAAAAGCTTTCTAAAATTTTGTTTTTGGTTTGTTATTATGCAGAATGATGTTTAGACTGATGAGAGAAAAAATGAATTTAAACAATTTTAGCATAAGTCTGCAACATAACAACACAGTAACAAAGTGAAGGTGTCTGAATACTTTCTGAATGCATTGTAAGTGTTCAAACCTCGGTGATGGAGTTGGTATCCTGGCAGACTTCATGGGAAATAAAATGAAATGTGAAATATTGCATAGTGTGTACTCCAATGTGGACCTCTTTCTCACCTCCTTGTCTGTCTTGAGGATGTTCTCTGTGGCCACAGGGCTTACAGCTGTGCCCAGGGGCTTGACCACAGCATTTGCCACCTCCGTGCCCACACTGGTAGGATAGGTGTGCAGAACACTGAGGTGACCCTGGTCGCTCTGCACCACCAACTGCAGCGAGCGCCACTCGGAGTACATGCTGCCAATGTCTACTGCACTCTACTCACACCTCCTGCCTCCACCTGCAGACACACAAACCCAGAAGAGTCAACTCAATACAGAAAGTTGAGAAAAACTATGAAAAATGAAAATGACTCCGGTAATATCCAGAACCAGAACAGTTGTGTCCTCCATTGCAAGAATACATCTGTCAAAGCTGTGTTGCTGTTAAAAGAAAAACATGCACACCTTTCATGAAGCTATTATGATCAAAAATCTATCATTCCATATTTCAGCTTGAACTTGTTAAACTGGTTTGTATTTATCTTGTGTGTTTGGTGGAAGGTGAATGCAAGATGAAAATGTCCAACTGCAAAAGAATAGATCATATAAAAGTAATTGTCATTTGGTGCAGCGCATGCATTGGGAAATACAGAGCGTAACTTATCACAAACTCCATGAAAATCTTAAATTATGTTCATTTAGGTTTAGTTTGACAGTAAACAGGACCCATCGAACAACCCGTCTTTCTAATGCTATAGCTAACGTTACGTCCTCTCATCCCCGAGAAAACAAAAAGTATCACAACTGGCATCATATAGCCTTTGTTAAACAGTGACTGACATCTGTAAGATAAGAGGGAGTCGATGAATGAAACATTTCATCTATTTATATCTTAAACATCAGGTCGGTAACAAGCAGAACAGTCACAACCAGGAAACGGTTCTGAAAAATGATTAGCCTGCTAACGTTAGCTAGCATTGACATCAAAACATCTTCCTCATCTTGCTGATGACATAAGCTGGAGTTGACTACTGACTTGCTCTTGTGATAAAACACTGTCTCTCCAGATAAGACAAGAAGCTGCCGATAGGAAAAACCTGCGGTTCTGTCTGCTAATTCATCAGGTATCCAAAACTACGTGTTAGTTGATCCGACGGTGCTAACTAGCTTAGCTAATGTTCGCCGCGCTAGCCCGTTCGTTGACATTTGCTGTCATTTGTGCTAGCGACATAACTTTGGAAAGGCGCTAACGTCCGCTCGCTAGCTGAGTAACAAGAGGGGTTTTTATTTACCTGGACCAACTGGAAATGTTGTCATAACAGGGCTCTGAAACTCGCTGTTTGTGCTTTCTATGTATCCTGGTCTAGAACATTACAGCCTCCATCTTCGCAATGTCAAGGCTTGGATATTGCAGCCTGATGGGCTAACGGGAAACAGGATCTGTAGATTGACGCCCCCTACTGATTGGTACAGCAACTGCGATGATGCCTTCAGGTGCTTACGGAGAGCTCAGATTGAAGAGCTATGAGCAACAACACAACGGAATTTGTCACAAAGTATTTCATGAAAGCTACTGTTTTCTTGTTTGCGAAATTGTAATTGAAAATGTATATATTAAATATGATCTCATATGTTTTCATCTCTTGGAGGTTTTTTTATCATGTACACAAGGTTTGGAAAAGGGTCAGTGATAGGATACAAAGTAACCAGATTTTTAAATGTAAAATAATTGTTAAGTGATAGATCATAAGTAACTTTGGGCATAGTCCAGTGCCTCGAGGCTTCAGCCTTGCCAGATGTTATTCTGGTTTTAGAAAACTTAAAGTAGAATAAAATAAAGATTAAATAGGAAAAGGCATGTAGGGTATGTTTTGGTATTGTAGTTACACAGCAGCATTAGGACACTCCAATTCAGTTGTGAATAATTAGGAGCTGGGAGTAGCTCCCAAACTGTGTTAAGGGTCATCTGTAGCATATAATAATCATGACTGATTCTTTCTTTTCTTTTAACCTTTAGGTGGAAGCCTTGGTACAGAAGTTGCCTATTCTGTCACCCTGATACCTATTAAACAGTCAGTCCACTCCAGTCAGGTTAGTCAGTTTGTTTGTGATCTGAGGTAACCTGTCTGAAAGTCTGTTCTCAAAGCCTAATTTACATTCTAATCTGCAAGTACAAAAGAACCACCCTTCATAGCAGAGTTAAAATAACCTGCAAATAAAATGCAGCAGTATCTGTGTGCACCAAGCATGACCATCATCTTTTCTCTCTAACACTGTGATAGCAATCTTGATATCTGATTGTTTAATCAGGGGTGTGCCCTTTTACACAAAGGCTGTTTGTCAGGATATTTAGCCCTAAACTTAGCCTACAGTTTTGTTCTCTGATATAAAAAAAAGAGTATATACACAATTATTAAATGACTTTAATGCAAACTCTTGTTAAATTTCAATAATTGTCAACAAATATAAAACAATACATTTGCTCCAAGAATAACAGTAAATCAGTTCTAAGCCTGATCCTTTCAGTAGGGGGCAGCAAAGACTTACTTTAAAAAGGTAACAGTCTTCAAATGTGAAAAGTATGTCTGTAAATACTGTATGCTATTAATTCTCTACATGCTTTTTGATTAACGAATATGAATTATGGATCGTTGTCCAGAGACAAATACAAGACTATTCTCAAGTACAAACATCTGTGTTATACGCTGCTTCTCTGTATTTTCAGCATGTGGTTGGTCTGTTTGTAATTTCTTGAACGTTCAAAGCAATCCTGAGGATCCTGTTATTAGAGACCGCATGTTAACGCCGATGCACTCCAGTGGGCACACACAAGTATCCAATATTTTCAAGCCTTTGCTGCAAGATAAGTCATTTAAGTACAAGTCATGTGTATTTATTATAAATGTAAATTAGATGTTGTCTGTGCATTAGCGGGACTTGGAAAAACAATGCTGATTTGGAAATGAGGCCCACATATGTTGCACAAAGCCTTTCTCTAAAACAAGCCCCATAAGAAATCCACCATTCCCAGCATGCCCTGCTTTGTATATGTAAAACAGACCAAAGAAATATCTTTATCTTAACTTTGCATCTTCAAACTGAAGTATTATACAATGACTACATGTGTAAACAAGATGAGACAATAGAAATGGAAAAGCAAATAGTCCTCTGTGTTGCAGATTGCAGCAGTCAACATGTAGCCATATTGTCCAGGACCACTGTTAAGTGTCTATGGCTTCCACATGAGTGAGTGCTCAGTAAGCAAAAACCACACATCTCTCCTGGATTATGTCCATAGAGGGAAGAGTCATGGATAAGAATTATGGACGAAAGTCAGCATTCTTCTCTCTATCGGCCCTCCATGTTTGGTAAGGTGCACTTGCAGTTCAGGGGTGCTATGACTGGTAGCCGTATGCTAATGCATCTAAAGGGCAGAGGGAGAAAACAATGGTTAAGAAATTCACATTTATAGGTTTAAAATTCTGGGGAAAAGTCAAAGTATTCTGTTATGGCAATCATCACATGCAAAAAATGGGATTAATGTTGAGTTTTTCAATCAGTAAAACATTAACACGTTATAGTTTACCATGTCATTTCATGCAGAACACAAAAACATTTTCTCACTTTCTTCTAGTGGTATGTAGACATGCAAACAGGTTTTATTTGCCTAGGATTTGAAATAACTGTCACTGTGATTTGGCCTGGAGACACTGGCCTCCAACCCAATACAACAGAGGCAAATGCAGTCATTTGTGGTGCTCACAGCAATGATAAATTACATTTAACCCTTTTTTTTTTTTTTTTTTAGAAATTATTACATCTGTGCAAAGTAGGTGGACTTCTGAACATGAAAGAGGGCCAAAGTCGTAGTTGTTTCTCCAGTTTTTATGCTAAGATAGACTCATTTCCTCTTTAATTTTAGTTCATATTAAGCATTGTTAGGCACATTTTCCCAGCTGAAACCTATGACTTTATGAGCCATAGATGAAATGGCTGCACACCCTGCCACCACTCACCTGAATGAAACTGTGCCGTGCAACACAGTCCCTCCCCCCGCGCTGTCAGGTAAATGGGTGACACACACACTCTTGCTGATGGGGGGAGGTGTGTGAGGCGCGTCGACAAAGAGTCAGGTGGCAAATAGAGGGAGGAGCGCTGGCCGGGGGCAGAGCTTTGCTGTCCCTCCCAGGTGAGCCAGTAGCCCCTCAAACCAGTTGCGCTGCCTTTCCAGTCTACCTGCACTGAGTCACTGCCCACTGTGGTCAGCTGGAGGTCTGCCAGGGCTGGAGTTACTGCAAAAGAAGGCCACAGAGAAGTGAGTGAGGATACATTTGAAATGAAAGGAGAACCAAAGGAAAGAATATCAATTAAGAGCAATAACAAAGAGGAAGCTAAATGCTCTAATAGAAACAGCTCAGCACTTCCCCTCAAGTAATCAAAGCTGAATGCAACTGCTTGTAATTATCTGAAATCTAAGATGCAGAAAGGACTATGGTGTGTGGGATTAGGATTAGTGTGCAGTAAATGGATCCTTTATTACCACATTTGACCTAATTTTCTTCCCAATTCTCACCTTCCTGAGTACACACTTTGACAGACATGGCCTTCTCCTTGCCCGAGGCGTACTGGGCGGTAATGGTGACCAAGTAAGTGGTATCTGGTTGGAGGCCTTTGAGGAGAGTAGAGTTTTGCATTCTGTCCACTGTGACGGTGTGGAGCTCGCCCCCTGGCACGGTGGAGTACTCGATGTAGTAATGTGCGACCGTCTCAGGCTGAAGAGGACCCCAACTCACCCGAACGCTGGTTTGTCCTGCCTCAGAGACAGTTACCACAGCTGGGCTCACCACCACTGGTGTGTGGCAAGACAAAAAAGAAAGTAACATTAGAAAAGTAAAGGTGTCCAGCATAATTTTAATACTTAATTTGACAGGTCAGTCAGTAGTATTTTTTTCCCAATAACTAGAAGATACAGACAGTCCTCAAATGACAGACTTCCATTTTTGAACACTTGAACATAATTTATGGACCCCAGGTAACTACTATAATTACAAGTCTTTTAGTTAGTTCACTATATAAGTGAAAATATAGTCATGTATAAATATTTTTTTAAATATGTTTTCAATAATAGATGAATAATAAAGAAACAATGATTTGGATTTAAATATAACTTTTCCTATTTGACTTGAGTTAGCATTAAATGAAATTATTGGAATTCTGGGGGGGAAAATATCTGACCTGTAAAATAAAGCTTTTCCCTATAAAATCTTGAATAATACTAAGTATTACCAAAATAAAGTTCTTGCAAAATATTCCATTTAAACAAGAAATAAAAGCATCTTAAAGTCTTAAATTTTAGAAGCTGGTTCTAGTGAATGCAAGAATCTTAGATTAATTTTTCTATTTAAACTTAATCTACATCATCAATTGTGATGATGTAGATTAAGTGTAAATAGAATAATTAGGTGGGCAGTTATGGGTTATGACACAATGTGTAAAGAGGATGTAACCCAACCTGGCTTTGTTGTGAAGGTGGCAGAGATTGTGTTAAACGATTGGTCATTGGACTCCGGGGTCAGTGTAGCAGTATAGGTGGTGTCAGGTTTCAGGCCTGTTAGACTGGCACTGCTAGCGTCAGCAGATACGGTAAGTCTCTGGTAATGACTGCCACCGGTGCTTGGACTGGTCCCAGTTCCACCTCCTCCGTCACCTCCTGTGCTTCCTGTGGGAACCGGAGCGAAGCGGATCTCGTAGTAGCCCCTCATACCAGAGAGAACGGGTCGCCACTGGAGAACGGCAGAGTTGGTGGAGATGTCGCGGACGTGGATTCGTTCAGCTCGGATTATCTCTGTTAGAGGCAAGATGAGGAAGAATGAAGTTATTGTGCATCAGTCTGTCAGTATTAAGAAATAAGCAATAATTCTGCAAAAAGAAAGAGAAAAGTTGGTGACAGGGAAGATGAGAGGACAGAGCACTAAAAATGCCTTGGCTTCAGACAGCCACCCACGTAGACAGCCAGACTGGGGTTTCCAGATGGATTCATGACCCATACAATAAGACAACTTGAAATAGCCTTGCCAGTGAGGCCCTGCAACAAAATAGGAAATGCCAAAGAGGCACTGATATCTGTGATGGGATCCTTAGATACTCAGCAAGGGCTGGTGCATTTCTCCTTGTTGTACACAAGTTTTATTTATACTATGCATCATGTCTTGCAGAGGCAGTACACTGTATACTGGGCTATTGCTGAGGTGTCCCTTGAGAGTTTTATGCAGTTACCTAATCAGGCTGGAGAAATGGGCGACCTCCCTGGTCTATTTATAAAAATACCTATATATATGTATCATGTCTGGCATACTGTAGTGTTGGAGGATGCAGCAAGGGAAAGTGAATCATTAATCCATTAATAGATCAGCCTATCTCATTACAGTGACTCTTACACACGCACAAAGACACACTCAGTGTCCCGGCCTCCTATTTAGCCTCACTGTCTTCAGGAGCATGTGTGGAATTAGGGAGAAGCACAGAGTCATGTAATACATCTACTGCATGAGTGCAGGGTAAGAGTGTGTTTGTAGCTGCCTCAGTATATTAGTCTTAATATGGTAATTAATATGGTATTAGTATTAGTCAGTGCAACTGAAACACATGGGTGACAGACTTTTAATCTGGCTGTCTAATTCCCTTGTGAGTTTATAAAGAGTTAGTTTGAACAAATCATAAAAAAGTCCTGACTTAGTAGTGTTTAGCTGTACATATAGTTTTGTTTTATTTGCCTATGATATTTTTGCTGCCATCCTAATATAATGGAGGTTAAATGACCACTGCTCAATCATTACATACAAAAATCAATGTGAACAATGTGTCTATCCAAAAGCAACATCCTGGCACTATTTCTTAGAAAATCCCTGTGAGCTCTGTGGATTATCCATCAGAACCAGGATGTTGCTTCAAAAAACATGACTGTTTAAAGGTGGCTTTTCAAAGCTTTGCGCCTGAACCTTAAGCAAAAGATACATGTACATACTGTATATTGTAAAATAGACTAAAATTTGATTTGATACAACAATACTGATTTAGAGCAATCCTAGAATCTCAGGTGATACTCACCAATGATGGCATCACGCAGGTCTTCTGTGATGATGTTCATGTCGTCAATGTCCACAAAGTATAGGTTGCTTTCCACAGGTGGGCTCACCACCTGCCTCAACACTTGATAGTTGCCATGCCCAGTGGAGACCACCAGCACAGCAACACCCTCCTCCTGCAGCTCAGCCAATGGGCCAACCACATCCCCTGGTTTTACCCCGTCCGTCAACCACACCAGAACTCTGGGGAGCCCTTCCCGGGCCCCGTCCGCTGTTCCAGGTCTCAGCACCCGCTCCTTCGCCATTCTCAGTGCCTCCACAGTGTTTGTGTCCCCTCTGAGAGGTTTGGTGTTCTTCAAAGCCGCCTGGAGTGCACTCTGGGTGCTAAAGGTGTCAAAGCCGAACTCAAGGCGTGGGTGGGTGCCCACCTGCAGAAGTCCTACCCTCACCTGGTCCTCTCCCAGTGAAAAGGGGAGGAGGAGCTCAGAAAGGAAGGCGAGCATTTGGGTGTGCTCGTAGGATGACACGCTCCCAGAGGAATCCAGTAAAAAGAGGACATCTCCCTCGCAGCAGTTCAGCACTGTGGACAAGAAACACACAGCGACACAATCATCAGTGTGCAAGTCAAGAACTGTCATTCCTTTTTTACTCCTACAACTTTCCACAGGTCTCTTCTCACGTTTCACTTACGCACACATTTGGAAACTACCTCCCTTTCTCCATCCACCTTCTTGGAACAACACAGTCACACAACTTTTATAGGGGACATTGTCAAGATGAGAGCAGCAGAAAGTCAGAGGCAAGTTAGAGGAAAGTAATTACAGTAAAGGCAGGAAGGAATCAAAACAAACAGAGGAAATAAAAACTGATACCAGCTTTAATGATAATTTCAGAAGTGGACGATAAAAGGCAGCAAGGCAGTGAACCAGAAAGTGGGTTTTTCCCCTGAATTTTCCATATTTTGAAAATTAGTTAAACGTGAAAGCCCAAACCGGTGGGCGGGAGGGAGGGAAAACAGTAGCTGCTTGGTATTAGTGGTGCAGAGGGAGTGAAGAATGGAGGTGGGACGAGGGAAAATAAGAGGCGTTAAAAGGAGAGGAGTGAGAGTTTGAGTGTTGGGGGGGTTGGCTGTACTGGCAGTTCCATGTGAGAGACGAAGAGGAATGTTGGATGGCCATATACAGAGTAGAGAAAGAGAGAAAGAAAGACAGAACGAAGAGGCAGCAGCAACAGAGACTTAATCTAAGAGCAATATTTTATTGCAGATATTTACACAGTGTGATCATCCAAGAAAGAAAACCCCAAACACCTGCTGTCAAAATCTCAAAGCAAGGGTTAAGGGGAAAAGAAAAATAAACGTAGACTTGTGAGCTGAAAAACTTTGATTGCCTCTAGATTTCTTTGACTTTGCAACACTGCAGTTACTGTCACCTTTGGAAACACTTTTCTTTGGATGGCTCTTTTTTATATTTGAATGTTTAACACATGAGATGAGGTGTTGATAAGGTTCAGGGGTGCTGAAAACCGAGAAGGCAGCAAGGCATGTATATACACACACAGACAAATCACACATGCCAATGTGCTGCATCGACCTAAAGAATTCCTCACATGTTGTTTGGACTTTGGAGGTGAGGGGCTGCTTCGTATCACAACCCCCTACCTCCAGCTTTGGGCAGATATATATCTTTATCTACAGACCATATGTTGACGTCTGGAGATAGCCGCTTCGCTGTTTATCTGGAGACAAGACGCGTTTAAACGCAGCCTGTTGTTATCGCACACACGATAACTCGGATTTATTGGTGGGCTATTAGCCCTTGAGTGATGTGATGGTGGAAAAAAAAGTGTAAAACCTCATGTGGCCCCTGTGAGACACTACATGAGCATAGCAAGCTGGCCTCGCAGCCTGCAGAACACATGGATGCATTACTGCATGAGTCCAACACTGAAGCATGCACAAGCCAGCCTGAACAATATAGGATTTGTGTGTGGGATATAGGACAGGCAGAAATATTGCATGATAAAATAATTATTATGATCAGTGAATTTGTCAAACTTGCTCTAAATGTACCTTCTTTTACTTTGCATATAGGTTGCAGGAAGAAGACCTTTATTAAACAAGCATGAGAGCAATAACAGCAAACACTTATAAAAAGCCAAATAAGTGTAACCTCAGTTGGTTCAGACGCATCAGGTCACTATTAATGGAAATAGCAAAGTGACAGCATCTCACTCACTAACGCAGACATAGAGATGTACTCGCAATAACAGCAGACTCGCTGGTGTCACCAGCACCAAGTTTAGCCTCTCAAATACTTACTGTCTTAAGGAGCGTCACCAGAGTGAACAGAGGCAACATCTGTTTTGTTCTTTTAGTGATAAAAACTGACCTGCAGGCACTGATCAACTGATGGTAATCAAAGATGTGTATCAGCATCAAACAAGCCCTTAAACTCACTGACACTGCGTCACGCAATCTCTGAAATTTATTTTAATTTTTTTACCACATCCAGGAAAAGTTGAGCTGAGAGTCAACCATGACCTTGATGACTGAGAAATCAAGGTGATGACTGGGAAAATAGAATCTAATAGGCTGCCATTCTCACTCCCAGTTTTCTTTTATTATTATTAAATTCATGACTGAAATAAAATGTAACTTTTTCTACAGTTGATGTGGAGGCTGTTTTATCCACCCCTTGGTACCCAGGCCCAGACATTTCATCAGCTGACAATATTGGGCTCCCTGCTTTTTTTGTGTTGTATGGGGAGCATCTGAAACCTTCAGCTGGATGCCTGGGTGGTCCCTGTATAGCCTCCCGTTTTGGGAATCAGTGCCTCAGGCTGAGGGATTTCATCAACTGACAATTCAGTATCTGGAGTCGTGCCATTTTACTGAGAACATTGGAGTTATATCAACCCCACCCTCATCCACCCTGAGGCCAGACAGTCTCTCCACCACCTGCAGCAGCATCAGCACCTTATGGCATTATGTGCCACCAGTGCCTTCAGTCTCACTTTGTTCTCACTGGGGAAAACATATTCGACGACGGGTCACTGTGGGAAGTTCTCACCTCACCACAATATGATGTTTAAAGTGATCATTCGTCCTGAAACACAGTTTTACTAATTTATTTAGTTGTACTTTTTGTATATTTGTTTTAATTGTCGTTCATGGAGTCCACGTTGATTTCTATATGCTAAAAATACTTTGCACAAATAAATCTAAGGGAGCTTACCTCCTTCAGGTGCGGGGTTCTGTGTTGCCAGCGGCCGCAGGAGCAAACACAACACAATCGATGTCAGAAACATGTGGCTCTCCATCACAATGGGCATGAGTTAGTTCCACCGAAACAAACCGTAACACAAATGTTGTGGGTTCTTGAATCAATCATATATCCCCAGAGCCTGGAGGAGCGCACTACCACTCAGTAAATCAGAGTCGGAGGCATAATTTACACGAGGCTTTCTATTTCAGTTCTTCTCTTTCTTCCTCGCGGAGCATGATCAGCCAGTCGCCAACTGGAGACTCTGGAGGTTAAACTTGAACTAAACTCAAACTTCTGTCGGTGTGCGCAAAGTCTGGACGCTCCCTGTCAACGCAAACGCGCTCCGCTTGCGCTCAGGACACGAGTGTCAAGCAGGCGAGAAGTAAACGTGTGCCTGGCAAAACTTTCAAAATAAAAGGCTCATTTTTTTCTTCAATAAACAACAAAAGCGGATCGGCTATGTGGGCTGCAAAAAATACCAAACCTTTGCCCTAGATTAAAACGAGGTTGATAATATTAGATACTCTTAAATGTGTCATATAAGGCTATATACAGTATGTATTAAATAATTACATTCATTCTTATCACCAGTGCAACATGTAAACGGGATTTTGTTGTTGTTGCTACTTTTATGTTGTCATGGTTGGGTCAATTTTAACTTAATTATCCACTGTTGGTTAGTTTCAGGCATAATATATTATGCAAAGTAACTACAGCTCTCAGACAAACGAAAATCATTAATAATGAATAATAAATGCCCCTAATTTTTTTTAACTAGAAGTGTTTCATTAAGTGTACTTAACTTCATTTACTGCGTTTTACAGATTTAAATAGGGTTGAGTTTTAGTTGTATGTGCAAGGAGGTTGCTACATTTGCAGTGTGTATTAAACCTAAGAGACTCAGAACTCATTAGCTCATTAGTGGCAAAACTGTTCTTAAGACATAGAACAACAGACAAAAATGCCACCAGCGACTTCCGACAAATACTGTCTTTATTTTGAAGAAAAAGTTCCTTTAACTTCCCTCTGTCTTTCTCTACTTGACATGAAATAGCTCACTGTCTTGTGTACCTCACTCCTTTCTCTCTTCAACCTCCCTAGTAACTGAGAATAGTAAATGTGGCTGTGTCCCCCATGGCGTCAGCACCTTGAACTTGAGCCAGAAATGGATTTAAGCTTTGAAGTTACCCTATTACCAGGGATATAAATGGGGAACCCACGAAAAAACTCACTTTACATTATCTTGCTGACAAGTCTTTAAATGAGTTCATGTACACTGTCGAGAAGAAATCTGACAGCAAGAAATCTATGGGGTTGACAGAGGAACCAACCGTAAATACCAAGTACGACATATTTTTACTGAAATTAATGCTCACAAGTAAATAAACAGAGAATATACCCTTTACCTTTACCCTTTACTTATTTTCTGAATATTTGTCATGGTAAAAACAACCAAAAATTTCAGCTATCCAAGGGATTAAGGAACCTCTGGTTTACCGAGAGCGAGACCACAAATACTTGCAGCATTTAAACTACTGGGAGTGCATCTTCAAAATTATACAGCACACAGTCTCAGAGTGGAAAAAGGTCAAAAGCTTTGCATGTTTGCTACTCTCTGAGGTCAACCACTCGGTAAAAATAAAGTAAGATTTCATTGTGGAAAGTGGAGTAAGGGGAAATTTTTTTGTACGGCTGCATGAAGAATATTGATACTCAGTCCTAAAAAAAGAAGGGCTAGGGGTAGGAGGGAATAAATGAATGGAAGAGGATGGAGGAATTCAAGTGGGACCAAACAAAGGTCTGGATTCCTCTATGACGCATCATGTCCAAATACTTCTATTGTTCCAGCTGACACATTGACAATAAACACACCCTTCCTGATACACACCTAGTAACTAAACACCACTACAGCGCCTTCACTGATTGGGAAGCATTATGATAGCTCTATCTGAACTATATTTCATTGTAATCACCCATGTAGAAAACTATTTGTAACTGTACCTACTTGCATCTTGCCCTTTATTCATTTGACAAACAAGAAAAACTTTGGCAGCCACGAGAATTTAAGTTTGTGTCCGGTAACTGAAAGTCATGCTTTTTTACAGTGTTGCTAAAATTGAACTCCAAATGTCTGGAAATTCAACTTCCCTGTTGCATCATAATCCATTTACACCCTGCTGCTACCACACAAAAGACATGCAACATTAATTTCTCTGTGGTTTTTGTGTACCTCCCCTCTAGGACTGAACAAGTTCTCACATGCACATTGTCAAAGCCCATGGTCAGTGGCACAGAGCAGTTTGGATTACTACAGATGGGAGTTCTCTTCCTGTGTCTTTTTTTACAGTCTAGTCAGTGAGCTGTAAATCTGTTACATACACACAGTATACCCCCACCTGGAACCGTAAATAGCTGAACATGCATGTGCACAGAGCATGCTATGAGCGGGAATATTGTTTGAATAAGCATATGCGCTCACATTTCTTTCTGTATATCAGCATGAATTAATTGTACAATGACAGATTACATACAGCTGACTGACTCATGTCAGGCGCACAAACTGTGGCTCATAGTATTCGGCACTGCGCTGAAGTCTGCTGACACTGCCAGCTGTTTCCACCCGACGCAGCCTCGTGTCAGCATGCTGTCTCCACAGTCTCAATCAGTATGTCAGATTATGCAACCTGAGCGGTGATCTGTTTCTGCTCATTTTCACATACCATCATAGCCCTGGTGGGATGACAGCTAAAAGTAGTGTTTTGAGGTAAAAAAAAGTGCAACAGCAGAGTAAACTTGACCTTTGAGCTCTGGGCAAGGCAGCTGAGGTGTGACTGGGAGGAACGGGAGGAGAGGTGAAAACAGCACAATATTGTGGAGGCAATGGAAGAAATGACATTTTGTAAATCACATCATTGAGGGTGTGATAACATGGAAACGAAGAAAACAACACATCTTTTGGGAGAGGGCTGAGGCCTGAAACACTCCTTGAGCAGCCTGAGTTACTGCTTCTTATACAGTCTCTTGTAACTTTGGCCCACAATAGCAGCCTAGTTGTAATTACCCAATAAAGGTTTGGCTGCAGAGTTTTTGGCATCATGTTGGAATGCCACTGTCTGTGGTTGAGTAAATTCCAGAGATCTATATTTGCCAGTGTTTTCCTCCGTTTTGCCAGACTATGGTGTGTGAGGTGTGGTTTATAGCAAACCATGTTTTTTGTGCAGATTCAAAGGAAGAAAAGCAGAAATGTTGCCTCTCTCTCTCTTTCTCTCTCAACATAAAAACTGCATTAAAAGTGATATAAAAGATGTTGAAGAGGCTAACCAAACACTGATCGAGGAGAAAGAGAGTGAGATTAGGGAGAGCAACGCGTGTGATGCAGGTATGAAAGCTGAAGTTGAATAAGAGGGAAACGCAGACAAAATATAATATATAACAGAATTAGCAATGGGCCTGTCAGGCAAAATGGAAGCAGCTCAAATGCAGAGCCCAGGACACTTGTTGCCTCCCACATAGAAGATTTTGACAGGAGCCATAAATAAAAGACATTAAACTAAAAATACAGACAGGGAAGTCAGAGGGACTTCCCAGTGCTGGGATGTGAAGGCGACCAGAAATGAGTCAAGTGCCCACTGCCTTCCTGAGCAACGCCGACCCCCCCGGCCCTGCGTCAGTGGTACTTTCCTGCCTCCCCAGATCAGCATCCTGTGTATGTCCATGGTGGGTCTTGTCTTTTGAATTGTGTCTATGAAGGTGTTTCCTATGCTTTTAAGTTTTAGAACCTTTGGTTTTAGAGAGATCAAAAATTCAGAATAAAATGTTGGTTCAATCGGATGCTGCCTCTAGTGAAAATGTTGCTATCAGACTGCATTCCAAGAATCTGAGGTCTAACCACATTCAGAGGAACACTCAGTCTTTGCCTTTCCTAAACAAATATGACAAGTTCCATTAAACACAAGCAACCATCCAGTTCGGTGCATGGCCACATTTTCACAGAATAAGTCAGAGTGTATATTTAAGTTTGGACAGAAGCTCCCGTGTCTGTGCACTGTCTTGGACTAAAACTGGGTACAGCCAGAACCATCCTGCTAGTTAGAACATCTGTTTTGCAATAATCAACAGTCAGTGAGTCTCCACACTGGTGAAGGCCAACACCCACTGCAAGTTTCCACAGTAAAATGTCACAGGCTGCCTCCAGTTTTGCCAAACTGTGTAGTTGGTAGTTTTCCCTATAGCTGGCTCAGCTCCTCGGAAGTGGTCTGCTCAGACAATGGTCACATTGTGTTGAATATTGGCAGCAGGGACACATTTGTGGATGGAGGACAAGTGTGCTCATCTTTTTGGCTCAGGATAAACACAAACTGATCTGGGCAAGTTGGATGCATTTTGAAAGGATAGCTGGCTGATGGTGTGGGTATTGATAACATCCACCTACTGAGGTAAAGAGGCAAGTGATTTATGAAGAATCTCACTGAAAGAACACATTATGCTGTAATTTCAAAATCACAGAAGGGCTTGACTCCAGTGGCATGTGTGAAACTTTACCCCTAATGAGCCACAAGTCCTCTGAAAGGGCTAAACTGGCTGTTTCCAAAAAGTCTAAATAGAGTAACTGAGAACTAAGAATTCTGCTTTGTTGAGTATAGTTCAGCAAATTAAAGAGGAAATTCCATTCACAGCCTCAATGTGCCCCCGAGTGCTCTCTTGTACTGTATCAAATGAGGACTTCCATCCAAAAGTACCAAACTTCTCAAAGAACCTCAAGTCCCACTTATTCAGAAACCACATGAGAAAGGTCAGTGGCGGTGACTCATCGATGTCAGAGATCTCAGTGTGGCTGCACTCATGCTGCCTGTGGGATGAAGGATGGTAGGCTGCAGTTGGCTGGATATAACAGGCGTTTCTCACACACACACAAACAGCCACAGTCCAGTGCTGTGCTGAAGTGTGTTTGTGTCTGCGTTCACATCGCAAGGACTCTAAATCAATTCCCCTCTGTTTCCTGCCGCGTGTTTTTTGGTCATATTTTTAATCATTCTTTTTTTTTTCATTCGGTCTTCAGTCACCCCTCTCCCCAACTGTTTTTAATACTGCAGGCCAATCAGCGTCCCTTCTCTTTTTCCTTTTTCATCATCTTCCTTTCAGCTGGTTCTCCGAAGCATTTTGGCCACAGTGGATAGCAGCTGGATTCTCCATTCTCTCCTCCCTTTGTGATTCCTCGCCCACTTGTTGCTCCTCACACTCCCTCTTCAGCGGTCCCAACTGCCTTCCACCCTTAGTAACACTCCTGCATATTATACAAACACAGGGACATACGCACACATACACACACACACACACACACACACACACACACACAAGTCCTCACACGTACGCTGACAGAGGTGCACTCACATGCATGCGTATACGATATAAATGCACACATAAGTCAATGCATACACACACAAAAGGTAGCTGAAGTCACTTTTGTGGTATGTCTGAAGGTTTAAAGAAGAAGGGACGCGTTGCAATTACAGGAGCATCCGCGGTGGAATCTGTTAGGGCAGGCTGAGTTGGGGAGAGCCTGGCAACCTATCAAAGCTATCACTAAGGGAAAACACCCCTTCTCTTGTATCTGCTTGCTTAGGGGAGTGTACAAACAATAAAACAAATTATATGCAGACTTATATTTTGTGCCAAAGGTAAAACCAGGATCTTGATTTTTTTTTGTGTGCTGTGGATATGTCAGGCCTGTAATAACGGAGAGGATGAACCTCTGTGGTGCAAACTTTTACTCAAGTGCCTCACCAGGTGTGATGGACAACCCACCATCCTTTAATGACAGTAAGATGACAACCTTGTTGTCTGGCCTATCCTGCCTGTTAGCACAATCACCTGTCATCTGCATCCGCTGCCTCTCCACTTAAATCTGTGCCTTTCACTTCCAGGCAGGTTTTGCTCAAAGTTTCAGCCTTTCTCTGTTATCTGCTTCCCACTTCCTGCACACAAAACACACCCTACGAAGTGCCCCGCAGGTCATACAGTCCACTCTGTCTTGGTTTCACTCAGCTCCCCTCCCGTCGAGTATCAAGGTGACAGAAAGGAGAAGAAGTCTGACATTGTCTGTTAGTGATATGGTATGGGGGAGATGGGGGAGTTGTGTTTGAACTTGTCTGGCTTGAGCTCTGCCTGTCTGCATGTCTGCTTTTCAATGAGTAATCCATTGTAAGACTGAGTGCGCACGCAAACACACACACACACACACACACACAAACGAATGTATGACTGTGAACGACTGTGGAACGTTGTATGACATAGCTCAAGTACAAGAGGAAAGAGGAGTTTTAGCCGAAGGCTGATCGATGGGTGATGGCTGAGAGGTGAAGGCTGCTGGATAGGTTAAAGAGTTTGTCTTCTTCTTATGGAAAAAATTGCCTAAGCTTCTGTGTTTGTGAGCAGTATTTGCTGTGAGGCAGTAATGTGCCTAAAGTGCCAAAGTTTCACAGTTTTTTGAACTGCTGCACCAGTTTGCTTTCATTAGCCACACAAGTGGCATACAGTTGCTATTAAGGAGTAAATGTCAGTTTGTTGGATGGTCCCCAAATTTGCTCCAAACTGAAACATGTCAGCAGTTATTGGATGGGTGAAATTTTGTACAGATATTCATGTTTCCCAGAGGATGAGTCTTTCTGACTTTTGTGATGGCCTAAGCTTTCTCTAGTGTGACCATCTACCAATACATTGATTCATGAATGAATGATGTACTTGCAAAACTTATGACATTCCCAATAGCCTCAGCTGCTCTTTGTGCTTCTCACAGATTTGCAAATATGAACATGCTAACACAATAAGGACGGTGAACATGGTAAACATTACACCTACTAAGCGTAGGCGAGGTATTCTTTACCTTTACAAACGGTGACTTTAAATTGAAAATACTTGCATGGCAAGGGAAGTATTCACAAATACGGATAACATCATGTTGAACACAAGCAGGGCTTCAAACAATGACTATTTTCATTGTTGATTAATCTGATCATTATTTCATCTGTTTAGTGTACAAAATGTCAAAAAGTAGTGAATAAAAACATGTTTTTTTCATGCCACTAACTGACATCTTCAGATTACTTGTTTTGACCAACCAGTGGTCCAAATCTCAAAAGATTATTAGTGTACTATCATACAACACAAAGTATAAAATCTTCACATTTTTCTTGAAAAATGACTGAAACAATTATTGTTAAAATAGTTGCCAATATTTAGAATAACTGACTGATAGCTGCAGCTCTTAACACAAGTTGCAGATGTAAAAAACAAGTAAATTGTAATAATGCATTTCAAAACCTTTTGGATTGCAGAAATGAAAGCTTTTAATGGCACCGTAGCTTTTAAAAACTATTGTCGCAAGTAAGAGCAGAAACGTAACCACTGTTTGCCAAAGACGCTGCGCACAGGTGCACAAACACACAGGCTGAATTTGATGCAAGGTACAGCAGGAGTTCACCTCATATTATCTTTTCTATCGCTGCTTTTCAGCACTCAAGAGTTTCAAAGTCAAACTGTGGGCTTTTATTTCCCACTGATTACAAGTCGAGGCAAGCTGAAAGGTCAAGTCTGTAAAAGGAGAACTCAAAGGGGATCCTATTTAGCAATTCTTCTCTTACAATGCTTCTAATCTGTATCATCACTAATTGATGTTGTATTTATTAAATGAAATACTGAATTAAATCATTATTTATATTATGCAAGGAAGACATTCCAAATAAAGACCTGCTACTGTATGTAATTTGTAATTTAACCATGGCTTACAAATAAAGTCTTGTTTGTGATACACAAGAGATATGTGTATCAGTGTGGAGTATAAACAGGATGCCTTTCAGAGACAGATAAATAAAGCACACACAGGTTTGGGGATTCCTTCCTTCAAAGCCAGGATATTGTGTCAACAAAGCACTCACATTGAGCTAACAGTTCCACCACGTGAAGACCTGGTGGAAGTTTAATCCACCCTTGCACAGGTTTCCGGCGCTCGCCTCGCTCTCTCGTCATTGCACAGCATTTAGACTGAAAAACAAAGAGGGTGGATGAGAGTGGTGCCAAGTATATGCAAGCAAATGAGAGCTGATGAAGCAGATGGGAAGGGAGTAGGTGAGAGCAGCCAGTCAGACAGTCTGTAAATACCAAGGAGAAAGTCAGAGATCAACTGAACAGAAAAAAGAAGAGGTGGTGTGTACTGTAGATGAAAATAAAGAGTTTGGATAAATACAGTGCATGATAAAGTGAGAGCCACATAATGCTCAAACCATAACTCTTACTTGAAAGAGTCACTGACATGCACTGAATCAGACTATGATAAAAAAAAATACTCTTAATCCCAACTCTTTCATAATCATATTTATATTTGATTACATATTATCACTAACTATATATTTTAATTTTACCATACAACACTATATTGTAATAACTCCTATACTACACCTACTACACTACACCATAAATACTGTATTTTACCATACCCATACTACACTCTATAATATGAAATCATGCCACATAGACTATACTATATATACTAGATTTATATTAGTAGATTATGGCAGTGCAGGACACATAGATTAGCTCATATCTCTGTACATAAACAACATCACTGCAGAATCCCATAAATACCACTCATTCCAAATGCATTGGGTTTAGTGTAGAGTAAGTGCCCTCATCCTTTATGCGTGTGACCCTCTTGTGATTCTGACACCGATAAAATCCATTTATTAACCACACGCCTCCAGCAACATCTGATCAAATGATGCCAGTGTGCTGAAGCTGTTTTCTTGAGTGGTTGGCAGGCAACAGTTCTCCGTCAGGTGTCCTGTCACTGAGCAACTGAGAGAACAGGCTCGCAGTCATAGATGGATTTGCTCTGAGCAAATCAAAGTGGGTGTGAAGAGAGGGCAAACATTTTTAAAATCATTTTTTATACAGTTGGAAAGGTAATTTAGAGCTGTTGTACATGTCAGGATAATCTACTTTATGTACATAGTAATCATTCAGCTCACTGAAATGAACAGGGAAGAGGAAGAACTGCACAAAAGGAATATGTGAAAAGAAACGTTACACTCACACCTACTGGCCAGTAGTTGTACTGGCTCTAATTTTTCGATTTTGTGTCAACAAGGAGGGTTTTCACTGGATTTCTTCCACTCCGTATGAAGCAGTTTTCGTGAAACCAGCTGCTGGCCTCTTGTGTCTAGCTAACTGCAGGAACATAAAAAAGACGCGCAGTTCATCCACTGTAATATGAGTTTTTTAAACAAAAATGTCCCAACACGTTTTCAGTCGTGAATACAACCCTGTCCTGTCCTCAGCGTACGTGGAACCTACGTCACGCAGAAGTTTGTAATAAATGGTGCCTTCGCGGACAGTCCTAAATGCCACAATTGTGATCTGAAAACCACGCAAACAATTAAAAAAAGTTTTAGTTGCATAGAAAGCTAAACTGTAGCCGTACTATTATGTAGTGGTAGCAAGAGTATGTAGAACAGGTCTCCAAACGAAAGTCAAACATATCAGCAACTGTTTTCCTAAATAGCATTTCTCCTCTTTTTTATCAGTAGTGCGCGAAGTAGCAGTCGCTGTATCTGTCAGTATCTGACATTATTACATCCACAAGAAATGCTTATGTTGCATTGGTGGTTTGGGGAATGTATACAATCAACCGTGTTTCAATGCGTGACTGTCGCACTAATGTGTAATTATCAGATGTCAAAGCTCAGGAGGAACACGTGAAGGCAACAAAAGTTCAGTCTACAGACTTGAGATATCTATGACCATGGAGGAAAAACAGGGCAGTACGGACCACAATTTTACCCCAGGTACCGCATAGTATTTGTGTTATCCACTCCAGTGTAATAGTAGAGTAAGTTATTAAAATGACGACTTTTTAAAATGTGACCACTGAACCATTAGCTTACCGGATGAGGAAGCACGGCCACTGACTTGCAGTTTACTGTGTTTAGCAGCTAACGTTGACATTAAGTCTTGTTGAAATTCACTTATTTAATTTGCACTGACTTCGTTAGAGGTTTAAAAAGGCTGTAAAGATTTTTAGGAATCACGTGGGCCACTTTGTAGCAGCCTCTGAATATTGAATTCAGGTCAATTCAGCAGAGACATGATGACAAGCAAAGAGTGCTCCATGTAACCCAGTTCCGCGGAGCTTCTCTCTTTGCGAGGCTAAAACGAAACCTCAAACAGAACTGCACTAAAAAAATGGGAAAGTCTAATGCTGCATTTCTTATAGGCCACAGTAACAGATCCCGAGCAGTGTGACAGAAGACTTCATATCAATCACTGGGAACGTCTTTTTAATTTGGCATCTGGGTTATCCACCAAACTGTATTTATAGTAAAAACCTTCATAAACTTTGTATGTGTACCTCCCAGTATAAATATCATATCTTTGCGGTTTCTACTATGATTACTGTGTCCTCCTGCGTTAAAATGTCGCGTGTATTTGGTCTTTTCTATGACGTGTCTGAATCGAACGTTAATCATTAACCATTGCTCGTTTATCACCCAAGACCCAGGAGGGGCAGGAACAACACAAGATCGTCCACGTGACCAAAACCCAGAGAATATTATGGGCAGGCAGCTGACTGAGCAGGGCCGGTTTGCATATGCTGCACTGTGTGGTGTCTCTCTGGGCCAGTTGTTTACTGGACCCGAAAACAGGTAAGAGAGCCAAAGTGTGTCCTTCACAGTAATATCAATGTGGCTGTTGTGTTGTTGAGGAGCTCGTGCTTCCGTTTGTTTCTGGTAAAATAAAACTAATTCCCCCTAACACATTATTATTATTTAAGTTCGTTATCACGCCATGTAGTTGTGCATTTTATCATCCACCATGGTCAAATTTAAGTGGATGAGAGAGGGATTCCAACTCACACTCAACCATCCAGAAGGTCTGAGTTTGAAAAATAAGCCACTAACTAAGAAATCAACTGGAGCTGCTTTTTATTGATTTTCCAGCACAAATGAAAGCTGCTTGCCCTTCCCTTTATTCACTTGTGAGTGACCATTTGGATCAATTACTTTCTAACTAAGCTGCGAAAAGTAGTGTTTGAACTGATCTCTTACTTGACTTGAAGAGATGAGGAGTTGCGTGTCTCTCAGTGTGTTCAGGGAAGAGTACCTGCAGGGCCTGGTCCGCTGGCTGGACCTGGATGAGTCGGTGATGCCAGTTATGGGTGCTTTCCTTTCAGGCCTGGGCTTCGAGGGCTCCGACACCTTCCTCTCCATCCTACAGGCTGAACACCTGCTGGCTGCAGGGGCCACCCCTGTCATACAGGTGTTTAAGTAATTAATGTAGCATAATAACATCTGCCTGGAACGTTCTTTGATCATTTTCTAATCTTTAAAGATAAAATGTGATTTCATTTCCTTAATCTTGTTAGCAGATCAATCAAGCTTTTTCTTTTGTTTTTAATACTAGGAATTAAATCGTATTGTCCTCATTTTGTGTCTGGATTTCTCCAAACGCACCTGTTACAACCAGCTCTTCCTTTGTATCACAGGACTTGGTGTCTTTTTCTGTCAAAGACGGTAAGAATTTTTGACATATTGATGACATTGGAAATTGGTGTGAATTCATGTGAGCCTCTTACTTTGTTACGTTCGTGATCTGCTCATAACCTCAGGCCAGTATGATGCCAGGTCTAGGGTCCTCATTCGTCATGTCAGCTGTCTGCTGCGAGTCTCTCCACAGCAGCTGGAGGAGTTTGAGGAAACGCTGGGAGAGAGGCTGAGGGAAGCCGGAGAAGAGAGCGAGTAAGTTGAATTTGGAAGGTGGGATGGAGGGATTGATAAGAGATGATGTTATTCAAGCGCTGCACTTACATGGAAAATTTGACACAAATCAGGAACTTGCTGTTAGTGTGAAAGAGCTGTTGTGAACTTAACCCTCTGTTGATTTAAATGCCAAATGATACTACAGTATGTGTTGTCCACACAAACCCTGTGCATGGCATGGCATAGACAAGCATGCTGTTGTTCAAGATGTCTCCTTAAATGCTCCAGCGCTCATTAAACTATAAATATTTCAGCTAATACTGACGATCAGTCTACCTCTGCTTCCATTAGAGAGGAGTCCTCCCGGCGGCGGAGGAGAGAAAGAGGGCGAAAGTTACGACGTTACCTCCTCATTGGACTTGCCACTGTGGGCGGAGGAACTGTGATTGGTGATTGAACTTAATATTATATTTAAGACATCTGGAACCTTTATGAAAGCGTAGGTTTCTTTTGATACAACATACAACTGATAATACAACTGAAAACAGAGTGTGCAGGCGGCAACACTGAGCAGCATTTTTCCTGCTACAGACTTTCCTCTAAAAAGGTCCAGCTTACAGATGCTGTTCTTTTGTCTATACTGACGGTCATCTTTGCACCTTCGCCAGGTGTGACAGGTGGGCTGGCAGCCCCTCTGGTGGCAGCTGGGGCTGGCGCCGTGCTGGGGGCTGGTGGGGCCGCTGCTCTGGGCTCGGCCACTGGCATTGCGATCATGGCCTCCCTGTTTGGAGCAGCAGGGGCTGGACTGACTGGTAAGTGTTAGAAGACACATGATTGTTTGCGGAGGGAAGTTTTCCTCTTGAGAACTTTGACTGGGCTCAATAATTATGCATGTTTTGATGTTTTTGATACCTTATTTCCTAATGGGTAGCTTTTCTCAGCGGCCCATTGATTTTGGCTTTTCTTTACTTTTCTTTAATTTACATACGTTGTCACTCCAGGCTATAAGATGAATAAGTGTGTCGGGGCAATAGAGGAGTTTGAATTCCTGCCGCTGAGCTCTGGGAAGCATCTTCACCTGACCATTGCGGTGACAGGTTGGCTTTGCAGTGGTAAATATAGTAAGTATGGCTTCTGTTGAGTAACTATATCCACATATCCTGTTGGAGATGAGGCTCAATGCCAGGGCCATCACGGCAACATGCATAATGCAAATCCACAAAAGGATAGATTAAAAAACATAGCCAGCACATTTGCTGTAATCTCTTTAAATTCTTTATCTACATGTCCTTGTCAGGTACAGTGTGAGGCTGAAGGTCTCATTTAGGTCAATTACATAGTACATTAAATGGAGGTTGATATTGAAACATTGGATAACAAAAAATGATGTGTAACGCTGCTGCAGTTCTGCACATAATGCTCTAAACCAGTAGATTATGCAAACAAAACACTTATATTAAACAGAGCAGCTCTCTATGCATGTGAGTGAGCCCTTCACATACAAGCACTGCTTATTTGTTTGTGCCTCTTACATTTAAAACACACCTGTTGTCTCCCAGGTTCGTTCCAGGCCCCGTGGTGCAGCCTGGGCGAGTGCGGGGAACAGTACTGCCTGGTGTGGGAGTCACGCTTCCTCAAGGACCTGGGCTCGGCCTTGGCCTCTCTGTTGGATGGGCTGGTCAGCATTGTGGCCCAGGAAGCCCTCAAGTACACAGTGCTCTCAGGTTGGAGGACGATCAAGCAGAAAGAGCCTGTCGATCTGTGTTTGGAGTGTTTGTACTTGATAATATATTTTTGGGTTGTCGAGCAAAACCGATGGAACCAAAACTCATCCTGGTTATTGCCTGCAAAGGGTCAATCTTTGTTGAATGACTGCAACTATCTTATCAAGCCACTGTCCTCGTTGTGTTGATTGTCTGCTACTGCATTCATGAATTTACTCCGTCTCACTGGGCAGGCATCGTGACGGCTCTGACGTGGCCCGCATCTTTGCTGGCAGCGGCCAGCGTCATTGACCACCCCTGGTGTGTTTGTCTGAACCGCTCAGCTGAGGTGGGGAAACATCTGGCACAGGTTTTGAGAAGCAGACAGCAGGTATGTGACTGCAGCTTACTGTAGTGTACGGCAGTATTGTGTCAGCTGACACTCGTGTGCTTTGTGTACATATTATTATCTTCTTTCTTTGTGTATCTGAAGGGGAAGCGCCCTGTCAGCCTCATAGGTTTCAGTCTTGGGGCAAGAGTTATCTACTACTGTCTGCAGGAGCTTGCCAATGACCAAGGTATGAACACTATACTGTAGAAAAACAAAATTTCAATTGATTATATATTGGAGGTGGATTCAGTTTGCTGTATGCTGACAAGGCAAAAGGCTCCTTCCTTCACGATGTCTTTCTAAGGTCACACTTCAACTAGAACTAATCATCATGTTTTCTATAAAGTCCTTGGAAAGTGGGAGAACTTCATGTCCTGTCAACTTCACATCATGTTGTTACACCGTGCTTTAACCAACCCAATTTTTCTCAAGCCGATTATACATTCTATGTCTGGTGAAGTAGTGTCATTTTCTGTTGTTTCGATCCCTCAGGTAGTGAAGGAGTAGTGGAGGATGTGGTCCTGCTGGGGGCCCCAGTGGACGGCTCTGAGAAGGCCTGGGAGAGGATGACTCGGGTAGTGGCTGGAAAGATAGTAAATGGATACTGCAGGTAAAACAGAGATATTTACAGCAAATGTTTACAGCTGCTTTACGATTTTGACATTCTTATTGTTTAGTCTTGTATATTACATTGTATTTCAGTGAGGAGGTCCATTGTTTTGCCTGCAGTAGATTTGGATTATACTATATTAATAGCAAGATTTGTGGTTGAACTATTGCACAAAAACTGTCTGAACTATCCACCTGTCAGAGGGGACTGGCTCCTGGGGTTCTTGTACCGGAGTTCAGCAGCGCAACTGTCTGTTGCCGGGCTACAACCAATCAACATCCAGGATCGGCGCATAATCAATGTGGATCTCTCCTCCGTGGTGAGTCAGAGCTTATATTTAAATTAGAGGTACTAAAGTATCCCTCATGAATAGTCTTTTTTTATTATTTATAGAAAAGCAGCTTTAAACAAAAAAAACATCATGGTGATTTTTTGTTGTTTTTTTTAAGAAAGTGTCATTTTAATTACTACTAATACAATGAGACTTTTTTTAGTACAGGATTTAATAGCACTTTAAGAGAGACAGTTGTATCCCTTGAATAATTTAAAAGATGAGAAAAAGAATCAAAAGGAATAGTAAGGCCCCTGCTGGTCTGGTGCAGTTCACAGCAATGCCTTTCTGCCCCCCTTAAAATCAACACGATGCCACATAAAACTTAACACTTAACATAGTATTTATCATGGTAGGTACTCTGTTGATCCAGGGAAAGCATTAGAAGTTTAACATTTCTCACAGCTGAACATTAAAAAGGAACAGTAAAAACATACTTGACATAACTGAAGCACCATGCATTATAAACCTGGGCAATAGTAGAATTTGCCGTACAAATAACAATGATTTTAATAATCGTAAGAATCTTTTTTCCTTTTTTTTTTACAAAACAGACGATACTAAAAATCATATAATGTTATTTACAGAAATACAATAGTAACCCCCTGCGTTTAGTTGGACATTAAACCCATGTTTCTGCTTTGCAGGTCAAAGGTCACTTGGACTACATGCGTCAGATGGACACCATCTTAGTGGCAGTAGGAGTTCCCACCAAAGAAGTCCCGGGAAGCTCCTTTGCTCTTCCTCAGCCTCCAACAATTACAAAGGGGACAGTGGACATCGCTGACCAAGCCCCTAGTGAGCAACAAGTGAGCGAGACACAAACCCCAGCTGGGCAGGCTGAGACCTGTACAGAACAAAGTGGGGACGTGGAGGAGGTGGTGGAGAACGAGGACATGGGTGACGGTTGGGATATCCCTGATATTTCAGACCTGTTGGACTCTCTGAACGACACAGAATCAGAAAATCGTGTCTCGGTCAGAAACATTTTACCACTCACTTGTGAGCAGAATGAAACTGATGACACAGCGTCCAGTTTTAATGCCCGGTGTGATGATGCAGAGGAGGCCGACCCAGATAATGAACATATATCGTGGAGTTGGGATGACACGCGCTGGACTACGGAGCACACGCACGAACAAAGGCTGCCAAACTTGTAAAGAGCATGTTACAGGACCAGCTGCTTCCTTGTAAATTCTCTTCTCAAGTTTCTCTCAGCATCAAAGCTTTGTTCGAGAAAATATTCATTCCAACACACTGACACGCCAGAGACAGGGCACACATATGGCAGCTTGATGTGAAAAGCCCCAGAATTAACCACCAAACAGTATTTTTAGGCTTATGTATTAATTACATTATAATGTAGATCTTTGTGATTCAAGTAGATTTTTTTTTACAAAATGTAAATAGCCTCATAATTTAATTTCTAAACTCAATGTGAGATCAAATACCTGTACATTTTGCTTGGATTTTGCAGGTTTTATTGGCTGCCACAAAAACGGTGAAAGTCCCTTTCATCCCTCTCATTTTCAACCATTGGTTTGGTTGCTATGGATATTGTCACAGTAATTTGTTTTCCATAAGGGCCGGAGGAAATTCAGTGACTGCATCATCTTCAAGGCCTTTGCTTTCTCCATTCTACCTGAATAATGTGAAGCGCTGCTTATGATCGAGCTTACACAGTGAGTTTACATTATATACCGGCATTGAGGACTGGAAATAGCCTTAGCCCTGTCTTCTTTCATGTCTGTGATGCACCTGTGGTTTTGCAACCCCATTTCATCATTTGAAAGAAAAACACACGATTCATGATAGGATGAAGCTTATTCAATTTGTGCCCAAAGATATTTTTTTCTGTGAGCATACAAAAGTCCTTTTTATTTGAATCATTTTAATTCAAAATCATTTTCCACCGTGAACCCTGGCACAACATGTTACCTGACTTTTGTAACTGCCATTCAGTCCAGGGTGTCCACCTGATTGGGCAGAAGCAGAGGCAGCTCAATCCCAGCATGCTCGGCGTCAAGCAGGTTGACGGCATCGGTGGCAGTGGCAGGGGGGTGGGTGGGGTCAGAGGCCAGCGGAGAGGGCGGGTCGCTGGCAACGTTGGGCTCTCCTGAGTTGCGCAGAGAGAGCGAGAGTGCTGGCGAGGGTCGCCGGGGCGACTGCGAGGAGCAGCAGGGCAAGAGTTTCCCCAGGGCTCGCTTGAAGTCCCTCATGAAGAGCGGGTAGATGATTGGGTTCATTGTGCTGTTGCAGTAGCCCAGCCAGGTGATGGCGTCGAAGAGGGCGAGGGGGACGCACTCACACACTGCCTGAATGAGGACAGTGGAAAGAATTGCAGGCATCAGTTTGTGATGACTTAATTATAACATGTAGAAATGGAAAGAAATCAGAAAATTAACACGGAGAAATATGAGCAGATAAAGAACAAGATAGATCTCATAGGCACCCTATTGAGCTTTTCTACCATCACTGGTAGTGCGATACCACTAGTTGTTAAACAAGGAAGCACAAACATATTGTTGTAATGTGCCAAGAAGTGTTGAAATGTGCCAAATGAAGGAAGAAAGAAGGAAGAAGAAGGCTGCAAACTATCCAATAAGACAAACACTGCACAGTTAAACAATAAAAAATTTTAAAAATCTGCCTTGAAAATGTCTTCAGCATATTTGTTAGATCTCAAAATGACACAAAGGAAAAATTTGTTTATTTTCAGAAAAACGATAAATATAGAAATGAATCGATAAAGAATATAACTATTATTCATTGCCCTTCTATTTATTTACATATTTTGAGATGTTTTTATCTATTCATTTTTAAATATGCAAGCACATCTACCTATTTTAAATTTATTGCCTACATTTATTTATTTTTTTCTTTACTCCTCATATTTTTTGGGTTCCTTTGGATTTCAAGTAGTTGAATTACAGTATGGTACAGCTCAGAAGTAAACAGTGGGGAAAGTGTGTGTGTCAGTGTTTGTGTCCCGTCTTGTGCTTTCGTACTGCACATTTATTTATCAACAACTCCTACAGATGTGAAGTAGCTGAGTCATGAAATCAGACATTGTTTCTGACTAATCACTCAGCCTGTCCATTACTTCTTTTCTTACAGAGCATCTTATTTTCCCTGCGTAGAACTGCGAAAACATTTGAACATTGAAAACACTTGATCTTGAGCAGAACCACCAGGTTTAAAGTGGGACAGTGAAGGAGGAGACAGCTGTTGGAGGACAGCTTCCAATACTATCAAGATGCGGCAGGGAGGCGGTGGGACTAGGACAGAGAGGAGGGGTGAGTTTCACACACCACATTGAGTGTGAAAAGGAAGGAGAGCGCAGACGCAGTCAAGTGTCTGTGCTCTATGTTATGCAGGGGAGATGCGAGAGGGCACAGATGGGAAATCAAAATGACTGGATCGCTGAAAGCTTGAAAAACAGGGCAAGTGTCATTACCAATTTAGATTGAACTGTTTTCCTGTTAGTTCACTGTGTGCTGAGTGTGTGGGCTCACTCTAATCAAATCAAAAACAACAACTTAAAAAAGAATAGCAATTTATGCATTGGTGGTTGTTTACTGGCATTTGCAATGAGTCAGACACACAGCTGAAATGCCAAACTATTTCTTCTTTGGCTGTGACGCCAAGGCTCGCTAATAGAAAATAGATCTATATACAAGTACAAGTGGGTTTTTTTTTTCTAATGCATTAATTTCTCACCATTTGTGCTCGCCTCACATTAATCTGTGACAAGACATCTGAATCACTGAGAAATATAAAATAGGAGAGCCATTCCACAAGAAAGGACAGACTTTTTTTTAATGGAGAGGGAAAATATGCATTTGGGGAATATAGGCAAAGGCAAACTGAATTGACTGAAGCTATGAGCTTCCAGCTCATCTGATCATGTATCTCATATCCAGGATTTGATGTGTCAGATGGACGCTCATAGTCATGTTACCTGGACATCTTATCTGTGGGGAGTCAGTGTGTGGTGCCTCTGCTGACCTGAGCCATGTTGGTGATGAAAAATGGAAGCCAAGCACTGAAGAAGAGCCCGAGGAGAACTCCCAGAGTCAGACTGGCTTTGAGTGCCCTCCGACCCTGCCTGTGAGCCAGACGGCGCTCGCTGTTCACCGACGGCTGTGGACAGCAGAGAACAGAAAGAATTATAAGAACTGCAGACAGTGTCAGTCTCCTTTGGTTTACACTGGAATTTGGAAAGGCTACTCCGTCTACTTTAAGGGCGCTGTGACAAGCATTGTTTTTTTTAATTCATTTTTTTCCTTTATGCAGTTTGCCCTGGGCTGTCCAGCTGTTGTTTTTTTGTTCATTTAGCTGAAAGAATTGTTTGTTATTTTGGAAAATATGCATATTTGCCTTAATTGCTGACAGTTAGTTTAAGCAATCAACACAACTCTCTGTGTCTAGATCTACCAACTAGCACCTTTGAAGCTAATTTATATGTCATTAAAATGCATTGCTTTTACAGGGAGTTATGTGCAAGTACTATTGCTTGGCTGTAAAATAAAACTTTGTGTGCACCAATTTAACAAATTTCTAAATTTGGACAGATGGCAAGCAATTTCCCTCTGCTTCCATTCGTTATGCTAACACTGCATTCATGGGGTGTCACAATAGTCAGAAAAATTAGCTCTCAGCTTGGAAAATTGACACAGCAACATGGCCGATGTTTGGTGTTCAGTTGATTCCTGGGAGTTTCCTTTTGTTTTCGACTTCCCCGTCTTCCTAGTGCATGGGCTTGCTCCCTGATGACCTGCAGAACTGTCCTCCATCAATTCATTGTCCTGCCATACATCTACCTCAGCTCTTTACCAACTCTCCCCCACGTTGCTGTTTGCAAACCTAGCAATAGCAAACATCTCAGCCAACTCTAGGTATTTCTAGTGAACCGTATTCCCACTGTTTCACTCACCTGTTTTCTCCTTGTTTCCGCTACCGTCACTCACCTGCCCATTCCACAGCCTGCTTCCCCGACCTGCCAGCCATCTCTAAGCTCAAGCCAGTCCCTGCCAGTCATGCTTCCCCACTAATACCACACTCATTCCTAGCCACACTTCTCTGCTGACCCCATTCCCTGCCAAGACCAGCAAATTTAATGCAGACAAATGTGACAGACTATCTGGCGCTGGTTCTTGCAGACGGCGGCAGCACATCTGATGTTGTCTCTTTCTCAGCATGATTTCTGTTCTTTCCCTTTTCTTAACTACTTGGGTTGAAATTACAAAAGAAAAAACATTTTTCAGACTCCATCTCTTCTGAATGCTTCTTTTTCAAGAGCCATAAACTGATAAATAACGTGTTAAGGAACGTTTTTTTATCACCATTCCATTCCATCACCACAACTTCTTATCTTTTTAAGTTCTAAAGTTATGTCAGCAGACGTCTTTATTTCTAAAGAGCACCATTTGACAGTCTGTAAAACTCACAACTGCTCTTTTTCATTGGGAGAAGCAATCCCCACCTGAAAATAAAGTAATACAAAACCCAGAGGTATAGGTCAAGGCTGCCAATTACACAGCTTTCAAACAACATTTTAAAGTGGCCTTTTATTATAAACATAACCATCCAGGTTTATATTGCCACACATATTGAACTACAGAGTGGATTTCAGCAGTATAAATGCTATTTATAGCAATGGCATGAAGTGTAGAAATGAATAGGTAAAACCTTAAACCTACCTAAACTACCTGTCAAGGAAAACATGAGCCCCATAACACTTTCGATAAAAGACAGAGAACTGTAATTTGTTGGGGTTTTTGGACCTTTTCTACTCAAAGGTTCAGCCTCTTCAGTCTTAGTCTCTTTGAGATCAGCTTCACTGAAATGCATCTTTGCTATTTATCAGCATTGCAGTTTAAATTTCACTTAGAAATTGTCCCTGTTTTATACCATGTGTTGTACAACGGTCATGCACAGAGCATCCTCAAGTATGCTCTAAGTTTCTGAGAGCTGTCTTTCTTACCGGTACATTTTGTGACACAGGAGGCTCCTGGTACCTGCAGTCATCTCTGTCCTGTTGAGCTTGCATTGCTGCGATCCCAGGTGAAGGAGGCCTGGAAGGTTCCCCAAGAGAGGGATGTGGATGTGGTGGGTGGCTCAGTGCCGCAACCCTCTTCGCCTGCCTCCGTGCTGCCAGAAGGATCCGGCAATAGGTGAAGCAAATGGCGCTGGAGGGCAAAAAGAAGGTGAGTACAGATGCCACGAGAGCAAAGGGCAAGGTGACCCGCAGCCGGCATTGGAAGGAGAAGCCTCCTGATGGTGACAGCTGAAAGTAGGATGCTGGGTAAAGTGTGTCAGAGTAGGAGCTGATGTTGCTACTGCTGATGCCGGGAACAGATGAGTGTCCACTTCCAAGGCCTAAGCTGTGCCATTTCATCTCAATGGGCAAGAAGGAGGCCAGTGCTGCCAAACCCCACGCAGCCCCCACAAGGAGTAACGCCCGAGGTGGAGTCATCCTTTGCTTGTATCGCAGTGGGGAGATGATGAAGAGGTAACGGTCCAGGCTGATCACGCACAGGTTGAGGATGGATGCGCTGCAGCACATGACATCAAAGCAAAGCCAAACTGGGCAAAAAGCAGGCCGCAACACCCAGGCCCCACACAGCACATTGAGCATGGCCGGGGGCATGACCACGAGTGCCACCATTAGGTCAGACAGGAACAAAGACACCAGGAAGCAGTTTGAGGTGCAACGCAAAGAGCGATGGGCAAACACTAATGCGATAAGTAACAGGTTGCCACAAACTGTCATAAGGATGATGACAGTCAGCATGAAGGCCAACAACCACGGGCCACTACCATTGACATTCCAAGCACTGGTGGTGGGAAAGCTGCTGTTGTAGCTTCCTACAGAGCCAGACGAGTGAGAGTCAGCCATTGTTCCGTTTCCCAGCAATCGATAAACCAGCTCCCGAGGTTCCTCTTTGAGCACCACTAAATTTTGCAGACTTTAATCAATTCTCCTTCACTTCAGGAGCATCGTTGAACAAAATGAAGCCAAAGGGGTCTTATGTTGAGGAGCCATCCAATCCTCTTCCCGTCAAGGTCAATTGAACTATTCTCCATGAATGAATAGCTCCATCTCCACTTGGCAGAAATAGATCCAGGTGCCCTGGGCTTACTTCCACTGCCACCAATATAGTGATCGAAAGCACCAACAGAGTTTCACTCATCTCCCCACCAGCATGCCCCTACCTCATCCGCAGCTAAGAGCCAGAATGAGCCATCCGACAGCTGACAGAGGCTTTTCGAAGCAGCATATCACAGTGATGACAGTCACTGGAGGAGGGCACACTGAGAGAAAAGCCTCCACTATGAGAGGAACCACTGAAGATAAAGATGACAAGGACCAGTTCTCAGAATTATTCCTCACCTCTCAGAAGTGGCATTGTACAGCTTCTGCAGGTCCTTTGCTGAACTGCTGCTCTGCTGCCTTTCACAAGTCCTTTTATTCTGGGAGACAGCATGGGGGAATGGAAACCAGCAGAAAAGTGTGCAGCAGTCATTTGTAAGGAAGGCTCCCTTCATAAGTGCCCTACAGGCATCATGGTCCTTGTAATTCTGCCTTTATATCACTCGCTCCTGTTAATCCCTTTGTCGGCCACTCCAGCGTACCTCCCAGCCTGAGCACACGCCTACTGAGAAGGAGCGTGTCAAAGCATTGAGCTGTTAATGCATAACCATGCACAGTCACAGTCAAGAAATGCTCATTCTGCATCATAGGAACTAGTGTGGGTGGTTTTTCTCTGTGTTTGGTCATTGTATTTTTATCTACTGAGATACTACGATTGCAGCATTTTTTTAATGTCTGATCAAGATTTTGATTTCTCGCCTTTTTCTTTAAAGTTACATCTGTCTCACATTGTGCATTTTACCTGCATTTAGCTTTGTTGGAATGAGTACAGTAGAAAGTCATCCTTTTATTATTCTAAAACAGCATTAACCAGCTCCACTTGTACTATTTCATGTTTGATCCACAATATAAAACACCTTGCAAAACTGGAACACACTTTAGCTGCACCCGTCATGATGATTTGGGTGGATCAGAGTAAAGGGATGAATAATAAGATAAATATTTCCTTTTCACTTTTACATTCTGTTGTCAAAAAATTGCTTTTACTGTGACTCAGTTTACAAACAATAAAATATGTAATAATTTACATATGTATCTTTAAAGGCGAGAGATACAAAAGCAACACTTTATGCTGCCAAACTTTGTCATTGGTAGATCAGGGTCTGTTCTACAAATATTTACAAAACAATAGAGAAACACATTGTTCCTACCTCATACTCAAACTAGACAATAGCGGACAATTGTAATTATTCACTTCTTGACAGGACCACTTGAATACTAAATATAAAACATCACCATTCATGGGATAAAATCCAGCGCACTCCAGCATTTCAATAGCCTTTTCTAATACTAAACATAATATGCAATGCTTTTCGTGCCCCCTCATGACTAACCTCCACCATCACTACACCCCAGTCATCTGTCACCTCACACCAGATGATGCCAACCCTCTGACCCCCTCTCACACACACCAAGCCCACCACCTTATGGGACAACATTTGCAGTGCTGCCCCCACCTTCCTCCCTGAAACATTTCAAGAAATTACCCCCACCCACATTGACAAAGTGAACACCTGGCTTTTTAAAGCTGCATTAACACTGTTCTCCTGTTACTCTTTCAAGTACCACCCTTACTGCTTGAACTGTGTGAGCCATAATCTGGCTCTTGTCATTCATCACATAAGTCTTGTTTTTTTGTACTATTTTTATTTGAAATGGTTTTAAGTCTATTATAAAGCGTCTAATCACCAGGACATCATTTTTGTTGTTAGGATTATTTTATTAAATAAACACAGACTGTCCTGATTCAGCACATATAAATCATACAGAGTCATACTAGGGATGGATAGATCAACAGAGACTTGAATCTAACTGTAGAGCAGTGCAAATGGTCACTCTTCCATGGACAAAAACCCAAAAGAACAAGTTCAAAAAAATTAAAAAGACAGTCCCTCGTTGATTTGCAGCTATTGCTCCTGTTAAAGAAAACAGAAATCAGTTACATAAATCTTGATGGATAAAAACAACAACAAAGTTTTTATCCTGAATTAGAAATAAGGAATCACTTGTTTTAAGGTCCATATGTTTTATTGTGCAAACTAACCTTTTCACTTCTGTGCAGCAGATAATGTGAGCGCAGGTCATTCTGACAGTTGGCATATGCCATGCCAAGTCCGGTTCCTGAGCCGAATGAAATCGGCCATGTGTGCCCTACAAATGAAACGGGAACTTTACATCACACTAAAAAACACAAAGAAGCACTACACAGTGTGATTTAAAATATACCAGAGATGTGTAAAATCCTTTTCACATGCTAGTATGTAATTTTTGTATGTAACTTTAATATTCACCTTTCTTTTTGCACTAAATAGGGTTACCTAAGCATTAGTATTGACTTTTATTTCCAGTTAGAGAAGGCTGTTTCACATAACAAGCACTCCAAAGACTGTTAAATGAAAAAGGTTTTCACTGCTTGCAGTAGCAGACACGATGCAGTGGCTACAGAGCATCTCCTCCAGTCAAGGACGACAGAGCAAAATTAAAGATTCAAGATGCGATGCAGAAACAATCAACTGCAACTACTTACGTTTAAAGAACAGAACAGAAAACACGATTCCTAACCCCAGTCCAGTGCCTGAAAAAAATGAAATCGATACGAATAGTTACAGTACCTGTGACTCATCAAGTCATGCCTTATTCTAAGAAATATGGTTAACATTACCCTGCTCCCTGTCGCCATCTCTATCCAATTATTGTCTTTCTACAAAACTGTGGAGCTGTAAGCCAAGCCAGTAGAAAGTTTGCATACAAATATTTGTTGGTGTTTTGTACCACAGCCGCATTCAGGAATGGGGATTCCTGTCCCCAAAACCATTTTAATGGATGTCGTAGCAGACGTGTAAGCATGGGGTGTAAGCAAGAAAGCATCAAGGAAACTTTTTAGAATGGCGTTTTCCTTTTAGGTCCTTTTCCCACTGACAATATGTGAGAGAAAATCGCATATTTATGAGTAACATTACAGCAACAGTACCAAAGATTGTATTCTGTGATGAAATTGCTGAATTAACTTTACTCTTATTTTAATTACTAAGATATGGATATCTGGCTGGTCATTCACTTGTCCTTTACAAGCCCTTTATAGCTAGCTAGTTAGCCTCTCGCCCAGTCAATGACAGCAGTGTACAAGAGCGAAAACCACTACGTGGTTTGTCCTTATTCTGGGACATAACAATATGTAATATGTAACGATAGGCTCCTGGATATTTACCGAGTTTAATGGCACCATCAGCCAGGCATCGGTCCCACTTTTTCCCAAGCTCCTTCTCAGACATTCTGAACATTAGCTTGTCTCAGGCTGGAGGTGTCAAATGCAGATCTGGCGCTGCTTTCACGTGCTGTCGGAAATGTACAGTACTTCAATTTGAAAGCAGAGAAACGACGACCTAACGACGTGCAGAGGGTTTTGGAAAATCAGTTTAAAGCATATAAGTCAGTCGACTATATGGCGTTAGTGATATCTATGGGGAAAAAAACACATAAACAGACAAGAGCTCATTTATACCTTTTCACTGGAACGCAGCATTATGCCACTCTAGCAAAACCTCGCGATGCGTTATACCCATATATCAAACGCGGCTCAATGTCGCTACCGTGCGGTAAAGGTTTAAATGTCCCCAAAAGTAATTCACTTCGATACAGATAGCATATACTCACCAGGTAAAGTCTCCCTTTGCTCTCAAACAAGTCCAAATTTGTTTGTGGCACATGCTCCACAAGATGTTGTAAACTTGTGATTGGGGAGGCCAGTATGTATGCATATATGTATGTATGTATTTATTCCACAGCAGAAAAAACATTCACAGATAGATGATTTTTGCATTAATTACAAATTTATTTTAAAGTTTCTGGATGAAATTTTATTTGACACAAATCAGTACACTGTCGTGAAGTCAGTACAGCATGTTCACCTTATTAACACTGATTTCCTGAGATGACAATATGCAATTTCTGAGAACATACAGTGTGCAAACATTTCATATCCATTACACAAAAAATGGGTATTTTATGAAATTGCTACCATTAAATAAAATTTGCCATTGGCCAGAACATTTCATTGCTCTGCATCCAAATCTGTTAACTAGAAAACCAGCGTTAAACACGCACAAATTAAGTACTGAACGTGGAAATCATTTTATATATGAATTCTACAAACAGACTGTCAAACGTATCAAATTCAAAAAATGGTGGTCAACCACACAGAAATGATCCACTGTCAGTCATCAGCAGGCAAACTGTGAAACAGCCAAAAGTCATCATGTCGGCAGAAAGATTATCAAGCACAGATCCTTGACACGGTGCAACCCACATGTTGGTTTCTGAATGGTCTCTGAGTGAACTCATAGAAGGGTGGTCATGAGTATTTTACACACTGCGAGTTTGAGTGAACAGCAAAGGGGCAACAAAGAGGTAGAAACTGTGTCCTTGACGAGTAAATGTGTCTTTGGCCAAAAACAAAAATAAATCCCCTCTGCTTTTACTGCCTTTGTGTGTTTTTGTGCGCGCATACGTGCACTATACTATACTATACATATGAAAGCCTACAACGGCTACCGCTCTGATATACCCACAGGTAAATGTTACTGATAGCCAGAATGTTAAAGTGACCTTCACAACAAAACTGATGATGTGATCTGACTGCATTCCATCTTATATAAAAAAACCAAAAAGAAGAATGTTGTGAACACAGGTGAGGAGATGATCAACCCTGTCTCCTGGGGTCCCAAAGGACTTGTTTCCCCATTCACAGTCCACTCTGAAGCTGCCCTGGTCACTCGGTGGACCCTGGCTGAGGAGACTGTTCTTGTGCTTCTGTTGCTGGCTGGTTGGATTCTTCTCTTGTCTTCACAGAGCCCTTGCTGATGACCAGGAGGTCTCGCAGCTCCTTGTTCTCAATCTGAATGTGACAAGATGGCCATGCATTAAAGGGAAATAGTGCTCATGTGTAACATTGGGTGTTAAAGGGCCAATTTTTATATACTGTATCTCCAGAGGTATCTGGCCATGCAGACAGTTTTGGTTTTATGGTCAGGGTTTTGACATATGCATTCCTTGGATTCACGCTCACACAGTAGTGGTCAATGTCATTAACATGACACAAATTTGATTCTGTTAAACCTTGATTAGTTTGGATGGCAGTAGACATCTCAGAGATGGATATCACAAAACCTGGGCAAATTAAACCAAAACTGATTTAACACTGACTGATTCTAAATATAAAACATTGAATAGAGGATATAATGTTGTTCTTGGTTCTGCTGTTCTCACCTCGAGCTGAGCGAGCCTCTCTCGAACAGAACAGTAGTGCTGATCATCCACCTGCACAGCTCTTCTCATCACCTGCCCCATCTCGCATATCCGCTCCACCTGGCTCTGCACCTCCTGCAGAAGGAGAAAGCACAACATTTTCCAAAATCGGTGCATCTGTGACTCTACATCTATCACTGTTTAATCCCACCCTTCAAATGACTGAGCAGATAAGGCAGCGTACTTTTGCGTGGTCCTCGTGGAGGCTGAGCACAGGTTTGGTGTCCAGCTCCTTCTTTGCCATCATCAGCTGGAGCATCTGCTTGCGGTATCGACCCATGATCAACTCTAGCGCGTACTGGTGTTCTTCGAGAGACAACCACAGTTCTGCAGAGACAGGTGTGAAGAGGGTTTGTAAAAGTATAAAGCAGCAGCCATGCAATCAACAGAAGAGTGTGGGTTTGTTTTACCTTTATTCTCCAGCTGTAGTTCCTTGATTTGAGTGTTTTCCTGAGTCAGAAGGACGTGAGGCTTGTATTTGGTCAGCTCCTGGAGTGAAGTGTCTTCTGTGTACTGAGGGGAGAGAGTAGTGAAGGGTAATGGAAAGAGACTATATAGAATAGTAATACCTGATTATCTGCTCTAAAACCAAATTAACAACAAAAACACTTGACACTGATGTTTTTTATGGAAAATATTTCCTGGTGTGCAATCGCTGCAACAAAAATTGAAATGCTGCAGATTTTCCGTGACTTCAGAACATAAAATCAATTTAAGCTGCTTTTCCACTGAAGGATGCTTGAGCTGTAGCCAGCAATATATTTCTTGAGTTTGTTAAAGCAATTTAACAAATAAGTAATAAAAATGCGGCAACCAAAACACAAGATTTAGTCTCATAAAGTGATGTCATGTATTTAGTCAGTCATGCATTTTATAAAATTCTGCATGATGATTAGTGAAAGAAAATGTCATGCCAAACTCACAATAATGGGATTTAATGCTGTTGTGGTTATCTAACATTTACAAATTACCTGAAAGGGACATTTTAACAAATTTAAGAAATTTTAAGGCTCTTCGGGCAAACTGTGTGTAGAGGTGACCCAAAAGCAGTTAAAGCTATTCAATATAACGTCAGTTTTTACTAGTGTTTTGATGGTGCATGATCACCAGAACAGACATTAGCTTGATTTCCATTTTTTCCAGAATTGCAGGGTAAGTTAGATCTCAACTGAATTCCTGTTGTTGTCGTTGGTGGTGGTGATGATGATGATGATGATGATGATGATGATGATGATGTGTGTGTGTGTGTGTGGCACACAGCCGTGCAACATCAAATGTACTTGAACGAAATCTCATTGTGACCGTGTTAACGTACTATCCTTACCTTGTCTGGAAGGGCATTCCCCACCTCTTTCATGCCCTGCACTCTCTGGTTGAGGGCCCCGGACTGCTCTATCAGTCCTTCGGCTGCCGTGTCGTGCTCCTTCAGCCTCTCGAGAAGGGTCCGAGCATCGCCCAACACCTTCTCTAAAGTGCAGGCCATTTACTGGAAGCTGCCAACTACTGTATGTAACGTAAACAAGGTACCTCTCTCTCGGTGAAAACACCTCGCAGTGTTAGCTTACGTTGGCTGTGTAGCCCTAGCTAGCCGAAGCAGCTCCAATGCCTTTAGAGCAACGTGTACATAATATTGTGGAGCTCAGGGAAATGGTTTTCGGTAGAAAAATATTAGAGTACATACACTTAAAAAAACAATCACTCTATTTTGTTATCAGTGTCGTTTCCGTGTGAGCCTAAACGTAACGTCACTTCCGCAACTTCTTCTTCTTCTTCTATAGATTGTCATCACGTATCGCAAACCAGATTCAGAGTGGATACCGCCCTCCATCGGATTTCCATGGTTTCGTGTAAATTTAAAGGTTCCAACTGCGAACTTTATTTAAGATGATGAAAGGCAACGATTCTGAAAACAAAGTAAACTCATTTTAATTTCCAAACAATTCATTTAGCATTTTTACATGGTTGGAATTAAAGTAATTGTTGGATTTCAGACGATACATTTAAGTGTACTTTTGTTAGTGTTCTACACAGTGTATAATAAATTGATTACCACGTTTGATCAGCCTTCCAAGATCTAATTGGTATATTTGCCGTGGTGACAGAAATGTGAAAATGTGGCAAAAAAAAACGCCGTCGTGGCTGGCAATCAAATGTATAGATTGGTGAATGGCTGAAATTATAAGTGTCTCAAATGACATTTCCCCTACAATCGATTTCACGCTTGAAAATACCCAAAGCTGCAACGTGTGGCATCAGAAACTTTACTGTAGGAGGAGAGTGGCCACAGTCAGTGAATTAAATGGAGTCCGTGTGTTGCGTTCTGTTGTTTGGAATTATTGGATGACATGGTGATGAATGTATCGTCTGTAAAATGCACGTAAATATGTGTGACTCTTATATGTGTTCTTTTGAGACAGATATCACGTTATTGTCAAAGTTACAATTATTATAATCACATAACTGCATGGCAAGTCTCCCGTGGTTCACTGCGAGATCGCAATAGAGGTTGCTGAACAGAAACTGCTCGGTTGTGGTCACTCTTTCCTGTAGGGGCACTGGTTCGCCTAACGTTGTGAAATATCGCGGGAGTCGCCTCTCAGATCACTACGTAATGTGCCGTGCTGCTTCTAGCGGCGCTGGTGACAGTGCTGAAAGCTGTTGGGGTGAGTTTTTTAAAATATTAATCTTTCCGTTTCACACAACAATTAAAACATTCGTCCATAATGTGCCAGTAAGACGTTTTCTGTATCACCCGGTGGGAATTTAGAGGCGAGGGGTTTATCCAGCGCGTAGTCATACTCAGAGCTCGGGCCTGGGTGGGGGCAGCCGTGTTTTTCCTCACCATAAATCACCACACACAAGGACTAAGTAGTCCAGCAGCATGCTAGCTAAATGTAGCCGTTATTAGCAACGTAGCACTGTGAACGGCCTAGCTATATTGTTAACGATTTAAAAAGATAACTCTGGATTTCCGAAATGTGTATCAGGGAGACAACACTTGTGTGAAACTGATGTGTTAAATTATGGCGAAAGACGCGAGAATTCAATTTATTTTAAGCATGAGCCTCCGATAACGCGTGTCGTATGTAGCTTCTTTGTTGTCCCGTCCTCGTGCCGTTAGCATTGACAACGTTATCTTTCCCTTAAGTGTGTATGAAGGGAGTAAAGTCAGTTATCGCTAATCGGGGACAATTTAATTTGATCTCAAATTGATTTATGTGTATACAGCCCGAATTAATTGCTAATGTTGTAAGGTCAATGATTGGTCTTTGCGTCACTTTCGTACGGCCATTCCAAACTCTGTACCCGGTGTCAAATGGAAACGAGCGACCCCTCTCAGTAGTACAAAATATGATTTTATTACAATAAGGTACACGTTTGCCTATCAGATGTCTGCCGAATTTGCCGTATCGCTAAATTGCGCTGTAACAAGTATTAGATAAGTTTCCGCTCAATGTGTACATTTAACAATGAACCCACATAACATTTAAAATTCGATGGCGATATGTATTTTTGTCTCAACGGACGAGAATAACATGATCGGCTGCTCACTTTCCGCGAACTTTCCGATCACACCCAAAGTCACATACCTGTGACAATCAAATATCCACAAACGACATGTGTAGCAATTAGCCGAGCTAACGTTTGTCGTAATACCACTGTCGCAGTGCATTAATTTCCATTTCATGATTCGGAAACGCCCGTGGTACTGGCTGTTTACGATTTTAGCGTTAGCGAGATGCTAATCTGTCTGTCTGTTTTTGTCCACGCAAGGTCATTGAGACAATTACTTTCACACTCAACGGTCACTGTGTGCATTATTGGGACTAACGGACGGTAAACCAGCAACATGTAACCAATAATCACAGTTTGGGCACATATTTGAGAGTTTGACATGTCGCTATTAATTAACTGGCTAGCCTAGATGTGACGTTGTCCATCGTGTAGCGTGCCGCAACGTTTTGGATCAGGCCATATTAGCAGTTACAGCTGAGGATGGCGGATTGCTAGGAAGTCACATGGTCGGTCCTGTCAGCGTGGTTGTTGTTCGGGCCCAGACAGGGGTAGCGCCGTCGTGGTAAAGCCTGCGAGACTAGTGACCTTAACGTCAGTTTATTAGCTGTTATGGCGTAACTGGGACAGCCTGCGTGGTCCCTCGTCTTCCTTGCTTAATGATTACCGAGCCATACGGTCGTTTAATGCTCGTAAGAAAGTGCTGAAATGGCCAATCGGCCCTCGTGATCTGGTGGGCGGATTGTTTAGTTGTGCTCTTTTTGCGTCACCAAAAGCTGGCAAAAGCGCAGCAGGAAAAGCCATGTCGTCCGTGGTTCTTTTAACTCAAGTGTCGATTCTGTTCCTTGCTCATAACCTTTAACCTACTTACCCCTTCTGTCTTGTGATAATTGACTTCTTTGTTTGTTCTATCATTAGGATATATGGCTTGGCTTTAGTTCCTGGGGGCCTAATATTTATCCAAATGAAAACAAACTGCAAAGCGTGCTTGTTGTTTAAACTGGACTTGACATTTGAATGTGAATACCGAGGAGGCACCTTAAGACAGCCCAGCTGGTTACTACTAGGAATCCCATTTTGGCATTTTTACAACATTATGCATTAACCCTCCAGGAAGCACATGGTAAGGGAGTCATTGCAACACAGCCACAGCAGAATAGATATCATGTGTCCTGGGTTGGCTCGCTTGCTTGTTTATCAAAGCAGTGTATTGAGGTCAACAACACTCTGCTCTAACATAATGATGGCTGATAAATCGGTTTCACAGTTTCTAAATTGAGCATAATTTACACATGTAATGCGTACACAAAAGCTGTGTTTGTCTTGGTTGATAAGTGAGCCTCACCTATATATTGAACACATGTAAAGCATGTGTGCAAAACAGTTATGGATCGAATGACAAAACAGGACCCTGGTTAGAAGCGGTGCCATAAATATCATGGCTTGAGCTGAAGGTATGCACAAGGACTTGTTGATCCACAGCTCTTGTCTACTAGTCAGCTGCCTGGCATTATGGGCTGTATCCAGAGGCATCTAAGGAAAACTTATTTTTATGCTTGTGAGTCTGGGGGCAAAGAATCTGGTGTTCTCAAAAAAAACCCTGAGGGCCACTGGTCCTCCGGGTTGTTCTCATTTTTCATGTGACAGATAATGTGAATTTCCTATCACTTGAAAATGTGTATTTTAAATTCCTCTGCCTTACTGACCCTCTGGGCCTTTTGTCTTTTTGGTTAAACCTTAATCATTTGATATGTGATTTTAATAAGGTGAAGTCCATGTGATCAGTTTTGCTCAGCCAACCAAATCTGCTTTTTTTTCCCCCCAACAGTATGAAGTGAAACGGAACTGAATTTTTGTACCATCCGCAACTGCTTCAAGTTCAGATCATAACAAAGAAACTGAAGACAAACATCCCTAAACAACAAAGTTGCAACACTGAAGACACGTGGGGAAAAAAGGATCACTTCAAGGATTTAAAACGCAAGAAGCAACCAAATCCTGAAACGACCAAAGAAGACGCACATCAGCCCAACCGAAACATAGAAGAGAAGCAATTCTATGCCCATGCATATTCAGAGAAAATAATAACTGATCTGAAACCAGAAGTTTGTGCCTACTCAACAGCTTTGACAAAGCACACGTCCCAACGCTGCTCCTAGCCCTCCTCATCCTCACCACACCACCGACTCACCGCCGGGGTGTGGAGTGGGCTGCTATCTGCTAGTTTCCCCCCATAGTCCCCCCCATCTCTCCCCCCTCTTTTCTTCTCACTGTTTTTCATCATCATTTTTTTCTAAGCAGTGTTATTGCACCTGCGTTTGCCTTTTTGCGCTAGATTTCTCCCCCTTTTTTTGCTTTATGCAACCATCTAGAACTTGTGCCAGAAACCTGTAACAAGTGTGTGTGTTCAACCGTGTGCGTGAAGAGATCTGCAGGAACTGCATAGTCATCGAGATCCAGAGAATTGCGAGATTCAAGACGACAAATAAAGGTGGGTGTCACTCGTAGTCCCTTCATAACACAAGACCTTTCTGGTAATGTCAACAGCCCTTTTGTAAATGTTTTGTCATGTATGATTTAATGTTATGTTTTGAATAATTCCCTCAGTGTGCTGAAAATAATTCCCTGTTTCTGAATTCAGGTTGGGGTTTTTTAAAATGATACTGCAAGTTGGTATTGACTTCAGGGTTTGATTTCAGAAGCTGGTAAATTCTCTGTAGACATTACTCTATTATACAGATGTACAAACACGGTCTGTGTAACGGTCTCAATTCTGATGCAGTTTGGCCGGCTGTGCTGATTTGGGACGTCAATGCAGAGGTTGTTTTTTCAAATCACTGAACACAAACAACATTTCAGTTTGTCCTCCTTGTCTGCTTTAAACAGCCGTGCTAACAATTTCAAAAATGGCTTCCACCGAAACTTTTGCATCTGGAATTGTGGCCTCATCAATTGGTTTGGAGTTCAAAATTTTTGAACGGCACCGCCTTCAGGGATTGCTCATTTGTGCGAGCTAGTTTCCCTTATTGGCGCACCTTTCCACTCGCTGCCGCAGCGCTTGGTTAGGAATGAACCTTGTGTATTCCTGGCTCTTTGCACGTGATCCCACACGTTGCTGTTTGGGCTGGAAAGCGCATGTTATGTGGAATGAGTGCAGCAAGTGATACCGAGTTGATTTTGTCATGTCATTGACCTCTACGTTGTCTTTTCCAAATTACAACTCTTATTAAAACGTCACATAGGCCAGCTGTACTGAACCACCACCACCTCCAAACAGATAAACTGGTTATTCAGTTTAGATTGAGAATTGATGTGATTTCCTGCCCTCACCCAGCCTGCACCTTTTTCCTACTCTCTCGTTTTGAAGTCATATCTTCCCTGGTTTTTTGCCTAATGGACTCCCTCCCTGGGGGGTTAAAAGCCCACAGCTGTTTTCCTCTGTTTGTGACACTTGGCACACTGGCTGACCTATCTGCCTTACCCGTTATGTTTGTTCCTCTCTTCACCCTTGCAGACATCCAGCGGTGTATCATTGGGTGGTTACATAAAAATAGTACTTAACACTCAAGCAAAAAAAAAAAACAACAAAAAAAAAAAAACAACAACAATCAAACAAATAATCAAGTTCAGCAAGTGCTCAAGCAAGTTTGGTCCGAGTTTATGGGAAAATATGGGCAGCCCCTGGAAAGGCTTTGTTGAATTTACCTTGCCTGCGTCGCCACCCACCGCGTTTGTTAGCGCTGACCTGAGCAGCACTTCCCCTGTCGGACTCAGCCTGTCGCCATATGGCCGATCCGTAAGTTTCACCGTCCCACCTCTTTTCTACGTGCCCCACCCCATCGAAAACCCATCCACCCACCTTGCCCTGCATCTCTGCTGTGAATGGCCTAACCTCTTTCATCCTTTTCGGGCTCCCGAGACTAGCCTCTGCTCAGTTGTATTGTTGCAGGGTGAGGGGTGTTCTGCTGTTTACACTGCAGAATTATTTATTTTTTTTATAAGTCCTGTAGAGCCTTTTTTTCCCCTTTTCACTTTTTTTTTTTTTACTTTGCCAAAACGCAGTAAAACTTGAGTCATGCAGTGACACAGCAAATCATGATGGGCTACACTGGGGCTACATGTGACCTCGCTCATATCGAGGCAACTCTAAAATGCATAAGAGTTGGTCCCAAGGAAAAACTGATAACCTAAATGGGTAGTATTTAAAGTACTTATTCATCAGTAGTGAATGAAACCCATTCATTATCTCAGAGACCAAAATGTTATTTTACGCGCATGGTTTGAGAGTAATCACCACACGGGCAGCCAAAACCAAATGTTTCGCACGCTGCCTGCGCGTTCAAGTCCTTAATGTCCCGTCTTAGAGGATGTTCAAGGATAAAAGACCTGCAAACGTGTTGCGTCTTCTGTTCAGAGTAGCTTGTGGTGAGAGTGCAGTACGGCACCTAACAGAAGAGGCTGCTCTGGGACCCCCCTACCCCCCCATAACCCATAACCCATCACCAACTCTCTGTCCACTGTAGTTGCACCGCTATTTGACCTGTCATTTGCATTTTTTTTTCCCGATTCGCTCATTTTCAGTAGTTTTGTTTTACTTCACCCTGTGTAAGGTCTGTGACACGTCACTTCAACTTAACCGGCTGTGTAAAGACGTGGGTTGGGATTTTCAGTTTTTAGGTCTGCCTCCTCTGTAGAGCCTGTCTGAACGTGTCAGTGCTGCTGACTGATGCTGTGATGAGAGATAGTCATAGCAGCGTATCCATCCCCACTGAGCGTCCCTGCACCTATCCGCTTGATATTGTGGTGTCAGGATTTCTCGCAGGGTTTGTGCATTGGTGGTGGTTGTAATGAGCTAAAATATGATAAAATGTCATTGGAGAAATCTTTGCACATCAGTAGTGTAGTATTGAGGGACTGTGAGGTGTGTGTATATGGTGGGCCCCCAAAATGCAGTGCAAACACAGGCTGAAATGTGTATGAAATATCAGCAGATTAGCGAGGGGAAGTGGTATTTTTTTAAGTACAACAACATGTGGGTAATAGTCACTTTTTTAAAAAGCCATGAAGTGCTATGAGTATGCTCCTTGTCAAAGCTGTGGCCTCCTTCCAACAGCATATTCAAGTCCTATCCCCAGTGTCAGAAATGGAACGAGGGACCTCCGAACCTCCAGTGGCTCGAAACACTGGCTCCGCCCCATCCTCCTCTACCGGGCCCATGCCTATCCCCCGCTCCTCCTCTGTCTCTTGCCATCCTCACCCAGGAAGTAAAAAACACAAGCGGACTCCCTTGTATCAGAGATCAGTAAGAAGGGCATGGCCGGTAGTGTCGACACTGACCTAACAGCCCCGTCAACCGTGGTGTGACTTTTGCTAACATGCATGGTTTGTAGTTGCGTGGGAAAAAACGCGTTTGACCTGGGAGTCACGGCAGGTTTTGATCAGTGAGTTCCCGTGTTGTTGCATTAAAATCACCGGTTGGTTGGTAGAGGTGAGCAGTTTTTGAACATTAGTCTAACCAGATTTGCATGACATTTGTACACGGCTTTGTTAGAGCTCAGGGACTAAAATCACTTGACAGTTAGTGAATTGTGAGGTTCTAGTGCATGACACTAAGCAAACCAGCAGCTGTGTGTTGCTCATGTTGTTCCAGTCAATGGTATAAATTACCCTGAAATTATTTCAAGGCATTATCAATGTGTTCCCCTCCATTGATGGCCAGATAGCCCCTCAATGCTCTAATGTAGCTCTACATTTGCTTCCCCCCACCTTCTCTGAAATGTGCTGTACCTGCATGTTTTACAGTGTTTTTTTTTTAAGGTTAGCATCAATCCCTGCAATTTGCAGCTACTTTTTTTTCCTAGTCTGCTTCATGTTTATGCGTGACCGGATACAATTTAACATTTGCTTCTTCTCTTCCCCAGATGAGTTTTGACCCAGGCATGCTCCATAACAATGGGCACACTGCATACGCCAATGGCACAGGACCCGGTATAAGAGAGACTGGTGTGGTGGAGAAGCTCCTGACATCCTACGGGTTCATCCAGTGCTCCGAGCGCCAGGATCGTCTCTTCTTCCACTGCTCTCAGTACAATGGCAACCTGCAGGAGCTTAAAATAGGAGGTGAGAGGCCTTGAACTTGTTCCCCAATCCTTAATCTGACCCAACAGAAAAGCACCCGCTTCTGAAACCGAGGCCCTCCCTGTGTCATGCGACATGTACTGAGTGTTTCTGGTGTTCTGCTTCTCTCTCCTCAGATGATGTAGAGTTTGAGGTATCCTCTGACAGGCGCACTGGCAAGCCCATAGCAGTGAAGCTGCTAAAGATAAAGCCAGAGGTGCTGCCAGAGGAGCGCATCTCGGGCCAGGTGGGGCCAGACCTGCACGTCTATCCCTTTACTGTGCTGCATGGTTATATTCATCCAGTTAAGGAACACCATTTTATTTTTGGTTCTGTCCTTGTCTGTCAACATTTCTATGGCCCATTGTGTTTTTTGGGCAGGGGATGTTATCTGAGTCCCCTCAATCTAAATTTGGAAAAAAAATAAATATTTCAATTTGAGATTGGCTAATTTATGCTGACATGCATGTTTGATGCAGATGTTGAATGTCTATTGAACAAATATGGTCAAGTGATCGCTTTACTCCACTACTTTCCACTGGGTGTATTAGCTTCTCTGAACGCTCAGTTGGTCAAACTAAAGCCAGTGTGATACGTTGTGTTGTGGAGCATGAGTGTGAAGGGTCAATCTGCTGCAATCTTTAATTTGAGCTCAGCAGGGGGAGGCAGAGGCGTGCCACGTGTCTGGCTTATTGCTCACGCCACTGACGCCGCTCGTCTTGTAACAGATTCCCATAACAAATTTTACAAACGTGAACCCGCAAAGCCGCACGCTCACGCCGATTCATTCGCTCACTGACTTCTTCAGTCAGGTTATCGACATGCTCAAAGCCGTTTGGAGGCATGACAGCGTGCACGGGTTTTACACAGCCATGCACACGCCCCTGTCTTAACTTGTAGATGACACTTGATATACTTGTTACTGTGACATTTGAATTTCAGCCATTTCATCCGTCATGTGTGCATATTCAGACTGAGATGGATGAGGCAGTGTGTTAATGGCCTCCTCCTGCAATTTCCTCCTTTTTCTGCAGGTTGTCTCCGCAATCCCGGTGCACTTGGAGGGAAAGTCTGCTCCCGTCCAGGTTCCCACTGGCAGTGTTTGTTATGAAAGAAATGGGGTAAGAGAAGTGGCACGGATCACAATGTGCTTGAGCAATAAAGTGTTGTTTGTGTTGTATTTGCCAGTCTTGAATGTGAAATAGTTGAGGGATGATTAGATGTGTTCCAAACAATTTAACCAAGTTTGACACCGGTGTGATTTTTTTTTTTTTTTTCCACAGGAAGTGTTCTACCTTACCTACACTCCTGAAGATGTGGAGGGTAATATCCACCTGGACACGGGGGACAAAGTCAGCTTTTACATGGAGACCAACAAGCAGTAAGTCCTCACACCATGTCAGCGTTGTCTTCAGGATGGACTGCTTGCACCTAGGCTTGATATTCATCCCTCCTGTATTTCAGTACTGGTGCAGTCAGTGCTCGTAATATTCAACTTGTGAAGAAAAAGCAAATGAGGTGCCAGGGTGTTGTTTGTGCTACAAAGGTAAGATCCTCTGTCATCACAGCACCCTTTCTTATTAACCTAGCAAATTACATATAGTGTGATTATCTTTGTGAAAGCTGCAAATACTTAAGGAAAAGTTGGTTTTCTCTGACAGCCCCAAATTTACCAGCCGAGCTGCTTGTTTGCAAAAGAAGCTAAAAGATCTGCTTTAAATGTTTGGTATCCCAGCGTCATAACTCAGTGCTAATATCAGGTTCACTTCCATACCGCAACGACTTCCACCATACAGATGAATATGATATATTAAATAAAGTAAAATTTCCTTTGTGACTTGGCTGATGTACCCGTTATGTTGAACCATGTGTTGACCTTCAGGAGGCCTTTGGATTCATTGAGAGGGCTGATGTGGTGAAGGAGATCTTCTTCCACTACAGTGAGTTCAAGGGCGATCTGGAGGCTCTGCAGGCTGGAGATGACGTCGAGTTCACCATCAAAGACAGAAATGTAGGTGGTGTTAAGCTTTTCTGCACCACCCACAAATACCTGTGTATTGTACTTGGGTAGATCAATATCTACTCACTTTTGACAATTGTGACTGAGGGCGTATATAACATTACATTTGATGTCCTTGTGGCACAGGGTAAAGAAGTAGCCACAGATGTGAGGCTGCTCCCTCAAGGAACAGTCATCTTCGAGGATATCAGCATTGAGCAGTTTGAAGGCACTGTTGTTAAGGTCATTCCCAAGGTTCCCACCAAAAACCAGGCAAGTAGACATCAAGTCTGGCAACTTAAATTCTTATTTCTATTCGAGGAGGCTTTGGTTGTGAAAGTCCGTCCCACCGACTGAGAGCATAATGTGCTGCTTCCACAGAATGACCCTCTGCCAGGTCGCATCAGCGCCCGCATCGGTTTCAATGACAAGGAACTGCCGTTCGGCGAGAAGGACACGAAATCCAAGGTGACTCTCTTGGAGGGAGACCACATACAGTTCAACATCTCCACCGACCGCAGAGACAAGCTGGAGAGGGCGACAAACATCGACATCCTGCCAGACACCTTCAACTTCACCAAGGAGACGCGTGAAATGGTGAGGATCACAGAAGAAGAATAAGTTGAAGTGATCTTTTTATGCAGTTCTTCATTTAAAGTCGAAAGAAGCTTCCGATTGGAGGAGCTGAATTGACTACATACTCATAGAGGGCAACTGTGCCACCAAATCTCTGTCTAGGGGGTGATCGCGGCTATACGTGATGGCTTCGGCTTCATCAAGTGTGTGGATCGGGATGCTAGGATGTTCTTTCACTTCAGTGAAGTACTGGAGGAGAGCCAGCTGCACATCTCCGATGAAGTGGAGTTTACTGTTGTGCCTGTAGGTCCCGTTTATAAGCTTTTCACAAAAGTATGTATTCTGTGTTATCGCTCGAGCACGCATTTTCCAGTCCGTGTCTGTGACCGCCAAACCAAAGGAAGTGTCCTGTCTTTTGCCAGGATATGCTGTCAGCTCAGAGGAACCACGCAGTGCGCATCAAGAAGCTGCCCAAGGGCACAGTGTCTTTCCACACCCAGTCTGAGCAGCGCTTCATTGGTGTGGTGGAGAAGGAAGTCGTTGCCGTCAACAACAAGAATGCCAGTCCCACCAAGGGCAAGGAGAAGGTACCAGTGCATAATTCTGACAAATACTGCACATGATCCCAGCCCCACAGAGTATTCCAAAACAGTATCCTCGCTGGTCCACCCCAGCCGACATCATCTACGCCTCGTCCCCGTTTTTCTTTTAGTTCTAATTTTCCTCTTTGCTTTCTCCTCCATTGACCTCCTCCTGTTCATGCCTCTTGTTGCTTAGAAAAAAGACAAGGTAGGACTGAGACCTTCTGCATGAAGCCACATGAACATGTCTCCTGAGTGTCCCACAAATTATGATGCTCGTGCTGTGTAGGCAAATTGTACAGACTTGCACGAATGGACTCTCAGTTCACTAACATTTAGTCTAAGACATGATTATCTCTAGACAATAGATACCAAACTTCAAAGTCAGCAGTTGGTTAATAATAAGTCGGTAGGAGAATCCTGTTCTTCAGGTGTGCTGTTGACGAGCCTTGCTGTTTAATGAGTCTCTTTCTCTTTTACTTTTCAAGGGTAAAGTTGTAGAAAAGGTCAGTCTTTGTGGGCCTCTGGCTGACTGATTGCCTCCTTTACCCCTCTAGTTGACAGCATGGTATTTCATCACCAATTAACCCTTAACATGGAATCGAACACATCAGTGCTTCAGTGAGTCGTAGGGCTGCACAGGTAGTGAAAACACTAATCCCGATAACTAGTGTGGTCTCTGGGAACAGCCTGTTACAGTCCTTGAGGGAAAGGACCAAAATGTCCTTTGAATCTTGAATTGAAGATCCCTGATGAATGTTTTTGCACTCAACACTTGTAGTAATTGTTTGTAGTAGTAGTAGCAGCAAGAAACCACAACAGATGACTGAAGAGTCGGTCCACTTTGTGACGAAGCAGCCTGAACTTGTCCTCAGTTTTCATCATACATAATAAATGTGACCCAGTGTCAGTAAGCGCTGCGAGTGGTTCAGGCGGCTGCTGTGAAACACGGAGAAGGAATAACATCTGTCAGAATTACAGGCCTGTTCCCAATAGTTGTAAGAATGGTAGTGACGCGTAGTAGGCTGTAACTCGGAGCTGTCGCAGTAGACTAGGCTGACGCTAACCAACCATGCTGCTACAGAGTGATCCGTTGCACACACTGGTGCCTCTCATGCGCTTGTGTAGGCTATCTGCACACCATCTTCTAATACACTACATACTGTGAAATCCTCCAGCCGAATCGTTCAGACCCCGGCAGCTCAAGTCAGTTTTATTGAAAAACAAGCGCAGTATTGAGACTTGGCTGGGGCAAGCTGGATCACACGCTGGTGATGCTCAGGTGAGGGTAGGTTTGATTTGTTGCCCTCTTTGCAGGAATCTGAGGAAGGAGTGATTGCATATGAAGACTGTGGAGTGAAGCTGACTGTGCCGTACCATGCTAAGGACCTGGAGGGAGGAAGTCACCCGCAGGTTGGAGACAAGGTATCTCACCAAGTCACGCTGCACTCAGTAATTTTTCCTCAGATTAAATGAAGAATGTACAGATGAAATGTAACTGATCGCTGAGAGGACTCAGATGCTGCTACCCACCTTTTGCAGATGTGTTTGCAGTCTTTTTGTCCACGCCATGTGACACTTTTGATATTTGTCCTCTAGGTGGAGTTCTCTATCAACGAAGTGAAGCGCACCGGCCAGCAGAGCGCAGTCTCCATCAGGGTCCTGAACCGAAACTCCTTCAATCCCAAGAGGCTGCACGGATTTGTCGCCACACTGAAGGACAACTTTGGCTTCATTGAGACAGCAAATCACGACCAGGAAATTTTCTTTCACTACAGGTAGAGATACAAAGTCCAAGATGCTTTTAGTCGCTGATGCATTTAGCATCGTTATCCCGGGATCTGTTTTTTGATGTCTGTGCTTTCTCTTCAGTGAAATGTGTGGCGACTTGGATAACTTGGAGCTGGGCGACACAGTGGAGTACACCCTCTCTAAAGGAAAAGGAAACAAAGTCAGCGCTGAAAAGGTTACCAAAGTGGCTGCAGGTACGAGGGGTTCACTCTCAGCTCATTTTTATACATGAATCATGTTAACAGTGTCAGTTAAAGTGCCTACAAATAAAAGGTATGCGGAATCGGCGTGTTCCTCCTTTCAGTGAATGGCGTTGGTGAGGATATTAGTACAACAGTGATGATGGGGAAAGTCATCCGTCCTTTACGCAGCGTAGACCCCTCCCAGACAGAATACCAAGGGCTCATTGAAGTCACAGAGGAAGGTTGGTGTCAAGCTCTGATGGGAACACTTCATGTGTTTTTGCTAGAGGAAAATTAAGCCCATCTTCCCTTTCTTGGTTGTTTCAGGTGGACAGAAAGGCCCTCATTATCCCTTTGGAATCATGGGTATGGCAAACAAGGCAGATTGTCTGCAGAAAGGAGAACTTGTGAAGTTCCAGCTCTGCACAGTTGCCCAGACTGGACAGAAGATGGCCTGTAATGTAGTCCCTCAGCGTAGAGCCTTGGTGGAGTGCGTCAAAGATCAGGTAGCGTGACCATTTATTCACTTGGTTTTACATGTACCAGAAATCTGAGTTTCAGTTGGTTTCTTCAGCGAAGGTGCTAGAGTTTTAAATCCTGAAGTTGTTTTGCTTTGTTGCCTCCAGTTTGGCTTCATCACGTATGAAGTTGGTGAGAGCAAGAAGCTGTTCTTCCATGTAAAAGAAGTGCAAGATGGCCTGGAGCTCCAAACTGGGGATGAGGTGGAGTTCTCAGTTGTCCTCAACCAACGCACAGGAAAGTGTAGTGCCTGCAACGTACGCAGAGTCAGGTACGGCCTCCAGCTGGCGACATACAACATGTTTACATTTTTAAGTGGAAAGCAACCTGGCCTCAGCGTTGATCTTCCATCCTCACGATGCCGCTAACATTACAGCGAGGGGCCGAAACCGGTGGTGACTCCCCGCCCTGACCGCCTGGTGAACCGACTGAAGAGCATCACTCTTGATGACGCCAGCGCTCCTCGCCTGGTCATTGTGAGACAGCCCCGTGGTCCTGACAATTCAAAGGTACAACCAGGCCAAAGTAGCCACGCTTCATCGAGCTGATGTGTAATTTCACTGTCTAATGAAGTTAATGAAGGAGTCAAATCCAGTTTTAGATTTTCCTTCCTTCCTTCAGGTTGTAAAGAGTTTTGCGTGGTGAGCAGCAGCATTAACAGTCTGTCCTCTCCTGTGCAGGGCTTCAGTGTGGAGCGCAAGAATCGTCAGCCTGGTGTTATCGACTGAGCAATACCGAGCCCGCCCCATTCAGTGTTGGCGGGATGCTGTCCCTAAGGGCAACAGCAGGAGATAAGGGAATTTGATTTGACACATGCTTGTACACACAAACTCATACACAAAACATACGCACACATACAGTAATCGGCATGTGTAATCTTTGTCCCCCATCGATACCTGCAAGGGAACGTTTCTCATTCCACGGTTCCCTGCCTCTCTCTTGTATGATGTACTTGAGTCCACACTGCAGTGTACATGGGATCTCTGAGTGTGTGCGTGTGTGATGTATCCTAGAAGTGATTATAGTGTGTAACGGAGGTAAATCAGAGTGACGACTGTGTGGCTGTCTGCGTCCCTATCTTTTTGAATCTGCTTTGTCTGGAATTCTGCACCTGTAATCTGTCCAGTAGTTTGCCTGGGTGAATGAGCGTGACTGTCGGCATGTCTTTGAGCTTCTGCTCCACTTTTGTTCCTCATATATTTGCTCCTTTACCCATGGGGACTTGAAATGGCTTCATTCTCGAGTTTCCACTACTGTATGCTTTCCTACAAAACGCATAAAGCAAAGCAATGTTCCCTCCATAAGGAGGATCGTATTTCTCATATGTGCGGGCTTAAACTGAGGATTCTTCTCTGCTCGGTTTTTTTGAGCAGTTTTTAAAACGCTTTACTGAAGAGCTGAAGTGAAAGCATGGTGTGTGTGTGTGATGTATGTGAAAGTCAAAGTAGTTAATCTAATGGGATTTACTTTTACCAATCTGGAGCCTTTAGATACCTTTTCGGTATTCACATGCTCCACTTAAGCAATTTTTCCCAGGTGCAGAATTCCTTGTGGCATCTTATATCTGCAGTTCTTTTATACTATGTTTTTTTTTTTTTCTTGCACATATTTTTGCTTTTTTCCATTGAAACTCAATCTGCTAATATTGAATTAAGTAAGAATAAGGTGCCTAAAAACTACAAGCAAATGAAAATTTAAAAAAAAACAAACAAACAAAAAAACAAAAATTAGATGTATCCTCTGTTCCCAGCCAACCGCCAAAATATTAAGAACAATCTTAGGGTGGCTGTCTTTTCTAGTAGAAATAATACTGATATGCATCCCAAACCTGTGGGTTGAACTATACTGTATGTAATGTGTGCTTTTTTTTTTCTTAGTGAAAGTTCAAACTTCAGATAAAAACAAATTTAACTTAAAAAATGGAGAAAGGTAATGTATTAGAAATTCAGTAAAAAAAAAAAAGCATTAAAAATCAGGATATTGGTTATTGTTTTCTGGAGACACGGTGGGTGAGCTGTTGTGCCTCTGCACATTGAGTTACAGTCAAAGTTAATTTCAACTTTAGAGATTACTGGGTTCCAGTTCAACCACGCTCAGAGGTTCTCATGTACTTTTGTTAATGGTCTTGAATGAAACAATTGAATTAAAGTTTTATGAAACTTATGAGCTGGCTTTTACTTGTCTTTTATTTCAGCTGCTCTGAAACTACATGGAAACTACATTGCAGTCTTTGTAATTAGAACATGAACCAAGTATGGTTAAAAAAAAAAAAAAAAAAGACAAAGGTACATGTGCACAGTTGAAACTGAAGAGAACAACAGTGAGGAACATCAACAACACAGAACAGTAAATTGCATCTTAAGTGTTGCTTTAGAGAACAGCACAGTTTGATTGTGCTTACGGGTCATCTCCTGTAATCGAGGGCAGAATCTCTGAAATGCACAAGCAAAAACTGTCAAAGTGAAATTTCAAATATATTTAATTTCTCTCCCCCATAAGGCTGCAACATGTACAACACTGTATTCAATAATTTACTTCAACACAAGGTTGTGTGGGTCCAACACAGTTGCAAGGAATCCAACCTGCAGAATTATGATATTTAAATATAAAATGTAATGTTTAAATTTGTTGAAATTAGATTAAGTTGAAATTAAAGCATTTAGTGTCATTGAGGCAGTTCCTGTGTTAGATTTCTACTTCAGCTGCCGCAGCTCCCTGGCTGAGGACCAGTGTTTCATTTCAGACACGGAGCTTGTTTAATCACCAGGGGGCTCCCTGAAGGGAACGAGCCATGGAAAAACTGGGTTAATGTGGAGATGAATGCACCACAGTGTTTGAGGATTTCCATCACAGCTACATACATAATACATATAGGAAGTCTTGGGTACAAACACTCAATATGAGATAAAACAAGTGGAGTACAATGGATTATGTTTATTTTACTGTTAGTATTTGAGACTGCTAATTTGATTCTAAACCTTAGTACTGCCCAGATATATAGTAAGTTCAGAGCGGTGAATCACCTTCTTTCTTTCTGTCTGTAATTGAGAGCTCTGGGCTTCAGACCAGCGTGTCCACCACTCCCTGAGTTCTTTGGGACCCGTGGGCCTCCGCTCTTTAATGTGGTTGGCAGAGACTACCTCATGCGGAGAGCTGAAGTCTTTTCCAGTTGGGGGTTTCCTCTTAACATTTACATCCCCATCTGGATTGGAAGGTTGCTGATCCGCGTCCTTAGCTGAAAACTCAGCGGTGGCACTTGCGTCAACCTTTGAACTTACCTCTGAATTCTCTTCAGCTACGGTTTGAGAGGCAAAGAAATCGAGCCCCTGTAATTTGCACTTGTACTCCTCCAGTTTGGCCTTGCACTCGACAGCCTTCGCCCTCATCTCCAGGAACTGACATTGCAACTCTTTCTCATAACCTTCCTCTGCTTTTAACTCATTTTCCCAAAACTTGATCTGCTCCACCTCCTCTTCCACCGTTCTCTGCTGGGCTTCCTCCTCAGCTCTTTTGGCCCTCTGTCTTTCCTCAAGATCGAAAATCTGTTTGTCAATTCGTGCTATCTGGACCTGTAAATCCTGCAGACAACTGAGCTGACATATTACTGTTTCTCTGAGACTGTTCTTCTCATCTTCGGTTGTAACACAGCTTGACCTGTACAGGTCGCCAGATTTCATGTCTTGTCTTTTCGTGTAGTGTTTGCTCTCTTTAACCCTTGTCTGACTTCCCATGCAACAGGATGTTTGATGGTCCAGGTCTGACTTTAAACTTTTGTGACCTCTGACTTTGCTTCTGCTACTCCGACCTGAGTTATCTTTGTCGACAGTGAGAGAAACATCCATGGAGGTATGGTTCCTTTTATCAGTCCTCTTACTGCTTTCCTTATGACAAGCAGTATTGTAGACTCTGCCTTTCCCCAGATTCTCCAGCCATTCCCAGGCCTCTTCCATGAGCGTGAGAGACTTTCTTTTAGGCCTTTTCACGTCCTCTTTTTGCTGCTCAGCTTCATGCCTTAAACAAGGTGGCAGGCTTTGGCGATGCAAGCTTAACGACCCGCTGTCCCGCCGCATCCTTGCCCCTGCATCTTTCCTTCTCATCGGTGGACAAGGTTGGTATCTGCCGACATTTGTTCTGCACATTTCATCCCAGACAGCGGGTCCATTGTGGAGCAGGGTGAGCTGGACCTCCCTGGCCTGCTCGCCGTACTTCTCAAGAGTCTCCAGCAGGCGTTCACTGGGTGTCATGCACCTCTCAAAGTCTTTGAACTTCTCTCTTAATATGTAGCGTCCGGGCTGACCTGAAGAGAAAGATGACAGCGTGTGGTCATCTGCTGGGTCAGCACATCAGAACATAGCAGAACATGTATCACCTTGTAGAACCTCAAACATACTTACCCAGGGCTTGAGCCAACGCTATGACCACCTCTTGGCATGACGTTTCCTCGGTAACCCCACAGACCACGCGTGGGATACCGTCCACAAACACCTTCACTTCCATGTACGCAGTCTGGGATTTTAAAAAGATTCTGGAAACGTGTTGTGGCAGGGGCTCTTGCCGGCTCTGTTAGGGGAAGTGGTGGAGACAGCTAAATGACCCTCATTATCATTCGCTGTAATCTGTCTGCCCGTCATGTGCTGGTCAAGCTTGAGGGCAGTGTATATAACTGTCGACAGTTAAAAGTAATTATTAACAGAAAACAAACTTTTAAGAGCATCTTTTGTGAAAGAATATGTCCAATATTACATTGCAGGGACCTACCTTCTTGTCCTGTGTGCAGTGCAGATGCTCGGACCTGTCTGTGCAGGGGGGGTCTGGTTGGGGAGGAAAACTACAGCAATTAAGACCAATTAGAATTCCTGAAGGCATTTATCACTGGAGGACAGTTTATGATCACACCCATCTTGCATAGTTTCCATTCGACATGAATAAAAACACAGCAAAACAGATTTTGTTTTGATTTCTATGAAATTGTATGACGAAAACCAAATGCACTTGCACTTCCCTAATAGGCCCTTTTCTCAGAAGACATTTAGACCAATCACAGTAAGAATGCATTGTCGCAAAAGTAATCTAAAAAAAAAAAGTTTTTAGCTTTTTATTGTTTTAACCAGGCTTCAGTAACTGTCAGCACTGAGGTGTGAGTCCTCTGTATTTTTGTATTTAATCAGCTCAAAGCAATTTTTAAAAAAGTGTCCCATCAACAGCCAACCTCTCCTGAGCAGTGGCTGACAGAGGAATATACAGGATAAGAGTAAACTGTGTGACATATTTTGAAGGCGTGTGAAGTGTTGTTGTCATGTTGTTTATCTGCTGTTAAAAGCAGTGTCCTCTATGATCCCTCACCTACACCCACTGCCACCTTTTGTACCACTCAACAAGCTTGTTTTCATAAACTGTGTGAGATTTAACAGTTTGAGACAACACAGATCTTCTGTTTCTTTCTGACAGGCAGAGTAAAATGGAAATGAAACTTGTGGCTGAAAACAAACAGGCCCTGTATACGTGCGTGATGCTGTTTTTAGATCTGTTTGTTCCTGCTTATCGTTCGAACAGGAAGTGTGATAACAGTCCACATACAACATGTAAACGTGCTGAACTCAAGCTAATGCCTCATTCCTCAGTGGGTCTGTGCTGTGGAATGTTCTGAGTTTCCACTCATCTCAATCAGGGCTGTTTCATATTATTGGCATAAATGAAAAATTACTTATTTGGGAGATTTATCTTTTTTTAACAGTGTGCCAGGTATGGCTTTTCACTCATGCATCATAACTAAAGTATTTTGATATACGCTATCAAATTTCATCAACACGTGAGGACATGCAGATGATATTATGTTGCTACTATAACGCTGCAGTGAGCTCTGTTTAGGTCACAAGTCTCAATGTGGCTGCTGGATCAGAGCCGCATTGATTTCTTCCTCACATGCACTTGGAGCATCTGTACTCACCACTCGATGTGACACTTGTAATAATCAATACAAAAGAAAACATTGTTATATGACACCAACTTGAACTCTCGATACATTGTAAATGCCTTCATTTGGCAGTTTAATGGTTGCACCCAGCTTAATCTAATGCACTCTCATACTCTTTGTGGTGCTGTTGAACAATACATTACTACATTATACTGAGAGGTGTTTCTGTTGTTTAGTATGCCCTTGATATAAATGGTGGGACAAAATAATAAGAACGTGACTTATGAATTATTTCACATTATGCTTAGCGGGATTTGTTTCATTCTATAGTTCACACCTTTGATGTGAACTTGACTCATAGTTTTGCTGTTTCTCCTACGTTGTCACTACGTTTGAAACTGATTAGAAAACTGAAAACCACAGGAAAGGTCTGTATGGCCGAACACTACCCCATCAACTCCCAGACTAGAAGCAGGACTGGGGGAGCACCTGTTGTAATTTGGTACTGTCTGACAGTCCGGGTGATGATGATAGGGGTAATATGAGGAGGGGAAACTTGGACTCCCTGCTCCTTCGTGCTCATGTAAGCCACACGTCCAGCTGGTGACAATCTCCCAAGTTCACAGCAAGGAACAGCCAGATATCTTTAGACCGCAAAAACAAAACTCTTAAGAAAACTTTCACCGATGTTCGCCTGTGCAAAGTTTGTCCCTGGACGATGGCACAAAGCTGAGCTGTAGCATTAAAAATGAACACACATAGAGGAAGTGTTCAATCTGAAACTTTTACTTAGCAGTGTCAGACAGACATAATCATAGAAGTTTGTTTTTTTTTGGGAGCATGCTGTCCAGACTATAGTTATAATTACCAGGACACCATGTGCTATAGAAAAAAATATCTGGCTAGAAAAAAATTTAATATCTGGAAACATTCCTTCTGAAATTCATCATCTGCAGAGGTCTGTGATTTCCTAAATGTCCTAAATGTGACACAATCTTTTCAGAAGTTTAAAAATCCTGTCAGGTATTTTAATTTGTAATGGTTAACTGACTGACTGCCCATTACTAACTTGATCTCTTTAACTAGTTGCCCCCTAAGAGGAACGTTGACATTTAAGATCACATTCCCTAAAAATAGATGCCTTGTTAAATGACCTCAAGCTGCACAGCGTCTTAGGATGAACGGAGAAGCATAAGTTTGCTACATGAGTGAATGGCAAAATGTGGGCCATGACAACAGGGATTTTTCCTGCCTACCAACCAAAAGAAGCCACTACTTAAAGGGTGACTTCATCTAAAATCATAAAGCCATTCCTTTTGCTACTTACCTCATGTGATCTCTGACTACTCAGGTAGTTTTATTTCATTCATACTATAGCCAAACTGATATGTATATTTGAGAGTTCTGATAATGATACACCACCCACAGTTTTAGCAGTTGAAAAATATACCTACCAGTTCTCTCTGGTGGCCAAATGGAGAAATGACTTCTAGTTGTTTTGTAATTTGTCCTTACTTATCAGTCAACATATGTGCTGAAAAGAATACACCTGCAAGACACTAATATCAGCTGATGCTTTGGCCTGACAAATTTGTCAGCCTAGCTCTTGATGCAAGGGTATAAGTGAGAAAATTGTTGTCGAACATCTCAGGAAAGTGCAAGTACGTCAAAACCTCAGTCATCGTGCAATGTGATTCATCCAGCTGTGACCATAACAAGATGGTAAGTCAATGACAACTTATTTGTGAGGACGTCATGTGGCTACAGGTCCACCACTTTGTTGCAGATAAGTGTGTCTCAATAAGAATCGGATGGATTCTCATGAAATTGGGCATTGTTTCACAGATGATGATTCCTAGTGATCCCCTGACCTTTTTGTCCAACACCATCATGATGTGGACATTTATGTCTGAGAACTACTGGATACCATGGAATTTGGAACAGACGTTCAGGCCCCTGACTTTTGCCTCTGGTGTCATCATGACGTCAGCTCTTTAATTTGTCCAGTACTCTGCACCAAGTACCTCCATAAGTAATGACATTCCCATCAGCATCAATTGTATTGCATTTATTAGCATACGCTAAAACGCTTAACTAACGTGATTATCAAAGTAAACATTACAGTTTCTAAATATCAAAATATTTCTTATTTTCTTGAGACTTTCACTCTGCAGCAACAATAACCTGTTTTTATCAACTGCATTTGCTTTGCATAAAAAAGTGTCCTGTGAATCTCCTCACGATTAAAGAGCAACCATGCAAGCACCCACATACCATGTGCAGAGCAACTATCAGGTCATTATATAAGTCACTAACACACACATACCCGTCTCTTTGTCTACACGCTGTGCCTGCTAGTGAGTCCTGGGTGCACATAGACAACTTAAAATAGAGTTGGACACATATGAGTTCTCCGTTACGCCTAGGCATGTCCCCTGTGGACACAGCAGGTTCTGGTTACACGTGAGGCAGAGGAAGGTTAATATTGCCCAGACCAAGCACTGGGCTCCACACTTCCCCACTACAGTGGTCCAGTGGCTGACCATTCACCAGTCCTCAGGGAGCGTGTTACTGGAAGATCGTCATCATGCCTAAAGTTTTAGTGCCAGGTGAGTATGGGCAGAATGACTCTGGGGCTTGAACGTGCACTCTCACCTGGAGAGAGGATTTGGATTAGCATTTTCAAAGAGTTACTGACACATGATTAAAGCTCAACTGAAGAAAGCCTTCACCAGTGGTGCACTCATATCACTTTGGTTATGCTATTCTGTGGAATATCTTCGCCAACAAGTGAAAAGTTGGAAAAGAAAACTTTATCTTTCTGTCAAAATGCCACCCTCGTGTCTATTTGTTGAGATGTTTGGAAAGAATGGAAGTGAGAAAACTTTGCAAAAACCCTTTGAATGTGTATTTTAGGGGTAATACCCCTTTGTGTGCTGACAATGTTCAGATAATAAATTCCCATCTATTTGCCAGGGCCACTTTGTCTCTCTCAAGAATGGCACTGACAGCTGTAATGACAGGTTTACTGGGGTTAAAATCCATATAGTTCCAATCTGAAGTGCATACTGGCCAATATCAAATAATCACAAGGAGTTTTCTTTCCACAATTGGACATTCTTTTAAATAAAGATACTGTTTACCTTCTTATTTCCTTTGCGATTTTGGCTTGTACCAAATTGCTGAGCGACTGAATTTTCATACATTAGGTCAAGCATTCCAACATTTACATGCCTTTCCTGAACTCAACTGCGTGGATTCAAATCCATGTCGTAAAACACTAGGGCTGTATATTAGCTTCACTGGGTGAAAATGTCAGCATTTGATAGAGGTGATTTGTCTCCAGATTCTCCCAGGTGAAGTGTGACATGAGGTCAGATTATGCAGTGAGTTTTCATCACATGTAAAAAAGTGCCATCACCACTGCTATTCTAAGTGCTTTTGTAATGGTTGCTAATTATAGGCTTACCTCCACCAGGCACGAGGCAACTCACATTATGCTGTTGAGTTTTGAGTGTTAGGGTGAAAATTAGAAATGCAATAGTTAAACCAGCTGCTGTCTGAAGAGCTTGATTTCACAACTAGTAGGGTTATGTTGTAATGATTTAACAGGTGTTGGTGGAGACTGTGTTCAGGCTGTTTACATTTGCTGCCATCTTCTGATGTGACTGCAGAGATTTCACACCAGGGTTGTCATGCAGTCCGTGCAGACAGGCAAAGAGCAGGTGTTGAGAGCTGAAAAACAACTTTGTCAATGACATTCCCATTAGGCAGCGTATGTAGCCATTTCTTTTGCTGTGTCGCTCACTTGCTTCTGTGTTATTGCTGCTTGGAGACATAACCCCACTTGTTTTGTTTCCCTCTAACCTGGACTGTCCCACACTGACTGGGACTTTTTGCTAACTCAACAGAGGGAGGAAGTAAGTATGGAGCTGGAAAATATTGTTTAAGGACTTTGAGAGACAATGTGAAGCATTACAAATGCATGGTGTACTGATGTGAGACAGTCACATCACCAAGTATTCAAAGAGAATGCAACCCAATAACTTGGATCTTGGTAAATTTATTCTATTCCATATAAAACAGAAATGAAATACAGTGGAAACGGACACAATTTATTAATCTATTGTTCACATTCAATATCAGTTCTGAGTTTTGTTTTACTGTATATGTAACAGATGCTTCACAAAAATAGCATCACCAATCAAAACTGAACTGAAAGTGAACATTTACATTAATAAATGACTTTTGCCAGTTAGCTCACTGACTCTCCCACCGTAGGGATGCTTATAAATTAGTAGCACACAAAAAATACTTAATTGATGCAAGGTTGAGCACAGATTGCTTATTTCTGAATGCCAGGGAGATATTTCATGCATGGAGATGTTAAAATTGTTACAGGTGCAGTAATGGGATCACATCACCACAGCATCCTCCATATTTGTTTTAAAACTTGATGAACAGAGGCCAGAAAATCATCTCTGCATGGGTCATGGCGATGCTGTTACCAAGACTTGCGCAGCTGTTGTGTCCAACTTTATTTAAAATGCAACTGTAAATTCAATTTTACAGTCATGTGTTCTCTCCATTATCCATCCTCATATTGGATGTTACCTTAATACCACTTATCCATTTACATTCATCCATTTTGACCCAGTGTGACATTTTCCTGCTTTTATCCTAAACATATACTATTGCATGTCTTTCTAATGTTCCATATTGTAAATCCTGATGAATAATTTAGTACAAATACACTGTCCTTCATGTATTTGCACTTCATACTCCATGTATTGCATATTCTATAGATCACTGTAAAGGGATGGTCATCTTCATAACACCTTGAATATAACATGTTTTAACCCATGCTTTTCTAACACTCTCTTTTTTCGGTGTCATTCCGGGCGATGCTACTCTTTTGCTGGGCATAATCAGGTCCACAGAGTAAGTATGGAGGGTGAGAAATGGAAAACAAAAAAACTTCAGTCATGTGATATGTGCCATAATGGGGTTGTTTGTTGTCTTAGATTAGAAAGTCTTTGTTCCTGGCTAGTAGATGCATGCAAAAAGTAGAGTTTAATTAGAGGGGTAGTTGTCTGTAGCAGGCATCCAATAATGCCACTTGTGTACTTCAACATATTGTCATTGCATTTCTTAGGAAACTTGAACGCCTGAACTGTTCACAACTCTTTTGGACTTTGACCCTCTTTTCTTGTCATTTTTTGGCATACTGATGAATTCTGATCAAAGCTGCCTCATTTACATCCACAAAGAGATACTAACATCCTGAGTGATCGAATGCAAATGATAATAAAGTCCTAAATAAACAATAACCAATGATAAGAAAACTGGGTCTGGAGTTATGCTGTACATACTGTACATTCAGAAAGGCTTCACCATCTTGTATGCATAGGAGTCGAGCGCTCGATCACCCGTAGCTCTTCTATATGCATGGGACATTGTGTTCACAGCCCATATTGGAGGTCAGATTTGGAGACCTGTGTTGGCTGAGTCAGTCTTTGATCATGCATATAATGCATGTGCTGGAGTCTGTACACAACGGTTTTGGTAAGGTGCACGCTTTGTATGTCATAGATATAGGAAGTCAGGTCCAGAATTCATTCATCATCATCATCATCATCATCAATTTACGTCACTTAGCAGCTACATGCAGTGCAGAATAGCTGTTCTGTTCTTCTCAGTTCTGTTTGGCTTGCTTCATAGCCACTGGTTTAGGTTAGTGCTGCGTGATGCCACGGGAGCACAACACATTGCTATCATTACCACAACATGCCTTTGCAATGTCTGACAGAGACCGATGACAAGATGCGGGCCTTTGCGGAGGAGGTCTTTGCGTCTGAGACCAAAGAGGAGGGCATCCGCGATGAAATCTCCATGTTTGATGTGGCTGAGGACTGTCCCATCCTCCACCATGAGATGGCCCACCATCTGCACACTGAGGATAATGTGGAGAAACGGTAATTTAATATCAGCTGGTGCTTGTGACACACATAAAAATCATGTCATATGTGATGAAAAAACAAGACAATTCCCCCATTAGGACTGGTATGTTCCATGTAAGAACACTGCAAAAATGTCTATATATAATATACCAGGTATTAATTATTGAGAGAAATTAAGTTGGTCTTCACAAAAAAAAAACCAAAAACTGACCAGTTAACCTCCCCTCTTATTATCCACAGCAAGAGGCTCCAGCGTTCCTGCACCATAGCTGTGCCCAAAGGAGCTGCACAGGCAACTGCTGCCCCTGTAGTGTCAGTGGAGGTGGACACACCCACCTACCTGGAAGTGCCTGACTTCCAGAGAGTGGCCATCATTGGAGACTATGCCTCCGGGGTACTGTTTATTGTCCTTCCATGCAACTGAAATTTATTGTGGTATTGGGATGCAATATCACAAAATTTGTAATTTCAGATAATGTCACTATAAATCTGTGTTCACTCAACTAAGCTTGTATGTTTTTTAAAAAAATCATTAGTTACAACATAAAACTCACTGATCTAATTTTTTAATGATTTTTTTTGTGGATTCATCAGGGCTACCTTCCTACCTTCCTTTTTCATAATGCAACTTTTCTACAACTTAAAAAAGGAAGGCTTTCAGGGCAATATAAGTCTTAATTTGATTAGTTTAGTGAACACTTAGGAGTTTGATTTGATTAGTTTGACATTTTGGAAAGTATGCTCGTTTGCTTTCTTGCAGAAGTTTAATGACTGATACCAATCTCTGTCTCAGTGTAAGGATACAACAACCAGCTCCCAGTTAGCTTAATTTAGCATTAAGATTAGAAAGAAGGGGAATTAAGTCAGGTGGCCCTGTCTGGAGTGAACAGATATGAGAGTGATATCAGTCATTTAACCCTGGGCAACATTGTTTTCCAAAATGACAACCTATTCATTTAATCAAATGAGATGAATTGTAAAATATTAGTTGGTATGATTTCCCACACTGTAGTAGCAGCATTACGTTTCTTCTCCTGCATTACTGCATGTCACATAAAGTTCCTAAACTAGACCTGGGTCAAGTTGACATTGATCATTGACATTGGTCAGAGGTTTTGACTTTGAATTTCACTGACTATGTGTGTCTGTGGGTCAGTGGCCTCTCAGCCTCACCCCTGCTAACAGAGGCCCATGAATGGAGCTCATCTGAGAGCAGGCCGGGGCTTGGGTTTCAACGCTGTGGCTCTGACATTTACAAAGACAGAAGCACTTTGGAGGCACTGACTCTCATTTCTGCTTTAGCTTACTTAAAACCTAAAGTTTGTGAAGATCCATTTCAGAAGTACTATGTCATAACACATTGCATAACATCACTGTGAGCGAAAGGCTGCTCATTTAAAGCAAGATGGCTGAAAAAAACAGGAAAACAGTTGAGAAACTGACACCACAAATGTACCCTGATTATTTTCTTATCCTTTTTACACAATTACTTTCATGATTATATTAGAAAGACAGTTCAAACCACTAAAATAATAAAGTTTTTAAGACTACAGCCTTAACAGCTTCCATTAAACAAATCCAAATGCAGTCCGTAAGCTATTTTAGCTCAAATTTCACTTTATTGTTATTATTTAATGTTGGAACTCTCAAGATCTGTGACATTTATCTGCTTTACAGGTGACTATGGATGACTTTGAGCTGTCCTGTAAGGGTCTGTACCGTGCCCTAACCATCAGGGAGAAGTACATGAGGCTGGCCTTTCAGCGCTACCCACGGACGGCCTCCCAGTACCTACGTGACATTGAGGGAGAGTCCTTCAAAGTCGATGATCAGGTGCAGCCAGGTGAGGAGAGCCGACTCAGTGGTGTACATAAATGAGCTTACTTATATATTATGTATGTTATATTTACCGTATATCTAATATACATCCCCAGTCTTCACATCACCTCCAAAGGATGGGGAAGACCCCTTCGATATGAAGGACCTGCCAAAGAACCTGGGCTATGTTGCTCGCATGAAGGACGGACTCATCTATGTGTACAACGATGCTGCAGCTGCTGACAAACATCAGCCCAAAGACCTGCCCTGCCCTGACTACAACACCTTCATCGATGATATGAACTTCCTCATCGCTCTTATTGCACAGGGCCCGACGTGAGTCTTTTAAAAGACTTATTTGCTCTGTTTTTCCTATGTTCTTGTGCTTGTTTTCCCTTCTTTAAAAAAAGGTCATCACCACTTTCAACTGACTTTATGTTCCAGTTGGGAGCTTTCTTTTAGATGACCCCCATGGCCCACTGAGTGTTAGTTACAGTTTCATCTGTGCTCAGTGTGTGGTCCTGGGGATCCACACAAGGGCCCTTGAGAGATCCACAGCTAAATAACATACAATGTTTTCCTAATTTCTTAAAGTAGCGGTAACATAGACACAAACGAAAATATCATAGCACCACTGCTGACAGCTGCAAATAACCACACAGTGCAGCTCATGTGTAAACATGCTCATTTGTTTTGCAGTAAGACCTACACTCACCGCCGTCTCAAGTTCCTCATGTCAAAGTTCAACGTGCATGAGATGCTGAATGAGATGGAGGAGATGAAGGAGCTGAAGATGAATCCCCACAGGGACTTCTACAACTGTAGGAAGGTAGCCAGGAATTACATACGCTAAATCAACTTTATGCATTTACAGTATGTCTTGCCATTTCCACATGGAGGGACTTTACAAGAACACATGTACGGGTGCAGTTCCCACAAAGATGAGGTTTCAAATGAAGGAGAACCTGTAAATGAAGTAATGTTTGTGTAATCTTGGTGTAATCTTTGCACTCTTACTGCACTGACGGGTTTTAAATTCCTTAGACAGATTTTTAATGAACAGTATAATGACAAGTTTAGGTCATTTTTAAACATTCAGTCAAACAATTATAATAACAATAAGTCTATGCATTTAAAAAAACCTCCTTTGAGTGCACTGAATATCAATATTTTACGTATTTGAATTTTGTCATAATGGTTTTAGATGTATAAAAATCTACATAAATGAGCAGAGATTCTGAGCACTTGGACTTTAGACATTTCCCCCAGGTTTGTGTTGTTTTCCTCGCTTCCAGCAGTCATGTACCTTGTGTGTGTCCTTACCCCCCTCTTGTGACCAAGCGGAGTTATTACATCACATAAACCCAAAAACCTCAGCAACCCACTCAACCAACTGATCTCCTTGCCATTCCAGGTTGACACCCACATCCATGCTGCCGCCTGCATGAACCAGAAGCACCTGCTGCGCTTCATCAAGAAGTCTTATCGTGTGGACGCTGACCGCGTCGTGCACAATCTTAAAGGCCGCGAGGTCACCATGAAGCAGCTCTTTGAGTCGCTCAACCTGCACCCCTATGACCTCACAGTGGACTCACTGGATGTGCACGCTGTACGTTACTGCATGGAAGCAGATCAGTGGCCTCAATACATTTGAACTGTGTATATATACCTACAGGTAGCGTTACCATGAAATTTGAAACATGTTAAAATTATAAGATTGTCTGCATACTGGTGGGTGAAACAATAAATATATTGCATCCAAAATGTCCAGTTGCAGACTGTACCACAAACCAATCATTTTAACACTGTGTATATTCCCATCTATGTTGATGACATAAAAATTCCTTCCTTTTGGTCAAGCAAAATTTAAAATCATTAATAATTTCCACATTTGCTTTTAGAGCATATCGATCCTGATGTTCCATCCTTTCAGTCAGTCTCTAAATCTCCTCTCTTGTGTCTTTATTGTTTCTCTGAAGGGCAGACAAACCTTCCAGCGTTTTGATAAGTTCAATGCTAAGTACAACCCTGTGGGAGCCAGCGAGCTGCGTGACCTGTACCTGAAGACTGAGAACCACATCAATGGAGAGTACTTTGCCACCATTATCAAGGTGAGGGTTTTGTGTACTGAGATTATGTAGCCAAAAAGCATTTCAAAAATTGTTTAGAGAAAAGGTTTTGGTGATGAAATGATGGTGATTGTACCAGCTGAAGATCAATATTACTGTCACGACATCAAGTTCATAGACACACATATAGTATGACAATACATTCAACAAGGTGTATGACTTCACATTCATGAAAAGTTGTTTTTTTTCTTACATGTGCCTCTTTACTTACCTTCTACTGATTGGACAAATAGATGCTGTAGTATGACTTCATGTGATCTGAGTATGATTTGACTTCTGTGTAAACCAGGAAGTAGCCAGTGACCTGGAGGATGCTAAATACCAGTATGCTGAGCCTCGCCTGTCCATCTATGGCTGTAACCCCATAGAGTGGACTAAGCTCTCCAGCTGGTTCGTCAAGCACAGAGTCTTCTCCCCCAACCTCAAATGGATGATTCAAGTACCCAGGATCTAGTATGTTTTCAGTTTCTACTCTTTCCTCCATGTAATCGGAGCAGACTATGAGACAGACAGATAACTCTTTATCCTGTTGTGGATAATTTATAGCATCTCATTTACCTACAGTATATGATATCCAGAATGCCCAACCAAAAGTCTGCTTTTTGAGTGTCCCCTGTCAGCTTGGGGGAAAAAAGCCACAGAAGGTTTGATGCCAGCTTTGTTTTGTCCCTCTTTTATCTCAGTGATATCTTCAGAGGCAGGAACTTTGTGCCCCACTTCGGCAAGATGCTGGAGAACATTTTCCTTCCTGTGTTCCAGGCCACCATCGACCCACAGTCCAACCCAGAGCTCAGCATCTTCCTAAAGCATGTGAGTCAGAAACTGTTGCAATATCTTATCTTGCTCAAATTTTCCAGCCATGAATTAAGGTTCTTGTTGATGGAAAGATAACAAAACATCAATGTAAAAGCGGATAACTGACATGATCAGACACACGAATATTCACTTAGGCTGAAATGTCACCTGAGCGCCTGTATCATTGACAGTTTGCCTCCTGGTGTGTAGGTGACAGGTTTCGACAGTGTGGACGATGAGTCCAAGCACAGTGGCCACATGTTCTCCACTAAGAGTCCCAAACCAGAGGAGTGGGACATTGTTAAGAACCCCTCCTACACCTACTACATTTATTACATGTATGCCAACATTGCAGTGCTCAACCAGCTCCGCAGGTGAGTAACTTTGTTTCCTTACACACCATTTTTCTTAATGTCTTGTCTTGTTTGTTGTTTTCTCTGAGTTTCCTGACATTTTGTGTCCATACCAAGGAAACTTTCCCTGTTGCTCTTTTCATCTTCTCCCATGTAAATACTCGCTGTGGGTGCAGATGTGACGATTGTAACACAGTAGGCTCCTCTAATATGTCTCCTTTCTGTAGCCTAACAATTATTTACCTTCTGCTCTCCAGACAGAGGGGGATGAACACATTCATGTTCAGGCCTCACTGCGGTGAGGCCGGTGCCATCACCCATCTGCTGGCTTCCTTCATGACTGCTGACAACATCTCTCACGGCCTCAACCTCAAGAAGGTCAGTCTAAACTGAATGGCAGCTTGGAAGCAGAGTTTAATTTACTGTAAATTAACACTTAAATTCATCAGTAAACGTGAACGCTTTAAACTCATTTACACGTGATCAAGCACCAGTTTGAGCTGTCAAACTTTAACTTAGGTTTCCTTTGTCCTAAAATGTAATATGACCATACTAAGAGAGAATGAATGTGTTATTTCTTTTTTTCAAAAGTTACACTGTGTTTCTTTGAAAAAAAATGGAGAGATGGTACTGTGGAAGATGAGTCAAACTGCCAGGTTTTGACAAATACTGTCATAAGTTGACAGTGTTGTTGTCATAAGTTGAACCTGAGCTTGTAAACTAATTATGTCTATCAATCCACCACCAGAGCCCTGTGCTGCAGTACCTGTACTTCCTGACCCAGATCCCAATCGCCATGTCCCCTCTCAGCAACAACAGCCTGTTCCTGGAGTATGCCAAGAACCCCCTGCTGGAGTTCCACAAGAAAGGCCTGGTTGTGTCTCTGTCCACCGATGACCCCATGCAGTTCCATTACACCAAGGTCTGAGCACCTGCAGAGAAGGCCTTTGATGAAAATGTAGACAATGGTGTATACTGTGCTGTGTATAATGGGCATTGTATTATGTATTGCTCATTCAAACAAAAATACAGTACAATAGACCTCAAATCAACATTTTTTATAAACACATGAACAGGCTTGTGTCATATATGCAGTGTGATTACATGTGGGGGAAAAGCAACTGTTAAACAGTGTTATTGATTGGCCTGTGTACATAGGAGCCGCTCATGGAAGAGTATGCCATCGCAGCCCAGGTCTTCAAGCTCAGCACCTGTGACATGTGTGAGATCTCCAGGAACAGCGTGCTGCAGAGTAGCATGTCTCATGAGGTAACACACCTGATGGAGAACTTAGATTTAAATGTGGTGATTTGTTGACTTTTTAACAGTTTTGATGAATAGCCCATGAGATTTTTCTTTCTTTTTTGTATTGGCGACATCCTTGGTGAAGAAAACAACTGCAGTGGTGTTTCTGCACATATTCATGTCAAATCCTGTGACGTACACAGACATTATCCTGCTTTTAATGGATTCTGTTTTTAAAATGATTTTTAATGATTAGACTGGTTTTAAGCAGAGATATTATACATTGCTTTCCATTCAGAGATTTATCCTCACATTAAAACATGCTGGGTGTTTTCTTCTCCAGGAAAAGCTCCACTGCCTGGGTAAGGATTACCTAAAGGAGGGTCCAGAGGGCAATGACATCCGCAAGACCAATGTGGCTCAGATCCGTATGGCCTATCGCTTTGAGACCCTGTGCTATGAGCTCAACCTCATCAAGGAGGGCCTGAAGTCTGAGTAAACGTGCTCAAATGCAACATAACACCCCATTAAAACTCATCCTTGTGGTGATGTAGAAAAGTTTCTGAATTTGTTTTTCACAGCAACACTTAAATAAGTGAATCTTAAAGAAAATAACTTTCTAACACACTGATGTTCTCTCCTTTGGAAGAAGCAACTTTTTGATGATAATCTGTCTCCACTCTACATCATTGGCACATGTTGTCTAAATGTCTTGTACATTACACTATGTGTAGTCCATATGGAGAAACATCATGTATAAAAATGAAAGGGAATAAAATGTGAAAAAACTCAATTCTATGTGAGGTATTTACCCCATTGATGCATCTCATAAATGAATCAGTATTACAACAAATAGGACACATCAGTGTTTGTTTGACAGCAGGATCTTGCCTGGTTGTGTTGATTTTGTGACTTGGCAGTGCAATGGCTGCCTTCAGACGTTGTTCCGTGTTCACTCTCGTACCCATCCCCTTGTTTCTTATACACTATGTACCAAAAGTGGGTTTCAGGTGGCCATTGCTACTTTTAAATGTCTTACTGTAAAAATAGCTATATCTGCAAAAGGATGAGGGGAATTTTGTTGCATGATGCATCACTTCTACCATAACTTACTGAAGGAGCCTCTTTCATGTCTGCATTTCCTATAAAGACACACCCCTCATATTATTGACTAAGAAGGCAAAGTCAACATTTACTGTATCTTAGCTGGACTAAGTTCACATTTAACTTTGTTCTGTGGATGAAGATCAAGTTTGAGATCTGTCAGAGCAAAAACTCAAGTCAAGTTAAGAGTAGTGGTCGCATTAGACTAATACGATCATTTTTAGCCTATATGGTGTTTCTGATATAACTAAACAAATTCTGAATATGCTGTCTGTCTGCTCCATCGTATGTGTTATTTGAGAGACTTCAAACGTACGTGGATAAATGGCATCTGCTGCAAAACATACACTTATTAGACTGTGACGTCCGTTTGAGGTAGGTGAAACAAAATTATTTTTGAAGCAACTTATTGTTGATGTGTTCTCACAAAAGTTTCTAAAACAGTTTCAGCGTTTCAAGTGTCAAACACTTTTCTACACCTACAACATCTGGCGACTTTATAAATCAAGTCAAATCCTAAATTAACTTGTGGAGTCGCGCTGGCGCTGCTTATGATACAGTGTCTGTATTTCCCACGACACCTGAAGACAACAGTATTTGTTCCTCGTTGACAGCTGCAGGAGTTGATATGATGACGTCTTCCCTCTTGAATCGGGAGGATTCAACCAGACTTTCTCACAGTCTCAGCTGCGTCAAGCTCGACAGGAACACCGAGATCAACCGGAAGTCAGGTGTATTTGCGTCGTATTGCGGATCGTTCTAAAAGTAGAAGTTCTAGAAGAAGAAATATGAAATATGAAAAAATAGTCTGCTACTTTTTAAAAAAATACTCCGTCAGCCACATTCAACTGTTGTGCACTTTTAACCAGCCATAGCCCAGATACCAATTCATTTAGAATTTGGAAGCCCCAGTCCTCTGTTGATTTTCATGCAACATATTGGAAATGAAACATTTTTTTTTACCTCACTGAGAGGTGTTATGACAATGACTGCCCTACTTCCGTGGTCATTTGCCGCTTCACGATATAATCATTTTGCACACTGACCAAGAATAAGCAGATGTATAATATACATCTGTAGTTTTTAATTAAGATGTTTTCGTATCATTTAACACGTGTCCATAAAATGAAAAATTATGAAGAAAAAAAATGAATTAAAAAAAACCTAGGGGTAAATATACAACCTTAATCGTGCATTTTAACTGTAAATGTTCAGAGAATTTGTGATTGTCACTTTAGGGTTATATTTTGGAAGTTCAAACCGGAAATCACATAGTTTTTTGGCTGACTTGATGCTAAATGTCCTGAGAAGGAGGGCAAGGAGTGTTCTGCTTTACTTCTCCCCAGTTTCGGCCGCTTTCTTTGTTGTTGTTTTTGTAGTTGTGTGTAATTATTAGAAGAGGCAGCACGTTTTATACCCTGTAAAGCTTATTTTCTTACAAACGTACCCTCACTGGCTGTATGGCTGAATTAAAGTTAGCCTGAACTTATTCAGACTGCTAACCTCTGCGGACCGAGGGATGCGAGCGAGTGGAGTCGCATTTTATCCCCTTTCATTTTATCGAGAGGAAAATGAGGAAAGACCGTGACTTTTTCTTATTATCTTAAACGACGAGGGGTAAGTCGCGAGAAATACTGCTCATTCAACTGTCCATGTGGTATTTTGCTCTAACTTTGTGTTTACACTTCACAACTTACCTAACGCTGACTTTCTCTTGTATCGTCAGCGCCAGTGAGGTAACTTAGTTCAAAGGTGTTTTATTTTATTACATACAGTAATGTAACGTTATCTAGTCGCTGGTCAAGATGCATTTTAAACGCAAAGCGGTTTCTTCGTCGGTGAAGACCCGTCAACACCAAACTCAGTTGAAAACATGGCTAGTTAAGAGTGTCTTCACTATCTACAAATATAGTGATATTGTAATATGAGTATCAAATCTTTTTCTATATCAACAGTTCGTGTTGTTTGATTCGGTAAACATCAAATGACCTAAACTGTGCCTTTTTTGACCAGTATAAACTTTCAGAGGAAATCAAAACATGATCCCTGCAGCTAACAGTTATCACTCTTCCAGTGTCCCCGTGCTGGCTGGATGTGAGCACGTAAACCAGTTAGCTCGGTTAGGAGATTTCTAATGAAGGCCGAATTACAGAGTAATCCTTAATGAATCACACGAGCCACTGGCGTTTCTGTAAATGTTATGTAATCGCTGACAAAAGGAAGAACACTGTAAATGTTTTGAATGGAGATTATCAGTATTTTTTCCTTCATTCAAAAGAGAGCGAGGGGCACATGGAGCTGGACCTGGGGCAAGTTTTCTCCCCCTCTCTCTCTCCTGCATCTATCCCAACTTTATTGCAGCATTAGCCCTAATTTAGCAGCTAATTTAACTCACGCAGTTAGCGCTGAGAGGATAACCGCTACATCGCAGCGATCAAGCAGTTGAGTTAATGAATAGCTACAGCTGCTACAGCTGAAATCATCCGGGAGGTATGTTCCAAAGATCTGCTCATGCCAAAAAAAGTCACATCTCCACCAGCAGCTAGAACAAGGACATTTATTTGCAGGTACGCTGCAAACCTTTTGACATATTAGCTGTCCTGCTCTGAGTTTATGGGAGAATTTGGAGCTGTTTTTTTTAGCACAGTGATATCCACAACCATCAGCAGCAAATGTCACAAAATGATGGAAGCTGCCATGTTACACAGCATGTCAGTCATTCAGCAGAGCTGTTAAAATTCATGCCAGGATGCACAGAGGCGGTACTGCTGGCTGGTAATGGATCCGTCATTGTAAGGCACTTAATCTTGGTGTGTCCTTTTATGCTGGCATTTGACAAACCTACATTTTTCTTTTATTATAGCTTTAACCGTCTCTGTTGATGGCAAACCCCAGTCGTACAGCACCTCACCTACAACGTGTTGTGTCACGCCGCTTCTTTGGACGCGTTTTGTGGTGGTTTTGAAGGTGCAATTAGGCTTAATTTAGCTGCCATGTGATGACGGGGTGCTCCAGCTTCACGGGACCCCTGTCTGGTTTATAGGGGGATGAGTCACTGAGTTTCACTTAAAAGAAATACAAGGATACCTTTCCCCAGAGCTGACTGCCAAATAAACATCAGTGGAGTTCATTTTGACTTGTCCTCTGGCTTTGTCACTCGATATCACAACACCTCAGAGTCTGCCTCACTGGCAATAAACAAATTTGACTTTAATTGTATGCCACAGGAGGGAGGGAGCTGCCAGTTTTATATGCGTTTGCAAATGTTGTAACTAGCTGGTTTATTATTGATTTCACTATATTACAGAGAGACTTTGTTCGATCACCATCTCAGGGTTTGAGCAGAGTTGATCTAAACATAGCTCAAATCAGTGGTTACAACTGGGTGCAAATCGCTGCGCACAATAATTATGGACAGTCTGCTGATCCCTCTTCCTGAAGTTCAGGAAACGCAACTCACGCCTTCCTGTACAACATACCGCACGCAGACAAGTAATGCAAGTGGGTCAGTTTGGGAGTCGCATTGTCATTGCGTGGTCTGGCAATGATCGAGCAGCATTCCAGGACACACATACATCTGATTTGGGTCAAACCAAACAAAGGCGCCACTTGCAAGACTCACTGACCGACTGTCTCTAGTTAAATTTATTCCCCGACCCCCCCCCCTTTCCCCCCTTATACAGCTCTGTAGGAATGCAGCTCATAGAGTTATTATGATCATGAGCTGTGCAGTGGAATTTTACCATGTCTCCCCTTCTCCAGATTCTTCTCAGCCTCTGTCCTAATGTGCAACGTGTCCAAATGGTTTGGTTCCAGCGAGCCAGGAGCTGCTGTACAAGAGTGTACAGTGACTACTTTGACGTCGACTCAGGGAATATGAGTCAGGGTAGATGCCACTGCAGACCTTCACTTCAAGTCTGTCAAGTCTGCTTGATAGCATTATATTAGATAGAGCAAGATTTCAGCTTTATACCACATGTATAGCACAGATGACTCAGTTAATCAGAGTCCTACATGTTTTTATCTTGCTTCTGATGAATAGCTCAACCATTTGTGGAGCTTTTATTGTTCTGCATAGATAGGTGTACTTACTATGTTGTCCCATATTTACCCCAGCTGTTACTGGTCGTTCAGTGTGCCTTGAGTTTCGTGTGTTTTCTTGCATCCAAGGCTCCTTCACATCGCTTAAAATGTGCATTCTTCCCTTCATTCTTCCTGCTAATCTGAAAGAACACTGAATTAGATTTAATGCTTTGCTGTATCATTGGGATTTTTCTATTTGGCCAGCTCTGTGGTTTAGGACAGCAGCCACAGAGAAAACAGAATTCCCCTGGGGACAGAGGAGGGTTTTGGGCGGCTCAAGACACTGACACAGAGCAGCAGAATGCTGCAGTAATGTTGTTCTTGCTGCTGTGTTTCCTTTTCTTACTGGATTTATTTTTGGAAAGCGACCTTGACAGGAGCCTGTCCTTCCTGACCATCTCTCTGTCCCTGCCTACACCATGTACACAATTTAAGATGTGTAATGTTCCAAAAGTTAACTAAGTCCTGCTGTGTTACTTCAGCATGCCTTTGATCATGCACTGTGCTGTCTGGACTTGTTTTTAAGTGCAGAGTGATTGACGAGTCATTTTTGTGTCTTTACTTCTTTTTAGGATGTTTAGGAAAGGAGACAAGGGGGAAATGACACTCTGCTAGCACAGGAAGACGTATAAAGGCAGTTACAGCCGCTCCTGATTTTGCTGGTTGCTGCTTTTTTGTATTCATTAATACCGGACTACGTGGATTTTTCTGTCCATCTTTACAAGGAAATCCCCGATGCATGCACCTATGGAGGGCTGAGGGTGAACTGACACTTGCCCCCCTCTCAACATGCTGGCTCTGAGGCTGGAGCAGGGCAGGCAAGGGGGTGGTGAAGTTGATCGCCTGCAGAAAGGGGCTGCCGTGGCCTGGCAGGGCCGGCCGTCGGGGAGGCCCCCTTCTCAAGAGCAGGGCGTTAGCATCAGGGAGAAGATCTCCCAGTGGGAAGGACGCAGTCAGCAGGGCAGTGGCCAGGATGCCGCAGTGAAAGCACATCCTCCAACTGTATCTCGAACACTCTCTGCGGATCTCCTGGGCAACGTATGTCCCAGCGACGGATCAAGAGAAAGGCTTCACACAAACGGCAACCTCTCGAAAGCTAAGTGCTTTGGCTTAGATTTTCGGGAATCCCAAGCACAAGCCGGACACGGTGTGGTTGTTAGGAAGTCAGAACCCCTGCAGAAATGTTCCACTGAATTTTCAACCACATCCCAAGGAAATAAACCACTTGAGGCTCAAATATTTGCACCTCCCAAAGTGGAGGCTAACACTGCTAACTCTGCAGGTCAACACACCTTCACCCCCAATGGCGACCAATCAGTGGATTGCATCTTGGATGTTGAAGTAGTCTCCAAACCTCTACCTCTATCGACTGATGACCAAGAAGACAACATGCCTGCTGGGAACTTCTACACTTCCCGGGGTTTCTGGCGTAAGCTTGAGGGAGACCGGCTGCTCTGGGAGAAAGGCAGGGAGTCTTCAGGTGAGGCTCCTCCCAAACCCCAGCGCACATTCCAGTATCGGGGAGCCAACAACAACAACTCGGGGCACACCCTGCGATGGGACAGAAGATCTCCTCATAACAGCCACTCTGGCGTGGGGAGTAGGAGGGTGGCCCACCCCCCTAGCTTCCCACCTCCTCCGTGCCCGGTCGCAAAGACCGATGGGCTTTCAAGGCATAAAAAGAACAGGTGAGTCAGTGCACGAACAGCAGAGCACCAATGAATGTCAGATTGTTTTTGTCATCAGTGAAGATTGAAAGCACACATTTAATCAGCGTAAAATAACATTTCACATCATATTATGTTTTTGAAGAAAACAGCTCCTGCTTATTGAATGCTGGAGAACTGACCTGTGCAAATACACATTGCAGTTTTTATCTGCTTTGGACTCTGAAACATGTCTTTACTGAACATCAGCAGTGTTAGTCTAGTTGCTGGCCGGGGTCCAGGTGTGATGTCACATGAGATCTGGCAGCATTGTTCTCTATTGTCTGGACGTGGCCTAGTTCCTCCACAGTTATGGGTCCACAGTCATCATCTGTAGTCGTTCACACACCCGCGGGCTCATTTACTCGAGTCTAAACAAAACAACACAGAACTCATGTACCCAGTCAGCTGAGGACTTGAGCGTTAGATGACATGACATGTAGTTCTCTGTAAGTGTCATGTCCTGGCATGGTGTACCATTATCATCTCGATATTGTGCATGATTTTTTGAGAGAATATAATACAGTTATAATATAATAGGAGCTTCAGTCTCATATGCTCCGGTATGACCGGTAATTTATGGTGGCAAACCTTTCACCTGACATCGTATGTTGTGAACCATGTGTCACATACAGTTTCAACATTTTAATGGTTATGTCACAGAGTCGAAACAAGAATTTCAACACAATGTGTGTGGAAATGTTTGTGTCTTGCTTTTAGTCAGGTCAGCTAATCTGTGTTGCCAGATTTGACAGACACTAAATAGCACGTGTGTGTGTGTGTGTTTGTGTGTTTGTGTGTTTGTGTGTGTGTGTGTGTGTGTGTGTTGGGCAAGTTTGGGCACACCTGGGCAAAATGAAATACTTTGCTTTTTGAAGTTAAAAAGAAGTAAATGCGACTTCTGTAGAAAACAGACGTTAATTTAAATAATTTTTGATTCAAAGTTGATTCACTGTTACTTTTCATTTCATGAACTTATATAAACAGAAAAAATTAAACTAATGTCGGCATAACAACTTGTTAGGCTTTCATTGACTCGTTTGGACTTGTAAGGCAGGTCAAGAAAGGTCATTAGGAGCCGTCAGCTCATGAAGAGTTCTCTGACTCTTTAAACCTCATGGTAACTTTCAACAACCATGGGCTACTCTACGCAACTGACTGAGGATCTAAAAATGAAGCAAATTGATGCCTACAAAACAGCAAAGCCTATAAAAAGATTGCAATTTCCACTGTCTGAAATGTCATTAAGATATGACAACTAAGGGGAACCGTGGAAGTCAAGACAAGATCTGGAAGAGCAAGAAAACTTTCAGTTAAAACTGCATTGCCTTTGCAAGGTAAAGCAAAAGCTCCACATGGCAGCAAAGGAGGTGCAGAGCAGTTTAGCAAAAGACCATGTCTGAAGTCTGCCAAGCAACATTTAGCTCAAATTTGAAATTGAGCTGTTTGGCCGCAATCGCCAAGGGTGTGTTTGGAGGGAAAAAAAGGTGCATCACTTCTTAAAAAGAAAAAGCGTGCCCGTTGTTAAGCATCGGGGGAAATATTCTGCTTTGGGGTTGTATGGCAGCCAGTGGCACAGGGAGCCTTGCGCAGATAGGGGAAAGAATTATTTCCACTAAATATCAGCAAATTCTGAATGCAAATATCCTGCAGAAAAAACAGAGGATGAAGACAGACTGGCTTCTATACCAGAACAATGATGCACAGCTCAGCTCAAAGCCCACAATGAACTGCTTCAGGAAACACAAGCTGCAGCTTTTGCAGGGGCCCTCACACTCCCCCGACATGAACATCGCTGAAAGTCTGTGCGCAGATCTTCAACATGAAGATTGAGGAAGAATGAGTGAAAACTTTCAGATTTCGAGTTCATGAAATAAAAAGTAACAGTGCGTTATCATGTGAAGAAAGACTGTTTAATGTCTCTTTGCTGCAGGGGTCGTCTTTACTTCTTTTCCCCTTGAAAAACAAAGTATGTTCTGAGGTTTTATCGTGTGAAAATGTAGCTGTTAACAAACCCACAGGCATCAACACTACGCTGAGAATAATCTCCACTTTGGCATTTCTCTTGCCTTGCGTGTTACTTTTATAAACAGAGCTATGAATGAGTAATATTTTGAATATATGAAAAAGTTTCATCCTTGTTGTAATGAAGCGAAATAATGTTTTTTTTCTGCTCATCAGGCTGAGTTTATTAAAGTCAGTGCATTGATAATATTCCTACTTGGAGGAAGGAGGGGTCAGTTTATTGGTTTATCACCTCCTTACTGTCAGAGGAAACTGCCCAAATGGTACAAGAAGTAGCAAAATTATCACAGGGTGCCGAAAAAGAATTTTTACATGCCTAATCAAATAAATGGTTACCCAACTGGGTGGAAAACAGCCATATACAATAATACTGCGCCTAATGATGATGTCTTTTAAAGTGACTGACTCAAGAGTATCCTGGGAAATGAAGCGGAAATTTTATGTCCCATTATCCAGTCGTTCCGACTTATGGCTACAGTGTCCGTTCTTTACATAAAGCTACTTGCTATGGGATATGCACTGAAGGATAAAGGCTTTATTGTACTAACTGTACTCTTAAATGCTGTAAAAACAGACCGTCACAACTGTGTCCTACTAATAAATGGAGGAATCCCTGCCTGCCTGTCTGTCTGTCTGTCTGTCTGTCTGCCTGCCTGCCTGCCTGCCTGCCTGCCTGCCTGCCTGCCTGTCTGTCTGTCTGTCTGTCTGGCAAATTTCTTGACAACACAGCTGCACACAGTTAGCATAGCTGGACAGGTTGACTGACATTAACTGACATAATCATTCTTGTTTATTATGAAATACCTCCGTGGGGTGAGGTCATACATTACACTGAGCAGGAGCCATGTATCTGTTCCTGTCTGAGCACTGAGCCGGGGTTGTTTGCTGTGTCACATGCTGGGGTGTTGTGTGCTTTACAGAAGCAGCTAAAATAATAGAAAGGAATCTTAAAAACCTGACACTTGCACTACAAAACAGATGGAAAATTTAAACTACTCAGTCAACGGTAACAGCATCTTCCTTTTTAAAGCTTTGAGGGAGGGAAAGTTGCATGGTGACCTAAATTGTGCTGAGATGATGAGGATATTGACATATTGCCAACTGCTCTCTCTCTCTCTCTCTCTCTCTCTCATAATCCTGTCAGACTCTTTTGCCTCGTTTCCTTTTGTAACAACTTCTGTACCATATGCTCAGTCATTTCCTTTCATGACACTTTATCACATTCCCTGTGTCTTGCTGTGCTTGATATCAGCAGAAGCAATTTGGTGGCGGGACACTGGCTGAACACAAGACAATAGCATCAACAATAGCACTGTAGCTATCTTTAGGACGGCAGCCAGGCCCCTCTTTCTCACTGCCTTCCCGTTCTTCCCTGCCACAGGAAGTCCTTTGAGTATGAGGATGCCGCTCGTCTGACAGCGAAGCAAGGCACGCTGGGAGGGGAGTCGCGGCACTCAGGCCTTTACCATGCCTATTCTGACGACAATATTTACGAGGACATCGTCTGTAAGTTGATCTGATAGCCATGTTTAAACGGACAAAGATAATATCTAACTTTTAACTACATGATAATCTGATTTTCCGTTTCACAACTTTTGCAATGAATGAAGAGATTTCTCTCAATTTATAAGAATGTGTGTCTTAAAAAATGCAGGAATCATTTTCATTGTTTTGAAAATATATTGGCAGGATAAATGTTATATGACACATTCTTCTTCTAGAAATAAGCAGAAGTGATTTTTGTTCCCCTCTGATGGTTATTAAGGACACACCTGTAACAGAACATTGTTTTTTAGGCTTCTGCATCGAGTACTGCAGTTTCGTAAAGTCCAGTGGCAGAAGTGGTGATACTGCAGGAGGATCTGTATCCATATCCACTGAATTCTGATATATGCATTCCTATGTTTAAAAGTGGTTACTTAAAAGAAAAAATATTAAAAGTCGGATATAAAAAACCCCATAAAACCAGAAAGTAAAAAAATGAGGGAAAATGTATGTAAACACAAGTTTCCATATCCACTTGCTGTCATACCAGGAAAGTTAGCATAAAGTACTGGTGAAATCTTTCACTGTGTTCACCCTGTAAAACATCCAGCCAGCATGTGTAATCTTTCCCACCACTCTGTATTTTCCCCAGGTGAAGTGACCAGAGATAACCCCTATGAGGATGTCAAGCTGTCTCCCATGTGTCTACCTGTTGCAAGGCCTCAAGTTCCAAAGGTAACGGAAGATATTCCATTAAGGTCTCCCTCTCACTGTACAGAATTATTTCTATTAAATCCACGTGCATGTATCAGATGATCCTTGCATAACCTTAGATTCCACAGGAGGAAGAAGGAAGTATTGTATTTTGATACAATGTATTTATCTAAAACCAAGAGATCCACTGTTCTTGTCTTCCAGATGCCCCCTAAACCCCAAACGTTGCAAGGTTACGCTAGCAAAGTGGAGAGGAAGGGCTTCCAAGCGGTAACGCCATCAAAATCCTCAACCCTTGCAGAAACTCCCAAACCAGCTGCCCCCCGCCGAGCAAGCACTCAAAAAACACAGAGGATGCCTCAGGTAAATAATAATGAGATCTCGTCCTAGGTTTTCACAAACCATTGTGTTTGAATACAGTGATTGACTGATACAAAGTGACATGTACTCTGCTGAATGACGAATCATATGTTTGAAAAAAAAAAAGGGGGCGGTGACTTGTTGAGCAGGAAGGAGCTGACACTGAAAGAACTAGATATGGGTAGATGTATGACTGTATGTACAACAGCTTCATTAGAATTCAGACAGAACACATGAATTCAAACGTACGACCCATGGCAGTGGAAAGAGTGTGGACAGGGAGGAACTTCAACAATAAGGTACTGTAGTAAAACAGACATATCTGTAAAGCTGATGAGTAGAAGAGGATATAGCTTGAAGTCTACAGCTTTAACACGTTAAAAAAGCCTAGTTTACTTTTGGATGTTGCTTTATTCTCCACAAATATTTGACTGACACAGATAAGTGGTTTTATTGTTGTGGCTGATCAGTGTATAGCTTAAATAGTAAGAATCCTACGATTTTCTTGACTGCTGCTCGTCATCAGGTTTAGTATGTCGTCTCTTTACGTGGGCATGACTCACATGCCACGTGACCACATTCAAGGGTTTTAAATTGCACAGCTGTCTCTCATTGTACTTTATGCCCTGATGGAGACTCTGAGTTGCAATGCATACGTTTTTCTGTGATCCATCAATAAATTTATTTTTTCAGTTTATGATCAGAGATGCCTTTAGACCACCAACCTGTACCACCAACTCTTTATATAATCTAATGCGTAAACTTTATATGCAGTCATTGGTTAAGACCTCAATGAAAATGCATGACATCGGAAAATAACTTACCCCTTTGTTTTAGCACTTTATAAATGAAACAAAAAAGCATGGTTTATGATGCTCACAGTGCTAAAAAAGGAAAATCCAGTGTCCCCGTAAATCAAGATAATCCACATAGAGAGGTTCCACAGAAAATTTTTGAGCATTGCCATTACATTACTCATCATATTTGGTGTTTTTTTCTTTTTTCACTATCAATTAATAACATTTTTGTTATGAGAATATCATCAGGCTTTTGAGAAAATCAACATATATAGACAGAGATTACTCTACTTATAGTTGATTAACATAGACGCTAAAGAAATCATATAATCTAAATTTAAATTGTGTTATTTGTTTTCAATAAGAACAAGTGTACTTCCTTACCTGAGTCAGATTCTTTAAGAGAGACAAAGTTCTATGGTTGACAACAGTTTCTTTACTTTTCTTTACTTAGTTTCTACTCTTTTCTTTCTGATCCCAAACAGACTGAAATGCCAAAACAACAATTTCAAACAGCCGCAGTGTTTTTATAAATCATCAGTTGAGAGCCACAACATTTACATTTTCCAAATAAAAGTTCAACTCTATAGTTAAATCTTTACAAAAGCCTGGATTAAATATGCATGGATTCACCTCATTTCCTTATTCTGCAATTCATAGTCGTTTAGTTAAGCAGCCCTCCTTAAACTCTTTGAGCTCACGCATTTTCACAAGATATTAAAACAGTGAAATGGACATAGACATAACGACACATCATTGTGTATTTTTCTGCTTAAAAACAGTCCCATCATCGTAGTAGGGATATTTTATTTCCTTTCCGTACGCTGTCATACAAGTTCTCCTCTTCAACTGACAGTGCTCTGTGTGTCCTCATAGGGATAAGTATTCAGCTGTGTTCTTTCAGGAAATTAACAGAAGAATGCAGGAATGTAAGGGGAAAAAATGCAAAAAATCTATAATATAATTAAGTACTTAGAGGCTGTTATACTATGATTCCCTGTAATCATGATTCTATAATGGTTGTAAAATTATGGGCCTGACAAGTACCTATGTGTGTTGTATAACGCAGTACGTCAACAAGATTGAGACCATCTTTGACGACAAGCGAGGGAGGAAAAGAGTGAAGAACCAGGGAGTCGCAGTGCGAGGTGCACGAAAAACACACACACACACACACACGCACGCACATGCACACAAGCACACACACTGTCGCAAATGCCCAAATGTCACCCACATCAACACTTCAATAAGATTAAGATGAGTCCCTTTGTGGAAATACCCAGCTTTTGATGGTACACCCAGGGCCAGCTGCAGTAGCCGAAGCCGCTGATTATGAAACAAAGGCTGACTGTCTGCATCTGATTATGGCTTCTCAAGTCTTTTCCATTCCTCTGCTTCTCCCTAATCTCTCCCTCCTCTAATTCATGTCAACAGAGGAGACGAGCGGGACAGAGAGCGACCCCGAGGACAACACCAAAGGTATCAACATAGATTTAAACTGTCTGTCTCTTTATGTTAAGTCTGGTTTTCAGGCTACAGTTTTCTCATGTGGAGTCTGAAATGCTTCTTCTATCTGTCAGCAATTATTACTGAGACCCACAAGTATAAACATAGGCATGCATGGTAAAAAAAAAAAGAAACAAAAGAAGAATTTATAGCATTCCTGCAGCATTTATTAGCTCCAGGCAAGTTATATTTTTTCAGTGCTAGTTAATGCCAGCCATGTAGCTTATCCTTGTTTAATCAGCCATAATAGGAGAATAATTCACTTCATTACATATGATAGAAACATTTAGACTAGTGCTGAGACAATAAGTCAGTTGACCAAAAAACTCAATCAGTTGGTTAAGTCATTCATTAAATAAAAAGCACCAAGTACTCGCTGGTTTTAGCATGTCAAATGTCAACATCGGCTGCTTTTCTCTGTTAATTTGGGTTTTAGAATGTCAGTCAGACAAAACAAGCAATTGGAAAATTGTGACTTGGGTTTTTTTTCCTGATATTCTGGACAAACAAGACTAATTCTACAACCATGCATAGGCTGTACTCAGGCACAGCTGTGCTTTGAACCAAATGCTAAAGTTAGCATGCTGGCATACTTGCAATAAAAATGTTAATATATTGATTTTTGAGGAAAGGTTTACCATGCTCACCGTCTCTGGTTTTGCTTATTATCACTAAACACAAAGTAGAGCTGAGGCCGTAATGTCATTAGTTACACATATATTCAGGTAGTCATAAACTAACTACAGGTATCACACAAACTGAAACTTAAGCTTCATAATGGGGCTAGATGAGAAGGCAGGACCATCTGTTGTTGATGGAAGTTGTTACAATTCATCCTCTGGGGACCACGAATGGCTATGCCAAATTTCATGGAAATCAGTCCAGTAATTGTCAAGATATATCACTGTACCACAGTACTAGATTGAACAGCGTTGTTTTCTCTTGAGTCATGCTTACCAGCTGTTGAGCCTCCTCAGTAAAGTCATATCCACCAAAGGCACATTAAAAGTAACAATTAGGGCTGTGAGACATATGGTTTAAACTGTGAGAAACTAAAATAATAATACCATGGTGAGATTAACCATGACTTTTGTTTCAGATACGATGTAATCTGAGTTAACATCACAATTATAATGTATATTGATATTTAAAATGCCTTATATTGCTCCTTTGTGCTGGATTGGATATGTCCCAGGACAAGCATTACCATATCCTTTCACTGTGTGGTGTCCCGCAGGCTCCAGGAGATCAGTTTACATCCAGTCTACACTGAAACGTCGGCCAGGCTACCGCACCCTGGAGAGAGACCTGATCCAGCTGCAGCAGCAGCAGCTTTTCCAGATCTTTGTGGTGGTGTCGCTGAGAAAAGGCTCCCCAGGAAACACATACTCCCCTGAAATTACGCAACAGTTCCCCAAAATGGTTAGAGAGAGCCTTTTACCGTAATGAAACCCCACCCTTCTTTTAAGCAAAGACTACTTTGAACTGCTTTGAATGGTATCCTGTGTGACAGGCGTAATCTTAAAGAATTTAATTTAGATAATAAGATAATTTTTATTATAAATGGCATTCTTTAAAGGGAAATTCTAAATATTTCATAAATTGAATGGTTTTATAGAAGAAAGTTGTTGATTTTATTTTTTTTCAAATACAAGTATTTAGACATTTGAAAATATTACATTTTGTCATTATGCTAAAATTTGGGCACTTATAAAATGCAGTAGTTTTGTCTTGGATACATACAGTATAGGAAGATATTAATGGCTATCTGGTAGAACAAGCAATTAAACTTTGCATGAGTCTTACTTAACAGAAATCATTTCTTTTCACTCATAGTATACTGCAGTTAAATGTTGCATGTTGCAATGCGCTGATTTCACCTGATGTCCCTGTGGAAGTCATTTGGAGAATGCTGCTTCACTAAGTCCCTTTGTTTCAGTTTGAGAAGTCCTCCCGGCTCTCCAGAGAGGCTGAGGATCAGTTGAAGGTCATCCCCAAGTTCTGCTTCCCTGATTCACAGGACTGGAAGCCCTCTGCACACATGCCAAGGTCAGCTCATACTCTGTGGTAATATTTTAATAGCCTGATGGACAGATGCTGGTTTGCATGAGCTGTGGCAGTGGCATAATGGTAAACCATTTATTTCCTTTATGTCACTATCTTTTGTTGTCAATATACACACCTTTTGATGTGTTTTTTCATTAAGACTTAAGTTATATCACCTTAATTATCACTTTTGCTATGTTTAATACCCCTATTTCCTACACTCCTATTTATATCCTCAGCTGTCAGCTGTGACCCATAAATCGCTGCTGCAACAACCCAAATTCCCCACAGGGATCATTAAAGTTTCATCTGATCTAATTAAATCTCTGAGCGCTAAGGGGCATCAAGCCTGCCTTGTTTCCTAGCTGATATGGTTTATTGTTGTAATGTGGGTTATGGTTTCAGCTTACATTGCCTTTAAAACAACCAAAGCTTTATCTGTGGTAGTGCAAATAAACAGAAAACACAGCCATCATTAATCAACACAGTGTTTTCAATTAGTTATTTTAATTAAGTTACTCCTTCAAGATATTTTTTTTCAGTTTTTTTATACAAGGAGTAATGGGTGTTGGAAAATTCTGGTTAGATGGTTTTCATTAGGAAAAAGGTCAGCACAAATGAACTGATTTAAATAGTGGATTTTATCTTTAAATGCCACGACATCCCCTGTGTGTTTCTCCTGTGTTTGCAGTGAGACCTTCTCTTTCGTCCTGACCGGAGAAGACGGCAGCCGCTGGTTTTGTTACTGCCGTAAGATCCTGGTGAGTATGGACGAGCTGACATTTGCTTCGGAGTCGTTGACTCAAGTGCTCGCATGTTCTTGTGTGGGTCTGTGATGACACGGCTGCAGGCCAAGTGATTACTCAACGTCTCTGAGGAGATGGGAATCAGTACATGTGAATCACAGACCATACCACTTGTGAATCAGTGATGGAGAGTGAGAAAAATTTTATCATTTTCCCTCACAGAGAGCTGTTTTGACACCCCTTACAAGACACTTTCAGGAAACACACTATGAGTTATATCAGTCTTCTGTGAACATGCTGTTGTTTTCTTATTAGGCACTCTGTAGCTTTTTTGCTGTACTTGTTCTGACTGTTGTATCATGAAGAGATGTACATATTTGTTTTTGGTAGATAAGCTCTCTGCTGCTGTCATAAATATGGACTGACTTTAGACTTTAGACTATTTATTTGTTTTGTGTTTTTTTTTTTTTTCCTCCACGTCTAAAAGGTCGTCAGTGAATACTATTAAACACATTAACACATTTTTAGATGTATGTTTATTTTTGGGATATTATATACTGCTTTATAACAACTGAAACTATATGTGTCTTCAAGCCCAGTGGAAAGGGGAAGAGGCTTCCTGAGGTGCACTGTATTGTCAGTAAACTGGGCTGTTTCAACCTGTTTGCAAAGGTAAAGTAACCGTATCTTTCGCCTGCTCTCTTGTTTCTGCTCACAGCAGCCTTCATAGGGAGATGAAAAGAGCTGGATTTGGAAATGTTCAATCCGCTCATCGACTTGCAAGCATGTGAAAACTGCTGCCTTGAAACTACTTGTATGTGTTAGCATGGAATGAGGTTACACTGGAGGATAATCCTGTGCAGTCACTGGGTGTGTGTTTCAAAAAAAAAAAAAAAATTGTATCCATGCAGTGGTGTCCCACCCATTTACCAGTTGGCCGAGTGGCCAAGTGTGAATATGGCCAGGAGGAGAACTGCATTTATGTGCAGCACTGCATTTTGCCTCTGCTCCATTGTTTAGACTTTAATCAGCACGAGGTCCTTCAGGACACACAGCGATTTGTCTGACTCTGTCTGTCCAGATTCTGGAGGAGGTGGAGAGGCGCAGGGAGATTTCTCCAGCGCTGGTTTACCCCTTCATGCGTAGTGTTATGGAGGCCCCGTTTCCAGCCCCCGGACGCACAGTCACCGTCAAAAGCTTCCTCCCTGGCTCTGGGAATGAGGTAACTAAACCCAAAAGAGGAAATGTTAATTAGTAGTTTTGTTCCCTTTAACCACTCCTTTCTGCAGACTCAGAGTGACTCAGAATGGGAGGTTGTCTGTGCAAACAATAGGGAGAGCTATTTCAGCTTTGAAGGGTTCATGTTCGGACAGCTATATTTATGTTGTGAGTTAACCGTAATCAATAAGTCCCAGTGATGTGAAGTAATGACCCTTCCCATAAAACAACTCAGAGGAACTACTGCAAAATCATTACTTTCTTCTGTTAGTCTTAAAGTGCCAACGTCCCCCAGCCCACTGTCTTCAGACACTTTTATAAGGATGCTCTGTATCTAAAGTCTGTTTTCACTTAAAACATTATGCAGGTTTCCAGGCAACAGTCAGCTGGTGTGAATGACTGCACATTCTCACCATTTATTTGCCCACTATCAAATCTGAGTCCGTGTTGTTGTTTCTTTGCTAGGTGCTCACTTTGTGTCGGCCAGTGGACTCCAGGCTGGAGCACGTGGACTTTGACAGTCTGCTGCAGTGTCTCAGTGTTGGGAAACTTCTGCAGGTGTTTTCCTCCCTCTTGCTTGAGAGGAGAGTCATCTTCATCGCTGACAAACTGAGGTACTGCTGTGGTAAAACACACACCACACTGCAGGGCCCCTTAACTATCAGTACTTATGAGGCGATTAAACAATTTCAAAATATTAAGGCAGGTATTAAAAAAACATTGGCCACATGACAGTTATATTACATGTTTGATTACCTACACAGGCCCAGGACCATTATTATCTATCTTTGTGTACTTTGGCCTCAGTGTCCAGGCTTACAAAATGTGAGGATGTGACAGAGTCCCATTGGCAAGTCAAGTCAGGTTTACTGTATTTCTGCAGCCCAATATCACCTGGAGTGTCTCAATGGGCTTCACAGCACCACAACAATAACTGGTCCTTACCTGAAAATGATTTCCTCATAAATTTAAAAAAAAATACACGCTTAAGGTTTCTGGGTCAAACTGACCTAGTTTGCACCAACACAAAACTAGGTAGTAGAAACCACCCAAGGCCAGGGGTTGTGTTCATGCCGTGTTAATGTTATTCTTCACCCAAACTAAAATGTGGTTGTGAACTGTTCTGATCTACTCAAGCTCTTCTTTAAACTTGCACATCATTCTTTCTTACTAATTGTTCATATGTAGTAACATATTAACAGTATCTTAACAGTATTAATAGTTTAAAATGTCATGAACTACATTTGACAACATCGATAATTGATCACGATGACCACATAGTTGATGAACACAGGTGAATGACCTAAATAATAATAGTAACCCAGTACCAGAACAAGCTGATTCTATCTGTGCTGTGTTGGATCAGTATTTTCCCAATATTAAAATGTATAGAACTGGATTTGATAATATTATTATCATTATATCTGTATATCTGTATGGTGGGGTGCTGAGTTTTTGTACCAAAGATGAGAAACTTTTAGTTGCGGAAGTTGAGCCATCAAAGGGAAGTGGAGGATGTATTTCACAGCATGTGGGCACACAACTTTAAAGAAACAAGGAGTGTCAATAAATATAGTTGTGGTAAATTCTACTATGAATAGTAGCCTAGATCAGTTGCATATATAATACTGTTTGCCAAGTGCTCGCAAATTTGGCCACTGTGAAAATGTGGTGGAAAAGAATTAGAAATAGTGTGACACTTCTGTTCTAGGGAGCTATGATTGATATCTTTGTGTCATATGATCAGTGTGAGAACCCAGTGTTGCTTTTGTGTTTGATCCTTTCACTCCTCCTCACTTTCACTGCAGCGTGTTGTCTCGGTGTGCCCATGCAGCACTGGCGCTGCTGTACCCATTCACCTGGCAGCACACTTTTGTGCCCGTGTTACCTGCCAGCATGCTGGACATCAGCTGCTCCCCAACCCCGTTCCTCATTGGGGTGCTGGCACCCTGCCTGCCACAGCTGCTGGAGCTGCCCATTGAGGAGGTCGGTCACAATTCTAAAATCATTGTCCAACTTGCTGTTTCAATAGACAGGTCTGCTTGCACAGTGGCTTTAGTGCCATGCTTTGGCTGCACTGTATAATCTCTGCATATTGTAAATGAATGCAGAACCGTGAGTGCCCCAGCTGTGACTTCTCTGTGTGACTAGTTTGAGAGAAACAGCCTGAGCAGGATGTAGTTCAGGCTCACTTCTCATTTTCGTAAATCCTGTTGCGAAACAATGAACTTGTGTAGTCGGTAACTGTCATTCTTTCTTCTCGCTGTCTTCCCAGGTTCTCATAGTGGATCTGTGTGCAGACAAGTTTGTCATTCAGGTGTGTACACATAGCATTGTATAATGGAAATAAGAGGTGTGGTCCCAGCAGGAAAAGGGCTTTGCCGAAACATGTTTGAACGCAGAGTGCTTTGAGGGTGACGGAAGCAAAATTATTGTACACACAAACAAGCGCCACAGAGATGAAAATCTATCAGATGTAAACCCCCAACAGAGTCATATCATGGAAAAAAAAAACCCTAAAGTCCTGGGCTGTTTTGAAGCCGATTGAGAGCTACAGGTCTGTCGTTCCATTGATTTAATTAATGATAAGCTTGTTTTAATTTTAGCCGTGTTTATATTTCCATCTATTTCCATCTCTATAGTTCCATCTTTGACATTTCATTTACTGAACTTAATCTTTGTTCAGGACCAAACTCTTTTTCTGTTATCTACAATTAGTGATGGACTTGCCCCTCCAACATGAGCTGAACACTAAATTCAATATTGCCGGTAGTTTCCCTCCTTACCTTGCAACATAAAGTACATCATTGTTTGAAAAAAAGACAAAATTATCTTTGACATACACAATGTAATGTGTAGGTATGGTGTTTAGAAATTGAAAACCTTTTGTTCTTGTGTCTCTGTAGTCCAGCACATCGGATTTGAAAAACGTTAGTGTCTAAATATTTGCCTTAGTGCTTATGGGGATAGATGGGGTTATTTGAAGTGGAGTTGTATGAGGTATTGATGTACAGTCTGTTTATTACCTGCAGCAGAGTTCAGTCTTTACCTTCCATCTTGGGGAAGCAGACAGAGGCTGAGCCATGTGCTGCTGTGCATGGGGAACAATGTATTTTAACCCCCTAAAACAATGTCTACCTAAAATTCCAATATTGCTTAAAGTCTACACTATGTTTAGGATGTTTTCATCACTTTATCTTGCTGTGAAAAAGCCCCTTTCTACTTTTTTCTCAGCCTCTCTCAAGAGGCTGCAGATCAGCAATTGAGAGCCAAACAGCTGATACAGGGTGCAGCGTCACTGCTTATGTGCAGGAATATAATAGTTCTGCATTTGATAAACTGTAGTGCTGAAGGAAAGGGCTGTTTGAAGGTGGGAATGCACAGACCAAACTCTACTGCAGGTAATAAATTATACCTCTGTAACCCCCCCCAAATAACTCAAGAAAAAACAGAGTCAGAGGCACATACAGTACTTCTGTTCTAGCTCACTGAGGTTCAAAAAGACAGATGTATGTTATGAGGGTAAAACAGATTGGATGTATGTTCGTAAATGGCGTCATGTGACTGCTGTTGACCTGTGTTGTGTGACAGCTGGGGGATGAAGACTGCATCCTGCCCAGTAAACTGCAGGCAGCGCTGCAGCAGATCCTGGAGGAGAGGGAAGACATCCTGAGTCAGGAGGATGGTGACAGATGTGGAGGTTGGTGATAGTATGACAATAGACATCACATGACAGCACAAACAGCAAAGTGGTATATGTCGGTCCCTGATTATAAAGTCTTTAACAGTCTACGCTTCACCAGATGAAGAGCCTTTTTCTTCTTGTCTATAGAGATAAAAATTATTTGCAGGCCTCCATCACAGCACCATCATGCTCATTTCCCAAATCTGTGATGAGAGGAGGTTTAGAAAGGTAATTCCATCTTCACACCATGCCTGCACTACTGACCTGCAGGCTGCTGCAAATTCATTTGCAAGTCCATTCTGTGTTTTTTAACTGGTCAACTGGACCTAATCAGATGTTCACTGATGACCCACTGCATGTTGTTAACTAGATTTGCAGTACATCAGTAATAATAATATAGAAGTTGTAGTATGAGTTCATAATGAAGGGAGGCTTTGAACACAGCTCAGAATTCATAGTGTGTTGTAGTATTTTATGAAACTAATATATATGTTAAATTGTGTTATTGTAAAAACAGTCTGGAATTCCCTTTGCTTTTTATTAACCCTTTTGTCTTTGTTCGTCCAGGCCAGCAGGCGGACCTCAGCTCCCTGGTGTCAGAGGGTTTCGTGAGGCTCTTCGTGGAGTTGGTCGGCCACTATCCGCTCCACATGGTTGAGTCCTCCAATGGGAGCAGGGAGCTTCAGCGCGACAGCTTCCGCAAATCTCATCCATCCCGTGGGGTCCGCCAGTTCTTGCAGCTCTTCATGGACACTCAGATGTTTGCTGGCTTCATTCAGGACAAAGAGCTGCGTAAGGGAGGAGGAAGAGGTAACAGTGGCAGAGCAGTGCCAGAAGTCATAAAAGGTCAATTCTTTAAAAATATATTACCAGGTTTTTTTTTTTTGCTTACAAGAATTTATAACTGTTGGTTTTCTAATGGTGGACTATCTAGTTCCCACCCAGTTCTAATAGAGTTGAGTTACTTTCCCTAATAATAAAATCAGTAAGAAGAAATATAAACAAGCAGTCATCCTTCAAGCTAATACTCTGATTAGTCTTTTACATTAATTTATTTTATTATAATAGGAATCTGACATTTGATTTCATTGAAGCCTGGGCTGTTCCCAGGCTGTACAAACTATGCAAACAACAAAATCAAAAAACAATAGGGAAAAATGCCAATAACGATCTTACTAAATGTAGCTAGTATCTATCTTGACTCGCTTCTGCTTGTACAGTAGGTGCTAGAAGTATAAAGAGCAGTGCGATGTTTATGTAGAATATTTTAAATATCATCACTGAGATTTCACAGAAAAGTTGAATTAGTGAATTCAGATGTCCCCACAAGATGCTCTGTTCAATAAATGTAGTGTAGATTAATCATAATATATACCAGATATATTTCCTTAATTAAATGTGCCATATTTATTGACTTAAAAGCAGAATATAAGCGGAACAGGGTTAAGATAATAGTTCTATGCATGCAAACACCAGAACAATAAACAATAAACTTTGCTTCTTATGAAGAAAATCTAAACCCTGTTTATTTTAAGTTAGATTCCCTACTGCTGCTCCAATTTAGTCCTGAACACTTCCATCTTTCTCCCAGGTCTCTTTGAAGTCAGAGTGGCCGAGTATCTGGATTCATACCCCGACCCAGAGCCGAGTGGTGTGAACAAATTTCTCAAAGGACTGGGTAACTGATGCTTCATCATCAGATGTTTCATTTTAAGACGATTCATTTTCAACTAATCATTCTCGCAAATCATTTCTCATACTTCCTTTTTTAGGGAACAAGATGAAACTCCTACAGATGAAATGAAAAAAGATAAACACCCTGGCTTTTAATTGAAAGACTCTGCAGTTAAAACAGAACACTTGCTGCTGCTGAACTGACTGAGTAAATGAATGAGGATCAGAGGACAGTGAAGAGTGAAGAGGTTTGAGAGCAGTGCACTTCTCATTGGATAAAAACTGGAAACACTTTTTATTTCTTTTTCTTTACCTGCATTGTTGTGAGTATAAGGCATTGTGTCCCTGTCAAACTACAAAAATCCCAGCTAATTAAGGAAGTAACTGTTCTTAATTCAGTAATCACAGGTTCACTCGCACAATACATGAGTTTTACAGTAAATGCCACTTCAATGTTACATTTCAGTCTCAAGTACTTAACTGAAGATACTGTGTATGGTTCTAACCTGATGCATGTTTATATAATTTTTAATATAAAATTCTGTTATCTGATTTTCAATTGCTCTCAGCACAAACTGTAAAAAAACCCTTTTGTTTACTGTGTTGGTATTTGTTCCCATTTCAGATTAAGTTGAGGTTTATTAACTCAACTCTAATTAAGTGTTTGGACTCCAGGTTAGACCTCAGCCATCAAAATGAGAATTTAGATTGTGTGGAAATTAAATCATTTTCTTTTGTCCTTGACTTTCTCCGTGTTAACTGGAGTTGTAAATATGTGTTTTTCTTTTTTACATTTTGCACATGTTGAGAACCAGTGTACAGTATTTGGAATATTTTTGTATGAAAGCATGATGTGTCCTACATACTTTTTAAATAAATGGGTTCCAAAGGACAGTATTTAACATGAGACTGTGCTATTTATAATGCCAAGACCATTAAAACCTGGTTGTGCAGTTACACTGCTTGACTCAGCATTTAGTATAAGAATACCAAATGCTAAATGCTTAGGAAATACTATTATATTTTGTTTCCATAGTTTCTCAGTATCATGGTGTCCACATGATCTGGACCAGTATCAGGTTTTTAAAAATAATAATAATAATAATAATGAAACATAAATGATACTTCAGGTCTTTTAGTTTCAAATTCTCTCTGTGTGCCTCACTGGCATTGCATGGGGAGTATAGTAACAAAAAGAGTCAATCTTGTATTAAAATGGCTGTATGAGGTGAAGGCTGAAGCCTCAAGGCTTTAAAAGCATTTTTGCACAGAAAGAGGGGGTGTGTAGATTATGTTCCTAAAAGGCCTGTATGAACAAAAGGGATTATTACATCTTAATATTCATATGGGCACCTGGCTATTGTTTCATGACACATTTTGATTTTCAGCCAATATACAGAAAACAGAAATATGGCTCCTAATGGCCTCTTAGGGCAGTACAAAGAGTCTACTTTGTTGACCAAAAAGCAAATTAATAATGTTTTGCCATAATGAACTAACATATTTTTGACATATAAACCTGCTCTTTTGTTAAAGTGGAAATGGTTTACATAGTGCTGTTGCATTTAAATCAAATCAAACTTTATATAGACTGAACTCCTCCAGTCGGAATATCGTTTTTATTTGGCATTTTGGAAATGTGACCTGATTTTATTAGTGCATGTAATGACTACTAGTCGTAAATCTCTCTGTATGATGTTCACAGCATTCTCTGATTTATATTTTACAGCAGAGTACAGTTGTGTAAAATGCCTCTTCAGCATGTACTGCTGACCTTCCAGGTAACTCATCACATCCAGTTCATATGATCAGCAGCCAGAAACCAAAGACTCTAATCTGAACAATCTATTTTGAAAATGGTGTCTGAGAAGAGCCCATCTGTACAAAGAGGTGCGGTGGTTTTAGGGGCACACCCTGCGGGAGCAGGGATGACGAATTCTGTCAGAACAGGTTCTTCTCAGAGGAAAAGGTTGGTTTTTTTGCCCTACTCTTAGCCTGTCAGGTAGAACTTTCTGTCTGGCTCAATGTAAATCCCACCTCTGCTGAGATCCTAATATCAAAACATGGTCCTGACACTGTCCAGCTTTTTATGCAAAAACATCTATTTCATTGACCGGGCTTGTCTGAACTAAATACATAGGTGTATGCTCAGCCTGAGAGGCTTATTTAAGGTCAATAAAATCTCCTGTATTGGCGACCAATGTCACATCATCACCATGACCACCTGGGGGCACTGCTTCCATACACTTCACCAACAGCAAAGGGGAGTTAAATTCAGCAAAGCGCAAGTCTTTTTGTTTCCTGCATCAACATCAGCATCTTAAATGTAATGCTTGATGTGTGTTTATCTGTGGTATTTTAGGAGATGAGGAGGAAGTTTGTGACTACGACAGCTGTTCGCAGAAGGAAAATCATAAATTCAATACATGTTTGACTATTAATCTTCAGTTCCACACTGTCTGGCTGTGAGTGTTTAACTGTTTAAATTGAGCTAACATTACAGCTTTCTTCTCTTCTCTGTCGTCTCTTCTGTACAGTTAAAGTGTGTTACCGCAGAGTAACACTGTACTGAAACACACATCAATGTTGTGAACTAGTACTTGTCAGACTAAGACTTGACCTGCTCAGGTGAAAGGATAGGTCTGGTGGATTGATCTGCCACTTAACTAGTTTATTCCTGTTTATTTCACTTTGAATAATATTTGCAATATTAGATTTCTTTAGGAAATGATTTTGTCTGTTTTGTTTTTCAGAATGTACACTCCTCTCTTAAACCACCTTTTTTTAAAGAAAAAAATGTTGACGTTTGACGTTGATTGATTTCTTGCATTTGTTTATGGATGTGTGTCCATGACGTGTGTTTATTTACTTGTTTCTCATTTTCGTCACTTTTCCTTTGTCAAACTGAGTCTGCGTCGAGGGCGTCTCTGTTGAGTCATGGTGCACTGGTCAATTGTTAATCAACACTGAACAAGTCATCCTACAAGTGTTTATCCAGGGCTGTAAATGGTCTTAGAAATAGTTTGCATTGCCATAAACTGGCAACAATGTCAGTGTAGTTTTGAATGGAATCATTTGAAAATTCAACTTTTAATATAAATTGAAATATAAACACCATCATGTGATTGTCACAGTGGCCTGGTGTAAATGTAAACACTTTCTGTACCCCATTTCTTACATTGGACACAAGAGAGGATCTCTTAATAGTAAGTTTATTTTAATGTATTGTTTTATGACAGACTTTAAATGTGAACATATTCCTACAACAATTTACAGTTGCCTGGTATAGAACAGTTGTCATCATCACCAACAAAGCAAGACATAAAAGAGTTAAGGACACCACTTCTCATTAAATGTTACATTTCTTGGGAAATAACACATTGCCACGCCTTTTACTGTGGGAAAAAAGGGAGTGACAGGGAGTGTGTGACAACAGGTGTTTTATATAGTGTGTCATCATTTTCCAACAGAATAAAATAGCATCATCATAACCATAAAAGCCACATGTTGACAGTGAAGGTCAGCGAGTTGGAAAATGATAATCTCACACCAAACACAAACACTGCCTGAACTCAGTTTAACAGTAGGATTTTTGTTGTGGAAATCTATTCTTAGAAATCTAATAACCTTATGGAACCCTTAAGTAGCATGAGGTGTGTAACTTGATGTAAGTCATCTTAGTTCCCCTGAGGAAGTCATGCGCATCCTGCATTGATGGGTTAACTTGAGTAAATTCACGATAATGATAATATGACCCGGGTAAGGAGCATTACCAACAGTCAGAGGATACAAGTCCCGCTTCCTCAATAAATGACTCAGCAAGAAAACACAGACAGCACTACAGCAATAGCTGCAGGGCCAAAGATTATTTGAAGAAGAACATGACTTGACACTTGAACGTGTTTTGTAGTTAGGGACCATAAAAATCAGTTGATGAAGTACCATAAAATATTCCTTCACCTGCTTGTAAATCAATGTGTTTACCTGCTTTGTTGTGAAATTCTTTTGAACCCCCACCTGTCACACGCTCTGAAATATGTATGTAAGAAAAAGGTGACTGGACCAAAAATGTTATTTACTGTCTTATGTGTACAGTTTATTGGCACTGTCCTTTATAACATCACAAACAGAGAGACAAATCTACACCACCAAGCTGCAACAGGTTTCAATGTTGTGGCAGGTCCATGTATCTTTTAAAAATAAATTGGTCAAGCCATGAAGCTGTGGAAAATAATCAAAGCTACAAAATAAGTTACTCATCACATTACTGATGGGTCTAAATGAATTCATTCAAAACTGGCCACAGATGTACACTGATCAGCCATGTTAAAACCTGTTTTTAATGTTTCGAAGATCAGTGTGAACTAGAAATGAGAAATTATAAATACATTTGTGGAAAGGTTTCCCCAGTGTTGATCTCATGCAAATAAAACCCTTTATGCCAAAACTTAACTCTTTCTGGTCATTCTGCCAACATCCATTGCAGCCCTTTATAAATATCACCCATGACATTTACTGGATGTGTGAACCCCTCTCAGCTATGGCACCTTGTCTGTTGACAGTAAAGAGAGGACAAGGACAGGAAGTAGAGACTTGCTGGGGGTTTGATCCTTCCATTTTGCTTGTTGTTGAGGGACTCCCAGACTTCTAATTGTCACTTTTTAACTCTCGCGAGTATTTAATGGCTCTTTGTGGTCAATTTTCATTTCTTTGTAATCATTTTGTGTCTCTCTATGGTTGGTTTGTGTCTCTTTGTGGTTGTTTTGTGTCTTTTGAGCCCTCTGACTCTCAAATCCTTGGGCCCGTGTCTGGTAGACCTGATCAGTAATACATTAATGGTGTCTTTCGGAATATGCAACATATTGATGATTTTTCCATCTCAAGACTGTCAAGTTGTCAAGTTTTAGGCATAATGGATACCTAGTGGTCATAGACCTGTGACATATAACACCGTCCCTTATTTGAATCCAGCTGGGGATCTTTGCGGCATGTCATTAATCTTTCTCCTTGCCATCACATTGACACAGATTAGATTCTCTGTACATGTACATGACTGTACATAAGTAAACAAATGCAAAAATGCAAAAACATCTAGAAATGTGAGGTAGCTAAATCAAAAAATCATGAGGAGAGAAAAGAAAGGGTTCATCTTCTGATAAGTTTGACTGACAGAAAATGTTGCTCCAGACCACCCTGCATTGCGCAAGAGAGGCAAAACTCTAAAACATCACAATATTTTGTGCTTTTTCTCCTGTAGAGTACATTCACCCCATTATTAATGCTTGACTGAAACCCGAGGTGATAAACATAAACAAGCATCTCTGTGGGCTAGTACTTAGGCACAGTGGTGCTTTGAGCTAAAACGCTGATATCAGCTTTCTGAATTGCTCATCATGATAATTTTATCATGCTGATGCTCAGCAGGTATTTTTTTTTTTAACATTCAACACCTAGTTTAGCATTTAAGCATGCAGCAGGGTTAGGGTTAGGGTTGCTGCTAATTAGGATTGAAAAGAATATCAGTGAGGCTGATGGGAATGCCATCAGTTTTGCGGGTATCTGGTAATAATCCAAAAAATTGGAAAAATTACCTTGTTTCCTGATGCCACTAAAGGTCAAGTTATGCATTTATGGTGATATGACTAAAAGTGTGAAGTTATCCTCTTTCATGCAATGGTGAAGAATATATAATAATATAGAATATATATAATAACTCCCAAGATGTAAAAGAGCCACCTCTTTGCATTGCATTCTTTGCATTTTTAACACAGTTCATCCATTTTACACTATATTATACTACAATGTTTTTTGGGATTTTCTTGACATTTTAGAATGTTAAGGGTTTTTTTCCATTTTCAAGGCCTGTTATACTATGAATTGTTCAAGAAACACTATTCTTTGACAGGGTTTTTTGACATTTTTACATTATATTTTGACATTCTTTTGTTGTTGTTTTTTAATTTTTTTTAATTTTTACAATTTAAATGTTTTTATCACATACAGTACTACAACTTTTTCCACTTTCAAGACATATTTTCGGATGAAGTGATTTTTTAAATTTTTACAACATACTGCACTATGTCATTTTTAGACATACTACACAATGTTCATAAAATATTCAAAAAAAAACTTTTATTTACCCATTATATGAGTAATAACACTATAATGTGTTTTGTGCTTTTATGAGATATATTTTTTGACATACTATGACATCACCTTTTTGATAATTTTATGACATAATATACCATGGTGTTTTTTATGGCATACTATAGTATAGGACTACTTTATTTGGCATTTTTACAGAATAATATCCTTTGAAGAGTTCATGAAACACTTTTCTATGATCTTCTTTTGACATTTTTACAACATATATTTTGACTTTTTTATGATCTTACGACATACTATACTATGGCTTTTTTGCATTTTTAAAACATATTATACTATGAAGCATTCATGATTTTGTTTACATTTTTATGACGTTATATTTTGAGATTTTTTGTTTCAACATACTTTACTGTGGGGCTTTCTTATGTTTTATAACATACAGTACTATGACTTTTTCACATTCATAAGACATATTATACCATGACGTGTTCTTGAAATGATAAACAAATAAACTTTTAAGATCATGAAAAACACCAAAATGTCATAGTTTGTATGTAATAGTATAATAAGGCATCAAAATGTACGATGCCAAAAAAAGTAAGGTTAAATTAAGGTTTCACAATATCATCACAAATTATATTATAGTAAGCAATTAAAAACATGATAATTGTCCTACTACCGTAAGCCATAAAAATCTCTCAAAACTTTCATATTATGTAGGGCAATAAAAATGTTACAGTATAGTAAGGCACTAGAAACATTTTGAAAAAGGTCATGGTATAGTAAGGCATAATAATGTCATGAAAACATCATACTACAGTAAGGCATATAAAATTTGTGAACTGTTCTTGAGATAGTTTCTTCATCAAGAGTCAAACCAGGGACCTGCCTCATGTGGTCAGCAAACCTAATTAAGTGGCAGGTTTGATCCCTGTTTGGCTGTAGATGTTCTAATAAAATTCAGATTTTGGTGAAATGTTCATCTTTTGTCAAGGTCGGTGGTCTCCAAGTGCTTTCTAGTTGAAAATGTGATCAATCAAAAAATGTCATATCAGAGGTGGACTATACTAATCAGTCCCTAATAACCTTTGAGTAAACACTAGGCCAGGATCATCAAGCCAGTGTGCACACCCTTCTGCCCATCCTTACTAGCCCCTTCAAACTAAACACTGTACGTTTTACCCTGAAAAAATGCAAAAGTACAGATTCTGTCCTTGGCGACTTGGCGACAGAGGTTGAAAATATCATGTTTGCTCTTTGAGTAAATGTTGGGTCAAATGGAGACACTGTCAACATTGTGTCATTTTATAGCCTGGCTGCACACACAGCTTCCCTCCTCACGTGTAGCCCTCCCCAACTGCAACACCAGCTTCACCCAGCCCTCCCATTCTGCCAGATAACTTGCCGTAGCTTATTATTTTCACCCTGCCATCGACTAAATCTTTGACATGTTTATTGTGATGCCATGGTTGTGGATTCCAGGCAAGGGTATAAAACTGTTTTGGTTATATACCTTCTCCTTCCTCATAGCACTCACAACTCAGCGCCCAATAAATGACTTTGCTGATATGATACGGCAGTATTTGTGTTTGGGTTACTAAATAACCAAGTCAGTTAGGCAGCTGTTATCGCAGAGACATGCTATTGCTAATGGCCCAGAGCCATCAGTCATTACCATAAAATAAAATGAATAATCAAATAAAAAACTCCAACAACCATCCTTCAAGTCATTGTAATGAGCAGCAGCCTCTTCCTGGTGGATGTACATTTGTTAGTTTGCTTTATTTCCTGAATTAAACATTGAATGAATGAAGACTTCTTTCCTCCTTAACAGTGATCTGACCCTCCAAGACCAAACATGAAAAAAAATGTGTCCTTACAAGGCACTCTGGTGTGGAATGGGTGCGAAATATTTCAAAAATACACATGCATGCATTAAAAAGTTACTACTCATAAACACTCTGGGAACAGCCTGACAAGGGCTGATGTGTCATGCTAATCAGCGACACTGTATGCCAGTAATTATCAAGAGGCTATTCATATAGAATGCTCTAGTGGGAAGATAGGACTGTGTCACCACCTGTTACCTTATCGCTGACTAAATGGAAATGAATCCTTTATATGTATTGTGCAGGTTTACCATACTGAGAAAGCCATGTAGCTTGTGTCTTTTGTGTTTAATGTCCAGCACAGTGGTGTTAGAAAACATCTGTTGTCTGTCTCTGTCAGTTTGCATTTAATTATTTTTGGGGAAAAAAACCCAATGCAGCTTGCACAGCACAGATGTGAAATGCTGTTGTCAAGAAAGGAACTTCTACTGTCAGTTGAAGGATTTGTTACACTGTATGTGTTTGTTTATTGGGCTGGAGGTGAGGGGTATTTGCATAGTGTGTGTGTTCTTGTGAGGGTGGGGAGACAAAGAAGTCTGCTGGGAAGAGGTAAGGAGCAAAAAGAGAAAGACATAAACATAGAAGGAGACAGGTTGGGGGCAGTGAGCAGACAAGAATGTGTACTTCTCTCCTTGAGGCGTCTCCTTCCTCCTCCTGCCCCTCATCCCCCTCCTTCCCGCCTTCAGACACCACCTCAAGGCCGAGAAACTGTCCAAACCCATTTGCATAAAGTGTTAAAAAGTGTGCTGACAGAGCAGGGCAGGTGATACCAGCCAACAGACGCTGAGGAGGAAGGACGCAGAGCTGACACTGACACAACAAGCTTTTACTCAGCCTCTGAGCACACATACACCTATATAAACACAAACACACACACACACACACACACCTGTGGCTCCAGTAGATTATTCAGACCAGTACGGAGGAGGACCTCAGCCTGGGCACAGGTGCAATTAAAACCAAATTTGCTGCTAGGATCTCAGAAGTCAGTTGCCTTTGACTCCAGAAAAATGAAATTTTCTCTGCAAAGAGGGTAAATTGAGCCTGGCCCAGGGAGATAAAGAGAGGATCATCTGGCATCTTCTTCTGTTAACAGGTAAACCTAACCTTTGCTTTGCAGCATGCCTGGTGCCTTTGTGCTTTTTATACCAGTTTGTGGCTTATTGTTGTTATATTGCAAGACTTTAAAACCTGTTTCTCGACAACCGTTGTTTTCGTTGAAGCATTTTCTTTTATAGAGAAGGCTGTGAATATTATCTGACTCTTTTTTTACTACAGCACTAAGAGATACTCCTTAAAACAAATACTGAATAAGTGATAACAAAGAACATCAACTGCAGAATTTTAAATTCATCTGTTGTGTGTGGGTGTTTAATTTACCTTATGTCCCAGACTTAAGTCAGTTTAAAAGAACTGCAAATGGATTACATCCATCATACGGTGGGCAACAGTAGCCCAGTAGCAGCTGCACTAGTCAGTTGTTATAATAATGGTTTTCTGTATATTCAGCATGGTATGTATACTGTTTCCTGCATTGACTTCTGTATTTACACATGGCTTATCTCCATATGCTCAGGTCTGTTTTTGCCTCAGCCAGCCTCACGTTCAGTTAAACTGCCTGCTGCAGGCCAAACCCCCACCACCGCCCCTGCCCTACCTGTTCTCTTAAACTGAGAACAGGAAGGGCAGCAATGTGGCTGACAGTTTAGCCGGACATATCCCTGCAGATATACAAAGTTGAGCATGGCACAAAGGGGGGGGGATTTCATATTTCATATGAAGCTTGAAAAAAAAAAAAAAAATTCAATGTGACCAGCACATTAAGTCTCGTGAACAACAAGCTATGATTTGCATACTGGGTCAGTAGGACATATTACAAAACATGTACCACTGATAGCAGTGGGGGACCATAAAATGAAGCCCTCCACCTGAGAGCATTTTATGCTTTTTTTTCCCCACACTGTAAAAGTCACATTGAAACAGCCAATTCTCTACCTTAAAGTGACCCCATACCTTTAAAGTGAACCCATGGGATAATTATTGGCTAATAATAAAACGCAATGTAACAGTAGCACAGGTAGAGGAAATTATCAAGTCAATGTGCCAAGTCAAGTTAATGTTTGCTAAAATAAGGTAACATTAGCTGTCATGAGCTACTGGTCATACCAGACCAAAAAAGCCTGTAGCAGCAAAATCTGTGTATTGATCTAAGCAGGGTGCGTTTAATTTCTTATGAATTCAACTTTTCATTTCAAGAAAGGAAGGGAGGAAGGAAGGATGAGTTTCAAGGAAGGATGAATTGTTACTTCTTACTTAATTTACTTAGTTCCACATTAAGTAAAGAGTCTAAAACCAGATTTGTAACCAGATTTTGTTCCTACCACAAGTATATCTTCACTATCAAAAGACGTCTCACAATTTCTGAAAATAAAGGGACATATTTCACCTGTATAATAACTCACAGTGCAGTCATACTTTATACTGTATGCGTTGCTTGTAGGTCAGATAAAGATATAAACTGCATATTTTGCATTTGTAAATAAGGATTGGCAGGGATTCAGACAGAAAGCTGTGGAATATGTATTTCTCTGTTGTTGTTCAGTGCTCGGTTAGTGCCCGTCCTACAGGCAACATAGCCTGGGGCTTTGGAAAACTGTTTCTCCTCATTATGACCTTGGATTATGAAAAATGTATGCTGATTAACCTAATATAAACTTTTGTGTAAATACTATGACATGCCAATACTATGATTGTGCTAATAGTGAAAATGATCCTTAAAGTGCAGTAGAAACCCAAGACAAAGTTCCCTTTCTTCCTCTATTAAAAAGAATCACTCAATTCTCAACCAAAGCGAAAAAGCAGTAGTAGTACAGTTTGATTGCATTTGATTGCAAGAGACAACTGACAGAGACTGTCATATCAGGCTCTATTTTATGGTTATTATTACAGATATTTGTTTATTTTGCTTCTATTTGTCTCGTCATTTCTTAAATCTGCAGTTCAGCTGCCTCGTTTGAGAATGAGAAGAAACATTTCAATGGTTAAAGGATATCCTTGAATTTTCGAGTTACAATTACTTGCAACAGGCATTTTCTTCTCAGTGGTTGGTGAGGCGGGGTTCATAAAAACACTCTGTCATTGTGACTTTAATTTTATCTGGATGCACGTTTGTACAGGAGGTTTCAGCAAATGACCCCACCAGTTACGGAATTTCAATTTGAGCAATAGGGAAATTGAGTCACGATCGTCAGGTAGGGAAGGTTTCAAACTGATAAGGCAAGTGTAATAATATAGAAAAACCTGTCCTCATCCCCCTAAGGCATGTTTGAATTCAGCTGAGACAAAGAGAGAGAAGCAGAGTCGTTGGTGCAGGAATTTCAAGGGTAGATGGAGCGATTAAACAGAGAACAAGCAGGGACTTTGTGCAGATGAGCATACTGGGGCAGGACCAACCCCGAGGGCACAGAGAGGAGAACACCTGTGTTCTGACCATCCTTCATCCCTAACACACATACACACACACAGTCTTCTTCACATTAGTTCCCTTTAATACCAGGCCAAAAACAACAGCATGCAGGTTATTACCATGTAATACTCTCATCATCCTGAAAAAGGCCCAGATCAGAGTCAGTCCTGCTAACCAGGACCACATGATAGAGGAACACAGTGACCAAAAACCTTGTCTATTAGCTGCTACAGTTCATGTAGTGTGCTGTGTGACATACAGATTTGAACACACAAAGTCACATGAAAAAAGCTACCTATGTTTATCCCTGCCATCCCAGTCATCGTTTTCATTTAGCAGCTGCTTAGCCTGTAGCTTTTTCACACACTGCTAGCACTACAACAAGCTCAATGAATACGAACATGTCCAAAAAGTGGACTCTCATTGTTCATTGCTTTTCCAAAATGAAGGTGTTATCAAGAAAATAATATACAACTGAAACCTTAAAACTACATGTCATCAGCAGAAATGAACACCAATAGCCTCTAACAGCAAGCAATATGGCACTCGTGCAAAATATTTTTAAAGCTTGCCATCTTATTCAATTCTTGGATAACACAGAGTCTGTTTTTCTACTTATTAATTTTGAGATGTTTAAAGGTTACGGCCAAAGGAGCAGTAATACATTGCACAAAACATAATGCAAAGAAACATCCACAGTCACCACACTCCACATTTACAATGACCTGTTAATTATAAATGGGCTGAGTCAGAAAACCAACCTGTCTGCTGTGTGTAAGGGCAAAAATAGTTCAAGGTTCAGCTAGGCTGTATAAATTGACTGACTGAAATCCTGTAATAATCCCAAAATTGTTGGAATTATGGTTGTGCATAACAAGTGTTGCACCTGCTTGAATATTTTCAAGATGCCAGCAGGAAGATATCATCTGAAATATGAAAACTAATCTGAATTTTTCCATTTGTTGTCCTAATCCAGAAACTAAGGACAGATCAAGAAAGCAAGGACCAGAGGGTCCAAAGGAGACTAGATAAAGGAAAGGTGCTTTTCTGAAGATGGAACAGACTCAGCAGATTTGGCACACACAGGTCAGCCCCCAAGACATGACTAGAGAGCTGCAAAAGAAGGTGTCAGTAGGCATGAGCCAGCCAGAGTGCTCCATCTGCTACAACACTTATGACAATGTCTTCAAAACACCAAAACTGCTGGAGTGCACCCACACCTTCTGCCTGGAGTGCCTCTCCCGCCTCATGGCAGTCTCGCAGGATGACAGTGGCAACCCACACCTCTCCTGCCCTTTATGCCGCCACCCCACCACACTTACCGAGGAGGGCCCCCCGGCTTTGGCCACAAGCCGCGAAGTCTTGTGCAAGCTTCCCCAACACCAGCAGCAGGTGGAGCCGGTGTGGCTGGAGGGGGAGAAGCTGTGCTACAAAAGCTCAGGGCCAAATGCTGATTTGAGCGCCCCTGACAGTCCCACAGCCTTATGCATCTGCATTGACATCGGGGCCAGCCAGAAAGCGGACCCTCCTGCCCGCACACAGCCTACGAATCGTGGCCTGGCTGGCCGGTCAGCGGACTGGAAGAGGATGACGCTCTTCATTGTGCTGATGGTGCTGTTTATTATCATTGTGTTGTGGCCACTGCAGTGTGTATTCAGCACTGGAAACATGCGCTGTATGCGAGAAATCATCCAGTCCACTACCACGACTACTACTACAACTGCTGCAGGTCTCGATCCATTCACAAGGTCCCGTGGTCTGACAGAGTAAATGTCTTGACTAAGTGGATGTCACACTAACTGTACATAATGCTGTATATGACATAAATATTTTAAATAAGTTTTTGCCGCATTATTATACTTTTGATAACAGCACTTGATTATTGCCACACACAACTGTCAGCGCCTCAGATTTTTCACTTTCTACAGTACTACAAATGTTAACCCCTCTATGTGTCGGCAAATTTGGATGTCTGATTTTAGTGCCTCCTGGTGGTAATTTGAAAACAGACACTATGGCAGACCCCACCAAGAAATGAGATTCAACAAAGACTGAACCAATCATCAGTGTACATTTGTGTAACTATGTCTTTTACTGTCAGGATATTTTGAACTATGTTAATATTTGAATTACAACATAGACACACAACACATACAATTTCTACACATTGCTGCTTTAACTGTACAAAATGGACATTTTTATACTTCTCTACACTCCCTAAAATCCTGTTCAGTCTAACAAACTCATTAGCAGAAACCACACTTCTGCACTGCAACATCTGTAGTTTGACAATTACTGCTTTGATCCAGTTTGTCGTCAAATTCAGACATTTGACAGAGTAACAGATAACCAAGGACACAAGTGGGTTAATAGCTTGTTGTGTCTCCTCAACATTCAGCAGCGATGTAGACAATTGCCATTTAATTTTAATAAGCCAAACAGTGAGGTGTAAAATGCTGAAATGTGAACTTTGCTTTGCAAATATCCAGTTGGCTAAAGAACAAGTAGTCAAGTTTATAATAACTAAAGAAAATGAATGTAATCTCAACATACCAACTGAAAACTTTGTATATTGTAAAAATGATTTGTGCATTTTGATATGTCCTTGTTTACAAAACTGTATTAAAATGGGAAGTATTAACTCATGAGAGTCACAGCCTCATGATCTGATTGTAGTTTATCATGTTGAAGCATTTTCTCTACCTCTTTAAAACTATATATACAGCAGCATCAGCAGGTGGTTTAATCTTGTTTGAACAGCAAGTATTGTAAATTCCCCTCAAAATACACACAGCTCCTGACGTGCTTGAATGCATATTAAAAAGAAGTATTCCTTTCTGAACTGAGTTGCAAAACAGTCAAGTCATGCAGAGTTTGTCATTTCCTCCATATCTGAACCTTAAACCCTTGAGTATGGAGGCAAAGTCTTGACAGGAAGTTGCCTTTATTTATTCATGGAATAGGTGCGTCAGATGTAGGAAAAGTTTGGCTACGGGGTTTTCCAAGTACCTCGCTTGTGACGTGGTTGATAAGATGGTTGCATTAAACCATTTGTTTGTGGCGATAATAAAAGTAGAACTGCCTGGAGCTGCAATTGAACTTCTAGTAAACACTAATCAATAAATGGAGAGTAAAAAAAAAAAAAAAATGCTTAGTAAAGACTTCAAAATGACTTTTCCTAAATAAATAAATACAAATAAAAAGGGAGGCAATAATAAATATTGTTTGGAAAAAAATATTAGTAATGGCTTCTTTTGGCTGGCATAATTTAGGCTTAGGGTATTCAAACTAAACCTTTTCACTATTAAATTTTTCAGTGTGTTGTTTTTACTTCTCTCCAATAAAGCTGAATAAATGGCCTGTTTTCTTGTGGATAGCAGCTACATAAAACTGTTTTATTAAACAGCTAATGCAGAGCGCATTTAAAAGGCTGGAAATAACAGTAAAACAAGACTGATTTCAAACTCATTCTTGATTTTTTTCCCCTCTTCTTTTACTTTCCTGTGAGTAATAAAGCACAGTTTCTACAAGCCACTTCAACCATGAAATGGTCTGTCATTACTATGGAAATTGGTGTTTTTTCTGGAATGTTCTTGTTTTTGCTTTTAAATATTCAAATTCATCAACTGGTGTACATTGAGCAATATTCTTGGTCATGATGCACTTTTTTCAGCGGAGCACTTTTGAAATTGAAGAGACAACTGGAGTGCATTGGACAGAGAGTCACAGCAGGGTCCAACACAAACGCAACTTAAAAACACACAGCCCTGTATTCTCTGCTGCTTCCCCACCAAGTGGCAGAACAGAAAAAAACCTTGCTTGCCTAACTGATCTTTCTTTCACTTTTGGGAAATGTTTCTACAACCTTAAACAAACGATCTTTATTGCTATGGAAAAGGTCACCATCCAAAAACCTGTCTCGGATTCAAGTAACCACGAGAGCGAAAAACGATTCAATTCATGTCTAATTTTGTATAGTTCCACTATCTATTTTTATTAAACTATATGATAATAAGCCATTTAGATGCCATTTCTGGCAGCTCATTGCATCAGCAGTTGTAGCCTATACAGCAGAAAGGCGTTTGGGCAGAGCCAGTGCAAGAAGAAGAGGAAAGGGGAAGTGCCTCCACTGAACAACATGAGAGCACTGAGTATAACACTACTCACTTCATCCATACTGCAACCATAAGAGGAACAAGGAATAAAAATTAAAATAAAAACAAAAAAAAACCCCATAGTAACATCATGTTCAAGTAATTGTAAGAGGACAAGCAGAAAAAATACCGTGTTACTACTGTTCACCTCCATGTACACTGGGTTGACTCAGAGCCAGAATTTACTTATCCATAGTGAAATTACACCAATAATAATAATAATAATAGAAACACAATACAAAATGAAAGCATGGATAAAACAATTAATATGAAATATACAATTTGAAAAAAATAAAATAAAGCAACACTGATGGCAAACCCCCCCAAAAAACTAGTGCACAAACAAAAATACTTCCGCAGCCAATGGACATCCAGACAGCTTGAGGCCAGAGAATCTGCAGTTTCACATGTTCAAGTATTGATGTTTCACCATATCACAAACAATTTCACCCAGAGAGGCAAAGTGAAATACAAAATATATATATATGTATAAATTATCCACAAGCGCAAGATAGTTCAGAAACACAGAAACATTACAAGTCATTTCTCATTCATCAAATATCACAGTTCAAATGGGAAAAGGACAAAAGGAAAAACCAGAGGGATTCAAACATCACCAGTGTTCAAATTCAGTTAAAGTACAGCAAGTTATATAGATATACACCAATCAGTCACAGCATTAAAACAGGTAATATTGTGGCTGATGCGTGGTGTATTTTAGGACTTCACTCAAACAGGGCAGCAATGCCATTTAATAAAACATAGCTTTTATTCACAAAAATAATCAACCATGAAAATAAAATGTAACTTCAAACAAGGAAAGTTTCAAACCAGACGGCCAAGTGGCCAAAATCACAAGATATTTGCAAGTCGATGAGAAAGTGTTTGTGTCTGGATGTACTTCTACTCATGTAGCAGAACCTTTGTAAAAGAAATCAAAAAGCCTTCAAAACATGCAACTGGATTATTTGATATGGCAACTGCTGGTTACATTGTTATTTTTTGTCAGAATACTGCATGAGGTCAACTTCATTAAATGACAGCCTATTTCCAGTCCCATATGTGAGAACAGCAAGACTTAAAATCATCATGAGTTGCAGCTGCAGAAACTGTCTGATTTATGATGGAAGAAAACAAGGTGAGTCCAGCCTGTGAGTGTCCTTGACCTAGTTAGTTGGACACTTCAGTTGGTGGAGACAGAGGAATGGTCAGAGCACAAACGCCACCATGTGGCACTCATTCACGATTTATTTCATGAGGGTAGACTGAACACATGTAATCATTACACTGTCCCGTTGAGAGCGGCATTGTTTTTTTTTTTTTAAAGAAGCATTGCGTCGTAGCATTTTAAACAAGCCAGGTCAGATTTCATCAATGTATCTGTGCTTGTATTTCACTGGGATATTTTGGTGCTGATCCTGGAGGCTAAAAATAGTGAACAATCTGCCAGACAGTGCAGAGGGCTCAGTGCTCTGCAACGCCACCATCTTCCTTATCACATCAATGACGTCGGCTTACTCGCCCTGCTATCATCAAGCCTGGATTATGGCCATCTTCTAAATTACTTTTTGGAGACAAATCTATTCTTCAATCTCGGGCAGATGGCCATCTGGCCCACTGTAATCGTCCCCTTTGTCTTGTCTCCTTGTGACGATCTCTCCTCCGACAGATGTTGAACTGCATCAGACCTGCTGATAAACGAGGACAGCGAGGCAAATGAAGCCAAGAGACAGCGGTCAGCCAAGCACAATTCCAACCACCCATTCAGGAATCCACTCAACCACGTTTCCTGTCAAATATGGACTTCAGAATACTATTAGAATATGAATCCAAATTAGTGCTAGGGGTGCTGCTTAGGCAGTTGTGCTTAAACAGGACCTCTTCCACCATCATGGCCTTTTATAAATATATCTATATTCAAAAAATAAATGTCTCATATGTTACACAACCGTGATACTGACAGCACCAACAAAAACACCAAGTATTAATGAAAAGAAGCTGATTAAAACCAAAGACAAAAAAGAGAAAATAGAATACTCAAAGTGGCACCACCAGAGGCCACGTTCAGATGACACATGACAGACAGAACTGATCTGTAACCAGAAGAAATGAGTGAAAATGGTCTCTAATTCCGCTAAAGAACAATAACACAACAGCTGATCTGCATTTGCAACAGTACAGGAGATTGCATACAAGGTTTTCACAAAAAACACTTTCCATTTCCATTCAAATTATACACCCCAAATTAAAATGACAAATTATTTTTTGGAAGAAGAGAGGTTTGTCTTTCCCTTCCTGTGCCTCAGCATGCTGCAGCAGGTTATGTAACTGCTCTTACTATCACTCAGCAGCCTTATTAATAGCCACCACAGCTGGAGAGACAGAAAAAATACTCTTAAGTTTGAGTTCAAATGACAGCCAGTGAAGACAGGGAAAGAGAGAGAGCAAAGAGAGTGACTTCTGGCAACAAGCAGAAAAACAGCTTAGCTTTGACCTCTTCTTGGGTCCCGTACAGGTCTGTTCATTTCAGGGTAGGGTAGATTCCATGTTCAATATCCAACATCCCAAGAAAAAAATGGCTGTTTCTTACATCAGTTTTCCAGGGTTTGAAAAAGTAGTAACAGTACAGATTTAACAGCAGGTTTGGGGAGGCTAGATTACAGACACATCCTGTGACAAGGCACTTTGGCTGGTTAAGAGAGGGAGAGGCGTTGGTGGCTGGAGCAAAGGGGAGAGAAATGGGGGGAGAACAGAGGCCCTGAGAGCATGCGCTGTGCTATGGAGTCCTCTCCATGGAGGGTTTCAGTCCAGACACAGAGGGCCAGCAGGACGGCAGCAGGAGAGGAGTCAGCTCGCCACCTTCCGTCCAGGCAGGGTTGACTGGTGCAGGGCTTGGGCAGAGCATCACGCTCCCTTCTCCCGCTGGTGTTTTTCAGGTGCTGATGAAGAAGCACCTCAGCTGAAACTGCAGCAAACACAGACACGTAGACAAGTTGGATTGTATGTTGCCTTAATTTTAATTATGAAGAAAAGATATAGAACAACAAAGAGATCTTTCTATAATTTTCTTTATAGGCCTGTTAAAGTAATTTTCAACCACAAACAACCCAAAAAGACAAAATCTGGAAAATTAATTTAGCATTGCCATTCTCTGGTAATTAAAACACTGTTCTGCACTGCCTTCTGCTGATAACCCTGAGCCAAAGCTGTGCGATTCACTCACTTTAACACTGTTTGATTTCTTGTCTGCTCTTTAATCACAGTGAGAGAGAAAAGAGTGAGACTGCGAGAACTGAGATTGATTATAATTTGAACGTAAATTGAATCTTTTGTTGCTTTGAGGGAAGCTCAGGTTTTCTTTTATGGAAGTTTAGCTGCTCCCGGCCACCCTATAATTTGAACCTTGAAAGTGAGAGAACATTACACTTCTACTTACATGAGGAAAATTAATTTGACTCAGTGGAAGAAACTGAGATGTCCTCTGTCAGTGGAAAAGTTTTGACAGCACCGTGACTTCTGATTTTGGGTTTCTCAGAATTCAGTTTCTCTGAAACAATCACATAAGCCTTAACTTCAGAACAAAACCAAACCTCACAAAAAGCTCCATTTAAATCTAATGGGATCCAACATGTAGTACCAACAAACCTTGTTTGTTTTTGGGTTTTTTTTACTACGAATGAATCCACTGCAGTGCAGACCTTTAACTAAGTGCTGCCTTAAAGACAAATTCTGATTTGTTATTTTTTGCAGCAGAAGAATACCAAACCAAGTGCTAGTTTTAAACAGGTGTGGCTGAATGTGATCTGCCAGAGCACAGAGAGAAACAATGTCAAAACCAAGTGAATAAAGTACTTACAAAGAGGCAGAGAAATGTGGAGGTCCCGATGGTTTTACCTCCTGGTGTTACTGCTAAAAGACGTCTGAGGGCTTTTAAAATTTATGTTCTCGTACACACTCGACGAGTCATCATTTGTCATCCTACAATAACAAAGAGAAAATATTCACTGACAGAACAGGTGAACAGGGTTTCTGCATGTTCACCAAATGAAATGTAAAATTTTCTAATATCACAAACAATTCAATGTAATACCAGATTCATGATCATACTAGCAGAAGCATGAAAGTATGATGCAAGACCAGTAGGGATGATATGGCCTTGAATTATTCATGGTTATATCACAATTTTTTACCAACAGTATTCAAAAGTTTTGTTTCTAATGATATCATTAACTGGAATATGGATGGATGGATAAACCAGGAAAAATGGTTGAATCATGTCAAATCATTTCGTCACTCATTTGTCAAATTTTACTTTTTGCTAGAACCAACACTGCCCATCTTTCCAGCCACTATACCTAACAGCACTGAATGTGATCAATAAAGTCTGAAGGTGCTGACTGAAACACAAAGTTCATACTTCAAGAGAGTTACATCAATCCTGCTTTTAATTTATGCAGTTATACAGTTACAAATATCTCTCCCAACACCCTGCAATGGCACACAAAATATTTTATAACTAACATTACTGGCTAGCCAGAGAAAATTAAATAAGATTATTATTATTATTATTATTATTATTATTATTAATATTATTACTATTATTACTACTACTACTACTACTACTACTACTACTACTAATAATAATAATAATAATGATAAAAGAGTTTGAGAAAAAAAATGAAACTTAAGTCTTTGTCTCAAGGCTGGCAGATACCCTGTTTAACCTATTCTCTGTCATGCCTATGTGACAAGGTGTCCATTAATCACATCAAAAGCAATGTCTCCTTCACCATGGTATGTGTTATACTTACACAGAAGAGGAGCGCGAGGATGCCATGTTGGATTTGGATCTTGAGTTGGTCATCTGGGGATATTTGATGTTGGAATATTCCCTCTCCTTCATTTTATTCCTCTGCAAAGTGTCAATATAAATTGGCCATATTCAGTTTAGAGGACAAGATCCTTTACAAAGCAATCACAAATTGTCATAGGCCTGAGACCTGAACTGAAAAGTCCCAGATGGTATCTACTTTCACTGAAACAGACTTACTCAGATAGTTGTCTTCCTGCTGTTTGCCTCACTGCTCAAGCTATCATAACACAACTACCAACAATGCTCATAATACTGAGACATGCACTGCTATGGAATGCTAGAAAAAACAGTTGACAAGCTCTCTGTTATGCTGAGGACTGAGATCAGCCTGGCCTGTATTTTTAAGGTCTGCAAAGTGCAACTACAAGTTTCCATTTTGTTAACCTGTTGGCTGTTTTTGATTTGCCAAGAGCAGAGGAGGAAGTTTTTGTTGCAGCACTCTTGGCACCAGAGAATTCGGTGTGTATTTTTGTTTTGTAAATCTGTTTCTACATTACAAAGTCAGTGGCTCCTGTTTACTTTTTACTTTATTAAGCTATTTAATGTTTTCCTACACATGTGATCTAGGCTATTAGGCCATTCAAACGACATGCACTTGTCACTAGAGGATCCAGTGTGTGTTTTTGTTTAGTTAATATGCTTTTCTTCTTGAGAAATTCTGGAATGTATTCACTTAAGCCTACAGAAACAGTTATTTCAGTTAAACATGTCTTACATTAATACAAAGCCTTAATTACTGTGTGAAAAAAGTGTTATGCGATGTATTTTAATTTTTCCATTTGAAGCTGTATGTAAATTTGATCTACAGTGCAGTGGAGTACCTGCTCCTCCTCCAGTCTCTTCTGAGCTGTGTCTATGTACTGCTGCACAGCCATGTAGATGAACTTATACTGGGCCTCTGTCTGCACCATGCCTGACCTCTGCTGCCGTACCCTCTGGATCGTCTTAGGGATGTCAATGTCACAATCTAGACCTAGAACACACACACAGACAGAAATGAGCACAGACACAGTACAAAGACTTACAGCATTATAAGTCCAGTGTGTCACTTTTATATCTCAATCTCGTACCTTGGCGGTTGATAATATCGATGAGAATGTCAATGACGATAATGGTGCCTGTCCTGCCGATGCCAGCGCTGTGGGGCAAAAGAGCGAAAAGTCAAACCATGTGTAAGTAAAACAATGAAAGTATCAACGTAAAGGAGAAATACAATTATGTACTATATAAGAATTCAGTTACTTATGAACATGTTCAGTAAAGATCAAGTGCTGAGCTGTTTTCTCAAACACACATGAACCAGTCACTGATCAGTGAAGGTAATGAGTCAATTATACCCTCTATGATAACAAGACATTAAAAAAATACAAATATGAACTAAGTCTTAATAACAGCTTTGAATCAATGTTATTTACCAAACCACAAATTTTAATTTTTGGATATTATGCCAAGATGAAGAACACTTCTCGAGCACAGCTTAGCAAAAAAAAATCAGCTGTATCCTTTCCTGCTGACATATGTGATAATAAAGACAAATGTAAATGAAACACATGGCACAGGTCACCTGACTTAAGAAGAATTTTATCAATAATAATAAAGGAATAACTAAAGTGTCAACATATAAAGATTTAAGTGGAATTAATAGCATGAACAAGAGTGTGTTTCTGCTATAGATAACCATGTCTCTCAAAGGGACAGAGGGACACTGAGCTTAGGACACTAATGTGAGAGGAAGAAAATCTTAGCGCACTCAAGTGGCCAACTGAAACCATATTTCATGAAATTGAAATTTCCTGAACTCATGCTTAGTGAGTGTGACTGAATTTCTTATCTCATGTGAAATTCTACTTCAGTCCTAACCCTTAACCTCAAACCATGGAAATGAATGTAAATTAATGTGTAAAGTCTGAAAGTGTGTGTGAGCATGTCCCTGAATCCCAGTGCACCTTTATCACTTATCTTGCACCACACACAGTACAGTATGTATCTGTTCTGTGTTAACTTGTGTTAAGTGAAAGTGGACTATGTGAACTGTTTTGCTCCTCATCATTCTTTGGCTAGTCCCTTGTTGTTTCTGTGCTCTCTGTCTGCTCTCTGCCATAATAAAAGATGTCTTTCCTGACTCGTCCGTACATCAGAATCCACCCTCAGCTCCTGCAGCACCTCCAACTAGTCCTTGGATTCAGCATCAACTTTCCAGATCACCCTATCTTCTGATTGGTCTGTTTCTTCAGTTACTGCTGCACTGCTGTCCAGTACCAGCCCCATTTTTTTAAAGACTGTTGTGTATCCTGTTCCCTCTCTTTGCTGTCCAGTTAATGTTAAACGGTAACATGACCAGGTACTGGTCAGATGCATTCCGAATAAGGCCTCGTTCAGTTTCGATGTCATCTTGTTTTTTGCGTGGATAGTCAGACTGGGTTAGTTAACTTCCTCTCCTGGTTGTACCTGCAGTGGACCACAATGGGTCCAGTATCTGGAATGGTGCTCTGTGTGCGGTTGACCTCCTCTAGGAACCAGAGCACACCACCAGGCTCATTGGGCACCCCGTGATCTGGCCAGCTCAGGTACTGATAGTGCCAGATGTACCTCAGAGGCTCCTTCTACAATGGATGATATAGGACAAAGAAAAGATAATAAGCTGAAGTCATCAAATGTTCCATTAAATACCTTTTCTTTATTAATTTATTGTTTATTTATGTGTGCCTTAATATGTAGCAGGTTTGCTCCTCAGTGCTCACCATAATGCTTAAAACCCACTGTAAGAAATAGAGGGGACAAAATCTACAATCCTCAAATTAACTGTTAAAAAAAGCTAGCCTTTAACTTAAGCAATTTGATATAGCCAATTCAAGTATATACAATACTCAGAAGTTCCACAGCATTTTAAATTCCTCTCAATACAACCAAATTCAGACTGACTGCTGTGATCAAAGCAGCAGCAACAACAAAAAAGCAGCCAATTACTTTTTACTTAGTGTACTCCGTCATAAAAGAACAAGATCGCATTAAAGAATTTTTATTTAAGGCCACAATGTAAGAAGGCCAGGATATTTTTAAATGTTTTTGTCCCAAATCTGCTTATTGTATTCTTTAGATCCATGCAGTCCATTCCTCCGTAAGCACAAGCATGTGCTAGAGGATTGTGTATGAATGTGTGTGTGTGTGTGTGTGTGTGTGTGTGTGTGTGTGTGGAGTGTTAGATAATCTGACCCCAGGTCAGTAGGTCAGCTCTGACTGAGAACACAATTCTTCCTACCCGGTCCAGACGGGTCACCTCCAGCTTCCTCAGGATGTAGTCTTGTGCTGGCCGCTCGTCCACGTTTCTCACTAACACCTTCCCAAACTCCTTGGTGGCGTGGAGGTCGGGCCAGTAACGGACACATTTGTTCTAAACCAGGAAGAAATGGAGAGAAAGACGGAGAGAGGAGAGAGAGAGAGCGAGCGAGCAAGGAGAGGGAGGGTGATGGGTATTAGACAATCTCAAGAACCAGTTCATCTCAAGCAGCTTTCCAATCAGCTTAACTGTCATACTATCCTTGTCAGCCGTTTCCCTCCCGCTCATTCACACACACACACACACACACAAACACATCGTCTATACGACAGATATCTGCCCATCTCTGTTGGAATCAGCTATTGCCATATTTTTTTTCTTCTACAGTCAACAGATTCCTCCAATACACCAGTCAATTTCACTTGACTGGTGTAGTGGCTTTTTAACATCTGATGTTTTAGATTTGGGGTATTTCACTCACACTAAAAAAAGCTTCTTGCTTTATAAGACAGATAAACATTTCTATTTCCCTATTTACATTTCCAGTTTAATACTAAGGCACACAGACACAATCAATATTCCACAATATTTAACTATACTGTACATTCAATATTTGCTCTATGTTTAAACCAAACGCTCACCCGCCCTCGCTCTATCTCCTTTGTGGTCATGACAATGACATGTGTATTCTCTTGATACACCATCTTCCAGAAGTCAATGACAGTGTTCTGTAGGCACCCCTGTGTAGCGATGAAGACTTTGCCATCCTCCATGTGGCGCCCCTCTTCATGCAAACTCTGTAAACCACAAAAAGTTATATGCTGAATAAAGTATTTTCACTCTGGGACCACAATTCTTATTCTCACAAAGAGGATGAAGTTAAATATACAGAAATATACAAATGGTTTCAAATGCAAATATGTAAACTAAACCACCCATCATTATTGATGGTAGGGTGAACCTTTTCTTAAATTTCATTTATCTTTATTTATTCATTTCTTTATTTTGCTGCTACTGATCAAGTTCAGGTGTTGATACAAGGTCTTGTATAACGCTGAAGAGACTCACTCTGATGTAGTTGGCATTGATGTAGTCTGAACCAGGAACATCTGGATCTGCTTCCGTGATTTCAACGCGAGTTGTGTCAACTAAAAAAACAACTGTCATTAGTGCACAACAAAATGTCTACAGTTTCCTGGAATTAATTTTTTTTCAAATCAAATGTCAGCTGATAAACTGAAATGTTGAAACCCCATCTTGACACTTTGCTGAGGCCTCTACATTGTCTGTTGTCTATTTGTGGCACTGTTTCCACAGGAAGTTGGAGAGACAGGAAATGGAAGGTTGCTGCTTGACTCACAGGGGAGGATATTCTTGTATCTGTTTTTACTCTTGTTTTCTGGCTTCTGGCCTTCTTTCCGGGGATACAGCAGTTTGCACTCCTGCTGCTGAAGTACCTGAAAGTTGATAAATGAAAAAGAAGAATGAAATAGAAGTGAGTCCCTTTTATAAGACGTTCCAGGAAGTTCCAAACAAAAGAATATCCACTATAATGCCACAGGCAATTCTGCGGTCATGTATATACAGTGGGGTCACCCTGGAGTGCAAGAACATGAAAAGTGCATGTGTCAGTATTAAGGTTGTACACTTAAAAGAAAGTGCTTCAACAGGAAGTTCCCTTTAAATAAAATGAGGGCTCTAAGCCATTCATTCACACTCCTTTTGGTTGTGTATCAGGTCTTAAAGGATAGAATGGGGCAAGCATGTCCAGGAATAATATGAAGGCTTTGATTCTTTGAGATAACTAAAACATACATTCGGTGTAAAAACAAAGCCAGGTAGTTAGAAGCTTTGCCCTGTTATCCTGAATTGATTTCCAAATAATCTGAGACAAGCATTAAAGTGTTTATTTTTTGTGCTATATTATAAACTTTAACACAGAAGATGCTGAAAGTAATTTAAGTTCATTTGAAAAATTATTACGAGCTCATATGATCTTATAGTATAGATCTAACTGTAAAAAAAAAAAAAAAAGTATTTGGGTCAGTAAATGCCAATTAATAATTGAACGGCTGCTATCCTGTCCTGTCAGTTGCAAGCTAATGAAAATATCTTCCTCATAATACTTTCCAGTGACAAAAATCTGGCATCCTGGAAAAGATGGTAATTATTTCTTATTTGACCAATTATGTCTTGTACATAAATACAAAGCCTTGTTAACTAAAACTGTTGAACACAGAGCTTTTAAATGACTGGAACTCCAAAATGATGAGTAATATTAGATCAAATATATTATTAGATAAAATATGTTTTAAAATCACAATTTAAAGTAATGATTCTGGTACTGACAGTTTGGAGGCGACATACCTCAAATTCTTCCCAGAATCCTTGTTTGGGCTTCTCGGAGTTGTCTGCTACTTTGTTGAGCTCTCGTACCCGGTTCTCAATGTTGGCAGCATTTATCCTTGTGGCATTAAATGGCTGTCATTGTAATGTTGGGACAGGGAAATTAAATTTGTCAACACATCAAAACAAGTGATTTGAAATTTAAAATTGCAAGTATGAAAAAACCTGTCATCTCATGTGGTTTGTATTAAGCAACATATAGCAAAACATCTGTTCCATCAAGGTACTGTATGCAATAAATCATTAGATTGAATCCTGTTGTTTTTTTTTTTTTTTTATCAAATTTGGCTTCCATACTTGTTTGAGGTGCACCACAATGCCACTTTTCTCCACCATGGGGTTCTTCTTGTAGTGGTCCACCAGGTCAGCCAGAGTGTCAAACCTCTCACCTCCGCCGACATCATACTTACCATCCTGCTGGAGAAAAACATCAGTAGTTTAACTATAAGTCTGAGAAGTGCAAACCTGAATTCTGCTTAAAAATACATGGCACCGATTATCAGTATGCTGAGGTGGTCCAAGCCGTGAACTCACGCAGTCTGGGCATTACAAGCCTCCAGGCTTTAAACTACGAGCATATTTAAGTTTCTGTAGCTGTTGAGGGGCCTAACCTGAGTTACCTCACCTGGTAGCGTATCATAACATGTGTGACCTTGGTCTTGCGGTCCACGTTTTCATGTTTCTCCTCGTTGGTGAGAACTGAGAGGACAAAGTCGCCTGGTTTACTCTGGCTCTCCCGCACCAAGAAACTGCCTGCTTTGCCTTTCTCTGTGAGCAGTTTCTCTGCATCTCGCCCAGAGAGGTGCCCATGGTACCACCTGGGGGAGATGGGTGAGAGAACAGAATGTGATATACTAACACAATAATACAGAAACAATATTAGTTGACAAACTGAAAACTTGCAGGATGGTGTGTCTGCAAACCAAGTGTATACATTAGTATTGCTAGTATCATTCGTACATGAGCATTGACATCACCTTGTTCTTTTTTATTATTTTACAATGTTGAAAGTTCATCCTCTTTATTGTGCAAAATTATGTTTCCCATATGAAACAACATGAATACTCTGTTGAATTTTTAAAAAATTTTTGAAATTTTTAATGGCATGTGCCTAAAATCCCCACAATCTTGATATTTAAGCTATATTATTAAGAGAGAGTCAAAAATTTAGTGAGAGAAAAACATAGAGCTCGCAAGACCAATTGAAAAACAGGGTAAACAGCAGCATTTATTATTTCAGACTGGCTGCGTTCACCGTCTGTTTCTCCAACTCCTGCAGAGATCAAGAAGAGCTGCCTCAAGATAGCTGTGGTTCGAAGGTAGACGAATTACCAAGACAAGAAAGAGGAGCTGAGACACAAACTTGACCAAATGAGGGGGAGGAAAAGCATTATGCTTCCTGCCTCAATGGAAGAACTTCTGTATTGAATCTTTAGGGTTTAACATATTGTCTATCTGCATTGTGAGAGAAAACATATACTCGAGAATGTCTCTTACTTGCAGCCTCACTCAGTTGCTGATGAAAACCTGCACGTCTGCGTGTTTTTGTCTTTTTTTCCTGTGTGGTGAGCAAGAACATGTAGGAGGCTCTGACAACAGATGTATGTAGAATGGAAAAAACCAAATAAACCACAGCCATAGATCACAAGACCTTCTTTGACCTGAAGAGAAACTGTAATGTGCAGATGTATAAAAAAAGTGAATGTATATAACCAGTTCAGCATAAGATGATACAAAACAAAGCTGAAAATTTTTTTTTTTTGTTTATTTAGCAAATTATGATCTAAATGTAGCTTTCCAAAATGCTTCCTGTATGTGTGTGAGTGCTTGCATGGATTCCTGGCTAATACACCAGCTGTCTTAGTCACATTTCAGAGGACGTGTGTAGGTAGAAGGATGTTAGCGTGTGGCTACTCAGCGAGCATAAACAAAAACAGCAGCACCACCCACTTAGTTTGTTTGAAGATGCATTTGGGAATATGCCACTATTTATGCGTGTGAATGTGAAGTGCATATGAATTCAATGTGTGGGTGTGTGTGCACAGAATAATGCATCCTCTCTACATCCAGTATGAATATGCACATAAGTGTAGAAATACATAATTAATGAGTTAATGGCTGATTCTTTCCTAAAGCCATTTTGGGCAGTGTAACACCTGCCAAAAGCCCTTGGGGCGTTCCAAGCACACTTGGGTATTTTAATGGCAAGCTGCTCCCGGCACACCAGTAGCACACTTGGAAACATGGTGTGGGATCAGAAAGAATACATTATAGGTGGGCATGTTAGAGTTTCATCATGGTCAATCATTAAATTCCTCCCCATTAAATGATGTTTCTTGAAATGAACTCACTGTTGAATTCAATTTATACATGTTGAAGATCTTACAATCATCATGTTTTCACGGTAGTGCAGCGTTTCATCTGTAGTACAGTCATCCATAAATATCTGCCATTAAATAACAACTTAGTGCCTAATGTACTGTATGTGAAAGTACAATTTAAATCTCATGTTTATGTGGTACTTTATATTTTGAAATCATTTCTAATGCCTAAATCAGTCTAGATCTCCCTGTTCCATGGAGAAACGCTGGCTGACAATCATATGACTTCATATTGCGACATAAGCATGATCCCGTTATGAGCCACAAATATATAAGGATTTTAAAGAAATAACTTGTACTTTTGGAAACACAACAATCAAATGTAACCCTAACAGTCTCTATCAAACCCTGTTGCTCATCGCAGCCACTGCCTGTTAGTACTGGGTACTGATATTTTTCTGGCAGCTACCGAATTGCTTCAACAATATCGAGTACAGAAAACATGCCCTGTCATTCGCTGCCAAAATTCAGTACCTAAGGAGTAATCACATCACTATCAGTAAACCACTGAGCATGCACCATGCTTGAACCAAGATGTGATAAGGCTGGTGATTGCCTGTCTAACGTAACATTCAGTGAACACGTCTCCGAGGCCTGCAGGAAAAGCCCCCCCAGAGACGGGGCTCACTTGTGTATGTGGTTATGTATTGATGTAATGTGACTGCAGTCTGCATGTGCGGCTACATTTTAGCAGGCTTGATGCCAAGAGCTAGCAATGCAATGTATGCAAAAAGGACAATGTTCAATAGGCTGCGAATGCATCATAATTATGCAAAAGTTTAAAGCATGATATCAAATGTCAAGCCTTAAATCAGATTAGAATAACAAATATTTCCTATTGTTGTCGCTTGAGTGAAAATGCCTCACAAAGAGCATTTCCGCCATAACAAGACGGAAAGCTTGACTAATAACATTACTATTTCTCAGGTGGTTTAGCTGCTCCTCTTGGCAGGTTGAAGCTTTACTGTCCCTGAAGCTGTATGAATATAAATAACTAATGTGCTGCTTTAATGAATTCAGATAAAGCAGCAACACATTGAGCTGACCTGCCTATCTGCCTCCATCTATCAACAATATGCTTAGCTGTGCACAAATGTGAGCATATGAGCGAATGTGGGTGTTGGTGTGCGGGTTTGTCGGCACCTCTCAGAGGTGGGGTCCTTGCAGTTGAGTGGGTACTTGAGCTCGATGATGTGGCCATTCCTCTCGCGCAGGAGATCCTGTTGTTCTGTATAATACTGCACAAGCTCGGCCAGCGTGGCAAACTTCTCGCCTCCATACAGGTCGTAGTAGTCGCCTGAGTTCTGGATCTTAATGTGGGTCACCTCATCGCTACGCCTGTACGGGATGAAAAACACAGAGGGAATGCAGTCACTCAAGTTTGTTATAATGCTTCTAAAGAGTGGTGGACTCAGCATTTTTGTAGTTGTATTTCCGTTGTACCCTGCATATATTTAAATTATATTTCATACTATTTCATTTGTCTCCTGTTGTTTTCTTACCTTCTTCTGTAACTCATTCATATTTCTACAATACTAAAACTTTACTTGCAAAAGCTGAACATATAATAAATACATAACTGTTAAATATGAAAAAATTACTATGACATTTTCCATCTGTGCCAAAATTGGAATGATAAAATAAGCCACAAGCTACTGCAGAAGAGAAAATGCAAAAAGACGAAGAAGTGATTTAAACAAACACTGATCCATTTTATCGCACACAGAATATTTTTTCACTTTGACTTCTACAAACAAAACAACACAAATCTTCTCACAGGGGATCATTCAATTTTTTTACACTCATAGTTTTCATATCTAATGTATTTGGAGTCGGGCTGAATCGCAATTGCAGAGCAGTAGAAAAAAAATGCAGGCAGCTGCTGAGCTCAAAGACTGATAAGCCAGAAAACATTTGCTACCACTTTGCATATTCAAAGTCCTCCGGGTGGTTTCAATAGGTGCACACGAATGTGAACACACACTGGTGTACGCGCACACATATTAAAGTCTCCTCTATAAGATATCTGCCTGGAAGCAAGTGAAGAACGAGATATGGCCCAGCAGCTTGATTGCTAACTGTACTTCTACAATTTAAATCTACTTTTCCATTTTGCATCTCCAGTGACTTTGTTAAACTTGTTTCTTTAGCAGAGATAAACAAAACGTCCTGTAAACATATTAAGCATAATGACGCACAAACACAGAACAGCTTTAGGGACCACAGGGGAGTTAGCCAGGCAGTCGCTACTATCTGATCTCCAGGCTGAGATACAATAGTCTCCTCTCTCTCTCCAACTGATTATCAGCTAATGGTCATATCAAATGGCAGAAATCCTATTTCCCTCCATCACTTTTCTTGTTACTCTCAAAAATCTCACATTCCTTTTTTCTTGCTTAATTCCATCCTCCACTCAACATACTGTAAATCCTTTGCTCCATTCTTGTATTTATCTGTCCCATAATCCATCTCTCTCTCAGTGTTTCCTGGTAATTGCTTTATGGTTCTATTAGTGGCTGTTGGCAGGGTGCCACAGGTCTATGGCCCTATTAGAGGCCCCCCTCAACTCCCAGGCCAAACCCCCTTTCCTCTCAGAGGTTAACACTATTAGACTTAGATTTACAGACATTGATGAGATTTATAGATTTATGACAGTAAGGCCATCTTCTTTATAGTAACAGGACAGGAGGCAGGTCCAGCATCATATCTTGCACCTCTGGCTGATCACCTATGGATTATAGTTAACATTCTCCACATCACACTTTATTGCTCTTCTGGTGTTAATGGAGCCAATCCTCTTTTGATCACCACATAAATGATTATTTACCACAGATCTCTTTGTAAAGTTTTCCTACTAGTTACCCTTTACTACAAAACAAACAACTCTGTGCCTTATTAAATGCAACTTAATAAACTAGAAAAGGGTGCAAGAAGGTGTGTACAAATCTGCCACTTTCTGTTGAAAACAAGACATTTTCTGCTTAATTTAATGTACAATTCATATAGTGTGTAATGAATTTCCGTTCAAATGTTACTATCAATAAAAGCCCTTGGTCTGTGGCTAAACATAGAAAGAAACTGTTCTTTGTCTCAGTTGTCATTCCATACTTTCAGAAAGTGCTAAGCAACACTTCTTAAACAAACAAGAAAACCGCTCAGGCTGATGGAGCATGTCTGCAGGTTTCCTATGGATAATTTCCATGTCAATTAAATGAGAAAGTGAGCACAATGTAATCCACGAATGAAGCTTAATGGCTGAGGATGCAAACACAAAAAATATGAGCGTTCTTGCACACCAAGTCTGGTCAAAAGTTATGTAGGGTTACAAATATTTAATGGTGAATCCAATGTATTATCTTTCACCTGACCTCACTATATTGACAGCGTTTGGGTCCTGAGACATTCACGTTTGAGGATGTGGCATAAAACTGTAGTAATGCACCTGTGAGAAGTACAAGGTTGTTCCTCCTTACGAACAAAGTTCTGTATTTACAAATCAGTGTGCATGTTCTCATCAACATCCCATATGATCATTTCAGCTACAGAAGTTCATCTAACTGAAAATAGCATATCTGGAATAAGACTGCTTTATCATTCTGAAATTTTACTCAAACTTTGGTGGATTTACCAACAACAGCAAGCTCGATTAAGCTAAATTTTACTCAGTTTCAGTTGTTCAACACTATAATTGCATAAAACCAATATAATTAAAATGCTTATCCAAAAGGCAAAAAATGCAAACTTCTCAGCGTGACAGGTGGAAAACCAGAGTAGTCTACACAGTGTACTTAATATCATGGTGCAATGGTATCCTCCCTTACAGGATAAAACAAATGCAGCAAAAACACACATCACCTTGTCGTTGATTATTCTATGGACTGGTTTGCATTGATAGGCCACACAAAGGTACATGCTGTCACGTAGTATGCCTTTCTATCAGATCACAGCATTGTTATTCTGCTGCAGCTTGACAGAGCAGCAAACTGATCACAGCTATAAGAAGGATTATGTTTTCAAATTTCACAACATTCAGGCCAGAACACTGGACCCCTCAAAACAGTTGGTGTAGTAATACACAGTTTTCAAATCAATATGACTAAACAAATAAACGCACTGATAAGATGAAGTACACAAATATGGACAACTGGGAAACATATTGCTCATGAGTGAACATATTTACGCCTGTTCAAGGTTTAGACTATATAAATTATTGCCTGCTTTACCCTGAAGCCATTGCAAGCTATATTTTCCACTCAATACAGCCTGACACCACTGAAAAAAATCCCTTACTGCTGCTGCCAGTCCACTTATCAAATTGAGGTTGATCTCAACAGACCGCTGCGGTGGTTTTAAACCTGAACTCTTAAGTAGGCATGTTCAAATCTAATCATACATCCAACGTTCATATGTTCTGTAGTTTCTCAGCTGCATCTCTAAAGGCTGGGCAAGAGGTGTTTACAAGTTCAGAAAACCAAGAAATCTTACTGCTTATTTGTTCATAAGCAGTATCAGAAGTCCTAACTAAAAGAAAATGGCTAAAACAAATAAGCATTGCATTTAAGTGGATTTATTAAGGATACATTTGTTTTGTTTCCGTATTTCATCTGATTCTTCCCAGCCCAAAATAAGCAGCCATTGTTCAGGTGTTGTGAATTGTTTATGGTATGTGCAAAAGTGGGAACACTGTATTTGTACTTGCCAGTAAAGCAGAAACACTCACACAAACATTTACACGCTACATAATTATGGTTGTTTGGTCTGTGTCCTTGTTGACATGCACATCTACACCTAACGCCACTAGTAGCTGAGCGTGTTAAACTGGGCCATGTCATGATGTGGGAGGTTGCATGTCAGAATGAAACATTTACAATCAACAGAAAAGACTTATGGAAAAATGTGGTTTAAAATAGAGTTCACAGATTGACTTAACATCCACAATAATGATGGTGAAATGCTCTTTTTCTCGACTGTGTAAACCTATAAATAGCCTAGCTGCAGTGGAAACATATCTAAGTAAACCCTGGCTGGCATTATATAACACAGAGGCCGAAAGAAAATCCATTTGTACTCTATCCTAATTTGCCCTGCAAAGTTCTCTCTTAAGATTGTCCTTAAAATTCCTCCTCCGGGTCTTTAGGGTGTAAAAAGAGCATGAAAAAGTTTACCAGACTGCTCTACTTACAAAGTTGGACCTAAATTATGGCACAACATTTTCTCCCTCCAACTTTCCTCTTCCCTTTCTCAGTTTTATGAAACTCTGAATTGATTACATTTTCAAAACCCTCAAAAAATTCTCATTAGCATTTCCAGCCTTCAGATGCTTTTGAGCAGCAGCTCCGACTGACCCCTCCTTTTTTTTTCACCTCGTGGACCAGAAGAAGAAAAGCCGTGGTGGAGATAAGAAGAAGAGAGGCAGAGAGAGGCAGATAAGACAGACAGAGAGAGAGAGAGAGAGAGGAAATGAGGGTCAACAGAGTCCCTCTGTGTCCATTACAATCTGAACATTCACTGTGACTGTCCTGCTCATAATGGCCTCAGTAAGATGAAACCTAGCTAATGACTAGCTAATTAGCCTCTCCTCTGCTGTGATAATACACTGTGTGTGTGTGCATGTTTGAAGAGAAAGAGAAAATTAGTTACGTAGAATGATATCCAGGCTAAAAAAAAGAGCCTTTATAGATGTTGTACTTATCTTCAGTATACTCAATTGTTTTCCACATTTTACAGACATTATTTGATGCTGTACAATTATAGAAAAAGCCAGCTGGTGGTAATAAAAATAAATAAAATTTAAAAATTCCTCTCAAAACATTAAATACCTGTATTTTTACATTTTAAACACTTCTGTTCAGTAAGAGAGCTGTACAATCTTTATTGTCATTTAAACTATCAGTTGCTCAACAATAGCCACCATGGCCCACTGCTCATACCAGACCAAGTAAGGCTGGATCAGCTAAACCAAGCACTGTACTAAAGTTAGCAACAATGCATTTTATTGCTTATAAATTCAAGTATTTGTAAGAGGAACATTTTTATTAAAAACTCATTTCTTAGTTCACAGTGAGGCTCCGCACTGGCCACTTGACCTCAGTATGTGTTTATGTTCGTGTGCATCTGTCAAGACCACAAACCGTCATTACAACTCACCCCACCAGCCTTCCTGTGTTGTGTGTGTGTGTGTGATTTACAACACTCTGTACCACACACATAAACACACAAAAACCACAGGCAGTGAAATTGAGAGCCTAAACAGGTCCCTCACACTTAACACATAATTTAAAACTCTAACTACCTAGTTTCCTTTTCCGCTTCATTCTGGTCCTCCATCTACACCGCCCCACCCCAAAACACACACACATACACACACCTATGTTGCCATGCCAGCTACTAAAAGAGTAACAAATGCATTCGGACTTTCTTCCAGGCACTTGGGTGACTGATGCATCTCTTAAAAGCTTCCGTTTCCAAGGAAGAGCCACTCTTCAAACACTCTCCTCTACCTGTTCGTTTCCTGCTCTCTGTAATCGCCACAGTGAATGGATGTTGTGCTGAGTCCGACTTATCAGAAACTGCACATTCACTGCAATACACCAGGGCTCTCAGTTAAAGAGATTAAGAGAAACACATTTTAAGGCGTTCAAGTATTACACACAGCTGGGTTTGTTCAGTTCACTGCAGTGCCACCCTGACTAAAATAATCAGACTGTTGCTAAATGACACATTCGGCAAAATTGTTGTCTGACATGTTCCTAGAGGCACTCATACAAAATATTCTGTCTAAATGCCATCTATTCAACCACAGATAAATGTCACATATTTACCTACAGGTAACAATTTCAGAGACCATAAAGGCCTTGAGCGCTTCTAACAAGTGAACTTCCCACCTTTGCACAATCATTCCTTACTCTTGAATTTTGTTTGTGGAATTATTGGTCATCCAGGAACTTAGGCTCAGTCTCACTCACTCTGAATTACCTGTTTTTCCTAATAACAAAAAAAATAATATGTAAAGGAAGGGAGGGAGTGTAAATGAGGTGTTACCTGACAGAGAGGGTAAAATCCCCCGGATTGCTCTTGCTGGGCCGAGCCAAGAAACTGCCGTGGACGCCCCGGGTCAACAGTAGCTGCTCTGCCTCGATTCCAGTGATGTTGGGGTGGAACCACCTGAAAAATTAGGGGACAAAACAGTGGCCTGTTACACACCCGCATTAACAATCTGTCCATGTTCAAAGAATGTATGATGCTGACGTGCTCCATCACACACCAGCTCCCCTGCCTATAGAGCCAAAACAAGCACCAGCATAACAGATTTCCAGAGTTCAAAACAGTATATCATTTATTACTTTAATAAATCCATTCCATTTTAGCCAGTGAGGTTAGTTTTTCAGTGAAGCAGAGTATGAGGGCCTGCAGTGTTTTAGCTTTAACTGCTCAGCAGAGAACTATTTATGTACAGATGTGGAGGAGTGTTTCAACATATTTTGTATGCAACAGTCATGACGGATAAAATAAAGCAAAAAATGAAATTAAAATAAAATTAGAAAATGAAACAATACTGGCTTTTTTCTTGATAACAACAGTCACTGCAATGTGCAATAATCATAACATAAAAATGCTTTGCAGAATCATCTCTATCCAGTTATCTATTGTTATCACTATGTTACCACATAGTGGTATTTTTTTTTTTTTTAAGTAGAGCATTAGAAGTTAGATGACTGAGAGACTTCTTGTCATATATCAGTTGAATCAGATCAGCTCAGAACCCTGGATTTTACTGCCAGGTTTGATGTTTTTGCCAAGAAACCGAGAAGGAAAAAAAACAGCTGCTTTTGAGGTCATTTAGGTAATTTACTCTGCTGCTGTGTTTATGTTCAGGAGTATTTCAGCCACTGTGACCTCTGCAGTGCAGATCAAAGTTTGTCGGTCGAGTAAAGTTTCACTTTGTGAGCTGCGAACAACTGATATTTGATAGAGGAGGTAGACCTTTAATGTTATCTACATTAGCTGACTGATAGAAATGAAAGGGCATGTACATGGCACTAGACCTACAGTGTATTCCTGCACAGTAGTTCGACACTTATTCTTCTGCGATGCGCTTACTGTCAGGAATGTAGTCAATCCATAGACTCAGTTTTCCAATGAATGAGGCGCTCTCATTATTTCATGAAATAATAACTAAATGGTTGTTACATAAATAAATGCAATCCTCCTTAACACAACAGCATAAACTATGTCATACCTGACTGATATTACTATATATTACTGTGAGAGTGATAGATGTAGGGTTAAACTGGAAGCAACTATGACTGCTGAACATCGTATGCCATCACATTTACACGCTTATTCCTAAAAATGTATTCAAAGATGTTTTCACTGCACAAACTACTTCCTTGTTACAATTTAAATAAAAAAGAGACCACTCTTTTTTTTCTTGATGAAACAGTGAATACATGCAAACTGTATGTCCTGTCCTGGTTTGAAAGGGAAGGACACACAAGTTTAGAGTACTGAAAAGCCAAAGCTAATAATTACATGTTACTTCCTCTGTTACAAAACACTGTAGGCAAATATTTATCCCGTCCACTTCTCAGGTACATTGACTGATTATCTAGGTTGTAGAGTGTTGGACGCTGCAACTTGTCCAAACCAAAATCATGCACATTATTCATTATTCAGAAACAGTTACAAGACATAAACCATTTACATACATACTGGTGTGCGGTTCTGCTACATAAAAATGGTGTTTAATGTGTGATGGACTATTTTAGTCTTGAAGAGGCAGTGAGTAGCAATGTCACAGTGAATGGCTGTGTGTGAGCTGTGTGGATTTGGAGCTCATGTTTAAGCAGGGATCACTGGGTTAAACCTCCGTAACTACTGTGTGCCACTGCTGGCTAATCCGACACACCATTAGCCATCCAGGGCCCAATTTGTGCATCAAGGCTGGCAGGTGGGGTGACACAAACAGGGTGCAAAAAGCTGCAACGAGTTCATGAGCCATTTTGCCCTACATGTGTTTACAGTTGGTAAGAAGCATGATGGCTATGCAACCCTGAGTAACAACAATGTACAGCCTCTTGGTATTACACCAGGTTTTCATTACTGTCATTACTTATAAGTTATTTTGCATGGTACATCGAAGGAGTAATTAGGCAGCTGGCTGCAGTAGTTAAGTCATATATTGAGTAAAATGATACCAAATCAAAGATAATTTGCTGCTCATCTGCTTCACTGCATATTGAAAATAAAATAACGGGTAATTTGAACTGTTCTGGAGAAATAATTAATGGGGAAAAAAACAGCTTTGGCCTCTATGATCCTATTTTATAGGCTAAATAATTGATTGATTAACCAAAAAAAACCCCAGATAGATTAACATAAGATGACACTGAAATTATTTAATTATTTAATTAATTTCTTTTATTTTTCAACAATAATTTATTAACAAAAATACCTTGCAAAGCTTGCATTCTATACATTTTAAATATAGTCAGACCAAAAAAAAAGGAGCATCAGGCTGAAATTTAAAGCCAACTCTCTGGATGTAGGCCAGGTGGCAGCTGGCAAGTATCTGTGTTATTTGGAGTAAGTAATGAAGAAACTCTACTACAATACATTATTCGACGTCTTGACAAATTTGGCTCCAAAAGATCATTGTTTTCTATTTGAGAGGTTTATTCCAAGAAAACTTTCAGCAAGACTCATTTTTCCATCAACACAGGGTGATCCAAGAAAGGGTGAAAGGCCATCTGTGTGCTTTGTTACCTGTTTGTTATCAAGTAACAAAATATGAAAGTAGATTTTTGGGGGTTGAAACATGACTGTACAATAACATTTAAAAATAGCATTATTGCAATATCATTATAATACAGACATTTAAATGCATTATGGAAATATGTAGATTATTACTTCTGGAAAATCCTGGGCTCTCGCCTCCCCACCTGCACACAGACTCTGCAGATCACAGCATTTACCTACATAGATTTTAAACAGTTTTAATATTTTAACAGAATCTTTTTAAATATTTTTTTTCCTTTTGAGTAATACAAACAAGAACATAACTGTAGAAAAATGAGAAGAAAAGTTGGATTATTCAAATACCAAACTAACCTTTAGTTGCAGCCCTTGACTTTGTCTTTGGAAAGAAAAATGCCCTTAAATGTCAATGATTCAGTGAGAATGGGAAGACAGACTTCTTTGACAATGACATAGACGTATAGACCAAATGAGTCATGGAAATCATGCATTTAACACCCTTAATTGTAGCCTTTCACCAGCACCCCCCACGGATTACAAAGGCTTATTATTGATTAATATAACCCAGCGGAGAGCAGGCAGCAGGCGACACAAGAGCGCCTTCATGAAGCTCATGCTGAGAAGATAGCATCTGAAAGCTGTAACAGTGGGTGAGCATTTAGCCGTTTCTGTTTTTGTACACAGTATGATACAAACCCATGACAGTAAGATAAAAATAAGACTCATGTGTCAGCTCAGCAGATCTTGTGTCACCTCAGAGCAGCAAATACACACCAGAATACCGTTGTGGTCCGCTCTGTGTCAAAGGTCTGAATCTCAGCTCATTGCAGGACAAAAATGATCTTTGATGTTTCTTCAAGAACTCGTGTAACCATAAATGTAATCACTGTGCAACAAGGATATGTAGGCCTGGCATTCATATTGTCAGCTGCTGGAGTTTCCATTTGAACAATTCAAATCAACTGAACTTAGAGTGACATTTATGAAAAACTAAAGGGTGTGTTGGGGGGGGGGCTTGAAACTGTTCTTTTGGAGCTAAATGTAAATTTTGAGACATTTCCGTTTTTGGAGAATAAGCAACCGTCGCCATTCGACGAACAGATCAAAGTGAACCTGACTGCTCGTAGGTCACAAAGCAGCCTGACCTGTTTTCAGCATGACAGAGTTGAAACATGAGAGGACTGAAAGAGGAGACAGGTGAAGCGAAAGACAGACACAGCAGGAGAGTCAGTAATGATGCTAATTGTGTGACATAATTTTATAAAAATTTAAACAAATTTATACAGGAGGGAATGGCAAATTAAATTTAGTGCAACACAAGGCAGTACGCCTCTCTCTTGTCATCACTGATGATCCTCCGTTATCAGAGGTTTACTGCACAAACAATAAACATACAGTTTGAACTAAATTACCAAAATGTGCTTGATTTAAATACAAATATCAGTCAGGCCTGAGTGAACAGAGAGTTAACTGAAAGCAAGACCTGGATGAGACCAGATCACAACAGACCACACCAGAACAGACATCTGACTCAGACCTCACTGGGGAGGGTGGCAAAACTGATCTGCTTGTGCCTACTCTCACTGCACAAGCCAAGGAAGCAGATTATAGAAGGAACTTCACAAATAATAAACTGTAACTGATTACTAGGGGATTAGTCATAAATACGTGTAAGAGCAGAGAGTGAGCTGGCCATGGCTCTGTCTGTGACATTAGAAATATATCTGGAAGTCTAGTAGGAAGGTTGCATAGATAGTTTGGGAAAACCATTTGGAGACAAACAGGAAATGATTTAAAGGCACTGAGAGAGTGATAAATGTATTACACATAATACTCAAAGTGACTCCATATGAGATACTACACACTTGTATCCTGGTGGCACAGTATCTTGTCCCTAAAAATACACCACTGACAAGACGTCTATTGGAGAGTGTATGATGACAAACAGAAAAATAAAAACTTAACTCACAACCAACTGCAAGCTGGAAAAGGTGCAAGGTGCATTTTGTAGATTTTTTTGTGTGGCAACTGCTCACTGTTAAGTTTTTCCCTCAGTTACTTTTTCTTATTTTTATCATGTACTTTGCCACACTGTTGTGTTTTATTGTTGTTTACATTTTCCAGTAGCTTGTCTTCTTTTAACAGGGGACCATGGCACTCAACTGATACACCAATATATTACCAACTCCAACATAGGAGCTGGCTGGTTACAGAATATTTCAATATTGCAGGCAATACAAAACCTTGAGTTTTAATATATTTGAGTATAACAACCATTATTAGCATCTACAGCTTTGCAGCTTTACCTGGATAAAGTCTAAAATTGTCAAGTTAGGATATAAATAAGAAACAATATATGCAAAGAATTATACAGTCCAACCAATTTGCTGTTTTTTAATTAACACATAACATAACCATTTTTCAATAATAACTAGGAATTACAACTAAGATAATTCATTGCTGATGATAAACATGTGACTGTTTCTGTGTCTTGTTACTTTCCAGCTGACATATTTTCCAACATCAATTATCTGTGGGATGCTAACATGGGATCGAACCAGCCCATCATGACAGCTCAGGGTCCTTAGCAGTTTGCAATACTCAGGGCTACAACAGTGAACCAGAATTACAATCGGATAATTCTCATCTTTTATTTCACAATATATTTTCAAGTTGTCACTGCTTTTTTCTTATAGCCACCACATTCAGGTTGCTATAATGGGGAGCCATTGACAGGTCATGTGTGTCAGCTGGTGGACAGATTACTTGTGGTATTGTTTTTAATCCTACACAGATTCATTCAGAAAAATAATAGCAGAGGGGCAAAATGCCTTATGTCACTAATCCATATCTAATCCCTGATCGCAGTGCTGCTCGTCAAATTATGAAAACAATGGAGATGGATTGGAGCCAGACGCAAATACTGTGCCACTGCTACAAACACACAACAGCAGCATCTACTGCACAACTAAGAAACTTGTCAGGTTTACTGACTGCTGAAGGCCTGGAGGCGCCTTCTCCAGAGTGTCTTGGCATGCAGCTCAACAGCCTTCTTATGAACTAGAGTGTACTCTTGTCACCTCTGTAACTAAACCTCCTGAAATGCCCACCTTCACAGCACCACACACACATCAGTGCACATGAGCGAAGCACTGAGCACACACACTTCTGCACAGCCAGGTCTCCATGTGTTCTCTCCCGAGTACACTTGTTCTCCCATAGCACTGGATTCTGTGTATTAAATTAAGCAAATTACAGCAGAATTGAAGCCTCAAGATAGTGGGATTGTTTCTGCCCTACCTCACCATTCTGGTCGAAGCCTGCACCCAGCCCCTTTTGCTTCAGCAGCCAAGAGTTTAGTAATCCAGCACTGGGCACTGTTACACAAGGGAGGGTGAGAAGGAGCGAGGGAGATATAGAGACGAAAGGAGGAGGTTGTTGGTGGTGGGGGGGTGCTTGTCAAAGTGTTACTAGGTTAGATAGAGTGAGGCAGTGAAGACAGTGAGAGAAACGACAGAGACATGGAGGGGGGTGCTTTGTCAGTGTTAGAGTGAATAGGGAGTGTGGGGTGGGAGGGAGAGCAAGCAAGGGGGTGGAGGCCTTTTAATCTGGGATTTGGACGAGCGTGAGCAGGCCTGATACCAGCACTCATCAGTGCTATCAGCCGGGCCCCTGCTTTCCCTCCTTCCCCACCTCAGACACGTGTGACAGACTCGGGCGCACTGGTCCAGCCACCCTCTGCTCTCCTCCGTCAGCCTCAACGTCTCTTTCCTACGCACCCTAAGAGGTCCGCCCCTCTCTGATGCCTGAAGCTAACAGAGCTTTCTCTGGCTGCAACGCAGACCAGGCCAGGCCAAGCCAGATCTGGGTGCCAGGGCTCTGAGGACCTACAAGGTCCCTGCTATCTTGTCGTAGGCTAAATGTAACAGCTGTGCTGCCCGTGCCTGGAGATTACACCTAATCGTGTGTGGCGTAGTTACACCGGATCATAGTTAGCCCTCGCCAAGTTAAACCCCTCAATCCAGCCAATTCAGCACTATGTCATTAGGCTATTAATTTTGTAGGGGTGGGTTAGGGAGATTTGCAGATGAATTAGAAAACAAATGCAGAGGACAAAAGCAGGGCACAGTAAGACAGTTATGCAGCTCTTAATGACCTTACAATGACCTATGGATTTTACATTTTCTCTTTGATTTCATTGTAACAAAGTCAACAGCCAAGCGAGCAGTGCTAGGTTGCTCATTGTGGAGACAAACTGAAATTTAGAAATAATAAAGGTCAGGTGATCACTAACATTTTTATCTAGTACTTTGCAAGTTTACAGTATAAAACAACAGTGCAACACCACAGTAGAGCAAAAGGAAAAGTCTTTGGCCTATTAAAGATGTTAGTCCTGCTTCCCTAACGTATGTTGGGATCATAAATGTCCCCTGACAATTCCATCATTGCCACAGAAGAGGGCAAATGTTCATCACCAGACATTAATGTTGCAGTACAAAGCTTCCTATTGAATTTACAGTGATAAACCAACAACAACCCACAGTGGACTATTCTTGATTTTCTGCTTGTTACTTCAGGGGTGAAAACAGGAAGCTGGCAGATGGACAAACTGATGGCCTGACCTTGCCTGACCTTGCCAGCAGCATTGCTTTGGCTATAACCTATAGCTAAGCTATAGGCTATAACCTAACCTAAGCTATGACCCCACTGAAAATTGTAAAATCTAATGACTTACTTAAAATGAACAGTTTTCTCATACACTACCATTTTTCATGATTCCCAGATAGAATTCCACAAAAACTGAATTAGCTTTTCCTGCTATGTGGGAACCACCAAAATTCAAAACCACTTTTAGCTTATTATTTAGCTTTAACACATCAGCATTTATCACATCAATTCACATGTTAATCAAAAATACTTGATATATTACATAAATACAAGATCCTTGTACTGCTTCACTCCTGAGAGCCACACGTTAAGTTCCACAGACCATTGATACTGAACCTTTGATACTGACAGCTAGAAATAGGTCTGATTTTTACGTTGTGGTGAAATATTTACTTACAATTTTACTTTGTTTTACAGTTTGATTTTGGTTCTGATTTCAGTGCCATCCTTTTCATGTAAGGCGAATCAAACAAGACATTTTATTTTAATTATGAAACTAATTTTCCCCAAATGTCACTTGTGCAATCCTGGCTGCAGGGCTCTTAATAAGTTTTCTTGGAAGGCTTTTTGAGAATTGCAGTGAAACTATTATATATTTAAGTATTAAGTTATATTAGTTGTTGATCTGGCTTTCTGTAATGTCTAAGCACAGGACAAAATGTATTTGCCTTTTCTCTTTCTGTGTGTTGCTCTGTTTAATGATTAGCTCTTAGGCCATCACTCACCAAGACATGCTTGTAGAAGCAGACCTGTCTATTGGAAACCAGAGACATATAATGTCTTGAACTGCCTATTTGCTCACAAATGTAAACATGATGCTTCGAATCAGTGCTGTGGATGTATTTTCAATTACTCTATATTTTGGGTACCATGTAAAAGTAGCACACATGGATTCAATCAAAAAAAATTTAAGATCGAAACACATTGTCAAGTGTGCAATTAACCCAGAGGGATGCACCAGCAAAGTATTTCCATTATTATTTATATATAGAGGTCCTGTGTCTCTGTTGACCAATCACCACACAGCATGTTAAGAAATCTTCTATAAGCTTCAAAAAGCTCTAATTCTGAATGATTAGTTGAATATGAACTGCATACATTATCTGAACCTGCCAGGCTTGTTTGTTTACACAGGAAGATTTACAGCCTTTCTACTGACTTTCGCTAATTATTGCTACTGAGAATTTACTATGCATTTACGGTACACGTCAAACAGTTTGCATTTTTGGATTGCCGGAATGTTTATTTTTGTACTTTGTTTAATCCTAACCACCTTTTATTAAAATACAAATTAACCCTGTCACTGCATTACAATAGGACTGGCAAGTATCACACTCACTGATTACTTTAGTGGAACTCTGTTGGGTGAAATGACTGATGTCCCAAACGTGACGTGTGGCCTTTTTCATTCAAACTGAGTACATTTATCTGTGTAGTACTGTAGATTTTTAGCCATTGTCAATATTGACCAGTCTTTTACACCAGACTCGACAACATGCTCCTCCAATAAAACCCTACCCATGCTCCCTCTCTCCCTCACCTCCTCAGATCATGACCACAGGAGCCGGAGTGACTCAGGACTTTCCAAGAATAGGATTCCCTTTGACAACCACAAGGCACCCCATTTCCCTGCATCTGGCCTCCGGCAGTGAAAGAGAGAGAGAAGACAAAAAGAAAACAAGATTTCAAATAGCCTGGTTTTGTCTGATGAGACATGGGCAGGGAAGGGGAGAATGAACTGGATGTACTGTGGGAGAGACAGAGGCAGCTGGGAGCTGCAGGTTAGGCCTCAGGCTGGTTGAAGGGAAACAGGCCCAGTGTGCATCCAGCCACCACTCTATCCTCTTACATAATGTCTCAAGTTCAATATAGCCCTGGTGGGCTATTTAAAGCACTCCTGTCTCGGCCCACTGACAAAAAGGTGATATACTTAGTAGCCACAGCGCAGCATGAAAGCCTCTGCTGGGGATATATTGGTCACAGACAAGCCCCAGGGTGTGGATTTTGGTTATGTTGCAGATATTTTTAGCCCAGCTGATGATTCGGGGTATTTACATGGGGTGCGAAACTCACACACTCCCCATCACTGAATCTCTCACTTCTCCTTTTCCCACGAGGCAGTCCGATTAGAAGAATTAGCTAAATGAATAACTTTGGCCATCACTGTTCATGTTCAACACTACCTAATAAACAAGAACTCTTGTGGTGACATGACAACTAGCTTTCAGGGCATTTAGACATTTCTCTAAAGTTGGAAAAAGGACTAACGATACAGGGCATCCATAGTTTCTGGCTTTTTCTATTTACATGGAGTAAACAGCACTTGTCAAACACAGAGTAGAAGTGGCTCCAGGCATTATTAGTTAATAAGTAACTCCTTTTTTTCCCCCTTTTTTCACATCCAACCTTTTTTCAACAATCAACCTGGAAATAAAACTTCTTGGCCCAAAAGCAAACCTAGATTAAGAAACAAACTGCAGACACAATGTAATCACTCAAGGTTTTCAACATTTTTCACAAAGCACATATGTTGTACAAGAAACTTTGTTTTTTGAAAATACAGTTCTTTGCACGTTTGCCTGACATCTATGCAAAGACGTAGCAACACTTGCAGTATTAGTATGCATAAGATTAAAATAATGAAATAATCCCTTTTTCAATTTGGCCTGAATGCTGGGTGAGATGTGATTTTTTTCTTGAACAGGGACAAATGGCTTTGTGCTTTGTTTTTTCCACTCGACAGGCATACAAATCAGCTGTCTTTAACAACAGTGACTTCACAGTTGTAAGTTAAGTTAGTCCACAGGAAACTGTTACTGATCACAATCGTATTATTGAAAGCAAATCTATGGTGATACTTGGCTAAGATTTTCCATATCACGTTTACCATGCAAAACTAAGAACATTGTTTCCCCTATAGACACCTAACAGTGGCATTATGCAAAACTATGACTGCCAATGGTGTTTTTTAAAAATTTTTTTTTACAAGAGGAGGAGCGGGGTTAATCGTTATATTATTTTTAACCATGGATGCTTCATATCCAGGTCAACTCACAGATTCAGGATTATTATTTGTTAAAGGTAAAACAGACCTGAAACTTTCGCTAACGTTACATCAAGCACATTCACTTGATAGGGACACACAAAGAAATGCATATATGTGAAGTAAGCAACATTTGTCAGATCAATCTTGCCACAAAGATAGCTTAAATCTTGAGATACTTCATATGTCGATGGATATTACCCCTGAGCCTTAATGAGCACATACTGTATGTACCCAGGTCTGGAAAGCCCCTCTGGTGCCTGGATACATAGAAACATCACGGCAAGGCACACAAAAAATGCTTGCATGCGTAAGAAAAATTGATTTAGCATGCACTCAAAGTGTGCATGTAACACCTCCACTGCTACAACTCTATCCTAGAGCAAACACTGGAAGCCACATACTGGACGTAACAAAAGATTTACTTTTTCTTTTTGCTTTTCTCCAATTCAAATCAGCAGAAAATGAAGAAACTGTGATTTGGTTGCCAGTCAAAACTATAAACTATTCAACATAAATTTTGTGTCTTGTAATTCATGTTTGATTTCATATCTGACTGATAGGAGGATAAATTTGTTTTTGATAAGAAAATGATTAGTTGCTCAGGCTAAAACTGAGTCTAAAAAGTGATGATACACCTACGATGGAGAGAAATATGAATTTCAAGTATTAAAGTACCGCAAACGTGCCAAATTACAGAAGCACTGACCGATCAAGAGAAGTTAAATGGAAAATATTAGTTTGAGGGTGACCACTTTGTTCCTCTTTTCCAGTCTTTTCCATTTCAACTGCCAAAGACAGCAACTTTTTACTGAAACACATTCAATGTCATTTATCTACAGAGAAGACCCAGACGCAACAGCAGGTGTTGCAATAGTAACCTGATCGAAATGAAGGTTCGATTTCCATGGCTCAATCTGAGAGGAATGGTGTTCTGATATGTTTAAGATCAAATATTTGACATAAAACATGTCCTCTCTTCCTTCTTTAAGCACCTTGCCCTTAAATGCTTAGGCATACAAGCATTAAATAGCATTGAATCACAAGGGTTCAAGGGATCATGGGCATGGAGACGTGACAAAAAAGTAATGCTTTGTCGCCATTGTTTTCTGCATGAATGATATGAATAAAATGCAAAACGCGTATCTGGAAAAAATTAACAGTTGGTTCAGAGCACTCCTGGAAATGTTGGCAGCGTTATCTTACTCCTCCACATGGGCTGTTGTTTTCCTGTCGGCTTATCGAGAAAACTGACTCACTGTTTTCAGCTGGTCAAATGAGTTTCAGTGACAGACGAGGTCTGTTCCATAAACAAAGGGGGGGCAGAGGTGGTTTCCAATAGTGGAAAGTTTGTAATACTACAAAGAAACAACTGGCAAAATAAAAATGGATCAACCACATAAAGTGATTTTGCATTGCGACTTCTTTCTCTGGGCTCACGTGTACACATTCCAGTGCTTAATCACTGCTACACTGATGGTACAATTACCATAACACACAGTACACAGAGTTCCTTTATGAGTAAACTGCCACAAATCATCACTAAAACAATAACACATTACAAAATACTTGGAAATTCCAGCCCTCCGCAACAGTAAGAGAAACTAAAATCCTTCCTGAAATGGGGAGTCTGAGCGATTCTATCATCAGCAGGAGAGCAGGTCCGTCACATCAAGATGGCACGCATTGTGGCATTGTTCCCCTGTGGTATTTCAGCTCAGGAAGTACAGAACGAGCCACAGAGTAACAGTCATACAGTGTGTGCAGTGTCGGCCGGCGACAAACCATGGAAACTGGCACATGAAAACAGCTTTTGACTTTGTCTCAGTGTTTTCCACTATCTCTGATCTCAGCCTGCTGGTGGCTGTGGCCCCTGGGGCAACTGGAGAGATATAGTGAGTAAAATGTGGCAAAAATAGATGTTTTTTTCATAGTTTTTTCCCCACTATTCTCAACTGTTGTGTAACATTTTACTCGCCAGCCTTATTTAGATTTTGACGAAGAGCGGGGGGTGACTTTTACAATTGTATCTACTGGACACAGCTTTTACCCAAGTCTAATTTAATCCAATGATCTAAGTATTTGAAAGTAAAAAATAAAAGTGAAATGAAAGTTTTGTTAAGTACCCAAAATTTATATTGCATTAATCAACCTGATACTGGTTAAGTGTGCAGGAATGAGCTACCTACTTGAGGTATACGCACACACACAATTTGATAAAGCGCTTCATTGGAGTATTCACATATACATAAACATAGGGGACCATCAAACTGAGAAAACTTTGCAGTAGTCTGATAGATAATCAGCCAGGTCATCAAGTTGACAAGGATTTAGATTGGAGTTGATAGCTGATGCAAAACTGAGCCACACACACTCCCACTTTAAACAAAACTGCACATGGGTGTATAAGTGGCTCCTTCCTGCAAGGTGTACCAGGAAGCAACTGAGGAGTGGACCACGATTATGGAAATGTTGTGTGTTGCAAAAAAAAAGGTTAAAAAAAGAGCTTTTCTTCTGTTTCCAAACTCCCTTTGATGCACCCAGCAATAAGCCACATCAAGCTAGATTCTGTTGTGAAAATGCTTTTTCCCCTCCGAAAAAAACATGGCCAGAATTCAACAGTCTTTGTTCTGTCTGAGGAGAAATAAATGCCTTTGTGTATTGTGAAGCTGAACTAAAACCAGCAGCCCGGCCTTTTAACCTCAAGATCATTATTTCACCATTACAGCTTTACCTGCCAGAGGCACGGCAGACACGACGGTCACGTGCCAAAAATCGTGCGATACTGCACATCTACTATCTTTTCCACCCATATAGTTGCAGACTGCCTGTATCAACTGTAAACTCTCTGATTGCTAACGCTGCATTTCCCTGAGTCCTCAACAGCAATAATGGTCAAAAGACGAGCCGACTGCTAGAGTCAACACTTCAGAGGTCACCTTGCACAGAAACCTGTACCGGGATGAACTGGGGTTGCACTTGAGCGGACTAGTAGTAATGATGAGGACAAGAAAGAAGTGTCAAACTCTTAATAGCTGTGTGTTATTGCAGTGTCTCACATGCCACAACAAATAACGCAAACAAAAACAACATTTCGATTATTATCTTTACTTGTCCATACAGAAGGCAGTGCTAACTACCTCTGTACTGGAAAGGACCTGGAAGCAGCTTTTAAGAAGGACTACAAGAAACAACAACACAAGATCTAAATAAATACTGCATACATGTATCCATTCATGTTCAAAGTGTTCAGCACAGCAGTGAGTCTTAAGTCCTCACACACTAAGCTGGTCAACGTTTCAGAGAGGTCTACAAATCATTACAAGTCAACAGATGCACATGCGGTTAATAATGTATGGGGAGAGGACTATGTTAATGTTAGTAGGCAGGATATACACACTGCACATTAATGAGTAACACAACACTATGAAAAGCTGCCAGTGTTAAGAAGTTCACTGTTCTTGATTTAAAAAGGTGCACATCATCATTAAATACACCTGGAAAATGACTATTCCATTACTATTCCTTATGGGGCAAGAGGTAACTATTAGTATTAATGTAGTTACTAATTAGGGCTATAACATCACTACTTTTTTCTTTTAACTTAAGTGCACTTTTAAATGCAGGAAGCTATAAGCCAATTTCCTCCACTGTGCACAAACGCGCGGGCGCGCGCACGCACGCACACACACACACACACACACACACACACACACACACAGAGAGAGAGAGAGAGAGAGAGAGAGAGAGAGAGAGAGAGAGAGAGAGAGAGAGAGAGAGAGCAAAGTGGGAGGACAGAGACAGAAATAGCCCATAGCACTAGATTGAATAAGTGCAACCACTTTGGACTAAAAAAACTTATGTGTGGAAAATAATTCTGTTCACAATAAAGATTCGATCTGCAGCTCAGACATGAATCACAGCACTCACAGTTACATGCACACAAAATGTAGTTGGATGAAAAACATGAAAAATTGAGCGACGTGACGCATGTTTTAATTCCAGCGTTGTTTCTCTCTGCAGCAGCTGAATGAAAGAAAATCTGCGTTTTACAAAAAGCTTTCAGCGACGCCGCTTGTGTTACCGCCGTACTTCAAAACAAGTCACTGACATGAGCATGATCTAATTCATAATGCACGCGACGACCACAACATGAAGTTTGCCTGCCAGAAAAACATGAAGCGACAAGTGCCTCAGTTAAGTGTGTCTGTGGCACTAAAAAAAAGTTGAGGCGCCCCTGCTCTCTCTCTCTCTCTCTGGCAGCCTCACTCCAATCTCGCCCGCACAATCTCGGACTGCCCCTGAAGAGCGTGGAGACGCTGGTAAACACTGCGGCGCGGTGAATGCCAGTTTAAAAAACAAAACAAAAAACCCAAGCTGGACTTCACCTGCGAGATGTCATAGCAGTCTCTGATCGCTGTCAAGTGTGCTCAAACGTTTCCCTCCTGCCTCTGCCGCTGAGCCGCTGTGAAGAGTGAGCGAGCTGTTGAACCTTCGCGTGGAGCCACACTTAACCGCTGACACGGCTTCCGGTTCCCACCTTCAAAACAAAGGCCTCGTTTTAATGAGACGTTCATAAAATATTCGAATAACCATCCATTCAAATATACCTGTTCATATTATGTTGTTTATTAACCTTGTCTTTGTTGTTTTTTTTATACACTGCAGTGCTAAGTGTGTGAAGAAGATGCCGTGTTTCTTACAGAATTGCAACCTTTGGCTTGTACTAACTTGTCCACTCCAAACTAACATTTAAATTCTGCGGAATTTGGATAGTCTGTCGTGTTGTAGTCCACTCGCAAAATTAGAACGCTTGTTTAGGTGAGACAACTGATTCTTTTGTCAACTTGTGACTGTTTCAAGCTTTTGTTTTGCACAACAAGCTTCTTTTCCTGTCCTGTTCTGACTAACTTAAGTGAATTGATGCAAGAACATTGTTAAAGTTGTTAATGACACATCCAGATTAATTTCAAAGGGCCCTTGAAAATAAGTAGATCATTTCATCCCCACTTCTGATTGGCTGGTGTGTTACTATGTTGTTTAGATGCTACGCATGCATACAGTACAGCAGGACTGCAATGCTGAAGGCCAACAATTTATATAAAAATTCAGTAAAAAATATATATATATATATATAAATAAAATAAAATAACCTATACATATGTCCACTCACAGTATAAGGTAAAGTCAAACCTGGTTCTCAGTAATCATAACTCATTTATTTTTGTCTATTGACTTATTTCATTTCCACCAACCACACAGCAGTAGTGAACTTGCATGTTTTGCTCACAAGGCAAGAGCTCTGCTATTGTCTTGTGAGAGATAAGGCAGGTCTTCACCTCCTCCTCTGTTATAAAGGCATGGTGGGACAGCCTCCCAGCTCTGGAGATCGGTGGCGGGGGAGAGGAGCGGGCGAGGCAGAGCAGCACTGACGTCACCAGCCTGCGGTTATCAGTGGAGGTTAATCTACTGGGGGATGGATGGGCTTATGCAATTGTCTGTAAGCCCACAGGCTTCACATCTATGGATTTGCTTTTCCACTGTTTGACCTAGTGTGCTGCTACAGTCCACAGACAAACACTGAAGTGATGGAGTGGGAATTTCTTCTCTCTGTGGAATTTCTGTTTGTCGTGTGCCAAATGTAATGTGCTTCAAGCAGGATAGATGGGTTTGAACATAGGGTTCATTGTTTGGGTCTGGTGAGCACTCAAAATGATCCTGTTGCAGAATGAGAGGACATTACTGTCTGATCAATATACTGTGGACATTGATGAACAGGGTGAGACATAGTTGAATATTGGAATAACACTGAGTGCACATTTAGTGTTTAATAGTAAATGCTATTGGTGCAAGACTGGAGGACTGGAAACACAAAAACATTTATTGTTACCTTTGTATACTATATGTTAGTTCAAAGGATGGTTGGAAACTATTTTGTGCTGCACCAACAGGCACATATTTTGGGAGATACCTGGGGAAATTGTCTCACTTCAGCTTCTGCATGTGTTGGAGAAAAAGGTCAGTCAAGATGTGTTTTACTGTCTGTGTGTTTTTGTGTTTGGAGTGGGACCATAAATAGTCTGGGGCTAAAACACTGTAAATGTGCACTTTAAAGATAGTCCCTGACTATAATAGGAAAATAATCTTGATGTAAAACCTTTAACCTCAAAGCTCTAAGGTGAAGTTTTGAAGTGCTCATTGGCTCTATGGGTCTGTGACAGAGTGTAACCATGGCAACCAGTAATTCTTGATTTGTTATGAAATTGTAGGGTAATTTAAAATGACTACACTGCAAATGAATGTGAAACAATGGATGTCTGTCAGAGTAGAAAAATACATTCATACAAAACAGCTGGGATCGCCAAATGATTGACTATTATGGTGAAAATACATCACTGCTATTCTTGAATACTTTCACATTCATATTATGACATTATTCTATTAATTATAGTAGTGGTAAAGTCAGGGATGGGAAGGTATGGTGAGGTTCCAGGACTGTAACATTCACTTTTTCATTCACACCATGCAGACTGATGTCCTGTTGAGTCTGAGAGGGACAAATAGACTCAGGACACAAAGCCCAGTTTCCCACCCAGGGGAATGAAAACCAGGATGTCCCATCTACCCTGAGGTGGCTCCTTCTATAGGCTTATGGCCTTTGACCCCTTTTGCCTTGAGCCTTGCAAATCTGCCTGTCCAAAGACTGAAAAAAAATTGGAAAGCGAAACAAAGGGGACTTATACTGAGCGAGATGCAGCTGGACAGCTGGAGCCTGGGCAGAGAGAAAGAACTTTTATTACCATTTGGACATAAAAAGCTGTAAGAGAGGAACTTTGTTTCACAAAAGGGGTTGACGTGTAGTTTGGTATGGGTAAATGCTTTTATTTTAAGGGAGTAACTGTCCAAGGCTTTTAGGAAACATTCTTAGAAGATCGTCCAGTGGTTTTCTAAGAACAGTTTCTTCCATCACTTATGATGTCTCTGCAGAACTCCTCAGACTGTGTTTGGCTCAGGTTGAAAGATTTGATGAAGTGTCATCAAGAGAATGCCTGCGTCTGTTGCATAATTCAAAAATCCATTGACCATTAAAAATACTGCATTTCCCTAGGCATATTTAAAAATAAGGGATCTTAAAATGTTCTGGCTGCCCAAGAGCTATTCCTCCTGCAGTTTCTCTCAAAACCATTCAGTTGCTCAACACATGAATCCTGTGTCCTCCCAAAGACATATTTCACCCTGAACTGTGTCAACCCTCTAGCTCCCCTGGGTGTCACCCAAGCAGTGATCGTCATATATCTGGATGAAGGATGTTGTTTCGATTTCAATTCCCGTAAAGCCCTTTAATCAAACTACTTACACTTATTAACATGAAAACGATCTTTCCCCAGAAGGAGCCTCCCTGGGCAAAACTATTTCATCTACACCATTTCATAGAGTTTTAATTAACGCAACACAAGATGCAGTGTCCTTCTCTGTCATTAGCGAGGAATAAATTAAACTCATTAAATCTCAGGCTTAATGAAAATACTCAGGACAGATGTGGGATGTGCTGAATGATGTAAAAAGCTGTGCACCAGTTACTTTTTTACCTCTTGAATTTCCAGGCTTTCAATTAGCAGTGAGGCACCAGAGATTGCTGTAAGTGATTTAAATTATAAGAAGTAAATATCAACTGTCGCTTGAAATGCTGTTTCTCAATGTGCGTATGAGTGTGCTGGATTAAATAGCTTTGGACTTGGAAAAAACTGTCTGTTTTTTAGATGCTTCAATCAGAATGGGATCTGAAACTTCTCCATGAGACACATCACAGATTGAAGCCTGGACTTGTGATTGCAGTGGTATGTGCACTGCCCGGAAACTAACAATGAATTATAGACTGATGCTTCAAATTCAGAAGATCCATGAGCTTTCCTATTAGTTTTCACCTTCAAGTTCTACTTTGTGAGCTTTCAACTACATCTCACTGTCTTCAGCAAAGGATTTGGAAGTTTGCCTAGATGTCATGGGGACTGAAAGACCATTTTTTCAAAGTTCTTTTACCAAGGTCAAGAATGAACAATAACACTCACTAATGTCTACTATTTCATGCAACAACAGATATGCAAATTGCTCATTAATACAAAACTAAAAAAAAAATTACTCCTGTTTCAGTAATGTTTGCTAAAAAGTACAGTGTCTACTGTCTTTGCAAATAATTGAGTCTTTAAAAAAAATAAAAAGCACATTGATTTATATCTTCAGTAGGAAATACTGGGCTTGGGGCTGAGCCACAGACAGTGTAGGGAAGTCAGGTACTGAGAGACAGATGTTGTTCATCTTGACATTATGGCAGGAGTTGTACACAATAACAAAAATATAGAATAACACCAGCCCTAACTCCAGTTAATGGCAAAATCAAGATGGCCGACAAGAATGGGCTCCATTTGGTTGACATTTTATTTCATGGTGGTAGGAACACAAGACAAAGGTCATAAAGTTAGTAATGTTCAGGTCATGCCACTCTTACTCGGTGCACTGCCCTTTGAGGAGGTTTTTGCGCAGTCAAACAGTAGTTTACAGAGGCCGGACATGGAGGGTAATCCACATGTAGACATAAATAAGAAAAAAGAAAATAAGATTCAAAAAACAGTAAATAGAAGTTTTTTTGTAAAAAGCCAGAGGGGACATTTGCAGAGCCCCTCTGGGATTTTTTTGTGTATGAGCATTATTACTAATATAATTATCATTATTATTATGTATTACTCATTTACATTATGGGGATGAGGCTAATACACTGGCTAAAGTAAGGAAACATTTACATGGATGACGTCTTTGTCACCTGCTTGAAGTCGAGGTGACCGGTTTTTAAGGCAAGTCATAGTTTCCACCCAAACCACAGACTGTAAATGTCTTCACTGCTCTTGAGTCCATCCTAATAAACAAGAATCTCTCCTGCATTAAGTGTTAACCACCTGAATGGGTCAAATTCAAACAGTTTGGTAAAATGAGACCAGTCTACAGTTGAAAGAGTGAACGCTGGAATTTAAATGTGTCTTTACACACCAGAAAAAGATTTTCCTAGTCTGGTGTGGAAACTTGATTACACATAACACAGTTATAGCTTTGGGGCTATCCCTCCCCCATATACATTAAGTATATTATGGTGTGGGTGAACAGACAAGTCAGACATGGTTCCAGTGTATATTACTAAAAACATAAACCTCCACAGATCACACATTTGCTAAATTTACACTTAGAAATTGCAGGGCTGTACAAAACAGGTTGCTTGATGATTGAAGGAAGGGAAACACAATTAAGAACTTAAGAAAGAAAGCAAAAATAATACAACACAATTTGATACTCAACCACAAACAGGCATGATTTTGTCTTAGAATATTGCCAAGGTTCTCATATCAAAACAAGAATGTCTTTAAGTCAGTCAACGCAGCTTATTGTGGTTCAGCAAAGACGTCTCCACATTGCATCAGTTCACTGAATGTTACAGAATTCGCACTAGTAATACAAACTCATGCGTTGCTATGTTAATACGCAAGTACTGTAGGATTATGCATCTTTTCCCATTTTTGTGGCTGTTATGGCTTCAAAAGGTCACAACAACGTCACAGTCTCTCTCTCTTTCTCTCTCTCTTTCTCAACAGCCGAAAAAAACTCCTCCAGGAATGTTCCTAGATCGGGTACGAAAAGAAATTTAAGTCTCAGGCAGAGTTTTAAGCATTTTAGTTTGCGTTGACCGTTGTTTGACAGGACATTCCCAAAAGTAGTGGCTCTCCGCATGATAAGATCTCTGCTTGTTTCCTTTGTCTGTCCTTTTCTTCAATCTTTACTCTCAGCACCTCCTTAAGGTCAGATATGGTAAGAACTCTTCCCCTTTTGCACCATTCAAGGTCCTGCAAATCTAACTGCTCCCAAGAAGAATAAAAAAGACCAAAAATGATAAGGGGAATGAACAAGCATAAAACATTATTCCGAGCTTTGTAGTTTCTGAAAATACATCAGTGGAAATATGAGGGAAAAAAGGAACCTGTTTTAGTCTATGAAAAAAACTAAAAACAAACAAAACCCCACAAAAACAGTGACATTATCTTTTGGAACAAAATGGAAATTAAAAAAAGCAAACAAGCTAACAAAATCCAGATTCAAACCAACACTGCAGAAGTGCATGCATTTATAGTGGTCATCATTAATTCATCTGTTGATTGTAAAACAGAATGCACAATAGTACATGAGAAGGACAATTCTCCAAAGAGAACCCATCTTACATATTCACAGTCTCAGGTATTATTTATATACTCTATATTTATAACATTTATTCATGTCTATGATTCATGTCTTGACTTATGACTAATGATATGCGAGTTATTGTGGAACGCAGCGCTCTCTCCGCCATGTCAGCTTGTGGTGTTAGTGAGTCATATTTCAAAACTAAAGCCTCTGATGGGACTCAGATCGTGTGCAGATCTTTTTTCTTTTTTTGTGTGTGTTTGTGAGATGGGGGTTGATCGAGCAGTTTTGACTGTGTACTTTCTCACTGCAGCCGCTTGACTGATATCTGAAAAGTCCCATTAGTTAAATACAGTGGGCTGAATACAGAGTCTTGACAGTAGACGCCAGCTGGCTGCAGCGTTAAAGAACTGCAAACACCAGCGACAGTGTACACTGTGTCCAGCTCTCACCGGGGGAATGTATGTCTATATAGTGAAGGATGTAGAGGCCATGCTCGGGGAATGTGGATGATAGATATGGCACCAAGACAAGGCAGTTACCAGAGATCATCAGCAAGGTCCACCAGTGTTCAAGTAATGAGAGAGGAAAGGGAGCAGGCTTTTTTCTAAGTTGGCGTTTGTTTTAAAAACAAAAAACAAAAAACAAAAAAATGACAAGAATAAAATATCTCTTTTTCACCGAGATACATCATTTTTTGATAAAGGTAAAGAGGCAGGGCAGTAAAGAAAAAGAAAGTGTGTTCTGTGAACAGAGGTGCAAAAAAAATTCAAACCAAATATATAAAAACAAAAATTAAAACAACATATTCATTTTCTTTCCATATAAAAAGCAATGAAAAGTATACAAAAATAGAAAATAATTACAGCAGGAGACATGAGCGCTATGGAGGGAGCGGGTGGGAGGATTTTCTTTTTTTTTCCCCATTTCTCTCAATATTTTGTCTCTGCTGGGTTATTTGGCGGCGGAACAGTGTAATATTTTGGGGCTGTTTAAGGCGTCCTCCACCAGGTGGAGCTCCACGCCATCCACCACCACATCTTTGATGCAGCCAACGAAGCCGGTGCTGTAGGCCTTGGGCAACCGACGGGCCACCGCCAGCTCCTCCAGACCACCTGATGGGAGACAGAGGCTCAGATTAATATGATGATAAATTAGCTCCTGCGTGTCAGAGAACAACCATTCCATACTGAGGCAAGTGTGACCACTCAGTGTGATTAAGTAGCAACTATTTCTATGTATTTGAGAGAGCTATTTCAGTTAGTTAGTTTAAGTCAATCCCCAGAAACTATGGTTCCTACACAGGCCTTCCCTGACTTAAACTCCATCCTCCCAATTTGTTGAGCAGGCTTTTGGTTAAAATGTTTAATTTCAAAGGTCAGTCTGTGATATCCCTTGATGACATCATTAGGGGCTACTTTCTAAGCTCCTTTTGCCCCTTTCAGGATCAAACACCAGGATAAGGATTTGGATTTTGGAGCAAATTAAACCTGCAAACGTCATCAAGAGGCTGTACCTGATATATTTTGGTAGGAACATTTATTTATGGAATTACAGCTGTTACCTGTCTTCGTCAGAATGCATTATAAGCTTAGATTTTTTCCCATGATGACACCAGCTGACGGACATGACAGGATGAAGCTTTATTTGTCAAACCACCACGATCAAAGAGAAAAGCAGCCTGTGCAGCAGCCACAGATGAAAGAAATCAGACACGGTGCACAAAGTGCTAAGAAATGTGCTACAAATGAAAGGTGGTGACAGAGTATAAAATTATGAATGTCATCCTCATTATTTTTAATTTGTTTCCATCAAGAGCGCTAAGCTCTTGCTGCCTTGCTGTGAAGACGTCACCTGTCCGTCAAGCAGTGTATTCAGAACTGTGACAGCTTTTCCAAAAAGTTGGAATTCTTATTGGTGCAGTGCTTTTCTTTGACTGTTCATCCATGGAAGCCGAGTACACACTTTTCCCTCTACTTATTCCAAACATACCAGGGACATAAAATTTATAATTTCCTATTTGTCAACCAATCTACTTTCAATGAAAGCAACAGTCCCTATTAAGGACACTGTTTCTGAAAAGACATGTTGCTGCTGCTTCTTTAAATCAAAAGATGAAATTCTGTGAGCACCAAAATATGTCTCCATTAATGTGAACTGACCCTTTAAAGTATCAGCGAACTAGATGAAAGTTGACTCACTCGTGGTCTTATCTATCAGTCCCAGAAAGTATAAAAAAAGACATTTCTTAATATGAAAATATCATGGATTTGTACTTCAAAGCAAATACTTCAGTCACTTGTACTTTGCTTTCACTTCATTTAAATTCATCTTCTTTTTTTGCACTTACTCTTTCATTTCAAATCATCCAAACCTCTTTTATTGTTTTATTTAAGCCTCATAACGTTCTTTTCTGGAGACTTGATGACCTAATTGCAGGGTGTGTAGCTGGCTCGTTTTTCCTTTTTGATGGTGTTTTGAGCTACTCTTTTGAGCCAGCACACCCCAAGTAGTCATTAGTGTCTTTCTCAATAAATCAGCACCAAACGTCTTTATTCAGAATTTCATGAGCTCTGTTCCTATGGGGAGAGAGGATGCCCCTGCCTTCTCCCTCTCTGTTATCTACACTTAGTACATTTACATGCACACTAATATTCCAAATATGACAGTATTCCAAATTTGATACAGATGTAAACTGCAGATTCTGTTCATCCATATCTGGCCTTATTCTGAGCATTTTCCATTTAACACATGTGGGATGTGCCTAAACTGAAGTTTTGTAGCAGTTTGCGTTTCTGGTTTACCATCAGCACTGTGTGTTGTACATAGTTTGCATGGGGTAGAGGGGCATGCCCTCAATAACAGCCCACATTTCTGGACAGAAGGAGAAATACAACAGGAATATTAGTGGAATATATGTCATTAGCCCTGTAAACATCTTGGTAGGAATATTTTGGAATAAGGGTAAAAAACTGAATATTTTGTGCATGCCAACATAGTGACTGTCAAAATCCTCCTGCATCAGCCTTCTTCCTTTTCCCATGACATTCCCCATTTCCCCATCACTTCCATTTTTTAATCTGTCTGGATGAGAGTTCATATCCCTATTGAGCTCTTTACATCCCCCGTCCATGCCCCCTTTTAATCGGCTTGTGCGCCTCCGAATCAGGGATCGACAGGGCTAATTTCATGCGAGTTACAGATGAATTAATGATCAACAGTGAAAAGGGGATTTAAAAAAGGAGAGGGGCTCTCGATGGGAGGGCTGTATGAGGATTATGTATTCTTGCTGCAGGGCTCGCTCAGCACCTGTTCCACTGCACTGCCCCCCGGTGTACGAACATGCGTGTGTGTTTGCACACGTGTACCTGAGCGCACGAGCGCACCTCTAACGCCGAGCAGCATGTCTCTTAAAATGTCACTCAGCCTGCTTCTCCTCTTCACCACTATGTGCTTTGCATTTTAAAGAACAGTCTGACGTTATTTATTTCGCTGCCCGCCCTCTGTGTTATTTCCTCAGAATGTTCCATCCTGCCGTGCCATGTGTGTTCTTTCAAAAACGATTTCTCTGAGCCAAGTTCAGACCAAATTGAACTTGAGGTAGATAACGGGCTGACTTTGGTCATTTTCAATTCAGGAGAGACAACTTTTGAGTTAGTCAGATAGCCTTTCATTTCTCAACTCAATACATGAATAGGCCTGGACTCTTTTTTTTTTTGCACAAAACGCAATATTTTTCCCTGCCACGGACTTTGGCTATCCTCAGCAATGCCAATGAGTTCATTGCTCATTTTTGGCAGCCTTCTACCAGCAGCGAGGATGAAAAAGTACTACAGAATTACAAGTATTCTCCTGGCTTGATGTATTGCATTTGTAGTAACGTTTTCAAATCTGAATGACAGTTTTCTTTCCATTATATTTTTTAAATGTGTGGGCACCTACCCAACCAGAGTGCTCCATCTGTGTCCAGCTGTGTTGCTGCCAAAGGCGACGACCCTGTTACCGCTGCCTCGTTGCCGACCTGTAGAGAGCCGTCTCTAAGTGCTCTGAGGAGGAGTGAGAAAAAAAGGGAGAAGGAGTTAGAATTTGGTCTGACGCACGTGTGTCACATGGAATAGCTGGAAATTGCAGTTTTCATTTAATCTGAAGCATCAAGACTTCACTGCTCCACTGTCAGCACAATAAGAACACCCATAACTGCCTTTGCCAAGCAGCACCGTAAATGTGCCTGTCTACCAGCTAACAGATGCCGTAACAGCACCATTCATATTAGGTGGCTCTGTTCTATGCATTAGCCCACACTTAAGATTGTGACAATGGGGTTAATTTGAACTCACTAAAGTGGGTTTCCAACAGAGAGAGCTTCATTAGAAGTGAGCCGCAAACACAGATAGCTATGCAACTATATGAACCCAATGCCACATGCTGCGTTTTACACCATCATCAACACGCAATTTATGTCATCTTCCACTCATGTGGTCTCCCTGAAAGCCTGCCATGAGATTTGGCCAAATCCCCATTTGAAAAGGGATGCTTTTCTAGGATCGATTAGTTTTGCCTTACATGATGAAACCAATCTAATTATCTCCCATACTTCCATCCTCAGCGTTGAAAGTGAATGTTCCGCAGCGATAAAGCAGAGGTGACATGGAAAGATGCTAAGTGGGTCATTTTCAAAGTTGAGGCAGTGCACACGTGTCTAATTAAGGAATCCATTAGTGTGACATCACTGCTTGGCAAAAAATATTGCATGCTTGCTAAAACCTATATTATTGTGTCTACTTTATGGGTTTTTCATTTTATTTCTGTACATAGACATTTAGACCTTTACATAGACCTTTATAAGTAGGTAAAAAAATGTCTACAAGACTGAATTGCCAATTGAGAGAAGGCGCTTAGTTGTGCCGGGTTCATGGCTATTTAATTTATTGAAAATTTGATTCTGAACAGGAGAAAATACTCAACTAACGCACAGTGTCCAACATGACAAGACCATGACAGACCATCTCAACAAATAGTTCCTGTGTTAGAATTTACTTCAGCTACTTTAATATTTCAGACAATGCTGTGCTTACATAAGCTGTTTGTGTTTAACTAAAAGATCAACAACCATGAGGCCAGCATGCTGCACTTTATTCTACCTTCATTTCATTTCCCTGTTCTGTTGTTTTAATTCTTGTTCTTCTTTTGCATTTCTTTGTCTCATATTAGAAAAATTGCATATGTATGTATGTCCACATACACTGTCTTCAAATAAGATCAATATATATATATGTAATGAGTATACAGTCTGTATACAATGTACTCTATGTTCTGACAGAGGTATGAATATTTAGCTATTTATTCATTTATTTCCAATAATATGCCAAAGCGTGCTGGGATGTTGCCACATGTTCTTCCTTTTTGAACATCCATTAATGTGTCTTGGCAATTTGATGCGCAATGTGTCATACTCATGCATGACCAGGCATGAAAATAACCTTAATCTGAAACTAATCAGAGTCATCTCAGTGCGAGGGATCACTGTGTAGCAGAGGATTCACGCAGGAGATCACACAATTTGCATCAATACAAATACAATATGGATTAACCATAATCCTGGTCTAACTGTAAAAGCTTTCACTCCTGATCCCCCGACTGGCTGCCATCTCCCATCTTACCTGCTGGCCTTGATGCGTATCCAGCGGTTGGTGTCAACACGCACAGAGGAGCGCAGCACCACAGGCTTGGAGCCCAAGTCGTATGTCATCTGGATGCTTCCGTCCACGATGGCCAGGGCAATGTAGTCTGAGCGCTCCACGCCCTTCCCGCTCCACAGCACCAGGCCCTGGGTCGCCTCTGTCCGGATGCTCAGCTCAAATTTGTTCACCAGCAGAGCCTTCTCACTGGAAGAACAGAAAACATGAGTTCACTTGTGCCCTAATTCATCAAAAACAATTCTAAACTTTGCCATAGCTGACACGACTTAATTGCTGCTTGTGTCATTTGTAGTCGCGTATGTGAAGCAAGGGACTTCTGCTGTTGTCCTGAGGGTACATTACAAATGACTCAGGCATGACATATGGTTCTGTCTGCTAGCACATGTCGTCAGAAAGCTTTGTAGCTCAAGCGCCAGATATGGTGATTTTTCAGGAGAATCAGGAGGCAGAGTTTAAGAGTAGCAGGGGGCGGTTTTGCGTTAAGCTTTCCTACATCCTATTGAGCCTGAACTGCATTGCTGCTCAGTGTTTCCTGTGTTGCTTTGTGTGTCTGTGTATGTGCGCACGCTGTTTATGCAGATATTTGAGCTCCAGTCTTCCACCTATCCTTACGTACGTGACTGTGACTGATGTGTGAGAAAAATAGATGCTGTCTATTGTGTCTCCACTGTACGCCATCACACATCCCTTCCTGCATACAAACACGCTAACACGCAAACTCAAGGTCCCTCTGTTCGTTCTGAGTCTGGCAGAGATACGGTAGACTTCAGAGGATCATACCTGTAATTTTCACGTGTTTGTGTGTTTGTGTGTGAGCACGTCATCATTCAGCATCTGTGCAATTGTCTGCACATCTGCCAAATGGATCTACTTCCACCTTCTTCAAAGGGTATTTAAACACAAAAGACAAAAAAACAAGATGAGGACACATACGACAATGAGCCAGTGACACGTGGATTAAAGAAAACACAACAGCAGCACACAGCTGGAGATAACGATTAGACAAGACAGACAAAAATACAAAGGAGTCAGCGTAGCAAACAGAGAGGCTCATGGGAATAAAAACAGGACAGGAAATGGGAGGGAGGCAAAGAGAGTGTGGAACCATCTCCTTAAACCGTAGTATTTTTCTTGTGAGAATTTGTATTTAGTAGTGAGCAAGAATAAAAAAAAAAGCAATGGGATGACATTTGACTTTGCAGTTTGTTAACTGCTGGCCTCAGGCACGGCAGAGCTTTGACAGCTCAGACCAACAATAATGCTGGTTCACCTCAGCAGAAAGAGGGAAAGAACTCAGAATCACGTTTGATTTTCCCCTTCGAAAACATGCTTAGGCTGGAAACTTCGACCTCCTTGATTAACTGAATCCGCTGAGGTAAACAGGAACATAAAAAGAGAAAAAAGTATGAATTAAGAGCATCACATTTGTTTTTTCTCCAGAGAGGAAAAAAAACAAACACAGCTCAGTGAACCCTCTCCTGGCAAACCCTCAAAGAGCTTCCAGGGCCCAATAAATCTCCATCTGAGCAGCTTGTCAGTGATAAGGTCAAGGTTATTAAAAGTGCTGAATATATCATGAATAAAACAACACAGCTTTCTAAATCTTATATACACCACTGATTTCATAGATTTCTGATGTGTTGTTGTTTCTTTTTGTAAATAGGGGGATTTTATCTTCTCATATGTATTCAAATTCTCAGCTGGCTTCTTAGGGTGCTGTCCTTCATTTCAACTCTGGGGGGCAGTAGTGGTTAGAATAATAAAAAGCCATCAGAGAGGACAGCTCCCAATATCAGAGCTCTGAACTTCAGAATTAATTGAAGAATCGTGACTCGTATCGGTAGCTCGATCGCAATAATGGACACAACGTTGTTTCTGCGGAGGAGGGTTCAGCCCTGTGAGAGGTCGGGGAGGGGTTGTCGGGAGAGACAGGGAGGATGAGGAGGTGAGACGCGTGTGGACAGCACCAAAGTCTGAAAGCTTTGAGAGACTCACCTCTGGTCAGATGGGTTCTCCAGAGACTCAGGACTTAAGGGAGCAGGGGAGAAAGTCAACGGCATGCAGTGTAAGCGCAAGAGGCCAGAAGGAAAGGGGGAAGGAGGGAGGGAGGACGTTGTGAGCTTACTGGGTGACTCACAGAAGTCTAGTTCAGACCCGGAGCTGCAAAAAGCATAACTTATCTGCTCTACTACCATATCGACCGCGTTAAGAGTCGATAACAGCTGTTGTGTGATCATAGCAAGCGTGTAGCTTAGCCCTGATCACAGCACCACCATAAAAGGAGATTCTCAAGGGAACCACTTGGATCAAGATGGATGATTAATGCACCAAAATGCCCTGGGATCGAGCATTTTTTTAAGGTGAGCGTCAAGATTTATCACATTCCTGGTCAGTGTCCACACAAAGCCTACTTGAAGCCAGCGCCCAATTATTGAAGATCTCCTTTATATTTATGGTGCTGCACGCTGCGGCGCAGCAGCAATTACCTTCTGTCGAGAGATGAAAGCGCTGAATGAGGAAAAATTGGGAAATTGTAAAAAAAAAAAAATGGGGTCAACCACCATAGCAGTTGAGAACCAGCTATGATTTGTCACTGAAATAATGGGGCTTGAGCAAATCGACCTGAGCTTTCAGATACGGGCAGAGGTGAAGGAGGAGCGATCAACGGGTGCTGTAAATAGTAAAAGAAACATTAACCCAAGGTGAGCATTTGACATTTTGGCCTCACCCGGCTCTTGAACGGCCTCACAAGAAATTCATTCATATCCTTTACTAAATCAAATCATGCCGAATTGATCGGCACACTTCCAGAGTGCTGTGCCAGGGATCTGGTTTGCTTAGACTCACGCTCATTTTGGCTCTTAGTAAATGTGACATCCATTAAACTTTTGACAGTCTGGCTCCAAGGACCACTGTCCCCTCCTGCTAAGTGAGATTGATGCCCATGGCTACACACTGCAGAGAGATCTCAACTGGAGGTCTAATCTACAAAGGGAGACAAATCTGTGATTAACATGTCGCTGCCTCTCCGTACGACCGACTCCGTAATTATTCACAATTACAGTTAGGGATCTGGCAAAAACGAAATGACAGAAGCCCTGGCATGGACTGGAACTCTGGGTTGAATCCAGTCAGCTTAATTTGAGCTGAATTCTGCTTTGCTGCCTTGTGGGATTTTTTTTAAGAGGTTACTTACCAAGCTAATGAGCAGGAAGAAAAACCCTTAATAACTAAGTCATGACCGAGGGCTTTCCCAAGCAGAAACTCCTCAGGCACCAGAAACTAGGTTAAGGGGTATTTAGTATATCCCACACTTGCAGTTTTCAAGGGGTTGTTCATTCATTTCCCACATAACAGATAATTCCATTCAGTGTAAAGTGCATGGCAATTCATTTTGTTTATGAACGAGCTACAACCATGCATAAAATATTGCACATTCTTAGTACAGCAATTCATTTTCTCTGGGGGGTGAGCACAATGCTTTGCATGCACTCATTCATGCTTCCCTTTAACACTGGAAAAAAGAAAGATCTAATGAAACTATAAAATGTCTTTCAAAAGATGAAATCTGTCAAATTAAATTATGGATATGGAGCCTAAATGTAAAATCTGAATTTGAAGATGATTTCTGCATGGAAATTATGACAGGAAACTGAATGTACTTTAATCTGTTCCACTGGGTTAACTATCAAAAATGGCTTCTTTTTTTGCTGTTAGTTTGGCTTGATTTGAAGCTGGGCAAAATGCCCGCTCACAAAGTCTACTTACTCTGGGATCTCATTGGTCAGTTGGCTTGAATGAAAAGGAAAGACAGTGAAGGACATTCATATGAGACAAGACATGGTATGGACAGCGACAAGGGACGTCAGACTGAAGGACGAGACAAGCAACTGGGACACTGATCTGAGCTGAGCAGAACAGAGCAGCAGAAATACACATAAAGACACACACATATTCCGACAGAGCTGTGCAGCCAGCTGTTTCTGAGTGAGTGTGAGTTGCATGTCTTCACGGGGAGTGTGATGATCTTCAGGCTGTGGCCCAGTTTTCACACCTCCGAGTGTTTGTGTGAAGAGCTGTGAGACAAAGATGTAGAGGCATATGCTCCATGTCTCTTCAGGTCCATCACAAAAACATTTTTGTTGATGCCAACCTGGAGGCGCACTCTTGCCAACCTTGTAGATGGATGGAAGAGTAAAACTGTCTCATCAGCTGCCTAAAGGGACAGGATTTCTTGGTTGTCTTTTTTTTCTCTTTACACCCATTCCAGAAACCATTTCACATTCACGTCATCAGCTTTTTCCCCTTCCAGGGTGTTAAAAACTCCCAGCGACGTGTCTTTGGTTGCCAGTTTTATGGAGAACGGTCACATACACATTCAAAACAGGATAAAAAAGTTTAATCATGCATGTGTTTTTATGGTCCAGTGTCAATGTGAGCTAAGCAGCAGACCACAAAGTGAGCTGAGAGTGCTCAGGGCAACACTGTGAGTGTTAACCGTCTCGCTAATTAGTGAAATCCTGTCAAAAGCGGAGCAGGACTACCACCGACAAGGGGATGAGCTATTAGCCAAGCGCCTACTTCACCCTGAGGTCCTAGCACTGATGATATCATCAACACTGACATCACAGCTTACCAAGGGAGGAGATGGATAGACAGAGGGGTTATTTGGCTAATAACTATTACAGTGGAGATGCTAGATGAAGCTGAATAGATGAGGATGTTCCCCTTGTCCTCCAACTTACCTCTTTGTAACAGCATTGTGGTACTCGATGAACGTCCGCCCATCAAAGGCGACAGCCTCTGTCTCTCCTGCAGACTTCTCGTAGATGGCTGTGAAAGAGGGGCCAGGGTGGGGTGGGGTGGGGATGAGGGATTGCACAAAGGATGAGATCACACAATCAATAAGACAGAGGGTTCAGTTATCAGAGCCAAAGGCAATGGGATGTGAGCAAATGGGGCAGAGGGGAGTGTTAGTGCGTTTGTAGTTTTAATTAACGTGAAAGGGACGGCTGGCCACACGCACAAGGTTAATGGTGAAGGCAGCGTCTGAGTGTGTAAGACGGATCGGACCAGAGCGAGAATGTGTCTGGCAGAGTGACGTGAGGATGATGAAAGCCATGTGCAACTCTTGAAAGGAGCATTTCATGAATATTCAAGTGACACATTTCATCATTTCATAACCACTGCTTTAGTTTGGAATCAATATATAACAGCCCGGACATAAAAGAGACGAACATGTCTAATATCAACATTATTACCTTGCCTAGACAGAATGCAATAGAAACAAAGGCCTTATGAGCAGAAAAGAAATTAGAGTAGTTGTTCAGCATTCATTGCAGAAAGCCTGGAACAAGACGTGTTACATAAAGCATCAATGATTTCAGTCCCACTCATGCTTCGCTTTAAAAGCAGCCAAAATGCTGCCAGGTACCCTTCCAGGGTAAAGCCAAATCCTTTTGGATGAGGAAATGGAACAATGTGTACAGTAACAATGATTGATTGCAGGTGCACATAGCCATGATAAGGTGGTCTCAAGCAAGCAAGTAGTGTTAGCCACTGGCTTACACACACACCAAATATACCAAGCCTTACAAATATATTAACAAATGCGTGTAAGCATCAGAACCTTCATGTAGCTCATTAACCTGAAGTAACATAAAGACAACTGTGCAAGGACAGATTGAAGTTGACAGCAATGACAGCGATACTCACTGTTCTGACAGTGTCCTCCGGAGAAACCATTGAGACAAACGCACTCGTAGGTGTCCAGCTGGGGGCTGCACTGCCCGCCGTTGTGGCAGGGCTCCTGAGAACATGGGTGGTTCGGGAACATGGCAACGTTGCTGGAGCGCAGGGCATTCTCCTCGCTGAGGATGGAGGTACCCATCAGAATGATCTGGGAGCAGAAAACACAGGGTTAAAGAGGCCTCTGAGAATTATGCACATACATTCAAGGTCAGCTTACTTGTGATGGTTAAAGCTTTTCTGTGAAAACAGCTGTATAATGTCTTCTGTGGCACTGGTCAAGTGTAATCAAGTCTGGGAAAATAACCCCAATGATGTCATCAGCTGCTATCTTGGCTTGGGGCTTGGAGACTTCACAGTCACACAACAGAATGCCTGCACTGAGGCATGGCATTGAAATACAGGACACTGACCATGCAGTGAGGGTCTCACAAAAGTGGACTGTGTTACTGGGGTTTGATCAGATTTAATAGTGGCCTGGCAGCAAACAACCCCACAGTGATCACTGGATTTTGACTCAAAATGTTGGTAAATCCTGATTCCTGATCCACAGAAATATGCAGCATCAGCTTTATTACAGCTGAGCCCTGCTGAACACAAATAACTTTCTAACTTCAGTAGAAAATTGTGTGATCATCTTCATGTGGTCATTCATAGTATGAAGCTAAGTGAGAAAATATGTTTTCACCGCCTTTAACACATGGCAGACCATAAACTGTATATAATGGATAGAAAATCTACCTTATACACCATCCTGCAGTAAGGATAAATTACAGTTCAAGGTCAGTCACAGTCCCTCAAAGCTCATTTTGAGTCTCTAAATTGACAGACAAGATTTTCCTACATTTCCAACAAATCTGCCTGCAAACCTAACCTAAATCATCTTAATCTCATTAATCACTTCTTAAAACCCATTTTCAAAGACGTGGGTTTATGTAACACTCTTAAAATAATTGTTTTTGACCTTCCTTTGGAGAGTTACCTTTGTGATTCTTGTCTTGCATTTACATCTCTTTACCAACGTTCTGTTCATTGCTCGTGCTGTCAGATGTATCTGATTTAATTTTTCTCTCCTTCGCATAACAAATGAAGATTAACATTTGTTACCACTCATGGTTGTTGTTCAAATTAAACAATCGAGTTATGGGTCTTTTTCTTTTGTGCTGACTGATTATTAAAACGAATTATCACAGCACATACACAGCAAATAATGGTGATAGCATGGATTCAGTTTAATGTGTGCTTCCTCTGACATGAATGCCACACAGTCACCATGAGAAAACGCATTGGAAATGAGGTGTTGATACAACAGACAAGTTAAACAGTACATCAAACTGACAGTGCATACCATCTTCATTATAATTAACTATTCTCTATGGGCCAAATAAGACAAACACCACATTTAGGTTTTGATTTGCTCAAAACTGTCAAGGGAAAGTTTGCAGAAGCGAGCTAATGACAAGTTTGCGTAAACAGAAACATCCTGCCTTTGTTCTGCTGGGTTATTTTTGGCACTCACAGATGAGTTTTTTGCTGGAAAGTGGAGAAAAAAAACTGGAGAGCTGTCAGGGAAAGATCAGAGAACAGAAAAATGGAGGCACTTCAAAATGTGCATTCTATTATTAGTGCATGCTAATCCAAATGAGCAAAGCCACTGCCCGTCACAGTGCGGGTTTATAATGGAAAATTACTAATGTGGGGGTCTGTAGTATGACAGCCGGACAGCTAATAACTTATCGTTTGACTTTGCTTCTGTATGTCTGAGGGACCAAGGGCCCCGCGTCATTAAAATAACACACTGTATTAGCAGAATTCATAAGCAGAACAAATGACACAGTGCTTCATTATGGGGCCACTATTGCAGCACAACGATGCTGTTTGCTGCTGCGAATGGAGAGCTGTGTGACTGCATGGCAATCTGTGTGTGTGATCAGACTTGTAAATACAGTTTTGTCTACACATTTACACATCTATGTACACATTTAAACTTCTGTCTCTCTCTCCACTTTCCTCCCACAATAAAAGCAGAAATGCCCCAGGAAACAACTTAAGAAAAAAAAAGTAACAGAAGTTTTTAAACATTTACCCTTTGGATTGTTCCCTTGAAGCCATCCGTGAGTGCAGCGGCTCTTGCTAGTCGGCTGTAATCAGGAGCTCCACCAACGAAGAGAGACTCTTTGAGGTTAAGATCTACGTGCAGATTCTGATGAGACAGGACACAGAGTTACCAGTTTTCAACTGGTAAGCTGGAGCAGTGCATTATGAAAAATGCTCCACATACTGTATGCCTATATAAAATCCTGTATTTTATCTTTTCCATATCACATCTGCAGTGTCTCTCAGGGCTCCTCTATTCACCACATAATGCTTTATGGTTTTATTTTAGTAAGGGGAGTTATCTGTTTGTGTCCAGGGAGCCTGACATAAGTTGCATGCTTTTAGTCTAGTTATAGAGTGCGATTAATATATTAACTTTGCAGACATGATAAAGTCATATAGATTGTCACATAAAAAAAGGACATATCCATATTGTAACCAGCAGACACTTTAACTGCACTTCCTTGCCCTCCTTCCATGTCAATACCCTTGATACATTACAACATAATTGATTCTATGTCTCTCAGAGAGAGTGGTCAATTATCCTCTATCTGTGAGACATAAAAAGGGACCACAAAGGGAAATCAGGAGCAGGCTGGACTTGAGATATGGATGGTTCTTCACAGACATTTCTAATGAATGGCTGATTATAAGCACCGACCTTTCAAACAGTTGAGTGTGGAGACACATTAATTGCAATTCATTTGCACGGCAGACGGCTATGAAATTCGATTCTTTCCACCAAACCTTTGGGACAATTGCTTTGCATTAGCAAGGTGCCACTTCCTGCTTTTGCATGGAAGAGGCGGCCCACTTCAGAAGGAAGGAATTAATGATCTTTATTTTATGTAGGGCAGTAATTGCCAGAGGGGTAAAGTGGAGTTAATTGCTGGAAAAATGATGGAAGGGGCCAAATAAACAGGCTTTGTGCAGGCAAGCTGGCACCAGCTCGGCTTTTATTTAGGATGGGATTTGGAGTGCAGGAGGCAGCGGTGCCTGGCTGAAGCCTGGGGCTGTGTCACTGCACCTTGAACCACTTCCAACAGAAACAGGGTGGGGACCATGGCCAAAGCTGCTGGACCCAGCTGTGGCTGGTGTCTCTAGGCTCAGGCAAAAGTTGCCACCAACTGCAGGGCAAAGTTGGCCACCTCAGGCTCTTTATGTCGACCTCAATGCTCTGCAACACTCCCTCTGCAGTTAAAAATTACTGCAGCATATTGAATTTGCTCAAAACTTTGATTTCTGATCTAGTATGAGATGTTACATCTTTACTATGTATTACTCTAGAATTTGAGAATTTCTGTTACTTTCCTATGACTCTAAAGTGAGATGTCATGCAGTGAGGTGGTGCATCATGTTCTGATTTGTCCCAAACGGGTAATAATCTGCACCTGGTGAAAGAAGGCGGCTGGTTCCATGGAGTGATTCTTGCTCAGTTGATGCTCAGTGAGTGTTGTTTGTGTTAGGGGCGAGCGAGTGGGTGAAGGAGTGAGCGACTTTATGATATTATGGAGAATCGTTCCTGTTTGCAAAAGAAGTGAGAGCAGATGACAAAAGAACAGCCCAGCTTGGCTTGGCACCTCACCGTCTTGTTCCCTCCCCTCCGCTCACATCCCTTCTTCGCTCTCACTTTTGCGACAGCCACGCGGCACTGGCGTGATATCTCCGCCTACGCCAGACTAATGAAGACGTTTCTTTGTTGCTAAAAAACAATGGCCGTCACAAAGATGACTGCCTTCTCTCCTTTTTCCCTCCCACCTTCCCACTCCCTCCCACCCCCACAGCAGATGGACCGAGGTGAAAGCCAAGCCGTGTTCTTTAACAGCATCTTTACTTCAGTGCTGTGTGTGTGTATGGGCTCATGAGATGGCAAAGTTTTTCTACAGAACTGGCACCTGTTAAGCTACCCACCGCTCTGCAGAAGGACCTTTTTTCCTCTATACTGTTGTGTATGGAGAGATGAGGGTGAGAGGACATAGTGGACGACTCAAATGAAATATGGGCAAAGGTGTGACCGGGGCTTGTCTCATTACCTTGCGTGATTTCTTATTTCCAGACAGCACATCATCATCAGAGAAGGAAAGAAAATAGGGGAGGAAGAGAGTTATTAGGGGAAGACTAGTAAGTGTCTGTGCAGAGAAAGGCATGCAGAGCTACTGTAGGCAAGTGAAGAAGCCCACAAAACACCCACACACACACACACACACTCACACATACACACACACAAGCACGCACCGGGCACATCTGTAAGAGCATTAAACACAGCAGCAGTGTAGCATAGTGTAGACAAGTGAGATAAGTACATTAAATAAAAATATAATAAAAAGTGAATGATCCACTTTTCTGCACATGCACCCTTGCATCATATACTGTAAACGTACAGTCACCAAGCTGTGCCAGTGTGTGTTTACACTTAAGAGAGTGAATGCAAATAAGACGTTGAGTCTAAGAAGGCCATGCATGAAGCAGATGGTGCCATTAAGAAAAGATGAAAAGGAAAAAAAAAAAGATGAGAGACTGTGAGTAGCGCCACTCAACCCAGTCTCATTTACAGACTGCTGCCATTCAATGAGAGGTGAAGTCCATTTTTATTTTCTCCTATCCGTACCTATGTGCCTTTGAAAGTACATGTTCTCCATCATGCTGGCAGCCTGAGCCATCTTTCATATGATAAACACTCCCAGCATGCAATATGTATTCACAGACGTGCGTGTGTGTGACCACCTTTGATATGATGTGGGCGCTCTCTGAGCAATGCGTACTGTAACTCCCTCCCAGTTCTTAAAGCAGGAGTAGGAGAGACTTAACTGAGAGCCACACTCGATGGGGTCTGTGCATTGATCTCCATAACTAGTCCCAGCTCATCCCTTTCACTCCCCCCCACCTCCCCACCCAGCCTTGCTTTTTTGCCTTGCTCTTCTCTTTTAATAAGATTTTCTGCCTGTGTTGCTGGAGTAAAACACAATTACCATACGGACGATGGGAGGCAGTGGGGGAAGGACAGAGCGGTGAGAGAGAGAAAAAAAAAGATGAGCATTGCGTCTCAGAGGAAGAAGATGGAGTTGACAGAGTGCATGTTGATAATCACAAATTACACTGTTTAATATAATTGGATGACTTACAGGCTTATCAAACTATTAGATCGCCTTCATTTGGAAGCGTGTACCTGCTTTATTGGTCTAGACGCACGGCTGAGGAGTTTCATTACGCTATCCGAGCTGCTGCTATCTCCTTTATCGGCCTCTACCTCCCCAGACACCACCTCAAAGGCTGAATTTATAAAATTGACTGTATACCATCAGTAAAAGCTGCTTTTTCTGTCTGTATGCGACACCAAGTTTTATCTCTAGCATGTCGGCAAGCTGGAAGGCTGAAAGTGTCTTTCTTTTTATATTGAATCGGAATTACAGGACTTCCAAAATTAAGACAGCTTGTCAAACTGTCTCTGTACATCTGGAGCCTTCCCTCTTACCTTAATGGATGCCGGGAGACAGTGGCATATTTTCAGCAAGTCAAGCCGGCGAAACCGCACTGGTGTGAGCCGGTGTGGAAAACCTCAGAAAAGCCAGAAAGCTGCTGAGTCAACTGTGCCTGAGGCAGCAAGTTGAACCGCTTAAACAAAAAGGAGCGCTAAAACCCAAGGTTGTGGCGGTGACGTGATAAAAACACGCAAATGATCAAACAAGTACAGTATACACAACGCAAGCAAGACTAAGCAAAGCTGAGGGGCCCATCACGCTCGCATTCTATAAAAGCAAGGTAACCGTTTGCAGGCACTTGTCAGGTTGCTCCATCTTACCGGCGCCTCTCCTCGGACAGGATCCTTCCTGTTCACCATGATCTCTCCTTTGCGGTTGGAGCGCTCCAGGTTGATGGTGTTCCACACATTCAGCTGGATTGGTTCTTTACTCCTGAATCACACACACACACGGACATTCATGTGAGACATAAATCAGGAAAAAAGGGCTCGTTAAAATATTGCAGCTGTATGTTGGATGTAGCGTAAAATTTTGCAAAAGCTGAATGTTTTAGATGTATTTTCACCGAGTCGATTAATTAGAACCTTCTTAGACATGCTAACCTGATGGTAGCGGGTCCCTTGCCCAGGTCGTAGCGGAACTCGAGGATCCCATCGTTGAGGGACAGAGAGATGAAGTCTCCCTTTCCGTCTGATTTTTGGCCGTTGTAGAAGATCAAACCGTTGGAGTCGTTGGCCATGAGAACCACTGTCATGCTGACCTTTTGACTACAGTCACAGCAAAGGCAAAGTCAGTTAACACATGCAAGAGTCAAGGACACACTGCCACACCTACCCTGCGTGCTTGTTTACTTGCTTTTGGTGTGTTTGTACTCTTTCTATATGGAAACTGGATAGAGATACTGTGTATTCTACATGCTAAGCCCTAGATAACGTTGTATTTGTGTAACCCTCATTGTCAATTCAGCTCAGGCTTAAAGGAGGAGCACTGCCTTGGGCACAGAACAAGCTCTATGAAAACTACATGATATCCTGTGTTCAGCGTTACATGCGGCACAAGGCTTGCCCGTGCGGGTTTCATGCGGAGACGTGGGACTTACCGCAGATCATACCCGTAGAGATGGAGCCCCTTCAGCTCCAGGTAAGAGTCCCCGTTAAACAGCGGCATGTAAGCCCCTCTCCTTTCAGCCACTGAAAAAACAAAGAGACTATATTCATCCTCAGGTCCCGTTTCTTGTTGCTGACAGAATAGAAATTCAGGGATAGTCGGTACATCTTTGAGGGACCTGTCAGCGTTATGGAAAGATATGGATTTATGTTTTCATAGCCTTTAGGATTAAGACTTTCATTCAACAGATATTCAACCAAAAAAACACAAAAAACCTTATGCCAGACTGATTACACAGGCCGCCACAGTATAACAAAGAACCTTTGGAGACATGTAGAGTTTAACACCACAGCCGGGACCCATGAAATAATGCAGCCATTGTATTTTGGCAGGCCTTTTTACAAATTCATGTCTTTGTTAACGGGTGTACGTCTGGCTGTCCCGTTTCTGGCTGTATGCAGTGATTAGGACAGGCACTGTGCCATCCTTCTAACAAGTGGCTTGACATTAAAAATCATTCAAGTGTCACCCGGGGGTATGTGTTTATAGTGTTGTTTTACAAAAAAAAACTACCATCATTCAGAGGCATGTGCGATACTAGATGCTCCTGCACTCACACGCAGACACAAACTGACACACAAACCAACACACATACCTATGTAGTCAGCAAGAAGGCTTTTATTTGTAATTGACTGGGATTAGCTGAGTCGAGTCAGGATGGAAAAGGCAGACGGAGATGAGAAAGCTAATTAGCTATTGTGCAGAAGACTGCTAATGATGATGGGACGCAACACTTAGGAGAGGGGAAAATAGTCTTGCGCGAACAAGAAGGAATTTTGCACAATGCTATTAGAGTAACAGATCTGCTCAGAAAGGAGTTTCTCGTCGAGAACAGTGCTGGGGGCTTTTTCTGTCTCACCCTGTGCTCAAAATAAAAGCGCAGTGATCAATAAGTCACCAGAGGTCCACGCAGTTGAAAGAGCCGAGTGACCAGGAAAACCCGCATGACGTACGAGGGAGTCAATCTCAGTGAAAAGTTGAACTTTTCACAGCCACGCACAAACGAGACAGAAATAAAGTCTCAAAAGCAATCTGTTGCATCTATAGCTGAGGTAGATGGTGAGCTGCGAGGTCATTGTTTGTATTTGAGCAAAATTACCTGGGCATTACTCGCTATAAAATCCATTAAAACAATATAAAATAAGGAAAGACAATAACAAAGCAGTTGAAATGAACATTTCTGCCAGTTAAAAACTTTGTAGCTGCAATCAAACCTCCTGGAGCAAAATCAATTAGCTCTTCAACAGAGTTGCTTGAACTGTGAATCAGACAGACACACACACACATACACACAAAAATGAGCTGGTCCCTGGCTTATTGTAGCTGCAGTCCAGATTGTAAAACACTGCTGAAATTCAAACTCTCCCCTGCAGTTAATTTTTCAAGGACTGGCTTAGTCCAAGTCTGGCTTTCATCACTAAATTGTAATTATTTACACTATCACAGGGTAACAGCACTGAGGAAGGCAGACCATTCAATACGATTGGAAAAGCACTGAGAAAAGTCCTTGATGGTGAATATTACAGCTGCACTGACCAAACCCGGCAGAACTGAAATGGAAACCACCACTCAGGTGAACACATGCTCACACTTGATATCACGACTAATTCACCTTCACGCTTCTGAGTGTGCTCTGAGCTACCTGTCTTTTTAACTGTTCTCAGTGCAGCCCTCAGAGGTTATATCCGCCTGGCTCCCACCTTATCTCTGAGCTCCTGTCTTGGGCTGACACTCTGGCTGACTGACGCTCCCATTAATCACCACGGGCAGGGAGGACTGATGCGATTAGTCATCTCATTGATTCCTGTGTAAAAATAGCCTTTTGGAATGGGAGACGCTCTCGCTCACACAGCATTGATTTTGGTTCACCTCAATTTTCACCTGCTAACCAGGACTCGGGGCTTGGAAGGAGGCTGTTCCCATCTAGTTTTTCTGAATTATTCCCAGGGGCATGTCTCCCTTTTGTTAGGAATGTGCATAATAATTTGTCTCTTTCATTCACAGTTGCAAATAGTCAGCAAATAGACTTCTGCAAACCTTGATGACAACATCTACAAAGGCAGAGGGGGAAGAAACAGGGGCAGACTTCAGAATGTCACACTGCCAAAAGTGCTAATGATGAACTTCAAAAGCAGCTGAGCTATGCTCTGGTCTTTTCCCCAGCCGTGGCCCGGTTCTGCCGTGTTTGTAGCTAAGTAGGAACAAACATGTTTGAACACAACACCTGTGGGCGAATCGGCAGGGAGGGAGGGAAAGAGGAAGTCTGCACCTCGCTGCCGCTTACCCGCTAACGAGCGTGGCTGAGTCGATGTGGCCGACGGGGCCAATCATTTCCCTCAGTTCTGCATGCAGCCCACCAACTCACCAATCCCCTTTCACCCTGAAGGTACCCCCCCCCCCACCAATTCATGTGTTTGATCTCCATTTTTGATTCAGGATGGATGGAAATGTCCAGGGCGGAAAGAAAAGGGGAGGAAGAGAGGCTAAAAGGCAGGCGGTACTCCAGCTGACTCCAGACCAAAACACTGGTGCACCTCCATGAGACCCGGAGGGAAGTAAGAAGACTGGGGCATGAAGTGATGAAGTTACAATACACAGGTTTTGGTCAGATTACCTCTTTCGCAGTGCTTCCCTTCACGTCCCATGGGACACTCGCATTTGTAACCTCCTTCGGGCAGCGCCTGGCACTGGGACGATGGATGGCACCTGTTGGGCTCGCATGGGTCGTGGACATCAGCGCAAGTTGGACCTGGGCATGCACACACAAAAATCAGTCATGAGAAATCCATTAATCCATTAATAAAACATTTTCAACCGTTTTCTCTCTCATTCCATTCCAGGACATGGGGGGGTCTCAAAAAAAGGTCTCTGTAATAGAGGTCATTTTCTAATAGGATTTGAAAATATTACACATCCACATTAAACATGGGAGAGCCTCCCCACGATGCAGCCATGTTTCTGGGCCAACACCGACAGTGGGAAAGGCTCACAAGCGTCTGGCGAATGATGGTTTTGCCCTCTGCCACAGCCCATCTGAATTCACCCGTCATTACTTTAGCAGTCAGAGCCTGTGGTGAGGAGAGCACTTTAATGAACCCCATCCCCGCTGAGCTCACAGGGCTCCCCCGTTTGTTCCCCCCACTCACGCGTTTGGAAGCTGTCTTTCATCCTCCGCTCTCTCTTCCCTACCACAGCCCTTTTTTCCCCATATCACTTCCTCCTCTCCCATCTTTTTGAATCTAATACTCTCTCGCCTCCCTCGTTCATCCGGCTGTCCTGATCCGTCGGCCCCTCGAAACACAACTCTCTCCACCCATTTAGTCTCTATCCTCTTGTTCTGTGATCTGTCCCTGCCTTTGAGACTGGCAATCTTGGCCACTTTCTGAAATGACATGATGACAAAATTAACTTGAATGTGAGTCGGCAGGCAGCGGTCCAAACCTCATTATCACCATTCGTTTTACACCACGCTGCCAATGCTTCTTCATAGTAGATGGTTATCTTTACTCCTTCTCAGGCTTCTCCATAACAACAAAATGTACTACCTATATAAAAGGTGGAAATAGTGTCACGTGATACTTTATTGATCTGCATTTTTACTTCAAGGAAATTGCTGTTTTAGGGAAAACGGTTTCCCTTACCACTGAGTTGCCCCCAAGTGAGTGTAAAATCCTTTACTATTTCAAGCATAAAAGTTAACTCTGACAATTAATTTAGCTCTGGTGTGAAACTTTCTGCAGTACGCTGCAGTACAACCAGCGAGGGGCACGCTTGGCTGGGCCTTGATGGGTGGTCTGGTCTTAACTATTTTCTCTCAGAGTTGCTTGTTAGTTGGCATCTGCTGGAGGGAGAAAAAGAGGAGGGAGGGATGTGGAAGCAGAGACAGGCCAAAGGCCGATCACTGAGCATTCAGTCGAAGTTTCAATACTTTCCGCACTGCCTCGACATTTAATCTCTCATTTCTGCATTGGACACTCAGATATGATGGTGTTGGTGTTTACAAAATGTCCTCCAGCTCTCCTGCTGGGGGCACGACTTTCACTGTCAAATTAGGCTGTCAAGCTTACTTAGGATTTGTGAGTTAAGTCATGACCACAGTGAAGAGAAAGCAAAGCAGAGATTGAAGCATAATTTTAACGACAAGGTGTTAGAAATGTCTGAAAAATACACAAATAAGACTACTTTTTTACCTATTTCCATGTACACACGTTGAAATAAACTTTGAAAAAACATAACTGTGAAAAAATCCCAGCATGGCTTAGATAAACTGCTGAACCATGCAGCTGCAGTGCTGAAGCTTGCCTTTCTTGGCATCTTACCCCAGAATCCTTTGCTGCACTTGCAGTGGAACATCTCAGCCTCCTTGACCTGACACGCGGCTCCATTCTTACAGGGATTTGGCTGGCACGGGTTGTTGCCACATTCACCCACGCCGCTGCCGTACAGGCTGTCGCCCCCGTTCTCTTGCAAGTTGAGCACCCGATTGTTGACGTCCAATAGGCGGATGCAGCCCACTAGGCCTATGGCCACCCCCGTCCTTTCCCTAACACTGAGAACAAGAATGTAATGTCTTTCAGTGGGTTTTATCAACACAGCTCCAACTGCAATTATCACACTCATTATCCTGTCTTTCTAACAGTGAAATTAAAGTAATATGAAACATTGTGCCTCCATATATCACAATAAGGGATGAGGCTTAAGAAAAATTTGATTCTTTTTCAGTTTCTTTTCAGCTGTTGTGGTGCTTTCATACTGTGTATAATGTGGGAATGTAAACCTATATGGTTGTAAGGGGTAAGTGGGTAGAAGCCTTTCGATGATGTTATAAAATCCTAAGACAGAGATGTTGGTACATCTTGTCTGTGTTTAATTATAGAGCTACCTGTGATGGTCCCATAAGATCAATGAAGGACTGCTCAAGTCATCCCAAGTGCATTTTAAACAATTAGTGCACATCCAAGACATTCTAACTCTCATTTTAACAATACAATGCTTTAACAATACCCAGAGTTGTCTACTTTAACAGATGAAGCCCAAGCAAGTAAGCAGGAATAGATTACCATCCAAACTCATTAACCATAAATTTGTTCAGGAACACATATATATAATTTAAACAATTAATTTTTGAGCATGTAAAAATATGAATAAACTTGTGTTTAGCTGTGGCAATAGCACAGCAAACCTGGGGTCAATAGTGGCCACAGCCAATTTTTTTCTCCTACAGGGTTATTCTAGACAAGGAAGTGAGATAAAAAAATAACATGACGAGGACAAAATTAGTGCAATTAGTGGAATCAGTGGAACACTGAACTCATATTAAAAACTGAAGACTGAAAATTTCAGTTAATAGAACCCACAGTTGATGGATTTGCTGTATAATTTATTTCCTGGCCTGAATATTATCATAATGACGTGTATCTGTAGATAAGAGGTCTTACTCCTGCTTCATGTCCTCGATCACTCCTCCGATGAAGAGGTCGGTGTCGAGGTTGAGGCCATCTGTGCCGCGTGGACTCTCGCCCTCAATGTGCGGCTCATTGTCCACGCTGAGCATGGCGTGCCGGCGATTGCGGGTCACCACCAGCTGATGCCAGCGGCCCTGAGTGACTTGCACTTTGCTGACGACTGTTCCTGTGCCAGAGCCCGTGTTGAACCTGAGAGGATGGGGCACAAAAAAGTTTTAGAGTCAGTCACTGACTGACTGAATGTTCACTTCATATCAGATTACAGCACTTGAGGAGGTTATTTTCCACACAATGTGTTGGTTCTGGATCGAGCGCCTAATGAAAGGAATAAATCTGCTCATATTACTCAACAAGACAGACAGGGATGAAAGAGAGAAGGTACAAGACTTGCCCATTTGGGATTCCAAAATATGTGACTAGAATGAGGCAGTGGCTCACTTAATATCTTGCATGCCCTCTTTTTCATGCAACCTTTTATCTGATGGGATATGTTTGAGAAAAGGCCATATCATCACAGAAAAAAAGCTGCTGTGTATATGCACCCACACATATGGTAGTATTAGCACAACCTGAGAGCAATTATCTGCCACAGTATAATTAGTTCTTCTCCCCACGTCTTGGATTTGCAGAGCTGTGGGTGGTAATCTCGCAGCTGTATTTCTGGAATTGAGGCAGAGCTCCATTTGAAAGCAGGAGTGACTAATGATCTCCTTTACTTTTCTATTGATTTTACTCTGAATAGAGAAGTCTAATGTAGCCAGGTAGGGAGGAACTTAAAGGGCTTCGAGGGGTCAGGATGAAACACAAGACCCCGAAGATACAGAGAGTGGACGGTGTTTGAAATAACAGGTGCGGGAGCAGAATTTATAATCAGTCCATTCACATATCTCCTGAAGACGCCGTCTTTCCCGACAGTAATTTTTATTCATTCGATGCCACTGTCAGGAAAGAGATGACTGCTGCAGAATGTTTCCGCAGGTGTCTGGCAGGAAAATTGTCCAATTTGTGATTCAGCATGTGAAACTTTTGGTTGCTGTTCAGTTCAAAAATGATACTGTCTATTAAAAAAATAGTTTTCTTCGTATCATACAACACATCTTCAGTGGGCACGACACCAATTTTACATGTCAGCATCAATTTACTACTCATAAGGAGTGATATTCAGCTTGGCTTTGAATCTATTTATCTATTTAATATTGCAAAATATTAAAATGAATTGATTGTAATTGAATAAGAGACACATAATCAAATTTAAATTTAACACTGAAAAACAAAAGTAAATTATCACACTGCTGCAAAAACCCAATTTTACTGTGAATGCCAAAACTTTTGCCAAAATAACAGATGTTGAAAAATTTAATGTGTCTTACCACTGTGTCATCTTACATCTCATAAGTCAATATATTTCTTCAAACTATTTGCTATTTCTGCCCTGAACACTGACGTACAACCATGAACAGTCCAAATGCATAGATGAGCCATTTCTGGATGCATTTCTATATGCCATTGCTTCCATCTGTAAATATAAATATCACAGTACAGTACTTAACTCTCTCTATATATGACATATGAAACATTATATTCAGGTCTCCTGCACATATTTCTGTGCATATGTTCCCACCATCTGTAAACGTGTTCATGAGAACAGCCTTTCTGCATGTTCGAACATTATTCTGAAAGCCTTAACCTGCGAATCTGTCAAAAAGCTTCTGTATCTTTATTTATTTTCTGGCGGTGCTGTTTCCAACGTGTGTACTTGCTGTAATTATTTGCCTCATTATCTCTAGTGTTCTCTATTTGTTTTATTCTTATTTACATCCTCTCTCAGCTGCTGCCGCCGCAATGACCCTGTTTCCTCACGGGGATCATTAAAGTTTCATCAGATCTAATCAAGCAAAAGCAGCAGAATCAACAGCCGACAAAGACGTCACCAACACCACCACCCCCCAATCCCCCACCCACCCACTCCCAAAGGAACACTCACTTCAGCTCCACCCTGCCGTTGACCAGAGCTAGGGAGATAAAGTCCTTCTTGCGGTTCTGGCCATTGTAGAGCAGGATGCCGGTCATCTCAGATGCTCTGAACTCCATGGCGATGCGGACCGTGTGGTAGGCACTCATGGTCTGGAAGGCCAAGTAGGACTGGCCTCCAAACGACGGGATGAAGTACTTGATCACTGTGAAGAAACGAGGACAACACGCCAACACTGTCATTACTACTCGGTTTATCCTGGCATAATAGGCATTTAATGTGCATAATTAAGGGTGAGCGTTGGTGGTATGTCACTGGCTTGTGATGACAGAAAAATAAGCATTTCTATCTGTTTATTTTAGGAAAGATGTTTTTTCCCCACCGCATGAGGAGTTTATCAAAACGAGAAGCCTGAGAGAGAGGAGGAGATGAGCTTTTCGCCCATTCTCAAGTCACACACATTTACATCATTATTTACACACACACACACACACACACGAAAAGGAAAACTTTGTTTTTTTCGCTACTCGACAATTATGATTATTATCATCCATTTTCTCTCCCCTGGGCTCCTTTTCTCTCCGTCCATCTGTCTTTCTGTCCGTCTCTCTGAGGAGAACGGCAGCTGATGAGCTCCCTCTTTTCTAATGACTTCATTGATCGGGGGGAGGCTTGCATGTGCGTGTAGGTGTGTATGTGTACATGTATGCGTGTGCGTATGCGTATGCGTGACTTCATTTAGCCACTCTAACTCAATGACACACACTGATTCACACCAGCTAATCCCCATCAAAGCAATTAGTGTCAATTATCTTAAGATGCAGCTGCGTGAAGTTGCTGTTCATCCCCAAAAATCCCAAAGTAGGGTGAGAGGGAAGAAACAAAAGAGTTGTGCTTCTCAAGAATTTTCCTCGTTTATGATTTTCTCTGCGGTGTTGATTGGACTCTGTGCTGCCTTCGGTGAACGGCCCAGCGGTTGCTGACATCTGAGGTGTTGAACCTGTCTGAATCACTTGAAATGAGTTTGATGCGCAGCCACCGAGGAGAGATGCTGTGTCAGTCTCGATCACACCTCACCTCTTTGTTCTCAAGTTTTCAAAGACCTCTCGCACAAAACAGATGCTTTGTCCTGACCTCTGGTTTCTGTTGCCTTGTTGGGTTTTAAATGACCCGATAAATGCACATCTGTGACCACATAGCATTTTATTAACATTTTTTAACACTAAGAGTCATTACTGATGCTGCTACTTAAGGTGCCATTGTGCAGCCCCTTTGTGAACATGCAATTAGTCCACACTACTTGCTCATAGGACGAAATGCAGTTCATTGATCATTTCCTTTATAAATTTTCCTTTAATGATGGATAAAAAAAAAATTATAATAGTGTGTTCCTGCTACTTTGTATATATATGAAAGCACTTGAGGATGTGGTTAACAGTGATTACAGAAGCAGCTAAAAAACATGATTGGCCCAATGGAAATTGGAGTCCCTAAACCTTCTTAGTTACAGCAAATTTTGTAAAATTCAGCCTTTGGTGATTTCTTTGAAACTGTTAATTCCAACAGTACCAAATTACAGGGAAAGTCTGTTACAGCTCATTTTATCAGATGAGTTTGAAATGAGCTCAAATTTTGAAACTTTTGATTTAAGAGTAATAACAAAAAGAAGAGTACTCTTATTTAAAAAGAAAGAAAAAAGCCTGCTCACCCTTCTCACACACAGAACCTCCACGCCCGGCGGGGCACTTGCAGATGAAGTCGTTGCCGTCGTCCTCACAGGTGCCTCCGTGGAGGCAGGGGTGGGAGTCGCATGGCTTCTGGGCCTTGTGATGAAGCCTGCCCCTGACGTGGGCGATGGTGGTAGCTGGAGGTGATGCAGTCGTGGTGACGGCTACAGGAGTTGTGGGGTGGTGGTGGTGGTGGTGGTGGTGGGGACTGGAGTGGTAACTGGTGCTGGGGTCGTAGTGGTCCGTCTGCTGTTAAAGGGCCTGCGGGTGGTGCCTGGCGGGCGACGGGTGATGAAAGGGGAGGTCGTCGGAGGCCTGGTGGTGGTGGTTGGGGCAGCTGTAGTGATAGATGCTGTGGTGGTGGTAGTGGTGGTGAAGAAGGGGATGGAGGAGAGGCCTGTCAACAGAACCGGAGAGAACAATGGATATTAGGACAAGAAAAAGAGACATTAAAGCATGTTGAGTCTGCGGTCCTGAGATTTCCTACTCAAGACCTTTAAAACCTTTGATAAATCACCTCATGAATAACTTAAAACCCCTTTTCATTTTATTAATCCCTGCACACTCTTACTAAGTCCACACTGTATTACCATAATTGGTGAAGCGAATATTCTCGTCCTCTGGCTTCTTCACAGAGATGCTGGTCTCTTTGGAGGCCTTCAGCTGTTTCAGCAGGGCTCCTTCGATTTCCTCCACTGTGTATCTTGTATCTACAACAAACAAGAGGTAAAACCACTCAGAACGAGGCCTCTGTGGAGCACTCCAAAGCAAATACAGAGCTCCAGCCTCTTTAGTGATACACTGGATAGATCAGAAAGCCCTGAATATGACAGGTGGAGGGTCTCCATGGACCACTTGTCCTCCACCCGTTGCTTGTCCGGCTTTGTTCTCGATGAATTGTTCTCATAACTTTCGCTGCAGATGTTCACTTTACTGGCCATGAAGGAGCGTTGCTTACAAGCACCTGTTGCCCTGTATGAAGGACACTAAATGATGCTCATATAAAAAAAAATGACAAGGAAGGGAGGTTGGGGATTTGTGTGGCTTGTGTTGTACAAGAGGAGCCTTGTAGAGGGTAACAAATACCAATCGAAATGACAAATACCAGGCTGAACATCTATACAGAGCTGGCACACAAGAAAATTTAAAGAGATAAAAATGAGAAGAAACCTTTGCAGCTTCACAATATCATGAGCAAGATAAAAAAAAGAAGAAAACATATACTGCTGCCAAGGCTGCACAACACTCTGAAATTTGTTATTTTAATAATTGTAACATGTGGAAGTTTTTAATACACAGCAGAATACACACAGCAACTGATTTAGGAGAACACTTAAATCCAGGGTAATGTTTTGTACAAGGATGACCTGTGCAAAATTTCAAGTGTGGCATAAACACTGACTTATGGTCCTTTTAAATCAAAGTTTTATGACTGTAGTACCACCTACTTTCAGGCAAACTGCCATTTGAGTTTGCAGGGTTCCTCAGAGTTTGTGCAGGTACAGTTTGGATGTTATTGCACAACAGCCTTCAAGAATAACTGGGAGTTTGGGTCAAATAGGCCACAGATACAAGACTGCAGTGACAAGTTCTAAGGGAAATGCACGGAATATTAAAAATGTGATCCAAAGTTGTTATGTACTGAATTTTGTGATGACTGAAGCACATTTGTTGAGGAATAAAGATTATGGAACTGATCTGTTCCTGACTAAAGAACCAAGAGAGAACCAAATTATTCCTCTCTCTCGAAAGTGCTTTAAAAGTGGCAATATAGTGGTGCATTGCACAATAAAAAAACTAATTAGGTCTTCCTTGCCCAGTGGCCTAACTTTTATCCAAGTTTTATTTAAATCTGAGAAGTAATTTTTGAGACGCTGCTTGCTAAAAGACAAAGGGGGACAAAACATAACCAATTCCAAGCACATACAGTATATATCTCTGTTGGCTGTTGTAGATTTTTTTTTTAATCTCCTGCTCTCTTCAAAGTTCTCTCACCTGGTCTGAAGTGAGCCTCCACAAAGGCCAGGATGGAGTTGCTGGGTGCCAGGTTGCGGACACGAACGCTCATAAAGTCTTTGCGCACCGCCGACTTCCTGAGTAACTCATTGAGCTGAAGAGAGAGAGAGAGAGAGAGAGAGAGAGGAGGAGAGCAGACACAGAGAACAGATGATAAATGAGGCTGGTAATGAGCTCCATGCTATAATAGCGGCGACTCCAATACTAGAAGACTGCACTCCAGCTCCGAGGAAGAAAGACTGCCTCTTAAATTGGGGTGCAGAGAAGAAACCTATTGGGTGTGTGTGCACAAATTGACATTTAGCTGCAGCAGTGGCATTAATTACAGGAACAAGTTTTCGGGAGGAGCTAAGATAAATGTCGTGCTGCCCTGACATGTGCTCCTGATTGGTTCTGCTTCGGATGCCCCCGCTGTGCGCATGTTGTAACAGCCAGAAGAGGGAGAAGGAGGGGGTTTGACTGAAACATTTCTTAAAGCCAACAGTGACATTACAGCAGTTAGATTGAAGTTGCCTTTAGCCAAAAAACTAAAATTGGACCATTTTCATGCTAGAACTTAAGAAGAAATGACACATAGCCAGGGTTTCCCTACAAAGTCTATCCTCATCAGCATGGTGGCAAATAATCACATTCACACACTCGAAAGCAATGAGCAATAAAGGAAAAGCCCTCCGCTTCATCCACATCTCAGCTGCTGGTTAATATCACAGGGCCGGTCATAAGGTCACGCACTTTCCACAAAGCAATGCTTCCAACCAAATTTGTTTAAGAGACAAATTCCACTGGAATTCTTGTGAGCTGCATCAGAAATTACAAAGAATTTTGCAATTTCTCTGCCCAACATCTCTGATTTGTTGGCTGAAAGTTGACAGCAAAATAATAAAACAACTCTGCTGTGGACACAAGGACTGAGAAACCTCCTGATCCTTCTTTCTTTCCTCTCCTTCTCTTTTTCTCATAGCACCTGGTCTATTAAGTTTGTTGGAAATTGTTGCTTAACTACATGTATCTGTGTGTATGTACCATACGCGCTCAGTATATGTGTGTGTGCTGAGGGATAAACAAGGAGTGGCTGATGACAAGTGGCGTGGCATTGGCTTGAGAGACACACAGGCTAAGAGCGTTAATGAGCGAACACGCACACAAACTGCTGCGAGATAGCAGATTAGGTCCCAGTGGGGGCGAGCGACACCGATCCAACAGCTGGTAGATGTGTACGGTGTATGCGGATGCACGCACGTACAAGCTCCCTTTTCATCAGAGGAGTGAGGCCCTGGCTTGACAACAGGGGCATTTGTTCAAAGGTCTGCGCTCAACAGAGGAAGACGACACTGACAAAATGTGACCTGGGTAAACAGCGGGGACAAACTGTGATTACTGTACATTGCGTGGGACTTGGCCTGCTAGCAGCATCTAGTTTTGTAACCATCCAAACTTATGATACTCATACCCAGAATTAGGACTTGATTTTTTAAATATCTGAAAAATCTTAATTAATCTCACATGAGATGCTGCTTTTTGATACTGTGAAGTGTTTGGCAAGGGATCGACAAATTAGTCTTTGCACAAGTCTGCAAAGAGCTGTCAGTTTGTTCTGTTGTAATTCTCTTTTTAAACTTGAGGAGTTTCTTGAGGCTATGTGAAATATCTATACCAACTCACACTAAAGCTGACATGCATTGTGCTAAATTTAAAAAAAAGATGTCCATATCCTGTCAAATTCTTATTTAATCAGCAGTATGTGAGGAATTGTGAAAAATACTTATTGGATAGTAAAAAAAGAGAAAGAAAAATAGTTATTAAACAGCCATGATGGACCATGATCCTGTGAAGAGTCTTTTTTCTTCTGATCTATGTACTTGGGTCAAAAAGCTGGTATTCAATCACAACATTCCTTTCTAGAGAGAACCTGCTGTTTCAAATGTTCGCCTTTTATTAAAAATCAAATATCAGCCAGACTGTGTTGTCTCCCTCTGATATGATGCATGTTCCTCCCTGACGGTAGCCGGTGAATATGTTTTTTATCATTGTTATTTTTCTATCAGATGTCTGACCAGAGAAATCAGTCTCGCCCAGTGTGGCAGAATATTACTCAGCAGCTTCAGCGGTGTCAAGTCTGTAAAACCGGCAATGAAAGTTGCCTGAAGGATCTGGAAGAATTCGATTACTCTGGCTTTCGGTGAGGAGTTTTGTGTGTCACGATGCTTTCAATGTTGTCTCACAAGCTTTTCGACTCCTGACAAGAACATTCTTAGGAAAGCACAAAATCTGCAGTGAGACTATGGAGGTTTTGCTGAGCAATGGCCACTGTGTTCAAGATTGTCAGCTCTTTGGACACTTGAGGACACTAAAACAAGCTGAAAACACAACTCATGGCATCATTTTATAAAGTTGTGGTGGTGAACATGTCAGCAAGCTATTTCCTGGGGACACATTCAGCAGACACAGATTATTATAAGCATTGGTCTGGACCTCCTGATGAATATAACATAATCTTCACTCTCCTTGGTCTGTTTTGATCTCCACCAAAGCACCGCCATGCAGTTTTTTAGTTAAAGTTTTTTTTCACCTGAAAGCAGCTGTTTGGAAATGGAGTCAATGAGAGCCACGTCTGCAAGGTTGACAACCGAAACAAAGAAAGAACTGCCTGCATTACATTTGATCAACTGTTAATGCGTGCAATGCCAATTACTGCAGATTTTAAGACATCATCATTAGGGGATGATTGAAAGCTAGATGCAATCCTAAAACTTAAAAGTTCCAACTGAAAAAGAAAAGAAATCCCTGCTTTGAACTTTTTTACACATGCAGTATTTAAAGTTTGTTTCCATCATTAACTGCTTGCTACAGGTCACATCAAAGTAAATGATGCTGTAGCAGCAAAACATGAACGTGTGTTTTACTGCTTATGAATTCAAGATACATAGTCTCACCGTAAAGCAAATGTTAATGTGGGCAAGATATTGTGTTACAGCAGACTTAGCTGACAAATAGCATCATTGTTAACACTTACAGCAGTCTCTATGCTGCGGGCCGTCTCTCCAAACAACTCCGACTTGGGGTCCTCCATCTCTGGGGTGTAGAAAATCTCTTGGCCCTCCACCTGGTCCAGGTGCAGGAAACCACTGAACCTCATGGTGGCTGCAAGGAGAAGAGACGAGGAAAGAGGATGTGATCCTGACACACCATAGCTCGAACCCTCTTCTGTCAGCTCTCAGTTCCCACTGCCTTCACACGATGCTCAATTTGGGGATAGTGCCGGTTTCAGGTTAGTGATGGATTGCGTGTTTGTGTGCATTTGACAAGGAGGTTAGTGAGGGTATTGCTGATTGTTTGGGGTTTCAAAAAGGGCAGGGGTTTGACTATTGTAGGGGAACGTAGTGGAGGTTGTGGTGGCGGAAGAAGATGGACTGTGTGACATGAGACAGGGAAGGAAGAACAAAAGGAGGACAGAAGGAAAGGTGGGAAAATGGGCCAGTTTTACCAGACCGAGATGTGTCCCAAAAGCTGGCCGAGCCATGGAGGGCTGGGTTAAAAAGACAACAAGTTAGACAGACACACAAATACATGAAGGAAAAACACACACACACACACACACACTAAAGAGGAAAGAGCCCACAGTCACTCGCAAAAGTGCCTTATTCAGCAAAGAGAAAGCCTCCCTGCACGACCTTGGGGGTTATGTTGTCCAACATCTATCAACTCTCTACACAGTTTCTTCCTACTGCCGACAGAGAGGAGAGGGCTTCAAAGTGGAGGGTATTTGTGAGTATGTGTGTATGTGTGTGTGTGTGTGTGTGTGTGTGTGTGTGTGTGTGTGTGTGTGTGTGTCTGAGTGTGTGTGTGAGGTGAAGAACAGAGGAGCACGCTGATTCCAGGCTTCCACGCCGCTCGTAATCAGCAGAACAAATTGCCCAAATCAATCATGGCTGCCCCTGCCTGAGCAACACCAGGGAGAATGGGAAGAGCACTTGTATGATTATCGTGAAAGATAACCGTAATTGTCTCCTTAATGCCACCAGACCGGTGACTGACACAGCCTGGTTAAAATTGCATGAAAAGGACAGTAGTCACTGCAGACACACAACCCCCCCACCAAGTCTTTACAGTACTTTCACGGGCTGCACACATCGATTCCGATGTGACGGCAGCCATAAAATAGAGGCAAATGGGCGAGGTTTGGCCGATAAGATGAAGAAAGAAAGAGAGGGGATGGCGAGAGAGATCTGACTTTTAATCTGCAAAGAAGACAAACATCAGAGAGGGTGATTTTCCAGCCCACTGCCATGACGGACATAAAGAGAGAGAGAAAGAGAGTGATAAAAGAAGGGGCATAGCTATTTGGCAATCAGATTGGAGTGAACTGTAAAACATAATGCATTTGTTAGACTTCCCTTGGCATATGGAAGAGTTTACAGTAGCTGGAGCTTAGAGTGGACCATATCTCTGACATCATATGAACTGCATAGCCCAGTTTAAAGGTAACATGCAGTATACTGGGCCCTCAGGGATTTTTACATCATTTTAACTATCTCCATCGCTACTTCTACAATTAACATTTTTTGTAATTTGAGCAAACAAACCGTTTAATACATTCTTGACCAAGGTCAGACATCCTCTATAAAGCCTTACAATGGGATAAAAAAGGGTTTCATAGATCTCCTTCAGTGTGTGAACATGTGGACATAACCTGAGCCACTTCACCATTTGACGTCTCAATAAAATGTGTGGATTGGAACAGCAAACAATTAGTCTTTCTCATTCTGAGACAGCCGGGCGCTCGTCGATAAATGGGACAGTACAGTGAGATAGCGGACGATGGATATTCTAACATGAAGGACGTGTCATTTCACTTCTAATGAGCGAAAGATCGGCTAAGCCCTTCTCAGGAGAAAAAAGATCCGGCGTATTGATCTGCCTATAGCGCTGCCTGCTTTTATTGGTAACACTTGAGCTGAATGAAGTATTGATTGCCGACGTGCCATCATTGTTGGCTCTGATAAATATTTACAGGCCTTAGTGGATTTGTTACAACTGTTGTCTTACAGCTAAAACCTGCCTCTGTCGTCGTCTGGATTTGGGGCCAGTTGCCATCAGATCTGAACTGGACAGATGTGGCACTCTATGTTTCACCTCCGCTTGGCTGTAAATTCTCTTAAATACATAAATGCTAGAGGGCTTTGGAAGGCCAAAGGTGGCTTCCTTCCTATCTTCAGATCAGACAGTGGACCGCGTGGCAGTGGAATCTGCTGGTTTATGGAATGGCAATGGGAGGTTCACGCTAGGAATGCATCTCTCCACACTATTTTGTAGCCTCAGCTCTTTCAAGTCATGACCTGGAGCTCCCATGAGAGCCGGAGAGAACCCCTCCTATCACAATCAGTCAGACTAACCCAGCTGGGGCAAACAGGGAGCAGATTTCAACTGAGGGATGGAGGGGAGGAGAGATAGAGAAGCAAAGGGGAGACAGAAGCCCTTTATCTTTATGAAGAGAGCCTGGCAGTAGGCACTGATTGGTACACCAGCGCTTGTCGGGCCTCTGGTAGTCTTTCGACTCTCTCCGCGCTCCAACTCCAGAGAGAAATGAACTGATGCAAGACTGGATTGAGATTGACTGGGTGGAGCGGGAGAAAAGACTGAGATATAGCTCAAGAGGGAGAAAACACACAGTGGCACTGACTGATAAAGAGAAGGGCTGAGTAAAAAGAAGAGGTGGGAGATTAAAATAAAAAGGAAAGAAGGTGAAGGAAGAAAAGCACGAATAGAAACACAGATGGTTATTTATAAACCAAAGCACAGGGGCCCTAAAACACGATGTTGCATCTTGTATCAAACTAAACTTTATACTAAATTCTGGAGATAGACTTGAGAAAATGAAATGCACTGGGGGTCAAGCAGGGTGTAGCTAATATCAGAGTCAGACTGTGAGGTGTTGTCAAATTCATGGACATCGATTACTTTGGTCAGACTTAACATTTCACTGGTTGTGTATTTCCTGATTTGTTCACTTGTTGTAGCACAAATGGCGAGAAAATTAGACCTACAACATAACCCTGCTCTACAGGATGCTGTATTGATTACTCCATTTGTTTAGACTGTGATGGTGACCTGGCCCAAGACAGCAGATCTGTGACTGAAGTCCAGTGTGCGACACACTGCACAATGATTCAGACAGTCCTTTCTTATGCAGCACAGACTGCAGCTACAAAAACAGCTTTCTGTGTGAAAAATAAATGAGCAGATTAAGTAGGGAGCTGAAGCTATAGGAGACGATTAGCTTAGCTATACATAAAGACTGGTAAACAGGTGGAAACGCCTCTGTTTGAATTTGCTAAAATCATGAGGGGATTTCTTTTCTTTTCCAAAATGACCACCCCCCCATGGCGATATTTAAGCTTCTGTGAAGGTTGCAGAGGAGCAGCTTTTTGGAAAATGTTGTCAGGGTTTCAACTCTCTTATCATAACCTATCAGAGAGTCCCAACAGACAGAACACAGAGGAGGAACAACAGGGTAAGATTAACGGCATCAGAAGGTCGACAAAGGTCACATGAACTTACAGGGGCAGTTGGTGCCCTCTGGAGTGCTGGATGGTGTCTTGCCGTCAGGACAGCAGCCGAACTCTGTGTTATCGCAGGATGACCTGTCTTCAGGTGTGGGCACGGTGGTGCTGCTTGCCACTGTGGGGCCTAGGGCGGGGGGTGAAACACATGGGTTCAGTTTAATTCATGAAGCTTCAGACAATGCAGCATTTCAAGCCATCTTATCTCAGAGGCCCAGCAGGGAGTTTATTTCTTTCTAAAAGTATTTATTTTATATTTAACAGTGAAACATGGGAGAGAGAGAAGGGGCACCACATGTCCAAAGGTCCTTGGGCACAACTGGACCGTGGACATTGCGGTTATGTGGCTTGTAACCATTCAGTGCTCTGATGAGAGCTATTTAATAAAATACTTTTTAGCCACTGAGGACAATTACTGTTTTAGAGGGTAAAACCCACAACTCCTTTGCTTTTTTCCTCAACTTGCTCCTGTTCTTGCAGATGGTTTTGTTTTTTCAGTCTGCTGACCAGTGGCCGTCGCTAATAGAGGCATCTGTCAGCAGCGATTATATGGCTTTTTCATGGGAATGGATTTTACACCTGGAACTCATTTTGTCAGGCAGAGAACACATAATGGCCACTGTTGCCAGTCATGTCACACACAGAGCACTTTAAATGAGGGGGGGGCGTGGTAACTGTTCACTGCTGATTGGTTGGCTGACAATTGCCTTCAAGGCTTCCTGAGAGAAAAAAAAATCATACAGTCGTTTGTGTTACGGTCACTGTATATCTTGCTATCTGCAGACATAAAAGACATAAAAGTGGCTGGTCTTTCTCTCTGAAGAATGAGAGTGCATAACAGCAGCAGACCTCCGTCCTCTCTAACGATGGTGCCAGTGGAGGGGGTGTCTTGGTCGAAGCGGGGCAGTTTATGGCCACACAGAGATTAGAAATAATCGCAGAGGCAAACAGCCAGCGGCTAAACAAGTCGTAAAGACGTCATAGGCGAGGGACGTCCTGCTCAAGGACTCGCGGTCAAAGGATGTAAGAGGAGGGAGGAGGAGGTGGGGGCAGTTTATAGGGCATCTGTTAGCATGTGGTCTGCAGATTTACAGATGCCGGGCTGAAGAGGAGACTGCTGGTGGTGGAAAAAGGGCAGCGGACGAACGCCCAGGGGACGCTGCATGACTCCAGCAGGAGCCATGAGAGTTGTCACAGAAACACACATGCACACACATACATACACACACACCAGCACAGACCTCCAAAGATGGGTGCAGATTTCAACAGTATGTATCCATGGATACAGTTTGTATCCATACAGAGTACGGATACAAAAACATACAAATGCACAGCTCTGACCTGCCACATATATACTCAGACAGTGATATGTGCACTTGGAACTGACATAAGGACGGGGAGATAAGAGCAACACACACACACACACACACACACACACACACACACACACACACATAAAAGAAAGATAAGCCTACAACATGCATATACAGAATGCATGGACACACCTCAGAACCATACAATTATGGGGAAACACAGATTATGCAAATTTTGAGTGGTCTCTGCACAATCTCCTAATCTGCTCACACTATGTCAGCATGCATGCCTAATGTAAAACACACATCCAGGCACGGTTTGGTACACATTAATTCACAACAAACATATGCACACATACAGTATACACACACCGCCACAAAACACTGGAGCTCCTTGACAGACAAGCTACACGCTCCCCACGTCACCGAGCTCTGGTCAGTCTCTGACAAGAGAATAAATCTAAGACCCGGGGAGAAGGAGGGAGAGGGGAAGAGGAAGAGCTGAGGAAGAGCACACTGGGGCCTTGCTCTTCCTATCAATCCTATCCTGTTACGGCAAGCTGTCAGAAAAGGCAGCTGGATGGATGCAAAACAATAGCAGAAAAAAAAGGTTTCGAATGAAAAGTCTCAGTCATCTCTTGTTGTCCAAGCGGAGGACCAGAAACCGCATCCGGCTGTTACAGTCAGGAGGGCATGTCGAGAAAGATTTGAGACTAGTCCTGTGACAAGCCACACAGCCTCCACACACACACACACACACACACACATTCACACCTCAACCGCTCAGTCACATCAGCCTGTCACGTCAGGGTCCAGAGATCCCCCAGACGCGGGCCAACAGTTTCATCTGGCCTGCCGGGTGTATTTTACAGAGCCTGGGTTTGTTTTGCTAGCTGTTGAGAGCAAGCGTACTGGTGGAATGGGAGAAAAGAGCATGGGTGATGTAGCAACAGTGAACCATGCAAATACATTCTTTCTGTCTGAAATTGAGATATAAATCTTATGTATTGTTGAAATGACAATAACAGCATCTGTTTACAAAGACCTGCCTGCCTGGCTCTGACATTTCTCACCTTGTGGCGGCTGCAGGCAGGTATGCCAAGAATACATAAATACATGAGCCTGTGCTGATTTTAGTGTAACTTTCCATTAACAGATGATGGCATGAATATGTTATGATGTCAGCTAAGAAAAAACAGGAGTTTGTCCAGTCTATAAACACTCAAAGCATTGTGGGAAATGAAGTGAAAGAGCAGGGATTTACCGACAGGCTCGTCTGCCCCACTGGCCTCCGTTGGAATGCCGCTACCCACTTCCTCTTCCTGCGCCTCCTCTTCCTGCCCCTCCTCTTCTTCAGTCTGGTCATCCCCACTTGGCTCCCCGCTGCCTGAGCCCTCAAAGGAGGTTGCTGCGGCGGAGGGGACAGGGCTGGTGCGGGAGGAGGAGGAGGTGGCAGTGGCAGCAGTTGACTGTGGCGGCTGGGGCTGCGAGTGGATGGAGTGGTGGTGGTTTGCTCGCGCACTGTTGTGGGTGAAGGCGGGGAAAGGGGTGGTGGACGGGGGCCGCTCGGTGACCTCTGTGTCGGCTGTCCTTGGAGGCGGGATGGCCCACAAGATGTTAGGGTGGAAGGGGGCGGCGGTGGTGATGGAGGCGGCAGCGGTTGAGCTGGGGGTGGTGGTGGGGGGGTTGGGGGAAGGTCGTTCTGCCAGCTCGGAGATGGTTTCTGGTGGAGGGAAGGGCAGGAAGCAAGGAATGGATGAATGACCGAGCAAAGATGGAAATGTTTGATTTTGCTTCACCTGCACCAAAGGAAATACAAAAACCATCTGTAGCCAATGAACCATAACAAAGCTCATTGATGATTATTACATGCTGCTGTTGGCAGTAACTTTACCTCTGCATTTACTGAATGATTATGGCCTTTAAATCTCCTAACCCTTCTTATTGATGCACAACAATGTCATTATGAAATTAAAAAGAACACGCACGCACATATGCAGGGTCCCATTTGTAACAAAAACCTCTGATTAAAAACCCGGGAATGGATGAGATGTCTTTATTTGACAAACCATAAGTAATGAAAGTGCATCATTACACAGTGAATATGGGATATGCCAACAGATGACATTCAGAGTTATATGTGTAGCACAGCGTGTTTCAGCTGCAGATGAGTTATGCTGCCCAGGCAGGATTACAGTGCTCCACTTGGTGTCAGTGCATATGTGCAGCGTGCTTGTGCTGGTGTGTGAACGCGTACGGCCTGCATTTGTGTGTGTAGTATTCATGTTTGTGCGTCGCATGCACACTGTGCCAATGCCTATGAATTATATATCCATATTCAAATGCTGCCCTCCAGTAGCAAAGCTTTAATCACCAACAGCCAGTGCCTCCGGTGATGAATGATTGATAGAAATGGGGCAAAAAAAGCCAGCTTTAACTCTGGCTTCAAAGACGGCAAGACTGCTCCTTGCAGAGAGCACGAGCATCCATCAACGCCACCACAAACACTCCGCTGTCAACAGATGCACACAAACACGCACATGCAAGGCAAAAAAAAATACGCTCCAAATGAGGGCGAGAGAAGAGGACCTCTGCAGAGACCATCATTATCAATGCAGAAAAGCTCTGGTGCAAAAGGACAAACTGTTTGCAATAAAAGAACGATAAATAGGACAAAAACTCCTGGGGGGAGAAGTGAGCTGGCACGGAGATGCTACATAAGTAAGTCCTTCAGATTTAGCCAAGGCACGCAGGCGTGACAATACACTTGCTCCTCCTTTACTTCTTTATGTCCCACGAGTATAAATGCTGGTGAGCATGTGGGTGGAATAAAAAGGAGATTTTAAAAATCCTATGCCATAGATTTGCGCTTCATTAGGATTCACCTAACATTATGTGTAGTACTTAATTACACTCCTATGATCGCCTATTTGATCTGCAATTACTCACCGAGGTGTGAAATGTGATACCTACTGAGACGGCAGAAAGCCTGGGAGACACCCAGGGTGTCAGCTTAAAGCTCGGCTGATATTTGTCGAGAGAGAGATTTGGAGTGGAGTGCATAGAGGAGCGATGCTATCACCAGGAACAGTGGCATGCATTGCCTTTCCTCTTGGCTACACCTGTCAGTCAGGTGCCAAGCTTAGCGTCAGGCGGCTTGCTCCCTGGGAAGTGCCTAATGTGCGATTGGGTGTGTGTGTGCATATCTCGAGCAGTGAGCTCCTGTGACATGGCGGAACCAGCAGCACACTCTGTTTAGCTGATGCTTCTCTTAATCAGGTTTAACAGCCCATTTGCCTGAGTTTTTGCTTTTCTTCCTCTCAGTGGAGCAATGGACAGTCATGTCACAGGGTGAGGAAAAAAAACAACATTGTCATGTTGGCTTGTCTCAGCTGTGTAGTTATTGTTGAAAGGTGGTTATTAAGATTGTTCGTGGTGTCAGCCGCCCTCGGTGAGGAGGAGGAGGAGGCATCTGGATATAGGAGACCAGGTAGAAAAGAAAAGTAAGAACCACAAAAAGCCAAGAAGGATGATATAAAATGATAGGGACAAATTTCAGAAAGAAAAAAAGGTAGATAAAGTTCACAGTGCAACAATATGGCAAAGTAAAGAGAACGAGGGACTGAATAATTACAGAAGATCGCAGGACATGGAGGAAAAATGGTGAAGGCAGCAGAACCCTGACTAACATGCAGGCGGAGCGCTGCCGACGCCATATGCTGCCGCTCATTGCCAGTTTGCCGCGAACCTACAGGTGATAACACCATATGGGAGAGGCAGGTCTTTGCCAACTTGGTGGCCATTTTCCCCTGGTGCTAGAATTTGCGCAGTGGCCCAAATGCCCTCCCTCTGGTGCTTGGTACAGTAAACTCTTTTTCTATTTTGCTATATTTCTCAGATAATGCTTCATCTTTTGCAGAGATGCAGCAAAGAAGCCAGAGAAAAACTCCCTACACTCTGTGGCTTTGCTGCCTTTTAACTTGGAGACTTCAGAGAGAGCCGGGTAACATCACAGTCATCTGCAAGTTCTCTGTCACAAGCAGGAAGATCTGAAGGAGCTTTTTCTGCAGGACTGTGAATTTTTCCTCGCCTCCCCATTAGTGGCAGACTGTGCAGCATCAGTCAAACTCTGCGGCATAATAAAAAGTTGCGACAGATCAGTGACGTTAAAAAAGATCAATATTCACTCATTTATGTAAGCCCTTGGCATTGCTCTCTTGTCGAGCCACACGGCAGCTTTGTGAGCATTAACATGCCACAATGCTGAGGCCGGGTATCTGGAAGCGCTGCATGTAAGCAGCGGGAGGGAGGGCAGGCAGGGCTGCAGCATGGTGAGGGGTGGAGGCAGAGCAAATGCTAATTCGCACCCAGCCACACGTGAAATGAGCTCGAGATCTAAACCTCGGGCCGTCAGCAGCGGTGGAGCAGCTACCCGCCGTGCGACCGCGTCCATGAGAAGAAATTAAAAGATCCTCCCTGGCTGTCGGTGGTCCCGAGTGCTTGCCTGTCTGCCCTCCCCCAGGGTTCGATAGAGAAGGAGTCTGCTCTGAGGCTTCTTGCCTTCTCTGTGCAGCAATGCTAGGTGAGGGATTACACACAACCCACATCTCTATTGCCAGGCAACAGCGGAATGTGATTTTGGCGCCTTTTGCTGGTAACCCACGGCACTGAATTTGTAATTACCAGATGTTCGGGGACTTATCAAAGCCTTGTTGATCTCTTGCTGAGGATATTTGTGTTCTTTTTTATCTGTGTACCTGCAACTGCAAGTCAACGGTCCTCCTATGGATATGACCTAGTTTGGATTTGAGCAGGGGCACCCACGGTAGATGGATGAAAGGGCCTTTTTCCGCGTTTTTTGTGACGCTTTATTCAGTCACTTGATCTGTGGCCGCTGGAAGACGAGGTGAATGACCATTTTTACACCCGAAAATGCTTGACACCTGGCTGTGGCTCATGTCCAGAACCACACAGCTGGCACCCCTCTTCCCCGCTGTGCTTGCCGCCGGCATCTCCAGAACCCTGTTGTGACGCAAGCTGGCAGTCGGCACAACAACTTCACTGTACATGAAAGCCACGGCCCAGGCACACGTCCTGGCACGATTACACCGATCCAAACGAGGTTCATCGGCATCTGGACCAAGGGGCAAGTGCTGTGGCTTTTACTCAGTAAACATCTACCATCATACTGAAACGGTTCCTGCCAGCATAAAGCTGCAATGGGAATGACGCATTTCCCAATGGGTGGTAGGGGGGTGGAGGGTGTCGAAGGATGAAGCCAGATCCCGACAGAGGGGCGACAAAGCAAAGAGGAAGTGTCATTGCTATCTTGGGATTGCAAGGCTCACACTCCAGTCAAACTGCAGAAGCCTTGGATTAAAAATGCTACAGTATCTCACTCTTTCATACTGTATGTTCTCACCTGACAGCACGTGAGAAGAAGACAGGGCTCATTTTACTCTACCTTATGTGCTCAGTGAAAAGAACATTTAAGAATATTTACTATAAGACAATCATAATCATGGAGCATTGGAAACACTTTGATCTTATACATGAATCAGAAATGTGCCCTTTGAAATAAAATACTGGGATGTGCTTAATCTCAAATAAGAATCACTGCTCAAACTGCCGTTATTTGCAGGATGTTTCTTGCAGACACAATATTCAAGCTAAATATGCATTCACGCTGCGGTGACTTCACTCTCTGAGACAGAGGCAGAGAGATGGATAGGAGGAGAAACAGCAGGAGCGGGATCATTTGAGGCCCACGGCACAGCTCATTATATTTTGATCGGGGCCTGACAACGGTTGGCCACCTGTGCGACGTGTGACGCATGGAGGCACGGATGGGGCTCACCTGTGCACTGTCCGAAGTGTTGCACTGCGATGTCCTTGTCTTGCCTACAGGCTATGGTCCTCAGCTGGCATTGGTCGGCATAGGTCACCCCATCCGAGCCGCACACCTGCTCCATGGTGACAGAGACGGAGAGAGGGGAGATTGGAACACATGTTAACTCCCCGCAGGCCACCGAGGCAGCGGCTTTCCATTCCTGTCGTGTTGCAAACTTGTGGATCACTGCTTTTGTTTCTCAGACAGTTCCCACCTTAGTTTTGTTCTTCTCGTCGCAGTCAGGTGAGGGGCACTCGCAGTGGGCTTGGCCGTTCACCTCAATGCAGGTTGCTCCATAACTGCACACTAAGTCCTCACATGAAGTCGGAGCCTCGGGACCTGTGGAAGACAAGGGTCTGTGTTGTTAAAATATCTTAGACCTCCGCCTGGTGGAAGATAAGCGCTTTGTCATTGTGTCAACTAGTTGGTGTCACGAACGCAATTTCTGAGTGAGTGACGTGTTTCGGTCTCTTTACCAGGAATCAGAAAATTGCCGAGTGACCTGCATGTCACATAGTGTGACTTATTTCTAGAGCACAGCATTTTCTCAGTGTGTTTCCAGGTGTGCACTCAGGGTATTTGGGCTCTGATGTCTTGAAGCCTTGGAAGTTACCACAGCAGGAGCCGCAGCCGGGGAGCCCCCCGTCCACTCGCTGTGAGTGTGGGCTGTTTGCATTGTTGTGACATTACAGAGGCTTAGAGTACCCCCACCCCTTGTCCCCTGCTTTTATGTGCTCCCACCTCTCAGTATCTTCTCCTTTCATCTGGCAGGTTGTGCGGCAGAACGCCCCACCACTGTGTCATGGATTGCTGGCTTCATTAAGCCGTTGACTTCCAGTCAATATCTGATGGTGCATCTTAATCAAGGAGCTGCAGGCCCCCACAGCAGGGATTAAACTTTCCTTCAACTGCCTTTTTAGCTTTTGCGACCACTGGGGCTTTTTTCATTATTAATCTAAGTGTAATCAATAGTTCTTATGCTGGAATATAAACACACGCATTCAAGTGAATGATCCAAAATGGAGTCTGATGGCGAGAAAATAAAATATCAATGGGCGATATCCAAGCATGTGTCATTTGCACACTCAAGTATTTTGCTAATCACTATCGATTAACTGCCCTGCAGCAATCCCATCCTGTGCCAATAAACCAGATGGATGTGAAGAGCAGACAGAGAAAGAACTGACTGCTGCAAGGCTGATCCATGGATCAGACGAGTGGCAGAAAAACACTTTAGAATGATGGAGAGAAGCTGCATGTGTGTGTGTTTTTTTAACGCTCCACCAGTTACCAGTGCTCTCTCTTATTACCTTTGTCGCAGCCATTCATGCCCATCTTGCTTCCATCTGGACACACGTTGCACTTCATGCCCTTCACTCCGGTCTTGCAGGAACACAGGCCTGACATCTGCTCACAGTCATCCCGGACCGAGCCCGTGGCGTCGCAGTTACACGCTGCCATGCAGAGGCAGAGGAGAAAATTAAGAGAACGAGTGATGAGGAAAGAAGTATCAATTCAGGACAGTAACAGGAAGGGTTTATATAGTGAACAAAGTGTGTTTGAGACCACCTTAGCCTCTGAACCCTGCTTCAGATACAAGTTATCTTAGAGTTAAGGGTTGGGAACCGTTCATATAGCCTTAGGGGCCATTGAGGGAGGAGAGAAAGGAGGAGGAGGAGTATATAACTGAAACTCAAGAAAACAACCGTAGGGAAGGACATCAGCCCCATCATGTTCCTAGAATCAATGATGTGTGTGTGTTTTTTTCCTCCTGCTGAACCTGGTATTGGTGCGCAGTGTGCTGTCAGCCTGCTGTGGGTAAACCTTGTTAAGGTCAGGCCATGGGTGAGGCACCTGCAGGCTTCCTGCTGTTGACTGAAAATGCTCTGTGGCTTTGGAACAGTATGTCCTATGATACCCCAGCGGCAGGGTACGAGCTGGTCACCATATTGCATTACACCCAGACAAACAAGGGGTCCTGACCCCAGTCCTCACTTGAATACAAATGAATACAGTTCATTCAGTACAGTTTTGACATGACTGAAGGACACAAAAATGACCATTGCACTGCAGTTTAGCTGTTAGTAATTTGCTTTTTACTGTCTACACTGACTTCAAAGATTTAAATTTTACAAGTTAGTTTTTTTAAGAAATATATTTTGCCTCTAAGTGAACCTAGCCTTATAGATTGGGTTTTATTTGTCTGGCTTTTAATATATGTGTGTCAAAATCATTTAAATTCATCCCACTACAATGTGGTAAATGGGAAATTGTTTTGTTCGACTGCAACATCATTTTGTTCCAAACTTTGCAATGTTAGTTTGGATACACTAACTCTAACTGGGACTTTTTCTGGAAAGCAGGTCTATGAATCATCAAGAGTGGACACTACGCTGCTGATTTTTTAAAAGAACATTTTCAATCCTTTGATGACTGGCTGAAATATTTCTCTAAAACATTAACACTGCACACAATACCATGTCTTTGTATGTTATTAACTTAATATTGCCATTCTGTTTCTCCGTATTCTATAACTACTATTCCTGTGTACTCACATGGCATGCATTTACATCTATTACATATAAAAGTTTGGGCAGGATGAGTGATCCATCCTTTGTTTCTCTTCCTGAGGTTTCTCCCTTCTTCCCCCTGGTTTGTGTGGATTGTAAAGCACCCTGACACAAATGAGTGATTTGTGATTGTTGACCACACCAGAAATCTCAGACATAGATATCTCAGCATCCAAATAAAAAAATATATCTGTATTTATGACTAGATAATACTAGAGATAAGTGAGAAATGTGTTTTTTTTAGGGTGAACTGACCCTTTAACCCTTCAATAAATGACTGTTCCTCCTGTTGAAAGGGGTGTAACGGTACAGAACAAGTACTGTAAATCTGCTCAATCAATCAGCATAGAAACAAAGACGTGGTCGCTTACGTGTGCAGCCGCTCATGTTCTCCGTCACGATGCCACGGAAGTTCCAGAAGCCCGGCTCACAGCGGTCACACTTCTGTCCCCCGACCCCCGGCTTACAGGAACACTGACCGGTGGTGGGGTCACATGTCCCCTTGTAGGAACCATACACATTACACTGACAGGTACCTGAGGAAACCAGAGCATGGTGGACATCACTTCTACTGGGTTATGTTTGTATAACTTTGATAGACCCAACTGTTATGTAACTTACAGCCTCTGAATATTGCTTACGATGATAGATACTCTGTATTAAAGATTTATACTTGGCTCAGTGTTGACCGAGCCTTATTCCATACATACACACAAAAAGTTGGATAAAGTGTGCTTAGGCGAGTTTCCTCTTTGCTAAATCTCTGTATATCCTTCTTTCTAAATCGGCAGTTTTACCATCAATACTGTATCCCCTAGCTAATAGCTTGATACAGCATTTTCTCCTCCATCTGTGTCCTATCATTCGTCAAGATCATCAGATGAAGAGATTTTTCTGTTGATACAGTGCAACATTATCATAATTATTCCTTGGATTAAGATGAAACATCTTCAGCTCTGCAACTTTGGAACTGCATCTGCTGTCAAGGACAAAAAGCCCTGTATGCTCAAACTGCCTGATAGCAGCTGCTGTTTTTTTCTGTCTTTTTTTTTTTTAGCACACGCAACAAACTCAGGACACATCAGAGGCGAAGGGTCAGAGCAGGGCGTGGAAGAGGACTTACTTGGACATCCAGCCAGTCCGACTCCTAAGGCGGCCGTTGTGTTGTCGGAGCAGCAGCTGTACACAGACAAACTGCAGTGCTGTGGTCCCGTCAGCTCAGGCAGAGATGTGGCTGAAATCACTGATGAGGTGGGAACAAAAAAAGGGAGGGGAGATGGGAGATGGCAGAAGGACAGAAAGAAGAACAACAACATTTGAGTGGGATTTAGAGAACACAATCTCGGAGCAACATGTAACTTTTTGCCAACAATGAGATTGGCTTGAGGGGCAGAGGTGGAGAGGCTGGCAGCCGGCTTCAAGATAACAATTCTATTTTCTACTTTCTTCCACAATAGCTCAAAATCAGGGGGAAATGATGCTATTACCTCCAGTGAAAACAAACAATGGCATTGGTGGTGAATGTGCTGGAGCTGACATTTACCACCTACTAGGAAGCATGTACTCTTCATTTGTTCTTGTCTAATATTACGGAATTGTGCTGCTGCCCTTCAACCTCCCAGAAAAAAACCTGCTGCATAATGTGAGGGAATGTGCCAAGCAGTCTGTGCCTGCGCACAGCGTGCTCCTTTGTCAGAGGATGCGCCAGCCTTCATACTAGTGTGACAGCTCTGAATACAGAACTACATTCAACAAAATAAAAACAAATGTGTTCCCAAAACATGGCACTCCTCCAGAAATTGGAAGAGAATAACAAAACCTACAGTGGAAAGCAAAGGGGGTTTGTTTAATGGCCGCAGCAAAAATATCATTGTGCAAATTCTCCCCAGGCTTTTGAGTGAAAAGTAAAGTTGCAGTGATAGAAGGCAGAAATCTTTCCTTCCCTTTTTTCTGTGCCTCTCTCTATTCCCCTCCCGATCTCTTTTTCTTGTGTTGCTCATTTGGAGTTTGGAGGCTGGAGATACAGGGGCCATAAATCACAATGCTACTGGTGTGGATATGAGCCTCAGCCTAATGGTGATGACTCGGCTCACTCTTTTTTCCAGTGCTTTCCCACTCCAGAGATGGGCTTTGGACACAGTTCATTTAACTTGCCACTTTCCAGCGCTCCACTCAGCTATCTGTACTGAGCCTATTAGAACAAGGAGAACTTTTAATTTCATATGTTCTTCCACCCTTCAGGAGTTTTTCCTCTTCGGTGGCCATTGTCCGGCACCATGCAGCTCATTGTGACGTGCAATATTACCCTCGCGTTTTCAAGGTCTGCTGCTGCTGTGCTTGCTCTCCTGCAGTGATTGTAGCAAGGCGTCTATATTCCCACAAGGGCACATCTGCACATGTTTACTTGTCTGTTAAGCCAATAAGTATTTCTTTGGATTTTACCGAAATCCCTGACCCAGATCTGGGTTTGCAGGCAGATATATAAAGGATGGTTTGAAGTGCTATGAGGGGTAAACTTTATAAATGTGCATGCAGCAGACGATACTGTTGCTGCTATGTGCAAAAGAGTTCAAGTTTTTCAAAATCAGAAAATCTTAAAAAAAAAAGGTTTCTTTCATGCTCCACTAGTGAGAGGTAGCGTGTTTTGATAAGTTTCCAGAGTTGAAGTCAAATGAAGTTTCTCCTTACACAGATAATGTGGAGGGCAGTGAAATTCCCTAAGATGCAAGTTTTTTCATTAGCCAATAGGAGAGGAGAGCCCACAGCTCTCGTACCCATAGAGGGCTCTTCAAAAAAGGATTGATTATCCATGGATGGTAGAGAGGCGTGACAGTCAGTGCCCAAGGAGGCCAGCTTAGGAAGGAGACGAATCTGCAGGGATGTGTGTAAAAACACTGGCAGCTCCCTCATGCTCTCTCTTCCTCTTTCTTCAACTCTCTCCATCCTCCCCTCTCTTGGACCCAAAGGGAATCCAACAGGCTAGAGTGATCACATGAAGTGTCTTCTGCTCCGCTCTCCGACCTGAGTTAGCGCTGGAGCAAGAGCTCGAGAGGAGGAACTAACGTTTGCTGCTTAACCACTGATCTTTCAGCTATTGTGGCTGATAAATGCCTTTCATTTACATTCAAAGAGAGAGGTTTTTATGTTAAAGTAAGTGGAGTAAAGTGGTATTCTGAGTGTTAAGAGGCAAGCTTGTGAGCACGCGTTTGATGGTTTAAACTGTCAGAATGTCTGGGAAGGAAAAATGAATCATTAGTCTTCATACATGGGACACTGTGAGGAAGATTGTTAACTCTGCACACTGACCAGCCTCAGAGGACAGGTCAGTTTCCAGATACAAATAAACGTGATGAGTAAACTTTCCCTTAGCATATTACACAAACATACACATCATATGTAACCATGACCTCCTTTACTTCATTTGCTTATGGTCGTGCTGCCAGGACAACAGCAGTGCTGTGAGAATCACTTTCCAGCTACAAGACTACTTCTACCCCATCAGTGGATGAAATGAGTGGGGAAATGGGATGTCAATGACAATGATTCTTGGTGAGGGTGCTTCTGTGCCCTGCAGCGACAATAACTGTGAGTGGTGTCATGTACCGACCTGCACAGGGTCCCTGATTCTGAATCAACAAGTGCTCTTGTTTCTCACATCTGGCCTTCTTCAGCTCACACTCGTTGCTGTAGTTTTTTCCATCTGAGCCACAAACCTGCAAAAGAATCACAGAAAGTTGAGGATTTAACACAGTGTATAGTTTAGGATATTGTCACAGAGTCAGTGTGTCGTCTGCAGTCGACATCTAAAGACTGCGTTTTGCTTTTTAACATAATTTCTAATCTGATTTGCATTTATCCCTGATTAACTCTGGAGATACAGCAATTACATTGAAGAATAAATAGACAGCAGTACGTGTCTGATGTTTGTCTTCTCCAATTTGAGACACTCTGAGAAAAAAGTTTTTTTAAAGGATGAAACCATGTGAGTGGTTGTTGCCGAGTGGTTTTGAAGGCAGTCGTACCGGGTTGTGAGGCACACTTTGGCAGGTGAAGTCACAGACGCAGCGGTCCTCCTCTGCATCCTCATCCCACGAGCCTCCAAACATGCGACAGCGGTCCTGCTCGCAGCTCTCCACGCCTGAGCCTGACCCTCCTGAGCCACAATCTGCAGACATCAATAAAATGTACAAAGGGACAAGGGAGATGTCCTTTTATCACTACATCACAGTGAAACATGGGCCTTGTTTCATTTAATTTTAAGTTAAGGCTACATTTATAGGTTAGGAGCGTCACAAAGTTAAGATAATTTACATTTCCTTCATGCTGGTTTCGGGGGGGACGGAACCAAAGGCACTGCTGGTAGAACAAGATAATGACCCACTGGAGTGAGGGCAAGAGACTGACTAAATAAATTAGACACAACATCTCTGCACCACCAGCGAGGCATCCTTTTCATTTCAATTAAATCAGAGACAAAAAGGGGAGGGAATTATTAACTCTGGCCTCCAAGTGTGCAGAGAGAATTGGTGGCAAGGCCTCTTTTATGGGTGCCTGCTTCCTGATATGAGAATGCAACTAATTGCAAAGTGTTCTGTAAAATCTAATTATCTCCTGAGACTTTGAAAAAAGTTGTCCCAGCAAATCTTTAACTGCAACCCTGAAAGGCCTTTTATTTGTTTCCAGAGTGCAGTTCTCTCGATTGAAGTTAAAAAAAAAAGCTGCTCAAGCTGACCTTATGATCCTGGTAAAAGAGGTAGCAAACAAAGTCCCATAATTACTGTTTTGGATTTGTGCCTTCACAAAACTGTTGTTATTGTTGACCCGCTGTGCAAACTTAAGCACAAGGTAAGGAGTCCAAGGATTTAAAGAGGTAAAAGAGGGGGGAAGAAAACGTATCCAGCAGGACTGCTTGGTGTTTTATTTATGAAAAACAAATCCAGGGCTGTTGCAGAGTGCAGGCAAAGACAGGGGGAGGATCCGGCTTTTGAAGTTGCAAATTTCACCTACAGTGGAAGTCCTGAGGGAGATTAGGTGAATATGTGTGAAGGCAGGGAGTGAAAGCAGTCAGCACGAAAGACGAAGAGAATGTCTGACGGAGAGGGAGGCCCCCTGGGGGCCAGCAGAAAGTTCATTTGAAACCAATTTGTTATTCAAAAAGAGGAATGCAGTCCAACTAAAAGCTCCCAGTACAGCTGAAAGACTCAAAAAACATGAGGCAATCAAGGTGTTTCTTCCTCCTCCTGTCTACTTTTAGGGGCTCATTCAACTCTCTGTATTGATGTGCTCCCTCTAATAGTGTAATCAATGCCATAGTGATGGAAGTGCCACTTAGCATAACCCATCTTCTAAAGCAGATTATAAAGCAGGTCACAGTGCAGGGGAGGGGCTGGAGCAGAAGAAGGATCGGGCCAGTTCTTTGATATGGGTCATCAGCAATGGGCTGTGACAGCTTTGAGTGGTCGATAAAGTGGAATGGGGGAGCTTCACTCCATTAGCTAAGGATACAACAATGGAGATGGAACTTTGTGTAGAGTTACAGAGGCCACATCCCCCACAAACATCACAACTTGTTAAGAACTCGCTCCCTCTCCATTTGAACCAGAAGAACCTCCGGCCCTAATCCTTTTGCTTGAATTTGCTGTTGCGGCTTATTGATTGTGAGCTGCGCTCCGATTTAAACATAACCTTCTTGTGATGGGGCTAATGTGCTGGTTAATGGCTTTCAACTGCCGCTGACATTATCGCAGGTATTTGGCTTTAGATGTTTTCTGAAAAGGAGAAGTCAGAAGACTCCGGAGCAACCACACATACAGAAATAATCAAAGCTGAGACACTGGCAGTTGGCCACCTGTATCTGTGTACTGTACGCCAGCTCAGCAAGACACAATGAAAGAAAAAGCAGGAGTAGCCTATTTGTATTCGGCTCAGGCCCCCTCACTGAGACAAGATAAATAAATAAAAGAGGTAAGACATTAGAATGGAATAAATAAAAGTGAAGGGCAAAGAGGGGTCCTAATTAGCTGTTGCTCTTTGATGTGCCCGCCACCCTCGCTGCCCATGAACCTTTCAATTAATACATCCCCAGCTAAGATGGCTGTATCAGCTATTCTCTGTGCTCTGCCCATCCGTTCCTTTTTACTCAATCATGTCAGAAGCCCGGGTCTATTTAGCCAAGGGAGCTCCATTAAGAAGACAGAATTCAGCGGCGGTGAGAAGAAAGGAAATGAATAGAATAAGAATAATGTCCTGAAAGACAGTAGGGGAAAAAAAACATTACAGGGATTTGACAGTGGAAATAATAGAAGTAGTGATGGAGAAGATGCTACTATCAAAGCTGTCTGAAAGTTTGTGTTTAAGAAAACATTGAGAGTAGAACAAAACAGGAGAATAAGGAGAGTGTAGGCAGGAGGAAATGTGTGTGATGGATTGAAGCCTGACAATGTTTGGTCAACAGGGTACCTCTGATATCCTGACCTGTGAGAACGTCAACGTGGACATTTATCATTCGAAAAACAAATTGCCTCGCATTGTGGCGTGTGCCATGACTAAAATCGCAATGGTGTTTGGCGAAGGATATGGCGTGGCACAATTTGCCTTCTTCACACCATCCATCAGTCCCTGGTACGACCTGCTCCTGACAGATGTGACAGTGAGTTCATCCAAATAAAGTTCCCACACAAGAGCGGGGGAGGGAGCATCACGCCCGTCGGGGGAGGGGATGGGGTGTGTGGAGATGGCAGAGCGAGGAAAGGAAGTTTTGTTGCCTCAACAGAAGGTTACAAGCCCTGTGATGGATGGACCATGAAGGTAAAATCCGCTGATCTCACTCGAGCAAGCTGTTGCCCCACCCAGCCACCCACTATGTTTTTTTTTGAGTCCCTTTCATGTTTCGAGGAGCTTTCTTTATTTGATCAGTGTGATGTGAGGAGCAGGGTGTGGACCGTGCATCACTGTGTGATCCCGTGCTCATAATCTTGTTTATTAAATGTCTATTCAATTAAAAAGGGCCTGGGCCCCTGTAGGTGATACACTGCTCTCAGTTGCCACTTTGTCAGTGTCGAGAAAAGGAGCTGAGGCCAGGCCTACCCGAGTGTGAAATTAAACAGGTGATAAATTTCCCTGTATGGGCAACAGTGGGAACACTGTCATTTTTCATTACTGCTAAATAAAAGGCGGGAGAAAACAACTTCCATTTTTATGCTCTGTGATTCCCTCCCCCCAGCAAGACTAATGAGGATGGTTTTTAAGTCAGGGCTACGTAAGCGAATTAATCACATGTTCGCTTCCCCTCCTTGCTTATCTTAGGTATGAAGTATAGACCGGGGGTTGTGCACAACGGTGATGTAGAGCTTTGCTGCTGTCTATGATAGAGCCAGAAAATACAGTCTTTGGTCTTATATTTTTTTGACAGGGTGGTGGATTACACAGTATAGTAGGGTTAAGATTCACTGATTCGTATCGGTGCAAGGGCATAAGAGTTCTTGACACAACTGCCCCGAGGAAAAAAACGTGCACTGGATATGACTGGGGATGAACTCAATGTGCATTGTTTCTAATAATTAAATTTATTTATACATTATCATTACTAGAAGCTACATGCCTTTAATTTTTGGAACTGTGAACAATAATTTTATATTTAGATTGGTTTCTCCGCTGTTTCTCAAGCATGCTGTCTCATCTCCACAGCTTATCAGTGGCCAATTCCCATTCAGCCTCTTGGCCAACTCTCGCTCGGATTACCATGGAGGAGGAAGAGCAACACGATTGCTACAAATCAAATGTTTGGCAACGCTGTGGATTTTTCAAGAGACACTGACAATTTGAAAAGTGTATGCAATTTGCAAAATATGCTGTGCTGCTATAAAGTGTAAGAAGCAGCAGCACTTCTTTCTGTCTACCTGCTGAAACTGTAAGGCACATCCATCTGCTGGCAGTAGTTACGATACATTGCACTATGCTTAGGTGTTAATCCTGAGCATCCCTGAGTTGTTTAACTGTGAAATGTGTGGGGTTATAAAAGTGTAACTGAGATAGAGGAGGACAGGAAAGAAGGACTGGTTCAAGGCCAGGTCCAGGCCTGGTTTTATTCTATCACCTGTTGTTGAAAAGATCTGTCTGTGAAAGTAAGCATGAATGAGATATGTAAGTAGTTGCAGGACTGGAGGAAAACATATGTGAACTAAAAGGGCACTTTAAATTAATGTATGTTTTACTGTCTGCTTAAGAAGAACTTGGAAAGGAAATTAAATGAAACTATGTTTATTATATTGAATTGCATAGCTTCATATTGTTTTGCATTGCACTGTATTATACTGAATAACATTATGTTTATGCAAATTGTAATATTGAATCACATTGCATCATAATGGGGTGAATTGTATTGTATCACATTAGCAGCTGCTCCATATGTATCTCTAATGTATCTAATCGTTGGCAATGCATCGAAAAGTGAATTGCATCTGTGTCATAGCATAGCAGAAAGCTACTACCTATAGATCTAGGCTGGGCTGAATATATCAACAAAAATTCATTTTCATGGTATGCAGCTGAAGAGAAGCATCCCACAGTCAAACACAGATATTTGAAGGGGAAAAACAGCAACTTGATTTTGATCGTTTTACAATCACACCAGACTTCCTGTGGAGGTTCTAGTTCAGATTCAAGGGGGCTGAAAGGACTGGGGACAGCGCCTGCAGAAAAAGACCGGACAAGTGGATGCCCCTAGGGTGAAATTTATCGATTTCAGACGATCCCATCTCCACCCCTATCTGTGAAAGCATCGGTGCCCCTTTTGTCAAGAGGTACGATTTTGATGGCAAAGAGTGCAAAATGGAGAGAGACATGAGTGGGTGGGATGGCACGGAGCGAGAAAAAAAATCTATTGTGTAAGCCTGATGATTTTCTCTGAATCAAAATGAGCAAGTGATGGAAAAAAGGAGGATGTTCGGAGACAGTCTGCGAGAGAGAATAAAATAGAAAAGCTAAGCCATCAGGCACCACAAGCAATGCAATGCCCTTGGGTAAGTAGAGGAGAGCGTTTTTGCCTGATACCAGACACCCAAAAGATAATGAGGACACACATCCATAGTGTGTGTGTAGTAACAGTAAGTCTGCAGCACAGACATGCAGTTTCATGTTTCTTCATGCTCCACATACGAAAAAGGTCACTTGTCTCAGTCAATGAAATGATGTCAAATCAACCACGAGAAGCTTTGACGGCACCATTCGGCTCACAGGCCTAGGGCCAATATGATAGACAATGGCAGAAAAAAAAGACAGAAAGAAAAAAATGGAAGGAAAGGAACACCCCTGGCTAGCAATCAAAATGGAAGTGGATTCCTCTCATCTCTATTTGCTCTGTCTTCCATCTTCCCCCTCTTTTCTTCTCTCCAGCCATTCCCTCCTGCTGGCAGGTGTAATCTGCTCCCCTTCACACCTTGTCAGAGGATGACTGTGTTTGCTGTTATGACCCAGCAGCCACAGGGGAGCGGCATCGCCACCGTCTGCATGACAACCAGAGGTTGGCATGTTGCTCCCTCCAGAGCTATCCCCAAGACGGGCCGGACGAGGGACTGTGAAACCCTGCCTCGGTCTGTCAGCGCTGATCAAGATATGATTTGCACGCTGAATTAGATCTCATTTATTCAGAATGTGGGGGAACGACAGCACTACAGGCATAGAAATCAGGGATACTCACATTAAGTGCCATCGGTCATACACTTAAAAGCATAATTGGATTGAAGGGCTTCATAAAATATATACCGTAACTTCTCAAATATGCGGTGGTATTCAATAGCTGCAACAACAGCCCTTAATAAATGCCAAGTGAAATTACTTGGGCTGCCGAGACTCAAAGGGGTAAATTCTGGAAAATGCATGTGATATCAGTCTGCTGAGATTGTCTTCATAACAGGAATATTGTTCTCACTCAAAATTATACCTTAATAACTTGCTATTCTGCTGTCAGTGAAAATGAACACTTCCTGCAGATTCTACAGATTAAAAGCCTGCTTGGAAAATGGAAGCTTTGTGTTTTATATGCTGCTGGAAAGCTCATTGGAAAACATGAAAATTTAAAATCTTTTCATTTATCTGTACAAGACGTGTTTGGTTTCACCACATTAATGACTGGCAAAGTAGGACTAACGGTAATGATTTTTTTCTTAATTTATTGCAACAACAAGTAAGAAGTGGGGAAGTGGCGAGTTCCATGAACAGCAGCCATAGCTCATGAGGAGCGGATCAGAAAACAATGAGCCTGGGTCTGAGTGCTGTTGAGGTACATAAAAAACCTGGCCACTAGTTGAGAATTTACGGTAGCTGAGGAAATGGAGTGTGAGATGCAATGATAAACAAACAAGACAGCCAAAGCATGAAGATTATCGTTTCAAAAATGTACAGCTGACCTGAACTTAATCACCCAGAAGTCGTTTGTGTTCCTGTAACAGGTTGTTTTTATGGACATGCAGTATGACTTTCACTTCATCTTTTGCTGCGTTAGCTTGTTGGCATGCTGCTGGTGGCATATGCAACCATTATGGAAATCCACAGATGACTGAAGACTGTATCACAGGTCAGTTGATAAAGATAATTACGCCATTTCAATGGCCGACTGGTTAACATAATAACAACCATTTCAAAGTCCATTTCCTACCTTCATCACAGCTGCCAGACTTTGCCACATCAATCCTCCTCTTCTGCATGCAGGAGGACAGGCGGAGTTCACACTTGTTGTTGTAGGTGGTGCCATCGCTGCCACACACCGGGGAGAAGATCTCGCCTAAGCACTGTGGGCACTCACACTTATTCTGGACGCACCGGGCGCCCCAGGCACAAACAGTGCTGCCGCATGTTTCTGTATTACACACACAGCAAGGGCACCGGTCAGAGCATGATGGGTCAGTGTAAAACGGGAATAGTAATGGATGGATTTCATTCACACCAGAACTTAAAATACATCTCTGAAACACTTAAATGAGCTTTCTCTTTGTCTTTCCTGACTGTCATGAATGCCATTTCTCTTGTAAGGTATTTTAACACTGACATATATACAGTACACCGTTCCCTTAATAATTCCCCACTGAGTTTCCTATAATTCTATTTTTGACAAGTTTGTTAGAATATTTAATGTCTGCCCGCAGCTGTATGAGTTCCCTGATGGGTTCTAATTTTATTCTCAAAACATATAGATTTAATTCAGCGCTAGAGAAAAAGAACTGCATATATCTTTGTCTAAACTCATTCCCGCTTAAGCCAAGAATTCTTCACAGTCGTCATTGTTTTTTTTGAGAGTGAAAAAGTACAACGCACTGTAAGCATTGGGCACATGCCGCATAAATGTATGCATCACTTACTGCACTCTCCTTGGCTGACCACTCGGAGGTCCATCTGTTCTTTGCAGGCCCGCACATGCAGCTCACACTCGCTGTTGTAGGTGGTGCCATCGCTGCCACACACAGGCTGGTGGGACTCCACGCACTCCGATGCGCACACACACTGCCCGCTCTGGGCATCGCAGATTGCCCCGAAGGAACAGTTGGCACAAGCCTCATCTATGTGGAGATATAGAAGGGGATGAAAGCTTAGTTTGTGTGCTTGTGTGTGTGTGTGTCTGTGTGTGCGTGTGTGTGTGTTTGCCAGCAAATCAACTGAAATCAATACCTTATGTTTGGAAAATATTAAGTCCCTTGTTTTTAGGTAGACTTGAAAATGGATCCAATTTATTTCATGTCATTATTCTGTATATTCTGTAACTTTTTGCAGTGCATTTCAAAGTGATCTTACTTTTTGACATTCCTTGAAACATCTCTCAAATGGATATAAAGTTGTGAAGGAATACATTTTTGTCTGACTGCACAGCCTTGGCTTTTGCACTGTGAATCTTATTACTGTACATTTTCATAAAGAACTGCATCAATACAGTCATGACATCAATCTTTATGCACTTTTGGCATCAATATTTATTCAACAACAAATTTGATCATGGCATAAAGATAAAGATGCCAATGTGTTCATTTTTAAACGCAGTTATGTATTATTTTTAATGATTCTCTGTGTTCCTCTGTCCTTTGTTCAAAATATCGAACCATATCATAAAACCATTAAATAGTAAAAAAAATTGATGTATTTTTTTGTTCAGCTTGACAGCTGTTGCAGTGCATAATGCAGTGCAGATTAAAGAAGTACAGAAATTCAAAGCTTCCATACTGAGTGTAGAATTGGTGTAAAACTTTATTGGAGTCCACCTAAGGCACGTTCAATTGATTTGCAATACTTTAGATAGGCACACAATTGTCTATTAAAAGCTGTCAAGGTTCAAATGCATGTGTGAGCTAAGAACCAAGCCATGAAATTCAGAGAAGTCCCCACAGATAGAATTCTACAGAGGCACAGATCTGAGGAGGATAAAAAAAAATGCTCAAGCACTGAAAGTTCCCAGGAGCATAGTTGGGCACCATCACTGAGGACATTTAGAACCACCCAAAAGCATTTTTTTCCTCGAGCTGAAACTGAATAGCTGAACACAAAGAGCTTCAGAAATTCTCTGCAAAAATAGTGGAAGCTGCCAGAAGGACAACCATCACTGCAAGCACTTCATCAATCAGAACTTTATGGGAGAGTGGTCAGAACTGAAACTACTCCTGAGAAAAAGGCCACATGACAGCCTGGCTGCAGTTTGCCAAATGACAGTTAAAGGATTCTGACGGCATAAAGGAAAAAGATTTTCTGGTCTGATGAGACAAGAACTGCACTCTTTGACCTGAATGCCAATTGCTGTATCTAGTGAAAGCCAGGTACTGCTCATCAACTGGCGACTACCATCCCTTTGGGGAACTTTGGTGCCAGCATTATCTTTTACGGACGCTTCTGAGCATGAGGTACTGGGAAACTGGTCAGAACTAAGTGAGGAGAGTGAAACTTTCCTGGTTGTATTTACCATTTGTGAGGTTGTTCATATCTACCTAAAACTGTTCTATTTATCCACTCCACTTCTATGTGTGAATCAAGCAGACGATATCTACATTTTCTCTCCAAATGATTGTACTGAGATACCCAAAGGGCTTAAAGAGCTTTTGAGAATTTCCTTATTAGATGTGGGATTCACTTGGATCATCTTGAGGAACTGCCTGCTTCTGGAGGCAACACCCCCCGAGGAATCAGCAAGGCAGGATCAGACATGATCAAGGTACTGACTGATGTCACACTGGGGCAGGAAAGAAATGAGAAGGCAAACGCGACGCCTCACAGAGAGACAGGGCTAGCACGAGATGCACCTCTCCCTCTGACACCAATTACCCCGGGAGGATTGCATTAGCACAGCTCACTATCACATTCAATTAGGGGCAGCCTAATAACTGCTGCTGATTTAGCACTAATTGAGAGAGGCGAGCCTGCCCGCTGGAACCTTCCACGTTATTAATCTGTTTATTACTCTTTTAGCGTCTTTTATTTCATTCATCTCTCAATCTTGTGCTGTGAACACTTAATATATATACCATATATTAAGTGTTCACAGTGCATGCATGTAGAGGCAGAAGATTATATGTTGGCAGGATATAAAGTCATACCTAAAAACTAAGATGAGTGGAGCATGCAGGATCAATGTTTCGCCAATACCAGTGTGTATTTTTGTCTGAGGCTAATTTATTCCAATTAAGGGAAATCTTAAAGCAACAGCATCCAGTGATATTTTAGACAATTATGTGCTTCCTGGCAGCTGTTTTGGGTAAGCCTTTTTCCCTTTCAACACGACAATGCATCTGTACACAAAGCCAGAACCATAAAAAAATGTTGGGAAGGGTTTTCATCGGCACAATATATAAATATAAAATGTGTGCCTTTAAAATGGGGGTTGCTGTGCTTGAGTTTCCTCCGTGGTTGCGGCAGCTATAAATCAGCAAGTGGCAGTGGTGAGTGTTGTCCTTTATCAGGCACTGTGTCCTGATAGCAGCCTCGCTTCTTTATCAGCCCTTGCCCCTCGCACCAGGCTCTCCGGGCTGCCCGATCCTCCAGACAACATGCATCGCAAACAGACCGTAAAGGAGGTGAGCCTCAGTTCAAAGACAGGAGAAGTAGGACAATCATAGACATTACTGGTTATATTAAGCTGTCCATTTTCTGTCGTCCTCGATTTTAGACTCTCATCACTCACTCGGGCTTTGAGGTAAATATTGTGGCAGAACAGGTGTTATGACACATAATCTGGATGATATAATGTGGGCGCTGGTGTTCTAACATTAGACCCATGGATCTTTCATCTCATTCAAATACCTTACACGTCCACAATTGCAGGAACCTCTCCAGTCTAACAAAAATGTTCAGTGTAACACCGTGTGTGCAACATCAAAGCAAGATATTTCAAGGGCTTCTCATGCCAGGTCTAATAATATCTAATGCCAACTGTATCAAAAAATAGCTTTAAGAGTAAACTAAAAAATATTTGAAAAAAGGAAAAAAAAAAAACAAAAAACATTACAGCAAGACAACCCAGATTACCAACTTGCTCGTAACTGGTACCAAGTGTGACCTGCCTTCTCGACTGGTTATGATTTAGGCGATGGGCAGAGAATCAGCTACACATACAGCAATTCTGTGCTATGCTGTTGCTGTTAACAAACCATTAGTTGGGGAAATCTGTGTTTCTAAGCCACCTGCAGCTTTACTTTGAACATGAAATACAATATTAACCTCCTTTGACAGTTGAATACCTTTGACCAGGTTCTTGAATTGACACTAGATATGATGAGCAGCATTCAGTAACCAGGGAAATGTCTTAAGATATGGAAATTTCAATTTCATTTGCCAGATGCCATTTATTATGTCTGCCATTCTCATTTCCCTGTATTTCCTTCCTGTGAATATCAAACCAAACTCTTTTCAGTCAAGGTCCCCTTGAAGTCCCCTGAACCTTTCAGTGGGAACTACCGATGTTGGTTCTTGAACTGTGTCTGTGTTTGCCGTTTAGGATGTTAGTGTGAAGAATAGGGATAGGTTTGTATTAAAAAGTGACCTTGAAAGCATGAAGAATTGAGTCATTGAGGAGGAAAAAAACACAGAAAGACCCTCTAGCTTTACAGTGTTTAGTGGATATCCTCACCGGGAAAACAGAATTGTGGCTGGGGGGGTCTGGGTGGAGTAATACCTCGGGATTAAGCAGAAGGAAGTAGGCTGGTTTGTGTTTTGAAGGCTTGTGAACATGGCTGGATGATAACAACTCCCCTGTTGATGCCTAGCTGGCTGATACACTATTAACTCTGCCCCCCACTTTCTTTGCTCCGCCTCATCTTATTTACCTCCATCTCCTTGCCTCCCTGCATTTACCGCTATCCCCACCCTTTTTCCTCTGCCCTCTTTTTACTGTCTCTCTCCGACCACTCTTGCACTGCTGGTGTGACCTATATTTCTTACTCAGCTGTGTATATCATTTCCAGCACCTGTGGGAGAAAAAAGGGGAGTTTGCTATTTCCCTTTCTTAAATGATTCCACCGCCTCTGCTCTCATCTGTTTGGGTAAAGCTGTATGAATGGCCCTTTTTTTGGAGGCGACTGATATCCAGCTGGGGGGTCTATTAACTGAGCGCACCTCTCCCAGCCCACCTTACAAGGTCGCCCGCCACTCACACGCAGGTGGAGGAAAAATCTCAGAATAATAACAAATGTCACTCATATCACCATTGGGCTGCACCTGCGCTATATAGATAACCACTATGTTTCCAGCCCAGAGGGAAGGAAATGAAATTATAGCTGGGCCCGTGAGAGGCTGTAGCAAGTCCCGCACACAAACACAAACAGTTAAGCACACATGCCGTTATTTCCCCTATTGTGGCACCTCTCCCACCGCTTAAACTATTGCTGCTCTCACCTGCCTCTCCTCAGCTCCTACTTTTGAGTCTGGAAGCCATAAATTTGACAGCTTACACATTATGCTGCATTTGGATGGAAATAACAAAACAGAGAGCCAGTAAACAAAACCAAATCAAGACAAAAAAACAAAATGTTGCAGAATGAATATTTGGGAATGTAGCATGTAATTATTGTCTTGATGAAAAAAATTTAAATCCAGATATGAAGCAATGCATATTATGGGTTAACATTACAATATGTGCACGTGACAGAAATTATCGCCACTTTCATCCACTGCTCATGCCTTCAACCATTAACTCCGATACTTCCAACACCATCTGAAGGCAGCATATGTTCTTCTCCGCTCTCCTTTCCTGCTCTATAAACATGCATAGTATATTAGTGGTGGGAATAGCCTGTGATAATTGAGTGAGATAATAGCTTAAGTCAGTCAGTTGTTATGGTGCTGAATGAAGTCCAGTAAAGCTGTGCAAACAGCCCAGAAATAACCCACATTATCATCGCCATCATTCCTCGGCTGGCTCGAGCCTGGCAAGCCAATGCCTCAGCATTTTTATGGCACCATTGCGCTGATGCAGACCTGCTCCTCCGGGAGCCAAGAACCATCCATAGTGCCGGATTACAGACAGGGCCCTCCACTCCGCCGGCTCGCTTTGCCTCCCGCTTTTTAAAATAAAGTCTATTCATTACCACGGAAGGACCGTGGGCCGACAGACCTGCCATCTACCAGCAGTGCGGTGCACCAAATTGAGTCTGCCCGCCTGCCCACCGACTACACACGCTCTAGCTCCATTTCCTGTTGGCATACATCCTTACAAGCTAGATTTCAATTTAGAGAAGGCTGGGAGGGAAAGATGACAGATGCAATACATGTGCAGGCAGAGAGGAAAAAGAGTCCATATAGGTCCACTCCTACAACTGAACCTATCATCTGCGCCATACAAAAAGAAACTCAATCTCACCATTCATTTCACACAACAACCGCACTAGGTCGTGCAAACAAATGCAACACATGAACTGTTTGCACACTACAGACTACTATTTCATAGGAGCAAAGTGAGACTAATTCAGTTGTATTGATCATTTTGCTAACTGCTCAGCTCATCCACAAATACAGCACCACAGAGGCCGACTCATTTTCATGGTCACGGCTTTCAAAATATGCAGATAAAAATCTATTGTCGTAAAACTGAGAAAATGAGGTTACTGAGAGAGTAGGGTCGAGGGGGTAATAACCGCTGTACTTCTGTCCGGCATGTGAAAAACGAATGGCCTGATCGTAGACAAGGAAGTATCCTCAATCACCAATTAGAGCTCATGGGAAAATATTGGCCGCTTAAGGTGGCACCCGGCCATCACGAGTGTTCAGTAAGTGTGTTTACTAAGCAGTAAAAATCGGCTCATATGGCTGTGCGCCTGCACAGTGGATCTGAAGATATTCGTACCACTTGAAGCTCCGCTGTCGCTGGTGTACTAATGACTAGCTGACACTGCAACACAAAGCCAAGTGACTCATGTTGCCAATTACAGACAAGAATGCTCCGCACTCTCTTTTCCACGGGAGAAAAGTGCATCTTCACTTAAAGGTCAAAACAAGCAAATTGGAGTCCCAGTGTTGCTATAGAAGGGCTGAAGACGAGCAGGAGGGAAGAGAGGAAGAGTAATGGACGAGGGATCAGGAAAATTCCTTCAGGGACCTGAGGATGTGTTAAGTATTGTTTTGACTTTCATCATAAATCAGAAGGCCCAGGGGTTCACAGGTGAATATATCTCCATACATGTTGTCTGTGGATTGTAATTTTTTCCCGTGGGTAATGAAGCAATATTAATTAATTCGAGCTGAATTATTTTCCAAGGTGAGATCTTTTGCTATCTGTGTGCTATGATTCACAGTGTTTCACAGCAATTTCATGACTTCACTGTATAGTAAGTGACTGTATACTGTAATGTAATAGTGTACTGTGCATAATGTATGAACATGATAGTAAACAGCAATTTATGAATGGGGTGCTGGCATACTGTAGTTCTCTAGCTCTGTATCGTGGGTTTTTTTTGTGCAGACACTCACCGCAGGGTCCTTTGTGCTGGATGTGGATGGCCTTCTGAAGGGCACAGCCCATGGCTCGCATCTCGCAGGGGCTGCCGTAGCTGTGGCCGTCGGACCCGCACACCGGGTCTGATGTTTGCGGGCAGGCCTCGGGGCACTCGCACACCGGCTCGTTGTTCTTGACCACGCACATGGCCCCGTGATCGCACACCTTATCCAAGCAAGGGCTCGGTTCGTGGAGATCTGAAGGCCGTCCGCCCAAGAGATAGAGAGCAAAGTTAGAGGGTTATACTTGGCAGGGGTAGCTGAGAATTCGTAATAATATGAAGTAGAGGTTGGAGAAAGGTCTGGGGCTGGAAAGGGCATAGGTAACAGGGAGGTAGGTTAAGAGTATAGCCACATGGTGAACTGAAGGTTTTATGTTAGAAAGGACTTGGGGAGGAGAAGCGATATGATGAAATATGTAATACAGCCCTATTCCTGTGACACCTCTACTTCCTCGGGTTCCTATGTCATTTCCTCGCCTTTGTGCCTATCCTGATATATCCTGACTCTTTGAAGAGTCCGCTGAATCCGGCGGCATGGACAGCCGATAAAAACATGGCCACGTAGCACAGTAGAGATGAAACAGCCTATGAACAATGGTTGCGCAGCCTCTTTTTTTTCAGGCAAGTAAACGCCAGGATTAATTGATGTTACCAAATATGTGCCCTTCAAAGGCTGCCATTTGAATCTCAGTGAGAGCCACTGCTTCTGCCAAAGCTGGTTGAACTGACATGGAGGAGCGAGAAAAAGGAAGAACATGAGGGGGAGAGTGTGAGAGAGAAGGAGAGAGAGAGAATGTTGAGAATGGAGAAAGAAAGAAAAAAAAGAACCAGGCGAAGAGAAGAAAGAGCCCTCTGCTTAATAATTCAAAAATGGCAAGCTCCTGGGCAGACGCAGATATGAAATGTGAACATCACAGAGAGGTGTCTGCTTTAGTCTCTGCCTCTCACATGCTAGCTCCAGCATGACTTCATTAAAACAAGGACTCCATTTTGCACCTATGATCCTCAGTGGCAGCAGCGGCTAGGCGGCTCTAACCCGACTTGATCAGGAGAAACAGGAAACCTGAAAAAAAACGGTATGAACAATCCTTTGATCACAGCCTGCCACCCAGAGACAATCAATTCTTTACAGCTTTATCTGCCGAGGAAAAAGCGTTGTTGCGTTGCGTACGCTAAGACAGGGTGCCGGTGTGTGTGGGCGTCGGTTCAAAACGCTCGGCTTGTCGGTTTAAAAGCAGGAGGCCTTAAGGTCGGCTGGTGTGCGCTTCAGTATCAGGAGCGAGCACGAGCCGATAGCCCGGCTCCATGGTGATTTTCATTTGGAAAGCTTCACGCATGAGGGATGGATCACTCAGCTAAATGTGGTATGTCTGCAGATTACAGGAAAAAGCCGACGGAGGCCTCGAATAATTTTTGATGAGAAGCTTCTTGAGAAGAAACTTGAAAGGGATGGATTTTGCACCCAAAGTCAAACAAAACTTCTTCCTACTCCCGTCGACTCGACCTCGAGAAGGGGTTGGGCTGCTGTCATGGAAAATGCCCCTCGTAATGACACCACCCATGGCTCCGTCATTATTGAGACCATTATGGGATAAGATGGCATCACGGGGGGGCAAACTTGGCATGCTTAGAGCCCCATGATTCACTCATCAGCTCAGAGGCATTCAGTAGCGCCGGGATAAATTATCAACTGATAACACAGAGGGAGGCAATTAGCTTGTTTCACTGTGACCGTAAGGATCAATGCCACCTGAACATGTCGAGGTCAATCCTGACCAGTATAGATATTAAAACTGCAAAAAGTAGAAGGGGTTGTGTAGGTTATCCGCTACCTCCTACTGTTTATCCTGCAGAACTGTGGCTGTGTTCTTTCCGGGTCTCGAGTGAGGACACAGGCTATCCCATTTCCAAAAGAGTGAATGTTTCAGATCAGAAGGTGGAACTCAGCTACTGATTTCTGTGTTTTGATGCCAAGTGGCTGTTTCAAAAGAGCTTGGAGGTGCCACATAAATATGTGCTATAAGGTGTTCAATGCTGCTTAATTTGGTACGGCTTCAAAAAACAATTGATTCCCCCTGATTTCGTTTCAGCACCTCGTGTGTGTGTCTAACACGCGTACACTTGTGATCCCAGCTTAACTGTACAACCTTGGCCTCCATAAAAGTTCACCAGCCCACTTCCCAAGGACAGGCTCCTAAAACACAGCTGCAGTCTCCGATAACGCCTTTGTCTCCCATTCTCTTTGTTTCACACACATAAAAAAGATGAAAGAATTCCCCTCCAAAACTAATTTTTTATCATCCTCTACCTCTGGGGGGCAAAATTTCTGCCTGATTTATTAACTGGAGAGGGTGTAAGGGAGAAGAAAGGAGACAAAACTCCCCGAGTGTAAAAATCTTATGACACAGTTAAAAACTAAAGCTGTCTTTTTACTTTCTCCCTCTCTCTCTTGGATGCGGGCAGAAGCTTTGAAATGGCAGCCTGTCACAACTAAGGCTTGTGGGATGTTGTTCACAAGCCCGTTCCAGCTCTCCTTCTTTCACTGGTCCTCTCCCAAACACTTAAATCCATCTTTTCATGCATGTATCAGTGTTTCTGTCAGGCAGGTCCAGAACCCCCCCCCCGACACACACACACAAAAATCACCCAAAGTTTAAAGCTGCCTATTTGGAAACAAGCTTGTCTGTTGAACATCTGTACTGCCAAACACATACAGTAAGCCAAAGAAATGTTTTCATGTCAGAGCAGGTGCAGCGAGTGGTCTGTTATGGCATTGGGAAAAAAAGTCAGGAGAAACAGCATAAAAAATGAAAAATATATACACTGTATATATATATGAATAATTCTATCTAATCAAGGAATCTGCTCGGCTAGTGAGGGCTCAGCTGTGCTTCGGTACCACCGCGCTGGCTGAGAGGACTTTACATTCTGGGTGTCACCTCAGTCTGGATCCTCTCCTGCCAGCCGCTCTGTAACTTTCCTATTTTAATTAGAGTGGTGTTTTAATGACACAGCCCTGCTTCAGGAATCGGAGGGGATTACTTCTGGTTAGGACGCGCCGTGTCAGCACCGCCCCGGCAGAGGCCCGGGTCTGGCCGCGCCGAACACCAAGAGGACACGTTTCTCTGCTGTTCCGATACCTGCCAAGCTGTCTGCCTGGAGTATCATTACCGCCCGCTTAGTGGTGTTATCTGATGGGTAAAGTGGCGAGGATGCCACAGCGGAACTTCTAAACCCCTCGTTAGGTTGATGCGATGGCACGGCAATCTCCGGGAGGACTCAGTAAACAGGCATACACTGTTAACCCCCCGTAACATGTCGGTGGAATACTTGGAGATTATTTTGGCTTGAGCTTCCTCCCATCTCCACTCAACTCATACATATGCTAATTGGACTTTTCCCCTCGGGTCCGTGTGCAATTCCAAATCGCTCCCTGTATTATGCAGGGCAGTGAATCAGTGTAATCCAGGTGATGCTTGCAGTAGCCAACTGGCAGGAAGAATCACCTACAACTACAAGCCATTACAGCACAGGGCTCCAATGGGGCTCATCCAATCTGCAACAAGCCCCGCCCTCTGTCTTCCTTCACCTGCAGGGCTTTGATCCGACTCCCTTTGCCTCCCTCACATTAAAAACATTTATGTATCATATTAGTCGAGGGAAAGGGAGGTGCAGAGAAAAGGCTATATTAGCATACAGCAAAAGGCATACCCGCAGGCTGTGTCTGTCTACCACTGAATACTTATCACAGGCGGGAGGCACGTCGAAGCCTCTTTGTGCATCTACAGCTAAGACTAACATGCTGCTCTTCAACACGGAGACAACCAAAACACAGCTTGGGGAGAGAAGAAAGACAAGCTGGGATCCCTGATCTTGTGACATGTATCTATCAGAGGTGAGATGACTGGAGCCCTGGATTTTTATGCCAATGCTGAATTTGTGGAGTAAAAAGTGATGTAACATGGGGTTGGTTCCTTTCACAGTGGAGATGATTGCTTTTGCCTCTGTGTTTTATTGTTTTTTGGCAAAAGGCATCTTTTCTATTTGTTTCAGAGGATTCTGGCATTTTTACTATTTCTAAATTACCCAAAGCATCTTTGTCTGCATCATATTCCATAAAATAATGTCATGCACATACACATATATCTGTGAGAGGCTGATGTATTGGTCAAGTTCTTGAGGTTACATTTAAACCCTGTTTGTGTGATCGAAAGAAGTTTTTAGTTTTTGAAGTTTTTATCATTGCTGCCTGTGCACTTCAGGACAAGACAATTTTGAAGATTTCTCAGATGGATGTACGCAAAAGAAAAGATCAGGAAAAATGGAGCGAAAAAGCTTAAAATGTATTCCAACTCCAATCAAGTCAGGAGCTACAGCATGAAGAAGGGCTCAGAGGAAACAGAAAATGAAAAATGTATAAATTGGAAAAAGTGCGTGGCTGATAACAGCCCGACGGCGTGTTACACCCACAATGCCTGGAGTCACTTCTGACACCCCGCTGACCCACATTTCTCTGCAATTTCTGCACGATGACAGCCTGCGGGTCGCAGTAAGTGGACCGACGGTCCCTGGCCGCTGTCAATCTGGCTCCCTCGGCACTTCCTCTAATTAACTTGATTAGGAAAAACAGCCCTGCTGATCTCAGGCTGACTTACACACTCAAGCACCGCAACTGTTTGTGAGTCCAATCACCGGAGCTGCGTGTCAGCGCGCAGGCGGAGATGCTCATCAAATAAACATGCAAATGATAAAATATTCGGTACAGAGTCTTGACACCTAAGGTGACTGATTTTCCTTTCCTGCTTTGCAGAGCTCTTTGTCAATGACAATGTGTCTGCCACTGAGTGATTCTGTGTTAACCTCCGGAGGCGACAGGCAACACATTTCAAGCAACAACTTGCATGAGTTTCTCTGTGCTTGCAGTCATGCACACACATTCAGCTGTGTACACATGCAATGACAAAAGAGCTGTGAATAAAGAATTTATGTCTGCAAAACTTGCTCTTTCATTTGTTCACTCCTAGTTTGTCTGCCAATGCGTTCCACTCAGACTGTGTCTGTTTTAGTGATTTACAGAATTATCCTCCTTAGCTCTCTCAAATGCCACACTGCTGCTTGTCTTTCTCTTTTATGAACAGCCCAACTTATGATCTGGAAACTACTTTGGAAGCGCTGGAAACTACTAAGTCTACTTTGTATTCTTCTAATAGTAGACGTGAGGCTAGTACATCGCCAGGCTCCAGGGAGCCACTTCGCACTCCTGCGCCACCTTCCACAGTGCGACTGCATATGCACCAAAATAGCTGAACTCCTGGGCAGGAAGTGAGCTGTGATACAGCATGGGCCGAGACTAAAAAAAAAAACCCCTGTTTTAATTATGCTTTTCATTTTAAATGTCTTCAATATTACACTCAGTGTGGCTCTCAGATATGAAATAAATGGGATTTAAAATAAAGATATATATTATGAAAATACACTAGTTATTAGTATTGTATTATTGTTATTATTCTTTTATTCTTCTGTTTGGGAGGGGGGAGGTATTTTCAATTTTGCCCCTCAGAAGCCTTCAGACCAATTCCTGTTTTCCTCATGTAGCTTTTTGGTTTTTACCATCAGTTCTGTTAAGTCTCTTTCACATTTCGCCTGTTTCCTCACAGCAGAGCTTTTTGCAGCTTCAGCTTACTGGGAACGCTGCCGTCCATTACACACACACACACACACACACACACACACACACACACAGGGCAGGGACAACTCCAAACAGTGGCTGAACAATGACTTTTCAACACAGGAATACTCACACAGCAGCTCCAAATATCTTTTTCATAAAGCTGCAGGCAGTAAATCCAGGGGCCGAGCAAAAGCGCATTAAGCAGAGTACATTACACAAAGGTACAACGAGGAGTTCAGAAACCCACTGCAATTTCAATCATTACCGGCGAAAGTACTGTCGAGGTGTAGCCCACTTTCTGTATCTTTCCTGCCAAAGTCATCATCAACATTGAAATTCTGTTTATACACCTTAATAGAGGCATATGTACTCCCTTGTGCCTATAGCGACGATAAGTCACCTTGATCCTCCATTTTTTATGGGTTAAGGGAATGTATTCCTGTATATTTTTGGAATGATAATTTTCATTACCCCCCCCCCCCCCCCACCCCAAAGAAAAAAAAAAAAACTAACAAACAAAAAACCCAAGTCATCATGGGATACAACATACTGTACACATAGGGTGTACCTAATACCTCCTGTGTTTGGACCTCTTAAGTAGAGCTGTACAATTACTACATTTCTCTGCTCATGCTCGTGCTGCACACATACACTTCACTGTTTAGTTTGTGCTGGTCCCCTGCTGGGCTGGCATCAAGCGGGAACGAGAGGGAAAACAAGATTTCTTCTGCTTGAGCCCAAAACTGCTCTTGTTTAATCGAAACCATCTGTATGGAGTTACAATAAATTAAAGAAATTAACCACAGTAGATATTTTCACACGATTTAACTGTGAGACTGGCTGAAGGAAGTTTCTATTGGAGTGTGAGGCTGAAATGATGATTTAATCAATTCTTGTGGTTGGCTCGGTGTGTCTGCATGGTGGCGGCAACATGCTAAGACCTCTATAGTGAAGAAGGTGATGAAAATTACCCAATCAATCATCATGATGGAGAATGTGATGAAAGTCCACCCCCCACCCCCAAAAAAACCCAAAACAAAGCTGATGTTATTTTTTAACAGTGGAGTGTCATCTCTTCTGCTTGTGTGGTGACGACAAACAACTTGTCACAGTGTCACAGGACTACTTCTACTCAGCTGTACACCTATTCACCCTCTTTCCCAGCAGCCCACTCCGACTGACTTCCAGAAAATCCTTCACTGAATCTCATGTTCTCGGACATCTTAAAGATTTGCGACTGCTGCCTGGATGTGAGTTAATCAGTTAAATGCCACGTGGTGTCTGCATCTCCAAACTCAAGAGCTTCGGATATCAATCAAATCGTTTTCCGGGGCGGACGGCAGTCAGGGCATTATGGACGCAGGTTCTTTGCATGACAATTCTTTGTGAGGGCGAGGGCCGACAGGGGGAGGGGGTGACATTAGGCGCCCGCAAGAAAAAGAGATTTACGACAGCGTCAGAACTGGGGAACTTTATCCGTTTGACAGCTGGCAGGGCAATCGATCACCCCGCCCCACGCACCACTCAGCCAATGAAACGAGAAAAGAGATCATTATTTATCCAGTAATGATAATTTAATACATCAAACTCGTAGTTTTCCTCCCTCAAGTCGGGGCATGTGCGTGTGCGCACCACGATGACGGAGCAGTCCTTGTGTAGTCATCTCTTGACAATGCCAGTCACTGTCAGAGCACGAGCACAAAGGAGCACAATGCAAGAGTGTGTCTCACACTGTATGCAGTGTGGAGTGATCAGTGGGGGCTATTGATTGATCTCCGTCAAGTCAATGATTTCAGACAAGTGAAAGACACGCACATGCACACACATTGTATGCATCCCTTGGGTGTCTGTCAGTTATCAGGCAGTGCTGTTACAGAGATGGACCTCTTACTCTGACTCCTACTGGCAGTAAAAAATGAGAACGCGAGGGAGAAAGAACGAAAGAAAGTTCTAACATGTACAGACACACACACACGCTCACAGTCCTCGCGTGCATATCATCTGTCTGACTAAACCAACAGTCTCAGTGGGCACCTACGCTCGCCTCTTTTGATGTTTAATTAAAACCGAATCGGGGCGGGGGGGCGGTGGTGTTTGTGGTGCTCTGTTTTGAAAAATATGCAAATGTCAATAAAAATGCATTAAAGAAACATACTACCAGTCGCTGACGGCTGCGGTGCACAGGGGAAGGGAGGAAGGATGAGGAGGGAAAGAAAAAATTAAAATAACCAAACAAACGAGGGAGGGGTAGGACTGAGACACTATTTGCCAGAAATAATGAAACAGAGCAAAACACATAAACACTCAGACGACCATTCCCACCACTCAATTTATGTGCAGCTCTGACGGCCCAATAATGCTAATGAGCGCTGCTGCCTCCTGATGCTGACAACTGGAGATACCACCCCCATGCCCGGAGGATGGAGAGATCTCTCTGGTGTTATCGGCCCGTGTCACAACAACAATGCAACTGTGGACAGACAGTCTGGACAAAATTACTCGACACATGTGCTGTTTGCTGATTGAGGTAATGTGACACAAAGCAGCATGAGCATTTTCTTCAGGTTTTATCGTGCATACTGGGTTATCGGGCGTATCATGGGGAAATAGCAGAAGTGGTTCCAGTTCAGGAGGAGATAAACCTAAAATGAGGCATTAAAATCACCTCCAAAAATGATGAGGGAGGCACTTGGCTACATAAACTCTGTCATGTCATGTCATGTCTCAAAATTTTCAGTTTTCAGGACAAAGCAAGAAGGTGTGACTAAGACAAAGAAGTTTTAAGCTCAGTTCAGTCCAGAACGTGGGTTGTTATTGAATTAAGTTGTCCCTTTGAAAAAAAAATATAAAATATATATATATATATATGTCTAAGTTTAAAACAACAGCCATTAAAATTGGTATAACAGGAACAACTATTTCAATGTATTTGTGAGATTGCATTAAAAAATGGTTGTAATTTGGGTGTATCAACCCTAGTGTTACAAGAGGGCCAAAGACAAGTAGACATGTCATGATATCATTTAAAATCCTGTTGTCGCTGCTGTTTTTACGTTTTACATCTGTTGAGGTGTGCCCAGCTGAGGGCTTGGTTCTGGGTTAATAAAATTGGCTGCTGTATCTCATCCCTTTTCATTCTTCTTTTATTAGAAACCAGTACATTATAACATAGATAGAGGGATTTTACTTACACCAGGCAGAACATTGATATTTGGGGTATTCTGCTGAACCCCAGATTATGTTCAGTGAATGTTGTTTTTTAACGTTCACTGCTAACTTTTAAGGGTTATTAATGTTTTACAAATTCTGCACAAGGCAACTACAGTATGGTTAATGGTTACAAAAAAGGGGAACGTTCATTGTTGGTCTGGCGTGGGACACAAACTGCTGTCTCTTGGCTGAGGGTTGAATGAGCTACATGCCTGTTCACCACCCTGACATCCATCCCCTTACTTTCTGCCCTGCTACATGAAGGACTCCTCCCTCCTCCAATTCAGCACTGAATGACTGTATTGGATGCAAACTCCAGAACTGTCCTATATTTCCTTGGGTGTGAAGACTGTTGACTGTTTGCTGGATAAAATGGCAAGTGGCTGCAGCCGATAGCAGCTGCAGCTAATAAACATAACAACCATGAGTAACTTGCCCAAATGCCAAAATTAAACTTTTGGCTGTTTTCCACTCTATGTAGTTAATGTGCTCTCCACTAGCCAGAGTTTATACAAAGTCATCAAATGAAATGATCTTTCTGATTGGGCGACATCAATTTTAAGAGCGGGGACCTTGCAGTTAAACCATGATGCATGTCATAACATAACCTCCAGGTTGTGGAGAAAGTAGCTGGCGAAAAATATGGTATGAGAAAGTAACAACAGCCATTTTTTCAATGACACCTATTTTACATTGCTACTCATTTTATTTTCAGGTTGTAGTACACTCCTCCGACTAAAACTCCCAAACTGTAGTCTTTCTACCTTCTCAGTCAGCAAAGGTGGTGAAGGTCTAACTTACTATTAAAGTTTTTTTTTTAGAGTAAGTACTTTTCTACTTTTCTCTTCAGTTACCTTCAGTTGTTAAAAACCAAACAGGGTTGGATGTACGATGGGATTTAGAAGTGTTTTACAAAATGCAGTCGAACTTCAACTCTAGTGCAGCATTTAAGGTCAAAAACGGTAAAAAAAAAAAAAAAAAAAAAAGTGGGCTTTGCACGTTCGTCAAGCAGGTGCAAGCTTTTATGGGACAGTCCTGATGATGAAGAGAGGGATTGTTCGGGAGGCAATGAGGTTGGGCACATGCAATAGTGCATGCAGATAGTAAGTATTCAGAGATGAGCAGCGCTTTAGGGCAGTTAGGATGAGGAAAGGCTCTTTTTCAGTCAGGACACAGAGAGCAGGGAGAGAGGAAGACTTCTCCAACCTCACGGATCACATCTTTGCGGTAGGGTAAACAGAAGGAAAAGACATTAATGACATGGACACACAAGGACTGAGAGGAAAAAGGCAGCAGTACAAGACCCCTCCTGTTAGGTCCGCATGGGGCAAGGGGAAGCGCTTCACCCCTCAGAATCCACCTGATGAGGTCGCCCACTGGGTGACCCCACTTTCCACCTGCAGCCAGACAGCCAGGAAGACAGCCACACGGACAAAGATAGACAGACAGACTGACACTGTAACAAGAAAGAATAGCTTTTTTATACAAGAAAAAGCAACACACAGGACAAAGAGACCAAGACAAGAGGAGGGGGAAAAAATGGCCAAAGCCATCGTAGTGGAAGACTAGTGACAGAGTAAAAGACAGAGAGCGGATGAATGAAACATGAATGTGGGGTTCCACTTTGAGCATGTGTTTGAGATGGAGGAATGAAGCGTGTCAAGGATGAGGAGATGAATGGGAGGTGAATGAGTGGAGGAGTGTCAGCAAAGTTTTTAAAAGGAAGGCACGCACGTCCTGTCTGAGTTATTCCAACTCCCACCCCCCTTCAGAGAGCATTTCTGAACCTTGTCACACTCTTTTCAGTAAAGCTTAAAGTACAGACATACATACAGATAGGTCAGGTGATACAGAAGGGAAAACACATTGAATATGCATTTAGAATAATCGGAGAAAGAGAGAGAGAGAGACACACACAGGAGGAGAGAAGGATTGAGGGGAAACAACATTAGTTCTTGTAAAGCCCCAAAGGAGCCACCACTCCTCTTTCCCATCCTCCAGCGCCACTCACCACAGGGCCCTGGGTGCTTGACGGGGATGAGGGTCCTGCTCACGCACTCCGCCTTGCGCCGCACGCAGTCGTTGCTGTAGGTGTGGCCATCCTTGCCGCAAATGGGCTTGTAAGCGCCGTCGCACTCGATGGGCTCGCAGGAGCAGCGGGCGTTCAGCTGCTCCACCAGACACACGGCGTTGAAGAGACACTCCTCCTTACATTCCTCTGCAAGGGGAGGAAGATGAGTAAATGTTAAATTCATCCAGCATCTGTACATTGATTCTGCCTCCATTGTCTACCTCATTCAGGGGTAACCTAACCATAACCCCCACCCATTCACTACTCAATTATTCAGATTTCTCCATTATTTTGTCAGCCATCTGTACACACACTGATAAGGCTTTTTGCAGCTGCTTCCAACTGCCAATTGTAACAGTGTGACTGATCAGCATAGAGGGAAGGACAACAGAAGTACTCAGCAAGCGTAGAAAAAACAACATTTCAAGCTAGCAGAGTACTGACAGAGAACTGATTGTTCTTCCCGCTGTGTGACACCACTGGTCCAACCACGGGGAAATAAATCAGTTTTCCTCCAAACAGTAATTACATGTTAGAGTGGACTGATGTCGCTGGTAGCGCGTGTAAAAGCTTTTCTTTCAGTAGCAGAGCTTAAGCCTTTTGTAGCGATACCTGAAACTGTTAATAACACATCAGGAATGAATATGTGCTCACTACAATGACTACTCATTCTAAAAATAGTCTGGCATAGCCAGACCTAACTCCCCAGCGCTGTCGACGCTGGAGAATGGGCTGGCTGCACCCATTATCTTTTTCCTACAGGGAAAAAGAAATGATCCGACTTGTTTCTGTTTTTCTTTAAAGCAGTCACAATTGTTTTGGGTGGCACTAAGCCCAAGATGCAGCGACTGCGCCCCGACACGATCCAGATGTCCTGGAGGGGACTTGTATGGGTGGAACATGTGAATGTGGGGCGGCGGTCGCTGTCATTAAAAATGATGGCTAATTCCTTGCTGAGAAAACACCACAAAAACAGTAAAAGGACTGTCGATTTAAATCTTCATCAAAACTTTGCATTTTCAGCAAGTAGGTTGTTAGCTCCTTGTCATTTCCTGCAGTCAGGGGCTCTTCAAAACGGTAACAGATAAACAGCGCGAGGAGGATGTCATGTGAGAGACGCGGCCAATGGTTGGCCCACACTCTCTAAGGGCCTGTTCATGACTATAGAAAACACATCTATAGGTGTAAAACTGCTCATACAGAAGAGTACTGTGTTTGTTACTTCCTGTTTTGGTTGCTCCTTTTGTTCAAAGCACATTTAGAGAAAAATCAGTTAATGTGTTGTATAATCATGGTTTTTGTAGAACTTAATCAAAATTCTCTGCAGCTCGCAGAGATATTTACTGTCCTGACAGAAATGATTTCCCTTTCAACACAAGGGACTGGATCTTGTATTTACATTTCCCCTAACTTTCATTAGTAACTGTCATTACTGTGTCATTCATGGCATAACAAATAAACAAACCCGAGAACGCGAACAGAGGAGAATTGTGGCTGCTGCTAGTACACTTTCTTTGGTGGCTTAACCCATTGCCAGCTGACTGGAGATCAGGTTTGCCATGCTCCCATCTAACTTTATTAATAAAGTTCCCCAACTTTAACTTTGATAAAATTGAGGAACTCAAACTCAACAATTGAATTTTAAGGTCAAGTTAAAGTCTAAACTATTACATTCATTACATTTTGACTCGCGAAGCAGAAATCTAGTGCGGAAATTAAGAAAAAAGAAAGAAACACTAGTAATGTGAAATGGCAAATTTGCCATTGAAGTGAGAAAATCCAATTTGAAGCAGGCCTCTGTTCTGGAGGCGCTCACTAAGGCTTTGAATTTATTTCATTCCTGATCAGTGGATCAAATTTGTACAGCAATTCAATTCCTTCTTCTCGTTTCTTTAAAAGCCCGTCATGCCACACTTAATTACATCGCTGCTGCATCTGAGCGAGAGGGCTACAAGGATGTGCGATGTCATGGTTACAAGTCGAAATGGCCATTTTCATTAGTTACCAATTTGTAATTTGCTTAGGGATATGATTTCATGGATCTCTGTTTCAAATTGAATTATTCTTTCATTTGAAAAAGGCACAGCAGAAAAGGCGGGGGAGAAAAAAAAATGTTCATCCACTTGTTCACACGCGCACATCCTCACACAAGGGCTTGACATGCAAACACAAACTCACAATGCTGCAATGCGAGACCGAGATTTGTGCAATTTTAAACCCTCACACTCCTCCATCAGCCTGTCAAGCGGAGCAGGCGGGAGAACCAGTGTGTGTCAAAGAAGTGCGTATCAGCCTCCATTGTTGACTCTACCAAACGGTGTCCAGCAGCGATCTATTCTTCGCCTTTGGCGTTGTCAGAGGTCCCAGTACATGGGTGGGGGTCTCCGTACATCACTGCCATAAACCAACACCAACCAACACAGCTGTGGCTTCACGAGGTCCCTGCTGACAACACAGCGGGAAAATTGGATTTCCTCCGATGGCTATCAGACATACAGTAAAAGCTGACAGCTCTTTGTTGACTGAGGCTTAAACCCCATGTTCTAATAGCACAGATAACAGCCCTGGAGGCTCTTATCAGGCCGGAGGAGGCTACTGCTAAAATGGATACAGTACAGATCCCGAGACCTCAGAGTCATTTATCTCTGTGCCACGGACTGGAATACAGTCACACTGTTTGATTTTTGACCCAAGTTAGCCTGCACCGCAAATCTTGGACACAAATCATGTGAAACACCTGAATGCTTGCATACATGGCATTGTGATGCAGATGCTTCATGATTGTTACTGATGACTAACTGTCTAGTTTTCATTACGTTAAAACCTGTACAACCCATCTCAATATGTGGAGGTGGTTTGGCTAAATTAAAGCATGGACAATTCGTAGATTAGCTGACACCATAAAATACCCTTATTACATTTGATCATGGTACCAGCGGTCCATGAACGATCTCCATGTTAATGAAGTAGAATGGAGGGTGATAATTATTGGGTGTGCATGTAACTTGAGGGAGTGCTGTAAGACGTGGCGAGTGGTAAGCTGGCTGTGGCCACTGACTTATAATGTGGAACTGGTGGACACAGCTGCCACAAAGAAAGTCACAGTGCAGGAGGGCATCAGGAGCTGACTAACAGAAAGGCAGGAGGCCACCACAGGGACAAATACACTGATTGCATCCATACAAAGATACAGTAAGTATCGTCATATTTCTGTGTAATCTTGTTGTCCATCAGCTAAAGAACAAGAAGAAGAGGGCAGGATCTGCCCAAACAGCCACAGAACACAAAATAAAAAGCCACGTATGTGCCTTGCATATTTTAGCTTGACTTGTTTTATTTGTGTGCCATGTGAAAGACAGATTTCCAACATTTTCTGGATCTGAATCTTTACAGCTCTATAAAAGAGCACACAATGTGATCCGGGTTCACTGCCTTTTACAGGAAACCTTTCCACAGCTGATGTTTATTTTCAAAGTATAAAGCTTGTCCTTACCTGGCCTTCTGCATCGTCCTGCGTGGATCTTCCTGAGCTTGATGCCTTTCTGCATGCCCCTTGCCATCATGGCGCACTCACTGGGGTAGACTTTGCCGTCGCTGGCACACAGAGGCTCGTCTCCTGGGGGGCAGGACTCCGGCAGGCCAAAGATAAGGGTCTGGCGGGTGAGAGTCTCCACTCGGCACATTGTGTTCAGACTGTTCTCACTGTCTTTACATGGGTCTGCGGAGACACAGGCATTCATGAATACATGCTGTCGTACATGTTTGCATAGTATGTAGCATGATTTGTTTTGGCAAATGCTGTTTATGTTGATTAGACCTGAGGGGGAGTGAACAAGAAAGCTTAAATCAAAAACAACTGTCCATCTTCCGGTCCTCTGTGGAAACAACACTATCTTGGCAAAAGAAAAAACACAGTAAAAATGTAAGAGGATATGATGTGTCCTCGCTTAATTGCCTCAAACCTGGCGCCTGTCCAAAGCCTTCCAAAGTGAAGTCCCTGTTACACAGTTAGCTTTGGTAAGCCAGCTTGTAAATTGAAGAAGAGACCTGACCCTCCATCACTGCTGCTCCGGAGATATTATCAGTAACCAAGCAGCTGAGAGCAGCTCAGAGTGGGACCTTGGATGTGAAGGGGAGACAAGGAAATGGATGAAGAGACTGCCGCTTTGATTTGCACCCTGGCACCTCTCTCCCTCCACGGGAGCGTTGGTCTGGCACGCTCGACCATATCAGTCCGTGATCATAATGGAATTGGTTTGTGGCAGTGCGGGAAGGGGGTGTTACTCCTTGAAACAGGAGCCCGGGTTTTATCCTCCTTGCCATGCTTTCGGCATGTGGGAAGACAAAGGATTTATGTAGCAGCGTGACATATTAAATCACTGCCAAAATACCGGCGAGTCATTCAAATCACACCACGATGAAACACCCTATCATCGGGAAAGGAGTAGAGAGGGAAAAAAAGAGAATGCGAAAGAGAGAGTAAGGGGAAATGGTTTCCAAAGACCTTTGGCAGGCTGACAGAGAGCAATAATGCAGGGACACGAAATGGGACAGAGCGGTTGGACGGCAGAGGGCTGGGAGGCGGAGCGACCATGGCCAGGCCTCGAACCCATCTCTGTCAGCACAATGCAAAGGCTCGCAGAGACCAGCAACCGAACAAACAGGGGTTTTATCGTAAATGCATGCAGCGTCTCTGCATAAGGCAGTGGTTCATCCGCCAGCCAGACCATTATCTGCGAGAAAGACCATTACCTCCCATTAACTGAGAAGAACAGCTTCCAGGATGCGTGTTTTCCTCGAGCTGGGCAAGTAGGGTAATTACAAAAAGAATGGCCTCTTTGCTACAAAAACTAGCACTGCCGATAAATCAACTGCATTTGTCTGGCTTGGGCCACCAACTTGAAATAGCCAAGGCTTTAGATGAAATGGCTGCAGGAAGATTTAGAGGCCTATCAACCGACGGGTCCCTTGAGCTCGGGCCCTCCCCTGGGAGGACGGGGCAACCTGGGTCACTTTGGCCGACTCAGGCTGGATTTATACGACCAACCTTCCGCCGGGAGACCGGCACATCCATCTCTCATTGCCCACCACCCTGCTCTGTCTCCCGGAGGCTCCTGCTGCTAAGAGACAGAGTTTGTGTCTGCTATTCCCTCGATCTGGCTCACTGCAAACAAAGAAACCCTCAAAGTTGAGCGCCTTGGGAGTAAACAACCATCGCCTGACGATAACAAGGATGAGCAAAAAAGCTGGGCCTGACAAAAACGACAGCACTGAAGACCTACTTAGAGAAAACAACTATTCGCACCGCAGGTGTATCTGTATGAAGCGATGCAACCTGAATGAAAAATGAGAATTAGCAAGTGGGGTGTGTGAGGGAGGAACAATAAAAATCACAGGCAGAAAAGAGAGGGAAGAAAAGAAAGAGAGGAGCCAATAACGTAGAAGGGAAAGAGAAGTAGCTCTAGTTCATCTCAATCATTATTATTTAAATCATGTATCAGGCAGATTTGAGTGATATCTCACCACAGTGCCCTTGATATTGCACGCGTATGTTCCTCTGGTTCTTGCAGGCGTGCTGATGGAGCTCGCACTCATTGCGGTAGTCCTTTCCGTCACTGCCGCACACCGTCTCCGCAGGCTTGCCCTCGCAGCCGAGGGGGCACATGCATTTAGCCGACAAGCCATCTGAAGACTGGACGCAGGTGCTGCCGTAGCTGCAGGTCACCTCAGTGCAGGGGTCCTTCAGAGCTGCAGGGGCAGACATGAAAACAACATTTAATCAGAAACAGAGGAGTTCTCACAGTGAAGGGTACACCTGTCAGCCAGCTCTACTCCAGGACACTCACAGCTACAGTACGCCAGAGTGCATCATGTACGACAGGTTACCTTATTTAAGAGGCAGCACAGTTATTCTGGGTTTGAAGAACTACTTGACACTCCTGGGTGAGGACACACTGCCTCAGCTGCCTCGTCACACAAACAAGCTGTGTTTCATTTCGCAGCGCAGAGTGAATTGAAGTAGGAGCTTTGCATTCACAACACATTCTCTTTTTTGCTATGCTCGAGCTTCTTTTAATCGCCGCGGCTGCAAAGCGACCCTCTGAATATTTACTTTTCTGCAAATGAGATGGAGAGGGAGGAGGGAAAAAGGGAGAGAGGTATTACCCCCGAGGTCTTTGTTCCCACCCTAATTAAACAGTGGGCCACTTGTCACTGAGTGACTCATTCCGATGATAGGAGAGGGTGCCACTTTTAATTTTGCCACCGATGGGAGCTTGTCTTGGCTTTCATATGCTCGACAAAAGGCGACCATCAGATTACGACTGCTGTCACCTCGCAGCATGATACATATTTATGACTTTCACGGACGAACATGGTTTCCCATGAGAGAGAAGGCGGGTGTCAGCAGCCCTCTCATTTTTGTAACCCGACACTTTTAGAAAAGATATATTAACCCTGTCTGATATTACGTCACTGAATTTGATGTAAAGAGAAGCGCACATATTGAATCTCCAGTTCTTTGCTTTACATATGGTTTTGAGTTGTTTGCACACGTTTTGAAGAAAACGCAGTGCCTCACCACCTTCAGGATGGTATGGCACTGCCTTGTTAAAAAGAGAGTGGATTGTGTGCAGAAATATATAATGGATGTGTGAAGAGACTGGAGAGCTATGAGGTGTGCTCTTGATCAAAGCATATCCCCCACCTCGCTTTCCTCATCTTCATGACACATCCCCCCCTTTCTTTTTCTTTCCCTCTCTCCTGTGAAGTCCTTTTGAGGTTTGGTGCATTCCACAATGCTTTTTCCCCATTTTGTATTTGTGCTGTATTGCAGCAGGAACTTTGAAACTGAAGCGAGACCCGATATATGACAAAGGCATCTCAACAGTAAAATCCAAATAAAGTACTAAATTATAGCACAAACTAAAGGAGACTGATGGCAAATGACTTACTGAAATCATAGCTCATTGTGAGTCATGGATGGCGGACCAGATACTGATTGTGATACTTGGCCTCTAACTCGTCTAATCATATGAACAATGAGACACTGATGACCTCTTGGAAACGACGCTACAGTAATGACCTTGCTGTGTCTCCCAGAGCGGGTAGAAGCCAACACAGTCGTTACACACGAGTTTCACTCGCTACACAATCTCCACTTGGAAGGCAGTTTGGGCTCTTGTTATGGAGCATATACTGGTAGAAATAACCTTCAAAGCCACGCTGTTTTGATACACCTGCTGGTGAGAGTGGGAGGAGGAGGGATGCGTCCTGACAAGAAGAAGAAGCACCTTGTCAGCGCGCTTACGGTGTCTGTAAAATGGTGGTTGTTAGATGGGGGCGGCAGTCACAGCTGCTCCAGAAGTGGGGGAAGACAAGGGAGAAGCCCAGTGATCCTCCTCGCCTGCAGACATGGGCCCCTATTTGCTTTGTGACAGTAAACAGCTTCCTCCTCACGTTTTGTGATCTCATTAAATAATAGCCCGGGCTTTTTCTTGCCATCTCTCTACCCAACCTCCCTTTCCTCTGAGCGAAGATGGCGTGTTGACAGGCAAAGAGGTAGTGGGGGGGTAGACAAGGGCACAAGTGCTAGGTAGAATGGGAAGGGGAAGCTCTTGATTTGAATGCTAACGGGCCGATTTGGATACGAAGCGCAGCCTGGATGGGGTGCTGGTGCAGATAAACCTCCCTTCTCAGACGCAGACAAGCAGGCAAATTGCCTGGGCGAATGTGATCGGTGTAGCAAGTGCACAAGGAAGGAAGGAAGGAAGGAAGGAAGGAAGGAAAGACAGACAAAGAAAAAAGAAAGAAAGCATGGTCACCAAGGTGAGCTTCAGGGAATAATTGCCTATATTTTCTCATTATTGTCATCATGTGAAATGTGGCAAAAAACAAGAAAAAGGAAAAAGAACAGAGGAGTAAGCGGGAAGCTGAATACGTCAGCAGAGCTGGCTTTGTTAAATTAGAATGATCCTCGCTGCCAATTAGATCAGTCTCCCTCGCTGGAGTAAAGCTCGGCGAGGTTTCGACTGCGAGGATAATGAGAAAGAAAAGACAGATGAGGATAAAGACAGACAGAGAGATAAAGACACCCAATGACCCTGACGCAATGCCATTCTAGTATAAGCAGAGTGGTGACATCTCTAGTTTATGACGAGGGAAGGAGAGGACGCCCTGAAGGACAGACAGCCATTTATCAGCTAGTTAAAGACTATTCCTGTATGTATGACTGGGAGTGGAGACTAAATGCTGATCTGTTTACAATAGAGACACTGTTTTCTAAAAGCATTTTTGACTCATTCCGTCAGTCAATCACAACTGGACCTGGCTTTGACTGCTCAAATTCTTCTCATCACAGACATTTGAATGGACATACCAACAGTGGGTTTGCTTTATTTGAATCAGAAGAGGAGGGTTTTTTTTTTTTTTTTTATCATCACACACGTATTGTGACTGTGCTACCCGCGTGCTTAATTGTGAATTCATGTGCTGTGGCAGTTCCTGAACACACACCTTCATGCATCAGGAGTAACACACAAGTGAGGCTCTAACGCTGGGTAAATGAGGGTTCAGATTGCAACAGACATCAGTCTGATTGTTATGTAATGCACTGTAGCTGCAGAGGTAAAGTGGCTACGAGCAAGTAACTGACTAGCAGTGCCTACTCTTAGGTTGCATTCAGATAAAAGGCTAAGCAAGGTAGCAGTGATGCCACGTGTCCACGGACAGACACAAATTCATTGTTCTTAAACAGATGGCGACGGGGAGGAAAGGCAAGGCGTCTGGAGGAATAATAATCAAAACATGCGAGTTGTTGGGGCAAAAAAACATGCAAACATACTTCAGCAGTGGAGATTCACAAAATTCACTTTGCTGTCAGTCTCCCTCCAACAATGGACATATCTTGGTAGATTCAGAACTGACTTTCACAACTCAACTTCTGGAGAAACTTTGTGCCAACTCTTAAATCTCGGGAATCTCATTTTCCCAGTATATCTTTCCTGCATGCATAAAAATAAAATTATCATTCAATGTTTTGATGGCATACCTTACTATATTCATCTACATGTTTGAAAAAATTTGACACTTCAACACAACACTGGCGAGCAAGTGATGGGGGCTTGATGTTTCTCTGAAAAGTGGGGCAGAGGGGTTTTGGAGGATGGGGAGATTACAGGGATCCTCTCCCCCTCTAATCTCTCCCCCTGGCAGCCAGCAGACAGCCAGGCAGGTGGGGAACTCTGCGGCTCTCTGACGCGCTGCTTTGTGCTGCAGTTTATTAATGCTTCATTAGGGACAGGGAGCTGTAAGCATCATGCTGGCTTTACCTGATGCCATGCCGCCACAGCACTTTGTGTGTGTGTGTGTGTGTGTGTGTGTGTGCAGAGATTGTGTGCGTTCATATATGCCGGTGCACGTTTACGGGAAACCATAGAGTTTAGATAAGTCTGCAAGTGAGTTGGTGCGCATGGTATGCATGTGTATCTGTGCATGCATACATATGTGTGCGTGTGCATGTGTGCGTGTGTTGCTTCCTGTTGTGCTGGAAGCGATAAGGGAGGGAGCAGGGGGTTGGAGCTAATCAAATGCAATGATGCGATGTGGGGGGACTTGGCGGTGTGTGTTCTAATAAAGAAATCCCCCCCACCCCCCCTCACCAGCAGGAGAAGAAGAAGTAGACAGAGAGACAGATGGAGAAAAAATGAGAGGGAAAGAATGTGACAGAGAAGGGAAAACAGCAATGAAGCGACTGATTTAAAATGTCACTGAGAAAATACTGCAACAAAGTAGTGCAGAAAAGGAGGGGGAAAATGCAATAAAGCATTCAGACATTTACTGTAAAGCAATTGTTCAACAATAGCCCTTTCCACCTTCTTTTCATATTTCAACTACCACTTTAAAAGGAGTTTATCACATAACAAATTTTGCTACTCCTTTTCATTAATTCAAAAACCAAGCCAGGTAGAACAAAGCTTTCAAATTTGCTCTAGTAAAACGTTCATGCTGTGTCCAAAATCACTCCTTATTTTGCCACCCAATACACGGTTTACTCTATGTAATTTCTTTCTTTTTGTCTGTGTGAAAATGTGGAATATATGTGCTGTGCTGTGTAGGGCCATCAAAAAAGTCACAAGAAACAACCCAAAAAACGAAAAACCAAAGGAACCAGCAGGCAAAGGACTTGAAGGTTGAGGAGGAGGGAGGTGGTTTGTAGAAGTGTGGAGAAGTGAGATAAGAGAAAGGGTCAACATGGAAGCAAGGAAAAGGCAGCAGCCAGAAAATAACAAGGTTAACAGACAAGATCAATAAAAACAGAGATCTGAGAAGTAAATGTGGATGAAAATGTGCAGCCAGGGATCCAGACCAAGAAGAGCAGGAGGCTGGGACTGAGGGAAGGCCAGAGGATTAACGGTCCTATACACCTCTCCAACATGCTGTCCATGCAAACGCACACACACACACACACACACCGACGCATACGAACACACTCCCTTGCCTTTTCTCTACTGTGAGGCCAATTGCTGGAAGAAGATTTTCTGTGTTTGATGTAGTTCTTCAAAGAGCTCCATTGAGCTCCATTGAACAGCTACAGCTGTTGCTCTCTTTTACACTCGTTGCAGTTTTACCCTCGAGAATGGAAAATGAGCCATAAAAAGCCCTCATCGTGCTCCAGTCTACTGGCCACTCACACGACAAAGTAATGCAGTGTGAGTGTATGTCAGAGAACGCTGGTCTGGACAGGTTTCAGTCCAAGTGTCTGAGGTGTGGGCAAATCAAAACTGGGAATGCCAAAACTTTTGAGAAGACAAAGAACAGGGTTTTGGATTGCTGCACAAGACAAGAATTGAATGTTTAAGAAAAATATAAATAACAGATGATAAAACACTAAAATGTTGCATCGCTGTAAGGTCTTATGATTCCAAAATAGACCAATTTATTTGGTAGCTGTCATTTTCTAGTGGCAGATATCTCACGCTTGACAGATGCAGTAAAGCACAGGTGGGGTGCTGAAATGACTGCACAGGGCCCATTTATTCTGCTGAGTGACAGACAGAAGGCAGGATGGGATTAAATCGGCTGGAAGTGGCATTTATGACAAACACAGACAGAGATGTACGGGTCTTTCGAGGGACAGCGCCCGATTTCACAGACATCACTTTAGCGTGCCAGGTAAAACAATTATAAAGGTTGTGTTTACATCTGGTCAGTCTGGTTGTGGGTTCACTTAACGTTGTTTTCAAACAATTTGCTATCTCTGCATCCTGCGTACGTGGCGTAACAATGATCATCATATTCAATCTGGTTTTGGGACACGAGACAAATAGGAGTCTCTTTTTAGCTGCTTTGATCGCAACCAACTCCAGAGAACGAAATCTGGCTCCTTAGTTGCTACATGTGCCACACTGTTCGGCAGCTATTCACTCACTTTGTCCATCAGCTGTTAACTGTGGAGTACAGTCAGTTTATCAAAGTCTCTTTGCTAAAAACTGTTGCTTCCTGTGCTGGAAATGATCTTGATTAAAGTGGTCAGAGTGCACCAAAAGGTAAAGTTGCAGAACCAGGAAGCTGAAAGAGCTGTATCAAATGTTATCTTATAAAGAATATCAATTGATGCAGCTTTAAAACAGCAGAACCAAGACAACAAGTCTTTGCATGTTCTTTGTGCTAATAAGAATGCTGGAGATGATGGCGGTGGTGGTTTTTACTGTACAATCACTTCTTGTGTGTGTGGCAGCAAAGCAGTGATGATGACCGCCCCGACAGAAAAGCGAAGACCCAACCCTGGATGTGGACGCCTGTGTTTTGGCCAGGAGAAGGGTCCCCTCAGTGTCCTGCTAAAGGACACTGGATGGTGACGCATCATGTGTCAGTGTCACAGCTCACTTTCTTCCAGACCTGTAATCCATATGAGCAAGCTAAAGGAGATAAAAGCTAAGAAGACAAGTCAGACAGCACAAGCTGATGGACAGTCTCTTCAACCTCGGGGGCCTTCCTGTCACCTTAATGGCCCATGGAGTAAAGTCGGTATTACCTATTGAAAAACTGTCAGTGCTCGCACCAAGAGTTGTGTCTCTTGGATTAAGGCTGAGGCCTTTTGAAAGCAACAAAGAAGATCTAAGTGCCAAAGTAAACCAGGGAGTGCAGCCGAAGACGCTATTAACTGCTTTGATTGTTTACCTCTTTAGTGCCTGGATCATACTAAGTCAATAATACGTTTATGCTGTTTCAAATTGTTGAGTTCTCCACCAGGCAACCGTGGATTAAATGCAGCGATATGAAACTCATTAGACCCAGTTAGATGTAGCATTACGGCAATCATTTAAAACCCCAGCTATGGTTCACTGAGGAAATGTTTTCATCACTAAAGCTTCAGTGAGAGCACTGAACAAGAGGAATTACTTTAGTATGCATCAAAGTTTAAAAGATACATTAATCCAGAGTACAAAGTACCCGCGTGCCCACAAAGTGACAAACAAAGTGACAAGAAGAAGATGCTGATTTGATTTCATCCGTCGGAAAGCGATGCTTTCAGAATGTCATCCTGGCTCTACAAAGAGGAACAGGAACTCATGTGGGCTAAGTGGAACATATGCCACATGTTTTCTATCATTAGCTCCTGATTAACAGGAGCCGATGGTGGTGAGGGGCCGAAATCAGCACTGATGTGCAGCGAAGCGTTGGCTAATCACACTCGGCCTTTGCCATCAACACTCACTAATGAGTGATGGCCGCTGGGCACAACGTGTTGTTTTGATCTGCTACAAGTCAGTTACAGTAGGTGTTGGTCCTCAAAACAGACACAGGCTCATCTAATACAAATGAAAATGTAGATGCATGATAAGCTTAAAGACTGTATCTCTCTTCTTGAAAGTCACATAAATAAATCAATGCAAAGCAGTTCTGTCACCAACTGATACAACAGCATGTACTACACATCTATGGCCAATTCATGAAAGTTGTACGACAACTGCCACATCTTTGGAAACTTCATCAACAGAAAAATGAGAAAGTATAATACCACAGTAATAAGTGCAGAGACTCCAGTGAACTGTAATTTAAAACTCATGTGAAAACTACCAAAGTGATGTTTATGAATGTCTCTCTCTCTCTCTCATACACACACAAATGCATGCAATCAGATATACCCCACAAATCAGCATGCCCATTTCAGCCTTGCAACATATGACCCTGCTTAACATGGCACCAATCTAATTGAAGGCGTGTTGCTCGGCAGAGAGAGGGGCAGCATGAAGCTGCAGGAGGAGCTGGGAGTACTGACATTTATTCAGTGCAAACACATGAAAATAACTTGGATTGATTCTCTCCCTTTCCTCCCTTTTATTACTGCAGACAGGCACCGATTGTGTGTGTGTGTTTGTGTGTGTATGTGTTTCTGTCTGCAGTGTTTCCCATACATTGACTTGTATGTGTCGTCCCACCACAATATCACCACAGATTGCCACATATTAAGACACACACACATGCGCGCGCACAAACTGACAACTGTTGCGAAGTGCATCTGAGAGCAGAGGGGTGACGTAACGCCATGCTGCAAACATGATATCGTACATGCTATACACGGGATTACAGGCCTCATTTTCAAGTAATTTGCATGATATATACTGTATGTTATGACAATAATTTTGAAATGATTGTCTCCACATGAGGCTTATAGCACAGCCAGCAGTACATTTCTCCACAGGTCTAACAAAGAGACCAATCACACAAACGTTTGTAAAACTCTATTCTCATTAGAAGACTGGCATGGCAGCACAATAAAACCACTTCAGACAGGGGCCTGTTAAATGAGAAATGGGTAATTACCTAATCTAGTTGTCCAGATCACTTCACACCACTGTCATGTCCTGATACTACTACTCCTCCCTGTTGCAGCTTTTACTCCCCATGTTTGTGTGAAGCACCTTCAACTCCTCAAATGACCAAGTTATATTTAGTTTTATCAGGCAACCGCCCTCTTCATACTAATAAAAACATAAAATTGCTTGGTCTGAAAAATACAATAAAACAATATGTATATAAGTCCACATCATTATGTTACGTTTTTATACCACCAGAGGGACTGGATCTGTGCAAACACATAGGGGAACACAGTTGGTCAGAATCTGAGAGGTGCTGTAATCGGCAAGAACGAAGCCCTTCAGTAGGAAATATATAGTCTAAAGTTATTTGTTCAAAGTTCTGTTTTGCAATTAATATTGCTTGTTTTGCTTTTCTTGCATTTGGATATCACATGTCCCTTATATCCTATGTGACCCCCCCACAGATGGCTGCAACCACCAGTTGCTCTCTGGTCTTTGGGAAACACTGTATTGTATATTGACAAAAAAAACTGTGATGCATGAGAAAGAAAACAAACACACTGGCAAAAAAGGAGTGTATATACTGCCTTCACAATCCTCACCGAGTTGATGTGTGAATTAATGTGAATAAACAATGAACAAAGGAGCATTCACATCCTCGCTGGAGAGAATAAAACATGCAGTCAGCATCGCCATTCAAGTGATTCTGATAAACAATATAAAACTGACCTATTCAATCCACTGAGGAATGGCCTTTTTAATCGTGCCGTGTTTGCGCTAGACCACACAGAGGAAGTGTTCAAAACTGGGCATGCTCAAACAAAAGGCAGAGAAGACTGACAGCAGCTCACTGTACAAGCATTTCATTATGGAAAGTTTGGGTTCTACAGAGAGACACAGGATGCAGTCACAGCTGCAGGTGTGCAGATGAGATCAAAATGAGGACAGAGACTGAAGATGGGCATGGTCTGAGCCATGACTACAGAGTATGCATGGGTTGGATTGTCAACAGATTGATGGGCGTTGTGGCTGGTTTAGTTCCATCACATGACCTGCAGCAGGACACTAAAAAGGCTTCTACAGAACAAGACGTGGTCATTTTCTGAGGCTTTTTTTTTCCAGTGAGAATGAAATGCTACATGGAGTATAGGAACAAGAAAGGAATGACCGCCAGACAACAAGTTCTACACCTCTAATGTCTCATAAAGGTCACTACCTGTCCTCACTGTACCCTGCTGTCAGTTAAAGCAACTGACTTCAGAGAATCAAAAGGAAAAGTGTTAACATGCTATTATTGTGTCATTATAATTGCTACATATGACTGCTGTTCAGCAGAGGTTATATAGTCTTATTTCAGGTTTCTATTTCCAGAAATCCTGAAATAAATAGCAAGGCACCTATGTACAGTTTATGTTTCTGAAATGTTGAACACTTGATCATGATCTGCTGTACATGCTTTAAACCAAATGGTTAATAAGCCCATTTGTGTGTGTAAGTATATACATACATACACACAAAAGAAACAATATCAACACAGAATCAAACAAGGTGTCACCATTGTTGTTCCACACAAATACCAGAACATATCTACTATTGTCTGTCTGAACTTCAACACTGCTCTGCTTCTATTATTTCCACTTCTTTCCATCTCTCCTGAAGTATGCGCAGGGAAAATAACAAATGATGCATTATTCAAGAGAAACTAAATGCATAAATACATGAAAAAAGTCTCAAAACAAAACCTTTTGTGTGGTATTAAGCAGGTACAGTATGTATGTGGATACAGACGTGCGTTTGTGTGCATGTGTGTGTCATCTGCATTTTGCCCGCAGGTTTTTAGAGAGGTGAATGTTGCAGGAGAACGAGATGAAGACGACAGGATTCCTCTTACAAGTATCAGCGGCTGCAGATGAGTGGAACAACCAGTAAAGATGGATAGAGGATTCCAGCAAAGCCCATTATCATCTGTGTGTGTGTGTGTGTGTGTGTGTGTGTGTGTGTGTGTGAAGGATGATAACAAGAATGTATATTTTTTGAACTGCTGTTGATGCCTGCAGTGTGTGTATATTTCGTTAAGTATGCCGGTGTGTGTATGCTACGTGTACATGGGTATAAATACAGTATCATTACAGACACACACATAGATATACACACACACACAGAGCCAGATTCTGCATGTTATGGTTATGAATATCAAGCAAGAGTCAATGCCCCAGGGAAATGAAACCACGAAAACCGAGTTATTTACTTTGACCTCTCGCCCTGTGTGTGTGTGTGTGTGTGTGTGTGTGTGTGTGTGCATGCACATAAATGTGCTCAGCAATCATCCCAGAGAAATTTGATTACTGTGTGTATGTGTGTGTGTGTGTGTGTGTGTGTGTGTGTGCATGCGTGCGTGTTACTACTGATGAGAATGGCAGCAGGAAACAGAGAGAAAACTGGTCTTAAAGTCTTGACGAGGCAAATGCCAGAGAAGGAACAAAATGAGAGAAAGTGAAGAAGGAACGTAGTAAAAGGAGGGAGAGCAAGGTATTTTTCACTTGCTTTGAGAAAGTAAATGGTAAATGGAAGAGGTGAAAAGAGAGATATTAAATAAAATAGACTCAAAAAGGACGTGGGAGGAAAAGGTAACAGGTCAGTAGGAAATGGCCATGAAAAGAATAAAGGGAATTAACAAGGGAGAAACAACAAGAACAGCAGGAAGTGAGGAAGAGGGAAGGGAGAAATAGGAGGAATAAAACCGAGAGGGGAGATAAGGGTAAACAGAAAACACAAGAGGGAAGGGAAGGGGATTATACCAAGAGAGAAGGCAAAGCAGGCCAGAAGGAATGGAATGAGAAAAAAAGGAGAGCAAAAAGGGAAAAAAAGGAGAAAAGATGCTGAGGTAGAGATGACTCCTCCTCAGGACACTGTTATCTGCTCTGGCAAAGCCAAAAGTCATCTCCACTATCTACAGCTATCACCATCCCTCCATTGTCACTGGGGGCAACCGGGTATGTCACCAGGGTAACAAAATAGACCATCAAAGCATGAACATCTACACTTTAACAACAAAACAAAAATAAACTTGCAGATTTGTCTACCTCTGCCAACCAGCTGGCGGAAAGTTGGAGGAAATATCACATTTAGGAGAATTGGGTGGACATGAGGTCACGGTGTCCTTTACGTTTGGCCACCAAAACATTATCAGTTTATCCTTGAGCCCAAGGTAATGTTTGTGCCCAATTTGATGAAAATTGCTCGATGCCTCCTGAGATATTGCATCCATAAGAATGGGACGGACGGATGGACATAATCCAAAAACAGAATGCCGGTGGCTGTCTCCGCACAGAGGCATATAAAGAGAAGGAGGATGAAGAGAGGAAGAGGAAGTGGTAAAGGTGGAATAAAGCAGGCTTTCATCTCCACACCTTCTAGCACTGCTCCAGAACAGAATGAGGCATTTGCTTGGAGGAGATTTCCTGAAACAACCCCCCCCCCAGCCAGCGTTGGGCTCTATGAGGGGATAAATCAAGGCTTTACCCGGCAGAACCCAGACACCTTAACAACCAGCCAGACCAGCACCAGACAAAAGACAAAATGTACAGCTGGGGTAACAAGCTCAGGCCACAGACTGAGCTTCTCTGGGGGGGGGGGATGTTTCAACGAAGGTTCAGGGGTAAAAAGAAAAGAAAAGAAAAAGAATCGACTTTGATAAACATCAGGTGAAAGTGAGGATGTGGAACCTCTAATTGGGCTTCCGAGTTGTTTTCGAATAAGTGTCTGCTATCTCGAAAATCCTCAAAACACTATTTGTCATAAACCAACAAAAGCCTGTTAGTAAGATGTTGCTCCAGCAGCAACTTCAGTGATCCTTTTCACTCCTTTTTATTCTCCAAGTCTCGAGAAGGTTAAGTCTCATTATTACACCAACGCACACACAAATGCACAAAACAGTATGATTCAATTCCGATTATATACTGTATGAGTATATCAGAACAGAGTTTTATGCAGGATTTATGCGCTGTGGCAAATATATTTAGAAGGAAATGTAATTGCTACCGAGATTGTATTAACTTGCATCCCATGTGTTGTGACCACTATATGGTCTTAACTAATGATTAAGGTTGGGCAACTGTAAAATGTTCATTGTGCTTGAGGTGCCAGGAGTTGATACTGGAGGGGAAATCAATATGTCTTGTATAAATACGTCCTCATTAAGCTGATAGAAAATGTAGTCTGGATAGCACTACAGTTGCTACAAAACTTATTTCCAAATTAGCTATATATGAGAGTTAGATTTAGACGTTTAGCAAAAGAAAATATAGAGAATTCTTGTAGCTGTATAAAAGCACTCAATAGGTCAGAAAATGTCTATAGACTACAACTAAGTTGCACTTTATGTTTAAGACGGGGAGGCTCACATCCTTCTAGTATTGAGTCTGACTGCCTGCAGTATGTAAGAGCAGACAGAGCAGCAGCTGTGGAGTACTGATGTCTTTCTCCTTTCACTGTGAGGACGAAAGAGTGTGTCGGTACTGGAGAGATAACACCCTCTCTGAAGCCCAGAGAGAGAGAGAGAGAGAAGGGCAGCGGGCCGTGCTTATGGCCAACTCTGGATGCACACATACAAAATCAATCTCCATTGATCACTGTCTCCAACCCCAGCCACCTCACCCACACGCGTGCACACAAATGCACTCCACTTTTTTTTTTTGCATTACTTGTTGCACTCCTCCAAGAGGAAAAAGAAAAAAGGGGGGGATAAGAAAGAAAATGAAAATTTCATGTTCCACTAGAGTGGCCACACAAGATGAGTTCTGCAGCACTTCTGCAGCTCTCTCTGGAAAAGGGAGTGTATTTACCACTCTGCTCCAAGTTCAATATTAGGAGAGCCAACGTGATGCATGTTCCCCGGTCATTTGTCCCATGTGCAAGCACACACACACACACACACATTTGCCCAAATGTCTCGTCTGTCTGAACCAGAAAGAGCTTCTGCTGGCTGTTTCTCTCTCTCTCTCTCTCTCTCTCTCTCTCTCTCTGAGTTCAGTCTTCTCTTAACTGGTCGCTTTTTTCCTTCTCGCCCTGTGTTGTTATCAGGCACTCCTGCTGGGCCCATTTAAATGCGGCTTCTCCTTTTAATTCCGATAATATCGGGAGCCATTATCTGCTCGCTGCCTGCCCGCTTGACCGCCTGACCGCCGGAAATGTAACCCCACCAATCCCAAATCATCCATCTAGAACAAAAAGGAGATAATGAAGAAGCTGGCCCGCAGCTGGTCTGAACTATTAAGGGGCCAGGTTATATGAATATTAGAGAGGAGCACGGGGGGCAACTAAGTGCCCATGCCTCAACAGCATGTGGGTCATTTTGTCCAGCCCTCAGGAGGAAACTTACACCGTTACCGTGGCACATAAATGTTGTAATAACCAGTTCAGTGTTATATGAGTGAGGTGCTAAATGAAAATGGTTAAAGGGATTTTTTTTTCCTCTGGGTTGAGCCCCACTGTGCAGTCAGAAGAGTGGGGATATATGGGCATCAATGAGGAAGAGGAGGACTGGCAACACAGTGACGTTGCTACAAAAATGTTCAGGTTGCAAACAGGCCTGCTTTATCTGGAGTCAGACCCTCAAGTGAACCCACCCACTGTGTCGGTACAAATCCCTCACTGCACAGGAAAACCCATGCACACAACTATACTGAGGAGACTAAGGCAAACTCGCCTTAGGAAGTTGGTCTGTAAACTGTGATGGATGTTTACAGCAGAATTTGGGCCATAATTTTACTGTGACTGTTTCCTTTTCCAGATGACCTGGAGGTTTGTTTAAAACCTGTCTGACCATGTGACTGCCCATGCTTCCTTCTTCATTCATCTTTAATTTTAGCAAAGTCGTGCCCACTCAAAACTGAAAAATGGCCAAAATGAGGAAAAGAGTGAGGTTGTGTCATACTCCAATCTCCCATTATATAGCCAGAGTCAGTGGTGTGTGCATACTCTGCTAAGTGACCACAGATTTACAGTATTTAAGTGGACACAGTGGCTACAAGGGACAATTACAGCAAACAGCAAATACACTACTATGTGTACTTGCAGGGGAGGAGATGGGTAATGAAGCCAGCAAACTGATGCAGAAGTGTCAGCTGTGCAGCAATATCCATCCACTGTAAAGTGTGCTAACATTAGCCATTAAAGGCTACTGGTCACATCAGCGCGAGTGAGGCTGTAGCAGCCCAGTCCCTGAGTGTGTGAGGCGAGCAAGTGTATAATTACTTGAATACTCATTGTTTAAGAATTAAACTTCATTTGTTAAGAGGCGACATTTTTCACTTCTTTCCTAAGTTACAAAGTCTTACTTTAACTAAGCAAAAAAAAATGCTGCACTGGGAAATGTAGAGGTGTCAGCAACCACCAGATATCAGAGACTTGCTGCTCGATGCTCGTCTCCCACTGGGGAAAAAAAACATACCCCCAGCCTCTGACTTTGTGCTAACAAAATGCTTCATACAAGTCCAGCACCTTTAAAAAGCGGATAATCTGTGAGAAGAAAACTTCTTTTGTGGCTGTACTCGTGAGTGCTAGATAAGACTCCTGAGTCGATTTGAATTGGACATGACAGCTTCTCGGAGCAGTGGCCAATTCACGTACCCCAATGAAAACCCGCCATTCAAATCGAGTGAGTCAAACGAGGCTTTGCACAAAAGCAGCAGTCCAACCGCCCACATTATTCTTAAAGTTAAAAGCTCCCTCATTCTCTCAGCTATCTCTCCTCTTGCGCTGTTTCCCACTCTCCGCCCATCCCACTCTCTTCCTCCATCAGGCCTGACAACTCCATAATCTCAGCCAGAGTGACCTGTCCGGACCCTCGGTGCCAGCTGAATTTATTGGAGGCAGAAAGAGAATGAAAACCTGTCACTCAGCTTCCACTGACCTCCTAACACCCTCTCTCTCTCTTTCACGCATACACCCTGAGAGACAAGCATGTATAGCACCTGGCACACTTCTTCCTCTACCTACTGTAACCGCTATATGAGTACTGTAAATACAATTACAAATGTTCTTCAACTCGGCCACACAGAAGCACATAAACATCTTCTAATCTGCAGCTCTCAGCCCGGCTGAACCTTTTATCTGCCATAAATCTTCTTCCCTTGATCCTTTCATCAGATGCCCTTCTAAATGCTGCCTATAGAACGAAGTCATTTTGTTATATGTGGAGCTTTCAACAGGGCGGCGGCAATAAAAGCAAAGAAGATGTACCAGTTGGCTACCTGCTTGCACTGAACCAGCTGTAATTCAAAATGCACAGTAAGAAAAGATGGCAGAAGCAAGAGGAACAGAATTGGGAAGTGTTAATAATGTAGTGAAGCTTGTTTGTCGTTTCAAGTCAAAGCATGCCATCTTAATTCACATTTGATGAAAGCCTTTTTGCCTTCAGTGTTGACTTTAAAAGTCACCCGCATCACGTCTGGCAGCTCAACATACTATGGAGCTGGGGTTGAGTCTGCAAGACCTCAGCAGTTCCACCAATCACAGCAACCTCGGAAAACCAGACAACTAGACAAGTGTGCTCTGCCACAGTAGATTGGGGATAACACATTCCATCTTTTTCACAGCAGTTATCATTTTTGCACAAACAAGACAGGGTATGACTGATTTTCTCTCCCTATAATGAAAACGCTGGTAGAAATAAAGATAATGAAAAAGAGTGGCCTCTCCTCAGAATCCACATGATTGGATAATTTGGCTATCCTGGTCTTCTCGCTTTCAATTTAAAAGTCAGTTGATTTCGGGTTTGAATCTTCCAAGAAACAAAACAAAGAAAAATAATGTGCCAACATCATGATATGCTGAATGCTATGTGGCCTTTGTTAGACTTGACTGCAGATTATATAAATTGAAGTGCAGATTATCCCAATCATCACTTTGTTTTATTTTAGGAACTATAGTTGTTGTGGAGTTGACACTGCTGGGTTGGACGCACAGACCTGTTGAGCAGAGTTGGGGTTACAATTTACCTGGACGACACATATTGAACCATTTCAGGAAATTTGTATGGTAATAATACAGAAACTGTAATGTAACTTAATTTGAAATGACATTTATGGCATTTTAATATCTAAATAACTCTACATTTGCATGTTTCATCAATATTTGTGAAGGATATAATGTCATATATGGATCCAGGAAAGTGACTTGCTTGCTACAGTTATTAATTACTTAATAACTTTAATTACAATCAGTCTAATTCTCTCATGATCAGTGTTTTTCACAGTTGAGACTGTTTGCATTAATGACTTTGGTAATCACATTGATAGGATACTGTTTTGTCGACACTGAACAGGTGAAAGAATAAGAAATGTGGCATGTTGGTTTAAGGAGCTTTACTGCATTTTCTCCTTTGTTTTATCATTAATAATTAATAATAAATGTGTGTGTGACCTTCCTTCAGCACAACTGTAAGGTAGCATGGCAACAGCAGAGGACGCCATGCACTGATCACAGATTGCATTTTTTGGAATCCAACTTTTTTTTAATATACAAAACACAATAAAACATCCAGAGCACACCTGTCTCCAAGTTTCCTTTCCAGGAGCTCTGTGTTCTTTGAAAAGGAGTTGGATTCAATAATTACATAAAAGAGCTGACATAAAAATTGCCTTACCATTAGCATTCAATTATAATGGCCTAGTTAAAATGCAGGCAATGGAGGGATGGAAAAAAAGAGCAGCTTCTGACTTGCTGTTGCAGGTATGATGTGACGAGAGAGAAAATCTCAGCTGGAAAGCAGTGCTATCATTACTATCATTATTATTGTTTTTTTTCCTGTTTTTGCTTTATTTCTTTGCTAGTGACTGCCTGCTGTTGTTATTGTTGATAATTATGGTGCTTCTGATGGCTTTAACCCTCCACCAACTATCATTACAGCACTTGTGCGACTTTCTCGCTGCATTTAATCTACTCCTGTATTCTGTTCACCTGTTTGCTCGCTCGCTCGCTCACTCACGCATCTTTCTCTAAATGTTTCATAGTTCATTCCTCCCTCGACTGATGCTTTTTCTCTCTCTCTTCTCCGCCTTCAGTTTTTCCTGTCCTTTCTCCGTCCTTTTTTTCCCTCTTTATTTCCTCTCTGCCAGTGGCGAGCAGTCACCAAGCTTGTTATTAGTGCCAGGACCAAGCCAGCACTGTAATCAGACCCCTGGAATTAGCAGTGGACCCCCCCTCTGGCAGGCAGACACAACGCTGACAATACACTATAGTTATTATTGAGGTTGTTGCAATGTTGCAGCCTTGGCAGGAATGCGCTGCTGCTCTCAGAGCCCTGGATCTTGATGGGCTTTGCTAAAGAGAAACAATGAGAGGTACAGAAGGAGTATAGGCACCCACCAGGGGCAGAGGGATTAAACACACACTGGATGGCTACCAGTGGGAGCAGTGAGTGGCACACTTTTTTTGTGAGGATTGCAGGTGGCGCTTAAGCACTGGGAGCATGGCCATTTTGTAAAGACAATAGATTGAACATAATGGGTATGTGTTTTATTATTGGGGGATAAAGATAGGGAGGCAAAGCCTGTTGTATTAGGACAGGGTGTAATAGAAATCCATTTACTTGACAATAACAAGCAATTTAGTGTCACTCAGAGACCTGCAGCTTTGTGTTTGGCTGCTACTTTTCTGTCCCAAACATCAAAACATCCCAGGTCCTGCTTGTGTTCACTGAAAAAACTCCAGCGATGGTGCACGGGGCTTTAAGCCGTCTAGTCACCTACACTTCACGGCTGTTAAATCCAACTCTCACAGCGGTTTAATGGGGAGTGTCAGTCTTGGGTCAGACTGCTTTCTGAAATACCGTAAATTCAGTTTTCTTACTATGGTTGAACTTCTCTGGATCAAAAGTGCCAATTTCACCTCTCCAAATGTTTGAAACCCGTATATACTAATGGCAACACTTCAAACAAATTGACATAAAAACTCTGCTCAGTCTTCAAAGAATGATATCAGTTAAATCTGCTCAGTCTCTCTTCAAATGCACAACTTCTGTTTTTTTTTAAGTATGAGCGCACAAAGTTTTCATATGCTGGCTTAATTTTCTTTCCACCTTTAGAAGAAATTAAGTCTCAAAGTCACACTCTCAGAATTACAACACACGATGAGGCATAAAAGGCAGATCACTTCACTGGCATTAGGGGATTTCTGAAAATGAGTAACTTTGCACTGAAAGCATGTGGAATTATCATTTTCCATTTGTTTTAAAAAAAAAAAAAAGGAACAATCGTGGGAGTGAAAATGTGATCAGGTGAGCTGTTAAAATGGATGCTGATGGTACTTACAGCAGGGTCCCTTCCGCAGCACCTTGATGCGTCGCTGTGTGTTGCACTGGGCTTTCTCCAGCTCGCACTCGTTGGAGTAGGTGGACGAGTCGGAGCCGCAGACGGGCGCCACCAAGGACGGACAGTCCACTCTCTTGCAAACGCACTCGGCCTTGGCAGGGTCAGTCGGGTCACGCTCACATACAGCACCAAAACCGCACAGCATTCCTCTACAGCCTGCAAGACAGGAAGAGAAAGACGAGGTATTAGGATCATTGTGGGTAACATTAGATCTCAATACCGTTGGTGAATTATTTGCTTTCTGCCATTGGTATTGCATTGCATTAATCCCGCGTGAAGTGACAACACATTCACAGATTCAAACTAAATTGTTTCTTTCCTTCACATCTTCTAAGAGAGGAAGTTTGTGTTTTAACACCAGACGGACACGTCCGAACAAATTAAGCTCAATATGCCTGAGCCGTTGGGGTCTTTGTGCAGAACTCTACTCTAGTTCGGCAACACAAATACACCAGGGATTAAATGTGATCCTGGCGTCAAGCGCACAGATGCTCTCAATTCATCCAGGGAGAATATGTCCAACCATGCAGAGCAAGCACAGTGTGTCACTGGGTGCGCTGAGCCTTTTGCAGAATTTGGAAAAGAGGCTTCAGTGTTCAAAATTTGAAAAAGTCAGCAACAGCATAAAAAATCGATCTACAGGCAGCCGGGCCGATACACGCAGCCATGTGGGACCGTTCATTTTCATCCTCTGAAGAGACTGAAGGCTTTGAAACAGCAATGATCCACCACCCAGGAAAACATAGAAAGACGGCAACACGGAGGCAAACCGAGGTTAGCTGCACACTTCAAGGCTATATGAGTCGAGCAACAACAACTCTCTGCACACTGATCCTGAACTTCCCACTGACTCCTCAGCTTTGATCGAGTGTAAAACGGCAAACTGTAAATTGGTCAGATGCTGCCGAACTTACAAAGCAAGCCAGGGGTATGTTCGTGTGCGTGTGTGTATTTGTGTATACACAACATCAACTCAGAGAGTAATTGACCTGCATTGTGGCAGCTACAGCTGCTGTGGCACTGCGTCCACATTGAGGGCTGTTGGGCAGCCAGACGCCGTGACGTCCTTGCCTCAGCACTGAAAGAGATGGCGAGCTCTCGCAGGTAGCCCAGCTGATTGGAAATCAATGGATGAAATCACATAAGAATAAAAGTGGGCTCTAAAATAAAGAGGGTCATCTTGATTGGAGAGGCGAATGCCCGCTGTCACTGCTGAGCATACACGTGTCTCACACACACACACAACTATTTCTTATCACTGGCTCCCAGGCCAGGACTAAACGCAAGGCAGCATGTCCACTCACTGGCAGGTGGCTTTTGCGGCACCGGATGGACTGACAGACACTCTGATAGACACGCACACACATACACACAAATGCTTTGTGTGTAGCACAGACAACTGGTCCAGCATCTGCCCAGGGCATCTCATTCTGTCTCTCTCCTCACACCGAAGCACTGTGTGAATGTGTGTGTGTGTGTGTGTGAGTGTGTGAGTGTGTGTGTGTGTGTGTGTGTGTGTGTGTGTGTTTGTGTGTGTGCGTGTGTGTGGAGTGACAGGCGAGGAGGCTGTTTTTGACTTGCCCACTGTTCCCTGTGGGAGAGCACCTGACAGCTACCTGAGCTCACTCTCTTTTGTACCGGGGGGAAAAAAAGAAGTGAGTGTGTGTGCAAAGCTATCCGTGAGTGCATCTGTATTCCTGACAGCATGTGTGTGTGTGTGTGTGTGTGTCTGAGAGGTGTAGGCATTAGGTGTCTCACAGGCACGCACACTCACGAGTGCGGCCAGGTGCTAGCATGAAGGCCTTGTCATGACTGGCCCGCTGCTTTGCCATCACTTCGCACCACACGCTGTGTGCGTGTTTGTGGGTGTGCGTGCGTGTGTGTGTGTGTCTCAGAGGCGAAACCATGGGAGCAGAGTGACAAGAGGTGAAATTCAGTCGAATTGTGTCAGATCCGAACAAGAGAGAGGGAGGGTGTTTGATAGTATGACAGCAAAAAAAAATCCACAACAGACTAAGGTTGCAGTAGAATAAAGAGCAATTGCTCTGTGGTTTAAATATATCAGTCATGTTTACTTGTTTCTTCCAATGTAGGCAGCACAAGTGATGTCATCCAGCTAATACTATTGTTAAAATAGCTAAATAATAATTATAATGAACAGACTGTAAACACTGATGGTGAACATACTGCCATGAAAGAAAAAAATCATGACTGACTGCGGTAGTTTGTAACCAGATCTCTTCTGCGATGTTTTCCTATAAGAAAATCTTACTGTAGCCTCGAGCTTAGCTGGCTGACAAAAGACTGACACCAGAGCTGAGGGCTCTGTGAAAGTGAAGGTATCAGGTGCAGGCTCTGGACCCAGCATATAAACTGCATACTTAGGTACTGGGAGTTCGTTGCTGGGAAAAAAATCCTCCTGGTGCCCGAGAAAAAATACATTTCACACTTCAGATTTCTTTGGAGTGGGAAGAAGGCCCCTGGTGGTTAATACGAACAGCCATATTTACCACGGTCGGAAACAAAAGTACACCACCTAAACTTCAACTTCTGCAACAGTGAATTCCAACGGTGATGTACCTGACCCAATTTGAGTGACAGCTGATCTCTGGGAACGAAGACACATTCATAGAGACGGTGGGGCTCCTGTGGACATGTCCTGGAGACAGACAGGCATTGCTTTACAAAGACCAGAAATGTGGCAGGATGTAAATCCTACTCAATGTAAAGCTTTTCCCACGGGTTGTGCACACATCTGTGGTGTTGTGTGTCTCACCATTGCATGCTACACACACTAACTACCACTTACTGTGAATTAGGCACATCACCATCAGGTAACTTTATACTAATACTACACCCATCTATACTTTACCCTCATCTAATAACAGAACACCATAACACCACGTAGGTGTTTCCAGGTGACAGATTGTTTGTCATGTTCCACTGGAACTAATAGGCCTGATCTTTACAGGCTCTTTTCTCTAACTTGAGTAGTGAAAGGAGGATGGATTTATTTTAAATGCATACTATGTATGTGTATGTGGGCATCAGAGCCTGCGTCTGCTGGTGTGTCCTAGCAAGAGAGCAGCTTGGAGTTGAGCTGAGATGAAGACCGTGCACGTTATAAAAAATAAATGGCTGTTTTAATATGGAGTGGTTGGCTGCACAGGACTGTTTTTTATACTGTGCCCACTATTGACGGCTGCTGTGCAATGTCTCCAAAAGGAAGTTATTACTATAAAGTTGTTTTACTGCTTGGTTCTCTGGATGTTGTAAAACAGTGGGGATACAACAACAGAAAATGTGGGGTTATATATCATCTTTTAATTACCCTTCATCTCTCAGACTTGTTAGACATATCTTTGCAGGCGCTGCCGAGCTGTTGAGAAAAACTGTTGCGAAGCAATGAGGACATGCAAAGGTATGCGCCCCTGTGCTGTAGATTGTGCAAGCATATTAAAGTTTATGTTATTTTCAGTATTTAATGCAAACTTTGTAATTTGTTGTACAAATGTCTTTCAATGAGTGTGTGTGTGTGTGCGCACACAAGTGCTGCTCGGGCCAAGTGTATGGCAAAACACCCCCCTCCTGCCCTGCTGTGTTAAAAGCTTCACATCCATGCAGTTGTTTTTTGGGGTTTTTTTGCTTTTAGAGACTGAGGAAGAAAATCCCACTGGTAAGAAAGGGCAGTATGTCCAGTTTGTGCTTGTCAAGGCAAACGCCCCGTCCAGGTAACACTACATCCTGTATTTGGACAGCTCATCCATTAAATATGAAACGGTGTCGGAGCCTTAAGGATGCTCTCAATGCATCAGTGGGTTATGAAGGGGAAAAGATAGCGCTGTGGTGATTAAGGGCATGGTGAAGAAATGTCATGGTTTACGAGCTGAAAGAAAGTCAATTTTCCACAGATTCTTTTGCCAGTTGTGATCCTTCAGGATTCAGGGTTGGTCTTAAGGTTCTCTGCCTCTCACTTCATTTCGTCGGCGGATCAAAGCACACGTTATTGTGCAAAAGAACACGGTTTCCTTTTTTACCCTCAGCAACGCAGTCCATGTGGACTCAACATAGTAAGGACAGTGTGCTTTCGAATTCAAGTTTAAAATAGTAGTTGCTAGTTTCTTGCTTCTCAGCATTGATTCATACAGACACAGATTTAATAAATATGCCCCCAAAAGCAGTAGCTCCCATTACCTTGAGATTGTTTCTACTCTGTGAAGAAAATATCCCCACAGTCTGTTTGTGGTGAAATGCACTGTCAGTTTCATTGTTTTGCTGCCTTGTTGCATTTACCTCAAACAAGTGAAAAGGGGAGAAATGGACTGTTGTGGCAAGCATGAACGCGTTCAGACCCAATAAGGCTTGACAGAATCGCCCTGACAAACTTAAAATGGCTACTTTAGGGAAGGAACACTATTCTCTGCAGGGGGGGAGAGGGTACCTGTCAGGTTTTTCAATTATTTTGCAGCAGTCCGGTTTGCTTCAGCTGCTGATGAAAGGAGACCAAAAGAGGGGAGGAAGAGAAGGCGTTCATGAATAATTAACAGTCCTGAACTTTACATGGGTGACAAAAACAGTGGCTGGATTACTAGGACATCCGGGGCAGTGAGGCGCAAATGGCAAACGTGTTGGAGAACGCGTTCAGGTGGAGCCAGTTGTACCGTGATTGGATTAAATCTGCAAACGGTGGCTGCAGCACTGACTAATGACCTATTGACTCTCAGGGAATCAGGAAACGGATGTTGATGGAGGGAGATACAGCTCAGTCGCATTAAAGCGACGACGCATTAATGTTGAATGAGTCCAAATTCATTACGCTCTAGCACTCCTGGGGGACATCTTCCACTACCTTCCTAATAAAGGGAGCCTTTCTTTGCAGCTCAGGCTAAGTAATACAGATGTGCTCTTCAGGCGGGCTGCCTTTTAACCTTCCTCTCCTCTCTTCTCTCTATAAGAGGGCTTTAGCGTCTCTATCAGTGTAGCTGTGCGGGAGGACCTTTGCTGTGAGGGGACAGGTTGCTACGGCAACAGCCAGCGATGCAGTCGGCACAGAGCGGTTTGCCTCATAGGGTCGGGAGTGTAAAGTTTCCGTTACGCACGCAGGTGGTTTCCATACTGTATTTGTGCACACACACGTGCAGCCCCTGTGCCATGTTGAACTGTTGGCAGCACTCTCTTAGTTTTCATTTGGAGCGATTGCGCAGTTCACTCCATCGCCTCCCCTCCGCTTGATGCTTTGGGGTGAGAATGTAATTTTGAAAATCTAATTCTCTCGCCGTGGCCGTGTGCAGCACTGAGGCCGGAGGTGTGTTGTGTAGGTGTGGGGAACGGCCATAGATTGGTGCGGCATTGATCAGCAGTTGCAGAGAAGTTGCCTTCCCCATGCGTTGACATAATTATTTATAGAAAAAGAGTCCAGAAGTGATGTCACTGCAAGAGAATAAATTAAGAAAGAAACACAAAGGGGGCCAGCAGTTACGCCCACTAAAATATCTGTGGGGAGAAAGCAACCCTACAAGGCTTCTATTGATCTCAGGTTGGTGGTCCTCAGGGGACCAATGCAGTCAATTATTGATCGCACTGCAATCATACAACACCCAGCGTGAAATAAAGAAAACATCTGCTCACAAAGGAACACCCCACCTTACCAGCTCAATATAAGAGAAGCACTCCTTTAAACTGGTTAAATGAAAAGGGAAAAAAGGGTGAGGGGGGGGACGGAGACTCTTTCAAAGGATTTCCACAAGAAAACAACTTTTCTCTTGTCCTGCTTTTTGCAACCGCGCTGTTCTTATCAGGGCAACAGCAGAATGAACAAATTGACAAAAACAAACTGTAAAAAGCTATTCGTTTATTTTCTCTGTGCCTTTAGCTGCGGGTCTCTGCTTGAAGACGGAGGGTTTTGAGTATGTGAGTGTGCCTTTGTGTGTGTGTGTGTGTGCGTATGTGTGGTAGAGTATTTTCTCATTCCCTCACATAAAGGGGGCAATCAATTTCCCTCTCCTCCTGCTTCCTGAATGCAACACACACGCTCGTACAGCTGAGCGCCAGGGTCCTGACCTCGCTAACGCACAGAATGAATTTATTTACCAACGGCAGCTTCTCCCCGCCGTGCACGGTCCAGAACTGCGCGAGTTTCCCAAGAATGTGAGATAAAGTTGAAGACAGAGAGAGTCAAGTTGGGGAGGGGGGGTTAGGAAAGGTGAAACAGAAATATCAGAGGCAGAAGGAAAATACCTCCCAGTTTTTCTGCACATGTGCCTCATTCAATTCAATAAGTCAAAGAAAATCCTCGCCAGGCACAAACACACTTGGGGCCGTGGCTTAATTGATGCAGAAACAATTTCCTCTAGTTTCTCATGAACGCAAGGAAAACACAAAGCTCCAAATGTTTCTGTCTACAATTGGCTTCAAAAGCAGCAGAGTTTCTGGTGTTTATCACCCTCAGTTTCATCTTTGTATCAAAAAATAATGGGTCACATTTGAAATATATGGCATCTCAGCGTGTTAGAGGAAATCTACATGTTTAAAACTAATCAAACAGCCTGTGGATCCGGATATTTCCCCTACTGACTTTGTTGCTAATTCACCTCAGCTCCTACTGGCACTGCTCCTCTGAGGTTTCGTCATCTCTATTTCTAGTCTCCCTTTGCTATGGTTACTGTTTTAACTTTAATGAAGTCCCACTGGCATTGAGCATAAATAAACACACCCAACAGAAGCGACAGTGAGCACACACAAATACGTATTCCAAAGGTTTTTTTATTCTTATTTCGGGCAGGTTCAGTTTTACACCTGCAGATGAGAACTAGAACTGTGGTGAAATAGTGAAAGTTGTTACAATGTGGTGTGAGACCATCCTCCAAAGAAGAATGAGCGCATCAGTTGTGTTTATAGTCAAGTGACAAAGCCCTCCAGTGGCTGTAGTGTTTATGAATTGAAGTGATTATGAAAAGGAGCAAGTTGGGTGACGTCATTGGAGATGCACAAAGACTGCTTGGTACGCTGGTCATTTCCCATTTCCAGTTTCCAGCTGCTAGCATGGAGTACCTGGCGATGTTAAAACTGCTGTTGTGGCGGAGCCAGAACATGCATAAAAATGTTGTGTTAAGGAGGAGATTGAGAAGGAGGAGGACACTCAGTTCATAAAAAAAAATCTTGTTACGAGAAGAACCTTTGTGTACATCTGTGAGCGGCTGCTTGTACTACTCGTTTTCGGTGGCCTATTTCAGTGAGCAAACACATCAGCGTTGATCTTGTTGATGACGTGTAGGTCGGATGAATGCGGCCTGGCCGTTCAGACTGAAGTTGATTGATGTCAAAAGATCATTTCATCAAGGACCACATATCCAAGTGGCCTGGGTTGCATTTGAAAAAATCGGATCTGTGTCGTTCAGACGGTCATTAAAAGATCGAATACAGGTCGCATGGGGTGAAAAAATCTGATTCGGGTCACTTCAGGCTGCAGTGTGAACCTCGCCATAGATCCCCCCCCAAATATCATCTTTGTAGAAACTGGCTCTTATTTTTGTGCACGTCATTGGTCATATTGTGAAAAACGACTGTGTGACGCTGATAGACTTTTGTTTGAACTGATCAGGATTAACTTCTTTCTTCACTAAACCGCAGAGCACTGGCTGTTACCACAGAGCAAATGCACTTTTCACACCTACTTGAGTATGAGAAGTTATTTCATACCCTGGAGCACTTTTCCCTTTTGTTCACTTTGTTTGGCCATTTGAGAACACAATGATTGCCAAAGCAATTAGACTGAGACCTTGTTGAGAGCTTTCAAAATACATTTCTAAACCAACCCTAGAGCTGTGTATGGTGCGTGATCAGCCTGTGATCCAGCCCTAACACAGTGGTTCTTCATCATGGGTTATGAATACTGTGATTAACTGGTTATCTTTCGACCCCTTTTTTTCCTTTATCCAGGAACAGAGTGTCCTTCTACATCAATATGAGACAAAAAAGGCCCGAATAAATGAATAACCCAACACCTTACCGACAACGTACCACTTTTCTGCTAATGCAGACCGGAGCTAATGTAATGTGGGTATTGAATATCTTAAGATTCCTCACATCAACATCTCTGAGTGGCCAGTAGTCACATCTTCAAAAATGATCAGCCTTTTCTCTTTTATTCATATCTTCTAGGTCTCAGAACATAGCAGGTGCCGTGTCTCCATAAATCAGGCCTGAAATATGACAGCTCTTGACAGCTTTGAACATCTGCCTAATCACGCTTGTTATGGGAGAAAAATACATGAAGGGTATATGAGGAGAAACGCTTGCTTATTTGTCTTGATAAGACAGGAGCAAGAGCAATGAAAGAAAATAGGAGGGAAAGTAGAGAGAAAAACGTCACAAGCGTGAAACCGTGAAGGTGATCAGCGCAGGGAACTGAGCTCCTCCTCGTGACAGGTTTGGAGCCATACTTGCTAAAATGAGCTAAATATGGAATTGAACCCATCACCTGTCATAGTTCATGATTTGCACTACCATACACAGAGTGTGTGATCTGGCAATTACACTGTGAGATATCTTCATAACACAACAGGTTGATGTCAGAGAAAGGTGTGATATGTCCAAAAGTAAAAAGGGTTGACTTTGATACGAACACTTACTACAAAGTGTGCCTTATAACGTGTGTTATGATTGTACAACACAAGTTATCTTTGGCTCACCCTAGGAGAAGAAACTCAATAAGAGTCCACAAATGCATTTTCAAGACGCCTTGTTCTCTATTTCTTTGCGTGCACGAAGCCGATATTGGCACAAACGCAGTCCTTATGCGATTTTCCACAAGCGCAGGTCTTTTTCTTTTTGTGTCTATTCGGTAATTTCCTGCTGTGAATGAAGGTGTTTAATGCTGAGGTGGGTGGATGGGCACAGCTGAGGCTGTGTTTATGCTGATTGGGCGGTGCAGTGCAATTTTGGTGCTCATTTGGACAAGAAATTGCATCTTGTGTTGAGACCTGCTAAGACCACCTCTAATTCAAACGTAGAAATGGGGCAATTTTCCGAACAACAGTCGAGGCATGGTAGCATGGCAAGAAGCATCCAAACACAACTTGAAATAAATCCTCAAGTCCACAACTTACCTGCCTGAATTAATTGCAATCATTCAATATGTGTTATGGTTTAGAAAGATATCATTTTGTATAGAAAATATACAAAATAGTCATTTATATGAGGCTGCAGACTTTGGTGTGATCAAACAGGGTTGGCATGCGTCATGACACACCATCTGTCCTGATGTGATCCAGCTGTGAGTAAATTAGCCTATATAATGGCTGCTGATAGCCCAGAGTGTGTTTCTTTTGTGTGCAACTGCTGGCAAGTCACATTAGCCGACTACTAAGTAAATATTTATGTCTCTGGCTTTCTTCGTCGCCGGCTCATTCCCACACACCTTGGGCTCCTTGGCCGTGGTGGGCCTGGCTGCATATGTTCTGCAGGTTTCCTCAAGTCTGGTCCGACACGCAAATGGTTGCCTCGTTTTTCCCGTAACACCCGAAGGCCAGATAAAAACTACACAGGACTTTCTGCTCAAAGGCGGATTCCCTGGGGTGCATATAGCTGTGTGTGCCGGCGGCCCAGCCTTTTGTTCACATGAACGCCATTAAAGTCGTGTGTGCAGCGAACTGCCTGGAAACAGGTGTATGTCAACTGTCTGGGTTCTGCGCAGGATTTATTGATTTTGTCCAATTCTGTCATTCCTACAGTCTTACTAAGGGGATACTTCTTTGGATAGGTGGTTGCTTGGTGACAACGCTCACACATTAAAAGGCACAATGTTTCTACGAGCAGAAGGCAGCGTGTTTTCAACAGTTTCCAGCCGGGCCAGGTCACGTACAGAGTGAGCATTTAGCTTTCCGCTCCTGTAAACTTTCGCTGGTGGAGCCTTTCTCGCTCAGCCATGGCAACACAGTCAGATTTCCCGCGGTGCTTTTAAAGGGGAGGAACGTTGCTGAAGTCTGTCCTAAATCCAACTGCTCGTAATGCATCCACTATTAATGTATTCTGCCTCTCTTCCACGTTGTGCCTGGCTGCACTTGCAGACATTTGTTTGCAGGTGTATATTGCTACGGCAGCCTCCTTCCATCTCCATGATTTTCTTGCCATATGGTGTAACGTGGGCAACAGCCCCTGACTGTACTTTGGTGGCTCTCATCCGTTCGACTCTCTCCATGCTGTTTGACATTGTTCTTGCGTAGGTGGTGAAAGAAGATAGTCGTGCTTGAGTCTGACGTGGAGACGGGTCTGCGGCATCATTTGCACAAGGCTTTTTTCTTTTCTTTTCACACTTGAACCGTGTGCACAGAAGCGGCCTGACAGAAGGTCCAAGAACCTTCTGCTGGTCAGAATTATCCCAGTCTGTGTCAACCTCACTCTTCTCCACGTTTGTTTGTGCTGGCTTCATGTAAATCCCCTGCCCGCATCTGTGCTGTGTGGAGGAATGCAAAGTGCTGGGCTTATCTTGCCGTGAAGGGTTATTTGCAACACAAGGAAACAGGCAATTTTTGACGCCTCTCGATCGTCACAGAATATATACTGTATCATCATATTATACAGCCTTTGCTTTGCTCACAGTGCTTTAGAGGAAATGCATCAGTTGAAGCGCCTTGAATTTCTTAATGAGTCACATGGGGAATGGAACCAAGTTTTGTGTTGGTATAAACATTTTTTTTTAGCTTCACAGTGTTCCTGTTTTTCCAGTCCTCCAGTCTCCAAGCTTTCCTCCACCCCAATCTTATCAATAATGGAGGCATTGGTGACAGAGCCCTATTCTGTCACCTCACATCTCCTCCACAAACTCAGCAGCAGGCAGCCAGAGATGCTCCTCGAGAGGAGATTACAGCTGGTCTGCAATATACATGAAGAAAACCAGCATGGCTGCCTGCACGCTCCTGAATTCAATTATTCAGCTAAGCCACTATTATGAGGAGAGGAGCTCTGTTTTGTTCACGTCCTCGAGCTCGCTGTCTGAGCTCACCGTCACCTCCCAGAGACCCCTGATGGACTCCTTATATAAAGACTTGGTTTTTTATATTACACACACATACACGTATGCTGACTAATTGCAAGTAGGCATTGTGTGGGAGTGTGAGGGATGATTCGCTTTCTCACAAAAGGCACGTCCACACAGTCGCGCAAAGATAAACGCATGGTGCCGCATACCATCGTGCACGCAAACGCACACAGATCACACCACAGTGGCGAAAAGCTGATGTCATCTCGCGTTCTCCACACCTGGCCTCTACTCCCTTGCACTCTCTTTCACTGCATGTCTCATCAGCACCATCAAATGTTTCATCAGCATTACAATTTCCTCTCACTTAACACGTTAAAAAAGGAGTGTGGAAGGGGAGCGGCTGTGGGTAAAGCCTGCCCCTCTGTCACTCTTACCACAGCATGGGGTTGCAGACACATCTTCTCTGCTTCATTTGCACTGCACATGTTTCCACTTTCTTTTTAAGAATGCAGAAGAAAAAAAAACTAACTGGGCACCAATGGCCACTTTGCAAAGTGACAGTCCGTGTCACCTCATATGCAAAGCCAATCAGGAGAGAGACAGCTGCTCATCACAGAGGTCATGAGCCAAAATCAGGTTTGGGTTGGCAAGTTTTTAGAGATTTAGAGGAACAGACTACCATGAAGTTGTTTTCAGCCAGGATGTGAATGCTGCGAGAAGTAAAATTGAGGTCTTTGTTTTTTTTCACGGAACAAAATGCCCAAACAGAGCCTCATGCAGCAGACGAGGGCTGTGCCCAGCTTCCTGCTCTATAATTACGTGAGGCTGCCTCAGAGAAACTGGGACCATCCTCACAGCAAACACTCCATAACAGGTCTGACTGAGTTGTAGATGAGAGATTTATTTGTTTTGTTTGTTTACAAAAAGGAAAAGTGTCCCTTCCTTTCTCTCGTGCATTCAGTCAGCTCTACCTGGGACTAGCTCATCAAGTAACACTGGTCTAAGTACATCAAGTTCTTGAAATCTAAATTTATTCTCTGTGGTTCAATCAGTGAATTTTACCTAATATGAGCAATGAACTAACATCCTCATTCTGGACAATTCTGCATGGAAGTCCAGCATGGATGGTAGCATGCCCATTGTATAACCAGTCAGGAAGTGAGGACGTGACATTTGATCTTAATGTCACTGACCAAGATTTTCCGTCTGTCAGAGACATTTTTTACATTTCGATTGACATGGAAACTAATTTGACAATGTCCCTGCTGCACTCCCCCACACGTCCCAATATTAATGTCCCATGGGTTATGGCGTAGGTACTGCTGTCATCCTGTGCGTATTAACATTGTATTATGTCCTCTGTTAAGCAACAGTACCTTACTGGGTTGTTAGCTGTTACCCAGCATGCATCTTGCTGGCAGATTGAAGACAGCAAAGACAGACTGTTTTCTTATTTTATGAGGTATCTCGGTATCTCTCTGCAACCGAAAGGCTCGTTGAAAATATATCATGCGAACTTGATGGATTAAACGTCGAGTAATATACTTAAACAAGTTATGTAATTGATGACTTTTCAATAACAAGCTATAGGAAACCACACTTCATGTCCTCCAAACAGGGAGTGCAGCAAAATAGCCGTAAGAGCAGCTACAAGAGCTATAAGTCTTACTGCTAATTAATGTGTTATGGGGAGGGAGGGTACTTGAAAATGATATTCAAGGCAGCTCTACAGCGGTAAATACTGCTCACATGCCTGACTAATTTATGTCCCTGAATTTCCCCAACACCTGCAAAAGTAAGGAATCTTGTTTTTCATTTCAAGTCAACAAGAAAGAGCCGGTTTTTAGCACCTATGTTATTTTGTGATCACAGTTTCATAAAATGCAGTAAACACAATCACAACTGCTGGAATTTTCTCTCTTGTACCGGGCAATGCATTGTTCTTTTGTGCTGCAAAATATGAGCTCAAATTACTGGCTGAGAGCACGGTGAAGGGCTTTGATGGTTTGAACATGTGACCACTTCAAGTCACTTCTTTGAACCGTCACATCATTCCGCCAGTTATTCCCATATGACGATAATTCAGTGTTAGTGCTTGCTCTTGCTGGAGGGGGCTCAGGCCACCAGCAGTTCCCTTTAAAGTAAAAAGCTGGAGAGGAAAATGGGCCTCCATGCTGGCTCCCACTTTGGAGAGGAGAGGGTGCTCTGTTTTTTTTTTTTTTTCTTTCCAGGATTTCTGGAGGGAGCCCAAGTCGGTGGCAGATGGCAGCAGGATGAGACTCAGAGACAACCTGGGGAGAGCTTGGAAGGCGAGCCAGGAAGCGGCAGCTCTCAAGTGCTGAGCTGGTCTGCACTGAATAAAGGGGATATGGCCTCCCCCATATGCTCCTCATCGCTATGCCTAATCACAATGTGGAGCCCATAGGCTCGTTGCCATTGTTGCTGGAGGGAATTCAGGATAGTTGAAGAAGAAATTACCAATTGAGCAGGCGAAAACGGGCTGAATTGTGTTTAAAGTCAGAAATGGAGCCAACTAGCCTTTTGCCAGTCAGAATCGTGCCACCATATGGGAAGAAGTGAAAACAGGACGGGGGATTCTTCTTGATGTCTACATTTAGAATTGAATTTGAGATCCAGGAGGTAAAGGGCTGTTATCTTCCCCTAAAGCTTATAGATCAATATTGATGTGCCGGGCTGAAATGCTCCTGGAGGAAATATTGAGCGTTGGGCTGCTCCCCATCATGTGGAGTTTATGAAAGCGGCTCCTCACAGGAGATGCCTGGGACCGGCTGAGGCGTGGGTGCCCTGGTTTCGCACTCATCCATAATGAACCCCGCGGGCTCGCTGGCCGTTTGCAGAGGGAACCCCCTTTAGCGTCTCTCCTGGCCAGACGAAGCACGACGCCATTCCCCCTCCTCCTCCCCCTCCCGTCACTCCATCTCTCTCCACTCTCTGATCAATAGCCCTGACCTGTTGATCAATACAGACACAAATCACTTCATTCTCCTCCCTCCCTCTTTCACCGCCGTCCCTCCCAGCCAACCGTAGGAAAGATCCCCGGTTTACTTGTGCACAGTCCAAAGAGAGTAAAGAAGCAAATGGAGTCTATTAGAAGGCCATCAGTAATTCAGAGCAGCCCAGCTCATTTCAAACCCTACATGCACACACCCTCATAAAGACACCCTCACACACACAGGCACACACACACTTTTATCAGAGTCTCGCGCTGTTAATAGCCGTGAAAGGTGAATGTAGCATATGATTGTGTTATTTTCAGAAAATCAAAGTGCAGTCTCAGCTACCTATCCATCAACCTGAACTTCTTCTCTGAAGTGCCTCGGAGGCCGTAAGCTCATATAGTGTACAGACACACACGCACACGCACACGCACACACACACATACACAATAGGAGGATGGCTAAATGTAAGGGACAGAGAGTGAAAAAGTGCCTGACGTAGATTTAAATTTATTGGCGACGTCCATGCACTGCTGGCTTTAGCATTAGTATTATAGCACCACAGGCCCCAGCCGGCCGCTGCTGTGGAATTAATTGCCGGTGACGTGAAAGTAGCACAAAAAGTGCCACGCTTTTGCGCTTTTCATTATCGTACCGGGAGCCTTTCTGTGTGGCATTGTAATATTTTCTCAGGGAGAGGGAGGGATGGGTGGAAAGGGAAAAGGAGGAGGCAGGGGCTTGAGGAGGATAAGTAATATGGAGCTGACTGGAAGAGTGTTTAGCTCCTCTCTGTTCATTTGTCTTCATTTCCTCTCTCTGGAACGCTTAGCCCATCCTGACCCACACCGCTGTGCCTCCACTACACAACAGCTGCACGCCCAAACACACCAGTGGCTACACCTACATGCATGCCATACGCACACACACACAGTTTCAAGGCTTTGCAGTGTGCAGATTCGCACAATAAGAATTAACACTCACAATCAGAGGCAGGCATAATCATACCGTGTGAAGCAGAATATGTGTGCCAGTAAAATGAAGTGTGAAGCAACACACACAAACAGAAACCCGGCAGGAAGTCTGAAAAATGTTTGGCAGGCGGGTAACCAGGCTTTTGTTTCCCAGATTTGACAGAGCGGCCGCCATATTTTATTTGTTTATAATGGAATGATAATGGTTCTATGTAACGATGCCCCATATTGTAGCCATGATAGAGTAATATCAAGAACGGTTAACATCATGACGAATTTCTGTGTGCCTGTGTCCGTCACACATTGCTGCACATGAAATACATTTCTCGGAGAAGAGGTGGCAGCTTTAAAAATGACGAAATAATCTCGGCTTTCTATATTTAGATTGCGCATTTGCAGGGTTGCACATTTGAGAACAAGATGTGTCATTTATCATTGCCCCGCGTGTCAGGTATGTGCCAACTCTCTCATGACAAGCTGCGGTTCTCTGTTGCTCACAATCCCATAATAGGGGTCGAAGGGCCAAATTTTTGCTATTTATATAGACAGCAAATGTGAAACTGCAACTTTGATGTTTGGAGTATGAAAAACTTAAATTGGCATTTTATAAAACAGATTACTAGAGGGCTCAGATTCTAATAGCAAATGCTGTATTAGATTCATCTTAGAATATGATGACATTCATGGCTCACTATTTCAGAAAGAGCGATGAAAGAAAGGCTCAATAAGAGACTGCAGAGAGGTACAGAAGATGAGATGAGCTTGAGCTCTTAGTTCTGAAGCTCGGTGTCCTTTGGGTGCACCCACCCACCCAGATTTTATAGGTTCCTTCTGTTGTTTATTAACCCTCCTCCTCATTAACCCAGGAAGAAGATTGCACACCGAAGGCCGGATAGGAAGGAAGAAAGGAAACATTTTTCTATACCACAAAGAGGTGATTGTTAACAATGCCAACCAGGCGAAATAAGATGCTTGACAGCATCGCAATTTTGTTGCCTGGGGTAACGGGGCAACTGTTACTATTGAACCCTGTGCACATTTATATCATTCCTCCCTTCTACCCCCCTTCTGTCTTAAAATATGGGCTTGGCGTGCCTGTGGATGCGCTTATCAAATTACTCCACATTCCACTCCCAGCGTGCTGCGCGTTTCCTCCATAATAAGACATGTGTTTAGACACCCCGCCCCACAGACGGCGTGTGAACAAGTGGAATGACAGGATGCAAAAAGATGAGGAGGAATTTCCAATCAGCGACACAGCAAACATCCTCTATGACACCAATGTCCTGTCTGCCTACTTGCTAGACGCTCGCCGGTCCGAATGGTCCAGTCGAGGCATCTTTACGAAGATCTACAGTAAACATTCAAACTCAAACATGCACACATTAGAAAAAGCTCAAATACATTAGCAAAAGCTTCACTATTTCAATTCTTTTCCATTCTTGCACTGCAGGTACAGATGAAGGGAGCAGAGAATCTCCACTGCTCCTTAATGAAGCTCATCTATTAGGTGCTGTAAGACTCTGCTGATGATGAAGTCATAGTGATACTGGACATGTATGTGGTGAGTGTGGTGGCTCTCTGCTTCACCGCTGCACACAGTAATGCAATGAGATCCAGTTTCAGATCTCTGCGTAGCTCTGTATTGATTGATGTCTTTCCTCTTGGTTGGTCCCTCCTCTGGGGCTTCAGAGACCAGGCTGAGCCGCTGGACGCCAACCCCTGCAGTTGGTAGGGTATCCGGTGTCCGGTTCAAGGGCATTTCAGCGGAGCAGATGTTTGCCAAGACGCTGCTGGCGGCCGCACAAGAAAGCCTCAGTAAGCCTCATAAACCATCAGTACATACATTTTGTACAAACACATTAATTTAATATAAACGGATCTAATATAATCTGGGAGATAAATCTACGCGGTCTGAGCGCTGACATGTGGAATCGTGCCATTAAATCCGCATCACACAAGGTTAACTCTGAATCACAGCCTCAGTAATGTGATAACTACATGATAGTTTATTGCTCCCCGTTGGGACGCTCTCTTTGCTGGAGCCACAGCCCGGAGTTGATAGAGGATCAGTGGCTGTGCTCATGTTCTCTTCATGTTGAAAGGCTCTGGACTGTGAACGTGTGTCACCTGACCGAAAGGAATGAGGGCATCTCTTCCCCGTAAGTCTCATGTGAGACTGAAAAGGTTTCCCTGCATCACCACTGGCATACACTCCACGAGCTACAACTTTAAGGGACACAGACTAATGAAGACTAATACATGGAGGTCAGAGAGACTGAATTTAATGTTTTTATACAGCTGCAACCAACAATCTGTAAGATGCCTGACAAAAATCACTAACTATTACTACAAGTTATTTTTTGATGAAAAAATGGCAAACATTTATAGGTTTCAAATTCTGAAATTTGAATATTATCTGGTTTTCTTAGTTTCTTTTGATATTAAACTGAATATCTTTGGGTTTTGGATGACTGGGCATGTGAAGAGGCATTTCTCTACACTTTTCTGACATTTTATAGAGCAAACAATTATTCAGTTAGAATCATGGAAGGAAGTAATGAGGCCGTCAGGCCGTTAATTGCAGCAATGGGAGGTAAATATTAGAATTTAAGTTAGTGCCGTTTGATATGTCTGATCACTCTGTCGTTTAAACTAAAAGGGCCTGATTGAATCGTACAGCCAGGCCTCTCCGTCTCACTGCTCTTGTTCAGTGCAGCCTGAGAGGAGCCTTACAAATCACTAACACCAATAATTTGCGGCGCTGTGGGAGAAATCAACACCGGTGTGACGACTCGCCCAGTGTCGCCAAATTAACCGTAGCCGGTGCTGACGAGAAGTTTGGGTGTTGCTGGAAATCACAGGTTAGATAGGCGCAAATACGCATGCGAGCATCTGTGCGTCAACGCCTCTGTATGATTATGTGCTTATGGACAGTTCAGTTGTCGTTACACGTCTGTGTGTGATTCTCCTCTCCGATTACAAATACGCAAACACGCATGCCACCATCTTTCTCTCCAGTACACACCCTGTTGGTTTTGTTAAATGGCACCAACCTTTCCTTCATTTTCCCTCTCTTTCTCTGGCTCATTGTTGGTGCACGGTAGCTGGCTTGAGTGTGTTAGTTTGATGTGTGTGTGTGTGTGTGTGGAGCTTCCTCATCATGCAGCAAACAGATGGCAATTGGCACTCTGACTGACCAATAGCCGGTTGATTTGAGTGTTTGCGTGAAAGCGTGTGAGCATGTGAGGCGCATCTACAAAAGCCTGTGACAGGTACAAAACCTGCGCGTGCACGCACGCACACACACACACACACACACAATCTGACTTGGCAGTTAGCACCCAACATAATTAATGGCTGCCACGGCGCTCCCCTTTCCAAGCCAATAGCTTCCTGTGACAGTGGAAGGGAGAGAGAGGGAGAGAGACGGCTGATATGTGTTAGAGCATGGCGGAGCGGCGTTAATGATGTGGACCCTGGAAATTAACAGTGACACAGGGCAAGGCGGTGCATATGTAAGTATGTACATCTTAATTCAGCCTGTGATCCCGGCGCTGTTCCAGTGACCTTACCGCGGGCAGTATGGACTAACTGTACTGTAGTGTCCCCACAGCATGGGGCCAACGCACAAGGCTGCCTGCTATCGTTCAATCAGTTTAAAAGACCACACGCGCACACACACACACACACACACACACACACACGCACGCACGCACAACTTCATTCACATGTCCACAGTTCAGAACAGTTACAGACTTGTCATGCTGAATCAATAATTCAGTGTCGGGGGATAAATCTGGTCTGATCTGATTGAAATCATCGTCATGATGCTTTCAGATACTGAGACATAATATATCATTTACCACACATACACATTCAAATTCATGTAGCAGATAACAACCTGACAGCTCGCCATGTGTGTCACTTTAAATGCGCATAAGCTCATATTATCACTATTATATTTGACTGACAGAATTATCACCCAGCCCTACAATCAACAGAAAATTAATCGACAGTAGTCAAGTCTCTCGTTAATTAAGTGGAAATGTCAAGGCTTTACTAATTTCAGCTTTTCATTTGCGAAGATTTGCAGTTTGTGCTCTGTTTTAAAGTTACTTTCAGATTTCAGACTGCTGCTCCAACAAAACAAGCAGTGCTGTGGGAACATGTCCTTTGTATTGAATCAGATAATTTATAGGAAATAATTAATTGTTCAATTTAAGGAAAAACAAAACAATGAAAAGGTTCACCAGTGATGAGAACAATCACTCGTTTGAAACCACTGTGACCTCTAACCCCATTACACTGGGGTTACATTCATTCTTGGATTGTGGAATTAGTGAAGTATCACTAAGTTTGCAGCGTGATCTTAGAGAAGAAAAGACGAAAAACTTCAGCAGTGTTCATATTATGTATAAAAAAAACATGCTCATCATCATCATCTGATAGCTGTTGTTTTGAACAGTCGACCAACGGAGCATCTTCTCTTCACATCAGTGACAATCTGTCCGTTCATCTGCTGTGGAGGAAGGGTCATTTTGCTCATTAGCTAACCCTGTTTTCACACCATCTGAAAACACACAATGATCTTGTTCACAAATCCAACGCACACAAACAAAATAGGAGTGATTTGGCAGAGCGGACCAAGCCTCACCGCTTTGGCAGCGAAGTTTAAATTAAGCCAAAAGTAGAGCTTGATGAAACGAAGTCAGCCACTGCGGGCGACCTCTGCGAGCTGCTCCAACAGAACGGCAGAGTCGCCGAGTGGATCCAGACTCGGAGTGAACAGAAGGAGCGGAGGCTAAACAAGTGCTGGACTGCATTTGCAGCGCAGCTCCGATGTCAGGTGAATTGAGGTTGCTCCAACCTACACGTTCACAATATGTGTGTGCGTGTGTGTGTGTGTGTGTGTGGGGGGGGTGTCTGTAAGCACTAGGTATTCCTTCAGACCAGCTTTGGAATGAAAGACTCAACTAATGCACACACGTACGGAGGCAAATTGAATGCCAAAGCAAAGTTGCGTAACACTCCGCTGCTCTGCCCTGTAGCGAGATGCGAAGCAGGAAGGCGATGTTTGCTTCCACGTCCAGTGGAGCCTTGACTGCTGTGTGTGTGTGTGTGTGTGTGTGTGTGTGTGTGTGTGTGTGTGCGTGTGTGTGTGTGTGTGTGTCACTCTGTGTGAGCGCACGAGATCCCATACAGAGGGTCCAAGGCTGGTGTGTGCGTGTGTGTTAATGGTCTGTGCAGCCAGCGGAACAGAGTGAAAACCAACCGCTGATCCATCCTCTCCAGGATCCACAAACGAGCGCCCGCAGGTGTGTGCTACCTGTTCTCGTGGCGAGTTCGGCGATGTTTATATTTTATCAGTCTTTGTTTGTGTGAGTCCGGGTCCTCGGCAGTGATCAGATCAGCTGCGAAGGAGCACCACGATCAAAATCAGCTCTTTCCAAAGGCGGCTTTTAATTTCACTCCGTTGCCGTGCAGTGCCTCTCCCTCTTTGTCAGCGAGTGTGTGGAAATAAAAATGGAAATGTGTGAACACAAATGCAGCAGTATGACAACAGAGCGGGGCTCATTCGCAGACCGTGGTCTCCCTCCCTCTCCCCCTCCCCAGTCTGTCCCTTTTCACTCTGGAGCTTATCTATCGTGCCGTACACCAACCAATTTATATGGAAAACACTTTTAATGTGTGGCGTCAAACACGCTGCCTGCAAAACGAGACGTCTTTTCGAAACACGTGGCATGCGCGTTTCATCTATTAAAGGCTTTTTGGCTGAGCAATTTAGCATCTCCCAATATTAAACACATATGGAAACGCAGATAAATGCTCCTCTTTGTCTCCGCAGACTCGCACCCGCTCTCCGCGCTCGTTCCGCAGCCGCCTTCCCGTTTCCACCGCTGGGAACAGAGTGGGAAGAGAGAATGTGGGGAAGGTATTCATTTCTGAATCATCATCGTTTCCCCCCGGAGGGCACGCTAATGATCCTTAGCCCGAATGACATATGTCTGAGGCCGATTAGGACGCCGCATCCCGACAACACATCAACAGGGACTGTGTCGGGCTGAATTAGCTGAGCTGCAGTCAGGTGGGCTGGAGGCGGGTTTGGAAAGGGAGGACAGGTGGAGTTGCATGGCGAGCCATCGCACGCAGGACGACCCCTTCCCGCTGCACAGGAACGACCACTGTGCAAGGCACTCTGAGGGGAATCTCGCAGAGCAATATCCTGTCTCCAACACCTTAACTTTGCTTTTCACAGGAGCCGTCCGTGGCTCAGGAAGACACTGCAGCACGCGTTCCTTCTTGCCAGCCTTTTGTTTTCTTTTCATATGGAGAGCTATTCTGAAAAGATTTGGCTCTCACGCTGCCTTCAAGCTCTCCGTCTTAAGCTCCTTCTTCCAAGTTCACAAACTGTAAATACCACTTGTCATCCATTCAACAATTTTTTATTTTTTTTTTAATAATAGCAAGATGAGCCACATAACAAAAGCCTTTTCTTTTTACTTAGTGGCTGTTGTTTTGTAGGTCACAGCTACTGAGAGCTGCAGCAAACACAAGCTGTTTACATGTCCAAGAACACGTATAGGTATCCACATGAAAAGAAGCACAAAAATTATCATTAAATGCATAATCTTCAAACGTTTATTTTAGAAATGCTCGTCGCTGTAAAAATCATATCTCAGCAGTTTGGGTATCATAGGAAACTCCGCCTTTTCTGCGTCACGTTAAGCAGTTTGGCATAATCACGACGTCTCTGACAGCACCTGAAGGCAGAATGAGGTGAGTGGAGGGGGGTTCATCACCGGAGAGCGAGCCAGAACGTTTGAGGCGAGCAGCATTGAAATTTAGATTGCATCAGATTCTCTTTCCATTTAATGGAGTGCCAGACTGCATTAACAAGAATCACTTACGTGAAAATGCGCGGCTGTTCATATGGTAAGTGGGGCTAGGTATGTTGTTTTTTTGTTTTTTTTCCTCCAGCGTGAATTTATGAATATCTGTGTAGTAAAGATATGTAAAATAACAACTGCCTTCGTTAGGAAAATTAACAGGGAAACAGCGAGCGCGAGGGACCCGAGGGTCTTGTTGTCCATTATGCATGCAGCATTTTAATCTTTTATACATGACAGCAGGAGACACAAAGAAGTCAGCTGGAGCGTGAGCGTGTGTGTCAACCCCTGACTGGAGCGTCCATTACCGTGCAGACAGATACTCAGTTTTACTGAACAATTAGCACAAAATGATGAAATTGTTAAGTGCGTTACAGCAAGACCAGACCGAGAGCGTTCCATTCTTTTTGTGTCCGCTGACAATTTCTGTTGTAATAATATCCCTGTCATCTCACAAAAAGAACTTCCCCGCAGAACAGTGCTTAAGCTGCAACATATAAATAATGTCTAATAACAGGCCCCCGAACAGATTAATGTTAATGCTTCTAATGCTTAAATATTCTCAGCGGTTTAAATATATAAAATCTGCATGGTGTGTGTGTGTGTGTGATAAAGAGAAAATGCAGTTTATCAGTACATTAAATGTGCCTTGCAAAGAGCCTATCATGGTTTAGAACGATTGATTCAGGATTTAATGGAGAGCGATTTCATTTGTTAATGCTGCATTAAACTTTTTTTTTTTTTTTTAAATCGCTACTCAGGACAGAGAGTTAGTCAGCTAGCCTCCGTGTTTGCAAACAGCTGCGTCGCTACACACCTAGCAGCGAAACATCAGCAGCACGTCTCGCGTGGCGTTCTGCTGGTGTCCGCACCTCCTGAGAAAAAACAGAGCCGTATCATCTTACAGCACCTGAAGACTCAGCCGACATGCTGCTGCCAGGCTTTTAACACATCACATCAATCTCTGCTGCCCTTCACTGGCTCCCTGACGTTCAGCATTGATTTTTAAGATGTTACTGCTTGTTTTTAAAGCCTTGAATGCCGACTCCCTTTTGAGATCCTCCGGGGCCCTACCCACGGTTCCAGTGTCTCGACTAAAGGTGACCCTCAGCCGTGGATCTGCCTCCCTGAGGACGTGAGACGGGCACGCCCGGGCTCCATTCTTACCTGCCGTTAACATGCGTCTTTGGCGATCCAATCACAAGTGAGCGGCTCTGCGCGCATCAGTTCACACCTGGCACGAGGACGCATCGCCGCGTGCGTGCGGAGTGACCGTTTGGGATTAGATCTCACTTCCCTGCTCTATTCACAGCACATCATAAACATGTTCATCATTTCCATTTGCAAAGACCAAATTTGCTTGTTTACAAGCCAGTCCGACTGTGACAGACGGATTGGTTCCCAATGTGTTTGTGTGTGTGAGGTAGAGAGAGAGAGAGAGCAGGACAAGGAGGGGCTGAGCGAATCAATCACAACCAAAACACAACTCCACAATGAAATACGATTTTACTCATTTAATAAAGTATAAAAAAAAAGACAATCAATATGTGGCGGTCAATGTTAGTATTGTGGCAGGCCTCCACAAATAAATCAATGTGTGTGAAACACTGAGGAGTGTAAAAATATTTTCGGTTCATTATGAAGCTGTAGCGGAGGAACGTCAGCGCAGCCCAGGACACATTTGCATACATGCCGCTGAAAGAATGTGGCCTGAGCGATCAGATCTCAAATGTCTCCTCAACGCGTCTTGGGTGCGTTTTGCTTCTGTAAGAGCCATCCACGTATGATCCCATTACCCAAAAAGCACTGGAATGTAAGACATGAACCGGACCTCTGCATCCTGTCTTGTAGATCACTTTTGCCTTTTTCTTAACTAACCGTATTCATTACTAACCGTAATTGTTCTAATGATTTATTTTAGATTTGATTCCTCTTATTCTCTGCTGGAGAACAAAAAAAAACAACAAGCTGGGAAAGGCTAAAAGCTGTCAGTGTTCATCAGCGGTACATATTGTTTTAGCCAATATGCAGAATATTCTTATTTCAGGGGCAGTGTTTGTGCGGGCCTTCCTTATGAGGCCAAATAAATTACAAGAACACCATTCAGTCTGAGGCTTTTACAATGACTTTTTCTACAAGAAACTCTCATTTATGCTGTTGGCATGCAAAGCTCGCCAACTCACATCGCCGTCGTCTCTGCTGCGATCGATACAAACCTGCGGTGCCCCGCAAAGGTGAGAGCAACATGTAGGTTAACAACGCATAGTGGAAAAAAACAGCAGCCTGGAATCTTGATCTCCCAGCATAATATTCATTTAATACTTTTTACTGGGCTATCATGTTATAAAATGCATGATTTATAACCTTTACTTTATCCTCTGCTTTTTCTTAAAAAATACACAGCACATTCATTTCCAGGCTGTTTCTTATTCAGCTCACACATCATTTACTACTATATATTTCCACACAGTTTTTACTGCAGTACACAGTGCAGTGTACAGTCCAGTGCCCAAGGCCACTTTAGCATAAGTTGTTAAAGGAAGGGAAAGTTTAGTTAATGAACGTTCATCGCCAACACTTCCCCATGACGTGTGTTCCCTTGCTCATTCCTATCCATCCATCCATCCGTCCATCCATCTATTCATCCATCCGTCCGTCCTCTTTTCATTATTTTTTCACTGTTTTGCCACTAACGTGTGCACACGCTCACTGGCGCCTGCACTAAAATGTTAACAGCAGTCACAGTAAATGCACCTGCCCGAGCTACCCGGGTGCCTGGTCGGACCAGTCCAATGATGGTGGAGGCATGTGTGTGTGTGTGTGTGTGTGTGTGTGTGTGTGTGTGCGCGCTGGTGGAAAGGTCATCATGAATAGTACATGAGGATGGGTGTGGTCAGGTTGTTCAATGTCCATCACCTCCCTGCAGATGATCTCCAGCTGCTTTGGGTGGGGGTTTGTGACTGGCCAGACACTGGTGTGTGCCTGTGTGTGTGTGTGTGTGTGTGTGTGTGTGTGTTTGGTAGCAGAAACTCTTCCATATTCATGCTTCAACCTTACCCATAAGTATTCTGCACCACATGAGCCCATTTACATCCTGAAAATTGGGCTGGAAATAATGGAAGGTGACATGGGGGTGGGAGTCTGACCTCTGACCCACGCTTTGTATGTGTGTGTGTGTGTGTGTGTGTGTGTGAGTGTGTGGGTGTGCGTTTGTGTGCGTGCATGAAGCGAGCGTCCAAATGAAAGAGGCCTGATTGGTGTAGATACTGTGAATTGCCGTCTTGCTTGCGAGAACATTTCCGCGGATACAACACAGATGGCTTCAACAAAATAATCATTCTGGTAGCTGCCCTGTCGATTACATTTCAATCCAACTTCATTACTCTCTATGTACGGACAACGTCTCACCGAACAGACGCATCCCACAGGTCTGTCGCTCTGATATATTCTTTAATATCCATCTCCCCGGCACTGAATAGTATTTAATAAGCATCAAGGCGGTCAGGTACACATCCTCAGCCACCCGCTCCTTTACTAAAATGAGACCAATCAGTACCAGGGCAGGGCTGAGACCTGTGTCTGTAATGACAAAAATACACAGGAAATTACAGCAAAGACTGAAATATTACTGTATCACTGGCAGGACTTACTTTGTTTCCTGCCGGTTTCAACCACGTGCAGGACCTAGGCAGTTTCCAATGAGCCTAATCCATTTTTATTTCTTTGTTTTATGCTCTCTGCAATCGGAGCAACAGCTGGGCCAGTCGAAGTTTCAAATATTTTCAAAACTGCTCATGAATTAGAAGTAAATGAAAAAGAAATGAAATTTTCATGTATAACATATGAGGCTTATAACTGCTGTGTGCGGACGTCAGAGTGGATATGATTTTTGTATGACAACATTTAAGCACTGCTGCTGCCACGTAACATGACAAGTGGCCACAAAAGACGGGATTTCTCCGCAGTGTGGCTGCTCTTTGCAGCCCTAAAGGGGCACGCCACTGTTTTCACATGTCACATCAATTTATTAGCCATGGAGAGTTCTACAATACTCGCCAAATAACGGCACGATGCCTTTTGTGGCTCTGGAGGAGCTTTGTCAGGTCTAAGAAAATAATGGTAATGCCTCCAAGGCCTTGGACAAATTACACAGAAATAAATTCTCTAAGTTTTTTTGGCATTTTAAAGAGTCTTTAGAGTTGCATTATAGGAAATGTAAGACAGGTATTTCTGGGGTTTCATCCATAGTAATGAAAACATTGATCTGGACCATTCTTTCATTCGTTTTTCCACTCACTTGCAATAGGTAAAGAGTAAATCTAAATCCGCAGAGTATTCTTAATGCCCCATTCACAGGTAAGGTCACAAACACTTGAGAGGCTGTCCCCGGATGTGAAGCTTAAAAAACATGCCCTTTGCCAAAAGGCACTTAATGCTGCAGTGTTGCTTGTTCAGAAAACTGTAGTTTTGTACAAATATACTCCAACAACCTGGTGACAAACAACTGCACTTGTTTCTGTTCCCCAGTGAAAAAAGGCTCACAGCTGTTTTATACTCGACTCACTGAAACAAACTCGAGGATAATCTGACTGTCAGTGTTAATGGCTTGCCAGTCCTCTCTGAAATAACATGAACTACTGAGACTTGAATGAGAGAAAAAAGATGCGTACACATCACTGTGGCGACTGGTATTGATGCAGTGTGAGAAAATAGCTGCCCGCACGGAGCCGAGGATGTCGTGTTACTTGCTCGACACAAACACACTTGCAAGCCCCCTGGTCTCGTGAGAGGCAAGAGGGAGCCCGCCGCTTTGAATCCGCGCGTGAACGAGGCGCAATTCCCTTCCCTCTGCACTCACTTATCAGCAAACACAAAGAATCTGTCGATAGGCCCACAGTAAATTTGCATTTGCATAATTTAAAAACTTTCCGACCACACATCTCTAAGTCGAGACCAATCTGTGCACAGCAGTGGCATTTTACAGCTGCATCAAGAGCAGGCCTCTCGCAGGTAAGGTAAGGTAAGGTAAGGTAAGGTAAGGTAAGGTAAGGTAAGGTAAGGTAAGGTAAGGTAAGGTAAGGTAAGGGGAAAGATAAGACCCCTCCTCAGGGTCAGAGATGTTTTAATCACATCAACTGAGGGATGAACAGAAGAGAAGAACAAATCGAATCGCTTCATCACTTCAGCTCGACGGTACTGCCGAACTGAAACCGAAAATACACACAATCTTCATTGTCAAAGAGCATTTCTAATATTCCAGCTCAGTCAAGTGTCAGTGCTGACAAATGTGTTGGGAAATGTGTTGGACCGACGTATTATCACCCCGGGTACAAAAGACAGGCGCACACGCACACTCACGCACACACTCACGCACACACACCTGCACACACACACACACACACACACACACACACACACACACACACACACACACACACAGCACCTGTATTGTATCCATCTATCCCTCCTCCTCTTTTCTCTCCTCACTCTATTTGACACTTCAGCCCTTCATTATTAATCTTTACATCACCTCTCTCTACACTCAGAACTCCTCTGGCCTGAACACACACACACACACACACACACACACACACACACACACACACACACACACAGGTTTCAATAATTGATACATTTCCCAGCGCTGTGTCTAAAAATAGTCTCATCAACATTGCCCTATTCACACGCCATTTTTCCGCACAAGTACCAGATCCAGAGTCGAGGGTTGACTGGAGACTTTGCACACAAATGCCTTACACACACACACACACACACACACACACACACACACACACACACACACACACACACACACACACACACACACACACACACACACATTAATCCTTGACTGCATGGAGGTGAGAGAGATAATAAATGAAGGCCTAAGGAAGACAATGTTGCACCTGGGGTATTAATAACACAAGGCTTCCTGCTCAGCACTGATCCCTCACTGGGTCCCCAGGCAGCAGCATATGGCCCCAGCAACACCCAAACACACATCAAGCCAGTAAAAAAAAAATCTGTATTGTCTTATGCAATGCAGGAGCAATCCTGCATAATCCTTAACTATCCCTGAGTCCTTTGGATCGTCCCACTTTGAGCGACCCAAAGGTTTACAAGAAAAAAACAAAAAGAGCAGGTGTAACAGTGCGACTCGACACCACAGGTCCCTTTCTCACTATATTTGGGGCCTTAACTGCTTAAAGTAAAGTGACACAGACAAGGCAAATAGTTCAATCAATTTTCCAACAGCAAAACCAAATGAAGTAGGGAAAGCCGGTGGGGATGTTTGAGAGCACACAGTTCCATTCCTGAAGGAAGGCTTTGACTGCTCACAGGCGCTATTTGGACACGCTGCACAGCGCACCCTCCAGTTTCACCTCGCAGAGTGCAAGAAACAAGACGAATCACAACAAGTATAATTAATGTATGTGCAATATGTTTTTCATGTGGAAGACGAGGCTTTATTTCCACAGTGGTGTTAAGCTTCTTGTATCTTCACCCAATTACGATGAATTGTAATAATGCAGAGATGGTAAATAGCACCAAGAGAATTATTTTTTTATTAGGAAGAGTGAAGGTGTAATTACATTACCGAGCGCTCCAATTAGTGGCTTATCTTCCCCCCCGATGGTTTAAAGTTGCATATCAGTGAGGAATACGTTATGGTGCAGGGGGGCTTGGATTGTGTGCATGCGTGTTCCTCAAGCCGCGGGGGCGGGGCGCGGACTCCTGATACCTACTTCTGATTCTGCTCACCGATACAGTCTTTGCAGTTTATACACTGTGCATCTACTTTAAAGAGAGCGGCATATGTCTTTAAGACAGGGTCTCCGAGCGTGAGGCAGGCAGCTCAGTGAGATGACACGACCCGAGTTACGGCTTCACTTCCCAGCCGGGCCTACACATGTTTGCATTCACGGTAGGCAGAGCTGGATAAAAGGCTGGCTAAATGGCACCATGCTGCTGCGTTTGCCGAGCTTAAAAAAGTCCAGGAGCACCGACTGACGTGAACCCTGGTGTCGCTCCGAGCTTAATTAGGATGCAACTGCACCGCCGTCGTCAAAGGCAAATTTCTAGCGCGAGAAACATTTCAAGACTTCAAGCATAATAACGCATCTTAGTGTCAGAATCCATGTTGCGATCTCTAAGAACCTGGACACATTACAGAGATTTGTGTGTTAACTTCTCCCATCAGTATAATATTCATAATGATGATTATTTAAAATGCCTGCTGGACTCACATCAGATGTCATGCTATACAGTAAATATTTGATAATATGCGCTATGAGGTTGAATAAATTCAGGCCTTTTTTCAAGCAGGAAGAAAAGCAACAAGGCACAGAAATAAGAGAGACTGGGGCTTTGAAGTTCATCCTTTTAAAAATCAAGTTTGTAACTCAAGGTCCACTGCATCTGTCAAAGCTCTGACTGCATCGCACAGTCTTTGTCAGAGTTTGCTCACGTGTCGAGGAGGTGACACACTTGTCACCGTAAGTGTGGAAACCCTCGCTAATGTGATAATGCTGACAAAGCATGAGAGATGTGGCTTGCAGCTCCAGAAAAAGAAAGTAACCCCCCCCCGCCAAAAGAGACTGATTTGTATTATACAGAAGTTCCACGTAAAAGTTACAACACAACAAAAAGCTCGGGGCTAATATTGGAATGAAACTCTGGTCAGCTTTTAACTGATATAGACAGGACTTTGTTCTGGATTTGATCATTAATCTTCAAATTTAGTCCAAAGAAATGCGCTAACAAGCCATGAAACCAAACTGAGAGCTGAGTGTATCACGTCACTCTCAAACGTTAAGTCTCTCAAATCAAACTTTCATCGCTGTCATGCTGTGTTCACTCCGGTCTTATCTAAGTCCTCTTCTCTGCTGCAACAACGACCCAAATTCATCCTATCTGATCTAAATTTGTTCTGATGCACTGCGATCTCCCCCCCTCAACAATCTCTGTGCATCCGCCCAGTGTGGCTCATCAAACCAGACAACAGCCTCCGACACAAAAATAAAACGCCCACACCTTTGCCGTGATGTGTAAGAACAAATTAAAATGTCATTTTCTGATTTGTGAATAAATTTGCAAGAATATATCTTTCCTTGATTGTGCAGCTACATATGGGTCTCAGTGGATGGAATGGAAACAGTGGTAAAAAAAAAAAAAAAGCCCAATTCAAGGAAAAACAGACAGGGAGAGACTATAGAGACTGAAGCACAAGCTGTAGCTGAGCTTTTACATCTGCACAGCCGAGTCTCCCCTTTTTAGGGAGGCAAAAAGCGTTACTGTGATAATCCTGTTTTTCATTATGTGCAATATCGGCTCTGTTTAATCTAGATTGAAAGCCTATTTCTAAATAAAAAAGGGAGAGAGCTGCTAAAAATTCAAAAACAACAGGCAGCTCTGCTGTACCTGTGTATACTTCAGTGCACTGGGATAAAGTCAAGTGTGCAGTGTCTCCACTGATTTCTCTCCTTGCTCATTAAAAGTTGATGAACCTGAACACTCCCTCTAAAAGCAGCAGCAGCTCTTTGACAGAGCGGGCCTTGACTCTGTCCATTAGCATAATGTGTTCACTGATAGAAATGGTCCAGATCATTAAGAGGACAGGATTTATGTAAGTTGGGCTTCCGGCACACCAAGTTTGCCGAAATCCCAACCAAGACACTGCAAGTTTTACTCCCTGCCATGTTTAAAGGCTGAGACTGAGACAGCTGTGGTTGCTGGTGCTCAGAGCGAAGGGAAGAAGAAGATCAGAAATGCTTTGTGTAGCTGTAAGTTGTGGTGATTTTACATTGGTTTTCCTAGAAATCAACCACTGCATGTGAGCGGCGGCACTGAAAGGTCATTTTCCTTTCTTTTCTGGTGTTGAAATTTCTCCTTCGCTTTATCTATTCCACTAAAAAAGCTGTGGATATTAGAACTTGATCTTGTAATGGAGTCATACCCAGTTGTTCTTCTATTTGTTCTCAATAAGCTGCACGTAAAAACACATACAAACACACAATTCTACAGAGTTCTTTGCCCAGTGTTTGCAGCAAATGTAAAAACCCCTGATCACTGGATACAGAATGAATTATTCACTGCGTTACATCAATGGGCTTAAGAACGAAGGAGCAAAACAGGGATGAATTTATATGAAAATGTTGCAGATTGTGACTTTTAAAAAATTTAAAAAGTGTCTCAATGCTGCAGCTGCTGCAGAAAATGAAATATGCATGGCTGTTTGCAAAATTTAAGTTAATGGGAGTCAGTTAGATCCACCCACAGATCCCCAGACCTTCCACTGAACAGGCCTGGACCGGGACGCAATTCACCGTGTATCACTGTTCACTCCATATGCATACAGCGAAAAGCCGGGTTTGAGCTGGTCTGAGTTCGCATCAAGAATTTATTTGGAGAGCAAGCAGCAGGAAAAGAATAGATATCATCTCCTACTTAAGTTGGCTTAATGGTGCATCCTTTGACAAACACCAATGCCTGTTTGTTTACCTGCAACAGCCAGAGGGTGTGCTGGTGCATAATAATGAGTGTGTGTGTGTGTGTGTGTGTGCGTGCATGTGCTCATATGTGAGCATGTGTGTTTGTCCATGTATTCAGTCCCTGAAGCTGGCCACTTCCTATCTCCAGCACCATCTTTTGCAGGAGGACTACTGTGACCAATCTAACACTGCCCCAGGAACAGAGAGTGTGTGTGTGTGTGTGTGTGTGTGTGTGTGTGTGTGTGTGTCGGCTGCCATCTGCCCCATCACCGGCCTGCCTCTCTGCAGCAGCTCCTGACCTGTGCGGCTGTCTAACAGGAGTGCTGAACCTGGCTGCCATCTCTAACAGCTCCAGTTCAGAGCCACTCCAGACAGGATGGACGAGGAGGCGAAAAACACTGAAAAACTCCCTTATCTGATTGAAAGACAAAAATAGGGAGCTTCACATCATCACCCAAACCAATCCCTGTTCCTCTCAGCTATAATGGAACTAGTCAGGGGGGTGGGGAAAGTGATTGAATCGTAGCGTGGCATCAGATGAACCCAGCGTGGCACTGAGGTAATTGCACTTTTTTTTCTTCTTCTTTGGTGCTTCTGCTTGCACATAAAAGTCTCATTTTGAACAAGAGGAAATGTATTGCCTCTCAGGGGACTGATGAGTGTTACACGGCTTTGAGTCTCTGAACTGAGCCCCCACCCCACGTGGGCGTAAATGCATTGACCACATGCTGCGATTAAGTCTGACTGAGAAAATACGCCAGTGACCGTTCACTTGGAAACGCGGATTTGAGTCCTGCAATGATATATTGGCTCGATTTAGACGATTTAGATCTTTTATTAATAGCTGGGCCGCTGATGGAGCAATGCATTGTGGGACCCCTCAAAGGTGTGCCCTGAGCGGTGCGCCAGACCCCCTTTCACACTTAAAAAACAAGCAAAACACTAACAGCCACTAACATCTGGTTTTTGTTTTCAGTGGGAAGGGCTCAGTCGAGCCAACCTGTTTTAATCTGATTGTAATGACCACACATGCTCACACACTATCACACACACAAGCAGTGATAAGTCCTTCCCCCAGGCTGACAATCCCTCAACACTGGGGAAAAGTGGAAGGGATTTCTGGGAGAGGGAGGAAGCGGGGAAAAAAAGGTGGAGGGAGCAGGAGATAAATCGGAGGCAAATTACAGTTCAGGTCAATTTTGGAACAATGATAACTCCATATTCTCAGTATGCAGGACGGTGGAAGAGCTAACGTTTGAGTTGTTAGCCCGCCTGCCATGACATCACTCCCCACAGCCTTTGTGCTTTTACCTTCTATTTATTTTCTCCTCTGCCCTCCTTCACATCTCCCTTCATTTATTTTCTTTGTTTATTTCTTTTGCTGCCTTCTAAATCTGTTTTCCCCTTGTCCTTGCTGTTGTTCTTTCCCTTTGCATTGTTCTTGTCCTACTTGTCTTCACTGTTATGCTGAATGATATTTTTGCAATATCATAGTGGTTACCAGTGTTTTGCTTTTAAACCCTTGATAAAAAAAAACATACTACTTGCAACCTTTCATTACAAAACAGCGAAAATGATACTCTTTCAATAGAAAAAATATCGAGAGCAAATTACAGAGAAAAGTCCAGAAACAAACTATGTTTGTACAGAAGAAAACAGGAAAAATCTCTCCCTTCCTGCTGGGTTACACATGAGCCAGTGTTACAGTAAGTTGGCTCTTCCACAGCAGCTGCAGTGCTGCTTTGAGCATGAGCTGCCTCCAAAACTAATGGACTGAATTCGACACACACACACGCACACACACACACGCACACACACACACGCACACATATTCACGTACGCTCATCATGCACGAGAGCCCGTATACGTACATGCATGTGTACTCAACATTTCCTGCACACAAAAACTCACCTGCAGGTTGTAGCCACAGAGCGCTGGTTTGTGTAAGTGCGTGTGTGTGTGTGTGAGACAGAGAGCAGAGGGATTAAGAAGAATACACATTGAGGAAGAAAAAGTGGAGTCTTTTTTCCTCAAATGTTAACTTCGCCACCACAATCACGGCTGATTAAACACTGATTCAGCCTATCAGGGCATGATCTGAAAAGCAAGAATCACAAGCGGCACCGCTCGCATCAAGCGGCGACATCTTGATGAAGTGGAGCTGCAGCGATGCGTCACATAATTCGGGGAAATTAGGGAAAAGACAGTCAGAATTAAAGGAAATTACCTCCGTGATAAGTGAGTGCTTACTGTGGGATGAAGTTTTGCCGTGCAGCGACAGGAGACAGCTGTGGCAGATGAGAGCTGTCGGACACCGGTGGGAAATGTCACAGCTAATGCACATCACATGTGGAGGGACTCACACTGGATGCCTTGTTTCCTACAAGATGTGTGTGTGTGTGTGTGTGTGTGTGTGTGTATACGCTTACTACTTTTTTCTATCCTGGTGAATGGGGGATGAATATACACCAACTCAGGGGGTCCTCATTAGGTTACAAGTTTTTTGTGTGTTTAAGGGTTCAGGGCAGGCCACAATCAAGGTCGGTAATTCTGTTGCGATGGTTTAGCCTAAGGTAGTCGACGAGGGAATGCATTATGTCAACCAGTTGTTCTGAAAACCTGTGTGAGTGTGTGTTTGTGTTTGTGTGTGAGAGAGGTACGAGCTCAGCGGCAGCGAAATGCCACATGTGCGCAGCATGTGTCAAGAGCATGTGTGCGAGCAATGCGACTGAATGAATTTGAGCGCTTTGCAGCTATGCGATACGCGGCCCATTCAACCATATATCACGCCAGACACGCACATAAAACCATCCACTCTGAGCCCTGCCGATGCGTATGTGTGCGCTCACAGGTGTGTCTGTTGTCAAGGTCGTTTAAAATCGACTTACAGGGGTGAAGACGTATAACTCTCACACTGGAGTGCAACAAATGTCTCCAAGAAAGTATGAAATGTCTTCTGGGAGTTTCTCCTTTAAAGGGATACTCCACTGATTTATTATCGCAGTTCCATGGGGGGGGCTCACAAGAGATGCATTAACAAAATGATTGGTCTAAGGAGGGAGAGGCAGAGGCTGTGAGTTTTTTTTTCTAGTCTGGGGCAAAAATCCTTATCCTTGTTGTTAGAAAAGTTTCCACATGAGGAAATGCACCAGGACTCTCCAGGACTTTAAACTGCTTGTTAAAGAAATGAATTTGAAAGAAACGAGAGCCCTGACCTTAACAACGGGTTGGCCCAAACGTTCGTTTCCCAGTAAATACAACACTTTCCTCAAGTTACAAGAGTACACACACACATTCTCGCACAGCGCCACACACAGTGTTTGCCTTCGGTGACACCAACCCCTAATTACGGAGTTACAGAGTGTACTGGGGTGCATGAGACTCCAGTGGAAAAACAAGCTCTGCTGAGAAGAGGTACAGACAAACACCATCCTGCATGTTGGATTATTATGGGGAACCTTTGACACTTTTCGTAGGACGATCTGTTTTGATGCTCGTCGCGCCGTGTGAGCGTGTTAGCTAAACTAGTCACACAACGCAAAGCCTGTTCAAATAAGCAAATAGCAGAGCTACGCACACATTCAGGCGCATTCACAAATGTGCTGTGGAACAAGAGGAGCACAGCAACCTCCTTCTTTTGTATAAGAAATAAACACAGTCGTTAAAAAAGTGTCCTCACGTCTTTACTCTTTCCCCTCACACTCCCTCACACTTTCCTTTCTCTTCCCCCCTCTCGTCATGCATGGTTGTCAGAAAACTGAGCCCCCCCCCTCGTACATTTGTTCTCTCTGTCATACACGCAAACACTGTCTGAGGTGCACGTCCCCACAACAGAGGGTGAGGTAATGTAATGACGAGTCAGATACATGGGAAGGGAACAAAACAACACGCGCACAAAGTCGTCCTCGGGGAGAAAGTGAATTCCCCTCATTTCGGCCCGAGTGCGTAAAGCAGCATGTGCTGTAGCTGTTGTCAGACAGACAGCCGGACAGACAGGAGTCTCCACGGCTTCAATGCTTAAGCGCTTAAGTTATATTTTCCGTCTCAGTGTAGCCACGGGGGGGTGAAATGAATTTTCTCATCTGCTCGGGCTGGAGGATCCATCACGCAAAATTTATGACGGCTTTGTGGACTTCATGCACCTGCAAGCATGGAAACTGCAGGCATGTGGAACACTGACAGGCAGGTCCACTGTCTCCATATCAGGGCCATTACAGTGTGTGTGTGTGTGTGTGTGTGTGTGTGTGTGGGGGGTCACACCCAATTCTAGCCACCTTGTAAAAAATGTGAGAGCGCCCTATAGCTCCTCCACTAAACTTTGTCATTAGTCTCAGCGTTTATTAGATATGTCTACTGGATTTTACTGCCTGTACAGAGCACAGAGGCCAGTTCAGTCAGAGCCGACAATTTAAGGCGACTTAACTGATGCTCTGATGAACTCGGTTTTCCTTCTTTGTGAAGGTTAAATGCATTTTTAAAGGGTTTCTTCGTCTTTTGAGGTGTAAGAAAAGGAAAAGGAAGGGGGAAAAAAGACTAATCTGAAAAGTAGACTCAGCTGATAAACGGCCGAGAAGGATCGTCTACAACTTATCACCGTATCATTCACAACGATCATCTGTGACACACGTTTTTCTTTGCACACAAGACATTACCATTAAATATGACGATTTACTCCACTGCTATCTAAAGATGTCGGAGCAAGAGGCAAATTTAATTACACACTACAGTATATTTTCATTCCATTCATTGACATAAATCTCGATATCATTGAAGTGGAACTTCAGCCTGGAGGAAGTTTAAAACATCCTGTTAGGCAGATTGTGAAGAATTATTATGAGATACTGACTGACTACTTCAGAAATAAGTGTAGAATAATACCATACCATATATGTACTGTATGTCTGTGCGTACCTGTTTTTTTCCAACTTGTGTGTCAGCTCCATGAAACAGTCAGAGGTCAGTGCTGCTGAAGAGTCAGTAGGTTTTTCTTATTCCTCCCTCGCACAAAGCCGTGATGGCTCAGTCTCTGCGATGTGCACACACGAGCACACCACAGACCACTGGAGGGCAAAATCAGCAGCAATCCCACAACTTACATATACAGTACAAACTGCATAAACGGTATTTTTACACAAGTGGATAAACTTAACTCTCCATTATGTCCCCGGCCTGCACTGTGTCTAACTGTAGCATATAATCCTCAGGCTAAAATATGTAATATATACTGTGTATTATCTGTAATTCTATGAGTTTCTGTGCACTGAGGGAAAAGGCCGAAGAGAAACATTCAAATAATAGGGATTTACCGTCTTTTCCTCTTTGTTTCTCTCTTTGTCTCAATATCTTCTGCCCTCTGTCTCACTCTCTGCTATCATAAATCTTATTAAAGCTCAGTGTCAGAGCAGCGATCAGCATGCTACACAGGCACAGACACACAAACCAAAGCACAACTTAATGAAATCCCCCTCTCTGGCTGGTATGTGTGTGTGTGTGCGCGTGGTCGGTGAATAAAAAAAACTAGCGGGGTGTAAATGGTGTCGCTGACATGCTGCTGGGCCATGTGTCAGTGTGTTGTAATTGTGTCCAGTGGAGTGGAACACATATATTCTGCAAACACACACCGATTCTGGTTGACGTCAGGTCCACAAGTGAAATAAAAGGGGGTTGACGACAACAATTGCAGGCAAAGAGCTGCTCACTGTGTGTGTGTGTGTGTGTGTGTGTGTGTGTGTGTGTGTATGTGTGTGCGTGTGCGTCTGTGTGTGTGTGTGTGTGTGTGTGTGTTTGTGTATGTGTGTGCGTGTGTGCGTGTGTGTGTGTGCTTACTGCAGGAACCATAGGAGCAGTGATTTATGGAAAAAAATGTTTACCATGGTGGAAGGATGGTGCTCTATTGTGACTCCACTGTACTGGTCCACAAGTCGTCGCACATCTGGTTGCCATGACAACCTCCAATAAAAGTACTGGTAGAGAAAACAAACTAACAAGCTAACATCATCACTTAGAACCGGAGAGAGGCGATCAGTTCATTCCAACCTAAACTTTTTAAACCACCATTGTGTGTGTGTGTGTGTGTGTGAGCCAGGGTTAGGTTGAGGTTGGGATGAACAGAATGGATTGTTTCCTTCCCTCCTCATTTACGGGCTCCAAGGAATGCACACACACACGCAGTCATTACGCACACTCAGCAGGAGCACACACAGGAACACGAAGCACATACACACTGATGTTCCCACAGCAGGCACAGACACACACACACGGAAAAAAGTAGACAAACTATAAGATCGGATGTTCGGGGCTCTTTCATGTGTGTGTGCTGTGTGTGTCTGTGTGTTCATGCACACATCCTGAGGTTCAACTGCAATCTGTAAACAATGTTTCTGGCTGAGTGAAGAAAAACAAGAAGCAAGGGGTGAAATGTTCAGGAGAACGCTCAGTAACTGTGTGCGTGTGTGTGTGCGTGTGTGCGCGCGTGTGTGTGTGTGTGTCTGACAGAATGAGACAGTGGGAGAGAGCAGTGAACTGCAGATGCCTGACTCTCTCAGACACCGATGCTTCTGCAGGAGAAATGTAAGACGTACAGAATGTATAGGAACAGTGTGGATACCGTCGGCACGGAGCAAAATGCTCCATTACCTTCCTCTTCTTAATAAGGAACGATGCAGGACTCGACTAATAGCAGGATATCACAGCGCAATATTGTTCAGCAACACACTGACACGGCCAGCCACTTATTTTCTCCTAATTAACAACCTGACAATGAAATTCTTTGCACTGTTACACTTCCCAGCGCGGGGTTTTTCTTTTTCTGACATCGCCACCCAACAATTAAATTAGCGCCTGCCCATCACATCTGAAAGTGGAGCGATGACTGAGCCCTGGTTTTAAAATAACTCGGCGCGCTGTTAATGAGAAGGAATGAACGACGGCGGCCTTTCACTGGCGCTGAACGCCGACTATCGCCTTCAACGCGCGCAGGACGCGGCCAGCTCGTTTAAAGTCACATTCGGACATTCGGCATGCTAATTACATCCAGTATGTCAGAAAGAGCTGAGAAGAGGGTCGGGCTTTCAACCGCCGCTCTGTACTGTCGCGCTGAGCGATAAGGGCTTCGATAAGCAGCTAGAAACTATTAATTAGCTCCCATGGAATCGTACTGTCGGCGGGGTTTTGTTTATCCTGCTAATGTCATTCCTTCTATTTCATTTCAGAGCCTCAGCATACTGGAAATCTGCTTTATTTTTACTTTTTTCATTTTATATGTACATCTCTTGCTCTGCCGTCTATTTAAATCTTTGACATTTCTAAAGCTGAACTGAAGCCGATGTGTGGATAGCAAATAGACAGATCAGAGATCACACCTCTGTATGCGCTCTGACGTGGCTATCAAGGTTGCCGGCTGACAGCTTCCTGATCACAGCCGCAGATCGCGCAGCGTGCCGTCCGTCCACATCAAAGAACCGCTGATCCTTGCAAGGTCCGCTGCCCTGGAACAGCCTGCATCAAAAGTCGGCGGGGGTTTGCATCGCAGCCACGGGACATCTCAAAGCCAACCCACATCACTGACTGTGTAAACAATTACTCGGTGTCATAGGGAATCAAAAGCAAATAGCGCTGCACTTCGGCCAGCTCTCCTTTCTGGTTAATATTTTTGTTTTTGTCTCTCTGGACGGCTGCTTCTAACCGATCAATACTGGGTTAGCTGAGGTGAGACGAGGCGAGTCTGACTGGGAAAGCTGCAAGAGACGGATAGCTAGTTGAGGGCGATGGGACTTGGCTAATTCGTTTGCCTTTTCCTTTGACCACTGTTTATGAAAAACAACCCTTAATACCGAGTTCTCCAGAAAATCATCTGTCCACAGGCATGAAACGAGAGCGGCCACCCTGACCGAGGCGAGGACACGGAGTGCAGCCGTGCAGTTTGAAGGCACTGTGTACTTTAAAAGGGCAACAAACTTTGCGTTGATAAAGCCCCGGCCGCCTGCCGCCTGCTCCCTCTTTCCCCAGCAGCCTCCACAATGGCGGGATAACAAGCTGCTCTCTGTTAAAAGCCGGACATGACAACTCTTCTGTGAAATCGGAATCCTAGAGAGGCAACTTTACAGTGTACCTTTGATATCTTGATGTGAGACATTCTCAGCCGGCGTCCCCGCCCCGGCTAAAAGATGAGGTAGATATTTTGCCTCTGTTGTGTGAAATCTATGATGTGAAAAGATTTAATTAAGATAGGCCGAGGAGTCATAATTAATTCTGCCTCTCGCAGAGTCAGGCTTACTGTCAAGAACACAGGGAAGGGCTCCAGCAGAATAAATTACATGAGCGTCGTGTGTGTATGTGTGCGGTCCCCCACAACCCCACCCCATCTGAGGGGGTAATGGGTGTGGAGCGCTCTGTAACTGTATTCTCCCTGAGCTGCCGAGGAGTTGTGTCAGTTCTTTAGGAAGTAGTAGTGTTCTCAAAGTGTAAGTGAGCCCGCTGGCACTTTTTTTTTCTCCAGCCATCTTCTATCCAATCACATTTCAGTCCAGGAGTTTACTTTGTCTGTCAGTGAGGAGCATCCTCTGGGGACCGCTGTCAGTGACAAACGCCAAATTGAAGGATTCACAGCGAATGGGCTCCTGCCAGGCAGGCTGCGCGTGAGACGGCCACGGTCACAGGAGACCTCTGAACTGTCTGAGGCCGGTGCTCTTCCATCGCACTCGCTCACTTTTGAGTCACGGGCCTATTTTGGACCTGGTCTCGCCAGTGTTTTGTCACCTCGGTTTGCAATAGGATGAAATGGAGGAGGCCTCCGGGGAGTCATCCGCACCTGATTTCCCCCTCAGCAGGGAGACCCCCAGACAGAGTTCACTAAGTGAATCTAGTGTTTGTGCTTGTTCAATTACAACTGCATCTGCTATAAATGACGAAACACAAATAACTGGTTTGGTAACAATCACTCTTAAATCTCTACTATTCACTTACATGGAGTCTGTATCTGATAATATGACTGCCTCCTTCCTATGTCCTTTACCAGGGCTGTTTGTGTTTCTCTGGATGTGCACACTGACAACTTGGGGCATTGAGCCTCATTCATCAAGCATTTCTCGGAGTCGACCCCTCTTCCAAAGTCCAATACTAATCCCTCAAGCTGCAAATTCTCGGAGCTTTCCAGCTTTGGCCAAACACGCAACAACTGCCCTATTATCAGGAGACGACAGGCAATAATGAGTGCGGCCTGAGCCAAGCAAACGCTGCTTTGAGCTTTCAAAGAAAGAGCCTAATTAAAGGCTGCTTTGTGACTTTTGTCACTTTTTCTGACTGGTGATTATAGGCCATTCAGTGGGGAGGATTCGTCAGCTATTTGCGGGTGGCGCACGCTATAAATATCAAATAAGAGCTTTGCTTATGTTGTGCCGAACCTGCATTTTTCCTCGGCAAGTCCCAGGATTCTTTCGCTCTAATGTGCAGAACAAATTCCTTTCCTTTCTGCAGAATCTCCTCATGCTAATAAGGACGTCTCATCAACGGCAGTTCAGAGACAAACTGGGCTGTTTAAAAATGCAGACTCCTTGGTATCTTGTCTGTGATTTCCTGTAATTAAGTACTGGAGAGCAGAGTGTCCTTGGCGCTGAGGACGAATTCAGAGGAAAAAGCCCTGTGCTCTTTGCAGGAGATTTGACTAATGGCAGAGTTATAACAGCCCTCTGCTGGTCTACAACATCTTCTAAATTGCCTCTCCACCACTACTAAATCCATACATCTCCAACAAGTGGCCTACTGTCGTATTTGGGCCAACTCTAATTGTCTCACTAATCTCTCCAGCGTTAAATGACCCAGAGAAACTGTGTCCCACCGGACAGGCTTACCCCGCTGATTGGAGACTTTGCTTTTTGTTTTGCTTGGCATATTAAAACAGCATAGGCTGCTGATGGAGAACCTACAGAACTATTGGAAATGTAATTAAGGGCTAGCAGCGGCTTTTAAACGGTTGACTAATGCAGAAACAAACCGTGCCCCTCAGACAGCGAAAACTTTAATACGTGGGAAATGAGTGGCTCGATCAATAAGCATGGCATTATTTCTTTTGTAGAAGAAAACTGGATGGAGGACAGAAATTGGCCGCTCCGGTGCCTGCACACATTTTATGGTAACATCTGTTTCAAAAATAGACAAATAGAGACCTCTCCGTGAGATGTAATGATTTGTCAAGTCAATTTAATTTGTCATTAAAAACAACAGCAAAAAAAAAAAACAGACTGCAGTAAACTTCGCCAGCTACAATCGAATCCCCAGCATTTTGCGATATGAAGCACAAAAGAGAAAAAAAATTATATATCTTGTACACTCCTCCGGTGTCGAGGTGAGGCCAAGTTGAGAAATGCTCCAATCAAGCACAATTATTTGCTGAAACTGAACGCTGGTGCCATTTCACATTGACAGTGAACAGCCTATTGTCCCGACTTGGCCACACAATCACTTCCATAATAAAAACACTTCTAATTTGATATGGTTTTTTTTTAGGGCTGACATCTTCGTAAAATGGTTTTCCAAACAAGCTGGCCCACAGAGCAATTATCAGAAACAGGCACTGCGAGCCCCCACGGTGGCCTTTTGTCCCCGGCATCAGCTGGCCAGCTGGGATCATTAGAAACATTTTCTCCTCATGTTTTCTTCCACCCAACCTCTGGCTTTGTAGCCAGCGCACAGGCAGGATTATACAACACCTTTAGAACTAGTAGGAGTCCATCCCCAGCTCTCAGCCGGTGCAGCACAGAAACATAACACCAAAGTCTATCAAACACCGCCTCACTGTGCTGCCTCTGATAAATATTCATGACAGCAGCTTGAAAACCAGCTGTTTTCCTCCAATTAAAGCTTGCCAAGATCCACCGTTTTGGAAATAAATTGTTACTTTTTTTAATTAACAGCTAACGTCCCCGCACTAGAAAACAACTGAAACGATGCAGCACCCATTGCAATGATTTATACGTGTGGCGTGGGATGAGAACATGTGGACAACAAGGTGAGGGGACGGTGCCTGATCTACAAACCTCCAGCCGCCTACAGTCGTGTAGATTATTCAGGGTGTGTGTGTGTGTGTGTGAGATATTATCCCATTAGACCCCATCAGAGGGATGTGAATGGTGCTGTGGTAACAGGTATTGAACATCAGCCCAACTGACTGCGTGGAGCAGATCAAAATCAAGTCATCAAAAGATCCGGCTCACATCAAAGCCCCGAGCAGATCTGGCCACGTGCCTGCCATACCAACGGCAGAGAAACAAAAAGCGGAGCGACCGGATCGGGCACTGCACACAGATGCGCAGCCCACTTCAAAGGCGGCAATGGTCGTCTGAGGTCATTATTTGCAGGTACCCCCCCCCCACCAAAAAAACAGCGGTGGTCAGCGAAGGCGTGCAGAGGGAAACCACAGAGGACTTACCATCAGGAGGCTGCGCCGGTGTGAAGTGAGGAGGTTTGTCTGGAAGAGATAAAAGAGAGAGAGAGAAATGGGTTTTTAGTTTTGGGCAGATTCGCAGACTTCCCGGGGGTGAAGGCCAAGTAATTGAGTTGCTACAAAAAAAAGAGACACATTCTGTCCACAGGCCTGGCTTTTCTATCTAACACATTCTAATGCAGTGACCGGGCCCCACAGGAACCCAGCAGAGCTAATCGCCAGTGCTCCGTTTCAGCGATAGCAGTGTCATCATTGTTTTGTCATTCATTGTTTCTGTGGCCTTCTCGTCCCAAACCACAGCGCGTGACATTTGATATTATAACAGCACACGAGAATTGAGAACACAGGTGAAAGGGATCCGTTTTGTGTAGGGGTTGAAAACTGGGAGATAGGATTTGAACTTTCACAACGGTGATGACGCACAGTACGTTAGTCTGAAAGACCCGGTCCATGCCCCCAACCCCCAGCAACCATATGCAGAATAAATCACAAGTCTTTCCTGTTAATACATCAAATGACATCATGCTGCTCTCCTGGCCGAGACCCAGCAGACAATGATATAAGGCTTGTCCGTTTGTGGGAACCATAAAAAGCAAGACCTGTAGTGTCAAATGACTGAGTGCGGTGCAAAGCTCGGGAGAAGGAGCTCGTGAAACCCGAGCCCGTTGTAGCTTTGACACCTTGAGACGTGACGCGATGTGAATGAAAGTTTGTTTTTACCTTGTTTTTGCAGAGACAAAAACCAGGCAAGAATGGAATTACGGCTGCAGCTAACATTTTCTATTTCTGATTAATCTCACATTTACTTTTTGATGTGAATGTTTGCGGCTACATGTCAAAAAATAGTGAGAAGGCAATTTCTCTGAGCCGAGGGGGGGAATTGCTTATACTGTCGACAAACAATCTGACACCTACACGTATTTAATTTCCAATCTAAATCAGAGAAAAGCAACAAATTATCACGTTAGAGACGGTGGAACCAGAAAGTGTCATTTATTTTTCATAAACTATTCATTTCCTATTCAAATTGATGCCGATTCAGTTTGAGCTGATTGGCTAATTGATTATACAACTAATATTTCCAGCACGGAGCAGAAAACATCAATTGGGATATTGATCTAAAAGTATACAGACACAGCACCAAAAGATGCAAAGCTATAAGAACAGTGCCAAGACTGAAAAAGTCATGTTCTGTGTAAACTGTTGACAAAAAACAAATGTGCTCTGTTGCAGCTGTGCAGGGTTGATTTTCGTGTCTGCCCCGCTGTCATTTACCAACGAACGTCACCAGCCTCCCACAGACATGGCGTGATACGGTGCTTGCAGTTTACCAGAGCCACCTGACTACCGAGCGCAGCCCCGACCACGCCGGCGTCCCAACTCTCTCAAGTCAACTGGGCTCGGCCGGCTCACCGAGCAGAGCTCCGCCGAGTTGTCAGGGCTGCCGGCGCCGAACGAACGCACCAGCACACACACCCAGGGAGGACGTGCGGTCGCCCGAGCCGTCTCTCCGCTGTCTCCGCGGCTGCGAGGGATAATGAGGAAGATAAAAGGCATCACATCAATTACTCTGCTTACGCATTTTTTACCAGGACCCTGTCAGCTGCTGCGCCCAAGCCTTTCTCAGGACTTCTGCGATGCCCGTCGACACAGCTGAGTTTTAAATTTAGGCTCACTTAAAACTGAGAGAGAGGAGAAAAGAAGTGGGGCTGATGCTAGAGGTGAACAAGAAGTGATGATGGTTAGTGATTTTCATCTGGGTGTGTGTGTGTGTGTGGGGGGGGGGTGTCAATAAAACATTTAAAAATTAAGGGAACAGAAATTGGCATGAGGAAGAAGAAAGAGCTAAGAGCAGGCAAACACAAACACAGACATCCAGCACAGGCTGTACTTCCTGCCTCGCATTCGTGAGCACGTGTGAACACATGCAAAAAAAAAACCAAAAAACGCACACGACACAGGCGTACCGACGCACAAGGGGAAACCGAAAGAGAGGGCGGCGCGCAAAGTGAGCTGAGACGCCGGGCAAGGCTAAAGGATTTCTTCACATTTCCATAACGAAAGGACAAGATAAGGTCTTTACATAAACCTATCAGCGTTTCCCATCTCCCTTTGCACCTGGAAGAGCCGGCGTGAGTTCCCGCGCCTGTGTGAATGTCACAACACGGCCATCATTCACCCCGTATCTTCAGCAAATCAATATGTGACTGTCTGACTGTGACATTTAGCCATGTGCACAAAGAGGTGTGTGATTGTGTGTGCGTGTGCGTGTCTCTGTATGTGTGTGCCCCTTCGGTGTAGTTGTACAGAATGATAAAACTGGTGCGTGTCTGTGTGTGGGCTCCGCTGGCAGGCAGAAGGGTTTGGAGGGGGTTGCAACTGTATGTGTGTGTGTGTGGACATGCTTCACCCCATACGGTGACAACAGAAATGATGAATCTGAGGTTGCATGACTCCTTTAACACCCCTCCTCCCACCGAACGCACGCACACAGCACACGTCATCGCCACCGGCACTATCACTATCCCATCCAGCTGTCCTTGCGGCCACATGGCGAGGGCCCTTGGCAGCATAACAGAGTCGCTTTTACCTCATCATTTTCTCCCTGTTTCTTTTCACCCGGTCATCTGAGAGCTGAAGATCGGCCCGCTTTAACTGGGCTTGTATTAAATCGAATAGAATCTGTCTGGCAGAAATTGATTCAGTAACACGGCATGGTTACAAATGAACCATCCTCCTCCTGGTCACCCACGTCCACCAACTCCAATGAGAAGGAAAGACTGGAAAAAATACGCAAGAAGGAACACGAAGCCAGAAAAGTGACAGATGCAAAGAAGTGAATCCAATGCAGAGACATTCTCCAGGCGACTTTGCTGTGTACAAGTCAACGCGAGATAACAGGCGAAGAGGAAAAAAAGGCTGACAGGGAAAAACAACCATGGCTGAAGAGTATTAACAGAGCTACTCCCCCCCCCGAAGTGTTGCACAATTACCACTTATATCTGAATTTGGCAGCGTATAAATGACTGTTAAGACTGCACTTATTTAGCTTACTTTTTTTGGTAAGTGATTACGTGGCACATGTCTTGCATAAACAAAGCCCGCTACTGCCAGGCACTCAGTAATACGAATACTCTGTGAGAGAGTGACAAGGCCGTGTGAGCGTCACTGACCCACTGGACACAGAGTGAGAATGTTGCGCCTTTATCCCGCCCTGCCGTTCTGTATAAGAGGTCTGAACACAGAATTGGGGGGGGGGGGCTTTGTAGTTCCACCTTTATGGCGGCAGCGGAGGCACTCACAGAGTTGGATCGATGTCGGCATGGCGGGACACACGCAGATAATGTTTTACACGTCATGCCTCTGATTCTGCAGTGCTGGTATGTATCTAAATCACACACCGGGGCATCAATATGTGCGATCAAGCAAAAGCAGCATTACAAGGCGCCATCCTAGTCGTACAGTGGGATCTCTGTGGAGAAAAGGGGCTATAGTGGGGAACGCCTGAAAGTGTGCTGTTGGTGACTTTTTTCACAGGTGACTCTCTCTTTCCGTCATGTTGTGACAGCAAGTGATTGGCACTTTAAGGCTAAACCTGTCAGATCAGGCTGGGTAACAGAGCTCAGTACTCTTTAAGCACCATTTGAAATATGTCCCTGTAATCGAGTATCGGACAATGTCAAGTATCAAAAGTTGGCATTGAACACTTGGTAAGATTCTTTCAGACTAACAGCTTTTATGTACAGAGAAGACATTCCTTGTAGAGCTGCTTATTTTAAGACAATATTAACTACTGATGCATTAACACTGTTTATATTCTTTCAACTACGGTAGTGAAAAGTGGTTCAGGAGCCCCAGGTATTGCACCGGCACCGGTACTGAAAAAGGTCAAATGATAACCATTATGGGCGTTAATGGAAGACAGACTAAAGGAATTACCGCTCTTGTCAGAACTGCTCCCACAAAACTCTAAAACATATCCGCCCATCAAAACTGCCAAGGCACATAAACATTATGCCTCTACCTCTTAATGAGCCATTGTACTGTCAGGATACAGTGGGACAAGAGTAATGCAGTGGGAGCAGATGACAGGAAAGGTTGGGGCTTTCAAGCCACTAGGCGTTTTCTCATCCTCCACACGCATTTAATCACCGTTTAAAACTTCATCGCGCAGTTCAAAGTAAAGGCCACGGCTTTGGAGAGGAGTTTTGAAAGCCTGCAGAGACACTACCGAGGAAGAGGCGTCTGTGGCTTTAGCCGTCTCGAAACTACACTGCAAAAACTGTGCCGTATGTTCAATGCAAAACCACTTCTTTCCAGCTACATGCGGCATCAAATGCAGCGCTAATACTGTGAATTGAGGTTTATGGCAGGCATTCAAATGCCAAACAGTGGCCCATGTCTTCAGGCATCATGAAAATGCAGTAGAGAAGAATACAGTCGAGCACAAGAGTAAAGTTCATGTGAACCAACGTACAGTTGTTGAGGAACAGGAGCACAGCGAAGCCCAGTGTAGATGTGGCCAGCAGGATCAGACAGATGTTGCAGGGGATCATGAAGTAGCGCACCACCAAGGACACCTTGTGCTGGTACCTGCGGTCCCGCTCCGGTGGCGGGGGTGAGGGATAGTGGCACCCGCTCATGCTCCACTCCAACGACCCCCTCCCCTCCCGGGTGGAGGAGATGATGGGACGAGGAGGGCGACGAGGGGTGCCCAAAGACCCGTTGGAAAAAATGATGGCGGTGGGACAAGGGCAGAGGATGAAGATGAAGGAAAAATAAAAGGCAAAAAAAGCTCCGTAATGGTCTGCGTTTCAGCTGTGGTTCCAGCTGTGCACCGTGGCGGGGACCCGGTGACTGTTTCTTTCAGAGAATCGCAGCGGCAAGCTTTCAGCGGTTTCCAAGTAACACATTTTTAGAGATAATAACATCCATTTGTGGAAAGAGGACAGACAGGGGGACAGGGATGTTGAACTCCTACAGCCCCCCACCTGTCCACGTAACCTCCATTCTGCTGTGCCCGCTGGGAAAAACACAGACTAATAAAGCTTCCAGCGCGTGAGTATATGTGTGTGCTGTGAAGTGGTTTATACTTACAGTGCAAATATGTGTGTGGATTTAAGTGGGTGGTGATAATGTGTTGGTAAATGTGTGTTAAAGCGCTTTTGGCATGCACCTAAGCCAGAAATTTGGACATCAGGATGTGGGTGTTTCAGATTGTCAGATATCCACTTGGAAAACTTCCCCAGCAGAGTGACAGTATATCCACAAAAGGAATCCTCTCCTTTCTTCCCTGTGACCCTGACTGGTAATTAGACGGACGTTGGGAGGGGGCGATCTTGCGATGCCGGCTCCGAGAGCAATCCCCTCCTCTCTTTGTCGAAAGCCTTCACAAACCAAGCCAAGGTCTGCTGCTCACAAACAACATGTGTCACAAGTATTTCCCTAAGAGCTGCTGGCTGAGCATCTTTTTTTAGCTTCCCTGCGGCCGCTGCCTGTTGGGGCAACAATGCTCTGCTGCTCTCCTGAGTAATGATTTGCCTGGCGCTCCTCTCAGTCAACACAACTGTCTTTTTGTATCCGAAGGACTGACTTCTTTAGCTTATGGGGTGGGAGCGTCTGTCAGGGTGAAGAGATATACGACCACGGCACGCAAGATCCGTCCAAACCTGACGCGGCCACCGGGGCAACTTCTGCAGCGTGGTCAGCCGGGGCGGCTGGAGAGCAGCTGGCTGCCTCTCGCTGAACCATATGCTCCCGGGGATCACAGAGATGGTTTGCTTTCCCTCCCCTCCTCTCCTGCGCGCCTGCCACGCCTCCTCGGTTCAATAACCTTTATTCCTGGCCAACCTCGTGGCGTGGGTAAGCAACGCCCCCCCCTCCACGCCGCTGGTGCGCCGGGGGCTGTGAGCTGGTCAGTGGAAGTGGCGGAGAGGGGGGAAAAGTTGAAGGGGAGAACGATCGCGATCCCCTCTCGACCCGTCAGCGCAGAGCCGTCTTCTCCCCCAAGCAGCCGCGGATGAGCAGCAAGACGCAGAGACGGACTGAATGAATAAACTCATGGAAAAGAAAAGGAGAAAAACCTGTGTGTGATCAGGAGTCAACCCAGGAGCTCGAGGCGGAGATTTGTTGAGCTTTCTTCCCTCATGTCAGCACCCTGACAGAGAATCCCTACCAAATAACGAGAGGAAAAGGTTCTCACTGGGTCCTGATCTGCGTAAGACTTGGGTTGATTTCGCTTCTTCTGTCTTCGCCCTTCACTATAGAACTTGTCCAGTCTTTTTTTCCTTTCTTTCTTTGGTTTGTCGTCTCTCCTTCATACGCTCCGTCAAGCGTCCAGTCCCTCTTCCACCGCCCCTGGTTGTCTTAGTCCACAGGCGCTCCCCTGTGTCCTGGCCACAAGGATTTATGCTCCGGCTTCTGCTCCGCGGGGTTCCAACATTCACTGGCAGCCAAAACAACAAATTAAGCTCCGGGTATTCATAGCGCGCCTAATCCCCAGGCAGCAGGTAGTGGTCCCAGTGTCAGGGCTCTCAGTCAGCCAGCTGAAGCGGGGAGGACTGAGTCAATGAGAGAAGTCAGCGAGCAGACACAGCAGTACAGAGCGAGAGGGGAAGTAAACGGGAGGGAGGAGGAGTGCTGGCAAAAGGAAAAGCAGCTCCTGACACTTCGGTCCACCGTTTTGCTTTTTTGGGGGAGCTGGGGGTGGGTGGGGGGTGGGAGAAAGAAGCAGTAGTGTGCTGCTGGTTTCCCAAACACTCTTCTCTTCTCCTCTCTCAGCTCTCAGCCAGCGGAACGGATGAGCGCATAATGAGAGGGCGAGAGAGATAGTGCGAGAGAGCGAGCGAGAGAGAGAGAGAGAGAGAGAGAGAGCGAGAGAGGTGGGGGAGTGGATGAGGGGCTGTCTTTAACAAAGGCAGAGGGGAGGAGGGGTTGGAGTTGGGTGAGGGAACAGGAAAAAAAAAAAAAAAAAAAAAAAACGAGCAAGAATAAAGGCTTTGGGGAATCGTACTTGAGTCCTGTTGGGGGGGGGGGGGGGGACCGCAGTCTTAAGAGATGTCAACCAACTCCTCCATTTGTTTATAGCCTAATCAAAAGAAAGTCTCTTCCACAAGAGCTGGAGAATTTGCACAAAGATTTAATGAGGCAAAGTGAGAGAAAACGGGCACCAGGAGGGAGGAAGAAAAGCAAAACTTAGACACATTAAAGTCAATCCTGTATCGAGCCGCTCGCTCACGTCTGACCGATATGTGCGACCAGTGCAGAAATAAGTCTGAGAAACTCCATATGCATTGCACACTAACAAGCCAATTTTCAATTAATTAACAATCCCATTTGGATGTTTTTTTCTTTGACTTTCTTTCATGTCAACTAGGAATAGGTCCCCCGTCCTAAATAATTTTGCAAAAATGAATAGCAGATCTGGCAAATGATCTGAGGTGGAAGCACATCGATTTATCTGTTTCATAGCATGTAATTTGTTTGCCCTTTTTCAAAGCAATGCATTACTGCTCTTCTAATGAGATAATGAGGTCAGAACAGAGGGGCGGCAACGCCGCGTTTTAGCGAGACCCCGCGTCAATATCTACTTTGAACAAGCTCAACGGCAGCAGGCGCCAGATGCAAGGCGGTATCTATCATCAATTATTTATGCTTTTTTCACTCTCTCTATCTGTGCCTCCATCTCCGTCTCTGCCGTTCACTCCCCCCACTCTGCGCGCACACATACGCACGATGCGCACAGTGGCTGCATCCACAGAGGAATTGCATGAATGCACACACAATTGCCTTTTCTGTGATAGAAACTGGCTGGCACACACACACACACACACACACACACAGCAAAATGGCTCCTTCTGTCTTTTTGTCTCTATCTGTTTTCAGCCCGCGAGCTGGCACAACTTGGACTCACTACAGTACACTCTCCCTCGCTCTCTCTTTTTCACACACACACACACACACACACAAACACAGGTAGGCAATCTTACCCCCCCCCCCTCCCAAAGTCATTTATCTCTATGGACAGAGCGTTCATTCCCAGGACTGAGCTCAGCTCTGTGGGGGGACTCTAATACGAGGGGAGCCGGGTTTTCAGACTGCCTGCTGAGGGTCAAGAGTTCACCCCCTCATCATCCGCAACACCACCCACCCAGAGGTGCCTCCCTGCTCTCTGCTCTTTCCCAGCCCCGATACCCCAGACAATCCTCATCAGCCCTCACATTGCATAACAAAACCTGATTGATGGAGTGACCGAAAAGAAAAAGGAAACAGCTGCTGCCTCATTTGCGGCCTCTCTTTTGTCCCCCTTCTCGCTTTTATCCATATCTGTGTCTTTATTATCATGTTGATTGTATCAACAAGTGTGTGTGTGGGGGAGATCAGGCGCAGCAGGAGGTTAAAACAATTACAGTATAGAGAAGTGCATAACACCACATCACACGGTTGGGACCGTGAATGACGTGACGCATCCTCCCAGCAGAGGGCGCTAGGGGGTGGGACCGGCGCCCTGCTCTGCTGCCGCGACCCAAATAAAATCTTCCGTCGACATCAAAGCTCAGCTGCTTTGATCCATTTTTAATGCCACAAGCATCGCACAAGGTTAACATCTCTCTCTGAAGGCTTTGAAATGACAATTTAAGAGCCAAAGGAGCTGCTCTGTGGTTGAATGGTCTGGCAGGGGTGAAAGCATAACATGTGTGTGCTGTTCTCTATGCAGAGGGTGAGAAATTAGTCAGGTTCAATAACCGAAAGACAATTATGCTTCAATCAAAGCTTGTGTGTGTGTGTGTGTGTGCACTTCCATGTCTTCCGGCTGGTCGGCATTGATCTAATTGATCTGAGAAAACACTTGTTACCGTTGGTGAAGGACAATTTCTCTTTCAAATGGAACAGAAAAGAAGATTACCATGTGAAAAAGCCCGATCAACGGACATCAAAGAGAGGAGGAGGTTTTCTCCATTTTTGCATCATCTTTCTATATGCACCATCTTTACAGATTTCGCATGCAAGCTACGTTCAGGCTGCAATACCACAAGGTCAAGGGTCGCATCACATATTGTAATATTTTTGCAACTTTGCAATGATGAATGGTTTCCAGTCAGCGCTTGATGAGTGTTGAGTCAGCACTCTTCAGTCTGTTTTGGTGACATTACAAGCTTAGCTTCATGGCTCTTCTTCAAACTGTGGGTGCGACACATTTTGTTTAAGCTCACTAACACGTAACTATCCCGGGTCATGAAATAAATATGAGGTCTTCAGCTGAATCTTTCATCAATAATCTGTTTGGGGGGGGGGGTAGCTGTGCATACATATCTCTCACTAAATGTGACAACAAGAGCTTTGTACATTAGGGTGTGTGAAAAATTTCTGTTGATGAATATAGCTGCACCCCATTAGAGTGGCATTCTGTCCATTTTTCAAAGCAGGAGCTATCAAAAGCTGTTGCCTTCACTAATGGTATTAGAGATCATCCTTCCCTGCTGTCCATTGTAAATGAGGGTTTTAATGATGCTGATGAAAAGAATAAAGTCTGTTAAAATTTAGAATGGATTTGGTAATTGCCTGCACTAAAGCCTGTCTCCTGGCCCACTCGACTATTCATGTGCTCCTCAATTCCAAGATAATTCAGTGCAGTATTTGTCATTTTGTGTTTTATTTTGTTTCGGTACATGTGTATGTACAGATAAATAGTAATACAATCTGCTGCAGTCCAGCCGGTGGCACCTCAAAGCTTTATTAGGAGCAACTGGCTGTTATTTGCTGATATGCTTTGCTATTTATATGGCCCTACTGCCCCGAATAGCGTCATAGGATTGACACTTTGTATAAATGTATCAGAATCCACAGTGAGCTTTCTTTCATGGATGCCAGGTCAACACAGTAAGGCCACGCTGAGTTGTTCATCTGTATCGAGCCCTGCAGACATGGTGGCCCGAATTGCCTCGCTATGATATTAACGCAGCGTCATGCAACCTCAAGACTTTCCTGCAGCATTCAACAGATTCTCAGACTCTGCAGTCATCAGGCCTGCGAAATGAGCAGCAGTCATCCAGCAACGTCAAGGCCGGGGCCTCTCACAGCTGTGTGTGGCTAACAGCATTAACCTTTGCTGAACTGGGATTTAAGAAAAACAAGTGGGAGGCTCAAGGACAGATGACGATGAGGGACACAAACTGGATGCTTCTCTGACTCGCGTTATCATGACAACTAAACACCAACACTGCAATAAATGGATGACAAAATAAAATGACAAAAAAATGTCTCTAAGACATTCAATATTTGTTTCACAATTGGCAAGCGAAAAGTACGGTTCGACTCCAGACGGAAGCCACAGATGGGAGACAAATGAAAAGATAAACAAGCCTTAGACGTCTTCGTCAGGTGTTGGACCACCACGAGCCTCAAAAAACCCCAAAAAACAACAGCTGCAGTGCTCCGATTCTTAAAGCCTGTGAGTCACTGCTGAGGGGATGAACACCTTGGTTCCAAAAGATATTACCTCATTTGGTGTTTTAATGATGGCGCTAAAGAACACTGTTTAACTGGGAGTTCAGACCAAAACCACAGTGACAGATACAAAAGAACACAAGTTGAAAAGTGCAAAAGTACTGCACAGCAGACGATGAGGAGGGATTTTCCAACCCTGGAGAGATATCACGTTGCAATGATGTCGAGGTAAACAGTCAAATTTCTCATTACCTCAGACCATTCCCTGAGCACTTCTGCCCTGTACAGAATGTTATGTTCCACTTTATTATGTTTCCCCACTTATTTATTTGTTTATTTATTAGTTAACGGGAAGACTACGATCTGGCTCCAAACCCTGGACTAAAAAGCTCAAACTATTCCACCGTGTCTTTGTATGAATCCTTTTTCAAAATCTGTCAAAATGTGGTTTGACATCACTCTGTGTTTTTCCACCTCATTTATTAGTGGTACTGAAAGTTGGTGTTGCAGTAAAGTCCTAATTCTGCTTTCACAACAACACTATCTCTGACTCAGTGCGTGACGATTGTGCGGCGTTGATGTGCGTGTGAGTGAGCGAGTTCCCACGCTGGGTGGGCTGCACGTGACTCACGATGCGACACGTTGCCCGGCGTTTGGTGACGACTCGGGCACACTATGACGCTGAAAGTAGTGAAACGCAGCCCACCCTGGGACACGAACGCTCACAGCTCCATGGGTGACAGGACTGAGCGATGACGTGGAGAACCTTGGTGTTTGTGCAGCTGCGCAGTCCTCCAGCTGATGCTGTTTAGCCATCCGCAGAGGAGCGAGGCGGTCAACGCCGGCCACCTGTCTGCACTCACCACTTATTGCCGCTTTCACCTCTTTGTAAAACTCCATCCCGCGCTGCCATGACCTGCTTTTTCAGTCTACTCTGAGCCAGCTCTTAGCCTGCGGCCTCATCCCGGACCTGTCCACTGCGAGGCGTTCAGCTCCCTCTCGTTCAGAGAGGATGGTATTCCTGCCTCAAGGCTCATCTGAGGCTGGAAGACGCCAGCCGTAGCCTGAGGGCAGATGTTCTCGGGCCTGCTGCTCCGTGACCCTCCTCCTCCTTTTTCCACTGCTTTAAGTGAAGAGGAGCGCATCCGGGGAGCAGCAACTTATTATTAACCAGTTCAGATTTTCTAGCCAGCCCCTCCTGCACATCAATACAGCACAACAATAATGATTACAGGATGTAATATCCTCCCTGCTCCAGTACCTTGCCCTGTTTATTCAAGCCTTCAGCGCCAACAATTTTCCCTCAATAGCTGTGTAGGAAATTATTCCAATGGACGGGCACAGGTAGGGAAATAATGAGAGATAAAGAAAGAAAGGAGAGTGACAGAAGGAAGAGGTGGAAAAAGGAGAAAGAGCAACCTGGGAGCTTGGCTGCTGTGGGCAGACCTAGTGGAGAGTGACACTCATCCATGTGGCTGGCATATGGAGCCAATTGTGGCAGCGGCACATGAAGGCTTGGAGCAGGGGAGGAGTGCCTGGGTCTGAGAGCCTTTACAGAGGAAAGGCAGGACTGATGGAGCTGAAGGATGATACAGATGTCAGTCTCTGGCCAAGTCAGCCATCTGTCATGGGGAGCGGGCCAAGTCACCCCATCAAGCTAAGAGAGCTGCGGGAGACTTGTGATGCCCAGTCATTATGAGTTGGGAGCTGTCCTTTCAACATGGCAGATTCCCAACAGTAGCTTACCTAGCATCGGATTGGACAGAGGACAGATAAACATGCCGGGGGGTTGGGGACATACATACATCAGTACTTTAAAGTGTCAGATAGAGAAAGTTTGCAGTGGCTGTTCAGACTTTTAGGCTTTTTACATATTCTTGGATAATATATTTTGTGATCTGAATCAGAAAACTTTAGACAGCTAATTTTTCACCCTTGCATTATTCACACAAATATCACCCTGCTTTTTTTTTTGGTTCAAAAATATTTGACATGCCAAGCATGTCTTCACTTCAGTTTTCTATATGGATTTATGGTTATTTATGTTCACTTCATGGCAGATGCAATACGTAGTATCATAAATAAAAAGTCAATATGAGCAGTCCGTCCTTTACAAGGAAAAACTGTTCTGTCAGACGAGTAGTCCCCTCTCCCGTCACAGGGGAGAGTCATTGTGCAGAGTGATGGCAGCTGGCAGGAGTGACTTCAGCACAGCTCAGGAAGTGAGCTGAAAGTGCTCTGCTGTTTGAGCAGCAGGTCAAACGTGGACGGGATGCCAGAGGTCCTCCGTGACGTGTCCAGCTTGTGCAACAACACCAGAGGTCGGGCTCCAGAGGAGTCCCCAGAACAGAGCCAGCCCTCCTAATCCGTTTGTTCAGTTTGTTGGTGTCACTGGCTCTGACAGCGAACTGCGGTATAAGAACTTTGTAATGGCCCCAACAAACTGGTAAAAGGTCTACAACACCTTGCTGCTCACATTAAGGACCATAGCAGAATCTGCTCTCCTCCAGACAGCTTCTGCAGTGCATTTCCAAGTCCAGTCTGCTGTCAAGGCAGACTCCTGACATATCCAAGCTGCGGTCTATCTGTCAGGCATACCTGCATATTCAGGCTGCACTGCGTTAAAGTCACAGGAGAACTCAAAGAACACGTCTCTCACGGCGCTGCCTGCTGGAGGACTGTGTCGTCAACCGCAACCTGAGGGCGATAGGCAAACTGCAGCGAGTCCACAGAGGTGCTCACCTGAGATCAGTACCAAAATCGTTTTGGCACCAATCAAAAGTGTTCAAAATGTTCCCTGCACAGATGTGAGGGAACATGAGCGAGTGGGTAGTACAAGGAGAGCTGTGTGAGAGCCCCGATTATCACCATTCAGCAAGTGAACACAAAAGTCAAAGACAGAGGGAAGAGTCATTTTAAAAGCTAACAAAGTAAAGGCCACGGCAATATCCTGCTGTCCGCAGACGAGGAACGGCACCAAGACAGTAGGTAACTAATTCTTTCACATTTCTCGCAAATAGAAGGTTTTGGTTATTTAATGAGCACTATGTGTGAAGCGGAACATTGTCATTATGCATGCTGACTTGAACTAGAAACATTCTGTTTTAGATTCCAGCTCTGTCAAAGGATTTACGTACTGTACAGACAACCCCCCGTGTTCTACATCAATAATCCTGCTTTTTCTCAAAATGTAATTACTGTTGCCTTTACCTTTGTTTAACTATAGCGCGACGGATCAACATACAGTGCTGACATATACATCCCGTACAAAAGCTGATTTAACTGATAGGCTTTGTGGCATCAAAGCTGACAGTGACAAGCTGTTATACACTGGCACCCTTTCATTTGCATTTACAGTAATGAACTCGCTCCCCCTCCTTCCTCTTCTCTTTCTCTTTCTTTTTCCCTCAGCCCAGCGCTGGCTGCACGTCAGGCTGGATCTTCTCAGATAGAGGACAGAGTGGGAATATTAATTGGCGAGCAACACCCCCTTGTTGAGACGCAGTCCATAACTGAAGCGGTTATAAATAATTTATATGCCTAATCAGACGGCATGTGCTCAAGTTATTCTCTCAAACAAGACAGCTTCTTCTATGGTATTCCAATTCCTTTTGATAGGATTGCAGTCAGACGAGGCTGTGTGCTGCTGGAAGTCCGAGCCTGATAAAAATATGGTGCCACAATGACGAAATAGCTGTTTTCTGGCAGCAATCACGGTCAGGAAAAGGAATGACCGGCTTAGCACTAGGTATTGAAATGCCTCCTGTGTTTGCGGGGTTTTATTCTGATAGACGTGTAAATGCATGCAAGGTGAACTGGCTATTAGCACCCAGGCGTTAATGACGTGAGACTGATCCATGAAGAATGCATGCAGCACTCATGTAACAGGAGACAAAAAGCCAATGTACATGGACCCAACCTAGCGGTTTAGACTAGAGCTGTCACTTTTTATTCAAAATTTCAACATTTGTTCCATCCTGGGGGGAAATTTTAAAGATCAACCCACAAAGATATGTTGAAATTATATATGTTTATATAGATATGTTTAATTTTTGGTTTAGTTTATATTTATAACATGGATGCATTATAAGACATCTGTGGTCTATAAGGGCAACAGACTGAAGTATTTTTCCTTGTGATCCAGCAGGATAGGAAAAGATCATGGCTTACTTTATGGACATTTGTCTTCATGGTTATGATTATATCCTTGAAGTTATGGAACCATATGGGTCATGTTTCATAAAAGTAATCCTGACTGTCAGTTGGAGACAGAGACTAAACAGCTGTTTTCTGTGTTAATGTTTGAATACTTAAATGCTTTCTGGGAGGACATTCTCAGGTAGTTCTTATTGGTGTCAAGGTAAACTGATTATCTTTGGCTTTGGACTGAACAAGCCATTCTAAAATGCTACTCTGGGCTCTGGGTATTTTAGCAGCATATCTCAGTATTTTCTGACATATTTAGATCAAGTAATAATCAATATAGCCAAAGTATCAACAGATTGATGGGGCTGGGGTATACTGCCTAAATATTTTCTTGCTAAATTTTTGCAAAAGCAACTGCAAAGTTCTTGCACGTACAACTTTGCAAAAAAAACTCTGACTTCTTTTGTTAAGAAGAAAAAAGTAACTTCTTTTTTAAAAAATATTTTCACATTTTTCAAACTAAGATATCAAACAAATTTTGGCATATGTAGGACAACTCGGGAGTCAGTAGCTGCAGTCCTGATTTTAAAATCAATGCAAGAGCCAGCCTGGAGACAAAGTGGACGCCAGCTGTGACGAGCACCACTACCGTCGTTAGCATTCTGGTGCAGGAAAAGTAAACAGGGTTCTCCTGCTATTTGTTGGTCTGCTATCCTGTACCCTGAGCTCAGAGGTTAGCAAGGTCAGTGCTGCAATAGGTGTTTGCACTCAGACAGAAACTAAAGCCAGGAAAGAACCGTCATCAGACTCCTCAGCTGGCTGAAAGACGGCAATATTCTCTCCTGTAACCCTGAGACTGGCTGTCTGTCAACCACAAGTCTTTAGCTGTCTTCTCTCCAGCCAAACAATGCACTGAGGCTCTTCAGCATACGCATTTGTACTCGATAAGTGCAACGACAAGCCATTCATGTACTTGTCAGAGAAAAATATAGAGACAGACAGACAGACAGACAGACAGATACACATATCTTCCTTCAAATGCCACAAGGTGCTGCAGGGTTAAAATAAATGGACTGCTAAAAATTTGTATTAAAAAAAGAATAAGAGTTTGGAAACCAAATGGTTCAATAGATGTTTTATGAATCCGTCTTCAAAAAATGTTTAAAACCAGGAAAAAACCCTGGCAAGCTCGAGAGATTTCTGCAAGAGCCAGTTTAAAGGGCTTATTGATGTTTCATAACCTCCCTTTTAACGCATCACCGCTAAGGAGTCATTAACCTCACTCACCAACACCGCGATTAGCTGCAAAATCCAGCTTCAAACTCCTGCTTGGATAAACATCCTCTGCTAAAGCGTCCTTGAGCAAGACTCCATCCAGCCTCCTCGCACTGACCTGTGGCAGAGCCTGACCTCTGACCTCCATCTTTAAGGAGACAAGAGAATTTCTCAAAAGGGATCAATAAAGTATCATTTCTCCCAATGCTGGGTCGCAGCAGAGAAACCTCAATCTTGCCTTGCGACTGGCCTCAATTTGAGCTTCTGAGAAGCGTTGACAAAGGTGGAGGTATCCTCAAAGAGTAGAGCAGATTTTAATTAAAGTAACATGAATTCTAGCTCTTATAAACCATATATGGGTTTCTTAACAATCTTTACACTGTAATTTTTGAGTTTTGGTTACCATGCATCCTTTCATCAAGAATGCAAAATGCTGAATCTCTAAATTTTGTGTCGTGTTCATACCGAAAGCTCTGGATGGATGGGTCTGTTTGTCAAAAACCATTTCCGACATAGTAAGTGAGAAAAATACATTCATTTAGGACAGGGACGGATACATAACCCAAAATAATCTAGCGTGAATCAATAAAGGGGTCAAATGCACACTTCTCTGGACCCCTGATGTGTGTATGAATCCTTGGCCTGCCCTCTTCATCTTCATCAGCGCACACCGAGCAGCCAGGGCTCAATCACAGCAGGAGCAGCATGTGCCAATGTGTCAACTCCTCTGTCATCCAGAAGTAGTGGGGGTGGAGTCGGAAGCGGAGGTTGGGCAGTGGACGTGGTTTTTGCGAGTAAACGCATGACAATGATGAGCTTGGCGTGTCGCCGAGGCAACGAGCGACCTCATCCATTATTCATCTGGGTAACAAACTGATAAACGAGGTAAATGAAGAGGAACAACGGCAGCGAAAATCATGCCGACGGACCGAAAGAGACATTTAGAGACCGGCGGCACTGGCGGCATCCTGAGGTGCATATTAATCTGCGAGGTAAACAACAAGGTCTGGACACAGGGTCACAGCGTAGCAGCTCTCCTCCTTGAGAAGAGTAATGTGGAGCAACTCCGCAGCCCCGGAAAATGGGACGTTTTCCAAAAAAGGAAAAAAAGGTGCTTGATCAGACAAGCAAAGACGTACAGGTGTTACAGCGGGGGCTTGGCATCTCTGCAGAATCAACGCATGTCAGTCACCCACCTGCCATGTGCACCCAGCCCCCTCCAGCCCCCTCCACACCAGACACATCACCTCTTTCCACCATCCGAAGACACATTCCTAATCTCTTTGCAGCACAAGTTTAAGTGCCACTGTGCAACTGTCTACCAGCGCAGGTACGGAGATTATAAATGATATCGCAAGTCTCACGTCATGCCAAATTCATGCAACACGATCTGTACCAGACAGCAGGACGATGAATTATTGCCCTGTTGCTACGGTAACACCTTGCATGCAGAAAACACCACGCTGTGGTTAGAAAAACGTTGATTCGAGAGATTCCGTTTTGAAACCCGTTCCTGTAACGAGGGCGATGGAGGGATGGAAGGGAGAGAAAGAGTGACAAGGGAAGAGGGAGAGAAAGAAAAGGGATTCAGACAGAGGGAGAAAAAAACGAGAGGAAGAGGAGGATAAAAGAGATGAGGCTTCACAGCAATTTACAGCAGTGCTTTAGACAATCTGGGTTACTTCTGTCACTGTATTTCTATAAGGCGAGTAGAAACACCTCATCTGCCATTCATTTCATTTCCATTCCAACACCTGCAAGCCATTTGCATTCTGTCAGTTTTAGCTCTCCCTTTCATTTCTCCGCATGCCACGACATTTCCTGAATGATAACATACTGGCAATTTCTACACTGGCATAGCATGGGCCAGGACGCAACACCACCTGCATCCAAAGCAGGGGGGAAATACCAAGCTTTTTTTTTTTTTTCCTCCTCTCAATCTTGTCTTTCTTTCTCTTTCTTTGTCCCTCCACCCCGAGTCCCAGTCCTCCTCTCAGGTTTCTACCTCTTGATCAAATCCAGATCTTCGCCATCTGACCCTTATGAGCCCTTGCAGGGCCTGGTCACTCCCCGGGGACCAGAGGTCGGATCGTATGTCTCGCCTTTCTACAGCAACAAATGAACCAGGCGGTCAATAGCTCTCCTGATTGGCTGTCATGAGGGCAATGGCATCATTCCTAATAGCGGCGCACCGCAGGGACACAGTGCTTTCTTATATGCGCATTACTGGCATTTTATACTGGAGCAAGCAGGCAGCTGTACAGATCCAGGCAAGTTTCATCACGTTAAATTTAACATTTTTTCAGATCCAGTTAGAATGAGCTCTGCACGTCTGGGCCGATCCCTCACGAGAAACACAGTGTGGCAAGAAAAACAGTCTGAAGACCTCAGAAAGAGAATTTTAGGCATGCAGGCTGGAAAACTTTAAATGCTATGAACTGAGATATCCACAATACATCCATATTCATGAGCTTTTTAAGAAGCACTGAGCAATTATTACATAATGGTAGCCCCAAAATGTCAGAGAGATGAAACTGTTTTTGAATTTTGAGGATTAAGAGCACGCAGCACTTCATGTTTACCGATCAGGCCCGTCTGCGAGGCTTTATTCCAGAAGGATATGAGAGAAAGTAAGGATCTAACACTGGCGAGCCCAGCTTTCTTCAAATGGAGCCCTTGCCCATTGCTGTTTGCGAGACAGGATTTCAGTCCTGTGGTAATCCTTGAATTTCTTTTTTTGCCCTTCTCTTCTTTTAACTATCCATTCTGAAGATTGCAGTTATTTCTGCAGTGCAAACAGTGATGTCCTTTTCCCTGGGTTGTCTGTTTTCGATGGCGTTCTTTTTCTTTGTCTGTTTTCGCCTTGGTGGCTATTACAGCTAATGCTAGCCACAGACTCCTTCTATTCTGAACTCACAAAAGCATCAATCGGTCCCTCAGGATTCTTGTTGGAACGATTCACCAAACAGCTCTTTAATACAGTACATGAAAAAGCCTTTAGGTGGACTCATAACTGTGTCACAAAATCACTCATTCATGCATACCTAAATGTTTTGCTAAAGTTAATGGGTCTGATCTTGCATCAATCTGCAGCTGATGAGCACTGTATGCATTATGTATTATCAGTTAATCCGTTTTTCCTCCTTTTAATCCTTTACTCCTCTTTACTCATGAAATGCCACAAAATAGTAAACCGCAATCACAAGCTCCCAAAGCCCAAAGTGACACATTCACACTGCTTGTTTTGTCTGTTCAGTTGTTCCAAACCCAGAGATATACAGTCTACAGCAATAAAACGCCAGGAAGCCAGCCACTGGTGCAGGAATAGTTTGACATTTTGGGAAATAGAGCTCAGCGGATTGATAATACTGTCATGTTTGCACATGAGCAGAAGACTTGCCATCATCATGAGGTTGCCACTGCACCTGGCCCTGAAAAAAGTCAAAAAGTTCAGAGGACTAATCATTTGAGCGCTGCAGCTTGTCTTCCTCTTATTTTCCCTACCTTCATTTGGACAAATGGGGCTTGTGTGGAAGCCTGACTTTTTCATTGTGGCTGATTAGACTAGGTATATTTCTTTCGGTGCGAATCGTGACCTGAGCGGCTTTAAGATGTTTTCAACATGTGCACACACCCTGGGAATGTATGCATGTGCATGTGTGTGCATGTGTGTGTGTGTGTGTGTGTGTGTGTGTGTGTGTGTGGTGGGGGACTGTGGCAGTCCTGTGATTGAGAATGGCAAACCCCTTAAGTGGAGAGATGGGGAGAGGGAGAGAGAGATCATCAGAGCCATTACTGTGTGATAAATGATTTGCTAGCTGGTGAGTTGCCCTGAGGGAGATGGTGGGGCAGAGTCTGCATGTGTGTGTGTGTGCGGGTATGTGTGTGCGGGTGGTGGGGGTAGTGATGAGGGGTGTGTGTGGGGAGGTGGGGGTTGGGGGGTGAGGTTATACCTGTGGCTTATTTCTATCAAGATCCCTTGGCACCCACGTCCTGCTAATGCAATCTGCTTCATTAGAACCAGAGAGGGGGGCTGAAGGTACAGCCACACACACACACACACACACACGACTGAACTCCAGCTGTATGATTCCACACTTTCTGTCTTTTTCTCAAACGCACACATTCGCCTGCACGCACAAGCTGAACTCAACTATGCACACTTTCTATCACAGACAGCGAAACACAATCAAACTTCTCCTCACACACACACACACACGCTTTCTGGCAATCGCCCTCACACACTCTGCCGGCAATCACATCTCAGGGGAAAAGGAGCTGGAGCCAGGGCCGAGCTCAGAAGAGGAGGAGGCAAATTAGTGCAGAGTTGAAAGAGCAGAGTGGTACATGGAGAGCGAGAGCGGGGGAGAGACGGGGGAGGTTGGAGCGGGCAAGGCTGCAGGAATATACCAGCAGGGGGAGAAGAAGTGTGAGTTCTGAAGATAACACAAGGGGGAGAGGTGTGAGCAGAGAGAGGGAGAGAGAGATAGTGGAAAGATTCGGGTGGAGTAAGCAACAAAAGAGGCATTAGATGTTAAGAGCGAACAGAGAGGGAGAGGAGAAAACACAGGGGATCCAGAATGGCAGCGAGGAGTAGAAAGGGTAAGCGTAAGGGAGAGGCAGCGAGAGGGTAATGGCTGGTGCGAAAGGTGCGAGCAGCTCCTGCCAAGATAGAGGAGGACCGAGCGAGGGAAAAGAGGGAGAGAAATTGAGCAGCGTAACCCTCAAGACCTGGCTGTCTGCAGAAGAGAGCGGTGTGTGTCGGCTGATGTGTGCACCTGTGTGTGTCTACATCTTTGTATGGTGCGCGCTGTGCTGGCAGGTCTGAGAGTCAGTGTCAGGCTCTTCGGCATCTCCGCCGGAGAGATCGGGAGGGAGGGATTTCGTACGTAATGTACGATGGCCCCCCGGGGGAGGCCCTCAGCCTGCTTGCCTGGCCTGCCAGCTCCCACCTCCGGATCTCTCAAATGAGACTGGCTCAGAATCCAGACAGTGCACGTAAACATACAGGTGGAGGTGCTGTATGAAGAAAGTCAATGCATTATGTGGAAAGTAGTTCCATTCTTCAGCCTCTTCCATCTTCCAGCCTCTCGTTCATTTTGATGGGCATTTTTCATTATTGTTGAGACTAAAACCTGTTGTTGAGACAAATTACTGTCAAATGAAAATGTTCCTTAGCTACAGTTCACCTTGTTTGTCAACACTAAAACAACTCATAATTAAGATCTAACATGGTAACAACTTCAACTGTCATTTGACTTTCTTCTAATAACCAATTACCATGCATCGTGTTTCAGCTTTTCTTCCATAAACGTGTCCTGTAAAGACTGGAGTATGGACGATGATCCATGGCTGAGGTGCCAAGAAACCACAGGGGACCGTGACCTCAAATTGTAGTGAATGAGCCTGGAGACACTGAGCTGACCATCTGCTGAGGAACGCATCCAGACTTTACAGGAAGTTCAAGCAGTTCAGACTGGAACTGTCTCGGTACAAGCTGTATGATAATGTGTACTCTTGTGTTTATCATTGGCTCAAATGAGGTATTTGTTAGAAATATTCCAAAAATGTCCTATATGGGAATATAGCAAGCAATTTAACTCCAGCATAGCACACCCTGAAAAGACCAGATGTCTGACCTTGGCTCATAGCAGGATGTAGCTTTAAAGCCCAAATAGCTGATGATGCAAGACATAACGTAGAGTAAGCTTGATCATCCCTTCAGCAGAGTTTATCTTTGCTCAGGCCCATATCCCCAGGTCAATAATGTTGACTCATCGACCGGCCCTTCCTCTGTTGTTGATAAAGCACAGTGTAGCCTTTTAGCTTCTGCTTTGGCTCCATAAAGAGGAAGCAAAGCGGACGACCCCAAGGACCGATCGAGAATCCAGGAAAACAAGAGGCAGATGCTAACGATAACGCCCCGTTCACAGGGATGAGCAATGTGTATTTTCTTGAGGTGGTTTTCCTTCTAAAACTCACAAAAATTGCGTTGGCATTTACCCAGAAGGATGAGATTCAAAGAGGGATTAACAAGGCCATGATTTGTAGGTGGAATGGCCGAGGCTGCTGCCAATGTAAAGAAAGATGAATGATGTGGGCTCTCTTGCCCTTTAAAACCGTTCTTTTTCTCTAGTGATTCCAGCTTTGCTCTTTCCTCACATCGCTCCCCGCGTTATTGATCAGGAAATCAGCCGCCTAATAGACAGGTAGTGCTCAACGCTGAGCGAGCAGGCTCGAGGTGAGAGAGTCACGGAAACAGTCCAGAATATTGAAATGGACAATTAAAGCAGTCCTTCTTGGCAGAGAGCCATTGAAGGACAGACTGAGAGTCATGCGTGCCTCTCTGGGAGGGGGGGAGGGGGAAGGATTATTGTCTCCCAGAGACCGAGGGGCACACAAAATAATTCACCTGGAAATCAATTTCCATCATGTCTATTTCAGACCACCGATGGACCGCGAAAGAAAGAGAGCGAGAGAGACAGACCAAGAAAGACTCTAATTTCCCCTTTATATCCTTGTTGTATTTTTCTTCCCTCTTTCACTGCCCAAACCATTTCCACAGCAGAGTGCACTGGCCACAAACAGACATCTGCAGTCGATCATGATAAACAGTCTGCATCTCTCCCATTTGTTCCCCTAAAAACCACAGAGCTGCATGAGTAAAAGCAACAGCTGCTGCATCTCCCTGGACTGCTTTCTGCATTCAATCATGACATCAGGAGTTAGAAGTTGTGAAGGCAAACATTGGCGTTGACAGTTGCCGGTGTGCAGATACATGCCAGTGCCTTTAATGACTCGACAATTTTGATCCAGAAATGCAGCCATTTCATTAGGTAAATACCAAAACGAGGCTGTGATGGAGAGGAGAATCTTTATACATTTGACAATGGATTTTTCCCTGAACGTATTCTTGTTAGGGAGGAAAAAGCCTCAGACAGAGCTTTTAGGCTTTGATTTAACAATGCTAACTCTCCTCTGAAAGCCTAACTAATGAGATTCAAAAAACATCCCCAAATTCCAGCTGGTGGCAGAGAGGGGACAGCATAGTGCCACAAGTGGACGATGCTGTTTTCATGTTCTCCAAAATAAAAGCAGGTCATAAAATCCATCCCTTGTTCAACAGAAGTGGAGTGGCTGATTGAAGGGAGCGGGTACACGGAGCGTCAGGTTTGCCATGTTGTCTAAAATCTGAAGAGCTCCTCTTATTTTAACGAGAGCGCGGCCCGCCGTCCCTCATCCTCCATCCAAACCTCCAATTTCTCTAGTTTTCCCCTGCCGAGTCCTCATTATCAACCAAAGACATCACTGCTGATGTGCCTAAGTGTGTGTGTGTGTGTGTGTGTGTGTGTGGAGATGGGAACAGAGGATATGAAGCGGGCAGGGGGAGGAGAAGTGATGAGAGTGACTGAAGGGTGGTGGTGGTGGTGGTGGTGTGGGGGGGCTGTCAGCGTTTGTAGGTCAGCGTAAATGTTTAATGCTTTATGCTGATGAGCTCGATCTGTCTCTCCGCTTCTCGGAAAGATGTGCTCGCCAATGCCCACGGCCGCACACATGGAAAATGACTCCCACACACTTGCGGGGCGTGAGCCACCCGCTCCGGAGCCCCAGCCCCCCCACCCCCCCGCTTATATTCTTCCTAACCCTTTGGCATGCCAATTAAGCAGGTATGTGACAAGATGGCCAAAAGTGCCAATTAGGCCAATCTACCTCTGTTACGCGTCCCCTTATACCCACCTCCCCTCCGTTTTCCCAGCAGCAGCTCCCACCGTCCTCTCTCCTTAATGGATTCCCATTCCTCTTCCTCTCTTCCAGCACTCCCCTTCTCCCCAGTTACATCACAATGGTGAAGCCCAATAATGTAACTTTAATAGGCCCGCTTTAACTTTCAGTCCTAACGCAGGGATAGACGTTGCTGCGATGAGCACACATAATTATTTACCCCGGAGTTACACATCATAATTGAAAGGGGCTGATAACGGTGTTGCCTTGTTACAAGCACTACATTAAGAAACGCGGAGATGGATTAGTGTTACATGACAGGGAGGGAAAAACCCAATTCAGTTTGCAAGGTTTAGCAAAGAAACCCCATTATGGCCTGTTTATCTTATCAATTAGGGAACCATAATCTTTTTTGAAATGAGAAATGGGGCTTGCCACAGGGCACAATCACCTCATAAATAAAGGTACACCGCTAAATAAATCCCCAAACCACTTTATTCAATTTACCATCAGATGGATTATAACTCAATTTCACCGATAATGGGAGCAGACACATGAGGAGATGAAAATGAAGAACTTGAAATGACCCCCAAGGATGGCGGAGCATCAGGTGGAGAGACTCACTCAAACGAAACACACAGTTGTCTCTCAGGCAAACAGTGAAAGCCAAAGGGCGCCGTTTGATCAACAGTCATTTCGAACACTGGTGCGGTTCTGGACGCATCACAGTCATTAAGGATTCAGTGGAAGTCTGGCGGTTAATGGCTTTTAGATGCTGGCTCCCACACCCTACTTGATGGGGCATGCTTTCCATTAAAGTGAAAGGATTTTGGATGCTTACAGTTCGATCATAAAGCCCCATATGTTGCGTTGTTATATCCCCGGCTCTGTCGCAAACAAGCCTCCTCGCTGTTACGACGCGGGGCGACAGCGCTGCATGAGAGCCAACGTGTCAAAATCAAAATTAATCACTGTCAGTGATGGTAATTGGTACTGAAAAAGGGGGAGAACAGCACGCTCTGTGCTGCTAGGGTGATTAAAGGCATCTCACACGCAAGCATACACAGTTACTGTCTGTTACTTGGGGCAGCTTCTTCCTTCGTAGGTCTTGAACGCTGCCACATCTTATTGTTTGGATATCAGAGATCCATTTCGGCCCCCGTTGGCACAGAACACAGTGTGTTGGTGCAGAATGGTGTGTGCGTGGGGGTTTTAACGGCGCGGCGAGGCCTCCAGCCCCTGCTTGGTGTGACAAACAAGACAAAACTGGGCGTTCTACACTGGGTGTGGCCTGGATTCACACAAAGCCCACCCAGTGGGTCAGCGCCTAAGGAGGGGGTTTGTGCACGGTCGGATGGCCGGCTGGGTGTATCGGAGACGGCAGAGTGGATCCAGATTGAGTCAGGGGACGGCGACGGGGAGCTGGAGGGGATGGATATATGGGGGAAGGGGGGTCGGGACGGTCAGATATGGAGGATCTGGGTTATTGCTTGATGAAAAAAAAAAAAAAACTTATTCTCTATTTCAGAATATGCTGGCAGACATTTGAAAATATATGCACACGTGCAAGATATATCATTGTCCATTAGTATCAATGTGTTCAGTCCTTAATCCTCCCCACTACACTGATAACCATCTACACCTGCAATGTGCAGTCCAGCCAAAGATTTAGACTGAATGCCATCTCCACGGGGAAACACACTGTGGCCCAAATTGACCCCCGGCCCCCCCCCCCCCGCCCCATCCAAATCCACAGCTGACACCATCACTTTAGACCCCCATTTTTCTTCGGTAGAGTTCTATGGAAGCAACAGCACAACCACACGTCAGAGGCAGACCTGCTAATGGAGACCTCACCCCGTTTCTGTCCCATGAGGCTGTCTGTCCTGAAAAGGAAATGGAGGTGATGGGGGGGGGGCATTTGGTGAGGGAGGAGGGCATGGGCGTGTGCTGTGATGGGACAGGACAGAGTAAGAATTCTGGGTCAGAGTCCTAGCGCTGGCCTCTTAATCTGGAGATGGACGGGGTGGGGTGGGGTGTGGGGAGGCTACACACACACACACCAGATGGGAGGACCCCCCCTCCCCCGTCTGCATTTACCTACTTAGCATGCCCCTGGGCACGTGCATACACACACACACACACACACACACCCTTATCCCTTCACTGCAACCCTCTGCACATACAGTAGGAGCGATCATGGGTGAAAGAGATTATATTACCATAACCTAGATATTGTAACCCCCCATGACCCACTGGGTTACGATGGAGGAGCCGCCCTTGGCAACACAATAACCCCAGCAGCACACCACAATGTTGAGGCACACTCAGTCACAAGAATGACAAGAGCTGATGCAACAGCTGCTGGAATGATAAATGAAATATGAAAATGCGTTAACCACCCCCTTCCTTGCATAGTTTCCCTCCCCATTTTCTTCCCATTAATGATTGGGGAGTATATGATGTTCTCATAATATTTCTAATTCAAATCCATCTTACAGCCCCCTGCCCCCCTCATTCCTCATTCCTGTCACTCTTGGCTCCGCTTTTTCTTTCTCAAGAGCAGATGCACCATAAAAAGAAACCTCATTAAACTAAAATACCTCTGTGACAGCACATTTTGCCTGAGTTGCGGTTGTTTTTGAATGGCTCTGTCCGCTGTCTGCTGTGATTCTCTTATGTGAAGCCGTGATGAGTGTGACCCCAGAGAGGGGGAGGGTGCCGTGAGGACTGAGCTCAGGTTTGGACTCTCCGGACACATGGACTGAGGAGGAGCGGATCAGCTGGGGGAGCCGCCTCCCTGTACTCAGTGTTGGAGCATTTGCATCCCCTAGTGTACCCACTCGTCCTAGCAGCTTGACTGTGCAAGTTTCAAGACTCCGGCATGCAACTTCCATGAACCTGGCTACAACTTGAGACTCTTTGTTGACCAAGATCCTTATTGATCACAAAGATGTGGCTGTCCCAGGCTAAAACTGATGTTTCGTTTCAGAATATTGAAGGAGCAGAGAAAAAAAGCGAAAGAGACACAAAAACAGACACACTATGGAAAAAAATATAAGGGTAGCCTGGCAGTGCTTATGATTAAACACACACAACCAGCACACAAACCAGTGCTACAAAAGTTTTCCAAGTGTTACTCACCCTCTACTTCAAACTATATGTGTCAGTTATTGAAGCCTTCAGACAGAAACACCAGTTTCTGTGGATGCCCAGGGCAACAAACATGACCCTAGTACAGGAAGAGAACTAGGAATTTACCAAAAATATCTTTGGGCTTATTTGAAATATAGAATAATGAAATACCGACTCAAATCATCCTGTTACCATTGGACTGACTTAGTGACATCAAACCCAGGTTTCCTTACACCTACATCGTTTTCTCTGAATGCTGAACTACAGGCTTTAACCGGGAAGCAGTGCAGAGTGTGTGTTTCAGAGCAGACGTTCTGCTTTGCACTGTGCAGCAGGCAGCCATGAGATGGCAGCAGATGCAAAGAGTAGCCGCGCTCTGTTCACAAGCACCAGCAGTGCCAGCAGTGGGAGCTGCAATCATCCACAGGTCGAGGAACAGGCTGAGTCCCTACATCAGCATGACTGATGAGGTCACTAATAAATAGGTGGGAAGTCTATCAGGTTCATTAACTTAGTGTAACTGGCACTATACTGAATGTGCTATAAACTAGGTCCATCAGATTTTAAAATAGTCAAAATGACAATATATGAATCCCTCACAACACCACAGGCAGATATTTACAGTTACTCTGTCTAGAGTTACATAATTCATCGTGATGTATTCAGTCGGGGTAAATGGAATCTTTTCTAGTCATGGAAAGATTACTGTGAGTTTAGAATCCATTACTCCAGTCGTTGCTTGTAGCACATATGGATTTGGTGCAAGGCATGCTCTGGTCCAACTGGGAAAATGAATTATCAAGGTGACAAACTCACTAGAAGATGAATTCCAAAATGATTTCAGTCCAGTGAGGCAAATAACATGATCTCAGTCTGTGATAATCAGAAAGGTAGGGAGTTCAAACTTACAGGGTAAAGAAGCACTGCAAAGCACCGTAACAGTTTTCACATGTGATTGGGAAACTGGAAAGATGGCTGAGGACCCTTAAAGTATTTCACACACTTCCCCACATGTCTTCAAAACACTCGAAGCAGACAGTTCTTGTCGAGCGTGTTGGGGAAGCAAGCGGGCAGGAGCACTAATACACAATGCAGGGATATGGCAGACTAATGAGCTTGGCCATGAAACAAAGTTTGATGGAGCCTTGAAGATAAGAGTTTGCATATGGGCCAGGCATTGTGGTTTAGCAGGGGACGGTAAACACAGCTGAGCTGCTGCCTGTATCTCCCGTTCGCAGGGGGGAGGGTGGGGTGAGGCGGGGAGGACGGTGTTCGGGCCTGCCGGGGGAAAAAAGTGGTTTGGATCACTGCAAGGACCCTTGGTAAGGCTCCAACCCAGTCAATTCAGTTACCACACCGTGTGTGTGTGTGTGTATGTGTGAGAGAGAGAGAGAGAGAGGCAGTGATTCATTCCCAATAAGGAAGGGAAGAACATAACCCTGACGACGAGTTAACAGCCAAGCAGACAGACTCCCAGTGGCTTTTGGAGCTGCCAAAAAGAATTTGTGCAACTCAATAAACATGCCTCTAGGCAACAATCATCTCACACAAGTCACAGCACTTCACAGCTGTTAATCAGGTGATGTACCTTTGAAATACTGAATTTTAAAAAGCCCAACTAATATGAACCCTCTGATCAGTAGAAAACTGCCAGTGTTGATCGTTCTTGCATTCCCAGGACCTGAGTGGCCCGATTAACTGCAGTTGCCATTATTTCTTCTATTACCAGCAAATGGGCTTTTATTAAGTAAAGTGACATGTGTTAGAGCTGGATAAGGAGTCTAATATTGTTTTTTCCTATTAAATGACAATTTTTTTGTCTAAAAATTAAAATTATGTAGTATTCATCAGATTATAATCATCACATAAGTTATTTGAAAGATATGAAGCCATTAAAATGGGGTCATGGGGGAAAATAGTCATGACCTTTAGATTCAGTGTATGTTGGCTTTTCTAGCCCCTATTATTTTTTATGTGCACTGGCAGTGTACGCCTGATTTGACGTCTTCAAAGTCCACACCACTTTGAAATCGCAGTCATAAAAAAAAAAGCCTGGACAGATGGAAAATGAAAAAAAAGCACGTGAAGTTGAAATCATGTTGCTTATCGTGTCTCCTTTGGCTTTGTGTGCTGCCTTTGTTGCAGCTATCTGAAATAATTCTGGCCTCTTAAGATTAACCGACCTTGAATCAAGTATCTTTTATGGTCCTGCCGTGGTCCCACAACAGACACAGAGAGTTATGAAAGTGACCACAATTGTATTATGAAAGCAAGACGACTTGATGACAAAATGTTCTTGTGCAACGTTTAAGAAGCTCTTGCAGACTGCTCCAGCACTCTTTATTAAAGTGCTGGAAGAGTAGGAGCTGTGGGGCCGGCCGTGCTTCACAGCACTAAACGTATGCCGCTGAGAGCATTTGCTCTCTGTACACAGCTCACTTGTTTTTGGAAATAAACACTCGGGCACACAAAGATGCGGCTGGAAACAAACACTCTTGTGCGCACATACTGTATGCCTATGGAAATAAACAGTCATACCCTCTTTTGGAAGTAAACGGCTGTGCATGCCAGCACGCAGGAACCCACACGTAAACCTCTGAGGCCCAGACACCTCGAAATGGATACAACACATGTACAAGACAGACTCGATGTTTACTTGCAGCGTGGATCCAAAAGGCCCGGGATAAACACAAAAAGAAAGGAAAAGGAAAGAGAACTGTTGCACAACAGTTACACACTTGCCTTCTGAAACTTAGAGTAAACAGCAGCAGCCAACTTTGTAACTCTGCATAAGCCACAAGCATGTTGCATTCAAAAATCAAACTTAATTTGCAGAGGCAAATAAACCTGCCTGAGCTCGCTGATTGATCACCTACCACCAGCAAATCTCTGCAAGTGGATTTTCATGTCATACTGACATTTGCTGGCACCAAAGGTTGCCTGAAAGATAGGACATTGTTCTAAAACTCAAAGCAGGAGGAAAACAGTCTGCAGTCACGTCAATTAGAACTGAGTCACGGTTAAGGGGCCGGACAATGAAAAACCACTAGTGTGGTCCTTGAAACTCTGGTCTATTTGCTAGTGTGCACGCTAACTTGTTAGCCTCTTATCTGAGGAAGGGCTGATTGACAGACAGGGTCAGGGTGACCCTCACTACAGGGAGGTTTTCTTCTGGACTGATAGATGAGGGCGTCTGCGATCCAAGGCTGGCTCCTGCAGGGAGGCCGAGCGCCGAGGGGACGGAGGCAGAGAGGAAGCCAAGCTGGAGAGGGAGGGAAGTGGTCGTGACAAGCGGGTGTCTGTGATAAATGGTCCATGATAACGTACGGGGCCGCTGATGGTCTGGCGCCAAAACGGACAGTCGGAGGTTTAGTCAACTAAACATTAATTAATACTCAAGAACATGAGAGAGAGAAAAAAAAGGGGGTTACCGCCTGGATGAACTGAACACTCAAAATATTGCAGCTCGAGAAGTCAAACTTGTATAAAGTTAATTATTACATAGCGAGATGAGCCCACCTTAATCCTCGCTCACACTGAGTTATTTTTTAATATACTTTATCTCTTTGGATGATCATTAAATGAGCAGCCTTACGCAAATCATCACACACTGTCTCAACATCAAGGTCACAGTTGGGAGTCTGAACGCTGATCTCCTCACTAAAAACCATCTCTCCGACTCTCTCTGGCCCCGTGGTCATTTACTTTCGAGCCCACAATTCCTTCTCGTTGAATTAAAGAACAGCCTTAAAGGAGGCAAAGAGCCAGAAAACATCCGGCGCACCGCTGAGAGGTGGCGAAAAGAATCCAGCCGTTTCCCTACATGTCCCTTTCTGCGACTGTCAGCTGCCAGTCAGAAAGTGTGCCTCTGCAAACAGTCCAGAGGGCAATCCTAGGATAAGGATTTCTGTCTAGCGGCCACTTATCCACCACTGCATTGGATAATATTGAGCACACAGCCTGTCATTCAATATGAATGACACCCATCCTCTTGGGAACAGAGAGGCTGGAGAGCTGGAAGCTACAGGCCATGACCATCTGATCCTGATTACGGCCCAGGCTGACCTCCCAGACCAGACGGCAGATAATTGCATCCTCTCACATTTGGAAGTCACATTAAAGAGCTGATAATGGAGTTCTGGCTAAGAAGAAAAGGAGATCACTGGAGCGGCCAAGAGTAACAACAGATCTGTCTTTGGCTGGGGAAGGAAATTGGTATCTGCTTGATTCATAGCTAAGCCTACAAAAGATGTCCTCTTCGCTGACATGCATTGTTAATGGCGCGTTGCTTTTGAAAGGGGCCAAACTACCTGTTCCTCGCTGAATAGGGGTCCTTGAGGAAAATGCCAGTGTGCAGATAATAGGATCCGTTGGCGACGAGACCCTCGCGGCTCATAGCAGAGCGCGCGATATTCATGTGCTATCAGGCACAGCATCGGAAAAATGTCCTGTCTGACAACGCAGATATGATAAAGGGCGAGCAAATGGTAAAATGCAACCCAGGCTGTGAAAAATGAAAACTTCTTGCCCCACTAACTCCTTCCTTCATCTCCATCTTTCATTGCCAAATTAAATGGAAACTCAACAAAAGCATCCCAGAGTAAAGGAATGCGTCAGAGATAAAGCAAACATCAAGAAAGATTCAAAGTGCACAGTCAAGTAAAACAGAACTCGGGGCTGAAATGAAAATGTGAATCCCATGGTTCCCACAGAATTCCAGTGGGATCAGAAACCTATTACACTGCGCTGGAGGAATCGGAGCAAGATGGGAACTTTGATGGCAGTTTACAACTCTTCAGCTGCACACTGGAGATGAATAAAAAGCAGGATTGTGTGATAGTAGCCAGCTACTAAACAAATTTCACAAATCAAGAGGCTGTGTAGCTTGTAAAACTGTAAGATTACATAACAAGAGACAGCATCCAGGGTAAAAGTATGGAAATGGAAACAACAGAAGCCACAGAGAGGAAATCTCACTCCTGTAATTCTCCTGTTATTATCCTACAGTCTGAACCTCATTTGGGCTCAGGGAATAAACGCACCCAGCTCCGTCCACAAGCTGTTCGGAGCTGAGCTGCGTTCTCCTCCTGCAGGTGCTTGTTTGCGGCGGCTTGCTCGGGGAGGATGGTTAGCCTCTGCAGGAGTTAATGAGATCCCCGAGGAAGCCGAAGCTGAGAAAGTCACAGGCTGCTGCAAACACCAAGAGCCTTCATAACCCCTGCGTGATTGACCTTTGACCCCGCCATGCCACGCAGTCTTCGGAAAGTCGAAAGCCTCACTTTGGGGTTGATACCACACATCGTCATGCACAGGTGTGAGTATTTGGTACGCACATTTACTTACTTCAGTACAGTTAGACTCGCTGATACAACTGCACGTTAAACACTGTAGCCTACAGTGACATACACTGGTACTATTAAACACGTAAACTAATAGTTTAGTCGACCCAAGCCTTTTCTGTTAACAGTGGATCAAATGACTATGCCCCTCTGAAAGGCAACAAAGTTGATCAGGAGACAGTGAGATGTGAGGACAGCTGCGTGGAGGCAAGCACTTACCTGCAATTATGTATTTGTGAGCTTCAGTAGCAAAAAGGGGAGAGAAAGAAGGAGAAAGGAAATTAGTTGGTCCATATTTGCAGAAAAGAAGCAAAATGCAGGCACAGGGAGATGGATAAGCCTGGGATGACTGAGTGACAGGAAGTAGATGAAAGGGGATGAGGACCACCAAAGCGTCAGTGACACTAGCAAAATATAGCAAAAATATGCAACTCGGACCTGGGAAAAAAAACCTGAAAAATCCTCTATATATATACAATCACTTCCATCTGCCGTCTATTTTGAATATCGCTGAGGTAAAGAAATGCTAAACATTATGAAAAAGTGATGAAAGCTGCACAAAACTTCGTAGAGAAGCAAAGTTATAAAGGGTATATTAAATTCAGTGGTCCAAAGCCCGGCACCGGCAGAGTGTATACCTCAAACAAACACCGCGGACGTACACAGCGTCGTAAATCTTACTCATCTCCTCTATCACACACACGCAGGCTCGCGCAGGTCTGTCAATCTGCTGTTTGCCCAGCTGATGCAGATTGAGGGCGAGGAGTTTCGACAAGGCATATGAGAGGCTCATCCATAAAACATGGGCCAGAACTGGGAGCTATTTATCGGAGAATAACACCCAAAACCACAGAGTTCCCTCCATCGATCATTTTAACCAAGCACACATGGAAAACCTTCTGTCTGCGCTCTGTGCGGCCTGCGCTGGCATCAGATCAAACTACAAGACGCTGTCTTAATGAAAGACTGCCCAACCGCCAATATCATCGCGTAGACCAGTCCAGCTCAAAACCAATGCAGGATAATACATCTTCCATTCACAAGGATATTAATGTTGAGTTTCTGTTGGAGTTCATGTGATTATATGTGGTACCAGAGCCATCAGCAGTTTGTAGTTCATAAGCCAGCTCTTGTACCTTCTGTGTATTGTACTTTAACAGAGCTGAAAGTAACACTTCTCTGCTGTGAAATACCGCCTCGCATTTTCCATCTGATCAAAACAGCCTCCCTCCAGACAAGAGGCTGTTTCATTTTATTCAACCGCCCGCCCCCCCAATAACAGTCCACTAAAAAAAAATCCAGTGGTAATTCCACACAATGACCTTGTGCCCTGACAAAACAGGTGTTTTGATGGGTTTTGTCCCAGGGCGGGTATTAGCCGAGCGTTCCACCCTCTTGCATTTCTCTCGTCCTGCTTTCTCTGCTCTCGTCCTGATCCTCATTATTCCACACTGGAGTCTTTGGGCAAGCAAATGGTCTATTATCCAAGGATGGAGCTTAAGACAACTTAAAGCTCTGGAGGAGTGGCTATTTATTTGGGTTGAAAGACAGAGAGAAGGAGGGAGTGTGTGTCTGGCCTGCCGTTCCCATATCACTTAGGCTAATGTGATTAAGGGCGAGTGGGGGGGGGTCATTTTGCTCAGCGCAAGTTGGGTTCCAAGTGATTCATGTTGGGGAGAGTGGAGGGGGGGGCGGGACATGGCCGGTCACAGGACTTCTTTAAACACCCACACATGTATGCACGGTCACATAAGAATGACGTGTGTGTGCCTGGTACCAAAATTAGTGCACATGAATGAGCACACACAAACGCAGAGCGGTGCCACCCAAAGTTAGGAATTAACAGAGTTCCCTTTATTAAACTTCACCTTCCTCACTTCTTCTTCTTTTTCCCATCTAGCCGTCAGACGTTGACTCTTGAACCCCGGCCCCTGTGAGCCACCTTGTGACTTGGAGAGTAATTCTTTCCTGTTTGTCCTGTGAGAAACATTTGGTGTGATTTTATCGTGACTGAAAACCAAAAGCAGGATTAGATATTTAGCAGAAGTCCAAGGAAAATCTGCAGTATTACAACTAAGGTCAGGATCATTTCATCCAAATGAGTTTGAGTGTTTTTTCTCCATTTCTTAGACCTCTCCTTGCAAATTGAGCGTAAATAAGCAAGGAAATGTCCTGTTTTAAACAGAATGAGTTTTACGTATGTACGCAAGTAATATAAGCTCCTCCACCACTACCTACGACATCTGCATGTGAGCAGGGCTTCAAACATGGCAGATGGGTCCACTGAACTCTGAACGGCTTTTTGCATGTGGTCCCACACAAGCGCACACACACACACACACACACACACATCATATGGACAGACACAGCCTGTCGGTGGCACTAAGCTCTCAAACAGCAAAAGTTTGGAGCAAAACCACCTCTGGAGTGAGGTTTGTTTTTTTTTTAAGTGGATGAAGAGATACAAAGAGGAAAATGTGATCTGGACATTCAGCTCTTCAGCACATGCAGCTTCTTCTCTCAATGCTGTCAGCTGGTACGACGAACACGCGTGAAGACTCCAGTCACAGTGTGTGTGTGTGTGTGTGTGTGTGTGTGTGTGTTTGTAACAGGGGAAGGAGGTCTTTGTTTGCAGCTCAGCTGTATGCTGACTGCAAAAAGAGGACCCCCCCCCTAAAATACTATCCCCCTCTGAAAAAGACCTCCCTTGAAAAAAGGAAGGATTTTACAGACAGGAAGAAAAATGTGTCATCCTTCCCTCCCCCCTCTCTAGGGCTATTGTACACTTTGAAATACCTCCCTCTGTTTTTACATCAGTCAAGGCTTTAAGGAGGAAAGTCTATTTGCAGAACTGCAGGAAGGCAGTCTGTGATTGCCACAGTCGACCTGCTTCTTTCTGGATGGAGAACATTCAAAATGCAATGACATCTTCACATGCTAATCCCCCGATGCTTGCACAGACTGTCTTCCAGTTGTAAACCATTAGCAGACATCGTCAGGGGGAATAAAAGAAGCCTCCTTAGATCCCAGATTCATAAAGGATGTGTGCGAGATTCAGACAACATATGTGCGTCTGGACTGCAGAGCCTTTAGGTCAGCCACCAACAGGGCCAAGAACTGGGAGATTTCTAAAGGACTTGGACCAACCGGTGCATTTTCTCACATGCAGGACCCTGTGGGTTGTAAAAAGTCCTATCAGTTTCCAGCTGTGAGGTGTATACAACCCTTTCACCGTCCCCTCCTTTTCTCCAACACTTGAATAAATAGAGTCTGAGAAATGGGCCGGAGGGTGAGAGAAGAAAAAAGAGGGAAGGATCCCCTTGGTACTTGTTTGCCTCTTGCAACACATCCTTCATGTCGCCCCAGTTTACGTGGCCTTGGTGGACTCTGCCAAACAACTGCTCGCCACAAGAGAAAGCAAAGCTTGCGTTGCTTATCTTCGCCGTGGTGGATTTGCCTCAGCGGGCAGGAAATGAGGCCCGTGCTGCTGAGGCCAAGCAGAATGAGATGCACCATCTCTGTCGCTCATCATTCAGGCCCCCTTTGTTGTCTTTATTTATCGATTTGTTAGTTATAGCGGTGGAGGTGGGTTGGATCCGGTCGTGAAGAACGTGAACGTGTTTCCCTGCGAGAGATGGTTTAGGAGTGTGTGACTGCATCCACAAAGAATTTGTTAAGGTTAGCTCGATCCCGGGGCACAGTGGCTTTCATAATGAGTCATTTGCATATGTAAGACAGTGGCATTGGATTATATGTAAGAGAAGACAGAAATGCAGAGAGGGTTTCATTTCGCTCAAGGAGAATCTTTTCACAATGGCGTAATTTCACACCACGCATATCAGCCGCTCCTTTGTGAGCCTGGGCCTGCCTTGATTCATTTAGTAGGAGCTGGAAGATAAAACGACCCAAAGCGGACGTCAACATACTGTAGACAGCTGGGACAGACTCAAAGAGCCACTGCTGCAATGAGAATTAATTGCGATATGAGGTGAGTTTTGCCAGATTTGTTCTGTCATGTATTCATTGTCTTTACTGACCTTTAAACACGGCTCGGGATCAGAAATATTCACCCAAACGCACAGAGTGTAATTTAAGCAGACTGCTGACAAACGACGCCTCTAAGGAGCCTTTCTTTTTACAACTCACCACAGAGATAGCATGAACTCAGCCCCACGTTAGGGAGGGAGTGTTATCCTTATTTTGACAACGGGGCCCTGAGCCCTCCCTCCCACACCCAGTCTGGCCGTGGATGTCTGTCTCCACGCCGACCCGGCAAACAGTTCGCCGCTTTGCCTGTGTTGAAAAATCAAATGCGCGGACGGCTGAGGGGGCTGTGAGGGGGGCTCCACGTCGGCCCTCCTCCTCCTCTGTGGTGCATTTACACCAAACGCCACGACTGATGAGATTCTGGGAGGTGTGAAGCTGATGGACGCCACGTTCCTGACATTCCAACAGTGGCGAGAAAAACCACTGCTTCTCCTCAAACCTCCACACTGTACGACCTCAAGGTGTGTGTGGAGCATCAGGTCACGTCTACACAAGGTTAACTTTTTAGGTTAGATTAGATATTTTAAAAATATGAAAACTTTAGCGTTGGCCTTGGTCAGTGGTTTATACCCATTCAGCTGCTGAAGAAACTAAATAAATGTGTGAATAAAAAAACAAGTAAATTGTGAGTCGAGCTATATTGAAACACAGCAGAGGTACAGAGCTAGAGGGAACAGAGCAGAGGTTTAATGTGACTGAACCCAAAGTAATCAGAAGAGGTTTGGCCACTTTTACTGGCGTGCAGGCATTTCAGTCTGGATTGAGAACATTTCCAAAAGCAGCATGAGACTGCTAGTGAGTCTTTTACAGCATGCAAACAAGGTTTTCCAGTCTGGGAAATTCGTATAAATAAATTTTGACTTTTTTGATTTACTCTCAGACAAAATCGTCAAATTTGTCTTGTGTTTACTTGGTCAGCGATGGGAGCTCCAATGAAGATGCAATTTAGTTTTTCTTGCCTTTTGACAGGGAAAAAAGAAAGTAATATGCCCATACATCATTGGTGAGACAGTAACAAGTGTTTTAACAACTGGCTGGTTTCACTACAATTTTGCTGCATGTTGTTATGTGTATTATTGTGTGTATTATTATGTTATGTGTGTCTCACACAGGACTAGGTTGGCTCAGAGAAGAGGCCAAACTCATTTTACCGACTCACCCCTAATCTTTTAGCATTTTGAAAGCGGTTTCATCAGTCAAGTGTTCATTTCTTTTAACATAGTCATGACCTCAGACGCCCCTGAGGCCCAAGAGACACGATCCACGAAAAATTCCGTCAACCGCAAAGACTTCAAAAGAGAAAGTGAACCTGGGCATTTATGAGGACGCTGGATAACTCCAGAAAGTGCCATCTCATATTAGGCTTGTAAGGTCTTCCCTTTGGCAGCCAAGCAACAGATGCCTTCTCCCAGATGTATTCATCAAATGGATCAGGATCACGAGTCCACTGCTAAATGCAGACTTGGCATGGGCGAGCCTTCCAATCGGCCGCGCCGCGTAATTCAACCAAGCAATTAACGTCGGTCCGGTCAAAGTCAAAAAGGCACACGGAAATTAAAAGTAGTGCAGCCGTCCACAAAAAAATGAGCCCAGTCATGTTTCCTGCTGCCGCCAACGACATCACTGAATCCTGGCCGGCCCACTTTAGTATATAGTGTCCCATCCTTCACCGCCTCTTCCCTTTAGTTAATTTCCATTCCTATCAGAAACACAGCCTTTTAGTGAAATAGAGTCATCCATTAATGGCTCCTAAAGCTCTGACTATTAGAGGAAATAGCTTTTAATTTAGCCAATTAACAAGCCAGAAAATTCATCAGCAGAGCCAGGGATTCCTAGAATTAGACGGCAAGCACGGGAATGGGGACAAATGAGGGGAGGACAGGGACCATCAGCTATCCTATGATCCACTTGGGATGCTGTACAGGGACGTAATTATCAGGAACACACAAACTTAAGACCAGATCATTCAGTTCAAATCGCTCAAAAACTCTGATCCAATCACGAGAGAGGACGGATCTGAGCTCATGATGAATGCCGGCTGAAGTGATTAACCGGTGGGCAGAGGACGTGCAGAGGACAGTTACTGAAGTGTACTGTCCTTGGATGCTGATGGGCACAGGCATTGGGCAGATGAGGGATATTATGAATTCATTCATGTCCGCCCACGAGCAGAGAGGACTGTGAGATCAGTGTACTGGCTAATGAAGGAGCAGCCTGGTGCATTTAAAACGAAAATGCCTCCTGACAGCGGTAGTCAGAGTTCTTACCAAAGCAAACTGGGCAAGAAAGTCAGTCGCAGCCCAAACTCAACATCGCACATCCCCTGTTATGACTTCAAAGTTTTTTGCTAAATATGCATGAATGTGACTAAGTTGAGCAACATTTTAATAAAAGAACAGGTCTCCTCAATATATTGTACACGCATAAATACAAAGTTGATTTCTGCTTTTCACACCGGTGGGATTTGTCGCTGGGCGTCGGACAGCTGATGGGAGGAATGATGTGACAAACAGATGAAGCCACTCCACTTTAAAGATTTGTCTTTAACTCTTACAATTCGATTTTCCTCAAACATGTGAACACGTGTGTCAGTGGGGACAGATCATTTGACTTCTCTTTTAGGAACAAATTCATGCGGTATGATGACTTTTCTCGGATCCATACTTGACACCATTGAGCAGTATCTTGCATATCTTGACTCCAAAAAGGAGGGAACCTGCAGTAGAAATGAACATTTTTCCCGAACCAGAAAGATTGAGGATGAATGTATCCAGGACTCTTTAAGATGTACACTGTGTGTATTTTACTGAAGCTAAATCACGTGTATTGTTTGTGCTTTCAGCGAATGCACCGCAGCCCTGTCTGAAGCCCAAACGACACGTCATTAATATCCATAAACGTCAGGGTGTTTAGTCATTAGACATTGTCTCTCTATTCTCAGATGGAAAAACAGACCGGGACGTGGACAAAGCAGCTGTTTCTGTCTTGTGTGGGCCAAGATAAAGCGCCGAGTGAAAAGGTTGCCATCCATCTTCATCCGACTGGCATGTGCTTTAGTTACTTCTGCCCTCAATCGTAGCCTGTGTCTTTTTCTGTTCTCCTTGTGTGTGTGTGTGTGCGTGTGTGTGTGCGTGTGTGCTGTAAGTGGCAGGGAGGTTAATGAAGTGCATCCACCTCGCTTCCTCCCGAAAATGAAAGAGACTTCATTAAGCAGTCCACTGGCTCGCTGTAAGTCAATACAATGTGTGCATGCTGGTGACACCTGAGGACGGCGCCCACAGCTGTCCACGCTGGACAACGACGGAGACGCCCGCGCGTGTCCTCAGCCGCACTGATTCAGTCCTGCCGAACCAGGTGCCGGATATGTTCTGGACAGGTTTGTGTTTCTTTCTGGTTTAAAGTCAGGTTAAAATGCTCTAGTACAGTAAGATGTTAATTTCCCTGACTCCCCTTGTGTGGAATGCATCTCACTGAATTCCAGGGAATCCCAGCATGTGTATGACAAGTAGGGTATATTCATTTCTTCCTCTGTTCTCAGGTCAGTCTGACCATAGCTGATATGACACGTATCAAGAAGCAGAAGAAAGAACGATTTCGCAGTGGCATTATCAGCATCACATACTCATGTCCTTTATCCCCTTTTCTCTCTGTCATCCCTCTCTCGCTCTCTCTCTCTCTCTCTGTCTCTCTCTCCCTCCATCCTTTCATCTCAACCTCCCACGCATTTCAGGTCACTGGGGACGCAATCGTCTTAAGTGTTCTGTCTGACAGTGAGAGCTGATGAGAAACCTTCCTGCGAGCGTTGGCTGGCTAAGGTAAGCTCCTGATCCACCCTGCGCTGCATACAAATGCAGGGAGCTCGTCTGCCTTCTCGCACCCTCCCTCTTATTTTGGGAGTTTCGAGCTGATTATAAATATCTGCACAAGACAAACAAAACTCACTCTCTCATCTTAAAACCACCAAGCATCCTCTACTAAAAGTACAAAGGAAGAACTAATTAACGAATAACTTACTAACTCAGCTAATAACCTCCTTCAGGGGTTGATGCATGTTCTCACGAAATGGGGTTCTTGGTACAAACTCCACCAAAAAGTCACTGGATCTCAACCAATAGCAGGTCTGATGTTTCAGGTGAATGTCTGTGTCCACGTCCCTCTGCGGCACATCCCTCACTCTGATCTCTCTCCGGCCCCATCCGAAGAGCAGGTCATTACATATGAGAGCACGTATCGACCATAAAGGCAAGACGTTGCTGACTCAGCATACCATTCCCATAATCCTCTCAGCTATTTCATGTGAAGTAAAGGGCAATGGAGGTTGCTTCAATCACGAGAATGAGAAAAGTCAATCTGTGGAGGTAAAAAGGAACAATCCTGTGGCATCTGGCTTTTAGTTTGACTTTCAGATGAGTGATTTGTTTGATTTTACATAAGCAGTCCTCTTTCACTCGTCCAAAACCAGCTGTCGGAATTCCAAACTTCCTTCAATCTGCTGCGAGCGTAGGTTCATAGGCCCACAGACAAGTCCCTGCACAGCCCAGAACCACAACACTGAAGAAACCTGCGAGCATTACACATAAATAATAGCTGACGCTGACAACTATGGTTGACAGAGGATGTGACACGAGCAAAACTAATGACACGTTTGACAGCTTGACGATTCCTGACGACTGTAACTAGATGAACTTATAGCTACTTGACGCTGGCATCTGTGAATCAATCTGGGAGGTGGTTCCTCTCAGCCTGACGTGTGCCATTAAACAAATGTTAAGTACCAGAGACAAAGTGGAGACAGCAGTAATGAATGCGTGTTCACACATCCATCTGTGTACCTTCTTTACTGAGTGACTTCAACATCGGTTTGATCTCCAGAGATGCTGTAACGCTAATCACACTGATGTTGAGTTTCCGTATTTGTTCTGCAAAGCAATATTGCAAATACAGTTCCAGTTTTACAGTAGCACATTTATAGTTAGCAGGATCAGTGCAGCTACAAGGACTGTGGACAAGAGGCTGAATGAACACGGACACATACGGTTCCATCACTTGTCGACTGGGTCAAAGGGTCAAAGTAATCCACCATGAGAGCGTGGACCAATGGGTAGGCAGCAAGAAGGCCATTCACATCCAACACTACCATGGAAATAAGTTTAGACATTTTGCAAATGGACATGAGGTCCTCTCTCTCATTGTGTCAAATAAACTGTACAACCCTGTACAGAGGGTTTGATCATTCAGACAGAGCAGGAGGACATCGTGGAGATGAATTGAAATGAAAATTAGATAATGGAGCACAGGCTTGTGGAATATGCTTTCTGTTTTACCCAGGTTGAGTGTGTTACATTTAAGGACACCTGGGTTACTTCATTTACTTCAGTCAATTCTGGTGCCAACATTTTGACATTCAGGTTCTGCAAAGTCTTCTGGACATACAATATTTAATAGCAAAATTGGCCCAAAAGTGCTCAATCCTCTCCTTTCATTATACAGTTATTGCACTGAAGTCAAGTGAACGGTCATACACTAGCTCACCCAACAGTGATGTTTTGGAAGATAAAAACTCAGTGGGTTCTTACATAGTGCTGAAAAAAGCTACGTGGAATAGAAAAGCTACAATTTAACCTCAATGAAATTTGACCAAACTGAAAAGGAAACGTTTTCAAGTTTAAAGGTTTTAAGGTGTTGCATTGTTATTTGAAACAACCCCAATTTCTCTTCAATGATTTTTTTTACTCTGCCTGAACAAAATGTCGCCACTGTCTGAAATCATTATCGCTCTTCAGCTGAGCTTCAAAAAAAAAAAAAAAAAAAAGACATAGCTCATCTGGGTTTAAGGAGTCCACACCAGACCGCTCTATTAGCACACATGGCCAGCCTTTTGTATAATGGACCAGGAGAAGGGTGTATAATCAGTCTAATTGGCTCTGGGTGGATTTAATAAGCTCACAGAATAGTCATGTCACGAACCACTAATTAAATGCTGTAATCAACATGCTGCCTCATATACTAAGCCTCTGATGCTGTGTTCAAAAGCCATGCCTGGGGTTTACAAAGAGGAGGGTGAGTGTGCAAGTACTTGTGTAGTAGCGCTCTGTGTGTGTGTGTGTGTGTGTGTGTGTGTGTGTGTGTGTGTGTGTGTGTGTGTGTGTGTGTGTGTGAGTGTGTGTGTGTGTCATAGGCTACCTTAGGGGACACATTTCAGTCAAAAGACCAGCTAACTGGGGACAGCTTGTCCAACTGGGGACAAAAGCCATGTCCCCATTTGGGGAAAAAAGCTGTTTTGGGGGTCAGTGGTTGAAGTTAGGGTTAGGTCAAGGTTAGGGTCATGCAAGTAGTGGTTAGGGTTAGAGTTAGGGTTAGAGTTCTCATTAGACTCTCCTTAGACACAGATGCTCCTGAAACCTCACGTTATTCTCCAGGAAATGAATGCAAGTCTATGTAATGTTCCCAAATGTGTCCTATGATGACAGGTGTGTGTGTGTGTGTGTGTGTGTGTGTGTGTGTGTGTGTGTGTGTGTGTGTGTGTGTGTGTGTGTGTGTGCGTGTCCCTTGGCACGAGCATCAAGCAGGTGTGCAGACAAGCATTATGTGATCTGGTTGTACAGATCCTCTGACACTGTAGCTGCGTGCTGCTGGAGTAACGGCTCTGGCACTGATGAGCATCTGGTCATCTGTTGCAGTCACTCCAGCACAACTGGTGATTATGTTGATTGCCTGTAAATCTTTCCATCATGTATTGTGATTCGTAGATTAAACGCTCATTTCAAAACATGGCAGAGCCCAAGGTGACTTCTTAAAACTGCTTTAAAACTATTCTGCCCAACAGCTGTCCACATCAAAACCATTCTAACTGAAAAAAGAAAAAAGAACCTGTGAATGTTTCAGAATGTTGTGAATGCCTGATGAATGTAATCAAATGTTAAAATTGTTGACTCGTTTTCTCCTGGTTGACTAATGAATTAATCAACAAATCAAGATATTTACGGTAATTTGGTTGTCGGCCCTCGAGCAACAGAAAAACGCCTCTTCTCCAGTCAAATCCTTGTCACTTTCTCATGCAAATGCAGAAATTCTTATCAGCTCCCCTCACAGAGGCAATATTAAATAAACCCAGCATGAGGCGTTAACCCACAATCGTAAAAAAACAAAAAAGACAATTCTGTCTGCCTCTCCGGTCTCTAGCGGCCTACCTTCAACAACTCCTCCTGATTAAAAAAACAGCAACACTGGAGCTCCAGAATGAATCCAGAGCTGGCCTCAGGCCGCAGCGCTTCCACCACAGCCTTATTTAACATCCATTAGCTTCCCAACATTTACGCCCATCAGCAGCAGCCCAGGAGTAGATGAAATTCACTTGTCTCCACTGGCTACGCCTCCAGCTGTTTGAAAAGCATGAGAGAGGGAGTCTTGAAGAGAGCCGGGTCCTTGTGAGAGTTCATGTATCCCGAGCAAACCACCTGGGCCATTTCCCCAATTACCCTAATCCTCAAAATGTGACATGATGTAGCCCCCAGTGTTACAGCCCTCACTGATATATACAGCCTCTCAACCTAAAGCCACAGCTGGAGCCCTCATAACGGCACACTGGTAAACTTACATGACAGACTACATTTCCCATGATCCCCTACTTAAATTCAATCAGTGGAGCAACTCAGTTTAGTGCAGCATGGGAATGAGGGCTTGGCTGCAAGGTCTGCTCCATGCAGATAATTCAGTTAATAACGACAGGAGGTAGAGGAGGGAAAGGGTGTGCGTCTGTCTGTGTGCACTCGTTGGATGTGGATGTGCATTACTATGAAGAGCTCCGGACACGCAGACACACACAAGCCAGCGAGCCCCGTTGCCCCAGTATTTTTGGGCTTCCTTCCAGCAAACAACAATGGCCACCTATGTTCCCACAGGGAGAGCGAGGGATGCCGCTAGGGCCCGGCTCTCCACACACACACACACACACACAGCATCGCAATATGGCATGACATGACATGGGCTCATGGGGAGTTGTGCGGTGTGTCTACATGTTGCACCACATTTCCAGCGAGCAAACTCTCCCAATATGACGCAACACGGCAGAAAAAGAAACAGTGAATGAGAAAAACAGAGGAAGGGCTCACACACACACACACACACACAGACCAACACCTCCCTCCACACACCGTCTTTCACGAGGTGAGATCTTTTTTTATGGGCAAGCCACAATGAAGAGCATGCACAACAGTGCCATTGTGACCACGGTGGTGAGTTGTGGTGAGCGGGATGCTCAGGTTCTCTGTTACAGTCAGGGCTTTGACTCAAGAGCGGACACAAAGCGAAGCGAAAGGGGAGCCGCCAGACTTTGAGAAAGCGGAGAAGTGGAATTCGGGGCAGCATGGCTCTGCTGCAGCCATCTGGTTAAGCGATTTTGTGAGTTGAGGAGTTCAGTTGCAGAAAATGTGTCCACAGGGGGGACAATGGAGGAATTACAATTCATCCATCTACAAATACAGAAAGAGATGGGCTGCAGAGAAGAGCAGGCGATACGTGAAGGGAAACACTGAAAACATGATGAACAATATAGAGCCATTATGTGGTTCTTGGGAAGTTCCTTCTTCAAGCCCTCCAGGGAGGTTAGTGGCCATGACCTGTCACAGATCAGCGGGGGAGTGACGTCTCGCTCAAGGACACTTCGGCATGGTGTACGCTTAATGACAGGAAGATTTAAACTTTGGACATCCTCTTCCCAAGATGTCAGGCAACTGCACTTATCAAATCACAACCAAACATAGTTCATTTTGTCATCTATTTTCATTTAGTCTTGGTTTCGTGACAAATGTGCCCGTATTTTATCATACAACAATACAATCTTGTCCCCCATGTCAAAGTATTTTGTGCAGCTAATAAAACAGAAATGTGTTGTGACTCTTATCATGCAATGTTAATAGCACTCTCCACTGTGTGGCAATAAAGCAGAAGTTCCTTAACTGTCAGGTGCCCATTTGAAATGGAAATACTGAGCAAAATACTGCACGAGAACAACTCCCTGGAGAGGAGACGGATGGAGCTGCTGCTACGTCGCATGATCGCAAAATATACGACTGAAGGAGAGGAAGAAGAAGAGGAAGAGGAATACTTCATCTGTCCAAGTACGTTTTTACACACTGCACTTAACCCATCCACCCACCGTCCAAGGAGTGAACGCACATGCTAGGGGCAGCGAGCACAGACCCAGAGCAGTGGACTGTGCCTTGCTCATGGGTACTTTAGCAGTTCATCTAACCTTTGGGTACCGAGATCACTCTAATCTCCAGGCCACAGCTAGTCCCAAATTATCTAATCCTCACAAAGTGTGTTTCCATCCCCCTGTTTGGCAGGTGAAAGGTGTTATGTTCACTTTGGGTTAGGGTGACCAGCGTGAGCAGAAGCCTGAGAGTGTTTTTTATAAAGCTGCCATATTCAAAATTAGATTTGATTGAAGATTTTTCAAATCCATCATGATGTTGCAGAACTTGTGCACGCTTCCTCTACTGTAGACAAAGCATTCATGTAATGATGCCATTCACTGTTACATAATGAAGTATGTTACAAGTCCAGACGGGGGCCCTCACTTTGTTACAACTGACGACAACCACAGAGGAGAAATTCATTGATTGAAGAAAACACAAATGCCGTCTTGGGTGGGAAGCAGCGGCGCAGCGATTCTGAGATGTATAAATTATGTAAGCTGTTACATCATCCTCAAAAGATCGCTCCATAAAGATAGCTGATGGAAATAAATACTGAATCACACTTTCATTTAAAAACATTCCCTCTTCATTACTAATGAAAGTTTTTAACCAAAAGCCCAGATTAGTTTTAGTTCTGATTTATGACCTGGTCAAAAAAGAAGGAAAGGCCAGTGGCAGCCTGAAACCCACATCCCTGTCCAAGTGATTAGCTGTGAAGCTGCGGCCATTAGGCAAATGATGAGTATTGGCTGCTCATTATTAGACTATTACAGCGTCATTAAAATGACATTATGAGCCCATTCTGTGTTGGGTGCAGTCAGACGCACACAAACACAGAAGATTCTGCCTACAAGATTCACTTGATCCAAAGAAACAGTATTTACTCACATGAAAACAGACATGAGAGACAGATGGAGGGAGGGAGCGAGGGAGGGAGCGAGGGAGGGAGCGAGGGAGGGAGGAGGAATGTAGGCGCAGGTTGACACAGGATCAGCCTCAGACATGTACGAACTTGTCTCGGCTCTTTTCTATAGGTCTCTGCCTCTCGGAGCCGCACCATTCCTACCTGACATCTCTGCTCTTTGCCTGGGTGTGCCTTTCATTCCCTATTCTCCGCCGACACACACACACACACACTTGGAGAGCTTTGAAGTCCGCGCAGCACATCGTTTTCTCATTTAGCTCTGAACCGAGGAAGAGGCTCTGGGAAAATGCCAGAGATGTCCCATGTCGGAAGTCACCCACGCTGGGAGCGTGTGTGGTTCTGTGTGTGGTTGTGCGTGCGTGTGTGTGTGTGTCTCAGGAGGGCCAGTCATTACGGGTGAGTGGGCAGGATGGGACTAGAGCTGTCACATGGAGGGGCTCAAGTTGCGCACACAATCTCACAGAGTCGCGCACACATACCATAGGGTAGGTGGGCGTCCCGCTGCCTGTCGCTGTGTGGGATCCCCATACCGCACCGGTGCAGAGGCATGCGGCGTTTTACACACATGCATGCACACAAACACACAGGCACTCATGTCACTGCTGTGGTTGCATGTGGGGATTAACGCGAGAACACGCAAACAGTTTTCAAGAGCTTTGCGTGTCTGAATCCAGCGGCACCTGACAGCCGCCTTTCACAGTGACCATGATTCCATGCATTAGAAAGTGCTGGTTAGCGAGGAAAGGGGACGTGGTGGGCTATAATTTCGCAGGCAGCGCTAAGCGCAGTCATTTTGTTTGGGCCGTGTTCATCGACTTCCGAAACTGCTCTTAGCATTCCGCAGAGGAGAGGGACACGAGGAGGTAAACCAGGACACGGAAGGTTGACGAGTATGAGAGAGAAATACAGGATCCCAACAGACACAATTTTTTTTTAGAAAAGTTTCTTCAGTAAAACTGCTCACTTGTAGCAAGTTTAAGCAGTGAAAAACATGGTTGGATAGTCGATATAAAACCACCACAGAGAGGTGAAAAACATCCTCAAAGACACAAACATTGACTACAAAAAGACAGCATGCTGTTTTCTCAAGCTTGTGATTTCAAATGAATAGAAATATTTTTCTGGAATAGAGATGTAGCACGAGGGATGAAACACTCTGCCACCTGAGGAACTAACAGTAACAGATTTATTATGAGTTTTGCAGGATTAAAGATTAAAAACTAAAGTTTGTACACTTTGGTACTCATTATAGGGAAATACAGGCAATGTTCTGAAACACTGCACATCCTGTAGAAGTGACATTTATTAGATAGTTTAGGGATGAAAATAACTTTGAGTGCAGTAGAGTTGTGTTGAGTCTGTTTTCTTTTCCAGAGTAATTTCCTTGAAAGACTTCTAAAATCTTACATATTTCACTTCTTCACTCAACTTGTATATTCCTTTCCAGCGTCTTCCCAAGAAAATGACCCTTAGAACTCTGTTCCTTTCCAGGAAATTATAGGGACACTGTTGGACCCGTAAAATAAACTGTTACTGAGCATGTTTAAGCCGTTTCAGCGATTCTGAAAGGATGGAAAAGAAGAAAGAGTGGGCAGAGATGTGGACCTGCTCTGCACCAGCTCGCTGTGCTGGAGAAGGAAGAGCTGGAATTCCTCCCTCAGATGGCACGTCCTTAATCTCATTATCTGGGAGGATATGAAATCTGCATTCCAGCTTCCCTTACACACACACACATCAAACAGCTCAGCGTGCCCTTTCCTCGTCTGCAGGGACCCGTAAGACCGTCCACCTTCGAGGCGGTGCCACGGCAGAGCAGCAACATTCCTACATGCCCGCACAGCAAATCAGACAGCACAGCGGCACGAAGAGGGAAAAAAGTTAATTGAATGCTGGAAAACATGCGTGGGACGGTCGAAGAGGCCCATTTAAGACCTTCCTCCTCCAAACACACGGTATGGGGGGAAGAGGTGGGTGCTGTGCTGAGTGACAAGAGGACCTCCCACTTTAAACAGGCCCCGTGATGAGGCGTGACCGCTCCTGACAGGTGTTTTGTCTCACTCAGAGCGGCACGATGCGGCCATTGTGGTGGGCACTTCTCCTGAAAGGCCTGAGGAAATCCCACACCAAACAGGGCGAAGAGCTTCGGCGCGCCGCGGCAAACATGGTAGCTTCTGCCTTTCCAAACCCCATCTTACGTAAAGCCGACATCAATCAGTAAGCCAGTGTGACACTGAAGGGGTACGGACAGCAGCACGGACAGCAGTGCTCCGAATGGAGCACATCAAAGCCCATTGGTTCAGCTGCTCGTCGGGTCAGTGCAGTTTTTCGTACTTCTTAGGGTTTCAGGTGTGGTTCTACTTAAACGCTGGTTCAATTCACAAGCCCTGTCTGGAATTTAATCAGCAGAAATCTTCTCTGAGCCCACAAAGAGAAGGCATTAAAATCCTATTACGATGCACAAAGCCTCCACTGTTTCTCGGTAATGCTACAGAGCGCCGTAAGGCACACAAATGCTAATGCTAACCAGCACCGGTGCTGTCCCCGCGGTTACGGACCCACAAACATTTTGGATTCCATTAACACCGGCCCATAATTTTCAGTCGATGACCACAGGGCTTTTCAAAAATGTTCTCCAAAGTGGGTAAAATGTTGAACGTGTGTCGATATTTTTGGACATGGTTGTAATTTCTGTTACTTCTGGCTTTCTGGCTGTCTATCACAGCTCTGTACTTGGTCAAAGGTGTATATTTATGTATTTTGCAGGAGCCTCAAATGTATCTTAGCCCATCAGACAGTTTTCTAAAGCCACTCTGGTGGAGCTAAAGGGGCTGAAGGGAGACGGGGTTTTGGCTGGGACTGCTTCAACAGGAAGGGAAGGGCCCTGAGTGGGGAACACATGAAAGGACAACTCCGTCATCTGGGAGCTTTAATGACAGGCTGAGCGGCCTTGTTTTGACTGAGGAGCTCTTTTAATATGCATGACAAAAGACATCCTTCTGGAACCTTCCCTGGCAACAGCGCGAGATCCCCTGACAAACTGCTGTTGTTCCTGCTGCTGCTCTCCACCGTGTCGTCAGCGGTGGTCGAGGGTCCCATTAAGCTCAGAGGCATCTGCCTGAGCAAAACCCCTCTGCATTTGATGGCCCAAGATCAGTGTTCTTCATGTAAAATGAGTTCAAAACGAAAGGCCAGATGGTTCAGCTGCTGGGCCCGCTGAAATGAGGCACTGGGCTTTTACTCACCGTTATCTCCCCTACTTAAACTGTATAGAGCTCTTCACTCCTCTTTCAATGTCCTTGTCTGTTCTCTTAAACACAGAGGCCCGACTGGACACGTTGCTCTCACTGTCTGGCGGAGCGCTGTTCCAAAACGTACCGAGCACGCACAAAATAGTCAGAACAGGACAGGACAGTGCACTCTCATTTGGCAGTGCCATAAATGATTCAGCAAATTCCCCATTTTTCACCTGAAATAACACGAATCGACTCATTTTCCATTCAGAACCGTGTCAAATTCCCAGGAACTGACGAGTGCATGGCAAAAAGCAGTGAGCTAAGTAGGGCAGGGAAATGGGAGGCATCTTCATGGCAGAAGATGGGCAGAAAATGGATGATCTTGTGCCTGATCTTTGACAGGTATACAGCAACTCATGAGGAAGCAACTAAAAAAGGTGCCTGTTTGGTGTAGCATCGGGATGGAAACCAGATATAAATGGTGATAAAATTGATCAGAACTCTTTGAAGTTATGATGGGGCTGTGCGGTGGTGGGGGGTGGGAACAGATGTGGTTTGGTTGGAAGACCATGGCCATTATGAGAGAGACATGAAAGTAAAGGGAGTGGTCTTACCTGTTCGGGCGTTGGCGGGACAAAAGAGGAGACAGCACATGAAAGAGAAAGAAGACATTAGACACTGTTTGCCAAGCTTTAAGCCATACATCAGCACATTTGTAAAGTATACAACCACCGCACTGATAAAGTGCAGTCTAGACAGATGTACATATGGCTTTTATGGTGGTTCGGGGAAAAAAAGCTAATGCCATAATGGATACTTTGTCTGGCAGGGATCTTCCATCTTACTATCACTGTGAAGCACTTTGAGTCAAGACACATAATCGCACAAGTCATCAATCATCTTCATGTTTCAAGGTAAAGATCTATACTTTCATTCAGAATGGGCATCTGCCGTGGTGGATCACAACAAAATGACATCAAGCCCCGACTTAGATGTTGTAACAAAATAAACATTGATTTTCTTCCACGACAGAGCTGGTTTTAGCTTTTGTTGTTTTGTCGTTCAGTCCCCCAAGGCTTTTATGTTATTTATGGCAACATCCTCTCAGGACAGGAGTAAAGGCACTGTGAGATATGATCGAAGGCTCTGGAAAATGCTGGTATGTGGACCTTATGAGATTTTTTTATGCCAAATATTCGGCCCACGGTGAACTGCCGTGCTGTTTATTGTGAAGATTAGCAACCCAGGTTCAAGTGATGTCAGGTTGTAACATGCCTCTGATGGTGTGAAACAAAAGTCATTGATGCTTCAGCAACACACATCTATCCAGTTCTTAACTTAGAACTAGAATTAAAGTCTAATTGTTATAATTAGTCTTAGACTTGACTCAATTATTCGTCACTTCCAGGAGACAACTGTTGTTTGTTGTGATAAATCAGTAACCAGAGGTAAGCCTAGGGCAAATATTGCACAGATAACAATTGCTCATAGTTCACAGCCAGTGAGTTTGTATCCCTGTTGCAGGAAATGTTTTCCTCCATAGCTCACACAAGACAGGAAAAAGATTAACTGCTGCACAGAGAAACTCAGTCCCCATGCATTTATACCCTTTAACAGCCCTCCTTCAGCTCTTTGGTAAGCTCTGATTTTTTTTTTTTTACGGTCAAGTGATCGGTTCACCAAAATGGTCCACTTGGCACTACACAGGAGCCAAAATGCTCCCCTTCATATTTCATCCATATTTCAAAAAGGAACCGGGCAGTGCAGAGGCAAGTTTCCTGACCCAGAATATGAATAAATTTGGGATTAACCTGTTGAGGAGGTAGGAAAGAATTCAACTTTAAAGCAAGATCCATGTTTGGAGAAACCATTGTCTTTTTAATGTTTGATCCAAATCCACTCATCACCTCTGGTTTTACCTTATTTGGTGAGACATTTTCAAAGTACAGTTTTTCACGTATGTAATCTTTTGATCTCAACCTGGAACCTCGGGGTAATGAGGCATGATTAATCAGTGCTGACTAATGGTAATCATGAAGACAAATAAAGCTCTCATCCGTGCTCGAGAATGCAGTTGTAGTGAAAACTGTTGCCTTGGCACAAGAAGAGAGCGTTTCACGTTTCCCCGCTTAGAAGACGATGACTGAGGGAAGGGATGGAAAGAAGGAGAACAAAGATTGTAAGAGAAGCTCTTAGTTTATCACCCAGCTTGGTGCCTTGATGTAGAGATTGCCTGGAGTGGGGAAGGAGCTCTAGACAAAACAAGGGTGCTCTCCTTTCTGTGTTGCCGCTCTTCCCTCCAGCCATAGGTGATATCCATCCCTAGTCATCTAGTCTAGGTCGCAAGAGCACTGGGTGAACTTGGCGGGTCCAGAAGGCCTCTCCCCATACAGGAAGGAGGAAGTGGCAGAGCTGGGCTGTGAGCTAACTGGGACAAGTCCGTGTTAGTCTTGCATAGCGCTGGCGGAAGAAGAAAGGGACAGAGGCCATAATCACACTATTAGGCTGAGTCAATCCTCTCGAGGTTTTCAGAGGTAAGACCATGAATAGCACCAATAAGAGAACCTAGAGGATGAAAGCCTGGCAAAGAAAGAGGCCTGACATTCATTAAAAGAAATAAAAGAGAATTTTCTCATTGAATTTTAACTCTACAAGGGTGGGCTGTTTTAAATGTGCGGATGTAGACACCCATGCCGTCAAATAGTGCCATTAAATGAGTGAGTCGTATGAGTCACCGTGAGGCGGCCTCACGCGAAAAAGATACAGTATCTGCTACGATGCAATAACCCCCGCCCTCGCCTACCTTGCAAGTGATGCAGTTTGACTCAGCGCACACAAGCTGAAATTATATAGCATCACCATTTGAACAGCATACCCATACATCAGAAAGTTAAGTAATGACCCGTACAGCGTGGGGGGAATTGCCAAGAACAGCCCTTTAACTTCGATGGCACCAAGAGTAATCAAGTTCCCGAGCAATCTTCATTACACAGAGAGCACTCAGCCTTATTGAGATTCAGAGAGAGGGAGGTTGCAAGCGTACAAAAAGGATTTATTGATTGCACTTAATGCAATAAGCATGAAGGATCCAACGCAACAATTTCATTAGATTTTTCTTTACAGCCAGGCTGGGGGTGCTTGGCTCAGGATGAGGATCGGGAATGTTGGCAACTTTTGCAGGAAAATCTCTGCGTAAAGATGCTATAGAACAAGCCGGCATCCAGCATGCAGTCCCTTAAATAAGAGTACCCCTTTTGGTCTCAGTGGGATACAAAGGGTTTTCTCTTTTCATGACCCGGAGCTGAGGCTTCGAGATATTCCTCACTTAGACATCAACTTTGAAGCTACAAAAACTTACTTTGGCCTCTCCTTGACACAACTGCTTGGCACAGCGAAACAATTTATGAATTTATATTTTTTTTCACATCTCACAAAATTTAAGTTGAAGTTATTGCAGGTCAAGAGGAACTTTTTATTTTCATTTCAGTTGTGAAGTGAAAGCTTAACCTTATAAGGTGGCAGAGTACACCCTGGAGAGGTCGACAGCCTATCACTGAGCTCAACAATGTCTTTAAAGTAGAAAGAGTCTGAAACAGACTATAAGAGAATGTGAAGAAAATTTCATTTTCCATCGAGAGGAAACAGATGTATTGGTTATGTGGGTGTAAATATTCACAGGATGACAGAGGAGGATCTCCAGCCTGACAGGTTCAAGTGCTCTGCTAAAACATCCAGTGTTAGCTGAAGAAATAAGAAATAGACGCCCATTCTTGGCCAAGTTACTTTTGCCTTCTTATTCTCATTTAAATCTCTCTTTTCTCATTCAAGGCCAGCTGGCCCTCTGCCCTCTGCAAACGGAGAGAAAGGGAGATAAATAAACAGATCTGTAAGAGTGGGGGTGATGAAGAACAAGTCTCTGGACTGCTGACAGGAAGCCATGTGTTCCAGCTGTTTGGTCCTCCTCCCCCAACGTGAAGCTCGAGACAGATGACCCCCGCTGACACTTCTGTCAACTCTTCCTACATCCACCACCCCCCATCCATCCAACCTGCTAGCCCCCTCGCTGACCCTTTACTTATTGGGTCAGGGCAATAAATACTGTGTGCTGCTTTCCAGAGACACGTTGACTTCAATTCACCCCCTGACACCTGTGCAAAGACTGAGGAGGAGCGGGATGCTCCTGTTGAAACAGTGGAAACCGACCTAACATAGAGATAATGTATAGTAAATAAGTTTATAACCCTTTTTTGAAAGGTTTTCTGGAGGCCTTTTGTGGTCGATTTCATGTTCCAGGGTCTTTAGCTTTGAGTCAAGTGGGGCTTGTAATAATTAAGAACATTTCCAAAAAGCCTGTGGCAAGGGAGCATTGCCTTATTATGGTATCATTATTTAAGGGGGGTTAACCACACGAGGGGAAGGAAAAAAAGCAGTGGATGCCAAGTATTTCGACTTTAAAATTCAGGATGTCAAAAAATCCAAACAATTGTTAGGGTTTTTATCCAGCTGCCCTGTAATTAAATTAGGCTGACAACAAGAGCTCCCTGGGGGCTTTGCCAGGAGTTCTCAGTGCAGACTGAGCAACAAAGGCATCGCCCTGAAAATTCTTTCTTTGGGTTCAGAAAAATCTGCACCTTCATCCACAACAGAAGCAAGCTTCAGTTTTTCTTTAAGTCCCTTTTTAGTCTTTAGTTTTTAGTCTTTCACTCCGGCTTCATTTAACTTTAATTAGCTTGTAGTAGTTTGCTGAAGTCTGGGTATGAACACAAGAAAGAGTCCAGCTAAACAAGCTGGTCTAACAAGGAATCCTGTCAAATTGTGGTGTTATGGGTTATGCCGGTATATGCCAATAATAATATTACTGATCTTGTGATGTTAGCGACTAAATGGGAATGGGAAATGTGAGGACCTCACTGAGGTAGGGGCAGAGAATAACCACAAGTGTTGAACTTGTTTGCAACCCGTATGTTGAACAGGAGTAGTGTTCAACAATATTCCGGCTTGTAAAATGGTTCATTTGTTTGTTGAAAAGGTCTGAAAATCAGAAAGCATGGTGAACGGGAAGGTGTCATCCACACCTTGCATTAAGACGACCAGAGACAGAGGGTGAGGTTGAAGTGGTCGCTGCCTGAGGCCACATGCTGACGAGGCACAGGCTGAACCTCCTCATCTGTGCCAGGATTCAGCCTCATTCGCAGCAGTTGATTTGTGAATTCCTCTGACAAAGCACAGGCCACAGTGAGGAAGCAAAAGCTGACTGGTCCTTTGTCAGCAACTCTCAACAACTCTGCCTTGGCCATTTTACGACTCTCAAAATCTTTTGCATCTGGCATTTCCACATTGAACACAAACGCTACACTAACGAAATATGTCTCATTACATGCTTGAGTTTCATGGTCACGTAACATTCACTGCCATCATTAGGGGTCATCTGCAGAGGCTCTGCACTTACTGTAGCTGTTTGTATATTCATCAGCCCTGACTGCCACAAACATATTGACCCGTACTTGACACACTGGAGACATATGTGCCGAGTGAAATGAAGGGATGGAGGGTGGGTTGGCATTAGTGAGATGGATGCACTCAACTCATTTGGACTCTGAGCGCACACACCCTCGGTAAGTGGGTTCTCCTCTCTCCCCAGTTGTTGCCGTAACTTTTGTTAGTTATGAATGAATGCAGTCGGCTCTGGCTCACGGCGCAGTCGGCCAGGCTTCTCGCGTAACAGGTGTTAAGGCTTTTGATGTTTTGGGGTCAGCGCTCTGATACGTTATCGTTCATGAATCGCAGCCGTGTTTGTGCTGCAGACGGGAGGTAGCGCTGCCATGATGATCTAAAAGGCATGACGCCTTTCAGAGGCACTGGAGTAAAACATGGCAGTCTTTGGAGACAAAATATTTGACTACTTATTAATAACATGGAAAAGATAACTTTGCAAAAACAGTGTCTGTGGCATGAACTTCAAAAAGAAGAGATAGATTGTGGTTGCTGTTCTGAGAGATTGTTCCTGATTGGGCTGATAACCGGATTATGACAAAATCAAGAAAGTGCTTAGCTGAAAGTTCTCCTGCAAACAGGGAACTGAACCCAGACCTGGAGCTCCATATTACAATGGAGGAATTAAAAGTAATGTGGGACGGATGCATGTTAAATATAAATAAAGACAGATGCTAAGACACATCACAGAAAAAGGATACCCGGCCCTTCCCCTCCTTTAACAGTGCATGCCATTCAACCACAGACAATGAACCAAAGCACGGCTTAGCCTACATCACAGACAAGACGAGCCCACGGAAACAGCGCCGTTTGTCTCATTTAGCCAAACAGGATTCAGTCCAATTTGGCTGTTTACTTTTCGAAAGCAGCTCAGCTTCCTTGATACATTAATTAACTAAGACTCGAGTGCTTGACACAAACGCTCAGCTAAAAACACGAGCAGTGCATTAAGCCCAAACGGCTGCACTGATTAATGACGAGTTGTTTGGCTGCAACATTTCCCTAATTCTGTTCAAATGAAGGACTTGCATGAAGCAGCAGCTTCTGCGGCACAATGTGTTCATCAGTGTGAAACAAGCGGCTACAGCGCTGCACCTCCTGTCTCAACATACTGTACATGCGTTACACAGGCATGCACTGACAGCGGCTGCTTCTCCTCTCTGTCTGACGCTAATAACAGGGTGTAAAACAAATTGAGAGGGGGAAATCCTGCAGCATGTGGTCTGCCGCCACCATGCATTTCATGTAGAGCATCTAATTCATCCATTCCGCTGTGTGCACCGTGACAGCTTTATGCACACTAAAAGACTGGAAACGGCAAGATCTCACAGGTGACGCTCCGGCAGAACTCACCTTTTCATTTCACGGTCATTTCCCTGGGTAAGTGTGACAGCTATGATTCAGCATGTTTCAGCTGTACACGGGGAAACCTGAAAAGTTCCCTGCAGCTCAGAGCGCGTCTCTGGAGAAATGAAGCAGCCTGCTGCTCTGACTGCACTTGGCGATGCATGACAGTCACAAAAATACAGGGCTTCACTTCACTGACACACCAAACACATGACATATGAGGAAAAAGACCATCAAGACTGGTCTGTGTTGGCATTTCTTTACCTTTTATTAGTATATTTTATATTATATTATTATATATATTCGAGTCTGTATTATGTCAGCTGAATTATACACATCAACTCTGTGGTGTTTCCTGTCTGTACAGTGTCAGCTGTCAAATGACAAAAATGTTTAAAAGACCTTTTCATTTGAAAGTGTTCATTTAATCATCAAATGTCATGTGAAAGTTCTCATTGTACATTACATATTTACGATTTTATGATTTTTACACAGCGGTGTGATCACAATACAAATTGCTTCACATTTGTGAGTAAACTGACAGGAACTGAGTTTTTCTTCCTTCTCTCTTTTTGGGCCTGGTTCTGCGGCTGTTGCTCGACTCTCACACTAACTGCTTATGTGTGTGTGTGTGTGTGTGTGTGTCCTGTGTTTCCCATACCCTGGCAGCCTTGGAGACTACCTGACCTGAGGCCCCTAGCCTCCCCTCCCCCTCTGCCACTTCAAGGTTCCCACCTTTGACCTCTGGCAGTGAGAACTTGCACGACTCTGTGATCTTGAGTCTCTCTCTACCTCCTTCTCTTTCACACATACTTTCTCTGTGTGTGTGTGTGTGCGTGTGGGGTGGGACAAGCTTTCCCAAACGCTCAGATAAATAGGGTCTGATTGCTGCGACAGATTTGTATCTGGCCTGCTGGTAATGGTTTGTTGAGAGCAGACAAACCCTGGGAAAACATCTTAAAACCACGACTGTTTGGGTTTTTTCTCTTCGTTTAATCTATCTTTATAAAAAATTCATTTGGTCAACACCCACGGTCACTGGAGTGCCCGTAGCATCATTTTGAACCAGAAGTCACATGACCAACCCAAATTGGGTCAAGTTGGGATGGTAGACTATTATACCTCCATCATGGATTCCCACACAGTGAGAGAGACACACACCACTATGCATTATTCAGAACACACCTCCCTGGCCTGTGCACGCAGCACAGAGAGCGTCTCATCAGAGCAGGAACCTCAATGAGATAAGAGGGTTCCTCACACAAAGACCATCCCAGTCAGAGGTGGCATTGAAATTGGGGTCAAATTGGGGAATGGGGGGGGGTGTCTAATAGTATTGTTCTCCCCCTCTTAGATGGCTGACCAAAAATCTCAATCTTTACTTTCCATGGATCTGACAGATCTTCTTCCTCACTGAGATCTGGAAAACTTTGTTTCCATGAAGCCGATTTCTGATTTAGCTAACAACCATTACACATCCTTAATTAAACCAATTCCAGATATTTCAAGTTGTATGCATTTGTGGGAATTTAACCATTTGCCACAGCAAGAGAAGTGTCAGGGTCAGCTCTCTGTCATTGTGAGTGTATGTCTATTTATAAAAGCAGGCCTAAAGCATTTCATTTGTTGATGTTGGCCAGTCCTTCCTCTCTATCACTACTGTGTTGTCTGAAAAAGCAGCCAGCACAGGCATTTTGTCAGTAACTACTTTTTAAATTCTCCCACAGGGGCAGTCTTAATTTAAAGTTATCAAAAATGGATCAACAACTCTGTTCCACTTTAACTCATGAGAGGACGTCTGCCATCACAATGCAACGCTGCGAGGAACAAGTCTGCAGCAGTTTCTGCCGCGGCGCTTTTAGCCTGCAGGAAGAACCTCAGACTGCAAAAACCCGCTGAGTTTACACAGAAACAACAAAAGACCAAACAGAGGAAACGTGAGCGAACTTGCAATGGGAGCAGAAGCCTCACTGTCAACCTGCTGAAATATCTCACTGATGAATCAGACTGATTTCAAGTGTGTCAGTGTGTGATGTGGAAATTTGTGTGTGTGTCTGCTCAGCAGTTCCAGGAATGCTCCCCTAAATGAGTTCCTGCTAACATGCCACAAATCAACACAAAAACCCCCTTAATTCCAGATGCATTCATTGTCATTGCAAAGTGGCATCTCTGTTGCTCATGGAGGCAGCGCTTCTGCATTTGGCATGGCAGCAAATGACACTGACCTTCGCCTACAGTAATGAATCACAGCAAGGCTGAGGGGTCTTATTCAAAGTGTGGAGAAAAAAGGCTGCCCGCAGGGCTCTCAGCGGGAAACAGAGTGCAGGCGGGAGGAGTGGCATGAGAAAGGATCCCATTGTTGCAGAGGAACTCAGAGTGCAGAGGCACCCTGACACAGGTATTCTGCTAAATAAGGCCGGCATTGTGCAGGGAAAGCACGCACACTGGCACAAAAGATGATGGGGGGAGGGGCATGTGGGGCTTCGGACACCTGTTTGGATTCTGACTGACACCTTGGCCGGACAAAGCGTGGAATGGTTGGTACATATGAAGGCAATGCTTCAAGCAGGTGTGAAAGTGTGCCAGGCTTGAACTTCTGTCTCCTGGTTCTTCAGTCACTCCTCAGGAGGGTACGGCGGCAGGATTTTGTTACGTGTTGCCCAGCTCCACTAACAGTACAGGATCTGTTGTGTGTATACCTCAGTGCTGTGCGTGAGCGAGCTGCACATTGCTTCAAACACTATAATATGCGTCATGCTTGAGCATTTCTTGGAAAGACATAGTTGAGAGGAGATGACAAGACTGAGCAAAGAGATGGCTCTGGGTAAATTTTCCCATTCCCCCCGGGGGTCTTGAGCCACACACAGACTACTTCCTGCATCTCCACTTCTCACAGAAATTCAACAACATTAACATTTCCACTGCATTTTTTACGACAGCCACGGGCACAAAGGAAGTTCTGAGAAGGCTCATTGAGAGCAAAGGACTCCCAAAGTAAAGGTCTGAAGCTGCTCCCTCCCTCCACGGCATTTTCATTAAAGCATTCCATTCCCCTCGTTGTCCCTGCTGTACCAGGCAAATGGAGAAACAGTGGCATTGATTCATTTATTGTGGGCCCAGCGGTGCTTTTCTCCGGCCCCTCAGCAAGCGCCGGCTGTGATCTAATTACGAGAGGAGAGATGAAGTCGTCTCCCCAAGCGCAGCTGATGGCACCATTCCTCTTCTGAATAGAAAAGGAGGCTGGCATCGAGGCGGCTCCTCGTGGCCGTGGAGCTGAAACTGCCACAGGAGCGCATTAGTTACAGAGAAGCCTGGGGAACCATCGATTGAGCAGCCTAAACGATGAGGCTGCATTGATCTCCGTCAGCGCTGGAGAAAAGCCTCCACTGGACTGCTCTCGCCTCTTCTCCAGAAATGAAAGTCACCCTCACATAGTTAGAGGAAAACAAAAGAAGCCTTATTGAAAGACCTCCCATCAGCTCCTGTCCATCGATTGAACTCTTCCCAGGAAAACCAACATTATTGAATTTTCACAAGATTGCCTATTGACGTCTTCCAGAACTGGACTGGAGAGGGATAGCCCCTGGCTAGACAAAGTGCCAAAGGTCAAACATGCCTCACATGTCAATGAGACAGTAACAAGGCTTACTATACACACACCCTGTCCAAGTCCGTGTCACACAAAACACTTCGCAGCCACCGTGGCTGCATTCCTCCGGCTTGTCCCTCAACAAACAAGTAGGCTCACCTGAGGAAAACAGCTTGACCCGCTCAGGCCAAAGTCTGCGCAGGCAAAGAGTTTTGTCTTGGCCTGTTTTACAACTGGGACAGGACCACACACACTGTGGCCACGACCAGCGCTGGGTATTGTTCACATGGTTGCTAAGGTGCTTTGAAACAGTGGTGCGACGGACAGAAGATGGCCACAGTTGTTTAAAGCTAATGAATAGCCCCTGTTCCGCCTGCCATCACTGCAGATAATGGCTGAGCACCGGCTGGATGTCCACAGGGGACACAGGGTCGTTTGTAGGTAAAGGCAGAGTTTAGAGCGGCTGGAGAGAACTCGCGCACCTGATACGCTGTCAACATGAGTTATTGTGCCGCTTCCCGCTCACTGTTCTGAGACTGTGGACCTTCAGGTACAATTACGGTTGGCAGCGATAATTAGACCGGCCTCTCACAGACGTCACGCGCGAGAATCCAGACAGAATCCTTCTCATTAGGTATTCAAATGAAGAGGATTATATTCAAAAGTGTTTGAATCAAGTCAGGCATGTAAAATGCCTCTAATCCTTTTGTCAGACACAACGCAGCACTTTTGTCTTAATAATCAAACTCATGATGAGTCTGTCAGCTTGGGTTATGATTCCACAGTGTGAAGAGACACTTCTGTGGAGATCATTTTAACAAACGAAACGGCTGGATGAATCTGTCAGGAATTAGTTTTGTGGCCCGCATAAATTTGAATAAAACACAGATGAAGATGCTGTGCTTAAGTGATGATTCAAGTGGTTTCCCATAGCTGCTGTCCATGCCTGTGTGAATGTATCTTGGAGGGACATTGTCTTGTCTGCTGCCTTCCTCTGGCAGTACTATCTTGGGCGCTGCGATCACACACACACACACACACACACACACACACACACACACACACGGAAAGACAAAGTGGCCACTTGTCAATTCACTTTCAGGAATCTTAAACTTGTGAGTGAGAGAATCAGTTCCCTTACACTCTGACCATGTTTGGGCCTTCAAATGAAAACGCGAGCGATGGGATGAGCATGCGGAGCAGACGTCAGACCTCATTTACAGTCTGAAACAACACCTCCCAGATGCCCGAATTACTGCTCATTTCTGGTGTCATTAGCATCGTGTCTGCCAGTGTCATGTTAATGAAGGTTTAACATGACAATGAGGTTTTCTAAATGAGCAGCCGAGGGAGACGAGGCGCTCGTATAGCCGCACAGCGACGTGCCCGCGAAACACGACTTCACCCTGATCTCCGTTGTGATGCCGGTGATGGGTTTGTTCCCAGCAAGGCAAAGTGTTTTCAGGTGCGAAAGGAGCTGGCCCTGCGTTTTGTTCCTCGCTGTATGTTTAATTAACACACTGTTCCAAATGAATCTAATTAGTTTAGCATATGAAAACTGCAATAAGGGAAATGAATAATGCAAATGGGGAGAGCTGCACCGCTGTAGATCTTGGCAATCAACCAAGGCCAACATGTTTCAGAATACTTTTCAGAAACACTTGACCTCTGATAAAGAGGAGAAAACGTTGCGATGATAAAAGCAAACAGGGCTGACAAATAGAAACAGGCCCGCACGAAAACACAGCGTTTAAGATTTCATTATGGCCTTTCGGCCTGAGAGGATACACCACGCGGATATCTGCTCGGCGGCGCGGCAGACGCTGTCGTCTCTTATCTCCCGCTCTGACCCCAGAGCTGTCTGAGGATTTGGTGATTCCAGTCACAGCAAACTGAAGACGCCAGCGGGAGATAACACATACCAGGCCTGAGTCACATCTTAGCAATAAATTCCAGGCAAAGTTACACTGAATCTCAACATCACATCACATATTGTTGTTTTTTTTACAGTGCATAAAGGAAAATAAATCCCCTGCACACTGTAAAAGCTAAATATTTTATACTGCACACAAATTTGGAATTTGAGGATTTTTAAAATGTCATGTCAGTTTATTAAAACTTCAAAGTTTGAAGAGTCTGAGCACAGGACTATACAGAAGTGTGTGTGTGTGTGTGTGTGTGTGTGTGTGCTTACCCAACTGACAGTTGTTTTTTCAATACTAGCTAATTCCTCAGGATTTTTGTTGCTACTTAAAGTAAACTTTGTATTCATAGTAGATATTTTTGACTCCCCCATTTGGATCGCCTTTCATTTAAAAGTGAGCATTTGTGTGTCTGAACTCTATACACAACATTACCTCACCTACGTGGGCCAGTCCACTGATTTCAGTCCAGACTATCGAGGTCCTGGTGTGACCTGGCCCTAAGCTCTTTTTTGAATTACCATGGGAGCCCATTAAGAGATACATCCATTTGCCTTGAAAGTGGCTCAATAACTGAAGGCAAATGGTGCTCAGTAAGATTGCGTTTGATCAGTAAAAATAAGATTTAATCATCCTCGAATAAGAGACTCTAAAATTATACGAGTTCCCTTTTTGCAGTGCATTTCAATCAGTTTTTCATCTCAGTGGCTCGTTCTTGCTGGTAGCGCCGCGACTGAGAGCATGTGGGTGTTGTGATTTGATACGTGTACGCAACCCTTCCCCGTGATTAAAAACATAAGGCTGTATGAAAAGCTATAGGGAGAGCAAACAGATTGAGGCGCAATCTAAGCAGCTGTCACTTTGACCTAATGCAATAAAAGCAGTTCAGATGAAAAAGCAACAAACTGACAGGTGCTCCTAGATCACTTTCATACGCTGGGAATACAACATTCCTCTCTGAGCTCTGAGGGTTTTGTCAAGTGGGACCATATGTTTTAAGAATCTGCTTCTTATTAGGTGTAATACCTGCCAGCCTACACTTGGCTCTGGTTTGCAGTGCTCCCAGCCACTGGATCACAGGACTGCAGAGGGGTAGACGGGGCCTATGGCTTTCTGGGTTGTCACTACTCTTATCCACTGCAGCCAGGTGGCTTGTGGCTGCACCCCCCCAAACGAAATGGACTGGGATGGCCACTGGAGGGGTGCCAAGGTTTTCCAAACCTGGATGCCCCCCCCCCCCCGAGGGAAAAGGGAGCACTTCCTGGGTCAACGGAGAGGATGTGTTGGGAAGGAGCCGCTATGCGCCGGCTGTCAAGAACGGGCTCCTGAGAGGCCAGGGGTTAATAGGGCTTGGCAGGGGTGTTCCCATGGTAATCACCATGGTTACCCAGGGCCTCTCAGTCAAGAGATCACTGCAGGGGAGGTTGACTCAATCTGGATGAGAAAGATGAAACACGGGAGATCATTGAGGGAGGGGCTATACGATGGACTCAGCAATGTCATAAACTTTACGAGCAATTAATACTCGTGCCAATGTGGGAGAGCTTCAGTAGCCTTTATGGTCTGAAGCCTGTTGGTATTGAGCCATTTGGGATGTATTTCATTTACAAAAAGCTAAATGTGGTTTCATTTTATGAGGAGCCAAAGTGATGTATAACTGTAGTTGAAGGAGCAAGAGTTACATAAAGAGCTTCTTATGGAAGAGGGCCGTTAATAAAGTGGGATGTTTTACAGCTGGCAGTGGAGGGAACTCATTTTGCTGAGAGACAACATGAACATTAAAGTATGACTTCCAGGAGAGCAACTATGACTTTGTGAAAGTGTTCTTACCGGAACAGGGGATACTTTGTTCATGAAAAGTTTGAAAAGACGGTATCAATTCCACAATTGTGCAACTTTCTGCTGGGTAATGGAACAATATAGTAACACAACATCACATACTGGACAGTGACAAGGGGGTTCAGAGGAAGAAAATGTACATCAACTGCCAGTTAAAGCAGCAAAGACCTGTTTGCATTAGTGTTCCTCATCATCATCATCATCATTATGACAACTCACCCTCACCCAATCTTGATGACCTTGTTCTCGCTATTGGAAACATAATTAATCTTTCCACAGCTGAACACAGCAAATTCAAGCACGCTCTCAGGAGGTTGAAGTAAACAGGCAGTAGATGAGGTGTGAGGGAGGCCGCCACACAAGTAAAGTCAATTAGAACGCCTCATCACAAACTCACCTCTGGAAGATACTGAGCAGCGTGAAGTGAGATCTGAGCCTTTAGAAAACAGTATAAAAGAGAACTCTCTGCCTCACTATCTATCTTCATACTCCTCCAACCATAGAGATTATCTTCAGACCGATGAAAACTGTAATCTCACATGTCCTGACCACATAAGAAAGAGCTGAGCTTTGAGTAGAATGAGCCAGAAAGTGATAACTTTTGAATGAAAAATTGATGACTTCAATGAAATTACTATCCACATGAACACTGTGGCAAAGCTTCCTTTTGCTCCTGCAAAGAACTTGACATGGAATAAACTATTACTGTGATGGTTAAGCTGATATATGATGATATGCCTCATTTTCACAAAAAACCTCAAACAAACCAGAGGGGAACAGAAGCTGCTTTTAAGGTTTAGTTTTGCTGGTTTTGTCTTTTGTTCTGCTGAATTTGTGTTCGTAGCTCAGGGGCTTACTGGACAGCAGTCCGCTCTACTGTCTGGGCTCCGGTCCAGGCTGGCGGTGGTGGTGGTGGTGGATGCTTCGGCTTTGGGCTTTAACCCCCGTGGTTGAACCTGAGCCCTGCAGCTGCTCATTACTCTGCAGTGGAAGTGCTGGGATTGCTTTATGAGGCCTGGGAAAGTCAGACGGGATTCTCTGCCCACCATAAGCCGAGCAATCCAGCTACATCAACAGTGAGCCCAGGGACACGCGGCGAGCGCGGGCTAATCCCAATATCCAATTTAAAATGTGGAGAAATGATAACCAGATGTCAAAAGCTTATGTGTCTGCCTCATAGTCCAGTGGGCTGCAGAGCAAAGGAGGTTATGGAGGACATTAGAAGCGAGTGCTGTCCTTCTGAGCGGGATCTGTCTCAGTTAACCTGCGGGGGTTAGAAGCTGTCTTCTGTTCCAAGGCAGCCCATCCAAAAATCATTTCACATCATACAGGCTGGGTAATGTCACTCGTGGGCTTTTACAAGAGAATAAACCTTTGGGGGTTTATTTCATAATGTGGGACTCTTTGGCATACCCACTGTCCTTACAGGCCGTGGGTTCCCAATTCCCAGAATGCCTGTTTGCATCCCCCCCCCAAAAAAAAAAAACTACCATGCACTGGCTGCTTCCCATGCAAGTTGGAAATACGAGAATGTGAATATATGTTAGTGAAGCAGTTGATGAATGCCGGGGTGTGTCTGATCAAGCTGCGCCCCATCCTTTACACGTGCTGTGGATGCATTACATTCTGGTCTATTTGGAGATATCTATCAGAGACAGCGCTATTATATCTCCTTTGTAGTTATTAGTGGAGCAGGATTTTTTCCTCACACACCCCTCTACTTTCCATATTGTCTCTGTATGGTAATGAATCAGACTCATGAAGCCTTGGGCTCAGCAGAAGTCTTTTGCACAGTGTTGAATCATTTCTTTACCAAATTTCACACCTTCTGAAGCAAAGTAACTGGTTGCATCTATGCACTGAAATCCACTGCCTCCAAAATGTGCATTGTTTTAAGTCTGAGTTTGAATTATCTCACACATGAAACTTTGCATCCCAATGAAGCACAGTCAGTAGTAGTAGGGCCGTTTGCTCTCACAATATACAGTATATGTATATGTGATGATAAATGTCTATGTATCGTACTCTGTCATTTCTTTTGTTGTTGCAAATCAAACTTATGACAGCAATATTTTTCATCATTCAGATGACGCTGTGTTCTTCCACACAGCATGCATGCAGGCGGGGAATTTGCCACAAGGCAACACAAACAAACATGGAAGAAAGTGAAAGTGACACACAGCAGGGTAATTCTGCACAGGAGAAGGACTCTGACCTGCCGAGATGAAAGGAGGAGTTCGTACTTTGGGTATGAAAAGTCTGACACGATACTTTGCAAACAATGCTGCAGACCGTCCCCACAACACACTCAAACACCCCTCGCCTCTTTTACCACCTGTGCGACAAACTAGGGTCTACAGATGCACACCACAGAAGTGCTCAAAACAAACACCAGACTCGAACATCACAAAGGGCTTTTGCCTGTGACACACCTTCAGGCAAAAAAAAAAATCACAAAGCTGGTAGGAGATACTGGCTGCTGCTGCAATGCTATGAAATGTATCATCATCTTGAAGTGAGATGACCTGAATGATAAGAATATAAGATTTTAGTCAAGCCGCACAGCTCTAAGTAGGAGATATGATCATATCTAAGCATGACCTCATGGTGCCCGTGTGGGGAAACAGAAAACTGCTCTGTGCTGAACTAATGACTGTTTGAACTTTAGAGTGTTTCATTCTGCTCACGGACGTCCACAAACATGACACAAACAGCGCTGTTGTGATTCACCCTCTGTACCTTGTCTCGGCTCAGTCACTCTGCAGAGTGCATTTCTCAAACCCCTGTAAATCATTAGCCAGCAGCTTTAATGAACAGGTCGTTCGCCTCTCTCTCATGCCGGCCCTCCTTGCTTCTTCCCTCCGCCAATTGAAAAATCCAAATTAGCCAGCACTGAGTCACCGCACCTGCATTTCCGACCTTCAATCGCGGCGACTTATCACGATAGCCTCAATTCAGACGCCGCCTGCCACTGCAGGGCGAGCCAGCGTGACGTGTCGGGGGAGAAAGAAGTGACCTGGGAGCGCCCGCCATAAAAAAGGCTGAGCGTATGTTTTACAGTGAGGAGGCCTGCTCAGCCAATGGAGCACAGCCTCTGCGTTTGAGATGAAGCCCAGGTAATAAATCTGAATGATGCAGTGTTTACACAGTTTATAATAATACTAAGTGCAGGACTGACCTTTCGAATAGATGCTCTCCAAATCCAAGCTGCAGGATTTAATCCACTGTAAATAATCACCAAATGTCATGGGCGAAGGAAAAGACGCTTTAAAAACCAAGCGCCACATGAAGTGCGATTTACTCACACAGCAATTACAACAGGCTCGGACATCACCACACCTGACAGTCGGCCCCTCCACAGCTGTTATTCTTCTCACTCAAGAGGAGCCACAAAAAGTATATGGACTCCCCCGTCTACTTGTACTTCTGGTTACAGGTTGTTTTTTATGGTTTGGACTAAAGCCCTTGGTTCCAGTTAAGGGGATTCTTAATGCTACAGCACGCAGCTTTTTGGCAACAACCCGACCATACCAGTGCACAGCAAGGTCCGTAAGTTTCACCAGTATGGTGCGGAAGAAGTAAACTGAGCGGCACAGAGCCCTAGCGTCAACTCCAATCCAGTGCCTTTGAGTCGAGCAAGGTCTTGTCACCAAACATCAGCGGCTGACCTCACTCATTCCCTGGAGGCTGAATGGGAGCACACCCCTGTAGCCAGGTCCCAGGACCTTGCGGACATCCCGAATGAGCGCCTGTGGAGAGTCCCCGGTGGTTTGACCATTTAGTGTGCAATGCAATTCCAGAGACTTTACAGGAGTAATAAAAAAATTTAAAAAGCCTATGCTGAATGGCACCACGCAGCTCTTTGGAGATCCACAACTCATCCATTGTCGACCAACTCAGCCTCGTCTGCACAACACCCTCCCTCCACCTATTCAGGCTGGAGTAGGACTTTTGTACATGACTTCCCACATGGAACATGTGAGCTAAAAAGGCCGACTCTGTTTCTGCCTCCAGGATGTTCTACCCTGAGAACAGTCCCTCCATCTGCAGACTCAGTAATGGCCCTTTCCTCCTGCTCGCTCCCTCATCTCTCTGCTCAGAAAACACCTGTCTCCACAACACAGGTTTTTGTTAAGGCCTCCATGTTACAAGTAGCAATTTAGTGAGCATGCAGCTTCCATCAATTTCACCCCTGGTGTTTGAAGTTGGGAGAATAACAGTATGCGCTGGGTGTATGGGCTAAGCAGGCGGTTTCAGAGAATCACAGAGGACCATCATCAGTCAAACTCCAGAGTATAGCAGCTGATAGCTGCTCCACATAATGGCTCTACATGGGATTTAAACAGAGGCAAACAGTAAGGGAAGACACAAAACAACAAAATGTGAGGTTGCACATTTATTACTATGTTTTAATTTTGCCCAATGGATACTGAGTCTTTGGGGCTGATGCTGATATATACAGTATGCACTGCAGGTTGTTGGGCTACAAATAGTAAATGGCTAATAGCATCCTTCCTCTTTGTTTGAGATTAATCTATTTATTTAATTTGTTACTGTCACCATTTCTCCATTACCCCAGGTTTAATGTTTTCTGTATTATGTTCTGTAAAAAAGCAAAAAGTTTTCACATTGGCACATATCAACGACATATATGCTAATAGATCCTGTTAAATAGAATATTAAATGCAAGACTATTTTCAAATTTTAGAGACTATAAGCTTACTCATATATCCATATTGATTAAATAATTACTTAATTAATTGTAGAAAATGAATCACCAACAATGGCAGGCATGAAACAATTTGCTGCATTCCTCATTTTAATATAATTGATTATCTTTGGGTTTGATCTTACCTGTTGGTTGGACTAAAAAAACAATCTGAAGATGTCACCTTGGGCTCTCTAATGTTATAGGCAGTCCTCCTCCTGACCAATTCACTGCCAATAACATGAAGCATTAACTGCGGTGCACAGCATGTGTCAGCATTCAAGCATACTACTGAGAATTCCAGATGCCAAATATGAATTGACAGGCGTTCATCATATCTGAGCGCAGGATGCACACCAGAACAAGGCCCGTGGTGCAGTGACACGTGACGACATACACACAAAACATGAATGGAGGCAGGAATTTGAGAAATGTCCAAAAGTCAACAGAGGCGCAAATACTCGACTGAATGGCCTCCTCAGGTTTCATTGTTAACTCGAGCTGTTACTGATTGCGGGAATACAATCAGCTCGCAACCTGCCCGTCAGGCCTCAGCTTCCACTGAGGCAGTTAATAATAAATGAGAGGGCAGGTGACGCACAGAGCAGTACTGTTATGTCTGGCTAATTTTTCAAGCATGAATGTAGTCGATGCACGGCGCTGAGGTCAGGACAACGCTGGGAAGAGTCTGAGGACAGGGATCACAAGGTAAGAGCACGGGTCATTGATTGTGGGAAGGCTAGAGGTAATGGAGCCAAAGTGGTGCAGAGTCGCTGAAGATAATGAGGGTGTGCTGCCTTCCATATGAAGGTGACTGTGTATAGTCAGGAGGTTGAGCAAAGGGCGGGGCCGTCCCTCTGGGTCAGAGGAAAAGCAACTAAGGGGCAAAACCGCAAAAGCAAACACAGTGCCAGTGTTTCAACATGACAGCCTGACGGTGTGAGAAAGGAAAAAAATGGAATAAAGCTTACCAACAAGTTGTGTGAAGGTCGATGGATAGGTTGTTGAACTCAAGTTTTTCCCAAATTGGATCTTATTGTCTTTTCAGTTGGGCAATAGTTCCTTGAGTTTTGTGACACTCACAAGTGACACTCACTGATGTAACCTTTGTGGAAATCGATGTGGAAAATCAGCAACGGCCTGATTGCTTCAGTTCAGTGAAGACTTCTTATGTGTGATGTCGACGCTTTCCTAGATGTTTGTTGGAACTGACAGCCGAGTGTGTCGTTGTCGATCTGATTATGAGCTGACACAAACAAAACTCTTACACAAAATATCAAACATTGCATCCAGTTTGCTTGCAAACATTTTGCAGGGACTCCTTAGCTGTGTTTCATATATGATGTTTTACAAGGCTCTCTTTATATTGTTATGTGTTCAGATTTGTGGACACAGTGCTCTGTGAGGAGACCTGCCAGGCCCTGGTTCAGGTGATGGACCTGAGCCAGGAGCAGCGGCCTTGCCATTCACCCTCCTCCAGGTCTCTGCTATTTGCTTAATGTTCACTTAGGTCCATCTCCAGTTCTCTCTCCCTCTCTGCTTCCCATTCCCCTCTCACTTGGCCCCACTCTCTCAGTCTCAGCACAATCGAGTGCCCCCGTCAGCAATGGGCATTTCATTACCTAAGTGCCAATTCCTTAGCAACCGAGCAGGTACCAGAGCACTTAACCACAGGCTGGCAACTGAATGCTGATGAGAAGGCTCAAGCCAGCGCTTGAACCCTCAATCGGTAAACGTACGTGGCCATTATGATGAACTGATTACTGTGAATAACCAGGTTAGAGTAATGATTTGAGTAAACTTTTTACAGTTTACAAAGTTTAAACGATGTGTCTGACGTCTGACACGATGCAGACTGCCTGTTCAAGCGCTGTCCACGTGCTGTATGGTTTCATTTAGAGACACCTCTCTCTGAATAGACTTGGTCGGGTTTTGATTATTATAACCGGGTATGTACAGGAAGTTTGTTGTTAATTATAAACATGTATCTGCAGGGTCCAGAATTAACACCCGCCCGGCGCCAAACGCGGGTTGATTTTCCATTTGGCGAATAGCTCTCAGAAGACTAACTGCCACACTGACGGGAAAATGTTTGTACCAAAATAGTTGTGTAATAAAACACTATCCTAAGAGTCCCGACCACATTTTGATTTACGGGAGCTCCGCTTCTGTCCTGTGTCTGCGTAGGAGTTTGAAATACACACACATACACACAAGCACACAAACACATATTCCGTGAAGACCCATCCCTATGATCTGATCCTGGACCCTGTGTATGTGAACGCACCCCCTTTGGGCTCTTTTCGCATCATTTCCACATCTGCTTGCTGGTTCAGTGCACGCTGAGAAAACTGAGCAACTTCAACAAGAATCTGGTGTATTTCATGGAGGGTGAATCAATATGTCTAAATAGCAAGTTTAAAGAGATTCAATATCTTTCTGGGCTGCAGCCAGGACTTTGAAAGCTCAATGTGTCTCTGCCTGTCCCTTTGTCCCATAAATGTCCCTGTAACTTGATTTAACATGATTGATGAGGACACTTTCAGACTCCCTGGCACAACAAGATGCTTTCGGTGCATTTGTGTGACCAGTAAGAACGGCAATGATGTTAACCCTGCCACAGAAACATAAAATTGAAATGTATGGGTTTGGATTTTAAGCCACGCCGTACGGCGGGGTGCTGAGTGGGTCCTCAACTGAAGGATTGCTTAAGTGTCTTTAAGCAAGGCAGTCAATCTCTACCTGCTTCAGGATTGCTCTGACCTCCGTGTGAAGGGGTGGGGGCAAGAGAGAAGAGAAGCAATCAAAAGGATCAAGAAGGGGCCATATTATCCCATTAACTGGTGTTTTTACAAAAAACAAAATAACAAAGAAAGTAAAGGCGTGTATTTCACCACGCCATTCTTCCAAAGTCAGATGTGGTCTGGAATATGTTTCAAACTGCCACACCAGGTTAACACTGCACTAAAAGGCCCCATGCCGCCCAAGTGGAAAGGAACTTCCCAAACATTTCCCCTCCCCCAGGCTAATGATGGTGGAAATGGCCGTCGTCAGGTAAAATGACTCTTAATGCCTTCTGAATAGAGCGGCTAACTTTACGCGGCCAGGTCATTAGGGAGACAAAAGGGCAGGCCAAACAGCAGGAGAAGACCCCCAACCAAAACCCCCCTCCCCCCCCAGTCAAAGAAAGTCTCCAAATGTAGCCTGGCTCTGCCCCGGCCCACACCGGCCTCCTCGTGAACCACCCTCACGCTTCAGTCCTCCGCGAGTGACGGAGCAGAACGGGACTCTCCCAAGTTGGAAAGGCATGAAGCAAGTGGATAAATGTGGAATGGAAAAATTAGCGTGGATGTTTGCGTTTGGCTGCTGTTCAGCTGAGGTAATCTGAATGACTGAATGTGTGCTGAAACTGATAAAAGTCCTGCGCAAACATCCTCGGCAGCCGGCTGGAAACGGCCGACGGCCGTGGCATCGAGCACGTTAACGATGTTTGCAGATGACCAGGAGGCCGGGAGGAGACCCAAACGACGGCTGAGGCGGAGGGGGGTCGGAAAGGAGCGGCGTGGGAGCCGAGCTGTATGTGCAAAAAAAAAAAAAAAAAGGGCACCGTGTGCACACACGCAACGAAACCCTTGCAATCCCGTCACACTGGACCGTCCTCAAATGTTCAGTAAACTTGCAGCCCAGACATCAAAGCGGCACGGTGTTTGTGCATGCAGGCATTTACAGCGCTCCCAGCACACAATCACAGACCCACAGCAAGGCACACAGCCAGGAGAGCGCAAACAACCCAGGGCTACACAACAGCAACATGCAATCCCTTCCTCTGAGGACCTGGTGAAGAATGTGGGAAGTGAGTGCTAAGTCGTGCTAACTGGGAGATGTCATACCTCTTGGTTTCCGCTCTCCAAGTTTAGACAAACACCAGTTGGCCATGGGCCTTTCACTCTGCCCCCCCCCCCAGAACTCATACACGATGGTGAATTTTGGCTGGAGAATTTTTTCAAGACGGATGAATTACTAAATGAGTTTATTTTATCAGAAGAGAGAGAAAATGTGCTGATGACAGTTGCCCAGATCCAAACTTGAAAGCCCAAAAGAAGAGGAGAAAACACTCACTACTTTTTAAAAACTACTTTTCAACAACTAAAAAAACTTTTCAAAAAATTAAAAACAAGCAACAGAAATCATAGGTAAAAAGTTAAGTACAAAAGTAAGTCTCAGTGTTTGTGATAGCAGAGCATCCACATGAGAGCCAAGTACTTGGAGGAGGAAGATATACAGTCGTAGAAGAGCTCCAAGATGACCATGCACCATGTCCCTGGGAGTGTTGCATGGCCAAGCACTTGGACATCAGCGTTTTAAAATTTGCTTGAAACTTCAAAGTCGCTGCTAAAAATGGCTTTTTCTGTCATGTCCTGGGGTCAGGTTTCTCTGCCACGCCGGCCAACAAAGGGAAGCAGGACACAAAGGAGCCGCTCGAGCCCCAGCAGTGACTTGTGAAAGACCTGCTTCACTGAGGGCAATAATTTCACCTCATTTAGAACGAAATCCCCGTGAATAATCTCCCGACATGAGAACCTGCTCGGATGAGCGCACGGGCGTGGGTCTCTCCCCGCAGAGGCCTGCTCGGACTCACTGGTTTTTAGGAGCTGGGTGGTAACGTGAGCACATCGGCCAGCAAGGCCGAGGCCAACAGGTCAATCAAATTTTAAGAATCACCATTGCAAATCTCAGACTGATAATCAGCGGTAAAAAAACGGTGCTGACCTCACTTGACTGACTAACGATCTCTGGAAAGTGCATTAGAAACGCACTGCAGCCAAGTCCCGAAAGAAGAAGAGAGCAGTTTAGTATCGTCGAGCACATGATGGCAAGAGGGTCGGGGTCGTGGTTTCGGACTTACAGAGTTGATTTCAAGCTCTAGCTGTAATGTCTGACTCTGTGTGTGTGTGTGTGTGTATGCGGCAAGGAGCCTAAATCCCCCTCCTGCAGAGATAAAGACAAAACAGTGCGACATCGCTGAGTTCAGGACAACATCACAGTTTAGCTCAAACCTTTAAGATTGTATGTGTGTGTGTGTGTGTGTGTGTGTGTGTGTGTGCGTAAGACAGCAGTCTACCCCCATTATATCCTTCTTCCCCTTCATTCTTTCACAACTCTCTTCATGCTTTGAAGAGCAGGCCACGACAACACCCCGAGTCGGCGGAGACGCCACGGCCCCATCTCCTTAATCCCTTCTCCTCCCGACGCTTCCTCCTGCCATGAACTTGAGAGTGTGGGTCCACGGTGGCGTGTGACTCGGGGTCTTTTCAGTAACCCCTCATGTGACGAGGACAGGAAGGGGAGAAACTGCGTGTACGACAATCAAGTTCTCAGGTCAGGTTAGCGTGCTCGCTGAGCTTGGATAATGGGCCATGTTGGAAGACAGGTGGTTGGGAGGAGAGTTCAAAAAGACAAGAAGCCAACAACAAAGGCCAACCCCCCCCCAGCCTTCCACACCCCACCAAAAGCCAGTCTCCAAGCCTTTGTCAACACTGATCTAAAAAGGAGAAGCTGTGGTGCGGAGGCCTGAGGGTGCTCATTTACAATCTGTTCCAAGGCAGTGTGTATTGCACAGTCCTCGCTCAACACTGCCCCAGCACATACAATAATGAAGCCCCCCCCACACACACACACACACACACACACATCCCCGGCAAGCTCAATCTCCTTTTCGGTGCTTAATAAATGAGTAAGTCTGATAATAGTTTGGTCTCAAAGTTTGCTGCTGATGAAAAACTTCTTTCTTCCCTGCACATTTCAATTCCTGTTAATTCAGCCAACCAGCGGCAGAGAGGAGGGAAATTAAAAAGGCGCCCGCCCGCTCTCAGGGGGTTTCCTACTATGCCCCGGTGCTCCCCTTCATCCATATGTATATGCAAACACACACAGGGAGCGGCACGACAAATTTCAGCATCATCACCCTCTGCACATATCCATTATTAAAGCTAAAATGGAAACGGGGGCGCTCTTGGGAAATGGGGCTTTTTAATAAACTGCAGGCTCTATCGGTTATCCAGAGAGGGGAGGTGATGAAGCCCCCCCCACCCCTTATCGGGACTGTCGGCGCTTCATCTCAAACCAACCGAGTGATTTGCATGGCGGATCTCATTTCAGCGTCTTCACAGTGGTGACGGCCGAGCTAAAGCGAGCGAATCCAAAACACAATGGCCGTGACTGACTGCAGGTAATCCAGCGACTGTAAACCTTCATGCCCAGCGCCTCCTGGGGCCTGCGTGACGCGTCAGCCACCCTGCCTGTTTGTTATTACTTTTGGCTGAAGGACGGCGACGCATCAGGCCTCCTCAGAGGAGGGGACGGGGGCACACAGTGCCAAGCGCGTTATTCTTCACGTGAAATTGCTTCTAACGCTTGTTCGGCCGCTCCCGAAACTGCCACGGCTCGACAACTCAACAACTCTGCGGTGACCTCACCTCGTTGGCAGTTCCTTCGTTTGTTAATTTAGGTGCAAGCAGCAAAATCCCGGCTCCCCTCAAGCAAAACCAGATCACAGGATGCAAGAACTGTCGATGGAGCTGCTGACTCCCTCTCTGGGCCGCAGACAGGCCGTTTCAAACACAAAGGCTAAAAAGTCTCGTTCTCAAGCCAAATCAAGCAAATGACACGTCATATTTGTTATTCCTAGTGGTCTGAGTGGTGACACGCTGCTCTGTCCTTCGCTGGACGTTTGTTTTGGACCTCAGTTCTCATTAGCTTAGTTGCTCCTGAGCACTGTAGCACTGCATCAGTTACAGCAGGCCTGGAGATATCAAGAAAAAGAGACCAAAGTGACCTCAGCCCGCTAAAACAGCAAAGCAACAGCTTAAAGTAACTGAGGTTCCTAGAAGTACAGCACAAGTACGGCATTTTAGAGCGCACACACTGTTTGTTACTGCCAAAGAATCACATTTCCGTAACACAATAATGCTTTCCGTCTAACAAAGAGTGCCCATATTCTCCTGAGCTTTGAGGACTTAAACTGAAGCGACGGAGCTCAGATGGTTTACAGTGGAAGTGCACCCTGACAGGTCTCTCCATCTTGCTGTCTCCTTGCACACAATTGCCCTAAACAGCAATTATCATGCAGAGTTGGTTTTAGTTTGCAGCACTTAGTCAAAGATGAGATGCTTTATGGCCGTGCACGGAGCAGCCTGTTATTTGCGCGCGTGCCTTCTGTCACGGAGGATCAGCGTCGGAAAACGACACCAGAGCCGGTCCCGGCGGCAGCGCCGCGTTAATCGACGGTGCTGCGCGGTGTCATGTCATATCAAAATGTCATTAAGAAATTACAGGCAGGCGGCAGGAGGCGGGCTGTGCCATCAAAAGCCTGTGTATGGCTGTGTGTGCGTGTGTGTGTGTGTGTGTGTGCAGAGCATTGTCCTCATGAGCGCAGATGAAGTCCAGCAGCATTTAGCTCAGTCTACAGTCAGGGAGGCTCCCTCTCCACCCTTTATTTCCCCACTCTTGAGACACCCATCTCCCAAAAAAAACACAATAAAGGAGGAGGAGCGGGGGGCTGCTGGCAAAGACACAGACGAGGAGAGACGGACAAAAAGTAGGAATAGGAGGTTGACGGAGGGGAGAGGAGAGGAAAAGGAGGAGAGGAATCGCCTTTCAATTCCCTCCATTGTCTACATGTAAATCAGAGCTGATCAAGATTCCGCCAGCATCGCAACCAGCGAGTTCAATCTGTACAGACTGAACAGAGACAGAGAGAGCCTTACTGAGAGAGAGAGAGAGAGAGAGAGAGAGAGACAATGTGTTGGAGAGTGACTCACACACACACACACACACACACACACACAGACAAAGAAAGAGATCTGGCTTGAGTGGGAGCAACAAACACACCACTTTAGAACCAATGCAGCGATCAAGAGAAGAGGAAGGGGGTGCAACAGCGCGCACACACACACACACACACACACACACACACACACGCATCCTCATTTCAATATGACAGACTTATGAAGCTGAAGCTGGCCGAGAGATCAGCTCTCATTTAAATTTAAGAGAGTTTGAAATGCAAACATCAGAGTGGTGTTTGAGAACATGTTTGTTTGATGAATGACACCGTTACAACTCCACGCTTTGTGTGTCCTCGTGGCTCTGTGCAGTTTTCACAGTTGGGTTTTCCGCCCGCTCCTCGCTCTGGGAATTTGTCCCGAACACGTCTGACCCCAATTCCACCCCTCAACCCCTGACCCCTTCACAGCCTCAGGTGGAGGCTGACCGGAGGCCGAGCCGTCGCCTTTCGCTCCTGCCTTGTTTAACTGGAATGGGATGCCTGGGGGCCGGAGAGTCCTGCCCCAGCCTGAGCCCAGCCCACCGTGACACCCTGCAAGTCAACAGGTGGAAAAGGACCCGGGGGAATTCCAGTGGGAATCTTGTAAAAGAGGTCCGATCAAGATAACTACGAGTGTGGCTGAGAGAAAATAACATCGGCGTCGTCGGAGATATAAAAGAAAGACGACCCAAATGAAATCAAGTGCAGACAAATTACTGTATCGCCAGACGAACTCAAATTCATCAAATCCATAATCCATAAAAGTCCAAACCAACCCCAGAGACAGATTAATGTGACCTTTGGAGCACTTTCAAACATTCACTCCATTCATCTGGGACAGGAGGCCAATAAAAAGTTTTCTCATATCCTGAATCCACTGAGCTCGCTTGCTGTAACGTGTCCTGCGCTCGATGACTGACGCCGAACTGATGACCCCCGGGTCGACAACCGCAGGGAATCCAAAGACTTGTGGGCTCATAGATTGAAATAAAAATTCAATTCTGTCCTGTGACTTAGAACTCGTACTTCATTTCTCCATCATATCATATGTAAAACACTTTGAATTGTCTTGTCGTCGACAGGGCGCTGTACAAATCAACCTGCCTCGCCCTCTGGAGGTTCTGCAGAAGTTCATCTGGAGAAAAAAGATACTTGATACTAAGGAATTTCTACATCAGTAAAATACTAAACCAGCAGCTAACCTTTGTCCTGCAGTCAGAACTTGATTTCAGTCAAGTTTGCACAAGCCTCAAGAAAGTCCCATCGGATGTCCCGACGGTTTTAGTGTACGTCTCAAGCTGACATACCGTGTCTGTTTTGTCCAAACGCAGCAGGCAAAGTCTGTCCTGGCGAGCCCAGAATAAAGAGGAAGGCTTGACGTACGCCACGCCGTGCTCACTTTGTGCGACAACCCGTCCGAACAGGTGGCGCAGCCGGACTAAAAACCGAGAGTGCGCGAACCCTCCCATCCGTATTGGCGCTCGTCCGTTTCCCTGAGAGTCTGCCTGCCTGACCCACTCACAGTCTGCCGCTGTTGTTCTAATGGTCCAACAGGATTTGGGGTCATCTCAAAGTGGCCGAGGGAGCTGTGCGGCAGGGGCGTGAGAGAGTGACAGTCGGGTGGAGTTGGGAGAGGCTGATCCGGGCATACAGTGCCTCTGGCACCAGCTTTACGCTGACAGAACGTGTTCCCTGAGGCCGAGCCGTGCTCGTGCGGGAAGAAGCCCAAAGCTCAAGACACGTCCACTTCGCACTTTTTTTTTTGTCGCACGCTGCTGCAGCAACGTGTAAGACGCGACGGTCGAGAGGAAAATGACGGCTATTTCAAGGGTGCGTTCAACCAAATTACAGAAAAACAGGAGGCCTGATGGTCTACGTTCATTTCTGCCTCTCACCACATTCTCATCTTTCTATTTCCTTTCCCTGTCCTTTCATGAGCTCGACCCATTAGCCAAACTCCCACTCTGCTTTTACTCTATTTACTTTCTTTTTACCATTTCCCCGCTCGTCCTCGGTCTACCTTTCTCTATCCGGTCCACACTCTCATCATCACTCATGCACTTTAATCATGGACCCTCTCTCCGCTCCCTCTGCCACAGAGCTATTTGCCCTCCTCACGGCTGCGCCCCGTTCCTCAAAGAGTGTACGGAATGGCTCCTAAAGAATATACTGTGTCAAAAAACACATACAGTGGATGTATCTCAGTGCGCTCCACGTGCCTCTGAGCCTGCGGTTTTGCTCTTACAGGTCCTTGAATTTTCATATCCACATCCATATTCATTTTCCTATTCATACTCTGGTGGTATTTGCTCATTTTAAACAAACAAATGGATCTTGTGGTCATGTAGAACTACTAACAAAAGCCACTGTTGGGCCATCTGTTTTCTGCGTGCACTGATTACTACAAGCCCAATGAAACAGGGATTTCGGTGATGCATTACCCCGGCGACTGTTCATTGTTGAAAGAAATAACAACGGTGCAGCTGCTGGGTCAGATACAGCCGTGCACACTGCATTATGTTTATGTCTCAGTCTGATGGGGAGATGGTAAAGTCTGCATGCGTGTGTGTGTGTGTGTGTGTGCGCGTGCGTGCGTGTGTGTGTACGGACACACAGTCGAGCTAGTGAGACATCCTCAGCCAGTTATCTGTGTTTGTCTCTGAAAGCCATCACATCCTTGCCATTGTTGGCTAAAACAACAGGGGCAAGCCCAGCGCCTCCCTCCAGCCAGAGATATCTGTCAGCCCAGGGAGGGGGGGCATTCCTCAGAGGTTTCATCTGTCAAGGGATTGTCAGAAGACACACATATCGCAAATTCCATAACTAAGGAAAACAAAGGATACTCTAACATCGTAGATGGGACCAAAGCACTAGCCTGTCTTCTGGATTCAGTCTCCTCAGCAGGTCAGAAAGTGAGTGACTTTAAATAAGTGCATCCTCTGAACATCTTCAAGGAAAATTCTGTTTGACTACAGCTTGGATCTTATTTAAAAGAATACTCAGCCGATGTAGCGAGTTCTGATAAGCCAGCATTATCCTGTAAGTGACTCTTCAATAATTCACTTGTGTTAGTTCTGGAGGAAGCCGAGCGAGAGACTCGGAGAGAGGCCGGCGGAATTGGGTCAGAGGCTGGTGGCAGGTCTGCACAGCCCGCACCTGGTTGCTCATACCATGACAGCTTTACTGGACGTGGGATTCCAGTGTAATTACAGGTGGGACTGCTGTGATATGGGAACACGGGGAGGGGGGAGATGACGAGTGTGAGGGCGCAGGGGACGGAGGCCCGGAGCGGGGAGACAGGTGGGGCGGCTGGGCGTCCACACAAGATGAGATGGGCCAGCGGACTGTCATACATCAGCCCTGCCTGTCAGAAGCATGCGTCGGGGAAACATCGGAAAGAGCCGACCAAAACATAACGTCACACACACGACATGACAGACAGATACATGTGCAGGTCACAATCAGGACGGGAGTGCGTGATTGAAGATGACAACTGAAAGTAGGAGGAAAAATAAACACATAATGGCAAACACAGAAGGCAACTTCTGTCACAAGGGGCTAGAGGGGGGTGTACGTCCCAGGCTCGCCATGACAACCTACTGACAGAGAGATGGACGAGGAGGAGGAGGAAGGGAAGTAACGGAGACTGGGCTATTGTCTGCGGGGCCAAGAACATCCCCTGATACGTTTGTGGACGCGAGACCCCCAACTGTCAGGTCTCCCGTACTTCCTGTATGTGCCGTCAGCCACGCATAGCATCAGACCCAAAGTACAGCAGCTGGCTGAGTCCAGCATCCAGAAAGCCACCGAATGTAACTGACCTCTGAACCAGTGTGTTCCAGTTTCCATCCAACTGTGGAGTTACAGAAGTTAGAGCGTGTTACTATTTCCCGGGGGAAAAAAGTTTTTTCAAAGCTGTCCCTGATGTAACTGACAACAAGAAGAGTGAAAAAGTTCTTTTTCTTCGCTTGTTTTCTTTTGATGTGAGCCGCTCTGGAGTGACAGCAGAGCTGACCCAAATACAAATCACATTAGGGCTTCTGCTAACCCCCCCCCCTCCCAGCGGCCCACCGAAAGCCTTCTCTCCAAACCTGATGTTTTTGGCGTATTGACAATAAGTCGCCGCACTTGCTGCAGCAGCTGCCCTGCTTCACCAACGCAGTCTGGGAGCAGGAATTTTGTCACCAATCCAGTTCCCCGGAGGGAGCCCAGATCTCACGCAGACTGCTGGACTGAGCTCTTTATGTCTGCGACAGAAGAGGGAGGTTTCCGGGTCACTGTACATCCAAGTCCGCGACCAGCGCCTCCCAGGTCAGCTGCGCTTTCCTGTCCCACAGCTACACATAAGCTCAACTGCGACTTTGACGTGTGCGAGGTGATTTAAGGAACGCTCCCGCCGACGGCTACGCTCTGCACCGAAACCTTCAAATAAGAAGAATCCACATCTTTTGCCTCAGTGCAGTGTGCAGCAGTGTCAGTGCTACACAAAAGACAACATACAGGCATTTCACAAATGAAGGGGAGGAATAAAAATCACCTCTTGGTGAATAGCAACGATAAATGTAAAGTCATCTTTTTGAAGCTATGCAGTACATCTGGACTGGTTTGCTGTTCCAGGGTCTGTCTGCATGTACACTGTGGGCAAGTTAACATCTGAGTGAAGTGACAGGCGTGTCACTACATGCTGGCATCTTGGCGTATTATCGATACCATCTGCGATTCTTATCTGCGCGAGAGAGTGCTACACTCGTGGTTCAGGCCGGGATTCGACTCAAGGTGAACAGACGGTGGTTAAGTGGTCCGTTCCTCCCCTGCTCTCTTCCATCTTTCATGGCTTTTTCATTCCGTCCTTTATTGCTATGCCGAGCAGGTTCTCCTGCATTTTTAATTAAAATCTAAAATGTGCAATAACTCCGGAGACTCGGGGCTAGCTGGCAAACAGGTCCATTGGTCTTGTTTCTCCCTTCAAGCCTTTGTTGCCCTGCTTCATCAAAGCCTTCCATCACACCTCTCCCCTCGTCCAATTCTGTTCACCTCGCTGCGTAACCGCTTCGACATAAGCCACACAGGGTTCACGGATTTAGCAAGGCGACACCTCTGTAGAGAAAAAAAAGCTCTCCACCAAGCAAATTAACTCTCACTCTTAGACTATACCCTAATCCATTCAAGGACCCTGAGAAAAATCCAAGCCTTAAAGTCGGACTCCTTGACTTCCCATGACTTCCCTGAAGACAAAGCTGGACTGGATAAAGACCCCCGTGCTTCAGTGCAGTCACCTGGGTGCAGCTGTGTGGTTTTCTCACACACTTTCCACATCCTCCATCTCCCCCTTGGAATTACCCACATGCCTTTTTTTATTTTAAACTGGGAAAGTCAAATAAAACGTATAGCGGGTCGTCGTGTTTCAGCGTTCCGTCGCGATGTTCTAATCTGTTCCTTGGTAAGATTAGCACACGAGCAGCTGGTGCTGAAGCCTGATATGTAAATTATAAGGCAGCAGAACCAGGCTACAGGATCTCCCTGAGTGTTTTATAGCAGAGCTGGACCACCCCACCTGCCTCCACTGAACTCCAGAGGAAATGATCGCACTCGGATGAAATAAAACCCAAACCTTCAGAGAAAACAAGCATAGGTGCAAATCAGCCATAAACCACATATTTAATGAGAGAGGCCTCTGTTTACACCATCATATAGCAGCGAAACTAATCATTAGGATCTCAGCGCAGCGTTAAAAAACTAAAAAACAACCCTGGCTGTTAACCTGGGCTGTACGCTGACAGAACGTACTCTCAACATCACATGAGTTCTCCTGGCGCACTGATTAACTCTCGCTGTGAAGTGACCCCTACACGTCTCCACAAAGTTTGCAATTGTTCCCGAAACAAGGCAGTCAGCTGCTCTGCGTGTAATTGGCACGTGTGTTGGTGAAGAAACCGCAAGTAGATACCACGGCTGCAGCCCTCACCCCCCTCTGTTTTCGCCCCATTCTGTCATTATCTCCTCACATATCACGAAGGCGAGGAGGGAGGCGGCGGCCAGGTAGGAGCTTGTGCAGGTTAGGAATTCCTGCAGATTCCAGGCCTCCTCCTTGCACAAACAGTGGGGGAAAAAAAAGCTCAAAGTTTTCCACGAGGCCGCGGCTCCTTCATTGAAGGAGCGCCGGAGGAGAGGGGGCGGGGGCCCAAACAGTCGTCCCACATCCCACCCACTCCGAGGAGCATTCCACATGGCTGTCTGCTCGCCCATCATTAAGCAGGACCACCTGCTGGCAAATCAGGACCCCCATCATGTTCTCAGCAAGCCTGGCTAACCCCATTACCAGCAAGCCTCTGGTCTGCTGTACACACAGATCATAAAGAGTCACTGGTATGTTGAGCAGTAAAACGCCGCTCATTAACATCCCACAAGGACTTCTGATTGTCCAACCAGCGCAGCACACTGGCTGCACTCACTCAGCGTATTCAAATAGGAACCAAAAAAAAAGGATCTTTGATGCAGCTGTTGCATGACGATGCACTGACTTCTGACTGGCTCATCTCTGCTCCTCTAAAAAAGAGACAGATTTTAAAAAAAAAAAAAAAGGGGGAGGAAGAAGAGGAGGAGGAGAAGAAACAGCTCTTTGTTGCTCTTCCTCGTCGGGGCCTTGAGGGAAAGACTCTGGCACAAAGTCATCAAGGGCTGAAACAAAAGCAGCTGATAAACAGAGGGAGGCAGATAAGATCTCCCTGTACGCTCAACACTTCTCCATCAGGACGGCTTCCTCTCCTCCAAACCCACAACACCACCAGAAACACAGCCAAAAAAACAAATGAAACAGAGATGACAATTATCATATACTTTTACTCTTACTTTTTTTTTACATCTTTTTTAGCGTTTTACAAAATCTGGAGGACAAGGCTTTCTCTTGTGAGTTGAACTGCCCCATCATCCGCTTCTAAAAACCAGAACTTCGTTTTTGTTTCCAGAGACATGGAGAATGGCTGCGCTTGATTCACACACTGTCACTGACACATTATCTGTTAACCCTCTGCACGGCTCCACTGACAGCGGCCACATTTTACACAGCGGTGGCCGGAGGGCCCAACAAAGAAGGACATTCACTGTCGAAGGCCCCTCGGCTTATCTGCCCTGGCAAGATTCAAAACTCCACAATGCAAACTTGCTACGCTTTGAGTTTTGGAGTTACCCTTTTTTTTTGCAACGTCAGCCTCTTACTTCAGCCGCAGAAATGCCTGTGAGGGCGTCAGTGAGCAGAGATAAGGCTTAAGGAAACAGAAAGGGGGGGCATTCTTCTTCACAATCAACATGGCACAAGGCTTTTAATGAGGTGGTCAGGACTGCAGGTGTTTACTGATGTCTTGTAAACGTTCCTCGTGGGACGGCTGCTCCGCAAGACGGCCGAGCCCCGAAGTGCCGGCGCCCGGCCCGAAGGGGAGCAGGGGTGGAAAGCGCGTGAGACGTAAATGCCCGAAGGCGTCGATCCTCACCCGGGTCCAGATCTGGACTCTAACAAATCGGCCACCGCAAACACGACATCGCTCACAGCCCCCGTCCTCACACGCACAAGATACACTCATCTGATTTTCCTTCATGTCTGGGTCCTTCTCCAAACTCTCAGTAGCAAAGAGTGCGCACAAAGCCTTTTTTCTTCCACCTCAGACAATGCACCGCCCCACCTCGCTCTCTGCCAGGCATTCCTGAGTCTATCCTAGCTATCGAAAATGTCAAGAATGAGGGGGAAAGCAGAGGAGGGCACAGTGAGCACTGCGGCAGGTAGAGTCTTGTCCCGCTGCACTGACATCCCACAGTCGCCGGGGGAAGTGGTTGTGTAGAGCGGATGGGATCTGACTTGACTCTCTTAATTAAAACGGAGCCCGTTCTCCTCACTCTCCATGGAGGAGAGCCAGCTAATCACCAGGGCCGCCTTCCCTCCTCAAAAACCAAATTTCATGGCGGGGTCTGCGCCTGACAGTTGTCCCATGGTATTACTCTTTGGATGATTAGTGCGTTAGAGGCTCCACAGCCCTCCAGGACAAAAACGTCCAATCACTTCACACATCTTTAAACCAGACTTCTGTCAATGACTTCTCCGAGAATTGCCTTACGGCTACTTCTCTCCAACTGTAAGGCGATATGAGAAAACCAGGTTATGAGAAGTAAACCCTCTTCAAACACAAAGCCCCCAAACAAAAAGGGCACATTCTAGACAGACTGTCAGAGCCAAGAAACTCCCCTTTCCACAAGAGGAGTCCAAAAAGAAGAAAAGGGGGCTGAATGAAAAGGTTAGCAGTGCAGTGTTTCGTGCCTGGACAGACAAACAGAAGAAGTTTTATGTGTGTGCCAAATGCAACTTAACACTGCAAACAAGCTCCATCCATTGGAACATCCTGCCACCCAGAACTGTTCAGAGGAAAGTACCCAGAGTACAGGGCCTACGACTCTGAAAGCCTTCAGCAAGGTGATTCGTGCTCTGATTCATTTCCCCCCGGTGCTCCCGGCCAATCTATGTGCGCGCTTCAAACCCTGAGCCGCTGCCAACATTGTCAAGCACCAGTAAAAGTTAAACAGCGGCAGGCTCGCCGCTCGCTGGCGTGGGGGGCACAGGCTGCCACAGTCTCACAGTCACGGTAGATGCTGACATTTATTAGTCATGGCTGCATGGTTCGTCTCATAAGAGCCTGACAAATTACTTTTCAACTAAAAAATAAAGGACTCGCAGGAATAAAAGCGTTTAATTAACTCTTTTCATGCTGAAGTTATGCAAATCAGCAGAGGGAACAACAACATCGCCGCCGCCTTTTCCCTCCCGAGCTCAAAAAGCTCCTGAACAACAGTTTTTGAACATTTTCATGTGTGGGCAGGTTTGATCCATTCACCGCCCGCGTTCCGCTGTGGCACTCTGCTGCGTTTTTGTTACAGTGAGGTTAAATGGTGGGAACCTGTCAGTCACGTCAAAAAGCACAGGAACCCTTATTTTCCTTATTTTCATGTTGTATGTTGCATGTATATGTATATGTATTGATAAAAACGGCCCCACTACAGGGTGCAAAGGTCAACCACTCAACCCGTGTCCTCGAGGTGTTTATAAGCCACCTCGAGGCTTCGCTGGGAAAGGCTGGAGCCTCACCATGGCAACAAAGCTCCTAAAATGACTCAGGTGTCCTTGTTTCAAGCAGTTCTGGGAAACTTTTGACGCCTTTGGGCCCAAGGCTATGTAATTTCAGCAGCCACCGGTGTATGAAATCCTCGCCTCTTTAAGTGATTTACAATTACGGTGAGTCTTCAGACAGCAGCACGGATCACATGCGTTTCTCACAAGTTACAAGCTACAGCGAAACACATCAAATGGACTTGTCAATGATATGCCCTGATAAGCTCACAAATGAGCTCCCATACATGTTTATCATTCCAAATATGTGCTGTATATTCCCACCCATAGAGAACATACTATGGGTCTTACCTTCCACACAGTGCTCCACGTCCTCCAGGTTGCGCAGGGTAATCCTCATCAGACTTGAGTTGAGCATCAGTTCGTTCTTGTGCTCTGGTCCCATGGACTCCGGGGCAGGGTTGAGAAAAAATATGCGCGTGTCGCCCGTGGCCACCTGGTTGTCACAGATGCCGGGGTTGCCGAAGCCACCGATCATCACCTTGTTGCCGCCGTCCAGGAGAATTTCGCGGTTCACGTTGGACTTCCCTTTCAAGTAGCGCCACACCCTCACCTTTAGCCAAACAACAAAAAACACAGCGTTAGCACTTTGTTCAAAACCAACAAATTTCATGTTTTCATTCATAAGTTCGCACATGGGTGGCGAGAGAAGGGCCCACATGTCTTTGCTGAGAGATGTCCCTGTCCCAGTCTGGGAAATCTGAATCGGGGTTTATCAAGAATGTAATTTACACCTGTGCAACCAAATTCACTAACATTGTGGGTAGCAGTGATCCTTGAGTCATTCTTTCTACTTTAATGAATCTTATACAAAAGATCCAGGCACAGATTTTGTCCATCCACTGGAAAAATCCACTGGATGCGACATCACAGGAAGCGCAGCAGAGGCCGCTTTACACAGTCATGGGGAAGCTCGCCCCTTCCGCTCCACGTTAGCTGTCTCGTCTCATTTCAGCACTTGGTGGCGGCCTCTGTTCCCAGAACCAGAGCCGTGTGCCTCTAATCTGCACCAGTCGTTCGCTGGGAGACGGGAAGCCAGTGGGCGCTGAGGAAAACTGCAGCACCAGAGCTGACCAAACACAACTTGTTTATTTTGACAGATTACAGAGCGGTCTACCGCAAGACCACGATCGTGCAAAAGTTAGTTTCACAAAGAATAGATATGAGGACAGAGGAAGGCTGCTTTCTTTATTCTCCCATGCGCTGTTACGTCATCCACTGAATGGAGACTAATGTTCCTGTGACATAAACAGAATCCTAAATGCACAAGTCTCACACAAGCAACTTATGACAACTTAATGCATTACTACACACCATGCAGCTGTACTCTGCTGAGGGAAAAAATGAATCGTCTCTTCCAATATTATACTAGTGAGCCCAAAATACCTGTACTATTCTTTTAGGTGCTTTACGTGTTTCTGCAGTACTTTGCAGTCATCTTATTACATATTATGGACTTTTTTTTAAATCCACAAAGTCATCAGTTACAGCCACAAGTCACACACCCCCTGTGGACAGAATAAATCAAGACTCAGGACGTCACTTATGCAGCCACTGGCAAATTACACAGTGAGTTGCATGTTTTCACCATTTATGACTCAAGTGAGAGCCACTGGCAGGGTCCACTGAGGGGGCCAGGCTCCTGCTGCAACATGTTTGGGATGATTACATGGTCGGTTAGGCCTCCCCCGTAGCTATGTAATTGGTAAGTGGTAAATAAAATAAAAACATCATCTATCTATTTCAGAGGGCAAAGTGGATTCGCTGTCAGCCTCCACGCAGCCAGCCGCTGCCAAATGCTTTTGGATGAATGAGTTTGTAAAATGTTTTGGGGTTGTTGTTTTGTTTTGTTTTCTCCGGCAGGCTGCCGATGCCGTTGAGAGAGTTGGAACAAACAAACTTGGTGACGACGAGGATGATAATGGCTCCCACCAGCTGCAGCGGGGCAAGCGCGCTCGACGATACCGTGACTTTCCAGCAGTTCGCGTGAGCCCGAGTCGTCCTGGTGCGAGAAGCAGGTGCCGACGCAGCCCGGCGCTTTTCCCGGCCACACCGACGCGCTTACCTTGCACGAGTACGTGTTGTGCACCGGGTCCATGTTGATTATTTCGTCCACCGTGCCGGTCAGAACTATGTTGGCCTCCTCTTCCCTGTCCTCCAGGTCTCTCTCCGGACAAGTTGCGGCGCAGCGCTGCCACAGGAGCACGAGCAGCCCCGCCAGGAGCAGCGCTGTCCGGCCGGCCCGGACCGTCCGAGGGGAGCCCATGACCAACAAAGTAAACTTTCCTGCAATTAAATGAGACCGCCCGAGGCGTCCGACAACAAACTCCAAACTCTTTCGAGGGCGTTTGCAATGTAGCGCCGAGCCTCCTTTCCCACTACTTCCCTACGGACGACCAGTGTCTCTTTCACTCTGCAGCCCTGTTCCCAGCATCTGCAGCCCGGGTTAAAAATCCCTCTCTGCCGCCGCCGGCTGGGAGACCAGGAGGGAAGAGTGCGAGGAGGAGGAGGAGGAGGAGGGAGGAGGAAGGGGCAGGGAGCTCTCTCTCTCCAGGAATGCAACAGCACTGCTCTCTCCCCCTCTCTTTTTTCTCCCTCTCTCTCTCACACACACACACACACTCACGGTGACGCTCCTGGATTTGCATGCAATCTGAATTGCTGATCCCACAAGTGAGGGTGAGGTGTGTGGTGGCGGTGGGGCCGAAGGATGACTAAAAAAAAGTGACTGTCCAACGCCGCCCCCCGTCGGTCAGACGGCGTCTGTACCGCGAGACTTCATCAGCAGCAACAGCACCCCCACCCCCCCACCCCCACCCCCCCCCCCCCAGCCCCCAAACCTGCAGATGCACAAAGCCGGAGCAGGCAGGGGTCCCATTCAGTCTGAGCGTGTCAGAAGGATCACACGAGATTGTGTACGTGACATTCATCAGATGGAGTCAAGCTTGTGAGATATATCAGATATGTAGCTTAACTTCCAGGTCTGCAGCTCTTCACAGTCGTGGCTCCCTGGCTATGTTTTGTCGTTTTTCACACTGAAATTATAGATATTTGCAGTCGTGGCATATTGCTCCCCTTGTGCCCACACCCACAGGGTGTTAAAGTTCTGCTTCAAAGTTTTAATTGTATCCAGCGTTTTGATGCTGCCGACTCCCCCTCAGAGACAGAAAGTAGCGTTGCCCAGATTCTTAAAGGCTTTAGGAGTAATTCTACCACCAACACAAGTTCAGTTTCCCATTATGAGAGGGTAGATGTGTCATCCAACTTCTTCCAACCTCAGTGTTTCAGAATTTGTGGAAATCCTCCATAGGATCCTTCAACACAAAAAGATGACCAGTATTTTCTGTTGCCTCACATGGGGATTTGTTAAAGAATAAATTGTCTTGTAAAACCGTCTGCACTGCACCATGTGTCCGTGTGTGGGAAGTTAAATCTGGTCTTTTTACCAAGAGACAGTGAGGAAAGAGTGAAAACTCTTATCAGTGATTAGACACCGATATTCTCCTAAGGGCTTGTCTCTAATCTAGACAGGGCTTTGTCGGATTTATAGGCTTTGGCCATAACAACTCAATGAGGCAATAATGTGTCAATGTTTACAGCTCATTTTACTGGCAAAATAATTCATTTATGGAACTTTGAATCTGCATTGCATTCTGTAACATTTGGACAATTTGAATCATGATAAAAAAAACTTAAAACTTCGATTTTAGCTCCCAAATTTGGATGAAGGGACCACAGCTGGATCCCAGTTTTCACATGTGTATGACAAGTCTGTCAAATAGCTGTATCTGCTATTTCACAGTGGTATGGTTTAGATAGCAGTGGTATAGCGCATCCTCTATGGTCCACTGTTGTAATCTCTTCAAGCCTTTAACAAACATGGATCTTTGATTTGGGAACTATAGGCTGCAGAGCTGTGACTTAGGAACATGCATGTAAAACACAGCCGAATAAGCGGATGCTGAACTCACGCTATGTCATATACCATTAAAGATTCCCCTTTTATCGTAAAACCTCCCATGTTTAAATCTGCAAAATGTTACCATATGGCTATTTTCTTCGAGCTCCTATTTAAGAACAGACAGTGCGTAAATTTCCACTCCTCAAAAGCTGTAATTTTAACTAGCCTTCTATTTCTGGGAAAATGACAGGCTTGGATATGCACAGTTGCTAGAGAGGATATTTGCAGAAATTTGTTCAAGTAGGCCTCAGCTCTGACAGCTGAGTTAACCCAAACAGACAACTGTCTTCTGAATGAAAGTAGTTTACAGTCTGTCAGGGCCTTTCCTGTTCTCTATACAGATGAGGCGAGGATCGTATTTTTTACAAATGTTTCCATTGCAGGAGAAAAGCTCTTCACCAAAAATCTCAATCAATGAGTGGCGTAATGTGTAGGCTGTGCGGCCTGGAGCTGCTGCACTGAAAGTAAATGGCAGACTGACTTTGTGGTCTCAAAGAACATTTAAATGAGCTTTATTCCCCTGCACTAATGACTAGCTGGAGCCAGAAAGTACCCCCACATTCAACAACATTTCCACTGTGTTATTATGCATTATAACTTATTCTTAATGTAGCTGTATGTTAGTGTCAGACAGGAATCCCAGCTATAATTTGTGGACAAAACTAATTTTTCCTCCATTTGTGGTTTACATGAACAATAATGAGTGTAAATTAGACACTGCAACGTCTTCATTCTCAGTCCACACTAGTTACAGCTCACTGTAAGAATAAATGGATGTCCCTGGAACGGAGAGAGCCGGAAGTGCCACTGTGTAGCGTGACCAACCCACACACTCAGCACTTTCCCGCTTCAGCTTTAGCAAATTAGCATCTTCAGCTTCCAGCTCTTTTTTTTTTTTTTTTTTAGCTTGCTGTCCCAGCTTCACTGTCCCAGCTTCACTGCTCTCATCAACCCTGTTTTTCATTGTACACATCTCTGGGAAATCGACTCTGTGCTAGCATAGAATAGACTAGCATAAAACAGTAGACGCAGTTAGCAGCTAGCTGCTAAGGTACTACGATATATTTCGCTTCGCTGACCAAAATATTGTTAAAAGTAGAAAAAAATTGGACTTACGTTTATGTGGGGACTGATATCTTAAGTGTGTCTCTGTATCAACACTGAGTTCACAGCTTGTTCTTCTGCCCTGTTTGCCAGAAAGAAGTATAGCAGTGCAACAATGGAGCAGGTGAACGACTGGTTCAAGTCTGCTACATGCCAGCTTCCCAAAAACTTCTTCTTCCTCTTAAGACATGAAGAAGCTTTATATGAACCATATCATCGGTTCCATTGAACTATTTGATTTAATATCTGGTATATTTTTCAGACTTTTTGTCAGTAAATGTATGCAGTTGTGATGGAATCAACCTTTTATGGATTTTTCTTTTGAAAATAGCCTACATGGCCGGTTCATCTGCATGTAGTGTGCAAAAGCTTGTTGGGGGCAGATGGTGTTTTTAGCCATTAATCACTTTCTGTATGAGGGGAAAAAATCCTCATCAGTCATTTTTTTCCTCTCTGAACACAATTACTGGAGTATCGCTCATAATGTGAAATTTACCAGAGCATATGGACAATAACGCCTCCCCTCTCCTATTAATCTCCCAACAGCCCTCCTCCTCTGAATGTTTCAACAGGATAGCCTCAGAACGTAAACAAGATTTAACAAGCATTCGGCTGAAAGAAGACATTTCATTTGCTGTTTCATGAATCAAAGTGTAGGCAGATGCAAAATACAGCAGGAGAAAAAGAGGAGCTGGGGAGCAAAGACATCAACCTACATAACCTCAGAGGGGATTTACTGGCTGATACAGAGGTTGGAGGTGCACTGAAAAAAGCCTGTATAACACATTGTTTGCGCTTCTTTCTCCTGTCAAGTGCATCAGTATCACACTTCCTCCATTTGATTCCTGTCTTGTCTAGTAACAGTACCTTTTTACAGCTTTAGCAATTGTGACAGCTCTATTTTAAATGATATTTGGCAAAAGAACGGTCAGATTCGAAAATGTCAAATATCTGTATGAAATAGTGGCTTTCATTAGTGTCATACTGGTTTGGGCTTAAACAACAATGCAGTCAATCGGTACTTTTCACAGTTAAGACAGTGATGGATGCATCTTTTTGATGAGTTATACTTATGTTGATGGTTTACACAGAGGGAGCACTAGCAGCTGGAAAAACTCTGTGTTCGTCCACGCGTCAGTGAAAAGAAATAGGTGTAACCTGAGATGCAACATTAGCAGCCAAACTGTATGCAGAGCCCAGGGGCTGCATCTCACAAGAAGCAGCTGCATCACTGCACCCCCGTGCATCACCGTATCATGGAGTCAGAGAATCACTGCGCAAAGCAGTATCGGAAAACAGCTCCAACCTTTGAGTCTTTGTGTATGTGTCATGTGATATCTTACAGTGCATGCCGCATCAATAATGCACCACTCCTGCTAAAGTTATTCAGCATCTTGGCATTCAATTTATGTTTTATTTCAAACATTCCTAATGCTGATAGTGATTCTTCATTTCATCGTTTAGCATGCTGTGTTTTACATTGCTCTTATAGATAATGTGCAGGCACACTCAGCCTTAGCATTGCACAATATGCAGCACAAACACATGCGTGGAGACATTTCAGGGTTATCAAAGGAAGCTGCTGTAACTCTTGTTTTTCCAGAGGACAGGCCCAGTCCTCTTTATCCAGTATCAGCATGAGAACAGAGGACCAAGCCTCGTCTGCCTGGCATTTATCTGCCTCAGATCACTGACTTGGTGTCCAGTTTCAAGCCTGCTCCCTCTGTCTCTGCTGTCTCCCTGTGCAGCAGACCTGGCTGAAGGAAGGGTGTAAATGAACTGTTCACCTTGTGAAAGGCAAGTCAATATGGCACTCTTTATGGATGTTGTTTCTATGCATGCGAGAATACATGAATACTGATATTTATATGAATAACATCAAAATGATGCAAGCGATTTGATGCATCATTAAACTTCTGATTGCAGCTTAGATCAGGTTGTTTCCAAGGTGCCTTGGCAGCCTGCAAATGCTTTTCGGAAGTTGGACTTTTCCCAAACATAAGATGGATGGTTGTAAAAAATAAAATAAAATGGCATAAATAATGGATACTTTAATTCACTTAACAGAAATAGGCAACTTCCATTTCAGTATGAGATATTAAAACATAAGTTGATAAAATATGTTGTTGTGATCACATTGATCCCCTGAAGGACCCCTGGAGGTTCCAGGACCCTAGAGTGGGCTGATAAACTGACGTGACGAAGCAGCATGTGACCAGCAGAGAGACCAAATTAGGCAAGGTAAATATCCCTCAGCCTTGCTTGAATTTAACATCCAGGGGACAGTCTCACAGTCTGATATGAATGGTCAAACACTGGGTGAAAGCATGTTCACCATCAGGCGTCATATACAGAGGTTGTGAATAAAGGCTTTATACAAAGATGAGCAGGGAGGTCAAAACATGCTGAAGAAAATTTAACATACCTAAGCTGATTTTATATTCTGTACCTGTTGGCTATGTCTGTTGCTAAGATGTTTAATAAGATAATTTTGATGTGAAATTGACTACTCTAACTCACCATTAGTGCAGTATGTTATCTCCTCTCTGTTTGACAAAGCTTATGAAATCGAGCATTCTGAACAGCCTTAAGTAATAATAAGAACATTATTTAATAATAAGATTAATAAGAATATTATTTTGTGGTTGTGTTCCTGTGCAGAGGTGGCAGAGTGTGCTGTAGAAAGTTCGTTCAAAGTTGATTTGGTTCCCAAAAAGGTGCAAAGTGTCTTTCACAGAATTATGGGGGTATATTGGGTTTTTTGGTTGTTTTTTTTTTGTTGTTCTTTTTTGTTTTAGGGCATTGCACATGTTTAATCCTGCTGTTTAGGTTGTACATTAGACACTGGTTGACATATTGTTAAGATAGTTTTATTGTTGTCTGTTTTGTGGAAAATAAAAGTCTAAAACACCGCACATACAAAACATTTTACTTCCAAGTGGCATCTGTAGTTTTCCTCTGTACTGTATGCTCACAGATGAGCTGGGGGAAAAATTGGTCTTTCTGTGATACATTATATTCCTCCAACTGCTGCAACACTTTCCTAAGACAAACAGCAGAGCTGCAGCAAACAGACTGCGTTACCGCCTGACAGTTCACCAGATGGCCCTCTGCTTTGTGGCGTCAAGTCTAAACAGGAGAGGTGGTTTCACACCTGGTTTTATCCCTGTGCATTTAACTGGAATGTCAGATGGTTCAATACCTTGTGGAGCCTCTCCCATTTCTTTCTTCTCTCTCCAACTTTCTCTTTTATTTGGAAATTCTGCTCTTTAAGACTTTGTGTGCAAGGGGGAAATGTTTCCCATTGGTGTCCATGGGATGAAGAAACAGGTAAATACTCTGCCTATGGGTGCATTGTGGTGGGTTCAGCAGCCCCTCCCCTTCTCTCACACCAAATTGTAGTATGTAATGTAGTATCTTTCCGTAGTGTTCCTTTCCAATAAAATGCTAGCCTTAAGGTCCTTGAGGTTCTCCACTATCATTAGTATCCGTCTTATCATGGTGGATTTCCATAGATAAGACTGAGTGGAGACAAGATAAAGGAGTGTCAGTGAGGAACACCACGTAGCCTGTGACCGCTTCATAGATAGGGACTGAGATAAAGTCCCCTCACTTCCACATGTCAAACATGGCAGCTGTATTGCCTCCAAGAGATGAATTAGTGTGTAATGGCTCCACACAAACAAGCATTACTTAAAAAGTCAGTATCAAGGTCATATGGAAGTCCATTAAACCGCAAAAAAAAAACTGAAATTGGGTTTACCAAATGTTAGCATAAGATGCAATATGTTGGTATGAGTTGCCTTCAAATCACTATATTTAAAACCAGCTGTGAAATATTTACTGCCCATATTGACCACAGGGCAGCAGTGAATGATGGCGAGCCAGCTTTCATTACTGTTGGTTGTTCAGGAGATCTCTGCATCCATCTGCTCCTGCCCAGCTCCTGCTCGTTTATGCAGAGTGGCCACAATTTACAGACGGCCGTTTTGTCTAATGGATACCATTCATTCATTCCCAGCTTGCTCTTTGGCAGGCGCGTACCAGGGTCCATTAGGAAATGAGTCCACTGCAAACGCCCACAATCACGCCACTGCAGATGAATGGCAAGATCAAAGCCTGTCTGACTCTAAGAGATTAAGTCGCTACTGTTGAGCTGATTTTATATTCTGTACCTGTTGGCTATGTCTGTTGCTAAGATGTGTAATGAGACCATTTTGATGTGAAATTGACTACTCCAATTCGCCATTAGTGCACTATGTCATCTCCTCTCTGTTTGACATATTGAATCTCACTATAACAAAAGGATTACCTAGGAAAACAGAGACCTGTAGTAGAAACGATGAGTAATGCCTGTGTGTAAACACCAACACCATTTTAGGGCATGGGCACCAATGATCACTGTTATGCTCCCTGATTAAGAACTTTTTGATGCACAGAAACTCAGTGTCAAAGGGGATTTTCATTTCCATATGCTGTTTTAGGTTTCTCTTGCACTGTGATTAATGGATTAGGAATAGTGTTTGATCTGTATGTCTCATCAATGGTAGGAAACTTGATCAATACATTGACTCTGTGTGTGTGTGTGCGTGTGTGTGTGTGTGTCTGTAGATGCCCTTCCTAGTCAGTGAACTGAACAGTGTGCCAGAAGAAGAACTAAGCACTGTCACTAGAAAGTGCAGCATCATCATGTCTTCTTCCTCTGCAGACTTTGTTCGACCCAAAATGGCCGTCCAGTGGCATTAGCTAATTGCACACTCCATCGTCTCTGTGCCACATTGCACTTTTTTCTGACGAACTGTGCTGAATCAATTTGGCCACATAGTTTAATCATTTAATTCTCTGGGGCTAGCTAGTAAGGACATTAGCTTACTGCAAAAGTTAGTAGATCTACTAAGCTAATGGAATATATGATTACCCTTAGTGGAAAATTTACCATTTTTAGCTATGCCATCATTAATTTCTTTAGATTAAAGAAGTAGAAGGTCAGCAAACCAAGTTGTACACTGAGTAGAATAACTGGGCTATTATCTTTCTCAAACTGCAGTAAATTCCATGTTCCATTCAAACTTAAATAAACAATAATAAGATTATGTTGTGTAGCTATGGAAGGCCACTAAAATTGTATCCAAGCCAAAATGGTAGTCCTATATTTACCAACTCCTGCTTCCAAATTAGACGTAATGGAAGAGCCATATTGAACAGGCATGTCGCCTAAGCAGGTGGGTGGATTAAGTTCAGACCAGGATAAAGTGCTGGGCTGTGTACAGGGGATGACAGTCGCCCCCAGCGTCTAGAACCAGATGTTACCTGATGAATCCTTGCCCAAGAATCTGTGACTCATACCAAATCCCTGAGAACCTGTGCAGGGCTGTAAAGGGGAAGGAGGAAGAATGGGTGATGAAGAGGGGTTAAATCATAAAGTGCATGACAGGGTGAAGGAAGGATGAAGGTGGGAAGGATTAACAGATGGATGGATGGTAGATGAATAAAGTGGAGTGTAGGAGTCAGCTCAGCTTTTCAGCCTCCCTACTCTCTCCTCTTTCAGTCTAAATGGAATGACAGGCTCCATCACAGGGGAAATACTTCAAATGCACATGTGAGTGAAGAGACAAAGCAGAAAATAAACAGAAGCGACAGCAGAGAAATCAAAGCCTCAGACTGATGAAAGTGCACGCAACGTCATGTCTGTCACTTTGCAGAAGAGGCTGGCTGCCTGTTAGGACATAAGAACCCTGGTGGCAATGGGTGTGCATACGTTTGAGGTGCTTGAGCAGCTTCATGTGTATAGAAGTCAAGAGACAATGAGTGTGTTTCATCTCCCCTTGCCTCTGTCTTTTTTTGGTGTCTCACATGAACAAGCTCTCCAATGAAAGCACTTGTCAAAAAGAAAGGGAAGCATTGCTGATTGAGTGAGCCAGTGTCTCATCAGTGAAATATGCCTGGCGTGGCCAGGCTTGAAAAAGGAAGAGGGGCCCTACAGTGCAAAAGTGGGGATCTGTGCCTCTTTCCAGTGTTGTTGCACTCCCTCGCTCCGTCACTCTCCTTTTCTAAAGTGGTAAAGGGCTGCAGGGCTCTCTTTTTGCTTCTCCTCTCTCTGTAAAGCCACATCTCACACCTAGTATTACACCTTATCATAAACATGTGTGCGCATAGAAGACAGGCTTACACAATTGCGATGTCAGATGCAAACACCGGCACGCCGCTTCACACTAATTACAGTATCAACTTGATTGGGGTTTAATTAACTTTATGTAACTTTGCATGTTAACTGTGACAATTACACACCAATTAAATCTCCAATAACAACAAAAGTGCATTAGTGACATTTACCATTACATTCCCCTTGTGTTAGTAATCATGATGAGTTTGTGATTTTAGAATAATAAAAGCTTCATACTGTACACAAAAATATTAATCCCAGGAGAAATTTCTTCTGTAACTTTAATCTCTTGTCATATTTTTACAAGAAGACAGGGGTCTGTCAGAATAAAACTGAAGAGTTTTTATTTCTTGGTAAACAGATTAATTGGTAGAGTTTACACTGTGTCAAGATGTTTCATGTATGCCATTCACAAAGAGCAGCGGCTACTTTGAACACTTTATTTGAATAGAGTTCAAATTTTAAATGTACTCTCACCAGATGCTTGGCGTGAACCTTCAAATTAAGTGGTTATCTTTCCTTTTGAGTCTTGTAAAGAACAAGTTTAGGTCAGCTGCAGTTTTAGCTTTTTAAGTGAGAGGATCATGGTCAGACTGTCACAGTAACAATGTCTTCTGCTGGAAGTGCAGTCAAATGATTCAGGGAAGAAGCTACTGATTTTATTTATGCTTTGATCATACACTGCAAAAAATATTAATGAATGTTTGTGTGATGATCTTCATCAGCAGAGGAACTTCAAAGAGATACCTACCTCTCCCTGCTTGTCAGACTCCTGGGGATGCAATAGGTGTGGATGAGTCCACTGAAATACATACATGGAACACAGCAATATCAGTTCCTTATACTGTTGTGTAAGTCTGCTGGTACTCAGAGGCTGCTCAGAGGATCTTTGCTTGTATTGGGTGATGGCTGAGGAGGTGGCTGAGTAGCTTCAAAGATGGCCATGACCCAGATCTTCCAAACAGAAAAGCATAAGCTTGTATGTGTCAACAACAATTGAAGAAAAGCAGTGACAACAGTCATCATGGCCTACATCTTTATCTATCTTATAATTAAATGACTCCCCGCCCTTGCACGGGACCTCCTGCGACCTCCTAAAGGGCTGCTCATGAGCCCTGGGAACCCAGGCTGAGAACCACTGCTATATCTGGGTCATTAAAAAGGTGAGTGAAAGAGCAAATTTGTTTGCCGGAAGAAACATCTATCACATCATGACCTCTATGTAATGATGGCAGAGATGTAAAAGGAGATGATAATTATGGTTCATTTTGATGATGAAAATGCATTTGACATTTAAAGTCCAATTTCCTACAACTGAAAAATAAGACGGTGCAGTTCTAAATGGTGTGTTGCACTGTTGTAAATGTCACGGTGTCGACATAGAGCTGCAACACGTCAGATAGGTTCGCCTCAGTATGAAAAGTTGGTTGTTTACCTGGACAATGTCGCCCCCCTGAGGCCGAACTGTATCTATGTTGTAAAAAAAATACAGCAAAAGATGTATAAAAGTATGAAAGTCTACATTTAATTTAGCTAATCATCAGTGTCTGATTTCATGCCATTTTGTTGTGCTTAGGTCTTATGTAGAAGCACATGCTGTGCCATTTATTATGTACATTTCTTGCAGGTTTTACTAAATTGTTTTTGATGTGGGTCTGTTGTCATTGTATGCAATATATATGTGAAATAATCTTGTAATCATGTAATGAAATATGAGCCTCAGGTTCTGCATGTGGTAGTTTATTTGGAATGGTATATTGTAAGAATTCAAAACTGAAAATACGACAATATAAATATTAACTCATTTAAAGATAGAGCCTCAAGATAAAGTATGGCTAAATAAGTAAGCAGAAACCAGTCACCACAGGACAAGCATGGGGCTTTGAGGGCCCCGGGAGTATTGGTGCCTAAAAGCAGCTGTAGCATCCGGTTGGTAGTCTGTCCTTCATTATGGACCCTTTTCACAGCATACATTTTAACATTGTGAAAATATTAGTGCAGAAAAAGTGATAAGACATAAAATAAATTGTGACCACTACATTCACAGTAACCCATGTCAAGGACCTGCCGCTATATTAATAATACCTGTGCTTTTCTCAATTTGACAAATGTGCCCACCTTGAAAAGGGTGTGATTACAATTTCAGTTACGTGATTAAAATTAGCATTTTGCTCTGGATATATTAAATATATTATACATACTATGGAATGCAGATTGACAAAGCACAGCATCTTACTGATATAAATATTGTTCTAAAGTGTCAGTGCCTTTAAAACTGTACTCAGGTACAAGTGAGCTGCGTTCAGGTCTGCGCAGGCTGCGCAACACAGCGCTTGTGAAGTTTGCTGTGTGTAGCCTGCTGGCGACGGTCCAACTAAACACACGGATTCTCTGGAGATACCCTAGCTAAATAACCTAGCCCTGTACAGGTCAGGTAGACTTACAGTGAGAGATATTCTGCAAGAGAAGAATAACAATTAAGTGGCCGACATATTAATGTAAACACGTAAGTGGTATAAAGCGACTTCACTATCTTGCTAACGGTTTTCCAGATAGCTTAACGTTAGCACTAGCTAACATTAGAACTAGCCAGTGTTAGCTAAACAGAGTCAGCATGAGACATTCACGAGGAATCTGCCTTATCTGACCGATACCACTTGTGCGTGTCAGTATTTTATTGATTGTGCTATATGTTTAGCTCACTTTAATGTGTATTTGTAGTGTGTTGCTAACTAGCAATGTTGACAAATTCCTTCACTACCGTTAGCAAACCAGACACGTTAGCTAACCATAACGTCGGCTAACAACAACAACAACAACAACAACAATAACATTGTCCCTGTGTGTTATCAACTGAGGACGAGTATTCCCTCTTTCGAAGTATGGTGTTTATATATAATATTCGCGCGTATGCTGATTTATTTCCGATCACCCAGAACGTTGCAATGAAGGAATATGTGTATTTGCCTCATGCAGAGAAGGCCATCCAAATGGTGATCATGTCGGGCACAGCCACTGTGCTGCAGCAGTTTGTCAGTGGGCTGAAGAGTCGAAATGAAGACACCAGAGCGAAATCTGCCAAAGATCTGCAGCACTATGTGACTACAGAGCTAAGAGAGGTAACAACAAACCCAAACAAGGATGTTGATTAAACTTGTCACGAGGATGTCATTCAAATGCATTGTACACTAAATGAGTGGTACCATCGACCTCTGCCTCCGCTGCGTCAGGAGTTGACATGAATCCACACTTTTCTGTGGATGTAATTATTGCATAACGTGCATACAGTGCAGATTTTGCTACTTATTGATTTTTGTGACACTGCTTTTGTGCCTTCCGCAGTTAAGCCAAGATGAAGCCACTACTTTCTATGATGAGTTAAACCACCATATATTTGAACTGGTATCCAGCTCTGATGTGAATGAGAAGAAAGGAGGCATTCTCGCTATTGGTAAGATGTAAACACGGACATGCCATCTTTTAAACTTTCCTTTTAACTTCACATAAGAATTGAAGTAAGTTATTACCCATTGTTTACATCTCACAAAATAGTGCATAAATCTCTATACACAGTATATATCTAATGTAATGACTAACTTCATCTGTTCCAGTGAGTCTGATTGGAGTCGAGGGAGGCAATGCCACCCGGATCAGCCGTTTTGCCAACTACCTGCGCAACCTGCTCCCCTCCAGTGACCCTGTGGTGATGGAGATGGCCTCCAAAGCTATGGGCCACCTTTCTATGGCTGGGGACACCTTTACTGCCGAATATGTGGAGTTTGAGGTCAAAAGGGCACTGGAGTGGCTGGGAGCAGATAGGAATGAAGGCAGACGCCATGCTGCAGTAAGTGATAAGCAAGCAAATGGGACTGTTTGTTGTTGAAATACTACTGTTTGTTGGTGGTGCGTATGTGTGCTGGAGATGAGGGCTGGTGATAATTTGACTCAGGACTCTTCCATTGCACTTTCTTATTTTTATCTTTTAGTTGTCAAAGGTATTCTGCCTAGACACTCAAAATTGTTTTCCATTCACATTCACTAGGAAGTACTTAAATTGGCGCCACTTAGTGGAATGTGGTTAAACATCACATCTCTATCCGCTATGTTGACACTAAATGTAAAAATGACAGTTTCACAGTTCGTAGGTATTTCAGGGTTAACACAGAGGCATACAAAATTTTACAATGATCGAATAACAATTTTAGGAAAGGATGTTAAGATGAAGTTTAATCAAATGAAACAAGATTAGGATTGCCAGGCTTGCTTCAAAGAAGATGCAAAGAAACACAAAGGTGCAGCAGTGAACACAGATTTTATTTCCAGTTGAATATCTTATAGATTCTATGGGTTGAACTCTTGAATAAGTTGATCAGTTCATAGTTTCGAGTAGTAATATGTAAGCTTGATGTTCATGTTAACTGTAAAGAAGTAAAACTAAAAGAGTCAATTAATAAATAGACACACAATTGTTTTCTGTCTCTTCCAGGTGTTGGTGTTGAGAGAGCTGGCTGTGAGCGCACCCACCTTCTTCTTTCAGCAAGTGCAGCCCTTCTTCGATAACATCTTTTACGCAGTGTGGGATCCCAAGCAGGCCATCCGAGAAGGAGCTGTGTCTGCCCTGCGTGCCTGTCTCATCCTCACCACACAGAGGGAGACCAAGGAAATGCAGAAACCACAGTGGTACAAAGTATGACATTCCACTACATCCTGGCAGATCACACTTATTGTTTCTCAAGTATTCTTCCTCAGTATATGTTGTATTTGCCAGGGGAAGTCCTGTGTCATTGTAATGGGCAGCATGAGTGTTTTTTGTAACAGCAAACATTTGAGGAGGCAGAAAAAGGCTTCGATGAGACTTTGGCCAAAGAGAAAGGAATGAATCGTGACGACAGGGTCCATGGTGCTCTTCTGATCCTGAATGAGTTGGTTCGCATCAGCAGCATGGAAGGGGAGGTGAGTTTCAGTGTCTCCGCGGACGCATTCTCACGTCCAAAAGCAAAGCATTCCTTTCACTGTCTTATCTCTATGGCAGCGCATGCGCGAGGAGATGGAGGAGATCACACAGCAGCAGCTGGTCCACGATAAGTACTGCAAGGAGCTGATGGGATTTGGAACCAAGCCCCGCCACATCACACCCTTCACTAGCTTCCAGTCGGTGCAGCCACAGCAGTCAAACGCCCTCCTGGGCTTGTTGGGCTACAGCACGCCCCAGGGCTTCCTCAGCTTCGGAGCCACGCCGGTACCTGCCAAGAGCTCACTGGTGGAAAGCCGATACTGCCGTGAGCTGATGGAGGACCGATTCGACCAGGTAGATTTTATAGCAGGGGTCTGGCTTCTCCAGGGACGTAGTAGTTGTTCTTGCAAACAAATGTATTACCTGTTTAGTAGTTATCTTATTTTTGTAACACTTCAGAATATTAAGCAGGTTTTACATCAGTAGTAATGCTTTAAAGTTCCCACAAGATTGCAATGGCCCTGTGCAGATATGTGAACAATAGAAGGCCACTGCTGTTTTGAATACCAGATAAATCATAGTTGACACAAGCTTTGATTATGTGCTTTGTCCAGGTGTGTCGGTGGGTGCTGAAATACAAGACCAGTAAGAACCCTCTGATCCAGATGACCATCCTCAACCTGCTTCCACGCCTGGCTGCTTTCCAGCCACATGCCTTTACAGGTGGGACTAGTTCATGTTTGAATGTCATCCAAGCTCCAGTTAAATCCATCTTTGTTACAGTAATGTGCTGCCTTGTCATCCCATCAATGAATCCGCTGCTTCACGACCATCACTTTTGTGCTCTGTCCTGATATCAGTAGGCTTTCCCATAATAAATTGCTTGTAATTTCTTTCCGTTGGTTGATATATGTCCTGCGGCCTGTGCAAAGTCCTACATCTGTGTTTAATCATTTGCATCGTGGTTGTTTGATCCACCGTGCAGACCAGTACCTGTCAGACACTATGGGCTACCTGCTGGGCTGTTTGAAGAAGGAGAAAGAGAGGACGGCAGCTTTCCAGGCTCTGGGACTGCTGGTGGTGGCTGTCAGAGCAGAAATTCAGCCCTACCTCTCCAAGATCCTTGAGATCATCAAGGCCGCCCTGCCACCTAAGGACTTTGCACACAAGTTAGTAATGAAGACACTGATATTCTTTTTGGAGTTTTAGAGTTTGTAGTCTTAGATACTTCATATTATATTTCTTCATTTTCAGATATAGCTACTGTTGATATGAAATATTTACTTTGATGTCTATTATCCTGTATGTAATGGTTCTTTGCTGTTTCTGAAATGACTCCCTGTTTATTATATAGTGCACTACATTTAGATGTTTTGACTAGCATCTGGTCTGTGGTTGACCTATTTAAATATGATTGTGGCTTACGGTCCATGAAATGAAAGGAGAAATGTTTTTTATCACTTTCTGGTCTTTCATATGTGCAGGAGGCAGAAGACCATGCAGGTGGATGCCACAGTGTTCACCTGTATCAGCATGCTTTCCAGAGCCCTGGGTCCCAGCATCCAGCCAGACATCAAGGAGCTGCTGGAGCCCATGCTGGCTGTGGGCCTCAGGTAGGACGGAATAATATCACCATGCTGCTAAATAATTCAACTAAGAAGTTTTCACCATTGCCTGGATTGGATTTTTGGGCTGGAAGTATACAGCAAAGTAGCAAATCCAGAGTTCAGCATTGATTTCACCAGCTAAATCCCATTGTTATATGGCCAATGCAGTTATGTTTAAAGATTTATTTATGGATACACACAACCACACAATTCCTGGTCCTGATCTAAAGACAACATGGTGACATTGAGCCGGGTGTCCATTTTGTCTCATTCACGTAGTCCTGCGCTGACAGCAGTGCTGTATGACCTGAGCCGTCAAATCCCCCAGTTGAAGAAGGACATCCAGGATGGTCTTCTGAAGATGCTTTCCCTGGTGTTGATGCACAAGCCGCTGCGTCATCCTGGCATGCCTAAAGGCCTGGCTCACCAGCTGTCCTCGCCAAGCCTCACCAACATCCCTGAAGCGAGTGATGTCGGCAGCATCACGCTGGCGCTGCGCACACTCGGAAGCTTTGAATTTGAGGGTAAGAACCTTGAAAAAGGCAAAGTTTTTATAAAACATTTGGCTCAGTTTTCATACAGACTTCCAAGTTTCTTCTACAGCACCAAACTCCACTGATTAATCACACCTATATTGTAAATTTGTCTCTGTCAGGGGAGGAAAAATTATAATTAGTTTCAAGTGTGGACCCAGAAAATCATTAAAAAAAAAATAACAGATGGAGTTAATGTGTTGGTGCCTGCACACTGTGCATCCAGCAAAGCTGGAAAGAAATATTGTGTATTTAAATAGCAGGCATAAACAGTCAGGTATAAGAGTGAAGCCAGCAGAGGAGAAGAACACACTTCATTGATCAAGTGAACTGCAGAAACTGCTGCAGCAGTAGTTGTGTTAATGGATGTGTCCAGCTGTTCTCAGTACGGGTATCTGTTATCGGTCATCACGGTGATGATGGTGGAGGGGTGTCTCTCGGTGCAAAGACAAACTGGGGTGACACTGCACAGCCAAACATGTTATAAATACAATGAAATATATCTAGCTCCTTTTTAAACACAAGCTGTTGACCAACTCACACTGAGGCACACTGCCAGACTTCTGGTGAGTATCTGTTCTCAAATCCCAAACCGTCCAAAACGCGGCAAATGGTGCCGTCTTGTTAATGAAGAAAGAGTCCTCAAGCTAATCATGTGTTCACAAAAGCAGAGAGACATTTACAGAATAAAGCATGTCATTGCTACTTGCAGCCTTATGTGCCTAACGTGTTTTGTGATTATGTTCCGCTGCTCGAATATGGCTTACAAATATTACAGTAATGTCAAATCTCACAGTTCACTTTTTGTGCTATCTCTTTTTTTTTTCTTTCACCAGGACACTCCCTCACCCAGTTTGTGCGCCACTGCGCCGATCACTTTCTGAACAGCGAACACAAGGAGATCCGGATGGAGGCGGCTCGTACCTGCTCACGCCTTCTCACCCCCTCCATCCACCTGATCAGCGGCCATGTTGTCAGCCAGACAGCCGTGCAGGTTGTTGCAGATGTGCTCAGCAAGCTGCTAGTTGTTGGAATCACTGACCCAGGTAACACATGAAAGATGACAGGGGTAGTAGTAGTTTGGTATTGTATTTTATTACTTGAAATACCATGGGAAAGCACAACTGTTAATAGCTGTCATGACCCCCGATGGAAAAGGTAAGAAAAGTGCTAAGAGAGTCAACGTTGTCGTTGTTGTCCCTGTTGTCTGCAGATCCAGATATCAGATACTGTGTTTTGGCATCACTTGATGAGCGCTTTGACGCTCACCTCGCCCAGGCGGAGAACTTGCAGGCGCTGTTCGTCGCACTGAACGACGAGGTGTTTGAGATCAGAGAGCTGGCCATCTGCACAATCGGTCGCCTCAGCAGCATGAACCCGGCCTTTGTCATGCCCTTCCTACGCAAGATGCTCATCCAGGTAGGAGAGGCAGGACAGATGGCACGCTACGAGAGGTGTCATGATTTACTGTGTTGATGATCCTGTATGGAGTTTTGTATTTAATTGTTGAAACAATCTCCCCCACCTCCTTCTAGACACTTTTTTTGATGTGTAACAGCAGTGGTATGAGTGACAAATTATTAAAGTTCAGCTCAGGGTCACATTCTGTCCAGTTAGGTTTTAAGCTTGGCGTGGCAATGTACCTGCCTTGGCTAAAAACTTGAGTCGTCCGAGTAATTTGAAATTAGTCATATTCACCCCAGTCAGTCATCACATAGGGGCTTTAAATCATTGAGAAATCTGTTATTTTTTTATTGAATGATGTTTCTGCTTTTAGGCCTGCCCTCAAAACTAAATTCATGGGTTTCTGCAGTAGTTGAAGACACTGGTAAAAAAAAAACTAAAACATTGGCATGGTTTCAAAATTATTTCTTACATTCCTGCAAATATTTTACCATCTTGTACATCTGCCATGCTTGAAAAACATGTTATTGTGTTGTTTCAATTAATTCCCCTTAGAGGGCAGAATAGGCCATGTTATTATGCACAGCTGAAAAGTCCAAAGTTTTCCTACACAAGACCAAGGTTTCTTTTTTAAGATGGTGCTAGGGGATAGCAACGTGTGTGTGTCTGTGTGTGCGTGTGTCGTGCTTCAGTCGGTTCTGAATTGTGTTGCAGATCTTAACGGAGCTGGAGCACAGCGGTGTCGGCAGGAACAAAGAGCAGAGCGCTCGCATGCTCGGCCATCTGGTCTCCAATGCCCCCCGCCTCATCCGACCGTACATGGAGCCCATCCTCAAGGTACATCTCTGTTAAGTCTCCACTGTAATGGTGCTTAAGTGTATTAATGTAAACCAGGCATGCGCGCCATTACAGCCTCATTTCCTCGAGATCGCAGACATTTTTTCTCTGATTGTGAAAACAAAGAGGAACACTGTGGTTCAGATTAAGTGACCCCGGTACATTTTTTACTGTTACAGGCTCTCATCCTCAAGCTGAAAGACCCAGACCCCAACCCTGGAGTGGTCATTAGTGTCCTTGCAACCATTGGCGAGCTGGCTCAGGTAAGAATGGACATTTGATTTGCGTTACGCTTTGCGAGGACAGCGTCAGCATACATACTCACATTGCTTTTACAGCTGCTGCCGAGTGACACTGAAGTGACAGTTGAGTGCTGTGCACGTTACTACATTTTTGAGACTGTTACAGTAACGGCTTTGATACAAACGATCTGCATTTGTTCTTCTTTTCTGGAAGTAGAGGTTAGAGCCCCGCCCATGGATGTGTGCCTTGCTCCGCCCTGTCTAGGTGGCACGATGGTCTTCACAGAGAAGTCAGGAGAGCAGGGTTACAGGCAGGCAGTCACTGCAGTTCAGACAGGCTGCGGGAGATGCTCAGGTAGACCACGTGTTGACAGTTGGCTCAGTGCAGGAAGAGAGAAAAGCCCAGCTGATCAGGAACCAGCAGAGGAAGACTGAAGAAAACGTAGGAAATATGCATGAAGCTCAAAAGCTTTGTAATATTAGATGTGCACAGGCAGAAAGCCCTTTTTGTGTTGAAATTAAAAATGCATTGTAAATTTTGCAGACATAAGAACATCCCCTCTTCCCTGACAAATGTGACCCAGGAGACACCTGGAGACAAATGGACTGAGAGCAATAAAGAGACAGCTCCAATTTTCACAAGAATTAAAACTTGACTCCAGAATAATTTGACAAATGCTTTAATAACATCAAACGTCTACACATAAGGGCTGTTGATTGATATGGTCTTATTCAACAGGGTCATTAGTCATTTGAATGTGAAACAGTGTTCAGCTATTCATTCCCTTTTAGATTTTAGAACATCCTATAGACCGAATTTGGACAGATAATGAGAGTTCTGCAGGTTTGATTGGCTCTCCTCTGCCAGGTGAGTGGCCTGGAGATGAGGAAGTGGATGGACGAACTTTTTCCAATCATCATGGACATGCTGCAAGACTCCTCCTCGTTGGCCAAGCGACAGGTATGTGAAGAAAACGAATGTCTGCTTCATCTGGTTCTAATTTTTTCGCCCTTTTTCCTCATTTCTGCTGAGCACGACTCCAGGTCCTGAAAAATGTTTATTTCTCTGGTACAGTAAATGCACATCTACATAAGTAAACATGACAGGGCGTCATTTCTGGAAACATTTATGTTTGTGAGAAAGCATTTTCAGCGCATTATGTTCTGGTATTTCCTGTGTAAACAGGATCATGTGCCAGGATTTGCCAAAAGGAAGGTATTACTGTATTAGCACCACAGGATTACAATGGCTGACCAGTGAGGGACTGAAAACTAGTTTTGAAATGTTGTCAGGGGCGGGCAAACAGGATTAATGGCTGACATCTAATTTACACTTGTAATACAGAATAAGAAGAACCATAACGATATGTAGTTACTTTTGAAGCTCATTTCATTACATGGATGCAGGGAAGCTGTATGAAGAAAAGTTAAACGTAAACATCATGTGTCGTGCATTGACTGAGAGGCTCTGCCTGTGTCTGTTCCACCAGGTGGCGCTGTGGACGCTGGGTCAGCAGGTGGCCAGCACGGGCTATGTGGTGGAGCCTTACCGCAAGTACCCTTCCCTTCTGGAGGTGCTGCTCAACTTCCTCAAGACGGAACAAAACCAGGGCATCAGGAGAGAGGTATGCACGGGCGCCGCTGTCTCGGCTCATAACGGCCCAGTTGTCTCTGCAGCAGTGAACCCCCACCTGTCAACGTACGCATACGTATTAACTCTGACCCGTGAATTACAATCGCACAAACGAGTATGAGGCCACGCACATTTTCCGTGGAACGTTTTCCTCAGTCTCAAGCTGTGATGTAAGCGATAATTGTCCTAATTTCTTCCCTCGCCTCTTACATTGTGCGAGGCTCAGAGTGTGACTTGTCACTGAGTATGGTGTGTGGCACATGGATAGTGGCTCTGGCAACTCTCGCGTTCTGTCTCCACTTTAAAACGGCTCTGAAATCCCGTCGGGCAAATTATCCGACGGCGGTTGTGTAGGTTTACTTGGTGCCGTGGCCTCCAGGATCACTCTAAACGATATTTTGCAGGTTTTCTCGCGTATATACGAATTTATAAATGAAGGAATAACCCACTAATAATCCCGCTTTTAAGCATCAAATACTTTCCAGCCGTTGGCCTGAAAGATGGCTCCACTTACTGAGGTTAGCCTGGATTTCCAGCAGTGGGGACTCAGGCTCACAGAAAGAAGTATAACATCCAGAGAAGCTTCTCAGACCTCTCGTGCAGTACGCTCCACATCTTTGTTGTTGTTGTTTTCATTTCATTTTCATCATAGTCCAAGAATCCTCACTTTGCCGAGCAGTGGATAAATATGTTTATATGTTGCTTCAAATGAGTTTCAGAGCCTTACGGAGACCATGGCAACTGTGGCCCTGTTTTGAAAAATTATTCATTAGTAGCAGGGCATAGTTTTTTTTTAATGCTTTACACTGATCTAATAAATGCAAACATTGGTAGTCAACTCAAAGTCAAGTGCAAGAGTCTGGTCAGATTGGCTCACTGTGTTTGTGGTGTGTCTCCACCAGGCCATCCGTGTTCTGGGTCTTCTGGGAGCTCTGGACCCCTACAAGCACAAAGTGAACATCGGGATGATTGACCAGTCACGAGACGCTTCTGCTGTCAGCCTGTCCGAGTCCAAGTCCAGTCAGGACTCAGGTAGGCCTGTGGTCACCATCACCAGTCACTTTGGCAACTATTTTGGCTGTGTGTCAGAAGCAGCAGCTTCACACAGACCCACACAGTGACGCTGGGAAGCTTCACTGTGTGGGTCTGTCCTCTGGGGACTGTTGCTGTGATTTTGGTGCATTTGTGCGAGAGACTGATGAACGTGTTTGTTATTGGCTGTATTGTCAAAGCAATTATAGTGTTTGCCTTTAGGTAGGTTTTGTTATTTTTTTCAAGAATAGACGTTTCCACTAAGGCATGGAGGATAATCTCCCAAAATCACCTGTGGAGGTGGTCAGATGCATTTGAGGCATTAGCATCAAATATAGGGTGTCTTTATATATATTAAACACCTCAGTCAGGAAGAGGCAGCAAGTCCCCTAGACAGCAACACGCTTCTTACAGACCAACTTATTGGAACAAACAACTTCACTTTTAAAGGTCACACAACTCGTAGCGTGGCAGTTCTCATTTTGGAAGATTCATGTAAATGTCATTCAGTTACGGCATCTGAGATGGAAAACAGGGCATTCACAGTTGGTCATAATTTGCTACTTCAGTTCTTGTGACGCTGTTGGACTGATGATTGATGTTCCAGGTAAGGACTGTGTTGCGTGCTTTTTTTTGGTCCTCCTCATAAAGGACTTTTCACACAATGGGGCGAGTGTCTGCAGGAAACATGCTCACAAAATGTAATAGTTTCCAAATCAAATTTACTGCCGATATCAATCCGTTTGTGCAGGTGTGATCTTCCTGGGTTGCGTGTTGAAACACGAACGCAAACACATCAGCAGTCCCATCAGTTAGTTACAAGTCAGTGCTGTGAGAAGAGCCATGAGTGAAACCCATCTCTGACTTCTTCACTGAGAATATGATTACTCCAGAGGGGAACTGAATACATCTTCAGTTATTTGACTTGTTGAATCTGGCTCACATGAACCAGTGAAATCCTGTCTGGCCAAGAAACACTTAGGATTAACCTTTATGGTTTGGCTGTCTTTTACTTTATAAATCTACAGCTTATTATGAATAGAGTGCGGGGAAGTGATATGTCTATGTTCTCAAGACAAAACACAATTTGCAGAGGTCCTGTCCGTACATTTGAAAAGTCAACAGCAGCTATAGCGTTGGGTGGGTTGTGATTTGTGGAAAGCCTTCCTTCTTTGGGATCTAATTTCTGCCTTTTGTCTGATCTCCACCCACCTAAATCTCCACAACGAGGCTCTGCCAGTTCAGAGGGAAATATAACCCCCTCACATCTTTTAAAGTGGAGATTTTTAATTTATGCTGACCCACTTTAGACAGCCTGGGAGTCTTTTAGTTTCTTGAGTAATTGTAAATAAATGAAATGACGTGCACCTCGATGTCTAATCGTATCAACTGAATCATTCGTCATCTTACTGCTGTCACAGTCTGTTTTGTCCATATGTTTGTTGTCACAAACCATCAGATGAAAACATCAAGTGTATGTGACAGAACACAACCTCTGAGGCATTTCCCCCATAGCATGGCTGCATCTATATGGAAAAATACATTCCTGTCCAAACACTCTTATTACTTAGTTAATACCAGGATATACATCTGGTTCCTATTCTTCCCACCAGCCTCCCTACTGTGCTGAATTTTAATCCATGGCTACACACACAGGTAGATTTGACCTGTTAATGTAAGCATGACCCGAAGGTGCTACATTTTTCTTTATTTCCCAGAGTGTGAAAGAAGAGAGACGCTGATGATTTTGCTCCTTTCAGAACCAGATTAGGTGTGGGCTGAATACCCAACTTAAACAGTTGGACTCCACCTCGGCTGACTGCGATTAAACCAGGTTTTAAACGTCTTTGTTGCAGCTGGGGTTTGGACCACAAACTGCAGGAGACCAGAGACAACAGTTTCAAAGTTTTTAATTTCTTGGGCAAAAACCCCATGGACATAACCAGGCAGTGAAGGCAGGAGGCAGGCTGGTCACAGCCCCGAGATAGCTGGTCACAGGGCAAGGCACACACGTGGGAGAGGACGGAAATCACCTGGCAGAGTGTGAAGTCATGAGCGGGTTTAAGAAGAGGCAGGGTGATGCTGGTGATGCTGGTGATGCTGGACAGGTGCGTCTCATCTGAGTCTGGGAGTCCAGCCACACCTCCTGCCACAACCCCAAACAGAAAAGAAACAAACGGGAGGGGGAAAGCAGAAAAGCAACACAAAACCCAGACCATCACAGTCTTATCCTGGCTGGAAACTGAGCGTGGCGCGTATTTGAAAAGGGTGGCTTTCACAACTATTGGAAATTCATAATAATGACAATAAAAATGCTAATCTGTCTTTGGTGGTGCAGCTGGTGGATGGAGAAGGCAGGTCTCTGCTTGTCTGATCCAGGCCCGTGTCTCAGTAAATGGACCTGGATAATATGCTAATACTTTTACCAGTTTGTTCTCCAGCTAAATGGACTGTGACTAGAATTGGAAGCCGTGGGGTCAGTGTCTGGGCTTTTGTTAAGTGGGAGGTCGCTGGCTCGGCCCGTCTCCTCACCTGACTTCAATCGCGTCACTACGGAACGTCAGGCTCATAAAATTGATGAAATGATGTGTATTCCTCCTTCTTAGCGAGTTGCTGTACTTACATCTGTTATTGTGGCTAGGAAAAGCTTCTCTTCTCCTTTTTTTCCCCCGCGCAGCTGAAGCCTGAATTACTACAGCGCTGCTGCCTCACTTAGCCACGCTGATGCCTGTTTGCGGGCTGCAAAGGTGCAGATGTGTAGCCATCGATCACCGACGCGAATCTCGACTCGGCTGGGATAATAAAAGACGAGCCTCTCTTACCTGTGTGCTCTGTGCGGGTCTGTTATGTCTGCAGTCCACAGTCTGAAGGGAGACAAGTGGAGCGGCTGAAACTGGACTCCTGCAAGGGGCCAGTGAATCGCTGGATACCAGACGTCTGTATTCTCACATGCCTTGTAAAACTCAGTAGCTCTGCACAGATAAATGGACAGCCTGACCCCGTTTGCACCATCTGTCTCGGAAAACATTAATAAATCTACTTAATTTAAATGAAATGTGCATTGTGTTAAAAAAGACCACCGCTGTCGCTCGGTTTATTTTAAGAAATACAAGACACGAGCGAGATATCATGCTCTGCAAATCTGGGCACGACTGCCAAAACCCTCACGTGGCCTCTTCCATCCTCCAGTACGTGCAGTGATTCTGAAAGTGTGTATTACAGAGGACAGCAGTCACACCAATATCTAAAAAATTCAGGAGAAAAGATTTCTCAAGTGCTCGGACCCAAAAGAAAAGAAAGGGGCTGTGTTGGTGTGGGTGTGTTGCTTCTGGTACTAGGGAGAAGATAAAATACGATCCAGGAAGGCTGGATTGAGTTGTAAATCCATGAGCTGGAAGACGTATCAGACACCATAACACTCCACGTCTTCTTTATGATGCCACGGGACAGGATTTTTTTACAAGTCTGTTGTCTTAACTTCAGTTTTCGGCGTTCACCAGGTGAACAGAAGTTTTACTGTTGGCGTTCCAACTTTTATCGGGAACGTGAGCTCACACCGTGTGCCGGTAAAAGCTGAGCCAGTTTAAACTGCGTTAACCTTTTTCCTTCCTGACCGCGTCCCGAGCCGCCTGTGGGAGGTGGTCTTTGTACATGTGAAACAGTCAAGTGAAGAAGATCTGGAGTGACACACTTCTTAAAGAGAGGGACTGTGAGGGGACTTATTTTAAAGGTCACACGACTCGTAACGTGGCAGTTGTCATTTTGGAAGATTCATATAAATGTCAAGTGGGGCATTCACAGTTAGTCAGAATTTGCTGCTTTAGTTCTTCTGCTACATTTGGATTGATAATACTCCAGCTCTGCAAGTCTGTGTTGCATGTATATTTGTGAAAGGACTCAGTGACACAGTACAGCTAATGTGTTTGAGAAACATGCTCACAGAAAAAGATATTTTCTGAAGCAGCTTTTCACGGTGATATAAAACTTCATATTTAAGGGGTCAAAAATCTAAGTGACTGGTGCAGGTGTCATCCTCCTGGCGTGTCCCATCAGTAAGTTACAAGTGAGAAGAGCTGTGAGTGTAAAACCTCCATTCACAAATGTGCAGTTATTGTAGCATAGAACAACGCTGTTCTGATGTTGTCATGTATTTCTCTTTCTGGACTTGTAATGTCGATCCCGTCCTCAGGGTAATTAATGTCTGCCGGGGCACGCATCTGACTGGAAGTTACATCATTTTTGATCTTGTGTCATCATAATGCCAAAACATGAATGAAGAGTCTTCCGTGGGAGAAAGTTTTTTATGTTTAAGTTGGCAGACACAGTTATTTTTCCATAGTTGCTCGTGGGATTTAAACAATACCAAGCACAACGGGTATAGTCATCAACTGCTGCAATCGAGCTTTGTCTTAGTAAAGACGAAAAAAAAACAAAAGAGAAAGTTATTTGATTGGTTGGCCAGTGCTGTAATGGAGGTTGGTGCCAGACGTGACAAATGGCCAGCAACAACAAGCCAACAATATCAGCTCTCCTGTCTTCTCCCATCAGCACATTATTGTTGTCTAACTTTATAGTCTGCACCAGAAGCATTTTCAGCTGTACTTAGTGTGGGGAGGAGGTGGTGGAGGTGCTGATTTGGAGGGTAGTGTGTGTGCGTGTGTGTGTCTGTGTGCATGTGTGTGTCTGTGTGCATGTGTGTGTGTGTCTGTCTGTGTGTGTGTGTGTCTGTGTGTGTGTGTGTGTGTGTGTGTGTGTCTGTGTGTGTGTCTGTGCGTGCATGTGTGTGTGCGTGCGTGCACGCGCGGGTCTGGAATGCCATAAATCACTGTTGATATACTCAAACTCACACACTAGAGAATTATTATTCCTGGTTAATGGTCTTGGAGCGTCATGACAGCACAGCCTTCACTCCTCCATATTCACAGGGGTCGGGCTGATGAAGTTATAGTTGGAATTGGATTTGTGCTTGTAAAATAAGCTCCAATGCTCATGGCGGTGTGATCACATTTGGAAACACCACAAGTAGTTTAAATGGACTGGTTTTATTCCTGAGATATTCCGTCTGTAATTCATACTTATATCACCTATTACTTCTCAAGTGTATAAGATGAGAATAATATAGAGTTGGCTTCTTATCATGGAGACAACCGACTGACTGAGCTTCTATCCAACTCTTCTGTGCTGTAGTAAGTAGCACGTTTGCACAGTGGAGTGGTTTGTGATGAGAACTGCTGTGTCACCTTTGAAGATGCAACACTTGGAGAACTGAAAGCTGAGTACTCTCACCAGATAATTAACGAAGAATTAAAGAGTTGTCTGGAAGCACTTTATGTGCTTTATTGCACACCATAATAATCATTACTCCGTCAAGACCGTGAGATGCTGTAACTGGTGTACAAAAGCAAAGCTCTCTGTTTTCTCCTCCTCCCAGCGGACTACAGCACCAGCGAGATGCTGGTGAACATGGGCAACCTGCCCCTGGATGAGTTTTACCCGGCCGTGGCGATCGTCACTCTGATGCGCATCCTGCGAGACCCGTCGCTATCCAACCACCACACCATGGTGGTCCAGGCTGTCACCTTCATCTTTAAATCCCTCGGCCTCAAGTGCGTGCAGTTCCTGCCCCAGGTCATGCCCACCTTCCTCAACGTCATCAGGGTCTGCGATGCCAGTATCCGAGAGGTAGGCGGCACTGCAGAATATCTTATCCACGTCCCTCTGGTCACCATTAAATTGTTCACAAAGCAGGTCTGACTCTCGACGCCCTGTGCTCCTTTTGTCCTCCAGTTCCTGTTCCAGCAGATGGGAATGGTGGTGTGCTTCGTGAAGATCCACATCCGCCCCTACATGGACGACATTTTCACCCTCATCAGAGTGAGTCACTTCGTCAGTAACCCCCCAGCTCCTAATCCCAGTCCTTAAGCGCCGATCATCCAGCCCTTCTTTTTTTCTTGTAAGTCAAGCAAACAGCTGCAGATTCTTAATTGCACTCAGTTGTGCTCTCCACTCTCCTCATTAGGGGTGATGTGTTCAATGCCCCCGGATGAAGGTCTGGCTCCATGTCACACAGCAATACACATCCTGTGTGGTGTCTTTCTTAACTGTCAAGATTAAAGAGGCTGTGAATCTGAGACAATGAAAAAAATGACATTGTTTATACTGGGTTAATAACCCCCTCCACCACCACCATATCTGCAGTACTATATGCAGTTCTGATCTACATTTCCATTCAAGCCGTCCAATTAACTGAAGAAGGAAAACCGCTGTACATTCACTCTTATCACATGATGGGGAACAACTGCTAAAGCCATAGCCCCTGCACTTGCACAAACACACTTGTCTAGCACGTAATCGCAGGCACAAAATATCATATGACTGTCCCTGTGTCGGAATTTAGGTAATACTGTTACCGACACTTTTGCAATGGCGGTAACTCCTGCTGGAGAAAAGTAATTGAGAGCAGTGAACCACTGCGCCTCGAGTTCCTCTGAGTTAAAAAATGGTGAGCGAAACAAAGAATCTATTCATTTTCGCTCCAGCTCTGCTCCCGCATCCAGATGAGGGGGCTGGAATAACCATTCAGGATGTACACTCACTTGCACTCTAGTCAGCTGCCACAGGGAGAGAGAGCAGGAAGTCGGGGGCTGCTTGAGACCTCTGGTCACCGGCAAAACACCTCCGCCAGATCTCACAGCTGAGGCCCATTGACTGATTGACATATTGCGTGACTTCGAGTCCTCTACCATGACTCCGATTGTTATTATCTCTAATCTACACGGTGACCATGTCTAACTTCCCCAAAATGGTGTCATAAGCCACGCGGAGACGTGATGTTAGTCCCAGTGGACAGGAAATTGTCTCCATTCCTCACTATCTAGTATTGGGACTCTTGTCTCCGCCTCTGGCATGTGACCGCATTGGATTTCCAGAGGGAAATCTGTCTAAATGTCTCTCTCACACTCACCTCGCTGTTAGGAACACAATTTGACCTAATTCCTCAGACCAGCACAGACCCTCAGCAGTGCACCACAGCACAGCGGATGAGGTAACGCTAAGTGCTTTGGACGTGCCGTCTGAATATTGTAAAAGTTTATATTCAGAAACTGGACTTGCATTAATTTAGGTCAGCCTTATTTAGGTCAGCCATGTCTGTCTGCTAGCTAAGGGAATTTTTATGCATTGCTAAGGAAGTTTCATGCATTTTGTAGATCGTGCTGTATACTTTAACAAAAGTAAATGTTATTCAGCAAGGTGCTGAACACATTTTATATCATAAAATAATATTAGAGCTGGGAAACTGAACCCAAGCATCAGGTTAGTGGACGAGTGAATAATCCTAACCTGAATTTGTGAGGTGTGTGTGCCATACAAAGCCATCACGCGGGTTCTTAGTTTAGCACTGAAGAAATGCTCCCTGTGATGCTGTTGTCACTAATAGCAGCATGTTGTGCTCTGCGCTGTAGGAGTACTGGACACCCAACAACCCCATGCAGAACACCATCATCCTTCTGATCGAGCAGATTGTGGTGGCGCTGGGTGGAGAGTTCAAGCTCTATCTGCCTCAGCTGATCCCACACATGCTGCGTGTCTTCATGCATGACAACAGCACCGGGCGCAGCGTTACCATCAAGGTGAGTGAAAGGCGGTGCAATTCAGCCGACGCAATCATCAGCGCTGCCGCGCAGAGCTTGGCCTATGCCGGGCTTACGCAGCGTATGCCTCGTCCTCCGAACTGGGTGCAATCTGCGATTTGAAACACAAAACCGAATTTCAACCACCAGAGTTGAATATAAGAAGATAATACTAGATAACTAATTCTAAGCTTTTACTAGTTGTCAGTGCTGTAAAAAAGTGTCCGAATTACGCATGAGAACGCATTTCAGTGAGTTGAGTTGAAATTCAGTTTCTGCGGCAGAAAAACCAGCGTAATAAATTAGCGAAGGAAAAAAGCCACATAAACACACTGAACTGAAAAATAAAACAGAAACAGTAAAGTTACAACAGATCGAGAGGTTGCAGAAATAAATTTAGAAAGGGTGGAGTTGAAATTGCGGCCACAGAGCTGAACATCTTAAAACAAAGTACTCTCACAACTCTCAGCAGAGGCTTAACAAATAAAAACTATTGCTTGGAAACTGGGAACTGGTGCCATGAGTGCTTACTCAGCAGAGTGCGGGGTCCTAACAGAAACAAGAAAGAAGGTGACTGCCGGCTCACAAACATGGATGTTAACAATGGATGCCTCGGCTTCCAGCATACACACCGCGTACACGTGTGTTTTGGGGAATAAGGCTGAATTCAAACAGGTTATCTTTAAATACCAGTGTAATAAATGAATACTTGAAGGTTTCAGGCCATTCCTGTTGACATGGCTTCTTCACTTTGCACCGGGTGCAGTCTAAGTGAACTTTGATGCCCCAAACTCGTGAGATTCTCCAGTGTCTCTCATCCAGGATTTGTTGCTCGTGCGTTGTGCCACAGCGGCGCAGAGGGAGGGGTGCTGTTTGGCTGCAGCGGGTGCAGGGTTGGTGACACAGGTTGAAGACAGTAAAATGTTTCATAAAACACAGTAAAAGTAGCAAATTTTGTGGACTGCTGTCGTCAGCGGGCCAGTCAGCTCCTGCAGTTTATGCATCCAGCCCAACCCATATTCTTTCCTGTTCCCCCTGCTTCTGGCCACACCGCACAATATAAATTTTGCCAGGTGGATTTCAGTCTGACTGGGCCTTAAGAATTCTCCAAACAGGACAAACCCTGTGCAAGAGAAAGACACGCAGGAAAGAGTCCATATTATTTACACTTTCAGCGCTAGTAGTCGTCACAGTATGACTCTAAAGCTGTTATATGGTGAGCACAGAAACACAGCAGAATGAATAATGTAATAGAGAAGAGTTGAAGTTCTGTACCAATAATTACTAATGGCAGTAAATCAGTAATATGCATCTCACTGTATAACATGACCCCAAACAATGTGTCACATAACAGATTTTTTTAGGTCAGAGTTGACCACTCTGCTCACGTTGGCATGTGAGGCTGTACTGATGAATGGTCAAACAGTGACACATTATGTGGCGCTGATCTGGCGGAGAAGGTGAGAGTGAGGAGCTCACATGTCAGCCTCCAGTCGTCGTGAGTGTTATGTGAGCAGATGACTTCATTTCGCCAACACAGAGTTTTAAAAAAAATACTCCCATCACTCCAGAATCCCTCAGGGAGCACAGCAGCTCTGCCCACGTTTGACTTATTGTGACGCCGTTTTCCCTTTTGCGGTTTCCGTCAATATCCATCAAGACCATCCGGGTCTGAGCTTGTCGCTCATAAATACAGCAGTTCAAAGACATTATAGACCTGTAGCTCACACGCTCTCCTGTTTCTGCTGCCGCTGCCAGGAGTTTTCCCTCAAACCTTAAATCACGGTTTGGGAAAAGACCACAAAGACGGAATGAGAAGGACCACGGTCGTCCAGCGCTCTCTCCTCTGGTGCAGTTTTGTCTCAGAGTCTGCAGTATTAGATAACCCAGCAGCCCACAGTCTGGAGTCTAATCTTAAACACAGGGTGGGGGTCGTGAAACGGGGGACCTGGGAATCGGGTTACCTTCTCGTCCGAAGCAGAAGAAAAGAAAAACATACCTCCATCATTTATGGAGCAGCTCTGTCCAGCCACTGCTGCCCCACAGCGCGCACACACACACACACACACACACACACACACACACACACACACACACACACACTCACACGCACTCGTACACCTCCACCTCGGCTTCCTGCTGTCTCGCCGTGCGGTCGGAGGTGTGGGAACGGCGCAGAAGCAGTCGCTGGTGCCTGGGGTGGGTTTGTTGGCTGCAACGTGACGTCATCTTTTAAGACCACCACGTGTCGTTGTACGCTGCTCGCACGTGCTGGTGCGTTTCTGAATTTACAAGCTTACGGTCAGGCTGCCGCGTCACGCCAGTTTCCACAGCGCTCAGGGGAATCGCCGTGTTTTCCTTATTTTATTGACTAATGATAATGGAGGTTTGAGGAGAAGTGACTTTACGTGCGTTCAGAAGACAAGCAGGCAAAATGTCTTTGGTCCGTCCGGCCTTCAGCAATGTCATTACCACTTCTCAAATTGAAAGGAGAAGCAACATGAATATTCAATAAACGTGTCTGCGCTCTCAATAATCCACTGATTTAGAAACCTGTGCCACTTTGCACAGGAAACATCATCAGGGCCATCAAAGTCACTCTGTACATGTAATAATGTATGATGAGTAGGATGATTGCTGGCCCAACATCACGCCCCTTATTGTGTGTTTCAGTGTGGAGTTTTGTGTGTGAACTGTGCCACATTGGTGGCTCCTGTACACCTCGTATTTTTAGGGCTCATTAAAATGCCCTGTTCATGTCAGGTGTCAGCGTGTGCTTTATTTTGCAGCTGCTGAACGCCATCCAGCTGTTCGGTGCCAACCTCGACGACTACCTCCACTTGCTGCTGCCTCCCATTGTCAAGCTGTTTGATGCCCCCGACGTGCCCCTGCAGGCCCGCAAGTCAGTGCTCCACCTGGTTGTCCCTGTGCTCGTGTGGCTGTAGTTGGAGATCGCTGGAATCCTCCATGGGTTTTATGAGTTTAACCCAGTTGTTTTATCTCCTAAATCTGATTTCAGTTCAGAATCTCAACGTTTCACTTTTCCCCATGGCGATTTTAAACCCTTGAGCAGACCGTGTGTCTGTGTCTCATATTTGAGTGAAGCTGAGCGTTTTCTGTTGATCTGTTTTTCCTCTCTGTGGCTCAGGGTTGCCTTGGAGACACTTGACCGGCTGACAGAGTCCCTGGACTTCACAGACTACGCTTCACGCATTATCCACCCGATTGTTCGGACACTTGACAGCACGCCTGAGCTGCGCTCCACCTCTATGGACACCCTGTCCTCGCTGGTGTTCCAGCTGGGCAAGAAGGTAATTGCAGCTGTCCCCTGAGATGCAGCTATTATTCAGTAGACTACTTCCAGCCCCCCTACTGCTGGCTTCACTAGGAACAGCATTTCGGTAACCTCCAACCCCCTCCAGTCTTTATTACTTCCTGCCAGACTGCTGATGTCATTGGACTTTTGGTGGCGGGGGGTGGTGTTTATGGGAGTGGATGAGGTCACATTTACCCCTCCCTTTCCTTCCGAGCCTTCTTCTTGTCACGAGGCTTAACTTCAGAGCCACCAGCCCGCGTACGTGCCCTGTCTGGCAACAACTGTACAGGGGAAGCGTTTGATCTGAGACTCACGGTGGTTACTACAAGTGTGGGGCACTCAGTTATTTGGCTCAGGATGAGGGAGATGAGGTAGCAGTGCTAAACCACATAAAGCGCACGCACACACACACACACACACACACACACACACACACACACACCCCTTTATTTACTCTCCCTCCTTTTCCTCCCCTCTTATTTTCAGTACCAGATCTTCATCCCCATGGTGAACAAAGTGATGCTGAAACACAGGATCAACCACCAGCGATATGACATACTCATATGTCGCATTGTTAAGGTATGTCCCCCTCAGTGTATCCAGCTTTTCTCCAAAACATAATAAACCAGACGATACTAATGCTCATAAATTAAAAGCACTCAGGGGCAAGCATCTTAATCCTTTATGATGTAGAGTAGCTGCACATGGTCAGGCAATAAATTACATCATAATAAATAAACTACTTTGTTTATGTGCAGCACACCGTAAACAAGTCATTGTCATGCTCCGTTTATCAGGTGTTATCCCCCAAGAAGAAATGCACGTCTACATTCATTAAAGCTGTTTTGAGGCACAACTAAACAGTCAGTCTGTGTGTGGGCTGCCTGTGTGTGGCCTGTGTGCGTGTCTTTGTATGTGTGTGTGTGTGTTTGTGGGCATGATAGGGCTATACTCTGGCAGAGGAGGAAGAGGACCCTCTAATCTTCCAGCATCGCCAGCTTCGTGGTAACCAAGGTGATGCTCTTGTCAGCGGGCCAGTGGAGGCGGGGCCTATGAAGAAGCTTCATGTCAGCACCACGGCACTTCAGAAGGTCAGAGGAGAAAAATTGAATCAGAATTTTAAACTTTTAATCCTGGTAACTGATGCTTTCACAGAGCATCAGGAGCCCAGTATCTGTATCACTGTCACAGTTGATGTTAGTTGTCCAATACGGACCAACAAACTGGGCTGTTGACAAAGTAGCGGTCACTTCACGGTCACCAGGTCTCAGCCCCGTTGAACACCCTGGGAGGCTGATGTGCAGACTGACAGCACTCTTCACTACCATCATCAAACACCGAATAAAGCAATTTGTTAAAAGAGTGCTGTTCCATTTTTTGGAGCACTTGATGAGTAACAAAAGTTTTCTGTGTGCGACCCAGCCAGACCATCCACCACACATTACCTACTCCCACGTAGTTCCCAGTGACTTCTGAAACCAATGCTTTCTGTGTCTTTGCAGGCTTGGGGTGCTGCCAGGAAGGTGTCCAAAGATGACTGGCTGGAGTGGCTGAGGCGCTTGAGCGTCGTCTTGCTCAAGGAGTCGTCCTCCCCAGCTCTGCGCTCGTGCTGGTCACTGGCTCAAACCTATATTCCTCTCGCCAGGTACTCCGCTTTGTTCATTGAGCTTTATTGCTTTATTTTTTTTTCTTTACGGCTCCTTATTCATGATAAGACCACAAGTTAATACATTCAGAAAGTATCTAACCGAAATTTACACTTTTTGATTAGTATTGAATTTTCACAAATGACCAAAAACAGGCTTTGTAATTTGCATCTGTGGTGGATGGAAAGCTGAGGGACATTGTGGAGCAGCTGTTGTTGTCGAGCTGCTCAGTTACCAGCAACACAAAATTTGTTGCTGCTAGTTTCCAGATGTGACTATGTGTAACTGTAAATGTGAAGCAGATTGTTCCTGAAAATACCTGCGATCAAAGCTGTAAAACAACATTGTGCTTGGTTATATGCAGTCACCCCTTTTTATGAGCTATGCAGTAATAGTGCTGGTAACTGAACCGCTACCCTCCCAAATTAATCCAAAAGAAATCTGAAAGAAATCCACACTTTAAAGTAGCGTCGCACATGGCGTCTGTGTTTTAAGGCGTTAACGGTATTTCTGCGGCCCCACAGGGACCTGTTCAACGCGGCCTTCCTGTCGTGCTGGTCTGAGCTGAGTGAGGACCAGCAGGACGAGCTCATCCGCAGCATCGAGCTGGCGCTCACCTCCCAGGACATCGCAGAGGTCACGCAGACTCTGCTCAACCTGGCAGAATTCATGGAACACAGCGACAAGGTGAGCAGTGACCTGCAGCCGCTGTCGTCCACTTTAGGCTGAAGGTCTTATCAGGTTGCACTGATCAGCAGCAGTAGTTACCTGTGGAAACACTGTGGCTGATCTGTGTATATCTGTGGACTGTTTTGTAGGAGCGGATTTTTTTACATGACATCATGATTTTACCACTTTAAAATGACCCCAATCGGACAAACCATTAAAATGTTTTGATATAGTGGCTGATTGTTGTATAGCTCAAATTGCATTTTCTACATTTTCATTTTCATAGTCTTTCTAAATTCAAGGTTGTGATATTAGTCAGTGCTTTTTAAAGGGCTGATAAAAAGGCTTCCTTTGCCTCATGGAATATGATCTCAAACTGCCCGTCATAAATCTGCAAGGGTTAGATGGTATTTATACTAGCGATGACTCAACTAAAAACTTGTCCACTTTTGAGCTTTTTATACAAGCTGCCCAGCCCCTCTCAGGAACAAAAAGTACTTGCCCATTGGATGCGCATGACATGACGTGGACTACACAATGTCCAAATACCCTTTGAAAATAGGCTGTCCTTAAATGTGTCTCCAACTGGCAGGGCAGCAGCATTCAAACCTCATCTGTTTTAACGACGTATTGGCCCACGTACAGTAATTTTATGTCATCCATTGTCATCGGCGCATCTTCAGACTAAGTTGTGCATGAAAGCATTCGATGTTTTGAATGCAGGCATCTGCCAGAAAAGCCATAAGGTGAACCAGATGCAGAGTTTATGACCGCACGTAACGGGACCTGCGCGGTTGCTCCGTAAATTTATCGACGCAAGAACAGGAGAAACCACCCACGTCTCCTCATTTGCCCCACTCATCTGTGGACGCACCGGTGTCGCAGTTCAGGACAGTTGGGATACCTGCAAGGGCTTTTCAGTGCAAATGAATCCAGCACAGCAAAAGGCGGAGCGGAGATTGATGCCGAGCTGTGGGTTTGATGTTTACTCAAACAGCAGTACGTCGTACCTCTCATGTTAATGAACAACACTGATGAGAGCCGGCGATAACGTTCAACGCCACGGCGATACTTTGTTGGACAGGTGTGCGCTCTCCGGCCTGCTGTTTCACCCCACATGTTGGGCTAATTAGCGCCGATGCTGTCACGCTGAGTGCAGAGACCGTCATGGTCGGGTGACAGTAATAATGGGTTTCAGCAGGGACCCCCTGCTGTGAGGCTGCAGAAGAAACACATAAAGTGCGCTACACCAAGCCAGTGGAAAGAAGGGCATAGGTTGTTTTCGGCCGGCTTTCAGACATCTTTTTGCAATCAGTTACAAAGGTGCATTCATGCAAATCCCTATAATGCTCCACTCAACTACCTTATTCCAGTCATTCACGATAATTGCGAACATTAAAAACAGCCAGTGAGATAACAGCAGAATACATTTTGTTGCAGGCAAAAACTAATTGCAAGTAGAGGACAGTAGAGGTCACTGACAACTGTAGATTCAAGTGCCATTGTTTTTAAGAAAAAAGATGCTCGTTTTTTACAGTTTGTTTCCTTTTCCAGGGCCCTCTGCCTCTGAGAGATGATAATGGTATTGTGCTACTCGGTGAGAGAGCTGCCAAGTGCCGCGCCTACGCCAAGGCTCTGCATTACAAAGAGCTGGAGTTCCAGAAAGGTCCCTCTCCTCTCATCCTGGAGTCTCTTATCAGGTAGGAAGTCTGAAAGACCCAGAGGCAAGATTGGGTTTTTTGATGAGTTGAAGCAGTCACACTGCAGTTTGACAGAAAACTGCAAACATTTTTCCTTTCATAAACTAAGCAAATGAGAAATGACTGCATCTAAATTCACTTAAGCTTTTACATCATAACACAATTCAGTACTGGTGGGAGGTTTTTTCTTCACAAAAACGAGGTTTGACCTCTGTGAGTAACAGTTCCTGCAGGAGTTAATGCTAAAGACAAACATTAAACTTCCCTCTCGTGGTCAATTTTTAATCTAATAAATACACAAAGAAATGATATTATACATATCCTCCTGTCCCATAACACTTTGATATTGTCTGTCATCTTTTCCATCCCCTTTTCTCATCCTTCTTTTTTTTCTGTGTCTTTGGCATGGCACGGAGAAATCTGTTTTCCAGGCATCTAATTGGACGCTTGCCTCCTTTTCATCTATGAGTGTCTGGACTTGTGTTTCTCAGGGGCCTGTTTTCAATTTCTCAGGAGCCTTGATGATGATGAATGATGGGAGCCGGCACTCTGGTGTTTTCAATATCCCCATCTGGTTCTCACCTCTCCAGGATTTCCCATAAAAGATCTAGAGGCTGGTGTGCAAAAAAGCACCAAGCAACCTGGCTCTGCTGAGTCGTGGCCTTATTAAAAAAAAGTGTTCCCATCTAATGCACACTTTTTGATGATGAGGAGTGATCGTCACTGGTGGTTTAGTACCTGATGAGTCATGGCAGTTGTAGATGAGTGCGATTATTTCAGGAGTCTTTCCTCGCGTTTGCTCATATGGCGCTTCAGTTAAAATTCAGGGTATGAAATGGGAATAAATGACACACTCGAAATAGTGCAAATTTTATGAGTTGTAACTGGTATGCATAATGTGTGAAGGAATTTAAGAAAATAAAAGTAATTAATATGTGGCCTGACTATATTCTCAGACCCCACAGCTTTGGATAGAGCCAGGAAATAGGTCACACTTTCCGCATTATTCCCAACAACTGAGGAATTCTGTTAATTGAACGTTTGGCGTGTGGCGTTATTGGTACATAACACGGCGCCTTGAAATAGACATGCTCCCTCGGAAATTTTGTTGAATTTGACAGCACGCCGTAGAAAGCGCGACGATGGGTTGAAAGGTAGGTCCCTTAGGAACGTCTGCAAAGTGCTTCGTAATTCAGTTGAATTTGGTGGTTTGAGCACCGGTGTCGGAGCTGAGCAATGTTGCATGTGGACCATGTGTTAATAATAAACGTGTGGCCGTGTGGTTGAGTATGTGTAGATGTATACAGGGCTGCAAAATCTCATCTTGTGCTTGCCATCCAGCGTGGCTCCTGCGCATCATTTTATTTCTCCTCTCAGCCACTTAAATCAGTGTATGAGTTGAAAGGGGTGGACACACAAGCAGGGCAACTTGTGCGGTGTAATGCAACCCAGCAGCCCTGCGATGTACAACCTTTGTGGTTAGGATGTTCTGCTATTGTTATGACTCCCTCATAAGTGGGGTTTTCCCCTGTCTGCAAATATAACAGGTGGAAGACTTCACACTGTGTAGCGTACCGTACCTCAGAAGGATACTCCTGTTCAGAGGTTTATATACAGTAGAGTTAAAGAGCAGGACCACAGCATAATCCAGTTTACTTAAAAATCACCAAGTGAGGCTCAAATTGAATCCACTTTCTGACACCGTCCCACAAAAATTGAAACCATAACAATGTCAAGATGCTGAGGATCCTGGTTGTACGTAAAATCTTCATTCCAGGCATTAGGCAAAAAAAAGCCCAGTTTCTAAACCTGTTAAAATACTGTGATACCATTTAAGATATCCACACCATGGACTATATGATTCCTTCTCCCTGAGTTTAATATCTCTCTAAAGTTTAACTTTCCTAAAAAAAAAAAAAAAAAATGCCGTTAGATTTTCAGAAGATGGATTTCCTAAATGAGGCATGCTGGCCATTAGAATGGTCTCTATGGAGACATAAAAGTTTATGTCAACAGTGAGGTATATGTCACTAGTAAGAGACCTCATATAGTAGCATTTACACCCTTCACCACTGTTCAAGGCTGAATACTCTGAGCTCTTGAAATTGAAAGACCAGGCCATTTGTCACTGTCCACATGTCTTTTTTTAAGCAGCCTTTCATTCCACGCCGGCCATTTCTTCTCAAAGGAGGAGATAAATGTTCTGCTTGAATTAGATGTTTACCCCGACCAACTTGTAAAAGGAAGAGAATCTGACCAAGGCCACGACCGAGGCTGTATAGGCGGCGCTCCCTGTCTGTGGGCAGTTGAACGCTCTAAGGAATGTTGTTGGTTTAAAACAAAATGGCATTATTGTTGTCAAAGCAGTAAAGCTGGGGGCAGAATAGAGTGTGTGTGTGGGCCTCCTTTCCTGCATTTGGCTTAGGCGTCCCGGGACCTTTGGCCAGGCTGTCACAAGGTGACACCAGAGTCAGAGGTCAGTGGCTGGAGGCAAATATGCTGCCATTATTAGACCGGAATTGACGCGAGACCTTGAATTGCTTTCAGACTCCCATTGAGGTGGTCACAACTGTGCTATTCAGCCGCTGACGTGGAGAGAACAATGTGCTGGAGAGTGATCTGATTCTTTTCAAAAATATGTTTATTTTCTGTCACATAAAACAACATAATTACAGAGCTGTACACATTTTACAAATTACACATTTCCATCATCAATGGTTAGGGGTTTTCAATACGATGCAGGGTCATTCATAGGACATACCTTTTGGCGTTTGGTCCTATTCCAGCAACTCGCAAAGATCCTTTATTTTAATTAACTTCCTACCAGTCCGTAACCATGACAACCTGAACCAGACCTGTCTGCACTGCCTCTCACCACGACCCATCTACAGCCTCTGTAAACTAATACAATACATCCTAGTGCTTTCAAGACAAACGAGAGAAGGAATCAAAATCTAGTCTCCCATATGGGACAGTGGTAAAGAGCATCTATCAAAGCCTTTTAAAAAATAAAATATTTTACTGATAAATACACAAAATGAACTACAATTTACAATCAAACACGGCAGAAACATTCCACATTCATCTGACCGGAACTTAACCGGACCGTCGCCGATGGCGTTTTCGCTCCTTTCGCAGTCAGGGGAAAGCTACAATTTGGTTGAACGGGTATTAATGAAATCTCTGGGCTCTCTCTCTTCATGCTAATGATTGGCGTCCGGGGCACCCGGGCGCAGCGCTTATGGATGGAAACCCACTGGCCGCACCTTCATCTCCACTCTCTTGAGGGAGTAGTTGGGCCCGTGCCAGCCGTACCAAGTGATCCCATCTGTGCTCTTCGTGTGCTGACCGTAGCGGTAGAAAACGCCGTTCAGGTTGGAGTCAGTGCAGCAGTTGTACCAGTAGCCGCCTGGGAGGAGGCGAGGGAGAAGAATTAGACGAGTTGTTCGGTTATTCTGCAAATGATCACGTTTGGGTTGCCTGGCTCTTTACCTTTGCGCAGGGAAGCGCAGTCGTCCACGCATTTGTCGTTGTCCTTGTTGAGGGTGCTGAAGTTGGTGTTGTTGTGGTAGCGCAGGGAGTCGCCGGCGGTCCCGCTGTAGTTGGCGAGGAAGAGCTTGTAGCTGTTGAGCTCATTACCCACAGTGAAAAAGCCATACTCAGCATAGCGCTTCTCTCCTTCCCAGTCCTGCGTCGGAAAACACATATAATGTGATTGAGAGAGGGGCATTCATTAGAACCTGAGAAAAGTCTGCCCAAAATCTCTAAAAGTTAGCTTGATTTACTGTTAGTTTTCTTACACCGAGTGCCTGTAGGAACAAACTGCCTCTGTGTTTTTGGCTTTGAAATGGTTTGCGCGTGGCTAAGCCTGCATGAGTGCCATGTTTTCAAAAGCGTACCTCCATCTCAATCCTGAGCACACTGGGCTGCCTTGTTATACGGAAGATGTGGTCATTGCCCAGCCAGAAGTCTCCACGGATGGATCCGAAGCCGCTTTTGTACTGCTTCCAGTCGCGGTTGAATGACGTCAGGCCGACCTTGCGCCTTTGGATCACGGTCCAGCCACCTCCGTTTGTCTCCATGTCGCAGAAGACCTGAAAGCGTTTACCAAGGTTTAATTCAGCGCGGAGGGCAGAGGGAGAGCTCATCACGCTCTCCCAAAACAGTACACAACATCGGCATGACGCAGCTTTGACTCACGCTCAGCTCCGGTGTACCCAGAAACTCGTCCTTAGGCAGTTTGTACTCGCCCGAGATCTTGTAGCTCTTGCTGTAGAGTGACGCACAGTCGTATATGGCATCTGGAAGGAGAGAACATCTTTAGTTGCGCTTAAACCATCTGCAGTTTCTTGAGCGTTTCTTGAAAATCTGAAAGTCATAAATTCTGTCCACTTTATGATATTGGAGCAATTGGACAGATGAAAAAGATGACCTTTACTGCGCTATCCACCGCACGGCTCATAATTCTGCATCGTCCCCCTACTTCCCTGCAGCTCCAGTATGGTCATGTCATTAATAGGGCTATGAGATCACTATGGAGCACTGAGGCCAATACTGTAAAAGAAAAAGAGAGGGAAACCTTCCACTTCTTCTAATCTTTGCGTCCCTTCCTGTTCTGCTCTCTCTAATTTGCCGAAGTTCTTTTTTTTTTCTTAAAAAAAAAGCTCTCTGTTCCCATTGCCAGTGACATAAATGTGGCCCTGTTAGACCACACAGTGGAGGTATTGAAATAATGAAGTACGTCATGCCAGCCACTGCTGATTAGTGGTGTATTAAAGTCCAGTTGTGTGGTGGAGATGATGTGGCTATGATGGAGCTGTTTGACAGCCCTGCTGCAGACGAACGCTTCAGACTGCTGTCGCGCCACTCAAGCGCTTGCACTGTAATCTGCCTCACGGCAATATCACAGCAGTTGTTTGGGACCCACTGATTATAGTTTTTTACAGCGAAAATAAATGTCTTGTGTTGTTGCAAAAACTATGTGACAAATTTCCGAGCTGTTTTGCAATGAGGCCTCTTTCAGGAGTTTATCTCATCACTTTAGAAGTGAGGACTGAAAAGGAGCGCCTGTGATTAGAATTCACCAAAATCTCAACCAGGCCATTTTTTTTCTTTTGATAGAAAACAGGCCGAGGAGGTTGCTCGAGCAAATCTGATATCTGAAATCTGTCTCCACGTGTGGAAATAATCTTAAATTCCAGGAGCGGGAGTGTAACAGCAGCTGCTCAACAGGCTGGAGAAAGGAGGAGGAGGCAGGTCACTGATGGAGCAGTTTGACCATGTGTGAACACTTTACAAATGTGCTCTCGCATAAATTTGGTGCTGCAAAAATGTTAAGCTCAACCCTATTCTTGCAAGTATTTGAGCCATCATAACGCCAAGCGGTGCACAAAACTGTAATGTAAAACTGACAGTATGATTGAAATCTTTTTGCCGCTCACCTGACGAGGTCTGAGGGGCGGACTGCAGGGTTTGCAGCTGCATGATCTCCACGCGGTTGTTGATCTCCGAGTACTTGCTCTCAGCCTCCGTGACCCGGGCCTCCTGCTGCCGGTTGTGCTTGTCCAGCTCCATTATTTGCCTGACGACATTCATCAGGTCTGCCTCCTGCTTGCGGCTCAGCTCCTCCAGCAGACTGGTCAGGTTGGCCACCTGGACCTTGAGAGAGCGCACCTCGTCGCAGCACTGAGCCTTGACGGGCTTCTGGGACGCCAGTTTCTTCTTGGGGTTCTGGGCCCACGTCTCCGCTAAGAGGAGGAGTGCGACCCCGAGAGCCACTATGCTCAAGTTCACCCTTGCCATTTTTTTTTTCTTAATATGAATGCGCTAGTTCGTAACACAACCTCAGGTGAGTAGAAGACCTCTGCTAAAAAGCTTTGGCTGAGCAGATGAGCTGGAGCTCTCCGTTGACCAACCACTCACCCAGGCTCTGTTTTATGTCCTCAGTGAAGCCCTCCTCTGCCTGAGCATCTTAAATATTTTGCATATGGGCCCTCCCCTTCTCTCCCGGTGCGCACACCAGACACCGTGCTGACCCTCTCCAACCTTGTGGGTGGAGGGCCTTTCCCATCCCTCCTCCCCTTGTCCTCCTCTACCTCTCCCGCCATCGTACTTTCACTCGCTCGTTTCACGTTTTGCCCACGTTTCTCCTCTCTTTGTCGAGTGACGAACGTTTCCGGGCAGTAATGTTTTGGTTTTTTTGCCTCTGGCTGGGATAGCAACGTAAGAAGCCGAGGAAACAAAACAAAGGCTACTGTCTGAACTTGTTGTACCCACAGTACGTGCCACTTGTTGCTCTGTTAAAAAACCCCTCTGAACTGCTTTAATTGTATTTAATTAAGTATTTCAGCCATACAGCAGCATTGTTAAAACATTTGAAAACTTGTTTAGGCAGTTCCCTGACTTCACATGTTGATTGCCCTGTTAATAACGGTTTTTACTGCATCCTTGGGGCTGAGCGTTTCTTCAGTAAATTCGGTCTTTACATGCCGAGAGACGTGTGAACTCACTAAGTACTCATAATTGTAGGGTAAGTGTTCTGTTGATGCTACCGTTTTGGCAGATGTTAAAGCAGACATGTTGTTCCCCTGAGCTTTGTCAGCATCAGCTATCAGAAGGCTGTTAATACAGGAAGAGAGCCTGGTGAAGACGTCAGGATAAAACGGAGCCAAACTGCCGTTTGCATGGAGCGGAAAGAATTTGTTCAGGAGAAGGTCTGCATGTGCGGTGTACATGTGTTACCCACCGGAGAACCGCAGAGCAACACAAATGAGGTGATGTTCTTGTGGCTCTCTCCTTTTTTTTTTAAAGCAGATGGAATTGGCAATTTTCACAGGCACACGGTACAATTTCATGTTGCATTACCATTGCAAAAAATCTTATTAAAAATGATTAAGGACTGGAAAGTACTGGGACCACTCTAATCACCCAATTATGGTCCTCTCCTTTTTTTCCTTACTTTGATTGTCAGTAGAATTACTTTTTGTGTGAAGACGTAATGGCCGTACTGTGAGGAAATATATTCTTTTTTTCCCCTCCTTTTTAATTGAACCAAGAAGGTACTGCAACAAATTCTCCAATGAATTCTGTTAATATTATTATTATAGTTATATGCAGCAGCTTTTATCAGCCACAAGCCTCTGGTTTATTCGTTACTCTCCTCATGTGCTTTTTGAGTTACATTTGTGACGGTAGCTCACTCCGTGGACCTCCCTCTGCATCCTCTGCATAAGAACAGTGCAGAGAAAACCGTTTTTTGGAAGCTTAAGCAGAACCCAACTCTTAAGTCAGCGAGTGGGGCCGCTCATGTTCTGTGTTGTGCGTACACTTTTGCATTTTGTCATCGAGGGCCCCCTCGAAACCGAGCTGGTACATCTCAAGGGTTTATTCATTATAAAGAATTGAGATCGTCTTCCCCTTTAAAAATGTTTTCAAGTGCCAGTCACCCTCCGTGGGTGTAAGTGATACCTGTGCAGTGTCAGACGGGGCTTTCTTCAGTCTCCGTTCTGGGGAAGTTTTTGTCTCATACCAACTTCCCTGAGGAGAACCTTTGGTGATTAGGCCGGAGGGGTGGTTGTGGGGTTTTTTGGGGCGGTGTCAAGAGCATGCGGCGGACACGCCTCCACGATACTCAGCTGCGTGTCACGGTTTCCGGACAGAACGCTGCGGACAAACTGCCACGATGAAGTGCCAGAGTGTGCTGCACACGCACAACAGTGCTATCTGAGACATGACTGAACAAGCACATCCCTGTCAGCTTTATGGCTTCTCCCTTTTCCACACGGATAGGAATGAACTGTCTGGAAAAGACAGGGGTGGAGGCGCACGTTCAAAAGCAAAGCACAGTGGACAAATCAAACCGCAACAATGAACTACTGTGTTAAAGTATCAGAAGACAATATGACCACTTGAGTTTATCTTGTGCACGTGAGTGATGCAATAGGCGTGTGTGTCTGATCAAAATCAGTTGGTCAAGATGTTTCAGACTCGGCCGATTGATCTGAGGCACGTGGTGATGCTTAAATACACATTACCATCTGCTGCAGAAGACAACGTGGTTGCAGTGACTTACAAATACTGAGTCAGCCAGTAACACTCATTTCGTGAGATTATGCAACGCCTGGAATCAAGAAGCCGGGAGCTGTGGGCAAGATAGAGCTCAGTATCACAAATATCCCAGCACTGCCATCGTCCACCGTCTCCTTACGTAATCTCGCATCGCGAGCTGTGCCGTGTTTTCCTTCAGGGCCGCAGGCTTTTCGCGTCCCTCCCGCCAAACGTTTGGCACGCGTCCCTCACTTTCCCTCGCTCGGTCAGGACGAAATGAGGAAGCGGTTGAGATCGTCTGCTCAGCATCATCCCTGTATCATGGGAACCGCAGCTCAAACCACAAATAAAAAGTACGACTCTCCTCTAATTCCAAAATGTTACATAGCTCAGAAATGGCCTGTTGTTGCTTTGATGTGTCACAGTGCAGGCATTTCGCTCCCTGAATGTTGCTGGATACTTTTTACATATGCTGTCACCACTTTGCAATTTCCCCTTTACTCATTGCGTGGGTTTTTTTAGTTGTTGTTGAATGTTGACATGTGCTTTTAGTTTCCTATATTTGTTTGATTTGTAGGAGGCACATGGGAGTAATAAGCCATTTGTCCTTTATACACACATCGTTGAGCGGTATTAGTTTGCCCTCATGTTTGGTCCGATTGCTGCCTGATTTTAATTCCCTGACATATTCTAAAGTCTGATTAGATCCTAGACATGATCCTTCTCTCAGTTTACCCCATTTGTCAAAAAATAAAGCCAGCAGCTCTCCATTAGATTATGGTCAGCCCCAATATTTATTTGTCTAAGTCACGTTTACCTACTGATGCGATAACAGTAACGTTCAGAGTAAGTCCAGTTACCACAGAATGCCTTTCCTTCCATTATATTTCAAAGTCTTCAGATGATATCTACCAGAGAGGAACTATTTAACAGTAATTGGGTTAGGATAACAATCTTCGCTGTGATATGTTAAATAGAATGGAGATACATTAGAAAGTAGTTTACCTTTCCAACTCTGCTGCCAACATGGAGACAGCAGACAGTTCACTTGGTCTTGTATTTAAGAGAGTCTGAACATTTGCGCTGTTTTTTTTGGATCCTTTTCACTGTAGCTCCTGTACAAATGATATTTTTTCAGTTGTCAGGTGTTTCTAATGGTTGGCTAATGTGCTGCTTGATGGTGCGTAGTCCCTGTTGACCTCCCTGTAAAAATCTTAACCTGAAGTCACTGATATGAGTCAGTGTCTTTTGGAAAAATCTGGATAATTTGCCTTCCTGGATTCTGTCATTGCCCTAACGGCTCTCTGAGTCACATCTCACTCTCCAGCAACGCATCCAAGCGGCATCACTTTCCTTTGGCCCTGGACTCTGTCATTCAGCGCGAGTACGGGAAACTTCAGCTGGATGCTGTTTTTTCCCTTCTAAACAGCTTCTTTAGAAACTATTTACCCTCTAACCATGTCTCACCAGGCTCAGTGTGAAGAATGCGTGGCTCCTTTCAACATTAGAGGTATTCACTAAACTTTTACCAAAGTGCCTTCTTTATAAGACTTCCTGGGGAAGCCCACACGTTTCATTAAACAGATTTTTTTCCCTTCACCCTTTAACACAAGCCGGCCCCCTGCTGCGCTAATTGCAACTGCGGCCTATCTTTGATTAGTACGCGCTGACTAAATAAAGTGTTTTCAGTCAGACTATGCTCACAGATGGCTTCTGTGTCCCCAGAGATGCTGGGAAAAGGTTTTGTCGTCAAACAGTGACCGCGGGGGCCAAGCTGTCAGCGGAGCTCTCGTGGGTTCAGTTACAGGAAAGGCAGGAGAAGAGAGCAGAAGCCAGAAGATTCCAGAGCTTCTATCGCTCTCGAAACTTTGAAATTACATAATCTTTATTGACAGTAACCTCTTCCACCTGCCTGCTCGGTCCACACACACGAGTCACTTTGGCTTATTTGAAAGTATTTCCTTGTGGCACGAGCGCTGTATTTTCTGATTTATTATAATTAGAATGTTTTTTGCTTATTATCTGTTTTACCTGTGCTGCTTCTATCCATTGTTGTACCATGACGTGGAACAACATTACTTTGAACCGTTTTGTTATTTTCTGTCTAAATATAGATTTTGTTTTCCTTCTTTTTTAATGCAAGTTCCTTACTGAATCACTTTGTAATGGTTGATTTGAAAAGTGCTATATGAATAAAAATATGTATAACAGTTATTATTGTAATAAAATAATAGTAGTAATAATAATAATAATGATTTTAGAAAAAAATATTCTTATTCTTATTCTTCTTATTATTAATATTAATAATAATAATAATAATAATAATAATAATAATTTTTTTTTATATAGAACTTTCCAAATTAACTATTACAAAGTGCTTCACCAAGGGAGATGCATTAAAGTAAGAAAAATAAAATCTAAATTAACACAAAATAACAAAACAGCTACTTTTGTATCTCTGAGTTGTTTGACATGCCGTCCAGATTCATTATTAGCAGTTGGAAGCAGACAAGAATGGAAATTACATGCTTGAAAGTGGCTCTGAGCTCTTATGAAATCACCATGCCGTGGATATTGGCTTAATTGTAAAGACCTGAGGCAAGCGGCCGAGTTAGCATGGTTTGGAATCCGAACGGAGATGATGTTCAACTCAGTCAAACCTGGTCACGTTCAGGGGCAAAATAAACAGTTGCATATTTTCCGTAATAAAGGAGACAATATGCACTGGGGCGTCCTCTCGCTCTGAAAGTGGCAGCCTTCATGCCTTGGCAGACCATCAAGCGGTCTGGTGCCTTAAGCTGGTGATGGTTACCAGGTGGCGTTTGTTGTCGTACAGCGGATGCAGGCCAGGCGTGGGCTGTCTGCTCACCAGCCCGCTAACCAGTAGCTGGGACAAACAGCACTGGAAGGGAAGATGATGGATTAGCTGCGATCCCTTCGGAATAATTCTCCCTGCTTTGTGTGAGCAAAGTCGTGCACGTGGCACTGCTTCAGAGAGACGTTCCGTGACACAGGGACGTAAAAAGAGTTGCGTCACGGGACAGAAAACAAAAACCACTTGTGCCGACACTCGGAGAGCCGTGTTTGTTTTTGCTTACCATTAAGAGCATAAGCTCTGTGAGTTCAGGCATTTTAGTGGGCATGAGCATGAATGTAATTAAGTCAGCGGAACTCATTTTGTCGTTATCAAAAAGCTCTGTCTATCTATTCATCTTCCAAATGTGAATATGGATGCATCTTCCTCTTTGATCAGGGCTGCAGCTCTGATTCTGGTTTAACGGGACATCTGCACCCACTGTTTGCTTCATTATTTTGGGGGAAAAAACAATTATAGCGTGACTCGATTTCAGTCAAACAAAACAGAATAAATTTGATCAAATATCACTGGAAATATTTAAGGCCTAATTATACTTTTTTACAGTCCGCAGTAACTCGGGTCCCTCCAAGAACATTGTCTCTCTTTTGTCCACATGGCAACGGCAGCATTGCAGTGAGGTAACTTTCAGACAGGTTTGGGGAGCGGCCACCAGGGACGCTTTGTTCTGTTGGCCTCATGACCTGAAGGTGAGGAACCTCGATGTGGTGTGAACGTGGGTGGAATGGGTTCTCCAGCTGATTTCTCAGTGGCCCCCGAGCATGGCAGACTTACTTGAGGAAAAAAAAAAAAGGAAAGGAAATATCATGTAAAATGATGCAGTGTATAATGTCAGTTTACAGTGCCTCATTCTGAAGCGTGAAGGGGTATGAAAAGTGTTAACAAGAGAGCTGATTTTAGTCATTTTGAAGAAACTGTCGGGAAGTCAAGCGATCCTAAGTGTTTCCCTCTGCTGCGGCATCTGCTCGGTGACGAAACAACCTCCTTTTTGTCTCGATGTGTTTGGAGAAGGCAGGGACAATGGGCTAGTCAGCCGGTGTCAGATGAGTTAAACCTCTGTTTAGCTGCGCTCATCCCGGGACAATCTGGAAGGAAGCGGGTGGCTGAGGTAACCGCTTCCTATGCCTCCCTGTTTATCTCACGCAGTAATTCACCACTGTCTCTTAAGACGCACGGACACCAAGATCTGTATTTGATAATAACAACCTGTTGCTCATTGTTTCCAGGGAAGTATGCCATAGTTGAAGATTTATGCCGCGTTCACGCGCTACAAGTTTAGAATTTGAACCCAGGGTTTTTGTTGGTGTCGCCTGATGCTGTTCAGATATGGCATCGTTTGTCAAGATATTATCTGAATGAACGATGTGGGTCGTGTCGCAGCGTTTTGGGCTTCAAGTGGGATTATTCTGTTGTTTGGCTTTCAAAGTCCCAGCTCTTACAGGAAGATGTTAGCTGAGTGGGAACTCAAGCGAGATTGCGGTGTACCCGTTTCCTTCATTATCATTAATGGCAGGTGTCGCTTTAGTTTCAGTTGATTTCAAGTCGTGTTTGTTTGAATCGCACATGGATGTGTTTGTATGTGCTTATGTTTTACACCTGCCAGCAGATTCAAATAATAGTTGTTTTGTGGAACAGGTTCTCTCTCCTGGCTCGACAGCGGAGCTCCGGTTACTCGACATGTTTTCTTCTAAACGTGAGCTCATCTTGGATGGAAAAGTAGATTTTCCTCTCATTTCATAAATGGCCGTCTCGTACCCTCTCGCCTTGGGAAGTGGTCGGCTGCAGCAGTGCGGTGGGTGTCATCAAATTCCTCCGCTGCCCATTTCTCGTCTGCAGATTGCGGGGGCAAGGCCTGCGCGTTGCAAAGCTCACCCTCCCCCCAGGGGGCTAGAAAGCTGGGTGGCTTCTCCCTGGGAATTTTTCTGAATTTTTCATTTTGGCCACACCATGAATGATCATCTCTTCAGGCACAGAGGCCAGAGACGTGCCGGAGAGCCGCTGTCACTTCCCCGCTGTGTACTGTGAGGCTGAGCGGTGTGAAAATGTTATGGCAGCATTTATCTTTGCCCTGCCCTCCTGGTGGACTGGCTGCCTTTCTGGTCGTTTCCACAACTTTGCACAATGTTGTACTTGTTGTACTTTTTTGTGTTTGAATTTGAAAAGGCGGTATCACTCGGTGTACGACCTGCACGACAATCAAAATATATGGACGTTACACGGTATATGTCAGTTTTCCTTGTTTCAAAAATGAATCCGTGCACCACCACTGTAGGCCTGTCGACAACCTCTGTTTGTTATCCAAGCTCACAGATACCTTTCCAGCTTCCTTTAAACAGAAATGTTAATCAATTCAGCGGACCTTGATGCAGCCCGTCCTTGAACGGAGCTTCAATAGCCATTCCCATTTTGAAGTTATTATGTGCAACACTAAGGACTGGAGTGTGCACTTGGCAAGCAAAGGGCCCAAAAATCAGTAAGGATCAGGCGGATATCTTCCTAATTAGGTTAGATTAGGACCAGAAGTGAGGTCCGATTCTTCAAATGCAGGAGGGTCCAAACGTCTGAGACCACTTTCCCACTGACTGGAATGGGTGAGCGGCTCTACAGCTGCACATCTTACCCTCTGTGGGGGGAAATATGTACGCTTTCCTCAAGGATCACGCTCTCTCCCCTCAATGAAAAGTCCCAGCCACTTTAGATCAGGTGAGATGGGAATCGTTTATGATTTTATTGGAGTGGAGGGGATTTTCTTTCTATGCATTCTTACTTTTCATCTGTGATCAAGCATTTAACCTTTGAAAAGTAAATGTGTATCCCTGCTCCCTGTTGGCGTGTTCTGTCCCAAGGTAGTCATGCCTAAATGTATTCGATTAATCACAATCAAATGTATACATGCTGGTCCACAGTTTGCGGTGTGATAAATCATTTGTGTTGCACTCCTGAGACACGCGAGTGTAAAGTGATTTGTTTCCTCCTGGGTTCAATTGAACAGCGTGCAGCAACCAAAGGCCCCAGCTGAAAGATTCCGTCCATGTTTCTGATGAAATCATGCCAAAAACATATGTAATTTAATATTAAAAAGCCAAATACCAGGCACGTGTCTGTTTAAGGCGATAGTGTGTTTTTTAAAATATTTTGTTTACGTTGTATAGTCTACGGACTGGCCACTTGCATTATGCACCGAACCTCTGCGAGCTTCAGTGCAAAAGACGCGCATGTTAACCTCATTCAGACTTTTGAATCGAACCTCAAAGAAATCTGACTCAGGACACAGCGCACATTGTCTAAATTTCATGGCAGAGAATAACGCATCGTGACAGTTTTAGAGTTGATGGAGCTAAAGCTCACACTCTTCTCCCTGACTTCTCCGTGCCTCACAGGAGCAAATCAGAAGCCAGTCCCCGCTCGGAAGTGATGCTCGCAGCCCTGCACCGGAGAGCGGCTCGACAGTGTTCTCAAGAAGTTTTGTGCTCGCTAATAGCTTGATGGGGTTTTGACTTGAGGAGAGTGCTCTGCGAGTCTGCTCATCTGGATGCGTTTAGACCGAGTGTGCTCGGAGCTGGCAGCCAGATGGCTTCAGCGGAGGGACAATGAAGTCTCCAGGGTCTGCAGGAGAGAAAGCCCTCATTCTGATTTGTCTCTACAGACGACACCACATCTGGGCAGCTTTAGCATACCTCGTCAGCTAGTGTGCGGTGGGGCATGAGGGCCCTGGTTCATTAGCTGCTTGAAATTTGATTGTTTGACAACAACTTGTAATTTCTAAGTACAGTTGAAATGACCAGGATTAGTGCATACCTGTTAGATATCGTCAGTGTTAGTCAGAACGCTGGATGGTAGTTGTGTTTGTTGAACACTGTGGGGTAGGTGTTTAATTGGTTGCTGAAACGGTGCATGGCAATCTATCAGGCCCCATGAGAATCACAGACAAAAGCTAATTGACTAAACTGAGCTCATTTTCTCATGTTATGCAATCACACACTGTCTAGTTTTAGTTCCTTCAGGCCCATACGTCTTACACTCAAAACAAATACTTCAGATGCTGGAACATGTGAAAGAACAGCACATTGGTTTAGTTAGTGATAATGAATTTCATTTCTACAGATCCTTTTCTAATTCAGTTGCATTTTACCTCATCAGAACTATTAATGGCCAATACCTTCAATTTGGTGAATAATAATAATAATATAACAACAGTATTCCATATCATTTGCACATATAAAATCTCTCACTTTATTTGTTCATTTCAGTTTTTTAATTTCATACGAGATATTGGACTTCAGAGACTCTTTTCCGTAGCTACCCGTGTAAAGCTGCACATGTTCTTGTAACATCTAGGCAAAAAAAACAGTGCACAGATCCCCATCTTTACGCACACTCTTGGTTGTTAAAAAGTAACCCATTTATGAAGCGCTAATCTATAAACGTGTAGTAAAAAGTTCTCCCGTATCAATTTCTACACAGATTTCCAATTGTGGAAGAAAAAAGAGCACACGGGTGGTTGCTCTACACTTATTTGCAGAAAATCCTTCAGACACCACACTGCAGAACTGTGGAACAACTCACACTGTCAACCGTAGTGTTCTGTTTGTATTGACGCACCATTAGCAACTGTCTTCTGTTTCCAGCCATGTGGAAGACAGCTCCTGTTGAGACTTTGTGTTATTTTACCTGCCATCATGCAGCTCTGCACCAGCGGCTCCCTCAGCCTCGCCATGACCGCTGGCTGTGACATTTCATCACATTTTCTGGCCTTCATCCTGTGACAAACCCCTGTGTATATTGTGACATGCAATATGCAGTAGCATGAAAAAGTCTGTTCTGTGAATAGTTGAGTGAATAGAAGACGAACCAATCTCCAAAAGGCATGAAGGTGAAACATTCTTTTCAACATTTAAAGCACAATTTGTGTATTATTTTTGTTTTGTACAATTTTAAAGTGGGAAAAAAAGGAATGGAGGATCATGCAGAAGTGTCTGGTTCACAGCCATCGTTTCAATGTTTTATAAATACTCTGACTCCTCAAACCTTGTTCCAACAACCAGCCGCCGTGGGCTCCTCTAAGCAGCTGCCTTGAACTCTGGAAAATAAAATAATTGATGCCCGCAAAGCTGGAGGAAGATATGATATGATGGCGAAGCAGCCGCTTCCTCAGTTTGTAATGTAATTAAGAAATGGCAGTTATCCGGAAAGATGGAGGTCAAGCTGAGGTCTGCGAGAGCAAGAAATTTTTTTTTTTTGAGAGAACTGCTCATGTGATTGCTAGAAAGGGAAATCGAAACCCCTGTTTGACTTCAAAAGAACCTCAGGAAGATTTAGCAGACTCTGGAGTGGTGGTGCCCTGTTCTAGTGTGCAGCCACACCTGCACAAATATGACCTTCATGGAAGAGTCATCGTCTTTCCTGTGTCCTCACCACAAATTTCAGCGTCAGATGTTTTCAAAGGAACATCTTGCACTGAGCAAAGGTACGTTTTGTGAAAAATGGGTGCAGAATTTCATGAAAAGAAGACCTCTCCAACTGTGAGGAACTGGGGTGGATCCATCATGCTCTGGGCTTGTGTTGCAGCCAGTGGCATGGGGAACATTTCATTGGTAGAGGGGAGAATGGATTCAATTAAATACCAGTAAATTTTGGAAGCAAACGTCACACCATCTGTAAAACAAAAACAAGAATCAAATAGAAAGCTGAAGATGAAATCCTCAGCATCCTCGAAACCTGTCAATAGACCTGCGCGATGGCTCAAGAGCTTTACAGAACTAGTTTTGTAAGGAAGAATGGGCAAAAATCCCCCAAACAATCAGTGAGACTCTCTTTATAAACTGGTACATTTGCCAAAGGGGGCGTTACTGACCATGTACTTTTGCCTCAGGCAAACTGTAAAAGATAAGAAGTAATCTTGCTTCAAATATTAAAGAAATGTGTCATCTTCAGCTTCATGCCTTTCTGGAAATGATCTCTTCACAGTAACAGAAATGACAGAACAAACTTTTTCATGCCACTTTTTGCTGAAGTATCCTTCATCAGCTTTTCCCGGCTGTCCCCAGGAAGGCCACCGCGTACCAGCGCTCTTCAGACGCTACATTTTACAGACGAATTGGCTGTGGCTGCACCCAGGTTTTGCAGTTGAGGAAATATAATAGACTTGCGGTTCATATGAGTGATTCCAGATGTGATGGCGGTGCGGGTGAGTGGAGGCTGTACAAGCGGGATTTGTGGCGTCTTGAAAGATAACGCATCATTTGTGTGACAAATAGCAAAAGGTGTGTTTAATTTTCACAAAAACCACACTAGCTGCAAGAGGAAATGTTTATTTTACACAGGTTTCTCTGTTAATTGGCCGTGGCAAGAGTTACCTCCAAGTGTGAGGTAAAAATACTTTAGTTGAAGGAACATGGATGGCAGAGGAACACACTCCTCACCTAACGCCAGAGAAGCCCAGGGTTCAGTGTTTCCACTGGCTTGACGCTGCATCACAAAGAGAAGTGTTTGCGGCCGGGGAAACTGGTGAGGGATCGCAACCGTGTTTCTGCACCAACGGTCCCTGCTGGTGTGTTGGCACCTGCACAGAGATGAGCGGAGCTGGAAAGAATAGCCTCATCTCTTGGTGAAGCTGGCCAGTGACGCCCCTGGTGTCTGCACCCTCCCCGTTACAACAGCGGAGTTCGAAGTGACGCACAATAAGTGGAAGGGAAACTGGCCTCAGATAGTACTGGGATCCCGTCACACTCTGCACTGGTTATTTTGTTGTAGATTTAATCTTAGGATAAAATTGCCATTTTTGATCATCGAGTTACACTCAGTAACAAATACTGGCAAAATACTTGTAAAATTGAAAAAACCCAAATGTGTCATTAACAAAAGTATGCATCCTGTTTGCTTTAATTATCCCTGAGATGTGTGGAATTTGATTGGTTGCCACCTGTGAATTTATTGGACATAGTTTGTCAACATGGGTTATTGTGTGTGGGACGATGTGGACAAAATGTCATTTTTATTCATTTCAAATTAAGTCAACAACATAATAAAGATGGATTTTCAGCTTGTGTAGTCTTTGTCATTTCCCAGTCTTTTATAACAGCAGAACCTGCATCTGCATGTTGTCCACATGTTGAACCAGAAATCTCGAATGCAGTTTTCCAGGTTTTGTTTTCAAATTGGCCTAAACGCGTGTCTTTGTGTTTGTCCTCTCTTGCAGCATCAACAACAAACTGCAGCAGCCAGAAGCTGCATCTGGGGTGCTGGAGTACGCCATGAAACATTTCGGGGAACTGGTGAGTGCTTTTTTTTTTGTCTCCAAAAGAAGGAAACTGTATCTTAATTTGTATTTGGATTGACACCGGGACAAAACACGTGCAAAACAGACTGGATCATTCATCAAAAATGTTAAAACCGGCCACAGCTGCCACAGCTCAGTCCAGCATCGTTCGGCAACACCTTAACACTGATTAATTAAATACGTTCAAGCAGAACAGCTTGAGTTCCTTGTAGTCTCCACCAAATATGTACCACAATGCACTGTCTTTATGTTTGATGAGTCTTCACATTCATGGATATTCAAAGAGGACTTGCTTGTTTGTGTTTGGCTTTTCTACTGGTACCAGTAGCATCAGCGCACAGTGACTCACATCTTTTATAATATGCGGTGTCCTGTCCGCGTACACTTCTTCCCAGGGTATCTTTTCCCCAAACTGAGTTAACGTGGGGAAAAGGGTCATTTGAGACACGTACCCCCAGAACACCCTGTTCTGAATGTGCAGCACGTGGAAAAGACATCTGCTATGCTGTTTAGTAGTCAAGGGCAAGGAGCAGAATTATAGACTTTTTCGTCCAATTGACAGGATGTTTGGATTTTCTTACATATTTGTGCACCTTTTATGTCTCTCTACTGTGGATTCTGGATTCTTCAGAAATTACTCTGGTCTTCTTTGTGTGTTTTTTTCCAATATTAAAAGGATTTGATACTTCATATCAAAAAACAAATGAATGGGTGCTGCGCTTAACTCAATTCATGTTAGGCCTGGAGATGTTAGTAGCGTGACAACATTTCTGAGACTATAAACGTTGTTCTGTAAAGTGTCTGCCAGCCTTTTGGTTTGTGTCCCACTCATGAAAGCTGTGAATGAAAACATCAATGTGTGGGAAGTAAATATAAATGCACAACACAAATAGTACCTGGGGACAATACAAATACATTTTAACCATATTAACTGACAAATCAAATACAGAAAAAAAAGGTGAAAAGTCAAAGCAGTGAGGACGTCAGTATATATCTGCTGTGTGGTGTTTGTGGCTTAACAGTAACAAATAAATTAGTGATCCATTAGCAAACGGAGTTTCCAATAACCAGTGTTTTTACTTTTTCCTACAATCTGCAGAGTTTAGCTGGTGTTGATGACGTACTTAATGTATGCGGTCAGCGGTGGGAAGATGCAATGGAAAAATAGGGCTGTGCTTTAGAGACAAACTAAACATTTTATTTCCTAATAGAAAGCATTCATTTGGTTTTATGATGGGGTTAATTTTAGCCCAAAGTCGAGGCAAAAGTGTTTCCCAGCCATTAGGACTTCTACGGTTAAAGGTCTTTCCTTTTGCCTTTGCTTTATGTTTCTGTGTAAAAGCACAGTAAAAGGGAAAAGAGTGCGTAAAACTGTTTCACTGCGCACTTCCAGGAGCCTTGTTTATGAGGTCACTGTTTGGAAAGCTTTACTGTGGGGGGGGGGCAGTGTTTCCTTGTTTAGTATACCAGTCAGACAAGGTTGAGAAAAGGACATACTGTAAATACATACTCATGTGTACATGTACATGTGTGTGATTCTTTTTTTGAGACATCAACCAGTGATAAAGCACATTTAAAAACTCTCCATACCTCTTTGCTTGCACTGAAGACAGTTGATTAACTTGCCAAACAGTCGGGGTAAAAACCTGTTTTGACTTCCTGATTAAACACAGAGAAAAGCTCCAGGTTAATTGTGCAGATTTTTATAGTTGCACGGTACCAGTCTAATGTTTGTTTCTTTCTCTTGTCTTTTTCCATCAGGAAATCCAAGCCACCTGGTATGAGAAGCTGCACGAGTGGGAGGATGCCCTGGTGGCATACGACAAGAAGATCGACATGAACAAAGAGGATCCAGAGCTCATCCTGGGCAGGATGCGCTGCTTAGAGGCCCTGGGAGAATGGTATGTCATCAGTCGTATCTGCTGTGAGTTCAGCAGCACGGCAACAACCCAGTATCTCCCCCTTCAGTTCCCAGATTATTCACCACAAACGTTCATATATAAACTCTCAAATTAGAGCTGAATCTATTTAATTTCTCATAAATTAATAAGTTAACACGTCCTGGGCTTTGTGATGCAGATGTGATGCACTGAGGTGATAAAATAAAGAGCGTGCTGGAGTTTCTAAACCCAGTGTCTGAGGTTGTGCGCTCGCCGTGAGCGCTCCAAACTCCAACTTTTTATTTGCTGCTTGTGCGTAGGAAACCTATTTCTAATGATGACAGGGCAAAGAGACAGAAAATGGTTTCTCTGAGTTGACCGATGATTTTACTGGGAAAAGCATGAATGGGCATCCAATGGCAGCAAGAGGCGCCGCCGCCCCAATGAAACCTCGCCGCAGCCGAGGCTCGGCTCCGTAACGACCGCTCACCTTCAAAGAGCAGCTTTGGGGAAAAAGAAAGTCACAAGATGTCCACAGGATCCAAATATGTGGATCATTGCAAAACTCACCACGCTAAGCAGATGTCAGTTTGCTTATGTAATCTGCTGTAAATGTGCCATTGTTGTATACACAGTGATTCATTTCACCAGAAAGCGATTCAATAGTTTCACAAGAAAATGATGCAGCTCAAGAGGGTTTGTGTGTATCTTTGTGTTCTGTGGAAGGCTTGGAAATGATATAACAGTTGGCTGGCTCCGGAGTCAAAAGGGATCAGACTTAAGAGAGCACAATGTTCCCTTTTAAGTCAAAGGGCTATTGTACAGGTCCTCTGTCCATCCAAAAAATTTCAAATGTTTTTGACAGTCAAAGTCCATCCTTAAGAGAGGGTAAGAGGGGGACATCTTTGACAGAACCTGTAGTCAAAAATGTCCATCATCATACATTTGCTGCATGTCTGATGACTAAAGTACATAGCTTTTATGTAAAGATATTGGCCTCAGTATCAATTATAATTTGAAGGATATATTTTGCTCCAAAGATACTCTGTCAACAGCCAATATGCATTCAAGTTATATTACTAAAATAACCACAACACTTCTTTGTTTCACTACATACTGTACAGCAGTCTTTAGTAAGTAAACACACTGATGTTAAAAATGTTTTTGTCAGAAACAGTAGGTTTTGTCAAGAACTGAATGCAAAATAGCGGGCTGTTAGATCTTTGTGTTCAAGACTAGTTGTGTTCTTATACTGTGACTCTAAGTCTGTTCAGATTTAAAATGAAATTTCCTGTGCATCCACGCAGCTGTTTCTAGTTTTCAGGCTTCTGTCAGAAAACCATACGCAAGTTCGGTCAGTTAGAGATATGCAAGGAATTGATGTCACCAAAATCCATAGACTAATAAAAATAGCAGAGGTGCAATAGACCTTTTTTCGCAGCAGACATGTTGGCATGTCAGAGCAGGAGAAGCACAGGTGTAATTGATAAGATTAGAAATGACTGCATTCCACTGAGCTGAGCTTGCTCTGCGGTCCTGATGCGGTGCACGCGGGCTTACAAGAGCGCCTGATGGATTCGAGCGATCGTTCAGTTTGAACAGGTACAAGAAATCTAAGCCGTGTGAGTGGATCAATGCTGCGTCGTTCAGGGCCTTTTAAAAATGCTTCACGTTGCAGGATGATGGATGTCTCTTTTACGCTCCCACGATTTATCTTAGCACCTATTTAATTGAAATTCCAAAGACGTGAAAGATGGTCTGCTGAGTTGTAAAATAAGCCAGGCTCTTCCTTCCCCCAGCCTGCTTGTGTTTGTCTCCTGTAGACACCCATACGCGCTGGAGCTTTTTGTACTTGTTGCTTTCATGTTGTACAATAGCCAGGCAGCTGGAGAACGGCTTCGCTTCGCTGACCTCCATCCAAAGCCGCGTCTCTCCTTTTCCCTGCCTGCCCCTCCCTCCCTCCCTCCCTCGTTCATCTGAGTCAGCTCCAGCATCCTGTCTGTAAAACACATGCCGTGGGTTTGACCTCCCGCGCAACGCAGCGCTGATTTCTGTTAATGAGGAATTAGTCTTGCATAGAGACGCATGACCCCGACAGGAACATCCATCTTTCTGCTGATGCGACACACTACACTGATTTAAGATGTTCATCTTTAAGAACCAATCAAAAAAATAAATTATGGCCGATGTAACAGATCCCAGTCTTATCTCCAGGCAGTTTGCTTCTCATCCTTGGCCAGAAGTGATTTTCTATTCTGGTGTATGGTTTCTTAAATTGTTGTTTGGCACAGGAGAAGTAAATTTAGCATCTTGGCATGTATGAATTATAATTAGAAACTGGACTTCAGAAGGGGCCTGTGTTTCTGTCAAGGATAAATACCAGTATATAATAGCATCACTTAAGACAAAGCAGTTTTCAATCAACACTTTGTAACTATGGTCATAAATTCGTATCAGTCAGGAAGGAGTGTTTCACTTCTCCCTAGCTATTGTCCAACTTCCTCATCAGAATTTTCTTCCAGTATCTGTCTGCATGGTTTTTATTTAGCTGTTAAAATACCAGCAATTTTTCACACAACTCTAAGACACCATGTGATATGCAGATAATTTCAGATGACATTACGCAGGGAAAGAGCATAATTCAAGGCTGTTGAAAATCCCTCTTTTGTTGATGATAGCTCGGATCATTTTCTGATTATGTGAAGTCGTTACTGTGAACATGACTTGGGACTTAACTGTTGTCATGACTCTGAATGGGGTGCTGAAAAAAATCTGGATCTGCTTTTACTACCATCTGAAGGCTGTGGTTAATGTTTTGCAGGGGCCAGTTACACCAGCAGTGCTGCGAGGAGTGGACGCTGGTGAGCGAGGAGACCCAGGCAAAGATGGCTCGTATGGCCGCTGCCGCCGCCTGGGGTCTAGGTAAACACTGACGCACTTGATATTCGATGTGAATTAACAGGTATCACAACAGTAACCAGGTAGACTTGTTAACACTGGAGTAACAGTAGGTGTAGGCTTGTGCTTAGAGCTTTAAGGCCATCCTCTGTGTGATTCAGTGCATCAGTACAATCATCTGAGCAGCAGTGAAAACAGAGACTGCTCTTGCCAAGCCTCCCTCACATAACCAGATGGGAATGGTATCCAGTCATAATATTGACATATTGTAACGTGCAGTGGTGGAGAAAAGCAGGGACCACACGGCAGAGGCAACCTCAGAGGTCTGCGGTCTGCGGCTTCGACTGTCCAAACACAACTATAAACCCTGAGACGATAACCAACGAGCGGGCCCGTCCATCTGAAGGCTTGCACCATCTTTAGTTGTTGTCGTTGGGAGGCAAAATGTAGAGGCTGCAGTCATTTTATAGCATCACAAGCTGAGTTGGCAGCAGCGACAGGCTGCTGAACGTGGTTAGGTGGCAAGTCATCCACAATTAAATGTTACACTCAGGATCACAAGCTCATCTTTGTGCCTTCACCTGATTGCCTTCTCTTCAGGGCACTGGGACAGCATGGAGGAGTACACATGTATGATCCCGAGAGACACACACGATGGCGCTTTTTACAGAGCAGTGCTCGCCCTGCATCAGGACCTCTTCTCATTGGCCCAGCAGGTGGGTTACGTCGTCACTCACTAATACACCCAATGGAGCATATTTTCGCCCATCCAACGCACATTAGAAGTCTGTTTTTTTAGAGAACATCTCATAAAGACATTCCACATGGGTATTTGCCTAGTCTCACAGCTTCTGGGTTTTTCATCAGTCTCTATAGCGAGGTATGAAAAGCTAAACTCACTGGAAACTAACACTGTAAAGAAACATAAAAAACAGCTTTCTGGCAGTTCCAGTCAGGATTGAATTCCCCCATCAGTGCAGCCTTTTCAATAAAAAAAATAAAATGTACCAGTATTTTTTTTGTCTTTTACAGTGGGTACTTCTTAGGCGTCGAAATGTTATGTAACTCCTGAAATTGTAAATCATCACAGCATTCAGCCTCTTAACAAATAAAGAGCCCCCGTTCCCCTCCTGTCTGCCAGTCTGCAAGGTCTGACGGAGGTCGGGCTGGTGTTTTCCTCATTTGATGAAGGTTGGGGATCGTAGATGAGCTCATGCTCCCTGGGAATGGATTCGTTCAAGCTGGATGCCAGCATGTCTAACAAACACAAGCCTCCGCACTGACACCAGTAAACACCTGTTCCAACGATTTCCCTGGGCTCATCCTCCAAGTCCCTTTTTTCACCACAAATCCCTGGAGACGCGCTCCCCGTGCCCCCTCGTCCCCCCGCAGCCCCCCTCCCCCCCCTCTAATTTGGAGATTGGGTCCAGGTGTGGCCTATCAGGCTCAGCTGAATCGGGAAAGCAGACGATTGACTCTTGCTGACAATGAGGCCACTCAACAGTGAATGAAGAGGAATGAGAAGCACATGGGGCAAGGGTGAAGGCTTAAATGTCAACATGAGCTCAGTGTAGTCTTCCGGATGTGGTTGGTAATCCTCGAACTCGAGCCCCTTTGATTCCACCGGGCTGCTCTTTTTTCCCCATTCATACCCCCAACAACCAGACGTGCTGCAGAAGTCTCGGCGTGCATCTGCGAGAAAGGTTTCGGGTCCGTTGCAGCAATGATGTGTAGACATTGCAGTCATGCCCCCTCCCCCAGTAAAGCAGTAAAGCAGTCTGCTGTGCCAAGACTCATGATATGTCCAGCTCTCCACAGTGTGTTTGATTTGTAAATTGTCTGGTTTTATATAAACCAGAGCCCTCCCTCTGACCTCACAACAAGTTTGGGCTTTGTTTGGACTTTCCTCTAGTGGTTGATTTAGCCCCAACCATTCACATAGATGCCTTCCTACCACACTGTAATGATAAACTGATATCACTGGACTTAAACCTATCTAAGTACATAAATGCAACCTTTGTGTAAAAGAATGGGGGATTGGGTCATGGTTTGTTTGTGCTGCCAGAAGCCAGACACTGCATTTATCAGGAGTCGTCTGGACTGCACATTTCCAGTGAGGCCCCGGCACAGCAGTTCAGGAGTAAACAGGACTATAACTGAGTGGAGGCCGTAAAGAAGCAGCCTCGTTGTCACCTTGTCCATACCACCCACCCGTAACCCCTCCTCTTGTCGTGCATGCCTGCAGAGGTGTTTTGGCACGCCATTCCTCCTTTCCCTCCCCACAAAAAAAAAATAATTGGTGGTAGTGGGTCTGAAACAGCTGTTTGTCCCGGCCCCAGAGAACTTCCTCAGTCATCGTCCCACATTTTACCCTCCCACAAATAACAGTTCCCTAAAACACTGGCTGTGGAAGCCCGAGAAGACAGTACACTTCTGACAACAATACTCCTTGTTTGTCCCTTTTGTTTTTCTGGATCAGGTCTTTGTCTGTTACTGATTTTCTCAATAGTAATGGAATGTATGCAGTTCCCTTGAATTAGGGGACTTGTAGTCCTGCTAGGAAAAGTCAGGGATCTGGAATTTTAGAAATGAGTCAGTAATCTACAGTAATACACTCAAAAGAACTGGAAAGTAGGAGATGAATAATAATGATGAGTGTGCTCTGACTTTTGGTTGAACATCATGAAAATGTTTTCAGAAGTCACGTTGTGGTCATGGCGGGAACCATGACTAACAGTCTCCATTTCAAATCCTTCTTCAGCACTCTCCAATTCCTCTGGCCTTCTCTGAATGTGTTTGGCGGTTTAGGTAGTTTTTCAGAGATGCGTTTGACACCCACAACCACGGTTACATAACTTTCACACTGTTGTTCTCGACAGTTCATTTACCTCTCCTCATAAAGCACTTGGCACCCCGCGGTGCATCCAACCGTTTTGCTCAACACGCAGACAGTCTAGTTCCAGTTGCACTAATGTGTCAGTTTTGGCAGCACTAAAGTGAAAAGGGAGTGAGCAGCAAGCAATAACATGCCCTTTTCCATTTGTACAAAGTGTTTTTGTTCCCTGGATTTAGTCCAACCCGGCTGGTCCTGATGCAAGTTGTGACAGACAGACAGAGTGTGACATTGTGTCATGGTGCATTTGGGGGTCTTGGCTGTCGTTATGTTATTGAGGAAATGCGATTATTGCTGTTTATTAGCTTTAGAAATGAGACGGAGGATCTTGGGGAGGCAACTGAGTCAAGTCATGGGTTAAAGCCAGACGCTGCACATGCAACACAGAAAAAGGGGTTGAAAGCAAATTTGCAGTATTTGGACTATGTTGTTAAATTCTCACTGTATTGATGTGCATCTGGAAAGCAATGTTTTTAATCAAATTTTGTGCAAAACGTGTGCACTTTTTTGTAGTGTATTGACAAAGCGAGAGACCTCCTGGATGCTGAGCTGACAGCCATGGCTGGAGAGAGCTACAGTCGGGCCTACGGGGTGAGTGTTCCTTCGAGACGGCCAAAATATTCAGCGCCTGGCGTCAGTCGACCAGCTCATTTTTCATAGCATGCATGTGCGGAAGGATTATGCCACAGCAACAAAATCTTATTAAAGTGATGATTTATAAAAAAATAAAATTAATCTTTAGTCAAAGTCAAAATCCAAAATATTTATAGTTTCTCCACGACTGCAAGCTCATGTTTTATTATCATCCAGCATTTCAAATCAGAAGCTGGAGCCTGGAAACAGAAGCGTTCCTCTCATACAGATGTTGTCAGGCAGTATTAACACAAAAAGCCATTTGATGCAAGTTGATTTTGATTCACATGTTGCTGCTCACCATAAAGATGGACAGCAGACACATTTTGCAGGCATCTAAAGATTGGATGTTGTTTCAAATGTCAGATGTAAACAAAACCATCAAATGGAGATGACTGATCTTTTCAGACAGATGCCTCTCACAAAGGTTCAGTGGTTTGCTGAATGCATTCACTTCTGATTCATTTACAGGCTTCTGCCTGATCTGGGCAACTCAATCTATAATATAACAATGAGTCTGTGAATGAGAATAAATATGTGTATGTATGTGTTTTTTTTCCCAGGCCATGGTATCTTGCCAGATGCTGTCAGAGCTGGAGGAGGTGATCCAGTACAAACTGGTGCCAGAGAGGAGGGACATCATCAGGGAAACATGGTGGGAGAGGCTTCAGGTAACTACAGCACATGATATATGGAGGCACACACGCACAGACTCACGTGTACAACTGCAAATGCAATGTAAAGCAGATGTTGGAAAGGCTACTGTTACTAATGGGAAACATTACAAGCCATACACCATATGTAGTCACAGATGCACGCTAATGCTCCGATGTGGTTGTTGTAGGTTGTATGTTTATTTTTTATTTGAAAGGAGATTTGGAAAGTAGAATCATATTGTGCTCAGGTGAACTGTGGGCGCAAACATGTTGCACATGCAGCCAAAGCGAACTATGGTCTTTCAACAATTTTATTTGAAATTCATAGTCACAGCCTCGACTGTGTTCAAGTGCTCCGTCGCTGTAGTCGTCTAATATAATTTTTCTATTCACAATAGCGATGGAGGCGGTCTTATTTTGTAATGAGCTGAACTTTTGTCGTCCACTGGCAGAAGCATGTCAATAACCCATTCCAGTTTGATTGTGGGTGCTCATGTTTGTCGTCATGTAGCAGGTCGTGTATGTCAGACAAAGGTAAGAGCTGAGTGGGTAGTAGTGTAAGTTGCTCATTATTTCATGCAGGAAGTGAAAAGCCACTGAATCCGACCACGTCTGCATATTGAACCACACATTTGAAAAGGAACTGGCTGCAGCCATTTGTTCCTGTGTCCTGATTGACCACAAGTGAGAGTTTGCACATTAAGTAACTCATTAGTTACCATCTGTTACCCTGAGCTTTTGAAGCACAGCCACACACTAGGTTCATCAAACTTGTTGCTGCCACCTTGAAATGACCTTTGTAAGAAAAAAAATAAAAAAAAATAAGCGTGGCTCATTTTGTGCAGCCCACTCTATAAACTCATCCAGACTCGTTTCTGCTTTCTGAGACTGATTGTGATGACTATTATTATCTTTATTAATTGTTAATTACAGAGTTGCACATGCTGCTAAATGAACTGGGAGGACGTGAGGAGAAACCACAAATCCACAAGTGGTTTGGAAATATTGCCGCACGCCAAGTCTTTGGAATCTGAGACAAATGTCATCCGATCTAAGATAATACTGTTCAAGTTCATCTTTTCCATGTTGGCCACAGCAGAATCAAAGTGTGCTCATGAAAGGCCTCAGCCTTGTAAGTGCACTTTTAGGGAAGAATTTAAGCCAGGCAGATAATCTTAAAACTTTTAATCTGTAATGCACCGCTGCTTACGTCCACACTGCACACGCTGCGATAAATTGGATTCAGTACAGCATGTACTACTTACTACTTACTCTCAGTCCCTGTCAGCTTTAATCATCTCCAGCTCACATTACAATTCACCAAAAGTGCCAAAAAAAACTTGACTTAATTTTCAGCCCATTCTACATTTTTCAGATTCAATTTGCTGTCTAAAAGGCTGTTATTCTTACTATGTCAGAAGGAAGTGACACAGTGCCATTCTCTCACTCTGCCCAAAAAAATGACGACTACTACAGTAACTAATCAGTGCCAGCTAATTTGCTTCCAAAATGAGCGACAGTCTGTCATTTGCATTACCAATTTATTACACTGACAAAGCATTAGTCACAAAATCATAATTTTAAGCATAAATTGTGCCATGGTTTCACCATCAGTTGGTGCATTATAGAATTATTAAGTACATTGTTTTGTTTTTTTTGTTAGGAGATTAGTCAACCAAAGACAAGACAAGACAAAAACTCTTTCTTCTCATCAAAACTAGATTGTTTTGGTGATGACTCGTATGACCTAGCTGTCAAAATGTACTTAGCTCTGATTAATTTCCTCATGACAGTTTAAAGGTTTCTATAAAGTTAGCTTGACCGTTGAATGGAAAACATTACACACACACATACACGCACGCACACACGCACACAGATCCCTGTGCAGTAAAAATAAAGATACTCTTGATCATCTGGACTTTTCCATTCATAAAAGATGGAGGTTGGGTGGAGGTTGGGGTGTTTGGGATCAAGCAGGGTTTTCCTGAGCAAACAGACAGGGCCCGTAATGGCAGCATCAAAGCCGGGGCTGCAGTTCTGACAGATTTACTGGAGGCTGACCTCACACATCTGTCAGGGAGTCACTGTGCCACTCCTTCACTCTTTCTTTCTCACACTAAATGTCTCTCCCTCATCAAAGCAGAGGTGTAGCAAAGGGTGTGTGAAAACACCGCAACCCATCATTTGTATGTAAATGCGTCTTTTGGACTATCAGCCCTAAATTGCTGTCGGACTCTATCGATTCCTGTTGTTGTTGTTGGTGTCTCGGCTTTCTCTAAGCACAGACCGTGAGACATTTGAACTGTCCTCTTAAGAGAAGGTGAGGACAGGTCCCACTTATTCTCTTTCTTTATCCACGTTCCCCATGCGCCCCTACACACATTATATAAAACACCTTGCCTTTTAGCCCACTTTCCATCCACTGTGACAGTATAACAGACAAATTGATTGAGGCTAATTGAAAGTATATAGCTTGCTGTTTATCAATGTGCTCCACATTATGGACAGAATCCTGAAACTTTTTTTATTTAACTCATTTAGCAGCCAAACACACTTTTGTTCTTTCTACGATGGAAATCAAATATTGTTCAGAAAGTTTGCCTGACGATGTTATTAAAGTTGGATGAACTGCAAAATGTGGCACTTGTTATAACCTCTCAGCACAAAGATGTCAGTAGCTGCTCGTGATTAAGGCCAGACTAAACTGTTTGAGCCCTTGTAATCACTGAGCAACCGTCCAGCCAGATTCAACCTGCACTCAGCCCCTTATCCGATCATGTTAATCCCACTTCAGAAATGGTAGCATTTAATTCCAGCCTTGCACTTTTGCCATCTAAGGAAGCTACAGGGGCTGGTAGAAGGTCTATGAAATAACTTAATCTCCATTTCAGACATAAAGATGGATGGAATTATCTTTGAAGGTAGTTGATGTCGGTTGTTACTTCAGTGTCCTTTTTCCTGGAATCATTAGAATGTGTTTCTCTACCCCCTGTATACAGTATAGGTCCAGTGTCATGTCAGGGTTAAGAGAACATTTGAAGGAGAAGCTCAGCTAATGGCCCTTACAGATGTATTAAAAAAAGAACTGTGTATGTGTGTGAACCTCTTCTCATGTGTGGTCACGTTAAAAACAGGGACCACTCGTACTTATAGTACCCCCAAGGGTCTCAACTGTCCTCGTCTCTCACGTGTGCTCTTCCTCTTGAGTTTAACGAGTAGGTGCCCCTCTTTAAAGGGAATAAGAAAAGCGTACGGCGTTTAACCCCGGCTCTCCCTCGTTGTTTTTTATTCCCTCCAGGGTTGTCAGCGGATTGTGGAGGACTGGCAGAGGATCCTGATGGTCCGATCACTGGTCATCAGCCCCCACGAAGACATGAGGACTTGGCTGAAGTACGCCAGCCTCTGTGGCAAGAGTGGACGCCTGGTCAGTATTGATATTTAACGCTCATATAGGCAGGAATTTAAAATTTCAGAGCTGCCCCCCCCCCAACATGGGGACACTGAGCCTGAATGGGCTATAAGCCACGTATAGTCTATGCCAGTTTTCATCAAAATGTTTCATATTTCTTAAAATAAAAAGCCATCAGAACCATTTATATTATGGTAAAACAATCTAGAAAAGTGACTGTATAACAATTATTGCATGGGAAACTTGTACATAATACATTAAATGCAAAAGGTTAAATGTACTACAACACTATAACAAACTCTTTGAAAAGCTAACAGCTAACAGCATCTGTCCAAAGCCTCTTAATATGCTCATGTCTGACCCTGATCATGTTGTGATTAATTGTAATCCCATAACATTCTGGAGGAATAACTCAGAGTTGATTGTCAGATGGAAAGGGGAAGTCAAGCTCTGGCAGAGTTAAGTGCAACCATGAACTCCAGCCATGAAATTAAACTTCATTTCAACCTGTTTTAAGTTGGCTCTGATGAAAAGAGCACAGCCCTCCGAATCACACTGTTTAGAAACCTGAACCTGCATATCTTCTCAATGAAAGCCGTGCAATTTTCCATCCTTTTCTACCTTCTACTGTTATTCTAATTGATTGCAAGGGATGGCAGACAATGGGCCAATTTTTCTGTCTAAACACTTGTTATATTTAAGCACGTACGCATGCACACAGGATGACAGAATCGCCGGCAATGATGTAAGAGAAAAAAAAGGATGTGATTGGCTAACATCAAACATAGCAGGAAATCTGATTACGAGGGGTTGGAAAAAATGACCCCACTAAGACTTCCAGTATATCTTATGGAGCCATGGTTTGAGTTTCTTGCCCCCCTCTTTCTTTCTGTCTTTTAAAATACTGTTCACACATTCTTAAGTACTTTCTTCTTCTCTTTCTTTGTTTTTTTTACCTTTTCTACTCTTCCATGACTCATTTGTAATCAGGCTCTGTATCGTCTTGGGGATAGCTGTCGCATTAGTTCACCTCCTGGGTTCTTCATGAAATACAAACCTCCCGACCACTCATTTGGCCTTTTACCTTTGTTACAATCTCCATCCCTTCAGGCGCTGGCCCATAAGACCTTGGTGCTCCTCCTGGGTGTTGACCCCTCCAAACAACTTGATCACCCGCTGCCCACAGCCCACCCACACGTCACCTACGCTTATATGAAGTACATGTGGAAGAGTAACCGCAAGGTAGGAGCAAAAAACTTGTTGGTTTGCATTTTAGACATTTTTTAAAAATATTTTGTCCTATTTTGTCCCATTTATATGTTTTGTAAATGTTTGCTTTTGCTTTCTATTAGCACAGTTGTTAAGGCTAAATGGGCAAATCATCTTGTAAAGCCGTCTGATGGTTATCACTTTTATATGCAATTAGTGCAACAAAAGGCAACAATCTGAGTTTTAAAGACGGCGAAAAAGGGACAACTTCAGTTGCTGGTGCATTAGTGACATAAGCAGCTAATTAATTTAATGTTGCAGAGGAAACAGCATGAGAAACATTAACACCACCAAACTGCATCTGTAAAAAGAATTGAAATTGTAAAATGCTTAACAGGATGATTATATAATATAAGCCCAGTGACAGCAAATGAATGCTCAGTTAATCAGTCCCACCAGGATTACTGTGGGTTTTTGGTGATAATCAAGGATGACTGCTGTTGAAAAACATAGAAGTTGTTCAAGAACCATAACCACGTAAAGCTCTGAAAAAACAAAATAATGAAACATGAAACAGTATGAAATTGGTTTTAATTTCAGTACCTTGAGGTACAGCTGCTGTAATTGATATTTTAATAATGACAAATACAGTGAAAAAAGTATGAAATTAATTACTTGTGGTGAGGAACCTGCAGAGAGGTTGATTTGACAGCGTTGCAGTGTTTCAGAATTTGCAAACGCTCACCAGTATTGCACAGTTTGGCTAAATTTGCATTAATTATTGTGACTCCTCTGGAGAGTGAGTAATGCAGCTCAGTCTCGTGTAAGGTTTGAATCTTCCCTCCCACAAGTCCCGAGTCGGTCAGTAAACTCAACTCGGCTGTTGCATTTAGACTGATGTTGATCCCAATCTTTTTCATCCATGGCAACAGTGGATGAAGTAAGCCTCAGTTTGTAAGTTACCAACAAATGTATTTGTTCAGACAGGTTTGTGCTGTCTTTGATCCAGCATCCAGCACAGGGACACACACCAACTACCAGCAGTGACCTAACCTTATAGCGTGTGTTTCACATCACATATCACCAGAGCAGTCTGAGATGGAACCACTTTGCTCTTTGCACTCTGTCTATTCTCCCCCACCCACGTGCACAAGCAACACACACACACGCACACATTCACTGACAGTATATACACCCCCAGACACACATAAACACGCCCACATTTATTGCCAGATGCTGAATAATGTTTTTCGCTCCAGAGTGCTGGTCTCATTAGGGGACTTAGGTAAGTGTGAGCGTAAGCACTGCTGTTGCCAGGGCCAGCTGCACTGCTCACCAGATGAACCAGAATATAAAAATACACACACACACACACGCACACGCACACACATAGACATACATACACACACACACACAGCTGGTGAGGACGGATCTATCGCTTTGGAACCAGAGGGAACGTCAGCTCTCTCTGTCAATCATCACACTTGCCATGAATGAGTGTTACTGAATGTAAACCATGCAAAAGTGGGTCATCTACTGGGATTAGACGATTTGTAGTATTTCAATGAACAAGGGGCCATTGCAAACACACTATCTGGATCTTGTGTCATACTCACAGTATATCCGACCCCTCATTGACTCGGCTGTGGTCAATATCCCAATCCTGTGCAAGCAGCACTGCATGTGGTCCAGACTGCATTTACTTTATTTATATCAGACTTGGCTGTGCAAGTTCAAGCAACACAGTTGACCATGACAGCAGAAGTGGCCTGGGCAGATGGCATTGCAGGATTTTCCCTGGTGGGACCAGCAGCGCAGTTATGAACAGAAAATAATTGTTAACTGTTGTGGGGCTTCCCTGCAACACACGAGACAGTCCACTTTGTAGGAGCAGTAAGATCATGAAACCAGAGAGTCCACCACAATACCAGGTCCAGCAAAAATATTCTCGTTGAGAAAAACAGTTGTGTAAGTCAGTCCAGCCCTCTTGCACACTCTTCACTGTCGATCACAAACCACATGCTTGATTTTAATTCAGGATATTTTTCGGTACTTAGCACCACAGACAAATATAATTTTCTGACTGACACCAAGCCTTTTCCCGCCCTTGGTATTTGTTTTTTGCCTCTCCAGATCGATGCCTTTCAGCACATGCAGCACTTTGTGCAAGGGATGCAGCAGCAGGCCCAGCACGCCATCGCAGCCGAGGACCAACAGCACAAGCAGGAGGTCCACAAACTGATGGCCAGGTTTGTCTGTTTTCTGGAAGCACAGTTGCAGCAGCATCTTACCATTTAATGCGTTTTCTTTGCACAGAAGACATGTTGAAGTGACACAGCAGGAGAGGCACAGGTGTGAACAGTAAAATGAAAGATGGCTGAACTCAGTTTAGCTGCTTCAGTTTCAGGGTATTGTGCATGCTGGCTCACCGTCACACTGTCATGAAAATGAATGGATCTATTGTTCGTGCTATTACTAACACCTGTGCTTTCCCTGCTATGACGAGTCATATTATGGGTGGATTATGGGGAATATCAGGTGTCTACAAACCCTTCCAGACATTTTCAGTTTAATTACGCGTTCGCGTCAGGCAGAGGCGTTATGTTTTCAGATTATCCATCTTGTCTGTCCTATTCTCAAGAATGGAGCACCTGAATTTCTTCAAATTAGGCACAAACTTTCACTTGGACTCAAAGATGAACCGAGTAGAATTTGGTGGTCCAAAGTAAAGGTCACAGTGACCTCACAGAAGACGGTTTTGGTCATAACTCAATTATGACTAAATACACTTAACACCTCTTAATAAATACTTTCAATAAGTATTTGTGTCTCAACAGACAATGCTCCAGATATAACTCCAGGAGATTTTCACTTGAATTAGATTAAATTACTTGCAAAACACAAGTCGTCATTGAAGTGCATATTAAGTGTCAAACAAAAGAAAAGTCTGATGTTATTAGCTGTGTCCATTTGCACTCTGATGGAAAAGTCAATTTAAAGATATAGATAATGTCAACCCGATCGTCAATTGTAGGATACATCCTACAATGTAGGATACACTTTAACACAACCAAGTGACATCTATAAACTATGTTGCCAAGTAAAAGCTTTAAAGCTTTGTGCAGAAGCTGCACGTATGATTGGAGGAAGTGAATATAGACAAATTGCAGAGCAGCTGCTTTCAACTGCTACCATCACACTGAAATATCACCAGTGAAAGCAAGGTCATAATACTTGGATTGGGATTTTTTATGTACAGTACAGGAATATTGTAGATGTTGGGTTCCCATTGCAGATGGACAGGAGGTCCAGCAAATTACGATGGGTGTGAATGTAATCTTATAATTGCTATAAGATTCTCAAGGATTTTCAAGAGCAAATAGGAAATGGTGAAGCTCAGCTGCTGTAGTTTTACATACACAGCATATGCTATGTTGTTTCCATTGATTGTAAACATTTACCAAGTTAGTAAGTGGCTTAGGAGCATTTATCAGGTAAAAAAACAAGGTCCACAGATGGTACAGTTAAGTGAGTTTCACCACGAAACTCTCCTCTGATCAATGCACTCCCTTGCTTTGCTTATTGGCACTCTTGAGGAAAAGTTAATCCACCGTTAGTCAAATTTACCAAAACTAATGCCAACGTGTCATGATTTGCTTAGTGGTGGTTCAGTGGTGTTAAAAAGTGCGCCGGCCTCAAAACACCCATTTCAGGCGCAAAGCAACGTGCAGACGCAAGGAAAAAGTAACCTCATGTATTTTCTGCCCTGGTGTTGTAAACACACCGGGTCACGTACAGTGCATTCTGATTCTTTTCCATGAGCATAACCCAATCTGGCATAGCACCTTTTACTAGTCCACTGGCATCCTGTGGTCTTTTTCAAAGATGGCCAGATTTTCTGAATGTCTCACCGCAGGCTTCTCAATAAAATGTTCCCTCGTGGCAGTTTGTCCCACACAGCTACTTATCACAAACCAAACCTGGCACCGAGCCTGCAGGTATCACCGGGTCTGTCTCCTCTCCCAGTGGCTGTTGAAATCTTCATCTGAGGGTCCTGGTGCTGCCTTGGCTCCTTTCCACTACCATTACCTCAACTCAGTGTGAGAAAAGATCCAGTATGGAGTCTGTTCAAACAGTTTTCAACATAACGCCAGATTTTTGAGAAACTTGGTGTTCAAATAATTGTCACGTGTTTTCAGATGCTGATTTTAGGGAATTAGAGAATGGAAAGTTTTTGTACTCCCCAAATTTGCTGGGAGTGACTTCAAAGTCTTTAAAGAAAGTTGTTTTTTGTGCTCTTGTGGCCTCATCAAAATATTTGAGGCGAATATCTAAAGCTCACTTCTTTAGGATTGAATGTCAGCGGCTTGCCAGTGCAGGAAAGGGAGTGATTATTTTTTAAGGAAGTTTGACTGCTCTGCACTGTGGCCAAAACAACTCAAAACAAGGAAAATGTGCGACACAGGAGCAGGCAGGTATGATCCTATGTACAGTAAATCATACATTAGTCTCATCTGGGCTTGTTCACAAACATACACCAATCATGTGCACCCTCCCATCTCATAAATCACACACCACGACACAAACGTGTCAACGGATAGAAGGGGCTTATTCTTTTTTTTCATTTGTGCATCCTCCAGATAGTGACTCTGGCTCTCTGAGGAATGCATGTTTGGGAAAACACCTGTGTAATGTCAGTCAGGACGGTTTCTCTCCAGACGTGCTGACACACTTCCATGAGTACAGGTTGGCTGTGTGGTATGGAGCACACCTGGACCGCTCAGTCAGACACACACATCCACACAATCACATGGAAGCCTCCACTCTCTCCAAAGAATCCAGTGTAATTTGACTGTAACGCCTCTTTAGATCCGTGACTCTGGCGTCTCCTGTCAGTAAACAGGTTGTTCCGATGTCGCCAAATACCCCGACTTCCCAAAAAGTTCAACCTGTCAACCACGTATGGGAAAGATGTGGCTTAGACGTGCTGATCCCAAAGTGTACGCTCACATGGAAAAGCACTCAGAAGAAATTACGTCATCCTGTAAGATATTTTATTGGAGCTAACCTGCAAACAATATTCAGACAGCTGATGGATGGATCGGCAATACGGGACTTGACAGTTGTTCCGCTTAGGGCAGTTGTATGTGAATTATGCGTCTTGGTCCCGCCAAACACAACTAGTTAGACTATTTATATGTAAGCATCTGTGTTTCTGAGAATGATGGATGGAGCTAAGTTCCCCTCAGGGATGCAGTAGAGCTCACTGTGGGGTTAAATACAGTTTAAAGTATGTGAACCTCTGGGAATTACCTAGTTTTCTGCTTTGATAGGTTATGAAATGTGATCTCATCTTCAAGTCATAAGTATAGACTAGCTCAATGAGCTACCAACGCACAAACTTTTGCATCTTTATTAAACACGCGTTAAACATTACGAGTGCTGGTGGAAATAGTAAGTGAACCCACAGACTTAATAACTGGTCCTAACCTGGACCCTTGGCAGAAAAACCTCAAGCAAGCACTTCCAGTAGCCGCAGATCAGACCTGCACAGCGTTCAGGAAGCATTCCATTATTCCGACAGAACTGTTTCATCTCAGAGGTATTCTTTGGCTGTCCGGTGTGAGCATCTCTGCTCAGGTCATTCAACACATTGTCTATCGGGTTGAGATCTGGTGTCTGACTGTGGATTTTCTGTTTTTAGTTCATTCTGTAGTTGTTTTACTTCAGTGCTTAGCATCATTGTCCTGCTGCATCACTCAGCTTCCACTGAGCTGGTGATATCACCTTTGCATCGTCCTGAGGATGCCTTGATAAATTTGGAAATTCATTCCCCCTTGATGATTTCAAGCTCTCCAGGACCAGGGGGCAGCAAAGCCATGACTCATGACGCTCTCCATTGTACTGCACCATTGTGTACAGTGCCTTTACAGTATTCAAGCTGTGTGTTCTTTCTAAATATTTCACCCTTGGATTCATCAGCCCACAAATCATTTTCCCTGTAACATTGTGGAGTGTCAGTGTCAGTTTTAATAAACTGCCCTTGGGTGTACTTACTGTCATCACCTTATTAGCAGTGACAACATTAGCATGATTACAAACTCGTGATGGTGTGTCTTTGCGGCTTGTCTCAGCGGTGCATTTGTTTCCTTGTTGCTAATGTAATCACGTAGTCATTGAATTAGTTGTCTCTGCAGAGCTTCCACTAACAACGCTGACTCCTGATCTCAATAACTTTTACAGCCTCAAAAGGAATGCTACAGAGTTACTTTAGTTTTTATGTAAGACATGAACACGAGCCGAGCAGCAGCAACAGCGCCCTCTACAGCTTCCACTGGTAAAGTCTGTCGGCCTCTGCGCTGTATCCAAGCAACTAAAGGTACTGGAAGCAGTGTAGCCATAGTAGCTAACCACTGATGTACAGAATACAAAGCCTTTCAGTCGCTCAGCCAACAAACACAAAATCCTCATCTTGCTACAAGCCAGCAATCATGCTGTGTCCACTCATGTCAGCATTTGCTGAATCAGAATGATTGGAAGAAAATTAGCTGTTTTACAATACTTAATAATCTCATATGGAATCCCCCTATTTGTCTTTTGTCTCTCCCTTTCTTCCATGTAGATGCTTCTTGAAACTGGGTGAGTGGGCGCTCAGTCTGCAGGGGATCAACGAGAGCACCATCCCCAAGGTTTTGCAGTATTACAGCCATTCCACCGAGCATGACCGCAACTGGTACAAGGTCAGTTCCTCCCTTTCAACCCCGACCTTTCACTCTTGACTTCTCTCTGGCTGTAGTAAAATCCCATCTGTGTCAGCAGGAGGTGCCCCGGCACTGATGTGTCACCAGGAAAACTTTAAACCCCATTTTATTTCTATTTATCCAAACATGACATAATGACATACGAGTTGCTTGTTTAGTTTGTGGTCTGTGCACACATCATTTATGTTGCTCATTAGACTGTTATACTCGTGGTGCCTCTTGTTAAGCGTGCATATATGAGGTGATGGAAAAGCTGAGAGTATCTCTGCTTTTTCTCATCCGGGCCTGTGCTACAGGCTGCAAAGATATCACTATACCCACATACTCCTCTCCCCATCCATCTTCAACAACTCACTTCAGCTTTTAGCCTTTAATAACCGTTTGCATAACGCAGTAAGCATCAAAGTCACATGTTTGGATCATAAATCACAGCCCAGTGGGAGATATCGGTCCCTTAGAAAACTAGAAAATGACATCATGAACAAACGTGGAAATCATTTCCAGTTCCAGTGTCTTGGAAATCCAATTTCACCCAGTTTGGGCCATCTCTCGGCAGGCCTGGCATGCCTGGGCGGTGATGAATTTCGAGGCGGTTTTGCACTACAAGCACCAGAACCAAGGACGTGATGAGAAGAAGAAGCTGCGACACGCCAGCGGCGCCAGTGCGAATAGTGAAGCCAGCAACAGTGACAGCGAGGTCGACAGCACTGACCACAGTCCTTTGCCCTCACCGGGCCAGAAGAAGGTGAATGAGGTGAGAGTCACAGAGAATTAAACCCTCCTCACATCCATCTCTCCCAGTCAAACCAAGGTAGAAATCTTCAGTTAGGATATCTATACATCATAACTACACTGGCTGCATTGCCTGCTGACCAACTACAAATCCCTATGTGTAAATACTTTATCAGAAAGCATCATTTTAAGGATTTGACAGTCTCTGCATCTTGTAGTGCTGCAAAACAACAGAAATTCAAAACCCATGCCTGGGGACAGGTGGAGGACAGCACTTACTGCATGCCGGACAAGCAATGAGAGCAGTTCTCCCTTCCTGTTTGTAAACAAATCTTTTCAAACTTCATTTCAGTTTCTCTTAATCTTCGCTGTCCATTAGCTACAATAGAATTCAACACCTACAGTGGAATATGCACTGTACTGTACCAATATTTCGTTAGCTTTTTTGTTTGTTTTTGTCAAGCATGAAAAAGAATTTGTTGTGTCTCTCCACAGGACCTGTCGAAGACGCTGCTCTTGTACACAGTCCCTGCTGTTCAAGGATTCTTCCGCTCCATTTCCCTGTCCAGGGGCAATAACCTGCAGGACACACTCAGGTGAGTTAAAGTGTGTAACACAAGCTGGATAATGTTCCCAGCAAACAAACAGCACCCATACACATGGACATGCAGCAGATGTGGTATGTGGGGATAGGAGGACCTCTAGTGGCTGATTGTTTCATTATGCGGGATGAGTGCACATTAAAGTTTTCAGTTCAATTTTTGTCTTTTGTTCAGGGTGCTGACTCTTTGGTTTGACTATGGTCATTGGCCTGAAGTCAACGAAGCCCTGGTGGAGGGCATCAAGACCATTCAAATCGACACCTGGCTACAGGTAACACGCAGAAATAAACCTACACATTTGAAGTTAGCTTAGAAACAAGTGTGGTAAATTAAGGCCCCTCAAGGTGAGAAGGTTCAGGTAAGGTAAAAGAGTAAGCATCTCCTTAATGTTCGGCATGAAAAAGATTGAAAACAAACTATATTTCCTACATTTCCCGCTGATTTGAGCACGTGTTGTGTCAACGCTGTATGTTTTCTGTTTCACATGCAAAACCCAGGTTACTGCGTTTTTATTAAGTTTCCTCTCTTCCTGTCCAGGTGATCCCTCAGCTCATAGCTCGGATCGACACCCCTCGGGCCCTGGTGGGGCGCCTCATCCACCAGCTGCTAACAGACATCGGACGGTATCATCCCCAGGTAAGTCTGCTCACACTTCCTGCTAATATTGTTTCACAACATAAAACAGACCACATTCTTTCTTGATAACTTGTAACTAAGTAGAACCATCAGTGAATAGTGATGAATTGCTGGATTCTTCCATGTTCCCCTCCAGGCTTTGATCTACCCACTGACTGTGGCCTCCAAGTCCACCACTACAGCACGCCACAATGCTGCTAACAAAATCCTGAAGAACATGTGTGAACACTGCAACACTTTGGTTCAGCAGGCCATGATGGTAGAGAGGCTCTCTACTCTTTTTTTAATCACTCTTAGTGAATAAATCATCTTTGTCTTTTTTACTTGGAAAATTGATGCACATATATTCTTAATCATGCACTAGGAGCATTTTTTGTAAAGTCCTGCCAGAATAGGTTTGTCTGTTGTTTATTCTCATACATACTTATAGTAACTGTGGATAAATCAAACTCTATATTTTTCACCTATCCTGACATGAATGATCAACTTTAGAGCCTCTATCTGTATCACACATTTAAGTTTGTTGATTGGTCTTGTAAAAAAGAAAATTGCAGCATTGGAAATGTGCATCACTTCAATTCTCTTCGATTCTGAACCTCCTCCCCTGCCACTACTATGCAAACCTCAATGAAAAAAATGACTTCCTACCAGTAATCTAAAATGCACATATTAAACATGAAGACCAGATATCTCTTGAGTTTTGAAAAGTGAAAAACAAAGGACAGTCTGACCTTGTCATATTTGTACTTCATCCAGGTGAGCGAGGAACTTATCCGAGTGGCCATCTTGTGGCATGAGATGTGGCACGAGGGCCTTGAGGAGGCTTCACGTCTTTACTTTGGCGAACGCAACGTCAAGGGCATGTTCGCTGTGCTGGAGCCTCTACATGCCATGATGGAGAGGGGACCGCAGACCCTCAAAGAGACCTCTTTTAACCAGGTGCGTTAGTTCACTTTGCAGGGATGTGTTTTTACCTTGACTTCAGTCTTTTCTGTTGTTGAGTGTCAGAAACCCTTCACTAATACACTTAAATTCAAATTCAAAGTTATTAAAGTTATATAACATTGAAAAAGCTGAAGAAAGGGTGAATATTTCTTGAGGCGTTGTTTTATGGATCTGTACACTTGACTATTACCATAGAGCCATAGCTCTTTGTTCAGGCATTATTAGATATTTCCATTGAGACAGCCTTTGTAGATGTGCACTATCAGAAACAAAATACTTCACTCAGTCACATTCAGTTTTATAGTGCTGCTTTGGCAAGCCATGTTCACCTAATTGAACGAGTCACCGCACAGCGGCTGAGTGAGTTTGTCCTTCTTCGCGACTCAGGCGTACGGCAGAGACCTGATGGAGGCCCAGGACTGGTGCAGGAAGTACATGCGCTCCGGAAACATGAAAGACCTGACCCAGGCCTGGGACCTCTACTACCACGTGTTCCGACGCATCTCCAAACAGCTGCCACAGGTCAGTCAAACTATGGAGTCGCTTGACTGAATTTAATAACCACTACAGTACACAGTATATGTGCAGTATGTGTATGTGTGTGTGTGTGTGTGGGGGGGGGTGTCTACAGGACAATATTAATATGCTTTGGTATGTTCGCCAAAGGAGCAAAGCCTGTACCAGTGAACTTTGCAGTTGTGCCAGTTACACAAACTAATGTAAATCAGAGCAGTGTGGTTGGAAAGAGTCCGCTGAAGCAGCACATCTTTTATGGCTCCAAGGAAAATGAGAGCTGACATCCCACCAGCCCTGCATGCCGATGTCCTTCCCAATCGCTCATCAGATGTGATGAGATATATTTTGCCTTTCATGTCCTGACTGGTTCTTTGATCTCGTGACGGGTCAATCCAAAATACCGTCTTAGCCATGTAAAGAGGTATAAAGGAGTGAGATTCAGCCGCGATTGGAAGATAATGATAGAGAAAAGCGGGGCCTCTTTCATTCATCTCTGCCTGGGTGAAGTCATTGAACAAGATGCCAGTAACGTTGCTGAAAGAGAGCAGGATGTGAGGAGACGGAAGGGCCAGATCCACAAAGAGAGGGCATTTTGTGAGATGGATTCTACAAGTTGCACTATTACCATTCAGCCTTTCACACAACTAATTGTTGTGATGAAAAATTACAGCATTTTATTATTCCGTGTAACTCTCAACATCTCCCAAAACAGGACTCAAGCACAGAAGGGCAGATTTCATAATAAATATTTCAGCATATTGTCAGTAGCTAAATCCTTTGATAGCTGCCCTCCCTTTTTATACACAAAACCATGCACATTAAGATTTCCATAAAGTTGCGCGTGTAAACACCATATCCCAGAAACTGAATAAGCTACTTCAGTCACAGTGAACCTGGTTTATGTAAGTGATGCAGATTCAGCCACAGCCAGTTTAGCACAGCATCATGGGTACACGGCTTAAACTTTACCAATGCCAGCATTCATTGCTGGAGTGAAGACGAAACTGGAGTGATGGATGTCATTTCTCACAGCTATCATCGCGTTGTTGAAGAATGACATTAAAAACAGTTCTGTCAGGAGCACTCACTTCACACAGCAAATGGAGAAGCCAATGCCATTTGACACTGTGGCGCGGTCCTGCTCTCGGGGACGCTCCCCGCTGCGACATTACAGTAAGCAGCATGAAATACACAGCACCATAATAACACTGGGGGAGCTGTGCAAATATTCCCCCACAGGGCATTTACATAGAAATAAGCCCTCTCTCCAGGATGCATCCAAACAGCAGCACAAGGTTGAGGCTGTGATGAAGTAGCCATACATCAGCATTCAGAGTGGAACCGTAAAAGCCTTTAAATAGCGTACCAGCGTCCGATTTTGAGCAGGTTAAATCACTGATCGTTGACTGCCGACAAGCAGAGAATGCATTTATTGATGTTCACGTAGAAAGTGAAATGTTCCAGGTTAATTTATCAAAGGTTGTGTATTAACTCATGTATTAACTCCGGTGTCTATTGCACTTATATTGCTGTAGGCACTGTTGGCAGGAGTGTTTTTGTCGATGGTGTTTGTTTTTTGGTTGTTTTTTTTTACTCAGCACACTAAAAACTAATTGTCTCTTCCTGTGCTACCTTCTCACCTCATCAACTTTGTGCGCAGCTGACCTCCCTGGAGCTACAGTATGTGTCTCCAAAGCTGCTGATGTGCCGGGACCTGGAGCTGGCTGTGCCAGGCACTTATGACCCCAACCAGCCTATCATCCGCATCCAGTCCATCGCGCCCTCCCTGCAGGTCATCACCTCCAAACAGCGCCCACGCAAACTCACCATCATGGGTAAGATTAGGAGAAAATTGCACAGGCCTTGACTCTGAACCTATTTTATTAGGAAAACAGATTAATGGATATTTCTAGTCATACGCCTTCAGGGCCATCACATTAGAAAAAATCAATATTAATGAAATCTTCAAACAGTCAAGCAGCTCAAAGGCCACAATTTATTTTGAATTCATCACAAAGAGTAAAAAAATCTTCTTAACTGACAGAAGAAAGATCACACCAGTAATGAACCTATTATCAAAGTGAAACCCAAACACCAGCCACTGCAGAAAAACAAGGCTCAGTGTCCATTCAGATCTGTATCAAATAAGTCATGTGATTTTTTTATCATTTTCTGTCACAGGATAAAGAATGTACACAGGCACAGATTGATTTTTCAACAGACCTCCCAACACTGTTATTTGGCTGTGATTTGAATCCAGAAGTAAATAATTCTGACCCCTTACCGTCACGTTGGATGATATCAAATACAACACTGAGGTGCTTCAGAAATGGCTCATCCCTACAAAGTCCCCTTGTCTTGAAGCCAACACCTCAGATTATCAATCACAAAGGGTTCACTCTGCTTCCCACTTTTCCACCGGACAATGTGGTACCTTGCTCTGATGTATCCCGTAAGTGTTACACAACGTACTCTGTAAAAGATGATAGCCAATAAATCAGCTAACCTCTGGAGCAAGACTTCAGATTAAGACCTGTCACCCACTACAGGCCGCTAAGATTTACTGTCAGCACTCTGTCCCCCTAGCGACACTCTACTCATTGCTTGCTGAGATTGTCATTAGGAGCAGACTGGGAATAGAACAGAGACTTTGTTTTGCTTCTTCCACTGGATGATTTGACTCCAAAAAAGGTGTCATGACAGTTATGGTCTTAGTGAAATAATTGTAATGTGGTCTGTTGAGAATATTGAGCGTAAGATAGTGGAACAATTACAGAAGTCAAATTAGTTGTACCTCTGATAAGTTAAATACATTTCCTCTCTGTCACGATGAAAACTCGATTCTTCTGAAGAGGACTGAGTCGATCTCGCAGTTCATGCAGCACATAGATACATATTTTCCACCCTGCTCCAATCCATGTGAGTTGATCAAGAAAAATCACAAGCACCAGATGAACTTCACATAGCACTTTCAGACTGGAACTTGCAAAGGTTTGTGTGCATTCTTTCACAAATCACAAGAGGGGTTCCTTTTCATAGCAGTTATTTTACCACAATCCTTCACATCTGTCATTTTTGAGCCATTCCACTGAGGGAGTACTGGGACAGAGCCTACCGTATGAATGATGCGGTTCATATGAAATCATTTACTGTCTGCTCAAACGTCATACACATTGCTTCGGGCGAAGGTAATGGAGATGCAGCTGCAGAGCAGCAGGGGAGCACCCTGGAGAAAACAGCCAATACTTCCAAGTCAAAAACATGCAGTGGGTCTTACATAATGCCTTAACGCTTTCTGTGCAGTGTCTCACTGTTGTGTTGGTGGTGCCCTCTGCAGGCAGCAATGGCCACGAGTTCATGTTCCTGTTGAAGGGCCACGAGGACCTGAGGCAGGATGAGAGAGTCATGCAGCTGTTTGGCTTAGTCAACACACTGCTGGCCAACGACCCCGCGTCCTTACGCAAGAACCTCAGGTAATCCCACAGTCGTGTTGACGCACCTACACACACCTGTACTGAGGTGCCGTACATTTCACATGTCTTAGCAGGTCCACCTCTATGCTCTCAAAGCCAGAGTTGAAACATGACATTATTGACAGAGAATTGCTTGCTTGTTTGTGTGTTGTGTCTTGGCTGCCTGCGTTGCATTTAACAGCATTCAGCGCTACGCTGTGATCCCCCTGTCCACCAACTCCGGCCTGATTGGCTGGGTACCCCACTGCGACACCCTCCACGCCCTCATCAGAGACTACAGAGAGAAGAAAAAGATTCTGCTCAACATTGAACATCGCATCATGCTAAGGGTAAGCAACCACTGACAGTTTCCACAGCCCTCATTTTAAGAACTGAAAACAATGTAGAGATATTGTTTGTCTTCACTGTTCTCTGTTTCAGTCAGTTAACTCATGTAGTATCATTAAGATGTTAGAACCAATCACATCCCCAGAATGAATTGCAATCATGCTGTCTTATTAAATCCAGATTTATGTGAAGATTCTGCGCTCACATGTCATTTACTGGTTTGTTCGAACAGTTGGTCTCATTCATGAAATATTTGTAAATGTGTAATTTTCCTCTAAAAACATCCATACTGAATACTAAATAGATTCATCAGAGCTGAGGAAGCATCTGTTTTCAGTAATTATATTGATGAATATCAGTCACTCATTCACAGGCCCTTAATTGCCACAAATGAACTACACACTCCTGCCTCAGAAATGCCAAATTAAGCAAAGGAGAACACACACAGTACATGCATGTCAGAGAAAGTGAAAGTGCCTCAGATCACAAATGTGAGTGTAGGCCACAGAGAAGATGAAGACTTTGACTTTGGCTGTGCAAGACACTGACAGCGGGTGGTTTTAGAGAGAGAAGGTGTCACAGCCGACCAAGGAAATCATTAGGGCCACAGGAGAAGGTCAGGGCTGAAGTTTAAGTCTAAACGAGCCAAAATAAGATGGTGACATCCTGTCATGACACGATTCACTGATCAGCGGGATAAAAAGAACAGTGTGGTCAGACTGAGTAGACAGAGAACACCTCTGCCAGTTGTCATTAGTCACAGGATGAATTAACAAGCATCAGACGTTACTTGATTAATGGGGACTTTTTGAAAACAAGCTTTTAAGCCAATAAACTTTTGATGCCATATTTACCTGTGTACAAATTTTCCTGTGCCAACATTTTATGGGTGAAAACATGTTTTATTTTCCATTTACTAGTGGTGTTTGAGTTATTAATGATGTGCTACATTCAGTTTAAGCCTCCAAAATGGCGAGATATTAAGTTGACCAGTCAATCAGTCAGGTCATTAATCAGTTGTAGATAAAGGATGAAGGAGCTGAGAGAGTGAGACAATGATAGATCGTAGTCTTTAACAGTGTGTGTCAAGGTGTTTTCTTTCTAAATCAACAACTTTACAGTTAGTTAAAGGTAAAGCATCATTTCAGTTTGCAGGGAACTCTGCTGCAGGGCAAACACAGTCTTTAACGTTTGAGTTCAAACAGCAATTAAAGGGTTTTCCTTTCAAAGCAAAAGTCAGATGTACTGTCATGGAACCGCATTCTCATTTTCCATGAGATGCAACATGCTGATATTTCAGTATTACCACAACCATCAAGTTACATTAACACGTAGAACACTGTGGACCAGCATGATTTCACTTCACTCACTGTTCTGGGTATCAACACAGATCATAAATATTCAACGAATGATCAGGTATTCATCGTTATTCATCATTAATATATTGACCTTCAAATTGTACAATAACTGAACTATTCGGTTAATTAAAGGATAAATGAAGCAGAAATGCAGCAACCACAAAAAAAGCAGTCATGTATGAACAATGTTAAAGTGTTTTTTATCGCCTTTTGGAAATGATCTTTGCCCTCTGGGCGTGTTTTACATCAGTCTACTGTCAGACCATCAGTCATAAAAAAAGAATCATTGTCCTAAATTCCCCTCTGGAGTTTTTACATGTTGCTGTTTGTCAGTAATGTCAGCTGGCTTTCCTAATGACTACATGCTGTGCAGCATAAACTGCTACTGTCGGTTTCCTTTTGTGTTTGAAATGCAAACCTCATCATCGTTATCCTCTGCGTTTAACTGTGTATTTCAGATGGCCCCAGACTATGACCACCTGACACTGATGGAGAAGGTGGAGGTGTTTGAGCATGCCGTCAACAACACGGCCGGAGATGACCTGGCCAAACTTTTGTGGCTCAAGAGCCCCAGCTCCGAGGTGAGGCGCTCCGCTGCTTTGCTCTGTTAGCACAGAGGAGGATGATTGAGTACACTTGATCTTTTCAGCATTCAGCCCAGCTTTTCACAGGTTCCAGGGGAAAATGTCAAGAGTGCTCAGTTGTAGAAAAGATAACACACAGATCTATAAATTAACATTTTTCCCGCGGCTGACTCAGTGATGTTCTGACGGCCATTTTGGAAAGGTTTTCATTAGATGAAGTAGAGTAAACATAGCAGAGAAAGTTTTAAAGTCTAGTTCCTGAGTCTAGTCTCTCACATTTCTAATTAGTCATGAAGGATGAGGTAGCAAAATAAAAGTGTCACCCATGAATCAGTCTCCTTTGTCTGCGTCCTACCTTCAAATCACTGACCTACCACGACTTTACAAACAGACCAGCAAATTGAATCTATTTTTAGGAACATTAGTAACGTGCGTACCTGATGCTCCACGCTTTCAAGTGTCTGGGACGATGTTTCAAGCAGCCTGACGGAGATTGCTGTGCCATTCCCCATGCTGTTCTGATCTAACGTTGTGAACCAGAAGGCCTCTCTAAATCCAAATGTCGTTTCTCCTTCCAGGTGTGGTTCGACAGGAGGACCAACTATACGCGCTCCCTGGCTGTGATGTCAATGGTGGGCTACATCCTCGGCCTGGGTGACAGGTGAGCTTCTCTGTCAAACAGTCGAAGTCTTGAAGGTCTTATTAACAACAGATTAGAATTAGAATTTACCAATTACCAAAGTAAGACATTATTAAGGAGATTATGTTTCCATTTGTCAGGCATCCTTCCAACTTGATGTTAGACCGGTTAAGTGGCAAGATCCTCCACATAGACTTTGGAGACTGTTTTGAGGTGAGAAGAGATTATCTTGCAATGCATTCTCCACAGATTCCTTATTTATTATCTGTCTGAGATGGATGGATTATTTATTATTACCTTCAACAGGTGGCCATGACCAGAGAGAAGTTCCCTGAGAAGATCCCATTCCGACTGACGAGAATGTTGACCAATGCCATGGAGGTAGGCCGCTCCGCAGTATCTTACCTTGTGATGAGCGCTACAGACTGTGTGCTGCTGTGTGTATGCTAGCTTAAAGCTTGAAGGGTGTTTTGTTTCATCTCGGACAGTCAAACAACACTGTGGCAGAAAAACCTTTTTCAACAAGCTCTTTTTTTCCCAGAGTTATCCAAGTGTTAAAGTCCTCCACATTAAAGCTACAAGAATTCCTCCACTGGACTTAAATTGAATTCCATCTAAGCTGCTTCTCCTGTCTTCCCAGTCCAAATTATAATTAATCTTTTCCCAGTGTGCAGTGCTTTATCAGAAGTTATGACTCACTCATTCAGTATGTATTTAATGAGCAAAGAAGGACATGAATTAAACATGAAAGCAGTAAGAAGTAAAACTCAGTATTCTGTGCAGTAGCATCAACGTGAACACAAGACTATATCTAAATTCTTATCTCACAAAGCCGTGAAAGCGTTGTTTCCAGCGGTTAAGTTTGGGTCTGATTGTGTTGCCAGGTGACGGGCTTGGACGGTAACTACCGCATCACCTGCCACACAGTGATGGAGGTGCTGAGGGAGCACCGGGACAGCGTCATGGCCGTGCTGGAGGCCTTCGTCTACGACCCGTTGCTCAACTGGAGGCTCATGGACAGTAAGAGAAAGAGAAACAGACAAATTGCACACTGCAGACTCAAAGAAGCATAGCAGCAGAAATGACAGTAACTGACTGTGAATGACTTCAGCTCGGTAAAAATAATTTTGCGAAGGTCAGCACAAATCCTTCCATTTAAGGTAGAAACTGCTGTTTTTAGAGTTGGTGGAGAGTGTGCAGCATAAAATCACATCTGTGCGAAAACCTAAAGTGATGTGTCAGTACTAAAATGGAAATCTATTTGGCTCGTACTTGGGAGAGAAATTGATGTTTAACAGTTAAAGAAGTGGTGTAGACATCGAAAGGTCAGTGGTTAAATTCATGGGAATGATGCTGTCTCTCAACAAATAGTTTCAAGGCTGCCTCGAGGAAGACTTTTAATCCACAACAGTAGAATGGATTCGGTTTTATTGTTTTAAAAAATTTGTGTGCAGTAATAATAATTCTGAAAAATATAGTTTGTTCCCCGAAGTTGCTCTGGAGCCACTGTTAATCACAAACGGGGAATTCGTCCACCGCAGCAGCCCTAACGAATGGATTAAAAAAACAAAACCCTCACACATCTTACCTGTTTCAACCACAGCAAACACCAAAGGCAACAAGCGTTCTCGCACCAGGACCGACTCATACACCGCTGGACAGTCAGTGGGTGAGTCTGTAAACATCAACTGCTTCCTATTTTCCACCTGATAATGGAGGGAAGTGTTTAATCCTGTAATTGTGTGGCGCCCTCTGCAGAGGCTCTGGAGGGCATAGACCTCGGAGAAACCACACACAAGAAACCTGGGACCACAGTGCCTGAATCCATTCACTCCTTCAGTAAGTTACCACTTTCCATTAATTATTCGTTGTTATACAACCCTTTTTTTCTGTGCTTACCTTATCACAACACCAAGGTCTCTTGCTGTCATAAATGATTCCTTCAGCTGAAAAGAGTCTTGGCGTAGAGAGAGCACCTGAACTTTCTCCTGTGTGAGTTGTTAGTAGTTGTTGATGCCAGCACATTTGTGTTTTTCAGTTGGAGACGGCTTGGTACAGCCTGAAGCACTCAATAAAAAAGCCATTCAGATTATCAACAGAGTGCGAGACAAACTAACAGGTACGTCCTGCTGCTGCGCTCCATGAGCACAGGTGTCAAGATTGCAGACAAAAAGCTTATGCTGGTATTTTACCTTTGCCTGGAAGTTTTTCCAGGTAGCGCACACATCTTGTTCGCACATTAAAAGGTTTTGCTGTACATATCACTCTCCCCAGCCGTACACCGTGTAAACAGAACTGAAATCCTCATTCACTGCTGTAAAAACTGCATACTGATGCTGTAAAGAAAAATGTCAGTCAGCTGTTTGATTAATATTTAACCATCATGTCATGTTATTGTATTGTGGCTTACCCACCACATTTTACTGTTGAGGAAAGGTCTCACCAGGTTTTTAACAATCCTAAAATACCTTGATTTTTGTTGATTGAAGTCATTTAAATGTAAAAGAAATCAAGTGTTACCAGACTGAGTTTTCTGTTAAAGGTCTAGTGTTGTGATGAGCGTTTGTTCCCTACAGGTCGAGACTTTTCTCATGATGAGACACTGGATGTGCCAACACAAGTTGAGCTTCTCATCAAGCAGGCCACGTCGCATGAAAACCTGTGCCAGTGTTACATTGGATGGTCGGTTCTCCTTGACATTGTCTGCTACAGAATTTAGTTTTAAAAATCTGACCTTGGCCATGTTGATGTAAAATGATTGTCTGCATCAAGTATTATCAATCCTTGCTTGACTTTGATGAATACTTTTTCTTTTCTTTTTTTCATCTTCAGGTGTCCATTTTGGTGAAGTGCTATATACGGCAGTCAAGGTTGACCATGAAGGAGCACTCAACTCAAATAGATATCCTCTGAAGAAAGTACTTAAGCCACAGTGCAGAGCCTCTGAGAATGTTTTTGGTTTATATTTTCTTCTTTCATGTTGTAGAATTGTACAATCTTCCAGTGTCATGTTTTAAGTTTATAACAAAGGTACTGTACCTTTAAGAGCTCTGGTTTTATCCCATAATCATAAATGAGCACCAAATGTGGCCATTATTTCAAATGACTTTCCATGCTTTTAAGATCATAATTACTTGCTAAAAGCTCTCTCCAGAGGCCATGTGTTGTATTGCGTTATGAAATCTCTGAATTCGCACACTGTATGTAGAAAGCCACCGGGCTGGTGTATCATTATGAATTAATGTGAGGAATTTCAGTAACATGATATGCCTTTTACTAACTTAAACATTCTTTAAAGGTTAATCTGTGACAAGATACACGTAAAAAATTGATTTGAGATAATCATGATGTACTGTATGGGCATTTTTGTGCCAATAAACCCTGTACAGACACCGCTGTGACTGTGCTCTGTTCACTTGGCAGAACAGGCTGTTTATTTGCCTAAGCTTGTTACACCTAAGAGGCAAAAGTATATAAAAGTAATAATGAAACAAACTTTTTGGCATCAGGCAGGTTTTCTCTTAAAAAGGCAAAGGGCACCTCTCGCTTTGTTTTTTTCTAGCACCCACAGAGGGCACTCTGACTCCTAATAAGATCTTCTCAGGAAACACTTAGGCGGAGAATGCACTCAGCTGGCCAGAAGATAAAACCAGAACAAAACAAAAATTCTGTGCATTCACTTGTCACTTGAGAGGAGATTGCTTGTTGTAACCGGAGTTCCTGTATTTATTTTCATGCTAAGACCACAGGGAGGAGCAGTCATTTACAGCGAATGTAGTCCCTGACAAATAGAAACGAATCAGGTGCAGCAAATTGCAGTGGCAGCAGTGGAGGCAACTATTAATTTGGTTTCCTGTGCTCTGTTATCTGGTCAGTGCAAGGTAGCTTCTTTTTTACTTGTGCTCATTGCTATTCCTTCTCTTATTTCTCCATTTATTTCTTCCCTGCATTCTCCTCTGAAGGTTAATTACTTATAGATAGTTAGGGATTACAGATCAACAAAAAGCAGCCCATTGATCTCTTCCCTGCCATGCCCACCTCTGCAATGTCACAGTCTTTACACACTGGGACACGGGCCTGGTGATTATCTGTTCATATCGATCGATCGCTCCTCTGTTTTTCCCTTGTTTTGTTTTTTTGTCCGTCTCCCTTGCTTCCTTTACCTCCACCCCGTCGCTTTCTCCACCTCCTGCCACCAAAAGCTCATTACTGAAAATGTGACTTTTCATAGTCGGCGCCGCATTTCTGTTGTTGTTTCTCACCTGTCTAATTTGTTTGTATTTTTCCAGCCTCTCAGGCCTGTTGAGGGGCAGGCGAGTCAATAGCTCAAGTTAAATAGGCTGTATTGATTGGGAGAGGGATTTAGCTGTTTACCAACTGTGGAAATGGGCTACGGCCACAGAAAAACAGCATGAGCGTCTGCATGGAACAAGTCAGTGGTGAAAAATGATACTCATTGTGAGACAATGCCCCTAAATGAGGGAAGGTGAAGGGCTCGGCGGGGGAGACTGGAGATGCAGCACGCCACGCTCCATCAGCCATTAAGGTTGTCACATGAAGCCATCCAGGCCTAGAACCTTGAGCCAAGATGTGAGGAATTATGGGATACAGCAACACATTCATAAGTATACACATCACAGCCACAAGCCTGTTTCCCGCGCCTGTTAGTTCTACCTCCATTCTTGAGCTTGTATTTCTCCATGGGAGATCCCCTCTGGACGTTATTCCATTTCCTGCACCCTCTTCAGTTTCTCATGACCTGTAGAGATTGTGTAAGTGCTCTCTTCTTTAACATTGCCAATATCTGGAGTGTAGTCACAAACTGGAGCACACTCTGGACAGGACACAGGATTTTAATTTTATAATTTTCCAGTAAAAACACATAATTACCTTAAATTTCTCAACATGAATAGTCAAATGTGACTTAAGAATAAAGAACACTAAGTCTGCCAGTTTTCAGAGAAAGTTAGCCAACAACCGTGATGTTGCTCAGCTACCAAGGTCTGGAAGGAGGTCGCTCTTGCTTAACTGTACAGGTGAAAAATTAGTTTCCTTGCCAACAATTCTGCATTGATCCTCTCTTAAAAGATTGCTTGCACTTCGATAAAGTTGGGGGATTTAAAAAATCCAAAATCGAAGGCAGCAGAGGCTGAGATTTCCTGACTCAGTTCATTTTCGTAGGGTCTGGTTGCAGTTGGCAGCTGACCAAGCAAGGTGGTGCAGATGCCCCCGCCCCCCCAGAAACGTCATCCCCTTCCTCCAGGGGGTTCCCATTGCTTTCCCAAGCCCAAAGAGCTGTGCAGTTCCACCAGCATGTTTTGGGTGTACCATGTTGTACCAGCTACCAGCTAGACATTCCTGAAAAGGGGCATCCCATAAGGAAGCGATCAGGAGGATACCCAATTAAGCGCCTGAGCAACATCTGCCTTTTTATCTGCAATAAAAATGATTTTTCATTCATCTGCTTATTCGTTCGGTCAGTACCAAGCTCATGACCATAGCTCAGTGTTGGAGCAAAGGTTAGATCCACTGGTAAATTGAGAGCTTCACCTTCAGGCTCAACACCCAACACATCAGTCTGGTACACCGCCTGCATTACTGCTCATACTGCACCAAAAACCGTGTAGACCCCCTGCTCCATTTTAGCCCTGAGAACAAGACCCTGACATAGGTGCAGCGACTCCCACCCAGCCTGGAAGGGCAACCCACAGTTTTCCAGCTTCTTTGTGATTATTTTACCATCCAGTCTTAGCTCACCCTTTACTGGAAACCATGAATATCTCCTGTTGAGCAGCAATTAATGAAAGTGAAAGGTGTGACATTATTCTGGACTCTCTGGTTCACCCATTTCCTTAAACTTCATCGTATCCATGTTTGCTGAGTTACTATAACTGCAGGTCAAAACATAACCTTATACCACAGCTTCGAGACCAGCTTGTATGCGGCATCAGGATTTTTAATCTCTGCTGGTCAGTGACACAGATTTTCCCGTCAAAGTTAACCAAAGTTGAATTGATCACAGTGTAAAATTACTCTCCATTAAAGGGTTTTATCCTTTGAGCTTTACTCTAGAGGACTTGGGGGATGTCACTTCAACTATAGAGGATATTAAAGATCAGTTTTCAAAGGCAGAGGAGTAGTAAAAAATGATTAAACTGATGTGAAAAATTTGTTCTGTAATTCAAAGCAATGCGAGCGTTAAAGTGTGAACAGTGGAATAAATGAGGGACGCAATTCATTTTCTCTTCAGGGATCACAGGTGATGTGGGACCGAGCACAGGTCTTTGCTTCAGCTTGACGGCTGCGCACTGGATCTCATTAAGGTGCCATGAAAATGTAGAGCCCTCGTAAAAAGTGCGTTAGCCCTGGTGTGAGGGAGCAGAGTTGGAGGGGAAACTTGCAGAAGTTCAGTCAGAGAGAGTCCGGCAAAAGTGAAGTACAGGGTGAGAGTGCGTGCTGGGCTTCTGTGTGAATGTCTCCAAAACAGCGCACTCCTCTGTTTCCCTCTGGTTCTGAATGCTTTGTCTCTCATACTCAGACTCTCTGTGGCATGGCTAACAGCTGTGAAGAGAAAGAGAGAGACAGAGGAGGTATTGACAGCCAACCAGAGGAGTTGGATGGCAGGCTGTGCAGTTGTTTAAAGCGGGAGCCTGCAGGCAGGACTTGGGCCTTCTTTGTGCACTCTGCTGTAAAGCCAGTATCGATGAACTTGACAGGAGTTTAGGCCGCCCCAGATCTGCTGCTCTCTAAGGACGCTTCAAAAATGTTCTCCTGCCAGATTCAGCCTTGTTTATCCTGCCTGTTAACGTCCCCCTGTGTCTGGTCATCAGAGAGATATGTGGAAACATTTTCTGTTTATGTGATCATCGCTTTGAGAAAGACCAGCTCGGATTGTGTGGTAATTTAAGTAGTATGATGACTTACATCTCTAGCACAAAAACAGTATCAGTGGTGTCATTATCAGTCAGGAAAAGAAGCTGTACTTACTCTACACTGGTTTTTTTTACTGTAACCATGTTGTTAACATGGATAGAAACAGGCCAGGGAAGGACATGATGAAAAACCAGCCATTTCACACTGCACTGATCCTTCTGCATGATGCCGGCTCCAAATGGCACCATGAAGTAGTTAACTGTTTGAAAAATGACAAGATTAATACCCAGTGACATCAGCAAATGGCACACAGTATGCTCGTGTTTGTGTTGACCAACTCCTCTGGTCTATGAGACTCTCTAGCACGAGATACAGAGGCACTGGTGAGTACAGGGTTTTTCTTCACCATTTAGACCTGAACATCAACAACAACATACCTGAGAACAGAATTTAATTGGACTAAATCGCTTACATATTTAGCAAAGGCACTTGTCTCCGCTGCCTTAAATCGTGATTTTATACAATGAGTAGTTTAGCTCTATAGTCTATATGCCTAATTAGAAAATCAAATGGCAGAGTGAAAACACTTACTCAGTATGAAAGGGGGTTGCTAGCAGTGATGAACCTACAGAGAACTGTTAGCAGAATGTGCAGCTCCCCTTGGCTTCATGGGCTTTTATAACCCATTGTTTAGCCATGCAGCCTGGAGCTTTACTGCTTCCATTCAGTCTCATAGTAGTTTCAAAAATACACCGTGGCAGACGCCAATGCACACCACCACTGAGGAAAATAAACTACAGTCACCCCAATGCATTTTTAGTAGTAGGAATAGTTTCTGAATAACAATGGAATTCACTGGCAAAGAGACATGAGCTACAGTTTAGAATGTGGCTGGACAAGAAATACTTCAGTTAGTGAAATTTGCCGTAAGACATTTAGATAATAGTAAAAAAGATAAGTCCAATAGGGATAAGTATTATATGTTTTATTTTTTAATTGTCCATTCCAAGACCTTCATTAAAACAATTTTTTTAAAATGACATTGCACTTTGACAGAAGGCAGTATTTTAGAATGGGTCTCATGGACCCAGAGATATTCTTGTTTCCAGCATCCAGTGGCAATTAGTGGCAGGGTGAAAGAAAACTTTGTCTGTTTTTGTAGTTGTGCTTATTATTGCTTCTGGTTGTGATGATATTTTACTCACCCGCTTCACTGCTCTGATCTGTGGGATGTGGCAACATTAATACAATGGAGTCCAACAGCAGACACACTGACACAATCAGTTAGACGATCAGTCAGGACAGTGTAATGATTTGGATGTTTCAAAAAAAGCAAGTCTTGTCTAAACAAAAGACAAGTAAGGTGCCTCTGTACTGACTCCAGTGTTGTGGTGGTACCAGCATGAACTTCCTCTCTGAATACCCCCAGTGATGAGATAAAGGTCAGGGGCAGGTAAAGGTCTCCATTAGCCGTGAGCTCGGCCAGTTGAGTCATCCATGTATTAAACATTGTTTGTGTAACACTGTGTAGGGCAGAGATACAAACAGGAGGCTGTGTTGTTGTCTAGCAGTCAAAGGACAGCGCTGTGAGGCTGATAATATTATTCCAAACTTGATGTAGTTATTGAACTGTCAGAACAAAAGTGACCTTAACATTGTATTTTCTTCAGCTGAGCTATTGGGTGGAGTGCGGAGCAGAGCGGGCGGCTGTCTGCAGTTGAGTGTGACAGCTTCTAGGTGGGAGTGTGTGGGGCTGTATGAATGTGCTCAGCGAGGCTGCACGCTCAGCAAAATCCTTCCCTGGATAAATAAAGATTGTTAAATCATGGTTTGCCTCAGTACTTACTGTAGGTGCAGCTGCAGCACTGGTCACACAGACTGGTGCTATTCTGTTTGACATTTATCTATTGGGTTTCAGCCTTATTGGATTGCAGCGAGAGAGAACACTGTTTCAGAAAGTAAAAATCAGCAGAAGACTCAGAAAGCTCTGTGACAATATTTCTACCTTACAACAAGTGCACATTCACACTGATTTAATTACAGTGTCATTAATCTTGAGCCTGTGTAGGTGTGCACAGAGGAGCATCTCCTTATTTTTCCTCATTTTCAGGTGCATTGGACAGACTCATCAAGCAGACACCCAACAACTGTACATGAGCTGCAGCTCAAACTGAGGCAGTCACTTGCAAAAATAAGACCTTGTAAGTGTAACAACATGTCACAACACTTATAGTATGTCTAAATGATTTTAACAATGTTCAACATTGAGAAAAACAGAGGACAAATAAAGTTTAACAATAATTTATTTGATACAAAAACAAAAATTAGCTAAAATCTAAATTAGAACACCTGCCTGGGAATATTCTGAGTTAAAGACGTAAAAGTGGGCAACAGTCAGAAGCACTACTATATCTGGGAGAGAATTGTCCAAAGATCAGAGGCGAGCAGAGAATACTTGCAGGTATGATTAATTGGAAGTAATTGTATGTCTCTAGATGTCAGCCCTGTGTTAAACTATCTAGGATATATCCTGCCTTGGAGATCTTAAAAATGTCACTACTGCAGATTTTTCTCTTTTCACCTTATTCACCTCTGTTATGTTGATGTCAGGAGACTGTGCAGGTCAGTCAAGTGAAGTAAAATCACTGTCTTACTTCTGGAATCATTCTGAGAGACGCTTCCTGACTTTATTTGTGCTGCTGGAAATATCCACAAAAAGGAAAAAAGAACAGTTTTAGACAGAAGTGGATGCACCTGATCGGCAGCGAGGCTCAGGTACACAGTGGCATTCCAATGATGCTATTAATGTCCATCATGTGTGCCAAGCAAACTCTGTCCACATCATTACGCTCCGTCTACCAGCCTGAACCTCTTACACTGAGCCACCAGCTGACTGCCACACAAAATGAGATTTGATGGGTTTGGAAAAAACTTTTCATTCTTCAGTAAATCCCTTCCGTTAACAAGGCCAGTTTCACTAAGACTAGAGCTCTTTTTCCACTAGGTATCTGCAGTTGCAGCTGAGACTAAATGCCTTGCTCATGGACACCTCAGTGGTTTCAAGGAATGAAGGACAACCTCTGCTTTTCCTTTTCTAACCCAGATTTCTCCTTGTGGTTCAGGGCATTGAAACAGCAGTTTGTGCATCCTTGCAAAATAGGTGGTGTTGGCAGCTGGGTGGTGTGACAACGTGGTGGTGGTGCAGTGTCCTGTGACTGTAGCTTAGATTAGTTGGTGGCAAAATAGACATGAAGAAGAGATGCTAGCTTCTGTTTCACTGGCTTATGTAACTCCTTGCAATCCCTCTCAATCTCATGAGTCTCTATTGAAAAAGCCACAAGTTCATGACGTTTTCTTTTCATATCCAAAGACAAACTGACATCTGCAGTAGCAATTGTTATTAGAAGATAACATGTTTGTGGTTTTATCAGAGTTTGAACAATGATTTGTTTCTGCTGCTTTTACCATTGCACTCACATGTCATTGTGAACTGGTGTCTTCTACGCACTAAGTCCATTCCTGCCAATGCATGTGGGTTTTTTGCCAACTTTTTAACAGAACTTTTAAATTAACAATATTAGATCTTCTTTTCTTTTTAAATCTTTTTAATAAAATGATAAACAGTTATAATCCTTGTCCATAGAGTGAACAGCACTGCACACTGTTCATTAAGAAAATAGTTGCTGGCTGGATTTTTAGTACTTTATGTTAATGCAGCAGTCAAATCTCAGGCAAATTTTAACCTAATTTTCAGAAAATTGGCAAAAGAGCATGTGCATTACATTGTGGAAAATGTGATGCAAATATGGCAGTCGGGTGTTTACATTTAGAGATATTGAAAGACGGAAAGACAGAAGTTGTCTTAGATTAACAAGTGACTACCATTACTCCTGGAGAGCCATGTTGAAAATTATGCAGGTCCCTCTAGCAGTGGGGGGGGGGGGGCCCTGCTGTGCCCCTTATTTAACCTTTAGGAAAATTATTTCAGTCCACATGGAACTGTATACAGATACTTAGATAAAAAAGAAGTATTTGTCCTGATGGGGTTAAAAGGGAAAACTTACTCCTTCACTCTTTCCCAAACAAAGAAACATCTCTGCTCCTAAAAATGTGTGCCGCTACTTTGTTACTGTTGTTTGAATGTGAGTATTTGTATTCTTCCTCCTATTAGAAATGTCTTATCATTTAGAGATAAACATGTGATGAATTGGTCATATAATCGCCCAGGCATCAGGATGCCAGTTTTTTCATTCAGTGTATCTATTTAGTAACAAATACAGTACCTGTATTTAGGAAATTGTGTTAGGAATAAGACAATTAGGCATGTAACATCTAGCTTGGTCAGCACTGTCAAAACAGTTTGTAATTGGTCTCAACACATCAATCCATACAGCATTTCTACTGGAATGAAATGGGTAAGTGCAGGTGTTAGCGAGCCCTAAACTCCAGATCAGCACTCAGTTCATCATGAAAGTGTTGCAGCCTCTTCTTCTTGTTCTGTTTAGCTGGTTGGTCTTCTGCTGCTAGTGCCTCTCCCCTTTTGGAAAGCTTACGGTTTACAGATATCCTCCTGCATGTACCGCTGAGCTGTTATTTTGGTATTTATGGTCATCTTTTTGTCTTGCACATGTCTGCGGCCCTCTGGCCTGCCTCATGATGTTTTCCCCACAGAGCTGCCAGTGTATTCACGCTTTTGCGATCATGCCATTTTCTGAGGATGTGTGAAAATCTCAATATGTTAACTGTCTCTGCAATAATATTAGCCCACGTGCGTGCACTTCACATGCCTGGTGTCCATGTGTAGTCAAATAGCAACTATGCTTCTTGAAAATGACTGCACGATCTACTGTATTTATCGCAACCATCACGTGATTGGTCACATGGAGGGTCACCTGATGAAGTGGCCCCTGAGCATCGAATAGCAGCATGACCACTCTGCAGTATTAAAGTGCTGGACGTTGTTGTCATCTTAAGAACTGAAAGCTCTGATTGGATGCCAGTGATGTCAGAAACAGCCTTCACGTCTGACCATTGAATTGCCCCCGAGCCCTCCACAGCCATGTACCCAATCATTCAGCCTAAGTAACTTGTTGACGTGGGACTGTCCTCCAGCTGTCTGGGCGGGCCATCCTCTTGTCTCCCTGCTCAGATTTACTCACCAGGGGGAATAGCTATTACATCTCCTGTTATTATTTGCCATAAAAATGCGCTGAATGGCGACCAACTCTGAGGCGCTATAAAAAGCAGCGGAGTGTGAGATGGCGTCTGCGCGTCATCAATCAGACACAGTGGTGAAACATTGGGCCTCTCCACTGGGTAGTGGAAATTGATTTTTCTGTAAGTCTCAACGATTAGGGTGTGAAAGAGTGAGCGGGGGGGGGAGTGGGAATGGGAGAAGAGATGCTGGGAGGAATGGGATGGGATGGGATGGGGTGCTGTGAGAAAAATGGAGGAAAAACTAATGTTTTCAAGTGGGTTCATAACTGTTGAGCTACCCTTTTTGCTTTGTTTTTTTGGGTTGAATCTTGAGTCATGGCAGACTCAGCTTGAAATGTAAATTAAAACATCCAATATCCAAGATCGAAGTGAATGAACAGACCTTTTTCACAGCCGACATTTTAATGTTCTAGCAGGAAAAGGTGTAATTAATAACCTTAATAAAGGCTTCCTTATGGTTAGTTCCATTTCCAGGGCCCTGATGTTGTGCATGCTGTGTCACTGTCATGACTTACTGGAGCCGGAGCTCAGCTCAGTGCTGAACACCACGGGTAGGTTAGAGAAGTTGCAAAGTTTTGAGAGATGGGCGAGCACATTGTTGGCTTTGGGGCTGCAACCATAATTAACCTTTTTTTAAAAAAACAACTACTCTCTACTACTACTACTACTACTCTACTACAACTATTCTCACAATATACACACATATTTGAGTAATAATAAACAATAAATTGATATCTTACTCCTGAATTGTCTTTATTTTACATTCCGTCATCGACAAAACATTTCAAATTGCAAAAGGTACTTTTTTTTCCTTGCACTGTGGTAATTTGAGACCAATCGAGAATACAGAACAGTTATATAAAATGGCAGTAAGTGAATACATGGATGTTGGCTGCAGCTTTAGTCTTTAGTCAGAAGAAAGACAACCACCAGCCTTTTCCTTTAAAGTCACTTATGAAGCAAATTTACTCGAACATATTTGGGTTTAGGACTCTCGGCTGGACAAAAGAAGCAATTTGAAGATCTGGCCTCCAGGAACTAATGGGCATTATTCACTGTTCTATGACATTTTATTCACCAAACAATACACTTTGTTAGTTGTAGTTTTCATATCTTCTTACTTCCCTCAGCTGACTTTCCTCCAGAAGAGATCAAGTCTCATAGAGGAGAAATGAGGGGAGGGGGCTAAATAGAGGAAACCTAATTCCCTCTTATGTGTAATTCAGCCTTCCAAGGATCCCTGAGCCTTGAAAATTGTGATTCACATGACGAATGGATCTGCACACACACCCTGCCTTGTAGAGAAGAGTAACTGTGTCCAGCCCATCTAGCTCCCTGGCCTTATCTTCAATTCATTCACCATGCATCATCCATACACATAACTGCACTGTAAGCTATGATTCAGTGCACTATTCTTATCATAACCCAGGCGCAGTGATGTTCTGAGGCATGCTGGTGCACTGACCCCCCTCCCCTGTGTCTGCAATAAGCATAACCATATCTGACAAGGCCAGAGCTATTGAAGGAGGGGGGGGATTCTCGCCTCCTTTAGATAGCTTTCCACGCTTCTGTTCTTTTGGCTTATTTCCACCGGCAGTCTGTGGCCTAAACCCTCCCCCTTCTACTTCTCCTCCTCCTCCTCCTTTAAATGTAGTTGATTTCTTTGTCTGTAATGTTGGCTCAACTGCTTCTTTTTACCCCTCTTGTTCGCATCCTGGGGCATTTCGCATCAACAGGCAGATGAGTAAACAAAAACTCCTCCAACAGCTTCCGACAAGAAGGGACTGGATCCAGCGGGGATGAGTCGAGATATGGAGTCGTACTGTGAAGCAATTGGATGCGTGTTAGAGGATATAAGCCCACCAATCATTCTCTGCATTGCTGAGAATACTTAGGAATGCTAGGAGGGTTGGATACAGGAGCCACACACACACACATACGCACGACTTGAATGAATTTCATTTACTACCCACACACTGCCTTTTTTTTTTTTGAGTCGATCTTGTGTCTACAGAAATAATGTGCATGCACCCATTATCTCAAGAAGGGGCTGCCAGAGCGTGAGGAGCATCTTTCGCCTGACTGACTTTCATTTACAAAGTGGTGATGTTACTTTTGTGTGGGGAAATGAGATAGCACTGCAGCAGACAGTAGGCTACATTATCCCAAGCCGGGCGCACATCCTGCTCTCTTTCTTTTTTTTCCCCTTTATCAGCGGCTTTTTCTCACATTGTTCATCAGCCCGCAAGACACAAAAAAGCCCGTCTCCCAGGATCAATTAGTCACTTCCAGGGAGTTGTGGAGCGGAGAGGGAGCCGAGGAGACAAAAGCCACGGCCATGTTGGCGTCGCAGCGAGGTGATAAAGTGACATGGTCTTCCTTCCAGGCCATTAACGTGACAAGCAGTCCTTGTCCAGGAAGGGTGGACCTGACAGCAGAGTGGTGCCCCGCCAGGGCATGAAGAGAGCTCTCAAAAAAGCCATGGCTGCCTTTGACACACTTTTCCCCCCTTTGCATCATTACTCCCTTCTCTCTCCTCCGATGTTTTCATTCAGTCTGCCTGCTCTCTCTTTCTTTCTTTTTTAAACTCCATCTCTGTCCTCTCCCCAGAGCTCTTTTCCCTCTCAATCTCTCCTCCATCCCCCTCACTTTCTTAAAAGCTGTCTCTTTGTAAAGCTCCAAAGTCCTCCCCACATCCCTCCAAATTTCTCTTCTTTCATCCTCAACTCTGCTGCATCCTCTTCCCCCTTCCTCTACCCTCTTTTTTTCTTTTAACATCTCTCTGTCTTTGAATATCACCCATCTCTCATTCGTCGCTTCGTGTCCACCTTTTCCTCTCCAGCAACAACTCATCTGCTCACTCTCTCTTTAAGGCAATCGAAGGTGACACTGGCAATACATAAACAGTGAGCTGGCACAGAGAGTCAGAGTAGGACATGGGCCCAACAAAACACAGGAGGGTAAACAGAGGCTATTTTTAGGAGGCTGTTGTCTGTCCTTAAGAAGCCAAAAGCAGTGTGGTTTCTGTGCACTACAGTAAAATCAAGATATTGGAGGACCAGGGCTACTATGCCAGGGGTGTTAATGAGACAAGGGATGGACAAGATGCAAGTGCAAAAAGACATCAGTTCTTACAACCAATAATGTAGCTCCACATAAAAGGAAGGTAAACTGAGGCAGAATATTCTGGGTTTTTTTGTAACAACAGATTAATGTCATTTGAAGTTATGAACCTTAAGAGAATTACATGAATCACCTGAATCTTCCCTCAAGTTAATGGAGTTTTATATTGACTTTCAGCTTATTGTTTAGCTCTCCGGCTCACAAATGAACTGTTTTGGATCATAACGTTGCTTTTTTGGAACAGCGGGCAGCTGTTTTTAGTGAAGAGAAGTACAGAGCAGTCATTTAAGTAATTGCAATCATTAAAAATGTTGGCCAAGTTAACCTACTTGAAAAATGTAATCAGTTCTTCTTTACCTATTTGTCATCAAGCCCAGGTAAGTCAAAGGTGAAAGTCAGATTGATGTCACTATACAGTACTTAGTTACTGTACAAATTAACAAATGACACATGTATGTCTTCGGCCATGTCTTTTAACTGAGATTGTGAAGAAATGTTTTGTTCGAGGTGTTGCGCTCAGTCTGCTTCTGCCTTTGTCCCTGCATTAGAACTGTAGCCTGTGCATCACCATGGCAACCTCTGAGTGCTGGTTTCACTGCTGATTCAGATCAGTTGATTAGACACCTTATCTTCATACAACTACAACTGCTTCTTCATACAGATTCAAGGCAGCAGTGCAGTGTAGCTTCTGCTTTTGCACAAAGCAGCAAACAATCCAATCACAACTACAGAAACTGCCTTTTCTACTTTCCATATGTTATTAACACACTCTTAATCCATCACGGTAATTAACAAGTCTGCATTCAGTTTTTTCCAATCAGTCTGTGCTTGTAACTAAATTGCCACACAGTCTGCTAATTGATTTATTTACAGTATAGAAATGAACCAGTGACTACCTGAAACTGTTTATAGCAGAATATCATAACATTATACTCATGTGCCAGACGTCTTTCTCCAAAGTTTCTTACAAAAAATGAGAAGAAGAAGAAGAACAAGATCTTAATGTCATCAAAATGAGCAAGCGTCATAAAAATAAACAATTGTATTCATATACAGTACAGTACATCCTCTGTAGTTGCAACCACACAGGCATTTTACTATAGGTGCCCCCCCTTTTTTCAGTGTCTTTTTCCACTTCATTTAACATCCTTATACATATTCTGCCCTATAAAAAAATTTCATGAGGCAAAACACAAATAAAATGAGGACAAACTAAGCGTGAGTGCTTTTATTTCTTTGTTCCATGGGAAGAATTCAGATCAAACCCCCACAGCTGCAACAGGAGCACAATTCAAATAGTGGTGTTTGGATACACAATCATTAGTTTTGCTCACTGAATTGTGTTAAGTTCGAACTGCTAAAACTGTTTGGATATCAGGGTGTTTTTCCCTTACTGAGTGACTTTGGCAACTGAATCATTTTTTTATTTTATCTTTTCTGCTTGGCTGGGCTCTTTTAAAAGTGCTTTATGTGTGTTGCATCCTATACTTGAAAATGTCTGTGGATGTGAAGTATGCATGGACAGGCTTTATTTGCAGCCTGGCCCGTCACACACTTTATTCCCAATTGGTGAAATTGGTTGAACAGGGAACAAAGCTTGCAACTCGTTAATCGTGCTTGGCGTGTTCACCTCGCTGGGTGAAAACTCTGTTATTTCTGCTTTTATGGGATTTATTTGGCGCGTAACTATTCTGTGCTTGCGGCGATGGTCTTCACAACGTGTGAAGTGGAGGGAAGGAAGAAGGAGTGACACACAAATGCTTCCCCCACCATCTCTGTCTCCTCCTATCAGCCTCGCTTCCTGGATGAGTGCACCTCTGAGTTTGACCCTGCCACTCTTCCTCCATCAAAGAATCCCATAGCACGACCTGCTAAAGGTACATTATACATAACCATTACTGTGACTTCTTTCTGTGAATATTGAACTATGCAGATTTTACTTATTGATCGCATTCTTAATTTTACTGTCAAAATTTCAGGTTGTCTAATGGTACATTTTACGAGCAGATGACTCTCACATTGATGTCATTTTGATCAACCCCAGGTGTACTTTGCAGTAGTGTTAAAGGGTGTGCTACTGCTGAGCTAAGATGACCGTGATAAACATTAAACCTGCTAAACATCGCCGTATGAGCATTACCATTGTGAGCATGTTTATATTCTGATGTTAGCGGTTAGCTCATCTCCAGTGGATTGGGATGAAGGCAAACATTTCAGAGACAGATGTCTCAAAACCTCAGTAAATAAAACTGGAACTCTATGACTAAATACCAGAAGGGGTATGTAGGATTTTCCTTTTTGCCGTTTGGATGAACAGGAAACTTTAATGAGCAGTTCAGTTCTGCCTCAGCCATATGAGGCTTCAGGCTCGGAACGTGAAGCTGCTCAGCTACAGTACAAATGAACACATGCTGCAGACGTTCCACATTCTCTGGCACTTTTTCTCCCACATAAGCTGTTTGCATCTGTAGCTGTTCACTGACTGTTGTCAAAATAAAGCTTTTCCTGTTGGTATTATGACACTCATGAGAGGGGAACTTCAGGCTTTTTACTGGCAGCAAATTCAAAACTTAAAGAAGTCACCTCACCAGCACAGCAGTGAAGCACGGATGGCAAATTCCTCTGCTAACTTCTTTTCACCATTACCCAATACAGTACATGCACACACATATACAGTACACTTTGTCTCCTCCGCCCCCTTTACGCTGCCATGACAGCTTTGTCACAAAGATGAATTCATCGTCAGCACTGCAGCCAAAACAAGTAATTTGATTGCCCCGACCACAAATTAAGTTAGTGTGATTCAATTTTCGATTTGGGCTTCTCCTGCAGCCATACATCAAGGGAGACATATTTCATTACACAGCAAAACCACAGGCTAGCAGGCAGCGGTGGCCCACTCTCTCCATAGGAAGACATCATGGGAGCATTATGGCATTTACTCGATACTGCTGCAGGTCCGGTAAGGCCGGGGTGGTGTCAGTGCCATTGGAGGGCTTGTTATCCACAGGGAGACTCAGTCATGCACTATACAGCCAATATAATTAGGTATGTAGGTGCAAGCCCAGCTGTGACAATGTGCTGGCAAGCCTGGTTTCATAAAACAAACAAACAAACAAGCAACCAAAAAAGAACCAAGGCTGATACAGAGATCTAGTTTTTCATTTCAGCTGAAGACTGTGACAGTGGAGGACAGTGACAAGTTTGACACATTTCCTTCAGCGGGTGTGATAACAAGCTGAATCACCTGGTTGAATGAAGACCTGCTTAACAGGTAGTGTTCTTATCATCTCCCTTGCTTGAGTTCTGATAAAGTACTATCACGCCATCTCCTTCTTTCTCAGCCTCCTCTACCTATCTACCTCCTCCTTATGGAGGGTTCTTGTCTGTTACATAGGTTTGGAAACTGCTACCTCCTCCTTCTCCTTGCCTTTCCTCTTCCCTCACAATGGAGCCAAAGGTTTTTCTAATTAAACTATGGGCTGATTTTCAAAGTAACTTGAGTTTGAAAGCTGTGAAGTGAATATGCACAACTTGGCCATTATTTCAAAGTAATATCACTGATGTGATGCTGCCCCCGGTTTAGAGGTTGCTTTTTTTTCAAAACATTATCGACAGCAGACTTTGTCCCATGTGGTCTGTTGTGCTTTACAAATTACCTTGCTGTTATATTCATGAAGTACAAGAGAAAAATGTCTTTGAAGTAATGAGCCGTGATGAAACACTCAGCCAAATTAGAAGTGAAAGCATTTGATGGTTGTGCCATTGTCCAATACAGAAATTTGTTCTGTGTGAGGTGCTGTTGTAGGATGCAAGTAAAAAACCTTCTTGGCACAGAACTTCACTCTGAGTAGCTCACCCTCTTTTCATTTCATTTGCAGCTTGCAACTGTAAAAATGGACACAGACTGATTTGGGTTTTATTGCAGCAATGGGACTGGCAAGTCCATCTGACCAACAGAAGTGTGTTGTATTGCAAATGCAAGTGATTGTCAGTGTTCTTGTGGTGTGTATCTGTAGCTGCAGATACAGTGTGGTAAGTCCATGTTTATGTGAGCATTGTCGATTATGAGAACACTAAAGTTTTTGCTGCCCTCTCCTGTACTTTCTGACCTATGCATTTAATGCTGACATTGATGGAGTGTGATGTGTCATGGAACCCAGTCCATCAAAATGGTAATTTACAGACAGAATATCAAGTTGCATCTGAGGATTGGAGAGTAGCCAGATTCTTGACCACTAGATTGAATCTCTGCTGATGGAGTTCTTCTGGCCTGATAAAGCCGTGACCTGGTCAGCATGTCAAAACCTCTGGGCAAATTATTTCCTCTTATGAATGCCTTTTGCTATGCTAAAACATGCACAGTTTTCTTCTTCAAGGTTAGACAATCATGTTTCCCCCTCTCTGCCTTTAGTGTAGTCATTCACATATTGTTCATGGGACAACCCCCCCACCCCCCCATTCTGGAAATGTCCACTTGGGAGGAAAGCCCAGAGAAAATGCCCCACCTGGAAACCCTTCAGGATGGCTCCAGAGGACCCATTTATAACTTTTCTGGATTCTGAAAATAATGAATGGATTCTTTTGATGGAGTGCAGGTAAATGTCATCAGCTAAGAGAGTTCATTATGCAATTAAATATGTAAATACATGTACAGTAAATTGACTTTATTTCAATGGTTTGCTGCAGTGCTCTTCTGGGAAATTGAATACAAGAATAAATTACCACTGTGGTCGCTGTCTTTCTCTGTCTTTTGGTTTCTTCCTCCAAGGATGTTCCAAGAAAGCCCGGGCCCCGTGGAAATTGCTCTCTTGGGTCCCTGAAATAGTGGCCATCTATAATCTCTGGCAACCCCAGCCACATGTAGGGCCTCTAAAAATGGGCAGAAATATTCCCTGTAGAATGTTAGATGGGAGTGACGGTGTTGCAGATTGTTACTTTAAAGAATATACAAAATGGTACATCAGTTTGGTAGGAGCTTAACATGCCCTGAAAGAAAAGTGCCCTTCTTTTTGTCTGCTAAGTCTATCAATTCACATTTTCTTTTTTGCCCTCCGCAGCCGAAATGATCCCTCCTGGCATTGTGGCTTCAAGGCTGACTGCTCAGGTACAGTGGAGATATGCTGCCTGTCTTGTGACGCAGGTTTCATTTGTGCACTGTGCAGAATGGAGAAGCACTCCTGAGACAGAGGGAAAGCAGAGAAGGAGGAGGGAGAGGGAAGCAGTGACAGAAACACCCACCAAGCATGGACTGTTTCTGGCAAATGAGAATCTGTTGTGCCTCCCTGTTCATCCAGATGCCAGGGCTGTGGGATTCCAAATTGCAGCTGTAAATTTTGCACAACTGCCTCATGCTTGATTACCTCTGATCTGGGTTTTCGCTCTCCCTTTTACATTGCTCCTCTTTGTGCCTCCTTTCATTTAGTCTCTTTTACTTTCTTTGTCTCTTTTTCTCCTGGCTGCCCTTGCTCATTCTTTCTCTGCACATTATGTCATGTTATGTACAGTATGTCCTTGTTTTCAACCTTTCTTATTTCTATCTACTTTTCTTCCTGTGGTCTTCATAGGTTTTCCTCTATAAATTTAAATTATTCAAATGCGACTGTCGGTGGGATAACGTTGATTACTGCAGTTATTCTGACAATGAATGCACATCCTCATTTTTTTTTTTTAAGAGTATGTTATCTGTCTGTAGCAGAATTTCTGATGGGCATCGTCTTGCTCCTGTTAGTCTCCATAACTTCAAATGGACTGTCCATTCACAAGATTTTAATCATCGCTCCTGGTCTGGGAAAAACACCAACGTTTCACGCAGTGTCACCAACACCCAGTTCTCATCCTTTCATAAGATTTGAGATACTGGTGAGATCATGTGGCTTACTTCCTCATCTGGTCTTAATGCTTTAATATTTCATGCAGTTCAAGGCCTTCTTTGTAATCTGCAGGCACAGCACTTTTCTGGACAGTATTTGAATTATGTGCCCACTGGCCATTCTCTGATTCAAGCAGGAAGTAGTCATTTCCGTGAAAAGAAATAGGGGTCACTTGTCATAATGGTGGAACACTTCTTTGCTAAATGGATGCTAAGATTAGCTCTTCTGTAAGAGGATGAGTCATTATAATCACTATGCAAAGTAAAGGAAGCAGCCATTCGACATTTAAGCAGACAGCGCTGTGATCTCAGCAACAATAGAGCATGAGCTCCTGGGGGAGGTGAAATGAACATGAATGGCAAATGTCAGGGTGGTGGAATTTTTTCACTGTAAATTCCAATTAAATTCTTTTTTTCTTTTTAGTAGATGCATTGACTGCGCTTTCATAAAATGTTAATGTGCGCTGCTGAGAGCAAGACAACATGAGGGGAAGCTGCAGAGACAAGACTGCTGTTCGAGGACCGTGGAGTCACTTTGCCTCCAACTGCTTGACAAGCAAACACAAACTTCCTGCTGTGGCTGTGTGCCTGGCTGGCTGCCACACTACAGCTGAACTCCATGGCTGACAATAAACAAAATAATTACAGTGGACTAGAGGTGCACTTTTGGAAAAACATGTTTGTTTAGCATTCACATATCTGCTTGTGTAACAAGCATAGCACTGGCTACAATCTTTATGGCATTTTTCTCAAAATTATGGTCTTTCTCATGCTCTAAAATGATTTGTTTAACCCTAACCCTATATCATTCATATTAATGTAACAATTTATGCCAAAAGTCATATTGACAGTATTTTCTGAAATATATTTGGAAGGAGGGAATGTTCTCTACATGCCTGCCTTATCTCTGGGTTATCTCCTGCTCCCTCCCACAGTTAAAAGACTTGCCGGTTGGTTTAATTAGCAACTGCAAATTGCCCAAAGATGTGAATGTGAAGGTGAGTGAATGTATCAAAAATTTTACAAGAAACTTGTAACCAGATTTCTTTTCTTTTAAATGTAACATTTCAGAAAAGTTGTAATACAGAAATAATTGCCTTAATGTTTCATGGTCACCTGTACATTATTGCCTAGGCTGGGCTTTGAAGGGCCCCTCAAGGACAGTCAGAAATGTGTCTTGAAGCTGTTCCAGCATCATCTTGGCTTTGTGCCTCAGGTCATTGTTGTGCTGAAAGTTGAACTGTCACCCAAGTCTCAGGTCACATGCTCCCTGAGTAGGTTTCTCTCTGTATTTGGCTGCATTTTTCCTCCCCTCAATTCTGACCAGTCTCCCTCTCCCTGCCACTGAGAAGCTCCCCAGCAGCATGATGCCGCCACCACCGTGCTTCACCGTAGGGGTGATATCAGCCAGGTGACGAGCAATCCCTGGTGTTTAGCAGACATAGTGTTTGGAAAACCGCCCAAACAATTTTGTCTTGTGAGACCACTGAATTTTTCCCTAGTGCTCTCAAAGTCCTTTACATGCTGTTTAGCAGACTCCATGTACCGTGTTTACTCACCACTGTACCAAAACAACTGATGCAGTGATGCTGAGATGGGCGGCCCTCTGACAAGTTCTCCCATTTCTGCAGAGGACTGCTGAAGCTCCTTTATAGTGACTGTTGGGCCACCTCAAGAACCTATCAACCAACCAGAATTTCCTCCAATGAAGAAATCATGTTCTTTGGCAAGAATGGCCAGAGTCAATATTGGTCTGGCTTTTCTGGAGAGCCCCATGAGCTGCTTAAGGAAGTAGCATTTTCCCCTCTATGCTTATGTCACTTAATGAGTGCATAATATTACGTGCCTGTTTTCATTAGTGACCAGCTAAAGTATGGAGGATAATGCTGGCTAATTTGCTATTATCTATATTACAATTGCCATCACTAGCTGCTTTTTGTCTGCATTATCTTGACATTTTGAACTGCATGTGTACTTTAACCTGTTTTTTCCCTCACTGTTTTCAGCACAAGCTTAAACTTTGCAGATCAGAGGCACTAAATTCAGTGCCTCTGATCTGCAAAGTTGGCACAGTGCAGATTCCCTCACTTCCTTGTTTTGGAATGTTAATATTTGACTATAACAAACTAGGGTAGTGGGTTTCAAAACTATTACATTTCAACTATGTCAATCCAAAAAGATGACCCATGAGGCATCTCATTCCATATTTCTCCCTCTCCCCCTCTCTGTCTCTATCAAAGTGCAATTTCAGCAGCAGAGATTCAATTACTGCCTATCATTTCAGCACTTCTTACATAGACAGATAGCTTTTAAATTGCTGCAGAAAATCAGAAAGATCATCAGTGGTGTTCCATGTAATTCACACTTTTACTGGAGAAATGATTCACTGTAGCTAATAAATTTGACTTCTTACAAGAAGTCTGAGGGAGTGAAAGCTTACCTGCTGGCTATTCCTGCTGTGGAGGAAATATGGTCTTGTCTTTGGCTGAAGGATATTTAAAATTGAATTTCTGTGTGACAGAGGCAACTTTAGCATACTGAGTGACTTGTGGCAACTGATGACACAAGCAACGTGACGGTGACATTTTTGCTCAATAGAGCCGTTTTATATTCTGGTTTTATTGCTCCTTTGCTCTTGAGCACAAAAGTTTATTGTTGACCTTGAGACGTAGCCAACAAAATGACGAATAAAGAATTTTAACTCAGGATCCACTTACTGACTTTTTGCACATCTCACCCTCTTGACCTGAGCCATCAGCTGATGAAGACCATGAGTAACAGTAAAAAGCTCAGTCAGTTCATCAGACAGATTTAAACAGATTCTCAGGTTAGCCAAACCTATGTTGAAGACAAATAAAGGTAACAAAGAGGTCAAATTCTCACCATAATTGCCCATTGTAAAGATCTGTCACAGTTTAGAGATTCACTTGGTTCAACTTGGTCTTACAGAACAAAGCCCCGATTTCGTAGTTTCCCTAATGACATTTGCATGAACTTCCTTTCAGTTTTACCTCCAAATATTATTTAGATAGTCTGCTGGTTTACAACTTTGATGACTGACTACTTTGTTATATCTCACCATGTTCCCAGATCTCAGCAAATACTTCACTGAGGCCAATTTATGCACAATAGCTGACAGGAAGGACTGCCAAGGTTAAAAATAAAGACCCAAGTTGTAATAAACTGGAATTATCCTTTAAGTTTCTGACACTTAACGATAAGTTCATAGTCATGCAAATAGCTCCCGTTTAAACGTGTCATAACTTCTAAATCCTCTGCAGAGGAAGTTCACTGATAGCTTTTGCAGCTGCAACTTAACCATAAGGCTTCTTTTCTTGCCTGCCCTACATTCTGCAGCCATATTGTTTGCATTCAAAGGCAGTGCCCACACAGCTGGAGGATAAGCCAAGTCTCTCGGCAGATAAAGTACGGCGCCATTGGCTGCTGCACCCTCTTTTCATTTCCCTCTGTCTGCAGGGGTGTCAGAGGCTCCTGGCCACAGCTGGAAGATGAATAGTACTGCACCACTCCACTTTGTCATGGTGTCCAAGAAGGCTCTAAATGGCATTGAGAGACTCTCAGGCTTTCACAAATGGGATCTCTGCAGCCCTGTGTAACCTTGTATGTACGGAACAGCCTGAATCTTTAAAGCTGTCTGATAAAAAACATTCCCAAGAGATTTAAAATCTCTCATGGCCACTGTTGCTTGAGTGCAGGCAGTTTACCACATTTCTATATACCGAGCGAAGTTCACTGTCATTTCATTTGACTTTTAAAATAGTTTTGAGAATGATATGAGAACTGAGAACAAATAATCTGCAGTACTCAGAGCTCTTTCTTGATATGTATCATCATGATATTTAAAGTAAGTTTTTGTCTGACGGTATGTGGTATATTTCCCTGTTTGTGCATGTGCAAGGCCACACAAGAGCACAAATATTGCCTTGTTTTGAACTCCCTCACAGTACTTTGGCTGGAGAAACATGGATAATAAAAATCTTTCAGCACAGCTTCCTGTCTTTTCAGTTTGGTTGTTCCTTACTTTACCTGCTCTGTCCCACTGTTCTCCTGGAAACACATCAAAGCAGCAGAAAGACAGACAGAACCCGAGCGAGGAAGGGAGGAGAACAAGAAGAAGATATTTGTTACTTTACTGCTGCACTCTTGATTGTCCCTGTTGCTTTCTCAGCGGTGACAGTAAGCCATGTCACACATGTCCCTCTCCCTTTCTATTGGAGGTGAGGACCAAAGTAGAACACAGCATGTTGCACTGTGTTGAAATTCAAGGCACTGAAGTCACCCACTCAGCCAACACAAACTGCTCACATTTGTCAGTTTCAGGCTACGCCTATACATATTTCAGTGGTTTGAAGGTTTTCCTCCATGCTGAACCTTCCCCGTCTGATGAAAGCAGGGCTGACACATAAGAGAGCCGGGGGCCTGAGGAGTTTAGAACCAAGATTAAACCAGAGACGCCCGTAGGCCTACAACCTGTGATTACAACAGCTCCCATTAAAAGCAGTCTTGATGGAAATCTACAGTGGCATGTGTCTATGGGGAAGAGACAAGCAGGGCATGCATTCACGGCCACCTTGTAGACATAAGGCAGTAAATGTTCCGGGGTTGAGTGTTAGTGATAGTGGGGTATATGCAACAGCAGCTGTTTCCTGACTGTCACAACAGCTCCTCTGCAGCGGCCAGGATACCATAGCAAGACTGCAGTTGTTAGGATGAATCGGTAAATTGTCTAAATCCACATCCACAGCTATGGCTGTACACAATCACAGTAATCATCAATATATTATTAAGGTGAGGCTATAAGTCACTCTTTCTCTTACAAATGTCTTACTTTACTTGGTGTGGTATGGCCAGTGGTTTATAGACGTTAAGATTTGTGGACTTTACATACTTCCAGACTACCATGTAACTTCTACTGAGTCAGTTTCTTGACTTAATGACTCTTGTTTTTGTCCATCCAGTTTTACATAGTAATAGTAGAGATGTGATAGATAGATTTTAAGAAGCTCTAAAACAGATATTAAAGGGAGAAAAGAGAATTGTATTCATAATGTAAAAATGAATTTTATAGGTGTAACTGTAACGGCAGAGTTTACGATTGCCAGAGGGTGTAATTTATGATCTACCTGTTGTGCCTTATTTTGCTCATGATTGAGTAATAATGCCTTCTAGAGTCCAGAAGGGGGAGGTCACAAGCTCGTCAGTTACTTCTTACACAGGACACATAGGCGCCGAACTGTGAGAGCTAACGTCACCCCTTCCTCTTTTTTTTTCAATCTGTGCTCCACTGCAGTTCACTAATTCAGCAAAGATGCTGAGTGTGAAATGTAACTTTACAAATGTTACATTACGTCATTTGTTTATTTAATTCAAATCAAAGTTCCAAATCAGCCTAGCTTAGCCAACTATTATTGACGCCACATTTTTAATTTCAGTGTGGAACAGATGTTAAAATGTCAGACAATTTAACCAAACGTTGTTGCCAACATATCGCCCTTAACGGTCCTTTTTTTGTGTGTGGGGGGTGGGGATTAAGTTTAACACGACGAAAACACAGTTCAACTTTAGTCATGGCTGCAGGTTTCCTCCTCTTCCTTTATGTGCTGTAGTGTTTATTTTTAAAAATACTGTAAATACATACTTAAAATAAATACTTCAAATGTTACTGTGGAAGTACTTTGTATCGATGCAATGTCACTTTTGCTAATAATACATTTTTGGCTGAGCTGCTACAGAGAAAGCATTGTGTCTGTGCATTTGCATGCAGAGAGACAGTAAATGTGGAACTAAGCGGGGGACTGACATGCAGTAAATGGTCCAGCTGGGAGGGAGTTCAACCGGGGACGTGCTGCTCAGGGCCTGAAGCCCATGTGGCACTCTTCCTAACCATTTGGCTTGGGTCACCCATGACTCCTTTTGAATGCCTAACTCTGGTCATACATCCAGTGGCACGAAGCATTCATCATCATTATATCCAGTTTGTGAGGGTGCTGTTTGGCGAGGGGATGAGATGCGCTGTCGGAGACATGAATTGTAAACTCACTCCTTTCTAGACACATTCTATGAGCATCATATTTGAACCCTCTGACCCATCTCAAGTATTTTTCTGACACTGAGGATAAATACAAAGTTTGCTGCTTTACATTGTATAGCAGAGATAGAATAAACGTTGAGATGCACAGCAAAACTTGCACACCCTTTACTTGAGCATCAACACTGCTAACATTATAATGTAGTATAGCATAGATAGTCATCTGAGTGAAGTTTGGCTTTTGGCCTCCACAAGTGGATGCTATAGAAGTCAACACAACAGGCAGTTCATTTTAGGCACCTTGCCAGCTGGATGAGTTGTGAACAACAAACCAACAACAAACCTTGGTACTTGCTGCTTTTTCCTGGAAATTAGTTTTATTTAGGAATTAGTTACATCTGCAAGTCTAGACACATGTGCCCAGTTCCAATGCCCCCCTATGGAATCACAACCAATTTTGTACCAATTTTAGAATTCTTTACCACGTGCTTTTCGTCTAATGGCAGTGTGTAGTGCATGCTGAGAAAGCAGTGTGTCTTATATGTAGCCAGATGAAAAGCAAGGGAAGTGAGGGTGTGGAGGTCATGTTGGTGGATCCACCATGTAGTCTGATGTCACCTAACCCTAACCATAACTGAACTGTTTTTGCCAGAGGCAGAATCTTTTCATAACCTGAACGATATTGTAGCTGTAATGCACTGACAGTGGAAAATGTTAGAATGTTCAAAATGGTGGCAATGGATGTCAAAGAATGTTGGCATTCAACATGAACTGTGGTTTTTCAGAATAGTCCAGTATTGACATGCTTGTCTATTGTGCACTTGGTTAGGTCCATGAGGCCTTGGGGCTGCCCTACTATGAAATCAGACCTTGCTCAAGGGCATATCCCACAATGCATAGCAGTTTAATTAAACCACGTACGGCCTGAAATCTCAGCCTCACACTTAACTATCCACAAAAAGGCCTCTGTCAGGGAAACCTGATTTTACCAAGTGCTGTCTCTTTCCTCATGCACCATTTGGAGATCTCACGCACGCCTTCACTGAGACATTATGGTACTGGTGAAGTCAATTACAGTCTATCAGGGTTCAGTGCTCAGGGCTGGTTGGGTGACACTGGAACCAGGCCTTGAATTCATCATCACTCAGATGGCAAGATAGCAATGTCTTCTTCAAGCAAGTGATTCAAGAAAGTCTTTTACTTTAATTTAATAAGTCAAAAACATTTAAGTCCTTTAAAAAAAACCTGCATTCTGTTTTAACTTATTTGTATTTAATGTGGTCCACTTTGATGTCTTTCATTAACTCTTGCTGTAATTATTGTCAGTTTTTGCCTTATGCAAAACTAGGTTTTGGACCTAAGTGCTTTATAAATTAAGTTTTTAAATAATGCGATGAAGGCTGCTCTGTAAAAAACAATATGTACATGAAGATCTTTATGTCCAGTTAATCTAACAAAACATGCAAAAATGCAGCACCATTTAGATCCCATGCCTCCTGGCATATGTCAACAGACGGGAGATTTGGCTTTGGGAAATGTGGGAGACAAAATGAATGAGCACAGAAAAATGAGGATGCTGTTGGTATGTCACAGCAGTGGGGGAAATTTGTGTTGGGAGCCCTGTTCATCTCTGACATTTCTGGTGGAATTAGTTCTGACACAAAATATTTGTACACGTACCCGTGTGAACCCTCTTCTACCAGAGCTTTTGGGAGATCTTCAACCAGAAGGCCTGGTACTGGAACAATAGATCGCTGGCATGATGCCTAGTTCAGCCATTAAAAGTCTTTCACTGAACAGTTCCTCTCAGCACTGACAATTTGCAGTATGGGATGTGAAGGCTATCATTTGATCCAGGCTATAGAGGGAAGTGTTTGATCAGGAGAAGGTCCTCCAATTTGTTTGCCAGCGAGCTCATTTCTTTCACTTAGCATGAAGAGGAAACAGCTGCACACCCCTGACTGGAAAAAAAAGAGGCGGGAACTACTTTTTGGTATTTATTACTCCATGCTGTGTTCCACAAAAAGAACAAACACAAGCAGACAAAGGTTTTGACATGACATTGATATTCAGCAGGCACTCTACTCCCTTTTTGCTCCACACGGCACCAATTGGAGCCATGTCCTTTGACTGCGTTTTGGCGACAGTGTGAAAGGTGTGTATCTGAGGTAGACTTGATGTGTATGACTGAATGATAAGTAGGAGAAGACGGAGGCCATAACGCTTGACATTTCAGCTCTATCAGAAGCAGCGGCACAAAACTTAGACAACGAGGCTACACAGAAATCCAGATGCATGTTTTTCACAATTGCTGTTATTTTTAGTCCTAGTATCACTACAAGTGACACTGAAAACATTCTGGCAAAGTTTTGAGTGGGATTGAAAGTCCCACCTAGGAGGATTTAATTAGTGCTTTGAATGAATAACATTTCACCAATTTCTCTCTCTGTCCTTGGTAATCAGTTCTGGGCCATTAATGAGAGGATGACTATCGACTGGCAGAGCACGCTGCTGATAATTGAATGTGTAGAGGCCATTAAACATTCCTAATCAAAAACAAACACTCCAAAGCCACAGCTCCTGCAGAACAATAAGATGCAACAACAATGGAAGCATGTTTGTTAGAAAAGGGGAAAAAAGGCTTTGTATCTATCCTCAACTAAAGGATTGGCCATTGTTGTTTTTTGGGGGGGCTATCAGTGCCAACAGTTCACGAGTTGACAGGCAAAAAAATACGTTAAATTTCTCAGGGCATGGCACTATATTGAATTTCACAAGTTAGGGTTTTGATCCAAACAGCTGAGAGGGGACAGACAAGAAAAACACTTAGTAATTGAAATGTTCTCAGAGGCTCCATCCCACATGCAAACGGCAGTAAATCACTAACAGTGACAGTGGTGCGGTGTTGGGAATCACTGCCCCTCTATCGACTTGGCATTATTGATCTGACTTTCAGCATCGCCATCACCACAACTCACATGAAGTTGGTAGGTCAATATTACTAGTTAACAAACCCAACCCAATATGGCCTCTGCTTTAGCCTTATACTCTGATGTGTGTGATGGTGTACTTTATGTCCAGTTGAAATGAAATGATTTGAAATGTTTGTCTTAAAGTTGTAATCCTTGTTGTTGTGATTTAAATTAGTAATATATAATAACAAAAATAATTAATTCATCTAAATATAAAAATTATATTGATATATATCTGCTTATTTTGTAGATAAGTTTCTGTAATTGTACACTGCTACACCAGTTTATGTTGTTAACCCTCAAATATGACAGGTTCATCACATGAGCATATACAGTTGATGACCCAGTGTGCATTATTCACTATTTCCACGTTCTTTATGCTACAGTAAATATTTTAATGACAGCAAATATCATTATATGCAAATCTGTGGGAGGACCCATTAGGATTTTATTATGTGATGAAAAGATTATTATCTTGTGTGGGGTGTTTGGAACACACACACACACACACAAACTGGCTACACTGACTCATTACGTTATGTCTATCAGCGTTGATGATGAGATGAGAAAATGAGAAAAGCAGACATTTAATTATGAGAAAATACCATTGTTAATTGTGGTTGTGTCATGATGTACTATTGCAGCTCAAAAATTGGAATATGGTAGAAAACTTCAGTATTTACAGTCAGTAATGTAACTACTGTTGATCCAATAATTTATAGTAAAGGAGCCCAAAACAAGCTCTGAGTGATAAGTGAACATACTTTTCAGAAGTGGGATATTTGTATGTATTGTAAATCCTGATTGATGTAAGGAAATATCTGAGACACACTATTCCTGATTTTCAGGAAATTTAAGCCATAATCATCCAGATAAAAACAAAGAACGGCTTGAAATATTTACTCAAATGTGTCATGAATACAGAATACGTGAAAGTTTACCTATTTGGATTTAAATTACAAAAAAAATTACATTTTCTCGATATTCTTATTTTTTGAGATGCGCTAGTATGTACAGACATGCATGTTAATGATGTAGCAGATCTGCGTTCTGTTGGTGTCACCCAGAGTTGATCCCCAGCAAGAAGCTAGAAATAGGGAGAACCAGTCTGCATCATTATGAGGAGCACGTTGCATCTTCGGTAATTGCGCGAGGGACCTTGTTGTTGCACTTGAATTTGTTTGTTTAGTTCTTTCAAGGTCTGCTGCGCCTCAAAAGGACATACGCTCCTATGCCTTTCTGCAGCAGCTTGTCAACACGACTCTCTGTCCAGCGGAGCAGAAAAAGGGGTCCAGTCCATGTCTGACTGGCATGTCGCTCACATTGTCCGGATGAAGGGAGCGAGAAGGGAGTTATGCTTGTAAATACCAAGCAGACGTCTGTGTGGAACACCGAGAGACACTTCAGAAGGCAGAGTCGACGGCTGCTGCGACTGTCCGCGGGTCAGGCCACGTGTAACAATACCGCCGGGTCTTGAGGGCTCGCCTGCTTTACAAAATTCAGACATATGGAAACCACAGCTGGAAAGCTTTTTATCTGTATGCAGGTGATCCACTATGAGCACTGCAAGAGATGACAGCCATTACAATGATTTTTATGGTCAATATCCAGATTTTTATAGTTCTATATATCTTAAATCAGTTTTGTTTACTATCATGCTGCTGCTGAATCTTACTTGCCATGGCAAATTAAAAAGTCAATGGAAAGATGGAATTAGATGCCAAGGATGAAATGAAATAATGCAAAGATGTGTGTGAGTTCAAAATATTTCAAGTTGAGCAAAAAAAATGATCGCCTGGAAACCAGACGAATCAGGGAGCTCATGGTTAGTCACTCTCACAGATGGGACTGGCCGCCCTCCCATTTAGAAAGTTTCCTATCCGTCCTGAGACAGGTCGGTTCAGTCACAACCACTTATTTAAAATGGGCCAGGTTTGACACGTTGACTGACAGAGGAGAGCGACTGATGCATTTTCGATAACAACCAAGATGGCTGCTGCTGATGTGGAGAGGTCTGTTGGATCTTGGCCCAGCTCAGAGGTGATTCAAATTTGGGAGTGATCTGGATCAGTGTCCAGATCCAGGAAATTTTGGAACAACTGTTCACCATTGTGAGTAGGGCAAAATGTCATATCACCATAAATGCACAAAGGTTTGAAATAGCTGGGGTGACCCAGTAGCCGAATGGTTAGGGATATAAACCCCATGGGCTTAAGCTGCAGTAGCAGGTCCCTGGTTTGACTCCTGGTTGGCTGGACCACTAAAGGATCCAGTCTGGGATATTGTTCTGCTTTTGTGGAAATGTTCAGCCTTGGTCTTTGCTCTTGGGGTGCTCTTGTTTTGTCTGACTTCTCCTGATGACTGCACAGTATGTAAAGTCAATATTTTTGCTGAAGAAAGGTCCAATTGAACAGATGCTTTGAGGCACCATATGCTCCCCTACCGCATGTATCCAAAGCGAGGATACAGTTGGTGACTGGAAACCAAGGACAGGAGTTGTGTGTCCACTTGGATGTGGTCTGTCTTAGTTTGATTTAAGTTCAATCACACAAATTCACATTCCTGAGATGCCTTCTTATCCCAACGCACATGTTTGTGAATTTGCAGGGGTCAAAAAATTGCCTTTTTTTCTCCCAAAGAGGCAAATGTTTCAATTAACTGTAACAAAGTATCCACCTGTTCTAGCAAATTAGCTGCAATATACAAAAGTACAGCTTTTGGAAAGTAAAAATAGGAACAGGACTTGTAGTTTGAATTTAGTTCCAGGTTGTGGGTTCTGTGTCCCTGCTGAAGTGTCCATGATCACAACACTGAATCCCACCAGATCTGTGGCTTTGTAGTTGACCCACACCTCTGACCTACCTCCTCCTTCTGATCTCACTATCTAGACCTGAGCTACAAACTACCAACTCTGCCTACAGTAGCAAATGTTTCTGCTTACTTGTAAAATATGCACACACAATAGGCATTTCATGTTCAGTAATACACAGCAACTGAACAAAAGCTGATTATTGTGTGGTTATGGTAGATGTGACATATAAAACACTGAAACAGTGAACATCATTATTTTACTTTAGCTCAGATATAGCTGTCAAGTGCCATTCCTAATTTTCACAGACGTCACACTTGCTGGCACAGCAGCAGGATCGCACATAGTTACAAACAAAACAGGCCTTTTCCACATCAGACAATTTAACTTGTTATAGGACTAAATGCAGTGGCAATGACAATGAAACAGTAGGTTAAATACCAAGACATCTCATTTGAAATCATCAATTATTCATTTTATTGTTTGCTTTTCTATTGTGACATGTCAATATATCATGTGTAAATAAATTGAATAATGACAAAATAGCATGATATGAGTTAATAAGCAGCTTCACAGCTCTTCACACTGTCCATTTTCATATTGATTGGTGTAATTGAGCAGTTGTGTGGGCAGCCAATCAAGCGATCAGTGTCGTGCACAGTAACATGGCACAGCACACACTTCTTTCACTAATGTACAATAACAAGACTTCAGTGTGTGTTCACCTGAAAACTGAATGTGAACAAAGCATTGATGTATTAAAACCTTTTTGTCAAGATATGCCCCATCACTGTCCTTCTATGAGTTGATTCCTGTCCCAGTGTTTCTCCCACCTTAAGGACATCCTGCCACGCCCTCATTAGTTTCACCTGTCCCCCATTACGCTTGCCCTCCTTGTGTGTTCATGTACTCTCACTTTTTGGCAGTTTGCCTGCTTCCTCATTGTGTCTGTTCTAGTTCTAGTTTTTCCTCATGCTTCAGTTTATGTTCTTGTTTTGTTTTGTTTACCATGGTTTTCCCTCGTGCCTACTACCGGTGTTTGTACCTGCATTCCTGCCTGCTTGTCATCCTATCTGCCAGTAAGCCTGTTTTCATTTATGAAAGACCACTTCACTACTCCAACGCTTTTCAGCTCTGTATTTGGTTCCAGAGGAAAAAGCCTTGACACTTTTGTTGATACGTTGCTTATTTGCACTTCCAGCAGATGTGGAGCAGATATTACCATCAATATGGAGTCATGTCTCTGACAATATGGAGAACAGAGGTCCAACATTAGCTCTGTTTTTTGTCTCCATCAGCTCCTGGGGGAAATATATGGATCTTTAGCTGCTAAGTGCTCCATGTAAATGCTCCATAATGCAGCAAGCTGAACCAGTTGAGAGACCTCTCAGAATTCTGCATCACGTTCAACTCTTATTTTCAATGCACCTGTCTACCTAGTTTCTAATGTTTCTGTCTACTGTTTGGGGATGAGCAGGCAGTGCACAGTGGATTTTCTTGTTTTTCATTGAAAGCAGCTGCCTGCTGCTGCCAAACACAAAGAAAAGTTCCGGGTTGGAAAACCCAGACAGATAGATAGAGAAAAGGGCAAAACATTTCAAAAGAGCACAAGGTCTGCAAAAGTGGACAGCTGGAAACAGGGTAAATGCACAGAATGTATGAACATACAGTATGTGTAACAGTTACAGTGATTATAATAAATACAAAACACATGTGTTGATGAACTGATAAAAAAGCTTATACAGATGGTAGTGCAGTGGTGTGCTCCCCTGTTGTACAGCCTTGTGGCAAATGGTAGAAATGAGTTTTTAAAGGGTGCTTTATGACAACGCAGCTGAATGAGCCTGTTGGAGCAGAGTGTAGACGGCACTCACCATAACAGACTGGGAGAAGGTCACCCCAGTTTCTTACTGCATACATTAAAATATCTGAGCTTCCTCTGCTCATTCCTTCTTGTACACACAACTTAATCATGGCACTCCAGTCCAGTTCAAGTGGAAACCCAAGTAGTTGTAGTGCTCAGCCCCTCTGCTCTCCTTATCCATGATGTTTATGGCCTTGGTTGTGGTTCTGGTCCTCCTTGGTCTTATTCGCATAAAGAGGAAATATGGACTATGGACCCTTTAGGGTCTTTAGGAGGAGGATATAGAACATATGCTTATTCCCTTTCTTTCTGACAGTCAGATGAGAGGATTGATACAATTGTAATGTTGATCTGCTTCTGTATATGTAGCTGTAGTGTGCATATGTGGTTCCATTAATATAATAGTTAGGGGTCTGCAATTGTGTTCCATGCATGTACACCCTTGAGGACACACAGATGGGAAAAGTATGAACCGCTGTAGCTCTCAGTATCCATGGATGTTATTTAAGCTGAAACTGTACTTTAAGAAATGTACTTTGTTACTTTCCACCAGCACAAACTACGCACAATTTATTCTGATCACAGATGACAGCCAAATAACACAGCATTAATATTCATCTTTGCTAGAGCATAGTAATCACATGTGGTAGACAGTAATAAAGCTTGTGCATTAAGCACAGTTTTAAATTTTGTTGTTGTTGAGTGCAGGCCTTTTAGAGTGCATTCATGTTGTATCACTGACATTACTGTTACAGTCCACACATGTCTAAATGTAATTAGTTTGTATATTATTGGCAAACATGAAAATAAATATGACGGGTAAAAATAAACCGGCAGAACTTTTACAACCCCGTCAGTCACGGTGATGGATTATGATTAATTACACTGCATCCCCTGCTGGGACATCACTCAGACAGACTGAAATGTGGTTCTTAACTCTGATAGCTGATTGAGTCGAGCCACAGATGAGGGAAGGGAACAAAACCTCATCTCAGCAGCCGAGCCCTCCCCGTATTTCTCCCACTTTCGGCCGAGTAAGGCAAGCTGCTGCAGCGGCTTGCAGTTTAAAGATACAATGCCGTGATGTGGCAGTAAGGTGGAATATCGACAAAGTATCCTTTTAATGCTCAACAAATGCGTAGTCTTGGCAGTGTGAGTAATTTTTCATACATTGCACTGATGATGTGACAGGCCTTTGCCTGGGCCAATTCTTCATCGTAAAAGCCATTCAGTGAAAGGCTGATAGCACAGCAGCGCATTTGGGGAACTTCTCCATCTGCTAATAAAGTGCACGTTCCCTGGTCATGAAATCTGCTGCATGTGTGTGAGAGAGAGGAGGGTGAGTTATAGTAATGGTCCTCGAGTGGCAGGGGAGTCTTAAATGGTGCTCTTTCAGAAGATAGACTGGCATCTGCAAAGCTTTAGCTCTCTCTCTCACTCTCTTGCGCACACACACATAACATGTGCCCTTGTGTGCACTATTGATGTGATATTACGCAGTATATAATAATCTCACTTCTGCTATAAAGCGCTATGAGGCACTGCACATGCTATACAGTGACAGTATAACACTAGTCCTCTGCGGGAGCGAACCTCTACATTTTCCCAGAATGCAAGTGTGCTAAATGTTAAGTGTGGTCCCCAGACCATGCAGCCCTCAAGGGCGTTTTCCACCTACAAGAGAGGGCACGAAGACAGGGAGAAAAGTAGCATGTCAGAATGTGAGGAGGTCGGTGCTGGCTTTGCGTCTCCCAGTGGGTTGATGGGACATCTTCTGTATAGATAAACATCGTCATCTACAGTTCGGGATGTATACCCCCCCACACACACACACACATATACTTTGAGCAGGGGAATTGGGACGCTGTGTTTGCATGCATGTGTGAGTTGACAGAGAGACAGAGACGGATGAAAACGCTTTAACTTAAGGCAACTCAGGGTCCTGCAGCAGCACCAAGCAGCAGCAGCGTTTCCGACCGGGGGGGGGGTCCTCTCGTTCGGCGTCGCCTGCATGCAAATGGAGCCGACCGGGACAGAATGAGGATGGGTTCACACGCTCATCTGTTGCCAGCACTTGACGCCGCGAGAGGGAGAGGAGCTGATCCTGGAGCCCGATGAGCTAATCATCCTCAGTGAGAATTTTCCAGAGCCTCCACGCAGGGCTCATACAGGTGACAAGTGTGCCCAACTTCACCGCACCGCCGCGCTCACAGTGCGTCTCACGCAGCGGCGGTGTGCGTCGTGAGACCCGCCGCTCTTGCTTTGACGTGACATTTCGCCTGCGCGACCGTGCGTATGTGGCCACATATGACGCATGTGCGCCTATAGCTTCTTTTTTCAAACGCAGGGGTCTTTTGGGGGGGAGGGAGGGGGCGCTGGAGTGATGCGTTTTCCGACAAGTTTCCGAGCAGACCGCTGTGTTCCTCACGTCCGCCAGGGTTAAGTTATGCGTTTCTCCGTAGAGTCGCACAGAGCCGGGCTCGGTGCTAAAGTTGTTTGGGAATAATAAAAATAACCGCACGGAGCGCAGAGGAGGGGAAAAAGAGGTGGCAGCGGCGTTCGGGGGGTGTTGAGCGGCTGAATTTCCCACCAGCATCATCAGCATCTCCGTGTGAGGATCAAAACTGCGGGAGTCTGCTGCTGCTCACTCCTCCTCATCTACATACTTTCAGTTTTTTTGCAGAAGATTGGCGGTGAATTCCAGCTCCAGAAACCACAGCTGCGTAAACTTGGCCAGATCTGGTGACATTGTAGCCTCCCTGTGTGTTTGTGTGCCGCCTGTTTGTGTGTGTGTGTGTGTGTGTCTGTACTTAGCAGCCTGGATGGATATGCGGCTCACCGAGGGAATTTGAAAAGCAAGGGGGGATTACTCTGAGTCCCTCTCCTATTATAACCTCAAAATGGATGCCGATGACAGGCTGTGGAGACGCCACTGGATTAGCCACTCTTGCGCTGATCTGCTTGACATCTAAGCGCCACGGGCTTTCAAAGTTTGGATAATCTAAAAGGCTAAAGGTGTAGGATGCAGTCTGGAGTGAAGACTCTCTCCGCAGGTGGAGGTGCGTCACTCTGCTGCCTGCTGCTCCTCTGGCTCATCTACTCACATCTCCTCAGAGAGGGTAAGGACACTTACAGCTATTTATTACTTTGTTAGCAGCAGCATTGTCTCTGAGGGCCTCTTATTGGGATGCAGCTGCACTCGCTGTGGTCAGATTCTGTGATCCTGAGGAAAATCCCCCCATAATGTCTCCTCAAACAGCCCTACAGAGACTTGTAATATGTCTATGCTCATAACTACAGTCAGTTCATGATGACCTTGTTGTACCCCATGATTTTTGTGATTTGATTTGTTATTTCTGCTGTAATATTCCTTCAGGGAGCCTGCCATACTGAACAGCCAGTGTAGACTGGCCTTACTGGACTTGAGACCATTCTATAATATAACAGTTTCTAACATATTTTAGTGACCATGCTTTCACAATGATGTGCCTAAATGAAGTTTAAACAGTGCATTTTGAACAGTATTTTGAATAGTTGTAAACCTAACCTGATCATTTTTCTTATGGTCTGATGCTGCAATATAAAGCAGGCTAATGATTTAGTGATGCCCCAATTGAGCTTCAAATGAAAATGCAGCACACTTTTCTGGTTTTAATTCCTGGTATAGGCAGAAAAAGGCCTGACTTCTGCCTCCAGAGTTTTGTAATCACACTCAGGTTAAGGCTACATCTATCCATGCCATGCTTTCCTCTTGAATAATACATTCACTGGTGCAATTACACCTTCACCCTGACACAGAATAGAAAGCAAAAGGATGTTTGCCTGCACTTCATTGGCTGCTGTCCATGAAATAACGTCCCGGAATCCAAAGGCGTCAAAGACATAGAGACCGGGCTTAAAGCACTGGAACTTGTTGGGAGATGTTGAACACTAAGTTTGCAGATTAGATCTTTTAATCAAGCTTTGGCCAGCAGCATAATTACCGCCGTGGAGGAGGGATAGAGTCTACATCAATGTCTTTGGCAGCTTGCCGGGAACAAAAGTAGACACTGATGTGAAAAATGAACTGCCTGTGTGCTGAAATGTGCTCCCTTTGCCTCTAATTTTCAGTGTTTTCTCCCAGAATGCTTGTGTCACCAGCCGCTTAGTGAATTGAAGCCTGAATTATTATTTGTCTTTCAAGCCTTGGCATATAATCTGAGGAGCAACAGCAGCCCTCCCCTTACCCTCAGCCATTTATTATTTTATTATTGACTCATTTTCAGCTGAAAATGATCTCATTAGTGTTTTTGTACAAAATCACTCCATCAGTCTCTTGTGAACTTTACGACCCTTGATATTCCTAGTCTACTCTATTCCTCGAGTAAATAAATTCTCCTGGGTTTGCCCTGATCATCTAATCCTCTGGATATGATCTGAGCTTTGACATTCTGTGTATTTTGCTCATTCCCCTTTCCAGCTCTGAGCTGAATTTTAAGAATTAGGGGGGAGTTGTTTTATTTATTTATTTATTTATTTTTTAAATCCATAACTTTAATCTTCAAGTCCTACTAAAATTCTCCTTTGACCAGTCAGTGCTTTTGTAAAAGTATATTTACAGTGCTTTTGTGTGTTTGGACACATTACTAAGAGAGTAAAAGCAGATACTAGCTTTGAAATCACTTCCACCTCCAAGACCCCTAAGGGCTTTGGAAGCAGTGTGGAGCTGCAGGTGAACTGGTGGGCAAGATAGTTTAAACCTTATGGTGGTGAGCGGCTGCGTCGCCTCCACCCTCTCCATAGCTCATCTGTCATGGCGGCCAGGACAGGAAATCAAAGCACACCAGCCCTGTTCACGTACACCATTGGGCCAGAGCCCGCCACGATGAATGGCCTGTCAGCCACGTTCAACGTTGCCAGTTTATTCAACAGTAAATTTGGAAATGTCTGGATTTTCCTCACTGGACCAGCTTCCGGTTCAGCGGTGCAGTCAGAGAGCAGTGGCAACTTCTCTTTGCTTTGTCAACCACAAACATTTGGGCTGGTGTGAAGAGGTGGGGGCGCGTGACTGTGGTGATGCTGCACGGCACTTTTCAAAGATCACCTGTCTGTCAAACTGTATTTGGATTTTCTGTCGAAGAAGAGTAAATCTCCACTAAAATAAATCAATTGCATGCTACAAAGTTAGCAACTAGCTGGTGAGTAAAATAGAAGATCTAATAGCTGAAGAGCAAGGTCAAGTTGTTAGTAAAGACCAAAGAAGAGCTTCAAGGATTGCTTTAAGTAAATGGACTTTTATTCATCAGGTTGCCAGAAAACAACACCTAATTCATGCTGATGCTGCTCCGTGTCAGCTGGATGTGTAAATAACAAACAGTTAGCTAACACATAGGCAACTGTTTGAAATGGATAATTTGTTAATTTTTGTTTTATGCTGCTCCAAAGAAACAAAAGAAATGAGTCATTGCAGCTCTCTGTTTCTGGTGGTCCCTGCTTTTTACAAATAATCTACAAGTGTTAAATGTCACAATCTGTTCATCAAGAAGAGGCTTTCATATAAAATGTGGGGCATGTCAAATATTATACAACCAGATCAGTTGGACGAACCAAATGACTTGAATTTGAATCAACACACATACAGTATATCCTAAACTTGGTGTCATATTAGTGCAGCAGACAGTAATGCCGCTTTTTACAGCACGTCATAATTAACGTGTCAGTTTGACGTGTTTGAATAATCCAATCAGTACTTGCGAACACCGACTACAATGCCCTCAAGCTGAGAAGCAGCCACACCAATCCATCCTGTCATCCTGATCTGCAGCAAAGGCTGTCGATGGGAATGACGGCACACATTTTATGAGATGCGTCTACAGGCTGTGTCACTAAATTTTGAGGTGACTCACTTTGGCTTTACAATCAGCACAGACCTCCATTCAGTCTATCCCTTCTCTGCGTTGACTCCCTGACTGTAACTCATCTCTGATGTTTCCTATCCAAATGTAGTTCACAGACCAAACCAAGTAAATCATGCTGGATGCTGTGACAGCTGCTTTTTTCATTTGAAAAAAAAAAATCAGCCCCTGTGTGGGGACAGACAGTCTTCATGGGGTATCAGAATGATGAATTTAAAAATCTTTGGTTTGTATTCTCTTTTAACTCAGGGAGCAGGGGCTATCCATCCAAGCATTACACTAATCAGAGTAGCAGAGAATTTCAGAGTTATTTGAAGTGAAACGGATGATTTTCATTCCAGTCTTCTTCAAGGCGGCATTAAGCATGCAAAGGGAGACCTGCTTTGATTATGACCTTGGCTGTAAATTGTAAGCAAATCATCGAGGCCTGCTCCTATACGCGGCAGAGCTGTAAAAGTATGAGCATCTTTATGGAACAAAATGAAAAGAATTTTTACAGCTAAATCAATTTGGCAGCACACAAAGCTCATATCTCATAGTGCCCTGAATATGAATTCTTTCTAGCCATCAGCTTTGACCTCCCTTGTGGTTGAGTGTAGTGCACCACTCTGCCTTGTTATTTTCTCTGCAGAAAGATCTGGGCTTGAAACTGCTCCATCATTGGCAGAGTGATGTAAACGGTTTTGAGTTATGTTCCTTCAGTGTTGTGTCCCATTCTGTTTCCTGCCAGATGCTGCGTGATCATATTTTCAGTGAGAGCTGTTCTTGAATATTAAACCCACTGTTCATGCAATCCCATATACACACATTCACATTACTGTACCACTCATATGGAGGCATAAAGGTCTTCTGACACTCAACGTTTTCTCTGTGTTTGCATTAAAATCAGAGGGCTTCCTGGAGGGCCATCTGAGTGAAATTCGAAGTGACTCACCGTAGCTTTATGGTCCTCTCTGCATTGCATTCAGCAGAGCCTCTGTTTGCTTCTGCAAGACATATTGCATATTCACTCTCTATGCCTCAAGCCTGTGTTCATCCACAACCCATTTGTCTGAGCATACTCATGCTACACCGTAGTATCTCTGCAGCTTGGATCTTGCTGTATGTAACAGCAATCTACCAGAGGCCTCCATCATGTGTGCTGTACAATACATGGTGAAGGCCACACCTGGATTACAGTGTCCTAGCATTGGATGTATGTAAGGGGAATATTTTCCATTTTAACATTGCCCATGGCAATGTCACGCACTGGCAGCTTTGAATGTTAACTAGTGGTAACTGCACAAAAAAACTGAACCGGAAAAGCCTAGAAGTCCTGTAAAGTGACGTGAGCAAACCATACAAGCATGCTCCTGCTTTCCAGTGAGAGAGGAAACAATCTAACACTGCTGAGTGTGGCTTCCTCCCAAGGGAGCGGCATCCTGCTGCTATAAGAAGTTTCAATTTGTCATTCCCTGTGGGCGGAGTAGTGTACTCACCTGACACGAGAATTAAATTTGGGCAAATAGAGCACGTCTCTGGCATTACAGTTGGTGGGGGTGCAGCGCTTTCCTCTCTTTTCTCTGCAGCCCCAGTGGGCACTCATCATTGCAAAAAATCATGCCAGTTGTAGCTTTGAAAATTCCCACGTCCGGACACAACACGCATTCAAATATAAAGAGCAGAAACTCCAGCTCGTATTGTCATCAGGATGTGCGAACCAGAACAGCTCCTCGGCACAATAAATGGTGGTCTGACAATGGGCCAACACAGTACTTATTTTACTGCTTTCAGATAAATGAGCTTCATCCTGTAATAGCATAACATACCCCTCATCTCCAGAAGCCACCACAGCTGCTCCCTTTTCCATCGTTCCTGATTCATTTTTGTTAGCTTTAGATTAAATTGCATACTTAGGTGCCATTACAGGTCGTCCGACTTCAGCAGAGAGTTGGTTCACTTGCATAAATATTGATCGGCCAGCTGTGGAGATCCAAATGGTATTTGAAATCAAGTGGTGGTGCTCCCTTTAAACCAAGCACATTAATATAAAGCGCATGTCTCCCTCCGCTACTCCGCAGCACTACTTGCTTAGCAGTAGAAGATCACGGTGGTGTCAGGAAGCGTATAGCATGGGGTCAGTCAAACATCTGCCTCGCTCACCTGGCATCCTATTACCGCTACCTGCTGCACCGCACATGTCAAATGGTGTTAAGGTAATGAAATGCACTTGGCTGTGGCTGCCTTGACCAGCATATGCTCAGTCAAATTAGATTTCTGTTGGGTGTCATCCCGAGTTGTTTGTAACAGACAGAGCTGTGACATCAGAATGGGCACGAGGGAGGATTAGACCTCGGCACTGGAGTAGCAAGTGAATAACCAGGGTGAGCCAATGTAAGAGTGCTGAAGTACTTATTTGATTAATCAGTTATGTCATCAACAGAAAATTAATGTTAAATAATTTTGATAATGGATTACTTGTTTGAATTATTTATCAGGGAAATCCAAAACAGGGGCTGCAAACACACTTACTGATTCGTTGGCCGGCAGAAAAATAATGGGGAGCTACTTTGATAATTGATTAATTGTTGAAGCGATTTTTCAAGCAAGTGCTCAACATTTTGTACAGATATTCCTTCCTGAAAATCTGCTTTTTAGAGTGTTAATGGAACAAAACAAGCCATCTGGTATTATCGTTTTAGGCGTGTGATGGGCATTTTCCTCAATCTTCTAACATTTTAAAGACCTAACAATGAGTTCATTAACCAAGAAAATAATTGTGAGATTACTTGATAATAAAAATAATTTGTGGCCCTAATTCTCTTCCTGATCCTTTTTTTCTGTCAGATTTCCAATGCGCAAGTGTTTCAGCTTAATTTTATTTGGACAAGGCTGTCTTAAATAGCTTATTTTCACTTGATGAATTCTACCTGTTCATGAGTGGGTGCTGGTTTGTAACATTACCATATTAAACATCCCTAAATTCTGATGTGGGCAAGTTTCATTCACAAAATGTCACCCAAGAGTTAATATAGTAATTTCACAGTGCAGTGCTTTGAGTCCTGCTGTCAGACGTCAGCAGATGAAAAAAAATTACCACAGCTGTCAAGACTCTCCTTTCATGATTCTGTTTCTAGCTAACAGAAAATGCCCTGGTAAATCCAAGTGGTCCACAGTTTAGATTGAGGGCACTCAAGGGGACGCGGCAGTCATGGAGATTGTCAAAAGAATACATTTCATTTCAGATGATGTCACACCGTTGGGTGTTGTAATGGAGGAAGTTCACCAACAGACAGCAGTTGTACTGTAAGAAAAAATAGGTGAAAGCAGGTTCTCTTCAATCACCTGTATGTACCAGTTAAGAGCAAATCTTCCTCTGGGGCTTGCATGAGGTTCTCCAGTTCTAGCTATTCAGGTGTGGAGATTTGTTGCTTTTGTCATCAGAAATTCAGTATTTTTGGGCGATGGACTGCTAATGGTTCAAAAAAACAAATTTTGGCATTTTTTTTACATTTGGCACTCCTACATGAGTCATAGCCAGGTGGTAGGTCAGTTTAAGCTGTTCACACGTTCCAGTTTTAAGACAATGAAAGGCCTTTGTCTTTGAAAGCATTACATACAGTAAATGCAGTCTGTTAAAATAATCCATCATTGATTATGAAAAAAATCATTAGTTGCAAACATGATGTTAATGGCATTAAGAAAAACGCATAAATCTAGTGTACTGATAAGTAGCTGTATTTAAGATTTGTGATGGTATCAGGGGGTTAGTCAGTGCTCATTACATTTTTAATTTGATAACTGCCGCCACAACAAAATAATTTGGACTGATTACCTGCATCATTAATATTTATAGTTTTCCACACAATGTTTAAAATCTTCCATAAAAGATCAGCTGAATTCATATCTGATATGATGCATGTTAATATGATTGTCATGCTTTCTAAACTGGTGTTGTGTTGGCAGCTCCATTTTCATCCTTGAGAGCAGCACTTCTATCAAAAAAGAAACATACAGTGGAGTGAAGATAATCACTCAAGCTTATTATCGTACGCCAGTGTTGTGATTAGAGTCTGATTGGCTCTCTCAGGGAAAACTGGTTAGTTTCAGTGCCAGGGTGTTTAAGTCAAGCCAGCAGTGAACGGCTCTGCATTAAAGCTTTGTCATAATGGAGAATAATAACAAAGACAATGCATATTGTCTTGAATAATTAACCGCACTGGCTCTACAAGAAGTCAAATTTTTCATAAATACAGCCTGAAACTAGTTTTCAAATGCGCCCTTTGCAATAAAACATTGTATAACCTCACTTCCATCTTTAGCAACCTGCAAGTAATTACAAACTATAAAGGAAGATTGTTTTAATATTGAAATGGAATCCTTATCATAGTTCATTCAGTATAGCCCATCATATAATTTTATAGCAAATTCCCTGAAGAGAAACAGAGCGTTTCTCGGAGCTCCGAGTCTGGTTTATGTTGTATGGGAGTAGTGCTGAGCTGCACCTCATGTGTTTGCCTGTTTGATCTGATAAAGGTCTTTTATCAGTTGGGATTAACAACTGATGTAGTTATCTGCACTGCCTTAATTAAAGGGACAAACAAATAGAAAGATAAGGGGGAATGAAGTGAATGTTTTATTGTTGAGTATGTTGTTGGTGTTGCAGTTTTTACCAGAAAGATGATAATTGGTGGTTTTCTATATTCACTGTAAGATGTCTGTATCAACCAGTGTAATGTTTCTGGATTTTAATAACCTCATCATGTCCACCAGTTCTTACTCCTGCAATGATGCATATTGAATCAGGAAAACATTGTGAAAGAAATGGTGGATTGCTGGTAGCCTTTTTCAGGCAGAGATATTAAGATATTTGTGCTCCTGTATTTTGGTGATCTGCAGCGTCTGATCAAAGAGCTGATATGTAGAGCACAGACTCACATCTTTGCTCTAAGTTGTGTGTATTTGAATGCCCGTGTTTGTGAATGCCATGCCACCTTTTCACTCATATAGTGTTGTGATTCAGTGATAAGGTCACCAGACTGCCAGTCAGTGCTCAGAGCCAGTCTCTGTGCTCTGTATCGGCTTCCTGTAGCCCTCTAGACGTTGTTTCTGACAGGATCCGGAGCTTGGACAGCAACGTACCGCCATAGTTCACTGGGCTTGCTCTTCGCCGCCGCAGCCATATGCGCATGTCATCATGTGAAATAGAGACGAGGCTAAGTGTCTTCATGCTGCTGAGTGACAGAAACCCCCTGTCACATGAATTAACTCCTGTATGTATGATGGAACGCTGGCCGTGGCTAAGGGCACTCTACACCACCCCCCAATTCACCCGCCCACAAGCAACATAACTCCCCACTTCAACTCTCTCCTCCGCCTTACTATTCTCCTCCTTCAGGCTTATTGCATGAAGCCCATTCATCCATTCAGTGTTGAAACATGGCAGGGAGCACTGATATCTGATGGCACCTCTGTCCTCCAAGCACCCACCAAGTATACAAGGACTTACCTCAGCAAAAAGAGAGAGGAGGGTGGGCTGAGTGGTGATGTGATGGTTGGTGGGGGAGAAGGAGGGGCAGCCCCGGCTGATGCTATGAAATGAAATGTGCACTGCAGTTCTTTGTAGAGGTGATTGTGTTTAATGGCTCCCAGCACTGGTCTAGGTAATAATTTTAATAAAAATACACCAATCCTATCCACCTAAATCACAAAGTGTGGCTGCCACAGAGAGTCTACCAATCCGTTAATTAAAATCCAGATTTGTCATATTAGCACGCCAAGAGTTAGGCTTTCACTATGGTTGTTGACAGGGAAAGATATTTCAGCTGTCAAAATCCTGGGTAGCAGCTTCTTGAACCTGCAACATTGAGGCAGTGGAGCTAAAGGGTGAAGGTTTATCTTGTGGAGAGTAGGATGGTGTTTAACAGATTTCATGCCCATTTCAAAATTAGATTTGGTCATTCTTGTCTATGAAAGGAGCTGGATAAAAGGTCAAGGATCCTCCCTCTGGGGTCCATGAACATCTACTCAGCCAGTTGTTTCCAGATAGCTAATCGCAAGCCAATCTGTTTTTTAAGAGGAAATTTTCCCTGACAATGATGTGATGCCACTGGATTACAAAAACGAGTAAGATTCATGGTCTGGAGTTCTTGAATATAGACAGCAGAATTTGGGGCAATGCAGCCTTTTTTATATGTTGACATACAGTAGGCCAGGAACAAGGCTGGATTACTGACCAGGCAAAACAAACCCCCCTTCTTACATACAACATGATCTAAAATGAAATGTGAGGGCTTTAAAGGAAATGTTCAACATACTGGGAAATATGCTTGTTCGTTTTCTTACAGAGTTAGATGAAAAGATTAGTAACTTCTTTGAGTCACCGCTGGTTGCCTGGCAACTACTCTGAGCCAAGAAATAGTCTGGCACGCAACTCCCTGTAAAATGGTGAATTACTGTTTATACTCTTCAATTTTCATGTGGATTAAAAAAAGAATACATGTTAATTGCTTTAGGTGTGCTGGTAAGCCTGTAAGAGTTATCTTAAGTTTAAGAGTATTTCAAAGTCAAAAGAAATTTGACAAATACTTATTTAGTTAGTTGTTGATTAAGTTAAGGTATAATTCTTATAGTTGTGAGTAGGAGTAAAACTGAAGGATTTTTACTTTTATCTTTCACAAATTTCACAGTAGTTTAGTCTAATTAGTCGGTCAGTAGTCTAGTCACTTGTCCAAAATTTTAGCAGTTTGATAGGTTTAGTTTTTAAAAGTCTATCTCAGTTTTTATTGTTCATAAGTGGTGCATATTCTTTAAAAAAATTGGTGTGTAATAAGATTACCATACACTAAATGACAGGCAGTAAGAATGGGCATCACTTAAGGATTATCTTACATTCTTGAGAGCTGGAAGTATGAGAGGTCATTGGGGCCTAAATTTAATTTTTATCGCAGGGCTCCTATGCAAGTTTACTGTCCACAATCACAGGAGACCATTTGACCTTATGATGTTGCTAGAATAAAGGTTACTGTCTCATCATGATCAGCGGAAATATTGCTCTGCAATATGTCCAACATGTCTTCCTTTAAAACTTGGTAGCTTCTGAAATTTGAGAGTCCAAGTACCTGCTGAGTCACTGGTGTTGATCAACAGTCCTTTCAACCTTTGCCATTATTACAGTCATTTCATGCTATAGAGCAGTTAGCGTCTCACTTAATGAACCTTTTAGGGTGTTGTGAAGCGACTAGAAGCAGCAGTATAAAGGAGTGATGGTTGGTGGATGCCAGGGATTGACCTTAGAGGAAGTGCAGCTCAGGCTCATTCCTAATCTACCTTCCCAGGGCTGATTTTATTTTAAGTGTCAGCCTGAATGGCTTTTACTGGCAGTTTTCCACTGAATAAAAAAAGAAGGAAGAAACTGTTACTTTTTCCAGATAGTTACAAAGGTGAGGGAAGTTTCCTCAAATTTTTCTGAGCTTTTCTGTTCAACCTAGAGCAGGTATTTCATGATATTTTGTAAATTCTAAATGCATTTATGATGCAGTTAATTAGGAATGCAGCTCAAGCTGAATCACACTTGATATATTCACACATATTAATATTCTGCTCCCTTTGATTTTAAATGAAAAATGTGTCATCTGCATATATTGAAACATTTGTTTTTCCAAATGTGTTTTTGAAAGCAGCAGAAACACCCTCAAGCATTTGCCTATGATTAAAGCTTGTTTATCTATGAATCACAGGACTATTAACAGTTAATAACGCCCTCAAACACACCAGGAAAACATAAATAACACACAATTAAATGTTCCCTTGGGCTTCCAAATAATTTACCCAAACAAAACTGCTACCTCACCATTAAGTGTTCAATGAAATTGTCAGCTATAAAAGGCCACGCAAAGGGTTCGTTTAATAAATCAAAACATTGAAAACATTATTTTTACAGCTCATGTTTTGTCTGCCCATGGCTGTTGGAACATTTTCAGTGTCACTCATCAGAAATGATCATCAGAGCCATGCATGAACTATTGCTGTAATCCATGCTGAGTGCTTCTTACTGCTAGGAGTTCATCTCTTGCTATAGCATGATATCAGTATTTCACGTGAGCAAGAATTAAATCAGAATCATTTAATCTTGCACTTTTTAGTAAGTAAATAAAAAAGCATTTTATACCTGAAATGACACATTTATTCTTATAGTGTTAGGCTGTTTTCTCTTCCCAAGTAGCACCAGTCTCTGGTATGGATAAAAGAGTAACATCAGCAGACTCACATCAGAGCCAGGTAGTCATCACTTTAAGACATTCTGTCCATTTGTTGTCTCAGTAGAGCTTCACTTGGCTTGAAAATTAGTCTTTTGTCAGAACATGGTGCCTGGTAGCCACTGCCATGTCAACCAAGTCACATATTATTTCAGCCAGTAGTTACATTAATAATTCATTGATCATATAAAAAAATCCAGAAACTGAACTCTCAAACTTTTAAAATATATTTTTATTGCCACAAGGACAAATGTAAAATTGAGATTTTGAACATATTGGACATACTGATCTCAAACTTGGCTATTAATTAAGAAGATGTATGTCAAGGTACGGCTTTGATTTCCCAAAATTCTCATCCAGTCAACCTGTGGGAATAACTCCCCAGTAAATATCAGTAAATATCAAAAGAATGTAATGAATATAAAATTAGAAAGAATATAGAAACATAATAATAATATATGATGCCAATGCTTATTGTAATATGAAATTATCCAGATGTTATCATTTAATGATGATTTCGGTCATGGTAGCAGCCCTCTGAGGTGGTTCCTTCTGAACAAAATGCTAACATCAGCACTTTATCCTACTCCCACTGAAAGTGCTAACAAGATGATGCAAAGCATCAGTGTAATATTAACCATGCTAGTATGTTAGAGTTTGCTTAGTAGCACTAAATACAAAATGAGGCTGAGGCTGTTGGGAATGTTTTCAGTTTTTTTTGCAGGTATTTGTTCATAAAACAAAGTACCAGGTTTCATGATAATCCTCCAATTGCTGTTAAGACATTTCAACAGTGTTTGAAAATGACTCATATGACTGTTCCCTGACCTGTTGTTTGAGCTACCATTAAGGTTTGGTTAGAACTAGACACAAATAACTACTTGGTTAAAGTCATGCTACAATCATGGTCATGTTAAAAAGATCTAACCCTGACTGTCAGTAGAACACTAGAAGCAAACAGTGGTTTTCTTGTCTTAAATTCATGTTTTATTAAACTGACTATCCACCCCGACCTCTTCCCTAGGAGTATATGCTAAGCTACTGTTTAACAGTGTCAGCTGACCTCTGCCCTGCTTCTGACAAAGATCTTTATTTGCAAAGCATAAGTGGTCCTTGTCAGGCACATGTAAAAACAGGTTGCTTTAGTCCTTGGAACAAACAACCAATGTTGTGGTTTTCACATTGGTATGGTCTTATTATTGTGAAAACCACTGAACATTTTCATGTTCACAGTCTGAAAAACATTTTTGATTTTGTCCCTGAAGCTCTTAAGAAAACTAAAATAGGCATGTATGTTGTTGCTACTGTTTAATACTTTCATATATTGGAGTGTTAAACTTGCTGGTTTGTTAACTTTGTTAACTTGTTAACAGCAGTTATGACTAACCAAATACAAAACGTCTTTTTAGCAGATTTTTCACTTTCATCACAGGAGCAACCAGCCAAACTGGATTAAAATCGTCTTCTGCTTTAAAACATTGGATTCAGTTTCTCAATTTCTAGAAACTTTAAATGAAAGCCATAAATTGCTCTGCTTCAAGGCCACCTGTTGTTAATACTTTAAACACTAGTCGCTCCTTTGTAATATTACAGTCTCATTATGCTAATGAGGTGTACTTTGTTCCTCACTGCTTTGTTTGGCAGGCCAGTTGGCGGTGGGAACCTGCGAGATAGTGATGCTCAACAGAGACAGCAGCATTCCCAGACGGACCATTGCCAGGCAGACAGCCCGCTGCGCCTGCCGGAGAGGCCAGATTGCTGGCACCACGAGGGCGAGGCCAGCCTGTGTAGATGGTAAGTTCAGTGACCTTTCTCGCCCAGTTGAGGGCAACTGTCCCAAGGAGGGCAGATTTTACAGACTGAAGTTGGAATGAGTCAAAGCAACAGGCCAACTGGTTCAATAACCAAGTGAAAAAAATGCCTTGTGGAAGAGTGAATGATTTTCCTTCTCTTCACTACCAGTGCAAGTCTCATTCTCAAGTGCATGGATGTGAGCCAGGGTGGTGCTGTAGCAACAGATAAATGAGTGAAAAAGCTTCCTCAGATTCTCCTTAGGAGCATTTTAAAAAATTTAATTTTAGTATAAATTTATTCACTGGAAGTTTGTTTGTTCAAAGCCATAGCTTCATAGCCATTACTAATCCCATCACAGCCACCTCAGTCTCACCTGTAGTAGCCATAAATTTTATTATTAAATGAACAACAATTTTCTGGCAGTGAGTCAGAGCCCTGCAATATTTGTCTTTATGGACTCCCTGCATTAGGCCACTTTATACTTGTGCAGTTGTGTTGTGTTTCAGCGACAATTATTCTGAACATTTATTTTGTTTGAAGAATGATCTGCCTTTAATGTGCACCAAGTGACCACTGGATGGATGCTACATTCATGGCTGCATTACGAGACAGTAGGAAGTCTGCTGGTCAAGTTATATAATGAATTTTTATGCTAGTCTAAGCAATAGTCTGAAATTTTAAGAAATGCAAGCAGTTGGTTAGCTTAGCTTATCATAAAGACCAGACAGCTACCAGGGAAATCCAAAAAGTAACTGGTTCAAGCTAAGAAGTAGTGCAACACATTAGTGAGCTTCAGATTTGCTTGTAGGCAAATTTGTTTTCGATAGCTAGCTATTTAAGGCAGATAAATTGGTATAAAACCTAAAGTATGGTATTGGTTTAAGGTTTTTCTGTTCCTCACAATGTAGCACTTGCACACTCTCTCCTGCGTAGTGACACTGTCGGTGGCACAAACTATCAAATCAAGCATTTCTTCCTGGTAACAAATGTGTAAGAATTTCTGGCGAAGAATGATATTAGGTTTCCCAAAGCTAGTTTTGTGGTAATGATCTCTGCAAACACTAACAACGAAAGGAGTAATTAAATTATGTTCTGGTTAGCAAGGTTGAAATAATCAAACTAACAATGTCACCAACATGGTGTGCATAACAAATTACTCACAACCATTATTGTTATTTTATGTAAAATGTATATAAAAAGACAACAAAAACAAACATATTGTAATACTTTACAGATTTTATTGCTGATCAACCTACCCCCGGGACAGGGTAGACAGCATGAAAATTTTAAGAACACCTCTCTCCAATGACCAATAGCAGGTGTAACTATTACCCTTAGTGACATCTCTGTCCCATTCCAGTGAGCCAGCATGCACAATACAAGGAGCCTGTATCTGGCACACCTGAATATGGAGATGAAGTTGTTATTAATGTTATTGTGACATGTCAATATGTCACATTTTACAGTATCCTATAAAGGTCTATTGTAAAAGGAACTCTGTTTATCTCTTTTCCTCTCCTTTACTCTGGTGTTACAGTATTGTTTAGACACCAGTAAAAAAAATTGTCATATCATGACATCAATGATATTGTGACAAGTTCACCGAGCTACATCATGGCAACGTTCAGTGGAAACAAATATAGCAGAAAGTTTCGTTGCTTTTGGCTCCACTGTGGAGGAATTAGTTTCAGGGAAGAGTGAGTTCTGTATTGGTTGTGCAGAAAAGGTTAGATTATGAATGATTAGATCCACAAGAAACCAATCTCGTTTGTGCAATAAGTAGTGTAAAAACACAGCAAAAGCAAGAGTGAGAGAAGTGAGAAACAGTTGGGAGCTCTTTTGGAGTTTTTGATCATATTACACTTATGTAACTTCATAAGATGTGCTTACATTTCTGAGAAAAAGAATTGAAGGTGAGAATCTACTATTCTAACAACAGCAACAGAGCCCCCCCTCAGAGTGCAAGTGTATTGGCTTCCCCCTTTCTCCATTAAAAGCAACTGCCACTGTAATTTGGTTGTTCAACCATTTTATCAATAATCACCTTTTACAGTATTGCAACCTTTGTGATGCCTTTTAGACACTTTAACACTTGTGACTGAATACCTGCCATGGCCTTCTTTAGTCAGTGAATCACTTTGTACCTCTTGAGTTGTCCTCAGAATTCTTCAGCTGAATTTACTCCATACTCCAGTTGACTTTGGATCACTTGTCATGATGAATGTGCAGTGTTCATTCACTATGTGCTTTAGGTTAGATTTTACATTTAGGTTAGATTTTGCACTCACGAGTTCTCTCTGTGGTAGTGGACAGTATCTAGAGGAGATGGATGAGAAGATTGGGGAAGGTGGACACAGTCCATCTGAGATGCTGATTGGATCTCACAATGTCACAATCGCATGCATCAGACGCACCATTAGTTCCATGATGCAGTAACTCATGTTGGTCTTAATCTAATAACCCTGACACATGACCACAGTCCCACATCCCGTGTCACGCTTCTCTGCAGACGCCTCTCTGTGACACTCAATAGATGCTGTTTAACTTACAGAGAAGTATGATTACAGCAGCAGGAAATTGATTATTACTGGCTTCCCGCCGTACCACCAGACCTTACACTCCATTAATACCCAGTGCATTAAAGATGGCACCTGTTGCTCACAGGCTCATTTAAAGGCTTGCTGCTGACAGCTGAGATCGTATCCATCATCATGTGGCTTTCAAGTAGAATTTCTGCATATTGAATGAGAATGCAATGGTTCTAATGCTGCCACTGTTCAGATATCCTCTCTGACCTTTAGTTCAGAGCATATTTAGTTATGGTTGCCTTTGATGTGAATTCCCATAAATGCCCCTTTGCCCTTCTAAGCACATAAACCAATTTACTGACTTATAAACATGTTTATTCATTTGTGTTCCTCACTGAGGCTTAGTCTGCAGTAGTCCAGGGTTTTTTTTTATCAGTGGGTTGTTATGAACACAGCATGGGCTCAATGTCCTCTGGATAAATTTAATATAACTCTTTCACAGCAGCAACAGTGGGAGTGAATCACTACCTTTTTGAGATCTGTGGTGATAGAATAGTGACCTTTAATGAAAATGGAACCATCTCTGAGTGAGTAAGCAAAGGCTAAAAGCTCTGTCCTGATATTGTGTGTTTAGATTAACTGATTATTCCACTCTTTCAGCCTAGTCAGATTTTAGATACATACATGTGACCTGACTTGCTTTCCCGTTTAAACACTAACTTGATATTACTTCCTCTTTTCAGTAAGTCAAATGCACAGTCAGCAGACAGATACATAATTATCATATCAACTTAATCTGGTCCAGATCTATAGTGTTATTTTTCATTGACAGTGCATTGGCCCAGATACAGTACTAGTCTAGGAACAATAATGTTGTTGGAAGATAGCGATAATAAAAACTTCACAGTCTTTTCTGAACAGTCCATCTTTGCCGTAGTGCACTAAAGGCTGGTAATGAGGCTAAACAGGACCCAGGTGCACAGAGAACACTCCATATATTATTACCAAACTTTATAAAGCTTTAGTGGGAGCAAGCACACACCAGGCTTCTGCCAGAATTGGCAGAGATAACTACATTGGTGCAGATGTTTGATAACTAAAATCATAATAACTAATTCCTCCCTTGGCCACCTGCTGAGATGTCTACTCAGGACAAGACTCAGGAACCAGGATCTGTATCAGTGAACAAGTGAGGCAAATGATGAGGCTGAGGCAACCTATTTGCCTTTTTTCCTCAGCAGCAGGAACCCATTCTGCCAGTACAAAGGATCGCGAGAACCCAAGATTCCAGAATCAGCGATATGGACAGAGTGGACACTGCCCATGGTGCTTTATTGAATGAATTCATTTTCTTTGTAAGGCTTTTGATGTTTCCCAGGTCCAGGTAAAACTCCTACATACATGTGGTTCATGTATGTAGGAGTTTCATGTGTGTTCACACTGAAAACGTGACAGAATTAAGTATTCATAATTCATAATGTCAAAATGCACACTTAAATGGGTTCATTTTAAAGGGTAGTATGGGCCAACACCCATGTCCAATGGTGCAATTACAGGGATTTTTTTTTTTAAATTATGGATGGTGTCTCGATTGCTCAAGCAACATCTCCACAGTTTTAATTGGCAAGGGATATCTAAAGTCTGATTAATTTCATTTGGCACATATGCTATACTATTTCTAGCACATGCAAACAGTTTGTCATGGAGATTAGTATGTAGCAAAGCAGTATGGGGTATAATGTTACTGGTGGACAAAGTATTTATTTTGCTCTCTGAAGGTGCTTCTGTGCAACTTTTCTTATTTCTAAATTAAATGAGTGGGCAGTAAAAGAGCTGCCTGTTTGTTCATGTGTCACATTCATTACCTCAGGTGCAACTGACACTGAACTTTTTAATGAAACTCACAGAAATGACACATCTCAGCACAGTGTTGAACCATTTCCTCTGCTGGCTAAAGTGACTGACATGTTAGCGGTGGCAGTGGGCCTACGAATCAGAGCTGAAACTTTAATAAACATTCTTTCCTGCACTGCAGGTTTGACTGATGTGGAATATGGTATACATACACAGCGACACTTACATTAAAAAAATGAAATTCAGGGACAATGAGTTTATGTCATATTAGATTTCCTACTATTTTGAAGAAACAGTGGCCAGTGGACATGATTATCAGCATTGTTCTCTTTGAACAGAACTGTGCTGGGGCTACTTTTTACACAGAACATTGGTCAAGTACCGAACACTGATGACACTTTGATTGTGTTTGCCATTGACCTTTCAGTGTGCCAAGGAAACTTGGTGCCGTGAGTTAAGATTGGGGAAACCCATCTCTATGATCATAATCACCATCAAAAGCTTATGGATTTTAGCCTCTTTGTTGCTTCCTGTAATGAATAAAAACTAAATCCAAGGCTTACATGCAGCCTCTGGGATATTATCAAATTTACAATATGTCTGCAGCTGGTGGTTTAAGGAGAAAATTGTACAAATATTTTGAACTCCCTTGCCATTTTGCTGTTATTCTCACTTCAGTAATGATATACCAGCAGGTTTACTAAAGCCCTGAGAGTGAATAAAGTTTGATATATTTGAGTTACCCATGAATTTATTGCCTGATTGGCCCAGATGGCAGCTACATTGTTCCTGCAGTATGTTTTGTATGTCAACCCTTATTCCTTATTTATTTCACAGAACAATTTCTCACCATGCAGCAGGTGCAGTCTCTTTTTTCTCCTGCAGAATAACTTCTTTTGTTAGTCTTCTTCAGAACATATTTCAAGCTTTTTGCCCTCTTTTTGTGTTGCTGTGTGTCACTGTTGTGCAGGTTTAGTGTGCACACTGTACACAGGAGGATTATGTGCTTTTCCTTGCTTGTCTCCCTGCTCTCACTGTAATCTGCTCCGAGACTCTCTCCCTTTCCTTTACTGTGCCTGGCCCATTGTTGCCATGCCACCACATCACACTGTAATTGTGTGAAGCTTGATGTCCACCATGATAAGAGTCTGCAGGCTGCAGGAAGGGACTGTTTATATACTTGCTGCAAGCTCCTGCATTCACACCCAGCAAAAATGATTATTGACACTAAATGGGCAATTTGCTTTTGAAAAGAGGTTAAGACAAAGGGAAAGGTTTCTGCAGATTTATAAGGCACACAACTGAGAAAATTTGTTGCACTCTATTTCTGCTCATAGAAAACAGCCTCCCTTTTCTGATCTGCTTCTGTTTTGATTTACTGTTGATGCTGTTTGTTGTTCATGCAGATTCATGACTTCCTCCATATTTACCTGTTCTCCTGATAAATTCAGTATACCGAACTATAAACTGCCACTTTTTTCACACGCTTTGAACATTGTGGCTTAAGCAATGATGTGGTGAATTTATGGATTTTTACGGGCTAACAAGCTTCATGCCGCCAAAACATTTAGCCTCGTCACATCAGACCAAATTTTCAAATTAAATCAAAGGCACTCACACTATATATTCTTCAGATCAGTCATTTTGCACTTCGTGCACACACCATCATCATGTAAAACAAACAAAGAAATGTATATGATGCAGCTTTCAAAGTAAAGGCAATCGATCTTGCTGTCATTCAATTCCGACACTGAAGAAGACCAATTTAAAGGTTTTAGTGCGCAGGAGGAAGATGAAAATAGTGATCGATGACTTTTCCAGGTAGGCTACTGTACTGTTATTTTTTTAACCAGTTGTGTTAAGGCACTGTTTGGAAAAAAAAAAAAAAAACATTTACGGTATGTATTTGTGCATGTTAACGGTACGTATTTAATTAAAAGTTAAAAAATATTTCTTTATAACATCTTTCTGTGTAACTATCTCATGTTACAACATGGACGCCTGCAACTTATAGACAAGTGTGGCCTATATATGTGCAATTTTTTTTTCTTTTTAAAGTTAGTGGGTGCGGCTTACATTCAGATGCGCTCAATAGTCCAAAAATGATTTTCGCAGCACTAAGTTCAATGAAAGAAATGCTGTTTTCATTTCCCAGTTACTTCTGTTTTTTCCATTTTTCAGTCTCTGTTGCTTACTATACAAAAAAAACTTCTAGAAGCTCATAACATGGCATAATTCATACCTTTTAATTCAATTTAATTTGATTTTAATTTGAAAACTAGTGTTGAGGTTCAGTCACAAAAATAGAGAAAGCAACAAAAGGGAAGTAAAAGGCCATTGGACATAATTAGTGCTCCGCCATTATTTGAATATTAGCAATTATGAAATTTTACATTTGGAATATCACAAAAATCTTTATCCCTGTAAGTGATTGTATTTGTAACAGCAGTATAGTGTTTCTCTCAAAACAGTATTTGTAAATCAGTGGCAAAATAGACCTGGAATAACTTGTTAGAATGTCGTTATTTCCAAACCCTACTAATGAACGAGTGAGTTACACCCTCTGAGCTAACATCAGAAACTCCATTTAGATTCAGATTGTCCCTCTCACAGTGCTGCCAAATGGTTGAAATATAGTGATGAATTGCCTACAGTTGGCTAAATTTGTGATCTATCTTCCCCACTCAAGCATTACCAGCCAGTTATACAAAAACAAAACAACAAAGGAGAAGCAAAGTCACTTTGAAACCAAGCCCAAAAAGTGCTAGAGAAAATTTAGTAATTCTCAGCAACAGCTTGCTCAACAAAACAGAGTTTATGATGAAGTATGGACACATTCATAACTTGGCTGTTGGCAGTGTACAAATGCATTTGTGTTGGAGTTTCCTATTGTCATAATTAGAGCTGAAAGATCATCAAGCCTCTGGTAGCAGGTTGGAGAACAGAGAAATCTGAAAATCTGGCCCCTGCAAATTCATGCGTGATTGAAGCTTAATTAACATCAGCCCGAAAACCTTTCAAAACCTGTCACTGTGCTTCTGGTGCCCAGCTAAGCTAGTTACCTAATCTTGTTGCATACTTAGCCAAAGTATGAATTATTAAATTACCAGAAGAGACACACAATTAACTGTCATGATTCATGCTTGACTGTGTCATCTTTTCAACGCAATGACTCTTGTCTTGGTGTCTTCCCCTATTGTGTTTCAGAAACTGCCTATAAAGATGTGTCTTTTTGTGTGCTGTACCGTATCGAAAGACATTTTAAATCAGCTGCCTGTGGCTTTAGTAAAAATTTGATTTATTTTTTTGTACTTGTGCAGAGGCAGAATTTCATCAGACTGTCAGTGTGTCTGGTTTAAAAGTCACTGTTGTGCCTTCTGCCCCGCTCTGAGTCCCATCTGGCGATGCTGTGTTGTGCAGGGCTGGGCATGGCTTGGCACTGTGCACAGGGGAACAGATGGTCTTACGCGTGATCTAGATGGAGGTCCAGAGCTGTACCCCAGCAGGGACCCTGGCAGCTGACAAGCCTGGCCCGACGTCCACTTTCCTTGGGTGGGACTCCGACAGTGACGGCAACAAGGATGGGCCACCCAGGTGTCAGCCAGACAGAGGCTTCCTTTTGCCCAGCACCACAGCCAGCTGTCTCACCTCGGCTGCCATTATATGTTGCCACCATAAAATCGGGGGGGGGGAAATCCACCACAGACCTGAAATCATGTTCAACATCAAGCAGATACATAAGAAAGTACACCAGCATAGCCAAAACAGTTCTCAGCCATTTGCACCAGCTGAGTGATCTAAGCAAGGGTCATTGTAACAGCAGCAAGTAAAAGATACTGTCGGTGGAACAATGGATAATTTGTATTTGAGAGATAAGTAGTCAAACTGCAGCAATGCCATTTCGTGGTTGCTTGTGTTATTGATGATGTCACTGTTGAAATTCTCACGACGAGGTTCTCACGTGAACAAATGCAGCCTGAAAGAGCTCCATGGCTTATGGCATCAGGAAATTCATCAAGTCATCATAGATCAATTCACACTGTCACTGATGGCATTGGAAAAGTCACAAGGGCAAGGTATTGAGTGCCTGGATAGTGTGGCTGCAGCTGAAAAATGCATTTATTTTAGCCAACCTCCGCAACTTCAGGCTGGCCAGGGCTGATGCACTCCATCGTTAGTCAGCACTCCCACCGCTTTGCTAGCTCAGCTTTTATTCCGTGCCCTGGAAATTGAGTTTTGCTGGCCCTGTAATGTACTCAAAACTACATCTGCAAGTGACTGATAAATCTACGCTTTGTTGCGCCTGACGGATGGCTGTGAAAATGAAAATTCACCACGGCATGTTGCCGTGTCAGGAGGAAGGTCACTTTAGATTTTCCTCTGCTCAGTGAGGAAACCTCTGCCCAGGGTGAGGCCAAGATGACTGCTTTGTCTCAGAATCGAGTTGCAAAGCTTCAATATTTTCTTAAACTTGTTCGCTTCACTGAGATAATAGATTCCTGGATTATTTTGTTCCACTACTGTGTCTCCAAGCTGCTTGACTAGACCAGTAAAGCACACTGAAAAACGCTGCTGTTTTCTAATGTTTCAACAATGTCTATTATTTGCTGAGGAACATATGAATGTACAGGGCAGTAATTGTGTGTATGTGTGGTTTCATACATTAGGGTGCTGTTCAGCCAGTTCGATAAATACCACAAGATGACAGATCTATGTTGCAGAGTAATAGTCGGGGTCTGACACTCCAAAGACCAATTTCAGACGGTTAACAAGGCCTGGATCAGGAATACCTCACCGCAAAATGTCACAAGGCCTCCCTTTCCACACCTCTTCACTCTGACTCTCTCCCACTCCCTCTCCGTTCTGCCCTCAGCTCTCCCATGGACATTCAACAAATTGTAGTTCCTCTCTTTCAATTTGCCGACCATGTTTCCTCGTTCCACAATGTGCTGCCCTGGGGGATCATGGGTAGGCAAGAGCAGTGGCCCCGGCCAGGTCCGCAGAGAGCTGATAACCTTTCAGTGTTGCTTTAGCACGCTGTGTAAAGAACAATCAGTGCTTATCGCCATCGACTTCAGGCGAATGCTAATTCAGTGTCATGCCGACAGACTGCAGAGGGAGAATGAGAGCATCACTGTCTCCAAGGGACAGATAACTTTAGGAGCACTGAAGGTTTTTGACTGTTTTATTGCCTTTCTGTAATCCACTCCTTCAAATCCATGTATTCAAATGTATTTCAGGTTTACAGGGCCCTGCAGCTGGCATGGTAAAATATAATAAATACATGCTTTTTAATTAATGATTTGTGAGAACTGATTAATAGATTGTGAGATTAGACCGTTTTTAACATATATATATATATATATTTCTCCATATCTCCAAAATGCACAACAAACTGGATTGGCTCATTTAATTGTAAAGTATATGCAGCTAAGTGATAGCAGCCAGACTGGACATTGTTGCTAAAATAATGTCCAATGTAGTATCACAGCTATAACAAATTAAACTATAACACAACACAAGTTTGATTTATCCAACAGCCTAAAATTATTGACATGAAAAAAGTTTTATAAAGTCTTTCATGGCTCTAGAGAGTCTGAAAATTGCCCAAGTGATGTCACTTGAGTCAGCATTGGTTGGGGCTGAAGAAAAATAAGAATAATAATTTTAAAAGGTATTTTGAGACTAGGATTCAATATAAATGTAAATTTATTTACACAAATAATTAATTTGCTAGTATAAGTCAAATTAGCACAAATTAGCATGTTATTTTCCCCCATGATTCTTGCTCGGCTGTGCACAGGATAATGTTAAAACCTAAAGTTGGGTCAAGGTGTTGATGAGTTTGCATCTGGTTTGAAGTCCGCCGGGCACCTCTTGCATTTCTTTTTTTTTAAAATTATCTGTCATCTCTCTGCTGTGACTGTTTAACAAACCAACCACAAACCTGTTGTCTTGCTACTCTGCTATGTGACTGTATTCACTTCTGCCACAGAATACCTAGCATTTAGATGACACACTTTATAGTATGTCTGGCCTTGATGGTGAAAAGCCAAGCATCTTAAGCAGCTATTTGTATATTAACCATTGTGCTCAAGTCTATGAAAAAATGAATCCCAACCAAATTGTGTTGTTAAATGGTACATATTCCTTTTTACCTTAAATTAAATAGAAAAGCCTTTTCAGGAGGAATATTGCTTGAATGAAATGTCAAGAGGAAAAAGCAATCTTTCTGCAGCTGCAGTGAAAGCGAGCATTAGCAGAAAAGTAATTTATGGACCGCCAGCTGGTCTGTAAAGGTTACTACCACAGGCAATTCAGATATTGTAGTTCAACAAGGATCCAATTAAAATACTACAGGCCTGTAGACACATCAACATATGAAGATGCTTTCCTGTCTGGTGAGCATAAAAAACCCTGCTTTGTTATTTGTTCCCGAAAATTTTGACATTTTAAATACTTTTGCTAGGTCTGTGAGTCTTTCTTTCTAATTTGCCTCTTTACCCCCTTTGCCTTTTGCCCTACCAGCACGAATCGTGCGGAGCCGTCAGTGGTGTGAGATGGCTCCCTGCCTGGAGGGGGAGGTCTGCAGCCTCCTATTCAACCGATCCGGCTGGACCTGCACCAGGGGCAGTGGTCGAATCAAGACCGTCACGGTAATTTACAAGACATGACATTAATATACGCCATATGCGCTTAACAACATCACACCCAAATTTTCAGCGTGTGAGACCCCCGTAAGTTGATAGTGTCCTGTGAAGCCTCAGCCCAGAGCTAGAGGCCACACACTTCAGTCAAACAACAGGTCAGTGCCCAGGTTTCAAAGGCTGGCTCAGTACTGAATCACTAAGGAAAGAAAACCATAGCTGTACTGCTCTCTGTGAGCTGAAACTTGGAGAGTATCGTCATTTTATGGCTACACCTGTCAGTGATGTTACGGCAGATTTAGGGTTTAATTACAGTCCACAATTTAACCTGTCATTGCAGATTGCCCTTTTGGGAAAGAAGTCAAATTAAGAAACCACATGGTATCACTTTGACTTGTTAAGTCTCCAGTGTTTTAAACTGATTTGTGTAATTGTTCTTTATGGGGAAAAATGGCAACTCTTGCTCATGCTGATGGGGATCCTATAAATAATAATAATCAATAAAGAGCTGATGAAAAGTATCTGCTGTGAGTAGCAGCAGTTTTCTGTGCCGTTGGATTGATTGTTGATTTACCGAACAGTCAAACAAACCAGGGTGGGCAATTATTCACATGCAGTAAAACTGTTGCTGACAACATGTGAATTGAAATATGAATGTGATCAGTTGATTAAATAATTTGCTCTAACATGAGATCAGACATTTTAGATAGGAGTGTGGTGCTGAGGAAAGTAATGGCAGCTGACGACACTGTGACCGCTTCCTGACACTGTGAGAGATGTAAGGAATACAAAACATGGTGAATTTTTAAAACCTTCAATATGGTGTCATCTGGTCCTCTGTAGGCTCTTCTAGCAGCAAAATGCATCCAATGCCTCAGAGCTGCCAGTGCTGCATTGGTGGCTGAGGCTTTACAGGGGAATTAACTCTTTCCTACTTTAACACATAAGAAGCACATGACCATCATAATTTCATCACATCAGTCCAACTGGTTGTTAACTTGATCCTTTTGTCTTTTTGTGTTATTAAAATGCCATTTACATGGGTTTTAAATGCCCTGAATGTAAAAAAAAATCTCTAAAGGCACAGACTGGGCAACAATAGTCACTCTGCAGGCGCTGCCTAGTCAGTGACTGAGTCACCATGGATACAGGTCTCACTGTTGCTGTGTGGTTCACACTGTGCCACTTTTCAATTTCACACTATGCAACTTTATGCTCGAAAATGAAGGAGTTCTCTGTTCCCTCTTTCATTAACCATTGTCCATCAGTTACCTTTGGTGATGTGGTGCGAATCTGTGTTTGTCATGTCCAAGAAACACAACTATATTCCCGCCACAGTTCCACAGAGCATTGTCTCTTCAACCTGGCCCCCCTGCTAGTACTGCAAGTTCATTGTTTTTGGTTTTGACTTGAATTTCCTCCATCTCATTGTTTTGTTGTGCAGCCACTGGTTAGCTTGATCTCACACAGCACTTACAAGCTGTAAACTATGCCCATGTTGCCATCTAAAACTATATTACATCATGTCAAGGAGTATGTAGCCATGCAACTGCTAAAATTTGAACAACCAAGATAAAAGCAAATTGAACTTCAGTTTGCTTTTATCTTGCTGGATGAAACGGGGACAAGAACTTAAACCAGAGGCATTGCTCTGTTTTGGTACACAGATGTGCAGAGGTGCACATAAAAAGTTAAACTTCAAAACAAAAAAAAAAAACAAAACTTTGCTCTCTCAGTAAACCCAAGGGACTTTGTGGCTGCAGCCTTACTTGGTCCATTAACCAGTAGTTTATGACGGCTTATGTTGCCTAATGTTATTTTGAATAATGGATCCTTAAAGTCATCAAATTGTCACCAATATACAGAATGAACTGAGTGGGTCTTTCTATGCTTATTTTAGTGCTCTCTGGTAGGCTATCTATTGTAATAGCGATAGCTTCTGTGCTACCTTAAACACTCATTGTAAAGAGAATAAATGGGCTCAAACAGTAGCAAAAACTGATATCAGAGAGACTAAAGGAAGATGCAGAGGGATGTAAATTAAACAGACAGAGCAAGTGAAACAGCACAGCACAAAACAGCATGTTGAGGTCAGCAAGCGATGACAAGATGGACAGAGCAGTAGAGACCGTTGTCCTCATCATCAGGTACACAAGGTTAAAGGCCAACCTGTGGCTGACTGATGATTTTCCCTCTCTCTCTATAATCTAACTCACTTGCTGTGTCTTTATCTCTCTCTCTGTTCCTCGGCCTTCTCCGTCCAGCAGCCCTGGGCAGCTGCAGCAGATTTCACACACGTATTCCCACTGTGCTGACCTACCCTGACATCACACTTAGGTTAGTGTTTTGTTTTTGCACATTTACGTACAGAAATGCAGATTGCGTGTTCCCCTGAAACTCAACAATTAGCTTTTTCTGAGCAGTTTTACTCGAGAAGTTAAGTAAAAGTATTGCTGGTGTTTTCTGAGGTAGCAGGAACGGTGAGGATTTGGCAGCAGAAGAGAGGAGCTATCCAGAGGTATTTGTCGTAAGACGTGAAATTGGAGAAACGCACATTCTGGAAGATGAATGAAAATGAGAAATCTATAAAGAGGATTGATCAGGCTGAGGCGTGAAGAGAAGGATGTAGGCGCGGGGGGGGGGTATATGCAGGGCCAGGCTGTTGCTGGGCCACTGGCCAAGCTCTGTCTGTCCACATCTGTATGCAAGTATGTGTGAGAAAGAGAGTCTAGACAGGGAATCTTAATTTTGAGAGTCTGTATTCACATGTGCATAATCACATTGCATGCTCGCGTGTGACAGTGGGTGTGTTGAAAACTGATAAAGGGTGCAGTCATTATTCAAGCTATGGTGTACAGGTTTGATGTAGGTGGAGTTCGCTGCTTGAATTAAGTGACAAATCTAGCTGATGGTGGCAGATCATGCAGGAAATTATGCATCTAATAAAACATACAGTGTAGTGTGCTGTTAATGTCAATTATTCAGAGGGATTGGGCTCAATAGTGTATTACCAAATCTATATCCAGTGTCAAATTTCCTTATGGAATCCAAAGCAAGTTCAGTTTTTGTAAGTTAATTAGAGTTAAAAATGTATTCTAGGGTTCAATCTAATTTGTTCAACCTGTGTTTTGTTGACTGGCAGCAGAAACACTTCACTTTTGAGTGGCAGCCTAATTAATGATCACAATATGTAGCTACAACCTTAAAATGAGATGAGTAGCAGGAGATATGAGCTGTTGATTAAATTCATTTGACATGTCGAAAAAAAAACAGGAGCTCAAAACAATTCCCCTCAATTCAGCAGTTGTGTTGGAACATAAAAACATATTTGTACACTATGTTCTCCAGAGAACCATCTCTGTTATCATCTTCTGTTTTTCAGATGCAGCATGCTTTTGTTTTCCTGAATCTTTTTTGTTCAACATCAAGTTATGTTCGGTCATCCATCATATGTTTTTTTATTGCATGTTGATTTAGTAAAAGTGGACACGCTAACAATTTAATTATAATTATTGTTCAAACATCAGTATTGTAATGCCCATCATAGTTTGGTTTAGACAATTATGGCCTTCAGTGGATGACAGCTGATGTCTTTCCCTGCTGTTAGTGAGTCAACAATCTTTCCTCTAGCACCACAGTGACACCAAAACTAGTCTTTGACTATGACCTCAACCCCGGTCAATCGTAAGAATTAGCTGAGTTTGTTGGTCTTCTTAGGATGAATGTGTTTTGTTGTTCACTCTCTGACCTGACTCCTGCAATTACAGATATGGAATGTTAAAAATTAAAGGCAAATTTATCATGTGCATTTTTTCTCCTCAGAGTAGAGAAAATAATCTTGATCATTTAACAGAAGCCTGTAAAAATGGCACCACCCTACTATTAAAGCAGTCTGGCAGAAAACTTAATATCCAAATATATTTCACAGGGTTCTAATAATCAAAAAACAAGGTGGATTGTGGTTATTTTATGTAAATGATGACATCTCTTGTTATCAGCTGAAGAAAAAATGCCTCTAAAACAGCATTAAACAAAAAGTCAAAGCTGCATGCTAAATACATCCTGTAGGAAAAGGCATATTTGCATATGTTACATCGAACATTTATACAATAAATATTAATAAAGCTGTTGAATCCTGTTATAAACATCTGAATAAAATGGTAAAATCAACTTCATGTATTGATAAAATGATTTACCTTTGTACTTACAATACACACACACACACACACACACACATATTTTAAACATTTCCCTGCACCTGCAACTCTTTCTCACCCCCCCACCCTGTGTGTATGTGCAGCTCATGGTGGCACTGTCAGGCCACACTCTCCAGCCCAACCTGCTAATGGAGTTTGCATATCCAGTCCACTTTCCACTGCCTGCTAGCCATTAATAAGAATCCCCCCAAAACAAGTTGGCAATTTGTCTTCACTAGTGAGCCGCTGAAAGATCTACAAATGATATTCTCCATTGTGGGAAGTGCATTTCAGGAGGGGTGGTATAGGCAGTGTGGATGTCAATTGCTACGTTATACAAGAGCATGGCTGTGTGTTAGATGCGTGTGACTGGCCACCAGGTGGAAAACTGACAAAGCAGACAGACCGTTTTTAGGGCAAAGCGATCTTTTTCTCCTTTCCGGCAAGCAAGAGGGTTGTGAGATTGCATCACTTGCTCCCTGCTTGGTGAGAGCACTGCTGCGGTCCATTTTCAGCCTTTGCTAATCAAGTGATGGGCTCAATTTGAAACCATGTAAATGCTTCTTCAGTGCAGGGTACGATCAGAGAAATTTTCCAAATATTATGTTTCCAGCTTCAAATGTTAGCCCACTTCACAGACTAGAGGGAGCTTAAATTATAAACTGTTAGCACTTGAAACCTTGATTGGATCATTTTCAGACTGCAGTTTCATGCACGCTCCATCCCTCTGACAAAACCACTGCCCAGCTAGTGTGTGGCCTAGACAGAAACAGAACAGTTGCAGTTTGGCATTTTTGCCAAAGGAAGGACAATTGCAAAATGAACAGCACACACGCAGAAACACACACACACACACACACACACACACACACAGCACGACCCGGGAGGTCAGAGAGGCTTGCATCATGTTTTTAGCATTTTCTTTTTTTCTGCTCCAATAGCCCTCCTCCAGCTATGTGCTCTTTGTTCCAGTGTCAGCCAGGGCGAAAAACAAGTGGGGTATGTCTCGTCCTGCCAGTGTTGCTGTAAACATGAAGACATCCTAGCCAGTCTTCACTGCAAGCTTTTTGAAACGATGCCATGCGACACAAAAATCATGATTTGCACAGGGAAAAGGGAGTAACAGTTGTAATTTACTGAGAAATAGAGAAGAAAAATGTGTTGGAATGAGAAAAAGTGATGCAGAAGGATTATATTGATGGCACTGCATCACTATAGATCTTCATGTCCAGTTATCAAGGAGTTCTCACCTGTTATTGAAGAAGTGAGGAAATTGTGAGAGACATGGACCAACCATGTGGTCCCACAGTGTCCTTATGTAAGACTTACATGCACCTCAGCTGTAAAGGTCTTAATGTCTACGACACACAACCAGGCAGACCAGTCAATATATCACCATGGTCCCTGCTGTGCCGGGAACACATCGGATCTGAGTAAGACCTTTAAATATCTTTCTACTCGAAAGCAATCCAACACACTCCCTGACTCTGTCAGCAACAAAACTGTTTGTCTTTGGCCTGAAATAAATTGTTGAGTAGTTTGCTAAGGTTGCAGGGTTGTGGTGGAGATGACAGATCTCCACTCGGCTCCTGTATCATTAGTGTAACAGGATGGAAAAGGATGTAGTACTCAAGTAAGAATAAGGAGAAAGTAATAAGGTTTAAAATTAACTCTCAAGTGCACTGCATATGGTCTCTCTCAAATGGTCTTATTTTTCAAAGCAGCTGGTGAAAGCTGGGATTGTAGATTCCCAGTGACTGCAATTCCACTTATTTCTACAATTTTCTTAAATGTATTTATTTTGTGTACAAGAAACAGGTGAAATGATCTTGGCCCGACTGGCAAAACCTTTCACTTGCTAAGTCTTGTGATTTTCCATTTTTTTCCTCATATCTTTAAATCCAATGGAAAGATCACCAACAATGATTTTTTCCTGCTAATGAGTCAAGTCTGTGAAGCTATGTCTGATGCATCCCATTCCTCTGTGTATCTGTGTAACAAAAATAGATTAATAAATATAAATAGATAATAATTATGTTTTGTTCTTTTCTTTTGCTCTGGCTAAAGTTGGCCTAAACTGGGACAATGTGCTTTTTTAATATGCTACTAAAAGATAAAGATGCAAACGCCCACACAGCTCTCATACATTTTGCTTTCTTGCTGCTGATGCAACACAACCAGTGTAGAACAACTGCAACATTAGTCAAACACAAAAACAAAGGTGCCTTTGCTCTTCTGATTTATTATGTTAAAAGAAGAAAAAAGAAAAAAATGTGTTTGTATGTTAAGAGATTCATATATTCTTCGTGTGTGTGCAACAAAATAGTATATTGCACAGACGGCTGTATTACAACAGTGTTAGGAACAACCTGTGACCACTGTTGGCTCTGCGCTAATGAAAAACTATAATCCAGCTCCCATCCCACTGAGAATAAAATCTATTTTTCAAGAGGTGCTTTAGTGCTCTGTTGGCTTTCAGTCTAATTTGGAGTTGCTTTTGAAATTTATGTGACTTTGCACTTACCTTTTATAACACTTAAGTGTATTTTTATTTTAGGTTATGTAAATTGTTGCTTTTTGTTCTCTTGCAACTCTTGTATTTGTCACATAGCTGCTTCCTCAACCTCTTGCCAGCAGATTTGTATTCTCAGTGGGATACCATCTTTAGATAAAGGTGGTCTTTGATGGCGAAATCACTTTCATTAGTTGCTGTAGTGCTGTGACCAGTCGCATTCATTTAGTCTAAATAAGATGCATAATGAGAGGAGTAAAGTAGGTTGTTTCTTGAATAGTAACTCCCTGCACTGAAGGCTCTGAAGGATCCATACAGTAAAAATGTGCCCTTAGTAAGAGTAAAATGTTCTTGTGTCTGATACAGCACAAAATTAGTCATAAAGAAATCAAGACTGGAGGTCATTAGAGAAATATTTGTATCTTCAAAACACATTGGAAAAACCAGGCCAGAGCATTTTCAAATATAAAATATGCATCCTGTGCACCATGTCCTTCAATGCTCTGCTGCTTTTCAGTCTCATCTGCAGTTGAAAATATTAAATTTTGTGCACCAGCAAAAAATAATTTTATTTTTAAAAAAAGTTTTATTATACAGTATGTAACAAGAGGGATGCAAATCTGAAATTAACTGAAATTATTCTTTCCAATTAATTGTCAGTCTGATGACCTGAATGCACCACCTTCCTTTCTTTGATACATACATCAGAGAGACAGCAGGAGTTCAGCCCTCATGTTTTATCTGTTACTGGCTCACCTCCAGGCTTTCAAATACATTCCTGTTTGTGAGCTGACAGTTGCCCAGCCATATTGCATCTGACAGCTTCTCTGTGAATCCTCGGGGTTAACACAGTCTGGCCTTTGGATGTATATTTGCAAAATGGCCGATGTTCAAACAGCATGCATGGCCCTGCCGAACATACTCAATTTACAGAGGTTGCGCTTGATAAGCATATATACTGTTTATTTCAGTTTTATTCACAGATCTTCTATTTATCAAGCGTCAAAGAAAAATACACTCCCTGGGCTTCAACTCATCTATTTGTCGGATGCTATGGCATGATCATCAGTCTTGAGGAGATAGTGTGTTGACTGATGCAGGAAATATACTGAAATAGGTTAGATTGATGGATATGTTCAGAAAGGAAAGAAATTGCTAAACCAAGCCCAACTTTTTTTCTCATTTCCTTCATGGTTACATTTACAGTATCTGATATTTCTTTGAGTATAAAACAGCAGCACACTTTGATGTTGTTTCATCTGGTACTGTTTTTCAGTTTGACTTCATTGGACATATGTTGCCGCCCCCACCCCCCCCCCCCCCCCACACACACACACACACACACACACACAAAGTGTGTTCACAGGGAGTGAATGTGGTCCCTTCTGTTGTCACTTTTAGCACACTCTACCCCGCTCCCCTATTTGTTCTGTCATAGCCAGGCTTTGAACTGCCATTTGTGTTTTACCCTGCACACACCCTGCTTGTCTACAGAGCTTTGTCTGGTGTGAAAATTGTCAGAGCCATAGGCCACATTTCAACACAGGGTTTCTGTAATAAGTAGTGCAGAAAGTCTGTTTATGGACTGGACACATTCAAGCAAGCTCAGCATCATCGTATTTCAAAGCTCTGATGCCTTTTGTGCCCTTTGGATCTTTTGTTTATGCATTTTAATAAATTGTTCAGGGCTGCTGCCACTGTCGCAGCCAGCCACAATCTATCTTTTTTTGTATAATTTTAGACGCGATACTCATCCTAAAAACAAAACCCCAGATCTGTTTTCACCGGTAGAAGGTGGATAACCTGCAATTACTCAAGTACTTTGCTTAAGTAGGACAAAGTATAATTTTGAAGTATTTGCACTTTTATCGATTTTTTTTCCAGTATTATGCTACCTTATACTTAGACTACATCAAATATCATTCTAACAAAATGGCAGTGGGGGGTTATTATTTTCAGGTTTATACACGTTTATTTGGTTCAGTCTAAGGATCATGGGTGTTGTATGTATGAATTGTAAAGTGATTTAAAAATTAGTGATTTGACACATTGGGGTATGAAGATGAAATTAATTTCACCGTTTCTTCTTGCAATTCCACAATGCTGGAAATAGTAGTTACTTAGCAGGTTAAGCTTTTGCATACTGATAAATTATGGTGAACTGTTATTTTAACCACATTTTTTTTAGCAAAATGTTGCTACCTAGTCCAAACCACAGACAGACACAGTTAGCAACTACCTGCTGAATACATAACAGATGATTAAGCACCTAAAGAGCAAGCTATTTTCCTCAGGAGCTTTAAAAGCAAATAGATACAAACACTAAAGTTGTTATTTTTAATCAAAGTGAGTTTTTTCTTGTAATTGACTATTCTTTTATGATGATCGTGTGCCTTTTACTTCAGTAAAGGATCTGAAATCTGGACAATAGATGCCTTCCAAGAAATATAGCAGCAGCTGAGTCTGCTGGTCTTTTGCTTCCATACATCAGGCTCATACTCTGAGGATAAAGCATCCACTCAGGGTCTTCTGTAAGCTACAGCTGTGCTTGTTAGCCTAATAACAACAGCAGCTCGAGTTGCTGGCAATTACTTGGACCTCTACGAATTTCCAATTCATGAAACCAGCGAAGTCCTGTGCAGGGGTCCACTTGTTATGAGAGACCACAGGGAAAGGTTTTAAGTTACTGCAGTGATGGCACAGCACCTGTCTCCAAAATGGCTGGTTGGGCTGCTGGTGAGAATTTTGCAGCTTCAAGGGCCACCAAATATGCAGTCTCCGCTATGTTTCCCCTTAAACACTGATAAAACAAGCTGTCTGCTGTACCTCCAGTGGTTTTCCCTCTCAGCTACAAAGATTTCCAGGAGTTGTAATGCTACCTTGGCTGAGGATTTTATTTGTGTAATGTGAAGTGTACTGTATCTTAAAATTACTTTGATCCCAAAATATGCTGTGTTGATGATAAGGAAAGAATTTCATTGAATCCATTCATTTTTTTTGCCAATCTCCATCGGCTATGCACCTCATTTGAACTGTGAAACTTTATCATTTATGCACAGTGCTCACTGTTTACAAGTGATGATGAAATGAGGGCACCCCAAGCTCAGAGAAAAGGTTGAAATGTTCCAATTTCACCACAACGTAACCAATTAGCAAAACTCTTATGTGTGTTCCCTGCCTTCTCTCTCACTCCTTATCTGTGAATCTTCCTCATCCTTAAAGCCAGCTGGAGATGAATATGACTTCGATGTCCTTGGATTCCTGTCATGTAAACACCAGCGCTGGTGAGCACTATTTACTGGTGTGCATGGCAGGCAAACAGCCAGCTTCATCTCTTGCACAGTTTGTCCCATGGGGCCAAACTCACCTTGTTACCCTTTTTAATTAGTAGGAGCAGTTAATAGTGCTGGCCGCTTCTGCCGTCTTAGCACTCTGCTGTGACTTCCAGAATCCCTCCAATCGATAGCTAGGAGTTGTACTTAGGCAGGGAGATGAACGAGAGGGAAGGAGTTCTGTTGTGGGAGCAGCTGAGGTGCATTCATGATGTTTTTTTTGGAGAAATCAAACAACGTACTATTTTCTTTGAAGGTACCTTTGGAGCCGGTGCACCAATAACTATCCCTTCTCTTTTTTCCATATATGTTTGACGGGATAACAAGGTCTCTGGGTTCCTCACACACAGTCCTCTCACCCAGTGTCTCCTTTTTTCACATTTCCTTTCCCTCCCTTGAATGTAATCAAAAAGCTAAGGGTTTGCTCTGCAGATTCTATTGTGCCCTTATAAGCTTTTATCCCTTCCAACCACTCGCCCCGTGCTCATTTCTTTTCTTGTTTTGATTTAAAGATGCAGTGGAAGTACTTAGCATTTAGATGACATGCTGCTGGAGAGGTGTGATGGATCAGCGCCTCTTCAGAGGACTGAATTTCCTCGACAGCGCTGCAACCAGTCGGACAGTCGGATAGACAGAGTGACAGATCGCAGGACATCAGGCTGGGTGGGCAGCAGAATACCAAGTCTGCCTCACTGCTGCAGAGAGCCTGGCACAAACGAGAAGGGAGCAGAGACTGCTGGGAATGCCAATGCGATGCCCAGGCAGCCATTTCGCCTTGGCTCCACTGATTGGCTAAACAGACCATTAGCTTCCTGATTATGATTAGCAGAGTCATTATCTACACAAAAGTGGCTCATTCACCAATATTAAGAAGGCAAGGGAGCTGTTTACTTCCTCCGGTCAAGGGGAAAACAGCATGTTTTCACGTGTCCTCTTAAAGATGAATGCAGGACGTAAGAAGTAGTTGTTCACAGAGAAACTATGTGGAACACTGTTTATCTCCCTGCCCTAAAGCTAATGTGATAAAATGTTGTATCTGTCTGCTGATGCCATTGACGAAAGAAAGGAAACATCTCTCACTCGTTAACACGGCTGATGAGATGGCCATTATTCGCTCGTATTTTCCGGTCGAGGAGAGAAGCAGGGTCCTTGGAGTTCATAAAAAACTGGGAGAAAACAAAATAACCTCCATTTTCCTTCATTTTGCTGTAGATATAATTGGAAGACATGCCATCTGTGCTTTTAAATGGACATATGCTGCTCTGTGGCCAAGGCTAATATGCTTAAGGAAAGTTGAATAAAATGTTAGTGAAGGCCTCTGTTTCACTGATGCTGACCTTCTGCTTTTCTTTTGCAGCCTTTGCCCAAGGAGCCATCGTAGGACGCAGAGGAAAACAGCAGGTATGCAAGATTGTTATGATGCATTTGATTCAAATTTGCATACTGAGTGTGTAACCCATATCCAGGTCACTTTGAATACAATACAACCAACTAAAGATTTTTTAAATGCTGCTTCTTGTAAAAAGCAAAAATAGTACCTTGAAAGGGAAACTTAATGAATCGCAGAATCCATACCTAATTTCTGAGTTGGATGAAGGTTCTGTATTACTCAGACCTACTATCCAGTACCAGTCTCAACACTGAGCTTAAGTAAACATCATACAGGACTTGGAGAAGACATAATGGGACCCATCATTTCTCAGGATACAGTCAATTTGATGTATCTATGCAAAAAAAAGAGAAATCAAAGGGGACTACTGGAATTGTGGAAATGCATAAGGGTGGAACTAAGAAGCCCCACTGTGGTTACATCAAAGAGAGTGGCTACTTGTGTCGAGGCTTTCTTTGATGACAAAGGCAGAAAACTGATTTCGGTGGGCTGTTTTTGACAAACTGGATAGCTGAAAGAAAAAGACACATTTTAAAAAACACTTTTCTTATTGCTCTTGTGAAAGGTTTTTTTTTTTAATTTTTTGGGTGCCTGCCTTACATTTTAGGAAATGTAAAAAAGTCGATATCTTCTAAAGTCGGCAAGGAAACAAGAGTCAGGAGTAGCTTAGTCCGACTGCTGGCAGGTTAACTTCACATCCACAAACATTTTTCTTTTCTCTAAGAAAACAAGGAAATCTACAAAAGATTAAACTGAATTCCTCTCCTGAGGACACTGACTGAGTATCTGTGAAGCTTTTTAGATTCTGCAAAACCAGAGGCATTTGGAATCTGCATGCTTTACATCTCCTAGCCAATATTCTAAGATTGATTTTCCCTCTTCCACCGAGGAAACAAAATGAATCACGCACAATTACCAAGGACAGGGAGAAGAGGGGAATTGGGGGCGTCATAAATATTTATTTGCCAGCCCTGGGAATTTGTGCAATTCTGTGTGGATTTGCCAACTCATATTTAAGTGTCTGAATGATTTATATGGGCAGTCCTGGGTGTCACATTTGTCCACTGTCACCCTGAATCATTTAGGTATTAACATTTATGGATTTATCCATAAAACATATTCATGGCAGAGTTCTATTATCATTCAAATGGGTTTCTTGATCAGATGATTGGCTAAATGAAGTCATTAACTACAGAATTTCACTGGAGGTGAAATGTGGAAAGGAATATATTAGTCCATACACTGATGGCCCCATTCCTTTTCAGAATTCTTCATAAAATTTACTTTGTTAAAGATATGAAAGAACACCAGAAGACTTCTTAAATAAAGCCCATTTCAGATCTGGAATACATAAAATCGCTGGTTTCAGCTATCTGTTTAAGTAATGGTTGTTTTTCATTCAGACATGTCCATTATGTAAATGTTCAGCATTATTCAGACCATTATGGAACAATGCTAACACTGTATTTGAAACCTCCAGCGCAAATGGTAGAAATGGCACAGAGTAAAATTATCAAGGAAGAAAAATGTTTTCAGTTATCTCACAGGTTGCGTTAGTGATGGATTCGAAAAACCTATTTTACTGTTGCAGCCTGAATCAATGACCATCATGAGCATGAGGTACTCCCACACCTTTCTCACACTGAGGCCCCTCATCATATTTCCCATTAATTTCATCATTAATTAGACAGAGTTAATGGTGAAATGTGCCAAAAATAGAATTCTGTTTTGTAAAGCCGGACAGTGCACGTGCATAGAATGAAGAGACATTGATTTGATTTTCATTTAATTCTTCATTCAATGGACTTGGCACAGATGAATCTACATGGAGGGGGTGAAGGTTTGTTTGTAGCTGTATGGGGTTTTTTTGTCTTACATAGAAAAAAAGTAAGTAAAAAAATAAGTTAATGCATCTTGCATCGTTCTGGTCCAAAGGTTAAAAAAGGTCCTTGATTTTAGTGATTATGATGTAATCAAAAAGACATTACTTTTTGTTTAACTGATGAAATGATAATTAATTTAGCCACCAAGTTCATTACATTGCTCTCAAGTCGCTGCATGCTCTTAAATTAACCTTATTCTGTCCTGCTGTAGCCTTTGTATTAATGCACCAGTATAGAGTTTGGTGTTGCATTACAGAAGATACCTTGAATTTGACCGAGTAAGATTGTGGTTTTACCATACCATACCATAAAATGTAACATTGTAACTTTTTTCTTCCATTCCTCACCAGGCTTACTGGCATCCGTGATTCAAAAAGGAACCGATGCCAGTTATGACAACCGAACATTGTGTCCATTCACCGATGAGGCTCCAAAATTTCCACCAGGCCTGACCTTCAGTAAAAAAAATTAATACATAAAAAGTTACCCCAAACTTCTCCAACCACCGCAGTGAAAAACCCTCAGCAGACACTCCTGAGAACTCTGAGAAGTCTCCAGTGAGCAGCATGGTACACCGCTGGCATTGAATTTTCACTGCAGCCAAATTCAGACATCATACAACAAAATGCCTGTAAGGAACAGTTATGAGCAGGGCAATGGAATATTCATTCAAGTACTCTACCTTTTGTTTTTTGTTAGTCGCTGTCTGGTCTGCAGGGGAAGGCTCCTTGAGGATTTTTCGCACCTTTGTGGCTTGATTTAGACTTTGTTAGAAGGTCTTTCAAAAGTCAGCCCCTTCATCTTCTTTACTGTCGCCGCTATGAAGCTGTCCGGGGTTATATTCCAGCCAAGTTTCTTTAATGACAGCTTGCAGCTAAAGAATTGTGGTTTTACTGAGGGCGAGCCAGGCCGTGCTGTCCATTGGAGTCTCGCCTTTTAACACCTTTCTCTCATTTGGCTGGGTGAAACTTTACAAGGCCATAGCCTCCAAAATCTCTGCATACACAGTATGGATAATGTGGATGTGAAAAAGCATGACAGTCTGTTGGAATGCCACAGAGGAGATGACACAGATGAGTTGACTGTCTTTCTTCGGTGAATGACGGTAATGATGGTGGAAGTGTGGATATTTTGGATGACTTAGCTTACAACTTGTGTTTTTTTATGTGGTGCCAACATAGACTAGAAGAGTAGATTTTGTCAATGAACGTCTTAACACATCTTGTACACACCACCGGGAGCAGATGTGGACCCATGGCTCATTTTAATGGTCTATACTGTGTGTGCGTGTGCATGTGTGCAAGAGTGTGCGTGCGCATGCAGGTGTGTATGTGCGTGCTGGTGTACTTGTGTGTGAGTGTGTATGCGTGTGCACATGCATAGATACACTGTGAAATAAGTCATATCCAATGCATTATTCATACTCTTGTATATTTTTGGGACACGCCCAAACCGGAGCTCGGCATCTGGCAAAGAGAAACATTTGTGATTTTACAGATGTTGGATTTCATTTGAATCTTCGCAGCTGAATCCTGTGTTTGTTTTTTCTTTTTCTTCCTTGTCTTTTCTTTAGTACATAGAGATATTTATATTGGGGGAAATATATTGAAACAGGGGAAAGATCTAAAGTATGTCACATAAGTTAAATTCTGTAATTAAAATCAATTTATGTGTGATTAAATGTATTTCAGAATCCTTCTCTAAACAGACTATATTTTGATATGAAATGTTTTGGCCCACTGGAAGCTGATTTCAGATGCTTGATTATTATGACATAATGTTGAAATTTACACACACACACACACACACACACGCACACACACACACATGTATATATTTATACTCCAAGGTGGTGTTAAAGAAAATAAGGAATATGCACAAGTATATGAGGTGGAAAGAATAACACAAACAACAGATATTTCAAAGACAGAATAAAATCAACAACAAGCTAATCTTCACAGAGGTAGTGTTTGTTGCAATGCAATCTTAGTAGATTGCATTATATTGTACAGTTGTTACTGTTAATGTGTCTGTTACTCATTTTTTCAGTTCTTTGTAAAAAAAAAAATTCTGTACATCTCCGTCTTAATGTATGCATTTGAGGCTATAAAGACAGCATTCGCTCCCGGGAATTGTGGAGTATGTGTGTGTGTGTATGTGTGTGTGTGTGTGTGTGTGTGTGTGTGTGTGTGTTTCCCAGGTTTAACAGTGGCTTGTGTTGTGAAAAAAATAACAATTTCCACCTGATCCCATACCTCTGACTTCTTGCTGCCTTTATTTACAACTTCTTTGGTTTGCCCTCACTTTAATTAAATTATCTCTGTCATTTGAGCCACTGTCAATGCAAGAACTGCTACTGCAGTCACAGTCATTAATCACAGTTGCTTATAATCACTCAACACATCAACACATTTATGGTTTTGAATTATTCAATAGGTCCCTAAATGATGAGTAGTTTCCACACATCTCCACACATTTAAGTATACATTGAGTTATCAATGATTCAATACAAATAACTAAACTCTCAGAACATTGAGTACCAAATAAGTTCTTTTTAGGAAACCTAAAAGAAATCCTCAGTTTTTAATAACTGAGTGATGAGTATAATTTAACATAATAGAAATAGGCAATGTTTGCTGGAAGAAAGGTCAAAATGTAATGTATAGAATCATGAAGAATATTGTGTGTTCCACTTGGCTGTAGAAAAAAGAGACGTGGTTTTCTGTGGTTGCTGTTGAGCCAGTATTCCCACACAACTCCCACTCAGAGATGCTCTTTCAACAAGGCCCTGCTGCTTCCATTTTCAATGTCTGTCTTTCCGTCTCAAGTTTTTGAACGTGGGCTGCTGTCAGGATCAACAAATTGTACGACTTTGGTATCCTGCCTCCTGCCATCTACGGTACAGTACAGTATGGATCACTGGATATCAGAAAACACTTACTTTACAGACAGACAATGAAGCTGCATCAAAGCTGTTTGGGTATTCTGGTTGCAGAAAGAACCATAATGTTCATCAGACCTTGTAATCTCTCATGCAAAAAAGAGCATGTGCAGTAGTGATGCATGACATAATTTTTATGATCATTGTTTGACTCCTGACATTTGTTAGAGGAGAATATAATGCATTTGAGTTGTAGAAAGTCTTATGATGCATCGAATATGCATCACACATGACAGTGACTGCCCTACACAGATCACCATTTAGCAGTAGCACCTGTGAACAATGTGTGGTTATGTGTAGGAGATGGGGATAGTTAGACACAGTAAATGTTTACCAATCATTGGCTAATGGTGTTATGGGAATGTGAGAGCACACATCTGCTCAACTATTATCAAGCTTTATTTTCTATCAGCGCCTATCTCAGATAGTAACAACCATGCAACATAACGGGATCTGACACTTGATTGTTCCTTACAGGCTGTTTTTCTGCTTTCCCAAATGTAACTGCGCCTGCATTTGTAGGATATCTTTCCCCTCTTCAATAAAATCCTCAGGTGCAGTATGAACAAGTGTTTCACCACTGTAGGCCTCTCATCATCGCACTTCTGTTTTGGCCACGGAGTCCTCCCTATCCACAATAAATCCACGGCTGAGTCTAATGAGACACAAACACACCCCAGAGGCACACACTGACTTGGTCAACACGGCATCGTTGAACAGTACAGTAGTGTAGCAAATTAGCATTTATGCCCACATAAAAATCCATTTACTGATCCATTAGCTTAGCATAGTGCTAATGAGTTACTGGTGATGAGTCACAAGGGGCTTTGGTTAGCAAGTGAATTGTCACTAAAGGTAGGCACTTACAGGGCAACTCGATAATATGTGTAAAGAGTACCTATCCAGGGCTAGAAGTAAGACTTTGTATTAACCTTATTTTTAATGTGTATCATTAATATTTTTTAAGTCCAATTCTGTTTTTATCCAAATCTTCTCAAATTCTCAAATCCCTCCATGTTTAGCCTGAGGGAAAGAAAAGTGGTGCTCTCACAGGAAACAGCTTTACCCACATAAGCAGTGCAACACAGGCTGCAGAAACCCTTCAAACAGGTGAGAAGTTGAATACGATTATAGGTATCAATACACTGAGCCTTTAGCAGCATATATCACCCAGAGATTCTGAGAGAGATATATGACTTTTATTTTTTTTTTTCTTGTCCTCTCTATTATTACAACAAACACTTGAGTGTCAACATCAGACCTGCTTATGTAAAGGAATGTGCAGTATGGCACCACGCCATACCCACTTGACACTGATGAATGAAAAAAGCAGACATGCAGCTGAATTAAATGTCACTCACACCACTGAGTGGTTTCCTATGAGGAGAGAGGCAGACAGACTGATCTCAGCGTCATCGGAAAACGTTTTATTGCTGCCAAAGCCTCTCACTCCGGGCCTCTTTGTGATACCTAAACACTGAAGGTGAGTTGGCTCTGGGGGGGGGGTGAAGGTATAAAATGGTCGTTTTGCTAGAGCAACATAAACTAATTTATCATACTCCAGGGGTCAGGCGACGCTCCCTTGGTTGTGAATTTTAATGCTGTTTTTTATGGGTCTTAATAAACTGTATTTTGCTGTGAGCGTTTATGCAGAAGAGCACACAGGAAATTCTTGAGAGTATTTTTCTCAGAGTAACGATTATTTCCCTCTGATAGAGTAATCTAAAATCGTTTTAGTGTACAATTTTTACAGAAGCCAATAGAGTGGGATTAACATTTCAGAGCAAATTTTATTGGAGTAAAGCAAACCACGCTCACCAATTTGCTGACTTCAGTTTCGTTTTCGGCTGCTATTAGACTCGTGGTCAATCGTGGTCATCACGGACGGTATAAAATATTACTTTCTTTGAGGTTGGATCAACAGAATACCAGGTAAGTTCATTATTTTTTTATTGATTAATTTAATGTGATGGATAAATATTCAACTCAGTGTATCATCGGGGTTTAATTCCATATTAATACTTATTGTAGACTGGGCTCACACCATTTTTATGATCAACAGAAAGGCAGTTAAAGTATAAGACAGTGTAGGTGTAACACATGTATTTGACTCTGAACAGAATGCCTAAATATGGGCGTTGGCTGACGCCCATCACCTGCTGCAGTTGACTGTACAACCAGCATGTCTTACTTTGAACAAAAATCAGCCTTTAATAGATAGATGAATCGTGTATTAATGGGAAAATGAAAGTTTTGTGAGCAATTGTGTTAGCAAGAGAGCAGCCAGTGCAACACGTGTGTTTGACTCTGAACAGAATGCCTTAATTTGCGCTGAACATTTCTTGATGTATCTTAGCCTTGTTTTAATGTGAGCAAGTAGCCCTTCGTTGTGAGGTGCACTTTTGGTATGCTAAACGTCAAATTAAACTGATGATATTGGTTGATATCATGTGTCGTAAACTTTTTCCATTTATTACTCTGATAAGAACAATTCACTGTTCACTGCTAAAATCACCGCACATCATAAGTAATGTGTCGTCTTGTTGATTGCGGCAAGAAACTTCTGAAGTCTGTGATCATTAGTGTCCAGTGTGATAACGCGCGTGCGTGTGTGTAACTGAAAATATTTGGCTACTGTGATACCCAATCAACATAGTATGAGGCATGTGTGATCTGTGACGGATTAGTGGTGTGGTGTTAGTGAAGCAAGCCAGTATTATGTTAATTTATAAATTCATGTGTTCATAGATACCATACCCTTAATGTCAATTGTCATTTATGCTTTCCTGTGCTTGAGGTTAAATTTCTACGGTAATCTTATTACACTATTTTGAATAAAGTATCCCCATTAGACACCACATTCCTGGAAAATATTTTATTTGCATATTCTGGGATAGTTGTTTGTAGTTACTGTAGGATTGTGCATCTAGTTGACAATACATTCTCACAACTTGTCACTGGTGAAATTAGCAAATGGCCGTATATATGTGTGTGATTATATAATTGACATTAACTGTCGTCCCTTGTCATCAACAGAGATCACCAAAAGTACATTTGTTATGAGGGGCAACTGACTTTCAAATGCTTTTTGGAATGTGGTGAGTGAAAAATGTCTTTAGAAGAATTAGGATAAAATTAATGAATGAAATACAGGATGAAAGAAAAACTATGATTAGGAATTAAATGAAACTCAGTAACAACAGGCAGGTTTTTTCTTTTTTTTTTTTTTCAGGTTACAGAACTAACAGACCTCTTTTTCCAATTGGTTACAAAAGTATATATGATATCACTATAAATTAGACCTGCCCAAAAACCAGAACTGAACCATTAGTTTGAGTCGACCAACAAGTAGTCCTGCTGCACATCTGGCCACCGATCTGTCAAACTCCTGAAGTTCGCTGACAACACAACCCTCATCGGACTCATCTCTGATGGGGACGAGTCAGCCTACAGGAAGGAGATGGACAGGCTGGTGTCATGGTGCAGCAGCAACCCATGTTGGTTGTTGGATGGATGGATGGTTGATGTGGAGTCTCTGGTCGTCAGTAGTGGCTTTGATGACCTTGGATAAGTTTGGCTGCTTTTATACCAGTGTGACCCTTTGATCCTTTGATCCTAAATACATATTGCCTTCTCTGGTCAAGTGGTTGCCATCAGCAACCTTCTTATTTATGTTTGAATGCTAACAGCAATGACAGTGTCATTAATAGAATCTGTATGAATGTCACTTTTAATGTGCTGGCAGACTCTACTTTTTAGGCCAGTTTACACTCACTTTTGACAAAGTTCAAAAGTCAGATGTACACTAAAAATCTAAATGCAAATGTGTCACAAGTCCAGGAAATGAAAAGTGGAATCAGACAAAAAGAGGGAAACAGGCCATATTCCTGCAAAACTAAACTAAGCAAATGTTGGCATACTAACATATTAAACTAAGGTGGTGAGAATTATAGCTGTTAAATGTTAAAATTGTATTATTGTCATTGTGAAGATATTAGTATGTAGCATTTAGCTCAACTGTGTCGATGTCTCAAAACCACTATCATGGCTGTAGTTTCACTCAATAATCTAGTGAGAATTCTGTAAATTTTACACAAGTGAAAATTTTCCTGCTATTTTTCATCTAAACTAGATGAGGGTGAAAGAGTGCTGCTGAACATACCAGCATCATAGTACTGGAATTAGTTTTGAAATAGTTTACATAGATAATATAGCAATCAGTCAGTAGGAAAACAACTGGTATTATAGCAGCAGCTGTCCAAAGCCAACAGTGAATTGTCCCTCTTAGTGTCATGGCCAGCTCTTAGACCATGCTGAAATGGGGAAGTCAGGGGTTAAATTTTCTATTGACCCATTAAAACAGCAGGAAATTCACTGTGATGAGGGTATGGATCTCCATGTAGGCTGATTTGTTTATTGAACTTTAAAAGGTTAAGTGACACCATTTAACACCAGGGTCAATTCATCACACACTGCTTCCTGCCCGTCTGCCTCACTGATCCCCAGCCCTGCATGCAGACAATTAAGAGGCCTGCTGCTGAGGATGCGGTTGTTTATTTGATCACTTACTGCCTTTGAACTCAAAAGCGGCCAATCATCCCTGGGATTTACAGAGAACTTGAAGAGAACATCGAGATGTCACAGAGGACTGTAAGTACTTGCATTAGAAAAAGGATACGGGTACATTTTATTCGGGCAAGGACAGAGAGATGCAGTAGAATCAAAGTCAAAGCCTCATAAATGTCAAAGGACAACATTCTATCAGGTGCATTTCTTTTTATGACACAAGAACATAATAAGTGAGAAAAACAATAAATGGCACTGAAGCTCAAGCACATTGATTGTGTGATTGAATTATTGATTGAAGAAGTGGGGTTAAACATCCTTAGAGAAAAAGTCTGTGATATTGTGTATTTCAGTTTGTCAAGAAACCCCATGAAAAGACAGAAATAAAATGATCCAAGTAACAACTGTTTGTGTACCAAAAGCTTGATATTCAGTATTTCATTCCTCTGTGCCATGTTGTTATTTTTTATTTTTACTCAATCCAACCTATACTGACTTGCTACAATTCATTCTCACTCAAGAACTAAATGTGTATTAATCTGTGGCTTATTATATAATCTCCATCAAATGCTAATTTCACTCCCATTTGTGTAATTATTGGTTAAAAAATGGGCAGCAGTTTCAGTAACCTTCATAGAATTATATCTGTTACCTGTTTTATTCTTACATTTTTTTGTCTTTTTAGTATTAACAAATGGATTTAAATAATGTTGAAGCAAGCAGCTCTGCAGCTGAAGGCAGGGGCGCTCGTCCTGGTCAGAGCACAAGCAGCTCTCCTGCTGTTACAGCTGCACCCCCATGGGGCAACATGGGTGGTCAGGCTTTTACCCATCTTAGCTGTCAGAGAGAAAATACTCCTGGCTCTACTTGACCGATATTAGTAAGGGTAGATGCAAAAATGTAAGATGTACAGTTAATTAAACTCCATACAATGATTTAGCTCTCAGGTCATGATCAAAGTAAAAAAAAAAAAAGTTCAATGCTACATATACTATGATTTTCCTCTTTTCTGCAGAAAAGAGGAACAAAGCCCATAATTTACCTTTTTTCATTAAATATTTGCTTATAGTTCATGGTATTGACCTGCTGTCATAATGAAGAAAATCCAGCATTTTCTCAGAATGAGAAAGGATGCAGTTAATAACAAAAATCTTTACTGTTCATGTAATTATTGTCAGTAAATGTGGCTGAATAACCTGAAGCTGTCTATCCATTCAGAGTTGTGCCTTAGTCCCTTGACGGGTGATTAAGCACAATCCATATTTGCCCAACAGGACTGACTCTCTTTTCCATGCCTACAACCAAAGCAATGAGATATCCTCAACTATGAAATATCTAAGTGAAAAAAATGTCTGTCATTGCAGGCAGGCTGTCATTGCCAGTCTTGATAGGCTCAAACTCTGCTGAGCTCAGTGTACTGTCCCAGCCCTCCTGACTCGAAGACGAGGTCCTCTGGGTTTTAGCTGTGACAGATTGAGGGTGTCAGGAGGGACTCCCAAGGGTGTGTGTGCGTGTGTGTGAGTGCATTTGTACATTTGTGTATGCGTGTGGTATGCATTTAAGTGTGCATGCATTTGTCTTTGTGCAGCAGTGCATGATCTAATGTGGGTTCATTTGTGTTTATCTGCTTTCTGTCCACATACTGTAAATGTGCGTGCATGCACTTGCTTTAAATGTGTGTGTTTGTGTGTGTGGCTGAGTGTAACAGGGTCAAAACTTGTGAATCACATGTCTCCCATCAGTCTGACAGCATTAAGCCAAGGCCAATCAATACCGAAAGGGCCTCCAATCCCTGCAACTGGATGACAGAGGGAGAGACAGACATATAGTACTAGAGCAGTGGTTGTCAAACTTTTTCTAGCATGCCCCTCTTCCACCCAATTTTTTTTATCAATCATTAATAAGAGGTAAAATGAAGGTCAGCAAATGCTTGTTTATTCTCTTAACATGAATCATACATATTTATTTAGCTTGGTTTTTCTCTTCCATACCCACCTTGCAGTATTTGCTCCCCTAGAGAAGCCTGCGCCCCAGTTTGTGAACAACTGCACCAGACGGTGACTGAGAAATGGGGGAGAGGGGGAAAGAAGAGAACGTGATGGAGGAATTACCTCTAAACTGATGAATAAGCACCTTGATCACACTGCAGATGAAGTATCCCTGTTCTCAATTTCATTTGACTCACAATATAATGTTTTCTTAATCTTAACTGCCAAAATCATGCAACATTTGATGACAAAAACAGAGAGAGAGAGAGCGATGAGGTGTCCAATAACTTAATGGATAAGCTCAAATATGCCAACCATCAAAATAAAATAATAATATTTGAAAATAAAAAAGAGAAGGGAGGAAAAAAACAGCTGGAGCTCAGGTGAAATGTTGAGCTGTCAAACAAACACACTGTTGTTACATACTTTGCAAGAAAGCTACAGCTTATGTCTGTACAGGTGACTGTTTTGTGGTGAATTAACACAGACTGCACAAACTGTCCAGAGGCCAAATTTACATGAATAAAGAGAGGTGGCTCAGCAGGTGGCTCAGATATCTCTAAAAACAGACTTGGCCACCTGCTCGGCACCAAACAGCAGACAGACACAGTTAGTGACGAACTGGTGAACATAGTGGAGCATTTAGCAGCTAAAGAGCCAGATATTTCCCTCAGGAGGTCATAGAGGCCAACGACAGAATGGAACACAAATCAAAATAAATGCCAATGGTGCCCCAAGTCTGCTGGATACACAAATGTTTGCTAACAAGTTTGCCATGCAAACTTCAAAGTTTATAATATGTGTCTGTGGCAAGTGGTCAAAAGATCAGTTGTTGGAGGTTTTAAAAAAGTAGCATTCACAGCAGCTTGGCTAAATACATCCACAGTTAGTGCAGATAGGAAAAAAAACAGAAGTACTTCTTGAATTGAATTTATTAAGGTGCCTTCCACAAACAAATTGTGCCAAAAATAATAGCCATTATTGTTAACATGCATCTTGTCATGTGCTGCTGTAGATATTAAATGTCAGGATTTTTTGAAAGGCACAATGACAGATTAATCATTTCATACTGGTTTGGGATAAAAGTTATAATTTTTAATCAATAGTCAAATCACCAGCTAAAAATCAGACAGCCAGTAGAATGAAATGAGTTGCTGATGCAATAATGATAGATAGATAGATAGATAGATAGATAGATAGAGCGAGAGAGGCTGATTAAGCCTGTTTTGCTCTGTGTCCCCTGGGGGGGGGCACGTCCAGATGGCTCATTGGAAACTATCCTCCCCCCATCATACACAAGAGTCCTGTCTCTCATGCTACACAGAAAGCTTGTTCTTCCATCATCCATACTGTGATCTGTGTTCTTAAGTGTGCAGGACCCATCCGTATTTAATGCACTCATCAGCTCTTTGCTCTGAATTTAGGTCACTTGCTGTTTTTTTTTTGTCAAGTCCCTGCTTTGGTGCGTTGATATGTGAAATTACGTGTTTGAGTAGAAATGTCAGCCTCAATAAAAGCTTAATGGAACATGTCAGTCTCTCTGCAAACGATAAGAGAAAATATTCATTGTTTGGTTCACAAATGGCAGATTTTTTTTCCATTTACTATCAGAAGGTGTGCGCTTGGGATAAAAATTTTAATTCTCTCCATTCTTGTATTTATAAAAAGTCCCAGTCAGCAGTGTTGCTTTTCACTTGGGTTTTTAATGTGTACCGCTTTGGAATGCAAATCAATGAGTTAGCAAAGCGGTGATTGGAATTCCACACATGTGGGCATTTGATCGGAATTTGCACCAAGATCCATGGGGCAAGTCGATCAAGGGTAATTCACTATGAAATATCCAGAGTTACGCTTCGGCAGGCGCATCTGGCCCCAGCCATTCATTTTGTTTAGCCATTTCCAATGTGGCAATCAAAATGAATTAGCATGACAATTTTATTTCTGAAAAGGCTTAGGGTGGCCCATTTTTATTGATGAATTTCAATAAGGACTTGACAAAAGGTCCTCTGAAATTGACTGCCCCCCCCCCCTTCCACTTGACCTTCAGGTATCTGTGTCTTTTCTGTGTATGAATGTGGGCACCGTAAATGTCCATATCAGCCGTAATCATTTTATATTACCGTCCAGAGCTGTATTGGTCAGGGTTTGAGAAGGTAAGCACCTGCAGTGATGAAAAGGTCTGAATAGATGATGATGATAGTCATAAATCGTCCAATGTGTTTTGTCAGAAAGTGGCCTTGCACATTCTAATCTCTTCCTCAATTTGTCCCAGGGTTTAATATATTGTAATTTGGATGATTAATGCTTAGTTTTCTACAGTATTAAAGGTGATATAGCTAAATTGAATATCAGTATTGGCCGCCCTCTAAGATTTAATGTTGTTCTGGTATGGATAAAGTACAATGTATAACAAGATATGAGCCAGTGAAAATGATACAGCCTGCTGACATTGTCATAGTCCAGGGGTTTAAAAATATTTTTTATCATGGCATTCTGGATCTACAAATAGACATTTATGCAGTGTTTTGGGGTTGTTTTAGTTCTTACTTGTCTTCCCAAACAACATTGGCTGCTGCTGTTGTATATGCCTGTAAAACCCACTGAAACATAACTTCATATGTTTTACAAGTATTGTTTAAATGGCTTCCCAAAGAAGCAACCAATTTAATTTTCAGTTGTACAGCTTTCTATACTTTATGTGGGAGACAACAAAGGAGTAACTGAAACAAATGAAATAAATTGTCTTTGTTTTGGATATTTTATTGTGAATTGAAAGAAGTTGTCTCCTATCTGAAGAAGACTACATAAAAAGTGGTGGACTTAACTCCATAGAGCCATGCCACGAGCCTGATATAATTTGGGAACCATCAATGTCAGCCTATGCTGGGATTTTCATTTGATAAGTCAAAATTCCTACTTGTTGATGGTGCTAGATGAAAGATCAAATGATTGCCAGAGTCATACAGATGCGTCCTCTGGGAACCCTGCATATCTCTACCCAATTTCATGCCAATCTATCCAATAGTTTTTAGAGAATTCTCAATTACATCCACAAATATCAATCTCATCATTGCATCAGAGGATATCATCAGTTAGCGTCACTGAAAAGAAAATCTATGAATTCATCAACAGTGAAAATGACTTGATCACAGCTTTGCTACTCAATATTCCTCCCTTTTTTACTCCATTATAATCCATCACACCAAAAAACATAGCACAACATCAGCCAAGTGCGTGTGCAGGGAAATCATTGTTCCCCATGATAACAGACAGAATTTTTCTGAGTAGCAGTGTATAGCCTACAGGAGCTTTTGTGGGTTCACTGAAACCCATGCCACTCATTATAAATCTTTTACTTCTCGGCTGTATATCACAGCAAATCCCAGCAGTGGAGCTCCTCCAACACTCCTGGAAGTTTAATAGCAAGCAAAATGCACACCCACACCCAGCATCACCACAGTCATGATTTGTGGTGCCTCCCACCAGGAGCATGACTGCAAGCTTGCTGCTACAGGTTGTTAGGGTTTTCCAGTGATAAACAGAGGGGGATTGGATGCCCTGGGATCCTTAGCACTACCACCATCTCTGCTATCATCAAAGAGCAGCTGGTGTTTGATCTGGCCTGGATCAAAAGGTGAAGGACAGAAGTGTCCCGCGGTGCTACAAGAGGAATGTCATGCAGAGAGAGAGAGAGAGACTGCAAAGAGGGAAGGCTGTAGTACCAAGCAGAGGCTCGTATAATTGAAACCAAGGGGAGTCCATCTTGGGTCCTAAGGGGATATCCCAAAAGGCCTCATCTGCGTTTCTTCAAAGGCAAAAGCTACATGTCACTCTGCTCACAGATCTTTATCCTCCACGACCCTTAAATTGGACAGAGATACAAGCAGAATCACGTCATTATCATAGGGAAGTAAAGAAGACTTGAGGGCTGGAAGCTCTAACAAGTTGGCAGCGACCCCTCATTGGTTTTCCACAAGAGGGTTCTTAACCGACTTCTGAGTGTATTTTTTTCCCCCTTTTTCTCTTTTTTCAATTTCAACCCCATTTGTGCCCAACTGGCTTTGTTCTATTGATGTCCGATAGCCAAGGAAGTAGCTTTTGGCCCTAATCATTTGAAAGCACATCATCTCCCTCCCGAAGGCGCATTCTCATTAGCTTCAAAAGTGCATCAAAGAAAACAAAGTCAAGACCATGTGAAAGAAAGGAAGAAAGACAGAGAGGGAGAGCAATCTGGTTTGCCTCACCATTCATCACCATCCATCTGTCTTAAAGGCTTGGCTCAGATCCCCTGTAGTGGAATATGTTGATGAGGAAGAAAGAAAGAAAGATAGAAAGAGTGGTAGCAACGGAGGTATAAGGAAGGAGTGATTAGCAGAGTGAAAGGAGGAAAGGAGGTGGGGCGCTGGATGAAAGAGAAAGAAGGGAAATGAAGCAAGTGGAATAGAGGACAGATGGATGAAGAAAGAGGGTAAGTAAGAGACAGACAGTGTTCTCCATCAGATCAATGCTGCTTGTCGGAGGCCGCAGCAGCACCGCTGAGTGCAGAGACGCTTTGTATAGTCAATTAGATGAGCTGCTTCACCTCCTCCTGTCAGACGCTGGTTAAAGCTCCCGGCAGTCACGGTGGGGGTCTTCCTCTTCCTCTAAACTCAGACAAGCCTCCTATTGCGCTCTGTTTGTGTCTACACGAGGTTATGTGATGTGCATGTGTGAGTCAAGGTGTTCACTATTCGAGTTACATTAAATATGTAATCAGTTACTCATAACTGATTACTAATTGAAAATTTAAACACATTATTACTTAACTTAAATTACTTAACAGCATTAAGCATCAACAGAAATAATTCATCAAATTAAATTGAACTTAACCGTACATCACTCATTCATCAGAGGTGCCCGAATATGATACTATGTCACACTGGGAAAAACTACACAGGCAGTAATATAGGCAGAGGTATGCAACTCAGGCAAGTATAATTATTGAACTCTAGTGCTCTGTGACAAAAACTTAACAGTGACTTCCAATAAGTGGCCACACCCACATATTGGAAGGATTTATTTTTTCAATAAAATCCAGGTCATTCCTGAATGCAGTGTTATCATTGGCTAGTTGGCCCTACCTGTGACTGTCTTATCAGAGATGGACAACTTAACCAGGAGTGTATTTACCAGACCAAACTTAGAGTTTTCAGTTGTTTGTAAAACTGAAACAAACTGCTTTAAATGATCTCTGGTAAAACATTCTGATAGTCAAATCAAATCAAATCAAATATTGAAGAGCATTACTGGGATCACTCAATGTCATTACTAAATTGCAAGTTGTCAACCCATAGACTACAGACTAGCACATATACATGCATGCTAAAAACTCTAAATTATCTCAGTTTCATCTTCAAAATATACTGCTGTGATCAGAGAGTTTCTTGGTCATCCACCTACTGAAGAAACTCTTTGAAAGTCACATTTCACCTGTACATCACTACTGTATATTCTCAATAAGTGTGGTCCCTTTAAGATATCTATGCTTGTCTCTGGCAAATCTGTAAAATTAAACAGCATTTAACACAGTCAATGCATACTCAGTGGATTTCTGCTGTGAGTGGCCTGTAAACAGCTTGCACCCATCTCTCTCCAGCTCAACAAGATGCAAAGGTCACGGCCCCATGAATGCAGCTGCCAAAATTCAGCAGCAACTGTGCCTCTGGAACCTATGGGAGCTTGTGAAGGACATACCTCCATGAGCCTGCATGATGAGGTGATAGACATTGTAACAAATAACAATATTTTTTTTTTACTGTTTGGGTTTTTTTTAATCATTATTTGTATTGCTATTTGTTGAATATTAACTGCCATTCAGCAATTCTGATTTCGTTTCATGCCCAATAGCAAAGGAACATCTGACTGAGTTAGATAATTCCAGTTGATGAACGCATGATAGGTAGGTTGATGCAACTGCTAACTTTACACAGGCCATGATAGAAGAAATGACGAAAAGAGCACAGTACCATTTCGTTAATGGAAAATGTGGTAACTGTCATAATCCCTGACCACACTCATTTCACATAATCTGAAGATATTTGTGAAATGAAGACAAACCTGAATTTTACTATGCAAAGAAAACACAGTTTTAAGATTAAATACTATGTGTAATTGCATATTAAGGTGTAAGTCCTCACTCAGGCTGAAGTGAGTGTGCCTGTGTGTGTGTGTGTGTGTGTGTGCACGCATATGGTCCTTTTGTAGCACAAGTGGTCACGAGACAGGGCGAGCTGAGGGGAGCGAGTGTGATTGATTGAGAGAATGAGTGAGTCCGACTTAGTCTGAAGGAGTATGTGTGCACCAGTAGCGTCTAATAAAGTATTAGCAGGACAAGCAATTTGCTTCTTTGCCAGGCTCCTTGGCACGAAAAGAAGGACTTTTATAATAATGAGAGGAGCAAAAGAAGCAGTGGAAATGAACTCTTATCTCAACTGAAAGAGGAAAGAGGGAGACATAAATTGCATAATATATCTACGGAGCATGAGGGGCGTGGGATGGGGGGTAGGGGGTAAATAGAGACAGGGGGAGAGGAAAGGCTGATTATTCTCACGTTAGCCCCTTTTTAACCTCTGGTTAGAATGAACCTGCTACACTGACGAAAAACTCTATGGTAACACTGCCCTGCAGAAATACCAGACATGTCGAATTAACTTTCCATTATTGTACTGACAGTTAAAAGTTATATGTTTAAAAAGTCAAACACAATGATAAATGAGACAGTTTAAATCTCACAATCAGAGCCACAAAGCAGAAAACCTGCACGTCAACCTGTGATGTGATCTTGATTAAAGATCAAGAGCTGCTCCAATGATGATGAATTAGAGCCGTGTTTTATTCAAGCCACAGAATATTTAAATATGTCACCAACTGCTGAATCAAAAAATATCCTGTTCTACCTGGAGGGCATCGCTGGGTGCTCAGTCACCTTTTCCAATTTATTATTAAAGCCTCCGACTTACATTTGAATGCAAAGCATTTTAAATTTGAGGCATTATTATACTTTATTATTTTGGGGTTATTTTCCTAGTTTTGATGGGTCATTCCAGTTGGTAATATTAAAACTGGTGGGATTGCTCATAAGCACGATCATCATTCTGTGCATTCAAGGTTTACAAGACTTTCAACTATTACTGATGTAATCTTTTCAATATCTTTTACAGTTTTTAAATTATTGCAGTTTAAGTTTTGTGCTTATTGTGACTCTTTTCTCTCTTATTCTTTTTCTTTTTTTCAGTTTATAATGGGTGTCTATTGGAGAAACTAGAGTGGGTGTCATCTGCAGTGATTATATCCATGGGTTGGATGGGATGGGTTTTTTGCATTTTTACCACATATCATTTTTAGACATTTTTTCAAAACAGCCAGGTTCTATTTCTAGAAATTTGTGGCAATTCACACAGTGTGAGTCCTGAAGCAATAGAAGTAGCATTTTTTAAATTGTCAGACCTTAAGCAACAGGCGGTCCCCTCAGCTGCTCCACTGACTCTAATGTCAAATGAGGTGTCGGTCTCCTGACAACAAACTGCATCACAAATGTGGAGACTTTTTAAAGTGCCATATCTCAGCCATTTTTCATGTTATCGACACAAACTTTTACACATTTAAGTCTTTGGCCAATTCTGCTGACGCTTATTGTGAAAAATACCAGCAATATGAGCAACTAGGCTTTTTGAGAAAAGGCATTTCATTTGAGGTGTTGTGCTCAGACTGCTACTGCTTTTGTTTCTGCAATAGAACTTGGGCCTGTGCATCACCACGACAACCTCTGCGTGATGGTTTCACACCTGATTCAGATCATGATCATTTTCGTCATACAACTTCAGTTCATTTTTATACAGATTCAGCAATGCAGTGTAGCTTCAGCTGTTGCACGAAGCAGCATTCCCACCTCAATTTCTACAGAAGTTTCAAGTTCTAGTTGTTGGTTAGCATTAGCTACAACGAAGTCCAGTGGTGCAATAAAAATCAAAAAAAGTGGGAGACTATAAAAAACAGTCTAGTTTAGACTCAATCAGTTCACACTAAATCAACTCATTGGTGATAAAAGTAGAGTAGTGTTTTGGTAATAATCCCTACATTCACTATATAGTTCAAAGTGGAGCCAGAAAGTTAACCTGTAAATGGTGATTAACGTTTATACAACAGTTTGCATTATCATTTTAGCTTCAGCATTTGCTCTCGCTTCCAAATATGCTGTTAACTTTTTTTAAACAGTTCACATGATCAACTGATAGCTCATGTTTCTTATCCCATCTGAGTTCATCTTGGTGATGTAGCAGCATTAACATATATCAGCAATTAACTCAGTAAGTACAGCAACTTTTATACAGCCTCAAATGCTGTATAAAAGGTTTATGCAAAGTATCATTGCAATCCATCCAGTAGTTGTTGAGATATTCCCGTGTAGACCAAAGTGGTGGACCAACTAGGTAGCACTACCGGGCCACACCTAAAAATAAAACCTAAGTTTTTGATGAATTGATGAGAGGTTGAACAAGTTGTTACTAGATCATTATATGGCATTTAGGCACATATCGTTCTCAGAAATACACTGGCCTGATTCTACAGGGCAAGATATAGCTTACTTTTTTCTCACATCAGCCACTGGGTAAAGTCTCTAAAGCAAAGTCCTGTATTCTCTTTTACTGCATTCGATCAGTGTCTTGTGCTTTAAATTTTGTTACACTTAGGGACTGTGGAATGGTGGGTGGGTAGAACCAGAGCAAACACTGGAAGTGACTCAGACGAGCTGGATGCCAGCCTACATTCAGTAACAAAGGACCACAGGCCTCCTCCAACACCCATCACACCAGGTAGTGAAAGACTGGCATTGCAGGAAGCTGAGGAGGAGGAGTGATGAGAGCAGAAAGTTTTGTCCTGGGTTTGAGGCCTAAAATAAGATTCCTTCTGCATGTTCTGCTGCGAAAACTGTTGCAGTTTCAGGCGATAAGGTGTGGAAATTGGTATTCATTAAAAAATCTGTGGCTGTATGGTTAATTGGAATCTTTAATTACAGTATACCTACTGGTGCAGCTTAAACTGACAATATTGTATGCTATTTGTACTGTTTTCACAGTACAACTGAATTTTACAACACAGTGGATGGCCCTGGCCACTGTGACAGTACAGGAGGCTGAAGAAGGAACTGCCTTGACAAAGCAGCCCGCTGACTGTTGGATTATTATGAAACTAAGTGTTCTTATTTCTCATCACACCATGTCATGCCATAGCCTTATGATATGTTAATCACTGCTTCGCTGCTGCTTGCTCATCAGAACAGAATGCACCACATCTGATTTTAACACTCGCTCGGGTCCAGCTACAGCCGGTTGGCTACACATAGCAAGACACTGATAACACTCAGGGTCGCACTCCCTGGCGCCAGGAGGACAACACTCAAGGATATGCGCCCTGGTCCCAAGAGGAGTCAAGATGCATAAAAACTTATGATTTCCTTAGTTAGGGGCTTCGTCTCTCCAACTCTTAAAGTGGACGGGTCGAAGCCTCAGCGCTGACTCTATACTCATCTTTCATGCTTCTAAAATAAATTGTTAATCATACGCCGTAATCGTGTCTTCTATCTTATTACTGTTTGACTAACTTCCTTCCCCTGGAATAAAGTTCCCGGCCGAAAGGACGCGGCAGTGCCCGGTCCGACAAATTGGGGGCTCGTCCGGGATTTCAGGCCTTAGTGAAGGAGGTTTTTTGCACCGAGGAAAAGTCTCTCACAGCTGGCGGCCGCCTAAACAAAAGGTAAGCAGAAAACCTTTTTAACAAAATTTCTGCACGTCCACCAGGACGTTTTGTTGGCTGTGTTAGACTGAAAGTTTTGTCCTGGGTTTGAGGCCTAAAATAAGATTCCTTCTGCATGTTCTGCTGCGAAAACTGTTGCAGTTTCAGGTGATAAGGTGTGGAAATTGGTATTCATTAAAAAATCTGTGGCTGTATGGTTAATTGGAATCTTTAATTACAGTATACCTACTGGTGCAGCTTAAACTGACAATATTGTATGCTATTTGTACTGTTTTCACAGTACAACTGAATTTTACAACACAGTGGATGGCCCTGGCCACTGTGACAGTACAGGAGGCTGAAGAAGGAACTGCCTTGACAAAGCAGCCCGCTGACCATGTGACCATTCTGTTTGGTAGTATGCTGTCTATATTTTTGGATCTGGCCTGGAAAATTATTTTTTAGAAATTTCGTGCTCATACTTAGAATAATACTCTGTGAAATTTCTGGAGATTTTTATTCTTGAAAGTATGCCTCTGTAGCAGTAGATTCAAAGCTTCTATAGGCAGCAAACGTGGTATAGATTAATTCAACAATGTATATGTAACCAGATATGGACTACACTGACTGGCAGATATCTCAGCTTTCATTCTTAAAGTCTGTCTGGGAGCGCTATATCTACATACCTTTGGAGGTTTTTTTCGTGGGGGTGGGGGTTTGCAGTCAAATGAATAGAAATCTTTGAAAGTCACAATGAAAAAGATGATAAGTATAAGGAGCCTGTGAAATTGTATACCCATGCAATATCTCATCGAAGCTAACTTTATTGTTCCGTGCCATGGTAAGGATAAATGAGAAAAGCTGGCAGGGACAGGTCATTTTTCATGTCACTTTTTATCCCGCTCCCTCTTTTCTTTCTTTGTTTCCTGTCTCTCTCATGCATCCTGTCACCCTCTTTTCTTTTCCCAGCTTTGCAAATGTCCTGCTTGCGCTCCTCCTGCTCTCATTTCTCTATCTCCATCATCACCTCATCCCTCCTGCTCCATCTCATCTCCCTGTCTTTGCCCTCCCCTCCTCTCCCTCTCGTCTTTTCTTTTCTTTCTCGGTGTGAAATGTGTAGCTCATTAGTTTGCTCGCCACACCGTCTCATGTCAGTCTGTCCTTCACATCTCACTGCACTGCTAAGAAGTCATTTACACCGCCATGTAGCCCCCCCCCACCCCTCCCCTATTTCCCTCCCCGCAAAAAATCCACCACTACCAGCCTCCATATGGTTTCATCATCATTTTGCAGTAGCACAAGAAAAAAAATCCAACCCTTCCACCCCCACCCCCACCTCCACCTCTGAACACCCTGTAAAACAGATGATTTTGAAGAGTGAGGCTCAAGACTTCAAGGAGGAGGGAGGGGCAAGGGGATCAGAATTATCCTGAGCATAATGATACAGCACTTTGATAGAGCAAAAAGGAAAAGGAAAGGGAGGTGAGGAGGGAGGTGGAGGAGAAGGAAGGGTGGAGGAATAAAGCTCAAGCTGCTCCAAAAAATCATGTAAATGCAGAGATAATAAAGGAACTGTTTGGCATTCATGGGAGTGGGTGGCAAATCAGTGGGGAGAAATCTCAGTGAGAATGTTGACTAATGCCAACTCTCTCTCTCTCCCTCTCTCTCTCTCGCTCTCCTGTTTCAGAGCCAGCGGGGTGTCTGGGTATCTTTTATGGAGGAGGTGGGCAGGGGAAGGGGGTGGAGGGCTGGTGGGATAGAGCCCTGGAAGACACTTGATGGCATGAAAGTCAAATTTTTTCTGCGCTGAGCTGCAACATGTAACATTTTGTACTTTCAGTGTTTGCTTTCAAATTAACTGTGACTGAATATAACTTCATCATGAACTACTTTTAAACACAGTAGTGCTAGTAACTAGTTGAGCTTTATACATTAACTCATCTGTATTTCAAAAGCCTATACTAATTCTGCACTATGTTTATGTAACAAGTAGTTACTTTCTATATATGGTTCTTTCCAATAACACTAATCTTTGGACTAAGAGTCTCCTTAGACTTGAGAAGAATGGCAGAGAACTGCTATATTTCACAAATAGACGTAATGAATTTTCAATATAAAACAATGATTATTGTAGGATTAAGTACAAATCCAGGACTTTTGACTGAAGTATTTTTGAATTGTAGTGTGTTCTACAATTTAAAATATCTGAATATTGTTGTAGTTCATCTGCCTAAATGGTGGGCATGAGTGGAAGTCTTGAGTGGCAGAGCATCACAAAATTAGGATTGTATTTTCCATAAACTTGTGGTGTTATAAAGGTATTGAGTATTGACTATTGAGAGTATTACATTGTCTGTACTGCTGGTAGTTTTTCTACTAGTTGTCCAGTAAGTTCTATTGTAAATAACCTTCATTCATGGTTCATGGTAGCAGATTTCCTCCCAAATATGACCTATGTCTTGGTCATGGTTTTATTTGTTTACAATAAAAAAAATTTCTGATGTCTCATTGTCAATGTGATCATTATTTATTAGTCGAGACATAACAATTCCGATAACCTAACCTATCTCTCCCTGAATAAAAAAAATCAGGGAAAATGTTATCTCCAGATAAAACAAAAGCTAAGGAGCCTGGTTTTGGATGTGAACATAATGCATTTTTGAGGGCAAACACTGGGTTTAAACACCATGATTCACCACACTCTACGTGATGTGGATAACTGAAAACAGGATCCAAACAAGGTCCAAAAGAAAGCTCTATCAGACATATTTTTGCTAGTCCTGGGAGAACAGAACTACACATTCATTTCAATGGAAGGCACATATTCAATATCAAGAAATCCTTCCCCACATGATTAGACCACCTCCGGCAGCCTTTACTGTTCACAGAATTTATGTGCTGCGTGGCGTATTTAGAATCTATCATCAACATGTCAAAGCAGTAGCTGCACCACCCCAAAATGATTTCACTCATTTGTCCAGCTTTGTGGTAACTGTAACCTTTACCTTGACATTGACAGGAGTGAATAGCAGGGATTATATTATTATGGCACCTTTCTTTCTCTCTTTCTTGCTGCAGATTCTGTAGTGAATCATGTCTGAGATTGGCAATAGCTGACCCTAGCAGTCATACCATAACAGGTCAGGCCAAGTTAAATGTTTGCTTACTTCAATGTTATGTATTATTTTCTTTACATTACACACCTCCGTAAATGTTACTTTTCCACCTTGACAAACCACGATAGCCTGGGAGAAAAAATTACATATAATCATACAAATAACAATCTAAACAAAAATAAGCACTTACATGGTATCACGTGTTATTTCAACAGTATCAACACTTGCACAGTGCACAGTTACTATTGACTAATCACATGAAAGAGATAGGCTTTCCACATCAACTTAATCTTTATAGTACTTTAAAAACTAATTGAGCCAAACTAATTAAGCATGTAAACAGTGTTTGTAGAAGTATTCAGATCCTTTTCTCAAGTAAAAGTAGCAATACTGCTGTGTAAAAATATTTGATTACAAGTGAAGGTTCTGCCTTAAAATAACAGTCAAGCAAAGGTACAATTATATTGTCATTTATGTCACCGTTCAAAATGTGAATATCTGAATTTGAAGCTAAATTATCAGGAATACAGCAAAATATCTTCAGTATCTTAAACAGTGTTAAATTACCCTTAAACAGCAGCCATAATAAATATTTTTTATTTTTTATTAAGAAAAAAGTTTTAAGCAGCACCTTAAAAAACAACAAGCCATGAATAACTACTGCACATTCACAACATTTTGTCTCTTACATTCGACACAGATAATAAATAAAATGGAAATATCAGTGTGGATTTCACAACCATAAAATATGAAAGGAGGCAGCGACACCACACTCTCCTCTGTCACCACGCTAGAGCAGAGCGACACACCAAATTTAACTCAACTAAGTTGATTACGTTATGAGTCACTGCAATTCATTCCCTGCATGTTCCTTGTAGCATAATCAAAACATACCCATATTGTCGAACATATTACAATACTTAGATAAAAACAAGGCACAAATGGTAGCTTCATTCCAGTCCAACGATATAGTGGATGAATATATGCCACAGATGAACAGATCATAGGCCAGCACTTAAAACTCACAAAAAATGGAAACACTGCAAAATGTATTTTAAACTGCCTTTGCCAGAATGTCGCACAGGGTACATAGTACATACATTTTTAACATGAATTATTCTTTCAAAATATTTTGAGTGAAATGTCTGAGTAATAGATTACAGTTGCACCATCACACAATTATTATGAACATTACACACCTTAGGCGAAAATGTCTCTATGCCAGTTATCAGTGGTGTCAAAATTATAATGTTGCAGCCAATTATAACCACTTTAATACTTTTTGGTAGTTTAAGGATGCATCATATTAATAACTGATCAGACTGCAAAGTACTGGTCAAATAAAGTCTGTGAAGTAAAAGTACAATAGTCGCTACTGAAATGCAGTAGCGCACAAATATAAAGTGCCATATAGTAGAAATGATCCACTAATGTAAAAGTAACTCAAAAGTGACAGTCCTCACTATGACTATGCTGTTAACATCAATACGTATCTCAGTCTTTTTCTTTTATTTTGCTGATTCATTTAAGATTTATTTTCATTTAGATATATTAAGAAGAAGCAGTTCTCCCAGCACTTGTTTTTGCTCATATTTTTTGAGAGCTTCCTCAAAGAGCAGCCTTCTCTGCCAACTCTACCTGTGTAACCATTGCCCATAAGTAATCAATATACCTTGATGTAATTAGTGCAAATGTAAGGAATTACATTGCACCTCTGTGCTGAAACTGCTTTACGAAAAAGCAAAAGACAGAAACCAGAGTGTGGATAAAAGCCTGAAAGAAGATCATTATAATTGTAGGACACAATGAGTCAGATGCAATGAAGAGCAAGATGTAATGCTGTCTAATGTGGCTGTTTTGATACCTCTGGAAGAGCTTGGGACCATAAACTCTTAATTGAAGGATAGGCCCTTGTAGTTCTAATGTAAGGATATGTTGTAAGTTGCATGGATGTTGCTCATTCTAACATTCAGGGAAACAGTCACTGAACCTCTCAACCCCACCAGTATGTGTGACGCTTATGCTTTATTCATATCTGACTCACTGTCTGGAGCAGGGTGCTACTCTAAATGATGAGGTGCACCTATTAAAGGGGATACTCAGCATATTGCAAAATGTCAAGGACAAGTTTGCCTTAATGTGAAAATGAACTAGCTGTGTGCATATATGAAGTTGACATTTAAGTGTCACAAGGTGTCCAGTCAACTCCAAACACTTTCACTCTTTTAACAGAACCAAGGTCCATCCATTATCCAAGAAATGTTTTGTGGATACTAATAATATGTAGTATGCAATACATGCATCTTCACTGTACATTTTTCCTCTCTTTATTCTGGAAATATAGCACTTTAGCTTCGCAGACTTAAAAAAAGTGAACTTCAGAATAATTCAGTCCATTGCTGTCTTACACAGAGCACTTACTTTCTGGCAGTTTGGCGAGGATAACTTAATGAAAGCAGCATTTGCACAATAAACCAACAAGGCACATATATATTGTATACAGAGTTATGTAGGACAATTCATACTATAAGGACATTACCTTGACTGTGACAGATGACTGTTATTCTGCTGTCTACCTACTCAAAAAAGAGAAATGTTTATGACTCTGTGTGTATGAGTGCACTCGATCATGCCTTTGTATGTGAGAGAGAGAGTCAATCAGAGTGTCGGTCTGCATTAGGAAAGAGAAATAATAGAGGTAGAGAGTGCAGAAGGAAAATAATAAGAGAAAACACAGTAATGGGAAATCTGTCTGATGTGGAGTGTGTGTAAGCAGATTGCTATATTTTATGTAAATCTTAACCTTTCTGCCAGTGCTGGCTATCAGGCTTGTTGACAGCATGGTGCGTATCTGTCCTGTTGACAAGACGAGCAAAGAGAGAAAGAGAGAGAGAAAAGACCTGTCACCGCTGACTAATTACACCGCAAGCAAACAGTTGAGTCCTCTGTTTACATTTGGACAGCCAAAGGAGGCAGAGTTGAGCATCATTAATCAGATTTTTCCATTGCATACTACTGACACACACTCACACACACACACACATGCAATCATAAGATTACAAATAGCCATCAGTCATGTTTTTGATTTGACATGAAGGACGGTCTTTCTAATTACCAAAGAGTTTGCTGTAATGAATCCCAATAAAGAGCGGGACCAGATGTGGTTAATCAAAACTCTCTGGGGTTTCTGGAAGCCAGCACAGGGCAGTAAAGCTTCAGTCAAAGTCAATGGGGACATGGACCATTTCTCCCAAAATCATTTGCAAACTCTTCCATGAGGTTGCATTGGATATTATAGGATTTGATTTGGAAACTAAATTAACAAAATAAATAAATAAAAACGCAAATAATCATCAAAATCCCTCACCCCGTTTCAGTCGTCTGCCAAAGGTCGACGGCCTGCTGGAGGCAGAGCATCTGCCCGAGGCCAACCGCATGCCCGAGGCCTGTCATGAAGGACAGGAAAAAGGACAAGGTTCAGTGCATTGTCAATATGATGGAGAAGATACTCAAGTCCCGTCAGGCCAGGTGACAGGAGGAGAAAATGAGCCTCCTCTCAGAGATCAAAAAATGGAGGCAGGAAAATGATGCTCAGGTTCATGTCTTTGCACGGGAAAAGAAGTCCGTGAGCATTCAGCGCAAACTGCAGGAGGAACTGACAGCCGGTCAGACCAAATGGCAGGAGGAGAAATCGGGCCTCCTGTCAGAGCTGAAGGAGTGGAAGCTGAAAAATGCTGCTCAGGTGCACGCCTTGGCAAAAGAAAGGGAGAAGTCCCAGAACATTTGTGGGACACTGGAGGAGAAACTGATGGCCAGTCAGACCATGTGGCAGAAGTATAAGACCATACTCCAGTCAAGGCTGCAAAATGCTGAGAACCGCCTTTAGGCTCAGCAAGAAATGATGAAACGTCAGAGGCGGTCTGCTCTGAGGAACAAAGCTGAGCAGCTGAAGAATCAGTTTGCCTCAATCCAGGAGAGAAACAACCTCCTGAATGAGGCAGAGAAGTGCAGGGCCTCCGCTGTAGAAAAGCTGGACAAGGAGAGAGAGGAGACAGAGCAGCTGAGGGAAGCCCTGAAGGAGGCAGAGCAGCAGGTGAAGCTGCTGGAGGAGAAAGAAGGATCCACCAGCTCCATCGTGGCTCAGCTGAAAGGAGAACGATGAGCTGTTGGCGGCGCTGAGGACAGCTCAGGAAGAGAAAGCTGAGGGCGAGCTTCTCCACTGTCAGGAGGAGCAGGAGCAGACGGGGAATACTACGACCCATCCTCCCAGCGAGGCTGAGCCCCAGAAAGACAGCCCCCCGTCCGAGCCCCAGGAGGGTGCACGAGTGGTACTCCAGGTCACCGAGTCCCCGGTGAAGGTGCTCCAGGACAAAGACCAGGAGTGGGAGAAGTGGCAGGACACTGTTGAGCCTCAGCTGGACAAGACTGGAACCACAGAGGAGAAGAAAAATAATAATAATAAGAAGAAGAACTGGTTCCAGCGGCTGTTCCCGTGCTTATCAGCTCAGCCTGGATCCTAATGCCGGAGATCCACTGTCACTTAACAAAGTAAACAAAGAAAAATGCAAATAATCATCACCCCATTCCAGTCGTCTGCCGAAGGCCGACCACCTGCCTGAGGTAGAGCGTCTGCCGAAGGCCGACTGCCTGCCGCAGGCAGGGCGTCTGCCCGAGGCCGACTGCGCGCCCGAGGCAGAGCGTCCGCCCGAGGCCGACCGCCTGCTGGAGGTAGAGTGTCTGCCCGACGTAGAGCACTTCAGACCCTCTCCGGACAACAGACCTGTCATGAAGGACAGGAAAAAGGACAAGGTTCAGTGCGTTTTCAATATGATGGAGAAGATACTCAAGTCCCGTCAGGCCAGGTGGCAGGAGGAGAAAATGAGCCTCCTCTCAGAGATCAAAAATGGAGGCAGGAAAATGTGCACAGGAAAAGAAGAAGTCCGACAGCATTCAGCACAAACTGGAGGACAAACTGACGGCCAGTCAGATCATGTGGCAGAAGGATAAGACCATACTCCAGGACGCCGTTGAGCCTCAGCTGGACAAGACTGGAACCAGGGAGGAGAAGAAAAATAAGAAGAAGAAGAAGAAGAAGTGGTTCCAGCAGCTGTTCCCCTGCGTATCAGCTCAGCCTGAATCCTAATGCTGGAGATCCACTGTCACTTAATAGATTTCCCATTGACTCATTTTGGTATTACCAGGGAAATACCTAAATCCCTACAGTAAATACCCTAAGCTGCTGACTGCCTCTCCCAAAATAGATCAATGGTGGAAAGATTTTTCTAGGTTGATTGAAACAATTGATTTTTTTTCCAGATCAGTCACCAAGGCATGATAAAATCATGATAAGAATAAAGATAAAAATAAGTGTGTTAGCATGCAACATTTCTAAAAGGATGGTGTTTTCTGAATGTGAACAAAAATGCTAAAGCACATTTTTTGATTTATTAATGTAATGTAATGTTTAATAATTGAATACATTCCCTCAAAAAGGGACAAAACCTTCATTTGAATTAGAGGAATTTAGCTATTCATTTGATTCAATACTCAGCAAAACAAACCTCAACTATTTGAAGTTGTAAATAATGATAAAACTTTTGAATATCTTTTGTTTGCTTTTTTTTAATTTCCTCTTAATAGTAGTCTTAATAGTTTTGATGTGGGTTAGTCAATAGACAAAAAGAAAGGAAAAGGTGATGAGAGGAGAATAAAAAAGGTACGGAAAGTAGTCCCCTGCCTTATCGTTTTAGCCGTGGACATGGGTGGCTTCAGGTCATCTGGCACTAACACACTGGGCCTCAGAGAAAGACACAAATACACACTTAGACAAGGGCCACTGGACAGTAGAGAGAGGGAGGAGGAAGAGGAGGGGGTTGCGAGAGAGAGAAAGAGTGAGTCTAGCTAGGTCGATGTGCTGCAGAGTGGAAGGCAGAGGTTTGGCACTGGGCCAGCCACAAGGACAGAGCAGAGGAGTGGTAAGATTAGATGCAACCTCAGTGATTTACAGGGGGACACAAGGCTGTTGCAGATAGTGTAGTGAAGCTAAATAGGATTAAAATAAGCACAGAGCAAATGGTCCTTGTAAGCATAAAGAAAATTACAATTAATACCGCAATGACTACAGCAAGATTTATGGGAGACTATCTTGTTGATGAAAATTAATAAATTATGTGATTAAAGATAATTTGAAAGTAAACACTATAATAATGGACAAAGTTAGCTTTTATTGTATTCCTGGGGCCATTTTTACTGTTATTTATGTATCTGCACATCAAGGAAACTGTTTCATGCCGTGCCCTTAATTCCAGTTATGTGTAACAATATAATAATGTGACACAACATCAAAATTGGAGCCTAACATATTTAAGATTAATTTTTGTTTTTGTCCACAGTGCAACATGCATCATTGTTGAGAATGTTAGCATAACCATTCATTTGCATATGTAGGCTAGCAACAGGGGCAACAGAACATATTGTTACCTCATGAAGTTGATATGGAAGAAGTGAGCAAATACTTTCCTATTTACACATTCAGCAGACACAGAACACAACACATTCAGAAGAACTGCAAAGTTTGCATGATGTTGTGTTAATATCTGCTGGGTTGTGAATACTCACACCCAGGTGGAGCCAGAATGCAGCGGGTGACAACTGGGTGAAAGCCTGATGTACAGGTGAGCTGTCAAGCCACATTACAACACTTTAACATGCATTTTGTTTGGTGATGGGAGGGTTCACGCAGAAAATTCAGAATTTAACAAGCTCATGTTGGCTCATGTTGCATTTTTATGTCCTCCTGTATTTGTCAGGAAAGGAAAAGTGTGTGTGTGTGTGTGTGTGTGTGTGTGTGTGTGTATGTGTGTGTGTGTGTGTGTGTGGGTTGACAGGTGACAGGTCTTCTGGGCCAGTGAGCTTGACAAACAAGACACATCACTGTCACCTCACGGCTGGTCTGACAGGCAGCCAGGGCGGCCATGACAGGCTTAAGTAACACGTTATAGCCTGGACACTGATACGCTGTGACATATGCTCTCAAACACACAGGCTGTCCACTCACCACATACGGCTTTTACACTAATTATAGACACCACACAGTGTTTTCAGGGAGATGCCAGTGATTTGGATGAAACTTGGTGGTGAATGATGCCTGGCACATGTATCCCAGTGATGCGATGTAGAGCCAGTTTTGTGGTGAAAAATTGTTATTATTTTCTTCAGAAGTGTTGGCTGTGACACCTCCAATGTTTTTGTAACACCACTTACTGAGATGACAAATGAAGCATTTGGAGTAGAAAGATATTACAAGTCATCGGTTTCTCTTAATCAAGTTTCAATTTAGGAAAGAAAAAGCCCACGCGCTTTATTGTTGGTATACACAATCAGCAAGCATAATGTGAGCTAATGGGCTCCATCGTCATGCAAATGCAAACAAAGGGGATGGAAAACTCAACAAAACTTCCACCCTTGCATAGTCTCCTGCAGTTATGTGTCTCATCAATCTGTGATGTTTAAAATGTGCTGGGAGCAATTTTGTTAGTGTCTCTTTATATCATACCCACTTTCCTCGACCTGCCTGGTCTATTTATTCTTGTGCTTCTCCCACGTTTCCCAGAATAACTGCAGGTAATGTTAACAGAGCTGCAGAACTTTTAATAATGAGCATATATTACACACAGGCTTTTCATCTTCTTTATAAACCATGCAATTTATGCATCGATCAATCACTGAACATACTCCCTGTATATACATCCACACATTAGCAGGGCTAGAAGAACTGAATCTGAAATATATCTCAGGAAACTGAAAAAGAATAATAATTAACTTCATCTTACCTGAAAAAACATGTAACAGCAGTCATGGTCTAGCATAAAATGGACCAAGGAGAACAAGGCATATTGCTAGTAGCTGAAAAGGTGCACTTCTTCACTTTAGGTTTTGACTCGGTCAACAGCCCGACTTAGGGACAGATGTGGTCACTCAGCTTCTAAACTTGAGTAATTCATTTATGAGGTGCCCAGGGTTTGTCTCCATTCACAAGCCATTTCAGGGCCTCAAGCACACATAGAATCCTACTCTGCCCTTGATGTTTATTTGATACCATAACATCTTTTCCCCCTAGAGTATAAACAATACCAGCACAGACATTTCAGCCACTGCTGCCTGAACATGCAGATGCCTGTCTTGAGTCCCGGTGGAATTGAAATATTGCATTGACGTGGTGTTCAAAATATCACAGATCTTAAACTGTGTATCAGAATTAAGCAGTTCTTCAATCAGATGTACAATCAAACTTTATACTGTATATCTGTCATATCTGAGGTGGTTGATACTCTCATTTCAATATAATATACTGTATGTCAATTATTTCTTTCATTTCACCTAATCATTCTCCAACCAGTGGAGGCATTTAAACATTTATTATATTTACAGAAGCAACATCAGTAATTCTGTCTTTATTGTGTAAGTGTTTGTCACAGCTGCTTCATACAGTACAAAAAGGATCCTTGCTGTAGTGGAAGATTTTACAGTGTGAAGTGAGCATTTACTAAACATTAATTAAGGCAAAAATCTATTAAATGAAATGTAAGCAAAATACCTCTTGAAGATACTTTAGTATTTTTAGAATAAACATGCATCTCCCGGTCTTTCACACAATCCGCTCCTTCCTCTGCAATCTTCTCTTTTGTTTTTTATCTGGGAAGTTCACTGGGTAACATACTGTATAGGGTCTATCCACTTATCTTATGGTCTATTTCTTTTGGGAGATTGAATGGCCAGAGGTGGAAGTTTTTCTACAATGGTGTTCAAAGTTCCTTAAGGGGTGTTACCACAGCGAAAGGGGCTGTTTTAGTCAGATCATCCACATAATTTATTTTTGACTCTCTCTGTCGTCAGAATGAACACTGCTGACCCAGTGCTCTTTAGGGCATTATGACTAATTCGATCACAATGAGTCACAATGAGTTGGCTGTTTTGGGCTTTTTTAAGGACTGAAAAGAAATAGATGTAATTTTAGGAAACCAATTAACAGAATTAGACACAAATGATGAGTGTTTTTGTTTTTAGAACATGTATGGAGGCAGCTCTGTAACTTTCACAAACTACGCACATCTGTCATCTGCTGCTGCTATTTTGAAAGGTGCTGCGACTTTTGTCCCCATGGCAGTTCCGATGGGCAAACCATATCTTTTCAGTGTACTGAATCATTAGAATCAGTTTATTTACAAGATTCATGCAAAAGATTTGTTGACCAAATCTTTCAGTGCTTGACCAGAACCCGGACTGTATAGTCCCACTCACTGAACTGAAACATGAACATTCAGTTCAGCTCGCTTGTTTTGGGGCCCAGTTAAACTCCAGTCCAGTCTGCTCTCCTGCTTTCTGGTGTTTTTTTAACTGTAGAAAACATATGATGTGGAAACAACAGTATATTTTTTTAAAAAAAGAACAGCAACAATATAATACAAAATTAAGACAAAAGAAGCAGCAGGAAATTTTGTAATTTGCATGTGTTTGTCAGGGAAGGTGGACAATAACTGAGTGTTTTTTGTGTAGTTTTTGCCCATAATCTCTATCACTAATAGTGAGACTGTATTTACCAACTTTACATGTCTGATTTTGTGATTGATTGTGTTTCTTGCCCTAGCAGATTTTATAGCAATGTCACCCTTTTCTTAGACCTCTGCAGCTAGTTAGTACAGCCTGTGTTGTGTTTTCTATAACTTCACAACACTAGAGATTTTCTGTCTTTCACTCACTACTAAAACTGCAGGCCCTGCTTCTCCTTTATTACTCCTCACAGGAAAGATGTTGAACACAGCAGATTATATCCAGATTACAGTTTGTCCAGATTTCTACAGCCACTTTCCTGATGGGAGCTAAGTGGACAGGACAGTCTAATACTCCATTTTAGCTTCACTTCATTTGCTACCAGGGCAATTTAGGATTGATTGTAAAATTTTATTGATCAGCACTTGCTGCACTTTTCTCCTTAGAGTAGCCTAATAACACCACATTGTTCCACAGTTGCAGCAATAAAATTGCTATTTAAGCTGCATTGAATATACAGACAGAGACACATTTTGCAGAGATGAACAGCTGTCTTATTATATCTTCTCACTCACATAGCTCTGTGACCTCTGACATAGTTTGGGTCATTGCTTTTACAAATGAATACACTAGCCTGGCTAATGATCATTATTATCTCCTTTTTCCTCAGTCTCACACTCATGAAAGGAAAGTCAATGTCTTGAATACTTTATAAAGCCTGCATTGGTGATTATGCTGAGGGTCACCCCAGTATCAGCCTCCAATAGCCCTTTATTGCCATAGTCTCCCAAAATGCAGAAATTACACTCCTTGTATGCTATTAGAATTGGCCAGCTTTGCCACAGAGACTGGCAAACAAATAGTGGTAAAGCTGAGGTCTGTCATGTGCTGGCCAGCAAACATCATTAATGAGTGGATGAGATGAAACATGGCATGAATTGCATGCCTCTGAGGCTCAGTAAAGTGGCACCGCCGGGACTTTCTGTACTGTATGAGGAGCTGTCCTTGTCTGGGCCGCCTCATCTGAGATAGCAAACGTTGTTTAAATGAGCGCTAGTGTGTTAGCTCTGCTGGCATTGTTTGTGTGCATGTGCGTGTATTACCCACCTGTTACCAAATGTTAGTCTGTGACAAAACAAATGTAACATCTGCAATGCTTGGACAGTTATTCTAACCAATGTATTTTCCTCTTCATCCTCATTAGGATATGATCTGTGTTGACCTGATGCTGGGTCAGATGAAAGGAGAGCCAGGTGGTTGTCTGAATGGAAAGGACACATTTGGGATTGTAAACCATCCATGATCAGTCCTGATCATCAGAGCAGATGATTTGACTGCTGATCTCTGGTGACAGCTTTCTGCTTGGCTAACTGCAAACTTAACAGCACCACCTTATTGTGCTACCTGCAGGTGATTCAAAAGTCAATTAAGTCTTACATGAGAGAAAGGGATGTTTTAATGATGCACATAATATTTTTTTAGCATACTAACAATGGATCACATGACTACTGTATGCTGTAGTTTGAAAAGTGATGCTCAGAGTGTTGAAAACACAAACACCTTGCTAAATTGAGAACAAATTTTGTGCTTACTTTTGCTAACTTTTGCTGATGTGTTTGTAGCTTGTTCTGCTGCCTCCAAGAAGCAAAAAAACAACCCAAAAACAATTATTTCATCTTTAAACCCATCTGAAATTACTAATGTAATACTTTATTTTAGCTTGGACATGTCCCCTTCAAAAATTCAATAATGTCTGCACATCAAACCCTATTTTCTTTTAAGTAAAATAAATAACAGTAAATTCACTATTGTAAAATATACTATATACAGTCCATATATACTATCCATTATAAACCTTTATCAGGTGTGTCTGTTTAAGACAGATAGCATGTTCTCATTCTTCATTTTGAGGCTACTGAGAGGCCACAGGTCTACAGTATTTCCATCTACTGTGAGAATTTATAAAGATATTGGTATAAAAGCAAGGCAGGTAAGAAAATGTTGTTTCAGTGAAACATAATTAGGAATGACAGAAGTGTTGCTTGTTTATTATATATCCAGCTTGTGGCATTACTTTCACCTCACTTTGTGCCTTTGGAGGAGTCTTCCATTATCTTTGGTGTGAGACTTACACAGAACAGTTTTTAAAAGTAAGTTTTTGTTAAGTTTGTCTCCCTGTGGCTTTACCATATCTGCTGTATATCTATTGATGTTCACTAAACACAGTTACTTATCCCATTTTGTTTTGATCTCAGTTCCTCTAAAACTACAATCTTTGTATTTTTCTGAATTTCAAAAGGCATATGCAATAGCATAAAATAAAAGAATAAACATCCATTTTCTCCAAACCGCTCCTGCAGCACTGTTCCAGGCTTTTGTAGTTGCAAAATACCTAATCTCCTTTGTTTTAATACTTAATGCTAGAACCAATCCAAAGCTGTCTACATGTTCTACATGTACATTGTAGAATCTATTTGTGCAGCTATGATATATGTCTGCAATATCAGATTAACAAGTTGCTTGTCAATAAATAATAAAAATGTACACTATAATTAGAACAGAATAAGTAGCAGCAACAGTCATGTAACCATCCTGTGAATTTTCTTTGACATATAAATTCCATGCCTGCTTTCCCCCCGCCTGTTCTCCACTGTGTGGAATGAATGTAGCCTACATGCTTGGCTTGTCCTGTTCTAGTGGGAATGGTACCAATATAAAAATGTTAATGCCATGCTCTACCAACTGATGCCCATGGGACTAAATATGGAAATTTCTTAGACATCTTTGGGCACCCATTAATATCATTATCATCACCACCATTGCAACCATCCAATTTGCATGCCGGGATGGTGTGCTAAATCTTGAAGATATAATATGAGTTCACTGTACATAGTAATGATAATCTTTATTCAAATGACAAACTCCATTGAACATGAGGACACTTAGGAAACTGAGATGTGACTTCCTGACACCTAAATTGCAGACATTTTGCATCTGCGCCACGTCATGGTCAAAGTTGTGCATGCATTTGTGTGTTTGGTTACATTTGGATACCAAGTGCATTGGTGTAACAACCAGCCCCACCCCCCAGAGGTCACTTTGAAATGGAATAGATTTTTCTTGAGCTCAGCCAAGGCTATAGGGAAGGTCACTTCATTAATCACAGCTAAATGCCACTGTCTGCCCATCTCCCTTCTTAACCAAGTAACACCCACAGATAACATCATTGATTAATACTAATAATTAATTCTCCTTTGGTATAGAATGACAGAGTATCATTCAGCAGGGAACCTTTAATTACTATGTAGAGACTCATTAGGTTAATGCCAATGGATGCTCCAGTGGCACAGGGGGCAAATAGATGTCTTCCTCTAACCATGGCCTTTTGTGAAAAAAGACCCCCACCCACCCCCTCTCACTTCCTATGTCTCTCTAGCAGTATCCATCTACACGCTAGCCTACTTTCTCTGCTGATTCAGTGTTGGAAAATGTCAAGTCAGATTTTGCTTGAGAGGATTTTGGCAGATGGGTTGAAGCCCAAATGATGGGGGAATGCACAGACACACAGCCTCAGACTTTGTGTCTGCATGACTGTATGACTGTGTGTTGCATGCGCAGTGATGTATATGTTTGTGTCTGACTTTGTCTTGAGTCACATAAATGCCACCAGTCATGCAAAGGTATCTGCATCATAAGCAAATATAGAGGACATGTCATGTTATTTTATTATCTACAAATCCATGCTGTATGCTGATGCAATGTACGACCCAGAGGCTTTTACTTTTAAAATAATACTCTGTGACATGTTCACATAAATAAATGTGTCATCTACTACTATCTCATTCAGGCTCTTTGTTTTCATTGCCAGTTAGTAAAGCAGGGTAATGATTCAACCTTTGAAAGCTTTTACATTTGTTGCTTGCAACCGTCAGTGCCTGGAAGATGTTTAACCTCCTGCATAAAGGAGTGATGCAAAAGAAGAAACGCTTTGCATTTTTACATGTCTGATTCATTGTGAATTAAAGAGCCTGGTAGTTAGCATCTGCAGGGATAGCCACAGTCACTGAGAGAAAAGAGCAGCAACCACAAAACTTGAAATTCATCAAAAGAAATTTCAAAGAAAAAGATAAACTTTTGGATGTCATTCTTATTAGATTTGATTGGATTTGGATGCAAAATTAAACGCCCAACATTAATATTATTTTTTATGATTTTTTTTACTATTATTTTACACATGAACAGATTTAAACTATACACACAACCAGGTCTACACAACGCAGCAGTTGTCCCGTGTCTGATTAAATAGCCTGAATGCACCATTCAGCTCATCCTGTGGCCCCACTGCTAGACATGAGTGCCATCTTGTGGGCTAGATGTGACAAAGTTATAGTTTTATGCATATATCGTTGCTGAATAGAATGTGAATTTCTATTTTTTTCCGTGTTTTAATTGTGTGATTTAACCTTGTGTTTTTTTGTTTTTCCCCCCACAATTTCTTGGTGTGATATTTTTTGGACTATTGCATGCAATTATGCTTTTTCCTTCGCCCCATAAAGGACTCGGAAAAGGAATCTCCCAGGTTGCAGCCGACGAGCGTCAGGTGTGGGATGCAGGGAGAAAAATGGAGACAGTGAGGCTGTGACCATCCGAACTTAGTGTTGTTATCGGGCAAAGAAGACCGGCTGCGGGCCCTGGCTAGAGGTGACAATTCCTGGTTGGAGTGGCGTTCCCCTCTTCGGGGAGCGCAAAACAGTGGAGGACGTCGCAGCTGCTGGTTGGCTGTGAGGAGCTGCATCCGGTAGATGAGCAGCAAGCCTTGGGGGACGTCGCTGCATTCGGGCTGGACTGGGGGATCCCACAGGCGGAGACGATAAGAGACGCGTGGGGGAGGGAGATTTGCCGCTCCATTAAGGGGCATAATGGACATTTTTTCAGTTTCTCTGGGAATAATCCCTGTTTAAAATGTACATTTCAACGTGGTTTATTTCTGATCACCCTTGATTGTGACTAACCTGTGTTAGCCTTTTATGTATTACTAAAATTATTATTACTGTCATTCCCTAGATGGCGATAATTATTTTTTATTTTTATTTTTCGCATTTTGACTATACTAAACTATACAATACTATGGCAGGATTTTTTTGCATTTTGAAAACATTTTATGCGAAGAAGTGTTTAAGAAACTGATTTTTATGATTGTTTTTGAATTTTTGTGACTTTTTTTTTTTTACATAAACACATAAACTATACTATATTTTGTCACATTTTCACAACGTCCGATACAATGACCTTTTTTGGCATTTTTAAGACATATAATGCTAACAAGTGTTTATGAAAGTTTTTATGTTTTTTTAAAAGTATTTTTATGAAATTTAATTTTTTGAAATTTCTCGCAATTTCATGACATACTATACTGCATTTTTTTTCATATTTACAACATCCTATAGTATGACCTTTGTTGCAATTTTAGGACACATTATACAATGGAGTATTTATGAAACATTATTCTTTGATGTTTTTTTGCATTTTTATGAAATGTCATTTTTGTGTTGTGTTTGTGTTCACATTTTCTATACTATAGCATTTTTACCCATGTTTATGATGTCCTATACTATGCGCTTTATTTGAAATATTAACATATTACTTGTTACACATTGCATTTTTCTGACATTAAATTGTTTTTAATGGTCACATTTTTATGACATACCATACTATGGCATTTTTTCACATTTTTACGTCATACTATGCTATGACATTTTTACATTTTTAACACATTATGCTATGAAGTGTTTATGAAAGACATGTAATTTTTTTCCCTTTTTCCGTTTGTATGCATTTTTATAACATGCTATTTTTGACCTTTTTTAAGTATAACATATTATGCAATGGCATTTTTGATGTTTTTACAATGTACTATATTAAGGCGTTTTTTGCATTTTAAGACACATTATACCATGTAATATTTATGAGACACTCTTTTTTGAGGTTTATTTGCATTTTTATGGAAAGTAATTTGTTCAAATTCAAGTATATCAAAGAGTATTCTTTGTTGCTTTGTTGTTTGTTTAGGCCCAATAAAAATTTTGACAATTTTTTTGCATTTTCTCAACATAGTATAGTATGGCTGGGGTTTTGTGTTTCTATCACATACTGAACTATGACCTTTTTCTGCATTTCTGACACTCATAATGCTATGGCGTGTATATAAAACAGCATTCTTTGTTGTTTTGTTGTGTTCTGAGGCCAAAAAATTTTAGAAAATTTTTGCATTTTTTCGGCATAGTATAGTATGGCGTTTTTTTCTATTTTTTCTATTTTATGACATACAAATTTTGAACTTTTCATGCTGTATATAAAACAGCATTCCTTACAGCTATTCCAACAGTACTCCTGGTTGTTTTGTTGCATTTTTAGGCCAAATAAGATTTTGACCATTTTTGCATTTTTTCAACATAGTATAGTATGACGTTTTTATGGCGATTTTCTGACATACGAATTGTTAACTTATTTTGCATTTCTGACACCCATAATACTATGTACTTGATATAAAACGGTATTCCTTGATGTTTTGTTTCATTTTGAGGCCAAATAAAATTTTGACATTTTTTATAATTTTTTGACATAGTACAGTATGGCATTTTTTGTGGGTTTTATCCCGTACTGAACCATGCCCTTTTTATGAATTTCTGACCACAAACATCTATGGAGTGTATATAAAACAGTACTCCTTGTTGTTCTGGTGCATTTTTAGGCCAAATTAAATTTTGACAATTTTTGCATTTTTTCGACATTGTATAGTATGGCGTTTCATTGTGTTTTTACAATGTCCTACACTATGATCTTTTTTCAATTTTTAATAGATATCAAATATAAAAGTGTTTAGTTCCATTTGTGTTTTTATGGAAATACATTTTTAAAACATTTTTCACGATTTTATGACATACTATACTATGACCATTTTTAAGTCATATTATGCTTTTTTATGTTTTTTATTTTATGAATTGTAATTTTTGGAGGGTTTGTTTTTGCATTTTATGACATACTATAGTATGACTTTTTTGGCGTATTTACAATATATACTATATATATATATATATATATATACTATGACTTCTGTTTGCAATTTTAAGACATATACAATGAAGTGTGAAACACTCTTTGAGTTCTATTGTACTAGTATATATAGAGTTCTAGTACTATACTATGACCTTTTCTACATTTTTAAGACATATGCTCGTAAGCGTTTATGAAAGACTCTTCTTTGTGTTATATTTGCATTCATATTTGAAGACATTTTTTATGACATGCTATACAATGTCAATTTTGCATTTTTGCAACATCCTATAATATGACGCTTTTTTTCAATTTATGATACATTTTGTGCATTTTTATCACATACTTTACTATGGCATTTTGTCACATTTTTATGACATTCTATACTATGACCTTTTGCATTTTTAAGACGTATCATGGTAATAAATGTTTATGTAACACTATTCTTTGATGTTTTTTGCAGTTTTCATGACATGTCATTTTTGACATTTTTCTCAGTTTTATGACATACTATACGATGGCATTTTTCCATGCTTCTATGAAATACTTTACTATGATGTTTTTTTAAAAAACATTTTTAAGACATATTATGCTATTAATCGTTTATGAAGACCCTTCTTTGAGTTTTATTTGCATTTATATGTCAAGACATTTTTCACATTTTTCACATTTTTAAGACATACTGTAATATGGATTTTTTTCATCTTTTACGACACACTATACTGTGACCTCTTTTTGAAATTTTAAGACATATTATACAATAAAATGTTCATGAAACACTCTTCTTTGAGTTTTATTTGCATTTTTATGGCCAGTCATTTTTAATTTTTTTTTTTTACATTTTCATGACAAACTATACTATGGCATTTTCTTCAAATTTTTAAGATGTACTATGCTATGAACTGTTTTTGCATTTTTAAGACATATTGATATGAAACAATCTTCTTTAAATATTATTTGTATTCTTATGGCAAGTCAAATTTTGTGATATATTATGCTATGACGTGATTATGAAACACTATTTTTTTTTTTTTCATTTTCATGACCTTTTTTTAAACATTTTTTGTGTTTTTCCGACATACATTTTACAACATTTATTTTATGACATATTCTTTTAACATTATTAGCATTTTTACAACATTCTATACAATTACTTTTTTCACATTATTAAGACATAGACTATGAAGTGGTTATGAAACACTATTCTTCGAATTTTAATACAGGTCAAAATTTCATGAAAACATCACATTGGAGTACGGAATTAATTTTCTTAAAAATGCCATAGTATAGTAAGGCCTGAAATTTCCATGGGAAACTTCATACTATTGTAAGACATAAAATACTGTATTATGGAAAAACATCAGTCTACAGTATGGCAGGAAAATTTTGGCTTCATATAGTGAGGTATAAGATTTTCATAAAAAATGTCATATTATATTAAGACATTAGGCATATAAAGTCTGTAATATTTTCTTGAGATAGTGTCCGACCTGGGAGTCAAACAGTGGCTCTGCTGCTTTTGTGGTATACACCCTAAGCACTCTGGTTGGGATGTCCTAATTGAAAAAAATCATTAAAAAGTACAGTAAGATATGCCACAAAAGATGACATTGTAGGCATAAAAAAGTCACAATACAGTAAGGCATACAATCATCACAATTCCAAACTATAGTAAGAAATAGAAATGTCATAGTGTAACAAGAACAACACAACAATGTATAGTAATGTAATAAACTTCATATTCATCATATGTATAACATTTCTCATATTTTCTTGAAAAAGGAAGATTTTTTTAGTGAGTCTGCCTTGTCACATACTGTTTCATCTTCCTTAAAGCTATTCTTGTCTGTTAGTCACTTGACTCAACACAAATTGGTTTGGATTGCCTTTTGAAACTCAAGTAGGTGGGTGGGATGTTTGCTTTCCAAGACAGAGGATGGGATGTAAAGTGTTTTTTTTAAAGCCAGCAAGTTCAGCAGTTGGCCAAGCAAGGGCTGAATCATTGCTATTGATCCATAACCCTTTCAACCCTCACAGATATATTGCAGTCATTTTGTTCCATCCAGCAATAAACATCTTACTTATTGCACACTTAAAAACAGTCACCTCATCCTTTTTTACTTCAGATGCTGCCACCAAAATATGGGAGCCAAATTTACTCAAATCCCAAACAGGCACTGTAGATCAATAACCCTGAATATAGGATTTGATTCTCTCATTTTTCCAATTTCTTTGTTTGCATTCTTCGACTGAATACTAATACCTTCACAGATAACATTTAACTGATATGAGTTATCAGTGTATTTAATTGTTCCAAATATGTGTAAATTCTGTTTTGCAATTCCTGTGTACATTATAAAATATATATAGCTAGTGTCTAGATGCATGTACAAATATGAGGTTAGTTCAAATATGGATTTCTGGAGCACTTCAATGATTTACAAAAAAACAGACAAACTGAGTTGTCATGGAATCTAGTATCACACAGATTTACTTTATCTACAAGTCCACAGAAATTCAGTGGAAAAGGGTGATGACAAGTTCTGATATATGAGAACTCTCGTTATCAGGTCATTCCTTTAGAAGGAAAGAAAACAAACACCACTCACTTCACAAGGTCAATCTTGTATCAGCTGACATGGGAGCAGCACCACGTTATGTCCATCTTGATGACACTTTAATTCTCGATATTGATTTTCTGGCTTTTTCGGCTTTAAGGGAAACCTATTTGTTTGCATCTTTAACAGGTGCAGTACAGCAATAAAATGTGTTTTTTAATGTAGTGTTTCCTCATGTGATAATGCTAAAAATAGCATACATATGCGAGGGATTATGACTAAAGAAGAAAAAATTAAAAGGTTAATAATTATAGTTTATTCAATAATTTGATAATAAATATATTTTTTATGTACAAAGTCAAAATTTCCAGGCTTAGTGTACATGTATTTATCCATCTCTGGGCAGGCTTTCATGATTCATAAACTTCTGGCATTGGCTAGTAATTATTCATGTCAAGTAACACCTACTGTGCGTGGGTGGGAGCAAATCGAGTCATTGACATGTTTGAGCAAGCAAGCCCGTCCGATTTTTTATAATCTGGATTTCATGGTTTGCATTGTGTTTCAATCATTTCGTTATTTTCCACACGATGGGTTAGGCTTTTTACAGTTGAATGTTTTTCTCCAAATGAAGACCTACATGAGGCTGCATGTTAAATAGTTCTCCAGGCTACTTCATATGTTCTCTGCTATAACAGATTGACTGTAGTTTACTGACGGCACAATACACAGTACAATACTGTGGGGCTGCTTAAAGCTCACCAGAGGATTATACCGGAACTTTTTGATCCTTCCTTCAAAGTAAAAGTCAGTTCCATGAACGTTTAAAGATACAGGCCTTGTTTGAATATGACTTAATAAAGAATTATTATTAACTATTTACAGCATTATTTATAGCAAATAACATGACAGAAGTTATCTCAGGGCACTTTTGTGTGTGTGTGTGTGTGGTTACAGTGGTAAAACATACTATACCTTGACTGGGGCTGGGTAAAAAAAATCTGTTCATCGTTGCATTGCAGTATGTTTTTTTTTTCCTAACTCAATATAGATTCAGAAATTCTATATTGTGGGTGTTTCTTAATTTTGTGCTGCAAGTTCAGCTCAGGCATGACACTTTACTGTTAATGTTTTCTATGTTCATTAAGGAATAATGAAATGGTGCATATACATTTCGAGGACAGTGAATGACTTACAATTAATGCACACATTATTATTTAACAAATATCAGAAGGTATTTTAATTAATTATTTGGGTGTTTTTGTCACCTGCACGTATTTTTGAATCACTATCAAAGCATGTTGGATAAAGAGAGAGAAAAATTTTATTGAATTGTGAGGTACCAAGCCCTAACTCTGACCTTTTCTTGCATTTATAAAACATATCATACTATGAAATGTATGTAAATGTAAATGAAATGAAACACTTCTGTTTGTTTTTTATTTTTATACATACATATTATGCTATGACATTTATAAATAGGTTTTAAAGCTTTTTTTACCCCCATACTATAAAATGTATACAGTCATAGGTTAGTGGTTAAAGAACACAACTTAGTAACAGTAGGTTGCCGGTTCGTTTTTTCAGAAAATACTGAAAATCACAACTCTGGAAACGATCATAATTTTATGTGCTTTTAATGCCCCACTGTACTATTTCATCTATTGTGACGTTTTTATGCCTTCCTGTATCATGTGCAGCATGTGTCAGTGACACACTAAATCCTGACTAAATATTCTCAAATAGTAGTATGTAGTAAACTGTATAAAGTCACACAACTGACTGCCGACTGCTTTCTTAAGAAGGGGGGGTTAGATTTAGGTCTATGAAGGAAATACAAATACTTGGTTGTTCACACTTCCTACTCCCACACAGTTTGCGTGGGAGTACATTTATTTTGAAAACCTCTGACGGAAGTATGATGCAGAGTGTATTACTTCGTGATTGAGCAGTGTTTTGCCTTACCTTGCAAATAAGTGACAGGCGTACAGGAGGAGGAGGGAGGAGAAGTTTTTTTTTCTTCGAGCTTCGCCTTCTCCTCTTCATCATGGAGGCTCGGGCGCATTTCTCACGGGAGGAAATCAACAGCACGGTGTGGGAAGTGCCAGTGAAATACACGCGCCTCAAACAGATAGGGACCGGGGCGTACGGCTCGGTGTGGTGAGTGATTTGCCATTTACTGTAAACTGCGTGAACTGTGTGTCGCAGTCGGGACTGGACCGTGTAAAGACATTGCTCAGTAGGAGCCCAGCTCCCATCAGCGCCAGCTACACTGTGGTGGGCCCGGGTTATATCCTGTACACCAGCACACGCTGATGGCACAGTGGCGACTCGTGTGACAAGTTGTTATTACACTTTATAACACATCCTGACAGCATGTTCCACGCGTCTCCCTTTCAACCATAGGTGTGTGTGTTTTTTTTTAATCTGCAATAACAGAGGAGATACAGCTATGTCATATGTTAAAGATGGCCACTTTGCACTTTCATCTCTACATGCTGCGACATGTAAGGGACAACAATGCGCGATGGAAGCCAGAGAAACAGATGATGGACATGTTGGATACTGCACATGCACGCAGATTTGTATCTGAAAATAATTACGCCATGTGTATGTGTACTTACTTACTATGAAGTAAGATACAAGGTGCAGAAATAGAATGAAATATGTGCGGGACAGACGTAAGCCATGGTGGAGACACACCTTTCAGTGGAAACATGTTGTTGCTGCTGGGACACTCACGTGTTTGGCCGGCTAGATAAATAAAATCAGTGCGGGACAGAGTGTGTAAAAGTTGTGTCCATGTGTCTGCCATTGGTACACAAGGTACGGCAATCATACTGACATCATACAACTGAACTTTGATCTATGACCTAGCCTAAGCAACAACAACAAAACAAAATAGGGGGAAAATCACAAAATGTTGCATTTCATTTATTAAATTGTAAAATTTAATCTCCCCACATAATGATCAAATATCTTATTCTAATACCCAGTCAAGTATGTTTTTATAGTGGAGAAAAATAAATCTCTCATGTTTTTTTGGCAAATTGCATTTTGCTTATAAACAAAATCTAGTATAAGATATATCAAAATCAGCCTGAAATGTCTAATATATGTTTGAAATCACAGGATGTAAACTCTTTTCCACATCATTAACCATCCTTAAATTCACAATAAACCTTACAATAAGACATAACCTTGTTGTTCTGCCCACCCTATGCTGTCATTTCATTGCTGTGGTAGACCACATACACTCCAGTTATCCAAAATCGAAATTTGTAGATTTTTGGAGTTGTGTTTATTCTTAACACATGTTGCATGTATAAGAAATTCAACAATCCATACTGGCAACACAGTTGGGTATAACTGTTATTATAACTATTATTATTGTTATATGATATAACTGAGATCAGCTACTCATTCATCCAAAGTTATAGTCTTTTTAAAAGTGGTTCTGAAAACATAGGTAAGGGGAAAGTTGTTTATTTGTTGATTTACTGTCAGACAAAGTTGAAAAAGCTCTTGTAACATCTATTGCAGTAGACTTTGGTGCTCAGGATGTCAGAGCTGCAAACACTGACCTGCCGACTATGATCGACATCATTACCATTACCAAGTGTTTCAGTGTGGGAGTTGTGGTCTATTAAAGCTTAAAACGTCTGACCTTTAAAAGAAGTCCCATCTGATGAACTGGGATCAGGCCACCACCATTAACTGTAATTTTGACAAATTGCGCAGCTCTCGTAAACCATCTTGTGAGAAACTGCAAACACGTGAGGAGAAGGAAATAAGAAACAGAAGCATATTCAATAGTTTTCTTGATTGCCACAGTGTGTGTGAGATTATTTAAGATGCTCATTTGGCACAGATCGGCTCTTGCGTGTAAAACAGACGAGTAATATCCTCCATCCACAGCACAATGCACAAGTGTGTGATGTGTGTTGGTGGATGCGGCTCCAAATAGCCTAACAAGCCTTTCCTCCTACAATGTGGTGCCCTGTGCAGATCACTGCAAACATTCACATCACAAGTTGCCAAACATTTACATGCTGATCCTCAGTAAACCACAGACCTGCACTCAGTTACAGAATGAGTCCCACATACAGTCCCTCCATCTGAGAACATCTGTGCTGTTGCATGTGATTTCAGGCAGAGCTTCTTAGCGAGAGAGTGAAACCTGAAAGTCATTTTCTGATTGCTTTGACTTCAAAAGAGTGGGAATCGTAGAGAAATTAGGAAACAAAGTGCAGCCTGACCTGTCATTCCCTTATCCAACACAGCTCAGCAATAAACGAGAAGACGACAGAGAAGGTGGCCATCAAGAAGCTCCACAGGCCCTTCCAGTCAGAGATCTTTGCTAAGAGAGCCTACAGAGAGCTCAGACTGCTCAAACACATGAAGCATGAAAATGTGAGTCGATTAAAGCACATTTCTTACATATTTCCTGCTTCTTTTCACAAGCTCCAGGTTCTGCGTGTGCTTTTGGCCTTGTGACAGCATAATCACTGTGCATTTTTGATATGATAATATGGTGTAAGTACTTAAGCTCCTCACACCTGCTCCCATGTGTCTGTATTTGTCACACTGCTCTTTCATTCCATCTAGGTGATAGGACTTCTTGATGTGTTTACACCTGCCTCAAGCCTCAGTGACTTCCAAGACTTGTGAGTATTTTTCACCATATTAGTAAACTCCCTCAGGCAGGGGCAGACAACGCCTCTCTGGTGATCTGCAGGATTAGTATTCACCTGCAGCAACAACAACAGGACTGTTGGGAACAAGGAAGGTTTTCTGTTTGTTTTGTTTTTGGGTTTTGTTTTTTTTTTAGGGGGCAGGGGCAAAAGGCGAGTCCCCAGAGTGATTAGCAAAAGGGCCTTACTGAAACTGTCCGCACAAAGATGGAAGCACTCTGTTCACTAAAAAAAAGACTGTATAGCGCTGACTAGTATCATTGTAGCATTACAATTTCCAGTACTGGAACAAAGGGGCCTAACAGGGGTGTCCTCATACTACTGGCCATGTAGTGTTTGCTTCAGTAAAAAAAGAGTGTCAGACTGCCTCAGTATGAATAACTATATACACAGACCAAAGTCTATCAACCAGTAAGAGCTTAAGGCCCAAAGAGATGGAAAATAAAAAGTCCATCATGAAAGTTTGTGGTCAGTAAGCAGTTGGCAGTGAACAGACCAGCCAGTCTGCATTCTTTTCTGTCAGGATTTTTCAGAGAAATGTGTTGGTTCTTTGTCATAATCACATCCTATTGGTCACAGAACCAGAAGAATAGTAAGCTTCATCAGGGAAATTTGGATTCAAGCCTTGTGCCACAGAACAACGTACATCAAACACACTTTATTATTTCATCTTGCTATTTATTAATACATAATTATACAATTTTACACAGGGAATTCTTGCCACGATATTGTTTTATTGAATTGAATAATAATACACCGATCTGCAAACTTGGGCTATATGTAAGAATACAGGTATAGGATCCAATAAAAAGGAAGAATACAGTATTTTTAGGGTAACATAAACATACTCACGCACCCTAAGATCCTTAATAAATGCATGGAAAGACAGGGATTACAGTATTAACAGGGTGTGTCAAATACTAGTGGGATGCCTTGTGTCTATACTAAATAAATCCATTGTGTCATGACAGGACTGTTCAGCCAGAGGTAATCGTTTTACTGTCTCTCTCTCAGTGTCTTCCCTCTTGTTCTCTCAGCTACCTGGTGATGCCTTACATGTTTACTGACCTGTCAAAGGTGCGAGGTCATTTGTCAGAAGACAGAGTCCAGTTTCTCGTCTACCAGATGCTCTGTGGACTCAGGGTGAGCCGAGGAAGCCAACCATTCACAAAACTTGAATTTTATCCAGAAGTATCATAAGAACATTTGAAATCACAAATTAAAACTTCCCTGAATACATTTTACACTAATCATATAAAACATACTCTTACATCTACAAAAATTTGAATATGGGGGAAAAGTTCAGTTTTTACCATCAGTTATTTAAAATTTGTTGATGCAGTAATTTCTTGTAATCAAGTACTGAGTGTATAAATGAATATACTTTTCAGAAGGTGGACATTTCTGCATTGCAAATCCTTTTTTGATTGATCTTTGAAAATATTTTGAAATGATTTCCATGCGCTATCAGCCCTAATTAAAATTAAAACCAAAAAAGGCTTGAAATATTTCACTTTATGAGTAATGAATATAGAATATAAGAAGATTTAACAAACAAAAAATGAACTTTTTCACATTAACTGTATTGCTATTAGAAGCATACAGCATGTTGTTGTCAGGAACTTACTTTGGTGCTCTCTGAGCGCAAACTAATCAAACCAGCTATTTTAAAAACACATAGAACAATAGCCAATGAATGCCATATAAATGTCTTCTTCCCCTGTCCCTCCCTTTCTGCAGTACATTCACAAAGCTGGAATCATCCACAGGGTAAGTCCAAGTCATTCGAGCTTACAGACAAAAAAAAGCTATGTCTTTGGTCGCCATTTTTTCTAGTCTATGATAAGTTTATCTTCGCAGGGTATTATCAAGAAATTGTAATGTGTGCAGTTCTTCTTATTGTACATTATGGTGGCTCAGACTGCAGATGTGCACTCCCTCTGTACAGCAGAAGGACATGCAAATTCTGTTTTCATTTATCATAGCTAGTGAGTCGGATTGAACCCTGCCCTAACAGGTAGGATGAGTTGACTCGTCTCTGATGTCTGACTGCATGTCTAGAGATGTTAGGCCACACCCATCAGCACCAGTGCCAAGATCTGTGGGTGGGTTCGGAATAGGCAAAGTAGGAATAGACCAACATAGCAGTCACACTGTTATCACTTGCATGATTAATGATGACGATTGGCTCATGTTGCCAAAAATAACAGGAAATGTTACTTTAAAAGGACATCGAAATCGTTATGTAATTCTATGCATGATAAAAATCCACGTAAATATCTATAAAATTATATGTAAGTTTTTATTAGATGCAAGACAAAGGTTGAGTTCAAACAAGAGTGATATTCCCTCTGTTACTCTGATTTGTCTCAATCACGTAATCTCTTTCCTAACTTTTTAACTTCACATATTTATCCGTTATGTTGAATATAAATTTAGCCGAGAGGGTGTTGTGGTTGAAATCTGAACATTTGTTAGAGTTAAGGGGGTTGTGTGTTATTTAGCCTGCAGAGAACACAGTGGTCCATGTGCTGACTCAGACTTCTGTTAAAGTGTTACCCTGCTATGACTGTATTAATTCCTAAAGCAAGTGAAGGTGTTATCAACACTCACCAACAATCCAGCGCTTATCACACATTATGCCACAGTGTTTCATGAATGACTGCAGAAAGACTTATGCACAACATACAGTGGAGCTGACTCCCACAGCATTCATGCACCAAGACAGCTGAGCCATGTCAGGCCACAGGAACGACAAGCACTAAAGCTCTTCCCAGACCTAGTTTTGATACTGCGCAGTGCAAACACTATAATTTTCTGTTAATGACTGTGTGTAATAAGTAGCCATCACTCAGCTTGTTTTCTTCCACAGGATCTTAAGCCCGGAAACTTGGCCGTAAACCAAGACTGTGAACTGAAGGTTTGTGCTTCTAAGGATTACACCAGAAAAACATGACCAAGCTTAAATGACACAGCTGCTACAAATAATAGGATTCAACAAAAGTTTGATTGGATAAGGACACAGGACACAGAAATTGCATATGGATTTACTGACAGTAATTTGTGATACAAGACATACAGTATGTTACTGTTTTCATACTTAAATGTGGCCCAATTGAGAAAAAATACTATTGTGTATATGAAAATAGCATATACTGTTTCTTTAACACTGTACACGTGGACATGCATGTGAAAATTCAACACTTTATCAGAAAGGTAGATATATTAAGGAAACAGATGTCTGTTATGCAAAATACAGCGCTGATGTTCTACTCTGTGATTGCTTGCCTCTTATGCAGATCCTAGACTTTGGTCTGGCTCGCAGTACTGATGCTGAGATGACGGGCTACGTGGTGACCCGTTGGTACCGGGCACCTGAGGTCATTCTGAACTGGATGCACTACACCCAGACTGGCAAGACAATCGTAGCTGTTATATATTCATACCTGCGTCCTGGCTGTCGTCTCAGTTGGCCTGTCGTTGCTGTTACTGTCACTGTTTGCTGGGTGTCATGTGAAAACATCCCAACTCCAGCTAAAGGGATTTCTTTCTTTTAGCTGTGGCTTTTATACAGTTTATATCATCCCGTCACTGGTGCATGGAACCCATTTGAAGTTGTTAAATTCCGACAATAAATCTCTTTGCCCTTAATCTGTTAGCATATGTCATAGGTGAGTTTGACAGCAGCGTGATAGTGAAACTAGTGAGACTGAATGACAGAGCTGTCACTGCAATGAAACTGACTCTCCGAGGATTGATGTTTCTTTGGGAGACTACTAGGAGGTTTTTTCCATCTACAGGATGGAACGCTGCACAAAAAGCAGCTATGGAAAGTTAACAGCCCTCATAGGATTGCATTACTCATCAAGTATTCCCGGTGCTGTATAAACAGCAGAATAGATTTTGCTCTTTGTTGAGAATAGGAACTTTGCTCTGGTATATAAATGCCATCTTCCTCATTTCTCTTACACTGAGCTAAAGTTAAAACACTATTAGCGATGTGTTTTCTGCTTTGAGTCTCATTGATGATTTTTTCTTCCTGTTTTTTCTAGTGGACATCTGGTCTGTGGGCTGCATTATGGCAGAAATGATCAATGGAAAGACCCTTTTCAAAGGAAAAGACTGTATCCTTTCCTCTGCCCATTGACTGGACGTGTTTTGAAGCCTGGCTAATGCTAAATAATGACAAAGATTTCAGTGTGCAGAAATGTATATATATATATATATAATTTGATGATGGCGGCTATAAATCAGGCCTAAAATGGAACACATACCTTTCCCAGCATGTTGAATATCTGCCTTTTCTGTTCCTTTTTTGCACCTTATGCACTTTACTGATTTATAGCACCAGATAGTACATAAAGCTGTCACTGTTTCATTAAATGCCTGTAATTTTCCTTTATTATTCTGTCCTATTGATCTGCTGGGAAACCCTAGCTCCCACTGCTTCTGTGGGGACACACACATATTGAACCAACAGAACAGCCCCGGTTTTAATATCCTTGACTGTAACCTCTTTACACCCAGACATGGACCAGCTGACTCAGATCATGAAAGTTACTGGAGTACCTGGACCGGAGTTCATAAAGAAGCTGGACAGTGCCGAGGTAGGACACATTACTGTATGTGTGCTATACTGTACATCATAAATGTACAAAACTGTATGTCATGGAACCCATGGAAGAAATATTAACAAGTCTCATTAGCAGCCCTTAGAGGTGGCACTGGATATTACATACTGTACTGCCATAACAACATACTGAAGATTTTGCTATTCTTAAACTTTACCAGTACAGCCGTGGCCAAAAGTTTTGAGAATGACACAAGTATTGGTTTTAACAAAGTTTGCTGCATAAGTGTTTTTAGATCTTTTTGTCAGATGTTATTATAATATACTGAAGTATAATTACAAGCATTTCATAAGGGTCAAAGGCTTTTATTGACAATTACATTAAGTTTATGCAAAGAGTCAGTATTTGCAGTGTTGACCCTTCTTTTTCACGACCTCTGCAATTCACCCTCTCATGCTGTCAGTTAACTTCTGGGCCGCATCCTGACTGATGGCGGCCCATTCATGCTTAATCAATGCTTGGAGTGTGTCAGAATTTGTGGGTTTGTGTTTGTCCACCCGCCTCTTGAAGATTGACCACAAGTTCTCAATGGGATTAAGGTCTGGGTAGTTTCCTGGCCATGGACCCAAAATTTCAATGTTTTGTTCCCCAAGCCACGTAGTTATCACTTTTGCCTTATGGCAAGGTGCTCCATCATGCTGGTAAAAGGCATTGTGCCTCACCAAACTGTTCTTGGATGGTTGGGAGAAGTTGCTCTTGGAGGATGTTTTGGTACCATTCCTTATTCACGACTGTGTTCCAAGGCAAAATTGTGAGTGAGCCCAGTCCCTTGGCTGAGAAGCAACCCCACACGTGAATGGTCTCAGGATGCTTTACTGTTGGCATGACACAGGACTGATGGTAGCACTCACCTTTTCTTCTCTGGACAAGCTTTTTTCCCGAAGCCCCAAACAATCGGAAAGGGGATTCATCAGAGAAAATGACTTTACCCCAGTCCTCAGCAGTCCAATCCCTGCACCTTTTGCAGAACATCAGTCTGTCCCTGATGTTTTTCCTGGAGAGAAGTGGCTTCTTTGCTGCCCTTCTTGACATCAGGCCAACCGCCAATAGTCTTCGCCTCACTGCGTGTGCAGATGCACTCACACCTGCCTGCTGCCATTCCTGAGCAAGCTCTGCACTGGTGGTGCCCCGATCCCGCAGCTGAATCAACTTTAGGAGACGGTCCTGGCGTTCGCTGGACTTTCTTGGGCGCCCTGAAGCCTTCTTCACAACAATTGAACCTCTTTCTTTGAAGTTCTTGATGATCCGATAAATGGTTGATTTAGGTGCAATCTTACTAGCAGCAATATCCTTGCCTGTAAAGCCCTTTTTGTATAAAGCAATGATGACTGCACATGTTTCCTTGCAGGTAACTATGGTTAACAGAGGAAGAACAATGATTTCAAGCACAACCCTTCTTTTAAAGCTTCCAGTCTGTTATTCTCACTCAATCAGCATGACAGAGGGATGCCCAGCCTTGTCCTTGTCAACACTCTCACCTGTATTTATGAGAGAATCAATGACATGATGTCAGCTGGTCCTTCTGTGGCAGGACTGAAATGCAGTGGAAATGTTTTTTGGGGGGATTAAGTTCATTTTCATGGCAAAAAGGGACTTTGCAATTAATTGCAATTCATGTGATCACTCTTCATAACATTCTAGAGTACATGCAAATTGCCAGACTTTGTGAAAATTAATATTTTGGCCACGGCTGTAGTGGGAGTAAAAATAATTAAACTGTACTGGCAGAGGAAACATCAGAGGGCATCAACAAAAACATGCAGGAAGCTGTGTAAAAGTAAAGACTGATGTAAAATAATGATAGAAATATGAATTTTATCCACCAGTAATGTACCTGTCAGTTTTTGTAGTTGGGGCAGGCTCATGATTCTGTTCATTTCTGCATATGAAAAGCGTCAGTGGATATTTTTTTTATCTTTGCAAGAAGATGTTTGTATTGTTCTTTGTTTTGTTTCTGTCTGGGCTTTTGATAAGCCTGTTTCCCTGCACTGTTTTTGTTTAATCCAATTTTTCATAAGCTTTATAAATAGTAGCTGGTGAAGATCCCCAGTCGGTTTCTGTTCACAAGACACAGAATGTGTCTGCAACATTGCTTTATTGTACTCTTTTTGGATAGATTCAGTGTAAGCTGTTATTCTAATTTGCTGTCCAATTTGTTTTTTTGTGTCTATAAATCAGGCCAGAAGCTATATTAAGGCTCTCCCTCGTTATCCCAGAAAAGACTTCTCAACGTTGTTCACCAAAGCCAGCGCAATGGGTGAGTTCAACCATAGCAACTTGCCGTCATGGCAGGTTCAGCTTCTATCACACAGAGACTTGCCGTAACTGCAGTCTTCGACTAGTGTCCACAGCACTGGTCAAAGTTTCATTTGCTTATTATGTCCATTTTGCCTCTTTCTGTTTCTGATTGGTGTAACACCATAATGACTTGCCACTGGGACATGTTCCTGAGAGCTTTTGCACTCACTGTTCTTCACAATCAGTGTGAAGTAGGTCAAGAACAGAAGAAAGTCTGTAAGCATTATATTTTATGGCTCTGGCAGCTGCATAATTGGGTTTTTTTGCATCCTTTGGAATCCATTCAAAAAATTCTACCTCAAATAATACTTTACTATTTCATCTTTGTTTTACATATTTGCTGACATCTACATTTTTTTTTTACATTATTCTGTGCCACTGACCATTTGCAGGTATCGACTTGCTTGAGAAGATGCTGGTTCTTGATGGAGACGAGAGGCCCACAGCGGAAATGGCTCTGGAGCACCCATACTTCGAACGCCTCAGGGACCCAGAAGACTTTCCTGAGCCTGCGCCGTATGATGACAGTTATGACAATGATGTATTGTCGCTGGATGATTGGAAGCGTAAGTGAAAAACAATAAGCAAACATTAATGTGAATGAAATTACAATATAATTCATGTGCAGATTAGGCTAGTGTAAATATTGACTGGAACTTGGATAGTTTTTCCTATGGCTTTATATGTCAGCAATATATATTTTGTTGCAGGGCTTCTTTAGTGTGGTTATGAGTAATTTGTGTTAAAATACCCTGCAATATACCTTCAGCAGCTTTCTGTTCAATTGATTATGGACATGCATCACAAATAGTTTTCCCCTTTTGTCCACAGGGTTGTGTTTCCAAGAGGTGCAAAACTTTGTGCCGTTCCCACGGCGGGACTCCAAGAGGAAAAACACCCTGACTATGTCTCCATGACCTGTTGAATGTCATGCCCCAACCAACACAGAATACAGTCAAACATTCACCTTTTTTTGTAATGTGCAATTATTTCCTAAATGTAGATTGCTTTTTATGTTACAAATTCGCCATCAGTGAATTGTCTTGCAAATTTATTGTGATCAAATATCACTGGGTTTACTGTAAGATTTACTGTAATATTGTTTTCCAATTAAACAATAAAACAAAATATGTATGAGGTTTTTGCAGTTCTGTCCAAAGAGATTACACCAAAAGATACAAGTCTGATTTATAGTCAACACAAAGCGTGAAAATGAATGCATTTTGAGGTTGAAAAAGCATCTCAATTTTAATTAGAAGGCAAAGGGTTTTGGTTCGGGCTGGGATTTGTCACCAAAATGCTCTGAAAACCCCTGACAATCAAAGGCTTCAAAAGATTAGCAACTACAGTGTGAATGTGCAATGTGTCAACTGTGTCTGGTGGAATTGGCCGTGGAACTGCTGTAATGTCTTTAATGCTGTATATATCAACTTAGTCTTTGCAGGTCTTTCACGTTTCTAGCAGCTTTTTAAATATGCCTGTTACTGGGCTGGTACATTGAGGCTGTTTGATGTGTGATATTGCACAGGTCATTCTGTGTGTCATTTGTTTGAAAGAGGATTTTGGACAATACAGCTTGCTGCCCATGAGACTGATTCAGTCATGTCATACCTTAAAACAACTTTCGCTGTGAGTCGCTGAATGTGCGTGCATATGAATAGAATAAACATTCGCATGCATGTTCGTGCACACATGTTTTGTGTACATGGCGCTGACAAAGCAGGTGTCAGGTTTCTGAAGCACTACTCCAAGGAAAACCGTCTAGCGCTGTGGTAAAATTACGCATTTTGAATGCATATAGTTTTTTTTTTAGTTAATAACATCAATAAAGACTGTGATCTGCAGTTGACCCTATTAAATAGCTTGCGCGCGAAAATTATGGCCTGCTGACGTCAAGGGGGCGGGCTAAAATTGTATCAAACTGCTGTTATCAAGGCAGCCCACGGGCGACCATAAAAGCGGAAGTGGGCTATTTCGCCATCAAAATAAAAGAACATATAATATTGTAAATTAAATCTAGTATAGCAACTATTTTTCTCTGCTAAGGGATTTTTCAGGTTTGAAAGACAAACTTTAAAAGCAGTGCGCTACTTTAAAGTGTTTTTTTCGCAAATATCACATGGAAAAAGAGAACAAATTAATTTAAATCTAAAAATGATTCCATCACTTTAAAACAAATCAGAAAATTTTAATTTATTAGCATTATGTGCACTGTGTAAGTTGGATGTTGGATGTAGTAGGATTAAACATCTTCAGGGAATGGTACAGCAAGTAACAGGCAATAGTTAGACAAGATAGGTAAAACACTACTTGGGGCCGTAAAAAAACATTAAACAGAAGATTAAAAAGGAATATATTAAATACGAATTCACTGGAGTCTGTTGAAACCCGCAAATCTGTAAATAAAAAGCGTGGGACAGCGTATCTCTGCACTCATACCTTGGCCAGTTTTAATAATAATGCTCACCCAACTTCTACACACTTCGTTATGTCCATGGATAACTACAACAGTGGGCTGAATGGCAATTACACATTGTGAAATCGACGTGTTGGTTAGGAAAAAAAATATGTATTTTAATTGAATTAGCGACGAAACATGGAAACACAATATACGCAAATAGGGAGTTTATTTTGAAAGGCGCATCCGGAAATCCCATGCTTTTACTTTGGTTGAAATCGATTCAGAACTTACTTTAGGCTCCAAATAGCTAGCCAGTTAGCCGAAGGAAGCTAGTATTTCTCCTTCTCATAAAACTGGGTCGACATTAAACTGTTTTTCAGATTATCCTTGCAGATATACCACTCATGTTCTCCACCGATCTTTGGGATTGACTGCTTACATCTCAAATGCCGTGTTGTGAGGTAACGGGCGCAAAATAAAATAGCGAAATATACCGGCTGTGCCAGCAAACTGTAGCTGGCTAATGGTAGCTGTTAGCTTGGAGAGTACAGCAAGTTAGGCGGCTGGCTGGACAACCATTACTGTAGAAGCGGCTTCAGACCGCCGGCTGTCGAGCTACTTGTGTCAGTCAGTTGCCATAATAGGTAAGATGACTTATGTTTTTTTTACCTACTGTTACTTTGTCACAGATTGGTTCGTAACTTCCATCTCAGTATCAAATAGAAATTGTCTAACTTGTTCTACGCCTTGTCAACGTTAAAAAAATAAGCAAGCTAATGTCTGTACTGTCAATCTGTTCAAGTTAGCAGGCTAGCTAGCTGATATATTTACTTGTCTTGTACTTTCATGTCAGGGTGATGGAATACTGTCAAATTACTGCTCCTTTCACGTGCTGAATTTACAAGAAATGCGCCGCTTCAAAACTACATAACAACCCTAAATATATACATTGCAGAATAGCTTTTAACAGCGTTTAAAACTGTAAATATGGCTGACATTTTACTCTCGAAATAAGGGACACTGAGCTGTTGAGACGGTTGTATTCGTGAAGCTGATTGGCTCTGTAGTGGATCAGTCAAACATTCCTGAAAGCTGATTGGAGGAGTCCGTTGTGTTGTGTTGTGGCTAGAAATGATAGTAGTTGCCAACAGTTAATGAGATGAACTCGAGAATAATTTACAGACAATTTTTTTTTACTGGTGTGTATTCAGACAGCTAAGAGTAACCTTTAGATTAACGGGTGGTTAACTGGCACTACATTAGTCTATGCATTAAGTGACCTGCACGGAGTGAGTAAGAGTCTTGTGAGTTGAGCTAAGTAAAGGAATGTTTACGCTGCATGTTGTAGTCCTGCCCATCAACACTGTGCAGTGAAATACAATGCACGACAGATGTTTTTAAATGACTTAATATGTCAAAAAGTTCAAAGCATGTTTAGCCTCTTTGGACTTAGCAGAGAAAAAATTAGATAAAGAGAAAGAAATGTATGTTTTGATTTTTAAAAATTTCTTACTGTTTTAGTTTTATAATAGCACACCTTCATTTTGCATTAATTCAACAAAATGCCAATCCATGTAAATATAGCTGCAAATGTCATTTGTGTCCATTTAGATGCTGCTGCAGTCCTTACTCTTCAGTGCCACTATCAACACACTGTGTTCCTGATATGTATGCTGCAGCCAAATTTGTTTACTGTCTCTGATCCCTGATTATTTTGGACTACAAAAAGGTATAACTGTAAGTGATTTCAGTGGGACTTTACATGGTGAAATAATGCCATATCATATATACTGTATCATAGTGTACCATCATCAAATGCTTATTATCATGCATTATATGAAATATACTACAGTCTGATATCACAGATTTCTCATACTATTTTTTTTTTTTTTTTTTTTTTTAATCGGCAGGAGGGAAATTGTGATCAGTGGCCTATGAGGAAGCCACGTCGAAAAGGCCAGGTGGCCGGAGGAGGTGGAAGAGATGTGAAGAAGTCCAATGGCACAGTTGGCAGGCGTGGGAGCGGGCGTGGGGGTGGGCGTGGGGGCACGCGTGGGGCCACCCGCCAGCGATCTCCATCCCCTTACAGTCTAAAGGCATCGCCGAGCAGAGACACCCTGACCTATGCCCAGGCCCAGAAGGTGGTGGAGGTTGAGCTGGATGGCAGGCTTCACCGCATTTCCATTCTGGAATCCCTGGAGGTCATTACTGAAGATGAGATGATGGCTCAGGACATTAGTGAGTGTAACAGTAACAAAGAGAACAGTGAGCAGACATCACCTCCCACCGGCAGTGCCCAAATAGTCCGCAAAACAGTCACGCCCCGGGGCCGCAGGAAAGACTCCAAATGTCCCTCCATCAAGTCGCCACCACCTTCAAAGAACCACTGCCACAAGTCTCATCCACAGACACCTGAAAAGTTGCATGCAACTCACCATCACCACATGACTCTCCCTGAGCCTAAGTTTCGTATGCTAGAAACCTTCACGCCAGTCGAGGCACCACCTCTACCTACGGCATATTACCGTTACATTGAACGCTCAGCTGAGGAGCAGGAAGCTGAGGCAGAATACGACATGGACGAAGAGGACACCGTCTGGCTGGAGATGGTCAATGCTGGCCGGACATCAGAGGGTTACTCAGCCGTCTCACAAGATACCTTTGAGCTCCTGGTGGACCGGCTGGAGGACGAAGCATACCGGGAAGCCCGTAGCCGGGCACCCTCTCAGAGCACTATTGACGATGATGCCTTCTGCTGCGTGTGCCTGGATGACGAGTGCCTCAACAGCAACGTCATCCTCTTCTGTGACTCCTGCAACCTGGCTGTGCACCAGGAGTGTTACGGAGTGCCCTACATCCCCGAGGGCCAGTGGCTGTGCCGCTGCTGCCTCCAGTCCCCTCAGAAACCTGTTGACTGCGTCCTGTGTCCAAACCGCGGCGGCGCCTTCAAGCAAACGAGTGACGGCCGCTGGGCACATGTGGTCTGTGCCATCTGGATCCCCGAAGTCTGTTTTGCCAACACCGTGTTTCTTGAACCAGTGGAAGGGGTCAATAACATTCCCCCAGCACGCTGGAAACTGACCTGCTACCTGTGCAAGCAGAAGGGCCGTGGCGCATCCATCCAGTGCCACAAGGCCAACTGCTACACTGCGTTTCATGTCACATGTGCTCAGCGTGCTGGCCTGTTCATGAAGATCGATCCTGTGCGAGAGACGAACGTCAACGGGACCATGTTTTCCGTTAAGAAGACGGCATTCTGCGAGGCCCATTCGCCTCCGGGACAAGAAACCGGATCAGATGAGGAGAGTGAAGGGAGAGTGGTGGGCAGCCGAGGGAGGGCCAGCAGAGGACGGAGTGCCTACACGGAGGGTCCGACAACGCCAAAAAAAGGCAGAAAGGCTGACGACGACGGCAAAACAGATAAAAAGAAAGGGAAGAAGAGCGCAGAGTCAACAGCGCCACACACTGCCTCGCCACAAGTGACAGTGCCTCAGATACCGACGAGCAGGTTAGATTTCCTCTCATCTTCAATACGCTCATCAAAATCAAACAGAATCTTTTTTTCTTTTTTGCCAAACATGTGCCCGGGAGTATTCTCGTGGAGTGTCAGTCATGTCGACACTGTGTGACCAACCTGCATCTGTCGCTGTGTTACAGGCTGAATATCATCTGTAAAGGAATCATCTTCCAGAGGAAAAACCAGTTCATGCAGAGGCTGCATAGCTACTGGTTGCTGAAGCGGCAGTCGAGGAACGGGGTGCCGCTGGTCCGGCGGTTGCACTCTAGCATCCAGTCCCAAAGGAATACTGAGCAGGTCAGAGCTGCAGACATGGCAGTCTGTGACTAAGTTTGTACTGTGATGATTACATTTCTTGATGGTATTTAGTGTACTGTATTTAGCTGGTAGTTGTCTCCCCAAATATTCACTGAAATCAATAGGCTACCTTTAGATAAATCTCTGGTACGGTGTTTGTGTTTGAGCTCAGCCTGTTGTACTTTGTAGCCTGACGTGGACGAGAAGGTTTCTGCGGCAAGAGAGGCCCTGAGATATTGGCAGAAGCTTCGGCATGACCTCGAAAAAGCCAGGCTGCTGGTGGAGCTCATCCGCAAGAGGGAGAAACTCAAACGAGAACAGGTAACAGACACAGTACATGTCCAGTACATCACATGAATAAAGATCCATCCCGGTGATGTACTGGACAGCCAACCAAATGCAGACCTAAAATAGTGTTCTGCTTCTCTGGGGACATCTTCGCAGATCGCATTGCTTCTCTTCACTTGAACCTTCAGCAGTCTGTTAATACTTGTCTTGAGCTTATGGATGTAGCCTCCCATACACTGACATCATATGTCTGTTGTCTAACAAATGCAGGTCAAAGTTCACCAGGCAGCTCTGGAGATGCAGTTGACCCCGATGTTGGTGCTGCTCCGCTCCACTCTGGACCAACTGCAGGAGAAGGACACAGCCCAGATCTTTGCACAGCCAGTCAACATCAAGGAGGTCTGACATTGCACTGTTGCAACACTGGCACGAGATGCATGCACGCAGATTATATAGAGTCACAAAGTGGCAGGGAGCACTGGTTCCGGGTTTTCCCCATTCTGCATACTGCACATTTTAAGTATCTCTTAAAATGACATGCACATGGTTACTCAGTAGAGAAACATGAGATTTCCCCCCAGCACCTGTGAAGCTGTGAGAGGAAGTCAGAGTGGAAGCAAATTCAGAACTCCTCAGTTGCACATGCAGTTGTAAACACATCATGGCTCAGAGTGTGAAACAGCATTTGTGTGCAAATCATTAGAGCTGCAGAGGGGTGAATTTTAACATTTTTTTTCCACCTGTCATTCACGGAGTCGGGTCTCGTCCTCAGGTCCCAGATTACCTGGAGTTCATCAGCCAGCCAATGGACTTCTCCACCATGCGCTGTAAGCTGGAGAGTCACGCCTACCGCTCAGTGGCTGACCTGGAGGCCGACTTCAACCTTGTGGTGTCCAACTGCCTCCTCTACAATGCCAAGGACACAGTGTTCCACCGGGCAGCGCTGCGTCTCCGTGACTTGGGGGGAGCTATACTGCGCCACGCACAACGGCAAGCTACCACCACGGGCATGGACCTGGACACTGGCATGCACCTCCCAGAGTCACCGCAGAAAAGGGACTATTACAGCTGCACGTGGGACGATGGTAAGTCACAGTGGTGGGACCTGAGAGGCAGCGTGAACACCGCTGCATGTCTTATTGTGATTGGTTGGGTCATACATGTTTGACTGGTCCATCATTTTCGAGAACTGTCTCGGAACAAAGTCATTTCGCTGTTAGCCCAACTCCTTTCTGCTGTGTCCAGTTGACAGCGTGCTGGACCCAGACAACCGGCTTCACATGACAGTGGAGGAACAGCTGAAAGAGCTGTTAGAAAAGCTGGACTTTGTCACCTCCGTGCGATGCAGCGGCGCCCGAACGCGCCGCATCCGCCTGCTCCGTCGCGAGATCAACAACATCCGCTTCAGGCAGGGCCAGCACCCGCGCCACAGCCTTCACAACGGACACCTGAAGGAAGACGACGAGGACGACGACGAGGAGGAAGATGACGACAAAGACACCAAGGCGGATAACGGCCTCTCGTCTTCCGACAAAGGTGGGTGATTGAAAGGCACCGGCGGCTTCCACAGTATGAAATTGCCAAATGCATGTGCCTTTTTTTTTTTTTAAAAGCCACTTTTTTTCAATGAGACCAGTTGTGAACATGAGCTAACGAAACATTGTCCTCAGGTAATTGAGCCAGGGTCCCCCCCACGCACCAACCCCAACCACCCCACTGTCTCCAGTCTAGTAAGTAGGGGCCCACAGAGTCTCGTTAGCCATGGCTGCCTCACAACTCCTCTCTCCCAGTGCACTCTATGTCTGCGCCTCTTCTGTGCATCACTCTCATGGACTCACCACTCTCCATTGGCCACGTACAGTCATGCCATGCCATCCCACTTACTACAGGCTAGTCCAGTCGAACAGGGAGCAGTGGAACACGTGTGATATGTGTCAGTCAGACCATGTTACCATGTCGCCAGCGTACAGTTGTGAGAGCAAAGTTATTTATTCACTCGTCTTGACAAGGATGTCCACATCTGCAGAAAACCTCGACTCCCTTTGGACTGGGGTCAGACTGTTAGAATGAGATGCAAATCATTACGAAGTGACACCATTTCCCAGTGTCAATACTATACCGCCACATCACACTACATACTAAGTGGACATTCATATCGGGTAAATGCTGAGAAATGGGATTTCATTTTTCCCCTCTCGTCTTACAGAAGACCTCAAATCCACTTCGCCGCCAACACTGGAACCTACAGGGCCGGCTCCGCCTCCGCGGCAGGGGGACGCCCCTCTGGAACCGCCCACCCTGCGGCCAATCACAGGGGAGCCGCAGTCCCCCAGCTGGCCCTGCAAGCGCCTAAAGATGGAGACTGACCTCTTGGACAGCGCCACGGAGGACATTAATTGCACTAAAACACAGGAGCGGCCGGCGTCGCCAAATCCGATTTTGCACAGCGAGGGGTCGGCGGTGGCCAACGGTCTGCCGGAGCTCAGCACCCCCCCACGGCCCACCACCGGGGGAGTCGGCCGACGGACCTCTGTGTTGTTCAAGAAGGCAAAAAATGGAGCAAAGCTCTTCAGAGACAGAGACAGCGCTCTACCGAACGGTAAGGGGCTGCAGGACGAGAACGCGAGCAACACCCCTTCTGCACCCACCTCCACGGCCAGCACCCCCTCCTCCACACCTTTGTCCACTCCATCCAAGACGCCGCAGAAAAGCCCAGGACCCCCCACCCTCAATGAACAGTGGACCCCTCGACGAGACACGTGCTCAGATGGTGAGCTAGAGGGGACGCCCAATCATGCACTGGAATGTGGTGAGCAGCTTCACGTAGCCTTCAGCTTTTGTTTTCAACATGATCTGTTTATCACTTGAGCTTCAGCTCCGTCTTTCATATTGGTTGAGATCTTTGCTTTTCTTGTAATGCGAGGAAGCGCGCCAGTTGGTCACAGCATAGGAAGCTTGTTTGTGCCGGCTTCAGTCGACCTAATCAACAAAACAAACAGCTCCTCGACCCACGCACGACCCCATTATCTGTGATTACTGGGTGCTGGTTGCACCGCATTGTGGCTGAGATAAAACCAAGGTCCTTTGCTTAGATTCTTCTTTTTCAGCGTTCTGTCCATGGCAGCTGTTCTGAGATTTCTCTTGTTTTCTTTCAGGACTGACCAACGGTTTCAACAAGCACAAAGACGGCGAGTCTGACTCCGAGTACAGCCCCTGCCCTGTCCTCCACAAAGAAATGTACGAACCGGTGTTTCTCTTGTCATTGATCGTCTGGTTTTAGTAATGACTGATAAAACACTGACAATACACCATGCTGTCTTACAGCAGCTCACCACCCAAACGAAGCCTCGGGAAACCAGCTCTTTCCAAAGTTCCCTACCTGGAGATAGTCAATGGAGACTCAGATTACACTGGTATGTTTGAGTCCACGGTTAAAGAAGCAACCAGTCTTTAAATCAAACCATCTCTTTTAAACTGTATTTGTGTCCAGCTTCCTGGTAGTTGAAGCGACAATTTTAAGCGTGCTTCTGTTTTGCAGGGAACTGCAGCCAAACATCTGAGGATGAGACGGAGCTGGAGCCTCTGGATCTGGTTTGGGCCAAGTGTCGTGGATATCCCTCCTACCCTGCCCTGGTAATCCCTTATTTCATCTGTTATTACTGAAGCGCCATTTAAATTGGGTTGTCTGCTGGTGGGGGAGTTTAAAAAAAAAAAAAGCAGCTTTCAGTAAGAGTTCGCTGAGACTAGATTAAAACTGTGAGAGTGCGGTGCCAGGAACACACCTCACGCCCCTCTTGGACTGACCACGTGTTGGTTCCAGATCATCGACCCGGAGATGCCGGAGGAGGGCCTGCTGCACAACGGGGTGCCCATCCCTGTCCCCCCCAAAGACGTCCTCCATCTGGGGGAGCAGAGACAGGAGGAGACCAACGAGAGGCTCTACCTGGTGCTTTTCTTTGACAGCAAGCGAACATGGTGAGTTTAACATGTGCTCAACTGGAACGCGGCGCTCCTCTTGCCACAGGGTCAGGCCCGTCACTTCAGCTTCAACTTCAGTCGTCCAGGCCAGGAGGATTAGAACGACCGGACAACCTGCTGCTCTGAAGAAGAAGAGGGAGCAAAAGAAAAGTTGTTGCTGCCCCAAGTCATTTAAAAATAAAAAAAAACATGACTTATTTATTAGTTTAATAACACATATTGTAGATATGCATGTTAATATTAAACCCGACAACTATACAAAAGCAAATAGTACAAACAAGTGTAAGGCAGTGAATGTGAGCATCACCCTTGTTCAAAGGCTCTGACAGTCTAAATCTGTGTCTTCGGTATCGTAGGCAGTGGCTCCCACGTGAGAAGGTGACCCCCTTGGGCGTGGACGACACGGCCGACAAGCTGCGCATAATGGAGGGCCGCAAGTCCAGCATCCGCAAGTCTGTCCAGGTGGCGTACGACCGCGCCCTGATCCACCAGAGCCGAGTGAGCCACAGCCACGGCTTCGTGGCCTCTAACTACCTGTAGAGGGCGGCGGTGAGCCCCGTGCGCGCCCACGGTCACACACTATGCATTTTCCCCTTGGTCTTAAAGCAGCAGGCGGGTCGAGTCCAGTTCGTATTCACACTGTGTTCTGAGGAGGTCGCCATGGCAGCACAGAGTCCCGGGCTGTGGTTCCTTACCAAACCACTAGTGTGTGACACACGGAGCGGTGGCGTTGACCTCCGTGTGGTTGAGGATGTGGTGCTCCAGACGTGAATGAAGTTCCCCTTCGCTGGGTTCAGGGGTGTGTCTCCTGGATGTGTTGAGCCTGTGTATCTGGATCAAATGTAGAGCTCCCCTCTATTTTGTATAATGCTACTGCCAAGGAATCAAATTGTCAGAAAAGAGATTTGACATATTTATATGAACCACAGAAGACAAATGAATGGATCACTGCCATCTTTTATACAATAGCTTTTTACATTTAAATCTTTTACAAAGACACTTGTATATTCTAAAGGCACACTTTGTGTACATATGTATGTGTATTATCAAACCCAATTTAATTTAATGTTGCTGTTTTTAAAATGCGTATTTCAATCAACCCAAAAGGGGCAAAGTGAGGCTGTGTATATTTGTGGAGATAAAATAATTCCTGACTTGCTGCAGTGTACTTAGGTTGTCTTTAATGTAAATTCATTGTGCTGTGTGCGCGTGCGTGTGTACATTCAGAGCACACAACACAATGAACCATTGTTCTTTATATTTGAATTCTCTTTTTGATACAGAGAGAAATAATTTATTTATGGACAGAACTTTAGAAATAAAGCTATATTGGTTAAAGTTGAGAGTTAAAAGTTATTTAAAACAAAAGGAGTAAGTTTTTAAAAAAAAACAACCATGCAGCCGACATTTTAACAGATGAATTCACCTTTGGTCCGATGTTGATGATTTTTGACTCAGAGCCAATCGCCATCATTCACTGTTGACCCCCCAGAAGATTCTATTTATTGTCGAGAGCCCCATTTCATTAAATGGAAAATACACCTTTATAAGCTTGTACTACCTGCATATTTTACCTGCTCACCAAATATTTTGTCTGAACCAGTATTTCCTCATTTTGGGAGTAAGTGCTCTATTAAAAACCTTTTGGGATACTTAACTGAAGGTTTATGCTTTCTTCTTTTTAAAATCCAAAGCAAGGTGTGATTTTAGTTTGGTCCCTGATGTCAGTCAGAAAATTGCATCCTCCAGTTAGTCTGCATTCTTGTTTTATTTTAACAATATTCTGCATAGTGAAAAGTACTGCAAGTATACATGCTGGCTACAAACAACAGTTATGAACACAACTACAGCAGTCCGCACATTTCAGTCCCATTAGGAGCTAAAATTCAATGACCGCAGGACTTAAGACAACTGAGAAAATGGTGGAAGATTTGTGTCAGTTTGAAACAGCAGGAAATCAGGCCTGTTGATCCCGCATCATTGCATTTCCAGACTGTTACATTCCCGAAGACAGCTCATACCTGAACCTTTAGTCCTTACACAGAAGTTAACACATGAAGCAACCCCAGAGATGAAGGTTAGGGCGTTCCTCTCCGTCATGGTCCGGGCTGCTGGCTTGTCAGGAGGAGGTAATTGTGACGGAGGGTCCGGAGCTCCGTCAGTCTGCCCAGCAGGCGGCCAAACCGCTGCGGTCCACCTCGCCCTGCTCCGGCCTGGGCCCCGCACACCCGAGACAACAGGTCCAGGATCAGCTCTTGCATTTTCTCAACGCAGCTTGCTGCTTGCAGGGACGCCCGGTCTGCAGGACAGACACAGGAGAGATCTGTTTCTCTGTGTTCACATCCAGACACTGATCAATTTATTTAACCTGCCAATAAGCTACTGTGAAGAAAAAAGTCAAATGTGCTGTATGAGTGACACTGAATACAGGTGTCTGACTTTGGAAACCCCTGATACAGAGCATGAAAGCAGCAGAGTCTTTTGAAGCCCTGATAAAAATCTTGATTCTGACCCTTTGAGACACACTGAGTAAATCATTCAGAGATGTCATTTGACTATCTCAGCCTGCTGAAGAGCTCCAGATGGATTTACACTGATTATTTACAGTTGCATGTCTCAACTTGACAACTGATTGGATTATTTTAAAACTGGAGAGCACATATGGCTGGTCTGACCTGAGCAGAGCAGAGCTGTGGCGGTGAGCAGGCTGTACTCGGCCTCCGTCACGCGCAGCGTTTTCATGCTGTGGAAGAAGTTGAGCACGGGCGCAAAGAGATCCTCAGCGCTCCCTGTTCACACGAGCAAACAGGAAAATGCCTCGATCATTGTCACGTGAAACACTGTGAACTCCTGCTCGATGGGGAAGGCTTCAGATCTGAGTGAGTGCATTTCTGTACTGACCTGAACTGGCCAGTGTCCTACTGTGGAGGTTTTCTTTTGACTCTGCATTTCTCAGCCAGTTGTGTGTTGACGTACTGAAAACCTGCAGGGCTAATAACAGAGAAAAGAAAGCTTGTTTTTTTTTTTTTTACCACCATCATACATCTAGATTTTCTGAATTTTTTTGTGATGTCAATGCCTTTTCCTCCCACTCCTTCCTCTCTTGATGGTTTATTTACCTGGACTGGGGCCTGTTGGGTTACTGGAGAACTGCTGAGCTGAGAGCAGAAACATGACCTCCAGTGACGAGACGGACAAGAGAGAGCTTTGGTCCAAATAATCCAGGAGGTCAAAACCTGAAACCAGATCATCCCAACTTAGTGATTGTCAAATAACATAATGCTTGCATGCAACGGCTACAATGACAGACAGCAGACCATGTGATACACAATACTGCCTTTCTGTATCTATATCATTGAGCCTCAGTGACTCCTTGCCATGCAGTTCTTTTTATTATCATAATCAAGTAAAAATTGCCATTGGAAACCAAATTTCACATGGGCAGTGCTCCAATAGGTGTTTCCTATTTATATGTGATATTATCATGTGTCAGGTAAAAATAGCTTCCAGCAAAAACACCATTTATGAGCGTATAGGCATTGTCATTGATTTTGAATCAGTCCTACATGTGCCAATCTGCTGCCAGAAATAAGTCGATTCATATCTGCCTGACAGCATATCGGCTTGAATTTCTTCACTTCAGCATGGTGGAGCACATAACAACTCTTTTCTCTTTTATCTCATTAAATATGAGAATATTTATGCTTTATCAGTACCTTTATTTTCTCAAGTGAACACAGTATATAATGTATTACAGAATAGATCTCAAGGATCACACGTTTCTGTCCATCTTACCGGGCACTGTCCGGGCAAACTGCAGCAGTCTTTGTAGGTGGGGGGATAAAACATCAGACAGGCTGTCCCCTTCCTCTGCATATGGCCACTCAAACAGCTGACCACATACACAGGAGAAATCATGATGAAGACATGAAAACATGTTCATGTGTTTTAGGGAGTAAGCAAGTAAGGTTTCCTCGCTGTGACCTACCCTGCTGAGGCTGCCGCTCTGTGCTCTGTACAGTCGATGGGCCTCCACCATCCTGTCCACAATGTACTTCTGTTCTCGGGTTAAACTGGCAGACAAAGCCTGATGAAGATACAAGTCAACGCAACACAGCATTAAAACAGTACTGGGATTATAATATCACATTCCTACGGTAAAACTATAAGGCAGAAAGCTTTGAGATGGCAGATGAATCCTGCCGTGTGAATTTGACCCCCAGCTGAGAAGGAAAATTTAAACTGCTGCACTTTTGTTTTATCAGTCAACCATTAACTCAGCCAACCGTACAGTTAGCCAGCCAAAAAATACACCAGACCAGCCAAGCACCCAAACAACCCTCTACTCAGTCTCAATATGCAATTTCAATCACCTGTGTTCTGAATCATTCAGTCAATCAACCACATGATCACCAGCCAACCAATCAACAGCCAACCAAACAATTCATATTTTTGTGTGTTGGGCAAATTGTGTCCTAATGATGGTTCTAGATTAAGACAAACGTAAATGGCTGTATCAGATTTCATTATTATCCACTGAATGATCATCGAGCCATTCCCTTCAAAAGCAGTCATGTGAACCTAACAGTGATGCAAGAACACCTAGTCGACTTCAACCTCTTTAGGCCTTCAATGTCTGAACCAAATCTTATGTCATTCCTCTTAGTAGATGTTTAGTCTAACCAACGGTGCATTCTCTAGAATCACTATGTCACTGGGGTGGCGAATGCAGTGTCGCCCACTCAGGCAACCATCCAGTGAGTCAGTCCTGCTGCACAGCACCTGTCCAGGTAGTCTGCTGGTAGAGCTGACCCTCCTGCTGTCCGTGTTCTCCTCTTCATCCTGTCCTCGGCCTTTACCTCCTTTCCTCAGTCGCTTGGATTGGCACTGCACCTCCGTCAGAAGGCCTGGAGAGAAAACGTGTCAAATCAGTCAAACGCATAATGTTTAAGAAGATATTGATCAATCTCCCCAATACTTTGATTTTATTACATGAAGTTAAACATTTGATTTCATGTAGTTCAACTAGATATCCCTAACACTCAGCCAGCATTCCCACGGCGCGGCATTTCCGCAGCCGGCAGTCTTGGCACTTCCTCCTCATATACATGTCCATCTCACAGCTGCCGCCACTCTTACATTGGTACACAGCCTTCTTGGTCACACTACGCCTGAAGAATCCTGCAGTGAAGGGGAAAGAAAGATCAGGTGAGGCTGACACTAAAAGTAATTCAAAAAGAAAAGATACAAAACTGACTCTAACGGCAAAGACAACAGGGTAAGGAGTACCTTTGCATCCCTCACAGGTAAGAGCATTGTAGTGATACCCCGATGCTTTATCTCCACACACCACACACAGCTCTTCCTGACCTCTGCTCTTCCCTCCGGACCCTACTCGTGACCTCCGCCCCAGAGGCAGTCCTACTGCTCCAGGCCCTGGTGCCAGGCCCCCATAGTGAGGCTCGGGGCTGGGATCAAATGGGGCCTCCAGACAATGAGAGCCGTAGTGGTACGGGGCATGGCAGAGCTGCGAGGAGGAAGAGGAGGAGGACGGTGAGGAGGTGGAGGAGGGTGGAGAGCCATAGAGGGAGAATGGCAGGTTGGCAGGGCTGTACTGTTGTTGGTTGTAAGGGAGCAGCTGGAGGTCAGGGTCTTGCAGGGGATAACCCAGAGGGTCAGCCAGCATGTCTGAAATGGAAGGATGGAGGTTCAGAGAGCACATACACCACTTTAATGCGACTTTCACCGTTTTTACTACAGATTGTGTTCAGATTTGTGATCTGATGTTGTGTTCCTTTACAATGCAAAATACAAGAAGAAGCATTTTGGTATTGAGAACTGACATTTAAAATACACTTGAAGAGACAACTTGAACTTCTTAGAAAACTTCAACTTCCTGCATTACACTGTAAGTGGTGCTGACTAACTGTCTATTACTAGAGCCAACTGACAAACCTTTGTTTCCATAATCAGTGTTATCATTGTTTACACTTGAAAAGATCATAATGATACTATTTAGTGTTTTTTACTGTCAACAAACCTCATGAGAAGACCAAACTCAGAAATGAAATGATCCTAACATTATAAGCATTACCATGAACATGAGCAGTGAGGTTTATTTTGAGTCAATACACCAACATGCTGCTAGAAATAGTCACAAGAGCAAATGTATATAATCTCCAGCTGAAAACAGTCCTCAGTAAATGCACTATTTTCTCCTATTTGAGTAACGTTTGCCAAAAACTACTGTGCCAAGCTGTTTCGGGAAATTACTTAGTCTGTCACTTTTGTAAAAATGAATCTGTGTCCCATTTTTAAAGATGCAAATCTTCAAAAGGAACAAATGGATTTGTAGCTAAGAGCTAGCTAGCGAAGTCACCAACACACAATACACTGTTGATTTTTAGAAAACTGTTTCATTGTAGATTGATTGTGTTATGCTCCATCCTGACATCCTGGTTCAAAAAAAAAAAAACATGCATAAGAACATATTTAGGAATTCAGGAGCACCTTGATAATTATATCAACCTTTTTTAAACCTAAATTTTCCTTCAATGTGACAAGATGCTTAAAAAGTTGCAAAAAATGCACTCATCTGAACAACAGGAACAGATAACACAATGAAGGGAGAGTGAGTGCATTTGTATGACAGAAACGCCAATTAACATTTCAAGCAACACAGTTACGCTGTTGCAAGTCAAAGAGCGTCACAGGAATGTGGTCTTCGGTGACTCGTGTGACTTCACTGCTTTGATGGCTCTTGGGGGATACAATAAAAAGCTGAGACTAGAGGGAGACCTTGTGAACTTGTTCAGACTGCTGAAACAGGATGCAGCTGAGAGCTCCCAGTGCCATTTAGGATTTTTTGATCCTCTTTTCTGGACGCTTCGTTCAGTCTGTAAAGGTCATTTTTGGTGTTGTGACGGCCTCAAAACATCTTCCAGTGTGGGTGAGCAGCTTGTGTTTTGCAAGTCCCAGCTCTGGTGAGAAAACATGTGTGACCACTGGCAGCGTCTTAATGTACAGCTGGACCAGCACAACTGGGACTTCGCTGCGATCCTTTGTGTACTGTGCAAAAGAAGAGCCCACCCAAAGGACAGCTGGACACACGAAAACATGAAGTCAAGGGCTGATGATAATATCAAGTCTTACTGTACGTGCAAAATGTTTGTTATTTTAAAATGAGGTCAAGCCTTTTTAAGCTTTAACAGGGCAGCCAACCAACCATTCATGCAGCTCTGTAGTGTTGTTAAAGGGGTATTTATGTGATTTAGTGATGCATGTCTATAAATTGAAGGAATTACAGCTTTTAGTCCCTACTGTGTATCAAGTTCATAAGCTCTGGATCCTCCTCATCTCAATATGCAACTCAATACCACTTTTGGTTAGACCCTTCCCAACTGATAAATTCAAAGGTATGTGAAACTCCACCCATCATCACTCACTCATGTCCACTGATGGGTTAGTTTAAGGGGCTACTGTGCAAAGGCCCAGGGGCCCACGTGTCCATCAGATCAGCTCCTAAAACCTCTGGTCTCTTTCTTTCACCCCCCTTCCCCACTCTTTTGTCCCAAATTTTAAAATTTTTTGTTTTCTTTTCTTTTCTTTTCTTTATTACTATTATAATGATGGAGAAATATCTGAAATGCACCTGGCTTGCTACACTGATGATCAGAGCAGAATCAAATCTAATCCTGCATGGAGCTACCCCCCTCCATAGTGTCTGTGCTTGTCACTGTCAGTTCATCAGTAATATTTGGTATTTTGAGCAGTTTTGAGAGTTTTGATGATGGATGAAGTGCAAAGCTGCTGCATCTGAGATTTTAGTGGATTGACACCCCCACTCTGATCAAGCAAGCGTAGATCTCAATAGAATTACCAGTTTAAATGGCATATATTAACCTTCCTTTTGTCTTCTCTCTTTCATTCTGTGTCCAGATGTTTCCTGTCTTTACTAGACAGTGACTGCGATGGTTATGGGGGGGTCCTTGCTTACAAGGCGTGTGACATAGCTATGATTCGCAGTGTTTGTAAACCATTTGAACGCTGTCTAAACACTCCTCAGCCTCCCTTCCATCCCACGCACGCAAGGGAGCCAAACAACACCAGAAAAGATACCCCCCATAGCGCCCCTTCCAGCCCCACCCCCACCTCCCTCTTCTCTTAAGGCCAAGAGGAGAGACAACAGGGGGAACTTGTTGATGATACACGTCATTATAAATAGATCCTCCAATGCACGCTCAGCCTCCTGGCTTGCTGTGAATGCAACGAGCCGGCTGAACCTACTCAAGAACTATTTTCTCCACGTCACGGAGTTGTCAAAGATGGTAAATAGTCACTTGGCATTCATTCATCAACTGTGAGAGCCCATAAGATGAGGCTGCATTGCACAGAGTGCAGCCATCGTGCAGAAACAATTTAATGTATAAACGACCCACTTAAAGCGAGCCTGCATCACTTTTAAAAATGAGTGATGATTACATGTTAACGTAAAAATGTTACAGCAGACGTAGAATAGTAGAAAACAAATCTGACTCATTAATTTCTATTTTACAGCAATATCTACCTGTTTGTGAAAGTAAGCTAACATTAGCCACTGTAATTGATTGGTCATACCAGACCATATGAAGCTGCAGCAGCAAAACCCTTTGTGCGATGAATTGAGCAAGTGGACATTGTATTGTTTATGAATCCAGCTCTGTAAGGAATCTGTAAGGAAAATGTGTTGTTTTGTCTTTCAAGAGTTACATAGTCTAACTTTGGATTAATCAAGTCAACTGCTACGTGGTGAAAAAAACAATGCAAATTTCTGCTAGAAGGTTGAAAAAATGGCAGCATATCAGAAAGTATAAATTGAATATAGTCAGTTCTATTCACTGTTGTGTATAGAAACACAAGGGGATATGAAGGATTCGTTTAGGACTGAGGTCAGCAGTTTAATGGGCCTGTTCACCAGACTTCCTTTAGATTCTTTCTTTATTTAGGAAAGAAACAGATTTTCTCTGATTTGGTTTGCTAAGGTAACCTAAGTAAAAAACGGCAAGTGTTTTGATTGGACCTACTTTCTACTGAAGAAATAGTTCCTAGAAACAGCATATCGCATGTATTTTTGTGCATTTTGTCAAAGTTGACACCACCCTGAATGTATTTCATTCATTGTGGTGGGGTGGAGTCAGGACTGTTACATGTGAAAATCTGGAAAACATGGACAGATGAAACCAAAGCTAAATGATGCAAGTGATAAAATGTGGTTTGTAATTCGAGTGAACAAACCATCCCAAGCAGCAGAAAATGAAAGCATACCAGTGCTCCTTGTCTCCTCTTTATATAAGAAACATCTACCTGCCAAGTTATGCAGCATTATTTGAATTTGTTTGCCAGTGACCAATAACTCTGATAAATGCTTTGCTAATATTCAAGTCACATAAGACATGTGCACTCTTCTGAACATTCAATCCTCAACTGATGGTTTACATGCAGTGCTATCACATCCAGTTAAGACAGATTAAATGTCTCATGTCAGTGTTTTATCCATCACTGGAAGTATTAATGTGTCTGTAACAGCATTGATGTCACAGGTTATTTTAGAGAAGCAAAAGAGAAAACACAAGTAGAAAAAGAAATGGAAGTATAGAAGGTTAAGCGATAGTAAAAAGAAAAAAAGCAGGAAGAGAGAGGATGAAGTGTCACTGCACTCACCATAGTACTGGAGCTGCTCGGTGGAGCAGCAACCATCCGAAGCGGTAAGAAACCCCCCTGCTGAAAAGCTCATCTCCAACTCAGTCCACTCTCTCATCTGGACAGAAGAACTTCTCTTCAGCTAGTAATACACGATCCGTCTACACACACACATGCAATGACATAAACACACACACACACACACACACACACACACACAGACAATTACTCAGAGGATTCACACAGATATGAAGGATCTGGGAAGTGCAGAGACATTCCTCAATCCCCAAGATGCGTCCAGGTCTCTTAGCTGTCCAGGCTGATATCCCAGCCTATTTTTAAAAAGCAGAGAGGAAAAGTGCAGCTGAGGCTCTTGGTCTGTGGTGGATGATGCGCTGGAGGAGGTCTTAACCATCCCCCGGGGGGGTGGGGGGTGGGGGGGGGGCAGACGAAAGAGAAAGCCGGGACACCCAGGAAGGACAGGGATGGGACTGTGGTCCAAACAGCTGGACCTGGTTGAGACTTCACAGATCAAAGGACTGTTGGGGATGAATGGATGGAGGGAGAGATGGAGACCTTGTGGGCAGAGTGGTGGGACATTCAACACTCCTAGTGTGTGTGTGTTCGCGTGTGTTCTGAGATTTGGACTGGAGGGATGGATCCCGGATTGCAACAAGCCCAACACTGGGCTGGGCAAAACAAATATTATCTCACTTTAACCTGACTTGTTTAACCAAAAAAGTTTTTTTTTAAATTAATTGCTGAATTTTTTTTCCTAATGGGCATTGTTGTTTATGTAGCTTTTGGCAGGTTCAGTCCAGTGACACAAACTCTATTACTTACATTGAACTATTTTCTACTCTTAATGTGTGTGTGTGTGTGTGTGTGTGTGTTTGCTATGTACGCGTATGTCTGTCCATGTTTGTCCACCAAGCCTTGGGAGTGTGTTTACTCTGTCTTTTGTTTACCGCTGTTCTGTTTGTGCTGCAGTTAATATTGGACAGTGGTTAGATTTAAGGGGCCCGAGGACCTCGGCCTCCCCCACAGACAGTTAACCAGGCCGGGCTCAGAGCAAAAGGAGTGGAGGCCTGAACTGCCCAGAGGAGACAGAGGAGTGACCTCAACACTGGCCCGAGCAGGACTGTTTGACATGCAGCATGCTTACTGAGGATTAACTGCGTCCTCCCACCCGCATATCATCCCTTTCACTTGCTCATTATGAGAACCAGGGCTGACTGGTGGATAGTAAAGGGCGAGGGAAGAGCCGGCCATGGTCACCGAAGCTGTAGCCTTCGCTCAAGTGATCGCGATCGATCATGATGACAAATGAAACAGGAATTTGGTTGCTAGCTACGCGGTGCCTCTCTTTGGAAGATTATGTCAAAGGGTAAATTGGTACAAGTGTGGCTGCAGTTCACAATAACAATACTGCCAAAAGATGAGCTGTCATTACGGGAAAGTACAAACTTAAAGACAAGCAAACAGATAAAAAGAAGACAAAAAAAACGTGTCCTACATGTCAAAGGCCTGCAGTGAATTTTGTTGTAATATAGAAACCAGATTGGATGAATTAATTAATGCAGGCCCAACTTTACATGGTGAAAAAAGACTAAAAACTATATTGACAACACGATGTTTATGATTAATATTTTATAGGTTTTTTTATACTTTGTGGGGACCATCAGTGAGCAGGTTAATGCAGTCAGTTCTTGGATGGGTGTCTCCTGCTCAACATCAACACTGGAATAGAAAGTCACTGCATTTCATGAATATTGTACAAATCATGGAAAATGAAATATCCTGAGATTAAACATCTTCATCAGCAATTCTCTAAAGTCCCTATGCTGAATAGCACAGTATCTGCATAAGATGCAGAGTATCACAAACAAATGGCACTATGATGTCTCATTCATAGATTTGGGCATGGCTTGAATCCACTGTAGTCTACTGTTGTTTCTCAGTTTACAGCAGGGTGTCCCGTGACCTGTCGCCACATAGTATGTGGCCATCAGCCATTCCTCCAACTGTCTCTGATGTCCAAGGAATGGAAGGAGAGCAGAGGGCAGGCAGCAGCGCTGAGAGTGACACTAAGTGATGGGGACAGTATTGGAGAGCGTGCAAATGTTGCCATGGATCTTCTGGAGGTGTCACACTGCGGGACACATTGTTGGACACAGGCCCGGCTCTGAAGGCTAACCCCATGGGGAGATGAGTGTCACGGCAGAACGAGGAGGGGGGGGCAACTTTTGAGCACGTTCACAATTAAGCACGTTCTTTTGACAGGACTGTGGAAAGTTCCCCAAGTTTGTTTTCTTTGCAGCAACTGACTGCACCGAGACTGAGCCTGAAAATGTGCACATGGAAAAGGAGCACACTATGATGAGATGAACACCGAGTCCGGCATTCCCACTTCACTTAAACAAACCGTGCAGAAACATTCAGCCAAGTCAACTTCTCTTAAATGGTTCGCTCCAAAGAAAACAAACTGATGGCATGTTCAAACTCTTTAAACTCATTAGTCCTGAATCACTCACAGCACAAGCCTGGAGATAAATTCAGCACATCATAAATCCTGTCAGGACGTCCTCTCCATGTGGCCGGCTCCTCTCTTTATCAGAGAGCCGCTGGCTGGTAGCTGCAGCTCGATAACGGACTCGGGCTGTTTACTGATCCTCGCAGGAAACCGAGGCTCACGTTTAAGTGGCCTCAGGATTTTGTGGGTGAAGTCCACAGCTTACGTCTGAGCATATGTGAGGGAGTGCAGTTGCGGGGGGTACTCAGCTATCACGAGAAAGAATGTAAATTATCCAATGTTGGCTATGTCCACTTAGCATTTGTTTCAAACCATTTCCTCCGTTCTGTAGAGGTTATTGTGAGACTGGACTTTTGAACAACACAGTTTTCTCAGTCTTCTTTGATATAATTTTGTATGATGGATTTGGTAAAATGCATTGGATTCCCCATAAAAACAGAACCTCACTGGGCCGTGATGCTACATGAAAATGTTACATTCATAGTAGTACCTGTAACCTCAAATAGCTTCAGTGAATTTGGTCAAAAATCAAAGGTTATTTCTCTTGAAGAGAATATCTCGAAAAAAGATATTACAAATTGTATTGTTATACATCCTTTTTTCTTAAAAGCCCCATGGTTTCATTAGTGACCCTCAATATCAGGCTTGCTGGGTCAGAACACAGGGTGTAAACGCACTGATTTTTTCAATCAAAATTGCTAAGCAACACAATTATGTTTCAGTTGTGTTAGTTAGGAACAGAGGCTGTGGACTCACCGCTGATGAGCTTTCCCGCCGTGTCGAGCGTGCCGACGTCCTCTCGCTTTGTCCAACTCTTACTTTTTGTAATGTTGACTGCAGCCCAGCCTCCATTCTCTGTCTCACACACACGCACACACACAAAGTAAACAGAACCTTTCAAATGAGACAGTGCTGTTCGTGTGTGTTTTAGCTGGACACGCGGGACCTGGACCAAAGACCTTCCTCTTTTCCTGTAAATGTTCTCTTGCTGGAGAAAAAAAAAATCTGTCAGTGAGGAGAATTCCTAGACATTTTATGGGAATAGATTGGGGAAATACATGACTACAAAGGTGGGGGAACAACAGCATTTGAAGTTAATGTGTGTCCCCATGCATGTCAGTGATGGGAAATTGCAAATGACATGGATCTACCGTAAAAAAAAAAACTAAACAAAAAAAAAAACAACCCAGTATGGGGCCCTTTGGTTGCACTTGGGATTTGAACTGGCAACCTTTTAGTCACAAAGGACCCCCTCCCCTCCCCCGCTAGTAAAAACTGGAATCCTCTCATTAAGAAATTCCCAGTATAGACTGTTTATAAACAGGCTCTTGTCCATCCCTGGTGATGGATGCATGCTCCGTATCACAGGCTCTTCCTGCTAACTCCCCAATCCGCTTAACAATCCCTCTGCCACTGTTTCACAACCACACTGCAATAACCTTCACCTCCTGATACACACACAAACTTACTGAACCCTTCATATTTTCAGGACTGACCTTTCTTCCTCAGTGGGTGGGCCCTTACTAATTTGAGTATATGTAATTGCATTATGTTTAATAGTGAGAGAAAGTGTGTGTGTGTGTGTGTGTGTGTGTAAGTGCGTGGGTGTTATGAGGGAGGATGGTGCAACTGTGGGGCCAATGTGAGTCTGTTAATGAAGAAAAACAACATGGCTGTCAAGGCCTCCCAGGAGCAGGTCAAACACAGTGGCTGGGGTTTGAGGTCAGTGGGGTCAGAGGGTCAAAGGTCAACATCAAGGCCAACAGTAGACCTTGACCTCTGCTGGGCTGCAAAAAGTGGGAGGTGTAGAGTAATCCGTTGGGGATGCAGAGCTCCCGGAGAATTTTTCTTCTCAAGAGGAGCAGTTATATAAAATTAATAAATCAGAGGAAGTAAAAAAAAACGGAAACAGCATTATGACAAGAAATAGGCCTGTCCTAAATGACTCAATCGAGACTTTACCCAGAAGGAAATGACCAGCTAAAAATTAATATTCATTTGTTTAATGTTCACAGTACACTGACCACCCAAACCTGTTTAACAATTCTCAAAGCACCGAACCAACTTTGGCTTCAAAATGTGCAAAACTGTTGAAAATCAAAATAAACAAAGTAGTGAAAATCTGTGTCAAGTCATGCGATTTTTATCACCAGTGCAAACAAACCTAGTCAAGTGTTTTTATTATTGAAAAAAGTAAAAGAAAACCGTATGATTACAATTAAATGGGTACCTAAAATAGACAAAAACATAAATGCTAGAAAAGTTTGGGTTTTTTTGTTGACTACGGCCCTTGTGTAAACATCAGTTCAAATCTGACTAAATACAATACAACTTTTTTAGTTTGATTTTTCTTTTTAAAACAAAGTAACAAAACATTTCATCTTTTCCAGTTAGACACATAACTATGTTAACATGTCCAAGAGCCCCAAAAACAAAAGATGAAATACTATAAGACAAGCTTAGACAGGGCTTCTTGCAAACATTCATTGCAACATTCATTGTTTGGCAAAAAAAAAAAATAAAAAAAGCACAGTAACTTTAGAGGAACCTCAGACTGGTCAGCCCTACATTAGGTTTCTGACATCTTTCAGGTTTTATACCAAAATGGTTTTGTGAAATATCAGGAGGAGGAGATTAGTTTGACAGGAGGAATTTCCATCCATGTCAGCCACCTAAAATCATTAATGGAACCTAAATCGTCCCTTTAAAACCCTAATATTAAGAGCAGCGTGAGTACCATCACTGCAGCTGAAAGTGTTCATCTGTCTCTGTCCTTCACAAATAAAAACATATTGTAAACGTTAAAAAAAGAGCATTATAAATAAAACTATAAAATTGAACTAAAATACACACTTTCCTCCATCTTGATTTTGTGTTGGGAATGTGATTTCAAAGATTTCACTGAAAGCGAGTGCTCGTATCCCACCAGTTCACACACTCTGCGTGTCGGTTTAGCTCCCAATCAGAGGCGTTGTCTCACCGTCGACGCCGTCCGCCTCCACTGGAACCTTGCGGTACATTACAAACTGGATGGAGATCTGAACCACAGCGTCAAGGAAATTATTAGAGAACCTGCAGGGGGAAAAAGCTTGAGTGCAAAAATCAGCCACTCACTGTGAGAGAACTTTAGTTTCTGAAAAGTAACAACAAGCAACAAAGTTATAAAGCAAGGGTTATAAAACATTTTATTTTTCTGACTCCTTTATATGTGTTGTAGAAAGTGAGCAAATACCCTGAGGCCTCACAACCCCCTGGGTTCATTGTGGGGCAATGGATTTTTAAAAAAAAAACTTAACAAATGCAATATTAACAAAGTTGTATCTGATATTGTTACCTATTCTTAACCCTGTCTTGCCAAGGGGCTCTGTGTCCAAATTTTGTCTTAAAGCCTTACTTATCATAGTTTATATTGTGCTCAAATGTTGCTCATTTGCTGAAAGTTAGATTAGGAGACTAATTACCACTCTTATGTCTGTGTGCTGAAAATGAAACTGCAGCTTATCTTATCATAAAGCCTGGGAACAGGGGAAGCAGGTCGCCAGACTCTGCCCACAGGTACAGTTCCTCTAAATATCAGTATTTAATACGCCACGTCTCGTTTGCTTAAACACAAGCACAAAAAGTTTAAGATGTCGTGGTTCGACGGGCCCAGTGGGCGGGATGTCTTTAATAAGCACGGTGACTTCCTGTTAGTTTAAGATATCGGAGTTTATGCCAGATTTTTGACCCCCACCCCAAATAGGCTCATCTAACTAGTGGAATGAGAGAACGGATCATGCCATATGTTCAGTAAAAGGTTTTCCCTGCTACTTTTGAGAATTGTCCCATAAAAAAAAAACCTACAACCCACACTCATCATCAACTCCCATGTCTCTGCATCAATTGTATCTGCATTGAAAACATCTAGCTACCGCAGTCAGGCAATTTTACAGGTTACAAAGAAACACGTGGCCTCCAGGGGCCACTACTGCGGCTTCTACAGTCGTTTTTTTTTTAGCTGACTACAAGCCAGGCACCCTGTGAGTGTATGGACCTTTGACACTTTGTGTTTCCACACACAGTCACGAGACCTTAGCCTGTCTGATGAACTGCTCTCTCCTGCAGCTCAGCACTTCCTAAAATGTAGCATGTACATGGGAGTGGGCAGAGCCCGGAGGTCAGGCAGCAACAGCTGCAGCCATGCTTTTTTTTTTTTTATATTTTTGTTTAAAGGATACGATGAGGTCTAAAGAGAGGGTGCCGAGGCTGCCGATGAGCCAGGGCAGGTGATGGATCAGGTAGCTTTTCTCGCCTTGGCCCTCATCAGGGTTCTTCAGTAGGACACTCAAGCCATATGTTGTGTTTCCCAGGATGACCAGCGCGAACAGGAAGTAAGATACCCCCTCTGTTGACTTCCGCTTGAACTGTGGGGAGAGAGGACAGGAGGGGAATGGGAAAGAAACAGAACATGTTTGACACAGCTGTCATGTATTTTCAACCAGACTGATGTGTGCAGTGATACGTGAGACTGCAGAAGCAAAGGCAGCCTTCGTGTTGTCAACGGATTACTTTCACCTGCGTTTTCAGGTCGACTCAATTTTGCCTCTTTCGCTTTAGCATACTCATTTCATTTAGTGCAGATTCAAACTATTTGAATTGTATTGTATAAAATGGTATGATTCGAAAATGAAAGGTGTAAATGTAATTTGAAACTTTGCACTACATAGTGATGCCGAAGTGATACTGTCATGACAATACCCATTAATTATAATCATTATTGATTGTTATTAGCATTAGTATCAGTATCAGTCTAATCAATCAATGTCTAATACCTACAGCAGTGGAGCAAAGCCCACATTATCATACTCACATTAGTGTACATCTGGGGAAGTCTGGAACAGAGGTAGAGCACTGACGACACGGAGCCGATGGAAAATCCAATAATCTCTTTGGGGGTAAAAGCCTGAAGCAACAGAGAGCCAGACACAACATTAGTGGGGGGAAAACAGCCAGACATAACTAGATCACTTCCCTCAGGTGACTTCTTTAGCAAATATATTGAACTCACCCTGACAGCACTAAACTCAGAGGTTGAGAGCAAGGTGCGACTTCTGAACCCGGAAGGAATTATTTCTTGGTGGTTGGGGCCTAACCCGGGGAGGTAGGCAAGGTTTGCGGTGACGCCCAGGATGCAGACAACACCCATCACGTTCAAAACCCTCCTGCCTGGAGAAGAGACAGCACCTGGGTTGAGCATCAATACTGGGAAAGACAACTCAGCACATTCCTCCAGACAAGGGTTACTGTGTCAAAGGTGGATATGGGAACATACAACACCACAACACGAGACGTGATGTCATCATTACAGGGTACAGGGACTACCCTCTTCTGCTGTCTGGATGAGTGTTGGACCATTGTTCATCAGCGCTGATGAGAAGCTTGTTCATTTAAGAGTTATGTCGGATAATCCTCATCTGAGAAATACGCAGTGCCTCAGAAGTGGCTGACTCATCAAATATCATGACTGTACTTTTACCATTGAGGATAAAATACATGTTTGGGGTTACACACGTCTATGTCATATGTTAATATAGGCCTATGGGAGAAGGATACTACATGAGGAGGTAGAACGCAAACAAGGCACTGAAACTCACACAGCACGCAGCTTTTGGAAAATTGCACAGTAAAACAAACATAATAACCAAAACACTCACTTTCAGCCACTCTGTTCTTTATCTTGTAGTAGAAGTACATGGCCAGCATCAGTAAATCAGCCAAAACATAATAAACAGCTGTATAAGTCTGGATGACAGGGAGAAAGACACACAACACGTTAGAAACAAAGGGAAACTTTAATTTCCTTCACTAAATCTTAAATAAGCTATTTCTATCATGAATGTGGCGCCCACTGTAATGCATGTGATGTAAAAAGTTAGACAAGTGATGAATTTACACTAATCATCTTAGTCACTGATCAAGACAAACAGAAATAAGCTGCTAAGGGCCCAATTTGTTTGCTATCTAAAGAGGTACATTTTGGTTTTGGCAGCTTGTCAGTGTGTCTGGCAATTACAGTATAAGAGCACCCAATTGATCAAAACAATGATTAAGAGATTGACTGAAAATAAAGGTAATAATTACACTGAGGCAAATATTATATCACCAAGTCACCTGAAGCGGAAGCTGGTCCGCCAAGAAGGAGCCCACCAGATTGCAGGTGTCACCTCCCAACCACAGCAACAGAAACCAGATAGAAAGAGCGCTGTCCATGTTCCCCGTTTTGCAGGAGCTGTAGTACTGTCTGCAATCACAACAAAGACATGAATCATACACGACATTTAGAACTTCCTCTGAGAGACGCAGACACACTAACACAAGCACTTACGGAAGCGAAGACACCATGAAGCAGAGGATGGACAGGAGGCCTAGGTAAATGCTGGCCATGTCCCTCGCATCCTGGGCGCATTCCCCAAGCCCTTCCCAAACCCACTCGGACCCATTGGGGCACAGAGAGGTGAAGTTTCCTTGACTGCTCCATCCAAAGGCGCCTCGTGTCAGGACTCCGTCTGTCCACATGTTCTGCTGGGGAGAAAGGCCTCGGTAATTATCCACAACATCCGAACGCTACATCGCCAGCCTATAAATAATGCTCGCGCGGTGCTTCCAGGAAAAGCAGCACGTGGGAATGGGGGGAAAAACAAATAACGAAACCGTATGGCACAGATGTTGAGTTTCAGAGCTCCATCGCACACACCCAAAAAGCCTTATAAACACCAAAAAGAACATCACGTGTGATGAACTAAATGCTCTAACTCGACATAACGCGGTTTTGCTGTTAGCACGGTCGAAACGGGATCAAAGGTCGTTGAAACAACATTAAAACAGCCTGTTTAGATCCGCAACCAGCTGCTGCTCACACTGATTAGATCAAGACGGTGGCGCATAAGTGTGCAGCTACATTTCTACACTGGGTGAAGATAGATGACACGCAAAACAAAACACACTCAACCGAAACCAGCGAATATAAAATGCCAAATTGTGTGTTAAACACTTAGCTGGTGAGACGCGACAACAACCACCGAAAAAACAGCTGGAGCTCGTCTGTGGCCTGTACATACCAAACGTCTACAACCTACAACAATTGGAATGAATGGAACATAAAATTTGTCTTGCCTGTGTGCCCGCTGGCATGCCGGCAAAATCCTCATTAAAACAAAAAACCTCGGAGACTCTGGAGAAATAACACGGAAGCTGGCAATAAACAAGACAGATCTGTCCCCGTGAGCTGATTGGTCGGTGCGCTGCAACGTCATGCGAAATGAGCCCGTGACTGGAAGTTCACGAGCTCAAAACAACAACCATTCACGCCTTCAAAATAAAAGTTTAACTTTCAAACTGCTTATAATACATTTAAGCAGCGAATTTCAGAAGCATAAAAACGCATATGGCAGGAAATAAGTTTCTCTCTTTGCTAATCAATACAGTACACACATGTATGACACAATGAAAATCTGAAAATTATTTTTTGAAACAAAACGACTGCACTTTATGATAAATCTCGTATCGACGTATTCCTTTCCCCTCTGAGAATTTGTTGTAATTTCATAGGTTTGATAACTCTGCTGCAAACAGGTAACTATCTACAGTATGACTGTATATATACATAAAATTGTCTGGTGGAAACTGTACATTTGTAAGATTTATTAAGACTGTGGAACAAGCCAGTGGTATGCTTTCATGCTAGTGTTACTTTTCCCAAGAAGTGAGACAACTTAGCAGTGCCAAACTGATGTTCCAGTGCGCACACATTTCACATACTCTTATCACATATCAATAACCTTCGTTAAACTGGATTATTTCACTGCACATGGCAATTCAGTCATTAGTCCTCCTCAGCCGTCATTAGTCCTGAGGCCTCCTGCATTCTTCAACAAGCTTTGCATTTTAGTATGCAGCCGTGAAAAACAATATAATACCCTGGTCCAAAGGTTTATCCTATGTGAAATTGGCTTGTATGCAAATGTTGTGAGTCAGTGAACTTTGGAGAAGCCGGTAAACGGACTGTCAAGGGCTGAGATGAGGAGATGTCTCTCAAAGTAAAATAGCGGTTACTTTTAGTCATAACGAATTATCATTGTTGTTTTCAAGACAAAACCAGTTTGTTTACATTTTATACAGTATATACTATAGCGAAGGACAATATCGAGAGAAAACGTCCTACCTGGAAAAGACGATTAAATCCAGTAACAGAATGAATGAAAAGGGAAGAAAAAGAAGTGGACTCCACTATTTCAAAAATTCACGAATGATGCCGAATGTGTCAGCTGACAGCTTGTAAGACTGACGACTCAGCACTTCACTACGCTGATGTCAGCTCGTGCGCTTTTATTTTCTTGCGTGCTACACGCAAGGGCGGAAATTTCATTTCCCCGTTTGGGGGTGGGGTGGGGGCGCTCAAAACAAGTCTCGAGCAATTATTAAAAGGAGTGCATCTTCGGTAATTGAATTTCTCATGATCTCTCCTGGTTCTGCACCCACCACTCTTGTTGTCTCTAAACAGTCTGGCTCATGGAACCGAAATAAGGTGTTTTTCCACATTCATAGGCTAACTACTCAAAAAGGTGACACGAATACCACCCTCCCCACACACATCATTTATTGCACAACATTTATTGAAAAGACCGTGGTCAGACTGTAAAATCATGTTTACACAGCACCTACAAACTTATTTGAGGCTCTGAACCAGGGTCTGACCGTCCCCCGTCCCTGGTCTCCCTGCCTCTATGAGCCAAGCTCTGCTCTCTCTGTCCCCTTTTCCTAATGCTATCACTATGTTAATATTTCCGGAAGCAATTCATTAGTTTCTCGCAAAGCTTTTGTGAAGTTGCCTTTGATTTAACATGGACTTATTTACGTACTTGGCCACGTGGGTGTCAGAACGGGCTCAATAGCTAGAACAAAAAAAGGTCCTTTCAAAATCTTTAGCGGAGCTCCGATACTGCACTTCACTATGGCAACAGGTAAATAGAGAGCAGAGAGTCTGTTTTAAGCCGACGCAGCCAGAAAGATTAACGTGTCACATTAATGCTCATTTATCTTAAAAAAAACAATAGCTGCAGTAAAAAAGGCTGAGTTCAGAGTCAGTAAGTTAATATTGTTTTCAACTCAATCCACTCGATCACTTTATTTAACAGACTTGAATTTCCTCAGTGGATGAAATGCTGTTCGTTAGACTCAGTCTTTAATCGTATTCTTTCAGCAGTGACCTGATGAGGACAAAGTGCTGCTGGCTGCAGTGGATGGAAATAGAGAAGCAACGGCTTTATAGATCCATGATTGTAACCTCATACTCTGACACAGCCTCAGGATTTCCCTGCTATGTTATTTAATATAGTGACTGGAAGGTTGATACTATATGCAAGCTCAAAAACTCAAAAACTCACTTTTATTCCAGTTTTAGTCTTTTCAGCCATACTATGCTCACTCAGAAATATCACATAATCAGTGAGGTCATAACTACGATGTCCCATCAGTGCGACCCATCACATCACCCTTTAGACCCTGTCTGAAGCTTCACGTTTTAATTTTTAAAAAGTATTAAGACTGATTAATGCACAGTAAATGTTTCAATGCAGCGAAGTGGCCGACAACATGACACTTGTCTTGATGTCCACAGACAAACAGTGTACAGATTTTTTATAGATTTTATCACATAGATCACTCTCCATCCCTATAATAATGACTGACAGAACGAATTAAAATGCGCCAATAAGATCCACCATGTCAGTGAACGGATAAATGATTCTCGTTTATATCATGCCACAAAAAAGTAGCATTCTATCATATAGCCGACAAGGGACCTCTTTAAATGTTTGATCCAAAATGCTGACTCGGCCATTTTTCGACAAAAAACAAAATAATTAAATCATCACATCTGGGGAGCTGAAGCCAGCAAATATTTGGTGTTTGTTGCTAACAAAAACAGCTCTGTTTTCAGCAGAGATGATTCAATTTCTGTCAAACAGTCTGTTAGAGCTCTATAATTTCAAAGATCACAAGAATTAAGTAGAAAGTCCAACTCACAAAAGCAAAGCTGTAGCCTCAAGTTTGCTGCATCCACAAAATATTTATTTCAAATTGACAAACTTATCACAGACTTCATAGTTTTTTTCCCCATAGCTTGTAGTTTGGAAAGAAATACTTGGGTATGACATGAATACTGAATTAGCATAATACGTCTTGGACATGTTATGTACTTGCTGGGCCTACTCCTCTCCATCCTCATCCTCTCCCTCGGCAGAGTCAATGCCAACCTCCTCGTAATCCTTCTCCAGAGCCGCCATGTCCTCTCTGGCCTCGGAGAACTCTCCCTCCTCCATACCCTCACCCACGTACCAGTGAACGAAGGCGCGCTTGGCGTACATCAGGTCGAACTTGTGGTCGAGCCGGGCCCAGGCCTCTGCAATAGCGGTGGTGTTGCTCAGCATGCACACGGCCCTCTGGACCTTGGCCAGGTCTCCACCGGGAACCACGGTGGGCGGCTGGTAGTTGATGCCGACCTTGAAACCAGTGGGGCACCAGTCCACGAACTGGATGGTGCGCTTGGTCTTGATGGTGGCGATGGCAGCGTTGACATCTTTGGGCACCACATCACCACGGTACAGCAGGCAGCAGGCCATGTATTTACCGTGGCGAGGGTCACACTTCACCATCTGATTGGCTGGCTCGAAGCAGGCGTTTGTGATCTCGCTCACCGTTAACTGCTCATGGTACGCCTTCTCAGCTGAGATGACGGGGGCGTAGGTGGCCAGAGGGAAGTGGATACGAGGGTACGGCACCAAGTTGGTCTGGAACTCTGTCAGATCAACGTTGAGGGCGCCGTCGAAACGAAGGGAGGCGGTGATGGAGGACACGATCTGACTGATCAGCCTGTTCAGGTTGGTGTAGGTAGGACGCTCGATGTCGAGGTTCCTGCGGCAGATGTCGTAGATGGCCTCGTTATCCACCATGAAGGCGCAGTCGGAGTGCTCCAGTGTGGTGTGGGTGGTCAGGATGGAGTTATAGGGCTCCACCACAGCTGTGGACACCTGGGGAGCTGGGTAGATGGAGAACTCCAGCTTGGATTTCTTGCCATAGTCAACAGACAGACGCTCCATCAGCAGGGAGGTGAAACCAGAGCCGGTGCCACCTCCGAAACTGTGGAAAACCAGGAAGCCCTGAAGGCCGGTGCACTGGTCAGCCTGAGGACAGAGGGGGACGCAATGATCAAATGTGAGATACAACATTATGATCAGATTGGACATTTTCAAATCACAAGTAGGAAAATCAACTGCTGATGACAAGTTACCCACCAGTTTGCGCATCCTGTCCAGCACCAGGTCGATGATCTCTTTGCCGATGGTGTAGTGTCCACGGGCGTAGTTATTGGCAGCATCCTCCTTACCGGTGATCAGCTGCTCGGGGTGGAACAGCTGGCGGTAGGTCCCAGTACGCACCTCATCTGCAGAGACAAAAACAGACATTGAATCAGTTGCTGCAAACTCTTTTGGCACATTTCCATGTAATTTACCTTAAACTGATGCGATGACACTCACCGATCACAGTGGGCTCCAGGTCCACAAACACAGCTCTGGGGACGTGCTTTCCAGCTCCAGTCTCACTGAAGAAGGTGTTGAAGGAATCGTCTCCTCCTCCAAGTGTCTTGTCACTGGGCATCTGACCGTCCGGCTGGATCCCATGTTCCAGGCAGTACAGTTCCCAGCAGGCATTGCCAATTTGGACGCCGGCCTGACCCACGTGTACAGAGATACATTCACGCTGTGGAGGGAAAAAGAAAAAAAAAAGTAATTTATCTCAAGCCTTAAAATTAGAATGAATGGGTTTGTTTGGCTGAAAAGCTAACTTTAACAAATGTTTAAGGCTGCTCATTACATGTTGGACTGCTCTGGAGTTAATACATGATCTGAGGAGAGGAAAAAAAGGCTCTTTTGTAAAGAACCAGATACCAGAACCTCCTGACTTGAGTCACCTGACCAACACAGCACAGTCATGTACCCTTAAGAGACAAAGTATCACAGGGATCCGATTATTCAGACATGATATGTGCTAGAGGAAGAAAAGAAAAATCTTTTCTGTGGTGGAACAAATCCAACACAGCGTTACTTAAAACAGAAGTAGGCCTACACAGCCTGCAACATGAAAGCTCCATGAAGCTTTTAGTGAATAGGTTTAGTTTGAAAAAGCCTGTAGCTGCAGTTTCATACAAGCCACGCCCCATGGGTGGATTAAGCTCCGAGCCTGCCAGACATAAAAGTCACAGAGCTCAGTTAACAGATCACAAAGTCTGTGCTGAGAGGCGAGGTGGAGGGTGACATTTTACCTGAGCCATGAGGCTCGCTTTATCATAATCCTCCCACGACCGGCCTTTCAACCGGGCGGTGAAACAGAGGAATATTCAGGCTGAAAGCGCGTTGACCTTCGTCAAACTGGGTCAGCGTACAGACAGGAAGAGCAGGAAACGTGCAGCCACGACTCAACTTGAATTTGGGCTGTGGCTCCGTCGAGTTACGCTTTAAGCCGGCCCAAAAAGTTACTGTTCAGGGCGACATGTTGCCGATGACGTTTGGCTAAAGTCTGTTCCGCATTGAAATTAAAAGTCTGACGTCAATAATAGTGGCTCAGATAGGTTTAATCGGAACTTTGATTTGAATTAATTAAACAAATGACGTAATGTTAGAAAACGAAAAGGTTAGATTTCATACTCACCATCTTTGCTAAATTAGTGAACTGCGGTGGAGCACAAGTTGGGGAAAAAAGAGGAAGGGGTGAAGTTAGCTCTCACAGTTTGGCGTCTATGCGTCCTGTGTAAGAAGTAACTGATGTGCAGCTGTAGGCGGGATCTTTTATACTCTCTGACCCGGCGGGAAGTACAGAGAAGAACTGCTTCTTCCGATTGGTCAGACGGCTTTGGTGCCCCTTTCCTATTGGTTATCTTTCAAACACAGACATTGTCATCTCTAAAACGCCACGAACTCCAACAGGAAAGTGAAGTCATCACAACGTGGGTGTCAGAAAACGATGAGTTGATGTCCAGAATAGCAAGGACAGCATAGTATTACTCCACAAATGCTACAAAACGGTTGCCGGGTCAATACTTTATTAACTGGACTGAGCACAGGCTATTGTGAGCCATAGCATCGCTAAAACGGAGGAAAACCCTATTCTCTACGGATGTTTGATGTAACCGACAAAGGATCATTTTCCTCTCCGCTCTGCTTACCACGTACACACGCACTACCGGGCAAAAACCGGTGCGTTCACTGACATCTCAGAACTGTCATCGTTCAGCATTGCCCTCTGCATCTAAACACCTCAGCTCAGTAACTATCTAACAGCATTTCCAAACCTTAGAAACGAATTACCAACCGTGAACAGCCCAAAATTACAATTACTAATTTAAAGCACAATCCAAACCATCTGAAGACAGATTGCAAACATTCACATTATATTTTGAAAGTACAGTAACTTTTGAATGAAGGCAACATAAAGATGTTTTGCTCACCTTTTAAGCAATTATTAAAGAAGATACACATATTGGGCTTAGGCTGGCTATTCAAATCAGTGTATGTGGGGAAAAAATATCTCCTGTCTTCTTGTTAGCTCTGTTCCTCTGTAAAACATAGATGATACACACATATACACCTTAATAATTATTCTTTCAATAACTTAAAAATATTCCTTCTTCGCATCCTAGCCTCGCTCTACTAAATAACTTACGGTACCAATACTTACCTAATTTCACATCTTCATTGTCAGTATCACTCAGAGTATGTGTGGCTGGAGGAACAATAGGGAATCCCCTGGCTATTCCTGTCTTATCAGCTCAACCACACGTCGGCTTTAGAAGCGTTGCATACGTTGTTTATGGAAGAAGAGAAAATGGAGATGTGTATGGATCCTGTGAAAGGAAAAACTGGGCATTTTTGTTTTCGGACAGTAAAGAGGCAAGAGACATAAGAGCAAACCACAAAGAAGAAACTGCAGTTAAGAAGCAAGCCCAAGGTCGCCTGTGATAGGCGGACCTGGCAGCTCTGCTTGAATGGAAAACAAGCATTGAGCCAAAGCGCTGTGAGACACAGGTGAGGGGACAATCTGTTGTGCTCAGGCAATGCTCAGGAAGGGAGTTCAAAACTTGGTTAAGGGTTTCTTTTAAGAGCTCCCTGGGAACTCCAAACCACACTTTGATATATTTCAAGAACAGGTTTTATTGATGACGCACCCAAACATCTATACTGTAGGAATACCTTCAGCGGGCTAGATTCTCTTATTTACATAACACTTCCACAAAGTCATACAAATACTTGGTAGGTTTCATGTCAAAGTATAGATATAATACATTAAACAGAACACAGGATTCAAATGTTTTATAGAGCAATTTGTCACAATAAATCTACAAACGAAAATGGCTGATAGAAAAGAAAGGGGCCAACTGTTAACTACATTTCCTACTTCAAAATCTGTACAAGCGAGTCGAGTGTCCATGAAGTAAGGAGGGAATGCAGCTCTTCCATGTCCTCAAGTGTTCCAATCCAAGGCAGACAAGCTGAAGATTCTTTCAAAGGCAAGGGTCAGATGAACAGGGCAGTTTGTACAGCGAATCTTGTCCTTTTTGTTTGCTGCTTCAAACAAATAAGAAGGGGGGGCAGAAGGAAGACAGTTTTTCACCTCTCGCTGGCTCTCACTTGATGTGGACCAGCTTCTCATCTACTTTTAATCGTTTGCGTCTGGGCTGTATGAAGTCTTCCTCAGAGTCATCAGAGTCATCGGCCACCTTCTCCTTCTCACTGAGGGACTCGGGTTCGGGCGTTTCTGGGAAGCTCTGCCCCGGAAACATCTGCTGCAGCTTCTCCTCAAAGTACAGACTCACCGCTTTGCCGGATATCGCCATCTCTGATCCCACCTGCCGGATGAGGAGGAGGAGGAGGAGGAGGGTTGAAGGGTGACACGGAGGAAGCAGGGAGGATGAAAAGGACAATGAGGAGACAAATTAGATGTGGTTAAGACTCCTGATGGCAGGGTGGCCCCGGCTCAACCTTGTTGTACAGAGCAGAGATATCCGTCCTCTCCGTCCCACTGTGGCTCCATGAGGCATTCCCACTATTCAGAGCTAAGTGGCAAAACTTCAGTCAGGCTGCTTTCTCATACTTCCACACAATTTGAGGAAAGAAACAGCTTAGCTGCATTTTTTAAGGGCTGCTGAAAAGGATTAATGCTGTTTGGAACATTTTTCATACCGCTGCCACATGAAAAGCACTTCTGCAGATGTTACGTGAAGCCTACAAAAGCTGAATCTCCATCCGACACAGATTGATTTCAATAGTTTGTCAACAGACAGTAGTAAAGCAGAAACTCTGAGCATGTTCAGCGTTTGGACCAGCGAGATTCACTCTACTGACACTAAACTGACTCTCCAGCTCATTTCCCGAAAGTAATATTCAAACCAGCTACAAGAGACAAGCCCTAAGCCTCATATGAAGGAAAGCCTGTGATATCAGAGCCTGCTGTTCCTTGGTCTGAAGCTCGTGTTAGACTTAATGTATCTGCTGGGCTCCACTAAGGTGCGGGTGACAGAGTACAGTACATTCTGCCATCGGAGGGTGTGCTTGAGGCTCCGCACGGACGTCCGTGCACCCTCCAATCGGTTGTTTCCGCACGATGTGCTCCTCCAAGAGGACCAAAAACAAGTGTGAGAGCCGGATTTCGCCATGTCCGATCCCAAAGCAGTGCTCTTCCAGGTGCCATTCCTTGCTCCTGACCCAGAACCCACACCCACATTAATCGCTCTCTGTTCTTCGTCTCTGTCGAGCTTTTAGCGCCTCAGCCTTTAACGCACCTTTTAGTTTGCATGAACACCAGGGCCTCACTGCAGAGAGACGCGTCATCGCTTTCAACATGTCCTGCACAAACATTTGATTCTGTAGGTCACGTCACACACAGAAAGAACTTTTGAATGGTGTGTAACCTCCACACAGGATTTCTGACTGTTTCAATGTAGTATGGATGATTTTGGACGTGGCATTTTAATCAACATAAAAACAAAACAATGGAAATAGTTAAAAATGATTAACACCTCTAACACAATTTCTCACAGTATTTTGTCAATTGTTTATGCAATTTCCAGCTAAATGAATCATATTGGTCAATACACAATAAACCAAAAATTGGAAGGGGTAGAAGTCATTTGGGCTTAACTGTACATGCTACACCTGAGGCAAATCGTGCATAGACATAACACTGATTTAAGAACTGGACGTCCAGTGATGTCGTACAGTTGAAGTACTCCAGATCACAAGTACAATAATTACACCACCCAAGCACTGGCAATCTGAACAATCTCTCGTGTGGTCTGGGTGTCTTATCTAATAATTGTACTTTGACAGACTGATGACTAAAGTTGCGCAATGCTGCTTTGTTCAATGGAGATATTTCACTTAGATCAGTTCATGCCTTTCATCTGCAGATCCAGAAAAGGTCATCCGTGCTTCATCTCTTCCGGTCTCTCCGGTATCGGCAGACTGAACATCTGAAGACCAGAGCTGATACAAAACACCACACCAGGCTTGTTAACATGCGCTCAGAGAATGGTCTGCATCACACCCCTCCTTGCTGCCCTTCATTTTACTGCCTGTTTTTAAATGGGCAGGTTCCTGATTGTACCAACGATGCGCAAACTCCCTGACAACGAGATCAATGCTTGTGATCCTCTGGACAACTAACGGCCCCCGAAACTCCATTTGTCACATGGTAACTGCTATTGTTGTCATGAAGGTCAGACTCCCTGTAGGACTGTTGTATTGGCCTGTATTCTTTTAAGTTAGGCATACCTAAAACAAAGTGTCAACACACACTCACACACGCTAGGATGCCCATTAACAATGAATAGTTTCAGGACTGCTTAAATAAATTTAACCGAACAAGACCTGACTTGTTCAAGACCCTGTTATCGGTTGCACAGTTCTTACCGCATTCTTTACGATTTCCGGGAAAGAAATCGAATGCATTTTTTCGCCTTGTTATGCATGATGTTCACAGGTTGAAACTGTGCGAGTGCCAAACTGTGCTGCTCATGAGCTCTCTATTCCCTCTGGGTGAAGGGCAAAAACACTTCTTGGAGCCTCAGTGGGAGCGGGCCAGGATATCTGTGCTCTATTTGAAACGGCTTACCTGTGTGTTAATCTGTTTCTCCTCATCATAAACCTGGATTATTCGAGACATCTAAAAAGGGGCAATAACATTACAACAAAGACAGTGAAGCAGCAGGGGGGAAGAAAAGAATTCACAGCACAGGCAGGTTACATAACAACAGATCCAATCTGCTTGCGGCCTCCTGTGCTCAAGCCTCCGAGGTGTCGAGAAATTAACAGCAAGGAAAGGTCCATACAGTCACAGAGGCCGCGGGACAGTACAGGTTATGTGTGATCCAGAGTTTATAAATCTATCCTGTTATCCTCCTTTTTCTATATCATCATCTCTATGGTAGTACACACACACACACACACGTCCTGTTTACCCGTCCAGTCGCTGACGTGTAAAGAAACAGTTTGTAGGTACCTCTCTCTAATGCTCTCCTTTACACTGCATGTGTACATGTATAAGGCTTCTCATTTAAATAGAGGTATGCATACCTGATACTGTCACTTTTTGCTATAGTGTAACAGATTCTTAAATTATACGTCGCTGTTTTGCTTTTTTGTAACGCGCTGTTCTGGAACATGAAACAATGACGATCGATCTTGAAGATCTAAACTCCTTCCATGCGCCACCACGTGATTAATTCCTCAGTAATTCACGACTTAACACTTACTTGCAAATTGCGTTACAATGACGACGTCCTGCTGAAATGTCTTTCACCGTATTGTTTACTAACCCCTAACGAAATTGACACAAGATGTGCTGAGCGTTACCAACGCCCCCCTCAAGCCGGGACCCTGCTTGCTGTTAATTTTGGAGACACAACCAGCAACATATGTACAGTGAGGTCACCGCGTGAGGCTCAGGTCCGTTTAGGATCACTATCAGCCGAAACATGTGGGTAGTGAGAGTCCTCCCAGACACTGTTCGCCTCGTGACAAAACAGAAGCTCCCCCATGTGCTTGTAAGGCATAATACATGAGCATATACAGTGTGCAAACTGTGTTCCAGCATAGACGGAGGGTGCACGACAACAAAAGCAACTGAACCGATAACCACGACAGCATCCCAATGTAAAGAGGCCACAAAAATAACACATCCATCATACTTCAAAAACACATTATTCTTCCGAAGAAGAACATGTCTCACGATCAAACGTAACGCAGTCCAGTGTCCACAGCCATCCATTTAAAGAACACGCTTCACCATTGTGATGCTGACAGTGTTCAGACAGTGTTTCTGCAGCCAGTGTGAAGAGAGCATCCTCCAACAGCCAGTGTTAGTGAGTTTACAAAACTACGCACAATACAGACTGGAGGCACCACTTCCTTTTCCAAAATAAGGCTGTGTCTTCACAATAAGGTTAGACTAATATATGGGTTAGCTCACTCAGCCAATGAGGCCTCATTGAACAAATACCTAATACCTAACACTGATATATAAATATGGATTAATTTACCAATTGTGTTCTTCACTCATTTTTGGTCAATGAATTAATCATTGCGGCCTAATGTAGCAGTCTTCTGTTGGTCAGATTATTCAGTCTATTTCTTTGAATACGCTGGTGGCAGCTTAAAATGACAAACCATACCAGTCTAACCCTTGTCTGCATGCACAGACACACACACACACACACACACACACACAAGCCGATGCCATTCCCCAAAGCAGGCACAAGGCTCATGCTGCTCACCTCGTTGTATTTTGCACAGTTTTTGAAGACCAGGCGCATATCAGTCACAAAGTCCTGGGTGGAGCGGTAGTACTGGGAGCTCCGTAACTGCAGCTTCTTCTTCACCTTCTTCAGGTCCATGGGCTGCTTGATAATCTTGTAGTAATTGGGCACCTGGGTGAACCAAAACTGGGTTAGGCAACGTCATCTCACTTCTTTGAGAGGACAGCAAAAAGATTGAATTTTCAGATCAACTGGAGGCGTATGCTGTGGGAAACCTGGAAAATAATGTGAATCTCTGGTGCGTCAGGCTCGTGTTTTTCCATATGTGCCGGTCGTGTTGAACTGTACCTGAGACAGCTGGAAACTGCTTTGACTAAAAAGGAGCTGCAGCGCACACGACTGATCTTCCCACTGTCTGTCAGAACCTTTGTTGTACGGCATCGTTTGTCACCATACAGCTGTGGAGCACTGGGATTTGCAGCCAATCTGTCATGCAGATGCATATACACTGCCGCATATCAAAGTAATTCTGAGGTGCTAAGAGGCCTGACTGAAGAATTAAGCAGTGGCGAGATTTTTTTTTTTTAATATTGTGTAGGGGATGTTCCATCTTGTAACATGTTGTGTTATGTTTCTGGCACATTTGCCTTGACTTGGTAGCTTTATCGTAGAGTCCAAAAACAAACAAAAAGAAGGCATAACCAAACGGGGACCGGTGCAGTCACGGGGACGCCCTGCCTAGCAGCGACACAAAATAAGAATGCGTTACTGTGTTACGCTAATGGGCCACAGCAAAACCATAGAGAACTGTTAAAACACAAGCACGCCAGCGAAAACGTTTTCCACTCGTCGCAGGCATGTGGAAAATGCTGCGGCTGTAAATCACATATCCAGTGAGTCACCGCTTTCGACCAGCTTGGAAACGCGAGTTATGAGTTACGTCATACGCAGGCGCCTCATATGTTCAGCTCATATGTTCATTATGTTCACTTGTACAGCTCTTCATCAAAAGCATGTCTCCAGGCTTTTACCGGCTCGGTGAATAAATGGGCCTACCGAGAACCAACAATCAATTATTAACCACAGGGAGGAAAAAATTATACATCAGGCAAGAAAATAAGACAGCACACAGGATTGCAAATTAGATGCTGCATCTATTTTTTCCCCAGTGTGCTTCAAAATGGTTCTAGTTGAGCAAAAAGTATCAAATATTCTTGGAATTTTAAACCGAAAGTTACCGTTGGTTCCACAATAGATGAAACACATTTATTCATGTTAGGCAATCATGTCTACTTCAAACATCCAATCTGTGTGAGCAGAGCAACAACAGAGACGAGGGAGGACCTAATAACAGCCAAGGTGGAATGATGAAACTGTGCAACCAGCTGAGAAATAGAAGAAAAGGAAACTTGCATGAGCTCAGGATCGAGGAAGTGACTGATGTTCAGTCTACAGGTAGTAGAACAGGTTGAACTGTGCTTAGGTGTGTGTGTGTGTGTGTGTGTGTGTGTGTGTGTGTGGGTGAAGAGCAACTTACAGAGCTTGGAACAGGATCCCTGAAGCCCACGCTGAGCTCATGACAGAAGATGTACAGCAGGAGGCGTTCACATCTCTGCACAGAGAGAGAGAGAGAGAGAATTGGCTTCCTTGTACTAATCACACACAAAGAGGCCGTCTGAGGATGTGGTGGACGAACTGACCCTTTGGTCCTCTGGAGTCAGGGCTGGCTCTCCTTTAACTTTCTTGCTGTCGTCAGTGTACTCTATCTCAGGGCTGGACAGACTCCGGCAGAAAGTGCAGAGGAAGTCGCCCCTGAGGTGCAAAAATCACACGGTGTTAGCGTCTGGGTTTGTCTGGCCTTTGACTTGCTTTGATTACCAACAGCAGCCAAAGGCAAATGTTTTAAGAGCATCCAGAGTTCGTGTGTTTCTGCTGGGGAGCGTTTGTGCGTTTCAGCATCACTAATGCTGTGTACCTCACTGCAAGCATCATCGCACTGGTCACATTCTCCTCAACTTGGACGTGCGGGAGTTTTACCATTCGTGATTAAGCAATGTGCCACAGCAGTTTTTTTTAAAAATCGCCAATGCAGAGCACTTACGTTGGGAAGATTTTTATGGTGGGTACGTGGCATTTCATGTGAAACACCTTGGGACAGTGGTCGCAGCACAACAGGTCGCCACCGTTGATGCAGACGGCGCACCAGTCTTCATTGGGGTCGTCCTCTTTCCCGGCAGGTCCAGCGGACGCCGCGCTCTCTTTGGCCTCCTTGGTCTCCTCGCCTACGTCTCCATTAGTGAGCGGGGGGTCCGTCGGGCTGCTGCTGCTCTCTGCGGACGGTGAGGTAGCGGAGGTCGTCGTGGCGACGGCGGAGGATGACGTTGCGGCACTGGAGCCGTTCAGTCCAGAACAAGGCGTCTCAGACTGCGGTTCAGTTTTGATGCGCTCCCCTACAGCCTTGATGGCATCTTGGACTGCGCCTCCCAGTGCAGGGACGGGGCTGTTCTCAGGACTGCTCATCTGCGGAAACACACGCAAAAACATTAGCATTTTCATATGGTGCGATAACCTTTGTGTCTGTTGGTATGAAGCTCCAGACGCATCAAATGTCACTAAAAGGCAATCTGATAAGTAAAAAGTCAAACATGAATAAAATGAGTTCTGGTTTATCGCCTCATGTCCTGGTACTTGTAGTCTTTTATCCACTTGCCATTCTGTTCACACTACATTTCCCATCTTCTTCATGGCATTAACAATTTTATGTTACCTACTGTACACATCAGGGGAAAGAGCAAATCTAAGTATGGCCGCGGAAAAGATTCTGTCTCATTGAGGTCACGTGTGAGTCTCAATGTGTTAACGACACCACAAGGGGATAAATACCTGCCCCCCCCAGGACTGAAGAGGCCTTTTCAAAAAGGCCAAAGAATGATGTTATCACGCTCCCAAACCCCGTGGTGAGTTTTAAACTGCTGGGTGAAGATCGGTACTCATACCATGCAGGCACTCCTCCCAGCATCTTTGTCGCGCTCCGTCTTCAGGGCAGAAGCTGGACAGGTGTAGCTATCGTCCGTGCCCGGCTCCTGCTTCACCCTCACCTGCTCCCCCGTGGCGCCGCTTCCTGGCCCCGCCCTCCCCGCAGAGCTACAGCTTAAACAGGCAGGGAAACAAATCATGGAGAACATCACCGCTGTTGTTTGAACTCATTAACCACAGCAAACCACTCACTTAACTACTAATTGTGGCTCTACTCATTCAATTCAAACTGCAGTGACTCCAGTCCCTGTGTCGAGCACAGGACAGACACATTTTTAAGGGGTTAGGTGACTTGTTGTGTGACAAATTAATGAGTAGTGGGGATACTGCCTAAACTTCCTTCTTCTTAAGGTCAGGCAAAGATTGTAGTGTTTGTTAACTACTAACATGTTAACTTCTAGTACTATAGGAGAGGCGTCGCACTTTGATGCCCACCCGTTGTCACTAACCCAGCTGTTAATGTTCAACAACGCACAACTGTCAGAGTTGTTTCTGAGCATCTGCAGCTGACCAACAACATTTTAATGAAGTCACTCATCTGTGGGCATTTCCTCTGGACCTCTGCATCGACTGTGTGCTGCAGCTACTTTCAATTTAGTGGGTTAGCTAAAAGAGCGAAGACGCTTCTCACCCCCGTTCAGCTACGTTTGTCCCAGCAGTGACAAATCCAAAGTTTGGTTAAGTTACTGGCGAATGTAATTAATCAGTTAACCTGGACTGGCTTTGCTGATATTTTTCTGTAAACATTAACAGGAACATTTGCTACTAAAGTACAAACTAAAAAAGTTTCCTACCTGCCTCTGCTGCCCGTGCTGGACGTGCTCGAAGGTCGTGCAGGCGTGTGGGCATTAGACAGACCTGCGGACAGAGGTGAGACAGCAAACAGGCGCTTGTAGTATAATTTTTCTTTGAAGACATGTGATGTGCTGGAAAGGATAAAATGCAATACTAGATGCTGGTAATGATATATCATGATGTGTGTTAAGCAGCAGGCAAAATATGTTGAATAGTCATGTAGGGTTCACCCGCCGGATAATGGCCTAATGTACTCCCACCTGCTACTGTCACGATAACTGACGATATATGGCTTGAAAACAGATTTTTTACTGACAGTAGGCACCAGCAGGTACCGGGAGGTGCCCTGCACACTGGTGTCCTCCCAAGTGCACCTGCAGAAGTCACGTAGACTGAGGAGCGTGTTTTGAAAGCACGCTTTTCACTGCCCAAAGCGTACCACACACTTCTTGCTGATGAGAGTGTATTCACTTGCACACATGTATATCCAAGCGCACACACCTTGATGATGGATTATAATCTTGGGCACACTTGTATAGCCTTGTTTGTTTTTGTTTTTTTTAAGGCCACAAGAGATAATTAAGAAACAAGGGTGTAAAAAGGCAGGCAAATCTTCAGGGCAGGAAGGATTCAACAATGGTGTAAAATGAATGAAGAATGGTGTTTTTTTTAAAAAAAAGGATAAGCATGTTTAAACCTGCATGGACACCATCGTGCATTTCTGTGCATGCTCCAAGGAAAGTACTTAGAGGCCCCACGACAGTGAGGGAAATTATACTGGTGTAATAATGTTAGAATAATGGTTTGAATGCAGCAGTGTTTACTTCTTACTTTACAAGTGCATGAAAAGTTTCATTTCTCCTGGTTAACATGAAAGTGTACGCAGTATCTAGAAAGGAGATACATCATATGATGCATCTAAGTATGTTGTAATACTTTTGTGTCTAATCCACTGTATTACACTGTTTTACAATCAAAGTCGATGACTATGGAGAGCATAGACAATCAGAGTTAAATGTACTGAGCCTGAATACCATTCATTTAATTGGGACAACTTCAGTAAGCAGAGAATAAAGATGTGAGAACAGAGAGCTCTGTTAGACGTGAGCAGGAGTGTGTACCTGACGAGCCGGGTGAGTGCGTGGACAGCCCAGGTGAGGGGTTCATGTCCACCGAGCCCAGCTGATGCTGCGTGCTGGCTGTGATGTACCGAGACAGGAGCTGCCCGAGGTTGCTCGAACCGGCGTCCTCCAGCTGGCCGCGGTGCGGGGAAAAGTAACAACAGTGACTCGAGTTATTCCAGAGGAAGTCGGGACTAATTCATGAGTATTTCTAATCAAATACATTTACATTTGATATGTTTTGGAAATTTCACAATTATATGATGGTGACTGATCATTTTTTAAAACTTTCATCTGTGTTTTAAGATTCATTCGGCTGAAGAAGTGCTCAAATCGGCGGATGAAAAGTCCTGGTTGAAACGTGCTCACCTGAATGGGCGGGATCTCGGGGAGGCAGGGCAGGTTCTCGGGATTGGTAACGGAGGGGATGAGCTCAATGGGACCTATGATGGGGCTGGCGGGGCCGCGGTGAGCGTGGGCACCGGCCATACTCGCACTGGTGGGACTCGTGGGGTTGGCGTTATGGAGGGACGCCACCGGGAAAGGGCCCGCGTGCCCCGGGTTGGAATGCTGCACAGAAAAAGAGGTGGGGGGAGGCGGAGAGGACAGGAACAATGAGGCAGGTCACTCACTCATGTCAAGGACAGAAATTCTTTGTTGTGCAAACAACGTGGTTGCATTGATCATGCATTTGGGTGACAACACATGCCGCACAATACACACAAATGACAAAGTAGGAAAAAGTGCCAAACCCCTGATTGCAGTAAGAAACGAAACCTTTGGTGGCTCATCTCAGATTCTATAGACATCTGGACACAAAGAAAAAGGGGCTGGATATAGTGGGAGTTTCTCTGATCTAGTCTAACATGCAGATAGTGAATGTACAATCTCACACTGCACACATGACTTTCTGTGCGTGGACACATTGGTGAGGCAGCGCTGAGCCAAACTGAGAGAGGAAGCAGCTCCCGTGGAACAGCTCTTCTCTGCAGTTGGCTTTTCTGCATCTCATGTGTGGGAGTTCAGGCCTGTCAGTATTTAAACCAAGCCATTCAATCAAAGCTCATTTACCATTTGTGTGCATCAAACTGAGATAAATCAAATCTACTTTTTTCATGTTTGGAAACCTTTGCTGCCGACATTAAAACAAATAATTCATGGTTAAATCATTTTTTGGGGGAAAAATTCATCCAAACTATTGCAGCAAATATATGTAGGAGGCTCCATGCACGTTCCGGGTCATTTCAGGGGGGGTGACTACAGCGCAACACTTCACCGTGCATCTAGCAGAAACGGAGATAAAACACGAAACTGCAAGTCCAACGTTCAATCTCGTTTAGCTGTGTTTGTTGAGTGTGAGTCTGTGTGAGATATCAGCTGCTAAGTCCTCCACTAAGTTCACCAGCACCAACTATGTGTGTCTGCAGTTTGGTGTCGTTTCTCTGAAAACAAATCAATTTTTCTATTCATCTCATGCACACACACAAATCGCTTTGATGAATTGACCTTTTTATTGGCAGCTCTGAACTCAGTGCTTCAGAAAGACAAGGTGGACTGCAGTGCCACGAACCTTTCTGAGCATGTACAGTGCATCTACACATTTCACACCCATGTTAGCTTCTTTCACTTAAAACACAGAATAAAGAATAAGGTCCCTAACATTAAGAATAGACTGGTCAGCGTTCTCTTGTGGACTATGTTAAAAGGCCTCAGCAATATATTGGCATTTCCATACTGCTTTCTTCATATTGTACAAGCAATATAATTCAAACACTTTATATGACTTTCTTAAATAATATCTTTGATTGCTTTAGTGCAGCCTCACCCTTTAACACATTTGCCCGGTTTCAGTCTGTCCAGCATTTACTGCAGCAAAACACACACACACACACACACACACACACACACACACACACATCCCTTAAAGCCAGTCACAGCACGCTGTAAAATACCAAACTTACATTATTCCCCATACAGTGAACCCAGAGCAGCTGTACTAACCTGTCTCTGTAGCTGAGGCTGCATCATCGGGGGATACTGCTGTCCATTAAGTCTGGGCTGGGCCGTGGGCATCCGGCCCGGCGGCGGACCCGGTAGACGCATGTGGTGAGAGGAAGGGTACATGGAGGAACCTGGGCCACCGTTCATACCCCCAGGTCCTCTTGGTAGCTGCTGCATACTGATGAGTCTTGGAGGCTGGTCAGAATCATACGCATGCAGAAAGTGTGAGAACCAGAAAACTGCATGAATACGATCAGGATGGCAGCATGGAAAAAATAAATACAAGCAAGTGCATTTATTGACTTGCTGACCGTAAAAAACTAATTTAGTTAGATACACTAAGTATTAGAGAGACATAGATCAATAGATATTTTAGGGCTTCTGAGTTGATTGGACAAAGGGAGATATCTTAAGAGATCATATTGGGTTCCTGTGTATAATAAAAGAATAATTTAAAACAATTTAAAAAAGAAGAGATGCTGCACTGAAGGCAGGAGGTAAATCTTGTAATAAATAAATAAGCCAAGGTCAAAGGTCAAAGAAGGAAAACAGGGCCTTTGATGTACATGATCTTTCTTAGATATCTTACTGTGCAGTGTGTGTGTGTGTGTGTGTGTGTGTGTGTGTGTGTGTGTGTGTGTCACGAAATCCTCTTGCTGCTCCCTTATTAATAATTCAGGTCTTGTACATACAGACCTCCACCTGGTAAAACTCTCAGCTCTGGTGAAAATCTCATCAAAACTAAACAATAACTATAAAAACAATAATAGTCTGTAGCACTGAGACTAATATTTTGAAGTGAGCCTCTACTAATTTGAGCAGTCACTTGGGTTATCGATCTGAGCACAGGTTACCGTTCACTTCCACAGTGGCACCTTGACTGGTGACTCTTCTCCGTACCTGCTGCTGGACCATGGGCTGGGCGGCCTGTCTCGCGTGCTGCTGGGACATTTGGGAGGCGATGCGCATCTGCTGCTGGATCTGCTGCTGGTGCTGGTGCTGGTGCTGGTGCTGCTGCTGCTGCTGTTTCTGCTGTGCATAGGCGGCCTGCTGCATGTGCTGCAGCCGGAGCTGGGCCAGGTTGATCTGTCCTGGGTGTTTGCTGGGGTGACCCTGGCCTGGGGAAATGGGCGGCCCTCCCACCATCACATTGGGTGGTTGCGCGGGTGGAGGTGGTTTCTCGATTGCCAAACTGCCTGTAGTTAGAAGAAGAGGGTTGGAAAGGAGCTGAATTCAAAGCATGCTCTGGACATGTGTGACATTTTATTCATGCAGGACAAAGCACATTAATCAACTGTTAACTGTTTCACTTCCAAGCTGTTTGTGACAGCTGATGCAGTGAAGCTTGACTTCATCTGCTCAGCCAGATGGTTAGCATCATGTAGAAATATGCATCAAGAAAGAAAAATATTGACCGATTAGGTCAAAACCTCTTATATTGCCATGTATGGGCAGTGTTTGAAACAGAGAATATAGTTGAAAACTGGTGTGGACTGGCTGTAACTCCTTACAACTCCTTTCAAGCGAAAAAAAATGGTATATGTGAATTAGCATATTCAATGGGAGACCTAGCGACAAAGGTCTGATTCATCTTCAAAGAGCAACAGCCAGTGAGGAAACTAGACCACACAGTTAGCTGACCAGTGGTGTAACCTTATCACTCAGCCAGCCAGTCCGGCTAAAAACCAGCCCCTCTCACCTAGATTCACCACATTTTTGGCCCAGAAGGTGGGGTCACAGAAGAAGCGCACAAGCCCGTTGGCCTGGGGCGCTGGCTCCAGTCTGGCTTTGAAGAGCTGGCGAAGCTGGAACAGGATCTGCATGAGCGCACACGGAGATAAACGGTGCTCTTTGGTTAGTAGGCCGGGCTTTATTGGAGCAACAAGAAGCCCATTCGTCAAAACGCCCCGAAGAAACTATTACTCCACAATCCCACAGTAAAGTTATCTCAGTTATCCAATTTGCTGCCTGTCTTGTGGTAAGTAGTCAAGTCCACAAGGCAGAAGTATCCATTGTTCAAGCCAAGAAAAAGGAAAGAAATCTCATCCACATAATGTGGGGAAAAAAGCTTGTTCTGTAAAGGCACTGATAAATTTAGAGGTTGGACAAGTAGCGCATTCCAAACAAAATGCTGCACTATTAAACTGCAGCTGCACGCAGACAGACCAGGTCGTAAGCAGAGATGACCTTAAGCATTTCTCAAAACATTAATGAAACACTAAAACAACTGTGAATCATCTCCAATTACAACCAGCCCATGCTGCGGATTATTGCGATGTTGGGTTTGGAGCGCGCCGCCAGCTCGAGCCTCTCAAACTGCTGACACATCTGGAGCTCGAGACGAAACGCACCAGCCTCTTGCTGTAAAGCAGCGCCGTGCTGCTGCCAGTTGTGATCGCCCAGTGGCAAAAGTTGAGCACGTGGTGGATCTGTTGAGCCAGCTGGGTGGTATCCTTGTGCTGCGCCATGAGCCTCATACTGCGCTCTTTGGTTACGCTCTAGAAAGAGAGGGAGATGCTTTTGGTTAGGGAACTGCTAACTAGTCAACTGGAGGAGACTTGAGCGAGACAAACAGCTACACAAGCTACAGCAAAAGTTTTTAGCATATGCATGGAGATGATCAGATGATCGCTGCAGACTGCAGCACAGCACACACAGCAGATGGGGAGGCAGTCGAGTTTGGGAAGTGGTTGAAAAAGTCGCTGGGATAATATGAAAGCACGCGGCTGAAAAGCAGCGGCAAGAAAGAAGAGAATATTCAAAATCAGTGCGACTCCTAGTGGCTAAGGACACATTTAGTAATCAGAGTCCATCACACGATCAAGATGTGTGATGCAGTTTTAATAAACGAGAAGGTCTGACTCCAGTCCAGACAGGCAAAAACTAAACAAAACCTTCTTATCAACCACATACTGTATTTTCAATGACGAACTAGATGTCATCGTCGCTTGATAAAATCTATAGCTGCAGATCCGTTACATAAACACTATCGTTTTTAAGGGACTTTGCGGAGCTTCTGACCTGCATTAACATTCTCTTACCTCCAGCTGCTGCAGCAGGGACTTGCCCTTTTTGTTGATCTCATTGATGAGAGTAAAAATAGCGATTTTGATTTCGTGCTCCACCTTCTTGTGCGTCTCGTTCAGCTCTTTTAACCTGGATAAAAAAAAACCCAACCCAACACATTGCAGAGCAGTTCATTTTGAGACATGAGCCACCAACAGTATTAAAATAGATGCTGCACCAATGGGCAGAAACTCGCACCTGCTTTGCACCTGAGAGACGGAGTAATGGACGTAGCTTTTCTTTTCCTGTAGCTTTGCTATGCTGGTCTCGATGATGCCCTTCTGGTTCTGGAAGGCCTCCTCCAGGAACTGGTACCTTAGAGCAGAGGGACAACGCTCTTAAAGCAACAACTTTCATTAGATATTCAATATTTGCCATCAGTTATTTAAGGATGCTAGAGGCAGTAGTGTGTTGTAAATTTAAAAAACTATAAGCCATAATCAACCAAATTAAAACAAAGAAAGGCTTCAAATATTTACTTTTATGTGTAAGGAACACAGAATACCTGAAGGTTTACCTTTTTGAAATAAATTATGAAAAAAAAATTTACTTTTTCCTGCTGTCCTTATTTTTGGAGATGCACTAGTGACTAGTATATGAGGTTGCTGGTGTCGGTATGTGCTGCGTTCACGTCTTCTAGCAGACTGTCTGAAGGGACGTTGTCACTGTGCAGTGGTAATTATACTTTACAGGTTAAAGACGTTGAGAGAGAAGGTGTGTGTGCATGCTTGGCTACCTGTGCTCCTTGTGCTCCAACAGCTGGCAGTCCCGACAGGTCAAAGTGTCACAGGTCTCACAGAAAAGCTTTAGTGGCTCCTGCTTGTGGACGGGACAGAAAACCGGCCTCTGTCCCGACGAACCAACAGACTCTACACACACACACACACACACACACACACACACACACACGAGAGAAGAAACAGAGAGGCAAATTATCCATAGACAGTAGTGAGAAAAAGACTCAAGAATAAAGGCACCACAAAAATGTCCAAGACCTCAGCACTTTTGTCAAAGTTTAAGTTTGCAAATAGGCAGAAAAGGCATCAGAAGACTCTGCTAAGAGCTTCAGGATGTGTGGTCTCCCCAGCTACAGGTACCATCGAAGCACCCAGACTCTGAAGCACTGTTACCATGGCAACAGCCGATCAGCAGCAACCCAGCCACAGCGCTCTGACTACGGTCTGTCCTGTTCGGGGCTTTCGCAGCTCTTGCCTCAGTAAATATTGGTCCATCCTACATTCTGAGGGTCACCCATCTTACCCGAGGCGGCATCTGCGTTGGCGTCCTCCTTCGTGCGGATCTTGTGGTCCTTGGTGATTTTCACCCTCTGGTGGGCCTCCACGCAGGTCTTGCACAGCCATTCCCCGCACTCCACACAAAAGCCTATGGTCCCTGCGTTGTCCTCGCAACTTGTGCACACCTTGACAAGACAACACCGATGAGCATGTCAAGGAAGACTGCGTGGAATCAGAAGTATGGGGTGCAACCCTGTCACAGAAGTCTGCAATCTCATGTCATCATGCCAGAGGACAGATCCACGAATACAGCCTAAATTACATAATTACAAAATCTAAGAGCAATACTTCAAAAACACTCCATGGAGCGTAGGCCACTGATAACGCTGTACATGAATCAGAAAGACTAAATTTAATTCCACTTGATGTCTTGCGAGAACCCTGTTTGATGAATCCAATTAATTCACTGATTAGCTGAACTGAACACCAGTGGTGGTGGTGGTACTGTGCAGTTCAGGTAAATGTCTGGAATAGAAGTAGACTGTTTTTTTTACCCAGACAAACCTGTGGCACAGGATGAACTGGTCTTTAAAATAGTCTCTGCAACTTTTAAGGAAGACACAAAACTGGCTGCAGGCTCGTCCTCCGCCAAGAACGACGAGGCAACAGTTATTACATACTGTATGAAGACAATGCTGTTTGTTGTAACGTGACCGAGGCAATATGGGCCAGTGTGATATGGAATTTACTAAATCTGTTGTCACTCATGAAAAGAAAAGGGCTGTTCCTATGACACTAGTGCACTGCTCATGCCTGCATACAGATTTGGCTTAAAATATCAATAGAAAGAAAGTTGAATAAACTGATCGTAGGATTGTAGAGGTGTACTGTGCACGATCTGATGCTTGACAACTTGGTTTGTTCTGCACTAAATGAATTTGGCGCCTTTGCATCGGCAGGGTGGACGTTGCCTCTCGACAACAGCAACAGTTTTGACGTACCTGAGCGGCTTTTTCATCAGACGTGCTGGTGGCCTCTGTGGTGTCCTTGACAAAGTAGTTGTCAATAATGTCACTCTGTTTGTAGTCCTGGTGGCACACCGAGCACCGCATAACATTTACTACAGACAGAAGAGGCGGAACAGGGGGGGACACGGGTCAGACGAGGTGCAAAAGGTCAAACACTGGGCTACAGAGCCGATGCTTGGTGGCATTTCATCGGCGGCTGAGGAGAGTGGAAACAAAGCTAAACAAGCCGACACCATAAAGAACAATAATACGTTTGTGTAAACTCTTGGTTAATAATCGTCCAACATGAGAGGATTCAGAGGAGGCCTTCAGCAAGACTTTCAGCTAATTTCCATAATTCCCTTTAGGTAAATTCCTCTTATTATTTTTAAAGACTGTTGGCACTGTAGGATACCCGCTGCCTGTTTGTGGGGGCTGATTGACTTAGTGCTCGTCTCCAGAGGCCCCAGTCTCATCGTCCCTGGCATTTTTATGAGAATATTAAATCCCAAACAACGAGGGCAGTTTCAGCTAATCGCTTTAGTTGAATTTGTTAATGGAATTAGTTGAATTACGGCTGTAATCGGGCACCAGAACAGAAAATTACTTCAGCGCAATGACTCGGCAACTTATTTTCTAGGTTCTAATATGAGACACTAGATTAAACTTCCTCTAAATCTTCTAATCTTTTAGTTAGCACAATATCTTTTTCCTTTTTTTCCCCAACCTGTCCTGTCCAGCAGCTTAGGTATGCAGACAGACATCTGGATCCCTCACAGTGCTGAGCAGATCTGCTCTATGAGAGGTGAAGTGTACCACGCTCCACCTACTGCATGTTTAAACTTTATTAGTGATCATCTGCCTTGTTGGAAAATTGGAATGAGTGATGGAAGTGGACCGGACAGGGGGGACAGAGAGGACAGAAAGACGTACAGAGAAAGAAGAGCGAGGACAACAAATACAATAATACAATAAGTGCCCCCATCGCCCCGTCACCCCCCGCCCGCTGGTGTGAGCATGTATCGAACTAAGGTGCAATTAAAAACGGGAGGACGGATGGAGCAGGGACACCCCACCGCTGGAGGGTGGCGGAGCTACTCAACAAAGTGCATCTACTTTAGTCACACTCACTGATGAACATGGTCCGAGAGCACATTTCTCACTGACACAATGTTTCCCACATGCATTTCTCGCTGATGGATCGTGTAATGGAAAATCCACCTTTTACCCTTCTTGTATCCCTTCATTCGTGTGCTCAAACATGTTCCTTAGGGTTCATAATCATATAGTCAGATGTCACTCTCTGTGTCATGTCACTGAGATACCTTTGTCTGTATCTCTGTATAAATGCTTACATTACTTTGTGCTCTGTGTGACTCCTCGTCAGACGACTCACCTCCTTACTGCAACTTCAATAAATCCTGACAGACACAGGATCAGTTCTCTTTATTTCAGAACAAAGACGTGATCTGCCGCAACAAACTTGGCATCAGAAGTGGGATCCCTTGAGAGATCGTCTGGAGCCAACCGAGGACGGTGACTGGCCATCCAGGAGAAAGAAATCCTCCCGCCTCTACCTCCGCACGTGACTTGGGAGACGAGAGGACCGAACTTTGCGGCTCTTGATTGTCTCCATTGGGATCCCAAGGAACTCGCTTTGGGCTGATCACTACCTATCCAGTGAGATACTGAAATTTTGATTATTAATCTAGTTAACAGTAAGGATGCCAGAGGCCGTCAGATGGCTGACTGAAACGGGAAGGAGGTGGAGGAGGAAGTGATGCACACACACACAGCTCATGCAATGAAGAACAGCTTGCTCTACTAACCACACACGTGCACACACACACTTTAGTAAAGACAGCCATACAGTATCTAGAGAAAAAAAAAGATGCGCATGATGTTAAACTTAGTGGCAGACGCCTATATGCTGTGGGTGCTTCAGGCACAACAATCTAAAAATTCACTACTCCTCTGACATGTATTCATTATGATGACAATGCCCCACCACTGCAAACTAAGCATGCTGTTTCAGAATGTTGCCCGGTTAACCTCTTGGGAAGGGACCTCATGGCTGCGCTGGGCATTAGTTTAATTTCTACACCAGAGGGTCTCAAAGTGGTGAGGGGTCCTCCTGAGTTCACGGCACCAGAATTACACAAATCTTCCATTTCATTACATATGTATGGGTGGAAAATTCCACTCCCGTTTGCCGCGGACGTGATAAGAAGAGTTCGTGAGATGACACCAGTCGAGACGCAAATTACGACGCCAGACAGATAACATTGTACTTCCTATGTGTCTCAAGGTCCTGATGCTGACTATGAAAAAGTGTTTTGTCTTGGTTTACCAGAGATCCTCCGGTCTTGCACTCTGTTTTGGTCTCAGAGCAGGTGTGTTACCCCCCGTTGCCCTGGACACTGTTCAGAGGTCAGTGTTTATGGTAGATGACTCCCACCCGCATATCTCTCTGTCGAAGCCTCCCTCTGATGAATGCAAAACTGCACTTCCATCTCTGACTGGGAACCCACAGGTGAACTGCAGATCGTGTATTCACCATCAACAGGTATTTTCAAACAACCACTTCCTGTTGACATCCAAACATTCAGGTCTGTTTACATGATTGACACGGGTGACCAATCCTTTCCACGCCCACAAATGATGTTCACTGACGCCTCTTCTCTCCCTTTAGCCTTACAGGAGGTGCCATCCTCTCACTGGGCGAGGGGGAAGTATGACGTGGGGTTGATTAGAAATGCTGAACCTGTGGTGACCATGCCTAAATCTACATTTAGGTCATGTAAACAACAGTACCCGCTGAAGCAGGAAGCCATTGATGGTATCACACCTATTTTCAATCCCCCCTTTAGAGCACAACTTTACTTTGATTTTTAAAAAGTCCACAAGAGAAAGCTAAGAGATGAGGGTGTAAAATGGCAGGTGGAACTCAGGGCCTGAAGATAATGGTGTAAAATGAATGAAGATGTCATGTAATAGGCTAGAATAATGTTAAAGGGTCTGGTCTTTATGCATGATAAAAGAAGGGACACACACCAGGTGTATCTCATGTACACATTACTAAAACTTCTTAGAATTGGGGTCCAGTTCCCTGGAACTTCAGTTCCGTGTTCCGGTTCCACAATATGACCTCTATATGGTGAGGCTACATGGTGGGGCAGACACGGGCAGGGTTCCTGACCAGCACCTGTTTTCACCCCCGCCAGAATGCCCCCTGAGCAACCCCAGCGGCCCTACACCACGGTCGCCCGCCTCACAGCCACAGGCGGGAGACAGGCGGGAGACAGGCGGGGAGACAGGCGGGGGGCAACCCACAGCGACCCCGAACTCCCCTGTCGGGTACTCCCCATACCCCAATTGCTTCATCAAAATCCCAGGCACCGCCCGAGCCAGGGCGAGCACCTGCCAGCCCCCAGCGGTGGCAGCGCTGGGAGCACCCTGGACCAGGACCAGCACCACCCCACCACAAGGGGCAGCGCAGCCCCCCCCACCCCCAACGAGCAGTGGAGCCCCCAGCGGGGGAGACAGGGCGCACCCCGGTGTCCAGGAATAGGGGGCACAGAAACCACCCGGCCCAGGACCCGCACCATCCCTGTAAGCATAATGTCTCACCCCTCTTGTAACTCATAAACCCATAAACAACCCCCCCCCACCACCACCACCAGCCAGCTGCGGTAAGAACCAGCGGTGGCCGGTTTGAGCCGGTCTACACTGGCTTGAGCAGCACACAGCCGGTTTGTGTGAGCTCCAGCTGCATGGATCCCTGACTGATTGGTTGTGAAAGCAGCTGGACCGGGATTGTGTTGAGGAACACACAGATACAAAAACAAATGCACCGAACAGCTGTGCCCCCTGCCAAATAAAAAAAACAAACAAAATGCACACGCACAAAAAAAACAACAACAAAAAAGTATTCTCTCCGGGACTAAGTTTGGATTTTCCTATTTTCAAATCAGGCTGCGGCTCTGTCAAATATTAACAAAGTCGTTATTTAGGCTAAATGCCAAACTCCGACGGTCCAGCGACGGACCAGAGCTTAACTGAGCCTCACTGGAACGCGGTGAGGCAGATATCATTACGTCTCAGCTGTGCTCGGCGTCGCTCTTCACTTTCACTTCACCGCGGCGGGGTCACAGAACACTTCACACAACAAAGTGATGGCCGATTCAAAGACCTGTCCCGTAACCAGTAAGCACTGTTAAGTTTAGGAGCACGACGCATCACGAGCTGCCGCCAGCTGTCACGGCAAACATTACAAACGTAAAGGAGCGGGTGGGAATTCATGATTGAATCACGATGTCATCAGTAAGAAACGATGAAGCGGTTTCAGTGGCACTGGACAGACACTCGCCCGGCTTTTACACGTCCTCCTTAAAGGTACACGACTTCAGAGACGACCGGTAACCTGTCATGTAAGAGCGTTGGCAGCCTCACCACAAATTCTGATAAGTGATCACTGCGAGGACCAGGCAGAGCGCATGGTTTAACGCCATCAATCAGTAGCCTGGCTGTGCTGTGACAGAGGCCCGGACGCCGAGCGTTGACGTGACTCAAGGCCACAAATCCAGTTACTGACAAACTTGGTGTCGAGGCAGAAGTGGCAGGTTTGGAATTTTCTGAGATGTCCGGAGGAACTGAGGAAAGTATCATGGAGAGACCGGGCCCAACGCTGCGCAGCTCATGTTTGCGTTAACCGGGGAGGGAGCGACTTAAGACGCCACGTTCCAAAAATGTCCAGCCCCGGTACGACCGAATCTGGCAGGAATGGTTGCCAAAGCAACGCTTAAAGTGGCAACACTTTCCCCTGTCAATTTCAAACTGTAGGTCTGAGTCCGGTCGCATCAACCACATCATCGCTCCCTGCAGGTAAACAGGAAAATCTGCCTAAAAGACAGCGTTCTCCAGTTTTACCCCAGAAGCAACGTCTGCATTCAGATGTGATCGCTCGACTGTGATTCCTCAAAACAGCTTTCAGCCCACGCGATATTAACACTAACAAAATGATCCCGAGCTCTGTGGCAGGCACTGTGAGGGGGTAAAACTCAACACGCGTCGCTAAAAACAGGCTAATGAGGAGTAACATGAGAAGTCGCCGTGAGGCACTTGTGAGAGTCCCTTCGCTGAACTTGAAATGCGACACATTTTTTTGTGCAGCCTGCCAGTATTCAGATCAGTCAGTCCAAGGATGTTGCGGTTACAGGTTCTGGTGCGACCCCGCATTTAATTACTGTTGTGTAGTGGTTCACATAAACATGAAATGAGTCCAGACACCTGCTAGTATATAATCAGCAGAGCCTCTGCTCTGACAATCACACTTTCCAAAGCTGTATTTACACCACAGTGGACTTGGCATATGGCGTGATGTGTACATCTTGTAAAGCGGGGAGGCAGGACGAGTTTGTGTATCCACTTCGCTTCACTGTGTCGTAACTGATCCTGATCTTCCTTCGCCGGAGAAAAACACCTGCAGCCCTTATCTTGTAATTTGCAACTTTCACATCCCATGGTTAGGACATGTCGTTGATTTAATCATTGTAGGATTCGGAGATGTGGATCTGAGGAGCTTCTTTTTGCAAGACCTCGGGACCTCCAGATATCGTGATTTTTGAGGAAAGAAAAAAAAAACATTTCTCTAACATGCTATTTCCATGTTAAGGTGACACTTGGATTTAGACAGAGTCCAGTATGAGTACTGTTGTACTTTCAGTATGTATGGTCATTTTCTCCCCCTGTCTCGTTGTTACTTGCTGCTACTGAACATGCAACGCTGCAGCGTCAGTTTGACTAGCAACCTATTTTATGTAATGAGCACCCATTCACGCTCACAACATCTCGCTGACAGTCTACTGACGATGTGTTAAACGTCACAATAACAAATAGAGTGCCGACACACTGCTACGTAACCCGGAGCGAGAATTGCGCGCCAGGACCGCTGGAAATCTCGCTTGTCCTGTCACGGTGGGAAAAGTGATGAACTGGTGGAGCAGTGGTGGGTGGTGGGTGGGTGGGTGTACATGCAGCGGCTACCATCCTGTGTGCAACGCAATAGAAACTCACCGGCCTACAGCCATTGGTGCATTCAAGTGTCAAGTCTTAAATCAACCCGCAACGGTCACGTGGCCTGAGCTTTCTGTTTCCAACAATATATCTTTTACGTTCACTGTTAAACACTAACGTAAACACAACGAGTTAACCTAACTAGCATCGAATAACAGCGGAGATCCCGTTCACAGGTAGATCTTGGTTGTTACTTGTGGAAAAACTCACCTATGTGTGTGTCAGTTTGTCCGTGTGGTCCAGGTACTTGTACGCTTATCTGTCTGTCTGGTTGCGGGATACATTTTAGGCAAAAGGAGTGCAGGCAAGGCAGAAGTTTGGGTTCACAGTCTCGGCTCTGCAGACTTTGTTTACACACTGCGCACGTATCCAGTAGATTAATGGGGGTGGATACCGGCGTGGCTGATGGAGCCGTCGGAGGGGGGGACATTTCAGTAGTGAGTCCGCCAACGGAAGCATCTCCGGCGGTCAGGGTTTCGGCTGTCGTTGGCTCTGCGTTGGAACTGCTGGTCCCAGCCGGGCTAACGGCGTTGCTAGCGCTACCGTTGGCTTCCCCTCCCGCACTAGCAGCCCCGCCGCTGCTAATGTCCACTACGTCGCTGGTGGGAGTAGGTGCCTCATTAGTGTTATCATGTGACTCCCTTTCTTCGCCACCCTTTGCATCCCCTTCTTTGACAACTAACACATTTTCCTCAATCGTCTCCGGTTGTTCGTTATCTTGCGCAGGAGGTGTTGAGTCCGAATTAGCAGACGATTTCATATCCTCCTCGTCTTTGTTGTCCGCCATCTTCCTTCCTCTTTGAACCGTTGTACGTCCAGCGTATCTTGCCGATCCAGGAGTACGTAAATGACGTAGGACGTCGATGGATGCTACGTTCATGACAACTCGGAAGACGAAAAAAAACCAAGAAAAACAAGAAAAACACTTGAATAACTCCAGTTGAAGTCGGATGTTCCTACCTGTGGAACAGTCAGTCCATCTACATCCACGTTCTAATCATCGAAAATAAAGCAATTAACTTAATTGTGTTACACATGATAGCTTAAATGGATTACAGTGTGTGATGTGTAATTTTGGAGTTAAATCGGCTTCAATAATTGGTAATAAATCTTCATATTATATTACTGTATATTAATTAATAAAAACCTTGGACCCAGTTGAAAAGGGAAACATGCGTTCAAGGTGCTGATACACCATAATTGTTGATTACATTGCATTCATTATTTTTTTCTCTTCACCTTACATGCAATGTAATGTAATGTAAAACAAATGAAGTATTTGTTGCTTTGATTTTAAGTCTACTGGAAATTAAAGTGCTAAGCGGTTCAAAGAGAAAGCTTTCCCATAGCACCTACACTAACATATTTGTGTTTTTCATCTGAGCACCTGCGCTTAGTTACATCAAGCGCTACTTCTATTCCGCTCCACTAGATGTCTCTCACAAATACAAAGTCAAAGCCCTGACCGGTATGGATTTTATTTTGAAGGGTCGGGACCGGAAAGTTTAGCTGTTATTACTTAGCTTCCTGTGCAAGTGTTCAGCCAAGAGAGACTTAAGTTCAGCGGTAAACTCAACGTTATACAGTGATTAAGATGGCTGGAACGGCTTCAGTAGCTGGTGAAGTGTTCGTCGACGCTTTGCCATATTTTGACCAAGGTTACGATGCAGCAGGTGTCCGAGAAGCGGTGAGTAAAAGGATAGTTTCTTTATATCAGAGCGGGAATGGGCAAACGGGAGCACGTTAGCTTAGCTAACCATGCTGGCACGCTGGAGCCTTTTAGTAACATTTCAATGGGCACTCAGCGGATAATACACGAGTATTGTATTTTAGAACTGCATTAGGGGGTAGTGTTTCACTGTAGGTAATAGCTCACTGGGAGCAGAGCATTGTATATTAAGGCGTGTGTACAGTCTGACTGTAGAAGTCCACTCCCGTTAGGAAAATCTAAAAATAACTAGACTATAAATTAGTTTTTTAAAGTTAGTTATTTAAGTTCTTCAATAGCAAACAAGCGCCAGTCTAAATGTTTGTCTGCTCCTGTCAGTCCGTGCTAAATGACCACAGTGCGATAATTAAAATAACGTTATACAACAATGTGGTGCACATCATTTGGCAAAATGTAAAATAAAATAACAAAAGCCTTAATGCAGGAGTTTAACAGAGGGATCAAGTGACATGCAGTAAAACTGAGGGTTTTGGGCACCTGATATTTTGTAGAAAGCAAAAAAAGCTCATTTTCTGGATGCTCCAGTAATTTCTGTGTGCATGACGAAAATTCTCCTTTGGCCTTTAGGCTGCAGCGTTGGTCGAGGAGGAAACCAGAAGATACCGACCTACTAAGAACTACCTGAGCTACCTGCCCACACCTGACTTCTCTACTTTTGAGGTGACAAGCTCCCCAGACCTCTGCAGCCATCTTTGTGGCTTTGACCAGAGTGACAGAACTAACAGCAGTTTTCATGTCTTATCACCCTCTAGACAGAAATTATGAGGAATGAATTTGAACGACTTGCGGCCCGGCAGCCCATGGATCTACTGAGCATGAAGAGGTAAGCACCACATACACTGCAGGAGCCTCAAATGTGCATCAGAGTTCAGGTGTAACCCAAGTTTAGCATTTTTGATTTTGAAAAATTACATTTTTGCTGATTAGTTTTGCTCTTTTCCAACCAAACATATGATTTGACCCTTTTCTTCCCCGTGGAGATATGAGCTGCCAGCACCTACAGCGGGACAGAAGAACGACATTACGGCTTGGCAAGAGTGTGTCAACAACTCAATGGCCCAGCTGGAGCACCAGGCGGTCCGCATTGAGAACCTGGAGCTCATGTCACAGTACGGAACCAACGCATGGAAAGTCTACAATGAGTATGTGACAGCAGCCTTTTCTCACAGACACCAACTCAGTGTATAGTAATTAGTCTGGAAGGGGTTACAATTTCTGCTGTCTTCCTCCTGCAGCAACTTGGCCTTCATGATTGAGATGGCACAAAAGGAACTTCAGAAATTCAGGTGGACAATCACTGCAACATTTTTTTTCTAAAAGGGTTATTGAACCCTTTTTGCCCATTTATCAGTTTGCTTTTTTGCGCTTTTCTTTTTGCTACACAGGAAGCAAATTCAGGATGTGAACTGGCAGCGTAAGAATGATCAGTTAGCAGGAGGAGCCAAACTGCGAGAGCTGGAGTCTAAGTATGTTGTTCTGAAGAGCTTCACTTTTTACCCCCTCTATATGTGGGAGAGATTCCCTCTGCTCTAACATCTGTGTCTGTCCCTCAACAGCTGGGTGTCCCTGGTCAGCAAGAACTATGAGATCGAGCGGGCCATCGTCCAGCTGGAGAATGAAGTCGGGCAGCTCAGACAACAGCAGGGGGATGAAAACAAGGAGAATATCCGACAGGACTTCTAGAGCGGCGGCAGCAGCTTCCACCCTCAGAGCACTGATCTGCAAACAAATGATCCCTCGCTCGCGCGGGCTTCGGCTCGCATCATGAGGCTTTCTGGACGAAGAAGCCAGAGGAGGAAAAGTCACCAGTATGGAGGAGATTTAATGTGAAAGTGCGTCATTCAAGTCCCTGGACCTTCAAAAGGAGCTGCCCAAAAAGCTTGCAACGACACACATTTTGCTAAACCTCACACCTCTTGTTCTACTGTAAAAACAGCAGTGGAATATGGTATGATACAGATTTGTAAGTGTATGTTTTTTCCCTAAAGGATCACACATGTTTAAAGTGAGACTATGTACAGTCTGCAAATCGATCACATTCCCCTTCTTACAAATGAAAAGATGAACTCATAAGCATTAAACACACCTTTGCTCAGTTGGGTACACTCATGGGTTTGTTGTTGCAGCGCAGCCTCACTTTGGTCTGGCATTTGACATTATTCCATAAATGCCACATGCGTAGTCTCACTTTAAAATGTGCTTTATACCAGCATGCAGGTTTCACCCTTTGAGGCTGCCTGCCAACATAGGGTGTGTTAACAATTCAGTGTACATAGTTTGTCAAGTCAAATTTCTGTGAGTCCTGCCTTGACTTCCATTCACGTCATTTTTTTATGCTGTTTTATTAAAATGAATATTTCTAACATTTCCTAGTGTGTGAATCGGATTATTTCTCTAATCAGATATAACGATGCACAAAACCTGACTCCAGCATATGGTCTGCTTATGTCAGACCCTGGTGAAGTCATGGATTACAGGTGTCTTACAGGCTTTGGAAGGACTAATATTTGTTATGATTTGAAATCTGTTGTCTCTATTATTTCATTTCTTTACTGGAGCTCAATCTGCCATCACGCAGGTACCGTATATTCAAGTTAACATCCCACTCCCAATATGAGAAGCAGCCTCTGAGTCGATGGACGGCACCATAAAGTTGGCTAGAACCTCCTCTAAGCTTTCATTTCCCCCCTGACAGCACAGTCAACTAAGTGTCCGGCTTTAGTCTACACAGGAGTTCGTCAAGTTATGAACATGTTCAGAGCTCAATCCCCAGGCTTCTCAAAACATTGCGTGCTAAACCATCAGCATACACCCCAGACAGAGCATGGTTTTCCCACCAGTGAGGCTTTTTATCATTCATCCACCTTGGCTTACTAATTACTACAATGAACAGTTTGACCATTCCAGTAAGTCCAAGATACTTGTCTCGGATTAAATAACAGCCGGTCAAATATTTAATTGCATATTGGCTGATTTAGGTGAAGATTGGTTAATGACTTAAGATTTGGACCTATTTTTAGGATGGCACCAGATTAAGTAACTACAGTGTGTTCATAATTAGTTGTGTGTTTCTGTTTAACAGGCTAAGTAACTTATAATACATCAATCTGAGCAATCCACGTTTTTTTGGGGTTAAAAATCACATTGACACTTCACAGCTGGAACTTCACCCATGCGACATAAGGATGACAAAAACCCAAGGAATAATTCTGAATAAGCGGAAGCCATGTTTGTTTTACACAGTGAAATCTTAGTGTCTTACCATGTTCAGTTTGTTTTGAGGTTATTTTCATTAATTAAAAAGTAAACATATCACTCTTGCCACCCTGGTGATATTATGTAATGCACTTCAACAGTAAATTATCAGTTATTATTTTTTTATTGCAACATTGCTTACACAGTGTGCATAACAATCATTCCACTGCCGCTCTTCCTTTACGTCTCTGTGGTCAAATCAAACAAACCGAGTGATCTGAACATCCCATACAAACGCTAAACTGGACCTGTGGCACATCAGAAGGCCCGAGAATATCTGCATGGTTGTTGAGGAAAGCCAGATGTCCAGCACAGAAAGGGGACGGGTTCATACGCCGACACCAACCGGGGATTGAACGAAACCAAAAACACTGAAAGTCATGCTCTTTCACTCAGTCTTTTACCACTTTCACACATCTCTCTCTCTCTCTCTCACACACACGCACACATACAAATCTGCAGGCACCGTTATACTGTTTGGAAAGAAACTATAGGGCTCTCTTTAGGAAAAGTCATCCACCGTGACTGAATCAAATCGGACTATGTGCAAAACTTTAGGTAGCTAGAGTAACAGTAGGTCGCTTTGGCCATGCTCCAGTCTATATACTGAGAGTGTTGAGTGCTGGTACCAAAGTAACAGCTTCGGGCAGGTTCTGGTTCTGGTCCTGGCTTCCTTTGCTCTGGAGAAACTTCTGCCGATGCCTCTCCTCCTGACGCTTCTTCTTCTCTTGCCTCTGCTGCTCTTTCCGCTGCTTGTTAGACACCTGGGAAGAAGGGAAATAAAAATGTATTTTTTTCAAGTAACTTCACTTTAACTGAGGTGGTTTATGGATGAAGTGGATTCTAAAATATCTTAAAAATGTATTACAATGTATTACATTTTGCTGAAAAAAACCAACAACTTAAAGGAATCTCTAAAACTGAAACGTTTGCGTCGGTTGGAAAATTCCTCCTTTCACTCCACCTTAGGTTTCTGTACATTGCTGCCCTCTGCTGCTGGTTTCTGCTCACTGCAGTCTGCAGCTGCAGCCCTGCAGGCTGAGCAGGACCCTGAGGCACACTGGCCCTGGCAGGACTGGCCCAGCACAGAGCCAGCAAGCCATTCAGCGTTGATGGTTGCCGCACTAAGCTGGAGCAGGTTCTCCTCATCACCTACAGTAGAAAACACGCTCATAAACACATGAATAGAGCGAGTCAGTGTGATGCGATCATCCCTGATGAGATTGAGAGAAAAGTCCATTGAATAACAGCCTTGCATGTTTCTTATCTATGGAAAATGGAATGGAATAGATAAGCTTGATGGTTATGTAGTCTGCACCACAGTTGATTCCTAGTTGGTCTCTTTTGCCCTGACAGTCTTAACTCGCTAAAGAGCCGAGTTTAACTTCTGACCCTGGATTCCTCGATTCTTGATGGAGCTCAGGATGACGTTGTCTTCCTCGGAGGCGGTGGGGAAGGGTTCTTCTGTCTGTCCCTCTGACCGTCCCCAAACTCACGCTGCTGGCCTCGAGAATTCTGCATATTCTGGCAGCAGCAGAGGCAAGACATCATCAGAAACATGTCAGTAAAAGGTGCATTAATAGGTGTATCAGCACAACACTAGAGACTACAAGACTGTACATGTTAGACATGAAATGATGCGTTCTTGAAATCCAAAGGGGGACGGGGGCTGGAATTTACAGCATGATTTCAGCTATTGTAAGCTGAAAGGGAAAACTGTTCCTAATCTTTGGTCCGTTTGAATCCATTTGCATATGACAGTATGCACCTCTATGCGGAGCTGAGCAGGACTCTCAGAGTTGTCCCCAGTCCGCCTGACACTGTCATAATGATCTCCATAGCGGTAAGCAATGTGTAGCTCTCTGCACACCTGCTTCTCTGCACCATTTATCTACAATGGAAACACAACATACAATTGCTGTTGGATATCACAGAGTAATAGCACACAGTCAGAGTGGAAGGTGTCATTTGAAAGTCTTTGCCTTTGCCTACCTCCCAAAGCGGCGTGTTCAGCTGATGGATGACCACTTTCACCTGTTGACTGCGAGCAAAAGCCACAATAGCGTCATTGCCAGCAAATGTACCAGGCTGAGAGAGGTTGGACACTGCGTGGAAAGAAGTCAACAAAAAAAGTGTAGTCACAACATAAACCTAAGTAGTGATCACACAGCAGTTTTCTAAGCTATCACTTCACATTTTTTGTATACAGGTGAAGTCAAGACAGCGTCTTTCAGCAGTGATGTCTACTTGCAATTGCTCACCAGCAGTCACATATGTCAGCTGTCATAAGTCAGTGTGAGTTCTCTGCTAGTTTTGATGACTTTCTCAAATTGTGTAATCCTGATGAAGATAAGAAGGGCATCAAGTGTCAAAAATAAATACTATTTTTGCAGCAAAGAGGTGTTTTTATGTTATTCTTATGCAATGAATCATCTAAGAACTCCCAGACATATGCCATCTGTCGCTCCGTTACAAGCAGAAGTGATGACCACCAGGGGTCAGTGCATAGTTGCGGGTCAAAACAGTCTCCCTTTGAAATACCTGGACCTTCTATGAAAAGTACCATCACAAAATTGTGCATTGTGTATATGCCAATAGTAAGAGTCTCCTATCTGATCACAGTCTTTTATTTCCTTTGCTGATTTAGTCAGTGTCACACACTGGATCGCTTTCTTACAGTGCTGCGTGAAGGGCACATCATCCTCGACAAAGGGTTCAAAGTCTTGTCGATGAGACATCATATACTGGACAGTCTCCTGGCGAAGCCGCAGGTGACCCCGGGAGTGACCCTCTAACTGGTCGCCTAAAGCTCTGAACAGGCAGTTTCTGCAGGAAATAAAGCCAAAATGAAACTTTTCTCAGTGATAAAGCTGCCACTATATTTAAAAGGTGCTTTTGTTACGAGTTGGCATCAGCCTGCAAAATTCTGGGATTTCTGGGAACAACACACGCTTCTTAGACCTTCGGCCCAGTAGTAAACATGACTGATGAACACTGACATATTATGGCACTCGTGACATTTGCCTTTACTATGCAGCAGCCATGCAGCTATAAAAAAAACTTTGTAGATTTGTTAACAGTTCATGGTTATTGACTCTGGGCTGGGGAGAAATAAACATCGAGGCTGGAGACATTATTTTCCTCCTGGTTACTAATGGGGAAACAGCCGTTGCCAGCTTGAGATCAAGCTATCTGTATATCATAAGATGTATGAGACAAGTGTTACAGTATCAATAGCGGTAAAGGACAACAGAGGAGGAGACGGAGCACAGCTACAATAGACGCCTCAGTCTTTTTCTGGCTCTTACCCATCCCCGGGGACTTCTCTCAGCTTGAGCCCCAGTGCTTGGAGCTGATTGGAGAAACTGACAAACTCTGCTCCTTCATCACCATCCTGTGGCCGGTTCTTGCGGTCTTTCACAATGGCCCGGCGTGCTGCCCGCTCATCCCTCTTGCGTTCAAGGTCGCTCTTTTTATTGCTCCGCACAGGTTTCAATGTCTGTTTCCTTGACATGCTGGCTGCAGTCGTTTCTACAGGTCTACAACACCAAAGTATGCCTTCTTATAGAAATCAGCTGGCACTTGCATTAAGCACTGCCACACATCTGGAACCTATATAAAAATACAGAGGAATAGAGGTGGTGGTCGGTGGGTGTTTCAGGATATGTCAGTAGATATGTACTGTATTTTAAGCCAGCTAGTCTTCTGTAAAGTTGTACTTTGCAGGAGATAAACAAGTCGCCATAACCTGCCTATGATGAAGACGACATGAGGTACTAAGCTATAAGTTTGCACTATGTAATCTTGCCAATAAATAACATAAACAAATAATAGAATAACAGAATATTATATCCACCTGCTCCCTTCGATGAAATAGTGATTGGTGTAAATGTCGATTCGATTGAAGACTGCATACAATATAAAAGGAAAAAAACCTTACAATGGTATATTTCACACTTTATGGATTCAGTTTGAGATGAAATGTGATATAACCGCTGCTGAAACGTCATTAATGGTTTAACGTTGTCTTCATTTTCTCTGTAGCGTTGTTACAGAAGCTAAATAACACATCGACTAGTTTAGTTAGATGGCTATCTGACTAGTAAATAATACTAACGTAAACTAGTAATGACGCACAAGTTGACATTGGTACTGCAAGTTAGGAATGAGTAATGATACTTTAACTAAGTCAAACGGAGTATTATCAGCGTCAGGTTTGCTAACACGAAGTTCGACAGCTAGCAGCTAGCTAGCTAGCATTAAGGGCAGAATATTACATAACATATCATATCATCCCGCTTGTAGCGCTCATTAGCAAGTAAGCAACTAAAGAATTTCACATACTGTATAAGATTGTACTAACCTTTAACAAGCTGCACTTAACGAGATATGTTTTACTTGGTTCCGTTTCTTTTCCTTTTTTGGCTCAGAGAAGAAATGTAATGATTGTCGTTTTTGTTTACAACTGATTTTCCGCATACGTCCGTGTACGTCAAAAACGTACGGAAGAGGGGATGGGTCAAACTGCAGTGTCGATTTAAAATTGCATTGGGCTTATGGTAGCTGCCGGTTTATAAAGCGAATTTAAAAATATACGTTTTTGAACTTTTTAGTGAAGCACATGACTTGACAAGTCTATCTATCTATCTATCTATCTATCTATCTATCTATCTATCTATATATCTATCTATCTATCTGTCAGTATCTGTCTGAAAGCTGTGAGTCATTTCTATTGCAGATTGTGGCTCACAACAAAGTAGGAGGTTAAGTTATGAATTTGAAAGACATTTTGCATCTGAATATCCTTCCACCTTATACTCTCCCCAAATCTTAGAAAATCTACTCACCACCAGCTCCTTCTGATGACTCCACACAGTTGGTGTGTGTGGGGGAGGAGTGGGCAGAGAAGTAATAAACAGTTTACACACTGAGATAAGAAAAATAGCCTGAAGACATGAAACTGCATCAGAAAATATAAGGGAAAAGTAATGCTATTATATTTCCTAAACTAGAAAAGAAAAACACAAATTTGTGACAAACTGCCTGGTGTGAAAGAAACAGAACACATATCTGCAGATGTGAGTTGGTATGTGATTTCTTACAGACATCAGTGAGTGATGACATTGTGTGTGAGCAGATGTAATGGCCTGAAGGTTATCCATGCGTTTGTGCATGTGCAGCAATTGGCGTCAGTCACCTGAGTGGAAGAGAAGAGCAATGAGCCAAGAGTGGACAATATATCATTTATGTACTGTACATTTGTGCGTGTGTGTGTGTGTGTGTGTGAGAGAGAGAGTGTCCAACAGGGCATATCAAATCACTGTGTTATAGGAAGTCCTTTTTTTGACTGTATGTCAGCCTAAAATAGAACATTATCTCAAAGAAAGTCCATTTCAAATGATGCTGCAATATTATATTTATGACAGATGCTAAATCGTTGCAGCTTCACTGACTTGCTTGTGGGTTTTCTGACATGACACATGGTTATATGTATAGATACCATCTGCAGAACTAGGGTTATTAAACATAACCAACCTCTTGGCCTGTGCTGATATCCAGTATAAGGAAATATGGTCCACTGAGAAATCTCCACGTTTTCTTCAGGACTACTTGTGGTTCCTGTGAAAAATTGTTCTTTGTGAAGTGTGTGGTTTGCCCAGAGTATATTGGACATGAAAAGCTGTCATTATTGATCTCCTGATATCAAAAAATATAATTTTTTCTGTTTTGAACATCACACATGAACTTTCATTCTCTTGTGTTGGGCTGGCAGCAGAAATGTAAAACAAATATCTTCAATTCTCAGTAAAATAAAACCAAAACTATCGGCATTTTTATAACAGTGAATTAAAATCATAACTTTAAATGTGAATTTACTTACTATTGGAAGCATTGCTACAAAAGGGGCTTTATCGGCTTGCATACCCCTTTACTGTTTGTCTGCTGTGCAGCTACTTGGAACTTTGTTGGTTGTCTCATGCATCAAAATTCAAGTGAGTGGCTGACCACTGATATAGCCAACAAATGCTGAAAATTCACAATCAACCTTGTGTATGTAGCTGCACTCATAATTGTAATTGTTTTGGTTTCAAGTCCTCTTAAAACTTTATATTTGCCCCCATTCTGCCCCCTGCAGATTTTAATTAGAGTTTGCTACACTGTTGCCAAGCTCGGCTGTGTTTCTTCACTGGGGGAGGTCCAAATGAAGTAACGCTAGCAGTGTGCCTGTGGGTGACAACAGCATATGTTTTCGACTTCTGCGACCCAAAGATACACAACAGCATAGGGGCAGTTATTGATTGTTTTGTTACAGTGTTTCTGTTTTAGTAGTAAGTACAACATGAATGTAAAACGTGTTATATATATTCAGAAAATGCATTCCACTTCAGCCGCTGGTAAAAGCAGGCTGCTTTATTGTCGCTGTTTATGGTGCTAAGAGTGACATGAGGCATTGGTCTGTCAAACAGCTTTTTACTTGTTATATTGCCTCTTAACTGGATTATTTGCCTGCTTTCGGAAGTATACATGGGATAATACTTTATAAATTTGGGACCTGATTCTACCCCAGGTTGACATTCTACAAGATGGGTTGTAGTTTGGTCTGAAAAAAAAGTTCAAAATATAGAAACAGAATGATTTGATCTGTGACTCATAGATGGCAGGAAAAGAAACAGCAGGAATTGCGCAGGATCAGAAACTGAAGATCTGCAATGTCTGGAAGAGAAATAAAAAGCCATAGAGAGAGAGAGAGAGAGAGAGTGTGTGTGTGTGTGTGTGTGTGTGTGTGTGTGTGTGTGTGTGTGTGTGTGTGTGTGTGTGTGTGTGTGTGTGCGTGCGTGCGCGCGCGCGAGTACGTGCGTGTGTTTGTGTTCCTTGGGAGTAAGAGGGGTTAAGTCTGTGGACAAGAGAAGGTTAAAAGCATCATGAAGGTTGCAAATCTTTAGGCCCCCTCCAATATCTGCAGGTGCCCACTACAAATAATCAGCCTGTAGGCCACTGCCATAAAGGCAGTTTGCAGTTATTCCCTCTCTTACCGCCCACTACACACACGCTCTCTCGCGCACACACATACACGCACGCGCGCAGACACACGAGCACGTGCACGAGGGGTGGGAGTGGATGCTCGTGTAGCCACTGGAAGCCAGGATGGGATAATCATGCGTGTCTGGCTTCGGGCGTTGATGCAGCTGCCGTTGCTGGATACGGACTGGACTCGGGGTGTAGGGTGGGTCTAGTTCCCGACTGGAGCTATCGGGACCTCATGTCGATGTTATCAAGTAGCTGATTCCGAGAAAGACGAGCGCGATGGCCGTGAGAGGAGTTGGTGCAGCTTTCTGAAACGTCCAGGCGAGAGAAATCGAGCGTTTTCCCCGATGGAGGACAGCATGCGCCGGCATTAAAGCGCAACCCCGGTTTGGGATAACTTGGAACAGGGAAGAAAGGATACCGAGGCACCCCTCAGAGGATATCGAAGGAGTCCATCACTTGTTTTCTTCATGGTTTTCTAATCTGGGATAGAGCTTGAAACGCGCCCGGGAGAACGGATCACTTTTGCATTGGTAATTAGGAGAGGACTGCCTCCTTGGAGCGAGCGGCAGCCGCATCCGACAGACCGGGTGGGGGGATACTTGGATGGAGAGGGCGCAGTGAGGGCTGAGAGAGCGGCTTGCCGTGTGTAGGGGGAGACGGAGGGAGACCGGGCAGTTTGAAGGGACGGGGAGCCAGGAGAGGCGCGGCGGCTCCATGAGCGGCTCCTGCCGGGACAGAGCGCCCAGAGCCCAGCCGGAGCGTCTCCACCGCCGCGGGTAGAACCCCGGGCTAAAGGACGACGGCCAGTTTGGAAGTTTTGATGCATATGATCACAACCACCATGATTTTTATGATTCTTGGTGCTTCAGTTGTAATGGTAAGACATATTCACCTCCCTCAGCCACAATATGATTTCAAATTTACACACTGAGGCTAATATTTAACCCGATTTTTACAAATGTGCCGTAAATCTTGCCAGAAACTACCTCACAGCAGGCCTATCAATGACATGTGGAAGTAGGTTAGCCTACCTATAATTACCTGCTGTCATAAATAAATAATCTAAGTCCGTTTTGAGGCAAGAGTCCCCCTCTTAGAATCGGGAGGATTTACCAAGAATATTTTTGTCCTTTTCTTTGTGATCCCTGTTGTTGCTGGTGGTCTGAATAATTATGAAAAGAGGAATCATTCGCTGTCTGTAGGAATAGCCTAGCCTATTGCTTGACATGTCCCAGCTGACTGGCATGGTTCTTTGCAGGCGATAGCCTGTTTAATGGACATGAACGCACTACTGGATCGCTTTCACAACTACATCTTACCGCATCTACGAGGGGAGGACCGCGTCTGTCACTGCAACTGTGGAAGGTAAATACCATCATCCTCGTACAATATTTGGGATAAACATGGTGGTGTATCGGTGTCTCCTTTTTTACCCGTCAATTCTTAATTGCTGAAGAGGCCTCGAAGATTTCTGGCGGTGAAGCACCGCAAAGCGATATCTTTTACATTTAGCGAAGGATGCTCTCATATAGGTTTTATTAGATACCCTCTCATCCCCTCATCTCACGTTTTGGTCACCGTGTGTTTGTAGCCTTTTTTCATACATCGGCTGGCGAGGATTTCGGCTTTGCTGCATATAGCCTACGAAGGTGTGTGTCGGAGCCATAAATAGGTAATGAACTATGAGCAATGTGCGGCCGTTCAAAAACAATCTGAGCATCAAGTGTGCGATTCACACAGGCTCACACGGTGTCGGCGACGATATAAACCTGCCGGGCCCATTTATGAACATATGAGCGCTGAAGTGAAGTGGTTATGGCTTAGGAAGAAGTGCTATAGGGCTGAGGGTACTGGCTGCACATCAGCCTACCTGCTGTTCGCTCTCACAGAGAGAGCAGGTTTGAAGTGGGGAGGGGGGGCAGCAGCAAGGCGCTCATTAATATATTAATTCTCATTTAATCTGCATTATTATGCATTTTTCTTCCTCAGTAAGCATGCAATACAGCAGGCTGTGTGGATGAGGAGAAACACATGGTTGTTGGGGTTTTTAAAATTTTATTATTCTCTGGTCTCTACATTGTATGGCAACAATGTTGGCACAAGATTAAAAGTAAGAGTCCTTTTAGCCAATAGATTCACCCCTATATTGTCATCACATATTGGATCCTGATTGGCCCATGTCCTACAGGCAACCTAGCTACAGCCATGAGAACAGATCAGTGGTTTAGGGAAGGAAATGTCACTATTCATGTGGGTGCAAACTGAACAGATGCACATTAAAACCAAAAACAGTAGCATATACTGCAGTGAGGGGGTTGATGTGGGCTACTAGCAGTTAATTAGCAGCATTAACTGGCCAGTTTCACAGTGCTTTTTAATACCAGAAATCCTTCATCATCAGGTGCTATTAGATTATGCTTGTCAGATGGGGATAATCTGAGTCAAAGTTTGGAGAGGCCTCTTGCACACTCCGATATAATGTGATGTGTTAATATAATTAAGACAAAAAACATGTTTTGAGACATGGTTTATGATTCATAATGACATGATGCATCACTGATAGTCTAATTTTATAATATTATGAGAATAATGGCATGCTTGCTACTGCTAAAAGAGCCGTGATGCATGCAGAGTTTTGAGAATGTAGATAATAGAGTAACACCAGAAACATTAGGCAGTGATTTCTTTTTCAGTAATGCTGCTCCTCCTGTTAGTTTTCAGTTTCTAGGTGTCTTTCACTGACCTGGAAACACTCCTGAATGAGAGTCAGTCATCTGTTTTCACGTAAACAGAAGAAACGTGGGATACATGGGTGAACAGAGTGGAGCTGCATTAACCCTGCATTTCCATCCATGAGGCATGGAGGTGTCGTGACGCCCACAGTGCTCACCTGATCCGGCCTGAGGACACAGCCAGTGTCATCTTATTTGGCAGCCTCTGCACTCTGATTTGGATGTAGTTGTAGCTTGTCTGACAGACCAAAGCCTGGCTACGATAACTGCCTTGGTGGCAGAGAAGAGATCTGCTGTGGACAGTGGACAGTGTGTGTTGCTGGGTGCACCCTTATTAGTGTCATGCTGTTTTGCGATGCTGCAGATGATTTAAAAGCTCTTATTTAGGCATTTCCATCCTAAAATGCTCACTGAATTATTTTCATTATTATACTTGACAAGAAGACACACATGCAAAGATTTAAATGGCACAAGTGAACAGCTTTCTTTTTTGTGAAAAATGTTTTGGTGTTAATGGACCTTGGTGGCAGCATGGCTCAGGTTAGCGAGGTTTAATAGAGGGTTTTGATCCCCCATGTGGCAATACTTCTGTAAAATACTGCTAATCTGCAAAATCATTTTACCCCACATTTAATCACTGTTGTATTCCTACACTGCACTTGCCAGAGATCATTTGTCAATCAAATCTGTTTATGAAGTTGCATTTCTGTAGGGGGGATTTATTCTTTGTCTACAGCTGCTCGTGGTTCTCACTTCTTCCGCAGTTTCTGCCAAAAAAGTCGGATACAGTACGGATTGGTACATACTTCCATTTAACTAAAGATAGCAGCATTCAGATGCTAATCAGTCACCAATGAAGATAAGTAAAGCAGGCATTTTTTTTAAAGGGAGGAAATGTGTGTTACATACTTGGGGTATGGAGTTTCTGAGATGTGGCTGTTCATGTGGCAGGAGCATCTGATGAATGACACTATCATGTTGCATAACAGAAAATGTAGAGTCCATTGTTTTTGGAGCTTGGCCCATATACTATGAATTAAAAGTCAGGATATCTCGGCCACTGCTGCTTAAATTTTGACCATGCTTTTTAAAATCTGTCTCCTGCAAGTCCTTCAATTTTCAGAAGTGCAATACTAAATCGCTGGAGTACTCTTTCATTATGAAAAGTTTTGGTAATGGCCTACAAAAATGCATCAGTCTATATCAGCGTAATATCCCAAAGTGTGTGAGTGTGTCTCCACTCACTTCCAGCAGTTAAATCTCTCAGCTTCCACAGTTTTCCCATCAGACAACTGCCTGCGTTGTTAGTTTTGGTTAAAAGCTTTCATGCCCTCTCAGGAGCGTAAGACTTTCATATCAACTGGATTTATCTGTTTTACACTTTCAGTGCTGGACAGTGTCACAAAGTGAATGTAAAGAAATTGCTGAAATTGTTGAACAGTAGCTGCTGCAGCAGTTGATATACACAGCTGCATGTGTGTTCTTTTAGCTGTAATACAGCTGTATTCGCTGATCTGCTGAAAACATGTTATGATTCTATCAATGTAACATTTCCATATTTTTCACCACAGTTCCTCTTCCTTCTCCTGTGGGATATTAGCACCTGGTTAGTAGCAATCACACACCCTGTGGATTTATGGAAAACAGTTAAAACTGGCTTCTTATTGAGTGTTTTCACATTTCTCCTATTGGGAACTGATTTAAAGAGACTATCTAGTCTTTATTTTAGAGGTTATAAAATAGAATTTTAAAACAAAAATGATATGAAGAATATGAAGCCTACATTGACAAAATAATTGCTAAGATAAAATATAGCTACTTGCACACTTAGTGCTTTTATGTTTACATTTTTTCTTAACAAATTTTAAAGGTTTTTAATGAGCAGGTACCTGTTTGGATAGGGAGTTAATGCCTTGCCGAAAGGCATCTCAACAATAGACGCTGAAGGACTTAGGCAAAGTATTACTCATTCTCAGTTCTGGCTGTGAGCTTTTCTGCTAATCCACGATCACAAACCGACCATAAACTTCTCCGCCCAAAATGGAGCCCGGGGACACCCAAGGGGAGAGGGCTTCAGGGGGTTTCCAGCAAAGTGCAGATTAGTGCAATTTGATTAAAATTGCAGTATTTTCAGACATTGTCTGAATTAGAGGAGGCATATACAATACTGTTTATATACAGTATATCTTTATATGTTATGACTATGAGCATTGAAGCTTTTAGTTCTTCTCTTAATTTGTCACCTATTTCTCTCTGTGTCAATTATTTAGATCCTCCAACATAAACCTTCAGTATATCCAACCCTCTCATCGCTTTCCCCTGTTTGTCCTCCCTCCAGGCATCACGTCCACTATGTAATCCCATATGATGGGGACCATTCCTTGGTGGACTCATCAGAGAACTACTTTGTGAGTGACAGTGTGACCAAGCAGGAGATGGACTTGATGCTGGGGCTGCTGCTGGGCTTCTGCATTAGCTGGCTTCTGCTCTGGCTGGACGGAGTCCTACATTGTGCCGTCAGGGCCTGGAGGGCGAGCCGCTACTATGGTAAGATGGGCATTGTCTGCTGTGGCTACACATTGACATCATTCAGAGTCAAGAGCTCAGTAAAATGTGAAATGTCACAAATCTTTCTCATCGTTCATTTCTGTTGTGTGTGCTGTGACATATGCCTACATGACAGGAAAAAACATGTAAACAGGATCAAAATTTTGAGCAGTCCTAATTTGTCCAGTGAAATAACAAAATATCAGTAATTCAGAGCAGGATTTTTGTGGGGGCACATCTTATTAGCAAAATGCTTGTATGCAGAAGAGTGTCCACCATGTACTTGTATGTGTAAGCACTTGCCAGGACACAGCAGTTGGTGGAGCTCTGGAAAATGACCTTCCCCCACTGCTTGGCCCAATTTTGGCTCTTCTCACGGATTTTTTTTCTCAATTTACTGAGACCTCTTGGAAAAATCACAGCCAAACCTTCCAACTGTGCGACAATTCAGACGGAGAGTGGAGATGAAACTAAATTTAAATAGCTATCTTCTACTTCGGAAAGCCTAAATACCCCCAAACCTTATTTCACTAATAATCCTCTTAATTTGTTTTCCAGAAACAGCAGTAGCCATATGCTAATGTAATAGAACCATCATTATGTGTAATTATGATCTGAATATATTACACTCAAAATTATCTAATAAGACAACATACCTTAATGAGAACTGCAGTAATACAGACGCCCCCACCACCACAAAAAATATTATAAAACAGATGTGTTTGTAATGACCATTTCATAAATACAATGTTGAAAGCAGCACTTTTACAGCAGTATTTTTTTTTTAAAAACAAGTCAACAAAATAGCTTTTTTTATGTTTTTTTCCACAAACTGCTGATTCTTATTAAACAGACAGATAATTCACTTCAGCGTATCATTCTTAAATTCATTATGAAGGTATACTGTAGTGTAACGGTTGTACTTTACTGTGATGCCCTGACCAGGGTTTCAGTATCAGGGCATTAGCTAAAATGTTGTGTAAGCACCAAAAATGGCAAACAAACCTATTTCATGACATGTTTGGTTGAACCACTTTAAAGCAGTATACTGTAGCGTTTCAAACCAGGTCACAATTCTTTACTAGCTGCTGTGCACCAATGTATTATCCTAAGTTAAACCTTTAATGATCTCATTCAGGGCAACCCAAAAGCAACACAGTTAAGTGAAATATTATATTAATAATAGGAGTTGAAATAATGGAGATGATGTCACCCCCAATAAACACTTGGTTAAATTAAACCTTAATCTACAAGTTAGCTAAGGGGATAGTTGCATTTCGCTCAATTTCAATTTGTGACCACAGCATTCATGGTAGATACCTGCCTAGAGTAGTAATGTTTAGAATTTGAAAGTTCAATAGGACAAGGCTGAAGATAAAAGTGAGTTTTGAGAAGGACTTTAAAAAAAGGACACAGACTATGCAAGCCTGAAATCCTCAGGCAGGGACTTCCCCGCCTGATGGGCCTAAAGGGAAAACATCTAGGTGTCCCATGGTGATGAGGAGAGACACAGGGATCATTCGAAGGGCTCTTCAAGAGGATTTCAAGCAGCACTCAGGCTCACATGGGGTGGACAAATCACCCAAATGAGCTGACTTAAAACGTTAAAATCTGTTCTTAAATTGACAGGCAGCCTGTGAAGGGGGACAAGGATTTAAGTAATTTGGCCTCTTCTCTCAGAGAGAGAGTGATTAGCTGGGGAGTAGTGTTCTGAATTAACTGTAGTATGTTGATATTTCTCCTGTTAAGACCTCAAGCACATCACAACAATCAAGCCTGGAGGAGATAAAGACATTAATGACCTTCCCTAGGGCAATAAGTAAAAGAAAAAAATCTTAGTGATATGCCCTGGTCAAATAAGAGCTGATTATGCCTCTTAAACTTCTAATGATGGACCTAAGATTTTTGGCTTCTTTATGTTTGTTGATAGGTTACCTTCACAATACATAGGATTTAGAGTGCTAGAGTAGGGACAGGAAAGAAAAGCATCTTTAATTCTTTTAGCTGGAAGAAATATTTAGACATCTAGTTTGTATTATAAGAAGGATGTGACATAACACAGGATACATCTATAATACAAGGCTCTTAACGGGGTGTCAGCGCATCACAGTGCAATTAAATGTGTCTGTGTACAATATTCCCAAAGGACACTATGTAAATAGAGAATAATCAGGCACCCCAGACAGACCCCTGGGGAACTCCACAAGAGAGTGGGGTCCATAAAGACAGTTTTATCAGAAGTAAACCAGTCTGGCATATCACTGATACCAAGCAAGTTTTTTCAGAGAATCTGCTCAAATGTTACAGTCCACTCTATCAAAGGCCAAGCTAAAGCCAAGGAAAGAACAAATTGCTATTTTGGGTGTAGTGACTTCCCAGAGCAAACCTCGACAACTCTACAGTAATAACATGACACTTGTCATGGCTAGGAAATAGGTCCAGCCTGTAACTCCCCATACATCCACAGCTTGTCATTTCTAACTAAATAAGATACAATATATTGATGTCTGCTTTGGACTCTGAACCTAGCTGGTACTAGCACCACAGTAAACACACAGACATGAGAGTTTAAGCCAGTCTTTTAGTTTAAGTCTTTTCATGTAACTATTAGAAAGGATTAAAGAACATATTAACAAAAATGTCAAACTACACCCTGCAGAAATCCTATTATACAAACACTATATACAAACCCCTTGTGATCTTTGTAAAAACCTGCAACCTGATGACTGGGAGCCAGGATGATGTGTTCACACACACACACACACACACACACACACACACACACACACACACACACACACACACACACACACACACACACACACACACACACACACACACACACACACACACACAGCAAACATGGATTTTGGGCCCTTGCTTGAGTTTGACAGGGTCTTATAGGTTGTTATATATAGGCCCTTTTAACAGCAGACATTATGACTTGTGATGTATGAAAAACACACCTGCCACTAATAACATTAATCATGGCTTTGTTCTAGTCCATAGCCCCAGTAAGTCATGACAGTGTGACAGTGAACCAGTATGCACAACACCAGGGCTCTGAAACTGAAGCAGCTTGATAGAACTCAGACATCATTAATTTAATCACTTACCCCTGTGCTTTCCCTACTGTGACATGTCAAAATGTCTTCAGGGGAAATAAACCTATTCTCTGACACAGCCCACTGAGGTCTAAAGTCCCCGTGCACCATCACAGGTGTTTCCAAAACTCTTGCTCCTTTCAGGCTGAAGGTGGGTGGCACAACGTTAGGATTTACATGAGGTCACCAGACTCCATTAACCAAAAAGAATGGCTGCGCTTGCTTCGGCCATGCTGCTTGTTATGTAGGGGGAAACCTGCATGTAGTGCAAGCGGCAGGTGTGACGCTGAAGCTCTATCAGAAAATGAATCTTTTCGCAGCTTCTAAGTGTTGGCAGAGAAAGTACCTTTTCTACTTGGATTCAGCCGAGACAAGCCACATGAAGTATGTGCTTCTTTGCCTGTGCTGTTTACAGTTCTGTTGGTGCACGTGGTACTCTGTTTACTTGTAGCAGAGAGCTGTCGATTCCTGTCAACATAAGTAACATTTTCTGTTTTGTTTGCCAAATTGAAATGGAGAGCAAACCACGCCCAACTGGCACAAATCAGCAGTGTGCTGTTCAGATTTTGCACTGCACCCAGGGATAAAGGCGTGATATGTCCAACTCAAAAAGAGCTAACAGGAGACTCAGGAAGATGTCAGTCGAGAACAGTCTGTACACATCCATACAGTCCTGAAAAAGAAGTCTAACAGACCCCAAATAATTAATATAATCTGTGAGGGTTCACCATGTGTGCCTGGGGCCTTTAACACAAACCAATGACATTACTTCTGCCTCAAGAGTAGCTGTATGTCCCTGAAATGTGTGTCACACTGTTATATCACAGCAAGAAGGCCCCAGCTTGAACTCTGGTCCTGAATCTACACGGTAATATGACTGAAAGAGAAGAGAGTGGATTAAATTAAAAATGAATTAATATGCAGTACTATGTGGAAAGTAGTTTACTAGTCTAAAGAGAAACTCTGGTCAAGCTGTTAATGGTGTCACACAAACACTGCTATTGTGTCATAATAGCAGTTACTGAGACAGGTTCAGTCCAGGCTTGAGAAACAGAGATTGAGAAGTGATTTCACTCCCACCATCTGCCGTGCTGTAGTGAAAGCTACATTCCCAATTTACCATGTGTTTAAATCCAACTGAGTGTGATAGTTGCGCCTTCATGTCCTGTCTCCTGACAGCACCCTTTCCCTCTGAAATATCTCTTTCATTTCTCGTACCATCTCATCCTGAAAAATGAAGGGTGCGTGTTACTGTGGTACAAGAAAGGGAAACAAAGCAGATTTAATGAGGCCGAACATGTGGTGCACACTTCAACAACTATCATTTGACTTGTGTGGCCGTTCAGACGCAAGCAAAGAAAGAAAAAGTTTTTAAACAGCTATTAGTGAAATCGTGGCACGACAGCATGAAATCCCTCATACTCGGGCATACTCAACGTTCTGCTGAAGAGACAATGCAGTGGATTCATCTAAGCGTGCTGGCCAGATGCTCACTGATGAGATGATTATTAGCATCCAGGATTACAGCATTTTAGTTTCTCACAGTCGTGAATGTTTGTCAAGATCCTTGACCCTGCAAGGATTACAATCTACAGGGACATACTAAAGTATGGGGCATACAAAGTTTTTGTTTTCTGTTGGCACAATGTAGCTAAATTTAGAGACAACTAGAAACCACTCTGACAGCGCAGAAGTCCACCGAGGCTGAACATGTCCCCAAAATGTACATTTTTTATACATCATACAACATGTGTCTTGAGAAAGTGCCCCCCCAGCAATGAGCCAAGGAACTGCTGCTCATGTGGAATGCATCCTAACCATTCGTCTATCAGGTCATACCACTTATTGACTCAAAATGTGAAATTTTGCCTTAACTCACAATGGTGAAGAATGCAAAAAATTCCTGGTTCTGGATACTGATCTGGATCACTCCCAAAATTTAATGGTTGTTGCTAATGCTAATGCTGCTTAATGCTAAGTTAGTCACCTCTTGATAAAATAAATAATGAAATCCTTCCATTATGTTTTTCATACACATACGGTTGAATATTGTGCGCTCTCTCTGCATTTTGGCACTTGCTGTCAGGACAGGCCTGTATTGTGGAGGTGGCCTGGATCCTCTGTTTCAAAGATAATGCTAAAGTAGGTGATATGTGACCTGGATATTTGGACCGCCATGGAAAAGCTCCTCAGGCAAAGATGAGAAAATACCAAGCAACGATCAAAGAATGATGGTTATCACTGTGAAGTTATGTGAAAGTGCACTAATACAGGTTGTTAGGATAGAAAATATCACGTGGTATTCAGATTTATCTGTGTTTTTTTATGCTGCATACTACAATAGACAAGGTGCTTGAATTGCACAAGCTTTGATGGTTGCAGGCTTCAGGTTTGCACAGGGGTATGGAAGGGTTTGCAGCAACGGGTGAGACAATGCCGTATTCTTGAGGGCGTTAGTACAACAGTGTAAAATACATCATCATGAAAAAAACACCCAGAGAGGAAGGAACATCCATATTCATCAGCAGCAGTTATAGAGCGGGGGGAGATAGGCTTCTTCTTTTGTACTGGGAGGGAATATCCCCTGGCTTGCCTGTGTGTGTGCGTGCATGTGTGTGTGTGTGCATCGGTTGTGACGTTGATGCTAGGTCAGACTCGTTTAGCCTCCCCGAGATGAGGAGTGAAGGTGAGGCTGACAGGGTGGGTGTGTGTGTGTGTGTGTGTGTGTGTTGGGGGTGCAGGATGAAGATGCTGTCATATCCCCACCCCCCACTCACACACTCATTCTCTCTGCCAGAGCTATAAATAGAATGAGAGAGAGCAGCTGGAATGGCAAGTGAGAACACACACACACACACACACACAACACACAGTGCATTGAGATGTGCGTTGATTCCCAGTGCTTTTTTCCTCCTCCTAATTCCATCTCAAGCTCCTCCCTCTCCCCCTCCCTCTTCACTTATTGAATCTACTCCTGGCCATTTCCTTTACAACGGCTTCCTGCTGCAACTACTTTCTTTTTTTTTTTTCTTATCGTTGCTGTGAATATCCAATACCAGAGTCTCATCTTGCAAAGACACAGGGGAAAGAGAAACACAAAAACTATCTCAAAAATGAAGAAAATGATGACTCTGCGTGCAAACATTAAACCCCCCCCCTTTCCCTCTCCTCTTAAAGAGCATAGCAATTGTGTCCTCGCCTCCCGTCTTCCGCCTTGCATTATCATTTCTCCCGACTCCATCTCCAGCCTTTTATTCAAATGAGAAAAACTGTCTTCCTTGCCCCTTTTCCTTTGGATACCCTTCAGAGCAGTCCTTGTGGACAGCATACTCATTCACAGCTATAAATAACCCTCTCTCTCTCCCCTCCCTCCTCACCTCCCCTCCACCCAACACCTCACCCCCTCCTCCCCAACTCCACCACCACCACCACCCCTCCATCCTCTGGCAGAGCCATTTGCTACTGGGTTTTCTGTTCGGGGCTCCCCCCTCTTTCTCTCTCTCTCTGCCGTCTGTGCTGACCCTTGCTCTGCCTCACCGGCTCCAGTTTATAACCCGACAGGAATGAACGTCTGCTCCGCCATTCCGCTCTTCACATTCATGAAATCCCACTTTGTTCATTTACTGGCTCTTCCTACTGTAAAACCTGTGCCTTCTGTACGTACAGGCCAAAGCACGGTGGCCGCAGAAAGATACATTTATTTAGCCTTTATCTGACCTGAGATATGCTTTCACTGCAGAAAAATAATGCCCAGTCACCCTAAACACCACCCTAAACACCAATGGAGAGCATCAAAGGAGAACAGCGCGGTTCCACTTGAAGAGATTGGTCCCGTTTAGCATTCTCATCCAATATTTCAATGTCCCAAGCTTTTATCTCATCTCCCTGTCGCTCTATCCTCACTGTAAAAAGCTTACCCCTGCTTCCTAGAATTAAAAGCTGTTACGCCCATGATAAACCTGGGGGCTAAGAGAAATATTAAACATCAGCTTTTCCATTCTGAGGTCCACATGTTGCTTTCAGTTCATTTTTACAGACCACGGAGTTGGTTTAACTTGCCTGTTTTAGAAAATATTATATGGAAGATATGATTTAAAGATACATCACTAACATTCTAAGTTTACCCATTCTGGATTCAACCTAAAAGTAAACAAAATTAACTAAAATTTTATCATTATAAAACACATTCAGCATTTTGCTCAGAAGTGTAGTCTTGTCAGGGTAGAGAGTGGATGTTTTTAAGCCCTTGTGGAACTCATCATCTCTTGACTGAAACTGAGCACGATGATAAAAAAAAATGCATTATATCAGAGATAGGACAAATTGACAAGCCAATATCAGCCTTGCCCTAAGACAGGGACTCTGCAGCTGTTTGCAGCTCAGAGATTAGTCCTCTGTGTCGCTGGTTGTTGTTGTGTCCCCTCTGCCTCTAACTGGATTTAGAGCCAGAATACCAGGCTAAGAAGGATTTTAAACTATTGTGTGTCTTGATCTCATGAGTGTGTCTTATACAGTAGCTACTTGGCTTTGGTGTCTGTGAAGGCCTGCATACACTGTGATAACACCTTCTCATGTTTACTTGTGGGTATAAGCAGGGAAAAAGAAAAGGAAGCGATCAGCACTGTGATATGCTCATTTTGATTTTACAAAAACAGGGACACTTGTCATACTCTCCATTGTATTGCTGATAGAAGGGCATTTCCTTCCTATCCTGCAGGCTTTTTAAGACTGAAATGTTCTGCTTCCTGGCAGTTCAGTTTTTTTTCATTTTATGGCTGTTCATCACTGACATACTGGCACATTTCCCTTGTTTGACGCATTTAAAGTGCTCAGACACACACACAAGTACACACACCAACACATCATAATTTCCCCAGTTCCAGTAACACCTGTAACACCTGCCTCCTTCCTCCAGATACCCCATCCTGGTCATGGCTGCCCCAGTTCTGCAACCTTCGAGACCTCCGTCGCCGAGCCCAGCTCCGACAACTGGAGGACTCCAGCGGCAACATGGTCCACATCAAGCAGAAGCTCTACCACAACGGCCACCCCAGCCCCCGCCACCTCTGACTCTGAAAAACAAAACAACAAAATCAATAAAAAAAGAGTGAATAAATAAACCTAGATCCCCTCCCCTGAAACACCTTCTCCTTTCCCCCCAAAACCCCTCACCTTCATTACCAAAATGCCCCTTGGCCAACTATTGCCTCAGAGACCCTGGAAAACTGCCCTCCCACTGTTCATAACATGACCCCCTTAAACCCCCATGACAGGATTTTCTTATGACTAAACCTGGCCCCTGTCAGCACTAAAAGAAATCCCAAAATGGAGCAAGATGACGATTATTTGTTGCCACTGAAATCTTGTCTTATGTCCATGTCCACCATTGTGGGAGGAGGAAGGGAAAAAAAACATTTTTAAGGGTGTTTTTTTCTGTATAGAGACATTTTCTGTGTTCATTGTTAAACTTGGCATGCTCTTTTAGAACAGGGTAAGATGTGGGCAGCGTATGGAATGGGGTGGCAAGATGGGTGTCATGAATTTTTTTTTTTTCTGTAATGGGTGGGAGGGGGACTTTGTTGGAGTGGGGAGGGGTGAGCGAGACTGTTGGGTGGGTGGGTTTTTGTGATAGTTTTGATTTTGATTGATAGATTGCTGCTTCTGTAAATAGTTATAAATAAGGGCAAATGGGATTTAATAGTCTTTAAGAGGGGGCGTGTGGGGGAGGGGGGATTTTTGTGTGACTCGGTGATCAATAGAAAACCTGAAGATGGACTGTGTCGGTAAAGATTGTAGAGACGGAAAAGAAAGAGGAGTTTGTTTGGAAACTGGATGTGAAACCATGTGATTTCTGCTAAAAATACAGATTAATTAGCTTTGTTACTTAGTGAATTAACTGAATGTATTAATTTTTTCTGTAAATATGTGAGGGGGAGGGGGTGTGTACAGTTGTGGTCAGGGTTCCCTTCGCTATATTATCATTCTATAGAAGACACGAGAGGAGAAACAAACGCCAGCCAAGATGAGTCAGTTCAGTGCACACACACATACACGCACACGCGTGCACGCGCACACACACGTCCCTCTCCATCTTCCCCACACTGTGCTCAACAGCACTGTTCAATTTTCTTTATCCAATTCCCTCTCACTTATCAGGAGCAACCAGCCTATCAGCAGAGGGAACCCTCACCCAGCCCCCCCCCTCGCCCTCTCTGTCCAGACATTGCTGTTGTGAGGATGAAATGTCTGTTTTATTAAAAGTGCCATTGAAGCACAACAGTGACCTCTGATGTTTGTGTCATTCCAATCGTAGGGGCGAAGATGAGAACACGCTCTCACAGCGAGGGGTTATTCCAGAGTGCCAGCAACAGACAGTCCTCTTCATTATAAATTCAAGTAGAAATTTCATGAGCACTGACCAACACTTCTGAAGTGACTTACAATGCCAATGACACAATGCTACTGAGAAAAGCCCTCCACTGTGATCATCCACTGGTACACTGTGACACGTCCCAGAGGCAGTGAGGGCATTTACAACAATATTTCCTCCTTGGTTCTATTTTCTTTAACAGATACATGTGTACCTCCTCAGCCTGCCACATCACAATGTCAATTACTCGTTGACTATAGTGTAACCTATAGCTGCAGTTAGAGATTATTTTCATTATTGATTAATCATCCAGTAAAGACAGATTGATCAAGCCACCATTTAATATATCAAATGTGCATAAAAATTTTCTGGAGGCTAAGCTGACATATTCAAAATGTCACACGGCCGCCGACTTTGAGAACAATAATGTCGACCGGAAAGGCCTGAAGGAATGAAACAGAATGTAATAGTAGGCCTACCCCAGTGGTCCACACATCCTTTAACTCAAGACTCCTGCAAACCCACAGGCCAAAGTCAAACTATTACCTTAATCATAACGTTCACAGTAAATGAGTTATTAACATGCTGACAGAAGAGAAGACAGAATGAAAGGGGAATTTTTCAGACTCACAGTTCGGGCTGTTTGTTTAGTCCGTGGTTAGATGCTCAAGTTTCTGAGTAGGCTCTGACACAGCGGACTCTGTATCAACCTTGGCTTCCATGCTGGGAACAGCTGCAGAGTCCTTCATCAGACTTCTTTTAAGCAGTCTCTGTTGGCTCTGCCTCAGATCACTCTGCAGCAGCCTCAGAGAGTTCAGGCAGTTTCACATCTGCTGTGGCCACAGTGTCATCGTCATGGTCGGTAGGACATGTGCTTCCTTGTCAGTAATCTCTGCAGGTAAAGAATCTTGTTGTTTTATGGCAATATCTGTTGGGGTTAGATTTAACTTGTAGGGTGTCTGCTTCCTTAGAAACCTCTGCTGGGGTGGCTTCTGTTTCCTCGGTAGTGATCCCTGTGATTAAAAGGTCAGTCCCAATCTCTGAGGACCATTTCTTGTGCAGTGGAAGCTGGTATGCCCTCACTCTCTTTAACCTAGCTGACTAAATCCTTCACCTCACGTTTAACAGCGTCTGTAGCAACAGCTGTGCACAGAGTATGTTCAGTCAGGTCCTTGACTGTCTCAGTCTCCTGCACCGATGGGTCAGCAGTCACTGTCTGAATAATGGTTTCAACTGGGCCTGCTTCATTCAAGGTTCCAACAGTCACTGCAGTAAAAACTTCACTTTCTTTAACCATAATGACAGCTTTGAGCATAACACCTGCCTCCACCTCTAAAGGTGGAGGGGCTGCTGCCTGGGCAGAAGGACTTAGGCTGTATGTTTGGGGTTGTATCTGCACTTTGTGGCTCCTGGACAACATCTCCCGCTGCCATTTCCGTAGGGAGGAGTACAGCGACCTTGCCAGCCCCCACACCTGCTTCCATCAGCAGCCAGTCCATTTTCTGTGCATGCTGCTTGATGGCATCATCAATTCTTGAGTCAATCATCGCTTCAGTCAAAACTCCATCTTCAGAAGAGCAGGGGGCAGCCTTCCAGGAAAAACAAATTCAATAAAAAAGTTGGCTTTGGATTTGTTTCTAAGCAAATTCATATTTTGTGTCAACAGGCTTTTCTACCCACCTGCCAGGCCACACCAAGTTTAGAGATTTCATGACTGGACATGCCCTCAGGCTGCTTTGCAATGTCTGACCATTACTGTCCACAGTCGATTTGAGCCACCTTTAATCTCCCGTTGAGTTAAAGCACAAGAGGTCTGTACAGTAAGCGAGCCTTTAACTTGTTTCCTCATATTGATTATCTGTACATTTACTGGTTTCGGCTGACCAGTGCACTCTGCTTATGCACTACTTCATTCAGACTTAAGACCATTTCATGAAAGCAATAAATTAAGACTCAGACATCACTTCGGTTTCAGGACTGAACACATTACACACACCATTATGCAACTTGAGCTGGCAAGGCGACCTCTAGGGACCAATGCTTTCCTTTACAGCAGTAAATCACTCCTGCTATACAGTAGAAACTGTAGATCATATTGATATAATGTAAGTGTACTCACTGTCTCCCTGTAGTGGCAGGACGCAGCACAAATGTATCAAAATACAGATGCAGCGATCTTTCCCTCTACCTCCAGATCTGATAATGCAAAGTTTACTATCTCATCAAGGTGGTTGCTAATGACTCGGTTGAATTGTTCCGGATGGTTGCTAGCAGGCACCAGCGTGAACCCGAGGAGTGAAAATGTGAGACCGCTAAGAACCGGCCGGTGACCTTTTCAGTCACGGTGATGACCTTTCCATGCCCAGCCATGCACAGAGAATAATGCAAGACACCAACTTGTTGCTCTGCTCACCGGTGCGATAGAAGTATGCACTGAGGGTAGCGCTGAGGTCCTCGCTCATTTTCTCCTGCAATGCAAAAATCATGACTCACGCATATATGATTAAAACACAGTGCATCATCACCATGCGCATTGCACTGCAGCTGAACTGGCTGGGGCTCCCTTGTGTGGGAACGCAACAGCTTCATCTGCGAACAGCGGGAGGCTGCAGAGAGATGGAGCCAAACAAGGAGAATGAGCTTTAACACTGCCAATTACTTTAAGGCTGTTAAAGTTAACTATTTGGTTGAATACAGTAGCTGCTACATACTGTATGGGTGTGCGTCTACATTACTTAACTGTCGGTCAACATTTAACAGCTGATGCCCTTTGAAATGCATATTCACTGAGCGTTAAAAGGAACAATCTAAAGGGCCCTACCCTCGCCTGCTGGTGCTGGCCCGGTCAAATACCTTGTGCATGGCAATGACTGCATCACGCCCCATGGGTGCCACATCCCCACCTGTCATGATGGCATAGTATATTCCTGCATAGAGAGCCAGTTTCAGGCAGTGGAAAAAGCTTTGGTCAGAAAGACAAGAAAACGAGGGAAAAAAGGAAATGTGCAACTGCCTTAGAAATATTAAGTAACATGTTAATGATACAGGATATATCCTGGTGTACAACTGACTATCATCTTTAATGCATAGAAAACAAATCTGGAAAATGTTCCTGTACAGGGCTCTGTTTTGTGTGGTGTTACAAGGGACGATGGCAAAGTCCATCACGCATCCCTCCTCACCAGACTGTCTGATCCATAACACAATGACAGCATTTAGACAGAATAAGTACATGAGGGCTGAATTGTGAAACATATCACTAAAAAAAACTGTGAACAGTAAATGACTCACACCGAGCACCACGCCCTCTAAGGCATCCTGCAGTCTGCCTCCCTCTTGGCTGCCTAAAAATAAGGAAAACACAGGCGAATGCACCGTGACTTCTTTTAACACAACTCATTTTATCCATTAACATTTTTTCACGGGAATTATGTCTGAAATCCTGTGTGCCTGTAAACAGAGCTTGTTCAAAATTAATCGTAAGGTGCAGGCAAACCAATATCACTTCATCACCTCATCACCTGGGAGTTTCTCCAGCTCTTCTGCAGACAGATCCAAATGTTAGGCTTCTTGTCCGTTACACATAAAAAATGTGAAAAGCAACAAGCAGTCCTGAAAATAAGTCCTCAGAAGATTCAATGCACGTCCCTCCCTTATTGTTTTGCTGTCTGAGAAAGAAAATAAAACATGTTTTACACACTTCACCGGTATAACTGATGTCATTTTTGAAGTTTTTGCTATTTTTATGTTATGATCTACAGTCCTCCCAATTTCAGTCTATTTGGCAGAATTAGCAGGATGTGCTGCAGATGATACACAAATAAATCCATTTAGGTCACTTCTTGACAAAAAAAATTAATTTGATGCACCTCCAGGTGTTACAGGCTGATACTGAAAGCTTCAGATATGACACTGCACCATTATTTATGAACAGTTGTTCTTAAAAACAGCTAAATAATCAAGTAATCCATATGTAGAAAGCATTTAATTTACACCTAAAGCTACCCCAATAAAATATAGTGTTACGTGACACACACATTGGGCATGTATCATTTATTAAGCATTCTTGTGCACATGATGTGAGTTACATACACATACAGTTTAAACATGGATCAAGCTTGATCTTGATTGGGTGTTTGCCTCTCACAGTGTTGAACGGTGTATCAAATACGAAAAGCAGTGGCTCCCATCATCCTCTGCAGTCCTGCTGCGGCGACAGCGTGACGGGCCTGACACTGGTTCACTGTGGCAGTGACTTTGTCCCAGTCAGAGATGAAGGCCCTGTAATCCTTCCCCAGAACGCTGCTCCTGCCGTCCAGCCGGGAGCAGAACACAATTACCACACCGTCTGCCTCCACTGTGGCAGCTACACCCACAGCCGCCCTCTGGGACTTTTCTTTAACAGCTACTTTACAGATGTGAGATGGCAGCAGATAACGCGCCAGTTACTACGGGAGGGTTAAGGAAAATCATTTTGCCTTCACCTTGCACATTCGAGGACAGTTTGTCGGCGTTCAGCAGCTTTCAGGCGGATCTGTTCCCTGATCAGCTCTGCACTGTCCCGCCCCACCTGTGCAAGACCCCGAACAGGTCCCTCTTGCCTCTAAGTTCCATTTCATGGCCAATGGTAGATGGGATGAAAAGAAGCAGATGTTAATAAGTACATGCTCATGGCCCCGTCTGACAGTGCTGTGTATTTGACCTACTTTAAATCAACGTGGTTTCGCTTATCATTACACTGAGCGAGAAGCAGACTCAGCTGAATGAAAGATACTTCTCCTTCATACTCACTGGCTCTTCTGAGATGGAAACCCCATACACTGATGCTGAAGTGGCCATCAAACTTGAACTGTGATCAACAGTAAGCATGCAGTGGCCTGTAACTGACAAAGTCATATTTTTGATAAAGGCTTCTTACAGCTTGAGAAATGAAATCTTTGCACAGAAATACAAAGAAAATGTTTTAACCTCATTTAATAATGCCTACCTGAAAAACTCCAAGATCAGTTTAAGCGTGCACTATGTTTAGGATATTTTTTACTGGTTTATCTTTCTTATCTTTGGCACTAAATTTTCTGACCCGTTGCTATTATGCTGCAGATCAGCTGTTTAGATCAGCTGATACAGGTGCAGTTATGTGTAGGAATACAGTGGTAGATACAGGAGAAAATGAATACCCTTCATTTTGGACTGTTCATAAAACAGTTAAGGTAAGATTTGCATGATTATATTCAATAAACAAATTGAATAATCAATCAAAATAACTGATGGTTGAAGTTACTTGATAGTGAAAACAGTTGTTAGCTGCAGCCCGAACAACAACAGCATTATGAGCCTGTGTATCTTGAAGTTCCACTGGGGTGGGCAGCTCTGCTCCGTCTCGAGAGGCCACAGCTGAGCCACAAATCTCACAGCAGCCGTGTAACCACTGAGTCACTGGTACCGACCAACCACCTTATTGACCCCAATGGATATATTATGGTCATTATTCACCATGGAGCAGCACAGATCCCGCTTATTGCATCTTTAAGTAGGAGAATAAGAGTTTTTACATGACATCATGAGCAGATGAGTAGTGTGTGATAGGGTTTTTGACCTGTCTTTCATGCCACCTGCTTCATAAGTTTCCTCCTATTGGGGAAAGTCGGCGTCAGCGAGGATTTACTGTTCATTTACAAAAACATGGCAAATGCTCCATTCGGGTGTGACTGATATTCATTTCAGGTGTCTATTTAAAAAGGTTCACCTCTCACCTGAGCTGATCATCAGACCTCCATCTGGCAAGTTTAGATATTGTGCCCTCTAGAGGCGACAAAGAAATTCATCACCTTTACATGTAAAACCTCGACGGAAAAGCATGTGTACGGTTTTAACGCCGAACTGCGTGGCTTGGACTCGTCTCCTCTGCAGGCATTTTTCCATCACCTCACCTCCACCATGTATAAATCCACTCAGTAATTACGTCACAAAACAAAGCTTGAGCCCAACATTGGATCCATCCACAAAACATTTATTAGAACTTTACTTTTTGTAAACAAACTTTGTTGTGAATATAGTCATGTCATATACAAGCATTTTCAACCCCCCCCCCCATTCTCACATCTAACAAAGTAATACTTGCACTTTAGTCACAGGCCATCACAAGGGGAAAAAACACTTATAACCTAGTAGTTCTTACATAATGCTTGTGGACATTTTATGTACTTGCTGGGCCTACTCCTCTCCATCCTCATCCTCTCCCTCGGCAGAGTCAATGCCGACCTCCTCGTAATCCTTCTCCAGAGCCGCCATGTCCTCTCTGGCCTCGGAGAACTCTCCCTCCTCCATACCCTCACCCACGTACCAGTGAACGAAGGCGCGCTTGGCGTACATCAGGTCGAACTTGTGGTCGAGCCGGGCCCAGGCCTCTGCAATAGCGGTGGTGTTGCTCAGCATGCACACGGCCCTCTGGACCTTGGCCAGGTCTCCACCGGGAACCACGGTGGGCGGCTGGTAGTTGATGCCGACCTTGAAACCAGTGGGGCACCAGTCCACGAACTGGATGGTGCGCTTGGTCTTGATGGTGGCGATGGCAGCGTTGACATCTTTGGGCACCACATCACCACGGTACAGCAGGCAGCAGGCCATGTATTTACCGTGGCGAGGGTCACACTTCACCATCTGATTGGCTGGCTCGAAGCAGGCGTTTGTGATCTCGCTCACCGTTAACTGCTCATGGTACGCCTTCTCAGCTGAGATGACGGGGGCGTAGGTGGCCAGAGGGAAGTGGATACGAGGGTACGGCACCAAGTTGGTCTGGAACTCTGTCAGATCAACATTGAGGGCGCCGTCGAAACGAAGGGAGGCGGTGATGGAGGACACGATCTGACTGATCAGCCTGTTCAGGTTGGTGTAGGTAGGACGCTCGATGTCGAGGTTCCTGCGGCAGATGTCGTAGATGGCCTCATTATCCACCATGAAGGCGCAGTCGGAGTGCTCCAGTGTGGTGTGGGTGGTCAGGATGGCGTTGTAGGGCTCCACCACAGCTGTGGACACCTGGGGAGCTGGGTAGATGGAGAACTCCAGCTTGGATTTCTTGCCATAGTCAACAGACAGACGCTCCATCAGCAGGGAGGTGAAACCAGAGCCGGTGCCACCTCCGAAACTGTGGAAAACCAGGAAGCCCTGAAGGCCGGTGCACTGGTCAGCCTGAGGACAGAGGGGGACGCAATGATCAAATGTGAGATACAACATTATGATCAGATTGGACATTTTCAAATCACAAGTAGGAAAATTAACTCCTGATTTTCCTAATTGACCTCCTGAAGTTACCCACCAGTTTGCGCAACCTGTCCAGCACCAGGTCAATGATCTCTTTGCCGATGGTGTAGTGTCCACGGGCGTAGTTATTGGCAGCATCCTCCTTACCGGTGATCAGCTGCTCGGGGTGGAACAGCTGGCGGTAGGTCCCAGTACGCACCTCATCTGCAGAGACAAAAACAGACATTGAATCAGTTGCTGCAAACTCTTTTGGCACATTTCCATGTAATTTACCTTAAACTGATGCGATGACACTCACCGATCACAGTGGGCTCCAGGTCCACAAACACAGCTCTGGGGACGTGCTTTCCAGCTCCAGTCTCACTGAAGAAGGTGTTGAAGGAATCGTCTCCTCCTCCAAGTGTCTTGTCACTGGGCATCTGACCGTCCGGCTGGATCCCATGTTCCAGGCAGTACAGTTCCCAGCAGGCATTGCCAATTTGGACGCCGGCCTGACCCACGTGTACAGAGATACATTCACGCTGTGGAGGGAAAAAGAAAATGTCATTTATATTAAGTCTTAAAATTAGAATGAATGGGTTTGTTTGGCTGAAAAGCTAACTTTAACAAATGCTTGAGGCTGCTTATCACATGTTGAGGACTGCTCTGGAGTTAATACATGATCTGAGGAGAGGAAAAAAAGGCTCTTTTGTAAAGAACCAGATACCAGAACCTCCTGACTTGAGTCACCTGACCAACACAGCACAGTCATGTACCCTTAAGAGACAAAGTATCACAGGGATCCGATTATTCAGACATGATATGTGCTAGAGGAAGAAAAGAAAAATCTTTTCTGTGGTGGAACAAATCCAACACAGCGTTACTTAAAACAGAAGTAGGCCTACACAGCCTGCAACATGAAAGCTCCATGAAGCTTTTAGTGAATAGGTTTAGTTTGAAAAAGCCTGTAGCTGCAGTTTCATACAAGCCACGCCCCATGGGTGGATTAAGCTCCGAGCCTGCCAGACATAAAAGTCACAGAGCTCAGTTAACAGATCACAAAGTCTGTGCTGAGAGGCGAGGTGGAGGGTGACATTTTACCTGAGCCATGAGGCTCGCTTTATCATAATCCTCCCACGACCGGCCTTTCAACCGGGCGGTGAAACAGAGGAATATTCAGGCTGAAAGCGCGTTGACCTTCGTCAAACTGGGTCAGCGTACAGACAGGAAGAACAGGAAACGTGCAGCCACGACTCAACTTGAATTTGGGCTGTGGCTCCGTCGAGTTACGCTTTAAGCCGGCCCAAAAAGTTACTGTTCAGGGCGACATGTTGGCGATGACGTTTGGCTAAAGTCTGTTCCGCATTGAAATTAAAAATCTGACGTAAATAATAGCTTGTTAAGATAGGTTTAATCGGAAATTTAATTTTAATTAATTAAACAAATGACGTAATGTTAGAAAACGAAAAGGTTAGATTTCATACTCACCATCTTTGCTAAATTAGTGAACTGCGGTGGAGCACAAGTTGACAAAAAAAAAGAGGAAGGGGTGAAGTTAGCTCTCACAGTTTGGCGTCTATGCGTCCTGTGTAAGAAGTAACTGATGTGCAGCTGTAGGCGGGGTCTTTTATACTCTCTGACCCGGCGGGAAGTACAGAGAAGAACTGCTTCTACCGATTGGTCAGACGGCCTTGGTGCCCCTTTCCTATTGGTTATATTTCAAACACAGCCATTGTCGTCTCTGAAACGCCACGAACTCCAACAGGAAGGTGAAGTAATCACAATGTGGGTGTCAGAAAACGATGCGTTCACGGGCAGAAAAGCAAGAACAACAAAAGCTTCTTATTCCCTGCTAGAAATGATAATTAAACAAATTAAATAAATAAATACAAATTAATAAAGTAGTCTGTTGAATCATAATAAGTATTATCATATAAAAAGCCCCAACAACTTTGATATTGTCTTAAACTCAAACCTTCTACATATAGTTTTTTAAAGTTGTTCTCCTTTTAAGTAAATTGTGTAACAGGAAGGATTTGACATTAAAAATCCATAACACACTGAATTAGGAGGGAATTTCAAACAGCAGAGTCTAAACTGAACTCTGAATTGATGAACCCTGGGGTGAGAAACTCAAGACTGTCCGGCTCAAGAACACCTGTAATAGTTCCATCAATGTTCACTCTGAGTTAAGCCTGTACATGTCGAATGAAAAATCATCATCAATGGAGCTCCAATACTGTAATTCCCTATGGCAACAGGTAAATAGAGAGCAGAACATCTATTTTAAACCAGTGGAGCCAGAAAGATTAATGTGTGACATTAATGCTCATCTATCTTTAAAAAACAATAGCAGCAGTGAAGAAGGCTGATTCTTAGTCCACTAGATCACACTATTTAACAGACTTCAATTTCCTTAAATGATGACAATGTGCTGTTGGCCGTAGTGGATGAAAATGTAGATCCAACATATCTATGGATCTGTAATTAGAACATGACCCAGTATATGTGTGTGTGTGTGTGTGTGGGGGGGTGAGTTTAAACTAGCAGTTAGAATAGGAATGTTAGTGACCTGCCTTTTTTGGGTAAATCCATTGGGTTTACCAAGGTAGGAATACTGATGACCAGCTGAGTCATTTACAATTCTACACACATTGTTAAATTTTAAGAAAACTGCAGACATATAGTAATTCGAAAACTGAAAGTTCCATGTAGAAAAGAAATCTGTGTATTGGCCTGTGATTTGTTTTTCCCTTGACCTTCAAATTAATTACATGAAAATGGCTTAATTTGTATTGTATGATCATTATTGACCACATATAGTGGGTCCTATCTCTGTAACTTAAGTGACACAGCTTATAGCAAATTTGTTTTATATAACAATAAAACTGGAAGGGTCAAGGATATGGGAGTGCTAAGATGGTGCTAAGAAAAGTACATTATTGAGATGGCCTATAAAAAAAAATACTTACTGATTCAAAGAAGAAATTAACTGGCAACATACACAGTTAAAAAATTTCCACAAAAATAAAACATTAGATAAAGTTGGAAAATGTTCAAAAGTAACCTATATATTCACTATCATCAAATACGAACTGATGGGAAACGGGAACAAACAAATATTGTGATCATTACCCGAATAAATATGAACTACACATACGACGAGCTTTCCAGTTATGGTTACAGTATATGTAACTGACCGCTGTTTCCAGCAATGCGCATTGTGAAAGAGACGTACGCTGGCTTCAGGGGCAATCGGAAAAATATGTAATTCATAGATGAAGTATAAATTTTCAACCGAATTAAAAGAGAAAATTGGGCCGTTTTCATACTTGAAGCTCATTTTTGTATCATTCCACTCCGGTCGCGGCACGACATGTAGGTATGCGTCAGTTTGTGTGTGTGAACACAAAAACAGGAAGCGCTTTGATGGAGACCGTGAAAGCAACAACCATGACGCAGTAAAGGGCAGGGCTTCTGCTTACATTTAGGGCCGTCTGTATTTCTATAATCATTCAGATAACCCACAGTGAAGACGCTGATATCAACACTTCCAGTCAGAAAAATGTCGGTGGTTTGTGTTGGTCTGAGCCGAAATGTTGTGGCTATCAGGAATTCTGGCATGATGATGGTAAGTGCAAAATAATATCATTTTTAGTATAAGAACAGAGGTGTCACATGGTTCTCACTACTTTGAGAAATGTTAATGTCAATATCTCTGTGTTATTAATGATTTATTGACTGTTTAGTTTATGCTAGGCTACAGCGTATCACCCAAAATAGTGTGTAAGACTAGCCTCGTCACTAAACGACCTTTAACACAGCCTGCCCCCAGAATATGTGTGTAAATGGGAGAGAACATATAAGAAACATATTCTCGGACTACCTGCTTCACTGTAACGTGTGAATAAATAGAGCAAAAGCTTGAATTTTTATTGTATTTTCAACACAGTATAATAAATGATCAGCGAACCCCCCGTTGTGAACGAGTTAACCTGTTAGTGTGCATCTCCTCCCTCCTATTACAGAAGTGAATTGAAAAAAAAATAGAAAAAAATATGTACAGTTTTTGTCACAGTCGAGGAATAGTTAGATTATTGTGCTTAAACACACCTTTCATTGTCCTTTAGGAGTCAGTTAGGTAATCGAAGACTTCGAAGTGATGTAACACGTTCACGACAGTTCATCCCAGCCATCACTAGGGGGAGACTCTATACCATTTTTGCACAATGAGACAGCGTCCACTCGTCTAACATCGTTGTGTGTCTCAAAAAAATCTAATGGCATTCTTACATTCACAGTATTATGTTTTATAATATTCATGGCGTTGTTGTGGAAGGCATCCACTGCAATTATTTTAGTATTTGGGTCTTTTGAGTTCATGCTGCCTTTCTTGTACAGTGTGATATTTTAATTTCCTTCTGAAATCTTTAAGACTTGGGCCATACAAATAAAGGGTCATAATTGTTGTTATGGTCTTGGTGTTTCCTTGGTTGCCACAATCACATAATCATGTGTTCTTTTGTTTGTAAGTCTAAAGTGTATTCTTAGCTGAAAGTTATTGATTTCGAGGAAGCGATAAAAGAGAATACCTGGAGGAATTAAATAACTGAATCGTCTCCATTTGATCCTTGTCTGTGTTTCATATGTACTGCCTCTGTTTTTTATCTGTGGTACAGATGGTGCGGTACGCACAGACCGCAGCGGCTCCGGTTCCTGAACCCAGAATCAAGAAGTTCCAGGTTTACCGCTGGGACCCTGACACAGCCGGAGACAAACCCCGAATGCAGACCTATGAAATAGATCTAAACACGTAAGTCATAACCAGGTCCATTATTAGAACATTGCTTTTACAGTAACCTACGTCACAATTTACTGACATAACCCTCTCATTATAGCTGTGGTCCAATGGTTCTGGATGCACTCATTAAGATCAAGAATGAGATTGACCCCACGCTCACATTCAGACGCTCCTGCCGTGAAGGTAAGAAACAAAGAACATCTGGGTTCAGCCTGCTCCAAATAATATCAACAGTTTCCACTCAGTTTTTTAAAAATTAAAGCCAGTGAATCATGGAAACTTGGACGTTTGTGCCAGATTTCAGTGCCCCCACTTACTGTGTGTTTCTTCAGGTATCTGCGGCTCATGTGCCATGAACATCAATGGAGGCAACACACTGGCGTGCCTTAACAAAATTGACACAAACACAAGCAAGCCGACAAAAATCTACCCACTCCCACACATGTATGTGGTGAAAGATCTAGTTCCTGTAAGTGCTGAGAGTGTAAAACAAGCATGAACATACAGTGTCATAAATAGTGCATTAGGTGGGTGTATGAGTGATTGGCATGACCTCTTCCTTGTATAATTTCCATCAGGATATGAGCAACTTCTATGCACAGTACAAGTCTATTGAGCCGTACCTGAAAAAGAAGGATGAAGCTCAAGAAGGGAAGGAGCAGTATTTCCAGTCAGTGGAGGACAGGCAAAAACTGGTAAACATCTCACTGTACCTGCACTTACACAATTGATATAAGGCATCCCTTGACAGCTTTATTGCAGGTTGCCATATATTGGCAGGAGCTGCTAACAGACAAGCTGACCGCTCTTGCGTTAACATGTCTGGTATATGACAGTCATTAGTAAAACACCACAGAGACTGTCAGAATAAGCTGCTGTCTTTGACCCAACAGGACGGCCTGTACGAGTGCATCCTCTGTGCTTGCTGCAGCACTAGCTGTCCCAGCTACTGGTGGAATGGAGACAAATACCTGGGACCTGCTGTCCTAATGCAGGTGGGCAACCTCTGTCGTTAACATAATGAGTTATGAGATACATGTCCTAATAATATACATTTTAAATTGTGTTAACAAGGGTAAAATGCTATTTAGGGACATCTCACATTCAGGTGGAGCTGTGCTTCGAGCTAATTGCTGACAATAAAGATGGTATACTAATATAAAATAATGGATTTTAACACACTGACATTGAGAGTAGTCCACATTTAGCATGTCAGCATGCTTTGTTCTCAATCATCTCAAAGCCCTTCTCAGCCAAACACAGTTTCAGTCAGGTGTTGAAGAGGTGTCATGTCACAAACTGAAGAGTTGGATATGGGAAATCTGAACTGACAGTGGTTGTTACATCGACTTCACTCTGGGCTAAAGTTTGTCTTTTACACAAGTTTGCCACTATTGCTGTACCAAGAACCAGTGTGCCATTTTATATATATAAATATTCCAGATGGAGTAAACAACACACTGTTATTGTCCAACAGGCATATCGGTGGATGATTGACTCCCGTGATGAATTCACCGAGGAACGTTTGTCTAAACTTCAGGACCCCTTCTCTCTCTACCGCTGCCACACTATCATGAACTGTACTAAGACCTGCCCCAAGGTACTTAAAAAACACACACACACACACTTAGCATTACAGAATCAATAGAATTTCAGTTTTTCACAGTCTGCTTTACACACTGCTCCACAGGGACTCAACCCAGGAAAAGCAATCGCTGAAATCAAGAAAATGATGGCAACCTACAAAGAGAAGAAAGCAGCAGCTTCCTGAGTGTCTGAAAATGCAGCTCACTCAAGATCCACAAGGAATACCTCAAACTAAGTTAAGATGAAGAGAGGAGCAACCCAGAAGGTTTTAAGGGTTTTCATGAATGTGTGAGATCTGAGTGTGTGGATGCATGTGAGTGTGACTGTAAAAGGGAGCAGGAGACAGTCAAGTGTGAGAAAAAGCTGAGGAAAGAAGGAAAGAACTCTTAGGCAAAATATTCTTGAGTGATGGAACAAACTGGACCATATTTCTGCTATTTGTGTGCATACTGTTGTAAGTAATCACAAAAACTGTATTCAGACTGTAAATATTGAAATATTTGTTAATTAAAGAAATGCTTGAGCCCATTATAGAAGTCAAATGCATTGTCTAATTAGATGTTTTTACCTGCCCAATTGACTCCACTGATTTACCAGCGAGCCTATGTTTCACATCTCACCTATAGCCATGAGATTTGAGGAGCGACTGAAAGAATGAGATTGCGCATAAAAGCAGCCAGAACAGATTTCCTCGACGAAGTGGCTTGGCTCACTGTTAAAGGAGCTCAGACATCTAAGAACAAGGGGTGGAGAGCTGCTCTTCCATGTTAAAAGGAACCAGTTGAGGTGGTCCAGGCATTTGAAGAAGATGCATCCTGGACACCTCCCATCAAAGGTTTTCTGGACATGGCCAACTGATGAACTGGCCACCCAAAGTTTGTTTTTACATTGTTTCATAAAAGCTATAAAGCATTGGTAATGGATTTAAAGTCATTAGCTGAAACGTAGCAGTTTTTACAAAGGAGGACCCAGAAACAGAAAGACATCTCTGTGAATTTTCACTATACTGCTTGGAATTTCTAGGATTTGGCAAGAATTAACAGAATCCTTAGAAGAAAAGAATTAAATTCATATATAAAATAAAATTCTAAATATGAAAATATAAAACATTAAGAATATAGATATAAATAAATAAATACATGTATTCAATTATAATTTATAGAATAAAATATATCGGAGAAAAATATAACTTTGAAAATGTGTTTAGGGAAGAAGAACGTCCGCATGCAGGGAATGAACAGACGTTGAAAACGTAACCGTTTCTCGCATTCGCATGTGTACGCTGTTCTGACCCTTTTTGGACAACGCGACTTCCCGTAGCGAGCGGTTTCGAACGTTTCGAGTATTTGTAAGGAGCCCAGTCTGGAGGGGAAAGCCCGCTATTTAAATGACAATGGTGTGAAATATGGCAATGTGGCGGCTGTCATCGTGAGCAGAGGATGGACAGGCGTGGTAAGCGTGTTTGAATGTTATAAACGAGCCGGTCCCTCCACACAACCGACAGCAACGTTGAAGCTGCACGGATGTGTTTGCTAACAGTTAGCTCAATCGGCTGCTCTGAATGTGAACTGTCAGTGACAACAACTGACAGAGAAATACAAAATGGACCAATTCCTCTTTCTTTTCTTAGGTAAAACACGCTCAGCAATCTCCAGTAGTAATGTAACATGGGAGGGGGGGGGGGAATCTTAGTTAACTTCAACATCTAATCCCTCAATTTAGACAGTCAATTAGAATAGCCTAATTATTTATTTTGATCGTCTTTAGTGAGCGTGCATTCCCGTGTGTATTCAATGATAGTTTCATCTAATTTGCAGGAAGCTTAACATCAATTAACATCTCTTTTAACAAACGCTTTACTTTTTGGTCTACAAAATCTACAAATCTCACTAATGCCTTGCTGTAACTAACACACATGCTAATATTACTACAGGATTATTACTGCTATTACTGCTGCTGTCACTTCTGCTGCTAAATCTGGTTTTGCTGCAAGACTACAAGCTAAATGGCCAAATCGACCCTCTTATCTTACTGCAGATAGTTCAGCATTGGCTTACATGCAGACAACTCACAAGAAATAGCAGTATAGAAATGGCAAAATGTTGATGTCCCATCTTTACACATACAGTCGTTCATTTCCTGCAGCAGCAGGCAGCTGTCTTTGGTGGGAAAACCCCACTTTAAAACCCACTAAGCTTAATTAAGCTCACATTAAACTCTTAATATCTTAATATTGGCCTAAAAAATCTAGTATCAGGCAGCAGTCAATACATTTTACTGCTGATGCCACTGCTTCTTGCAGTGCCTCTTGATTGTTTTGTGTTTTTGCATACTCATCACTCAGACGATGGTCTTGTGTCTGTCTACTCATTTCCTTCTTTTGACAAAGTTTGCTGGGTTTCACTTTCTGGTTGAAGATTAAACTGAAAGCTTGAACCTTCTTAAGGTTGATCTCAGGGCTCCAGACAGCGCTGGATTCATAAAGTCATATTTTAGGTTGGAAGCGCTCTGCTCCTCCAAGCGTTATTGGTGGATGCCTGGGACATGTGTAACTTAAAGGGGTTATAATGATGACTTTCAGATGCCTGGGATTCCTGAGTGTTGGGGCCGTCTATTTAGGTGAGCTCCATCTGCGAATGAACCGGTTACTTGAAACCAGCTAGAATTTAATAGGGCTCAGAGAGTGCAGCTTCATGTGAAAAAGACATGTCTTTGAACAAGCAATTCCACGCAGTCTGACACAGCCAAACAAGGCGAACGACCATGTTTAAACTCTAAAACCAGTGGGGTGTGATTGCAGAATTTGCTTCTTTAGTCTGCTTTTGTTGGGGACTGGCCTAGTTACAGCAAGACAAGCATGTGATTTGGCAAAATAGCTCAGCCCCAATAAAAGTTCACATGATTCTACTAAAATCATGTGCATAATGACAAGGCGGATGGCGGTGTGTGTGTGTGGGAGACTGGGCCCTGCCTGTAGCTTCACGTCCATATAGTACACGACGTACAAGCGGGTTATGAACCGAAGGACACAAATAAAACTTATGATTGTACAGTATGCTATGAAATCCTGTATTGCATCTACTTATGATTAGGAAAATATGAACCTGACGTTTAACTGGTTCTGTAAGTGTGTGGTGGCTTTGTTAAGGCGGCTGGTGCCAAGGCAGAGGAAGTCTAACATACTGTATGTATTGATGACGGGAGGTTTAAACTCCTTTATTGAACTATCCGGAGGTGGCTGCCTTTCCTACCGGGTTGTTGGGGTTGTCAAATTTATGGAGAAACCAAAAACCGAACCCTCTGTCTCCTGCGATCACATCTGCTGTAGTTTCTGTTTATCAGCTGACTAACAGCCACGGCAGCAGATGTGTAAATCATTTTGGGGCATTTAAATGCCTTTTCTCTACGCACGTCGTTGCTGACGGGACGGTCGGCTCTGGGCTTGTTCGTCGTCAGAGCTGGTTCCGGATTTGCTCCAGGAACCGGTCACAAGTATGGCGGTCAGGTGTCGGATGCTCGAGGCACCGCGTTCAGGTAAAAGAAGGAAGAAAAAAAAACAAACAAAAACGAGCTGCAAGGTGGGACGCACCGGCGGCAGCTCCCAAATTCACCCTCTCTCTGACACCAGCATGTCCGGGATATATTAAATCTTACTGTCTCGAGTTAACGGTAAGACGAGTTTTTTCCTCGAAAGTGTTTTAGTATTAATGAAGCCCACCTCCCTTATTTATCGTAATCTTTCCGAGGAGTTTGGAAGCGGAAGCGATACGCGGTTCGAAAAACGACAAGAGAAACCCACTTCGCTTATCGTTATCTCTCAGCTTATTTTGCAGGTTAATATGTGACATTTACTAGGGTTTAAAGCAATCGTCTTATACTTTATGGGACATTTTACTCTCCTCCGCGGTCCGTAACAGATCATGCCTGTGAAGGAGTTGTCAGGTGTGTGACCTTACTGCACTCAGCACAGACTCTTGAATCTTCCATTATCTGGCGTACTTTGCTGAACTTTGGCTGTGTTCGTATTGCATCCACCTTTTTTAACCACAATGCTTTTTTTGCGGAGGGATTACTTGAACTGAATCACAAATAGATGCCGTAAGAAGTGCAGTTTAATCTTCATAAACACTGTTCTGAGCACAGTGACCCAGACCATAAGCCAGTCTGATACCACGGAGACCGGCCATGGAGTATATGAGCTCGCCTCAGCCCAGTTTGGACCAGCATCGTCCACACACGATTTAACCCTTCACCGCTGCGTTCACGGGATTCGAACCCCGGTTTCACCTGAAATGTGACCGAGTTCTGCCGCACGGACCGTGTGACTTGCTAACGTTGACTCTGCGTGCGTGCGTGTGTGTGTGTGTGTGTGTGTGTGTGTGTGTGTGTGTGTGTGTGTGTGTGTGTGTGTGTGTGTGTGTGTGTGTGTGGATTGCTGGTCGCTCTTCTGTTGGAAATGTCGTGGCAGAGGAACCGGTGTAACAACAGCCTGTTCCGCAGGTAGCGCCGCGGAGCCGCAGAGCGGACTGCCCTCGCCCAGTCCACGAGACCCGCGGCTCAGTCCCGACTCGCACATGGTAAGCAGACGGCTTCTGTTGCTGCAGCAGGGCAGATTCTTTACGTGCAGGGAATGCACGTAAAGAATCTTACTTGGCGGATGGGTGCGGTAGCGTGACACCGACACCTGTCACCTGGAGATGTACAACTCAGACAGGTGGATGAAGCCCTTTTTTTATAAGACAAGACAAGATAAGATAATCCTTTATTGCTTTGTTACAGCAAGAGTGAAAAAGGATCTTAGCAAAAAAAAAAAGCAATGAAGATATACACAGTATACAGAAATATATGCTATGTACGGTACAGTGTGCATTACATTACAGAAAGTGTGTTCTGGTGTGGCTGTGCTGTTATTGGGAGCAGTGCAGGTTGTACAGTCTGTGTAGTGTGTGATGATGAGCTAACCAGCTGCCTGGATGTGTACCTGTGTTTGAATCTGTCTGCCTCCCTCGCTCCACCAGGATGTTCAGGGTTATAAGTGGGTGCGCTGGCGGGTGTGGTCCTGTCGCCTGGCGACCATGCTGTCCTTGGGCTTCCTCCTGATTGTGTTTCACTGGCGCCCGCGGCTTGGCGTCCTTGCCCGCTGCTGCTCCTGCCCTCTGGCTTTGGCAGATATTCTGCTAATAAGAGTGAGAAAATCAAACACTTCCTACTCAGATTTAAAAACCTGATACTCAGCCATCATTATTACTGAAACTGGATTTGTGTTGGCATTGCAAAACTTGCACTTGAACTGTGAGTCACTTTTTCCCCACTTTATCCTTTCATGCTCTTTAGGAGAACTACAGGACTGTGTTTTGGCCCGTAATGGCTGAAACTGGTCTGATCATTAAGTGTTAGGCTGAGCAGTCATAGTTATTAAAAAAATTGCACTGAAATGTTGGTTTTTCAGTCCAGTCTCAGTCTGTATATTAATATATTAATGTTCAATAATGGCTGAACGTTATCTTCATTATTAGTGCCACTTTCAACTGATGTCAGAAATGCTGTCACAGATTATTTTCCACGCTGCCAAGAAATAAATTGCACAGAAAACATAGTGCACTCTTAATTTTCACATACATTGGAGGAAAAGCCTCAGTTTGCCTTTCAAATGCATAGTCAGGCTGCAGTAAATATCTCATCTTGTGCTCACTGTTTTTATAATCCAGCTGCAAACCACCTGTTTACGTCACAAATATTTAATTGTGGATTAAATTATTCATATGCTTTATGTCAATTAGCTCTCTCCTGACAGGAGGATAAGGGGACTGTGTCTGTGGCAGTGTTTTGTTAGATGCTCCCTGTCTTTGTTGGTCCTCATCTGGTTTTCCAGCAGACACAGATATATTTGTCTTATCTCCACCTTCAGGACGGTTTTGGCCAGCAGCATGTCGTGGACGTCCTCACACAGGAGATGGAGGATGGCAGGGTCTCTGTCCTCTGACAGCATCATCTTTAAATTCATCTGTTTAAAAACGTTGCTTACTTTGCTTTCGTCCTTCTAGGTTGGAGTTGCTGGGTGAGCCAGAGCCCGCTGAATGGAGAGATACAATTCAGCTGTACAAGGAGGAGGTACGGAGAGCAGGAAACTGCTTTTTTTTCTTGTTCAGAATAGTGATAGGCTGAAAGTGACTTCTGACATGTTCCAGAAAACGCTGCTGCGCTACTACCTGTTTGAGGGGCTGCGCTACGTCTGGCTGGACAGGAAGGGAGCTTTCTGTCGTGTTAGGTATTGAAACAGTTTCACTCTCTATAGTCGATTGAATTTGCTCACAAGAAGAACTTATTTGTCCTGATATTCAGTATCTTGACATTGTCCATTTTCAAGAAAATTAAACAGAAATGTGCTCTGCTTACTCTGCACAAAGAATGACCTCATTATGAGAATGAGAAATTCTGGAGTTTTGTTTCGAACATGTGAGGATCTGTGTATCATCTGCTGAACTTCTTGTTTTTCACTACAATGTTGAACACCTCTGTCTGTAGTGTCCTCAATGAGGACTGGACCTGCAGGGACCTGTATGGCTTCCAAAAGGGCCTGAGTCACCAGGAGCAGAGCTTGAGGTAGGACGGGATGCATGAAGGGAGAAATGCAATGATTCTTTAATCCCATTGGACACTGTAACTCAGGATGTGAATTCTTTCAGGAGAGACATTTATGGGCCCAACCTTATTGATGTGCCTGTGAAGCCCTACATGAAATTACTGTTTGACGAGGTGAGTGGCTCCCCCAGGCTCCTTTTTCTATGAAGTTTTTTTTAAGTAACATGTTTATCCAAACTCCAGGTGTTTAATTGGACCAGCTCCTTCCTCATGTCTCTCTCTCTATCTGCTCCTTCAGGTCCTCAACCCGTTCTATGTGTTCCAAATCTTCAGCATCACCCTGTGGATGATCGATAATTATTATTTGTATGCCATATGTATTTTAGCTTTTTCCGTTGTCTCCATCAGCATCTCTCTTTATGAGACCCGAAAGGTGAGCCCGTAGTGGGATAATTATTTTTTTATTGTCATCCCCGGTATGTTTAACTTTGGATGTCGATGTCAGTAATAGCATTTGAACCTTACATGACCTTACTCCGCAGCAAAGCATCACTCTTCACAACATGGCGCGGATGGTCGCAAACGTTACAGTACGCAGAGAGTCGGGAGGTGAGTTTTTGATCATTTATTCCTCTTAGAATGTGAAAGTCTTTCTCTCAAACCACCAATGTTTCATTTCCCCTCTCCTTTGGACTGAAATTTCAAAACTGTCAATGTATGACGCTGAACCGTAGGCAATTAGTTTGAATTATCTTTGGGATTGACACTCAGTTTTTAGGTACTAAGGTACTGAGGTACTATATTATTTAGGCCTAATATAATGTAATACTATTCAGCAGCCTCTAAAATAATCACACAGTGGAATCAGCAGCTCTCTAAAAGTGTTTCAACAGGAGCTGATGGTTATAACCTTCATGAATGCAGAATTTAATGCAGGATTGTTCTATTAGACTGAATAAGGTTTGGCTAGGTGTACTTAATAAACTGGTAACTGAGTTTATATCATAACCTTTGCCCTCCATAGAGGCACTGAAGATGCCAGCTCTACATTGTTCCCTTTAAAATGGACACAGATGACAAAGAGTGCACAATGTCACTTCACGAGAAGGTTGCACATCAGAATATAGCAAAGACAGTTCTTCTTATTAAAGGTGCCGTCTGGAGTTTGTGACCACCGGAGGCCCTGTGGAGCAGCGTTGTTACAAACAGGTCCCCGTTTTGTTTGAGGCCGTTACAGCGAAAGGCAGCCAGCAAGTAAACATAGATGTGAACAGTGCAGAGTCCACAAATATTTTCTGAGGAAGGAAGACTGTTCTGTTCCGTGGGGCTTGAAAGACAACACTAAATGTAAACAGAAGCTTTGTTTATAAGAAAATTCCTGAGGGCAACTTTGCAGCGGTTGCCCCCTCGAGGCAAAACGCAACGTAGCTGTTTGTGCATTCAAATTGCGTTTGTGAGGGCAATCAATTGGAAAATAATATTTTGCTTTGGTAGGTTGCAGGAAGAAAATGATTGTTCATTTTAAGAAGAATTATATCAAATTCCAAATTTGCAAAATGAAAATGAAATGTGTAGCTTTTCCGCCTGAAAGTGAATTGTTACATTTCTCATCTCACTCTCTTGCTATTGAGAGTACGGGCTGGGAAATGAATCAGGAAGGCATTTTGTTTTATTGGACTGAGTAAAGCCAGACTGCTTCTGTCCAGTCTGCACCGAACCCACAGCTCTGTGCAAGGTCATTCACGGCTCTGTGTTTCTCAGCGGAGGAGTGTGTGAGCTCGGTGGAGCTGGTCCCTGGCGACTGTCTGATCATCCCTCAGGAAGGCCTGCTGCTGCCCTGCGACGCTGCCCTGCTGGCTGGGGAGTGTCTGGTCAACGAGAGCATGCTCACAGGTGATGGCGAAGCCTCAGCACCACCGCCAGGCAGAATGCAACTGCAGCTGTTTGGCTTGTGTTATAACTTCAGCTGTAAGATTATCTGCTCCTCTTTGTGTTGATGAAAATGCCATGACCACTAGGCCCAAGTAAGTCTGTTAGAAATCACAGACTGACTCCAAAAAATACCTATTATTATTTTCTGTTTTGAAGAAGAAACTTTTAACGTTGCTGCAGCTGCTGCAGCATTAGTTATTATATGTATTGGATATTTTAATTAAGAAGGCTCTAGCACGGTTGACCAAGAAAGTCAAGAAATACAGGAAATGTGGAAGAAAAACCTGGTCAGTACATGAGTGCATTATCCAGTTCTCACTATCCCTGTGTCCAGGTGAGAGTGTCCCCGTGCTGAAAAGCCCACTGGCGGCAGGTGAGGGGAAGTACAGCTCAGAGACCGAGCGCAGACACACTCTCTTCTGCGGTACCCAGCTCATTCAAGCCAAAGGCGGGGGGCCGGGGGGCGGCGGCGCTGTCGCTGTGGTCACGAGCACTGGTGAGTAGAGAAACTGACGTATCAGTGAGATGTCAGCTCACGGTTAAACCAGATATTACTGCAAGTGCAAGTTAAAGATACCCTGTGCAGTTTTTGACCACTAGTAGTCCTACATAGTCCTACAGTAGTCCTACAGTACACATTCTGTGTCCCTTTCATATTACTCCAATGATCTACAGGCGGCCACGAAACGTGGACGTGAATTATTCAGGTTTCATAATGTTAAAAATAATGGCGTTGCAAGTAGGGTTGAACGATATATCGTTATCATATCTATATCTAGATATGAACATTCAAGATATTAATATTGAAAAAGCAACGATATAAACGATATAGATTTCCCCCGCGCTCGCCCTGCATGTACAGCTCTGGAAGTCACAACAAATTTCATTTTTACGATTGCCATTGAATTTAAGGCCAGCCAACCACAAACCTTGTTTGATGCTTGCTGTGGATCGACAGCTGAAGCCAACCAATGACAAACATATGAGGGCGGGAGTGAGGGAGACGGAGACTGACGCACACACAAACACGCACTACATCCACAGCGGGGAAATTAAAAAGTAAGAAAGAAAAGTGACATGAGTGCGGGAGATAATGCGGCCGGTGGCAGTGCAGAATCTCCATTATTTGGAGGTATTTTGGATTTAAAAAGGATGTGTGAACCAGAGCCAGGTGTTGTGCAAGTCGTGCTTGGAAAAAATTGCGACAAGGCATGGTAGCACAACAAACATGTTTCACCACCTGAAACAACACCATCGCGTGCTGCACGAAGAGTGTATGGCAATGAGAGAAACACCGGGGACTTCTCAGTCATCCCAAAAGAAGCCAAAACAAAGTTTGATTGCTGATGCGTTCAGTAGCGTTACACCGTACGAGTCGACGTCCACTGGACATAAAGTCCATGTCCATGTCGTTCAGCCCTAGTTGCAAGTAATGTATGAGGAAGGAACATGCTTGTTAGATGTCCACGATACACAGAAGTGTAACAGAAAATGTCAACAGAAACTTTGTTTGTTTACAATGAAACTCCACTGGGCAACTTTAAGAGCTTTTGTTTGCTCTACGCGTCCAACCAGTTCTCCAGCTCTTTTCTCCTCCTCCTCAGGGTTTTTCACCGCTAAAGGAAACCTGGTCAGCTCCATCTTGTATCCTCAGCCGATCAACTTTCGCTTCTACCAAGACGCGATCAAGTTCCTGCTCATCCTGGGTGTTGTTGGTAAGAGAGTTAGCCCCTTAACCCCGATTTAGCATCAAACCACTTCCGCTCCATAACAGCCAAAATAGCATCTGTAGTAGTATTGCTTTGTTACATTAATAAAAGAATCTTCATACCTGAGATGGGAACAGGTATTTTTTTTTACCCTTATTGCCTGTTGTCCCTAATTTGCATCATAGATAATAGATAATAATAGATTTATATCTATTTTATAACTATTTTATGTGCTATACTCAAATTAACACTCTCAACTTAATTTAGCATCTACTTGAAAGCAAAAACACTTACCAAATTTTTTTTTTTGATAATTCAGGCATTAAGGGGTTAAGGGCAACATGACTTGCCATCGTTTCAAGGGTTTTTGGAAAAAAATTATGTTAAATAATTATTGAACGTCAATAAATTTTGTCCAATGTCGTCCCTCTCCGTTTCAGCTGTTATTGGCACCATTTACAGCTTTGTGGTCCTCTTCAGTGCCAATGTAAGTATAATTTACCTTGAAGACTAAATATTTTCCAATCTTTTTTTGTTCGACAGTAAATAATCGTTTATTTTTTGCCGGAAGAAAATAAGAAGTAAAGTGATATCACTGACTTGACTTGCTGTGTGTCCAGGCGACGTGGGTGGAGTTAGTGATCAGGAGCCTGGATATTGTGACCATCGTGGTGCCTCCCGCTCTGCCAGCAGCCATCACCGCTGGCACAATCTATGCCCAGCGCAGGCTGAAGAGCCAGGGCGTCTTCTGCATCAGTCCGCCGCGCATCAACGTCTGCGGAAAGGTCTCAGCCTTCTGCTTTGACAAGGTGAGGCTGAATCCATTCCCTGAAGTTTGCTGCGCGTGTTGAGATTCCTGTTCATCAGAGTACTGTTGTTTTGACCAGACAGGAACTCTGACAGAGGAGGGTCTGGATGTGTGGGGGGTGATGGAGGGGGCACCTGCCGGCTTCTCAGAACTGGTCTCAGAGCCCAGACTCCTGGCCCCGGGGCCCCTGCTGTCAGGCCTGGCCTGCTGTCACACCGTGACGCTGCTGCAAGGTCAGCCTCTTGGAGACCCTCTGGAGCTCAAGATGGTTGAGTCCACTGGTTGGGTATGATAGCATAAAGCTTATTTTCTTTACTTTTCAAGATGAACTCGACAAGGTCCGGGTGTCGTTCGAAATTTTTACTCATAGTATCGATGCATTAAGTGAGCTTTGGTACTGACATTGCAGTAAAACAAGACCTTGTTGGCTTGGGATAGTTGATGTTAAAAACACGTTTCGGTCAGTACCACAACATATATATCTAACATATGTTGTATGTAATTTCCAGACCCAGCATGAGCCAGAGGGAGATGGGGAGTTGCTCGATGCAGAGTTTGGAGGTCACAAAGTTTTGGCAGTTATGAGACCTCCTGCCCAACAGCTCCAATCTCAAGGAACCGTGAGTGTCTGTGGCATCAGCCCCATACAGCGTGATCCGTAGTGCTTATGTTATTAAAGTTAACACTTCGAGTTATGGAAAGACTGTTAATCCTTCCATATCTTCTGTTTCCAACCTTTGTTTTAAATGTTGACATTGGAACAACGTAAAGATATTTCCAGGGCCACCTGTGACTTAAAACATGTTTTTGCCCCTTTTCTATTGAAAGACATCGGAGGAAAAGTGGGTACATCAGTAGTTTAAGCAGTGTAATCTGCTTTGTTAACCGTTTCCTTACTTTACGTCTTAAAGCTTGTGCGAACCATAAAAAGTCAAGATCTGTTTGTGGTTTTCAGCTGTGCACAACTCTTACTCTTCTCTTTCATTTTTATGTCAGTGCGCAGGTGAGGCGGTGGCCATTGTTCAGAGGTTTCCCTTCTCCTCGGCCCTGCAGAGGATGAGTGTGGTCACCGTGGCTCAGGGGGGTCACTCGGCTTTCGCTTTCATCAAAGGATCCCCCGAGATGGTGGCTAGCCTCTGCCGACCAGAAACAAGTCAGAATCTCAATATTAATAATAAGTTCAGGCTTTCAGTGAGATCTTCTGTCTTCTGGGTACATTATTCACAAGACATGTACCTGAAATGAGATGCCGTCTCTTTACAGTGCCGCCACAGTTCTCCAGCAAACTGCACAACTTCTCCAGTGAAGGCCTCAGGGTTCTCGCACTTGCCTACAAACCCTTAGATAGGAGCACTGACTTCAGGACCATTGAACGGTGAGAACCATGGCATTCTGCATTTCTGGCTTCTCTGTGGCACCAAAAGCTCCTTCATACACTCTTGTTTGTGTTTTTCTTAAACTGCACAAACTTAGCTCTGTGTGTTATAGCTCTGTGTGTGTGTCTGCAGAGGGGAAGTAGAGAAGGACATGCAGTTCCTGGGCCTGCTGATGATGAAGAACTTGGTGAAGCCAGAGAGTGCCAAAGTGATTAACATCCTGCGACTGGCACACCTCCGCTGCATCATGGTCACTGGTGAGAGATATTCTGCAGTCGTATTCACCACAGCAGAATAACACTGTGCAGTTAACTCCTTTTTAGTATGAATTATTATTTTTCAAGTAGTGTTTTGTCCCTCTTCATATAGGTGACAACATCTTAACAGCAGTTAATGTAGCCAAGAGCTGTGGGATGGTGGGAATGTATGAGAAGGTGGTCTTCGTCAATGCCACCCCCCCCACCACCCAATCCATGCCCACCCTGAGGTTCAGCCTGGAGGACCGAGTGTCAACGGCCGCCCAAAGCTCCACTGAGGTCATCACATGGGTTTGTCCTCCTCACACACTTCATTATATCTCAGACTGAGTAGGAATCATGGTCCTTTCCCAAGAGGCCCTGTTCTGAGACTTGAGAGACAATGGAGATGCGCTTTCAATCACTTCATTTTATATATTTGTCCTATTTTGGGCCCATTTTCTCTCAATCAGCATGAACAAAGTTAACAAAAGGCTAATTCTTCATAATTTTACACATACACACATTGGTACATGTAAGGTTTTACTAATTGGTTGTGTCAATTTGAATAATTAAGTTGTTCTCACAGTCACATACACAAGTGCTCAATTGTGGCCATTGTGATTCTGTCAGGATGAATTTTGGATGCTGTTATTCATATTTTCCCTCTCCTCTCAGGGCCTGTACCAGGGTGGTTTTAGCTATCACTTGGCTATTAATGGCAAGTCCTTCGCTGTCCTTTGCGACCACTTCCCAGAGTATCTGCCAAAGGTAATGGAAGCTGTGGAATCCTAGCAGGAATATTCTGACCGCGCCAAGTATTGACTTAGTGGTGGCAGGAAAAACGACTGAATTGCATTATTTTTTTGGTTCAAACTGAGGCATTAGGCTGCCTTTACTTGATATGCTCTCATTGCAGGTTTTGATGCGCACCACAGTATTTGCACGCATGACTCCTGACCAGAAAACCCAGCTGGTGAAGGAGCTGCAGAAACTGAAGTGAGTTCAAACATATAGAAGAAGAATGTGAGCGCACAGAAATAACAGAAATGCAGTAAAATGCAGCAAGAAATAGCTGAGAAAAACAGAGCTCCAGAGAAGTTAGTTTTAGGCGACCCACACTGGATTAACACAAAATGAGTTGATAGACTGTCAGATAGAAAGGCTGAGGTATTTTCTTGACCTGAGATTTTCTAACAATCAGTCAAGAATTACATATATTAAACTTTAATATATCTAATTTAATTACTTTAATAGTTAAAGTATACCCAAACAAATATACATGATTAGTTAAATAATTATTGTTAAAATTGAATTTTCAGCTCAATAACGTGTGATTTATGGTCATAAGACTTTCTGAAACCAAGGTATAACCATGTTGCATTAGGACCTTGACATGTCACTGCTGGCCAACACTGACCGGCTGCTACCTGACTTTAAATAAGATACAAGCTATTAGTAATTAGTAAGTGCAATTCACTCTTCTCCCACTGCAGCTATCGAGTGGGCATGTGTGGAGATGGGGCCAATGACTGCGGGGCCCTGAGAGCCGCTGACGTCGGAGTTTCCCTGTCTGAAGCCGAGGCTTCGGTCGCTTCACCTTTCACTTCCAAGACAGAAAACATCAGCTGTGTGCCGCTGCTCATCAGGTGAGGAAGTGTGAGGAGATAATAGCGTTGATGTTAGAGAAGCGTGGTAAATGTGGAGGACGTCTTTGAAAGCCAACCACACCTTGTCTCTGCAGAGAGGGCAGATGTTCGCTGGTCACCTCCTTCGGTCTCTTCAGATACATGGCCCTGTACAGCCTCATCCAGTTCTGCTCTGTCCTCATCCTTTACACAGTGAGTAGCAGTGGAGCTCATCACAGCCTCACAGTCTCTGCTGGGGGACCAGCCTCTGCATATTGCTGCCATTCATTTGTATTTCCGTCCAGTCATTTTTTTAAGCTGGATATAAGATGAATAAAACATTTATGAAACAAATAATCATATGAATCAGTTGTTAGGATATAAAAATGAACACTTTCAGTCACTATCAGTTAGCTTCTGTGAGCTACATACCTAATCAGTGAACTAGTCTGTGTTTAGCAATTAGCTGGTTTATATTGTCTTGAGTGACCACAGTCTTAAAAAGTCTAAAGAAACTCTGTTTGTTTGTCTCCTTTCTTTCGATGCTGTGCAATAATCCAAGCTCACATCCAAATTTAGCTAGTTAGTAGGCTAGCAGGTAGCATGTGCAGCCTGGCTAAGATAAATAAATTAAAGGACAGGGTATTATATTTTCTGTATCTGTGTAATCTGTTTATATACAGCAGCAGATGGCCAGTTCAGAATGACTTTATCATTGTTCCTGCTTGAGCTAATAGGAGCTTAGTTTCTATATTTGTAAGCAATGGATCTTGCTTTCTGAAGAGGAAAGGCTGAAGAAGGTGGTAACAACATGAGTGTAAATAAATATATATATGTACTAATTATTTATATAATAGTAACACTTTATCATTACTTATTTATTGTTTAAATATTGTAAATATATACAAGCTTGCGATTTCATTTACCTTACAAATAAATGTAGCATCAGTTATGTGATGCCTTAATGTAAAATCGTCCAGGTGAAGACGAGCGTGGGTGACACGCAGTTCCTCTTCTGCGACGTTGTTCTGGTGACCACGCTGGCCATTTTCATGGGGAAAGGAGGCCCCAGTAACCAGCTGCATCCCTGCAGACCCCCAGCCAGCCTGCTGGCCCTGCCCATACTGGGCAGCCTCTTAATCCACACATGCGTGATCATCCTGGGCCAGATGGGTGCGCTCTTCATCACCTTCTCACAGGACTGGTCAGTTGAAGAGAGACTTGTATGTAAACACCACCATCCCATCTGTAACATATACACTGTAATGTAAAACTTTGTCTCCCGTAGGTATATTCCACTCAATTCAACAGTGTTTGGAACAGCCAATCTGCCCAACATGGAGGACACCAGTGTGTTTGCCTTGTCAGGATTCCAGTACATTATCATGGCTGTGGTGGTCACAAAGGCTACCCTCATAAGAAACCTCTCTACTACAATGGTAAGTCATCGGTTATGCCCGAAGATGATGCTTTTGGGGTCAGAATGGGGATGCATTCAGAAAAACTGGCTTTTCATCATAAAAGTGAATTTTCCTATGTACTAAGGACCCACAGCTCACTTTTTTCTATTTTTTTCATTTTATACTTTCAGTGATTTTCCTGTGTCTACTGTTGATCCTCTTTTCCCTGATGACATGGCTGGTGCTGTATCCAACGCCTGTCATTAGCCGACTGCTTCAACTGTACGACATTTCGGATATGAAATACAAAATGCTGCTCGTCGCTGTGGCTGCTCTCAACTTCCTCATTTGTTTTGTCGTGGAGGTGAGTGTGGCTTCACATTTACATGAATGAAGAATGGCCAGTTCAGTCATTAACTCCACCGCCAACCAGATGAGACGCACAAACTGATGTTGTGATTCTCCATTATTCTTTTCTTGAGGACCTTTTACAGGATTATTACAGCATATAGTGAGCCAGTTGTATTTGCATCTACTGTAAGTTATGATTTAGTGTTGAAATTTGGTCAGCATATTAAAGCCCCCCCTGGTTCCAGAGCAATATCCTCAAATAAATCTTAAGAAATGCTTACCACAATCTGGGGGGACATGAGTATACAGCGATCAATGTTACAATTTGGTCCACTATTTTCCATTTTAATCACACTATATCTTCCTTCTTTGTCGCTTTGCATGTAAAGCTGTCTCAGCTTTACATGCAAAGCATGAAATGCTGCTGTCATAAAACTTTGTTTAGTAAATGTTTAAAATTTACTGAGGCCTTGCTAGTGGGCCAGTTTTAGAGCAACTATTCTTTCACATTTGATTTGACAAGCCCTTGTTTTTTGGATGTATCCTACATGCTCGCTCCGACTGTGACACTGGGACACACAGCTGTACTTTTCTGGCTTTGACGAGTCAAAATTTCTGCTGTAAAAAAGCCCCTTTGTGCATTTCCATCTTTGAAATAAGCACTTTACAATCTGTTTTGAGTGCGATATATTCCCTAAAGCCCCTGTTAACTGTACAGTCGCTGTTTGTCTCTGAATGCAGGTGCTGATAGACTTGGGTATCCTGAACTGTCTTCGGTTGCTGCGCGGGAAGCGTCCGTCCAAGAAGCAGTATAAGCGTCTGCACCTCCTTCTGTCCGACTCCCCGTCATGGCCGCCCCTCAATCAAACTCTGCTCCCCACAGATCACAGAGTCATCTACTTGTCCTAGCGTTTGCCTTCCCCTCTGTGGGACACCTGGCAGTCAACAGAGCCAAACAATGCTGCGGGTGTCTGAGCTGCATCCAACAATCCAAAGTCACGTTTACCTGTATTAATAAAAACTATTTTTATGTACTGTTGAGTTTTGAAAGATTCTCATCTTTTCTTTTAAATTATAATCTGATCATTCCACTTCACTGGGAGGTTTGCAGGTTTTAGTCAAATAACGATGTTACCTGAAATATTTTCTCTTAGCTCTTATGGTATCTGACCATGGAGTTAGTTTTGGTTTTATTCGTGCAGGTTCTGAGATTTTCCTGCCGCTTTCAACTAGTGAAATGAAACTTAAGTAATAGATGCATCACAACACGACAATGACTTTTTTTGGCAAATCATTTTATTAAATCAGTATTTACAGGCAGTTTGTGTTCTCACTCAGAGCTCGGCTAACCCCGTCTGTCTCCTGCTCTGCTGCTAGATTTCCTGAACTAAAATCTCTTACCAGTATTGTGAATTTCCCCTCGGGTAGATTCACTTTCATGAACTACGCTAATAAAATCAACAACCGGGAAGTAAAGATGTGATACAGGAGGCACAAGCTGAATTCAACCATTGTCAGAATTTTTCTACTTATACGGTGTGCACCACTGAATATGGCTTTATTGATATCTCTTCACTGTTTGAACAAATAAATGTGAGGAACTGTAGGGCACAATGGACAGTCAGGTAGTTGCTACCTCTGGTTCCCATCCAGCTGTGTCCATTTCACATGTGGACTGTCAGTTACTGAACAAGGGAGGGTGTTCCTATTTCATCATGACCGTGAAGCCAACAGTAAAGACAAAAAGAAACAAACTCATTCATTTGTCTTGGGACGTGGACATTGTTTCAGTTACGTTTCACTGCAAACTGCATAGCACTGTCTCTAACAAAGTGCCAACCCAAGCTTAAATATGGACATTTGCTGTTTTTCTGAGCGATCAAACCTGCTGGGAAAAAAAAAAAATACAATCTTCGTCCATTTCATTCATTCAGTCTCGTTCGCTTGCACCTGAGTTCCCACATGCTGTATGTCAGCGAGGGGCGACGAAAACAAGCGCGCCGCTGACGAGGTGAAGACGCAGCGGCGCAGCTTGTGAAGTACAGCAGTAGATTCATTCTCCCATCTGAGCCTCCCGTGAGTTGCTGCCGACAACACCTTCAAATAATGACATCGGAAAACACCTGCAACATGTACAGGTCTGACATTAAATGGGCTTTTGGTTCCTTTCGATTAAAATACTGCTCTGACAACTGCTGCCGTCTCTTATAAAAAGGCAGAAAAGCTACTTAAAAATGAACTTAAATTCACAATCTCCTCTTCGCTTTTTTTTTTGCTTTTACTTTTAAATAGAAATAATGAAGTGACAGTCCAAGGAAGACAGCTATAAAGCATGATTAAAAAACAAAACCGTAAACAGAACGACAGATATACAACTTGACAACACACAAACCCTTACCCTCATTTAAAAAAAAAAAACAACAACACATGGCCTTTTACAGATTAGGGGTGCACTGATAACGCTACCAGCTCATTCACTGGGCAGGTATGAGTTACATACTCATACCATACTCTGCCAAGTTCACCATGGGAGATCCAACACCACAAGCTGCAGCGTTTAAACTGTATGGAGAAATTATGCCATCACTTTAGCACAACACAAGGTCAGGATTTTAACGTTTGATAAAAACTGAAAACATGTTTATTTTTTTTAAATACTAATATTAAACGTTTTAATGAACTGGTTTTTGGCGTTGTATATGTAACATGAAGCACTTGAACTGTACTCGGTAGATATCGGGGCAACCCTAAAAGATAAAAATCTAACGAGCCAACATCTGGAAACCTAAAAACACGAAAGGTGGGAAAAGTGAAGTGTGGTATTATTGCTGGGGAGAAGCTGCTGCACAAGTACCAGCTCATCTCATTTTGCTATGGCCCGCCACATCTCCTCCACCCTCTGCCGTCCTTTGATAAAGTCTTTGCTTCTGCCTGGCAGGCGTTCTGAGACAGAGCCGCTGGGGACAGGAGGAGGAGAGGTGTGGAGGTGAGGGGCGTCTCTTAAAGGGATCATCACAGTGAGTCCAGAAGATGTCCATAATCACAGTGTCAAACAGACCGGATTGGGGAGAGAAAAGAGCACGTTCGACTTCCTGCTGGAGTTCCTGGCTCCCTGTCAGTTTCACACGACTGCTGATGGAAGGAGTTGAGCAGCAGTGTGGCTGAATTCACTGCCCAGCTGATCCGATGGAACTGAAGGAGGGAAGTTTAAGAATACAGTGCTGTCTTTGCTCTCAGGAGGCCCTGGTTCTCTCTCCTCTCGATGGCTGGGTGGCCCCGGGGCCCACTTATCTGTGCTGTCGGAACCCTTGGGAGCCATCTGGACCGGCTGGCTGCCGGACAGTGTGATTGGTTGATCGGGTGTCCTCTGAAGGCAAAGCAGAGTTATTGCGCCCTGGCCTGGCAGGAGGAGAGGAAACGAGAATAAATTAGTGGCAGCAGCCTTTACTGTGAGCCAGCTTCGAGACAGAAACTGCTCACAACTTGTTTCCAGTTGGCAAGTTTCAGCAGCATTCTTGTTTTCAATGAATGTCTTTCTCCGGAACTGTCCTAATTACACAGTCCCTGTAGCCTCGTGAGTTATACTGTACTGTCTTGGTATTAGGAAAGTTAGCATCAAAATAGTATTCAAAAGTTTTTAGCATTTGATTTGAGATTGTATTTTTTTTTTTTTTTAATCCATTCTTTTGTGGTCATTTTGTTGTTGTTGCTTTCTGGTACAATTGAAACTTGTTGAAACTGAACAGAATGCGACAGAAACGACCCTCCTCCTATTCAGTCAATTAAATGTGTGTAGTGGAACATTCAGCTGTTATTCATGGGCTGTAAGGATGCTTCGGAGAGCTGTCTATGTCTGTTACTCTCCACCCCGATCAAAACCCAGTCAAGCCAAAAGACAGATCAAAACTATGTGCCTCCTCCAGCTGCAGTCTAGCCTGTAACCTGACAACATTTGTGGATTATTACCTGTCAGTGTTGGGCTTGTCCTGAGGTTGCTCCTCTGGACAGGCACTGCCCAGTATTCTCTTCCTGGCCTCAGCGTACTCTGCCTCACGCTGAGCCAGAGACTTGACCTGTGGTGTAGGCCTGTTCTGATTCAAGGGTGATCCAAGAGACCCGTTGCTTGCGGGCCGCTTCAAAATGCGTATCTGGGGTGGGGGTGCTGCTGGTAGAGAGTTGTCTTGTATCACCATGGTTGTCTTTATCGGAGATCGTGCAGAATTGTTACTGGACTCCCTAGAAGCAGACCAACAGGACATAGTCAATCAATACAGTTTCTGAATTGCTAGTATTTGTGCTTTGATTCAGCTCACTTTAAAAGGAATGAATCAATTCAAAAATAAGCAAAGTCAATTCATAAATTTATGGGGGAAACAAATGGTGATGCACTGATCCAGCTTTTTTCCTCCTGATGCCAATTCCAATATGTCATCTCAGAGTATGGATCACTACAGAATCGAGCACTGGATTTTGGTCTTTTTCCAAAGACTTCAAATGTGTTTACTACAATACATGAAACTTTTCTGTATCATTTTATGCAAGATAACATTAGAACGGGGATTACACTGGTGATAAAAACTGAGTTGGCAAACCAAAAGGTAAGTATGCATATATCATGGCTAATGCTGAAAAAGACACAGTTTTTACTTGTGGATCAGTCAAGACTGGCAAATACTCAGTCTGCTTAAAAAAAGTCAAGAGTAGATATGGATGGATCGGTGTTCAGGTGTGTATGTTTACACCTACGCAAGAAACAAACAAAACTGTGTAGTTTCCAGTGGAACATGAAGCAACCACCTTAAAGCGTCACACATTTGCACAATGTTTCTTCCCCCTTTACAAGCCTTACTTTTCTTTCTGGCTGATCCTTAGCTTCTCTTCTAACCGTTTTTCCATTTCCTGTAGGGGGGAAACAGTCGAAACATGTAGTCGTGTAAACAAACAACATGGTCAGATTGATCATGGATGGGAAGAAAAGTGTGGCATTTATTTAGCAAGCAGCAGAGTGGATGGAAAGCAGGATTCAGTTACGAGCTATTTATACATGTGTAGGACAGCTGCCAAGTCATAACACAGAGCGCGCTCAGCTAGCCAACGCGAACTGACTGGTGATGAAACGAAATTTGTTAATATGAGGTTAACTAGGGTTCCATTTCGATCTTGTTGTTAACTCACAAACCTCAGTGAGAGACGTTAAAAGGGTCGTTAACTGTAACAACGTTACGGCCAACTTCTTCTCAGAGCCACGTTCCTGACGTAATGAGCTAGCGATGGTATGCCAGACTAGGGTAACGACGGCTAATGTTGGATAAATGCTACTTAAATTTTAGCAACTTGACAGTTTGGCAAAATAATGAGCTCACTACTCGGCCACTCGTTGATAACATGGCCGAAAATGTTGTCCACCAATAACTTGGCCTAGTAACCCAACAGGAAACCACCAAGATCAGCACGCCAGCGTTCAGCTAGCTAACCATGTAGCATGAAGATTTTACTCAAGGCTCCGTGAAAAACGTGCCAAATTAACGCGTATATGCTCGTTGCTGTGCACACGAAATATCGCTAAGTAATTGATCTTCACTTTATGATTATAAAACCTGACTCTTCAAAACTTGATTCGCGGTGTTGCTAGTCGTCGTCCACTGAACAGGTCGGTTGGTCGGTCTTAAAAGAGTGTTCAAGTTGACTTTTTCCTAAAATGAAAGTTTCATGCGTTATAAGACACGACGTTGTACCGAATAAAATATGAAACCAGAGTGAAAGATACACACTCGTCTTGTGCGAGGTGCCTTCGTCTTAAACATAACAAATAAACAAATTAATATTTAATTAACAGATTTTCCACGTTAGCCGTGTATTCCTCAGCTAGCCTAGCATTTGCTATCGTCAACCTTAGCATGTAAGTCAGTGGGTTCAGCCCGCGCAGTGAGCAATCGTTGGCTGCTAACCATGTATAATGACGCTAATTCATGCAAAGTATGATATAAATAGCAAACGTCACTTGACTCGTTAGCTAAGTGAATGTTAAGTCCGCCTCGCTCGCCAGCTACTTGACGTTAGCTCGCCAAGTTTCGTAAAGCTAGCATTAGCATTAGCCACATTGTTGGCCCGATGGAGTCGTTAACATGGAGCAACGTTACGAGAACTTCTAAAACCATCAATGCGGATGCAAAGAAACCACACACGGATATTCGCATTACACAGGCGATATTGAAATCCAGTATTATTTACCCCACTGTCAGCAGCTTCCTCCCAACTTTCGGCGACCTCCTCATCCATGTTTCATTTTGCTCACACGCTGTGGAGAGAGGTGGCCGTCCTGCGCTGCTCCAGACCCGCCTCTCGGCTGTCGGCGGCCCGTGACATCACACTGACGGATTTCCCCACAGCATGACACCCCTCCACACAGCTGATCAGAAAACAAGTAGCTAGCTGTGGTTCAATTCGATGAAAGGAACGGACTATACATCGAAAAGTCTGCCAAATACATAGAAATCACGAACCGCAACAACTCGAGTGCAGAATTTCTGCCTTAAGACCATTTGTATTTGTTAATGCAATGGAAAGACAGGGTAGTGTGATTGGATATCTGCTCAGTGTCTATGAGTCTAACGGTTTACATAGCAAAGACGTCGGTGTAAAACCCCATTCCCCTGTATATTAAAATAATCCACTGTAGCTATTACCCGTATGTATGTCACTGCAACACCAACATCGAGATGTGAAAGACAAATTCTGCAATTCAAGAATTTCTACTGTTGCCTTGTCCACAGATTTATCAGCCGGACCTCATATTATAATTTGAGTATTTTTACTCAGTAGTGCCACATGTCATCTTTGATCATATTCTTTATACAGTACGTATTCACAGTACTACCATTATGATTTTGACTCATATTTTTGCTACTTCTATACTGCTGAGTCCAGTAAGAGTTTACTGTAGCACTGATTCAAACTAAGAGCAGACTAATACTTAGGGAGTCTTTTGACTGATAGTGGATTTAATGACATTCTTTCAAGTACTGCATCCTTTTTTCTTTTTAAAAAAATAAAAATGTCATGAGTAATAAATTCATATTCATCACCTTGTTTGGAGCATCTTGGACGGGACTTTACAAAGAAAACTTTGTTTGATCAAGCACTCACTCATTTGGCTCCATTGTGATAAGGTTGTTACTATCTGGACACATGAGGGCAGCAATGGTTTGTGGTCAGAGCACTGTCAAATCACATTCAGTTCAAAAAGTTTGTCACATTAGTTTGTAGTTTATAGGGCGTCTGAACAATCTGCATTCAAATTGCTCCATAAATCTAAACCTGCAGACTATTGTGCAGTTTAATGGGCAAGAGGTTTTGGTAAACACAGAATCAAAGCAGTGCACATTACAGCATATAGGATATAAGATAAGATACAAGCACAAGCAATGTAAATATAAAATGTAGTATTAATTTAAGGATATTTGAAATGGTGATAACGAGGTGTATGCAAGAGAGAGAGAGAAATAGATCTTAACCCGTAACCTGCTTGTCTTTCTTGCAGCTGAAATGAATCAGTTCCATTTTTTAATGAAGTAAAGCTGACAGTCTGCAACATCATACAAATATCTTAAATACCTTGGTGGTTTGTGGTGTGGTGTACTAAATGAAGGTACACCACAAAGTACCTGTAAATACTCTGAAAGAAATGACACTGGCTGATAACAACAGAGTGCACTCCTTTGCTTCTATAGGACTTTGTCCATTTACTGAACAGTTCGATCATACTGGTTACACACAGAAATGATGATTTATTACTGCCGGAATTATATCTACTTCCTCGCTATCGTAATTGTGTTGAGATAAGAGATTTGTTCAAATTATATGCTCTCACAGTGATTTAGAGCGGATACAGAGGAGCTGATGTTGACAAAAATCAAATGAACTTAGTGTCCTAAATGCTTTACTTGAGCCTCATCATCCTCATGTAACCGGAGATGTTTCTGTTTCATGGTATGATATAGATGTTTACAACTGATTGCACTCCACATATCAGACTGGCAACCAAAGATTTGTTTTTGAAGTTCAAGAGTTGCCTGCCTGCAGACCTTTAAAAGAGACATAGATACTGCACTGATCAAAGTAAACTTTACTTCTTATCTCTTTCCTCTGGGTCCTGGACTGGACCAAATCCCCGAAAAACTGCAATATGAAAACCACTTCTCTCAGATGTGCTGACAATCTAATCTGGATCATTCAATCTTAAATCTGAAGTAATTGCCATGTAGAGGATTAGTACAATTAATCAGAAGAATTTAGACTTATCACCAAGTCTTGTATGTCTTGTATAATTTAATATAAAACAATAGAGTACATTCATGTCTTGCAACAATAAAGATTAATACGTACTGTGAAACATGCTGGATTATTCAATTTATGAGAAAATATCTGGTATGCATAGATGATATTCTGTTCCAATAATGGAGACGCCCAGATCACCAAAAATATTTGGTAATGTTCTGTAACTGAATGAATATCCATTTCAGGTTTCATGGAAATGTGTCCAGCATTTGTTGTGGAAGAGGGATTTCTGTTACAACATCAAGGTGCCCAGAGAACAGAAACTGCCCGAAGAGGTCAAAAGTTAATTACCAAGAGCATTCAAATGATCTTATTAAATGTTCTTTGTAATAGGCTCTATTGTAGGATGACCCTGATTAAGGCCATAAATTAAACAACAATCTTGGAAACATGACTTGAATTTAGAATTTTGGTTTAGGGAGGCCATGTGCATCAGTCATTTCTTGCTCTGAGCAATCAGTACCATAGGTCCACAATCTCAGTTGCAGATCAGACACACTTAGTGGCAAATATTTTACACATGCTTCCCTGGGATCAACATCTGGGCCACATCCACCGCAGCGGAATGAAATATGTCAAAGAAAACAAAAACATTCTGTGAAATTAAGCAGCAGATTTATTCGAAATCCAGAAGTGACTTTCCATTGCAGAGCAAATTCCAAAAATTCAGAATCAATGGTTCAATTTGTTTTGTTGTAAATACTTGTTTCCATGTTGACTGACAGTGGTAAACATTCATTGCTGTAGTGTTTCTGTAGCAGTGTGGTCTTCTATTTTATTTTAACAAAGCATATGATGCTGTGGCTGGTGTCCTTTCCTTGGTTGTAGGTGCTAATAATTACCCAGTTCTTTGAAGCAAGCTGTAAATGTAACTTGCATCACTCTCTGTGCAGCAGAGAAGGGTTTACAGTCACAGGGTTTTTAAAGAGCTGGCTTCAGGTTGTCAGACTGTTACATCAAGTGATAACCAAATTGAGGTTTATGATGATTATCATGCATGAGTTGAGAACGTGAGAATCACTCTCCCTTGAGGTCATGTACCAGCAGTTGAATGTTGTTCGGTGACTGGTGTCCAACAAAATAAGAGGCCAAGTGTTTGAGTTATTACGACTCAGTCAATCATTGACTTCAGAGAGAATGAAAAATCAGTCAATGCTGTGCACGTCCTCACCTGGGTAAAACATCTAGTAGGTCAGTCTGAACCAAGACAAAGCAGGACTGCTCTTTTTGTGTATAATTACACAAGAAGAAGGCAGCCCCTGTGTAACATCCAGTAACCAATTTTCAGGGTAAGGAAAAAAATAGTGTTCATATATTAGTTACACAATGTGGGGAAGCAAATCAGGAGTCTAAAAATTATAAGAAAATGTGTGATGCTCATGCAGCAGACAGCCAAATAAGAATGACAGTAATGGTCCTCAAGTCAATGACAGCAGCTTGTAGACAACAGTCAGGGTTTAAGTTAGTACTGTACTGACTCGCTGTGACCTGGATATCACGTCAGATCTAAATGAAATTCAAATAAAAGACAAACATATTTCCTGTACTTGGCAAAACACAATTTCATGCTTTTGCTCTGTAAAATAAAAAAACCCCATCATATGAGGTTAATGAAACATACTGAATCCCACTGAAATTACTGAATTGAGGAAGTAGTACTTGCAAAGTTCTATATAAATCTTGAATTTGTGTATTTTTCTATCACAGTGTAATTATCAGTCATTTTCTTAAACACATGTGGACTGATTAATATTAAAATGCCTCATTCTGAACATGCGCGTTACATTTGTGATTTATCCTGAATGGCCAAGGGCTTTCCTGCTTTCCTTCCCTGGCTGGGCTCCACCATCAGCACCTGTGGACATAGTATCCTGTCACGTATCCGAGCATGTAGATGGTCACCAGTGCAGCCAGACCTACTGCTGTCTTCACTATTACTCCAGTCGTGCCGGTACACCATCTGTTGTAAAGCCTGTGAATTAAGGGGAAGGGTAGGCAACGAGTAAAACAGCTGTTGCTGTACTTTTGTTTGACTATATTTTTTGGGAAAAATCATTTACCAATACATTAACACAACTGATAATGGGTTTAAAAGATATTATTAGATGTTATGACATGAAACTGATCTTTTGCAACCCCATCCAATTCCAAGGCATCAGTCAGTTTCACCTCATCATCGTGGGCTGTGCTGCCTCTACATTCATGTTGATGTTCTTTTCGTTCCAGCGATCGTACTGCACAGCACCGGCACTGTTGGGGTCCATTTAAGAAATCCTTCCTCTCCTCAGAGGTTTATCTGCTTCTTGGAATCACTGTTCACTCACTGCTTCACTACTCAGTCTGGATGTGTGAACCCTGCGCTTTTACAAAGTGAAGATGAAGAGTTGTTTGTGAGAAACAAATGTCTACATCTGGTGTCAATTAAAGAGGGCAATAATGTAGAGATTTTTTAAATCATTATGTATGAAGTATTACGTTTCACTTTGATTTTTAAAACTTAATAAACGTCTTGTACTATACTTCAATTAAAGTATGATTACACAAGACACTTGAAATTTGTTTTAATATAGATGAATCCTGACAATCAAGTATTTAAATTGATGGATCACACAACATGATTGAAATAATCAAAGCAAAATTCAGTTTATATCTCCACATTTAAATGAACCTAATTTGTCCTCACCTCAGTCTGAAGCAGTCAGCTCCCTGGCCATAAAGCTCTGGTTTCCAGCACTTTTAAAGTCACATCTAAGACTGAGACTTCCTCCTGCTCGCAGGAATGCCTCTTGGCCATAGTTCATATGTTCACTGAGGTCAGTCTGTCATAAATTCATTGGTTGTAGTCCAAATCTTGTCTTTCACCTCCTTATATGATTCCTTAGTAATAAAGGGCAATTCAAACTCCAAGTGCTGCAGGTCGTCTCTGGTTTCATTACATCCTGTGCAGATAGTGGACTGCAAAGCATAAATACTTAATGTTGCAGATTTCATGATGCCCCCTCTCCTGCACGGAAAGGTGATTTGGTCAATGGCATTGGCATTTAAAAGATTTTTCTGTGGCTGTCATGAACATGTTGCATTTCTATTTCTACTGAAGTAACAATGCCTGCTTATGATTTTAGATTTAGAGAAGTGCAGCAATCTCAGCTACTCAATCATTTTATTACCGTGTATGTACGCATGTGTCATGAGGCGAAGACTTATTGATCTTTAAATGTCATAGAACCTTTTTAAGATGGGATTGATTCCTTGTGCTTTCTTCAACAGATACAATTTGCTCAAGGAGAAGAAAGACTTCAATTTACATCTTTTTTGGTTTCACTTGATTTTAACAACCAGGGGAAATAATTTCAGTGATGATAAATCTCAAATTTTATTGTTGCAGAGTACAATTCCCTGTTTCACCAATGCTAGTGTAAAAGGTAAGAGGTTAAAGCTGGCTCCAGATCTTGGGGCTTCACAGGGGACCTGGGTATCGATATAAGATAAGAAATGATCAACAGCCCAGGCCAGCTTGGGATTTTTTGCTTGTGAGGTTCACTGCAAATGAAATGGGCTGCAAAGTGTCTCATCATATATGAAAATACTTAATTTTTTTTGTTTTTTAAATTAGCAATATCTCTTTATATTGCTTTATGAACTGCATTTTCACAAATTTTGCAGACATACCTACAGATATTACAGCTTAAGTTATTTGTTCCATTTCAACAAATTAAGTGTCCATTATTTACATGTAAATTCGCAAATATAAACTCTTACTTCTAATCACCTTTTTCCAATAAAGACCTCTGTTCTGTATAATTAAGTGCAGATAGAAGAGTATCTAAAGCTTATGCAGGTTAGGGATAGGGAAAAGTAACGCTCGGGTTAAAATTAGGAATGATATCTCTTCTCGTCTCCTCTCTTCTCATATTATATCATTTTATATGCTGTTTCACGTCGGAAGTTTAAAAACGTTACCAACGCTTTTAGACTTCCGGTGTGCCATAATACCGCTGCGCATATTTCAGGTTTGTTTAACCATTTCAACTGCTCGGCGAATAACTTCATCGTTTACTGTACTTGGGCTTTGGACGGCAGTCACAGACACGGTCGTGGGTTCTTTAGTTTAAACCTCTATCAGCCGTGCTATCTCTTTCTTTTAAAACCATGTAGTTAGCCGCGGGAGGTGTTTAGCTACCGCCGCGCGTGCTAGTTTTAGCTAGCTTCCGTTCTGAGCTAATGTGTTAGCATCACGGTTTACTGCCAAAACACAGCGGGTTTTGAAGTAACTAACCTCCCTTTTTGCTTAATGTGCTGGTACGTGCTGCTACTTTACAATTCACCTACCGGCTTACTCGGAAGCATGCACAACGTTAACGGGGTTTGTACGTCTCCCTGACTGGCCTGTCAGCACTAACTCATAGTGTTGTGTTGCACCAAATAGTCAACTGCCACATTCCACTCAAATAAATGTAATAACTGGAATCAATTTCTTATTCATTCGTCTTGCACTGTCCACACAATGCATTTTGACACAACACTGGTAACACGATTAAAGTGGACACTGAAATAATTGTTTTTGCGCTCACTTGGTATCAGCCGATTCTGCGAGTTATTTAATAACAAGTGCTGATTCACAGTGATGCCTCGATATCTCACATTTTGAATTGAAATACTGAGAAGTCCTCTTCACAGTTCTAGTATTGACGGAAGCAAACTGGGTGTTCTTATACATGTAGTCTGAAGGGGGAAATTGTAACCTTATCGATCTTATTTTGACACGTCCCTTAAAAGGGTAATCTAAATCTAAATTACACTAGAGATCCTTGTAGAACAGGTGGACAGAAAAAACAAATGGTGGTTGGCTCGTCTGCATCATGGATCTGTTATAATTGTATTGCTTCATGATGTATTCCATAACATAACATAACATAACATGGCTTCATGTTTTAAATGAAATAGAGCTGAGACAACATGTAATGAACACTTTGTGTTGTGTGTGTGATGTGGAGCAGGCGGTGCAGAGTGGATGCTGATGGGGGACGAAAAGGAGACCTGGAAAGTTAAAACTCTTGACGAAATCCTACTTGAGAAAAAAAACGCAGAAGAGAGTTAGAAGAAAGAACGGATCCCAAGCGCCAGAAAAACGTAAAGTATTCCAAAGTTAATGTCAGACCCATACAACACCCACATGTTGATACAGTGTTAAAATAACAGAGTATCTATCTTGGCTGTCAGTTCTGTTCATTGTAGGGCGACTGTGGTGAGTTTGAAAATAATAGATTGCAAATAGCATATTGTATAAAAGATTTAGGCATGAACATATGCACTTGTAATATCTACAAGTAATGGCAGTATCTCCAGATATTTTTGTCTTGTTATTTTCATAATTACTGTGCTCTGATTGTTGTTTCAGAAGCTTTGACACTGAGATACTCAAACATTTTTGGTGGAAGTAGTACATTTTCTCCTAAGCTTTAACCTAAAATTCTCCTCTTTTTTTCCTATGGCACAGTTCACACCGGGCCTCGTTCCACAGGCGGATGATCGGGAATCCAAACGAGACACTCCGGAGGAAGGAGAACTACGGGATCAAAGAATGGAAATAACAATTCGTAATTCCCCCTACACACGGGAAGACTCAACAGAGGACAGGTACTTGGAATTGTAGGTACCAAACATGAGTAAATATGTTGATGTTGACTGCTAATTCAGGAAATTGTATTTTCGAATCGTATGGATGTAACATTTTAACTTAATTAATTTCAAGTGTATGGTTTTTCATAGTTAAAAAATGATGTACAACCGGGTGCAAATAACCCCCTGGAGTCTGACAGAACTTTCTTTACGTTGTTCAGAGGTGAAGAAGATGACTCACTGGCAATCAAGCCTCCACAGCAAATAGCGAGGAAAGACAAATCTCACCACAGAAAGGAGGAGAAGAGAAAAGACAAGCGACGCCATCGCAGTCACTCTGATGAAGGAGGTATGGGAGTGCGCAGCGATCGCATAAAACCAAAACGTGTGCTTTACAGCTGAGTACAAATGCATTTGGGTCTGTTTTTGCAGTTCTGGTTCCACCGATGGTTTTTGCTTCTACAGCAGGGAAACATGTCCGCCCCAAAGATAAGGAAAAAGAGCGAGAGAGCGATCGCAGGAAGCGGCAGTGGGAAGAAGACAAAGCCCGTCGAGACTGGGAGAGGCAGAAGCGAAGGGAGGAGGCCCGAGCTCATTCACGCAGAGAGAGGTGGGCGCCGGCACTACACAGGCAGGACATTATATATATTATCTGTTGGTAGCTTAGCTAGAGATGAATTTAATCTTTTAAAACAGTGTATTGCATTTGGAGTTTAGAAGTGTACATTGTTTTGAATACTAGCACCGGTTTTGCTGGAGTAGAAAATAATGCAGAGTCATGTTTGCGCTGAACCACAAATTCATGTGAATCAAGCTGTTAGGGAACTATTGAATGCAGATGTAATGGTAAAGTGATCTCAGGCATAAATTAACTGTGTATTTGAGTAAGACAAACATTCTTAACCTGAATTAAAAATACCCCATCAATGACAAAACTGGGCCTTTTAATTGTCTGAACAGACCGCGAGTGGACTCTCCTGGGTTTTTTTTGGACCACAGGGACCGGCTGGAGCAGCAGGAGCGTCAGCGTGAACGGGACCGAAAGCTGCGCGAGCAGCAGAAAGAGCAACGCGAGCTCAAGGATCGGGAGAGGAGGGCGGAGGAGCGACGCAAAGAGAGAATAGCTCGGCGAGAAGGTCAGGGCGAGAACCCAGAACCTTGCGCCCTCAGTCTCTGCGCTAAGCTAGGCTAAACTCCAGTTCTGTAGTCCACACAGAGAAGCAAGAGTCACATTGATTTTCTCATGGAAACTCAGGGAAAGAAAGGAAACAGTTATGTTTCACAAAAGGGGGAACTGTTAGGCACAAAATCCACAGCATCCAGAGTCAGTGTCCTACCACCAAACATATGGGTTGTGATGAGTCCTGTGAAGTGAAATCTACAGTAGTGAACAATGAAAGACTTTCCTGTCCACAGTGCCGTCTCACCACCGCATGCTGCCTGATGAGTATGATGAGAAGCTAAAGCAGAGTCACCGCAGCCGCAGTCCCACCCGCGTCCCCCGAGACAGGTCTGAACACAGCGAACCGCGGAAAAGTGCAGGTTAGTTCACCGCTACCAAAGTCTTTTAAAAAAATCTAATCTGTATTTATTAACTGTAACTGTATCCTGTCATTGTTGATTGGTACAAAGTAAACTAAGGCGTACTTTACAGCATAGCTCACACTGCTTTTTGTCTGCAGTGTTGAAGGAGGAGAAGCCGGAGAGCAAAGACCTGCTCGCAGACCTCCAGGACATCAGTGACAGTGAAAGGAAGACCAGCACAGCAGAATCCTCCATGGGTAATGGATGATCTGACCTGTGCTTTCAGCAGTCAGCTCTAGCACCACAAAGACCAGTTTGCCATGTACAAACTAATGCACGCTTGTGCGAGTGGTCCAGTCACTGTTGTGCTTTATATTGATAAATATTTCTGGGTCTTCTTTGGTAGAACACAAGATATGATCAAGATAATCATTCCCTTGTTGTTAGTCCTACTTTACAAGAAGGGATAGGTAGATCTGAACCACCACAGGAGTTTACTGATGTCGTAATGCAACGCCCAGAAACAAAAACTCACATGATGATGTGGCATCTTTTTCAGTTTAGTGTCAAAAATTGCACTCTAATCACTCTATTCTTATCTAGCATCAGGATCAGGCTCTGAAGAAGAGGAAGAGGAAGACGATGATGAAGAAGGGTCCAGCAGCCAGAGTGAGGGTGAAGAAGAAGAAGAAGAGGAGGAGGAGGAAGAGGAGGAGGAGGAGGAGTCTGTGTCAGGCTCAGGGAGGTCTGAGCAGAGCGCAGGTAAACGTGCTGAAGGATGGCATGACAGGTTCAGTGACAGCATCACAGATTTAACGCAGCCACTTCCTCCTTTTCAGAGGACGTGAGTGAGGACGAACAGTCTGATGAAGACTTCGAAGAGGAGAGGGAAAATGGAAATCATATACCTGCAGGTGGGTGAGCCAGCATCACCAATGCTTACCTGACATCTCACCAGATTAGAGAAGTCGTCCAGAGACGTGAATGCAAAGTTATTCTTGATTCAAACGGCCGGTGGCATTTTTCACATTTTCAGGACATCAGAACTGTTGTGTCTTTCAAATCATCGGAATTTTGAATTTCGCTGACTTGGCAAGACACACAGAATGCTAACATCTTGTTCAGTAGATACAGTGTGAATAAGAGTGACCTGTCCATATCCAGATGCATTAACCGGACCCTCCTGCTCCACAGTTCCAGAGTCCCGTTTTGACCACGACTCAGAGGAGAGCGGCGAGGACATGGACGAGGAGGAGGAGGAGGAGGAGGAGGAGGACGCAGCAGATGGCGACCCCACCCCTCACTCCCAGACCCACTCGCGCTCCCCCACTCCCGAAGAGAACTACATCCCCGACTCCCCCCCGATTTCACCCGTGGAGCTGAAGAAGGAGCTTCCCAAATACCTGCCTGCTCTGCAGGTCCGTACCGACAGAGCACCAGTCTACATCCATATAAATTACAAAGTATATGTCATCACCTAATGCAAGTTATTTAATCATTGTGTGTTGGTTTCCAGGGCTGCCGCAGTGTTGAGGAATTCCAGTGTTTGAACCGGATAGAGGAGGGAACCTATGGAGTGGTGTACAGAGCTAAGGACAAAAAGACTGGTACGAGAGGAAACACGCAGCTGCATTTGCTCTCGTGGTTCTCGGCGTTGTTGGTGGAGGAAACGGTAAATGCGCTCCAATCTTTTGCAGATGAGATCGTGGCCCTGAAGAGGCTGAAGATGGAGAAGGAGAAGGAGGGCTTCCCCATCACCTCCTTAAGAGAAATCAATACCATTCTGAAAGCTCAACACCCAAACATCGTCACAGTGAGGGTGAGAGAACCGGAACAGTACTCACTTGGGTATAAACACTCTTATTAGTGGTTTACGAGGTGAATCTAATCCCTCCTTCTCCTCCCACCACATCAGGAAATAGTCGTCGGAAGCAATATGGACAAGATCTACATCGTGATGAACTACGTCGAACATGACCTGAAGAGTCTGATGGAAACCATGAAGCAGCCCTTCCTGCCAGGTGATGATGATGATTTTGAGTTTTTGATTGAGCTTTGGTCCACTTCCGTGCATCTCTCCTCCAGCTCACCAAAGCTCCGTTAAAGAACGCCGCCTCTCTTTCAGGTGAGGTAAAAACTCTGATGATCCAGCTGCTTCGCGGAGTCCGACATCTCCACGACAACTGGATCCTGCACCGTGATCTCAAGACGTCTAATCTGCTGCTGAGCCACAAGGGCATCCTCAAGGTAGGTTAGCTTCTCATGGCGGAGCTGTTCATTAGGATGTCCATCAGCTGTTACCTTGGCACCAACTGCACTTGCTGATGTCCTACAGGGCAACTAAGAGGCCTGCAGCAAAACTAAATTCTTACATTATTTAATGAATGGTAAAGGAGAGAAGTATAAATTTACATCTTTTTTATGGTTGTCTGAGATGATTTGGCTGGTTCTCAGTAGGGCTGAGGTCACGTGTGCTCTGCTGTGGGCACCCTGCACTTCTTTATTTAAATATTACCTTTAAGAAAATGTACTCGTGAAGTCAAAAGTGTTTTCTTTTGAGAAATCTGTCTTTAGTTTGGTAGAATACAGAAACTCAAAAGAGGGTTTCCTGTAATCCATCTTTCGATGATGCACAACTTTCCCCCCAAGTCGGCGGCAGCACAGCACAGTTGCGCTAACAGCCCATGTTTATGAAAAGTCAAGTAGAGCATGAATTTCTGGCAAAATGTATGGCAGACCGGGCCGAAGTGTAAATAAACCAGGTTTTTACAGACATGTGCCAGTGTGAATGTTATGCGGGCTGACAACAGCAAACACAAATCACACTCCATCATTCTACTTTTCAAACCCAGTGAGACTGCTCTGTGCGGCGCTGCACCAGAGCGAACGCTCGTTTGATTTCCCGTGGAAGGCCTGGGCCTCATGAAATAAACACTTGCGGAGGAACCTCATTCACGCCGAGGCCTTGTTCTTTCCCCCCGTAATGAAATGCCGCGGTCTGAGAGCTCCGTTCTTCCCCACGTCTGTCTCGTCCCGTAGATTGGCGACTTTGGTTTGGCCCGAGAGTACGGATCCCCGCTGAAGCCGTACACCCCTGTGGTGGTGACCCTGTGGTACCGCTCGCCGGAGCTGCTGCTCGGAGCCAAGGTGAGAATTCAAGCTCGCGCCGCCTCCCCACATCACGGGAGCGGATGAAATACCTACGCAGTGAATTCACTGCGGACATTCACATCATAGTACTGGTCACATGATTGACTGTTCTACCCAAAGATATATTATCAAGACAGGACACCGTCTGTGAAGCATTTGGCTTAAAGATACCAAATATTTGATGTGCACAGCGCATGACTGACAGAGCCAGACCGGCAGAAGTCCAGCTGTCGGAGCACATCCGCTTTCACACACGAGACAAACTCCGATGCAGAAACGTTCCAGGGAAACTGTCTACTTTTATGCTTCTGCGGACTGCCACTGTGTTTGTTCTTCTCCCCGCAGGAGTACTCCACAGCCGTGGACATGTGGTCAGTGGGCTGCATATTTGGCGAGCTCCTCACCCAAAAACCTCTTTTCCCTGGGAAGTCTGAAATTGACCAAATTAACAAGATCTTCAAGGTAAATTCCCCCGAGAAAATAAACTCTGGCCGTAAAGGGTCAAGCTCTCCTGTTTGCTACCTGTAAATCACGAGCGTCTCGTCTCCCGGCGCGTCAGCCTGCAGCTCCGCAGCACGACCACCGGGCGGCGCTGTCGGTGGACGTCGACCCAGCTGATGAAGTGATCGTAGTTGGCCGAATAATTGTCAGTAGATGACCCGCATGAGGCGTGACAGGCGTGTATGATGTCACTCCGGCCCCCCAGCTCATCCTACAGCCCTTAGCAATGATGAATTCATGTAGTGAACTGTACTCGGGCCTGGTCTATGGCCACGTGCCTGTGGTTGCGCTAACAGCACATCTGCTGGCTCGCCTGTGTGTCGCCCGCAGGACCTGGGGTCACCCAGCGAGAAGATCTGGCCCGGCTACGGCGAGCTGCCCGCTGTGAAGAAGATGACTTTCACAGAGTACCCCTACAACAACCTGCGGAAGCGCTTCGGAGCGCTGCTCTCAGACCAGGGCTTTGACCTCATGAACAAGTAGGAGCCTTTGAAAGCTCATTCCACACGCAATGCGTAACTTTACACCGTGCACACTGCACTTTCACTGCACTACCGTGAGTCCGATCAGCGCGTTCCAGCTGGGTTTTTGTGTCTGTCAGTTGCTACCCGTGTTAAATACACAAACTGTAAAGGATTGTTTTCATAGTAGCTGACAGGATCACTAATGACGAAGTCTTAAAAAGATCCACACATAAATTACATGAAAAAATGTTTGATGACAGTGTTTTCATTCCAGCACTGATAGATAGAAGGCGTGCTGTTATCATCCATCGCTGAAGGGCACATATCATCCTGTGATATCAGTAACAACACAGTGAAGTGGCCTTACTTGGATGAATGCTGCTCTGACAGATTCGTCCGCTCTTTCCAGAGCTTTTTGCGCAGTCGGTGCGTTTCTGGCTCGCTGACTGAAAACATGACAACGGTGGCGGACCGGTAATTCGTCAGCGTGCCTCAGCAGCAGCAGCCCCGTTCCATCCCCGCGTTCCGTTTCGCACTCGGTGACACTCCGCACTGCAGGAAAATGTTTTAGAAAAACACACATTTAATATGGATAATAGCTTTATCATTCTCTGTTGCACACTCGAAGATCAGCGGCTGCAGAGAGCGGAGGCGAGCTCCTCTGCTCTCGACCTGCAAACGACAAAACCCGCACCGCTCGCTTTTCCTCGCAGCTGCAGAGGATGGTAACAACATGTCCACTGTGCCGCCGGAGGGATCGCAGCTCCGTGGAAGTTTGGCGCCCTGCCAGCTCCGCGGAAACCTTCCAGCTGTCAGGAGGCTCGCGAGAGAGCGTTCGCTCAGGGACAGATTCGGCCTGCAGGGGGTCGACGCGTAAAAAAGCTTCGGAAAGAGCGGTGCAGTAGAAGTAGGCTGGCAGGTAGATATCGCGGAGGTGTCTGGAATATCACATCTCTGTGTGTAGGAGAGCATCGGGAGGTCAAGTCTGAGCAGAGCCTTCCACACGCAGTCCTTTCTCAACTTGCTTTATTCACTACTCCAAAATGAAAGAAGCACAATATAAAGTTTTCATAAAGAAGAGATTTGGATTTCAATCCTGGACCTCAAGATGCAGAAAAGCTTCTGATTTTCTATCCTAGAATAAAAGTAGACTCCCCTGCCCTGTGCCCCAGGTAGAGGCGGCTCTGATAGAAATCTGCATAGGTGGAGGAGAGAGCTGACAGGTGCGAGAAGGAGCACGCATTTTTGGAATTCCAAGAACAAGCCCAATAATTTGGACACAGGTGGAGCATTGTCCCCAAGCGTCATGAAGCCGGGGCGTCGGTCAGTCCTCCTGCTCAGGGATTCCCTCCACGTAAAAACAGTCCAGTCAGTTACAACCGACAGGACTCCTGGCCCAAAGCCACCGGCTCCAAGTTCCACGACTGCAACTGGAGCCCAGATTGTTTGTTTAGATGTAGTTTAGTTTATCCTGATCATCACCTTTACGTTCACTGCATCATTCAGCCATTCACGTTCTGGCTGTTTTTTAAATTTGTGGTGGATATTTAGCTCTACCCAATCAGCAGTGACTCACCGATCTGTTCCATAGATATAATTTTCATTCCGCCCAGAAGCAGTTGGTGTCGGCTCCTCCGGGCAGATACAGCAACCTGTACATCTGCATTAACCTCATCTCCGCTTGCGTCATTTTTTCTGGCCATTTCCTTGTTTCTATTTCACTGGCTCTGGCACAGAAAGATGACGCCTGCACGGTTAATCCCTCCTACAATGAGCAAAACACCAGACCTTTTGGAATTGCTGAAAAAAAAAGTGGAGATGAGAGCCACTCAGTCTGGAACCAGGTTACCTCTTCTTTTTTTGCTTATTTTTTAAAAAACAAATTGTTAACCAGTGCTCTACACAAAGAGGTTTCCATATGAAGTCCAGTTGCCAGTGTTTCTTAAACGAAAGGTCTCTCAAGTGCGCTCGCCCCGCCGTATGAACTCCAGCGCCGCCTGTTTTCCAGGTTCCTAACTTACTGCCCCAGTAAGAGGATCGTGTCGGACGAGGCGCTCAAGCACGAGTACTTCAGAGAGACGCCGCTGCCCATCGACCCCTCCATGTTCCCCACCTGGCCGGCCAAGAGCGAGCAGCAGAGGGTGAAGAGAGGCACCAGTCCTCGTCCGCCCGAGGGAGGCCTGGGCTACAGTCACCTGGTAAGGACATTAGGCTCCACTTTCTCCATTACATACAGCTACCAGGCTTTCCGAACGCTGTCTGTGTTAAATAGATTACAGGCCTACAGGCCTCTGCTTTGTGTCCGCGTATTTCCTCCTTGTGTTTTCCATGATGAGCAGCCTTTAGATCTTAATGTTTTCAGCAGTGGACCGAAACCCACCCAGAAGTTGTTTGTTAAAGGCTGATGCGGATGGGTTTTTTTTCCTTTTCACTGGAAGTTACAGTTTATGTTTTCTGTCTTACTGCAAAATTTCACGCCAAAGGTTTTGATTCTTTATGTCGGTTTTATTCTCGTCGGACATTAACACTCTCCAGTAAAACCAGGGAAGTATCATAATAATAATAAAATTGTGAATGAATAATTTCTTTCATGCTTGTGGAATACAAATCACAATGTCTCATTAGGACTCATCCAGTCGAAGGGTTTTCCTAAGGTAGCCAGCGTAGTGTTGATCAGGGCAAGTGATTGTCATTTACCTCCATCTAACTTCTGCTCCGTTGTCTCTCCAGGGCGATGATGACCTTAAAGACACAGGCTTCCACCTGACAACCAGCAACCAGGGAGCGTCTGCAGTCGGTCCAGGATTCAGCCTCAAATTCTGAGCCTGAAACTGCAGGACACCTGGCTGTCGAACTGAGGAAGAGGGAGCAAAGACGTCTGGGACGGGTTCCTCCTGGAACTGGACGGCGTCGCTGGTTTACACTTGTAAACCAGATTTAATATTCGATCCAGTACAACTTGTTACCAAATAGTCAGGACTGTTTCACAGCAAGACTGGTGGCTGGTTTTCCCCCCTCGACTTTTCAGCATCTTCTCTGTACTTTGAAGCCATTTCACCATTTCAGCTCTTTAAGAGGCAACACAACCATAAATCTGTTAGAAGTTTAGCTCTCATGTTTGACTTTTGTTTTATTTTCCCTTTTATACTTCATGAGAGAGGACCAGATTTTCTAAACGGTTGGTATTTCCTGGCTGCCTGAGCTACTGTATAATGATGCAGCACTGGCTGTGTTTTCCATCCAGCATAATGTTTGGGACTGTCAACTCACTTGCTGACAGGGGGACGTTGTTTTTGCTAGAAATAAAGTTTGAAACTTTGTTTTGTCTGCCATTCTCCCTATATTTATATATTCTGTCCAAGCTATGCAAACAGAGCCGTGCACTGCCACAGGAGAAAAAAAAGGAAGGGAAGCCGAGCCTAAAAAAAAAAAAATCCAGCCTTCAACCCAACTTGGTAGTCGCTGTCCAAAAGTGATGTCATTCTTTGCACTGCACACTTTGTCTCAGTACTTTGTTCTTTCGGGGGGAAAAGAGGCCCAGAATTCACTCTGCCTTTGTTTTTAAATGGCCCTGCGACTTCAGTATTAAACCAATAAATTCTTTGATTTCCAGCCGAAGAAAAATAAACAGTACGGTTTCGTTGCCTGCAAGACCGCTTGCTGCCTTAGCTGGAACACGCGCAGAAAAAAAAAAATCCCCTCGTCTTGGGACGTCTAGCGCCAGCACTGAATGGAAATGTTCATTAATCAGTTTTATCTATCCCCTGCCCCCACCGGAGCCCTACTGCAGATTATTACACCTGATGTGTTGAATAAGCTTGGACGGAGAGCTGCTTGTGGAACTGACTGCTCAGTCTCTGGAGACAGACTGCTGGCTTCACTGCGAGCCTAGTAAAGTAAGCTAGACGTCTGAGGTGTTCCATATGCGGTTTAAGGTCCAAATAGTTCCAAAGGCTGTAGACAACATTGCTTATTCTGGCTTTATTAGCTCAGTTTGCTCAGTGTGTAAATTATTCAAGTGGCACGCATCTAAGCAAGAGCTTCTGTAACTTTTTTAGGCCCCAAAAAACAAACACATTAGGGACATGGCTATTTTTTTGGGAACGTGTTTTTTTCCGTAAAGCCTATAGGAGTTTGTAGAATCCAACAGAGAATTCTCCAGCTGTGCTACTGTCTTTTTAATTCAAGCATAGTATTATCCAGTGAATAAGTCCCTATTCTTCCAGGGACACCCCGAAACCCTCTGGGTGGCCTTGGACCCTGTTGCTGCCTCCAGCTCTGAGGAGGTCCAGGCTCCACGGATCCAGAGTGGACCTCGTCCCAAACAGCTGACGAGGGCTGCGAGGAGCTTTCATCACCAAATAAAATACAAACCGCAACGTCTCGTCACAAGCAGCCTTTTCACAGTCAGGTATTATATTCACAAGAATGCTACTTGTCACGGAACATTTATTATTTGCACATGTGAAAACATCTTTACACAGTGACAATTGACACTAATGTGTGGAAGATACAGGAGAGACATTTGTCTGAAAAAAACCAAAAACAAAATATGTGCCCTAGTGAGTGAGGTCTCCAGGTGACCGCGTGTGATTGTGCAGAGGAGACGGCGCGGGCCTCAGAAGCGCACACGTACCCTCCACGAGTAGTTGGTGAGAACTTTGTCTCGTTTCTTCACGATGCAGGTGTACGTGCCTTCGTTGATGGCGTTGGCCACTATGGTGATGTGGTCGTCTTTCAAGGAGATGTAGTTGGGGTGAGAGAACTCCAGCAGCTCCCCGTCTTTGTACCAGCTGGAACGGGAGTCAGACGTTGAGGCGTGAAATTGTGCTGTGGCGTCACTGCGGTTAGGCGGCCTAATAACAGATCGTGGACGGATACTCACTATACTTTGCCTTTCTTTGATGCTATTTTCTTCCCGCAGCGAAACGTTAGCTTCTTGCCTTCAACGACCAGCTTGTGTTTGGTCCTCGGGGGAGTCGGTGTGGGAGCCACGGTGGGGAACGGGAATTCTGAGGAAGATTAAAAGGGAATACTCCAAAACAAGAAATGCAAAGATCAAATTAAATGGTCTCACAATATTCCTGTTCGCCCAGTGATCTCCTCCGAGCAATGCAATGGAATAAAGGGGCTGGGAGAGATATTATTTTGCTATTTATCCCAGTGTGTTTGATGATCTGGAGCTGTCACACTCTCCCTCACAAACACCTTGCCGCAGCTGATTATGGTCAAACATGTTGGCGCAAACCTTATCACGTCAGACCCTCAGTCCTCCCCTGACCTGCCGGCGCCATGGCTGTCTTATCAATATAATCTCTCCCATCTGGTTTCTGACAAACACAACGGTCTGCCTCGCGATCAACTCAAATTCTGCTTAAAAAACAGTCACTCTCGTTAATGCCACAAAAATCCAAATTGACCTTGTGTGTCTCTAACCCTCAAGCCACAGTCTGAAATTCCAGCGGTTTGGCCTCACTCAGGAATTTTCCACAGCCGTACAACATCTCCCAATCAACAATGAGGAACAGATTAGTGTGAGCCAGGAATCGTATCCTCTTGCCTCTCTCCACACTGTCCCTTGTTGCTGACAAAAAGCTCAGACAGCCACAACAATCTATGGGTTGATGGTTAAGAGGAGCCTTTCCTGTTGTGCAACAGAAACGACTCAGCGCTGGCATGCCACACAAAGAGCATGAAGAGGCAATGAGCTGTTAGATTGCTGGTGTGCTATCAACGCTGGGTGTTGGCACAGCGATCACCAGGTACCTTCCCTGCTCTGTCACCGTTCTGGCGGAGCGGCTATTCTCCAGAACTTGACAAAAACTTCTCCAGTAGCAAGTGCAATTTCCCTTCAAATGAGATTCTTGAAAACCCCCATCACGGCTCTGCATGGCTGGACCTGTTGGCTCCCGCTGCTCCATTGGCAAACGGTTCAGAGCGGCTCCTTGTGCTGCTCAATTGAGAGAAAACTTTCTTTTTTTTTTTTTCCTGCTGGACTGCTGCTGTTTTGTGCTGCTGCTGCTCCTGGGTCTTACCATAACAGAAATCGCAGCTGGAGGGGCAGTGCTTCTGCATCAGCTTGCGCTTGCTGTCGCAATAGCCTTTCCGAGCCCAGGCTGGACAGATAAATAATCGGTCCAAACATCCTGGAAGAGAGGAGGGGATGGAGTGAGGAGGAGGATCAGACGGCAGCTCTCAGTCAGCAGCAAAAGTATTTGGAGCTGCGATTTGCTTTTTGCTCCAGTGAAAATGACTCACTATAATACGCGCTAATCATGACTCATGAGTAGTTTATACAGTATTTATTAATGCCACGTTGGCTTTCAGTGTCAGTTGTCAAAGACAAACACTGTGGTCTACATTCGGGTTGGTTCTGACCAAAAATGGATCACAGGTTTTGTATCACTGGTTCTTCATAAGTGTTTCTAGATTAATTCTCCTACTGCTGGGATCAGACGACATGACACTCACTCAGCCCTGACTTGGCTGAGAGACATGGCCGACTATACGTTGACCAATTATAGCTTGCCTCCTCCATGACAGGTGATCAAGAGGGAGGTGTCAGTGACTGATTTCCCTGTTTCACATGACAGCATCATCCTTCTCCTATCGATCTGGCATATTAAGCGCCCACATCAGCAAAGTTGTTGTAGAAGTTGTGAAAATGGGAGGAAGAAGGCAAAGTAAATCTGACTTTTTGTCAGAATGGGTATCCCAGGTGCGACATAAGCCAAGCGATGCATTCAGTGCTCTTTTTTGTTCCTGACACCCCAAGCTGCTGACTTACAATTTATGTGTCCTGGATGATTATGTTGTATGATGTATTTACAATTGCTTTGTGTTCTTGGAGAAACGTACGAAACATGAGGACTGTGAGCATACCGTAGAGACGGTGTAAACCCCACACCTCATCCTGCGTGATTAGCTTGCGCCCTGTCAGAGTTGCATTCAGATGCATTATAGCTTTGGGGTCCAGTGAGTGCATGAGTCCCAGGACGTGGCCAATTTCATGAGTTGCCACATGGACGAGATCCGTCAGCCAAACCCCTGCAACAAAGACACTGTAGATTATTCTCTCTTTATGTAAGGCGCCTGCTGCTTCCATCACCTTTTGTGTCGCGCATTAGCACTTTCAACAAACATGATAAAGACACATGCCTTTCTTCCAGCTGAAGCGCATGTTTCCAAGAATCCAGTATTCGTGGTCGTCAAAGTGGATCTCGCCAGTTGGCGGGAAGAACGCGTGAGCCAATTCTCCTGTGATGCCGTCGAAACAATGGTGCAAGTAGGACTGCAGACAGTCTGTGTGGTTGACGGGGTAGAAGCCTGCCAAAACAGAGGGAGAGAGAGAGAGAGACGCATACCTCAGAGCCGAGGAGGGGAACCCTCACTCCATTATTTCTGCTCTGTGTTGACTACAGCAGAGGGATGATGAATTACAAAAGACAGAGCTTTTTCTTCAGCCTTCACCCTGCAGGATGACAACCATTCCTCTCACTGTCACTGAGAATTTATGCAGGACCCTGGAGTTTGCACCCAAAGAGACAGATAAAGCATAATTTAGACTGCTTCACCATGGGCTGACATGTATGGAAGTTGTTAAGCATTTCTTTTTTTTTCATTTAGGGATAATCAATCATGCTGATTATAAGCTTGGTAATATAGTTGCGGTAGTGTGATTTAATGAATCTGGAGGCAAAGACATTTCGGCGACGACAGCATGGAGAGGAAAAACAGTAACGACAAAGCAGAAGTCTGGAGCTCAGAGCCAGGGAACATCTGTTGCGGACTGATACAGCCACATGCAGAGCACCCACCGATCTTAATGTCGGCTTCTTGGTCAGCTGGCACCTCTCTGAAGCTGAACGGCGAGACGTCGCTCCACATGCCAAAAGCCTTGGCAATGCCTCGGCGCGTGTCGCTGGCATTTATCAAGTTTGTCGGGAAGGAGAGCAACCTGCTCGGAGACAACAGCGTTGGGTAGTTAATACTGGTCTCTACACACATCCCTCTGCAGCAGAGGAATCGGCCAAAACACAATGGCTACTGTTCAGACAGACTAGAATTCCCTGATGTACTGAAAGTACAGCTCCATTACTGTGACTTGATATTGTCTTACATATCCTCTCTGGTCAGATTAATATGGACACTATTAATAAAGGTCCAATGGGATCATCTACTATCACTGCAAAAGGGATGAAGATATAACTTTTATAAAATTTGACTCATTATCTACGTTTTGCCTGCTGTCCTGTCAGCTGAATGCCCTAATTATCTTCTACAGGAGGTTTAAGGGATCATCTTTTTCCAGCTCCTAAAAGAGTAAATATATATCAGTTGAACTTCTCTAAACAGTTAGTGCTGCAGTATCCAAATGTTTTGTCGTCAAGCATTTGCAGATTGGGTGTAAAAATCCTTTACACACTATGAATGCTATCAGGTGATACAACCTTCAATGGATGTTTTCGACTGACTTTTTGTTTTTCATCTGTGTTTCCCAGGAGGATTTGTCTACCTTCCTTTCCCCTTTTTCTACAGCTGCGCTTTTCTGGCTGTGTTGACTAGAGGAGGAATTCATCAATGAATACTTGTATGTCAGCTTGAACTTGTCCCATTTGAGCTGCTCCGGGGTGAGGGTGTAGCGCTTGTTCCTGGAAAGGTGAAGCACTTGCGAGTGGGCTTCTTTGCGGATCCCAATGAGCAACACAGTGGTGTGAGCTTCTTCCTTGGACAAAGAAAAACCTTTAATTAATCACCTCACACTATGGATTGAAGTTAGGAACTGAAACTATTGTTGCGTTCTGACCGAAAGAGGATGCAGTTTAACTCTTTGATTAAGCTTTTGAGGGAATTCAAAGCCATACATTATAGATTCTTGCTTATAATATGTCTTGGAAAGACTACATTTGATATCTTCACAGTTAGAACTGTGCTCAAGTGCGATTATTACAGCGGAAGAGGGAAAGTAAAGTGTTTTCCAAACATTAAGTTTGATCATTTTCACAGACAGATTGTCTGATGTCTCCTTGGGGATGGGCAATATCGACTCCAAATTACCACACCTGGATTCTGCACTACTTTTATAGCTTTGAACTGGATGTCTATGGGTGCTTTGCATTTTAGAGCTTTCATAAATATTCTGTGACACAAGTTAAGTTGTGGTTTGCCTTGGCTGCGATATTCCATAATAGCGCTCGCACCAGTTGATGAAATCTATAATTTTTTATGGAGATGGGTTTAGGTAATAAATCCGCTTTCCAACACTGAAACCAGGCCATGAGTCTGACCCGAGGAGCCCGTTCTGTGCTCCAGAGCAGGAAGACCTCCTGTCCAAACTGGTCCTAACTGGTGACTTTAAGGGAGATTTAAGTAGAAATATGTTAAAACAAAAAAAATACTAGAGGTACATACAGCTGTCCACATGCCACTTTCATGGGCACATTATGCACATTATGCACTTGGTGACAGCTGATCATACGTACAAATGAGATGTGAGTAGAAGAATAGAGCATGAGCGTAGGCAGATTTGTAACCTTTTTCTTCATTTTTTTCTTATTTTACTATGCTTAATATGCTGGGATGACAGTCATTTTCTTGGCTTTTTAGGGTTAGGGTTCACAAGCTGGTGATTTTAAGATAAATCTGATAATAAACAGGAAAGGAAGAAAAAACTTTGAAACCTAAGCCACAAGGTTTTTCCTCCTGGGGAAAACTGCTTCAGATGGAGAGCGAATATCATAGCACTTTGTGCACTTCCCTTCACTTTGTATTCTACACCCAGTAGGGTGCAGTCCTTCCCTCATTTCCTTACCAAAATAGTGAAAGGGGCAGGCTGTCTGGCAGTCTGTGTGATACTGCTGTTGAACTGGATGACATCTCTTGCTCTGATGTTATAGTGCGTCTATATTGCATTGTATGTACAGGTCATTGTTCTGTGCAACATTTGCTTTCCTGACCTCAGCTGACACAGTGGAGTCTTGTGCTCTGTGATTTATGAGGTGTTTTATGTAGCACGGCCAGCTCGGTCCTTTCTGTGTTGTGTCTCCTTATATTCACCACAAATCCAATCTCCAATCTTTGGCACAGATACCGATGGACCAAAAACCATTAGGACAGAAATAGGTGCATTAGACTAAACCTTGAAGACAATGTTGATGCAGAAGATTCCCATACATCTCTAAATATAGATTCATGTAAAAAGTACATTGTTTTAGTATGCATAAAAGGAAACTAACTGAAAAACTCAACTGCATTTTGAGCTCTAGTTTTTTCACTAGTTCACAGGAGCAGTTATGTAATCCTCACTATCAGTCTTCCTGAGTGACATGCAATTAGAGTGGCAAAGGAAATGACATGAAGCTATTCCTCAGACTCAGTATCACAGATGGCAGTGATTGAAGTCATGTGGCGTTAACACATTTATCCAATTCACTGAAGCCTTTACTGTACAGGGATTCATTTCATTTAGAGTATTCATCTACTATGGACAGTGGATCCCTATTAAAAGTGTTTTAAAGCTGGGGACTTCTACATAATAACAGAGAAGGAAAATTATGTGAAGTGATGCTTATGCTTAATCCAGTCAGTCTGTTCATTCTGATTTTGACCTGTGCTTCTCCATAGTAGTGAACTGTCATTCACTACTAATAAATGTCATATTTCATTAGAAAATATTATCATTTCATTCTACATTTTACTAACAGGCAAATATACATAGCTCCTACAACATATAAGGCAGGTCAGTCATCTTAAAGAACTTGTGCTGAATTCGAGGTAGCCTATAAATTATAAAATAAGTATTACTTTATTACAATCTAATTTAAAGCTTCACATTTCTGTTCGAAGCTACAGCTGGAGCACAGTGAGCATGAATTTAAACATTTACAAAATGAGTTTTAAATAAGCTGTATCATGTAATAACCATACTGTATATGCCGAATTGAAAAGTGACCTTTAATGATTAAAAATGACTTAAACTAATGCCCCTCTGACGTGGAGCTTCACAAATACGCGGGGCAATTATTAATTAGCATAATTGTGAATGGAGTCCGGTGTTATGTTTTCTGAAATGATCAAGGAAATAAAAGCTTACTTACATAACTTAATAATTGCAAACCATACAACATATTGGGCTTCACAGCTGGAGTGAAAGCTTTCACGTGCCATGAAGTGGTCACAGCATACCTCTAACCTCCAGGAGGGAAACGCTGTGGTTTGTTGCATCCCTGCGAACAGCAGACTGAGCAGCGCGGCAGCCAGCAGCGGAGCGAAGCCCCAGTCGCCTCTTCGTAAACTTCTGGGAGTCTGACAGCACACCATGGCTGCGATATCACACCTCCAGGAGAAAACAACCAAACAACCAAACAAAACAAATAATCCCCTCGGCGAAGACTAACAGGCTTACCATCTATGCCAATGAACCCTACTTCTTCGCCATTGCACGATTCGGTGGTGTGTTACTACTTGGGTTTAGTTTCTGGTGCCGTGTGCGGCAGCGCAGTCCAGCCTGCGCACCGGGTAGTGGAAGCAGTGCAGACTGCATCGGCTCTGCTCGGCTCTTTTCCTCTCAGTGCGCCTGCCAGAGGGCTGGTTTCACATTACTGTAGATGGGGCAGGGGGTCAGTGTCGAGACGATCTAATGAAAACCAAACGTGCTCTGTCCATCAAACCACTTGCTACAACCACTGCTTTTCTAAGGTTTATGTAATGCTGCTGGAGTAAAAAAAATAGTTTAGTCTTATTCTTATCCTACTATGGGATGCGCAGACACTTTCAGGATCAAGGTGGAAAACAAACCAGGCACTTGGACTCAGGGAGAATGGCCCTGTAAGACAATATTATGCGAAGCATCTCCTCAACTCCGGAGTCTGGAGAACACCACTCCAGGACTTTAAACAAAATCCACTTAAGGGTGTTTTCACACAAAACATCCCATGTTTTTAAGGAAGTGGAAAAGCAGCTTTGGTGTGTTTTTTTTTTTAATTCTTCCTTATAACCATCTTCCAAAGAATTACTTTTTTCATTGTTTTGGGATTTTTTAAAAATCAAAATTTTCAGATTGTGTCTCCTCCCATTGTGCCTTTGCACGTTTGTGCAGTGAGGACAGTATAACATAGACACTGCAGGAGTGACAGGCTGTTTGCACTGGCCTGGAAAAGTTGATTTAGTGTGGAGTGTTGCCTTCTGCAGAAGTGACACTGGGGCCCACGGGTGGGTGATAGGGTGGACAAACAGCGTACATATTTTGTAACTGTCTTGTATTTTGGACGAACATAGTATTGTCAGGGTAGTCCTTGTTTTTTTTCCAATAATAGATGCAGACAATCACTGCCATGACTTACAGGGGGATACTGGGACAGAGCCAGTTTTTGTTTTACCTACTACGACAACTCAAAATGTCTGGACACCTTAGCACCATTCACCTTAGGTAAATTTTTCCTTTACAGTGACCATCAAACTCTGTTGCATTATCATGTAAAATTCCTGTACACAAATGTTTCATGGGGCAATGCTTTTATTTTAACTGTGTGGATACAGCACAATAACGCAAAAACATATACTTTTACTGTCAAATGACATGTTTCCAGCTGGGAAGTTTCCTTCAACTGCACTGTACCTGTACCATGTGGCAGGAATGTGGCTGATCCCACTATAGAAAAAGACACAACTATGAACACATAATAATTTACATTTATTTTCCATTGTCTCCTCAAATGTTTTCTTGTTTCGTTTGCTATTTTTCGTAAAGTGCCTAACGATTTGTCAGAATGAAACACAAGCCGGAACCATTTGCGAGAGCCACTGTTTCTTCGACCTCTGGGTGACGCTGCACACCAGGCGAAGGAAATGGCGCCGGTCAGGTGCAGCAGGGTGTACGGTGGCCAACTAGTCAAGTACCCTCGGAGCTGACACGTAAGCTATCCAAGTGCCTCTCACCGTGCAGGGCTCTGCGGTCACAGAAATATGCTTTTAGGCGGAGAGGAGCCCGCTTTGTGTCGGATCCTGAAGACGTAGCTGGTAAGAGCCGCCGTCACCTCGCAGAGAAGCAGCTTGGTGGCTAGCTGTTAGCTCTAATCCCATAATCTCAGCAGTTAGCCGGAGGTTGCTCGCTCCCCTTGGATCGCTGCCCTTGTCTCGTTTTTTCCCCTCGAGAGTAGTTCCTCAAGCGTCTGAGAGTGGGTGGTATACAAATGCCACGTGTATTGGCAAGCTGCGTAACTAGCCGCTGTTTGTCCCGCCCCGAAACAAACCAATTTACTCTGAATTTGAAGTACACGCACAGCACCCGGTCGGTTACTTCAGCTGCTACCAGCTCTCCCTGCTGTCTGCCCTCTATAACCCTCGGGCCTGCTTTGAAACTCTTCATTGAAAGATCTCCTGCAGCAACAATATGTGCCATGCTAATGCTCATGCCTAATATTAACTGTGCTTCATGAACACATTTGGGCATATTGGACAAGACACATGCAATTCCTGCAACAAAACCAAGCTTCTGAATGCATTGGTTTTGATTATTACCTTAAGATATAAAATATAGCCCATAGTATCCTCTCTGATGATACCTGACACCTTTCCATATACAATGCTACATGTACATTTTACAAAGTCCTCCAAGTATGGCTGTGGTTTGTGCACTGTCCTCTGTTTTGTGATTCTCCAGATTTTTTTTTTACTACAGGAACAGCAGACTCTGACGTTTGGGAACATCACTGGTACTGTGGACACCTCGCAGAGGAATGGCCAAAGCGCAGAAACAAAGCAAGGCAGAAACATTCGCTGTGGCTGGCTCAAATGGTCACAATGGCCAGCAATGGCAGACTGGTATGAATAACTTCAATCACCCTCCGGGCGCCAGCCTCATTTCAAGGATGGCGTGCATGGCCTCAGACGTCCGGCAGAAGTGTGCGGCATATGTGCTGGCACTGAGACCGTGGAGTTTCAGCGCCTCGCTCACGCCGGTGGCCCTCGGCAGCGCCTTGGCGTATAAACTGGAGGGCTCTGTGGACTTGGTTGTCCTGTTGGTGTGCGCGTTGGCTGTCCTCGTGGTCCATGGTGCAGGCAACCTCGTGAACACCTACTATGACTTCTCCAAAGGGATTGACCATAAGAAGAGTGACGATAGGACTCTTGTGGATGAAATATTGGCACCGCAGGATGTTGTAATGTTCGGAGCATTGTTGTATTCTTTTGGGTGCTTGTGTGCCACGCTGCTCTACTTCCTGTCTACGCTTAGACTGGAGCACCTAGCTCTTATTTACTTCGGGGGACTCTCCAGCTCTTTTTTATACACTGGAGGTGAGTAAAATATGACAGTGCTGCATGTCAGAGGCTCCAATTGCCAGTTTGAAAAATCAGAACTTGCGTATGATGCCAGGAAAGTGCACACAGCACATTCATGTTTGCCAGCACGGTCACTCTGTCATGGTTTAGTACCAAAGGCCAAAATAAACTGGAAAGTACACAGAACAGTCGCTCACTGCATCTGAATGGTCAGTTCACCCAAAACAGAACATTTTTAACTCACCGCGTGTTGGGAGGTTTTGAGACATTCACATCAGGAATTTCTTCCTCCACCCAAAAAGTGGCAGCATCTTTCAAAGCAGTGAACACTTACATTTGAAGCACTCAGCAGCAGCATGTCTTCAGTGGCAGATGTTTCAGAGATGGACATCTGAGGACCTGAATTTGAGTGAACAGGCCCTTTAAGGCTGTCTGTCTGTGTTTTTTGCAAGCCTGACACTGATGTGCTACTTTACTTCTTGAAGCAAATGTGAACGTGGATAAAAAGTAAACTCACCATTCCCTGTGAGCGGAGGGACATGGTGCACACCCTCCATGAGAATTACGTTTAGCAGCAAAGGGAGAACTGTGCTGCTCATTGTGCAGCCTCACTTTGGGATTCCTGCTTGTCCACTTTGGGTGTGGTTTTATCTATAAATATATTTCCTGATGTATGTGAAATGAAATGTAACTTCATCTTGTGCTTTGAGACTACAAATTAAAAAACAACAACAACACAGAAACACAGTGTTACAACCTGGCAGAGTTGAGTTTGAAAAGTGCCTGTATCAGGCAGGGAAGCTCTACTGCAGTATTTGTTGCATTATGGGAATTGTAAGATCATTAAAAAAAAAAAACAACAAACCTTTGGCACATGTGAGTATAAGTCAGGATATCACACTCTGCAACATTGATTTTGACCATTCTTTCTTTGAATATGTCGTGTCCTTTGAGTCTCTGTGGACTAATAAATTCTTGGAATATTCCTTTAATCACAGGACACTACCTGAGGCTTTGATTCTTACCAAATGCTACAACTGACCTCCCTGATTTGCACGTGTGCAGCTGAGAGCTGAACAAATCACTGAAAACAGATGCTGTTCCTCTGCACTTGGGGCTTTGATGGCGAGGTGCTGACAACTGCTAATCAAAAGGTTAAATGTGGCTTCTGTTTACTCTTCCTCAGGCATCGGACTCAAGTATGTGGCCCTGGGAGACGTGGTGATCCTCATCACCTTTGGCCCTCTGGCAGTCATGTTTGCCCACGCAGTGCAGGTTGGCTACCTATCGGTGCTGCCGCTGGTGTATGCTGTCCCGCTGGCCCTCAACACAGAAGCCATCCTCCACAGCAACAACACCAGAGACATGGACTCTGATAAGCAGGCAGGCATCGTCACTCTGGCCATCCTCATAGGCCCCACGCTCTCCTACGTCCTCTACAACCTCCTCCTCTTTGTCCCTTACGTGCTCTTCTGCATCCTGGCCACCCGTTACTCTATCAGCATGGCGCTGCCGCTGCTCACGCTGCCCATGGCCTTCCCTTTGGAGAGGCAGTTCCGCAGCCGGTGTTATGCCAAGATCCCCCAGAAGACGGCCAAGCTAAACCTCCTCATGGGACTTTTCTACGTGTTCGGGATCATTCTGGCTCCTCCTGGCAGCTTGCCATTACTGTGATCCATTAGCTTTGATATTTCAAATTTTATTGTTTTAACACAGACTAGTTCATGTACCTCCTTGCATTTGTACGAAGCTATCTGAAGACTTTCACTGGCTTTAATTTATTGTTTAATTTATATGTTGGACAGAGATTTAGTTTAGGTCCTTCTCTGTGAAACTGAAAACTGTATTTTTTTTTCAGTATTAAGCCCACTGTAACTTGTTTGTAAAAGTAACAAATGTTGGTGTCATTTTATTGAGGTGGGTAACATCTTCATCATATAAGGACAGAGGATAAACCTACAGTTGCCATATTTGTAGTTCTCCAAGACACATGTAACACTGATACCCAAAAACATCAGTAAACCATTATTCCCACCATTGTACTGTCTGTATGGTACACACTGTTATGATTTGCTCATTGTGATTTTCTTTTTTTGGGGGAGCCAAATAGTATTTCATGGGGATTTTAATAAAACTCACTGAGGCTGATGTTCCATGTCTTCATTTTGGATCAGTCATCTTTAAGCTTGAAACAAATATGATGATTCAATACAACATGCAGGGGAGTGTGGATGTGCAGGTTTTCTGAAGTATTTTTAAATTTACACTAAAAAAAGGTTTAAAAAGATAGAAAATGAGTCTGAAATGGTGAAGCAGCACCGTTGTCTATTAACAGTAGCGTTTTTAATTGAGTCTGTATGGATTATGTGGCCCATAATGTTAGATAAAACAACATTTCTTTTCTCAGTCAAAGGGCAAACATACAAAGCAATGTGTCTGGCAGCAGGAGGCGTTGTTGGACAACCGTTTAACCAACAGGCACAGCTGTTTGATGCTTTGTATAATTACTGATAAATTCCCTATCTGCAGGTTCAGAAACAGCAGCTCCACTGACTGGGTGTAGTGTTTCATTATTTAAACATAGTGTGTTTAACAGTCCAAATCATTGCCAGTAGCTCGTTGCATTATTTTGATTAGGCTGGATTGTTTAACTTTTGAGTTGCTGAGAGTTGCTTAGCCTGTGACTCCTGGCAGACATGGGCACTTTATTAGACGTGAGAAAGAGACGGACGCACACTGTTGTCACGCTTGAGGCATGATGCAACTCAATGGCTGACTGTTAAAAGGCCCTATGGCCACCAGGGGTCCGACAGAGACCTAATTACAAGTGCAGACTTTGGGGAAATGTGACGTTTTTGTGCTGTTCTTATATTTTCAATGTCCGTAAAAGGAAAAGTCTAAAAACTCTTATGTCATGGGTAATTGCTGATTTGCAACTTTGCACAATGCAAAGTTAATTACAATTTTCACTACAGTTAATTCTCATACAATTTCTATGATATTGCTATGGAGTCCAGTTTATAAGCAAATGTTTTAAGAGATAATATTCTGTGTTTATGACAACAGTGGTTATCTTTAAGTACTTATAATTCAGTGTGATTACTGCAATAATCTATTGCAAGGGTAAAGAGTCAAATGTGGCAATGAAAAGCAAAGAGAGGTGTGTATAAACAGTTGGGTGGTTTTGCCACATACTGTATTTCGTGGTTTTTAAAATCCATGTAGAAATAAACTGCAGTTGCTCACGCTACTCACTTGTTAACCTGCTAAATCTAATGGTGAACTTTATTAATTCAGTATAGCTTCGTGAAGCAATCAGTAAATTCATACAGACAAAATTCTATTTCAACTCACCTTTACAACAAGCTTCACATTCCAAATTAAATTACAGGTAAAAAAGAAGAAAGGACAGAAAAAGAAAAAAGTCTGTAATAAATACCGTAAACAATGAGATTTTTCGCTTTTTTCGCAGCTGGTAACCTGAAACTAAACGTAGCTGAATGCAGGATTTGTTATGTTTCTTACGAGGAGCACGTGAAGGCAGCATTCGTTGTGACGCAATGTATGGGCGTGTTGTCATGGCTGTGCGCTGCAGCACCCCTCTGTGTAGTAAATACTTATTTGTCTTAAAACAAGCCATGACAGTGTCGGTATTGGATAACGACGCGGAATTATATTTTACCACAAAGTAAACATTCTTGACAAAGGCCCGGTGAGTAGCTACACGTAAGAGGAAGCTGTGTTTTTGTCAATAAAGGTTGGCCAAACATGAGTTAGCTAGCTAGCGTCAGTGTTAGACAAGCTATTGGTAACGCACTGTCCTACCGTCATCTCTTATTGTAAAGCCACGCGATTTCCCTTTACAGTTATTACAATAATGGAACCCTGACGTTAGTTATAGGCGACGACATATTGACACAGTTACCCGGGACTAGCCCTAAAGCGCTGCACTTCTGTGGAGATTAAACGTGTCCGGTAAAATTGGCCGTCAGAAATATTCCAGTCAAAATAGCGCTAAATGACGGCGGGCGACACGGAGCTGTTGGTGGGAGGATTGTCAACATACGCTGCTAATTTTAGGGACTGTCACTTCGGCTACAGTCACATATGCTCCTGGGTGGCCACTGTATGTGTTTGTATAATAGACCAACGAGTTCGCTCAAACGGTTCGTCGCGGGTCCGTCCGTGTTGTCTCGTGTGCTGCATGTGTCCAGTCACCGACATAATTCACTGGCTAAAATTTCGAACGACGTTTGGTGCGGTGCTGTCACCGCACGAGAGAACGGGCAGAACCGGGCTTTCCCCCGCCTAGCTAGTCGGCTAATTTAGGCTAGCTTCCCAGTAGGAGGTGTCGGATGTCGTACCGTACCTCCAGCGTTGGCCAGGTGTGCAGTGTGTACATTATATCGTGTCGCATGGGCTGCCACCTGACCCGAGCCTCACAACCCACAGATTCACGGCAGCCTGTGGCACACGCCCATTTTTCGACGATAGGAGCCCTGTATAAGAGGAGTAATTGCCCGCAGCTGTTTCCTGAGCCGACATGTGTTAGGAGTCTGACATTAAGAGCTGCAGCCGATGAATGAGGCGAAATCTTTTCCACCTGTCATCCCTCTGGTAGCGATGAGGCAGAGCCCCAGCTGCAGCTGGGACATAGTCAGAATTGCTCTGAGCCACACCTCCTCCTCCTCGGGAGCAGGGTTTCAGTCGTCTGCTGTTTCCCTGGCTCGTTGTTCCCTTTTGGCTCCCCAAATCTAAATCACAATAATCATGCTTGAAATGCTCTCTGGTTTCCACCGCAGACATGACTAGTGCTCCAGAGAAGCAGAGAATCACCTGATTTCAGTTGAGAAGAAATGGGGAAAATATTGTGGGGAAATTCTCAAGGTAAGACTTTTCAACACATGGGATAACTTTTGAAAAGGGTTTCCCTCGTCTCCAGCTCTCTGCTGTGGGAGCCAGTCTGTGCAAAACTAGCCTTGCTTTTGTTTCTATTTTGAGCACTTGGTCTCTGAACAGCCCTGCTTCTCTAAATTCTCAATATGCATTTTGTTTCTGCACATGTTTCTTTTAGCAGTTTGATACCAGAAGGTAAATAACTGTAATCCATAATTTCTCCAGACTCGGTGCTCTGGCACCACAGTGCAGTAACAGATTTCAGAGTAACCAGTATTTGCAGCAAAAAAACAACATAATACATTAGCCAATCAATGTCTGGAAGTACTTTTGATTGGTCAGGTGTCTAATTCTGCCCATCTTGTAAATTGTTACAGCTTTGCCTCGTGGCCACAGGGAGACTGTGAGGTTAGTACCCTGCAGGGATCTTCCCGGCTGGCCTGAGGATTCAGACCAGCCACCTCGTGCCCACAGTTTGAGTCGCAGAGTAACACACTGTCCTGAGAGAGGCGGCATCCAGTTTGAAATAGACTGAATAAATGCTGTTGATTTCCGTGAGAATGTCTGCTGCTCATGTCGGGGGTTTGGTGGAGGATGGGGATCCAGTTAGAACCCGTGCAGTAGAGGCACCTGGACCCAGACGAAAAATTATTGAAATGATAGGTTTATGAGACTAGTATTTGATCACCTGATTTGATTTTGATTTTGCAGCTGTAAACATGTATAATGTAGTTGAGGTTCATCAGATGCATTTTGCGACTATGGCTACGCTTTATGTTTTTTCCCAGGCTGCAGCATAACCCATATTTCAGCAGTCCTCCTAGTCTGATGACTGCTGTGTTTATACGTGTGTGTGTGTGTGTGTGTGTGTGTCAGCATCTATTGGAAGAGGAGCTGTATGAATGAATGCTTCCTTTGACATGATCGAGACCAACAAGTCTGTGACATGGACAGCAGCAGCTTTGTTTTGCAAGATGGGAGAGTGGTGTAATAAGCTTCATCATAAGCCTGCGTCTAAACCACTTCCTAAGCCCACATTCATTCATTGGCTCTTCATGTCCCGGCATCGCCAGCTGTACGTTTGTGTGTGTGTGTGTGTGTGTGCCAGCATCAACAGAATGTCGTTTTGGCTGTTTCTATGGAACCATATTGTTGATGTCTCCCACAGCTGTGGCCACATTAAAGAGTATTGTTCAAGGCTAGAAAATTCTTGGGAAACGCGCAGGCACACACACACACACACACACACACACACACACGTCTGTCCTTTTACTTTCCGGGCTTGGTCTTGCCAGCTCACCGGCAGCGGTCACACAAACCAGTTTGCGACTGAAAATGGGCATCATGGCAGGTGCCCATTCATCAAAATCTCCTCCGACCCCACCCCTTTTCTTTTCCCTGGCCCCCCCCCCCAAAAAATAACAACATCCAGACCCTCCCCCTGAAACGTTTGCCCCTCCCCCCTCCCCTCTGTCCTCTGCTTGCCTGCTCATTGGCAGCGGAGCGAGCGGTGTCCCCGTGGGCTGTGAAAGAGAGGGCTGCACATCCTTATGTCGAGCTTGATGCGCATGTTTTCCTACATGCTGCCCCGTAAACACGGTGTGTCGCCTTCGCACGCCTCTTCCTGAAGCTCCCACCACCCCCCCCCCCACCCCCACACTCGCTGATGGAATATAGCATCAGAGGAGTCCTATGCGGAGCGAAGCCCATTGGCCTGTTTTTATGCGAGAGCAAGAGAGCGTCGACCTGAATGCAGCACTCGTCGGACAGCCGCTCTCCCTGACCGTCCTCCTCCTCCACGCTGGTAATCCTTGCTGACACAACGCACAAAGGACTAAATGCTGGCTGCATCCTCCAGCAGCGGGGCTCTCTCCTCTTCCTCCTCCAGCTTTGATCCTCCGCGACCAGCCTGTTTCGCCCGTACAGCAGGACCCTGTTTGTGTAAGACTACTCGCCACTGTATATCACGTCCCTGGAATACCGGCCCGGCTGCCCTCCTCCTCCTCCTCTGCCCCCCTGCATCCCCTCCTCCTCCTCCTCCTCCTCCTTGGTCAGTTCATTCAGTGAGTGCATCAGAGCAGCCCTGAGGAGGCGTTTTTTTTGTGTGCGTGTTTCGCTGGAGGCTGCCGCTGGTAGCAGGCGTAGCTTATTTCCTCTTTCATCATTTGATGTGCTTATGTAGCAGGAGGTAGGAGCCGCTTCCTCTCCTTCGCTATTTCTGTCGCTCTCTTTATGCACCCTGCTGCACATCACTGTACCAACAGGTAACGCAGCTGATCGGCACATACCTTATTTTTATTTGTTTGTTTATGCTGTTTGGGTATTTGATATACCATATTTCAGGGTAGAGCAGAATATATTCCTCTGGCCACTTTGAAAATAAATGAGACGGCACTTCAGGATAACGACTCGCCACACAGTGACCCGCTTTGAGCGGAATGCGGCCGCTTCCGTTGTCACCGGGCTGCCACGGTGGACAGATTCGCCGCCTCCACTAGTTCCCAGGAAAGTAAAAACGATAACGCGCCAAAAACCGCACGCACGCAGCCGGATGTGCCACATGTCATTACAGTGCGTAGCGAGGCGTGCAGATATCTCCGGCGGGCGGGTAGACGCCTGTCGGCTGCTATCTCTGCAGACTGGCGGCAGTCAAACGAGCAAGTAACGCTTGGCCTGACCTGCAGACGCTGCATCGTGCGCCGACTGTCGAAGTTGTGCAAGCAGATCTGGGTTTCAGTGCGTGGATGTCTGGTGGCAGGCGGCGTAATCTCAGCATGTTCAGAGCGCAGGGTAGTGGTGTTTGACTTTATTAGAAGTAGCTCTTATAACGTTTGGTACTTTGGTAGTTAGGTATATCATATAGATATGGACTCGGTAGCAGTAAGACTTGAATCACACAGCGTAGGGTTCATTTAATGAGAGTGACTGTGTGTCTGTATTGAATTGAATCTCTCGAGCGCTGATTCTGTGCAGGGACAGGTCAGATAAGACCCAATGCTTTTGATGTTTGCCCCGGTTGAAGCTCGTACACACCGGGAGCTCAACGCACGAGCGGCAACATGTGATTCAGTATTGACTTTCGACACGACGCGTGGCTGGAGGTCTCAGCCCTGGACTGACAGAGCGCCACAGTTTGGTCGTCCTCGCGCGTGAGTCTAGCTTGTCCCACGGGAGACCACAGGAAGCTCATCGACGCTTCGCCCGCGCTGCCGAGCGTGACACCCAACAGTGCCCCGCTATAACGCAATGTGGCGTCTCTGCCCGAAACGTAGCCGTCTGCGGGATCCCAACCGGAAGTCGTTTCTTTAATTTACTCAGCTAGCTTTTTTTAGTCGTTTTTTTTTTGTTTTTCCAGATAATGCAACAATAGGCTTATCCAGGCCTTGAGCAACATCTATCAGACAAAAAAAAAATCAAACAAGCAGAGAGGGGGGAAAAAACTGCCTGTTCTAAAACAAAGAGCAAAGTTCATATCAAACCAAATACTAAGAATGTGCCAGAGAGGGTTCACTCCCCCGTTAGCGGGATGACGGCCTCATAGCGCTCAGGATTTCAGATGCTGTCAGAGGCTTGTGGCGACACGACAGGCTGGGACCACACAGCAGCCGACATGTTCAAAAGTGGGCTGAAGATCATGGGGAGTGAGTATGATGATCGTTTTGACGTGACAATCTCGGCGCGGTTTCGTCAAGCACGCCGCGAGTGTTCGTCAGGAACGTGCTCGGCCGCGGTGCACTTTCTGTAAAAGGCTCCAGGGAGGAAGTTTGCTGACGGGAGCAGTCCTGCCGGTGTCAAGTTGCCTTTTTAAAATGTTTTGTCACGGCCGTCGAGCTCTGTGAGGATGGTTTTGCACAAAGCTGACAAGACGAGAGATATTCGAAAATGGCAAATGTAGTACGCTAGGGATTTGGGTCAGTAGTTGAGCCTTTAATTATATGATCACCAGGAATTATTTTTTTTCACAATCCACATTCAGAGGTTGCTTTTCTTTCTGGGCGTGTCTAATAAGATTATATTAACCAATCTGTCTGCAGCGCTTTTTTGAGCTCGATCTGAGGAAAGCGTGAAGAGTGCCGCTGCAGGCCCGTCGCCCGCTCTGAAGAAATCGTTGCAAATGTGTTATTTACTCCGGGTCCGTATCGATTTCTCCTGAAAGTCTCCTGGCCGCCAGATGGGTCCGACAGGAACCAGTCGCAGCAGGCTGATAATAACGCTGGTGAGGCCAAAGTCACGGCGCTTGTGTCGAGATTATGCTGAGCAGTTGCCGTACAGGCCCGGTGGCCGCGGCACGAGAACAAGCGCAGGCAGACGACCTACTCTCGCTCGACACCCGCCCAGACCACGTGTCTCGGGACACGCGGGCCCCTCGCTGCTTCACACAGTAGATCATATCTGATGGCGCCGGTCCTGCCGCTAATAATAATCATGACTCATTTTCTATTTGGAAGCCGCTCAGTGACAATGAGCTGGGTCTGCCCAGAGGCCGGATCAAGATCTACAAATATGCTCATCTGCTTAACAGGCGTCGTGTGCGTCTCTGCTTTCAGTGAGGCCATTTGTCATGTCACTGGCTTGAACCCTCCCTCAGGCTTATCTAACGCTGGCTGACAGCGACATTTGCACCTTTTTATCATATTGATTTCAAAACATTCGATGTTGTCTCTACCAAGCCGACCGGATGAAAAGAGTCCAGCAGTGGTTCCTTTCTCAGTCGCTGGCGTCGCCGCCCACCCGTGCAGATCCACCGTCTCGCTGTGGAGATTCCCATCACGTGGGGCGCGTGGGATCCTCGCCGCCCTGCAACACGCCGGCTGGCTGCGTGTTGATTTGATGTCTGTTGTCCCAGCCTTGTTCAAAAATGAAGCTTTGAAAAATGAAGTTTTTGAAGACTAACAAAGACAATTTCCAGAAATAGGGCTCAAATCATCTTCACAGGAGGCACACATGTTTTTTTTTTTCAAATTGGAAATCAGTCTGCTGATGATAATTACATTGTGAACTACTCTGGCTGTGATTTTCACCCTATTTCTTTAAGTTTAAAACCACATGTCCGGTTGAGCCTGCGGTGGCAGGATGAACCCACGACTACATGGGAATTCCATAATATTCCCATGCAGTTTTTTTTCATTGTGCATTTGTTGTTATGGTGGTGCGTGCGTGTCCGCGCTGTGGCCACGCGCCTGGCCGACGCTGCCCTCGGCGGTGTGTATGACGGAGGCCGGTCCATCTGTTAATGCGGACAGAGAGCTGTAATCCTGCCTGCCTCAGCCCTCAGCTGCTGATTGGCAGCGACATTTCAGCAACACAGGTGGCCTGGCCGTGGCTGAACTCCACGCACGCACACACACACACACACACACACACACACACACACACACGAACACAAACGTGGGCTTGACGGTCAACCTCTGGAAGAGCTGCGCTCATGCTGCAGCTGCACCTGTTGCGTCCGTCGCTGAAACGGGCTGACGCGTCCAAATCAGACCCCTGGAAACTCGCACCCAGAATCAGCAATGATGGCGGTAAAACTTGACTTTGGTGAATTTATTAATAGGCATTTCCTGCCAAAAACAGCTCTCCCTGCTGTTTGTCAAACTGAATCCTAAAAGCAAATGATGGCTCTGGGAGGCGTAGGCGGCCAATTGTTTGTCTGTTTTTCTGTCCTGTGCTTCACACAGAGTCAGTGTTGATTCAGTGTTACAGGCAGCATGTGATTTAGTAGCCAAAAACTGAATTATTAGTTAAATTAGTTTCTTTGCTTCTCCCACTGGACGTTTGGACGCTGTAGTAGTAGCAGATTAAGTTATCCATTAAAACCAAATTCAGGCTTTCGTCTGGATAGGCAGTGTGTCTGATATTGGTTTATTCATGGTGAGTGCTCATTAAGAAGCTGCCACAGTGCTGGTGGTTGCCACCGCGCAGCATCACAGCTACTGCACATTTCAGCGATTCTCACGTCAGCACTTCGTGTGCTCCTCATGGTTAGTGAACAGAACATTCAGGTTCGTTGGCACCTTCCTGGAATTTGGCCGGATGGTAGCTGCAGGTAACGTCACACACTAGATAAGGAAGTGCCTCGGTAAATATGGAAGTGTAAATACCCCCCCCCCGAAATAGCAGTGCATACCGTTCGGACCAGAAGTGGGTGCGAGCGCCAACATTTGTCAGTTGCGTGAACGCCTCTTTGTTTTCCACATCTTTGTAGCTTTGCTCCAGTTGTCTCTCACAAAGGTTGTGTGTCGTAAAACCTGCACGCTCTGTACTCAGAGCGTACTAGGTCGTGAGGCCGCTTTCCTCTGTACTGTACGTTGACGGGCCCCAGATGTCAGCATGAGGTAACGGCTTCGCTGCTCTCAGAGATCTGGCTCTGGTGTTTACTCTTAATTTTCCTCATACTTTGCGTGCAGAGAAGTGTTCCTGGAAGTGACCATCTGTCAGCGCCGAAATAAAATGGCGTGCCTGGGGATTTAAGAAGATCCGGCCTATTTTTACCAAATGGTGCTGCCAAATGCAGCTTGAACTGCGCGTTCGCCCTCTCTCTCTCTGGAGTGTGCATGGAAGAGGGGAAAGATAAAGCTCATGATAAGAAGCGGTGTCCCTGCAGCTGTGGGACAGGAGCTTGTTGCGCGGGTTGAGTTGTTCCCAGAACCCCACCCCCCCACCCCCACATCCCCATGTTGTGTGAGCTTCATGGTCCTGGTCTATTGATATCAGTGTGTTCCACCTAAATTCTCTCAGGAGCATGAGGTTTGGGAACAGCAGAGTGGGTGAAGTGGGAGGCGGTGGGTATTCAAATGTAGGAGGTATATTAAGTTGTTTTTGTTTTGTTTTTTTCGTCTGTCTGCAAAACAGTTTCTCAGACCAGAAGTCAAGATTGTGCGCCTGCTTTTCGGTGCCTGGGAATTGTTGAACGAACCCATCTCCTCTCCAGGTTTCAGCTCGGGGCGTTCGAAGGCTGCTGCGCGGTTCACCATGGCCGCGTTCTCAGTCCACGGCAGATCGAGATCAACTTGGTGTTTCCTGCATCCGTTCGCACCCGGCGTGCTGGAATCTGCGCGAAAGCCGTCCCATCCCCTCGCGGCTCTTCTCTTTGCACGCTCAGATGTTCAATGTCTGGCTGGGATATTATTCCTGTGCATGAAAGAGGCTAAGCCGTCATTTTGGACAGAAAATGGAGTATAAGCAGCCCGCTTTCCCTCCGCTGATCCCCCACATCCCATATGTTTTCATGCTTAAGCAGATGCCTTTAATACCTAAATGACATTGTAATCTTGATAAGCATGCGAGTGTAATCTCAGCCACACTGCAGACATCTGCCCGCCCTGTTACTGAAAGTAAACCCTGCGGCTGAACTGTACCGTACGAGAGAATTAGAGGACGCAGGGCAAAGCTAAGGGTGCGTTCACGCAAACGAGGAGGCACTTTAAAACAGCGTTGCTGCCTCCACCAGCATTGACAGATCATTTAACGGCATCTCCTCTGTCCGCAGAAGATGCTCAAGTCACCTCATCGTCCTTGTAATTTAGGTTTGTGTTGCTTGTAAACAGGGAATTGACGGATTACCGCCGCCATCTGCCAGGGAGCGTGGTCAGACGTGACCCTTTGGACGAACGCGGCGCTCGATTTCAGGGCGTGCGCCGCAGGTGCTGTACCTGCCGCCTGTTCGTCGTCACCCGTGAAAGCCTTTTCAAATCATGCGCTCTCCTGACAGTCCGATCCTTTCCCCTCCGTTGTGACGCACGAGGCCTGGGTAGCGCTGCGTGCGTTAACACAAAGCAGGGGTGTGAGTCTGTCCCCGCAGTGAAAAGTGACAGCAATTAGGATGCGCGCTCCACTTTCTTCAGGGACTGTTTATTAACCGAGATAAACGGCACACTTACCTGAAACATTATTTATCTTTTGTTTGCCTTCCCCACGCTGCATGCGTCTCTCTTCTCGCTCTTTCAGGAAAGCAGCATAAATGCACAACGTGCATTTGGCGGGTTGTTAAACAAAGCCATAGCTGTGTTGTTGGAGAGTGCAGTTAGACAGATGCGATCGGCGGCGGTTTTAGGAGTCCTGCGTTTTTTTTTTTCCTTTCTGCACGGGATGCCTTGGACGGGTTTTTAAATCTTGCTGTGGCCCATGAAAGAGTAATTCTGTGGGTGCTCACGTGATGCAACGCATGTGATGGGATGACAGCCGCTCTGCGAAAGTTCACTGCTGTATCGCTGACTCAAGCGTCCACACAAACGCTTCCTTCCTGTATTAGCCCTGGTTTCTTTTCACTGGGACGCTGCGGTCGCCAGTCAAGGGTGTGAACCTGCGTGAGCCCCCGTTCGCCTGTCCCGTGCATGTCTTCGTGGAAACACTTTGGGATCCAGATTCTAGGTTCTTTGGGGTCAGTGTTGGAATCATGAGGTTCAGGTAGGTCCATATGAATCGATACCTGGGATGTAGAGCCTTTTTTTATTTTTACCTATAGTTTTACTGTTGGTGAATGGCTGCCGCTTCAGAAGGGTTTCTTTCAATGAGGAGCGTGAGTACAAATCTTTTGTATAGAGTTTCCAAACTCATGTAAAACAGGTTTGTTTTGTTCGGTTCAGGCTACTCACCTTGCATGTTTCCAGCTTGCGCCTCACGTTTTGCAGGGGTAGGGTTGGGTTTAAGTTGCTCCGTCTTGCTGCGGATGTCGGCCAGCGTGCGTGCGCAAATGCGCTCGCGCGCGTCAGGTCGTGGCTCGATCAGCCCAGCAGGGCGTAGCGGCCGACTGCAGCTGCTCTCTCCAGAGGGCCTCCGGTGAGTGATCCACCGGCGAAGAGAGGAGCGCTGCTCGGAGACTGAGTCATGCGGCTTGTTGCCTGATGAGTCCCTCAGCGGCCACTGACAGACGCGGAGTCGGATGATTTCCTCGTTTAGAAAGTGTGAAGTGAACCTGAACTTTTCTGAAGCTGCTGTAAAGATGTGACAGACGTTCACAGGGACGTTTATGTTTAGTGCTTGGTAATGGAAGGGAAGTTAAGCCACTTTTTGCTTCTGCTCGTGTTACGCGTCTTCCCCAGTTTTCATGAAACTTCTGTCTTCTTTTACCTGCAGTCACCCCTGATCTGTTCCCCGAAACACCCCTGGTGCCGTCCCTGCCAGCAATCTCGTCAGCGCGAGCCGGGCTCGCCCCTCAAAAACCCCAGAGGCGCAGCAGCTCCGGCGGCGGAGGCGGCGGCGGCGGCAGCGGCAGCAGCGGAAGTGTCAGTGCTTCCAGGCCCCGCCCGTCGCGCTCAGCCCCCAGGCCAGGCCCCAACCGAGGCAGCATGGAGGTGGGCATGCGCGTGGTGCGCGGCCTGGACTGGAAATGGGGAAACCAGGATGACGGCGAGGGCCATGTGGGCACCGTGGTGGAGATCGGGCGGCAGGGCAGCACCACCACACCCGACAAGACGGTGGTGGTGCAGTGGGACAGTGGCACACGGACCAACTACCGCACTGGCTACCAGGGAGCCTACGACCTGCTGCTTTACGACAACGCTCAAATAGGTGAGCACTCGAGACGCGGTCCTACTGAAACACTGGGTCAGTAAGGTCTTTTTCATTTTTAGTACCAACACTTTTTTTTTTTTTTAACCAGCAGTGTGTAGAACCTTTAACAGATATCTGATCTTAGAGGTTACATGATTCTGAAGGCAGGACTCCAGGTAGAGGCTCCCCACTTCAAAACTAATTTCAACTTGAACAACTTTTTGATAAAACTTTATGAAAGCTCCTTCAGTATAGAGAAATGATTTGCCTCAGAGGACATATGCGGTTTCCTGCAGACATGAGGTGTTTCTTTGTGTCTCACATATTCTCAGTTCTCCTTCCTCTGGTATCATCTTGCTCATTTGCGTCCGTCTCGTCCCCGTGGTGGCTCCTGCAGCCTGCACAGTGCCCATTTTGAACCAGCGTGGTACTGCGGAGGCCATTGCTCATCATCTATTTCGGACTTGAATGACACGCACACATTGATGCAGGGCTCATTAGCATTTTGCTCCATTTTAAAGCGCTATTTTTCTGCCTCGGAAGCTGATCCTTCAATTAATGGAGCGAAAGAAGCGGAGGAGCTGGGGGGGGGTGGGGATGTATTTTTTTTTTTCCCCATGCTGTTTGTGCCTCAGTTCTTCCACATCTCTTGATATTAGCCGCTGTGAAAAGTAGCATCTGTCTTCAGTGACATAGGGCAGAGACATAGTGATATAGTATAGGAAATGTATTCCTTCGCAACAGTATTTGATGTAATGACCCCATTCACCTTTTGTTCAACCCCCCCCCAGGCGTGCGTCACTCCAACATCATCTGCGACAGCTGCAAGAAGCATGGCATCATGGGAATGCGATGGAAGTGCAAGGTGTGCTTCGACTACGACCTGTGCACCCAGTGTTACATGAACAACAAGCACGACCTGAGCCACGCTTTCGAGCGCTACGAGACGGCGCACTCCCAGCCGTGAGTACCGGCCGGCCTCGTTCACGTTCTAATCATGATGTCGTCCATTACGACCGCTTGGATTTGCCAGCGCTGTTGAAATCCGGTTGGACTGAGAGGAGGTTTTGGCAGGGCAGGAAGAGTATTCACCCCCTCGTGCTTTCCCCTTTTATTGCTTTTATGAATGAAACCATGGTCGATGTACTTTAGCTGTTTTGACAAGAATTTACAAAAAAGCTGTTTAATGTCAAAGTGAATACAGATTGCTATAAAGCAATGCCGATTAATTACAAATACATGATGTAAAGTAATATAACATTGGTGCCATGACGGTTCCTAACATACTGGAAAACAGCTACATGTTCATATACGTTCACAGCAATTACTCAGAGCGGGAGGCCACTTCTTACCATTGTGTGAAGTAAGCTCAGTCAGAACCAGGTTTGGCCTTGCTGTGGGTAACTGTTTAGCGAGCCAATGCCACGCTCTCCCTTCAGAATCGGCTTTTCTGCCTCAGTTCACAGTAACGCTCCGCACTGGCTCCCGGCGCTGTCTGAATGTCAGCTGGATGGCCTGTTCTCATTTTAACGAGGTGATCTGTATGACCCAGATTTCTCCTGTAGTTTCGCCTGGTCCAGGTCCAACACAGTGCCGTTTTTTTTTTTTTTTTTCCTGTGCCTGCTGTCCAACGAGGGCTGCAAAGCGGTGCCTGAATCGTGACTGCTTACTTTTCAGCTTCAGTGCCATTAAATATTCAAGTCCACCATTGGGATCGAGACTAATTTGTTGCTCAGTAGTTTTGAAACCACTATTTGAATCAGTCAGGATGAGGCAAAAGAAGGAAGAAGGATCTAGAAATGTCAAATGGCAGAAAAAAAACAACAGTGTTGCAGTTTTAGTTTTGCTATTGAAAGGGCTCAATTCATGCAGCAGCAAATGAGCTGTTACCCTCCAGCGCCAAATCTTTCCCGGTCATTACTTGAACCCAGCATCGTCGCTGTAATTTGAGTGCACATGATCACACGATTCTCATTATTTAGAAAACGTCTTTATCAGAGTACCATGTCAGATTCATGTCGGCCACACATTTGATTGTGTGCCCTGTGGCCTCGGACGGAAGCGGAGCAGCAGATTGGGGCTGTCCGTGAAACGTGGCCTCTTCAGTGAGACAAACCAGAGCAGTGATCATTTAGCGTTCTGACAGCTGCTGGACTCTCATTTGTTCTCCCTCCTCCGTTTCTCTTCAGATGTATTGATTTGTCATTGAGGCCCAAATGTTGTTTGGATCAGCAGTGTCCTTCATTAAGGCCATGTTTTATTGGTGGAGCAAACACCTTTGTGTGACTCTTCAAACAGTTCGCTGCTCTCCGTCTGTGGACGCTGCACAAACACCGGCTCCTTTTTCATTTTTAATGAATAGGGAAAAAATGTTCCTTATATTTATAATGACTTTTAATAATTTACAGTATAGTATGCAATTTCAGTTTAATGAAACCTTAACCTAAGTGATCAATAAGTTGAATTGAATTGGATTGGTTGAGCTTTGTTGACATTGGTTACAACACTGCTTTTTTTTTTTTTTAAGAGATGTGTCAGGTCGTGACTTTCTTAGCATCTGCATCTTTAAACTGAGGTATTTAGATGCTGCAACTGTGGTTCATAACATCCAAGTGAGGCGCAGCTAAACTTGGAAAACTGATAATAACTCCCTGCTTTCTCTGGACTGAGGCACGTTAATGTGAGTGCTGCATTTTTAAATGTGTGACGATAGGACGTGTGTTAATACCACAACCAGAAGGCCTGCACTGTAGGAACCTTTCCAGTTGAAGTGCTGCTGCTTACCTTTTGATTATAACCGTCCTCCTGCTCAGTGTAAGTAGTAATAGTTAGTATAGTACTCATGTTTATTTCATTTCACTTTGAGCACCATTCAAGAAGTCTGTGAATGAGAATATTTTTATCAATATAATTCATCATGTTAACAGGAAATGATCCTTTCTCTCCTCATCCATCTTTGCGTGATTTGAGTGAAAACGGAGCTGTGATTGTCGCCCTGCACTGGGACAGGGCACATTTGGGGAAAACATCACATGAAAGTCACTTCTTTGCTCATCAGATGAATGAAAGAGAGAAGCACTGTACAGTACATGGCACCAAACACACAGCGCGTCTTTATTTCCAGGGCACGCTGACCCTTAATTCACTGACAGCGTTTCAAAAGACTGATTTATAAACTGGCAGTCATGAGACCTGCTGATATTTGCCCGGAAAGGCAAATTTTGCTTGGTTTCATAAGGAGTGGGACTTGTTGTTGTTGTTGTTGCTGTGTTTTGTGCTTAAGCGTAGTCAAAAGGGTCTTTTTCATGTGGACCGAACATGTGTGGGGGTTTAACACAGGCAGCACAGGTCTATTTGGAGTTTATAGCCACACTGCAGGGAGGAACTTTACGAGGGCCCTGAGGGAGCAACGGGAAGTTGTCCGCCCCGTGGAGGGCTGCGGCGGGCCGACACTCGAGCGGTGCCATCACAAACACTGAGCCGGATGTACTGTACGCCAGTGCTCCACTGTAATTACAACAGATTTAACGGGATTAGCATGCTAACTGCAGATTAGCATGGAAACATTTTTCAACTTCCTGTATTAGGCAGCATGTGCTGGATGCACAGTAGATCAGTTTATGCGCGTTGCTGACCGAGCATCAAGCTGTGGACCTGGCGCCGCAACACGTGACTGTTGCGCGTCCCCTCGCTCGAGTCTTCCGCACCAAGCGCTGAGACGCGCAGCAGGATGTTTACTGTGTTGACAGCGTTTGTTGTGTGTTCATGCCGACAGTGCTTAGGGCAGCATATGTTGTGTACCATATGTTTACGAGGAGACTGCTGGTATGCAGTTGGTTAATCGGCTCTTCAGGCACACAAACAACGCACATGCACTTTCTCGGGAGCCTATTAGGTCAACTCGGTGCCTAATCCCTCCTTTGCACATCACTGCTCCACCTGACCCCCTCTGTCCCCTGCCCCGTGCTCACGTTTCCAGTGTTTCCAGCCTCTCCCCACCACTCTCCTGCAGAGTTTTCCTACTGCGCTTGCTGCGACCGGAATTTCTTCCTAAACTTTGTTTGGCGTGGAACGTCTCTGCTAATTTCTTGTCTGAAATGTAGATATTTACACTTCTTCCCCATCTCCGCACCAAAAAACTGCCGCCTTCGTGATTTTATTTGAAAAGGCTTTCAGGGTACGTAAAGGCGCTGGCTAAAGCAAGGCTGGCACAGAAGAAGGAGTCAGCGCATCGATGTATTTTTATCGACGCGTCCAATTAGTCTGGCCTCGTCTGGATTTGTGTTTTCACAGTTGTTAAGTTTCCACCAGCGGTTCAGTTACAGGGATGACATTTTACACCAGGTCCATCATAACACACCACCCTAACCCCACACCTGTTATTACACAAATGCCTTGCTTCACTGCGTTGTTGGACACTTTTCTCATCAATCCATCGGTGCCTTTGATTCCTGTCGAGATGGTTGGCCTGTGTGTCCTGGCGAGAATTGCGTGATCTAGAGTAACGCTAACCTTTGGCTGACTGTTGACCTGGCTGTTGTTGTGGTAGTCGTCCTGTCTGGGAGCAGGGGTGACATTTGGTCAAGGATTAGAAATCTTGATCCCTTGAAAGAGCTGCTGTGTTTCTCAGAGTGGCTTCACAAGGCGACACGTTAAACGCAGAGGTCATGTGTCTCAGGCATGAATTTGGGACATCTGTCGGCTTACAGCCTCTTGAAATAATTTTTGGTCAAGTGTCAGGACTGGTCTTTTCTCCTGCCGAGCCCCTGCAGCTCTCCTATTATTCACGGTTTTCTCTGTGTTTTTTTCAGTTCTTCAAGGCTGAACTAAATCTGCTTTGTGCCATCAGGAAATTGGCACAGCCTGCCACATTCTCACCATGACCCTCAATGCTGAGAGTTCAGGAAGTCTGCTGCTAAAACCAACGTTGTTTTACTTGCCCTTATCACAGCTGCACATTATACGTCCTGAATTCCTTGAAACCCTCTAAAAACCACAAAGTCATCGAAGCAGTGCTGACAAATGTTTGTACAGAACCTGTGTACTGTACTGTTTCCCTTTTACATACAGTATGGACACAGGATACGTGCTCCACACATTGCCCTGCGGTGGCCTGCTTTCTGATTGCTCTGCTGTCCGGGGATTAGGCTCAAAGCTGTGTACTCTGTTCTCAGAACAGTCCCCCACTGAGATTTACTGTTAGTTGGCTCCGAGAGCAAACTGCATGCCAGTTTCCCGCTGTCGCACCCAGGAACCTGAAGACTCTGTCCGGTGACGGGGGATGAAGGTAGCCTGTTCTAACTAAGCAAAACCCCAGTGTTAGAGAGACACGTGGTCGGCTCTCACAAGGCTCTTTTTCTTTTCATCACACTGGATTTTGTATGATTTTTGACTCGATAACAAAAAAACGCTGTTTGAAATGGAAGCGTGGGTTTGAGCTCATCAAGAAAGCATGGGAATAGGCAGCTCCTTTGCACCGAGATCTGATCAAATCTTTACCATAAGGTACGTCGGACTAAGAGGGTACGGCTGTCACACCTGAGTGTCTGAATCTGTGACTGCACTAGAGGCTGTTGGCTCATGTGTTTAGATAGTAGGGCGTTGGGGTTGGCAGCTATTTGTAGAAGGTTTCCTCAGCATATTGCTTGAGTTTAGCTGCGCATAGTCCTTTTTCAAAATCCTTTTCTCAGGTATCCTGCTCATCTCTCCACCGCTTGTGGAAGAACCGCCTCAGATATAATTCAGCAAACTAATGAGAGGCCGCGTGCCGGGCCAATCAGTTTGATATGAGCGTGGAAGTCATGAAGGATTTGGTCATTGTTAAAGCCAGCGTGTGGTTGTTAGAGGCCGGGCTGCTGTATCCAGAACAACTGGGATCAATAGATCAATGTCAGCAGGTCCCTGCGCGTCATGTTCTGCCAGCGTACATGAGCATGGTGCTAATGAGAGAGAGAGAAGAAATGTGACGGAAACAATGTAGGTGTCAAAAACATCCTGAAAAAGGTTTTCGAGGTTTATGATTTAGGATTCATGTAGCACATTTATGGGGGTAGTGCAGCAAACACAGCACATGTCTTCTGGTCATCCAGAACGTTTGTTTTTCCATTGATTATTTGTATTTTATCACATTTGAATGATTAACTGATTATCTGTCAATCAATTCCTACTGGGTTCACAATCAGGACAGGAAATGCGTTGCTGGAGTTGCACTATGCATACTTGATCAAAGTGTTTGATTTAAAGATTTCATTGTATGGCGCGTGGAGCACTTTGTTCAGCCACGTCTCCATGCTTTTATCACAGAGTGAGCTTGGCACCGAGGCAGAACCTCCCGCGGATCATCCTCAAAGGAATCTTCCAGGGGGTTAAAGTTGTTCGTGGACCTGACTGGGACTGGGGCAACCAAGACGGTGAGTGGTTTGTGTGTGTGTGTGTGTGTGTGTGTGTGTGTGTGTGGGGGGGGGCTGTTCTTACCTCTAACCTGGCACTGCCACCTCAACAGACCCTCTACCTTCATGAGCGCGGCGCCGTGCCTCTTCAAAGTGTTCCTCTCTCCACGTCCCACAACAGCAGTCTAACCTCAGGTCTCATTAACATGTGAAATGTCCAATTAGTGTGTGTCTGCGTGCACTTAAAGTGCCAGTGACTCATCTGCGTCTGTTCCACAGATGTGCCCGTCAGTGTGCGTCTTGATGGAGTCCATGTTTCATGACATTGACCTTCTCTGTTTGTCTTTTCCAGCCCTGCGGAGAACCTGAAACTATAGTGTGTGCTACTAAACTGTTGCACTTTTGCAAAATTTGCTGTCTTTTAGGTAGAAACAGCCCAAATTGGGTGATATTTGAAAATAGTTTAAACCGTCCTCCACATGGGTGGACTAAATTAAAACCCTTGAACGTTCCCTTTAGGGATGTTTTAATGCTGACATGCCTGTGTGTTTCCTGGTGTGGGGCCATCGTCGTCTCTGAGAATAGCAGTGCTCCCTTTTTTCTGGACGAGAGCGAATGAGTCAAAATGTCCTTTTGGTGTCTTTGAAATCAACGCCCCGGGGCTTGGTTAAGTCGCTCATCAGGCTTAAATGGTGTACGCGGTAAGTGTACGGGACGCTCTGAGCATGCTCACAAACCCCCAGCCCACCATGTAGCCTCACGGGTCACTGGTTCAGTTGGTGTGGTTATTCACAGAGGCCGCTTGAGGACTTTAATGACTTAACAGGGGTTATCTCTCTTCTAATGTCCGTCTCGTGAAACAGCACAACACTGTGGTTTGGTAATATTCAGTTGTGTAATGGGCATTCTTCCTTTTGTGATTTGATGTTTTTTTTTGTATTTGAATCAAGAGGGGAAACTGTGTTTGTTGTTTGATTTATGGAAAAACAAACGTTTGAAAAGTGGATGACTGACCCTCATGTCCCCACAGGAAAACTGCATCTGTCTCTGTCATCTCATTTGTCTCATATGTTGCTGTCTTTATGTTCCATTCATACCAAATGTTTAAATTGTGAGACTTGTATTGCAGGTGACCACATGTTCCTCCTTTCACACATTTACTGTCAAAACACAGCAAAGTCCACTCTCTTTATATAACCAGGTTTTTTTCGTCCTCTAACAAGCTGATATATATATTGTTTTTTTGCATATTTGTGTGTGTTTGTCCGTGTGCGTTTATGTGTGTGTGTAGGTGGGGAGGGTAAGGTTGGGAAGGTAGTGGATATTCGTGGCTGGGACACAGAGTCTGGTCGCAGTGTGGCTAGTGTCACCTGGTCTAATGGCACCACCAATGTCTACCGAATGGGCCACAAGGGCAAGGTAGACCTCAAGTACGTGTCTGACGGCCAAGGAGGCTTCTATTACAAAGACCACCTCCCGAAGCTCGGTAAGACAGGAGTCCTGTTTTCCTCCTGTATATTGCATTCCTTAGACACTGACTCATTTCTTTTTCTTTTTTCAGTCACCAAAATAGGAAAAAAAACTGTGTGTTCAGCAGATATTTACTTAAATGAAATCTGATTCTAGTCTCACAACACTATGATAAGTTTAGGTCTGCCCTCTGCTTCATCCCCAACCTACAAATCACATTTTGAGTGATGTAGGAGGAGGTTAATCAAAACTTATTGGGTGACAGTTTGTAAATCCTGTTTTGAAGTACTTAGTAATTTGTGGAGATATTTGCGCATGATGTTTTTAGACATGGCAGTGATGTACATATGAATGCCAGCAGTAAATAGTCCACACCTGTCCATCCAGGAGAGCACGCGGAGCTGCAGCGTCAGGAGAGCGCGGACGGCCACTCCTTCCAGCAGGGCGACAAGGTCAAATGTCTCCTGGAGGTGGACATCCTGCGACAGATGCAGGAGGGCCACGGAGGGTGGAACCCCAAAATGGCAGAGGTACTAAAGTTTTGCCCTGTCAGAAGGACAAGTAACGCAATTCTGTTCAGTAGACAGCTTGACATAACTCCCTATTGAGTCTATAAAGCAGAGGTACAAGGTGTGCAGTGGCTTGTACACTTTATTTAAATGGATGAATCAGCTGTTTACCTATCAGTGTATATTCAGTAACCCATAAATACAAAGTGAATACATGTTTTTAGAAATGTTTGCAAATTTATTCAGGATTGAAACCTGAAATCCTTCATCTGCAAAAATGAAAGTTATTCAGACCCTTATTTCAGGACTTAGTAAGAAAAAAAAAATCTTTGGCAGCAATAACAGCTTCCAGTCGTCTTGGGAGAGTCTATGAGGTTTGCACACCTGAATTTGAGCAGTTTATCTCATTCTTCCTGGCATATCCTCTCGAGCTCCGTCCGATTGTATTGAAAGTGTCTGTGAACTTCCATCTTTGGGTCTCTCCACAGATGGTCAGTAGGGTTTAAGTGTTAAGGCTTTGGCCGGGCCACTTAGGGACACTCGGAGACATGTCCTGAAGCCACTCCAGCATTGTCTTGGCTGCGTGCTCCGGGTTGTCGTGAAAGTTGAACCGTCACTCTGGAGCAGGTTTTCATCTTAGACCGCTCTGTACTTGGACTGCCTTCATCCCTCCATCTGACCAGAGTCTGACCAGTCTCTCTGTCCCTGCTGGGAATCTCCCCCACGGCGTGATACCTGCTGCTGCGCCATAGGGAGGGTGTTAGCCAGGGGAGGAGCAGTGCCTGGTGTTCACCAGCCACAATGTCTGGAGTTCTGTTCAAAGAGGACGAATCTGTGTGGTTCCTGACTTCTACACTTTCACAATTATTGAGGCCACTGTGCTCCTGGGAACACTCTGAGTCTTAGAAATAGTTTTATACTCCTGCTCTGATTCATGCCTCACCACAATTTTATCACAGAGGTCTACAGAGATTTCCTTGGACTTCATGGTTTGGTTCTGTCCCAGCATACAGTGTGAATTGTGAGACCTTATTTGTACAAGTGTGTGCCTTTCTGAACTACTTCCATGTGGCTAATTTTGCCACAGTTGGACTCCATTCAAGTTCTATACACATTTCCAGAATAATTAAAGGAAACAGGATGCAACTGACCACAATTTTGAGTAACACGACAAAGGGTCTGAGTACTTTCTTTAATGACAGATTCAAAAGGAGTGTTTTATCTTCACCACTATGGGATATTGAATGTAGATTAATGGGCATTTTTTTTCATTTAAAATGATATCTACAACACAATTAGCAAAAAGGGAAGGGCTCTGAATGTGACTTCACTTTCCTGTTTTTTTCCGAGTTATGAACTCTTTGTACTCTGTGCACAGTTTGTCCTTTTTATGCCTTAGACAAACATGGCCTCACAGTCAAAACGCACGCGCCTCTTGAACCTGATATTTATATAAGTGGCTCAGATGGACGCTGGCGTGCAACAGAGTGAAAAGAAACGGAGCATCCAACTCTCAAATCACAGCTGCTGAAGGGAACATTAAGGTCACAGCCATGTAGAGGGAGATCCAGGGTGAAACTGCCTCTTTGTGTTTTCAGTACATTTGCCGGATCGGGACTGTTCATAGAATCACTGACCGAGGAGATGTCAGAGTCCAGTACAGCAACAACATCCGCTGGACTTTCCATCCCGGGGCCCTCACCAAGGTACTGAGCTAGAAGATAAGCTCTTAGAGTAGGTTGTGACACAGAACTTCAGTTTAACCAGAGTGTATTAGGCTCATCAGTGGGCCTTCAGTCGATTTTAATAGCTCATCAACTTTGTTCAAAATAATTTGTCCATCTGTCTTTCTCACTAGGTGAACACTTTTGGAGTCGGTGAACTCGTGAGAGTACTGGAGGACATGGAGAGCGTGAAGAGACTGCAGGCGGGCCATGGAGAGTGGACAGACAGCATGGCCCCTGTACGCTCATTTGGCCGTATATTATCACACCGAGTCTTTATGGTGTTTGAATGAATGCTCACTTAAAGCTATGCCCGGGCAGAGCTGTGCTCTGCAGTCACACTCATGACTTTGACTGTGACACTAATAATTTGTGACTGCACTTGAACTTCTGCATCAACCTTTCATTTTCCTGACAGTTGTTCTGGTAGTAGCCAGTTACACTGGGTGAACATGAGGGAAAGTTTGCCAGTGACAGTGCAAACTCCCAAATTCCCAAAAGATGAAAAAATAAAATAATTTTGGTTTTAATATTTATAAAAGTATTTCTAACAAAACAAATTATTATTCCTGAAAATATACTGAACTAGCTAATGGGAAAACAAAAACTTAAAAAAAAACTAATTGCAGGGCTTACTTGCACTTGTTGGTCATGATGTGCCACTTGACTCTGGATTTCATAACCAAGAGTTAACTCATGACTTGCAAAATGTTGAGTTTGTCCTGCTTCTGCAGTCTTGTGTCCTCAGGTCACTTGTTGTTTGTGTGCATGATATTAACTGTGTCGCTTGCTGAAGTAAGGCCTTTGGACATCCCGCTGAATTAAGAGTGACCTACTTCTCAAAAATTGGCTGTACATCAGGATGTAATCATTGTTTAGAGCCGTTTCCTCGAATGCAGCCACACGGAAACCGGAACCGGTCCACCCGTACCACAGCCACCTTACTTACTGTTTCTGCTCCTAGGTGCTCGGCCAGGTCGGGAAGGTGTTGAAAGTATATGCGGACGGTGACCTACGGGTGGCGTTCGGAGGCCAGACGTGGACGTTCAATCCAGCATGCCTCTCGGCCCAGCCGGTGGAGGTGGACGCCAACCTCATGACGGCCGAGAACCCCAGTGAATCTGGAAGTAAGGCCTCTGCTGGGACGAGGGGGCTCATCTCTAACGCTCCGGCTCAAGCTTTGCCTCCGCGTGCAGTTGCTCATCCTCCCCTGCCCTCATTTTTCAGCTCTTCCTCTGCCACGCATGCTTTCACGTGCATTCCCTGTCTGTCTTTTTCAGCAGTGTGTGGACACGGTGTCCATTTCTCGAACTGTTCTTCTCTGTAGCATGTCACGGTTCCCGCATGTTGACAGCGAGAGGCTCTGGCAGCACAGCAGACATTTGTCATCATGTCAGAAGTTCTCAGCAGTCTCTTCGTCATGACTAAATCTCTTCTGTGCATGTGTCCACCTCAGTGGATGGGAGGCTGACAACAAAGCGACGTGTGTGTGTATGTGTGTGTGGTCACATTGCACTGCATGGAGGGACATTTTGACTCATTCCTGTGGTCTTTACATTGAGCTCAGCCCTGACAAACATTTTGACTGTGGTGCTGTTTTGGCCTTGTACGTGCCTTTGTGACAACACTTGTCATCATGTTGTTCACATCAGACTGATTAAACCAAATGAATCCCTTTTGTCTCTCTTATCTGTCCCCTTTTCACCACCTTTCTCTCGTCCCTCCCCTCCCTCTCTTTGACTACGTCTGTGTCCAGGTACTGTCATCTCGGTGCTGGAGAAGCTGCTGTCCCAGTCCACGGAGCAGGACAACCCCAGCCGGCTGGTCATTGAGGCAGCGCATGGCAGTGCCAACAAAGTGAGGGAACTGGTGCAGAAATACCCCGACAAGGTTAGTGCAGCACTCCTCCTCGCTGCTGCAGTCCACCGCCCGTTCCAAGAACTCCTTCCATCAGGACACTGGACAGGGGGATTTAAGAGCCAGATCAGGCTACACATCAACATCAACACATGAAATCACAGCCTTCACGCAACAAACAGGTTTTCTAAGACGTAAGGCAGATTTTAGTTGGAAATTGGTCTGAAACAATCTTGGGGTTGCTAGTACTTGACTCAGGAGAGTTTGAGTCTTGTTGTTTTTATCAGTCAGATTGGAAATTAAACAGGTGCTATAGATGCAGCATCTCCTGTCATGGTGCGTGAATTTTTTTGGGTGTTATCGTATTGTAAATATTCTAAAACACTGATAAATTAATTGATTTGCGTTTAGTTACATGCTTGACAGATCAAGATACTTTTTCACATTAATCAGAAAAATACTGTTGAACCACCAGAGTTTTTAGTTTTTTCTTAACAAGGTAATAGAACCAGGGCCTGTTAAGAGCACAGTTATGCATTTGTAGTTTTGAAGTTGATGGTAATTAAGCTAATGTGAATCATGCTAACTTGGTTCAGCTACAAACCCTAATAATATTGATAGAAGTATGATATTTGTTATTAAACATTTGATGCAACATGAAAATACTGTAACCAAATGTAAATTTAAACTGTAATATGACAGTAATACATATATGTGTAATGTTGTCTGAAATGTGCTTCTATTTTGAAATGAGTGAGAAAAGTAATAACTCAGTGCCAAATTAAATCAAAGGGAAACTTCCCTTTACTTTAGTTATTTCTACTTCTCTGTGCTAATGATTACATAACTGACTGGGATTATGTATCAGGTGTATGACGCCGGTTCCTGGTCATGCTCAGATTATTTCCAGCCAGTCTATGTTCGGCCGTGTTAGTGTCCAGGCCTCCATCGTTTGCAATGAGTCTTCAGCCATATTTGTGTTCCTGGCAGGTGGATATAAAGAACCAGGGCAAGACTGCGCTGCAGGTCGCCGCTCACCAAGGCCACATGGAGGTGGTGAAGGCCCTGCTGCAGGCCAACAGCTCCATTGAGGTCAAGGATGAAGACGGAGACACGGCTTTGCACTACACGGCCTTCGGGTGAGGACGCACATGCTCGGTTCACTTGCATGCATACGCACATTTCGGAATACAGAGGTGAAACGCACACACGGGGCTTGAGTTGATGACAAGGTGCAGCGGCTTTGTGGCTTTGGAAAAACCCGGTATGACAGATGTCTCTTTCCACGTTATGTGATAATCCATTCACAGAAGTGAAGGCATTAAAGTGTTGCCTAATCCACCAGCCATATCGCCTCCTCTCATCACATGAACGCAAAGTCAGCAGTTGACGACCTCTCCCTGGGAATTTATACTTGTTGAAAATAACCTTGTGTTGGTGATGGGTTGCGTGCAAACAAAGTGTGAGCGTTTAAACGGACACTTATGTGAGTTTTAACACAACCCGGGAGTTTTCTGCAGCCTAGTAGATTTTCAAAGTAATCACGTGAGATATAAATATACTGGTGTGAATTAACTTAATGCGAACTCTCGGTCAACATAAATGACGGAGTGAGGGTTCATCTGTCTTTTTCTGTTTGTGCTGTAGTAATCAGGCAGAGATTGCGCGGCTGCTGTTGAGCAAGGGGGCAAATGTCAACCTCCTGAACAACTCCATGTGCACGGCGCTCCACATCGCTGTCAACAAGGGCTTCACTGACGTGGTGCGAGTGCTCACTGAACACTCTGCTGACGTCAACCTCCAGGTGAGAGGACCCAGCACGCCACGGCCGTTGATTAGAATTCACTGTCCGACAAACCCTGTTGTAAGGGTTTGATTTAATTCATCATCATTTTCCCATTGTCCATTTTCACTCCCCATTGTACGTCTCATTCAAATGGTCATGCTTTATTCTGCACTGTGGCGTTAAAAAAAAAAGTGAAAACCAGTTCTGTGCCAGTGTAGTGTCAGTAACATACTAGTGGCTTTGTAAACAGGATATGATCAGCCATTTGCTATCATTTGTGTCGTGTAATTCTTTTGAGACAATACCCCACAGGAATGACACATTCAGTACTTAATTGATAAAATCATGTTAAATATCATGTTAGGTTTGCAGATTAACATCCTACTCCCCATGACTAAGTCACTGTGATTCATACAGGTGCCATTTTAACATATTTCAAACATTTTTTTTGTTGTATTTACTTTCATGTCACAACATGTCTCGAGGAAAACACCTGGAAAAACCTGCAACACCAATTTCAATGTGTGGAACATTCATTAGTTTTCCTCCCCCTAATCAGGATTCATATGGGGACACGCCTCTCCATGACGCCATTGCTAAAGATTTCCGCAACATCATTGAGATCCTGGTCATGGTGCCCAACATTGACTTCACTCAGCAGAACCACAGAGGCTTCAACCTGCTGCACCACGCTGCCCTCAAAGGAAACAAACTGTGAGTACAAACAAGTGTAAAAAAAAAAAAGATGTCTGCTTTTGAAGCTTGGACAGTGATGGACGTTTTAACAGACACTTCATAACAATCAGAGTTTGCTTGGAGCAAACATCTTTTGGGATTATTGAACTGGATCTGTAATTAAATAACTAATGACAGTAAAGGCAAATTTGGTTAAAAGGGTCACTCTAAGAACAATTCAACATTAGTTTGGAGAGCTGTTAATCACGACTATAAATTCTGGACACTATGGACAAATACTGACAACCCTCAAATCTAGCTTGTCTGCAGGCATGTGTTCACCAGACATATCCAACGACATGTCAGCTGTGTGTGACTCTAAAATTGAAAAAAAAATCCAGCCCCTATAAAGGGTGTGATCTCTCCTCCTTTTATTTCAGTCTGATGTTGGAAATGATGGCTGTGAGTGTGTGTGTGTGTGGGTGGGTGGGAACCTCTGCTATGCGTTCAAATGAGGACTCAAAGGTCGGCTCTCACCGCTATCCGTTACAAATGGAAAGCTCACCTCCCACACAGCTTCTGCTGCTGTCAGCAGGCCGGCAGACCGCATCAGGCAACAGTGCAGCAACATTTGCTTTTGCACCCCGTTTCCCTGCAAATTGATTTGTCTTCCAAATTTCCCACGCGCTCCTTTTTAGTCTGGTTCTTTGTCAGTGAATGCAGATTTGGGAGTCATGAGTGGACAAAAATTCAAAACATCCAAACCATCTCTAAACGATGTTCTAGCTTGGTAGTACTCAACATGGCAACCATAAAAGCTTTCATGACTTCACTATAGGTTGTTTTAATGCTGGGTCATAGTGTTTATTGAGCGTCAGATGGAGATCACATCTAAAATTATAGAAAAGATTTTGACATTAATACTCACAAAATGGCTCCATTGTACTCCTCACTGCAACTGAGTCCGAGGCTGAGCTGAGCTGGGCCAAGCTCAGCCCACTTTAAACTCCACCAAGGTGCCCGAAGCCAAACATCATGGCTGCCTCACTGACACCTGAAACAAAGGCCCCATTGTCTTCTGCCTGAGCACATTTTAGGCTTGCTGACACTGAAGATGCTTAATCGCAGGCTGATCTGAGAACAGGCACGTATCGGGCCTGACGGAAATGCACTAGATAACTGAATGTTCTCACAACAATAAGGTTTGAGTCCCCAAACACAACTGTGATGTCTGGCTCGTTTTTGCTGCGCTCTCCTCTGCACGTCTTTCATCACATCAGCTCCCACACACCCTGAGTCGCATGTAGAGACAACACACCAAAGACAGATGGATGGATGATCACTGACTCCTTTTTCAGTCTGAACCTATTTTAAAATGACATAATTGATAAATTTAAAATCTGAATGTTCTGCATTACTGCTATACAAATCTTATGATTTCTAGTTTGTTTATCCTATGACTCAGTTAACCGCTACTGAAATAAATCCAAAGTGATTTTCAGCAGAGGGAAGGACTTTAATGTCTTTTTTTTAACCTGTTTGGAAAATGAATAAAATAGTATGTCTCCTTAAAGGTCTGAGGAATTTCTTCAGAGCTGATATTTTTTACAGTGTGTACCAAGTCTGCCTGACCATGGTGAGGTTTCTGCTTCTTAGCTCCAGGCCTTTTACAGCCTCATATGAACTTTCCATCCCAAATTATAATAAATCCCTGTAATGGAAAATTGTCCCTGGTTCTCTTTAAGGAGGTGCCATGAAGGAAAGGAAGCGAGAATAAAAAATGACAGCTTCACCATAAATTTCCATCCTAAAGCGATGCAACTACACCCAAGGTCTCAATTATTGACTTTTCAAGTCTTTTATGTAATTTGATGGATAATATCCCGGAAATTCATGTTCCAAAGAGTTGGATTACTGTTATTGTCATCAGCAAAGATTTTCATGCTGTGAGTAGATGACCGTAGCTTGCTCCATTTTGCTGGCAAACTCTCCACCATCTACTGATGCTATCTTTCAAGTACTCAACTAGTTTAAAAATGAGCAAAATTCAGTTTTCATTGAGTGTAACATGTGGACGAATGTCGACCGAGCAGGAGGAGGGGGAAAAAAAAGGAAGAGCATGATCAGCGATGAACAACTGCATGTGAGAGAGGAATAAGGACGGGAGTGCAGGCCGCAGTAGACAGTCCTTTTAATAAATGTCCAATCTTCTCTGGCGCGTGTCGTATGTGCAGTGCTGGGAGTTTGGGCCGCTCTCCCCAACATTCATTTAGCCTGACATCAGCCGCTGCGCCAAATGTACGGACACAGGATTTACAGTGTTCGCAATTAGTTCAGTTCACCAGCTCGTTCATATATCATCAAGCAGGTCTTGCACTCTCCTTGTTGTTCTTGTCTTATTATTTGAACAGGTATTGTATTGAGAGTGTCAGCAGACTTTGTGGAGTGAATTAAAGATTAATAGCATAATATTACTATTGTATAGTAGTTTATAAATAGTAAGGGATTTTCTTTGTACCAAAGTATATTTGGACCTCTGCTTGGTTGCTAATTTGACGGTTGAGTTGTCATTAGCTTCAGAAGTTAAGACCATCCATCCATCCATCCATCCATCCATAAAAGTATGTTTGTTTGATGCTGCTCTGTCTGGAGTTGTTGCAAGCAGCTGTGACCCTCTGTTTTTTGTTTTTGTGTGTTTTTTGTGAGGGAAAGATGAGAGTGTTTTGTTTATTAGACTATTTATTTATTGTGAGGAAATGGAAAAAGAGGGCCAGAGGCCAAGTCCACAAACAGTCCTGGGAAAGGAATGAAACGAGGCAAGCGGCCAGATTTCTTTTTTTTGAGTTTTTGAGCTTGACGGGAGAAGCCGATGGATGTACAGCAGGGTTAGTATGTTTACTGTATTTGCATGAGAAGAAAGCACGCTTGGCCGGATTTCTCCGTCTTTCCCGTAATCGCGCCTCCTCATAGTGTCTTTGTTTTCCCCAGATCCCAGATCTTTCACCAGATCCCTTTTGTTCCCCAACAATTTCTCCTATTGTTCCTGTTTTTCCAACCCTCCTCTTTCTGTTTACTCCTTTCACTGTAAACCGTCTGACACACACCAGAGACTTTCATAGCTCATGATATTACGTGAAACCAAAATCCTTTATTCACTCCATTTATTTACTCGTTGCTAGAGTTATAGAGTTGGTGCCGAACATGGTTCATTTCATGCTTTAATGAAGAAGCAAGTAACAAACAAGCAATGATGTAAAGTCCCTAAAATAACCAAACGATGACTTCACTTTCCAGAAAAGTCATTACCAGCATGGCCAAGATGCCCTCTGGCTGCTGTGTGTGTGTGTGTGGTGTGTGTGTGTGTGTGTGTGTGTGTGTCTGTGTTTGTGAAGGCATGTTTGTACAATCCTGCCTCAAAACGTCAGCCCAAGCTTGCATATTCATGAGCACACTGGAGTAATGATTATGGAAATCACACAGAGAAGTGAGGCATTGTGGGTGCAAAGGTGACACAACTGAATCCAGCTGCTTGACAGCTGCGAGGGCTAGCTCTTTAAGCTAATGACGGCGCTCTGGAGACGACTCAAAGGCAAGGAACAATATCTCTCTCCATCAATACCCCCACCACACACACACACACACACACACACAGAACTGCATTGCAGGTACCAATGTCCTCCAACGCAGTGTCTCCCCAATAGTCCTCAGCCTTAATAACACAGTCAGAGGAGACCCCGACCATACGTGACTAACAGAGCAGCTCTGTGCTCAGTGGTCTGCAGCTGCTAATGAGCCTGTAACTGTTGTAATTTGTGAGTAATCATAATTAAAGCCGTATTAAAACGACCCCCATTACACTAATGCAACAATAATTGTGTTTCTTGTGCCCCCTCTACAGCAGTGAGAGCATTTAAACAGCATAATATAGTGATGATAACAGCAGGGTCGGTGTGCTGATGAGCAGAGAGCGCTCGCGTTTTGTTTGAGCGTATCTGTCATTCAGTCCATGATTGTGTTGTCAAGTCTCAAAGGCTGTGGAGCGACTAAACTCAGGCTTGAAGAGTTAGGGAAGGGCCAACAATGACATCGTCGGAGGTGAAGAAAGAAGGATTTCAGAGCCATGGCTGTTCTGGTCCCCATCTGTGAAGTTTGCTTAAGCCTGAATGCTTAACGTATCCTCGACATTCTTGGCTTGGATGGATGGATTTGGTAACTCATTTGTTGTGAATTGTATTGATGTTGCGTTTGACCTCTGCGTGCTGGTTACTGAGTGATGTATTTCCATCTTCTAGTTTTTACTTATAAGAAACTGTCTGTGTTGTGAAGGAAGTCAAAAAGTGAATGCTGCGTGATTTGATACAGTTTAGTGTTGAAGACATCACCATCTCTCAACATGAGCAACACCAGCCGAGCGAGCGTTAAAATTAACCTAACGCCCATAAAAAGTTTCGTTCGCATCACGCTGAGGCATCTATGGTGGCAGGCCAGCTCGCCGGTCACCCGCTAAGGCTGTCAGCTTCAATTTCACACGTCATAAAGCAGACTCATCTAGGGAGCGGAGGACAACCCAACGGTGCTGCCCGGCCTGGCGCCGCGGCATCAGCCCGCTGCATGAGTCTGACTTCACTGAATAGCGCTTTCACAATACACTTCTCTTTCGTTAACTCTGGCTGCAACATGACACACAACTAAATGGATGCCAAAGAACGTGGTTTTTAAAGACTTGAGAATTTAATGTCCTCAGCTGTGTCGGGCATGGAGCTCTGAGGTGTTGTTTGTGATATTCTGTCCTTGTTGCTCTACAGCACACTGGTTTCATACTGAATATGACGGCGAGCTCCAAGGACGATAGTGGACCATTATTTAAAGTGTAAAGCAACAATTTGCATGTAGCAGGAGCGCAACAGTAAAAGGCCAGTGCTTTTCATCAGTTGAGGTCAGTTGACTATATTTAGTGGGAACTGTCCGCCTGGTGTGCCTCAGCGTTTTCTTGTCAGATCCACTTATCACCAGTTCTGCAGCAGCTGCGTCTCTGTCGCAGCTCATGGACAGAGACACGGGGACGGTTCATGTTCGGAGAGGGTTATGTTTCCTTCACGTTACACTGTCCGCTGTGGTGTTGAAGCACATGCTGCATCACTCTGCCCGATCAGGTTCATGTGTGTAATACTCGGCTCAAAGTAAGATATGGGTGTGAAACCGGCCTCTTACAAATTTCATGTGTGCCAGTCAGATATTAGAAGGACCACTATTGCGTTCAATCATGGAAAATTTGTTTTTGACTTCACGCCAACCCTCTGCAATCTGCAGTCTGCAATTTGTTAAAGTGTTTGTAAGAAGCTCTGGGGCAGCCATTACAGATATAAGTGGTCTTAATTTAAGCCATGAGCAACGAGGACTGTTTTGCACACTAGCTAATTGAGTCTCGTGTTGCTTGTCCTGGCGGCAGGGCCACGGAGAAGATCCTGGCCCGAGCGCGGCAGCTGGTGGACGTGAAAAAGGAGGACGGCTTCTCGGCGCTGCATCTGGCCGCCCTCAACAACCATAGAGACGTCGCCGAGATCCTCATCAAAGAGGTGAGCTGAGGACAGGAGCGCCTCCACGTCCTTTCTTTATGGCTGCTTTAAGAAAAAAAAATTTATTAATTAATTAATACACAGCAGTTGAGTTGAGTACAGTGTGCAACCAGCATTTTTTACACAATTTTAATTAGTCAATTTATTTCATTTTTGGTCCACATTTTAGGTAGGAATTGTGATTTTAAAAAATATTTTTTTTCTTTCCCCTCCTTCTTCTTATTCCACAGGGACGCTGCGACATCAACATCCGCAACAACCGCAACCAGACGCCGCTGCAGCTGGCGGTAACGCAGGGCCACACCGACCTGGTGCAGCTGCTGGTGGCCGAGGGTGCCGACGTCAACATGGAGGATGAGGACGGCGACACGGCCATGCACGTGGCCCTCCTCCGCCCGCAGCTGGCCAACGTCATGCTCAGCCCCGCCGTGGGAACCAGCAGCACCGAGGAGAGCGGCGAGGGGTGTCCCACCACGTCGCTCTACTGCAGGGTAGGAGGCCAGGCAGGAAGTGGCATGGCGCTGACTTCTCATTTAAACTGCACTGCACTTCACCAAACTTGCAGAGGATGTGCCTTCATATCATTTCAATGAGTTAATCAGGTTAACATTATAGTGTAATTACTGACATTACTCAGCTCTTAATTGGAAGGGCGTGTGTCGTGACTCCAGCTGTATTACTGCTGAATTCTGGGTATTGTTAGGACTGAAAGAACTAAAGAGAGAGGGACAGCCCAACTTTAAAAAGATGACACGGGAAGAAGAAATGTCTAAACACAGACTGGCGAGAGCGTATATATAAAGACAGAGTAAAAATAGACTGAATAAAGGAGTAAATACCTGAAGACCCTAAATTAAGACAATCTGGGAGGAAGGATTAATACAGGCTTTGTGAGGCAAATACACACTCAGGTAAATAATTGATGGCGCATGACAAAGGACATGACTAAGGAAGAAGGAAAGGATGGTAAACAAAACCTGGGGAGGGTGAGGTTATTTGCTTATTATCTGTGGGGTTAATCTAGGATAAAGCAGTTAGTTGTCAAGTACACAATGGAGTGAAAGGTAAGAGGAGGGTAAAGACCCAGGTCTGGCGGGAAGACATTAAAGAGAGGGTTAACTTCAGTTTATTGTGTAAATGGGGCAAGTGAGAGGGGTTAACTCAAGAGAAAGTAATGTGATGGGAGTGAACTAAAGCAGATGTTATCATCATCTGGGGCATGTTGTTTCTCTGGAAACTAATGTTGAAAAAATGAAGAGTGCATCTTAGAAACCAAGTTAACTTCAGCTTTTAACTCTTTTTTTCAGGATTTATTTTCTGAATGAAGATGACTCCATCTTTGTCTTTAATCTCATGTCACATCTTAAAGAGAAACTAATGGCAGGTGATGTTTTAATGAAGTGAAAGAGGAGGCTGGCAATATAGATTTGGCTGGAGCTCTAGTTAAGATGTCTGTGATAAATTTAGAAGTGCCAGAAATGTCACTGTAACAGAAAGACAATTATTTCTTTTATTTGAGAGCATGAAGTTTACATGAAGTTTGACATTAAACACATCAAGTATGAAGTCGTTAGGGTGAACGTGTTAGCAAACATGCTAACATGCGTTGTATGTGTGCACTCTCCTTTCAGTTCTCTTTTGCTTTGCTGTTGAGAGTGGTGAGACTTGAACAAAACAGTAAAACTCTGGCCTTCAAAACCAAAACAATGAGCTGAAAGATGCTGAAACTATCAGTGAGCCCTGGGGAGTTGTGTGATAGTGTGGATTCATCACTACGACCGCACGTCTCTCATTATTTGACAGTCATCTGTCCAATTGTGAATGCCAAAAAAAAAAAAAAAAAAAAATCATTAGAGCAGTTTTAAACACCCACTGATGGATTTGCGCGCAAGATGTTAACATTGTCACTGTGTCCACCTGCTAATGGAGGTCGTAATTTGAATGTCACGGCTTGTCTTTTAATCTCCTTCATGCTTCTTGGAGAGCCATTAACTCACAGGAGCGCCTTTATTATTCCTCATTAAAAGACCTCGGCTGCCTCCCTGCTTCGCGCGCCACTTTTTATATGAGCGCTGTAAGCGCCGTTACATCGGTTGCTGTTGATATCATTGCCGCAACAAAGAACGTCCTTCCCGGTCTTACATGACCGCAAACACTGCAGCTCGGCTCAACACCCTGGGAACCTGCCAAGCCGCCGCGCGCGCACACACACACACACACACACACACACACGGATGCACACGGAGCCTTGAAGGTGGCTAGACTTAAGTGCTCAAGGCTGATTTGGCCACTGTCAGCAGCTGAGTTATTGGGGGAGTTCTTCAGTGCTGATTAGATTTGTGGTTATGTATCAGTCTTAGTTGGATTGCCTTGGTTTTACTCCAATTACCCCTTTGTTCTTTCACAATCAGCCGTGTCCTTGAATAAGTTCTTTTTTTTTTTACCATTTGCACAAGTTCCGATCCTTACAGAGAGTATGTATATAGAGTAACCATGTTTGTTTTAGCTCCAGCTACTCATCCCGCCGTCTGCCTCTGCCAACCTCTCTCCCCCTCATCATCATGTGTGTCCACAGCTGAGCGCTTCGGGTCTCCTGGGAAACACCGAGCTGAGTGTCGGGGCGGCGATGGCTTGTTTTCTAGCACAGGAAGGGGCGGACATAAACTACGCCAACCACAAGGGCAAGAGTCCTCTGGACCTTGTGGCAGACAGCACAATGCTGCAGCTCATCAAGGGCTTCTCTGAGAAGCACAGGTAGCTGCCCTCATTCCTCATGCATTGTTTTCTCAAATGCCCCGTGGATAAATGAGGATTGCGAGGCCGCGGTTATATGGTTCTGCTTGTTTTAAACTGTCTGGACCAATTGACTAATAATTCAAACAATGGACAGAACGCAGCTTCAGAAAAAGTGCTGCTGTTTGGGAATCACTTGGTTTCGCTCACTGTCATAGCTGTGTATTGTCCGTCAGGTTGCAGCGTCTGCAGGCCATCACATGTGGACAGGGCCTGAGCAGCGCCAGCCTGCGGCGGGTCCACACCACGCCCAACACCATGACCAACCTGGTTCTTCCCACACCGCCGGGGCCCAGCGAATGCCTCATCTGCTCCGAGCTGGCTCTGCTGGTTCTCTTCTGTCCCTGCCAGCACAGCGTGGCGTGTGAAGGTGCATGAAACCTGAGTTAGTTTAATAGAGGGCTCTGTAATTGGGTGGGGGTGGGGGTGGGGGGGAGTGTATGTTGTGAATGTCTTTGCTGACCTGGTCCCTGTCTGAACAGAGTGCGCCCATCGAATGAAGAAATGCATCAAATGCCAAGTCACAATCACCAAGAAAATTAGACAAGGTAAGACTAAGCCAAACAGTTATGTGCATGTACTGTTTTACTGTGTCCAGCAAACCATTTTTACATTTTGCTTTCAATCTGGTGACTGATTGTTACCCTAGTGTTCATTCATTCAGCTTCTTCCCTGATTTTAATGTACTGTAATGTACAGCAGACGTTTTGCATTTTGGTCGCTATCTTGTGGACATCCCAGAGAGGACGTTCAACACATTTAATATCTTGGGGTTTTAGCGGCGACACGGGTCCTGACTAGGCGTCAGTGAGACGGTGTCGGGAACAAGCTGCCAATGAAATTCAGAGACATTTTGAGATGCTACAGTTGCTATTGGCTGTAGCCGTCATGAGCCAGTAGCACGGTGAAACTGCAGGACACTGTATTCTTGCACAAGACTGCATGAATTTCCCTGCCATTAACATTAGAAAGCAATAACCTACAGTCATTATCCAAGTCACTTCTTCATTCATATTTTCCTTGTCAACACCCCCCCATACAAACACAGACCAAACAGAGGTGGATTGCAGCCCTGGAAACGAGAACTCGGAGCAGCACAACCTGCTGGAGCAGCTGCAGTCCCGCTACCGGCAGATGGAGGAGCGGATCACCTGCCCCATCTGCATCGACAACCACATCAAGTTGGTCTTCCAGTGCGGACACGCCTCCTGCATCGACTGCAGCGCTGCGCTCAAAACCTGCCCGATCTGCCGGCAGACCATCCGCGAGCGGATCCAGTTATTCGTCTGAGCATCTCGGTCCTCTCAGCTCATAACGACCCAAAGAGGATGCTGGAGAGAAGGGATGGTGGGGGTGGGAGGCGGGCAGTAGTTGCCTTTTGAAGACCCAGTGATCTGCATCTGCGTGCTGTGCCCTCCTGCTCATCCCCACCACACTTGATTAAATGCTCAGCCCATTGCGCTTCACCATAAGACGCTGCGTCACATCGCCGAGAGTCCACTCATCGTTACACTTTGAGACGTTTCCCTCTCGAGGAGCGCAGGCGGGAACACGTCGGTCACTTCAACTTTATTTTTCGGCGTCGGTCGTGATGTTCTGTCGAGCTCAGTGGGAAGCGGGCGAGGCGAAGTTGTTGAGGTGACATTGCCACTTCGAATATTCTGATTGGTGAGCCGGGAGAAAGAGGTCCCCCACTTCTTCTTTTCCACTTCCTGTAATCTGTCCTATCTTTGCTGCTTTAAGTGGATGTCTGTTACCCATCATCCTCCCCGGCTGTCTGGCCTCTTTTGTTTACATGGCTGCACAGAATCGGTCCCCGTGTTCTCGCCCCTCGGCCTATCCTGTGAGTTATGTTTGCTCTCATTTGTATCAATCTCTTAATAATCAGTGTTAGTCTCTGCAGAGGTAGTTGGTATAACTAAAGGCTCTCTTTCTAGTCCCCAACAACTCGCCTGTATGCAAAGGGGAAATACACACTATATATGCATGAGTATATGCATATTGTAAAGCTGAAAAATGACTGTGTCGTCATGGGTGATTTGTCGTCGTCGTCGTCTTATTTCTCTCTGGTTACATTTGTGGATTTTAATGTACCGACAAGTACAGATTTTTATTTATGTGTGAAAGGCGTATTACTTAGTAATGTCCTTTTCTCAGTTGGTGTTTGCTTGGCAAAAATGTTAGTTTCTACTGAAATTCACCCCAAGCCTATGTCCTCTACTCAGGGTATCAAATTATTGAAAGCACTTGTGATATCCATAAAAGGTTAACGAACCCCCTGCCCCGCATACACCCCCATCACAGAGCTGTAGTGTATCAGATTGTTTCAGCGGACGGACACTGAAAGAAAAGCTCATTGACTACACATCATAAAGTTGTGGACTGACTCAGAATTGCAGGAAAAAGCAACAATTCACTCGATTTAACCCTGAACATTTTTTTCCTCATGTGTGGAATGAATTGCAGTTTGCAGATGAGTTTCTGCAACAAAACATGACATTTTACCCCATGAACATGCAAAAAAAAAAAAAAAAAAGGTAAAACAATGTCAAAAGAACAATGTCCTTAAAGCATCCCAGAAGCACCACTCAGCTTTGTATTTGTGTTTTTTATTTAGTTTAGAAAGCGTCGTGTCGGTCTGCCTCGTTGAAGGCCACAGTTGTATGGACCCCACTGAGCACCAGCTTCACGGTCTAAAGGAGCATACTCGTGTTTTGTCACTTATCCACGAGACGTGTTGTGAGATTATCGAATCAGAAGGGCAAAATCATGACATAGTCTAGTTCCCTGTCGACCTTCCTTGTCGAGTCACTTCAGAAGAAACCCCCCCACACACACACACACCTTTCTCCGCTGGAGTTCTGGATTGTACATCATCTACATCGTTTCTAATGTTTTGGTATGTTTTCTTGAAGGGCTTATGCATATGAGAAAAAAATCTTATCTATTTTAATCTTTATTTAATTCTTATTTTCTACAATAAACTTCCAGAGACAGGAGGTTTTCCTATTTTTGTCTTCATTAGATCCCAAATTTTGGGAGAGCCAATGTTCAAGATGTACATTTGAATGTCGGGGGAGAGAAATGTATCCTGTCTCACTCTGCCTTTTTTTAATGTGTGAAGAAAAAAAAGATGTAAGAGAAGGGGCTGGAGAGACTGAGATGTGTTTACCACGAGGTTTACTTTGTGGCGAGAACTTTTACATCAGTGCCAAATCGCATGAGGATGTGCATGGGCATGCACGCCCGAATTTATCTAGACGCACTATGCTAAACCCTTCGAAGCTCAAGTGAGGGTTCAATTATTCCAGCAGTGTGAAGTAAACTAAAAGCAAACTTTAAATGTTCTGTTTAGTTAAAAAAAATCTGAAGTATTTTCTCAGCGCACTCGGTCATAGCACTGGCATTAGCAGCCGAGCTAATGGCGTTAGCCTCCTGACTTTAGATGTAGTGCTCCAAAACCTCCTCATGTTCTCAGTGACAAGCGATGCAGCGCTCACTTCCAAAATGTTACCGGTCCCATATTGTTTGGAGCTTTTTACAATTATATATATTTATATTTTGTGAGACATTATCGATCAAGCAACAAGTTTCTTACAGAAATTTCACCGTTTTAAGGATTGTCTGTTGGTGTTCTACGTTGATGGATTTACAAGCAAAGGCAATAATGTTTTAGAAAAATAGGGGGAGATGTTTGAGTTCTTTTGGTTTTCTCCCCTTTAATGAGGTTGCTGCGGGGGCGGGAAACAATTAATGTACAAACACACTATTTAAGCAGCAAATGTTACTATTGGTGTTTGTACAGTTCAGCTCTTGGAGTTCTGATGTTGGCCTTACTGTCCATTCCTCCTCTGTTGATGTTTTTTTCAGTTATATTCTGTACAAAAATATTTTGCAATAAATATGGAACTGTTTTCTAAGCACTTGGTGTCTGTGCAGTGTCTTCCTGTTACATACTGCTGTGTGCCACTTCTTAGCCCTAATTGTCTTACAGCTCAGATGGCTTTGGCATATGACTCAGCGCTTTAGCGGTGACGTCCTCTCTGAGGACAGGATGAGAGCTCTGAACACTGGGAACTACCACAAAGCCACAACACTCAGCCACAGATGTCCTGTTGTTCTTTGAGCTACAAAAGAAATGAATGCATTCAATGTAATGTGAGAAGGTTGTGCTAATATACAGTCAAGGACATGGAATTCGTACAGTGCATTGTTTGGTGAACTGCTCGCAATCGTCTGGCAACTCTGAACTGAGAAAATCTAATTATTTCTATAGTCAAAATATCTTACATGTACAGAATTTGTTTATATGACCAGCTACATCAGAGTGCCATGGAAATCAAACACCAAGTTTCCTCTACACTAGTCAATAGTAAATATAACAAGACTATATAGAATAGTCTAGTTCAGATTCAAATTAATTTAATTTTTTTCCAGACATTTTAAGACAGAGTGGAGGATATGCACTTTAGTGAATATAATAAAAGATGTTATCAACATTTTTCCTTTAAAAGTACAGTTTGCAGATCAGATGTTCCTATTTTGTCCACTGCATATATTTATGTCAGACTATCAGTGCTTGATGGGATGAGAGTGCCATCTAGTGATGCATGGAAAATAACAGAGATGAATTATTGTTTCCTGTTGTGACATTTCACAATCAAACCAAAAACCACCTCCTGTCAGAACATACAAAGCTTAAAAGCTACAAAATATATGTGATTAATAGTAAATTATTACAGACTAGAAAACACAGTGAGAAGAAATAAAATAGAGGGGATATTATAGTAATTGACCCATTGCACAGATAAAAAAAGAATACTTACTGCTACTGTTTGCACTTTTGGAGAGGTTGGTTAAATAAATAGAGAAAGATAAATCAAAATAAGAGAGATAATTACAATAAGTAAAAGTATCAAGTGGAATAATGCATAATAGTGTACATGTTCGTGTCATTTTCTGTAGTGGACTGTATGTGGTGCTGGAAGTCATTTTCAGCAGCTTAAAGGAGCAGACGACCATCAGCGTCTCGGTCTCATGTCGTCTACAGGGGGCGATCTTGCTTACAGAGCCGCTCCCTGAACCCCATGTGAACTGAGCCTGCCTCCTCCATTATGAACCCAGTGCCCCCCCCCCAGGGGTTATTATCCCAGTCCTGTTCTGTCACTTCTTTGTGTTCTTCTTTCTGAGAAAATATTCAATTGGATGTAAAGATAATGCAGTTTTTTTAGTGCTTTTATAAACTTATTGTTAATCAATTGATCATTCAAAGCTATCTCCATTCTGTTAACATGTTATCTACCAGTACTGTTACCTGCATGAAAAGTTTGTCAGTTTGGCCAAGTCCCTTTTCAAAACAGGTTCCTTGTACCACTGGCCCCCACATCTGTCAGCTCTTTACTCTGGCTCTGTGCCTGAATATTTTAATCATTCATCAACCACTTTTATAAGAAACCAACCCTTGACCCACAACTTCACAGTAATTACAGACATTTGTCTCCTATAGCTTTTGTCTATGTTACATTTAAACAGAGGCCACCTCTGGCAGGTGGTCGGTGTTAAAACTTAATTCTGCCTGTGCGTTTGACTGTAACATATTAAATGAAAAAGTGAAGCAGTGGGCCTGTGGGTTGCATCCTTAAATCATTTCTCAACGTCTCCAACTGGAAGTACTCACTTTCTGTCAGAAGTGATTCCTCCAGTGTCCACCTAGTGTTCGTACCTACTGTGTATATATCCATCCTTGGTCTGGTCTTCTTATCTATATTTGTACTGTATGTAACCTATGGTCCAGCACACCCTGAGTACACAGTTCTACAGCAGATGGCCCATAGTGTTCAGGATGATTTGCTGAGAACATGACTAAATTAAAATCAATTCAAAGACCACTGCTTATACTTTTTAATGGTGGTTAGCTTGGTTCCTGTTTCCAGAAAAAAAAAAAAAACAGAAATGCAGTGTACATTTACATCCAAATACAAATATCTTATTATATTCGCCTCCTGATTGGGTTGTGGGATTATGAGCAGGATGCAGTTCACACAATCAGATCATTTCCTTTAAATTACAGCTTCCCTATCTGATCTCTGATTAATCCATCTAGCTGTACTGAATGTTAAAGAGTAATGGTCACAAATCTGACAGTCAGCTGTGTGCTACAAGGTGTGGCACCCTTTGTGAATCCACATTTGCTGATAAGTTGGTGGCATTTTTCACGTTGACAAAATAGTCTCCCACCACCTTTGGCAGCTCTTTGTCTTCTGAACTTTAAACACTAGTCGAGTTTGAGATGTTTTGGTGGAAAATAACATTCAATGCCGGGACCTTTCCTTAGCTCCGGGTTTTATTGAATTAGTTCCCGTGCAGCAAGAAGAAACCAGCAATTCATGATGCGGCAGCTTTTGTTTACACTGTCACTAAACACCTGTTGTTCCATCAACAAGTTGCGCTGCATCTGTGGCGGTTCATTCCATGCACAGATGAAATATAGCCAGCAGCTTGATTTGCTGGATTTGCTGATGTAGTCTGTCATGAAACTTGCTTTGTCTGGGTGGAGGGAGATGGTGTTGTTGCCACTGTTTCGCGAATGCAGCGACTGAGTGTTCCCCACAGACCATCTTCTTAAAAAATGTCACCAGAGCAGATGTTGACTGTTCTTTCTTTTCTGAGCATGATTTTCATCTCAGAATCGAAATGATATATCTGCATCTTGGAACTGTGCTCATTATTCATAAATTACTGTTACTGAGGGCAGGCGCTGAGATACCTAGGAGTTTAATGCTGGTTCTCGTGAACAGGCTTTAGTCATTTATTTAATATCATGTTTTGACCTTTTATTGTAAATTGTGTTCATCAAACCACTTAAAGGCACCATGTTTAATTTTTATTTCCCACCAGTAGGACTGGGTTATTTATTTATTTTTTTAATATCATGAACACACACACGCCCTAGTGATGTCAGCTTGGTTATCTTGGATTCAGTTTGGAGATGACACATCGGCAGAGGTGTGATATTTTCTACAGGCTTTAATGAAATTATGGGAATCCAGGATTTGTGGAGCTTGACCCAAAGAAGGGGCTAAAGATTGGGACTGTTTTATTCTGTTCTGTCCTGTTTCCTTCAATCTATGTCTCTGCACAAGAGCCCCTTTAAGACCTCACATTATTGACCAGAATCCGACTCACAGCTGCTTTGTAGCAACAACATGAAAAGTAAAAGATACTTAACAGTGAAGTTAGTACAGTGTACTGGCCAATTAAGACAATACTTCACCTATTTTTTTCACCAGAAACACTAAAGTAGAGATCATCCCATTAATTTATCTGTGATGTAACATGAACAAAACATGAACCACAATAGCATATAGCTAGGATGATAAATGCCTTGACACACATTCAGACAAAAGGTGAAAGACGTTTTCTAAATATTCTGGGAAAAAATCTGTCCCCCTCTGAAAGTGAGTAATATTCATTGCATAGCCCAACAATTGGCGGTCACAGTCAATTCTTTGTCATCGGTGGTTAATGATTAATGACACTCAGCTTTATTGTGCTTTGTTCTCCGTTGCTGTGTCCCAATCAGAGTACCATTAGTAACAGAGAAACTACACTACATGTACAATTGATATGTATAAAGTAGGAGCTTGTGTGCGAGCTGGATTTGAAACGATGAACCTGTTCACATCGGGAAGTGAGATGTAAAGTAAGCACCTTGTTTTTCTCCTTCTCCCTTTCTCTCCAGCCTCCCGGGCTGATGGCTGGCACCTGGTTGCTATGATGGGATTCCCACTGATGCAATATCAGCCAAGCTCAGCTCCTCTCTCTGGGTACATGAGCTTGGTCTTATTTTAGTCGGAGGTGTTTTTGCTCACAATATACAACAGTGGTTATGAAAGGACTGTAACAGGAACCAGTTTCTTTGTGTGTTTTCCAGCAATGGTAGATCACGTTGACATGACTCTTTCTTTATAAAAGTTCATATCACGACTTCATCACACACAATAAGTCACCTGCGCAGCCATGTTTTTGAGGTATGGCTTCTTTTAACTCCCTACAGACCGGCCCCACCCTTGTGTTCCTGTTTAACACTTCAATAGCCCGCCCATGCCAGAACTCGTGAACCCCCCTTCTCCACCCTGCCCTCATTGTAGTCAACCTGCTGTTGCCTCGGCCTGGAGGCCTCTGTCACTGCGGATTTGTTAAGAAGGTGGTCATTACATTTCCTATAGGAGAATCCAGCCCATACGTAGAGAGACTCACCACAGCAGATGGGTGAATTGGATGGGAAGCAGGTTAATTAATGAAACCCAGATGACATGTGTCACCCTGTCTTTGGAGATTACTTGATTTAAATGAGAATATACGTTGAGGGTTTACTGTCCTCTTAGTCAAACCAAAATTAATATCAGAGAATGTCTCATCAGGATTTTCTTTGCAAAGCCACTTAAATAACATCCATATATTTTAAACACTTTTTAAGAAATCCACATGCTGTTACTTTTTCCATACATTTCCCACACCATAAAGCAAAAGTTTCAAATTTATTCTCATTGCTCAGCTCAGTTCTGACTCACTGCTGGTCATTGTTATCCATTTCATTTTACAAACTGTGGCAGGCCAAATTGTGTTGTTGCAATTGTGTCTGCTGCTGGAGCCAGTTTTGCATCTCGGTTTGATTTGAACAAAAGCTGTCAGGAAGGGACCTGAGCCCCACAGAGCAGCCTTGTCTCCTGCAGCCGTTACTGCATCCGCTCAGCTAATGCAAAGTTATTTGCATAGGAAAATAAAAGTCATAAAAGTCATTGGGAGTAGGGAGGATTCAGTTTAGAGAGAAAGTTGATGTATACTGTAGTGTAGAAAACAAATAATGTATTATATGTAATTGTATGACATATTGATCCATCCTTGTAGCTTAAAGGATGACTTTAAGCAGTTCAATAAATACAGGCAATGATACACAAGTGAATAACAGGGAAAGCCATCTATATCCTTACTCCCGAAAACATAGGACTCATAATGTATGTTTTGCTCTGTAACTACAGCTCTGCTGTTAAACACACAATCTCTCCTACTCACAGACGCTGACCGATTTGCCTCTGATGCAAATATCAACTGACGATGTGTCGCAGTGATGATGCAGCTCTGACAGCAGGGGAAAAAAGTTGCTTCAGGCAAAAGAGAGAGAGATTTGACTGTCAGTACCAGTCAGGAATTCTCTGTTCACTTTTGCTTCCACTGAATGCTTAGTTTTGGTGTGCTAACCTCTATACAGGAATGATAACAGGCACCATTTGCTGTCTTCGATTCTCAGTTTTCAGATCTTTTTCATTAGTGTTTCCCCTAATCTTCATTCATATTTTCTCTTTCTTTGGATCCTGTTGCTCAGGCAGTAAAACAGTTAGAGGTGCTTGAGCCAATCTTCGTACACATTACCTTGTATGTTGTTGATATTTGGTCTTTTCAGTTGTTTTCGCAACACAGGGGCTGTCCCTCAACACATAAGCCAAGTCCTAAATGACACAGATGGAGATTTAAAGAGATAGGGTACACTAGCTACTGCCTTTTAGTCTTGACTTTCAATCATTAAGATGAATATATTGCCTCGTATCAATTTCAAGTTCCTTTTTGTCATTAGCGCTTTTTTATGGAATGATAAAAATAGATTAAAAGAAACAAATCATAACTTCCACTTTGCAAAGGCATAAATTATCAGGAGACCTAATTTTGAATGATGAACTTCTCAAGGTGTTTTGCTCTGCATCCACTTAATACCAGATTGAATCCAGAGACGTTTGTGACATATCATATCTTTTCATTGCACTGCATCAAGTTCAGCAACTACTGTAGCCAAAATTTGCAACAAATGCTTTCATCATTCTCCATTTTTACATATTACTCTTTTTCGAAGGACAGGAAGTCAGTTTCCACAACTGGGGTGACATTGTCTCTGTCTATCCATTTCAATATCACAGAATTAATTCTTTCTCTAACAATGGTCTTAGATAGTTCTTCTCTAAAAGCACCCCCGGAGCTGTAGTTCACTTCTTCCCCCAAAGTTTATCTATGAGAGTTTGTAACTTGATGAAAGTGATACCAATCCCCTTACGCAAGACAAGACAATAAAGAAGGGTGTTTCCCTCTAACCTGTTCCTTTAAGGTGCAGGGCCTGGCTCAGTACCGGAAGAGAGTCACAGCACGTATCACTGCAGAGAAGTACTGTGTGTTGCCTACTACAGTTGTCACACATCTTCCATATGAATAATACATCCGGTTAAGTAAAGAGATATGTGATTCTGATGAGTTTGTGAATACAGTAATGTTCTACGATTGTACTAATGCTGTGAATTGTACTAATCAGTTAAGAGACGTACTCAGTTCCACACACATGCGTACACACACCTTCCTTTGAAGTGTGTGTATGTGTGTGTATGTTGGCGTGGTCTCTGTCTGCGGTCCCCCTCCCACATGAATGGAGTCGGGTCTTGTGCAGTCGACAGCTGTCTCCTTTGAACGCCCAAAGACAAAAAGCCTTAAATCCGGCGACCGCCCTCTTTCATGTGTTCATCTGATACCACTCTTCCTCACCTTACTGTCACTCCATTCAGCACCGTGGCCTGAGGCTGCAGCTTGTTACTGCACTGTGTTCATCCTCTGGGGTCCATGGATTCATTAGCTCTCCCTGAATGTTTACAGGAGAAGGAGAGAGAGAGAAAAAAGCGTTCACAAAGAACAAAGTGCAGCTGTGTTGGTAATGAGTGTTGTTGGAGCTACTATCAAAATGCTTCGTAGCTGCTGACGTTAACGCTCGTGAGGTTAGATTCAAACTTTTCCCTTGGTGTAAAATAAGGCGCAATGATATCAAGTTTAGTTTTCATGCATTAGAATGATTATGCCTTTAGTTTGAGGTTGAGAGTTTTCCTGTGGATTCAAAATCCATTCCTCGTGGGAACGTGTCTCTCTTGTCCAAGAAAAGTGGGATTTCATGTTGTTTTAGAACATCCAAGTGCAGAAAAATGGTGACTGACATCATTTTCCGATGTTATTCTCTCATATACATAGACTGAGTAGTAACAGTTTTGATAAAACAATAGGTTTTTTTGGGGAAAAACACATGATCATAATGTGGTAATGAGACATAAAGAGTTTATGACAATCCATTGGTTCTCAAGCACTTTTGTGTAAAATTCCTAGCATCCTGCAGGGTTTTTTTTCATTAAACCACAGAAGATTTGGGTTCATATATTCATGTAATCAAACTGTATATTCTTCCCTGCCTCTTCTGCCTCTTGCCTTCACAAGAAATATTCAGCATGTATTTACTATGATGGACAAAAGTATAAGGGAACCTTGTAGCTTTGCATTCAAAGAAAACTCAAAATTCTAAATACAAAGTTTCTTCAGTTTATTTAGACTGAGCACTACTTTTTCATATGCATGTACTGATGGCTTCCTCTGCAAAGGAGAAGCGACTGGCAGTGAATGCTTTGAAGAAACTTTTATTTTGGCTAGCACTAAGAAGTTACACTTAAAGAAGTCCTCTCCTCACTCTGCCTCCCATACACCTCATGCCCTCTGAGGAAAAAAAAGCCATAGATGAAAGCTAAAAATAGGATATACGGAGGAAGAATGGGGAGTCTTGGTGGTGTGTGTGATAACCCAGGCGGTCGGCTCGCTGTGTGTGTCTGACTGCCTCCCATTCACTGAGGGTAATTAGAAAATCCTCAGGGCAGGATCTGCTTGGCTCTGTGTGTGTGTGTGTGCCAGCGTGCCGTTGAGTGTGTGTTTAGCCTGTGCATAAGGAGGCTGAGGCCCAACACTGTACCAGGCAAAGGTTTCCACCGAACCGCTCTTGCATAACTCAGTGACTGATAACACCGGTGCATTCCTCTCAACACACATCACAGCTGCCAACATCTTTGCCTTGGTTTTTCCCACTTTAATACAGTCTGTTTCACAGCCCTGGCTGAGCGGGGAGAGTATAAGTTTCCCATCCTGAGCTGCTCGAGAGGAGATAGCAGTTAAGGTGATGTGTTTGAAGATTCTCCCTGTGCTTGCTTTGTCTTGAAGAGATGGAGAGATCTGGTGACCTGCCAGGGCAGAGGTCACCTTCATCAAGAGGTAGGTCAGCCGGGGTTAAAGCTGAAGGTGTTTCCCACATCTATTGAGTGTCTATACCCTCCAACCTGATGGGAAACAGACTGTGGAAAAAAGAGCAGGGAGGTTTGGCACATGGGAAATGTACAGACAGGGGTTTTGTTTGCTGCTCATAGGTTCTCCTGAAAATCTTGGCAATTTCAAGCTGTTTTAATGCAGCATGCCACGTGCTCTTTTGACTGCAGTCTATTTTGCACAGCTAACTTACTAAATGTTGATTCAAAGCCTCTTTGACATGGATATCTTTCTGAATGATCAGCGGTTACACACTATAAACACACTGTTATGTACAGTATACATGTAACTGGCTACGAAACGCCAATCACACAGGGTCAGCGTATACACTTTACCTGCACCCTCACCACTTCCTCACCCATTAACGTTTGGGGAACAGCTGGTTTCCATGCCTACATGCTCCCATGGGACCTAGTTGCTTCTTTCTGATTGGCTGATGGGATTGGATGAACCTATGAGCCTAGTGTCTGGAGACTGAAGTGTTGACAGAGCGGCACCCAAATCCAAAGGGTGTGTTTGGAGGGTTGTAAATCCCTGGCTGAGCTTTGAGAAAGTCTGCACACTGAATGTGTTAATGTGCAGCTCTCTTACAGTGACAGCTTTGTGTAACAGAGAGAGTCTCAGGTAATGTTTAGGCCCATGGACTTTGATACTCATTCCTTCCTGAGTCATACAAAATAATGAAATCTGCCAATCATTTACTTGCATACTGACCCGTATGCCTCAGAGTCATTCTGCGTCAAAGCTGACGTAGATTTTTTCCAGAGCGGGAGGGCTAGATTTCACTTCTATTTACGCCCAATATATTGTTTGTAGTTGTCTCTATTTCTTTGTATACATTGCTCAGATGCTTTTCTGCTAAAGATATTGCAGATGATTAGCTCATTATACAAGCTCCATAACCATTTGATGTAGCACAGCAACTGTGCAAATTTTTTTGCATCTTGCATTATTATTCTATGTATTATTTCAGGTGCATTTGTGTGATGTTTTACATCCTCAGCTCCTGGTGCTAAACAGACAAATGGTGTCATAATTGCAGAACAGGATCTAAGTGCAGTCGGGAAATTGGTTTCCGCTAAAACATCTACTCCATAACAAACTTTTTTTTCATTATTTACAATTGAGGAACCCGAGCATTGTCTTCATGTGAAACACAAGCTACAGATGTACCTGAGATGTCACCGAAATCATTAACTTTATCTGCATAGATAAGATCTGCAGGCGTGTTCACGTAAGCTGCCAGTTACACTTTCTTTTTTGGCGTGACTAGTTCAAGACATCAGTGCTTTTCCTTTCCTGTTCCTCATTGCAGGTCAGATAAGGTACAGACTGACCGCAGTAACCTTTAATAATGCCCATAAGAGAGAATCTTTGCTTCTCCTGCTCTTTGGGATGTCTTCTGATCTTTTCCTCCCTTTAAATAATTTTCTCCTTTGAGGGGGCAGGTTGAACATCCCGCTATCTCCATGCCCACCTCACTGCTTAGGTCAGATGTATATTTTGGCTGTGGCTATCAGCATTACCAAGAACAGTAAATTTTTCTGAGCTATAAATCTCACTTAATTGCAATCCTCATTCATTGCTCAGCAGTAATTTACAGCCAACAGACAGTGATGAGAAACAACGCTTTGATAATGGGTTTATGGGCTGAAATCATGAAAAAACATAAAACACAGTAAAAAAAAAAAAAAGAGAGAGAGAAAAAAAAGAGTTACAAAAACAGTTGGGTTTCTTGCTGATTTCTACTGTCAGAGTACATTTAGATTAATCTTCTTGTGAGGAACGATAAACAAGAGACTCTGGAAAATTAAACAGTTAATATGGGAAGAACAAGCTAATGAGTTTGGCATGGAGTCGGTGTCACACCTGCTGTTTGAATGGGCAGCATTCACTCTGATGCAGCAGATGAAGCACCCCAGCAGACAGATGATTTCCTCAGCAGTGGAAACACTGAGTTGCAGCTGCCATTTATTAACTGATAGTTAATAAAATCAATCAATTAAGAGTTGGCAGAGTCATTATGATGAACGAACAAGACAAGACTGACATGTTGGACAGCTTCTACCTGCTTTGACATTGTATTTAATACCGTGTGCAGTCAGGATGTGGGCAAACCTGTAGCGTTGCTTGACAATGAAACCAGAGAAAATGGGGTACTGTTTTTTAGAGAAGGTCATTGTCCTCACGTGGTGATTATTTTCAGTATAGGCAAATGATGCAGGAAGAGCTGGGGAGGGTTCTGGGAAGCTGGTCATATGATAATTACATTGTGGTATTGCTGTTTATTTGACAATGATCTGTTGAAACTCAGGGGCTGAATTTTATTTTTCTTTAGTCACTTTAAGATCCAGTCTGTGATTCTGTTTTTGCTCTCACCCTGGCACACAGAGGAAGTGAAGAGGTTCAGTACAGGTGAAGATGCTGGATGGTACAGGGCTGTGTTTCTTGGTAACTGGCCCCAGTGGGCCACTTCCTGGCTCTGTCTTCACCTGAACCCCGCCTCCCCTGAGAGCCTCCACATCATAAACATGTCTTGCATCATTAGCAGGACCTGCTGTTATCCTGCAGCCAGACCCCATGATACACTCTGTGGGAGAGATCAGTCATTACCCAACACACAGTGAATGCACTGTACATAGCATGGCTTTATATTAAAACCATAGACAAAAGAAAATAAATATTTACACTGAAGGTTGCAGCATAATAAAGTTATAAAGCATTGAGGGGATTTTTAACAGTGACAACAACAACAAAATTCTTCTAGAATCCACACAATCCACTGGATTTTGATTTCTAAGACCAAACTCTGAAAGAAAATGAAGCCACATGTAATTGAAACCAATGTTACTGGTTGCACAATTATACTTTTTGTGATCACTTTAACTTAATAGTGATTTATTTTAACAAAATGGTGAATCAATAAATTAATAAATCCGAGGGAAAAAAACTGAAAAACAAACTTCAGTGGATGTAGATAAATATTTTTTCTTCTTTCTTCTATTAATCATCTCACAGTCCTTAAGCTATATTTTGTGACTCTCAATGGAGGTCCCAATCCCCAGACTGGGAACCACAGCTCAGCAGTTTGTGAAGGGACTTGTACATTTCCAGCTAATGAAACAACTGACTCAGAAAGAGTTGAGCCACAATGAGCCAGCAAAAATCGATTTAACATGAAAAAAAATGTGATGAAACGTCTTCATGAACCTGCATTTCAGTTGGAGGAACTAGGTTCAAAATTCAGTTCCTCTGCAATTTTTGCGGGCCCCCAAAAGGGCCTCGCTTTGGAGGTGGTAGAGATTGTTGACCCAGGTGTGAGGAAGTAGAAACTCCTGCACCAGTTACTGAGCCTTTTTGCTGAGAACAGTGGGATGTACATTGTCTGTGGGGATTGGGGAGGCTAATGCATTGGCTTGATATTGTTTGTCTGTGATTATGCTTTGAAAAATGTGCTAATATCTCTTTCTATCTCTCTCTTATACTTCCAAAGGGGGTGTATTTTGATGGTGTGGTGATTTTGTGCTGAAATTCTGAAAGAATAACCATCTGTATTTGGCAAAAGGAAATTATGAGTGAGGAAATGACAAATATGTTTTAAATGTTGGAGAATGACCCATGTGGCCTTTTCCCTTGGTAGGCACCCTGGTTATATAAGCCATGCAGGAGAACAGTGTGCGATGAGAAAAGACAACCCCGAGATGACAACTGGTTGAAGCTGTTTGGAAATCTTGATCTTTTTCCCCTCATGATTTGTTTTGAGGACTTAAAATAAAAGTTTTGGCATTTCCTTCTGAGCCCTGACCAGCGTGAAGTTTTTTTTTGTCTTTGTACTTTTTTTCTCCCTTTTTATACCACCCTGCACCTCACCAGATGGCACCAGGAACTCTCAGGGCACAGTTTGCTATACTGAGTGTCAGCGATTAGTTAAACACAAATCTTGAAACCGAACAGCAGCATTCATTCAGATAGAAAGCCATTAAGAAGTGCCTGACAGTGGTGTCAATAGAGGAGGACTTTTCTTGTAATGTTTTTTGGCATTCAAAACCTGTGAGGAGGACTTGCTCTCAGTTGTGTATTGATGATTCCATCCTCATGTTTCATCAGGAGCAAAGACTGTGATTCAAACCAAGCTTCCAGTGAAAATCAAAAGTGAAAATAGTAACATGTTTGCATGCCTACCAAACCTAACCATAGAGGCTAAGCCAGACACCTCATTCACATTTCCTGCAGTGGAACTATGATCCCACCAAAGCTTCTCTAAACCAGTTCTGTTTCATTACAAAATGGTTCGGAATAAAAACAGTTCACTGGGTTGAGGAGCTGGACAAGAAAGCAGGAGTAAATGTGATGGTAAAACCTCATTTCTTTTCCCCCTAGCATTTCAACTAATGTCATGACTGTGAATTCACTCATGGCCCGTGACACTGGACCCTAATGATTATCTGCCGTGTGTACAGCTTCACAGAGTGATGTTTCCTTGCACGCAGGACAAAATGCTTGTGTAATGGCACACTGACCTTCTGTTGGTACCATTCATACTTTTTCATGCATGGATGAATTCAACATATACACAAACTAAAGCATATATTGTCATTCTCTGGAAGCTAATGCCTTAGTAAACACATGAGATAGCGAGCTAATTGCATGAGACCAAACAGAAAGAGTTGTGGAAGAAACGGACAGGTGTGTTTGGAGATGGTACACTATCATAGTGCCTCATAATGCCCTCAAATAAATACACACAAACCCTTTACAGCTTGACAATACCAAATTTGGCTGTGAGCCACACAAGGCTGACATGCTATTTAAAGTTCGGCACAATGAATGATGACCTTGAGGTCAGCATTTACGCTCATTTCCTAAACAAACTGCAACGTCTCAGCCATGAATGACTGAAACTTGACCCAGCCAGCAGCTCTGCAGGTGTGTTTGACAGTGAGCGTGTGTGTGCATATGTGTGTGTGACCATTTGTGTGAATGTGTGCACATGTAGTTTTCAGAGAGATGGGACACTGAACCTAACCAATAAAGACATACAGGTGACGGTGGTAAGATGTCTTTGTCATTGCACCTTATACCATCATGCATTTCTCCGATGAGCTTTATGGGTTTTTTTTTTAGAAATCATTAACTGTACAGAACAGAATGTTGTTTTAACCCAGTTACCTGGAGAAAATCCAGTACAACCTGTATACCGGACTCAAATTAGAGCACAATGCAACAGAAAAAGCAGGTTTCAGCCACCATCACACAACTTTCTTTTGTGAATTCCAAAATAAAATATGAATTGGAGCTACCTGTACACAAATATATCCAAAAGTGAAGATTATCCTCCTATGATGGCATATGTACTTTTTACAGTGAATGAGTCTCCCCTGATTCATGTGTAGCCTGTGTTTTTATCCGATATGACAGTAAACAGTGGTTGACGTGTAACAACAGCCCGACCAGGTCTTGACACCACTGCTCTTTTTATTGTTTATTTTTTTAATGTTTTGACCATAGAGGAGGAAGCAGAAGCTGATACTGCAATGTCATGATGCATCTGGTGTTCTGTTTCTCAAGGAGGATGAGTGCCCATAACCCTGCTTGCAGGGAAACATCATTCAAAAGATATAATTAATAATAAATTAAAGAAATAGTTACATTTACATTTACTCCTTTCTCTTCCAGTTTAGTCCAGTGAATTGTTGTTGTAAACTTTCGTAAAGAAGCAGAACTGGTTTAAAGAAGCTTTTGCAGGATCATTGTTTCACTGTAAGAAACATGACTAAGGTGTCTGGTTTATCCTTTGTGGTTACAAGGCATGAAAACACTTTACTCTTACTTTTGATTTTCACTGAAAGCTTGGCTTGACTTACAATCTTTGTTGTGATGAAACAAGGAGTCAGTCATCACATTGTTCTTGGTACTTTTCTACCTTTGCCACACATAAATCATTTTCCTTTAAAAAACAGATTTTTTTTTAAATGTCCACAGTGAAATTCATTCAGTGGCAGTTTTAACCACCATGCAGACAGTATGTTTATACAGTGTTGTGCTGTGTAGAGAGTGTGTTGGAGGTAGGGGTGGTGGATAATTATTTGCCTTCAACACCAGCATCCCAGATTACATCCTGTTTAAGACTGTCAGTACTGCCTTTTTCTTTCATATTTAACAATGACCTTTCCCTTTTCACTCTGAACCTACACATTACTCAATATGTAATTTGCAATGCATCAACATTCAAGGAGTAAGCAACTGAGAAGTGTGTTAACTGTTTGATTTAAAACATTAACCTAACAGCAACACATATTTTGCAAAATCAAATGTCATTTTTTGGTGGACTTTGATGAATGAACATAACTGAATAACTGAACGTCAGTCTTGTTATCACGTGGCTTGTCCTTGATGTAAGACTCGTCACAGCAGCAGTTTGGCTCTAAACCTGCAGATGAACCAAACAGGTGTGTTGTGGAATAAGATGCAATAATAATTGGTATGCCTCACTCTGCTTCTCTATGGTAACGTGCCCCATTGGAGATTATGGGATACAACCACGCCATCCACACACACACACCATCCCAGTCTAAATCCTTTGGGGCCAATTACCCGCTGCTGGTGGCAGGCGGCAAGTCAGAGCACGGCTGTGGCTGCTAGACCGCTTGTGTGCGTGCTGCTCCCTCGGTGAGTCTCTGGCTTTGTGAGAAGAAAGGAGGCTTGGATCACCTCACAACCAGGCAACTAGTTTAATATACAATTGAAATATTGTTACATTTACAATAATCCAACTCTTTAAAAGTAACATAACCTATGTTTGCTTTATGTACTATATACTAACATGGTGACGGGGCTCTGCTGCCCCGGTAGTGAGGCAGACAGGGAGCTAATTGGCGAGAGACTTGGTAAAAATCAGTGGTTGAGTGCTGATCAGCATAATGAGGGGCCTTTAAACATCACACCTGGGCTAAGTCCTCCAATTTCCTCTAAGACAATGTAAATCTCTGTAATTATCCCATAGTCACCTGAGCAGAAGGGCAGGCCAAGGAGACAGGTGGATAAAACAACAGAAAGGACTGAACAGACAGATGCTGCACATTGACTGATAAGGCCTCTAATTTGGGGGAAACCTACAAGAATAGCAGCTTGGCTCAACATTGTGTCTATGACTTTTCAGAGCCCATGGAAAGATTGTTATTCATTATTCATCACTGATGAATATGTTATAACACACAGGGTTTAGTTGGGGATCAGTTTCATGAGCTGTCTGGTTTACAGTACAAGGTGTCTATTTACTACTAGACATGCAAAGCAAAGTGTCGGCATCAAAGTGGTGTTACTTATCTATTACATTAAGCATTTACTGGATTAATAATTAGAATCCATTTGAGTCAATCTGCATTAACACTGTGCTCTGATTAACAGTTGTCATGTTAGTTAGGGTTGTTTTTTGTATTAGAGGACACCTTCAGAATACAAGATATAATATCATGTGTATATGAAATATACACACATATATAAAATATTCTTGATACCAAAGTAAAGAGGCAGCAATCGAATGTGGCGAGTTATACATACATACAGTAGCAGGACTGTACAACATCACGCCAGATCAGTCTCGGTCTTGTGTCTTTTTTATTATCTCTGATTTATCTTGGTCTTGTGTGTGTTGTTACTTGTACATTTCTCTATTGCATCTGCACTGTTTTATGCTGTCATTTACAAATACAGGTAAGTAAGTATTTTACACAATGAAAATCATGTTAACAGATATCATCAGCAGATATCAACAGATATCATAATTTTAAAGTTAGTTTGTGACATTGTTCAACAACATTTGGTCTCTCACATATGCATATACATATATGCAATTTCTTTCTTTCTTAGTATTTACTGACATAATGTGACATGTGGTAATACTGTATAATGGTCGAGTCATGCTCTTACATCCTGACATCCTGATGTGTGCTTAGAGATTCAATTAATCTTTTAACTTTTAACTCTTTTAAGTTAAAAGATTAATTCAATGGATGTTGTATATGTTTTATAAGCAAAAAACACGCACTTGGACTCCCTTGTTTTTCAAGAAGACTAAGTGTGTCCTCCTGTGCATATTGTAATTTTCAGTGAGCTAAGCACCATCAAGACTTCAGTTAAAGGCCTGAGTTACGATACATGTCCAGCCTCACTTGTAACCTTGGACACTGGATGCAGATTAGTGAAGGGTGACATGGAAATGCTCTACAACAGCACATGGGCAAAGATAAAAGACAAGGCAATGTTTTTCTTTTCTCAACTGACAAGCTGTGGCATGGATCCAGACCATGAGCCACACGCCTGCTGTCAGGTCACTGTAAAGACTGACGCTTACAAACCTGTCAAACTGTCCAGCTGCTTGTTGAATTGGTGTATTGTTGTAAACTGTTTCACAGTGAGCAAGATTTTACATGTCAAAGGATTGTCGCATCTCATCTTTTAATCCCCAACCAGGATATTTGCTACTAAGGTACATCCAGTACACAAACCCTTTCAGGATTACAGTGTAAATCAGTAAATCAGTAAAGACATGAAACCAAGAACTAATGCTATTGAGGCTGAGGTGGGGAAAAGGTACATCATGATTCAAACCTAAATTACAACCTGGTAAAGAAAAGTTTTGTCTTAATAGCAACTGTTGAACCACTGCAAATTTGAACATTTTTCCTTCTCTATTAATCCACATCCCCCTGTCTCATGACCCCTTAGAGAACCATTGGACTAAACCCTTCACCTGCATTGAAAGTAGATGAAACTAGCTCCACTTTTAGTATGATTGTGAATGCAGGACTTTTTACATCATTATAGTGCTAATTTTTCTTAATTGAAGTATCTGGGCACTTCTTCCATCACTGAGCATAGGAAGCACCTGTCTTTGAAAATGTATATCCATATATCAAAAATAACATAAATAACTGTATGAAATCCAGTGGGAAGGCTGCACACAACAAGACTTGTGGCATTTGGGTGATACATTTTGCCACATTGGAAGCGTTTATTTCAGAAGGACAAACGTGCACCATGCTTCCTGTAAGACTAATTTGTGAAGGTTGTTACGTTATTTTTTGTAAAGCCAGGGGACTTTGAACACGTGTATGTAAGTAGACATATTTGCTTCTGTTTTTGTTTGTACTGTATCTGTCAGGTGAGTGCTGCCGATGGATATCCTTACATCCTGCCTTGCGTGACCTGCTGGCCAGATAGCCATCAGTACCCAAATAAGTTCAGGTCAGGCCCCTGTGCTTCACTCCAAACCTCATTTGGGATGCAAATGAAATGCCTAAACAAGGCAAACCTTTCAGGGCATAGCAATTTACTTACTTCTCCCTTTGAAGAGACTCAGCTTCACTCAGGGCTGACCTGGGGAAACGCAAAAAAGCTAATAGGTTACTTTTACTGCTTTAGCTTTCTGTCACTATTAGCAAATGTAAGTCTGATGGTCTAGTTAAACAGTAAATGACATCAAACTATGTCCAGTAAAGCAGAGCTAACTGTTTTTGCCAGATTCTTTTAAAATCAAATTTATATCAGGATGATTGTTGGTTTTCATTGTTTCATTCCTCTAATCTGGTTGCTCAGACTCAGAGGCACAAAGGACAGCTTTATTCTGTTAATTTACCTGTGTTTTCTTTCACACTGGGCTGCATTGTGGATAAGGGTTTTCTGTTGAGTAAAGATAACCAGCCACACAGACTGACTCTGCTCCTTATCCACAGTGCAAGTTGAACTGAAGCTTAACATCTTTTTTTAACAGCTTTATTGTAATAACCATCACAGAATTTAAAGGTAAAACTGTTTGATTGGTGGATAATGAGTGATTTAGAAGTAGTTTAGCTCTGTATTTCACAGACTGCTGTTTGTTTTATGGCTTACAAATTCAAACAATCGCCTTCTTCCATCTTTGCCAACGTAGTTCTGCAGTAACCTGTGCCACGCCCCTGCTGAAACAGGATACGGCTTTGGCATTGTGCTCATTGTTGAGAGACTAATCCCGACAATTACACCTCGAGACCGAAAGTGGCTGCTTTGCCCAGCATCCAGCCAAGCCCTGGCCAGGCTTTGGATTTGGCCCCCCTTTTGCCCGGGGGGCCAAGAGCCCTACTAGCCCCCTTGTTGTTGCTCCCCCACCTCCTACTACTCAGACTGACCTCAAACTGCTGGTGTGTTGTCTTTCTTAAGTTTTACTCGCCTGCACTTTGTTCACCTGTATCTCTTGCTGTAACTCAGCCGGGTAATTGTTTGGACAAAAAAAGGTGTGTGGACACAAAGGGAGGCATAGGGAAGGCATGAGAGCAAAGGGCAGGTATTTCAGGTTATGGTGGGACCCATACGGCTATGAAGTAGGTAAAGGTTTATGCATGTGAAAACACTTGACTGATGCATGTTTTTGAATACAAGGCCCCCATGGTGTGTCAGGCCTGATGATTTAGTTTCTCTGCTTAGACAGGATGGGTGTGTTCAGCAGTTGACGATGATGGTGGTTTAGCTGTTGTCGCTGTTGTAATAGGAACAGAAGAGGTTGTTCCCACAGAAGCCTGAGCTGACATCATAAAAAACACACAACAAGGTACCTCGGGGCTGATCAGGAGGGTGGAGGTAAGCGAACCGGTGAGGTGGGAGTCAGTGGATGGGGGGGTGGGGGTGGGTTTCGTCTCAACCACCATTGGCTAAAGACAGCACGGGGACACACCTGTAAGCGCCAGAGGCTAAGGACATTGGCTGCGACCTGAAAATTACACCTGTGGGGGAAAGGGGGAGGGTGGGGGGTCAGGCTACATGTAAACCAAGCCCTTTACAAATTCAGCCTCTGTCTACCTGAGGAGCATAACCGCCTAACACCGCCGACAAGAAGTCCTGGAAAAAACAAGTTCTACTTGGGCAGCAGGAAGATAGCTGACGCGCTTCAAACTGGTTGGTTTGGTTCCGGGGTTTGTCTACGGCTGCATCTACCTGAAAGGGACGCCTTTTTTTCCCGTCCTAGCCACCACTCCAGAGGTCGACTGTCCTTCAGCAGGAGCAGGAAAGAGGAAGACCAGCCAACGGGGCGTCAAGAGCCCTCATACAATGATGCCTCTTGTCTTGGGTTTATGGCTCGGCGACCACACCTGGGAAAGATGGGGTAAATTCACAGATGTGATCCCTTCTTTGTCTTCGTTGTCCGGCTTTAAGACGAGCTGTCGCCATAACCTGTTGCTCAGCGATGGCATAGTAAGAACTTTAAAGGAATTTGTTCATCGGCTAAGATCAGGAAATGTGCAGCGAAAACAAATTAGATCATTGTAAGAAGCCCTTTGGCGATTGTGTGCTGATCCAGGAGGGTATAGGTAGTTTCGATGGGAAGCGAAAATAATGTGTATCGAATTCCAGCTCCATTTAACCAGAGAGAAAGAAGAGGAAACAATAGAAGCCAACGCTCATTCCTAAACTGGATAGACCAGTTGGGGCAGGTAAAGGCAAACTGCCAGACTTGTCAAAGGATATGAAGACAGAGACTGAGTCCTTTTAGCGTGTTAAAATGTGCGTTACAACGAGACAGCCACCAAATTACGGTACGAAAGAAGCTTTACAAATTAACAACCTGATAATAATAACGGGTTAGATTAACAAAGATGATTGTTTAGTGAGAATTATATGATTTGGGAACTCATTTGGCAACTTTTCTTTACAACCTGTTGAACTGTAGAGCCTCCAGCTTTTCAACTTTTTTTTTTCCTCCAGTCAACCTGTTAATGCTTTTCTCTTTTGGCCTTTTAAGATAGAGATTTGACTTTATAAGATGCCTGCTTCGTGTGCTTTTAGATTGAAAAAAAAAAGGAAGTCTGATATGCAGTGGATGTGTGTCGAACCTAAAATGTCTGCTCATTTGTTTTCCTTGCCTCTGAGGTTTTACTGCAAGTTGAGACAGACCACAGTGTTGGACTTATCAGGGCAGACAGTTGCCAATAGATAGAACAAGGTATACATCACTAAGTTTTCTCGGCTCCAGGTATTTTTAAGCAGATGAGGATGGTTGCAGTTCCAGAAGAGGAAGGGAAAATGGAGGGAAAATGTCGACGACATACTGTACAGCGGTGGCGGCGGCGGGTGCAGAGCGAGGTGGAAGATCGTGATTGGTGGAAAGAGAGACATTTGTTCATTTCTTTCATAAACCTGAATAGCTGCAAGTCACATGAGTGCTCGTCACTCTGGCAGTGTACAGCAGCGGGGCGGGAAGTGCAGAGTAGAATTTCAACAGAACGCAAGATTTAATGACTGGGAGGCCAGACGAAATGGTGGACTGATTTCATGTTGTTTGGTCGTGCTTCAGTCACAGGTTTGAAATGAAAGGGAACTGTTGCTCTTATCACTTTGTGGGGTGATAGGCTAAGTCAAAGCTGCAGTTTGATTCAGCTGACAGGGTAAATGATGCTGCATTGTGGGCCCATTTTCTAAAAGTTAATGCAATGCTTATGTTCGAAGAATGCTGTTTTTTTTTTGCTCTCTTTTTTCCATCATGGAGCCATGACAACCGCTTTAGAGATGATTTTCTCTTTTTGGAATGAATCCACATTGAATCAACTTTAATGGATGCAGTGTTACATTCATTTCATTCATTTCCATTCCTGCCTTCAGGGAGGTGACACTATGCTGATGTGAAATCATTCATAGTGGCATGATGAATTCTAATTTTCAAATTTCTTACAGATTTCACTTTTTTTTTTTTTTTTTTTTTTTTTTTACTGTATTTGTAATATCTACAACAGAGAGGCTAAAGGAACCTGCCTGGAAGGAGGAGTGGTAGATAAAGCATAGACATTTTTTAAATTGCGTAGAGAAGGAAAAATCCAACCCCTTTTTAGAATCAAATCTGCTGCATATTTCAGACCTTCATTTAATTTTTTTAAACAGAGAGGTAAAATTGCACTAAGTTAGGGGGAGGAGCAATTAGTTCTACAATGACATGTAAATTATAAGTACAGTATACATTAACAAAAGTATTTACCACTACTTAAAAGCATTTACAAAAGTAGCTGCAGTGTCACATGAATGATAACAGGTATCCTGGCCCAAATACCACAGCTCCAAGGGTTTTCCTCGGTGGTCTGAAGGCCCAGTTAGGTGGTGCTGAGATAACGTCCGCAGTTAAATAAGGTTTTGGGTTTCTCTGCCATTGTTTTCTCACAAAGACAGCAACTATTGATTAAGGGCCAGGCCAGTTTACCTATCGGGTTGTTCACTTCACAGCGGAGTCACATTCCAGCACAGAGGGCAGAGTTACCTGATCACGCCTCACTTTGAACAGGCAAAAAGCGTGGTCAGACGTACGTGGTTAAGTCTCCCACTGCACGTACAATAATGGGAGAAAACTCTGCTGCATATAACCTTGACTTGGAGCTGAAGAGGAAGTATTTGGACAAAAGGAGGGCAGGAGGAAATTTGTTGGACGTAGGGGTTGGTTAGATATTTCGAAAGGTAACAGGACATACTCCACTTTGATCAGGTAGTGTTATTTTCACAGCTCGTTTCCACCAGCTAGAATTTTCTGGGCTAATCTTTTTTCACTCTTTCTTTCTCTCTCTCCCTCTTTTCTTCCTCAGAGGGCCCGCAGCACTGGTTTATAATGCTGATGATTAACTAAATAGAGTCTGGGAGAGCAGGTCTGCTTGGCTTTCTCATTTCATGGGGCCTGACTGACCGGGAGGAAGACGGAGCGTTCTCAGGCAGCGGGCTGGAAATTCAAGATCTTTTTTCTCTTTCTTTTTCGACCCCCTCCCTCCAAATATACTCACTTTACTTTGGTTTTTGTTACGTTCTTTCCTTGGGGTACCTTTCATGACGGTAAGGTTACAGGTGCATTCTCCATTTTCCTTCTCCACCTTCTCTCCCTGAACTTTTCCCTCCCTTTTACTCTCTTTTCTTTCTCTCTCTCCTTCACCCTCCCCCTCTCTCGTGCTCCACTTTTGCACTGCTTGCAGGATGACTGGAAACCTGTTCTTTCTTACTGAACACAATAATGTCTCACCTTTTCATTTGGGGTTCTGTTCAGAGAGAGACTTGTTGCTTTGGGTAATTTAATTTTAAGATGAGTGGGCTAATTGATTTGCACATTAGGATGCAATCTACACATAGTCAAATCTTTGTTGAAACAAAAGGGAAACTCTCCACTATTAACCTACATGTTATTTAATTAAATATATTGTATTTAAAATGTGACTAAATATACAATGTAATGTAGATTATAATGGCTATTTAGGATAATTGGATGAATGGATACAAATATTTTGCCAATGTTTAATTAATAATGTACATTAAAAAGTCAGTGCGGGGTGTGAGGTTTTCACGCAATGTGCCTGTGAATGATCTACATTATTCAGTAAATGAGGGCTGTTTCTGTGACCTTCTGCATACAGAGCGTCGGCTCAGGTCGAGCTGAGCAGCATTCCATCAGCCTTTCATCACTCAGCAAACACAAAGACAACGGCCTGAGAGGTCCACCAACGGAAACAGAAAATAGGAAAAAAATAGGCTTTTCCTTTCTTCCATTCCATGAAATATCTGTTGAAATGGACCTGACAGCACCACTTTATTAGAGCCAGAACAATATGTTGCAACATAGAAGCACAGTTACCAGTTATCTGCCAGGATACAGTATGATGTGGAATGGAAATATCTCCCTGAAGCTGACTCACTTTTGACTTGGTGGCATTTTTTGAGTACAAGCAAGTGTGTGTGAAATGCAGCGTTAGAATTTAGTAACTGCCATGTATTGTGTAAAAAGCAACTCTCCCTCCCAACCTTGCCTCGCCATAGATTTAGACTAGTTGGAACAGGTTTGGGCAATCATTAACAACTACTGTGGCCCAGTCTTCTGTGACAGCAAGTTTAAGCCCAAAACCCCAACCACAACAAGGGCTCAGCAATTATACTATGGAGAGGTGGCCTCCTAATATGGACTTCCCCACTCCTATTGACAATGTTATTCTTGGGCAGTACCTGGGCAGTACATGGTTCAGTTTTCCAACATTAAACTACATACCTCAACTAGCTTAGTGTAAAGGAAAAGTTGCATATATCTTGTATTACTTCAATGATTTAAGGCTGAGTTTCCCTTTTTTCTTTTAGACAAAGGTATTTGAGGTTGGTGTCCTGCTCACAACCAAATCAGTCTCAGTAAATTTCAGTGATTCATCCATTAACCTTTAGTAATGGGCACTGATATCACACTGTGTTCTACAAGCTTCATATCAGAAAGTGAGTGTAGTTACAAGATGTTTTGTGTTTGGGTGATTATCTCCATCTTACGAGGCAGCATTGGATATCATCACTTTCTCTAATACTGCCTGGTAATGATGATGATAGTCATCTGTGGACTGCGACCAGACAAAGCCACTTTAGCAATGTTAGCGGCAGCATGCCCCTGGCTGGGGCCCTGGATCGGCTGAAATACTTTGAGCAGCAAAAGAAATGGCTCTCAGGATCCATCTTACCCGGCAGTGCTGGATTGTACTACTGTTGTTCTAACACTGTCTGGTAACGATGTTTTCTGGGTGACTCTGTGGTCTCCGATGTGACTCTTGGATAGTTCCCCATTAAATGTAATCTTTAGGTCTAAAAATGACTGTAAGATTGATGCTGTTGCTGAAGGGTGACCTGGATATGCGTTGGTGGTGCTGTACTCTGAGGTTACATGACTGGAAAATATTTGTCAAGTGTCTCACTTCACTCTTCACTCTGAAGTTAATTTCAAGAAAGGGTTAACTGTCTTTTGTTTACTATACACTTATCTTCATAGATGCCCGAGGCTGTATTGCATCAATCAGTCAAAACTAAAAAGGAAGAGCGGCACAGATGATATACAGTGTTGACAGACAGGGCACTAGTTTGTGTAAAAAAACATACACACATTTATGAGCTTTTAATCTTAAAAAATTGAGAGATGGAGTTCTGTTAGAACAAGATCATTTGTGCAGTATTAGCCCTCAAGGTTAGTTTTTTTTTTAACTTCTTTATTTACTTCCCCAGTCATTTTCCCCCCACTTTTATAGCAACCCCACCGCACCCAAGTTAAAGAATAGCAGTTGGCTGATGGTTCCACCGGTCCTGCAGGGCTTTATTTCCTTGTTCCCTCCCCTCAACAGTATTGGGCTTTGTGTTGTGTGGCAGTGATTGGTCCACCTAGCCTTACTTGCGTGGCACATCCTGAAACTGACACATGAGCTCACCTGAGAGTGAAAAAAAACCCTGTTACAGACGCTTTGGCTTCCTCCCAGGTTTCCAAGGCTTTTACCGACAAAAAGACAATCTAATGATTCCCTAATGCTCTAAACTTGTACTGACTTTGTGCATTGTTGATTTAAAACAATGAAGATTAAACAAAACTGGACTGAAGACAGTGAACAGTTTTCACCATGTCTGAAGACATATGGAAATTTAATGGGAACAGCCTTTCAACAGACATTGGAAACAAAGACAAATAATAGACACAGTGCAAGCAGAAACCTAATGTTTGTTTAAGGAGGGAGAATTACCCCGCAAATATTGAGCCACACCTTTATTTGCCCACCCAGCTCCATTATCCAGGCCATAGAAACATGAAATAGTTTTTTTTCCTGCTATCCCCTTTGTGTTGGCGTTATATATTTGTGTAATAATAATGTAGAAAGATTGGAAGAGAAAGAGTTTACCAAGCTTACTTTGCTTCTTTCCTTGACCTGTTTACTCTTGGCTTTTATTCTCGCTCTGCATGATTGGCCAATGTAAATGTATGAATGAATGAAAGTACAGCATTGCGTGCACAGAATCTGTGACTGTGACAAAAGAGGAACTGCTCGTTTCATCCTGTTTCTGCTACACTGTTCTGTTTTTTCCAGCTCTTGTCTTCCTCTTTGCGCAGGTGAAAGCTCAGAGGTCATCCTTCCAGCCTGTTGATAGGCGTCTTACCAGACATGGTTAGATGTAATTATTGGTGTCTAATACTGTCTGGTAATGCCGTCCATTAAATGGCATTACCTTCTGCTCTCTTACTTCCCCCTGTCTCGCTCTCATGCATCTGACATGTGGTGTATTAACAAAGGTCAGTCCAGGGAAGCACATTGACATATTTATAATGATGACAGATGGTTGCTGAATGATGATGACTATGGAACTATGATCCTTGCACTGGAAGATTGATTGATTTGTTGGGGTTTCTTCCAAGTGACTTGAGTCAGAGTTTCTTCACTGAGCAGCAGTCCAGAGTAAGACCGCTCTACTCACAATGGGCTTTCTTGATGAGTTCTGTGCTGTATATGAGTTTCTAGCAGGAATGTTAATGTGAAGGCCATGTAAAAAATGTATTAAAGAAAATACTTTTATCTGCTGAAAGATCTGCTTTATTCCTCTTCCCGTAATAACTGAATTCCTTCTAGCAACTTGGCTTTTGTCCTGCTAAAGTAGAACAATGCGCACAGTTTTTGAAACTTCGTCATCTATGACACACTCTGTACACAATGGTAACATTGCATTCACCATGATCTAATGTTATGCGATGTAGAGTAAAAGATAAATAAATAAAATGGGATGATGGAATTTGAAATGTTTCCTCTGTTCATTTTGTCTTCTTAAACACATTTTCAGAATAAAGTTTTACAATATATTCAGATCTTCTGTTCACTGGCCCTTTGTAGAAGTTTCTCTGATAATTGTGAACTCTTCCCTCAGCCAGACCGGAATGCCGAGCCCCAGTCAGGTGTGGATCAGGTTACCAGTGAACAGAGCTTCTTTTTAAATGCCTCAATTTACCCATGAGGTTCCCCCCATCAGCTAAGCCCTCATTGTGTCCCAGTCTGTGGCAGTACACAGTGGGCTACCTTGATAAACCGAGAAGCACAAGGCGTGTTTTCGCTGCCAGGGACCCAGCAACTTACAGTAGGTACAGTGCCACTTCTGCTGATTGAAATCCATTCACTGAGTCTTACTGGTCACTGTTTTTTTTAAATAATGGTCGCTCCCCATTTCTCCCTCTCACAGCAACACGCACAAAGGGCCAATAGTATGGCTATGGTGTTTGATTATGCCTGTTAGCTCATGGGTTCAGTTGACTGGTTTAACGCAGCTCTGATTTTATCAGTTGAAACGCAAACAGTAAAAACCATTTAGCTGTTTTACATAACAGGCCCTCATTGATCTTCTATCCTGGGGCGACTGACATTCATAGTTTTTCAGAGAAAGAGCTAGCCTTTACTTATTTTACAGCAATGTCCCATGCATTCAGAATTTTTGTGTTATTTGTATTTTACAGAGGAAATATATTCATTAAACTCTAGCAATTCATCAATTACCTACCTGAAAATTCAAAAAGTTCCCATTCAGAGGATCCATCATGTTTTTTTATATACTGTCTTTAGGTAGGTAATATATTATTTGACTGCTGATATAGACCGGTATCCATGCCTAACAAGACTTTTTTCATGGAAGACATTGTGACATGTCACTATATCACTGATTGAATAGGGCAGAGCCCAAAGTAATGTTATTATCACTGATTACTGAGACACCTGAAGAGAGCAGAGCTACCTGTGCATCCCCTATTGTTGACAAGGCGCTGGCTCAAACATTCATAACTAAAACCAATTTGGTCTAAACATTATGCTTATGTTAGAGAGCAAGGGTATTTATGGACACCAATCTGTGTCTCGGAAAGAGGATCAAAATTCTGACTCAATTGTGAATTCGGTGTCTTGCTCAATGTGCACCAAAATATCTTCATAAGTAAATAGACTCAAAAGATATTTATCTTTTAGTTGAGGGAAATTATTGAGTGAAGTAATATTGAGCTAAAGCAACCATTCCCATGCCCGTGGTCTTTATTTGAAAAATATGAGTATAGTTTGACATATCTATGAACGTCTGAATTTTCATATAATTTGTGGTATAAAAAAATCCACTCTACATTATATAGTAATATTATCACCAACACAGAATGGTGGATATAGCTAAGTGTATACTTTATTTTACTTTGAGAGGTAAAGTGAAGCACTTCCTGATGCCAGGATATGGACATTTTCTTGCACTGATTGTGCAGATCAAAATGTAAATCAGTAAAATTCTAAAATAACCTCCTGAAAAAACTGTATAGTAAGAGGAGGTAACTGTAATTAGTTATAGTTACCTCCTCCCCCTTTGGTGATGTCAGGCCACTGAATCACATTCCTGACTGGCAGAGAGCCTGTAGAGGATTCCTGCGCTGGTCTGTGCATGCTTGGTGCAGTCAGACCAGATTCCTGCATTACTGCTGGCTGTGGATGAGGACACGAGGTTCACTTAGCTGGATTTGCAACTGGAATGGAACAGCAGCATAGCGGTGGTTAAACGGCTGTGACATACCTGCAAGTGTGCTGACGTACATTAAAAGTGTTGATATCTCACAGACTCAGTGGTGCACTCAGTGAATCTGTGAGAACCCACTGAAGAATTTCTGGCAGAGGATTGGAACAGATCATAGGTTAGGGTAGAAGCATTGAAAGATTCTTGATAGATTTTTAAAATCTCCATGAAAAAAACTGTCTGCTGCTTTTGTCCCGTCCTAACAATTTATGAACAGTGAGCGGCCACAGCGCAACAACTAGGAGCAACTCCAGCGCTGAGGTCAGTGACTTGGTCAAGGACAAAGGTAGGAGTACATAATGTGCTCCCAGCACTTCAGTCACACACTTGAAACACCGGTGCCAAAATACAAAAATTCCTTCACTGCTTGGAAAATTAGCTCCTCAATTTCAAAACACAGTACATACCATATTTTAAAAATGCATGTACAAACATTTTAATGTTCAGACAGAATATTATGATGCCAACTTTCACTTAAAAAGCCAATGAGAAGGCCTCCTCTCTAACATGCGGTTCCTGCACAGTGTCTCAATAACTCAGACTCAATAATAGTTTTACACACTCCACCCACCATCCCCATTTTTAGAAAACATGGCCCAGGCATGGTATCGTGTGGGTGGCATTTTTCATTTGAAAATATGAGTTACAAGTTATCCATCAAGGTTTCAGTGCAGTCTCCACTGCTTTTCAGATTTACATCTTTTGTATCATTTGTGGTCTCCTCTTTTTCTAATATTTCGGAAAGGCTTAAAGGCAGAATGATAGTACCTATTACAGTGACTCAGTTTAGTTGCAATATAATCAGTCAACCATTGTCAGCTCAGTGTTTGAAAAGAATAATGTAGCTGAAGAAAAAAAAAGATGGCAGACAAAGACATAACAGATCACACCACATACACACCTGTGCGGAACTGGCAGGCCAGTCTATAACAGATAACCAAACAACGCCAGATAGGTTTTACTTTACTTTACTTAACCAGAAAACATCTGGTACTCCAGATGGCAGTCAGCTTCAGCTGTTAACACTTTTTGCCTCTCTTTAGGTCTCCCCTTTTTTGTATCCTGGAAGGAAACAGTTTGCTATCATTATTATTGCAGATGTTATCTGTTAATCCAGGATTATCTATCTTTTCCTAAAATATTCTTCTCTACTCAGGAATTTGACCACCTGCAATGTTTTCCTGCCAAAAGTTGCTGCTGAAAGACTGAAATTTCCCCACTTCTTGAAAAGAAAAAAAAATGTATTTTGGCATGCTAACATTTGGTTTGGAAATGTACTAGCACAATATTGGATGTACCAACAACAATTCAATAATTCAGCAATGGCTACTTTCTGTGAAAGGTGAGAAAATCAGAGGAAGAAAAGGTTACATCAAAACCAATTTTTGCGCAACTGCAGGAGAAATTACATGCAACTGCGACTGTTAACCGCTACATTAGCTTATTTTAGCATGACCAGATCAAATAGTACTGTACATGCACAGGCCTAATTTACAGAAATGTGTAACCACCATCATAAACGTGGCAGAGCTGTAGTGCCACCGCCAATTTCATCAGACATGATGCACCTGAATGCACCACGCCAACCTGCGCCACCTATCAGTGAGAGAAGCTCGGGGAGGAAAATGAAGTAAAAGCTTTGGTACCTGCAGGCGTTTCAGTAAGGTAAGCAGCACCTGCAGTACGAGACATTAATGGGTGTGGCTGTAAGTGAAAAACGTTGTAGTTCCATGAGGTGTGGCATCCATTAATACATTCAGTCATTCATTCGTGGTAAAAGAGGATTTCCACGTGCCCCTCACGACAAAGTGAATGGATTTTGATTAAAATTCACCAGAGAGATCTTGTGACGTGCAGCTGCATTAGCATGAGGATGGATTGGATTAGGTTAACAAGAATTGTCCTGTTATTTGTAATTTCCACTGAGGCTTTCTGGCAAACTTGGTGTGTTGACGTTGTGTTGCCAGTCGACACGATGACTGCCAGGCAGCGGCACCGTGGCCGAGCTGACAACAAACCCAGCACCATCAGGGGCCTAAGCTTTCCAGTGTATTTTCAATATGCTCCTGATGTCATTTCCACTGCTCTGTCTGTAGGGTTGGCTGCCACCCCTTCATGAAAGGACCAGTGACGTGGCCCCGGGTCCACTGAGCACACTCCTCTGTGGGTGTTGTATTTTAAGGCTTTGCCACACCTGGGCATCTCTCCCTCTGCCACTGTTAAACCAGCTCTCCCGACTCTGTTGTGTTGTTGTCTGTTTTTTTGTGTGTTATCGGTGAGTCATTTTCCACTTCAAAGTCAGTTGGCACGCCTCCCGTGTCTTTTCGTAGCTCTGCAGGGTGTAACAAGCATCCTGTGTGACGTCACTCCAGGAGGTTGCCCTGTGTATGTGTCATGTTCTGGAAACAGTCACCTCTGCGTTTCCAGTGATCCCAGAGGCCGAGCTGAGTGGGACTGGGGCAGCGTCTCTGCACCATCATCGTGATGGTGTGAAGTGGCAAAGCTGCATGGAGTACATGAAGACTCTCAGAGCCGTATCACTGCATTTACGTCACTTAAACCTCATCTATGTTAATACTTTGTAGCAATTTAGTGACAAGTCATCTCTTTTATGACATTATATTGGTTCTGGACCTGACAATGTCTCTGCCATAAACCCTCAACATGTCACAGCATTGGATTTGTTTCATAAGAATCAAAAGACAGGGAAACCTGTCGAGGTATTCAGTCGAGAAAAAAAACACACAAAAACACACAGATACCCCATTAATGGAGTTTATAATACTAATTTGACCTAACAAATCCAAAGGTAATAACAACAGCACATGCTTTTATTTAGTTTTCTTTGTAAAACAGCTGAGTATCCGAGGAGATTTTGCATATGGCATGTACACTTTCTCATGTTGAGGTCAGTCTTGGTGAAATCCGATGTCTTTTTGTCTCCCACTTGCATTTGCCACCAGTGGGAGTTAATGAATACAGACCCTGGGAACGTGGTGTTGGCCCCCCCACCCTGCGGCAACCCCCCTCGGCTTTACCTGTGTAATTCTATGAGGAAATCGTGAATAGTGGGAGAGAGAGAGATCCTATTGAGATCGGCCATTCTTTACATTGAAACTTAACTCCATTCCTTCCACTATAACACCTTGACAAGGAGAATCCCTCCAAATAATGGGTTGTGTAGGGACACCATTGCTGCAGGCTGCATCCCTGTAATTGCTGGGCACTTCCTGGTACAGACAGCAGTTGAGATGACATGGGGATGGGCGAGTCTCCAAAGACACACACACCTTATGGCTGCCCTGAGACAGCTAGACAGGCACTCATGTGTGCATTTTAGATAATGGCACATTTTTATGTTTTATTTCCATATCTCTCAATATATGTTTTGTTTCTCTGAGTAAAATAAAAGGTGAGGAAAGGTGAAATATGTCACATTTTTATCCATGCAACAGCATTTGATCAATGAAGCTAAAATCAAAACAGGAAAAGTATTAATTAACTTTTTAATCATGAAATATGCAAAACTATACAACAAAAGGAACATAGACACACAAAATACAGAAGCATGTGCGTTTACACGCCATTTTACATGCCTTTTTTACATACAAACACGTGCACGCATGCACGCACAAAGTGTGCACACACAGCCTCTTGGCAGATGGTGAACCATGAGGTCGACAAGGCTGTAAAACAAGCCTGTTCTCTTTGTCCACCTACGCAGCACTTTGCACAGTGTCTATCAGATGGCGGCTTTTTATCAAGGTGTGGTTGACACTGGCTCCAAGCAAAGCTCTGTTTAACAGGAATATAGGAGGCCCGCTTCTAATAACTGGGGTGCCACGGCTGGACTCGCATAATTGCCAAACAGCTCTCTCTCTTATCGCTGCCATTTTGCTCTCAGCCACCCTACAGTAAATGAGGCATTTACAGCCACAGGTGTGTAACTGACTGAACTGACAAGACTGTCTGGTGGCTGTTGCTTCCTTCTTGTAAATTTTTTGTCTCGTGTGAAATTGTGTAAAACACACGCTGCACGGTTTGATGGAGGACGATTGCATGCTTTTGTTCACCGGGTTTTGTTAAAGTGCGTATCACTCGGTTGCATGCAGACCACAGCCTTTAGACCACAGCGACTCATACGCAGGTCTTCGTATCATTTCAAAGAACAGCTACATGCCTGCAGAAATATGTACATGCAAACTGCATTGTTGTAAGATGCGTTGCATTGCTCATGGTTACCCGACTGTATGCAAAATTATACGGTTGCGTAGATGCTGGGTCTAAGAGGCACCCACCCCAATTATCAGGCTGTTGGGAGGAAGAGGGGAGCTTATGCGTAATTGCCAACTGTGGCTGGGCCTGGGTGTTTCCTCCTGAGTCAAATCACTGAACCGAAGGTGATTAGTGGATTTGCCATGCAAGCAGACAAATACTATGTTGCTCAACTGCATACCTGCTACTGGATTTGGCACTAGACAGTACGAATAATGATAATGTCTGCCATAAAAACAACGCTTCCAAGAATGCCACAGCTGGGGGAATCTGTGTTGAAATAAATTGACGTTCCCAATTAAATAATGTCGGAGGCTTTGGGTTTTAACACCTGCTCAGATGAAGTTTTATGGAGGTGATAATTAATTATTCCATCCCCAATGACACTTTTCTTACAGAATATAAAATTCACAAAACATAACTTATGTACTTAATGTGGATAAATGACAATGCAGACCTTAAGGTTTATAGGAGCAGTAGATATAATATAAAATTAAAGGTTGAAAGCATATTGAAAAGCACCGGCATATCTACAGTATAGATGGATTTTTGCAAATGACACTTTGCAGAACAAAGGTCTCAGAAAATAGTCTTTTACCTTTTGTGTTGGGATATAATACCCTGGAAAACTGGCAAATCCATTCTGATTGACACTCTGCTCTCATGTTACCATAGGGTTCACACAACAGAGGCTTACAGGCAGTTAATATTGAATGAAGCTAAACTTCGAGGTGGGGTGAGTGTGGGATACATAATCTTGAGTGAGTTTGTTGGTCTTGAGCCGCTGTTGTCGTAAGATTCCACCTGCAAGAGGCAACTGTTGCTAAGGGTCCCATTACCCGAGTAACCAGTGATTGTTTACTTTGGTCGAGTGGGTTTGCTTGCTCGCCGTGTGACAGACTGTGGCTGGCTTCAGTGCGCTGAACTCTAGACAGACCATGTGATTTCACCCTCTGTCGGGTCGGTCCCTCAGCTGGCGGGTTTGCTGCTTGTCTGGGCCCTGCAGCTGGACTACAAGGTGGAGGGGACTGAGTGGGTTTTTCATGGAGTCTGGCTGTCCATGTGTGTGACGTTGGAGTCGCAGGTAAACCCCTTTGCTTCCAAATGTAGCTAAAATAAGTTCATAGTTCAGCTGCTATCTTCTGATGCAAAATAACACTTTTATTTCCAGATGGTTCATATTGCTCACATCATTTTTTATTGCCAGTGGTTCTTTCATATTTGAACTGTACAGAAATGTAGAAGAATAGGGCCTGTTCTGTTGTTGCTGGTGCAAGTGGAAAGGTCATTGGGGCATTCAGTTACAAGGGGGACCAAGAAAGGTGACAATTTTATGGGAATTTGTTGTCATCAAGTTCTTATGTACCACATCAGATGTACAACACAATTTTTGTTTCTCTTCTGCTTTTCCTCTCAGAATTCACTGAATCTTCCACAGTATTTCAAGTAGCAATATAAAAACATTTATTCTAGACCTCCATTAGGTCCACTGCACACTAAAAGAGGTCTGCCTCTCCTCCCACATTGGAACATTTTTACCAACAAGGTCATGTCATCTGAGTCCTGGGTAAAGTCCTGCAGCAAGGGCAAGGGAGTGGACGCTGGACTGGAGACAAAACCAGATGAAGAAGTGGAGAAAAAGGAAGTGGAGGTGGAGTGGAGTGGAGGAGGGGAGCCCACAGGAAGCATGAGACAGGAGGTGTCCTCGTCACTGGAGCATAGCAGCGTGCAGGAAGTGACATCAGAAGGTGGACTGGACCGACACCAGGGGAAGGGAGGGAGAAAGAGGATTCCCCACATGACTGTCAACAGGGATGGCCGAGCCCGAGGGTCAGGTGTGTGCGGGGAAGAGGAAGTGTGATTTGTGATAATTTGAGATTCTGTCTAAACGGTGAAACTTTATTGCAGCACATGATGATACAAACATTAAAAAGTGATTTTTTGTTGTACCTTTGGATGTGTTGTTATGTATGTCTCTGTAAGTGCAACAACACCATATACTATAAAAGTATACTACATGTGATAGACCTTACGTGTATGTAAATGCACAGATGACACTGATTTCTCTGTGTCTAAAAATAACAGGTGAACGCTTGGCGGAGCGTTATCTCCGCAGGTCCCTCCCCAGGGCCTCGTCAACCTGCTCCCCCCAAGACAAGGACAGGGAGCGGCCTGCAGATGAGCCCCGGGGGCCTGGCCCTTTCTACTTCTTTGGAGGAGCCAATGGAGCTGAAATGTAAATAGAACAATATGAAATAGAAAGTGTTGGATTTTCAATATTTGAAAAAAATTTGATCACATATCCTATGTAAAGTTTTCCCATTTGAAGATGTTTTTATGCATATTTAATTATATATATAATGATAATAATTCTTATTACTTCTAATTATAAATAATATTATATAAGTTTTTCCTCCTGTCTTGACCGCTGTGTGATTAAAGCTGAGGTACGATTGAGTTCTTCTGGGATTTTTCCTTTAGAGTGAGCAGTTACTGTGAGAGCAGAGGATGGAAGAGGATTTACAACAAGCACAGAGAGGATTTCAAACTCAAGTGGTGTGAAACCAAATCACCGGCCAACTACTGCAACTTCAGAAAAGGTAATGAGGGTGCACAGGACATGGATCGGATCATGTTTTTGTTTTTTTCCTCAAAAATATAGCTGACTGTTTGATTCATCTCTTCATTTCTGCTCTCACTTTGCGTTTGTGCTCCTTGCCAACACAGAAAGACATCTTTCTTTTGTTTCCAGGTGAACAGTTGGTGTACCAGATTCCCAACAACAGTGTACTCACTACCAAGATCGGCCTCCTCAGCAGCCTGCGGGAGTATGAACGAGTCAGCAGCAGAGTCTGCCACGGTCAAGGGCTGAGGTGAAGTAGACGGCTGCTATATTTGTCTGCCATTCATCTCTTATCCACACCAGTTGTATCATTTAAGAGCAGACAGATATAACAGTCTATTTCCTTTACAGACTTTACAGTTGTGTCTGAAATATCCTAGCAACCATGCAGCACCGTCACAGAGCGGCGGCTCCAGCCGACTTTGCAAATACTGATTGAAAGACATATCAGCTTGTGATACTATTTAATAAACACAGGCTTGTTTCATCAATAGCAATCAGCTCTCCTCTCTGATCAAACAGTCTTGGTATTGCATATTTGTTTGTCATCTACATAAATGTCTTATTTGCTACTAATAACCACAAAGAAAAGAAATTGTTTACAGCCTTATTTTTAAAATGACGTATGAAATGTCTGTATGTAAAAGTGGAACAGGAGTTAAATACCAAGCGTTTCTTTGGCTTCAAGTTTATACATATTTTGAAATGTAATTTTGTTTTCATGACATTAGTGAATTGATGTTTGATTTTATTTTTTTGAAAAAAAGTCACCAATACATCAATCAGCCACAATATTAACACCAGTTAACAGTCTCTTTAATTCATTAGCTTGTGGACGAACAACGTAGGTGGAAAGTTTATCTGTGCTCACCTTAAATTAGAGTTCAAGTTGCGTATGTACGAGCTGATTTTGTTACATCGCAACTACTTTGGAAACTAATCATAGTCTGACACGTTACTTTGATGAGTCATTTTTGAAAAAAATATGTCAAGACACAAGTATTATCTATATTTGAAGCACTTTTAAGCAATTTTACAGACTAAACAGACTATTTGTCTCAGGCAGTATCTATTTTCATTTTCTTATCTCTTCTAATCCTACCTTAAAGTGGCTAAAGATGCGTAGACATTTATTTGTGCTTCTTTCTTGTCTTGTACTTTACAGGAGGCTGAAAATGGAAGAGATCATTCCCACTACCTTCCGCATGGATGTGAGGGAAGAGAGGGATGCTTTCTTTGCCCAGCAGGAAGGTAGAATGCCCAAACACATCCCACCCACATTTCTAACACTTACAGTATCCTGATGCAACAACAACACAACACTGGTTCAACTGGATGTGTGTTTTGATAAATGAAACGTAACCTGTCATGCAACCAACAAGTGAAACCAAACAGTTTTTACTTGGTAGTGTTAAGACAACAGTTGCCTTGGTGATTGTTTAATCAAGAGGTTGAGGACGATGGAAAATAATGCACTTCACCTCCCATAAGGCCCTGATAAAATCACCAGGGGAACATGCTGTTTCCATAGAGATGAGTCAGCAGAGGGCAGGGCTGAGATACAAACACAAGGAAAAACGCTCAACAAGATCTGGATGTAGAGTTGGACTCTGACCAATAAAATACGGTACATTTAACATTATGACACAGAAACAACCATTTTTCATCACTGTTAAGGACTGGAGATGAAATGATTCACTTGGGTCTGTAATATTTGTAAAAATTGAGACACACCGCATTATGAAAAGTGGTGTACAGGTTATGACAAACATGGTTATCACAAAGCAAACAGGAGAAAGACACAGACAGGTGGTTCAGATCTCTAGGTGACAGATGCATCTGTGGAAGAGAAGAAAGGAGAAGAGAAAAGAAACAGACCGGAAGCATACAGAGTGGAATGGAATAATGTAGAAGTGAGAACAAAAAAAAGAGAAAAACAAAAAGAAACAGTCAACACTGAAATCTCTCCATAATTCTCTCAGTGACTCATTTTCCACACACTGGAACATTCATACTAAACGTAAGAATACTCCATTACCAGTCCTGCATTCATTATGTTGCTTAAGTAGAAATGGCAAATAAAGTAGTAGATGAAGCAGTAGAACCCTCTCTGTCAGTGTTATATTATAGGAAGGTTATTACTGAGGCATCAACCATAAATCAGCATTTTAATGTTGTGGCTAATTTCAACAGCTTCATACAGTGTTGGGTAGTTTAATTGATTACAATGCATAAGAGTGTATGAGCAGAACTATGCTTTTTTGTTTATCTCTAGTCTCCAAAAAAAGAAATTCTCAAGTACATTACAGGTTCCTCAAAATTAAGTACAAAGGACAAAAAATTAAGTTACAAATGTAGGGTTTCACATGTCAAATCTGAACATTCAAATACAGTTGCAGAAAGTAAGTAGTAAGTAATGAGTAAGAAATGTAATATAATAATATAAAAAAATTAAAAAGAAGAGAAACAAATTGCTCAGCATAGGACACAACACAGCATTTAAAAAAATTGCATCCCACATGGCACAACAGAAAAACGCTGAACTGTATAGTCTCATTCACAACATATCTCAAGCAGAGTAAAACATTCAGTTTCATACCTGTATATGTCATATATTTCATAATGATGAATCTTTGTGGCTGTAACCAGGTGTGAGGAACATGGAGAGTCATATGTGGATTTGTAAACCCACGGGTCTGAACCAGGGCAAAGGGATCTTTCTGCTGAAGAGCCAGGAGGACTTGGCTGCCTTCAGACTGCAGCTGCAGCACATGGAGGACAGCAAAGCGAACAGGAAGATGTATCGCGGCCGGCCTCAGGCTCGCATTGTGCAAAAGTGGGTGAACAACATGTCACAATCATCACGTCTGCCCCTAAAAGGTTTGATGTTTTCAGGAAAATGAAACTACTACTACTACTTTAACTGGGGTTTAAAACATACAAATCTCCAAAACTGCAGCCATAAGGTTTTTACATTAATACTGAATAATCAGAGAAACATACAATACTTGAAACGAGCAAGCAATGGAGAGCTATACAAACAATGTTGGTATTCTGTAAGTTGGTAAACTCTAGTAAGTGGGTATGTCCCTTTTTGAGAAAACATTGACAGTCTGAGATGGCTTTCAGTAAGTATCGTGTAAAATGTTAACAGATTATTGAGGGAATTTTGTTTCAGCAGTTGTCTGACCAAATAATATTTTATGTTGAAATACTTCTGCTACTACTTCTGTTTTCTTGAAGGTAAACTCACATCTTTCTCTCAGTTACATTCAGAGCCCGCTGCTCCTGAAAGGGAAGAAGTTTGATGTCCGCTCTTACCTTCTGCTCGCCTGCACTGCACCTTACATGGTCTTCTTTCGCCATGGTTATGTGCGACTGACCTGCGACCCCTACGACCCCAGCTCCAACAACCTCTCTGCCCACCTGACCAATCAGGTTGATATTAAATAATATGCACACTCATATTTGCACACTTATCCAGGGCAAACTGACAGATCAAAGCTTGAACCAAGAATTTTTGATTTTTAATCTGCTGTGAAGTTAAATTGAATCAGTCAGTTCAAATCTCAACACAATGTCTATTTGGTCCAGTTAATCTTTGCGGATGTAAATTCAACCAACATATATAATAAGGAAGAACTCATAACTGACAAGAAATTTTTATTATTTTTTATTCTGTCTTTGGTATTGTACAGTTTGCAGGCACTCTGCACTCTCTCTGATTTCCTTTCATTTCATTTTTTCAGCTGTTAATGGCCAAATGTGAAAATATGTGATTTCCATGGTTCCCACAATCATGATAATACCGAATAAAATATATTTACACAGTATAAATGTTTTTCTCCAAAATATTTTCATCCCATTGCTCTTTGCAGTACTCGTCCCCCCATCTGTCTCTCTGCCTGTGCTGACTGCTTTGTGTGTCTTTGGTCCCCCTGCTGTCGGGCTCCAGTACATGCAGAAGAAGAATCCTCTGTACAGCCAGATGAAGGAGGACACTGTGTGGTCCATGGACAGCTTCAACGCCTACGTCAACGACAGGTTTCGTGTTGCCAAGGGTCTGCCCAGGGACTGGGTGCTGGGCACTTTCACAGTAAGTGCTGCTGTGTGTTGTAGCTCTCGGGGACCAATTACCATTTTAATGATGGTTTCTGGTGCTTGCAGCTAATTGAGATTGTGGTTAGGTTTGCGTGATCTCATCGCTGTCTGAGGATGCATCATCCTGTTACTACAATAGAATATCAAACTTGCTTCTGCTGTTTTCATCCATAATTCCTTACAGCCTTGTAGCAAATAAGTTGAAATCTCAAACTGTGATAGTGGCAGACTTTGAAGAAACAAACAAAACAGAAAAAAATGTAGTCATGGGAGTACTACACAGCCAGTGCTAAAGTTGTACAATGAACTCAAGGGAAATCACCTGTGTATTTTGGGTTGGGCCTGGAGATGACACCTCTTAAACAGAAAGTTTGTTTGGAATTTTAAACACTGAGGCCATCAAGTTGCATTATGGGAAATGCAGGATGAATTGTTTTTGGATCTTACTTCCTGTTATGGAAAAACAGTCATATCTCAGCCTCTGCTGCTTCAATTTCATCCATTCTTTTATAAATATGCCTCTCGTGAATCCCCCAACTTTATGGAAGTGCAATTCTAAATCATTTTCAAACCAGTAACTGTTTTGTAACTGCCCATATGAACGATACCTTTGCGAGGTGATGTAATATCAATGTCAGGTTTACAGCTTGTTCTGCTGCCCCCAAGTGGCTGCTTTGAATTGTTTTATAGGCGAAGAAATCACTGTATCATTTAAAAAGAGCAGACACCTATCAATGTTAAAGAAATGCAACCATGCGTTTTGAGATATAGTTGTTTAGAGCTGCTGGAACCAGTGCTATTTTATATATATGTCTGTCACTCTGAATCCAAATGAACAATGGAGTGTCTGATTGGTTGTTTTCTTTCCTTTCCACGCATCAGAAGCGCATGCAGCAGATCATGAAGCAGTGCTTCTTTGCAGTCAAATCCAAGTTAGACTGCCGACTGGGCTTCTTTGACTTGATTGGCTGCGACTTCATGGTTGATGATGACTTCAGGGTGGGTGAGGCCTCAGTTAATTTCTGCATGGTGGTCCAGTATCCACCATGTGAATCAGTGCTAACTTGGTGTGGTCCTGACAGGTTTGGCTGCTGGAAATGAACTGTAATCCAGCTCTCCATACCAACTGTGAGGTGCTGAAGGAGGTTATACCCAGCACAGTTGTGGAGACGCTGGGTGAGCTCATCATCATCTTCTTACATTTCACAGACCAGAAATTAGTATTTTGCAGATATTCATGTTTTTAGTTGTGTCACTAGTACACCACCACCCACACTTTTTTAAACTGTTGTTACTCTTTCCTCCTCTCCTTTAGATTTAACCCTGGAGATCTTCAACAAGTGTCGTCTCAGGCAGAGAATCCTTCCTTTAGCCAGTCAGAGGGAGTTTGTGCTGCTCTACAATGGAGATTTGCCTCCTGATTCAGCGTCGGCCTGCTACAAGAGCAACACAAACAGGGAATGCTGCCAGAAAACCACCAAAAAGATCCAAAAGACTGAAACTAGAAAATGCGAGTCAGGAATAGAAGGCAAAAATGTGCCCTCCACATCCCCTGGTAGTTGTGTGAATGCCTCACAGAGTGCTGAAGGACTGGGTAGTTCAAAATCTGGCCACCATCCTGCCACCCCGCCTTTCTCTCAAAACTCACAGTCAGTGCAGAGACCTTCACATTTAGACCCCAGCACCAACAGCATACAGACTGTAAGGAGTAAAAGCCATAGGCCTCAGGTCCAGCTCAAGTTGAGCAAATGATCTTTGCATCACCATTTGAAGGTCACAGGTGAGCTGAAGCACTCCAAGACCCAGCAGGTGACACGCATCATCATGTCTCTGTCATCACCGGCGCTGAGTGAACACTGTCCCCTCCTCATGCTGAACCTCCTGTGCCTGTGGACAAAAATGACAGGAGAGTGAAAAACTGCTTAGTGAATAAAACAGAAGAGGAACTATGAAGCATATTTGCAAATAATTTTGAGCAGCTAAAAAAACATCTCAGTCTAAAAACAATCTACACACTGGACATCTGGTGCTTTTTTATTCTTAGAAAAATTTGGAGGAAGTGTGGGAAAGGAAATTATTAATATGAGAATGAAGAATCTATTTATCTTCTTTGACGCTGATAGCTCGTTTCATTTTCATGTATGTCTTGTGAACAGTTTTTCTTCTCTTCCAATGTTGGTGAAGTGGTTTTCTGCAACGGAGGCGCGTGACCCCCATCCTCAAATCAAATTGTGTCACTTCACAGACACAGGAGAGCAGCCCCTGCCCTGTGGAAAGACAGAAAGAGTCACATGTGATTGTGTGCGGAACCTCCCACCATCTTACTGTAAATCTGTCAAGGAAGATCAACACAATGCTCCACTCTACAGTTGTTGCGGTTTGTTCTTTTGACTGCAGCTCTGTGCCTCTCTGTTTCATAACTCATAATTATCCGTCCATATTCATGGCTCTGCTCATGTAAACACAGGCGGGCATGGTACCATCCTTTCCTAACAGGATGCTTGCTTCATCCATGTTTCTCAACAAGGAGGCTAAGAGCATCACAGAGCAAAATGAAACAGTGTTTGTTTATTTATTTATTTTTTATTTATTTACCAAATGACGTTTTTCTTTGTCCTGACGAAGCATCAGCACACTCCCTGTGTGAGCTCAGAGTGTAAATTACCAAACTGAGGAAGCTGCTCTGCTCTGTCAGACAGCCAACCGACAGGAAGGAAGGAACAACTACTATGCCGCAACTCGACGACAACTTCTTGTCACTTCTATCTTAAATTCCTCTCCAAAAGGTATTACATCTTTCGATCTCGGGGCTCTGTGAAAATCGACACTACATTCTGGCAAAAAGGGGGTACTAGAGCTTAACAGCACCACCCCCTTCCTCCCCTTTTCAGCACACAATATCCTCTTTTGGACCCCAACCAGCCCCTTTTTTTATGTTATCTCTTAGGTTTTAGTGGCCCACACACACACGCACACACACACACACACAGAATGAGGATGATTGCCTAGGCAGATGGGGCTCAGTGTGTGGACTAGAAGCTGAGACAAGGCTGCGAGGGACGGAGTCCTCATCCACCATGGGATGCTGCAGTGTGACCCAGAGGCACACCGGAGTGGACGAGGTGGGCCCTGATGAGATAGAGCTCCTGGAACTCTCTGGAGACAATCTAGGGTAAGGCATTAATATAAGTTAACAATTTAAAGCTAAAAACTTCTGAAATAGAAAAAAGGTACTGCTGTTAAATTGACCAAACTATAACTATAGTTCTGTAAATAAATATTACTGTGGAAATAACATTGGGATATTTGCATCTCCTCATCCAAAATTGTGAATTCAGCCATTTTTCTTTTGCTTGTCATCATAACTTGCTGGCTGTCTGTTGTGGGTTTGCTAAAATGTGGTTTTGTGTGTCTGGGTTCTAGAGGAGGAAGCGATGACTGTGAAAAGAGCACCATCCTTTAGCAGCTTCTCTTTCCACCTCTGTGGTATTCTTTGGAACTAAATGTGTTAATCACGTGTAAGCACTTGTAAAGCATGTGTGGAGGCAGCCTCCTGTGTAACCTCTGTCAAAGCTGCAGAGAATTCACTTATACCACGATGTTCATGCCATGTGCTTCGTTTGGCACAGTAACAGCTTTCTGCTTTCTGATGGAGAACATCCATTTTCTGTGAAGCAAAGTTTGGATTATGAATCGCCATGAAGACACCTGCAGAACAAAAAATTACATCCTTATGGTTTCCAACCATCAGCACCCACCATAACCACAAGGCAGGCTAACTAATTGGCTCCTATTTGGTCAACATGAACTTGAGAATCCAGTGATGCTGCACTGATGTGATTAGCAGATTACTACAAGACAATGGCTGCAGCCTGGAGGGGTTTAATACAGAGTCTGGGCGGGACAAATCTCCATTGGTTCTCAGGCTGGGGGATTAACAGAAGCTAATCACAACAGTAGCTACCAGTCCTTATGTGTGGCTGTTTAATGATTACTGATTATGGTCGCAGGCCTCTCATATTTGTATTTATGAGCGAGATGGAGGTGTGTGTCATAAAGACGCATGCTCAAAAACAGATGTGCACTTGATCAGGTGTGTCTAGTATGTGCCGAGATGCAGATGTACACACATCATGTCGCTCAAACTGTAAAGTTGGTATCCCACTGCCAGTAAAACTTCCAGAAGAGGGCAAAATCTCAGACCTGTCGCCACCACCATCCATGATTTGATTTATTTATTTTTATGGGGACAAGCATGTACCACCAATGGCACATAACACAGCATATATAGCCCCTAGTCCCTATATGAGCCATAATAAAACAAAACACAAAGTGAGTAAGAAAATGCACACAAAACAGCACAAAGCACAATGATACAATGAAAATATCATAAAACTCACTGACAAGCACCAGGTCATTCATGACTAAATAACTGACTCCTCTTTAAAGCTGAGTGTAAAATGATCCCATTCATGATTCACTGTGAGACCCGTGGGTGAAGCGTTCCACATTCATCCCCCAAACAGAGGAATAAGCCTGTCCAAAGGAGAATTTACAAAAGGGCTCCTTACAATTCCCTTTAGAGTTATTGAGTAAAGAAACCCAGGTTAATAAAATCAAATTCAATAAAATGATAAAAAAGTAATATACAGCAAGACTATGACCTGGATCTTACTGGCTTCTCATCCAAAATTTTAATTGCAAAATTTTAGCTACATCATCTGTGCTGATAGATTCCTTTACTTTCTTTGTGAATTGTATTGTGGAAATTAGTATACATCAAAATCATATTCAGTAATCAGCCATTTCTTGAATGCACACTGACTGCTTTGCTGCTGCTTTTGTCACGTGTATGTATGTAAACCCTAAGGCTACAAAATATGGTGGTAATGGGTCAGCAGGTGTGTCTGTCTCTGCTGTAGCTACTATAAGCAGATTATGTCTGGCTGCTGCTGGACTGCTGGGGGGCAGGTCAGTATGTCATTGAAAATGTGATACCTCCTATTGCTATGCAACAGGATCTCGCAGTTAAGCACCTCCAGTTGGCCGGAAATAAAAAATGTATGTGAAAATGTACTAATGCATGCGTGTTTATGCAGGGTGTGGAGTCTGGGAGAAACCAGACTTCAGCTGTCAGTGAGGAGCAGCAGGGATGAGCCGCAGCCGGCGCCGCCACGCTACCCTTCTATACGACACCTGGAACAAGAGGTCGCCACGTGTGTGCTGTGTGTGTCTGTTTTTGTGTTGTGCAGGGTGTTTACAAAGACATAAGTGGAAGCTTCATTCAGTAAGAGCCCAGCCTGTGGCTCACTCTGGACAAACCCTTTAACATTTGCTAAGATAAGATAAGAATGCCTTTATTCTCATCATACATTGGGTACATGATGAAAATTAGAATGCTGGTGTTTGAGCAGTGGTAAAATGTGCTTCACATGAATATCAAAAGTTTCCACTCAGTGCTATTATTAGTGTTGAGGCCAGGCGTGCTCTGTATGCACACAATGGGAATTTCCAGGACAAAAGTGAGATGCCACATTCCCAGTGGGGTGTGATTCAAACTTTATAGGAAATAAAGGTGGGAGGAAACATTGCCACACAAACTGTGACAAACTGTCTGAACATGGAGAATCCACACCCCCGTGCATTTATTTCCTGAATACACTGTTTTCAGGTTTATATATCAAACTGATTGTGCAACATTTTGCTCAAAATCAGACTGCAACGGTGAAAAGCGTAAGTTTGCTGAATAATGTATGACTCATCATAATGTGAAAACGTAGACACATACTGATGGGGGCTGTAATACAAGATGGTGCATGTGTAAAAAAACAACAACATACAAGTCTTGGCATTTTTAATAAAAACAATCAAAAACATCAAATTAACAGATAATAATCAATAAATATGAGCTGATAGAGTTTTGTATCTGTAGGTGGTGCTGTGGGGTAAGAGCAGAGATGAGCTACACCATAGGATCTACTCCCAGCAGCCAATCAGGGGCTGGGAGGGCCAACCTGCCCACATGTATGGAGAGGTTATTCACTCCTCTCTGGTGTCTCTCTACAACAGCTACACACAGGTAACGTGGCATGGCACTGTGACATTCAGCTGAGAGTAACAACATGAGGATCCACCAAAATATCGTCCTCAGACAAACTTCTGTGCAACATATTATGTTGAAAAAGAGTAAAACAGCTTGGTTTTATTGTTGTGGACATAAAGGACATAAACACACAGTTAATGGAAAATTCAGGAGCTACTAAATCAGGTGCATTACATTTTTCTGTGCAGGAAACCCGTGAACACTTCCTGGTGTTGTTCTCGTTTCACCTGTTGATCCTCTCTGTGGACCACTCGCAACAAGATTTTATTTATGAGGTAAACTTTAATAAATGTATGTAAAATGTCAAATAAAACTCAGGAGATAGAGGTCCTGAACACAGCAAAGAAAAACATTTCAAACAAAAACTTAGTCTGTTCCTTCTTGGCAACATTGCTTTCTGTTTCTAACAACAGATCAAATGGCTACATGAAATGTGAAGTTGGCCTTATCTCTCCAACTCCATTTCCATCTGCAACAGGAAGCTTTTTAATGTAAAAAAAAAGATTGTATTTATGTAGATGCAACATGACTTGACTGGCATTTGGTGAAACAGGGACTATACTGCAGAGTCATTAATGCTTTTTTTGTGGTTGGGGATTGCAGTCTCTTTGGAGGAAAATGAAATGCATTGACAGCAATGATTGTTTTTTCTTTTCTTATCTCACAGGGCATACTTCCCCTTTCTGGATTTACCTTACAAGCTGTCTCCCTGGACCCTGACACGTCACATTCACCACACATGTTTGAGATTAGTGGTGAATCAGTGGAAATTACCAAATTCAGATAAGACATGGCAATACAGTGTAAAATACTGAGCATGATTTATGCTGTTCCCCATTTCATCCAGGTCCAATGGTGGATTCCAGGGAATTCATATGTGCCAGTGCTGTTGAGCTGCACACATGGATGAAGCAAATAGAAGACAGGAGACACAAGTTAATGACACAACCCATGAGTCCCTCTCACTGCTCTCTCTTCTATCTAGTAATTCACTCTTGTATATCTGGTTATAATGTAAGTGTACTTGAAATAGCAGTTTGGCCAAGTTGTTCGTTAATGGATTGTTCACATATTTTTCCCCTAGTTACCATGTGATGTGCGCTGGAAAAGAGAAGAACTACTGAAATATTTACTACTAGCTCCAATATGGCAGTGGGAGGGTTTGCCCATACAGCACATGGGCCAGCCTGGATACATATCTATCGTCCATATAATCAACTCAGAAAGACAGGTAATCAATATTCTCTCACTCTGTAGTAATAATCTGCATAATTAACTCTACCAAGGAGGTTATGTTGCTGTTTTTTTGTGTTTGTACAGTGCCATTTTTTTTGGCATTTTTTGACATATACTAGAACATGTCATGGCATTTGTACAACACAGTGTACTGTGACATTTCTTTGTTTTTTTACAACACACTCTACTATGATGTTTTTTATGTTCTTACAACATACTATACTATGATTTTTCTGACATTTTTAACACATTTGACAGACTATTCTTTGATGTTTTTTAAAAAAACATTTTTCATGTTTTTATGACACCGTATACAATGGTTATGCAATTTTATGACATGCTGTGCAATGACTTATTTGAATTTTAAAAATTATGCTATGAAGTGTTTATGAAACTTTATTCTTTGTTATTTTTTTGACATTTTAAACTTTTTGTGACATACTTTAATAGCATTTTTTCCTCATTTTGTTTGACATACTTTACTTTAACACATTTTATGCCAAGGAGTGTTTATGAAACACTATTCTTTGATTTTTTTAAAACACATTTCATTCTATGAGGTGTTCATAAAACACTATCCTTTAATGTTTTTTTTGGACATTTTTCATCTTTTTACGACATACTATACAATGGTGTTGTTTTCCCATTTTCATGACATTCTATGTTGATAAAATGTTACACTTTGAAACTGTTTGTGTTTTTACAGCGTACTATACTACGGTGTTTTTACATTTTACACTATACTATAGCATTTTTTTTTGCATTTTTTAGATAGTATACTATGACCCTTTTTTGCATTTTTAACACATGTTATGCTATGGAGTGTTTATGGAACAGTAATCTTTCGTGTTTTTTACCACACTGTTCACCACTGTTACCACATATTGTTTTTTGAGATTTTCACTTTTTTTTTTACATAGTATACCATAATCTTATTTACCTTTTTAACATATTTGTTATTTGTTTGTCTATGATGTTTTTTAGGTGCTTTTACCAAACATACTTTCTTGAAATCTTTCACATTTTTATGACATTCTATGCTATGACATATTTCATGTTTTTTCAACATACTATACTATGGGATTTTTTCAATTTTTTTGACAGGAGTTTTTGAAGTATGACCTTTTTTGCATAATATGTAAAAAGGCTATTTTATTGTTAATGTTGATTACTGTCACCATCCGAGAGATCTGAGAGGACTGGTCATGCATTATAGACAGTTCTGTTAAGGTTCCTGGGACCGTTATTGTTCTGAATTCATGTTCATGTTTATTTTGTTAAATTTACCAGTTGGTGAAGGCTATGTCAGTCATGTTGTGGCTTTTGTGTTTGTATATCAGTGGTGGGTTTGGAACCTCCAGCCAATATATCCTTTAAGACAGAGATCTTGATCTCTAAACAAACCGGTCTACTTGTAGCTGCACAGTTTGAAGGTCAAATGCATTAATTTTTTCCACATACTCTACCATAATGTTTTTAATCAGAGTTTTAATGCCTAATTTTGTCATGTTCTTTATATGTCTTGCCTTACTATAGTACTATGGACAAATTTTTGGCAGTGGAATTATCTGCGTTGGATAGCTGACACAGCAGTAACAGACAGTACTTTTGTTCTCTCAGGGACCCCAAGAAAGACTGATGGTTCTCTTCCCTCAAGATGTCCTGCTGCTGTCAGTTGACAACAAGCGGCTGAATATAAGATATGAGGTAGTGTAAAATGACTCTGTAGGAAAACTCTCTAATAATACCCCTGTCTTTTTTGACTCATTACAAATAGCATGGGTGGAACATTTTGTAACTCAAACCTGCTGCCTGAAATTTCAGTAAATGTATTTCTGCAGCTAAAATGACATTCTTACTGTACAATCATTTTAATAATTTCATAGAAGTGAATTAATTTTTTCCTCTTTCCACAGGGCAGGTTGCCTCGACACAGCATCAGAGCAGTGGAACAGTCTGCCTCACCTGGACGGCTGGAGTTTGAGCTGATAGGTATATGGACGTGACACCAATACTTCTTTTAGTTAAGTGTAGTATTGGAACATAGCAAAACTAACCACAGTAAGGGACACAGTCTTTTTCTATTATCACTGCTCTGTTTTAGGTGAGCTGATGGAGCCCCTCCACGTCTCTTGTACCTGCCTGGAAGATTATCAGAATTGGATTTTTCAATTACAACAGGTAAGGTGTTTATATATATATATGTAAAAGATGTTATATACATATATATTATAATAATATATTAGACTTGTGACATAACTGATTTATATTGTTTAAAGCTGCCATAAATGACGCATAGCCCTTTGGGTGCAGCAGAACATCAAAACCAAATCTGATATATCACATTATAAAGCAAACTTGTCAGCAATTACTGCCTACTTACTCATCCATCTCATATAGTGCAACATAAGCATTCATTTGGTATTGTATGTGCAGATTGTGCCAAATGAGACTAATATAGTGGAATTCCAGGGTTGGAGATAATAAGTTGTGAATTCGTCACAAAGAGCGACCCTTTTTATATTACATGTTTAGATTATTTCTATTATTAATGATCTAAATATGGTTAAATGAAAATATACCACTTTACTGACCTCCCTCAGCCTTTAGAAGAGTGTAACAGTGGAATTAAAAGGACTTTGCTGTTGCTGTTTCTGTATGTTTGTCTATGAGTGAGCATATAGACATAAACTACCTGAAGGTAATGTGCTGTGAGTAGCTCAACCAGATTTTGATTTTCAGATTTTGAGATTTTTGAGACAAATGACTACTTGTACTTGTCTGAGCACATTTCAGTTCCTTGTTTTGTTGCAGTTTATCTCTTCTGCCTCCCTGTGGCCAAAAATACAATAATACAGGTTCAAGCTTTAAGAGTAAGAACCCCTAAAGGCAACAACCACTATTTTCACCCATTTACTACAAATCACTGCTGACCATTTTCTAAAGCATGCTGAAAATTTCATAGCTCCCACTGGTCCCACCAACAGCCACTGGTTTTAGTTTGGTATGAAAATCAACTTGCAGAAACTTGTTTGAGCTCAAGACCGCCAGCACACCCAATTTTTGCTACCTATTTTTAACCCTTTCTCCCCCGATTGTTAATTTCTCCTTTTCATCTCCTGATTGAATAGTGATATAAAACAAATGTGTGTATATAAAGCAATAATGAAGCAACTGATTATCAACAAGGCTTTTATCCTTGATGAGCAGACAGACAGAAGCAGTTACATTACAACAAGTCAAGCTGGACCTCCAATTATGCCAAAGCTGCAGAGGAGCAGGAAGGAGCCAAAGGGAACAATGATAACCACCGCCCAATGTCACATCAGTGGACGCAGCTGACTCTGCAGAATGTGGAAACCAGAATGTATGAATCTAAAACTCACTGTGTAGATAGCATGTACATATTACTTTTTATGTCTACTTGTGCCACAAAATACAGTGAAGATGTTCTGAAATGTTCTCACCCAAATTTGAATATATGTGGAGGATTTCGTCACTCTGAGGGTCTGAAAAGATAATAATAGTTGTCATTCATGTGGAGTGAGAGAGAAACAAGGCCATGACCTAGTTTAAGAGCAGATCACAGCTGAAGAAATGTTTGATACTGATGACAAAGAGAGTAGATGTTACAAAAATGCATTAAAACTGAACAAACTTTACATATAGGCACAACAGCTTACTTTTAAAGAATGAACTGTTAAAATTCTAATGTAGAGAGTTAAAGAAACACATTATTTCAATTCAACATAAAATGGAAGTATCTGTTTTTAATTCAGTGTTTAAACATTTACAGTAGTGTGGAGAAATCCAGTAAACATCCAGTGTGTTACAGTATTTATATTCATTGTGGTATTAGAAATTACTCTGACCTTACTTTGCAAAGTTTATAGCTATGTAATTTCATAATATCTGTTACATCTTTTTCACATAAATTACTGTCAAAAAAAGGAAAGAACCATTTTCGACTCTTTATACATGAAGCCATCTACAGTAAAGTACATTTACATCAGAATCTCCTTAGAGAAAAACCAGCTAGAGGAGTATAAATACACATGCTGCAACAGCAAACACTTAAATTACAACTAACAACTTTGATATAGAAAAAAAACTAGGGTTATAAACATTTCATGTGCCACTGGTAGAGTTTACATTTAAATGTTGATTATAGTGGTTCATTAACAACAGGTCTCAGCTCAGTTTCACTGTGCTATTGAACATTTGGGGATATTATATACTCAATAAGGGGAACAATGTTGATTCTGTTCTGTATGTAATTCAGTGCTTAGTGTATGACAGCATTATTTTACTCTGTATTATGAGTGTAAGACATAATGTTGAGCTTTCATTCAACTGGTGCTAAACTGGGGCTTGTCAAACTTTCAAAATTAGTACTTTTGAAGCTAAATTTGCAGATTTATCACACAGGTGGTTAGTGTAAATGTATTTCAAGGTGGATCTGGTACATCCTTTTTCCATTTCTCTGTTTTAAAGGTTGAGATTCGTGTTACTTCATTTATTTTACTGTCAACAAATGCCATGAAAGATCAATCTCCCTATCCTGTGTATTTCAGCCCCAAGCTCATTTAGTCCTACTTAGGGATTCAATATTTTAAAAGCAGATTGGTCACAGCACATACAGCAATTGGATTTTTTTTAAACAGTTAGATAAATCCTCAGAATAGCTGGTCAATTTAGTTTTTAGAAAATGTTACTCAAACAGGAGTAAATGGCATATTATTTGGAGAATATTTTGGAGAATATGTGTGTGTGTGTGTGTGTGTGTGTGTTTGTGGAATTCACTAAAAATAAAATAGATTGCACATGTTTGAGCCAATGTTTGGCTCACTCATATGTTTATCAGAGGTTGTGGTGAACAATAGAACTCTATGGAACAGATGAATAAACTCCATTAGGCTGTGAGAGATAATACTTGTCAGTAGGAGCAATTCATTGTTGGCTTTGGTCCTTTCACTGACTTTGTTGACAATAATAAAAATGCAGAATATAGCCAGTCTGATGAAGAGATTACGACACTGACAAAAAAGCATTTGTGCAGTGCTGCCTTGTAAAGGTGTAGTCTGCATTTCATTTATGCCACAGTAGAATTGTGAAAATTATCATGAAAACCTTACAGCTTTAACACATGGAGGGAGTGGACCTACTCTGACATGAACTGAGAAACATACACATTGGCATTTAGATTTGTTGACATTTACTAGCTGTGCTGGTAGATGTGCACACGTAAACCAAATTTACAACAAATTTACAACAAATGTTAATAAAAATCTGTTTTTAAATGGTGTGGAAATGCACTTTCTAGAAAGTATACACCAAGTCATTGCCCATACAAAGTTTAGGAACTACAGAGTGGCAAAACTGCTAAAAACTGTCCTAATGTGAACTGTTGTCAACAGACTTTCATTATATGAAAGCCTGTTATACTAAAATTGTAAGGGAGCAGTAGAAGCTCTCATTTCAAAACTGTATTTACAGCTCTCATGCTAAAGGAAATGAGTAAGAGCAGTCAAAAGTGTTTTAGAACCAGCATCTATCTAAAATCAAAACAATGATTCAGAAGCTTAGAAAATTAAACTTATGCAACTGAAATGCATCTGTGACAAAGGACGAGCTGCTGTAAAAACGGCTAGTCTTCTCCCTCCAGTTTCTGTGTGACACATTTGATGCGGATATTTTCTCGGAGGTTGCGGAGACGTGCGCTGCGACTTGTGATTTCTTCTACGTAGGTTTTGGGGAACCAGCCCCGTTCCCCGTCTGACAGTCTGATGCCTTCCACCCAGCCTTGGGAAAGAAGACATCCCTTAGACATCAAATAAACTACTTCTTCTTATTAACCACTGCTTGTTTAAAGTTTGAACAGCAAGTAAGACACAGAAACCTAACTGTTTATGGTGATAAGTTGTGTTGGACTTAATAAAAATTCTTACCATCACTTGTTATGGTCTTAGCATGAAGAATATCGGCCTTTTCCAGTGTTAACTCATCATGCTCTTGGGCCTGATAGCTTTTGATGCACTGAACCTGGGATATATCTAAGAGGAAAAGAAAAGAGATGAATGAGTGGACTAAGTGGTTTACACTGATTCGTGATGAACTCCAGCTCTCTACTGACCATCATTCTCATTGGCTTGTTCTATGTCTTCAAGTGGATCAGATGGAAACATCGCTGTGATCCATCTCTGCTTCCCGCTCCTTGTCAGACACAAAACCAAAAAGGGCACTGCTTAATTGATCAAAATTGATCCGAAGTTATTGTTTCCAATATTGGGACAAAGTGTTGATACTCACTCAGTGTGTGATTTGAGCAGGATCTGGTGTTTGAGCTGCTGACCTTCACACAACTGCAGATGGAAGATGAAGCCTGAGATACCCTGCAGCTTCTGACTGAGATCCTTCACTTTCAGCTCTCCTATCTTGGCATGTACGAACACCATGAACTTCCATGTACTGAAAAAAGTAATTTTACTATCAAGCTCAGAGAACAGCAAACAGTAGATGTTGAAATATCACATTTATGAACAGCAGGTGAATCTGACTATTACTGTGGCAAAACTGGTAACAAATGTAAGTGGAGAGTTGTGTAACTGGATCTCAATCTCAATAAACACATATGTAAATTACTAAAAACATCTCTAAATCTAAAATGTACACAAACCAGTGTATCCTTTGGCAATATCAGTTGCACATCACTCACTCTTTCCTCCTGGACAGCAGGAGACAGTCATTGAACAGGTGCAGGTACACGGGCTTGGTGGGCAGTTTTAGCTTTGATCCAGACATACTCATCGTCTGAGTGTCCACTTCCAGGAGTTCACCATGTTTCACCAGCCAGCGGGACTGAGAGATCAGAGGAAAGATCTACAAAGAAGGAAATAGGTTGTGGATTAAAAAAAACAGGACAAAATAAAAAAGAGAGAAAGTCCAAGCAGTGTATCATATGCCATCTCGACTTAAGAACAATTCACAAAGACTTCAGTTACCTTTCCCTCAAAATGTATTTTCTTATTGAGGTGAATAAGTTCCTCCATCCTCTTCATTGACTGCACACTGGAGTTACATTCTTTGATGATCTAAGAAGACACACACCAACACAGTCATTACGGCTGTGCCTCACCAGTGTTAATACTGGTGCTCATCCAACTGACTATTAGGGATGATAATCACCACCTTTTTCAGCTCATTGAAGGCTTTCGTGGCAGTGTCCTCATCTCGAGAGCCTGGTGTTGTCCTCTTTAAGATATTCTGAAAAATAAAGACGTTTCTGTTTTTTGAAGGTATGCCAGGGAGTAAACTATACTCCTGTCATGCACTTTTGGGGAAAAAACCTGCTGCGGCAAATTGCTTGGCCAGTGCCAGTATTATCCCATTTACAGTTTCATGTAATTGGGTTTCAAGTGTGAACATGAATTCTGCAGTGAACATTTAATCACGTACCTCCACCAGCATTTTAAGCCGTGTGATCCTCTGAAATGGGAGGATTAGAAAGGAGGTCAGAGGAAGTCTTTGGCAGATGGGGTCCTCCTCCAAACGAGCCAGGATGCCGGGGAAACGAGGGTTATCATGCCTGAGAGGACAAGAGGAGGAAATTTAGAGAAACGCTTTAATGACTTTTTGAGAAACTGAGCGCAAATTCCAGCATGCTGTTTACTCTGACAAAAAAATTTCAGCTTACTCAAAAGGCACTATCTGCAAGTTAAGTCATGTAGGTGTAAAATAACACCTGAACACACCTAGAGGAAATTATGGACATCCAGCATGAAACAATTGGACTTTATCCACTACACTGCACAGAGAAATGGTGCCTGCATACATACACCCTTATCAGCTAGAACAATAAAACCAAAGAACTGATCAGTTAGCTGATCTTGTGTCAATGGACTCGCAAAGCTAATTGGTTTAGGTTTGGGTTCCAAATCATTGATGACTTATGCATACTGTGGAAGCAGTTACTCACAGCAAACGCTGGTATGTCTGTTCTTGGTAAGCCTGGTTGGTTACATAAGGTAAATAAACCCTTCGCAGAGCCGGGCAGTGATCCAGGACAATGTCACACACATCAAAACGCAGAATGTCTTCCTCCAGTCTGTGTTCCAGGTCTTGAAGAAACCTACAGGCAAGTGAGCAGAAAGTACAGTCAGAGGCATGATGACCGTGATGTTAAAACACAGACCTGAGGCCAACAGAGATACAGAGGCAATTTACTTCACCTCTCACTGACATCTTTGACTTCAGGCAGCTTGGAGAAGAGCCACTGCTTATCCTGAGCTCCAAGACACTCGGCCAGCTCCTGTGACAGCATGAAGTGATCCACAGCTATCGTCAAGCTACGAATGTATGATGCCTCTGAAGTCACCAGCTCAAACTTTGCCTGAGTGGAGGAGTACACAGGATGTCAGCCCCCCATATGGTACATACATGAACACATCTGACAAGCAACAAAGAGAAAAAATAAGACCCAAATGCAAATACACTTGCAAAATTTTTAAATGTCTTACTCACCTCCTGTAACTTCCTCTCCTCGTTACTGAAGTTGTCAAGCTGACCGCTAGTTCGCACATCAGGTATATCCTGCCACAGTGCAAAAGCAGAGCCTCGTGAGGAACGAAAGGAACTGGATGGAGAGAGATTAGATGGCGACGGGGTCCCGTCAGACCCCTCGTCCCCTCGTCCCTCCTCCTCTGTGCCCGGCTCCTTCCCCTGTTGCCGCTGGATCTCTCTGTTGATGGCCACGTCACTGTATTCCTGGTAGAGAATGGCTGCAGGAGGAAGCAGGGATCAAACAAAAGAGAGGTTGACAGCTTGAACCTGTATTAGCATTGCAGGGAAATGTGTAGATAGTTTACACAGATACAATAGCAAAAGCAAATGCTTAAGGAAAGCTGTTTTTTAGGAAACTTACAACTAGGTAAAAACCTTGATAAGCGATTGGAACTAGCAACAGTTGGAACTGTGCCCAAATCATCTTCTATGGATTTCTTTCGCATTCTGTGAAGGAAATGTGAAATTCTATTAACTCATGCTGTCTGGTTTTTACACTTTTAATGCTGAGTACAAAGGCTATATTTACCCAAGTTTTGTGCTCCACCGATGCAACGGCATCCCATTGTCACTGCTGGGCAGAGGAGGTGCAGGTCCTACAGGGCTGTGGGGGGCACTATCACTAGAGCCTCCTGAGCTACGGTGCCTGGAATTGGACTTATCTGGAGAAGATAAGAAGTGAGGTCAAGGTAAGAAGCCAGCACCTCATGTATGAAAGGGTCAGGAAATACTGTTATGTAATACCCTCAGTTTGAGACTTTCTGGAATCTTTCATACATTTTGTTGTTACTTAAGCCTCACCTGCTTGCACCTTGTACATTTTCCAGTCTTTTATAGTAAAGCAGGACTGCAGTTAAGAATTTATTCCTTCTCTAGTATGTTCTTTTTTAAATAGTACATGGAGGAGAGACTGTATGAAATTAAGATGAGAGAGTGGAAGATGACACAAAACAAAGATCTCCAACCAGGGAGGGAGCAATCATATGACCAACATCTTAAAGGATAGCTTTGAAAAACTGTTTTAAAACAATAATTACATATCCATTAGTGATTGAAACTGTTTCTTTTTGCTGTAATAGCTCCTCCTGGTCATTACTGGCTATCAAAAATATCATTTTCTAACATTCCCCCAGTAGAAGTGATGGGGGACATAATCCACTGTGCATTTTCTGAGCAAATATATGTATATAGTTTATCTCAAGTTAAAATGATGCTTCAGCAGTTTGGGTTTATCCACTGTATTTCCATGATGAGCTGAAGCACTGGACAGAATCACAAAGGCCATACTAAGAAGACTATAACTTAAGAGGAAAGTCACTGATGAAGATACAGTTTGGACTCTGGTTTTGCTAAGTCTATGGAGCTTGTCCCCCAATACCTTTTAGACAAACTTAAAAATGTGTGAGACAGAGTAAAGTAAAAAACACTTGCATTTCAGAAACTGGAACCAGCAAGTCTTTGGCATTTTTTGGTGATAATGATTAACCAACTCTCAAAATTGTTGATTCATTTTCAGTCAGTACATTAATAGATCAATTGACAAATTGTTTGAGCACTGCAGCAAAGCAAGTTTATGACTAGTTTCCTGTCATATAATTATGCAAATGTCAATCATCATTGCAGAAAGATTGATGTCTGACATAAAATGACGTCCCTGTGACTGGTTTTAATATTAATATATTTATGGCAAATTAAAGGAAAAACCTGAATACCTGAGTGATGAAACCTATCGTAACAAATGCTTCCAGACTGGACATGAGATTGAATGAATGCTTTGATGAACTAGCCTTCACTGAAATGTTAGCAGGATGTTGGCTCTGCTGTGGACTCACAGTCAGGGTTGGGACTGAGGCTGCTGGAGCTCTGTCTGTCTCTTGAGGACACCCGGGCAGACAGTGACTTCCCCAGCTTCAAGGTGAAGGAGTTCTTCCTCTGAGACAGCTGTAGCCTTGATATGAGTTCAGAAGCTGAGAAGCGCCGCCGCTCTTGGTCCCCTTGACGGCTGCGTGACAACAAGCTCCCCCCTGTGGCACTGGACGTCTCTACACCCCCGCTATCTTCCCTCACCCCCAGTATTGAGTCCTCAATTATCTGTAGCGGTTCTGAAGGTAGACTGAAAATGTCATCATGATCTGTGGCACCGTCTGTGGACGAGGGGCTTGAAATGGCCTCCAGGGAAGATAATCCACTGAGGTCCTCCTCCAGGAAAGATGCAAAAGGTCCAGGGAAGATGTAGTCTGCATCCAGGATTGGGCTGCTGAGAGACTCATCGCTCAGGTTGTCAGGGGAATAAACTTGCATCTTTCGCCCTTGAAACAAAAAAACACCTTTGATCAGATTAAGAGGAAGCATTATAGCATTTAGCATTTTAAGTGATGTCATGTGATCTTTATCCGCAGTATAATAAAAGTCTCACACTCACGGATAGACTTCTCTTTGACTGAACCTTGCGATGTCCTCCTCTGTGGCTGGCAGGAGTTGGGGCTTTGAAAGCCAGGACCTTCAGGTGAGGATGGTGAGCAAGGTACCTGAGATTCCCAAGAATCTCTGTTCATGTAAAGAGAGGACAGAGGGAACGACAGAGGAAGGCTAAGAGCTGCGTGGAGGGGACGACACACTGTTGTGATGGTCCGTGGCTTTTCAGTCTGCTCCTGCAGAGAACAAGTCCCATTATGGCATTCAAGCTCACCGTCACCCTCAGGTGTATGAGAGTTCAAATTCAGTGTTGTTTCATGTTCACTGTCTATCCTGTTGCAGCCGTTCTGCATGTCATTCAGTTCATTTAGTCTGTGTCTGTAACCATTCAATGGCAGAGAGTGTGTTATACAATGTGCATCTGGAATCACAGTCGGCCTCGTAGAGCCAAGGCCATTTAGTTTAGGAGTCACTGGTGGTTGTAGCTCAATAAATGCCAGTGTTTCCTGCTGGCACACAGCAATATGCTTGTGATGACAAGGGTGGAGGAGAGGCCTGTCCTCCTCGGCCTCGCTCAGAACCTGGGACTCTCTCTCTGAGCCAGGGATCCACATGCTGGGACTCTCTCCTCGGCAGCGAAAAGCGTGAAGGTGGGGTTGGAAATCAAGAAAAGGAGAGAATCCATACCCAGGGAGCATGGCTGAACAGACACATGAGAGCTGCAAAGGGACAGTAGGGAGAGAAAATTCATTACATCGAAACTATTAAAAGGTGTATTTAATACCTTTCAATACAAAACACTTTAGACTAATGGCCATCAGATTTACTCAGTATGCATGCAGTTTAGTTTTTACATATTAATGAATCGTTTCAATACCAATAAAAATATTTAATGTAATTTAAATAATCAAACACCGTAAAGCGCTGTAATTATTCTAGTGGCACATTCCATACTCCATAGTTACGGGATTACAAGCATCTTTTGCAAAATGTGAAAAAAAACATTGACCCAACCAGAAAAGTAATATGTACCACAGATTAATAACATGCCCTGTTTTTTCTCTGCTGTCATCTATGATCATGTGGACAAAATGCGTGTGTGATTAAACTATCTAAAGTAAATAACACAAAACAACTTGGAAAAACTGGAATCTTTCCACAAGATACAAATTGGTGTGTTGGTCTAAACCAATACAGCAACCAGCCACCGAGCCTGCAATCAAATATGGTTGACTGGACACAACTCGCTGTTAGCAACTTAGCTTAGTCTCATCCGAAATTCCACAGATTCGATTGAGTGTTACACACTATGTTCATTTATAATGAACAGTGAGCAGGGTTATGTAAGTTTAACACAATGACTTCTGTATATTTTTTGGGATTCATATTCATGCAGCCCCACACCCACACATACAGCAAGAGAGAAAGAGATAGACTGAGCAGACATAGACCCTGAAACTATTGACACGTGCTCAATGCTTCCAAGTCAAACCCAATCCTCACACACAGACACATATACACACACACACACAAACACACGTGCACGGGCGCACACACACACACACACACACACACACACACACACACACACACACTTAAGTCTAGAGCAGTGTGTCTCCTGAGCCGTGTCTTCCTGCTCTCCTCTAATTAAAGACCTCTCTACACACAGCATTCAGCCCCTGTACTTAACATCTCTCTCTTTCTCTCTCTCTCTCTCTCTCACACACACACACACAGGAACACACCAGCTCCAGACAGAATACCACAACAAACGAACAGACGGAGGAAGAGAGCACATCCTGAGCACTCTCACCTTTCACCTGAGATCTATACTCGTCTATCATTTTGGTTGTTGGTCCACCTTCCTGACAGCCTGTGTTAGCTAGCAGGCACCTTTTCTGATTGAATATTTACAGTGAGCGTCTGTTTAAAACTCAGGAGAAGGTCATAAAGCTAGCTCTGCTGACAGGCTGTTTAAACACACACCATGGAGCTCAGTCTCTTCTTACCCTCCCGCTTCCTGAGCAGGTAATCCTCAACTTGTGACTTAAACACCAGGTAAAATGAATGGTACAGACACTAACACAAAAAACCCCACAGTCTCACACTCACATGCAAAGGGGGGAAGGCCCATGTGAGTTGGTTATTTTCAAATCAAATAACTGTAGATAGCAGCACCTAATAACAAAAAGAAATTACTGTAGTCTATTCTTCTATTGTGTACCTTACAATAAAATGGACTGAATTAACATTTCGAGACAGGCAACTAAAACATTTAGTTTTTGGTCTTTCAGGGCATAAGCCTTTGTGCTTTTGTTTAATACTAAGATACAGTATACAGTAGCTAGCATTTCGACAATAGCAACTTTCAGAGCTGATATCCTACATGAATGACAATTGTCAATGGTGTTTGTTTGTTCAGGGGATGCAAAAGCAACACGACAAACTCATCCTACCAACCAATTTAAGTCTGTTCCATTTTATACATTGCAGTAATCACATTAGCCTTGTGGCAACTTCTTCTGACTAGAGCAGAAGTTTAGTTTAGTTTAGTTTAGTAGTATAAAACTATTTCAATTCAAAAGTATTTGCTCTCTAAGGTTGGTCGTATTCCCTCTCATGCTTTATTTTAGTCAATGAGAAAGGTTGGGTAATGTTTACCTGGCAATATGTTAGCTTAGCCACATTAGCTGACAAAGGTAGCTTACTGTGACCCAGTACAGAATCTAGACAGTAAGCTATTGTTGTAATAAGACAAAATGTGAAGACTGAATGTCAGTGTTTTTATTTGTTTGTTTTCCAAGCTGTTGCCAAGACACTTGCACTTCTTTACATTTTTTCTATAAGCAGCTCTCCCATTACCACTGGTTGTGTTTTGTGGGAGAAAACTTATCAAAACTACAGTTTAGCATTTGATTTTAGTCAGTTAGTCTGACATTTTGAAGAACACTAAAGATAACTTTGTCATCATTCCACTGTAAACTGCTACATGCTCTCAAAAGACAGAATTACCATACTGTATACTGTAGTGTGCACTTAGGCACACAGAGAAGGTCACACTGTGAGTGCTAATTGCTAACTTTTTATCTCTTTCATATATTTGTTCACATTCACAAACACACACACACTGCAGGCTCTTGGTCATGGATAATCTGGGGAAATTATACCTCTCAAATCATTTTTGACATATTTTTATTTGTAATTTAGAGTTCAATTATCACAATGGCATGCTGTAAATCTTTACGAGACACGTATATTTTACATTACAGTTAGTGGTATCACATTTAACTGCACAACTGTAATTTACATGAACACAGCAGTGCCCCTTAAAAAGATTAAAGCATGAATGAATACTTTTCCTGAAAGTCGAACTTTGTTTATTATGTTTGTTTGCCTGGAGACTCACACACTGGAAATCATAGTTTACCTTCTTATTGAGCACACATGTGCTCCGATTTGAATGTGAGGCCGGTGAAAAGGCACACCTGTTCCTGTGGCAATGGCAGGCTGCCCACTCAATCCTGCCGCTCGGTGTTTTCCTCTTACACGTGCACACTAACACACATACATCTGCATGTATGCATGCACACACACACAGACACAAGTTTCCACACAAACACACACAGTAGTGCAGGCACAAACGGTTACCTGTTCCCTGCTGCAGACAAAGGCAGCCTTTATATGTGTGCCTGGGCCAGGCTGTCCTGAGCACAGGACACCTGAGAGGGTGTGGGAACTGCTTATACTGATCCACTCGTATAGTGCAGCCACTGAGCCATATAAACACATCCAGACCACAGCTGCATAATGACAAAAGCTTATTGGTTTCTGAACGTGATTACTGGCTGGTTATACTGTAATCCTGCTGTAGATGTACAGCATTATCTAAACTTTACTTACTTCTATCTGCAGCCTGTCATATGAGATCAAATGTGAATTACAGTACTTCCTTGTTTACAGTGTGTGCTCTAGAAGAAAATAGATTTTATCTTCCTTGACTCTCATCTTTCAGTTTAATCATAATGAATGAACATTCAAATTATCCTCCACCAATAGCCAGCTCATCACGAATCAACACATTCTTTGTAGAAAATTAGTTCATGTGCTCATTTGATGGAGAAACCTCAGATATCCCAAAAAATGACAATGAGCCTCACCACCACATTCATCAAAACATGAAAGCATCCGATTACACAGACTGCACATTCCTCACGCTGGTACAATTATATCACGCTATTAAAATTTCAATTCCAAAGACGTGTAATTTCCCTTGTCATAGCAGGGTGTTATTTGTGACTGTTATGGACTTTGCTGCCAGTGTTTCCCCCTGTAATTTCACTAGGCTGCCCTAAGACGGCGTGTCTGCATACAGCAGTTAATGAATGGCACTCTGGCATGCCTTTAATGCCAGCAGCCATATGAGGAGCATTTTTAATTGTGATATTTTTCATCTTAAAAGGCCCCAGAATAATCCTTTAATGGGGTGTATCACACACTGTAAATATGAGCATAAACCCACTGCTGATTCAGCTTCATGACAGAGTCAAATGTTGCGTAATCAGATGATTTAAGTGTGTTTGATGTTTGCCAGAAGGGAGATGAGGATGTTATAACAAATGGATTCACTGTTGGAGCTGTTTGTGGTTCATGAAGGTGAGGACATTTCTACACTGTTTACATTGCTGATGTTAGGGAGTGTGTGAGGGTGACACTGCTTTAAAGGGGCATTATGGAAGATGCTTAATGTTTCACAGAGGACAATGATCTTTGTCTAACCATATGTGGCTGAAAAGAGTTTTCATCTTATACTATGTGAGGAGGTGGGTTTTACTGTTGATAAATCCTTAGCTGTTGCAACCCTGCAAGTCGTAAAAATGTTCTCGAAAGTTTTATTTCCTGCCAAATATCCAATCTTGCAGTACAATCTGTGCAGTCTTCAGAAATCATTCAAAAATGTCGACAAGATTATTTAACCTTTAGTTATTTTTAGGTGATGCTCAACAGGTTTTTCAACATTGAACAAAAAAGCTTAATTTTTCCCTACAAACTAACCCAAAGTGCTTTGGTTGGCTAAACTGTGGATGCGAACCCTTATTTCTGGTGTGACAGTCTGGTATGACTCATCGTATGCCAGCCATCCACCCTGACCATCTCCTGGACATTCTGCTGCTGTTAATAAATTTACCACTTCATTTATTCAAAAAAATATGTTGCCTTTGATTAATCCAGCCAGCTATTACATATCCCACAAAACATATTTGCTGTTGCAGTTAAGTTGTCATGACACATCATTTGTAGAAGACAAGGTTTCTATCTAATGAGATTTCTGTTGGTTTCACTCTGCTCAGTGTGGTCCTGGAAAGCTGACTGTCAAACATCAGCGCATTGTTCAAACATCAACATTAGCCATCCTAGACGTGTGCGCTACAACTTTGGCTGTGATCATTTGCTTCTGACTTCCAAACTCCAAACATGGGAGCTGGTCTAGAAATCTCAATTTTCACCTAAGTTACAAAATCAACTTAAACTTGTGTTTTCAGTAGAAACCAGTTTCTTTAGTCTTCATTTTGGAGCTTCATCTACAGAGTAGCAAACACAGAAAATAATGAGAGATGAAGTAACGGGCAACAAAAATAAAGCCTCATCCTTTAATTATGCCAAACCACCTCAGACTCACAGCAGGGATAACAGTGCTGATCTGTGCTGTTGTGGCCCTACACAGGTCAACACCACCTGTACCTGAACTTAGATTTAGTTTTTTTTCTTTTCTGCTTCTTTTCCCACTTCCAGTCACCAAAGTTTGCTGATCTTATTCTCAGGGGATGTATTTCCAGGCTAAAACTGAGCTCATGAGATTAAATCTGGCTTTGGCAGGACAGACATTTCACACTGTTAAAATTCGCTTTCCACTCTTTTGTTTGATATGAAACAATAATCCGAAATGTTTTGAGTTTCAAGACATTTACAGTCTTCCTACTTACTATTTAGCTGCACAAAGGCACAATCTAGGCAACTTTAAAGTCTTATTTTATAATCACCAACAAATGCTTAAACAGGGTTATTTTTCAAACCTTTCCAAAGTGAAGCATATAAGTATAAGTAACCTGGTTCCTGACCTCTGACCTATGTGTTGTACCCACTGATGCCTCTTTAAAAAAACAGGGCCAATTACAGCTTTATAGGCAGGATTAAGAAGGTGGGGACATTATCTTCCTGTGCCAAGTTAAAAAAATAACAGTCATATTTCAGGTACTCATGATTCCCTAGTGGTTAAAATGCATACCATGTAGTGTAATCTGTGGTTTGATTCTGGCTGGGGACATTTACTGCACTTCATTCCTCACCCACGTTTTCTGCCAACCGTATGCTATCAGATAAAAAATAGCCCCAAAACGTATACTTAAATCTGCACATTTGTTCAGTTGTGTTTAAAAATATGAACAGCACCTGGCAACCAGTGTCAAATAACAATGACATTGGTGAAACAACTTGGGAATTCAGTTTGATCATGAAACTACGGTATAAGCACATCACCAGACATTTTATTAATTTACTGAAGGCTGTGAAATTATGACATCAGTTAAGACCCTTTAAATTGGTCATAATGGGGGATTATTTTGAGTAGTTTGCACAGTTGAGGTGTGGGTGATTGAAATCTGGACATCGAGCCAATTTCCATTGCATTAGCTCAAACTCAGTATATGGGAAACCTTTGGGAAAATGACTGTTGTCTGTGTCTGTTCCTTCCCCCACACACTTTCTGTCCATGAGCGTAGGTCCAGTATGTTTGGTCAGACAGACTGGAGTGTCCTAACAGTGTGGTGTGACCAGCTCATGTGTGTGTGTGAGATCGCAGTTTAACTCGGTCACACCAGACCACTAATTGCCAAGCAGTAGACTGAAGAACCTGGCATTGTCTGCCAGGACAAGACATGACATCATTCAGCGTCACTTCTGGGAAAACCACCCTCCTGTGCTCTGTGTTTTGTGAAACCAGCTTTTGTAACTTTTTCTATCAACATTGCGATAGTGATGACACCTTTGTCCCAACAAAAAAACAGCAATGTTTTTTTCAACTTATGAACTGCATTGCTAACTTTAAATCAAGGCAAATGAAGGTAATATTAACAATATCTTGTGTTTACTTTGTGATGGAGTGGGCTATATAGTTACTAGAGTTATGACAGGCTGCTGTCAAGCTAAAACAGCTTGAATATACAAACCTCAAATCTTCACCACATATTTCGCAGGCTTGTGCGCTGGTTTTCCATACAATTATATTGATGCAAATTACTATGTGTTGATGTAAGAACCATTAAGGGCAGCTGGGAACCTGCTGTTTAATTTCAGACATTATGCAATAAGTTTCTATGCTTGTTTGAGTTTGTCAGGTTTTTTTTTTTTCAAAAAAATGATGTGGCTTTGAATGTTTTGAAACAGTAAAGCCTCTCTCCCATGTGTCTTCTTAATGCATTTCCTATTGTAAGTTAAACTGTCAATTACTGAAATGCTTTGAAATTCTTACTGTGGGTGTTATATAGATAGATTGAGCCGAATGATTTGCCTTCACCAAGCTGATGACATTGCACGTAATTAAAATCTTATTTTGCACATCGCATTTTAAATGTACATCTGAAATACCTCGATGGAGAGTTAAGAAGTATGGCCTTGGTATTTTAATGGGCCTCATCTCAACCTCTCAATCAAAACAAGCTCCTAAACAAGACTTGAATTCCAGTCAGATAATTTAACACACTAGATGCCAAGGTGACATGCTAATCTGCATTTTTCTTTGTAAGATCAGATACCTGGATGGTGTCAGAGTAGCTGAGTGAATTCAGGTCACAGAGTTTCTTGGCTCTTCTTCTAGCCTCCACCCACCGAGACAGGTGAGCACCCCAGAGGCTATGGAGAAGGCAGGGGGGGTTACCCAAATGTTTACACACGGTGCAGGTCCTCCTAATCCTCCTCTACAGCCTCAGGCAACTTACTCATGACCTTCCGAGACACCATGAAGATGCATATTGACAACAAGGCTTACGATCACACAAAGACATGACAGACGCACACACAAGGCACACCTGAATGTGAGTTTGTGTGTGTCAGCCTTTAATTGAAAGTGACAAGACGTAGAGAGGCCTTCCCTGACCTTGCCTCACTCAGTGGTATTTCCACCAAAAGAAACAAACAAACAGTAATCTTTCATCTAAAAGCCTGAAGAAATGGTGACCATGTCACACGTAAACGCAAAGACTTTTGGACCTTTAACCCCCCCGCCACCATAACAACTGCTCTCAGATAAGCTGACATGGGGGAGACACATAGTCAGGACAGTAAAGACACAAAGGAGCTATTGACAAACTTATGGAAATAACCTTATCTAATTATGGTGCTTTGTCATAAGTCAAAAAAGCTACCAAGGGCCAAGGATCCAACACGCAGTAAATCCAGAAAATCTCATAATCAGTATCCTCTGACAGACGCTGGTTATCTGTATGCCATGAGATTCTAAGAAAAAGAATGCTGATTTAGGATCTTTTGGCAGGTTACATGGACATGTGAAAAGTTCAATGCAGAACATTAGGAATAAATAATGGTCTTGATGGTTTACATTCTGTTCCTTGATCAAAGTGTTCAAAAACATACCTCACTCCATCATCAAACAAACTATTTACAACTCAACATGAGTCAATTTTATGTTTTGTACATTGATATAAGCAACAATTTCTGCAGATATCTCACTGTGAAATAAAAAACAATGAGCCTCGCCCTCATCCTACCCCTTACTACCTCTTTTGTCAAAGGCCCAATCTTCCGCTCATATAGTCTCAAAGGCTAGTAAAAACCAACAGTGAGTTACACTGCGCACTGGCTCACATGTTCCTTCAGTACCATGAGGATGGGCGCTGATTTTTACTTCAAGTCAATCCCACATATACCATCCTGCTGCTATGAATTCTCACCAAATGTGTATTCTTCAAAACAGTCCACAAGAAATGCACTATTTAATCCTGATGTTTTCCCCAAAAAACTACAGTGCACAGCTTCTTTTTTTCTCAGGAAATTGCTTAGGCTTTACTGAAAACTAAACTCCATATTTGTGACCCATGTTTACAAAATTACATATTCACCGGGAACCAGTCAGTTCGGGATAGGGTGGGAAAGCTGGAGAGTTGGAAAGAGATGGACGAATGTGTCTTTTCATGGGAACAATGGGACAATTAACCTCATACCCGAAATGTTAAATGTGCTTGTCAATTAAAAAAGTATCCTGTAATCCACCCTCAATGTTAAAGTGATTACTTTTCTGTCGTTTGACCAATCACATCACATATATATATATAATAATATTCTGGATCAGCAAGAAGTTCATTTCATTTTTTCCCCCTCAGGTTTATATTCATTTAAGAGTGGGAGGCTGGGTTTTCTGTACTCAAACTGTCAATCAGAGCACTTTGATTCCAATCTGATCCTTTGCCACTGAGCTCTCAAGAGGTTGACCTACTTTACATCAAACTGCGGATGCATCTCTTGAATTCATCTGCTCTTGTGTTCACTGACATGCTCTCCTTGCTGTTTTGTTTTTTTTTTAGCTCGCTGCTCCACTTTTCCCAGCTGAGCACCAGCAGTTTCTCCTCACTCCCCCCTCCTCCTCATCCTCCACCCCACCTCTTGCTTTTATTATCTGGACAGGTATGCACAAGCAATCCAGCGGGCTGCTTGTTGTTTTGAAATGTGATCGGGTAAAAGTGGGACACACCTAAAGAGCTGACCATCCAGAAACGATTAGCCCAGAGCTAAAGCTATAAACTATTCAAAACACAAACTCTGAATACCAGCGGTGTCACTGGCATTAGAGCAATGAACTGAGAGAGAGTTAGACAGCCCTGGAAAAAAGAGGTTGTGGCTGTTATACATGAGAGCAATACCTGGCTTGTGTGTGGTGGGGGGTTTCAGAGGAGCAAAAGAGGCACAAAAAACAAGCATTTCAGTGAAAAGGCAATGTCTTCCCAGTTACAAACTTCTTAACTTGCATGAGAAGAAATGTGAAACACACACCACGTTGTATTAGCCAAGTCACCATGTAAAACAACCTGAGGGCTACAGTGCTAGACAGGTGTGCAGAAATGCAGCCAAGGCAGCGATCGGCACTCATCACCCCTGGGCTCAGTTTTAACCCTCTCTTTGTTTTAAACAGGGGGTTTGTCTTCCTGCATGGGCCACATATTCCCAGACATGCAGATGTAATAATAAATGGCAGGGCCTGTGAGCTGCTACCTAAAAAGGATTTATGCTTTCAAGGAATTTAAATCATCTATCTACACGCCCAAGACAAACATATTATTGTATTATTATTATTATTATTATTATTATTATTATTATTAATAAGTGAATGTGCAAAGTAACTCAGTAGGTGGTCTGTTTTATAGTCCAGGTTTGAAGACAAGTTCATGTCCCACTTGAGAAGTGCCCAGCCACCAGACGAAACCCCCTGACACGCGGAGACACTTTTCCACATTCCCTGGATGACTCGGCATGCTCATTCCTCTGAAATTGACCACTAAGCTGGGGCAGGAGACAAACAAAGAAACTCAGCCATACACGTGCAGGAGCAAGGGCTGCTATTATGGGCCATTAGGGCCGCTGCTATTTAGGCCACAAGTCAAAAGGCGAGGAAAGTGACTGAGCCCCATGAAAATATAGTGTTACTGACGTTCAGAGGGCAGGTTGTTTTCAGTCATCGATGCCTAATGGTTTTAGCCCGGATTTAACCTAAACAGCTCAGTGCATAACACAGAGCATAGACACCGAGTCACGTTCAGGTCAGCAGCTGAGCATGTGTGCGTGCACGTGTCTTGTAAACGCCACAAGGAGCACAGGTAGCGTTTGCATGCAAGGTTAACTGGGGGAGGTCAGGGAGGTAAGGGGTAGGATGAGGGTGAGGTGTGGCTCACTTCCCCACAGCACACACACACACACACACACACACACACACACACACACACACACACACACACACTCAGACAGCCACTGTCTGAGTGGCAGGTGATGGGGCAGGTGCTCTCCAGACATACAGTTGTGGGGGGAGGGAGGAAGTGGGGAAGAGGGAGGGGCCCTGTGGTGAGCTGAGTTATAAATCTGTGAGTGATATGAGCAGGCATGCAGGGTGAAATCAAAGTAAAGTAGTGTACTTCCAGGCTAGAAATTCAGCCACAGCTAAAAAAAACATCGGTCATTCAGAATTTTTGTCTCAATTTGATGACTATTTTAAAAAAGTAATGTTATCAGAAGTCTGCCATCATGCAGGGGGATCTCAAGACTGAAATAAAGCACAGTAAAACAGTTCAAAGTCCTGATTTGTGCTTTCTGCTGGTACACATCTACGCGACATTTAGGTGGTCCGTTCCAGTCAGACATACCGTAGTAAATCAGATAATCCAGAAAACACCCACAGCTATCTAATTGTGCTCCAGCCAAAATATGTACCCTTCAGAGTATCCATATACACCAACAGCAGCAGGCAACTCCCATGACTAATACACTTACTCATCAGGTCATCAGACAGTTACGCAGCCATCACCTCAACTCAACCTCTTGCTGATGTTGTTTGAAAGATGTCGAGAATAAGTCTGAACCGTCACAACCTGTTTCAGATCTGGGTCACCGAGAAGAAGAAATCTGTTTCCACAGTATCAAAAATTTAAAGCTGGTTGTTGAATGTCATCACCGTGTTGTTGTTTATCCTTCATGAAGCAGTGTCAACAGCTCGACACTACGCATGACTGAACAAACAAACAGTGAGACAGGGCGAAAGAAAACCCAAACTGCTGTGTACACACATACACGCACACATCCATGCACGGCTCTGACAACCCGGGGCTTTTGCTTTGTCTGAAGCTACAGGCAGAGAGTGTGTTTGAATCTCATACATACAGAGCGTGTATGTGTGTGTGTGAGCTGCGGCGCCGAGTTTCAGCCATGTACAGTTTTTAACAACCCCTCATCCAACATACTCCAGACATGCACTTACCTGCCCTGCTCTGCAACAACTCATTGCTGCACTGTAACCATCACATTCAAGGCTCACCTAGTTCTGCACTGCCTAGAGGAGCTGCTGGAAACATTACTGATGCAAGCAGCAACTTCTTCCAAGGGAATAAATGAACGGAGAAGCTAGTAATCCCTCTGGCAGGATGAATGCATTTACTCAGGCTTGATATTTGCAACATTTGTGAAAAGCAATGCTACATCTGCTAAAATTTCCCATTTTAGTCCTGTATTCCACTGCAACGCACATGCAAATGCTGGAAGAGGACTTAAAAGGCTGGTTTGTTTGGACAGACAAAACAAAATCCAGGCAAACAGAGTCAGAATAATCCACCTCATGGTACTGTTTCTTGTATCCCATATAGAGGCATTAGCTACCTTTGTTTTCAGTGCATATACAGCATGCTGTGCACTTGACAAGCTGCACAGCACTACTTTCTCCAAGTTACATCACACAAGCAGAACTTGCACTCTCGGGCAAATAACACAGATCGACCTACTCCCAGCAGCAAAATTGTACAACTTGGAGCATAACAGTGTTGACAGGAACGTGGAATGTGTGTAAAGATTTTGTATATATTTCAGGTATAGTTTTTGTAACCTTTGAATGTAGTAGTTTCTATTTTTCAGTACTGTACCTCATTGGCGTTAGCAGTCTAGTGTGTGTGCTGGCTGGTGGCCAGCAGCAGTGTGTGAATCCAGGCCATCCCAGGGTCAGACTGAGCCACTCTGCTATCCATTGCTGCCTTGTGTTCCTCCTGGATTCTTTCCTCACTTCTCTTCCTTCAGCTTTTTTTTGGATCACAGTTCAGACTTTTTACATCTGTGCTCTCCTGCCTGACTCGTCTCCTTCTTCTTCCTCTTGTTCTCTTGCTCCTCGAGAAAGCAGAAACAAGTTGAAAAAACGGTGACCACTTGCTGCTCTCAGAGCTACTTACAATGCAGATCCCCTCTCTAAGCTCCTCTGCTCTCCCTTCCCTCTCGCTCCTTTTTCCTCCCTCCCTCCCTCTCTCTCTCTCTCTCTGCTACTGTTGGGGAAGTGCTCTCTCATTTTCTCTCTTTCTCCTCCCCCTCTCTTGCCCTTCCTCTAACTCTAATAGTTATTTAGTGTCTATTTCAGCACCTGCTTTGAGACAGAACGAGACAGAGGGAGGAGGGAGGTGACAGTGTTGAAGAGAAAAATGTCGCTTCTCGGTGGGAGTGTGCACAAGTAAAAATGTGCATGCATGTGTTTATGTGTTTTTCGGTGGGTTTACTTAACTACTTTCAGTGCCAATGTATGTATTGTGTGTATGTTCATGCAGAGTGTGTGAGACGTACGTTTATATAAACAAATTCAAGACAAGCACCAATCTTTGAATGCTAAAGATACATGCACAACAAACACACTTTGGGAGAGAAGAAGATCTATTGCTATAAATGCTTGTGTGTGTGTGTGTGTGTGTGCGTGCGTTTGTGTGCACACCTGCATGCAGCTTTCACTAAACATCAGATAGTGACAGAAAGAAGCTGCTAAGGCATGCTCAAACTCTCGCCTCTGTCAGTGCTGCCTGCTCACTGCTGTATCAACTATGTTCACTAATCAAACATGAAAAGAATGGTGGTGGTGGGTGGTGGTGGGTTGTGGTGGGGAGTTAGGTTATCTTGGGACAACTGTTTACTCAGCAGTGGTGGACATCTAATTGTCCCCATTTTTTGTTAGAGGAAAACAAGTCACTGAAGGCTAGTGGGAGTTGTTTGTGATTTCCACTGTAACACTATTCTCACTGGGAAAAAACTGTTGTACTACTTGGGACAGAAACTGACTACTAGTCTATTTTTTCAACCCCATTTAAACTCAAGTTTTTTCCTGTATCTCTCCTTAACATGCAACAAACCTGCAATAACAATGACTGTCAATCTATAAAATGATTATGATGAAAGACGTCACTCATAGTTTGGAGTCAGCTCTGGAGTAGCTTTTTAGGTAATTGTTTTTCTGGCCTGCAAACTCTGCTCTCAATCTTGTTTCCAGCAGCTGCTTCCAGCAACAAAAAAAACAAACACCCAAGTGACAGCACTGTGACATTTAAGTAGATTTATTGAGGGACTTGAAATATTATAATTTATGAAGTGATGTTGTCATAATCTAATTTCTTTCTTTGTTTTCAATAATAAAATATCTGCACAGAGCTGGGTGATAGTTTGAAATCACATTATCCACACTTGGAGAAGTATGACTGTATCCTGATGAAAATATCAAATAACATAATGTCGGATTTTCATGATTTAATGCATAGAAATTTAGAAAATAATAGTTTATGTATCATATATTTTACTGATATCAAATGTATCACCCACATACAGTATATCTGCATATTCAACATCTCAGAAATGGATCAGCCTCATCAGAGATGCAAAGAAAAAATGTTTTGGGGTAGTTCTCTCTTTCAGGTAGCTCTCTCTCATGTCATGTTGCAGTGTGTTATTCACTTCTCCTTTAAAGTGTGGCTGATTTAAAGCTCTGTTTTGCCTGTGTATTTGAATGTCTCCCTCCTTATTCCAGCAGTGCACTCAGTGAGTGAGCCAGCCACTGTCCACGGTGCATACCTGTACTCACTGACATGTACTAACTCACTCTTCCTGCAGGCCATTTCAGAGGAACGCGCAGCAATCATAACAATCAGAAGATGAATGTGGCCGAGACAGAGAAAGGGAGGGAGAAAGACTGTATATTAAAAAAATAAGGTAGACAGGGATGAAATAAGGCAGACTGTGGGAGGAGAGAGTGGTGAAAAAGAGTGGAAAAAAGGTCATCAGGAAGAGGTGGAGAAGAGAAGAGGGGATAATATAAAAGTCAGGAGTTGCCCGAGGCCACAACCATGTGTGTGACTGAGAGAAGGGAGAGAGAAATCATTAACGAACACCTGTCTGTTTCTAACTCCTAATAAATCAGCCTCTTATTTATCTGTCTGCAGGTCTCTGCTGTTACTGTACATCCTGTGAGGGGGGCAAGATTGAGAGAAGATGAAAGTGGAGAAGGTAGATGAAGCCCATCCTTGCAGGTGAGCACGGTATCTACAATCTGACACATCAGCATTTTAGAGTCCCACGTTGAGGAGGCATCTGCATTCATCAAACTAGATTTATTTAGGTCTCAAAGGTCTAAATGCAAAACAGCTCACGCACAAAATATGTCCTATATCAGATTCAAGTAAAAAGACAGGCATGCTCAGCTTTTGTGGACAGTAAACATGTACAGTATATGTGCATTGCATATGTTTTTTTCCCACAGTGAAGACAACAGATAATCTAGAAGAACAGTGTAGTCAGCTCACAATCACGTTCTATTAAAAAGAGCTAGGAAAAGCCAACTTACAATTACTTAAGCCTCAAGTCAGTGATCATCACAGTAAAAGAAACATGATTTCAACTCAAATTAAAGGTGCACTCCACTGTCATCTCCTGTATAATTTAATGATACCATATGGTTATATTATGTTCATTATTTTAATCATTTCCTAAGAAATTCTGTTTTTTCCATCAGTTTGACATCAGTTCATCAGTTTGGTACTCATGAATCATTGGAAAAGAACCTGGTTAGAGGCAAAGTGGCGCCACGGTTAGCAAGTGCATCCAAACTTCATCAAGTACTGATTGTATTGTAACTCAGTCAGGAATTTTTAAGCAGAAAAAGAACCAAACTTTTACTTCTGTGCTGCTGGATACCCCCAACGAAAAAAAAGTCATCCCACCTCCCAAAAATTCTATTAAGGTGCACTATGGGAACATAAAATTTTTTTTGACTGTTTTAGTCTGTGGCTGGGGACCAGTTGCTGTAGGTTACCCAGTGTGGACAAAATAGTCCTTTTTTGATCAGGGACAGATTGTGAGGATGCAACTTTTGCCTGGAAATTGTTAAGTGCACTCTTCCAATGAAAGGGTAGATAAGATGAGTTTTGTGTGAGTTTAGGCTCCATTACATACCTGATTCTCATAATGCCTTTGCAGCAGTATGCATTATTAAAATGAGACAAAGAACACCACTGCTAAGACAATTTTCTGCTCGGGGCAAAAAGTTGACTCATGTGATCCCAGATGCAGAGGAGCGTCTTTTATCCATCCAATATTCTCTCCGACCACTCCTTTTCCTCGGTTGAGTCTTAACTCATGTTTCCAAAGGACGCGTTGCTTGCTGCAGGGGAAGCAGTGCAGTTGGGTTTGGACATGGAAGGAATGGGGAAGGAGCAGAGGGACAGGGGTGAGAATTAGTTCGGTCAGACTTACTATTGGAAGAGGTATGGTGCTAAAAAAAAAAGGATGACGCACACACTGGCAATAAAACATATTACTACAGTTAGTTTTGGGGAATGTGATTATGTACATGTATGTGTTTTCAAGAGTGAGATTAGAATCAATGGTATGTGTTAAAGGAACAAAATAAAATGTAATTACTCAGAAATGATTAGTGATATGATATGATTAGCACTCTTTATGCTAATCTAACTAACAATATCCTGACTCCATCGCCATAGTTAATGCACAAACAAAAGATGACCTACACTGGTGAGGCTGTATTTTATGCCTTGGCACAGGCCTGGGTGACAATTCATTGTTATCATTTATATCTTTGAGTGGTATCATAGTAAAATAATATTGTGTTACTGTCTTAAAAAAAATCTGACATCCAAATATATAATTTCCAAGCAAAAGTGTAACAGATCAGGTTCTGAAAAGCAGATTCTCAATTCTGACATCTGTCATCACGAAAATAGTGACCACCTTCTTGAGAATGCTATTTACTTACTTGTGTTGTTGTGTCCTACTCACCTGTCCTCATCCAGCAACATTCACTACATGAGACACATGACAACAGCATGGGTCAGAGCACAGGGACACACACACACACACAGATGAGGATGAATATAATCTTATCTAATATTATATCCACGAGCAAAATGTTACTGTAACAGGCTGTGAACCTCTGAAGTTGTCTTTGAACTGTTCTACTACTTACTACCTGTTTACGTCCTGCTTGAATGATTTTTTTCCCAGCGAAATCATTTCTGTCAAGTTACGTTAAACATCAACAGCCATGTTGACAGAGGAAATAATAAACTGTGCCAACAGACGCCGGTCTCTGGATGTAATCAAAATCATCTGACACCGATAGCTGGGTTTAGATCCCACACAGATTACCTTTAATGATCATGTTGCGTGCAGTGTAGCAAGTTTATGACATCCAGTCGAGCCGCAGGTGTTCTGCAAATGCTCTGGAGGTAGGTGGGTGGGTAAGCTTTTAAAAGCCTTTAAAATGTGGAATTTATTTATGAGAATCAACAGAATCAGTGACAGGTTTAACACTGTATGTAACCTGTGAACTCTGTCAGAGTATTTATTCATCACCTGTGTGGAACCACGGAGACAACATCCATACTGTAGAACATTAAAGATATGATTCTGATATTTACCAGATATCCCAAAGTTAAATTAAAGATATTTGAGCAGTACCAACAAAGCCAAAAACTTCAGTGTATAAAATATAAGACATCTTCAGTCAAAGGCTCCCTGTGGCCATGCTAGCCTCATATTTCACTGGCATTAAAACATTTTTGGACCCCTGATCAAGAAACCCTAAGAGTCAACACTTGCTTTTGCCTAAAATATTTAAGTACAGAACTGGAATGTGAGGTTTTATGAACGAGTGTGTATTTCATGACATGGTGTGTATGTGTCCCATGTTCTACTGACCTGGGCTGGAGGCAACCGGAGTAGCAGGGGCTGCCCCTCGGCCTCGACTCACCAGCAGGGCCTCCTGGTTTTCAGCCAGAGCTTGCTTGGCCAGGTAGCGCTCCCTCTTGATCTTCAGCTCCAGGGACTCCGGGACATCAGGTACAATCCAGTCAATGGCTCGCAGCACAAAGAACACCGCATGCTGGAGGAGGGGAGACATGACATTTGACCACCACATCTGACTGAAAAAGAATGACAAGGATTGAAGGCCTACTCTACAACTATTTGGACATTACATATAAAAGTAGAGAAAGCAACATTTTGTTTTAGAGCCTGAAGGCAATATTAACCTTTAAATTTGTGTTAAGACAGAAAAGCTCCACTGTGGAGCTTTCTACTGTTCTCACCTACCTCTATGACAAGTGAACAAACAGCGTCCATCTGTCTATGAGAGCCAGAGAATGTGGCTGAAATCTCATCACGTGGAATTTAAATTTTTCCAAAAATTTTTGTGAGACATGTCTAGTCCTACATCTGTTTCCACTACCAAATGATTTATTCTGCCTCTGGATTGCCAGGTTTATGACATTTTTGATCATCTTTCATCATTTTCCAGTCCCCTGGGTGATTTAATTAATTTCAAACTCTCCCTCTCTGGGATGTATTTATCAAATATCCATCATTTTCCCACAATACCTTAAAGACAAAAATGCTATTTTCTCAGTCAATTACTACCTATTCAGAGTTGACTGCTGCTGCTGGTGAATAAAAAAAACTGCAAGTGCAAGATGCCTGCCCTACTTAAGTTTGGTTGTCTGGATTATGCATAGTAAATGGATGAATATAAGTTTGTTCTACTTGTGAATCTAGAATGATAGTGACATGTCAGTGGAAATAAATAACCGTGAGGAGGGGCAGAGAGATTGGTTAGGAGTGGAGGAAGACATTATGAACTTTGATGAAGTGAAGGTATATGCTTGTAAAAAATAACACTGGAAAGGAATGCAGACCAGAAAATAGAGTAGGCGTCAGAAAAGGGAAAAAGTGAGGAGACATATCAGCATGTCAGCTATGAAATAACAAAATATTATCTTTTAATATGGACAAACATCACACAGAATTGAACAACTAAAACATACTCTAGGACGGGGTTAAATAACCAGAATTTAAAGTATGCCCCTGCCAACAGAGGCACAACAGGCGATAGAGATGCAGGTGAAAGATAAAAATAAATAAGTAGAGGGCATTAGAATCACTGACACGTGCAAAAAAAAGAGAGACAAAGCAGAACCCTCATACCTCAAATGCAATGATAAAACCAAGTCTGACAGCAAGGAGCTCCCAGTAGAATAGAGTATAGTTTCCATTCTCATCTCTGTATGCTTTATATCTGGAAGGAAAAGTACATTTAACTGCATAACATACCAAGGAATGGTCAGTGTGTGTGTGTGCAGCAGAACAAACTGAAAGAGTCAGACATGAGTAATACTACCATCTGTTGGTGCAGTCTATGACCTGAATTTAGCAACATGGAAACTGGAAACCTTCATCCTGATTCATATCAGGATTTTGACATGAATTTAAACATATTTCAGAATCTATTGATGGGATTTCAAACGAATGAGTGTTTCCTCGCTCTCACATGAGATGCATTCAGACAATCAGCATACCTGCACATGGGGTATTCTGTGTAGTTAAGTGGGGCATAAGCCAGGGTGAAGTTGACGTATCCATTGAGATCATTATTGAACTTGTACTGGTAGAGCAGACGAGGTAAAAAATCTGATGTAAAGGCTATAAGAAAAGCCTGCGGAAGGACAAAATACAGTGTTATAGAAAAGACACAGGCTTTATCCCATCTGTGATATTGATGTTGTCATCAATCGACTCACATTGGCGATGACAGACAGGTGTGACAGAGCTTCCAGTATGTTGAACCAGACGCCGATGTTCTGGGCACGCTCAGCCACTGGCCTCCGATACTCACACACAAACTTGTGGGCGTCGAGACGGATTTCCACCCAGTTGTTGAGGAGGGCGAAGAGTGGCGCGAGGGGGAACGCAGCCACAAAGATGGTAATGAACCCGAACTGGAGCACTGCGGCACAGGAGTTGTTTTTAATTTGTGCAATGGAACAAAATAACAGAGACAGTTTAAACCCATGTTTCAGGGTCTGTTGCAAGTACTCACCCATTTCCAGATACTCCTCAAAGAGGCCTTCACACTCCACCAGCTGGTAGTCTTCCTCCCAGCTCTGAGGAGGCTCATGGGATGCCTTACCCCGCAGCACCTTGGACAAACTTCTCTTCTGCTGCCAGGCCTTAACTTTACTGTCAGAGCAAAGAGACAGAGAGCATGCTTGTCATTGTAAAATAATGTATAAATAAATTAAGGAACTTTTACAGTCAACAAAGAGAGGTCAGGCTCATCTACTAGGCAACAGTTTATCTCATTCTAATTTAATATGTATAATTTTTACTTTTATCATTCATTTATTTTACACTGCCTTTTAGTTTTTTTAGTCCGTTATCTCTGCTGTTGTCCACTGTCATTACAAACTACAAATCATCCATATTATATTGCACGGCTAACCAAATTAGCGTAATTTCAGTGGTTGTTTGCCATGAGCATGTTTTTTCTATTTAATCAAAGCTGGATTATTTGGAGCTGTAGTCACAGTAACAAGTCCTTCAGCCCAAATCCTTTAAAAGTAGCTGCAGACAGTTCTAATAGTCTTATAACTGACATCTTAGTCACTCATTATTGCTTTGCTGTTACATATTGTCTGCCTCAAAACTCCAAAAAACTTTTTTTTCATACTGAGACAATGGCACATGCTCAAATCACACCAATCCACCATGTGACTCTCACACAGCTGTCACATGTCAAAGCAGGTGCCTTCCATTGGCTAATATGACAGATCGAGTGCTTGACAGATTGCATTTAAAATGTGTCCCTTTCTTCTACTCAGTGGCAGCCATCCTTGCAGATATGACCAGAAAAAGGACAACTGGCACAAGTGTGCTGATACAAAGGAGAAGATGCCACCACACGAGTTAGTAGGTAGTCATTAGGATAAACCCGGTGGGCTGTGCTCCTCGAAGGATTTGGGCCCCATGATTGGACACAACTACAGCATAGAAAAGAGAAACTACTCTGAGAAGCAGAGCAAACCTGGCTGCCAAGTCACGCACTCAGCTACAATCAATCATCTAATCAATACAGAAATAACAGCAGCTGCACATTAGATCTCAGTGTTTGGGGATGAGCAGGATATATTGCGGTACTTTCCCTCCTTCGTCACTGACACTCAAATTTCTCTTTTTCCAACAAACTGAGTGAAATCCTGCAACAAAGTGCCATGAGTGTTTAAAACCTCAGGGAACAGTTTTAACCTGAATACCTGCTACATATTTTGTTTAAAGGAGCCATCATGCAACCCTGATTGAGCTCTATTGTTTAGTCTACTGCGTGTCTGGACTCACACACACTGTGCCAGCGTGTACCATGGTGTACCATGGTGAGCATTACTGCACCAAAGAAACTCAGCTGGAATCAGGATGCTGAGCAGGCTAATACAACTACAAGAACAATGAAGACTATAAATTACAATAATATCTTATAACGAGAAGTTCATATTTAAGAACCAAGTGCAAAAAAGTCAGTTACAGCATTAGTGAGATTCTGTTTTTCTTTTATATTTTGCACGCCTGCCATTATTTTTGTGCATGCAGTGCGCATAAGTTGGAAAATTCCTTGTTGTTCAGTTTCATAAGTAATGGTTTTCTTCTTGGATGCCATCTATAGAGGTTGACTTCATGCAAGATAATCACATGCTGATTGTAATTTTAAAAAGGTCAGATACCATGATACAACAATAGAAATATACAACAGAATATTTTCAGCAGCTGGTACATTTGCCAAACAGAAACATACGGGATAATGAACTCCTGAATGTTGTTGATGAGTTGCTTTCCCACCATGATGATGAAGAGCTGTTCGGCTAGTTCAATGAGACAACCCCCAGGACCACACTGCAATATGAAAACACATAGAGACACACAGATATGAAAATTAAGCATTAGGCTTTCTTTATTGTGCCATGGATAAAAAACAATAGCAAGATCTGTGAAATCCTGTTCCTCTGACATTTATGGTGAAATTATAGATTATCCAGAAGTAGTGGAAGGGACTCACATCTTCATTTCTCATCCCAAACAAGGTCCCATAGTTGGTAGGATAACCTACAAACCTGTGCGCACAAATAAAACTAGTAAGTTAAAATCTCACTGGTCACAAAATATTCTGACTCTAAATCATGTCTGTGTGCTTGTGGATGCTGACTCATGTCTCACCTTCCTTTAAAGAAAGCCACATAGAAAGGAGATGAGTAGAAGTTGACAAACTGGAAGATGAATACTTTGAAGATGAAGGCATTGTCATACTGGGTTTGTGTTCTGTGCATCTCTGCAGCAAAGAAAACAAGGACACAGTGTTAAAGACACTAAAACCCTTGGTAATAACTGCACTGTTGCTTTCATTTTCCCTTCCAGAGAAGTTTGGCACATTCATAATGCAGCCAAATGTAGCTGCTAGAAACAAAACTTGTCACATGTGCTCAGCACTGTGTTACACTCCTACTACGCAATATGTTTTCCCTGCCCTTAGTGAAAGGCTATTTTTACCCCAGATGATGGGATCAAATTGAAGACATCATCTGCTCTGTGAGGAGTCTCAGCCTTTAGTTAGTGGCAATCGAGTGAGAGGCTGATATCAATAAAAAAAATATTGAGGTTTGAGGTGTTGGAGAGCAGTATTGATTCTTACCCCATTTAGTGAGCTGCTCAGCTAATGCAGTGTAGACTCGGCCCATCAGTAGGATGAGGCCCAGATTCACAATGCTGCTGGAGATGTTGGCAATGGTCCCTGCCTGATGAGGAAGTCACACATGTATGAATGTACACTATACGTACATAAATAGATACACAAACTCAAATGTTGCTGAGCTATGCTGTGTATTTAGATGTTATTAAAAAGACAATGCTGCCTTCAGAACAAAATGTAAAATATAAATTTTAAATATTCAACATAGAGCAAATTAAGCGTGCACATCCACTTTAGACACCCTGTGTAGCTCTAATGTACCTCTGTGCGCAGGACAGGGCTCCCAGTATGGAACATCATCACACTGATTATACCGCGGCACATGACCACTGTCACCAGGAAGATCATCACCACACACAGCTGAGAGGAAAGACATGGGGATATTGGGTTTAATTATATTCACCAGATTAGAAGTTCGTGTTACTGACTAATTTCAGACTTACAGACAATTGATTTTGCCTAAATCAATATACTGATCTCTCTGTATGATAAAAATGTATGCAAGACTTAAGATGGATCAAAGGAAAGAATGTTTCTCTTCATCAAATACTTAATTTATAGTATCATTTATAGCTGTCTTTAAATCCTTTTTAGAAAGTGTCTCACCATCATAATGATGACCATGGAGCCAGTGAACATGCGGGACAGCCTGGTCTTCTCTGGAAAGTAAGGCTCTTTGACCCCAGTCACTGGATTTTGCTCCATAGTTGGGGCCATGGCTGCAAACTCTGGCCGTGGACGCTCCTGAAGGAACACAGTGATAACAGGAACTGACTCTTTACTGGTTTGCTAACAACAGTCAGGTTGTAGACTTCAGGTCTAGGGGCCCCTGGGCTGCAAACCAGTGAGTGAGAGAGCCGGTGCGTAACTTAACTGCTGTGTTGTTTCATCTTATTTGCTCAAGATGAGAAGATAATGTAACTGTGACAGTACTGTAACATAACAAACAAAAAAGCTATTATCCATAAAAGATTAGTCTGGTGCGGATTGGTCTCCAAAATTGGGTCACTTCCTGTGGAAAAAAAATCCCTTTCCATTGGCTTGCAGACCTGGCGCCACCTGGTGTTGGATCCTTGCTAGCCCATTGATTATGACACACTGTGCCTAAGAACCATAATGTGCACGAAACCCGTATGGCTATACTCATGAAAGTAAGCAGGAACGGAAGGATTATAAAACCTCTTCTTCATGGAAATCCATGCAGTCCCAGTGATGCGCCAGAGTGGCCATCTTTCGCTTCCAGTACTCCAAAAAGGTTACAGCCCAGAAGGACATGAACACACTGAAGAGGACTGTACCTGGGTGGTCAAATAAGTAGCCCAACTGCAATGCAGAAAGGTAGAGATACATTTTGAAACACATTTTACCTCTTCGTTTTTTGCATTATGATTATTAACTGGTTTATTTACCAATGAAATGCCTTGAAAGTTCTTTACCTTAGCCATGGTGCAGATGTCAGACATGTTCCAGGCCTTACATGTATTGCAGAGGGGACACATCAGATAACTGGCTCCGCTGGTGCAGATTTCTTTACTGTTGACAAAGTCATAAACACAAATTAATTAACAACAGAGAATTCACAGACATTCTTTAACGCTTTCAAACGTGTTTTGAAGGACCGTTTTTTCAGATTTTGATGAATCAGGCAGCTGAAGGCTTGGACAGAAGCAGAGATATCTGTCCCTATAATCACTTCTGCCCATGATTATTAATGTGAGAGCTGAGGGAGTGGGTGAATTAACTTTAATGGATTTTGCATGCATATAAACCCAAGGTATATTGAATCGCGGATGAGTGAGAAAATAGCACAGATGAAAGGTGTCAAAGACTCTCCCAGCTTGTTGCCAGGGAATAGAGCTACTCCACTTTCATCTACTAGATTTATTCAGTAAATTACAGAAACCAGGACTATACATGTGATCTGCTGCATATATAAAGCCTGAACTCACTTAGAAACATTTACTTTCTTTTATTTGTAATAGTGAAATTATTCTGCACTAATTGTGCATTATCACATAAGAAGGCTGCAGTTTGCTGTTGCCGGAGATGGCTTTCCATTCATTCCACACTAATCAATGGTTTTAATCTACATTGTGAGATAATGAAGCACATGAATCTGAGACATCTGATTGTTCGCTTCCCTAAGCTATCGACTCATTTTCCATTCTCTCTAACCTCCCTCGGTACTTCATAGTGGGATGGATTTGCTGTCACTGAACCCAACAGGATGCCACAGAAACAGACTGAAAACACGAAACAGTTGGTAATGTTAGGATACAAAAGTGATTCCACAGTACTGTGTTTGTAGAGTAGAAACCACTGTAATGAATAATGTATAATGATTTAGGCATAGGCACCCCATGTGAATTGTAAAATTATTTTTTTACAATTCACATGGGTTTTCTTTTTACGCAGAACAGACTGTACTTTGATGTATTCAGATCTGAAACCGAGCTTCTTCAACATAATGCAAGAGAAAGTGGAGTTTTGATTTCTGGGTAAGCTTGGAATCGCTTAAAAGAAGGTTTAAACATTTTCGGTAGCAGACTTGTGCGCTTTCTTTCTGAGAGTGAGATGAGTAGATCAATACTAATTTCATGACTGTTTGTTAAGTGGTGACGGAAGCCAGGTATGGTCTGCTAGCCCAGGTTTTGGTTTAAATGTCTAAATGTCACTGTCACCTTGTAAGGTCCACTGCTGAACAGACAATGAAATCCAATTGTCTTTTTCACATCCAAATTAAAAGATGACAAATAACAGGTTTCCATTAATTTCCCAAGATTCTCTCGATCTTTTGTTTAAAGACACTCATCACACATTAGACAGCGTGATACATAGCAGTATATTATATATACTGTGTCTGCTAACATTAGCCACATTAAGCTACTGGTCATACCAGACCAAATGAGGCTGTAGCAGCAAAACCTCTGACTTTACTGAATCAAGTCAGGGTGTTTTATTGCTTATGAAGTTACATTTTTATTTCAATTTTAATTTGTAAGAGCGAGATTGTGTGTTTTTTGTTTTTTATCACAGTAGGAGCATACAAATCATTACATAATGACAGCAGGGAGAAGAGAGAGACAGCTCAAACATGTTCTCAAGTGATGACAACATGTAATTCTGAGTTAATGTCTAGACAGCCTCAACTCATAGGGTAATGTCCTGCAGTCCTCCACTGTTGTTTTTGCTACATCACTGACTTAGTTGGTATGTCTAGTAAGGGCTTCTAGTTTGTTTTGGCAATGATAGAAATTTTTATGCTATAAATTGTTATGCCATAACCTCTAATAAGAAGTACATCTTCAAGGGTTGTTAGGCCAACAGGATGCACCATAAACTGGCCTTTATGAGTAAAATTGGCGGAGTTCACCTTTAATATTTGACCGAACACACCTCAATAAATCAGCTAAAGCTACTATGCAACACTTAATCAGCTGTGTGTTAAATGTGTGTTGGTTTGTGTAATGCTTAACTGCTGCTTGTCTTATGCAAGTCAGCATGTATTTAGTGTGTTGTGTGTGGACTCACGCTGGCATGTTGGTACCCATGGACATGACTCCAGACACAAAGACCAGCGTTCCAACCACTGCTGCTGGCAGCAGCCAGGCCGTGTAGAAACCTGCAGAGACATACAGCTCCATTAGGCTGCAGCTCTTGGCTGATGCAGGGGGAACAAGCAGTTACAATGCTGCACTGCTGTTTTAATGCGGGAATGTCCTTGATGAAGAGGTCGGGTTGACATCACAGACAGCACATGCCTCATGCTGAGGATTATAGTTCTCTTGTCTCAAGCTTGTCCTTACATTTCTTGCTGACAAAGATTTCTTTTTCATGTGACAAAAGCATGACATAAAAGAAGACAGAGAAAAAGGAAAGAAAAACAAAGGAAAGACAAAAAGGAAAATAAGAAGGTGAGCAGTGAAAAAAGTGTGACAACTATGATCGTAGCTGCCAGTGGATTTCACTGCCAAATAACCACATCTGCTGTTTGTTTTAGAAAAATCTAAAACTCTCTGTGCACCTGGTGGATTTTCCAAAAATAAATCTAGAAGGCTTCCTTAGTTATAGCTTTGACTACTGTGGTAGAAAGTATGTAACATGTATGAAAATGATTATTAATTTACAAGATACATATGATGGCATAACATGATAAAATATTAAGTTAGGTCTCCAGGCATTTCAACTACATCCAGATTTTGGTGCTATGATGACAACAGAGCCCAGAAATCTGCAGATACAGCCCATCCTCAGCATCATGTGGAGGATGAAGGCCATAAGATGCAGATTAACAACATTTAACAAAAGAGAGATTGCTTCTGTTATGCAGTTTGAAACTTAACCTGATTACATCCACATGAGAAAGGTGAAGGGGGCTGAGTGCTTGTTATACACACCACACCTATTATATCTGAATAACAAATTATATTTACCCAGCCAGGCAAAGTACAGTGCAATCTTCTCTCCAAAGTACTCCCTGATGTGATCCAGCGGCTGGTACTTGTACCATCTGCACCAGCGGGCCCAGTAGTGATAAAGAACCTGCCTCTGGTTTAGCTCATCGGGACGGATCTCAAACTTGGGAAGCTGAAATGGGCCCTGTCAGAAAACACACAAAAAAATGACATTCAGCCGATCAGAGTCTGACTGAATATTGTATTTAACAGCAAATGAATAATTGTTGACCTCATGCAGGGGGAAAGCTGCAGTGTACACCCCTTCATTTATCAGTCTGTCCACACCAACTTCGGCCCTCTTCTTTTTGCCGTAAACTGTCCTGGCAAGAATCTCATACACCTGAAATAAAAACTGAACTCTCACTCCAAGGAAATAAGCACCAAATACATCCAGTATAATGTACAGGAAATTGCGTTTACTCACTACACGGTGTCTCTGTGTATTAGTGAAGTAAGTTTCATGGATGTCACAGCCAAGGAATCTGGAAAAACCAAATTACACTTTCACATACTGCAATACAATGGGAGCTGATTCTATTTACTGACCAAAGATCCTTCACCAGACTAACCTGTTCATCTTTGACTTGCGGAAGGCACATGTGTAATAATCCATTGGCCTGTTTGGCACTGACTCTGTCATTACATTAGGTATGCATAGTCTACTCAGTACCTGAGCAGATGTGTTTAGGTCCAGATTTGGCTGTGCCTGCAAGCCAGACACACACCGATTCAGTATCAAGAATATTTCTAATTTCTAATTCTATAACTTGTCATCATATAGTTGTAATATAGTTGTAATCCTTAAACTCTCATTTAATTTGGTGATGCCTGTGATCACTCGTGAAAACTGTGGCTTCTGTCCTCTACATCACTTCCAGTACATGTGTACATTGTTTCCTGTCAAGCTTGTGCATGACTGAATTTGATGCTCGAAAGCTGTTGTTTGAGGTAAGAAAAAAGTGTCTATGAAGAATCTACAGCTCTGCTTACCTCTGTGTCTGGACTAATATCTGCATGGTCAACATGTTAATCCTCAAAAGTGGCACAGGCTGATGTTTAGCAGGCATAATGTGTACAAAGGCCCATCTATGAGGCATCTAATCTGTTCAACATCTTAGTTCCACAAGTTAGCATCCACATGTAGCACTAAATGCAAAGTACAGCAGAGGCTGATGAGAATGTCAGCTCTGCAGATATCCAGTTACGAAGTAAAGTGTTGGATAAAGTGACATTTTGAGCTAATAATGACACTAAATGAAACTATAGGGACCAACAAAGTAACTGCAATTCAGTGGCATTTATAATGTAGAGTATAACCTAGATTTCATTGCAGTTTATTCTGTTGCTGTGGAAACACTTTACTCAAAGCCAAAAATATCAACTAGCATAAGAACAGAGAATGACCCTAGTATACATTATCTGGGGACTATGAATGAACAACATTTGATGACAATCCGTCAATTGATTGTTGTGACATTTTAGTTGGGGTCAAAGAGACGGGCCGACTAAATGCTCCAGTGTTTCTTACCTAAACACAATGAATGGCTGTTGCAGGACAAATCCAGCCATAATTAGTATGAAAAAAATAGGTTTGATGTGATGAAAATATTAAGGATAACTTTAAATTACAAATACTGAATTATAAACAGCTTAATTAACCTGCAATGGAGCTCTCAGACAGAGTTCCTCTGCATAATATACCAACACATCCCAGGGAGCACTAAGTTTCAGAAAATGAATTGTTTTCTTTTCATTCGCTGTTTCCTCCTAAAGAGAAAAGAAGCAATGAAAAGAAAAAATTAATTAATCAGTCAACAAACACAATGAAACATATTCATAAGATGACTAATCTTTAAACTCATCGACAGTACCTTTTCCATCAGCAATCCAGCACTCTCCAGATTCTGAGCAAACTTCTCCCTCCACTGTGCCAGCTGTGCCCTCTTTCGCTCAGACTTACTGTTCTCCTCAGTGGGCACGGCCTCCCCCTCCTCCCTGGTCACATCACTCTTCCCTTTCCCTCGCCGCTTCCTCCGTGAGCGAACCTCCCACACCAGTACAAAGTCTAAACCCAGATCAACCATAAAGGGCCAAAATGGTTATATGAAGGACTGGCATGGCCATACATCAGTGAGCTTGTGGCAGCTAATACAACGTGAAGTGCTAATGCTGCCTACCAATTTTAGTCCTTCCATCTCTGAAGTAATTCCCCAGCTGTGGAACTGGCTGGTTACTTTTTGAATTGCAGTGAATATGAATGGGATCATCCCCATCCATATCTTCATCAGCAGCTGCAGCTGAAAGCTGGAAGCATCCACAGTTTAGTCAATATGAAAATCTCTAAATTAAAACATGCAAGAGCTGTGGAAAAGACTATTCTGTACTCATGTTTCTGCATATGAAGCCTTGGTTTTGCATGCAGATGGTTCATCTTCTTTTTAATGAGGCTTAACAGTAATATCATGTGCCATTACACAGCATCATAAAAGCCTCCACTTTGCAGTAATAAGCCCAGAAAGATGAGACAGAAAATGATCACTGGGCTTTTTACTGTATGATCGAGGCTTCAGTGCAGCAAAGTCATGTCTCATCACAACACATTTTTGATATATTACATCTTGTAGCACATCATTCGCCTGTGGCTATCACATCAAGAATAAAACCCTTCTAGATTCACTGCAACATCACTGCAACATCTCTGGGAGGTGTGACGGGATGAAGCAGGGAAGCAGAGTAATTTACGACCGCTGTGTGAATGAATGTGCAGTTATTTCTTATAACTTTTCATGTATAAGTTGAGAATACTCCAGAATTATAAGAGATAAGTAAAATATTGCTCACATATCTTGGTGGGATGAAGCCCCCATTCTGAAGACTCCCATAGCTCTCTGTGGTTTGTGCTTCACCCCTGTGTTCCAGATCTAGGAGGACCTTTCTGTCACCCTTCACCGACTCCGAGCCCTTCCTCAGCATCATGTGGAGGATGAATAAAAGTCCTGGCTGGGCACATACACAGAGCATTCACATGGAGCTACACAGCTAAAGAAAGCCCAGCTCTTATCTTGAGTATTTCACAGATGAAAATGCCAAAAATGCTGTGAAAAGAAAGAGACTGAAAAGAGAAAATAGAGTTGATGTTGTACCTTTGAAAATGAGGCTGCAGCTGAAGCCTTGATTTGCAGTAATCTGTGCTTCCCTGGTCCTCTCCCTCTTCTCTATCTCTGCATCCCTCTGAATCCTCTGCTCTACTGATAAATAGCAGCAAAATACCGTAATGGTCCTAGTGTGCAGGCAGCAGCTGGTTCCTTGCTGCCTGCGTGAATCGAAATGCACATCAGGAGATACAGTACAGCACACACCCCCACTTCATAAATAATGCAGTAGTCAGTCAGGGGGTAGTGGGTGGAAGAATGACGTCCAAAGTCTCTCTAACACACACATTATGCAGGATAACACTGGAGGAGGAAATCTCCTCTTTGATGTTAATGAGTATTTTCCTCATCCATACAAGCTGTTCTGAACATTTCATTTAATTGGTTTTAAAACTTACACACAATTAAAATAAATTAGTAATGGAAGAGAAACCCAGCCCCTCCAAGCTTTATTTCCTGATGTGCTGTATATTATTACAGGCATAACAATAAAAATTCTTACACCTTCAGCTGCTGTTGGCCATTACTCAGAGATCCTTTAATTTCACAACCCCCAGCACCACGGGTGACAGAATTTTCCTCCAACCCCCCTCCTCCTTTGCAGCTGACTGCATTGCTGCAGTCCGAACAGGGCTGTATATAGGAAGGGTATGTAGGGGTAAGTGAAGAAGAGGAGGAAAAGGCAGACAATGTGAGGAAGAGGGAAAGTGCCAAATGGACAGTGAGGTATTAAAGTTGCACAAGGAAGTGAAAAAACTGTGAAGCAAAGTAAAGTCGAATGGAAGGGGAGCACGTTTTAAATATCGGTTCCGTTTCATGGGTAGAGATACTGTGAGCTCTCCGGAGAATTAAAAGAGAAGAGTCCCCAAAAATCCTGCACTGCAACTACAAACAATTTTGGATGTGATTTTTTTTTTTAACTAATACTTTTAATGAATGCACTTTTCCAGATGTCTTCCCTAAGCAGACTTTTGATAAGCGGAAATACAAGCTACAAGAATCTCTGATACAGTAAATTCAAAGGGGTACTCCATGTGTCTAACTATTTAAAATGCATTGAATTGCACCGTAGGAAATGTAGAATCTAGTGTTACTGGATTCGACCCAATAGGGACTAAAGATCGATATATCTCACCCTCTCTTGCTGCAGTAGCTCTTTACCATGTACTTCAAGAGGGTCAAACTTATTTTACTTCAGAAAAAATGTAATTCAACTTACTTAAACACAGTCCTGTAACTAATGTTGCTCGACTAGGATCACTTTTATTTTGGGTCTGTTTCATGATGTAATCAGGGGCTGGTCCAGTATTCTTGTTTGTAATCTTGTCCAAGATTTAAAGAAGAGCTGAGTCACTTTGCTGTTCATGCAGCCCAACACTTTTTTCTCTACATATTGTAGAGTGGACTGAATACTGGCTTTGGTTAAATTGGTTTTGAGAAGTACTGTATTTGTGATGATCTGCTTATGCCTCCTGCTGGGCTTTCCTCCCCATTTACCATTCCTGCAGGGGAATCACTGAGCCTTTTCTTCCCTTCCTCTCGAATATGTCAGCAATCAGCTATTTATTACAGCTCCTCTTGAAATGGGGGGGGGGGATTCCCCACTTTCCCATGATGCTCTTTGATCCATTTGTTGTATTGCTATGTGCTGAGAAAACGATACAGCTGGGGAAGAGAGTTAATGGCTTGTTGAAACCATGGTAACAGCACTAGCATACCCATGGTATAACAACGATGCATGTGAGCAGGACCAGTGTTAACTTGTTGCCCTAGCAACTACATTATCAATAAAACCAGAGTCTGTCAACATTAGCTACTCTACGCTGAGTTGGATGTCGTTATATGACTGCTGGGCCCCCACACATCTTTCATTTCATGGTCATAAAATTCGCTGAAATTATGTTCTTATTATTTTTGAAAATATCTATAAAAGACTGTTGTTTCCAAACTTCAGCCAGTCGTACTGGTAAGATGTGTGTGGTGGTGGGGGGCTGCTGCTTTCATGGTGACACAGGAAGGCTGCAATACTGTAAAACACCACTGTGTGCTGTAGATTTCCTTACAGTGGATCTATGGGGCTGAACCCAGCCCGTGAGTAGCAGTTCAAGGAAACAAATGTATTTCTCTGTGCTGTTCTGTTTGTGAGTGCATGCACAGTCACTACCTACATTTTATATACAGTTCATTAGCTATCCCATATACCTGGATGTAGTTTCAACAAGGTTTACAGAGAAACTACATAGACAATATGACCTCTACTGGTGACCAAGGGGAACTGCAACATTAACAAATATCACATAAAAGGAGTGTGTAGAGAGTATACTTAAATAACTTTGCTTATCCTCAATATGCCATTGAGTCACTTTGTTGGAAATCAAGGCTTTCCAGTCTCCACAGTGCATTTGTCTTCGAGCAGGACTGGTCAGAGTGTGGGGGAGTTCCACTTTCAGAACAGTGGATGCAGGCTGGAAAGAGAGCTTTCAGAAGTTACGAACACAAGAAGGTCATTACTGAGTCATGGGCACAAATCAGCAATAGCCAACTCCCACAGACAGATCAGTTGTGTGCAGATTTTGTGCTGATAATAATCATGTTATATGCTCTACATTGGGGATTTCAGCAAAAAGGACAGTACACAGCACAACTACATTTTTTGACAGGTGACTTATTTGCTCTCTTACTCGTAAATCTTTTGTCCCTGCTCTAACATGACTGTCCTTATGTTTTTCAAAGTGCAGCATTTCACTGGTTTGACCTGTAACAGAAACATAGATGTTTAAATGTGTTGATAACAGTTCATTTACCGTATGCATCACCACAGGAGCCATGGTTTCATTACAGTTTATTCAGTTACGCTGTCCAATCACAGAGGTTTATTTGTACATTCATTACCATTATGAACAGTATAAAACCTTCTGGACATGCATGTCTTTACTCTATGTGTGAGCTTACAGTATGTTATACTTGATTAGTGCTGTATTTACAATTCAATAAAATGACTAAACATAACATAAATAGACATGCGGTATACATTTATGAACAAAATTTTAAAAAAGCACTTTGACTTAATGCATCCATCAAAAGATGTCATCCATCATTGGCCAGCAATGTCCCACATTCAAAACACTGCTCAATAAGACTAACACTTCACAGGTCACAACTCTTCACTTTCTATTGATAATCCAACAAACATTTCAAGTAAGACCAACTATTGCAACTGTTCTCTCCCAGGTCAAAAAATCCTTAAGTACTCCACTAAGGGAGGATTTCAAATACACAGCCAACCAATCCTATTTTGGAACCCACTGAATTATTAAAGGACTTTTGCATAAAACCTTTTCCACCAGTCAAAATCACTTTGCAGTCTTCTCTGTGCGCGCAAAATAACTTCACAATGCTGCATGGAACACGGGAAGAACCAAAGTATAAAAATGGATTTTAAAAATAACCCCAACAAACTAACAAATTAGACAAAACAGCAGCAATTAAAAAAATGAAAATAAATGCACGGTGAGTCTTAAGGTTTTGGATGTGAAGTACCTTTTTTTCACCTGAGATTAGATTTCATTGTAAAAGAGCAGAGGGTGAGCGAGACCAGGTGGCACTTAGAAATGCTTAAAGCGCTGTGCAACACTGATGGAAAAGTAACACAGTGTGACTGACAGACATTTGTAGGAACATTAGCGAGTAAGATACATACTGTATGTAAACGGCTGGGTATCATTTGAACAATACCAAAACCTCTTCAGTGCCGAAGTTTTTGGTATTTTTACTGAAACAGGTTTTTTTCCCTCGTATCTTACGTTACTGAATATTCAACTGTTCATCCGATGAGCAGGGGTGTCAAACTCATTTAATGTCAGGGGCCACATACTGCCAAATTTAATCTCAAGTGGGCCAGACCAGCAAAATCATGGAACAATGGCGAAATTGCAGACTTTTCTGACTTTTTCATTTTTTTTACACTTTGCAAAATCATCTCGCTTGTCAATCTTACGGCCTGCGGGCCATGAGTTTGCCTCCCCATGCAATAGAGACACCGTTACGTCTTTGCTCAGATTATTATGTTTTACAACCCGTACCAATACATAGCAGTGTTTGACGTCTCCAAAAACCACAACATAAACCAAGATGATTGTTCAACTCTTCCAGTGCAGGCTGCCAATTTCTACAGTGTATGGTAACTACTAAGGAATAATAGTGCTTTATTTAGTTTAAACAAATTGTCTCTTTCATCAAAAGGCAACACTGTCATTGCAAAAGAAAAGTCATGCTTATCTTTGTCTTGCATCGAGGGCAGTTTCGCACTGTCACTTACATGGCAGCAGTGTTCCAATCAGGGTTAATGTTTAGAACAGATTGTAACTCATGCGTTACCACCCACTAAAAATAACTTGCAGAGAAACGGTTTAATTTAGAATTTTCTAATTCCTTTCCAAGTAAACTTTTCCTATTAGATCATATAATGAGCTATGTAAAAGCATTGATCTGCTAAGAGCAAGTGCTACACTTAAGTTAAATGGCTGTTTAAGGATTTTCTAAACCTCAAACATAGTTATAGGCTGCTATAAGATGACGAGTGCAGAAGAAGATGTTCTAATCTAGTGTCTCGTAGGCAGTGGAGTGGCCAGATCTTACTGTACAATACAAGTATTAGTACAATAAAAGGGGGAAAACAACTTGTAGTTGTCAGTCAATAAAGGATTCCTCACACCAACTCTTAATTCGTACGTGATATTCACCCACACTTACGCAGATGTATGTCTGCTGATTCACACAAAAGGCTATACAAAGCCAACATCACCACTCGGCTGAAAGATTCTGTGATAATTGTTCCCGCTTTCTTCTAAAATGGAAATCAAACAAAACTTTACAATATGAACACAAAACTACAATTGGTACCATTTAAAAAAAAAAAAAACAACAGCAAAAACAATGTGCAAGTTTGCATGGAAGCCTCCGCTTGTCTCTAGAGAGTGGAGAAAAAAGGCAAGTCTGTTGCATTTCCTGATCCTTTTTTTTTTTTTTAACATCTAAATTGGTAAAGCAAGATCCGGGACAAATGACACAGACACAGGCATGTCATGTAACAGTGCAAGTGTTACTTATCCAGGCATACTTCATATGGAGATTCTCATTCTCTCGAGGCTAATGTACGATGTGGATGTGAGAACAACTCGATGAAGAGGTATGTGCCCTTTGACAAACTGAATATCGGACACATACACAACCATCAATGATTATGCTGTACATTACTCTGTATTTATACCAGTTACGGTACAGTATAACATCTTGTCACACTTGGTATGTCAGGAGTGACTTTTATCGTATGCACGTGTATGTAGCTGTGTGTAATGTGTGTGCAAGGCAAAGGGTGTGAACTTTTCCACACTGCAAACGAGTAGCATCCCACCCCTTGCTATACAGTATGGCTTTCTTGACATACATTGCAAAATATCATTAATAATTCTCTCATCTCACTGTGCAGGGAAGCTGCTGGTAGCGGATACTTGGCCTCCTTCCCACTCACCGACTCAGTGTCAAGGGTTAAAAGAGAAAATCCTTCCATAAGCGTCCAATCTTAACGTTGATTATCCACTGACGAAGAATGTTTGCCGTTTACTTTGTGGAGACAAAGACAAAGTAAAACTGACTCAATTCAGCAGGCTATGTTTGAGTGCAAGATCTGCTGAAGACTGGTTTGGAAGTCTTCACATGACACAGCTACTTTGTGTGTTGTACATCTATCATTAACTTACTACATATCACATGATATGACACCAATCTTCTTTTCCTTGATTCGGCTTCTTCTACATTGCCACTGCGTCTGAAGGAATAATGCTGACATATCCCCAGGATCAAATAAAATACACTTCATGTTCCACCTGCAGGACATTTCTCTGATAGAACATTTCATCAGTAGATTAGAAGTCCATCACAAACTTACACTGTATCTGGCCGGTTTATCTTAGCCTTTCAGCTTACAATTCTGAATGTTTTGCAGTAAAATGGTTTCTTACGTCTGAGGCTCTTTCTCATATTCTATCCCAAAACTATATCAGACTGTTTAACTGTCAGTCTGTCTCAGTCGATACCCACAGTAGCAGTAAGTGTATGTGTGCACGTGTGTGTGTGTCCGTCAGCACCATGGTTCGCGTTGGGCTCTGCCTCGGGCCAGACTGTCTGCCCTCTGCCAGGCGCTCTTCATCAGGGCGAGGGCCTCACTGCAACGTTTCTGCACTGACGGATCAGACACGTCTTTGTGGGGAAGGTCCACCTGGGTCCAGAGTGACACATACATGACGGTTCAGTGACATAAGCAGCCAAAGCCAGTAGTTGTAGGATACAAGATCTTACATGCTGATATTCTGGGATATTCCAGTTATTGCAATACTACTGTATTTTCATTTCCACTTATGATAATGACAATCCACAGTATCATCTGACCTGGAAAATGGCTTTCCATGTGTTGTCTAATGCCTCGAGCAGTCGATCTCTCTCTTCACAGCCGCTGAAGTACAAGACCCAGGGAGGGAGGAAATGGGTCCTGTCTGCTGCAAACTCCTGGCCACAGAACAGAGGGACACAGTGAGAAGAATCCAGTGAAGTCTTACACGAAAGGTCTTAAACACAATTGTGATGTACTGTCTCATCAAGTATCAAGCGTGAAATTAAGCTGAACTAATGGTATTTAACTTAATTTTGCTCTGCCAGTGAATGTGCGTGACAGTGGGATATAAGTAAAGCTGGAGATGCTACTATCCTGTTAGTTATGGATTTGGAGACATTATAGCAGAAGCCCAAGATAATTGATTAGATAATTGAATTGAGTTCCATTCGGCAATGTTGTTCTGTTTCCATAGTCTCATTTGAAAAAAAAAGGAAACTGGCTATAATGCAGCTGGGTAATTAGAAATGTGACTGGGGATTTTATTTGACGGAAAACAGTACATTTTTTTGGACCACCATCATTATAAAATTTATTAAAAAACCCCAGCAAAGATCGAACAAACAACCCCCCGATGAAGCCCGTTACCCCAAGCAACAATCCACATTTCTGTGAGTGATCACTCCGGTGCTATACAAAATAACAAGTATGAAAACATGGCTTTAAGTGAATGGTTTTGAATTGCAATTTTCTCATCCACCTACAGCCATCATCCTCATCTGTGACAGCTCTATTTCCAGTTGTCATGAAGCAGCAGAGCATGTTACACCGGCCTTCAGCATAATTTGTTCGGCTCAGGTGCTGCTCCTAACTCTAATAATATTAGGGAAAACTCTGCTTAAAACCCTCTCAGAGGCCAGACCTGTAACGTTGAATGCCTCTGACACCAAAGTAAGTTTACACTTTCTTTGGTATAAAACGGTAGTGTGATGTATGTGTGCCTCATAAGGCAATAAGGGGTGGGCCCCAGGTTGGACTCGGAATACTTTATTTACATTATCATTCTTTGGTGCCATTTCTTCAATTTACTTAACATTAACATTTATAACATTATTTTTATGTGCTACTGTTTACAGAGCTATCCATTATTTTTTGAACAGTGAGAGGCACATTTATCAACTTCACATTTCAGAAAAGAGAAAACAATAACACAACAACTGTGTTAGTACCGTAGTGTGATGTAAATCACATTCCCAAAATAAGTCTAATATAAAACCATGAAAGGGACCAAGACCAGGGGGAGTTGTTCAAATTGTCACTCACGATGACACAGTACTCCTTGTCGGCCTCCACGTTGACAGCGGTGACATCACAGATATCAGCGCTGCCCAGTGAACGGAAGAAGCTCGTCTGACAGTCCTGATGGCAAGTTAGCAGCTTCTTGTCTGTCAGCACCAGGCAGCATGGGATACAAGGGGTGGGGGCCACGCCCTGAGGGATGACCTGGAGACAACATGGTTGTAGTTTCATTATACCTTGCTTATTTGAATGAAACCCTATTGAACCTGTGCATAGAAGAAATGACAAGTTTAAACCCGATGACCCCTGTGTACAATGAACAGCAGCAGCTGCTGTGACAAAGTCCTAATGAACCCTCACATCCAGCACAGTGCATGCCCACAGGGCTTGTTTGTCAAGGTCCCTTTATGCATGATCGCTTTTTGTTGATAGCTGTGACGAAAGCCAATCCAACTTGAGTCTGATGAGCTTCCCAATGCAATGAGTTCATGCGTTTGTGCAACAAGTTGAAAGACAGCTGAATTGAGAGTAAAGACAGGACGTGTGACTGACTTGTGGAAGGTACTGTACATTGACTACAAAGCGAAATCATTTTAGCTTGAAGACTTTTTTTTTACTGATTACAGAAGAGAGACTGTGTGGCACCCCACGTCTCTCAAAACACTGATGATAACACTTCCTTACCCCTTTGGAGACGGACTGGCAGAGCAGCTGCATCCACTCGGCCATGTCCTGCTCATTGTTGGCGCTGAGCTCCAGCGGGGGGCGCTCCGTCAGGATGACCTGGAAGGCGTGGGGACGCTCCGTGCTGTTTGAGCGACGGCAGCCTCCACAATGCTCTCCCCTGTTGATGACAGAGCATGAAAATTGCAGTGTTGTTTACTGCTTTTGAACAGTAAAAGCCTTAGTGGGTCAGCCATGTTGAGCGCCAGCTTTCAGACTTACCCCATAGTGACCGACAGGAGAGGAATCACATCAGTTCTTTCTGCATACAGGTACAGAATCCCGTTACTGCAAGACAAAAAAGACAACTGTTCATATGCTGTACATCTATTATACTGCAGAAATATATAACATTTTCACACAATATTTAGAATCCATTATAAGCTTGATAGAATACACTGATTACTAATGATGCCAATGTCATTCACACAGACCTCAGGCTCTACCCTGATTTTTTCATACCCCAGGCGAGATAGGCAGGAAATCTGCTGGACTGTTTTGCTCTACACACAAAACAGAACTCAAGCTTTCAGGTTTTCTAAAAGGTGGCAGAAACATCACTTCCACTATTTTTGGCATCTTTCATTGAGGCAAAAGTGTGAGGTAAATGATGTTAAGAGCTGGGGATCATGGTTAAGGTGTGCTACACTTTTTGGCATTCAACATTCACAGCAGTTTTTCAGGATACAGGATTTTAGGTGAGAGACACAATATGATAAGTATACAGCAAAATGTGTGTAGTATGCAATATAGAATCCAACCAAGATACATTTCAAAGAACACATCTATAACAGTAGAACTGTGTGTTTGACCTGAGGACAAGGTAGCAGCTTTTCCACAGCTCTTTTCCCAGGTAGGTGGTTCCAGACCGGTACTGCAGAGTCCCTTCCTTGATACTGGAAGATATTCCAGAACTTGGTGGCCCACCTTGGGGAGACAAAGTCATGTCCATAGGATCCTCCCAGTGGACCAATGAATAGAGCTGGATGGACACTTCTGATACCTGGAAAAACAGGGCAAGCAGTAGTTTTTCACTTTGAAAGTCGACCAAAGGACATGAGCGTGGAACATTTCAAGAATTAGAGCAGTACTTCTCAAATAGTGGGGCGCGCCCCTCTAAGGGGGTGCGGTGCAATGCCGGGGGGGGGTAGCGCGTGACCCGGGTTTTTTTTTTTTGACGTACTCGATTAAAGGGTAATTGCACATCCATTACAATAGTTGGCAGTGACGCTCTTGTTGTCAAAGTGTGTTGGGTTATTTTTGCACCAAGCAAGCGAAGTGCAGTATATAAACCCTTAAGGAACAACATGGAAAATTTTTAACAGGTATGAAAAGAAAGACGGAAAAAGACAGGGATAATGAGACAAAATCATCTGAAAGCTAAGACGAGGAAATATGACAAAGCGTATTTAGCGCTTGGCTTCACCGTGACCACGGTGTGAGACGAGGAAAAATGCTGTCAGGGGACAGCATGAAGCATGAAAAAATGTTAATAAAGTTATTCTTTGTTGTAAATTAATCTCTATTTCTTTCTTTGTTTTCTTTAATGTTAATAGGGATACAATGTTCTAGACAAATTATACTATTTATAGTTGCAGCGGAGAGTTGGGGGGGCGCAAATTGTTTTCTTCTTCCAAGGGGGGGGGCGTTACAGAAAATAATTGAGAAGCACTGAATTAGAGGAACAGGAATATGTTATGGCTGCTGAGCTTTTTCTAAGTAACATTATTAACGGTGTAAATGATGAGGTTACACAGTGTCATTACCCATGCATCCATCTACATTCTTGGTAAAACAGAGACATTATTAACAGTACCATAACAGTGTTTTGTTGTTGTTGTTTTTTCTACCTTCCAGACAGTTTGTTTTTGAATTCATTTGTGAGAGGATAACTGAATTACAAAGACACGTGTTGGATGTTTATCACTGCAAACCTGTTTGATTATTGTTTTTTGATAACTTTGTGTTACTGTTGTATGGTGATGCAGTCCAAAGAGTCTGCACAGCATTACTATGCAATGTTATTTATATTGTGTAATTTTTACTGCTCTGGGATCATAAATCCCTCAAGCAAATATAATGATGAGCAGCTTTCACTTAGAGTTTGACACGGCCTAAAAAATTTTCCGCTGCAGGATTCAAAAAGTTGTTTCTCTGGAGTTTCTATTGCAGTCAGTCAAGTCTGGTCAGGTAGAAGAAATGTACGTTACATGCATGATATTTCTCTCTGTAAAGACCTGACCTGTGATGGAAAACTACTATATGCATAACTTCAGCACTACTTTACCTCACATTGAGACTCCTGGGAGATGAACTTAGTGACGGCCAGTTTTTCCATGGTAGCATCAGTCAGAACAGAGGGGTACGGAGGCTCACGGCAACCCTTCACCATGGCTGACTTGAGAACAGATAGGAACCAGCTGTATTTAATGAGAGGGATGCAATGGATGAGATCAGTGGATGCTATCTGTCACGTGCCCTGCATTGCTCTATAAAGTCAAGAGTCCTCTTCTAAAATGGGGGCACAGGGACAAGAAGACAGTTGTGCATTATTCCCAGACATATTAATGAAAGAGGAGAACGAATGTCTGATGCTTTGAATAGCAGAATAATCTTAGTGTGTCAGGCCCACCATTAAGAAGCGTGAGACACAGATAAGGGCACACTCACAAAGTCAGTGAAGCGTCAGCTGTGTCCAACAGGAATTTCCTTCGCCTGTTGGTGCAAACCACCGTCACTGTCTGTTGGTCAAGGCCCACCTAAGAGAAAACGACATTAAAACTACTTTATTACAGTCTACATGGTTTATGAATATCATGTGATTATATCATGTGATGGAAATGTATGAAAATGGCCGCCCTTGTTGTGCAGGACACTTACTGAGAGATAGTCCAGCTCATTGTAAGAAACAGCATCTTCTACTGTGTACGGCTTCTCTGCTGCACCTGTGAGGTCAATCAAATGTCAACGTAATGAATTATTTCATTCAGAATCACCTTATCTGGATTTGCTCCCACATCCTGAGACATTGTGGAGCTGCAACAGCTGCAACAGAACAAACACTCCCCTCAACATGAACAGGTTCAGCAGTCAAACATCTCAACACGTCATCTCACACCTGCTGGGAGCTTTCGGAATCAGGATCTCTCTGGGTTGTAGAACAGGTAGTCACAGTGCATGTGAAGATACAAACCTGTAGCATTTTTTCCGTTGAAAAAAATTACCAAAGCCAATGCACGCTGGGCCTTCGGCCAATTACCTTTCCTCAGCAGGTAGATGTAACAGTCGGTCAGGAGCAGGTAAAGGGGCTGCAGGTCCCCCTCCATGTGGCCTGTACTCATCCTCACCATCTGAAAAAAAAGAACATATAAACTGGGTCAACCTCCGAATTCATCCATTTCTGTCTTTTGTGTTCACTTGTTACTTTGTTTTGGCAGCTGGACATCAGATCTTTGTAGCATGTTACTACAAATATAAAAAGACCCACATCAGCAGACGTTGCTTTTCATCATTTATATGAAACCAGTGCCATTTTTGTCACACTAAATGGCATTTTATTGTATTTTTTTGTAAAAAAGAGTAAATAGCGAACTAATACCAGACAGAAAAAATTGCTAAACTCAACTTTCTTCATACAGTACCTCAAATTACTACAGCCTGAGTAAAAGGCAATTGACAAACTGAGCCTTGCAACACTTCCACTGAGCAAGAGTCTCCAAATGACTTATTTAATGTCAAAACAAGAACAAGTGAAACAGCATCCAAAACTGGTTTAAAGATGTGAGCAAGATGATTATTTTTCATGACAATCACTGTATGTGTGTTTATTATTTTCAACAGCTTTACTATAAGAAATGCCTGGTACCTTAACATTTCTTGCCAAAGAATGTAAATACTTTCAACAAATGAATGAAATATTCACGGGCTTTTTTCTGTCTTTACCTTGAAGAGCTGCTCCTCATTCTCTCTGAATACATGGATCATGAGAAGAAGCAAGTGATTATTGTCCACCCTGAAATGCAAAAGCAGAAGAACATTAGACACACCTTAATTCATATAACAACAGCAAACAGCTCATTTTGAGGAATTTCATACTTAAACTCTGCAGGGTGAGAACTTTCTGAAGGACTAAGCTTCTCCTCTTTGTTGCTTTCCAGTTGTTGCTGTGCTTCATCAGTGACTATTTCCTCTCCTCGTACGTCTTCCTCCTCCTCCTTCATTTCAGGCTCCTGTCCTGTTTGCGCTTTTGCTTCTCCTTCATCTTCAAGGCCACCTGAAAGAGTCTGTGACTGGCTATGCTCTGTAGAGTCATAGTGGCCACCACAAGCGGTAGCAGATTCTGGACTGTTGGGGGTAAAGCAGCATAAGTCCGTCGGCGAAGGAGGGGCCTGGAGGAACTTGGAGCCTCTGGCCAGAGGGGAGCGATGCGTCTCTCCTGGTGCTGGGTCAGGTGGCTCGCCCCCTGAATCCTCTCGAAAGGGCTGCTGTGCGGGAGGCCGGGGGCCCTGCTCACAGCCTTCACTGTTCTTCTCCCCTTCCTCCTCTGGGCGCTCCCAGGCCTCCTCCCTATCCAGAGCCCCATTGAGCCGGTCCATGACATCGCGGAGGGGTTGGCCTACGCTGTCCATGGAGGTGTCTGCCATTTCCGGGAGGCGTAGGAGGCCTATTCCTCCATCCTCATCTCCCTCCTCCACAGTCTCTGATCCCACCCTGCTTCTCCTCAACTCTCCCTCACGGTCCAGCTGAATTACTGTGCAGTTTAATGAATCCACATCCTCTGAGGTCATGAGGCTGTTGTCCATTTCCATGTGGTCAGAGGAGACAGAGTTATGGATGCTGCTGCTGGAATCAGTGGAATCTTTCCCTCGTCGCTTCTTGGCTGGTTTCCTTCTTCTGGCCATCCTGGAAGAAGGCAGTGGTTAGCTGTGCCCCATCGCTTCTCAGTTCAGTTTGATCAGCTCCACAGATACAATGTGAACCTACTAATGAAGTTATCGCTACTCTACCTGATGACCTCCAGCTCATTGCCGGTGACCTCCGTGTCTTCTTCTGTTGCGGTGGGGTTTTGGCGGCCAGCCACGTGAACTGGTGTGACGTCGGCCGAGGTGTTGGTGGTGTTGGTGTCCGAGTCCTCGTTGAAGGGGTTGTGTCTGGACGTGGGGCTGTGCGGAGAGGGATGAGCTGCTACCTTCACCTTGACAGTGCCAACAGAGAGGACCACCGTGTCGCTGATGACCGTCTGGGGATCAGAGCCACTGGATCTTGGGCAGCTAGCCTGGTCGGTCAGGTCGCCCTCTATCACAAACAACACACGTTTATTTCTTCACACTCAAAGAAATACACTGGAGTTTTGGCACTGTCTCGCTGGCAAGTTCAGTGACAAATGTAGACACCAGGAAAATTTCCTTGGAAAAGTAATTTACGGGAGGGTTGTAGCTATTCATGCATTTACATACGTACATCCATTTTAATCAGTATTAGAGAGCTGACAAGGAGCGAGACAGTTTCACAAAAGCTCCGTGTACTCTTTCATCAGTGTCACACAAATGTTAGGGGCTGCAGTGTTCTGTGTAGTTTTTTTGGCAGAGAGGCACAAAAATGCAATGCTTAAGATATAAAGTACGTACACAGCCAACATTTTTTTTGCAGTGGCACAGGCGTAGGTCAAACATCACTAATGTAGCTTCTAGGGTTGAATAGTACTTCCACAAATCCGTAGCTTATATTTTCATTCACAATGAGTGGACGACCTAAACTAGAGACTGTACGATATAATTTCACATGATCCCCCAGTTTCTTTCATGCTGTTTCTGCCAAGTTCTTTTATTAGGTTATGTCTTCATTATAGCAAGGTAGGACGTAGAGCTTATCTTACATCATCCAGTAATTTAATACAAGCCAGAAGAGTGGATTTTGATTTTGAATTAAAATTGAATGGGGGGTCTCAATCCTGATTCCAGTAAAAATGCTAAATAAAGAGGCTATAGTCATCTGTAAGACAACAGACACATACACACTCCGTGTGCAGTTAACTCTTTTCTGCAAACAGATGGTGTAGTGATACACATCTTGCACTGCAGCTGAGCTGAACCTAGGCCAGTGCCACATATCACACAGGAAGAGAAGACATTACAAAAAAAGTGCACCAGACAAACAGATACAGAGTGTATTGGAGACAGACGAGGTGAGTACCAGCTGCGTCAGGCATTCATCTTGCTGCGGAAAATAACAAGGCCAAGTGAGCATGAGGATCATTCCCCAAATGAGTAATGCATGCACGACATGACAGTGAACAGGTCCATGTAGCCCAAACCAACACTTCCCAGGTCAACCACACTTACCATTTAACTTATGGTGCAAGACGACGCCTTTTGCTTTGAATCACTTGTGTTCACTTAACTCATAAAATGATAAAGGCTTTTGAACCAGTTGATGAAAACTAAACTATGCACTGATGAGCCAACAGCATTAAAACCAGATACCTGTTTCAATGTTGTCACTGACTGGTGTAACAGGTTTTTATGTTGCCACTGGTCACATGTTACTGCAGCTACGAATGTTTGGCAAAAGAAGGTTTTGAGTTACATCAGGTTTAGAGAAGGTAGTTATAGTGGTTGGTTTGGACAAAAAGAAATTAAGCTATAGTCTTCCTATTTAAAATTCATCAAATCCAGTTTCACAGTAATCATAGTTATATGCCACCCAACTTTACATCCAAACACACATGCCTTCCAGTTGAAGCCCAAAAACCAAGGCACCTTAACCATGTCTCTTTGATCATGCTCGTTTTCTGTCCTCAGATCAGCAGTATTTTGTACCCAGTTGCTGCACTTTACAATGAACTGCACTAATTAATGGCTAGAGTACCCAGTATGAGTTAAGCACAAGCTGTGGGGTAGCCATGCCAGAAAGAAGGGAGGGAAGGGAGGAGGGATGGAAGGCCGGGGGGGGTTTGACCATGTCCCACCTTCCCAGTCTGCACTTGGCAATGACTGCAACACGGGGAAGATGTCACCGAAATCATAATCTAAAAAAAGGAGGGATAACATTCAACGTTAGAAAGATGGAGCGGAGAGAGGAGACAGACAGTGACACAGAAACAGCAAAATAACATGACTTGTGGTATTCAAAAGAACTGAACTGATGGGAGAAAAATAGACAAGTCAGAACTAAAACAGGGGAGCTGACTCGGTACTTTGTGGAGAAAGCATTCACTGCGCTCGCTGCAATCACCCCAATGAGAACATTCTGCAACCGTCAGCCTCTGCACACCACATGACCCGTTTGATAAAATGCACTCCGGTGTTTGTGAGGAGTTTGCAAGGATCAGTTTATCTTCTGCTTCCACATGCCATTAGCTTGACATCGCAGTATGAATTTATGCCAGAGCATGAGTGTGCGTTTGCACTCCCCAGGGGCCAGGCCACATCATACTCCCAAAAATAAAAGGCAGCCACTCCCCTACAGTCAGTCAGCACAAAGTAAGATGATATAGTAATAAATGCTCAGATTAGAGCCATTATATGTGGCAACAGCACATAGAACTGATCAAGTAGGTACTACACATTTGATCGGGCTAATTGAAATAGGAGCAACACTGACTGACCAGGCAGAATTTTAAAAAATCCAGCATGAGCCCAAATGATTGTCAAACCGGTTTGTCTGTGTGTCCTGAATAGGGAGTATTAATATATGGCTTGGAGAACAACAGTGCACCTTACCTTCACTGGAGGGGGCTATGGCACTGTCATCCCACTCCAGGTTGGTAGATGTGAGGGAGGTAAAGGAGTGCAGGGACAGGCTGTCTGAGCTGGGCAGCCTTTCCTCAAAGTCCAGCAGGTTCTGGGGTTTGTAGTATTCTGGCATGTAGGGGGCCACATCCAGATAGGGCACATCCTGACCCAGCACCACACAACAAGCACGTTACTGACCGTGGCCAACATTAACCTTCGCACTGATGCTGAAATTGAAATAAATGCTCACCAGCTCCAGATCAAAGCGAATGAACTCCAGGCCGGACACCAGCGTGAGGAACAGCGTGAGGTGGTCATGGCTGCAGACGAGCGCGTTCCTGTCGGGGGGGCAGTTGACTTTGTGTGAGTGACATTCACTCATAACAAAAGTAGTGGAGCAGTGTTTAAAAGGGTACTGATGGGAAATGTGAGACTACATCACTTTGTTCTTCAGCAGAAAAAAACTAAGGAAAACAAGACCTGTGGTCGGGAGTCTAACTTCTACTTGTCAGGTACTCAGGATCAGGATCACTGGGGGACTTACTTGAAATAATACTTCTGCAATAACCCTTGGTTCTCTTGGAAGAGGCGCAAGTAACTCTCCAAGGAGCTCTCACTCAGTGCCAGGTATAACCATGCACGACCTGCACAGGATGGAGAACAGGTCTTTTTTTCAATGCATACAGTACAGCCCGAGTGAATGACGACTGATGCTTTACTCCCCAAGTACTGCGCGTGTCAATGTTTGACTGTGTGAGGGAGGTGTCTCACTTCGCCCAAGGTTGGTTGCTATGTGCTGAAGATCGTCGATCTGACGGACTGCCTCTCTCCTGGTGAAGTGAAGGACAAGGACCCAGTAGCCGGAGGAGATGTCCTGCAGCCTACAATGAGGGAAAGCAGTCGATATATCACACGAGGCCTAAAGGGGTGAGGGGAGTGGGGCAATGGCATTAGAGCTAAATGTATCCACACCTTGATAAACTATTTGTACTTTTTGAGTCTAAACACTGTCAAAATCAACCAAAGAGAAGTCTGTGTCCTGACTGTGAACATGGAAGGACCGTAAGGCTTGTGCATATGCTGAAAATCTAAGAATGACAGGATTCATAAAAGGAATTGATGTGACGTGATGAATACAAAGCACATCAGGTTACTATCCACACTATGCACTTTTTTTCTTTCCAGTGTGCCATTTATTTTGAGGAAGGCCTCTCACCCATACAGCAGAGCATGGTCAAGGTGTTCACAGAGGCGCTGCAGGACCCGGTCGTGATTCCGGATAGCTGGAGTCTCGTCTTCACAGGCCGCAAAGTAACTCTGCAACTGTAGAGAGACATGATTTCCCTCGTGCTTGTTTTGCAAGGGAGAAGATTTTTTTTTCCCACCACTCCTAGTTACGGATGTTGTCTCTGCTTCTCTTTTCAAGAGATTACTGCAGTTGAAAAGTTTTCATGAAAGATAGACTTTTATAAATTATACTCATTTAAGTATTTATTTTCTTGCCTGCCTGACTCTGAATAGGAATGGATTTTATTTGTATCATTGTTGTTATTGTTGTTGTTGTTGTATATACCTGAACCCAGCTGTGATATGAAACTCAGGCCACAAACTACTCTTTGTGCAGGGCAAACAATAAAGTGTGCAAGGTTACATTTACTGTGCCCTTAGTTGCTAATATTCAGCCAATTTGTGAAAGAGCTTTTAAAAAAGGACACAAAACTGACAATTAGGTAATTGCTTTACTGCAAACAAGCCGAGCAATGGAGACCCTTTTTTGTCCATAATTCATTTTTAGCCTAATGATCAAATCATATCTATGTTTTAGCTCTGTATTCCCTACACAGTGCATATGAAAGACAACAGTATATTTAAATAATAACTAATAACACTGCTTAATGGAGTTCACATTGACATGAGGTGAACACTGTAGGAATTGTAACTCATTTCATACACAGTCCCCAGGGTTTAGGACAGTGCAGAAGGACAAGCATAGAGTCAAAACAACCAAGGAATTTAGGGCCAAGTAGTGGAATGTTCCTGACCTGACCTAAATCCAAATGAGTATTTAGCACCACTTCCACTGCTGTGCGCTTGTACTCGTTGTACTGCATTGTTACTGCTAAAGACCAGACTGAAGGCGACAAACCCACTGGACGAGCAGTTAAGTGAAGCTGGTGGCAGCACAGGCCTGACAGAGCATCACCAGGGAAGCAGATACAAAGTGCCTACTGATGTCAGTGGGTCAGAGACTTCAAGCAAGAGATTTCAAGTATTTCTGGTCCCCTTAAGGTGGAGGACTGAAACAGAGTATTAAAGGCCCTGAGACGTAAGAGCAGAAAAACGTAGAAATTACATCAAACATCCATCCATTCATGGATATAGTGGAAATTCTCATGGAGAAACTTGATCCAGTTATTTTTATCACGCCCAAGGTCAAGAGTAAATAAAAGAACAAAATCTACTATACTGAAGATTTTGGAGTTTCCCAGGCAGATTTCTGACATATATTCTGGAAAAATTGTGGAATTTCCCTCCAGACAATGTACGAAGAAGAGACAGATACTGTATCTTGTTAAAATTCTGTTAATGGCCTTCCTTAAAAAAAAAAGCTGTCGCAATGAAAACAAACAAGAAAGACTGCCAAACTAAATAACTTCTCCACCTTTAGTGCGGCTTTGTCATATGGGTTTGTTGACTATTGGACAGACAACAAAACAGTTGTAATTGTGATGTAGTTTACATGCCGATCCCAAATGTAGGTCTGAGTAGCTTTGAGGATTGTAACCCAAGGGGACAGAATTTGCATCCTGTGACTATCTTCACATGATAACGTAGGCCTGAGGTCAAACTGTAAACTTTCTCAGGAGCTTAGGGGGTATTATTTCATAAAAACTTTCACTGTGTTCATGCTGCCATAACACGGCAGAGACATTTACTGGACTGAAATCTTATCAAACAAATGCAGATTCAGAAGTAACACAGTGCATTTTTTAATAAACACTTTCGAAAGCAGTTTTTCTAATTATGGGACTGGCTGAACTGAGAAAGATTATATGAAAAAAAGCCCATGCAAAATAAAAAAAACCAAAAACAATCTTGAGTAGTTTTATAAAGTCACTCTGTAGACAGAGAAGGAAGAGGATGCAATGCCGCCTTTCAGGTTCTGAGAATGGTGGTTTCACAACGCCAGGCACAACTGGACAAAATCAGACCTAAAATACTTCATAACTTACAATGACATTTAGAGCAAAGATCTCTTGGCTAACCCTTCTGTCGCAAATATGTGACCGTGGTACGGTTGCAAGTGTGTTTACCACACATGCCGCAGTGAGACAACACAGGGGCTCGATGTTACTGTTGTCGGGTTGCCGTGGTCCAAAGGAGAAACAAGAACGTGACAACCGAAAGCCGGAGGTGTGAAACATACACGTGAATTGGGACATCGTAGGGAATAGTCTATACGTTACTTGCGTATCTCACTGAGGGCAAGGCCCTTCCACGGCAGTGAGCCGGTGGCGTCCCCCCGACTTGAAAGTTGCCCTATTTGGCAGACAAAAGATGACCTCACGGTAGCTCCAGTAATTCAAGCGCATGGAAGTGCTTTCATTCTGTAGCAATATTCAAGTGTACCGATCCGGGGTGCATACCTTCTTCACAGACAGGGAGATGTTTTCCAGTATGCGATCCTTTACTTTGAGTTGATCCATCACTGGTCTGTTGGCAGCGTACAGCAGGTTGTCAGCTGACTCCCAAAGCGGAGCTCTTGTTTTGCTAAAGCTAATGCCGCCCGCCTTAGCTAGCTAACATGGTCTTGTCCTCCAACGCAGTCTGTAGTAAACGCTGGATCTGTTTCAACAGCGCCGCTAGTTCATAACCGTCACGTTAACGCCCAGCAAGCAGAGTGATACATCGACCTCCGTCAACGGGTCCGGTTAGGTGAAACTTTCTTGTACTGCTATCTAAAGGCTCTGAACTGACTCCCACAGTCAGTTGGTGACGTCATCACGTACCTCAATACGCTTCCTAACTCGTGGGAGGGTTGGCGGAACTGAACGACGTTCAAAAAATTGACAAATAAATGTGTTTTGTGTCCTGTTCGGTCCAGAAACACGAGACAGTGTAAAGTAGGACTTGACTTGGAATCATCAGAGCTGACTTCTGAATTCGGCGCGTGTGCAAGACTCCATGTTTTCAATTAAACTACTCATAAATGAATCTTTTTGAACTGGCTCATGATGTCCTCTCTTTCCGTTGCGTTCCAGCCTTGACCAATCAATCGACCCAGCCCGGCCAGACTGATAGTTTCTCAAAAGACATTAGACGTCTAAAGACATGCTATGTGTGCTATGCTCGATTCTTTTTGTTGTAAATTACATTTTATATTAAGTATAGTTTGTATATATATACCGAGTATCATGGAAATAGCCACCGTACAACGTAGTTTCAACCAGCAGCATTCTGTTTGTCAGTCACAGAGTGCTGCATAACAAAACAATTCTTTTATGTCCAGGAGACAGATTTCAGTGAATTGTGTAACACACAATTATGTCATATAACAGAAACAGCAGGGGTTTCTACTGAGTGGAATGTCAGTATTTTATTAAGATGACTCCAGCTTTTTTGGAAACACATTTAAAAGTCTTATCCAAAAAAGCACTTGGCATATTCAGTGCATGTAGTTACCACAATAACCTTTCCTGATTGAGAAAATGTGGGTCAATTTTTAATATGGATTTCTTTCATGCTCCAAAGTAAGTTCTCTACTCTAGAGATCCTTTTATCAAATGTAAAGCAACTTTAAACTCACACTGACTGACTTCAAAACATATACAGGTCTTTGACTGATTTCAAAATAGAAAAAAAACAACAACCACTCCATTGCATTACAGTCAGCTCCCCCTTTTGGCCTCGGGGCCCCGATTAGTTGAGAGTTCCAATAGCAGAACAGAAACTGTGTTTTTACAAAAGGACTGCAGTCCGAGTCTCTGCGTGAAGATTCAACCCTTCGAGACATTCAATTTCAACTCTTCACACCACAAGTTCAAATCTTTAATCTCTTTTTCCCCTTCCCCGTTGTTTCTCTGCATTAGTCTGACTTCTCCTTCTCTTTCATGTGCAGGAAGACTATGCTGAAGACAAAGAGGCCTGACATCATGGAGAAGACGCTGGCGTAGTATGGGTACGCTGAGGGGATGAAGCGCTCGTACTGAGTGTGCTGCAGGGGACGCACTGATACCTGTGGTACAGAAACAGGAGTAGAAGTAGAAGTTAGCCTACCATAAATGTGAGTGCATGCACGAGCAACAAGGGTAACCCTTTCAGATAATACACCAGGAGATTGTCCTGTCAGTCAGCTTAAACTGCAAGTGATGAGCACACAAAAAATTTACACTTGACCAACTAAAGATGTTGTGAAACAGGAAACTAGGATATCATGTGTGGTAAAAATAAATGAGATCTTGCACTGGTTCTCAACAAAATGCAAGATATGTAATTAGATAATGCTGTCAATAATTTTTTTTTCCATTTACCATTTCCAATTTATTAACAAATGTGAATAAACCCTTTTAATTTTTCTCTTTTCCTGCATAGAGAATTACAAACATAACCACACAGTTGAATTGGGTATGACCAGATAAGCGAACCATCTGATTAACTTGCCTGGGTGGAAGAGTAGAGGTGTGTGTATCCCAGTCGGTTGTAGTCCACTTTGAACTGGAAGACTCCGTACACATCAGGCAGCTTGAACTGGACGCTGTATTTACCTCCTAGTAGAGGCAACACAGCATTTATAATGGATACAGTTTATGGCGGCAAATGTGTGTGCAACTTGAATCCCCCAGTTTGTAAAGATGCTCTACATTTATGGTGCAAACATTAACTTAAACAGGTTAATGTCGTATGATTTATAAGCAGGCTCATACCATTTTTCTTGAGGTAAGTCCTGACAAAGGGATCAATCCTCACAAACTCGAGCTGAATATCATCTCCGTCAAAGGGGACCCAGCGGCCCTCGGACAACATCTCAATGACAATGCTATACTCCTGCAAGGGATAGGAAGGTTTACACTGAGAGATGTACAAGGTCAAATACACACTCCTCACTTACGCTCATAACAAATACCTTCAGAGTGATGATTATTCACAGGCATCACTGAAATTTCAAACTCACCACAAGGTCAGTGATGGTGTATGCTGCCGGGGGAGTGGTCTCTCCCACGGGATGATGGGTAACAGCTCCCACCCTCAGGACTCCGGCCTCCTTGAACACCCAACGTGACAGAGCCTCAGCCAGCTCCATGTTCCCAGTCTGGTCATGCCTACCAGAGACCACGGTGAGGAGAGGAGGGCTTCAACCACAGTCAGTTCATATCCGGACTATACTGAATTTTTAGGAAATTATCATGTAATTTAGTCAAGGGAGAATCGTTAACCTGCGATGGGTTGCACTTTGTTTTCTTACAGAATTAACAGAAGAACTGATCAGTGTTTTAATGTTTGTCAGCAGAAGGATAAGAGCCTATTTCCACTCTTTCCATTGCAATCAGCTGTCAGCAGTCAACCCAAATACTCTATACCAGCCATTACAGTCTCATATATGACAAGTTAACTACACAGGTTTTCAAATGTAATACCTAAATATTTCTTGACTATTGAAGACTACAGTTCTTTTCATTTCCTGACTAAAAACTGTGATTGTATCCAAGACACAGAAAGACCAGGGATGTGATGAACAGTGAGGCCCACCTTTGGGACCCAGGTGTGGCCTTCTGCACAGCAGAGTTGAAGAAGGCATCGCTGAAGAAGTCCAGTGAGCCGCTGAAAACCACCCTGGCATTGTTTCTGGCCTGAAGGCCGGCAATCAGCAGGGTGTTTTTGCCAACGGCATGTGGATACTGCAGAAGGGAAAAAAATATTTGTTGTATACATAAAGTAAATGATGTTAAATCTTCTGTAGTTCATTTTAGTACATAGAATTTAATGCTACGTATCTACAGCTACTGATGCCCCGCCTCAGGAAACCGAGTAGTTAAATCCCCAGTCCCTTATGTTGTGAAGTAATTATAGAGTTTCAGCGAATAATAATGACATGTTATAATATAAGCTCAGGACAGACAAGAATAATTATATATGTAGATATGTTTTGAGTTAACAAGTATCTGAATTAATTCTTAAATCACAATTTATGATGATATATCAGTGCTTTTACCTGAGAGATAGGCCTGTCAGGGAAAAAGGAATAAGAGGTGGAAGAGCCAGTGAGGATGTCCAGGACGAGAGGGTTTTCTGGGTCTGCCACCATGCTGGAGGAGAGGGATGCGTGTTTAGAAAAATGTTTTATGGTGTGCAGTACAAATAATCTTTGAACATTATAAAACTGGGGCAACATGTAATGATTTTTCTCCCTACAAAAGCCATTTAAAATTTGTAAAGTAGAACAGCTGAGTAAATGTGTCACCAGTGAAAGTTAATGTGGAGAAGTGCAGTAAAATATACATACATTCATACACACCTGACTGTGAACATAATATTTACCAGCATAATTGAATATTGGGCAGTAATCTATTGTAGTTTAGTTTTGCAAGTGGTACAGAGGTCACACAGTTGTTCCCATTAAATTACATTAAGTTGTACTTACCCAACACCCTTGAATAAAACAGGTTTATTGGTGGGTTTGCCGACAATGGTGGGAGCTTTCATCAGGTTCTCTGGGTCAGCGACAATCAGGGTGTGCTGGAGATAAAAAGGATCATTTGTAAATAACAATGTTAAATGTCAGTTCTGAAGCCTGTATTTGTTAAACAAAGTGAAATCTGCACGCTGTCTTTTCCGTTTACCTCTCCAGGATCAGACACATCATAGTTGTGATGGTCAATGACAGCAGTCTTCTCCTCATCAAACTCAATGCCACACTCACTACCCAGCTCCCTCAGAGGGTCACCTGTGTGATAGGACAAAAGTATAAACATATCACAATATTCCAGGATTTTTAAATGATGTATTGTTGGAGCCAGAGCCGTCAGAACCCAAACTGACCGATATCTGAACTGGCAGCAACCAGGACATTGCCTCCACCGTCAATGAAGGATGTAATAGTCTCCACATTTATATTTCCTCCGAAGTCTGCAGATGACCAAAAAGAACACATTTTACAGATTATTTCAAAAAAGGCAAACACAAACCATCAAACTGTAACCTTTCTGAATAAAGGGTTTGAAATTTACCCTCAACCGATGGCGAAAAGATGATTAAATGGTCATACAGGAACTGGCCATATTTGATCAGAGATAGGGAGGAATCATCAGCTGTCTTGAAAGTGAGGTCAAAGCCACGATCTGTAGAGGAGAGTTACATTATCAGCAAAACTATAAACTGACATACATGTATTGTACTTTTGCAGTAACTTGAGCGAAGCTGAAAGTTCCAAAGGATTGGGAATCTATGCATGATAACAATCAAAAGTTATAGTAATAATAATAATAATAATAATAATAATAATAATAATAATAATATCGGACAATTGAGTTTGCAAACATGGATGTTACCGAGAATAAATCCAGTCAGTCATGAACATGTCAAGTTAAGTTTTCTAAATCATGTCTTGTTTACTTCTTCTGTTTTACTTGTCATCTCACAACTTTTACTCCACAACTACCTACTGTATGTACATTATTATTTCCTCTTATTGGGCTTGGTGGTTAACAAATTCTGCAAGCCAAATGGAAACATGGGTTACACCCTCACTACACAATTTACCTTTTGCAAAACATTTAGGTGAAATGGCAGAAGATAAATAGGTAAATCCATTGACAGCATATTAAGAAGTTAGTTAGTGAATCAATAATTCAAGATAACATGATCAACATCCTCTAAGCATCTTAGGTATATTCACAGTTCTTCAAATGTGGCCTCAATCACTTGCATCGGATATAAGTAAGCATTTGACTGGTTTGGTTACCATATATTAAGTTCATATCAAATTAGTAACTATACGGTGTACTAAGGGTGTGTCGAAAATCAAGAGCGGACACATATATATTCCGTGTCGTATAAATTAATAATAAGAGGAATGTAAATATAATTATTTAGACAATAATAAGTTGAACTACCAAAGTCTTGAATGGAGTTTGGCGAGACAGAGCGACCATAATACAGCTAAGCTAACGTTAGCAGCCTTGATGTGCTGCATGGACCTCGAGTCGAGGTTGAAGTCCCAAAGGCTCTATACTCCCTGCCAGAGACCTGTTTTAAGTTCAAGGTTGTGTTTAACAGCATAGAAGACAGTATTTATACATTAAAAAAAATATGCATGAATCTTGTGCTGACCTGCCAGACTGCGGAAGAACATTGAATGGGTGTCTCTGATGTTGAGGTTGTCCAGCAGAACCAGCGTCTTACCGTCAGCCAGAGCACAATGCAACATGGAGGCTAACGCAAGGAATAAAAAGACATTGTTGCCCAGTAGTCTGAACCTGCTCTGGGTCATCATCCCGGTCCGTTTTTGAGACGACGATGTAGAACCGGACCGGCTTGTCTGCACGACTCCTGTCAACGACGCCATTTTGCTGCAGAAGTGGACGTCAGCGTTAGCAGGCGACTCAACTTTGACCCCGAGATCCAGCCAATCCCAGAGAGGAACGCGTCATCTTTGACTGCCACTCCGCCAACGGGATGAAGCATTTATTATAAGAATGACAAACACGGAAATCTCAGCTATATTCACTAAAAAATCAGAACCAACATCAGTATTTCTATGACTTCATGAGTTCATTTGAAAAGGTTAAATTATTTAAATTATTATTCAAGCATTTTTCTGTAAGATCAAACTAAAACCATTTAAAAGCAAATAATGTGCAGAAAATTCACTCTACTCTATTAGTGTTCTGTACCTAATTTTCCTCATTGATTTTGTACACTTAATTACTCAATGTACAAAAAAATGCACCATTCCAGGCTCCATGCTATTTTTGGAATTTCCTGAGCAGTATGTAGTATATCACATATCGATATTGTTTTTTATAAAACTAAAAGAACAATACAATGTTGGTTGGACTGTGATGATTCTTTATTGATTTGACTTCCAGTAATTCTAAACAATTTTATTGATATTTAATAGAGCATCTTGAAGGTGTTAATATAAAGAGACAAAATAATGATGTAAAATGCCTTCATACCAGTGTAATCAGAGGTAATACTTTTTTAGAGGACACATAACAAATATACAAATATTACACATGCACAGCATTTACAGTTCCAGAACATGAACAAATGGCCACCAAGTTCTACAAAAAAGAGGTGATAATTGACCACCCTTTAATTCTTTAGTACCACTACATACCCATGTAAATAATCTCTGTATAATGTGCTTTCCATGAAAATACTAAGTACAATAAAATATCTTAATTGTTTCAGGAAAATGTACATATTTCACCTGAGTGAAATAGAAAAATAACAGAGGTCTATAAGTTATATTAGGTAAGGTAAATGTGATCTAAATGTTTTATACAAAGAACAATATACAATCCTGCATGTCAGTCTAAAAATAAACGCTAACTATACAAGTATAGCCATCTCTGAACACAATTTTTAACAATATTTACCAAATTACTGAATCTCAACTTGTCTGCTGGAACTAGGACTGAAAAAAACATGATTTCTGACCATAAATCTTAAGATTAAATTGTAAGTGTTCATTCCACAGTCGTATTCAATCTCCTCTTCTTTTCCTCCACCACCTCCGCTTCAGCTTCATCTCTTCTCTCTGTTTGGAGCTCAGTGTAGGTTCCCATTTCACCCCTCCTGACCATTGTTTTTTGTTCTTGTGACTGCCCCACCATCCCTCCCTCTCCGTCCCGGGCACAGACGATCAGTTTTCCCCTTCCTGGACGACCTGCTCAGTTGTGGGTTGCCATGTTGTGGCAGTATCCCCCTCGGTGGCAGCGGCTGTGGTGTACTGGTAGAAGTCAGAATCTGCCTGAAACATGACCAAGGCCTGAGCTGTGTGGATGCGTACGTGCTGGGCCAAGGAGCTTGCATCCAAGAATTTATCCCCACATGAATCACAAGCGTATAAGATCTGGGTGTTGGGGTCTGGGAACAGGAGAGGGATGACACACAAATTAAGACATAAATTCTGTGACAAATTTTTCACTTGGAAGGTCTGAAAACCGTTGTCTTTCAGTGGTTTGGCGTAGAATGAAACTAAATATAGCAGCATAGTGTATAATATTACATTTAAATGTGTTAAAAGTTATCACAGCAACAGTGCAGTTTGAAATTATCTTATCAACACGGTTCAGCACGGTCAAACATTTCCAAAACAACACTGTAATGTGCCTGGACCTGGATTTGTATACATTAGTAACATTATATTTTTGTTTCTTTCAATCTATGTCTCATATTTTGTTATACAAGAGAAGTTTCGGACCACATTTGATTTGCTGATTGCTTGTACTGATTTTATTGGTATGAAAATGTTAAAATGTAGATGTGTGAGCTGATAGTGAGTTCTTTGCAGTCTTACCTGCTTCCTGCACCTTCTCTACTGCCTTGGTGATTTCAGCTTTCAAAGCCTCGGTCTCATCCGCAGACACTGAAGCAGCCACTGGGACGACTGCAAACAGACACCGGGAAACAAACTCTTATCACTGCCTAAACCCTTTCATCCTCTCCATGCTTTATTTCATCGGCAGGATGCTATCTCAGCTTTATCAGCTACTTGCCAGGATATTGACATTTCCCCTTTAATCACTGAACTCAGCTTTGAGGATGCTGTCTGACCTGTCAGTTGAGCAACAGCGCTGCCTGCCAGGGCCTCAGTTGCCAGGGTGACGATATCCTCCGTGGTAACGGTAACTATGTTGATCTCGCTGTCAGAGGTGGCCATCCCTGTGCACCCTTCAGACCCCTCATCTGCGCTCCCTGCGGCAACTACCAGCCGCTTCATGCCGGCTTTGCCATGGTGGACCGTCTTGACGTGGGAACGCAGATTGTCCACCCGGTTGAACCCCCGGCCACATTTATCGCACAGGAAAGGTTTCTCCCCTGAGAAAGCAAGACAGAAAAAAAGACTGAACTGAATATTTAAGGATGAAAGCTGTGAGTCCAACTCGATGTAAAGCAGCAGCTAAAGACACAGCAGTGTTCATTAGTTGAAAGTCTCCTCCATCACCCCAAAGCCCCATAATTACCTGTGTGGATGATGATGTGCTTCGACAGGTCTCCCACATTGACAAAGGCCTTGTTACACATCTGGCACTTGTGTGGACGGACATTGTCATGATGGCGAATGTGATTGGCCAGTTGACTGGACTGCACAAACCTGTGGAGAGAGAAACATGGTCCTCTGGTCTCATGCATTCACCCTGGCATTGTATTTCAATTTTCAGCTTTCATTGACTTCTAATTGTAAATTTTGAGTAGAAGTGGAAGTTCATGTCACAAAATAACCCAGTAACTTATAGGCCATTGAGATACATGGAATGTGTCTGATGCTACTTCCAATGTAGGGCAAAACTTTTAATGTGGAGCTAATGTTCTCACACATTTCCAGATTTCCTCATTAGATAAAGTGAGATTAAGTTCCCAAGGTGCAAGTTTGTGTGAAAAATGAACCTATTATTACAGTATCACTGTATCTGCCCCCCCCCCCCCACACACACACACACACACACACACAACACCTTTTCCCATTTCCCTCATCACTATGGCACCACGCCCCATGAGCATTTGGAGCAAAAAAAAGTTGAATTTTCAAATGATTCCATTCAAAACTACACTGATATTGTTGCCAGTTTATGGCAATGCAGACCATTTCTAAGACCATAAGACCACCACCACAGCCCTGACCCCTGACCTTTTGCCGCAGCGGTCGCACACGTAAGGCTTCTCTCCCGTGTGCTGGCGGACATGAGCGATGAGGGAGCTGGCCTGGGTGAAGGCTTTGCCGCAGATACGACAGACACAGGGCTTTTCTCCTGTAACACATAAATTGCTGTCACACCGGGGTAACGTTGTGGACAAAACAAATGCACAATTTCACTTTGAAAAACGAGAATCATTTATGCTGCCTTCACATTCCAGTCCCGCCTGAGCGCCGCGGGAGTACCTGTGTGGATGCGCTCATGCCGCTGCAGAGCCCCCGGGTCGCTGAAAGCTCTCTGGCAGTGCACACACACGTATGGTTTCTCCCCACTGTGAACCCGCAGGTGTCTCTTCAGATTCCCTAAAGAGCAGACGCCATTATATAGGAATGAGACCACACGACTCAAAGCGAAGAAACAACTACACAAGTCAGCTTCCTTGAGACAACATGCACACTAACTGAAAGCAGCAGTTTCCTGTTTCCCTTTAGCCAGGAATCAAAATGTGATTCTACAGTATCACATATGTCATTAAAGAATTGAAAGCCCAGTCAGAGTGTTCAAAGTGACAAAGAAACCCCTTGTAGATGAAGTCAGGCATTCGGCTTGTGTGAACAGTAAACTGTAGCTCTGTGTAATGATTGTGTTACAGCACTGGTAACAGCTCACTGACTTTGACTGAAACCATGTGATGACAGTGAGGCTGCAAATCCTCCTCTCTGAGAGCCTCAAATCTTCTCACACTTCACAAATCATTAATAACCAGTTGTTAGATGAGATTAATTTTCTGCCTATTGACCAATCAAATAATCTGCTGTAATTGCTTCCGCACAAGACAGTAGGTAACCATTGTTGATGTTGTGTATGAATTAAGCCCCGACCGATACATCAGAATGAACCAGATAATTGAAACCCATGTATTAAAAGGTTCCAAGACGAGCAGCAAACGACAGCAGTAATGTCTTCATCATTCTGGTTATTGTTTTTTATTATTATCCTGAAAACACAAGGCTAAACAAAGTAGAGAATAGTAGGCATTCACTAGTATAAGCTAAGCACAGAACTAAATCTCCCTTTTCAGAGTTTTTTTCTGGTTTGTGCCTCCTGATTGAACTGATAGAGGCTAATTCGTGAATTTATCTTTACCTTTAGGTCTGATGGTCTATTCTGACTTCTTACCTGAAGTGGTAAACTGTTTCCCACATTCCTTGCACTTGAGAGGCCCGTCTGTAATATGGATTTTTAAGTGAGCCTTCAGATTTCCCACCTAAAGAGAAACACAAAGCAAAGATGTAAAGATGCCAAAAATGTTCGGTAACTTTCAACTGGCAGTTCAACTACCAAATAGTTGTGTTTTTGTGACGTAAAGTGCAATGATGGCTGCTGTTTTACCACAGAACAGCTTAACATTCGCAAACACTGTGAGCTACCTGGTTGAAGCGCTTTTCGCAGTGTGGACACTTGTTGCCCTTTTCTGTGTCGTGCGTCTCCAGGTGGCGCATCTTGGCGGTGGGGTCGGAAAAGGCCTTCTCGCAGTAGTCACAGTGATATGGCTTCTCGCCGCTGTGCACCAGCTGGTGGCGCTTCAGGTTGCCGGACGTGGTGAAAAGCTTGCCGCACACGTCGCAGCTGTAGCGCGCCTCCCCCGTGTGGCGTTTGCGGTGCAGGTTGAGCAGGCTGATCTGACGGTAGCTTTTTCCACAGGTAGAGCAGCAGTACGGCTTCAGGGGGCTGAGGGACGACAACGACTAGGTTGAAGACACAAACCTGGCAGGGAAACTAAATCAAACTAAGACAATAAATAATCCAACCTGTGTGTTTTCTCATGCGCTTTACAGGCTGCTGGGTCAGAGAAGGCCTTGCTGCAGTCCCGGCAGCTGAACGGCTTCTCTCCTGTGTGGATGCGCATGTGTCTCTTAAAATTACCAGTGTGGGTGAATTTCTTCCCGCAGTCCTGGAGGGAAGAGAACACATCACGAGGGGTGAGCCAGGATTTCTATGCAGAATAGATTTGCAAAAGCGACTGAATATACCAGAGGGCTGCTTCTCCACACCTCAAAGCCAAACATTCATATTAACTTTCCTTTACAAGCTACAAACAACACTGACCGTGACATAAAGTGTGAACACTACAGCGACGACGGCATAAATTGTGTTATTCTTTTTTTCTTCCTTCCTGCACACAGACCGACATGTCTCACCTCACACTTGTGCGTCACGGAGCTGTACGGCTTTGACTCCGAGCGGTTGCTCATCAGCGACGGCTGAGTCTGTCTCCCCTCCCTCTCGCTGCTCGAATCCACTCCCCCTCCTGCTGGGAGACCTCGCTGTCTTCCCCCCCACCCCCATCTTCAACGTCAGCTCCCCCATCGCCAGTCCCCCCAGAGTCGCCCTCCTGCACTTCGGCCACCTGGGCCGGCTCCTCCACCTTCTTCTCGGGTTTTGCCTTTGACGTGCCTTCGTCCTCTGAGTCACTGTCTATGGAGGATGACAAGAAAACACTTGACATACTGTCTAGAATCTTGATTCCAGTAGGCAATTACTATAATAATACTCTGCAGATTTCAGAAAGCCACTTTAACAACTGTAAATATTTCACTGATAACCTGGGGTTGAATGTGAATATATATAAATATATAATGATATTCAAGGCATTTCGCCATCAGTGTAGAGCTCAGGAGGGAGAAGGCATGTTTAGGTTCATACAGCAGAGCCATGTTGTGCAGCCTGCTCACCAGGTGGGAAGTTTCGTCGTGGAGGTTTTCTAATTCTTCTCCCTCGAGAGCTCATGTAGGATGAGCTGCCAGCAGATTTCAACTGGGACTCTGGAAATGAAGAGAAAACATCTCCTTGTTTATTATTACAAAGCTAAATGCTTGTTATGGACACTGTGAAGCATCATGTGGGCCTCAGCGCTTAGTTTAGAGATGCTAGCACACGTGCCGAATAGAGTTTCTGTAAATAAGTGCTTACTGGGTGTGTAGTCGGCATCAGAGGGGACGTCCTGAATTCCAGGCTCGTCTTGTGTAGCACTTCCTCCATCCTCCTTATCCGACATCTTTTGAGGAGAAGGCTGGGTGGTTTTGGGAGGTTGTGCTCGGCCCGGGTTGGTTTTGGCAGGGCTGGGCTCAGAGGCAGTCTGCTGTGTTTCAGTCGAGTCATCTTCCTTCAAAGTGTCCTGATCTTGTGTGGGCTCTTTATCTTCTGCGGGAGCGCACGCAGGACTCTCCTCTGCTTGTGATGCCACTTCTGCCAGGTTACTTTCCAGCTCCTCTTTCTGTTCACTCTCACCTGTCTTTTCTTCTGGTTTGTCAAAGAAAGAAAGAAAGAAAGAAAGAAGGAAAGTGGTTTCTTTTTTTAACACAATATGGTGGCCATCATATTTCACACTTAGCGTGCGATATAGAATGCAACTAAAATGTTGGATCTCAATCAGATTAGGTTGATATCTCATCATAAACAGAAATAACTGGGTTAACAGTGTAACACTGATCAATGATGATAAGTGTTTCATTATCATTGGTTTCATCATTTAAAGACAGACTTTGACAGAGATGTAAATTTTAGTAAAAGCTCAATATATCAACTCAGTATAACACAAACCAGCATAGTTCAGGTGAAGGACGGTGTTTGTAACGACTGCGACCAACCGTGGAAATACAGCTTTTCCACTACTATTACAAACATAAGAGACCTTGTGTATTAGAAAGTGAAAGCTGAAGTCAACCACATTAGATCATTGAATTGTTAAATAATACAACTATAACAAATAACTATGTTGTTAACCTCATCTGCCCCTTTCTACACATTATTAAACTGAGGACATTGTCCAAGGGTTGATGCATTAATTATGAAAAAATCATTAGAATTTACTGCAGCTCTACATTCAAACAGCTGGACTCACCGACAGTGAAATCCAGTGTTATGAGGGAAGGAGGAGGATTTGCCATTGACTGGTACGCGGAGCAGGCATTTACGATCTCTTGCATTTGTAGAAAGTTAGCAACAGCCAGGACGTCCTCTACATTCTGTGGACTCAGACTCAGCTTGGCTGTGTACATAAACTCCAGAACCTGCCCCAAACCTGCAAAGATAACCAGGAACATGAAAGGTCTATCGGGGAGACAGCAGAGGTGATGGGATACATGTATTATTATTGCAGTAAAGTGTTGGTGATGACCTGCAAAATAATAAGAAAAAATGAATCAAATGCATAATATGAAAGTGAACAGAAATGTGTGTCCACCTGCTGCGTTGCTGATGTCCAGATGCACCACATCTTTCTGGTCCAGGAAGAGGGTGCGGAAGTAGACGCTGCAGGCTGCCAGCACAGCTTTGTGGGCCTTGAAGTCCACCCCATCCACAACAAAGGTGCAGTCACACAGCAGGCCCTGCTTGCGCTGCCGATTCAGCTGCTCCAGAACCTTTCCACTGTGCCATGGGAACTCCATCGTTCTGGCAGCTTGAAGATGTTGGGAGAAGCCGGCAGGCACGGGCTCTGTGGACCACTGACAAGAGAGAAGTCACACGTGGCACGTTAGGAAAGGCTCAAACGACTGATATGTCTTTGATACAGTATGATTACGTCTCCTCCCTGAGCTTAGTAAAGCCATAAACACTGATCAGCCACAACATTAAAACCAGTAAGTGGCTTGACTAAGTCAAAAATGCCCCAGTCAGCCATCAACTTGCTATTGTTGATCAGTGAAATTCTACCAATAATTCAGCTTACTGACCAGAGTGATCACTCCAGCAGCTTCATCCTCAAAACACCACGTATGTGATGCCAACATTAATAAAGCTGGACAGTATTAAAAGTGTAATCACAAACCATACAGATTGATGTTGATATTGTTTTATTATTATTATTTCAGTGTAATAAATCACCACCTTTGTTGGCCAACAATTGATCAGTGTGATGTAATCATTTAAGAAAATCAGCAGCCTCATGTCTCACTGAATAAACTGACATGTGGACCAACTGTATATGAACACATTCATTTCATCCTGGTGTAGCTATTGATATGTCATGTAGTGTGATGTACCAACTGTGTATTAGTTGTTCTATAACTAGGGTTATGCTCGTGGGTTGCATTTATAAACTTAAAAATCCTCACGTGCTGAGGTTTATTTTGCTTTGTGTTAATATAAACATTTAAAAACGTCTTTGTCTTTCTTTATCTTGTAGGAGATGAGTCGGGTTTGTGCTGTATTACTGATTGATGGCAGTGGTGTCCACACTCATGGGTGTAAGACACCATGGAAATGAGACAATTTCGGCCCATACATGCGTTATAACAACCATTCAACGCACAGCTAACGTTAGCTAAAAACAATACGACATGTGTTGCACCCACGATGGGAGGAAGAATAAAATAAAGAACATGAGCTCGCTGACTAAATAACGACTGCCAAAATTAACCTTAAAAACATGAGCATTAAATCTTCAAATGACGATGACCGCAGTCAATGACTGGAAACGTCATTTCTCCAACAGTTTAAATCACTTGGTTTGACAGTGCAAGACATCGATTACAATTCCTCCATCCTTGTAGCTTTGTTATCGGGGATTAATTTAGCATGCCTTGACATGCATGTAATGCAGGGACAAGATGGCGGCCCGAGGAGCTGGGCCTGTCCTCGTCTCTTGTTCTTTTCGCGGCTAGCTCGCTCTGAGCTCAGTGGAAGCGCCATTTTAACACAAACCGACTCCGTCGTTACCTCCTTGGTACCTCCTCTTCTCTCCGGGCTCAAATCGCCGGATCAAGCGGTGTTTTTGGCGTGTTCGTGTCAGTTAAGAAAAACAAACCCAATCGAGTTTTTCGGTGATCGATCCTGCCCCGCTAAATCCATCCACCGCCATCTTCCTCTCTCTGATCGATTGATAGGGACCGTCCGGATGTATCGCAGGAGCATGCGCAGTGTGAGCACGTGGTGTTCAGATGATGACCGCGCGGTGGCGCAATAGCCTCGAGCTACGCGATTTATGGTATCGACAATGAAGTTCATCTCTACGTCCATGGAGACAACGCAACACAACAACCACCACCAGCACGACCACCCAGTGAAACTCATTTAGACACATATAGATTAGACCAACACAAAATCTGTTGACTCTCCCAAGGCTGTCTGTGCCACACAGCGCTGAGTTGGATGAGCTAATATCTAAACTAATAGGCTTTGATGTGTATTGTGGAACCAATGATTCACTTTGACGTCACTTTTTAATCATGTGGCGTTCCACAGGTAGAAGCACACCAAAAGGAAACAGCATGGCTACACAACAAAGGCCTCTATATTATTTTTGCTTGGATAGCACCTGAAAATCTATTCTCATGAATGCCTCCATACACAAAAGACTGAATAGAACCACCTTCCATTCTCTGTAGGGTAACTGAATGCTTCCCATTGATTTTCGAACAGAGCCATGCTCACAGCTTATCCACTTTTATACTGTGTGTCCCATTCATAGAAAAAATATCTGGATGCATGGTGAAGAAACACAGCGCTATCAGGTCAATTATTCTTTTGATAGGAATATGTGCAATTCATCAGCATGTTAAATAAGTGATGTATGTAGAGATTTCTGGTTCTGCCAAAGAGAAAATGAATAAATAATTACAAAAAATACAATCTTTGAGAGAATTCCTGATCTTTTATTAATATTTTTTATTTTACATATTTTCTTGTTGTCCACCTTCTCTAAATTAAAATGTTGTAAATGAAGGTCTGATTTGATTAATGTAAAGCTTATTCTCTATAATGGCAAGAATAAAACTCTGCTGCTGAAATGCTAAAATTGTGATTATTTTGTTTGCCTAAAACATAAACATTTTTAAAATAATTACTTAAAAAATGTTGGAATCACTGCAGATATTACAGAAGATGTGTTATCTATTATCACATTTTCTTTTTTCCATTTGTCCCCACTGAAATATGAATGAATCAAAACATTGTTTTCTCATCCTTCTATCAATAATTCCACTGACAAATTAACTGATACAGCTCTTTCCCCACACTCAATGACCATATGTCGACCCATATGTCAGGCTGAATGTGAATCAAAAGGCTTGTGTTTATTGTCAAAGGACTATTTTATTCACACAATAATAATATACAATAAATTATTATTAATGAGCGATTATCAATTCTAAAATTGAGACTTAAGTTTTAGAACTGTGCTAGAGAACAGGGATGAATTAGTGAACTAATCGGTTAACTGCAATGCATTTGTTTGTGTGTGTGCAAATGTTGTGTCCAAGCCCCTATGTCTTAGTGTATTATGTGCAGGTATGACCTATTGCAGCTGTGTGCGGTGAACTAACTCAGAATATAAATGAGCAGCAGCAGATGTTGTTGCATGGAGGCAGGACATGACGTGTTCTATAAAGCACAGTGTTGACTTTTTTTTTAATGTAGAATGGTTTCAGTGAAGTGAAGGAAATAAGAGGAAGTAGCATAAAAAACACACAAAGGTTGGGGTTCATCATTAGAAAGTCATCCCTCTCTAGATCTTGATCTCGGTGCGGAAGGTCTGTACGAGCTCGTGTTTCGCCGGGTGTCGCCGTGCCCGGACTGTTAGGGTACCCTCAGGGCCCAGTGATGATGTCACTGAGGTGGGGTCTACATCCTCAGGTAGCTGGCACTTATGGGTGAATGTGTTCATCACCGAACCATCCTGGGCCAGCTGTCAAGGAAGGAATATTAGAGATGAGTTAGTGTATTGTAACTGAATATAGGTTATGTGGTTCTTGTTTCCTAGGCTCACATTTTGACTCCTATGAAGCCAACAGATCCTAATTTGATAAGATTCTTATCCCAGGGTTCCACCACAGGAAGACTAACAACATTATTTTCACCCCTCGGAGAGATACAGCATCTGAGCATTCTAAATCAGGAGATCTGCCCACCTTTTCAGCACGAACTTCTATTTGGTTGTTGGATGTGGTGACAATAACATCCTCAGGGGAGAAGTCTCGCACGTCAACTGTGAACTGGTATGAATCCCCAAGAGTTTTGATATTTCCAGCTCCACCTGAAACCACCACAAGATAAGAAAGGATGTAAGACCCTTGGAAGAACCAGGTTTCTAGCTTCCTTTCTTTCTTTACCAGTTAATCTTCACTCCATTTCACATTGACTACTTGATATTCAGCATTATTCACATCTTTCTGGCCTGACAATTACATGCTGGTTATGATTACGGTAGATGGTTAAATACATTTAAATGAATACATTTAGGTATTTGATTTGAAAGACTATACCATGTTAATGAAAAATAATTCAATTTTATTTCTATATTCTATGCCAAGACATTATTATTCTGTTGTATTCTGTCTAATATTCAGATTGGTATAGAATCCATGATACAATCAAACATTATTTATACTGATTATTTTCTATTTTGTTTTCACACAAAATGTTTATACAAGTAGCGGTTCCCCAGTGTTGCTCTTCAGTGGTAACTTCTCTGTTACTGAAGTGGTAGTTGAGATTTAACATGTAGTTTTAACAGGCTAAACCCGTAGCTTTTTTAAAAGATCTGTGAGCATATATAATGAAAATCTGTTTTAAAAATAGAAAAATTATAATCTTTCTTATTTGCTACTGGTCAAGACATTGTTGTACCATGTTTAATACTGTGGGCTTTTCCTAATAAGAAGTCCACATGTTTGTTGTAAAGCCACCCATAATGATGTTAAAGTGGCTTCTATTGTCAATCAGAGCATATACAGACCAATAGAATGATTTGCAGAATCTACAAAACAAAAATATTAATATTGATTAACAGCATGAATTGGGAGCCATTTCTGTCCACCAGATGAATGTAATGAATGTAATAGTCACCTTTTCTTTAGCTCTGTTTTGGTTTCCACCAACTCCTCAAAATAATGATAGGGAAAAAAAATCTGTTGCTTTAGCTGCTAAATGCTCCACTATCTTACACAGACCAGGTTAAAGAGACTTAAAATTGCCCCCATTTTAAGGTTTGTCTCTGACATACCAGCTTCATCCACTGTTAATATGAAAAAATGTTGAAAAATAAGCTGTAGCAACACGAGATAAAAGATGCAGCAGTGAAATGCAAGTGATAATCATGGAGTCTGATGCATTGTCTGGTCAGTGACAACTGCCTGTCCCCAGTTATTCTGAGGTCACTCAAGAACTGTGTGGTAGCACATGACCCCTCTCATGACATTAGACTAGAAGTGTGTGAGTGACTTAGGGTCTGCCTTCATATTTGCAGGTTAGTTTGATTATCTGACATCATTCCAATTCTGTGTGTGTGTGTGTGTTCACTGGTCACTGGGCAACCATCTGGTCATTCCTTATGCAGGCGTCATCCCAGATACTCAGTGTGTGAAGTCACACTCCTGGCAGTCAGTCTCACATTCCCCGGAATGCATGCATGCGTGCACGCGTGTATGCTTTGCTTTAGCTGCTCCCACCCTCAGGCTCCTGTGCTGCACCAATTGGATGCAGACCATGGTTCCAAAACAATTCCTCTCTGCCCCGACACTGTGGACTGTGAGTCCAATTAAAGTTCACATGTCACACATTCACATGTTTGTGTGCACCAGCAGTGAACTTATACAGAACATTTCACACCAGCTCCACACATTGCTGAACCAGGCACTGTAAAGTGAGGCGCCTGCTGATAATCATGTGTATTTTAAATACGTGAATGCCTGACAAAACCAGGAGTAGAAAACTGACCAAACATGCACCTTGAACTTAAAATGCGTTCTCTCATGTACCACTGTTTTAACCTATTTTTTTACATTCAAGTTACTCCATCAATACACCCCATGGCTTATACACATTTGTCTACACACATGCACTACACTAAAAACATTTTGGCTTTTAAACTTAGTCCTGCATTTTGTCTCCCTACTCTGACCTGTCATTTCACACAAGGTTTATAACCACTTTGTGGAGAAAATCTGTACACCAGTCACCATCAAGCAGAGATACAGGCAAAACTGTTATGTCAACCTGCCGTAGCTAATATTTTATACCACTTTTGTATACAAAATGAATTACAGAGACCTGAAATGGCTTCCAACTTACTGGAAAAGCCCAAGGCGTCGCTCCCAGGCCTCATGAAGGAGCCAAAGTCCTCAGCGAACAGTCCCCGGCTTTTCTCCATGTATGGGTTCCCAGAGGATGAGGATGAGGATGAAGTCTGGTGGAAACTACGCTCCGATCGATAGGCAGAGGAGTTGGTCACACTCATGGATGGCTGTGAGTGCTGGGTAAGGCAGAGGAGGAGAGTAAGGGAAGAGAAGAGGGAGGCGGAGAGAGCTGATTTCTGGTCCGCTCCTCTGGTAGTCGTCCAGAGGCTTAAACGTTAGAAATAATACACACTCGTTCTTCTGTGTTTCTTTTTCTTTCTCCTGTTTTCTCTCTGTGTCTATTTTCTTCTTCCTTTTTAAAAAGCAAGATAGTTTTTTTCACTATCATGCAGCCTCTCACCCATGGCCCTTATATACTCTATGGTCCCATGCGTGGTTGGGAGGTGCACACGTGTGTCACAGCTCATTGGGAAAGGGTAATAGTGTTCTATATTTATCATGAAACACACAGAGTGATGGAGAGAAGGGTCTGTGGTTGGAAAAGTTCTGGGCATCGAAGGGCCCTAAGGTTAAGAGCAGGAGAGAGAGTGGGATTTGATAGAGGGAGGTAGAGAAAGAGCAGGGGTGGGGGTGGGGGGGGGTGGGGTGGGGGGGCAACAGTTGTCATTCCAGACACACCAGCCCTGAAATAGCTTCCCTCTTCTCTCTTTAATTCTCCCTCCATTGCTCCATCTCTCTGTGTCTTCTGCTTTCTTAATATTTAGTGCCATGTCTTTGCCCTGAAATTGGATCCTTACATGGGTCTGCCGTTAAATGACACAGTGGACAATGTTTTCACAGCATGGTTTCATTTCATTTGAGAGATTTGTGTGTGTTTTCAAGCCCCATTGCATTGTTTTATTAATATAATATCTCTTTCTGAAAACGCAACATTAAGGCAAAGTGATTTGCTGGAAAATGATTCATTCTCCCTCTGAGCTCAATGAAGAGGGAGGGAAGTGAATTGAAAAGTGTGAAAAAGAGACTTGCCTTTTATCTCAGAGGATAAGTAAAGAGCAAAACAAAGATGGAAAGAATGTGCTTGAAAACAAAGCCGTCAGCGAGACCAGGGGACTTAGTAGTGACATTACTTTGTGGCTATTAATATCTGCTTGGAGAACATGGCCTATCATGATTACAAAACACTCACAGCTCTCCTCTCCAGTTAGTGTTGCTGACAGCCAATCCAAGTACTGTACATTTATAGACTACAGCAGCATCTGCCTATTATAACATTAGACTTCTGTCCTGTCCTTACTTTGTTCAATCATGAGTAGGTGGCCTATAATTTTCAGGTGACCTGTACATGACGCATGCAACACATGGCCTATTTATTGACTGACACCAAACCCCAGTCACAGCTACCTTGATTCTCAAATTAAGTTTTAAAAATTAAACACACGCAGGTTGCCATCTTTTGTAAGAAATGGTACCACAGCATTACAAATGACATCAAACTGTGTCATGTGCTTCCAGTCTTATCAGTGTTGAGCTCAAAGCCCCCTGCTGAAGGTCTAAATCCAGCCCAGCAAATCACCAGTTCCCTGAGCATACTGAGTCTCATCCCTTCCTTAGAAACAGCAGTAATGTTGTTTGTTCATACTGGCCTCTTAATCACAATTAGATATCAGCTAGACAGTGTTTTGCACCTATTGTCGAGACTAATGCTGCTGATAGTCTGCAAACATGCTATCAAATGTCACTCACATTGTTCACTTTTTGAAACATACAGTAAGTAAATGATGTCGGCTGATTTCAAGAAGTTACCAAAATGTTTGATCAATTTTCATAGCATTGTATTGATATTAGGAAATTGATCCATCATCCACTTTACAACTTTTGTCAACAAAGTCTTTTCTATTCAAAATACAAAAAAGTGTAATACTGAATAGTGTCCCTATTCAAAATGAACCTGTAAGACATATTATTTGTTGGTTAAACTCATTAACATTATGCAACCTTTGAAAAGGGATGAGATCAGATGACAGACAGCTTCATTTCATTAGCAAGGGTATTGGTATGAAACCATTAGTCCATCAGGAGACCTGTCTGACCATGCTGCTGTTCAAGAGAAGTAATGGGGAAAGAGTGATAGAGAGGTCTGTGTGCAAGGAAGCTCCGGAGGAGATAGGAGACAGGGACAAGGACAGATGAATTAACAAAATAAAGGATGGGAGGGAGTAGAAAACATAGTCGAGATCAAACAGTGATGTTTGCTGCACTGAGGACAGAACATTGTCCCAACCTGAAATGAAGGAGGATAAATATGATGGTGGGCAAACCATTGAAGCTCAGTGGAGCACCTTCACAACTTCACAACTAAAGCAATGGCTGGTCATTTTCAGGTATCCAGTATGTTTGCCACCTTAAGGCATTCAAATATATAAATCATAATGAATAAAGGTAAACACATAAATATGTGAAAAGTGTAGTCACGTGAGATTAAAAGAATGATAAATCATGTTCATCCTAATTAGAAGTTAAGTTTGGAAAGATGGAGTTAAACAGTAACTAGAGAGAGGAACATAAGAGCCACCAATGAATAAAATAAAATGTTTCTAAAAATAGCTTTAGGGAACAGGCCAAGAACCCAGGGCTTATAAGAATAGAGTGGGAGGCAGAAACATAAGCAAGTGAATCTGATCAAGCTGTCAGTAATCCATGTTGTCCCACCAGTGACATTGAGTCACTTCTATATGTGTGTGCTTGCGTGCTTTCCTATCCGCCCACAGCTGACACAAACACACACACAGACACTTGGGTGCTTGGGTCGTGCTTCAGCTGCTGTGTGTTACGTAATGTTGTGGACAGAATTCCACAGTGATGGACAATGGCTGAACTGGGAGGTCGTCTGGCTGCGGCTAACTCATTTTAATTAGCGTGTGGTCAGCTTTGTATGCACATGCAGTTGCACAGGTGTTCCACAAACAACAAGACTATGAGTATCACACTCAAAACAGGAGATTGACCCACAGAGCAGACACAGGCAGGAATAAGGGTTCAGTTGTCTTTATAAGGCAATGGTCGGTATACGGGCAATCAGTCTGTCAGGCAAAAGTATGCAAAACAATAAGCACAAGGAATGATCTAAAACCGGAACAGGGGGCACAGCAAACTCACAAGGAACATGAGGAATAATACTGGGACACACATGGGTGTAAAGAAGATCTAGCACAGAAGGAAGGGGAGTTTAAATACATTGGGAGGAGAACAAGACACAGTGCAGCCATTACGGCGGACCTTTTGAAATATTTTTGCCTATGCAATAAATTGTTCTGCCTTTTTATATTGTACATTTATTGGAATTTGTAAGATACAGAACAAAATTGAACTTCAAATTGAATGCAAACATTAACATCTACTCTGTTTTCAAATAACATAGCAAATGGAAATTTTAATTGATTTTTTTCATTTTTTTGTATCAGATGAAAGCTGAATATGACACTATTGTTTGGCCATCTTTGCATTAAGTCTAGACAGACAACGTCTGAGGAAAAAAAAATACAAATTCGTCTTGAATTTAAAACTGCATTAATAGATTTTTTGCAAGCTGAATTTGTGGCCACCTGATAAATTTAAGTCCAGTATTCACTCTCCTCTTAGCTTTGTTTTAGTCTCCACCCCTGTCTGAGAAAGATATTGGGGTTAATCAAGTTTTTTCTCAGCTTGAGGCTTTGTCTGTTCTCTGTGTGGTGCAAGGGTCTGTGGCATATAATGATTTTATTAGTGCTATTTCACCGAAAACTGTTGCCTGCTACTGCTGAAAAATGAGCTTGATGAGAGACCGATGGGAGTTAGTGGTTGGAAAAGCAAAACCATTAACTTAAAGAAGAAGAAAGGCTTTGTAGTGCTGAGAAAAACTGGAGTCATGTGAGGTGATACAGTAAATCTCTGTGGGTTTGTCTCTATCAGCAGCCCTTCTCATTTTACACATAGTCATTTGTTCCATTGTTTATATAAGAAATATTGATTAGTGGAGCTTTTTCTACCCTTGCAATGTCAAATAAGTTTTAGAAGCCAGCACATTTTTAACAATCTTTCTAGAGGTGACAGTGATTATATTATATACTATATTAAAAGATTACTTACTTTTATTTATGTTGGTATACATATAACAAGAATAAATGTATAAATTAAGTGTAGGATACATGAAAAACCACTGAATTTGGTTGAAGTAGCACTCAAGTTGTTTTGAATGGAAAATCCATGTTGGGATATTTACAAAATAAAGGTTATTGCTGTATGTTATATATCTGAATCCTCACAGATTCATTTTCAATAAAAACAGAGGACATGTAACTTGGGACTTTTTGCTCTCAAATACAGTTTTATATTTAGGCTGTTACCAAATATATTCATATTAGGTTTGGAGATTTAGAAAGTGATATATGATTTGAAAAAAAGGTTGGCAATGGTTTAATTGATTGATATGATTGTTAATGAGAGAGAACTGTAAAGTAACCTCCAGTCTGGCTCTCTGGGTGCCTCAGTGTTCTGTTCCCATGGAAACAAGTTCTTATACAGAGAAGAGCAGGCTGTGTTTACATTTCTGTGGTGTATGTGAGTGATGCACACAGTGTGCAGATTTGAAATCTCTAAAACAACACAAGTGGAGGTACTGTGTGTATGTGTGCGTGTGCGTGCATGTGTGTGTGACTGTGTGTGTCCAGACCTGAACAGTGGTTAGGCTACGTTGACCTTGAGCAGGCCACTAAAAGCCAGAAAGACATTGTTGACTTTCCTTCAAAGTGTCTGAGAGGATTCTTGATTATTGTTTCATGCTGAAATTCTATTTATGGTCTTTTGTCAGTTTTTTTCTTCTAATGAGGGTCTTTGCAGCCAGTCACTGACCTAAGGAAGGTCATAGCAATGACACCCGTCCATAGCCACCTGAGCTAAAAACTGTTAATCATTAAAGACCACTCTCATTCTCTCATGGTGGTAATGGAGGAAGGATTAAACACCTTGTTTCAAAATTTTTTTTTTTACCTGAGTACCTGTGGCTCATGACTTGTTTTCATTAAGGCTGGAAGTATTGGCGAATTTGTAAGCATCACCATACAAAATGTGCTAATATACAGTGCATACCAAAATGTGCACACTGCATTTTCCACATGCTTACTATGGTCTGAAGAATTCCAAAACAGCTGTGACAAATGATCATGCTTTTGTTTTAAACATAAAATGTCAATGTACACATTTAATTATGAGCAGGTATGCTCTGGTGGAAAAACAATGTGAATATATCACCGTTGGGCAGTTTTAATTCAGCCAACATTTTTCCTCCATACAACAAATAATTTTTACTGCAACAGCTTCAGTTGTTCGGGTCTTGATTGTTTATCAACTGATCTCAACTGTTCCTCGTCCATATTATATTGATCATCTTTTCTCTGCTTTTTAACAAAATCTCTCCACTACATATTTTACAATTGCTGTCACATTTGTCTGCAAATCTGCAAATCAAATCTTCCACAACTTATATACAGTATTATTAAGCATGAATGCTACTTCTGGTTGGCAATATACAGTATATAGTGTATGTAACATACAGTTTCTATCAAATGGATATATTGTCCTAATTATCACAGTTGTAATGCCTATATTTACATTTCTATGATTAGGTTTTTCTCTCACACATACACTTCTGTAATAAAGACAAATGAAGGGCATCCAATGTTCCTCCAAAGAGTTAATATTAGCTACTCTTTCAACCATGACTGCTCCATCACCCCTATGCTAATAACAGAGATCTGTTGAGCTACCAACTCTCCCACACTGTGCACGCACATAACCACACCGGCAGATATAAGGTAAATTTGTCTGTATTTGTATTGTGTAACTGTATAATGTATGTCTAATTGTATAACAACCTTTGTCTGCTCATTGTAATAATAATGTTTATTATTGACCTTTTTTCATGCCATGTTTGCTTGAAACTATATTAATCACACGATTAAACAGACATTACAAGGCAAAATGAAGAGCCTGGCCAAAGCTAGTGGGAGTGAAGCACAAGGCGAGAGCAACAACCAAGAGTGTGAAAGACAAGATGAGACATCCCATAATGAGAGTCTGCTCCTTTCTAAGCCATGGAAACCCTATGGAAGACCCCGTGGGATTGTCAAAGGTCAGACTGATGGGGAAAATCACTTTAATCTGATCAATGCTGACCAAATCAACACATAACAGGGGAGCTATGTCACAACCAATCTTTGTTATGCTTGCGATATCGTAATGAACGCAATGAGTTTTGTTGGACCTTAATCTGAAACATCACAGATTATTGTTGAGTTCAGGGTCAGTGTCGGTAAACGTTTATATGATAATGCTATTTAAATATGTACTTCTGCATTAAGAGTCACTAAAGGACAGACTGTGACTGTTCTCAATGCTGACTGATTTTGAGGTTTCATAAAATTCATTAACCATACTAAAGCATGGCCTGCTGCTGTTATTTTGCATGGTATGTTATATTATTTGTCATATTTTTTTCCATTTTTGCAGTTAAATGGCCTTCATTTGGTCATTGTTGTCTTTTCTCTGTAACCTGTTAAATATTTACAGCTGACCACATTTCAAAATGGAGATCCTTGAAGTCTTATAGTCCATTTCTACCACAGTAACTTTAACTGCCCTGGGCAATCACATAACCTTGATCTTTTAAAGGGATAGATGGGGTTATTTGAAGTGGAGTTGTATGAGGCACTGATGTGTAGTCATTTTATTACCTGCAGAAGAGTATAGTCTGTGCGTTCCCATTTTATGCAGATCAGAAAGGGGTAGCGACTCAGACACTGAGCCATTTACTGCCGTGCATGGGGTCAGCAATGTTTTTTAACCACCCAAAACAATTCTTACCTAAACGGCCAATAACAGTTTAAGTTTATGATATTTATTATTATTTATTTAGAATATTGTCACAATATCCTCTTTCTGTCAAACAGCCCTCTCCTTCAGCACTACATTTTCTCAACTACTGAACTACCATATTCCTACGCATCAGCGCACCTACACATTTTGGCCTCAAATGTGTCTGAGAGACAAATTAAACAAGGAATGCTGATCCACTGTTTGATGTCCACAGAGTGGCTCCTGAAGCTGAGGTGTTGTTTGGGAGCAATGTGTGGGATGGAATGGTATGGTTACACTGCTCTCGGCATTTTGATGGCCCTCCTCAGCTTCCTCATGGACCTTAGTGTAACAAAGCTGCTGAGAGGTAGACACACAGACACACACAGATTGAGTGAGAGAGAGAAACAGAGAGCGGGATGATTGATATTTCCATCTCACTTCACTTTTAGCTCACCAGTGGCTTTATATGAAGCTGGAGGGCAACCGCCTACTGCAGTTCTTCTGCTGGACTCTTTATCCATCATGTCTCTGTGCTTTTGCATCATCGTTCTCCCACAACATCTGTCCCTTCTCAACAGGTCTGTGCAGCAACAGTCACACAGTTTTCCAAAATAAATCTCAGATTGGAGTTTTAATTCTGGAATGTGGAGGCCCAGCTACTCAGAAGATGGAAATAACTTGAATGATTTAAACTTGAAGCACACATTTGGTTAAAGGAGTTAAAAGCAGAATAAGTTGTGTCTTGCATGGATATGATGCACCTTGATTTGTGTATTGTAAACTCATGAACAGTGATGTTAACTAGCTCGAGTGTAACCTGACGATGAAGCTCTGGCATGCTCCGATGGGCCTTATCAGAGGGTAGGGAGGACCTATATGGTTGTTTAGGCTGGAAGACTATCTGGCCTTCTGAGATCTCTTTTTTGCAGGGCATGGTTCTCATCTGCTTCCTGTAAACAGCAAATTCTAAATGTTTTAATGTTTTTTATAACACAAGGTTGCACAGACCTAAACCTTCAATCTAGTTTCAGTGACTGAACTCAAGGTTTACTAGCTCCTGACCACAACTAGCTTTTGTTGATGTTTTTAGACTTTCACTTTTTTGACTAATGGATTGAATATGGAAAAGAAAAAAAATTGTGTGTTAGTTAAAACAGAAAACAGTTATAACTTAGATGAAGAACTGATTATATTTGAAGAGTACAATATTATAAATAAAACATACTTCCACAAAGTTCATATATTTCTCTCCCCCTCTGTGTCTTTTAGAAACTCATGTCTCTCCTATTTACATGACTTTGAGAAAAAGTCAAGTGTGATGTTATCTCTAAACTTCAGTGAGTTGTAAAAGAAGATATAAATATGAAAAGTCAGCTATGATTGTATCTGTCTAAGAGGGAGCCTTCAAGTGTATTTCCAGGAAACAGAGATCTCGATGCTGTTTTTTATGTTGGTGTATGCTGGTACTGAAGACAGTGCAGGGACAGGGACATAAAAGCAGGAGCTGAAGCCCAACACAGGTGACACAAGAACATATTCAGAACAAGTCCACGTCGTAGTATCACAGACGTTGTAACAATGTCAGTTTGGTGCTGTGCTTCATACGAGCTATATTTCTTTCTCTTAAGAGAAACAATGCTATGCTACATATATCCTCATCCTGAATAAACAAATTTGAATAGATGAAGTTAGCTAAGTTAGCTAGCCAGACCAGAACCGAATCTATTCATTGCAATGGTAACGTAATCTTCATCCTCTATGGCCTCTAGCTTACTGTAATGTGATATGATTGGTTAACATTTCCCAAAGAAACTCATCCTTTACCCTGTCTGTTGTTTGGCATTACTACACCTGCCCCAGTCAGATTTGGGATAATTTCTATGGACTGTATTTGCACATACCACTGCTTTGTAGAGTGGTGAGAGTTCCCTCTTTCAGCCAAGACTAATGCTTTCAGAAGAACACTAAAAAGAGAAAAGTGTTTGGTTTGTGACCAGGTTCTCCAAAGAAGCGTCACCGAGCCAAAAAACATGGTGTGACAGCACAACATTACCAAGCACAAACCAAATTGTGCTTCATTTCCAATTCCTGCTGTGTGCTGATCATCCTTGAAATCCCACAGAAGTGCCTTTCATCTGCCTTACCCTCTATCAAATTATTCAGAAATCATTCCTGTGTATTCACTTTGAATAGCTTTAATTGAACTTTTTGATTGCTTTAGTCCCTCTCGTTTTTTCAATCTAGTCCTTTTTTCTCCTCAGGCTCAGGGATACCGGAGGTGAGAACTATGCTGGCTGGAATTGAAATGCCTCATTACCTGTCTCTCACTAATATGTTTACAAAGTTCCTGGGCCTTATATGTACACTGGCAGCTGGCAGCACTGTTTTCTTGGGCAAAGTGGTGAGAGATGTCTCAACATAACTGTTTGTTGTATAAAATATGCAATTACTTTTTAAAATTGTCTTTTGTCAGCTTCATTGTGGGTCATGAACACATTTTTATATTTGGCTCTTATCATCAGGGTCCATTTGTGCATCTTTCCACCATGGTGGGAGCCTACCTGGGCAACCTCTGCACCCTCATACAAGTCAGTAAGAAGGTAAAATCATAGTGAAATCATTGAAAACCCACATGTCTTCTTGTAAAATTATTTAAAATTATCCAACAATCCTGAATATGTAATACTCAATATTTAAGATATTTATGTATTAGGAATAGATCAAATATGTATTGCTTTTTCACCCAAACTAAAAACTAAAAAAGCATTTAGCAGCTAACGAGCCAGATATTTACATCAGGAGCTGGTTGAAACACAGTTCCAAATTAAGGCTGTGTTGAGCGTGTAAGTTAAAAAAGTAGACATTGTTTTCAGATCAAGATCAAATCTCTTGAGTGAAACATGAGATACCAAGGTTAAAAAAAAGAAGAAATCATCAAGTATTTTAATTGAAATTTCTGAAATAAAATTGAAACAATAGACATTACACTACAGATTCTCTCTCTTTAAGGACAAAGCAGCAGGAGAAATGCTGGTAGTAGCTGCTGCAGTAGGGGTAGCCAGCTGCTTCGGAGCTCCTATCAGTGGTGAGACAGCCAGTGAAGGTTCAGAATTAGTGATCCATGATGTTTGCATATCTACTTGTGCTTATCTTATCTTATCTGTCCTTTTCACACTTATCTGATTAATACATTCCCACCTTTGAGTTCCCTCTTGTGATCTTCACATATTTGCTCTTCCCTTGTTTCCTTAATCACACCTCTGCTCCTCCATCATGTTCATCCTTATCTCTCACCGCTTGGTCCTCTGATCACCTCTTTGCCCATATGATCCTCTCAGTGTTTATTTCATTTTTCTTGCAGGGGGTTCAAACTCCTTTTGCCTGCAGAGTATATGAAAATCCTTTTTTTTTATTAATTAATCTGTGTTTTAACACCTGAATTACATGCATATTTCTTGTTAAATTTTCTACATCTTATTTTATCACCACACAATCAGGCAGCAGAACTATTCAATATTTTGTCTAAAGAGCTCAATTCTTTATAGTTACTGTTGTTTTTTCTTGCGTTACTTCAACACACTCATTTCCATGTTTTTCTGTTATACATCTGTCCCTCCCGTCCTCTGCTCCTCCTCCTGTAGGTGTGTTGTTTAGTGTGGAGGTGATGTGCTCTCACTTTGCCCTGAGACATTACATCCCGTGCTTCTTCTCAGCCTCTTGTGGAGCACTGACCTTCCGCCTTCTCTCAGTGTGGAGTGGAGATGGAGGTAATTGGGGGCCTGATCAGTACTTGCCCCCTCATGGTCAGGGCAGGAAAGGTTCACTTCGAGTCACTGACATGCTGGCTGCAAAAAAAGGGTCACACCAAAATAACACAACAGCAACATGACTAAAAGTATAAGAACACCGTTTGGTGTTTTTTGGTCTGTTTTTAATGGTTTGAGTCACTGAGTTCCAGTTATGGGAAACATTAATGCTTCAGCATGCAAGGTTGACAAAGAAATGATTTTCCAAGTTTCGTGTGGTAGCAAATCCATAGGTTATAAAATCTTAGGGAAGATGTGAAATATAAATGCCCATGGTTTTGGAATGAAATAGTCAACAATTACACATGACTGTGATAAATGGATGTCTGCATACCTTTGGCCAAACAGCATTGCCATATTAAAATGCTACATTTAAAAATTGATTTTGGTTTAAGCATTTTTTTCCCATGAGAATATCACCTTTCAGGGTAAACTGGCAATACTTTTTTAAACTCAAAGTGAATGTAATTTTGTCATTTTAATTTGTGCCCAAGAACATCAGCTTTGGCCAAATTAGCAAAAACATTTGAACTGACGGATTGTGTTTATTGGTAAAATCTCAATGTGATGAAGTTAGGGCAGATTCGATTTTGAGAGGCTGTTAGAAAAATAACTTCAATTTGTTTTGTGTCCACAGAGACTCTTCAGGCATTGTTCAAAATCAATTTCCCCACTGCTTTACCTTTCTACCCACTGGAGATTCTGCTGTTTGCTTTCCTAGGGTAAGTTTATTTTTTTGCCAGCATCTGCATAGACATCTCTATTTATTTCTGTCTTAAATAAGAAATAACATTTGGTACACATATTCATATCCATCTCCATTAAAATCTTTTTATCAGTTCTGCTGTGTTTTCATTTCTTTCCAGTAAGCTTTTTTTAAATTCACTCAATCGTTTCCTGGTCTCCTCCCCCTCTTCGTGATTTCCCAAAGTCTGATGACTTCCGATTGTCTATTGCTGCCTGGGTTAAAATAAGCCTCTTGTCTCTCATTGTGGATTCACTTGGCTCTCTGTCTGGAAACAGGCTGCTCTGTGGAGCTGTGAGCTGCTGCTACCTCTTTTGCCATCGATGGATCCTGCAATTTACCAAAACAAACCCAGTCTTCATCAGGATGCTGACGACAGAGTGAGCCCAATCCTTCCAATCTGAAAGCCATATTGCGAAGCAGTTATGAGTCACCAGCTGTGTAAAACAGACTCATACAATAGAATTTGGGTGAAGTACCAATTCAAGTTGGTCGATGGGCCAGTCCCCCAAAAGCATGGTGTGTTCTTTTAGGGATAATCCAAATTACACTTAAACATGTCAAACTTCCTTTCCCAAAAATCCATGCACTGATTTTACAACAGCAGTGTGTAGAAAGAAACATTATTATGAATAGCAATAAAATGATTATTGATTGTACAGTCAATTTTTAAGCTATATTTAAATGATATATATATATATATATAATAGTTCTCTATCTATACTACTGAAAATATTTGAAAAATATTTCCTTTTTTCGAATAGAAGCGAATCTCTGGATGTTTTCATGTAAGGTATGATTACTTTGTGCCTTGTCTTATTGTGATTGATCCCCTCCCACACACACCTCCACTCCACTGCTGCTGAGCATTGTTCTCTTTTAGCTATGTGCATTTAAATACCTGTGAATTATTCCTTAAATCTTAACAGAACAAAAAAAATGTGGGCAGCGAAACATTTAGAGCCTCACATTAGTTTGTTGATCCTAGAGTACAGTGTTCACATGAACATAGTGGACTTGGGGTCAGGCGTACTCAGATCCAGGTCTCTGATGTAAAAGCCCCCTGAGCAGTGTAAAATACTGTAAACCTTTGAAAGTATACATGGGAAAAATAGCAAAGCAAGTCTACAACAGATTTAATTTCAATTTGTATTACCGAAGCAAAAGTGACGTTATAACAATGGTGCCTTAATTTGTGAATATCTCTCTGTAGAAAGGGTTTATACTCAGGCATTGTGGCCTTCCTCCTGGCATCTGTGACGTTTCCCCATTTTGCTGGTCAATACATGGCTTCTAAGGTGGGAATCTGCATATAGAGTTATAGTAGATGTGGGAAATTTTGGGAGTGAGAGATTTATTGATTTATATTACAGTCAGATTTATAGATTATCTTCTATTTCACTCGATTTGTTGACAATACAAAAGTAGAACAAGGCTGCTTTATCCTTTACCATTGACCTTTTGTTTCACACTATCTTTTTTAAACGTAATCTGAATGACAGCCATCTCTTTGACAGTATACCATGAAGGAGCTCCTCACCTCCTTACTGGATAGCAGGCAGTGGAGCTCTCAATCCCATAATACCTCTGTGCAATTGGAGACTGAGTCTATGTTGGAGTGGGGCTCATCAGGGAGTCCTGTCTACATCTCTTTGGTTTTCTTTCTGCTCATGAAGGTACAAACAATTCAATGGGCAGTTCAGCACTGATAACCACCAGGAATTATAACAAGGTACAAGGCTCTGCTGCCCGCTCTTCTTGTTCCTTTGGGTCGCAGTGAGCCATAATTGACATACAGTAATTGACATTTTCACAACAGAGTGAGTGAGCTAAAAACTGTTTAACCTTTGAGGCTGAAATGTCTTGTGATTCCTGATGCTTACCCACAGCACCACTGCAGGTGGAAGGATGGATTTTGCGATTATTAACAGCAAGAAATCTCAGCAGCCAGCCAATTAATTGCTGAGTCACTTTTACTGATTAAGAACCTGTCAATCACTCACATATCTATTATTTTCAATTTGTACTCAAGTAATGGCTGAGTCACTGGTGCTAATTAAGAGTTTAATCAGTCCCTTACATATCTACTCTCCATTTGTGATCTAAGCAGAAGGGAAACTTTGCTTACAATCTCAGAAAGAAAAATTGCATTATATGTAGACATTTCTGCATTACAAACTATTTTCTAACAGATTAAAGGATTTGTAACACATTATGAACCGTGAGAAATTCACTTTTCCAGGACGTGGTCAAAAGGATGCACTTACTATGACAATTTCTGTCAGTAATTATTCAGTATTTACATGTTACATATTTACAAAGATTGCCAGTGACTCATCTGTTGTGGTACACATGTGAGGAGAGCTGTTGTGGTGGTCAGATATTTCAGAGATTTGACAGTCTGTGTCTCTGTTGTTTGTTCTGAGATGTGGATGTTGGTCTTTGCCTGTACTCTGCCTCTGCCAGCCGGATACTTCATGCCAGTCTTTGTCTATGGTGAGTGAAAGAAGATCTATTTTGAAGAATAACTGAATGTCAATTTCAATTTAGGTATGAGGAAATTGCCTGACTGATCCTCTCACCAGAATGTGAAAACTCTGCAGGTTAAATTGAAACATTAACATAGAGAAGCTCATCCAAATGTTTTTCTTTTAATTTCTTTTTTTAGGGGCAGCCTTGGGCCGTTTGCTTGGAGAAGGAGTAGTTTATGTGTTTTCCACTGGAGTGACTTCAGGCCAGCAGTGGGCCTCTGTTAATCCTGGGGGCTACGCACTAGTTGGTAGAAAAAACAGCATTTCAGTTTCATAATAATGACATGTCTTTCCTGTACATCTGCAGTGTTTATAGCTCTCTTACAAGTGTAAGTTTTTGTAGGCTATTTCAAAGTTTTGTACAAAATTTGTCAAAAGACAATATTTTTTCCAACGTGCTAACCTAGATACCTAAATTATGTGTCTTAAGTGTCTTTAAGATGATAAGCAGCATAATGAAATCAATACAGTATTTAACATGTAGCCAGCAGAGTTAATGGAGGATAGGAGTCATATGTTCTATTGCAGGTCTTGTAATGAAATAGGCTACTGTATTTTGAATCAGTTGGAGTTTATGAAGGAGTCTCTGAAGAAGGCCAGAGAAAACCAGTAATCAATGTGTGATAAATAGAAGGGACCTAGAACAGAGTCCTGGTGTACACCACTAATAATGAGGCAAGATGGCGATCACTATGTCTGATAATCTGAAACCCCTGAAGGTAAGAGGGGTGCCAGTGATGTCAATAGATGCTAACTTGGGTCGGAATATCGTGAGAGATTGTATAAAAGGCTGAGCTCCTGGTGAGGAGTAGAAGTATTGTTAACAGCCCCGCATCAGCTGCCATCAGCAGGTCAATAGTGATTTTGACCAAAGACAATGTCCAGACTGAAATTGTTTGTTAAAAATAATTGTTAATAAGGTGAGACTGAAACTGAGCTGCAACAATTTTCTCAAGTATTTTTGAGAGAAAAGGTAATTTTGAGATCAGCAATATTTCATTTCTTTATCTGTTCATTTGATAGGTACCTTAACATGTTTTTTTGTTTTGAAGGTGCAGCAGCCCTATCTGGAGCTGTGACACACACCTTGTCCCCAGCTCTTCTTGCAATGGAGCTTACCGGCCAGTTCAGCTATGCTGTGCCAGTTCTCCTCGCCACTCTCCTGGCCAATGCCCTGGCTCACTCAGGGCATCGCCCATCTTTCTATGATGCCCTCACGATCAGCAAAAGGCTCCCACACCTGCCCTCTATGAAGAAGGCCTGCCCTTGGTGAGTGGAAAAAGAAAAGACATACACTCATAAATATTGCCCATATTTCTGTGGTAAACCACTGACTGTGGTTCCCCTTGCTAACACTGAAGCACTATTTATGTCAGTAGTGGGCTCTATGGTAACTGGGCAAACTATTTTATTTGCCCCATGAGAAGAAATAATGTGAAACAGGTGTTTATAAAAGTCCTCTTGCTCCTTTGGATCACAGTGACCTGTACGTGACATACAGTAACTGACCTTTTTACAACAGAGTAAGTCAAATCTAGAGGCTGAAATGTCTTATGATACCTGATGCTCACCCACAGCAGCACTAGGGATGGAAGGATGGATTTTGTGTTTTTAATAGGGAAAAAGCTTAGCCGCCAGCCAAGTAATGACTGAGTCACTGTTACTGATTAAGAACCGCATCAACACCCACATATCTACTATTTTCAATTTGTACACCAAGGGATGAAAACCTTACTTTAAAGTACATGAACAGACACAAAAAATAACACAGAGACGTTTCTGATAGTAATGCATTAAGCTCCCTGAGGAAAGCGTTTTTCTATAAAGCTTCCCACCAGAAGATTCATTTAACTGATTTGTTCCATTACCACAGGCTAATGTGAAATGTAAATGGGCAAGTAAGAGCATCTATCTAGTGATTAGTTTTCTTTCTTTTTTTTAGGAATAGGCAGACATAGGAATTTTTTGGCCACAATGTATGATAAAACCATCTACTATCCAGGTTTGTAATCTCCCAATGTTACTGCTGAGTAACATTTGAACATTTGCGCCATTTTCCTCACCAGGCATTCTGCTATGAGTGACTATCGACTGACAGGTCCGATTAAACAGATAAGTGAAGAGTTGACTGATTGCTATTGTGGCTGAGGGTTACATGGTTTATGTTGATAAATGTATTGAAACATAGAGGGTTTTTTTTTTCCAAAAAGTGTGACCAGATTCTGATAAGAAATGTAACCAAGATTTAAAATGTCATGACATGAAAATATCCACTAAACAGAGTAACATATTTCCTTGGTAATAGATAGTGGCTTCATTTAAATTATTTCTTATACATACTGTATGTCTGTCACTCAGACTGGAGTACAGACCCTAATAATATGTTTAGATAGAAGGCATCAGTGCCCACAGCTCCTTGTTGATAATAAGCAGTGCATTTCAATGCTGGTTTAAAGCTCTTCCTTGTAACTGTGTTGACAGCAGGAGCTGCACTTATATGACACTCTCTTGCAACCTAAGGACAGCAGATCACTGCTCTTGCTTAGGTCTGGGCACAAACATGTAACACCCTCTTTTGTTGCCAGTGTCAAAACGAACAGTTAGCTTATGGAATTTTTACAAGGTATGTCAGTTTATTAACCTTGAAACAAATGCTTTGATAAAACATTCATAATAATGCAACAGTTTGCAAACAGTTTGAAATACAATGAAATATATTGAGTTGGAGAAATAAGCTTGTCCTCTACTACCAACTTAATAACTTATTATTTCAATGCAACTTGATAAATAATAATTTGCAACATTAAAGGTTTATCTAAATCAAATACATTTTTTTTATCTTGCAATCATACATTCAATAAACTGGTGGTAAATGTTCCCCTGAAAAACTGGGTTATTTGAATACTAAATTGTCAAATTTAACATTTGACTTTACGTCATCTGCTTTTGTGTGAGATGATTCATGTTTTTTGCAGGCTTCCCACCACACCAGTTGGACAGGTTCTAGGAGCAAATGTAGTGCAGCTTCAGAGAACAGCTGGGCCAGTGGAGGTTCAGCACATTGTCAACACCAACAGTGAGACCCAAATCCCTGTGGTGGACTCGCATGGTGAGAAATTGATAGAATTGTACCCCAGCCTTATAGCTAATGAGTCAAATGTTTTGTCTAAATCTTTTTAACAAAAAAATTAAATATATACATGCTGTAGTTATGATGCCACATCGAGCCACTGAAAGAAAAAGAGAAAATGATGAGAGAAATGATGAAAAATTATACCTGTTAGCTGTACTGATTTAGCAGTGTGAAAGTGCCTTGACGGAGCTGACAAGTGTGAGAAAATAGTCAATTGTGACAGCTGAACCTTTCAGCAGCAATCACATGGATGAAATTTTTAGTTTGCAACAGACATCTCACAGCCCTCTAGAGAGCTGCACACACTCAAAACTATAGCACCGACTGTGGCAAAGAAAATTGATTTTCTCTCTTCTCTTCTATTGAAGAGTCACCGATTTTACTTGGGTTTGTTCTTCGGTCCGAACTGCTGATCTTCCTGCGTCACTCCACTGAGGTAAAAGCCTGATTCAAGTCAGACAGGTAGCTGCAGACAGGCAGTGGAGTGAAGCTCTCTGATGACACCATTGGACACTGACTGAATGTAAAACAGCTCCAAAATAGAGAGTGGGAGCAGGATGTACAGACAGAGTTGCTGACTGAAATCAAAGCTCACTTTATGACAGCACATATCTATTTTGAAACACATTCTAATGACAGACAAATGCGTGGGGAGAATAGAAAACTGATTTAGAAGACTATGGCAATGCCTAAAGAACACTAAAGAAAGTTTGAAATCATCAATACATTTCACAGAATCTGCACGCACACATGCAATATGAATATGTATGTGTTGTTCTTTAGACTCTGGAGAAACATCTGGATGAAGTCTGCTGCATTCATCCTACCTCTGTCCTATTATCGCCTCACAATACTGTTCAGGAGGTAGGGAGACTTTGGGAATTGTTGTACAGTCAGATCAATGAAAAGGAATTGTTCAACACTTTGGGAAATTTTCTTTTTTCTGAGACAAAGATCAGAAGATTAATAGCACTCTCATCACTGTGCTTAAAGTTTGATGTTGGAGGTGGGAGCTAATTAACCAAGCTTATCGTAAATATAGGAAATGGGGAGAAACAGCTAGCCTGGCTCTCTCCAAAGTTCAAAAATACACCCACCAACAACTATCTGCTATCCAACTTTATCTCTTTCTGTACATATTCATTTGTTGTTTAAGTGTATTTCAATATTGTACAGAGCCAGACTAGATGTTCAATTTAAAAAGTAATATCTCAGAGTTCACTACTGTTCACTTTTTACTTGTTACTTACTTGTTTGCTACTTGGTCTGCTGCCTCCATGTGGCCAAAAGAACTCAGCAGGTTTAACAACACAAGATGGCTATCAATCTTCACATCTAACTGACAGAAATAAAGAAAACAATCATATTTCCCTTAATGGTTAACATTTTTCTAAATCACTAACTTTAAATCCATTTCCTCTTTGTTCTTCCAGGCCTACAGTATTTTGAGTCTCCTTGGAGCCCAGACCTTATTTGTTACTGAGAGAGGACAGTTGGTCGGGATCATAACGTGGTCAGAGGTAATGAGTGTTTGCTTTTTATGTGTATACTCACTCTCACCATCACTCAATCAGGGTCATATTTACTATTATCTTCATGATGCATTCAGCCTCATTTTGTTACATTCCTCTGTTAGCGTTTGTCCTGTTCTTACACATTTTGCAAACAAGCCCACATCCATCTATAGATTTCTTTTTAACATTGTACAGGGTGGAGGAGGTGAAAGCTACTTCATTCAGAACAGTTTCTTTCTCTCCCTCCCTCTCTTTTTCTACCTGCAGATCAAGAAATTATTAGAAGACTTGGCCAAAGAAATCTAATCAGTGACACACAGGAAATATGCACGTGAAATTTTTAACCACAAATTCATCTGTCTAATTTGTCTCCAATAAAAATATAATTTATTCATTCTCCAAGCGTAACAATATTTGCACACAAGCAAAACTGGCATTAACTGGAGGCTCCCATGATAACCATTTATCAGAGCTTATTTTCTTGCTTTTATTGTAATTAGCAGTATCACATATTAAAAGTGTGTCTACCTGGTGGGCATGAAAACAAAAGAAAGTAAAATAGCATAATTTGTACACCAATCAATACAAAAAAATTCAGTTAGTGTGTTTTTAAAGCTAGTCTAGCTCATCATAGTCTTGTCCAATAAATAATCGCATTAATAGTCCACACGTCCACAGAAGTTTATACTAAAGGATTTTCTAACTAATCATGCACAAAAGTTTCAAGTTGTCAGCCACAGATCATCTTTTTATGATTTCTAAGCAAATACAATTTATGAATGAATTTATATTTAGATGTATAATTGTGATCAAGAGTATAGTTTTGGTTTATCTTTGATAGGGACACTGCACAACAGGGTTTTTTTTTTGTTATATTGTTATACTTTGGAGACCTGTACCAATCTCTCTCTCTCTCTCTGATGGCTTCTTGGGGGGAATTTAAGCTGCACTCTGCAACAGTAATTTTGTAAAGGGAATGAGAATTAACTGCAACAAATTAACTGTAAATATTTCTTTATGTAACCTTCACTGTTGGTAGGCACCCTAGTTATATAGGCCAGGTGGGAGAGGAGTGCCGAGGTTCACAGTAAAGGGGTCAGGTTGTGTCTCTGCTGTGATGGCTGTGGGTCTGTCTTTGTGTCCTTTGTATGTCAGCTTGTTATGCTGGGGACATTTTTTTTCTGAAGACATTCACCATTAAAGAGAAGAAAAACACAGCTCTGGAAAAAAAGAACACTGTTGCGGGTCCTTTCCCCATATGCACACCTCAATCCAGCAGGTTCTTCCTGCATGGAAGGGTCCATCACCTTCTAACTCTTACAGGGTTCAAATACAATAACTGACTTAGATTTGGCTTTAGAACACCGGCATGCACATGTCCTGCTCACCTCACAAAGTATCTTTGCGTGACATTTCATCCTCTGTGTTCCCCCTTCAACTTGCCCCCCTGTGGAGGCATGCCTCACAGTTTTAAAAACTCTGCTCTAAAGGCTAAGTTTGAGATTGCCTTTTTTACTTTCTAAGATGGTAAAAGTTTTCTTTCATATCTGTATGACTTCAATGAACTATCCAGATATTGTTGTAGACACCTGAAAATTCCTTGGGATAAGTTGTTCTGTATATCACATCCAAATCCTGTTTTCTGTATCAACATCTTGTGGTGATGCAGGTGGGCAGTGGCTCATTCAATTTTAGTATTTCACCCTAGGGTCTCTTTTAAGACTTGTATTTATAGGTGTTGGTGCAAACATTGCTAACAGTCATACAATAAAGCTGCTATGTGTTGAATTTGAACATGTCTGACTTGGGCACTCCGCCAGTGGTAGCACTGAAAAGAAAGTCACTATAGCATACAGCAATGTTAACTGGGACTGTCTCATTTTTCTACAAAAAAAATACATCTGAATAATATACACAGTGATTTCTCATAGCCTCATCAGGATCATGGCCAGAGTTGCCTTGGTAACAAGGTTCCTCCATGTTTTAATCAAATATTGATTTGCAGTCCAAATTATTGTTTGGGTTTCTGGTTTCATTCTTAAAACCAAGGAAAGTAGAGAATCAAATATAAATATGATAAATAAAAAATTAAAGAGTAACTTGTGTTTTCAGATTAACCTTACAAAAGAAAACAGATAAAAGGGGAAGTCTTCAGCAACCAATTGGGCAAGAAATCACAGATGAAATTAAGTATCCATATGGTTTTCTTGTTTGTGTCTAGAAATCACTGTATGGTATTATCTGTCTGTGATTGAATGCGTATCTAATGTAATTGTGGATAAATGGGTTTTTGTCCAGTGGAGACACTTTTGAAAGATCATGTTTTCAGACTTCTGTTTTCAGAGAAAGGTTGAGATTTTCTAAATGCTATCATATCACTGGGTAAAACATAAAAATAAAAGCCAAGTTTTAATTAACTAGAACTAGCCTTTTAATGGATTCTTTCAGGGAGATTATCATCTAAGGTGTCTTTAAATTGTTTTCTGTTTTCTGCAGAAATTATTTTCATTATTAATCAACTAAATAAGTAAACTGTTGCTAGATTCCTGTTTTCCTGATTCCAGATTCCTGTTTAGACTTCGAGACATTGGATTGATTTTGATAAACCAATCATTTTACTTCAGATCACCATTCAATATGACAGTTTTATCTTCCGCTTATTCACCATGTCACATTTCCCTCTCACAGCACAGCAACTCCATATGTTGTTGTTGCACTGGAGTATTGATTATATTACAAATCATATGCGTGTTCTCCTGCAGAGATTTGTTATATGATGGGTTTTTATTCTAGCCATGCACAGCTGTTGTTCTGTTTTATCCACATCTGTGGAACACTATGAGTTGCACTGAGATAACATCAGGGGAAACAGCAGCAATACACCATACAATACAACGTCATTTTGTGTAAATCTGTGCTGAAGACACCATGACAGGTAATATTAACACCTCCAGTCTCTCTCACTCTCAGACACACAGGTGCGGTGACATACAAGCAGAAATACTGTACACACCGACCACATGCATGCTGTCATGCTCTCCGTCCTCCTCCCTTTCTGTTTTCATACACTCTCTTATCTTATATCTTATATCTTATCACTATACCGCTCCCCTACACCTCAGCTACCAGGCAGAAGAGTGTGAATAATAGCCGATTTTAGTTCTTTGCAACAGACTTCTTCAGATAGGAAATCTCAAAGGATGCCCTTTTTTCCATTTCTTTGGTGATCTCTTCTCCTCATTGGACCTCGTGTTACTATCTTATGTTATTCATGATCCGTCAAAAGAAAAAGGGACCAAAACAGAGCAACATTGTACAGCACATATATTTAAAACCTGATATTTTATAACAACATATATACATCGGAACCTTTGACTCTTCACAGTTCAGTTATACATATAATATGAAATTTTTCAATGTACACTGAATAAAAAATTAAAGTGTAACACTGAAACTATATACTGTATATTCACAAAATTATGTCTCAACCAAGGAGAAAATACTTTTATTTATACTATTATTTACTAATACTAATACTTTGGAGTCTTTGTAACTGAAGACCAGGTTCTTAAACCCTTTCAAATGAGCCATTTGAGAAATATCATCTTCAGATATCTCACAGATGTTTGCGGTTAGTTGTTGTATCAGTCGCTGCTGGTGGGTGAGACTCAAGTCCCCTCAGTGAGTGTCATTTTAGAGATTGCCATCAACATTGCTAGCTTGTCGTCTTGTAAAGTCTAGTTATAAAAAACATCATCTTCAGATAGTGAGCTGCTGTCTACATGTCGGACAGCAGTCTCTGCAGCTATGGTGCTTCTGTCCTCAAAGGGAGGACCTCGATCCTGCTGAGTAGCTGACGTTGGGGAAAGAGAGTCAACCGTTGGCAGAGGGACCAGGTTGGCTGCCCTGTTGTTGCTGTATGCCTGGGCATGGATGCTGTACAGGTGCTGGGGAATGCCAATGCTGCCGCCATCCAGAAGGAACTGAGACAAGAAGTGGCTCTGTGCTGCTGATGAGAAATAATAATAATAGTGATAGCATTACATTAACATTACCTTAACAGTCCAGTGGTTGCTTCTTGAAAATACTGATAAATGATGTGAACAATGCAAGGGAAAGCAGTGACACCTGGGGCCTTTCAGGTTACAGAGATTTTTAAAGCTGTAGCTCTTCACACTGGTATGTTACAGAAATACTGCAGATACACTTGATAGACTAATGAAATGGGATCAAAACAGACGTGCCAATACTCTGAACCATGATATATTAATATATTGTAAACCTATCGTGGATGCACTTTCCGTATAGTCTGTGCTATACTCCATACTCCATACTAAATATTCACAATAAGGAGTGCTAGTACTCTATTGTACCAGTCATACTGATTCACTTGGTGAGACACAAACAAAACTAAAAATATATGGCCAGACCAAAGGTTCCATAATACCATAAATGTAAATGGACACCAAAAACCTTACGACTTGTGGGGCAAAAACCTGAGGGTCTCACTAGAGGAAATGACATGTTTTAACCTAAATCAGGAATTTACCTTGTGTATGGTGGCCGTTTCAGGGCATCAAACCCAGCAGCATTTCATTCACATGCCAAAAGTATAGTTATTTAGCTATGGGCTGTGGTTGCATGAGTTAGTCTTGTGGGGATAAAAATAGTTGTAAACCATAGTTGTCAATTATCATGAATGAAAGACCTGACCTTATGCAATTCTTATTACATGTATATATAGCACCTAGTTGGATATTGCATATTAGGCAGAGTAACAACAGGTTCACAAGCTAGCAATTGCGTGCTAACAAGCTAGATTAGCAGTGAGCCCAAAGCAGGGATAAGATTGATATATTCTGCCATGGGCGGAAATGTTGAATGTGGAATGTTTGAGGTCTACAAGGTGATATCATTAGACTCGTTTGTGCTCCTGTGAGCAAAGTTTAGAAATAACTTTCACTGCACTGAAATAAGTCTACTGTCTTGATTATTGGGAATGTGATATTTCCTGTGATGCTAGGATGCTGAAAGCTCTAGTGACACACATGCTATCCTTTGGCATGGCCAACCTTGTAAACTGGTGGAGGGCTGCTCTGTGTTGTCGTTCATTGACCATGCATTCATTGCCGCCTCAGCCAAGGCAAACTGCTCTGCCACTCCTGTGAAACAACACAAATACATTTTATGTAGCTTTTCTTAGAAGTTGACCCCCCACTGTTTTCACCCTGTGTAACACCATAAAAAACAAATGGAAATCAAATAAGTGCACTACATTTGAGTCACTGTCATGGGACATCTTAAGGGCTACTGATTTTTATAGATGCTTCCTCTGCACAAACCAATCAAATAAAAACAATTCCCAGAGGGACTGGAGTGTCACTTCATCTCCACTGACCACATCATGTTGTTCCTGATTTATCTCCATCTGTCTGTCTCACCTGCAGCGAAGCGAGCTTCCTTGATCTCGTCCGTCATTTGGGAGTAGAACTGTTCATCTTCCTGCAGGTCGGTGCCCATCCCCCCCCATCCTCCTCCTTTACGACAGGCCCCGCTCCAATCACCCCCTCGTCCCCTGGCCTCGCCGCCTCCGCCCCAACCCTTCCACTCAATTAGGTGAGCAACTCGCCCCTGGGCCATTGCCGTGGGCTTTGTGATATGCTCCTTTATCGTGGCCACCAGACCTAAATAAAGGGAAGAAGAGGAGTACATCTTGATGAAGCACGTTAGATAAAGAGCAACCTGGCTGAAAAGTTGGGATATTCAGTGTGTGGTTGCAGAAAGAGATAAGTAAAGGTAAAGTGATAGTCTGTATGAAATGGCATATAGTTGGTGAAAGAAAGGAGAAGAAGGGCGATAAAATGCCAACGCAAGGGAGAGGGATGTGGAAATTGATAAGGATGACACTGAGGGAGGGTAATGAGAGAGTTTTACTTGAGAGGAAATTATATATGTATGGTATAAATCAAATTTTGAAGGTGAGCATTCGCTCGCTATTTGCATAATCTGAATGGAAAGAAGCAGTTTTCCTGCTTCCTTCTGACAGAGCTTCAAAGAAAACACATTGGTGAAGATTTAAAATGGGGGAGTAACACTGTACATTTTTTACAACAGCTCTTCTACAGCACTGTATGAAGCTCACTTGGAAAAGCTCACTTGGAAAATCAAATTTAGAGATTTTTGCCTGAAATTTTTGCTCATGTCATTTGCCTAAATGACCGATGAATGTTTTTCACTGTTGATTCACTCCAAACAACAATAGCTGTAAGATAGCTAGCAATGGACGCATAGATCACATGTGCGTGTTTGAATCCAGCTCATCCCCCAATCCCTGACTAATTTCAGAATTCACTAGAAACTCAGTAACTGTTATTTCCCTCCAGCCTTTCTGAATTTCTTTGGCTCAGTTCATTTATAAAAAGGATCATAAAGCTCAACAAAAGATGTAAATCTTTCTGTTTCTCAACCATTAAATTCACAATGAGCTAGCCAGAGGCAGCCATTCACCTGGACATAAGGGGCACCTGGAATCACCACAGTGCCATAAACTGTGACTCACAGGGACTCAAGTCTCACTGCAGTCATGTCTGAGTCAAATCTCTGTTCTTCTGTTGGAGTTACTCTGCCCCGTATCTCTAGAGTAATGTGTTTTTCATAATCCATCCAATCATTGGGCAAAACTATAAAGAAGCCATTGTTTCTTTTAATGACAAGAGACAAGGGTAGAAAGGTCAAGGGAAATGAATAGTTGAAGTGCCATACTGCAGAACAGTAAAATTAAATGTAATGTAAAAAGGACAAAAAGGGAAAGGTTGAAAAGGCAAAGGTGGAAAATGTGGACAAGGAATAAAGGTTAAGGTTAGACATAAGGGGAAAAGGCAGAAAAATGTCAAGACCAAGAAGTGAGGAAGACAGGGTAACAAGGATAGATAAACTAAGAAGGAAGAATATTTCAGTAAGAAATTAATACAGTTAAATGAAAAGAGGAAGCCGTGGGAGTCGGCAACCTGGGCTAATTGAAACTGAGAGAAACATGTTATTTTCGTGAGAGCTCCACAGACTGTTTTGTTATGCACTGTAACACCCACTGCCCTCACCCTGTTTTCACACGGTGACAACTCTGATATGAGGCTCTCATCTGGCTGCTCGCTGATGGCGAAGAGACTGTTGAATCTATTTAGGTTATGTGAACACAGCTGGAAAATCCTGTTTGTTTTTCACATTGGGGCATTTTGGACTTAATGTCCACACTTCTGTGTAAAAAGGACCCAATTTCAAGAACCTGGCACAATGCCCTACACTACAAAAATGTGTTAAACATGTTTCCAGAGTGCAGTGGGCAGCAGCAATCAAAATGAGGTTTCTCTTTTGATGCATAGGTATAGTGAAGAAAACAGTATTTAAGGTACTACCTGCTCCTGAGGAAGGTGACATACACAGTGGTGTTAAGGATATTTTATATGAAATGCGTAGAAATGCGTATGAAATGCAAAAAACATAAACTTGGTATTGGTCAAATTGGTATGGTTATGTTAATAAACCCAAAAGAGCTTGTTTTGGTTGGGGTGGGTGTGACAATCTTGAAACAAAATCATTTTTGGTGAAAAAACACAAAGTGTGGAGACTTGCAGTAGTCAGAAGAATTTTTCACAAACACAATTAACATGTGTAAGAGTTGCTGCAATGCTTGTCCACTGTCTGCCTGTAAACATTATTATTATTCATTACCAGAGATCTAATCGAAACAGAAACCAGGAGGCGGAAAAAACTGATATGCTCTTGTTGGTGACAAGTTCAGTCATGGCTGGCATTTCTGAGCCAACAAGCTTGTCCGCACATCATCTGAGAATCTCTGGTTGCTCTAAGAAATGATTGGATTTCTTTGTTTGCTGCTACAGAAAAGATGAGGTTAGGAGTTTAATAAAATGACCAGAACCACTCAGGAATAAGTCAACTTATGAAAACAGACATGCAGCATATTGCATTATGTGAAGCGTGAAGCATGGCTCCCTGTGGTTTGTTGTGAGGTAGGAGCAGCATTTGGAGCTTCACTATTTCCCAGCCAATGTGGGAATAATTCTAGAAAATCATATAGCTGTGCTTTTTTGTATGTATATTTTTTTGATTACCATCTTAATTTAAACACATGGAACAAAAAAAAATGTGACACTTCCAAATAAGATTTTTTTCAAGACTTGATTTTCTGTAATTACAAATGTAAACAGGATTTTATGAGTAAATTAGTTTCTAGTTCCAGTTTCACTTGAGCTCTCTATTCATTGCTACTGAGAGTTGCAAATCTCAACCTCTAGTGGTGCAAGAGAAGTCAGAGGGTCACCAAAGTCATTATGTTCATTGTCCATGCACCATACATGTCTGTACAGTTAGTTACATATTTCAGTTTGGACCAGTGATGGACTGACTGACCCACCAAGCGACAGACTCCTTTGAAATATGTAGTGAGCATGGTTAAACCCCAATGCAACACATGCATGCATATTAATGGAATCTGATTCAGTTCAATCTGTCCCTCCAAAAGAAGATTATCTCACCAACTGCTGTGCAGATTTCCATTGAAGTGATATTCATTGCCCCAGAGCATGAATGATAATATGTTTGGTGATCTCCTCTCTCTCTTCTAATACCACCATCAGGCCAAGATTTTAGTTGAACATGTGGAATAGCCATCTAATCAATCTAATTGCCATGACATTTAATGGGCACGTTCATGCTCCCCAGAGGAATGAACTTTCCCATGAACTTTGCATGCAAGATATTTTATAATCTCATTTGGTTTCCATAAATTTTGCTGAGCACATTTATACTAATAGCCAGAAGCCCATTTGGTTTATGACCATTGTTATTTCCCTGTTACGCTACCCTCAGGACAAACATAGCATGTTTAGTCCCTCTACGAGGCTGACCTGTATCATTTGTGTGGTGCAACACAATTGCATTTGTGGAATGAAATGAACATTACAGTTTCTAGGAACCGCTGGCAGGGCTTTAGCCTTTTACTGTTAATAAAATCTCATCAATCTGATTTAGCTATCAAACATCATTAAACAAGACTAAAACCAGTAATGTGTAGGATATTCTTCCAGATACTATTTATTATATATCTGAGTATGCATCGTGTGATCTGATTTGAGCAGTAAGGTAATCAGCTGCACTTTATGAATGCCTAAGTAAACTTCTCTTCGCCAATTTCAGTGATGACTGACAAGTGATTAAGTCAGAGGAAATGTTAAAAATCTTTCATTTTTTGTCACTCTCAAAGCAGGTGTCAGCTTCTCAGCCATCTGCATGAATGTCTTTATTTGTCTAACATATTCATGAGGTTTTCCTGGCCTTCATAATTATACTGTCAGTGTAATAAAGGAGCTTTCATTGGGAAAAGTTCAGCAAGGCATAACACATTAACTCAGATAATTAACCTCCCACAGAGAGACAGGAAGCAGTCAAGGTGCAGCAGACAGTCACAGGATAGGAAATTGGGATGGAAAAAGAGTAGGAGGCATCAACATGAAGAAAGAAGGAAGCTGGAGTCAAAGATTGAGAAGAAAATCACACAAGAGGAAAAGTGTGTTTACTTGTACCTGGTTGTTTGCTCATGTCTGTCTGGGTATATTTCAGTTACAGCATACATTAGAGAAGGCATAAGGGAGGAGGGAAATTACATTACTAACCCCCCATGGTTACTAAATCAACTTCCCACCTTGATTTTTTCACAGTCTGGTGTATTTGATTTGTAATGAAACAACATGAATTGTAAACTACACCTGTTTATATTGTGTGTGTGTCTGTGTGTGTGTGTGTGTGTGTACCCAGTCTCACCCATCAATGAGGAGGTGGCTAGCTCGCCAATGTCGTAGTGGCTGGTTTTATCTGACACATTGCCATTGGAGGGATTCTGACCATCCTGTTATATATGATGCACAAGAAGAAAGAGAATAACACTGATACAAGGTGAAAAGTTTGTATTTTCACTGGGAACTGAGGAAATAGGTCTATTTTTGCCTTTTGATGCTGCACTTGTGACATTTTCGATGGGTTTTGAATGGGTTTGGGGCCCAAAAGAGATTTCTCAATCTCAGGGAAGAGCAATTTTCAGCCATATAAATCACCAGAAGCAGAGTTATGAGATTCTGACACAGTGAAAATAGCACAAATGCATACATCCTCCTCTGGCAGTCACCTCGTATGTATTATGACTCATTGAAAAAATTCTCACATTTTATTTGAAGGAAAATGGTGATAATGACAATAGCAGTCAGAATGTATGGAAATCCTGCTGCATTCACATCGAGTCTGAATGACTTGCGAGGAAGTTATTTCAAACTCCCAACCCTGTGGTGCTCCCACCCAAGTAGTTACAATCAATATAGTGAGAGAAACTGCACTTCAGATAGAGTTCTTGTCTTTTTTTTGTCTGTCACTGCCGAGAATGAATCCTTCAAGCTTTTTCAAAGATGGTGGAAGTGAAACTGGATTGCTGGTTAAGTACATGCTTACACGTCAACACGTGGTGCAAGGTTCCAATTCAAACTGCTGGAGACCGGTCTAAATAAAGTTTTACAGGCAATAGAATTCTGCATAAAAGTCACTTGAATGTAAAATGACCAAAATGGGAAAACCGAACATCCTCTTGGGCAAATAAATGCAGTTTCTGTTTTTCACAACAACAGACTGGTGCTTCATCGCCAGATATGTGGTCACTGCAAAACCAAGGCCACCTTTTTAATTCTTTTATGAATTCTTTTATTTGTGTATTTTCATTTGTAATGCTATAACAAGAAGCTTGCAACTAAAAAAATTTAAAGGCTGCATGTAAAAGTAAATCAAAATTAACATGGGGTGAAAAGGGTTGAAAAAGTCTTGTTTTTTGATGTAATAAAATTGTGAAGGCAACACTTCACTTACATGACAATAGCCACACTGCAAAGGCAACTAACAAGACTATTTTTTTTACTGCTTTTTAAAATATTTTGAAAAGTCTAAATGCTGGAGACATTAATTTTAACAGCAGATGCAATGCAGGGGGAAAAAGCCTCAAGCTTGTTAAACATCTCATTTAGAGTAAACAGGAAATTTAAAGGAAGCAGCAGGAAATTTCTCTCCAGAAGCCTGCATGAGAGAGTGTGATGGAGCCTGGATGAGGAGCAGACTGAACATGTTATGTGTGAAAGAGATATTAACCCTTAAATGGAGCTGCTCTTCCTGACGATAACACTTGTCTCACTGAACCATAAACATCTTATAGGCAGATAGATAGCTAAATTAGCAGTGAAATCTGAGCCATGCTGTCTAAAGAACTCCAGTTAATTTTGAAGTGTGTTAGTAATGTGAGCTATTAAAAACACCATTATGCATTGTACTTAATTCAGACTTGTTCAATCACCAGAACTGTGCCAGCAAACACTTAGTGTCAGTTCACTCAATTTGGAGAAAACATATTTTCATGCTTTTCATTTTTGTAGTATTTAGCCATTATTTCTCTAATGGTAAAAAGAATGGTAACAGTTTAGATTTTATTTGCCCAGATTTTGAGATATCTGATTTCTTCCTCTACGCTAATTCAATTTAGATGAATAGAACTTTGTTTATGATGTGACGCCCCCCTTACTCTAGATAATCAATAGAAAACACCATCAAATCTTGTTTTTCAAATCTTTTATCTTTTATTTACCTATGTGCAAGATTGTAGTTGTGGTGAAAGCTGCTTTCTAGTAAATGGACACTGTAGAAGCTAATGCATGATTTCAGTCTACTTATGGGATTTATTTACATCAATATCAGGCCCTCACATACAAAAGTAAGAACTATTACTAACCTTTACAGTGGATGGCTGACCCTCCTCAGTCTGGTTCTGGTCCTGCAGTGCTGTCATTGGAAGGTGGAGCTCTGTAGGAAATCACAAATAAACCAAATGTTGTTGTTAGATTCATGCTCTATGTATGTGTGGGTTTCTATTGCCTTTGTCTCAATATTTGTATGCTTGGCATGAGTCATGATCTTTAAAGCCAAAACCCATATTCTCTCTAATGGCCGGGGGTTAAGTGAGGCACATATATGACAGATTGAAGACAGAAAGATTGTTGAATCCTCGTAGAATTCTTTAACGGGAGCCTCAGCTGATATTTAGCTTCACCCTGGCCTGCACTCTGCATATTTGCTTTATAATTGATGGTGATGAGCCTCATATGAATGACAAGAGGAAATGATGTGTGGCTCAGCACATTGGAGAATTAACATCATTAGAAAGGTCAGTGGACACCCACACACACAGGAATACAAACACACTTGGGGTATCCTTTGGGAGGTGTCATCAAGACAATTGGCTGTCGCTATGGAAACGCTATACAGCAACAGTAGGTTAGTGATACCCTTCTATTTACTTAAGTCACGGTCGCCAGTGCATGCGCGCGCACACACACACACGTGCACACACCAGTACACAGAGCTGTATCTGGTCTCTGGCCTCATCAGAATCTGTTAGCATGTCAAGAAACCCTATCACCCTATCTATTACTGAAACAGTCTTCTGTCCTTGTGGGGTTAAATCCCACCCTTACTCACTCACACACACACAAACACACATCTCCTATCTGTCTATCTGGAGCCCCACAGCTGCCTTTCTTCTTTCTTCCCAGCTTGAAAGTGCTGCTCTCAATACCCTCCACCTTGTTTAACAGGGAGTCTTCCTGAACAAAAGCACTCTGTCTCACAAAATATCTTCAAGCTGCATCACACATTCAGGCTAAAAATAATATGCAAGAATGTGATGTGATGTTACATGTCATGCTCTGACAAAATAACAAGTACATTGTGGCTTGTAAGGTATCACAGAAAGTTGTTATACTTCAAATCAGCTTTTTTATTATATTGGATCTTTTTTCGACAGCACAGATTAGTATTTGTGTTCTTCAAGACCCGCTGGCAGCTGAGGCATTGTTATTTTATCCAGACAGCTTTTGGTAGGCAACAGACATCACCTTTTCCTAAACCAGAGTCCAAATATGAGAGAGAAAATTGCAACACAAGTCACATTTTCAAGTCATGACAAGTCAGCGATGAGCTTTGGATGGAGCTGTCATATCTTAAAGCCACTGTTGTCCTCTGTTGATCCTTACAATCCCTCTCATCAACCTTCCGCCCCCAAGTCTGGTTTTCGAAAGCAGTCTCCAGGGATTCACTCAGATGTTTTTGAGTGAATGCTGCCATGGCAGAATTTGTGTTGTACACCGTTTTCATACTAATTAGTCTTATGCTGGATACACATCACAAACATGCCTTTTCTGCTAAATATGTGACTGATGTGGTTTTACCCTCAATCTCCATTCAGTTACAGGATGAAATTATCAAACATACACTAATATTTTAGACCACAGTTATGCCTCCAAAGTGTGATATAACTTTATGTATGCTCCTAGATTGTTTGTTGGCTCTTGTCAACACTACCTGCAGGTTGATGCAACCCTCAAACAGAACCACGGGCACGGATGTACAAACAGGTGGATCTAGACACTGACCTTTGTGACCTTTGCAGAGGCAGGCACCCATGGTCTCAGGATGGCCAGGCGGTTATCTGTTCACCATGGTGGCTAGATGATGAGGAGGTCGAGCACCAGAAGAAAGAGAGGGAGAAGGGGAGAAAAAGAAGAAAAGGCAGAGGCAGCAGATGTATCAGACAGCAGAGGAACAGAGAGAAGTGAGGAGCTGAGAGAGGAGAAAAGTAAGGCTGGATGCCCGATGAGCTGTAGGCTGATGCATTGGCTGACTTCTCTGTACAGGAGGAGAGAGGTGAGAGCACGACACAAGCAACGTGTGGGGAGTGGGGACAGACAGAGAGAGTGAGAGAGAGAGTGAGTGAGAGAGAGAGAGAGGAAATGGGGAGAAAGCATGAATGCCTCTCTGCAGACGATGTGAATCCCCTCCCCTCTATTTCTTCTATTCTCCTCCCTCTCTATTCTTCCTCCCCATAATGTACATAGGAGACTAATTGGAAATGGAAGGCTTGATGATGTAGCTATATTTGCAATATGTTCACTTTATTGCAGTTTGTGCAAACAACCAAAGAGCTTGCTCCACAGTACACAATGTCTCCTTGCTACTGCTAATGTAAAGTGTATTACTGGACACTGTCTTTGCACAGTGTACATTCAGCACAAATTTAGTCAAATACTTTTTTTTCCCACCTATCTATCTATCTATCTATCTATCTATCTACTGTATCTATCTATTCTGCTCCATAAAATCTGAGCCGACTCATGCATTTCTAGCAATATCAATAAAATATTGAAATATAAAGATATATAGACCTGATAACATACACAATCACACCTCATCTTTAGGTGTCTCCGGTGACCTCATCAACACTGTGTCAAACACACACACACACACACACTTGCAAAGGAATGATCAGACACAAAATTCCTGCCCTGGTCCTTGTTGTCCCCTTCTGGCGTGAATACCAGGATAATATATCCAGGACTTTGCTGACATCACCCTTGTCAACAGTGGGGGAAAATCCTGTTGCCACAGCAACCAGGCCACTCTGTGCTTTTGGAGCTTTTTTCTGAGTTAATTGGGCAAAGAAAGGAGGCGAGGAAACATTATTTGATGGAAAGGGGAGGATGGTGCTGATAAAGTTAGCACAACAACAGAAACTGATGTCAGCATTCAACAAACTCTCAGCCCAGTTAGGAAGACTGTATGATCTGTAGATAAGGGTTTATTTTCCCTTGAAAAGAGCCTGTTTTCCCCCCAGAATAGCCTAGTATACATTTACCCAAAGCTCAACACAGAGAATGTGAATATAGTACATACAAAATGAGGCTATAACTCTAAATGTCAGTGTTCTCCTCCATCATGAAAAATATGATAAATGTCACATTTCAACAAGTCCAAATGGTAATAGGGTTGTGCTTATGTGGGCAATTCAACCTAGCACAGTCACACAGTGACTCACACAGCAAGGGATGTAATCTAGGATTCAGTATCTTGCTGAAGCACACTTCAACATGTAGACAGGAAAAGCCGGGGATCAAATAGCTAAGCCTATGATTAATACTTCTTACAGTGAAGTAAAATATTTGATGCAAAGCTGCAAATTTTAACATAGCAAGAGGAACTCAAATTGCTTTCTGGACTATATCTTGTACCTATACTCAGTTTGTCTATGACAGCTTTATTTTACTTTAAAAAGACACTGGCATGTGGTAAGATGAAATACAGGTTAACAGGAGGATAAACATAAAGACTGAGAACAACAAAAAGGAAGAAAAAGGGAACAAACAGCAAACTTGCTGATGTTAGTGAATAGTGAACATGGAATGCCTTTCCAGGAGTCATTAACAATGTTACGGACTCCTTTCTTAGGAGTATAGGGATCCATGGTCTTCTGATGATGGTTGCTTAAATATTTTGAACTTTGAAGGAAGTTGTGTGTTAGGTCTTGAAACTCAAGGATCCATGGAACCCCTTGAAAACACCCTATAAACCTCTAAACTACAAGGATTACTGAAACCCCCTAGTGAATTCCTGAACCTCCTCGATGAACCCTGAAGCACACTAAAGAAACCCTAGAGCACTTTCAAGAAACAGGGGTCACCCAGATATCCCTTGAGCCGCCTAATGGACAAAAAACAGGAACCCAAATTATGAACCTTGGAAAACCCTTGACTAAATCTGGAACTTCTTTTAGGACCAATGACCCTCAAGGACTACTCGATGTTCAGAGACCCCTGCAACAGTTTGGAAACCCTGAAACTCTCAAGAAACCCACTGAATGAATCAAAGTTCAAAAACTTTGTTACCACCTGGAGGATTTCAGAAACCTCTCTGGGGCTAATAATCTGTGGAACCTTTTTAAAGATTCTTTAGGGCCCTCAGTCCCATACTGAACCACACTACACATCATAACAGAGGAGAGGGCAGGCACAGGAGCAGTCTGACCTCTTGTGGTAAAAAGCCAAAAGTGCAACAGTGCCATTGTCAAGAACCTTAATATAATGTGACACACATAGAGACTTCTATGTGTGTTCCGTTTCAGGGAACTTTTCTCTTAGCTCCTTGTCAGTGTATTGCCAAACCAAACAATCAAAACTGCTGGGTCTGTGACATTACAGAGAAAGTGTTTTGGAAAGTGTTCCATCAATGATTCAGCCCAGCAAGAGAATTCTGTAATCCCATAAAGGTCTTTTGTTACCTCTCACCTTACATATTGCAGAAAAGTCGATTCCTTGGATATATTATTATTATTATATATTCACATCTCGCTCTGCGTTTCTTAACGCTGGCCATTATGTAAACCTGTTTCTTTGTGAAGTTCTTACACACTGTCTGGAAAGCCAGCTTTCTTTCATTTTTTTTCCATGTCTAAATCTCAAATCTGCTTAGATTGTCCATCAAACAGAATAAATCTTGAATTTGATTAGACGAGAATGTGGTTTTTTGCTCGGTAGTTGAGGAGAGCAAAGGGAGCAGGAGGAATGTTTAACATCTACACAGACACATGCACAGTGATGCTCCTCACTGCAAAGCCACAGACATTTAGCAAGAGTCATTTCTGTGGTCCCTTGAGGCAAAGAGGGATTTGGATGCCTTTCAGTACTGGATGATTCTCAAATATTGCAATTTACGTGCACATCAAAGAGTGTCTCTATTCTATACTGTCAGTGTATGATGAAATACAATGTGAGTGTGATTGAAGTGTGAATACATTGATTCTATAATTACAAACAACCAATAAATCAGATTCTGGGGAAATTTAACTTCTCTTTTGTTCAGTCTGTGCTAATGTGGGAACTTCCCACTCTGATATGAGTGAAAAATGGGGAGAAAAATTCTCAGACCACCATGCTTTTTATAGACCCACCCTGCTTCACACTCACACTGATCCACATTTCTCACTTAGAGCTGCCCAGTAAAGTCTTACACACTTGGCATATGGGAGCTGAGCAAAAAAATTGACAAGACTCAAGGGTTTTATGTGAAATCTCAGCATGGTTTGGCTGCAGTAGTTGCATTTGAGGTTGTAGAAACACATGCAGCAACAAAACCAGCCCCCATGAGGCTCTGATGAAGGCTTGTTTGGCATAAGTCTTGATAAAACAAAATGTGAAACTGGGAGGGTTTTGATTTTTTTTAATGCCTCTGGAGCACTGCGATTCTGCTTTATACTCAATATGGCCACTTCAGTATGGAAGAAAATAATGGGTGTGATACTATAATTTAAATCATCCACCTAAAGTTTTCTGAAAGCAGAAAATAGTATTTAACCACAATTACTATATTCAAGTTTCTTCAAATTAGTCAAATACTAAGTGCAAAAAGTGCACCCAGAGTCAAACCCAAAAATCAAGTTTCTCTAGCTGCATTGGTTAAATTCAGACTATTCAAAATTTCTAAATAAAAAATCAACAAACCTGCCCATCTGGGATACCAAGTAAAGTTCTTCCTCTGGTGTTTTAAGTAGAACCAATGCTTGGATCATATGACTGGCAGAACCTGATGGGACAGAGGTCTGAATGATTCCAGACCTTTCTCACAGCCAGCAATTTGACATTTCATACCAAGGAAAAGCACAGGTGTGATTGATGACATTAAAAACGACTGCATTCCATTTGTGTGAGCTAGTTCCAGGCTCATGTTGTTGTGCGTGTCACGGTTTACTGGTTTACTTTGATGGATCTGTGTCATCGTTCACAACATTTATTTCACCTGTGCTTTTCCTGCTGCAACATGTCAAAATGTAAAATGAAAGTATATTCTTGTTAACCTGGTTGATCAAGTCTGATCAAGTAACTTAATTTTTTTACTTTTTAGATAAGAGCTTGCCTCAATGAATTATAGATCTTGAGTGCTTTTTTGTTTTGGTTTTTTGTATGAGACACTGTAAAATGATATCTACTTATAATCAAGTTTTAAAGATTACTCTATCTGAAATTATCTAGTTTTCAAAAGAAAATATTTTACTGTTATTGATTTAGGATGGGCTATTCAGTAATGGATAAATTTCACAATTTGGTATTCAATTGCTTATGAGATTTAAATTATTACAGCTAATACTTGCTTCCATACCTCAGGCCTTAACATCAGCTTTGCTTTATCAGACCATAATATCCTATCTCACACCTAGGAAGTCTTTGGCACTTAAAGCTATTAAATTTTGCCACTTATACCCATATCTTTTAACCTGCAATAACTTTGTAGTTTTGTTCCTTTGCCAAGGTTTTGTAGTAGACATTTCTGTATAGGCAAAGTGTTGCTTTAGTTGGTGACCTCATTTTGACATGACTCCAGGAAGTCTTTTGTTCATCAATACAGTTACAACAAATAATCATTACATTTTTGTAGTGTAAGGATCAAACAAACAAGAAACAGTCTGTTGATAAGATGTCTTTTTAGTTTCCTGTTTCCATTCTTCAATCTAAGCTAGGCTAATCGCCTCCCGTCTTCAGCTCTGTATTTAACAAATATACATGGGAGTGGTGTAGATCCTCTCAGCAACATTGGGCAAAAAGCTGGTGGGCACCTCTACAATTGAGGTTGGATAAGAATTCCTCATTTCCTCATGTGTCATTCATTGCTTACTTTCTTTGATCCACATGTTCTGACGTCTGAGGTTCCAGCGCCCCAGAATAAATATATGGCTCAAAGTATTGGCCAGAGCCCTCTTGTACACCATAACGTGCTTGTCATGATCTTATCTTCAACCTGCAGGATTTGGTATGCTTTTCTTTGTTTATGTACTCTGGAGTCTTTACAAGATCTACATTTCACTCTTACATGTCATTCAGAAGTCAGCAGAGAAAATCTGTATGGAGCTCCTTGTTCTTTGCTGGCTTCCATTTTTGCTTTTTTTAGAGACACGTGCCAAGGACAACATGAAGGATGCTGGGAAATGCCTTGCCGAAACAACGCAGGACAGTTTGATGTCCAACGTGACTAACCATATGAGTCTTTCTGAGGAAGTGTGAGGGACTTTCTGTGGCTTGCCTCTACATGTGGACACTGACTGGAAGTCTCAGTTCAATTTCTCTCAATAAGCAAATAATTAAGGTTGTATGTACAGTATTGTGTGTTACGGCCTCGCCCTGCCAGAACTACCACTGTGCGCAGCACAGTGAAACCATAATATTAGCTCTAGAGTCACATGATAGACGGAGCATGTTGAAAACCACTGTCTGCAGATTGACCACTCTCCCCTCCCTTTCCTGCCACTTCTGATCTCTTTTTCTGTGCATTTGCCATAGAAGCACCAAAATAGTGCTGTTAGCTTTGAGGAAACTCATTTTGATGACACCATCCTAAATGGCTGTTTCACCCCACAAGGAAAGGGATGTGAAAATGGGAAGGGCTTTTGCTGGCTAATGGTTCTGGTCCTACTTGGCCTGCAGCAAAGTTGGCAAGGTCTCTCAAGGCTACACCAACAGGAAATTGCATTAATCCATAGCTGGGCTAAAGTAATTCACTCCTTTACTTAAAGCTTTGCCAGAGTTTTCAGCAGACCACCTCGGCCGTCCTGGAAGAGAGGAACAGAAGTTGGAGGCCTAAGGGCCTGACTGAAACCTCCCCTCCATGTGCTCCCTAATTGGTTTAATGACCGTAATTATCTGCTGGGGTGCATGTTGTGCAGGGGACGATTAATGGCCTCTAAAACATATGCAGACAGGCGGAAATTAAGAGAGGGGGGTGGTGCCGAGACAAAGAATAGCTCTGCAGAAAAAAGAACCATGAAGTTGTACAGAGAAACACATCCTGCTGGGTGAGAGAAATAGAGTAATGACAATGCACTCTAGAGTTTTTTTTTTTTTGGGGGGGGGTTGTGTGGTTAGATGAATTTCTTGGGCTTAGTTCTTCTTTTGATGGATAAAAATCAGATGTCATATAAGCTACATACCATGTGGACCTATGCAGGACATACCACCCATGCAGTTAAAAGGTAAAAGTGAACAACTTTAATGATGCCCAAAAAAGCTGTCTTAAGTTGCAGTATCATTAATTTTCTCTCAATGCTGGCAACAAAAGATCTCTCTCTTTGCCCACAAGTTATAAGTCATAAGTCACTGGTCATTTAGCAAATTTTTTTTTTAAATCGATTTGTCAATGCTTGTCCTTTAGAGAGAAAATTGTAACAAATGCCATGTCATCATGATTTCTAATTGGACATTTCGTCCAATCTATCAGTTAAAAACCATGTTTACTATCAACTAAGACAAAGAATATCAGCAGACCCTCACATATGATGGACTGTTTCTTTGAAAAATGACTTAAACAACTATTGGATTGGTAAAATAACTGTTTCAGCATGTCTTTATGTGTGTCCTTGTGGTGTCTGCAAAAATATAGCACTGTGATCAGACTACAACCCTGTTTATAAAATTGCGGTACCAGTGTGAATTATATATGTTGCAGAAACTGTATGTTTCTGTAATAACTATATGTTTATGATTGCTTATCTTTGTTTAGCTGTTATCTGTGTTTAGCTGTATTTGTATCTTCCTGTGCAGTTATTTCCAGCTCTGTGTATGCTGAGAGACACTGACAACCTCCTTGAGTAAAATTCCTTGCATGTGTCGACATACTTGGCCAGTGCTTGACTATGATGTTGTGGCAAAAGTTTATTTTGGAATGACAGGTATCTAAACCAATCCGAAAAAAATTTCACAAGGGCCTTCCTCCCCTTTAATCCAATGTGGATTTTCTGGTCCCTGGTAACAATGATAGTGAGCAATAAACTCAAATCCAGGCTCAAAAACATCCCTTCAACACCCTGTGGTTGATATCAGATACTACAGCTATTTATTTGTGAATTTGTGTCCTTTGTGTTCTCCTATAAAGTAGAAAGTAAACCAACAGAAGATAAAATCCACACTCATGGACCTAATAGAAGTGATGAAATACTAGCTTCTATATTTGATAGGTCTTGGTTTGAACACGGTGCTTACAAATTAGTTCATTTTCTGATATCTTCAAATATTTTGTTTTGTCCATGTTAATTGCCTGTCGATCAACTGCTGCAGCTCTAGCTGTTTGTAAATTCTATGTCTCCATAAATTCACTGCAAGATCCTCTTATCCTTTAAATATAAACTTATATGAAGTGAAGATTTTAGGTTAAATGTGACAAAAAAGTTTTTGTTTCAAACATGTAGTCTAAATCTGGAGTATAGTGATTTCTCTCCTCAGTGAAAATGGGAGCACCCTGAGAAGCCCCTTTGTAACAGCAGCACTGAAATGGGTAAAGGCCCATCTAAAGAAGGATCTGTGAGAATTTTTGTGTTGAGTGACATCAGAGGCGTCATTAGTAGGAATATGGAGTGAATTAGGCCAGGACTGCAAAATATACAAAGAATCTGTGCCTGAAAGACAAGGCATATGTCAACAGCGGCTTGTGTTTCTGCTCTCCACCACCACCACCACCCCACCCCACCCATGTCGTCTTGCAGCTGACATCAAACAGATCTCAGCAGCACAGTTTGGGAAATGAAAAATCCTGGTAATAATTATTTGCTCCGCACCATCTCATTAAATAAGTTCATTAAAGCATTTAGCTCCAGCAGCTTGGTTTGTTTGTACATGGATCAGACCTGAAGAGAAGTTCTGGCAGCACTCAGAGTGTAATCTTGGATCAGGGCATATATAATGTTTTAGCTGAGAATGCAGTGAAAATAGGAAAATTGAGGGGCTGGGAGGAGACTTAGGGAGAAGAATAATCTACAAAAGCCCTGGAGTGCTGGTGAGAGAAACAGCAGCGGAAAGACGCAGGAAGACCAATATAGACAGAAATTGGAGGATGTGTTTTCTGGTCAGGAACCCATTGCTAAAATTAGCGAGGATGTAAATTCCTCAGCGTTGCCGGTTTTCAAATCCGCACATGACGCTGACAGCAGCCAGGAGAACATAAAACAAAAAGAAAAGAAGAAATGGAAAGGCGGCGGTATAGGGAGAGGTCATACATGAACAGTGCCATGGTAATGTTTTCCTTCTTCCATATTTCTTTTTAAATTGACCTTCGCCCTGAGAACAAAGACATCTAACAAGCCACAAGAAGGAGGGTAAAAGCTGTAGAAGCCACGGCCTCTACACACACAACAGTCCACGGGGGGAGGCTCGGGTCCTGGACGCCAAGCCTTCAACACAATCACCACACATGCTATTGTGGCCTGCAGTAAATCCCTGGTATGGCTCAAATCTCCAGCTAACCCCCTCCACCCCCACACTCACCACCAGGCCTCACTCTCCCCCTGCTCTTTCTCTGTCTCTCCACGCATCCCTGTCATTTACAGTCCTAATGACAAGACACAAACTTCCACACATTCAACCCCCGCAGAGCAAGGATAATCACATTATAGCCAACAACAGGGGACATAAACCAAACTCCTCCAGCAGTCAGTTTGGACGCACTCAGACATGGATTTGCATAAATCCAAACAGTACAATCAGCAGCTAAGTAGTGTGGCTCTGCTCCTCTTTTTCCATCGTGGATGAAAGAGAGGGAGAGAGAGAGAGAGCAAAAAAAGTCTATCATGCTGTGGATGGAGATGGAAAATAGTAGAAGACTTTCTCAGTTTACAGTCGCCACACAAAGCCAGGTCTATTTCTAGGCATCGTATTGGTTCAACAGAGGCAAGAGCACACAGTCAGCTGGAAGTCAAGGACAAAGACTCATGAGGGAGTTAGTGGCAGATCCAAGTTCCCATGCTCCATCGGCATTGGGGTTTTTCTTGCTACTTCTCTGTTGACCCACAGATTAATTCAATTCCTAAATATTGACATTGCCCTCTCCAGTGTGTGGCTCTTATCTGAGAAATGCCTTTAAGGCTTTGTCACCTGCATCAATCAACCAAAGCTGATTATTTTCAAAATGCAAGGCGCCAGGGACTTCCTTGCCACTGCAAGGTCAGGGTGACTGAGATAAGTGGATCAGTCAAGGTGAAGCACGGAGTGAATATGGAGCATGTTAAGATGAATTCTCTTGTTTCTACAGTTACATTTCATTAAAAGCTTGAGTAAGTCTGAGTTGTGAAATCTGAGATAGTAACTGATGCAACATGCAAACACAGCATCTGACGCTGACATTTACACACTCCCCCACCTGCCCGCTACTATACTGAGCCTGTCCTATAATAAATGAACCCTTGTGCAAGCAGCTTATTACAACCTGTGGCTACATTATATTGAGAATTGGCCTCTATTCGCTCATTTCGGCAAATGCTCCTAAACCACATGGTAACATTAGGAGGAAAGGGAGAAGTCAGGTTATAGCAACAATGTAGGGAGAAGATGGGATAGATGAATCGACAAAACAATGGACTACATTAGAGACAACTACTTTTTTGCTCATTGTTTAAGTGTTATGTTTTCAAATCTGTTACTAACAAAGTGAATGTAATCTTCTTATCACTGGTAAAAGGACAAAAAACACTTGACCGAAGACATCTTGACATGTCAGGTAAGAAATGCACAGGTCTGAATAATAATATTAATGAATTGTATTCCATTTAACTATGTCAGTTGTGTATTGTGCACTGGGCTTACTGTCACACCGTCATGGCTGACAGGGTATTTTAGGAACACCTTTGCTTTTCATTCAATAAGTCAAATGTCATTTGTCAGCATTTGGGCGAAAAAGGCCTGTTAGGGCCAAAACTGTGATAGTATGACCCAAGATGTAGTAAACCAGAATTATCTTTTACCGTAAACAAACTACTGACAGTGAAGTATTCCTAACTGTAGGTGAAATTCTATGTCTCACAGTCTCACCACACTGGTGTTTTGATTCGTGGTCAAGCACATACTGAAACTGCATTTAGGACCTGGGAATTATAAGCAGGTGGAATTCATGAACGGTGAAGCTACGCACATGACACCATAATGAAGACTTCATCATTGTTAACCTTAGTTTCCTACTGAAGTGTCCAGGGTAAAGGGCCAATCCACTCTCCAAGTCATAAGAGAGAAATTCTGACCTTTGACTCATGAGTCAACAGAGGAATTCATGGGGGAGGAACGATATCACACTGGAGATCATTTCCCAAGGCAAGAGTAATCAAATGGAAGATCACAGTGTGACCCTGGTTTGATAAATACAAACATCATAACTTTTATGTCATGGCTTAACATCTGGTTGATTTGATTAAAGAACATATATCATCTAATCTTATAAATTGTTGCTAACAGAAGTGTGTACGTGTGTGTGGCTGGACATCAGCTTCCCCCTTGCAGGTAACAAAGCACTCAAATGTTTATTACAGGTTCCAATGGTGGAATTAAAGCATCCAGCAGCATTATAAGGATATCCAGGTGGAAGTAGTACAAACATCCTGGCATCAGTTAAAACAAACAAACGCATTCCTCTGGTCTGTTTTGTGTCAATCACACAGCAGACTTTGCCGAATTTAATGTAAGACTTTATTGCGCCACAAAATTCAATGAAGGCAATCTCAGGTTTGAATATTTCAGGAATAAAAAAGGGACATTAGAGCTTTTTATCATTAAGAATGAGAGCAACCTTCAGTTATAATCCCAGCTCAGTGTTTATCAGGATAAATAAATAAAAGTAAAAAATAAATAGACTATTAAATACAGTATAAAACAACAGGCAAAAGGGAAAGAGTTTGCTCTTTGATGAAGGAACTCAAAATGTTTGGAAAGGCAGCGCAATTAGGAGACATCGCTTTGGAAGAAAATGATGGAGGCTTAACAAAAATAATCGGTTTGGTAATATGGCATATCGTGAAGTTATACAAACTACAAAGTGTAATTGCAACCAGTAAACCAGAGAAAAAACAAAACAAAATCCCTTTTCCAAATATGGGTCTATCAGCTACAACAGAGTAATAGATACATTTGAAAATACAGTAAAAATTCAAGTAAAGAAAGGTGCACATCAGTAACACAATGATTTGCAGTCATCAATTTAGAGAAGAGCACTGGGGGGAAACTATCCACTATACACATGCCACTACACTATAGAGCCACTTCACTTAAATAGACAGAAGCAAACTCCCATCCCCACAAACAGGCACTTGTCAAAGCATATAGTTTAATTTACAATTTAGATTAATCCCCTCAACGTGTTCTACTGAAACCAACTGAAGTGAATGGATATTTGTATAGCTTCTGCAAAACTAAATGAGACAGTGAAATTGCAAACCAAATTATCATTAAGGGTGAAATCATCTCAACCACAACAAAAGTTGTCATCGTGAAATTTTTTTTATCATCTGTTTTTTGTGGGGGCGTATGTGCATTTTGGCAAACGTTGCCATCTCCATCTTCATTACCGGCACGCTACAAACAGATGTACAGCACTCTAATTGAAACATTTAATTTACACAGATTCTCACTTTGATACCATTTCCTGGTTAGTTCAGGCATTTGTGTGTGGACACATGATTCTTGATCCAAGTGCTACATTACAAATTCTTAATCACAATATTTTTGGTAGTTGCCCAAACAGACACAAAAAAATAAAATGTGAATCTGTACACAAAGAGTACCTCATATATGTTCTAACATCACTCATATGATTATAGCTTAATTTCAGCATGGTGCCAGTAGAAGGCCAGTCACAACAACAAATCGTGTCTGTGTTTACACACCTAAGCAACACCATCTCTTTAACTTTGGGCCAGCTCAAGCTCATTCAGCCCTCATGGCACTCCATCCTCATTGGTCTAAAAGGAAGTGGACCAAAGTGCCAATTAAAGGGAGACGCTGTGACATCAGCACCAACCACAAACTGAGCCAGGGCTGGATTCCACTGCTCCCATACTATCACACTTAGCTTCCCTTGTTTCTCTGACACTGAATGCAACAAGCTCAGGCTGCAATTTTGAAGTTGAAGCTGTTCCCACAACTGGCTTGCTTGTTGACTTTTATGAAGCTGGAATGCGAAATGAAGGAAAAAAATTAATGCATGAGCAATGAATTGTATCTGTACAGAAGCAATGAGTAATAAAAATAGATATCTAAATATACAGAGTCTAATTGAGTCATCTATTGCTGTATATTTGCTCCATTCCCATGTGGATAAGATGCACAAATCAAAAATGTACAGTAAGTTAGTCTGAGTCAGACGGCCCCAATAGATGGCATGACATTTGTCTCGGTTCTGCCGATCCAACGCCGTCCCTGCAGTTTCGCTCCAGCTCAGCTTAGAGTTCAAAGGGCTGCCTGCTTCAGTGCCCGATTTTGATTCCCTTCGTTGTCAGGATCACACTGCAAACACACTCAGAGTGCTGGTCTGGTCCTTTAAACCCAAAATGCTGTAGGCAATTCTTTTCAAATGGCCAGGGAGCCTCACCCCGATGTTCTTAATATCCCTGTAAAAGAGAGACATGACAGTATGTAAGAGGAGCTGCACATGGATTTACACTTTGGACTTATTCCAACACTTCTCAGGCACATCCTTCCTGCCTCTGAAGTTTTGAAGTAATCACTTGCTCATCCACTGTGAAGGAATGCCAGCCTCAATCTCACTCCATTCAATGAACTTGATCACTGAACTAGTTCAGCTAGGGGGGGTGGATGCTCTTCATGAGCACATGATGCAAACCTGCAAAAGCCCTGCAACACAGCAGCCCAAAGTCAAAGCCTTAATTACACCCTTAATTACTTAACGAGGATTCTCCCTGTTGACCATGAATCACTTGTCTGGCAGGCAGAGGGTGGGTTGTAAACTGCTGGTTTCCAAGAGTGCTACCAGATGCCCTGAGAAGGAAACATGGGGCCTTGAAATCACACCATTCTGTACGACAAATACTTCAAAAGAGTTTGTCGTCTGCTTTACAGTCTGCCCATCTCTCCAAATCATGAGCAAGCCCAACTGAGATACGTATACCATGGGCAGAGAGAGGGGAGAGGAGGGGGGGTTCCTTTTGACTGGTCATGTGGTTAGGAAAAGCTCTGGCCCTCATTATTGCTCCAAAACAACCTTATATCATGTGCTTCACTGAGCCTTTTTTTCCAGAGGTCCATTTCATTAAATTTCCTGCTTAGCGCTCCTACACGTCTGAGAAGATCCAATTGCCTTTAACTCTCCTGTGATAAGTTCAGGGGGTACACTCTGAGTGCACCTCTTCAATCTTTCTAGAAGTACAAACGTGCCGACTATAGTTTTTCAGATCTCATCCATCTAGTTCAGTTCCTTAATCTCCTCTCATTGCTTTGCTCCATGGCTATTCCCTCCTCTTCCTCTGCTCCTTTAATGCTGAAGAAGCCACAAAAGGCCTTTGCCCTAAACAGGCAAGACTGGTGGTTTTCGGGGCTCAAGCAAAAGTGCTGCCCAGGGCAGCTAGTGTGTGTGGGTGAAGGGAGGGATGAGAGAAAGAATGGGGAGAGGAAAGAAGAATAAGGACTGCAGCGACCACAAGCCACCACCACTAGCCTACCACAAATGAGCCCACTCCTTCTCCTTCTCTCCATTACTTTTTCCATCTCAAACATTTCTCAAGTTGTAACTGAGGTCAGAGATTATATTGTGCGCAAACTATTTTGCTGGCTGTTAAAAAGCAACATTTTTATGAAAACAAATACATAAACTACTGGGGGAATTTCATAATGGGGGGGCATTCTTTTGCTATGTGCTGGTTTTTACTCACGGAATAATTTGACAAACAAACGTTCCTCCTCTTTGTCAAAAACATACTTAATGAGTAAATAGATTCAAACTATTTTAACGTGGTGTCAGCAAATCTGAAACCACGTCTCACTTACTCGTTCTTCATCTGCAGGACCTGATCCATAGAGACAATGCCAGCGCAAGTGAAGTTCTCGCTGTACTGGCTCATCTTGATTGACTCCAGCCACTCAGACACCGACCTGAAAGGGGAACCATCCGAGCCGCTGGTGCTGGGCAAGCGGATGGATACGCTGTGAGTGAAGAAAAGTAGATTCAAATGATAATAGTCAACAGGCTTTCCCACAATAAAGGTGGTAACTGAGGACTGTAATTACTGTGCAGGAAACAAGATGGTGATAAAAACCAGTTGGAGCAGTCAGGGCAAAAGCCGATTAAGATGTGAGCACAGCAGTCTTTGTCCTTTCTCACTGTCTCTGGTTTTAATGCTCCCTCACAAAAGGGAAAACAGTCATTCATGCATACAATCCCATACAAAAGAGCTTTAGTGTTTCTCCAGAAGTGCAAACACATTTCTTTCATTAGCCTGGTTGGCAAGGTGTCAGTATTTCCTTTAAATAGTTAAAAAGATCTTCTTAAAGCTATTCCCCTTTTCTCCCAAATACTACCCTAGTTACTTCACGCACTTAAAAAACTAAATAATTGCCAGAGGGTTAGTTTGAGCAAGTCCAAGTCAAGTTGCAAGTCAGGTGAAACAGGCCCATATCAAATTTTCAGGTAAATCAAGATAAGTCCAAGTAAAATTTCATCTCTCTTTCGGTTTGTAGAGTTCTTTCTAAAGATGAGAAAAGTTCTCCTTCCACATGAAGGAGCTGCTTATTAATAGCAGCTTTTATGCTACATAAGTCGATAACATCAATCAGAATGAAAACTGAAAGGAAAACTGAAAGAATACAAAGGGAGTCAGCAGAGGTGAGACTGTACGGTCAGCACTTGAAAAGAATGCATTTTGAATTCCTTGTGCTGATATGTAGAGATATACTACCGTGGATCAAAGTCTGCAATAGTCTTCAGTGAGTCAGGGCTCCGCAGCAGCTTGTCCAGCAGGCTGACGATGTCTCCAAAACGTGGCCTCTTGGAGCGATCCTGAAGCCAACACTGCAGCATCAGCTGGTAAACGGCTGACGGGCAGTCCATGGGCGCTGGCAGCCTAAAAGCCTCATTGATAGCCTTCATCACCTGCAAGTAGTTTATCAGGAGAATAATTAGATTGTTTCTCACCAATAGGCTGGTATTCGTGACAGATTTGTGCTGACAATTAGTGTTAACAGCCAAACCTCAGAGGAATGTGAAAAATGCAACAACACTCACCTCGTGGTTACTCATGTCCCAGTAAGGCCTTTCACCAAATGCCATGACCTCCCACATGACGATGCCAAAGCTCCACACATCACTAGCTGAGGTGAACTTCCTGTATGCTATTGCTTCTGGAGCCGTCCAGCGAATGGGGATCTTACCTCCCTGTTGAAAAAAAAAAGCTTTATGTCAGAGTCAGAGAACTGAGAAAAGAACCCAAGCCCTTAACACTATGCCACACCTTGCTTTGAGGCAACTGGGGTGAATATTTTTGCTTAAAGCTAACAAGCCGTTTCATATCTACATACACTTGTGGTGTATGTCCCCTCAGGATCGTCCTCCAGCACCCGAGACAGACCAAAGTCTGACACTTTACACTCCAGGGTGTTGTTGACGAGGATGTTGCGGGCAGCCAGGTCACGGTGGACATAACTCATGTCAGAGAGGTACTTCATGCCTGCAGCAATGCCGCGCAGCATGCCCACCAGCTGGAAGGAGGAGAACTCGCCATCATGGTCCTGATGATGGAAAATATTCATTATAAGATTAGTTTTGTGACCAAAAAATGCTAAAACAGAAAAAAAACGAGAGGACAGTCCATTACAAAATGATCAAACAGATCTTGGCTAAGAAGTAGATCAATTTTACGGTTGGCCAATATGTGCATCGCTGCAAAAGTTGTAATTGGTGGACTTACCCTAAGGTACCTGTCCAGTGCTCCATTTTCCATGTATTCAGTCACAATCATGGCATGTTTAACTGCACACACATAAAACTAACTTATTACATGTCCAGATTTCCCCAAAAACGGTGACAAAATAATGAGAAAAGTTTTTTAGAAAAAACTGCAAAACTCACAGAAATCCTTACATTTGGTGACCACCCCCTCCAGCCGAATAATGTTCTGGTGGGAGAACTGGCCCATGATGGAGGCTTCACTGAGAAAGTCCTGCCTCTGTTTCTCTGTGTAACCTGGCTTAAGTGTCTTGATTGCCACTGCCACCTCCTTCCTCCCTGGCACCTTCAGAATACCACGGTACACCTCGCCAAACTCCCCTGCAAAAGAAAAGAAAAATTTGAGGAACAATCGATTTAGGAAATGGATATCAGGTATTTAATTCGTCCTCTTCAGTTTGTAGCTGCAAGGGTTTGCTGTGCAACTGGATGAAAATAGGGAAGTTTTGCCTGGGGCTCTCTCACAGAGGTGTGTTCTGGCTGGGCGTCGAGAGACACAGCCTATGTTGTATAATTGGTAGATAGCCTGTGGTGTGGGAGCATGGGAATCAGCTGTCACATGAGGAAAAAGGGAGGGGGGTCATTGATCGTGGGAATTGGGGAGTGAGTGAATGCTGAAAAAATGACTTTTGGGCCAAAGGGTAAAGGTGGTTGCGCTTGAATAAATGTATCATGTCCGAACGATCTGGAGAGAGCCCGGGTACGCACTCTAATATACTGTAGTTCCAAAATACTGCATCTTCAACACTTTCTTTTCTGTAATTGTTCATGTCAACTTGAGCCAAAACGCAAAGATCTTGTGGCCAAGAGTTGCCACACAGCAAAATGTCTCAACTTGTTGTGTTAGAACTCAGCCAGATAGATTAATCTCGATAAGATAACCAGTGTCAATCACCTTCTTAAGCTGTGGAAAATGCTCAATATAAACAGCGAACTCTGGGATTGGAAAAATCTGTCAACATCTCGGAGCTAAGCCCCACAGCAGATTGTCTCAGCAGGGTTGTCACTCACCAGCTCCAATGACTTTCTGTTTGGTTATGTGGCTGGGGTGGATTTCAGTGGCAAACTTTAGAACGGCTATGTTGGGATCCTCATATGTATGTGGATCCACGTAGGTCTTCAGAGGCTTCAGTTGCTCTGTGAGGAATAATAAAGACGATTGTTTTATGTTAACTACCTAATAAAATAAACTGAATAAAGCAAGGTAACATTGAGAACTATTTTTTGCCCACCTGAGCTGGAGAAGTAGGTGTCCTCTGGCCCTTGTCTGGTGTGAGAATTTCTTTTCCTGAATAAAAAAAGGAAAACCCATAAGAAATTAATATTCCACTTTCATACAATAAATGGACTTTTTCTTTTTCTTATCTGCCTGCTTTAGTATCAATAGCACACAGCAACCTTTGTAAACATTTTCTGAACATTCGAAGAGCTTGACACTCATGCAATGCGTCCATTCAGAGAGAGGCGGCCCTTTGATAAAGGCTGACGATAGACTGTGTTTGCCAAGCTGATTTAAAGACTGAATGACAGACAAGGAGGCGGGAGGGAGGTGGTGAGACGGGACAGAGTCTGCTACAGTACAGGCCCAGGTCACCTTTACAAAGTGCCTGCAGTCTGGTGCAAAAAGAACCAAGCGCCTCTTATCACCAACAATGTACCACTCTGGACCAATTTCCCTTCAAAGGCCTCAGCACTCACTGGAATATAGCCATTGAGCAATGACAAGGCACATTCAACGCAAATTCTTCCCTAGTGAGTACTGGGACACAGATCCAGATAAAGAGAAAGAGAAAGGTGACTAAAGGATGAGAGAAAGAGAGAGGTGAGGAAAGTGTGAATGCAAAGGCCATTTGGAGGCCCCACAAAGGAAGGGCAGAAGAATGAAAGAGGAAGCAAATGAAGGAGGGTGTATTCCAACTGATTAACAGGACAGAAAGACAGGGAGGGCAACAGAGGGGGGGCAGTTACTGACCGTCTGCGTAGGAACAGCACCACAACCACTATGAACAACATGGCCGCTCCACCAACTGCTGCACCAAAGACGACTGCTGTGTTGTTTTGAGTAGGGTGTCCTGCAGAGGTAAAGAAAGTGTAGAAGTACATCAGACGAATCCCATTCTTGAGCAAAACTAGTGGAACATTTTCAACAGTGGTTTCCCCCTGTACCTTCAGCAGAGGTCTCAAACTGCTCCTCCATGCTCGAGCCTCCAGGGCTGCCATCGCTGTTGAGGGCCTGCACCCTAAACAAATAGGCTGTTCCCGGGGCCAGTTCACTGATCTGTACTGAGTTCTTCTCCAGTAAGAGCACGATGTAGGTCGTCACATCCAGGTTATCATCCTGGGACACAGAGGAAGGGAGGTCAGAGAGAAATTCAGTGTAACTACTAAAGATGGATGCAATGGCCAGTTCTGGTACTTTTGTCTCCTTGAAGTTTCATGTGATTAAATTCACACTTAACTGATGATGATGGTCGTATCACATTCTGACATTCAAACTTGTACAGTGGTAATTTAGAATGAAATCAAAAATGAACTCTTTCTGTTCAACGCATAGTAGAAGCATAAATAAATGTCTTGCCTTCTTGCGATAGGTAAGTTCATAGCGGATGGGCCGGGGCTGGAGCCTCGGCCGGGGGGATACATCCCAGGAAAGGGACAAGCTGGTGGAGGTCCTCTCAACCAATCGCATAGCATTAATCTTGGGGGGATCTGGGGACAGAGGGCAGTAAACACGTCAGTATCTTTGGGATTTGAAAAACTCAACAAATCTTAAAAATACAGCAGCAATGGGGCAATCTGACAGTTCATCTCACTCCTGCTGGTAGATTCAACTTGCAGAGCTGTCACTGCCTCAACGATAGCATCTCTCATTACTCCAGCACAGATAGCATCACTCCGCTGCCTCATATCAGCAGCACTCACCTGTGTAGTGCAGAGATGTAGTCAAAGCACTGGTGGCTGGTGGTCTATTAGCCCGTGGCGTTGCCTGACTAGCAAACAGCGAGACACCGCTATGTGCCTCCACAGTGAAGGTATAGTTGAGGTGAGCGTCCAGCTCGCTCACTGAAACCTTGGTGTCAGTCAGGCCAGCGCTGGCTGGCTCATAGCGGATTTTCTCTCCGCAGGGCTGACACACAATGCCCTCACAGCGCTGGCATTCAACGCTATAGGTGATGTCAGCTCGACCTCCGGTGTCCTCAGGCGGGCTCCAAGAGAGGAGCAGTTTCCCTGCGGAGAGCTGAGTGGTAGTGGCCACAAGGTCTCGCGGCGCAGAGGGGGGGCCTGATGAACACAGATTGGGAATTTATATGGGGTGTAACAAGGAAGAGGACAACCACAGGAAGCAAAATGTCGGGGAATTCCTTTGTCACATGACGCATAACATTAGAAAGTGTAAAAAAGTGGGCTGATTTGAATTTTAAAGGATGTCACATCTCCACCATGAGATCAAAACCCATGGTGGTTTACATTTACAAATATGTGCAGGGAAAACCAGTGCCACAAGAAGAGAATATTTAATCCCTGCACATCCTGTAGGAGTCAAACAAAAGTCACTTTCTGAGTTCACACCATGAAACTCAGTTGTGATAGTACCTCTTTGAAGGCGAGAAACATTTCTGTTTTTTTGATGTAAGGGGACTCATTACCTGAGCAGGGTCCAGTAGGGAGATCAGTTGGGGCCCGGTAGAAACCATCCATGCAGGGACAAAACAAAGCCCCGGAGTCCAGTCTTTGGGTGTTGGCAGGACACGGCTCACACTTGTCACCGGATGCTGCAGCTTTGAAGAAGCCCGGTTGACATTCTGCAAACAAAAAAAGATATTTGCATAGGCAGGTGAACAAGGACAATAGTGGCTTCAGGCAACATCCAATATGACATAGCACATAGCCAGTTCCTCCAGATCATTCAAGCCTCTGAGAAAGATCAGTTATGATCTGAACTTTTCACCCTGTGTGCAAGATACAAAGGTTCAGTGGACATGTTATTATGTCAAGGCTAAAGGTCAGATTTAGACAAGTGATAGAGGGAGGGAAAACAGAGGCAAGGTTCTGCACACTGTTGACTCAACTCGCTGCAGCAGTGTCCATTCTGGCTAAGACGCTGCTCACATGAGCCCTACCCTAAAACAAAAACGCACACTCCCTGCCTAGCCGGCACTCCTACTCTTTACTTTTTCAACCAACAACCCCCCTCTGCTGTTACCTTCTTACTGTCTCTCTCTCAACAAACTCAACCAGTCATCCCGCATTCCACAACAGCAAGTTAGTTTTCAGTGCTGTAAGACAAAAGGAATAAAAGCAACAAAAGTCGAGAAAGCTTTCAAGAAATAGAAGTGAAGCAGCTTTATGCAGAGTATCCGTTTGAGCTCAACACTCCATTATATTTTTTTCTTTGGAGAGCCGCGTGTAGACTTTTGAAACTGTATCGCCAAGATAAGATGACGGCTAATTTCACATGTCCAACTCAGAGTGAAGCAATGCAGGTAGAGGATCCAGCTGTGTGTAGCGGTGGTGAAATATGAACTTAATATGGTGTGAAATTTCTGAGAGAGCACGCCATGAAGTAGAGTGAAAATGAGACGGACACCCCCCCCGACTCTGCAAGAGCATTCCAACGGCTGCCGCTCATGTCCTCACACCATCACACATTCATCCACACACACTCTCCTGTATGCACTGCACACATGCCCCCACGCACACATGTAAGCACAAAATACACGTACATGTATGCAAAGCACACCCCTGGACACATGGGCAAATCTGACATCAGAAGACGGATTATGTCCGCTGCCTGTCACCTGTTCATGTCCCTCTACCAAGTCATTTCAGCTCCACACACACACTTATATATACAGTATACACACACATTTCCTTCCCTCCAAGTCGTTTGCCTTGGGTGTTTAAATAGCTCCTGACAGATGTCATAAGATGTTGACAGTACCAATGAGAGCCAACATGTAGGCCACAAGACAACACAAGACAAAGAGAAAAGACAGAAAAAAGCGAAAGAGTGCAAAAGTACAATATCATGGGAAGGGAGAGATCGGATGAGGCAGAAAGAGGATATGATAGCCAACTAAAATGAGGCATGCGTAGCGAGAGACTGAAGTTCATGCCAGTGACCAGGGGGAAGCAATGAAACATAAAGTCTAAGGCAAACACACAAGTTTTAATGACAGATTCCAAGTGAGGAGGAAATGGAGAGGAGAGTTGAGAAGAAGAGCCAAGGACAAAGATAATATCAGATTCACTCAGAGATATTGTCTTGGTCGATGGCTGCCTCTCACTGCAGCTCAGCTGAATGAAGTTCATTTTGGAAGCCGCAAAGTGACCACACACAAGACAGAAAGCACACATCTCCCGCTCCATTTAAGTCATATCAAGGGGATTTACTTGACTGACCGTGTGGTTCACTTGAACTGCATTTCATCTTTTTTCTATCATGGTGGTTTACCGAGTTGCGGTGGAGATGCTGTGAAGAGGTGTGTATTGACTGAAGAGTATGACAACAATGGTGGACAGAAACATACACAGCATGAAAAGAATGTCTAAGTTTGTCCAATAGGCTTGCATCGTACTCAATCCTCCCCTCAAGACAACATCTCCTTTCTATGCCGGCCAGCTGTTTCACTTACAGCTACCACTACTCATTAACGCACACAAGGCAGAGGCTGGGCGAGGCAGAAGAGAGGTGGTATGAAGGAACAGAAGGTTCAAGAAAGAAAGACAGGAATACTGTAGCCTGCTGGGGGCTGAAGAAAAGAGGGGAGAAAGAAAAGAGACAGGCCAGGGTGAACTCTTCCATTGAGAAGGGGGAACAGCTGCTGCCTCAATCCCCGATTCATACCCCTACCTCTCCTCCTCGTAATCCCCAAATTCCTTCCTCCCCTCCTTTCTCTCCTCCCAGTCCTCACTAAAAAGGCTCCCAGCTAACCCATTAACATTGCTATTCACCAATGACCAGCAGGCAAGGAGAATGCCATGCCATTCAAGTGCTGAAAGAAAAAACATACACACACAAGCATTGCAGATGGGAATAGCCGAGATGCCACATGGCAACTGAATAGAGAAGGACTAGCCTCTTTTTGGCGCTACAGTGCCTGCTGCAATGCATCGTGGTCAGGCCTGCGGAGATGATGGCCTTACACTGTGAGCTGCCTCTATAATCAAGATGCATTCCAGCGCACACCACCCAACAGGAGGCCTGTAGCAGAGCAGATTCACTGCAGCTTCGTTTTCAGCCCAGTCCTCCATTATAAAGGTGACTGAGTTTGTGTATCTTGAACGATGAGTCACTGGGACAGTTAGTTAAACTTAGATGACTCTCTGCTGAGGTATTTAACAGGAGGATTCTTCGACAAAAGAGCAAAGACCAGTGAAAGGAAACTTCCTGGTTCCATGGACAAGGTGGAGGGCGACTTGGGATTGTTGCTGGACACAACAGGAAGCAGGAAGCATGAGGCTGACGCAGTCTTCCTTCCTAAAGCAGCCAATCAAAGCATGGAAACACAGGGGGAGCGTGACCATGAGCAGAACCAACACTGAGACTACCAGAGTCCTGAGACAGAATAATAAGCAAAAAGGAAGCCAAAATGTGTTGACCCAACATGAACAGAGGCTCTAAACACAGGGGAGGACGGGAAGGGGGTTGGAGGGGTCTTGAGATGAACGCTTTTTCTCTCGTAAACAAAAGTCTCTCAGCCTCTTCTAAATCGAAACATCTGACAAACTTAGAGCAGCCACTTTTCCCCTCCCTATTGCTATAAAGCAAGGAACTGTTTGTCATTTGAGAGGCCCCATGCACCTTGAGTGGCTCTGTGTTTGTTTATTGAGTGTGTGCAGGGGCCTGTTACATTCTGGGAGCCTGAGTAGCTCTGGAGAGGGAGCGCCCAAGGGCCCCCCGGTTTGTCAGCAGGAGTTAAGATGGATGAGATGGCGACAGTGATGAATGCACGGTCGGATAGATGGATGAATGGGTAACATGGTGGCTAGACAACAGAATCGCCCTCAGGAGTAAGCGGTAGCCCCCCACCACCACCACAATCGGGTTGGGCACTGGGCTTCTAGAAGACAGAGAGGTCATGTGTGCCTCAGGGTAGTTGTGAGTTAAACTGCGCATGGCTTACAGGGAGTCAGTGGCCAAGTAAAACAAACACATGCTCACAGTGAGGAGGAGGAGGAGGGACAAAGAGTTGCAGCAGCAGCCGGTGGCTTGTCTCATGAGGGAGAAGGTTAAATTCAGAAGTATGGCCAGTGAACAAAAAACATCTTGGAAAAATAAATCCATGAGAAATAAATACAATGTCTTGATCCTTATCAGCACAGCTCTGCAAATATATCTGGAGGCTAGTTAGCCCTTTCTTTGTCTGCATCCTCATCTACTTTACTTCTCCTCCCCATCCCCCCATTTTCACTCCCAAGTTGGTCAGACCCGTAATTGCAATATGTCATGTCATTTTGTTTGTATGCAGGGTGACAACATGTCATTAGGATTCTGGGAGAGCCGGATGGTTGTGGAACAATGGGGGTCTCTGATGGGGGAGGTGAGCCCGTAACATGAGCCAGGGGTCACTGAGGTAGAGGAGGGGAGGGGTGGAGCAGTGGGCAGTAAAGGTGTAGGGGCCGATGAAAGTGTGTGCGGGGGGGGGGGGGCATTAGTCAAAAGGATTAGCAGACCAATGGAGCAGCTGTAAGGGCATTACATCTGTTTTACAATTGCACCAAGGCTTTCATCTGGGGTTGTTAACAAACACAATAAATTCCCTGATCCTCCTTCTCCTCTCACTCTCTCTGTCCAGTCAGGCTCACTGACAGAAGAAGCTATACCAGGAGTGAAAAGTGGAGTCAAGCAGGCACAAAACTTGCTCAACATGTTCTGAAGTAAAGCAGATACTTTCAAGACACAAATCTTGGCTGACATGAAACTAACAGACGGTTTCCAGAGGCCTCAGCTGGGCCACAGTCATGGTCATTTGGCTGTGTTTCTCCATGTTGCTGGTCAAATCCAGACAGCCAGGTGGCAAACACAACACCATTTTATTACACCACACTGAGGCAGCAGGTCACACGCTGCAAGCCGAGGGCCGTCCACTTCCTGGTTAGGGGAAGGAGCAGGAATAGGACCAAATGCACCAATAAACAAATTGACTTATCAGGCAGGACAACAAAATGGAAAGTGGCTGAGCGATGCTGGTGTGCGCAGAGCGACAATAGAAAGCCCTGAGCCAACGGGTCGGGGAGTCACCGAGGGATTAGGTGACCTCCGGTTTCCGCTGCGGGTTCGTCCTGTTAGCAGTGAAGGGAGGGTGGGTGGGTGGTGTGTTGTGCTGGGGGGAGGTGGTGGCTGACTGACGTGGTGTGTAAGGAAAATGCTGACCTCACACACCATCAGTACAATACAATGCGCTTCACATTGCTCTGGACTCCCCCAGCACACACACACACACACACACACACATAGATACACACAGCCTCCAGGCTCAGGAATGTCACCAAGAGGAAATATGTCCCAACCTCTCCACCACAACCAACACACATGCTAAACAGCCGAGAACTGTGGAGGCGCAGTTATTTGACTAATGGCAGATATTTAAACAAATAAGCAATACACATCTTTTTCTTTTTTTGCCTTTTTGTCATTATTGTGGTTTTCCAGCACACAAACTCAGTTTTCATGAAAACTGTTAGCGGCTAGCCAAATATCTAGCAAGCAGGAGGGCTGGATTATTTTTTTCAAAACTTTTCTGGTTGAACCAGTGCTGGAAAGTACACTGACTTAAGTCAAGAAATGCAATTTAACTTCATCTATTAACCGACGAACATGTAAATAAGTTAACTAACAAGACTGCCATATCGGTTTTAGACAATGAGGCAATGTTGTGTTGCCAATTTGCAAGGAATATAGAAATAAATTGCTGAAATCAAAAAACGTGGATGTATGAATGTATGGATTCACACTCTTAGTCATCATATTTTTTTCCCATCATTCTCACTACAAGCTAAACAAAAACACCCTGTGTGCATTTAAGTTAACATTTCAGTCTCCCCAGTAAAGGATCCAGAATGCCATTAGCTTCAGTGTGAAGTGTATCCAAAGGTAACACATAGTACATCTTATATAATAATTGACACCAAGTGGTTTCCATGTATTGTGACACCTGAAAGGCTCAACCATTGAGACCACAACAGTGCGATTTGCTCTAATCCACATTAAAGAGCCATGGGGGCCACCAGATCTCATCTTTCCTACATTTCCTCTCATCTTCTTCACAGTAATTGTCAGTGTTCTGTTCACTTAAACGTGACCCAACAGGACGGTGCATGACACCACTTGAAAGTGCCTTCAGAGTTTCCCCATTATCGAACCAACTCCCTTAAGTTCAGCCCGCTAGGCAGACGTTACCTTGGCACGAGATCTGAGGTATCCACAAATTCAAAGTAATCATGGTGGCTTTCCAGAGCAGAGGAGTAAAAATAGAGGTTATACCCAGCCTGCACATCTAAATGAGCAGCGTTGTCCAATAATAAGTCAGTGACTTCCGCCTTCTTTTTTTTTACTTCTGAGAACAGCAACAGACACTATGAGCTGACGGAGTTCGGCAGAGCAGAAAATTTCAGTGTGGGGATTATCCTGCAGGAGTGAGATGATTCCATTATGTGAAATCCACCGTGAGCCAACTAAATCAAATCCCTGAGATCCTGAGGTGTGGTGGTCTGTTCAAGTGTATACACCCCATCAGATAAGCTGAAATTGCACAAGTCTTTGGTCTTAAAAGGTCTGGGGTGATTATGATGAACCAGCCAGCTCCAGGTACACGCAGATTTAAAGAGTATTTACAATTAAGCGCTTGATCCCTGTTTCTGTAGGATATATTTCCAAGAGGGCAACTGGAAATCCAAAACAAAAACTGAAAGCTTACCATTCACTCACGGGTTAAATGTTTATGCATTAACCACTATGTGAACAAAGCCAGCTGTTTTTCTCTCCCTCGCCACCAAATTCTCTCTGATTGGCAGCATTGTTCAAATTTAGCCTCTATTTATCTTTACAAGCCCGTCATGGAGAAATGTATTTATTAGAGAGCAAGAGGAGAACTGTATACAGTCTAAATAGTTCCATCAGGGCCGTGTGAAACGGGATGTTTACACTCTATTAGTGTCATATTCATGACCTGTACCAAAAATCCAGCCAAAATAACAATCTCTCTGTGTTTCATGGACAGGAAGAACACAACACATGCAGGAAAAACTTTTTGTTTGCCTGTCAGTTTGTTATACTTGGTATAGCTTGCACAACACTACACATCTTGGGTAAATTACTTTAAGGATTGTAAAATGGTCATGGGAATCATGTGTTGAGATAAGAAACTACCAAATAAATAGAAGACAAGTGGCAGAAGATTCAGGCTAAAACAGAAAGACTCCTCAGGGACAGGGAGGCTGCAGGGAGTGAGGCCGAGAATGGCAAAAGAGATTGCACAAAGGCAAAAAAGCAAGCAGAACCAGTAGTTACTTTGCTTAAAAAGCACAAACACACCCAAGTCAATTACTACCCATACAAATCACTCACCACCGCGCACAGTCACACAACTGCAACTTAGTCACCAACTGTTTGTTACATCAGCTGAGGATGAGTTTGGAGACACGGACAGAGAGGGAAGGAGGGGGAAGCAGAAAATAGTTTCCTGGAACCTCTTTGGCGAAAAGAATAATAACTTTACTGGAACTCAGCAGACAGTTGTTCCACCAAGACGCCATTTTCTCAAGACACCAAGACTGCCCTCAGCAGTCCAAATATTCCACACTGTGTCTCCCCTTTTTAAATACAGCCTTGTGGAAACCATAATATGGGATTAAGCCCTATTTGTTGAGGCTTTAGAGTGCCTGATGAGGTGTGGACCTGGACAGTTATACACAATCCCAAGGACCAGCCCGGGCGGCCAGTGGTTCTTTGTGGGGTGACACATGGTATGCCCTTCTATTGTGCCAGGGAGGATTATGGGTAAGGAAGGGCGTGATAGGCATTGGAGGAAAACTGTGTCAGTGTCGACAGTGAGTCACAAGTGGAAACCCACAGCGCTGCTGTTGGGGTTGAAAGCCAACCACTTAATTGCAACAAAAGATTTTTATTTTCAGAATTTTAAAAAAGGCTTTTCTGTTTTCTCACAAATAAATTTAAAAGCATGACATCCTGGCATCTTTTGTGCTTTTATCAACACTAATTACATTTACTCAAGTACTGTGCTTAAGTATAATTTTGAGGTGCTTTTTTATTTCGTACTGCTTTATACTCCTATAATTCTATGTTTCAGTAAATACTGCACTTTTTAAATATTACATTTAATATAGTTATCATTAAGAATAAGGTTTTTCATATAAAATTTATAAATATGATGCATTACTATAAAGAAAAAAAAATTAAGTATACAAGATTATGTCCACCACAACCAGCTACAACATTAAATTATTGATTATGTGTTAATAAATAAGTAATAATATATATAGTATCAATGATGCAAAGTAGAAACAAGAAAGTGATCAATAAAAACTCAAAGAAGATAAAGACACTCTTCATCAGTCCTGTGAAGATTGTGGTAATTAACATAAATCTTGAGAGCAGTTTACTGGATTTCAAACTCATTTTATAGTTTAGGCTCATGTACTGTATTTTGAGAGCAAAAATAATTCTCTTTTACAGTAGTAGTAATGCTTACATAAGAAAAACAAGGGCCTCTTTTGTTCTTCACTGCTGAATGTTATGATTTATGACCAGTTCATAGAAGCTTTTACATTTGCTTCTCTAAACACTCTGGTAGGTCTCTGGAAGGTACAGGAAGTGATGCGTTTTATCTTTAAAGTTTGTTTGTCCGAAAGAGGGACTCTGTAGTTCACAATAACGACCTTCAAGAGAGGAGTGCCACATGCCAGCTACAGATACTTCAACAAGGAGTTTAATGGGAAGCTAAAGAGCCGAGAAACACAGTTTGATGGACGAGTGATCTTGAAGCCAAAAACACTGCAGCAGTGAGTGCTGATGAAGAGAAGGAGACGAAAACCAGATAAAGTCACAGATTTCTACTTTTAACAGGTCCTGCGGGGCCAAGGAACCATAAAACTGAGCGATCACATCACTGAACATGGAAACTTTCAACCCAAATTAGAAAAAAGTACCACAATTGAAGTTTTGTGGTTTCTCCCTGAGCAGCACGTGGTACAGGAAAGAAGTGGGGAGAATGATTAACTGTGTGTCTGTATGAGATTCCATTTAAAGCCCTTCAAGCCATACGCCTCGACCCCACACTACAACCCAGTGAATCATGACCACCTTCGTCTAAAACTGGCCTCATGCACCTCAGACATCTCATTAGACTTAATGTCTGTAGTTTGGTTGTTTGGGTTTTTTTGGGGGGGAGGGGTCTTTCTTGAGTAATTTTTATGCGAGGACTTGACCTGTAGCTGCTCTTCCCCCCTGGGAATTCCACAGGTCTGGAGTAATGTTGGGAGGTTCCTCCTCGGCAAACTGATCAGGAATGTACCGACCAAGCGGGAGAGGAGGTGGAGGTGGGCTCCACCAGCCTTGCAGGGAAACACAGCTCTTCATTGTTCTCCTACCTTTACATTCCATTCCTCACCTCTCTCTGTTTTAAAAATCACACCCCTCCACCAAACACAGCCTCTCTATCACTCTTGTATGATTTTTCTTTCATACCTTCCTGCCACTCCTCCTTCTCCTCCTCCACCTCCCTAATCATCTTACCTGGCACTTTCCTGCAACTAAAAATGGTGCATTGACACAAAACTTCACCACTTTTATCACTCTGTTGCTGATGGGAGGGAAACTAAGTGAAAAACTAGGATAAGCAGGCTGCACATGGATTTACAGCTGTAGTCCAAGGTGTGTGTTCCACAGTTTGATTAAGAGTATTCATTCCTGCTTAGGTGTGTTTCATATGTGTGTGTATGTGTGTGTATGTGTGTGTGTACAAATGAGAATGCCAAAAAAGGCAGTGGAGGAGGAGTAGTACTTTGGGCTAAAGGCAGTCTTTAGGTGTTGTGTCATGGAACGGATCTTAACAGGCCCTTACATGCCAGCTTGTGTTGTATGTTCACATACACTGCTGGAGCCACATTATACACCCCACAGCCAAGGCTCAGCCAATTTGCAACAACAGAGGGGGAAGACAGAAGAAGAGAAAAGAATTGAATGCGCAGACAGGGGAACATGCAGTCAGCATGCCCGATCACATGAAGAGGGCCTCTGCTTTCTGTGATGCTTGAGATGAACAAAGTCGGTGAGGCTCAGAAGCTTCCTCCTTCCTCCTCCCCTCTCCCCAAGACCAAAGATGCTAATCCATCCCAGTACAGTAGCCTCCCAGGCTCTTTCATCACTTTCAGTCACTCTGACAGCCCTACCCACAACAATAAAAGCCTTCTTTGCTGGGCTTAAAACACAAGTTTGCCACAACTACAAAGTCAAAGGACTGAGTGATGACTGGACTTCGTAGCACACCCATATCCACAGAAGATAAGACAGCAGATGATAATGAGAGAGAAGGAAATCACCTGATGCAACAAGCTGTGCGTTCTGAAATGTGAGAGGTGTTGTAATAGGTGAAGTGTTCGAGCATGACTTTGACGTTCATTAAACAACTACACATGGTTTCAAAATGACTGTGACCAAAATAGAAGAAGATTAAAAGATAAAAGAAGGTTCTGGATATTTTTCAGAACTAAACAGAAAAAAATGTGTCAATTTAGGTTTTAAAACCAGTGGGCATGTCCTTAACTGGAGCTCAGAATTTTTTCTCAGTGCCCAACTTGAGCTCTTTATAGCACAGGCAAATTGTGTTGTACAGACTTTTCCACAGACCTGAATATCTCAGAATCATAGCTGAAACTCTAAATTGCCTTTCCTAATTTTATAGGTATCGGTTCAAGGTCAGGGATGATGCCGGGACATGTAGAAGTAGGCCTAAGCATTCCTTCCATCGCAGAGGGGCCGTGTTAGCCAAGGGGAGAATTCCAATGAACAATGATAATAACACCTATGATAAATATCCACAGACTGCCACACAGGCTTGTTTCGCAATCCATGGCAATTAAAATAAGGCTAGGTGGTGACCAATACTGGTATTGGTCAATGGTGGTTTTTTTTTATTGGTATTAAAAATAAAAAAAACTCATGGGAAGTGCATCCGTGTTTTACATCCAGACAGGATGAAGTGGGTGGTGGCAGAAAGACCTCTACAGTTATTAAAGATTCAAGATGCAACCTTACCTTGACATGCATCTTTGACTTCTTCATAGCCTGGCCTGCACTGGCACTGTCCAACTGGTACCACCCACTCCCCGTCCACAGTGCAGTAGATGCGGGGCAACTCCTCGCTGACTGCATTATTCACACACGCCCCACTCACTTCCCTAAGAGCCTGGTTTTCACCACCAGCCACAGTCTCAGGGAACGACGCAAGGCTCATCACTGTGGCCGGGCAAGTTTTGTAGTAGACCCTGACAGAGAGAAGTGCAACGCAGGCTCCAATGTCTTGAAAAGCCAGGTAGAAGCCTTTTCGGGACAGGTTTTCCACCACTCGTGTCTCTCTGTTGATACGTAGTTCATTTCTGCTGGTAATCTCATCAGGAGCTATGGTGGCCACTTTCTTAAACTGACCCTTACGGAAGGCAGTCCCCACATCTGCGTCTGACTCATGCGTGAAGAGGTTGAATGTTTCTTTGCAGGTCAGTGATGCACCATCAAAAGAGTTGCAGTCACGTACAATAAACTGGATTTCAACAAAAACCCGTGAGGCCGATGGACGCCGCTGGATAAAGGTGGTGCGCAGCCAGTTGTCCTGCTCACGTTCTCCAACATTGCAGACAGAGTAGGTGTAGAACTGAGAGCCATTCAGAGTCCTCTGGACGACCTCCCACTGAAACAGAACCACACAAACCAACAAGGTTAGAGGTACGAGCACTGATCCCTGGGGAGCCCCTAAGCATAGCCAAAGCTGGAAAGGAGGCAAAAATAAAAGGGGCACCATAGTACTTCACATGAGAGTTCAACCACTGTAATCTGAACCTGAAAACAAAAATAGTCTACGTGAAGGGACACCCATTGCATTGCTAATGGCTCCAACTGAATATTTCAACAATTCTTCAATGCAATAACACATTTCTAAAACACAGATTACTCAAATTTATGAGCCTTTACAGCAAACAATAAAGCAAACTCATGGAATTTGTGTGAGAAAGCATTTCTGACATTACAGAGATACCAAATTATTTCACATGCTGCTACTGTTGGCATCTCCCCTAAACAATGTTGCAGCTCACATACTAAATGCTGCCACAAATATTTCTGAAAAAAGTAACAGCATGTCTTTCACATAACCTGGGCTCTTGAAGAACAACTGGCCTCGCAAATCCTGTGGTTTGCTCTGTACATGCAGCCACTGTGTTATTAATTAAAGGAATTTGCTTTGTTGGCTGAGTGTGTGGCGCCGCGTATAAACTTGGTGTACAACACAGAACCAACACCTCTATTAAACAGTTGGTGAGCATTTTTTATGAGGGGGCATTAAAACTTAAAATAATAATTTTCATAAGTGGTAGTTATGTGAGAAAATGTGCACAATAAAAAAAGACCTTTCCAACAGAACTTATAAAACTATAAAACCACCATGTTCATGTGAAAAAATGAAATTTGAATGTCAGTGATTACTTAAGCTGTGAAACCTCTTTGACAAAGTTGGCTGAGCCACTGTGAACATCACATCTGCACATGCCTTTGAGTCATCAGAACATGAAATGAGACTAGTTACAGCAAATTTGCATAAGCCTGACTGGTCCATTATTTTGAACCACAATATGGAAGAAGGCACACAAGCCTCCTGTATGCTGGCAAGAGATAACCACAGCATTTGGTTGTAATAATGCAGCTATTCTATGGACGCATCTCTTTTCCCCTGGGTTAAGGAAAAGGTAGCTCTGGCTGATTACCATCATCTACCCACCCCCCCCCCACACACACACACACACACACAAAGAAAGAAAAAAAGAGGTACCACATGCTGCAAACTTTAAAAGTTAATTGCTCTCTAACATACAATTCTGGAGCTGAAGCCTTGAAACCACAAGAAGCCACAAGTATTCCCAGTTCAGAGCTCGCAGCTATTCTGTCTGCCTAAGCTTTGGTGTAGTCCAGACATGCTCTGCAGGCAGCTTCTGATAGGATCCTGCAACTCCTTCTCATATCCATACCCAAGCGACCGTTAGGCTCTAACTGCCAGATTTTATAGAAACCTGACATGTATACATATGGGGCCCACTGAGCACTGATCTAACCACACAAGTCAAATGGTCAAATGCATTGGAGGCTCTTGGGTCATCCATGCTCTCCCTGGGAAATTTCTTCATTCAGATATATCCTAAGGCAAATTCCAAGAGTAAAGGTGGGAGCTGGAGGAGAGAGGACAACGTGATACTCACCCCAGGCTTGTCTCCCTGATCTAAGGGCCATGTCAACCAGCCCAGTTCACCTCCTGTTGCCCTCATATCCAAAAGAACCTCTGTGGAGACACAAGAACATAGGAATAAACCTTTAAAGCCATCAAAAAAAGATCATGGGAACTGATGAAAGTCATCTTTATCAATATTTGATATTTAAGAGGGAAAAATATTTACAAGTGACAGTGAGTTTACGTTTGCTTCATAACAATTCCAGAGCTGACAGGATGTAATTACAAGTCTAATTTATTGTTAAGGCTATTCAGAACAACATATTTTTAGTTTGGATAGAGATGACAGCGCTATCTCAAACCTGGATGTAGATGTACACTTAACGCTATTTGCCACGTGTAGCCTTAATATTTAAAGTAATTCTTATTAATATGTAGCCTATGAGATCTATACTTATATAACGTATTCCATAGGCTAAACTTTATTCCTCGTAGGTATCCGAATGTCAAAATAAATAAATAATGTTAAAAATAAAAAAGATAAACAAGATTACAGTTCGGTGTTAAAATCAACAAACTTTCTCCAGAATTCACCTGCTGGCGTTACAAACCCTTTAGCGGAGCCCACATGCAGTGTACACTCTCAGATCAACTGATTTTTAATAAGTCGATATGCAACTTCAACGAGATATTTTTTTGTACGTTTGCAACTTTTTCATAAAATATGACTTTGAGACACTGTAGCCTACGACTGTCACAATAGTGAGAAAAATGTTTCCTGGTTGTAAAGTTTCTTTAAAGACGGTTCTCCGCATGGCTCGCGTGCTTCACTTCAACAAACTTCTATATAGAGTTAAGGTAACCAACTTCGAGGATTTTTTTTAATCAACTCACCTTCTTTAGTCTGTAATGTGATCAATATACCGTTAATGAGCACATATGAAAATAATAAAGGTCTGACTCCAGAAAAGAAATCCATTTGGCAAACTTTTCCTTCCCCCCTCTCTCTCTCTCTCTCTCTCTCCCTCTGCTCTGGGCTTGGCCGGGACTGTGCTCTGCGAGCGAAGCGCTGCTCTCCGCAGCTCATTCACAAACGGACCCGCACGTCACGGACTCCGCCCGCTGGAATGTATGCGTGAGCGCGAGCGCGTGCGTGTGTGGGTGGGTGTGTGCGTTACTGGGTGTGCATAGCGTGTTATCAGGGACCGGGGGTGGAAGGTGGCTGGTGGCACATTATAAACATCTGCAACCTTTCGATACTGCTGGAACTTCGCGCTTTTATGCACGCAAGGAACGCATGTGCACGAGGCGAAAAAACTGAAATTCCAGGTACAGCCTGATTCATGCCAACTGAGTAGTTAGTAAAAACCCTAACCTTCTCTGTATCAACATATGTCGAAATAAAAACGGCCAAAGATGTTGTTTCTGAATTCCTGAAGGAAAAGTGAACCACTTACTTCTTCATATAGCAAATGTTATTAAGACAGGAAAGTAAATTATTGTCCTATAAATCATTAACTATAGCTATCACTGCTTCCATCGGGGTATTTTGCCTATCTGACTGAATTATTTTAGGCCCACATCCATGGAAGCCTGACATACTGAGTTTGCATTAAAGAGGAATACATCTTTCCACGGTGAGAGATTAAATCAATAAATAAAGTTTTAAATAAATGTTTGCAAAGCCTTAGGGGCATTAACAAATATCATTTAGAACTGTCTTGAAGGGATTGCCAGATTAACTTGATTGATAGAAATAGATAGAATTAATCACTAACTATTTTGACAAATAATTTACTATTTAATGTCATATATTAAGCGAAAATGTCAAACATTTGCTGGTCTGGTGACGATACGATGGTCATCAACAATCCATTTGAAAACGTGACCTTAGGACTTTTAAAAATTGTATTCTGTCATCTTATTGAATAAACTATTCATCAAAAAGTAATTGACAGATGAATTACCAATAACAACAATAATTCAATGAAGCCCTAAACTACACTAAATTCTCCTCCTAGTAAATGTTTAGTACGACCTTCTCACCCATCTTCATATTATCTGAAAGAAGTTGAAAGAATTTACAGTGGACATTTGAAGGCACCCTAAAGGTGGCTGCAGTTTTGCCTACCTGGCTATCAAACAGCTTGCAGGCCAAAAGAGTTATTTGCATGGGGATATTGATTTAGAATTGTTTGCCACACTGAATGAGCCTGAGGAGGGAAAAAGGAGCATGAGCCGCTTAACTTGACATGTCTTTGTTCTGAGCATCCCCGCATACAGCGGAGGAATCACAGTGACAAGCAGAGAGAGATGTATTCATATAAGCATAATAGCAACTCTGAATACCAGAATACAAGTGTACAGCTGGCCTACTGATAGCCCGTCATAATTTATGGGAAATATCCCAAAAATGCTGCACCCTGCCAACCATGTAGATAGACAGTGGTCAAGTCATGAACAAAAAATGTTTAATCTAGTTTTTCAGTCACAGGAGGGTATGTGGGAGTAGGAGTGGGGGGGGTTCACTGTGAATATGGGGAATTAAGAAAAGTCCTTTACCTAGCAACTGTTGCAGAGTGGAATTCACTGTCCAACTATATCTGACATTATTTCAATGCCTGTTGTCCAGCGTTACTATGGGAAAATGTTGAGCAATAGCTATGGAAATGACAAAGAGGTGCTATGCTTTACATCTTGCCCTCCCACCCCCCATTTGTATACTATTCAATGCAGTGCTCTAGCCAGAGGGTTGTACCTGGTTCCTACGATTTTATTCCGAATTGTGTTTACCTTTGAACACCAGCCTTGTCCCCACAATAGATGATTTCAATACAGTGTGTCATTGATTGGACATGGGTCTCTCTCTCAAACACACATGCATTGTCGTTCACACACCTGTGGCGCTGACACTGCGGGAAAAGAGGTGGGCTTTTGCTGGCCGAGGCTATGTCCCAGACCCCTGCACCCTCCCTTCCTCCTGCACGTCTTCACACCCACCCTACCCCATGCCCTCTGGTAGCTCCAGTTTCACAAAGGCCCCCTCAAACCGCAGAAGAACGCCATGGCTCTCTATGAGCTTTTGAACCCCTAAAATCCAACCACTCACCCGCCCACTCTCGCCTCCATAGCCGCTCTAACGCTTCCTTCAACCATCTCAATTCCCACTTCTTGTCCTAGGTTGTGAGCCGAAGGAGTTAGAGGAGAGTGGTACTCAGTTATGGGGTTTAGGTAATGATAGGATGACTGGAGTTCTGAGGGGGTGAGCAGAGTAGGGGAATGAAGAAATCTTTGATACAGTCCCTTTTCCATGTTCATATGAAACGATAAGATGTGCCTGAGCAACCACATGTGCATTATCTGAGCTGGTAAGCCTGTTGAATATGCATTGTTCTTTGTAGTGCAGCACTAAAAGCTCATGTAGGATGTAAACTGAGAACTAAAGTGGATTGGGGTGTGTGGTTGAGGGCTGGGGGTAGTGGATAGATTGGGTTTAAGTGTGTGTATTGGGGGGAGCTGGTGCTGGGAGGGCTGCCAAGCACAGGTGTAAGGCAACTACAGCAGCAATGGCGGATGGGCAAACAGCAGTGCCATTGTTTCCCCACACACACACATACATACAAAGTGCAACAAGTGTGGCCCAGGCCAGCATGTGTGAGAACAGGATATAGGCTCATCTGTTAGTCTGATTAGCTATTTAGCCTGGTGTTCGTGCAAATAACCCCCCATCCCCACCCCCACCCCAAGCAACACCTGATCCTGTTGATCCAGCTATGTTCAGGCCTGAGAAAGTAGTTCCGTGTGCCCTGTCAGATTTACTGCTACCTGATAAGGATGATGGGGAGGATTTAGAACCAGGTTCAAGGTACATCAGTGTGTTTGTGCAGATACATTATAATTTACTGGAAAGCTATGTTCAGCATGGACAGCTCACAGTTAAAGGAAAGTAATGATCACCATGAATTTTCATTTGTGCTTCTCTGAACAACTCTTACCCTTAACAACCTGAAACCACACACTGCTAAAAGTTTTCATCAGTCACTCTAGAAGCTTCACACATGGCAGCTGGATTTTCACAAATCAACATACAAGGGAGACATCTGTAAGTTGTATATGTTATACATAAGATTGTGTATGTGGTAATGAGCAAATGTTGGTGGTAATATGGCCCTGGTGTGTGTGTGCGTGTGTTGAGGTGAGAGGCTGGAAAGCTTGGGGGCATGTGTGACCTACGTGTTGAGTTGTAATGTAAATGAACCATGTGTGGTTGGATTCACTGTGGTCATTTGTATTTCAAACAACTAAAGAGGCCAGCGCTGAAGGGAAAACATTCTGTGACAGCTGATGCTGACATTAATCTCCCACACTTTCAAAGTTTAGCCTGTGATCCATTCATGGTCAGCTTTTCACGTTTTGTTTGTCAGCGCTACGGTATACAGTATGTTTTTTCAGTCACTTTAATAATTGAGAGGTTTGTATAAAAATACTGTTTTGTGGCCCCACTTCAATTTTTCAAGCAGAGTAATTTAATGTTTGTGTATATTTTGTTTTACAAGCACTTGCCACATGGCAAGATACAAGTTTCCACTAAGCTGCTCAAATCATTGTTACTCTTGTTAAACTACCAACTTTCACCAAATCCAGTTAAAGGGGCCCTCCAGAGATTTACTGTTGCATTTCCATTAAATTGGTAAACATACAAAAAACTCTTCAAAAATTAAGCTGCACAATGGAAGCACCAGAGGCCAAGATATCCTGACTTTTAGTTCCTATATTATGGGTCTACTTCCACAAACGCTGGGCCGTACAGACTCATAACGCAGCCAGTTCACATCCTGCCTTTTTTGACTTGACAAACCTCCTCCAAAGCCACAGAAAACTATTTTCTCAGTAAGCTACTCTTCAAACTAAACTTTATGTGTAAAATTGGCTCAGTTCCCCTACAGTGGAAACATGGTCTTATAATACTTTGTGTTGGCCACAGCCTCCTCCAGTATTTATCTTCAGTGGGGTTTTGAATGTGATTTGGATTGTTGTGTCAAACTTAATTAAACACTAAAAGTTTTACAAGTTTAATGAATGTGTAATATGTATGTGTGGGTAAAATGCTAATGCTAATGCTAACCTGTGAAAAAACAGCCCAGAGTTTCTGCTTCAGGCTAATGCCACTAATACATAACTGAATATTACTGTAAAAGTATAAATCTACACTTTAATTTAACTGACTTGAAAAGAGAATAACTTTTGATCATTCATACTGAAAATTAATAACTACTAAAAACATTGAGGTTTTTTTCTTTTTGGGGTTTCCCACAAATGTTTCCATTAGCTACTGAAGGAATCTGTCAGACTGAGCTTTAAATTAGGGCTTCATCAATGTATCTATAACTCATAACTCAAAGGGCCCTCCCCAGGTTTTTTTTTTTATTAAGATGAGGTAAACTGGAGTGGCTGACTTTCCCATTTGCTCACCCAAGTAGAATGACCTGCTCCTTAAGGCGCCTTCTTCCTCTCCTCCCTCTGTATCGAGTGTCTGCCAGCATATGGGCCATTGTGGATGTTTAAAGAAGCGCAGAAGACAGAGCAAAAGGAGAAAGAGCTTCGAACAAAGATATGGTGGATTCCTAAAGGGCTGAGAAGACAGGTCAACCTCCAGGCTCTGACTTGAGGCCCCTGGGCTGCTCGGAGCCTCCACTGAAAGCCACCTGTTGATTCAGTTCCAGATGACCCTACTGAGCCGACTGATATCACATGGAATGGAGAGAGGGAGGAAATGAAGAGCAGCGTTTGAGTGAGGCATGTGTGAAAAGGAGCTTTTGTGCTCAAGTGTTTTTTCATCGATGCCTTAGTGTTTGATTGTGGGTCATCTATTCTATTCTTTTCACCAAAATCTAAATTAGAGCAAAAAGTGAAATAGAAAAAAATGACAGCATTAAACGTAATATGTACCAAAACATAACTGAACATGACTAAAAGTCTTGCACCACACTGTGAGACTGTATGTGGGCACAGCAGTGCTTTGATCAAAAGGCTAGCATCAACATGCTAATATGTATGTTAATATCCACAATTTATTCAGACACAATGAACAGTAAAATACACATTATTAGACAAAGATATTATTATAAACTGTGAAACATGAGAATGACAGTATTTATTTAAATTTTGGGTTGTTTACATTGCAAAAGAAATCTGGATTTCTGAAGATCTTCCTCTCTTATAGCATTTTGTTTTAGGACTATATTTAATTTCCCCTGAGCATGCTACTGCCTTGATCCGTCCTGTTATTTTCTGTTGCTTATATATGTCCATGGATTACGCTGGCAATAGCTAAGCCAGCTATGTCCTCCTGCTCCTCCAATAGTGGTGTTCCATTTCTGGTGCTCATGTTCTGGTTCTAATTTCCTGACAAAAAGACATGCCTGGTGTACCTCCGGAGCAAGGTGTCCAGGAGGCATGCTAATGCCCATACCACTTCAAATGTTTTTTTTCAGCAAGCTCATTCCAAATGTCTGAGGTCCTCACCCTACTTCACACACAAACCCTGTAAAGAAACCTAATGTTGACCACTTGTAACCACAATATCATTTTATCTTCTTTACCTGAAGGTCATGACCACAGGTTGGATTGTAAATCAGATGGTAATTTGAGAGCCTTGGACCTTTTGCACCATCTCACCCTCCCTTGAGCACATTTAAGAAATAACATATATACAAACCCTGTAAACCACATAGCATTGATAGTGTGTGAGTGTGTTAATTTACTGATGATAAAAAAACTTCCAACAGCTCTACAAAAAATGTGATATTTCTCCTCCCAATCCATCTGACAGAGTATAATCTGCAGTCAATCTGTGCATAACCTGCCTAAAACAGTGCCTCAAATATTAAGGTGGTGGTGGCTAAGTTTAAAGATCAACAGTAAGATAAACACTGGTAGTTTCCGTTCCCCTCCAACCCTCCATGCACCCTGGCAGCAGCAATTAGCAACAGGTGATTGACAACACAGAATGCAGAATTTATGCTACACTGATCCTTGTTGGTCCAGTGCCCAAGATTGAAACTCAGTCTGAAAGTAAACAGATGACTGACAGTTATTCCAAGATTCTGACATATTAAGCTACATATATTCACACAACATGGAGCTTGTTGTGTTGAGTTCACACAAGACATCAACTTGTAAAATCTCCTCACTGGAACTTTAACTCTTAAGCAAAAAGTCTCAGGCTGCTCTTTGATTATTTGAACAGCGTGACGGCTATGAATTTTAAAAATGGAGTCAACTCAGTCTTTGCTGTTGATGTGCCAAGACTTACTCATGCATCATTTCCTCTGCTTTACTCATAAATCACTGTCATGGCTGCAGTTTATCTCCCCTGCTGCTAAAAGCTTTAAGTCTGATGTTGTTGTACTGTTGGCCACTTTCTTTTTTACTATTGTATCTCCATTATCTCACAGTTGTAGCTGTCATCAGTGCTTGTCCTGGATATGTAAGAGCTTTTCAAACAGCACCCACCCACAATAGCCGCTGATGTCACCTCAGCAGCACCTGTCCTGGTGGTCGCAGCCCACCTCCCCACAGTGGTTTGTGGTTTGCTGAGGTAGGCATGTCAGGCATGTCTAACTCTGACTCCAAGTAATGAAGGTCTGTTATGCCAATGAAAGTGTTGGGACAGCTGTGTATGTGTGTGCATGAGTGTGTGTTCTCACATACAGATCTTGAAGTAGACTGGGTGTGTATTCAAGAGACTTAAGCTCCATGAAGGCTAAAAGATTATTTTAAGATCTCACACTTGCTAATAAAACTGATTATAGTGATACTAAAATAAATACTATAATGAAACTGAAGATCTGATACCCAGGAGGAAAATATTGGGTTGATATATTTTTTTCATATTCAAATGTTGTTGCTCCAACAGGTAAATGCAGACAAATTCTACATGTTACAGCAGGTGACAGGGATGTAGTGTGGTGGAAGAAAAACAATACACATATACTGTACCTATGCCACCTATGGTGGGGATGGCATTGCTAAATTCCCAGTAAAAATACTTCTGAAAGCTTGAGGTACTTCTACATGACTGATGATTGGCAGAAATAAATTTCCTTGGTTAAATATTTAATGGAGACCTGGTCAGATTTACAGTGATTGTTGCTGAGAAGCCCTGGAATTGAAATTATCATTTTTATTGCTTTGATCAGACTTGATAGGTAATAGCAGCTGCACTGCACTGGTTCTAGAGTTGCAGAAATAGCAGCAGCAGCAGTAGTACAGTTGTATTTGTGGTAGTGGTTGTGATGGTATCCTTGGTTCCAATGAAGAGATATTTTGTCTGATTGTGTAAACGCTGTTTCAGTTCCCAGCTTGCAAGCATAAAATTCCTGTGGTAAACAGTAAATACTTGTGATGTTCTTTGGTTATACTTCTGTCATGAAGATGGTAAGAAATTGGAGTATACCAAGACAAAATATTTTGAGGTAATATTCTAAAGTACCCACACTAGAATCATCACAGGCCATAACATCTAGGTGTGGCAATGAGAATGACAAAACTGCCCAAAAAAAAGAGGAAGAAAAATTTGTGGTTGTAGATCGCCTGATACAGCAAGGCGAGGCACATATGTGCGTGGGCAGATGTAAAATGCAAGCTTAAGAGATGGTATCGCTTTTTTTACTTGATCACAAGAACTGAGGCAGTGCCATGCGACTGTTGGCTTTGCCAGAAAGGTAAAAAACTTCCAGTCTTTTGACCTTTTGCCACTATAAACACACCTAAAGTGACCTTCCAGATGGTAAATTGCTATAAACACACAACGTTCACTTTCACTGTCAGATGAGGCATTGCAGTGTTTAGACAGCCTTCCTGCAGCTGTTACATGCATATATTCAAGTGTAAGAATGCAGGGTGTGTATGCATGCTTGAATGTGTGTGTGCTTGTGCTTGTGCTTATGCTTGTGTGAGCACATACAGTACAGGCGGGTTCTTTCATGTACCTGCTTGCTTCTTTGCCATATTAGAGAGTCACTGGACATTAGTGCTGAGGGAGCTGCTGGTGCTGGTGATTGTGGTGAAGATGTTATGCGTATGACAGCTGTTTGTGGAATGGCTGTTCATTTCAATGCCTTTCTGTCAGGACTGCTTCGCCAAGAGCCTGTTCTTGCTTGTTGATTTCTTTCAACAAGCACTAAATACCAAAGCAAGTCTTTCTCTGCACCTGTGAGGGCTGATGAGGTCTGCCTGCTACCACGTGAGCGTGAGACAGGAATAACAGAGGAAATAGGCTTTATAATGACTGTGAATTTTCAAGGTGCATATTTTTCTTCTCCATCATCACAGCCTGCACACGTTCCCAAGTGGATCTGTCCAGCACTTACCAACTTTTTCTCCCACCACCCCAAATCACAAAGTGGACCCGTAACAGAGTTTAGAGACATTACCTTTTACTTGCATAACTTTATTGGGGGATAAGCAGAGTAAGCTGACTAAGCAGTCCCACTATATTCACTGTTACTTTTCTCAGCAATGTGTTTCAAAATTTTCAAAATATTCAACTTCAACAGACTGTTCAGAGGCTAGAGTGGGTGCTAGAGTAAAGCTGTTCAGAAATATTTCTGCTTAACTCATTTTTATGGACACAAATATCAAACTCAAGGGACACAAAACGTCCCAAAATGTGCAGCAAAGCCTTTTAGTGCTGTGATGTAAAATGTTTAGTGATAGGAGTTATGGTTTTGACGAGCTGCACAGAAACAAAATGTGATGGAAGTCAGTGTCCCTTACTTAGAACTAAGCCCTTACATTATCATGGCAACCTCTAAGAGCAGCTAATTACACACAGCTAATTCAGCAAACCAAGGAGGATGCCACTTCTCCAGATAAGGCACACAAAAGCCCACTTGGCCTTTGCTAATGCTCATCTGGACAAAGAAGAAGACTTCTGGTCTTCTGTTTTATGGTCAGATGAAACAAAAATTTAATTGTTTGGCCACAATAATGTATCCTTCATTTGGTGTAAAAAAGGAGAAGCCTTCAACCCTAAGAACACCATCCCCACTGTCAAACATGGTGATGGGAACCTAATGCTTTGGGGGTGTCAGCCAATGGACCAGGAGACCTAATCACAGTAAACGGCACCATGAAAAAAGATTCTCAACAACAACATCAAGCAGTCTGCAGATAAACTTGGCCTTGGGCACCAGTGGACATTTCAGCACAACACGACCCAAAACACACAGCAAAAGTGGCGAAGAAATGGTGAGGAGACAAATACATTAATGTTATGCAGTGGCCCAGCCAGAGTCCTGACTTGAATCCAATTGAGAATCTGTGACAGGAGCTAACGATCAGGGTGATGGCAAAGAGACCCTCCAACCTGAAAGAGTTGGAGCTCATTGCTAAAGATGAATGGCCAAAATACCAGCGGGGATATGCAAAAAGCTGGTCGGCAATTATAGGAAGCATTTATTTGCTGTAATAGTCAATAATGGTTTTCTATTGATTGTTGAAAAGGGTATGAATAATTTTGGACATGCCACTTTTTGTTCAAATGTAAATAAAAGCTGAGAAATATTTTTTACCACAATGATGCCTCTTGTACATTGTTTTATCTTCTGGAACATGCCTGTGTCATTTCCAAACAAGAAAAAACTTGCTGGTTGAATGAAAGTAACTTTAAGTCAAAATCTGCCAGGGGTATGAATAATTTTGGGCTTGACTCTGTGTGTGTGTGTGTGTGTGTGTGTGTGTGTGTATATACATATATATAAGGGCAGATTAATCAATGAGAACAAATGTCATCATTGGGTGGTTCTGTGTAATGTGTCCTTTTACTTTAAATGATTTAAGTACACTTTGTGGCAAATACTTAAATAGGTTGACTTAAGTGGCAAATTAATGCAGGACTCTAACATGTAACAGCATTTCTTCACTGTTGTTCTGCTACTTAAACTTAAGTAAAATATGCAAGTCCTTTTTCACCATTGCACATAGATTTCTTTGGGATTTAGAAAGGCTGACTTCACTCAAATAACACAACAAAAAAATGTTAACCCAAACCCTCATGGGGTGTAGCCATGCCGATAGTTTTCGTTTTATCTGCAGATGTTTATGAGATCTCTGAGATTTCTGCCACTATCAAAATACAATGGCGGTAAATGGAACTGCATATGCAATGATTAAAGCATTGAATACTGACTTATGATAAAATCAGCAGCAACATTTCTTTCACAGATCTGCATCCTGGGTTCTCGGGATCATCTTCAAATCCTGATCTGAGGGATTTTTGTTGTATTTTTAAAAAAACAATTCTACACTTGATAAGTCTGAAGCTGGTTCAGGGAGCACATACCATGGTAACCAACAAGTGAGACGTGAGTCAATTTAGCTAAAAAAAGTCAGTCTTCAAGCAATATTTCCTTTTATATAATATGGATAGATTAAGGCTTTTAAAAAAAGATTTGAACAGTGACAAGAGTTTTAGAGCCAGCATCTGCTAACCATTACTGGTACTGCACCTTAAGGCAGCTCTGCATAGACTCCAGGCCATGATAGTGGCTGCTTAATGGGCCCATATGTAATTCTGGCATCAGGTATGACGGTTGGTAAACAGACGTGTGTGCAGTTTTCCTGACATAACTTTAGAACATTTTGAAGTGCTGAGGTTCTAACTTTTGAGAGAAGTAATGTGTCTTTGTTTACTCTGGAAATTTAACTTTACATGGTCCTTTTCTACCTGGTTATTTAAAGCCACAAAAGTGTGTCTTAAAAATGTGTAGGAAAGTGGAACAAGACTCTTCTGACAACTGAAGTGAAACTTAGTGAGAAAGAAATAACTCAAAATGGGATAGAAGTGTAACTTAAACCAACTTTTCTCAGAATTCAAAATGGCCAAATATTACTATTGTCAGATGTACAGTGTTCCAGTTAACACAACTTAAAAGAATCCAAAGTCTCACACCAAGGCATAAATCTGTGTGAAACTAGACTTTGGTAATTGCCTAAATCTCTGGTGAGGCCACAGCTTTCCATAAATCATAACATGGTTGAGGTTTGAGGGCAACAGTGATATTCTTGTAAACAGCTTATAGTTTGTTAGTTCCCTGCATGGTTTAGCAGAGGAGATTCAGAAACCCACAATGCAGAGAGAGAACAATTATATGTCCAACAAACGCAAATACACACACCCTGGAAAAGAATACCGTCGAAGAGTTCTGTCTGTCGTCATTGAACACCGTCCTTTGTGTTTTATCTCTTCCTTGTTTCCATTTTAGCATTTTCCAGTATGAAAAAATTCCAGCCCTATAACTTTCCCTGCAATTTTGCTAGGCACTGAGCATGCAGAGCATGCTAAACAATCAGCACATCCTGACTGGCATAATAGGTCTTTGTCCTCCCCCACCCGACCGCTGGAAAACTTTTTTCAGAGTGAGTCAGGCACATGCACACTGTATTTCGAACCTGCACCCACCTCAAGAGACCCAAATCCAGTCTTGCTCCACGAATACTCGGCACAATCTCAAGTCTCTCACACTTATTCACGCTGGCTGACAGATTGGGTTCTGGAGGCGGAGAGTGGTTAAACCCAGAATAGATGGAGGGTGAAAAAAAGACAACAACATACAGGCCTGTCTTTTATTTTCCCTGAAAAGTGAAAGAACTGCAAATCAACTTCACATCTCCCTGGAGCCAGATCACGACCCAAACCCTGCCACTCCAGGGAGGGAAGAATGGAACAAGACACACACTCAGTCCAACTGGAATATATGGACTATAGCACTATATTTAACTACTACCTGTTTGAAAGAAATAGTAGCTTTAATGTTAATGTAACATATGTTATCCCTACTGTATATGTGTACTTGTTTTGATTTAAAAGCATTTATGTAGCATGAGAACCATTTGCATAAAAGTCCTATTAAGGATTTGAAAAAAAGTGCCTCATTTTATAAAATAAAAGTTAGTGAGAAATACAAGATGAAAGCTTGTGCATTACATCGCAGATATCAGATTGCAACTAGGACACCAAGCCATGATGTCAGAGGAAGGTGTTTGTGTTTATGAGGCTTTAGTCGCCAGGGTGAGCCCATATAGCTGTAGTACTGCCTGTCCACACCTATCTGTACTGTGGCCCCATCAGTCACTTGATCTAGTTCTGAATGTTGCCCATTGTAAAGTGGAGTGATCACATCATTCCATTTCATTCAGTGGTGTTTGCCTGACGCTGACCTTCCATATCCAGCCTGGAGAGGCATTCTCACTTTACGTGGACAAGTATTATAAGTCAGCTGTGTCCCATATTGTTTGCATGACAACTTATTTGCAGGGTTATAAGATTGATTGGAAGTTAAAGTGCATTAAGGAGTGCTTAAGAATTTATAAGTGAGTGGAAAATTTTCAGAGTGCGGCCACATTTTTAAAATGACTTGATAGAGCCTATGTATTTATCTACATGACCTTTGCCTCCTGTTTGTGCAGGTTGAAATAGGCCTACTAAAACACTAAAACAGCATATTATCAAACTAATTCCTTGCTTTCGCCATGGCTTGTGGTCATATTAAATAACTTGGATTGCAGCATTTACACTCAGGCTCCAGGCAATGTTTATCTCCCACACATTTTCCTGATCGGTTATTTTACCATTAGCAAACAGCAGTGTTAGCACAACAAACCCTATTCTGTGTTACAGTGCCTTATCGTGTTCACATGGAAATCACCCATGTCTACTTTGTGTGAGTGGCTGTTTTATTAGGAAATAGCGCACTGTTTCCTGTTCCCACATTAGTCCCTGTTCTGTCTTTTGGACTGATGAGGCCAGTGGACACATCGTAGGTTTCTGGCAAGAAAAGCAGCCTGGCAACCATCTGTTGAGCAGAAATTTACCACAGAGCTACTGTCTGAACAGCTCTTTCTCTAAGTTTCCTGACTGACAGGTTTATAGTTATAATGATTAAATTTCTAAAGAATCGCGTGTGTACTTGTGAAAATGTATTTTTCCAGCACTTTTGTCATCACAATGTTGAGTCATCTTGCATTTAAAATCATTGAGCTGTGGTGTAACAACTAATCCTGCTCCTTTTTGTTCTTCCCTCAGTAGTGGCTGGTAATTTAGGTCACCTGTTGGATGAAAAATGACAATGAATTGAGTAGAGGTTCAAATGTCTGAACAAGTCACTTTAAAAAATGCAGCAAAATAAGTAAGCAAACTATTTTCTAAAAAAAAAAACAACCTCCATTTTTCACTGGTTCGTTCTGTGCTCTTATGTAAGGACAATTTGCCTAAACACCAGCATGAAAAATAGGGAGCTGAGTGCCAAAAGGACACAAACAACAAAACAAGCACTTATCAGCATCTGAAAAACCAACCTCTGAATTTTCAACATTCTTTTCATTTTCCAGCTAAAATTGGGTTTTCAAAATGTCATCCTGTGGCAAAGAATGTAACAGCTCAGAAATATGGATGAGGTCTACGTTAAGGACAAGGGCACATGACTCCTCCTCAATCTTGCTTCATCGCTCAAAGGGCCTGTAACCTTAGAACAACTGTGAATCTAGAGAAGAGTGGAGGAACAACATGAACGGAAGTATCTTGAATTTCTTCTTGAGTCTTTCTTGTCTTGCCTTTTCACTGCTGTGTCCCAGTAAGATCTGCTTCTTCCCACACTGTGAAAAGTGCGTCAATTAACATTCCAAGTCTCATCCTGTCAGGGCAGTATAAATCATATATGCCTCACCTCATCTGCATGGTCAGACTCCTTTCTTTCTACTGGAGCCATAATGACAGGACAGAGAAAATAAGTAAATCACGGGTGTGACCCTCTTTACCCTCCTTTGGGTGCTCCATCACCAGCTCATGCCGCTGCAGCTGGTGTTCTTCAGCGTCATCCTTATTTTTATGGAGAGCCTTGACCTACTGCTTCAGACTTGTGTGATAGTGATGAAAAATTACAGCCCGTTACGCAGTACATGCAGTTGTTTTGTTACATACATGATGGCTAAGAAGTTTTACTACACTAAAAGTCATACAGTAAGTTGGCGTCTCTTCAGCGGCCATCTGTATTTGATTGTAATTAATTGCACTTGAAGGAGTAGTTTTTAAAATGGAGAAAGATCCTGCAGCCCTGACCACCAAACTTTTCCAAATAGACCTGATTTCTGTGAAATCCCCACTGGTCTCCCTCTGGGGAACCTCTCGGCTTGTGTACTCTTGAATTTGACGGGTGCAGCCGGAAACCCTAATGTTCAAGCCGCAGTCTTTAAATTCCCATAACCATGGAGCTGTTTGCCTCAGGGATTAACTGCAGCTTTGACACAGCCATGCTACTCATTTGTCTTACTCCATAGCCATTTCAACACTGCTTTAAAAAGCAAGCCACAAAAACAGTCATTTCATGAGTATCTGACACACTGCCAGGATGTGTGACTAACTCATCTTAAATGTGCATACCTGTTATGCTTATACAGTTTATGTCAGTTTTCATCATTTATTGTGACGAAGCAGAAACTCTCTCACTAGTTACTGAGCCTTGGATGTACATTGTCTTTGGGGATTGAGGAGGCAAATACGTATGTCATTGTTTTGTGTTGTGATTATACTTTGAAAACGCACTAATCTCTCTCTCTTTGAGTTCATGCTTTCATGGAGAGCCCACATGATTGCAGCCACTTGTCACCAGCAGTTGCCAGTTTGTTAATTGGGCTGAACTAAGTGGTCAAGGACAAGAGAGGGGAGAAGGCAGAGGGTTGTTTTTGGGTTAAGTTTGGCTTTGTTTGGTATTTCTATAATTTCTTTTAAATCTAATTTAAAGTGTTTTAAACAACATACATCTGTACTTTGTAAAATGTAATTGTGAGTGAGGTAATGACAAATGTGTTTTAAATGTTGGAGCATTACCCATACCTTTTCCTTTGGTAGGCACCCTGGTTATATAAGCCATGCAGGAGCGCAGTGGTGTGGGTCAGAGAAAGAGGGGTGTCTTTTGGTTGATGAACACCACAACTGGCTGAAGGTGTTTGGAAAACTTTTACCCCCACCAGTGGGGGATATGGTGTTTCCTTCAGAGCCCTGACCAATGTGAAGTTTTTGTGTTCCTTTCCTTCATTTAGTTTATTTTTTTCCTCTTTTCACACCACCCTGCACCTCACCTGATGGCATTTATAAATAATAAGAATGATTTAAAAGGAGAGGGACAGCTTTAGAATGCATCATCAGTACACAGTGTGGGACAGACACAATGCAGAGCAGGCCTATGCGCAGAATCGTTCCTGGCAAAGGCAAACATGTTTAGACATACATGATCCCCTGAAAATCCTTCTGTGGCAGACCAGAATTAAACCCATGTTTCGTTGGTTGCAAACAAAAACAATAGCGATCAATCAAAGACAGAGTTCTTCTTAGTTGTATAGAGGTATATTTTTGGTCTAAGCAAAGACTTTTCTGCCTCCTATGGTGCATTCTCTCTCTCTCTCTTCTAATTCAAATTAAAAGATGTAGGAAAAGCACTAAATGTGCTCAAGGCAATACAAAGTCTTATCAAGTAAAAACCAGAGCCAAGATTTCATAGAACAACCCGTTTTCACGGTGAATTGAAATTACTGTTGACATCTCTTGAAGACTGATTCACTCTGTGTCACGGCCTGGAGGTTTAGTTACATACTGACATCTTCTGACTGTAGAATGGACTGCAGCACTGACTGTGATTCATAATGATACTGTACATGTATAGGTAGTTTCACTATTTCAACTTTTGCAACTCTCAGAAAGTATTGCAACAAGTTGCAGAAGCATGAAACCTGAAATTTAAGACACTATATTGTACATTTGCAACAAAACTACTACATCCCAGATAAATCTTTCTTCATCAGTATGCATCAACTTAACTTCAGATTTAAAAAAAACAACACATAACCAGAGTGACTGACCATTTAATGATCTTGAGAAGTAAGTTAAACAACAATTTATTTTACAGTTTAAAATGTCCTCATGGAGGAACAGCAAAATACACTCAAAATGAAGATTGATCAAAAGACAGTTTTCATATTAATCACCGTTTTAAGTTTCTTTTTTGTATTTTCTTTTCATTTGTTTATCAAAAATTATAAGTGCCTTCAACATAACCATGAGCGTACTCAGCTTGCAGTCATAGAAATATTTACACCACAAAACTGACAAGCATGGTTTTACTTTCAGCATCGGTTTCACACGCCTCATCTCCTGTCTCTTTCAGACTGCTTTGTTTTGTTGCACAAAACAAAAATAAGGACCCTGAAGAAAGACAATTATAAAGGGGAAAAACACACAAGAGCACAGATTAAGGACATTAGTATTTACAGCTTGGCTCAAGGACAGTTAAGGGAAGGGATGGAGACAGACAATGATCACATCCATTAGCGGCATGATGTCAAGTTTAAGTCACATTCTTTGCCTTTATGATTTTACTTTACCCATTAAGATTTGAAAATAAAGCATGCTATAGCAATCGTGAAGTCATGGCTTATATGACCTCATGATGTAGGATGCAGAGAGGGATTTTCAAACAGCAGGGGGCAGTAGAGGACCACATCACAAAGAAGGAAACTAGGAATACTAACAAAAAACACAACCCCCACAATATAATGGTTCCTTCAAAATGAGGATACAATTTCAAAATGTAAAAGCACTATAGTAACAGAGTTGGGCTGATGACCAATACCAAAAAAAAGGAATCAAGTTTGCCTACTGAGTGGCAAAATACAAAGTCACATATGAAAATAGGTTCTGATCAAATTTGTTTTAGATACATTGCGTGTGTTGAGCATTTGCAAAAGACGTTTGGCACAGAATCAATTTAAAAAATATTTTTTTTGTGAATATCCCTCCTCGATCCTGTACAGATCCTTCCCACCATTCCCCTTCATGCTTTTGCCCAAGAAAGAAAGAAAGAAAGAAAGAAAGAAAGACAGACATTGAGTTTCAATGATCTGTCTTGTAAAATAATTCACTTGGTCTCCCCACATTGCTTCAGTCTTTAAATATGTATAATATTTACAGTTTCACAATTGTCCACAATACCCTTAGGCTTAAAGAAGATGCAAAAAAATAAACAAATTAAATATTCTTTATATAGTCCCCTGTTGAGGCATTGAGTGTAAACTGTACAACTCTGAACGTCCCCTCATGAGTTCCTGGGGTAGGGAACACTTCGGGATGGAGAGTTGAGTCCGGAAATGAAGTAGAAGTTGGCTGATGGTGAAGGAGCAAATGCAGTATGACTGATCAGGGTGAAATGATTCTTGATCATTTTCCAGGCAATGATTTTTCTTTTGTCTTGCACAAGCATGGCTGATTACGGGAGTAATTCCATAACATAGGTATCATAGTATACTCAAATCTGTACAGAGTTCATAATTTTTTCCTTAACATAGTGCAATGACTTCTCACATTGTTTGTCTTAAAAAAAACAACACACAATCACTTTTATGAAGGTAAAAAACATCCCATAGGAAGGTCTCAATCCATAGCTTTATGAATGCTATGAATTTGAAAAGGCTATGCACAACACCTCCAAATATGGCAAAAATTAAATGAGTGATCAGAAATGATCGTCAAAAATTCCCATTTGAGCCTCCATATCCTCTCCATAAAGGTATAGTTTTTGGAATTCGATGTCATTGGGTGACTTAAGGACTTGGTGAAGTGAAGAAGAAAAATTTAGTGCATGCTAAACTAGGTTTTTAAAAAAAGTCAAACTCATAAAAATGAGGCGATTCCAGTTTACAAAACTGGACGAATCCAAAAGGGCTGGTGTTGGCTTTGTTCAGGAAAAATGGAGGTAATTAAACAGAGGCAATGACAATCATGAGGTGGGGGGAAATGCTGGAGATGCTGTTGAGAAGATCTGGTGCCAGGCGCGAAAGATGGCTCTCCGAGAATTCACACGGTGGGAAAATCTGCACCACATAAGCTGGCTGAAAATCCAAAATTGGAAATAATATGATCAGAGAGGGCACACATTCCTCATGATATGAAATTTAACTATGAAAAAAGGTAAAACTAAAAAAGAAGAAAGTAGAAAAAAAGTTTAAATGACGACAGACCTGATTAGAGCCAGGGTTGGGCACATTGATGATTCCAGCTGCCTGTTTAGCTTGCAAGTAGGTGATGAAGCCACTTTTCAAGGCTTGGGTTTGACCATGGACGTCTTCTTGGTCTCGACCACAGGGTAGAGCCAGGAGCAAACAGTAGTCATTCTCCACCTGCCATGAATGATAGGTCTTCATCATAATTGTTAACATAAATCACAATCCTAGATCAAAGATGAAAGCATTATATTCCTAAGGTGTTTATTGAGCTATTGGGTAGAATCTGTACATTCCCAATCAACTTTTCATTTTAATTAGTTGAATATTTGAGTTGAATATTTTTACAATAAATTTTAGAACCTGCTAGTCAAAGGAAAAAAACACAAATACTCACAGTCATTCTGCGAGCCACACTGTCCAACTGTGAAGCTTCAAGCCTCATTCTCTGGACAATACGTAGAAGAGAACCTCCCTCTGGCGGTGGCAGAGAGCGCTGGGCCAGCAGGGTGTTACCAGAAACAAAGTGTAACTGGACAGCAGCCTGGTCGTTCTTCAGTGCCAACAGGCCTTGCCATACAATAGGATATTTCTGTGCAAATAAAACAGAGTTTTTAAACTTATTTTTCTCTTTAGTATTGTTTTGACACTGTACTCCATAATAATACTGCCAGTCTGTCTGTTTTTGTACCGTCAAAAGCTGAACCATGTCAATAGAACGGTTTCCAGAATGTTCCAGCTTAGCATCAGGCCGTGGCTGCAGTGAACTTGGTGGTACAGCTGGCTGAGGTGTTGGTAGGAAGGCTGGAGGGCCTTTCTGTAGGGATAGATCTGGCTTGTGAGTAAGACTCATTGGGGATGTCATGGGAGACTGGTATGAGGGTGAGACTGTATCCCCTGGTATTCGTGAAATGTGTGAGAGGTCAGTGGAGGTAGCATGGCGAGGATGAGAACTCTCAGGCTTGGAATCACTTCCTCCTCCATGTGACTGAGACATTTTACCCCTGTGACCCAGGTCAGGCTCTGGAGGGACCTGATGGGAAAAAACATACCAAATGAATACAGCTATGCATATTTTGTTAATGTATATGATTATGCTCTATAAGTTAAAATTGCAGATATAAATGCTCCATAAGAAATATTCTGGAATATTTGCACAAAAGGTTTATAAATTAAAATTATATTAAGTAACCTGTGAAGATGTAATGCCTTGGTTTGCCAGGTTGTGTCCAGATGAAGGATGTCCTGGAAACTGAGATGGGAAGCCCCGCATGTCACGATATACTGGAAAGGAGCCTGCACCTCCTGGATGCATCAGCTGAACCCCATGAGGGTGAGACACCATGGCGGGACTAGACGCATGGACTCCCCGGATTCTACTTTCATTGGAGGGTGGATGTAACAGCTTTCCTTCTAGTGGTTTGAGAGATTCTTTTGTGGAAAGTTCAATGGCCTTTCCCACTATAGGACTCTTTGAAGGCCCAATGATGTTACTTGAGGGTGTATTTCCAGCCTCTGAGGTGCGTGACTGTCTTGTTTCTACAGATGCCTGGTCTCCTAGTTGCTGGTGCATGAGAATGCGCTGGTGCATGTCTCTGTACTGGTCCATGCGTATGCTTGGGTGGAGCCCTCTGTGATCACTGTGAATCATCATTACATCTGACTGGTGCTGGGGCAGTGATGATCTACTCAGGGTTTGATTAAAGTGTCTGGGGTCTTCTTCATTTACACTGCTGCTGCCACCGCCCGATACTGACCCCTGGGGACTTGAATGAGACTGCAGTACCATATCTCGGATGACATTAGGCTGTGGCGTGTTTGAGCGCTGTGGAGGCCCTGGGTGGGGAGAAGACAAGGAGTCACCTCGCCTCCCATAGTTTATCCCCGACATTGGTGGGGTGTTCATCCTGGATTCATGAGTCATTGACTGGGTGACACTGTGAGGTTGAATTATGACAGAGGACTGTTCTGAGTGTGGGTGATGCATGCTAGAATGATATGACATTGGTGGCATGCCATGACCCAGAACAACAGAGGTTCCAATAGGAGAACTACCTGGAGGACAGGCTTTGACAAAGGGTGAAGGGGAGTGAACAGCTGTTCGTGGAGACTGCGGTTCTTGCTTGAGGTGTAGCGCTGACCGATCAGTTGGAATGCCAGGACTGGGGCTCATACGGGTACCAGATAGTGATGGATGGTGTGGACTCATGACTGGGCTGAGGTTAGACTGCTGAGCTTTGCCAATGTCCATCTTTTTTGGTAGAGGTTCTGTCCCTAGTCCTCTTTTGCCATGCTGCTGCTGCTGCTGCTGCTGTATCACAGCCTGGTTGTACATCAAGACTTGAGGAGAACTAACTGGCTGTTGGAACATCTTTACCACACCACCCTGAGATGCTGTGTGATACGGTGCTTCAGATTTATCACACCCAAGACTCTCCTGCTTGGTACTAGAAATGACAGGTTGAGAATTATAGGACTGACCACTCAAGAGTACTCCTGTGTGCCCATAAGCTGGAGGAGTTGGGGCTACTTTTGGGGTAGGAGACTGGGACGATGAAATAAGTGGCTCTTGCTTTATCTGAGATTTGGACACCGATTGCTGAAACTCTATATCACCAGCACTAGCTTGAGGGATCTGACTAATTTTAGCTCTCATCCTGTGAGGCCCCTCAGTTTTCTGGCCCGAATAACTCAGAACAACAACACCCTCTGATGTATTGACCCTTAGGCCTGTACTGGGGCCTGTACTGTAAGGAGTGGTCTCAACAACTGAGCGCCCTCTAGTCCCATCATCTACCATATCCATGCCATGGTAGCGATTATTCTCATTGGAGTTTGATCTAAATTTTTGCTTGGGAACAGACAAGCCAATGTTTCTGTTGCTTAAGGAAATTCGTGGAGTTTCCTCTGTATCATAAGGCATTGGAATTCGACTTATTACTGAGGTAGCAGGTGAAATAATTGTATGCTGGGTCTTCTCTCCACAGTTCTGCTGGGACTCTGTTAGTGGAGATGGTTTGTGGTGTATGGGCTGGATGGGGAAAGGTGGTCTCTCTTCAGGATGTACTTGTCTTGAACCCACTGTATCACAGCGATTTTCATTCTCTGACATCCGTGAAGGACCTGACAGTGCAGATGTCACAATAGTGGTAGGTATAGAGTTGCTGTTTGATGCAGATACATATTTGGGCTCCATAAGTATTTTTCTTAAGGTACTAGAACTCGGGTCAATATCTGAAGCCTTGGTGTCAGGGGGTATTGGGGGATTGGCTGAAGGGGTTCCAAGTGCAGTTGATGCTGGTACAGAAGGAGTTACTGCTGTGACATGACATGAAGGTGCAACATAGATTCTACTTTCTTCAGATCTCTGAGGCCAGTCAGGTGAAAGTGGCATTTTGGCTGGCCGCAGCAGGGGTACACTGAACTGGGATACCGACTGTGGACGAGCAGGCGCAGGGGCAAGACATGGGGTAGATGGCTCTGCTGTTTTCTTTTTACAACTGGAAATGTTGCTTGTGCCTGAATGGAAGGCAGATTCTTTGGGTACAGGCTGCTCAACCTCAGGCTGTTCTGCCTCTTTGGGCGTGTCTACAGTTATAGCACTTGTAACATCACGCCTACAAGTTGCAACAGCAGTGACCACAGAGGCTGCTGCAGTTGCCCCTGCTGTAACAGTAACTGCTTTTGAATTAATAGTTTCTGGGTCTTCTGGGATTGACTCGGGTAACTTGACCGGGGAGGGTTCTTGTTGTGAAACTTCTTCAGTAGTATCTCCTTTCTTGTTAGTTGCGCCTTTACGACTTCTTAACTTCTTCTGTGTTTTTGCTCTAACTTTGCTTGTTTTCTTAGGTGTTTCAAGTAAAGGAGGATCTTCAGCTACCTTAGACTCTGTCATTGGCTGCTTTGGGCTGGGTGTTTGAGGACCGTCATCTGAGTCTGCTGCAAGAATATTGCTGATCACCATGTGTGTTTCAGGCTCCATAATCTCATTGGAGGAGGGGGATATCAAAGATTCCGGGGTAGGAATAAGAGCAGTGTAAGTTGGAGGAGCTGTAAACCCATCTCCATCTGCACATAATTCTTCAGCTGTAATGGAATCAATTGCAGCTGCAAGTTCAGTTTCACTTGCAGGATTAGCTCGCTTTTCCTCTTCAACCTCACCCTCTGGCTCCACTACAACAGGAGGCGATGTGGTAGGTTGCACTGAAGGTGGTTCCTTGTATGGCCGAGCAGGGTGATCAACTGTAAGTTTGGCAATATTTTCAACTGCCTGCTCCAGTTCCATTTGCCGTGCTAAGAGAGCTGCAGCTGGATCAGCAGGGAGTTCAGGTTCTGATAGAGTGTCTTCCTTTTCCTGCGCACCAAGCTCTTTTGATTCTTTTGGAAAGCCTACCACCTTTGTTTCCTCATTCTCTTGAAGTACTACCTTGGTTTTTGAGATAGCAGGAGCTTCAAATGACCCAGGCTCTTCGTTATCTGAACGAAGCAAACCTTTTACATCATCAACACTTACACGGATCTCAAGATTTTTTAAGCTGTGTGATTTATCTTCAGTGACCTGCTTGGTATTTCGTTTCAACCTTGGTGTTTTCATTTTAACATTCTTTTCAGGATGTTTTCTCTCACAGGAGCTGGTGTCTATCATTTCACCATCAAATTTCTTTCCACTGGACTCTTTTAAGTCTTTTTCCTTTCTGTGTACCGGTGGACTTACATTTTCCATTCTTTCTGGTAACTTTATAAACAAGTCTGAATCAGCTTTAGGGTTAAGCACTAGTTCATCATGACTTGCCAGATCAGCTTGTTCAGCTTGTTTGTCTATTCTACTTCCTTTCTTGTTAACTAAAGCAGGGGAAATTTGGTGTGTTTGTTGTACTTTCTGGCTGCGGGGTGAACGCCATCCCTCAGAGGCTTTCACTTCTACAGCACTCGAGGTCTCTTTACCCTCTGTGTCTTCTTCCATCAACCTCTGCTGATCCACTTTCACTGGTGACACATCCTCTCCCCGTTTGACACCTCTCTTAGGTGGACGTCCTCGCCTAGTAACAGTAGATGGAATTTGAACATCTTGTTGTATTGGTTCTTTATCAGCACCCCGCTTGCGCATGGAGCGTGATGGCTCAACAATCTCTTTGCCAGCTTGGTCATCTTCGTGTAATGTGGCATAGACTGATCTTACATTCCTGCGACGTGTCCTCCCATGGATCAAACTCGAATCAAGGCTTTGTTCAGAATCTGATGCATGAATTGGTGACTTCGATGTGGTTTTAGACTCGAACAATGCTTTTGGTGCTTCTGCTCGAGGAGATGAGGCTCTTTTGAGTTTCTCTTTGTCAATTCGTTCACTCTTTCGTGTTGCAGGTTTTTCAGTGGCAACATTTTGGGAAGGCTGTGAGGTACGCAATACTGATAGTGGTTTTGCCCTTTTATTCTTGGGCTGTCTGCGGTTTGGTAATGGTTTTATTTCAGCTTCTAGTTCTGGCATACATGCCTCACTATCTGTCTCTGTCTTCTGAGATTCCTCAAAATGTTTTGATTCCTCATTTTCTATTGTAGGTTCTGTCTCAATGTCAGATTTTTCTTCAATCTTTGGATAGTCAGAATAAGCAAATTCTGCAGTCTCTCTTTCAAACCCACTTAGGGAACCTCCCGGAGTGGGAGGCTTGTCTTCCACAATAGGATTATGTTCCACTGTCAAATTATCACCCATTTTCATTTTGGGTTCATTTAACTCTACTTTTGCTTCCATTTCATTTTCTGGTTCTGAAAGGTCAAGTGGAGGGGTTGTGGTTGGCTTAGGAGCAACTGATTTGAAGTCTTCTGCGGGAAGAGCATGAGGTGGGGACACCTCAAAAATTGGTTCCACTTTTTCCTCTTTGATAACTGATACAAGTTGATCCGAAGATGTATTTAAAAATTCCTTCTTCTCTGGTGATATTTCTTTAGGGGAAGAAGCAAATGGGGAAACAGACATGGTTAATGTTGGGCTGGCTGATTTGTCATCAATCTTCAGTCCTGGATCAGATTCCTTATCAGACAGCACATTATCAAAATTCTGCACTTCATCTCTTTTAACCTCTGCCACATTCAAATCATTGTCAGTATCATGTGGGGGATAGTCCTTGTCCTTTTGTTGCTGAAGCTCCAAAAACCGACTATGGAAAAGTACTATAGGCTCTTGTGGGATGTCTCCTCCCCCAGTTTCAGGTTGTGACTCAGTAGCACCAGGCTTAATAAAAGGTCTACCAATTCCAGTTTCTGAATCTTGGTCTTTACGCTCAAGATGCTGCAAACGCCGGGAATCCTGCTCAAAAATCGAGCTGTGCAGGAAGCGAGAGGCAAACAGTTCCTGGCGCTCTTGGTCCTGTGGCTTAAGCTCCTCCTTTTTATCATGCAGCTTTTCTTCAGAGTCAGTACGAATCTTTTTCTTTTTCATATACCAAGAAGGGATAGGTCGAGGTGCCAGCTCCACCTTGTCCTTATCTGAACAGCTGTGGGAGGTTGGAAAGCGCGAGGGAAGAAAGGACCAATTATCTTCTCTGGAGGAATACAGCGTCTTGGCTCTTTCAAGGAGTGCTTTTGTATCAGGAGTTATAGTTTTATCTAATGCGAAAGAATAAAACTTATTCTTTTCCAAGGAGCCTGAAAGTTTCAGGTCTGTCATCCTCTCGTCACGCTCCCTCAGGATATAAGACAGGGAACTGTTGGACTTGGGAGAGATTTGTTTGTTTTCTACATCATCATCATCTGAATCAGTCTGCACTTCACCAGGTTCTAAATCCTGGCCGAGGTGTTTGCGGATACTTTCACGTTTTGCAATATCACTTGGGAAAGTCATTTCCATTCTAAGTGAATCAGACTTAATCCTTCTTTCCCAACGCTGCATTAACTCCTCATCACATCCAAGCAAGGTTGCCTTTAGTTTTGGAAGCTCACTGTCAGAAGACTGAAACTGTCTGGCTATTAAGCCTAAACTGTTTTTTAGTGACTCTGTGTGTGAAAATTTATCATCTGTTGTTGGAGAGGATTTTCTTTCTTTGCTAATCACTGACACAGAAATCGGGGCATTTTCATCTTCTTCATTTGCAGATAAGTGACCAGTTCCTACTGAGGATGTCATACTTTGATAAATGACATCATTCAACTTTTGTGAACTCGCAAAATTACGCTCACTTTTGGCAGTGACTATTTCAAAGTCAAAATTCTCCAATTTTTTTCGTTTGCAGGAAGAGAAGTCATCATTGATGACATCCCGAATTGGTTTTCCAACCTCATGCATGACATAAGCCTTTTCAAAGTCACGAGTGTCATTACTTGGTGGGTTTTCAAACTTGACCAACTTATCATGATCACCAAGCTTGGGTCGAAGCCATCGACTCTGTTCAATTTGTTTTGTACAAATATTAGTCTGGTCAATGTGCACAAAGTGTTCATCTCCATCATCTGAGTCTCTGCACTTCCCTCTCCCTTGTTTGTTTTCAAACAAATCCTGTTTCTGTTTTTCTCTTAATTCATCCAAATCTACACTGTTATCATCTGACATCTTTGTGAGACTGGAGCTGTTATCATTTTTTGAGCCTTCTAAATCCATTTTAAAGTAGGTAGATTCTAATTGATCTGTAGAATCTTCAGGCAGCTCCCCTGTCCGTGACTGCTGTTCCAATGAAAGGCCTACAGAGTTGCTTTCACAGTCATGTCCATCTTTGGGACTGTTAACTGAGATGACTCGAACACATTTATCTTTGTGGTGGTCCTTTTTAGGCATCCCTTTTATCAAAAGGTTCTTCTCCAAATCTGTCTCCTTAGCATTGTTCCACAGTTTATGAAGTCCAGGTCTGCCAGGGTCCTCCTCACTAGTTCTCTTTTGCCGATCAGTTTTCCCAGATTCTTCAAAGCGCCTTTTTCTTGCGGCTAGACGGTCAATATCCACAGAAATACCACTGTCAAATCCTATTTCAGATTTTCCATGTTTTTTGGATTTGACTTTCACGTCCTTGTCAATAACCTCCACTAAACTGTGCACATTTTTGTCTCTTAACACCTTTCCATGCTTAGAGATATCACCTTTCGATGGTTCTGAGCGGAATGGAGGACTCCTTTGGTCAGATGAGGGTGATGCCAATCTAGGACTGTCACTCCCACCCCTCTGTATCTGTTTTTCTTGGACAGCATGACCAATCAATTTTCCTTCCTTTTCTTTGACACGTGTTAACTGCACAACACACGGCAGAAGGTCTAACCTTCCTTTGTTTGAGCTTTCCTTTGGAATTTTATTATTTTTGCTACGAAGGACAGTCTCTGGGCTTACATCTCTTTCAAGTTCAGGTTCTGGGTCACATGCTTGGATAATAGGTGATGCAACTTTGAGCTTCTTAAGCCTCTGTTTCTCACTTTTGTCCTTGTCCCCTCGATCCTTGCATCCAGTCCGCTTCTCCTTTTCAATCAAATTCCCTCGTTCAACTTCAAAAAGTCGATCTTTGTCAAGTTTTTCAGTTTTGTTATACCTTTCAGAGCGTGCTTTTTCAAGTTTTTCAAATCTGGGTGGAGAGACTGAACTGCAGCTACCACTTCTATCTGAAGATCTACAACAAATACGGCGGTCAGAATCACTTGGTATTCTCTCGGAGAGTGAAGGTGACGCAGTGGGGCTTGCAGGACGACGAGTGGCAATGTGAGATGGGCTTTGGCTCCGCTCAATGGTCCTCCTCCCATGATCACGGCCACGATCAGTTTCAAAGCGCTCCCTCTCCCTTTCACGTTCCCGTTGCAAGTAGCTGTATTTGCGAATGTCCTGCTCATAAGGGTCAGCTCTGTATTCACGATATTCCCGTGGGTCTTCAAAGTACTGCGGATCATAGTAATCTCCCTGATAAGGATCCCATTCAGTGTAGAACTCTCGACTTCTAGCAGGGTATTTACGACGTGGATCTTCAGTATATGTTCCTGGTGTCCGTACATTTTCATAATATTGTCTTTCTGCTTGAAATTCATATTGAGTTCGTCGGTCATCCCTGCCAAGAAATAAACCCAAAAGAGCAAGTTATGAATTTTATCCTATTTTGCAATCAATTATTTAGTTGAATAAGATTTAATATACAGACAATATTGAGGTCAAACTATTAATATTCCTTATCAATTTACACAAACCTTCTTTCCGAGAGAATGTCATAAAAGTCTCGAATATCCTGGCCAGATGCCTGCATTGAACGATAGAAAGCCATCTGACTTTCCTGATTGGCAAAGTCCACCTAAAATCAAAAAAGGATGGCAAGTTTTACAATCTGTCAGGCATTGAGAGCACACAATATTAGAAAGCAGCGTTTCAGACCAAAGCTATATTTGACTTGCCTTGATTTTACTTCCCCCTATCTTCCACCCCTTTGTGTCTTTGACAGCGGCTTGTGCATATTCAATGTTGTTATACAGGATAAGGGCCATTCCTTTCATTCTGTCAAATACAACCTGCGAAAGACAGAGGAAAACAAGTCACAAGGTGCCTTGAGAGGGTAAACAATGGGCACCTTGAGGGGGGAAGATATAAACACACTAACCTTGACAACGTGCCCGTAGCGGCAAAAATGACGAGTAAGAAACTGCTCAGTTGTATTTGACGCTAATCCATCTAACCAAACGCATGTCGTCGGCATACTCTTTCCAAAGCCCAGCTAAAGAAGAAACAATTAAATGTCAAACTGCAATTAATTTAACTGTCACTGAACAACAAAAAAAATCAGCAGTTCACACAATATGTGCTCATAAATGGCACCAAGTAAGGTAGAGAAAGGATGTGGTAGTAATGCAAAGACAGGATTTAAAATTAAATTAATGTTTTTTTCTACCTTTAGTCTGTTGTTACCAAGGTACTCGCCATCCATCTTTTTTATGGCCTTGCAGACACTGGCAATGTCGCAGTATTGTAGAAAGGCATATTGTGGGGCTCCGTTCACCTTCTTAATGTCAATATCCTTTGGGAAAAATTAAGTGAATGAAATGTAATCTCAAACTGTGCAGCATGGTAACCACTGCATATGGCCTGCTTCTCAAGCCCTTCAAAACATTAACCTACCACTATTTCTCCAAAGCGTTGAAAGATGTTGAGCAGGTCATGATACGTGGTGGTTTTCTCCAGGTTTCCGATGAATAATGTCCGTGTGGCTTTTGGATGAAATTCGTCTATCCTCTCATCCAAGGGTCGAAACTCGTTCTCACTTTCTGTCTCTGAAAAATGAGTTCTTGTTGTAACCTCTTGTGCATTCTGCCAATTAACATGTTTTCGCTGCAGCACAACTGAAGATCAGAACTTACCAGGGCCATTCCAAGCTGTGACGTCAATTTGCATGCCAAAAAAAAGCTTCCCTTTCGATGCGCCAAGTGCTTTCTCTTGGTCCTCTTGCTGACGGAAAAATACAAGCCCATAGCGTTCCTCTGACGCTCCATGGATTTGTACAGATGTGACCTTTCCATGTTTCTTAAATTCATGAAACAATCCATCCTTTAGGCTCGTATCTGTAGTGAATATATATTTTTAGTAAAATGTGTCAATATTCAGGGATATATAGAAATACAATGCATTTCTATTTCAGCATAAACAGCTCTTTGCGATTGCACTGCAGGAGCATCATATAACTAACCTGTAGAGCGCACAGGAAGATTTTGGACCTTGATGCCAAAGCTTTTACGTGGTTCATCCTTGTCCAGGGAGGATAAAGGAAGGGCTGATGGCGCAGGAACAGCAGCAGACTGCACTGAACGTGCTGGGGAATCATCACTTGAACTACTGCTGGAATCGCTGTGGCAAAAGGAGGATGGACTTAGAGTTAAAACCTGTGAAACTTGCAACATTATCTAAAGAAACGTAGGCAAAAAAGGTGGTTTATAGAATAGAGTCATTAATTATTATTTTTTTTAATTTTAGTAAGATAGATTGATATCATATATACGTTTATTGTCAAAAAATCTGAACAAACTTGGTATTTTGAGGTGCTACCACTGTTGTTGCAAGATATTCTGCCTGTACCTAAGATTAATTTACTTGTACAGAACAGGGAATATTATGCATACATTTTAAATTTTAATATATATCGTGATGCATTTGCATAAAAGCTCATGCAAAGTGCTGTGGAAATGCAATATCTCTCGGCTGAAGAGAAGAAAAACACCCATTTTTTTTTTTTTACTTCCAGATTCATATTTATATATTGCATTTATAATCAGTATAAAATGATGGATTTGCCAGTGGAAAATTCAAGGCTGCCTCATGCACCTTTTTTTCTCAAACCATTCCCATGCCTGTCTCAGCTTTCTAGGCCCTCTGCTGTTTGTTTCCTTCTCACTTTCTCCTCCTGTGCTCAGACACTCCCGGAAGTGCCGCTGACGGAGCCTGGCCTGTGGGAGTGGGCAGACAGCCAGCACTGGCCAGAAATTTCCAGTTCCAACTGGATCTCACGGAGGGGGGGGAGCCATTACCCATACAGAGAGGTAGGCAGTGAGAAAAATATACCAGCCGTCTCCTGAATTCCCCCCACAGCACTACCTCGTCAAGCCACATGCGTCGCTACATGTCGATCAGAGCGGTGGACTCTGTCCAAAGGTGAGGCAGTTAAACAAAAAATAAACAACTGGGCCGGACTGAGGTGAATTTATGCAGTGGGGCAAATCCCACGGACCGAAATGCTTTGCAGAACTCACTTGCATTCAATTAACCTCCCCTTTTGTTATGTATGCATTGCTTGTGCAGCTGCAACTCAACTCAAGAGCCCAAAACAACTAATAAAAAGAAATACATGTATGGCAACTTCATCCCAAACACCACTGCAACAAATGTAGCAACGCTCAGGGGTGCACGAAAACAGCCAGATTGGCATGTCCAATTTAAAACTGGGACCAGATTGACTGGCATGAAAAAAAAACTGACAGCCACTGTTTGTGTTCACAGACATTTGGGTTGCAACACTAGAATGAAAACACACTCACAGCATGCCAGGAAAACATTTCAATTGCATATATCCTGAGAAATTATGGTAGTAGTACCGGCTGCTCTATAGAGGTGATTCTACCAAAGATTAGTGTTTCAATTTACTCCTAAAACCCTTTTAAGATATTAAAGATATTACTAAATTTATTTACTGTCTGTGTGTATATATGTATACTTCTACAGATAATATTTCTTTAACAATAGACCAAGTGGTTTATTTTGTCCAAAGTATTTTGTTAACTTATGAAGAGGCAAAGTCACATGACTGCAGATATTTCAAGGTCAACATTTTTTAAATTTATAACATGCTACTGAACTGGTACTGACAGAGCTACTCAGAACCCGTATAATGGACCTTGCTCATCTATGAACTGCTTTAAATTCTTGAGATTAATGGGGATATAAATAAATAAATTTTCCCTGTTGTGGTGTGTCTTCACATTAGTTTTTTTCTAACATGTAGATACTTGCACGCAATTTGGAGTGGAGCATAGAAGTACATGTTCAAACGCTGAAAACAGAAAAAAGAAAGCCTGCCTGAAACACCACTGAGTTATGAGTCAAATCCATGAATCATCCCTGAATTCAATTTTTTTTTTACAGTATAGGATTGTGCATTACGAAATACATCTTGTAACGACAGAAAACATCTACATTTGCATATTGCAACACTTTGCCCTCCTTCACAGCCCTGCACAGATGCAGGCAGGAAACTTGCACGAAGGCAACAAAAGCAAACCCGAGGGAGAGTGAATGCGACAGTGAAAGGGGTCATTCTGAATGGAGGGACTTCGACCACAACAGAAAGAGTCTCTTACACTCTTGCTTCTGTGGCGTGCGCATGGTTTACGTGTGACGACCAGAAAACTGTGCTTTGCAAGTGATTCTGCAGACCAGTCCCCACAAAAGACTGTAACAACACAAACCTTTTACCACCTACGCGACAATTATGTCAAAGTGCTCAGAGAGCGTGTGTGGATGGCGGCCACAAAGTACGTTCGCGTGCAGAACAAACACCAGCCTTAGACATTACAAAAAGCTTTTGCCCATGGCACACCATATGGCAAAAATTTTTTTTTAAAAAGATGATGGAACGAGATAACAGCTGCTGTTGCAACTTACACCTGCAAAGACATGGCCCCAATTTACATGACTGAGGAAAAAGTAATGAGTGATGATGTGTATCATTATGCGGAAATGAAATTCCCTGTATCGGGATATGAGATTTCGGTCATATCACACAGCCCTACTGCAGTATCTGCTGAAGAATCAGACGTAATGATACAGTATTAGGAGTTATGACATCATGAAATGGCTGATGTTACAAACCGCAGCTTCTGCATCGAGGGATATTGCGCAACACAGTGTTCTTAATTAAACTCCCCACTGAGCAGTGATAGAAATGAAAAGGCACAACCAAGTCTTAGCAAAGTCTAGGCAAAACTGGTGTACAGTTGCAGAATTCAATATAGGCGGTACAGCTGTAAATATACATTGGATAAAAAGACAGCTTCATACACAGATTACAACAGGAAAGTGTTCAATGTTCCAACCCAAGTCATTTCCCTTTTTAGAAAGCCATCTGGTCCATATTTCAGGAAAAGCTATGTTTGACTCGGCCACACTTAGATGGTCTGGAGAAAAATGTATTCCTCTTTATAGGGTCTTTCTGCTTTGCAAATACTTCATCAGTCCACATGGTGGTGGGCTGCACTTAGGAAAACTGTGAAACCTAAATTAAAATTATCTCAGAAATTTGATTTAAATAATATACCATAGAATTGGCACAAGATGTGGCATTATTAATCCTCTGAACTTAAACATCCCCTGTGTGGTTTATTTGTAACATACATTAAGACGTCTTTCCAGCTCCTGCTCCAGACTGGGACACAAAAAGGTAAACAACAGCGAGAGTAGCTGCACTCACCTGCCGCTCGTGCTGCTGCTGGTACTGCTGACCGAGTCGGAACTGGAGGAGCGGCTGCGAGAGCCTGACCCACTGTGGGAGCGTGGAGGACGGGTGGCCTGACTCGCCATCCTCTGGGGGGAAGGATTTCGCGAATGCGAGGAGTGCGGAGACCGGCTGCGACTGTGACGGTACGACCTCTCCCCGCGCCGTCCCCTGTCCTCCCGGTAAAGGTCCCTGTGAACCACACTGGCCAAAGTAAAGGGTTCCCTGGTACGAGACTCATAGCGAGGCTCTGGTGTCTCAAAGTGACACGGGCTCCTGCTGTGGGACCGGTAGAATCCGACCCCACTGGATGTAGATCCGCCATTTCCTCCTGTCGTGGCCCCTGCCGAACCACTTGTTCCTGTGTTGCCAGCAACAGCGCTGACGATAGTTCCACCAACTCCTGATGACACGGTTGTACCACTTCCACTGGAGGTACCAGACCCGCTCCCGGCTGTGCTCAGAGTCCTCTCTCTTGCGTCGCGATAATAGTCTGTTTCGTAGTGCCGCTGGCGGTCAAAACTGCTGCCGGGACGCTCATGATGTCCGTAGGCACTGTGATCGTATGCCCGCTCACGACTTTCAGCAGTCCTACCAAAACAGGAAGAGACAACAACAGCACATTATGCTTACATTTAAGATGTTCAAGAAAGCTGCTTGCAAAAGACAGTAGACAAACTAAGTTCTCAGGTTCTCTGGTGGGGTTGTCTTAATTATGGGAAGATGGGGCACAAAAAAAAGAGAATAATTTACCAGCCTACAAACTAAACTACAAGGGGATTTAAATGATTTACTGTTTTAGACAACTGAGCATCAGGCCTTGTCAGCATGTTATCTTAGCCCAACTGTTTCAGACTTGGAGATTAAATTCCTCCGCTCCTTCTGGCACCACACCAGTGACTTATTTCTCCAGGAAAATGCTGTCAGGTAGCCATCTTTCATTCTTTCCTGTCAGCTGTGAAGTATTGACATGAGCTTGAAGCTGATTCTGTTTAAACCTATTTTCTTTGAACACAGATGCGTTTTCATTGAAGAGTTTCCCGGTTGAAGCATCAAAGAAATATGTCATGACTATATCCTTTTTTCACATTTTTTGTTGAAAATAATCAATGAGAATGAGTGAGAAGACAACTTTTTGTTGTTGTTGTTTTTTAAACAGCATGCATTCAGTGTTTAACAGGACAGATATCCGCAGCTTATTTCAGTTTAACTGCAGGATATAACAGACACACAAAGATTACTTGTAATAAAGGGAACTGAAGGATAGATTATGGCTTTACAGATTGTCAAGTCATTCTGGCCTTGTAACATCTGGAGAGTGTAACCAAAGCAGCTCTCTGAGGGGGTTTATCATTCATCTGAAAGGCTTTGTTGAAAGTTTCTGGAGGTGACTTATGACAAGCCTGTAGTTTGTGATGTTACGCAATTTGACACCACTTGTTCTCCTGAAACTATAAAGAGCTCTTCAGAGCATCTTTTATGAAGATGCTCATTTGAGTTGGTGCAAATAAGGACATTCTGTTCAGACCTGTACACCCTCTGAATAAAGCAATCAGGATTTAATTTGGTAATATGACTGCTGTGTCATTACAGCAGTCATATTACCAAACTCCCTCTAATGAGCAGGACAGGACAGCAATTATCACTGTTTGAATTCAGATCAAATTAGAATCAGCAAATTGGCCATGATGTTCCAATGCAGGGCCGAATATGATTTAATATAACAACAGTAACAAACCCTCATTATACTGGGAATTAAAATAAGAGACTGTGTTTTATTCTTGGTCCAGTTCAAAGCAGGATGGAAAAATTCAAGACAGTGCCGGCTTTCAACAGAAAACAAACCTTGACTGTCGGAATGATTAAAAAAATCATATTTTTCATTAATACAATACAAAAGCACACAGTATCAATATACCTGTGTGGCAGTTGAGTTCAAGAATGAGCCTTACTGGGTATAGAATATAAACAACAACGAAACATTTTACCTATGTGACTTGTAACTAAGAATAAATGGAATAAGTTTATAATATGAATACATCTATATATAATCATAGAAACGAAAGCTTTCTCGATGGAAATCCTACAGGTAATGTAGCGTTCAAACCAGGACCGACATAACATGGTCGGGAAAAACCAGCAGATTTGCACACCGTCTTGTTGGACGATAATTCTAATGCTCACATCATCTAACTGTGACATTCTTGGTTTGAGTCTGGGCAGGGACGAAAGGCTCGTCCTCCTGGTACTGGAATCTTTTCAGGTCCTCACTACCCCCCTCTCCTACCTTCAGATGTTTTCTGTCTACGATAGACTGTCTACTGTCCAATTAAGACAAAAACTGACATCAAGAAGGTCTGGAAGAAGGAAAATCTGAAACTGTAATCCAAATTCCAACAAAACAATGTGCTCCATCTCTTTTCATTAAAAATAATCCCGAGTGGGTCCCTGGACAGGATTGACAATTTTAATTTACTGGTAATTAAAGGAGGCATCCGATTCTTTTAGATCTTTTATTGATCAGACCATCGTGTTGAAGGACGTGTGTAAAGATGTGAATTCTGCTTGCTTTCATGCTGCTCAACCGTCTGTGCCAGCAACGATCTCAGAGTACAAATCAAAGACATTTGCAACAAGGAGAATCTTCTGAAATAGTTGATCTCATTAAAGAGAAGCTGGCAGCAGCTTTTCATTCGCATTTTATTCACGGCAGTGCAAATGAGGGCACCGTGCGTTTCGTTTTGGAATGTCGAGCAAATTTTGTAATTAGTTCCTTCTGCAGCACAATTGCAAATTTTTACAGGCTCTACTTTGTTTTTATTATTTACGATTTTCCATCTTTCTTGTGCTTGGCACGTTTGAAATATGCATAATGTGTTTGCTCTCGTAATGATGTGCTAGTTGTTTTGACTGCACGAATCTGTCAACCGGTTGATGTGCAACGCGGTCTTCACACAAGAGCACAGCGACATTATCTGCTCTTAAGGGTGATTCAAAGCCAAATATGTGAATTTTCCAAGGCCAACACAGTTGCTGAAGTGAGCTGCCTGCATTTCAATCTGAGCCTTACGAGCCAGCACCAGGTGCAGCTGACAGGGGGCTGCTGCCACGTCCCTGAAGATATATGATACAAGCCTCTTCCTTTGCATCACTGATGCCCAGTGATGTTCTGAAAGGGCGATTTGGTAAATGACCCATAGGACGAGTTTCTCAAAATTGCCAACCTGACCTTTACGCCTCACAAAAAAAAGAAAAAAGAACATGTTACATTTATTCACTCAGATTTCACTGCCAGTCTTGACAGGACTTTAATAGACTGCGGTCATCCCCAGTCTCTCCGCCAAATAATAAACCTTTCCCGCCCAACAATTTTAATTTTATCCCCAGCGAGGATATGATATTTTATTTATCTGTTTATTTAAGCCTACACCAAATGACGATCACTGGATTTGAGGGTTTGCAAGATTAGTCACCGCGCAAGAACAAAAGACTGCACATACTCTTGTGGGTGACGAAATAAACTGCTATAGGAGACTAGCGCTATGTCTGCATTTTACTCTGCATAAAATACAGCAGGTCGGGGGCAAATTCTGTTTCATCTTATTTGATTTAATCATCCGTGCTCACGATTCACGAATAACATCTATGGCATAACAATGTCTGCTGTGAAATTGATGGATTACCTTGACCCCTGGATGCTCTCGAAAATGCTAATTGGGCGGTGCAGGCTCACTGCTCAATAGATAGCCTTCAATTTCACTTCAATTTCACTTTACACAAAACAGCTTCTGCATTATTCATCGAGCTTAAAAATAATTCAGTTAGACTTTTTTTGGGCAGAATTTCCATCAGTGTTTGATTATTAGTCCGCTCTGGCGCATGCTAAGCACATCCGCTGTTTTGGGATTACGTGAGCGGCATGATTAGGAGGATGCGCTCCAGCAGCATACTGAAAAGGTGTTCCATGTGGACTTGCAGTCATGTGGGAGTAAAACACGTGTTCCAATTTAATTCAGATTTTTCCAAAAGTATCATGAGCCGTTCATTGTTACATGTTCTTCTGCAGTTAAGCTGCGTAGCCGTGGAGCGGAGCTCAGGTTGCGTGATATCAACAAAATCTTCTGCCACTGCGCATGTAATTTACATCATATCCCTGAAGCAGACAACTTTTTTTCAGGAAACTCACAAGAAAAATTTGCAATGTGAACTGCCTAACTGTTTTCGTTAATCCGGTAAATTAAATATTTTACAAGGTAATCCAGGAAATTGATGCAACAATCCTGTAAACCCAATATTGTAATGAATTAGCCCTGCTCATTGATTTGCTGCTTTGCCTGCAATAGTGGACTAGGAACAGAAATTAAAGGGCCAGCCTGCAAAGTATATAGGGTTTAGAAAAATCTTTGACATCCTGAGCGTGAATCCAATCAGGAACCTCTCGATGGATGTTATATGTCTCTGTCTATACATCTATTTAACATTTTGACTATGAATAAGTCTCTAAAAAGAGAGTAAAATAATTATAAATGTGTTGAGAATCAGGATTGATTTTGTACCTGTAACAGGCTGCACAGTATTCGTTAAAACAGCAACTGCAAGGCTGGAACAAAAGATGTTCGGGCTTCAAGCAATGCTTGTTTTCATTATTGATGAACACACAGATAGTCTTTTTAATAAATCAAATCAATCAATAATTTAGCCTGGAAAAAATGTGCTTTTCACTGATTCTTCCCATGAGACTTTTGTCCATCCAATAACCACATTTAATCCAAAATGATATAAACCAGAAAAACAGAAAAATCCTTGTTTGTAATTCTCCCTTGATGAGACTTAGATCATGAATTGTTTCATTTTGTCTCATTGGTTTTTAAAAGGCATTGGGAAAAATACAGAGTGCATCAATGTATTTGTACTTTAAATGTTCACCTTTATTTTCTAAACCTTATTCTAAATTGTAATTATTGCACATTAGTCTTTTAGCGCAGCCTCGGGAGGATGCCGCCCGCCCCCGCTTCTCACTGCACATATTGTGAATATGAGTAAGTGATACATTTCTGAGTCTTTGTTTGTTTCCACTGCCCAGTCCTTGTGTTATGTTAAGACAGCGCTATGGATCGACATGGACATTCTTTACTTTGATCACTCAGCAACATCTCCAATAAGGATCTATTCATCCTAAGGAGAACAGGGGACAGGAGCTGAAGGTGGGGTCAGGGGGAGCAGAAGAGAAAGGAAGACAATACAAGGACAGATACAGTTTTCTGCGTTTAGACACACAGGCAGTAATAATAGCTTATGTGCCAGCTACTTCGGTTAGTGGGGAAAATGGAGAGAGACAGGGGTTCAAACTAGGGGGTTAGAGAGGACAGCTAAAATACACAGGGCAGGACATACCAACCTTTTGAGAGAGTGGTAACTTGACCTATAATTCCAAATACAAGCTAGGGAGATAGAACTTTGTGAGCAGAAAAAATGGGCAAAAATGTTGAGTGGAGGGGAGAAAAAAACTGAGGTGAAACTGTTCACATTGGGAAAGCATAATCCTCATCTTCGGGGCAGGGTACCCGGCCTGCGTGGATGAGCTGGGGTGTCCGTTTTAATAAAAATGAGGAAAACTGTCTTGTACGGATCCAGGTCAGGACATTTTGTTTGCTGGAAAGTGTCTATCTGAGTCCGTATATCCATCTAAACGTGTGGGGGGGGGTAAGTGTTGCACTTGAGTTCGGTGAAATAGACACACAATATCCAGGAGTCCATCTTCAGTCAATGCTGTGCTGTGGATTCCAAAACTGCAACAAGGGTGCTGTTGTAAAAAAAAAAAAAAAATCAAGTCTTGCATCTTCATTTGCGTTGTACCGCACATTCCAGTTGGGTCGCACCGTGCAAGGCAGCAAAGTGGTCAAATTCCTTTGGTAGCGGGAGGGAAAAATGACCGCCGCAGACTCAGAATGAAGAAGACATCTCTCAATGGTAAATCCAGCACTGCACTGATTCCCAGGGGCGGAGGGACGTTCAGTTTTGAAGCTCAGGGACGCTCATGTCTGTTGTGTATCCACGACCTTCTTTCCAAGCAGAAGAGCCTGCACGCAGTCCACACCTGGGCTGAGTCAATGAGGAACGCAGTTCATGAGTGCATCTTCGTTCTTGTTCTGTGTGCGATTGTATCCAAGACTTACTTATAGTTCCACATTCAGGAAAGAAGAGATAATCCACGGACATGAGGTGAGGTTATCTCCAGCAGTGGGGACGCCACAACTTTCTAGTCACAATGTCCAGCAGTCTTCTTTGAACTGTATGATCCACACAGAGTCCATCTTGGTCCTAGGCTGGATCTGTCGGTCTCAGTTGTTGAAAAATTAAAAAAAAAATAATAATCTCCACAAAGATAAGGCAAGGACAAAAAAAATCACTTTGCTCACATGTTTTTGTCGACTTTTGTTCAACTGACTGGGATCACCAGCAGAGGTCTCCCAGCTTTCAAATTGCAATGCCCTGATTTCAGACATAATCCCAAATAAAACAGAAAAAAAACAAAACACCAAGAAAGAAACCCATACCTTTAGCATGTCAGCATATCCTTTAGGTGTCTGGCCAGTGTTAATCCAGCAGTGGGGAATAAATATCCTGCGCAGGTTATCCACACGACTCCTGCCCACCTCAGTGAGGTGTGCGCGGCAACTCGAAACCAAATTAGACTAATCCAGACAATGGTGTCTTATACATGTAATGTGTGCTCTCTTGTTTTGTTACATGAGGAAAAAAAGGGTGACATTAATCCATCGAGCAGGGCATGTAACTCCAGATTAGGGGAATCCCAGGGATGGCCGTTGGACCACTCTCTCTTTTCCTTTCTCTCTCTCTCTCTTTCCTCTCTCTCTCTCTTTCCTTCTCTCTCTCTCTCTCTCCAGCAATCTCCAATAATCCTGGGAAATTTTACGACATCCAATCTTTGCCCCGTATTTTCCGCAAATTATACATCCACCTCACCGAGATGTTTAAACTCACAAAGAGAATATCCGACAGCCGCTTCTACTACTGCCCATTCATCTAACAGACACACGTGCGCAAACATGCTCTCGTTCACGGAATATGCCGGTGTCTACCTGTGAGTATGAATCCAGGAGCGCCGGAGGACTTTAGAGGGGATCCCTACACGATTTAATTCTTGAGCATGAGCGTGCTTTCTCCTCTTTAACCCCCAAACAAGTAAATGAACAGATGGTGGAAAGATGCTTGGAGGTAAGGTGTTTACCGGGAACCACGGTTCCCCCTGCCTTCAGAGAAACTTTGTCCACTTACCCGTCTAGTCTGCGTTCATAGCGTCCATCTCTGCTGTGGAGCGACGTGGGGGGTCCATACATGGCCCCCCCTGCCGCCCTTGTGAACCCTGATACATCCCGGCCACGAGAGCCTAAGGACAGACTATCGTCCAGCCCCCTCGCGGCACTAGGAATAGTGCCCGGTTCATTGTAATCAGTGCGCAGGTCTCTGTCCCCCATCTTGTTGATAGCATTGTGAGCCTTCTGAGCACTTTTAATGTCCACAAAATCCACAAAGGCTGCGACTCCACCTTCTGAACCCCGCTTGGGCAGAACCTTGACGCTCTCCACACGTCCATATCTATTGAAAGCAAAGGAAGAAAAAAACAAAACACAAAGTGATCACCAGGTGCATCCGTGTTTATTGCATTTTCAAACACTCTGAATTTGTAGTGAAAATAGTGCAGTTTTCAAAAGGATGACACCTTGTCAGAGTGCATAGTGCTGTATTCACTTAAGTCAGTATGCGTCTCTGAGGAGGGGTGGGAGGCGAGGTGGCATTGCTGCTCCCATTTTCTGCTCGGTGGTACTTTCGCACAAGGCAACAGTAACCCAGCAACTGGACTTGAAACCTTGAGCACAGTGTGCGCTGGTAAATGCATACATTTTCCAGTGGTAGCATGCTTTCACAAGCTTGCGGCTTGCAGAGACACACACACACACACACACACACACACACACACACACACACAAGGTCTGCAGCATTTACAAACAGGTGACATTTCCTGATTTGCTGTGAGCGGGTTTGCAAAAAAAAAAAAAAAAAAAAAAAGCATTATGCAGGTCGACCTGGCTTTCTGTTTCACTATAATAAAGGCACATTTGGAACAATATTATTTTTTACTTTTTACCCCAGCTTGAGGAGGTATTTTTCATTAATATGTGAAGGCGAGTATTCCATTGTTTCCTTAATGAGCCCGTAAATACCTCGCTGAGTGATGGTTAAATTGACTGATTACACTAAATTTACAAGCCCAGTTGAGGATTCCACAGCCTGCTATCATCTTTATGCGCTGAGCAGTATTTCCCTGCCCGAGAATGTGTCGGAGTGTGTTTTCTTTTCTTTTTTTTTTGCTGTCCAACAGAGACAGTAGGGTACCCATAAATTTATTGGCATGCCAGTTCCCAACATTGAACAGCCTCCGACGCCATTTTAGAAAAGCTGTTCGCACTGCTTACTCATTCTGCCGTCCCCCATCTTCAATGACTTCTATCACACATCGGTCTGTCATGCACCTGCACCCCCCACACACACACACACACACACACACGCTTTAACGATGGGGCCAAGAGAGACGGCGCGCTAAAAAATAAATAAATAAATAAAGCCCAGGACTGGCCGTCACCGTTTTCCTCTCCGCTCCTGCAATAACACGCTGTCAGTCGCCATACCTAACCCCACATAACGTTACGCGCATCATAACACGGGCTGGTGTAAATAAAGCAGGGACATAGGAAGCCCATTATTGCGAGGCTGTGTGAACCAGACACGAGCCGTATGCGTAGTTAAGACACAGTCTGTCGTTAATAATGAGAGCAGGAGAGTGCCCAGCAACCAATTCTTATCGTTTCACTTTAGATATTTAACGCTGTCGTGCGTGGGAGGGGGCCCTCCGGGACAAATGCGCCTTTAGGTTACAGTTTAGATAATCGGACACGTCTGATTTATGCTGACAATTGAGCAGCTTTCGTCCGATATGGCGACGCCTAGACAGTAAAAAACAAAACAACAAAAAACGCGACGTTACTCATATAGGTAGACTGTGATGGGTTGTTTTTTTTAGCAGTCTGCTCTCCAGCACATATGGACGGAGAGGCGGGCTGCTATTTCCTTGACAGCCGAGAAGAGAGGGGCGAGAGCAGGCAGACAATCGGTGATAGGCGCACGAAAATTCACACGAACGTCTTTTTTTCTCCTCTCCGTCTAAGGAAGACAACAAAGAGCAAAAAGCCCATAAATGGTGCATGTGTCTGATCTGCACGGGTAGTAGCCCGAACAGACAAACGAGGAAAAAAACACAGAACTCAATTATAACACCCTGATTAAATGATCGATATGTCTTTCTGATTTCCCTTCAGTCATATCAGGCTGCACGGCTCGGCAGCTGAGAGGGAAAGCGAGTGGTGGTGTGGGAAACGACTATTTTCCGTGTCCACAGGCACACAAAGTAAACAGCAGTCGCTTACTACCGCGTTACAATGGATGCATATCGGTTAACACACGGCAGCGCGTTCAATCACAGCCCGCTCGCGACACTGTTGCAGCGTGGATGTCGCGTCACCTTTGAGGTTTCACTTAACTTGTGTTGGATTAAGAAAAACACACACACGCACACACAGACACACACACGCGCGCACACACACACACACACAGCCCTACTGTTGCAACAGCTGCGCTGCACTCTGCCAGATAAATGTGCAAATCAAGCGTACCTTTTTTTGCACACATTCGGTCGGAGGCAATGACCTGACAAACTCGCCAGAGTCAAGTGAAACGCCGGCTCCCTGATTTTGCTCGGGAACCAGAAACACAGGGCGGCGGACTTCGCACCGTCTGCCGAGGATGCATGCTGCTGAATGCACGGCTCGCACGGTGCGAGCAGCTCGCCAGGTAGGCTCAAGTTTGTTTACACCGACTGCGTGCGGTTGCCTGGAGCAGGAAAAAAACGTTTTCTTTACTCTCCCCAGGTGAAAAAGGTATAAATGGCTGCTTAAAAGTCACGCTGGTGGGCAACCTGGTGGGACACTGTGTGGAAGGACACGGTAAAGTTATCACCCAGCCGACAAGTTAGTAATCATGTCAAAATGGCAAAACCATATGTCCGGTAGCTGGGTGGTTGGAGCGTGCTGGGCGCTTTTTTTCCCATCTCGGCTCAAATGCAGCACAGTGTTGTTGCTTATGGAAGGCTGACAGCACAGCTGCCAAATGGGATTTTGCTACGGGGGGGAACCTCCTGCTTCATCCCGACTTCACTAAAATGTGACACAACAGAGATGCTGGTCGTGCACCCGTCGCTACATTACAAAACACACACGCACAACACGTCGCCCAGTAAGTGGTTCTACTCACCGCTTGAAGTGCTCAATGATTTTCTCTTCTCGCACATTTTCGGGTAAATTTCCCACCCATAGATGTCTGGTTTCCCGGACCATACTGTGTGCTCCTGCTCCCCGATCATACAGATGAGTTTGCTATGTCAGTTTCCTCCCGTGCAAAATAGAAAAGGTTTGCAAACTAAACGCCGGACAAGAAAAGAAATAGTCGGCGCAAATCATTGACTGGTCGTTGTGACCCAATGTAAACCATTAGGTTGGATCCCCGCACGCTGTTTGGTACTCTTCACTGTTAAAGCGCGATCTTGCACCTCATGAACGCGCCCCGGACTGTTCCCGTGACTAGGCGCGTCCCTGACACCATGCGACCTTTGGATGTCGAAAGAAAGCATGTAGCTTCCTAAAAAGATGCAGCAACTTCGCTTGTAATGAGAGGCACACAGCGCAGGCGTGGCTTTGTGTGTGAACTTCTTTTTTTTCCTCCCAGATGAGATAGTCGCCAGCTCCTGCGCATGCGTTAGAAAACCCCTGCTTGAATGTTGGGTGCTTTGACATCTGAGCAGCTTTGGCTCACAGGAGGATCCCATCATTGCTCGTTGGCTGTGGCAAATCGCGACATTTTGCATTTATTCAAACACTGAATATTTCAAAGTCTAATATTTTTGGAACGTTTTATGTTTATTTTATGCTGCATTTCATTTTTCATCAGTGCAAAAAGGGAAATAGGTGCACATTAAAAAAAGTAACAGAAGAGTATTAGGTAGGACTGCATCCTCTTGGCTGAGAGTTTACTGAGGTACATCACTCATTGTCTGGTTAAATACTAATAATGATAGGGTGTAATAGAGGTTGGACTGGTATGTGCTGGCATGGGCTCCAGCTTCCTGCGAACCTGAACAGAGTAAATAGTTTGAAAAAATGATTGCCTAACTAATTACCGATGATCTCCAGAACTTGCATCGGTGCATGTAGACATTCAGTCACACAGGTTTGGTGAGGTAAGCCCCCCACATATAATGGTGTTTTAAAAAAAGGCATTGATGCATAAAGCGGAAACTTAAGCCAGCAGGAAACAGGAAACTAAGGGCCTGCTGTAGGCAACTCTGACTGTTAATTGTGAGAACAATTGAGCCTGATGAGCTGCAGTACAGAATTATGCCATGATATTAGATAGACTATGTATAGACTATTATTTTACACAGATTATCTTCCTTAAATCAAAAGAGCAGTTTTTTTTTATTCTATAAATTTAAAAAAGAACTGATCACAGTCTAGACTATTTCTAAATCTAAGAAAAAATTACAATTTAAACAATTTAACCACCCACATGCAATATTTTCTCTGCATCTCAGCACCACATGAACAATATATTTTGGAAGAGTGCTGTTCACTCCCCCAGCAGAGCTCAGAGCCTTGTAGCCTTTCTTTGTGGAATCTACTGGAGCCATTACTGTGACACATTGTGTGGTTTCATCCTTCAGTTTGTCACCTATCTGTATTATAGTTGAGCAATTACAGGAGCCTGTGAAGTGAAAGATTCAGCTCACAGGCCCATCATATTCAGGGAGTCGTAGAAACCATATAATTTGTAATTTGTACAGTAATGCTGATCCATCCATTCATGAAAATAAGCAGCAGGGCTTACTTTCCATTACTGCAACTAACAAATTAACCTGCTGCCCTTTTTTTGTTTGCACTGCCGGCCTGTCAGTGCAAAGAAAGATTTGACTAATTTACCTTCACAACTACTCGTGGGTGGCAATATGGCGTGAGGGCTATTAAGTCAAGAACTTTGACCTGGTGTAAGCTCCGTTTTAAGCTAATGAGTAACATGAGACAATTGGGCCCATGTCCAAAGGTCCAAGAGACCAGTAGTGATAAGCACTGACGAGGGGTACATAAAACCTGCACTTTTTGTGTTCCCCTTGAAAAACTACCCCTCATAACATTTTAGGTTTACTGCTTAGTGTGTAGATTACTTAATAATACATCAGCCTAATCAGGGCATCAGGGAAATGATGGATAAACTGAGTTTTGGTTAATTTCCCCCCTTCAGGATTTTATGTTCACATCAATGATCAAGCTCAATAGAACATTTAGACTGTAACGACGATTACTGAATTAAAGTTTAGTGATGAAAGACTCTGTTACTACACGAAAGCATTATTCTGCTTTTGTTACTATATTAAGAAGGCACGTTAGAGGCAGAAGTGCGCTTGCGTGAAAATGCGGTAACAGGGGACACGCAAAGGCGATGTGCGCATGCGCGCAGCGTGCCTATCAGATGAGGATAGAAAAGTCTGGAAACCTCGAGAGAAGCCGACAACAAGCGTTCAGACGGCTCAATGGGCATTTTCGCCACATTCGGGTGCTCATGGAGAACGTCCTCTCTCCGTGTCTTCTGAATTCGTCCTGATGTGGAATTATATTCAATCCAAAAAAACTAATAAACCTGTGGGAGTACAATTGCCTGTTTTGGTGGATCGGCTAGACACCAAATCTAAATACCCTCTTCTGTGATTTCCAGACCTGGATTATCTTGGAAACTGGACCGCCAGGCCAATGTGCCCACTGTAATTTCACAAGCCTTTTCGGTCACGGAATGACGGGACTGATATCACAAAACCCTCTCGTGGAATATGTTTCCGTCAGTCCTCAGCTCTCAATAAAGACACATCTCATGGGTACATTAACCGGCGACAATGTGGGGATTTAATTCGATGTGGGTGTCAGAGAAATTATCACAAGCCGCAGTTAGGCTGCGGCGTTAGCGAAGCGGCACAGCAAATGCTCGCATTTAAAGGCGGTGGCCACATTAACATCCTCCATAAAAGACTCGTGGGTGCTGAAAATATGTGAATTTGGTGTCAGAATGCAAACAGTGTCCGCTGATACGGATTGTTTGACCGTTCAAAATGGTCTTTGTTCGACGGTGCAAAGGTCAGAGTAATACCAAGCAAACTCGCCTTTTCTTTGTCTAACGCCATTTTGTGTGACTTTTAAAGCACGAACGTCGTCGTCAGCCATTTTGCATTTTCTTTTCAACGGGCAGACAAACTGCGGAGGGACACGTCTGAAGCGGAATTATGTTCAGTGGCCCCTCGCGTTACGTGGAAACGAGCTAATCGCCGACATAATAAAAACGAGCAAGCTTGTGCCAAGCAGGAGTTCTGGAGTGAAAAGCATTTGTGAGCCATGTCAGTTACTGTGCAGAGGACGGACCCTGCGAGCGGGTCCTTTCGACAAAGACGTTGTGTGTTGCGTTCAGTGGCTTTATGTGTTGAAATGGAAAACAGGGGTTCGTTTCACGGTCGAACCTCAGTGTTGGCTCTTTGTTATACTCACGAAATTCAGCCTGCTGCCTTTCAGTAAAATACACGTAACACACTTCATATAACGTATAGTGTATTTCGTTTTTAATCAACAACACTTGTGGGTTAATGTTTTTAAAGGTTAAAAAAGTGTCTCTTCCATTGCTGGAAATAAAAGGAAATAAAGTGCAGGCTCTGATTTCTGATTTCCCCACTTTAAAGCAGAATCTGCTCGTTTGGGTGCAGCTGTGCTTGATGATAGCATTAGCAGTATAAACCTCCCTTATTTCTCCCTCCGTCAGTTGGCCACGCAAAGGGTTACAACAGCCTCAGACTCGTGGGCCCCACCAAGAAAATTTTGGAACTGAAAATTTTCCCAGGAGTAATATGCCAAAATCTCTCCAAGACGACAGCTCTAGTTCATCCAAGAGGCCACACAAGAGTCCTAGAATAACGCCCAGAACTGAATGGGTTAGTGTTAGTTCACTAGCAACCTAAAGGAAGATGAGAAAATAACCATCAGGAGCATCAATTTCTCTCTTAGAAAAGCACAATGATAAACCCCCAGACCTCTTGTATAATGTTATATGTGGCAGACTATACTGGATGGCTCCTGTTCCTCGTAGAAGAACTGGTTGCTGATAACTGGCAAGTAACTAGAATAACATTATAGTGATGTGGGTCATCTGTATCAAATATCAAATTGTGGCTGAAAATCAGGAAACATTTTTTTAAAAAACATTAAATTTTTCAATCACATGTTAGTCATAATATTCTATTTGGAATTTTTAATGAAAAATATTCCTTTTAAAGTACAAAAGCATGAATTGTTTGTGTTTCCCCTACATGACGCACATGAAATAATTCAATTAAAAAAAGAAGTGCCTCCAGATTTTAAAATCCCCGAGCGGCTATCGTTGATGCTCCTTGTCTTGTACTCGTGCTCTTTGTCGACGGTCTCTTTTTACGTAGTGCGCATAATCCTCTTCATCCTGTGCACATAACAGAAGTGACAGATAAAATGAACAACATGTAATGATAACCGTGTACAACCAAGCTGCTGCAGCTGCGGGAAGTGCAAAGTCAGGATAATGCATTTTAAGGTTTAATCTGATTTATATTCACTTTATCTGAACAGATTCAACCCAGGTTATAAAGCCAATATAAATGCATAAAATGTACCTCTTTCATTTGCTCTGCATCATCTGCATGACCTTTATTTGAAACTCTCGAGTATTTAATCAGGCTGGCTCAGTAAAGAAAAGTAGGCTCAGTGTTCTGAATCGGAGAATACTTTGACCTGAATCTGTCTTGGGGGTCCTAAACCTTCTCCACCTGGGATACAAGTTTGAGAAGTTCATCCTCATCTTGGGACACAGTCTAATGAACACATTGATATTCTGGCCCAGTTTTTGAGTCTCCGTGGACAGAAAGTGCTTTTGGCCCTGTGGGCTGCTTCCTGGGAGACTCACTGACCTGTGAGGATGCTGCATCCAACAGATCCTTAGTGGGGATTAGACAGCTGGCCTCACCCAAGAAACACATTAGGATGTGGAGCACGTCGGCCCAGCGACCGACAGTCAGCATCAGGACCATCAAACCCCCAAGACGCACCACCACTGCGTTGAGGACAGCCTCGCTGCTGGACAGACGGTGTTGCTCCTCTGCAGAACCAAAACACAGCATTAAAGGGGATTATCTGGTGAAAATGCAGGACGGGTTTGTACAGAAGCTCAAACTTTAGGATGCTTTTATTAATGACAGATAGGTTAGTGATTACAAAAAAAGATGAGAGGGAAGCATCAAACAATTTATCAGTGATTTCTTGAGATGGGTCATTGCTATCACACTGTTAAAGGCTGTAGCGTTATTTAAAGCACATTTTATGTTTTATACATTTCTCACCCTGCATGTACACTACCAATAGTGTGTAACAGATAGTCAGTGGTGTCCAAAACTTGAGGGCCTCTGTTGCAGAGAGGAAGTGTTGATTAATAATTGTTACAGCGGCCACCACAGCCACAGAGAATGTAATGATCATAGTCCTGCACAGCATTGGTAGCAGGCAGCGGCCTGATGTCAGGAGGCCTATGCAAATGCCGCAGTAGCGCTGTGAGCTGTGGAGTTTGTACAGAGCCATGACATGGTGCAGCAGGCGCGTGGCCTGCCTCGCCAGGAACCAGCTGAGTGCTGCTGCCAGGAGCAGGCATAGCCAGCGCTGAGATGCCCCCTCGTGGAGAAAGTGCAGGCTGCAGCTTAGGGCACAGCCCAGAGAGAACTGGCTTTGAACTAACAGCTGCTGCAGAAATTTCTTGGAGTCCTGGGGGGGGGAAAGGACCATATGAACAGAGGTGATGGATGAATCAAAACAGATGATTGCCTGTTTGTTACAGCAGACGTCATGAGTCACAAAATCTGGAATGAAATCCAGAAATTAACTTGGCAAAATTGAACAGTAGATGCAATGAGCAAACAAGTGGTGCAGTCAGGCATAGTATATATAACTATAGGCATAGTTTTATTGCGCATTTGGCACTTACTGGTCCAGCTGTCACCCATCCAGACACAGCCCGAAGACAAAATTCTAGCACCACTAGGGATGCTACACGGGAGCCCACTACAGCCAGTATCCCAGTCACAAAGAAAAACAGGACCATCCCAGTAAGTCCACTTGTAGGTGTCCTTTGATGACTGGGTCTCCTTTGGCTTGATGTGTGTTTCTCATTTTCATCACTCCAGCTGTGGGTTGTGGTTTCCCCCACAGGTACAAAATAAAATGTGAACAGTCTGAACTGGCATTGGGATATTTTGATTAGAAGGGTGACAATTTGAAATAATGCAAACTGCTCAGATCCTACAACTTAACACCAAATTCACCTTCAAGATCTATTAAAAGGTTGATTCCTCACCTCTCTTCCTCTAAAAATAAGTACACTCTCATCAGGGAGCATAGCACAGAGATCCCACATGCACCTACCAGTCCTGCAGGTCACATAACCCTGAGTTTACATTTCAATCACACACTTCAGCCATCTGCACATGTTTTCAGTAATGCTGACATCAGAGAAAATGAAAGAATGAGGAGCTCACCTTGAAGGAAACTATCCAGTGGGTTTGTATCTAGAGTCAACCACCCTGGTAGGAAGTAGGAAGTTGGAAGAAACGACGTGAAAAAGGAAAACATCTTACTACGTTTGACTTGAAAGCAAGTTTGATGTAAAGAAGTCGCAAGTTTTACAAAAATGCATGGAGGTAAAGTAAACTTAAGCAACTGCACACTCAGGAGCTATATTTTGTTGTCATTCCAGATCGGGTTACAGTAATGTGGAGTATCAGCTCAGCTCTTCTGTTTATTTCTGTAGCCTCTTCGGTCTGTTCTGTGTCCCGTACCAAAGGTCAGCTGAGTGTTAGGGCAGCAGAGGCCCTCAGTGAGTCATTGCAAGATAATGGAGGTTATTGCACCATGGGAAAAACTTGACACTCCAAAGTGATGGCAGGAATTACTGGTTCTGACTAGTGCTCCACAAGCTGCATTATAAAACTTTGACAAGCATGTCCTCATCTCATAGATCTTTCAAAAAAAGGTCACATTATACACAGAGAAAGTTTTTTTCAAGTCAGGTGTTCTTTTACATAGCCTGAAATACATCCAACACCCTCCAAACCCTTGGTAAAGCAACATATGTGTGTGTGTGTGTGTGTGTGTGTGTGTGTATATACACACATAAAACTGTATGTGCTATATAGGTACACACAAGAGTTAAGGCCAACAGCAAGAGAATATTAAGTAATTTAAAAATATCACGTGTATTATATTTAATATAATACTTGTAATATGTGTGATATACTGAAGGAATTTAACGGAAGCATTTTAAGCAAAAGTTAAAAGTGGAGGGAAGTGTGAAAAGAAATGATGACACCGATGCCTTTCCATGACGGGGCAGCCATCTACAACAATACACCTAGAAAATGAATGGCCATGACCTCCACCACTCCCTGCAGCATGGGCAAAGGGCAGCAAGAATAATGCAAGTGCATGCTGGAGTCTTTATCTGAGCAAACCCTGGAACCAGCTTTGACTCTTTCCTTTCTGCTGACTGTCCAGATCCAGTGATTAGGATTCCAGTGTAATCTGAATGCATGTCAATTCTGCAAGTAACTTGTGTTAAACATCTGTCTTCATGGGCGAAGTCACAATGAATCTTTTTTGAATGGGATGTAATGAAACCAGAGATGACCTGCAGCACTTGGAATTTGAATTGCCCTTTATTACTAAGGAATCATATAAGGAGGTGAAAGACAACATTTGTACTACAACCAATGAATTTATGACAGACTGACCTCAGTGAACATATGAACTATGGCCAAGAGGCATTCCTGCGAGCAGGAGGAAGTCTCAGTCTTAGATGTGGCTTTAAAAGTGCTGGAAACCAGAGCTTTATGGCCACGGAGCTGACTGCTTCAGACTGAGGTGAGGACAAATTAGGTTCATTTGAATGTGGAGATATAAACTGAATTTTGCTTTGATTATTTCAGTCATGTGGGCTGATCCATCAATATAACTTGATTGACAGGATTAATCTATATAAAATCAAATTAAACTTTGTTAAAGAGCAGTACAAGCAGTTTCTTAAGTCTTTAAAACTCAAACCGCAACTATAATTTCTCTCTTTAGCATAGATAATGATTAAAAATCTCGACATTATTGTCCTCTCCCACTGAAATCAGATGTATACATTTTTTTCTCACAAACAACACTTCATCTTCACTGTGTCAAAGCATAGAGTTTGCATATCCAGACTGAGTAGTGAAGCAGTGAGTGAACAGTGATTCCAAGCAGCGGATAAACCTCTGAGGAGAGGAAGGACTTCCTTCATGGACCCCTATAGAACCGTCACTGTGCAGTATGATCGCTGGAACGAGAACAAGAACATAGAGGCATCACAGCCTACTATAACGAGGTAAAACAAAATGACGCCTGATGCAAAGATCCGAAGACTGAATAAAAAGCTTTCATATGAATCTTCTGATACTCGAGATATATACAAGAAAATGTGAGGAAGATGTACATGACAAAACCATATATGGACATGTATGGATTACTCTGATGATGTGTTTTAAGGGTTTGATATTAGTCATTTTGTTAATAGTCAAATATGGCTTTGATACGACCAACTACCCCTGATAGGATGACAGTGATGTAATTTCATTTATCACCAGTTAAGATGTCTTCACTCCTTTTTAACATCTACCAGTTCCCCCAGCTGCATTTTGATCACCAATAAGACATAACTGGATGCATGTGTTTTTTCAGTGCATGGTTAGTGTATGGTTATTTCAGGCCCTTCATGGCCCTGAAATAACAACACATGTGATTTAACAAAAATCATTATTATTTTTGTCAATGCTGTTTGATCTGAATACTTTCCCTTCTCTCGCTTTGATACCATCAACAACAGAGTTTGCATCGGCAGCACTGGAGTAGCAGTGAAGACAGCAGGAGCTCTGGCTGCGCTGGTGTCCATCTACATCATAGGATACGTGACAGGATACTACATCCATAGATGCTGATGGTGGAGTCCGGCCAGGGAAGAGAAGAAATTAGAAGTTGTAGATAAGTTTACTTCTGAATATTTCTAGACATAACTGACTGTTTTTTATGCTGGAGGTCAATCAAATGAGCCATTTTCATTACTGGCTGGTCATATATTTTGATATGAAATTACATAAGTTAAATATTGATACAGGTAAAACATTATCTTGTAATGGATAATTTATTTTCATCCACAAAACATGTCTTCATTTTTGATACATGGAAAGTGGAAGCAATATAAAAGTTTGTAACAGATTATTTATTCAATTTGTTCTTGTTAATATTTGTTATCTTAATGAAACTTCAGTGTGGCAACCGTGCATCAGAGAAGAGTCAACTGAATGTAAAAAAAGACAAGGTAAACAAAGAAATCACAACTTCGCATTTTTAGCAGTGGAAGGGAGCCAGCGATTGCTACTGCATAGTCCAACTGCTACGGCTTCATGGGGCAATGGAGTCATTTGAGAAACCATCCTACAAACAGAGTGAGATGACTTAATCTTCGACCTCCGTGTGGATGATCAAGACTGATTCTTTTCAGGGACCGTTGGTGAAACATTTGCCAAAAATGACAAAAAAAAAACCCAACTTATTTACACAGCTAGGGTTAAACTCAGACAATTCATAGACAGGGTGCGACAACTATATCTTGATTTTTAATTTTCATATGACTCTACGTAAAGATCTGCATTTAAAACACAATACATGGCAATAGAAAAGGAACAACATTCATGTATATATGCACGGGATGTGCACAAATCACAGGCAGAAAACAATTGTCAGCCAAAGGCAACAGTTTAACCCATGCATGTCCATAAGGAAAATCTCACTCTTCATAATCCTATGTGTTCAACAGACATCTCATCTTTTGGCTGCAGATTGGTTCATGCAGCAATAGATCTCATTTGTGCAAAGGGAGGACCTATGTTTTCTGGGCTCTCTCTTCCACGTAAAGCTGCATCTGCGAAAGACAAAAAAAATGTCAGTGATAAAGGAGGGGGGGGATTTGAGTGTGATATTAATAACGATCCAACAAAATTAATTACAGAATCAGTCAACACTGTGCACACCAAAGTGCTACTCTGAGGAACAGCATAAAAACTCCACTCGATTTTCTGTCTGTGTTCTTGTCTCTGAATGGATGACCTGATCAATGAGTAGGATGTTTATGCTCACTTTGACTATGTCAGACGTCATGGTCTTCAGGGGAATGAGTCTCGGCTCCTGCAGGTGGACTTCTTGCTCATCAGCAACTATCCATGGGAAATCCTAAAGTGGGAATATGACACAAAACATGCATGTAAATAATCTATGTCTCCATATTATTCAAGTTGAGTATAATGACACCACGACATAAACAAGCTGCTGCATTAATGCGTTGTGTTTTAACCTGCAGGGTTGCAGTGTTTTAAAATCCTCACCTTGATGACTTGAATTTTCTCCATGTTGCGTGTGGCAGCATCTCTGGTATGCACAAGTACTGTAAATGAACACCCTGAGACAAAACAAGTCACCCCAATAAGTCTCTGGTTTGTAATCTTAGTCCCTCGATTTTCAGCTCAAACAGTTTAAATAAGGCTGAAAGAGTTCTGTAAGGCAACTGGACTTGAGATTTTGCCTTACAGAAGACTTTCAACCTTGACAATCCTAAGTATTTCATTAACAGGCATCACACAGTATGGTAGGCTTAGTACCTTATAAAAAAAGTACTTAGGCTCTGTGAAACACAGGTGTAACTAATAACAGTATTAAGTGTCACAATTGAATCAGTTGCCAAAAGAGCCAATTTTGTTAGATACCAGTATAAAAGACGTATGTATCTGAGTTTCATTAAGAGGCAAAATATATAATGTCAGAATTAGACCAAATTAGACATTTTACATATTTTGGAGCATAAAAATAATGGTAGGTGTTTGTCGTGTTCTTTTAAAGTAATCATCCAAGATGTTACCTGGTGGGTTATTATTTAAAACAGCATCACATACACTGATCTTCAGGATGAATGCCCTCAGCAGCTGCTCCACATGGGAGAGCAACGTGTCAGAGCTGAAAAGACAAAACCACACTTGGTGACCATGATGAAGCCAACAACATATCACAAGACAAACATGCTGATCTTGCAGTGTGAAGGATATACAATATGTTTATACTCATTTCTAACGAAAGCAAAAAAGAGTAACAAAAGGGGGGAAACCTGATGGACAGCAGTGGAGGTTGGGAAATCTCAAACACAAATCTCTCTACTGGATGATGCTCTTTGTCCATGATGACCACCACCACCTTCTCTGCATCATTCTGGGAGGGAAATGGAAGACTTAAGCAGAGAGGACGGACACGTGTTGCCAACTATTAACCCATCAGCCTCAGGGCATGTCTTACCTTCTCGATGAGTGGCTTCACACAGTGTAGCGTGTCTTGTATATACTGATTCAGCTCTGGGTGACATGACATCTAGAAATCAACACGCCAAAGAAAGAAGACCAGTATTAGAGATTGATTAGAAATTGTTGTGACTTCCTACAAATTGTGAGAATATAGTAATTAGGCATCATCTGTACCTGCACAGGGACATTGTATTTCTTTCTCTTCTGAAATATTCCAGAGGGATAAACTTCACGCACATACAGAATGAGATGAATAGCGACCTCCAGGAACTCACACAGGATGTCAGCAACCACTGAAAAAAGATGAGTCCACTGACTAATATATTTCGTACATTCCTTTTTTCTTATACTGAGAGAAAGTCACACCAAACCCAATGCAAATACCCAGCAATTTAAGATTTCCACATAAATTCACATTTAATTTTAAGAAATATGACAAGAGAGAATCTATTTTTGAAAAATAGAATGAAATACACCACTATACTGTGTTATGCTAAAGTAAATTACTAACTACTATGTCCGTGATTCGTTAAATGTAATAAACCATTTGTAAGTATAAAAGGTTATTTACTTTTCGGTAATGTCAATAAATAATATGTAAATGTAAAATGTAAAAATAACATAAATATATCAAGATATCAACTAGATATTAACAATACATTCGTTTTAACACATCGGGATGGCCACAATGTGACCACACACGTTTATCTGGTTACCTTACCTTGTCCAAAATTGAGGTCTTGTCTTGTCAGAGTTGTCATATTTTCTTTCGCAGAAACTGTCCAATGAAACAAATAGCTAATTATCTCGCTGGCTAACGTTAGCAAAACAGCAATCTGTCAAGCCTTCATTTTCTATTTTTTCTATTACTTGTTCGATAATGATCTTTTGCCGCTGCCCAGTTTGGTGATGTTAATCCAGGGGAGAGGGGAAGTCAAATGTAAGATTCTGCAGATTTCAAAACGAACTCAATATTTAATACATTTTAAGACGCGGCTTTCCCTCGTTACACAGTCGCTTCGTCGCGCGTCTCATTGACGTCACTTGATGTTTACAAATTGGTTGTTTGCCGTCCAGTCGTGATGACGTTACATTTTGCGATTATATAGATTATAATCAAAAACATATACTTTTTGCAGGAGAAGAAGGAGAATTTTAATACATGTGTGTTAGGTTTTTTATGCTATATTGATACAACAACCAGTAATTCTTTATTTATTCCTTTGTTTTATTTTCAAACTGAGATGCCTGAGGTTTTGTATTTAAGAACAAGCGACCCCAAAGTATATGCTTAATAAATTGAAATTACCAGCAACATCAACAGTGGAATACACATATAATTCAGTTCAACATTTCTGGATAGAGTGCCAGTGTGTAGTAACAATTGGCTGTATGAATTTCATGTAATGTCGATTTTCATGACAAACAATACCTGTTTCCAAGTATGTATTTTCCTACTGCTATGACTCCACTCCAGCACACTGAAATTGAAATGTAACAGTCATTGTCATCTAATGAAAAAAACAAACAAACTCATAGCTGACTCGTAGCTACTGCATTTATATACTGTGTAGGCTACTCCATGGTGGACCTCTTAAGTGCTTTGTAAAAATGGGGCAACAAGTTAATCAACATTCCATCCGCTCGGTGAACTCAGATGTTGTGGTTATTTACTGAAAAGATGTGTTTTGCAATGTGCAGTGTGTTAGCAGTGTAGAGATTATAAAACCGGTCACGTTGGTCACAAGTCGATCATGTTTATTTTACTACAATTACAACTTGTAACGAAAGACACGTAGCGAAACTCAAGACAATGGAAGATAATTAGCGGAAGTTAAACAATTCCACCTTCAAAACAAAAATCATACACCTGGAAGTGAGGACATAAAAATTAATGCAGTAGTAGTGCCCAAATATTAAATATTGGATAAATAAATTAATCCAATCACAACAAGCATAGTATACACGTATAATTCAATTCAGTAAAATCAGACTTAAATGAAGTCTCATACACCAAAAGCAGAGGTCATCTTTTTTTAAAAATAATTTTCACAGTGTAAATTTCACTGTAAAATGAACTGTAAAGTACTTCAAAGCCTATTTTTTGTGAGACTTTCTTTTAAGTTGTTTTTTTATGTAGACATGTTTAAGTTCTGAGCTCTTAAACAGATTTTTTTGTGAAATAAAAAGCTTCATGGAAACACAGGAGTGTATTCACAGAAATCTGCAACATATGATGTTTGTAACTTGCTTCTATCTAAATCAGTCTGTGTTTGTGGACTGTGTGAGCTGCACTACATTATTTTATGGAATTAGCCTACATATATTTTACAGTCAGTGTGGTTGACAAAAATATTTAATGGTCCATGTGGGTTCATTATAACACACTGACATTGTACATATATCAAATATCATTTCGTGTTTTTATATTATAAAACTGATAGTTCTAAAAAATACACATCCGTGAGTGAATTACATAAATATTACTGCTAAACAAATTGTTTAAAAATGTTTGTTGTCAGTTTTGATGTACTAGGTGAGCCATGCAAGGATGAGTGGTGGAAAGAAATGGACCAATCTAAACGTCACTGCAGAACTAGATTGCTTAATGGAAGCATGAGAATTTGTTATCAATAAATTATACTTTTTAATTTGTTTATGAAATCCTGTCAGGTATATTAGTAACTCTTTGTAACTTAGTAAAATATTTCACTATGCTTTTATTTTGGCTCTACTGTTAAACTGTTTCATTCTTTTAAGTGTGACCTACTAAATTGTGCTCAGTAGGCTACATAATCACTTACAGAACGATGCGTTTCAAGGCGACTTTTATTTTGAAAAAACAGCCATTCAAATAGGAAATGCTGCCTTTTAAATGCTGGTTGATGTGACTCTGCTCAGTTTGCATCTGCAGAGTCAGAGATGAGGTGGGATACTGAGTCTCCCGAAGATGTTTCAATAATGAGGTGACCTTTACGAAAGGTAAAGCAGCTTGTCTAAGATAAGAGATCTCTTTGTTATGCTTGAAATGATGCAAATACACATTATGCATACACATGATGTAACGGTTTTACGATATTCGCGACATATATGCTTTAAGATACCGGTGGACAAGCGAAACATAAGCAGAGGAAAAAAATCATACGGAGATTTTTTTGGGGGTGCGAGGGGGTGGGTGGCTCTGAAAAGAAATTTCATAAATCATACCATTTGAAATCTTCTGCTTGTTCAAATTTTACTACGAGCAGTAAAAAAAAATTCTATTGATGTTCAACAGAAAGTTGCCACCACCCCACCCCTAGCTTGATCAATCATATATTAACTTATCTTTGTTGTGAGATCACAGTCAGTTAGTCGACTTTATAGCAGCTGTAAAGGAGCATCCTGATTATTTTTTGCATTATGATAGAGACAAACACATTGGTCTTCTTTTCAGGTTGTGGAATTGTATAAGTCATGCCTTTTTTGGAATTCGTGGCTGGGAGCATTTCAGGTAAAACCCCCAAACCCCCCAATAGTAACTCAGTAGTATTTATTTGAGGTATAGTGTAGTAGTTGTGCAGGAGAAATAACATTTCCTTGTTGGTTATTGTAGGTGCTGTGGGACTGGCAGTTGGACATCCATTAGATACTGTGAAGGTTGCATGAAATTACACTAAAACTCATACACATGAATAAATGCATAAAACTAGCTTTTTCTGACACCTAACGTTTCATTTGTAGGTGCGTCTACAGGCCCAGTCAGTTTATAAAGGAATACTTCACTGTGTGGCAAAAACATACTCTCACGAAGGGGTAAGCGTCAAGTCTTTTGTAATTGTTCCACCAGATATCACTGCATAGTTCCACCCTCCTCAGAAAGTATAGATCCTCATTTATGTGTTTGTCATGCTTTTATTGTGTCAGCTCCATGGATTCTTCAAAGGCATGGCATTTCCAGTGCTGACCACCGGCATTGCCAACTCTGTTGTCTTTGGCTCTTACAGTAATGCTTTAGATTACCTCACTCAGTCTCAGCGCAGTCGCCACAGTAGAGACACAACTGCCTCTGCCACACAGATCTTCACTGCTGGCTGTTTCTCAGGTCTGGTGCAGGTAAGAACACCTGTTGTTGGCTGGCTGCTTTCATCCACAGTACCTTGCAGGATCATAGCTGCAGATATTACTGCCACGGTGACTGCTGGGTTCCAAAGGACACAAGTGCTATGAAACTGACCATTTTTAGAGTGCAATGAATGCAAAGTGCTATTGGCCCCTTGAGGTTGGAATGTTCCCTACAACCCACAAACAAAAGTCTTGGTTAGAAAAGGTTTTAAGAAAATTAAGTTTCAGAGGAGAGGCCGAAGGTTCGGGATCATTGACATCATGAGCATTGATCCACACAGAACCATAAATCCTATAACAGTAGTTAATGATATATCCAGCCATAAGCCTTATAGATTCCTTATCATGCACCTAAGTATTGGTCAAGTATTAATTCTGCATTGCTGGTGTTGGGGGAAAGGTCAGCAGATCACCACACGCAGTAGCAATATTCCTCAGTGGATCATTAATATCTCTAATTCGATGACCGTCTAAATCTTGCGAGTGTTCGCAAGATTTTATCTGACCACCACAAGGCTTCCGTGAGGTTCCTAACCAAGAGTTCCCCCTTTATTCACAATGCTGTTTGATGGGCAACATTTACTGAGGAATCAAGAGTAAAGGAGCACCTGAGCTTGTTGCTATGCATGATGATGTGTTTCATGAATGAGATTTACTTCCTATGTGAGTGCACAGATGGTTGCAGCATTAATTGGTTTGAACCAAGTGGCCAAGGAAAGGGGGCGGGGCAGAGGGTTATTTTTTGGCAAAATGGCAAATATGTGTTGAATATTGTAGAATTACCCATGTGCCCCCTTCCTTTGGTAGGCACCGTGATCACATATGCCATGCAGAAGAACAGTGACAAGGGCCAGAGAAACCTGTTTTTTTGTGTGATGAGCAACACAACTGGTTGAAGCTGTTTGGAAAGCTGGAAGCTGTTTCCCCTCATGATTTGTTTTGATGTTTTGGCATTTTCCTTCAGAGCCCTGACCAGTGTGAAGTTTTTTTGTCTTCCTCTCTTTGATGTAGTTTTTTTTTTGCGAACAACCCTGCACTTCATCTGATGACACTACACTGTAGCTTCTGTCAGCTACAGTATTTCTGCGTTGATAGAAGTTGATGATGATTTATTCCAACAACCCTTCATTTTTGGTTTATATGCTCACTTCCCTACCGTATCTGTGGCTCTCAGCCTCAATCCATTCTTTCCTACTGAAAATGTACACCTTTAAAAACAAGTCACAAATGTCTTTTTTTAAAGAGTTATTTCTTAAAGCAGCTCAGCATTGTAGTTGCAAGCAAACATTACACAAACAGGAAAAACACTGCAATTTGTGGGTTGTTTATAGCTCCAGATTATTGGACATTTGGTGTGCTGATGATTTTTTCAGCAGCAGCAGCAGCAGCAGGGTTGTGTATGTGGTTTTATTCAACATAAATTACAGTGTGTGTCAGTTTATGGTTAAGAAAGAACATGTCAACCAGTTCAACAATGTGGCTCAATAGTGTGTTCATTAAACTTTTTAGACAACAAAGGAAATCTTTGAAACATATATATATAATCTTTGAAACATCAGGCTGTAGATACGACAGCAATAGTTGGCACCAGCCAAACTTTTATAGTGATGATTTTAAAAGCCTGTTATCATGAATCCATGAAAAAACCCCACAACAGACTAAATGAAAACTAATTCCCCATGACTTGAAACCGTTAGGACTAATATGGATGGACTGTCCTTTTAACTTCATCTGCTTTCAGGTGTTTGTTTGTGCACCCATTGACCTGGTGAAGGTGCGTCTTCAGGGCCAAACATCTGCTGACCGATACCGTGGACCCATTCACTGTGTCAGTGTAATCCTGACAGAGGAAGGACCCCGGGGTCTTTACAGAGGAGGGTTGGCCCTCGCCCTGAGGGACGTACCCTGCTATGGGCTCTACTTCCTGCCTTACGAGGTCACTCGAAAGGCTCTAACAGAGAGTGGCAAACAGCCAGGTCAGTTACAGAGAGCCCAAATCTACCACAGTGCAACAGTACTGACCCTCGAGTAATATGTGACAGAATGGAAGCTTATTTCTGTCAGGAAAAAATGTCAACTTATACAAATGACAAAATGGATAAAACTCAAAGTAAGAGGATACTAATATGCCAACGTTATTTATTTATTTACTTTTACCACAATTTTAAGATAGTACGTAGAATTCATAGGTCAGTTTTATACATAAAGAATAGACTTACAAAAGCAAAATTTTGATTTATTGAGTCAAATTGTAACGTGTCTAAATGTGAATTAGTGTCTCGTGGTTTTGACTAATGAGGATGATTTACCATGAGGTTGTCTTTTGTAATTTCTGCCCTGTTAACTTTCGTTCTTTTCTTGGCAGAAATGGACTTCCATTTAAAAATATATTTAAAAAAAGAGCAAAATATGTAACATTGGTGAGCTCATTTTTCTAAGGTCAGAGCTTTTGTTTTAACCTTTTTGCAGAAGAAAGTCTGGATTTAGGTTGAAGTTTAGATTTACAGGAGCACTTCCAAATGTCCAGTACACATATGCCTTCAAAGATTTACAGGTGTTTAACTTTTCTGTCACCAGGTACATTTGCGATATTGATGGCAGGTGGCTTGGCGGGTGTAGTGACCTGGGCCTTTGCCACACCCATGGATGTTGTGAAAGCCCGGCTCCAGATGTCAGGGGCCGGTGGCCGGGAGTATAGTGGGGTCCTCCACTGCATAAGAGTGAGCGTGAGAGAGGAGGGAGTCAGGGTCTTTTTCAAGGGCCTCCTGCTGAACAGCGTGAGGGCTTTCCCTGTCAACGCCGTCACCTTCCTCAGCTACGAGAGTCTGATGAAGATTTTCTGTCCACCAGCAAGATGACCTCATGGATACGACCTTAGCCATGCATACTGAAAGATCTTACTGAAAGAGCCAGTAAGTCCCACAGAAGACGAACAGTGGAACGACTGACAGGGCCAGATGTTTTGATGATGGACTGGCCCACGCAACAAACAGTGCTCAAAACATGTCAGGCAGAGTGAATGATATTTCTTTCTCCTTTTGTCAGTATCATGTTTAAAATGCATCCAAAATAGGGTAAACAGAGATTTAAGAGTGGCTGCAATGGGAACTAAAAGAATATCCAAACGGATAACATTAAGTTTTATAAAAATATGTTGATAGTGACAAAGGAGGGGCTGAATCCAATTAAACAGGTGCCAGCCCCTTAATCTCAGATATCCTGGATCCTGTTTCAGCATGACTCAGCGCAAGTTAAGCACTGCCTAAAGTTGAAACAGTATCAGTTTTACACCTTTTTATGATGTTGAATATTAAAATACTTTCTTTTTTTAACTTTTAAAGTCATAAGACATAAGACAAAGACATAGGATAGGTCAACTCTCACCTGGCAAGTGTCAGAAATCTGAACACACTGGAAATACCTGTTTGAGGAAACTTGAAATTCCTTTCAAGTCTTTGGTAACTTGAACTGTTTTGATGGAAGATGTCTGGGTTTAGCAGCTCATTTTTACTGTAAAAATCAAATCATTTTACTTGACAAAATGTGAATGTGAATGCAATCATCTTTGTTGTGTGTGAGATGTCACCATATTCTTCATGTTATTCACCGTAGTTTTACCTTTTATTGGACAGTATTCTGTCCTTATCAGCTAAACTTAAACATTAAATGGTTTCCGAAGAATGGAGTTGATTTTATTATCAATGGGTGGTCCAACCATTCAAAACCCGATGGAATATTATGTGACCCTTGATTTCAGGAGGGTCCTCACCGCTGATCTTTTATGTTTCAGGTGGTAGTTGGAGTTGAAATTCTTGAGATCTGGCAGAATTAAAAATGACGACCAAGAAATCCTTCATCTGCTAATGAAGACCATGAGATGTGGCTGAAAACAATAAAGTACAGGGACCTTGAGTTTAATCAATGAGTTACATTAACAATGACTCAGATGACTGAGTTAAATGTGAATCTAAACAGATACTACTGTTGACATGACATCACTGTTAGCACTGACTGGCTACTCAAAGCAAAAAATACACTTTGAAGGTGCTCAAGAGACACAAATTTTATTTTCTGCAGCGTCCACCATCACGTCCTCACTTCGGAGTTAGATCGCTGAATATTTTTACATCGCTGATTTGCACATTCCCCAACACACAGTTCATAGCCGCTCCGTTCAACCTCACTGCTTTCCACTTGTGAACCTTAAATGATACAAATACACAGGAAAGAATTTGCCTCTTGAGGCAGCACATCAAATGACTTCATATGGAAGATGAGTGTAAAAGCATATATTCGTATGGTATCAACAGGAAATCAAAGCTCACTTCTGGGGTTCTTTTACACTTTTTTATGATGTAGATTAAAAAATGTTCAAGTCAGACAAGGAACTTTGCTTAGGCACAAAAAAGTAAAGCAAACAAAGCATTACTAAAATGCTTCAAAAAAACATGTTGCTATGAGACAATGATCAACACAGATTTGTCCTATTGGACCACTGGTGGACTTTGAAAAATTGAGAAAGAAGCCTGGACACACCTACAGCACACACGAGCAGAGTAGGAGACCAGGAGTAGTATGCCTGAAGCAGTACGCTCAGAATAAGGTTCAGATTTACATCAGATTATTGGCACCATGCAGCTGTTTTTTTTTGGCAAAGTAGCACTAATGTGTTACTGTGGAGGAAAGACACGTCTCTGTCTTGAAATGAGATTCAGTGAGGACAGAAAGGGAAGCCCTGGCAGCACTTAGTGAAGGTGAATTTTTATGTGTCGTTGCAGCTCTTGAACCTATTGAGATTACACTGAATCCTACAACCAGTCAACTAGGATTTGAACCTATTTTAAAGCATGTGTAGGAAACTTTGTCGAAAAGCTTAATGCAGCTTAGGTTTTATGTTTGTTTATGTGTCTCAGTCACTTTGAAACACCGCTACATTGCTAGACAAATAATGAGTCAGACAACTAGTAAACAAATGTGAGCGCATTTGTAATGTCGCTTAAAATCCCTCTTTACAGAAGAGGAAAATGCCAAGTACAGAAAGTACAGTAGGTCAGTGTTCCAACAGGAAAGTTTGTGTATTCATCTTACATTTCACCTTCTCATTTAACTGGCGAGGTGTCTTTGATCATCTAGGTGTCAGACATAACCCATTGAAGCAAATGCTACAGAGAAAGTCCAACTTCTCATAAACCTTTTTTCTTGACAACTATGATTGTGTAGTGCATTCATTCTCTAAGTGCATTTTCCTGATCAGGGTTGCCAGGGCTTCTATCCCAGCATGCACTTGGGGTGTATCAGTTTACAAAAAAAGAAAAGAAGAACATTAACCCCAACATACACCCACAACAGTTCGTGATAGATGATGAGCATTCCTAGAATGCAGTATGTGGCTTGCAAACGCTCCACACATTGTTTGAAAATGTGTCAAACGGTCAGTCTAGGCTTCTGCTGGACAAGTGTCCACACATCTCAGGCACTTGCGCCATATTCACATCTTGTTCTCAGATGCAATTAAGAGATACTTTACATTTTATGACTCAGTGTCAGCTGCACCATCACAAATTAAAATCTTAGAGCTTCGATGTGCTTCAGATGTTCACAACAGCGTACAGTCAGGAGCTGCTGCAGCACGAGAGAGAGAGAAACCCAGCACACTCTGGAATGCAGATGTAAGACAAAAAAAGCTTACAGAAGACACCTCCTTCAAAAAGATGAAGGACACCCTGAGCTTCCCCCTTTACTGACCAATATAAGACAAAGCAAAGGATCAAGGAGAATTAAAGTTTAGGTAAAGTTATCAGGATGGGACCAACAAAATAATCTATATACTGTTCCACAGGACTAGAGACAGCTTGGTCAGACAGTTAGGGACATTTCCCAAACCAGTCATCAGAGTTTGCTTTAGGCTCTAGGACATGACAGTGGCACCGAATGGAACCTGGGGAAAAAAAAAGAAAAACATGGGCAGGTCCTCCTTAGCTGTGTAAATATCCAGTTATCCCATCCAAACAGCCACAGGTAATTTTGTTAACAGCTTGATCCTTTTTCAAGCAGCAGGTTAATCTGAAGTGCAGAGTCCTCTGTGAGACTGAGACGCCTGGAAGTCCTGCTCCGGCAGTAGTGGTTTGGAGTTCTGCTCAGCAGCCATGGCCTGCAACATTTCTCTCTGTACCTGCCTGGCCTTGTTGTAAAAGAAGACGCCGACGAACACAAGGGCAGTGCCGGTGGCGCTGAGGATGGTGATGTGGTTACTGAACACGATAATGCTCAGCCACACCGACAGGGCGTGCTTGACAGTACTGGCCACACTGAAGCAGAGAAGAGGATTGTTAGTATACTGAGATGGTTAATCCAACTTCTTCCACACAACAATAAGGTTCACATTATGGGTCACTCTGAAGTCAGTTAGCAGACATACACTCAGCAGTCATATTACATGGTTTTATATTTACAAACTCCTCCAAACTGAAGATTATGGAGTAACTCAACATATAAAGCTTGCTTGCTGATCTTTGACTATATTGGACAATGAGCTTTTTAGGTCCAACACTGTGGATCCCTCATACTACTTATTTTAAGACAACTACACCCCCTGCACAGTTTGAAAACTTGTGCATTAGAACAAGCTCGATACCTTCTTCTAGCGAACCTGAACACAAAATGACTGATGGTGCCAGATCTGCTGGTTCCACCATTCAGAAAGCACCGTTTCCTTTCATGGGCACAGGCTCTGCTTTTTCAAAGGGTCATAGAGTCTTGACGCACCCAACATTTTAAAGGGGGCGGCAGTGATTTTCCCAGAAATCTGTTAAAACAGCTGTGTAACCCAAGATATTGTCCACAGATCCAAATTCCTTGAGAAAATCTGATGCCGTCATTGCCCACAATGCAACTTGATCACTGACAGTTTGGTTAGAGATTTAAGTGTGTTATTTTAGCAACACCTTAAGCATATTTGAGAAGTAGGGTAATACTGCATACTCCAGCTCCATACACCCACACTGTCAAACCTGTAGTCCTCAGCTCCATACTTAGTGCAACTCCCACTGGAGATTAGAAGTACTTTATGTGTACTGGTACACCCCAAGTAGACAGTGCAGTTCCCCTTTAAGAAGAGGTGATACTGAGGGTGTGCAGCAAACCTGCACGACTGGAAAACTTGCAGACGCAGCATGCAGTTATCTCATAAGGGCTCATTTTCAGCATGTTTATCAGCGGTACCAAGAACTCTGCAGTACTGGAGATCAAAGTACTTCAGTACAGAGTAGGACCCCCATGATGCCCCTTTCCTACCTGAAGGTAACTGGGGAAATCCGGCCCATGAGAGCGTAGGCGGTGACGCTCTGCAGGTGGAACAGCCCGCCGTCGAAAAGCAGCAAGAGGACAACATCTTGGCTGACAATGAAGCTCCGCCCACTCTTCCCAATCACTGGAATGTCCTGAAAACAAGGAGTTACGGTGCAACATCAGTCAACCGCGAAAGTTTGGCCCTGTCACATTCTGTATTTGAAATAAATAATCCAAAAACAACTGCCTGTAGTGTCTCCTCAGATGTCTAACATCCGATGGAACTTGTCTGTGTCATACTGTTTTTCTGTTTAAGAAAATTAACTAACACATGCCTACAGTATATACTGTAATTACACTGGCTTAGCCGGAACAGTAACTGATTCCAACAATAATCATAGCAATAATAATGTGTTGACCTACCAGGAGGAAAATCCAGGCAGGAATAAGCATGATGACTGCTGCTGCACTGGTGTAGAACTGCAGCTCAGGAGGGCTGAAATAAGTCAGTTACATAATTAATGAGTTCACCTCACACAGAAGTGAGTCATTTTACTGTTAGAAGAACCAGTCTTTTACCTGAACTTATACGTGTCTCCACTTAGCAGTTTTTTGGAGAATACGTTCTGCAAACTGAGATCAGAGGAAAAGGGTTACACAAAGCATCTGACTGCTGTGGCATGGCTGCGCCGAGTGCTGCAGTACCAGTCCATGACGTTGGTGGAGAGAGCGGCGGAGAAGCCGAGCATGTTGAAGCTGATCTCCGTGGCTGTGCAGAGGGCCAGGCCACCCATGACGGGGAACAGGGACAGGTTCACCCACAGCCCTGCATGTTGGACAACAAACAGCACGCACAAGGAAATAAGTCCACACATATTAAACCTATGATCTTATTTCCCCATGATCCAGGACCTTAGAAAACCTAAATGAAAACATATGTAGTGCAAGTATTTTTTTGTTTTAGATGACGACAGACAGGCTCATAGTACTGTTGCCTCCCAGCCAAAAGAAAAAAAGGCATTGTTGTCCATTGCCAAGGCACTGCACGTTCACGCTCTCCAGCGGATGAAACTGAAGAGCCTGAATGATGTTATCTACTTCAGGATGTATAATGAAGAGGAAAGGTGAAACTTATTCACTAAACATAGCAAGACACAATCCAAGGGTTCTGATGGCACAAGTACTTTGTACTGAATGGGAGAAATACCTGTCTGCAAATTGACATTTATGAACATTTTTTGTGAGTATAAGATATTACTAATTCTTTTAAAAAAATATATATATATTTCAGATCATTTTAATTCCCTATTTTGCTTTCAGTCAGATATAAACAAACCACCTACATTATAATTCTTTTGGGGAATAGGTATCATGAAACATCATTTACACATCACCCATCCCTAACCAGTATAACCACATTTCATGGTGTAAAGTGTGTACACAGAGAAGCTGGTGACATTGCCAGATTTAGAGCATGACTTGAAAAAAAACTGCTTTACCATCATTTACACAGTCATGTTAACTTAGCAGGTACACTTTATGACAAACACTACAGAAGCAGTGATTCACTTGGGTCAGCTAACCCATGACAATGCTTGTCTACCTGTGTACTCCCCGAGGATCAGCCTGGACATGATCACAGTGAAGATGGGTGCTGAGCTCTTCACTGTCTCTGCAAATGAAACTGCTACATTCTTGAGGCTTACCAAGCCCAAGACAACAGTGGTGAACCTGACAAAGACAAAGACGGTGTCAATACTGGACTGAATGTTGTATTAGTAAAATCTATTATTGAGTGTGCACCACTTTGTTAGGAGTGACTAGTTTGGCGACTGGCTTAAAAAAAAGAAAACACCTCTCAGCGGTTGTTGTTTCTATGAAGAAAGAAAGAAATACCTCATGAGTCCAACAAACAACATGATCATGATGAAGTTGGGTGGGTACTCAGTTCTGGGCTTGTGTTGGTACAGGCAACAGGGGACAAACATCTTAAAGCAGCCAATGACTGTGGTGGAGAGCATCTGAACAGCACCTGGGGAGCGTATGAAAGACAACGAAGTTAGAGCTATGGCAAATAAAAAACAACAAGAACCCTGCAGCCTTGCCAGTCAAATAAAACTACTGTAACCTAATTTATTTACCCCATTATAAACAGTAGTACTGTACTTACTATTATAAGTTTTGTGCATTTTATGCACGAACAAATAAATAGTGATGTAAGGAAAGTTACCATAGTAACCAAGTTGATATTACATTATCTTCAAATACAATTGTAATGTTTACTCCACCATAAAAATAAGGTTTTTGTGACTACTATGCTGTTGGAAAAGTCAGATTGAGAAGAGAAACTGTGAACAAATGTGGACTTTCTAAGTTCTGGGACACTGAGGTCACCCCCGAATGCACCAGAACACTTAATTCAAAACCGTCACTGTTCATAACTGCCTTTATAACCCCAATCATGTACATGCCCATGTGTCTGCAAGTTATTTTTCATGCCAGGAGGGAAATACGGCATGCTTTAAATAATCAACAGTGACACAGAGTACACATTCACAGCAGTGAAGTAAAAGTTTTATATCTTATTCAGTGTAGTTAATATAAGTAAACAGTTTCTCCTTACCCAGCATGCTGGGCTCCCCCTCCAACAGTGACAGAATGTACTTGTTGAGGAAAAGGGTGCAAAAGCTGAAGAAGTACCAGAGGCCCAGGTAGGTCATGGAGCGCCAGTTCCACACCCCAGACTCCGCCTCAATCACCGTGGTCTCTGTGACCGTGATCTTCAGTACCTGCTCCCCCGGCAGGCTGTCGCTGCGGGCCAGCACCACTCGCTCCTGCCGGGTGCGGAACGGTGACAGGAGGTGCCACAGCGAGTGCCTGGCAGCGTGCCTGCTGCCGGGCATCGCACCTCCCGCCGGAGGGCCCTCAGGGGCCCAACAGGTGGGGGATTAGAGGGGAGATGAGGAGCTGATGAAGTTTTTAAAAGGTTAGTCCATCTTCTCAGTGGTCAGGCAATTGAGCAGTCTCTCAGCTGTGCAGTGGCTGCTGGGAATTCTTTATGGTCTGGTTGTCGGCTGCAACAGATGGAAAGAATAAAAATCATCTTCTGTCAGGTGAGAAAAAAACAGAAAGACGACGATCGTGCTCTTTGCAAAGCAGTGAGTAACCGTTTATATACTTGTTGGATTGAACAACCACATATATATCATTTTAAAAAATATTTATGGTTAATTTTTTTTTCCATGCTACTTCATGTCAATTATACTCAACAGTTTGTTCTGTTGTGCTACTTACTGGGTTAGGGCATTTATTGTACACTGCAGTGATGCTGTGCACGCTTCGTTTTAAACACTGCTTCGCATTGTTAATTCATATGAACACAGCAGAGCTCCTCGTATGACAAGAGCGGTAGCTGAAGCCCGAAACTGTGAGTGTTTATGACAGAAGACTGCGGATAAAAGGTGAACACAACCCAAAGAGCGCCTCAACAAATGTTCGCATAAATCTGTGCTACCCGGTTTGATCGGGAGAGGTTCCGTATTTTAAAAAAGCACCTTACCGTTCCCTTCAAGCGGACAGACCTGTAAGTTTGGTGTAGCTAGCCTCTTCTAACGATAACACGAGGAGTCGAGATTAAATGCAAACTCAACATGTGATCGTGCCGAGGAGACGTACTCTTACCTCTCTTCGCATCTGGGTGCTTCTGTTTAGACTGAAAAACCCGGTAGCTCAACGAGGCAGCGGCGAGTATTTGAAAGGGAGGAAGTTGTACATCGATGGTAGCTAACCGCTGTTTGCAGCAACAAAGAGTGAAAAGAGGAGGACAGACCAGAAGTGCTGTGTACCATAGCCTGCAGCATGAGGCAGAGTGAATAAGACTACGCCCACTATACACAAACATTCACCTATCTATCTAGGTTACCCATATCTATGCACCTGACTTTGAGACGTGGCTGCTATCAGTGCGCAGTGTCAAGCTAAAGTGATACAACAACAGAGTACAAGTAAAATACTTCAAATTAAAACCTCTATTGGCGCATTACTTTAAATACAAACCCGATAGCCCTAGAGTTAAAGTGTATTTGATTGTAGCGATCTTCCAATTTAATTTCACTTTTCGTGTTGAGAAAAATTTAATCCTGTATAAATACTTCCAGCCCAAAGATAAACTCTATGCTTTTAATTTCTATAATACATAGCCGTGTTTCCGGTGAGACTCAGTTAAACTTGATGAAGCTGCCACGAGACACAATAGATGATGTTGAAAGTGATGCATTCATGATCTTCGTCTCGGATATTTCCCCCCCACCCCTGGGGTAACATGTTTGTAGTATGTAGGGGAATAAAGAAAACTTCTATCTTCGAAAAATGAAATTTACTCGTAAATCTCAAATAAAATAATTAACAAGACGATCCTGTTTGGTGGAGGGACCCTTTATAAAATCTGTGTGTCGAGGACTGTCCCGACTGCGACCACGGGAGGGCAGTGAACGCAAATGGAGGGAAACGTCCCTCTGATGGAACCGGTAACTCTAACTCAGGACCTTATAACTGTAATACCAAAACCAAAGAAAGATATACTCCTCATTGACAACTGGCGCCCCATTTGTTTGCTTAATAATGACTACAAAATATTTGCATTAATATTTGCTAAAAGAATTAAACTCATTTTTGACCACATAATTGATGAGACTCTGGCTTCCAATTGGCTTCTTGGCTGTCTGGGTTCATGAGAGGCAGACATATATCGATACAATCGAACACAAATTTATATTCCATGCCCTAGAAAAATTTGGTTTTGGCTCATACTTTAGCAGTGCTATCAAAACAATGTATACAAATGGACACTGCTCAATCAAATTGCATGCTGGTACTTCTCCTCGTTTCTTCCTCAAATGCGGAGTCAGGCAGGGATTGCCTTATATCTCCTTACCTTTTTTTGCTATGTACGCAGCTACTGACTGACTCTGTGAAGCTTAGTCCCTTAAAAGATATCTCAATAGCAGGCAACGTAGTTATCATCAGCCAACTGGCTGACGATACAACCTTATTTTTTAAAAAATAGCTCTCAGATACTGTTGGCTATTGATTTGATAAGTACTTTCTTTGTTGTTTCCGGACTTTGCCTGAACATAAAGAAATGTGAACTGCTTGCTCTTAAATCTTGTAATGTCCCTTCTATTTGTAATATCCCTATAAAAAATTCTATTTCTTACTTAGGTATTGTCATTACTAAAGATAAGGAAGCCAGATGCAACTTAAACTTAAACTTAATTATTGAAAAAACCCACATATGCTGCTTTATCTCTTGCTGTTAATAAAAAGGTCTTGAGAGATATTGACAAGATGCTATTTAACTTTGTATGGAGAAATAAAAATCACTCTTAAAAATCAGTAATAATGAACTCATATGATAAGGGTGGCCTTAATTTCTTAGACTTTTACACTTTCAATAATACATTTTAAATTAATTGGCTAAAACAATTCATCAAGAACCCATCTTCAATTTGGAACTTCATACCAAACTTTATCTTCTCTAAATAAGGAGGCCTAAATTTATTTTATAATTACAATGTAATGTTTTAAGGGGATGTAAAAATCCCCTTAAAACTATCCAACTTTCATAAACATATGCTTCTTTCTTGGTCATTAATCTATAAACACAATTTCTCCCCACATAGATACTGTGATGGCCCAGGATGGGCGTGGCTTTCCGGTTGCCTCTCCCTCTTTTCTCCCTTGCTCCCAGGTGGTGACAGGAGGCGTGGCTGGCCATGACAGGCAGACGAGGCACACCTGGAGCTCATCATCTGGCAATCAGCACACCACCTTAAAAGCCCTGCTCCCCAATACTCTGTGCCAGATGATTGCCCTGCAACATCCTGCGTTCTTTGCCCACGACCACTTTCCTGACCCCGACCACGTCCCCGAAGAGTCGACACCAGAACACCACGCCAGCAACACCATGTGTGTGACTCTTCAGGAATCCCCTGCGCTGTTTTCCTCGCTGGTACTCAATAAAAACTCGAACTGTGTGTCTCTGGTCTCCTGCGCCTTTTGGTCCAGGAGTGCGGCCGTGTCAGAATCATCTGGTCAAAATGGACCAGGCAGAGACCGAGCACTTCAAGTGTGCCTTGGCCGCACAAGGCATGCTCCTCAGCCGGCAGGAATCAGCCCTGACAAGAGCTCTGGAGGCAATACAGCCTCCAGCATGACCCAGCTCGATGGGCAACTGGGTCACGTCACAACTCACTAGCCTCTCGACCTCCGGCGTCCTGTCTGCTCCGCCAGCTGCCGCCTCACCTGCTCCCTCACCACTGGCTGTACCTCCGGGACCGTTTACTTCCTTTCCCTGGACCGGCTGATCGAAAACCCTCCGCATCTCTGCTGCGAACTCTCGGTAATCCAGACATAGAGGGCTTGCGTTGCGCGAGGGCCAATTTCCACGAGGCGGCTTTGCCAGCACAAAGACTCATGACAAATGTCACCTTTGACTGGTCGGTGGCGTAGGTAGCCTGCTGGCTAAAAACCAGGGCACACTAGTGCAGAAACTCCGTATGCCCCTAGATCCCCTGTGTACCTGGCTGGGGTCGGGATGTACGGTTCTCGGGGTGAGGAAGTAAATTGGGCCAACTAGAGCCTGATCCAGGCAAAATCCAAGCAGTCCTGGAATGGCCGGTCCCCTCCACATGCAAGCACCTCCAACGTTTCCTGGGGTTTGCCAACTTCTACTGATGCTTCATTAAAAACTATAGTAGGTTGGCAGCCCAACTCACATCCACCAAGGTGGTTTTCAAATGGTCCCCTGCAGCACAGGAGGCGTTCGAGACCCTCAAAGAGAGGTTCTCGAGCGCCCCTGTGTTGGTACACCCAGATCCACACCTGAAGTTCATCGTGGAGGTCGACGCCTCGGACTCCGGAGTGGGGGCAGTCCTATCCCAACAGTCCCCAGATGACCAGAAACTCCACTCCTGCGCTTTCTTCTCTTGGCGCCTTTCCCCGGCCGAGCAGAATTATGACGTGGGAAAATGGGAGCTGCTGGCCATGGTATTGGCGTTGCAGGAGTGGAGACACTGGCTGGAGGGTGCAGAACACCCGTTCGTCGTCTGGACAGATCACAAAAATCTGTCCTACCTGCGTTCCGCCCGGAGGCTGAACCCACGTCAGGCGCGGTGGGCTCTATTCCTGGGTAGGTTTAAGTTCACCATTACCTACCGCCCGGGCTCCCGTAATACCAAGCCTGATGCGCTTTCCCGCCAGTTTTCACCCACAGGGGAGGAGGCCCCTGCAGAGACCATTGTCCCATCATCCTGTGTGGTTGGGGCGGCCAGGTGGGAGATTGAGCAGGAGGCCCTCCAGGGGCAGGCTGTTCCCATAGACTGCCCAGAGGGTCGGCTCTTCGTCCCTGCCCCGGTGAGGTCGTCGGTGCTACAGTGGGTCCATGATTGGAAGCTGGCTTGCAACCCCGGCTGCCACAGGACTCTAGCCATGCTTCGACAGAGGTTCTGGTGGCCGTCCATGCCTGACGACACCTGTGAGTATGTCCTGGTCTGCACCCGCAGCAAGCCCTCTCACCAGGCCCCGGCTGGCCTTCTCCGTCCATTACCGATACCTCACCGTCCCATGTTGCCGTGGACTTTGTAAATGGGTTACCCCCATCCAGTGGGAATACTATAGTCGACCGGTTCTCAAAGTCTGTCCATTTTGTTCCCCTACCAAAACTCCCCTCCGCTCTAGAAACTGCTGAACTACTACATTTACCATCTGTTTCGTCTCCACGGTATTCCCCAGGACATTATGTCAGACCGGGGCCCCCAGTTCACTTCTCGGATGTGGAAGGCTTTCTGCCAAGCCTTGGGGACATCGACCAGTCTCTCTTCCGGGTACCACCCCCAGACCAACGGCCAGACGGAGCGGGCAAATCAGGACTTGGTCGGCTCTACGCTGCGTGGCTTTCCTGCTACCGACCTCTTGGTCCACGCACCTACCCTGGGTCGAGTATGCTCATAACTCCCTGGTCAGCTCCGCCTCCGTCGTCCCCCTTCATGGTCTCCCAGGGTTTTCAGCCTCCCCTGTTCCCGAGCCAGGAGTGTGAGGTCGCGGCGCCCTCAGTACAAGCCCACCGAACCGGGCAGCCTTGACACGAACGGCGGAACGCAACCGACGCTTGGCGGACCGTCACAGAACCCCTGCTCCGGAGTACAAGGTCGGGCAAGAGGTGTGGCTCTCGTCACGCGACTTCCCGCTACAAACCGAGTCACGCAAACTTACCCCCAGATATATCGGCTCCTACACCATTGAGCAAGTCATAAATCCCGCAGTGGTAAAATTAAAACTCCCCCCAGCCCTGAAAATCCACCCCATTTTCCACGTGTCCCTGCTCAAACCCGTCACAAAGAGCCCCCTGAGCCCTCCAGCTGAGCCCCCCCCCCACCTCCCCAGTTCATCGACGGCCACCCGGCATTTACCCTCCGTCGCCTGTTGGACGTACGTAGGCGTGGCCGCGGGTTCCAGTACCTCGAGGACTGGGAGGGGTACAGTCCAGATGAGAGGTCTTGGGTCAGCAAGAGCCTTATCATGGACCCGGAGCTGCTCATTGATTTCTACCGGGAGCTCCCGGAGAAACCCGGTAGGCCGCCAGGGGGCGTCCATTGAGGGGGGGATACTGTGATGGCCCAGGATGGGCGTGGCTTTCCAGTTGCCTCTCCCTTGCTCCCAGGTGGTGACAGGAGGCGTGGCTGGCCATGACAGGCAGACAAGGCACACCTTAAGCTCATCATCTGGCAATCAGCACACCACCTTAAAAGCCCTGCTCCCCAACACTCTGTGCCAGATGATTGCCCTGCAACATCCCACGTTCTTTGCCCACGACCACGTTCCTGACCACGATTCCGACCACTGCTACGCCTCGACCACGACTACGTCCTTGACCACGGCTACGTCTTTGACTACGTCTACATAGCTGACCTCAGCTACGTCCCCGACCATGGCTACATCTACGTCCACGTCCATGAAGAGTCGACACCAGAACACCACGCCAGCAACACCACGTGTGCGACTCTTCAGGAATCCCCTGCGCTGTTTTCCTCGCTGGTACTCAATAAAAACTCAAACTGTGTGTCTCTGGTCCAGAAGCACGGCCGTGTCAGATACTACATATGGAACAGTAAAGACATCATATATAGAAACAAATCCTTATTTTACCCCTATTGGTTTGTTCATACTTGTATACTTTTTTATTGATCAGTTATTTAACTCAAATGGATCATTACTTACATATCAAGAATTTATCTTAAAATGCAGTGTTCCTGTTAAAGAATTTAATATTGTTATAAATACAATCCCTGCTGGTGTGATCATGTTGTTTAAAAATACATTAACACAGAATACAACATTATTGCCCATTGATCCAACCAAACTTGTAATTGGCCAGATTTGTTTCTCACCAACACGCAATAGTAACCGTCATATGCTCTTTATTTCAGTCGTATCGACTCCATATGTAATAGCTTACTGGAACTTTATTAATAACCTTGACTAGAAGAAGATTTGGAACTTACCTGAAAGATACATGATCCATAATAAGGTAAAATAGGTATCCTTTAAAATAATTCACAGAATTTGCCCATCTAAAGTTTTGATTTTTTTTTACAACAATTGAAAAAAGATATAGATTTAAATTGCTCTTTCTGTAAAGGACATCCTGAAGATGTTTTTCCATTTAATTTGGTCTTTCCCTTCCACCACCAAACTATGGGAAGACATTTGTAACCTGATCTCTTTTTCTATTGAACCACGTTTTTCCCTTTGCTTTGAACATATATTGTTTGGCTTCATTGATGTTCCACCTCCAAAAGAAAAACAATTTTATATTAATCTTATATATTTAGCCAAATGGCATATCCATAAATGTCATTACTCAAATCAAAAGCCACTCTTTCTCATCTTTGAGAATGAAGTCAAACAATATATTACAACTATAAAAAAAAAAATCCACCAATATGAAAGCTATTAAGACTTTGAATCTATGCACTCTTTACATTTTTGTATAGCATAATATCCTGAAAAATTGCCCTGGTGTGTTTGTAGCCCCCTGGAGATGATTTTTCTTGTTGTATTGAAACCCCCCCCCCCCAAAACGCTCTGAGACATCAAAAGGCATCAGGATGGGAACCACTGATTTAATCTGAAATGCGTTGCGTGTTATCATATATTTTGTAAAATATTAATCTGAAATGCAAGGCGTAACTACAGCTTTCAGATAAATACTGTAGTGGAATAGAAGGTTTTAATATTTGCACCTGAAATATAATGAAGTTTAAAGAAGCATAAAACGGAAACAGTATCTCAAAAGTGCCATCACATGGTGGGTTAGTGATAAGCATCAGAGAAGTAATGTGCAGGTGGTAATTAAAAAAAAATTATGTAGAATAGTCCCCTACAAAGTCTAATAAAATGTAAATGAGAAGTCTGGCCTCCAACATTTTTTAAAATCTTCTAAAAATGTCCAGTTCAGTTCAGCAGGATTCATTTGTTTGTTTGTTTGAACACAGGAGGTAAATGAGCATGGGAACTGCATTCAACAAGATCTCACCTTTTTAAATGAAGGTAAAACGAAAATACTGTGGATAATTTCAAGTGTAAGATGTAAAAATAAAGACCCCAAAGAGCTTGGTGTTAATGCAGTCTAGCAGAGATTGTGCAGCTGTGGCTTTTGATTTAAGGAAAAGTGCAAGTGAAGTTGTCCGGTGTATAACTTAAGTATAGTGTGTTTTGTAAAATGTTCATGTGGCTTTTAGTAGGAAGGTTATGGAAATGTTAAACCTCCGACTCTCTTAAACTGAAGACCATGTCATTACATTTTTCTTAAGCTTGTAGTCAAGGACTGATACCTTTAACAGCCTCAGTCTCATAGATACTGAAAGAGCCCTGCCACCACAGGTGCAGCTGAGAGGGAGAAACCCACTTATGCTGGAGACAGGAATCCCACTCTCTTGCCTATCAAAATAAGGAAACAAACAGAAAAACAAAAAAACAGTGTCCTAAATTGGAGTGGTTGGATTGGTCATCAAGGCCGACCTCTGCCATTTTTCTTTTTCACTGTTATCATGCGACCTCTCAAGCAAACCACAGTTACGTACATCTATACTTGTTGTTGTGATAAAAATTTGTCGCTACCTTATTAACCTATTGTTCCTCATTAGTACTTTTAAATAAAAACAACCATGGAGGCTTAAAATGGCCATTAAAAGGAAGAAACGACAGTTAAGGGATGCACAGTTTCAGTCTGGGGGAGGGGTGTGGGACCTTTGACTTGTATGAGCCCATGGGACCGGCCTTATCATAATCCTACTATGGTTATGCAAAATTTTAAAAGGGAAAATCAATGAGAAGGATAATCGTCACTATAAACTCATAAGAGCCTCTCTGGTCATCCCAGGGACTGCAGCGCCTCTGAGCAGCCCGGCATAAACGATCGCAGCAGCCGCCGAAGAAGAAGGGCATCGTCTCTTCCTGTTTATATGGTCAAACGTGAAACTGAAGTTTTGTAAGATGGGCGGAGTCGGACAGCAAGAAGACGCAGGAATGTAAGCACCGGCAGCTACAGCCATGTCCAGGAGGAAATGGATGAGAAAAGGTCAGCTGCTCAGTTTGCTGGTTCATTTGTGGCATGTTATGTTATCCCCCCCGTCGTTTGCGTCGTGTGAACATGTCCAGTCCACGATGTTATGTATATTATCGGCATGTTGAAGCTCCTCACAAACTGTAATATGTCAATCAACAGGTTGCTTAGAATAAAAGTGAACTGCCAGATAATATAACGTATAGTGTATCTCTTGACTGTGATGACTGTGGCGGAGTAAACATGACACGGGCTGTTATGTACTGTATGTGGATTATTAAATGGTTATAGAAATGGAGTAAATGCCACATAAATGAATATCACGATGCGCAGAAAAATCAAAATGCGGAAACACACTGTGGGGAAGTTCTCAAAGTTGTTAAATATGTGAATTTTATTGTCCTGGGCACACTATTTGCCAGTCTCCCATGGATTACACTCAAGAAGCTGTCAAGCATCTCTTTTAGATAATTGTTTTAATAGTGAACATCAATTTCATTTATCACTCCGTAGTCCTTTGTTGCGCAATCGACCACAGGAGGTCCCCGACCTTCTGACTCCGAACTTGAGGCCGAGACACCAGGAACTGATCCCGACACCATGTGGACCTGTGAGATGCTCTACCCTTTATCCAAGTAGAACTAGTAGCAGTATTAATTTAGTTTTATCCGCACAGTGTAATGAAACAAATTTTGTGGGTTTAGTTGAAAAAAAAGAGATTCAACACATATTAACTAAATAATCATTCATTTCAGACCTTGTAAAGAGATAAATTTAAAAAGTTGTGAAATAAGAAAGAAAAAAATCCTTTCCATCGGTTTCACTTTGTGTTTTTGGACTTTGGGTCTGCAGTTTTGCATTGTGAAACAGGGCTTTAACTTGACACTGTTTCCAATTAGAGTTTTATTATAATCACAGGTTGTTTCACATTCACTCTCCTCTCCATCTCCATACTGTTGCAGATAAAGTCCTGGTCAGAGCTGTCCTCCCTGCTGAAGCTCTATTTCTGCTTCACCATAGCATCTCTGCTGGCCTTGCTTGGCCTCACCCTCTACAGCATCTATGAGCAGCACACGCAAACAGACGTGTCTCATGAGGACAACTTTACTGTGTCTCTCATCCAGCTGGTGGGAATATGTGAGTACTATTGCTCCAACAGCACCAAGAAAACATTTTAGTCTCAGTGTCTTCAGGGAGTTTATTTCACACCATTTCCGTTTTACCAGTCCACCACAAATGTTTCCTTGTATAATCATGTGATGGAAACTGTCAAGGAGATAAATGCAGTGGCTTAACTGTGTGTGATGCAACTATCCTATGGCTGGTGTTACTTGTGGTTCTTTTGCTCCTGGGGTTCTTACTACCTCATTTTACTCCAACATAAAATAACTGTCTGTTGAAATGTCTGGATTGATCCTTTCTCTTTCTCTTTCTCTTTCTAATATTGAGTCCAAACCTACATATTTTCAATTTTCCATCATTGAAAATGAAGAAAACTAGAATACATTTAGCTGGGAACACTGCATTTTTGACATTTTAACCTGAAAAAGTACTTCAGGAATTAATAGATTATCAAAATTTAGTCTTATTTTCTGTTAGTCGATTAACCAATTGATCAAGTAATTCTTTTGGTACAAATTGTGTCCTGTACTGTGTTTTTGAAATGTTCGTTTTTTTGTAATTTGTAAATGTCCATATCCATAACCATAGGTTTCAGCCTCAAGGTTTCAGTTTCAACCTGGTTTCAGCAACCTGTACCACAGTGCACGATTAGTAGGTTTTCTGGCATCATGACGTTAGTTAATGTACTTTAGTAATAAAGATCAATAACCCAAATTCCTTGCAGGTACAGTATTACCATTTCATCTTGTGTCATACTGAGTCCTCAGCTGTTGTTTGTAATCAAGATTGCCCCCCTCTTTCAGTCAAACATGTTGGAACTATAAACCCAGTCTTAATAGAGCCAGTTGATAATTAGCTTCATAGTGCTGGTTATCCTGGAAACACCAGAAAGAATCACCCAAAAAGAGCTAGACCTTAACTGTTGAGGCGGCTCAGTCAGTACAAAAAAGACAACATGTAAGACTTGAGACTAGATTACCACTAACCAACTACTGTATATCAAATCATTGTATATACCATTTTTATATGGAGTCACATGACAGTTGATCCTCCATCACAGCTCCAGCTTCTATAGCTACTTGTTTATTACACAGTAAACTTGTGAAATGTTTCTCATGACGCACCAAGGCAATTGAACCAAAAATGTTGTTATTAAAAAAAGTCTCTATTCACACTTATGCCGAGCCATGTCATGGAGGGGTGGAGCAACATTTTTTTTTTGCAGAACAAAATTAAGAAATTTTCAAATAAAACATTGGGCTTGACTAACTTGTACTGTTCATTATTCATTTGTCATTTTTATTGGCAGTTTATGCATGAAATGGTTCATAGAACATAGAAGATAATCTCAAAATTGATCAGTAATGGGCAAAGTTGTTAACTGCAGCCCAACTGATACAATATACAAATACAGCAAATGGAGCAAACTGAGCGAGTTGATACATCATTGGGGCAATAACCAGTAGCAAATATAAATGACACAGCACTATAGAGATGTCTGATTGGATACATTAAGATAAGGAAATAGACCCAATAAACTCTTTTGTATGTGAGCATTGTACAGTTTGTCTCCAACAGTGTTCTGCATCTACTACATCACCCGTGGCGTGCTGCAGGAGAACAGACAGGAGCTGGTGGTGTTTGTACTCAGCGTGCTGGTGGTCATGATTCGATCGGTGGTCAACTTCACTGTGCTGGGGTCAAAAGACCAGCAGGAGCTTCTGGTAGGTTGCCATCTACTGGACATTGTGGGAGATCATTCATCCAAATTTGTTCATAACAAATGATTCATACTTTGATACTGTTTTCTTATTTTTTGAAGGATATGTATGTTTGTTTGTTAAATGAATTTAGAAGACAAGAAAAATATATAAAATAAAATAAAAATATAAAACACATTATACTCATTAAAGACAAATTATTAAAATTCAAATTAGTATTTTTTCTAATTCTTGATTTTAAATTAGTCCTAAATTACCTCCTTAAAGATAAATTTAAATCAGCATTGGCAAATTATTAAAATACTCTTGATGTCACTATTGATGAAGGTGTCGATCATAGATGGACGGAGGGATGGACAGATAGATAGATAGACACATTTTATATACCATGACATTTTAACCTCTGTCATTTAGGTTAGGTTTTTGGTTTTGTTTGTTATTTGCCTTGGTGGAGGTCTGCGCTCTTAGATAGCTGATAAAAATAAGCAAATTAAACTTGTCTTGTGGTAGTGTCTATGTTATATCACTGATGAGAATCACATGTTGCGAGAGTGCAATAATTTTTGAAAAGGATTTTATAAATCTGAGGGACTGTAAAACTTTTCCAGCTTCCATAAAGTGAAAACACTGAACACTGTGTTTCCATCTGTTTGTATTACAGGTTCGTTTTGTGTGCATACTGTGTCTGGGTGTTTTCCATGTTTTCTGCACCTTGCTGCTCATACAGAGGCCCAACATGATGGCGTTCCGTGTGAGTGGTGCCTTGGAAAGCCTTCAGGAGCAGTACTTCTTGCTCAACCTGTGTTTCTCCATGGTGACCTTTGACCTGCAGGCCCAGGTACTTGTGAATTCTTCTTTGCAAAAATGTGAAAATGGCCAGTGGCCATGAATAATTTTTTTTGGTTTGTCAGGTCAAAAGTGCTCACACTTAAATGTTTACCACTTAACACTAACCTCAATGGGATTTACCTGGTGATTTTCTTCCATATAGTTATTTTAATTGAGCTGATTTTCCCTCATCTAGTGATCAGAGATCTCCCACTTGTCCTAGAAAGACTAGAAAGTCTATCCTGGAAAGACCTCAAAGGAACATGATTGCTGAATGTGGCTGGATTTGTTGTGATCATGCTGAAAGTATGAGAGAAAAGCAGGAGGGCAAGTTTTTATGGTTGAAAAAAATGTGGTCACCTTTGTGTGTGATTTTAGAGGGAGAGGAAAGAAAAAAACTGAAATAAATATCTGCTGATAAAACCTGCTTTTGGTGTATTTCAGTTGTGTTTGTGTATCTTAATCACAACATTGGACTCAGCCATATCCACTCAAAACAGCATCATCCTGGGTGTTGGAATAGTTTGGGCCATCCTGACCGCTGCTGTAGGCACTGTTGCAGTGAGTGCTTTTCACAAATTGAGAGAATTAACCACCTGATGTCAAAAATGATGCAAATAGTCAAATTCAAAAGCAGTTAGCAGTTGTAAACACTGGTTTGTTTTTCAGATTTTAAAGGAAGCCAAGGTCCTGGTTTGGGTCTTCATGGTGCAGAACCTTCCTCAAGTAGCCTTCTTTGTTTATCTACTATATACGGTGAGCAGAAAATGAGTTTTCCCTGATTTACTCACTATTTTCATTTCTTTTCACCCTCCTGTTATGTTACGGGTCAATTTGGCCCAGCAAACTCGAGGTAAGGTCTTTCTTTGCAACTGTGAGACATATTTCACCCCAATCACACACACACACACACACACACACACACAGGGGGAGGGTTAAACTATATGAGTACAGTGTGCTTGAAGTGTACTGGTTTCATACTGATCCATGTATGACTGCGTTTGAAAAGGCTTTCCCCAAAACACAGGCAACTCAATGTATTTCTAATAAGGGATACATCTTTAAAAACAGGTCACAGCTGTACGGTTTAATAAAAAAAAAGTGTGTGTAATTTCCTAAAGTACCTACGAACTGCATTTCAGCTGTAGATTTATACACATTTGATGATTAGTGAGTATTTACAGTGGCTATACAGCAGCTAGACATGCTAAATGATGATTTTTTTTGGTATACAGTATAATGCATACTATAAAATTACTTTTTTTGTTTTTTGACATACTTTAATGCCATGGGCACATGATGTTTTCAACATACAATACTAAGGCATTCTTTTCAGTTTTATGGACTTGCTGTACTATTTTTTTGTGTGTTTTTCTATTATACTAATTATTGGGGGATTTTTCAACATACTATATGATGAAATTTCTTTCAATTTTTAGGACATGCAAGACTATGACTCTTTGTGTTTTCAAGACATAACAAATACCTTTTTTTTTTTTTTTTTTAGCATTTTTAAGCATATAATGTTTTTTTCTGTTTTTACAACAGACTATACAATGAGTTATTGTTTTTGTACAAAATATTGCTGTAATATGATGTTCTTTCATATTTTTATGACTTACTATACTGCATTTTTTCATCATACTATACTGTAACATTTGTTCCACTTTTTTGGACATACTATAGTAGATGTTTTCAGACTTTATTATAGTGCGACTTTTTATGTTTTTATACTTTAGGTAGGACAAGACTTTTGTCATGATGTTCCCAGTATGAGGAGAACCTGGGAAGGCATCCTAAAGCCACCCTATTCTCTAACATCATTCATGATGATTTAATATCTTACTATACAATGATGATTTTCATGTCACTTTTACATTTCTCATGAAAATTTTGTGCCCTCCTATCAGCTCCTAGCATGTCAAAAAAGCACAAAAAACACCTCACTATACAATGCTGAAAAAGCCTGAAAAATGTCAAGAAATAGAATGTGCCAAAAAATAAAATATGTCAAAACGTCAAAAAACAGTGTTTGATAAACACTCCATAGAATAAAATGTGAAAAAACTCAAAACAACATGATATCCTCACATGTCACAAAGGTACAAAAACGCCTTACTATAATATGTCGAAAAAACTTGAAAAAATTTGAAAAATTAATATGAGCTAAAAAATCTATAAAACATCCAAAAACAGTGTTTCATACACACGCTAAGCATGAAATGTGTCAAAAATGCTCAGAGTTCATAACATGCAATGTCAGAAAAGCACAAAAAATGCCTTGCTACACTATGCCAAGAAATGTGAAAAATGTCAAAAAAATATGTGCTGAAAACATGCCAAAACGTCAGAAACCAGTACTTTGTATACACTCTAAGCATAAAATGTGTCAAAAATGTTCACAAAGTTCATAACCTCTCACGTCACAAAAGCACAAAAAAGTGCCTAACTATACTATATTGAAAAAGTCTGAAAAATGTTCCAAAAATATGTGCTAAAAACACTCTCAAATGTCAAAAAACAGTGTTTCATAAACACTCCATTGTATAAAATGGTTTCAAAATGTAAACAAAGTTCATAAACTAGCATGTCCCAAAAATGCAGCACATTATTTGATTATTTGAGCAATATTCTTTGTTACTCTCCACCTAAGAAAAATACTTGGCAATAAAACCCAAAACAGGCAACAAGAGTCACGTTGCTGGTCTTCATTTGTCACCCTTTGTAAATACTGCTTTCACAAATCTCCTTCACTTTACATGTATATCATTCATATCATACATTCAGAAATGGACTCCTGCAGGAAAATAATCATTTGCTTTAATTACAGGTGGCATTGGAATGGTTTCAGGACAGTACGTACACCCTGGAGGCAGCTGCTATCACTGGAGCTTTGATTTCACTAGTGATTAAAGTGGTTTTATTCTGGGGCCTCATTAAACTGGTGCATAGCTTCAGTCAAAGCCTGAGGGAAAGAAGTGAGTTTGACGCCACCATTTTTCTTTCCTTGCTTTCATTGCTTTGAAAGTTACTCTGAGTGGAAGACAAAACAAAGACTACATCAGGGGAAATATTAATTTCAAAACATTCTGAGCTACTTTCCTCTTTATGATCTGAGAAACCTGTTTTCCTAACCTCATTGACCTTATGTTGAGTCAAAGCAGCAGAATACCAAAATTGTGCTGTTAAGCTTCCTTTTTGTTTTGTTTTTTCTGCAGTGTTTGCATCCAGTGACTGATAAAACACCCAGCGGTTATGGACCAGTGACACAGCTGAGAATTTAATTCAACATCAGCTCAGATCTTTTAAATTTGTTTTTGCCTAATGAGCAACTTCCTGCCTATTTTTTATATTATGTAGTTAACTTATGTACTTTTTCTGCAGTGTTTTACCTTTTCTCCATAATGCAAAGCACCACAAATGAGTTTTTTATACCATATTCAAACATTTTTGTAGCTTGGACTCACAATGGTGTCTTTTTATTTTTCTCTGTGTGTAGACACCAAAGCTGACTGAATTTAGGCTTTTTAAAAACATAATAGTCTAACTTTAATCTTCTGATCTGCACTGGTTAAACTGCTTCTTCAGGAAACACTGGAATGTCTTTATTGACTTTTTGTTTTTCTGCTGCACTTTATTGTTTTTCCCATTCATGGTTAATAAAATATCAAACAAGAATGTTGTTTTGATTTGTTGCTCAAAAAAGAGTTACAAGGAAGTTATTTGGGTATGACATCAGTTCTATGTTTCGCACAAACTCACAGAACTGGAGCATCCAGGTAGCTTTTTTAAAATTGTATTTTCTCCTCACCTTAGTGGATGGTGCTGACAAACTGAATGACATCTACTGCATTCTCACAATTTACAGCAACAACATGGATTCAGGTGGGAAGCACGTTGATAAAACAGCTGGATACACACTTCCTGGTTAAATGTTTTGTCTGTTTATTAAAGTGCTCTAAAAAAATGGCACAATTCAGAGAGACATTGTTAAACTTAATCGTACAAAGGGCAGAGTTAGAGGCTCTCAGAGATACAAAAGTGAAAAGCACTTTGAGAGAAGAGTTCCGTGAGCTTCCTAGAAAAGAGAAGCCAATGTATGGGTTTTATGTAGAACTGGGATTAAAAAGTTTAAACAAACTTTTATCAGTTGGCAGTATCTGTTTTTAACTGTTATACAAGCTTTTGGTTTTTTTTTTTAAATATTTGAGTACATACTTTCACTGTATCAGAGGTACTTCTGTCTAATTTCAAACAAGAAAAATCAAGATCAAGGATCAAAACTGGCCAAACTTGTGTCCATCAAAAAAACAAATTAACAACTGAAGAGCTTGTTAATGTAAAAAAGTACCAAATAGATTTATTTCAGCGCTGATACATTGTAAACTGGTTAATAAACATGTAGACATTACAAAATACATTTTATTCAAGCATCACAGTACAGAGTCAGAGTTAAAGGAATGATTGCCTTGCTTGGTCCTCTTCAGTGTTATAACAGGTTGATACCACTTTTTGTCTTTGCACCCTGACACATTTTATCATACCAATTCACACTGTACATATATATTAACATCTGGACATTATATCTGAACAAATATGTAAGGTAGGCTCCCTCAAAATATTCAAGGAAGACTGCACAGTGGCAGACTGGTAGCAATCTGAGAAGAAAGTTTAATCATTCAATCCCTCAAAATCCACACAGACCATTAAATCATCCACAGCCCACAGACATTTGGCTATAAAACCCACACAGAATTCAGCTATGGCTTAAAAAGACATTTTAAAAAACAGACTGTAAAAAGATGCTGGACACATCTGAACTGTCATCTCTTTGCCTGGAATGATATCACTTGTCATGTTGTCTAGTGTCTGCAATAAATTTCTGCAAAACACAGATACTATGTAACTACTATATAATTCATTTAGTCAATCAAGTGTCATGTGCTGCACACAGCAAAGACAACAGTCAATGTGGTTGTAGGTAAAATGCGCAAAACACAAATTTGCGCAAATATGTGAAAAAATTACCATGATGTAAACCTTGAAAAATAACATTTCTATGCATTAGTGTTTAAGGCACAGTCTGTAAGTAAGTCTGTAATCTACTCTGCCAAGTAGATTAATCTGCTCCTTGTCAACACCTAAAAGTTGTGTTAAACATGTCATTCAGTGATGATATGACATCAGTTTTTTCTGATTCAGCAGAACTCAGGAAAGTTTTAACAGAATTTTTTAAAAAGGATTCTACATATAAGTGCCTTCACCACTACTGAAAGAACTAGCTTTAGTTGTGTATAAAGTAGTAGATGTGCCTCTGTCATCTGTCTCAATGATTAAAAAGTGCTAGAACAGACTTGATACCCATCAAGAGTATTGCAACAACTACAATTTGCAACTGACCTTGTTTTAGTCAACAGCTTTGTCTACAAACTGCATTGGACAAAAGGCCAGTTTTCAAAGCATGAAGACAGAAAACATACAGAGACAATCCTGGACCAATAGTGAGGCCAAACTCCATTCAAAAATCCACTATTTAAATGTGCTTACACATTAGAATATAGTGTTTTGGGGAATTTTACAGGCTTATCTTTAATGCTGCATATTCATAAAATATAAATGTAGGTAGTTACTTGTGTAATCCAGATTTTTTTTGAGTAGGATGAGTGAATGTTACAAGGCTCAAAGTTCAGATTTATTTACTATGGAGCCCATTAGAGTTCTATAAATTGTTAAATAATTAGGAAATTATTAAAACTCAAAAAATGATGAAAATTTATTTCTACATTTTTTTTTTATTTTCATGGTAACAGAGTTTTTTTTAATTTCATTTGCATCAGTGTTTTTAAAAAAGACTGGTCTTACTTCATATTTGCATGTTTCTTAATGACACTTATTTCAGAATGTCTCTTCTCAAGACAGCCGAGTTACAGCCAATCACATGCCTCCAACCTCAGCAGACTCACCAAATGTTCGCAGCGAACAGCTAGCTAACAACCAAAGCCTACAGACGATGCAATGCTGCTAAGACAACTGAATTAACCAGCTGGCCGCTTTTGTTAACCCTGGCTTGTTGGTGAGTAATGTTCAAAGCTTCACCAAACCTTGTTTGCTAGCATTTCTAAAAAGTTTCTATATTGAAATAAAAATGAAATAAATAAAACTGTTACTATGAAAATGTAGCAAAACAAAAGAATATTTTTACAATAATTATTTGTGTTTCAGTAAAGTCTTAATTATTTTAGGTATTTCTACTGTACTCAATTTATTCATATGTTTATTTGTTTTAAAATGCCTTATTTAATTAATTACGTGTATCTGAAGATGTCAATTTTTTTCCTCACACATTTATTCTGCCACACTTCAACATGGAGGACCAGAATAAAAGTGATGTTTGGCCCAATTGTGAATTCCCCACATTATTCTATGGAATCATTTTATTACGTATGAAAGGCAAAATTATTATAGCAGCTATTTTTGAATTGAGTTTGGTGAGACCCTATTCATATAAGAAAAAAACACAGTCAAACTGAAACCAAGACTTTGGAGTCATGGAACCTTGGAAAAGACCATGAAGATCATGGAATTGGCTTCAGAACTCCTCGTCCTCTGAGCTGAGGTAGTTCTGCTTCTTCCTCACGTTCCAGTGTAAACATTGGGCCAGGCTCTCGAACCAGTCATTGACTGGGTCCCGGAAACAGATTGAGGGAACAGGGAAGCAGGAAGTAGTGATGGTAATACTGGAAAAGAGTTGTAAAAAAAAGAAAAGTCTGAAACAGCTTTTTGTTGAAAGGCTAAAGGCTAAACAAGGAAAGAAAAGTACAGGTATTTGCAACAATAAGAAAAAAGAGGATGTGTTAACATCAGATGAAGCAACATGACTTCCTTCTGAAGCAACACTGGGTATGTGTTGAAAAATGCTTCAGTAATTAAAAAATAAGTGGAAACCAATTTCAAGTACCAGGAATCTGGTTATCTTTTGATGAGTTGCATAAACGAAGAAGCACGATCTAGCACTAGGGACAGTCCTAGCCTCAAGCCCATTAAGCATGTTAATAGGGTTATATAACAAAGCCTGCAAGTGTTGAGGCAGCTGCTGAAGACTTTATACCTGTTATCCTTGACCAAATATGTGGTCTTTGTTTTGCTTTATTTACTCTTATTGTCTCTTCTGGTCGGTGTCAGTGTTGCAGAGGTGGGAGGATGTGGACTAACCTGTCTCCGTGGCAGATCTCTTGTCTCTTTCTTCCATCAAATGACACCCAGGCTGTGTTTCTGGCATCGCGTGACAGCATTATCTAAGAGACAAGCAACCAATGCAGTGAAGTCACAGGAAGAGACAAAGCATTTTTTGTCCAGATGAGAGAACATATGGTTTATGGCCTCATTGCTCAGCTCGAATGAAATTTAGTAATTCTGAAATACAGTTGAACAAACTAGTTGATGCTAATGTGTCAAAAGGTGGTTAAGAAGTGTAGAAGTTGCACCACTTGCATATGAAAAAATTGCCAAATGCCTGGACCTCTGATGTCAGTGCAACTGAAAACACTTCCCTGACAGAGTACCTGAGTATTTACCCAGGTAAACAGTGTAAATACCTTGAGCTCCACTCCGGCAGGCACCACAATGGGTCTGAAGGAGAGCGAGTGTGGACAGATGGGGGTGATCATGATGGCCGGGACGTTGGGATGGATCATGGAAGCCCCTGCTGCTACAGCATACGCTGTGCTTCCTGTAGGTGTAGATACTATCACACCTGAGGACACACATGCACAAACTGTACTCAGGCACAATATCACATTCGTGTCACCTTCGCCGCTGCTGCTAAAGGCATTAAAAAGGGTTATTGTGAGTAATTCTTCTCAATAAAAGTGTTTAAAACATTTAAAAACTTATATACTGCAAAAAATAAATACAAAAATTAAACTGAAAAAAAATTACAATAATTTGCCATGACTAGACTGCAACCTGCAGCTTCTCAAGCATATAACTGCATATTTATTTCAAATATTCTGCTGAAATATCAGATTTTCCTACATATATGTGGTTTATTTAATGAACGCCCCCTTTAACACAACAGAGGTGTCTTGCAGCTTCTGTACAAAGTGCAAAGCTTGCTGGAAAGTGAAGGAAAGCCAGACATGCAGAGACTAAACTTCACCCTGTCCACATACTGTACACCCATATGTTGTTGGGGCTGTCAGACAGATTTCATCTTAAATACCACAACCTCCTGGAAATGAAAGTGCTTTCTTCTTTCTTTCTGCAAGCCGCATATCACACAACACCCATCTGGTTTGTGCGTCAGCACTCACTGACTCTGGACTAGTTCAAAGAGTAGTGATACAGCACATGTACAAACACTGAGCAGAAAGACAGGTGGTTTGCCCACTCACCGTCTCCCTGAACTGTGGTAATCAGGTGTCCATCGAGGAAGAGGTCGACATTTGAGAGATAGGAGGAAGGTCCTCTGTCCACCACCACCTCGTTCAGTACCTGGAAAACACAGAGGGAACAGACGTTGACTTGTTAACAAGAATCCAGTCTACCATGAACTCCTGTCTACATTACTTGAAATTATGTCGCTGACTTGTGCAGCCAGTGTCTACACTGCAGCAGTTTTGTCACGTTACTTGTGCAGACATGCATTTCGACAGAACTCATGGGTGAAAACACAGTCCTGTAATTATACATGTGCATTACATAGACAGAAAAAAATGGCACACTTGGCCACCACTGGCAACTTAGTTGAAACATCACTCCCCTTGCTATTATGAAGATTTTCTGTCAGCTTCACGTCAGAGACAATGAAGCTCATACCTGCAGTCGGAGCTGGGGAACATTCCGTCTCAAGGAGCTGAAGACATTGGCACGTGTGGGTCTTGAACAACAGGTTTAAAGGCTGCAGACGCTGCAGTCATTATTAACCCTCCTGTTATGTTATGGGTCAATTTGACCCAGCAGTCAAACTGGAGGTAACGCGTGTCAGAAATCAGACTATTGTGTCAGACTATTTCTTTCTTTGCAACTGTGAGACATATTTCACCCCAGTCACACACACACACACACACACACACACACACACACACACACACAGACATCATTTGGATAATTAAACATGCACCGGGTCAAACTGACCCAGAAAAACCATTGCTGTTCCTGACAAATGAACACAACAGGAGGTGTAAGACATCACAGATGTGCTTTTTTTGCTGTTGACATGTTGACAGGTTGGAGTGTAATTGCCTACAGTCTTTTGCCCCCATTTTGCTTTTCTACCCTGGAAGTTAACCACTTCCAATCACTCAATGAAGCATTTGCTTAAGATTCCAGAGCTGATCATCTGCGTGTGCAGGTGTGTGATGGTGTTTAACTCGTCCAACATGTAATTAGAAACAGCAAAGCATACTAGAAATAAGCAAGGGGAGTATACATATTAATGCTGGCAAAAGTCTCAATGTTTTTCTCATTTACAAGTGAGAGCAAAGTAGGTCTAAGGTGAAGATCCTACCTGATACTGCATGGCTTTGTGGCTACTTTCGATGTCCCCATTGGTCAGGATGATACCCTTCTCGTCCACTCTGTCCTTCTTCTCCCAGTTCTCTTTAAGCACCCGCACTTTCAAGCGACTTCGCAAGATGATGGCTGCGTTACCTGATGAAGAATATACAGGCACAACTGGACCACAACGTATGCTTTGCAAATTGAACAGGAGCATCTGTGGTGAAGAAAGACGGAGGATGACAGACAGGTTCGACAACGGTCAGTACCTTCAATAATTTGGGTGACCTGAGACTGGTAGCTGTCAAATTTAAAAGGTGTCAGGAAACCCAGGGAACCCAGGTGGAAGGCCATAACTGGTGGAACGCTCTCCTACAACAGCAAAGGAAGATTGTGATGTCATACCTGCACATGCACGAACACACGGCGTGTCTTCAGAGTAACGGCCGACGAATACCTGGAAGAGCGAGGATGCATACAGCAACGTTCCATCTCCACCAAGACAGATGATGAAGTCCACACGATTTGAGATGTCATCATGATCTAACAAACATCCCAACAATTAATCGTTTTATATCTTTAAAAAAAACAAAAACTAATATTATTCACATTAGGTGCCCCTAGTCACAACTGACTGGTTTAAGTACCTTCTCTGAAGGTGCAGAATTTCTTGGTAATGGCCCCAAAGTTTTCATCTCCTGAGATGGCTGGGTCTTCCAGAACTTTCTTTTCCACGTAAACAATCATGTTTTTCATCTACAGTGACACAAAAGCACACACTTCAGCAAGATTTTACTTTCATAAATAAATGTTCAAACAGACTATATCTATGAGTGTTCACTTGATCTGATGATCTCCTAAACCTATCATTTTCATAGTTAGAACTGAGTAGGTGACTGAATAGTTATATATAATAGTAGCCAAAGAAGGGCCTGATACTGTCATCTGGGGTAAAGCCGTGATGAAGTCTTTGGTAGCATGAATTTGAAAGGAAAATATTGTTTCAGTATGTCCTTGTTCAGGAGATGTGGTCATTTGGAAACAGAAAGTTTGGCCTGATTAAGTGAAAGGTTCATTTGCTTGATCCCTCTCCAGCTTCCCACCATCAAACCCTGCCACATATGTTCACTGTTTAAGGTTACCCGACCGCAGTCTGAGTGTTGTCAGCGCGCAGTCATACCTCGGTGAGAAATCTGCAGAGCTCTTTGAAAGGCTGAAGCAGACTTGCATCTCGGATCTTCTTGATGACAAGGACACTTTTTGGTGGCTTGTTCCACGTCAGTCTCTGGCTGGCGGGATCCTGAATGTGCCTGAACAAAAGAAATTTTCTTGTCAGGAGGGCAAAACAGACTCTGTCCCTTGTCAAGGATTCCCCAGGAAAAAAAAAAAATCATCTTATCACCATCCCAATAAGAGCTTACAACAGCTAGGATCTGAACGCTGAGCCTCAGATCTTAGCTGACGTAAGAAGATGTTAACTAACCAAAGCATTGCACTGTTTATCATAACCAGGGCTGCTTAGTATCTATCCAATTAGAGACACCAGCTTAAAGTGTAGCTCAAGTTGCCACATACTGTACTCTACTGTGCTGCTGACCCCCATGTGTTGTCTCTGCAGGGCCTTCACCTTAACTCAACCTCTCACACAAAATTGGGGAATATTATTAGCGCAAGACAAAAAGGCAAGATTTTTTAAAAATGAGAATACTGACAGAGAGTATTTTGAGAGGAAAAAACATAAAACTCCAGGAGTCAACTCTTAAAGCCAAAGTGAATTCTGGGATGAAAAGCAAGAAGCCACTAGTTTGCGAGGACAAAGGTTCTCAGAATAAAAATGCGACATAAAAGTGATTAAGCAAACAGGAGCCGAAAATCTGAAAATCTGAGCTCCGCACAGGATGGAAAATGGGTAAAAGTGAAAACTGGAAATTGCCAAGGGGTCCAAGTCTTACTGAACACCACCACACAAGTCTGTTGACTTGAGTTAGTTACGGCCCCGTCATACATACAGTGTTAGAAAGCTGCTGATTGTACAACAGTCTGCTTCTTACACAAGGCTTTATTGGTGTGATATAGATTATTGCATGGAAGCAGCCATCTTCCAAGCAAGCTTTTATACATTTCTGGACATGCTCACTATCACCATTAGCTACTCCCTGTGTCACAATTATATAATGACGGAGATGGATCGATTAGTCTAGATTGGAAAAGATAAGCCATTACGAATGAACTGGCCAAACTTATTTTGAGTAACAAATCCAAGAAAAGGACAAGCTATCTAAAACGCGCCTTTGTCGCATGTTATTTCTTGCAAGTCATGTGGTTCAAAATACTGTGTTGACAACAGCAATTGCATAAGATCCTCATACACAGATGTGTCTCATTACTCCCTCTCCTAACTCAGTTTGAAATATCAAACATGATCGACACATGCAGGCCACACAAACACTCTACATACTGTAGATACACAAGTGAATGGTTCAAAGTGTTGGTGAAGTTGTGTGAAGAGTTCAGGGCCAGAGTGTCAGACAGTGGGGGGGGGTACTGTATATTTAGGTGTTCCACATCACATATTAAAGCAGCACATGTGAGGGCGCGCAGTCATGATTGCAAGGGCTGGCTGAGCAACACTCAGAGCGCACAAAATCCATCTGTCTTGAACTCAACATGCTGTTCTGCTGAGATTGACTCTCCCTGGTACCGACGTACCGAGGAGCAGCAAAAGAAACCACACATCTCCTGCAGTAGCCTCACTCAGCGTTCACTCCCTAAAAAAAAAAATCCAGAATAGAATTTTAAAATCCTCCTCCTCACCTACAAAGCCCCCACAGGTCAGGCATGATCATATCTTGGAGAGCTTGTACACTATTGCCCCGCTGGAAAGTGGAGCTGTGAGAGTGCAGGCAAGAGAAGAATGGAAAACAGGTTCTTCTAACTGTGGCATCATCCTCCAGGTCATGTCCGGGGGGCACATTCTCTCCACATTTCTGGTTCCTTTTCACCCCCGGGTTATACTGCATAGGTCTAGGGGGTGGGGGGTGGGGGGGCTTCACATGAGACACCAAGCTCCCCTCTCCTCCTCTCAGCCTCCATCTGTACACATTCATGTCCTGTTAATACACCTTACTAATTTGACTTTTTCTCCCTCCCATAGTTTTGTCCTCTTTTGTCTCTTGCCTCCTGTCACTTTCTGTAAATATCTTCTACTGCCCCCGTGATCGCGCTCATTCCGGTTGATTATTATCAGTCGTATTATTTTTTTTAAATCAAAGATCTTTAGGTGGAACCTACACTGCGATATATTATTTCTTTGACCTCATTTGACATGTCCGCTTCACTACAACTGGCTGCTTCATGAGATGATTAACAAGTCATTTCTTGTGTGCTTTGTCTGACATGACGTCTCGCCGAGACAGACGGCAGTGGTATGTCAACACCAGCCACCACCAACCTGTGAAGTGATTATCATTGTGATTACATGAAAGTTGCAGCAACAGAAAATAAAGCCACTATTTCTGATATGACCTGTGTCACAAGACTCTGCAGGTTTCCCATTCACCCGAGAATGTGTTACAGCCTCTGAAATCTGCCGCTGGAGTGTTTGAAATCGACACCTGCACAGTCCTAAAATCTATCCACGATTCTTCACACAGTTGTTTACTAGTGATTATCCTCATCAGAACATATCCTGTTCCTGTTTTTGTTCATTCAACATTATTCAATCAAACCCCAAAATGTCACAAACTAAAGTCTTAAAATTGTCACAGATTTACAAAAGCAGAAATTAATTTTGAAAAAGTACCACAATTGCAGGCAAACATGCAAATGTAGTAAAACATTTCCTAAATTAAGTGAACTTGAATGACGGACACACATGCACAGGAGTGCAACTAGAACAGTGCAACCGTGCAACGCCCGGGTTTCAGATACAAACACGTGACACAAAGCAAAACTCTATTAGCATGTGAAACGGTTTGAGCTGTGATGTATTCATGAACATTTTCTACCCCGACCACCTCAAAGCACCCGCAGCCCTGGTGTTCTGCTTTTATTCAGCATCCCCCATCTGTCCAAACCACAGGGCCGCACTGTCACAAGAGCCAGATTGTGATAATACTGCCACTTCTGAAGTGTTGCAATGACCACTTGATATGCTACAACCAATCCTGGATATATATATATATATATATATATATATATATAAAAGTCATGAGATACACTCCATCCCTGCAAACTAATAACAAATATCTTAATTGTTTTCTTTAAAAAAAAAAAAAAATTTTCAAGCATAACTGACGAGTCACCGGTTGATATAACTATGAGCTTCCTGCATTCAAGCCCTGTGTAGATGCAGTTGGCAGTAATCCACACGCTGCCTGCTGCTGTCATTTAATGTTTCACCCATCAAACGCTCTGTTGAGAAAGAGACAGGGAAGATGCCAGACAGCTCTCTCACCATTTCCACACTTTGTTCTCGTTGTGGTTGCCGGGGATGTCCTGCAGCACGCACTGGTTGAACTTCATGCCTGTACACATGTAATAAGGACGCTGCTCCGGGATGACTCAGCTGGAGAACGCCGCTCTGTCCAGGTGATGCTGTCTGACAAAACAACGCATTCTGCAATCCGCTGTCAAAGACCTCCTCGGATGCTACGCTGCTACCGAGTCCCTTGGCTTCTTGCGGTCAAGCCGCGAGCAGGCCACCGGCTGTGTGAGAGGCAGACAGTCTCGCCATGCGCCGCAGCCGAGCCCTGGTAATCAGCCACCGACCCCTCGGGCAGGATTCACTGTGGCTATATTTGTTCCAGCGAGGACTTAACACTAAACCTCCCTGGTGCGCTCTGCTGCTGCGTGAAAGCTCTCACTCATTTTAAAGTTGACCTCATCTCAGCACCCACCCACTCGGTCGAGCTGAGCACGCCCCTTTCAGGGAAGGGCTTTCCTCATTGGACAGGTGTGATTCACTGAAACACAACAGTGACACACCTGTTCCTCAAACGAGTTTATCCACTGTAATTACAGGTGTTATAGCCCAGTGAGGTAAGTATTGTTCCACAATTATTCTTTCTCCCAGTCACAACAGTATCAAACTTTACCTCCTGTGAATGAACAAGCTGGCTGACTGTATCTTCATGTCATGCTGCAAACGGGGCGCACCCTTCAGGTTAGTTTATGTTTTCAGGAAGACACAATATGTTCTGCTGACCTGCAGGAGAGGGAAGTCCCGGGTGCAATATATCAACACGGCTTTGTGGGTAAATATTGTGTATTATGGGAATAGACCAGGATGTACAGCGATTGAGCTTCCTCGTGTCCCATTACAAGCAGTTCTGTTACAGTGGATTTATTAAACATATTCTGAGAGCCAACATAGTTACTTGTTGATGGCATTCATCTTTCACTGATAATACAAAACTAAGGACATACACAGTATAGTAACTACATCCTGGGTATAAAAGACACATGCAGTGAAACTTTAAGATACTGTTTCATGCACTGAGGGGGAGCATTCAGTCTCCTCGAAAAAACTGCTCTCTAGTATCCTAGTGATAGTTTTACATGACAGTGTAAAACAACCAGTACAGTCAGGATCAGTAACATGGGCACCCCTGCACTTTTGTCAGATAAAGCACCACTTCTTGCAGAAAACTGTCGCAATTACAAATGTTTTGGCGTTCACATGTTCATAGTCTGTGACTCGCTTTAAACCCGCACCAAGCAACTCTACCTCTTCTGGTATTCTATAGTGTACAGTGAAGATTGAGACCTGCATGGTGATACTGGGATAATTAAGTTGTTAAGTTGCAACTTGTGAGCGAGAAGGTTTTGTGTAACCGGCTTTAGTTAAAATCTTTTCAGAGCAGGCACCTTCTAGTTAACTGTTAATATGTTCTGGTGACAAAGTAAGAAATTCAGTGAGTGGACAGAAGATATTCAACATGTTGGGCTCAACTTTATTTTACACAGGGGCACTGCGCAATGTAGGTGCTATCTACATGTGGCATCTACGTCTATAAGGTCTGACACCTCTGCAGCTGCATAGCTGTGGGACATGATGTACTGACATGGCTGTCTAAGTTGACTCCTTGCTCATTGTTGTGCTTAGGGTGTGTTTAAGGTGTTGGCCAGAAACTTAATGGATGCAAATTGTCTCTGTTGTCAATAAACAAATGTTTTCCGATCTGTGCCCAAAGCACTATGAAAAAAAGAACAAGGTAGCTGTGCTCCTTGGAGCAGTATCACAACCACACCCTTCCACAGAGAAATTAATTAAGTGGAATGACTGAAACTGCAACTCAATTCTGCTCCATATCACCTTTTCTTAGTGCTTCGTGCACTAAAGCCAAAACTAATGCCCTTTTGCCTGCAACTGAGCAACAACTCTGTGGAACTAGGTATTGTTGAAGGTACTACACAAGTACTACCTTTATTTAGGAATGAAGATAGTGTGGTTTTGCTATTTTCGATCTGTCGAGCAGCTTTGAGGACGCTAATCCCTCAATTACTGACACCTAAATACAAACAGTGCTGGGAGCCACTTATGCGACTACGGGAGTCAAAAGGTCAGCCGTCTGACCCTGCTATGAGGGGAATACATACAGTCTTTCATATCTCTGTGAAGGAAATACATTATGTAGATTTTAGATAACAGTTTCAGCAGGAGGACACGGTAAAGCAACACTGCACTCCATGGCCCACGTTGGATTAAATTTTACACTGAAACTAGATGCTCCAGGGTTACAAATTAAGTTAAACAAACCTATACCTCTCTTACACAGCTTCAAGGAAAACTGAACATTAGGAGATCTGTGAAGTTATATTGCAGGCTTATTTTACTGGATTACTTCTGAAAGGATAAATCAGTCGTTAAAAGTCCCTTTCTGAGTAAAATCCCTTGACACACTATAATTTCAGTTTCTCAAGTGTGAAGGTGTCTGTCTCCTATTTGTTTTCTGATGTAATCTCAGTCTTTTTCCAAGGTCAAGAAGGATCATTCACACCTCAATACTTCAACTTGATGGCATTATATTGGGTTTGTTGAGAAAATAGTCATCAGATTAATCAATAATGACTAAAAACTGGTAGTTCATACTATTTTGTCCATGTCCATGCATCTTAATGCTAATCTCATATTCATGCACACCTGCGTAGAAAACAAACAAAGAGTTAGTGTGTTGCAGTCTATTAATTAGCTGGTGTCATATTGAACACATGCTGCTTGTGGAGGTTCAGTGACGTGGCCATGATGTTTTAAATAGGAACGCATGCTCAAAATTCATTGGTTTGATAGCATATGTTTTTTTGTTGGCCAGTGGCTATGGAATATGCATGATGATACCCTCCAAGTTTATATGTTCCCTGATTGCAATGGAAGCTGTGGGGGCTAAGAACCATCTGATATGAGATCTGTCAGGTAGTATCCCTTACATACACTGTTACACTACTTCACTACACCCCTTTGACTTTCAACAGGGAGAACTCTTCATGAAAAGATGGTCTGTTGGCAGTCAGCTGTACTGGTCTCGCCTCGTGTTGTTTTAGATAAAATGCTCTGTCATTTCATCAAAAATTTGAAAAGTTTCCAGTCTTTTATCAAGTACGGGGAAAGTGCCTTTCAGGCAGCAGATAAGGAGGCAGCTGACAGCTAATGCTGTTGTAGATAAGACTGTACTGTCACGTTCTATGAGGTTCCACACACAGGGGAAATACTCGCTGTGTCACAACTAAACCCCCGGTCAACAGCATGAGAAGCAGTCATTTGATCTGACTTTAGTAGACCTGTACAGAGCTTGTTTATTTGCAGATCCAGGATGCGCCCTGAACACTTGAACATTAAACACCTCGGGGGCATATTCACAAGCATTCTTCAAATACTCTCAGAAAGTTCCTAAAAAACTTTACCTTGGTGAGCAGGTTTGGTTCACCCTGTAGGTATGACATAAACCTCAGTGATAATGAGTACAGCATTGCAAAAAATGAAATCAGCAAGCAGCGTTGGCGTGCAAATCTGCCATAAACCAGCAAGGAAATGAACAGCAACGGAAGCAAGAACCAGAAAACCCAACTGGACAGACGACTACTGTTTACTATTAGTCAATGAGCGTAAAACCATTTTAAAAAATGGCCCCGGTGTTGCAGCGCAAGCACAAGGAGTAGGCGTGGGAGAGTATGGCGAAGCCTTCTTCCCTCTGGTTGTGCAGAAAGCAGTGGTATGTGTTGCAGTCGACAAGCAAGAGGGGAGACTGAAACAAGTTAGCTTACATAATTTAATAATTTCATTTTGTCCTCTGCTTAAGAAACTCTTGGCCTCTGAGAACAGCTCCTCCCTGTTCCTAACAGTGTTTGCCCGAGGGGGTCTCTTTGGTGTTTAAATGCTTTGTGAAGAACTTTTTCTTTCTCTTCACTATGAGGGCAAATTCATGGAAAAAGTCAGAATTTTAAGAACTTTCCTTCTTTCACTGAGAGCAATTCTTTGTTCCAGGAAGCTTAGTAAATACAATCCCTGGTGTGGAAGCCATAACTAAAGACCAGATCTAAAAGCATCGACAAATCTCTATCTCTTACTCACTAAAAAAAAAACCAACAACAATGGCACTAACTCTCATTTTGATGGAAAAAACATTGTCTTTTGTGCAACTTACATCACTGCGTGTGGATTCTGGAGCATGCATGCCTTTGGGCCGAACGTGGTCACAGGGCTTGGTCCATGAAGTGACTGAGTCCTCCTAAAAGAGAGGAGATTGGATGTTGTTAGATGTTGGTGATGATGTTAATATTACATCACAGCTGCTGGACAAGTCTGCTGATGAAGACCTATGAAGAAGGTAAGACAGTGAAGGAAGAAGGGAATGTTTTATTTTATTTCAAGTGCAGCGTGTAAGATAACCACACAACCTCTTCTACTGAATTCATAGGACAGAGTAAACTGAGTTCAGGAAATGGTCAGTGATATTCATTTTTGCACCTGAATGAATCCTTTTGTAAAATTTCTGAACGACTGAATTTCATATTTGTCTGTTTTTAAGAAAAAAATTGAAGTGACTAACACATTTCTTGAAACAGAGTCTGAGCCAAAGCATTTCCACTATTTAATTAACAATCAGCTGATATCAGATGATGATCAAACACTGTGGGAGAATATTTGAACCTATCAAACTATGCAGCCCTCTGTGACCTTTCATGCTGAATAATAGGTCCGGCACCACACACTTTACTAAACTGAATTTCACAATTGTTGGCAAATGATAATAATTCCTTGTGAAACAAGTGCAAAACAAACACCTCTATCTCTCCTACCTGCAGTCCAAACTCTGTATCAGTAAATGATGAAATATGGCCTACAGTTTTAACAACCATTAACAGGGACACATTAGATGTCTCAATCTGCGCTGGGGTTCATTTCCACAGTGAGGCGGCTTTCTGGTCAGTGAAACTGAGCTGTGGAGAAAACAAGATGGTTGCCTTGAACTACAGAGGCTTTCGTGGCGCGTCGACCAACAAATCCTCTTAGCAGTCTGATTCTACGAATGCACCATCTGCTGTTTACTGGCCCTTAATACTGCGTTAATCAATAGTTTCATATTAAGGCTGAACAAATGTGTGTAATGTCACAGGCGATGCTCATGGTGAAAATTTTTTTGAAAGTCTGTTATTATTATTATAGTATTAGTCAAGAGGCCAGAAAACCCAAATCTGAAGATAACCGTGAACAGCTAACATCTCAGCCATTCCACAAGATAAGTTTGTGCTGTTTGTCTGTCAGCCTGCTTAGCTGCTCTTCTGTCCTCTAGTGGGCAAAAGCTTTTTTTTTTTTTTTTTTTAAATCATGCAATCACCAACAAGAGAGAGAAATAAGGCAGGAAACTGACACAGCAGCACATGAAAGACTGTGAAGAAACACATTTTGCAGCTGATATTTAAACGGGGAGATCATCCAACAGACTTTTACTAACTGTGTCACTTCTTATTTCAAACATGGAGCAATAAAAGTCACTTTTCATCCGGAGGGACATTTGGAAATGTCCCTCTAAATTACTACTGAATCTGCAGATCTACTTCTACATGTTTAATCTCATGACAGCAAACCACCAAATATTGTCTTATTTATGTTAGTAAAATAGCAATGACTAAGATAAACTAAAAGAAATCAAAGACCAGTATCAAAACCACTCAAAGATTTTTTTCCTGCCACATTCAATCCTAAACACCAAACATTAATGATCATCTTTTCTTAATCTCTGACTTTGTTTCTGGCATTTTAACAATCTCATATTCAGATTCTGCTCAATTTCCAGCCAAGGGAACCATCCTCCCTCATGTCTGTGTCACGTATGTGTCGCTCCCATGTAATCATCATCATCATAAAGTGACTAATTCATTGCCTTCAGATTCCAATTTTTAAAGAGTACTTGTTTACCTAAACTTGTCACAACCCATTTCTGTCAAATGTCATAAAAATGAGAAGTGTCAGTGACAAATTAGGAACAACTCAATATACCTGCATTGGTGGGAGCATGTTTCAACATTTTGGACAAGTGTAATCTCTGAGTCACTGTTGAGTTCCTCATTTCCTGGTCAATAATGGGACAGTGTAATTGGTGCTTTGAGGATATTGTTAAGATAGGCCCCTGTCTTTTTACTTCACCTTGTGGGAAACATGATCGCTGTTGCTGGGGGATGTTGGGGGGATGTACACACATGCATATTTCACAAATGTCTCAAGTGGTGCAACACAGATCATGTCCCAAGGCTGTTTCGAGCATTTCTCAAGAACCACGGAGCAGTAACTCAGTCAGGTTACTGTACTGTGGCAATTTGCTCTATTAAGTTAAATTCTTTATCCACCAGGAACAGATCCACCGAGATGTGCTCTTTTAGGTTAAACATTTACACAAACTCTGGGGTCTGTAATAAATAATTACGGAATAAAGTCCTGTTGGGAGGCCTCTGAATTGCCACTGCTCACATCTCAGATTTGGTCAAGTGAGTGTCAAATGAAATATAATTTTTTTTATCCTTCTAAACACATTATGAGAAACTGACGTGACAAACTAAGCTGGGGCCGAAGAAAATAACAATGAAATGCAGATACCAGACATGTTTGCTTTAAGATTAGTCAATGCAAAGGTCATAGGTCCAATAAGCAAATATCAGCAAGACTTTGGCTAAAAGGCTGATCCCTAATCTATCACTCATCAGTAAAAATTCCCCACTGCGTGCTATTTTGGCCTGAACACAAGCTGGTTCAAAGCAAGGTTTGGAAAAAATTAACTAGTAACATGAAGTTATCTAGTAGTGTATTTTTTACAATCTTTACGTTAAAACATACTGGCAGGTTTGTCTCCATGCGTGGGCACTTCCTCCACACGTACCTGTACTCTGAGCTGCTGGCTGAGGAGGTGCTGAGGCTGCGGGTCTTCCTGTTGCGTCGGGCCAGGCTGCGGCCGGTGACTTCCCCTCCGTCACAGGTGGAGCAGCAGTAAGGGGCAGTTTCTACTCGGACCTCCTCTCCACCATCCATCTTAGACAGCCAGGCTGCATGTAAGGAGATAGGGCACAACAATCAATCATTCACGAAGCGCCAGTTAAACGTGAACAGGCTAACAATCAGTAGTCACTTCAAAAACACAAATAGACATCCTCGTTTGCACTCATACAAATCCACCAGCTTGTTTTATACATTTCTTTTTACTTTTTTATATCCGTTTACTACCTTTGCCAAATCATAGAAATGAAATGCCGTCCATTTACAACACTTCAAAAAGTGTATATCAACATGAAATCAGGAGCTATCAAAGTTTCTGATAGCTTCTGAAAAACTCTGAAGCGATGCTAAAGTGTAAAGCAGCACATTAGCCCAGCGTTTTCTCTTATGTTAGATGAATTGAAGTAATCTTTTCACGGGTTCGACCATGTGAAGTTGCACTGAGTTAACCAGCTGGATAAACAACTAGCTATAACCTAGCTACATTGTTTAATAATCACGTTACGACAAAGCAAAAATAGTAGCCTTAAGCTCAGTAGCTTTGTAAAAAATATACATTTATAAGATGCCTACTTTTCGATCAACGTTAGCTTCAACAAGACCTCCACGGATGGCTGAAAGTTTAGCGGATGAATGGCGCCGGTTCTGGATGGTGGAATATCCAGTGAGCTAATTGCCTTAAGCTAGTTAGCAAGCTAAGCTAGTAGATATTCATTTTAAGCACCAAGCGTTAATGTCATCCATTTCCAACACTGACTGTTACCCACAGCGTTACAGGGGCCGACGCGACTCTGGAGCGCAGCAAACTGCCGATGGATCAGTGTCTCGCCATCAACTCAATACATAATAACGTTACACCATCTTACATTGCCGGAGAGCTGTCAACAGTCAGCCCATCACTTCCTGATACTGACCGACCAATCATAGGTTCTCTGCTCCCTGACGTCATGTGGGACGACTTCAAAAACAAAGTGACAGAACCAAATGAAGCGTTCGAGGGGAATTTGTTTTTATTGTAACTCACATGTGGAAGAATAAGCTGGAAAAACCCTTACCGCATAGATTTGTTGATTTTTCAGTTAAAAGTTGATTTAATGAGTTTCATATTTCATATATTTTTAAATACCCAGTGAAACCTCCAAGTATGTGGATGTTGATAACTGGCTTTTTTCAGGCATACTTATGAAACATACCCATTTATTCTTTCAGTGTAAAATAATAGTGGCACAGTCTGATTTAAATGTGAGTAACTATTCTCTAAACTATGTTGTTAATGTTTTATTTACTTCACTGGGAAAATTATTCATTCATAAACCAAGTTTTTTAGGTTTGAAAACCTCATTCCTGCTCATTCCTGTATTTATCTCAGAATTTAACTTCCCCTTCCCCTTGTCTGTATTTCTTAACATTAAAACAACCTGTGGACTCTACAAGACCTCTGAAGGTGTCCTGTGGTATCTGACATGAAGATTTTGGCATCAAATCTGTCATGTAAGTTGTAGAGGGGTACCTCCATGGATCACTTAGTTTTCTTGCGCATTCCACAGATCCTGGATCAAATTGAGATCTGGGGAATTTGGAGGCCAAGTCAACACCTTGAACCTTGAACACCTTTTTGTCATTTTCCTCAAGTCATACCTGAACATTTTTCACAGCATGTAGTTTATTAACTTGCAGAAAGAGACCACTGTCTGCTGTCATTAAGGGGTGGGGGTACTTTGTCTGTAACAATATTTAGGTGGGTCATTCATATCAAAGTAATATCCACCTGAATCCAGGACCCAAGTTTTTCCCAGAAGAACATTGTCCAGAACATCCCACTGCCTCCACTGGCTGATCTCCTCCCCAGGTAAATGATGCACACATCATAGTCATGGTGACTCATCAGACCAAGACATCTTCCATTTCTCCATGGTCCATTGCAGATGCTCATGTGTTCATTGCAGGAGCTTTCAGTGGTGGACAGGGGTCAGCATGGACACTGACTCTGCAGCCACACACAACAAACTGATGAACTGTGTGTCCTGACAGCTTTCTATCACAGCCAGCAACAAGTTTTTTCAGCAGTTTGTGTTACAGTAGCTCTTCTGTGGGACCGGACCACACAGGCCAGCCTTCACTCCTCATTCATATCAGTGAGTTTCGGGCACCCACGACCCTGTCACCAGTTTACTGGTTGTCCTTCCTTGAACCTCTTTTAGTTGGTACTGAGCACAGCATACTCTCTCAGATTCCAACACTTTCCTCATCTTTCCAGCTTCAAAGACATGAACTTAAAGAACTGACTTTTCACTTGCTGCCTGATACTTCCCGCCCCCTAACAGATGCAATTGTAAGTGGCCTGTAAGTTCACCTGTCAGAGGTTTTAATGTTGCTGATCAGTGTATGTACATCATTTGTTGAAGAATGCTGGACAAAAAACATTTATTTGTAAGCCAACACACTACTCAGTTGTTTGTCTAATTACAAAACTTAAGACAGTAAATTTTGTCACTAGTGTATATAGCTATGAATGATTTTGAAAAATACATTTCTACATGCTGGGGCAAACTGAATCCAGCAGAGGGCAATACAGGCCATGGAATATTTCCAAACGTCAACACTGACTTGAAAAGAAAAATATAAATACCATTGTATTGATATATTCAACAGGTTATTTTCTTAAAGAAAAACATCAAAGGACTTAATTCCATATGCACCTTTTTAAGCAATTCTACAGCATGCGATTCTAAGAGATAACCCACCCATGGCAGACAACCAAAATCTTTTTTTTTTCGTTTTTAACTTAAAAAGTTTCAATATCATTATTTTCAAACATTTATTTATACAACATGTCACTACTGGTCATGGGAGGAATGCACAATTTTTCCCTCCGGTCCATTTAGAAACCACTAAATTCCTCGAGCTTTTTTTCTTTTTTTTCTTTTTGTAGCTGAATGAGTGACAGACAATTGTGCTCTTTTAAATGAGAAGGAGAGAGAGAGAGAATTTTTGCCCTTGATAGTTTTTTGGGGTGTTTGGAGTCAGTATCATGGTGTTTTTTGAAAAGATTGGATATGCAATAAAATTGAACATTGTGATGTTGGAATGGTCTTCCACTCAACTTTGGAGTCCGGATGCCATCTGGGAAAAGAAACAGCAGAGAAGGGAGTTGACAAGAAGTTTCAAAGAGCGATCAGGCCAAAAAAAAAAAAAAAAGTAAACTGGATGAAAAACACAAACACGCGCTCCCTCAGGTAAGATCATCCACCCACTATAATTAGCACATGTGCTATTATGCTTGATGTTTCACCCCCCAACCCCCAGATGGCAGTAAACACAAACACCATGCAGTTACTTAACCCAGCTGTCTGAAAGCTGTCCACTGTTGCTCACTGGAAAAAAAAAAGAAAAGAAAAAAAACACCCATCCTCTCGCTTCGTTTACCTTCAGACTCTAGTTCCAGATCTTGAGGAAGCTGTCCCAGGACCCTGTCGCCACTGCCATGCCGTCGTCGGTCACACCCAAGCAGCTCACCCGGTTATCATGACCGGCCAGGACACCTACGGAGACAGGAGAAGCTAAGAGGCTGCGACGACCCTGCTGTCTGCTGGAAGTCACATGCTTGGGTAGATTTGGCTAGGATGACTTGTGGAAACCTGCGCTAGTTCCTTAAAAGGTCGCATGGGGGTGGGGGGAGAAATAACAAGACGAGCTGAAGCAGGTTTGGGGGCATTCGGGGGCCAGATACCTGCCTGTTAGGTTGTTTGTTTCAAACCACAAAGAGCTGCGTGAATTCCACATGACACTGACTGAGCTTACAAACAATTTTTACGGGCTAATCATGATAGCCCACCAACAGATGAAATAAATGTGCGTGTTTGAAATAGCCTGCTCAGATGTGGGCCTCCTCTTATCCCTATTCCACCATGCAGTCAATAAGTGTAAAGTATTCATGCCTCCACAGGGGCTCCTCACTGCTGGAGCAGGTGACGTTTCCTGCTGTCCCAGATACGACGGTATATATGATATGATATGATTTTATACTCAGGTGCAAAAAGAGAAAAGAAAAAAGAAGATCTTCTGTTTTGCCTCATACAGACACATTATCAATATCAAAATGCGTCTGTCAAAACAGGACTCCAGAGGAGAGCTGCTCCGTAGTTTGTTGAAAAACTTCTTCCTCTACATTACATCACGTTAACTGCACTTGAACAGCATTAATATGTACCGCTCTGCTCCAGGACAATGAGAGCGCTGTTTGCGGGGTTGCACGTGGCACAGTGTGAAGCCCCAAGTCAGCTAAAGGTGCTACATGCTACATACATACTGCCCAAACAGCGACCAGCAAAACCACTTTGATTCTTTCATGTTCCTCTGAACCATGCCTTGGCACATATGCTGGACTGGATTGGAACGCCTCACCCTCCCGGTCCTGGCAGCTGAGAGGAACCCGTGCGGCACTGTGCTGCTGCGTGATGTTCGGACTGCAGTAAACATGGAGCTCGGCGTGATGGCCAAAAAGCTGACTCTAGTCCGGTCACACCACCCTACTGTCTTCCACTTTCTTTTCCAGTGTCTTGGAGTTGCCTCCCAGCGAAGGAATATTTCACGTCATGTGAGATCTTTAACCAAGCATAAAGCTGCGACTTGTGAAGCAGGCAGGCAGGAGTTGTTGGAGCAGCCACGGAGCCCTGCAGTGCCTGCAGACCTCCCGGGGGTTGGCTGTATGCTGTAGCATATTCGGTGCCTTGAAAGATTTTGTTCAGTATCTCAAGTGTCCCTCGCCCGAGTGCAACCAACAATTTTGCACCTTTGTTTGGAAATGTTCAGTTGCCTTCATGATGCAGTTCGCATCATGCTAACGTCCGGGGAAAGGCACTGTGTGACGTGAGAGGGCATAGGTGAACTACTGACTTATCACATACTCACTCTTCATTCTGGGGCTTTAGATATCAGCGTGACCGTTTTACAGAAAAAAAGTAATAGACATTCCTCATCAATAAAATGAAATGCACATCATTGTATCAGAACTCTGTATTGATTGATGTGCTTTATGGTTTATAACTGCTACATACTGCAAGTGCTCGCTTCAGTCCAAATGTGATTAATGGTTCTCAGGATCTTGAATTGGTCACAGTGAATAAACAATCTTATGTATTTGTGCAATTGAGGCACTGGTCTGTCATGTTGCAACTTTGACATGACTGAGGTTTGCTCCCTGGCCAGAACTTGTCCATTTTGATGCATTAATCTCACTGTAATTCTGATGTAACCGTATGATGCAATTCACGACGGCTCCACAGCCAACTGATTTGTTTGCTCTCCAAACTGCCTCACCCTACAGTAAAGCACATATGTTCTTGGAGCAGTGAAGAAAAAAGATGGACACCTGGATCCAGTTCTGTTTCACTCCACATTTCTAACTGGGCTGGATCTTTGCTTGAGATGCTTCAATAAACCAAAAACACAGGAAAGTGTCCTCAAATCGCTGTAGGTTTCCGCGTGGAGGAGCCCGTCTGTCCAGCGTATTCTCTGAGCTCAGCTCGTTCGACCCGTATGGTGGCTTACCTGCGCGGTCGGCCTTCAAAGTGTCCCAGACGTTGCAGTTGAAATCGTCGTAGCCGGCCAGCAGTAGGCGGCCACTCTTGGAGAATGCCACGGAGGTGATGCCGCAGATGATGTTGTCATGCGAGTAAACCATCAGCTCCTGGTCGGCACGCAGGTCGAACAGCCGGCAGGTGGCGTCGTCTGAGCCCGTGGCAAAGGCGTTGCCATTGGGGAAGAACTGCAACAAAGGTCGAGGCAGATTTTTCAGTGTAATGCTTCTGTGCAGCCATCCTTCACTTCAGTCACTGTCATTCCATTTGGTATTGTCCTGAACCTGTGTAACAGTAAGTTGTCACACCCTTTTCTGTGCCACTGGTTACTTGACAGTGTTAATATTTGGCACCGAATAATTTCCTTGTTTCTTTTATTATAGAGACCTTGTAGTCACCTCTGAAAGAGATATTTCACCAAGGATTATCTAGTATGCCCAACAATGACCTCCTTTATTGCATTCATTTTGCAGCAGAACGTTCTAACAGTTTCATTCAAATGCAGTGAAAATGACTTGGTCTCAGTGATGCAAGAAACACTATTAACGCAACTTTGAAAGAAAAACATTCAAATGTGGCGTCACTGTACATCACCAGACCTGAACAGTCTGCATTTTGATTTGCAGTTTGGTTACAAATCTTGTGACTTTACTTGGACTTTCCTTGCTCAGACAGATCCGATTTGACTATAACTTGAACGTCGAGCAACTTGACACCTTGATATGATTAGTATGCAACATGTAGGAGTGTGTGTGTGTCTGTGTGAATGTGCGCGGCCTTACGCAGATGGCGTTGATGTCCGACTCGTGCCCGGTGAAGGTCTGTCGGCACATTCCTTCTCTGATGTCCCAGAGCTTGGCCGAGGCATCACAGGCTCCGGACACAAACAGCCTGGTGTCGGGTGCCAGGGAGAGGCTCATGACATCACCGGTGTGACCAGCGAATGTAGTTGTCTGCTGACCAGTCTCGATGTCCCACAGAGCACTGCAGGAAAACAGAAACAAACACCGTCAGATTATTGCTGCAATGTACAGAACATCTGGAGTCCATTCAAGAAGGAAACTGATTGATCCATGACGTGATGCTGGCTGGTTGTCTAGTGGACAAATTTTACAGGGAATTTAATTGTTGATCTGGGAAACTGATATTGCAGTTATAGTTCCATAAATATTGTTTAAAACCCATAAAACCCTAAAGGGTACAGACTGAATAACATATGACAGCCCTGCAGCTAATACTGTATTTGAATTCTGTGTGTTCAAATTTTGATGAACTGCTATCAAAGAGTAATTCTTGTGGTGGTGTTGCATCGAACTGGCCCGGGTGTAGTGGCACAACTCACCAGGTGGTGTCTCCAGAGCTGGTGACAATCTGGTTGTCATCCAGGAAGCGACAGCAGGACAGGTAACCTGCGAGGAATAAAGCACACGGACTGAACGACTCGTTTATGGGGGAGCGTCCCCTCTGTAACGTGAAGAGGCACCGCCTTCACGTCCATACTGTCTGCACAGAGAATCCTATCCCAAATCGCCACCACACGCTCTGAGGACGCTATGATTTTCTGGGTGTGGGGGAGACGAGATGAGCCTACAAACTCACGACCAGAAACAGAAAAAAAACAGAAAAAAGCTGTCGGACACCCACTGGGTCACGACTTGCTTCCATGGTTCATCCTTTACTGGCTGGCAGAGTGTATGTACCCCTCCCTATAGCGAGGGAACTAGAACTAAAATGCTGACACACTTCCTGCATCATGTGACACTGATCAGATGAATGCTCCTTGCCTAAGAGCTCAACACTTTCATGAGCCTGAGCTGGGACTCAACCAGCTCCTGTTTTTAAGAGAGAGACAGACACACCATGTGACCGGCATCTTTTAGTTGGGAAAATTACATGTGTGGGTTTCACGAAGAAAAAAAAAAAAAAAAGAAGAGAACACTGCAAATAAAGTGGCTCACATTTACCTCGTCGTCTTGTAGCAGGACTGAAGAAATGAATGTAACGAAAGTGCAGGCCTGACTGTGATTGTGCTCAATCCCATTTTTTGATTTCTGTTTCATATCTTCCATGTTACTTCTCACACTGAACAAAGCTAATGTAGTATTTCTTAGGGGAGATTTAACAATTTATTGAAATAACAAGTTTTTTTTGCCTCAGTCTAATGTAGTGTTTCTGCAAAACATGTTGAATGCTTATGAGTGACCCACCTGGAGAACTCAGTATTCCTGAATGGAGGTTTGATTGGATTGTGTGATGAAACTTGTGTTTTTGCCGTGACGCCTGAAACCTGACAATGTTACCTGACTGTTTGCGGTTCCCCACAGCTCAAATGACATCATTCTGCTTGATGCCAAAATGTATTCTCATAAACCAGAGTCATTATACGCCACCTGAGTGGCAGAATGACAGTGACAAGGGAGCTAATTTGTGCATCCATTTGGTCTCATTCACACACGTAACTGACAAGAGGTCGGCACAGAGGCAGCGATTTATCAAAACTGTGTGAAACTGGCTTCAAAATACAACTTCATTGCCCCGTAGTCTACAGAACTTTTTCTACCTGCAGAAAATTTCTGAGGGAAATGCTTACGAGCAGATAGAGCGCATCGGCCCAAACGTGAACCACTGACCAATTGATCTGACCCAGGGGCTGATGGGTAAACGGGTGCATGTCACTCCATGTGTCAAGCCTACCTGTGTGCCCAGCCAGCTCGCGGCTGACACGCACGTTGCCCTCGCGGGTCTTCAGGTTGTAGATGGAGCAGATGTTGTCCAGACCTCCACAGGCGACGTAGTTCCCAGAAGGGGCATAGGCGCACGTCATCACCCAGGAGGAGCGCAGCGGGATGGCGTGGACCTGCAAGAGAGGAGGGAGATTTAATATCAGATAGTATGCGGTGACAGATGGGGAAGAGAGGGGAGGGGATGTGACAAAGTCTGTCCACAATATTAACTTAACCTCTGAAGGGCACAATCCCCGCTATAAATAGCAGCACTTGGCACCCTCAAACGCTTACGAGTCCTTTTATAATGAACTTGGCTTTTTGTCACTCGAAACGAAACGAGAAGTGGCTTAAACTCGATGAAGACGATGGTTCACCTGGGAACAATCCACCAAACCAAGTCTTCACTGAATCCGGTGAAAGTCAAAAACACGTCTTCTCACGTTCAGACGACCTAAACTCATTATCCTGGCATCAAACAAGCCTCTTATACAGTATTGCCAGTTGGTTTTAACCTGTTTCATCTTTGATTTGTGTAAGTGTGTAAGATCGGTCACCCCGGTCTGGTGTAGACTGATTTGAACGTAAAGGCATGGGGCCGTCTGACTTTGAGTAATACAGAATAACAGACATTTGAACCTCGTGTGCTAAAAATGGCTTTGCTTTTGGATTTCTTGGCTCGAGGACAAACTCCCTTTGGGTGAGATGACCGATTTACTCCTCTTTGATGCCAAAATTTGCTTTCAGTGTTTCATTGCTGTGTCAAGGAACTTTGAATTACACCGAGTCAACCTAAAAATACAAGACTACAAAACGGCAGCGACTGGTTCCTAATGCGCACAACACCTGCAGTACTTTTCTGAAGTTGAAAAGGCGTATGCTTGAACACACATGTACAAAAAACAATATTTTTCTTTTACAAGTATAAGAGAAAACACAAAAACTGCAGGACACTGAGGTTGTTTCTGTGTGTTTGGGATGTGGCGTTTCTTTTTTTTTTTTTACCTTGTTTGTGGTGTAGCTGTCCCAAATAATGAGTTTGCCGTCCTGGGAGGCGCTGACCAAAAGCCTGGTGGAAGCAAAGACAGGACAGCTCAAACGACGGAGCTCTTCAAAGGTTTCACGTCACACCGCGACGAGCCCACATTGGTTGCACTTTATTACGCACGACAAATGGCATTTTCCATCTAATTCTGCGATGGATATATTCCTGTGTACATTTATAATATAGTGGACACACAATATGCGCAGGCGGGGTTTAGTTCTGTTTGAATATTTCACGGAAGTCTCTCTGAACATGTGACTGCATTGCAACATGTGAAATTATACCCCAGTGCGCAAGCGTGTGGCCAGTGTCCACAGTGGGAGCACAGTCGGGACTGATCCCCATCTTACCGGTTCATTTTAAAGCCAATGTACTGGAGTACAGAGTCAGCTAACAACATGCAGACTACACTATATATAGTATGGGGTTCGCAGTACTTTCATGTACTTTGTTTGATTGATAATTGATATTAGGCGTCATTTAAATTGGTAAAAAAAAGCAATCTTTTGTATGAGCGATTGTGAGAGACAGCAGGCAGAGCCGGTCAGGTGATCTGATCTGAGAAAAGGGGGTCTTGTTGAAGGTCCATCGCGGCGGCTCATGTTGCATATGAATATGGTTTTGTGGTGCAGACTCTTTGATGAACCAATCCCACGTTGTGCAGAGTCCAGTCATGTTTCGTAGAGAATTCAAAAGCTTTTGATGTGGTGCCTGTATACAAGACCTTAAAGCTGCCACATCAACGTCACAGTATCACACAGAATGGACCAATCCAAAAAAAGGGCTATTTACTTTCAAGGCCTCTTGTTTACTCCCAATATCTTATGTGCCTCAGAAACACAGGCAGCAAACGCTGCATGACAAGCACCATTATTCTCATCATCGCAAACCCTGCGTTTGCCTTCGAGAGAGGGCTCTCAGGTACCTCTGCGGCTCCGCTATCTGGGTGAATCCAACAAGAGTAACCACAGTGACGGTCCCAATGCACACAGGAAAAGGAGTGAACACACTGAGGCCTGCTGGGACGGTGCAAATCTTAACTACTGGCAGGGAGCGTGCTCGCGTGCTCGCACTGCCGCAGATAATAAGCCGGGGACAGAGCGGTTTGTGCTGGGAATTCTAGTGGAGAAGAAAACGAGGTATTGTTCCCGGCCTTATATTAAACACATTAATCTCGACTAATCAAAGCCGAGGATGATGCCGGGAGCAGCAAAATGTACGGACCCCGCATTAACTTCCAGCGCGGTGCCCGCGGTGACTATGATGCAACGCTTTGCATTGTTCTGAAAGATGAACAGATCTAATCCCGCTCAGTGCATGTGCTCTTATTTGCCGGTTTCCACGTATCATTTTTAAAACTGAACAAAAAAAAAAGTTTGGTGATGGCTGAGGTTTCAGAGAAGACAACTTTGCGGGCGGGGGTCCATGGTGAGTCAGAGCTCAAGTGAGAAAGAAAAGAACTGACAGCCTGATTACAACAAATGGCTCATTACAACTGGTGCTGGGTGTGATCCCAAGCAAACCTCCTGTCAACTTCACTTCCAGCTGCGGTATTTTAGGTGTTCTCCAACAACAGTGCGTAAGAAAATGGCTGAATACTTAATTCTTGAGAAATCAAGATTGGTTCGAAAAATAATTCCAAATCCCATTACCTGAAGGCAACTGCAACAAGACGGGTCTTATACCCGTAGAGTCATAAAAAAAACAACTATTAGTCAACATGAGCTGTGACTCACTGATATCATGAGGACTGAGGTTATTTAGTATTCAAGCTCCTTTTGTTGATGGCAGTGAAAGCACAATGCCGAAGTTTTAATCCAAAACTCTTTTAGTTCAAAACTTTTTTTCTATCTGAAAACAATGTTTGTGGAGGTTAAAATGTCTTCTCATGTGCACGGAAATAAAACCAGAGAGGAACAAAGTAGCTTTTCCCTTCGCAGATTAGGACAGCGGCTCGGCTCCAGTTGTTAAATAACGCTGGACCCCGAATGGCTGAATGCAAACCTGCATCACGTCATATTAGTGGTAGGCTCGCGTTAACTTCAAGTTTCCTCTTTTGACAAAAATTAAGTTTGAGGAACCAAAAACAGACTGAGCTTAACTGTTATTCAACCACGACAAAACTTTGCGTATGGCAGGCATTCAGATTCTGATATGAAACATTTGTGCAGTTGTGGGGTCCACGGAGGATGACACCCTGAACATTTTACTGGATATGCGATTGGCTACTGAAGGAAGTGGAACTAACCAATGGATTTTCCCTCTCAAACTGCTGGAAACCCACCACAGTCCTGCTCAAGCAGTCCCTCCATCGTGGCTAAAAATAGCCGGCCCGGCCTGGACGACAGGCGGGGTCAAAACATCTTCCTGTGACCCTTCTTTCTGGGTGGCTGAATCTCAGCAGGTAGCCTAATAAATACCCAGACTCCTCTGGGAGGTGAAACATTAACAGGTGAAACAAACAAACAGGAAGCGCCGACAGTGGCTAAACACAGCGCAAGTCTTTTTTCCTCGGGAACATGACTGGCAGGGTGGTGAGGCGACAGAGCAGTCTGCTGCAGCTGGCCTCTCTGTGGACTGATGCACACCAGCACCACAGTGATTAAGTTGTCGGTTGCTGAGGTGAGAGGTGTGCACAACTCGAGGGAAAAGGGCTTTTTGCAGGGGCGGGGAGCGTTGCCTCATCTGCCCGGGCCGTCGGCCTCGACACAGCTCCGGCTGACTCCATTTTGAATATTTTCCCTACCCACATACCCCACCTGCAGTGCACACAAACACAGCAGACGCAGTCACACAACACGGTCGTCGCTCTCAAAGACAGAGTGACGGATGAGTGCCCCGTGCTCTTTTAAGAAAAAAACGCATTACCTAATGCGCATGTGCACAGAAATCCTTCGTTCATCTGATGGATCAATTTGGACGGATGGAAAGAAAAGACTGTTGTGGGAGGTTACGATGTGACGGGGACCCTCAGGAGAAGTGGCCAGCACAAAGACAGGCCAGCACGGCTTTATATCAATATCCTGCATTTAGGGCGGGGGGGTGCTGGGCTGCTGGGATGAAGTGTTCAGTTAATGGACAGAACAGAGTTGAATGAGATTACCTCGAGTCAGTGCCCCAATGCATGGCATAGATTTTAGCCAGATGCCCCCTCAGTGTCCGTCTAGTGCGCATCTGAATTCGGCCAACAGGGTCAATGTTAGCTGTGATCTGGAGAAGGATAAGATCAGAGACAAAGTCGCTCAGACGTCCGTTTGCAGGAAAACCTCGGGCGATTTAGCTTGGCGAGGAGCAACTTGTATTTGTTAAAGATTTAAAGATGACTGACAAAAAAAAAAAAAAAGAAAAGAACGCAGGTTTCGGATCTTGTGGTAACTCGCGCTGGGGCTTGAGCTTACCTGAGACAGGGTAGCATCCGCACACGCTTTCCTGGCATCCTGAAACACAACAACGCAGTCAAATCTTGTTTCCGACCACTCTGACACAAACAATCAAATAATCAACATCAGCCTCAGGACCAACCAATCCATCAAAAAAAAGGTAAGAAGCATTTGTAAATAATCATATTTATGTATTAAACACATAAATACACAACAATGGTGTGTATGCCTTTACTCATATTACTGGTAACTCTGTACAGGATTTAGCAGATGGCTTTAGCTGGAGCACAGTGGCTCATGATGGACTTCCATGCTTGTCATTGGGGGCTGATCTACAGCAGTGTTGACAATGGTTTCATCGAATATAATCTTTAACGTAACCTTACTGGATAGAAAACCCTGTGAAGGCTTTTTCATCTCCAAACACTTAACCAAGACAGATGTGTGTTTTGGAGTACAAAAAATCATGTTTACCCAGCAGGCTAATTCTGTAACTCTTTATATGTGAGATATCTTTATAACGTCAACGTTAAAGGAGCAGCATCACGACGGGAAGCTTCTCAATGAAAAGTCTGTCTTCACTGAAATTAGTATGAAACATTTAGCATTTGGTGCACAAAGTTTAATTGACAAAAGGTCAAGCCTTGAATTCGTGGACGTCAGCGGGGGAGGGGGCAGACCTGAGGACTGCGAAGCACTTACTCTGATCTGGTTCTTGAGCTGCTCAGCCTCCTGGCGTAGCTGATCCAGTTCACTCATTTTCCTCTGCTAATGGTGTGCTTCGCTCCGCCGCCTAGACTCTTGCTGATCTGCGGGAGGCAAAGACACGAAAGGTTCAACACACTTTCCACAAATGGCTCATGTCACGTTCGCAGCAATACACAAAATGCGCGACCAGGTAAGTCATTCTGTTGACTTTCCGCTCCACCAAATGACATAAGATACTGCGTGTTTCTTCATCCATCGTGATGTCATGGATATGGTTACTTCAACAAAACACAGCTGAGGAGCACATAAGTGTCTCTTAAATCCAATATGTGAGACCCAAACACATCAGACTAACACTTTCTAGACAGCTCAAGACTTGTCCTTGCTATCTTGAAACTGTTACCTAGCAACAAGCACTAGGCAGCTACTTTTGGCTTAAGATAACAATTTTGAGGATGATGTTGAATTTGTTCTCTCTCCCAAACAACAGCAAACCCTTGGGTAAACATCTGGCCACACTAAGCAGCTGATAAGCATTCAAAAAAAATTCTACTTGACCTCAAGGGACCAAAATGTAGCCCCCCTTCAAGGAGTGTCGAAACCGAGCGTGGATTAAGAGCCCAGATATCAAGAAAGCGAAGAAGCGGACTGGTAGACGAGCTTGGGTTATGTCACACTACTGGAATCCCGAAGAGCTCGGTCGATGGGCAGGGTCTGCCGAAGCCGTCGGTGCTCTGGCCCCTGGACTCTAAACTCTCCTCCAATGTCATCCCTGTAATCCTGGGACACAGTTGATTCAGCTCCTCCAGCCAAATCCGGTTAAGACAAAACCTGCTGATGATCCTAAAAGCAGTGGCTATCCCGCTGACCCCAATCCTCTGGTTGACACCCTTAGCCCTGACACTTTCACTGTCCGCTGAAAGACGACGCATTCTGCCGGAAAGAAAACTACCAATTTAACAAAAACAGAGTCTGGCTTCCAGGCTTCTAGACACCCTTGACACGCGAGGTGGCACAATCGTCATGACTTTAAGCGTCTATATTAAGTCACAGCGAGGTAGCAGGTAAAACTGTCTACTGAAGTGGTAAACTCCAAAACGATGCAGAATTTCAGTGACCACGTCCAAGTTAATCATAAGGAAGTGCCTCTTGCACCATTCAGGGACTGATTACCCACACAAATTTTAAACCAAATCTCTTTACGGGGAATTCTTGAAGACAACTGCATAACTGTCAAATCCAAGCAGATGAGACCACCATTTCTACTGCACAACAACCTTACCTCCCTTTTTCTCTGGGTTTCGGTACAGGTCCTTTGTCCCGCGGAGCGTGGAGACCTTCTGAATGAACACCTTATCCTTCAAGCGCTTGACATCTCCAGAGCTACCTGTCACCTGATTGGCCAGCGCTGATAAATGGGTCTGCATCTAAGCAAGGCGCCTTAACCCCATAATCTTGGTGATAAAAACGTCTCACGATAATGTCACTGGCTAATTCTCATCTTCCTTGTAATGGCCCTCTGTGGAACAGGCAGTGAAACCCACCGGTGGACTTGTTAGCGGATTTTACCGAACACACACCGAACTGTAAAATGACAGCCTTTGAAAAAGGTGTACTACTGGCTTACAGTCGAGGTTACTGCGCTTTATGAACAACTCAACACCAACTCTTCCACTGCTGACTATTCTTTCCTTCATGCCCAATTTTCTTTACAGGCATTACAGCTAAAGTAACCTTGTCCCTAAAAACCTTGTACTACAATCTATGTTTGCTTCCACTTTCTGTATATTTGTCTCATCCTTTATTTACCTGAAAGAGTTGGGAAATATGGCAGTTTAATACAGTACCCAATTTTGTCAGACACGGAATTTGACTTTCAGTTATTACTGAGGGATTTTTGTTGAACACCTAAGAAACTTCAGTTCTTAAGTGTTTTATGTAAATGTTGGTTGAACTCTGAGCGATGCAGAGTGCCTCCGCTCCTGCTCCCCAAACACACTTGCACCCAACGAAGACCTTCGCGGGAAGTGTAACAGCTTTTAGCCCAGGAGCTAGACCACGCTGACATGTTGACGTGTTCAGGCAACCGTGCTCAGTGTTTTTGGAAACGTATGATCATGTACACTGGGAGCTGGTCTGAATGTTGTGGCGGATTGAAGTATATCCATGACCTCTTTTTTTCAGCTGACTCAGGGCATTCGCAGGTACCTCCTGAACAGGTCGCCAGTCTATCACAGGGCTGACATACAGAGACACGCAAGGTAGTCAGACATAAATTCATCATCATAAAACTCCACTTAGCTGTTGCTCTGGCACAATGTCCCTAATGCTACATCATCAGACTGGTTATACATTAAAAGTTAATGGCAAATCAACACTGGCCTATGTATTTGAGGGAAAGTGGAACACAGAGAGAGAGGGGGTGATGCATCGTTGGGACGACAAGCTGTTTTTTCAAAAGTAAGAATGCAGATGTTGCCAAAGGTTACGTCAAAGCCTACGATGAAAATGGCCACTTTCGTTTTTTTTTGTGGGCTGACGCTACTCCACTGAAAATGTCTGAACTGAGCGGGAGTGGTGGGTGTAGCATAGTAGCAAGAAAAAAGGAGACATTTGCAAGTGATTTTACAGGAAAACCCATTTACGGACAAATGTTCAGTGATTTCATTTTGAGGAGGGGAAAGTGATTGCTTTTAAATCCCTTATCTCATATAGCAAGTCCCCAAATAGTGCACTCTGTTGCAGTAAAAGACAGCAAACTCCAAAACTCAGAGTTCAATTGTGCTATGTGATGGTACATCTATGTACAATCAATATTTAACATTCACTTTAACTAGGGCAGCCACGTAGTTATTTATCTATTACCTACTCTATTTAAAATTTCAGTTGAGTTGATACATAAATGCTGCTGGGATCTCACTGCTGCTGTTCTCTTTGATTACTGATAATTGGTATCTATATTGGCTCTGAGAAAACATATTGGCCGATCCCTAGTTTAGATGTAAATAAAACCACCCATATCATTAATTGGTCTTTTAGTATTCAAACAAGCGGCATGCACATGTGTCAGAAGTAAATACAACGGCTTTATGGTTAATAGGCATGCTACAAACCCAACCTGGGGCCTGCTAATTTCAGTGGACCAAACAAAACCCATCTAATCTGTTAGATTAAATAAAATTATATTTGGTTGAAAAGCAAAAGTCTACAATCCATTTACATGAGCAACGGCTTGGCATCTGTCCATGGCTGTGCTGCAGCTATCTTCACTTCTCCCTTGTTTTCAGGGCTTTTTGTCGTCAGTTTGGCTCAAACAAGTGAAACACATGATCCGTTGGACTGAGGTCAGGTGATCGGTGCAGGCTGTCAGGAACATTCCACTGTTTGGCCCGAAAAAAGAAAAAAAGAAACAAAAACAACAACAAAAAAAAACTTTCCTAAATTCGGCTCAAATTCTAACTGTTTTGTATGAGTGATTTACACATCTTTACCTTTTACTCATTGTTGCTCAAAAATGAAAGCAACCTGGCCTCGAAAACGCAAATGTTCTGAGATCGGGTCAATTTCACATCGATGACATATGGAAGAATTACTGCCAAAAACATGAAAATAAGGCTTTACTGGCGATTAGTGTTGGAGGTGTGATTCAGAGGACTCTTTTTTTCCTTGTGCTGGTGGTGGGAGTGTTGAAACCACTGGCAGCCCAACAGATAGAGCCTCGACTTCACTGCCTTCTCTTTCTGCCAGCTATTTTTAGAGAGGTGGTGGGGGAGGAGGAGGAGGAGAAAGAGGAGGAGGAGGGACGCAGACTTCACATTTTCCAGCCACTCCTATCGGCTCCGACATCTCGAGCACAACGCAGCGAGAAGGAGAGAGGAAGTGTAATTTGACTCCACACACACACACACACACACACACACACACACACACACACACACACACACACACACACACAGAGACAAAAACACACTTCATTGGTATTTCTCCTTCCCGTACAATGATCGGGCGTGCGCCATTCATTTTATCACCGTACAGACTTATAAAATGAGCCTCTATACCAGGAAAGATTTCCGCAGGCATTTCTTGACGCAGGGCACATGATAAAATAACGTGAATGTGACCAAAATTTATTTCAAAGAAAGGGATGCATGCATAACAACAATTCATTTTTGGATGGATCTTTGGAAAATCTAATTTGACTTAGTTATCTTAACTTTATCAAATTTAAAAATCTCTTTAGCTTTTAACAAACTGGATAACATCACGTAAACGGATGATAAACCTACAGCTGTGCTATCATGCTAACTCACGAGCATAGCTCATAGGACTGACAAAAACATTTCAACGAGACGTACTGTACGAAAAGGCTCGAGGACAGCTTTGTGAAAAACAAAACTAAAGGTGTGACAGGATATAAGTCGCAGGATGGTGTAGTGGGGCTTGGCTGTAGATTTTTGGGGCAGAGGAGAGACTCCGCCCTGATGACATAAGGAGTGTGGTGGGTAGTGAGATGTTCTGGTGCACAAGAGGATAGAGGCAAGAGAGGCAAGCTGGAGGACAGAGGCAGATTAAACTAATGAGAGTGAACAAGCAGAGGACAATTGGGAGGGGAGCTGCTAATTAACCCCTTGGTGGAGGGGAGCGAGGCTCGACAAGCTTCCCGGCGGTTAGCGCTGGGCGGAGGAGGCCTACACTTACTTCACCCTGGGTTCCCTTGCCTTCGCTAAATCTTGAATCTCTCATCTGGTCAAACACAGCAAGTACAAATGTGCACGTACGGCACAGAGTACCACACGTATTATACAGCGGTCAGATCGGAAAAGGTGCACGGCATAATGTGGATCTGGTACAATGCGCAGCTTGCATGTATGGCATTCATTTTTGTGGAAAACGCGCCGTTTTGATCTGCGCCGCCATGAGGCTACTTGACATTGTCGGGTCTCCTTTTCGCTTTCATTCTGTATGCACAAGGCACAAAATAACAAATGCCCCACTGTTGTGGCCCCATTTTACTGATTGCCTATGTGACATGACTGACGGGCCCAGCGAACAAAATCAAATGATAACGCCAGTGTGGGCGATGGGGTTTTCACAAGCATTTTCCCCCTGGAGCACAATGTTCTTTCTCTACTCCAGAGTTGCCGTACTGGACTTTTGGACGAGCCTCGCACTTGGCTTTTGTCAAACCACATCTAGTCCAGACCTGATGACTGTCCACCTCCTTATAGACCACGTCCAGATCAACAGGCTAAATCTGAAAGTGCATATTTTTCTCTGTTTGGGACTTTTGCAAAGGCAGAAATCGGTCTTCAACTGGCATATTTTTACTAAGAGACAAATGTAACTACATTGGAGAACCTGGGCCTTCAAGCAAACAGGCAAAACTACCAAAGAGCACATTGGTGCAAAATCACTTTCATAACAAAATCCTTACCAAAACTTGTTGATACGTTGATCTTTACACAGAAAAATCATATTCCTTATATGTTCGAAACCCTCCATCGGCCACGGCAAACGAACAGATCAGAACAGAAGGCAGCAAATTTGGGATCGCGATCATGCACAGCCAGCACCGATCCGTTACAAACGCCTGCATCTCTGCTGGACTGGTACTGGCTTCACAAACCTGGAACTATTTACTTTGTTTGGTCTGGGTACGTCAGGTGAAAAAAGAGCTGCGTCCTGCTCCGTCAACACATCGGAACCAACCACAAAGAAGAGCTCACAATTAAGTTGTAGCAGGACTTTGTAAAGACAAGAGCATGTGCGTCAGCCTGTAATGAGAGCAGAGCCATAAAAATCGCCTTTAGGTCTGCATATTTTCGGTTTCGTTTGTAGGGCAAGTGCATGGAAATGTCGATGGAAGTGTTAAAAGTCAGGGGACGTGCTGTACATTTTTAGTTTGAGCAGTATTGTTGCGTGTGAAAGGAAAGCGTGCAGCCGTGTGTAATCAGCTACATGAACGTTTTCGGTCTCAGTCGTGGGGAATGTTTGTTTTCGTATTGCCACGTCTGTGACACATCTGTGTGTTAGTGTTCCAAAGGTGGGGTACTGGGCTTAATAATTTACACCCTCCTGCTTGGATACCAGCTGCCACGCCCCTTGCCTTTGTGAGGGTCGCATCCCATCTCCGCCGTCCGACTGTTCCTTCTATAACTGTCTCCGTACGGGACTTCGTCAGGCTTCAGGGTGCCAGTTGGGCAGGTTCCGATGACCTACTCCTGGAAATGTACGCTGCGACGTGTCCAGCGTGATACGGACGGGACTGGTCTTCTTTATAAGTCGGTCAGCGGCAGCGTCTCAGCGACTGATCGTCTGTGTCAGAACGCTGCCTCCGCCTTAGCACGAGTGCACAGCCTCTCTAAGCAGGCGTTTCCTTTTTAAGGGTGTTTCCCTAGCTCTGCTTGTCTTTCTCTCTTCCCTTTGTCAAAACATTCAGCGGATGTGGCGACAGCACACACACTTTACAAATACACTTGCTCTGTGGTTTCTGCTACTACCATTGCACTTGCCAGTGTCCATCCAGCCTTTGAAACAGGCTGTGCAATCAGCTGCGTTACAATAACAAGTTACATGGGACATCCTGACAGGTTTGCTTATGATAACAGACAAATGTGAGGGATAAAAGAAATGAAGAGACAGAGGGGAGGCTGGCACTTCACACAAAATTAGGTCAGTCTGATTTACATTAGGCCAAACCTATGATGGTAAATAATCAAGACCGACTGAAAGCAAGAAGCTGAGTTTACTGAGGATGCCATTAGACAAGCGACTTTGTTGAGGTACTGTGAGGGAAGCGACAGGAAATACTATTCACAATTAAACTGATAACAAATGTAAAGGCTGTTAAGTATTAATATAGTGTAATTTGCTGTGTCTAACCATAGATTATGCTCAATGACCTTAAGTGCGGTGCACTTCGGCAGCCTACCCAGTCACGAGATCAGAATCCAGGGGAACTCTTTTGACATGCGGTCACATCTGCAGGAATGATGCAATGCAATCATGTCAACGTGTGGCAGAATCTTGTGTGTAAGTTTCTAACATCTTCTGAAATACGTGCCACAAAGAACTGAGGCTTTTTTAGACCACATGAGGCCCTATTCTGTAAGAGTATAAAATATATTCATGAACATTTGCTGTGGTGCTGCGGTTCCTGGTCAACTTAAGTGTAACAATTTAGTTCAGCCAAGTTCATACTTGGGAGGAGACCACGCAAACAAGCGACACTTTTTTAAAGCTAAATAAAGGAATCAATGCAGCTGTTTGCGACGCATGGACACGTGAAGCTTCTCACAGATCAGAGCATCACTGTACATGTGCCCGGTTTCATTTAGAGATATACATCACAATTGGTATGAAAACATGGGCTGTGTGAAACAGTGTGGTTTCAGATATTGCACGTGTGTGTGACAAAAAAAAAACCCAACACAAATCTGAAAGTTGAAATAAGATCTTATCCCCAGCTAATGCTGGGGACATACACTTCAGCAGTTATGGGAGGAGAAACCTTTGTGTGTTGTCTTCAACTGTCATTTTTATTTATTTAAACGGTCAGACGTGTTGCACCTAGGTCAGTCCAAAATGGTGATATGGCAGATGGCCATAAAACCCCCTATTTCTGGCTTACAATGGGACACCACTTACGGGTCTTGATGCAACTGGAATGGCTTTTAGGACAGCACTCTGCATGGAGAGAAGCCATCTCATTACTTCTTCTCTCAATCCATCCAGTGGAAGAAAAGGCTTTGCAATATTTACAAGCTTACTAACCACCCCTCTGCTCTCTCACTCCGAGTTCAGAAAATCCTGTATGGTGCCACTCTAACCACCACTGACAACGTAACCGCTGACTGGCTTTGACTTCCAAACTGGCAACAATATGACCAGTCCAGCTCCCATCAAACATAACTAGACATAAGCTAGAAGTGTATAACAGTATATTAGTAGTGTATAAGCTGCCCTGATCCAAATCTGCAGGCATTTTACATGGATTGTGTTGGCTTCATAAGGCCCTTTCCACTCCCCATATGCCTGAGGTAGACTGCAGCTTTAAATTTCTGCTCTTGGTTTAAAAATGCATTCAAATGTGGGAATAGAGAGGATGAGGCTCAAATCCCATGCAGGTCTTACAGCCACCTTTGCTTTGCTGTAGCCCCGCTTTAGCTAAGCTTGCACTGTGGAGGTGGATGATGTAGAAAGATGCAACAATCAGAAGACATTTAGTACAGACTGCAGTCTGAGGTAATAAACATGGACAGAACCTTCCCGACAAAAAACTATCAATCAGTTTTAATTTTTCATCTTTTAAGACTGCCAATTTTGACATTTTGAGCAATGCAAATCACAGATGATCCTGTAAGCGCAAATGTTGTTTTTGGTCTGGTTGGCGGGTGGGTGTCCATCTAAGTGCTGTGGGGAAGTGATGCATGGTAAATGTAGCTGAAACACAACCAGGTCACAGAGCAGGCAGGAACAAGGGGGCCGATGATGCAGTAAGAGCGGACAGAAGGGGATTGCTCCTGGACATTTCTTAAAAGCCCCGTCCAGTCTCACTCACTTTGTCATTCTCTCCAGCACATGCATCCACTCTCTGTGGCTTTGTGTTTTCTTACCCAATACAAGGCAGCAGCAGCACTGGAGAAAAGTCTCCCTGTCGGGCTCGCATCAATATGAAAGAATATTCTGGGCATTTTTACACCGGTATTGGCAAATGCCATAAAAAAAAACTGCCATTGCTGATTTCTTGTTTTCTTCAACAGTCCAGTCAGTCAAGTTTTACTAACACAGCCATAGAAAGGGGTATATGAACATGTCAGCTGAGACTGCACACAAAATATAGTGAAGTGACCGGAATACTAACGTGGCCGCCAGCTGAAGAACGGTGGTCGCGCTTTATGTCTGCACAACTGTGTCACTAGAAAGGCAATCACTGAGGTTTCGGTTGGGATGATGAAGAGCACTGCGCTGTGCAGTCCACCGGCCACTTCTCCCAACATACTCACATACGGCAGACGGTGAGCAGAGGTTGACAAACCACGGATTATTTTTTTTCTGAATGTCTGAGGAGCAAGTGAATTTCAAATCCTCTACGGGTCTCGAGAAGAATGGCTGGTCTGAAAATGAACGGCCTCGGGCTCTGTAACCCATTTTGCGCCGCTAAAAGTGGAGCAGTCCTAGGGCTGCAAATGAGTATGCATAAGGTGACACACTTCTGATCATGGTTTTTCGCAATTTACGTGCGCAACCCAACTGACGTAAAAATGGAGGAGTACAGTACAATTTTCTAACTTGAAGCTACCTTTAGCTTTTCTATTATTTTCACGTTACTCTCCCGTCTGGTGTGAACGGATCGGTGTCGGACCAGAGAGATGGTTTCATTATTCAGCTATTCTTGTCGAGTCAACATTTGGCCGCTGAAATGTCAACACCAGACGAACATGTGCTCAGAACAGCACATGCATGAACAAAATATGTGACGCGTTTGCTTCATGTGGTTTGGGTTTATGCGATATCATGTAAGTCCACTAAAGCCTCATTGATCAGGAGGGGGTGCAGTGCTGGCTTCAGAAAACAAGCCTTTTCCAGGAGACACTGGAGCTGTGTGCGTGACACAAAAACCTTTCCACATCAGCAGACTTGGAGCCAGGGGCAATAAGTGTATGGTGAAACCCTTGCATTTCTTCGACAAGTCACACTACCTAAAAGATTAGGAAAAGGAACACACTGACAGTGACACAATGCACAGTTTCCTGGCTTCTGTTACTGAAAGTTGTTGTTGTTACTCACTTTGCCTATTTTTTTTTTATGCGCTACTTTTAACGGGCTCAGGTTTAGGCATGTTCTCGCCCACTGATGTATGAGTGGTTTCTATACAGGTGTTACGCATGACAGCAAGTGACCGCCCTTGTTGTGCGCACCCCGCCTAATGCCCCACGTGACCTGGGAAGGGTGCTCCAGCCCCTTGTGACCCTGCACAGATAACTCACGTACTGAACATCACCAGGACTGCTGCCTTGTATCTTATGATACTAAGATCAAGAAGAACACTACTGTTATATTTAGCAAATTTGTAGTCTTGTCTTATTGTACTTTATATTTGGCCGAAGCTTATTCAAGAATGTACCAGTCCTGCTCTTAGATCCCATAGCACGGCTTTGAAAAGGCCGAGGTACCCATGCTCCCTCTTGCTATCCTTCTGCTAAGAAAATGCGCTACAGACGTTCTTTGCTGTGTGTGTGACATGCAGACAGATGTTTTTTAATGCAGATGTGTGTATTAACTAACTACTAATACGTTGCCTGAAACTGGGGAAGGGTGGAGAACCCCAGCTCCAATGCAGCTCTCGTGGCAGTACTTGTTTAAGCTGCTCCCTGTTGTGCACAAGTTCGCTAACTCCCAAACCTGAGTGTCAGCAGACATTCCAGTATTGTGATAGAGAGTCCTGTTTGACCTTTATAAAGGTAATACCAAAAAATCTTGGACAAGCTCATTTCCGCTCCTGCTTATCAGCTCAGAACATCCACACTTGTTATTCATTTTCAGCAACACTTCTTAGTCTTGTTTACTCTAAGAACTGTTTTTGATTCAATTTGAACTTTCCATTAAAAACCATACCTTTTAATATGAGTGTTAAGAAACCTTTTTTTATTGAAGGAGGTATCTTCATCCTGAGAAAAGTAAGGTACTACCACTATGACTTGAAAAGGGCCCGTGCCTACCTACAGACATGACCAATGCTATTTGTGGAATTTGGGTGAGCTGTCCCTTTAACTGGGCACAGTTTTATACGTGTGCTCGCTCGGTGTGGCCGCCTGCTGTGGGTGACGTCTGATGATAGAGGACATAACATCAATGGCACTGACAGTAGAGTTTAATTGATTGATTAGTAAAACATTCCATGATGCAGTGTGCTCTTACCAGACAGCGCGCACTGTTCGTAGTAATCGCAGACTTTGGCGACAAGCTGGAAAATAAAACTAACTAAATGACAAACAACAAATATCTGATACTATAATTTAAATACAAGCTCATCTGGAGCACGGTCCCTCTAACCATCACAATGAAGAAAAAAAAAGCAACTGTGAGCACAAGTCTCAAGCCAAACAGATTCCACAGCCGAGCAGTAATGTTGGCCGACGAAGGGAAAGCGAGCCACATACATTAACAAAGGTATGTTTTGTGCTTTGGACAGCTGCACAACCAGCTTTTCATACAGGGAAATGATTGAGTTAGATTAAAAAAGGAGAGGGAAAAAAGGAAAGGAAGGTCAGGCTTGCCCAAAGCCAAAAGCATGACTTTATTTAAAACATAAAATACACTCCTTTGATTGCATTAATAATCATACCCCTCCCCCATGCTTTCTCTCAGAGCTTCCAAGAGAAGAACAAGTGTGTGTGTGAAGAGTCACATGACAACTAGCCCACTCTTTTGCTCAAGTGACTATGGCCTTTCTTGGTTTAAAGAGGAACAAATCTCACTGATACTGGCATTTTCCCCCGTCATCTCGGGATTCAGGTTTGGTCACATTTTCCCCGTGGTCCAATGTAAGAGCACGAATGTAAATAGACAGGGAGGCGGTCTCTATTCAAAGCAGACCAGACCTTGACATGTGCATGCAAAGCAGTGCTTGGGCTTGTGATGGGCTTTCAGCAGGTTTACACTGTGTCTGAGTGGTGACAGGCTTGTGTGCGGGTCATTAGGCGGCCCTGGAGCCACTCACTTTGACTATTCAAAACAGTGGCAATGACCTTTTGAATAGTGGTGACAGGCTATGGGTGAGCACCTACAGTCCAACGACGTACACATTTAGCCACTGTGCAAATATCAGGTAGACTTTCAATTGTAATGTTGACCCTGGGCATAGCTCGGGGAGAAAAAAAAACACACAAATCATAACAAAATAGACAAACAGGTGAGCCAGCTTAACAAACACAAAGATTCCAGAGCACGCGTGTTCCGGGGTGAAGATGAGATCCCTTTGTACAGACAACGTGCACATGACCCAGGTCTATATGAATGGGCATTCCACTCGTACTGGGCCGTTCATGTGAGACAGCCGTCACAGGATAATCCCTGGTCGGCGCTGCTGGCTGAGACTCTGGTCTGTAAGCATGGCTCCATAGACTCACAGAACTACCAAAAAAAAGTTGGTTTTCAGTTTCACTTCTGTCTTCTTGTCCATAAAAACACATCCATTCTCCCTCACTTGCCCACTCGTGCTCATTTTCTTTTTCTTTCTCTTTGGGGAGTCTGTTATTAAACGACCAACATCAATACTATTATAAACAAAAGTTGTCAAGTATTTCCTATTATATGGACTACTGGAATTTTTGTGGCAATACATACATAAAAAAAAAAAAAACTAAAGCACAGCTTTAGCCCTCACTTTTGGCCTTACTTCCTTGACATGGGACAAGTAAGTGTATCCATGTGGTCTGTGCTAACATCAGCAGGGTGGCATCGGCAGTATAGCACATTCGAAATAAAAACTGTGTTCACAGGCCTTTGGGTTTCAGTTGCTACAATGGTCTCAGACCTCCATTCAGAACTTTCACATTGTCATTTACTACCATCCACAAATTAGTTAACCATGTTAGCCGTGTGATTAGTCGCTCAGTGCGAATAAAGATCGACTGAACTTCGGATTTAAGAACTATGACGACAGTGAAGGGGTGAACAAAAGCACAGTATCTATGATGTGCAAAGTGGAGGTGAAATACTGTGAAAGATCCCCCAAAAACCATTTAATGACCTACATACACAATCTGCAAAAAAATAACGCCTGACCCGAAGCATCTTTGTCAAAAACATAAAGCAATTTTCTGCACACACAAAAAACAATGGTGTCTGTTGCGGCTTTCATGTGCAGGTATGCACACCCGTACATTGTTGAAATATATGGCTCCCGAAGCTTCATTCACACAGAAAAGCACTACGTTTTACTGACATGCCAACATTTCAGTGAAGTGGCAAAAGCAGACTGTGTGCAGATGTAAAACACTGCGTCACGCACACTTCTGGTCGTCTCTCTTCTGATTACATACTGTATTTATTTAGCGCGTTACCCCAACCACTGCAGCTGTTTGCACAAAAGCTTTTCTTAGACAATCGCAGCAAAGTGTAGTTTTTCCTGAGGTGTGTTTACATTAGGTGTATACCTTATTCACACTGGCTGGCTGCTGATTGGATTTGAAATTTAAAGTTGTTGTTTATCATGCACTGAAAGTGGGTAATATATTGGATTTGTTTACCTATTCATGAGTTGTTAAGTTGACACAGTGTACTGTCTTGCCACAACAGCCTCTGCACTATAGATAGCACTTGTTGGTCCTATTGCACAAAAACTACATTAACTGCACTGGAGTCCAATCTAAATGTCAACAATAATATTTTAATAATGCACCAAGTTATCGGGTGCCTTGTACAGCTTGCAACCTTAGTTTTCTGAGAATCTCTTTCATATTCTAGCTGGTACTGTAACTGAGTTGATACTGAATTGGAGAAAGTCAGATATCGATTCAGGAAAAGCTTTGTCAGAGTTTAATTCAGGGTGAGTTGATGGGGCAGTTTTGTGCGCTTGTGAAGACAGTTGCTCTTACGTAAGAACAGAGTGGACGTGGTCTCACCAATGTGGTACGTTGACAGTAAATAACAGTTCATGACAATTGTAAATCTGCTCACTGTAGCGTTTAGACCCAAAACGTGACCGTTACTGAGGGCGTCATCTCAAAGCAGTCCAATGTCAGCCCTGTTTGAAGACACTTCACTGAGGTAAGATGCTCCGAGTCGTCACTGTGCTCATTGCCGTGCTCAGTACAGCACAAGAAACAGAAAAGCTGCAATAAAAAAGGCCTAACATTGCTTCTCTTTTTCACTCATAGTAGATTAGTTACAGTCACTGCATTAATTTAGCAACCAGAGATTAATACTGTCATTGGTTAATAGTGAATGAATGCTATGTACAAGCTGTAACAGCTTAGGAGTTTGTGTGTGACCAATCGCCAACACCCAGAACACAATTAGCAGCATTAAAAAGTACTAACTCTAGTGTCTAGACTTTCTGTTCTATAACGGTTAAATAGTGGCTCAGACACGAAGTTTAGACCGGGCACATCCAGGTGGGACGCACCTGAAGTCCACGAGGATCTAAAAAGGTTCCATGGTTCCTGGAAAAGTTCCTGAGATCGGAACAAGCTGGAATCTTCTTCCTCCTGCATTATTAGATGTAACTGTCAGTGCTGTCAAAGTGTGTGTTGTCTGTTGTTTTGCATTGGAAATATCAAACAGTGTTTGATACTGACTGGAATCGAGTTGCAACAGCTAGGAACTATCACACAGCAGGGTGGCAGCAAGATGTATGCTAAATATGTATTGAGACAATTTCCCTTTAGTCCCACTTGAACATATTTAAACAATGCTATATTCGGGAGGGGGAAGTTCACTGTTGGGATTATTTTGAGCATCCTCCCTTTCACTGCAACTCGCAAATGCCACCTTGTTCTGGTGTAGAGGGAAAGACCACATGCTGTGAGTGTGATTTTGAAAACATTAAACTGGGGCCCTATGCCTTCCACTGGAAGTAAGGGTTAAAAATAACACATAGACCTGCAAGTGGTGAGAACTGTGTGTACATATGTGTGTCAAACAGTGTGAAGTGTATGTGGAGTGTTAATTACTACACTAATGATCAGGATTGATACAGGTCAAACTCAGCTGCCAGCAGATATTTTAACAAACTCCTTAGGCAGCTTCTGACCAAAGTACTGTTAAAAACACAACTGCAGTGACAGGTCTACAATTACACAATCTTTAGCCCTACATATGCCTATGGATGTGCAACACACCCTGATGAAACTGTTTCAGTTGCATTCAGTAGGAAGCTTTGAGAGTGAAGAGGAAAAAGGATTTAGATTGCTTAACCACAATACAGCAGACCTAAGAGTAAAGTAATGGAGGACATAATGCAGAGGCAACCACTAATGGTCCATTTAAATTAAGATACAAGAATAAGCTAGTTGATGAAGACACCGTTGTGGATGAACAGAGCTATGCCCCTAAGGAGCACAGGACAATGGATAAGCCAAGGCCCTTGTATTAGCAGACATGCTGTCCCGGGTGTTTTTCCAGCACTTGCACTTAAATGATGTAATAAGAAAACAGAAAAATTCGTATGAGCAAACTGAGTCCTAAATCCCCATAACCTGAAGTGGGTTGACATGCCGCAAGTTTTCCCTTACCAACATGTTATCCATTAGAACAAGCCATTCCCTTTTGCATTTAAAGCCAATAGAGCTACTGGGCTCATCAATACAAAAAAAAGCTATGTTACTGAAGCACATTACACAGTGTAGATGTACCTACAGGGATCCTACAGAGAGCGCAAGACATTTTTAGTACTGCTCTGAATTAAATGTAAGACAACATTAAAAAAAATAATTTCTTTTGTCTGAGATTGGTTGTTTTTTGTTCTAGTGCTGGTATCTGGGAAATACCTGGCATCTGTTGGCACTCCACTGCTTCCGATCCCATCTAGCTGAGTTTGAGCCACTTTCTGCACAAAATACACCGTGCCTCGTTTACATTGCTGGATAATGTAACAACCAAATCACGTCAACAGTGAACCGTATTTCTAAACAATCACTTTGCAGTCTTTTAGGGAACTGGCAGCCAACAAAACAGGGTTGGTTCGGTTAGCCAAACACCATAGTTGAACAAAAAGACAAGAGGAAACCTCAAGTCTCATCACCTAAAACGACAACCCTCAACAGCTCTCCCGGATAAACTAGGTAGCATGACATCAATTCTGTGGTGGTACTTTAGCTACTTAGAGCATATTTAGCCACACAGTTGATAAGACCATGCTAAATGGGACTATGGTACTTAGCAGCCAATAAAAACAGACTGGTGACATGTACTGTTAACTATGCCAAAAAACTGTGCCCAATAAAGACAGGACAGTTTACCACCTGAGGCCACACTATCCAATAATACACAGGGAGTCTTCAACACCAGCAATTAGATACATCCACAGGATCCTGCTTTTTTTTTTTTTTTTTTTTTTTAAATGGCATAAGACGTGGTGCCGATGTGCAGAGTCAAAAAGAAGGAATTCCAACTAATGAATGTGACAAACCCAAGATATGTGCTCCCTGAATGTTAATACTTCAGACTGGAATTTACTGATTCACACTCACACACTAAAAATTGTTTCTGCTTAGGTTTGTCTAATGTCACATTCATATGTTGCATGAGGAAAGGTAGCTACATTTGGTGCCAAAGGTGGCGGCCAGATAGTCACCACCCCTTACCTACTAAAAAGTGTAAAAGAAAAAAAACGTAGCGTTATTTGTCATTTAACATGAAAAAAGTATAACACAATCGATTTGAATACATTAGCTCTATTATCATCAATTGCCAATGCAGGGATTAAAGTCAGTATTGAACTGATATCCAATATCAGAATCATATCAATGTCTAGTGGACACGCAGTTAAAAGCAGGATCATATCAGGTGGAAAAATTAGCACTATCATTGACAAAAGCCATATAATCCCAAAGAGTTAAATCCAGAGACTAAGAATTTAATCCCATTCATATCCTGCAGTTGCAGATTTAAAAAAAGAGCATGAGTGGGAGGTTTTATGTTTAGTTTGATAACTGGATGTATGTGCACTGTGTTTTATCTGCAATGGATTACAAGGTGGGAGCAGTTAGGCTAATAGCCTTAAATGCAGGACCAGTTCAATAACAAGTAATCTGATAAATCACAGCAAAATCCTAAATTCCAGTGAAGATGAGATCGTGAGTTACTCAGCAGTTACTGTTATTAATAATAATAAGAGGACAAAAAACAAGACTAGAAATTTGGTGGCATTGCAAATTTGTTAAATTTCAACCATACCAAACTCATAAAATACACAGCCAAAAATAAACTAAAATATGTAAACATATATACTTATTTTTGGTACTGTATAAGGCATGTTAAAAGGTAATGTTTTTTAGATAATTTTATGAATAAATGTTCCACATGTTCAAATGATTGAGTGTTTTGACTAAAGAAGAAAATTGTGGAGAAAAAAAAAACCCTGCACCTAAAACCTGAACAAGGTGCTGATTTCATTTTTAATTTTGCAGACCTTTTTCAATTTATTCGGTAACATGCGACTGTGACTTCTAGACAGGATTAAGAAAAAAACATGCTCTGTTTTCCTGAGGTGTGGTTACAGATGCTTCATATCACACATTAAGTTATGTATCACCTTTTGAAAGTCAAATTTTACTTATCATAAATCACACAAATATTGATGATAGTTAGCTTGCTCCCCAGTTAAAGGTTCACAGTCAAGATGTACAACACCCCTTTCCCCACCATGTTGTCCTGTATCTGCACATATTAGATTCATCTAACTGGTAAACCCATCAGCTGTAAAGCGTCTTTAATACAAATACATTCTGTAAAATTTTACAACAGCAGAAAATCAAAGAAATCTTTTACTGCCAAGCCTGAACCCATCCGATGCTCGGCAGCTGTCTCTCTCAGTCGGAGAAAAAGCGGTGATGAAAAAGGCTTTGAACGCCATCTTGTTCATTGCAGCTGCTTGGGCCCTGAATACAGGAACCCATTCATTCGAGGAGGCGGAGGGAGGGGGCACACTGGCGAAATGAATTCATCTTTGTGAACGAGTAAACACAAATAGCTCTTTTGAGAAACGACGAAAATGTCATGAAACGACTAGAACTATTATTTTCAAAAACGAATTCGTCGGATGCAAAATCTTAATACAGTTGGTCAATACGTTCGTCAACGCGGTAGCCTGCATATATCTTGCCTCGGTGCTGGAGGAGGCGCTCAGCTCGGCTTCCTGCGACAGCGCGTCTGGGCTCGTTGCTAAACCATTTATCGAAATGTCTACCACTAAATAAAAGTCCCACAACGTCTCTTTTCTATTGTAAATCCGTTGATGGTGTGCCGAATGGGACTGGAAGCTTGATCGGGGGTAAAGCGTGTGCCTTTTCCGGGCTACAGCTTGAAATACTACGGAGCAGTGCGGCCCGGTGGGGCATGGTTACTGTAGCTGCTAACAACTTGCCCTGCAACATACCCGTGATCGAGATAAACAGATTGTCAAAATCCAGTTAGTCAATCTCGTTTACACATCATTAAAAGAAGAAGTTCAAATTAAGGCCCAACTGTGTGTTCGCAAACTGACGCTGGTTCAACACTTAAAGCGGCTCTTGCCAATATCGGGACCACATCGGCGCTTAGCGATGTGCGCCCAGCGTCATTTTCCCCATGCAATCTTACAGCTGTGTTACCGCCTGGCAAGTAATGTAAATGTCGTATTATATTTATGCTGGACGGACTCTAAGGAATAGCAGCGTCAACAATAACAATAATAATAATTATTATTATCCATTTCTTTTTTAGCACTATCAGTGGATGGCTGACTCTGCGGGCTAACGTGGGAATGTTAACATATAACGTTAGCTGTGACATACAACAACTAAAATCCATGCCTTGGTTTCGATTCACTGGATTGAATTTCGAAATCCTGAGCTGCTAGGTTAACTAGCCCTTTTAACACTGTCTGTCGAATTCGTATCCACAGCCGAGCTTTTCGACATTATGTAAATAATTTCAGCAAGGCAAATATCAGCGCTTCTGTGCACGATTCTTAAATCCAAGCAGCAGCCAACAACAACACCGTTCATATTCACTAAAGATACAGGCATATTGTTCTGGCTGCCATGTTCGGGATATACACACCCAGATCAGCCATAGCAGGCTGGAAACGTAGGCTGTGGCCACTGCTGGCTAACTTGTACGGACTGGCTACAGAACAGTGGGGGTGGTGGTGATTCTGTTGGTGAAGTAGCCATTTTTAGACTCCCTTCCTTGAGAATTGCATGATGCTACAAAATTTCGACACGAGTGGAAGTAATTCCAGGCTCTGTTTGCGTTTGTTTGAGTTATACAAGTATAAGAAGTTGCAACTATGTAATCATCTTAAACAGCTCGCCAAGGGTTAGTCAGCACTAAACTGAGAGTATCAAACGCAAACCTGCGACAAATTAGCTTACCTGGTAATAATTTGCCATCTATTCAGCAAAGATGTGAAAAATGTAAAAAAAAAAAAAAAAAAAAAAAAAAAGTATAGTAACTGAGAATAATATCAAGTCTTTGTTCAACCCAAAAGTGAAATAATGACGAGGGTAAATGGGCTGCTAAATCAAAGCTGATACAGTTTAACCTAGACAGCTTATTTCTTGAGAGAGGGAGAAAGATACCCGGACGTTGGAGAGGGGTGCTGGCTAACCTACCGAGCTGTACCAACTAACCTGCTAATTAACATTTGCAGTGGCTATTAACTACCTGGTTGCCGGATAGAATTATTAGATATAAATGCAGTTCAATGTTGTTCTGGTCATTTGCCACCCGCGTTAACGCAGTGCGTTAAGTTTCTCAAACAGTGGCCCACACCCACTCTCTTGGCAGCAACGACTAGCTAGCAGCAGGCTAGCAGCAGCTAACTCTAACGGAGGAGCCACTCTACCCAGTTTAACCCCTTTCGTTCATCTTCCCTGCTCGACAGGCTAGCCAACTGCACAGGCACTTAATGCATTTCCTGAAGCGCAATTTCAAATATCAATACATATCCTTACCCGCTTTCAGTCGATGGTATCCGTTGTTTATATCACATGGACTGGAAACAGCAAAATCTTCTCTCTCCTCTCTCCGCCCAGGCGATCAGATTTAGCTAGTTTAGCTACCGAGGAGCGGCACTCCCCGAACCCAGTTTTTGACCCGCCGAGGGGGGAGACACACCGGCACAGAGGCGCAGAGACAAGGCGGTGTTTCACCCAAATAGACGTGTCACAGTCCTGTTTGAGCGTTCTTCCGTTTCAAGGCAAATTCCAACTCAAAGCAAAAATCCCTTCTTGTCTTTCCCACCGTCGTCGTCCCTCTTTTTTTCTTCCTTCACGCCAGGATCTCAGTCGCTTCTTCCTCCAGCCATCAAACAGCAGAGATGGGCGCGGTAACCCTGCACTCAGGTCTGGGAAACCCCACGTTACGGCAGCGTCACAACGCACGGCGAAGGGTCGGCGACCACTCCAACAGATCAGGAAATACTGCCATCTTTGGTAACACCAGTACACCTAGATAACATTTACCTGCCAAAACGCGGCTTTTACTTTCATTACTTTGTCCGTTTGAAGAGTTACTATCAAAATAGAACCCGAGCTAGAGCATTTTCCATGACAAAGTGGGTTAGAACAACAGCCTGCATACGCACCAGTCAATGTTTGTGCCAGTGGTTCTGAAATTGACCTACACAGTTCTACAAGTTCTTGTGGGGTACTTTAACTGTAACTATTAAATCCCAAATAGATGTTCTCCTGGGATCTTTCTAAATTATATGTATATATATATGACCAACAAGTGAATTTGTGTGTCTGTTATATGAACATGTTTGAAAACCCTAGGAAAATATGACTTTCATTTGAATACAACCACAAGCTCAGGCAAATAACAGTCTCATTTGCAATCCAAACCAGACTGTGCCACAAATGTAACAACAGCAGCTGCTCATGTACTTCCCTGCCAACATGCATGGCAATATAGAAACAAACACCCAGCATGATATACATTTTTGAGACTGGCTCTGGAAAGTTTTGTTGATATTCTCAGGATATTAATTTTGCCTGAATATGGGGTTTGTGAAATGATATCCATATGCTCTCGTTCAACTGACGAAATCAATGGGGAATTACCTCCTATGCTGAGTGGTTGTGAGTGGAACGTCACTATGGCACATAGATGACTTGATCATTATCTCAGTAGTCTAGGTAGAGTGCTCACAGGAGGTGTTAATACTCAGTGGGTTAAGGCGTTACTTGGAGACATGGAACACTTTGATGTCCTCTGGGACAACAAAGTGTGTGTGGACTTGGTCCGCTGGGGGAAGACAACACCAGCATCACTCTGGCTTGGATGAAGGATGCTCCTATGAGAGCACTGCTCTGTCTACTGTAGCCCAGCATTTGGGGATGTACTGTTTGTGCCAAAATTTGTTTTGCTGTTGTCCCTTAACATTTTAAGTTTGCACTCACTGTTGTGGTTTGGCTCAAAAGTAACAGGATTTCTGTATAATACTGACTTTGAAATATCAATATAATTATACATACAAGGATAATAATATAAAAAATAATTTATCCTCATTCTCAGTAATTTCAATTCCCACCTGAGTGCATGTTTTTGTGTGTGTGTTCCTGTCAGTTCTGTAAACCTGACACATGAAGGAGGAAGATGGCCTGCTATCCTGTATTAACAGCCTTTTGCTATGGGATGGTCAGCTCTGTAACCACACATTAGGGCTCCGAAAAGATCAGTATTACCCATGCTAACCTTCCAGTACTGTATGAAGGAGTGTGTGCACACATGCATGCTCATGAGAGAGTATATACCCACCCAAACCCACTAACGGATGTTTTTAGGTATACATAAAAGAATAGTTGATGTTGGTGGTGGTTGAACTTATTATGAGCATAATTTTGCTTTTTTATTGATTTAACTAAAAAAAAAACCAGTGGCAGATAAACACAGGATGTGTTTGTGTGTGTCTGTGTATCAAGCAGTGTTAGAGGTGTCGGTTTCCACCAGGACTCATCTGCCCAGGTTAATGCTACTGAGATTTAGTTGCCCCTGGATACACCCCTGCCTGTCTGCATACATGTGTTGTGAAGCTTCTTTAGCACAGCTTCAGACCACCCAGGGGAGAATGCTCATTGTCTGCGTGCAACCTTTTTGATGAGGAGAGCAGAAAGAGAACAGTCCACACCTTGATGTGCTTTCTGTGTCAAAGTAAGCTTGAGTTTAGTTATTGCATATAAAATGAAGCCAGCAGATAAACAGCCATGATATGCATGATGATCACTATGAGGCAAACAATCCTTATAATTCATTAAATGCTCTATTTCTTTCTGCAGCAAACATTACTTTATGATGATGACTAATACATCAGTTGATAAAAACTCCCCAAGAAAAATGGCTGTAAAGGGGTTTTTTTGTCTCATGGTAAACAGTCACCACTCATTATTTAACTAACGTTTTTGCAAACAGTATCAGAATGTCACACACAGTTTGTACCCATTCATACAGGGCAGGATAACATCCACTGTGTGTTTTAATGCAGTTGGCCTGGTTGAAAATTGACTTTTATGAGCATTTTCACTCCCTTCGGCTTTGATTTAATAAAGTCGCATTCACTAACTGTTCATATACAGACAGACAGGCAGGCACAGATACACAAACACACCACTCATCAGCAGAGCGGGGGCCATAAGTAGCACTATCTCACAGTATTAGTGAGAGATCAGAGGAGAAATCAGATTAGAAAAAGAGGCAAAATGGCAACACAAATATTGCTTAATATGATCCCGTACGTTTCATAAAACGAGTGACATTACATGAGGCTTAGCTCATAATGACCTTGCTTTTAATAGGCAGGTTGGGGTACAGTAATCTGATTTAGCATAATCTCCTACAATCTCTGATAAATGCTTACGGCATGTATCTCCGAGAGAGGTCAGACCCTATTGGTCCGTTTGGAGGCATTACTGACATCTGCTGTTAGACATAGTTTACATACAGTAGAACACCCTGATGAGTTCAGCATCTGAGCTCTCATCTTAAGAAGAATTTAATGATTTAAATGAGAAGGAGTAATGCTGCGAAAAAGGATTTTGGTCAAAGAATATAAGAAAAAGGAAAATATCATCCAAACAGGATTACAAATTGGTGGAATGCTTGACCCAAGTTAGTTAAGCTACCAGTTACAATAAGATGACTGTACAGCACCAACTCTCAACCGCCATATGTCAGTTTTATGCCCTAAAGCTACATGCCATTAAGACTGAGATTCAGCATCTATAAATAAAAGAAGAAATGGGAACATGACTGCAGTGTATGGGTATTTGATCTTTTACAGTTAACTAGCACCAATATGATAATAATAATAATAACAATAACAATTATATACTTTATACTGCAACACTCTTTATTCTATGACATTTCAGGAATTCCATAACCACTGGGCATCAGGGGCTCCTAGTGGCAGGAACTTGTAAGTGCATTTATCTCCTGCTATGCTGGTCCCAGGCTCTTCCGGATGGGAGTGATAACCTGAGGACAGACTGAAGTGCTCTCCATTATTATCAAAATCATGTGATAGCTGTTTTGATCTTCATGAACGATCAGATATGAGCCTGGAAGTCTCATCCCCAAGAAGAAGTTGCAGTGTGTCCTGAGAGGATTGTTATGCAGCAGGTTCTGGCTTTCAATGAATCTGTAATCCATCCAAAGCTGTTTCAGTAGTCTTTCAATTGACACTTCTCCACAATATACAACTAGTTTTGTTTATGTCCCCTTTTTAGGCTATTTACACAGAACAGAATGCAAAGACAACTGGAAATTTGACAAGCGATTGTAAATTACATGGCAAGAACGTATTTGGTGATTATCCAAAGGGCCAAAGTTAAACCAATGACGAATGATGTTTATGTCAACACTAACAATTTTGAACTTAAGTGACCAATGACCTAGCTAGATAGAGAAAATAGCTGATATATAGGTAATAATAAATCAGTGGCCTACTACTGTTGCTATTTTGGATACAACTGTATTATTATTTAATCTATTATGCCCACAGCTCCAGATACTGTAACTAATACTAAGAGACCAGTTATGTCTGTCTATAGGCTATAATTTCCATTTCTTTTACATCGCACCAGTGTTTTTTTTCTCCATCATTCACCGACATTAACATGGTCATTGCCTGGTTCAAATTTCACAGGCTACAGCTTGTTTGACCTCAGTGTGAACTCCTTTCACTTCATGTGTACAGTACCAGCAGTGCTACAGTATGTACTTTACACATCTGCTGTCTTACATCAGCTGCTGCCCCATTAGCCAGTGACTGACTTGGCATTACACACACCCCCTGGTGGTAGAATCAGGTTCATTCAGTCGAGCATGTCACTGCATTTTAAAGTCGTACTATTGACTAAATTATATTAATCTATAGCCACTGATTATTATAAATAATACAAAATATAAAACAAAGTTTCTAGTAACTGTAATTTCTGCACAGCATTGCTGTCTGATGTAACACAATATGGATGTAGTGTACACACACAGCTAAGCATTGAATCCTAAGTCAATGGTTTCCATCTTTAATAAATACATTTCAAGTCATAGATAATTAATTCAATTATATAATGCTGGTTACATTTACAATATATACAGTACATCACATGTCAGTGTGTGTGTATGTGTATGCTGTGACCAGATTTCCCTACTGGCTGTCATCCAGGTACTGCAGAGGTCAGTCAGCAGTGGTGGAGACCAAAGCCATGAAGGTGATGCTGTAAACAGTCCTCTCGTCCCCCTTCAAGGTAAGAGGCACACATGTCTGCACCACCTCGTACGGCTGAAACACACGCACACACACACAACCACACACAAACATACATACATGTACACCCAATCAGTGAGTGCAATGGGCTCACAAATCAATACCTGAAGTAAAGCAAAAATCCTGGCATAGGATTTAGAAGGTTGATGGTGGAAAGATTCATGCAAACATCTCTTTACGCGCTCTTGTCTGTAAAGAACCCTTTTCCAATTAAAGAACGGTAAGAAAAACATCTCCTCACCTTGTATCCACTCTGAGGGGTCCATGTGACACTGATGGTGCATTTGTGTCCTGCTTCCACAGTGCCTTTGCTGGGCTCCACACTGAAGCCCTGCTGCTGAAGGGATGCCACGTTATCCCAGTAAAACTCACCAGTCTGTGAAAACCAGAGAAAAAAGTTCTCCAAATAGACATTAAACACACATGGCACAGTAGGGGCTGAATCCTTTACACGGTAGCTACACAATGAAGATATTAATGCACATAATAATACTGATATAATAATCTGTAAAGTTTGTGTGACGTTTATCCCTGTCTGAAATAAGATATTTACCCTCTTATGATGCATCACACTGCACATGATAAAACTGTCATTCCTGATGCAGTCACAGTACCTTCTTACTGGGCTGTGTGGAGCGGATGCAGCCCACCTGCAGCTCCCTCACTGCACGAGTGATGGCACCCCCTCTGCGGCTGGCCCTCAGGGTGACTAGCACAGGGATGCTGGGCTTCTCCGTCACCTCTGACTCTGCTAGCCAGAGGGGGGCGGGGGGTCATATCAGCAGTTTTACAAATTTTATACCATTTAATACAAATCATCCATATGTTTACTTCACTGTAAAGCCCACAAGACCACAGTCAATGGGCTTTTCTGGCCCAGTTCATTTGCATTCCAGCAAACCCTTTTGCAAAAAACCAAAATGAACAACTGCCAGTGGCTGCCCACAAGAATAGGTCATGGATCCAAAAATAGAAAAAAATGTTGCATGCATTTGAAAATGGTCAGCAACAACAAGGTAGGGGATTTTTAAGGTAGACATTTTGCCAACTCATTATCCTTCAACTACATTCTTCATCCAAACATTCAAAACATGCAAACGTCACCAATGCAATTTGTCCTGGGTATCAATGGCAGCATTTCAGCTTCTAGATAACATCTTCCCCACATGAGACCTGTTTCTGTGACACAATCAGAGCAGAGCTCAGGGTCAGCTTTTTGATTTAGTCAAATTTACTGTAATCTTGCCAAGGGAGTGTAAATTTTCATACATGGATTTTGTGGTGAAGTATGATCTGACTGCTGGTGACAAGCACACGGGCCAGCAGCTCGGTTTGATTAGCATAAATTACCACTTGCTATGTGGAATATGTCTGGGAGTTATTCATCAGTGTCTTTGTTTTCTCTGCCTGAGTTACCTTTCTTGATGGTGCTTTCGCCGTCTTAGAGAATGTCGACAGATAAATGTGCAGCATTGAGCTGTTCCTCACTGACTGTGTGTTCCATGGAGCTAAAACACTACCATTGTACCAGCAGTGAAGGAAGAAGTTCTGAACATGGAGGCTTTGCTACCTGTGATCTGATTTTGACTGGTTATCAGTGGCGGGAGGAGAGATTCAATGGGCACCGTCAGCACGTCTCCTCCATATAGATACATGTTGTGTGCAGAGGCTGCACCCTTCAGATCCATCACACACACTTTACTCTGAGAGGCAGGAATGACACAGCGTTAAGGTTGTATCATGGAGACCACAGCGTACAGAGGACACGCAGCATTGTGCCTGGACCATGTGACAACTTGTACAATCTGTGATTGAGGCCAAGGTCAGGGTGAGTAAAGAAATATTATCAAGGCTGAAAGGGTGTGTGACACTATATGTGTGTGTGTGTGTGTGTGGTTCTCTGCTGACCTTATTCATGAGCTCTATGGTGACCTGGTCACAGTAGTTGACAGACGGGTGGTCAGGCTGAAAGGTGACGGTGATGTCCTGGCTCTGTCCTGGAAAGATGCTGCCCTCTACTGGCACTACACTGAACACACTCAGCCCACTGTAGTTCTGGGTTCCTGGACAAGATGTACTATTATTACAGTTTCCGCGACTGTAAAGTCTGCCACTAGTACAGCTGATAATGATAATGATGAAATATAATCTTTGGCCATAGTCTTGACCTTGAAACTTCAATAGGCTTTTGTGTCAGATGCCACAGTTGTTGATGTCCACAACTAGTTAGCATATTACATACATCCATGCTCCACTAACAACGGAACTAAGGAGACGCTTCTGAAAACTTCTACATTTTAACATACAGTGTAGGCTCTTGATTTAATTTTCCTGCTCTTTTTCTGCTACACAAACAAACTTGGCCATTATTTGTACACAAAATTGTTAAAAAATGGGGCCAGTGGGCATGAAAACAAAAACTGGTCATTGATGTGTACCGCTGATTCATGAAAACAAAACCATTAATGTCAGTCTGCTGCTCTTTGCAGTATTGACATCTTCCTTTTTAGCATATGATACCTGTAAATTTAGAACGTTCAATGAGGTTGAATGGTTTCTACCTGGATTCACCTTCTTGGTGTGTTAAACGTCAGTCAACAGTCAATGATTCCCAGTTTCCCTGATGAACTGGTGCATTATTAATTACATCTTACCCACAGCAGACTGGACCTGAGACTCTGTGTAACTTCTCAGCAGGAAGGCCACCCGGTCAGCTCCACCCTGAGGCCTAGACGGAGAGACACTGGCCAGCAGCACCCTGAACTGCACCGCCACCGCTGAGCTGTTCTGCAACTGCAGAAAAAAAACAGGCTTAATGTCGTTACAGAGGCTGCCACCTCCCTGAAAACATAAACACAATCAGTGCATATGAACAGTCAACACAGGCAGTTCTGGAAGTGGTTTTCTTCACAAGATTTCTTCAGTGCTAACGAGATGTGATCTTGTTGTGGTAATTCTTCTTGTCCTTTCATCATTGGCACACTCTTTACTGACCTTTAGGACCTGCGAGGTGCTCTCCTTCTCCAACACATAGCCAAAGTCAAGGAGACCTCCAGGGTGGGATGAGGTGACGACGGGGACCACACCCTCCCCACACAGAGTCACCTCCAGGGTCATTTTTGGGTTGCGGATCTCCAGAGTCTCACGGTACTAGAAAATAGGGAACAGTGGGTGGGTAAGGTCTTACTTAGAATTTATTATGTTATTATTTAGTAAATAATGTTTGATGCGGCTTCTTATTTGAGAGACACAATGAAATATCAGTGGATGAACTTGGGATGTAACAATTATTTTGATGATAGGTTTCTGGCAAAAAGCCAGTACTTCATGACAAATTGTACAATGTTAACCCACCATTTTCTCCTGAGTTGGACTGAAGGCCAGCACCAGTGTGTGTGTTTCTCCAGGTCTTATGCATCTGAGAGCATTAAGAAGGGAAAAGGGACTTTCTATATTCAGCACCGAGGACCTCAGCTTGCAAATGGTCAAAGAAAAGCAGCAAGTATTATGATTTATTATTATATGTAGGAGCTATTCTGGATTGACACATATTTTATTGTGGTATGTAATTTCTGGACATGAATAGGCCAATATAAAGTGATTCCATTAATAAGATTTATATTGCATCAAATTTGAAAATGTGTTAAATTTGTTGAGGATCATGACTTTGGCCTGTATTAACCTCATAGTATTACATCCAGTGCATTAACAGTATACTTCTGCTGAGAAAAGACAATGGTTGAATATCTATCACATCTAATCACATAAAGTTCTGATCTTTCTTAACTTTACTTCAACACATGTTACAATGTTTGTTGACATAACCAGCCATGTTTAAAGGATGATTGTTTTGGTCCAGGTTTTGAGATATCTGTCTGTGAGAAGTAATGTTGAGTATTGATTCCTATATACAATGAAGTGAACAGAATTTTTTTTGTGGTGGCAATGGAAATTTTCATTTAAAAATTCTCAAAAGCAACATCTCTCTCCAGGGAAAGTGTCCCCATCATCCTAGACAAACCAAGGTAGACACTGTGAGGAGTTAATCATAATTCAATAAAAACTGTTCACAGTGGGATTCCAAGTGACTGAGGGGTTAAAGGTAAGTAACTGCATCATCTCCAGTTCAAAGTTGGCCAGAAACCATTTTTGCAAATCATTCTCCCATTCTATTCTCCTGTCATCTTTCTCTCCAATCCTGAATAAAGGAACAAAATATGCTTCATTGCTGTGAGCACCACAAACTACATTCCACTCACTTGAGTTGTACTGGGGTGGAGGCAGAAGTCACAGGTTGATATCTCAAAGCACGGACATACTGGAAAAAACCCCAGACTATGTGTGATAAGTAAGGAAACATTTCTCGATAATGTTTTTTTCATGTTTGGGAGAAGAGAGTCCACAGATCTCACACTATAGGGGGTCTGCCATTTTAAAAGCTTTTACATGCTGATCGAAGGCATTCATGAGTTTAACATAACTGTATTTAAGATTAAAACTCTAAAATGTGCAATTGTGAATAGTAATCTATTTGCATTGGGAGTTTAAAATTCAACACAGTTCTTTAACCATTCAACAAACAATTTTGTTTCATGTATTTCGACTTAGGAAAGCTGGTGCACACAGAAAAAGGATACATCCAAAGAGTCCTTTGAAATATTCTGAACCGTAATCCTCTCAATCACTTTCTCCCCTAAAAATGAAAAGAAGACACAAGCATGAACAATAAATAAAGTGGTGCGTGAGCTGAATGCACAAGTGGACGTTTACAGTGTGTAAAGACGAACTCACCCACTGCCACCTGATGGAAGTCTATGATATTTTGTCCATGGTTGGACGTCACCACGAGAGACGGCTGGACAGCAGGACACTGCAGCCTCAAGAAGAGCGTATTGAGGGGACTGAGGAGATATCGGACGTGGCAAGCTATGAAATATCACCATCATCAATCATTAAAGCACTTCTTGCCCTGACAATGATGGAAAGTTTGTCAGCAAAAAGCAGTTGTTTTTATGCTGACTAATACAGATTGATAGAGACAATTGATTTTGGTAAATTGTTCATATAAAAAAGAGGCAAAACAACATACAGCACAGCATACTAGGAGTTTATCACATTAATAGACGTATCAAAAATATAAAAAATACTAAAGAATAAACCCAATACACTAATTATAAAAAGGACAGACACCCAAAAATGGAAAAAAAATTGACCATTTAACATTTGACATGTTTCTTCTGCCAACCACAGCTAACCAGAATGCTGTGAGAAAGTGGAGGCTAACTCAGCATTACCTCCATGCTGGCTGGGCTTGTTGCTCTTCCTCAGGGGGGTCTCCATCTGATATAAAGCAGGGAATGGTGTACTCTTTGTAGCGCTGAGTGAAGGAATACAGCAGAGAGGCCCTGGCCTCCTCATACTGCTCCGACCTAGAAGTAAAAGATCCCACACATGGAAACACATCAGCAAACACTCCTTAAACTAAGCACAATGTAATCCTTTTCATCAAGGCCTTCCAGCTCCACTGAGCACGCACCAGGTCTGCTGAGAAACCACAGTGTCTGTGGTGCAATCACTGCAAAGTCATAGAAGTGTGAATCGTAACGAAATCACTTGAGCTTCGGAAGAAGAGAGAATATACTAGTAAAGCTTTGTGTGTCATTTATATTTCAGTGTTATTGGATTTCAGACTACTGACTAAGTTATTAATTGGGTATAGCCTACTTTCTGACACAGACAGGCTTTTACTGAATGATATTTCCTAAAGAATCATTTATTCCCTTTTACTTGCACTAAACTTTGATATTTGGCAAATTGAATATTTATCAATGAAGTTTTATTTCACTGGCATTTCAGCTCAACAAACTAGACTTTTCCAAAGTAATTTTCGATGCAAAGTAAAGAATAAGAAAAACCCTCCTACCCTGGCTGTACATCGGCAGGATTTGGTGATTCAGTTCGTTTGTCTGTCTTTGGATCGTCTGACACCTTGTTGTTCTTTGGATTCGCAGGTGCTTTTTTTCCATTGCTGGCTTCCACTGGGATCTCCTTTTTAGTCTAACAACACACACGTTAACATGAATGATACTCTCTGTATAAACACCAGCATGGATACGACAGTGGAAAAAATCTGCAAGCTTTAGAACCCTGACCCTCACAGGAGCAGGGGGTGACTGGGGTAGATGGGTGTGCAGTTACATACTGTACCTCCTGTTGGGTGTGTCCATTCATCTCCAGCTCCTCGCAGAGCAACTTGGCTCTGTGGAGGAGACGCAGCGCCTCCTCTCTGATCTCCTGCTCCAGCAGTCTGGGTGTGAACATTACCTGGACCAGGCATCTCTAGTAAGAGGAGAAATGGTAAACCAGTCAGGAATGATTATATCTATTCAGAAACAGATATTGAGAATGCGGTGATCAGTTTTGTCTGTTCCAATGAACAAACTTTCAGGAAAATTTATAATGACATCCAAGCTATAGTCTTCTTACACTCTGGTGATTTTTAGGTTAAACCTCTAATTCATATTTGGAAATCGAGGTTTAAATTAGTTTTTGGGCAGTTTCCTGTTCTGGGGTCGAGAGCGGACCAATTCAAGCAGACCAAGTTTTATAATCCCTCTGTTTTGCAATTGCAGACTATTTACTGGTTTTCTCCCAGTGGGCCTCTATTATCCATTTGAGAAAAAAATGGATTAGTTTTTTTCTATGAGAACTGTATGAGTGCGCAGGAAAGTGCTCCACTGTCTTCCACTGTAACTGTCATAATCCACAGCAATAAACTGCAATGATGTTCAAATGATCAGTACTGTGAAAGGATACTGCACCCAGTGGATGTATAATTAAAACTAAGATTCACTGTTATTTGTTTTGTGTTCTGTACTCGTTGACATTGCAGCATAGACAGTGAAAAACAATGTAAATGCACTTACATGAGGTGTCCAGCAGAGTGCATTGTTACATCATAAAGGCTGCTGTAGTGAGCCAGTGGGAGCTATGACGACTACGATGTTTGTCTTATTATAATTATGTGTTACTGTACTGAGTTGAACTAAGGCTGCAAGATATTCCTTGGACATCTTATAGCTCTGTAACCAATATATTTTTGTTGCAAATTGTTATGATATGCCATACAATTTCCTGCCTAGTCCCACATTTGGTTTCCTTACATAGTTATAATTAAAGTTTATGCTCACAAGCTCAACTTGATGAGGCATAACCAAAACTTTAATTACTGTTTAACAAACAATGTTCGGATGAGATTTTGCCCATGTGTTAAATGAGAAACAAAACCTCAGGATATCAAGCCCTGAAGGATTACTTCAACAGCGGGTGGGAAGGAGGGGGTTGAATTAATAACAGGGCCAGAAATTCTTTCAGCTTACCCCAGTAGAGCTAAAACATGGTTTGAACTGACTGTCACAGTCTACATTACAGGACCAATGTAATATTGCACTTCACCACCAGAAAGTTAGACACTTTACAAAACAATTGGACACTTGGATGTGTGATACTTCAAATGAAGAATTCAGTGTCAGTGCAGCAGAGGCCGACACAGCCTGACTTCTTCTACTTGTCCCATGATAGCACCACTGCTATAAAAGTTTAAAATTGGCAGTTCATTTTTGGAAATAACAGACTGACAGACAGACTAAAATCATCGGAGTGCCCCTTTAACATCAGCGTAAACATGGGAAGTGTTGTACTCCACCTCTCCGGGGAGCAGGCGTCCTGCAGAAGGTGTGATGCTGACGTCTGAATCCTGGGGGAGTGTGAAGGAGAACAGCCTGGCTGGTTGTTTGGACTGATTACAGTTGGTGGGATGGTAGATCAAATGAAACACGGCGGTGGAATGGTCACCCACTGCCGTGGCCCCAAACTGCACCAGAGAATGGGAGAGCTCCAGTGGGGGGCGAACACCCACTGCTCGGCAAGACAGCGGGAAATCTCTGATGCCGGAGGAAAATAAATCATTTAATTATGAATAATGGGATCAGATTAACTGAATTATATCCATTATATCAGACAATAACAATAAATCAAAGTCCTATAATATATATATATAAAATACACATTTATATGACATTTAATTTGCTCAAAATAAAGGAGTACACATCAACCTGTTAATTCCAGTCTTGCAGGTGAGCTGGAAATTGTACTCTTTGGCCTTGTCGGCACTGAAAATCAGATCAATCTCCACGGTCTCTTGTGGGAGCAGAGTGCCAAAGCCATCATTAGGCTGGACCTCAATAAACTGTGGTGTGGGAGAACACAAAAAACACAAACTGATACTTTTCTGAATTGACACTCTATGCGGGAATCATTTTCTTTTCAGCAATAGCTGATCTGAGATCATTTCTGCTTGTATCTGCATTTGGGTATCTTTAACATTTAACCCAAGATAAGGTATTGATAAGGTATTCATAGCACTGCCAGCTAAAGAGAGAAGGTCTTTTTACACATACAATACCTCTGGAACTCCCACGAAGCCAAAGTCCTGAGGCAGCAGGGACAGGTTGGTAAGGCGAACGCTGCTCTTCACTGACTGGTAAATGGAGCAGTGGCCGAAGTCCACCTCAGTGCGATGAAACTGCAGGTCTGAGGAGGTCACAACTGCTTGGATTGTGAAATGCACAGGCTGCACCTGAACACACAAACATGGAGCATCTTTACAATTCTTCTTTGATTGGGAACATTTACATGTTGGCTCTTTATTCTATTCAACCAACATAAGAATCTTACCATGTCTGTAAAACATCAGAATTGTTTGATTTATATAAAAAAATATTTTCATATTCATATTCAGACACAAAGAAGAACATAGATGACAATAAAATGAACATGGGACCTGCATAAGCTGATGTGTCTGTTTTCAAAAATAGGACTTCTTCAGACTGTGATTTCACACATGCATACATGCACTTGAAGAGTTGAATGAATGAATTTCGAGGCCACTTTAGTCCCTTGAGATGAAATGTATATAGTCATCCTTCATCATTGAGCAGGCAGATTCAAAACATGTGTGCGTTCCTAAAACAGAGTGTGGGACCAAAGTGAGATCTGCAAATTTAAATCGTAGCTCTAAGCTACAGTGTGTGTGTTCATGGTGATGAAGGAACATGTTCCTCAGTGCAACGGTGTGGCTCCGTGTGGCTAATTAGTTTTTGGATAATGACGGAGCTCTACTGCACAAAGGAACAATGAATTCATAGCTGCTTTTGGTCTTTTCAGTGGGTTTGTTGACAGTAAGAAAATATAGAATATCACCAGCCTTGCTTTTAAACACTCCTTTGGGTAAATTATATGTTTATGGAAATGTGAGTAATCTTATGATGTGTGTTTTTTTGTTTTGTTTTTTTTAATGACATCCTCTTGAGTCAAGTCAGTGCTCAGTAGATGACCTTGTTTACTGTTGCCTGTGCCATGGCTTTCCTGGCTGCTGTGGTGTCTGGTGACCATACAACAGTGTGTGTGTGTGTGTGTGTGTGTGTGTGTGTGAATGTGAATGTGTTTGTGTTTGTGCGTATGCACGTCATTGGTTCAGTGCCGGGAGCTGAGGGCCTGGAGCTGGGTACAACAGCTTTGATGCTCCACAGGAGCATCCTGGACCAGTATTTGGCTCCTTGTCACCCACCCCCCACCCCCCAATCCTCTCCTGGATGGCTGCATGGGGAGGGAGAGGAAGGTGACAATATGGCAAGAAGACAGACCAGATTTAGATTTACTGAGAAAGAGTACTGGCATCAATGCAGCGCAAATGTTTAAGCAGCTGCTCTGTGTGTTTTTTCTTTAAATAAAGACTGCTGCTAGCAAGTTGAAGAAATTCAGTTGCTGTAAACCTTTTACTTTCTGTTTTGAGAGTTTCTGAACTTATCATTTTCATATTTCAAAATGAAAGTTGGACCTTGAAGTTGATATTAAGATTTGTAACTCTTGAGAGGAATGGTAAGGCCTTGTATTTTCGATCCGTTCGGCATAGGCGATTGCTTTAAATACTACGATACCACTGAGCCTTGGCCACAGTTGTTATGGAGTTGAGTTAAGTTGAGCTGAAGCAAATTAAAAATGCTTCCTTGTTGCAGCTGGCAACAAAAGATGACACCATAGGTACCAAATTTATCCAAAATGAACCAAGAATCTAGAAGCGAATAAATTCAAGCTGCTGCTTAGGTTACCAATGTATAAGTATGAAGACACAATGAAACTGCTTCCCATATGGAAAGGCTACAAATCTAAGAAAAATAATTACACTAGTAAACCAATAAAAATGTATGTTATTATATAATGCATACTTGAATAGCTTGCTACTCATTTTGAGCTTCTGAAGATATTTTCACTAAAACAATGTGAAATAACCTTTATGCTTGGCTTATTAACTCCCATGAAGGAGCTGGGCCTTGGAGGTGGGAGATAATTTTAGCTCGTTACCAGCAAAATAGGTTACAACCTTCAGCAGCTCTGTTTCTTTTATAGGGACAAAGTAGGACACAAGCCCTGTATCGCAGGATGAGTACACTGTTTTCAGGATCACAGGGAGCTTCGCTGTAAAACATGTAAGACTGTGTGTGCAGTGTACGATACAAACCTGGCCTGCTACTTGCACTGTCATTGGAACTTCCAGGACTCCTGTATTGCTGTCAAAAAACTTCTGGACTTCTTTGGATAAAGAGCGTCTACAAGACAAAACAAAGAGGTAGGCTAGGAGTGAGGACACACACCTTCTCATAACAGCATCTTTTCCTTAACATCACGCACAGAGAGCAAAGACACCCATTAGTGGCTGAAAAAAAACACGCAAGTGCAAACAGGGATTTTACAGGTTGCTAATTTTTCTTTTCTTTTTTTTCCAGCATATAAGATCCCAGCAGTCAAAAGTCACAACCCGCTCCTTTCAAAGAAAGATAAGGATGCAGACCCCTGAAGAGCCATCACTTTACTTTAACCCACGACTGTGGGATCGGCTCGCCAGGGAAAGCAGGCGAGAGATGTCGAGCGCGCCTCCACACTAGTGTAGGTTGTAGCCATGGTGATGGGAGACGAAAGCGTGATTCAAATGGGCTCAGTAGTCATGCAGGCTTATGTAAAACTCAGCATCCTCCAGTGTTGAGAGCTGCTCTCGTGATATATACTGTATGTATGTACTATATGTATAGTTCATTATCATGTAAACAGTGGTCAAATGTCAAATACAGTTTGTGGCTTGGATCCACCCCCACCTCTCACTTTCTCTCTCCTTTTCCTACTACCCATCCTTCTTTTTTTTCCTGCAATTCACTGCTTTTCCTTCTTCTGTTTCTTTCCTAGCAACTGTCTTCCCCTCTTTACACTCTTAATGCTGGTTGAAGGCTTGAGAGCTAATACTGTAAATGTCAGTGGTTTTAAGGCTCTCCAGATGTCAGTTTGTTTTTCTTTTTTTTTTCAAAGCACTACAACCAAGCCTCGCCTTCAACAAATCTGTCAGCTTTGTGTTCAAGGACAGGTTTGGTTGCATATTTCCCTGGCCTCATTTCTGCACACAACTGCTGCAAACATGCTGTTTGTGCTACGACACCCTCAGCGATTCGATGCTAGATAGGTCGCTTCCTCACACGTCAAACTTTAATCTGCATTTACAAAGAGGAGGAATGTAAAAAAAAAAGAAGAGGTATTTGTTTCCCTCTGCAGCTTGGCCAATGAGCACAAAGGGTGTATTTAAGGAAGCACTCTTGTTCTGCCTGCTAATAGAATCACTGCTGGAGAGTCACTCTTGAATTAGCTTGGCAGGGCAGAGTGGAAAAGCCTGGTGGGACGTCACCAAGCCATATGCTCGGGAGAATTTTGCGGATGGATGAGGTTTCAGATTTGTTGGTGCCCTGCACAGATTTACTTTTGTGTTCTTCTTCTCCATTGCCAGATTATCTACACTCTCATCCAAAAGCGATTCTTTTCCATAGACTTTAATGATACTTCTGACATTAGTACAGCACATACACACAACGAACTTTGTGGTGCTACTAAAAGAGCTGTAGTGCATATCTCCTTTATGTATTCTCACAAAACTATCTATCTATCTGTATATATATTTATTTATATACATACATATATATTGTGTAGATGGATTCAATTTGGACTCCAGCTTGAATTTCACTTCACCATTTAAAAAAGTGATTATGAAAAGGATTACAAAACGGATTAAGAGGCTTAGGGATTTGTCATTATGGTGAAATGGATGGGAAAAAACAACAGTCAATGATTACGAAAAAAATCATTTAAAAAAATCATGTAAACAAAACAGTTTCTTGTGTTTGCTTGTTGCTCGTAGAATCATCAAAGTCTCTGATCCTGATGTAAGCGATGAACTTGGAGCGACGACACTAGTTAGAGCTGTTCAGTGTAATCTGCAGTAATTCATCTTTGTAATCTCCCTTTTATCAACTGCAACCGCGGGGTTGGGACACACTGCTCGCTCATCAGAGATTACACCTAAAACTGCTCATTCAAGCAATCCTGTTCCCATGATCTTGTCATCAGGTTTATGGAGCAAAAATGATACACCTCCTTCAAGTCAAAAAATCCATCAAATTTAAAGTGTCTTGGTGAAGAATGGTTTAGTTAACCCCGGAAACCTGGTTTGTGATTTTCAAAACTGCTGCACTTTAGGAGGAAATTCTAAAGCCAAATTTCCAGGCTCAAGTGAGCCAGATCGCATGGCAAGCTCACAAGCACAGTTCAACAACTTGTTTTCAGTCCAATGCAATGACACAGCTCTTATTTCTTCAGTGATTTAAATAGGTCTGGTATAACTTACAGAAATAGCAACTCTTACTAACATATTTTTTTAATTATCATGAAAAATGTTAATAGCATACATGTCCACCACTGCAGTTTATATGTCTTGATTATTTGGACCTTAGTGTCCTTTTAAATGTAACTGAGCAGCATCCCTCTAAGCTGAAGGAGGTCACAAACCTGTGAACCACTGGCCTCGATACTATACTGAGGGGATTATGTAGCGTGTGGAACAATGCTGTGGATATGTGAGGGAACTATGTGGGCTGGATGGTGACAAATAAAAGTGGAGGAAGACAGGCAGAGAGGGATGAAGCGAAGGAAAGATGGTGAAGGATGTGGGCAGGTTGAGCGCAGTCCTCCGGAGCAGGAAGCAAGAATGTGCTCACCAAAAGCCCGAGGAGAGAAGGCAAGAAGCAAACACCTGTGCAAAGAGTGAAAGCTATGAGTCACTGCAGACCAGAGATTCAACTGTGTGTGGGTGGCACAGTGAGTGAAAGCAGTGGTGCTAATGAGGATTTAGAAATTCAATCATAGGCTCTGACAAGGAGGACATGGCAGTGCCATTTAAAATGACACACAGCTAATATATAAAACTAAAGCAAACTAACCACAAATCAACAGACTGGAAGGTGAGATCCAGTCATGCCGAAGATGACACATGAAGAAACTTTTCTTCCTGACGTGTGATTTGTGTAGGATTAGTTTGACTTCACGGAATAGGTGGGGGATACTCTTTGGGAGTTTAATGGAGTTTTATTTTCATAGCTTTGGCCATCATTTCTATTAGTTTTGGTAACACTGAACTCAACTAGTCCCAGTTTGTGCACATGTTTTGAAATCATCATTAACTTCAAGCCACAGAGTGAAGTATTATTTTTCCTGAAGAAAAAAATCCTTTGAATCTTAAAGTTAGCAACAGTTATCACTGTTTGGAACATTCACATTAAATATATCTTGTATTTCCAGAATGCTCAGATACTCTTAGAAACCATCTGGATAAATAAATATTCCAACTTCTCCTCCTTCACAATAAAACTGACTCTTTGCCCATTTCCCAAGTTGCAGCTCCATTCCTTAATCCAACCAAAGATGGCAGCCAGAAATGGCAAAATGTGTCTTTGCCTAAATTATAATATGTGAAACAAAATTTAAAAAGCTTTAATATCAGAAATGTTTGTCTCCATAAATAACTTATTATTTACTTTTACTGTCCAAGTGAGTGTAGAAATCTTTTCACTCTCAGGCAAAAAGTGGGGTTAATGTTAGTCAGTTGCTGATACATTGTTGTGGGCTTAATAAACAAACAAATTAATAAACAAATAACAGACTATTCTTAACAAATATGGAGACTTTTCATACTCCTGCCTGCACATTATGAAATTGTACATATGCCTGTAATCAAAACAAAACAAACAAGATCTTCACAGCTGTACAGGTTCTATGCTGTCGTACATATTTCTCCCATTGTCATAAAAAATTGATTTAAAAACCGGATGAAGTGAAATGGAATGACAACTCAGTTGATTAGGTTGTCACCAGACTTATTTTTACTGATGTCACTCTGCTTCCATATCTCAGCAGTTAACTTGGTGAGTTCAACAGAACTAACAGAAGTGATGGCCCAACTCATAACAGACGATCCAAGCTGTAATAGACTAGAATTATCCTCTAAGAACAACAGTGTTGTAAATGAGAGCACAGGGAACTGGGTCTGGTGTCTTAGGTTATGTAAGCAGAATCCGGGCCAGGATGTAAGCGGCGGTGGATGGCAGACGCACAGAGGGAATGAGAGGAGTTTGAAATTAACAGAGAGAGGCAGAATATATGTAGTTAGAGGGGAAGTGAGGGAACATGGAGATGGAGGGCTGTAGAGATTGAGAAAAGCAAAGAGAAGTACCACTGCAGTGAAGAGGTGAGAGGCCAAGAAAACGAGAAGTGACATGTGAGAGAGTGGGAGAAGACAACACAGAAGTGAAAGGGAGAGAGACAGAGAGAAAAAGTGTGATACAGAGGGAGGGGGTGGGAGCTGGAGCTGTGTTAGCGCTGGGGAACGCTACATCATCTTAGCAGCAGCAGCACGAGTAATGCTGTACTCTAATCCTTGCATTAAAACCTCTGCTGATTCACTAAGGCAGATTACTGACATTACATTTCCCCCTCTTTGCAGAACCATGACCAGTGTGAGCCTTGATGACCACAACTTTTGCCATGTGCGAAGAAAACGTCCCTCCGTTTGTATTTCTTTTTTCCATCCACATGTCCTCAGCTATCACTATGCAAAGTTGCTGAACTACGAAGGGAAAAACTAGGTGGGGGTGGGGGGTGGGCAGAGGAAGACTAGCGCCCACGCCGAGTTTTTACATACTGCACGCCTCTCATATCTGCCCTGGGGGTCGCTGGTCCGCTCTCTTGGCATTCAAACCACAGTTCAGCTCCTGCCTCTCTATCTAAATATAGAGCCTGTATTATTGTAGAAATAATTACCATGTCCTTCAAAGTCATTAGAAACCAGTATCAGAAGCCTCTGCACCCCTGCGCTAAGAGTGCAGATATGTTGGAGCAACTCTTTTCCACCTGCTCACTGTTGACTGTCTGAGATTGTAACTCTGTCAGACTCCACAGCTTGCTTTTATTAAAAAGGGGAGCTATCGTATAAGCATTGTAGTATAGTAAATTATTTCATAACAGAATAATCCATCTGATAATGTCCTTTCTCTGATTGAAACTGGGATAGGTAGTTGCTCATCTGTCATCAGGTTGAGGCATTTTTTGCTAGGAAGTTACCCCTTTAGCTAACGTGACGGCTGCTCCTGCTAATTCAAATGAAAAATCAGAAAATTTTATAGCTTGGGTCTTATTTTCTGTGCACACAGTTGCCTGCTGACTGTGGCAAGTACAGTGGGTCAAAGCTAAAACAGGAAGTTGGTGTGGAAACGGTGAAGGATGTTTACAGCAGTTTGAGTAATGACTTCATAGCCCACCTTTGATTCATCTTCCTCATGGAAGACCTGTGTGATTAGCCGACTGCTTGTGCTTCTTGTCCCATCGGACTTCTTTTTAGATACGTTTCCATGGCCAGATGTCAGCAGTTAACTGTACAATGTTATTACTACTGATATAAATGATGGTCAAAACTACAAAAATAAAATCCAAGTTGTAAAAGCATGAGAATTAGCCATTAAAGCTGGACTTTGTGAAACAGTCTATAAGACAGCTAAAGAACAAGATATATATCTGCGTAGTGTATCCACGATATCAGTTTTTGTTTGAATAGGAAAAGTGCTTGAAAGAGCAGGGAATGAGGAGTCACAACACTGCGAATCTGGCTCCATACAAATGATATAATATGACTCCTTTGGAGTGACACAGTTTGTGCTTTTATAGAAGGTGGAGAGGATCTTAACAGGCTTATATTCCAAAATAAGATTATGAATGTGCCAGTGATTCCATTATCATTGCATCCTCTGTGCGTCCTTCCTTACCTTGGTAGGAACTTCAGCTGGGCGTTGAAGCTCGACCGTGCCTGGATGAAACCCGTCTTTGGTAAGATCTCCATGTGTTTCCTCATTTCCGGGCACACCTCAAAAGTCACCTTCAAGGCTGTGCTGGCTCTGAAATACAATGGATAGGGTTTCATTAGCCTAATGCTATCACACCAGGGGCATTCATCCAAGACAGTATGGCATGACAATCTATACAGTTACATAATGCACACAGGCACTAATGTACCAGAAATCTGTAAAATCAGAGGGCAGATTGCATATCCACCTGGCCTTAATGTTTATGATGGATGCCATAGCGACTTGTTAAAGACTAATGTACTGTATAAAGATTGTCTCTTTATAGGGCTGAAACTGAATATATATATATATATATATATATATATATATATAATATTCTGTATCAAGTAATCTGCCAATTAATTTTCCAAATATTCAACCACATTTAGCCACGATGACACACACACACACACACACACACATACACACTCACACACAGACTCAAGAGGTGGAAACAATACCAATGCCACCCTTCCAAAAAAATAGATATTGCTGGCAAAAACATATATTTCAGGTGCTTTGCCCAGTGGACATTAAAAGGACACCTCTTATCTCAGCAAGGAGAAAAGACTTCCGTTTGAGTGACACCGACAGAAATTGCCTCGTATGGAATGATGTACCCCAAGTCCACATCATTTCGGTGACCTATTTTCCAGGAACGCCAACAGATGGTTGTGCCTGTGGCTACAAGCCTCGGTTATGGCTGAGGCTTGTGATATAAATGCCTGGTCACCTTGGGGAATTCTCCAGCTACAGCCCACACTTACACACCTTCATGAAACAATGACAATACAAACATGCTGAGAAGGCTTTCTGCTGGCAGGAGCCGATGTGCATATGCAGTGATATCGTTCTGTTGCGTTCCCCTTCATCCTCGAAGATGCAAGGGTAAGCGATGAGCATGCTGTGGCCAAGCAGACCGACCCCTGACTTTTCGATTCCCCTCTCAAATTAAATGACCCACTTTGAGCGAGGTCAGACAGATGGTTGTTTCCCTGGGGCAAGGACTCTCAGGGACACTTGGGGGATATTAAGTACTATCTTTATTCCAGCCAAATGATAACCTTCAAATCACTCTTGGAGGAATATTCATGGATACTTAATCATCAATTTTAATTAACAGGGGCATTTAGCTAATACCATCTTTATTTTTTTAATGGCTGCCTGTGACCAGTTTATTTCTGTAGCAATGTTTAATCATTTAAAGGTGAGTTTATAGCAGTTCGCATAGTTTACTTCCTTGGGATAAAAAAACAAGCTCAGGGAAATTTTACATGACAGCATACTATAATACCTTAGACGGCGGGCTTCCAGAGTTTCGGCAGCTGTTTTGCGGAGGGCCCTTTCCTCTTTCTAAATGACATTTCGCTCATGTACAGAGACCTGACCCCTACCCCATCCAATAGCACCATTAAGATGAATATGAAAGCTGACTGAGCCAGGTTTTACTGTGAAACATTACTAGCTGACCTCTCTAATGCTCTTGTGGCTGAAAGGAAGCAAATAACTGCAGCCAGGTTTCAAAATCGCGTGGGAAGCCCTTCCTTTCTTCCACACCATTACTACATACCCTTCGCATTTCAGCCATTTATTTCTAATAAAATAACTCTCTGAAACTTGAGTATGACGTTATTCCTTTCCTGAGCTAGTTGGGGGCACCTGACAAACATTTATCAAGCTGGGAACCTTTGTCATATGTCATAGTCCTCTGTCTCTTATCTCTGCACTGTCCACTGCCAAATGAAGACAAAATGCCCACAGATAACCTTAAAAACAAAGACACACAATAAAATAAGTGTGGTTTAGTGGCAACTGTTTCAGGTCATGTTGCAGAGAACATCATGTCGAGTTCACATGCAGAGCTGAATAACTGTGAGTGCCCACAGCTACAGCAGTGCCTCTGCCCTTTCTTGGAAGGGCCAGGTGGCTGCACTTGCTTACACCACATGTACTCCAAAGGCTCGTGGGATACCACGGCTTCATGGCGAGAGCTCTAGGCAACCTTCCCTCCAATGCAGCAGTGTCAGCTTTATACTAAAAAAAAAATATTTCAAGAAACCAGCTGGAGGAACAGGGTTTCTTTTTTTTTCTTGTCATCTATGTTTATGTTCCTCACACCAAAGAATGCAGGACGACCTTGGACTAAGACAAGGTTCAGTGGGAATATTAGAACTGCAGTACAGAGAGAAAGCAGTGCTTTTCTGTTTAAAAAAAACCAAAACTTGTCACAATCTAAGGAGGACTTGTGGGACATCTACTCATCTAATCAAAAGACAAAGTGACAAATTGTATGATGGAGGCAGCAGCTCTCTTATTGTTTCCCCCCAAAAGCCTGCCAAGTTATTTTGTGTTCAAATTATTGTCTTGGAGGCAGAGTGACACATTGCATGGTATGCTGGTGCAAGCTTCAGCATTATTTTATTTTTTTTTTCTGAAAACTTCTAAGCTGGTGTTCGCGCTGCCACTGTCATCGTCACGTTGTCACATGTGCTGGTTTGCCGGCACACCAGATGGCAGTTGTCACAAATACCCCACCCCCACACACGCACTCCCTCCCCCACATGATGTGACATAATGACTGGCTAGGTGGTGGACCACACGCCTGCAAACGTTACTGCCCCTAGTGTATTCTCAACCTCCTGTGTGCATCATAATGTATCGCATCCCAATCAAAAAGGATTTACTTTCGTTCTGTGCTATTGTACGGACCGAAGAGGATTGTGAGGATGTGAGCTTACTGCACGGCCCCTTCCTTTGTCAAGAGCCTTTATCAGCTAACACGTCTCTATTTTATTATGTCCACACACTTGTCAAATATCTCAATATGTCACTTGGTTCTGAACGTTGTTAGGCGGAGCGTTTTATGTTGGGGCGGCTGAAAAGTAAGCTGGCCTTGTCAATTTTAAGGGATTTCATTGAGCCGTTTTTCTGTGGAAAAGCCTGCTTTGGCCGAGGCTGAGTATGTATGGGAGTTTTAGCATTGCATTCAGCAGATAAGCCAGCATGCTATGTCAGCAGTTGGTGCTACTTTCTAAACTCTATTCCAAGGTCGTTTCCGAGCATGACAACAAAATACAATGGCAATATGTCATGCATGGCTCATCTCTGCAGTTGTTTTATGTAGCCTCTTATATAATAAAACTACAATATACATATGAGAAGGCTGTCAGCCACCTCTGGAACTCACCTGCTTTGGACCATGATACTGTCTTGATAGAGGCGGTCAAACATGCAGATCTTCAGATCAATGCTGGGCTGAACCACCCATACAGGGATGCTGAGAGCAATACCCCTCACCTGGATGGGTATCTGTTTGAAGCAACATGTCGACAATCATAAGTGATACCAATGAACTAAACCAATCAATATTTATGTAATCTCTCGAAAACATTATCTTGGTTTCCATCTCTGTCTTACTGGTTTGCAGGTCAAGTCGGAGAACTTGATGTGGAAGTCAAGTTTAACCTCCCCTGTAACAGTAGGAGTGAAAACGACCTCCAGTTCGATGCTTTCGAAAGGTCCAATCTCCCCCTCTCTAACCTGGGGGTGGAAGGTGGGGTACATCCATGAGAACAAGCAAACATTTGATTTTCAAATATTTTATTTCATAGTTCAGTATATCTAAGAATTCAAACTACCTTCTAACCTCAGGCATGATGATAGAATGATCTCAGTGATAATGTAACATCAGACCATGAACTTGACATACTCTGGGCTTTATGATCTTTCTCTGCTTGAATTTTGATGGTGATTTAGTGCACAGAGGATTGAGTTAAGGGGTATGTGCACCTTCAAATGGCCAGCAATCACACTACAGTGAAAGGCGGTGCTGGGTTGTCTGCTACAAAGCATCAAAGTGGTGAGAGCAACAGAAAAGAGAGGAACAGTCATTCACACGGGCTCTGTGGAAACATGAGCGCTAGATGGGTAATATACTTTTTAAGCCTTCAACCGTAGAATGCGAAAGTATTAGTCAAAATGACAGTGATCAAGCTGCAGGCATGTGGGTACATACAATACACACACACCCATAACAAGCGCAGAGGGAAAGGCAATGCACCATTAGCCCCCTGCCAGAGAGACATAATGAACCCTGAACAACTCCAGAACTTCACATGGGCCACAAGGCACACAGCATCAGTGCTAAAAACAGGGAGGCAGGGTCGTGTAGACACAGAAAAATGCCTCATCAGTGACAGAGCAGGTGTCCAGTTACACAGGGCCAGATGCAGCAAAAGCAATTGCTTGGGCCAGTATTTTCAAAAATGACAATATTCATACCAGCAGCTGCAGGGGTGGTGATGTTGGTCGCTCAGTTGTTGATCAACACCTGGATTCTGAGCAAGATATCTGAACAACTACGATACATACACATAGTGACCGACTGACAGACCAGCCAGCAGACTGCGATGCCTAAAAACAAATGGCCAGATTTGTTTTTTAGGCAAAATGTCAACTCCACTACCCTGATATGGGTTATAAGTAATTCATATGATGATTTTACCCTTAAAAAGGTCACAAACCAATTACATTTCTTTATTGTGAAAAGAGCTTTTAGCTTTAAACATGGAGTAACTAAAAGTGACTTTGTCATTACAACTGAAAGGACTAGTGTTACTGAAAGACATACCTGAGTATTCACAGTATGATTCAATACTTACATTTCCTAGACTTATGTCACTGGCGTCTGATGGGCTCTCGTCTACCTGGGCTTCTGCATCAGGAATGGCTTCTGGACCTGCAGCTGAAGTGTTTGACACTGCCACACACACACACACGCACATACACAGGGCAAATCATTTTTACTGTTGAGTGGTCAACCTGCCTCGAGGACTTACCAGTGCACTAAATGCAACACAAAGAAAATACTGTAAATTCTGTAGTGGGCAGATGAAAGAATAGATTCATAAGTGTAACAAAAATTTTACTTGAATGTGGCACTCGTGAATGCTCTTAAGGTTCACCCTGAATCAATAGTCTCTTTCCAGTGAGAACGTAAACTTCAAATGGTAAGCTGCAGTCCACAAAATAATATCAGCAGCCTGAAAATTTGGCCAAGAACACCCTCTTAACAATGGCAGATGAAAAAAAAATAGACACGGTGCCACTTCACAACAGTTTTTCCAACTAGCTAGCAGAGCAGATATAAAAGACTGAAGAGCTTATCAAAGCATCAGCGGAGGAATGTGCTGAGTGCAGCGATGTTGACTTCAGATCTGATCGGATGTAAAAGGGAAGAGGCCTCCTTGTCACCAGCTGTGAGAGCAAGGTGAACTCGGTGTGTTCTGTTGCTTCTTCCTCTTACAAGAATAGAACGTTGAGGAAACTCGTGCACAATGAGAAGATTTTGACAGTCCTCACTGCCTGTTTCTTTCTCAGTGACTGTTAACACTGAACTGAAACAGTGTTACCTATATATTATTTTAAACTATATCTTGCAGTAGCCAACTTCTTTTTGACTGACTTTTTCAATAAAATGATAAATAATGTTCCTACAAAATACTATTAAAAAGCACTTACATTCTAAAGCTATGCTAGTGGCTCTGTGAGACTGTATTTAGGCACAACGGTGCTTTGAGCAGACACTAAATGAAAAGTTATGGGATCACCAAATATATAAGGATTCATTCTGGTGGGAACATGAACGCCTGTATGATATTTCATAACAAAACCACATGTCAGTGGGTGGTGCTAAAGGAAAAATGAGACTTAATGGGATTCATCTTCTGAGGGAAACATGAATATGTAAAAAATTTCATGGCTTGAATAAAAAACACAGATTAGAAGTATTTTAAATTAACATTCTGCCAAAGAAGGTAATGTACAATTATTCCCCAAAAAACATGTGAAAAATGTTGGTTTTGTATATATGTATATGTAACATAACAAGACACAAGGTTGTTTGAGATTGATACTTGGGTTCGGGGGCAAGTTTTTCTACCAGACCTGGGCTGTTTGCTCTGACTGTGCTATTCATTCATGCTTATCATGTATTGGAAGCAGGTATACAATACCTAATAAGGCCAAATTTGTCAGTATCAGTCATTCAGATGGGTTGGGTCTTAAAGATGCAAGTTAAGGTTCAGATTTTAGTTTAAGTTCAATGCAGAACTTTGTTTCAGGATATAAACTGGTCTTAAGTGAATTTTTTTGTGGGTACCTTCAGGGGGTGCTTCAGAGAGCTCCTGGCTGTCTTGCCTTTGGTTGGATTTCTCCAGAGCCCGTGAATGTGGCACTCTTCTGAAGGTCAGATGTTGTGTTCTGACTGCTGGTCTCCTGTCAGCCAACAAAACACGCGCATTATTTGTATACATGATAGTTTATGACTGTCTTTGAATTGAATTCCCCAATTTTCACTTGTAGCTTTAATAAAATTTACTTCACAAGGCCATTAAGGAAATTAAAGAAAACTCTTGAGGTCCAGATTGACAGTCTGACCTGGCATGTGTTGGCAGAGACCTGCGATGGCACCTGGACATCGTTAGTTTCTGGACTGAGACTTGTGGAGGTGTCCAGGCTGAAGTGGGTGGCCAGCGCGCCCTTGTTGGTCAAGGTGATAGTCCGTGAAATAGTCTGGCCCACCACGTGTGAACCAAAGTCTAGTAACTGAGTGTCAACCTCCAGCTAGACAAAGGATATATTCACATGCAGTGCTTACCATCAGCAGCTGCCAGCCAGATAACTTTCCATACATGAATACATACAGTATGTGAATTGGTTAAATTAGATACAGAGGACAGTTAGACTGTAATATGGGATAGATAGGCAGTCACTGGTCTCCTTCAATAAGTATTTTTCCCACTATTACAACACTATTAGCAAACTAAAGTTACAACTATATTCAAAACCAATGTTAACTCACATTAACATACAGACACGTATTAGCAAGAAAAAAAATCCGTTCAAGACGAGACAGAACAAAATGAGAAAACAGCGAGGCATGAAAATTGCACAGAGAGCCATTTGTAATATCCAGTCATTTTCTCTCAGCTGGCTGCAGCACACTACTCACATCACATTTCTTTACGGTGCATCTGACAGGCACAGAGAAGGGACCTGCTGCCGATACAAACTGGACCTCTCCTTCCAGGTCGGCGTTGATCTGCAGGGATCAGATAATGGAACAATGCAACGCTTCACAAGAGCACAGGCTGCCTGACACTGAGTTCAGGGTAAAGGTTTGATTTTAGATTAAACTTCCAAAGTTTTGATTCTCCAACAAAAGGGTGGTATGACAGCAAGCAGATGGAGGAAATGAGTGATGACCTGGCTAATAAGAATCAGTTGCAAGCTGTACATAGAGAAATATGGTTGCAATTCTGAGAAATTAATTCTCTAAAATTATATAAAAAGATCATTTTTCACAAGGAAACATAGATGCTAGGTTTTCATTGTTTATCTTATTTGTTAACTAATCCTGTCTTCACTCAGCTTTCTTCCAATTTGGCAGGAAGCTGATATGCAGATGCAAATTTCACATCTTTGTAAGATAAAAGGACAGTAACACCACTGCAAAAATGATGATGACAAATTTGATCCCATGAGTACATGCATTGCATGTAGTGTACTGTAGGTGTAATAGGAGTGGTAATGCCCACTAACCACAGGTTGGAAAACCGCCTGCACATCACAGGACATCCCAGCAGATAAAGAACCAGGAGGCTTAAAGCTGAAACACAAATCACAGTGAGTTATCAATAAATCCATTTCGCAATTTTTATTCTGCTGCTCCTGTGGTTATGAAGCAAGATATTAGAGCTCCAGTTTCATATGAAAACACTGCAGAGTGGAACAGATTGGGCTGTGAACGAATTCACAGCCCAATCTCATTAAACTGCACCACATACCCGGCCAGAAACCTAAAGTTTATTGCCAGACGAGAAAAGAAACAAGAGGAGTGTGCGCTTTTTCAAAGCAACATGTGTATCTCACAGCACATGTTTACACCAACTGTAATGCTGCCCTGAGGGTCTTCAGAACTCGCCGCCCTTCCAGAGACACAAGAAGAGGGCTGATCAATATGAATACAGTGGGCAGGCAGCCAGAGAAACAGGGAGGATTCTCAAAATTCAATACATCAACAAAAAGTTTGAAACATGCAACAAGCATAATTAGGAAACTGCAACATTTACAGAATATAATGGGCACCAGACTGCCCTTTTATTAGGTCTTGCTAATGTTATCATTCTTTTACAAAGTAAGGAATATTTAAATCAGAGTGCAGCTCGTCTCCATGCATAAATAAGACGATATTTTGGCCTGAAGGTAGCACAAGAGGAAAGCTGAGTGTCCAAAATTGAAGCGGTTCTTCCAGTTTTTCCTTTTTTTTATGTCAACTTTTCACATTCTGTGGTTTTCCTTCTCTGGCTATGATATGCTCCAGTCGGTAGCACACTACAAAAATTGACAGCGCGTCTCTTAGCAACACCAGCTCTCCAATGCCAATCAGCCCCTGGCATAGGAAACAGGCCCCCACCAGACCTGAAGCCCACAATGTTTGCATAGATGTGCCCAAACCCAATTTTACCCTGTTTTGAAAAATAGAGAAGGATGCATGATAACTGCAAGTTCACATTAGTGTATATTTTAGATTTCAAATGTTTGTTTGACTCCAAATCAACTCAACTACAGCCACAAGGCATCTGTTATCACATCAATCATAAATGAGCTACAAATGTATGTTCAGTGCAGTTGTAAAACACAAAAAAATGCTGTCAAAGCAATGCTACACCATATGTTGCATATGTGGATAAATTAATCATAAATTACTCACAATTTGCACACACTTGAAAAGGGAATGTTTCCATGAAAAAAATACAGTACAGCTGAAAAATAATTAAGTGTGTGAATAGTATTATCAGCAGCAGTAGGCTGTAAACCATCAGGTTTGGTTCATGCCAGTGGTTTGAAGTTGTTAGTCCAACTGTCAGGTGAAGTCATGGCGTCCAACTCACCGCTGTGACCTGGCAGCACGTGAAAGGATTCCACCTGCCTGGGTAAATCTGGTGGTAAATATAAATTCCACATTGTACTTTTATCAGAATTCCTGTTTTGTTTTGTGTTTTTTGGCTCATTTCCATCCATATTAGTGCCATTCTTCTTCCTGAGCTTCAAGACAGGTGGTATGAAAAGACGTGAAGGAAAATAGAACAGTTCACTTGGGATTAAACGCTGAGTGAGGCAGTGTTTGAAAATGCCTGCTACAGTCCTATATAAAGTGCTGCAAACGAGGCCACACTGTACAGTAAATCCACTGCAGTACACTGAAGTGATGAAGCTGAGACTGTGGCTGTACAGTACAACTGACTGTGCTGTGTCCTCTATTATACATTATGGTAACTCCCCATTGGCTTCTACTACAGTAAATCGATAAGCATTCTCAGTTTCCTAGTCAGATTAACACTAAAACTCAATCACCCTCACACTCCGAACTACTTCTGAAAGCAATCTACAGTGATGCCTCTGAACTCAAAACAAGTGTGTGAGTGTCACTTGTTTAATTGGGCTGTTGTACTCCTTCTGTTTACATGTCGTGGCTACAACATAACCCACATTTCTGTTTGTGGTTTGAGGAACCATTTGAAATTCCAACCTTTTGATTGGTTGTTTGGACAAGCCAGAATGGTGATATTCAGGTTACCAGGTTATTCAGGTTAAAAAACACAATGAAACTGCTTAGGAATGAACATGGGCCTATCACAGCATATAAAGCCCAACTGCAGTTTTGCCTGATGCTCATATTAAATTATTTTTTTGGGGAGTATTAGATGGACTCCCAGAGAGGATTAATAAAACAAGCTCAGTAAAGTGCAGCATGGTTTTCTGAATACATTTTCCTTTGACAGATTCCGAGCACATGGTGATAAGAAAAAACCTTCACTGACTATCTTTAGCTGGCTGGGTTTGACAGGACACAACTGTAATAGTGGTAAAAGTAGGTTTTACATGGTTCTGGTTTGGATAGGATCCAAAACTTTGGACTCATGGAGACCTCCATATGTGGTAGCAGATAAAAATGCTATTTAATGTCAGTTGGACTTGAACATTCTTTTATTCTTTTATGCTGCTTTTAGCAACAATATCTTATCCTAGCATAATCAATACCAAATTAAAGAAATTGTTGGTGTTATTGATCCTCAGATTTTGGTTACACTGTAGTCCCAGGCTTTATCTCCCAACTCATCCCATGCACATACAGACCACAGAAGGGTGTCTTCCTCTCAGCCAGTCATTTGCAATACATAATAAGAAGTAACACTATTTGCAAAAGCACAGCTTTTATACAATGGCTTTTCATCAAGTCTGGCAAGCCTGGGCTGTTGTGGTTTTTGTCCCAGTGGTGAAAAGATGAGCAGAGCCCATTCTGGCACCAATGCACCTAGGCTGTGGGGTGGGGAGGGATGGGAAGCCATTTTTAGAAATTCAGGGGGTGTTCAGGGAACCATGGGTTGGTGTGAAAAAGCCCTGTATGTTCTTGGTTCATGTTTCTCTCTCTTGCTGTGATGTTGCATGTTTTTTGCTGGATGAGTCGTGAAGGCTTTGGAGTTGTCACGACTGATCTCAATATTGTAGGTTTTAATGTGTGAATAACCAGCAGGTTTTACACGCAGCACACGCTGAATAGTGAAATGAGGGTGTATGAGACATACAGTGGCAGAAGCAGGTGAATTTGGCAGCATGTGTAAGCATAATTCAGTTTTCTAATTTAATGTTTCTGCATGCCAAATTATGTTAGTCTTTTGCCAATGAACCTGTTGCAGTTATGGTGGTTGTTATAGTTACAGCAGTTGAATATGTACATGTTGCAGTAATATTGTACAAACATTATCAAATAAAAACCTTGAAGAATTGAAGAATTATGATGTAAACGCAACTGTGACGGGTGATCAGGACTAAGCCACCATAAGGCACTAGTCATACTAACCTCTGTAAGACTGCATCAGCAAAACCTCTGACTGTACAGTAAGGGTGTGTTTTGTAGGTTATAGATTTTATTTTTAATTTGTAAGATACATTGTGTTTTTTCCTCTCATGTTATCTTTTTTTGAGCTAGTCATACTGCAAATATCCTATACTCCAATTTATGACAGTGAATGAGTAGAGTGACAAACAGACAGCAGGAAACTGAATAAGCTTTGTCATGATGGAAAAAGTGACTTTGACATTTGTATCTAGTACTATTTATTCTAAGGTACAAAAGTAATGTTTTATTATCTTTATTACTGTCTGTACTGTGCTTCAGTGACATGAATGGGAGATACAAGAATGTGAGTGGTTATAATGTACAGTCATGCAGTATGTGTGCATTGACCCGCTTGGTGAGAAAGTGCGTGCTCGCTACATGTGAGTTAAGAACACAGGACTAGAAGGTGATATGTTCAGACAAGCGGTCCAGCCCGAAGACTCAAGACAAGCATCAGTAGCTTCCAGCTGATCCTGCTGTAGCCTGGGAGACTCTTCACTCAGCCAGGCAGAAAGAGGCGAGATGAAGATGAAACCACATCAAGTCATGGTGGGATAGTGATACACAGGAGCGACCTGGAGAACAGTGCATCTCTGCCCGGCCTGTGGGCTGCTGGAATGCTGAGAGAGAGGAGATAGCAGGGACGTAGACTGACTCACAGGGCTGAGTCTCATAAAGAGGAGCTGGGAGCGCGGCGATTTTTGCCGGCGTCCACATGTGGGAGGATAGGTTTTGCGTTCGCGTCCACTCCATCGTCTTTTAAAATTACAAGAAGCATTTGTTGCTGTACACATGTCTAGCTCTAGTGTTGCCACAATCAAACAATTTGTGCTCTGTGTCTCTTTTATACCTGTAAGATGAATGTCAGATTTGGTTTAGGTTCTGGTTGACTGCTTGATGCTATATATGTTCGTCCCCATAGAGAATGATCTGTCCTAGTGTGATATGAAGACCCAAGCCTGGCCATTTTACAAGAAGTGTTGACTCACACTTTAAAGGGACAATTTGGACAATTCACCTTTTTGTGCTTCCACCCAGTCAGAGAATCAATATCAATTTATTCCTTGCGTATCCAGGAGGACTGTCACTTCTTCAAAAGGTCAAGCTGAATTGAATTCAAACGAACACTTAATTTGTTGAAATTATTTTGAAGGCCACACACTGAGCGGCAAGCTAGCAGGTGAGTCATCAGATTCTCTGTTGCTTTGCTGTTGCTGCTTTTTACAAAGTCAACAAAGGGCCTTAATTTTGCCTTCCATGGTGTCAAACTCACTGTGCATTTGTTTGCCTTCAGGTCCACCTGCAAAGTAGCTCACTGTCTAAAGTCTCAATGGAAAAATGGAAAAAATAAATAAAAATAAATAAATAATAAGAGAAAAAGTTCTTACTTGATAGAGATAAAATCCTTGAGCTGAGCAGACACCCCAAGAAGCTTGCAGTGGTTAGTTGTGTAGCTGATGTTAGTCAGGACAATTTTCTTCTTATACATTGTCCCCACTTCAAAGTCCTGAAATAGGCCAAAGATTGAAAATCATTCTGTTTCTTCTTCAAATCCATCAACAAAAGTTGAGTTATCAAAACTCAACTGTTCATTGTTGTCATTGTTTAACTGTGTATGATTCTGTTTCATTCGGGATTCCTATGATAAAGTCTTGTCAGCAGCAATGCTTTTAAATAATCATGAGCGTGGTACCTTGAAGAGGACAATCTCTGGTTTACTGATGAATGGAGGCCCTTTCAATTCTTTTCCTTGACCTTTAGCAGTGAGACTGTTGAGCTTTCTACTGGCCACTGCAGGTTCTTCTTGCTTTACTTCTGTCTGCACCAACAACGTCTTCTTATCCAGGAGCTTCTGTAACACAGTGAAGCAAGTTTTCAAACATTAAAGCAACTTAAGGAGAACCAAGAGCATGTTAACAGGTTAGACACTTTGTTAAATGTATCTACATGTGTAAACTGTGTTTTTAAGGGCCCTGCTTTAATGTTTGTTGTTTTGTCATTTTATCTCTGCTCTACTTTGTCTGTACTCTTACACACTTGAAGTGAATGAATCATCTTATTAACTTTATTACAGGGCTGTGCTAATCGATCGTACTAGCCATTACTGCATTGAGAAATAGCCTTTGATGAGAGCGTCGGCCTGATCTGTATGTTAAGAGGAGAGATCACTTCCACTGGACTTGTCACTGGCTCAGAGCGCTGAGCTGTAACACTGAGCACGCTCTGAGGCCTCATAGGCACCAGCACAATGAGAAGTGATGCCTGGTGCCCCACATTTCAAGTGTGTGTGTGTGACACCCTTGCTTAAGAGTTTCTTTCACAGTAGCTCTTGAGCAACATGTTCTTGAACTGTCATTTGAGTAATCGTTTATAGTGCTGCAACTAACAATCGTTTTCACTGGATTCTCTTTTTTCAACTTCAATCAATTGTTACTCAGTAAAATGTCAGAAAACAGTGAAAAATAACATTTCTGAAAGTCCCACACAAATAATCCAAAATGATATTAAATTTGCAAAGACATAAAAAGGAGCAAATACTTACATGCATTTTTTACTTCATAATAACTAAAACAATAAATTGATTACCAAAATTGTTGTCAGTGAATTTATTAGTTGATTGACTAATCAATTTACTGAATTTTTTTGAGCACTAATCACTGTTAATCATTTGTAATGCAAATTCTATCCGGGCCTTCTATCTAATTCTCTAAATCAAAAAAAAATGGAAAAACTGGAAAATAGAAAAAAAATTCCTAACTATATATGGTCCAAAGAATGGTGTCTTTTTTAAATCTGCCCATGATGAGCTTCATTGTGAGCATATGGAGATTCATGATACAACCCCTCTGTGATCGTGCCCCCACCAACTAGCAAAAGTCTCTAGTGCAAGAACAAAAGCATGGTCCCTTTCCAGCCTCCCTTCTGCAACCCATTAAGTTGTGTTTTACTGGGACACACTAACAAGCTGGAGGTGCAGCTACTGGGAAATGAAACTGAAACGACACCCTAAACTTCAACTGCCTTATTAAGTCCATAAAAAAGAAATCAGTTGCATTAGCTTTGTGTGTTTATCAAAAGTGCTATGCCTCTATTTCAAATGAATGGAATATTTACACATCTTGATTCAGGTAAGAAATGTACTGTATCTATTCAAAAACATGCAGTAAGCACATCCACAGAAAAATGCCTGCTGTGAATGGGACATGATTTATGAGTGTTTAATTTTAGCAGCTTGCAGGCATTTGCTCGTTGTCAGCAGTGGCACTTATTATACTGTAGTGCACCTTGTGGCTCTTGTCCCACAGCCCAGAGAACTCAGGCTCAGCCAGGCTGTCAGCAAGGCTCTGGTGATCCACTTCCTGGTGCATGGTTTCCTCCGGGTCCTCACCATCAGAGGAAGCCGTAGATGAGCTGCTGACGTCACTGAACTCTCTCAACTGCTGGACAAATGCACAAACCCGTCGGGTCATAATTATGCTGTCACTTCACACATGGCATCACAGATGATAAGCACCACTCACAACTGTGGCTCTCTCCACTGTGGCTAATGATGGGGGGCTGGGATCCAGGTAGTTCAGCAGCTTCTCTCTGGCCCTCCACAGAGATGGGAACTTGTCAGTGGCTGGGAGTTTAGGCAGCTTCATCTGGTGCATCTTTCTGCTCTTCACCAGCTGTTCCTCCTGTAGGATCTTCGCCACAATCGCCACCTTCTTTGACTTCTGTCTCTCTTCTAATTCCCTGAAAAGGGCAAATCACTAGTGCTGCATTAAACTGAAACAGGGTCATATATTCCTCAGCGCACTGCGAGAGAAAACACCCACACACTGCTGCATGGAGTGGGAGTGGAGGACATGCGTGTGGGGGAGGAAAGGAGAGAGGAGGAGAATAGAGGACGCACTCTTGTTTTTGTTTTATCTTCTCTAGTTGTTGCTGTTGGTACATATGCTTGATACTGTTAATGCCTTGGGCCTGCAGGGATTCTCTCAGTTGCCTCTGTTGCTGTTCTTTCTTCTGGACATTTGCTTTGGCTCTGCTTTGTTGGACCCGTAAGATCTCCTGAAGAAACAATGGCAGATCAGTGAAATTATACTTGAAAAGTTATATTTGAAAAGAAAATGGACGTTACAATAACATGAAATGTTCCTGTCGACTGTTGAAGTGGAAGATAAGTGATAAGCATGAGGACTGCACTGCAAGACCATAATGACGAGCACAAGTATAGCTGAATAGCATACATAGTCCAGAAGTGAACAGAAATGTAAATGAGAGGGTACTTCATGTCCATCCTAGCTCTATGAAGGAGAATGTTTTAAATGTAAGTCTGTATCATGAGGACTGAAACTGACCAAATGTTAGGTGAGTGGCTTCAATGCAGAATTGCATTTTCTGTACAGTAAAATACTTTAAAATTAAGTTTCACATGATCACAGACATGAGCAAGTCATGCAGCTACTTCAGATTTTCCACATCTGCCACATCTCCCATTCAAGAGACTGGTATTCATACTGTGTAAACAGCAGAGCCTGGTGGGTGTTACAGGAAAAAAGTAAATTTTGCTCTTAAATCACTTAATTTCTGTGGCCGCAATAGTAATGTGTCCTCAAAATAACCAAAAAAATTGATTAGCATCAAACTTTTCTCATCGGGACTGTGTCACATTTCACTAGACTGTACACAGGCATAAACATCAGACCGGTAGAAACAGAAACTTATATTCAGTTCTATACATACACTTAAATATGCATTTACATGTGTGCATATTTAGCATGCACTCATGATGTGCTTACATTGCCTTTATGATGTTTAACCTCAATTGGCAAAATTGTATCACGACATCTTTAAAGCTTTTTGAGTCTGAATGCATGCACTTAGAAATGATCTTACATTGTACAATTCATATGGGGGCTATAGAAAATATGAATAATACATAGCGCTCCAGCTTGTTTATCGTCATTACAAACGCAACAACCATTATTCTAAAGCAGCAGTAAGAGTGGCTGGTGTTTCTTACTTGTGTGGCTTCTATGTGTGATTTCAGGGACTTGACAGCTTGGGTCCTCTTTTCCAGTAACTCCCTGTTCTCTTGCTCCCTCTCAGCCTCCTGCTGATGCATCCTGAGTGAAACATCATCACAAAGCATGTGAACAGTCAAATATAGTCAAATAAAGTGTGAGATAAAAACAAATCTGCTACTGCTTTTTTTTAAATCCAGGTGCTGAATAATGCAGATTAATTATCATAACAGAGAAATGGGGTTTTGTAGACCATCCTGAGGTACTGTGATTGCTGATAGTGTCGACTGATACCAGGTAATGGCTCCTTTCACTTCTTGGAGCACAAAAATAATATTGATCGAAGATAGTGTCCAGTTATACAGATGATTATTATATTAATAGATGAGCTCTTTCAAGCATCCTGACAGCCCTGCTTGTGATACATGTTGCCAGAATCATTGAACGATCAATGGGATGTGTCAACTCTCCAGCTGGTCCCCTGAGACGCTTCATATTCTTGTTCGACTCTGAGCTCTGTTTAGTGGCCTAAAAGCAGATTACCTTTTAATGGTCTCTTTCAAGTACTTGGCAGCGATCTTGCGGCTTGCCCGGCGCTCTTCGCTTTTCTTCTGACGTTCACTCTCCTCTTCCTTCATCATAGCTGCATGTTTACTGTAAGAACACAATCACAGATGTTCATTGCTCATTTTCATTGTTCATTTGCATTGATTCCTATTCGGGACTTTGAACACACATTAAAGCATTAATGTATAGCATCTCACTTCAGCATACAATTTAATAACCTATAATGATTGAACATGCACATTAGTATTAGTATGTAGTATTTCAATTAAATAAGTTATTGTATCTTTTACTAACTTGTTTATATACTGAAATCAATTCTCAGGTTTCTGTGTATAAAAGAGCTGTGTCAAACAGAAAAATGAAATTCAGTGTCCATGAAAACAATGGTCATTTTCCCTACTTCCTGAGATGGTGCATCTTGAGCTGCAGGCTCTGGCTGGCTCTCTTCTCCTGCCGCAGCCTTGTCGCTGCCTTCCGGGACTTAAGGACCTGGAAGACCCGCTCCTCCTCCTGAACCTCCTGCCGGAGCGCAGCGGACCTGCCAAGCTCCACCTCCACCTCACTCAGCTCCAGTCTGAGGAGCCAGGACATGGAATGAGATGGATAAAAGAACAAGAAGCTGAAGATGCTGACTGATGGTGTATTTGATGCACTTGGATAGTCACTCAGCAGAAGTAAGAAGCTACAACTATTTGGGGGTTTGAAGCCAAACATTGATATAAATTCACATTTAGTTTTTAACTAAATTATGATTAATAAGAACAGAACAGTCAAGTGTATCAGTTTGTCTAACAGGCAAACATTTAATCATTATTATATATGGATGATTGTTCAAAAAGCCTACTCAACAGCAGTCAGACCACTTATAGACATGCAGCAATGTCCCTTTAACAGTATGTTTTCAACCAAACCTGACACAGTGGACAACATTTGTTGATGCAGACTCAGCAATAACTCCCAAGTGCATTGCAGGATGACACTGCATTGACAGATTTTCGCAGAGTCGCGAATGAAATAAGTTAATTAAATTTCACGCGGCACAAATGCCCATCAGAACAAGACCTTGCAATCAAACCCTATTCCTCTCGGACTCACTCTAGCTGCTGCAGCTCGGTGTTGATGAGGCCTTCCAGCTCCTCTTCACCCTGCAGCTTGTGACACAGATGCCTGTGCTGGTTTCGTAAACGAAACACTACCACACTGCAGAATGAAATGAACAAAGGGGGCAGAAACATCATATACATATACATATATATATATATATGCAGAGACCAGTCAGTGTTTGTCAGTTTTGAACTCACCTGTTGTCTGCTGCTTTCTGTCGCTCTATCTCTTCCTCCAAGTTATCCCTGTGCTCCACCAAACTTTGAATACTCTGACGACAGAGTTTCAGCTCTTCCCTGGTAAAAAACAAACAAACCCAAACCCAAAGTAAAATCGATAAGTCAGCATTGAAATGGAGAAATGCCCCAGAGTCAATCAGAAGAAACATTTTGAAGGCCGTTAAAAGCAATTTGTTCAGAGCATCAGGCTAATGGATTCCCCTGTGGCCACTTCAACAAACGGAAGGTAATTTTGTCAGCTATGGCAATCTAATGAAGATATTGAAAAGCTGAGAGTGGACACACATACACCTAAACTTTCGAAATTGCCCAGTATTCTTTCTGCAGTCTAATGGTGTGCGACACAACAATCTGTGGCTGTGGGGAAAACTGTCATAAAAAGGAAATCATGGCACATGGCACAGTAAAACCTGCAGACTGGTTAAAAGCCAGGTGTGCTTAGGTTCCATTAAACTCGTGTTTGATTAGAGCATGGTACAGCTCCACACAGTGACCTCTGATGTTTTGTGCTAAAAGGGAAATGACAGCCATTTCTGCTGGGGACTGCATCACAGTTCATCGAGTGCTTAATGGCTCGCAGTGCAGACAAATAAAAAGAGAGGAGAAAAGTGGGGAGAGAGGACATTATAGGAAATGTTCTCTCTTCAGATGAAATGGTTTCCAGCAAATTGCTGAATCAATTGGCACAGAAATGACTGGCCCTATACGAGGAGAGCAGGAGGGGAAAGACCCAGGAAGGTGGAATAACACTGAGAAAAAAGATATTGCCAAAAAACTGACAAAAGATTGACAAAACAACAGCTGCAATTTTTGATATTCTTAGTATGAAAGAAACCCAAAGTTTTCCATCACATGTACAGACTTCTGTCAGGTCTGTCTAGGTTCAGGAGCTACTGTGACTCGAGAAGTCTGTTGTTTGTCAGGCGCAGACCTGGCTTTCAGCACGTCATGCTCCTTCTGTCGGTGAAAGCAGTCCAGCTGGTCCAGGTTTCGTCTCAGCTTGAACATCCGTGCTGTCTCGGCATAACTCCTCTTCTTACCATAGTCTGACGCAGCAGCAAGGTCACGATCACCATCGTCCTCTCTTTGGACAGATACACAGGAACATATAAAGGAGGTTGCTTTATGAATACAAAGTCTGACTATGCATTTAAAATACATAAAATCATTCACAAATACATTAACACATTTTATGTGAAGGTGTGTACTTGGACTTTTTCAATGTAGGAATCCTAATCAGCTTTGGAGAAAGATTACAAAATTGAGCTTTATCATTTTCTATTCAAATAACATATTGGGAATCACTATCACTTAGGGAAACTTGACTTGAGAATTAGATTACGCAACAAACACAGCTATATTTACATGTTGTTGTCTCAAAGAGATGCGATTAACAGAGAAACAAAAAATACCTACTCAGACAATTCCTCTACCCACTCCAAATCAGGAGGAAGAGCAGGCTCCTGGTCTGAACCTTCATCTGAAATATAGAATATACCTATATCAAATAATGATATCCCAAAACTAAGGAAACATAGATATTTATATGTATCTCACTGATATTGAATTGTAGAAAAAAATGGTACCTCGGTGGCTACAGGCATCAGGCATCAGTTTGCAATCAAAAGAGCAGCACTCACCCTCAGTGTCCTTATCAGTGCTGAGGTGGACACCAGGCAGCCCGCAGCTTTCTGACGTCACATCAGATGGACTTCCTCTATCTTCTTCAGCCATTTACCTGATTTATGACTAGCACAGGCTAATCTAACGAGAGAAACGAAAATTATTCTAAATGGTTTAACAGACCTCTTGAGGAATTAACAGTTTAACGTGACGTTGCCAATTGAATCAAATCACTTTCCATTAACAGCAGCCTACTTAATCTCAACAAAATGTCATTGTTGGATCACAAACTGCGACGCTGGGATGTTTAAAAAGTTGATATTTCATTTTACAAGTTTTCCTGGTAAATTAAACATGTGCCGATTTGAAATCGGGGGCTGTTGAATTACATTAGGTGTTAAATGCTATGTTTAAGGTATGTACTTTAAGAAGTGTAAACACAACAACATTCAACAGACAATTTCTGAATGAAATCTGGTTCGTCGTTTAAGTCAGCTACTCAACCGGCGCTCGCTAAACTTGGAAAGCCAGAGAGAGACGACTATTGCACAGATAACGCTTAATTTAGGCAGCCTCACATTTGAAATGAAGACATGTTAAGACATTTAACAAACCTATTACCTCGCTTAGCTTGGCTTTTCCTTGCTTGGAAAAATGACACTTTTTCTCACAGCGAATTTAATCCGCCATGCTTGTTAGTGTTTCCAAGGAGACGGGACGCAAGGGGCGAGGCCTTTACTTCCCCTCAACCGTCTGCGCCCAACTGAACATTCAGCTGTGGAAAAAAGCAATAACAGGTTGAAAGGAAAGTAGTGAATGACAGCCAACTCTATGTTAAAAGAGGAGTCACTGGTGCATTTCCAAATGTGCACATAATGATGTTATCACGGAGCAGATTTAAAGCCTTTTCCAATGTTGGATCACGCAGATGTTGAATTTTCTTTCCTTCTTGACACTATAATAACAGCTTTTGTGAGTTTTCCAGCTGTTGCCACTGGCTTATTTCCTTGGACTGATATCATTCAGGTCATACACAGAAGAAAATAGCTCAGCTGGTTCAGACAGAATGACAAATCTGTGTGTTATGCAGAATCTTTTGTCGAGCATGCAAGAGCGTACATCCCTATCTGATTTTCACAGCAAAAGGACCATTTCTAGGTGATCAGAATTGCACTTGCACAATGGGCTCTTTTGTTGGAAAGATTCTCTTTTATTTCACATAATAAAGCTTTCTTTCAATTTATCATAATGTTAAAGAGGAATTCAGAAGCGGGAGGGGGAAAAAAGTGTGTGTTCCACTGCTGCATAACACGGTGAAATCTTGTGATACAGGAATATTTCATATCACCATGGGAAACTGAACAAATAAATAAAAGAAACAGTATGAGCATGCACAAGCATGCAAGTGTGTGTGATGTAGAATAGTAGGCAGGTTTTGTTGGAGAGATAAAGGGAAACAAAGACTGCAGCTGACATAAAGAATGGATCAACAGGAGGGAAACAGAGTCGAGCAGAGAGAGATGGAGACAGGGAATGACGTGAAGATGAGATGAATAAACAGAATAAGATTAAGCTTGTACTTGAGTGACACAAAATGCAGTGGGTGGGTTGCAAAGTGGGTTGCAGCATTGCACTGTAGCCTGGTATCTTCATATCAGAAGAGCTTGCAAATCCAAGTGGAGGGTCCAGTGGGAGGAAGAGACTGTGGTTTAGATCCACAGTCACTCACTCCAGGCCTATCTCTGCTCCCCAGGGCGAGGCAGCAGAAACCAGGGCAGGTGCTCGGTTGCAAGTGAACTACTCTCCTCAGCACATAAAGGAGGTTGGGCCTACTTTTAATGAGCAAAAAGTGCCTGCAAATTACTGCAGAGTGGAGGATGCATTTCTTGTGCAATTTATGTATCCTATGTTTCTTTAATTATACTGCGTGGAGATTAAAATGCAAGATTATACCTCTAAGACATAATACGTATGTAATATACAGTAATAAATCCCTTGAAAATTCATGGAATAATTCCTCTGATTGTGAGATGTGTTTGTGACAATATCTGGTTTTGTTTTTGCCACATAATGTTTTCTTTTATTTGTCTGTGCTTTTTATACCATTCTTGAACTTTATGTGGCCTTTTATGTGGCTGACAATTGTGAAACCTTTATTAGTAATTCATTCATCATTCATTTTCAAATGTAAACATCAAGTTAAAACTGGGTGACATTAAACTTTATTGAGTTTTCTTTGTTCGGGGGAAACATACGAGATTATCTGGGTAATCTGTGTATCCGTTTGAGTTTTAGGAAATGTAGCTTTAAAGGAAGTTTGAAAGACATTATGGGCATATGGGAGGGGTTGTGTAATAAAAGGTGACATTAAATTGTATTATGGGAAATGTAACAATTCTGCATTTGTGGATCTTGAGCCATTGACAACAGACACTGATAATTCTTTTAAAATCTTTTCACCAATTTTGTAAAAGTGTCATATGTAATAGATTAAATTTTTATTAATTTACTGTAGCCTGCTTATAATATAATCCAAATTTAAATTGGTATCTGCTAATTCGTATTATACTGTACGAGTTTTTAAATATCCCTACAATACATGGATTTATAGTGTGTCTGTAGCTCTAAATACAGATTTCATATGGTTTATGTCCCATTGGTATCGCCACTATGGTTCCTGTGTTTGGTGCTCTATGATGGCAACATTCAGGAGCTGCTTTGCTTAATGGGATTATTTTCATCTTGTAACACTATTTTTTGCATATTTGGGGCATTTCTATGCCTTATTCAGTGGTTCAGAGTAAAGAAATGACAGGAAAGGAGGGGAAAGAGAGCTGTGGGATGTCAGACTCTGCTCCTTAACCTCTATAGGCCACCAGGGCACCTCTGTTATATTCCTGAATGTGACCTCTGTGTCAGGCATGGTCTTATTGTATTTTATAATTAATTTTATCTCCACAGGATTCCAGTACAGGGAATAAATCCTTTCAAAGGAAGATCTTTTGTCCCTGACATGAAAAAAGTATCTGCTAATCTCTGTACCACAGTATCAGGACCCTGATGTTAAAAACAGCCTGTTCCGCATGGGCATTAGAACAGAATTACATTATATAGTGATCTGGGGTGGAGGTGTGGAGCTGACAAAGAAACCTCTGATCAGAGTACTTCCTCTTTCTCTCACATTATTCTGCTGACCAAAAACCCATGGCAACCGAGAGCAGCCAGCCATTCCAGAATCCCAAGAGGAATTCATTTTACTAGTGGTCACCATTACTCATATTAGAGAATACACACTAGAGTAGCCATGTACTTCGATAAGGGTTTACTTACTGATGCCCTGAAAGTAGGCTAGACTTCCTCCTGCTCTTTATTAGTGTGGGGAGCTCCCCTGAACCAAATCAAGGACTTCTGGGTCTCCCCCACTTTGTGGCAGCCTCTGCTGTTTGTTGTCTTCTCAAAGAGAAACACACGTTTATTTGAGGCACTAATTATCTCATAGAGATTAATGAAATGTCTCAAACATTGCATAATATAATGAAGCCCTACGTTCGTGACAGGACAACCCCCCCCTTCCGGGCCAGATTGGATCTGACGTTTAGAGGCCAAGCAACGGAGGGATCGACAGATTAGTGACTCTCCCTCTCTCTCTCCCTCCCTCTCCCTCCCTCTCTCTCTCTCTCCATCACTCTCCCTTTCTGCTCTGTTGCTGGGGGACAAGCGGCGGCAGTAGCGGCGTTGGATCGGTGCGTTCTTTTTTCTTCCCTTTCCTAAGGCTCACTCTCCTTGTGTTCGCTCCTGGACGCGGAGGAATGGGGGAGCTGATCATGGGGTCATCATCATCATCCCCATCACCATCACCTTCTGCGTCTTCAGCGTCTTCAGCGGTATCAGCGCCGCACTTTACTTTCTCCTCCGCGGCGCCGGATCACGAGAAGAGCGCACTAAAATAAAACTCCGTGGCTTTGTCGTCGATTTCCAACCGGGGAAACTTTTCTCATAAAGAACTGTTATTCATCGTAAAGCGCGTGGAATGGAGATCCCAACTTTCCTACTGTCGAGTCTTGCTCTGCTCTTCGTCGGAGGGGATATTTTCACCAGGTGAGATCACCATTGTTTTTTTGTTTTTTTTAACTTCTTGCAGGTGTCTCATGTCGCTCCTGAATGATGAACGCTCCAAACAGATTCAGTGTATAGGTGAATGAAAAGTTGGATATAGCATGAACTCATAGTCTGATATGTAAAGGCGAACCACTGGGAATCAGGAGTATATCGTGTGGAAAGCACTGTACTACCCACGTCTCTCTCTCTCTGATGATAAACTGAGTGATAGGCTACTATTATTATGCAATGCAAATGTGAAATCAACAAACGATCTAACCAAAAATCAACATTGCTTTTGAAAATGTCAACGCGAATTGACGCTCTTAAAAATCGCCATTCTGTTTGATTCCTCCTTGCTGTGTATCACCTCCCACAATGTTATCCCATAAATAACAACTACTATGCATGATGCCGAAAGCTTTACACTTTACATGCTCACATAAAGAAATACTTCACACCCTCAACCTCAAGTGTGCTCTCTGCTTCTCCTCTGGGCACCTGGACCTGATATCACTATTTGCATAATGCATATGCATAGGAAGAGGTGATTTTTTTTTTAAATGGAGGTGCCTGGGTGAGGTGAGTGGGCGTATCTTTGTGCATGTGGCAGATAATGTCATCCAACTCCAGGCCTGTTGGATAGGGGTCAAATATCAGATGGTGCAATGATACATAAGGATTAGAAGGCCTCTGCGTCTATTCACTTACTGGACTTAAGATATTGAAACAGAGCTGCTACCTTTTCTGTGTAAGTAGAAATGTTGATGCCCAGTCTGGAGAGTTTGGTATAATCATGTGGACAGCTGAGCTGGGGTTACAATGGCTCCTATTTTGTACACCTTTTGCAATAATTAACCCCTAAAATTCAACCGATCATGTTCAGCCGAGGACCTTAACTGAGGTGAGAGTGTGATAATCAAACAGTGAGAACACTGATCCTCTTGAGCTAAGAAAACCCTCAACCCAGTGCCACTTGCCACAATGAAAGCAAGTGCTTTTACACCTTCCTTGCATTGAAATTTAATCCACCCATGACCTGACTATACAGATCTCAGATTGAATACAAAATAGCATGGTTTTGCCGTCTGAGTAAGCCAGGTGTATCTAAACCAGATGATGAATTTTAGCGCTCTGAGCCTTATATGGATGTTTTAAATAGAGGGCTGCACGTAGTCGGAATGCCCTTGTGGTCTTGTCCATAAGCTTCCACAGGCGCGCATTTGTTATGATAACCGATATCTGAGCTCCAATTTCCCCAAAGCCCACATGACTCTGCTGCAAAGGGCAAAGGGTGAAGCTATTTAAGCTTTGGGTAAAATGTGGGCAAATCACTTCTATTGTTCCTCTTGGCTGTTCACCAGTAGAGGGAGTAACAGCTACTGTAATTGGTTTTCCCTGCCTCCAGTCACTGCTGTTTTTATTTTGTTGTCAGTACAGTGCGAGTGTATGATTTTTCTCGCACCTCACTGTGTGTCAGCTCTTTCTCTCTCACGCATACACCCAATTCATGCATACTAACAAATAGCTGTTTTGCCAGTGGCCCCCTGCACCCCCAGCCCCATTTTATCAACTGTGATAAAAGTTGCTCATCAAAGTTCTGAGCTTTTCTTTTCAGCTTAAGTGTGACCCTCCCCTGCACCAGCACAAACAGCATCTAATAAACAATGCTGCAGCCTAGTAGCAGGACAGCAGGACCTCCATCAGAATAATGAGACTTATAAATGTGGAACATACAAACACAATGCATTCAGACTGCATTGGTTATGGTTGCAAATCTGTCAGAAATCCAAGAGTCTCATCGGTTGTTTTACCCTCAGTGGAACTGAGTCAAAAACAATTTCTTTATACACAGTCCTCCTACTGTAAATATTAATGAGCACACCAAATGTGCATTACTTCATGTTCGAAAACATCCCCAGCAGAATCACTATTTACTCTTGTTTGACTCACGTTTGCCAAAAAACTACAGTGCACAGCTCTTTTTGGGAGTCACTCAGGCTTTCTTTTTGTTTACAAAACTATGTCTGTGACCGTTTGTTACAGAATTATATCTTCAGTGATAACAAGTGGATTTGGGGCTTAGAGCCAGGGAAGTCAAAAAGTATTGAGGGAGCGAAAATGATGGCTTATGGGATTTGTTGATACTCACAAATGCAAAGAATTGCAGCAGCCTTATCCTTTAATGTCTCTAGTCCCTCTTCACCGCTGATATTTCAACTGGTTTTAGCAGGAAAGCACAGGTTTGATTAAAGATAATAACAATGGCTCTTTTTAAATTTGCAGCAGGTCCCAAATGCAATGGTTAGTAATGTCATCATTCATACCTGTGCTCTTCCTGCTTTGATGTGAAAATGCCTGCTGTGATAGAAGTCTGTTGCTGGATTGCATAAAGAAACGAAGCAAGAAAAGACCTTGGTTACATCTGAAACAACCTAATTGTCGGCCACACAACACTTCCCGCAGCTGCACAACTGCAGGGAATCTTCTTCTTTAGTTTACCTGTGGTAAGCGCTAATTGTGGAGCAGCTGCAGGAAATGTTGAGTTTGCAGTCTTGATGTAGTTACAGTTTATTCGGCAGTGATTGCAGCAGATTAGTCAAAAGTACAGTGCATCCTGTTCAATTGCCTGCGTGACAAAGTTAATCATCACTTTGCAACGCACCAGCACATTGCTGATGACTGGAACTGTGGGGATTTGACCCTCTCTAAGCAGAGCTTGGTATTGTTACCACCAGCTGACCGGAAGTAGAAAGAGACTCAGCTTTTATTGTTCTTGACATTGAGCAACTACATCAGTGTTTCCATAGTCAGGAAAGAATGTGTTCCATCTCTGAGGGTGCAAGTGTGTGAACTAAGTTAGTTTGATGTAATTTGAATTTGAATATAAATTATATGCAGACCGGTATCGTGTAAAACAAAAGTGATGCTAGCTTGTTTCCAGGATATGAGTACTGTCTGTTTCTGGGGCTCTCTGCAAAATTTAATTACAAATGAAATACAAAACATAAATCTATTATGTGTATTCTGCTGTGGTTTGGAAACAGGACGCACGTGCAGTGCACAGAGAGTGGTAGTATCCTTCAAAGGACTGGTCACAGTATTTTACTGATCAGTCCTTTAAAGGATACTACAAAGACAGACAGAAGAGGTAAGACTGTGGACATTTTGCGTTTAACCTGGACACCTGAGAGATGTCCAGATTGTAGTTAGGCAAATTGTGTCAGGAAGACGCAGCGGGATTCATTCTCAACATTCCAGGATCTTTTCCGGTCTGTCACACTTGTCCTTACACCTGCACTCAGCTCCCTTCACTAATCTGTATGAGAGGCTGAGTCAGCGGATAAATCCCTTCAACTGTCCAGAGAGTACATTTCCCAATAACACAGTGATTTGATCATGTTCCAGTGGCTGCATGAACTGGCTCAAAAGCCTGACTCTGCTCTTGCTGCAGGGTGAGGTGGTGCAGGGACACTTCCACTGAAGGCCTCCCCCTCAGTTTAAGGTGATGCGCCACATGTAAACAGAGAAACAAAGCATGTTATTCTTCACAAACTCAATGAGGGGATTTATTGAAATTGGGTTTTCTCATACTCATCAAATCCTCCACAAGCAAATCAAATGTGACAGCCATGGTTGAAATTTAAGTTAACAAATTTGCCATTTTGACCAAACTATAATTTGGTACAATTTTGATACACATTACAAAAAAATTTAGAAATAAAGGGCCTTTTTTTTACTCATTTCACAACACTGTTTGGGTAGTAGGTACCATTGTACCTACTGTAGAGAGTGAATGAGGCCATGTCCTCTGTATTGAAAATGTTCACTTATATCCAGATTTTTTTTATTAGATATGTAAATATTTGACCAATTTTAGACATAGTAGTTCTCCACCAGTATTGCTGTATTATTAAAGGCTCTGATACCAAAATCAGTTTTCAAAAGAGATGACTCATTGTAAGTTAAGAATATTATTAGTTTTATTTAATAAGTATATTATTATTATTATTATTATTAAAAAAGATGCATATAGTCTGTATAGTACCCATCTACTGAGCATCAGTGGTGTTGGTGAGGTGAGGTGCCTGCACAGAGCCCAAAGGATACTAAAACAATACCCACCCCACCTACAGACTGTTCACAAGTGAGCAATTTATTTTCCTCGGGCTGTTGAGTTGAATCCATGAATCTTGAAATGTATTTGCTTAGATTTTTCCAGTAAAGGAGCATAGTGTGGCTGGCAACATGAAGCTCATACTGTCCATTCAGTGAGGAAAGCTGCTCAAGATCAAATGTCACTTTATTCAAATTTGGAGAAGCTCTGTTTCTTCAGGCTAATCAAAGTAACAGAGGATCCTCACTGACCTGAACACAAGCCCTGCGGCATTCTTCCACTCTGATAAGGAGAAACCTGCTTCACTGCTTCTCCCACAGCGGCTCTCCAGTATGCTTCTCCACTACACTTATTTTCACGGCATATCATCAGGATGCAGGAGGGTAAGAAAGAGCAGATTGTATGTTCACATCTGGTAAAGCCATTTTTTCTACCCTTTTTTTTCAAAATTATTAATAAACAATAAACAAGTTAATGTGGAAGATCCATGACAACTCACACCAGTCAAGTCAACAAAATCCTCCTTTTAGAGTCTGTCAGAAGAGAATGACTTGTTCTACAAGGCAAAGCTTAAGGCCTAAATGGGGTTGAACTGGTTTCGATCTACAGTCTTATGACAAAAGGGTAGACAGTTATCCACTACAAAAATACAGTATAGATCACACAGCAGAGTAAAAGAGCCTGAACTGGAATAGAAGCAGCGAGACTGAGGAGAGCAGACAGAAGCACATTTGTTATGTACCTGTACATGTGTTTACCTGAAACTTTTTTTTAATCAACAAAAGGTATAGGCACATAAAAGAAGCATAGGTGTAAGTCAAATTACTTTCTATTGTTTTTTTTAAAATTTCATTTTAATTTAGGACTTTAAAACAACATCCATGGCTGCAGAAGCCAAAAATTGCATTTTAAAACATTATTTCCCCCCCCCTATTTCATTGTCATTATCGTTATCATTGATTACTTTCTTGAGCAGTAGATTCTGTTTTTCTCATTTGTCCCATTTTCCTTGGGGAAGATGGGAAAGCAATTGATATGTGCTTGGGCTGAGAGAAATCCAACACCAGTAAAAGGCAAATAGAAGAGAAAAATTAAAATTCATTCATAGGTCACTGTATCAAAAGAGAGGAAGTAAAATAAGAAATGTAGTATTCAGTTTAACTATTAAGCCGTTTCTGGAACGCCATGTTTATGTGTCTGAGGGGTAATGTCGTCAATAAAAAGATCTTTTTGCTAAAAAGTGACCCAGACTCTATCATGACTGTAAGCTGATGCAGTGCAAGCTCAATCACAGTCATTTCAATGGGGTGGCTGTTTATTGTCACGCTTTGTTTTGATTTATCCGGTTGGATTTTGATGCAACTGTACTGCATTGCTCATCTCATGCTGATGCCAGTGAAACAAATGAAACAGTGGATCACAGTAAGGATCAGGGGACTGATGCTCGACTCATGTTCAGGTAACTAGTAGTGTCAGTATATAAAACTAATTAGCCTTGTTAGCGTATGCTGCACATTACGATCACAAAAAGAGGCCATAAATTTGAGCCACTGTTTGTCTTTCTTCTCCTCCTTCCTCTTTCCCCATCTGTTTAATCTTGGCTCATAAAAAGATGGTTGCAGATCCAGGCCTCAGGAGACACATTTAATGAAAAGGAAATATAGAGGGAAGTGGCATTTGGAAATATGCAATGTCAAGTGTTTGTCATGTATGGAGGGGTGAGAAAATAGAGAGGTACAAATGTTTACTGAATCTCTCCAGAGAGCAATCAAATGATCAGCCCTACACATGTCTTCTAATATTGCACAATCTTATTTATTGTTACTTGGAGGGCTGCATGTGAGTTGACTTTTGTTTTGTGCTCATAAAAATGTCAACTTGGGTCAAGGAATCAAGAAATAAAAACAAATTTTCCTCCAACACAAATTGACAAAGTTAGGGAAAATCAATCAGCTCTGTCAAGAGCAGCATTTAATGAAAGCAACAATCTATGACATTTTAAATAAATGTCCACTTTGCTCATATGTAGCAGTGATTTATTTTTTTAAAAATCCATCACAGATAGAGGATTTATTTAGCTGATAAAAGCTTTCACATTTTCCGCGTCTGCTAGGTCTTTCAGATTACAAATCCTCTGGTGCACAGGAAATGACACACTGCTGATACGTGTAGAAAAAAAACAGAAGACCAGCTGTGTATGAGCAGCGACAGATAAACAGAAGATTGCAGGAAAAGGAAGTCAACATCCAATCCATTAATAAGAAATACAAGGAAAGGGGGTAAAAGTTACATTATGTCATCTGTAACCATAAATACAGCTCATAACTGAATAATTCTTGACAATTGTGGTAACTGCACAGGCAAAAGGCTTTAACAAGGCAGAGTCCAACAGGAAAGGTCAGGGATTGCAATACTGAAAAATACTATAAAGTCACAGTAAAACCCATTAATCTGATCGCCAGGATACAGCATGTTCCCTTCAGACAAATTTTACAGTAGGATTGGTCTCCTCGCAGAGACACACTCGTCCCTCCATGTGAGGAGGCCTGTTTGACCTTGGTTTGGTAACGGATTTCTTGAAGGAAGAGCACTTCATTTCCAAATTTAGAAAGTGCCAATTAGTGAAGAAATCCAGGAGTCACATAGTGATTAATTAATTCACTCAGTGCTCCCATTTATTTCAGACATGACAGTTATTGCCAGACGAAGAATACATCTGCAACTACTAAATAGTTACAGTCAGAGAAATTTATTGACAAGGCGGAAATGTGTGTATGGTTGTTTCTTTTTTTTACTTTTTGTATAGAACATCAGATATTTTTGTGTCTATTATTAGTTTTCAATGTAGCTGCGGGTTCAATGCTTTCCTCTCTAGGAGGTCGGCTTTTCCTCAAATGTCAGCCTTAATTCAAAAGCCAATGAAAGCCTTTTCATTGTTGGTCCATAATAACACCTTCCATCAAGCCCCCATGTGGTCCATATTACTGGCAGTGCCACCACCAACCTCTGTGACAATGAATGTCACTGAAACCTTCAGTTTCATTCAGTTTGTTTGTTGCACGTCAGTCAGTTCTCTCAATGCCGATGGAGGGTGTTGCTTCCAAAATGTGAATCTGTACCACACTGAAAATCTGACAATAACTGTTGATAAAGCATGAGGTGCATCAGGTGTGGCTGCAGTTTGCAGAAAGTCAGACACACTGGTGCCTGTTTGGTGCTGTTTTAGAATGCAAAACTGCCACCTGGTGGTATCTGAGCTGTGCTGCTCCTGTTCAATCCCCCACCGAGACTGTGGCTGTCAGTGTGGGCTCTGGGTCCTCCAGCAGTGCCCGAGGGCTCCGTGGGGGCCTCAGGGGAGTCCCTTTATTCACTGTGAACAGTGAAATCATTCACTGTTTACCCCGCCCCTGAGAAGTTAGCAGATTAAAAAAATGCATTAGGACTGTTTGAATCCAGGTGTCACTCTCCTGAACTAGAGATCGCAATATAAAAGTCATTAAATGCACCTGTGTAGTGTAATGAGAAACTGTCTTAATTCAATGAATAAGGGTTCGTGGCTTGTGGACTCAGACACAACATGACGCTCAGTCTGAGCTGTGTGAAATCTGAAGCAACACTGGTAGATTTGGATTTGCTGTCAGCTTCCGTGTGGAGACATGACCGATGAAAAATATGTCAGCCAGGCTTTAACCCATCTGACTTTTGTATGCTATTAAATTAAATTAAATTTATGAAAGGATACAGCTGATGGCTGGTATTTTGTTTTGACATTCAGCATCTTTGATTATTTCCATGCAAACAACTGACAAGTTGTTATCATGACATGCAGCTAACACACATAATCATTCATAAAATAAATCATTGGAATATTATGATTTATTACAGTAAAAAAACATATGAATAAAAAATGCAAAGAACGTACTCTATTCTACTTCCATCTCTTAAAATATTTCATGAAGCGGATTTCTTATATTTGTATTTTAAGAGACTCAGTAAAATTTATAAATTCAGTAATGGTTAATTCAAAAGAGGGGGGAGGTTTTTTCATTCACTTATTGTTTGTCAAATTAACATATTGAGGAAATCTAGAAATAAACGATTAAATAGGTTTCTAATATTTTATTTCCTTAAATCCCTCTAGTATCCTAAAGACAAAATATAAATAATACCTCCCACAAATTTCATGCTGCACAAAACAGTTTTACAAAAACTATAAATCAAATGACTTAATGTTATGTGAAGGAGGTTAGTCACAGTGACGAGAACCACAGAGGATTAGTATCCCTGTAAAATTTATTGTTTGGTTTCATCTCACCACTCTCACCAAGGTCTTTTCTTGCAGCAGTAGCTGTTTCCTGTGAATAAGCTCTGTTAACTCACTGTGTGCTACCTGCCCAACAGCAAATGGCAGAAAGACAAAGTTAGCCATTGGATGGTGAACTAAGTACCAAACATTTAGCAGCTTGAGGGAAATATCTTTTTATTTGTAGCTGGTGGAGACAAAAACAGAGTCTATAGGAGGGTGAATATTGGACTTGCACCCTATCTGCTGGATGTGTATATAACATTTCCTGTAACAACTTAACAAGCTAATAGAATGGTACTATGTCTGTGTCGTGTTTGCACCTTCTGCTGTCCCAGGTGGCCTAAAAATAGGTGTGATGCAACTTGGTGATTTTGGGTTCATGACTTTTTTTTAAACCTGATGCTGAAGTCATGCAAAGGCCAGCAAGGTTTGAGAAAACCCTTTTTATTTCTGTAACCTCTAATGCTTCTCTTCAGTAAAAAGTCATCTAGTGATATTCACAGACTAACAACATTGTTGTTTTTTTAAGTTTTTTTTTTTTTTTTTAAATATGTGTATGTTTTCTGACTCTATCTGTGGCTTTGCCAGGTTTTCCTTTGGAAAAACAGGAATGGCTGAATGACTGCTGAAGGTTGCTGTGTTTGCTGTTTGTCTCCTTTAGGGCCATGCTGAGTGACATTGGGGACTATGTAGGTACAGACATTGAAATATCCTGGTTACCTAATCTGGATGATTTAATGAAGGGCTATGCCAGAAATTTTCGCCCTGGGATAGGAGGTGAGTATGAGATCTACTGCTCGTGGCGTTGGGTTGCATTTCACCCCCTCACATTTACAGCCATCCTTAGCATAACCTGACCCAAGATACACCAACGTGAATGTTTACATTTCATTTTTCAGTTCCATTATCGTTTGAGGTGTCTTATTGTTGTTTTTTGTGTGCAACATTAGAACAAATATGCATTTACCTTAGGTAAATACCTGCTTTGACCCTCCAGTAAGGCAAACTCGTTTGTTAAGGACACAAACAAAATAGAGGTGAAGAGCAGCTTTGCTGAAGGGATTACTGAGGAGGATGACCTTTTCAGGACAAGAGTGAGACGGATGGTGCAAACAGTGTGCACCGCTCTGGAGACTTTGCTAAGAATGGCTGCAAGATGTGAAACATCCAATGACCACAGCGATAGATTTCTCAATCTCACAGCTTAACTCAGCTGAGCAAAGGTGAAAATGTGGAACAGGTGTGCTGCTATCAACACACAAACACTGCCCTGTGCACGACACGCCCACACTGATCATCATAGTGCAGCATCATGTGGTAACTACATTCCTACTGATGTACCATTATAATGTGAAAATGAAAGCTAAAAGCAAGGGCTGTAATGACCATTGGGGAATCATTGGTGTTATTTGTGGTAATTCCCTTCATTCAACTCATTACTCAAAGCCTTTTATGTTGAGTTACATCAGAGTAATAAAACATCAAATAAATATGAAACTTACACAAATAAAAAAAAACAGATTCATAAATATGTTTTGCAAATGAAATACCTTCCATGAATATGACTTGCAATATTGCAAATGCAAAACCTTAAATCCATCATACATAAAATGATATTACATGATATTTATAATCTGGGCATGGGGAACTCGGAAATCAATTAATGCACACCATTAGATTTGCATAATTTATGAAATATATTTATGAACCAAAATATGATTTGGATGTCTGAATCCCATTGTATTTTGGAAAACATCTTATATTAAATTAATTTTCATCACATCAATTACATTACATTCATCTCACAGAGGCTTTCCCCAGAAAAAAAACAATAAGTGTGTTTAGCCTCCACAGAAAAAGTAGTTGCTGTCATCAGTATTGGCAGTACATACCCAAAATGACCAAGAGTATGTTCGGAAGTAAAATGGGAATTCTTTCTTACTTACTCTGTTACTTTCTAATATTTTTTCCCACGTTTAAATACAAGCAAATGAAGCTACAAGGTGGTGGCATAACTTCTAGAGTGTAATTGGTGGATGTTACCTGCAAATGCATTGTTTGCATGGCACACACATTTGTGAATCTGACTATAGTAATACCACATTAACATACACATTGCAGTCATTGTCATTGCATTCATGGTGAGACTATGCCATGCAATAATTGCAATTTTATAATTTCAAAACATACACCTGCAAATAGTGTATGCCTGACATAAGTGTTTTTAATCTGAGCCCTTCCACTGGAGGATATTATGTGAAATGCTTGTTGTGGCATCAGGTGACTCATCTAAACTCTCTGCTGCTGACCTTGGCATATAGTAAACCTGCCACTGTAACTCAACTCAAACTGTACATCCAGTGTAGGGTCAATAGCCAGAAGCAGACAATGGTGATAGAAAGTTGTTGAATGGTGGGGAATGATAATGTATGATTCCTTAATGTTCAGTAAAAATGGCCTTCTGCATTAGCAAGCTCCCTTTCAGTTTCTGCCCTTGAGCATCAGATCACAGAGGCACGCTACATGCTAATCATATGGCAAACTGTTGAGTGAAAACGCCACCGCATGTATGCGTGTGTGTGTGAGTGAATGTTGGCAGACGCTCACTCTGTGCACGTCCACGAAAGCCCAGTGCTGTTTTTGAATGCCCACATTGTGACGTTCCACTTAGTATGGTTAAACTGGATAATGCTTAATCTCTATACACTGTAGGGGTGTTTGAGATGTGGGAGGATGGTTGGTGGGAGGAAAACAGATGAGTGACGGAGTGAGGATGGGATGGAATGATGGATCCAGTCTGAGCAGAGAAGGTGTGTGTTTGAGAGAGGGAGGGGGCTGGGTTTGCCTTCTTGTCTCACTTCTCCCCCTGCAGGTCCACCAGTGAATGTGGCAATGGCTATCGAAGTGGCCAGCATTGACCACATCTCTGAAGCCAACATGGTAAAGAACATGGTCACTTTCCAATTCCTTTTCCAGCAAGGTTCTCTATCATGCCTCCCCGTCACCACTGCGGCAAAGATCAAAGATTTGCTATTTGCATAATCCTGATTTATCCCACTGAGGGTTTGAAAGTACTCAGTGTGAACATGTGTGACACATTGGCTGAGTTGTTAGATAATTTCATACTTTCAAGGATTTTGTGCAGTAAGAACCAAATCAAGTGACAACGTTTACGTTATGTATGAAGCTTTCATTCTCTTCTAAACAAACAAAATTTTATAATGGTTGATCATTTGAAACAAAGTCCAAAGAATGAAAACCAAGAATAACTGATTATTTCCTTTGGAAAATAGGAGCAATACATCTGATACAAATGTAGAGTAGTATCAGTCCTCCCCGCCATTGTTAAGTATAATAATTATAAGTATGATCGGTAAAATAATAATTATACAATTACAAAATCAAAAATAATCATAACAATAGAAATACACAATTGGACAAAAAACGTGTAATATTTCCAAGTAATTGCAATAATTAAAGGCATAGGCCAGCAATTAAGATGTAGAGTTGTGACAGTTTAAAAATTGAATGATTAAAGTAAACACAACAGGGGCCAAGATATCCTGATTTTTTATGGGTGAAGCTCCTTAAATACTGAATCCTACAGTACCTGCAATGCAACCTCTTTTATCCCAAAATTATATTATTTAAATCTCAAGTCAAAGTTAGTTTTAAAACCCCCAGCTTAGTCTATTTTCTATAGTCTATTTTCTGTAAATTAAGTTTGCTCCCCTATGCCCATGACTCAGCCTCGTTGTTCCTGGCAGGAATACACCATGACTGTGTTCCTGCGGCAGAGCTGGCATGATGACCGCCTGTCCTACAATCACACAAACAAGACCCTGGGGTTGGACAGTCGCTTTGTGGACAAACTGTGGCTTCCCGACACCTTCATTGTCAACGCCAAATCTGCGTGGTTCCACGACGTGACCGTGGAGAACAAGCTGATCCGCCTACAGCCTAACGGAGTCATTCTGTACAGCAGCCGGTATGAGCAAACAGATTATTGTCTCCACTGGTCAGATTTAGACAATTACACAATGTATTACCTTTCTACTATATACTATGGGTGCTATGCTCGTTCCTCTATATGAACAAGTTCTTCCTACTCTCATATTTTCAACATTTTTTAAACACTATTGCAGCAATCACAGACATTTGAGAGCATTTGAGATGTTTCTTGTTTGCCTTCTTTAGGAGTAAAAATCCCTCATGATCCATACCATAAGTGGAGAGTAAACTGTTTTCTCTGTGGTAACTTCTTTTCATACTTTCCTAAACTAAGGAACCATGAAATTTAAACAAAGGCCAAAACAGGTTCAACCACTGGGCAATTGCTGTTGTTTTCTAATCTTCCATCTCTGGGGTTAAGTTTTGGTTTAGGAAATTAAACTTTCTTTGTTCAGCCTCACTGCTCTCATCTCTCATTAGTGTAGATTGTAGACTTAGCATGCTGTTTTCAGCAAAAAAATAATGAAAAACTCTGATAAACCAACTGTATACTACCTGCCAAGCACCAATTTATAGACAGATAAAGTTGATGGATGTAGAGAAGCATAGAGGAGCTAAAGGAGAAGATATAAACTAACTCCTGGTTTGCTAAAAAGTTCACTGTGATTGTTGTGTTTGTGGCTTATTTCAGATACCCAAATGTTGCCAAAGAAAAAAATGATTAATTCAGGTCAAATGTTTAAAAGTGTTTGTGATCATCTGCTTTGTAAAGCAATGAGCTCTTGTTCAACATCACCATTCAGTTAACAATGCAAGATTCAAGTTTCATTGGAAAAATGGATTGAGAATGTGATTTGTTTTGTACTTTTTAGAAACCACGTTGGTCAGCTGAGTTTCCTTTAACAATGATGGCAACAAGCTTTTTTCTTCCTAGAATCACTTCAACGGTGGCGTGTGATATGGACCTGACCAAGTATCCCATGGATGAACAGGAGTGTATGTTGGACCTGGAAAGCTGTAAGTTGGGATTTTACTTAACTCCCCTCTACACATCCTCTGAACACAAAAAACGACAAAATTTGTTTTCCTGATTTACTTCTGTTTTGACGTCATGTACAGTCACATTTATAGAAGCTGTGTTACAAGCTCTTTCCATTTCTCGGTGTGAGAATAAAAATGTTACGCAATCTGCAACCCTTGCATTACATATCTTTGTTGATTGGACTGCTAAAATGGCTGGTTGTCATCTGGTATTTCACTGCAGATGGTTACTCCTCAGAAGACATTGTGTATCACTGGTCGGAGAGTCAGAGACATATCCATGGCCTGGACAAGCTGGAGCTCTCGCAGTTCACCATCACAGACTATCGATTTGTCACTGAGATGATGAACTTCAAATCTGGTGAGCATTCATCTTGTTTTCCTGTTTTTCTTCAGTTGTTAAGGTTAGCTCCAGTGCATCCAATTTGAAAGTCCCTCGCGCATTGCCAGGACCAGTTCCAGAACAAAATGAGATAGAGTAGGGGCCACCAAATCAATTTAATCAAATGATGAAATGAAAACAAATTTATTTTTCACATTTTAACTGAGGGTTCCAATATTAAAGATTGCAATGCATGCTTATACAGCCCTGTATGCATTATGTACTATTTTGAGTTTTTGGACTTGGCTTGCCTCTCGTGTTGATACCCCCTGCAAATTCCTTTTGAAGCAAGAGTTGTTGTTTCGTTGTTCTTTTTCAGACATTTTTTCCGTTTTATTTGATGCATAGAGGGAATGGATCAAGCAAGGCTTGCTGCTGAGCAATGCAGGAGGTTTAGGGAATGACAGGAGTTGCTGCTTGGAAAATACGTTCTGCAAACTGACTTTATGACTTACTTCTCCAAGTTTTGTCACTAGGGGCAATAGTGAGCAGACAATTAAACAATGTGTCTGTTTCTTATTCCCAGCGGGACGATTTCCAAGGCTCAGTCTTCGCTTCCAGCTAAGACGTAATCGAGGGGTCTACATCATCCAGTCATACATGCCTTCGATATTGCTGGTTGCCATGTCTTGGGTGTCTTTTTGGATCAGCCAATCAGCAGTCCCTGCTCGTGTATCCTTAGGTTGGTATTAGCCCGATGAGGCCTGCTTTGACTGTGCTGAAAATTCAAATTGGATAACTTTAAGAGAATTGAGTAATGAATTCAATCATCTGTAGAAAGTATTATTTAAGTGTTGTGTTTTTTTGTGGTGATCAGCTTGCTAATGCAGATATCAATCTTTCAGTAATAGGATGACAGGTCACTGACAATATTGCTGTTCTGAGAGCTTTACCAGTGGTCGGGCTATAGAAAAGACCACATGGTTATTCAGGTCAAAAGGGGTGGTACTTTTTGTATTTTTTGGTCGTCATGACAATCTGGAAGTTAGACAGTGAAAGAGCTTGTATAAAAAGGTGACACAAGGTGATTCTTGAGAAAGCCCATTAAGTGGTGAAAATGGTGGAGTTCATAGTCCAAGGAGTATGATAGCCTCAATAAATTTCATGGCAATATGCCCATTAGACATCAGTATTAATGTGTATAGGCGGAAATTTGGGCTTGAAGTTTTGGACAGGCAGAAAGTCATGCTGACTGAATGACTGGTGTCAGCAAGGCCGCTACCAGCAAGAACTTTTACTCAGCATCATTAATATGATCAGTGGCTCAAGAATACAATTCTGCACAAATTGCCAGTACAGTATTTCTTTTGGTAGATTAACTGTCAAATTCAAAAAGCTGAATCAATACCGAGCTGCTAAAATTGTGATCCATATACCGGTGGTGTACAGCCCTGTGAATCCGTGAGGCTGTGCTTTGTCATTGACAGCATGCTGGAAATGACGATGGTAACATGCTGATCCTCAGCACGTATGTTTATCATGTTTGCAATCTTGGTTCACCATGATAGCATGCTATGTTTTTGCTGAGTTGTATTAAATACAATGCACAGCTAAAACTGATGGGAAATGCCATTAGATTTGCAAACAGTCATAAACCAACTGAATTATTACAATTCTTTCTTTGGAGGACATGAATAGGTGTACCAGATTTAATAGTATGCCAAATAACAATGGTGAACCTCAAGGTGCTGCTGGAGGAAATGTAAAGGGGTCATCGAAGGTCTTCCTTTGGGAACTTTGAATGTCTGGACAACATTTCAGGGGAATCCATCCAGCTGATGTTGAAATGTTTCACAGGGTAAAGGACCACTTTAAGATGGTGGTGGTGCCAATCCTGGCAATCAACCCAGTAGATATTTCAGTGTGGACCAGAGTGGCTAACACTGCCATCTACATAGCCAGGCGGCCAAACATGGTTAAAATCTCACAGAAGCCTAATGTGTACATTGTGGCTTTTTTCTTTCTATAGGGATCACAACTGTTCTCACCATGACCACACTGATGGTGAGCGCCCGCTCCTCCCTGCCACGAGCGTCGGCCATCAAGGCCTTAGACGTCTACTTCTGGATCTGTTATGTGTTTGTGTTTGCAGCGCTCATTGAGTATGCCTTTGCTCACTACAATGCTGACTACCGACTCAAAGAGAAGGCCAAGGTGAAAGCCAACAAGCTCAGCTCTGAGGTGAGGAAATCATTCCCATCATGTACTCCCATCAGCTGACAACAATCCTTCCCTGTAGGGGGTTGTTGTGAGTAACAAGTATGCCTTTCAAACATAGACCTGGTCCGGGCTTCAAGCCCAGGAGTTGACAGGCATCCATCCCACTGACCTTCAGGAAGACAATGAATGTCAACAGATCATAATGGGAGTAAAATTGGTTGTCATCATTCTGTATGTTTCCTTGGCTCTTGATGGGATGCACCTGGAAATAAGATCTGTCTTGAGTGTATTTTTTGTACATGTTGTACAGTTTGAAATGAACGATCTTTTGAACAAAGAAACATTAAACAAAAACTGACAACATTAAACTGAAAATGCTGACAACACAAGGGAAATTGGGATTCAATAAAAAGTATGTGAAAGTGAATATTAGCGGGGTGTATGTTTCTGCTGCATTTTTCATGTGGTTATATGCATTTTGGGACTGCAATGTTTCATCATGTATAAATATCTAATTCTGCTGAAGTATGGCAGGGGCTGATCATGCCAACACGTAAAAATCACCTGATACAGAAACATATTGAATATATGGAAGTATGGAAACCTCCTGACCGTCCCTCACATTTATAAACTCTGCCCTCGGATCCACGCAGTCAAACAATTAAGTTGTGTGAAAACAAGTAAATACACAATGAAAGGAGTGAACTGTCCAATGCACAACACAATATGGTGTGCAGTTGAGTTCTGCGTTATTTAAAAGCCTGGCATTTGTGTGCTGTAAATTCTGTTGCATCCACTGCACCACCCTTGTACAGCAGTTCCACCTTTTTCTTCACGTCAAGGAACATGTAGAAAAGTGATGTTTAAAGCTTTCTCAAGACCCGCTCATCCACAAAATTTCACTTGACACTACACTTCCTCACTTACTTGGGTCCCCACTGGACCAAAGGAACTGTTACCTCTGACGGTTATCTTGTCATGTTTCTGAAAAGTGAACTCTACCAGTTGAAGCTTCAGAGAGCACTTACTTTATCTTCTCTGTCTTTTTCCCCACAGTCCATTGTAAAGAACGGCAAACAGGCCATGGTTCTGTTTTCCCTGTCAGTCACTGGCATGAACCAGGGTGTCATGATCTCCAGCCGCCAAGGCCGGACTCAACGCGCAAGCAGTGAAATCCCCGGGGAGGGTGGCACGGAGGACGCCGAGCCAAGAAGGAGAAGGTCCAGGCAGACGGAGGAGAGCGAAGAGGAGAAGAAGTGCTGTTCCAAGTGCGTATGCAAGCCCATTGATGCCGACACCATTGACATCTACGCCAGGGCCGTGTTCCCTTTCACTTTCGCTGTGGTGAACGTGATCTACTGGGTGGCATACACCATGTGACGAGAAGGCAGCAGGTCTGTGTGAATGGCTGCCATCCAGGGCTGAAACTGCTGGAGCTGTGCCACTCCAGTACTGGCGGATGAGTGCAGCTGAAATATACTGCAGGCGTCAGTGAAAAAAAAACAAAAAAACTTCAGAAGACATGAGGTGTTACAACCTATGAATACGGAAATATGGTAATTATTGAAAGTAGTTAAGAGTCTAAAAAAGTGGTAACAGGACTTCACATCCTTAAATACAAATACAGAAATGTGTTTTATAAAGGAAAATGACTGTGTTGCTTTCTGGAGATTCACATGCTCAGTTAATACAGTTTATCTAACAATCCAGATCTCATGCTGTCACATGAACTAAATCATCACTGCAACAATTCTTCCAGCTTGATCACCTGCAGTGCGGACCATAAGTTCACATCCTTCCAACCAACACAAACAAGCATAGTCAGCTTAACTAACTCGAAGCCACAATCTGGAGTGCAACGCCTGTTATCTTGAAAAGCAAAAGCGCCACCCAAACAAGAGGATAACAAGATGAGGTGTACTACTATTCTGCATGGCTGATAACTCACTCCCCCTCTTTGCCTCTTTCTCCTTTGGTCCTCCACCCTTTTCTTTAAATTAATCTTTTGTTTAGGACACCGTCTGGAGCATCTTATCTCCTTCTGCCAGTTCTGCCTGTTTCCTCACCATTAAAGGACTTTCTCCACTACCTGTGTGTGTGTTTCTCACTCCTGGCTTCAAATGGTCACTTGAACCTAAAATCCAATAAGTTGCTGGGTGTGATAATGTATAAAAAGATGCTGAATCCCTTCAGACAGATGCTTTGTGAATGCAGAATCTCCTCAAACAAAAACATTTGCAACAGTGAATATTATTTCAACACAAAGGCTCAAAAAAGGCACTAGTTTGAGGAATAATGAATAATTGACCTGCACGTGCAGCCGACAGGGACCAAGAATTGGGCTATATTAATAATTTCAGATTCTTTTCTGTCTTCCATCTGAACTGGGAAATTGATTTTTTAGGAAATTTAGGGATGAGGAAACACCACAGCTTCCCAGTCAAAGAATTGTCATCATTTTCTTGTTAGGTTCAACATCACTTCATTGTCTGCGTGTTTTCAGGTCTTTTCTTACAACATCCTAATCCAGAAAAAAAAATAGCAAATACTGCTAGAAATCTAAAAAATAGTTTATTATATACAACATCTTGAACAAAGTTTTAAGTCTCAAAAATAAGATTGTGCTACTTTGAGAGCCCCAGTAATAGGACTCAGGTTTTTCCTGCTGGTGCTCCCAAAATGTAAAGGACCATTAGGGTAAATTTAAGAGCAATATGCCCATTAGATTCTGATGTTTGTCATGTATTAGGGGGTCATCAATGTCCATCACTGAAACCTGCTAAATTTTCAGGAGATATTGCCATGGACCTGAATTGTCAATGAATGTCAGGCAATGGGAGACAATAGAAAAGGGAAGGGGCTCCCCTCAGTATGAGGATTGACCCTAGTAAAACAACGAATATCACAAGAGCTTGGCAAAGTGTGACCATTGCCGTTTGAGAACCAGAGAGTGATTAGAAGTTTGTATTTCAACTGTAAAAACTCCAGCCTGGTACATAATTTGTTTACAACTTAATAAACAAAAGTAATTGGAGATCTTTATTCAAATGTTTGTTTATGTGTGTATGCAAAATAATGGATACGCGCCAATATTTAATTACTTAAAAAAACCTCTTTAGTTTAGGGCTAAAAAAATCTAGTATCCGTTGGGCTGTACTCCCAACATTGTTGCCTGGCAACGTTTAGATAATTCTGCGAAAACCCCTTAGGATTCAATTCAGACTGAATGTGGTGTGAACTTCCAAATATCCCTGTGTAAAAATACAAGCCCATAGGTCGTCTGTGGGAGCAGCTTATTATGACACATAGTTATGTTTCATTGGTAGGCGACCTCGAGCAGAGATGAACCCATGACTTTGGCGTACCCTTATTAGCTCCAGCGTCCTTGCATCAGCTCATTGTTTTGGTTTTCTCGCCCACAGCTTCACTGTTTTGGTTCATCCTCATTGTTCTCACTAACTTGTTTCTAGCTGCAAAGTGCAGTTGTCTTCAGCAAAAAGAAGCTCTTACTGTGGAGGGGTGCTATGTTGTCTTCTATAAAGACAATGTTAGCAGCTAGCTGGTGAACCTGGTGCAGCATTTAGCAGCTTAAAAAGACACTTCTTAGATGTGGGTGGAAACTAAAACAGAGCTGCAAGGAGAGTGGATATTGGACTTACATTCATCAGTTAGACAGAATAACCCCTCCAATATGCTAATGTCGCTCTGTCTGCTAGATGTGTAAATTGCTCAATCATTTGTGGTTTGCAGCTCGTTACTGCTGCCCCCAAGAGGTCAAAACCTCAGCTAATGCAGGTTTAAGGCCTCATCTGAAGCGAGGCAAAAATATCATCAGAAGATTCACTTTAGAAGTTTAGTGGAGTGACAGGACTGACATTCCTGGACAGCATCGTCCCACATAGCATGCTCATACTGATGCAATAGCAGCAACATATCCACACAGAGCAGTGATTGCATGAGGGGCCATCAGCATCTCCCTCCCCTCCCTGCACCATGTTTTTGTGTGCGGGTGTCAGGGAGCGAGAGCAAGCTGTTATCAGGGCCAGCAGTGCCGAGGCAGAGCAGGCATGGGTGGGAGCAGGGCAGGGCCGGGCGCTCTCCGAACAGGGAGCGCGGCAGGCCGGCTTCTCCCAGGGAGATAAGTTTGTTCTGTGCCATCAGAGATGACATCATGACGGATGGCGATGAAGATGTGGGCGCAGGGGGCAGGAAACGTTATCTACTACAATGGCACCGACAGGACGGAGACACACACACATACACTTGTGGAACGCACCACCGCTTACTGATACTCTACTCCAGTGGACTTGAACAGTAGTCACTCCCCACTGAACACATACCCACACCCACACACACAAACACACACTTCTATCATGGCTACTCATCCACTGGGGTCTAGGAGGTGGCTGTCATTTAAAAGGAAAGTCAGACAGACAGCAGACCAGGTCACTGTGCGTGACTGTTTGTGGTGTTGTCAGTCTCTACTACACAGCATCCAAACTTTCGGGAAACACAGAGAAGAGGCTGATCTCAGCGAGGAGTCCAGCTTGTACTGTAGGTCTGTACTGCATGCAGTCATACATATTGCATGAGTTCTGTTCAAGGCATATTGGTATTCATGATAACAGCACACAACACTCTGCCTGTTTTTGACACAGACGATAACAGTTATAGAGAGACCTGAGCTGAATTAATGTCACCGAAAAGTTATTTGTGTCAGCAGGATAAAAGCTGAGGCTTTCAGGCTGAAATACAAGACATTTCACTGCACACTTTAAAAGGATTAAATATTGTTGAAACTACTTGGTTTATTTATGGTGGATGACTGATTTATAGGTCAGTTATAAGCCTTTACTAATGACACATTTTGCGTTGCTGTCTAGTGTTAATGCTCCTCTGGTTTGACACTTGCTTTCAGCTCATCAGGAAGACCCCTGCAATGTGTCTGACCACCTATTATTTACAACTACAGAGCTGATAGACCCTTTGTTGATGATTTCTCAACATAAAACTATTACAATTGCAATTATACAAATATTGAAATTTGCAAGAAAGGGATAAATGTTGGATAACTTTTAAATATTACTAAATAATACCAACACTTTGTTAGAGTCTACTGAAAACCAAGTTCAGTAAATGTTCTTTTGTAGCTTCAGAGAGTTCTCGGTTAATGGTATTCAAATTATATAAAATAACACCCACTGTGGCATAGACTATTAATGCTGAAAAGTTGGCATTTTGCAGAAACAGGGTTTTCAAAAATAAGCAGTAGCAGTTTTTATAGCTTCTTAGAAAGTTAAGAACCTTTATTACTGGCTAAGTAACATCTGTAACTGCAGACAGAGCTGGGCTACACCTGATCTATAAAGCATTAGTGAATGATTCACTGACTTCTTACGAAGTTTAAAAAAAAGTGGTGCTTTACTACAAAGTGGCATTGGCATGTTGACATGTTTTTTCAGATGTAAGGAAACATGGGGAGGAGGAGAGGGGTATGACTGAATCTTGCAAGTGCATAGCAAGATTCAAATTGGGTTTTACAGTGTGCACCTTAACCAAAGGGAAACCAGGATGCCCCTGTTTTAGCACTGCTATCAAGTCATCACAATAATCCACAGAGATCCTTAGATCAAATTTAAACAAATTACCACAAAGCCTCCCGGAGTCCTTAAATATTGACTGCACATCAGTTTGTCTTACTCTTGCTTACTAATCACTGCTTGCTTTGGATTCCCCCAAAGCTTAGACACTTTTATCTTGCTGACTAATTGACAATGACTTTTTTTTCCACACTTACATCGTGCAGTAGTTATTGATATAATGAAAGCTTAACTGGGGGCTTGATATGTAATGATGCAGGCAGTTACATAAGGCTCTCTTAATTTTTCATGGTTGGTTTGGTTTTTGGCAGTCTGACACAGATATTCTGTGTGAAGTATTCCTTAGCTGCGATATGCAATCAAGCTTTAGTGGCCTTTGGCCTTTCAGTATTCCATTCTTACTATCGCGCATTAAGTTTAATACAGCAATACAATAAAGAAACTATATTAGATTCAAAACAACATTAACCACTTCATATGTGTAACCTCTCAGACATTGTTAACAAAACTTTGGAGTGTAAATTAGTACTCACTTATATATTCTTTCACCTTCAAAATTCTTTTAAAATGAAAAAAAAAATCATTGACTTAACAGAAATCATTAAATCATCCTCAGCTTTCATAAACTGTGTAAGACTGATTAAGACTTGTTAAAAGCACTATAGCACACAAATAGGATTTTACCCTTAGTTATTTAACATTATGCTCCTCTAGTTACCATACTGTGACTCTCTGGACATCAGTGGTTCAGTCAGAGTAAGTTACATTAAGTTAAGAACAGAAGACATTCAGGGAGGCACTGGGTGGCAAATCCACCTAAGCTCAATTTACAACCTGTTTATTTTGATCCCCTCATTAACAGCATGTTCAATGAGTCTCATAAAACCCAACGATAAACCACAAAGCTATCTTTTGCACAGGTTTTCTGTGGGACGTGATGTGTCGTCTCTTGAACGTCCTGCTGGCTTTGCTGAGCCGCTTCCTGTTTGCAGTCCATGGGGTTGTGACGGTGTGGCGCGTGGTGGCCGTTAAAGGGGAGCCACTCTATTGGCTGCTGCTAACGGGCGTGGCTCTGCTGGGCGTGGAAATGGCCGTCACTCTGAAGTGCACCCGTAATGCAGAGTGGAAATGGTAACACCCAGGTCATGCATGCAAAGCACGAAAACCTAATGTGTTCCTGTACTCAACTCAACACAACATACTGTGTTAATATCAGGGTTAGGCTGATATCTGACTCCTTTGTTGGTCTAATTAACATACATAACATATAAATTACATAATATTTTGTTCCACTGACCAAGGTTACTAAGAAGCTGCATCAAAGAGCTGCTCTGTAGTTATACTGCATAGTTTCACAGGCTGAGTACTGGAGTATTTCTCCTGTTGAGTAAATTGACCTGGATTTGTAAAGTTGTTGGAGTGTCCCTACAAAGGTTAAAGAAAAAGAGGACAAGATGTGAAAGGGTTAGCTAGGATCAAAAAATGCGAGTGTGGGCTAAATTAGCATGTGTAAGCTGAATGCTCACCCACTGCTTTTTCTCTTTTTTGAAGGAGCAACATGAGGATGTTGTAGCTAGACTTTGTAAAACCGTTTTGTGTGGGGAGTAAATAACTTCAGAGTTTGTAAGTGTAACACTTTACAACCCATCTGCCCAGGGCGCTGAGAGTCCGCTTGAGAAAGGCCTGCAATATTCTCTGCCATTAAATTCTCTGTTCTCCTCTGCAGCTCTGTCTCTCTTTTCCCTGTCTATCAAGCACAAATCTATCCTTCTGCTGTGTTATTGCTCTGTCGTTCACTGAGCTGATGTCCTGAGCCTCTTCTCCCAGCCTCTCTTATTCACTCATGGAGAAAATGTCTCCTGCTGACTCGAGTCATTTCTGACCAGCTAGTCATTTTTTTTTCTTTTTTTTAAATTTGGCTTGAGTAAACATAACCTGACGTCAGCCTTTATTACATGAGCCTAAAAAGGATATCAGCAGTGTCACACCTCATTCAACACCAAGCGGCATCTCATTGCAAAGCTCTCCGGTACATACTCAGTGAACATCCTCAGACACACGCTTTCTTCAGGCCTCTCTCTTTCTTACTGAGTCTTACTTTGAAGTTTTCTCCTCATGGAGAAGGCTTTGCACTGTCAAGTGGGATTTGCATATATGATGAGAATAATTGCCTGTCTGAAATTTGATGCCGCCTTTTTTTTTAAAGGGGGGGAGGCTCTTTCGTCTTTAGCGAGCTGCAAAAATAAAATAAATAAATAAATAAAACCGTGTCACTAAAAATAACCTACTCCCACCTATCTCCCCCCTTCATCCCTCTCCTTTGGCGGTCCCCTTTCAGGTTCTCCCCCATGGTTTTCCTCTACCTCAGTACTGTCATCCCATCCATTTGGTTTCTGGAGCTAAGCCTGCTGCAGTCCAAGCTACCTGTCAACAATTCCTCAGGCCCTGAGCTTCATTTGCTGGCTCACATCCCCATCACAGCGGTAGGCATCCTGCCACAAACCTGCCCTCCGCGCCTCACCCTCCACACAGCCACATTAAAGGAACACCTGATATCAGATAAGATTTAAATCTAGCACGGGGGTGGATGAACTATTAGTTGCAGGAAATGCGTAATAGACACATTGAGATGAAGTCCTGATAGGCTCCTGCTCAAAAAACTCTCAGATCTCTCCCCTTCTGGGATGGTTTTAGTGCAGCCTCTTTCATGTAGGATTTGGGAGCTTTTTTGCCCATTGGCTGTGCTTGAGGCTGGGTGGCAGCTTTGAAGATGTAGTGTTTCGGGAACGTTAAGGGGTGCCGTCAAGATTCACTGAGTGAACCCTGACACAATGAAAAGCTTATTCACAAGTCATCAGAATCAAATCGACACCAGAGAGGAGGTGTCTTGTTGTACGGATGATTGCCACTGTTAGTGATTTAATTTTGTCACACACCAAGATGTAACACTGTAATGTATTCATGGTACAATTGACTGATCAAAAACCAGTTGAAATAGCAGGGAAACCCAGTGGGAAACCAAAGGAGAATCCTAGCTGTGTAACAGAGACTGTGAGGAATTCTTTTTAACAAATGCTCTTGACGTAACCAGATGCTGCTGTCTCTTTGACCCAGGGCATTGTGGAGCTGGATCCAGAGAACTGGGTGGCTGGCCTGGAGCAAACCATGCTCATAGTGTTGGTGCTGGGTCGCTGGCTGATGCCCAAGGGGGACATGTCCCGGGACCAGCTATCCCAGCTCCTCATGGTCTATGTGGGACTGGGTGCCGACATCCTGGACATCTTTGACACCTTCAAGGAACCTGAGGTGAAAACCAACCAGGCGGTTGTTATCAGTGGCCTGGCCCTCTTCTCATGGGCACTCATGCAGTTTCCACTGGTGCTCACTCAGACGCGACCCCCAAACGGTGACTCTCCTCAGAGGAGCATGAGTGGTCTCTTCTGCTGCCCTGGAGCTCCACCATCATTTGCATCCTGTTGCTCCAGCGAAGTGTGGAGCTTGCTGCTCACTGTGGGACTCCAAGACGGCCCATTCCTGCTCTACCGGCTGTACCTCATGGTTCAAGAGCAGGTACTCAACCAACTCATGATCTTTTAACACTAGAAGTCCCAGCATTTTTCTGTCTACCTAGAAGACCCACATAGGGGCCATTTGGCCCGACCACTTTTCCCGAATACACTAATCACTCATTTTGTTATGGTAATGAGGCTGTTAGTGGCAGTGTGTGGGGTGAGGGGGTCACACCTTACAGTGGTGAAGTCATGATGGCTACTTCTGTGTGAATGTGAGAATGAGGAATAAAAACACATTCTATTCTAAAATGTGAACATGTGAATGTCCCATCTGACCATAACGACTCATGTGACTGCAACCAGACAATTGTTTGATGGATAAATACCTCAGTGCACATGGCCTATAGCTTCAGTTCCCTCAAGAATTTTGTGGTGAAAGAAGCTCCTCTCCAAGGAACGAAGATGCAGAGAATCAACACTCAACAGGCATTGGAAATGATCCTGGATGGAGCAAACCCTTGCGACTCGGATGGAGAAGACATCAACCTCCGGTTGGATTCAGACTCCGAGCTGTCTCAGTCGTCTTCAGGTAAGATTTCATTTCATATTATTTCCTATTTTACATTTCATTTCAGTGAGGAATTTGGAAAATATAGCACCATGTGAATAGAGCCTCCATTTTGTTTCTGAGTGCGGACTGCCGTCAGTTTTGCTTGATTCTACCTTTCCTCAGGTGTCTGCACCTTAGCCAACCTATTTGAGATGTTCTGGGATTATTATTATTAGCTTCTATGCTTGCATTTGTGATATCATTTGACTTTCCCATTGCTCATAATTACATTTTTTTCACACTACAGATGAGGAGACTGCTCCCCAACCAAAAAAGAGAGCTCGGCTGGGGACTGATGTGACAGAGACTACGAAAGACGGCACAGTATGGCATGAAGAACAGGTGGGAACGGGTCCACATTTCACCCCCCGCCATCGCCATACAACGCAGATGGAGATCCAACAGCTAAGGCCAGGAGGTCAATCACAAGTCGTCTTCAGAGCTTCCTGTGTTTAATCACTCTGGACATGCTTGGTATCATTCGAGACTGTACAGTTCAACATGCAAAGCAAACGGAGCATGTGGATTGGTTCATGGGCCTCCCTGAACTAATGGCATTTATTTCCATCACCATCATGCGGGGAATCATCAGGGTGCCATCGCTGCGTGACTGCTGGTCGAAAAACCTGGGAAGCCCACAGATCATCGAAACCATGTCCCGAGGGCGTTTCCAAAATATCATGCATCACCTGCGCTTTTTGATGACAGAGACACCGCAGCGAGCGAGCACAGACCGATAAGTTTGCTGCAATTTCGAACATATGGGGATTGTTTGTCACCAACTGCATCACATCCTACATCCCTGGTCGACACATCACCATCGACGAACAACTTTTTCCGTCCAAGACTCGCTGCTGTTTCCTACAGTACATTGCATCTAAACCAGACAAGTTTGGGATCAAGTTTTGGGTGGCGTGTGACTTGAAAACCAAATACGTCTGCAACATCCTCCCATATCTTGGCAAGGACCCCACTCGGCCTCGTGGGGAGAGAGTGTCTGAGAGTGTAGTCATGAGGCTGATGGAACCATTCCTGGACAAGGGCAGAAATGTTACCACGGACAATTTCTTTACATCACTGTCACTTGCAAAACGACTACTTAGCCGGAATACAACCATCCTTGGCACAGTCAACAAGATTCGCCAAGAAATTCCACTGTCAACTAGACAGATGCACCGCAATGAATTTACCACCCAAGTATTTTCAACCACTGGTGCCACACTGACGGTGTATGCGCCCAAGCGGAAGAAGACTGTATATGTTCTCAGCAGCATGCACAGCATGATTCAGACACAGGATACCACCAAAAAGAAGCCAAACACCATCACACTCTACAACACAACAAAGTGCGGCGTCGATGTCATGGACCAGATGGTGCGAGAGTACACTGTCCGCGCAGGAACACGGCGCTGGCCAGTAGCAGTGTTCTATAACATGATAGATATGGCAGCACTGAATGCACACGTGCTCTATCAATTATGCACCGGGAGGCAGGAGAGACGGGTGGATTTCCTGCTGGAGCTTGCAAGAGAGTTGGCTCAAACCCACGTGGGTATGAAAAAGGCCCAAAAGGAACAATTATTTCGGCAACAACCCTCCACACCACAACTAGGAAAAAGAGCCAAGTGTCAGGCTAAAATTAAATGTAAGGACAATCATGCAACTGTGCGCTGTGTTGACTGCTACCGATATACATGTGGGAAATGCCGAAAGGAGCAATGGCAGTGCCAGGATTGTGAGTGACTGCTCAAATGTATTTCACTCATAATGCATGGTTTTTCATTCTTTGTAAATATGCTTGGGTTTTTTTTTTTTTTTTTTTTTTTTTTACTATTTTTAGCACACAAAAATAACAATTACTTCTGCAACAACCCTCCACAGCACAAAACTGGGAAAAAAAGTTGCTTTTTCATTCTTTGTAAATATGTTTTGTTTTGTTTTTTTAACAATAAATGTCAGTGTGTTGATCCCTTCCTTCCTGTTGATCCTTTCCACTGCATACAGCTCATAATCCAGTTTAAGTCTTTATGGCTATGTTCACTGAGGTATTTATCCATCTCACAACTAAAGCTTGCTCTCAAAAGAACCTCCTGAGCTGTAAGGTGTGTCCCCTCCCCCACAAAGGTTCAAGTGGCTCCGGCCGTGTGCCACTAACAGCCACATTTCCATAACAAAATGAGTGTCCACAGGGGGGACTTGGGGCCAATTGGCCCTCTTGTGGGTTTTCTAGGTAAAAGGCCAAATGGCCCCTCTCTGGGACTTCTAGTGGCAACATCCACAGGATTTGCTAGAGAGCACTTCTGTATTTCTCTTTTTCATCTTTGTGGTTGACTTTGGTCTAAATTATTGATGGTGGAGCAAGAGAGTTTTAAGAGAAAGAGAAAGAGTGAGAAAAAGTCCCCACTGAGATAAATTAATTCTTCCGGCAACATAATGCCATCTGTGCTCCTGTAGAGTGCTAGATAATGCCCGATTTACAAAGTCACTCCGAGGGAAATGACATCACACAGAGCCGGTGCGAGGACACAGCTTCTTCGTAGCACCTGAGTTTTGGGGGAATCCAATATTCCTGTGACAGCGTGATGTGGGCAATACAATAGGGTGATGAAAGAGCCGCTTGCTTGTGAAGAGAGTCCTTTTCCTGTTCAGATTAACTGCATGCTTTAACAAGATTGTGTGGGCATGTGGGAGGATGGGGATGTCAGCTGATCCATGGGCTGCCCTACATAGATACAGAGCGAGAAAGAGAGCGTGGAAACTCAAAGCCTGCAACTCCACTGCACATGGATTAAAAAAAAAATCAGCCCTCACAAGCTCTCAACTGTAAAATATCTGTTCACACGGAAAAAGAGCGATGATGCCTTCAGGTGCTCTTTAGAAACTGCTACACGTACATCTCTGATTAGATCGATCCATTAAGCCCCAAAGAAAGACAGAATGTCTTTGCATGTGATATAATTTCCCACTAAATCTTTCAAACTCGCTTATACGATCATGTTTCAGAGGACAAAGATGAATGACTGATTATTAGTCATGCTGAAGGTACTCAACCGCTTTTACATTTACAGTATGGTCCTTGAACAGATCTTACTTGCTTGCTGCTCTCCCAAGCTTTGAAAAACTGTGAGATCAAAGCTAAGACTCACATGTCACACCCTTTCATAGATACGAAAGTTACTGATGCAACATGTTGCCCATGCAAGTGTGTTTTCTTTGAAAATACAAAAAAGTATCCACTACTATATTTGTTGTGGCAGATATGGGTTAAACCACTAGGGGGGCACTGGGTAAAACTGAACAGTGGGTCCCCACTGGCCTGGTTCCTTCCTCTCTCATTGCTGTCTACCTTTTGGTACACTGCTCACAGCACAATTTGTGGCACCCAGAAACTAGTCAGGTTTGCAGAGTTTGAGTTATAGTGTGGTAACTTGACTAAACACCAATTTATTTAGGATACATGCACCACATATGCAGGCACAAAGCAACAGAATAAACTAAAAATATGTGTCTTGAAACTCAACATTTCATAAGAAATTTGCAATTATGCAAAAACAAAACAAAATGAAAACTCACTAAACAGAAGGTCACATTATGAAGAGTGATGAGCTACCTCAATGACAAATGTGCAAACTCTTTCTGCTGACAAAGACCATGAGATGTAGTTAAAAACTCTGGATAAAGCTACTCAAGTGGACCTTGAGTCAGTACTTTTTGCCAAGCAACTGTTTCTGAGGTCAAGAATAAATGTTCACTCTGAATGGAACAACTAATCAAATTGCCACAAACTAATGGCCACACTTTTTGGAGGCCCCTGAGGGTCTGGGAAAAGTTGCCTGCTTTCAATCCTGCCAGATGTGGTGGCTGTTTGTTTTTCAAGAAAAGGAAGTGGCACAGAAAACTTTGCAGAAGTAGAATGAAGAGGATCAAGAATGTAATTGATCCCCTTTATGTTTTTACTGCGACAACTAAGAATGGCCAGAGGTCAAGGTCCAAGCCTTCCCATTAACTTATGGGCCACCCATGTCTTGAAGATCACATCCCTCTCACTGATTATGCAATAATACCACAGCAAATACAAAGTTGGACTACTCCATTGGTTAACTGAAGATCTATGAAGTAGTCAAGCTTCTAACTAGCTGCCTAGAACAGCTTGCATGGTTAGACACACTGTACATACCACTTCATTTTGTTTGTCAAGTGAGGTAAATATCGTATTGATTTTTCCAACACAATGTGTGGCTGCAGAAGTCACAATGAAAGGAGACAGCAAGAGAGAGAGAGGGAGAGAGAGGGGGCGGGGGTAGAACTGGAGAGAGAGTCACTCAACCTGAGCAGGTGCATTTCACATTTCCCATGACAGCATGGAGCGTTTTCACCACATGCCACAATTTCCCTATTTTGTGTCAACTAATCAGGAAGTCCAAACACACCAAGGTGTGCCTCATCAGCCTCCAATCCAACAGATAAACCCGTCAACATGCCACTGAAATGTTACAGCGAGAGAGTGAGAGTGAAAACAAAGGCAAACTTCAAATGAACTGAACAACTTTCTGACAGGCAGCTGAAGATCCAGCTCACACCGCCTCATATAACACCATGGATGGCAAAATAATGAGGTTTACTTCACTGGTTGTGGATCAAGGATACTACGGTGTATAACTGTCTTGTTTTCACATGGTATACAGTTTTGAGTGTAAAGATGCCATGAAATTACAGCGTATGGCAAATAACAGAGTAACTTGCTAATTTCCTCTGGACATAATGTTACCATTTCCTCAGGCCTCCAGACACCAGCACATCGCTGTTGTGCCATGTGGTCTTCTCCCCCTTGTCAAAATTAAAGCCACATAAGCTAGCTTCCTTTAATGAGGAGAAAGGCTTACTGAAATGCTGATTCTATCCTGAGGCATTCAGATGTTCCGCAGAGAGAAATAATTTTGTCCATTTTTTTCCTGAATATAATATCTTTGAACTCCTCCAAAGAAATGGGGGATCTGAGGTATACGGTCCAGGGAAGCTGTTCGCCAAATATGTACCCATAATCCACCTGTTTGACAGGACTGTGACTTTGTCTCAGTATCATTATGGTCACACTGTGGATCTTTGAGCTAAATGGTAACATCACATGACAATATCAGCATGTTGAAGCATGGGTCATTTTCACCATGTCTTCATTTAGCATGCAAGAGTGCATTTGCTAATTAGCACAAAACACAAACTACAGCTGGGGTTGCTGGGAATGTCAAAAAGAATGAAAGAAAAAAAGCAGTGGACATAACATAACATAATTTCCTCCTCATTTCGGAAACAGACAAAACATCAGAGGATCACAAAAGTCATTAAAATTCATTCTCTGGGCACCCTTCAGTACGACACATACTTCCGTAAGAAGGATTCATCCTCTGGTTACCATAAATGTCTTATCAAAATTTCATGACCATTCAGTCGCTTTTGAGAAATGTCATTCTGCACCAAACAAGTAGACTACCCAACAGACAGACTGACACCATCAACCCCAAAGCCTTGTTACTAGCATGGCTAAAAAACATCAGTTGAACCAAAACGTTGTAATCATGCAACTTTTGCCACCTTCATCAAGTAATAAGCTACTGTGTTTGCATGTCCAGAAGCTGCTTTGTGAGAAAGAGGCAGAAGATTTCCTTTAAAAAATCTGCAAAGAGTTCCTTGTTTAACAAAAAAACATTTAATGAGCTTTTTCTGGTACTTTCAACCACATCCCTCATCTTCCTCAGCAGACAGTGTTGGCTCAGTGTTTATGTTTTGAGCTAAACTACTTTTCTTGTCAAACAACAGTGAGTTTTGAATGATAAAGGGCATTTCCTTTTCAAGAGCCTGAGTATTAGCTGAAATTCAGGGCATTGCCTCAGTGTTCTGAATTAGTTTGCTCATTTTAACTTCCAGCTAATTCCTGATCCAAAGACAAACCAGAGTTGGAAAACACCATTGGCCTCTCAGGTGTCTGATAGCTTCAACTTGTTGTCTCTCAGCCTTATTTACATTCAATTCATTTTTTCTCCAGTGTTAATTACTTCTGTAACCAATTTTATGCAGTGCAAGAGTGAGCAATGAATATGAAATCCCTTTCTAAACAGAGCATTCAAAATTCCTACCCACATGGCAGATTTGGAGATAAGTGCTACGACAGCTAACAGTTTTGTCAGCCAATCTCAGGCCGCAGAGGATGTATTGTTGAAATATTAATTGGCCACGTTCTTTGCCATCCCCCGATTCCTCTGAGCCGGGAGAGCTGCCACTTTTCCCCATTTCCAATCTACAACAGGGCCTCTGGTCACGGAGGCCAAGGCCACGTTGGGACACCAGTTCTAATGAGGAAACATGGTCGACGTTTCAATGGCGCCATCAAGGGGGAGCTGGTGGGGAGGGTGGCCCTTGTAGCAACCTCAGAACTAAGTGTTCGTTGATCACTCAAACATTTGAAGTGTCAGTGAATGCAACTGCCTTGTCTAAGTGAAAGTAAAAGCAGCATTACATGACATTAGTTTACCATCATATTGAGCAGCAGCAGCAGAGAACAGAAGCACTGGAGACTTAATGTTTAACGGCCTGTTACCCAAGGCTTCTGTATGTTGATCTGAAACATGAGCAGGCTTGTTCCCAATCAATGTTTTGTTCTGTAAAATCAATGTATTCATTCAAATTAAAGCTGTGTGATTTTCTTTTTAAGGAAAAGGACAACTGGTCAATTTGAAGAACAGGGAATCAGCTAACACGTGTACAGACACATAACACGATAAAATCAGGATTGTTGAGGAACAAAATGAACACTGAGCTCTTTGTACATCAGATCATTATAGGCATTATCCGTCAAGGAAGTAATTTAAGTATATAATGTGATTCATCTCATGTTGAAATAATTGTATGCAATAGCTTGTACAGTTTACGACAACAGCATAAAAGAATTCCTGAAATTCAGTGACGGCTTTTGGTTTTGGTGTGCCACCTCAAGCTTTTCAGTGGCCCCATCTGCCCACCATGATAAAAAAAAAATTCTTGAGGCGCCACTGCGACTTCCTGACCCCATGACATAATTAGGGCAGCTGAGAGCACTCAATGAACAAACACAATTTTGAACCTTGTTTGAGCCATATGCATTATGATATTCCCAAAGAGTGAAGCTCATGTCCTAATTCTGTCCTCCACAAAGGAGACGGGCTACTCCTGACTCGTTTGCACTACATTTTACCTATGCAGTCCACAAGTTCTCGCTGGTAGAAAGAGTGGTACCTTGATGTAAAATTCATTATGGGGAATTCATTGTGGGTGCCAGTTCTTACATATAAAGCAGGGGTTTTAAGTTGGGCAAAAAGTTAAATAACATATAGAGAATATATAAGAATGCATGAGATCACTATCACGACAGTCTGTGCTTTAGTGTAAACACCAAGGATATTCAAAATTAAATTAACAACAACAAATATTATTTCCATATTGGAAGAACTTTTAGACTTGAAAAACTTGGAGAAGGCACTCATGATGGTTTTTGAAGGGATGGTATAAAGCCTGGCTTTTATGTTCACCTCTCTCAGAAAATACATAATATTTGCAACCAGCTGGCCGCACTGTTACAGACTGAAGGACCTGTCAATCACACATCTGAACAACACAATCTGCCCTTATGCATTTTGTTGTGATTTTGAGTGGGGGGAAATAATGATTTCCATATGTATGACAATGTATTTTAAGAATCCCTCAGTCCATAAAAACCTTGGGCTACTGTGATCAAGTAAAGAAAGTAGTCAGTCTACAGGTACAGTACGTGAGGTCCTCAGAATCAGTGAGGTAATTAGAATGATAGAGGTGTAATTTCTCCAATCTTAACAGGTGCAAGAAAGCTAGCTGGAGAGTCTGGTGGATGTCAATCAAACAGTCCGTAAACACACCCACACAGAGCTGAGAGAGGGCCTTCTCTGCCAGAATAAGTGAAATCCCCTGTGTGGGCGTACCACAGGCATGCAGGGCCTTTCACTGCACACTATATTTCATATTTTCATTTAGTGGATTGAAAACATGAGTGAGAGCTTTGGCACACTGGAGGAAGAGCCTGAAAATAGTTCCCGTTTTACTTCTCACTGAACTGATTTTGAAATGAGAATTGACTCAGAAAAAAGAGAGAAAATCCCAATTGCATCATGAGCTTCTCAGAGTCTCCTGCCCATAGTGATTATAGCATCTCTCTAGACTGATAATCAGGCTGAATTGCCGTTTTATCGCCTGCCATTATGTCAGCTGATTTCTGGCTGTGAATTACCCTTACCAGTCGGGAATGAGTATCTCTGTCCTGCTAATGTCATTTTCAGCAGACACCAAAAACACAGGCTGACTTAGGAGTTGTTACTTCTGCAAATCAGCTTACAACAGCCTGTACATCCTCACATTTCTTTGTTGCTATCTTTCTGGTTTGTGGCTAAATGGCTTGCTAGTTCAGAAGAGCCTTCAGTGTCACTGAACTCAAAACCAGACCTAATAATTATCTTACCCTCTACCATAATTTATCTTTCAAATAATAATGTTCCTATTAAAGTGTTCTTTTTTTTTTTTTTACAACTTTATCATCAATAAAGTCCGAAATTTTTCAGAACCAATGCATTGGGGTTTCAATATCTTCTGAATGAAACAAGTTTTAAAACAAGACATGTGACATTGTGTGTCATGTAGCTATTGTGAACCTAAGCTAAGTTTTCCCTGTCCCTTCAATAAAGTCCCAGTTTTCTTGGAGCGAAATCAAGTGGGCATTAGTGGAACTTAATTTATGAAATGGTTGTCCTTGACTCTAAAATGTTTGCACACAGTAAAGCATACAGTATATACAGTCCACATTATCATTTAGACCCTGTCCTGCGACTCCGACATAAGAATGTAGACATGTAAAAAAATACCAAAAGGGAATTACAAGGTGTATGTATGAAGGAGGCGAGGCTCTGACATCGTCTCTTATGTGAACATGTAATGCGTCAAAAAGAGGGCTCAGTTGTGAGAAAATGCTTTCACTTCACTTTATCTGCGTCTTCACTGACCTGACAGGCTGAGCTGAGGAAAATGCCCCCGGCTTTGATGGCACCAATAGGCTATGGTGCTGGGGTTCACGCTGTGTGTGCATGTCTGTGTTTTTGTAACCTAGCAGTTATTTAAAAAAAAGAAAAGAAAAAAAGAAAGAAAGAGAAGGCAAATAAGTGTTGTACCCACTGGTAGGCTGAACCATGCTGTAATGGCAGAAGTATTCCCTAAGTGAGTCTGTATAATCAATGGAGGCATCACAGATGTGAAAGAAGAAAGCCTGTTTCTTTTAATGGCAGGGCCAATGAGCTGTGTTACAGACATGCTGCAATATAGATGAGACATGCAAAGCCTTTCCTCCATTCTAAACCACTATCACAGCTTCTCTTTCCAGACCCTGCTCTGCTCAGCTCCCCTCATCATACTCACATCTTCACGCAATTCTAGGAAATACATATGTAACTATAAGGCTTGCCTGGCGATATACAGAATATCAGTGGGATACACGTGAAGCCTCTGAGTGTGCGTATGAATGAGAACATTATGGCACCGGTCCATTGCCTACCACACAGTGATGAGCAAGGCTAGCAAGGGGGCATTTCATGAAGACTGAAGCACCAAATGGTTTTTGTCGAACGGACAGAAAATAGTGGTTGTCAATTTGGCCTCAACAAAGCAATCTACTGTCAGAGAAGTCGCAGTGGATGGTTTTCTTACACTGTCCTGTCAGCACTTAAAGAACACTAATACTTTCATCCATAAAAACAGATTTGGATCAATATTTTTTAAAAACATATTAAACCACTGACTCAGACAATAAACATATATCCTCAGGATAAAAACTGAATCACCACATTCAGCCATAACCATGTAGCATGCTTCATTACATCTCTGCACATTTACAGCTCCCTCAGTGATTATCTGCCATTGATTGCGTGGTAGATTGTGTGGTGTGCGGGTTCTTTCTCTTGGTTTGGTTTACATAATTACATTATGTAGGACATGGGCAGCCAGAAGCGCTTTTTCTCTTTGGAACACTTCAGACAGTGAATGGAGCAGATCTATTTCAGGAAGTGGGTTACTGGTGAGGGGAAGAGGCTTGATTTGGAGAATAAACACATATTTTACACATTAGGATATTTGTTATTTCACCATGCAGCCCCTGGTGTCCCCTCACTCTGTAGATGCTGAGATAAAGCATATCAGGCTCATCTCAGCCCGCATAAGAGTGTTACACTGTGTGCACTGTATGTTTACCACTGTAATGTATATGTCATACATTGTGCTCAGACTCATGTGGAGGATGGTTTAGTAGTGTGCAGTGCAAACAAGTTGTTTCCACTCATCATAGCTCCATTTTTGTTGTTCAACATTAGCAGTATTAAGAAACAAAGGGTAGCTGTGCATTTGCAAACTTACTTTTATTTTTGAGTGAGATGAGAAGGCTGAACATCTGGTGGCCAGTCATGATTAGCCTAGCTTAGCTTAAAGAGTGCTAGCCTGGCTCTGTTCAATGTGAAATATATTGATATTGAGGCGTGAGATATTTTGAATCTCATTTATTTAAATTCACCATTATCAGAAATGTAAAGCCAGTGGTGGAAGAATTACTCAGACCCTTTCATTGAGAAAAAGTACCAGTACCAACATATAAAAAGACTCTATTACAATTGAAAGACCTGCATTTAAAATCCTGTTCAAGTAAATCAACATAGGTATCAGTTAAATGTACTTTAAATATCATATTTAAATGTACTCACGTGTTGGTAGGTAGTTTTTAATTGTGGACACAGTCAGGCTTACAGTTTCCCCTTGATCCCAGTTTTTATGCTAAGCTAGGCTAATCAGGTCCAGACTTCAGCTTTGTACATACAGAAATAGGATTTATATTGATCTTTTTCTTTGGACAAAAAGCAAATATAATTTTCTAAAGCAAAATGGTTTTTCAAAATGTAAAAAACAAACAAACTCGCACTCCAGTTTAATCAAGCCAAGTAACCATCAAAATGAACAAAAATTATGTTGAGACTGAAGTCCTCATGATGTAAAATCCAAATAATCTGCATGCATTAATTCAGTCATAGCATTCTTAATGTGCTGCTGAAGTATAATTGGACTTGTCCTTGAAACCCACTTACTGTGAATTGATAAAGTGTATTCTTTTTTATTCCTCACTCAAAGAGCCTCCCATGCAATTGTACTGTGGGCTAAGACCTGATTTCCATTTCCATCGCACGATAACAGCCTCGCCTCACTCTTGCCGAGCGACAGACGAGGATAAAAGCAAAATCAAAGCCACTCAAAAACAATTTGACAAGCTAATGGAGTTGAGGGGCTCATGTCCTACTCCCAGATTTCTTTTACATGACATCATGTGCAGCTGTACACAAATCCCACAGTTAACCACTTTGGTGGTGGTGCGGTGTTCTGCACTGGATAATGCTTATTAATACATGTTACTTAAATCATAATTTATAGACTCTCTTTGATGTACCAAGGTACAGGTACATGTTTAAAAAAGTCCTTTGAAGACAGATTCTCCAACATTCCCCCAGTGTGCATGCCAGCAATGGAGAGCAGAAACACTGAGGAAGGGAGGGGTACAGCTACAGTGCAGACTCAGTAATGTGGCTCAACTCCCATCTATCCCTGCTCTGGCTCTGGCTCTCTTCACGAAAGAACAACCAGGCCTCATATGTCTCTGTCAGCAGTGGCATGAATCCAATATGTATAGCAATGAGAGACTTTGTTCAAACAGATTATTTGGCATTGGATAACAAGGAGAAAGGCTGTGATTGCACATGTATATGAGTGTGTCACTGCTCTTTTACACAGAGGGAAAAAACCTTATATTTATTTACTCATATTTAGAGGAATAAAAAACCTGCACGAACAAGAGGCAGGAAAAGAGCATCTAAGCTTTACTTAAAGGGGGTGGTTTCCTTATAGGACATACTGTTGTTGTATATGCCCCACAGCTAACTAAAAGACTGCTTAATCCAGAGCAGAATCCTTTTTGCTGATCCTTTTGTTTTTGAACAAATAATTGTGTTCACCTACCCAACGCCTTAGGGAGGGAAGGAAGAAAAGATGGAGGGGGAGCCCCGTCAGTATAACTGGAACTATAACAGGATACAGCAATATCATCACCATCGCTAGTTGTCAGTTGCCGATGCAGATGCAGACAAATAAAGATATACAGACAAAAGCAATGCATGAACATTTCCATTAATTTTGTCTTGTCCTATGCCCCACTGAACATAAAATAATATGAATCTCAACTCAAAACTCACAAATTAAATTCAACATCTATAGTGTAGTCTGTAAGTATTGGGAAGGTGTTGTAGTATTTTTTTCATTCATGGTTTAGCAGATTGGATTTAAAATGAAATAGCATTAAGGTCAAGTCACAACTTCTACATGGTTCATCATGTGAATCTAAATGCCCCCAACTCACAGTCATTAATCCAGTAGCACACAGCCAAAAAATCTGTCCTAATACTGTATGTGAATGCAGGTATGGTAATCAGAGTCTGGATATGAAGAAAAATGTCCTTAAGGCCTGTGAAAACTCATATTATTGAGCATTTCACTGCCGACATTTTATGGAATTTAAATGTGCCTTTTCAGCTCTGGTATTTTCTTAATGCAGCCATATCTAATTTCAGAGCCTGGATCCTCAGCAGATTGCATTTCTAATGTTTGTTTCTGTTAGGAGGGGACACAGACGCTGTGCTATTTCCATTAATCTGGTGTACCAGCATTCATATGTCTGTAATATGTTGACATGAAACTCATACCCTACGTTTGTATGCCATGAAATTTACAATCATCCATTACCTATCCATTTTCTGTACTATCCATACTAAATATTTCTGCGATGAATTTGAAAATGATTGATTGATGAGTAGCACCACAGCTTTTGTTTCTGTGAAGCTCATTTGAAAAGGTGGTACAGGCTTGCTGTGACTTTCAGGACTCTCCTGACCTGCAAACACAGGAGCTTTGGGTTGGACCATCTGAGTCGGACACAACACCATGCCATGGCCGTTGACCTGTGAGCCACTTTTTTTGCACTGTGGCGTGCAGACACGGTAAATGCCTTGAAGATATTTTCTTGTGGCTCCTTTGATTTCTCGCTTGCGCTCATTTGGAACCTGCGCTCCTGCTGCTGCTGGCACGACCAGGTGCAACAGCTCTCAGTTGTTTTCTTCTCACTGTTTCTCAACTGCTGTTAGACTGTTAGACTCAAACAGGAGGAACAGGCATAGATTTAAAATGTTTCTCGATTGTTCTAATTTTTTCTGTGAATAGCGAGCAGACACAACACTGATAAAAATAAGTAACGTATACATAATTAATTTATGCATTACACTTTATACGGTAGTTAAGATAACAACGTGCTGCCTGTGCAACTCTACCCACATGCAGCAGCTCCTATCATCACATTAATGTGGTTGAGAGCAGACAAACTATTTTAGTTTGGCTTCAAAACTTTCTCCCATTGTTTCAGCTGCTGAGTTTCACCACCCTGACCATTTATAAGCCTATTTGCATATTGCAAACACAAAGCACACATTTTTTGGGGGGAAAGGTACAACCAGTGCTCCAAACAACACAGGGTGTGCAAGATAGCCACTATCACCACACAGCTTTAGGAAGGACACAATAATTCAAATATTTAATTTCAGTAAAAGAGAAATTAAACTAAAGACAAAACCAAATGCTACAAAACCCAAAAGGGGTGAAGTCAGGGAAGAGATGAAGCTTGGCTGACTGCCACAAGCTTATATGGAGGGTAATCAGTCAGCCAGTCCAGGTGAAGTGAAGCTCCCTGACCGCCTGTCAACACCCTCCAGCCTCTTGCAGGGAGAGGCCGAGTAGTCCTGTCCAGAGAGCGTCATTACACCATCATGCACACAAGAAGAAAATAAAAAAGCAACAACCAAAGCCCCGCATTAACACCATTCTCACGTGGCTGCCGTCTCAGAGGTTTGTTGATTGACAGCCCATCAGAATGTAAGTGCTGGGATCCAGTGCAGCCAAAGAGGAACAATAGATGCAAAAGTCGTCTCCGAGTGCTATCAAGCATCCGCTTTTATGGCTTGTGTGTTAGCTTTGCTCTTTTACCCTTATCCATACTGTAAAGATTACTGTCCGTGATGGGCTGTTAAAAACTCCAGGACGTGCTGGGAAGTGAGTTTTTAAATCTACAGATCTCAGCTCCATGTCAAGTCATTACTGAGCCACTGGAAGTGAGTGATCCACAACCCTATCTACCCCTCATAAATATGTTATGGCCACTTTGTGTCACAGGACAGTAAAATTCTTACTTATTGCTCCTTTTAAATTAAAATATCTATTGAACTTCTAATTTGAAGCCACCAGCCAGGCAATTTCAGTGTATGATTGACAGCAAATATTACCTCAGCAGCACAACACTTTAGAGGCAATAAGGATTTTCAGAGCGGGGTCAGACGACAGAGGAGACTATTTATTTATTTATTCATTTATTTGAGCGGGAGTACATCAAAGTTTGATGAGAGATTTTGTTTCTGATGCACTTCTCCCAGCTCCCGGTTTTTGTGTCGCACCAGTGCACATGGTGGAGCTCCCTCGGTAGATGATCTAGTGTAACACTTAAACGTCGACCGACTGCTTTTATAACCACATTCATCATGGCTGCTCTGCGTGAGCGGCCTCAGCCGCTCGTGGAAGGGAAGAGCTCAGCGGGGCTTTTCTTGAATTAAGACCCGAGCAGAGCAGAGGCCAGTCAATAGCACATCCTGCTGCCTCGCATGATTTCTCACTTTCACCTTGCTATAAAGTTTTGCTGTGCAGTCCGACATGAGATCGTCTCACATTCCTCATATTAAGCGTACCCAGTATTTAAGTGATTACTGTACTTGCTGGATTCAGAACTAGACAACACAGCACACTATTGTATATAAATCACTGTTTCTCCATAGAGGGCCTTCTTCATAGTTAGGTCTATGCCATGTCTGTCCCGTTTCCTGAGGAAGAGGTACAGCATGAGAAGCGGAAAAGGGAACCTCGGGAGAGATAACAGCATGTTTCATGTTTGGGTCTCTGGCCTGGAGTTCATGCACTTCCACTTACTGTATGCTATCCATCATTAAGTCTGTTTCCATCCACCTGCACATTAAAAAAATACAGCGGGAGTGGGAATATTGAAAAAGCAAACAAACAAACCAAACATACTAAACAAGATTTTACACTTGGCTGAGGTGGAGCAGTTGGTGTATCAATAAAAGCAAAAGGTGACAAAGTGCAATGGAAATAGATTTAGCAAATAGGTCATGATTTTCACATGCTTCAGGTGACTTATTTGTGACTGAAGCTTCTGCTCCACTGAAGACATTAAAAAAATGGCAGCAGGTGGAAACATCCTATCTGTGTGGAGCAATAACACGACTGGAACATGAAAGTGAAACAAAGTGAAACAAATTTTCACAATGTCTTCTACGTTCTTTGACAAATTCCTCTCTGCAGCTCAAGTGCATGATTCCGTGACGTACTGTACCCTGCTCATAACCAACAGTATGTCACACACCTCTGACTGGTTTGAAACAGCATTTGAGGAACAAATGGCATGTTTCAAGCATTTTCAGATGCACACTCACTGGCACAGAGGTGTAATACATTGTTTGTGTGCTACATGCAGTATCATAGCGAGGGTTAGTGCTTGCCATTTTCTACCATTGTCTCTCCCTATTCTCTTCTGTTTTCAGCCACCTCTGCAGCCCTCTCACCCTGAGAGTGACCAGAGATGCCCAAATCCCTGCCTGCGACCACTGCCTCCATTTGTTGCATGTGAACTGAATCCTGCCTACCTCCAACAAGATTTCACCACAACCAGGTAGCAGACAGAGGCACTTAATCTGATCTGTGTGGAGTCAAAACCTCAGCTGCGTGATTGGCACCTCATTTATTCAGACTAATGGAAGGAGGCGGGCCCTCAGGTGAAGGGAACCACGCAGAGTGCACAGTGTGAGTGACGGGCCCGCTACGTTATTGGAGACAGTCCCCAGGCCTCCGTTTTGTTGTACAGCTGACACCTGCTCCAACATGTTGGAATTAAAAGTATCAGAACTAACAGCTTCTTAGTTGGGTGGAGTTACTTTATATGAGGTGTCGCATTGGCCTTCTTTTGTTGTCAGCGCTAAGCTCTTTGAAAGTGGGTTAAAGAGTAGGCTAAAAGAAATAAATCTACTGGGAGTTGTTAAAGATGTGAGCTAAACTATTAAAAATGTGTAGCATCCAACCCTAGCATGAATTTCGAGGGGAGGAAAGTTTTGTAATGTATTACAGGAGGATGTAGGCTGTTAAAGAAGGGCAATATATTAACTACTTGTTAACTGTAGTAACAGTTTCATATTTCAAAGCATAAGTGCACTTACAAGGTAATTCTAGGTTATTACAACTGGACTCCTATTTCAGAAGCGACTCGCTGAGTCAGTTGCTGAGACCTAAGACATGAGCAATCAAATCGACGACCAGCAGGTTTTATGGTGGTATAAACTGTGAAAATAATACCCAAAATATATTAAAGTAGAATTTTCCTTTAATTCAGTAACAATTCCTGACAGAAAAGGTATTTACAACTTTAAAGATATCTGATTTGACACTGGAGCTGTTTGTATTTATTCAGTGAACAAGCAGTGGATAGGCCACAAGCAGAGCATCTGTAGTCTCATGAATAATGCATGACCCGAACCAATATGAAAATGCTAGCGATGTGGCACCAGGGATGGCTATGACAGATGGCAGACGGTCAGTCTGTCCACCATTTTGCTCCATATTGAAATATCTCAACCACTATTTGGATGGATTGCCATGAAATTTGGTACAGACACTGACGGTGCACAGAGGACGACTCCAGGAACATCTGGTGGGCATTTGGAGGATGAAAGATTACTGCACCAGAGGGACACAAGGCAGGAGGGGACAGCAGGTCCAGAAAAGGGGACAAAAGAGATGGATTGTGACAGCAATGTCTTGTGATTTTCTGCTGATGTAGTTTAGTTTCTCATCTCTTTTCATATTGGAACATTGCAGTTATGACTGATACGTCCATAGAAAGTTAATTCATGGGAAGTGAAAATCACCTCCTTCTCTGAAATCGCAAAACACTTAATAAAATTGCATCATTTGGATTATGTTCACCATGTTTGATTTATGGATACTCAAAAGGGGAGTCGTCACAATGCAATTTGTTCCCTCTCTGAAAGAAGAAACAAAACTCACTTTGAGTTTGTTTTTCCAGAGGAAACTTTGACCTGTAGACAAAGAACAGACTTCCTTCTACAACAAAGCTGAACTGCGACCAATTAGAGAGGGAAAGTTGCCACGAAGGAGTAAACACAGAGCTGCTGTTGAGCTAAATGACTGTAACAAAACGCATCAGTGCACACACACACACACGCTGACACAGACGGGGCGGTGCATTTACACACACATACACAAAGCTGTTTTCTGCTCGGAAGTGTGGAGCAGCAGCTCTCGTTAGCTCAGTTTGTGTCAGTGTTCACATTTGTGAGCAGACACGTTCTTAAGTTCAGCCCGTTTTTGTGTGGAGGAGTTTCATCTCTTGGAACCACTGCCCATAAATTTATGCAGCATTGATGGTCTGAGGTGCAAATGCCTGTCCTTAAAACTACTGACATATTCACTTACAGATCACTCTAAAAATCCCTAAAATATTACACACTGAATTCTGAAACTGCTTTTGTATTTTTAAAAAACTATTGCTTTGTTACCACCAAATCAATCATGTTTGAACATACTCCTATCTAAAACTGTATATTGACCCCAATGCTACTCTTAATACAGGAATTAACATGCTATCAAATGCAATGTGGGAAATTGTCAAAATAACCGCAGCAAATTCAAGAGTTTGCTTGAAGTGCTTCCCCATACGATAGGCTGGAATCTCTCGTTTCACAAATGCTTCACCCAAACAGGCGCCACTGTTCAAAAGTTAAAAACCTTCTCTGACAGTTCACGCTTTATGTTGAAATTACCTCTCGCTTTCATCCCCCTGTGCAATTTCAATCCTGTGGCTTCCCTGCTCGCGTGTGGCACAAACACACACACAAACACAATTTATGTATTTATTCATTTCCTCCGCAGCTTGTTCAAAGCCATGTACACATCACCCTCTCTTGACGTTTGAAGCCTCAGGTTTTTAATTATTCATTCAGCTATATCTAAAGGAGATATATTCCAGCACTTTTCTGCTGACGACCTGGGCTTAAAACAGAGTAAAACGGAGGACAATTTGATGGAGCAAACAACTCCTACAGGGGAAGTAATATCATTTCAGCAGCCGGGTCTCTTCACTCATCATCGTGAGTTTGAGCTCACTTTGACATGGTGGAATAAATCACTTCACCACGAGACAAACTCACTTTAGCTTACAGGACATGCTATATGCAGGAATCTTTTCATGAGTTTGTGGGTGATAAGTTCGTTCTACACAAGACACAGCAAAGATATGCCTCTACGGCCATCTGTGCTTTTCGATAACCACTTGAATTGCTTAAAGTGGGAGCGAGCGTGTACAGCACGCTGCAGATTAGCTGAAGGAACTGAGGTCAAAGTCCCCCCAGGATGAGTTACATATAGGCCACAGTGTGATAACACTTTAATGCCTCTTTTGGTCACTAATGGTCTCGAGCCTTTTAGATCACAGCCATAATTTTGTATTCGCCTGCAGTTTTTCAGTGCGGTCTGACAATATGAGACACGTTTTTAGCCAGAAAGCTGCTAAAAGCTGAAGAGAGAGAATGATGCTTTGGTATATTATGTGAGCAACATGCAGGTGGGTAGTGTATAATCAGGTTATCAGAGTATTTTTGCTGAAATCGTATGAATGCTGATGATAAAAATGGATTCATGAGAGCAGTGACAGAGAACCAAAGCCCTCTATCCAAAACAATGAGCCAAAAGAGGCATTAACGCTCTGCAGATCTGAGGGGAAATGCAGAGTTGGGTGATAATTCTTTGAGAGCGTGGCACTATGAGGGACACCTTTATAATCAAACATTGTTCAATATTAATACAAAAATATTGATTGGTGCAGCTTTAAAGTTGGAAAAGTTTTTAGCTCCCTCTGGATCCTGAATGTTCTCAGTTTAATGACAATCTGCATCATTGATGATAATTTTGGCATTTTGGCCTGATGGTAGTGAAGGTCAGCTCAGTGAGCGTTCCACACGGAAATTGTTCATCCTCTGGAGAGGATGAATGTGCTCAGTAAATGTAAAGGCAAGGCATTTATATTATTACACAAATTACATAAATCAGACCATATTTTTTCTTTCAGGGTCTGCTCAAGGCATAAAGACATAGGCGGTTGCCTAGGGCACAGAATACCTTAAGAATATATTAACATTATCAATGAAAACAGTTCAGTAACAATCAGAAACATATTGTGCCCTTCAACTATCTGTTGACATGGTGTGCATTAAGTGGGGCATGATGGGTACAACTGTGCATCTCAGTCCAAGTCTGGGACATAACACTGCCTGACTAATGGCAAATACTAGATTGGATCGGCCAGAGGGACACTTCAGTTAATATTAGCTCAAATAATTTCATGAGTGAAGAGTCCGAGCCTTCAGATGCACAAGGACAAAATGTGAAAAAAAAGAGTACGAAGAAAAGAAAATTCAAAATAGAGAGGTATGCCATCTGTTGTTAACATGAAAATGAACTATGAAAGCTGCTACAGTCTGAAAGAGTCTGAAGGTTATGAATCTGGATGGTAAGACAGCAGTGGTGGGAGAAGTATTTAGATCCTTTACTTAAGTAAAAGTTCCAACACAGCAATGTAGAAATACTCCTAAAAGTCCTGCATTCAAATTCCTGTTTAAGAATACTATGTAATATAGGAAAAATAGGATTATCAAAAGTAAGTAATCAAACAGAAAAGTGTTCCCTGTCACTGCCTGTTTTACTATTATATATGATGGATAATTATAGATGATTGGATTACTATCATTGCTGTATTAACATGTATGTTGCATTTTTACTGCTGTAGATTTTTCTGAAGATTCAGAAAACAGTCTTGGTTCAACTCTGTGAAAAAGCATTTTCCAGATAATCCGAGAGAATTTTTTAGGTTATTTATTTTAAGAAGTAGGAGAATTCTCTTGAGCCCATAAAGGAGCACTTGATCCCTCAGTTTATCGAAAGCATTTAAAATCAACACTTTGGAGATGGTTTTCAATGAACAGGAAGATTATGAAATACTGTAATCTGAGGCACCAAATCCTAATCTTGCTGAGTCCAAAATGGTTAGAGTTGACCTTGTTTTTCTATGTATCTATGAAGATTCTCAGTCATGCAGGTCACGGTCAAGGTTGAAAGAGTTCAGTTAGTCCAGTTTCCTAACAGAACTCTTTCAACCTTTTTCTATGTAACATATTGCGGAGAGAAGTGACGATCAATAGAAGGGTTGAAATAGCAACCAGTCTTCCAGGATTGTAAATATCAACTGCACTTTTTATAACAATCTAGCCGAAACATCTCAACGTAGCTGCTTTGGAAGAAAGTGTTGGTTTGACAGTCCAAACAACAGACCAAGCAAAGACCAACCAAGTGCACGGCCATCCCAGATGGGACAAAAAGGAAGAAAACAAGAAGCAAACTTGTAAATTCTCCAAAGTAACATATATATTTTCATCTCTCCAGTTACAGTGCTGCTAAAGAGCAACCTGCTGCTCGAGCGATATTTGTTGTTAGTGTTGCTGATGATGGTGATAATGATGATGATACCAGTTCCTCTTCTCCAGGTGATGACTTTCGTGGTGACAAAGTGCACTTACTCTAGTCCAGTCAGCATTTTAAGTGAAGGTAAACAAGATGAAAACTTCCATCAATTGCAGCCACTGACAGTGGAATTTGCTTTCACTATGTTATGTTAATTGAGAATGTTTTCTTTTTTTTCTTACAGCTGAAATACAAGATAGATTGTTGAACCTCTGCTAATTAATGCAGGTGTGACAGGTACAGTGAAGTGTGACAGTAGATGGTCGGGGGGGGGGCTGTGTATGTCCACACAGTGTTTGCTCCTGGCTGTGCTGCATCAAGCATTTCTCTGCAAGAATCTACAACTGTCTATGTGACTGACAGCAAGAATGCATTAAAGTACTGTGGGCCTGGGCTGCAACTTTTTCAAGTCCCCCCTCTCCCATCACAACTCAGTTATGCCTCTTTCAGCCACAGTGAATTTGTATACAATGATCAACCATCACTCAGGATTCCCATTTTATTTTTCGACTGTTGCAACACAAAATGAAAGCCATATAATCATTATAAGACCATAGTACATCCATACAGTATATTATGCAGACATTGCATCACCAAACGGTACAGGCTGGCTCACTGTTGGCCAGTATTCATCTCTACACATTATGCCTGCGTATGCAGATTAATGCATGACTCATGATGATGTAATGCGTGAATTACTGCTGGCAGTATCATGAATTCAATAAGAAATTATCGAGTCACTTTGACTATTTCATGTAATTAGTGAACACTTTTGAACAATTGAATTGAGTTTCTCAGGCGCTGACAATGGAGGCGAATGATAAATCATATTTTGCTCAACATTGGGTCTATATGACACTGAGAGGCTTAACAAGTGTGTGTGAACAGATCACATAAAGTCATAGTGATGTGAGCATTTGTTAATGTGAGACACTGAAATCCATGATGCATTCTGCGGTAATTCATGCATTAAGTTCAAATCATCATGAGTCATTGCATTAATTATTATCATTACCATTATTATAAAGTTACCACATTGTCTAATGCTCTTCAGTTAGGCTGGGAGGTTGGGATGTTGTAGATAACATTTGTTAGGTTAGTGCTAATATTAAAGTTGAAATTCATAATCATGAATGAGATGAATTGGCTTGGGCCTTTCATTATTTGTTCACTAAATTAGCTAATGATGATGAGCTCGGTAGCTAACTACTCTAGACCTGGCCAGCTAACCTGTGGACGCAGGTGTCCTCATGGACGTCCTTTCTGTCTCCGCCTTTGGTCTGATGAAATAAACTTTCAGCTTGGGGATTATTCTTCATGCCTCTGACTCCGGCTCACTTTTTCTCTTTGGTGCTCTTTCAAGCCCCGAACGGATTCATTGCACAGACAGGCATGTCATATGTGTGATTGACATACATGTGATCGACACTGAGTGACACTTAGCCTGCCAATCATAGTGGCTTGTTTTTTTGGGAGTACGTATACATGACTGTTTTTCTCCCTGTGATTTTGTTTTACTGTTTAAACTCAAGCCTTGTGGGGCCTTTACGTTGTCGTGCCCTGGGGCTTGATTCCCAGTAAGCCTGTGCAGTAAAGCACCAGTGACTGACAGCAGATTGTCACCCAACAAAAAATGAAAAAATACACAGCAAGATGCTAGGTTTTGGATGTGTAGGTTCCTTCCAAAGATATGGTGTCTGTTTTATTCATGTGCTTTTAACAGGAAACTGTTCAACCTTCAGTTTCTACCATGTGTATGTGGGTCTCAGAGCAGCTGAACTGTGAGACTGTGCTCTGCTTACACTTGAATGTCACAGCGAGACGTTGCTACATCATGGACAATTAACTACAGTGGAATTCACCGGACACTTTGTGATTATTTTTAATGGTAATGAGGTTTAATCACTCTAATACTATCATTATTAAATTATGATGAGAGTCCTTATTAGTTTAACATGAATGCATTACATGTTACTATTCATTTTATCTGCTGTACAATACTCCATTGTTAATTGTTTAACTCATTTATGTGTTCTTAAAGCCACAGAGCCATATCCAATGTCTGGTGATTGCATTAATTGTCTAATTTGAGTTGTTAAATGCTAATCTATTTTAGCGGTGGATTATAAACTGTATATATTGAAGTACTGGACACTCAATTTTAAACTTTAGATTATGGATATTATACAGTGCGGACATGGGGAGCACTGGTAACCATGTGTCTGAGTTGAAGAAGATCAATATTAGGCCACTGACTCATAAATAAAGTTTCTGTTTGAGTCATGGTAGACAGCAAACAAGCCAGTTTTCCAAAGTCATAAGGTATTTAGTAATATTACATAATATATAATATTAAAGAGGTTATTGTTTCAAGAAAAAAGACAAACTGACAGGTTTCTCGTTAAGATCCATTCAGACAGGATTTATTTTTCTTGGGGAGGAGGTTGATTTTAACATTACCTGTGCTGGTCAGTGATTTACACCAACACATGGGTCTATTTGGGAACCAAGATGCCATAAGCCATGAAAGCACTTTAGCACTTGCTGTTTGCAGTATACCCACACTGTCAGTGGACTACTTTGATACTGAGGAAAACTTAAAAATCTGATGATCTTAATGAAAGTTCTGAAGCATCTTTGTTCTGCAATTTCCGAGTGCATTTATGGATTGTCAGTCACAATGGGCATTTGAGATAATATCTGTGGCAAGTGTAAATCACACTGAATGATGATGATCAGCTTGTGTTTCATTTAAGGTTTGACAGATCTCCCCTTCCAACTCTCCTGTGTTCCCTTGGGGAGGCTCTTCACTCTCTCTTTTGGCTTTGCCATATAAAATAAAATGTCTATTACAGACCAGATCCTTCAGTCACCCATTAGATTTTATTTATTTATTATTCTATTTTAAGGTTTTTCCAACTAGTCGTCAGCCTCAAACTGACACTGCTTTCAGTAATTATTTGACCAAGACCAAGATTTAGACGACTGATGGAGTTCCCTTTCAAGATGTGGCTAATTTATCTTTTGCAAATCTCACAGCGATTAGTCCTACTGTGTTGCAAGTTGTGCCACCTTTAAAAAAAATCTACAGATGCCTTACAGCTCTATGTGTACTTCCATTATTTGATAACAAACATACATATTTATTCTTCTGGGTGAAACTGTAATGTAAAACATAATGTGTGGTTCATTTATTCTCCCCTCCTGGCCATTTTTTTCCTTACCTTCAAGGACTTCTTATTTTCTTTATTACTCTGTACCCCAGTGATCCCAATCCCAAGCTCTTTCATATTGTTTGGTAGCACAAGAAACAGATGTGGAGAATTATGGAACTGCTGTGATTGCTCTGAGGATGAACAAAACAAAATGGTGCAGGGGGAAGTCAGCATTTCTCTAGCATATTGTGCCCTAGAGCAACAGAAACTGAGGGCCACAGAGGACTGTACATTGTATCCATTGTTTTTTTATGACATGACCACATTTAGACGTACAGTATCTACTGAGTCATTCAGCACTGAGAGGATTATGTTATACGCTCCCATTGGCTGTGCAACAGTGAGCCCTGAAGCAATCAGTTCAGGATGCTTTAGCAGCAGCCTTCTCAAAACTTAAGACACACTGGACTTTTCTGCTGGTGTCACATATTGTGCCCACATCAGACCTGCCTGCACTGATGGTAATCCTTCAAGGAGAAGTAGATGCATCACACCAGCTCCTTTACACTACCTGTGGCTGCCAACTTTATTTGGTGTCTGGTATCGGAAACAAAATTTTCTTATTTCTTGGAGCATTCCACCTTTATCATGTTAAAGAGACTTTTGTCACGAGTTTGTATATCATCATCAGTACCATATCTAGACCCATGTCAAATGAAATATAAGGATTTTAAAATGTGCCTCATACTTCTGCATGTCTCGTTTGAGCATTTGACCAATCTCAAACTAGTAAACTGTCATATATGAATGACATGATCCAAGCTAAAAGCATGTGCAGCTGCCAAATGCAGGAAGGACAGCTGACTGCGTGAAGGCATAAATTAAGAGGATGTAACAAATCCCCCTTCGCATTCACGAGAAGCATAACATAAAATATTGGTAGAGAAAGACAAAGGGGTTTGCTGGGCTCTCAATACTCTTCCGCTCCTATGAGAATCTCTTAGGAATGGTTTTATGGAGAATCACTTGGTTAGCAAAAGTTGCCATGGCAGTGTACCCTGGTAAGAAGTGTACAACAATCACAACCCGGAAAACCAAGGGTTAAGTTATCTTGCAAGAATAATGCAAGAGGTCTAAATGAGACAAACAACAGTGAAGGTGCTGAGGACATCACAATGATGCAAGATGTTTGATGCCATCATGGTTATATGTCATTATTTCCAACTTAATAAACATAATGAATATTAATTTAATTATTAATATTTATACTTCCAAATCAAAAACAAAGAAGTCAAGAGTTTGAAAAGGAAACAGAAGACAGTGGGAGGAGAATAAAACAGGAGAAGTTTCCAAAAGAATTTTGACACTGAACAAAACACTGAATGTGGAAGAGCAATATTTGTGCGCTCAAGGATGCCCTTTTATCATATATTCAGCTGCCGAACCCTTTGAAATGCAGAGCAATAACCACAGTCATAGCCTCTTTGCAACTGTATCTCAAATCTTGGATGTTGGAGTACCTTCGAATGCACCACCAGGGAGAGATTCATTCAAAATGGATGAATGGTGAAGACAGTGCGACCTTGACAGAAAAATAATTCTGGTAGTTCAATGGGATGGATTACATATCTCTCGCAGGTTACTGAGGTCGGCGAGTTGATTTTCATGGCATGAACTGATCAAATGAGCTGAAAACAGTGGCAGCCTGTGGCAGGGCCTTTTTCACATCAGTCTGACTGTCACAGTAGGAAAAGCACAGGTGTTACTAACACGAGCCATGGCTGTGTTCTATTCAAGTGTTTTGACAGAGTGACAGTGTGCCAGCGTGAACAGGACCCAGGACCCTGAAAATGAAGCAGCTTAATGGAATTCATTTTATTATTCACATGCATACTTTGACTACTGTGACATGTCAAAACATTTTGTGTGAAAACCACCTATGTAAGAAATTGATCTAAAACGTGTTACATACATTACATTAGATTTGTTGGACAATCAGGGGGATGCAGGACTGGCACACCTTATATTGCTGCTAACATTTCCTGTATTTTTATTAACTCAAATGCACCAGGAAAAATAACAACAGAAAACAAAAAATGCCAATAAAATGTGGCCAGTGTGAACAGCTCTGAGAGGTTTGGTATTAGTCCACTTACAGAAACAACTGGCACATTTGTTTAATAGGCATGACACATATGAACTGCAACTGCAACTTCTGATTTGACTACAAATACAGGGGGCGTAATGGATATTGACTGGAGAGAGAAAACCCCACTTCCAAAACAGTAAGTAGCTAATATGTGAGTGGTCTCCAACTGAATAATGAAACTAGAAGAAGTAGAACAAGAATTATACACCGACCTTTAATTATTGTAGACTACAGCATACCTGTGTGAACAGGTAAATTGCTAATCCATTTCAATTAAGAGACAATTGAAAAAAAATGGTGGAGGGAGTAGAATGGGTTTTCTCCTCAGTGTGTGAAATGAGTTACATAGTAAGTAGGTGTTGTCAGTGGGCGTTTTACTTGTAGTCAGTTAAAAATTCAGCAAAGTTACAGTACTTTAAGTCAGGAGGGACCATTTAGTAATTGTACTTTTTGAAAAGGCTGCTCTTAATGAGCCAGACACACTGGCTGGCTTTCATCAGCTGGGTACGAGTGTCGTTAGCCCAATCAATCTTGATCAATTGAGGACTGTAACGGACAAATTCATCTCAGGTAATGAAGACACTTAACAATGTTTTTTTCTGACGTCAAAGCGCCCCCAGAAGCGCTCAGAAAAATACTGCTTGTCTGGTAACTTATCTAATTGCCACAGGGCATCACCTCTGCGTTAGATTTCCTTTATTAGTTTTCCAAGCCCAAACGAGGCTCATTAGTTGGCTCGCTCTAATTAGAGGACATATATCAGAACACTCTGGGGTTTCTTACACTGCACGCTGGGAAAAATGAAATGCCATTAATCAATCTGGCCCCCTGTTTAATGTTCTGGACAGTGGAAACAAACGAAATGCTGATTGAGTGAGTGATGCAGAACTGCAGTTTGAGCGATGCACAGAAAAATGGCTGGAAAAACAATAACAAAATCAGTCTTCAGTCTATTGCAGACATGCATTTGTGGAAAAGTTCTCTGAGGTCTACTGAAGTCAGGCATATTTTAATTTGTTGCACCAACCCTTGTATAATTGAGGATTTTATACATTCAAGTTAATTAGCAAGCTGAATGCAGTTTAAATATTTCCTTATATTTAGAACATTACCCTCAAACAAAAATGTTTCAGGCAATTATGGGGACATACTTTATATTGCTCTGCTTTAATTGCTTTTGAAGAGTTGGAAGAAATCTCATTTCATCCTATGGAAGGAAGAAAAATACAGTCGACTGCAGGAGCTTGGAAAGATTCCAGTTCAATAAAGAGAACAGAACGACCTCGGCAGTCTGAGGGCGTGCTCACACTATAGGTACGTGGTTGCCTTGTACTGTTCTGGAGTACGATGGTCCCCCCGCCCCACTCCCCCGCTGGCCTCTGCAGACATTGCGCTCGGCCCGAGCTCCCCTATGTTGTCACAATGCAACTCAGTGGAGTCCATGATTCGTGTATTTATTTTGTGGCTTAGTTGGAGTCATTTTTATGCACGGGTTACATGCTCGGGCACGGTTGGCGATCAAACTAGATGCAAGCCTGAGTCCAACTGAACTCCGCTCAAGCCCACTTCTTGAAGCAAACCCGGCAGCCGTTGCCGGGCGGAACGAACACACCAGTCAAAAGGACTGGATTTCGGGGGTCAAACAAGCAATCTCGAGACAGCAATTTAGAGTAACTTCATATTTGACACAGTGCTGTAACAGTGACAACAAGCACTGTGATGTTCAGGTGACAGAAGATGTAAGCAGGCCAACACAAATAGTCAGTTCAAAGTAAACTGTTGTTTCAGTTCAGTGGTTCCACCACAGCACTTTAAAATGGAATAGGATACAATGAGGAAAAGGACGGTTTTGTTAGCTCTGAGTGACAGCTAAAACACACTGCACATTGAACAACAATCTAGATTAGGGAGAGTAGCAGGGATAAATATACAGACGAATACCCACATTTTCTTATGACAACGAGCAAATCAGCCATAAAGGACACTGACAGCACTGCCGATAAATCCAGTCTGAATCCCTCTGTGTTTTATGAGGCTCTTTTGATCCAACGCTGTCTCAACAGACAAGGCATGAAGAATCTGAGTTAGCTGTACGGGAAATGATTTCAGAAATGGATGGATTTGAATTGCTTCTTGCTGTTCTTATAGTATAAATCTTGTCTGTGCTGTATATTTACTGTACATGTATCTGGACATCCATTTGTTCAATCTCCAAACACAGGAGCCCTCATCGTAGTGTCCCTAGTCACTCGATGGAATTCGGAGAGGGTGGAGGAAGACCTCTAAGCCTTCTTGCAACCTCTAATGCACTGAAGCTATTGAACAGCGAGAGGAGCTGTATTGACTTTGATCTCAATTGAGCGACTTTCATGGTCAATTTTACACGGGCCACGAGCTCTGCGCATCAATTCACCCCGTGCCTTCTGGCCGGCAGGAAATGAGGGTCTTGACGATCTACTGCAGTGTGAAGACCAGATATGAGCTCTTTCTCACTCTCGCATGATATGATACTGTCTCTTCAGCACACAGCACACACATTTACACACACACATGCTTATATAACATACAGTTGACCTTCCTTCTGAAGCTCTACGGTTAAAACACATATATTCCTTTGGCACCACTCACTTCCTATTTCCAAACTTGATTGTACCACGTCTTATAACATTTTGTGAGTCAATCATTGCACGATGGCCCTGAGGGTCAAAATGAAACGACATTTCACAAAACAGTGACATTTCAGATCACAGAAAGGGTGGGACAACACTTCTTGTTTGTGATTGGACAGAACCCAAGTTAATTCAGCCAAAGGGATGATGTAAACTTAACAACGCTGTGATTGGTTGTTTCACTGTCAGGCAACTGAAAATGGTTGTTTGTCTCTATATGTCGGTCCTGTGGTAGACTGGTGACCTGTCCGGGGGCGAGAGGTGGGGTACACACGAAAGGATAAGCGGTGCAGCTGATGGATGTGTTTTGTGATACGCTGTTGTGTTTTGACCCTCAGGACCACTGTGTCACTGACTGTGATTCATTCACCAGACACAGGATTTGTAGAAATCCTTTTTTTCAAGCTATTTCCAAGGTTAACTGTTTTAATTTAAAAAAAGAATCTTTAATAACATTACAAATTATTATATATGATATATACTTTTTAATTTTATTTCAAGTAGAGTAACTTTATCTTACGTTGGGGTTAAGGTCAACCAAAAGGTAATTGTCTTGACACACAATCTTCTTTCTGATAGCATCCTATTTGCATCATTCTATTTAAAAAATGCAGTAAATATTATACTGATATAGAAATGTAAATCAGGTCAAGTGTTCAGATTATCTCGGCATGACTGTGAATGCGCAAGCAGGACAACCTCATTTCCTCAAAAATATATTGCATGAAAAAATTGCAGCAGATGAGCATTTCAGGAAACCACCTGGTTTATGCTGTTTATCAACATAAGGACGAGGTGTTCTTGCTTAATGAAATGTTAATACAGTATTAACATCTAACAACAGCATTTTTTCCCCACTAAAATACAATAACTGATCTTGCAATACAATACAGACTTTTAGTTATTACAGCATTATTACCTGGTTATTTTCAGGTGCTGCTGGCACTTGTTTAAGGTTAAGGAGAGATATGGTCTTGGTTTACATACAGAAAAATTCTACAGTGACTTCAAGCACATAGCATGATGTGTTTATTACAATTTTTATCAACGATATTTCTCTAACCTTAGCCAAAGTCCTTTTGTTGCTGAAACCTAACCACACGTTAAGTGAAACCATTAGCAACCTCATGGGCACTTGTACATTTCTGGATGATCCATCTGCAAAAGTACGTTGCATCATCAATTGTCTCAAAAATGTCTCCTGCTGAGATGATTCAAGGTCTCATGGGGCTGTAATCAACTTTTAAATTAGCATCTAGTGACCGGGAGGCTAGTGCAACATGTCGTGCAGGACACGCTTGAACCAAAATTGATTCTATATTTCTTGTAACATCATGAGAAAACTGTGACATCTGCTGTGTAAACACTGGATTGACCCAAGTAAACATTTTATCAATCCACCTGGGCTTCAAGGACATACCTTTGAAGATGAGAGCCCGGCTGTTGGAAAACAGGTAAAAAATAACCTTTTGATTCCCCCTGCAAGGTTGGCAGAGGCAGTGCTACCAAATCACAGAGTAATATACAGAGTGCTGAGGTTTCACATGGGGCTACCTGGAAATCACTTTAAAAACTTACCCTAGGCTTTGGAAAAATATCCAAAAAAGGCTTTGCCCAAACATTCAAAGACATGTTGCCATCAAAAATAGACCAAAAGGGGGCATAAAAATGTGTTCTAGAGAAAAATATAACTCTATTGCCTAAATTCCAATAATTTTCTAAGGGGAAATACTGCTTTCTGCAGCAACAAAGGAACCTACTAACATTGTGTAGTTAGTAGACTAACACACATAAAAGCCACACATGTAATGGTTGCACTAGCATTTTGTCATGGTTACAGCTCCTGTATTTCATGTGAAAAGGTGACCTGTTAATCTGACCTGGAAAACTTTCCATTTTTATATCACCTTGTTCACAGAAAATGATATTATTGCTTTTATTATCATTCTGCATAATTTTACATTTTAAATCTTTTTGTTTAAGCAGGAGCCTGGCATTTCCTTCATCTCCTGTTGTTCATTAAAGACATTTTAGCCCTAAAAGAGAAAACCAAAAGAACCACACCCAGCACACAAACACTACATCAGACACTCCATTGACTATCTATGGTTCTGGTTAAAAGGGGCTGTATCATGCAGCTTTTTCAGGAGTATCTCTCCCAGTAATTCTCCAGCTAAATAGCTTCGGCAACTGGGAGATGCAGCGGGGGTGAAGTGTAAGGAGGAAATTAATTAAAAATGCAGGAGAACATCAGCAGACTCTTTTCCCAAAGCAGGTGCTCTCACGCTCTCTTCTGGTATGTGTCATATAAAGTGCATTTTCAAAGCAATCAGCAAACGTCCTCATTTGGCGTCACCACCTGACCACGCTTGCTGTCGTCCTTTCTGACGGCGAAGTGAGGAGATGAAGAGGGTTATGGCAGTCCCCTGTGAGCTCTCAGCTCCAGTGTGGATTACTCTATCATCACCCAGAGGAATGGAAAAATGCAAAAAAGGTGCAACACAGCTTCTTTTAACATCATAAACTTGTTCCATTCAGCTGCTCAGAAATAACCTCTGTCTTGACTAATACTCTTAACAGAGTTTTCTTCACTCTCGTGGTCTTTTTTTGGGGCAGTCTGAGGAATAATATCAAGGTCCAAAAATGACCTTATTGACTAGCAAATGAATCTGCACAGTATCCAAAAACCTGTATCAAATTCAAGCCTTAAAGACAGAGTGAAATGCATGAATTAAAGAACACACTTCCCTGTCCAAGTTTGCTATGTCACATCAGCAATTGCACCAATTGCAACAGAAATATGCCAAAGAAGAAATATATATCAAAATCCCTCACCTTTCTCTTTCTGTATCTTTACTTATTTTGAATATTGTTGATGACTCAACCTACCCTCCTACCATATTAAAGTACACAGGATTTCATTAGCTTGTGGGCCATAGTAGCTAGCTGTTATGAGTCATATTGTGGAAGGTACAAACAGTCAAAGTGTCCACTATATAACAGTACACATTTTCAATCTCAATCACTTTATAGCCACTTTGGGGCATGAATTTCATATAGAGGTTAGCTAATACATTAGCAAGCAATTGCCTCTTTACACAACATTAGCATTCATTCAGACCTCATGTGTTTGTATCCATCGAGTGAAAATAACTTCTAACTCTCTTTAGCTGCTAGTGTTTCAACTCTCTAACCCTGCCTGCTGCTCTGGACTGAACAGGTGGTGTACAGTGGTTTTATCAGAGCTTTTTGGCTGAAATGTTTCTGGCTGCTGCTGGGAATGAGGCTAATGAGAGCAGTGAGCATGAACCAAAACAGTAAACAGACTGTAAAACCAAAACAAGTGACTGAAAGAGGTTAAAAAGCCTGTGGTTTGTTACTGTGAGTGTCCCTTATATACGCTTTTATTTGAGTCACTGCTCATATAAAAAGTATTGATAAGTGGATCATTACTGTGGCATGGGAGGTAGAGTGAGTCTTCCACTATTGGCTCTTCTAATTGTCTTGCTTGAGACAAAAGACAGATCGTTTTAAGTGTGTGAACAATTGGCCGATGCTTTCTGGCAAGGACTGTCTTGCCGACTTCAATGGTGTTTTTTCCTTCTTTAGTAATTTCGGTATATTGACAACAGCACTAAAATCAACCATCCAAGGAATTACACATCCAGCCCTTATATTGTTAACAACCAGCATCATGAAAATTTCAACATCCTCTGAGAGGGTGTGGGAAATGAAATAGAGCAGAGCAGTGCCTTCCTCTCACTGAAGACTTGAATTCAATCACTCCAAATCTGATTAACAACAAGCCATGTGATGCCCTTGGAGATTAAGCTTTGTTTAATATTTCATCAACTCTGTGAAAAGCAGGTGAGGGCAGTATCACCCATGGAGCTGGATCAATGGGCGACGTGTCACTCGCTGTGGATTAAGCTTCCAGTTTGATCATGCAGCATTGTTTGCTGTGCTCTTTTTGTCGTCACTATCCAAAGACCAGCGGCCTGATATTGTCCACATGAGCATGAAAAAACAGTAGCAGCATGGCTGTTACAGTTCTCTAAGTCTAATCCTGGTGGATTTTTTTTTCTTCTTTTCTTGGGTATGTAAGCCTCACAGACCATAAAATCAGAGACTTCATTGCTAGGCAACTAGAGATAGGGAGGGTGTTCTGTGTTTACTGTCAGAGATCTGCTGCTAGTGGGAGTGCAGCCTCTCCAAAAGAGAATAGATAAAAAATAGATAAAACAGATACCACTCGTTTGCGCAGACTTAAAACAATTCCAAGTAATTGTTGAACCCCACAGGAACATGTATGACTTGTTCACATTAAAGGTCTGTCCTGGCCTGTAGCGTTCAGTGCCTGCTCCTAACGCGGCATATTAAAGTCTCACGGAGAGAGACGCTCTCTGGATTACCGTGCTGTAAATTTACTGAGAAGAGTACAGAGGGAGAGGGAGCTCTCTGGAGAATGGGAATGATGAGGTAATCATTCACCCTGATCTGAATTAATAAGGCCTCATTAGGCAGTCAGAGACACACTGCAGTGCTGAAAAGAACCACGGTGTGGATTCGCCCCATCATCTCCTCCAGATTTGGCTTCTGCAGCCCGCCGGCACGCGCTGTGTTCGTTAGAGAACTCCATGTCTCATTCGTACTCGTGCAGCAAACTGATCTGAGATGCATGAGCAGCGTGCAGCACATCGACTGCAGGAACAACCTTGTGCTATATGGGCTCATGCTTTGTTTCTTTCAAAGGGGCTGAGGATGTGAGAGCATTAGACGCAATTTACTATGTCACTCAACAGATTTTGCAGCTGATTACATCTCATATACCAGCATATTTGAACGTTCCACCTTGTGAGTTACTCCTCATTTTGAGTCTTTCAATGCAATGGGGGTGTTCTGGGTCAGCATGAGAGGGCCTAAAGCCTCCAAATCCCCAAAAGGCAACTTGTGACTACTCTTATTCCCTTCAACTGTCAGCAGCCTTTCTGGCTTTACACCCCTGTGAAGTGAGCCTAAATGTGCGGACAGACCCGAAGGAAATCACTTGGGGGATTGATTAAATGGCCAAAGACCTCAGCACAATCTAGATTTCATTACCCCGAATAAACACGTAGCATCAGGGCCTGAGCTTTTGTCTCCCTGCCAATCTGTTTTTGAAATTCAATAGATTGTAGCGGCAGATCTCTGAGGAGTGGCAGAGAGAATTGTTTCATGGAGTGGAAGCCTGTGGTTTTGGTTTTATTCCCAGGGAGTACTTGCCCGAGCAGACTGAAGGGCACTTTGGTTCAGAAAGCACCCCACCTCGCCTCAGTCTAAGTGGATGTGACAGGTAGCAATGAAAAAATAAAAATATATATATAAAAAATAAATGCAACAAAAAAACAATGGCAAAATTCCTGACATGAAAACCTCTGCCTGTTTCAGTTCTTTTCCCCTCTCTGCTGTACATGGTATTGCATTTGGAGCAATACCAAGACATGTAATAGGCTTCCATTATTAATTCCAAATTAATTCCATTTACCTCAAGCTTCAAAGTCAAACTTAAGTTGTGTTACAGTAGATCAAGTTGGAGAGGGGAAATGAAATGCCGTGACATGCCGTGAAACATGCCTTACGGAAAAAGACATTTGTGTCTCATTCATTGAGAATCATTCACTGCATTTTCAGAGGTGTGACGAGCAAGCAGGAAGAAAACTTTGGGGTAAATTATTGACGACATTCATTAACCTACTTCTGCTATTTAGACAAAATTAGCCTCAACTAAGAATAAAGCAAGAAATCAGGGCCAGACACTTGGAGACTGGACTGAAATAAGCACAATGTGTTAATATTTCAACTTTTCAATTGGTCCGTTGCCTGTGACAGGGGAGTGAACGTCCACATGCTGACAGGTAAAATGACCTCGGTTACCAATAAATGGCATCATCGCGGTACTGCTTTTCACAACATAAAACATTAATGTGCCTGGATCTTTAGGTTCTTACTGGGGCAGATCTCCTGCCGTGAAGAGAAGACAGCATTCCCAGAGGAGAGGTCATTTATAGGACAGAGCCTGGCTGTCTGTCAGAGCAAGGTTTGCATTGCTCAACAGAGACAGGGTGGATGAACGGAGAGACACTGAAAGGCCAAAAGTGAATCTCTTTAAGATCCAGTGACAACTATTGGTAAGATGTCAAAACAGAGACTAAAGCATCAGTGGACAGCCTGCAGGAAGAGAGGAAGCCTGCTGGATCTGAATCAATATAAAGTAATTGTGTTTTTCTGTGCTGGAATGATGATATTAATGTTCCAATGTAAGTAATCTTATTGATCCAGAAGACAGAATATTACATACAGTCTTTCACCTCTTTAACCTCTTCTTGGCTGTGGTATCTAACAGAAATAGCATGGCATTTAGGGAAATTCTGGTTGCCACAAAATGCATAATCTGCCTACGGAGCAGCAGACTGAATGCATGAGGAGGGAGCAAGTTGTGATAGATGAGATGAAATGATGACCACATAGAACTACAATGGCATGCTCAGCCTGCTTGACTGGGCTGCTCTCTCTCTCTCTCTCTCTTTCTGATGTTTTTTTATTTACATTGTGCCACCGGCCCAATTTGTGAAGTGGCCCACCAGGAGAATTCCCAGTTCTCCTGATGGCTCTCCATTGGATGAGTGTCTGATCTGTGTTGGACCAGTTTATGCGAGACAGCTGTCACAGGTTAAACTCCAATTGTCACCCATTGCACAGACTCCAGCCTGCAGCGCACTTTAACACATTTCCCTGATAGAATCAAATCATTATTGCAGAATAAAACATTAGGTTGGATTATCACCGCTTTCTTTCTATCATACACATGTGCTTTCACCTCAAAGCTTCTTATTTCTTTCTGTCTTCATTTCTCTCTCTCATGCTTTGGTTGTTTGTCAACTGTTGCCCAGCTGATGAAAGCAAGGCAGTGTCTGAACCTGGTCTGGTGGAGGGTGGAGGGTCTGGTGCAGAATGAGCAGCACCTGCTAAAATAATAATGAACATTTCCTTATGACCCTCCCACAGAGGAACCATCTCTACTGCATTGTAAATATCCACAACAAAGTATGCATGATGGTGGTGTTCAGCATTAATGCTTAAAGGTCACAGAGAGACAAGGCATGTGGATGTGCATCGATACAAAGCCATTAGTCAGGCCTCTCTTGAGCATTCATACCTAAATATAAAGCCGCCTATGTGACAAGCGACCTCAGCAGCATGAACTCCCTCTGCAAAGCTGATGTGTCTCTCGTGGTACACAACGCCCACAGCTTCGCAGCAGAAAGTGGGGAAGCAGGAGGCCTTACTGGCTCCTGCAATTTGCCCTAATTGTTTTACATACCTTGTTCAGTGAAACAGTCACTTTGATTTACCTGAGCGGAGACGGCAGCTGGGAGGACATTGAGATTCCAGCGGATGGGTGCCGTGTACAACGGCGATAAATAATCCAGAGGGTGTGTTTAACAGATAAATGGCTTTTTGCCTGAGTGCCGTCCCTCCTGTGTAGACTGCGTGGGACTGGAGGGGCTGCCGTGCTTCCGTCCTACTCCGTTCACAGTTTATTCTCGCCGCCCGCAGCTTTAATGCTCAGCTGGTTTGCTTTCTCATTCCACTCCTGAGACCATTCAAGTGCGTACTAAGAAAAGTCTGACCTACCAACGCAACACACACACACAGTCAATAAAAGTTTCTCCACTTGCTGTTCTGAACACTTGGTGTCTAATAGCTTTCACAATGTTTTGACGAAAGTTGTTTTGCCCAAAATTGCTTCTCCCCTGGGTGGTCTCCTCAATTTCACACCAGGCAAGAAATTACATCAATTAATGTTTTTATTTCCTTATTGATGGCTTCTGAAACTAATTTTTCATGAAAACGAAGGAAGTGCACTGAATCTCAGTAGTCTCCTCTTCATGGTCAGAAATTGTTCTTGGTGGGGATTGTAGATATTATTTTCATAGATATAATTTTCATAATATAAATAAATAAATAAATCATTAATTCTTTTCCGAAGCTGTCAGTCTACTTATCACATTTCAAAGACATTTTCCCCATAATAATCCCACCCCGGAGATACAAACACTTGAAAACACTCTAATAGCTAATAAAAGATACCAATTATCACAAAACACAAAGTACAGCTGAGGTTGATGGGAATTTCTTTTGTTTTTCTGGTTTTTGGTCATAAACCAAATGAGTGGCCAAAGGTGACTTGATGGTGGCGTGGACTGAAAAAGCAGGGGATCACCTTTCACAAAGGGAGAGTCCTTTCACAAATGCACATCCCACAACTTCATAGTCATCTCTCCAGTGGACCAACGAGATGGTCTGACAGACACTGCTATTGGGCCACAGAACTGGCAAGGCTGAAAATAAACTTGTCAGGTGGTTAAACTATATGATTGTGAAACTGCTCCTAAACGAGCCCATATATGCGACCATAAAACACACACACACACACACACACACACACACACACACACACACTAATTTGTATTTGTGATAAGCTAAAGTCACTGGGCTGCAGTCCAAAGTTGGAATCAGAGTTGTAATTAACTTTACTGATGTCACCCTACTATAGAATGATGGGAAATGAAGTCTGTCACACATAAAAATGTTGCACATCCAGCCATTATGCATGTATTGTAAAACACTGAGCAAAATGACATGGGAGCAGAGCCAGAGCTGCCATTAAGGGACCAAAGGCATGTCCTCCATGGCATTAATGGGGATAGAATATTTGAGATAGTTTACAATTAAAAGTTGCATAACAACATAACACGCTGTTGGAGTTGGCCTGTGTTCAGCAGTATGACATACGTGTTTGACTTTTGATCACCTGCTTACCTCTGCTTCCTTTTGCACTGCTGGTGACTAAAGAGTGTAGGTACAGTATGTTATTTTCAGTGTAGGCTTGGATCCAAAGTTTTCTTTCCCAAACAAGTACAGAGAGGAGGCCAAAATGTGCTGCTGCTCTCCTCCTATCTGATGATGTGATATGCGGCTCAGTTCCGCCAAACAGCCGCCAGACAACAGCTCAGACTTTTGCTCTGCTTCAAAATCCTGTGTCGTTAAATGGTCGGAAATCACAGTGTCCTGCCGAGGCGCAGACAGCAGATAGGACCTGTCAGTCAGGCAGCGCATGATGGACAGTTTGTTTTAATACTTTGTGGTAGGGACAACTTCCACAGTTCATAGTACACAGTTCCATGGTAACTAAGAATTTATGGCATTTTGAAGGTGTGACACCGACAGGCTTTTGACCCAGTGGGACGTATATTAATCATCGTCGCTGTGCGATAACAAACACAAAGACATACTGTGCCACAACTCTGCAGCCAGATGCATTCCTCATATTAAACACCTGTTTAATCTGGATTGTTAGAAACCAAACTGCTGGTAAAAATAATTGAGGATTTAACAAGGAGTGACTGACAAGATCACAAAAAAGTGCACAGTACACTCCAATATGTGGCGCCATTCCTTTATTAATAGAGCTGATTTGCTTTTCTGATCCAAATATTCGCACTTGAATATATTCAGAGAGCATCCTAAACCATTCAACTTATTCTGCCTGCCTTGAAGTTTCTATTAATAGTGAAATAATGTTCATGGGAGCTGCTTAGTAAAAAATCTGCTACTTATGACTTACTCTACTATGCAAGTGGGGTCCAAGCCACAGTCGCAGTTTAATGAGTGACTGTTCATTGGCTTTGTAAAACAAATTTATTTTGGAATAGCCTCAGCAGCCACTTATTGATGAAAGCTTTTTTTTTTTTTTTCCCTGTTAAGTGCTCGGGGACATGGGAAGCAGGCAGAGGATTACAGGATTTCACTCACTGATAAGTCATGCATTCATCCATACGTTCAGCAGGCAACCATCCACCTGTTATCATCAAGGTTCTGTTGTATTACAGAGTCTCTGCTGCCACTATACAATCACTGCTACAGCAAAAGATGCTGAATTGATCAAATTGAGCTGTGATGTCCCCACGTATGTCAGAGGTCAATCTCATATCACAGTGGCCATTGTCTCCCTTCTGTTAACGGAGTCCACAGAAGTAGATCAGAGAACCAATAGAACTGCTGCATTTTATAAACCTTGTATGATGCCTCTTCCAATGGCCTCAGACTGGGCCATTTATTTTTGGTGAGAATTCACTTCCTTCTCGTTCAGTCAGTAATGAGAAAGAAGAAGTCTTGCGGCACTGCTCCAACGAGTATGAATGGCGAAAGGCAGAAAAGGTGACTGCAAGAGCACCGCTGGATAATGGGTCCATTTTCCCAGTCGGGTCACTTATCTCTATACAATAAACCTGATTTGGTGTGAAAAACAACAGCTAAGAAAGCAAAAAGTTCAACAAATCAACACAGCTCAGTCATCGTCAGTGATGCAGCTCCAGGTTGCACAACGCAAACATCACAAGATAAAATGGAACGTCTAGCAGGGGTTTCTCATGTTTGATTGCTGTTGTGTTTCCTTTTTGCAGCAGTTATCAGCCGATAAGATGAACACAATTTCTCACGTTTTGCCCTCCAGTCTCTCTGAGCCTGAGCGAGGTTGGAGCTATCTCACACTTGAAGGAAAACAATCACTCGATGAAGCCTTGCAACGAGGCCAAACACGTTGATGGAGAAGGCATGTTCCTCTCCAGAGCAGCGTTATTAATATGTAAAGCTCATGTAAATGCAGGATCTGTCACTTGTCACTTGAGGGGGAGAAAGAGCGCCAGCAGAGTGGCTTTTTGCATCTGCTGTAGCGCCTCCCGCTCTCTTCGGGCTTTAAGATGGAGGAAGTGAGACCAGGGGGTGGCGTGAAACAATAATTTAGTGTGGGAACAAACCAGGAGACAGCTAAATATGTATCTCCATTTGTTGATGTAATGGGCACCAGACTCTGAATTTTGGAAAAGTTATCCATATTATACAACAAAAACATTTGGGACTTACCAACAAAATCTGAATACTGAGTTTTCAAGTCATGCTCCAAGCTCTTATTTCTGACAGACCTGGACCCTTATAAGCAGATATGCAGCTTGTTTTCAGCATTTCGCTGCATCTGTTGCAAGGACCTTTCTCTTGTGAAATCTTTCCCTCTCTGCTCCACTTTGCTGCACGACTTTTCTAAAATGGCAGAGAAGTAGGTAGACAGTTGCCATGTGCTCGAGCAATGCGACAACGCCATTAACGACACTGCTGCGAGAGTGAGAGCTGCATCTGATGCACAGATTCTGAGATCCATTAACCCAGACAGAGACAGCCCCCCATACCCATTGAGCACAAATGGGTACATACTGACCTTAAACAATTTGTGGTGAAATTCTGCACCAAATTGTTTTCTACAATGGCACTGTCCTTTCGCTCTGGTGATGCAGCAGATGAACACACACATCTACAAGCCTCCAGCTGCAGATTAGGATTTAGCAAATCACTGCTGGTGAAACCTAAGCACCTACTGCAGGGAAGAGTGACACTCCGAGCATCAATTGTTTTTTTCACCATTGTTACCCAAACAACACCTGGCATTGCATAATGCCCAGCTGGAGAATTATTACACAGAGTCCTCAGGCATGGAGTTGCATTTACTCATTATGATTGGAAGAGCTGGGTGGGTAACATCCACCAACATTATCTGAGGTGGAGTGTCAAGATTTTAGCAACACATCCAAATGATATAGGATAAGATGAGGTATTGATAAGAGAAAACGGCATAACCGTTCAAATGATGCTCATTCAAAAGGTATTTACTTTGTTAATTATAGGTTATCTACATCACTTTCCTGTACTCAGCCAAGCTTGTTCAAAGGAGCTTTCTGGCCATTGCAGCAACACCGGTGGTCACATGTTACAAACAAGATTATTTTAGTAAATAAAGATTATTCTGTAAAATTATTACCCAAACTGTTGCCATTAATTTTCTGATTTGACTTGCCATACATTTAAAAAAGTGCTATAGTAGCTAATTTGGTGAAACTGCTATCTTGCAGTAACAAGGGCAGCGATTTAATACAGTCCAGCCTCTGGAGCGACCTTCAGACAGCCAATACTTCACCAAATGACCACACACAAACAACATGGTAAGGTAGAGACTGCTGGACATATCCCCAAGAGGACTGACATTAATTAAGGGAAGAGCTTGTGAAGTGGTAGGCTGATTTATGTTTAGTTTCCTCCAACTGTGCTGTTGGATGCATGGGCGACCAACAAAGCTATTTCCTTCCTTTCACAGAAATACACAGACTGCTGCTGCAGGCATTATATATTTTACTTCACCCCAAGAGGTTTCAAATTTGAATACACCCACAGTTTTCTGTGTCCGCCATGCATGGTAATTGAGTTTTGTGTTCCTTTTAACTGACACATATGAGAACAAAAGAACATCCAGCACAGAATCATGCTGATTGGCACAATTAAACTGAAAGCCGGGGTGTTGAAAGTGTTCATATACATCATTTTTATTACATTCAGAAACACTGATTACATGCCCCTGAGTAATATCAGAGAATGGACTTTAAACTTGACTATGAATCACTTAATGATTTGAAAGACTTTAAAGGTAAAAGGAAAATCGGTCTCCGGAGAAGTCTTGATACCATTAGAAGTTGCCCAAAATCATGGTTGAATACCTCCACTCTTTCATGATGTCAGTCTCTTTCTTGCAAAGGGGTTTGCAGGGTCATTCTCTGATCTTAATACCACAGTGAGAAATGGATGGTTAAATACAGATTATGGAGGAAGTGTGATAAATCCTGGGCCACAATTCAGCAGGGAAACTTTCACCTCTGTGTAACCTGCACCTAAGTGGGGAACATTGATTTACTATAAAAGGGATCAAGATACTCTCTCTGACTCTGTGTTCCCCCTGACCAGACTGCAACATGGGTAAGAGAATTTTTCCAGGTTCACTGGACGCATTCACAGGTGTTTGACAAAATCGGCATGCCCTCCGTTTTCTGGGAGGAAAGACAGTCCGTCTTATTCCTTTTGCTCATCCAGTGGTAGGCTCTGTCGATGGGGAAGCCAGTTTGTCCATTTTTTTCCGGTACATAGATTCACCCTGGCATTTTTTAGTCAGCCTCTTCTGAAATATTGAATGGATATTCGTGACCACCACAGGATGATTCACTCGAATTCTAAGGACCTCTTGACCTTTAATTTCGTACCACTGTCTGGCTAAAAGATTTGGGAGAGCAACACTTTAGTCTGTGTTACAAAGGATATTAAAAACCTTACTGTGGCTATTCATAGTCAACAGAAGTTCTAATTTGCTGCTACTCTCTGACACTCTTGCATCACAAGAAATACACAAAAAATAATCCCTATCTAAGGAATGAACTGGCACGAAAATGAATATGCAAATCCAAACTCCCCAGACGATTAACTTTTTTTTTTATTATTGTATTGTTTGATATTTTTTGTTCAGTGCAACACTGTTGCAGTGTGAGGTATAATGAACAGACTCTGGCAGGGTATCAGATCTTAAAGACTGTCAACACAGATGTGTTTCATCCATGTTTCCAGGTCATCTAATGAAACAGACATGTTTCCACTTCAACCAACACAGCTGTCTGCGTGGGACAATTAATGCTTTCCTCACAACACAAATCATATTTACGCCTATTTAAGCCTATTTTGGTACAGACATTGATGTTTTCCTAACAATGAAACAAGAAAAGAATGCCTGATTATTCCTCTAGCGCCATCACGAAGTTGACATTTATGATATGAGTGAAACGTCGAAACAGTTATATTGGTTGCCATGATATTAACATGGTAAGCTATAATATAATGGAGAATTTGATAAGCATTCAATTCATGCCTTTTTGCCAAGCCAAGAAAAAATCCCTTTAGTTACCACATCTGAAACCAACATAATAATAATAATGAGGGAAAATCTACAACATCTAAATTGGGAGAATGGGACCCTCTCAGTTTCATTTCACTTCTGCTGCAGCCTTAGGGGCCACCATGATAAAATTGGCATCAGTGGAAGACATGAATATCCAACACAAAAACTGGAGAAGTGTTTTGTTTCAATATTCAGAGTAAAAAAAAAAATTTTAGCATCCCCCCAAAGGCACTATTTGAATATTTAATGGGTGAAAGCATTTTGAGCTGCACTGCAGCTGAATAAGTTGAATCCTCTTGACAAGGCATGTATATAAAATATGTGCAGAGCTTATGGTCTTATAAATATTAGACTCCTGGACACAAAGGGTTGTGTGGTGGCCCCTAGGGACAAACCATGAACAAGAGGGAAAGCAGAAATATTAAGGGAATAACAAGGGAGTAACAAATCCAGAAATTTACCAAATATGAAAACGGCATATGATTACTTGACTACCTGAAAAAAAATCTAAACTTAATAAAGGGTTTGTTCAGGTACATTAACTTGATGGATATTCAAAAGTATTTGTAGTTTTGCTGGTTATGCAAATTGGACTATAGTCCCCCAGCACTTCTGTGTAGCAATTCTTGTTTCATTTGTTTTCCTATTTGAATGTGTTTTTATATTTGTTGCATTTCTGGCTTGGGAGTTGGATTCTCCTAATGTTTGTGTTTTCACTCCTATATGTGCTTTGTCCTTATTCTATTTGATTGTGTCCTAAATAATGCAGTTAAAGTGCAGCCCTCTCCTGTGCCAGTGAACATAACCCTCCGCTGTGGATAAAATGATTTGTTCAATTCTTTATGAGCGACGGCAGGGGGAAGCGGTGATTTCTGGAGACTATAGGCTTATGATAAATGAAATAAGATGAATGCATTTCCATTTAGAGTAGACAGAGATTTTAAAAGACAATTCAATAAAACTGACCCTCAGAGACTGGCCTCACTGAAAATTGAGTCACCATTAATAGACGAGGTTAACATTCTTGAGGCAATTATAAAGAAATACAATTGCAGTGGTCATACCTCGGCATCATAATGCGATAAGGAGATGTGGAATATGCTGATATGGAAAATTTATTTTCAAGGTGACGAGAGAACATTGAGGAAACGCTTGAGGAGAGAATGAAAGAAGGGCGTACCCACTGGACATCAAAGGAATCAATGATTATTAAGGTGGGTCGCTGTGCAGGGAGTGCAGCTTAATTGCTTGTCATTAAAATATGCATTGCGGCCGAGAAATAAGCAAGCCCTGTTGATAACAACTCCATTTGTGTGGCCCTGTTTAATGGATCCTGTGGCACTGATAAAAATGTGCACTGGTCACAAAGAATTAATTACTACCCACGGCTGACAGGGCCATGTTGGGAAAAAAAGAGACCAAACAACTATGTCTTTCACAGGTAGGAGAGTGTTTATGGGGCTTTAAGAGAGTCACACTAATAACAGCGACTGCCCTTATCTCAAGTTTGTCACCTCATTACAAGCCACCATGGGCATAAAAAGGAAAGGGTCCCCAATGATACTTTACTTATGGTAATGGATTACATTGAGCAGCAATAATTTAAAGAAGCCTGATAATTTATGTGAAGCACCTTTGTAATTTTCTTAAAATGTTTTTGAAAGATCACTCATAGTATGAAGCAATTGGTGTCTCTAACATCAGCAGCTTGTTTGTTTACAGAGGACAGAACCTGCCCCTGGCTTGAACCAGAGTCATGGCGAAAGATGTCTCACAGCAGTGACTCAGAATGGTATTAACATGTATCAAAATGTCCATAGCTGCTCCTGCAACATAATCCACATCTGATCTGTTCAACCATATGTTGACTCCGTCCTGGAAAAACAGCTCCTCTAGTGGCCATATGAATTGTGATGCGAAGGAGGAAATGGGGTGATAGAGTGAGAAAGTCCATATGATGACAGGACTGGGTTAGTTAGATAGGCCAACAAAATTCTGGTCTTTAACACAGAAGACCACAGTTTGTTTCCTGTTTCCCACAGAAGTTCAATGTTAACTCCTTTTAACTACAATTGGTTATTATTGGAACCATGCAGACAAAGGTCAAACATTAATGGAGACGTAATTTTAACCCAACCAAGAATGTTATAGTATTTTATAGTCAATGTTCCAGTTCATCCTGAGGGTGTCAGATAAGTTTGAGGTTGGGGCTCTCTCAAGGCCGGGCCAGTGAAGGTCTTCAACACCAAACTGGGAAAACCATCTCTCCATGGTTCAGGCTTTGTGCTCAGGGGCCTTGTCTTGTTAAAGAAACACACACTGTTGCCACAATGTTGGCAGCACTCTATTGTCGTGCATATCGTCCTTTGCATAGTATTAAGATTTCTATGTCAGACCAAACTATGAAAGATGGCTCCAAAGTGAATGTAGAAATACTGTTGACAGTGGAGTGTAGGTCTGAAGCTTTGCTATCAATTACATCTTTTTATCAATTCATTGATGAATCACTGATTGTTTGAGCACATTGCGCATAATGCTAAACAACACAGGAGTGGTTGGTGCTACAAATGTGGTTTGAGTAGTGTCTGGGTACACTGCGATATGTGTTCACTCTTTTCTGGCAGAAAATGTGTTTCTGCATTGTAATCCAGTGTAACTGATGTGAGGCCGAGCTGACTACAGTTATCATCCTCCAAGAAGGAGCAAGCTCCAAACTTTTCAGTCACCTTTCAAACTTACAGGAGATGAGTCTTTAATCGATTCTTGGCGGGAGGTCATTTAAACACTCATGATATTTGATTCCCTCTGAAAGTGACTTGTTCCAGTGCCACAAAAACATTACACATCATACAAAGTGCATGGTGTTAGAAAACATTTGATAAAATATTTTATACCACAGTGAATAGGGGCCAGGAACCTTTTTGTTATTATATACTTGTTTCACTATTTTGGAGTTTTAGTATTTGAAATATTGAATTGAAAAACTATGTCCATTATTATGTCCATTGAATGAAACGGAGGAATCTCTGGCAAGTCCCAGTTTGAGAACCAGAGACATAACCATCTATGTTTGTTTGGAGCATCTGATGCCAAAGCGGTTTCTGTTGCTCCACATTACATGATGCTGAATTGGGCCGTGATGTATAGTACATTATGATGCATGCTGCAATCAAGTCCAGCAGAGCATCAGACGCCAGAACTGCTGAAAACAAGGACACCACAGCACAGAGGGCAAATTCCTCCACAGTTGGCTTTTCCATGGCTCAGGGCTCAGGCAAACATCTGTTGACTGAATCAAGATCTAAAAGTGAGCCAATTACCAGAGAGAAACACGGCCCCTGGTCAGCCTGTCCTCAGCCCATTTCTGGTCAGCTGTTGATGACTGCAGCTCGCTTCTGTCTTCCTCCCTCCTGCAGGCATGATTGGCTGAGTCTGGTCCAAGGACGGGGATGTGGAGAGCTACAGCAGCAATAAAAAGCCAACCTGACTGACTCATGTTGTTTATAAAGCAATCCATGCAGGAGTGGGTGTGAGGAGGTGGACCTCTTTGTTTATGTGTGTGTGTGTGTGTGTGTGTGTGTGCGTGTGCGTGCTTTGTGTTTAATCTCTGGCAGCTATTTAACATCCACATATTCATATTTAGATATGTGCCTCCAACCACTGGGGTGTTTTAAGGCGCTTCTCTCTATATAGGTGATCTGGAGGGAGGAGGCAATTATTTTTGATTGGACACAGATAAAAGGCGTCGCTAAAGGGATTTGTGCCAGGTCTGTTCCACATTGTAGCTGGTGCTTCAATGGCGTCAACACTGGATTAAAATAAAAGTAGGACTTTAGATAACGGACCAGTTATATAGGTGACAAATGCATAAATATCATGAATATGTGTGACATGGTTCACTCCAGTGACAGTCACCATGACTCAGATGCAGTCGTGCTATTGGCAACTAAAGGCTGGTATCAAGACACACTACACTGAGGTGGGAAGGGTGTGTGTGTGTAGCAGTTTTAACAGTTTTAATTTCATAAGACCAAACCACAGGCATATAATAGAGCATTTGCCTATTTGACAACTGTGCCCCACTTATCATTTACAAGCCCTGGCTGATATTAATGTACTGTATTAATGTACCTATGTCCCTATTTTTTGATAGTCAGATGAGGTGAATTCACTGTTTCCACTTTCCACAGTTGCTGCTAGTTTGTCCAGATTTTACTGACACATTCTTGCTGCCCAGATACATACCAGTATTTATCTCATTCCATGCTCAGACCAAAAAGTAAAAATGGATGTAAAACAATTTGCAATGAAATTTGCTGGGTACAATTTTAGTTCTGGTAGGACTAAGCTTTAGGGGTGATTTCATGCAGCTTTCTCAGTCCTCCTGTATAATGAGACTTTAACATGTTATGTTAAGCTTTGTTGGCGGATGGCAGTGCTTTGTTTTCTTGTGTCTTAATAGGAAAGTTAAGAGGCATTCATATTTGAAAAATAACGTAGTAAAAACAGCACATAAAAATGAGCACAAGTCATTGCCCATGGAGGCTTACTCCGATGTTACACTACTGTCTCAACACACTGTGTTATTTAAAGTTGTCAAAGGAGGTCCTGGATTGTGAATGTAACCTACATTTGCTCACCTGGACTGGGTGTTTGATTAGCAGCTTGGGTTTTTCTCCACTAGTTAGTGGTGTGATCTGCAGCAGTGGTGCTTCTTTTCATACTAGCCCAACGGACCTCCAGGTGGCTTCCCCTGACGCTCTGCTCTATTTCAGTCTCTACAGGCTACTCGGTTATTCTGACAGTCAAAATCTATACTAATGCTGTCGGGGGACACCATGCCTCATTTTACTGAATCTGATGTGACAACACTGTCTCAATTTTATGCACTCAAAATATTTTGAAAAGTTAAAAGAAATTATTACAAAAAGAAATCCAAAATGAGCTTCACTTGTCGATTCTTGGCAAGATGGAAGATATATTATATCACAAAGTATAATATATATATATATATATAGCCATTTGAATCTGGCACATGGCTTCTTGTCGCTTTCCTTTCCGGTACATGAGAGCTTCACAAAGCCCATAATTTACATGCAGAGAGCAGTAGATGTCAACACTTTGTGGTAAAACAATATTTGATGCACATGTACATAAATTTACCCCTCTTATTACTGGTACTGAGTGAATTTTTCCACTAAACCTCCAAACCCCTCAGCAGGAAGGATTTCGTTCTCTGAGAGCAGTCTGAGCCGATGGTGCCCTGTCAAACATGCGTTCATACTAATTCAATACTGTAGGTCAAGCACCTCCCATAATCCAGAGAAAATAAGATGACATGCACTAATGCACCAATTCAAGTCAAATTGGGTTCATGAACAGCTCAGTACATGCGCAGCGAAGGTCAATACATGACCTTTTTTCTCTTGTATGCATTGCTAACAGAAGATTCCCATCTTCAGGCATCTGACTGATTATCTAACTACTGAAAGGCCAGTTTCTACAAGACACTGACAGTTGAATCAAAGCAGCCTCTCCTCTCTCATCCAGCTGTTAGCCACTGCACACGAAAGGTGAATGTGTAATCAAGTATTTGTGGCTGCCCAGTCCGCCCTGTGACCTGCACACACAATTGGACACACTGGGCAGTGACTCCCCATCTGGGTGAGCAACATCCGCCCCTGCTTCCTCATGTCACCTCTGCTAGAGTCCGCTGACATTTCTTTGTTTATGTTGAGCGCTATCAAATTGTGCACAACTTTCACAGGGGCGTCTGTCAACCATATCAAACCCAATTATTCCCAGCGAAGTCAGATACTTATGCCTCCACCAAAAAAGTAATTTCACACCAATTAAAAGCTGCAACAACAGGATCTGCAATCCAGTATTGCAGACCCCTTCAATCCCGCCTGCAGCCCTTGACAATGTGATACAATGAGGTCAGTCGCTGGCTGAGCATGATCATGACAATGGCTCTCTCTATTTTTTTTCACAGGGTAACATTACACAAACACCATTACAATGATATTAAGAAAATCAAAACTACATGACAGTGGGGTGTCTATGGGGGAAAACAGATTGGGGGGTAAGTGGCATTTCTTTAAAGGTGAAGAGAAATAAACACACAGCAGCTGTTGAAGGATGTCGATGGGATAATGAAAACTCGTACAATACCTGTCTCTGCCCCATTGGGTTTTATAGCAAGTGTTAAACTGTCAAGATTATATTTAATGGAAATTGGGTTGTCACTGCAGCCTGAAGAGGTGAGGAGAAAATTAGCACGGGTTAGCAAATCACCACATTGGTGCTGCGTTCTCGTTACAACCATCATTAAAACAACAGGGATGTGCACAGAAAGAAGGGTTAGCTCCTCTGCATCCATCATGGACTCGAGCATCTGTGACACTGACCCCGTCGGGCTCCAGAAATCCTTTTATTATGTTGTGCCAGCGGGACACAGCCTCTTATCAAATCTCTCATCCCATTGGACCTGTTATGGGGGATTTTCTCTGTGGGAATCTTATTATTGATGGTTTTCTCATTTGAATAATTTTGCAATAACAAGAAAATGAATTTCCTGTGTCCCTCGCCTGATAGTATTTGTGTAGCTAAAAAGTGTATCAGTGCCTTAATAGCTTGCCTGTGGTTGTTGTTGCATCACTTTGAACACAGTCCGGAAAACTATTTGAATGTTGTCTGCTTGATGATAATCTTCAGCTAATAAGGGTATTTGTATTCTTCTTTCTCAGTGGTTTTATTTGCTCTTTATTAAAGGCATAGTTTTGAAACATCCACCCGTCTCGCTGGTATAAACCTTGAGCTGTCTGTTTGATGGGATTTAATGCAGAAAATACAGTACCAACTGTATCCCTAACACATAACATACATCAGTTAGTAGGCAGGCAAACAACACACAGCACTGGATTTACATTAAATCCTGTGAAATGCCATAAAACAAACAACGTGGGGAAACAGAAAAGATCAGGACTGGCAGCAGTATGTAGATCCTTAACCAAAAAAAAATCGACATGCACAATGTACAGAAAATGTACTTAAAGTAAAAAGAATAAAAAAAATATTATGCAAACATACCAGCACTAGGTAGTGTTAATATCATTACACATTAAATATCTGATAACTACTGAGGATGCATTATCACTTAAGCAGTATTTTGTAAATATTTCATAGCTTAACATTGTACAGTAAGTAGTAACTGTAGCTAAAGTAAAATCGATGTAGTGGAGTAAAATAAGCACAACATTTAGGTCACTGGTTAAGTACACTGGATTTACGTAGACGAGTAAGTGTACCGAGATGAATTTTAAACTTACTGTCCCTCAGAGAGATTAGGAGACTGTTTAAACTAAACATTTTCTTCAACTTTAACAAATTCCTGAGTACCATCACATGAAACACCATGGCAATCATCAGATTCTGTTGGAGCAAACTCCCTTTCTGAAGTCTTTGCCTCTCTGCATGATGGTGTCAACGGATCTTGTTGTTTGAGATTATTTGAACAGAAAACACATTTCCCTAATTAACCAGACAAGAATTGTGGCTTGTTGTGCCTTGGTTGTTTCTGATTGATCACAGCTTCTCTTACAAGCAGGTAACACTACTATAGCCACTACACTTGCTATTGGTTTGTATTGGCTAATTAGATTCTTTTCCTTGCCCTATAAAAACAAGTGGAGTTGTTAGTGCATCCTCCAGCTCTAGAGAAATTTCTTTATTACTGATTCCTGTTTTTGGAGGTGACAAAAGAGGAATCATCGAAACAAGCAGAAAGCATCCAGAAACTTGATAAAAGTAATTTCAGGGCCTGTCAACAAGCTGACTTGCCTGAGACATCGCTGCAAACAACAAAGAGTATCAAGTCAGCAGAAAATGAGGGATAAGACTTGAGGTTTCATATCATGACATTCTCTGGTCTGTTTTTCAGTGCTCAGCTGGCAGAGAAAACAGAGTGTACACAGAGATTTGCTGTTTACGTAGCCGATTGACAAAGCCAAGGATGAAGAAGGTTTCCATTAAAACACCTCCGGCCCTCCTTGGGCCATTGTTGAGAGTCAAATAATTTATCTTTCTGATGTGAAAAGAGGACAAAATCAATGTGGACAGACCCGGCCAACATCGATAAGTCGGCAGAATTGCTATTGTGCAGGCTATGTGATATGTTGCAAGGGCAGAATATAAATGTGTTTTCAACAGAGAGTGAGGTAAGTATTACATTAAGAAAGGTTTTGACCAGCAGGCAAACCAGAAGCACAAGACTCCTGGAACAAAGTCAACCAAAGTTGGATGAGTGCATTCAGACTGTGCTGAGGCAACTCTGGCTGCACACTTGCATTTCTAATGATGTGGTAAGGTTGCTATATCATTCATGCAATGTTGAATGAGGAAAACAAACAAAACATCTTGATCAGCACAAACATGAGGTTTCCAGCAAAATTTGAGACATCCCAGGTGTAACCCCTGAGTAGACATCAGGTGGGATGCAAAGCAGATGCAGCAGCAAATTGTGTGGCTGGCTACCCTGGTTAACTTCATTTGAGGACTGAAATCCATGATTTGAGATAAAGAGTTTCTAATGGACAGACTTCACGGTTTGTGTAAAAAAAGAAAAAAAACATGGATTTTATACACAAGGTGCCTTATAAAACTAATGTACAAGCTGCTCGACAGTGATGTAATCTCTTCACCCTCCTAAGCCTTTGTTAGTTTTCATCATACTCAAGCTATTTAGAGGTATTTTAAACAGGGGTTTTGTTAGCTTTCACTCCATTTTCAGCCTATTAAACAAGTGTTAATATTACATGCCTACATTGCAGAAGGAATTACCTTGATGCTTATAAATATTCCAGCAGGGTTAGGTAGAGGTTTTGAAGCTATCTTTCCCCAGATCTGACTATTTTCATCAGCCTTACTCTCTGCAAAGATTATATGCAACATCAGTGGTGCTGGAACAAAGAAGACAGAGACAGAAATATAGCTTCAGAGAGCTGTTGCGATTTCTCTGTCAGCTAAGGATATCAACAACATACAGTCAAGTGTTTGAAGGCATTCTGTCTTCACTTTCCTAAATGTACAGATGTCTCGTCATTGGAGCAACACAAAACAAGCTGAAGGGACTTCACACAGAGGTAGACTGACAGGGTTCTGAAGAAAATCAGATTAAATTGCTGTTTTCTGATGATTCAAACATATGTACACATCTCAGCACATTTCAAAAATTGGTAGCAGGCACATCAACTGACATTATAACAATGAAAATTATTTCCGGATCAATGGGATTAATGGGAGTTTAAAGTTGCCATCAAGTATAGCTGTAATTGAGAAATTTGATTTTTTTCCCCCCTTCAAATAAAACCCAAGCTATTGAGGTCTGTTTTTCCATGTCATGGCATTTTTCTAATGACAGTTTCATCCTTTGGCCTTAATTTAAGACCTTCATGTGAAAGTAAAGTGGCTATTATGTACCAAACTACACCCACTTTTATAACTCTGATTTGAAGTTGCATGAAGCTCATTTCACTAATAGGGGCAGAAAGATGAAAAAAAAACACTGAGCATCCCACAACAAACTTTATCGTTGGAGACATATCACCATCCCAATGATATTGCAACAATTGCTCGTCTTTATGCCCTGTTAGTCCCTATCTTTACCAGCTATTTAAAAATTATCTTTTACCCGTCACCATTTGGCTTCAGATCTCTGCCTCTTTGAGCTGGGCAAACTGAATACACTGAGCTTGTTTACTGAGGAGGAAGAGGTGAGACTCAACAGTCTTTTTGAGTGCTGGAAAATGTAAACATTGGCTGCCAACATTGGGTGTAAATTTTCCTTGGGCTCAGCACTGAACAAACCTTTTGTATTACACACTTGATTCACGGTTAATACCAGAAACATTTCCACTGTTAAATAGGGCCACGGCGGCACAAGACCTGATTTACTTGAAATTAAATGGAGCAATTATGTACAAACAGGTTTTCTGAACTCTGTGCTTCTTCTGTCAGTGTCGGTGCAAACGCTGGTTGATGGATATTTTTGTCTGGTAAACCAGATGTGTAGAGTGTGCTGGGAGTGTGTGCTCAGCCAGAGCCACAGTGGATTTCTGATATCCATCTTAGCATGAAATTGACCTGCATTAGTATACGCAGTATACTAATAGTATCACATTGTGCGCAATCAGGAACGCAGACCCGAGATAGAAGACATTAAAAAAAAAACCTGAAGGCGAGGAATGTATATGAATCAAAATGTAAAACAATTAGTAACACAACAGGCATTAAAACTTGTGTAGCTTAAGTAAATTGCAGTAGCGAGTCTCTCCACAGTCCGCAGGGCTGCAGGAATCAGCTTACTGTCCACAGGCTAACTGTCTAACAAGCGCTGAGTCCACTGTCTCACACTGTGGTGAGCCCTGGAGCGTTTTTCATTATTCTTTGGTATGTAGGCCGCTGTTCAGCATGTACACATAGTGTCGAGGGCAGTGAGCATGTATGAGAGCAGGTATCAGCAGCAGCCGAGGTGAGGCCAGTGAAACTTTGTCACACGTATGCAAACTTAAAGCTTGCGTACGTGTGACTTTAAGTCAAGCTTTAATTGAAATGGCTGAGTTAGTCTGGTAACATATAAAATCAGTGTGTCATTTTTTTTGTCCTTTATGAGTCATGTTACAGGAGAGAAATGCCAAATCAGTGGAATACTCTGTAAAGCAAATATATAAATATATTTCATATAAACATTCTTTAAAATAAAAAAAGGAGATCCCATGTAAGCCTTTGAATTGAGCATTTTTCTGAATTGTCCAAAGCTCAGAGGCGCTGCTGCTATGACGCTGATCTACACTGGTATTTAGTTCATGCAGATTCAGGCATTCCATTGTCAGAGAAACAAAATGAAGTGTCATCTCATAAACTATTATGAGACACAGTGCGTCAGAGAATAGCGCAGAACTGGTGACCTCAGCAACTCTCATGAGCTGGCCATAACTGAACACAGTCTCAGCTCAAAGGTCAAAGTCAACATCCAGTAAAGTTCATGAAATGATTTTCCAAAGCATCAAAGCTGAAGTATTAAAAAAGAGGCCTTCCACTGATTGACAAAAGACTTTAATAGTTACTGTTTATGCTTCTGTGGAGAGAAGCTGAAAGTGGCGCTGGCTAAAGAACCAACAGCTTGTCCACATGTGGGAATATCTGGCTGCTCTGACTAGAAACCAGCAAGTCCAGAGAGGCTCAGCATTTTCTTGCAAGCCACTGAGCTCTGCGTCACACTCCTTTATAATGCAACCTTCCAGAGCACATGCCAACAAATTCCACCCGAGACCAATGTAACTGATAACACCGGAGACTGATTACTGAACCAAGCTCATGCCACACGCCTCTCTCAGTGGTTGGGTTATTCATTTCCAGCTGATGACTTTGACCCCAGTGTCAACAGACAGGTGAGGAAATGCACTCGAGTGAAATAAAGACATGGATTGAAGTGGGAATGAAGCGAGTGATTTCTGTATATGGAGGAGACATACGGTGGCAATGATGGTGAAAGTGCAGTTTCACTCTGACTGTTAAGACGAGGTTCGAATTGCACGGCCTATGATAAATCTCATGACCTCTTGTCACAATGAAATATTTAGTGTTGCCTACCCAACCTCCACACCTGTGATTTGCTGCAACGCAAGGTCATGGCGGTGATATATCTGCCAGGCAGCCGTACCGGTTTACTGCCAACAGGTTCTTGTCCACAGCATTGTTCAGAGGTTGATCTACAAAGTAGCACTAATATAGATAGGGTGTAATGTTCCCTCTCTCTGCGGTCAAAAGGAGAGTGATCTGCACTTTGATAAAGCTGACATTTGGAGAGGTCAGATGTTTGTCGAAATGTATGGATGGGAGTAGGGAATGGAAGACTGAAGACTGAAGACTGAAAGCTGTGATCCCCTCCAAGTGGCATTTACAGACTCAAATAGACTTAGATATTCCATGGTTAGTTCACATTTTCATTTGCTGGGATCACTTACGGCAATCTTGACAGTAATAATAGTCAAAATGTTTTTGCTCTGGACACGCCCTGACCAACGGACATACGTCAATATTTAAAGAATAATCACAATGAATTACAATTTGGATCTCATTTTGCTTTTGTTTTGTTGTTATAATCCCATCTTTCCTATATGTAATAAACAACTTAACTGTGCCCTGTGGTGCTGTCAAGCACCAGTACAGTTTTGATGTGTGAGTGGACAATAAATTCTTCACACACGCTGACTATACCTGGTTTAACGTCTGACCCCTTAGCGTTTTTGGCTCCATCTGACATCAGAATTGGGGGGGGCTCCTCTCGGTCTGACAATTTTGGGAACTTTCCGAACCCATCAATCTGCCGTTCACAGCCACCTCATGCAGTGTTTGGCCAGCTGTGCGATGGTGAGGGAGCAGCCAGGCTTTGCACATCTCTCTCTCCCCAGGTCTCCTTTCATCACGCCACCATTTCTGTCACTTTCCAAGTGAACGAACGAGTGCAGCACTATGAATGCCTTTCAAGACTCTCTCTCTCTCTCTCTCACACACGCTTATCATTTCCAACTAGGTCAGACAACAGATTGTACTAATGATTTTTTTTTATTCTTTTGTATTGCTTTGGTTTACATGATGTTTTCATTAAATAAGAACTGATATAAGCAGTTTTGTCGCAGTTTTGTAGTTAAAGCTTGTTGCACCTATGGATAATAGTCACTTCCTCTGTCATGAGATTGAGATATTTGGTCCACACCTGCATTGATGTTGTGGTGTAGGGAAGAAGGCATATTCCATTAAGCCAGACATAGATGATAAGTGCATCACTGGGCCCCGTGAAAGTAAATCATCTAACGTCAATATAAAAGCAGCTGGTGAGTCTTACTGCAGTATTGTCCTCATTGAGCCCAGCGGCTGGCATCCTTAAAAATCCTGCCCATTACTTAAAAGGTTGGCACTAGCAGCGTGTTCTTTTAATATGCTTTTGATCCTTTGCCCCTCAAGAAAGTCTTTACAATTCTAAAAGTGGGCAAATGGTGATGTCTGTCCTCTTAATGAGCACACCACTGACATTATTCTCTTATGAGTATTGCTCTCAGGCTGCCTGACCTGTGCAAAATAATGCCATGGTTCGAAGTCACAGAGTGATGGTAATGAGCGAATTTAATCACAGCTTTCGGCCTTTCATATAACACGTGAGGGAAATTTTTAAATGAGCCTTGGAGGACGCATGGGGACTATCAGTGGAATACCACCAAACTGAAGTAAACAGAAATCACACTCTGCCGGATGCCCAGTCAGTATTTATATGCATGACTTCAACAACTTGCCCAGTGCCAAAAAAAATATAGAGACAAATCTCTGAGATGTATCAGGCTAATGCAATGTACAGTCTGGTGCTTCTCAGTAAATCACGAATACAGATTTACATTATAAAAAGCTCGGAGTCAGTTGTTTTTACCAACCCGAATGTGGCTGATATTGTTTTCACCTCATGAGTCTGTGTGTGTGTGTGTGTGTGATGATGAAATATGGTCGTGGAGTCACCTACTGTAGCAGGAACTACTTCTGCAGGTGGGTCTGTCTGTCAGATGTTGTCACTGCAATATCGACACAATCATACAAGCTGCAGTCACAAACCTTTACAGGTGTGTAACTGAGATCAAAATGACGGGAACTGAAGAGTTTGAATATGGGTGCAGTCTGACCCATGAGTATTGTGTACTTATGTTAAAATGTAGCCATGACTGCTGAGCGCTCATGGGCAATCAACATGTTGACAGGCGCCTCGGCTGACGCGACCTCGGCTACATGGTCTCTGGCTTGGTTTTCTTTGCAGGATTATGCAAATGCAACCCCTCATTTTTAAAGGTTAACTTATCCCGCTCAGCCCGTGCTGTGGGGAATAAGCGACCACCAACGCAGCAAGGCAGTGCAACACAGGTGACCTTGCATGTCTTTGAGCTCGCACCAGGCTTACTTTACACTATCGACCTAACAAGAACAATTCCAGCTCATTATTGCCGAGGTGTTAGATTCCTAGTTTTCACCACCATTCCTATCTGTGAGCACAAGCAACTGCTTGAAAGATAATAAAATAGCTCTTCTCATAATCATGATGTGGGATTTCATTATTATGATATCATCTTTCATTCATTTTATTTCCTTTAAATGTATTTATGAGTTAAAAGTATGAGACACAGAAGTCCTAATTATAAGATAACGTCTATAATTTGGTTTTCTTCCTTTCTGGTGAATGCAATGGTGAGTGCAGCCATTATACATTTAGTATATATGAACTATGTCTTATGGGAAAACAGTAAAAATCCTGTGGAGGCTGAAGTCAGTGCATCATTGGGTGCAGAGTTATAAACAAGCAACTGTGGTGCTTTTCTGTTAATTGGGCCTTAAATCAAAGGCCTTACAGTGAACGAAGCTACACATCTACAGGGTGGATAAGTAAAATAATTCAACAGCCAACAATAAATAGACGCCATAAAAATGGCAGAAAAACGCGAGGCTCTCGCCAATTTGAATGATGGGAGTAACATGAGAGTGGGGGCGCTGAGCGAGCCATGACAGCTCACACTTATTTTGCTTCAGTGTTGTATTTCAAGATCATTTCCACCTCTCTCACTCTCTGCGACTCATCAGCACATTTGCATATCCTGGTGAAAAAGTTTGGCAGCCACTGACAGCCTTCTAATTCAGTTGTGAAACATCGCCGTGTGAATCAAATGTGTGTTGTCTCCATGCTGAGCCCTGGCACAGGGCACAGTAAGTGGGAGCCTGACTCTTATATCACCAAATAACACCACTATTGACTCATATACAGAATTATCAGAACCAAGTCGAGCATTCGCAAGACTGAAAACAGAACCAAAAACAGAACCACCGTGTATTGAATACGGTGTCTTAGAGAAAGCAGCGTGCAAGGTGGTCAATAAAAGCGCTTGTCCTCATTAAGAGAGCAGATTAGAATGAAGAGGCTGGTCTTTCAGTTCTGACACCGAAAAAGACCGGCCCATTACATTCAGTACTATTATTAAAGGTGCAATTAGGAATATTTTATTGGCTCTTTGCACAAAATGGACATAATTTATGAGTGGCTGTTCTTGCAAGTGCGGCTAATGAAGTGATTACCTCAAATTATGCAAAGATTTAAAACCTTCTAACAGGCACTGCTGGCCCGGCCAATTTTGGGAAACGGGCCCATGCGCTCAGGCTCCTCGAACAATTCTTCCTGTGCTCCTGTTTTAGTTTCTCCAGTGAACAGCATTGCAGCCCGTATGTGGCGCCTGATGCAAGGATGTGCCTGAAGTTGCTTATTCCTGTACGCTACTCAGCGAAAGCTCTGCTGTTGACAGAGCATGTTTCAAGCTTGGAAGAAATGTATTCACAAATACTCGTACTCTCATTCAGTTTTGGGCATGATAATGTTGTTGACAGTGTTCACGCAGGAGGTGGATGAATCTTTTGGTGCTAGCATGCTAATTTTGGCCTTTATGCGGAACTCCAGCAGTTAGACGACTCCACACATGTGTCACTTTGCACCGAGAACGGGTGGCTTGCACACATGGGGTGACACATGGAAGGGAAAAAAAATGGATAAAATTAGACGTTAACAATGAAGATGCTTCCATACGGTGCACAAGGTGGTCACAGACTTGTTTAACATTAACAGAATATGAGTTATATGCTACAGTATGGCCTTTGCAGTCACCACATCTCTACACTGGCTGCGAAAACCCACCATATTCCACCTTATTGTGTGTTATATGTGTTCTCTGGTATCACATAGAGCTCAAAAAGTGAGTGTTATTACTGCCTCTGCCCCCTATACATCATAAGGAGTGATGAAGAGACAGAAAGGGGACAGACAAAAACAAGTAGTTTGTACCAGAATATTGCAAGATGATAGATTCTTGGTGGATGCAAATGAACCAGTGGAAACCCTCTGAAAATAATGAGCGAGGAAAAACAAACTTAATCACTGCAAGTACAAAATGTAAGCAACACAACACAAGTTTCTGGAGGAGCACCAAAAACTGATTAACTGCATGTACTGTGTCATTTTAAGGCTCTCACAGCATTATGAACACATGCACAGTTAAACAGAAGTGATGAATGGTCTGCATGACTACACTTAAATGCAAATGCGCACAGATGATGATCATAGTCCATCGTAATCGCGCCTCATTTGAAATGGAGGAAACAATGAAAATTGTTTTTGTGGCATGTATTGAAATACTGTTGTGATCGGTCTAGTGAACTGTGAGGACTTGCACAGGATGAGCCCGTTTGCTATGTTGACTAATTATGTAAATTACATTTTTAGTTCGTCAGAAGTTCACAGAGAGTTGGCAGCAGAGGATGAGATGATTTGAGAAATCCTTAATTTTTTCAGCCGACTGCATTTCATTTAGGCTCTCCATTCACTTCACTGTCACTGCGGGGGGGGAATCAGGATTCATTCATGATTCCAGGACAAATTCCCCTGCTGTCAGTCTCCTGTCCATTCATTTCCTCATTGGTTTGATTGTTATTTGTCAATCTTACACACATTCTGAGCAAAATGCAAAGAGACATGCACCACATACAGTATATACAGTATGTGCTGGATACAGCATATTATGATCTCGGGAGATATTGATGTGAGACCATAAATGTGATTGATCGTCCCAAAGAGCAGCAGTGTCCTTCGCAGCCACTGACATGTTTACTGTTGCTTTGTTTTAAAGGTGAGTGTAGAGATGCACAATTCATTCATAAAGTACATGTCTGTGCCATGTCAGCTGCCTCTAAAGTTGGGCCCGGTGCAGCTGTGTAATTTAAACAAATGGTACAAGGCACCACCAATTGAGCATCACAGGGGCTTGAAAAGTCATGTATTTACTCCAATATTTCAGTTTTCTGCTGCACTCAATCAACTCTCTCCCAGGGCTGAGGGAGAAAGAGTAAGTGAGGAAATTGAAGGCAAAGGCTGTTATATGTAAGAATCCCCAAACCACTTCCTGATTTATTTTGTTTGCTCTCCCTTGACTCTTTTCCCTCGCTTACCTCTCCGTTGCCGCTCACTCATTCTCCCTCTCTCAATGTCTTTCTCGCTCTCCCTTCACAATTATCTCTTATAGCCTGTGAGGTGATTAATGGGTTTCATTTGACGTCCTCTCCTACCCTTCGCCAAGCACCAACAAATAAAACCAGGGCCCAACACACAAATTGTCCCTCAGAAGAGCTGTAAAACTGGGGGAAATACGGGGGCTGCAAAGACAATGAAGCAGTGAGATCTGGCCTTTGGAAAGGAAAACATTTGCAGAGGAATGGCCTGGAACGATTTCCTCTGTAGCCTTACTCCCCAGAGAAATCCCCCTACTGCTAATCTACAGTTATTGCTACTGCCGAAGGCAGTCTCCAAATTAAAGAAGGGAGGGGGACAAAAAAATCACTTCAAACTTATCGTCTCTCAACTACTTGTTGTTATAAACACTTTTTATTTATTTTATTTATGTGGCTAGTCATTGCTTTAAAATTTTTAAATTAGAAAAGCCAGACCTCATTGAATCAGATTCAAAGATGCATATTTTTTGGGGGGGGAGGGGGATATGTCACTAACTACCTTCTCTACTAGTTACAGTTCATTCAGTCCAAATGATTAACAACTACTCGAGACAATATTAGATTCCCATGATAAAATGTTTCCATAGAGAAGCTCACTACAAATGTTATAGTGTATTTAGATAAGAATTTTTCTAGCAGCTATGATGCCATATTTTGTTAAAGCATTTTGAATTTCCCACCTCTCCAATTTGGAACCTCTCAATGCCTTCTTCTTCATACTGGTGGTATTCAAAAATCATGAGTATTCCAGTACATTCACCATGTCTGTGAACACAATTTCTCTTAAACAAAGTTGAAATAATTTGGCCCCGTGGCCATTACATAAACCTGCAATGGAAACTCCCTGAAAAAGCATCTTCCCCTGGCTAATTCCAGTTACTTTGTAAGATGTATCATGACAAGACAAAAATGTTCACTCAGCTTTGTGACTAAACTTTAAGTCTCTGCAAAAAGCAGATTGCAGGGGCCTCACTCAGTGTCCAAGGACAAGGAGCAAGATAAGGCACTCAGAAAAGCCTCGTTTTCCTCTAAGATGCTGACTCACAGACAGGCATAAAACCTGACTTCTCCTTTACACTATGCTAATTTACACATCTCATGCACTTGACTGTGCTCAAAGAAAGACAAAAGTTAACTCTGTGCTTTATTCAACAGAAACAGGAACCACATGCATAAATGATTATGTAACCTTATCCAAGATTCCTGTGATTGTGTGTTAAGCTATCTTTCACTGAATGAAAAAAGCTGAAATTGAAATAGAGATGTGAAAAAACACTTCTGCAACTCTGTTACTATGAATTATGGGTGACCTTTCAGACAAAATGTGGGGAAGTCTGCGCACTCTAAAATTTGCAGAAAATTTGACTTGATTAAGTGTGGATTTGGAAGGCACTTGGCACTCTGGACATTTGGGATGTGCACTGCTTAAGTCCAACAATCTGCAGGTGATAGACAAGACTGGACAGATGATTCTGGGTGTATCAGTGACTACTTCCAACCAAACACACGTCCACTGACACCTGATAGTAACAGTGGTTCATGCAGTCACTGTCAGTACTATGTTCATAACAAGCATACAGCTGCACTTTGGTGTTTCGTTGGTTTATTGTCACATTAAACAGATATTTTTAACAAGCAACCTTAATTTTACAATTTATCCAACAGCTTTAGTCCTATGTTTTTCCATAGGAATGCCCGGTTAATATACATTTCCAGCCCGTGATCTCAAGTCCAAGCATTTCTTTCCTTGTATATTGTTAGAATGAGGTGAGGATTTCCTTCTTGCTCGAAGCCATTTTCAGCAGTCTTATCCATGAGCCATGGCAGGAAATGCCAGCCAATGACATTCAGCCCAGTAAAGGGTACATCAGTCCATCTGCTTTGCGGTCCGCAGCTGTCTGACCACTTACCAAACCCTGTCTGGGCATCATTATGTTATGTTCGCCGTCTTTCCAACAAGCAGACCCTATGCAAGACAAATACAAAGGGAGGCTTGAGGCCATCAAAGAGTGAAGGTACCAGAGAGGAAAAGGACAAAACTAATGTGACTGTGCCACGCTCACTGCTACAGCAGCACTGTGGTGATGACATGCCATAACAGCAGTAGTAATACATACGGCATGACATTTATGTCACAGCCAATGTCTTTTATGTATCTGTGTCTTTTTTTCCCTCTAAGCAGATAATCAAATGCCATCACGAAGCCTCCTTAAAGTTCACAGATATTCACTTTGCAATTAGCAAATTGTAAAATGGAAGCCACACACCGAGCCACAGCAAAGGTATTCAGCAGAAGTGGATCGCCAATCAGCAAAGTGCTGGGGTCCACCACAGTGTTTTTACATTAACAAGGAACTACAGCAATGTCTAAGTAAGGGAGGATATAATTCATTCAAATCACCTGTCTTGAAACCTTGAGGGAATTTATCGCCATGCATGGAACGGGAGGGTGGTGGCAGCCAGGGCGTCTGAGTGAGCTTTACAGGTCTTTCAATAAACATATGAATAATTTTGAGAGAGTCGTTAGGAGCGGCCTGCAATCTCCATCTCAAATCGACGCACTGACGATAAATTACATGCCACAGAGAGGGGAAGGAGTTAGTGCAGAAAGAAGCAACTGAACTGAGGCAATATCACAAGGTGATTAAAACAGTGTCTGTGTGAAGTGCCACACTGGGAGGCTGGGGCACGATGAGGAGCATGGGTGTAAAATAAAAAGGTGGGGGGCTATCTTTTAGGCCTGATTTGTTGAGGAAGCAGACTCTCTTTCTTTTTCTTTTGAAAAGTATGTGCTGGTGTCACTACGACTGTGACGCTTACCAGTTTCTTTGAGCACGATGCTCTCAACACTTTTAAGGCCAGTCCCTCGACAAGTAGCACACAAGGAAAGTGAGCGCGAGATGTGACATTTCAACATACAAGTTCTGTCATTGTTCTCTCTGGATTCTGATGAGAGGATGTTCTGTATGTTTTACTCCTGAAGTACACAGGATCAGTCTAATCTGGCTTGAGCCTCAGATCAATCTTATCGGATTCTTGACCCTCATCTCATCTCGTCGTCTCACCTGCAATGACATAACCTGCAGAGGCAGGGGATACTAAAGAGGAAAATAGGTGTGGAAATGAGGGGCGAGACAAGATCAAACAAATAACACAACCTTAAACGCCCGCCTCGAAATCCAGAATGACTAAATGTGCGCTAAATCTGCATTTACCCACGAGACGTAACGGGGGCATTAGGACAGAAAAAGCAAATTATTATGTTTGTACAGCAAAATCCTTTGAATTGCAGATGAAAGCAAGTAAAACCTATTAACTGCCTCATAATACGCTGGTGGCACCCGAGCTCTTATCAAAACACAGTATTATTCAGCCCCTGGCAGACAATAGCAGTGGTATGGTATGGCCGGATATGTTACAAGGATGATTACAGCTTTTGCTTCAAGGGTCCTGTTCTCTGGGAATGTCACATTTGCGTAGCTCGAGAAAGAGAAAAGAAAACTTCATTGCCAGAGTGTCTTTAATCCAAGGGCTGACATTTTTTTATTGCTTAGCAGCAAAGTGATTTACACCCTCCCAGTGGTGCAGCCCAAGGAGTAATAACATCAATTTGCCCCAATTCAGTTTCAGTGACAAACCTCTGACACTGGGTAAACCCATTCCCTCTGATCACCTCACCGCTTAAGTGGCCAGCAGGAAGGAGTGGGAGTTTGCAGCACAAAGCCCAGCCAGATTACTGTCAGAACCTGAACTATTCCATCAACAAGCAGGCCGGACCATATTTGGTATCACAGTAGCTTCAGGAACACAAATTCCTTATAATTTGATGTCACTAATAACGAATATTATCCACATTGGTTTCAAAGTCAGTGCTTCTAAATATGGGGAGAAAAGCTGTACCAAGTTGAAGAAAATCATGTGATATGATCAAAAGCTCTCGTTACAAACTGGCGGTGAAATTTCTATTCAAAGGCAAGCCTGGTTTAATCACAGACACAAATCGATGCAACACCAGAGCCTAAGCAAAGGAGAAACTGCATCGAAATTGTTGGTTAGAAAACTTACAGCTGACAAGACAGAGTCACAAGAGATGCGGACAGAAAGAGGGTGGTTCTCTCACAGAATCGAACCAGGTACTCTGTAATCACATGGTAAGTGTCTGAAACTGCTGGTCCACTGGGATGTCGAACAAATAATATTTTACAGCAGATGCATTGTTATTGGTAATATCTCTGTAGAAGTTAAAGTCAGCCCTTTATCGGCTTTCCTTCCAGAATGCCAACAACTCATACTCTGTGGTCTGTCCACTTTTGCGCCCTCCCTCTCTCTCCATAGATATCTCATCCTTCTTAATACCAAAGCCAACCATGTGTGATATTGACTGCGCTGGCTTTCCAATGGCCACGATCCACCCACTGCACTCCAGCAACATTTTTGCTTCACCAATTGTCTGGAAACCGCAGTTATTCTGGCTCAAATTTTCTTACAAGAGAACAGCATTTTTCTAGGTGACAAGGGCATGGACGTAACTTGAAATAAATCAAATTACCCTTGTGGTCATGCTGGTCATCATGCTCTATTTCTCAAGATGGAGGTGAGGGGCCTGTCTCTCTGACCTGTGTTCCTCCTCGCAGAAATCAATAGAAAAAAAAAAACTCTTTAGATATAGGGATTTTTAAAAATCTCTGCAATGAGGTGTTGAGGTTGAAGCTCTCAGTAAAGGCTGATGTTATATGCATAGAAGTGTTTCATATTCCTCCTGGTAACAAAATGATTGATCAAATGAAAAAAAAAAACCCCAAACCTTCTGTCTGGGCTGAATTCGCTGACATCCAGACTTCACCTTGAAGCTACAGTATAGATTATGCTTTTTCCCTCTGGGCATGTATGCTTTGTCTCTGCACAGCAGTGTTACCATTTGTTACAACACCTTTTTTCTGCCTACATATACACAATATGCTACAGGTGTTGTCTGGGAAAACGGAACAAGGTATATCGCTGCACTTCCGCTATTGCACAATCAATTATGGCATTCTTTCCTCCGGGTACAGTTTCTGCTTTAAGTTACGCCCCGTGTATGCCTCTTTTTTCCTTTTTTGTCAGCATTATGCTTGTTTCCATAGCAATGACTCTAGTGCTCCCACATGCTTGGCTTCCAGGTAGGCACTGCCGGGGTGACAATGCTTCACTGAAGAATTTCTCATCATTACAGAACCTCTGCTAGGCTAAAGAGAAATATTCTAGAACAAAGTCAATTGTCCTTGAGTGGGCTCCAATAAATTTCGATTGATATCTTGCTGAAGGGCTCAAGTATAAACATTTAACAAACAAGAGTGGCTCTGCACTGTCTCTTGGCGTTTAGCTGAATGAAAAGGGTTGAAATAGAGGAAAACAGATTGGGCTTTTTTTTTACTGTAAGAATGATGAATACAAATGGGAAATAAGAAATATCTAATCAGAATTAAGTCCCCACTGCTAACACAAACATCTCAAAATTTCTTCAAGGTCAGCTCCCAACTTTTGACACCACTGCACCCCCTCCCTCTCGCTCCGCTGACGTTGCTCAAATTCTGACTGATTTATCCGGCTGCCTTTGTATGATTCAGTGAAAAATCACAAAATATAAGAGGCAGAATGGAGCTGGAGGAGAAGTGATGTACTGCAACCAAGACCAATGGCCTTCAAAGTAATGGATTGAAACAATGAGCTGCTGATAGGGTCCATGCAATGTGGGGTGCTTTTGCAAATTAAGCTTGATTTAATGTTCCGGCCACCATCTAATCATAGTGTTTCCCATACCGTGACTTATATGTGGCGACCCACCACAATGTCAGCACTGGTGGCCACAAATTGGGACACACACATGCACACACAGATGACTGCATCATCTGTCAATAGTCTGTGCTTACTTTGTAAACCAGACGGTCCCGCAATGCAAAGCGCATGAGCTACACATGCACATGCCCACTGGATAAGCGATGGGGCTTACAGGCCTCAACCTCAAGTCATCTGCATGATATTAATGTTATGACAATCATTTTAGGCTTCTCTGTACAATGCACACAAATGCCCACATCACCACAAATGTAACTGCGGGGTTGACAGCGCAGCCAGCAATTCATTTCTCCACAGGTGTAACATAACAATACTTAACAAAAATCACACAAGCCTTTCAAAAATTCTATTATTATTATTAGGAGATTGGCACAGCAGCCCGATACAACCAATTTACACAGTGGCCTTCTAAAAGACTAGATAAGGTGCTAACCTTATCTAGTTGGCCAGATCAATCCTCACCACTGCTATACTCTGCTCCTCACAGTTTCTGATCTGCATGTCTGGGGCCGGTACTGTGGCGAAGCACCTTCAACTACTCAGTGAATGGCTTGTATAAGTAACCTGTTTAATCAGGCCCTCCATGTTCTTAACCAAACTTAGGAAAAAACACCTGTGGTGTGTGTTTTGTCACTGGCTTCTCCTCCTGCCGCTCTTGTTGGTGAACCTGGCTAACTGCTGCTGTCACCAGTCGCTCTGGCTCACTAACATTACCAGCGCTGCTCGCTAGCATTAGCACCGCATCTGGCCTGGTGTGTCACCACCACCCTGACTCGTTTAGAAGCATTATCAGGCGACTCTTCCTTTCTTTGGAAAAAGGATAACAAGTAAACATATAATTCTCTGTTGTTATTTTTGTTTATACCTCAAGAGGGGCTGGATCCATGCAAATGCATAGAGGAAAACAGGTAGTCAGGATCCGAGAGGAGACGGAACTGGCACAAATTAAGCCCTGCAAACACCACTCCACTCTGCACAGTGTGCAGCCTATATCAAAACAGGAACACCGGTGGAAACGTGATATTTGGCACAGAGAAGAAAGCTGGCTCAGATAAAACTGCAAACTCTGCACCAAGTAGGCTGTGGAGTGGGTGGAATGTACATGTTTGAAATACAAAATTGAAAGTATATAGGCTAAAGTTATTAGCTAAAAGTTCTGCTTTTGGCCACTACGTGACCCACACACACACAGATGGCTGCCACCACAAATTGCTCTCTGGTCTGTGGGAAACACTGAATCATGTTAAACACCCAAGCACTGTGGTGATTTATCACTTGCCAATTGTTCCCGCTTCTAGTGGACATTGCCCAGTGTGTGAAATGGATTGAATCACTTTGTTTTTTTGTCTTTTTTCCCCACTTATTTCAGGCATATGTCTGTGGCCATACATTGATGCCAAAAAAAGAACCCCAGTCTGTTTTCTTTGGAAAACATATGCTAATTGCTCAAACACAACAATTGTTCATCAGTGCATATGCAGTTTTACAGTATTCTTACTCTCAACATTTCTATTCTCTGATTTGGCTTTTTTTGCACCCATAACAATTAATCTAAAGATGCAGTGCAGAAATTTTGTCTCACCCTTCTTGCAGTGTGAGTAAATGTACACAGCAAACTCCAACATGGAAGGCCACACCGATGTCGATTGCTTTCTTTTTTGACTGGAATCCTTCCTCTGAAGGAGAAGTTTCTTCTTTACCTATAGTGTATCTGACACTTTTCTTGGAAATTTTCTAGATTTTTCTGCTATAGGCGCCGTCATACTGCTAGTTGTTGTCACCTACTCTACCTCAATTGCTTTGGTTGCTCCCCTCTTCAGCTCTGGCAATCCAGTCATTGCTGGGTGCCTTAAAAGAGAGCACTCTGGTTTACTGCAAAGCTGCAACTTGGGGGTGTCAATCCAAACTTATTTCAGGCTGACATGAAAAATGTCCATAAACTACATGTAAACTAAGCAGAATGTGAGTTGTAACTTCAAAAGCAAGTTGCAAGTTCAAAAGTTCTGTTGCTCATCAGTGAATTGAGAAGATATGACATTTCCATCAAAATTGTTGAGCGGCCATGGCCACTGGCCCAGTGTGCTGACAGAGCACCTCTGTCTGTTTCTGTGCGTATTTGTGTGTATGAGTGTGTGTGTGTGTGTGTGTGTGTGTGTGTGTGTGTGTGTGTGTGTGTGTGTGTGTGTGTGTGTGTGTGTGTGTGCGTGCGTGTGTGAGTGAGAGAGAGTAAGAGAGAGAGAGAGCCTGAGACAGAATAAGCACATGCAGTAGCTGTCCTGGTTGACTCTGGATTCCTACTGGGGAGTGTCGGGTACCACAGCACTGGATGGAAGGAGATCGATGGAGGTGGCTCACCCAGACTCCAGATCCAAACAGTTGCCCTGCTTACACTTGCTCAAACTTCAGTCACAGAACCTATATGCAGCATGCAAAATATGTCATGCAAAAATGAAATGTAGTGAGGTAGATGACTTGAAAAAAACATTTTAAATGAAATATTAAAAATATGACCACATTTTAATCTTAAAATTGAGTCTGATGTCAGTGGAAATTATTACAATTTGTAAGAAAATCTGTCATCTTACCTTTGTTATAACTTTGTGAAGGGACTACATGGGCAGTATTTTTACATGACTACAGCAATTTATTATTGCACTCCCATGAGATTGGATGAATTCAGATATAGATAAGTTTGAGGAGACCTGAAGGGGATACAAGGAGATTGAAACAAAGATAAATTCATTTCAAAACAACATAATGCACTCTAAGCAGGAAATGGATGGAATGTTTATCAAGCTGGACCACATTGAAAATCAGTGCAGGAGTAGGAATATTTTTAATTGATGGGATTGCAAATGACAAAGGAGGGAGTTGGATTGAATAAAAGAAGAAGCTTTGACAAATACTTTCAAGCAACCTAGCACTATATGGCATAAAGTTGGATGTTGATTGTGACCAGTGAGTTGGCCAGTACCAAGAGAGGGCAAAAGCCTAAGAAAATAGTTGAAAAGTGTATACTCTAAAGACAGAGTATCCTTTTTTCTGCCGAGAAATTAAAGGGCACACAAAAAATCCCTATAAAAGAAGACATCTCAGAAGCTGTGCAACTGAGGAGGAAAGAGCTGTTGCCCAAGTTGAAAGCTGCCTGAGAAAGAGGCGATAAAGCCCACCGGAAGTGTGATAAGCTGGTAGTAATGCCCGAGGGTGGACAAACTCAATCATCGGCTTAAAGTTCCTCAAGGTTACATTTTTCGTATCCCCTCATTTTGTCTTATTTTTAAAACTTTTTATTCTATTTTTATTTGTTTTATGTATTCAAATTAGTAAATAACATCTTTGTTATTAAGTTTAAATACAGTACGCTGTCTGTATCCTCTGGAATATCGTTCATGGGACTACCAGGATATGCCTTCAAACAATATTTGTGTTTTAGTAGCTGTCAGAAACACACGTGGAGGCTACTTTGATGCATCTGAGCTTTTGGCATTGGAGTTACATTTTAAGGTCAGCAACACATTTCATATGCACTATGGAAAGATATAATGAGTACTAACATTGTAGTAATATGGATACAGATTCACCTTGCATACAATGAGCCTATTCTTGTTGGTTGTTTTTATAGGCCACCAAGTTCTAAAATGAAATATTTGGATAGAATATACGAACATCTATATATAGTGACAGATGAAAGGCAATTTCTTTCTTGGTGAACTGAATACTAACTGGTTTTCTACAAGATATCCCTTAGTAAGAAGTTAATTTCTGTGACAGATGCATGCAATCTTACCCAGACTCCAGACACAAAAATTTCTACAATGGTGTTAGCGGTGTTAATAATTGAAGCCATAGTGACATATTTTCATGGATATACACAAGCTATCTTTACAGGCAGTATCAGTGGCAGAGGGATGCAGCAATCATAACTTTATTGTTTTAACATGAAAGGCTAAAATTACCAAGTGTGCTCAACTCAGAATAAGGTCTGTAAAAAGCAGTCATGCAATGTGGAATCGATGATGAGTGTAGTTCTTAAATGCTTCAAAAGAACAAAGCCAAGTGAAAATTTTCTGCAGCTCTGTAAATGGAAATCTTTGAATGAAATCGCGTGAGAAGTCACAAAACTCTCACAGGTATGTGGACAGTGTAGATCAGTTATTACAGTTCTGTTGTCAGTTATAAGTTGTTTTTTTTCCCAAATGAAGCCAAAGAATTAAGATAAAAGGGGAGGAACAGTCGTACCACTGGGTGGACGAGTGCAATGATGATAGAGGAATGGACTGTCTCCTCCGACGTGAAAAGAAGTGATGAGGTCCTACAATTTCCACTGAGGACATTTTACAACCGCTTTTAAAGGCTGAGTAATATTCCTTATGACTGGTAAATGGCTCTTCACTTCTGATCATCAACTTTTTATGATGAAGCCCGTATCTTCTTTCTCACATTCTCTCTCTTTCCTCGTCTCTGTTTTGCTTTTATGTCACCCATCCGCTACAGATTCACCTGACTGCACTTGTCGTCAGCCAACTCCCTGCGCAGCTGTTTCTCATTTGCTCATTAGTTCCTTAGTAAATCCAGAGAACAGTATTCCACATGCACTTGCCTGCTTTAATAGATTGTGTAACTGCTGTAATGTTTGAGCTACTCTTGTTTGTCATATCAGACTTACTGCCTGTGGTTCATCCTGACTTGACTCTCCATTAAAAACCCTGTAAACTGAGCAGGTGACGAGCCTAACTTGACCTAACTTGAACACCTTCATCTGCTGAGTTTGCTTTTGGTCAAAACATTGTCCACTTGCGTTAAAAAGCCCAAGAAACAACACAGTTGTAGGTAAATGTTAAAAAGGGAGATCATTAGATAACATGCTGATAATATTTCAGCACAATGTTAAGTCTACTTGAGTCTCTTGATGGTCCATTGGTATATTTACAATCACAATCAGCTGTTCATATCTACTTGGAGTGCACAACCCCCAAATTTAAAACAGTGGGAGCCGCTGTAATCAGCATAACTCATGTAATATACGAGGCAAAATTGCTGAAATTATGTCTGATTTACCCAGCAGGCAGTGACATAATACAAAGTTCAATCAAAAAACATTAATATATGAATTTAATTATCTTATTTAAGTTGATTATAAAATATCTGTGTAAAACCTATGGGTGCTTGGGGGGTTGGGTTGCATGTAATTTTTAACACCCTCAAATGAAATACAATCAAGCCAACAGAACTCCAACACAGTTGTATTGTTTAACTCAGTGTTTTTTTTAAATGGTGGTTTTGCATTTTAAGGCATATAACTGGCAGCTGTACATGACATAATACATTTATGGAAAGAACAGCATTGATACCCCCAATCTTGTCATCATGTTGGCAGAATCACATGCAGCTAACTGGATTCACACATGTGGAGAATTTAAAATGCTCAACTAAAATCAAAGTAAGAAATAATATGAAATGTATTACACATTGTTATATGCATTTTCCTTTAATGTCCACAACCTGCCCAGCAAAACAAAAGCAGAAAATAATCATCCAGTTATTAAAACACAAAGCTAAACAGTAACCTTTTTAATATAGCTTGTTTTTCTTGAATTATGACACAGTACACTTACACAAAGACTGTAATTGGTTAACTTACAGCTTGTCAGCAAGTAAATGAAGCCTTGGAAGCTAATACAATCAATTCCTACAGGTACTCCAACTTTGGTTGATGACTTTGTCTGTGCAAAAAGAGTGATGGTACAAACTGTGGGCAAATGTTGATAACAGTGTACCACAGGAAGTATTACTGTATGTTTCTATCAGACTGGTGAGAAAAACAAAGTAAGTTGTTTGCAGACAATTTTGGAAAAGAATATTTTAGATGTGAATGTTAAGTTAGAGTTAGGTCTGTAGTTCATTGGTCAGATAGGATCCAGATGCTTTCTTTTAAAAGGGGTTGAACTGAGGCCACTTTGAAGGATTCAGGAACATAACATGATGAGAGGGACTGGTTCATAACAGCAAGCAGAGCTAGTACAACAATGTTAATGGCTTCTTTAATTTTGGAGGTACAATGTCAAGAGGGCACATGGAAGAGAGAGTGTGGGGCGTGCATCCACCAAATCATGGAGGGAGATCTCACAGGACAGCACAGATGTGGGATGGTTCAGAATGAGGCTAGGGAGGCTTGGGGCATGAATGATGCTCTCATTCACCTGATTTCTTCTACATCTCTAATTTTGTGATTCAGAGGGACCATCAAGTCTTTCATTTGAATGTCGCAGACAAACAATCGTGTCATTTCCCAGTGACATCACGCACATTTTGCACCAACTTGTCTACATTCTCTCCTCACAGTGTCAATGTTATCATTTAAATGAAACTGATTTGGTCTCAAGAGGAGAACCAGCTTTAACCCTGTAAAGTCCAAACCATTAAATATTTGACAGAAAATTCCAATTCTTTGAACTTGGAGCCTTTATTGGTCCCTCTGAACAAACAAACAAAAAAAACCCCTCAAATATAATTTTCCATATATGAGTTTAAATTTTTTATCATATTTGGTTTTTCAGGGAAAAAATAATCACACTGCTCATGTTTAAGGCTGAAAAACTGTATCAAATGTAACAAAAATGTATCAGATATGATACATTTGGCATTATAGTGTTAAGAGCGGATGCACATACAGTATTACTGAAACCATGTTATCAATATGCAAAGACGATGACCCACTTTGATTCAAAGATAGAAAGTAGAACAAAATGTGATTAAACAAGAAGACTGAGGCAACATTTTGCATTGCACTATTGGGTTAAAAGGGCTGGATATAAAATAATATGGAACATAATACATTTATGATCATAGATTAAAAAAAATCATCACCAAGGTCAAGGGTATGGCCACAGTTATGAGACCCTTTACATGTTGTAAAAAAATTAAAAGACTCAGCTACACTACTAAATTCACTTGTATCATTGACACGGAAATTAAAATCACCAACCATAATCCCTTCATCATACTTGACAACCGCAGCAGCAATAAAGTCAGAGAACTCATAAAAAGTTACTGTTTGTTTTTGGTGGATAGTCAATGTCAATGCAATATACAGCAATAGTGCCTTGGATGAGCAACGTGAGAACCTCAAAGCTAGTATTTTTTAATGCAAGAACAGAGCATTTAAACAGCCACTACCACCACAGTCACTTAGCCTAGGGGAGTTAAAATTCCAAAAATTTGGGGGTCATAGCTTCAAAAAGGTGACAACATTCTTCCTCTTTCAGCCAGGTTTATCATCAAAATTTAACAAAGGGGACTTTAAAGGACCAGTGTGTTGAATTTAGTGGCATCTAGCGGTGAGGTTTCAGATTGCAATCAACTGAATACTCCTCCCCTCATCCTCCCCTTCCACGTATGTATGCCTTCAGGTAATCTAAAAATGCCAAAGGCCCCTGCTATAGGCAGTCTTTAGTTTGTCTGTGCTGGGCTACTGTCCAAAAACGGCAATGCAACCTAGTGGGCTTAGTGGAAAGTGGCCCACTCCTGATATGGATATGATGGGTTCATTCTTGCAAAAATAAAAACATGATTCCTAGTTTCAGGTGATTATAGTACAGTAATGAAAGCATAATTAAGAATAGGCCAACTATATTCAGTTTTTACCAATAGTGGCTCCTGAATTGTACACACTTGACCTTTAATGTCAATAATATTCAAGAGTGAACTTATTAATATGGCCCTAACTAGGTTAGAAAAGCTTTTGCATACTGGATTGTAATGCTTGTGTGGTCTATTCTTAATTACAAATGGGATGACAGAGAGACTCACTGGGATGTGACAAGAATTATTAAGGTTGTATGGAGAGCTGCTGGGATAAGCAGGAGATGAACAGGTCACTGGGGACTGGGGACAAAGGAGAGCAATATGTGACCGGTGTGTAATCCAGAGCTGTAGGTACGATAGGATAGGGGTTGAGAAGAGAGGAGGGGCCTGTGGGGGGAGCTCCCATGAGAAACATTATGCTGAAGCTGTGATTTAGTGGGAGGAACCCAAAACCTCAGTTTTCCTTATACCAAACCAGGCTGATTTGTGCCTAAACCCAAGCCAATCCTTTACCATAGCATTGTCACATTCTTAAAGCATTATTTATTTTTCAACATCTCTATGGCATATCTCCTGTGCATCTATGCACTTATTGAAGAATTACTTCTTTATCAGAAGTTAGGGACAATTAACCCATTTTATCTTTTATGTTGGAAGACCTGCTGTTACAACAAATATTGTATTTCACATTATTTCATGGTTTCATCTGGTTTAATATAGGCATTCAATTCTGGTGTATGGTATTATCTGAGAGGGAGCTGCCTCTGGAATTGTACTGTGACAGGACTGTATAAAATAAATCAAAATTTATGAATGAACAGGAGCCAAGAGGCACAGCTTAAAGGGAGTATTAGAAGAAAGATATTTAACATTAGATATTCTCCCTGACTAGACTGCCAACATGTTGTGTGAATTCTTCTTTATGGACCATGGGCACGATGCCGGTAATGCCTCCTATTATTTGAAGTAAAGGTAGAAGGTCTGTTTTCATGTCATTTAACAATTAGTTGTTTTATGTACACAGACAGGCAGTGCATCACATGAAGAAGTGGAGTGCACAGATCCCTCAAGTCCGCTTTGAATTGCCTCAGTCATTAGCTAAGAGCCAACCCTGACCCCAAGATGCTTCCTGACCCCATGCTCTCCACTCTGTAGGGCTCAACCTCCCCATTAATACCCAATAGCTGAAGAACTACAGGACACTGTGATTGCCTCTATAAATACCTCAGCCTTTCTTCTGACCATCCATTCATTAACAGCTCAGTGTTAAAGATGGAGTGCTCAAAGGTCACAAACCTGAATGGATAGGAAGAACATGTTGTTTCTCTTGGCACTTTTACCTTTGTATGCCTACTGAGAAGTGTCTTTTCTCTACAAAATCCATCTGTTCAAAAAAAAAAAAAAGATCTCTAGACTGTTAAATCTAGCTGCCACTGAAATGTTCATCCAAATGATGTTGCCATAGTAACACATCATTTTTTTTTCACTCATGTTCCAGATTTTTGCCACACGTGATTATGATTATGACAGAATTCCATGACAAGCTGTATGGTTCCGTGGTAAATGACTGTATCAAGAGTGTGGCTGTGGGTATACAGGACAGGTGTCACAGTTCAGGACTCATGTAAACACTGAACAGAAATGTGACCAAGTGCCCATTATTCAGTGTGACACCTACAAAATAATATGGTAAATTGTATTAAATGGAAACCTAGAAAGGTCATCTGTTACACATGCACCAATCCCTTTTCTTGATGTATTTGTTAGTATTGGGACTTCAGAGAAATCGAGTGGTAAGCACAAATTGCAAAGTAATTATACAGGTCAGCCTCCAAGAGAAACATAATAACACACAATAGGCCTACAAAAACTTTTCAGCTTTTTCTACAAGCAATGTATAACACACTCACTGTAGACTGCACCCCTGCACTGAATGCATATGGATCTATTGACATCAAAATTGTATTTTATGAGAGGGTTGCTTGTGGTCAAAGGCTGAAATTGATCTCCTGTGAAAGATCTGTGTGTAAGCCAAAGCCAAACCTAGGGCACTACCATGTAATTTTTAAAAGACAAACACCAACTAATATGATTAGCAATTTATCAAAGTGTAACTTGCATTACCTAGTCCAATTAAGGTAAAGTATTTATGACTATTCTTTCCTGGTGCTACATTTGCACTGGGATTTATCATCAGCCTATTGAAGACTAAATGCATAGTGGCCTACAAAGCTAAATGAACATTTGAACTAAGTTATGGCAAATGTAAGGAATGTAAGTCTACCTGAACATGTTATTTTGTAATGTAAAAAGTTGCATGCAGAAATGCAGAGATTCCAATGACAGTAACAACTTTCCTAAACAGTATTTTGGGGCTTGAGGGAGACATGGAGATATGTCTGCTCACTATTTTGATTGGCACTACTTTACATATCAGAAGCATGAAGAGGAAACGAACAACTGCCCACATTGCTGCCTTTGCAATATAGTTTATCAGTGTTTGTGATTTGAGAAATTCCCATTGGCAATGACTTTGAAAGTTAGAAACCTGAGAATAAATTCCCTGAGTCAGTGTTTCACAACTTTTGGCAGGGGACCCATCACAGGGATGTAAAATAACCATGGTGTGTTGCAGGAGGTTTTGTGGGATATACCTTGCTGTTTTTATTTCTTTTTATGTTTTGTAAACTTTTCAACCTGCTGATGATTAATTAAATGAAAAAATGTGAAATGTGGATGAACCACTTTGCTTATAGCATGAGACAGGGTGAGGGAGATAGGGGAATAGGGATTGCTTTGCTTTATCTGTCAAAAGTCAAAAAGATTAAGTGCAACTTCTGTAATCTGTGACTAAAACCCACAGCTGTTTCAGTTAACAATTTTGTGCAACTGCTTCATATTGCATATACAGTTCTATTTTGTTGAAGTATTTTAACCAATTTTCAAATTTTATATCCATCCACAGATATTAAATATATATAAAACCTAATATTCTAACTGATATAGGCCACTGTGCTTTTAGAAATAGTTCTGAGTATTCTGGAAAACAGACTAGCCTGTCCATAAAAGGATATAATTTACCCTCTAAAGCATGAGCACTAGGCAGTATAAATGTCTAACTAAACCATGTACTGATGGCTTCTTAAATGGGTCTGTGCATATACAAACAGTGTAGACAGCTCCTGTGTAATCAAGCAACGGCTGAGCTGAAAAGCTGCCAAACACAGGATTTTTTATAATGGAAGCATAAGGACAGATGTGTCATGGTGCTATCACTTGACAAGAATTAACTCAATTACAACAAAATTTTTATATTGTGAGTGTGCTCAGTTAACCCCGTGATGTAAGGGACAACTGCACAGTAAGCTCCTTGCATATTCCCATTCATTCTTGGTAGAAAAAGTCAGTTACATCCAAAAATATAATCATCCAATATACCAGTGAAGAAGTCTCTTGTATCTACAAATAACAGTTCATTGTGTTAAGTATTCAAAGGTTGGAGCTTTTACTCACAATCTTTGTTTTGAGGTTAAAGATCGGCGCTGGATTTTTACATTATGATAGAATAACCCAATATAATAAAGCAGCTGCAACTCTTCAACTTCAGATTAGAAAAATGAGCAATGTCGTGTGAGTGTAATGACATTATAAACATTTAGACATCTTCTAATGTATCTGTTAATTACAGAGTCAATCTGTACTGTGTTAACATATGTCCTTGTGTAATGGTAAACAATGTCTCCATTTAGGATGTTGTTCTTCTTCTTCCTTCATTTTGCCATAGACATGGCTATATTAGATTTAAAGAAAAGTACTCCCAGCATCAATGGTAATGAAATCAAGCAGTGTAATTCAATTTGTATTTATCAAAGTAACTGTTGACTAAATGAAAAAGGTTGTCTGTTCTTCTTCCCCCTGACTGTGGGTCAAACAACAGAGCAGTAAGCAGGGGAGGTAGTTTATTGTTTACCAATACTATCTTATAACAGGAAGGACAGTCTCTCCTCATCAAAGTTGAACTGATGAACGTTTTATGTAAACAGTGGATTAAAGGTGTAATGTGAGAGGAGTCAGTCATAGTGATGGACCTACATGGGTTTATTACTGGACCGAGGTCAGCTCAGCTCAGCAGATCTTATTCTAGTTTTCTCGCTTGGTGTTTTTATTTCAAGGGCTGCAAACTTTGCTCCCATCAACCCCATCAACACGTAGCAGGTCACTGATAAACATATAGATAAAGATATGGGGCATTGAGCAATGTACTATAAGAACAATGCAAGAAAAATGTGCCATCTTACAGTGTTATGGAGAGACGGATCCAGATCAGATCTGCCCCTTTAACTAGATCTGCACTAAAATTTCATGGGTTCTTCCCTTTCCCATGCCCCATCACTCCACCAAGTTTGGTGCACATCGGTTCAGTACTTCTTGTGCAAGCCTGCTGACAAATAAACAAACAAACACAGGTGAAAACATAACCTTCATGCCGGAGATAATAAAGCCTCAGCCAGCTACAACAAGCAAAGCCCCTCCAAAAGTTTCCCAGAGTAAGATAAATGGGTTTTAAAAGAATGACAGGAAGGATAGTTTCATGACAACCTCGGCACTGGCAGGAACAGACTGAACCCTTGCCCAGCGAGAACAATGTGTAGTTGCTATACTCTCTGTCTCTAACCCCAGCAAGACCAAAGCCATAATCGCCAGCTGCAGCAGCCAGTTCAATCTGCACATATAAACTGTACCCGCAACTTCTGCTCAGAGTGACTCAGTCCAGCTTAGCAGATACACAGCAATGCTCAAATCCCTCTTCCTTTTAATTCGCACTCTCATGGCGGGGTGTTAATGGCTTACACAACAGATGTTTAGTATGCTGTGTTTAGGTCTATGTAAGCTCAAGCCACCCGCAGTCTTAGACATGCATGACAACCTGTGACTCTGTCTCTGAGGCAAAATAAGCCTGTTCACGCTGTGTCACACTCACATAGCTCGCACGAAGTAACAGAAACAAACACGTGAGTAGGAGTACGCACATGAGCACGCAACACAGGAAGACGACATGCAAAACAGTGAGGGTGGGAGAAGGAGTGTGAATGAGGAGGAAAGAGATGGAAGAGGTGACAAGAGAGTGAGAGAGAGAGCGCGATGACAGCTTCCATCTGCTGGGGAGCTACTGACAGTTTCCTCAGACAGGCATCAGTATATACTCTACATTATATATACACTCTAATGCAGTAATGATGGTATTTGACAGAAGTGTACTCCATGGCAACAATTAGTGGGCGAGGAAAGTTGCCTCATCATGTATAGAGCAATCAGTTTTACAAACAGCTGCAATTCATCTGACTAGGAGAAGAGTGACTGTGTTCATAGCCACACGCTGATCACGGCAGTCGTGAAGAGTGTGAGCCACAGCCCGACAGAGCTACACAACCACACCTGAGGAAAAGCAACGACTCATTCTTGAAGGCTCACAGTATGAGTGTTGGGAATTTTTTTTCCACAAAACAAGTGCAAATACAGCACACACAAACAGTCTGGCCGTGTAATATTGTTTCCAGGAAAGGCTTGAGCAGGTGCGATGTGGTCATTGGTTTGACACTTTGACCCCGAGGTGTAGAAGACAGGCCACTGCACTCTCTCTTTTTCTCACGCAAGAGTTGATCTTGTCATAAGGAATATTTTCACCTAGCTCACTGTGCGGTCACGTCAGTGCATTGATTTTAATGTAATGGGATTTTGTCCACCACTGACATCGTGTAGTACAGGTGTGCAAAAAGCCTCCAGGTTGACAGTTTAATGTTACATTCATGTCATGTGGGAAAGATGGCAGATATAAGCCCCCCACGCTAAGTACCTTTCACTTCAGCCCTCGGCTGCAAAATATTAGGAGAAAACATGGTTAGCCTCAGCATAGGGAGTAAACACGACTGTGAAGCTCAGGCTGATGTGACAGATCCTGGTGTCTTGGGTTTTCCTGACTTCTGACATCACTACACATCAATTTGTAAATACTCCATGAACTAAATATTCTCTCTAAAAACTGGGTTTGCACAGTTTAGATGAAAATATGGAAATGACTGTAAGGCTTGCTTTAATATCTTATATGAGTTACACATTAAATAAATAATCTATTCACAAAGAATGAAATGTAATAAATATTATCCCATGAAGTAATAATATTTACTTTTTTGTTCAGTCAGACCAGAGTTCTAACACCGTTTTAAACCATGTCTGAATGGATTGCTGTTAAACTAAACCGACTTAACAAAACTTAACAGACACTGTGCCTGGCAGTGTTTTCTGATAAGAAGCTTGTGAAGGATCACGTCCCTCTTGCAGCGCTAGTGACTTCTACTGGCTGGACACGGCACCTGGACCTCGAGGCGCAAGATCAACAGCGGCTATGAAGCTCTGCAGATGGTAGAGCCAGCATGCTGAACTTTGCTGCATGGCAAAGTATTTTATTCAGGATTCCTCATACCTTGATGGGCAAAGCATTTTCATAAGCCCATGGCTATACCCACAACATGGCCACAAGGGAATTGTCACCTGTACATTTTGTGGGGTTATGGCTGCTTTGTGTAGGATTAAAATAAACAAATAAATAAATAAATCTGTATATAATGTGTCTCACTCATGAACACTGAGATACATGAGCTTAAAACACTTCACAGACTACAGTGGTTTTCACTGAGATTGTCAAAAACCTTCTGGAAATGAAAGTTATTAGAGTAATTTAAAACGTCATTTGATTACTTAAACTGAATCTGTCTTCAATTTATTGTTTCTTTCACTATTGATTCTCATTCGTGCATCTTGTCTTTTTTTGCGGCAACCCATTTTAAATGCCTTTGATTCTGGTTTGTTGTGTCAACCATTGCTAATGCCACTGATATTATCTGCCAACATCATTATAATAATAATTACAATATTAATTCCCCTAAGCTGTTTCCACTTCGATCTCTAGGAGTAAGGAGACTAATATTCTGCAAATTCAAGGAAATCGCAGGTTAAGTGAAACCAAATTTGACCAGAGGTGTGAGAGAGAGAACAGATCTAGCCCAAATCGTAGCTTGGAGTTTACATCATATTATTCGACAGCCGCAGTGGGTCTGTCAGCAGGTCCTGAATACCAGCTGACGTAAATACATTTATGTGATATTATGTTTGTTCTTTCCCACCTGTTTCTATGCAGCAGGCACTTTTCACTCGTGCCTAATCGTGTCTCAGTCCAACTCTGTTGTACCGCTGATCCGTACTGGACAGCGCTGCCTCTTGTCAGCGTGCGCCCATGTGACGCGAGACACTCCGGCACATGACATATTTGGCTTTAAAATGACGTCACGGCAGCGTGGAGCTCAGCGGGCAGGTCGCTCGTCAGTCTGAGAGAAGAGGAGCAGCAGGAGGAGACGGACCAGCCTCCTCTCCTCTCTGGTGACGAGCTCTCGCCCCCCACCCCCTCTTTTTCTCTCTCTCTCTTTCACTCTCTCTCTCCAACTCCTCTGAAACAACTCTCAGCCTCCAGGATTCTCCTTCGTCTCCTTCCCCTTTTCCTCTTTTCAGTTGCACCTAATTTATTTTTCTTTTACTTTATCTCACCCCTCTGCACCCATCATCACCTCAAGAAATGTGAGTAGATAATGAGGACCCCCTGCCACCGTTGACTCGTCTCCTCCGTGCTTCAGAGAACGGAACATCCTCACCCCCCCTCCCCCCTCCCCTAATGTTTTTGGACGATCATCTGCCTTTCAACGATGTAGGAGAAGGTGCGCTGTCATTTCACTGAGAGGATGCCAACTACATGCCTTGTTTTTGTTCTCCGCATCTCACATCTTTGCCACTCCAGTCGGTGGGGGAGAATTGAAAGGTATGCGTGAAGGCAAAGTTTGAGGGTACCTCTTTTGGTTTCCCGCTCACCTGTCCGCCTGCACGCGCGTACCCCCTTCCCGTTAACCGATAACGAGGAAGGTTAGCGTCAACAGAACAATTGACAAGCAACTTTAAAGAGACCTGACTATTGCTCTGGCACCTTTATTTGGGATTTGGCAGCGGCATTGGAGGAATTTGATGTGCGCAACATCGAAGGATATGGCTTAAATAATGTTTGCGTTATTGACAGCTGGAGTAAAGTCCGTCACCTGAGTGTTTTTTTTATTACAATTTTTATCAGCTGTTGTCGACTCTGGAGGACACCCATCTAAATGGGAGGATACCTGGTAGACTGAGTCGGATTCGGCAGTCGAACAAAAAATGTGGATAAAACGGAGTGTTGCGCGCAGGTAAGACGCCAAATAATTTTTATGTGATGATATAGTAGACACACTATGACTGGCAAACGCTTGGGGGAACCGAAAAATGTAGATACTGTTTCACATTTGAAGCCGCTGTTCGACAACATGTTGTCTCAGTTTTTTTAAATTTTAATCTACGCCACTGCAAGTTGTGAGAGTCTGCAGGAATTGGTGATGGGATTGCACGCGTCAGTAGGGATGTCTGTAAGAAAACAAGCAAATCCCAAATATGTAAACGCAGGCGTTATTGTGCCAAACTTCTTAAAGTACACCGACAATTTTTCGTTGTCGTGCTGCCACAGATGAGCAGTAAGGCGGAGGCTTGACGGTGATATGTTTTGTGATGTTTAAAGGAAGAAAACGATGGTAGAATTCGCGTCGTGTACGCTGGGGGTCGCCAACAGCACGGCGCGAGGGACGCGCGCGCGCGCACACAAACACACACGCACACACGTGCGCAGACGCACGCGCATATTCAGACTCAAGGTTAGTTCTGTCAGCTCCTCCCCACTCGTGAGAACACGCTCACGCACGCGCTCTCGCAGCAGACACTCGCAGTTAATGAAGAAATCGGAGTGAAATTGCAGACGAGAAACATTAAATAAATCATACGACAAATTATATATCCATTTCAAATGACATTTGAAGAATTTGTTGCCCCCACCCCTTCCAAAATATATCAGGTTTGTGTGTATGTATGGACAGTGCGTATCCGAGATAGAGGAGAGGATGACATCTAGAGAGGCTGAATGGAGAGGTCAGCTTTACCCCATTCAACAAGATCCACTCATACTGCGCCCCTCCTTACCTTCTGCCCTGACACCACAATGAAAACTGCCTGAAGGGGAAACAGTCACACAACAAAACAATCTATTGGCTTTGTCTTCATGATAAGTAACTGGTATCCCAGTGCTGGGGCAGGATGGAGACCAGTCTCCTCACTGTGACTCAGTTAGGAAGTCTGAAAACAAAAGCTAAAATTGAACTCATTCATTAGGCGTAAAATCGGTTTAGAGGGAATGACACGCTGTGAAATGGGACCAAACCTGCCAGCGGTGTGAATCTCTTGCCACCTGCAGGATCTCAGTCCCGCCGGTAGCTCTAATTCCTGCCCATTTGTGGTTGTGCATGTCTAAGGCACAACGCACACTGTACATCTTTGGGCTGACCTCACAGGGCGATGGCAGGCATGCCGTAGACAGGGCTGCTGCTCGAGATGATGTAATGATATGCACTTAAGCCCCATATCACTACCTGCATCGATCAGAGGCAGACAGAAACCAATGTCCATCTTCAAGAGCTTCCCTGTCACTTGCTGACATGATGTGTAATCTCAAAATGGGACATGGGATAAATGGCACCACTTATTTGTAGTAAATCACCACGTTTCAAATTCTGTTTGTCATCACAGGCTAAAAGCTCGTGTTGTGTGTTATTATCATGTATTACCAGACACTGATGGTCACAGTTGGGGACAGGTCTTTACTGGGATAAATTCTTGCTCCTCGGGGTTGGGTGTAACATTATTCGATTTTTTTTCATGGCGATGAGCATGTGCAGAGAAAAGATGCTGTTCCTGTTGGAACAGACACAGAACAGACCACCTACGGAACCTTCATGTGTGGGCGTAAATGCAGCAGCAGTGGCTTTAACAACACAGGAGAGAAGTATTGATGGGCAGATAACAAAACAATTTTTTGTTTTTATAAAAAGAAGGATTTTGAAAATAGTCACTGCTGTTACTTTTTTTTATCCTACACAAACTCGTTCTCATTAAGACGCTTCATGAACCAGGGCTGGGTGATAATTCTCTTTGATTGTTCACTGGCTGATTGGACTGATATGATGATGATATCTTCTCCTCGTGTCCCAGAATTTTGTAATTTAAAATAATTTTAGAATAAGCTGTTTTCTTTTCATTCCTTTATCATAATGCAACATATGTGGATATCAAAATATATTCCATAGTCTTATAACTACTTTAGTTATTCTGGCCTGCCTTACAGTGAAGCGAATTTCCACCACAATGCAAAATAATGTTAAAAGGGTGCAGTGAAGTTTGAATAAACAATTAATTGTAGCTATTGATTGGGTGGCAAATGGAAGTAAAGTGTTGTGTAGTGAGGTGTTGTACAACAGCATGTCCCGCAAATGAGAGTAGAATGGCCGATGCTGCTTTCCCAGCAACATTTTTATTTCTGTCAAATGAATGGGTTGGTAACGAGTTTCATGTGCACGTATCTCAACAAAGATTGTGTTCAACCAGTAATGGTACAAAATTATATCAAGCCTGCAGCAGAGTGTGTCACTGGAGAGTTAACCAGCAGGAATTCGTCTCCCCCAGACTCGGCACCTCCAGGCTCAATCTCTAATGGACGTCACACGGTTTTAGGTTCCCCATGTCGAGCTCTCATGGCGCCGAGGCGTTGGAGATGCTATCGGGCAGAGGCAGACGACAGCTGCAAAATACTGCCAACAGAGACACCAGTTGCCTTTCGAGAAGGACGTCATTTATCACTTTCCTTTTGCCTACAACAAGACAAGTAAAGGACAGATGACTGCTCTGTCACGTGTCAAGCTTTTTCCGGCCTGGGGAAATTCTTGTAACCAATGGCGATAGAGTCACTGTCACACGATCGGGGTTGTATGACAAAAGAAAACATGAAGAGCGATGGTGGCTTTGATGAATTAGGAGCTATAAGGGCTTGGGAATTATGTCCTCACATTGCCGGTCCTGGTGCTCATGTGCTTAGTATTCTGTGTGTTATCCCCATGTAAAAAAGAAAACTGACTAATAGTCTAATTCAGATTAATACCACTGGCTTAATGAACCATGCTTCCTCATACATTATACTCTACACTGAGGTGCTTTCTCCAGTGAGAAACAATTGCTTTTGCGCGACATCATCCGTCCAGAGCTGCTTAGGGTGTACGTGACCGTTCGTCATCCTCACAGCGAGTCCTCCGTCAAGAACTCCAGGGTTAAACATGGCACTGCTGTGTAAGGGGTCATCAGATATTCAGATATTCAGATATTCCTGTGATTTAGGTGCCATCTTAATAGCCTCTATGAGGGTTATTAACTGGGCCTCTCTGGAGCGTGATTAACCTAATTTGCAGTGAAATAGGCTGTGTTGCTTCCCTGAGATCCTATCCTCTGGAGATGTATATGTGTGTGAGTGTCTGTGCGTGCGCGTGCGTGAGTGCGTGCATGCTGGTCGTAAACACCCTGTGCTCAGCAGTCTGCTAAATCCAGAAGGACCAGAACAGGTTGTCCCTGCGAAACAGTGGAAGAGACGAGGCAGACCTGGTTCATCAGACCACTCTGCAAAGACCACAAAGAGAGGAAGGCAAGAGAGTAACAGAGAAAGCAGCTGTCTCTCTGTCAGGACGGGGTGAACTATGAACGACTCCACATCGACTGGCATAGCAATTAATGGAGAGGAGACGTCGGCAGGATTGCATCATGACTGCTCTCGGTTCCTTTTCCCGCCATTACCCATAACTGCATAGAGGACGCTTGAAATGAGGGGACAGGAGTTAAACTCGAAAAGAAAAAACAATAACACTAAAATACTTCCATTTGAACTAGGATCTTTTAAGTGGGCTAACAATGACATTGCTTCCTTCCTGAACTTAAAAGCCCCACGTTCAGATCTCATTAAATTCAACTCCTAGCTCCCACCATAGGGCCAGCAGCCCCTCGGCCTGGCTGGGTTTAATGACAAGCTTGTCCATTTTGGGCTACAGGAGAAAGTGTGTGCTTCTATTGCACTGAGGCACATCCATCCCACAGCGTGGAGGAACTAACAGCACAGAGCTCATACTTGATTCATGTAGTGAGCTTTTGCTGGATCAATACTGCCTCTACAAAGGATCAGATTTATCCGTCATGGCCCTTTCCACTAACTGGCCTTCTCCAGGCGCAGGGGGGCGTCTCTCAGCAGGCCACTCTCCACTCAAATGCTTCATAAATGAACAAACCAAAGAAAGGTAATTGATGTGGATTGTGGCATGCGGTGAAATAAAACTTTGACGGTGAGGGGCCTGAGCTGATTGGAGCAATGTCCTGCTTGTCTGATCCTATTTTCACCACATTCCCATGCTCTTAATAACCCAGCTTAACTTTGTGAGCGTGCGGGTCATGCAAACTGTAGTGGAGGACATTGTGCAGTGAGAGTAATTAATGGGATGATGCAATACCCTTGGCTGTTGCATCTTAGGCCCTCAAACCACATGCATATACACACTCCACCCCTTTTCTCTGTTGTTTGTTTTCCTCTATGTATTCTGTTCCAACCTCAGCAATGCCACAGTATTTCTTACACTACAACCGTAGTAGCAGCTCCCACAACTCAGCCTTACAGGCACGGCTGGAGTCTGTTTGTGTGTGTGTGTTGCACACTACCAAATCATTTGGAAGATTTCACAGAATATTTGCCTCCCAGAGGCCTGCTGCACAGAAGCAATCCATAACTCTGTGGAACTCTGCGGAGAGCCAACTGTGGTATTTATCTCCCTAATACAGGATATCTACTGAGGAGAGCTTAACTGCTACACCTTAGAGCCACTATTTCTCAAAGCAACACAACCACATACAGCTGATATTGTAAAAAAAAAAAAAATCTGAATAAAATTTATGCAATAATACCAAACGGAGCACAGGTGTGATACTGCAGCAAACTGACATCCACCAAAGTCAAAAGTCAAAACAACTCTGATTCTCACACGAATGCGTCTGACCTCTGAAATGTATTTTGGATAAACTCATGCCCTTATACGGGTTATACTTGGGAAGACATGTTGCACATAAATAAGTGAGTCACTCGGTATTTGAATGTGATAATTCGATTTTGTCCTCGGGACGGCAGAAGGGATTGTGAACACCTGCCCAGTCTCAATGCTTATCACAGTCAGTTGACATCACTGCCATGTCACTTAGCCGAAGCAGGATCTGGGAGGATTTAGTCACCATAATCAACAAATTAGAAACACAACATAGTGGGAATAAGCGATTTGCTCCCTGTGTATCTTGGCAATATTGAGCTTGCCACCACAGAGCCATTTGCATGTGTGTACGTGAGTGTGCGGGTTATATGCTGGGTTATATTTGCCCTGTCGCTTAGTCTGAGAGCTTGGGCACACAGCCCTCTTCAGCTCCAACAAAGGCATGAGTGCATATTCAACAGGCTGCAAATAGAGACTCAGAGGTATCACTGCTTCTCCTTTTAGTGGACGGCGGATGAACCCCTACAGCTATACTGCGTGAAACACAAATACTTCCACAACTGCAATGCAAACACCATTGAGAAAAAGGGGTGAATTCTTGATTGTGCGATTATCCAGTTCATATCAGACATGCAGTATATGTGTTTGAATGTGGCTTTAATCGGTGAATATGCAGCACTTCAATATTGTTTATTTAAGATTGTGGAATTCAGAGTGAGTCCTTACAGGTGATGTATAGGCTCAGTACAGCTCAGTGTTTCTGTGCACCATTCATAGCTAATAACATTTTGGACCCAGCTTTTGGTCTGTATATGCATATGCACATACACTGTCCCGCTGCTTACCAGAGGAAAAAAATGTTTATTATTCCACACCAGAAAACAGTCCCATCTGTGTTAGAGTAATGTATAAAAATATGGTGCACAGCTGTTGTTCTTTTTTATTTGTTTTAAAAAAATAAGATTTTTACTTAGATGGAGAAAAATATGCTTGGGGCTAATGACAGACAAGCTGGGGAAGTCAGAATGTATTGAGAGGTGCACAAACTTATCACTGGTTTTGGTTTTCTCCCATCGGATTGGTTGATAATGATTTAATATCAATCAATTCTGAGCGCAACCCAATGATGATAAGCACATGATGTATTTTCACCCAGATTTTAAGTGCTGCCAAAGTAACGACACACAGAACAGTATGTTCATCAGCTGCAAAAATCCGTAGTTTTCAGACACTGCAACCTTAACCTCCATAATCTGCCATCCCCCCGATCTTCTCTCAGACATAAAAGGCTGTTTTATTTTTTTCAGCTGAAAAATGCCGTGCACAATAGCAGAAGAGAGGTTGGAAAAAAAGTGTCGAGCAAAGGAAAAAGGAGCAGAACTGGATTAAAATAACAATAGAACATTTTGCTAATGGCCCATTTTGAGCTGCTGCCACAATATGATACTGTCTGTGAGAATTATGGTGGATAAGAAAGGTGCTGATGTCTCTGGAGAAGTCCTTATGCTTTGCATGCAGCACTGTGTTAAGAATTTTAGCATTTGAGAGCAGAAGTATGCTGACTGTCATTCTCTCTCAGACACCTTATTAACACACATTAAAGCCTGAGGCAGTTGTGATGAATTAGGCCTTGCTTTCCTTTTGTGAAGAATTGACTTTTGAGTCTGACAGAATGTGAAGCACTACCTCAACAATGTGCTAAAGTTTGCTTTCAGTGTCATAACAGATTCTATTGTGTCCAGGACTGTGGGCCAGGTGCCAGTTAAAAATGGGTTTTAAATGGAATAATGGAAAAAAGCCATGTAGCCTCATAATTCATAAATATCCAATATGCAGCACCATTCATCAAGGTTGCAGAGAATTCCTTTCAGCGTTTTGTATACCTTCTGACATTTTCAATTTGCTTTATCATTAACAGTTTATTGAGTTTATTGGACTGGAAAGGCTGCCCTGCCACATTTTCATATGAATTACACATTTCTCTGAGAAGTTCAGCCTTTGTAATGGCTTTATATTTTCTTAAATGACAGCTGGGTGTTTCTTTCAAACTGCATGAGCACACCCTCCCCTGAGTTGTCGTTTTTTAAAATTTTCTTGTGCAAGTGGGGATGATTCCAGTCAATTTGGGCATCATTTATCAAGAGACACCTAGACTACACCAGACTGTAGCCCTGAGGCCTGTACTACAAAGCAGGATTTGTGGTTAGCGAGGTAACACTGGTGTTCGGTTCTTATTGGGGCACATCACCATGGCAACCTACTGTATGCTGAACGACTAACCTGCTTTTAAGCTGGTTGTGTTTGAGATAAGAGATCAACGCGTGTAAAAGCACAGTCTGATGACTGATCAGCTCTCCTGGAGAATGGCCTCAGCGTTGGCAGAAGATCCCGCAGAGCTGAGTGTAAGGCACGGGAGAGGGTTTGAGAGACCAACAAACCCCTATGGCTTTCCTTGACAATTTTTCATATGAGCGACCCTCATTATTGCAGCGGGTTCAGCTCCTCAGCAGGAGTGTACTCCTGTGTAGGAGGGCTCCCGCCTCTCTGCTTCAGTTCATTGTTTTTCCTGCTGCCTGCAACAATGTCAAAGCCATTTCATTGTGCTTTTGTATACCGATATCATCCTACAACAGAGACTGACTGGAGCACTAAAGCCTTGTATTTATTGTACTTACAGGATATGAAAGTAAGCCTACTTACGGCTTTGAATTATGTTTTTATTGCTTTTTTTTTTTACACTCCAGAGTCTGTTTGACACTGCCAGGGTTTTAGCTGAAAGAACAGGGCTAAAGTTGCCATACAGGCCATAAAAATACATCTAAGAAACACAGTGTGGAGGGGTAATGAGGTGAGCTGCAGCATCAAGAAACACTACTATGAATAAGCGCTACTTGTAGAGTTGTAACATAGATACTTAAGTACCAGTGACCTTGATCTTTACATGAAGCACCATAACAATGGAGACTCTCTCTCTCTCTATATATATATATATCTATGACTGTATTGCTCTAATAAACACGACCAATCCGAAATTGCTGTTCAACTTTTTTTTTTCTCCATTAGTTTTGTATGCAGTACAGTGTGAGGTGGGTTTGGCTTGCTGTTAGAGCTAAATGAAAGGTCGAACGATCACCAGCAGTCTGTGCCAGATCTCATGGTAATCCATCCCGTAGTTGTTGGTCGACTGACAAATAGGTCAGCCAGTCCATGTTTGGTGAATCATCACATGCATATTCAGATGCAGTGAATGGGTCTTTTCCAAAGGTCTGCAACGATATGAGAATATTAGCTGTTACACTAAAGGCCTTGGAAGTAATTTCTCTCGGTAAACAAATAAGACAATGAGAGGTTATTAAACTTGCAAATAGCTGGGAAAATATAGTTATTTGTGCTATAAATAATGCATAGTGTTTCTTTTTTGTCTTTGTCTATGGTTTCATTTGTTTGCTGTGGAGCTCACTGAACTGCAGCTCCTCCACACTTTCTCCCTCCACCTCAAGAATTTCTGCACTGAGTAAATTCAGTTTGTGACAAATTTATTGTCACATGCATTCAAAGGCCACCGGCATATTTATGCAGTTTCATATTGATGATAAGAACTGTAGAGTTGATCCCTGTTCAATTGCAGTGACCTTAATAAGGCAGTACCTTTCTGACTCACAGAAAAGTTAAGTGCTGTCTTCGGCAGTTTTTTTGGCTTCAGAGGCCGTGTTATCAGGAAATGTGACATTGTTTTCAAACTCATTCCTGAGATATTAAAAGCTTGGAACACTTTTACACAGTGTCCCATCAATCTCAGTCTAGAACACTACAGGCTTATTAACCTTAAAGTCAGTCAGCATGTCCTGAGACAGTTTGTTATACGCTGACGGCTCAACACTCAGCATGGTCTCAATAGGCACGGACACTTACTAGCAGCAAGACAAAATGATCAGCTGGAAATTATGAGATAATAAGACAAAGATATTTCACGGCATCCTGTGTCAGAGAACGCTGATCATCTGTGGCTGATGCACCTCTCTAACCATACAGTAGGTGCATATATTTCACTGCTGTACATCTGTTTACTGTAAAACCCCTTTTTGACTATGACTCTGTAGGTCGTCCTCCAGGGGCAGATGGTGGTATGACCTCATGCTGCGTCTGTCTCACAGACATAGTTTGGGGTTAAATTGGGGCTAGCATTCGGGGGTGGGTGGGATTCAGCACCCACATTGGAGCCAAACCCTGCTCCGGTGAGACCATCGTGACAACCTTCGTTCCAACTCAGTCCTTGTGATTCCTGACGCACTTGTTTCTCCGCTCATTCAGCAGGGGAAATGTTACTGAAACAGTATTTGTAGTTTAAATGAACTAAAACTGTACAGGAATAGACAAATATTCTCCTGGTTTCAAAGAACATTTTTCCTAACCAAATGTGTTTCTTTTCCTCAACCATCTGTAAACCAAAGCATCACTTTAACCCCGTCATCCAAAATATTGGCCAGACTGATTATTTTGATGGAACGTGTGGTTGTTGTGTCTCTCTTTGACAGAGAGCAGTAGTTAAATTCAGTTGTTTAGAGCTTCCCTTCTTGAGGCTGTCTCAGCCTCGCAGTACATCTCTGCTGACCTCCTCTTGAAAACAGTGATTATTCTGGGTCAGACTCTCTTAAAGCTACATGCTGGAATTAATGGAACTGGGAAGGGCAGAGAAGGACTGTTATTGTGCCCTCATTTTCTCAATATGCGGCAGCTGAGGCAAAAAAGAAAATCAGTTTTCCCTCACAACTTCCAGAGGGTTGGGAGTCATTTCGATCAGATGTGAGTTTACTGTTTTGTTTTGTCTTTTAAAGAAAGTAAGGCAGATACCAGTGTTTTAAAAGTATCACCAGTAAGTGAAAGTGATGCATTTATTTACTGTGCATCAACATTGTGCTTTTTGTTTTTTCATGGGTTAGACTCTATGGACTTTGGACAGTATTTTCATGCACTTGTGATTTTACTGTGATGCTAATATGGCATGAGCCCTCCTCTATTATTGAAAGCTTAGGTCTGTTATCAGAGTGCGACAGTGCATGATGTCATTTATTTACTGTATATTCATCAGTCTCAGCTGACCAGGCAGTGATCTGTTGAGCAGAGGATGCAGGTGTTTCCTGGGGACAGGAGATACATGCTTGCTGCTGACATGGAGGCCGCAGAGCTGCTGAGACAAAACAGCAACACCGTCTTTTTATTCCAGCCTCATGTCGAGTGTTTGCGTGAACGGGAGCCGCAATGACATGTCACATGGCGATACAGTAACATTGTGTTATGTTATCATTTTATTAAATTTGTCACCCAACTTTATGGCTACAAAGTCATTTTCATTCAAATATGATTCAAATATGATTTTTTTAAGTTATACATTTTGGATGTGTTTTGTAAATTCATAGTTTGATTGCATTTGACATCAATTTCATTATATGGAGAGCCGGAGAAAAGCAGAAGTGGACTGTTCTAAAAGTAAGATATGACATTGTAATAACTAATTAAAAATAAACCCTGCACTGGAACATTTTAACCAACAGTACTTTGTGCAGTTCATACATTCAAATTCTGTGGAGAAAGGGCCTGTCATTCTTTTTAACCCGTATTTCTATTCTTCTTATCATATCATCACTTCCCATAACAGCTGCCTGTTAGTCACGTTTAGTGTGGTGAAGTGATCTTGGGGACTGAAAGGTCACTGGTTTGAATTCCTAGATTGTCAGGAAGAAATGCAGGTGGGGGGGTGGGGGGAGGGGGGTGCCCTTGAGCAAAGCAAGCAAAACTGTTCAAGCTCAAACAGGTTTTAGGCTTCAGAGAGTTTAATCTTGAGCCAATTAATGTACATATATGTATGTTCGACCATATATATAGGCTGTCACTTCACGGCTGTCAAACGCAGTTCGCCAGTGGGGTCCAGTCTGCACTCCCGTGTGCACTGCCCTCACAGTGAGTCATCTGAAAGGAGAAGTGTCCTTGTTCTATGGCCTGGATGTTATCAGAGAGTTTTTCCGCCCCAGAGGGGTAAGACTGCCACACAGCTCCTTCCCTGTTCTCTCTTTTCTTTCTCCATCTCTGTCGCTCTCTTAGGGTAATGCAAATGCATACTCCATATCCCCCCATCTCTATTTTAAGAGTCTTCTCCCCAGTGTGAGCGGACTGCGCTTGGGGCTGGCAGAATCAGGGAAGGTGGAATGAATGGAAACACATTATATGAGCTCTTACCAGCATCCCCCTGTCTTTAGTGTATAGTCAATCCATAATCCTTTAAAATTGTTCAGTCGAGCAACAGAGCTACTGGAGCTACTTAATAGTAAGCTTCAAAGTGTATGTGTGATTTTAAAGGAAGACAAGAGCAACCCATGCATCCCCTGAAGGCCTCTGAGGAAAGCAATGACAGTGTCAACAGACTACCTGGCTGTAAATAATATCTCATGCTGTGATCCACATGGGTTACGATTGAAATATGTACAAATACAGCATATCTCATTGTGTCATATTCTGACATAGATTTCACAATAGTGTATATAATGTACAGTATATGGTGCTTGATAGATAATATTCACTGAATGACTGATACTAATCAGATTAGAAGTTGTTACATTAACAGGTTATCATGGAATGGAAATATATTACTTTTTTCTGTTTCCGTTCATGATTTGCATGTTCTATTAAATTAAATACAATTGTTAGGAATCTTATTGTAATTGGTAAATTTGATGCAAAAAGGGAAGCCACAGTTATCCTCATCTAAAACTAAATATGACCTGAAAAAAAACATCGGCACTGTAAACATATCCATTGTCTAAACACTGGAGACACTGATTAGGTAATCACTACTATGCTGAAACCAGCAGCTGAGTTGGTTTTGCCAAGCCTTGAGGCCCCACTATCTGCAAGCGGTAATGATACAACACTTCAGGACAAAAGCAAGCATGAATCACAGGTTGCTGGAGACATTCCTTTACAGTTTCTACTTGAAAGTGTTTTTCTCTTGAAAAAATAGGAATTGAAAGCCTCCCCTTTTCTTCAGGGACAATATTCCACATGACTACAAACCACGCACCAGCATGACTGACAGCTCCACCTCACCACTACAGTACAACTGTAGCATCACTCCACCACACACACACTCACTGGATTCCTGTCTCCTGTTGTACCGGAGGTAGTGATCTGCAGCAGTGAATACAGGTTCAAACTTAATGGCTCATTACTATATTTTTGTTATTCCACCTTCATTGATATTCTCTTTGGTTGGATTGCTGCTGCCTTTTTATATGAAAGGGTTAACATTCATACCAGTCATCTGTAATAAAAGTAGCTCTTTACAAAAACTGTAGTCATATTGATACATACAGAGGATAAAGCACAACTGACGGTAAATGATGGTGAAAAGCCATCGTCGACTTAACCTTTTACAAAGAGAGAAGAAGTAGGAAATCTGTTTCTCCATAGAGAGGATATACACTGATCTTACTGAAGCATACTGGTGCACTCATCAATTGCAAACTGTACAGGAATATAAAAATTTTATATTTTGCATAATTTCCCCCTGAATGAGATAAATCAAGGGTTTCTGGGGAAGATGATTCATCACTGAACTGAACAGACTGAGATTGTGTTTCTGTCGCCAGATATATTATTTACAAACACCCCTGCCCTCCTGCCGAAATCAAATGAAATAATGGACTAGTCTTTAATATATGTGCCTGTTTACGTCTTTGCATTGAAAAATGACTGTCTCTGACAAAAAAAATAAGTATCTGTAAAAGCATAAAATTGAATGTGATTTAAAGAAGTGCTGGTTACAGGCAGTAACAGTTTGTAGGATTTCAGGAAGGTGACAGATTGTCTAGTTTTCATGGAGTCCATGCAACAAATAACAAGTCACATGTCAGAAGGAAGAAGTCAAGTCAGTGAAAACAAGTTTGTTGTTGCTTGAGATGCAGTCAGCCTCACTAAGTCTCATTTTAACTGTATCTTTTTGCTGTGTCTGTTTGGACCCACCAGTGAAAACCACCCACTGCTGCCTGAAACTTCCTGAACTACAGTTGGTGAACCTTTTCCCTGGTGGATCTTTTATTTTTTGGTTTTTTTTCCAAGTGCCATTTTTAGAAGTGTGGAGGAGAGACACGGATACCATAGTTCAACGTGTAGATGCTCTATCCATTGCTAGTGCTAACCCCTAATAAAAACACTGGTTGTTTTTGCACTCTGAAATTGTTAACATCAGGCTGAATAGCAGCACCTTTTCCAGGGCAGGAAACTCCCTGCTGAGAGGTTAAAAGAAAAAAAAAGACAGCAAACCACTGATTCAGTCTCAATCCTACCTGGCAGTGTCTGCCATCCAGGCAGCTTTTCAGCAGAGGTGGAGTCACCTTCAACAAGGCACTTTTCAATGGCTGTGTTGGCTGGAAAATTATGTGTACTCAGTGGCTGGGCTGTGGAGACCACGCTGATATGAAATTTCTGTCGACGGCAGCCTGGGGACGTGGGGTGAGGGGACTGAGGAAGGCATGCCTTTTTCACCTCCCTCAGGTGGGAAGCCCATCTGCTGAGGCCTCACTTCTGCAAACTCACAAGAAGTTCTAATTAAAACCTACTTCGCACAAGTGATCACAGTGTGATGATGACACAAGAAGTGGGCCAGAGACACAGTGCAGGAGACAATAATTAGGTGCAATATCTGATTAGCTGCAGAGATAATGGTTTTGTTCTACTGGGTCTAACATGATGCAAAGGTTGAGTTCAAAGAGTCAGATAATCCTTCATTAGCCTCTTGTACTCTCATGACAATAATTTATATACACTGTAAGGAAGGGGTTTGGCTCTATATTTAGAGTTTTTTAATAGTCCCTATCTGTACTGCTGCTGTTATGTGTTCTTAACTGTTTTGTGACTTTTAGTGAAGCATGACTTCTTGTGATTACTAAAACATCGAGGCTCTGTGCAGCATTTTAGAAAGGCTTCAGAAGAGCCTTTAAAGTTGACCTCATTCTCAGCAACGATATCCTGCCCTTTGTTTCTTTGCTTATCTGTGCCCCACTGGCTCACGGTCTGCAGAATTGCTGTGCATAATAGCCTACACAGCACTCAACTACTTTGATCTTTCCTGGGGGAAGAGCAGAATCATCAGGCTCTTCCTCTTCAAGATGCTTGACATGCGGCAAGCCTTAAATATGTCACGAGCCTCCCACTCTAGGAGATAAAACGGTGACTGCAGTTGGCCAAACATTGTCACATGCTGTCTGATTTGATCATACATTTAAATAATGCTGATTTGAAGATATAAATAATAAAAACTAGAAAATATGTGTGACAAAAAACAGAAAACTCAACTTAATTGTCCACTTTTTAGAATTTTTTTAGAGCTTATGCTGTGCACACCAGTCAAAACATGGTCACAATATCTAGGTCAATATCGAGTCAGCAGACAGCCAGAGAGAGAAAGGTCATTCATATCTGAAGTCAAACGCCATCTTTTATGAGAGGCAGAGGTTACAATCTATGACCACCTTGCCCCACATGACACACAGGTCAAATGATAACAGCTGAGCTGGTTTTATTCATTGATGAAGACTTTGAGATATGGTTGAAAGGTCTGAAAAAGGCTGGTGTGTGGGCCCTGTTGAACAAAGATTTTGTGACATACTGTTTCCGTGCTCACTTGCCTGCAAAATATGGTTTGCTGTATAGCAAATCATATTTAAATTGCGATCGCTGGTTGATAAGTACATTAGTCAGTTGACAGGAAAGTAATCAGGGATTACTGCAGAAGAAGATTTGCTGCTTTTCTTTGTTTTACAATATGTGCTAGTAAAGTGAATATCTTTGGATTTGGGACTGTTTGATGGACAGATAAAAAATCAATCAGGAGACCTCAATTTGAAATTGTACACACCAATGCGTTAATTGAAATATAAGCCACAATGAAAAAATGTCAATTGCAGTCATAAATCATATTCAGTATGAGCACAGATTACTCATTGGCAATGAATAGTTAAATCATATACAGTACACTGGCGCTGGTTATTCAGTCTGTTTATCTGCATGCTAAGTAAGTAATATGTAATGAATGATACAGTGGTTCCTCTACATGTGATCCTGCTTAAATTAGCATTTGCACAAACAAGGGTTCGCCAACTTTGCATCATATCACTGCTGACTTCATGCATACACATGATGTGAGTCATACAGTGGAGTTAACACAGAATACGGTTGCATCAGTGCAAAATGCTATAGTGAAAACAGTGTTGACTGTAAACTATGAGTAAGATGATGAAAGGGTTGGGTCATTGTGTCATTTTCATAACAGCTAGCTTGTAACCAGGCCTGATTTTACATCCTGAACCAATACAGGCTCTCTTTGGTGCTTCCAGCATTCTTCATGCAGATTATCTGAGTTGGGAGTGTGGAGGGGTTTGAACACACCCTGACAAATCTCACATAAATTCACTTAGTGCAGACCGCCTTTTACTGTCAGCGAGATACAGTTTCAGCAACCCTGTATGAGCTGATGCTACATATACAGCAGAGGGAGGCGACTGTCATCATCACCCTCTCGAGTGCTTTAGTCATTGTGCTGCCAGGAACAAGTACCCTCCAAGGCTGGTCTGCCTGAATTCGCACACACACAGATCGTGAAAGAGTGAAAGACAGTGGGCTGAAATCCAGCAATCACACAACAGTGCAAATCACAGTAGAGCACTTTACATGTCAACAATCTGACATGTTGGGTGTACACAACATCTCTCTTATGCAAAGTAACTTCAAGGCATAAGGATCTGGATGAATGGCCACTTTTATTAACTGCTCTCACCCTTTGCCCAAGCATTTGATTCAGGATTATGCTGTGAACCTTTTTCACTGACTTCAAAGGCTACTTTTCATTCATTTTGATCTTTTGATGGCTTTATGTTGGATATGTGAGGTTTCCAGTTTCACGGACAGGTAAATGGTGTTAAGCACTGTTTGCAGCAGATTACTCTACCGTGTGGGTTATGAAGAGGAAAAGTGACAGGAAATCAGAAAAATGTCCACTGGTGTCCAGCTTTAGCGAGACAGTCAGCGTGTGCTGTAACTCTATTGGCAACATCTTCACTTCTACTTTGTTAACCTTATTTTAAAAGATTATTTTTAATAGCTTTTTTTCATGTGCAAGCCTGCACTTTTTGGACGGCCTTTTTGGCCACAGGCATGATGTAAAAATAGCTGCAGAATGTTATTTATTTATGACTAACTCCAAAATGCAATTTAGCTGTATAAATCAGGGCTTGTGTCATATGCCAGTGATACTTTATTAAAATGGGAAACCCTAATTATGTGCAGCCAACTGTGGTTCTCCACCATGGAGATCATGTGTTTAATTTGGAGTGGCTGTCAGGGACTAATCCTAACCCCCACCGACAGTGGCATTTGTAGGAAGCCGCAGAATAACTTGGAAGTAGATTTACTGAATATAGTACAGCTTAGACTGGCACAGAGGAGAGAGAGAAGTCAAGCTTGGTGAACCCCTCCTCCAGCGCTTCTACTGCGTGTTTGGGCTGAGAAGCATAATCCAAATATATTGCTCCGAAATATCACATCTTCCGTATACTGTTATGTTACTGGGTTTCTATTGAAATTCTAAATTGCTTTTGAGTGAAGGAAGTACAGTAGAGGTTAGGATCTCACACACACCCACACGCCTCCAAATGCCTTTATATTGAGTATAATGGTACATATGGCAGGCATCCTGGTCCCTGGATCAGTGGGTACAAAAAACAATGAGGGATAACAACACACATGGTATATAAACTCTGTGTGTGTATTTGGATGGTAGAGATTCCAGGAGCCTGTGAGATTTTGGTTTGTGTGGTGTATCTGGGAGCAGAGGCCCAGGCTGCCTCTTTCATCTGCTGCCTGTCAACTCCTGGTTAAAAATCATCATTCCAGCTCGTCTTTAACCGACCTTCAAACCAGAGTCCTCCAGGCCAACAGACACGCTAATTAACGGTTCACTCCATAACTTCACAAAGTAATTTCATTCCCTGTATGTCTGGCCCTGGAATGGGCTTGGCATACTGAGATCCGGGACTTGAAAGTAGCCTGTTGGTTCACTGCATGCTGCTCGAACAATGCATATAAAGTAGCCGACAGTCAACTTTAACTTTCCCCAGTCCTCCAGTAAACATGAGCACAGGAATGTGCCTTCCACAACCACTACCAGTTTTTCAATTTTCCAGCTAAATGTGGTTTTTCCCATGAAAATCCATCTGCCTGTATGCCCCGCAGGGACTGCATGTACAATCACCACGCTTTGTGATGGTAAGAAATGTGAGGTGGGGGCAGTTCGAGCTCAGAATCACGAGACGTCACAATCTCCACTAAAGAGATTTCCTGCCATATTGTTAGGGCTTAACTATATTCTGAAGTTAGTAATGCTGGTATGATGGAGCATGTGCTCGCAAAATAGGACACCAGACACACATTCCCACCAGAAAGCAATCTGGGATGTTCACGCAGTGAATCCCGCACTTTATCTGCCATCTGTGCAGTATACTTTCAAATTATACTTTCATTATGTGCAATGTCAATGTGTATTAGAGAGTAGTTCTTAGAGTATGAACCTGCAGGTCTTGGGAAATATTATTCACAGGCCATTTTATCTGTAGCATGTGCTGTTCTTCCTGGAATTACATCAGTTTTCTGAGCGTTTATACTTTTTACCATATGTAAGCTTTGAACATGTAAGGCCCAAGACCAAGAGTCTTATTTTTTTTTGTTTGCATGCCAGCTAATCAACATCATAACTTGGTGGATGATTAGATATTACAATATTTTAGTAAATGAAATAGCAAGTATGTAAAACATTGCATGACCTTTAAAATTCATATATGTGCATATATTATATAAATCACATAAAGACTCATCGTCCGAATTGAAATAATATCATGTTATTCAGGCTCATTATTTACCAAATGATTAAACACAAAGCAGATCTCTGATAGTTAGGGGGCACGCAGCGAACATGACATGACAGCAGATGAAGAAAAGGTTAACAGATAAATAGGAAAACTTATTCATCATACAACAAAGAGAGAAGCACAGGTGGGTTCAGGTTTATCAATCTGATGATGTTAAGCTCTGTGCTGGCCAGCGGTTGTACACATTTTAATGATAAAGCAAATTATATCGCTGCTTACTGGGTGATAACATGATTTTTTTAAAAATCTTTATTCGGAATTCGGGGCACCAAAGCTTCTTTCTCTGATGTGGTTAAGACATGCAGTTTCAAAATGTTCTGCTGAGAAAAAGGGACATGAAAGTTAATGTATTCAACAGTAATTGTAATTTATGGCTTACAAGAAAATGCTCCCGTTTTCTTGAAAGTCCGTACCTAGCTTGATTTCAGTGTCATCCGTGATGAGCAGCAACCACCTTTACTTATCAGATATTACCTTAATTTGTCCCGGGGAGTTAAAATTGAGTTACCTCAAGTGTGCTGATTGGGGAAGTGCCAAGATCACAGTCTGAGGTCAGAGCCAAAACACTCTGAAGACAAATTATCACCCATATTTTTAAGTGTCAATAATACACTGACCTTGTCACTGCTCTTTCACGACCACATCAATCACCGTCTGTAGCTCAATTAAAATGCCATTCTAAATTATTTCTCAGTTACTGGATTGCTGGTCGCTCACAACTCAAATTTAAGGTGGGGTGAATAATAAAAGCATGGGTCAAATTCCCTTCTCACCACCAGTGTAGAGTTTACAAAGGTGTTGAGTGAATGTCACTGGAATTGCTCTGGAATCTAAAGTCCTTCAGTTCTTTCTGAAGTATCCTGAATCACCCTTAAATACAAATTCATGCCAGTGATGCACAGTTCAGTAGGGTTGAACTAATCTAACTGGTCCAATGATACTGGATATATACAACAAAACCAGTCAGTCAGTAGTGTGACAGTAACATAATGTAGAAGAGGAAAAACCACATCAAGTAGTGGGGCTGTCACTTTAAAAAAAATCAAGTTCAAATGAATGAGAATCAACATATAATTAGTTCAAATGCAACCCACACATCCTAAACCATGTTGTAGTGTCTGATATCTTCACTGAAGTGAAAAGCTAAGATCAGGCAGGCGGTTGTTTCTTCTGAACTCAGCAAGCAGCCATACCTTTAACCTTATGATATGTGAAATCCAAAATCACAGGATTGATTTGGATTTGGCTGCACTGCAGTGTATGCCGTGGCCTGTTTGAAAGATAGATTGAAATTCTGATGAAAATTGACATCCCCATTAAGTAGAGATGACAAAAGTGATTTCAAATCCATAGCAGAGCCAATACAATTTGTCGGACACTTCATGTGAATGTACTGAGAGCAGTGTAATCTAAATTTTTGTGCCATTTCCTAACCACTCATGTCTCATAAGCACAATAATGTAGATTTGCATGTGAAAAGAATCTCTTTTGTATAATCGTAAAATACCCGCATTACCAGCAGTACAGCTTGTCATGTCAAATGTCACCACAGCATAGCTAGATGATATAGAAGAGACTTGTAAAACATAACTTGGTGATTATATGATTGACAGACATCTTGGTGTTGCCACTGACAGTCGATGAGCCCATTCACACATTTTCCATCTATCATCGCCTCAGTGATGCTTCCAAAATGAGTCCTCTGCGTGGGCTTAAATTGGCCAAGGACAGCAGAGATGAAAGATAGCCCATAATGAGCTTTCTCCCTTAGGAATCAATGTGTAGCTTTGTCCCTGGGGCCACTGAAGGTTGTCTGTAAAATCAGCCTACTGCAGGCTCCTGGCCTGAGCAGCCAGTGTATCTATCGTACGTTGCCATCTTGTTGATGAGCAGAAAGGTCTATACCGTAACAAAGGACACTTTGGGACGCACGCTAGTATTCAATAAATTAATGTCATAGACATATAGGTGAAGATTCCTGCGATATACTTGTCATGCTTTGTCTTCTGCTGGCTTAGTCTGTTACCTTTCTGATCATTGCGCTGCATAATGAAGTTGCCCTTTGGGAATCAGATGACTTTGTGTCTGCAGGAGATAATGCACAATATGATGATGAGCTAAATCAGGCCTGACCTTGTGTGTCAGGAAAATCATCCCTGGATTGATATGAATCTGCAAAATCCAGGATAAGGCCTCGCTGCTTTTGACAACTGAGAGAAAAGAGTGCAAATCCATAACCTTTCACATGTGTCACAACATTTACTTTGCATCTGACCTTTATACTGTAATTCAAGATGTGCTCCAGGAAGCTAATTATTATCAAAGCTTAATTGAGTAGGAGTTTAAGAAGTTGTGAGGAAGAAATTTGCCAAGAGTGCAAATGGAGCATGCCAGCAAATGCAAATCTTAGTAAAATAGCCCATTTACTGGGAGGTGGGAGACAGAGGGAACGATCAACCATTTGTATGTACTTCACTGGATTTGAATCTAAATCTCATTTTCTCTCTCCTTCCTCTGCAGTCCGTCTGCAGGGAGGCCAGGCAGCTGTGTGGGGCACCGGGTGTGGATTCTGCTGGCCATGACCCACCTCACCCTGGACTTCTCTGTGTGCAGCCCCCTCAGTCAGGGGATCAAACTCACGCCCAAATCGGTGCCTCGCTCACGGCCACGCTTGCAGCCCCTGTGGGATACGCCCAACAAGCTTCACTGGAGAACGGTGAGCCCGCTGGCCCACCGGCTCTTCAACCCTATCCCCCCACCCCAAGACAGCAGGGCAGGGACAGAGCCAAAAGTCAAGGGCCAGAAGCATCGGAAGCCAGCACATAAAGGACAAGTAGTGTGTAAGGAGTGCCGGTTGAGATACTCCGAAATGGAGACAGGTGATCCTTTGGCTGTAATAGCAGAGGCTCCAGCAGCTTTATCCATTGGGAGCAGAGGAGACACAGCGAGGTTGTTACTTCGAGCCAGAAGGCAGCTCAAATGGGACAGCTATGAAAAGTCTCAGGAGGGCCGGACTACCACCGTGGCCGGATTTATCGACTGGGGGCCCACAGGACCAGATAGCATAGATAACGATGACAAACCGGAGCCGAATGTAACGCTGTTCACCAGGGTCTCAGCTACCACGGTGGCCACAACCACTAGCACTACAACCAGGCCGCCCCAAAGGACGTTCACTGTAGTGACCACACCAGAGCCCAAGAGGCCAAGCACCACCAAGGCCCCTGTCACCTCGGAGACGGTCAAACCACCAAAGCCATATGGGGAGACACCAGGTGAGTCGTATGAAACAGCTATATTGCCGATCATATCAAGTGAATTTGTTGTGGAGGTGTGTGTATGGAGTATGTTGTCCATAAGTTCATAAAAATCTATATGCAAAAAGAGACTTGAATGGTGAACATATTAATATCAGTTGAAACATCACCGTGGTCACAGAGAGGCGAAACTCTGACCCACCACCAGCACGACAGAGACATCAAGCTTGGTTGGGTGTTTCAGCGAACACAGTTAGTCGTGTTCTCACGTGCAATATATGTGTCATGGAGGTGGCACGATGCACGCCAGCTCTCTGATAGGGTAAAATGCAAAGAATACATCAAATCAAAGACAACCTTAACTTCTTCCTATCTGTTTCCTCTAATTACATTGCAAGGCAAACTATTTTCCTACTTTCGTTCCGCACCCTTTCACTGTAGTGCAGGACTAATGATCCAAAGTAATGATCAGCTTCTCATTAATATGTTATTGCAACTTGGGAAAATTTCACCTGCCTCACAGGGAATGTCCTTGAACATATTGTGGCTCTAATGCCTGAAATACTGTACATGTGTGATTTTTATGGGCAGTCCCTCTGGGCTGTGGACACACAAACCTCCCAGCCAGGCATATTACATTTACCATTTCATTAAGTCCATGAGGGGCATGGCTTTCTAAATGGACCATACAGGTGGTCATAAAACATAAGTCATGTTTAACAACTCCTGAACAAGCACTATGCTAATTGAAGCTTTCCCATTTGGTTTATTAATATAAATGTCATAAAATTAGGCAGCGGTGATCCTAAGTCCTTGGCCCCCTCCCATTCAATTATATTTGAAAATGCCTTCAAGCACAGAGGAATGTGGAAAAAGTAAAGACGAGGTCCTGAAGAAAGATCTGTTTCAGCTCAATTATGAATTCAAGCTAAATTCACAAGGCAATCATTAGGACTTTTCATTTCAATCCAAACACTTGAATTATGCTGTTTTGTGGCACTGGGGGTCTACAAAGTGTAACAAACTGTAATAATGTCCTTTAAATTCCTATAATTGTGTAATACCCAAACTCCACTATTCACTTAATAACTAAAGTAAAGTAGTATAATCATACAGTATGTACTCTGGTGACTGACGTGTACATACTGAATGTGGAATGAAATGGCAGCATGTAATTGTCCTGTCAGCGTTGTTGTGATCTCTTCATTTTCTCTTGATTGGGAGGTGAGCACGGGACCACCTGTGAGTCAAAATGATGGCTTGATATTGTATCCTGCAGGAAATCAGTCACCACCCCTAAGCTGAGATGTGATGAGGAAAGAAAAATTAAAGGCAGATTTTTCAAGCCGGATGCTCATTTCTGTGTCAATAAGCAGACTGCGTCCCATCAGGGCAGGTGAACAGAATCACTTTTCAAAGCAAAGCTGGGGCGCTTAACTGTTGTGCAAAACTTTCTTTTGCCTTCGCAACACATTAACCCATGTTTGCCTCATGTTGGCCCAAAGGCAAGATATAATTACCACACCAACAACACAGCATGAAATGAAACTATTACTGAAGGAGATGTGCTTCACTTTGTCTCTCTCCTAACTCCCTGCTCTGTCTTTGAGGATGTTTCAAGTATATATATACTGTATATATAACTATAAATCTAAATGATCTTAGAGGGGAAAAAACCCCAGATGCAGACATCTTAAACTCATGATCTTAATCAAAGTAAGGTGATAATCAGAGCTCACATATAATAGAATTCACAGCATATATTCAGTTCAATCCAACAATACTTTGTCCCTGAATGAGGGGATTTAAGAGAAGTTGTTCTGCATACAACCTGGGGACACATGCCCATAGTACACGTCAGACATACAGTACACTTATCGTTGCTGCAAATGCATTATCTGCATATTTTACTTACTGTACATGGAAAGACGGGTCTTAGTTATGTTTGAGATGTTGGTCAGTTGCTGAGATCCGGGAGCACGACTACGTCAAAGTTTGATCAACAGGCTTTCAGTCAATCTGGAATGCTTGTTCCATTCACACTTTTACACTAAATGTTTTTATATTGGTATTACTCAGTAGCTAATTATCCTCTGGACATCACGTTTCATTCTCAACAGAGTTGCGTACACTGAAATTTTAATGTGAACTTACTTTTAATATGAACATTTTGAATTGCATTAGCCAAATGAGATGACATCCAAATTGTACAATAAATTTACTATTCAGTGCGTAACACAAAGGGCCTGCCTTTGGCACTGCTGAAACATGTTATTTTCCTACTGGACCACCCAAAGGCTCTTCTGTATGCACACAATACCAGGATAATTTTTTTTTATTACACTGACAAATGCATAACTGGTGCAAAGACTTTGTATGCATTATGTATGTTTGCTTTTGTGCCTTCACGGACACTCAGTCCTGAAGCAGCAGTATGTTAAGATATAAATTGTGTGCATTTGGCACCCAGCTGTTATGATGCCTGCTGCATGTGGCCTTCTCTCCATTGTTGTGTCTTATCAGCCTCCAGGCTTACACTTGCTGTGCCAAGTTAACCTACAACATCTCCAGCGAATGCTGCAAGATCCACTTTATTTTCAGGGCAGTGCTGCCACAGTCCCAATTTGAGCATTCAAAAAGAAGAAGGGAGGAGTGTGAAGCATGCTATTCCGTGAACTCTGAGTGAGCCGCGCCCAGTGTGACCTGCGACACTTTCAGTGTTATTGAGCTTTACACAAAATATTATGTCGGCCAACTAATAGCCAAATCAACTGCTGTTGTAATTCCTCACTATTTGATTATTCCCAGTAATCAGAGCAACATGTTTCTCTCTGTTTCTCTCATCCAGTATCAGCAGTGAGTAAAGCTCTGGGAGAAATGAACCCAGCCACCCTGAGATCCACAGCACTCAAAGCTAATTGTAATCTCAAAGCACTGAAACAGAAATGACAGCTGGCTCATATCTGTACGTCTGTATTAAATGCACAGCTATGAGCAAGATTTATTATTCTTTTTGCCATGGATTCAACAAATAGTGAAAAATTCACTTCATAAGTTTCCACGGCACAAATTAATGTGTCAGAATTGTTTACTCAGTTGGCTCAGCAATTTATAAAAATTAGAATTTATATCTGATAAATTACTAAACCAATTATCAACTTATAAAATATTCAGCTGTTTGTTTGCTCCATCCTTCTGCTTGTTTTTTGCATCTGCTTATCCTGTTGGAGACTGCGAGGATGGGGCCTACGGCAGCCTGGAGCCGAATATAAACCCATTTGTGTTTCTTTCTACATGTAAATTAGAATATATGCTTTCAGAAAAGAATACTCGTTATTTTCCCATACATGTATCAGCCACTGCAGGTCAGAGAAGGTATCTTGAGTTGCTCGTCAGGCTCTCAGTATAAGAGCACAGTATGTACATTCACCCAGCGTGAGCTAATTCATAAGACTCATTAATACTGGGATCGGTAAGATTCATTGATTTGCATGAGTGCACAAGTATAAAAGTTTGCAAAAAGAACGGTATAGAAGTGAAGTAGCAATTAGATACCAAGTTGCAGCGCCTCAGAACCCAATGCATGGCCTAAAAATGGTACATTTTTAGTTAATTCATAATTTCCTGCTTAAGAGGAACCAAAACTATCTGTATAGTAATGTATTGCACAGCATAGTATTCTTTTGCATCACATTATGTTGAATCATATTGTGGTGAATGTAAATTGCTCCGCATCGCAACAGAGGCGATTCGTACTCATTAGCAGTTGCTTCATATGTATCTTTGATGAACTGGCTTGCTGTCAATGTATTGAGATGTGTATCAGTGCACAGTATCAGTATTAGTCTCAGTGATGGAGATACACATCTGTGCTGAATACTGTAAGGGAACCAGCACAAATACAGGCCATTAGTGTACTTTGTGTCAGCCCCATATTGCACGTGTGTGTCATGACTGTAATCATCTCATGCTGTGTACGTATTGTTTATGTAAGGACGCAGAGGGGATGGGAGTAAATGATTCCAAAATGACTATGTCACATAGAAGTAGATAGTGCAGAGTATTTTGAATCTCTGAGGTTCAAGCTTGACTATGATCCAGTGTAATCTTTCATACATCAAGTGATGATGCACCCTTGACAGCCTGTTGCGCCTCTTTCACCGTGAAGATAGAAAAGAAACATGCAAAGGCCAAGCTTCAGAGCACACTGGAAAAGTTGTCAAAGTTTCCCCCCTCCTAAAATGAAATGTCTCCTCATGTTAAGTCAGACGTTGTCGCTGCACAGTAAACACACACTTTGAACAGCCGCAATCTGATAATTCCTCATTAAATCCCCCATTTAACTCACCATGTACTTATCCAATAATTTGATCAAGAATATTACCACAAGTGATAACAGCTAGGGTCCGTATGGCGAATACAATACAGGTTTTGTTGGAGTTTTATCGGCATTCAGGCATTTTTATCAATATTGCTGTGAAGCTGGGTAAATGCCCATTTATTTGCCTTTCCTTTGCACATAATATCAAATTTTTCTCTGGCAGAAATGATGACCGATGAAGGCTGATCTGAATGCAAATGGAAAGTCTGTCATGTGATTTATCTGTCACGTATCACTCAGATTGTTTTCTTTTTATCAGAAAATGTGAATAACATCAGTGTGATTTTTGTTTTTTGGAATAATGGAATATTACAACAATTCTACTTTTTTTTATCGCAATAATGTGATCTACTGTAGGTATAATGGACATTCAGGGTTGGACACTGACCACATATTTATTTTAACAAAAAGGTAAGAGGGGATCACAAGATTGTGTTTAAATATGGTTTGCTTCGTTGGAAACCAGCTACGTAGCGACAAAGAGAAAGTACAGGACCTCTCGCCACAACTGGTCGGTGTCACCCTCATTGACTAAGCTATGTGACATAACTTGCACTCAGCAATGAGCAGTGCAGAGCATCAGCAGCTCCTTCGGGTATTGTGGAAAATCCAACACCTTTCTCAGTATAAAGACGTTAATGTTGTACATAATCAGTTTAAAGGCCTTAAGCTAATACCCTTTACGTGATTTTTTTAATGCATGTGTCAATGTGACTAATAGATGTTTGAATCTTTTAAAAATGTCATCTTTGCACTATATTCATGCACAGGTTTCCATTTATCTGTGTCAGCTGTGTGCACACATGCAGGTCTCTATTGAAGTTTAACGGCTTGCAGCCTGAGGGGGCTGTGATTGTCTGGCCCTGGGGGTTGAATTTAATGTGTGGCGTCCTGTGTTGAGACAATTTGCCACACAGTCAACATCAGACTTTAATTTGTGCACATCTCAGTCAGTTTGGAAAAGAGTTTATCTGGGACACTGCAGCCCTAAATGGATGACTTCTGTTGATCCTGTCCTCACAAGGCTCTGGCCATCGTGTAGTAGGTGTCAGAGGAGGAGGAGGAGGAGGATAAGGAGGTGGATGGGGGTTATAGCATTGGTGCCTCCAGATGCTCGCTGATTGTATCCGGTGATTGTGCTGCTAGTCACCGTGACCCCCTCCCCTCCCACACACACACACAGTCCCCAACCCACACCCCCACTCAGCACAGATGGAGCTGTCAGCTCCATTAAGGGTTTGAGATGATTAAAACTGCAGTAAGTAAAGCCAATCCTGATAACTGCGGGCCTTGTTAGACAGCCTGAGAATCACAGGGTTAAATGTTCCAGGTCTCTGATAGAGGCCGTAAAGCCTCACAGATCTGTCGTGTGGCTTCCGGAAACAGACAGTCAGTGGGTGCTCGGAATAGAAGATGACACCCAGTAAGGAGCCAGCAGGTATTTAAAACAAATAGATCCGTCTGGCAACAATTCACAAAGCAGCTTGTAGAGTGGAGGGTTAAATGAATGGAGTAAATAAGTAAGTCTACATCCACTGTAGAGCAAAGTGAACACATGTATAATGTATGTTAAGTGTCTCTACAATCTATTTTTAAAGAAGTGAACATTGTATCGCAGCATTTTGACCTGCGGTAAACCTGTAGAGGCGTACAATACAGCCTCTTCAGCAGTGAGAGACACACACAGAGACAGAGAGAAACCACTTTTTCCCAACGGTTACCATGGCAATCCAATAAATTTGCCATTACTCTCTGTATTGACTCTCAATAAAGTGGGTAAAAATGAATCTCCTTTTCTCGAGCGTTAAATCTGGACTTAAATGCTGATGCCTGGTGACAGGCGTGCAGAGTCAAACCCCCTTTCCCTGATTTACAGAGAACCCAGCCAAGAGGAGATGAAGGGGCCAGACTGAGCAGATGCTGTTTCACTCTCTGCTTCTCTGCTGCTCAGCTCTTTCTTCAAGGCTTGACACATCTGCCTAAAGGAAGAGGAGTGCAGATGTTGACTGAGACACTATTTTTGATCCAGGAGACTGTTCTGTCAATCAGAAGGGATTAGGTCAGAATTATAACATGACCTCTAATTTGATCTTATTCATTGAAGCTTTTGAGAGTGTGCCTCCTTTTTGTACATAATGTACAGAACACAAAGTGCATAGGGTTACTGGAAATACAGAGAATGATTTAGTACACAAAAATTGGACTGATGCATGACGAGTCCATTCACCTGCTAAGCAATTCAGCTAAGCTTTTGTTTGCTATAAAAACACCTCCTGTCACCAACATGACAGGACACAGATTTCAGAATGCTTGATTAAAGCTGCCTTTGTAGCGATGCCATTTTACACCGAACTGAAAATTGCAGTCATTTGCATGTGTTAAGGGGATAGGCTACTGTGTGCGCCCTACCGCTCCTAACACAGACAAGACAACTGTATCCTCCTGTCAGGGATGCCATGACTGAAGTGCTATCCTCCGGCTACCACTTTTTTTTTTTTTTTTTTTTTTTTTTTTTGGGGGGGCATTGAGCATTTGCCATCCAGCCTGACTGAATCATGCAGTGTTACATTTGACATTGAGAGAAAAGGCATGTAGAGTAATTGTTTCCGATCTCTCCCTCTTCAACTTTTCCCCCCTTATCTCTCTCTCTCTGTCCTGCTCTTCACTCGCCCCCTCTCAGCACCCTCTTCTTCAATAAGTGTTTTAGATTGCTTGGTGACTCAGTGCAAATCAGCCCAGATTGACACTTTGACACCAGCGTTAATTGACAATTCCTAAGTATCAGCAGACGGCCTTCAACGGAAGTCTTCCCCCCACCTGTCCCGCTCAGGCGTCTGCGTGTGGTGGAGTCGATCCTGGAAGGGTCACGCAGAGTATTAGTGTGTATCGATGACGCCTGTACAAATGTGCTTTGCGGCACGCCGGAGTGAAGTGGCACAACCTTTGTCAGCTGCAACTCTGTCTCACAAATGAGGGGCCTTTCCCACATTTTTTTTTCCCAGGAGCTTTTAAGCCAGTGCTGAGTGGGTGGAGGCACCATTAGCCCTAAATGACTCTTTGCAATGGATGTGTGACAGGGCTTCCCACTACATACAGATGGTCCGGCATAAAAACATCAACAAAGGAACACACTCAGCTAAAAAATAATGCCACTGATGATAACTCACATATAGATGCATAAAAATGAGTCCTTCTGTTTCCCTCTTCTTTTGTCTGGCACCACCTTGTTATAGCACTGTTATGTTGGGCATATTTTCAGTGCAGAAACTGCCTGCAGTGTAGATGTTGTCACAGCATTCACCATCATAACTGCAAATAGACTATTCTGAAATTCAGCAAAGTCAAACAAACTGTAAATGGTTGCATGTCAAGGATGGGTTGTCTTTGGTAACTAAATATTATGGCTTCCCATAACAATATGTACTCATTTTTTATTGTAGCATGGGACATACGGCCTCAAGTACATTATAACAGCTATTTCTTTATTGCAGGATGCTGCATGTCATAACTCAAATATGGCCAAATATCTTAAGAGTATTGAGACATATTGTTTTGATTAAGGAGATATTTCTTCATGCGGTCTGTGTGTATCCAGGCATGGAATATGAAAATACTTCACCACCTCTGAGCAGTAGGACTTTTTTATGTAACATGCCTCAGTAGGAAAGCCACAGGTGTAAATAAGAAATTAGTGATGGCAGAATTTCATTTTGCTGCTGTCTGCAGTGAAAAAGGTCCATTGTACTTGTTCATAATGTTAAAATGCTCTTCATCACATTAATGAAATTCAGATATTGAATTTTATGGGTAAATGGGAAATATACAGCATGGGGGAAAAAGAGCTCAAGCTGTTGCCTACATTTCAGGTTATAGTAGTACTACTGCCATGGACTCACAGATATCTGTGTTCCTCGCAGCAGATTTGGTTTTTGTTTGTTTCAGCTTAGAAACTTTGAGGCTTCCATACAAACAATTGTTTGCAGACAGACGCTTTTTGAATGGCTGATCATTTGAGTCACAAAAAGACAAATTGAATGAACCGGGTACAGAGATAAACACAGCAGCAGCCTCAGTATTTTACAAACACAGTACTAATTACACTTGACAGCTGAAGGAATGTGTTGTGCTGTAAATATAATACACATTTCTCTGAGTGTTGTTTTAGTTTGGGGTCCACCAACTCTTTAGCTGCTAAATGCTCCACTGTGTTCACCAGCCAGTCACTAATTGTGGATGTTTGTTGTTTGGTGCTGAGCAGGTTGAATCCAGTGTGATTATTGGAGCTTTTTTCACCTACTTTCTGTTTCTAGAAACATAATACTGAAGATTAATACCATGTATATATATTTTATAGTTTTCAGCCTGAACATACCATGATAAAGTGATGTCACAATGGCAAAAACTAAACAGAGGAGTTTTTAAGGTGCCATAAGCCAGGTGATACCTGCCATATACATTTATTGAGCCCATGCTGAGTTTTTGTGTGTACTGTACATTGGGAATCTTTAATCTTCATTATTTTATTATATGTAGGTAGAAAGGGCATATTTTATCTAACTCCCATGCTTCTCTTTGACATGTTCATCAAACTGTCATGGTTAAAGAGGGCTGAAAAAAATCTCATTTATTCCTCACTGGGAGCACTGATGTAGGCTTTAATCCTGCTGCCACAGAGGTCACACATTAACAGTCCCCTCCTCTCCATATCCATTTCTGTCCCTTTCTCTCTCTATCTCCCTCTCAGCCTCTTTTTGTTTGGCAGTGATTTGACCAAAACGAAACCTAACCAGGTAGCTCTAAAGCAAGGTGACTGCCAAAGGTGATTTTTCAAACCAACTGCCAGGTCACAATGAGTTTTAGATAGCCAAGCCAAATCTACCTCCCTCCAACTGGCAGTTGCAGATGAAAATAGAACTGGCCTCTGCACTCAGATTTGTCATCAATGTCATTATCTGCTCTATTATCCCTGCACTCTTAAATGTGCTGCCCTGAAAATGAGGTAATAATGGACTTACTCTCTGTGTTTGTGTTTCAAGTTCTTCGGTTTGTTGCATTAAGGAGCTGTACATGGAAAGTATGTGTATTTTTGGTTCCAAATGGCAGTGAATGAAGAGAAAGAGCTAAGTTGATGTGAATGAGTTGACATCACAGTCCCCAGCTCATGGTTGCACACTCTTAATGACACTTTGTAATTTACTCAAACGTTTCACTTGTGCAGAGGTGTGTCCACAAGAGGGAGGGACAGAAAACAAACTAATGCAGCCTTATATTGAGATTTAATCAATTGTGGTTCGAGAGGAGAAGTCTTTGAAATCTTCTGACGGGGAAGTGCACCCTTTCACTCTGACACTAATGTAGAATGAAGCAATTCTCAGCAGGGACTTTAGCTATTGATCAAGGTCAGGGGCAAGCTCTATTATGCTGGAACTTGGACAGATGTTAATTTATAACTGAACACTTTCAAATTAACGGCCTTGACGTCAGCCGGAGACAGGCAGAGAGGGAGGGGATATGAGGGAAATGCAAATGGCTTGCCAGATAAGTTAATGTGCCTCTGCCGTGGCAAGGGGCGCTGATCGCCCTGGGAAGGTATCAGGCTTCCCTGAGCTAGCCAGAGATATCATTAATCCATGGTTGACCTCGCCTCCTTTTTCCACGGCCCTGCCCACAGAAGTTTATTATCCAAGAGGAGGCTAGCAGGAAGGCGAGAGGAGAAACTGGGTTCTTTTCCAGAATGACTGAGCAGCACTTCCTTTTGAGCATTACCAAAGACAAATTGGCTTGGATCAGCAGCGAGGCAGCTGGCTGATGGAGAGGTGAGACGTCTGAGGCCCATGTGGGCATTTTCATCATGATGGCTTTTCTTTTTAGGCTTTTGTTTTTTTCTTTTCTCCACCAGCAGCATGTCACCTGCTGCAGTGTGTCATTGTGTCTTAGTCGCTCCCGTGTTCAATCATTCACTCGCGCACACATACACAAACATACGGTCCAGTGCAATAGATTTCCACTAATCCCCACCTTAGACATGTACAGGCTAGTTTCATTTGTGGATTACTGTCCTCTGGCAAAAGTGGGAGATCAGCACACATGGGAGTCTGAGTTTAAATAAGAACAATGGTTTTGTACTTTATATACAGAACAAAGGGAGCAGGCACTGAACGTTTGGTCCACATTCATATCTGTAAGCTGGTTAAGATGCAGTGCATAACCAAAAGGCTGTGTTCAAAGCATACTCCTAATGTTATGGCTTTGCACTCTCAAAAGCTTAGCCAAAAAAAGGCTTTAAACCTGATAGCTGGAAGATGTCACATTTTGATTTGGTTTATTCCTTTGGTTTGACTTGTGATGGCACAGGGGTTGGTGAGTTTACCATCGCTAAATTATATGAATATATATATTAATATATTTTTATTTTATTTATTTTGTTATTATTATTATTATTATTACTACTACTACTATTTATTTTCTACGGACTATTCAGTGTTATAATATACAAATAAATAGAACATAGTCTGAGTGAGTTATCATTTTGTCAATCAGTGTCCCTTCTGTCCTTTTGATGGCCCGTTAATTGAGTCCCAATAATGAATCGCTAACAGCAGGTGAACTAGTGCAGCAGATGTTCAACAGCCCAGTGTATATTGAACAGTCACAGTGAAGAGTGAAGAGGAGTGAGCTTGAAACCCATGCAGAGGTTCTGTCAAGTGTTGTTTACTGTGGTTCACTTACTTAGTTTAGAGGCAGTGCATTACATTTCCACAGAAATAATGAAACAAACAGGCCTTCTCAGGATGTAACAAACCATCTGCATTTAAATCACACTGCTCTTCCTTTATTATATTTGATGAATGCTTGAATGAATGTGTGCTGTGGAAAAGGCTTTTAGTGACAAACTCGCAGAAAATTATCACCATCTTTGTTCTTCCCCTCAGATCTACGGGGCATTTTAGCCTGTTTAAGCTCATTACTTTGGTTTTCTGGCCCACATAACCCCACGATTATCAGCCTCACTTCCAGATGCATCAAGCAGCCTGTTTCAGTGAAAAAGCTTTGATGAAGCCACTGTATGCTACCTGCCCAGCACCAAACTGACAACAAAGGTGCACATTAACATAGAAAAAGAGCTCTCTAGTTTTCTCAGGGTCGATGGAGACCAAAAGGCCAAAAAGAGAAGCAATATTTGACTTACATTCAGTTCAGTATTCACAGGTGAAACACACCTTTAAATCCAGGTTTGTGGACAGTTTTGCACTATAAGTTGGTCATATCAAGTTTGAGTCACATTAAAATGTTCAATTTGATATTGCCAATGTCTACTTTTAGCACTTGAGCTGTTCATACACAAAAAGTCTTTTTGCCAATATATGTGTCTTTATTTTGGTATTCAAAGAGCCTTAATTGAACAAATTGAACAAAAATGTCTAATAGTGTCTTAAATCTGTCTCAGCAGGAACTCCCAGTTTTGTGGCCAAATTCAAAATAGTTTTAATGCTTGTACATATATGTATCCTCATTCCTCTATCCTACATTTCCATGCCTACCTTTTCAAAGCTGTCAGACTGCCTATCAAGATCCTCTTTTGATCAAATATTTTATTTGATATACCATCAAATAATTCTCTGCTCTCATTTAATGATTAAATAAAAGCCTCAGGGAAAAAATACAGAGATACAACAGAGACCAGTGAGGTGAGTAAAGGTTATAAAAAGCACATCAGCTCTTAGTGTGTGGCGCTGCTGCAGGAGGATTCTTTCAGCTTGAGAAAAGGGGATTTGGGGAACCAACAGGGACTATACACTCTAAGCTATTTTATGAGTTAGTATACATAAGAATAAGATATTCAACAATGATACAAGGACAGTGCATTTCCTTCTTTGAATGATATAAGCAAGTTTTACAAGAACCTCAAGAAAACTTGGAGTGGAACTTCATCATCCATTACAGTTGGCTGTACTATAATGGAATAATTGATATCACTCTTAAATAATAAATAGCAGCGGATGACAGTGTCATCAATACTTGCTCAGGAGCAAAAATTGTTCGGGTTGTCATCCGCTGCTCTTGTTACTTCGTGGAGTGAGGTGGATTTGTACAGGGCAGAAAATAAAGGAGAATCAAAGTGCATTGCTTGCTGCTGTGGACAACAGGAGTGAAACTTTTCCTCCACAAAAATGATGGTAATTCTTTTCTGTCTTTTTGCAGGTTTGGCAGTTCACCAGATAATCACAATCACTGTGTCTCTCATTATGGTCATCGCAGCCTTGATCACAACTCTCGTCCTTAAAAACTGGTAGGAAAGATTCCTTTACTTTCCACTCATACAGACACTAACTTTACTGTGCTCCTTCTTGAAAAGAAATCCTTGTAGACGGCTGAAGGTGCAAGGTATGATTTTATGTTTGCTTCTTGCCTTTGGTGCGTGTTTTTGTAGCTGTGCGCAGTCGGGCAATGGTCGCCACAATAGCCATCAGCGCAAGATCCACCAGCAGGAAGAAAGCTGCCAAAACCTGACAGACTTCACCCCAGCCCGGGTGCCCAGCAAGGTGGATATATTTACTGCCTACAATGACAGCCTGCAGTGCTCGCACGAGTGCGTTCGAACTGCCGTGCCCATCTACACTGACGAGATGATTCAGCAGACGCCTGTCTACAAGACTGCTTACAATGGAAACAGGTGAGCCAGCCCAGGAATGCTTCAGGCACAAAAAGGTGGATGAGCATCGAACATATTTCCTTAGCCAGTCAGCACTGAAAATCCTTACTCTCATACTTACATACTTACTATTGAAGTTAGTGTCCACTACAGCCATGATCATAATCAAGTCATTAAGTGTCTAATGGTCTAAATATTATTGAGCCACATGTTATATGGCTGTGCTAGATCATTATAAATTGGGTTAAGAAATCTATGTTGACTGTTAATCTTAAGCCTTCATAAAGGGTCTAATAACTTGTGCATGAGGTTATAAGCCAAACTGATGAGAGCAAGTCTGGACTCACACACCTCTCCTTGCTTGTGTTGTTACTCTGAACCACAATCAGTGCCAGATATGTGTGAGCAAATCCACACAGAAACTGGTTGCCTTTAATGCTGTTGTCCATTGCCTCATTCCTCATCCATCTGCCTTACACCTGGAGTGCTGGCTGAATGCTGGCCCTCTGCACACTCAAGCTGTGCAAAAAAATAAAGATCTACCAGTTACACTGGTCATTGTGTAATGAGTCAGTTCATAGATGTATGTAGGGGAGCGGGATGGCAAGTCTTCACAGTGCCATTTTTTGTCCAGCTCTTTCTGTTAGCATCTCAAATGGCAGATAGGTATATATGTTGTATACAATTTGAAAACTGAATTTCAGCCAAGCCAGTCAATCTGTGCTGCTTTCTACCAAAGAAAGAGACAAAAGATGTCGCAGTGGTGAGTCAGTAGTATGTTTGCATTTCACTCTGCCTTTAGATTAGTCTCTCTGAGTCTGAGTGACGTGTTCCTCTTTTTCCTTTGACCTCACAAGTCTAGTGTGTCTCATGTAGATACCCTGGCCTGTTGTGGAGTTAAACTCATCATTATATGTTTTTTTGTGACAGTAAGCTTGTTAAAGAATTTGCCATCATAATGGATAACAATCATCTCTGCATCCAGCATGGTCACACATGCATCCTGCATCCAAACCAGTCACAGACTGATTATGCTGACACTGAGGGTAGGATAACTCATCTGATATAAATAGTCCACAGTGTCTGGATATATTTATTTAATTAAAGTCACTAAAGGATGGAAGGAGCTCCAATATAAAGTGGAGATCTCAGTTTGTGATTACTTCGGTCTCTCTGTGTGTTTCTCTGTGACCAGTGGTACAATATTGTCTGTGGCACCAAAGGCTAACTAGGGAGATTATTATGCCTTGGAGGATGTATAAAGTCTATTGAAAAAATGCTAATGTAATAACATCAAGCTGCATCAAATCCATCAAAATGAGTCTACTTCATGTCCTAACTTCTTGTGTGTTCCACCATAGGCCCTCTCCCACTGAGAGACAACTGATTCCTGTGGCCTTTGTGTCGGAGAAATGGTTTGAGATCTCTTGTTGACGCGCTGAAGCCCGTGTTCACTTCGTGTGGGTGGAGGAGACTCCCTGAAATTACACTCTGGTGGGTACTGTGCCATGTTGTCCCTTTACAAATCATCATGTGAGCTGTAGCCACCTCCATCCCCGTGGTGATGCTGCCCCACTTTGGGAATAGAAGGGAACTTGGCATATGTTTGTTATTTGTGACATGAATGTGCTCCTTTCCTTGAGAATTGGACTTCAGTGCAGTATGAGAGGTCTGTAATTGAGATAACAGACCAATTATGCATATATCAGCATTAAACTATATGCTCAGTTCATGATTTCACTCTTCGTATCAGAAACATTTCCATTAATTTTTATTTCGCCACTCTCATTCTCACGCCAAGCACATATTGTTTTGAACAGTTCTAGGGGTAAAGGAGCACTTTCACTTGACTTGCGACACATTTTTATGCATGGCTAATATATGCCAGAATGGCCCGCATTTGAAATTCAAAGCGTGAAAGTTAAGCACATGCTTTGGCCCCACAGTGTTGCTGGAAACCCGGAGGGAGGTGTAACGTCTGCTATTGACCCAGATTTTAAAAGGAATAGATTGCCTGCAGGTAGCACACTGAGAGGACAGCGCCTCTCCGTTGTCTGGACACACATTAGTCTCAGCCAACACAGCTCTCCACAGCATGTTCTCAGTGCTGTTGTCTTAAAAGACTTAAGATCCTTCATTATCTCAATAGAGCTAATGTATTTCTTATGCTTACAACAGGCCTTAAAATCTCCAGATTTTCAAAGCAGACTTGTCTCTTCATCTGGTTGGAGAAAGGCGCTGGGTTGCCTGTTTTTCAGGCCAGACCTGGATACCTGTTCCACCTTTAACTAAGTACAACATTGTCAAGCTTTGAAAAATCTTGTGTTACAGTGTTTGTCTTTTCTTGGGTTCTGGTCTCACAATGAGGGATAATTGTGATTTTGTTCTCTACATCTTCACAGGATCCAGTTGGAAACAAGAAACACACAAAACAGCTCCTTTTGTAAAGTAGTGCGACCACTTAGGACACTGGTGAAGATATTTATTTTTCTAGAGATGACAAGCAGAGCAGCCACATTGCTGCCCCTCCACATTTCCTGGAACGTACAGTCATTTAGATATAGATTATATATAGGTATATTTACAGGATGTGTGGGACAAGACTGTGGTCATCACAGATGTCTCAAGGGAAAACACATAACATTTGAACAAGGAACCCAAGGAGCTGCTCTGGGTGGAAGATGAACTGAATTTATGAACAATGTGCCAATAATGCCACTATGTGCCACAACCTGGATAGAAGGACATTTCAACAAACAACTGATGGACTAAACAAAGAGCGCTATATTAACCCTGTATTGACTCCAACTGCATTGTTTGGTTTTTTTGTTTGTTTTTTTAAGAAATGTGAAAGTTTAAAAAAATGCTACAAATGTATTTGAATATGTTTTGAAATAGTTTTAAGAAATGTGTTGCAAAAGAGTCTTAAAAATATTTATATGAAGCACTATTCTATTAGTTGGAGAAGAACGAAGAAGAAGGAGGGGAAAAAAAGAAACGGTATATGCTTTATTGAAAAGTTGATTTTAAAACATTGTTTCTACAGGTCCCATTTTAAAAACAGAATAGTTATGTCTATTTTTTTACACAGTAGAGTCTGCCACAGCCCTAACAGTGGAGGTCTGAAGCACTTGGGATTTGCCACTGTTTAATTAAATACTCCCATCCAAACTGAGATTAAAACAAAGAAAACTATCTGAATACACCTGGTGCAAGCCAAACCAGCGCCTGCTCCAACTGCTCATTGTGCGAGATTTGAACCTGACTTGGGTTATGTACTTGGGTTAAGTACACAAAAGGTCTGTGTGGTGCAGGCTCATGGCTTCAATGCAAATTCATGTACAGATTGAGTAAGGACAGCTACAAGAGACTGCACAGAGCTGCACAGGACATTCATACTGCCTCAGGTCTGTCTAGCTCTTCTGCACACTATACGTTGGTCTAAGTCTCAGCAGCTGTTTGGGATAAAAAAAAATCTAATGACTGGTTAATTCATATCATATCTAAGCTGCTACTCTAAAGGGGTGGAATAGATTAAATTTGAGCCTTGCATTCAAATAATTCATGTGATAATTTGCATAAATAGAGCAAAGAGATTGAAAAATTAATCCCTCCACAGATAGTAAATGAATATCCCCACCTCCCCCACCTCCAACTCCCAGATTGGTTCACTTTTGACAAATTATTTTTGAAACCTAAAAGTCTGAGTTATAGTTAGAGCGTCAAGAAGAACATGAACCAATTTGTTGAAGATGGAGCAGGAAATTTTCTGCAGCTTTTGAGCTGATTCTGAAGAGGAACAGGCTGCAATGGAGGTGCTGCAAAGGGGTTCCCCTCAGTATCGAACTGATCTGCATCATGCGTTTTAAATGCAGTATGTGAGACGGAAGGAAGTCACTGAATGCCTGGTTTAGTTATCTCTCTCTCTCTCTCTCTCTCTCTCTCTCTCTCCAGAGCCAGATCCGCTCAATACTTGAGGACAATATTTCTAGCATATCACAACTTCAGCTATCACAGCCAGTGTGTTGGGAGATTGTGCACAAATAGATTATTTGTGCCGAATGAAGCTAAGCGAACGTACAACACATACCCATGAGAAAGTTTAACTTTGTTCTTTCCAGAACTGAAAATACTCCGTCAGTGCATTGTGGAAGTAAGGGGATTATAACAAGCCAGTCAGCCTGCTGCTAAATTGGTTTAGACTATCTCTTAGGTCAAGGTGAGGGAACTCCGTGGTCAGAAAGGACAGTAAAGCTCTCCTGAGAGCCTTTATTATCAACCTCTGAAAGACAGATTAAACTTTGTGCTATGAAGCTTTTGAGGAAGCCGCCTCCGAATCTACCTTTTATTGTGCTGTGGGTTTGTACAAAGCACAAACACAATTCTGTAATTGTAAATGTTTTTTTGGCTGCAGACAGCAATATGTACAGATTAAAAAGGTGGGGTTTAGTGCGTGTCGACAGTGGAGCTCCAGTAATTCGTGCAGGTGGATTTTAGGCTCGTACTCACTTCTTTAAAGGATTGGAGAAAACAGGCTGTCCCAGCGAGATCCGCATCTGTAAATGTGAGCCATTCAGGAGGTGCCAAGATGGCTTGGGATAAACACTGTGGTGCAAAACCCCTGCTTTTGCCCCATTCACAACATAAAAACCACTCTCATGAATGACCCATACCAGTTCAGCCTCACTTGTGAGTCAGGCTACGGAGTTGCTTCTTTGACATAACATATATTTTTTTGAATGAAGAGCGTTATCTTACTAGTCAGAGGGTTACAAAACTTACTGTATATTATACACGTGTAAATGTATTTTCTATATATTTGCTTCTATTTGTGTACAGGTGTGTTCTATTTTTCAAAAGCCTCTCCCATTTTTGGGAAGGTTTCAGCTAGGTCGGGGATAGTGTCTTTGTTTACATGTGTAACTACGGTATTTCTTTCAAAACACAAAACTAAACTTGTGCCAAGCTTCCTATACCTGCACTTTCAAGCAGTACTTGTATTATATCTTTAGCTAACCAGTATAATACTCCAGTAGACGCTGCAATAGTTCAGAGACTGGAGCATGATCTCCAGGTGGTGTGTCTGAAGGTAACAGTGCTGAGTGGTTTGAAGAGGTGATTATATCTTGGGGCTCTGCTGTATTCATGGTTGGCTGGGAAAACCAATGACTTGCTGTTCTTAAACATCATTTCTTCATGAACTCTAATATATAGTGCTCCATCACGTGAATCAACACATTGTGAATCCAACAGTAGCTGCCAAGAAACCAACTAAACTTGATCTACACTGGGTCGCATTCATTTGTTGTATTTCTCATTTTGCTACAACTGCCCCAGAAAATGTATGATATTTCCCATACTTCACTGTAATGACTGTGAAAACTAATGCTAGCATTTATGAGCATATGAAATAATCAGGGCAAGATGTGTAAAGAAAGACTTGTGAAAGGATGATGGTGTGTGAAGTACTCTTTGCTTGCATTTTCCTTTCTAATGCAACTGCTAAATCGACCTATTGCAGAAAATCACACTTAAAGTAATGTAGGAAGCCATTCAACTTTGGCATTATTGTTAGCCATGCTAGCAGCACAGATCTGTGCTGGTCTGTCAGTTGGTTTGAGCAACAGAAATATCTTAAGTATTTCATGTGATGAGCCCCTCACTGGCATGCTAACACGCTAAACCCAAATGGTGAACCTGGCAGACAGCACATCAGCATGTTAGCATTGTGATTGTGAGCACGCACAGTACAGCCTCAGTGAAGGCTAGTTAGTTAGTGAAGTACAATGCTATAATTATTGAAAGGAATGATACTGAAAAGTATTAAAACAAGACCTGCAAGAAGTTGCAGTAAACCCCAGTTATCCTGTGAAAATCTGTGCTGAAGTATGAGGAAGTACAGAGGTTCCCTAATAAACCCCAAACTCAAAAATGTAAGCTAGTGGCCATTTGCAACCATGCTAGTTCTTTGAAGTCCTGTAAAGTGGTTTATCAAACAGGGAACTAGTGGCTGCCAAGTCTCTGCACTAATAACACTGTACCTAATAATTGTAAGATATCATTGTGACCTGACTGAAAATCATCGAAGATTCATAACAAGCTGATAATGATTGTGAGGAATTAAATTCTGATTGTTTGAAAACAACAAAATCATATAATTGAAATAAGGGAACTATGACATTCTGTTCATCTCATTTTTTTTCTGTGCTTCATACTGTGGAGTAAAAAGAAGGTTTCTGGGGTTTTACTTCAGTTAGCCACGGCAAGCCTGTTTGCATTATCATTAAAACCACAGGGAGCTTTTTGCTAAAAGCAATTCACTTTGCATTCCTCAAGGACATTTTGATGAGGAAATATATAACTTGCTGCCATGATATATATTTGGAGACATCGGCATAAATCAGCCTTCTTCCTTTTACCTCTGTCTGAAATCAAACTGATCTGTAAGGAAATGCCTTACTGCTTTCTTGCCTTTTCAGTTTATATTTCAGGATAGCTGATGAGTGTGCTGTATTCCAGCTAAGCTAAGAGGGAGGAAAATGATTCCACTCCGCTGGTCAGATTCGATTCAGGGAGCATTATCTGAGAGCAGTATAGGAAAAAAAAAAGCAGGAGGAACGGGGGTTGGGGGGCTTGTCGAGAAGTCTTCTACAAACACCAAAGACTTGACATGCCTTTTTCACAACGAATGAATATTTTGCGGCTCCCTTTTCTGTCTCTTCAGCAGCCCACTGAACCTATGCTCCCTTCAGCACAAACAAGCTATCAATCAGCAGGGCTTTTCCTGTCAAGATGAAGGATGCACTGCATACTTGTTTGCAGGGACTGTGATTCCTGTTTGCATGTCAGACATACAGAGCGGTACTTATTGACATGTGTGTTGTTTGAATTGGATGTTGTCTAAACATCTCCAAGGCTGAGGTTTGTCATTTCCATGTAATTGGAAGCACTGACACAGGCGGGGAGAGGAATCAGTATATCAGCTCAGTTTCATTATGGTCTTCAGGTGCCTGATTAGCCTAGATACATGTTTCAAAGGCAGCACTGATTCAAACATGGTGGTGATATTTAAAAAAGCCTATATCAGGTTGCTCAAACAGCAAGGTAAGACTCAGCAGGAAGAAGAAGACTTTGAGTTTGAGTTTGATTTGACAATGAAAAGTTAAACTCAGAGGAAAGAACAGAATTTATCTTCATTAGACCGATATGTATCTTACTGATTCAATTTTTTAGCCATCAGAAAACCATACCTCCATACTCTGCTCCTCCGCATATTTTCAGAGAAAATACATACTGTGCGCTTACTGTATCTAATGCAGAGGGCTCCGTCTGTCCTCTTGGGTCATGTTTTTACTTTTCTATTCACAAGAGCTAAGGCACTGTCACTGTCAGTGCACATCAACACATTCAAAGACTTGAAAAAATACAGCAAAAAACACTTTGTTTGCAACATCTCAATTCTCTAAAAATCCCACTGCCCAGATGGAGACTAGCTGTGTGACCCAAATCTGCCATTGCGACATTTGCTTTGCATAGGGGACCTCCCATGTTGTACGATGCCTTCAGAGCAGAGTGAAGGTCTGATCTGAGTGACACTGCAAGAACATTTGGGATAACAGGGAAGTACTGACCCATAGCTGGTTGCTCCCCATATGTTAATCAAAATTAGAGTGAACGGAGGTGTCAAAAAATTATAAAGAGCATACATAGACTTATAATTTTATGAGGTGGAGAAGTATTTTAGAATTTTTTCTTTTCTTTTTTTGGGGGGGTTGGGGGGGTGGTCTGTCACACAGGGACACATGGTGATTTGTTCATTAAAGCAGACTTACAATCACAGTTCATATCTACCATGAAGGAACTTGACTCGAGTTGTGTTGTCGCCATAAAAATGAAGTTTGTACTTTGTGACTCAAAAACTTTTTATATTTGTGTTTAATATATCAATGAGTACCTCTGTTAACTTTTGTATAAGACCTATGGCTATAGTATATATAAACACACACACACACACACACACACACACACACACACACACACACACACATACAATACACCTCCACAAAAAGGACTCCAGTCTGTCTCTGTGACGGCTAAATGTTGTATAACTTTTATTTTGTGTCTTATGAGCCACATCTCTTCCTTTTGTAGTTATTGGTAAACGTTTCGATTTCCAGGTGACTTTGATTTGGTTACTCTTGTACTACTAAGCTCTGTATTTGCAAGCACTGTAAATGCGATTCTCATTGGATTCGTCCTCTGTACATTTAGTACTCTGATGTTGCTATTAATAAAATGTAAAACAACATTGGCTTGTGCTATAGGGAGTTTGTTGGAATGAGTCGGGGGAAGGGCAGTGATCAGGGCATACAGCACAAAAATAAAAGATTTGAATATGAATTCAAGCTCTGTATCTTTTTGATGAACTAATTTCAAAGCTGCCTGCTTCCTGCTAGAATGCTTCATAAACATTCAAATTAACCTTTAATTTAATACATTTCAATATAGGTTTCTAAGAATATGTTATTACTGCTAATGACACTAGTGCTGAATTTAAACATTTACTGAACCAAGATGCTGTTGTTCAAAAACAAACAGTGTGAAATGTCAGTGATACAGACTTAGGTATTTATCATTTTTAATTTAAGCAAGAAGCCATATGGGTCAAATACCTGAAGCCTTATATTACAATTTACAAGTTTAAACCAGTTCATTTGGAGGTAAAACTGTAAGTGTTCACAAAATGTAAAAAAAAAAAAAAACTGCAATGAAGGACAGCTACACTAAGTACAGTGGGCCTAAGTTCAACCAGGAAACTGCTGTCTACACACTTAAAATTTTATGTATATGTGTATAAACTGATTTGAAAGTGTGTTAGAAAACAACCCGCGATGTATTAAAAGGTTTACCCTGGAATATCAACCACTGCATTATTTTTCAGTAAATAGCACACCAGGTAAAGGCCATGGTTCTCTCCCTGATGTATAATTCTTCTAGTTTGACTGTAATTGGCTCGGGCCATCACTTCATGCATCTAAATCTGATCATCTGGGGTTATATCTGCTCCACATTTGATAATATGCTATGTTATTGTCAATAATATTATGGTCATTATAATCAAGTTATTGGCTCCAAAGCACTATTGTCTTGTTAACTGACAGAAATAAGTCTGGCACTATGGTCTGTGTGGATGAAATACACCAAAATGAGCAGTGACATATTTGTAGGGAGAGCCATAAGTGCTGCAAAAAGCTATTTTTCTCCCTGATTAAGGTGTGAAATGTCTTCTCAGCTGGATTTTCTTCCTATCTAGAGCAGTCAACCATTAATAATAGCATTGATTAAAGCTTTGTGGGGACAAACCCTGTTTGTTTAGTATTCCTGTCACAATGGTTTTGCAGGCCGGGTGAAGAAACTATGAGGGCAACTACACAACAAAATGCAAGAGCTTGTAGCTTTGATATGAGAACTATTCTGAAATATATATATATTTCCAGTACAATGACAACTTGGTAGTTACAACCTCACAAATCAACCACAGCTATAGAAGTGTGCTTACTCTCTTGCATTACCTGCACGCCTTGACTTTTGCAACACTTCCTGCAATAAATGTGTTGCAAAACCTGTAACTGTAGCTGTAGAACTGAGAGAGGCCAGCGGTCAATCAGTCAAGCCAACTGTCATTCGTACATCTTTGTGGTCAAACTAATGTATATTAATGGCAGAAACAGCTATACATATACACATTTCCCAGGTTTTAGCAGTATGCAGTCGGTGGTGTTTCACATAGGGACAAACAGACAAATGGACAAAGATAGGTTCTAACACTCTCACGCACACAGCTGATTCCATCGACAATAGACAATAAATGTTAATTTCCCTAAGCAGCAGGTTTGTGTTTTTCCATTTAACAACCTATGTTCTGATCAGAGACAGCTCTCTCACTCTCTTGTGTCTTCTCTGTCAGTCTCTGGGTTGTCATTTTCTTTCTAGCTCGATCTTGCTTTGCTCTCTCAAGCTGTCTGGGTGTTTTTGGGATCACCTGGAGATACAGTTCTCCTCTCCTGCTTGATGAATCGGCATGGGCAGAATGAGTCCTCCTCTGTGCTCCCTAAAGCCAGGTTCTGTCCTCAGGGAGGCCTGCCAGGCCGCATTAGCATGAGACCAGTTGGATCGGTCTGCACTGACTGTGACAGGCCTGGAGCCCCCCTTGTTCCTCATACATTAAATTGAATTATCCAGCCCTGCCTGCACAGGCGGGCCCAATCAATGGGGTGGACGGCACGTGCCAACAGCTGCCATGGAGATACTTTAGTGTGGTGAGATTAATCCCTGCTGCAAACCAGTCAAAGACTTTGCCATCACAATGCCCAGACAGTGCAGTTAATGTTGATTAGCACCTTGGTGTGGAGTCGATGAACCAGGCCGCTCCTGACTGGCATCTGGAACAGGTGAAGGCAGGGCTAACACTACCAGACTATCCTACTCAAGTTCTGTTTCTCATGAAATTATACAGCCAGGATGGAGGTTACTGGTAGTCTCTATCCAAACCTAGGAACTGTTAATGTGAATGCCTCTGCTTATTAAGATCTAACAACCCCCCTGCTCCCTCTCTATTTTTACTTCCTGATTTGTGTCATAAAATAAAGTTCTTTGCTTTGGAGTGACGACAGCTCCCAGTCGGTTCAGGCATCAGTGGAAAAGACTCAAGCACATTGCATCTTCATCTACTTCTAATTGCAGCCATACCTATACCTAAAGGAGTACCTGCTGAGCTGGAGAGCTGGAAGATGGCATCAGCCATCCTGCAAGTCTCATTCAGTCCCACTCAGTCCCACATCCTAGTGTGATTGTCCTTCTTTAACAAAGCATCAGACAGTTGTCTTCACATGGTAAACTTACAGCATAAGGGCCATTCACTTGTGCAATAAATGGTCCTATTGGTCGCAATAAACCTGGGCTCTAAGTCTAATCAATTCTGGAGTAATTAACTAACTTCTTACAATCCTGGTCTAGAAACTGGATCAGCATGAAAGAATTCCAGTAAAAAATTTAAAATTCAGCAGTTTGTCTCTCTTGGTATGTCTGTGTGTTGTTGCGGGGGGATGATTTCATGTTTGTTTCGTCTACAGCTGCAGACATGTTGCAAGCCATGGCATCTTCCAGCACCTGAATGTATCCCGGCACAGAACAAATGAGGGCGAGGAGTGTTCAATCTGCCCCAACTGGTAAAGCCACAGGACCATTTCGTCTCAGACCCTGGTGTCCTTTTTAGACAAGACTTTCAAAAGAGAAACCATAATCTCACGAAGGAGGCAGATCCTCGCCCCAAAAGTTGCGTGGGACCTTTCTGCGAGCCACTTTCCCTGTGTCTGCCTGGGTTTTTACCGGCAACATTAGGCTCTGCTAATTACTAACCAGCTACTCTGCTATGGTGAACTTTTAAGGCCAAGAGAGCTGAACAGTACTCCATCAACATAAAGGTTAAACCTCTGTCCTCAGTCCCCCCCCCCATGTTTTTGAGATTTCATGTCAAAACAGATGCACAAGCGAAACCGAAGGTCACTGTATCGTGTGTGTGTGGCACACTAATAATACTCAGTAAAGCTCAGGAGCTCAACACTCTTTCAAAATATACTGTACTTTGTATAAGAGTTTTACCATGTAGTGCAAAAGGACAGGGAGATGCCAAGTTTAAACCAAAGGTTGCCAAAACAAAGACAATGATAATATGAAGCAGTAATCAAGCCAGCAGAGCAGATAAAAAATCCACTGTCTCCTAAAAAAGGACATTCATATACCACTAATTTGCAATGTCAAATGCGTTCAGGTGGAAACATTATTGCTGCTTCAATTATGTTCACGGGCAACATTATTCCCAAACTACAACATGTAGAAATAAGGTCGGGAGTCGTCAAATCCAGAAAAGTGAAAACATTTCATTTGTTGGAAACTTTTCACAAAAGAAAAATGAGAAGATCGGTCGTTTAAGCAGATGGCCCAAAATTAGTAATATGTTTAATGTCCTCTAGCAGCTGCAGTAATTATGACTCCCATGTACCAGGAGCATTGAAGGAAGTAATGTGACGTTATTATGACAGAGCTACAAAGTGTGGGGAGGTAGGAGGTTGGGGAAAATGGATCATACAACATTTAAAACAAGACTTTAACATGACCGACAGCTGTTCCTTTCCTGATTCCAGTTGTCAGCTTTAATCTACTTATTTCAACCTTCCTTAGCCAAATGTTTATTATTTTGACTATAATGACAAAGGTTCCCTGTCTTCCTCTGATCCTATATACAGTTGTATTAACCAGACCATAATCAAAAAAAAAAATGTAAAATGGTTTTATTTTTAAAATGACTTTGTTGCACTGATAGTGGCATCGGAATGGAAACACTTATATGCGTGGTTGTGGAGATCACCGTGCAACAACATACATTAACATAAAATTTGAAGGACTTGTTGGTTAAACTGTGTGCACATATACAGGCTTTACAGTCAAGGGAGCTTGACTTCTTTTGCAATTGCTGAGTGGTCACTGGGAAGGGGTTAGAGTGGATGGTCAGCATAAGAAACACAAGATTTTGAGCCTGGAAATCTGGGTACACACCGATGTTTGTTAGATTAGGCCCACAAAGACACACTGAAACCTGCAGCGTGGTACTTTTTTCTCTCCATTCTGGCAGTCAGAGTAATTATATAAACACTGTCAGAGCAGCATTCACTTTCCTGCAAAATGTACTTTCTGGTGAAAATTCATTATAATGAGCAGAATTTGTAAAGTATTTGTAGGCTACAAAGTATTGATTTGATTCTGATTCTTCAGCCATTAATGAATAGTCTCATTTGATGGATGTATTACCCCCTCAAATTGGGCTGTATGGCTGGTGCTTTTCACTGCTTGCCCATCACACCTCAGCACCAATCCAAGTTTCACAATGCCCGTCAAAAAGCCTCGAGGTGGCGTTACAGATACTTAACTCCATCTTTTTTTCCCCAACAATCTGTGATTAGAACTTAATCCTCCAACTGAGACCAGAGAGATATTTTATAACCCTGATAATGAGCTAAGAAAGGACAGGGAGCACCACAATATTACACTGTGCTTATGGTCAAATGACATGCTATAAAAACACACTCATCCTTACCGCCCCCAGTAATGCATTGTTGAGTCTGCAAATGGCAAAACATTTTTGGGTGACAGACTGACTTAATGTCTGTCACTTAGAGGAGCTGTGAGATGCCACAGGGTGAGAGAAATCAGAGAGAGAGAGAGAGACAGAGCCCAGCACAGATTTGGGAGGTAGAACTTTTATCATTCCTTCAATAAACTCGCAACCAGAGGCGGCTGCAGGAAAGCATGAAAAATGACAATTTAATTCCTCTTGCAACTGGAAGAAAGGCTCCAAAACAGGTTAAAACCCAGAGCTTGGAGATGCCAGAGGTGATTTGTGGTGATGTCATCCAGCTAAAATAGCTCCTCATTAGCACCTCTGAAACAGGTCGCATGATTAATCGTCGCAAAAGATTTACAATCCAATTAGAGAGTGTCTGGGTGTGGAATAAATGACTCACCTTTGAGGGAAACACATCAATGAACAGACCCAAATGGGCTTTTTTGGGGCAATTATTGTGCCTCAGGCTGATTGATGCCAAAGTGGATGGGCGATGTCTGTGGGACAGCGGATGTGTGTCAGATCCACAGGCCATCACTCAGCATGCCAGGTGGCTTTTCATCGAAACACATGAAGCCAGTAGATTCACAGTTTATTTTTGACATCAAACACTTTTTTGAAGTGATTTTACATTGCATTCTGTCAGACGGCGAACGGTGGCAAAAAATTGTGTGTCAGTTTGAGCACATTTGCGTGCAGACGTTTGCACGTGCGCATCCCTGGGAATGACTAATTTAGCAGCAATGGCTTCGCTGCTCTCCAGCCTAGCCTGAAGTTTTAATCCCCACATTTGCATGGCTAAACATAGATCAGCCTCCGCACATCCGCACTGGATATCGACTCAAGGAATATAAATGCTTGTTTTGACTGCATATTGAAAATGATGATTAAACATTCATGAGCTCACTCCTTCTTTGTCTCTGCAGCAGCCTCTCAGACGCTACCTGTGTATGATACAGTGAGACAACACAAGTTCCCAGCTGAAGTGAAACAACTTCACATTTTAGTTTTTTTTGTTATCGCTGTTGGGCCAGGCTACTCTCTGTTCCAAAGAGTGATTCAATTCCTTGCAAATGGGCTGCTCCAAGAGCTTCTTTGCTGAGTTTAAGGGGAGAGCTCATAGATGCGGATCGGATGCAATAACCGCCAACTCGCTGGCTGGGAGGACAGCTTTATCACACACTACTTGCGCTGTTGAGCTGGGGTATTCTGTCTTACTGGTATTTTCACTCACACACACACACACACATACACACACAAAATAATGAAAATGCTGTCAGTTTTACAGCAATAATCTTTCAGACAGTCAAAATATTGTCACTTCCACATACTGTAATTAAGCTTGAATAAAACTATGTGGTGAGTCAATTTGTTGTCAAAGACAAAGTGGTCTCAAAAAATAATTATAGCATTTATGTGAAATTATTTTCTTTCTTGGCATTCCCTATTTGACTTTGACCTTTTGTCATCCCATTTTGTAATGTATGGTTATCAATTGGATCTGGTAGGTCTGTATATCAACTTGTGGTGTCTTGGAAGCTGAACATCTTCCTGGTCTGTACACAATAAGCATGTGATGACATCACTATCCTCAGGGCCACATCATTAGTCAAACAAGCAAAACAAGCAAAGAAATTAACAATGTCTTGTTCATCATGGTGAGAAGTTTATAAATGTCAGCTAAACAATAAAATCAGCTGTTCTTGCCCAAGGCAGTAACTGTAGCTGGGTGTTTAATGTGGCTGCCTGGGGGTGTGTTATGTCAACTGAATATACAGGGTTGCCTGTTTTTTCATGACACATAAACATTACAGTGAGTTGTTCTTTGGTTTAGCGTATTAAAGGCAGATGTGTGTGGATGTTGTGTCATAAATCTGGATGTAATTTGGATTCGTTCATCAGTTCCCACACTGTTACCTGCTCAAACAAACTGTCAGCCATGTTTATATGGCAGTCTGCAGCAGCTCATGGGAACACAGGCAAGTCACCTCCCGTGGGTATTGATTTTTTTCTCCCAGTGAAAGTTAAATGTTTATTAAAAGAGTTCAGCTGCGGCAGCAGGGGCGGGGCGCCCTGAGGTGATATCCCCTTTTCTCACTGAGTACGCCCCCTCTCTCCCTCCCTCTCTCTCTCTCCCCCACCACCACTTCATTTTGTGCCTTGGAGAGGACACAGATTGACTTTAGGATAGCCAGGATCCGCCTTTTCCCATCTATCTGTGGGGTACGGCTTGCTTTCCTCATTGCCCTGATGTCGCTTTTCTCCACACAGGACTTTGATTACCTCCTCTCAGCCCAGTGACTCTGAATGGCTCGTCCAGCAGGTCAGGAGTCCAACTAACAATACAGGGAGCAGGAAGAAGAATGGAGCTGACAGAGAGAGCTCCGGCAACAGTAGATTCCCTGTTCACCATCTGTGACTTGTTTTCTTTCAGGTGATAGAAGATGACTTCTTTCTCTCTGACTGAGTTCTCTTTCAACCGGGCAGGAGAAGATCAAAGAAGCAGAAGTGACAGAAAGAGTGAAACTCAGTTTTGGATTTGATCCAGGAGAGTTTATACAGAACTGTTGGACAATGGACAATGGATCGTAAAGCAGATGAATACACAGTATATCTGAAAATGTAATGTTTTTACAGAATTGCAACTGAGCTCTGAAAAGCATCCACTGACAAACTCTACAGGTCATTTATTTATTTATGTATTTTATCTATCTATTTCAAAAGTAGTATTTGACCCTAGTTTCAACTCAAAGGGGTCAAACGAGATCAAAGCTGGTGTTCATGTTGTAGAGAGAGTGGAAGAGAGAAATTGCACTTTGCTATGAGCCCGAAAGCTTTCATGTCGGTTTTGTTCATTGTAACATTTGCTCCTGATGAGAAACACAGCCACTGGGGGATGACAGAATTAAGCAAACTGAACTTGCACGCTTTGCTGCAACAAATTTTTAATGTTGTGTATGTGTATGTTTACACACTTTAAGACTATGGAAGGAAGTAGTGCATGAGGAGAGCAGAGAGGAAGTCACATGAAGATGCAAATAATGTAAGCGCCTTCAGAAAATCCAAACTAAAACATTACAGTTCAATTAAGAGGCGTTTCTATGATGAATGATGCTGCTGTTTTCTCTGAGCATGTATCATGTTCTATTATGAAAATTATTTGCTCCATCTGACATATTCCCATCCACATCCTAATTGCCTGAAGGCAACAGATGAAGTGGCACACTGTGATTATAATCACAGATAAGTTGGATATTTTCATATTTTGCAGACAGTGTCCCGACGGCTTGACCTTTCAGCTGTTTTCATGGGACTGCCCTGTTTATGATCAATACAGCAGCTGCCCTGCTGACGCCCTGTGCTCTGAAACCTTTACGTCTTTCACAGTCTCCTACAGCATTATCATTACAGCGCCTTGTTGAACAGGCTTGAAACGTTTCACCAGAGAGGGAGTGAGGCAAAACATTGCCTTTTAGCCTGTTACTCAATAACTTAATCTTTACTTAACTATGAATTACATATCTGCTTCATCACTTTTTCAATCCTTCATTACTAATTTTGTAATTCTGTATCAAAGAGTAAATTTGAATAAATAACTTTAATCATTGTCGTGAGTGCAAAAAGAACATCATCATTATTTCTTTATACTGGAGAGAATCTACAAATCATAAAATGTACAAGTGGATGATTTTTTTTTTTTAGAAAGCTCTGTAATTTGTTCCAGGAGTCAGGTGCACTGAAATGAAGAGCAGTCTTTCCAAGTCATAGTTCATGAAACATGAAGCAAGAGCTGGTCAGTAGAGCAGGTGTGAGGACTTTATAGAAGAGAAGACTGACCAACCTTATCAATTTAATTACAATAGAAGGCCACTGGCATCACTGGTAATAAATGTCATTGACAGTGACCAGAGGTTTAAGAGTGGAAGAGAATGGGTGTTGATACATCACATCAAGATGACATGAAGACTGCCACAACAAATCTTTCTACAGAAAAATTGGAAAAATATTTTTTCTGTATAAATAACCTACATTTTGCTTAAGTCAGCACACATGATTATCCATGTGAAATGTGAATGAGATGCATTATGGTCTGTCCAGTGGTGAAACAATATAGCTGATGTAAGTAGCAAAAAGAACAGGGCCTAAAATTGAACTCTGTGGAACACCTCTTGTTATTGACAAAAACTCATATATATAGCTCTCTGATAATTCTGATAATTACTTTCTGAAACAACAATAATCCTTGAAGCAAAGAAAAAAATAAACAGTACCATCCATATCCGAGAAAAACTGAGAGCTCCAGTGTCATATTGTTGGAAAGTTTGAGCTTTCAAAGTCATTTGAGCAGGTTTCTTCAGTGGCAGCTGGTGAGAACATTAATTGCCAATCAGTTGATCCTAGCAGTTTGCAGGGGTTAAGACCATCTCATCTACTTAATGTCATCCACAGCCGCTCCCTTCTCACATTGATCGAATGTTGTTTAATTACCACCCAACTGTAGAGACTCAATGAACTATTAAATAACTTAATGATTTGGCACTTTCCCCCCAGTAGCTTGGATCCAGTGAAGCGGCTCCCTGCGCATATTACACAAATGACTACCGGCGGAGGTGTATCAGCCTTGCATTCCTGCACTCACAACCAACACATTGTAATTTTGTTGCTATGAACCACAGAGGCCATGTTAACACCTCATAGATCATAAACAGAACAGAAAAAAATCGTATCCCTAGATTTGCTCTTTAAACGTTTTAAAAAACACACAAGTGATTTATTTCATCCATGCTGACACCATCCCCTGAGCTTGTAACAATCTGAACCTTTAAAATTTGCCTACTCTGCACTGACCCCCCCAACCCCAGAGGCACTCTATCACCAAATTGAACAGGAATGTTGAAGGCTTTATGGTTTGGTTATGAGATGACTGCCATCCAGCTTGCCTTGACCCGCTGCGTCAACACTTAGAGCAGGACTGTAGACACTGTTTCATGCTGCTGTTACCTTTCTAACAGCTTAAGCGGAAAACAAAAAGTTGTGGATTATTAAAGACGTCTAAGAGGCAGCTGTAGTAAGTCAGTGCCACTGGAGAGATGTCACTCTGATCCACATGGCAGCCGACGGCAGCTTTCATCTTACTAAAGAGAGCTCACACTCTATACAGTACACCTGGGCCCCTGCCTGCCTGCATCACCACAAGCAGTCACTCAATGCAAATGTATAAACGTCTCACTATAAATCATTCAAGTCTCTCTCTGATCTTACCCTGGACTGAAAAGGAATGCAGAATGCATGCACTTATTTAAGGACTATACTGGGGCTTTTCCATATTTTAGCATATTTTCAAAGTTAGCAACAAATTATGCAAGATAACATTACTGCCGAACACAAAGTTTACCATTCTGTTAACAGAAATAAACTCTTTTGTTTGTATTCTCCTCACAAAGGCCATATTTGCTTATCACTTACTTCTGGAGTTTGATTTCCAGGAAAATATTACATAAACAGTGGAACAATGGTGTGCTTTGACTGATTCATTAATTGGATATAGGATTGTCCCTGAATGCAGCATCTCGGACAGTTCAAAGCTGTCTCTGAGATGATCATATGAGTGCCTTCTCTATTGCCTGGTATGGCACTATTGCAACTTTAATAGCCACAGTAATATCTACAGTATCCTTTTTGGAATATGTAAAGCTTTCATAAATCTGATCAAAGGAACAGAAATTATGACACAAATCAGTCTCACAAGAATAATCTATAATTGATGAAACTGAAGCAAATTTACCTAAATCGAATTTATTGCTTCACTCTGTGTATTCTAATGATGTGAGTCAGAGATGTGAGGCAGGCAGGTTTTGTTACCTTCGGTCAGAGCCAGGGAAGGTGTCCGCCCGGCCGCTAGTGCCAGGATCATATGTAACATATGTATGACATCATACATTTAATTCCCTGTAAAAAGTGAAGCAAGTAAGTGTATACCAAAAATGTCAAACTTTTCCTTTTAATGTACAAATTTTACTTTATTCTCGTGGCTCTTTTTATACTTGACTCATAACTGGGAAAATTAGATTGGCACAATTACTCTGAAATATCTTGATAACTTCTACATTATCATGTTTTCATCTATAATCATAATTGCATCAACACTTCTCTGTTGATGCCTCTCAGGAAATCATATCTGAGATCTGAAACTTCTTGGTAATGATCCAGCTCAATAAGATGCAGTTTAGCGGGTTTGGGCTTTTCGGACAGCTCCACATGAAGTTTTTGCCAGCAATTTATAAAATCCAGGCATGTGTCAAATCACTAATCAAATCAAGCAAATGAATCCTGCTAACACAATCAGAGTTAAACATAACTAAAGAGGGCTCTCTTTCTATTGCTCCTCTTACTGCTTTTTTCTCGCTTAATCTCCCTCTCATGCATATCCCACATATTTTAATCATAGTAGTACAGTCTTTACAGCATATCTCTATGATTTTGTTACTGTAAACTGTCACGTTTGCTTGAGCCTTTATGAGCAACGTAGTAATTATCAGAAGCAAAACAAAAGACAGATCATTAATATGGAGGAGCTCTGTGGCAACAGATTGTGACTGATCGTCTTGGCCATATGTGAGAAAGCCTGGTTTAAATTACAGTAGTTGTCATCACTTCCTTTGAGTCCAAAGGCAGTAGGTGCCAGTCTTTTGAATGCTTTCCAAATATGTTTGTCCTCTCTGTCCTTAAGTCCACAAAGACAGAGAAGGTGAGTCATCCATCCTCAGCCTTTTCCTTGATGCAGTGGCATAGCCATAACATCTATCCCTTCTCTCTGCAACGCAAAAAAGCTATCCATTCATCCTCACATGCCTCAGCATGACCATCAATCCATCTTCCGCAGGTTGCAGCAATGCATTAGCAATAATGCACCATACGGCTTTGATGGGTTCAGAATACAAAGTAGGACGTATAGTTTCCCAGTTTGTTTAGAAGACTATGAGCTCATTGCAGCTCAGGTTTCAGCACTAAACCTAAATATGACAGTGACAGATAACAAAGTTGCTCTTTGAATTCTTGGACTGCTGGAGAAAATCAAAGTCAGTTAAGTATCTCTCCCACATATCAGGCAATGTTTAGGGGTAGATGATAGCTCAAGGTATGTGTAAATGTTGTGTTTGTCTATATATTCAGTATTTACGTATTTGTAGAGCACAGAGCAGCCCCCCCATGTTACTGTATTGTTTTGTGATGATTTATAAAATGCTAATAAAATAATTTAATAGTTAAAAATGAAAATGTAAATCCCCATATTATTGGGTTCTCAGCAATATCAGTCCTTACTGATACTCATTTACACGATAGTAATAAATTACACAAGTTAACCTCTTAAGTTGACCTCTGATACTTCTCAGCGATGTGCAGTGCACTTATTAGCTTTCTGCTAAAATAAAGTTAGTGGGAATATCAACATTTAAGCCATTTTAAATCAAAATTTGTTTCGTCATCAGCCCTGGGTACACTGAAGCTCAATAGCTCCTAGTCAGTGAGAGAGGAAGTAATCCTCTGCCATCTTGGAGTTTACATGGTTTGCATAGATTACATGGATTTCTCAGTCAAAGTGAATCACGTTCCTTGTTACACTACACCTGCCTGAACTTGTTTTCAATCATGCTAATGGCATGGCTCAATTTATGGCAATGACGGTCTGCTCATCAGTCCACTAGTTTGCTCCTGACTGAAATATCTCAGAAGTGAAGAAACAACACAAATTGTTGGACAGACTGCCCTGACATTCATCGTCCCCCAGGGATGAACCTAGTTACTTATATGATTATGTTGATGGACTGAGTACTATGAAATATGATACATTCACTTAAGCCTAAGGTTGAATTCTAGTCACTTTTTGGCCAACATTTTTTTTAAACACAGTAAATATTATAGCTGATATGCCTGTTAGCATTGTTACTTTGAGCATTACATAGTTGTGTCAGCATTTAACTTGAAGCACTGCTCTGCTTAGATACAGTCTGACAAAAGCATTACAGCGTGGCTACAGACTCTCAGTCTTATGTCCAAACTCGAATGTGGATATGAATTCTGCATTCACTGCAGTAAATTCAGATTTTCACACACTCACTGTACCAAATTTTATGAACCTCTGTATGACAGAGAATTGTGGGTCCCTTGCAAAAACATTTATATCATGATCCTGGATCGGGGCAAGGAGTGATGGATGGAGAGTTGTACTTGGCACTATTAATGTAATACTACCTCCTTAGTGATTTTAGTAATGGAGACTGTAATACAGATCACAATAATTTCCTGTCCTAAAATGAAAGTCTTAATGTGTCAGTATAGAATATTATACGTGTCTCATGCTGTAAAAGAGCTAAAGTGGTGGAAAAGAAATTTGATGAGTGAGTTCATATGAATTTGGTCTCCATGTATGCTTACAGAGGATTTTAGAAGAATTAAATTCCCCTTCTCTGCAACATTTCTTATTTATCTAACTTTGACTTAAAAATGTCAAAGTTATGATTGGAACAAATGAAAGTTTGGTAAGTGATCAACAACAACGTTAAATGAAAAGCCTTTGCCTTTTCTTTGAGGTGAAATATTAGAACTAGGTCACTCATAGTGTGCAAGGTGGGCACAAAATAACCATGCAGCTTGATGAAGAACACTTTACCATCAGGTGCATAACTGAGGTTTTATCACCGGTTTTGTGTACTAGCCTGCAGAGCAACAGGCAAGGAGCCAATAACACACAGTTTTGTAAATCAACGACATGAGCAAAATGCTTAGAGGAAGAACAGCAACTCTGTCTTTGACCTAGATTACTGAAATGTGTCTCCTTAGAGTAACCTCATTCTCAGTTTTTATGCCATCTTCTCTTTGAGTGCTTCTTCTGCAGGGCTGCCAATTTGCTAGACAAGACCAAATGAGACCTTTTGCATCTGAGTGTCAGAAGCAGGTACAAGTAATGTGAAACTCACATCAGGTACCTCAGTGCATAAAAGTACAGGCTTCCCCAAGCTGCATTTTCCTCCAGACATTATTCCGTAAAGATGTCCTGGTAGTTCCTGCGTACCATCCCTCTTCCCCTGACTCCCAGCCTATTGCTATTGTAATGCAGAAAGCGAGAGGAAAAAGTATTGAAAGCCTTGTTTTTAGCAGCTGGTGTATGTGTCTCTGTTGAATTTTTCCTAATTACCTCCCAAAGGAGCCCTGCTGCTGACAGACAGAAAGCGACGAGGGTGAAAGGGAGGAAGACAGAAGAGGGGGGACGATGTAGGGTATAGGATAGGAAGAAAGACTGAATGTCGATGGGAACAGCAAAACAGCATTTCAACTTGAAAACAGAGAGTGAAGGGAAATAAAGTTGGGGGAAAAAGAAGAAGCTTGCATGTGATCTTCCATATGGTCTCACTCTTCCATGTTGCTTTGGAAACAAGAGGATGCAGAGGCTTTCACTACTCATATATATGTAAGCTAACATTAACTAGCATTAGCCTCCATTAAGGTACTTGATACCAGAACAATTGAGGCTGTAACTGCAAAATCCCTGAATGCACTGAATCAAGGAAGGGCATGTTTTACAACTAATGATCTGAACTTGTCATAAGTAGAAAATTGTCCCATGTCTCAAAGTAATTATAAGGGAAATTACAGAGACAATTTGGTATTACAAGCATTGTCAACCTTTCCAGATTAGTGACAAAGTCTCAAAAGGAGGTCAGGAGAAACATTTAATTTACTATCTGAATGTTCATTTTTAAGTACAAGCTGTCTGCTTATTGCCCACATTCTGGTCAGCTTTTGGAGATGACATGAACTCAATGTGAATGTCTTACTGTTACAATATATATACAAATGAACAGTAGTCTGGCAGCACAGTTCTAATAAAGGAGGAAGAGTGCAACTCCAGTAACTTGTTTTCTTTTCACTCATAATATTCTGAGAGTGTATGAGAACAACAATAAAATTCAATGAACGCTGTTTCTGCACCACAGCAGCAAAACAAAATATGAGATGTTGTGTTTCTCATGATCAGAAGATGAATTTACTGAGGCTATTTTATTCTGTCATACATTCAGCCAAAACCAGGTTACTGGAGTAACCAGGTCAAGAATGTGGTTCTCTGTGAGTGGAATTGAGGCCACGAAAGGAGAGAATCCATGTTGTCGACAAAGACCTTTATGTGGGGTAGATTTACAGTAAGGCAGATTTTACATTAAATTAACAGCCTGAACAAAAAAGTTAAATAGTTAACTTACAAAGTTTTGCATTGTAGCCGTTTATAAGAAGTCATTCCTCAAGAACATAATGGATTTAGTACTTGATTTTGGTACTCACTGCAGGCTCACCAAGGATTTAAAAACACAAAGCCTCTCCAGTTATCACAAATCAAGGGATATCCTGCGTAACATCAGTCCTCTGTAAATAGGGCCTCAGAGGGCTATATCAAAACACATTTCCACTGTCATGGCCTTAATATGGTGGCTGTGGCTGTGAAAGTGAAGTGCTATTACAAAAGGGAATCGTGTGTGAAATATGTTGGAGGAGGGATTTCTTCACTAAAAAGTCAGACAGGATCATTTTTTGTTGACCAAGACCAAAAATGCTTCAGTCAATATCACCTGATGGAATAAACTGACAGCATATTACAGATAAAACCACTGCCATCGTGAGCCATTTTAAGGATAGCAGCTGTCCATGGTGCTGAAAAAGTACATTAAGCCTATTCAAGTGTCTGTCAGGCTATACACTGTGCAAAAACATTGTGGAGCATTGTTATCTCACTGAATACATGCTGAAAATATAGCCTACACTCAGATCATATAGCTGTCTGCCTTTGTGTTTTATACATGATGTTGTTTAATCGAACTGATAGTTCTTGTAAGTTTCCCCGAGGAGGTGTAGTGTCAATGAATGCAGGTGTTCCTCAAATTAAGATTCTAATAAGAAAGCCTCTGTTGGGAGCCAGAAAGAAAATACAGTGCATACATATGCCAGAACAAAGAAAGAAATATTAAGAAAACTGAAGAAAATGATAAAAATACATATTTGATTATAAGATATTTCACTGATGATTAATTTAAAACAGTCTTTTTCTTGCCTGTTATGGTCTCAATAGTCCTTTCTGAAAGCAGAAATTTTGACTTAATTTAGTAAGAAAATCGTCACTAATGGTATGAGCAATGACATGCACTATACCAGGGCCCTGAAACTGAAGCTCTTAAATGGCATTCAGCCATCATGAATTTTCTTATTTACAGTGGCAGAGATCAGATGTTGTTGTAGTGCTTTACTAAATTTAGGGGTTGGTCTGTGTATTACTGTACAAATCAAATATATGTAAATGAAAACCTAACCACCAGGAAATAGCAGTGGAACACATTTTGTAATTCTTGTTGTAGCTGAAGCCTTGAAGACCTATTATGCCATGCACATCCAGACATTTTGGTCAAACCCCAGCATGGATCCTTGATGCATTAGCTGCAGACAAAAAATATCATATCCAGTAGACCCTCAAAGCTATAAAAACGTGTAAAGTATAATTTTGTTTTTAATACACAAATATCATTGTTTTTTAAATAACTATGGATAAACAGAAATTTTAATGACTGCTGAAAATTATTTCAATATTTATATAAACAACTGCATAATAATCCTTGGGGTATTTTACATTCAGTTGTTGCATATTAATACAGTAATGCATAACTTTACACTGCCTCTTGGATCATCAATAAATTTGTGCATTGTGAGCACAAATATGAACAAATAAGAAGAGAAGTGAATCATTTCTGATGGTGATAAAGCTCTTTACTAGGTTAAAGAACTAGGTTATTAGGACCAAATATGTGTCTCTAAGAATTTTTGTTGACTTCCTGCTCAGCCTGACAAGCTTGATAAATAGGAGCTCTGGATTTTGTTTCTGCCCCCGGTAAATTAAACTTTAAAAGATTGTTGGTCACGCCCTCCTGTGTTAACGTTTTCACCCCGTATCAGGACTATAGAGGCATTAGATTGGGGCCACGTAAGGTCAACAGACCTGCGCTTCAGTTTACTATCAATACACTTGATCAATGTTCCTTCCTAATGTAGTCAGATTGATTAGAATAAAAATGTCAATACTGTTCACTGCACTTTGAAAGAATGCTCCTTAAAATACAGAAGGCTATAGGCAGACTAATTGAGATGTTGACAACTGAAATCCCAGCTGGGTTCTTCTGATCAGTGCAAACAGCAAACACTGTTTAAAATGTGATTAATTGGCATCATTGTAAACTGTCCTACATTAACTCCATGGTGTGAGCATTGCAAAGAAGCTATGGCCACCGTTTGAAAAAAATACACACAACTCAGCCTGGGATTTGGATTTGTGGAAGAGTTAACATGTTGGCTTTGGGGTCTCCAACTGCAGGAAAAATCTGTGACGGTACGGAAGAATTCAAGGTGGATTTCTCCTTTGTGAATTTACTCATGGAAATGAAATGGGATTGGGCAGAGGTATGTATTTATTTATTAATATATCAAGCGAGGGGCATTACCTCGGTGGCATATTATTTTCTCTTCTCCCAGTGCCCCCCTCCCCTCGACAGGCAACATTAGTAAATGTGTGCTGACAGCAGAGGTTACCTTGAGCAGGCCGCTGGACCTGGGGGCTGTATGTCTTCATTTACCCCAGTATCTGCAGATGCCAGGGAAAAGGGAAAGTTATTTTCTGTGTCTGGCCCACGGGGAAAAGTGAGGCTAACGATCTTGGCCATGTTGATTGTTACCTTGCTCCTAGAATAGCACTTCACTTTTAGGAGCAAGAGCCAGGAATTGCAAGCAGGAAGGATGAGACGGGATGGGTGGGGGTGTGTCTGAGGGTGTGAGAGTATAGCAGAGGCAGGGGTGAAGGTTGGGGTGGACGTGTTGTGGTCACTGGGTTGGACATACACACATAGGGAGAGCTTTGAACCAAGGTGCCCAGAGAAGTCAGCTCTGTGGTGTGATTATACTGAACCTGTGTAACCACCTATTAATCATCTCAATTATATAGGTCACCCTTTAATGCAAACATCTTCCATGAACTTCTTATACTGAACCCCAGTATAGTCCATAGGTGAGTGTAGCATAGGGCAGTTAACAAATAAATGGTGTGAATATGTGCTGTAATGAAAGCTGCAGTCATTGCCATGCTGACAAATCTATCTACACTCACCGGCCACTTTATTAGGTACACCTGTCCAACTGCTCGTTAACACTTAATTTCTAATCAGCCAATCACATGGCGGCAACTCAGTGCATTTAGGCATGTAGACATGGTCAAGACAATCTCCTGCAGTTCAAACCGAGCATCAGTATGGGGTAGAAAGGTGATTTGAGTGACTTTGAACGTGGCATGGTTGTTGGTGCCAGAAGGGCTGGTCTGAGTATTTCAGAAACTGCTGATCTACTGGGATTTTCACGCACAACCGTCTCTAGGGTTTACAGAGAATGGTCCGAAAAAGAAAAAATATCCAGTGAGCGGCAGTTCTGTGGGCGGAAATGCCTTGTTGATGCCAGAGGTCAGAGGAGAATGGCCAGACTGGTTCGAGCTGATAGAAAGGCAACAGTGACTCAAATAACCACCCATTACAACCAAGGTAGGCAGAAGAGCATCTCTGAACGCACAGTACGTTGAACTTTGAGGCAAATGGGCTACAGCAGCAGAAGACCACGCCGGGTGCCACTCCTTTCAGCTAAGAACAGGAAACTGAGCTACAATTTGCACAAGCTCATCGAAATTGGACAATAGAAGATTGGAAAAACGATGAGTCTCGATTTCTGCTGCGACATTCGGATGGTAGGGTCAGAATTTGGCGTCAACAACATGAAAGCATGGATCCATCCTGCCTTGTATCAACGGTTCAGGCTGGTGGTGGTGGTGTAATGGTGTGGGGAATATTTTCTTGGCACTCTTCGGGCCCCTTGGTACCAATTGAGCATCGTTGCAACGCTACAGCCTACCTGAGTATTGCTGCTGACCATGTCCATCCCTTTATGACCACAATGTACCCAACTTCTGATGGCTACTTTCAGCAGGATAATGCGCCATGTCATAAAGCTGGAATCATCTCAGACTGGTTTCTTGAACATGACAATGAGTTCACTGTACTCAAATGGCCTCCACAGTCACCAGATCTCAATCCAATAGAGCATCTTTGGGATGTGGTGGAACGGGAGATTCGCATTATGGATGTGCAGCCGACAAATCTGCGCCAACTGTGTGATGCCATCATGTCCATATGGACCAAACTCTCTGAGGAATGCTTCCAGCACCTTGTTGAATCTATGCCACGAAGAATTGAGGCAGTTCTGAAGGCAAAAGGGGGTCCAACCCGTTACCAGCATGGTGTACCTAATAAAGTGGCCGGTGAGTGTAGCTTACTAACCACTGTAACTGACCGTTACTTTCAAAGCCAAGCAACACTTTTTTTTAAACAAACATTAATTAATGGGGTTACAATGTTATGTTCAAAAAAAGCCACGTTCACAACTAGCCTATCCACTGCATTGGATTTCACCACTGTGTGAAAGCTGGTCCCGGATGCTATCAGAGTGTAGGCAGCGCTAGAGTCTCTATCCTGTTCTTTATTAGATTTGCAGAAGTTTATGCTCCAGAAACACTGGCCAACATTACTCAGTAGTTTTAAGTTTGTCAGACAGTCCTCATCCTAAAAGCCTCTACTCTTGGAACATTTACATTAAGCCTTAATTCAAAAGTATGCCGAGCAACAGCTCTAAATCTCACTGAATAAACTGATTGTATCTTGATTGATTAGTCCATGAAAACAAAGCAATTTGTACTAACAACAATCTGTGGTTTTAGGGAAAGTTATGTGCTGCCACTTTTGTTCGTCCTTAAAATCTCTTTACTTTTCAAAAAAAGAAAGAAATAAGAAAAAAATCTCTTCCTACTCCTAGTTTCACAAACACTTCCTCCCTTACACAATATCACATTGTGCAGATAGGCACAGATAGATAGATAGACAGATAGATGTAAGCTCCTAATCAAATCCCTGACATTGCCCATTGTTTGACGCTGACACATTGTCCTTTTTGCTTTGAACAGAGCTGTGTCCTCCAGCTTGTTCTTTTTCAGTATAATAGAATAGATAACGACCATATGTAGATCGTGGGGTGTACGAGTCTCAGCCACAGAGCCCAAATGATGGGTTATTACAGTTAAATACAGGTTGACACTTTGTCTGCTAATCCTCAGGGTGGCCATTATGGAGAGAACTAATGGGCACATCAGTAATAAGGCCAAATTTGCTGTCTTATCTGAGCCTGAAAAGCAGCTCAAAATAGCACTGTAACAATCACTATTAGATGATCTCTCCCAAATAATTTGTAACAATTACAGACTTTCTAATTGGTCCATGAGAATTTGTAAAGTCCATAAACTCATCCGATGACTTTGAAAAGAAAAGGGATGCTGGTACAAGGGAAATTCAGATTTTACCTTCCTCATAACCTTTTACATGCTTTCCAGATGTTTAAATCTTCTTGAGCACATGGCAGGGAATGAATTCTGCCCAAACTCAAAAAGCACACTGTTTTATTAAATTACCACTTGTCAATGTTTTCAAATAACTATGGATAAAATGACTATGTGTAAAGGTAAAAGTGACAAAACCTACACAGAACTGTGCACTCCCCTTAGGTCTGCAGAGATTTTTCTTTTTTTGGTTTTTGGTTCACTGTTTTGTTTTATGTTTTATGGTCTACAGGTCTCATGTTCTGTTTCATCCTCCCAGCTCTCATCAATTAAGTTTCAAGCTGCATTAGCCATTTAGCAACAAAGTCCTGTTGGGCAAGTAAGCTACATGCAGAGGACCAAAAGAATGGCAGAAAAAAAAATAGCGCACTGTGTCTGCTGGGTGTGTAAAAAGGCAACTGTCTGCTATCCCTGTTTGCCATAACAACTTTATAATATGTCAATGTTATGTTTTATAGTGACTCTGCTGCCCCCACATAGCAAAGAAAAAAGCGTCCAACAAAATGGGTCAAATAATATCTAGTATATTTTGTTTGGCCGGCTGGAAGCAAATCCCTGCAGTCTGGCTCCAAAATCTTGTGTAAAATCTTCCCACAGGAGTGGAGGTTGTTATAGCAGAACATTCATGCAAATGGTTTTGGAATGGCATGTTAAACAATCACACATGGGTGCAATGCTTAGGTGTTCACATACTTTTTTAGCCCTCGCAGTGTATATTAGAAAGTCAAAGAATTAAAGAAATCATTGGAAAAACAGTCAGTTGTCTGATAAGCCAATGGGTCAACATTTAACTCCTTTTGCTAAGCATGTTGGCAAACTCATGAAAATGTGAGAGCATCTGAAGAATGTCTATGAAATGTCACGGGGGTAAACACCAGGCAATTTCATTAAATGCCCAAAGAGGCACAAGTACACAGAAAGGTGGAAAGCATATGTCATTCAGATCTACTGTGATGCACTGCTGTTAGCGAACTCAATTTATTGAATTGAGTTTAGTTTTAATTTGCATTCTAATTTGACCCTGCCACCTCTGACTAAAGCTCAGGGCACTTTTATTACTCCTCACTTTGTAATCAGCCAGTTATTCATGAGCACTCTGAATACCAATGGTCTCGCACCTCCGGCTATTGAAAGGTGGGAAGATTTCTGACATTCTTATTGTTTAGAGGCTCAGAGTTTGCAAGTTTTGAAATTTAATACCACGTTCTATCAATTAATTAAGTAAGTATTTATTTAAGAAACAATTCACAAAAAAACAAAGAAAAACTTTGCAAGTTTTGCCATTTTGCTGAGAGATGCACTGTTACCCCTCAAGTGTATTCTGGAATACAAAATATTGATTTTACAATTTTCGAAAAAATCTGTCGAAAGCCAAAGTCAAAATTTGGCTTTTCTAAGTATCATGCATTAACCGTGTTTGTGTGTAATTTCTTAGTCATGATGTTGTTTTATCTTCAGTTACTTTTTGTGCACCTTCGCTCAACTTTAACTTACACTGACCTACATTCGCCGGAATAGCCTTTGGCAAACCACAGAAAGTGCAGGAATGAAGAATTCTTAATATAGGAACTACTTCCATTGAAAAAACAAGAGTAGCCCCTGCCGCTCAGAATGCGCTTCTCATGATGCTTCATTCTACATATACTGTTGCTTGGGAACCTTAAATGTTCCCTTATGCATTTTAAACATTAGTGTGCCCTATGTTTTTAGCCACACTTGCACTGTGGCTATAGGGTTGGCAATGTCAGTCAATCTGTCCACCACTTTGACGCAGACCAAAATCCTACCTCACCCATAACTTAATGGAGTTGGTGCAGGTGTTCATGGTACCCAAAGGATGAATTCTAACATCTTTTGTCTGTCCATCTGTCAAATATGTTGATAACACATGGCTGGATGTTCATGGTTACCTTCTGACCTTCTGGCCTTTTCTCTAACAGAACATTTGTACACACTAAAAGTACTATCGAAATTTGAAGGACAGATTATCATGAAATGCTTGCACTTTCAAAGTAAACACAACATCTGAGCTCCCAAAAGATAAACCAATGACCTCCACTACAGTGCCATCCTCGAAGTCAAACTTATAATTTTCCAGCTCTTTTTAGTAGTGTCCAAACCCACACGATAACCCACGTGACATCATCAGGAGTTATTTCATCCAGAGTCACACATAACATGAATCTATTTTCACTTGCTGAGTGCCAACCATGATGAGTTAGCTGACCTTTATGAGTCAATTGGTAGTTTCCTTTTAACAGCTGCTAGTAGAGGTAACATCAAATCAAACTCAATTATATTGTAGCCACTGGAAAAAGTATGAAGCTGTGTGAATGTTTTTGTTCATCCAGTTATTGATGGAAATACTGTAAAGGCTGTAGCTTTGAGCATTAGCTGTGGATTCTGGACTTTGGATTCCGGCTTTTCTCAATTTACAGTCATCTGACCATGAATCAGTTCTGTGAATGTCTTGTTTCAAGGTTGACTGCAGAGGCCGCGTAGCTGTTGGGTTTCCCTATGGTAAAGTATGAGGATTTTTTCCCACAACTTCCTCTCCCTCATATCCAGTGCTTTTTAGGAGTAGGCATAGTTTTATCTGTTTTAAAGTTTTAAGAAAAAAAAACAGCTTGAGAAGTGGAGGCAAAACAGCGATTTGTTTGGTTTGCAGACCGCAAATGAACACATTTTTGGTTCTGTGCATATGGTCCTGTTTCAGGTCATTGTTCCCATCAACATATTTTCCTCATATATAGGAGGCTTTTGTGGTATGATAACTCACTGTGCTCACATTACTGTCTACATCTCTCTATGGCTTTTCTGGAAAAACCCAACGCGTGGTCCCTTCTGCTGGCAATGCCAGCCACATGCTATACCCCCATATATCTCTCTTGGCCCTTTTTCTGGGATTTTGTCCTCTTTCCCTCTCTATGCCTCCCTCTCTGGTTCTCCATGGGTCCCCAAGGCAGCAGCAGGTGCACTTGGGGGGCTACGGAGAGTCTTTGCCAGGAGCTTGAATGAAGCCTTTATAGACCGGCTTTCAATGTCCCCCCTGTGCTATCATAGGAAAACCACTATCAGCACTGTTATGATCTACAGCCCTTCGATTGTGGCTTCTCCCCACCAGACGGGGAGGGGGGGCTCACAAAGACCTCCTGGGGGCTGCGATGCTCCATTTCAATCAGGCTCATGATTCAGACCCCCTACGTCCAGTCACACACACACACACACACTCACTACAGAGAGAGAAAGTCCATGTAACTTCAAGACAGCAGGTTACAGTGACAGAGAACAAGACAGACATAGGAGTCTGACACCCCAGCTTTCAGTGGAATTATTGCAGAATTAAGCTGGTGAAGTGAGAGGAGAGGAAAAATGAGTCAGCACAGCCTGTCATTGTCACTAGTCTAGCCTAACACCAGGGCTGCTGTAAACCCAGAGATGCCAGTTAGCTCTTTAAAAGTCTGCAACATTTTTCTCTAACACAAACATGTTATGCAACCATCACCGATTGCTATGCAACAGTGATCCAACCTATTTTCAGCTCATGGAAGCTTGCATTTGCCTTTCTAAACATTCACTGGTCTTCACTGGCAAAAATCACCTGGCGCACATTAAGACATGCATTCAACATGCATGTATGTGGTCTGTATGAAATCACTGTAAGAACAGGACAGATAGCATGAGCAATTATATGCACTATGACAGACAAAGAAATTTACGACTGGCAGGGGGTTTACTGCATCTGATAACAGTCATATATGTTTGGGACAACACAGTACATTTTCATTCAATGTTTTCTTAACTCACTGGGTGCATAACCTGCCAATCAAAGTGAACCCTGAATGGTATTTGTGCATTCAGTGAAAACAAGGCAATGATGTGAGCAGTGTTGCTAAATAAGACTGTGATTAATTTCTGAAAAATTAATATATGCTTTACTAACTGCTACGCTTCACACAGGTAACTCCTATAATTGAATGTGTTGTCCCAGTCTGGACCTGAGAAAAGCTAACACTCCAAAGATGCTTGACATTGCCACTGTGAACATGTCAGCATAATGTAAAAATTAAATTGGTAAAAAAAAATCAGTTGAAAAGAATCATGTCAAATCATGTAAAAAACACATCTGTATTATTTCTTTATTATGATGATGATGATGATGATGATGATGATTATTATTATTATTATTATTATTATTATTATTATTATTATTATTATTATTATTATGATTATTATTATTATTATTATTATTATTATTATTATTATTATTATGTCTTCTTCTTATGGAATACATATCTAATAATATAATCCTGACCTTAGATGCCCACATTCATGACCTGCTTTGTTATGTTCCCTGTGTGAATGTGTACTGACTTCATCAGTGTGCTGGTGAGGCCATTGAAGAGTTTGTCCTGAGGAAAAACTGATTATTGACTATTGATGACAGAAAAGTCATTTGTGTCTGGCCATTACAGAACAGAAAGCCATCAAAAGAGTACTAAAATGGAAAGCTTAAAGGCAATCGCAATATGTGGATCCAATAATGTTTCTGTACTGTACACTAATATGTGACTCCAGTTTAGTGGCCATGGCCAGAGGGGTCAGCCTGTACTGATGCAAATGAGCGTTTCTGCCCTTATGAGTTTCCAGGTCAGCAACACTATTGATTGTTTATAATCAATGGAAATCCACTGGAGAAAATCCCTTGTGCCTTTAAATGCCTTTAATTTCCGTGAAACATTTGATGCAACGTAACTACTTGTGGTGGTCAGCAGAAGGAGGATGGACAAAACAAGTGATGCATCTGTCTTTTCCTTGACATTTTCATCATGAAAGGATTTTTCGTCAGCAACTACTTTTCCGAAAGAGGTGGGACCAAACTATTTAAGCTACGAAACGAAACTGCAAAATACGCAGTGGTAACATTAAATCTGCCAGTAGTACCAAACACGGTCCTGAATTAAAACAGCAGTGTTGCCACTGAGAGTAAAATTAGTGACAGCAACCATCAACATGAGGCGAGTAATGATAGCTTTAAGAGCTAGCGTTACTTCCCAAACAAGCTGGCCCCAAATATCAAAGAGTTGGTGACAGTGATTGGTGACCAAATTCAGATGGAGCCAATGCTGCGTAAACAATATGACCAGCAGTATTTCCAATTAAAACTCATCCTGCTTGGGAACAGGCATAAATGTAAACCATACTTCCCATGTTGAATGGTGTTGATGTTGCAGACATAATTATCTGTTTCAATATTTGAAATAAATAAAACATAAAATCTTATACAATCATATTAAAAATGATCCTGTATTGTTTGGAATGTGGGCAGAAAAAACTTTTACGTTATACTGGTGTAAAGAAGGGATAGTTTCACCAAAGGCATTTTTATCTGCCGCTTTTCTGCTGCAAGGTACATTTCCATGATGGCTTATTGACAGACTTTCGTGGTCAGTCGACTCATCATGTGTTGATGCCTTAAGAGCACAGACACGGAGAGGGTTAAGAAAGGTGCTTCCAAAGTCACTTCCTCATCACTTAGAAATGAGCATTGCCCTTCATCCCTCATTGTATATTCATGAAGGTTCTTTCACCAAGGACCACTATCTGGTCCATCCTCATTACCAATGCAATGTTTAAGGAAAAAGGGATTTATAATGGCAATTAGTTAATTATAATTTGACCCATGCAGTGATGCACTGTAGTGATGATGAAGTCAGGCTTACTTTTAGGCTTACTCATGCTAACATCCCTCTCATCCACAACATGCTTTAGCTGTTTTAGAGAAGAAATAAAAGCAAAAGCCAAACTGCAGACTTGCCCTTTGCACCAACAGGCGGTTTGAAAATATATTGACTTGAACTTTCGAGGAACAAATGCCCCGCAGCCACCCACAGTGATTCACAATGATCTTCTTCTCAAACAATTCTGCGACATTGCCCTCAATCAAACGGGTTACCCATCAGCCATCACCTTAATGCAGGGATTTTAAGCGTTGGAACTGACACTCAATCATTGTTGCCTCTGTGGACTTCCCAAATGTACTAATCCTGCCAAAGACTCCATCGCCTTATTAAAGTGCAGTCACAGTGGCAGTGCTGTCACAAGGTAGGATGCAGGAGCCTTAGGGAGGAGAATGGGTTTCTGGTGACAAGCAAATTCATTACACCACTTTTGTTGATGGTGTTGTAAAATAGAGTGCGAGATGCTGCACAAAGGTCATCCGCTCATACGCTTTTGTTGTTGTGGCAGAATCTGGATGACTGAGCAAGCTGGTGGTGATGTCTTGACCCTTCACTTGCATCCCGCTGGTTTATTGATTTTTCACAGTCATTCTTGTTGTGTTTGAACCAGGTGGGACAGGTTATGTCATAAGCACCTAATCTTTTGTGTCTTGAATTCTTTAGGAGTGGGATTTAGCAATGTCTCAGGAGGAATAATTTAACTGAAAATTGTTTTTTTAGTTACCAATGTGTGCCACATCTTTTTGTAACATGGTGGCAGCAGTGGTATGCTGATATTTTGCAAATATTGAGAAATTTGAATCAATAAAACATCTCCATGAATACGAATAAATAAAAATGTTAATTTATGAGAAAATATATAAATATAAAAGCATGTAAAATGCTTATGTGGCTCGGGAGGGAACTTTCAAGGGTCTCACCAAAAAACTGGTGCTATCATTCTACATCCCAATCAGAAGCAAACTGGACATGTGGAGTCTGAATGACATTGGGCCTTTGCCAGGCAGGGACCGAGACAAAATAAAGGCTGCAATGACGCTGAAGCAATGAAGCATTTTGGGAAAATGTTGGAGCCAGTTGGACCTTGACCCCTATTAGAGACCAAACATCACAATATGTCGGCCTCTGCTGCATCGGTTGAGGCTTGTCTTTTCTTGGATAATAGTGGAATTTAAGAGTGCAGACCGCAAGGCTTATAGCTAAATACCTAATACTCACAAATAAAAGTTGTCACTCAATTAGACTAGATTAGCTTTTTTATTAAACAAAATGAAATGAGTGAGCATCCCATTTTTGTTTGTCATGTTTCATTTTGCTTGTTCAGTAAATTGCCAGTAAAACTCGTTCCCGTTCCAGCTGACCGTGGCGTCGCCTCCGATCACGCCCCACACTGGTGGGTCATCTCGGTGTCATCACAGCATGACAACTGTATCATCCGAAAGTATTAGAAAACTGCACTGAAATTTGACAAGATTTAACACACAGTACAGCAGCGTGCACACTGAGGATTCAGTTACATAACTGGAAAGCTCAGGGTAAATTTAAATTAGCTTGTTAAGATAAATATTGTTATTGCACAGCAATGTTTGTGTAAGCCCATGGGCTACTTGCTTGGGTTAAAAAGAGTGACTGAACTTGGTGCAGTGCACAGTGCTGAGTCATTTCACTGCACAAGCCGTTACAACTTCGTAGAAAAAACAGTCTGTGGTATGTTGCCATATCTGCAGTGGATCTCCCTGCTCTGGCCCAAACCTCTCATTATCAGACAAACAAATGTTGACATTTTGAACACACAGCAAAATATATATATATAACCGAGGGATTAATTACTCACATTAAGAAACGTAATTGATCCCTGAGTGATGACAACGATTGGTTGTGCTCCTTGCGCTTTAACACTTTGTGTGTATAAAGTGCAAGCACAGCAAAGTACAGTAATTGCCAGGCAGCTGCAGTGCAATAAATGCTTAATTGGCCTGTGTTCCACACATTAACACGTGGTACGTGGAATATCACATACGACATTCTAAACAATGGTGCCATTTCGCCAGGAGCCCAGTACACAGCAATTATGGTGCGCACAGGCTCTCTGCATAATTGATCGACCTTTACAGTGCCGGGGTTACGAAGAGGTAACAGTCGTCACTAAAGTATTGAAAGACGCTTACAGATGAAAAGCCACCAGGTGACCATCTGTCAGCCACCCCTGACCCTTCTCCTTCTGTACCTTCCAACTCTATAATTATACACGCCTCTACAGAACTTTTTTGTAAAATAAATTGGCTGCACACTATGGTCTTAATTGTGTCACCTTTCAGCTGATAAAGTCACATATTTGCAGAGTTTCAGAGAATGAATACAATGTAAGTGGATTTTTTGTATCATACAGAGCTTTGCAGGACACTCCATCTGTGTCTCACAAATAGAAAGGGGGTGGGGGGGCTTGTTGTAAATGTAAACACCCATGCTTGCCAGATCCCTGCCAGTGGCTACCGAATGGTAAATAGCCCAAGTGGGCGATGCATAATAAGAGCTGACATATTTGTTGATGCATGTTGTTTCCATGCTGGATGAATGTACAGAAAGTCTTCGTCATAGTTTACGAGATGAATTATGATTCATGCCTTTGGTGAGTGGGCAGGAGAGCGGACCACATAAAATAGAAACCCACTGAAATGCGACGCACTACATCAATGTGTCAAGGCTGATATTGAAAGCCGTCCCTCCGCTCTAAATGGGGGATAAATTCAGTATATCGTGACCTAAATCTACAAATTAACCAAACCTTTGTTCTGTAATAAACAAGTAAGGAAAACGGAGCCTCTTTGTGTGTGTGATACCAACATGATGTCTAATGTCTGCCAGACCAGGACCCTAAATGGAAGTCATTAACAGAACCAGATTAAGCATGTTAGCCAAAAGGTTTTTTAGCATTGCCCTTTTCTGAAGCTGATTCAGTTGATTTTATGCTCACTTGAGGCCTACACAAAAGCTCAAATTACTACATGTCAACACCAGCAGGCATGTTAGCAAGCAGTTGCATAGTTGCAAATCCAGCTGACATATAGAAATACAACCATATATTGTGAGCTGTATTTCTGTCCAGTTGATGAATTTAAGTCCACTATTTACTATGTAACTCTGTTTAGGTCTCCACCATTCAGCTCTTTAGCTGCTCGAGGCACAGAACCCTTCCAATCACTGTGAAAGTCATTTAAGCATTCGGATATTTACACACAGGCTCTGTGCTCCAGCATATTGAAATAATTTAAATCTGAAATAAAACAATGAATACTTCATTAAAATGCTAGTTCTCAGGAGAAACAGAGAAAGTCTGACTTCCTTTGCACCACTCCACATGCAAAAGTTTATTATAAACTCAGTCCTTGTGGAAGTTGTGGAAGTTGTCAGGGATCTGAAGCTGTCTTTAAGTTTTACAGCTTCCACAACTGTATAAAAATTGTACAGTTGTCCATGGGGAAAAGCCAAATTAGGATTTAGAGAGTGGCGAGGAATATTGACAGCCTGAGACTTGACTGATTAATGCTTCCAAACATCAAACAAATGCACAAAACTTTCTATTTGCCTGTGAATGAAATCAGTCATGAGTAATATATATTTGTTCCTTTTTTTTCCTAATCATACTTTTGCAGATTATTTCCCACATTTTCTCCTAATTTGCAGCAAGAGAAAACATTGTCATCCATCCAACACAGACAGATGTGAGCCATTTGTTTTCAACCCTCTTGTTCATATTTGCAAGGGTATAAATGTGGAGTTGGTGCACACAAGTTTCCGCCTCAAAATGTGAAAGCAGCACAAGTAGCTGCTGGAAATCACTGGTGCATCGGCCAGACAGAGATTCCTTACATGGCCTCTAACCACATACAGCAGGGCCTAATGATACCCAATAGTATCTTATTTGTTTCTTTACCTATGCTGAGTGAATGTGCAGTGTTTAGTCTTTTGTACCCAAAAAACTCTGTATTCTCTAAGAACCAGCTAGGTAAAAAGCCCTCAGCATTTCATTACGGCTTTAATTGAAAATAATGTGCTTTTGCTGAAGGTCTCCTGTCCTCAGCCCTGTCTCTGCCTAGTTTACATCTGTCTCCAGTACTCAGTGGTGCTCTCAGACTGACTGACATTTGTAATGGAGATGCAGGAGCTTCCGAAGGGTTTTTTTTTAAAGTGCAGATCTCAGAGGTGGTTTGTGGAGCTCTGAGTGTCTTAGATGACACAGCCTCAATGGAAAGGATTTTTGTGAAACATCACCGTTTGCTTATCTGATTGCTAAGGGAGGGACCAATGAAAAGTGCATAATGACATGCTAACCATAACACTTTATTTCTAACTGTGTGTAAAGTTGGACAGGCTTTATCAGTTTCCATGTCAAGCTAAGCAGTTCAGAAATGCCAGACATTTATTTGGCATTTCTTGAAATTCCATCCTCTGGACATTCCTAGTGCCGTATTGTTTCATCTCCTCATAAACAATTCTCTGAGTACTTATAATTCCTTCTTTCTTGTGGTGTCCGGTGGGCCTGACCTCAGAAAATCTCAGCATCAGTAAATTAGCTCTGGCTAATGGAATACTCCGCAGTCACACAGCATAATGTTTTACATGACTCAGCCTTTATGCAAACTTTCTGCTTACTAAAAGAGTTACTGTGCATCAGTAGGCATGTTTACTGTACCATCCTCCAAAGAGAAGATGAAGCTTCCAAAAGAAAAAAGATTTAAAAAGAAAAAAAAGGTTGGATGCAAGCAGGCAGTGAGATCATGGATCACTCATGGATTGTTTTCACACAGGCTGAGCTCAGGCTGTGGACTTTGTCAAGCAGTGATTATTGCAGAATCCTATATAGTTCTCATCAGATAACATGATTACATGAGTTGCTGTATGAGTGCATGTGAGCTGCTTTCTGACTCTGGTGTTATGCACCCTGCCGCTAAAATACATCTATTCTGCACCGGGACAGGCCTGACAGGAACTAAATTCTGCTGGTTTAAAGATGATGAGAAGCCCTGAGTGTGAAGGAAGCTTCATCTGTCTCTTTGGTCATGTTTGCTGAGCTGGTGGTTTCCACCTTAATAACTCAACCTCCGTGCACTGAGAACTGGACCTCCCTGACAGGGATCAACTCCAACCACACCACAGAGAGGCAGGGAGGGTGGTGGAGGAAGATGAGAGAAATCACAGCGTGGTAAAAAAAAAAAAACCCAATGACTTACATAAGTGAAGTGACTACTTGCCCTGTAAATTTGCTTTCTAAAGCTGGAGCAGACAGACAGCAGCAAAGAAACAAAGAGTGAGTATAAGAGCTCTAAATTACACTTAGTTGTATGTAGGTCAAGAAGAACGACCTGTAGCCACTGAAATCTTTTAATGAGAATAACACCATAATGTTCAATGGCTATAGTGTGTCCAGACAACCTTAGAAGTGTCTTAGGCTTTTCTTTATAGCAGTTTCTTGTTACTTGTTGGCTGTTGTATTATCACACACCCTATCAGACCCCTGGACAATACTTAATGACACAATGAAGAGAAAACCAGAGGTAAAACATAAAAGCGTGCTGCTGAGCAGATAGAATTCAAGTAGTGTTGACATCTTCACTCGAGCATTTCAGCAGGATTGCTCTGTGCTGGGGGGAGCCAACCGAAGAGGCAAGACAAATTGATGTGCTCGTAATCTGCATATTGATTGGGAACTTCATCAGGCATCCCTAATGAGCACACAAAAAAGAAGGCTTTGAAGATGAGATTGGTGATTACGATGAAGATGCCATTCAAGATCATACGTGGCCTTCCAAATCAAGAGCCACACACGTAAACATAATCAATTACAACGTTCCTTCACATCCACAACTGGGAGCGCTCTCTGCAGATGTTTACTAGAGGGAGGTTTTCAAGCTGATTCAAATAACAACCTCATGTCATGTTTAAAATGCTCAGATCAGCACCGTGTCTGTTTTTACAGCTGTCGCTGAACGACTTGTCAGAAAACTGTTGCGCAAATCCTAATCGAGACAGAATAACTTGTGTTGATGTTTCAAGTGGAAGTCCTTTCAAATAGTTTTTTTCCCACAATGTTATGGTGTCCTTGTGGCTAAGCTTTTATAAGTAAATATCCCATGAAAAGTAACAGCAAGACTAGGGGTTGACAGCTCCCCGCTCTGTGAGGCTGCAATGTGACAATGCTAACATGCAGATGTCAGGCAGTTTTATCACAATCAGCATTTAGGCATGATATGTTAGCATACTAACATTTGCATGCAAGTACATCTAAGGCTGATGGGAGTCAGTTTATGAAGTTATTTGGTCTTAAACCAAAGTATTGGTGCTCTGTGATGGGAACATGGATATCTGAACCACATTTTACTGGAATATATCAGATAGTTATCAAGACATTTCATTCTGAGCCATGAAGTGTCAACTACAGCACTACAGTGAGAGAGCCAGAGGCTCACCAGCGTCAGCTGTTGAGACGTTTCACTCAGGAACAAAGTGGTGGAGTTGATTAACCCACAATGCCATCGCTAAAGCCACACTGCTAGTGTAACTAAAACAGCGCAAAGCTTCTATACTTTCAACATAAAGCCAGCAAACAAACAAACAATGAGAAAAAAATAAATAAAAACAAGATAAATACTGACTACCTGTACTGACAAATCCTTTGGCTCTGGGGGATTCCACCAGAGAGAAGGACATTTTTTAGAGAATTGTAAGGATTTCTGCCCTGCAATGTAGTTAGTGTGTCCCCATTCCCTGATGTGTTGTAATCCCGTACCTTAGAAAGGCTCTCTCTCCCTGGGCATATGTGTCCCCTGGTGTCCATGAGTCAACCATGGCTGCGGCAAACCAATTAGGTGCCGCTCTGGAGTCCCATTTGCACCAGACTGTCAGCCAACATTTTCACTTAGCACACCTTCTGCCTTCTGCCTAAAAAACAGCACCAGTGTTGTATCAGTGTGCTGACACTCAGGCCTGTTATAGTGCAACACTGAGGGGGACCTGATGATCACCTGCATTAGCTAACCCTGCTAAATGAACACTGCATGTTTTAATAAACTTCCTGTCTTCTAAAATGACAACATGCACCCCTGAGGAGACTGTTCCTCTTGAGTCAGAGAGGCATCTGACAAAACCGCATTGCCATTAAATCTGCATTTATTCAAAGGGATATTTGTGAAGCAGCAAACATATAAGCATAGTAGAGAGGCAAAGAGTGCATGCTAATTTGCAACTGGAAACTGTAAAAAGGTATATAAGCAACTCTAAGCTGCCTGACTGATTTCTTCAAGGAACTTCATAAAAATATTTTAAAAAATGTTCCTGAGCATAATACAGGGGTAAGAAAGTGAGGAAGGCTTTCTGGGAGATTTTGCGATTAAGCATTTTTGAATTCCCCACAGATGCATCCACAGTAATTGAGCCAAAAACCCTAAAAGGTTTGATCATGTTTCTGAGTCTTGGCAGCCTAGGCATGTAAGACTTTATAAATAAGTTTAATGTTTGTAAATTTAATGACATCTTAAGTTAAAGTGTTCAATTTCTTTAAAATGTTGAAATGAAACTGGCTTCCAGCAGACAATTTTTTATCACTTAGTTGTGTATTAAGAGATTTGATATACTCAACAACAAGAAATTCTGCTGTAACTTGATTATGAAAAGATAACTGAATGCATATAAATGTTCACAGTAAGGAAATATAATCACTGTTTAATGAATGTAACTGCCGCTGTGGTCACTGGGCCTTCCGCACATCTTTCAAACCTAAAGTAGGACTATACGGTTCCAGTACATTAAGATGCTTGGAGACTTATTATTCAGGCCAGCAGTGGAAAATACACTGTATTATTTCCCTTAAAGGTCAACAGTAACATATAGAAGTTAAAGGGAAGGTGTTACTTAAATAAATTAATATTGCATGCACAATTCAAAAACACAAAGGCAGAGGGAACATAAAATAGCTTTGGCAGCTCAGTCGCAATGCATTTTGTTGTGCGGCAGCAACTTCCAAAACCTAGTTTAATGGGCTGTCCATTGATTTTTAGATTGAGTTCATGAACCCTACGCAGAAGGCCTTCACCTGGACAGATGCAAGTGCACTTTTTCTATCAGTGAGCGTTCTCAAGTCAGTTTACTGTAGGTTGAAATGGGTGTGCTGAAACTAATGCTATTTTCTTCCAGCCTTTAAGTCAGAGATAACACCCAGCAAGGACTATATTATATTTACCATTTTTGCTGTGACGTTTGATGGCTTGAAATCTGGACAAGGTGAGCTGAACCTGCGGTGATGTGGTGTAGAAGATGAAGGCAGACAGGTGCTGGTTAATTTGCTGCCCTTGATGTTTTGCTTTTGAGGCTCTGCGATGTCCCTGGTTGTAAATTGTGGTGGAGTTTTAAATTCCATCTTGATTTGCTTCAACAGCTAACCTGGCCTTGTCCAAAGGTAACAAAGTCCACCTACTAGCACCTATGTACATTGATCAGGAACGCATTTAATCTTATTTGTTTAATCTATACAAAATATGAGATTTAAAGAAAATGACTTATACGAAGACACTGGCCACACAGCACAAACTCTCCCAGTTCAGTGAAATGGGCACAATTTCTGCTAGTGCACAAAATTCACACAAGGAATCATTAGACCTTTTTTTTTTAAAATTATGAGAATATAACAGTTCCTGGCCAGCCAATAAGACAAGGGATATTTTTGTCTTTCAGATCTCTAAGATAGAGATTCTGGCAGGAGATCTGCTCTAACTTCCAAGTGACAGTGATTATGAACTTCCTTGTTTGTGCCGCTGACCTTCAGAGAAACTCAAAGAAAAGATTCTTCTGGCTCCTCCACATTTCTACAGGAAAAGGAGAAGTGATGCACTTAAAGGTTACCGGCTAAAACAACTGTCCGGGGCGCGCACCCGGGGCGGGCACAAAGTCAGGCGAGTGGACGTTTTTTATTCAGAATTAATCTGTTCACCATGGCAACGGCAGTGCTGTGTAGCCCAAGGCCAGCTCAGTGATTTGGCTTCAGAGTGCCAGTATAGTGGGCAGACATTTCTTGGGCAGAAATAACTGTCATTGCAGCATTGCAACTGCCCACACTCATTTCCTGCTATTCACATTTGTAAAATGTTGTACTGGCACTTGGCAACTGTCAAGGGCAGTTAAATTCCATGATAGCTGCCTACTCAAAATAAATGAAGACATATCAAAGTAAGTCACTGTCATGACATACTGTCCATCTACCAGATAAGGGTCTGTTGTTACTGGTTGTCATTTTAAACTCCCTTTTCATTTTTAACCCTGCTGCCACTTTTATATTGCATGATCCCTGCCTTTGTGGTTTTTGGTCATCATTATTTAGCCCTCAGGGAATGCTGCATTATGAATCATAGTGTGCCCAGTCTTGTCAAAATGAAGCCTGAGAATCTCAAGACTCAGTCAAGCTCACTCAGTTAAAAACTGCAACCCGGCTGACTTCCTCTCCATCTCAAGGGCTCCTTAATGGGTCACTTAAGGTCAAGTGCAGCAAGTCACCTGAACCTAAGTGTTGACATTTACCACTTGTCCAGAGCTTAGGGAACACTGGGAGATCTGAGGGAGGCATGGAAGAGATAATATGGCGACAACAAAGAATGTGACCTCCCATGGCGAATCCAGAACCTTTCATTAAATATTTAATGTCTTCACTTTTGCCTGGCCTGAGGAGACCCTCCACTGGAATGTAATGTGGGATATTCAGCTACCGGACTCTCAAGATAAATCCACTCTCTCTGCAATCTGCACTTTTTGCATGCTGCATTCTCTTCTGACTTTCCAGCAGTCAGTTATTCACCCCTCAGGGCATTACTGAGGAGATTTACATGCATAGATGAACCTTGTGTGGGAGCGCAACAAATATCTTTATGAAGCATGAAGGTAATAATATGCACCTCTCAAAGTAGCATGCATTAACAATGCACAGAAAGTCAGAACTGAAAAATATAATTGTAATAAAATGTAAATATGTTGAATAAATCATTGTAAGTGGTTATAAGAGATCTGTCCTCACAAGGACAGATTTAGGGACAAAGAGCAAGCATCCAGATCAAATCATGGATTGATTGCTAAAAAAAAATGGTTTTGGTGGCGTTTAGACGCATTTTTGTTGTTTGTTTTGTTTAATTCAATCCAGTTTACATGCAAGTAAGCAACCATTATTGTCATTTGTTTAGAATGGTTCCTATGTGTCTACTGGTGATCACTAGAGTGGAAACTTCAACCCCCGCCCCCCCACACACACACCTTCAGCTAGTGCTAACAGTATCACTTCTTCTAATGAGACTGAATGAACACAGTCCATGAAACAGAATGCCAGTCGTCATCCCAGTGGTTCTGTGACAGCTATTCACTTCATAACAGCAGTGAATGGGCTGCTGGGCTGAGCCAGAAGCTGCAGTGGGGAGCAGTGAAGAAAGGGGATCTTTTACAGCTCCCATTGTTATTAATAGAACCTTATTAATTACTCACTGAGGTATTAAATATAGCACAGACAACAGGCCTCGGCTCAGCTGGAGCGTGGCGGCCAAGCAGCGCTGCTGAACGTGGTCCTGGCCCTGGAACAGCTGCTCATTCCTCAAACACCTGAGTCCACAATGGGCAAAGCAGACACGGCTCATCCTGCCCTCCATCAGCTGTGGATTAGCAATGGCTTTGCCCTCTCCTCTGCCTATGCACGATTCAATGTCACCACCAATCTGCAGGCTTTTGAAGATCAATTTAGTCATCAATTCTCTGCGCATCAGCCTTTTAGAATCTAAATGGTGGATTCAGAGTGTTAGCTCATTGGCTTGTTTCATTACATGAAAGATGGAAAGAAGGGAGTTTTTAGACAGAAAACGAAGAGATGGGGGAGATGATATCAGAAAAGACCTTGCAAACTGTAGTTTTTGAATGCGAACAAATTAATTGTAGTTTGGCTTTGGTGGAAGGATGTAGATTCTGCAGTCGTAGTAGTGCAACTTGTAGAAGATACTCATTAAACAGAGAAAATGGATCATAAGCCCAAATAATACATTTCACCTTGTCAGAAAGACCAATAAAAGAAACCACCAATGAGAACTTGCACCGAATTTCAGAAGCCAGCAGAACAGCAGTGCATATCACGTGTCATTTTCTAGACATGACTATAATCTAATTGACACTGAACACACTTGTTCATTTTATACTTGCAATGCTGCTTTGAGTTTTAACAGATCAACGATGAAGTGAGAAATGCAGATTAATACGTGACCTGAGAAAAGAAGTAAGGGGCTGCGTTAGAGGAAAAGGAGTTGTTTTGTTTGACTTGAGAGGGTGAAGAAGAAGCTAATAATGATTTTGCTCAGTGAAATTACATTACTGTACATTAGCAGTTACTTGTGTGTTTATACACAAGTGAAAAGCTGAAAAGGAAGCGAGCAGACATCTTTTACGAACAAAAGGTTCCTTTTATCAACTCAACAGCTGCTAATGTTTAAAAAAGCAATACATGGTACTAAATAATGATGCAAACAATGCTGTGGTTGGTTTTATCACTGAAATAATCATGAATTGGAATGGTGCAAAATATGCCCACACATTCTCCAGCAGAAGCAATCCAGCTCTCGTCCTTGAGTTCATAATTGTTGCATGACCTATAGATGCGGCTATCAAAATGCTGTCAGCGGGTACGGTCACCAAGATGCAGCAGCCCCTAGGGCAGACGATATAAATACACATCTTGCCTCTCAGGTACAGCAAAATGCTTTTATGCTGTGACAGAAGTGCATATCTGCGTTCCCTTTATCGCTGGGCTAATGTGCCAGACCACATCAGAGCCCCTACCCCAATCTGCATGTACTGAATATGCATCAGGCAGAGGAGGGCACGTACCGTGTGGATGCAGCATCTGGGTCGTCTTTGTTTCTATTGAGTGGACCATTTTCTGATGCCCAGTGACAAGCACCACGGTTCACATCGCAGGCAGGTTTCCAGCCGAGCGGCAAACAATGGGGAAACACGCTCGTGATGTTGCCGGGGAACGCGATGCTTGCTACGACAGGAACAGGTAACAGTGAGGCAGCGTGTCGTACTTGACCTCTGAACTGGACATTGTTGGCGTTCGGTCTGTATCCCACCGTCATTTTATCCCATGCCGTTTGCTTTTGTCAGCTGCTAAAAAAAAGGAACTAACATGATATTCATGCCAAGAAGGCGAGAATCTACAGATGAATAAACAATTTCAGCATACGTCACTATGCTTCTGCATCAAGTGATTACCCACAATGCACTCTTTCCGAATCTACAGTGCAGCATTTAATGTTCTCTGCAAAAGACACTTTGAGGAATGTGAAAATAAGAAACAGCCCTGACCACTCGCAGAAGACCCTCATCCACTCATTGAAATTGCTTGTACACCACAGCCTGGCCAGTTCCCTCCATTTCTGTAACCTTTTGTGGAATGCGATGAAGGATCAATGAAACTGCAATGGCTGTAGTGCTCTCACGTATTGATCGTGGGTTGTCTGTGGCTGTAGTCAATAACCTGTAGATGTAACTGGGGACCAGATGTGGGACAATCAGCACAATCCCACAAGGCTTCTACGATGTGCTTTCCACACATAGGCTTGCCATTAACAGATGATTGCATGGCTTGTGAAACGCTCAATAACGAATCTAAAGGTGGCTATAATGACAAAAGTTACTTTGTTGCTTTGGCGGAATGAAGTCTCACAGTCCTGAATGCCACATTCCCTGTAAAAGGGGTATTACATAATCCATGAAATTTATTGACCTCTTTTCACACACAATAGGAATTGCAGGCATTTAGTTTAGCATGCAGTGTCACATTTTTAGGAAATATGTCAGTTGAGTAAATACCGATATTGTGCTACTGCTATACTACTTGCACTTTTGTTTTTTTTCCAGTTGAGAATGGTTATACCTTTTAGCCCTTGTAGCAGATACATTCATGTTTCACTTATTTGAAGCTATGATCTTGTTTACCAAGTGGTTGCAGTCATATTTTCGCTTGTTATGACCCTTTCCTGTATTGATTAAAGACACCGCGAATCTATCTATCTATCTAAAAACAATTTGAACCATTTTTGGTAATTAAAATGAAGTGATTTCAGCACTTTTCTCCCCATTTGGTTTAAAGTGAGAAATCCGTCATGTTATCCTACAGCGATGGGTAAACTGTTTCATTAGTGTCACTGAAATCTGATCAAACTGCACCCATGTTTCTGTTGAAGCATATAAGATTTTTTTTCTTCAAATTTTTTCTTTTAAATAGTGAAAAACACTTTTTTAAGGGGCTTTAAACCTGGTTTTACAGTCAGTAACTTTCCCTGCAAACTCCACTTCAAACTTATTATTGATCAAACATTAAACTGACAGATGAGGTGGTTTTAATTTTTAAAGATGGCTGCAGGGGTTGCCTGGATGATGCACAGGAAAAACACAAGCCCATCACTGCAGTGAGCTGCATTCAGACCCCAGCTGTGGCATTCCTGGCTCGACCAGCTGCTCCAACAAACACAGTTATGTATTTTCATGGGTGGGACACCAGTGAGGGATCACATCCTTCCTTACCACTGTACAGATACAACACAGGGTTTGAAAGTGGGGTGAACAACATGAACCTCTGGAGACACAACCCACATTGACAATATACATGACACAACACCGCTCCACGTGTATCTGAGAAGACACATGGCCTGATGGTGTTAGCGGCACAGCTCATCAAAAAAACAATGGGAGCCATGGGGTAAAACGCAAAATATACAGAGTGGTTGATAATGAATATCAAAGGCCTGCCAAAAGATAGCTAATTTTTTTAACCAGCAACTTGCCACAATAACTAACAGAGGAGATTGTCTGACTCAAGTGCAAAAAAATAGTTTACTGAATTTTGTTGAATTTGTTTTTTTTGTCTTTAATCAATTTAACGTCTTGCTGAAGTGGTTATATTCAGAGGTCACTTTCAAATTGATTATTTTTATGCTAGTGACACTGATAATTAAGGTGGCAGAGAACTATTTAGTATGATTGGATGGATATTTTTGGGATGTTTACCTTGAGCTTAAAATGAAAAGTTCAGTTTTGCTACTTGACATGGATGCAACAGAGCAGATACGTGACTTAAATTTAAGATAGGATGAATGATTGGTAGTTTTTAAATTATCCTTTTTATTGCTACCCATGCCGTATGCCACTGCGGAGAGCACATATGAGCAGACGGATGGTTGTGGAGGAAAGTCCTCCCCTGAGAAAAGCAGGCTTTAAAAATCTTTAACTCACCTCATTAGAATAAGCTTCAATTTACATATGCCCGTCCATATTGTTAGGAATCCTGTGTCACGGGAGGTTAACTGTCCTAAGCTCTGTTGATCCAGGTGTGTACAAACTGTCTATGATTGTCAGCACATTGAGGTTTAACCAATAGACAATGGATCATCTCAGTATTGCTTTAAAGACATTTTTTGTCCCTAAAGACAGGACGTTAGTGAGCAATGATCTGGCTGTCAGCTTATAAATCCTCTGATAGTGGCCTGACATTAAAAAAAAACAAAACAAAAATGCTGCTAACTGCTCCGATGCAGTTAGCAGGTGTTGGCCAGAAAAATGTAGAAATACTGCATCCCTTTAAGTCAATTGGATTGTTTTTTATATCTAATATACAATCTCAGAGTTGTTTATCAGCACAGAAGCGACATGTTCCCTCTAATTATTATGTAGTATTGTTTGTGCGAGTACGTGTTCAACAGTGGGTGCAATTTTTTTTCCCAGGCAATTATCTCTCCAGTGTGTTTATTTATCTCACTGTTTCTCCAAGTTGAGCCTAATAAATATGTATGATTAAAGTAACCAGGTCTTTTGTTACTTCATGTAGAACTAATTAGAATTTAATGACAGGTTTTACTGCTGCAGAATCTGGTTGACAACCAATTAATCACAATTTTATGAGCAATATATCGCTACGTTTATCACGTAGGTTGTGACAATAAGAAAACATTTGAGAATGATGCTGCTGACAAACCCTTTGCTCTCCTGATGGCCTGTGACTTGGAGGCATGTTTCTGTCTGATCCTCTTTAAATCCTGTTTGGGTCAAGTACAACCTTGTTTCTCATTTGCCTGTCAACCACAGTTATTATTTAATTTATTTCACTAAATGTTTAATAAGGTCTGCTTGATTATTGTCATTATAAGAAAAAAAGGACACATTTTTAATTATTGCCGTTACCTTGTGGACAAGGGACAACTCATCAGGTAGGAATTACCCGAGCTTCGGGCACAGCAGTTGCTCCAGCAGCTCCGTCCCATAGATTTTTCTCAGCATGTCCGAGCCACTGGGGACTCCGCCTGCGCTCACATGATGAACATAAACGCGATCTTGTGTGAAATATTGGCCAATGACCCGGTCAATATCACAGCCCTGGATATCGCAGCCCTGGATATCACAGCCCTGGCCACAGAGTGCAATGGAGATGAACTCGATGTGCCACTGTTGAAGCAGAACTGCACATTTTCACCCAGATTTAATTGCCCCGCTGCCATTTTATATGTTTGAGGCTAATTTCAAGGCTATTTTGTGTGTGTTAGCTGACAGAATGAGGGGGAATATGGGAAGGGGGGAAGGGTACAACACTGGGTGAAGAGAAAGAGACAGGTGCATGATGGTGTTGTACAAACAATGGCAAGTTAGTTACTGTAGTTTGGCCCACTGATTTGGCCTGCTTATTTACACAGTCAGCAGTTGGAGCAGCAGCGCGCGAAGGCAATTAAGGTACTTTTAAACCCTTTGTGCCTGCCAGTTGCCATAACTAACATCAAAAATCATACTCCACGTCATAAATGCATCCTGCATCCTGAGTGTGATGCAATATAAAGATTTAAAGAACAGTTATAATGGAAGGAGAGGAGGGACAAAGCACCACATTTTGTTTAACTGAAGTTTGGGTTAGATGGCTTCCTCTTGTGCTGTCAACCACAATGAGTACTTTTAATTTACAGGGGTAAGACCATTGATTTATCTTTCAAACTGATAACAATTATCATCCAGTCTTTTCCGGCTTTCTTATTTGGTTGGAGAAATCTAATGAATAGGTGAAGCGTGTTGTGGTGGGCAGCAGTGGTCCAGGTCTGATCATGTGTACGAGGCCAGGGGTGTGGCAGTGTTCACCCAGTGATTCCACTCTGGGCATGTAAATGTTAATAAAGACTGAATCTGAGTATGAAATGATTTTCTGTGCTGCAGTCTGCGTGGCATTTTTCTGCAGGGGCTGTAAACACCTTGTTTAATGAGGGTGTTTGTTGAATGGAAATTACGAGATCACATAAGTCAGGTTTCTTTTTGGTCAGTCCAGGCACACACTGCAGTTTGAAGCCAAAACAATATTTTCCCTTTAAAACGCATCATGTGTAGAAGGAAAACAAGCAGCACCCTAAATTACAGGAACCTGACTGCACACAATAAATGTGGTTCCTCTGTTGTTCAGTCCCACTGGGAGGCCCCACCAGTGTTTGAAAAACTTCATTGATTCAAAGTGAGGAGCCAGTGTGGGCGCACCGCAGCCTGCAGGGACAGCTTGGCCACTCCAGGGTTCATCAACCAACTACTAACTGACGCCCAGAGTGGATGCAGCCGCCTCAACAGTTCTGTACTGCATGCAACATACAACCACAGGAAAAAAAAAACCAAAAACGTCAACACTGAAATGTGTAATATTTTGTTGTTGTGGGATATAAAACTGCACAGTACAGTATGTTATCAACAAAAAAGGGCTGGAGACCTGTAAAATAGCTCTCCTGCAAAACCACCTCAGCACATACTGCATCCTCGTCCCGCGGTACAGTCAAGTTACACCACGCACCAATTTCAGCCATTTAATTTAAATTTTGCATTTAGTACTTAAGCTATTTCACACCAAATTTAGGCAATGAAAGATAACAAACCCACAGTTCACACAGTGCGAGTGTGTGTGACGCACATTAAAATAGACAGAGCAAATGTTGAATCCTAGATGACTGGTGCACTGAGAAACTTCAGGCTGATGGGTTTGAAATTTCACCATTCATCTGATGTGGAATGTTATGCAATTTAATGGAGGGCTCTGAGTTCATCCAAAGAAACGGGGATCTATTTCAAAAATATTTTGCAGGTGAAAAATACTCATGAAAGGAAAATTCTGTTTTTTTTTATTGATCTGTTCAGGTTGCAAAGGTAAGTTTGCGTGACCCACAGTCAGAATGGCCACAACTGTGAGTCAAAGAGCTTGGATGTAAAATATCTCCAAAAGAGATCACATTTACAATGACTGGATGGTATAGCAGTATAGTACTATAAGACATTATGCATATATTATGCAAATATATAGACCCCAACATTAAAAAGCTCCCATGGAGGCAAACAACAAACAAACAAGGTGCTTTTCCTCTATGTCAACCATTATTATTGTAAAACGTCGAGGATGCCATTATTATTGATAACTCGGGAAATTATTTCATTTGTACCATGACCACTTGCCAAAAACTGCCACAAGTAATCACATTTGAATAATCAGATTTGAACCAGGCAGGCCTCTGCTGATGATAATCAGGCTTCGACACTCATGAAAGTTGGATGACTGAATTTTCTGTACCACGTTAGTATCTTGTGTGAATCTATTACAGAATATTACCATGGGCGTGCGTTTCTGCTTTCAGCACTGTGCAGGTCATTTTATGCTATCACAACATGCACCATGTTTTTTTCATGGGAGGAGACGCAACTTCCTGAGGAATGATTCTCTGAAGTAATTTATCAGGAAGATGATTACAGATCCTGGTCTTCGATTTGAGTCGTCCCTGAGCCGCCATGTTTACCCTTTCCCACCCCCCAGGGCACAGCGTGTGTGGAGGAGCAGAAAAAGAAAGATCCATTTTTCTCCATCAGATCGCACTATTTCAATGTGGGAAGCTTCGCTGCTGTTTTAGCTGTCCCAACCTTATTATTTGGCTGAGGGAAAGGTTTTTCCAAATCTTAGTGTTTTTAATGTTGTGACTGCCAAGTAAATCCTCTTGATAACACAAATGAATTACTGTTGAGAAGGCTGTTAGTCTTATTAATGTTTTTTGCATGCAGGGGCATTTGGTGAGAACTATTTTATCACGAGATTAGCAAAGATGGTGCCCTCGTAAATTAAAGACACACACTTCTTTTATAAATGTGAGTATGCATTTGCCTCTTTTGTTCCAAACTCAAACTCTCTGTTTTCCTGTTCCAGTTGATTCATTAGGTGTTTGGAAATGAAAAAAGCTTTTGTTTAAATTGTAACAATCAAATCATTCATAAACATCTTTGCGTCAGAAAATTCATTCATGTCCACTTATGCCCCTTCCATGACTTTGTTCTCAACCCCAAAGCTTGGCTTATCCGTTCAATGTTAATGGCATTTTAAAAGGTTACATAGAGCGCTGCCTCTGCTGTCTTTTTATGGCCACAGTAATTGCTTGAGAGTTGGTTGGGGTGTGTGGGTGGGTTTGGTATAGAGTATTATGTTTTATGCTCCAGACATCCACTTTGTCCTGCCGGTGTGCAGTTTGCAGAGTGTGGGGCCTGCAGCAGACACAGTTACACCTACCATGCGATACGTTGACTGAAGGAATGCAGCCTCACTTAGACATCCTCGTTAAAAACCTGAGATTCGACTTGACTTGTCCTCTAAAGGCTTCAGACTAGGACTTGCCCTCAAAAATGCAAGACTAGACTTCACCTTACCCTTTAAAGACTGGACTTGAACTTGAATTGACTTGGACTCGGCAGACTAAGACTTGCCCTTGTTCTTGAATCTAATGTCTTACAAACCACGCTGTCCCAAGTGACCTATGCAGCAGCGTGAGTAATAAACTGCTGCTCCACCTCTCCTCACCCTCCTCACGCTTGCTGGTGACTCTCTTTACAGAAAGTTACAGTAAATCCAGCCACCAGGGCTCTCGCCGAGTTGGCGACGCTGCCTGGAAACGCCGCCCCGTGACTCAACAGAAACTGTTTGTGCCACTTCATTTTTAAAGAGCGACAGCCAATGGGAAAGCTTCACTCAGCCGGCCAGTCAGACAATTAACGATGTTTCAAAAAGAAAGACAAAAAAGTCCAGTTCCTTCTGCTGGACCTGTTTTTCTTCTTTCTTTCTTTCTCTCAGTTTAACTTGGTAAAATTAAACTCTTCACACCACCGAGCCTTTTGGCTTGGAAATAATGCCGGCAAAATGACACATTTGATCAAGTGCGGCTGTGAAAGCAAAACACTCAAAATCAGTTGAAATATAATTAGAGCTGCTGCAATATGCTGGGATTGCTGACATATTCAGCCACCCTCCCTTGCTCCTGCATTATTCATAAATGTTATAATTCTCACCCATATGGATTCCATTCTTACTGCCAGTTTTGGTAACGTGGATTACACCACTTTCCCATTGTGGCGGAGCTGAGATATTGCGCTGATAAATTAAGTGGCTGTGTCATTTAGAGAGTATAAATGGAATGAACCCCAGAATAGGAAGGTCTTTCATCTTTTCTGATAAGACCGTCCTGATTACATCTAAATGTAGAGCAACATTTAGAGGACTATCAATCAAGTGGAACCATGAAGAAAGGGGGCGGAGACTGAGGGAATTATGCCCCAAAAGTGGCCTCCCTCGCTTTAATTTCCTGTGACAGCATGCATTAGCTCTCATCACCACCTTACTGCCATTACACTGGCAAATGATTATGGCGCGTGTCTCCTGCAGCGGCAGTGGAGAGGGAGCTAATGTAGCGTTTTCATGGTATTTTCGTCTCACATCCCGCCCCTGCGATGCCGCCTTTGCAACTCTGCCTCTTTTAAGTGTCTTTCTCGACTTTTTCCACTCTATCAGATTCTGTTCATTTTCCCTCTTCCGAGCCCCATCTGCCTCTCGGGCCCTCGGGGCGAGCCTTTAAAAAGCTGTACGTCTTTTTTGTGCTCTCCCCCTGCTAAGTACAGTAACTGGGGTCAGTCAAGCTTCAAACTAACCCAGTGTTTGAGGATCGGTGCACAAAAGGAGAGGACTGCTCGTAAGTGTTGTGACGCGTTTGCCTCAGCTCTAGCACTGGATTTTTATCAGTGTGGAGGGAGGGGGAGAGAGAGAGAGAGAGAGAGACATTACCTGCGTGCCAGTGAAGAATGTGTGACGTTGCGAGGCATCTGTAAAATTTGGGGGAGCAAAGGAGGAGGAGCATTCCAGGTCTGTCCCAGTTTGGATCCCCACCGGACGCCTTATTAGGATCTGTGGCTGGTTTGCATTGTCATTTACTTCCACACACGCTGATGGGCATTCACAGTAGGCCAGCGTGCATGTATGTTTACACTGTAGATGTCTTTTATCATTGAATTTACAGTGTATCTCCATTTATCACAAGTCTAACTAATGGCCTCGAAGATGGATTGCAGTAATACTGTGTCGATCACCAGGTCCTTAAGTCCTCTTACTGTATATTGTGTTGGTAACCTAACTCATCTATCTTCCCCATCCCAGCGCCCTGCTGGGTGATACACAGCACATCTCTCCATGACCATGGCCATACACCAAGTCGTGCTTAATGGGGACCTGCTGCCAGCTTTGACAGGGGAAACGCATCTGAAAACTTCTTCTTCACATGATTCGACCGTATCCACAGAGGGCTTTGGTTCTTTTTAATAACACGATCAGAAGTCCTTGGACATTATCCCCCCGCCCTCTAGTTCGTGGCCAACATGAAGAGACTGCAGACCGCAGAAATGGACGCCCTCTGCGGAAAGCAGGGCATCTTTATCACCTCCATGTTTTTACATTTGTCTGATATTGATCTGCCTCCAGAAAACAATTATGTGGGAGCTAAATATAGCACTGCAACAGGGTTATCCAGCTGCTACAGAAACAAATGTCCCTCGCCTGCCATGTTTTCATCTATCTGAGGAAAGACAGATAGTACCCAGAATGTAAATGTCATGTATGTTCTTTTCCCTGAGCTCTCAGGCTTCCCTCCTCTCTGAGATACAGTACACATCAGCTTCACGAGGCAGTACAGTACAGCGACATGGCATGTGACTCAGAGGTTAAATGTCCTAACATTGTCCCTGAGCATGTCCCATAGGGATACTGAAGCAGCTGGCCGTGAACTGAGGACACCGGCTCATAGGGAGCGGCAGCTTAACGTCCGCTTTACAATGGGCTGGACAGCAGCTCGTCCGATCAGGCTGTGGGCGCGGGCAGCACGAGTGCACGAGAGGGGGCTCTCCTGTTGAACTAAAAGAATATTTGATTCCAAATTTAACAGGAAAGTTCGCAGTGTTAAAGCAGTCAGATCATATCAGCCTGTGTCAGCACTGTAATCCATCTCAAACCTAGCAACGCCTCGGGGTTTACATAAAGAAGACCAAACTTCATCCGCTAAATCATGCCTCTTATATCCAAATTGATGGTGCGGGTATACAGAGAGCTTGAAGAGCTTTGCTCCAGTTCACCGGCTTCCGCACTCACAAAGGCTCGCTCTTAAGAAAAGGCTCACCACAGAGCCCGTACAGGCCGCCCCCACACTAGGATTAAAACCCGTTTGGCGTAGTATTATGTTTCTCAAAATGAAGACCAGAACATTTCAGAGTCCCACCACATCCTGCAGCAAAAACAATGCTGCTGCACAACTCCAAATTCCTACTGGAATTCAACTCGGTTGAACCTCGGTTAGGGGCAGGGTAGAAAAACACCACCGCAAACTCTTGAGACACCATTTAGACCTGTGACTGCAGCTGTTAACGCTCTCACTCCCGAAGTGCAGAAGCCAGCGCACACTCATATTTGCTTGTGTAAAATAAATAGGTCTGATACAGTTGTTCTCCGCCCAGTGAGAGAACAGCTGGCACAGGTGAGTTGTAACAACTTTTGCACAGCCAAGCTAATTGCAGTTCCTCATACATTCATTGGTGCCTCTCAAAAACCAGAAGGTGCAGTGAATGCCTCGTGCGTACTGCAGACCAGGCCTGAACCCAGTTTTCCACAGTGATCAGAGGTTGATTAGACAAGCTGACAGTGGAAAAATAAAGTGATGAGACATTATTTAGATTGTTAGCTAGCTGCATCCATTACTTTTGTGTGATTAATTTTATCATTCTTTCTATTTCTCCTGAAGGCGTGAATTTGCTTCCCCTTGTTTACGATCTTTTTTCGTTACATGGAAATGTGAAGCCCTCAAAACCAAATGACTGATTATGTACTGAGATAAAAGCGTAGGTGACGGTTTATGAGGACGTGATCTATTAATGATATGGGTGCTACAAATAGCCGCAGGCACATATTGCGGTTACATATAACGCACGACGCACGATGACAACCACGCTGTGTTTCGCTTGGCTGGTTCCACCATAAAAGCCATGTTGTGTTGTGTTGTGCAGGTAATCAGAAATTTTCCGTTTTGCACTGGCAGCAACTCACTACAACTATGACACAATCTGAAGAGAGAGAAAAGTAAACGACAAGGCTGTAATCGATGAAATAAAATCATGCTTGATCACATGCATGCAGCCTTTTCCGCTGGCTTCCTCGTGTGAATCCAACATATTGGAAAACTACAACTGCATTCAGGATAGAGAGTTAATCACTTGATGTGAACACAGTGTATGGTCCTTTCAGGAAAAAAAAAACACTTGCCAAGTTTGAGCCATAAAGGTTCAACGTCATGCAGTGACTAAAAGCGCAGACACTATTAAAAATAATGACTCAAAGAAGAGAGCGTCACTACATCGGGACGCCATAAAGGTGAGCGTGACAGCTTCAGTGTGTTTGTATTCACTAGCACTGGGTCTTAAACTTGAAATCCAAGCAGGAAGGAGCATGAAGAGGCTGGTGATGTGCTCTGCTACAGCCCCGCCTGTAAGCGTCTGAGTGCAGGAGCAGGGTGAGCGCAGAGTTGACCACTGTTAAAGCTCCTGTAAAATTTTAGTAGTGCCGGGATGGAGAATTAACGGGCTGCGTTATTGAACAGAGCAGTTGCTCGGAAGGATCCACGGGAGACGCATTTAGGCTTGGTTGGTTTATTAGGTTTTGACACAACCCGAGCCTTTTCACAAAAAATGGAGATGTCATGGGCTCATTGGTGCATTTCCGGGCTTCGGGCAGGAAGGCCAAATGAGCTGGAGTCTGTTTCATAATTAATTGGCTGAGTCTTGCGTGGCTCTCACATACCTACATTCTTTCAAAGTACATCAAAAAATGTCTTGGCGTGTTTCTCGCAGGCATCGGGTTGTCTCTGTTATTTATTATAAATGAGACAGCGCGTTGCCGTGCTATTCAGCAACCATCAGGCTGACAGATAGAGGACATCATTATGACTGGCTTCAAAGCGAAAGGGGGGGAAAAAACAACATGTCTCGCCTTTGAAATACAATTCTGCAGGCGGTCAAAGAGACTACCCCTAACACCAGCGAACAGAGAGATTCTAATCGTCATATCCCCGTCTCATATCGCTTGTCATGTATCGCAGATAACATTAGCAGGGATCGCCAGCAGCTGCCACCCGGGGGTATAATGTGGAGCACGTGCCCTCCAGCTTGTCGGGAACACGGGGATAACATACTGTGACAATAAGACAGAGGAAGAGCAATGAATGTGTGACTTCAAAGCACGAGGCGGACAGTAAAAAAAAAAAAAAGAATAGAAAGCACAAACAAAACATGCTGCACGTTCTTTCACATTTAAAGCTTCTTTGCTTTTCAACATAAACATCATGCAATCAGATTAATGGTGATGCATCGGCATAATTACTGCAAACCAATGACCGAAAGCCCCTACACAGCACCTCTCACATTGTTAGTCGTCGTGTTTTTCAGATTTCTAATTATTTCTATTTTTCTTCCCCCCTCACTGGCACCGCTCCCGAAACAATTAGCGCTGTACATCAACTGGTTAGCATGTGATCTGCTTACACCGAGAGCAGGAGGAAAACGACAGCTGCGTCATGAGAACCATGAGAAAACGTGCCACACAACGGCGGCGTAGATGTCTTGTTTACACACTGTATCATCTTCATCCAACACGGGAGGAAAGAGAAACACAAGAGCGAGGCATCGTGATTTAAGAGCACTTAGCGTCGGAGCTTTTTTCTCAGCCCGCCGCCGCTGGGAGCAGTGACTGATGACTAGCACGTTAGGTAGATACAAACGATACGGGAAATAACTTTGGAGATGTTTAAACGGGTAGTCCTTCACTGTAGTGGAGGCCGGGGGTTACATGCAACACAGAACAGAGCTGTCTCCACATCCACTTCTGTACTTGTATAGTATATGTGCTTATAAATACATACAAATACATACACACGCTGTTTGGCAAACATTTGCCTTCTTGCTCATTCAGCAGACACAGAGGGACGTTATCGTTTGCTCACTTTTGCACTTTTGGCCATCTGACAACTCTCCTTGTGGCTCTGTTTTCTCTTTAGCTGCCAAATGCTCCGCTACGTTCACCAGCTGGCAGCTAACTTTGCCGTGTGTGCCTGCAGTGAGAGAAGACGGTGCGACGGAACCCAAACAGCAAAGCTTGACCTTTGCGCCTGGCACTGCAACCGCTTACTCCGCTCACGAGGAGCGACGGTTTGGGCGAATAAACAGGTAAATGAGACACGAAAAAAAGAGAAGACGTTCGTACTGTGACAGTTTCCTCTCCTAACAAATAACTCCTGGGTGTATTCGTGGCAGTAGATGGAGCTCTGTAGGATACGGTGCATTTAGAACAAGCGTGACATTATTGGGAGAGCGCGAGGAAATAGCATTTCCCCCCTCGCAAATCCCTGGCCACCGTTTCCCCGTGGAAAAATACATTTACAGTAAAGGAATCCGCCACGGTCTCATTCCTCCAGCTGCAAATGAACTGCCCGACGTGACAGTTCCAACGCAATATCTTTTCATTTTAATGTTTAAATGGCTTCTTCTAACAGTGTATGAGTATGGGATTGTTTCTAGCTCCTTCCCCGCACCACCCTGCATGCCCCTCCTCCCTGTTGGTCCACGGTCTCTCTCTCTGACTGCACCTTAATGGGGATTTTCAACTGTGACCAGGGCAGAGGCCTCTGATTTCACAGCTCTGTCAGTGAACGTTACAGCATTTCTAATAACTGTCTTACTCGCAACAGACACTCGCTGTGTATTTTCGGAGGTGTGGTGCCAGCTGTGGAGGCCAGCCACGATTAAATTAACGGCCAGGATGTGAAGAGAGACAGAGCCCGGGCTGTCTCCACTTATTACGTACGAGTGTACTATAGCTCACGTGATCTCTCCTCTCATCATCAGTAAAACAAACACATCACATGCTTTATCAGTAGATAGCAACCTTATATGCAACGTCACAGAAAAGTGTTCTTCAGGTCAAAAACATGTCAACGGGATTCTTAAATTGTGTGTGTGTGTGTTTTCTAAATATCAAAACTGGAACCACATCAGAAATGCTCCTTCATCATGTATGCCTGCGTGCGTACAGACCTGTTTGATTGACAGGTGAGCTTGCAGGGCCGCAGAGACACAAAGCAAACACAGTTGCGGCCGTAACTGTGAAAGGCTGAGGAGAGGTGGGGACTCGCAGGCAGTGGTGCTGAAGAGTGGGAAAGTCATGTTGCGTTTCCAGGTATGTTTTTTTTTCAAGCTGTTCAATTGCAAACATACTGAGATAGTACCATCCCGTGAATGCGTTTACTGATTTTATTCTATCTATGTGACAGAATTACTGCACTCTTATGTAATAGTGTAGTATATGTGATATTTCCCATGTATGAAGGTCCTAATGTAACAGCAGCCAAGTCTGGATCGTGCTCCTGAGTTGTTTCGGCTCAGTTACTATCTGAGTGTCCCTCTACTATAATTTTTTTGGCTTTTAGCAAAAGAGAAGACTTACTTCAGAATACTTCACAAAATCTGTTTAAGTTGTGTCAATATTAACTGAACGTTTGCAGCACATAAGCAATTACGTCCTCTCAGGCTTCACAGGTCACCTCAGTCACACCCTGGATGATTTGAACCAAAGTAAAAAGCTTTAAGCGATATCAGCCCAAAAACTTGACACCTCTCCGACCCCTTTATTCCTTGCGTCCTGATTGCAGCACAAGGTTCTGATTTAATCATCCAGATTGAGCGGCTGCCGGCTGCTGGCTATTTGACTTTGTCTCCTCTGTTCGCTGTCAACTGTTTACTTTCTGCCCAGGCCGACTGGCAGCTACTTTGCCTTCTGCCACATGCTTGTCAGCGAGCAGAGACTTGCCGTGTCAATAGCTCTTAGTCCCGAGCAGATACACATCTAAAGGGCAGCACAGTGAGCTGGGGGGTTAATCAATTTTGTCTGACCTTAATTTATACAGAGTAAATAATGAACTGGCCTCCCTGTATTAAACGTTAACAGAAAAATCATTCAGCAGCGGGGGACGAGTGGGTTCGGGTCAGTCACGATGGGGATTTTCTTTGGCTTCTGCAGGCTTTGTGAGCAACTTAAAACAGCAGTTCCCAAAGTGGGCTCCAGGGGGTGCCCCACAGGTCCCTGAAGGGCCTGGAGGGGGCAACATGAGCAACATGTCGTGTTCAAAATCACCCCCTCGTCCACATTAACACTCAGATTTGTATAATAATAATAATAATAATTAAATATAAAATAATAATAATAATGCAAGTATAGTTGAGCCCATGTAAACACTGTGCTCGCTTTATGTGGATTGTAGTTATTTGTGAGTTTACCCTCATATTCAAAGAGAGTTTAATTCCTGGAAATTAGGAGTATTTCAATCTAATTACTGATGGTTGTTTTGTGTCTAAACTCTTTGGGTACTGTCATCATATTTTTTCACACAGGCAGCAATCAAACTTCTGTTGTACTGCACAGTAATTCAAAGCTGCAAAACTGCAAACAAACTTTCTGTACTTCAAACGCTGTTTGAAGTCACAAAGACAAAAGAGAGTCGATCTCGCAGAAAACACTTTAGTACTGTAGCCTAAACATTAAAGGCATAGTTCGGGTTATTTGAAGTGGGGTTGTATGAGGTACTGATGCATAGTCAGTTTATTACCTCGCAGTAGAGTTTGGTCTTTGAGCTCCTACTTTTTGAGAAGCAGAGGAGTAGCAACAGAGCTTCTGACCCATGAATTGCTGTGCACAGGGTCAGACACAGTATCAAAAAGATTCAGCTGTAAGAGGTAAAACAGGATCTTTCTCCCATTGTGCGTTAATGGATGCACTAGAATATTTTTTTTTAAAAACATGGCATTAAAATAGTTTTGAGACAGTTCCTCTGCTATGGGTTTCATATCTTAACTGAATATCAATGGCTTCATTATTACCAAGAGTAATGTTTTTAAGTCAGTCTTGGTGCAAAATAGATTTCAGCAGCAAATACCAAAAGAAGTTTAGAATTATTTAAAACAAAATTTATATGACGTTCTTGAAAATATATTATATATGCTGGTAAATGACCCAGCTTTTATTTTGCCATACGCCTTTGGAAGAAGGTTTACCACCAGTGGTAAATAATGTTTTCTTCCAGGCGAGAGGGCATGTATGAATCACTTTTACTGAGATGTTTATTTCATGCTTTAACCACTTTGCATGAAAACAGGATTATCATGTTTATATATTTGCTTATCATATTTGTGGCGATACCAGATGGACACTACAGAAACATGGTTGTTATTTTCAGAGGCAATCTTCTGCTCCAGCCACTCCAGGATATAAACACATTTTTGAGAACCAAACACAAAACACTGCAAAATACACTGTTACCAGTGACTGTTTCAAAATAAAAGCCAGTGGAGTGTTTTTAACCCGAGGCAGCGGCAGGATGTTGGCACGAGTTGTAACGTCATACGGCTCTGACAGAATGCAGAGAGCCAACATTAAACAGCGATGCTAATACCGATTAGAAGAAACTAAATTACATAATTTGTTGCATATGCTTAGGTAGGCAGTCTGAATCCAGAGTGAAAATGGCAAACTCTGCCCCACAACCACGACCAATCACTGAATGTATATCCAATGAATGGCTGTTGCAGAGAAAGGATGATGATCAGCGATGGTATCCAAAATGATTTTAGTGAAAGTCTAAATAACCTGTGTAGCTTTTTAAATCAGCGGCCACGTGTGGCAGTCACAGGATAACGCTAAATGCTAATTTTAGCTAAATGCTAAATTGCTAAAGAGCCTCAGCCACTTTCTTCCTCAGGCAGGGTCTTCTCATGCACATGCATGCACAAAACCTTTCAAAAGCGAGCGAATGCCACACAGTACGACAGTAGTTACTTTTACTTCTTTAACCATTCCGCGTCTGCTTCATTCCAAAGTCATATGCATCGTCCTCCACCTGACTATCAACTGAATAATCCTCAAGCTGCAATAGCATTCTGCTACAGCCTCATTTTTGATCACAGGAACCTGTGTCCAGGTAGAGCTCTTCTTAATATGGGTTTTGTTGTGCATTGAAAGCATGACTGTATGGTAAGAGGGCTTTGTTGACCTCCGTGAGAGATGCGTTGCTCCTGCTTCCTGCTGAATATTTACAAGATGAAAGGCTGGAATAAGAAGGGGAGGAAGACAGACAGAGAGAGAGAGAGAAATGTGTGAAAACCATCAGAAAAACAGAGGAACATATGGGGTGGCAGAACTTCAAATTGGGCAGTTGGGTAGGTTTGACTTACGTGGCCTGGGCGCCCGGTTATAATTTAGCATTTTGACGCAGCCGACATGGCCAGTGATCTCTATGGAATTGGATTTCTCTTGTTATATCAGCACAGCGCACCAAAATACTGCATGTGTGGGCAGAATAAGATGACTTGTTTGTGACACAAGAAGGATACGCGCTGGAAAAGAAGGAATTTTAACACACTGGGCACAATATTCCCACACAGGACTGTGATTTCCAGTGATGAGCCGACGCGGCTCCTGGATCCTCCCCATCGCAAGAAACGTGGCTGTTTATGATTCACAGCAGGTCACCAGCCCTCACTGATATCAGTCTGAAGACGCCACCCCGACTTCGCTAGCGACACCACCACCGCTTTTATAGCTACAGATGCAATAACTGTATTCAGCTCACTGAACGGTCGAGGCAAATGTTGTTGGTAGATATACAAATACAGGTATTCATGGCTGACTGTCACTGTGGAGCCTCTCACTTTCCACCAGTTTAATCACAGTGGTTTTGCTGGCGGCAGCATCCACATTATCAGAGATGACTCTCCACAAAATGCACAAGCGGTGGCAGGATATCATTTAAACAGGGACCGCTGATGAACAGGTCAACCATTTTATCTTCACGGCAAGCAAACCAAAATTCTCCTTGGTATTTTTCAGTCTCAAAAGTTTCCTTATCTTAAGTCGCTGGAAATTGGAAGTGCCAGACTTCAGCGAGGGTTTGGGGAGAGCATCCAACCAAAATCTTGACTTGATTCACGACCACTGGCGACATGCCAGACTCCATGTAGGATGACTGTGTGAAGAGAAAGGACAGCGGGCCTTGGGAGGGAGAGCAGAGCCAGCTTGGGGGCGGGGGGGAATCGAGTAACTTTTTAATTGAACAATTCATCATTGAGGTAATGCGCTCTATGCTTCGCCTAGCTCTGTAATCCTGGGTAAATATAATTAAAACGTTTAGGATAAGTTTTTCAAACATTTTTTTTAAAATCCGTGTCTGGCTGGAGCAAGACCCGCACACCCTCAGCTGGCCCGTCGCCACTGGCCGGCCTTACGGAAGGCCAGCCGGACGGTAGCGCCAGATAAGCCCTCAATTTGTACTGCCAGTGCCACGAACCTTGGCTGGTGTTTCAAGCTTCAACTCAAGTTCTAAATTTACTTGGAAGAGATATCAGAGAGTGCCAGGCTGCACAAAGACATCTGTAACGTAGATGAAACTAGCCGAACGTCCAGAGCTCTGACAAGGGGTACTCGTGAGGCGGCGTACCAAACCGGTCACGGCCCGGTGACAGCAGTGGCGCCTGTCCACATTTAGGATCCATCTTCTGCCGCTCCGTCTTCCTGAGGAACACTTTCTCGACCTGTCTCATCAGGGATGTGCCGCCAGGACGTCAGAGTGATGAATAGGTGTGCTTACATGCCAGGGGAGGCCGTCTGCCTCTGCCACTTGTAAGCAGACTGCATTAAGTCCAACCTTGTAGCGAAGGATGCTTGTGCCAGTCGCATGGCAGTCAGTATTTTTCCATGAGGGGAAAAGGATTCATTTTGGAAAATATATTAGCTCCCATATATAGTATGTGGTCCTTACATGCAACATGATCAATGTCATGAGTAAATAAGTTTTTCTATAATTTCTTTATGTCTCAGTGTACAGTTAAGCATTTACTGTCTGACAAGTTCAAAGATATTAGATTTGGGCTCAAAGTCCATAATGTGGGTGATTCAAAGCAACATGTGCTTTACATGTTGTAACTGCCATTACTGGATTACAGTTCTGGCACTGTAAGGCCCGTGTGGAGGAATTTAATACATTTAATATCTTTGAGCGCAGTTACCTCTTTTCAGTGGTGCTGCGTGGGTTAAAAACAAACACACACACCACCCTCTCCAATTTACTAGCTGACCACTGTCATCAACATTTAACTCAACACCTTTAAATGAAACATTATTCTGCATGAGTTTAAAGCTGCAGCACTCCTGCGCCACACTTCAGCTCACTTGACCTCCGTCTTTAAACTTCTCAGCGCTGACGGAACATCCAGCGGGAGGTTTGTGTGGCGCACACAGTTTGTCCTGAGCGTCGCACCCACAGGGATTCAGCTGGGAGCTCCGCGTCAGACGTGGTGTAATCGCTGATGTGCTTAGATGCTCACGGCCAATTTTCAGAGAACGTACACACTTTCTCCACGATGCTGTCAGACACAGACACGGCGAGGTAAGAAAAATTTGCACTTTGCAAACTTGTTAAGCAACACAGATTTTCCCGGGCAGGATGTATAGACTCACAGGACACTCCGTGTGTGTTCAGATATGGTTATCTTTCATCCGTCATCTACATACACGCTGAGGATTGTATAGGTGTGTGAGTGAGAACATTAACTCACATTTTTAACAAAACTCACATTGTTAGCTCAGTAGTTTTGTCCCACTCAGAGACGACATCCTGCCTCTCTTATATCTGGGACTCCGTACCGTGGCCTTGGTTGCCATGCAGTAAAGTTAAATGATGAAATAAAATGTATAATATAGAAAATCTAAATATGATATAAAATCATAATAAAAGCCTAAATATTAGCACGCCAACGCTGCAACTTATGTAGTTTAGATGGTTAACATGACAAACACTATACATGCTAAACACTAGCATGTCACCATTTACCAGTTTTGAAAAGGGCCCCAGGCAGTGTCCTTTCTTTGTCGCCAGTCACCCAACAGCGGCGCTTTGTTGACTTAAGCCACTTGAATGCCACGCACATTGTGTCCCCTCCTTGCTTTGTCAGAAAATAAAATCTCACAAGTTCAAGTCAAAGGCAGCGTTTGTCCTCTTTGCAAAAGGACGGATCTATGCAAAGTCGGAGAACTTTTCCGCTGACTTGGAGACATTTCATACATTTTTAAAAAGCTTGTTTACAGCGCCATGAAAAACTTCATGAATCTTTTTTTCTTCTTTTCCTGTGCGGAATAAAGAGCTAACCTCGGAGCCTGCCGGCTTCTCCGACCCGAGCAGAGCGAGGGAATAGAAGAAGACGGCAGAACAGCGACACACCCCCACCACCCCTCAGTCCCCTCAGCCCCTCAGGGCCGCCCCTAACAGACCCAGATACTCGGCTTAATGGCCCCCCCCCATACATTTTTCCATCAGCGGAGAGTGACAGGGACTTACGAGGCCAGGTTAACCCAGGTTAACCGGGGAGTATTTCCACTGGGGTCAACTCGCCTGACCGCGCACAATTCCACACACCTCCCAATTAAGGAATCTACTACAGCGCTCCACCTTTTTGTTTTACCCCAGAAGAGAGCTTTACCTCCCCAAGGTCTGAAGCAATATGGAGTCCCTGGGAGGTAAATAGATGGTATAGTGAGAGGCGGGTCCTTGCTTTTTTTGTTTTTATCCAACAGCAGCCTCGGCGCTTAAGGGATTGATTATGGCACCCATCAGACCAGTGTTTGCACACTCTCTGATCCCCTAAAAGAAGTGAAGGTGGCTGCAAAAAAAAAAAAAAAAAAGCAGAGCATTTAACTGTGACGCTTGTGCGCGAAGGGAAGGGGATAAAGGCTTTAGTGGAGAAGACGAATAACCCCTTCTGCTCTCTCAGAAACGCCAACCGAGCACCAACTTAGGAATTTAAATCAAAACCAGCCACTAAACAAGCAAAGCCCTTTCAGCTCTCTGACATTCGGGTTCATGAACTGAAAGACGTGCACGTGCGTGTGGTTTTCTTTTTCTTAATGGTGTCGTCTGAATCCAATTCATAATCTTTTTTATTTTCGGTGTTTTTACAGCAGTGCTCAACCATGTCAGCATGTGGTGCATAAACTTTTTTAAAGATTACTTCTTTCCTTTTCCCAGAAACACTGACGCATGGTTGTCATCCAGCTCACTAATTAGCCGTCATGAGTTCTTACTCCTAGAAAATCCATTCATTCCTCGGCAGCGAGAATATTGCAGGCTTACATAGCTTCAAACACTTGCCATGCAGCACTAAACAGCAGCTTCCCTGCAGTAAAGTGGGAGGTGGGCCGAGGAGGTTGTCTCCATTATACACTTTTACCAGCTCCGAGTGTTTATTTTGTCTGCCATTGAAAATACAAATAACACGTCCTCTGGAGCAACGCGCGCAGCCATTCAACGCTGAGGATGTTTACTGTTTCGCTGACTCTGCGCGCCGTCGCCAACATTCACTTTTGGGGAGCTGCAGTGTTGCTTGCACAAGGTGTGGGAGGTGTTGGGAGGTCGGGACACCCGTGGGGGCACGGGGTGCCACTCACGTGAAGTGCAAACACCTCTGCCATCATGTCAACAGCTGAGCGATTGATTTTCATTTATCTGAAATGATTTTTTATAGAACAAAAATTTGTAACCAACCCCAAACAAACAATCGGCATTCTCTAACTGAACCTTACACGCTGCTCTGGATTTGGTCTCTCAGGCAACAAACTGGTCTGCTAAGGCTTTCCCAAGCTCCTTCAAAGTTTTGGCTAAAAATTATTTATTTACTGATAAATCCCCTAGAAAAGACTGATCATCAGCCAAAGATAAAAGACAGAGATATGAGACAAGTGCATCTTCATAAAAGCTTCATCTGAGCTCACAGTAACTCAAGCACTGTAACAAAAAAGTGTCTCTTCATTATATAAATGGGGGTCTCCCGTCTAAGGAAAAGAAAGCCCAACAGCAGATGAGTGTCATGTGTTGGTATGTACGTCTGTCTGCCTGTGTTGCTGCCAGTCACTCTGCGAGCACTAAAGATGCTGTGTGCATTTGTATGCGTCTGCGGAGAGCTGTCCTTGTGAACTTGTGTGCCGTGACTCATAAAACCCGGGACGATTCCGCACGGAAGACCGAACATGCCCGTCCACTCACGCAGGATTCAGGCCGACTTGCCGCTACCGACGACGGCTCTCGTTAACTACCGCCACACATGCACACGCGCTCCGGAGAGATACTGAGGTCGCCGTGTCAGTGGCCCAGCGGTGAGCATTCACGTACCGGCGGGTGGGGGTGGGGGGAGTAATTGAGACGACCGGTGAAAAAGGGGAGTGAGGCTCAGACAACCATTCACGCCAGGAGCTCCTGGCTGGCGTCCAATTATTCCCAGCAGCCCCTGCTACCTCCTGCACCCCAATTACAGTCGGCAAAGCTCGGCTGGTCGGAGAACCTGTCACCCTCCGCAACCGCCTCCCCCCTCCGCTCCCCACGACACAACTGATGGCAAAAAACAGCAAAGACAATGTGTGATGTCCTCTGGTGCCTTAATGTATTTGAGTGTGTGTGTGTGATAGAGATAGAGATGTTCTGAACAAAACTAAGAGACTAGATGATGCAGAATTCTGCGCATTGCACAGAAAGATGTGTAAACGTAGAAGCCGTGCGACAGGACTTGGCTCGAGTGTTTGCGCGTGGCACCGCGCCTTTCCCCCCCTCCCTCAAATCACAGAGAATGACTTTCTCTCACGGCTACTTTGAAGATGAGGGTTTTAAAGTACAAAACGATGGTTTAAAATGTGCGACGCCTCCTCCGTCTTCCGTCAGCGGATACACGGTGAGTTTTATTTATAGCGCCATACAGTATCTTTATTTTATTGCTTCATTTGTTACGAAGAGACGAGCCGAGAGCGCCCGTTGAAAGTGCTGATTGCGGGGCTTTGGCTTGACACCGTGTCTCGTTGATATTTACGTCTTCCTTTGAAGGTCTCCAGACTTGCCTTTTTTTAAGGGATTGTCAGAGCTGGAAATGATCAGTGTTTTCAGTGATTTACAGAGGCACGCAGGCGGACTGAAAAAGGCAGGAGACAAGTTCAAATGCACTTTGCATGTAAACAAGTATCATGGTTGTATTTTTGTACACCTCTCTGCTGCATTTGTGTGTCAAAATCTGTTTTCCACATCCCTGAGCTGTTCAAAAATAGTACATTGTGTGATTATTACCAAAGATATGTGTCATTTTGGGTTCCCAACGTCTTTATAACTTGCTTTATAACTAACTCATCTGTCATCACTGAACTCCGGAGCATTAAAAAAAAAATAAAAATAATAATATATATATATATATATATATAAACCATTCACATCCACAACTTTTAGATTATCAAAAATTTTTTTTTTAAACTGGTCTTTGTTATCTTTTTTCTCACAGTGTCAGAGGATTTTACGGAGTAAGTTACGGAGCAGTTACGGAGCAACATCATCATTCGTTTCTACTCATGTGTCTGGCCACCTGATTAAATCCAAGTCCAATATTCCCTCGATTTTAGCTCCATTTTGATCCGTACCAACTCCTGAGAGAAATATCTGGCTCTTTAGCTCAGCTAAACGCTTCACCACGGTCGCCAGCCCGGTCCCTCGACTTCGTCTTTCCTTTCTACAGTTTGGTGCAGGGCAGGTAGTGATCAGTGTGGGGTTTTAGAGTCCTTTCAGCGACAACAGCCGCCTGCTGCGGCCCAAAACGACACCATTAGAGCGAGCAGAACGAGTAGAGCTGCGGAGCAGACAGCGAAACAATGAGCTGAAGTGATAACACTCCGATGCTTCATGAAACTGAGGGGAGCTGCCGCTTCCACCCGTAAATCCATGGACGATGATCACTACGAGGGACCCTTTTCACATTGTCACACTCTTTTCACTGGTTCAGGCAAAGCTAACGCAGAGCTGCAACATTGAAGGGGCCTCATTAGTCATTAAAAGTTTAGCTTCAGCAGGTTATTGTTCAGTTAGTCTGATAACCGACAGCTCCTTAAACTTACCTACATTTGACCAAAGCGTGTGTTTTGGTGGCACCTGCTCTGCACCAAACTTGTTTGAAACTTCCTGACCAACGGCGGGGACAAGGAAGGAGACATCAGCTCCCTCTTTATGTCCTCCCTCCTCTCCGGGGTCTCAAAAGGTTTAATGGCTTGATGAGGCTGCTAAATATTTGATGAAGCTTGAATAACTCAGACCTACATTGCCTGCTGTACTTGCTACGCCGACCATATAGACGGATAATAATGTGGCTGGAGCGAGCCGGGAGGACCAATAATATGCATTACGTTATGTAAGTTTAATTACTCCAGACATTTCAGCCCCTCTTCACTGGCCATCCCATCCCTGTTGGATATGAAAAGAAGGGCCTTGTCCTACTGGGCCCCCTTCTTCTGGAGCAACTGCCCCCGCCCCAACATCAGACCATCTTACTCCGGCGACGCCTTCAAATCCAAACATAAATCTCATCTTCACACCTTAACTGTCAGCCTGTACCTTGTCCTTTCATTATTTCAGGCTTTGTAGCTGTAACCACTCCACCACAGGCGTGTCGGTCTCGGTCAGAGTGAATCACTTATACCTACAGTACAGTCCATGTTGTCCTGCTGACAAGATTACTGTAATCTTTCTGAAAAGCACTGCATCACTCTTAACTCTGTTTGTTTGCTCCCTCAAGCACATGAGTGTCCACACAGTGCGCCTCTCTCTCTCTAGTAGTTTTGTGTTGTCTCTCTCTCTGTTCCTCCCTGCAGATGCCTTTGCCTCAGGAGCTGCGGAGTCAGGACACGCCATCGCAAGCCTCCTGCTGCCCCCATGATCCTGCTCACCCACTGCCACAAATGATCATTATTAGCCTTATTATTGTTAATATGATAACTATTATGATTACCTTGCGTCTGGGTGTGGAACTCGCATTGTGCCATGTTTCCTCCTCGCTCTCTCAGGCCTCTCCCCTTCGCTCTCTCTTCGTTTTCGTCATCACTGTCGCCAAATGCATGCGCGTGCTGGGGAATTGTTAGGCGTCTGTAAATAATATTATGAAGGGTTTTCGTTCTGTTATGATTTGCCACTATATACATAAAACTGACTTGGCAAGTGGGCGGCCTGCTGGAGAGTGATGCATTTAGCAGTTTTAGATTGAGATTTTCCCTTCAGGAGTCGACGGAAACTGAAAACCAGAGTAAAAAGAAAAGCGATATTGGACTAAGAGTACCTCCCTGAGGTGGAAACAAGCATGAATACAAATTAATGTTACTCTGTGTCTACAGGGGTTTCAACAGACAATTGTAAACATGTCAGTGATATCCGGTTTATTAGGTGATAACATTTCAGACGTTTCAGCTTGTTCCACAGCCCCCAAGACGTGAAAAGAAAAAAATCCAACTCAAAACATTGCAGCTTCAACTGTACTGCAGTGCACCATCCTGCAGACATACGGGTTATTAATGAGAACAATAAAAGTGGAGAGGACTATGACTCATGCTCAAAGTATGACATGTACACCCACGCTGCGAAAGAAAACCGATACTCTTCATTGATCAGATTGACATGTAAATCAGGCCAGATGCAAATTGCTCTAAACATACAGCTGGGAATTCTGAGGGCAATGGAACAGCGAGAGAACCACATCAACCTTTCACATGTTTAATTATGTCATTAGCATTTACAACTTCACAGGAGATTCTTTATTGCTTTGCTGTTCTTCTTTGCACACAAGCTTTATTGTTATATTACCTCACCCCCTTCCCTGACTTCTATTTCCTTCTATTGAACAAGATCTTTCAGTCATGGCCCGAGGAGTCTTTGGAGATTGCCATCTTCATCAAATGAATCTGATCGTTTCTTGTGCATTGTTGTATGATTGTGCGGTTGCGTGCCTTCTTTTTTTATCTTCCCCACCGTGGGTTTCATTTGTCCTTCGGGACTCATAACCAATTCCAACATTTTGATTGATGCATTCATTTCCCAGTTTCCGCTCGCCCCTGAAGCGACACTCGCTCTGCTTTTATACGTATGCCATCAGCACAAAGCGTGGCATTTGTGCGTCAGACAGATATTATTCAAAACAGGTTGTATTGTAAACGTAATGACTCCCATCTGGAATGAAGTAGCTTGGCCTCAATTTTGGCGAGTGAGAGTTTTATGAGGTTCTGATTCTGGTCATTGCTTTTGAGTAGGGTTTTTACAGCAGTGGTCAAACTGTGTGCTGAACTCAAACACTACAGTGTTATTAGCTGTCCAAATACCGCTTTTGGGCACTTCTGAATTCCTTGCCTCTGTGTGTGTGTGTGTGTGTGTATGTGCGGCTGCAGATGGAAATGTTTCGGATTTCACGCATGAGGCTTCAAATGTGAACAGCACTTATGGTTTTGCAGCTCAGGCACCGTGGACAGTGCCACTGCCTCCCAACTTGTTCAGCACTTTGGACAGCGACATTAGCTCTGCACATAAAGCACCGAGCCTCAGCTGGCCCGTCAGCTCCTGAGCGCCAAGGACTTTGGATAAGTTGGGAGTTCCATCACCTTTTGACCACACTGAGAATCTCAGCGTATCAGCCCTTAGCTGGATCCTTAGCTTGTCCTAATGTGGCACAAACAGCGACGTCCAGCTCAGAGGCGTTCAATTGTTATCCCCTGGAAATGTTGAGGTGTGTTTGTTTTGAATATGAGAGAAGGGAAAGGCCCCTAAAAACTGCATTTGCATTGTGCAAGTGATATTTTATAATGGTGGTTTAAAGCAACCCTGGGCTTGTCTTTGAATCGTCGTTAGGCCCGTTAAGTTAGAAATTCAGTAGTGTTACTTTTAACCGAGAAACGCGGCTGGACTGCACCCCTTCTTTTCAACAGTGAGAGCAAATCATCTGTTGTTGTGACTCGTCCGGACTGCTGTACTGTGCCTGTTAAAGCCTGGACGCTGCTGCAGCAGTAATATCAGCTACATGATTGTGAAGCTTCCATAGTGCTCCCGTATTACCTTGGTGCTGACTCCACTACACATTTAAGCAAGGTTGTTCCAGAAGGAGGGTAGACACAGTGAAGGTTCTTCATTATATCAAATGACGCGTTATGAAATTTGTCAGTGTTTTCTACAATAATACAGACTGGCCAAAGAAAAGAAAGAAAGAAATGCAGGTATTGTCTGCAGGTATCGTGTTCAGGCTGTTTACTGTCCCACCAGTGAGCGGGTGAGGCCGGGCACATGTAGCCTGAGAGACGAATGCGAGGGCAGAGCTTCCCGTTGAAACAACACACTGGAATTAACTGCAACTGCTGCCACGGAGAATGAGGAAAACACAGCATTCGTGCAAGGTGCTGTAAAATGGGATGTGCTAGATGATGTCTGGAGTCACGTGACAATATCACGCTATTTAAGTAATTCATTAGTGACACTGATGCGTGATGATTTTCATGATGCAGGTAAAAGTTTGCCCGAAGCAGAACCCAGGAAGAACCTTTGCATGACCGATGTCCCCACCTTCATTTTAGTGGTTTTAGTACTGGGACACACGGCACCATCAACATCTACAGCATGCAACGTTAAAATATTTCCTGGGCGGCGTTAGCATGTACCGGTGCAGGTCACAAAGTTATATCTACAAATCGGGCCGTAGCTGTGGCTCTTTCTGAAAACGTCACCGCAGTGTCTGTTGTTTTGGGTCTTTGCAGACCCAGCATCCCTGCTAGACGTCCCAGCAGGAGCCTAAGTGCCTAGTTTGCCAACTGGCATGTTTCTGCTCACAGCCTGGATGGCAGCCTAATTATGCATCTTAGGCTCTTTGTTTTTGTCAGAGTCACTAAGTAAATTCTCCTCTCAGCTCCCATTTTCATTTGCTTTCCGCTGATCGAGGCTGACTGGCCAACTGGCAAGAGCCCGGCTTCATTGGTCTGATGGGCATATGCATATAGATGATGTTTTCTTTCCACCCACAAAGTGACCTTTCCAACATGTATACAGGAAACAGAGGGCGCAGCTTGAGCTGTGCATTAAACGCTGGCTTTGTTTTGGGTTTTTTTATAGCACAGAAACACTGAGATGAAAGATCAGTCTGGCGCTCTTTTGATGTCGGTCCCTGTTCAGAAACTCTGCTTTTCCAAACTTTTTAAAAAGCGACTTTCTCTCTCTCTCTCTCTGCTGCGTCACTTCTGACAGTTTCACCGGTTTACTCCTAATATCAGGAGCATTATTGCGGGGGGCTCCGCTGTGTCATTGAGGCTGCTTGTGTCCTGTAAAGCTGAGGCTTGTTTACTGTGACCTTTTCCTGCGCCCCAGTGTTATCCATCTTCACACGTTAATGTGTTGCAGTTGTTGGTGTCGCCGAAGGTCATTTTTCCACAATAGATGAGGTGAATTCAGGCGTCGGGAGCAGTCGCATCTGCCTCTGGCTGCCGGTTTGATTCCGAAAGACAAAAGTATTCAGGTCCTTAATTTATTTCTTGGTAGAAACCCCTTTGAGCAAAGCTTCCTGTCATCTTGGGAGAGTCTCTGTGAGCTTTGCTCACCAGGATTTGAGCAGTTTATCTCATTCTTCCCAGCAGATCCTCTAAAGATTGGAGAGGAAGTGTCTGTGAACTCCCGTCATCAGGTCTCCCCACAGACGTTCTGAGGGGTTTACACCTGGGCTTTGGCTGGTTCCACTAAAGGACAGTCAGAGAATTGTCCTAAAGCCACTGCAGTGCTGTCTCGGCCGCGGGTCGCCGTCAGTCCGAAGGTTGAACCGTCACTCCAGTGCCAGATTGTCAGATTGTATTGTGTTATTGTGTATTTTCTTTTCTGTGCGGCTGCACTCGACCTTCCTCAGACTGGGGACTCTACCGAATTTATTTCACAATAAAGATGATTTGATATAATATTGTGTAATATGGGGCGGGGTCCCACTTTAAGCCACATCTGAAGCACAAAGCTGGACGTTGTGGAGATATCACGGATCAACAACCTGATAGCAGCCACGACCAAAACTACAAACTGATGACTTTTCCTTTAAAAGCTTCTCACACTGTGTTAGTTTAAGCCTCTGTGGGTGAGATGGGACCTGACACTGAGTATGTGCTCAAAGGGAAAGATGATTGGCGAGCGTTTACCTGAACAGACCGGGTGGCAAAACTGGGACTCTGCAAAAGTAAGGTGAGGTGAAACTCCAGCTTTGGAGTTTAGAGTGACATTGTGGCTCAGGGCAATGCATCAAACTGTGAGGCAGCAGTTCTTCACTATTAGCCAAAGGTAAAGGTCAAGATCCGACAGCCAGGCAATCTATTTTTGCAAATACCAAGTCATAATAAGCTTCTATTTTCCACCGCTTTGCTTAATACAACTGGGCCAACTGTGTCATTATCAAATTTACAGAGTACCTTCAAGTACACTTGGGAGCCGGTCAGAAGCGTGGCCGTTATGTACAGTAATATACGTCCTCAGTTATACTGTGGGCCAATTCTGCAGCCAAACCTGAACGTGTGAAGTTAATGACAAAGCCAAGGGACTGGAAACTAAAGAGCAGTATCTCTGGAGGTCCCTTCAGCGTCCACTCAGCCTTCTGTGTCCCTGTTAGAGGATGAGAGTGCACAAGGCGCAACGGGGCAAATTCCCTACTTTCCTAAAAAAACTGAGCAGGAAGACAGTCCTGGTCCAGTCAGCTGGAGTGTTTGCAGGTGCGTTTCCTTCTTCGTTTGCGCCGCCACTGCCACTGTGACAGCTCAGATAAGAACAAATCACGAGACGGCAGGTGGCACAGCAGATGAATAAAATGCGACACATCTGGTGAAGTGACAGCATCTTCTCTCTAAGATTTAAAAGAAACATTATTCTCGAGCTTTTCCTGTAATATTTCAACATTTTTTCCCCAAAGAGTGACAGCTGCACAAGCTGCAAAAATTATTCCCACATCCTGACTAGTGAATTTGGCCCATTTGCACAAATGAGTCCCAAAGTTCTGAATTAGTTAGTAATTGTGAGCAGTCTCGTGGGACAAGTGCAGGCTGAGTCCACGCTCACCTAATTTTAGCCGGAAAGGATAAGGGAGTATGTGTGACGGCTGGATGTTTTATTTAGTCCTCTAAACCGCTCGTCTACATTTTCAGCCAATTTCCTCCTCCATAAATTACATAAAGGTTTAATGCTGTTTCAAAGCCCTCTTAACACTGGCACGTTGTGCAGGGCCGAGTGATAGCTTCACGGGAAATCTATAAAAAAGTTCATTTTAAAACAGCTCTTCCTGTTTGTTCGTGTCGGTGTAAAATCTCATCTGTCAGTCTTCCCTGTGTTACTGTGAACGGTTACTGTACACTGCACGTGACACTGCCACTTAAGAGTCAGGGCTCCTTCCTGACCAGTCATGCAGGCTTTTTTTTTAACATCATTCTTTCATTCACTAAATGAGCATGTCCTCAGTAAGAAACTTTAAAGGTGCCAGTGTCCTGTCACTGCCACAGGTGGCAAATGTATCAAACGTTACGTAGTCCCGCTCTAACTCTAGACTGGAATAAAAGCTAAATTAGGTCTGGCACAGTTGGGGAATCGGCAGTAGGTCAGCATTTGAAAGGCAATTTCATTCAAATGCAGAAAGATAAGCAGAGCCCAGGCGGAAGGTTAAATCCCAAGAAATGAATCTGAATCATGAACGAGCGACAACATCCAACAGGGGAGAAATAAAGTTTCAAAAGAGTTGAATGGAGTTGTGAAAGTTGGATAAAGATTACAAAGAGATGAGCTATGGCTCTGGAAGTAATGGCAAGCTGTGATCATCTATATCAAGTGGAAACCCCTTGGTAAAATGATTTAACCAAAAAAGGGAAAGGTATCATCAGCGCAGACAGCTCACTGCATTATATGAAGCAATCCACCGCTTACTTGTAAAAGTCTCAGTCGAACCAGACAAATGGAAACGAGGAGGCCGGAGCCCGCTCTGTACTGAGCACAAAAACAACCGAATGAGCTCTTCTTAGCTAAAATACTTCATAATGACACAGGCACTTGACAGCATGCAAACCAGCAGGAAATGAAGCTCGAGGGAACGCCGGGACACGGCACTCATTGACACACACTCAAGCGGTGGACTAATGCTTATTTAGTCGCCAGCACGCTGGCTTTTTGTCCCAGCCTCGCCGCCACGTGCTCGGTGGGAAAGAACGCCCGGCGTTGGTGCCGACACCTGTGCCGGTGTGAGACGAGTTCTCCCCTTCCTCAACATTAGCCCGCCTCCTCTTTGATCACGGGCTCTGATAGAGCCGCAGCAGGCAGCCGCCATGTTTTCTTTTCTTTTTCTTTTTTTTTTTTTTTTACAAACAAATGAGTCATACAGCTCGGTCTCTCGTCACCAGAGCCTTGCCTTGAGGCTGAATCCTGAAGTAACAACAACAGGGAAGGGGGTGTTTTTTCTCTCACACGGTGATTCAAGCATATGCTGTCACGTGAGTCATATGTGCATTCACAACAACTCTGGCAGCAGATAAAAGTTTCTCTTCACCATTCAAAATATGAGAGCGGGGACTTCAAGTGGGACAATCAGATCGCGCGGCTTCTGCCGGCATCTCTTCACGACACGACAAGACTCCGAGCGAGGGGCAAACCAGTCGAGCTGCACTGATGTTTGGAAACTCTCTTGGCTCATTTTTATTTTCTTGTTTTACAGCCTGTCTGACAACTTATTTTCTGGCTTTTGTTCTGAACGCAGCGATTTATCATTTTGGCTTCCTCATCCTCACTGCAACTTGTAAATTGTCCTACACGTGTTACTATTACTATTATGCCATTACAACTAAAAGAACTACTGCTGCCACAGCTACAGCTAGTCCACCATAATGTCTGTTTCCCATAGCTACTTCTATTTTAAGATTAAGGTCCGACTGACTTTTTGCTCAGGATGGTGCAATCCCAAAAGGATCTGTCCAGAGAATTCTCCAAAAGATTAACATGCCACAGCCGTCCTCACCTCCACCTCCTTCTGGGGTGCAAATCCAACCCAAAGTCCTGAATATTCAGAGTGCGCGGCAGTGGAACATTTTGTCTTGAGGATTGCTGTCAGGAGTCACATCTGAAGATGACAGCACTGCTGGTCTTATTCCTTCTTTCTTCTCTCTCTCTTTCCTTCTCTTGTTTTTTTTCATTATCCCTTCTCTCTCTTCTCCATTACCCACCCTCATCCTCTCCACGTCTTCCACCGACACCCCCACCCCCCACCCCCCCGCTGACCCTCAAAGACAGAGCGCCCCGCTCTGTCGGTCTGCCATTGTCTTTCTACCAGCACAAGAATACCAATGGCTGGAAGCTCAAAGCAATCAATCCCATCAAGGTAGATCCACTGTGTGCCTGACATCAGCCTCCCTGATTATTGTCTCCCAACGCAAGCCGATCGATAGTGACCACAAACTCGTCTCCGCGCCACAAAAACCCCCGGTTTTCCAAGCACTCCCAGCCTCATCGGTGGGGGCACGGAACCGCAGTCATGTAGCGACCTGAACTGTTGCTGGAGAATGATTCTGACACAGTGATTTTGTCAGAGTTGTTCAAAAGGCGGATAATCTGTATTGTACTGAAGAAAACAACTTGACAGCCTTTAACGATCTTTGCAGGGCAAAAGAAAAATTGCTTTGGAATTGCGAACTTCCTTGGCAGACGTGTAAAGTTGGCAGCGCATGCAACAAACAGGGGTATGAAGATTATGCCGGTGCTCTGTGAGCTGGGTTGCCGAGGGTGACGTCACGCCACTGAATAGTGGTCAAGATGTTCCACTGAAGCGCAGTAACATGAAATGCTCGGTTTCAAAGCAGCCGCTCAACGGCCACGTTTCATGTTGCTTGAAAACAGCAGGATCAGCTCCGAGGATCTCTGATGTTTCCATTCTGGCGCACGGCCATCGATGCTCCTCTTTACAGATGAGATGGACATTAATGTCTGCTCGGAGGACCCGGAGGGAGAAGGAGAAGAACCGCTGCCGACATGCGCCGCCTCACTCTGTCGTGAGCGCATCGGGCGCCTGAAGCAGGCATGGAGGTGTTTCTTAGCAGAACCGCCGCCCGGAGTTCCCCGCGCTGCGGACGCTCACACATTCACTTCAGGTGCGATTTATCAAAGAAGCCTTCTCAGTGGAATAACTCTGACAAGCCTCACCACAGGCCTCGCTCGCGGCTTAAATGCTGGTGCACAGGATAAAAAAAATAACAATAGAGCTGACCTCTATCATCACAGCTTCATTGACAGAACTTAACCGTGCTGCTGGGCATCCATCCAAACTGTCGACAAGCCTACTTGGAAGCCACTGATGAAGAGTGATATTTATTAAGTGGGGGTCTCGACTGCGTGCTGTGGCGACGTCAGGTCTGTTGTCTGTGCGTGTAAAATACTGACTGCTACTGACAAACGGGGGGTTGCTGGGGCGCTGTAGTGGATCTTTCTCTGTTCTGAACTTGAACCTCAAAAGTTGTAATGTCGAAGCCCGGTGAATGCTTCAAATGATCTAAAAAGGCCCGTGTTGTCAGGGTAACACCATCTGTCACTGCCTTGAACTGCTGTAATGGTTACGGTCACATGATGGTTAAGTCTTTGGTTTAGGTAAAAAAAAAAAAAAAAAACTTGTTTGAGGTTTACATGAAACTTCAAGTTAAGATTGTTTTGTTAAACTGCTCTTCCTGAGGTTAAAAATCCACTGTCCACTCCAACCTCTTCTCTCAAGGCTTCAGCAGGGAACAGCTCGGAACAAATTCGACGTGGCGTCTGACCATGTCAAAAGCTGCCGTCTGCATGTCCACGCCCGCTCTGAATGGTCAAAGGTAGGATGAAAGGCTCGGCATCAAAAGCCTCCTCGCCATCATCAATGGTTCCCTTTCTTCTCCAAAAACTCTACTCTTCTTGCATATCTTTGTTGTCCAGATGCTTTGAGTTGACAAATGGGGATAATGGCGCCCATTTTCTGACCGGGTCGCCGCACGGCCATTCACGGCACTGCACTCAGGCTGTGCACATGAAAAGTGAAAACTGTCATTTGAAGAATAAAAGAGGAAAGCTTGAGAGAAAAGTTCAAACCCTGCCTTGCTTTAACAGCCACAGACTGCATCAACTGGCAACAACAGCTGCGTGAAGTGGGATTGTTTGTCTGCAGCACAGCGTTGCAAAATGGAATGTGGTGAGGACAGCCTCTTCAAACTGATCACAGAACAGTCTTTTTCTTTTTAACTTTTCTGACATGTATGCATCAGAAAAGTATGTGTCCTCTATGCATATCCCACTGGACCGTTTCTTGTTGTTTTAAAAATGGAGTGGACTTAGTCAAGCCTTGGAAAAATAACTTGCAAAATAAGTCTTAAAATCGCATTACTGATGATTCAGAAGTCTTTCAGAACAGGTCACAGGCATGCACCAGTCAGACACAACAATAATGTTAACATTGGGTCTGAGCAGTGTATATATTGTATATGAATGGCGGATACTTAATAATCATGTTTTATTTGCACAGTTTGGAGTAAATGTGATACAGCCATAAACAACAAGCTAGCATAGGACCCTTCATTATCGAGAGATCAGTTATTACTGGACTGCACGGTTGTTACATTTACTATTGATTATTTTTATGTTTTTGTATTTAGAAATCTTTATGAATACATGTTATCTTGTGGCATAAAAATCATGTGGTGCAATCATGCCGACCAACTGACGGACACGCTCACGGTCTCAGGACACACTGTTTTTCCAGCCTCAACCCTTTTATAGAGGGATCTCTATTTTCACGGCTCCCACCGTGTTCTTTATGGCCGCGGCGGGCAGCCATTTTTAACAAAACAATCACAATTTCAACGCCCACTGAACACAACTGGTGCCCGGCTGGTGAAGCTGGGGCGCCTCTTCTGGCCAAAATGAGAATCACCACAGCAGCCATTCATGCAGTTTTCACTAAACTGCATTAAAATCACTCACTCGCATCAAACTCTCTCTCTTACGTCAGTTGTGTTTGCACCATGTTGACTCGCAGTGCCTCAAACAATTTAGCATTAGTCCACCCCCATCCGCCACCTGCCGGACGCCCCAGCAGCTGCCACAACCAGAAGGTTAATGATGTCAGGACCCCTGCTGCAGCAGCAGCTTTGGAGGTTCTGTTGATTTGAATATTATTTCTGTTGCAATTTCACAGCAGGACCATGTGAGGTACACAGCTGACCTTTCTGCACAGCCCGGGTGAGAGAAAGACATGGGAAATGATTTCTGTCGTGGGACAAGACGGCGTGGAGTTACATTTAACAAGGCAATGGAAAATAATGCATATAATCTTTTAACCAAAGTGAGGAGTCCTGCTTTTTTATCTTGATAAGAACTAGATATCAAGGACATGACTGTGAAATGTTCATGAACAGGAAACACTCGAATCCACTTGAAGTGTGAATTGGTGCAGATGCAAGCTGATGTTTGGCTGTTTGCTGGTGCGTGCGGGAGCGTGAAGGGGAGCAGGATGCACCTACAGGGCACACTGTGTATCAACTGGTGACGTGAAGCTGGGTCAAACAGCACCTTCCAAATCCCTGTTTTAACAGGAGGGACACGGCCGGCCCCCGAGGACACGGCGAGTACACGAGCCCTGCGGACCGGCCGCGTCCAAACATTTCTCACTTCGTAAGCGTCCAAGCTAAATAACCCAGCGCCGAGCGATGCTGAATAATTGCATTCACCCGGCGTGAAGCCTGCCGGGCGAGCAGAACATTTATAAAAAGTCCAGCGGAGCGGCGACACATTTTTTGGAGCGCCGTGGCGAGTTCTAGTTATGTCGTTTGTTAGAGCAACGGGACGGGCCCGCTGTGCCGCACGGCTCTTCTTAATGCTGTGGGAGAGAGGAGTCGATGGCGCCGCCCAGCCCCCGTGACGGACGAGCACCTGGAGCCGGCGGGCGGTTTCAGATTTATACCAACGGACACTGTCCAAGTTGTTCTTTAGTGCAGTCTGCCTGCTCGCTGGCAAGAGAAAGGCAAAGATATAAACCGCTAATTGCATAAGGCAGCTTTTGTACCGTGAGACAGTGACGCTTAATCATAATTACAGACTCATAATATAAAGCACGGAGACTTTTCATCACTCCTAACCATTTCTACAAACACGTTTGTCTTCCGTTCCAGGCATTAATTATTTCCATTAATTCTTGCACAATACGCCAATCTATGGGGAGGCTCTGAAAACGTGACGAGGTAGCGTCCTGTTGTTCTTCGTACGACCAGTGGATCAAATGATCACGTGTAAAGGAGCCGCTCGCAGTGATCTGTGGATTGTTTCAGCCTTGTTTTCACCAGCCAGTAAACTCCGCCCTCATCGGCTTCTTCTCCGGCAGCGGCTAGCAGCTGATTCGAGCAACGAATCGCTAACGTAGAACAAGTCAGCTGTGCAACGATACCAGCTCAGCAGAGGGTTAGCTAGTGGCTCGCAGCTGAATACAGTGGAGAGCGAAACGGAGAATAAATATTGGATCGGCATTCTGCTCCGCGTCTGCTGGATGAGAATGGAGCAAACTTTTACCAAACTCTGTAAGGTGTTTTTAAGCCGCTGCCTCAAACATGAGTGAGCTTTGAGCTGGTAAGAAGGAGAAGTGAAGTGTGGTCACACCCAACAAGTCTTGTTTAATTCACACAAGGAAGTTATCTGCTGAGTAGACCTCCTGACAGCTTATTTGACCTCTGAACCCACACAGCTACGACAATAAAAGCGAGCCCTAAGCTAGGTTTGGGGAAGGTGTGAGTGAGGCCTGGCCTCAGATGCCTGCCTCATCACATTCAGTCTGGATGCAGCCTGAAGCTGGAAAATGCGAGATGCTTGAAACGAGCATGAGCATCATAGAAACTGCAAAAAGTGTATCCAATGTGACATTTGCTCTTTTTCAGACGAGACATCTGGCTTCGTCTGCTGCGTCTGGTAACAAAATTTGCCGTTTGCGATTCGGGCACACGCTCTGTAAAGGCACGCGTTCAAACACGCTGCAGATGGTGATAATGGCGGCGGGAAGACTTTGATGCCTGCTGCGCAAGAGCGAGCAAGAATCTGAATTCTTACTCCAGAGGGCCGAAGCGAACACACGGCTCTCCTTATTTAACCTCAACCACATCAGACCTGATAGGAGTGTTGCTATTACATAGCTTATTGACATAAAAGGAGTCATTCTCCAAAATGACTCGTACAAAGTCTGTATGACGGATCTCTCTCCTGAATAAAGCACGAGAGGATTATTTTCTTATTTCTCTTCTACTCTGATTCACTCTCAAACTCCGTGCAGCAAAACAACGGCAGACAAAACGGCGGACGACAGCGCCGTTTTGCCAGCCAGGACTAATTGCTCTGATAGCGCCGTGTGCCGGTACTGTGCGAAGAGCGTAATACGTCGGCCTTTTTTCGTCGCGTGCGAGATGTGGAAAGGCGTGAGTGCCGCGGCGCCCGGCAGCACGCGTAATTAGAAGGGAAGGTTTGGAGTCGCTCACGAGATAACAAGATATCGGCTCCCGTACGGCTGACACGTTTTCATGCCACACGGGGATAAGATGTCATTAAGCTTTTCATCTGACAAAACAAGAACCCCACCCCACCCGCCCTCCCCCTCCAGGAAAATTAGGGCTGTAGAGAAACAGCAAAAGGTAGCGGGATCAGAAATCAGCGGTCCTCCGATGGCATCTCCCTCTCAAACTCATATCACTCGCTTTAAATTAGGTTTAATGCCTTCAGCGCAAGCCAGCGCGAGCCCCCGTTTCTCTCGCCATGCCAGAGGAGAGGAGCTCGGAGCGGGCCGGATATTTACTGCTTTCATTTTGTTTCAAGACAGCGGCTTATTGCCTGTTGTGTTCCATTATTACCGCCTCCAACTGGGGCTAATTTATTTAGATTGAACGGCAGTGTTGTTTTGAGAGGGGGTGAAAAAAAACAAACATATTGTCTGAATTTGGGGCGAGGAGCGAAATATTACAGAGACATATTACCACAGGACGCCACGCCGGCGCACCGTGCTCGCCAGTCTGGAAGTGGTTCGAAAAACCCGCGCGCTCGCCGGTATGAACCAGGTGACGCAAATGCAGGTGTGTGCTAAGATGTTATTTGTTATTTATTTTCCGACAGGTTATGTCACCAAGCGCATTTCAACTCAAATACATGGGGTTGAAATAACCACGGCGGGACTGGCGGGCAGACGCTCGCCACCCTTTGCCAGGTAACGCGAGATGAAATGCTGACGCCGCAAGCCACAAATTGACATTTACCCAGACTTTAGTAATAGTGAGCGGTGATGTGAAGGGTACATAGCGCACCGTTTGTAGCTAACGGACTTGATGGACCTAATGACACGGTACTTCCACTAAACACGCAACCGTCTCCCTGTGAGCCTGAAACTGTGACTGAGGTTTTAGCCACCGTTCACATCGATTGGACCGACCCCTGCCATCATGCAGCCTCGTAGGAAAAACTTCTGGAAAAGTCACCGGATGGATTTTCATGCTCTGAACGTCCCTCCTTCCCAGCCCAGCCCGCTCCGACCCCTGACCACGAATCCCCACATGTCACTGGGTAAACTAACAGCTTTCAGAGTGTGACCGGAGATCCAAGCACACACGCACACACACGCAGTCACACACGCTCTACACTCTCTCACCTCATAGCATTTCAGCTTCTCTCGCTCAGCTAGCTCCAATAAGTAAACGGCGGCCGCGCCTGCTCCCATTCAGCCTCTTTTTCCCCCCGACCTGCCCAAACTAAACGCCGACACATTCTGTGATGCAGCCTGGCGCAGCATTACAACAACACGTAGACAGAGGGCGCTGGAGAGTGCTGTTGTTTCTGAGCACGTTCTAAAAACATCAAAAGCCAGTGCTTTGACTCCGGCTGTTTTCACGGACCCGCTCATTTGCATTGAAATGTACAAACGGTGGCCGCACAATGATGCGTTCCCCTGCTAGCCCTCAGAGCAAGTGGTTTGCAGACGTCCTGGTCCATGTCCGTGTCAGATTTCCAGCCGGGCTGCGACACCGCAGCGTTCCCAGTCCACTGTCGGACTGAGATCCGAAGACGGGTGGGCGTGCTTCCGCGGCCTTCCCAGTCTTGTGTTTGCGGGGCCCGCTTCAGATGATGTGCGCTTTATGACACGGGCGCATTATCATGATGGACGCAGCCATTAGGAGACGAGTTGACTGCGGCCATGGTGGGACGCACATGGTCACATGGTCATGGTCCTAGCGACGCTCGCGCAGTACGCGCCTGAACTCTTGACACGAGATATGATGGTTCCGCAGATTTATGAACGCTGTGTTCTGACCCTGCCATCTGCTTGACGCGACAGAACTTCGGATTCATCGGAACGGGCGGCGGTTCCCGGCGCGTCTCCTGCACGTGGTGATGTTGGCACCCGCAGCTGCTGCTGATTCTTTTGGCACGGTTCTCTGTGAGACTGTTGTGCGTGAAACTGGACACACTCACACCACCAGCCATCACGGTGGGGTAAACCTGGACTGCATTTGTCTTTGATTTAGCTTTTACTGACGCTCCTCACCATCTCCACATGCTTCTGTGAACGGAGATGCTGCCACGTGACTGGCTGAAAGGAAATATCTATTAAAATTCTTACATTTTAGATTTCCGGCCTGCCAGATATGATGACTGTGGCAACACCCCTGCAGGTTAACACTGCAGCTCGTGTCTCTGCAACACACATCTTGTACTGTTGTCGTTTTAATAAAGAAGCGAGTCAATAACAATCACAATAATCTGGTTTCGTGATGCAAACGGCACAGGGGATTCAGGCCGTCATCTACCGGGCTGCCGCAGAAATCTGCTGATGAATGAAGTGATCCCTCGTCGCGTCCGGTCCGCGTCGTCACAGTTCGCAATGAATCTCGACAAAAGGCGACCAACGCGCTGCTTTTCCTGTGGCCGCCTCACGAACAAAAGGTGCGTGCGCGCCACAGCAGGATGTGCTCGGTCTGCACTCACAGTCACCTCCTCTCTGTCGCGACTGTGTCCGGTAGCAAGGGTGGCATCAGCGAGATCAAATCAAAGACAGTAATGCTGGATTGGAGGCATCCCTCCCTGATGCAGATCTGAGTAGAGCGTTGACGTAGGGGTCTGATTTAGCGCAGAGGCTCATAACTTACTGTATGCAGCATTTCTCTCATAATAAAACGCCCCATGTTTTATTGAGGTCATAACTGGCATTCTGAATGGAGCCGTCTGTAAAATTAACCTTTTGGGCCGAAAAACAAAATCTTCCCCATTCAAAATGCAATGCTGGGAATGAACGGATCCCTTAAGGACGCATGATTTCCAGATAAGCCTTTCAAATGTGTAGCAGAGGTCATAATCAGAGCGTTATTGCTTTTGAACGCACCCGTCAACAAACTGAAGCTTGCTGGAGAGCAGAAAAGGAAACAAACACAAATCCAATACCAGCAGTTGATAGGGAGTTCAGGGTCACTGATGATTTTACCCTGTAAGTACACTTTCTGCTTGGCCGCAGAGAGCCACAGCGTTCAGCTGAATGCGTTACAGGCCCGCTGATTGGTCAAAGTCTGGATCGTTTTGCTCAGGTGAAAAGCGGCCGCCGGCTGCAGCGATCAAACGCACAACACAAAAGTGTGCTCCAGCAACACTGGCAGGCATCAAACCAAGCGGAGTTTAGGCTTAGCTCCTCCTGTCAAGAGTCCTGTGTTTTCATTGGATTACTTCAAGTCCTTCGCTGTCGGCGAGGCGCACCGAACTGTCAGTGCCGGTGAACTTCTGCGTTTTCTGCTTTGTCTACCTCCGGTTAAACAACAAACCGGGACTTTTCGTATCTCCTGCTCTCTTCTCGAGTCCGTAGCGGCCCGTGTCTAAACATAGGGGAGAGCACATGAAAATAATCCCTCCAACCCAGCGGCAGCGGCAGTGGCACACGCTGTGCGGGAAGGGATTATCGATTCCATGTGATGAATGCGTAATGGTGGGAAAGCGTCTCAATCCCAAACAAAACTCTTCTTCCTCTCTGCAGTGAGTAAACAGATTTGACAGGAAGTACAGTAGTGTGTTACTCTCACAGAAGATTCAGACACAATGAAGCTCTGCTAATGGCACTCCTGATAATAGAGGTGTAAACAATCAAAGTGTCCATATATCATGGGATTTTATTTTGTGATCCTGCATCGATTTTCAAAAACACAATATCGATTTTTAATGACAGGCAGGTGTTATTCCTTTTTGTCAGATCAACAAAAAAAATTATATATACTTATTATTTATTTATTAATATACTTTATTAAATTAAATAATAATAAACAGTTATAATTATTTCATTTAATTCAACTTTTTTGGTTGCCACATGGTTGTGCCTCCGTTATAATACAATAAATTTTCTACAGTGACATTTAAGAAATGTAATCTATGATGTTGCAAATAGAATCGCATTATATCGTAATATATTGAATCGTAACCCCTGCATCAGGATACATATCGTATCAGATTCAGTACACGGCCCCACTCTTTAAGTCAAATCTTCCACACCATTGGAGCCCCAACAAACGGCCGAAATAAGTGCGTTGATCAGTTTTTAATGTGGTGTTATGATGAGTCGCAACACGCACAGTTGTAAAAGTCCTAAATAATGCTCATTCATCACAATTAAATCTGCCATTAGTGTTTTTACTGAAAGGAATCAGGCTCTTTGTTATGCTCGGAAGAGTCACATGACTTTCCTGGAGAAATACGCTGTTCAGTGAGATGATTGGACTATTTTTGATTCACTCTCAAGCCTGATGAGCCTGGGTACAAGATAAAGTCATTTGTGCGGTTTGTGGGGCGGTCTCAATCCCCTAAAGAGACCAACGCCATGTGTGCCACAGCAAAGTGACTGCATCTGATGCCTTGTGACAAGAGCAACACATGGTCGTTTTATCCCAAATTGGTCCTCTATCCGACTTCGGGGCACGCCCGCGGCCAGGCCGACCTCTAAAAGCCACAACGCACACTTTGAACTTGTTCGAGGCCATTTCAGATCCCGCTACACGTGTTGAGCGGCGTGCGAAAATTTCTCCGGGAGTGCATGTTTTCCTGATGGTTGGAGTGGTGCGCGGGGGCGGCCGGGGCGTCACTACTTGTTTTTTCCCCCGTTTTCTACGTCTCTGAGGACCGCCACAGTGTCGCACGCTGTCCCTAATTAAGGCGTAAGAGCATGCCGGGTCGATGTTTTGCGAGAGAGCGATGCAGTTTCTCTTTTTAACCTTTAACACCCTGCTTCACATTCACACGGCTCCACGCGTCTACACCTCCCATCCTCCTGGTAAGCGAGGCGCAGACTTACTATGAATGAGCAGCCAGTGAGGGGAGTGCTCCAGGAACGCCTCGCTTCTTTTCCCGGGGCGGTAAAGTGCATCGCAAACACCTCCGTGAGAGCTGTCAGGCCGAGTTGTTTGTGTCACTCCCTTCTCCCCATCTACATTTTTACAGCCGGGCCAAGGAATCAAACCTGTGATCTCACAGCTGCAGCCGTAACCTCTGGAACATTTATATGACCCACGGGTGCAATAAGTAGAGTATGTGCACATCGTCCGCATCCTGCGCCTCGGCCCAGTTACGGAGCACCGCCCCGATGAACTTGTGGACACTTCCATTTCCATATATGACTTATTAATGAAATGAAGAACCACAGCAGTGATGTCACAGAGAACAATAACACTAAATGAAAGAAGAGTAGCGGAGAAAGGAAGCAATATTGTACAAGCTCTAGGCCTCGGGCACTTAATACTGCTAGGCGAATTCGGTTGCCAGGGCAACGGAGCATCCAGCATTGGCAAGAGCTGGAATACATTTTTTATGAGATTGTATAAAATAGGGAAGAGGAGGTGAACGGAGGATTGCGGTGTCACATGCGTAACTGCAGGGACAGTAACGACAAGTGCAGGTGGGCGCGACGCCCCACCCCACGACCACCTCCCATCTCGCCTCACTCTGGATGGTCGCTTTGGCCGTGCATTACTGTTCCCAATAATAACAGGATCCAGCAAAATACACAGCCCAAAGGCAAAGTAAGCAGGAGGTAGTCGTAGAAAATCCCCTGTGTTCGTAGCGGGTGGAAATAAAATCTAATTGGCTGTTACGTTGCGTTTGTCTGATATCCTAATTGGTAAGCATGTTGGAAGCGTAAAGAGAATGGCTCCTGTGTTGACACGTGGAGTGCTCTTAAAGGTGCGCTACACTACAATTATTCCCAGGCAAGTTTTTTTTTTTTATCTCCCACCACGCTGCATGTCTCGAAGTAATTTCCTGGCTTCAGTAGCGGATCAAAAGCCTCGGTTGGCTTCAAGTCAAATCGCTCTCAGTTCGCTGGCCATCAAATTGTTTGCATCGACAGCGACGATGATGTCTGATAATAATGGTTGTAAATGCGGGCGACGTTTCAACATCAAAGACAGCCTCTCCAGCCTTCAGACACACTTCAGACAAAAACTGCAGGCCCGGCTTTGCTTCCAGCCTATCACGTTACATGTTTCCAGGCGCCTCTGTTCCGTCCAGGAGCTGGAGACGGCCTGTCAGACGACGTCTGGGTCCGTCGCTAAATGTTTTTAGGTTCGCCGCGCACGAGTCACTGGCATGACTACCCCCCCGCCCTCCGAAAGCCCCATTGCTCAGTGGAAGCTCTACTCCGCTGCTGGATGATCGGAGGATCCATTTCCGGCTCGCATCCGACTCGGATCACCTCCAGCGCTGGAAGCTCTGAGCCAACGCGATGCAACGGGGACCTGAAGATGCGTCCCAGAGGCCGAGATAAAGCCGCTAATCCGTCCGCTCACAGAACAAAGTGAAATAGCTACTTGATGCCAAAAGGATAAATATTGTGTATTGGGAGTGAGTGATCTCCAGTACTTGAGGCTTTCTGAAGCCATATGGTGTTCCACAGCGCCCGTCCTTCACTTTCACAATTCGAGATGAGGCTCCCCTGTGTCTACTTCTGCTCTCTGGACGGATGGTGGCCCCTCTGAGTACCTCGTCCCACTAATTACACCCACCTCTCCATCGCTGCCCTCCGTCCTTCCCTGTCCAGCCTTTTTTTTCCTCCTGCCCTGATTTCTTGTCCCCAAGGCGATGGTCATGACATAGCCACTGCACTGCATAATGAATTTTCTTCTCTTTGCAATGTTCTTTCCTTCCCCTTCTTTACAGCCGCTCCCGCGGGGATTCCCACTGGCCGTCAAGCTAAATACATTCAGAATTATTTGGTGAAACTCCCTTTCTTCCAAATTCCAGCTTCTTGTCCCTCTATCTGCAACCCACAAAAACACGGGCACCGTGATCCTCTGACACTTTTACTAATCCTGTTTTACGTTGACACCTTTGTGGTGAGACCCTCTAAGGTCACTTTCTCACCTCAACCTTGTTTAAAGTAGAAGTAGTATGGAGTAGAGTTCACATTCCTGCAGAAATCATTTGTTTTTTGCTCCTCTGTGATGGCAGCTGTGCTCATACTTGGCGGTGAAACTCAAACACAAAGCAGTTTTCGCAAGGAGCAGTGACATTTGGATTTCTGCAGCCGCGCTGACTTCATGTCGCACCATGTTGGACGACAGCGAACGCTGCGCCAGGTAAATGGTGCAGTTTGCTCCTGGCCTCCATTATCAACACTGGACAGTGGAAAGCAAATACCTGCTAAATACAAAGTGGATCCCGGTGCACTCGGGGTCCAGCAGGATAAACTGTTGGCTGCATTTGTCAGAGCCTTGGTAACACACCAGGAAATGTGGACAACACCATGTTGACAACCTGACTTCTACCTGTAAACAACACAAGATCAGTGGATATTTCAAATCCAGTTGTAACAAGTCATGAAGATATAAAGAGTTTTCACTTGTATAACTTTTTTAGGTTAATGTGAAGGGCTAAAAAAAAGCTTGTGAGGTTCTGGTATACTGAACCAGTTTGTGCTAATAGATTTTGGCAGATGCAGCGAGGTGCCCGGGGGAGAACAGAACATCAGACAAATGATATATCAGACCTGAGAGAGATAAGTGTTGGAAAACTTTTTTAAAGAGTTCAAATTCCCTGACATATTGCTCACTCCCTGGCCTTGCAACCGTTTGAAAACAACATCCATCTTCCACCAGGCTAAGACATACAGTATGTCAAATCATAGTGATGAACATACATTTGCAGGCCCGCTGCAGAGCATTATGGAGGAATTTAAGTCAAGGCTGTGACTGAAGAGCAGTGGAGAGGTTTACAACACGACCCCTCTGTTGCTGGCGGACGGGAAGTGGGAACAAGGAAGCCTGTTCACGAAGAGCATCAGTTTCAGCGGTTGATGTCATTCATTGATGATGTCTTTGATGACAAAAACTAAACGGCGCTGGAACGTATGACAGTGTTAGTCCACGATAATATCTGGAAAAAGTAGGCTGGTAATGTGAAAGGTGGGAAAAGTACTGGGTGAGCGGTGAAACTGGATCCTCAGGCACCTCTCTTTTTTTAAGGTGTTCAATTAGAGGCCTAACCAAAATCCAGCAGCTTGCATTTTGGCAGCGATGGCTAACATTGTCCATTCTTGTGAGGAAAAAGAGATTCATGCACTAAATGTATCTACAGCTCCATGAAAAATCTGACAAGAAGCAGCAGCATCTACATCCTTCCTCTATATTATTGACTTAATTTAGATGAGGAGACAAAAGAGCATCATGAGGTGCCAAAACGAACGCCAGCTATAAAACGCAAAGCTTGTTCGCATCTTTTTTCTATCCACAGAATCCACATGAAAGCTTGATGTTTTGAAGCACAGTGTATTGTGGAGAGGACGTCCACATCTCCAAGGCTCTGAGTTTGAGCAGCGCAGCCGTGGATATGTCAGTCATCTCTCTGTCAGATCAAATGATGTTCATGTTGTTTTTTTCTCCCATTTCCCCAAAAGGGAGATCCGATGACAACTGCGGCTGTGTTTGAATATTCCCCAGCGCTCCTCGCTGCGATACATCTACGGTTCTCTCTCTGGCCACTTGTTCTGCTTCATTCAAGATGAAGGAAGGAGGGAAGAAAGAAAAAGCGACTCTTTAATACGTCCCCAGATGTCAGAAGCGCTCTTCCCCTCGGCGGGGAGAGTCTGCCTACCTTGCTGGCAACCGCTTGGCTGAAACTCGAAGAGCGGCTCACTTTCGGAATGACAATCAACCTCATGCTGACGTTTGAGCAATCGAAGCTATCAAAGATGACAGATGTTAACTGAATCAACACGTCCCCCCCCACCACCAACACCAAAACAAAACAAAAAAAAAATTTCCTCCGCCACCTCAGAGTCCAGCATATGAGTAGGATTTGTTGTCAAAGGGGACAGCGGGAGTGACTTTTATTTTCAAGTGTCTCTTTAATCAGCTGACACAAAGAGAACCCTGCTGTCAGCCACCAGCCGAGAGGAAGAGGAGGAAAAGCCGAGCGTCATGACTTGAATCCCTCGCTGACATTGATTTAATTGAGATCTCTGTGAGGTGAACCCAAATGATGAGGCTTAAATCAATCTCAGGCTTTGAGCTTGGAGCTTCAAAGACAGCTGCTGGCACATCCAGAGGACAACCCACATGAAGAACAATGATAATGTGACTAAAGGCTTAATTAATATCTTTTAGGAGCGCGGGGTCAGAGAGAGAGAGAGAGAGAGGGAAATGTCACAGTTGAGCAAGGTCACCCGGGGAGAGAATCAGATTCATCTATCTCCGGTATCTCCAGGAGCAGCTGCCCTGAAATCATGTGAAGGAATATTACAGTTGGATCGGGCAGGATCCTGGCGAAGAAAAATAACCTTATTTATAAGAATTTAATGGGGCTGCAGGGGAAGGAGCCTGCCACGCTGACCGAGGAGGTGGGGGCGGGGCGGAGCCTGCCCGCACAGCGTCAAGCAGGCGACGCGCGCTTCACCGCCACCGCGACTGGTTTTTTTGGAGGACTCAGAGCGCCGCTTCAAGAAGCTGTTCAAATCACGGCGCGTTTGCCGCATTCACTTCCTTAGCTTAGCATGTTAGCATGCTGGCAAGTGCAGCTGAAACTGGTGGGAATGTCAATGTTTTGCAGGTCACAGACCAAAGTAATGTGGCAAACTGAGTTTCATACCTAACGGCAGCGCAGCATTAAAGGTCGGTGGATCGCCGCAGTTCCAGGATGCCGATTCCATCTTTCAGTTATTTTTCGGCAAGTTAGTACAATGTGTCACAAACAGGAAGTCTCTACCATCAAAAAACGTGACAGTCTCCAAGAAAATGACATTCACGTGCAAATAAAGTGACACGGTGGCGTAATCACTGGGCGGATCACGTTCAGAAGTAACCTCTTTTTGTGTTTGTTTGCTTTTGTTTTTTTTCTTTTTTTCTCTTAAAGGGACGAAAAGGAAACGCCGCATTTATTGCCAGCAGCTGAGTCACCCAGGAGATGGTTGGGGAGTGAGATCACATCCAGAGTCTGGTCTATGGTTTCAGCAACAATAGCACTTCGGTCACATTGTCACATTGTCCAATAATGTCGCAGTAACTGAAAGAGGATAGTGATTGGATATCAACATTGACAACTTGCTGGATATGCATAAAACTACTAACCTCATTACGTAAACAATTTGTCAGAGGGCTGGTTGACTTGTTGCTGTGACTTAGGCTTTCATTAATCAATAGTGTAATATTTTAAGACAATGCAGTAAGAAGTGCACAGATTTGAGTGGATGAAATACACAACAGCTGGTGCAGGGCACCAGATGCTGTCCATCGCTGAAAAAGGTTGCCATATGTTGTCGACTTTCAGCAGGAAGGCAATAAGAAATGAACAAAGGGTCCAGCACCATTTTTGGACAGAAAGCCATGGGTCAAAGGTTTGGTATGGGTCGTTTTTTCGTTGAACAGCATTCCCAGCAGGCTGCGCACACAGTCCAATTTCAGTTTGCACCTAGTGAGTAGTGAACTTGTGTTTTTTTTAAACAAACTTGCACCATGCACCATCCTCATCACATTCCAAACGAATGACTCAAGTAAGAATTTACAACAAGCATGATATAAAAAAAGGAGCTGCTGAGAACCGTGAGTTTTCAACACACAATGTTCTGGTGCAGTTTATGAATCCAGAGTAGAGTAGAACGACCAGAACTTAAACACGAGACTCCTCTTTCTCCCGCTTCTTCTTCAGAAACCTGTCTCTTCAGAATGAGTAAACACGTTTCAGACCCTGGCTGGTGTCCAGTGTGTGTGAGCTGCCACATTTCAACCTTTTCAATTACATGCTCAGCGGGTCACGAGGAAAGAACAGCCAAAGACTTTGATGGTGTAAGCCGATTTTCTCCTTCGCCTCAATCCTAATTGAGTCTCATCGAGCCGCTGATTGGATCCTGATAGGACGACGGCGTCATCTGATTGCTTGCCAGCTGTAATTTCTTTTCTTTTTCTTTTTTAATCTAATTAAATCAATTGGCAATGTTGGAGATTCATTACTACAAAGTCTTCTTAGCAATTCAACGGAGCAGGAGCATTTATTCATCGTAATCTGGACCTTAAAGTAAATTAATATGGTACAATAACATTATGTTTAATTACTAAAAAATTACTTGCATTTAATTATTCCTGCTTTATTGTGGATCTACAAAGAAGAATTATTTGGAGGCCTTAAATTAAATCCTGAATGGATTTTTCCCCCCCTTATTTAAGAACAAATAGCTGCTCAGAGCTCAAAGGACGACTTATTATAATAGGTTTATAAACAGTCATGAAATGTATCATCTACCGGTTGTTAATTTAATCAACTTTTACAGCTGACTGGAAATCAGCAGCTAAATACCGCGACTCTCGACTGCGCTGACGGGCCTCAGAATGGAGGTTAAATTGGCAGGCAGGCTCACAGTGGTTTACGATGCCCCCGAAACACAAACACAATCACTTCATTTGTCACGCTCAAATTCCTGTGGAACGATACTTCAAATTCCCAAGACATGCAGTCGCTATATCAGAAACTCATTACACGCTTATTACCAGGCAATTAGACAGCAGAGAGTACGGGAGCTAGTTCAAGAGATATCAGAGACTCATTGTTAAAAAAGAAAAAAAAAAAAGAAGGAATTCCGGCACTGTAGACTCAGGTAGATTGTTAATTGCCGCCATTATAACGTGACCCTGTACCTAGAAATGCTCTCTGTATGTAAGAGCAGCGTCGGCCGGCGTAGGACTGCGAAATGAGTTTTGTGAGTTTCCAAAATGAAACTTTTATTAGAAGTTTGATCTCAGCCAGGGAGCGTCGTGTCTCTCTCGTACGGATATGAGGCAGTTTGTTTTATGCCGCTGCCCACTGGAAGCCCTGACATGTAAATGTATACTAATGAATCAATTCTGCTGCGGTTTCAGCATCCATAAACAAATTATGCTAATATCAGAACTGATGGCACAAGTAATACTATAGCTTTGTTTCAGTTAGTGCCAGGAAGAGGGACTTTCATGCTGCAGCTGTGGACGCATAAATGCACAAGCTATTGTTTTGGAGTAATGAGCATGAGTCGGGCAGAGCGCCCTGCCTCAGCACAGCCGCCACGCCGACTCCGTGGCCTCAGTGAAATGAATGGGGGGGGGGGCTGCTTCACGCCGATGGCTGCGTTTCCACTTTGGCAGTTCAGCTCGGGGCGCCAGTCCGAAGTACGGTAAAGGGTTCGCAGTGGCACTGGATGAAGTCAGACGCGGGCAAACGTGACGCGACTCTGGGCCCGTGTTCGGTTTGTAACGTGAGACCTTAAGACACCCGCATGTGCTGGGGCGAGAATTGGAAGAGAAGATTCACAGCATGGCGTCCAGCAGCGCTCAGGGAAATATATAAATTCATGCTCCGCTCTCTGCACACTGTCAGATTTAACAATACCCAAAGTTTAGCCCTGTTATATTAACAACATAAATGGCGTTCAAAAATTGTAATGAACCCTGGTAGGCGCCGGCTCCTCAGCTGTCTGTGGGCTCTGTTGTAATGAGGCCCGGGGAGGCTCAGAGCCGCACCGGCGTTCTCCCCCGCGGCCCTCCCTGCTCGGCCCCTTCATCTCGGCCACTAATCCTTCCTTTGCGGATTCCCGAGGTAAGGTAAACTGAGGGGAAGAGTGCAGCGGTTGCAGTTGAGCAGTGCATGTTAGAGAACACTTCTGATACATGTTATTGTAATTTGTCTCACATGGGGGAAAGCTGACTTGAGGATACCCAGGCGTACTGTACGTTAAAAGAGATGGCACTGCAGTTACAGTCGACAGTTTGGAATTATTTATTTATTCTTTTTTTTTTAATCCGATGGGATTAGACAAAACAATTGAAATGCTCTTATGCACTTGTTGGTAAGTTTTCTTTTTGTCAGGGAGCCAGCGCTCCTGTTCTTCCATTGAACCACGGCGGCCCACCAGTGTTTCCATCTGCAGGCCGGGGGCCGGGAAGGGAATTAAACGCAAATTAAAACGAAGCCACTCTCGAACGTGCGGAGCAGCGCGCCATCATCCTGCACCTACAGATGACCCCGATCCGAAAAGGACGACGCAGAGATGCAGGAAACGGCAAGCCACGAGCGAGTACGAGGCAAACAGAGCACTGCTCTTCATGGCAGACAGGTGAGCAACATAAATAATTCCCCTGTCAGTCCTGCACTTGCACCAGACCTTTTGTTGAAGCTGACTGACGACCATTACCGGGTCAAACACTTTCTGTGCGCGAGCAAATATCTGCAAAATGATCATTCCAATCAGCCGTTCAGTGCTAATGATCAACATCAACAACCAACACGCATATTAGCATTCTCACTGCATGTTAGCGTGCTAAAGCTGGTAATTAGTCACAGTTGTGATGCAGGAAATTGTACTACAGTAGCATACACTATTGGGAAAGTGGTACTTTTACTTATGCGTTTTAATCTTGAGCAAAAGGACATTAGTTGGATCAACTTTTTTCTTTTCTTTTCTTCTTTAACAGTACGTGGCCTCATTTCCATCAATAACAGCTTGTTGTGTCCCCAGCATGTTTTTCACGATGCAGGACAACTTTGATGATTTATGAATGAATCGTCTTGTGTTTTCATGAGCGTGCTTGACTCACTCAGGAGCACTGGGACAGTCAGCACATTACACAACCTCCAACCAGCTCATTTACGGCGGACGTGAAGGTTTCTGTGCGCCGCCTCAGAAAACTGCGCCTGGAATTTCGGGCGCACATGTTTCTGATTCCCCCCCCCTTGACAAATCACTTTGATGGGGATTCGCTTGTCTGTTTGCATTCACAGCAACCGTCCTGAATTTTTGTACAAGTCAATTTTCCCGGCTTGGATGCTTGTGGCGCTTTAAAATTGTCTCATTTCCTGCCTCCGACTGTCAGGGGGCAGGATCCAAGATGTCGTGCTTGAAATAATTATACCTCAGGAAGTGGCACGCCGACTCGGTAGCCATCACTCAGGCTCGCGTTGATTTATATTTAAATGTTTGTTTGTGTTGCTCGTCCCTTCTGTGTTTTGTCCCATTTTTGTCATACGGTTACTATAGAAACAAAGGGGGGGGATACAGTCTGTCTTCGCTTCCCTTTCGCTGCCTCGACGAAGCCTTGCCCTCGTCGAAGGGTTAAAACACACCATGGCAGGACTGCAGATGAGGGCAGGAACAGCAACGTAATTCACTGGTATTAAATTCTGTGTGCTTTGATGCATAAGACACGGTGTCAGAGTAAATGTATCTGTCATGCAAATATGTAGGAATGTGCGCCGGAGGCAAAAGACTGTGGGAGGAAGGAGCAGTATACTAAGATGTAACGCTTCCTCTATCACTTCCGCAACTCGTGCACAAGTCCTAACTCATGGAAGTTGTGTGTTTTTTTGTTTTTTTTAAATGACATGTCTAATGTGTACGCCATCTTTAAATTGGACATGCAGTGGAGGGCGATGGCGTGGGGGGAGCTGCGAGGTTGTGTGGGAAAAACATCCGCCTGCGTCTACTTTGACAGGAGCACTGATGTTTGTGCATTCTGAACGTGAAATACAGATATTTTTAAACGTATTTAATTTATTTTTTTAATACATTTAAGAAATATGCTTTTTAAAAAATCCTTCCAATATCCCCCTATGTAATCTCAAAGTAATTACAGACATTAAAAATCTTAAAACTAAGTTTTCCCTTCATATCAGTTACATTCATGGACCTTTTGAGGTTCCGTCCGGTCCAACCGTGAGGTTTTTGATGCTGCGAAAGGGCCGAGCCTGTCTTCCACATGCACTATTTGATTGCGGACATCGTCACAACTGCACCATAATGTAATTAATTGTACTCCCAAGTCTCGTCTCTCTTTCAGCCGCCACTGCTCCCCTGCTTCCTGCGGTACGTCGAGTGGGGCTGAGTAATACAAGGAAGAGAGCGGCGCTCTTGTTCATTCCCCTTGTCAGCGGCACCCTCTTGGATGGCACTCGCTCTGTCAATTACTACACCCTCTGCTACTAATGGGAGAACGATGTTCAGAATTCATTCGTTTGTGAGGGGGAATTCTAATTTTCCTGGAGGTCAGAGGTCAGACAGCACTGAATGGCACCCCGGAGCTGCTGGGGCGCTGGTGTCTTGCTCGAGGGAACTTGCTCGAGGGAACGTTTAATGAGAGAACTAGTCTATCAGGAAGTTTAGCAAGTACAGGGAATATATTATTATATCTATATATATAATCTATTATATTATGTTTTGTATTTTCTGTACCCTAAAGAGCTTACATAAATCCTCACTTTCTACTTTTTCCAAAAAAAAAACCCAAACAGCAGTTCTCTTTATTCACACATTGTTACCATTAACCGTGGTATCTCATCTCCATAGTCGGACCCTCAGCATTGAATCTTTCTGTGCGCTCCGTGTCTCCACATGTGCACGGCGGCCACCGCGTGTCCCTTCAGGTCAGGTAGGCGCGTGTCACGAGCTGCAAGGACGCCAGCGCAGGGCGGGCGCATTACGTCGTCATCCGGGGGTCGAGAGCCGACTTCAAGTGGGGCACAGGTAAGAGATTCTGACAAAGGGCTCAGGGTCGTTCTGCTTCTGTTCTGTTTCGACGCTCACAGCTACTCGTCCAGGCTCGTGACAGCTGATAGACAGATATATTTTCTTCGTTTCAGATGAACTCATTTTTTTATTTGTATTTCCACTTAACTCTGTGCTAGCGACCAAATAATGCTTCCATTTGAGGAGTACGTGGCGCCGTTTTCCACGCCGGTGGTCGGCCCGTGTGAGAGCAGCCTTGAGTGAAAAGCAGACGGCCGTGAAGGAGAGCGTCTTGGCCTTATGGCTCTCCGCGGCACATCATTAGTCCGCCTAATTAGATAATAACGACTCTGATCCCCATCGCAGGCTGGCATCACGCACGTTCCGCTCGGAGCGTCCGACCACCTTCCCCCGCGTCCAGACGAGTTGTCTCGGCCGACGACCGCGCTCAGAGACCTCAGAGACACACTTGTTTTTCCCGCATTCTCGGCTGCCTCCACAGGTCAAGACGAAGCTCAAGTGCGCCGTGCGCCGCTCACCTCGAGTCTGTCGGCAACAAGATGGGAGAGAGGCTGCATGTGAAAGACTTCAACAGGTCTTGAGGTGACACTTTTGCAGAACACGCGAACTCACGTCCAGATAAGTGGAGAGGAGGGTCAACTGTGCACACACTCCCCCCAGCTTCACCTGGCACACAACAGACTTCAGCCCGCAGAGATGACTAACCTTGATTGTGCAAATGACGAGAAAGTGGCGAAAATGAGTTTTGGTGTGTTTACCATCCAGAATATCCATGCTTTCAAATCATTTCAACGTTTTTGTCATTTCATCATTTCATCATTTCAATCTCTTTAGAGACTCCCATTTAAAAACACACAAAATCTGGAGCAACATTAACATATTTTGGAGTCGGTATCAATTCACAAGTGAATACAGGGGGGCTGAACTTTTGCTCGTTTCCCCAAAGCCACTTCCGATCCTTCCAAATGTCATGGAACGGGAGGCGCAGGGGCGAATGAAGTCTGTCTTTCACATCATTGGCACTAACATATGGTGATTTTTGTCAGCGTAGTTATCTATTCCTTAACCATGCCATCATCTGTATTGTTTCACTAACGTAACATGATGCGCTCCATATGTGATTAAGCTGTGAGGGAATTATTGATGTCTGGCATACAAACATAACTCATCAGTCTCCCTGAGCTCCATCCCGCTGCTGACATGAAGAGTCTCCATCACCCCCATCAATGTATACAGTTGGACATAAAAATGTGGAAAATATTAGCCTTAATTCGAGCACCACGTGGACGTTCGACGCGCAAACGTAACAACGCACACGCCGAGTTCCTGCACTAACGAGAAAAAGGGCGTCGAAGTTGACACAAGCGCTCGAGCGCTGCCTTCATCGACGCAGTTGTCATGTTGAGTAAGCAGCAGTTGATACGTGGCTGCCCGCTTAATGCCATGAGTGTATTCACGTCGCATCTGTCTGGACTGTAAATATTCATTAATTACCTAATTACCATTTCAAAGCTGGTGATACGGGGACAACCGAAGCCTTCGGTCGAAATCTAAACAATTTGAAGGGTTGGTTTTCCGCAGCGAACGCCGATTGAGCCGATCAAATGAATGCTCGGTTTTAAGACTCGTTGGCCATTTAGAGGAAAAACTTTCCGCCTCTGCACTGCAAGTGTTTCGTCGCCAACCTGCACAGCGCAGGAAAAAAAAAAGGAAAGGCTCTCATCACACAAATCAAACTATCAATTATAGCAAAACACAGGACGGGCGGGTGATTATTGCTCTTACAAATCAAACATTTAAAAAAGCAGCTGACATGGAGTGGCTAAAGGTTTCGGTCGGTGTTCTTCTATTTAAATGCAAATGAAGTAAATGGGTTCTCGCAGGCGCAGAGCCACCGGCCGAGGTGATTAGGTTAATAAAATATCTAAGGTGTAAAAGTGGTGCCAGGCAGCTTCTTCGCCGAAACAGAGAGGATCCAGTGTGCGTTTTGCGCAAGTTCAGTAAACTCAGTCGTAATTTGCGGAAAAGTCAAGAGGGTGATTCGCTAAGCAGAGCTTCCACGGTGCATTTTAAAGAACAAGGCGCGCTTACAACAAACAGGGTCGTACGAAACGCCGTTCGATCCCAGTTAACGCGCAAGCGCTTGCCGCTGTTCTGAAGGGCTGCACTGGGAGGCGCGGAGAGAAAAGCCTGGAGCGAGGGCTTCCCTCAAAGGCATTCATGGCACCTGTCCAGCTCCACAATCTGACGAATGCTCTGAAGCGTACAGATGCCGTCACAGCAAAAGGAACTGATCTGGTGTCAGCCACCTCTGCACTCCACCGGAGGAGCATGACATCACCAACGTTTTACATCGCCAGCACACGGAGTTTAAAGGCAGAGGGCCAGGTTCGACATGAGGGCGACCATTAATGAGCGGGGGGGGTTCACTTCTAAAAGCGAGCCAAGTTTTGATTAACAAAGCTGTCGAGTAGCTATGAGCGACAGCCGACTGCATGACGACGGCTGAAATCCCTACTGAAACCTCGAGGTAGCGTAGCGGATCCATCCAGCCGTTGTTTCTTCATTGTTTCGTCAGCTTGCTCCACGTTTGAACGAAAACATCTAATTTCATGGAGAGCAATGAATGAATGAACCAGCGCGACGCCTCTCCAGTGTTCCCCATCTGTTTGCAGACGAGATATTATCATTCATGTTCGGTTTCAGGAGGGAGGAGAGCACGGCGACGCCCGCGGAGCGTGAAGCCCTCCTGCCTCGCCAGCCTCCCCCCCTTTTTGAAAACTTTCCGTCTCCTGGATCCTCGGGAGATGTAATTACTGTGCAGTCAACTTGTAAGACCCGCCGTCCCAGGGAACGTTTCTCCCTTATCGACCATTCCTGGTTGTTATTTTTAACAGCTTGCGTCAGAAAGCTGTTGTTATGCGGTGCTCCGTTCGCTAAAATGCACACCACGCTGAGATAAAATAAAGGCATTAATTCATAAGTTGTAGTCGGGGTTACGCTATGGCCGAGAGTTTCGTGTGCAATGTCACACCCTGATGCAAATATTGATCAGTGAGCAGTCGTATGCCATACGTCGCCATGCATAATACTTCTGCTCCTGCCGTTGCAGCAACGAGCAGAGACTTCAGACAATCTCTTTAATGGAGCTGCAGTCAATACGGAGCTGACTTCCCTCATAATTTGTGCCCCTCCATGGCTCATTGGCTTCATATTGACTTTTGTGATTCTGCGAAGCCACAGCGCAAAGCGATCGTTCTGGCCTCCGCAGAGCAACGAGGCGCGTATAGGAACACTGTGCCGTTATCTTCCCGGCCATTGTTCCATTCAGATCCGTTTCATTCTGTCCATTCACCTGTTGTGTTCAAAAATCAATCCATCCGCCCTGAAGAGGACAATACATATTATGTAGCTTATCTGCATCTCTATGGGATGGCACTCGTGTTCCATAAGCAGAGAGTCAATTCCAGGCACTAAGTCACATGCAGCTATGGCGTGCTATTAGCTGTCACGCTATACAAATAAAATGAATTTTTAAAAAATGCTGCTTATTCATACTATGAGCACATCTTTCATTATAAGAGTTCAGCTAGACACAAAGCCAATTTCCTCTTCCCTTCCGTTGACCACAGAATACTGGAGGAACGATTGTTGGGGGGGTGACGATGAGAGCGTGAGATGCGCCACTTAAAAGCTCCGGCACGTGTTTTATTAATAAAGTGTGCCAAATGCGGCCGTCCGCAGACGTGCCAAGCAAAAACAAACGCTCCCTTAGCCTCAGTTTCTGCAGCAGGGAGAGAGAAGTAACACTCTGCTGGGATGAGGATGGATTTTTGATGGGGCCCGATGGAATTCTCCAGAACTCAGAAAGGCACTATTCAGACAAAAAGGGCACGCTTTAAATGCGACACGTGATCAGAAGCCCGGAGGGTTCAGCTCAGGTGGAGGCAGACGTGGGCCACGGACGCACACTCTGCACTGTGCTTCGAAGGAGGCTTCCGGCACATTCCTTGATCTCGCGGCTTACATAATATAATTAAGCAGTTTAAGCCGGCTTTATTGACGCGGGCGCAGAATGCAGCAGTGTCAATGGGTGGGGGGGGGGATCAGAGCCCCCCCCCCCTACCCGCTATACTCCCCCGTTTCCCTCCTCAGCATACGTGGACTGATAACAAAAAAAAAAGGGAGTTCTTCTTGCGACGCCATGCCAGGGGGCTGCCGGGAGGCGCTCCGCTCTCATTGGCCGGCCAGCCTCGCATCCTACCAGCTGCTACAGAGGAACTGTCGCCATTCACAGGGAAGAGGAGGACGAGCAGTTAAAGCGACGTGAACACACAGACTGCAGGACCCGCTCCGTTTGATTATTGCGCCATTTGAATTATTTAGCACAAATGCAGAATCGCTGGTGGTAGTGGGAGGGAAGTGTGTGTCTGTGTGTGTCTGCCTGTGTGTGTGTGTGTGTGTGTGGGGGGGGGGGGGGGTTAGGGATAAGTGAAGAGAGATGAGGAGAGGAAAAAAGGAAGAACTGAGCAAATCAAACCCTGAGTGCTGAATTTTAAAAATGAAATGCATTATTCATTACTAATCACTTCTGGCAGTGATTGCGTGAACACAAATTGCAAGTGGTGGGGAGTTGACAAATGCGCCACAAACACAACAAAGTTGAGATGTAAACATTGCTATTAAGCCCAGCTGAAATAATCAGAGGTGTCGTACTGTAGCTTGACTTTCCATTTACGCTGGTGTGTGTGTGTGTGTGTGTGTGTGTGTGTGTGTGTGTGTGTGTTTGGGGGGGTTACAATACGTCCTCACAATAGTGCAGGCTCTTCATGTCTCGTGTGAAGAATGAATTACACAGACCAGGCTTCTGCATATGCATTCACATTTCTGGTCCAACAAAAACTATTATCATATATTTTTCCAAGCATTTTTTCCAACCCTGTTTCCAAAAAATATGCTTATTGAATACAATTTTTATTTGGCAAATGCATGTTGGAGTAGACATAAGTGCTGACAGCGCTGTGTTCACTGGCAACAGCTTTGTGTGAAATACGGGGGGTGTCGCAGCGGATAGGTAAAGAAAGCTCATGATTAAATATTCAACAGCTGGTAATAAACAGGTTGAAGAGATATTAGCTGTAAATGATTTCTCACTGTGTCATTAAAAAACCTAATTTACAAGCATCATATTTTCAGATCCACTTGCCAACTTGTGCATAAATGTGGTTTTTGGACCGTTGACAGCGTTAGACCGATGAACCTTCAAGGCTTGTTACTGAGATGTGAGAGCCGAACACCTGAAGATTAGACCTTAGCTCTCATCACCCTGGGCGTTCCGCTGTAATCCCAATCTGGGTCAAACGTTGCGGTTTGGATGCCTAATCAAAGTGTAATGTATGGTGGGATTGGAGGGGTGGATGAACACCTGAAGGGAGGAGAGGCGAACTGGTGAAGTGCTGTGGGAAAATCATGTAAAATTAAAGGGCGTTCAAAACCTTCCTCTCTCGAGCAAAGCCTGACAGACCGCCCTGCGGGTTTGCCGTGTAAGGCCCCCCACGATAAACCTATTTTGCATTCATAAAAAGGTGCATTTGATATGTGTCCAGACTGATGGGGACGCGAAGGCAACCTGTAACGTGTCCTGGGTGAATGGCGAGGCTTTGTTCGTAGTTCGGCCTCATGTGCTGGGTAGCAGGCGCTTTCATAAGGATATAAAACTGCATGAATCATTCAGGTAGCGCAAATGTTTGCTTTGATTTATGGCGAGTGGCTTTTAAGTTAAAGATGGCGGGGATTGTTCTCAGCAAACAGTCCAATCACTCAGCGGCGTTATATTGTTGAGGGCGCAGGGGATCGGGAGTCGAGAGGGGCGTACATCGAGGAGGGGGCGGGGGCGCTGCGTGATTAGCCAAGCCTCAGGGGAGGGCTTTGCATACTCTTCAACATCGCCGCAACGACCCGCTCATTCCTCATTCATGGAAACGGCCCCGCTTCCTCCCCAGTCATGGTTCCAGTCTAAAAATACACCAGAGGTCGTTTGCCGGGCTTATTATGATCGATACGTCCTCCCTGCCCCCCGAGCATCTGGGCTGCTCCCAGGTGGGATGCCGCCGGGCTCGGAGAACCTTCGCAGGGTCCGGTAATCGTATGAATCAAGCATTTGAGGGTCAGATGTGAACAGCGAGCCATGACGCAGGTCAAAGAGCCACTCGTGTCGCAGCTGGGGTTCGACCGCCAGGTGGGTTTGTTCAAGTATGACAGGCTGGGTGTGATCGGCAGCGCATCATTGACGCAGTCTGCGCTGAATTTGACAGCGCAAAGGGCCAGCTCAGTTCGTAGAATCTGGCTAGTGTCAGAGGTTTCACTGCAAAACAGAAGCTAACACACGGGGAAAGTGGCGTTCATGAAAGGCTTTCCGAGCGGGCGTGCCGCGGCCCCGTGGGGCCTTCGCGTACATGCAGGTGGCGGCGCCGGTAATTGGCCTGTTTGTAGCAGAAACCATGCGGAGATAATTGTCCAGGCTGATGTTTCTCCACGTGACGCCGTGTCATGCGCCGCTATGTGCATCCGTGCGTTCCCGATGCGCCGACCGGCCGGCGGAAGAGAGCGATTGTCGGGGCTCAGGGTCACTCAAGAAGCGGCGGGGAGGCCCGGCGCGGCCGGCAGGATGTCTTTTGCACTCGGTGGTTTACACACACTGCCCAGACGGCTTGGTTAAAAAAAGAATTGCGCCGGTTGCCCGGCGTAAATGAGGAAAACGCTGACTGACAGGGCGCAGAGACACCCAGTTCCTTGGTTCATTTCCAGGGACACGATGAGGAAATGGGCTCAGCAGCTGGCTCTCACGCTCAGCCGGGATCTCGCGCTCGTTAACTCCCCATTCGTCGCCACTCGCAGCCATTTCAGTCAAACTGTCTCTTCCTCCAACACACCTGCAGGAGCAATCGACTGCTCTATCCTATATGCTGAACGTCTGATGGCACCCAGTCGACAAGGTAATCAGATCCCGCTGAGATGAGTAATCGGGCGTATTGCACTTCCTCCAGCAGGCAATGCAACATTAAGGTCAAAGAAGAAAACGTTACAACTGTGGTGAAAATGTTTGATGCTGAGAGCTTTCATTTTGTATTAAAGGGGCACTCCAGCAATTTGGTTTTGCTTTTCCATAAAGATGAGGGACTTCTGAGAGCTGGATCAGAAAAGAAACAAATCAGACTTTATTAAGTAGCTGAAGCAGCTTACAGGCAAGCCCGCTCATTCAGAAAGTGCCCCGCCCATCTCGCTTTGGTTTCAAATCCTCCGTGCTCTGCAGTTAGCAAGAGGCACCGAACGCTCGGAGAAGTGACGTCGCGCATCGGCTCGGGTCTCGTAGCCTCTCCTATCGCTTTCCCTCTGCAACACTGGAGGAGAACGACAGAATAAAGTCGCCCGCCCTGTGCGTCAGCAGGCTCTGGGCTCTCTGGCTGCATTTACCATAAAGGTCAGAAGAGCGGCGCACTCCAAATTGAGGGTCAGCTGTTCTCAGCTGTGCTTTGCTCGCTCAATAGGATTCATTCAAAACGTGGACGGGAGTCCTATATTATGCACAAAACATGGCTTCGAAATGCACTGACACACACACACACACACACACACACACACACACACACACACACAAAACCACACACACGTTTTCTTCTCTATGTTATCTGCATGACCACTGTGGGGCTCTGTGCTAATCCATGACACCCACTTAATCTTCCCTTCTATACATCTACGCCTTTCTAAACACGCTGCCTCTTTCTCACTTCCATGGTTACCGATGGAAATGAGATGTAGGAGTTTTCTTACTCCTGTCCCAGAACCCAGACATTTCTTGACAGTGCTCTGACAAATGCGTCTCAATGATCAACGACCGGTGATCGAGGATGAGCACGCACTTCGCTGAAATGAACAAAGACATGCCTAAACGCCTAAACGTCTCCCTGGAGAGGCCGCGCAAACTCTAATGCTCCGCAGAGCATCTGCTCCGAGTGGAATGTTCGCCCGGCGACAGACAATCCTCTGCACAGGCTCAGAGCCATGGTGGCGCCTTATGCCGGGCGCCTCGCTGCCAAGTCCCTTCAAAGTCCACTCTTCCTTTTTCCCCTTTCACTCTTGAAATATGTTGAAGTCGTATATTGCTCTTAATTTCATTTCATGTACCACTGTATAATTCAAATCATTTCTCAGGCCCTGACACGTTTCAGTGGGAGAAGTATTACGACAGTCCCACCTCAAAAATACATATTTGATCTGGTCGGAGAGCCGGCCTGGGGTTGCGGGGAGTTTCACACAATTAGCTGACGCGACTGGCTTGTCAGCGTCTGACGCTCCTCGAGGATAATAGCTGTCAGTTAGCGTGGCCGCCCGTGGTGGCGATCGTGGTGAAAAGGAGGACAGTCGCGAGGGGTCCCGATGTGAGATAAATATTTGATGGAGATTTTAATAAAAAGGCTTAACAAACTGAATTATTGAGGGGACAAGTCTCGAGTGAACTGCACCCAGAGCTAAACGGGTATATGGTTAATTATTTAGCCACCCACAGCTCGCTCCAAAAAAAAAAAAGAAAAAAAGAAAGAAAGCTCATCAAGTTAACAAGTTGAACGACCTTCTGACTCACTCCCCGAGCCTTAGTGAAGAATGTCAGTTTGCTGTCACATATCGATTCAGGATAAAACTATGACAGATTGATCCATGGGGTATATATATATTTCTTTTTATAGATGCTGGATCTCCAGGGTCAAAAGGCTAAATCAGTCATATTGTTTTCCCACAAGGATCACAGTCTGCAGAGTGTACCGTCGTGGCAATAATAAGGGCCTGTGGACAGGACACCCCGGGAGCTTGGTACAAGATGGTCGCCTCTAAAATCGGCTCCAATCCTTGACCTTTGACCCCACATTTGATCACCTTTATTGACTCCTGTCAGAGACCAGTCAGAATTACAACAGGCATAAAGTCTGCAATGGATTTCAGGTGTCTTCAGAAGTGCAAAATGGCGGTCCATTCCCACAGTCCTTTAATCTCTCATTAGATAATAGTATTGTATGGTATACTGATACAGAGAAAAGACACATTTTACTTGTACCACTACTCTAATGATGACAGTGGCACAGCATGTGACACAGCCACGGGTTTTTGAATGTGGTAGATAACAGATCATGCCCATGCCGTCAAATGTTGGAGTTTTGGCGAGGGCAGTTCATGAATTTAATTTGGCTTTCATAGCCAAGTCTGCAGATCAGCGACACCAGTTAAACACGATTTATAGTCAATCGGGATCGGCGACGGTAATCGCGGCACGTGCGCTTTTGTAACCAATTATTTCTAACACCAGCAAATGTGTGGAGCAGAGTGCTGGGCTCGAGAGAGGGTTGAATACGTGATATCTGGTCGCCGATATGAAGTGAAGCATCGAGCACAGGTTACTGCATGGCATGTAAAAGCTCACAACCGTGATCCACGCACCTACATGTATGAAACAAAGAGCCCACTTACCAGCACATACACTGCAGTTTTGTTGAGCACGAACATGACAAACCTCAACGACAATAACTGTGATGCAGGATTGTCAGCGCCACACTGAGGTGGACTCAACACTACGCTAACGACTCCACTGGTCTTCACTCGACCCGTCGCAGCTTTCCATTTAGTCAACTTGCATTCAGAAACATGACAATTAATGAGAGCAGTCTCTCTCTCTCACTCTCTCTCTCCAGTGTTCCGTCATCTTTTATTCCATTACTCTTCCCCATGTTTCTGGCTTTTGCCGCCGTATCGGTTCGGAACTGGTGCTGACATATCGAGGCAGCTGTTGTGTCATTGCGGCAACGCTAATAGCTCAATTTTTTTTTTTTTTTTTTAAAGGGTGCATTTCCACACGGCACTCACATTCTCGCTGACAGATTAATTCCAGAGCAGGTACAAACAATTTATAAATTGTTGTGACATGTTGACACATTTCTCACTTTGCCAGCATTGGCAAGTATTGCTTTGGAGGTACAACTCCAGTCATCAGTTGGGACGCCACCCACCGCGTAATGCGACGATTCCCTTTTCATAGGGTGACACCGAGGAGTATTGGAGTTTCAGGGGAAACTATTGCCCACTCGACGCATCGCTGAGGAGAGGAGTTTTTCTTCCCGATATTGTGAGTGAGGGGCCTGAGAGCGAAAATGCGTCTTAATAAAAACCCTAACAAGAAAGTGAGTAGGCTCGGCAGCTCGCTCGTATCGATCAGGAGCCCTGTCAGCTCCCTGCAGGTCTGCGGGAGTCTGCGCGAGTCATTCAGCGTCCTGAGCCGGGAAGACTCCTGCCCCTTTGCTCCATCACTCCAGTGCTCTCTGGTGAAACGGGACATGTGGAAGCCGCACCAATCGATGCTTTTATATCGACGACGGTTCAAGCCAGTGGCTCTAATGTCAGTCGTGGTGAGGGGAGAATGATCGCCGAACCCCGCAGCCCCCCCGCCACTCCTCGCGGCACTTTTGGGCCTTTCAGCTCATCGCTTTGGTTCCGTAACCTGCGAGTCTGCTCCGAAACAATTCCAAAGTTGTTCTGAGCGACACCTTTGGGTGTCCTGGCGTTTAAGCGCAGCGCTCAGTCATCTTGTCTGCTTGTTAGCATTTCCTCTAACCCGAGGAATCTCGAGAGGCCAACGTGCCGGAGTGATTAGAATTCAGAGGCACACCCTCCACGATGTCAACATAATCAATAATGCCATTACCTTTCAATTAGCCTCAATCATGCAGAGTTTATTACATTAACGCCGCAATAATATCCCTTAATGGAATCAAGAAATCCTTTTTTTGAAAGTCAATGGATGTGGCCACCTCCTGCCATCTACACTTCACTCTGCTCCTCACCGTCACTTTGATATCTCTGATGACATGTCGGCGCTTCAGTGCTAAAAAAGTACGTCTTCCCGTGATCTGTCCTCCAGCGCCGCAGTCTTCCTCTTCGTCTGTAGCAGCAGTAGCTGAATGTGTGAGCTAACATGCCCTGACCAAAGCTCCTCTTCCAAGCAGGGAGGGCAGGGAGGTAATTACACACTTTCCAGGTATTTCAGAAGTGCTGGCTTGATTGTGGCATTAAATATCCCGCAGACAGCCCCTGCCCGAAATGCGTAGGTTTTATATCAGCTTTAAAACGTCCTCGCCGGGACACTCCTTTACTCATGCTTTATTGCTTTTACAGCTTTGAATATATACAGAGGCCCGTTCACTGTCATCTGAAAAAGAAAACTTGAGGAAAGTTTGGAGCAGGCCATTTGTAAAGGGGCGTACGTCGGCGGGGGAGACACGATCCCCTCTGATCGCGGCATCTGCGCCGTGGCTCTTCTGTACCTGGTTGTGTCACGGGAGCAACGGGAGAGCCTCTAACCAGGACGGAGCGTTGTTTATCCACCGTGGTCCCCCGCCGGCGTGAAAGGGCTCTCGGTTAATTTTTAATTTCAATCCTTTGAAACACTTCAGCAAAGTGGGTTTCCTAATTAACCCCGTTGCCTATGCAGATTGAGGCGAGAGGCGGCCTGGAACAACACGAGCCTCCGCAGCGCTGTCTGTTTTACTAAGACCCAGTTCCATCACCTAAAACTTAGCCGCTCGGTGGCAAAAGCAAAAACACCCTCCGGAAAAAAAAGACAAGAAAAAGAATCCAAACATTGACATTGCTTTGCTCCACTGGTCGAAAGCAGGAAAACATCCACATCATAAGACGGTGAAGTAAACTTCGGTAAATGATTTCTCTTTCATTCTGTGTGTGCGTGGATACAATTATTCCCTCCTTCGGGCCGCCTACTGTGAATTGGCCTCCCCCCCATCCTCCTTCACATCTGACGGCAAAAATAACAGGCCAAGAAAATGGTCGCAAATGGAAAGCAAAGCCCGCACCAGCCCATAGACCCTGCGCAGGAGACACTGTCGTCCATTATCTTGTTATCTCCTGTTTGGGAATGGAACCGAGCGAGAGGAGCTGTACAGTCCGTACGGTAATCGCGCTGCCAATTTCTTTTAATTCTGCGTTCAAGTGAGCATCAATGGAAACAGCCCTTCATCCCCGCCGCGGAAAATGCACCGTGCGGGAAAGCAGCATTTTCTCCTCGGCGACGAGTTGAGCCACGCTCGGCGGTTCGAAGCTAAAATACAGACACAGCAAGACCTTTATCGTGACAGGTTGTTATAGGTGCTTTATCTATCTTATCGCAACTGTAATCAACACGTTCTAAAAGTGAATTTTATGCATGTACAATACAGTGAAGATACCTGCCATTGGGTTCATTTACAGAAAGAGGTAATTATATATTGATTATCTGGTCTGTAAAAAAATGTGATGTTACAAACACAGCCACTAAAATTGATGGTGAATGGCAAATGAGTGTCAGCGCACTAATGAATCACATTCACCGCCACAGCCAAAACAAATATTTATGCATTTTCATAATTAACTGTACATTTGTCTGGTGTTATTTAAAGCATGCGTGATTAAAAAGGCTCGTGCATATGTACTTGCCAATGCAACCTTGAGCTGGAGGACTGCGTTTGTTTGACGGGTCAAATTGTGTACATACTGCGCTGAAAATCACATGCGGGAGACTCAAAGGCCTCTGAAGGTTACTTTTTCATTACAAAAGGATGAGGCTCCTCAAACAAACCGAAGGACGCAAACGCTCCATTTTACTTTCATCCTGTTCACTTCTGCTGCGTCCATGCACTCTCTTGATTTCATTTCGTTTCCAAGTAGAAGATTATCTGCGTTTAAACATTTGAAAGCGGTCATTCAAGCTGAAGCTTAGCAGATTTATTTAAATTATTAGCACTGGATGGGACTGAAGGCCTTTTCTAAATGCACGGCAAAGTCATTACATCTAATAGAACTTTTCACAGGAGCTTAAATACAACTTTCTTTAAAGGCTATTATCAAACTGAATTATTTTAATTACGGGAATTACGATGATAAGGAATCACATTAAAGTATAATAACTACTTACCAGTTGCTTTTTAGACAGATTTTGGTGATTTGCTCTAAGCATTTAGCTAAACACACTTATTCTCTACCCTTCATCGTGTCGAGTGAGAAAAGAGCTATACCTGTCTTATGTCTACAAGCCACAGCGACGTGAGGCTGCAGTCGACAGCCAGTTAGCTTATCTTAGCACAAACACCGGAGACGGGCGGGCTCTGTCTGAAAATCTCTGTCTCTAAATCTCACTAATCTCACGTCCCGACTTTTAATCATGACAAAAAAAACTTTGGCGCATATGTGACAAACTATTCAGATGCTGATTTATTGCCCTCGTTCATCTCGACAAAGCTCCAGTTTTCTCGCACCTGAGGCTCTTTGAAATGATTAGCACAAATAAAAGGAAGCCGAGGAATACTGAGCGACACCTGCCACAGACGTCCATCCAAGCTGCAGAGGTGGGGACTCCTGCGCAGGCACGTCTGAAACCTGAGCAGAATCCGGGAGCTGCACGAAGACTGACACGGTGCGGCGAGTTAACACTCACGCAGCAGTTGCGTTTGAGATTGTGTGTGTGTGCATACGCGTGTGCTGGCAGGTTACCGTTTCCACGCGGACACGAATAAAAGATTCAGACATTGCTGCCGCCGCCTGCTTGGCCGGTGTTTCCGTTTCCGTTTCAAGCCGCCGGGCGCGCGTTGTCACCGATCTCAGCTCTGCTCAACCACGCACCGCCCCCTTCAACGACGGGCCTCACACTGCAGCTCCCATCTGAACGTCTGAGGCAGTTTGCAGTGTGGAAACCCCTTGAGGGGGTCAGCCAGCGCTGCTCTGCCATGAAGTTCTAATTTGCATCCTGAAGCAATGAAGTTGGAATGTTGCGTGTCCCACTGCTCAGTTGAGTAAAGGCCTCGCGACGTGGTTCGGTGAGACTGTGCTGACGTTCGCCGGCTGTGATCGTTCCCTAAACTTAGAGGAGCTCCAGCGACTGTGAACATACACCGTAAATCTCAGCTCATTAACAGGTGGTGACATATGTGGAAAAGGTTGTGTGAATCCATTTGTGGCTGGCATGACTTTTACAGCAGGGCTGTTAGGTGTTTCACAGATACACTGAGCAGTACTCATTAGTAGGAATACCAGGACTGAAACAGATGGAGGGAGGCTTCATGTCTGGACATTTGACAGAAGGTGAAGTTGGACTGGGCCTGGGATGTTTGCGCCCGCTGACACCGGCTCCTTTTGCAAACTGAAGAAACCCATTCTCTTGCAGCTCATTGGGTGGAGATGTAATTGTGTAATTGTGAGTCTGTCATTTCATAAAGCATCCAAAATGCTTTTCCCCATCATTAAAATGGTCCCGACTTCTTATCGGGAAAGAGACTCGAAATCGATACAGGCCGCAGCGAAGGCTGCTTCATCCGAAAACCACACGTCTCATTAGCAGCGACTTATTCCTCACAGCCGGCAACACATGTGGCTAGTTACTGCTTTTCTCGTGTTGTATATGTGCCTAAGCCTCATTAATCCCCCCGTTTTAGCTTCTTCTTCTGTCTTACTGATAATATAATGAAGTGAATATACAGTGTGTTCGCCAAAAAACACGTACCATGGTCCCAGGTGGGGACACCTCTCCAGCTGGAAAACCCACCCGTGTGTGATTACACTGCTACTTATCTCACCATTCTCCCACATCCAGCGTGGGACTCATTTCTGCCTCAGCTGATTGGCTGGAATGTCATAGTCAAAGTCAAACCGCCGTCTTTGGACAATTTGCAGCTCGCTGCAGAGACCACAGAAATCCAATCCAAATCCAATTTGCCCTGTGATTGATTACCGCGCTCACTCCTTAATTAGGTGGCAGGCTAGGCTAATAACTGATGTAGATACATAGGAGCCATTTCCTTCAGCTTCCTTGTAAACATGTCATTGACCTTTCCAGCCACGTGTGGTCATGCAGCATCACCTGTATCTGTCTTGTAAAAAAGAAAAAGAAAAAAAAATACACACACACGTCTCTCCCTTCTGCCGCTATTATGTAGATAGTATGCTAATTCATCTTCCAGGCCGGGGATCCTTCTGTGAAAGAATTTAAAGACTGTGCTCCTGCACGGACTGTAATTGCTCTTCTGATTCGTGAAGTGACCTTTGCAAGGGAGCCCCTCTCGACCGCGCAGCAATAATCAAGCACAGGCTTTAAAGAAGACAGCCTCCGGGGCGAGAGCGCGAGGTGAGCTAGATAAATACACACAGCTAATTCGGGTTGAGCGGGAGCATCTGCCGCGACGTGACGTGACGCAGCTTCAGACAAGCGGTCAGGATGCCTTCTCCACCCGAGACTGGCGTGAGTAAATATTGTGAGATTAAAGCGGGCCGGACGCAAGCTAGTTCCCCTCCACGCCAAACACTTTGCAGGCGAACTGATCTGAGTGTTTTCCTCTAAACTGGACTTCAGGAAGAGCCACAATCCACGAGGGATTTGGGGAAAGTAATGACGATGATAATCCTGGCCACAGGCTGTGATACAGTACAGCAGAGAAGAGGTGCCGTACTTTAACCACAGAGCAAGAACAAGTCAGTGAATACAGTAAGAGTCCACCTTGCACGCAGAAAATGTTTTTGTGTTAAGATTAAAAAAAACAAAAAAACAATGTTGTGCAGAAATGAGTGCACACTGTTTCACCGGCGTCTGTACAAGCAGTTATGACTCAGCTGAGCAGAGCAATGAAGAAGTGGGGCAAGAGAAGAAGAAAAAAAAAAAACACAACAACTTTTCTGTGTATGACAGGTCCTAACGGTGGTTCAGCAGCATCGTGTATTGGATGTGTGTGTTTCAACTTCTCTGCCAGTGTGAATTTATTCTGGCTCGGTCCACAGGTTTCACATATTATCATCTCATTCATTTAGGTTTTTGAGCTTGACGGCGCGTTTACGGTTTCACGGCGATGCAGACGGAAGGCGTGAAACGACGCACCGGTGGCTCCTCCCTGACGTCGCCCCGCTCGTGTGCGCGTTGCCTCGGCCGCAGCGCCTGGTCGGACGGAGGCACGTGGACTTCGTGCTGCAGGGACACAGCTGCAAGTTGCTGGTGATGTCATTCTTGTCACACAGGGGCGCATTAGTGAAGCCAGGTCAGTCAAGTCTGAAGGGCGGTCTATGGAAAAGGTTTATCAAATTGCATCATGGGAACAGGATTTAGTGCTTTGGGTGTGCTGCAGCGTCAGACTCTTGTTCTTATTACATGTTCTCGTGCTGCTGTAGCTCATCCACCTCAGGGTTCCACCTGCTGTTCATCCTGTGCGGCCATTCCCCTCTGACCTCTCGCTGCAACCACACGGTTCCATCTGCGGCGCCGACGCCTCACCGGACTCTTCATATTTTTCACACCATTCTGAGCGAAAGCTCCGGAGACTGTTGTGCACGGAAATCCCAGGAGGTCAGCAGTTTCGGAAAAAGGTTCAAACCAGCCCGCTCGGCAATAATGATGCTGCAAAGTCACCAAAATCACATTTTCTTCCCTCCTCTGATGTTTGAAATGAACATTCAGTGAAGCTCCTGTCCTGTACTTGCATGGTTTTATACATCGTGCATATTTGCCTGACTGTATACCTGTGAACAAGCAGGTATTCAGGTGCTGCAGTGCTCTGTGAGTGCGTGCATGAGCAGGAAATCAACATCTTCTGGAAAATGAATTCTGTAAAAAATAAGAAGACAAATGGTCAAGTTGGATGCGCGCTGAAAGAGTCTCCCGAGCACGGTGTGGGCCGGAAAAGAAACGTCTGGACTTTGTCTTGTCCCCGTTGCTCCAAAACGCCGGCATCAAAAGCCGCCCTCTGTTTGGCGGTCGAACGCTTGGAGTGCTGAGTGTTCTTTCTGAGCGACAAAACCATTTCATGCCGACCGCAGAGCATTCATTTATGCAGACTCTTGACTGATGTCAGCCGGACTGACGGGGGATGAATGCGAAGGAAAAAAAAAAAAGCTGGGGGCATCGTACCCGGCAGCGCCAAGGTGCCGGCACATCAAAGAGCGAAGAAGAGGCCCTTTTGATACAGACGGGAGGATAGCGGGACGAGCCTCAGCCCTGACAGTCCGCCGCGGTGTGCTTCTGGAGATTACTGTCGGACTGTCGGGTCTCTCCCAGGCGAACGCTGCACACGAGTTAAGCGGCGGACGAGCTGACAAGACACACATCAGAGCATCGCTCCCTGTGAGCTGAAAGAGGGAGCAGGAGTCAAAACAAAAGTTGCGTGAGACGTTTACGGGGCCTGGAACTCGGGATCAGCGCTTAAAAGAAGAACATGTAAAGTTAAAACTCAGGCGGGTTGCTTTTGCTAAAAGCTTCCAAAATGACCCCAGACATCTGCTCTTCTGGCAGTCACTCGTCCTCTGCAGTGTGACAGCTCTGCTAAGCCAGCGGCTGCTGAAACAAAGCAACTTCGCGGAATCAATCCTCCGGTCCCGGACATGAGATGAAGCAGAGACGCCGGCCCCCCGATCGAATCCCCTCACCGTGACGAATGGCGACGCCACAGCGGTGGATCTGCGGCGGCGATTCATCAACCTGCAGCGCGCAACACTTCACGCGGTGAGCGCTCATCCACCGAGGGGCGCTGCGCGGACGCTGAGGGACGGCCCGCTCAATCAGGGCCACATTAGAAAACTGAGAAGAGATTTGTCAGCAAGAGGGGTTGTTTTTGTACCGAGGCACAATTTGAGACTGAGCTGCACTTTTTTTGCTGCACAATTTTTGTACCATTTTAGCTATTTAGCTATAACCAGTATCAGACAACACTGGAGTGAGAACAGACAGAAATGGGACAATCTTTAAGAGGCCAAGTTTGCGTTCACATGTTTACGCCTCATTTTCTAGTATTTCACTAAGTCATTAGACAGCCTCTTCTTTCAGCATCAATGCTCTCTCATGCAGCCGTAGCCATGACCGGCCACTTAAGGAGGCTGGGAATCTCGTCTCGATCGAATGGCATCTCTCAGAAGGTCGAAAATTTTAATCAGTTTCACACAAGGATCACAAAATAAAAGTCCACACAGAGACACATCCGGACGGAGAGCAACCGCGAAGCGCACAAACCTTCCCCGTCAATTAAACGTAACTGACGGGTTTTCCGCTGAGGGCGAAGCTGACCTCTGTGTGCTCCGTCCACCCCACCCCCACCACCCACACGCACACATCCGTCTCATCCGCGCATCTCAGGGGACCCTGAGCACGCCAGCCTTCTACAAATAAGCCAGTTTAATTATTGCAAACCAACGGCTGCGCTCACGCCCGTGAATTATATCTCCCCAACGCTGTCCGCGATCGACTCGTTATATATTCTGCGAGCAGACGGCAAACGGAGCCCATTGGCGGAAAACGACTGGCTTCACGAGGCCAGAATCAATACGTATCCCACACGGGCTGGGCATGGAGCTGAAGGTTAGCTGGTCTGGGTCCAGTGTGAAGAACCGGGTATTTCTCAGCCAGGCCGTTTGAAGTGGCCCGCTGCCCTGCACCACTTTTTTGGGGGGGTTTTTGTTTTGGGGTCGGATAGACAGAAATAAATAAGCTGAGATGAGTGAAAGCGTTGTGGTAGAAAAACAATAAGCTCTCTCTGCTACACACTTACACAGAGAATTAACAACAAGTGACACTGAACATGAGCAGAATCAGTACCGATAGCAGTAACAACTCGGGCTGCTCGATTATGGAAAAAATCATTATCACGATAATTTTTTAGTTACACGATGCATTTATTCAGCATTTCTCTCTCTCTCACAAAAACACCTTGTTATTGATAATTTACGCAAAATGTTCAAATTGAAAATAAATATAGGCTACAAATGTGGCATGAACGCCGTTTGGAGACTTTCAAATTGAATTCTGTGTCAATGAAGTGGATCGTCAGGCTCCGATGTACGCCTGAATCCGCTTTAGACACTTCATTTGTGACTTCTTCTTGCCACTGTGGGTACACATTTGGCAGAACAATTCTGCTGAAATGGTGCTGAGATGGCAACGCATAACGTTCATCAAAAGCGTGGATCATCTTCTTGATCTAATAGGTTGCACATCTTTTTTGCTAAAAAGTTTCCAATAGCAGCTGTTAACGTCTTGTGCCTGTCCAAACTTGTCGGATAAGGAGTCGCGTCATACAGTGCGGTTGTGATCGATGCCTGTCTGCGTTGACGTCTTGCTGGCTTTGTCTTTTTGTTTCTTTATTAATTTGTCATGAGTGACTTTGTGCTTTTGTTTGAGATGGTTGAAAAGATTTGTTGTGTTGCAAAGAGGCGCGGATATTACCTTGTTGCAAATCTTCCACATTATGTGCTGCCGCTCCTCGTCGGATTATTCGAACCTGAAGTGTTCCCATACAAGAGAACATTTTCTACCCTTTTTGTCAACCAAACGACTCTGCCCTCCCTCTGCCATTTCTCAGTCTCACTCGTGCTGTTTTTTTGAACACCAAACACAGCACACCTCCTTCGCTCTTCAGCTGCGTGAGTGAAAGCCAGCAGGGCCATGTGGAAGGGAATGTATTGCCCATTTCAGAAATAGTGTAAAAAAAAAATTGTTTCAATTGTTTCAACTTGATTATATGAGTTTGGAGATCGTTTGACAGGAAAATCTGATTAATTTGATTAATTGCACAGCCCGAGTAACAACCATGTCGTTGTGTTTGCTTGCGTATTTGCGCAGATGTTAATTGCAGGAGGAAAACGAATGCCACGATGAGTCAAATGAGATCAGCGTGAAGACCGCTAACACCTCGAAGCTGCCGTTGGGGAGCTTCCATGCTGTTCTGAGGGAGCTGTCGGACAGGTGGAACGTTGTGATGTACTTGTGGACAAGTTCAAGGCTTCTCTTTTATTTCCTCGTGAAGTGTGAGCAACACATGTTTGTTGCTGAAGGCAGGGAGAACACACACCTCATTTTCTGTGGATCGCTTGTGTTGGGGTGTTTAATCACCTTCCTCTCGTGACTGTGCTGTCACAGCGAGAGTTACAGTCATGGACCCACATTTCAAACGCCAAGCAAAGCTTCTGCTGCACGTTTTGCACGTCATCACCCATGCGACCGACAAACCGCCCGCCAGACAATGGGATTCAGCGCCGTTTCTTCGCGAGGGGAACAAATTATTACCCCTCCGTCTTCTATTCACTTGTCTGAGCTCGACGAGTATTACCTCACTGTGAGGTTGAGGTAGCGCTTCTTTTTTAACCCAGAACAGGATCTCTTCCGAAAACCTAACCAAGTAGCTTCTGTGCTAAAACTCACCCCGAGGAAAGTAAAAGCGAGGGAGAAATGTTTCGCAACAGCTGAACAACTTCATAGCGTGACGATATGACCAATGTGACTTTTCCACGACCACCAAGCGTCCAGAAGAAAAAAAAGAATCACGGTCAGTTCATGCAGCTGTTTGTGCATTAAAACACTGGTCCGTGCCGTCCTCGCGTGACCACACTGCCAAATATGAGAGGCGATGCAATTGCGTTCCTTGCAAAAAAAAAAATGCATTCCACAGTTCAGTTGACAGGAATAATGGTTACTGCGGCAAATAAGTCGAAACACGCCAAAGTGCAGCATGTCAGTATTGTACCGACGGAGACGTCAAGGGTCAGCGGTACGGTGCAGACCGGGAACATGCAGCTGGCGTTTTGGGGGCTGGACCTGCAGAACGGCGGAACACGTGGGGGCGGCCCGCGGGAAGACAGCGTTCGGCGAAGCTTCAGATAGGCTGACGTGCTTCCTTCTGCCGTATCTCGCATCCGCCCGGCCCGCCCGTCCTCAATCTGATTGCACATGCATATCAGCGTCGCAGACAAACAAGCACCGGCACTGCCCGCGGAGCCGACTGTGTTTCTGGGTCATCTTTGTGCCTTTTTCAAAGGGTTCGCAGCTGCGCTCCCTTCCAGCCCCCCGCACGACTCCCTGAGTAGGAATAATTGAATTTGTTGCGATTTTCCGCGCAGAACGTTATCTACGTGAGCGACACTTGAGCAATCACTCAGTAATTTTGCTCAGGCTATCCAAGGAGATTAAGGAAATGGCGTCTTGGAGGGGGGGCGTAGGAGTGCGAGGCTCCACGCGCGGCTCCTCGGAGCGCCGCGTTTCAATTTGCGTCACTTCCAAAAGTTGGTGGCGAAGTCCGCTCCACCGCCCGTACGCCACGCCTCAAGAGGAGGCTGGTAATCACTGCAATTAACGCTCTTCTAATTAAGGCTCTGCTTGGTAGCGCCTTAATGGGCCACACAATACCGACAAATTAATCCGTGCTCGGATAATAAATCTGATTTGACGAAGCACAAAATCATTAACCCCGTGACCCGATGACGGGGTGTGCGACAGAGTGAGGGAGGTGCAGGGATTGGTTGCAGCTGGGAACAGGGCTGGCGTTTGCATCTTCTTTGAAACAATCGAGAAGTTTTCATTTCCAGGTCGTTCCTTGATGCCGTAAGACCATGTAAGCGTAAAACGAAGTTGTGGCTGAGTAGCATGACGACAGGGTAGGGTCACTGCAGCTGCGTCTGGAACACCAGGCTCAACAATCACATAAAGGGTCGAGGTGTCTGCACATTTTGGGCCGTGTACTGTATTTACATGACAGCTGAAGAAGTGTTTGATAGGGGCTGTTTTCTTCACCAAACGAAACACAATAGGTTAACGCCAGGCACGGTGTCGGCTCCGGGAAAAAGACAGGCAGGCTTTCTTTTTTTTTTTTGTTGGACTCCCTGTACAGTCGCACGGCTCCGCCGCATCGCTCTCCCTCCCTCTCTCTCTCTCTCTGTTGTTCTCAGACTCGTCGCTCGCTCGCCGCCGCTCTCCCCACCTCCGTGTTTACAGACGCCTTTTGACGCAGGCAGTTAAAGCCATTGTGGGAAAGACGGGGAACTGCTAGCTGCAGCGAAAGTCGACAACGCTGGCTGAGAGGAAATGGGTGCGGGGGGGGAATGTAAATTCAGCAACTGCGAGGCGAGTCGGAAATCAGACGGTTCTCATGTAGAACAATTGTCAGAGCATAAGAGTGGGGATTTATGCCACTCAAGGCTAGATCACCCAACAAGCAGCACCCTCCCCGGGCACAGAGGCACTGTAAGCTTTTGGAATGGATGCAAAGTTGCTACCACAAAAATACAGCATCAATACAATATAGGTGTCAGTACCTTGAGGCGCAGGTGACAACAGATAGTCGGGTCGGCGTGCAAAACTTTCATATCCTTGAGTCTCCTCGTGCACGTTGGTTTGTGGGCTGCTGGAGGTTCAAATAACAGACGGGAACTTATCATATTTGTATCCTGGCGTCAAATCTCCGAGCCAGACAGACTCTGCTCACAATTCTTGGGAAAGTCTTCCACCGCACCCTGATTGCTAAATTAAGGCGCGAACGCCGCGCTTTGCGATGCGCACGACTCCCAAGCGAAACAGGTCAGCCGCAAGTCCCGCAGTTGTGGTGACGGCACACTGTGCTTTTAATTCAGGATTCTATTCGTTCTTTTCTCATCCTTCCTGCGTATCAAAGTTCAGAACTTACAATAAATGAGCCAGCGTATTAATTAGTACTACAGTAATTACATACGGCAGCAACCTGTGAAATGTGTTGCTGCGTGAATCAGACCAGAGGTCGCTGCAATATACATTCATCGCAGAAATATTAGAGTCAAACGTATGAGTCACACACACACTTTGGTCTCTCACATTCTGCACAGTCTGAGTCAGAGGTCAGAGGTCAGAGGAGCAGCACCTCTCAATTCTTATTATTAGAACAAAAGTGTCGCCTGCACTTTGCGTAGCTCAGTAAAGCCGGGCCCTGTGAAAAGACTGCTTCGGCCCCTGGTATTTCGCCGCGAATGTGACCTTTAGCGATGTTTGCCGCTGTAATCTGGCAGCGGAGGAGAGCTCGTCGCGCCTTTCAAAGCCACTATGCTCGGCACTTACACACATATGCATTGTCAATAATTCAAAGTGCTCCCCGGAGACGCCAGCAGAGGAATGATCTACAATGTGGCCGTACTGGGAATAGCACTTAGACCTCATCCTAGATATTGTTTGTTTGGTACACAGTCAATATGGTGGCAGCTCTATCTCTATGATTGATAAGATCCTCGGTATGGGCCCCAGCTTCCATTAGAGGGAAATGCATCCCGCTGATTTACGCCATCATGCGAGCAGCTCATTTCCTCATAATCCTTTGTTTTTTAAGCACGTTTACAGTCGGGCTCCGTTCTCCTCCAGCGGAGGCCCCCTTTCCACATCGCTCTTCCCTCCTTTACTCCGGTAACATTCCTTCATTAAACGTCTTAAGAGGCGGTGGCCGCCGCGCTCCTGGGAGTTAGATTAAGTGTTGCACACACTCCTTCGTTTTCTTTATTTATTCATTCGCGCAGGGAAGCGGCTCACCGCGCTAGGTGGGTCTGTGCGGTCGCGGGCTGACACGCACATTCCCGCTCGGCAGAGGGCCACGAGGGACGCCTGCGAACAGCTGCTCCTGGAGCTGTGGGTTGTCCCGGCAAGGCAGACGGTGATACCGGCACTACGGTGTGTGTGTGAGCGCGTGTGTGTGTGTTCCAACTCCCTAACTTAACAGCCAAGAGGCCATATGGACACACACACTTTTTTTTCCCCTCACCAACAGTCTCCTGCTATTATCAGCAAAGTCTGCAGCTAACCTAACAAACGACACCGTTTGTCCGTGCAGCTATGATTATGTCATCTCAATATTTAACTGTAACAACTTATCACACACTTTCACACATCCAGTTCCTGTAATAATCAGAATCCGGTTATTTTTGTAAATGTCGTAGCCCCCTCCTCCCAATTTTGTTTCTTAACTAAACCCCCTGCGGCAGCAGAGAGAACCCACGGCGCCCAGGGCAAACTGTGTGATTTGTTTAATTCTGTATGGATGAGAGAGAGCGGTGGACCGCGGGGGGCCGGGGCTTGTAAACGTGTTTCAGCGTACCAACGCCTCCTCGACTTGGCTCGATTCATCGTCCGCATCGGTGATTGCAAATAACATGCGGAGCCGAAAACCCGCCAACTCCCAGGCAGTGGGGAGCTCTTCCCCGACGCAGCCAGGCGTTCGCAGGCGAGAGGAAGCCGGGCTAATTGAATCCTCCAGGCCAGCGGTGAGGATGGCGACGTGGCACAGCGGAGGCATTAAAAGCTGGAGACCCAGCACCGGCTGAACGAGCAGCATACAGGAAGTCCAAGGTCCACAGTGAACGAGCGTCCACGCTCAGGCGTCGTCTCACGGCGCTCGCAGTTTATCCTGCAGTAACAAACAGGCGCAGCACCACGCACACGCCTGCGCGCCACCGCCACCGGGCAGCTGTGATAAACAACACCACTCCACACGCATTTCGTGGCAGACACCTGGTGACGCGCTGGTGAACGGCAGCGAGGTTCCTGTTATCGTGCTGCATGTTATCATTTCTACTGTCACGCTGTTTTTATTTTCATTGACTGTGGCAGTATAGTGTGGGGGGCAGATGTATGACTGAATTCATTATTACATGATAAAATCTTCAAAGCTGGTTTTATTTTCTAATTACCACTTTTTTATGGTTGAGCAACATACTGTACCAGCGTCTCAATAAAGCCCGTCCAAAACAGAGCCAGCGCACCGTGTTTGTGTTTTCATGGACTGTTTGAAACATTCCCCAACGTTCGGTGGATCAATATTCTTATACGCCGATTAAAAAACAAACAAACAGCGAAACTTTCCCATGCAATAACATGCAGATGTGCAAAGATGTCAGACTGTCAGATGAACGCACCCGTTACTGTAACAGGCTGCACCGGACCAGGACAATTAACACGACACACAAATAGGCAGATTGGAATAAACCAAAGTGGTGCACAAATTGAATTTTCTGATGACACTGGAGGAAAAACGAACGCTCCCACAGAGTTATTATAATTCACTCTGCGAGGAAAATGAACCCGTGCGACATATTTTAAACGCAATCTATCCAATAATTGCTGAGATATTTCACTCTGGACCGGAGCAGGGGGGGGGGGGATCAGATGGGCAACCGAGCAGACACGGCTCGGGATGACCGATCGTGATTGGATTTCTCCGAGCTTAATCGTCGTGCAAGCGCGTTCGGTCATTCTCCAGATTTAAAGAGAGGAAAATAAAGCGCGTCTTTGCTCGACCGCAGACCGGCAGTCGGTGCAGTTCCGTCAAGCTTGAACAAAAGCCGTGGCCGCCTATTGCCCTTTTCTTCGAGGTGTCGGAGACGCCTTACACTTTGTGCGTGAATTCTGCTGCCTCGGCGTGCTGCGATTGTGAGAGAGGGCCGCTTTAATTTCCTGCGCACAGCGTGCGATGCGAGTCTTTATTCAGGAGTTTCATATATTGCTCAAACAGCTGTAATATCCCGTCCCGTCCTGAGCCTGTTTCTGCTCTGATGAAAGTTTCCACCTCTGCGTCTCAACTTCCAGACTGGGTGTGAAGAATTTTCTATCGAGCTTCGTGCAAAATTAAAACAAAGAGGCGTTGTTTGTGAGGTTTCCCCCTGCCACTGCAGGAGTTGGTGCCCTCGGGCACCTCGCGGCGTGTGAGCATTACGCAACACGGGATATGGGGCAGGGGGGCGGAGCCATGAGAGACTCCAGACGAGGAAGCAAGCGGTGGCGGAGAACGGAGGAGGAGACAGGTTGTTGGAATATTACGTAAATGCAGGGCAAAACATGGAGTAAAGAAAGAAAATGTCATTTTTGAGCATCGCGCAGTACTGTGAGGCGGTGGGCCTCCAGCCGCGACGCACAGATGTGGAAAAATTCACAGTGGCTCCGAGTCGCCTGGCGCGCTCTAAAGACTCCGCAGCGCCGGGGGAACGCGCGAGACGCGGGCAGACGTCGTAATGTTTCACTTTACAAAGCCTTCGGAGTCCAAGTGAGTCACTCTTTTCCCCGTCTCAGCGAGACACTCGGCGAGGGGCGGGCTGTGAGGAAGAAAGCGTCCATGTTTTATTCACTCCCACGGAGCGATATCAAGCCTCGCTGGAAATCGCCGTCCTCGTCCCAGAGGGCGGCACGTCGCGGCCCGCTGATGGATTTGGCGACAGGGGCACATCTCCGGGCAGCCTCGAGACGCAATTAATGGCGATGCCGCCGCAAAGTGAAAGCGTCGGCAGGGGCGGAAAAAAAAACAATCATACACGAGAGCCAGAGTGCGGCACGACAGGTTTAATCACGTGTCTCTAATCCTAACCTCGAATAACACTGTCTGTACACCGCTGGGGACGCACCGCATTGTCCCCGTGACAAAGACGGACCACCGCTTTGAGACGATCATCATACTAGAACTTGATGTTTTGTCGTTGACTGCGATGGGTGGGGGGGATGAAAGGCCATAATTCATGCAACGTTCCGTAACAATCCATTTCCTTTGTTATCTCGGGTAAATGTTTTGAGAGGGAGGCTTTTACTGTGAACAGCGCTGTCAGACGATGAGTCTCGCTACGTTCGCTCCTTGTACAGAATGTACCCAGAGCTGGAAAAACACTTAAGACAGTATCACGGGGAGGGGGGGGGTGGTGAATATTTTACTCGAATTGCGCCTCTCTTTACAGAATACAGAGAACGCGGCACGCTCGCAGCACGGCCTTCAAAAGAGGAGAGAGGTCTTAATAAGGTACAGGACGAGAACGCGAAAGCCACCCGAGAGCCACGGGCATCAAAGTGACCGCACCTCAAACCAGTTTATCATCCGAGGAAGATGTTTAAGCGACGCTCTCCGCCCCCGTCGCCCAAAACACCAAAACACCAAACCTGGGAAGTCATCCTGCAGAGCTCCACACGCTTGGCCTGAAGAAGCGGCGCTGCTCGGCAAGTGTATCGTAAACACTTGTCTTGTAAAACAGAAAATGGGCAAGAGCGCGGTGGCAGACAGCGCCGCCAATCGGCTCCCGGCGAGAAAAACCACCTTCTGCGGTTTGTGTCGCACCTTGAATGCGGAAACGCCAGTAATAGCGGCCTGCGCCGCACCGCGAATCTGGATGAGCGGCTGGTACAGTATCTGCTGTCCACAGCTGCTTTGCGCCGTTTGTGAAAAACTTCTTCTCCAGTTCATTACACGCCCGGCGCCGTCCGACGGCAGCGGAACAGACATATGTTGATAAATCTACTGCCTTTGATTAAAGAGGTGCCGCGTCAGAGCGCGCCGCCATTACACACAGCTGTCCGCTGTGTTTACTTATATTAAATGCAATGCAAATTATATCAGGCTGCTACAAAAAAAAAAAAAAAACAACACACACACAGACAGTGCCACACACTTTATACTGGTTGGTTATGATTCAGTATTCTTCCCATTTTTGCGAGACAACCAATTACTGGACCTCATTAATCCTGCACATACAGCCTTCTTTCATTTAACACTCCATGTTTTCTTCTTCAAACTCTGATGTATCACTTTCTGAGATACGATGGATCCACTTACGCTACATTTATGGTAGAATTATGACTTAAACCGGGGTTGGACTGATGCAGTCATATAAACGGCTCCATCAGACTTTATTTATTGTTTGTTTCTGCAGTTGTTGTAATGACTCGGTGTTAAACCTCCACCCCAACTGCCTCCATTTGCAGATTTGTGGCGCGGTTTGTTCACGTCTCCTCCAGACCGCGACTCGGCTTCCTGGAAAAGTTCTCGCCGACGTGCATCAGCCGCTTCAGAGCAATAATATAATGGAACGGCCGTACATTTATCAGTCACCACACCCTCTCATCTTTGTTCCATTTCAGCTCGCCGACTGAACTTTGAGCCGCTGCACCTGAATTAGCCAAAGCTCCAGTAGCGCCTGGGGAAAAGGCACTGAGGTTCAGCGAGCTTCAGTTTAGCGAGTTCAATGTCACTTTGTAGGTAACTGGTCATAAAGTATTGGTATTTCATTATAAATCCTCCACATCCTTGTCGAGACATCAACCAACCAACGACAGGCAGCATCACAGGACCCGTGTACCTGTACAAAACACAGCGGGGATTATTTGATATAGATTCTGTTATTCAGTCTTGTTCAAACTGACCAGTTTCATGACCATATTGGACTGAATTTGTGTCGTTTTACCTTTGCAGGGATGACTTTACAATATCTTTCGTCTCAAGGCGGGGGGAATCGGGTTTATTCCCTCACTACAGACTACACAATTACTGTCGGCGCTGAGATACAAGCCGCTCTCAGCTTCATCTGCCGGCCGTAAAGCAACAACCCAGGAGAGATTGTAAAACACGAGCCCCGACGAAGCAGACGTGCGTTTCGGACGCGGTCTGAGTTCGTCGACTCAAATGTGGCTGTGGCCATGAGAAACAAACAACAAGTGAAACATTCTCTGATGCATCTACACATTTGGACATTGTTACAGAATGCTTGTTGCTGGATTTTTTTTTGGTTTTTGCAACAGCAATCACCCATAGCATAGCCCAGCTCAATAACAACTTTCAACATTATTCAGAGAGGACCAATGGTTCCGGTACTGACATTGGGAGCAAGACTCATGAGCCAGCTCACTGCAAAGATTTCAAAAAGAAAAACATGAGATAGACAAAGCTCATATACTTTCCAACGACGGGGCCTGGAGTTGATATATATTATATATAGCACACATTTAAGACTGGTCAGTACCAATAAAGACAAAACCGTCAGTAAATCAAATAGAAATGCAGCAGTGCTGGGAATGTCATTCTACTGCAGTACAGCAATGCGATATTTACGATACCGTTACGTCCACTGGAATCCACAATATGGACACTGTGGTATTTTTAAGAAAAAAGAAGAATTAGAGAATCAGCGCACCGGTCTAAGCTCAGCATGGAGTTATCAGAGGGGAAGTAAAGTTGCGTTGCGCCTGTCATGCCGGCAAGACAGCGGCAACACCTGAGGCTGCCTACAGGCCAGGTCTGCTCCACTGGAGTTCCCCCAAGGCTCCTTCCCACCACCTGCTCGCCCAGCTGTGATGGAGCAGCTCCAAAAAAGCCCTCTTTAGTATGCTGCCATCCACAAGGAAGGGAAAGGAACATTAGTCTGGCTCCATTTGTTTCTGTAACTTAATAAGTGACATGATTGAAAAGTACAGAGAGTAAAAGGAGGATTGTCCAGGGAGGCCAAGAACGCGGCTCATCAGCGGATTAGAGGAAGCTGCCGTATTCTGACGGGCAGACGGGAGGAGAGCAGATATCTCCGCAACATCTGGAGGGGAACATTACGACGTCCTCACTCAATTCCTTGCCACCTCTGGTCGCCGTGTCTCTCCAGCCACAGCCTCTTCTCCCATGGGTGCCAGTATGAGCCGTCCGTGGTGCTCACACCCAACAAACACACTTTCTCCTGTTTGCTTGCGCCCTCCCCATTTGGATGCTTAGCGCAGGTGCGATCGTGTTTCCTTCGGTGAGACGCTGACATTTGACTTGACTTGCTCATTACAGGAATGTACATGAATATTAAAATACCGTCGCAGCTCAGCGCCGGTGACTGGCAGCTTCGTTTGAAATTGCCCGTCGCGTCATAAATAGGACAGAGGAAGAGAGCGTGACAAAGATCAATAACTTCTCTCCGTGCTTGTTTATTCTCACCAAGAGCTCGTTTTTTTATGGCACTGTCAGAAATGAGCCCCTGTGATGCATGTTGTTAGCAGGAATCCAATCTTTTCTCCGTGGAGACACGGGCTGGCCTGCGCCAGTCGATTAGTCGGCAGCGCAGGATGGGGTGGGGCATGCACTTCAATGAAACTGTAGCCAGTCAAGGAGTTGGTCTTGAGTAGATGAGAGCGTGAAGCAGGGTAGGAGAAACCATGTTCTGTTTGCTTGTATGAATATCTGCTCCTGCTGCCTCAAACTATTTAAATTGCAACTACATAAAATAGTAGAGTAAGTACTCAAAGAAACTATTGCAGAATAAGTTGAAACATTCAACATGTCTGGCCATCACAACATCCCATTCACACGGCAGAGCATGCAGTCTATTTTGGCTTCAGTTATGTGCAGTAACTATCAGACCCTTACCTTGTGTTGAGGTGTCCTCGACCGAACCACAAAAGACACGATAAAGACTGTCTGCAAAGTCATTTTTTGCCATTGTAATACAAAGCTGGCATTTCAATGGCAAACTGAGTTATAAGCAGCTTCCTTTGCTGACTGTAATCACCACAATACGATAAAGTCTGCGGAACTCATAATGCAAAAAGCACAGGCCCGGTTTCCAATTGCTCATTTTCCATCTCGATAATGGAGTGAATTTCAAGAGCACTTATTAAAATGCTGGAGCGTTTATTGGCAGGCAGCTCCCAGCGAGCGGGGAAATGTCCACCCATGCAAAAGGCGGGTGATGAAGTCAGCCACGTCCAGCCCGTCACTCCGCTCCCTTCGCTCGCCGGTATGAGGCTGGACGGGGCCCTAACGGCAGCCGAGGGACCGAGCCGAAAGGGGAGGGGACGCCAAGCCTGCATTGTTACGGAGAGCCAGCTTGTTATGAAGGGCATTAGTCTTGCGCAGCAGACCTTAGGCTGGGAAATGGGGGTGAAGCACTTTGTACACCTGCTTCGAATGCGCGTTTACCTGGGGAGGAACCCAACTTTCTCGGCAGCTGGGCCGAGCAGGCAGGTGACACAATCATGAACACGACTGCTGGGTAAGAGCGAGAGGCTTAACCACAGGGCTGAATAAAAGAAAAAAGAATAGAAGAATCTGTTCAGTTGTTGAGGCCCTGATGTACGCCGCGCGTCCCGCCTCGAGACACTGAGGAGTCACTGTGATCTTTATTCAGTAGTTCGGCTCCGAGTTACACCTCATCAGCATGCAGACACGCACTCGCACATCCAAAAGCCCGCCGCCACTTTGCTTCATGTGGTTTGATGGCCTCATCCTTACTGTACACCCTGACATCAAATCCGTACCATCTGCTGTCGGCTCGCAGCCCCAAAGAGTTTCCAAGAGGAAATATGAGGACAGGAGGTGTTGTGGTCTATGACTCATTACAGGAAAATACAAAATTGAAAATGGTACTGAAAGTCATATGTATAAGCTGCAAAGAAATGGTGACCCTGACCCCTACCTTCACTGCTCTTTTTCAAAATTATAGAACCAAGATAGATGAAGTTTGACGGCTTGCACATATACAGTAATCCAGAAAATGCACTGCAAACTACTTCTCTGTATATGGATACTGCAGAGAACCTTCTCAGGCAGGACAGAAAGCAGCAGGTTGGGACCGAGGAGTTTTAAGACACTTAAATATGGTGCAGCCACTCAGCTTTGCAGACAAATTTGTCTCGCTGCGCAACTGCTGTTCTAATGTCTAGACTGCCTCTAAGAAAGAAATGACAGTAAAAATGTTGGCAGGACGGCTTGAACTACAGAGACGGTCGATTTTGACCCTTTTGTGTTATTAACGTTATTTATATTAAATCTTCAGCCATAAAACGAACACAAAGGAAAAGAAAATCATCTCAAAGTCAGATGCAGGAGTTTGTTTGTTTGTTCTTAGGGACTGCTGTGATTTCCCATGCCCCTTTTAAAGTCAAAATAGGTTTGCGGTGCCTTTAGCACTCAGCAGATCACCATTGTCAGGAACTATAAAACACAATGGTACGTGGAAGATTTATCAACACCGATGATCCACCTAATCTCAGCCCCTCTGCGGTTGCGTGTGATTTAATTGTTGCAATTTTTAGTCAGACAACAGGCTGAAGTTTAAAGGTTATTGGAACAAGGCCTCTGAAGCCTGTGTCTCAAATTCTGCTTTTCCCCATGTGGCCTTGAACTTAAATCCTTTCCCCTAAGGGCAGATAAACAGATTATAGTGAGTGGGGACTTAATAAAAGATAACACTGTTGACTTTTGAGGAACTTAAGGGAAAAGATTAACCTATCTGACTCCCTTTTTTTTTTTTAAAGCATCTCTTGGCTAAGAGTTTTCCGGGTTGTTTTTTTTTTCCCCTCACCCTGGTTGAAATGCATATAAGATAAACAGAAGCCCATCACAAAATGATTAGATGTTGCCGAGCACGATTTATGAACTTTGAGAAGAGTTACATAGATGAACGTGATTGATTGTGACATCATGACTTATTCATGTTCATGTAGTTTTTCCATCACCCTGCATGTTGTACACCCCCCCCCCACCACCACCACCATTAGCATGTTAATACTTTGAAAGGATCGTCCCCACACTTTTCACAAGAGTCCATGTGCTGCAGTTACACACTGCATTCCCTCTGAAGCATTGTGCAAGGCTGTGGCACGGCTATCAGGAGCAATTTGGTGTTTTTCCTCAATGGCACTTCAACACAGGCAGAGCTGGGGGGGGGTCAAACCGGGGCGAACACATGACGCGTTCACGGACTGCTTTGATCCAATCTTTATTGAAGACGATAAACACTGTGGGAGGTTTTTTTCCCCCGTACACCTCTCCTCCTTTTCACTGGTTCCAGAGGTGGCTACAGTCTCATTTCTTTTACGGCAATTACACCAGTGTCTTAAACTTAATGTTGTCATTATGGATTCATGTTAAACCACTATATGTATGAGCTTTAAAAAAAAAAGCTTTTAGGAACAGAGGTTTAGTACCACTTTGTACTATAGAACATACACAATTACATCCTTCAGAAAATAAGTGGACTTCCTGTAAGTGGCAAACACAAGAGCTACAGTCTCCAACGAATTGGCCACTGTGAGTCTGCAGTTTAGCAGCTCAACTGTGCTGCAGAGTCCATCATCCAACCATATGTCACATGAATACTGTTTATGGCATTTAGTCAGCCTCATTGTAGTCACTATGGGATTTTCATATCCTTTGATTTTATCCTTAAAAAAATCAACTCAAAAGCGATTTTTCCACCCACAAACTTAAAGCACATGTTCTCATCCATTATTCAGGCAGATGTCTGATTAATGCAACACTGAAAACAGGCAACTGTTCAGTTACACTAACATTATCGCTTGTCAGATGTGGAAAAACTAGCTGGTCGGTACTGCGCTCTGTTATCCGTAAATGAACTCATTATTCGTGTTAAGGATCACAAAGTGACTTTGAGCTGTCTCAGAAAATCCCCTCAGTCGAGTAAAGCTTCTCCTTTTTCTCCGAATGTGTCTGCAGTTTAATTAGGCCCATTCATAGCAAATAACGATGGATTCAAGAATCCATTCTTTAATTCATTCTTCCAGTCCAGGACAGAACAATCAATATCTGTGAAGATTAACTCCACTGTATCTCCCGAAGACAGCAAACACGAAACTGAAACAACAATAAAACTTCGCCTGGATGTGAGATGTTGATTTGCAGGTTTTATATCCAAACGTTAAAATTTTAATGAGAGAAGATGGGAGAATGCGCCACGCCCGTTCACATGCTCCTCCTGCTTTCAAATACCCCGCAAGGTCCTGGCCTTTTCTCTGTGCTGCAACTTCTGTTCCCACACACTCGTGGCGTAACTGTAAGACCACAGCTGCACGTCTGGAAGCGGGCGCCGGACGCGCCGAAGAGACGACACTTTTGGAACTTCACATTTGCATTCGTCCTGCAAAAGGAAGGCTATTGTACGCGAGGAGACAATAGTTTTGCTCAAAACAAGCAACTGACTGAAGTCTGAAAAGTCAGCGGAAGATTGTTGATGAAAGTTTTCAGACACGTAAGCTATTATTTCTCTAAACAGATGATATAATGGCCCGCTTGATATCTGCTACTGCCTCCGTCAATCTCTGTCAACGCTCTTTTTACATTATATTGTGGATGAGCGGTGCGTAGTAATGAATCTGACAGACTGTTTTGCCATAACGCGGTATATCTTTACATCCATTAAGTTACAACAATGAGCACATTAATTTTTTCCTTCAACAACCTTCATGTACAAAAGTTGAGCAATTTCTCATGTCAGTCAGCAGCATATTGGAAAAATATTCAACATAAAGTAACTGGTGACAGTAAAGGACCTGATTTCTCAGAAGTCGTCAATGAGTCAAATATATTGTGGCTTTACTGTGTGACAGCTGAAGCTCCACACGAGGTTTCAGAAGATATTCGCGTAGATCTCCAACGCTCATTCTGACGGGGAAGTCGCTCGTGATTGATTCAAACAGATGAGCACAGTTCTTCTCTAAGCTCCGTCTCCTGAGTCCCTTTTAACGAAGTAAAAATACATTTCACAAGGACATGTGGTAGGAAAGGCTGGAATTACTAGAAGACATCGATAGGCTGTGACGCTGTCCGAATATATTAAGCAGCAAATGAGATGAAGCATTTTAAGAATCCAAATACTGGTGCTAAAAAGTACAGCAGTAAAGCAAGCCAATAAAAGTTGTTTTTTTAAAAAGGTGACAGACAATTATATCTAATATCCAACACTTTTTTAATTAGCCACTGTCCGTGTGCGCTTGTAATTCCTGCAGTCCACACACACAAATAATAGTCTATTAATTTTATCCCAGTGGGTCATTTCACACAAACAGCAACGCTGTTCTGACTTTTTTTTTCTTTAATTTTGAAGGTCTTTGTTCACCTTTGTTTCCACATGAGTGCTATTCATTACAGTTTCTGAAACTCAATGCTGATAACTGTGGCATCACTGCCAGACAGTGACAGGTGAATGTGCGACAAAGTAATGACACCACAGCTGCTATAAATGGCCTCAGCTGTGCCTGAGAGCTGTTTCTGAGGATGGATGTGCTAAAGATGTTATTGAGCTTCTTTTAATTGACAGGTTGAAATACTGGTGGGACTGACGTGAGTCTTAAGTTTTGCTTGGTTGTTTCTATTTTTTTTTTTTAAATCAGTCTTTTTCTTGTTAATAACTGATACCAGAAGTCACGTGAGTAGCGAGATAGAAGAGCGAAAATGACACAAACTTACCCTTCAGCAAGGCCCAGTGATTAGAAATGTCAATATGCTTAATTCTCTCACAGAATAAGAGTAATGTGACACTTCCTGGAGCACTTCCAGTACAGAGGAGCTGAGGCATCAGCAACGTCAGAAGACAGAGTTCATTATGTTCCACGGAAGCAAAGTCCCTGGTTCGACCCGATCATACGAAATGTAGCGGTAACTATTGTTCTGAAGTCCATTAATGAACAGAAGAGATGAATAGCAAAGTGGATGCTAACACCTCGGAGTGACATCCCTATAATTAAGAAGTGGAAGGCTTCAACAATCATCATGTAGGCTAACTCAGCGAGCACAATTTCTGTGCGAAAATACCTCTGCTTGCCATCCATCCCACACTTCGGTCATGACTGGCGGCTCATGGTGGAGCTGAACGAAGGCATCGGTGCTCACACGTGACATCCTGCCCCATCCACAGCCGGGGTCATCCCTCCCAGGATGTCTGTGACAAGCTCTGTGGGACAGCAGTCATCAAGCAACAAGATATGATGAGGTACGCCGGCATGTGGAAATAAAAAATTTAAAAAATTTAATAACTAGGCAGAGCATTATAGTGAGTCCACAGTCATTTGTGAAGACTTGCCAGCCACAATCATATACAGCAAAACATCTCAGGTCAAACCCCACAATACATGAGACAATATCAGTGACTCAAATCACAGCAGTGGAAAAAAAAAAACACAGCAAATCAGAAAACAAAGCAAACGCACCACAGCTCAACTGCCACTTAGACACCAGAAACTGAGGAGGAATTAATAAACCAAGAAGCGTGAGCACAACTTTTCCAGCAACAAGTCAACAAAATAAGACAAACAAAATGTCAGCAGCAAATGTACACAACAGTGCAACAATACACGGGAGGGACAACTTTTACATTCACCTTCCAGCTAGTTGTGCTGGCAGTTCTGTTCGAGAGCAAAACCCAAGCGCGCATGAAAAGGTGCAGCAGTCAGGAAGTTAGCTCAAGTTTCCACTTCACTTCAGCCTCGTTCTCTAAAACCAATAAAATACCGAGCTCGGAGAATCCACGGGCCCACATCACCAAACAAGCCGGCAAAGCTCAGCTCACATGGTCCGCACAGGCAACAGGCAAGTACTCACTGTTCCGTGGGACCTCCGTCAGCCATGTTTGAAGATGGCGTTTGCTCCGCGCAGATTGGGAACTCAGTACATCTGACTGGGGAGGGAGATTCCTGGTGAAGAGAAACTCCCCCGTCACTCGGCATTTCGTTCCATGAGCGCAAATACTGTCGTGGGCAAAAGCGAGTGAGCTGGTGCACACAGGTCATTTTTGGCACCAACCCGTCACATCCGTGTCCCAACCGCACCGGTTGTATGTTGGGTCTTTTTTTCTTCTTTGGTCGATTGTGAAAGAGCCACATTAAACTTTTTTTTTTTTTTTTTTGCCGAATTTCACCCTTGTTGTGAAGTTTTTCTGCATTTTCTTTTCCATTGTTAATTTCTCCCACGGTTTCCTGTTCCATATGCAGTCCTATATAAAGAAATGTTACAACCATATTTTGGAGTGTTTCTTCATGTATTTGAACAAGCAATGAACCTGAACTTTTCTCTCAAAAAGGTTTGGGTTTGGAGCCTTTTTTTTCTTACATTAGTATTGAAGGGACTGATTCCTCCTGTCCCATGGCAAGAGAAGTGTAATAAATACAAAAACTCAATACACAGCACATACAGTTTTTTAAATAAACATTTTGATTTTGGCATTGAGAGAGTTTGGCACCTATTTATATCGAGATCAGCTGTTTATTTTGGGCTACACCTCTCCAAAATGTTCTTCTGAGCTCAGTGTGTGGGTTTGGCCTAGATTTGGCCCACAAATGTTTTAAAGTAACACTTAATACTGTCCTCAGACTGACAGCTACAGATCCACAGTCCATTTTGAACAAGTAAATGGGAGCACAGCAAAATGTTCAAGAAAGGAGGAATTTTAGTGAGAAGTCAAGAAAGGGCAACGCTTTTTAGATTATAAGTAACACCACTCATGAGATCAGACTTGTCAATAGTTTTTCTTGCTGCATCTTCATAACAGAATCTGTGATGAGTCTCCTGAACAGCCAGCTTCACATAAAAACATAACTGTCAGAGTTATTTAATAATGTTTCATCAATAAGTCAGGCAGAAACAGGACAATCTTCTGCCCCTTACCAAACTATTGAACAAGATTGAGTTGAGTAGATCAAGCTATTAGGGGACCAGTGGTAAACATTTGCTGTTCGACCCCTACTGATTCCTCCCGCATGATAACAAGCTCTATAGTGCTGCACTACAAACAGGGACTTACGATGAACTAATAATGCAGGATACATGTTTGAATGCTGCAGTTTCTCTGAGAAATTTGCATTTCATCAAATTACCAATAATCAATTGAAGCACAGTTAACCCTGGGATTTTGAGTCCCTAAGAGGGGGGTCTATAGCCCCGAGGCATATGCCTGGTTTGCCTAAAGAAGAATACAGCTTGACTGAAAATATATGTTTAAAAATAGTAATAAAAATACATATGCTGGGATGAGGAAAAAATAAATATACAAATCAATAATATAATGATAACTAGCAATTCATTTGGACAGTTACCAGGATCTGAAAATTCTTGCCATTATGAAGACATGGACTGTGATTATTATGCAGGATGCAGAAGTCGTATATCATACTATAATCATCCATTGCTCACATTAACCATGAGCTGGCATGCACTCATCCTGCATATGCCACTCCTGGTGTTCTGTTACCACAAACCACCCCAGTCTCCTCCTTTATCAGTACTTAGACATTAGTATTAATTAAGTCTGTGTTGAGTAAGTAGGCTTATGTACTGCAAGTTGTCTTTATAATTGCTGCTTTGAGCATTCTGGGATCAGAGCCACCTACTTTATCATGATGAGAGTGCCCTGACTGCATGGATCGAAATTGGCATTGCACCCATTTAGTACTTTGTTTTTATCATGACCTCCAATAAACCTGCTTTACATTTTGGATCAATAAAGACCTATTCTTGCAACATCATTCATAGCATTGGCTGTGCTGTATGAGTTATATTATTTATACACTCCGTTAAAATACATCTTTCTGGAATAAGCAGTTGGGATCTATGACTATACAGGTTTAGATTCTGCATCGCTGTCATTAATTAAACCCTTAATGTAATTTCAGTGTTGACACACTTGTTAATGAAACAGCATCTATTTCACAATGATAAACACTGCAAACGTAACCAGGCGTCTAAATGCAGAAAAATAAATGTCACTTGCTTTGAGAACTTTGAGGGCTAGTGTAAATGAAGTAGCTAGCTAAATGGCAAGAGCTATAGCTAACACAAGATAAACTATGTCATTTTAATTTCATTGAACTTCACAAAGCTAGTTGATTCTGCCTTTGTCTTAATCAAAGTGTGAGTGTATAAAAACTTATACAGGAGGCCTCTAACACCATCAAGTCTCTGAAGCAGGTGTCTTACCATATGCTGCATTAATTACACAAAAATCTTTAATGACTTATAACACTCCTCGTTACTGAGCTGTATGGCAAAATGCCCTCGATCCCTTTTCTCTGGCCCTGATGTTATTTATAGCACACATTACAGCCTAAATAGCCAGGGAGAAATATGAGTGCATGGTATAAAGCAGAGAAGTGAAATTTCATGTTCAGGGAGACCCATAGGGGAGGGTATTAGAGACAGAGAGAGCAAACCCAATTGTTTTCAATTCCAATGCAGAACAGCATCAGAGAAAACCAAGAAAAACATCACATGGGTTTACTTTCTCTATCGCTATATACTGTATGTACAGAAGGATGTTAAAATTACATGAGTTCAGTGGTAGTAGAATAGTCATAATGTCTTATAACTGATCATACAATTGTTGTGAAAGCTCTTTGGGGGGGCATGCAGTTGTGGATGTATTTTTCAGGTCTGTTTACTCTCTGTATGTAAGAGTGGGCTCATGCTGTGTACATAAAGATGTTCCACTGCAGTCTGTGAGGAGGACTTTCAGCACCATGGACAGCACCACGGACAGCACCACGGACAGCACCACTGCAGGAGGACAGCAGGAGGCAGCTGAGTCAGGGAAGAAATGTTAGTGAGCCCTGAAAACAACACACCAGCTCCCAACCAGTGGTCACGTCTTCATTATTTTTAAACCCTGGATGGTCACTTCTGCAGTGGGACAGGAGGGTGACAGGCAGGAAAAGCTGTTGAAGTGTTTAGTAAGTTAATATGACTCACCAAGTCAGTACCAATGATCTACATTGATGTTTCTGAAGCATTTGGGTTTTCCATTTACTGCTTCCATTTACTGCAAGAAAAATGAAATTTGAACAAAAGAGGATGGATGAGTTGGGAGTCTCTCAGGAATGCTTTGACATGCAAAATGAGAGTCATGTTACAGAAAGAGGTGGTCAAAGGCACAGATATGTTACATAGTACATACTTAGTCTTTTGAAGCTACTTTTAATTAGCCTTGCTTGCTAGGCTACTGCTCATGTCAAACTTATGTGAAAGTAATCATTCAAGAACAGAAATACACAGTTGTGTTTGTATTGATATGTGTTCTTTGAGTTTATTTGAACAAATGTGTCCTCTGGTTTAATGTAAGAATTGGGTAAAAATTATGATAAAGACAGCATTTTCCATTTTCTCACAGAGTCAGTTATGCAGTATATGGCTGGTAGTAAACTTGCCAGTTTCATAGATTAGTTTGGTAGCACTATTTTTACCTCAGCAAGCCCCCTCAACCAAAATAACGTGTCTTGCACATCATGGTGGTACAAGCAGGACAAGCAATTAAGAACTAAGCCTTGACATCTTTTTCTCGTGACCATTAGTGGTAGCCAGTTACTGGCTTCGGCCTTTGAAATTGCCTTTGGTCGCAGCTAAGTCAAGCTTGAAGACTATGCTATCGGCTGCATAATGGGAAGTACAGGATCCATTGACCCATTCTAAGGTCTAAAAGTCATGATATCTCAGCTTCTGCTACTTTGATTGCGGCCATTCTTTTTTAATCTGTCTCTTGTGAGTCCTCAAACTTTATGGATCTGCAAGATTAAACCACTGGAATGTCCATTTAAAACTGGGCTTGTATGTGTTTCCAAGAGTTTTCCGTTAATTTGAAAAAGCCCCCACAATTAGCATCGAGATCATGCCACATTAAAACATCCATGGAATCCCAGTAATCCGATAATGAACATGTTTATGCATTCTTAATTTGTATTTAATTGAATCATCTCATTTAAGAGACCAGTTCTACAATAAATATGTATCAATCAACCTGTAGCATATGATTTCACTGGAGTGTGAATACTGAAAGTTATCTTATTTTATGTTTCCACAGTGCAGCAAGGAGCAGATTAGCAGATAAATCTACATTGTTCCATCGAATAGTCAGTCAGTTTTTCATTTCAGTGTGGGGATGCCTGCTGATTTATGAACTGAGATCTTGTCCACACAAATCAGCTCATTTTCTGTCTGAAGGGTAGATGAACCTCTGCTGACCCCAAGCTCTGTGGGCCAACTCGGGGGCTATGGATGGTGATGCTTGGCCTTCTGCCCAGAACCAGGGCACGGAGTCTCTGTGGGCTGAGGGCACAAAGGCTGGTCTGACCTCAAGGAACACAGAGTACTATCAAAGTCTGCAGTGCCAATGACTTTCATCTAAATTTAGGATAGCAAAGTGCATGATCAATGTGCTGTAAGTGTAAAAGGTGCTGAATAGATATGGAAGACTGTGAGGTCACAGAGGAGTCCAGGGAGTGAAGAAAGTGGCAGCTTGTCCACAGGCAGGAAGAAAAGCTGAACACAAATTGATGAGGAAAGCTGATGACAACTCACTCAGCAATGCTAAAATAATTCACATTAGATAACTGCCTGTAAAATCCACAAGGCATACTGTACTTTGTCCTGTAGCATGAAGTGGTTCATTGATATGATCTTTCCCCATTCTGAGTAGTAATGAAAACTGTTGCAATAAGTAAAATAGAAACTGAAAAAAATTATTTTAGTCATTTTGATGAGTTAAATTAAAACCTCAAAACTGAACAACATTACTTCAGCATGCTGCGAGAAACAGTGATGGTGCTGCTTCTATATGCATGTGCTGGATTCATCTCCCCCAAATCCAAAATTTAAAAAATTACACACCCAATTACCCATTTCCCACAGTGGGAACTTAATGTACAGTGACATGAAGCCATTGTCTGGCTTTTTCTGTTTCGTTTTCCATGCGAATTGGGGTGGAGTTTCTGTAAATATGAGATGCTTGGTTTCAGGCATTTTCAGGATTGCTGTCAGTGTCATAGCTTGTGATTGGTCAAACAGATGTAATGACACATTGCAGCATACAGTAGTATCTACAACAAACATACCTGTAAAAAACATAAAATGAGTGTATCTGTATTAGCTTGGATAACCATTCTATTTTCTTCCGCTTATCTGGGGTTGGGTCATGGTGGTAGCAGGCTAAGTAGTTTATGCCAGACATCCCTCTACCCTGCAACGCTTTCCAGCTTCTCCTGGGGGATCCCAAAGTGTCCCCAGGCCAGATGGGATATGTAATCTAGACAGTGAGTTTTAGGTCTACCCTGGGGTCTCTTCCCAGTTGGACATGCCCGGAAAACCTCCAAAGGATGGAACCCAGGAGGCATCCTAATCAGATGCCCAAACCACCTCAAATGGCTCCTTTCAACATGAAGGAGGAGCAGCTCTAATCCAAGCTCCCTCCGGACTTCCAAGCCCCTTGCCCAGTCTCTAACGCAGTATATGGCCCCTGGGCTCTAAGGTCCAGGGGCTCTATATGGAGGAAACTTGGAAATTTTTTAAATTTGTATCCGTGACCTCATTCTTTTGGTCACAACCCAAAGTTCATGACCACAAGTGAGAGCTGGCACATACATTAATAACAATAATAATAACTTGGATAACCAATGGTATAAAAAATTGTTTTAAAAAGAACAATTGTCAGACAAATAATGATCATTATTTGGGAGAGAAGGCCATTCAGAGGGAGCTGGAGTCAGCAAAAGGCTGGCAGTAAGCACACAGTCAATTTATGAGAGCTTTTTTTCTGACTGCTGCTGCTGCTGCTGGAAAGTAAGTAGATGAAAGCCTTGACTCTGAACTGAAATGGTAAATTTATTAAGCAAAACAATTAGCTGAAAGACACTAAAGCACTCCTCCCCTATAAAAGATCCCATAGATAGTCTGTGCAAGCAGCTTATTGCAACCCATGGTTATGTTTTATAGGTGAACACTAATGACCATAGTTATGATGAAAGCAAAATTGGGAGTCAAGTGATGTAAGCATAAAGAGCGACAATGTTGAGTCGGAGGAGGTTGGGGTGGGTGGTTGAATCTGCAAAGTAAAGGAAAAACACTGGTGAAAACAATTTTACATTACCAACTATCTACCACCTATTTGAACTCTATGATGAGAATTAGCACAATGTAGCTCAATCTTCCACTACTGAAACATATTGACAGACAACAGCAATAAGAGAAATAGGAGTCCAGCATGTTGACAGATGACTGTTGTTGACAAGCAAAGCTACTGTAGGACTCAATCAACATTAATACTGGAAAATTGTCTGGGGACTATTTTCTTGTTTAATGTGTCCTTACTGACAGAAATGCAATGCAAATGATGTCAGGTGAGATCTTGCCTTCCTGGGTTGGATTTTATGGAAAGGCTCTGAACTGTCACCACTCTGCTGTAGGAACCCTGAGTTCTAACCCCTCACTTGATAAGGTGGACACAGGTGATTTATCTCCCAAAGATCTGCCACCCACTGATGAATATTAACAATATTTCTAAAGTGGTGCATGGAGGTCAATAAAACTGCACAACATTGAAGCTATATGTTAATAACTACAATTTAGTCTGTCGTCCAGCAAAATCTGATTAGTTAAACTGAATTTTCTTGTTATAGTCAGTCACAGTGCATCTGAATAGAAATGTGTTGACAGATAGTCCCAACATAATCTGTGTCTCTGGTACATGCTGCTTTGACTTTAACTGCAATGTGAAAATGTAAAAGAACAAGGCAGAGGCAGGGGCCAACTTTGCAGTGTCTCTGATGTGACCGATAATGGCTCTGTACATCTCAGCCTCACTAAGTGGCTCCTTTTTCTGATGTGCAGTGATTAAGAAGCATGGCAGATAGGTCCCCAATAGGTTTAAACGTGTGAAGTAAAAAAAAAAAATACAAGGGTACAGCCCTTGGCTTTGAACACAGTGCCCCCTGCTTCCATTGTGCTGCTTTTCCTAATTATGGCAGGCCATTCTGCTGACAGACAGAAAGTGCACTGTGATGCCCAATCAGTACTTCATATTTCATTTCCCCTCTCCCTCCTTTCTAACCGGTAGTATATTAAACCAGAAATCCGGTGGCAGATTTTCAAAGAGACTTGATTAAACCTAGGAAATGGGACATGATTTCCCATTTAAAATTCATAACAGGCTAACACTTAAGTAATTTAAATCCCCTTTACCATTGGAGCAGTTGGTGTCTGCATCAGATTGAATAATTTCACCTTACTGCATCAATCCATTTTATTTCAATTTGACAGCAAGCAAACTCAGTCAGAACACCTCTTTGAGTCAGTTTTCTCTGAGGTTTGGAAATCAAAAGACAGGTTTTCACAATGTGCTGCTTCTTGTAATTCAGTTTGCTCTAATTGAAAGCAGACTATATGTGGCAAATGAAGATGCCTTTGTGCATATTAATTCTCCAAAGTGTTAAAAACCTGGCAGCACTAACCCTTTCCAATATATATGAAGGTGCTGCATGAGTTGTTAAATTCATATCTGATGTTTTGACATATTTACGCAGTGTGTTGGCTTCCTTTCTTTTCTATCCTGTCTGGAATTTGAAGGTAGCCTAATGCAAGCAGTGTCTCTTAAATCCATGTGGGCCACGCACCTTTAGGTGTATGACACATAAACAAAAACAAAACACAAATATTACTATGTTAATATTCATTCATATTTGTGTGAGCACGATTTTGTGACTCCGCAGCTAAGACAACGGGAGCACGGCCAAATGTTCAGATCAGCTCGCTAGCTGATAAACCTAACAGTTGTTTGTGAAGGATCAGCCACTGAGCTGAGAATTTAGTTGGATAGATATTGACTGCAAACTGAAAGCTGCTTCATTGAAGCCCTCGCTCACATTTTGTTCTATTGCTATTTGTCTTTATACGCTACTTGTGACACATGTTGCTGCTATGAAGTAATTTCCCTCCAGCATAAAGTTGCCACCTACCTGTTATCTGTCTGGTGTTAAGTTTACAGTCACCACAGGGGTGATAAGTTCACATAGCCTAAAGCAGAAAAATGCCGCACTGGCTATTGGTTTACCTTCAAAACATGTTTGGACAGTGTCACATTTTTTACCCTTCAGGCTCTGAGCTTCAGCACATTCCTTCTGAAATGAAATAAAGGATAATTCAGTAAAGTGCCAAGTCTGAGCCGTACTTTGTGTTGGTTTAAATCAATATAATAAGACGTGTGTGGAAAACAGCCGTTTAAACACATATCGTGCTCAACTTTGGACATTGGACTGCTGGCTTTGAAATGTATCATGGGCAACTGTGTCATGTAAATGATAGTTCATGCACAAAAGAAAACAAAAGTCACACATGGCTCAGAGTTGACATTTAGATCTTATAAGATATTATTATGCTCACTGGAACACACATCCCTGTGAAATGTTCATACTGACTACATCCTTCAGGTAATCGAGTCTACAGTGTAAAAGCTAAATGCTCACTCCAGTGCTAAAGTGTCTAGACGTCACTCTTGAGATGGTTGTACATCAACATGTCAACACACGTGTGTTCCACTTAGTTATTGTGTTGATGTTCATGAAGCAAAGGCTTGACAACACAGATAACAAGCCTATTAATGAAAACATTTAACTGTCCCCCTCTGCAAACAATCGAAATTCCAATCGATTTTGGGCCTTTTTATTCTGATCGAGCTATTTAATATGATTCTGTTTGGGCTCTGTGTAAATGTACTTACTGCAGTAGTGCTTAAAAATATATATATGTATACATACAGAGAGAATATGCATGCAACTGAGACAATGTGATCACACAGTCCTCCATTTTGCATCATCATTCACTTTGTGTAACTGCTTCTATCGTAAAATCTTTAAGAGGGCACTGGCCCTCAATATATCTTTGGTTTATTATCCGATAAACCCACATGAACTCTCCATTTAATGGCTACATGAATTATTGTTACCCAGTATCTAAAGCAAACTGCTGGAAATGGCAGTTTTCTCAGGAATTTTAGGCCGGGGTGAAAAATAAAATTCAATTTATTTGGCACAGCTTTCAATCTACTTTACCTCCCACTGTACCGGCAGTTGCTCTCCCTCTCCTTTCTCGACTTGAGCTTATTTACAGTTGAGGGAGCAAGAGGGGTTGACAAATTGCTCAAGGACGCTTAGAACAGGTCACTAGTAACAGACATCCAGCGGTGCAGCCTAGTTTATGGCGGGTATACTCAGGGTGTACTGGGAGAGAAATTCAGCATTCAGCACTGGTCTTATTGGCTGGGTCCAGCCCAGATCACGCACACAGCACGATGTCATGTGCACCCCGAATGACAGGCGCACAGAGAGGGCTGGTACAGAGACTGACAAAGGTGGTAAAAACTTTATGGATTTTCTGACAGTCCAGCGGCCCAGCGCGGCAGCGTTCATAACACAGACAAGGAACGCACAGGGTGAATTTTATGAATGGAGGAGAGTGGAGGAGATGACTTGCAAAAATGAAACCACTGAAGTGAAAGTCCTGTCAGAAAAACTATGCAGTAACTTATTCGAAAGCATTATTATGTGGACATACGGAAACCCTGGAGCCTCTTAATGGGCATTCGCATACACCTGCGTATCACATGGACTGCACCACTGCAGATGTCACTTCTTGTTGTAACCATGTTCAACCCCTGATTTACCCCCATCAATTATCTCCAGCTATATGACAAATTATCAGCAATTATTATTAATTATTAGCTTTATTGGTTTACATAGGGAGGACACCTACTGTACTTTTAAGATCATGCAAAACAAATTCACAAATGAGGTTCAATATTTATTTTGCACATTAGCTGTATTGACATGCATGAAAAAATCCATACTTTTGTGTTCAAGCATCAGGCCTCAATGCAAGAAGTAGTAGAGTATGAACCACCACACGGTTCCTCGCATTTTGATAAACTTAGACTCAGGTTTGTATTTTATCCAAAGTTGCAGTCTAGTTAGTAAGAAACTTCCTGTTTTTCTTGCTCTCCCTGCAGCTCAGCAAGAAGGTACTGTCTGGAGAAATAGAAAGAGGGAGTCTTGGACAAACTTTGGCAAGCAGCCACTTGATTTTTTTTTTTTTAAATCAGACGACCAAAGCCTCAGTAGCCTTTACTCAGAATGAGGACTGTGGATTTTGTCCCTCATCACTTATGATAAAAGCACCCCAGGAAAGAATATCTAGGTAGGTAACAGGAGGAATGATTACAGCAAGCAAATCCTGCTTCAGTATCTATAGGCACCTGGCTGTTGTTAAAGACAGACATGAATTTATCCCTTGCACTGTTGATTTTAAGGATAAATCCAAATTATCACAAAAAGCAATAAGATCTCAGAAAGAATCAACATTTTTAAAAGTAGATCCAACCAAGAAAGAAACGGATTATAAACAAGACAACATTTTAGCAAAATTATCAACATCACTTTATTTAGATGGACAACTCGTATATGAATTTTACAGTTTGTTCTCTCTTCCACAATGAAATTCATCTTTCAAGCAATGTATTTTTAAAAAAAATAAAATTCAACATAAACTTACTGTATACATCCAGCGCAAGAAAATAGAATAAGACTGATGGATCTCTTTTGGAGAAAGCATTAGATAAAGGAACAAAAGCTTTTCTTGCTATGGATAAGATGATTGGTTATACAAGCTGGGTTATTTGTGCCTTATGATAAAGTCCAAGTGTACTAATTGTGTCATTCGAAGCTACCTTAATGGAAAGGGAGAAAGGGAGTCTGGTGAGAAGAGCAGCGAGGGATAGCTGTATGTGTAAGGCTGCCATCTACTGAGAACTGCCTTCAGAACGGATATGCATTTGCTGAGAGTAAAATATCCTTTGTGCTCAACAGTCATGGCTGAGGGAAGGTCCTGCCGAGACAAGTAACGAGGTAATTGAATTTCAATTTGTTAGGAGCCCCTTCACACTCTTCACGTCTAATCTGATCCAGGTCCCCCTCCCCGAGATAAAACCAGACAGCTGCTTTAACTTTACCCCGCTTTCATTTCTCTTACTTTCTTCTTCTTTCCATTTCATTGTTAAAAGAAAAATCACCTTTCCATGCTTGTAAAAGCCATTCCTGCTGTTTACATCGATTCCAACAGTACGTCACCCTTCAGAGCAACTCAAACCTGCGGGTTGAAACTTAAAGCCACACCCCAATCAGTGATGTCACAACTGCTGTTTCACTTTTGCCTGTGGGGAAAAAACATTAGTCATGACATCACTGATCAAGGCGTGGCAAGAGGTGAGCAAGCTTTACATTTTTAAAATTTGTTTTATTTCTCTTACTTTTTTGAAGTTGAAGTAGGTTTAAAAAAGAACAACTTTTTTTTCCTTCTTTTTTGTTCTCAGTGTGATGGATTGCAATTATACACAGCGGCTCTCTTCCCTCCTCTGTATGTGTGCTGATCCAGGCCAGTGGTGAACATGAGGAGGAGGGCTGGTTGCTAGGTTGCATATTCCTGCGGTTATAAAGCTCTCTGATACCTCCATCACTGTGTGCTCTCACAGACATGCACCCACACACATGGCTCAGGCCAGGCACCGACACACACGAAAAGACCATACTAACTACACAGACATGCAGCCGTGGGCAGGCCTGGTTTTCTTCAAATCAGGGCAGTAACAGGCACCCTTCCACCCAGCAAAATATCAAGGCAGCCTCTCGGCTGGGCAGCTAGACAGGAGCCGTCTAACCGCACTAACAAGGTGAGCAGACAGTGTGAGCTGTTGTGGTGGGTGTCTGTGCTCCTTCAGGAGGAACCGACAACAAGTGGACTGGCAGCGCTAATAAGGTGTCAGCACTGCTCTGCCCCTCGCCAAGAGAACAGCCATGCAGCTCACACTGAGTGCTGCTTCTCCGACGGGGATCAAGGTATTAAAATTGCAATGGGCAAGATTTTATTTTACACAAAAGGCACCTGCCTCTTCAGCTTATGTTGAATCACAAAGCGAAGCTGTAACAGAAAACTGCGCATCCCCACCGGAGATGCCGAGGAGCACTTTGTCCAAATTGGGGATGGACACTGACAGAAAATCTTTTCCATGCACTAGTAGTGGTGCATGAAAAAAACTAAATGTAAGACATAAGGGAACAGATCCAGAGTAGACAGAATTAAGCATCCTCCTGCATTGCTATCTAGCCACACCCATGAAAAGCAGCTTTGAAATGTGGCCAGAAAAGAGGCAAAGTGCATGGACACATGGAGGAGATCGATGTAGCAGTGCAGGGTGTTTGTCGACTTCGAGAAATAACTTCCCAGCCCAAGCTCCAACATTAACCGCTGAACAACACCATTTTCACAGCTGAAAATGATGTTGGTCTGTCTGGGTTAGCCAAATCGACTGGGTGCATTGCCAGTAGTTTCATTTACTGTGTGAACAGACAGAGAATTTTGGACCAAAAAAACTTTTAACTTTGGAAGACACCAAGTTGATTTGGCAAACTGCTAAAGCTTCATATGAAATGCACACTTTTGCACAGAATAATGATTTTGGGTTTTGTCCACTGTTTCTGACTGTGGTCATGCTAAAAAGGGATCACTTCAGAACAGGAGGAATGATTGCAGCGATCAAGAACCCTTTCAACCTTCATATGGAGCAGTGTATTAAGATAATCATACAAACTAAAGCCACAGTAGGATCTGTTTACCAGGTGAATAGAAATTTAAATATGTATTTCCTTAAGCTGTTTCCATGCATTAACATAAGACAGAAAAGACAAGATGGTAAAGTAAAGGTAAAAGTTGAAGTGCACCTATCTTCTCTTTATTAGCCTCTGCTGCTGTGCTGAGGCTTATTTTTGCAGCCTGCATTCTAATGAGAGAGAGAAAGCCAGGAGGGAGGGAGTGTGTGTGGGGGGGTGGGGGTTGTGTAACTCCGTTACATAACACAATGTGTATGGCCTTCTGTGTGTGTGTGTGTGTGTGTGTGTGTGCACCTCAGACAGACACACACAGCAGAGCGAGCAGGAAGAGGAGGAGAGGACGGCGGGTTTAAAAGGGTGCTGGTGTTAATGAGGGCGATCTGAAGAGAAGTGCGCCTCGCTGGAAAATCACACCTCATTATGGCAACTGTTTCTAATAATGCCAGTGATGAGGATTAGTTGTTTGGGAGGTGAGGGGACGGGGAGAGCAGACCCCTGGCTTGTCTTAGATTAAAACTCAACCATCAAGTGGCATTCGAGTGGGTTCGCTGGGTAATTAAAGTCGGTAAAATGTTATTGCGTTCACCCTCTGTCAGGCATTTGCCGGACATTTTGGAAGACAGAGCACAACTGGGATTCAAACCTCGACACTGACATTGCTGTTTTTCGTGCTGCTTTGCAATGACAGTTAATTTTTCGTTTTTTCTTGCACCCAAAGCTTCGCTTTAATGCATAAAAGCACAGGTCAGTTTTCTACTTTGCTTTAGTGTATAATTTAGAAACAAAGTGTGTTTGGATGTATGTGTGTGTGGCTGGAGCTTTTTAGAGAACATAGATTTGCCTTTTCCTTCATTCAATGTTTAATTTTCGCAAATTTATTTCAGTGAATCTCATCAAGGCAGCAAAAAGAAAATTGAATTCATTTATACTTTTTATTTATACAATGAGACTTACAAAGAAAACAATATATGTGATAAAAAAAACTGCTTTTCTGTCTTAAATCTGACCTAATATAAAATTTTACAGTCAACATTATACAAGTACAGCATATCTGTGCTCTTTTTGAGCTTATTTCACAAGGAAGCTATGTTACTTGCAGTTTTGAAGCAAACAAACACCAGTTCATGAGTAGTTGACTTTCACACAGAATGTCTCCTCCGTCTTCTCCTCCAGGTTGTTCACGTAGACCAAGATCTCCACTGAGCCGGGACTCTGGCTAGGGGCAAATCTCAGTCCAATGGTGTAACTCTCTCCCCCTCTGATCTGAGGAAAGTCAACATTCTTCATATTAATTTGAATGCTGTGTGAGGGTGAGGGCAAGATTTTTCTTTCTTCTCAGCCAGAAACACTAAACAGATGGGACCATGTCCTGTTTTTGGACATGGTCCCATCCTATGTACCTTAATGGAAGGGCTTCTCTCATCATATATTATAAATTTTAATGAGAATCTTGGTAGTTTATGGGCTGATTTTGATACAAGTCACTGTTCTGTTTCAAATATTGTAAATATTAAGGATGAGTCTAAGTGTTTGGATTGATTTGAAGTTAAATGTTACTTTTAGTTCAGAGATGCATTGTCTGTTCCCTTCTTCCCCTATATGACAGAGGGTTAGAGAGACTGCCAGATATGGCTGTTACGAACAAACAGAGACAAAAGAAGAAAAAATATTACTAAATTTACTAAGATTTTGAGTCATGTCTTCACGGTTCAATTTTGCCCACAAAACCCCCCAAAACAAGATAGTTTGAGTGGTTTCTGCGAGTCCTTTTTACAGGCGAGATCCCTCAGCCCATAAATTAGTGTAATTAGTGTTTGAACATGTTGTCAGATGTAAAAGTGAAGAAACATTTGTCCTTTTAGAGCTGAAATGCCTGAAATGTAACAACAATTACCTTCACATATATTTTAAGACTAGTTGCTCCTCAGAGAACTTTACATCTTTAAAATAAAGGTCCACTTTTTGGCTTTGGAACATTTTTAGAATACTGAAGTACTAAAGTAATTATGTGTTGCGCTTTTTTATTGCAACGTACTAAATGTCCCATGTAACATCACTGTAGGTTTCCACTGCCTAATGTGATTAAGATCATTTGAACTAGAAACTTATTACGAGGATACCTCATGCAGAGTGCAATATTTACTTTTGCTATTACTATTTACTATTTCTTTTTATGAATTAAAGGAAAACAGTGATTTAATATTTGCAGGGATCATAGTGTGCAAAGGATTTTTATGTGGTCATTTTGTCTTTTTTTGTCAGAACTGCAGAGCTGTCGTCTCGCATTCTCTGTAATAGCCTGCAACTGTTATATGGGTCAATTGTGGGGATTTATGCTGTAATCTTCCCCAAAAGCATGGCAGTATTGATTTCCGCTTTGTTTTCTCTCCTGACAGCTGGTTTTATCATGGCGGGGTCGTTATGTCAGGAAAGAGAAAGGTGTCTCCACATTTGCTTAATGCTATGAGCACAGTAAATTCTTTATAAGACACCTGGAGCCTCGCTGACAAGATGGAAAAAAAAAACAACAGGCTGTTTTTCACTCTGCCCACCGCCTTCTGTCTAATTGATGCTGTGTCTTCTGGACAGCAGCAGTGAGACTCTTTAATAGTTTATGTGGAGATAGACTCCCACGGCATCTCATTCATTTATTTCTTCATTTAAAATGCTGTTTTCCCATTTGTTTTGCCATTTTGTCAAACCTCAGAAAATGAAAGGCAATGATGGCAGTGACTCCAGTGCTTCATGCCTGGGTGTACGTGAATCAGCTTTTAGAGGCATTGAGGTTGACAACACAACAATAAACCAACAGGAGTAATGACTTGGTAACATTCCTCCTGTTTTGTTCTGAAAGCAAACAAGGAAATCATTCACTTGTCACAGCTGTGGAATGAACAGTCATCACGAGAGGCCAGAAATCACTGATGTTTTTTACTCACCTGTCAAGAAGACACTGCTTCCTATCTGTTTACCAACTCAAAGCTTCCTGGTAGACCCTGAAATGACTGTTCTCCTCATGTCATCAAATTTTCCACAATCAGTGGGTCAGCTAAAACTTTTTCCTCAAAGCTTATCAGTGTCAGTCTGAAGTGCATGGGTATGATGCATAATCAGCAATGTAGCAGTGCAGTCGATACATGACTCTAGCTAGGAGTGCACCAAAACTGATTTTGAAGCTGATACCGGGCCAAAATGTCAGTGCTCCTATTTTAATCGATAAAGCTGAACAGCTCCTACCTCGCTCGGGCTGTATGTGCATAACCGTGACCCAAAGCACACTTTACACTTCAAGTCTCTTGTCTTCCATTCTGTGTTTATAATTGCTGTGACTGTGTCGTGGGCTCCGAGCGCTGCCAAACGGTGGTGAGGTACAGTCGGTGCTGAGCCTGAATGCATCTTGTGTTGTCAGAAATGGAACATTGGAGCTGCTCCTGATCTGCCAGTTGCTGCGTTGCTTCCTTTATGCAGGCTGTGCAGACAGCTACATTTCCAATAAGGTTTAGTGCTGCATTGCCAAAAGGTTTTACAAGCATACTGAAAACATGTTTGCAGCTTGAGTCGTTTGATTCTGTAGAACTTAGAATGAAGTTTAATATGTAAAAAAACCTTTATTCCTCACCAAATGCATGATTTCCTGTAATAAGATGTTTGAAAAGTATCATCATGAGGTTTTACCGCTAATAGTATCAATATTAAGACTTTATTTACAGGGTGGTAACAACAGTCACACTTAAACCCATAAAACTATGTGCACTGATCCAAAAGGCAAGCTTTCAACAAGCAGGAAGGCTCCTTTTGTTGTCTTGGCTTTAATCAAAGTATTGATTTTAACAGACCAGAGTAAGAAAACTGCTAGACTTCCTTCTTATCTCACCTTGAATTTATCCTCTTTGAACTGGAGCAGGTCCGGATGGTCTGAGCGGAGCAGGAGTGTGCGGCTGCTGGTGTACGGGTTGGTGTAGGTGATTTTTCTTGAGCTGCCGCGCCTGCCACCAACTGGGACACACACTTCAAATGCCTACAAATACACACACATGTAGATGGTTAGTGCCCTAACTGGTTGACCGATAAATAATTTCGGCCAAATTAAAATGTATCTAGTTCCAAAGTGATGGTAGTTGACACTAACAAATTGTCAGTGTACAATTTCAACACAGGATATTAGACTGAAGATCCACATTTGTAACACACAGTTCTTTTAAGTGATTGAGATCAGAAAATCAATGGGACTTCTTTCTTTGGTTAAACTGAGGGCAACACCTTTAACACGCATTACATGTGAGAGGAAAAAAACACAATTCAGACACTTTGCTGTAATGTGAAGCCCCTTGATAATATGTAAGTCAGACATGCAGTCAGTTAGTCAGACAGCAGTTACAGAGGGGACAACATCAGCCGGGACCCAGTTTGATCTTGAAATTAGCCATAAAGAGATTGGGAATGTACAGCTGAGTCAGGAAACCACCAGCGTGGTTCAGTAAGCACTGACTGTTACTCTGAGTCACCAGTGGCTTCGACTCACACACATTTAACGGAGCTGTTCATCATGTCACTGTTCTGGAGAATTGCAAAATGCTAGCTGCAGTATGAACTGAATCTAAAATCATGTTGGCAATTACCTCAAAGGCACACTCCACCAATTTAGCTTTCCCCTCCTGTAACACTGTTAGACTCACAACGAGCAGTTAAAAATCATCAGTTCACTTTATTCAATTTGTTCCTTGCCCAAACCTGATGACTACATTACCCAGGATTTCATGTCCAATGGTTTGTTTAGAGATGTGGGTGCGTTATGCTGGTGCCAAGTTCTGCTGCTCGCCTCGAGCAGAGTTGAGCAGTGGCTACAGAGGTATGGCAAGCTCACTCCTTTCTAATTCTGCATCCCCAGATTTTTTTATATTGTTAAATTTAAAGCTGTCAGCATAAGCCTTTACTGACTCAAGTGACATCACTTGAGTGTGACTACAGTCCTACATCTTTGAATCATCAAGCAGACACCTGAAACTGCAGCTGACACAGTGAAGAAACCAGTGCTACCATTTACCAAAGCTTCACCAACTGGAGAATGATGGACCTACTGTCTGATTTGTGATGAAGACAGAATTAAAAATGCTCCTACCTTGGACAGCACGGGCTGGTGAACATTGAGACAAAGCAGCCAGGCGGTGATCAGCCACTTGTTCTCCACATCCACGGCGTTCACATACAGGAAGCGGCTGCCGGCGCGCCACGGCTGCACCTTCAGCTGGAGCTCCTGCACCGCTGCAGGTGGCAAAATGAACACACCCTCTGGATCCACCTACAGAGGAGGCGTGGGAGTGCAGCAGTAAAGGTCCATTAGGTTTGGCAGTAGGGTGTAGAGATGTTGGGTGGGTTGTAAGAGACAATAATAAAGGGAAAGAGAGGCACAGACCAAGTTACATAGTATGCATTATACATTTTATAATAAATAGTAAAAAAAAAAAAAAAAAAAGGTGAGAAAAGAACAGAATGAATGGAATAAGGTGTTTAACAGAGTAAGATGAAAGTAAAGGAAGTCTACAGATTACAGGAAAGAGTGGGTGAGGGAAAGGGCAAATGAGATTTGGTAAAAGAAGTAGAGACAATGAAACGAGAGCTCATAGAGACAGAAGAGTGACAGAGAGACAGAAGGATGTGAGAATGAGATTTACTGTGCAGCTCCTTTTTAATCTGTTCAGAGAAGCGCAACAATTCTCTGGCGTTGAGCTTTATCCTGTTTTATGAGACTCCTCCAATGCATTCCGCACTGAAGCTAACCTGCCGAGAGTCACATCAAAGAGGCCGCAGATGCATATGGTAAATTCTTTTAAAAATGCATCTGTTGCTTTTTCAGGCAGAACCCTGTTTCTTCAGGGAAGACATGTGCGGCTCATACTGCGTGGGACATGGTGGCTGCGACGTTCCTTATTTTTATTTTTTTGTCTTGAAAATCAGTGAGCTCTTGACAATGCCTTTTACTGCAGTTTTGAAGGAGAAGCATTGTCAAACTCCCTCTTCTCTTGAATCTGGTAAGGAATAAGAAGCGATCTATTAAAAATAGAGAGCAATCTGACACTCCTGGAACATATCTTCAAATGCTCAAGGAACGTACAGCCATTGCTGATTTCATGTGATCGTGTCAAATTGTGTCTCCTAGCGATTGGACGGGACTACAACAAAGTAATGGGGGAACCTAATATGACAAAGTTAAATGACATGATGGGCCATGCTGTCAATCCACATTCTTGTAAATGACTTGAATCCTGCAGTTATTGCAAAAGAAGCTGTTGCCATTTCATTGTTTAATGCTGCTGAGAGAACGATTGCATGAAATCATTTTGTATTTTGAACGATGAGAAAAAAGCTCTCAACTTCTCATTAGAAATGTAAGATTCAAGGTAGGATATGAGCTGTTCCACTTTTTCTCTTTTCTGACAGTTTTTCTCCCAGATAATAGAATATGGAAATCAAAAAGGAAGGGCAAAAGCAAACACCGAGAAGTGAATTGTTCCAATATTTAATTTCAAATTATTGCAGTCTCTTCATCTCTTATGAAGTTATAACTCCAAACAAGAGTTATGTAAGTAACTACAGTGCTATGAATTCTGGATGTAATACCTGGGAGGATCAAACGTAGAGCTCCTCGCGGGTCTAAAATCCAAAATAGAATCATGGACAAACTACCCAAGTCTGTTTTTTAAAAAAAAAAAAACAGTCAGACTCAGTTCAAGAAAAAAGAAACATGCTCCAAAATCCAGTCGGCCCAGACAGACCCAATTAAGAGAGAACACCAAGACTGGAAGTGGCATGATGCTCCACCAGTTAATGAGCCGCTGCTGTCCAAAAGAGCAGCCATACATGTCACTTTTTTTCTTCACTTCACAGTTCATCCTCTCCATTTGTCTCAAAAAAACTAATTTTCTACTCCAAGTGTTATAACCCACACAAAATTTGGGCTGGTCTGCTTGGAGCCACTTGGGTATTAGACATATTGATACAAGGACTTGAGAAATGCAGCAATAAAATAACTCAATGAGACTGACACATTAAGTGTAATTTGGGCCCTGCACAACTTGGATGTCAGGTTGGTAACTAAAAACCTCAGTGGACCCATGAAGACCTCTACTCATCCAGACTGGAGTGTGTGCGATGTCACACCAGTTATTAAATTAAAATTAAAACACATGCTCATAAACCCAAAGAAGTAGACTTATTGGTTAGTTCAATGTGAGGGTTTTTACCTCAGTCTCCTTGGGGTGTGATGAGAAACATCTGACCTTGCGAACCGCCTGCTTTCCCCTCAGCACCAGTGACTGACAGCTCCGCTGGCCAGTCACACAGCTGACATCCACCCGCTCCAGGAAATGCACGTAAACCTGCCAGATCTGGGAGGGCGCCGCCATCCACTTGTCACTGCGGAGGAAAAAATCATCAGGAACAATTAAGCAAAAGCCCCTAGAGATGCAGCGGGAGCAGCATGGGGTCGGAGATGAGGAGGGCTGATCTCCAGCTGCGCTACAGTACTAATAAGCAGAAACATCGTCATCATCATCTTCTCACTGCTGAGACGAAGGGAATTCATGCTCTGTGGCCCTTCCTGACTCTGAGAGCTGTAAGTGGGGGGTGGGGGGGTAGTCACCTACTCAGCCCAGCTCTGTGGCAACAGCACTCAAGGAGCATTTGGGGATATTTGGAAAAGACCTGAAGTGATATGGGATTTTGAGGATACAAAATCATTAATATGGGGCTGAAGGTGCTGCTGAGGATTTTTTCAGGACAACAGTCAACATTTTTACACATTGTTTTCGTAAATCAGGACTTAATTATCATGCAGGTGAAATGAGGGATCGCCCTGGGCTCTGCAGATTTGTTTGGGAATTGGCACCAATAAATTCAAATATGAACTAAGAAAGGATCCTGCATCATGAGCCAATTTTGTGACCCTGCGGAAGTGCCATGTGTCAAAAAGTACTTTTAACTAAGCCTATATTATTTTCATTTATTCTATCGTCCAGGCATACAATGAAGATCCCGTGGGTCTGCTGCACAGCATTTCATCCATCAAACAGAGCGTTTCTTGTAACCACCTAATCTGATGCATGATCAGCTCTGCAGTGAAGCTCTATTTAACCAGTCAAAACTTCATCATACCCATCACATCAGAGATGAATGATAAATCCCTGACATTTAATATGAGGCAAACATTGGTCACACATAATAACAAGCCCGCAGATAATCCTGATGGAGATTTGCGAGACTAGAGGAAGGCTTCTGTAACTTCAGGCAGTCAGACCACCAAACCTCCATCTGATTAGCTAATTAATTCAAGCCTGCGTGAACAATTTAATTATTCCAAAATAGAATGCTTCTTTAGGCTAAGCTGCGTGTCTGCGTGTGTGTCTCTGTGTTTGTGTGCTCCTCTGCTCGCTGTGTGCAGTGCGCCTATTCAGTAAATAATACATACGTGAAAACCATCACAAAGAACATTTTTATGTGTGGACTGGGACTCCCTGGCACTTTCAAGTACACATCCTGAGGCTCCCCTGGCACCTAGACAGAAGCACAGTAAAAGGCAGAGAGATGTTAAAATGGAAGGGTAAAAGGGAAAAGAAGAAGCTGATGTAAAAGAAACCCGACATTAGCACTTTAAAAGTGTATGTGCATGATGTAAGGGCAAGGCTTTTGTGTATCAAAACAGCTTGCAATTCATGACAGGACAGGTAGAATAAAGTGTCTTCCCTCCTGAGCAGGAGACAGTGTTGAAGGTAACAGTTTGGCAATTAATCCCCTGCTTACATTGGCGTGGGTTATATGCAGCAGGGACTTAATCATATAAGAAAATGAATTCTCTCACCAGCATCCTCGTCTGGCAAATGATGTTAGGGTCACTGCAGCGTACAGATATGGAGGTACTGGCATCTGGGTCTCCAGCTGGTAAACCCGTGAACAAGAGAAAGAAAAAAAGATAAAATAAAATTATGCTAACAGAAAAGATTTGATCTTAACGTTTTAAATACTGAGCTGATCTTCAATGAGAAGTCAAATGTGATATATATTCTATACATATATTCATACAGTATACACACATAATATAATTATTATACAATATACTTATTTGCTGTATATGTTGTATATTTTATCTATTTCAGTTTTTCTTGCTTTTCATTTCCTGCTGTATTTCCAGATACCTTTCTGTTATTACTACTTCTTTTTTGTGATAGAAATTGTATCAAATTGTAAGATTGTTTATGCTGATATTTTAGCAAAAATAAAATGAAAGTAAAATACATTATTCATCCCCAGCTGCCCACCCATGTTTTATAAATATGTTATTGTATTTGTGTACATGTACATTTTTTTATTTGTTTATGCTTCTGCTCCAGAGTAAGTTAGTGAAAGCAATACTAAAAGTGTTATAATATGCAAAGTAATAAAATGCAATAAATCTCATATGAAGCTATCCAATCTGGGCACAGTCGGGGTGCACGGTTGGGAGGTGTGGGACAGGGAGGAATGGCGTATGGGGGATAGCTGGGGTAAGCGTCACCACCTGTGGGGTCTTGCCAGGGCGGCAGGCGGATGGCCTTCTTAAGGAAACAGAGCTCAGGGTGGTAAAGTCGGAAAGTCTGGTCGACAACGTGGGGTGTCGGCTCCACATTCACCTGGCAGATTGCCATTGGCTTGCCGTCTTCTGCTTTGAAAGTAACCTGTGGAGAGAAAGTCAACAGTATCAGCAGCATGCCACTGCCCTGCTTGGTGCTGGATATCCAGCGCAATGAAAGAGCATTTACATCATCAAGAGGCAGTAAAACTTCTCAGTGGAAGCCAAACTGATAAAACATTCATAGCTGGGTAAGAAGCTCCTTAAAGGAGAACGACAGTTTGTAACAAGTGAGTCTTAGCTTCATAGTTTTGTCTGTCTCTCTATCTATCTGTATTTTTTCTCCTTATCTGGTAAATCTATTGAATATATCTTTGGACCCATTGGACAGCCCCATTCCCTATTCTTTGTTATTTCTTGGCACCAGCTAATGTAATTAGATCTGCTGGTTTGTCTCTCCTGCTTTCTGTGTGTATGTGTGTGTGTGTGTGTGTGTGTGTGTGTGTGTGTGTGTGTGTGTGTGTGTGTGTGTGTGTGTGTGTGTGTGTGTGTGTGTGCATGACCCTCACACAGCACTGGTCCTGTGTCATTAGACATTTAGAGAATACCTAGAATCTCTTTTGTGAAATACAGAAGTGAAATTGCCATCTTTCTTCCCGTGGCAGTTCAGCTCTAAATAATACTTAAATCTTTTTTTAAAAATCAGTCTTTGAGAAGTTTTATTTTAAAAAATCACCGGAGAGCATGATGATGATGGAGCTGAACATAAAACTTGGCTTCAATCCGACTGCTAAAACCCCCACGGACCAGCTGAATGTGCTTTGAAGTTTGCTGCATTAAAATAACCCTCAGGATCCATGCAAATCAACACAAATGTTTTCATACATACTGTATGCACTAATTACAAATGTTAACTTAGTATATACACATACACTAACGCATGCAAACACATCAGAATTGCGAACCCTCTCACATACCATCATACACTACACTATCTTTAACTAGTGTTTGCTGACTTGAGTTGTATGTTATAATGCTATGAATAATGAAAGTGGACTTTACAATTACAGATTCCATACAGTTAAGATACAAATGATACAGATAATAAATAATTTCACAAAGCATGGTACTCGAGCTGCCAGCTCGATACTATTCAAGTATATAAGAAAGAGTATCCATTGACTTTTTCTTACCATGCTCTGGTACAGACTATTCAGAGGACATTATTAATGTGACACAGCAATGTAACTTGATTTTCGTGACCATCCGTCCTTATCTCTAATGCCACGGTCAGGTCAGACTTTCCCTTTGACCAGCACTTTAGTCAGAGACACGTTTATATAGAAATTTCATGGACGGATTCACATGAAATCTGCCGTAAATGTCCACGCCCCTAATAGGTGAGCCCTTATGTTTTTAGTTGAGTCCATGACTCTCCCATAATATCTCAATCAGGCCAGAATTTACACCTGCACAAAAATATCCAGTGGGCAGATTACCATTTAATCTATTGAGCACATTAATGCACCCCAGGGGATAAACCATTTCTGGACTTGACATTCCACGAGATTTCCTCTGACGACAATCTTAGGCCAAAAACGACTTACCACTCAACACTGGCTGACCTCAAGCATCGTACCACACTTGTGTGACACCTTCACAGAGGAGTGAAGGCTGGTATAGCAGCACATTAATACCACATATGGTTGTAATGTCCAGATACAGTAACCTACACTAACCTGTATCATTACAATGGCAAATCTCAATTAATTCTATACGGTGCTGGAATACGAAAAAAAAGTTCCAAGTGGACATTCACCAGAGTTATGTAACAGTTTAAAATATCCAGTCATGATAAATGAAGTGCACACTGAAGTGTAATTTTCCACACTTTGGTCATTGATTCACACACTCCCAGAAGTTGATCCCTGCCAAACAGCAGCTGTCCAAGTCATTGATGTGTCAGATTTGCGGGCCCATGCTGACCTGCAGAAGTGGCCCATATCTGGCTCTGGTGATGCGTGCTGACTGACAGCGGTGCCAAAGCTGGCATCCTGACAGCTCTGCTGTTGGGGCTTGTCAGTTTTAGCGGGACACAGATTTGATCCAGACCCCGACTTCTTTGACCTCTTGACAGGATTTTTGCTCATAGCAACAGTGCTGACACTGACACACTAATACACACAAAACTGTAGGCAGATGCACACACGCTTGGTAGCCTGGCAAATATTTCTTCACCCTGTGCAGTGGGTACTGTAATCTACACAAACAACAGGATTATTGTGGTGAAGTACTGGCAAGCAATGATAAACATCTTGTTTATAGCCGTATAAAGCCGTGAGCTAATACTGTAAGCACAGACTGACGCTCACATCTGTAGAAAGACGTTTCAATTTGAATGGATTCATGAAGTACACAAGTTCATTTTGGTGAAAGCTGTAGCATGCAGGGGCTGCAGCACATTACATCCCATGTAGATACAAAGTATTTTGTTTTATCTCCAGTAAATCTGAACAAGCACATTCACGTTGTTTCTCCTTCTTCTAAACTTGTATAAATGGTTAAATAGGCTTAAAATTGGGGAACTTCAGATGAATACAGTATATGCACGGTTCATTTAAAGTACATTAGCCAGAGGTGTCAAACTGTCCTCCAATTGGAGGTAATTTAACTCTACACCCCGACATTTGCCAGTTGCAGAAGATAAACAATGTTCAGTATGATACAAGTGATTTGCAGCATATAATTGTGCTTGACAATCTTGCGCTTGTCTGTTGTCTAGTGTAACTTTTTAAAGATTTGACACTTCAAAGTGTTCTTTGTGTCTGAGCTGTGGCTGCGTGGCAGAGGAGAGGAGGGAGGAGGCGGCACTGCCACTCCACAGAGAGTTGTCCGGGAGTGTGCTTGTACACTAGATGTTGTTAGACTTAGGGATGGAGCAGGAAGATGTAGCACAGTTAACTACACTCCAATTCAAAAGCTTCATAATATACACTGAATTTTGTTGTCCTTTGCTCCCCCTGCTCTCCTGAATTTAACAGTCAATGCGTATGTTAAAAATGTTGGACTACATTAAAGCCCTTATCATGGCAGAAAAAGTCCTGTACATTCAGACTGCACCTCAAATCCTACAGCTTGCTCTCGCTCCAGCCTGGAGACAAATCAGGGATTAAGAGGCAACAGACGATGGAGATAAAGATGGTTCCAACCAACAGAAAATGTTTCACAAAGCATAAGTAGCACACTCTGTACCTTGATAGTCTTGGCAGCAACAATATTGGACAGATTCTTCTTGGCCACCTGAGAACCTTTGCCTGCAGGTAAGAAGTTGGGTCCCTGTGAGGATTTGATAAGAAACCGAATGTTTATCAAAACTGAACATCTACAGAAAAAAAACAACAAATAACAGCCAAGAAAATATTACAGTCTGTACATCAGGAAATAGAAGTGTAAATGATCACAAAAAGCAGAATACAAGCAAAGGGCATAAAACCCCAGTCATCCACAGGAGATAAAGGCACAGCGTGGCAAATGACATTCATTTCAAACCGTCCTTCTCGCATCAAATTAACTGTCAAGCTTGAGTTGCCAGTGCATGTGTACAACTTGCCCTTGCAATAGATCAACTGAGGTTAATCATCCTTGAGATATGGTGACATTTATATCAATGTAATTTCAACTTTTATCACCGCTTCATCTCTTATTCCCACGCACCTTCAGACCACAGAGCAAATCAATTTCAAAAGATTTTCCTGAACTGGAATCAATGCCTAGACTTGTGAAATAGTCGTGAATTAGGAGGAGAGAGTTTCTTTGATCTTTCATCGGCAGTGATGGAAAGATGTGTTGACTGTTTCTGAAAACTATCGTAACCTTTCTACTCTGTCAAAAATACTGATTTAAGCAATAATTACCATTCCAAGAACATAGTTTTAAGAGAAGATGAAGTGACAGTTTGTAACTGCTCCATCAGTATCATCCTCCGGTCTCCACTGTACCTGACGGGCCGTGGCGTGGTCGCAGAGGAAGCTCTGGTATTTCAGGGGAATGTGGATGCTCTCTTTGGGCCGGAGGTAAACTCTGGGACCTGGGGCACCCTCGTCCAAGTGGAACATGTTCTCCTCCAGAGGAGTTGGAGTTTTGGTTAATGCTTTAAAGTAATGCCACTCCTCTGTGTCGGTGATGACACTGGAAGGAAAGATTAAAGGACAGAGCGAGATGAAAGTGGGTTCTTACTGTATATCATTAAGGGATCCGTCCAGGATCAGACTTGGCCTTGTTACATGATCAAGAATAAAAGTCTAAACCCGCACTGTGAAACACTGCAATGTTCATTAGATCCCTGGATAAGATGGTGTTGAATGGAACAAACAACATACTGAGGTCTCTGCTATCCCTCGGGTCTTAACACAAAGGTTAATATAAATGTTGTCCTGTGGGTGGTGGCATAGAAAAGGCAATGGAGTCTTTAAAATCAAATGAGTTTCATCTCAGGAACATGAATTTGGATATTCAATTTTGTAATAGCTACAGTATCATATTAATCATTTGGTGCGACAGAAAAAAACCCTCTTTTACCAAAAGGAAATGGTTCATTGTCTGGAGAGTGTGAACGTCATAAATTTAATGAATTTATTATTTAGAGTTTGTTGTGTACTGCAAAGGGAAACTTTACTGTGGTGATGGTGTAAGTGGGTCATCAATAACATTAAGAATCAGCCCCAGGGCAACATGATTACCCTGTAGTTGTTGAGATATTTTGTTCCTGACCATCTTTCGATGAACCAACTCCCTCAACACCTCTACGTTTATGTCAATACTGCATGGTCACAGGTCAAGCTGAGCTAAATTCCAAGGTCGATAACTCAACACTCCAAACATAATGCTTTCTTTTAAATTGCTGACAGTAGCTTTCATAGAGGTGTGAAGAGGTCAGTGAAATTTGCCCTAAAAACTTCAGCAAATGGATTTCCAGGGAGAAAGCAACAGGGGCATACAACACATTCCAACAGAGGGAGGTCTCGTCTCCTCTCGAGGTCTCTTTCCACTTTTCTTTGAATGCAAAAAATTTCACGCAGAAATGCATAAAGGCCAGCGCTGCTTTCAACTTCAAAGGTTCCAACCCATGGGCATGGAGAGGGGAATTTCTCTCTATAAGGAAGCAAGACTTTTATGAATTTTTCAGGGCCCCACTCCCCTAAAATTAGGGCGAGATGCAACAGTCAGTTCCATTAAATTTATTTGGAGATTCCCACCTGTGCATTTGGAATAACACATTTTGCCTGTGGCTTATCATGACAACAAAGACTGTCTGTGTACGCTTATTTAACCTGAGCCTCCGTGAAAAACCATGGCTGAGTCGTTTGTAAGGAAAGAAAACAGAACAAGGAAGAGCAGAGGATAAATCGACAAAGAGAGAAGAAAGAGAGAACTAAATAAAGATGATTAAAAGGATATCAAGAGAGAGTATTGAATGAGTTGAGAAGCAAAGAGGGGAAGACATTATGAGGGATAGCAGCCGAGGAGCTGCACTGACTCCTGTCTCTTGGCTCGCCAGCAGCCTCGGCTCACGCTGGGCTCTGTGAGGCCAAGTGTAAAAGGTAGCCATGCAAAATGAATGGCAACAGGTAGCAAACGCGTCGGCCACGTCAAGAAGCGCCTCCGGGCTCTAAACCACTGCAGACATCAAAGCTACAGCTAGCCTAGACTCTCTCTGAGTACTTTCCCTTCAAAGTGCAATGCTGAATTTCAGGTTGGAGGTCAGACTCCTGTCTGTTTGTTTCTGTACAACAAAGAGCTAACCCAAGGCCTTGTTTATGTTCTCGAGATTGCATAGTTCCTGGACAAATATTGGTCCAAATATTGACAAGGAAGTAACAGCAGAGTAGCCTCAGTGCACAGACCAAAGACTGTTCATACAGTCAAGGATAACAGCGGCTCAGGGGCCATTTGAGTTTGTCTGACTCCTCAAACACGCGGCAGTGTAAAAACATAAATACAAGAACAGCTACTAAATTCTAAATATCTTAACAACAAGCATATGAGGAATTCAAATTCAGGGAACTCTTGAATAATCACACCAAAATCAACTTCTTTTCTCTAGGAAAAAAATTCCTGGCAACCGGAGAGATTCAGTGCGTGCACCTGTGTGTTGGCGTACTGGAAACTGCTGAAACGAATGAGTCTCCTCCAAACCTCATTATCAATCCCATAACAGTCACAGCTAAATACTGAAGTCTGACCTTAAAATGCATTATTGCAGTAATATAACTGTATCAATCTTCAAGCTGCAGCCATTTCTAGCACCTACCTGTCATCCTAAAATGGAAGCGTATATTTCAGTTTAGTGGTAAACTATTCTTATTATGTGCGAAAGAAGCTGAGTAAAAAATCTGTACTAGTAAATTATGCAGCTACTTCAGAAGATGAGTTCCTCACACACACACAGTCACACAGGCGTCTTCTCCAAATCAGAGTAAGGATCAACATTCAACGGGTGAAGCATCAAGTGCTGAAGATCACTCTAATGTTTCCGACTGATGCAATTAAAAAAATACTGAGAACTCTGCTAAAAATGAAATAAACCCAGGAAGTAGTACTTTTAAAATCACAGGAAAGTATATGATATTATAATAATTTTTTCATTACATTACATTTTTTTCTCCTCATCTCTTCTATGGTGTCTGTAGTTACAACAACTCCCATATCAGTACTGCAAATCTATGATAAAATACCACGGTGTCATAAAATCTAAAGGTACTCTGGGCAGTACTGTCCCACTCTGACTGGGTTACCTGAGTTTAACTCTGAAAAACCGCAGTGCTTCAACAGAGACACATCAGAGTCAGGTGCCTCGTTGTTAATTTACACATTTCTGGCTCTTGGTGGAGGTGGCAGACGGCTTGGTGTAAAGCGTCACGCTGCCTCATCAGGAAATAAATAAGATAACAGGGCACTAAGCCGGCGAGAGGACAGATGCAGGGATTGATGACTCTCAATTAGACCTGGTAGGCCCGGTGGCTGGGCTAATGCCATAATGATTCATCCGCAGCGCACTCCAGCCTTTGTTGATCAACGTGATATATGTTAATCCGAAACTCAGGCATGAGCAGAATTCATAACAAAAGACTTAGTGCGGTGGCGGGGATTAACAGCAAACACAAACACACACGGCATGGATACCAGGAAGGGGTGATCCAGGAAACATCGGTCATAATGGCTGCTGTGTGTGGATTAAAGGGGGTATTTACCATCTCACCAGCCTTATATCTGCATCTGTGTCAAGGACAACTGCCTGTGCTGCTGTAGGAGCTGGAATTTATCTTATTTATTCAGGCAGCCTCGCAAGATTTGTTTGGAAATGTGACCACTATTTGTGCTGAAAAACTCATCATTATCTTGCTCATTCAGAAACAGCAACACGCACGAAGCGTGCTGTCTCAAAATGGAACATTCATAGACTAAACAGTGCGCCCAACACAACATACGAACACAATGAGTCAAAACAGTAAATACAACCATTTTCAAACCCTTCCTGAGGAACACATGCAAACACACACGTTAGTACACACCCACCCACTCACATGCAAACGTGTCCAAACAGTGAGCAAGCTGTGAATCAGACTCCCAAAATCCAAATAAAAAAAAAACACCGTCACACAAAAATCTTCATGAAATCACTTCATGTTGACTCTTGGTTGTCGGTGTTGGCGGTCTTTTTCTGGGATGCTGGGATTTCTTAATCATATTCATAAAGCAGTTTGGCTTGCATCTCCATATGAGAGAGGCACCACAGCTTCACCAGTCTGTCTGTTCAGATCCCGCTGACGTTCTGCTATGGTTTATTTGTTTCGGTTTCCAGTGTAGTGCTTGAACTATACTGGTATAAATAACCAAATTAATGTGGGACTCATTTAAATGCAATGAACGTGATTACCTACTGATAGTGATGTGAAGGAATGAATCAGCATTGTGAATTACCAGTCCTGAGTGACTTGATTTCATGGAACCTATTTCCCTTTGAGCTAGGTAGCTTTGAGTTGGTTAGCAGAAAATTAACCCTTTACAGAATATGACACTACAAGAACTAGACTACACTCCGCACAAAGACTGAGGAGACGGTGGTTCATATCCTGTATGATGTTGTTTTACAGCCATTTACAGCCCCAGTGTTTTGTAAGGTGTTATAGGCAACCCTTGATGCCAAGTCTGATGGGGGGAATAGTTTGGGGAACAGGGGATTGCAGCGCTAAACCATCGCATATGGAATCCAGAGCTTTGCTCTTGTGGACTGGATGTGTCTCACATTGGGGAGGATCAAGTGCGAGGATGCAGCATCTTTTCCTAAAGCAAGATGAAAGTAGGTTCTAAGAACTATCTCCAAAGCTTTCCAAACACTATCACCTTTGGAAACACATTCAGAACGTGTGAACACAGTTTCACAATGGGGCAGGGCTTGTTACGGTCTGATAATGGAAAACACAAACAGCACAGACACACATGCACTGTCGGTGTGTTAAGCTGGGGATACACTTAGAAACTTGCAAAAATAATACTAAATACTAATGTACAATCCTAAGGAGAAACAAATTGGAACTCTTAGGATCTCCTCTTTGTCAGTGGAAAATATAATCGTAGTTAACAAACAGTTGAGGGCGGGTTGCCAGCCTGACACCACCTCCCTGTCTACTCCCTGCTTGCGGACTCTTACCTGAGATCAGGGTCGTCACTGTGGATGGTGACGGTCTGAGGCACATTAAAGGGATTTTTAAGGACAAACTCCATGTACTCAGCGGAGCCCAGGCTGGCGTAGAGGAGGTGTTGGGTGGTGATGGCCTGGCTCAACATGTTGGCAATGCCCTCTGCCTTGCTGCGCTCTTCGTTGGGTTTAATCTGAAGAGGATCTCTGGTCAGCCGGGCTTCCTTGGTCTGATCCTAACACCCAGAAACAATGGGAAATGGTAAAAAAAAAAAGATGTTGCAGCCCAACAAACAGGCAGCACAGTATCATATCATTTTGTAAAATGTGTAAAATTATTACCCAAAGTGTAGTAAATATCCATCACAGCTTATTTAACTGATGAGTGTTGCTTCTATAATGGGCAGAAACAAAAGCCAAAACTATGGAAATGAAATGGTTGGAACAAACCCTAATTTTCTCAATGACATTTCAGAGACATTTTACAGCTTATAATAATACTTTCTTCATTTCTAATTCATCCATGGCTGCATGATCGCATGTTCGTGGTTTGAGAATGTAGCTGGAATAAATGCTTTGCAAGCAGGCATTTAAGCAGGCGTCAACATTACACCCTTTCCCTCACGGTCAAGTGAATGAAATGACCTTTTCAAAACCTTTTAGCCAATTATATTTTTCCAACAAAATTGCATAGATCCAAACTTTCCATTAACCCTGGAACACAGACGACAAGTATTTGGGAAACGGTTCAATGATTTGTACACCTTTCACCAGAGTTCCAGAGCAGTTGGTCAAACAGAAGAGTTGACTGTGTGTTTAATTTAAGAACATGCCATTATAAACATAATCCCACTACATTTATTTGAGTCCATGAACATGATGTGGGATTGTCTGTTGGACTCATATCCTTTCAATATTAGAGAGTACAATAAACTGCATAATACCAGAGATTCTGGCCAGAAGGTGCACTTGTTGTGACAAAAGAATTAAACATTGCAAATTCAGTTTCAAAATTGGTATAGTAAAATTAAGTGTGTGAGAAAATAAGATATTGAGGTTTTCCACAGGTCTAATGCACTGAAATTATGCCAGGGATAAACCTGGCCCAAATGAAGTCATGGCTATCAGCCCAGAAAAGTCAAATCCAAATTGAATTGCAAAGCAAATCTAAAAGTGTTTTTTCTTCTGTGCAAGCAGCACTCAGTATTATTCCCCATAGTATTAGCTGTTAGGGGCGTACGAAGCAAGTCTTACCAGAGGAAATCTAATGTGCAAAATATCTTAGACAGACATGCACCACAGCCAAAATGGTATTTAACATGTGTACCCATGGGTGAAAGTACAAGATGTGCCTTCAGGTAGAAGAACAATTAACACCTTCTTGTACAGTCACTAAAACACGGAAGGTTGAAGGGCACAGCACCCTGTGAATTGTAACACCAGCGGGCTGTCTGGGAGGTGCTCCATGACAAGAATGAAAGCTGTTGCACTTCCTCCGTTGTCTGTTTGAGATGGATGGAGGGAGACATAAAGGATCACAATACTGTGGCTCAGCTTTAGAGATAAGGGTTTATTTTTGGCGCCCTGTAGGCTCAAGTGCAAAGATTGACCTCACCATGACCCCGGCTGTTTTAACACCTTCCTTGCCCTCCCGCTTATGCACAGCGGCCATGCAGTCCAGCTTGCGGCGCCCACCGTCGGGCTCGTTTAGGTTGTACTCTCCGGGCATGAAGCTGTCAGGTCTGATCCGCGTCTGAATGACGGCGCACGATCCCCATCTATCTCCAGCCTGTGGGCTTGTGCTGTGTTCCTCGCTGTGAAGGAGAAACAGGCCTCAATCATGAATATATTTACTGAGCAGAGTGGAATCTAATCTCTTTGCCATTTTGACCATATGTTCGAAAAGCGCTCCAAATGTCCAAAGGAGAGAGGCGCTGACAGATTAAAGTATTATTGGAGCACAAGAAACAACAGTTTGTACATAGATGACAGTCCAGTCAAACAACTGGCACCACTACAACTGGGCCAAAGCACTAGTGCTCGGGAAAAAACGGCTAACTCTCTCCTTCTGAAATTATCTTACCCCTCCATGGCAAGCCCCAAAATACCTAGAAACAAATGCCCAATTCATCGTTTGGACTCCATCATGCAAATTGCCCATGTTTTTTAAAATCCCTGACAAGAGAATTTGCCTAATCCTGCACTTTGGAGAACAATCAGATATTAACACACTTAAAACTCAGTGCTCATAAAAAACATATTTCTGATATTTGAAAACAGCTTTTAATCTTACTTCCTCCTCACTTTGTAGTCATGTGATGGAGTACCTGTTGCAGTGTGTGGGAAGATAAGACCAGACCGGCTGCAAGCGGCCACAAATCTTTGACAGAAATGAGCAGCACAGTGTAGAGGAAGAAAAAAGTGAGTGGTACATCAGCAAATTGAGGATGAGAGAGAAAAGGAGAGAAGAGCAAAAAGAAGAGGAGGAGGAGGAGAGAGAAAAGGAGAGATGGGGCTCAAACCAAATTTATTTAGCGACAGACCTTATGAATCTTCTACCAACCCAAATTTTCTCATATTCTGTGAACCTCAATACTTTTTGAGCAATAGCCAAAATGTGTCTGTGGCACTGTATCAAAAGCTGATTGGTTATTCTTGGATCACACAAAAGATGTTGTGTGGCTGCTTGTATTTAGACAATATTTAACATTTAAGAACTTAACTTTTTTTAAGTAGAGCAAAACATGTACAGTGTATGTACCAGGATAAGGTGATTGGTGGTGATATGAAGAAGTATTGTTTTTAGTATCCGCACCGTACCTCCAGTTATCATTGTCTACATGGCCTTGTGTTTTGTGATTGTGTCTGAGTTTTCTTTAGCTGCAGTGAGCTGAGCTTTCTTGGCTGCTATAATGAACTGATACAAGCAACAGCCACTGATGACATCAAACCAAAACTTTGAGCAACCACTGGGCGAACAGCCCTGACCCTACGTTTCCCTGTCTGTACTGCAGCTACACGATGGGCAAGACAAGGAAATAGATACATAACAACTATTTACACTATTTCCCTATTTACATTCATTGTTATTGTGGTGACTTATCTTGGTATTGATTTTAAGTTATACGGTACAGTGATCATCTACCTGCAGGGGTAAATTTCTAAATATTATGCTTACAAATAAAAGCTTGGGTATCCACTGCTCCCTCTCTCTCTCTCTCTCTCTCTCTCTCTCTCACAGTGCCTCCCTTAATCCCTGGACATTCTTCCTAAGTGCCCTTATCAAAGAAGCATTGGGTGGACTGTAAGTCACCTCACTAAAGAGCGTCCAGCTACACTGCTTCCTTCAGAGTCATGGGCAGAAGTGAGCGGGACAGGAGTGAGACTGTGCGCACGAGCGCACAAACACACACGTGCACGCGCGCGCACAGTGCAGCTGCTCCGTTCAGCGTCGTGTAACGACTGGTCTCCAGTGAAAACGATTATGCACACTGTATGTTTAACTGGCACAGGGAGGTGTGTCTGTGTGTGTGTGTGTGTGTGTGTGGGGGGTTCAATGCAACAGAGACAACAGTTGTGGAGAGGTGGTGGTGGTGAGACAGGTAAGAAACAAATTAAACAGTGTACAGACCGTGTTTGTACACTCACATGAGCTGTGAGTAAATGACTGCAGAGTAAACCTCTGCATGTATTAATTTGTAAACATATTTTCAATGGTATATGTTGACATGTTGTTTATCAGTGCATCAGTACGTAGTGCGCTACAAGCAAATGTGTGAAGAAATGCGATTACGCAGCATTTCTATACGCTCTCCTCAGAGACTGATGTAATTCTAGAGCTGTCAGACCTACTTTATATCATTATAAGCAATTATATGCTTGTTTTCAACCTGTCTTTTTTATCTGATACCTCTGACTGTGTGTGTGTTTTAGTCATCGTTCACATTTGAGGACAAATTTGTGAATACACACCAGCTGACTTGCGACTGCTTGTCTAATTGAGGAAAAAATTGGTTTCCCCAGTGTATGTGTGCGCCTCTGTCTGGACTGCACACACATACACACGCATGCACGCACGCACACGCAGGTTGTGTGTGACTGTGGGTAGCCACCAGAGATGCCTCTGCAAGCTCAATTAAGCTGAAAATTGAGTGGTTCTGTGGTGCAGCCAACAGACAGAATGTGAAATGGATCTGGTTGAGTTGATCAAGGAAGGAGCATGGTCACCGCCCAAATGAAAGAAACTAATTACTCCACGGCGTAGGATGCACACACACACACACACACGCACACGTGCTAAGACCTCCACTGAAAGGTAAGAGGAGAAAAGGCTAAAGTGAACAGTTAATGAAAGTGAAGCAATTGTATTGTTAGACCACAAAGAAACAGGATTCAGCGGGCTGCGGATCAAAGTACTTGCCATTGAGTTGGAGGATGTTTCTGGAGGACAGGCTTCCTCCTCTGAAGCCACTGGTGACTTCGCGAGGTGTGATGATGTGAGAGAGAGACGGCATCACCTCCGCTGCTCTCCTCCTGCTAGGATCTACAGGGCACCCTGCAGAAGAGAGATACAGTTTTCAGTTTAATACTGTGCATCTGGTTGTATTTACATGCAAAGCACTTTATATAACTTTCAGTCATTCATAAACCCAAACACACAAACCCACTTAGTCACTTTAAAAAATCCGGAGAAAGCCAAGTTATATTTTGCACTAAAGAAAAAACTTAATCAACCTATGTTGCTTTTTTGGTTTTGGTCTCTGCATCTAATCCCCCTTTTAAAATTTGCTGGGGACACCTATTCTTCTTCCCTGTCCTCAAGTACAGAAACAGAAACACAGAAACACAACCATAGCCTGCAGGTGATGCAAGTGTAAAAATTCTTACAAAAAAGTAATTACTTTTCTTGCTTCTAGATGTTGGAACTGGAACTGAGGCTCCACAGCAGGATGTTACACGGGTATGATTTCATGTGCTTTGAGGTAAAGACACTGTTGTCGATAGGTGAGTCAGCTGATGGATACTCAAGCATCTTTGTTTCGAACAGGCAGACAAACTAAGCCAGTTACTAAACTCCCCCAGCAGCAGTTTCTATGAGAATCTTTGGCCTTGCTCGTCGTTCAATCACAGGAATGGTAGCTCTGTAATTCTTCCGTCTATCTGTCAAACACCAGCTCTGTGCAACTCTAGAGGCGGCTCGAGATTTTGGTGTTTGCCATTTGAAATAACAAAGCAAAAGAAGATGTGAAGACAGATCAGACCGAAGAAAAAAATGGTTTGAGGCCTGAGTTTTCAGATGTAGAAAACAAAACTAAAAACAATTTATTCAATTGATAGAAACCACACATTATCATTGTCCTCAGTCCAAAAGTGAACAGCGTTCAGCCCTTAAACCCTGGCCGTGAACACTCGAGGCAGGATCAATACATGGAGAAAAGCCTACAGCAGTCAATTAGTGGCCTGAAATTGCCAAAGAGGTCTGGACATAGAAAGCTGGCACTGTGATGAGTGCCATGCTGATGGATGGTTAGTGCTGGCCTCGGTCCGGTTTGGCTGACCACTGGGTGTCAGAGCTGCAGTTAGACAATTCACCTGCAACTAGCGACCATTAGTGATGGCTGTGGAGTATGACCATGCCACTACAGAAGCTGCTTTTACAGAATATTTTTTTAAATATATATTTCAATCGTCCTTCACGGTATTGGTCCTGTCATTACAGAAACTTCGTGTCAATGAATGCACCTGTACCTTCAGCTTTCAACCGTACTTGATCCCAGTTTCTGTTTCTAAATGACAAAATCATCAGTTTCATACTTTGAAAACCCAAGTGGGTAAGTAGACACTGCAGGGTGCACTTGTACTAAAGCAGTGAATGATGGTTGATGGGTTGATATTAGTTTTTCTTCTATCCTTAATTCCTCTTGTCTACAGCCCTACAGTTGCGGCGGGAAAGGCTCGCTCACAAATTTGGGCAGTGCTAATACACAAAACACCTGCTAATGGGAGCGCGACAGAAAGCTGATCATGGAGTCACAACTTGCAGCAACGTGCCGTCTTCAAAGAACATTTTCAAATACCACAGGTCAAAAGTGTTTCGTGCAATCTACAGGCGCACTGAGGCCACCGCTTGAAATCTGTTAGAAACATTTTACAACAGTTGACTGAATAAGTAATTAAAACTAAAGTTTACGGCTCTTTAAATCACAGTGCACTTTGACACAATGCTCCCATTACTCCCATCACTTTCCAGCCTTCAGAACATCACAATGTACCCAACTGAGGTGTTTAATTGTAGCGTTAAAGTTTTAGCCTTCCCTGAGTGGCTCTGGAACACCTCATTCACGATGCTTTCATGTGAAATATGGTGAGTGCAGCAATTAAGTGGCATTACTGACACCTCGGTGAGCTTGTAGGAGTTTTAAAAGGGGAGCCAAAAGTACCCTCCAAATCTTTTAGAGGCAAACTCCTTCATCAACAAACTGATAATGGGCGTCAGCTAAATGAGTAATGGGGAGCTGGTGTTGCCATGCAAACAGACACAGACAGCGCAGCTCTGCAGATTAATGAGTGAGGTGTCTGGCGTCCCAATGCATTCCCCTCGTCATCCATCACCCTTCCCTGGCCACACAACTCAGCCGAATGTATTTGTTTGAGTTATATTTCCCAAATATTACTGTGAAGACATTACTTTTGCCGTCGCATAAACATCTCCAATCAATAACAAAGCCATGGAGATCTCCTTCCTAGCGCCTCATTATGGGCCTTTCAGTCTGCTCTCTTTTGTGTCGAGAAATGCTTTCATGATGGATAGAATTATATAATAAGCCTGCAAGGATGCGATAAGATGAACACCCAGTGCTACGTGCCCACAATAAAACAAATGGACTGACGATGAACCCAATTATGACCCCCTGATTTAATCATTCAATCACTTTAATTAATCGCCCATCACTGGAACCATCATTAGGCTCATCAGATAATACCTACTTTAGTGCTAATCCAGGTTGACGTGGAAGTCTTGCTCTTAGCCACATTATCCGTCCCTGACTGTGGAATCACACTGGCATATTGTTAAGACAGCTGATGATCCTAATCACTGATCTGTAAGCTAAGGCTCCAGGTTTGTGTTACCGAGAGAACACCCAGCACAGCGTTTACTACTCCATGGTGTCTGTGTGGAGGTGAGTAATTGTGAACAAAGTGCCAGAGGCTGAACTCTATCAAATTTATCGACTGCCTCGAGCAGTTGCATGACAATAACCCTACTCAGCACTACCCCACCTGCCCGCCCTCTTTGCTCTGCTGGCAGTTCTTGAGGTTAAGGCCACAACAAACCACTGATTTACTGGGCTCCAGAACAAATGGGAGCAAGCACCAAGGGAATTTCAAAGTAGTCTGCAATATTCCAATTCTTCTGCCTCCCTGTTCCAGGCCACTGACCTTTCAGAATAAGCAGATTCTCTCTCACCTCAGGGCTAAAAGCAAGGTTGATAAAGCTGGACCTTAATGTGCCAATGGAAAGAGCTTTTAATGAGTGAGACATGCTATATGTGCCCTCAAAGGGGAGTCACCTAGCTAAACTAATCGTAAGGTAAATTGCATTGATATTTTGTTCCACCTGTAGCAGCTCTGAGGCTGGATTCTGTACGCTCCCTCTTGCTGCAATGGTCGGTCTCTTCAGAGCTTATCGGGCTGCTGCAGATGAGGAGCACAGTGAGGTCTGAAGAAGGTTCTGTCTTCTCCAGAGTGTTGAGGCAGATAGGCTACATGCTTTCTGTTTGTGTGTGTGTGAGAGAGAGTGTGCATGTGTGTGGACAGAGAAAAAGGGAACAGCAAGAGAAAGTGAGAGTTACTGAGAGAAAGGATGTAGACACAACAGTCAGGGAAACCATTTTATATAAATAGGCCTCCCATTCTGTCACATATGGGCCTTTTTACTGCTGGCAGATATTACTAACATGTTTCCAAACTGGAAATTGAAAGTGCTCACTGTCTTAATTTTTGGCAACGTAGTCAATATCACCTTTTTATGAAGCTAAACTCAAGCGATATGTGTGCGAGCTGGAGTTGGACCATCATAAGCTATTACATAAATTGTCATAGCTTTGGCTCAGATACTAATTTGGGTCCAGACACGGAAATGTGGGTAATTTATCTTACTCTCTATATTATCAGACAAAATAAACATTAAAGCTAGCCTTTTATATGATCAATGGATCAAAGATTGTTCTTTGTGCTACCCATGCAAGGCTTTCCAGCACTTATCACCACACCGATTCCTTGTTGCCAACACTGCCTGTATTTGACTTGCCTTCCTTGCCTCTGCACCAGTAAACGGCCTTGCCTTCTGTTCCCGACCACAAACTCTGTCTCTGCCATGGCTGGTTTTTGTTTGCCTGATTTTGTCACTGTGGGAGGCTCAGCCTCAAAGATTGGTAGCCTGATCCTGAGAGGGAACTGCATTGACTGGTCTAGTCAATACAATTCGATAATTGCTGCTCTTTGAACATCAGTAAAGTATGATTTAAAGCTCTCTCGTGGTCCGGGGTAAATGCTTTTGGGTGCACACTCCCTCCCATCAACTCGCCGAAGCCTTATAGCCTGTTTTAGGTCTTTGTTCTGGTCAAACCTCTATTTCCATCATCCCTGTTTCCTGCTGTTGCAAGCAACTGTTTTCAGTGACAAAGTTATGATTGACCTAATTTCATAGACCTAACTGATAGACATAACTTTATATGCAGTCCTGTCATATTGAACAATTTGCTTCAGTCAAGCAAGAAAATGTCACCTGGTCTGACCTAATGGTGGCATTGAATAGATAAGGGTTGTCGTGAAAGTCAATAAGAATTATCCTCCAGGCACCATGAATATCTGTATCAAATGTTCTGATTTGATATTTTACTTGTAAATATCATTATTCATCACCATCATTTGGGTCTGCTGCTGGCAGGAAATTGTTATTGACATGCATAGACAAATACACACATATGCAGAATATTGAAGACATTTCAGGGCAAGTGTGAGGCTACAGGAACCGAAGCCACCACTGTTTTTCTAAATTCAGCGCATACCCCTCCGTCATGTGGTTTCTTAACTCGTTCCAAAGCCTAACATCTATGGAAATGACAGGTGTGCTTGCTTCGTCCAGTCTTTGATTTTCCTGTCATCTATCTACGTTTGATCAGCTTGTCTGTTTGTCTCCCCATTAACATGGCATCAATCTGTTCAACAGTATCAGTCTTTGGAAAAGCTTTGGGCTTCACATCATAATGACACCATGGATTACAGGGATTATTCACTGTTTTCTGTTTTTTTTATATATATATATTTGGGAGCAACATTAAACATTTGTCTTTAATGCATGTCTTTCCTCACCTCCATCTTCATTTTCTCCTCACAGCTCATGTGGATTTAGCAGATGAAATCAATAAAGCATCCTGAGCTTTCCTCTGGATTTACCACTTGATCAGTTTCATGGGAAGAGCAGGAGGTGGGTTCATGGTTTATACACTCCTCATCTGCTCCAGTTCTCTGTGTGGGAGCAATTTTTTTGCCTCCACGAGACCTCACACTGCAGCAAAACCATACCCCATAATGTTTCAGCCACCATTTCACAACTCTCTATTATTCTGATTAAGCCACTTCCTTTTGTCCTTTACGACACTATTAATAAAAGCCGCTTTATGGAATGATTGAATGGGCCTGACAGTGTATATCATTACCATTTAATTAATTACTTGTCAATCCCACCTTGTGATAATTAAAAAGGATATCATTTGGTGTTTCACTCTCTTTCATTTGGAAATGACAGTCTGCCACTCACTTTTTCCAATAAAGCCTAATTCTGATTAATTCCCAACGGGGCGAAGTGAAGACATGATTAATAGCACGCGTGACTGAAACACATAAGATCAGAAAAGCGAGAGAGCAGAATGTAGTCAGGACTGCGTTGCTTGTGAAATTATAATGGCATGGTCAGTTAATATGATTATGTGACTAATACCTTTTTAAAAATCGTACATTCTTTTTGAGGGTCACTGTAATATTCCGTGAGTCGCACCCTGAGCGTTTACCAAGCACTAACTCCATCAGTGCAAGAACACTTGTCACTTTGCCGCTGGGAGTTTCACTTTGCAATAGAAATGTTGTTTTAATTTTCTAATTTCAATCACGTCTACTGTTTTTCTGAGTAACTTAACTACTTAACTACTGTTAAGTCGTTAACTTAGTGAATGCAAACAGTATTTCTGTTAGGGAAGAGCAGATCAGTACTGAATATACAGTGCATGTTTCTACATTGACAATTATAAGTGCATCAGAAAAGTACCACATGCTGAATTAATCAAACCAACCAAACCAGTTTTGAATTTGTATTGACAGCTAGCAGCCTCAAGAACAAATTCAACAGAAAATGAAGAAGCTTTTTACTACTATTTGTTGCATGCATTAAACTAGTCAACATTATCATGCAATAATGTATTGCTAATAATGACTCAGCAATGATAATCGAAATCAACAAAATTCTCAGAAGAAAAAGTTCTGAAATTTCAGACTTAAAAGAAGCTTTAGCTCCTCTTCTTGTATTTACATTTTCCAGCAGCCTTCCTTCACCTCTCGAGCTGCGACCCAGGAGCTGTATCTGCACAGAGCCAGCGCAGAAACACACCTTGTATTTCAGTGGTGGGATTTTCCCAATCCATGTAATCATTCTACTGAACTTGAAAATCAAAACAATGGGAGTTACACTCATTTCTGCTTTCCTGCCTCATCACACAACCTGTCCACGCTCTGCTACACCTGTCTGTCTGTAAGCCTGTGTGTATGCCTGACTGCATGCCTCTTGTCATGTGTGAGCGATCCACACACGCTTGTGTGTGTGTGTGTGCCCTTCCCATCAAACCTCTGTCAAAGTCTCCATACGTTCACCCCACCCCACCCGCACACACATTAAGTGTTAATGTGTAAGTGTCACATTCTCTCCCACCCACCAAATGAGAGTGCTGATTCATTACGGCTTGATGACACGGTGGACACAGAGGATGTAGAGGCGGTGAGAGCAGAAAGCAAAGAGACAGATACTGGCTGGAAGAGAGAGCTTGTGAAAGAAGGGTAAGAGGTAAATGGATGAATGGGCAGAAACGGGAAGGCAGTGATAAAGAGGGAAGAGAGAAGGGTGAGACTGAGAAAGGCAGCGACAGATGGAAGCCGAAACAAAGAAAAAGTGCTTGCAAGTCCTCCCTCCTCAAATTGATTCTGACTGTCAGCCGGGGCGCCTGATGGATATCAGAGCCTTGATTGGAATTTACATGCCAGACAGAACCCTCCCTCTTCCACCCCCAGCACACCCAATAACCCACTGCGCTCTCAACCTGCTTCAAGTGATAAGCGCAATGAGAAAGTGCTGGCATATTTAGCCCCAACAATGGCAGACTTTCTGAGGCCCAGAGAATGATGCATTGTTTATGAGAGGGAGTGTCGTTTCAACAGTTGATTAATGGCGAAGAAGCTATCATCAGCTTCCATCGTGCCACGGGGGCGCACCAGGCCCAAATTGGATGAGTGGAAGGGAAGAGGAAAGGTGCTCAGTTGCTAGATGGAGTGGAACAATCACATCAAGATATTTCGTGTTGGCACTGTGTTTGCGTTGCAAGCCTGCACACCTCCAGAAAATGGGAACTTTCAGCAGCGGCAGCCCTGGGGATTCACTGTCATTTCCCAGCTCTGCACATCAGTAAGAAGAAACTGACAACATTACTTTGTAATCTGGGGCTCCAAATGGAATATTACCTGAAATAAAAAAGACTCCTGTAAATACACCATTCAGCCACAGCACTAAAACCAGTGGCTGATCAGTGTATTTCAGCGTAAGACAGAGATTTGGGAGATATTGATACTGGATCTTTTTTCTTAAAGCTAAAACAAATACAAATTCTTGTTTTCCAGGCTTTCTGTACATTTTGCATCACGTCTTCTGTGTCTCCACAGCAGCTAACACCTGTGACAGCAACAGTAAGCCAGCTATCACACTGGTAAGATGCATTCTAACCAAATACCTCATTCAATGCTTATGCAAGTGCATAACCCATACAGCATCTTATGCCCTGGTGCTGTATAAACCATCAGAAAGTAGTAAATTGTGACAGTACTTACCGATGTTGCCTGTCCGTATGTGCAGTCGGCCCCTGACAATGGTGTTGACCGTCAGCGGGCTGGAGGCAGAGCGTCGGCCCACTCCTGCACTCGTCAGCAGGGTGTCCTCCCCCACGTAATCGGTGGTCAGCACCTCCACCTCATGAGTGGCCTGCACTGCTGATTTACCCTGACGCAACATATACTGGGGATGCATAACAGGGTGTGAGAATAGGACATAACGTGCGTTTACTCATAAGGATGAATGTACTGATAAAGACAAGGGGGAAAACCACAAAACAAAGAGAGACAAGCGAGGAAATTAAAGCACGTGTCAGTGGCTGAAACTGTTGGACTTTGTGTTGTTGCTAAATGGACGAGGTCAAGTTCAAAACAGCTCAGCTCTTATAAATTACTCCCGTGATTCTTTCTCATTAAATGTTTTACAAATTTCTCAAAGTTAGAAAAAAATCAATTCCACACCAAGGTTGGCATGAGAGTTTCTGTCCAAGTAATAAATAGCAGAGCTGAAAAGCACAAAATTAAAAACCCTTTAATCTGTGGTTTGTTGTTCCTTGGGAGGTTAGGAAAAGTTTCTGAGTGCTTTGTGGTCAAATACACAGACTGCTCAGAGAGCAAAACTAAGTGTTCAAAACCACTTACACTCTGGCACAAAGACTTCAAACTTGATGACCTTTTCCTGTTAACAACACTCATTTTGTTGAGCGGCCATCATATTTGAAAAAAATAAGATCATCTCTGCTCCTGTAATCTTTCAATTCATTACCATGTCATGAAATGTCTCTTTTTTGTTTATTTTTGAGAGCACCTGGTTGATGAGTTTTATTTGTATTTGACATTCGATCATCTGTAGCAGCAATGCCTGCGGCTCACTCTCCTAAATGTATGAAGGTGTCACGAGTTGCCAATGAATGTGCAAACAGGGAGTAATTTTTCTTTATAATGCTTAACTCTGGAAAATGTTGAAAACGTCAGTTGTAATACCTCTGCTTATCACTTTCACTTCAGTACATTTGAAATGACCTCAGCCTTTTACCTTGAGCTCGATGGCAGTAGATCCAATGAGGAGCAATGAGTCGCTGTCCCAGATGTCGATGTGCATGGTGTGAAGGGCCAGGTAGCGAAGGAACCAGCGCTTCTCTCCCGGCCTCAGGAAACCGTCATCCACTCTGAACTGCACCTGCAGACCTGGAGCGCCTGCACAAAGGGAGGGGAGGAGAAATGTCAGACTTCAGAGTCCCTATTTAAAGAACTAGGGATAATAGATATAAAAGCAGTGAATGAATCCTACATGGTTAACGCCTTGGACATCTGGAATACAGAATGAAAACAGTATAAAACATCACTGTCCAAATGTGAATGGAGTGCACTGTGTATAACAGAAAAAGTCTGATTATGAAGCTATGTAATTAATTAAAGGTAAAATGAGTATCATTTTCAATTTGAGTGTAGTTCCCGACAAAACTCAGTGTGTGTTAAGAACCGGTAGAACAACAGATTAAACTTTAATTAAACCTACGTCCGTGAAAAATAGCTTTTTACTTTTCACTAACTGACATTAAAAAAGCAACATTTGGCTTTTAGTTTAGCTCCTCGCAGCCTCAGCTTCTGAAGCTCCCGACTGATTTAGTCCACTGACAGAAAAACACTTGGCAACCATTTTGATAATCGATTAATCATTGAAGTCATAAGGAAAAATTCAGCCATTCCCCAGTCTTAGCTTGCCAGTTTTGGAGATGTGTTGCTTTTCCATGTGATACTGAACTGATTTTTCTTTTCTTTAGCAAACTGGAACAAACTATCAACCTTGTGGACAGACCTTATGTGGTGCAGAAGCCATCTACAGTAAGCCATTTGGTCTGGTGATTGCGCTCCATGGGAGTACAATAAACAGGGAGTATGAGGCCATTTTACAGAATCAGTAGCACCTAAGGGCTCCCATCATTCAAGATGATTATGGGTCCTAACACCCTGCCAAAAATCCCCAAGCGGGATTTCATGAACAGCGGGAGAAAGTCATGAATTTAATCAACAGATCCACAGTCAACACCTCTGGACTTCTGAGAGGAGTAAATTCCTCTCTTCATCACACAGAAGAAAAAGGGTTTCCTTTTAAGGGAAAATGCTATCCACACAGTTTGATGACTGAAGAAGTTGTTCTGAGGACAACACACAGCAGTTCAAAGTGAAAGCCCGGATTCAATTTGAGAATGTAAAACGAGTGCCCTGTGATTCTCTGATGACGGCTCCGCAGTGCGCCGACTTGAAGTCTGACTCATCCTCTAGCTCCAAGCAGTTCAAATGAAATTGGCCCCATCAGTGATCCGACTCAGTTGGCGAGTGGGTACACCCAACCCGCAGCACAGCGTTAATGTTGCCGCGCGAGTGCATTGAAGGTGAGAGTGTGGGGTGCATGCCAACTCCAGCTCCCAGGATTCTCCCCATGGGCATCTCTAACTCTGTATCAAAGCCCCCATGCTGTCTTTATTCCCATGGGCTGAACGTGCCGAGAAGCAGTCGGCTGCGTAGAGGTGGAGTAATGAGGACCTTTGGTGACAACCCTGCCGTGTTAAAGACACCAGAGCCTCTCTGACAAACTCCACAGATGAACTGAAGGAAAACTCATTTCTTTTTTAAACCTGCACATACATCTGTTGCTGTATTCCCATGATGCATGCGTGCAGACAGACAGTCTGGAGTTTAGAGGCCTCCATGGCCACCCGTGGGTGATTCTTGGGGTTCAAGTCAAAAGGTTTTTGATGGCAAATGCCAGTATGTGTAGTTAGAGTTGGGGCTCAGCAGGGTTGTATTGACTCTGACTCCTGCATCAAAATGATCCTTACAACACGAAAGCTTTTCAGTCACTTATCAGACCTATTAAATTTACCTTTTAATTGTGTCAGGTGACAGAAAGATTACTGAATTTAGTATCACTATAAATGAATACATGAGGACTGAGGTTCTGTTACTTTCAATTACATCACATGATCTTCACCAGCTGATAGATGGTGCTCACTTGTCACAGAATTGGATATGTTTCACATTTTCACTTTTTCTGAGCAATAAAGACATTTTTAATTTATCCAACTTCATCATATATAACAAAATCTATGTTCAATGGTCCCTTACTAGATTTTTAGAGCATCAACATCCTCATCATCGTGAATGGAACAAGCTCAGGTGTGACTGATATTTCTCTGGCTAAATGATGTTATCTGCTTTTATCAGATGCAGCTGAAAGCTCCTAAAAGCTAATAAGTGGACTGTTGAGTTTGAAATCCATAGAGTAATCTAAGTGAAGAATGAATGCTTGATTTTAGTTTTTCTGATCATATATGTTCTGTTTTTTTTTAAAGAGCAAAAACAGCAGTGACAACAATAGACCGAAAGACCCATTATATATATATATATTTTTTTTACAAATTTTTGACATTGGGAGGGAGACAAAGAACTCCTTAGAACTCCTTTTCCTGCCCCTCTTCCTTCTCCTCTCTTCAACCACCCGCCAACTCTCTCCACTTGGACCATTAATTCTCCCAGCATGCTCTGGGCTTGTGTGCAGTGGACGGGTGGCAATGAGTGCACAGAGGGAGAGCAAGACGGAGAGAGAATGTGCCGTGTGTGTTTGTGCTCACAAGCAGGGAAGAGCTGAGAGATCAGGCCCAAGGGTTGCAAAGGGTTGTGTGTGTGTAGACACCCTCCCTCAAAAAAACCCCTAAAAAACCTGGATGGCCTGCTTCGTGTGTACACAGCAGGCCAGGCAGGCAGAAAATACTGCCGGGCATCAACAACTCTCAACAACGCTGCAAAGTCTGCAGGCAAAGAAAACAATGAGGCTGCACCGAGTGTTCTGATGCAAACCAGAGTATCACGGCAGACTAAGGCTACATTTACCAATATATCTGCTAGAAATTGTGCTTTTGTTAAAACAAGAAAAAAACCCACATTGGCCACTTGGGGCTTCCCGGTGCAATATCAGGGATATGATGCACTCTGTCAGATTTGATATAACGCTCTGATGATTTTCTGCAGGAACATCGAAAAGTAATAATCTACCAGATTTTTCGATGAACAGCCACTTACCTTTATCTACAGCGAGCAGCCTAAATATTTTCATTGACGAGGTAAATCTTATCAGGTACAGACACAACGTAATGTGCATTTGCAAGGGAGACTGGCCAAGAAAAAAAACAAAAAACAAAAGCAGCAGTGGTTCCAGCAAATGCCCAACAAAAACAGGAAGTGGGGAGATGTTAATGAAGAGACAGAAGATCTACAGAGGAAGGAAGTTGGAGTGTCAGATCAATCAGCAGTAGCTTCTTTTAACAGTGACTATGACTGTGCCCTAAACTTTTTTTAGCGTAACCATGAGCACCAAGGTCCTTGAATCACAGTCAATCCATTGACTTAACCTTACTGATGCATGTGTGTGTCTGTTTAAACCTAATCCTCAACCTGATCAGAGTACTGCTTAAATTTTTGTGACTGAACTGTAACAGTATTTGCAGACGAATGGTATTGTCCTGCAGAGATGGACGACTGATCAGATAAAAGCTTATAGTGCACGTGATGTTCCGGAGTGTCTGTAATTAGGAATTATGTCACTAAAATATTTGCACATACGCAGAAATGTTTATAGGAGTTGTGTAGCAAAACTGTAGAGACACTGAATACAGTACATATAATCGCACCTCTGTCTTAATTCAATGTGAAGAAATCAGGTGGGTTTTCCAGATTTGTGACAAATATTTTTGGTGGGTTTTTTTTCAAAAATGTTTGACAGGCAAGGTTATTCTTGACCTCGCTGGCAGATGAGTGAGCTGGTGAAGGACATTTCACTGGTTTTCATGGGTTTTTAACTTTCCTTAGAAAAACAGCCATGGGTTCTATTTATGCAAGTCACATCCATGTGAGCGAAGAACAATTAAACTGCTTAATTTGAGAGGCTTTCTGATGGCAATTATAAAATGTACAGAGCCAAGAGAAGGAGGAAAATAACACATCGAAACAGGTTCTGGCAAGTTCTGAGACTCAGCTGTCACACAAACCCTACACAAATGCTTGATGTATACACTGCCAGCCGCCTGTAGCTAAGGCGGGTGCAACTGGAACACTGTGAGTGGCAGAAACCAAAGATTGGCCTTTTGCAAATAACCTGAATTCACCTTAAAAGATGCAACACAACCAACTGTCAGGTCACAGACATGTCAATCAATCAAGTCTGCACATGCCCACACAGTCCTGAAAGGAGTTCTAATCACGATGCAAATGTAAACGGCTGTGTGGGAGGACTCCGGCTGCGTAGGGCACGTACAGGATTATTCCCATCCCTGGCAAATAAGTGCCAAGAATAACACAGTTCACATATTGATCTGTTGTTACCGTTCACTACTCAGACCTTCCAGTTTGTCCCACTGCTGGTTTTAAAATAAAAGTCTCTCTTGCTGTAGCTTCAAACCACAGCACAGACACCATTATGAGGGAAGACATTTTCACATTTCATTCCTCACTGGTGAATTCTTGTAATTTATATTACCTACAGTTTAATCATTTGAATTACTTGCACGTAATTGTAAAAATGTTACGCCAGTTGCCCAAGCAAAATCAGTCGCTGAGACAGAACACTTTAATTGGTGCGTGAGCTAAATTGCAATAGGTAAACAGCAGGATGCAAAACAGTGTCTCATTTCTTTCTCAGTTCTTGAGTGTTTAGTGGCACAATGATCAAGATGGGTTTAAGGACTGATGGAGCTGACTGTCTTCTTGTCTATGTATAATAAAATAACTGAAAGAAACCTACTGATTTTAGTGGGAAAAAATATAGCAGTTGGAAATGTACGTATTATTCTGTACTTCTCTTTTTCCTGAATAACAGTTACAATTTGTAAATGTAAACTTGGGATCCCAACCCCAACCCATCAGTACAAATCAGTGCACAAAGAATGTTTTCGCTCTGGAATTTTCATGTATCACTTCCTGTGTACAGAGATGATTTCCTGGCAGTAAAACAGACCCAGCACCAGGAACAAATGTGATGATAGATCAGATCCGGGATGTTCCTGTTTTACGGACACATTGTGACATAAAATTTGATCAAGTGTAGCTGTAAAACTGACTTGAAAGCAAGACTGAAACAAATTTTCGGAGTCCTAATGAGCGCATGAGGAGACATGAAAGGGTTGTCCACCCACAGCCTAAAATGGATTAAGGAATTCAATGGGCTTCTGGGGAACTTCTGCCCAGCAGGACACAGAATCACAACGCTGAATGAAACTGCAGCAGCTTTGAAGCTCAAAGTCAGATTCCATATTCTCTCTCAACCTCTGTCTATGTCTCTCACCCTCTCGCTCTCTCTCACACACACATACTGAATGATGAGAGAGCTGTCAGTGGCTCATTGATCTTGCACAATACTTGAATCATTCATATCTTTATAGATCACTTAAACCACAGCCAGTGTTCAATGTTTTACATTAACATTCATTTGTCCAATTAGGGAGTAAGAGATAAATGCAAAAGTGTTATTGGAGAAGGAAAATTAAATGAACTCCCTTTGTCGTTGTCTGTAAAATCTAGTAAATCTGCCACCGTTTTATAACTGAAATGTTCATTTCTTTGCAATGGTGCAGTAAATTAAGTAGAAGTAGCCATGAATTGGATTTATTATTGCTGGCAACGTTACGATCACATAATTTATGATTTGTTAGCCGTGGATCCAAAACGTAACTGTCAATCAGAAATCAGCTGTATAACTGCGGATCAAGCATTTGAGGCTAGGAAAAAAAAGTGAAAATATGGGTATAACTGTTTCTGGTGCTGAGGGGCATGTCCAACCTACAGGAGGACATCCTGATGTGGTTTAAAGATGTCCTTTGTCCATCAAAGGAATCCACCAACAGAGGCACACAAGCTGAAGGGAAATAAATGCCAGAGATTTTACAGTTAGTCACGTGACTGAAGCTGACATGGCACTCTGCAATCATTTTCACAGACTGAGACACTGAACAAAAAATGGTGAAGAAAAATGCTTCCTGGAATAAAAAAAGAAAATAATAAATGAGCAAAACATGGCTGCCTGTATCATATTTTCTGAAGGCCACATTGGACACCAGCAGCCTGTCTCACCAATGAAACATGGAGGAAGCAGCAGACAGACCTGCCTCAGGGTATGAAGACATGCTAGAAAAAGAAAAAAAAACACTAGAATAAATCATGAGACTATTATTTTCTTCACAATGACCCTGAGTAAAGAATTGGTTTGAGATTTTTAACAGAAGAACTTAAATGTAAAATTGGGTTTAAGTGCAATGAAATCAAAATTATGCCCTCAAGTCTGCTGAAGCACAACAGCTTGAGCTGAGCCACGCATACACAAGCACGAAATGACAGCTTCTGCTCTTCAAGGAGGAATGGTTATTTTATTGCTGTGAAGGATTAGATTGTAGCTACAACTATTAGTTATTGTTATTAAAAGGGAACTCCATCATTTCTACCCATCGAAGCCTATTTACAGGTCTTGGGAAGAACTACTGCACATGTGAACAAAGCTGCATCGAGTCTTTTTCGGCTCCAGAAGGAGCAGCACGATCCCTGGTAAATGCCCTCAGATAATGTCACTTGAATCAGCATCGGTGGGGGTTGAGTCCTAGAAATTTGAAGATGAAAAAAATTAGGAGGTGTGGAGTTAGAGACAATTCACGTGACTTCACAGACGCTGATATCGGGTGGAATGAGACATCAAAAAGTGAAAAACAAATATCTTCTGGTGAGTGTTTGTCTTTTTTCATTTTTCTGATAAGACCATTGAAATGTTTATCTGTGACCTGTTGAAATGCAATGCTAGAAGACACATACAGTCAGCAAAGTGACAGCAGTGTTGTTATACAGCATCTGTCTAACACTACAGGTTATACCATCATAAACGTGCGGTCATACCGGACCCAGGAAGTCTGCAGTGACAAAACCCCTGAGTGAACTGAATTAAGTCAAGTGGCACTTTATTGCTCACAAATTCAAAGTATGACCTGTGAGAGCAAAATTCAGTTATTTTGTGTTTCAGCCTAAATGAAAAGCCTCTCCATGATGCATTTAATAGCATTTTTTATTTGACAAGTTGTTGCCCCTGTTGTCTTTCCTGCCTCTGGCTAGTTTAATTTGAGTTTTTAGTCATTTTTTCCCTTTTGTTTTCTTCTTAGCTTACATTACCCTGATTATATTTCTGCTCTGTAAACACGAGTAAACCAAATAAGGCTTTCTCCAATAAAGTCAGAAACATAAAATCTCCACACTTGTTTTTGTACAATTGTTTGTTCAGCCTTTGTGTGCAAAGCCTGGTACATTCAACTGATGGAACTTGCAATTTAGGGAGCAATTACAACAAAAATTGAGACAATTTCCATATGTTCATAAACCTCACATCTGCTTGTGATGGTATTATAAAACAGCAGATTTAATGTCACAGCACAATCCAATCAGCTTAGCTAATCATTCTCAGTTGCAATTTCTACTACAATACAACTACAATAACATTTTTACAGAAAGCGCCGCTTTAATTTGTTTGTAGAAAGGATTTTTGTGGTTCATCAAGTAAAGTTACTTAAAACAAGGTGACTAAGGTTTTGAAAGCAGGAGAAACAAGCAGCGAATGAACTTAATTCTTCAATATTCAATTCTCTAATAAGATCAGCAGTTGTCGGTAAGAAAGTGGTAAATATATGGAAGGATCTGTCTGCATGCAGGAGGGCTTTGTGGAAGTAGACATGGGATGATATAGAATGAGCGAGAAGCGGAGACAGAGAAATATTGATGGAGAATGCAGTGTGTGTCTGGGGAATGGAGAATATGGGTAGGCGTGGGGAGGGGGGCTGTTTGTGTGTTCAATATCACGGTCTGTCAGAAGCTGTAATATCTCTTCCATTTCATTAGTTGCTACATGAATAGACTTGACATCAATCAGCGCCCGCTCGGCTGATTGAAAGAGAAGTGCCTCGGCATCAGAGAACATCATGGAGCGTCATGGAACGAGCTTGGAGTTTGTAGGCACTGATTGTACAATGTTAACCTGGAGAGATACTATATAGATCACAGCCCAACTTACATCCACTATCTGTGCCAGAGTCTGGGTGTATAAAAGACTTACAAACAGGTGTGGGTATTTTCCCGAAGCGTACAATACGCTTTTATGTACAGGGAATAGCTTTAAAGTTATTAAATAAATAAATTTCCCTCATGCTTTTGTATTTAAAGGAATGTGGGAAATTTATTTATTTAATCAAATAAAAAAAATTGAAAAACATAGTTTAAAAAATAGTTTAACAAGAAACGAAAAGTGCAAAGTCATGTAAATTTCACAGAGAATGGGTTTATTTCTGGGATTAAGAGATTTGGAAAATTTACATCCTGCAGCTTTGGAACTATGTGAAGCAATGAAAATTAATGCAAACAATTCTCACAGGTGCCCAAACTTTTGTTGATGACTCACAAACCCTCAGTCTGTACAAAGGCGGCAATGAAACTGGACTGTGTTACCATCCACCCTGTGATACACTATCAGGACAATACTGTCCGACAGGAAATTTTGTTCAAAAAGAAGTTTCAATGATTCCTTGTTTTCAAAATCTCTAATCTAATTAATTTCATATGTTCTTTAATTTCAGCCAAACAAACAGTGACGTGAAGTTTACTGTAAATAATAGCTGGATTTGATATATGATATAGATATAATATAGTTTAGCTATATGCATTTTCCCCACCTTCTGAGGTGGGCTTGAATGCACCACACAGCATGTGCATTTCTCAGTTCATGTTCTCAACTGAACAACCGTGTTCACTGTAATAGATTAGCTCTCTCTAGCAAGTTTCACGTCATTGCGGTTTCATGCTAATATGATTGGAAGCCAGTGGCTGTTGGAAGGGTAAGAGAGAGGGTGAATAATCCATAAAATTTACAGTCCACTTTAATTTCATAGGTTGTCTTTAGAATGCTCATAGTGCATGGAAACTGTTGGGACCAGAGCACCAGAAAAGACTTGAGAAAGGACAGTTTCATTCACTGCAAACAATTACTGGGGTGATGCAGGGCACGACTCTTCATTTCAATGAGGAAATGAACATATTATCATATTTGTGTGCAGCGGGGGAGCCTTACCAGAGTTGACGGTGCCGTCTCTGTTGATGGAGGCCAGGACACAGGGAATCGGATCACTAGTTTTGTGATGAACCTTGTCGCTGGTCAGTAGTTTGAGCTGCTGCGATGTGACTGGTGGGAAGCGATAGAACTGGAATGTGAAGTAGATGTTGCCAGGCCAGTCAGGACCCACAGCCGCTGCTGGTATTCTGTCAAAAGACAGAAGTAAATGATTAATCAGGACATAGTGATCACTAAGCACGGTATTTAAAAGTAATACAGCAGCAATGCTGCATGTAAATTAATGTTCAGGTGATTGATTTACTATCCTGAATATCATCAATTAAAAGCTTACCATGATTTTTTAATTACAAAATCTATGTGCGGAGTGAAGCGGTCTGCATATTTGAAAATGTCATTAAAACCTGGGATGTTGAATCACATTTCAGTAAATGATTTACATCAGACAATTCCAGGAGGGGAGGAAAAAAATATGCATTTCTTTCACGTCCTCCCAGAACCGGTAATTCAGCTTTATAGCCACTTAAAAGTGAAAAACCTATACTCAAAATGTGGATTAGAAGTTAAAGGGGTAAATCACACCTTAAAAGTGGCTATAATTTGTACTGCTCATTGAGAAGGTTTAGACTGAGCATTACACCTTTGATTCATGAAAAAGTGGATCACTTGGCTGCTTCAAAACTCAAGCCAGCAAATGTGTTATTACATCTGTAGAAAACAGACGTCAACGTCTGTTGATGTAAAAAAAATAGTGTCTCAAAATGATTTTAGTCTTTGGTTATCTGTTAAGTTTTTTCTAGTTTTTTATGGCTCCCATGTGCCTGTGACTACACGAAGCTGCTGTGTCGTCGTTTTCACACAAACACCACCCTCTACGTGTGATTTCACACATACGTATACAAATCTAAACACACACTTCAAACCGTGGTGAGCCTGCAAACACTCAGTAGTAGCACCGAACACGTGAAATAAAAGGCGAGTTTCAGGGTGTTTTTGTTTCTGTTTCTGTCTCATGAATAGATTAGCAGTCTGTCATCTCGTGACCAGTAATGAGGGAACAAAAAAAAGGCATGGCAGCAGGGAGTGTTGGGGGGCTCTCTACGGCGGCAGACAGCCGGAGCTAGAGATTTTAAAGTGGAGCCTGATAAGAGGGGCGTGTGACCTCCAAGCCAATCACACCTTCTGACTGATCCTACCGTAAAAAATGCCGCCGTGCTCCGTCTGCACAGAAGAGTCGCATTAATATTCATTCCGTAAACAGAGAAGATTGATAATTGTGGTGTCGAGGTGAGAGGTAGAAATTACACTGCCTATCCACAGGCTCCCCGCTTGCCTTAGTGCTACTGCTGCCTAAATCCCTGCCTGCCATACCTGTTTGTCATAATTATAAGGTAACCCCCGCCCCACTCCACAGTGAGCCACAAAGTTACAACACAGTTTACGTTCAAGTGTGTATGTTACAGCGTGCCTTCAGGTGGCCATGACGAAGAACCAAGAGGGATCAAATGAGATTTCATGCCCTGGTGGCACACAAATTAAAGCAAAAATCCATTCTTTCTGATATTAAAATATCTGTTTTGTTTCATTGTCTCCAAACGATAATACAATTGTGTCGGAACTTACCCAGAGGCTTTAAATATTCGCTGTGGTAATCTTACAGTGTAACTAGGTTTTTACAGCCAGACCTTCTTCCAGTTCGCCTGCAGGAAGGAAGTGATTTTATTTCCAGCCTGTTTGGAATAAACAGGATCGTGAAGCTAAATTGGGGAAAGCCGGAGGTAGGACACATTTCATTACTGACCTCTACTCAACCTATGTGGGGGAAAAAAAAAATCAATGCTTTTGTGCACAATGCGTGCACTCACAACTATGGCATTGTAGAAGGTTAAAGTTAAATCAGGGAGTCAGTCTGTGAAGGGTGGCGAAGGGTGGCGATTTTAGAGGCCGCACCAGACACTGCCAGGAAGTGAAAAAAGTAAAACACTCAAAGATCACAGCAGCTGACAAAAATGACAAAATGAGCAATTTAAAGACATCACCTTGGGTCAAAATCGTTCACTGATGTCTCACATTTCAAAGACTGACACACTGATTGACAATAAAACTTTGAAAGACAAGACCCCCAAACATGTTTCACCATGATTTTTTTTCTCCTCGGCCACTTCTTTCCTCCTCTCTGTATCTATTACCATCAAATGTCCCTGTGACGCTGGTGCACAGGAAACAGCAGCGTGGCGGTGAAGCGATGATAAACAACACATACCGTGTGTGAATTAGCTTTGAGAAACTGCTGATAGTGTTGATGACGAGATAGAAGGACACAAGGAGTGGTGTGTTCCGTGGCCATCCGTCACGAGCCTGACTCCACTGTCAGACCCTGACTGAGGGGAAGCTGGCTCCAGGGTTTTTGTGATGGACCGCTGACGGGAAATGCGTTTGTATATTCCAAAAATGTGAGCGTATTATATGTATATAATGTAATGTATTAATTAAGGATGTATCTGTTCCTATATACAGTGTAAATGGTGAGTGGCACAGTGTACAGTTGATGTCAACTACCACTCACTTTCACTTACAACACAACAATTGTGGCATTCCTGGAGACAAAATAATTAAATTTACAGTAACACTTGAGAAGCAAAACGTCACTCGGCACACAAGCCATATTTGTACTGATCTTTATGACGATGGTGAAATACACTGTGCACAAAATCACAGCATGAGCTGCTGCTATCAGTCAATAGTAATGCATGAGGCTTCACCTGGTAAATGCCAGAAACTGGAACACCAGCAGGCTGTCCTGTAGAAGGTCTGCTTCTTCACGCTGGGGGTCAAAGGGCACCGGCTCTGTGGGGTCCAGGACTTCCGCCACCTGCCCGCTAGAGTCGACAATGTCAGGGAAGCCGGCAGAATAGAGGTGGGCGAGGGAGCTCCTGGAGCTGACGGAGGAGGAACTGCAGGAGAAGGGTTAAATTAGAGAAAAGCTCCGGATTCACGAAGGCACATCAATCATTCTGCGAGTCGAAAAGACTTGGTGAATGGTGTTCCTGATGCTTTAGGAGCGGCAGGAGGTAATGTGTTTATTCCCTGCTGCACTGGCCTCACTTGGTTGATTTGTGGTTGTAAATGAAGCAGAAAAAATGTCTGGATCCGAGCAGCACACTGTGCTGTCTTAAAAGTCTTAGACACAGCGCTGTCTAATCCTGGATCACTTCCCATTCTGGCTCAAGATGTTTATCTTTTCGTAAGATTTGCTCACATCATCTTTTTCATTTCAACATCTGGCTGGACTTCCCAAAAAAATGTGGTGAAACAATGATTATACAGCAAGAGGGTGACAGCGGTGTCTGTCAAACAGCAGCAACACAAGAACACTTACAGGGGAGACAGGACGGGTGCCAAAGTGCTCCCTCGGGATTTTCGAGTATAATTGGCATTTACCTCTAATCATAGTGGCCACCTGTTTTTCTGCGACTACGGTAACATTCATAACTTATTCGCTCAACGCTGACACCAAACACTGCGGGTATGATAAACACAGTGCACAGATGGCTGGCTAAAGTGCAGGCACAGAAAAATGATGTTTGGGTTTATCAAAGCAGTAACGTTGCCTGTGTCCAGTTGGTAAACAGACGAGCCCACGGCGTGAAATTCGTGACAGAATGAAGCCTTGATCAAACTAATTAGGGCAACAACAGTAAAGAAGACAGTCTATTGGGTTTTCCTCTGCGGCTGTGTCAATTTCATGCTTTCCCTCTCACACCGATTGCTGAGAGTTCCATCTTAATTTAGTCCCAGTAGATTAATATTCAAGCCATCATTTTTTGTTTCAAAAGCGGCTCAATCAGATATGCACAGCAACTTCAATTAAACTTCTTTAGACTTCATTGTTCTCCTCAAAGAAGTGGGTCATGCCACGCCAAAAACAGTCAGAAAGATGTTTTGGCTGCGAGTGAAGAGGCAGAGATGTTTCAGCCCACTGAACTGAACAACATGGTGTCTGGATCCAAACTCTGGGATTGGGAAACTGTTTGGATGCCAGCTGCTTATTTACCGACTCTCTGCACTAATGCGATGCCTTGTTTCAGAGTTACTGTGCCCATTATTTGCAGGGTGTACATTCTCATTTGCTGCCGCACCTCAGCAGACCTGGCTACATTACCGCTGCCACGATCCCCTCCAATCTCTATTATTAGCTGCGTGGAGGCTGTGAGCTCATTTCAGTGCATTTGGCTCCACTAAATCAAACCCAAAACCTGTCTCTTACAGCTGGATTCCATAATAAATTTTCACAGGAACAAACAATGCTGAGACCATTACCCGAAGTGGGTGGATGTAAAGTCTGACAAAACGATTTCTTTAAATTGGCTCTGAGCTGAATTCTCCTACTTACGAACAACACTGCTATACCACCCAGTGCACACATGCTGCCAATTAGTTGAGCCGATCGATATTCGCAGATAGTAGAGACCACAAAGTGAGCCATTGTGGTATTGTGACTGAACTGGTGTTCACATTGGGATACGGGGCCTGATAAAATAGTAACAAGTTAAAAGGATGTTTAAAGTGGCTTCATTCAATTACGTCTCCTAATAAACATGAGTAACGCTCAGGTCACTCTCCCCATGCTGGAACGGAGACGTTAATCGAACCAGAAGCTGTATTGGACTCCTGATCACAGAAAATACAACTGGGTAGAAAAAAGAGCAAAAAAAAGTTTTACAAACTCAAGCTCCATATTTACTCATCCAGGATTGTGCTAGTGTAATATGTCTGAAACACAATAAAACATCCTTTTTTTTCCACTGAACTGCTGAACAACAGTTCAGTTCCACTCAAGTCAGTGTTCAGCTAATGGATTTTCAAGGTTACCCATCACGAGCATTTATCATTATACTGGCCAGTGCTTAAGGCTTCCCAACAGCTGGCCTGGTCTTTATTGCAATTGAAATTACACAGCTGATGCCAACACCAACATGTATGCAATGGTTTCCCTTTCTCCTCATATGGGACCAGGGGTAGTTTTTGGTGTCACAGAGGAGATTGGTCCCAGACTCTGGATTTAGTTCAGTTCATGCATATAACTAACCTGACCATGAGCAATGATTGTTCAGAGGAAACCAGGGGAGCACAAAGAAGGATGTCACAAAAGGGCATGTTGAAGTAAATAATGCCCACTATGTTTTGTGAAGGCTGTCAAAATGAAACTATCATTGCATGTTGCATTTTTTTGTTTTCAGACACTTCAAGGGATTTTTTTGTTATTTGTTCTGGGCAGCTTCAACAAAAGCTCTTTACTTTCGAGGACAGATCGTTACTCATATCTGAAGCAGACCATAGGAGGGGCTGACCTCGGCACATTCATCCCCAGAGTGATGACAGGGGCGTGGACAGGGGTGAAAGGTAGCTCCTGAAGTTGGTCTCCTTCATGCTGAGCTGAAGGTGACACATCTCCTTCCCGCTGAAGGTCCATTTCCAGGTGGGCAATGTTGCTGACAGCTGAGCAGGCCTAGAACAAAATGTGACGATACGCACAGATGCAGGAAAGGATCAGTCAGTGGTCGAAAAGTGAGAGGACAAACCTGGAAAAGGCCATTCATAATTCCGTTAAGCATCATACAGAGTCATATACAGCCAATGCCTCTCCAAGTAATGCACGTTAGCATACAGGCAGCTAAAGAAGGACTTGGAAACTACATGGAAAGTAAAACTGTGTTATAGAGGCTTGAATCAAAGCAACATGGCAGGAAGAGAGAACGCTAGCAGTGGGTTTGTCAGAACTGATTCTGGAAACGGCTTAGTACTCTGGCTGCTCCAGCCCCCACATTTATTGAAGAAGTAATGGTGTTCAACACACAGGAGCCATATCTCACAGAGGACATAAAGATCTAACCCTGTTTTAGTTTTACTTGGGCCTTGTGAATCTCTGTGGTGCTTCTGAACGCCCTTCTGTCAGTTACGAGGCATTAAACGAGCTTCACCATTTATATACAAACCAAAATTAAACCACCAACACTCTCCTCTCAGGGGCCTGTTCAGTAATGGAGCATTATCATAGCATCATTCAGGATATGAGTCAGTGTTCAAAGGTGCAGGAAGTAACTTATAAATTATAATTTATTTGGAAGTAACCGCAGTAAGTTTGACGTGATTAGATAAACAGGACGTTTGAGTCTCAGAAATTGTGCTCTGATATTCTTGTTTCCATAAGCGTGTGGACTTTGTCTTATCAGTCACTCCCTACAAGCTGCCTTGCTAATTATAAAATCATTATACAGTGTGTTGGTTTCAATTTGACATCTGTCCTCCTGAATATAATATTAACTCTCCTCATGTCTTTTTTGTGTTTGTGGCTGCGTATTGCACTGTTATCGCGAGTGTTTTACTTCACGGAATTTTATCTGCTTTGTGTCCCTTGTTTTCTGCAAAGACCTCATCTGTACAACACAACTTTAACTTAAAAATACTCAGTAAATAAACTTGACAAGGAGACAATACGTCAACAAGAGCTAGTGGTAAGGTATGGCGATGAAATTTCTCAAGCTACGAAGGAGCAGAATATCTGGGATGGCTATAGGTGATGAATCAACTCAAACAGATAGCTAACCTTTGGAACATAAAATGTGAAGCATGCAAGTCTCTATATAACACTGGCTCTGAAAGAACCATATACTAGTTAAGGAAAAACTCACAGAGACAATGTTCAGCTGGTACCAGTTTCAATAAACAGCTACTGTAAACTAGAGAAGGCTATAGTACGTGCACTGCAGAACAGGCAGAAAAGACTTAGACTGATTTTAGTATTCAGTATACTTGGTATACAGAACAACATTTTGTTGCACATGGCTGAACAGTACAGTAGCAGCAGTAGGTAATACATAGTAGAGATTAAAGGAAAATCTTTTACAGATACGGAAAAGCCTTTTACAGATGTAATAAATAATAAATATACATAAAAGGAGAGAATGAAGTATGTAGTATGTAAAAGATATCGATAAAGGCAGGTAAAGAGTGTCCATTAACAAATGACACTGAAATTGTATTGGGTTGGGTTTCAAATGAGTTTTTTTTCTTTCAAGGACATTTCTATTCCACTAGAATTCATATGAAAACTCCCATATACCCATACAGTGAAGTGGTAACGTCCTGCTTTTGTGTGTGAAGACAATGTATTTTCTGTGAAACATGTGTAAAAGACAAATATATGAATATAACTCCTTGTCATCCATGTATTGTTTTCTACTTTGCAATATCAGATATTTAGGAAGAAGAAGAACAGCTGATGCACGAGGATCAATTCAACATTTCTTTTTTTATGGCAGAAACTAATCCTTTTTACATTTCACTGTCATTGACAGAAACATCGCGGGAGGGGTATTAGCGCGGATAATTAGCTAAGGAGTTCTCATGGTGTCCTTTTCCAGTCAAGTATTTTGTTCTAGTCTTTGATAGATGTGAATGGGTCACCTGGTCTATCAGAGGACATGCATGGCTGCACATTATTGAGCTTTCCATCAATCATGCTGGTTACAACCTCGACCAAAGTCACACTGCTACACTGATACAACATACACACCCATGTTCCTCCTATGATCAAACAGCATGTAATATAATAACTTAAGCCTTTGCACGTTTAACAGACTCATGCTGTGAGTAAGTGCTTTTTATAGAGAGGTTTGTAAAGGTCATGGACAAGGACAAATTAAGGTTTCAACAATAAATTCTGCAGACTGATTTAATGACTCAACATATGCAAAGACAATGTCAGAGAAACTCACTTACAGTATCATAACTGACAACCTATGGTAGCGAGCTGACTAAGAATATCATTTGTCATACTTCGCCATGACTTTAATGTTGGCAGTGTTTTTGGGGAAGAGGAGCGTTCACTGGCATCAGCTGCAGAATAAGAACAAGACTCGGTCTACAATTACCATAAGGCTGGACCATGTTCGGTAAATGTGTGAAATTGAGGACGTAGTTGAAAACTGTTCTGGAACTGCTGTAAACAACTACTTTCAAAGGAAAGTACTTGCTCGATGTCGCTGACGGCACAATACACTTATAAGCATAAGGGCATTAACGAAATGAATGTTGGTTCTGAATTTGATGTCTGGAAGTCGGTGTGCCAAATGCAGAGTGCCAAATTGAATCTCTGCTTGAAAAACAATATGACAGTTTTGAAGGTAGTATGGTGTGGAAATAAATCAAAATATAAAAACAAATTGTACACATAAATAAAAGTATACAGTATATGCATGTTGGGTCATTCCCATCTAATTAAATAATTAAAACATTTCATATTTCAGGGTATAAAGACAGATAGATTTACTTTATTGATCCCAGACTGGGAAATTCTTTTAAAGAAAGGATATTGTTTGGAATTTAAATGATGAATGAAATATAAAAACACAGGATGTTTGGACTACCAGTGTTGTAATAGATATATATGAAACAGATAAGTTGTTTGCAGTTCGTCTGCAGTATGAACCAGTCAGTCTTTCAAAACCAAATTGAATTGTGCCTCTTTTAGCCATGTTGTGCTTCTGACTATTGTCATCTACAGTAAGCCTGATCCACAGTTCCTGGATTATTCCTGCAATATGATTCGCAGCTTAAACTATAAGGATTATGGGAGAAACCCATTAAAGCTGCTGCTGTCTAGTTAGAATATGAGCAAAGTCCTTCTTAGCGTTGCTGAGGCGTAAAAGCAGGTGGACTGACTAGGACAGCTCTGAAACAGCACCTACAATCCACTGTGATAACAAATGGTAATGAATAAAACATAAAGAAAACAAATCTAATTTGTTTTGTGGGCCTTGTAGGAATTAGACTGCATTTACTGTATTTACTCATTAGAGTTTTCCACTTTATCTGTTTATCTACTGGACAAATCACTGAGACTGAATCACTGTAAGTACAATTAAATCCCTATAAAATATAATTAAGGGCTGAATCCCTGCAATTCCAGACTCATGCACTCACGTGGCACAGAGTCGAGTCCACTGTGTAGACTCCTTACCTGTGGTGATGAGATTTTGGGAATCACCAAAAATATTTGATTGCAGTTATAACCAAAATTAGTTTTTGAGTTGAGCATTCAATAATAAGTGTTAATTTGCACTGAATGGTGCCAGTTAAGGTGATTTGGATATCTGATAAAGCTGCATAAGGACAGGGAACTCCTTGGGATACACCAGGAGGAGTTACTGGAAAGGAAAGGGACATCTAGATTACTTACTAAACCAGCTACCAGAACACGACCCAGCAGAAAATGGATTGGAACTTGTCATTGTTTTTGCAAATGCCTTCATCATTTCAAAATTTTAACTGTTAAAAAAATTTTGCAACACCTTGTGTGTTTTTCTGCCTGTGGATTAGAAACAAAACCCACTCACAGACAAAAAAAATACAGTGCACTTATGCAGTGAATGAGCAAATGTGAATTCCTCTCAGAAGCCTTTAAAAATACACTCAGATAGAATTACAGAGTCAAAATCGCTGTGTTAGTTATATACATGGCAACGATTAATGTATTTAGTCCTGTCTCCTGCTGCATTTTTCTCTGTCTCCTACTGCAGTGGCCACGCAGACTGGATGAGATGAGTGAGCACTGTGACCCTGCAAGGCAGGTATGACTCAAAATGGTCCTGTCTGCATGTACACAAGGGTGGACAATTTGGATTCAGTGAAATGGGTAAATGACACTAAAATGTGACTGCAATATTAACATAATTCCAGTTACTTTGCATGAGATGCGGCATGAATAATGGCAGCTGAGATCTCCTGTACTGCAAGAAAAACTGTTTATAGCACCATCGAATGCTTTAGCATGTGACAGAACCAAAACTGTTTACAAGAAGCCACACAAATTCATATATTGCTCAAACCAAAGCAATGCTATGTTGTTGTGATGAGGTTTTTTTCGACATCAAAGAGACATGGAGCATATCATCTTAGAAGGTGCAAACTGACTTTGATAAGCAGGAAAAGATTCAGGGTTAATCCGAAGATTACAGCATTATGATTTCCTCTCCATTCTGTTTGATTTCACCACTCTTTCTTCTGTGCAGCGCACTGGTTCCCAAATATATGCATCTTTGTGGGTGAGCATGGTCTAAATGAGCAAAGATAAGGCAGCTTTCAAAGGCAAAGTGACTCTGTTTGCTGATTCCCAGCAGCAAACACCTACAACTGGGGGCAGGGGGGCAGGTTGCCCTCACATCATTACAGGAAATTATTAGGCAGTTATTAAAATGAGCATAGTATAGCTGACTTTCTCATTTCTGCTCCCACCTGACTGAGACATCTTTGTTCAGATGCATAAAGCTTGTTAACAAGTACCCAGATATATTTTCAGATATTATTCCGTCTATACGTCTTTATGCCAGTTCATTGGCATCTATTAGAAAAATGAATAATTTGCTAAAAACTGTTTACATACTTTTTGAGATCCTTGGAGTGTTGCACTGAAATATTTTTAAAACTATTTCAGCCACCTCTACAATTTAAACCCCAAAAAAAAAAAAAAAAAAAAAAAATACTGATGTCAACCTCCTTAAATTATACGGATGACATGTCAAAATGGGGGTTGATATGGAAATGCGGCCTCTAAATGTGGAAACAAAAGGGGAAATCATCAATAGAGGTAGACAAGGCAGATTAAACTTATTTTCCCAGAAGGTGAAAAACCAGGTTATGCAGGATGCTGGATACCTGAGGGAGACTGAAGTCCCCTTTGTAGAAAGATTTGAAAAGTCGAGAGAATAATGTTTCTTTTGATTAGAAAGATGAAAAGGAGCAACTCCAGCACCAGTAGCAGCTTCAGCAACTCCAAAGACAAAAAGTATGCAGGGCCAGAGTTCAGTTTAGAGTGTGTGTGTGTGTGTGTGTGTGTGTGTGTGTGTGTGTGTGTGTGTGTGAAGTGATGTTTCAAGGCTTATGTTGTTTTAATGTTGCTGTATTTGAGTGTGCACGTTGAATGCGCATCTGTAACTTTGTGTAATGGTTGTGTATGTACATATGTGAGAAAAACTATGTGTGTATGCTTCCTTTGTGTGTGTGTGTGCGCGCGTATACGGGGGTGGAAATCTTACGACATGTGACAGCTGGTGGGCTGATGCCAACGGGGAAGGATGGAGCAGAGAAGGAAACGACTGTTGCCAGGGCAACGCCGAGCTGGAGTGGCTGATGGTCGGGTAGCGTGATGTAGCTGCCAGCTGAGACAGTGAGAGCTGCAGAGAGACAATGCAAATGATTCCCTGTTATTATTATGATTATGAACAACAAGGCTCAGGAATATACTTTACGCCAGAGAGACACATGTGCTGTCTCAGATGACAACAACAGACCATTACACCGCTTTGGCACTCATAAGCCCTTCTCACTCCACCCGCTTCTCCACCCACGATCTTTTCAACACTGTCATCCCTGCCTGAAGACTTCTGACTGGAACAAAAGAAAACGTGGCTATGATTTGAGAGTGGCTTTTGCTCTTTGCTGTTTTTTTTTAAAGGCTATGCAAGGCTGGCAGATTTATTGATCACTACGGAAAGAGAACTTTTATCAGTAGTGAAATATAATCTGCAAACAGCTGAGCAGCATGGCTCCTCCATCTGAACATCACAGAAAACAAGGTTAAGTTTTGCTCAGCTTGAAGTGCTATGCTACAGCCACTGGGTGCATCGTACATAACACTAACGTAACACTATTTAGGGGCAGATGGTAAATAGACTGCACTTATAGAGCAATTTTCTCAAAGCACTTCACACTACACTGGATTTCAGCTGTTCACACACAAGCTCACTCCCACACTGATGGTGCAATTATGAGGGGCAATTTGGGATTTAGACTCTTGGCCAAGGACAAATCGACATGCAGACCAGAGGAGCCGGGGATCGAACCGCCGACCTCAGCCACAGCTACCAGCTCACACGTTAACTTTTTAAACGTTTTGTTTAACACAGATGAAGACAGAGGTCAGACTTTTGAGAATCTCTAACAAGAAAACAAATCAATTTTTGCCATTGTTCTGTGAAAGAATACAATTTACAATTCTACATTCATGGAGAGTGACCAGTCAGTGAGTCTTTTTGGTAAGAAAAAATCCCTACTTTCTTATTTTTAGACAACTCATTATGCACTATGAAATACTCCAGTATGTGCTTGTGACTTGACAGTGACTCTCTTTAGTTATAGCTGACATAATATAGGAAAGTCTCCATGCTTGCAGCAAACTTTTAATGTGGCTTTATAATGACCTGAATTTTAAAAGAGAAATTTCCCCAGGAATTCTTCTAATCGTCACTGCTTATTGACATTTATCTAGTTTCGATTAACAGAGGCAGCAAAGTAAGTGTAGGAGATTAGATGTCCTTTCCCTGGCATATTGCGGTGGGTATTTCACCTCTAGCACAAGTCTGCCCCAAGGTTTCCTCCACAGGGAGGCATCTAGGTGGCCTCTTGATCAGATGCCCAAACCTTATCTATCAGCTCTCCACACAAAAGAGCTGAGCTCCTTCTGGATGCCGGAGCCCTTCACTTCATCCCTAACATTCAGCCAAAAGGAAACTTATTTTGGCCTTTTGATCAAAGGAAAATCAACTGAGTGAATACAGCTAAGGAAATGTTTCCGAGCTTTTCACCATTTTACCCCAAACAAAGATTTCTTTTCCAGAGATTCATATTTTTTAACCAGGAAACCCTGGCAGGATCATTACTGCTTTAGATGTTACATCAATCAACAACAGCACATTAGTTTTATTATTATAAATTTGGGGAGAGCAGGGTTTATCTGCTTACATAGCAGAGAAACAAAGCTACGACATGAAAAACAGAATTACTGGACTGCATTCAGATTATGGAGGCCGATACTCCTCAGTGATCTGAGAGTGTCTTTCAGCTGGCCCCATCTGACAGTCTGTCTGTAACCATTATTCAGTCTGCTATGGTCAAAGCAAATGGTTCTCTGGGAGACAAGAAAGATCCTGCACTGATCCATATAAAGCAGTAAAAGACACACAAAGACACACGCACACACACACACACACACACACACACACACACACACTGATTGTGCTATGCGTGTGAGGACATTACATTGATCTATATCCATTTCACTGGCTCTTGAAATAGATCAAAGAGGTCCCAAAGAGGATTCCCATTGACCCAAAACTTCTTTGTCCATATTAAACAATGAAAAATTATATCCCCATGTTTACCCGTAAACCTAATCCCAGATACATACCAAATCATAATCTTAACATCTTGAAGCCTAGTTTTCCCCTTGCATTTATCTTTAAGCAGCTTTAACATAGGGAAAAAAACATCTTATTCCACATTGTCTGACAGCATAATTTTTATTCTGTATCGTTCTGAGCCTTCATCCAAGATATATGATGTTTGCACTGTTTGAAATATTTAAACAGGAAAAGCCCACATTATTGATGACTTTGCCATTTTAATGAAGTGGAAAAACTACAGATGTCTTCTAAGTCATTTCATCCACATTTCCTCAAAATTCACTCTGACACAGCTGGTCTCCATGGAAACAAGGCTTGGCTGCACATCAGCGCTTTGTAATGACCGACCCCCCCCAGCAGGTCAGTGAGGGCGAGGAGGTCATGTTAACCCTGGTCTTTGTACTAAATGAAGCCACTTCGCAAGAGGCAGGGTGGGCCATCGATCAGTTAATGATGAGGCTATACTACTATACCACAGTGCTGACATAAGCCATACAATTTCAAAAGTTTGAACATCTGCACCTGTGAAAATGTGCAAATGGCCCAGTTAAGACTTACACCTAGTACCTTAACTAGTTACTTGATGATGCTACAGCCCACTAACAGTTAGAAGGTTCTAGCTCAGGCTCCGCAAACTTTGACTTAATCGCCTTTCTCCACACCTTTCTGTGTGGAGTTTGAATCTTCTTAATATTTTTGATTTCCGCAGGCATGTTCTCTATTTTCAGGCTCTAACAATACTGACAGAGCTTGGGAAAACTCCTGCTGTACAAGTCGTTATCACCAAAGTGTTCAAATGATCATAAATTTAAACCCACATTTTGATACACTCTCAGGTCTGCATTTTTTTGCAGTATCCATATTATTTGATTTATAATACCTCCACACATACAAGGGATTCACAGGAGGCAAAGCCAGGCCTGCATGTAATTCAGTGTAGTTTAATTTCGTTGATAACAGCCTCACTGCTCACTTTTTACACAATATCAAAGCCATATGCAGATCTAAACAGAACATCCTACTGCTGCTGGGCCACATTACAAGTATTCAGCTGGTGAAGCTCGGTCAGGACCGCCGAATCACTGCTGTTAGCGCCAACCACAGTTGCTCTTCAAAAGTGGCCAACAAAACAACGATCCTTTTAGCTTTTCTTTGTTCACTGGATCAGGTTTAAATATCACGGACCAAGAAAGAGCAGCTGCTGCAAGGCGTGAGATGAAGAACTACACGTGACAGGCTTCAAAACCTCCTACTTCCCAGCAAAGTTATACCCTGCACCTTGCGCTGTTGAGAACTGCCACTGCAGAGTGCACCAAGAAATCACAGAAATTGCGGTTGCTCAATGGGAAATGGCAAACTATTCACTGACTTCTCCTATTTTGGACTAAGTAGCTTCCCAATAAATGCGCGCTATATTAGTAAGGCTCCCTTGCTAGGTTCACAGGAACCAAATTTTAAGGATTACAACTTAAAGGATCCTGATCAAAAAATATTGTGATTAAAAAGCAAATATGAAATTTTTTTTTTTAATCTCTCAAACATTAATACCTGTCTTGAAAAGCTCTTAGCCTTGAGCTGTACTCTAACTAATATCAAGTGAAATGAAGATTAAGGTGATTTTAAACCAAAGTAGTTTGTCTCGCTTTCACACAGTCAGAGTAGATATCGTTTGGCAACTCCACAGTTTGTCCATTTGCAAATGTAAGGTGTGGGCGTAAACTTAAAATGAGCTGTTGAGATGTTTTGGCTGTTAGGATTGGTCAGAATGTTCTAAAACGTCAAGACCAGCAGGCTGTCACAAGGATCGCCACGCCATATCACTTTCTACACATACACACACGTGATCTCACGCTGAGTCACCACGTCCTGCACAGAGAGGGTGTGAAAGACGCCAGATTCTCTCTGCATGTGAGGATCTCTCTCACTCACGCACACACACACACACACAAAGAGACACGCGCAGGCCGAGGCAATTAGCTGTGGCATCGCTGTGGCTGCCAGTGTTTTGAACTCAGCCTGTTTGCCCTGACAGCCAAGCAGATCATCTGTTCTCATTCTGGCTTCATGGGACCCTTGTGTTTGTGTGTGTGTGTGTGTGTGTGGAGGGGAGGGTTACATGTGACTCCATGTACGAGTGCACACACAGCTCACTTCTTTCCTATCTGTGTGAGATTGTGGCATGGAGTTCAGCTCATCATGTGTCTCCAAGAAAAGAAAGTGAGAGACTGGTGTGGTTTAAATTGACGGAGGATTAAGACAGAGATTGGGTGAGAAAGATGGAGAGATTACTGGAATGGAATATTGAGAATCAAAGGTGGGGGAATAAAAGCACACAAAATAGTAAAATATTAGAGATGCATGAGAAAAGACTGAGGTGGGGGGGTTACCAAGTCAAAGTGTGAACAATGAGTAAGGATGAGTGATAATTGTGTGTGAGTGTGATGGATGGAAAATAAAGAGAAGATGTGCAGCGTAAAAGTGAAATCCTACCAGAAAAACAGTGAGAGTAAGACTATAAAAAAAAAAAACATCTACTGAAACATTTACAGGTTTTAATAAGTTGAACTGTACCTGAAATTGAGTTAAACGAGGGAAGAATAACCTGATACAATGGGCCAAAGTGAGATAAAATGGGTCTATTCCTGAAATTTTACCACCAATATTATGATTTCTATTTAAATTATCTCTAATAAAGTCAGCTGCAGGCCTGTATTTTGTGGTCTAGACAACAAGGTACGATTGCAGTGGACATTAAAAACACACAGCCCATTCTGTATCTAAAAATGTCTTTTGGCCCGAGTCTGAACAGGAAGGATACTGGCATGCAGAGAGCACATAAACCAGATGAGACCAGTGTGTTTAGGTCTTGTCAGCTCATAAATTTTACGTCATTTAATTAGCTGAGTAAATTAGCCATTGAAAGTCGTCTCTATAGCCGGTGCCATCAACTGCCACTTGCTACAGCTTATTAAGTTACTGTTAATTATGTGAGTTATGATCAAAATCACGGCTCACAGCTCCAAACAAGCAATATGTATACAGTTTAATGCTTCACAATCACTCCTCTAATAGACTAATCCTGTCTGTAAAGCCACTACATGCACAAATATTACATGGTGATAGCATTTACTCACAGTAACTACGATTTAGCATCAAAGCAAGAGATTTTCAAATCCAGCACACACTGGCTTTAATATTAATTGGCCTAAAAACGATCTCTGGTTCAAAAACTGCACATTACAAACTTTACAATGGGAAGCTGTATGATTGCTAACAAATATTAATACAACCCTCACTTGATACTTACAGTGAGCTACTGCTAGGCATTTTCAGACCAGACTGGATGGACTGCTCATCATGAACTGGATATTATGCACATGTTACACACACACACACACACACACACTGATGTAACTATGTGCCTTTGTGTCAAATAAAGGTTCAAGATGATCAGCTATGAAAATCCATAATAGATGTTCGGCAACAAATAAAGCAGAAAGTGTTTTCCCCCCATTAATCATTAAGGCACAGGCAAGTAGCTGTAACCTCCAAGGTGTGATTATTATACAACACCAGCATTAAACCCACTGCAATTTCAGAGAAATCAATTTGTGCTTTGTGTCACTTTGTAGCATGAAAATGAGTTTCAGCGACACGGTTATAGTTACATTTACCTCTTTTCACAGAAATAAAGGCTGGAGTCATACAGTAAACATAGCAAACCCGATTCATATTCTTTTGAAAAGTAATACAAAGCACCGACCACTCTGTTTGAAGGAGGGCTGCAAAAATTAGGTCTGACTGAGCCAATACCAGCTGCCAAACGGACCTCTGCCAGCAACAAAATGAAACACGGCCTCACCTCCGGCCCGCAGACTACACGACCACCTGGGTCAACAGAACTCGAGCACGACCCTGAAACATGACCGCGGCCCCATGCGAGAAATCATCATCAACAGGGGCAAACAAAGCTGCTCGGCTGCTCTCCCAAATGCTGGCTATAAATACCACCGGATCCTTAGCATTCTGCACCGCGGCACACCGAGAGTGTCAAGGATCAATAATTTATGCGAGCAAGAGAAAGTTGTCAGATCCAACAATGTCTACAGACGGTGCCGGAGCGCGCGGCTTGTTTACAGAGCCATTTCAGAGAAGGATGCCATTGATTAATCAGCATTTGACAGCCACGTTGAAGAGGAGAGAGAGACAGACAAAAAATTGTTGAACAGGGAAAATCATTTCAGGATTGAAACAGGCGTATTTATATAACAATATCTTCGAACGGGTAGGAGACAGAGACACGGGGAGAGACAGAGTGAATGCATTTGTGAATTTTGCAGCAACACTAGAGTCGTGATGAATTGCAGGGGGACTGCCAACAGCGGTGGCACGGCTTCACACATTGTTTTCTGTTACACTTTATGCACAATCCTGGCCGGCCATCAGATAGATATGTTGTGCACGCCAAGCAGCCGAGGCACTAATGACTGCTGCTCTACACACCTATTCACAGTATATATGTTGGATATTTACTGCAACCTAAAGCTGCATTATTATTATTACTATTATTATTATTGCCCCTTGAGAGCATTGGAACAAGCTAAATACCAAACATATGACACACTAACACTTTACTGAGTTGTAACAGCAAAAGCATTAAATAAATAAATGCTTTTTTGCATGTTTAGCAGATATTAAGCAACGTTAGCATTCGTATGGACTTTATGGATACCTAATGAATGTCATGTCTCTCCTTTTGCTTTTGATTAGATGTCCAGTAATCCCAGAGTGAAATATTTGGCTCTCACGAACAAGCACCTGTTGTGGTTCGACACCAGATGTATAAAAGGGGTGTTTGCAGGGTGGGAAATACTGATTTAACACAGACTGAAATAAAATTATTTTCAAATTATACATTGTTATTTAAAGCATTCACTTAATATTAATTAGTGCAGTTAGGCATTAATAAGGAAATGGAAGCAGCTGCAGAAAACACACCTTTTGCTCCATTTTAGCAAAAGCCCTAAATACGAAATGGGGAGGGGGGGTGTTAGCTTATGTTTGCAAACATTAAAAGAGAAACTGCTGTGGAAATAATGACCTCAGTCAGTCTGCAGATGCCATTTCCGTTCCACATGCCCCTATCCAAGTCTCCTAGTGATGATGATGTAAAACTCAAAGTGCTATTCTGCTGTAATTGCCACTTGGAGACAAAGTGGTCACTGTTTATGCACAATGTACACACTCTTGCTTTAAATCACAGCTTGTTACATTGCCACTGTTTTTCTGCCTTATATTGTGTGTAAAGTTAATTGCTCCATTAGGGAAGATGCGGTTGAACTTTAACCCTAGTGCCTTGGCAATTCGACACAAGCATCTACTAATCTGCAGAGAAAATACTTGTTGCATTATCATGGAAATACAATTATGATACTTTTCCTTTTATATTAACGCTGCCTGTTTTGTAGAGAAGATGGTTTGGGAATTAAGAGCCGATAAAAGATTGTACAGTGTGAGCGGTATATCCAGTTAGGCACCACCATCTACTAATGTCATCCCCTAAGAGCTGCTCAGTAGGGCCACAGTCGTCTCATGTTAGCTACTGGGAGCTGCCCACTTGTACGCTTCCGCCGCCCTCGGCGCTGAATCAAAATGAGGGTCGATTTATGGAGTTCATGGGTGTGGTGCTCCCGCAGCTCCCTGCCCCTGTTGGTTCAATTTAAAATGACTCCACAATAGAGACTGGGGCTCATTTTGGCCCAGAGAGCTCATACTGAAACAGAGCTGATCTGTCTCCTCCTCTGCTCTGTGACTCTGTGTGTGTGTGTGTGTGTGTGTGTGTGTGTGTGTGTGTGTGTGTGTGTGTGTGTGCGTCGCTGGCCTCATCCTGAGCAAGAGCAGCATCTATCCAACTCCCAGTCTCCACTGGCACTTCCACTCAGGCTGAGGGATGATGGTAACACCCCGTAGCTTCGCTCAGCCGGGATGAACAGACGTACACAGCCACACAATAGAGCGCACACTGTGAGTGTGTGTTACATTTGGTCGATGCTAACGTTTTAACAGAACAGGATATGAGTTAGTCATCCTTGCCGACCTCAGATATGATGGATGGATGATTATGGCGCAGTTAAATTTAGTGCGTAGTTGCAGAATTGATCAGAACTATAACGGTTGCCTGAGGGGAAAACCGCGAACGCACACCGATGCTAATGTGACATTTAATCAGATTTGATGCAAATGGGAGCGATTATCATCATCGGTGTTCCTTCTTTTTCTCATGTGACTGCGGCGATTTACACTTTCCATGACTGACATACACAGACATTTTGTTTCCTTTCACAGAGAAGTACATTTTACAGATTTGACATTACAGACCCCAAACCCATACACCTCTATTTTCCCTTTGCTACACCAGCTGCACACATATTCAGTAAAGGATATTTATGATATTTCCAATCTTTTAGGAATCACATACATCTTCGAAGACAAAAAAACCCTAAAGAAATGTGCGTGGACATACCTCTCACCACTGATGCCTCCTAATCATATTGTTGTTGAGCGATATGGGACTGCATTTTTCCTGACATTTTTAGAATGGTTATAGGCTGGTCTGCAATCTTTGCTGACAAACCACACACACCATGACTGTGGATTAGTCAAGATTTATGATTTTTGTCCAAAGAGCAGGGAGCTGTATCTGTGCACAGGGAACCGTTAGCGAGGTTTCCTGCTCCTGTCAGTCATCCAGGAATCAGCGCAGGTCAGCTGTTAACTGGAAACAAGCACGGACCAGAGCCGGATAAACATTTGTTTGTTTCTTTCTTCACTTAGGTGAGTGCAGAAGAAAAGAAAAGTGTTTCATCACCAGGTCATGACCAGGATCAGCAGCAAAAATCCTATGTGTGTGTGTGTGTGTGTGCATGCAGACCAAAAGCATTCAATAGTACAATCCAGCACTGTTGAATTGAAGCCTGTACCATGAAAGTTACAGTAAAAACCTACTTTTCTGAAATTTACTCCACATTGTAAAGAATTTACAATTTTAATTTACACCTCTACCAGAGGTGGGGCATTTGTGGCTTTAACTTATCATGGATACAGAGCCTAAGGCATGAGTATTCTACACCACCAGCGTTGTTTCCAGATGTTGCAAGCATCTATTTTCAGCAAAAACAAAAAAAACTTTGATTAACCCACCATATGCTACCTGCCCATCATAAAATAGCAGAAAGACAAAGTCAGTGACTTGCTGAAGAATAATTTCATACAGTTTGCAGCTAAATATTTTTCTCTGGTGGAGACAGAGCAAACAAGAGTGAATACTGGATCGATTAAGTAGACAGAAATGTAAGATGCGTAAATAGATGACTGTTAAACAGCCTCGACTATAGGATGATAATGTCAGATGTTGTGTCGCCTGCTTGTTCTGCTGTTCCCAAGTGGCCAGAGGGAAGAAAAAAAATCCATTAATGCGGCTTTAAATGACAGATGAGTAGAATAGGTGATGGATTATCGATGGATCCTTTCAGCACTAGATCACAGTGACACAGAGGTACGGTGGAGCTGAGCCACGAGCCTGTGAACCTACTCAGAGCAGGCTTTCATTTCTTTTGAGTGCAGTATGAGTACAAATGGCATTTGAAAGGATTGTGCAGACTTGACATAAGCTTTTTTTCTTTTTTTCAGCGAGCACTATAGCTACATTTGGACTTAAGGTTTAGTTGTCTTTACAGTTGAGTAGGTGACAAGTCGTCTTACCCCGGGACCTTGAGGAGATCCTGGAGGAGAAGGTGGTGGGAGGAGTTTCTGACCTGAAAAACACAAACAAGACAAAAGAAAATGAAGACAGATGAAAACGCTCGGGCCAGATCCATCTTGTGACTTACAGTATAAACTTGTAAAGTCTCCCCTGTGTGTATTTTCTTGTCGAGGTCTTCATCTGAGTGTCGGCTGAATATGTACAAACAACTCCAGTTCAATGTTTAACAAACTCATTTAACAACATTATTATATCTTCCCCGTGCTCTGCATACCTGCTGGCACTGTTAATTGTGTGGTTCGACACTTGGTGGGTTATTAGTTTGTGATGAGAAATGGAAGTTGATAGTAAAATGTCAGCTTTTGTTACTGATTTCCTATGTATTGGATTTGTAGTCAGGTAGCTGTGCTATAAAGAATGTACCGATTCTAATTGCACAGGAAATAAAGGACAAATCTATCCAAATTCACACAGAAACAGAAGCAGGGTTGTATTCAGAAGTCACACTGAGTTTGAAGTCTAACAATGCTTCGCGAGTTTCTGGTTGGTAGCCATGGCAATGCTGAAATGAAAGGCTTTCCAGTATCTCTTGGTCCTCCTCTCCCACTCTTTCTCGCTCTCTGTGCTGGGCTCGACTGGCCTTTTGGAAATTGCTTCAGTTGCCCGGGGTGTCTTACTGTAGCTCCCATCTGTTCAGACTACATGCACTCAGAGTGGACACGGTGCAGGACTGGCTGGCTTTGTGTCACAAATGGGCTGTGGCACCCCCCTCTCCTCACAGCCATTTCGTATTTAGGGCTTTGCATCCCCTCGCTGTTTTATGCCTTGAGCCGACGAAAAATGCGGCTCACCTCGTCAGCCCCGATGACGTGCGACTGTCCGTTTATAAGTGATCAATGGGACGCCGTCTTGACGACTGAGAAGACCGGCAGATGTACGAGAGGTGGATATGAGCACCTGTACGCGCACAAGACACCAGGGGATTGAGGAGGAACACATTTAAATATGTGGAGATGATGCATCATCAAAATTCATTAATGAGCATCTGTGCCGAAACAGAAAGAGCGTCTCCATATTTTCCTCTCCTAAGCTTATCATTAGAACCAGAGAGTGATGCGTGATGGTCTCGTAAAACAACAAGGGATTCTGGAGCTAAATTATACATTAATGAAAATGCACAGACTTGGGGAGAATTTTCGCCCATCTGACTGGAAGCCGTGTCCATGTCCATCATGAATAACTCAGGGTTGTGTTTCCTTCTAGCAAACGACGGATGCAGAGGTTGTGAAACGTAGTGGGCTCATTCCAAATTAATAAATACACATGCATCAAAAAACATGAATTACATTATACAGACTGGTCTCGAATTTCATATTTGTCTAAGAAGGACATTTGCAAGGGAAAGTAGCAGACTTAGATGCATATCCATGTGCCCACACACATACACACACAACTGTGGAAAAAAAACAAAGTCAAGGATGATTATGAAGTCAAAGAATGACAGAGATTCATGATATCGTTCTCCTCTGAGCACTGGCCCAAATCATTCGGGCTTCATGGGTGCTCCTCTGAGGACACTTCAGTACTGATTAAAATGTCATTAATAGACTTTGCCAAAAGCCTTCTCCACACGCCCGTGACGTCGCCCCCTGATCAACACTATTCTTCTCCCCCAAGATAAGTTAACAGCATCATTAGGAGTGAAATCATCGAGTATACGACCAAGGTCCACTCAAGTTCTTCCTGCTGTCACTGGGATTGAGTGGCCGTGCTCAGTGTTTACTCCACCCTTAATCAATTCACCGAAAGACACCGAGCAAGTCAGCAGTGTGGGTTTTCAATAAGAGATGCCAGCAGTGGCACATCATTTATCTTTGGCTGCTTGCAGGATGTGGAATATTTAATCAGAACTTTGTTTCAGAGGGAGGCCTCTTTAAAGCTCAGGGTCCAGGAGTTATTTTTGGGAGGATATCGTGGAACGGTCACGCTTAATTGGGAGCGATGGAAGAAAAAGGCTTCTGTTAAAGAAATTCGGCAGCATACACTGATAACCCACTTAAAATCTGGGAAAAAATACAAGGACTTATTTTCACATTCTTAATCACTGCACTTGTGGAAAGCAAAGAACATATAATATACTTGATGTGGCTGATGTGTGAAGCTTCCATATTTCCCTGTTTTTCAAATGCAAACAGATGCTGTTAATAAGAAATCTGCTGATTTTTTTAACACAACAACATTAATCCTGTGTCCTCTGTGGAGCTCTGGAGACATTTGAAAACAAAAGTTGAAATAAACTACTGTATTTGTTACATTAGAACCTAATGATAACAGTACTGAAGAGTCGGTATTTGTGTTTACCGTTAAATGCACACAGTCCACAGAATGTTAACTCTGGATATGTGTTGTTTTCAGGACAAAGCTCCTACGAGGGCACACAGTAAGGCTTGCTGAAGATCAAGACGTCCTAATGGACAGCCAAAGTCTTCTCCTTGCACTTTGAGTTTATCCCTTTATTCCCCTCAGACCCCAGTCATGGAGTGCGCTAATCATGCAGAGAGCAGGTGGTGCCACTGAGATAACACTGCAGAGGTTGTGGGGGGGTGGAGGCGGTGTTATGTGCAGAGGGCAGGCTAGTTTGATGCTTGTTGCTTAGGAGTTTGGTCGATTACACCCGGCGTGTCGCCTCACACTTGAGGTTCACCCACAAAGCAATTACCTGAAACAGGCCACACAGGTTCTGGTGCAAAACATGAGCCTTCGTCGTACAGACAAACAAAATTTGGTTCATTTTAAACACTCTCTAACCTCCTTCTCGGAGGAAAACTATTAATATTAGCTTTTTATTACCTTGTAAGGGTGATGAAGGTGATTTCCTCTGGCATGGCACGTCTTCCTGCTTTGTCCTCAGAGATGCCTTTGGGCTGGATGCCTTCCTTTCCAGACCGGACGACAGCCAAAAACTTATCATATCTTTCACCTCCTAGACAGGTTTCAAACATGTCAGAAACAACAACAACCGGTGAATGAAAGGTTAAGGTCACAACTGGATTGGAAAAGATAGCAGACACATGAAGGAGGCCGTGATGTGTAGTTTTTTTGTTTTTTTAACTATCTGGGCAGTGTGAAAAATCACAGCTAAGGTGTGAAAAGTGAAGTCATCACACCCTTTAAAATTTTTTGATAGTGTCACTAAAAAGATGTGACTGGAGGACAATGATTTGTCCCCAAGTGTGACGCAAACTGCAGTGAAGATGTACAGAGGGCCCTTTAAAGGATGATGGAGTCTGTCTTTATACAGGTCCTGTACTCTGTCTGAGGCTTGCAGTAAAGGAAATGGCACCACATAATGCTACGAAGCAATTTAGACGTGAAATAAAGTTTTCTTTTTTTCTTTTCAGAGACTCATGTAAGTTTTGAAAGGTGCCCAGAAAAAAAGCACCTTGTCATAACACCTTTCAGCGTACATATATTCTTTACATTTTGCTCCTCTGTGCTCCTGTGTTACCTGAGCTGTGCCTGGAGCTGAGAGTGGCGCAGAGCTGCGAGCCTTGGCAGACATCTCTGTGCTGTAGACCATGACTCCGTGAGGGTTTGGCTTTGCACCTCCTTGCAGAACAAGCTGTATCTCTTCCCCCTTCCAGTCGGCCGCCTCCTGGAAGGGGCACCAAATCCCCCAGCGAAGGCACTGCAAGAAGGCTGCCCGCGATGAGGAGGTGGCTGACAGCTGCGTGATGGAAAGAAGACACAGGGACAGAGGGCATTCAGACGCTGGCATGCTTATTATTGTTTTCATGCATTGAAAGAACCGTGATTAACAATTTTGTGGCTCCTTTGAGAATAGTCTTTCTTGAAGTGACATAAAAGGCTCCTTCTTGTTTGCTGCTTTCACATCGTGACCTGGCAATTCTGTTCTAATCTCACCATGATTTTATCATCTGTCAAAACAATGCTTTTTTCGTTAGCATGAGCAGGCTTGGATAGAAGGACATTTGAATTCATGTGTTGGGTTTTTCTTTGCCAAAAGCAATTTATATCCCATTAAAAGAAGACAATAAGACCAACACGCTGCTACTATAAGCATGTGCACATATAATGACAGGAGCATGGTCATGGATCCTGGAGTTTGCCACTGAAATAATTACTTTACCGTGTTTCATTATAAACAATGAATAAACTAATTAATTCAATGTAGTAGACCACTAGACCCTGATTATTTATTAATAAACTTAAATTAAACTCAATGAAAATGTCATTCACTTTGCAAATGTGTGATTCGTTTTCTTTAATCAAAAAATTAACTGAAAAGCATTCCGTTTTTTACTTTTTGATATTCCTCAAGATTTGCATTCCTTTGGATTATGCAGCACTGTACAGCATGTACACACTGATCCACACGCTGTATTCCTTCTGCTACATTTTCACGTGATGATGACCTTGCTTTTATTGTGTCCGAATGAAAGAGCAGCAGCGGGGGCTCTGACTCTCCATATGTGTTATCCCAGCAGGAAATGTTCATTTGTGACTCGTGTCAGAGCAAACATGGATCATTAGAGAAAGAGTGGACTATGTTGCCGCGTGGCTTTGAGACGTTGCTCTGAATGTTTGACCGTTTCAGCAGTCTTCAGCAAAAGCCACTGTAAATATTATCACGGTCTGCAAAAGAGCAACCGACAAACTTTTTGCATCTTTCAAACCGACAGAGATAAATGAGATTTAATGTAGAAGAAGGCACACTTTTCCTTGATTCAATTATTTTTTCCATATCATTTCCTTCATATGGAAACACGGTTGGTGCTACACAGCAATGGGGATTGCGATGACAGCTGCTCACAGCATGACACGGCAACAGTTTGCAGCCGCATGAAAAACTACCATTAGACAGTAGATTGGCAGACACTACATTTCTAGGATTTCGCAAGACATCATACAGTTATGATTAAATTGCAAAGAAATGATATATTACAGGTTTGCAAACCTCTGTAATCAATTAAAGCATTTACCATATTAATTAAATTAGGGTACTCACTTGAATCATTTGAATAATTGAAGCAATATAAATAAGTCACATTCACAAAAAAGCTATAAAGCTACTGTGCTGCAGTGGGACCGCATACTGCCACAGCTGACACTTCCATACACCGGGTCAGTACTCAATGCCAGGTCACACATATACAGTCTAGGAGCAACCTTGTGTTTAAACATGATTTACGATCAGTTCCACTGCACCTCGACTTCAGCGAGCACAGGAACAGTTAAAAAGCCTTTAAAACATCCCACGGGGGACCCACAGCTTTTGCTGAATCAATTAATAAGCTGGTCAGCCTCAGACGATCGTAATCAATAACAGGCAGGACAGTGCAGAATACACAAGGAACCCACTGTTCCACATTGTTTCGAGACAAAGTGGACCGTATAATGGTTCACTCAGTGTTTACAAATCCCCTGAGCACATTTTTTCACATGTAAAACCATAATCTAATACTATAGGTCATCATTCATATACATACAGTAGGTATCGTCTTTATTCTAAATGTCATGCAAAGCCCAGTGGGTGGTTTTATGGCACACAGGAACTGTCCACAGTAGTCTTGAAGCAGATTGTGGCCTCAGAGATGTTCTTTAAGTGCTATTAAAATGTCAGTAATTCAACTTAGTGAGATGGCAGCATTTGATCATCAAACCCCTCTAAACTGCTCATCAAAACTGTAAAAAGAACCCCATAACAATAACATCCAGTGTATGCTTCCTCAAATTCTGTGATTCACACAGGTTTGTATACTGCTAGATTTTTTATCTTTCCCCCAGCAACTACAGCTCTACATGTCCACAGAGGGACATCTCACAGTGATGTACAGTGGTTCACTGGCAGCGCTGTACAAGAAGCTCCCCCACCGAGTAAAAAACTGGATGGGTATGACATTACATGGCCGGGAAACAGACAACATCAGCTGTCTGTGAACGTCTGATGAATACCAGGTCGAAGTGTTCGACCAGGAGTCAGTGCACAGTGACAAACCAAAGCCAAAGATCATCTTTGAAAAAAAGGGTTATAATCTCCTCTCCATATATGGCCATCCAATAATCATGGGACCAACATTCCATACTTAGGTCATGTATTGACAGCTGAGTTGTCTCCATGACAACTGAGCAAACTCCATCCACTGAGGACGACAGGATGAAGAACAGTGGATAGTGGATCTGCTTGGACAAATTTTTGTAGCATGTTTACATCGTGCATGAGTAGCAGACTAGTAAACCATTGGAGATTACTACATTAGGCACACAAAAGAAAAAGGTGGACCATGAAAAAGAAGGATGTAGTTTGATGCATCTGTTCTACGAGATGAGACAAGGGGTGGTTGCAAAATGTCAAGACTAAATGACTTTGTGGGCCTTATTAGACATACATTGGCCCCTGGTGTTATAATGGCATCGCTACCGCCACCTATCAGACGACAGCCATTATCCACATGGCCTCAAGAGGTCCTTGTCAAGTTAACAAAACACGTGCTTCATTTAAGGCTTTTGAACAAACAATCAATGCTGTCTTTGTTTTTCTGGCAAGAGGGGGGGATTTCAAAATGTCACGAAATGATTATTCCGTATGCAAAAGAACCTGGCTGTCCAGTTGCCTTGTTAACAAAGCCCAAACTCAAGTGTTGAGATAGGTTAATGGAGCAGACATTCTCAACACTAAACTGCAGCGGGGACTAAGAGGGATGAAGGTGGAAAGGTTAAGGACATGTCAGCGCCCTGTTTTACAGCAGCCAAATCAGAATATTCACTTTCATATATTATAAACAAATGATAGAAACCCACAGAGTATAAGCTTGCATGGTTACAGCCATTATTTGAACATACTGTACCCGTAAGTTCTTTAGTCTTCAGTCTCTATAGGCATTCCGCAGGTGAGCACTGTGCCTAGTCCTATCATTACATGTCTATTAAATTCATCAAGAGGACCTCTCCAAAGCTTCACCCATTTCAAGTGGTCCCAGATGCAGATCAATATTCCATTTCTCTTGAGAGAGAGTTTGTTTCAGACCATAATTTTACCCCCAAGTAGTACAGACATTAACAGCTATTTCTCTGAATTGTAACTCCAGAAATATATGGCAGCTATAAAACAGATAGCAGTGCATTCGCCCCTTGAGGCATTGCCTGTTTTTCCATCTCACGGGGTTGAATTAATAAGATGCTTTATATGAAACATTAAATCAAACAAGTCTATTTTCAAAGTGATGATTTTGTAAAAATGATCCAACTAGAGAAAGATCATTTTATGGCACAGGGCGTAGCCAGTAAAAAATTGCGAGGCAATTTATCTAATCTCTCTTTTTTTATCATTATTTCAAGCACTCGCTTTCTCTTACATGCCTGTGCTCCCACGGAGCACAAGGGAAAGAGCAAAATGAGAGCCTGGCACATGACCAAACACTCACTTTTTGTATTATTCAATAAATACAGTCAGTTGCAGGAATGATTTGGGAAGGGAAATGCCAACTGAGCTATGAGACAGTGAGAAGGACAAGGGACCAGTCAGGGGCCTTTTCCACAGGGACGCCGACAGCCTTGGAAAGACCTTTTATCTGTCCCACATTCAACGCTTATCATACACGTTCAGTCTTCCAGTCATGGGAAACGGGAGAGCGACTGTGTGTGGAAAAGGGCTCTGAAGAACTGCAAGTGAGGATAAAGAGGAAAAGTAAAAAGGAGGCAAACACCCATCGAGACTTAACACAACATGCGACATGAACATCCACGGCCGGGATCAAACAATTAACAACTTGTTAATGGTCAAAATGCAGGATCTTTCAGGGCAACTTCTAGAACCTGGAATTCTGCGATCACAACACCAACGACACTAAAACAAGCACAGAGAAATAAGAGTTCCCCTTGAGACGCAAAGCTGGCAGGGACATGAGTCACTATCATGATTACAGTGCAGTGGTTTTTAAAGTACTTTGAAACGGTTTGATCTACATATGAACTGCATAAAGAGCCGACAGCTTGGGCTGGCCAACAATGGGATTGGAAGGATAGGAAGGAATCTCAAAGAGGCTCTTTAGTTGTGGTTTGAGTAAACAAACAGGGATAATATTCTCCTTCAAAGGCAGTCAGAGAATTCACATTATGCGTGTAATCCTTGCACATAAACCGTCCACAAACGTTTGGAGGCACACACACGAGCTTAAGAACTATAATATGCAGCTCCTTGATTATATGACGGTGGAGATCAATGTTACATCAACATGGGGGTGTAGGTGATTTAACAGCGTTGTGGTAAGGACAGAGTGTTGTAGGAGGTAGTTAGCTGATGTGTGCATGTGTTAAAGGTCTCCAGTGGAAAATAAAGTTGCCCAGAGGGTCAGACACATCGACTCATTCTGGTCACCACAGTAACTCAGTGAGTCTTAATCAATTGCAAAGCCTGCTGGTGACAGCAAGCAGACATCAAATCAATGATATTATATTTCAGAGGAAATAAAGCATGACTTTTTGCACTTGTACTGTTTTCGGCAGGAAACATTTGAATTAATCAGGGAATTTGCTGTATGAATTAAAAGTTGCGTTCGGAACCGTTTGCTGCGGCGGCGGTCGTTATGTCAGCCGAGGCAGAATGATCAATAGCCAGTCTCGCGTGATTACGCTGTTGATTTGACTGTTAAAGGCTGTATTTAAAATAAGAGCCATTAACTTAAACTCAGAGAACAAGCGAGCACTTGTTTCAATGGTGCGCTTGGGAGAGAACACAGAAACAGTAGCCCAAGGCAAAAACAAGGAAGCAGCAAACTTTTTCATAAAGCTGTACTGAAAACAATAACAGGCGATGTCACTGCACACATAATTGCTCCAACTGGCAAAGCGTTTTCTCCGGGAAGAATCCATCAACCTCGTTTAGCAGTGTAAAATATAATGCTGCGGCATTTCAAGACAAATAAAAAAAATGAGCCTATTTCAAATGCACTGTGGCCTGGAAACAAAGATCTCATGTCTGTAACCTGGAGCAAGAAAAGTAATCATCAAACTTTTGGTGGACACTGAGGAGAGAAAGGGAAAAAAGGAGGGGGGGGTTATCAATAGGTGACAGATGGCGCGTTTTGCACATCTAAGAGAGCTGAAACTGCATTTCCCAGCAGACACGAAGAAATGGAATCAGAGACACAACCAGTTCAACTCACCATCATTCACTAACCGAAAAAAGAAACCACCTTATACAAATTATATTTAAAGCTCTTCTATTTATATATGCTAGTTTAGATTTCCCTAATAGGTCCAAGTATTAAAATGTATGTGAAAAGTTGAAATGAAGCACTTTGCAGCAACGTACAGTAGTTTTGAGAAGTTCAAAGAAAATAACAAGGCATTCAGTGACTCAGGACTTTCTAGGATACAGCAGGAATTAATCCTAAATTAGGGGGATATAAGCATTGATGGGTGACAGAGTCTGACAGTTATTACTATTGCTGCAGTCTGTTGGGCTGTTCGTGTCATTATTTCAGCCAAGACCCTGTGACAGGCACCGGCCCACAGCTCCCGTTACTTATTCTCCACAACGAGAAGCCCTGGGGGATGTGAGGGAACATGCACAGAGATCATTAACTTAAGAGCAGTAAACTGCTCACATTTTCATCCATCTGCACAAGTACTCCAAATGAACCCAGCAGGCTTCTGTGCTCCATCCAGCTCACCACGGCCAAATAAGAAAGAATTGTGCCCAGGCTCAGATCTAGCTTTCAATGACAGCAAAAACTTGAAGGCATGTTCAATACTTACGCCAATTCACTGCAAATGGGCACATTTTTTATCAGGAGTTGGTGCTCTTCTTTTATGGATAGTTAAACCATGAGTATATAAATTTTTTACTCTCTAACTCAGGCTTTAAAACTGCTTTCATTTTATTCTGCAACATTCTTAAAACAAATTATATTGGAACATACTGTAGACAATTGTTTTAAACCTACCAACATAACATTTTATACACCAAACAAGGTTTTCAGCCATTCTAGGAGCTTTTACAGGTGTTAATGTCTCTTGGTCTGTCCACCACTTTGGTCCAGATTGGAACGGCTTAACAAGTGTGTTAAGGATTGCCGTGAGATTTTAAGCAAAGGTTAACATTATCCTGATTTCTTTCGTGATCACCCGCTACTTCTCCTCTTGTGCCATCAGCAGGTTGACATTTTAAGTACACAGTAAAATGCCATGAAATTTCATCCAGACATCTCTTCCTCCCAGGATGATTTGTAATAACTCTGGGGACCCCTTAACATTTCCTCTAGAGCCATTCAGAGGGTCAAAATTTCATCCTGCCCTGCACCTTTGGTTGTTACAAAGTATCCATAAGAACTAATGACATCCCCGTTAGTCTGAGCTGCACTTTTTATTTAGTACTAATTAGTGGTTTGCTAACACACCACCAAACTGAGATGTTGCAGAAGTTGAGCAAGATCATCTGAACATGTTAGCACTACCATTTTTATATATACCTCAACCTGACTGCTGAGGACATATAAGTTATTAAAGTCTGGAGAAACAACATCAGTAATTTGCTCATTTATAGTAATGGGGATGGATTTCACTGAGAGCAGTAAAGCACCTGAGATGATAATCAATCCCTCATCAGAGCAACAGATCACACATACCTCCTTAGAAGGAAATTAAAAATCATCTGAAGATGACGATAATGAGAATGCAAAAGATGAAAAATGACTGCCACATCGCTTACTTAAAGTAAGGCATGAGGTGCACATGGGAATTGTACAGCAACCACTTTTCCATAAAAATCTGTCAACATAACATCTCATTACTTACGTGCTCAAATTAACCCTGTGATGATATTTTCATCGTCAACACATGAGAAGATTTTTGAAAACATCAAAGCTCTGTCAAATGTGGAAGGTGCAGGTATTTATCTGGTCTGCACACGCAATCTGATCCGACACTCTGCGAATACAGAAAGCAACGCGTTTGGTCCAACCAATTTAACACAAGATATATCTTGTTAACGAAATACGGAGATAGATGAGTGATTGTTGGAAGTAATACCCATTTGTCTGCACATTAATCATGTGTATTGTCATCAGATTTGAGATGAAACCTGTTATATCACACAGTTTTACTGCAACGAAGTGACTGCTGGAGGGCAGGAAGCACTGCTGCTTTACTATCAGGCAAACTGTAACAACAAAGGCAGAAGCACAAATACACAAATGCCTTTGTTTACTGTCTAACAGTAAAGCATGAAGAATTATTATCACTCGGCCGACAAGATAATGACTGAAATTCATTTTATTCCATAAGATTTTTGTTACCGTGCACAAATGAAGTCTCATTTTCATCACAAACATTAACAAAAGATGGATTTGTGTATCTGCAGTGGTTGTAATACGCTGCTGTATGAGGAAGGGCGGACAGCAACACTGAATTTTCCACAGCTGCTTGGGCATCAAATGGCTCCTAATGAAAATCATTGAAGTCCAGGCCGAGTCTACTTTACATTGAAGCTGGGCCACAGTCTGAGGTGGCCGTCCACATGGCAACCATTAGATGTGCAAACATAATCGCCGCATCCACCCTCGCTGCTCAGGCAATGCATTCATCTGGAGAGGGATGGCACCGCTGGCAGGCTCTGACAGGGTAAGACTCACTCTGGGCCTATCGTAGGGGGAGATTGATGCACATCTCAGTGGGGGGAGAGCTGACATTCATTTTAATTAGACGGGCAAAATATTGTCTCTGCGGCATGTAGCCTCCCTTGCTTTATCCTCAACTTCTCCTCTTGTTGCAAGAGTGGGAAACAGGCCTCCAGGGAGGGATGACCTCCAGAGTAGGCCACAGATCAGCTAAATATATCGCTTCCAAATCCTCACGACATGACTGTGCTTAAGATGTTTGATTAACATTTAATTAACATTTTATGACATTTCAGATCCGAACCAAATAAATATATAGCTGGTTTCTTTGAGAGCGAGGTCCACACTATCGGGAGGTCTCTGTGCTCACGTAGTGTAATGTAAGTAGTCAAGGAAACTAAGCTCAAGGGAGGAGGTCATGAGTTTAAGGGATGGTGTCATTGTAAAGAGGGCATTTTAATGAGCATGTGATTGGGGAGCGCTTCACAAGATGCTTTTCATTCAGCAAACATCATTAAAGCCTGCAGGGGCCCAACAACAGCCGTGCAAATGCGCACGTACACACACGCACACAAGCTGCACACAACCACGTAGAACCAGCCTCTTAAGGGAAGTCACAAGAAAAACACACAACAATCTATACGGCATGAACGCACCTGTCTGTGAGCCAATTAAAAACAAAACAAGAGTCTCTGTGGTACAGAGGAGAAGCTGAACACGAACACCTTTAATAAACCCACCCGCTACCCATGTCACTGCTTCCTGTGCCACGCACTGTTTATCTTCCATCCTCTGGCAGTGACATCTGAGAGAGAGTGAGCAATAAACATGTTATTTACAGAGTGATATTTGTTATATATCTCAGCTAATGGAGAGCTTGTCTAACACCACATGCCTGTGTGAGATCCTGAACCACTGATATCGAGCCCTCGGTCAAGAGTCAACAACATGTAAGTGGCACATAAAAAGTGAAAACAGGCTGTTTGTATGGAGAATAAAGGAAAACTCTAACCTCTGTCTTGCTCATCCAAGCATGTGTGCAGCCTAACAGTGTTATGTTAGATTGAAAGTCTGATCCTACATTTTTCCTTAGGATGAACCGGCTCATTAGCTGGTGAGGATGCTGATTTTTGCCCGGGGCATGTAGCTTTAGACTCAGTATTTTAGCATAATAGCATGTATGTAGGCTTCGAGTGCAAAGGATCCCTCTGCAGGGTTCTCATTTTAAAACATTTCATCTGATAACATTAGAAAGTCAATTAGCTCACGCTATATTACTCATGCAACCTTAATTAGCAGGCTGACTCCAGCTGATAAAATCTGTGACCGACAGGTGTCATGTCAGTCCTACTTTTGTCTCCCACCGTCTGAAACAGCTGCTATGAGGGGAGGGCCTATAGCCAACAGTCTGTGGACACATGTCAGTAAATGAATAAAAAGTGAACCACATGTTCCTGGCATAAACAAACAGGCCAGTCAAAAAATAAATAAATAAATGAATAAATAAAGAAGGATTGGAATCATCAGTATAACTCAAATGGGATTGTCGCCATAATGTACATTTGCACAGCAGTACGTCATCAGCACACTGACTAATCAAGGGCAAACTCACTCACTGACTAATTCCAGTCAAAATCAGTCTGTTTAAATAAAGCATAACCACTCTTAAATTAACAGCCTGAGAGTCTATTTGAAAAATCATGGAATGTGACAAAATAAGCCTGATTCATTAAATGATAAATCAAGTGCATGTGCAAATGACTAACACTGGTGGAATCCAGAGAGGTCCTACATTTCTAAAATATCCACGAGGTAGACCAAACCCTTATTTAGTTTTGTGGAGACAACGAGCTTGGTTATTTTTCTAATTTGAGATGGTACATACATTCCACATCTGTTCCATATATTTCTTTCATTTGATGCATCATGTTTTGCATTGCTGGCAACTCTTTGTCCACTACACACCAACACTCCAGGTTATGTGAAAATGTAACGTCTCCGTGAGTTCCCTGTCGACGTTATCCACTGTAATCATCAGTCTCAGTTATTTGTAAATGATGCTCTGCCGCCCCTCTGACAGCCAGCAGATGTTTTTTGTTTGTAGGTTTATATCAAACCACAAACGGAAAGCAAGGCATCATTCATGAATGCTGCCTGGTTGTGCTCCGTCAGTGACAACAGCCATGTCTGCTTGCAGATGGCTGTGTTTCGTTGAGCTGCATCGGTGCTTCATACTGTATAGGGAAAGAGAGAGGGCCATGCTGTCAAATTTGGTCCTGCGTCTGCATACATCCAGATGAGAGCTTGGTAAAGGGCAGTGATTTTGTTGAATGGTCACGCATTAATGGTTACACTTCCTCGGACGCTCAGTAATCAACTGTGCCACTCGCAGAGCCCAGTCGGGGTCAAAGGTGACACAACATGAAAATATGATGCCGCTGACACATTCATTACTGGCTGCGCACTGGCCCGGTTATTTCGGAGGAGAACCCATTTCGGTACATGACGCGTATCAAAACTGTCAGCCACCTTTTTACAGCAACACAACTTTGCTGTCATGTAGCAGCTGGGGAGAGTCGCCAATTACCGTTCTGAGGACGTGATTCGCCTTTGACAGCCTCTTTAGAAGCACAACGGTTAGTAAGAGGACGCACCAAAGTAACTCCTCCCTCTGCCTATCCATCTACCTGCTCTCAGTGGCTGCGACCTACAAGAAGTCACTCATTCTCCATGTCAGTGTTTTGGATGACTGCAGCTGTCACGCCTCCTGACGAATCGTTTCCCGACAAAAGGACAATGCTGCGTCGGCCAGCAGTGGCTCCTGCTAGATTTCCCTTGGACCTGCCTCTCCATTAGCGATGAGCCAGTGCTTGTCAGCAGAAGAAGGCAGACAACAATAAGCCCCATCGTCTTGCATTAAGCCGTATGCGACTGTATTACACGGCTCAGTTGATGAGCAGTGCCAGGCTAACGTGGGCTGAGAGGAGCCGGGCGTCGGCAGGCACGGATGGGGCAGGGATGTCTCCGATGAAGTTACAGCAACGCTGAATTGGTGCTGACAGATCACAATTAGGAGAGTCGTCTTCACCTCACGTCAGCTGTCAGTGACCCAAGTATTTTCAGCTGGGTTAATCATGTAGGTGCTGTGGAAGGTGTGCTCAGTGGATAACTGAACGCCTGATGTGCCATGATGGATGCCCTTTTTCCACCCCCCCATATCACATGAGTATGTCAAGGAGCTGAGAGAGGAGCAAATAACTAGGTCTAAATATTTGACAAGTATTTGTAACAGTGCTCTTGTGGTTTTTCTGAGCAGACTGTGAGAGGAAAACTGACTAATTATCGGACTGAATCCCTCTAAATACAAAAAAGAATGCTTCTTCACTTACCTTCCATAGTATCTACCCATGCTGACTTTGACATGGTAACAGTTGAAGAGGATGTGTGTGTGTGTGTGGTGGTGGTGGTGGGGGTGGGTGGGGGGTTATGCTGACATTGGATGTGAGTGGCCCTTGATTTTTCTTTGACTCTTCACTGACTCCTGGGACCAGATGATTTTTTTTCATGCAGGTTCAAGGCCAAAACACAAAGATGGAAAAATGCATTTGAATTCTTTTCATGAGATGTATAAAGGCCCACTGAATCTGTTTTTATAAACCTGAGTTGTAGTGGAGCTGGAACTTTCACAGCGAGCCTTAAATGACCTGTTTGTGTATCAGTAATTCTATCTTTATCATTCCTTCAATTGATGAGTTCACATTGCACTGGCAAGATACTTTCATACATACATACATTCATATTATCGTTAGAGGATCACATGTAAACCATCATTATTCACTGTATGTCAAACATCTTTATCATCAGACAGGTGAGGAATGACTTAGTTTAGATCGCTAGCATTGAAAAAGAATTTACAAAGTGCAAAGAGATGAATGGAGCCACTTCCTGCTGATGAAATGATCTGCATGAAACTTACGGACACTCTTCTGTGGAGTTTCCTGCATAATGGCGACATGGACTCTGTAAGGTGATGTTGCTGTTGAGTTTTTTGAATGTCACCATGTCATTGCTGTGACAACAAAAAACAGGGAAGTCCACTCACATGCAGTGTTTTGGGGAGGTGTCAGAAATCTCAGAGGGTAACATCTTTAAATCTTGGCAAAAAAAACCCCGACTAGCATGTTGGTTTTTTTTTGTTTCTGTTTCGTCTGTGTGTTTGTTGTTTTTTTCTTTTAACTGAGAGAGGACAAACCAGAGTTGTGTCAAGGGAAGCTCAATTGCACTGAAATATGATATTATCATATTCAATTAAGACCATGTCTCATATGACAAATCAATACAGCACATAAATGAGCAATTACAGTAATAATATGTTGTGAAACGCAGGGAATCAAGGCTACGGTCATCTTAATATTTTGGGGAGTCATAATTACTGAGTGAGCAAGCAACTAATTGCAACTCTCAGACATATTTTCACCCTGCCTTTCCTTTTCTTCCACAGCCTCTTTGGGTTTCTTTTGCAGACGGCAGCGGACTGATGTGAAATGTGGCTGGAGTGGACACAGAAAGATAGACTCCCCCTGTGTATGGCCCATCAAGGCATATGCGCTGAGAGGGATGCTGGGTAATACAATAGAGCCCTTGATGAGGAAGGGAAAAGAGACCGAGAGAATGGAAAAGAATGGATCACCCAAAATAGAAAAAGAGGGCAAGAAGAAGAAGAAAGGGAGAGACAGGAAGTGGACGTGGTGCAAGAGAAGTTGATTATTTGAAGTTGGCTAAACCCAGACCCCCTCTGAGAACAGCCCATCAGACAAATTCCCAGTTCCTCTCCCCAGCCTCCTTCATTTAAACTGTTATCTCCGTCCCTGAGACTGCTGCTAAGGAGCATGAAAGAGGTCCGCTCAAAGGCTGTGAGAGAGAGACAGTGCGCGACAGGGAGAACAATCCAATCAAAACGAAAATCAAAAATACCAAAGAGGACAAATGACGACACTGCATGATTTTCTTTCTTCATAACCAAAGGCAACGAGGGCAGTGCAATTTTGAAAAAGGAGGCCATCCGCGTTCTTTGTTTTACGACGAGAAGCAGACTGGCTTTTCATCACAGCAAGGATGAGACATGTAGGCAGTCTCAGAGCACCGAGAGATTGCCTCTGTATTGCAGCGGTAATGTTTTGAGAAAAGGGAGAGAAGGGATCTCAACACAATTGTTTTACTCCTTTCACCCACCTTAGCCCCCTCAGAATACATCAAAAGACATAATTCTATTTAATCAGAGGAGAGAACAACAGTCAGGCAATCTGCGCCCATCCAAGCACAGCCCTGTGGCTGGAGGACGCTCCCTCAAGTTGCACTACACAGCACCATCTAGTGGCAATGCACGCAGTCTGTGGCAGAGCAGCGCGGCAAACCACGGTGAAACGGTAGAAAGCAGGTTAAGCACTCCGATATTCAGCGGTCCACTCGTGCTTGAATCCACACGCACACACAATGAGACTGATGGCATTTCTTTGTGCCCAGTTACCAGGCTGCATGACCACGCTATCTGTATTATCATTACTGAAGCCTTCAAGGTTATTCTGCACAATGGTACAGTATATTTTATTTTAATGCATTGTGTATATTCTCATATTTTATTGCCATTTACTTTCATCTTCCCTATACAACTCTATTCTATTTCCCCATAGTTTGATATTATGTATAGCATCTCATCATATTTCATCTTTTATTTACACACTTATTATATATAATTTAAGTTTAAATATTTTATATTCCATTTTATTACACCACCTTTAATTACTTGAGCCTCACTCTTCACTTCAGGGTCCATTAAAACTTTCATTTTAAAAGCCATTTTACCTTTTTTTCAGTGATTCTCTTCCAACCGACCATTGCTTTCAGTGCTTCATATTTTTTTGACATTACTAACTCCCTCCTGCCCAGCACTTAACGCCGGCCTCCTCACCCTTCAGCCACGCGACTGTTCCCAGCCCACCTACTCTCCTGTCCCCCATTCCTGAACCAGCTCTTAGCATTTAAACCGGCCTCTTATCATTTATTGTGCTCTCAATTTTGTAGCTTTCCAGCCGTCCTATCTCTTTTGCCTGTTGTTGGATTTTGCCTTTTGACCGCTGTATCTGCCTGCCTATTACTGACCTGCCCTGATTTCACCTACTGTTTGCCCTTGATTGCTTTTGATTGCATTACCGAGCCTTAATGAAGGTGACTGTTTTTAACTATTACAACTGTCTTTCAGTCCATGCTATTGAATCCTCTTAAACCTGAGCTGTGACACGTTGCATGAATCCACATTTATGGGCATTGTCCTCGGAGACGGTATTGTATATAGCACTCTAATTTAAATTTATTGTATTTTTTTCAGTGTATTGTTTACTCTGCTCCGCTTCTTGCATCTGTATTTATATATCTTTGTAATGATTTATGGTGCTGTTCTACTTATTTTTTCCTTTTCTTTGCTGTAGCCTCTTCTTTATCTGGTCTGTTTCTTCTGTACCAATTTTTCTTGCCTGGAGTCAATAAAGTGTTGTGTCATCTTAAATGCCATAATTCCACATAAGAATCCAGCCTTACAAAACAAAGAGCAAATATATAGATACTGCTTTCAATAGCCATATTTAAAGTATTAACAGTTTGGTTTTTTTTGACTGAATGGCATTTGAGAATACATCAGGGTCAAAAGGCCAAAGCCTCTGGGTCATTTACAAGAATATAAGTGAGCTGTGAGTGTTGGTAAAAATTTAATTTAAAGCAACTTCATTGATTGTTTGCAGGTTTAAGTTCCAGTGGATATCGACAAGGGCCTGAAAAGTCTTTAAAAGAGCCTGTGGCAACAATCAGACATGAACCCTCGCACTTAAGCTTTACAAGTGGTGTCAAGTGGTGTGAAGTGCTGGTGACAGTGTACAGCCTCCTGCCCTGAAGGCACACCTCGGCCCAACACGGCAGTAACACCTCAAAGGTATCACCTCTCTGAAAGCTGTCACACTGTTCAGGGACGTGTGCACTGTCCCGTCATACTATTCCTGGTAGCCGAAGACGCAGAGACTGAGGTTTAAGCAGTCAGTCGCTGCTGCTGCCGTCTTCGGGAGGCAGCTCACATCAAACCCTTACCAGTCAACACCCGAGACAGATCAGGTGCCGGATTAACACTAGCAAATAACATATGCGCACATCAGCACACAAACACACGCCCTCCACTCCCACACGCAGGCAGAAATTACTGTCCGCCTTCTAACTATCTCTCACCTCATCAAACATTCATGCCAGAGGAGGCATAGGTGGTGAAGTAGAGTTTGGTAGGAGATCTTTTTTGTCACCCACACAACAGTTTTTCCCTTTGCCGCTCTGTTCTGATGACACTCAGCAGTTCGATGGATTATTAAAATTTCTAAACTTGGATGAACTTCAATAAAGACAGGACTCCCATTGGGAGCATGAAATTTCTCGGTAAAACTTGGCAATCAGTCTAATAAACTTAGAGATATCTTGTGTGCTAAGTTAATATTTTGGGCTGGTTGGTGTAAAAGGAGAGGGCACGAGGGGTCTAACATGGAAAGCGCTAATCCTCTGTGGAGCATAAATATATTGACATTTTCCATGTACAAGTGGAAATTTCACTGGGTTTTGTTCTCTAGGGAATATGAATGACCGCAGCTGATTTCATGGAAATCATAAGTTGTTGAGTCTAAAACAGGAAGTTGAAGGGCTAAACCAACCTCCAGGACCATTGAGGACACTCAATGACCACTGCTCCAAAAAGTGCTGTTTAGACAGTCTGAAAATGGTGAAATGTTCCATTCATTATAGATGGGATAACTGTGGGTAGATGTAAATGCAATGTTATATTTTTTGGGCCTGTTTATTAATACCTTGTGCCAGCTACTACTTCAGTTTTATAACTTCCTTCCCCACTATGACAACCAGCATCTTTTTTTCCACCTTCAAATGACAGCCACTTTGAAAACAGTGTGTCCAACATTGGATTTCGAGATGTGGTAGACAATTTACAACTTGGATGCATTTGAATATAGAGTACATCAGCCTCACAACTGAAGTAAATGCTCTCAATGCAGTTACGCAGTCATGTGACTTTGAGCCACACCATGGGAATAACTCTGAAGATGGTCAGTTGGTGAGTCAGTCTGACTTTGGTGATCCCCTGACATTCCCTGTTTTGCCTCTATGCCAACTGAAGGCTGACATCTGTGGTTTTGAGTGAAATGTCTCGACAACTATCGGCTACATTGCCATAAAATTTGGCTCAGACATTCATGTCCCCCTCAGGATCGATTGCAATCAGTGTGGTGATCCCCTGACTTTTCATCTCCCGCCATCACAAGGTCAAAATTTCAATTTGTCCAATACTTTGTGATCAAATAAGACACAAGATTAAAGCCATTCCCATCAACCCCAGCTGCTCGCAAAGTCACTAACACGGCTGCAGCAGACTCAGACAGACGAAAATCAACAAATAAGAGTAAGAGTTATTAAGAATCTAAGCGTGTAGGATATTGCCAACAGAAATATTTGAAGCAATTTGAGTAATAGCCAACCGGAGAAAAGTGTTTAATACAACTTTCAGTTAACAAGTATAAAGTTTTTCAGTTGTAAAAATCCATTTTTGTTGATAATTCATATCACCCCAGGAAAAAGCTTGTTATGTATTAACATCAGTGGGGGTTTTCATGAAAGACTGAACGCTGAAGCAGAGTTACATGGACAAACTGCAACAAAGGTGGTGAAGGCAGCAAGTCACTGGAGCTATGACATGTTTCAAGCTGTTGAATCTTTTTTCACCTGAACAATATCCATTATGTATCAACAGGCCTCCCAACACCGAGTAATCATTCTCATCCATGGTGGGGGGCCTGTCCTTTTACAACAGCCGGCCTGCCATGTGGTTGCAGAGGTAACAACGGCTGAATTAATACATTAATGCAGATGTACGGTGTTGCTCCCACGACAGAGTGGCTGGTTGTTTTTCTGCTGCTTTTAATTGGTGATCTCGTGACCCCTGCTTGTATAAGGGACAGCACGCAGTAACGCAATGAGAGCCCAGCCTTGGCATGCATTAAGTGTTGAAGGCTCACCCACGCACATAATTACCACAGTCCTTCTGTGGCATTGCATGCTATGAGCGGTTGTTAAGTGGTGCGGCTTGAATTTGGAAATGACTTCCCTGGGGATGTGTTGACTGTGTCGGCCTACAACAGGTGCCAGCTGCCGGCGTTTGTAATTCATATGGACAGGAGTAAGACATGATAGGACTTCAAATTGGGATCCAGCTAAATGACAACATTTTATGGAAAATATAAAGCTGAGAATCAGCTGTGATGTTCTGTTGATGTTTTTTTAAATGTTTACCGTTCTGATTTTAATCACAGCGGCATGATTGCAAAAGCTTCTGACATGCCTCTGAAAGACCATTCACGAGATATCATCACACGAAACTCAGAACTTATTAAAAATGTCTCCGAGAATTAAGGTTATGTGCTTCAGAGAAATTGTAACGTTGATATGTTGTACAAATAGTGACTGAACATTATTCCACTTTCGATTCAAGCCTAATATCTTTGTATTGCATACTGCAGATCAACATAATGGGTTGGTCAGCTTTAGATGACAGGCAGCCCAAAACACCAATCACATATTGTTCAGCATGTATTGCAGTGAGCTACAAAGTGAGAGGAGATTACATGGATTCCAAATAAAAGTTAATTTGTATGAAACAAGAGACCCAGGTCTGAATGTTAAACCTCAGTATTTTTTGAGTACCAACCAAAAACTGTCAAATTCTGACAAATTTGCTCAGCATCCTGTTTACTGATCCCTTACTTATTTCCTAGTTTAAATCATAGCTTTGCAATTTTAAGGCTACTTTACTTTGACAAAGTTCTGGCTGCTGTGCAATATTAAACACGGACAATTTGGAGGAGCTCGGCATATTTTGTTGAAGCAAAACAAACGGGATTGTGTTCCTCAGTGTCAGTACAGAAAACTGTAACATTTCAGCACTGGTACTGAACCTCAGGGGTTACACTGGCACCTGACAGAGCCCCAGCTCAGACTGGACAATTACTGTCAGGATGTAATAGTCTGGCTTATAGGAGATTTTTGAGGCTGATACAGATTTTAACATTTGAAAGTTTTGAGAAAATGTGTCAGATTTTATATATTATTTTATATATATTATATATTCTGACATTTCTGTTCTGCAAGTCTCTTGTGGATATTAAGTATGTGTTTTTTACATGGGCACCATGGCGACTGTAATGAAAACATTATAATATTAATGAAAATCCTATTCCACTCACTCTTACAAGCGTTGGAAAATAGCATTATCGCACTGTGGAGTGCAACAAAAGAGAGCACAGTTGTCAATAAGCAACTCCCACATTGCCCGGAAAGCCTTTCAACAATCCTGAAAAACTGTGCCTATTCAAGCTGCGTTTCAGCAGAGGCAGCAGTCATTGTACAGTAGACCTGTGCAATAAGTCTTTCTAAGGAATGCAGGAGTCATGCCCATAGGCTGTGGAGTCAATGATATCACCCATCACCAGGCAACATTTTGAAGCCTGGCATCAAGTCAGGCCAAGTTATTTATACAGCCCAATGTTACAAATTCCCCTCAGGGGACTTTGCAATTTACAGCCCATGACACCCTCTGGCCTTAGACCCTGCAGTTTATGTTTACTGTTCACTGCCACTTTGTTACCTACTGGAGCCAGAAAATCCTAACTTACTTAGAGGTGTGGTAAGACAAGCAGCAGTGGCCCACGACCCATAACAAAACCAGACAGACCACTCCGTAAGACTTGCTGTATGATGAAAGCGTAGTTTCCCAAGAGAAATGAAATCAGCCACTGAATCATCTGGCTTTGGTGAAATTTCAAGAGAGAGGATGGAGGTTGTCTCAGCAAAAGACCCAAAGATTATGGCACAGGTGAAGCTCAGCGTGAACAAATATGTGGATAAGCAGAGAAGATAAGAAGCGAGGTGAGTTAGGGTTAAATGGTCATGATAACATCTGTTTTCCTCTGGTTCCTTAATTCAGTGGTACACTATTCCAAGGACAAGAGAGAGGTGAATGAGGGGTGGAGAGAAGACAGCCATGTGTGTGTGTGTGTGTGTGTGTGTTCCTGTGAAGACCTGCTTGAGTTTTAAAATTTCAGCGTGAGTGGAGGGATCATTCAGGTTAGTCATCGTTTCGCTGAGAGGTTGATTTTTCAATGGGCTGGGACCTGGTTTGAGGATTAAAAAGAGGTGCTTGTGTGCTTTCTTGTGCATCCCTCTTACCATAGTCTCGCGGCCAATCGGAGCAGAGAAGACGTACTCCAGCTGGAAGACAATCGCCAAAGCCTGTCGATTGGTCATCTTGAGCTCCAGGCTGCTGCGTAGGCCCAGAATCTGAGGGAGGGATGATGTCGCAGAGCTGTGGACAGAGTAAAGAAACACACACACACACACAATCATAATGAAAGAGCGTGTTATTAAAGTGTATAAAGTATAACTCCTCACTATAATGTCGAGGGGCCTCTTTATATCTTTTAATACAGTGTTGTTGTTTTTTTTTATTAAAAGCAATAGAAATCAATGTGTTGGAGGATTTACACTCGCTTGCTAAATGTTCCCTGGCAAGCACTGGCCTCCTGTGTGAGCAGCGGAACAGCACTCTCGGCATTCGTCATTCACAGTTTGCATACACCACAGGCGGGAGCGTACTGTGGCGCGCCGGCGTGTCACGAGGTGGGGCCGAGCGCCTTTTCTTTTTTCCGCTTCGCGGACTCTCTTGAGAGCGAAACAGGCGAACACTTCAGATTCTTTTTCCTTTCTATTTCTCTGCAGTCTGGAAGCAACAGGCATAACACAAGCAAGACAGCCTGTCAGCTTCCACTGGAAAGGAAAAAAAAAAAGGCATGACATCATAACATCATAATTATTCCCCACACTGGTGTTACTGAGCCACTTTTACACGAGAACATACAGTTTGATGTTAGGCCTAATTAGGATGATAATGCCGACTATTGTTATTCATATAATACAGTAATTGCGCACAGATTGTTGGTTAGCATGGGATTGCGTTGATTATGCATTTGCATGTTTGCGCACAATGGCGTTTCACATGCTAGTGAGACAGTGTAATCATCCACATTATCAGCACATCAGCTAGGGTCTCATTTGAAGTAGCAAACACAATACATTTTGATTGAGACGCAAACTGACAAGGGGATCCTCTCTCCCAGTCTGGGTGTCGTCTGTCGGCTTTCTCAGACTTTCTTGGGGACATTTTTGCCTCAGTTAAACAGACTGACCCTTTCACTCAAAAGTCCTACACATCGTTATTATTTCATGAAAGCGTAGTAAATATCCCAGCTGAGCTTACAGAGGGACAACAACTTAAATAGGCATACTCACACTGATCAGCAGGTGTGGGAGAATATCATAAAACACATCCCTCGTGTGCAGTGGCCTCTGCCATCAGCCAATTAAATATTTTTCAGTTACTACTGTCAGCCAGAAACATATTTCTTCACAGCGCTCATGGTGGACATCATTAAGGCAAGACAAATCTAGAGCACAGAAAAGTTCCACAAATATGAAACAGCAGCATTTTGAAAAGCTAAATCGGATTATTTTTGCTGCAGCTGCCGGGAGCGTTCTCAAACTTTTCTTCGCCGTATCACTACCTGCTTCTGAAATGCCACCGAATGAGAAAATCTGCATTACAGCCATACTTGAATGGTTTGCTGTGATATATTTGCACAGCCTCTCCTCATCACCTGCAGGAAAAAAAAAGGCTCACCCCAAAGCGGTTCTGCTCAGTGGCTCGCTGACGCACCCTGACAATTCGTTCATTGACATTGCCAGCTGTTGTTTACTTGTGCAGCTCACATCAGTCACATCGGTCAGAGGTTTGCTGTGGGCAGAAATATGTGTCACCAGAAACTGCCAGCTTACTCGTTTAGCTCAGTTTACCGAGGCTGAATTTGAATTGGGAGAACTGAATGTGGAACTCCTGTTCATTCAGAGCTGAATCGTCAGTGAGGGTCAAATACAATTTCATAGCAAATGAATTCAGTTTCATAATATTACATTCTGTTTCAGGTTTATGAGAGTTCAGCTCCCACCTAATAAATTCAATTTGAAATATTGCTATTCAGATTCAGTTTTTCAATGCAATTATTCAAATTAAACAACACAAATTCAAATTGTGGGATTCAAATTGTGTTTCTAGGGACACATATTTCTGCCTGTAGTTTGCCTGCTCACAAACCTTGGTCAGAGGTTTGCTCACTCACTACCTTTATGAGAGGAAATATTTCCAGTGATTTAATGAGGTGCAGTAGGTTTTTTGTGACAGCTGGTGTACCCAGAGCAGAATGAGATGTTTTTTTTGTTGTTTTTTTTTACAACCAGTACCATGGATAAAATGCAGAGACCCACTCATATCCCAAAAATGAGAACCTGAATTTGTAGGTACTTCAAATTTGACAAAATAAAGGCACAGTTCTCAACACTGTCATACTACAGCACCGTCTAAAAGTATGTTGCTTTTTCTGACTGGTTCTCATCCCTCTAATTAAAATTCTCACCCAGCATCACCGTTGTTTTGCATGTGACGTGCTCAATCAACCGGTCCAAGTACTTAGAACGACGCTGACAAGGTTCTCATTGAGTGTCATGGTGTCTGAATAAAATCCAGGGGCTAAAGCAGCAGGAGTCTTATCTTCTTGATTGGTTAGTCACATGCACTGGACTGTACTGCGAGGCTGTTTTATGAGGGTGAAGCCTGCATGGTGTAGGACAGTGTGTAAATTATGAGGCTTGGGGCGGGGTTACATGGGAGGCCTTATCAGGCATATAGCATTTGATCTTTGAGAAAGGTCAGTGGGCAACTTACAAAGTCACAGATAAATATACATACATAATACATTCGTTCTTTAAAGAGAAAATGCCTAAAAATGCTTAAAAATGCTAATTATTGCTAACATGGTTTTTACATATCTACAGTATTTGTCTGCTGCTGTTACACTGCTGAACTTGGTTAAACATAAATGTTCCTTTATATTGACGTGGATTTTTCCTTTCTTTGCGCTACACAGAGGCAGAATGTGAAATGCACAAAATATATCCTGTTATCTAGGAAAGTAGGAAAATAGGAAGCGAATGGACGCCAGGGAAAATAAAATACCACTGTGCATGTTCCACTTTTTTTTCCAGACATATGAAAATGAAATTCACAGCATGCTTGTTCAAAAATGCAGTTTTCGCTGACTTCACAAGATAAACTTTCAAGCACTTGTCTATCAGCAGAAGGACCTGCCCCTGGAGAGGGGGATGAAACCATGAAAATAAGCACCCCCGAAAATATTTTTGCACAGTTGTGACTGTTGGCTGATGACAGAATTATGCTTCACCATCTCCTGCAGCCGAGACTAACAGCTCCATTGTAGACATATACGCGTGTTTCCTCACCTGTCCTTGACCAGGGTGCCCTGTTTGGAGGTGCTGTCCACTCGCCCTCTGGCCCCTGTCGTCAGGGGATCCAGCACCACCACTTGTGGCTTGTCGAGAAAACACCAGCCGTTGTGGACACCCACATGGAGCCTCCTCTCCTGGATGACAACCGCCTTCAGCGTCCCCTCCGGTCCTGGTTGTTTCTGAGAATAGGTGAGAAGTAGACGGAGTTACTAAACAACCAGACGTTACACTGCCCCCCCTTCCAACACAGTCTGGGATGAACTGGATCAGTGGCCGGTCTCACCAAAGCTCTTGTGGCTGAATGGGAGCAGGTCCCAGCAGACAGGGTCCAACGTCTGGTGGTAGGTATATTTCTACAATGGACCTTATTAATGTCCATGGTTTTAGCATGACATGTGCAATAATAATGCTTGGGTGTCCACAGGCTTTTGGTCATGTAGGGTTCAAAGCATCATCACAAAGACCAAATTAAAAGAACAGTATTGCATTTAAAAACAACACAGGGTTTGCTTCTTTTTTTTTGTTATCCCTAACATTCATTTGTTTGTCTCATACCTCATTAGATAAAATACCTCATATTGAAAATGTAATCTATCCTATAAAAAATTTAAATGTATAAAATATGTTACAAAGAATGAGGATGACGGCATCTCCTCAATGGATCCCCTCCGATGCAATTACATAGAGTCAATGACAGCTTGTCCCAATTATCTCTTCACACCATCCTCAGGTCATTCTGCACCCTGATGGAACGGACTGACAGTCAGCAGTCAAGTACCACTCTTCCACTGCTCTTGCACTTCTCTCCTGATGGGAGTCCTTTTTGGAGAGGGCTCGTGTCCTAGTAATTGTAGAAACTTTTCTGTGCGGGGAAGAAAAAAAAACTCAGTCCTCTCAGTCTCAGCCATTAAAACCTGTACTGTTTAAACCTCACTACTAACTATTGCACAAGCCTCACAAGTTCACACATCTGTGCAGTTCCCCCTGACCTTGCTGTGTGTGTTACCATAATGATTTTAATTAGCCACACATTCGGGGAATACAAAAGCAAAGCCAACCTGTTTGATGGAGAAAATGCAGGTGGACGTAGAACGAGTACCGGAACCGTTCACTGTACATCACCGTCCCTTCACAGTGTACAGATCCAGTGGCTGAACGTTAATGTAGCGCATAGTTGTGCATACAACCTTTGTTGATGGGTGCTGGTAGGGCCCACATTCAGTTTTACTTTACTAATGAAAAAGTGAAGTGTTGGCCTGTCCCTGGGTTCCCAGATGTCTTTGGCGAGAACAATGCTGTTATACAACTGGCATAAAACTATACAAAGAAGAACCAGGTGGTTATACAATGGAATAACACTGACTTCATGGAAAAAAAGATTATTTTCTTTTCAATATGTGCTAATTCACAAACTGCTAAAAAAAAAAAAAAGCAGTCAGTGTGTCAACAGGCGCTGGCAGAGGATACACACAGCTGACTGACAGCTGCTCAGCGCCTGACTGTAAACTCTCCGAGTGCGGAGCCACGCTGAGCTCACCTCTCATCCCCGTCCTCCCCGTTTGCTTCACTTCACTCCTCTCCCTCTCTCCATCAAATCTCTCACTCCCACTCTCCCCTTCCTTCCCTCTTTTTTTCTGTCTTTCTCTCCCTCTTACGTCTTAAAACCTTCTCCATATCCACCCACACCTCCTCAATCAAATTAGCATATCAATTCAGCTCTGTTTTTCTTTTCCTTTTAAAACAGCAGGAGCGGGAGCAGCAGCCCAGCCTGCCTCGTTACTGTACAGCCCACATACGCCACTGCTCGCTGCTCCTCTCCTCATATTACATCTCTGCACTGACTGACTCCATCCCTCTCTCAGTCCCTTGTTATCGTCACTCATTCTCTCACTTACAAGCAATGGTCGATATGTGCTCAGCGGCGCATCATGGGGTTTTTTGGTGATATGGACGGAAGACCAGGGTTCTCATAATAACCTCAAATGATTCCTTTCCTCAGCTCTTGCTCCCTTTAGGGAGTAAAACCCCTCCTCTCCTCTCATGCTGTATTTTGCAAGAAATATGCTGGTCACACATTGGAACTATAGTTTTCCTAAGTCTTACCCAGAGGGCTTAGTCTATAGTGTCTTCTGCATTTTGTGGAAGTTTACTTTTTGTTTACCTATAAGAGGACGCTGTGACTCACTAATGCACTGCTCTATGTATAGTTTGTTTTGAATCGTGTGAGCTCTCATTGGGCTTTGGGAGTGTTACATAACAGTCTTCCAGCTGGATCACATCGACTAAGTCTCCATTCAATTAACGTTTGTGGTATGAGTGCCAGTACTAAGATGTTACCCCCGCAGAGGAGCGTGCATCACATGTTCCAGTGCGGGACTCAAACACATGCACGGTGCATGCACCGTGACAGGCGGCATACAGGCTAATTACCAAAGAAAATGCTGAAAAACAAACAACATAAATTAAATCCCCACGTGTGTGTGTGTGTGTGTGTGTGTGTGTGTGTGTGCACAGCGCACAGTGAAGGTGAGGCGTTGCCAGTGAAAAATGAAAACTGCATCTATCTGGTTTGACAGAAATGAAAACAAAACAATGCCTCAAAAACTGATTCGAGCCCTGGCCCTTTGTACAGTTTCGGCATTGTTTTGCTTCCATTTTTCTTTTTCCATTTACGCTTTATATTTCTCTGCTTGCACCTCCTGTGAAGTTTTTAAGAAGCGATAAAGTCAGGTATATTTGTAAAGTTTTTTTGTTACTTTGCCCCTATCTTCATTTTCCTCTCCTTTGTTACACTGTTTATTTGTATATTGCTCAGCAGCTTGGAAACAGAAATCTCCTTTAGGATGAATTGAGCTCAGCTCCTTTACCTTATCTTATCTAAATTATCATTTTTGGGGGGGCGAGCTGCATTTCACAAAGCTGGTGTAAAGTAGCCACGTATAGTTTTCTTAGCAAAAAGTGACAGGGGCTTTAATCTGACTTATCCAAAAATAAAACGTCCCCTATGGCGAGTGGCAGCAAGCAGCACAAGTACATATCCGTAAATAACCGCTTTCGATCACATCCAGATTATAATTATGATTGTGTCTTTTCCAGCCCATGCTGGGAAAGATGATGGGGAGATGGCTTTGTGTTCTGTTGGACAGGTCTGCCATTAAGTGTTTCAGAGAGAAAATAAAGGAAAGACGGGGAGAAAGTTGTTTATACGGGGAACATCAGTTCAAGTGTTGCTCTGTTCTCTGCATGAGCTTCTCTTTCATTTATTTCACTGCTCCTCTTTTCGCACTCTGTCAGTTCCTCTTTCTCTCCACCACTCTCGCGCACCATCCCCTTTCTCTTCTCCCTCTCGCCTCTGTCTGCTGCCGTCACAGATTTCTTCCTCCCTCGCCTGAAATATGAATATTTTAGAGCTAAGGAGCTTAAAGGGAACAATGAAATGGCCCCCAAGTTAAATTATACTCCATTTCCAGAGTCACAGAAGAGGGACTTCTCTGAGTGATGAGCACACCAGTGTCACGAGGGTGTGTCTTTCTCGTTTTCACACACATACACACACACTTAAGCCTGTTTTCCCCTGCTTTTATGACAAATTTGTGATATTTCCCCAGATATTGCTTTGAGATTTGCCAAAACCAGGCAGTGGCAGTGGAACCGGTCCACATGGCCACCTCAGCGATCACAGTGCACACTTGACACTTTAGGTTTAAAAAAATGTGTATTACTGCAGGGCTTACATGCCTTAAATGTTGTTTGCATTATTAAAAGAAGGGAGGGCGGTAATTTGCATGATTTTGGAGGCAGTTTGTTTGAGAACAATGTCAGCAGCACAAACAAAAGAAGTGTGTTGTAAGAGAGGAGTTGGTGGTGGTAGCGGGTTGGGGTTTTTTGTCTCCCAATTAGACAAGGGGGCGTAGGAAAACAGAAACAAAACATTCTGCTTAACCATCCACTTCCTGTTGAAAAACAAACTGTAAACCAAGAGGAAATGCATCAAAGTCAGTGCATCAATACTATCTGTGATGGTGGCTCTCGTGGCTGATCGCGTGCAGCGCGAGCCACAGCTGACTTCTGTGGCCTGGAGGGCTGAACATAAATGTTTCTTTAACTGCACAACCCACTTTTCCACTGGGTCTGCAATCTCGAGGAAAAATGACCATATTCCTTTGAAATCTGTGTTGGGGATAAACTGCTCGCCACCAAGTCAAAGATAACTGTTGAAAAAAAACACATCTTATCTTGATGGGGGGTTCTAAGAAAATACAGGCAATACATTTCTGAGGAGGATTGTAGTGAACAGTGTTTGCTGAAGAGGTCTGTGTTGGATTCCATTCAACACGAATGCTACGAACGCAGACATGTCTTCGCTGGGTTTTTTTGTTTTATTTAGGAGGGCGCTTTTTTCCCCTTTCCTCATTTGAATTTCAATTCAAAATAAAATGACAAAAAAAAACCCTCTCTGAAGTACAGAGGTGGAAGATTATTTCCTCACTTGAGTATTCACACCTGAAAGTGGCATTATCACTGTCAAATGTTAACAACAAAGATTCTCTTAGATTCAATTTACCGGTCCGACTGTTGGGGGGGTATTAGTAAGCAAGATTGATTTAGTTGGGCCCGCTGTCATTTGAATAAAATGGAACTGCTGGAAAAGAAAGAAAGTCATTTGGTGCGAATTTAGAAATAATAGCAGTCGGGACAGAAAGCAGGCAGCGGCCTCATTGTGCAACTTTGAGGAAAATGAGTGCAGATTGTCAGAGGAGGATAAATTAGTTTCTGATGGTTATTTCTTTGTGCTCAGGGGGCTGAGATGAAGCGAGAGAGCGAGCGCTCTTTGATGGCTCCAACTGGGACACGTGAAGCAAATGGGTCTTGACCCTATAATCACTGAGTAGGGACTTCTGAAACAGTCCTGATAAGGCGTAGAGGCACTGATCAATATCTGGGTCAGAAGTCCCCATATGGTCTTCTGAAACCTGTCGCCATACTACCAATATTCTAATACTGGATTTCATATACAGTGCATTCAAAGCCATAGAGCATCTTTAAGAGGCAGAAGTGATTATATTTTTAGATTTTGGACTGTTGGTGAGTCAAAACTATTCAAAAACTATGGGGAATGTGTGATGAGCATTTTCAGTATTTTCTGGCACAGTATACTTTACACACAACAGACTAAACCTTTAATTTATTGATCAGAGCAACAAAGAACAGTCCATAATGTAAATACAGACAACAGCCGAGCATTTGGACCACATAAATAAACCATCCACTGTTCTGTGACATTTACGCTCATGCACGAAAACCCCAGCAATGGAACCAAAGAAGTGGTGTGCATGTGCAGTCTTGTCACTGAACGCCGCACAATACAATGCTGCATGTGGCACTACACCTCTCCATAATGGAGAGAGATGGTTTTAATTTCCCCAAACAAGTCTATAACATCTCCGTTTACCACTTTTTATGATGTTCATTATGCATCGAGTAATGAGTGAGCAAGGATGCGGTTTCAGACAGCGGCACGCTCTCCATTGACACCCATTCTGACACCACTGCTTTAAAGGAAAGGAAATCAATGCCTGCAAACAAATGCAGCTGCACATGTCTGAGCTGAACCTGAATGCTGCAGCTATTATGTGCCATTATCATCTCAATTAGTGGAAAAACTCCTCATGTTAACGCAAAAGAGGCGCAGTGCTGACCGAGCTGCCAAAGCAGAGCTCAGCTGAAATATATTATCAGCAAAATAATTTAAACCAACCTATGACTCATGGGCTAATTACATCTTTTCTTCCTTATCTTGACAGTATAATTAATGATGTTCCCTCTCATTTCTGATTATCCACATTATCTCGCATTATATTTGATTATCTGTTTGCCCAGTCTTATCCAGCTGCTTATTTGAGCAGTGAGTGCACACAAACACACAGACGCGCAAGTGTCTGGCGTGCGCACTCGCGTGTTTCCGTGCGTCTGATATCAGGCCCAAAAGCGCCACGCTCGTGCATGCGTGCAGGGAGTTTCCCAAAGTTATTAGAAAAGCAATCTTGCACTAAAATGTAGAAACGTCTTAGCAGAAATGGGCTGCATTCGTCTAAATGTTACGGTTTAATTAGGCACAGTTTTTCAGGGGACAAACTACCGGCACAACCAAAGCCCCTCTGTCTTGTGCAGCCCAGAATGAATCGGGTCCTGGAGACTCTGGGTCTTCCATTACAGCTCAAAAACCATTCGACGCGTAACATTTCTTATAACAATTAATATTGGGTGCATTGTTTCCTGTGAATTTACATATTCTTCCTCCAAAGTGCAAGCCTAGTCGCTGCATAGGGTTACAGGATTCATTTCAGGACTGAGTACTATGTTTTAATAACGCTGTCAGAAGGATTTTTGTTGTGGCTTCTTTTTTTGGAATTATGAGAAAAAAAATGAGGAAGTCATGGCAATGTCTGAAAAAAACATGAGGGTTAAACCGACAAAATTTGTGTAAATAAAAGCTATGAAACGACTGGATTTGGTGCTCACAGTTAGCTCACCGTCAGTCAGTTTTCATGTCAGTGCTTCGTGAAACCAATGCGCGGGCTGTTGTATAAGGTAATAATAACTCTACAGATGGCATCTGTCATCTCAAGGGGTGTGTGTGTGTGTGTGTCTGTGAGAGGGAGAGAGAGAGAGATAAAGAGAAAGCAGGAGAAGTGATGTCCCACATGAGTTTTGTGTAAGCCAGTTACCAAATGAGTTGCGCAACTGCGGCGTGTTTCTCTTACTTTTGAAAACCAGCAAACGAAAGGGAAAAAAAAACGACTTTTTGTGTCTATCTCTCACGTCATCATGGGGAAGATGCGGGTGTTGACTTTTTGACATCACTGTGTTAGAGCAGAGCGCGCATTACATCCACATTTTAATTTTGAGCACAACAATGTCAGGGATACATTTGTCTGCAGGGACATCACAGCCTGTTTAGTCGTCTACATTCCTGAGTTTTTGTTCATCTGCATATCTATGTCAAGATGTGCATGCGTGTGTGTGTGTGTGTGTGTGTGTGTGTGTGTGTGCGTGTGTGTACATATAGCGCTGCTACCCACACAGTGGATGTTAGCTCCCCCATACTGAGGGTGAGTCATCCGTGGCAAGAAACAGTGGCAGCATCATTAGCATGCCACTCTCATCCTCCCACTCCCCTACTCCTTAACAGATTTTAACTGGCACGGCGCTTCCACGATAAATCACTGCTGCCCTATTGCTACACTGCTCCCATAATTCACAACCACAAATATTAAACACACACACACACACACCCTCATGCCGCTACCTTCCTGTTGGTTGGTTCCACTTGGAAAGGCACCCCTATTGCCGGGTCCAGTCCGGCGACAGTCCAACCAAACATTCTGTGAGCTTCAAAGATAAGGCTGGCATTTTTTCACTGTCTTCTTGTCAACAAATTTCACCAAAAAGACCAAAAGCAACAGCGTGTTTGTCAGCACTTTCTGACTTCCTTGCCCTGTGGCAAGTAGCCCCCAAGCCCATTTGTTCCTTTTGGAGATGTGACTCTCTCTAAAAATGAGTGACGCGTACACGGTTTAATTTTTCAAAAAGAGCTCAGTCGTCCAACAACTGCAGCCGAACCCTGTAGTTTTGGTTTCAGCTGTAACTCAGACAGGAGTAAATAGTGCGCCAGTTTTCAGTCAAGGTTTTAATACACGCTTGGCTCAGCGGCGAGTATTCATAGCAACAGGTTGGTGTGTACGTCCGTGGTGATGAATCCAGCGCTTACGGTGTCACTTAATGATGTTTTTTCAATCGTTTGCAGGCAACAAAGGAGCGGCACGGCCCAGAGGAAGAAACCTGGATCAGGCTTTGCGGACAGACACAACTCATCCCGGGTCTTTTGATGCGCGTTGCTGACTATGAGATCCCCAGCGGTATCCTTTATCGTTAGAAAGATAGTTGCAAGAAATGTGTGAAGAAAATGTGGAAACGGAGGTAAACACATATTGCGTCGATGCTTTGGAGCCAATCTCCATCTAAGCTGTGCTCAACTGGTCACAAGTCATCAGGAGTTTCTCAGAAAACAACAGGCAGGATTTTTTTTACACTTTGTGCTTTGCGCATCTTGTGCTGTCAGGAGTTTAAAACACCTCATTATGAGGCAAGTCAAACCATGTTAGCTAGCAGTTAATGTCACTGAGACTGTGACATCCATCTGACTAACACTGGATTATAAGAATCAGGTTACTTCCTTACTCACCAAAATAGAAGGGAATCACTGGGATTTTCGCAGTTTCGTTTTTATCGTTGCAAATTTACATAGATCATGATGATAATAGCTGCAAATACCAGGTCCCGCAGAAAACATCGGTCCCACACTGCCATGATCTAATATCGAAAAACAGCCAGTGTTAGATGAATCAAGGAACACTTTTCATATGTTAGATAATCACTGCTATATCTGGAACTGCAGCACCTGCACTGTCAGTCCGTGATACAGCCCTGATGGCCTGCGATCAATAAATGACATTTGATTCTGGCACTTCAATTTCCCTTCGCTGACTCAATAAACTTCATCTTGTGATGCCATCAGTCCTTCCTTTTGCTTTGGCATCATCTTCCAAAAGACATAATGCAAAACTGGCAACAGTTGAGATCCCTATAGTGGCTGATAAATTGATCCTATGAATACAGTGTCAGGGCTGTGTGTCGCTCAGTGATCTTAAATGTCTCCTTGAGGCTGCTGTGTTCAGTGTGGCCAGATTCTCCTAATGTACCGTATTACTCCGGCAGAGGAAAAAGCAATGTCCCGAAGACTTTTTAAAGTTTATGAATCTATCTGTCCTCATTCTCTGTCTTGTCTGACTTATAGGGTCTGTAACCAGTCGCAGTCTGTTTCATCTAATCACTGAATTGTCAGTCATTACGAAGACCTGCACGCAATTCATGAATATTTGATGCGAGCCAAGTGCATTAAACTCCATTCCTTTGCACTTCAGCAGTTACAGTGGTTACAGGCCTAATTATGATAAGGAGGAGGCACTCAGCTGGCACATTTGAAGGTGCAGCCAAACTCGGTGTCCTTAGAGAGCAACGTGCGAGACGCCTCCTATTTCGGAAATGTTCAACCTCCTTTGTCTTTTTTATAGCACCACGTCTACAGGGGCAGTCCCAGTTTTCTTGTTTCGGGACAAACGAAAACTTCCTGGAGCTTTGTTGCCACAGTCTTTCTCCAGTCATTAAATCAGCCTAAGGCGTTTTGTTCCGCCTGTGGTGTGGCAGCGGTCCTCGTCTGCTCCTCTCCTCCTCTTCATCACCCTCTGTTCTCCTCTGCCCTTTGATCACAAGTCAAGATGTTATATAATTTCTGACAAGATCTCAGCCCTTTTATCAACAGTAATAGATGTTACTGGAGATGTAGGTGAACGGCTGTTACAGGTCATTTGATGTGTTGTAGCCTCTGGCTTCACTTGTATGCCGGGAAGGCAGACATGTTCAAGCAAACCTGAAGATGAGTCTAAGCAGAACTGGAGGAATCTCTTCCCATCTGTATCTCGATTATCTCGACAACCGCTCGACTTCAAACCTGGCAGGTGTGCGGCTTAGGACCTCTGACGGCTATTCCTCCATCTGTTTCAAACTGCAAACTGTCTCTTGCCATGGTAACCACGTTTTCTTCTGAATTGAGATGTTACTGATGACATCATTGGAGGTCATGCTCTGGTTTGACAGGCCCCGAAGTAACAGTGTTAAATTTTTAAGTAGGAAGTCAGCGTGTGCTTTGAGAGGTTAAAGACCAAGGTTGACATTAGCCTCGGGCTCATTAACGTACACTCTAAAGTTGGCCCCCCTTAACTCCCACAGTAGTTCACATGAAGAGCACATCAACTGGGGCACGTCCACTTTCCCACATTCTACGTGGGAAAGTGGACTGGAAAAAGAAGTCCCATTCTGCGATAGTTTGTTGGACTAAAAATAGGAATACTTAAGGGGGGATTATGTGAAGACTGTATGTCAGACCAGCAGCCAGAATAAAGGATTCGTCTCATTCTGCACCGTACGCTCATCCTGCCGCCCCATCCCTCCTTACTTATATCACTGCATTTCTGCCTCACGACCAATTTAAGCACAGACACACACACGCATAACACACATTCATTCACACAATGGTAGAACTGAGTTGGCGGCTGAGGTGTCAGCATCACTTCGGAGACAGCTTGATGACAATCCAGCTGGAGTCACACGTTTAAAGGTCACACACGGATCACACGCACGCTTTTTCCTTTTTGTCTGTCTCCCTCTCACTTGCACACACAAGCACGCACGCACACACACACCACAAATAGTTGCTCGCTTTAATTAAAAGCTGCAATCAAGCTGACTTCTGCATGCATTAACACCTCTCACAGACGTGACAATGTCGTCATACCACCGAAGTTATAAAAGTCTGGAACATTTAACTGATCTGCGCAACTTAGGCCGGGTTGTGAAGAGCTTCAAAGAACATTTCGCAAATGAGAAGAAAAAAAAAACTGTGAAGACCGGAATGAGGAAATTATTCATGCCAACATGTCACTTAACTCACAGGGGAAAAGGAAACTAAGGCTGTAGTCTATGCCATAGTTTTGATATAATTAGGTAAAGGGATGTGTATTACTTCTAATCAGCTGTTTGCCAAAATGTGACAGCCTGGTGAGACAACAGTAACACTACAGTAACATGGTCAGGGGTTTATTTTGATGGGAGTGCAAAGATTTGCATTAGGGGTTCATTGTGTGTCCATTTAATAATTAACACATTCACTCATCTCTCTCTCTCATCTTTTCTCTGGACACGTAATCGGCGCTGGGCACTTCCAGTCAATCACTGCACTGGTGCAGGGCAGCATGAAAAGTCAGCGAGGGCCGATTCTCCACACAGCCTCCCTTTAAATACAACTCATCTTAAATGGGCCAGTCCCTATAGAAGTGGCCCCCACCCGTGGGTCAGGGGGGCAGGTCTGAAAAGGAAGCAAAGTCAAATCCATGAAAGGACGGCTCCCTCCCATCAGGATCAGAGAGTGCCCCAAAGCGGGGTCAGTATTTCATTACACACTTATACAGAAGAGGAAAAAAAAAAGCTGAGTAAGCCAGCCTAACCAGGCTTCTAAACTAAGCACCCTTACTTGGTCCTCTTTTTTTAAGATTCTATTTTTTTATGTTGTTCTATGTAGTGCACACAGATGCAGCTAAAATCCAAACCTCAAGCTGATTAAAACTGTTGATCACAGACCAGGAACTAATGAGCAACAATATTACACAGAGGTTTGTGGTGGCGTGCATAAGAGCACATAGATCGGCTTAAAAAGTACACAGGAACCACTTTTTTCTGAAGGGATGAGAATATTTGCTAAAAGGCAAAGCCTGGTAAAGTTAGAAAAAGTCCTTACACACACTAATTGCTCCTACAAGTTCAATGGTTTTGATGGTGGTGCCGGTGGCGGGGTTTGTATCCTAGCAGGGATAAAAACAAAAACAAAAAAAAACTGCAAATATTGTAAAAAATATTCTATGGTAGTCTTCCAAATGCTGCAGAGTAACCTGTTTGACTCATCTGAGGTCATTTGGTCAGATTTCACTTTGTGCCTGTGCATTTCAGTATTCTCAGATGAAAAATTCTGTGTTATTTCTCTTATGAATGCAGTGTGGATTCTGAAAAGGCAGGAATCTACTTTTCATTTTCTAAATGCTTTCAGTACTACCCTTTTTTTCAAGATCACATTTCACAAAGATGAAAAGTGTGGAAAAAATTTGAAAAATACAAAATCATTGGAACTTGTTCTTTTGATTTCCTGGAGTTCACACAGTGAAAAAAAATGAAAATACAGAAAATAAAAAAAAAAATTAATGAAAACGCTGCTGTATATATGACTGCAAAAGAGTGAAACCACTTCATTTTCACGCTGTTAACTCGACAGTGCAGTAAAAACTGTAAACCAACTTATATTTGCAGAAGCTTTTCCATGCAGATTCTTCACTTATCCATCAAAACAAGCAGCTAAACCCCAAGCCACCTGCCGCTCCATACAACAAATGTTTGGCTGGTACACTTTAACATATGCACTCTTACATAAATTCACAAGATAGAGACACCGGCTACCACCATTGGGTCAACTTAAACTCAACGCACTCGTCCTGTGCCCTGTGGTGGCGTTTGTGGATCAAGCCCAGTAATATCAAAGCACAAGCGTTGTCATACTAGTTATCACCCCTAACAAAGACACGACTTACTTAGGCTGGACCAAACAGAGAGGCCCTGTGCAAATGCACTCTACAAATAATTTGAAGTCCATGGTTGCACATGTCAGAAAAATGTGGCTTTCTGCAGACAAGAAAGAGGGAAGAGAATAGATAAGGTTTGGGATGTGATGTGCCTCAAATCGCGGTGGCAGCTGTAAAAGGGCCTCTGCTTGCACACTTAAGAAACAGATAGTGAGATGAAGGAAAGCATCAGGCTGGGGAAAATAATCTTGGCAGAGGTGTGTCGAGGCCACCGTTGCCATGTTTAACTTGAGGGGCTTGGTGGACTGGTACCACAGAAGGATGGAATTTCATCGGGTTGTGCAGATACCTTTGCATGGATATCAGAAATCTATGAGGTGATTTGTTTTGCCCCTGTAAGAACACCATATATTGTGCATTTAAAAGGATGCAGGGTGCAAGATGAGGAAAAGAAATATTTGCTTTACGAGTGTGCATTTCATAACAAAGATGATTGGAACGTGGTTTTCCGCCTTTCATGACAAACTCTGCTCCTGTCCCTAATGTGAGTGGACTGTCACGGGGTGTGTGTGTGTGTGTGTGTGTGTGTGTTATGAAGGCCTGGCCTTACTGTGTTATGGCAGTCAGCATTGATCAGCTGCAGCAGCTGGCTCTCAAACTTCTCCAGGGACGGCTGGAGGGAGACAGTCAGTCTGTTCAGAGTGAAGGGCAGCATCTTGAGCAGCTGAGGCCTCAGCAGTGCATCTCCTGGTGACAGCACAAACATGGCATCAGGCTATCAACATACCATGACATTTACATGACTGTATCATATGGAGAGCACTTTTAAAATGGGATTCTTCTCTCTTCCTTTCATTTTTAATTTAGTTTTTCAGCTCAGTCTGCTCTCTTGGAATTGCTGTGAAGGAAAAACAACTGAAAACCTTGTAAAGTAGTAAGATAGATACTGTATGTGAAACAAGTTGCATATTTGTATTTGAGACCCATTTTTAAAAATTCCCTGAAATTCCCCCGATGCTGAGAAAATGTACAATAGCATCCCAGAAGTCCCGGAAAGCTGAAAGAAAGCTGTTAAGCGGAAAATGCATGGTGTGAAACAATGTTACAGCCATAATGATTATACTTATGTGCGAGCTGAACTCTCCCCCTCAGTGCCAAAGGGTTATTTTCCAGAAACGCTGGCTGTTTCTTGGCAGTTTTACTTATTAATGTCTGCCTCACCCTGGACCCCAGAGTACGCCCATAGAATTCATTGTTCAACCCCAATCCTTTACTTTTGTTTGTATTTTTAACCAGACAAGCAGTTTACTGTGTGGACTGCAATGTCAATCTGGTGGGCCAGCTGGTTGGTACACTTCTTTGGTCCAGACTGAAATATCTCAACAACTGTTGAATGGATTATTAGCAATCTGGGTGAATTTTGGTGATACTTTTAATCTAGTACCATCATGAGGGCAAAGTTTTCTTTCAGTGAAGATCAGCTGTGGACTCCCCGGGTGATATTTACTAAGCCATGTAAATGACGTCACTGCACTTTTTCAGTTTAGCAGGTCATTTATTAAGAGTACCGTAAATGAGCCCAGCTGCAGTTTGCCACTAAAGGTGCCACTGAACAAGATCTGGTGCTGGGTTATTTAGATGGTTGTTGCGCATGTCTGGAAAGTAATGGAAGGCAAAGGAAAAAGGTTTTCTTCTGCTAAATACTGAGCAGCCACACTACAGAACCCCAGTTACAGTTGTGAGTCTTGGTTTAATTCTTGTACTAGCTGCCTAACAGCTGGCGTCTCATTTACTGACCGACATGGAAATCTCAAAGCTATGATCGCCAGTTAAATCTCCCACCTTCGCTAACAGACGAGATGGTAGTTGGAGTGGTACTGCTAGCTTAACAAAGCTTCAGCAGACGGTTGCAAATTAGCAACAAACACTTTAACACTGTAAATTACTGCTGGTTTCCAAAACCACACTGATTTCTCCACACAAAATGCGTTCTGACAATCATTTGTTATCATATCTCATTCATGAAGATGAACGCATCTCTTTTTTTGGCAGCGACCCTCACACTTTGATTATGAATATATTTGATTATGACTTTTCTCAGAGAGCAGCAGCTCCATCTAAATAAGCACTCCATTGATTTGTGGTAAGCTGCCGAATGCCAATCACCGCAATATTTATTCCAAAGAGAGAGATGCTGGTGCTCATGTCAAACGGTCCAAGAAAAAACGTTTCCATTGGGATGCTTGGCGTTAAGTGAATCAGACTAGATTGGAGGAAGCATCCCAGCCAGTGGACAAAGTGAGAAAACCTATGAGGTCCACGATCACCCCTTTCAGACACAACAGAGAAAACAGCCAGTGTGATTGGAATCTCTTCAATAGTAAAGCAGCCATCAGGCGTCTCATTGCAGCCCTTGTCTCTGGAGCGTTGACTCTGGGCTGTTCTGAATGCGGCGTGAAAATCAAGCCGGTGGCTGTAGTCTTAAAAGGCAGCTTAGGTCTCCGCTGCTCACAGCCCCAGAACATGAAGAGGATTAGCCTGCTACCATACCTCCCACTGACTTCCAATGATTATAGCTCTGCACTGTCAGACTTCATTACGTTCCCCCTTAGAAACTTACTTTCTAAGTACTGCAGACTTTTCAACTTCTGATGGAACTAAGTTTCAAAAAACCAACACTATTAAGTATTAAGTGATGACTATCCAATATGTTATTTTGACAGCTGGAGAATGTATGCAAGGACGTACTACATAAGAGTTACATTGGCTTACATATAGTGATATATTCTTAGTATTCGTAGCATCTAATGTTCGTTTGTTGTACATACTATATATTTTGCCAGTCCTCATCTAATAACTATGCCTAGTTCTGATGTTTGCTTTTTTTGGTCAAGTGATTCAGTATACATTTCTAATAACATAATTTAAAAAGCATGCTTTTTTAGCGTCATCATTTCTAATTTAGAATGAGTGGCTCTTGGTTGCATTCTGTTTTTTGAAAATCAATTAGATAATGTCTAATTTGTGAATATTTATAAAAAACTGACTAGGCTAAACCAACTTTAGTTGATATGACTCCAAAGGAATTACCAGTGTTTCTATTTAATATTTGTGATTATGTTTACAGTCCTTTTGATGACCGGACTTGTAATAAATTATTTTTAAACCCATTTTATTGCCACAGACAGAGCAGTTTCCTATTTTTTTTATGTTTTGATATGTGTTATATAAAATATTACTTATCCATCTGTTTTACCCTCTCAATTACAACATTTGAGTCAGGTATTGTTTCTCACCTAGTAAGACCTAGTTGTTGTTGTGCAGTGAAGACAGAGATCCCACATATAACTGTCAAAATCCGACACAGACAGATTTTTTGGTTTGTTTGTTTAAAGGAGTCAAAGGAAAACACACTGAACAATAGTGAAAATGTGTCAATAGTTAAGCTTCTAAAATCTGTGGAAATACAAAATCTGTGTGACTGCACCTGGACAGAATCTCAAATGTCTAAAGGAAAAAAAGCGCTGTATCTCGTACATTCATGCTGCAATATGTGCCAAAAGAAGGCAAAGAAATGGAGGGGAAATGTTGAAAAGACTGCACAAAGAGCTGGAGGTGCGTGAACTTAACAAGAGATGGGTGAACTGTGTGTCAGGAGGGCTGTGGCTCTGTACTCAAACCGGGCTCACGTGGATTGTAAAATATATTTTCACTCATGGCTCAACACAGACTTTCAATCATTTCTGCTCATTATTCTCGGCCGGTTTTCTATTACTGTTTCTCACACATGACGCCAGCAATTGTGATGCCAGTCGTAAAAACCTAATGCATTTAAAATCATCTTAATGAGAATAACAGAGCCACCAGCTAATCAAAAGGCAAACAGTTTGAATTCATAAACAGTGCGTGATGTTATCGACCTGCTGTCAAAACCAACTGACCCCGCACACATTTATTTTGTTGTCTTATCCCGATAGTTTAACCATCTGTTTTGAAATTAGAGAGAAGATAAATGAACATGCACGCTCTTTTGTCAACCACTTACTGCTTCACATTCCTACACTTCCACATATTCATACGGGGAGGCAGCACAGTGCTATAAAGGTCTGCTTCCCCCATCAGCTGAGGCCTTTCACTGTAGTAATTGGGCGTCAAAGATCTTTGAAGATCTAAAGTTCATTGTTCATTCTTCGAACCTACACTTTCCAAGTTTACCTGTTGGAGAAGCTGTGAGTCCAGGGATATTCTCATCTCCGGAAACAAGGACATTCTCTGGAAGGAGGTGCATCATGGAAACCAGTGCAGGATGTCGTTTTACCACACACTCCAAATGTGCACCATCAATAGTCTTCAGGAGACCGCTGTCTGCAAAGAGAGGCATATACATCATATGAGTGTAGAATATTTACATGCATTACAAATGGGTTAGATGTCGTATTCCGCTCCACCGTCATTCCCTTCCCAGTCATCCGTCTCCTGCGTGCGTCAAAGTCTAATATTTCCCCACAAGCAGTGAGTCACCTGACAACATGACATCCAAAACGCAAACACTTCCATTTTTCAATATTCCATTTGGCTGTTGGTGACCTAGGTGCAATGTTCCATTACACCGCCAGAATCATTTTCCAGGGCTGAACTGAAATGACAACCATTCGACTTGAAACTGAAAACGTGCTCCACTGGAAGAGCATCGCAGCATGGATGAGGCGAACGCCATGAGCAATGAGGTAGACGGTGCCATCTTTCAAGCAGGTCATCCAGTGACAAGTGACGACCCACAATTCCTACCATCAACACAAAGCACAGACCATTTGGAGGGTGAGCAATGTGGTGCTTGATGCGCTGCATATGTCGTCTCCCTGCGAGCCCGAGCAGCATCACAATCTTTCACTCTTGACAGGGTTAATGATTGCACCTTCAATGGTGTCGCTGACAATCGATACAGGAAGCTCCAGCCACTCCCACAGGCTGTTTTGACGAGCCGACAGTGGGCAATCTGAAGATGAGCCATCACGGGGAGTGAAATGGAGGTGGTGTCTGTGAACGGTTAGGTGATGGGTGGATAATTACTACAGTAAACAGGGGTGTGATGATAACAGCTTATCAGCGCTTTCTACTCACGCACACACACATACATGCAGCAGTTTTATAGAAACAAAGGAAGGCATTAAAACTAAAACTACAAACTTGTTATTTCTTCTGCCTCCAGAGTAGCACTAACGCATGTATGTTTACAATGCAATCCAACTGTCCAGAAACAAGCTAATTTATCCACATTTACTCCTGAACATATCAGTTACAGCAGAAAAAACAGCAGATTCAGAGTTGGAGTGCAGAGCATTCCTTGTTGGAGCGACAGGAAGCATTAAAACCGTACATCTGTTATAGGAGAGCTTACAGGAGGAGTCAGATGCAAGACAGGTCAAGGCAGCAGCGCTTACAACCCAACGTAGTGTCCTGGTCAGAAAAACAACAGTTTGTTCACATACTTAGTAAGTATTAGTTGCTGACACCTAAAACTACCGTAACCACAAACCTAAGTCCATCAACTTTTGGCGTAACTGCTCTTTGCCTTTCAAACTGCACCAAGGTACTTGGCAGGTCGGTTGTTCCAAACATCCCGGAGAATCCGACACAATTCTTGGGTGGATTCTCAGTATCAGTGTCTCCTGTCTCTCCATATAGTCCCAGGCCGACTCAGTCATGTTGAGATCAGGGCGCCGTGGGGACCAGACCATCTGCTGCAGGACTCCTCGCTCTTCTTGACGCTGATGATAGTGCTGTGTGACACCGGGTGTGTGTTTGACGCTCGTTGTCATGCTGAAGAATGAATTTGGGACTGATCAGACGCCTCCCTCACGGCATTGCGTGACTTTTGCACAGTCCTGCAGCTTAACAAGGAAATTAGTATTCAGAAAGAAAATACTGTTTCTATAATTTCAGCCCCCACATGAAAGTCTTCTTTTTCTTCCACAAACTGTACGTATCAGCTAAAATCATCAGTGCCTCTCACTGCAGTATAGAAATAAAATGCTTACTTTTGTGGGCAAAAAAAAAAACAAGAAACCAATCTTCAGACATCACCCAAAAGGTAGCTTCACAATGAATTCAGTTTAAAAATCATTTCAGACAGAGTATGCTTTCAGAAAAATCCGTCACTAACATATTTATGCTACCACGTTATTTTAAGAAGCACAGAAGTGAAACCTTTGTAATCTTTTACCAAGAAATAAAAGCAGTAAAGTGGCAAATGGAGCAGCATGGGATGAGCTGTAGAGTACGACTGAAAAGAAAATGGATTTTATGATAAATCTTTTTGAAACAAATTGTAACTTAGGGACTAGAGGGAAAGTTCTGCATAAAAAAGTTACTCTTCGGATCATACAGAACAATAAAATTAGGGAAATGGAATGGGTTCACGGGACGGATGGGTAGTATTTCTAGTTCATTTCTATCGTAGACAGCATTCAGCCATTTTCCAGGGCAGAGCCACTGCCTTTAACTTTAAACTCAACGAAAAGGGACTGAGAAGGAAAGGGGATGATTGAGTATAATCACTGTGTTCTCCTCCCTCCCTGTCCGTGACTCATCCCAGCCAAACCCCTTTAACTCTCTCTAACAGGTAACTTACTACAAAGAAACACAGTGCTTACGTCCGGAGCCAAAAAAAGAAAATGGTTTGGGGAAATCTCTGAGGTTGCAGCAGAGCTTCAACTCTGTTCAACAAACATTTCCTGTGGTGACAGCAGCTTTCACTGATAGGGCATTTCTTACCATGAAGCACATGAAAACGCGGGATGGGTATGAAGGGGGGGAAGAGGAAGGGGGAAATCAAACATAGAACTTTCTTGACACAGATGGTGCCCAGGTGTCTGCAACTTTTTTTCTATCATTTATTTCTTGTTATTCATTATGCATCAACCTTGGGTTTCAGTCAGATGCTGCGCATAGATTAGTAAACTACCCTAAAATTTCCTTACAGCAGTGGTGTGGTACCTCAGAGTCAGTTGAGCAGCAGCTTGGCAAGAGATGTGAAACCAAGGAAATGGGGGAGAAAAAAACCCCCAAAAATGGCTCAGCATCAGACAGACAGAGGCAGCGTGGTTCTGGGAGAAGGTTGAGTGGGAAAGAAGAAAGTCATGGATGAAGATGAGATGGGTTATTTTTGAAAGAGGGTAACGCTGCCAACTTAGGTAAGAGTGAGGGGATTTGAAGCAGTGACTTGCAAGATTAATTTGTTTGTTTGGTGCTAAGGGAACAGTTATGTCACTGCTTCGGCATGCTATTTGCCATCTAGTAGTTGTCAAACAGCGGAGTCACGAGCGTAAAGCTTCTATAGCGATTCAGTATTTGTTGACACAGGCTTCGTCACGTCTGAAAACAAAAGGCACTGAGCTATTTTCTACCAATGTATCAGCCCACGGAGCTAAAATTATACAATTACCGACAGCAAATTGTGGCTACAGTATTTTCAGGTGGCTCGGAGGATCCATGCAATAACAGAAAGAAAGTGTCACTGCGAGAGAGTCGGGCAAATCCAAGGAGTGGAATCATGGCTTCCCCTTTTCTTAGTTTCATGGCTTGAACCCTAATCTGTAAAACTGAGCATTAGCGCAGCACACATGGTGATAATTCCTCCTTGCAAGGGAAAATGTACAGGACAAATGTTTACAGCAAATAATTTGAGTCATAATTATAGTGATCAGTTGAGTTTTCTCTTCTAAATCAGTTTGGATAAGCTTGGAGTGCTTAAAACCGCTAACACCTGACTGCCTCATCCAACTAATGACACCATGTTCTCAGATCTCAACAATTCGCATGTTGGGAAGGATGTTATTACAGGAATAGCAGAGGAATGTTGCCCAAAACCATAGAAATAAGTTCCAAGCTGTTGTAATACACCAGAATTACTTCTCTGGTGGAAATGTTTCCAGAAGATAAAAAACCCCCTATGATTGCAGCTCAAATCAATATTGTGTTATATAAGTACCAGAAATCCATTTTGAACATGAAACCGCTGCAGATTTTCTTTTTTAAACAATTTATTGCTGTTGAAGTCGTAAAGCAGAAGTTTACCCCGTCTCAAAATGAGCCTAAAGCGGTACAGGTACGTGTGGAGAAGCCACAGCAGCGGAAAAGTGTTGTTTATTATGTTTGTTTGAAGTCTGAAGTTCACCTAAACAGCAATAAAACTTGGCGTAGGCGGTGGGAACAAGCACTAACGTGGGATGCCTCAGAGACAGATATGCAGGGTAAACCCCGAGGAAGATGCTGGCAAACATCTTTATCTTCGCCACAGAGGCTCGTTGGCGCATCAGCGACAAAATTTGTCATGACACTACCTTTCTGTCCCCTTCACACTGGCACAAACAATAAATTAATGCGTGGTTGCGTTGCTTCAAATTAAGATATGTTAATCTGAACACAATGTACCATCTGTTTGTCCTCTCATCAGACTTAGAGGGCCCCAGAGGAGCCCTCCACCCTTCTCCTCTCATTTTTTTTCTTCTCTCCGGTCCTTCCTCTTTTTCTCCCACTTGGTCGAGAGGAGAAGCTTAGATCAAGCCAATGAGCGCACTGCTTCCCTTCCCGCTCATATTTGCCTCCCATCCTTTCAGAGACTTTCTAAAACCCCAAGGCAACTTCCTCTCATCTATCTTCCCCCCTTTTCCCATTTCCTGCCTCTTGACCCTGACTCCAGCTTTGGAAAACAGACATGCTTGGATTTCTTTGCCGCCATCACTCCGTTTCATTCCTCTGTATTTTGTTCTTCTCCTTCTTCTGCTCCAGTTGTCTTCGACTGATGTTTCTCCAGGTTTCTCAGGGTTTTCCACCAATGATCTTATAACTTTTTGGTCTGGGGTGCACTTCATGGGTTATAACTATGTTTAACCTCAAGAGCAAGCTGGGGGGGGTCCTGGAAAGTGAAAAGTGCTTTTCTCTCATTACCGTTATAATTACTATTATGAGAATTTATGCATACAGATACCTACAATCCTTACATTTCCACCAAGTAAAAGATATCTGCGAGACAAACCCTCTCTACTTCTTCCTCCATTCATTCTGCTCTTCATGTATTCATGTGCGCCTCACACATTTGCTCTCCTCAGCAAGGGAAGTATGCGCATGTGCATGTGTGTTGGTGTGTATGTACTGTATGTGTGTCTGTGTTAGCCAGTGGCAGAGAGCCTGGCTAGGCAGTGGAACACAGAAATACATATTGTTCGGCTGCCACCAATATATTCATATACCCAAGCTGTCCCTGCTCCTGATCTGGCAACCAATTACATTCCCTACAAACACACACACACACACACCCGCATCACACATTACCTCAGAGAAAGGTGCACATATCCTGGCAGGGGCACCCTTTTAGCAATGAGTTCCATGTTTCTAAAAGGCCTGCGGTCGAGGCTTGATTCATCATTGCAACGCTACAGATTCTGTAACGACAGAATCGTAGAAGATTTCAATCAATCCATGCGTAAAAAAAATTACTTTCCGTGTAAGTATTCTGTAATGTTGCATGTAAATGTGAATCTCTGCCTCTCCACACACACATTTCTCTGCTTTTAAGTGGCGTGCTTTACATAACTGTTATAAAGAATAGAGCTGGCATTGTTCCATTTTTTTTCTTTTTTTTTTTTACTCTCAGCAAATGTGTGAGCATCGTCTCTCAATACATTCCTATTAATAAAATAGGAATAAGATTCCAAACTGATTCCTAAAACAGGAAGGAGGAGAGGGGGGTATCGTTCTTCTCTCTGTGCCAAACCGTTCATTCATTAACTGGCATCTATAGAGTGCGTGGGAGTGAGCCACTTTTTTATGTGACAGAGACAGCTGCGATACCGAGACCGAAACATTTTATCTTATGTGTGAGAGTAGTAAAAGGAAAGAGCAACTTACAGACCACTGTCACTGGCTAAATGTCTTTAGGAGAAAGAGAAGTTGGTCTGCGTCTTCTAGAAAGACACATCGTTATCCACAGTGCCGTACAGGCAAAGAGGATCTGAAATGGGACTTTGAATCACTGCACTGGAGCTCGCAGCTCCGTTTTTACTCACATTACATGCTACATGCAAAACATGCAACCTGGGCCACTCACCCACATCACAACATTGCAGTACATAATGTAGCAAACACAAAATAAGCCCAAAATTCATATTGTCTCTGTATCAACAACTGTGTGAGGTGTCTGAAGTAGTTGGCACTACTCTTCTCCAGAAGTAGAAGAAGAGCTCATGGTCCCCAGAGTACAAAACTAGTAGCATCACCTGGAGGTCCAAGGTTTCAACAAACCACGTGAACCTAATATGCTGTACAACATTAAACATTATCTCATCAAATGAGATTTAAATATCTAGTAATAAACCAATCCAGAAAAACGTTAAGGTGCATAGCATGTGATGATGTCCTGGGTTGGAATGTATCTGTCGACAATTGTCAAATGTCCCATCAATAATTTCCTATCAAACTCTGTCAATTTACCAAGTTCATGACAAAATACACAAAGTAAACACACATCATGTACACAGACAGTGCGTGAGTGATGCAGCAAGTGGCACTGCCAACTTGACTTCACAGACGTTTGAGCTCCAGCTCCCACAAACAAGGGTGAGGGTGAAGTGTGAAGTGTTTACTTGCAGCTACACTCCACACTCTGTCTTTGCGTTTATCGGTGAGATTTTTGTTACTGTGAGAGGAACCCACTGAACTTATTTTCCATGCAAAAATGCAGCACAAAAACTACCTTCCATGAGGCCGCAAAGCTTGAAGTCTCCTCTCTGACCCTGTTTTCAGCCTATCAACTTGTGTTGCATGTTGTGATGCAGCAAACAAGCCTCAGCGGAGCGTAAAGACACATTTTACATTGTAAACAGTGGACGGATTGTTGACCTACCTGGGTATTTCTGGGGACAATTGCTGACTCTCGAACAGAAAATAAGCTCCATTGTGTAAATGACAGGGCCGAGGGTCGTTTGCCTTTGCAGTTCATACAGCGTCCGTACCACCGAAATGAACTGAACCCAACGGCGAGCCCGGCGCACGAGCTGCTGATGCAAGAAGAGGACCGGACGAAGCAGGCCCAGCCGTGCAGTCAGGGAACACTGCAAGGAATGAGTGGAGCGATGGTGGGCAGTAAGGTGAGTTCACTGGGGTTCAGGTTCTTGTTGATTGGCAACCGGAGACAAATAAGTCTGCCAGAACCCCCCGTGCCATGACAGTGTCTGTCAATCCATCAGCGTGGTATAGTAGAGATCAAAACAGGCCCGTTCTCATGGGTTGTACGGCAACATTATGACCAAAGAAAAGTCACATAAGGACTCCACAGTGTGCACATGTCTCGAATACATGCCATGCCACGCACCGCACTTGCTGGTAAAGCATCCGGCAACAGGTCCAGGTACGCAAAACACCCAGTGTGGTAACTGCTTGAGCGTTTGCTGTCCGCGTCCGTTCTTTGTTGCGGGACTGTGGAGACAGAGCTCCATTGTCTTGATGACGCCGTGCGACGATTGCTATCCCTTCAAACTGTTAGGCGTGTTGAAATGCAGCAATTTATAGTGTAAATTCATTCCCTTTTTGTTCCACTCAACTCTTAACCCCAACTTCATTTGCAACACATCAAGAAATAATGAAGATACCAGTTTTATCTGAGGCCACAGTATTTTCGTAAACAAAGTCTGGGAAACTGAATAAGGGGGAATTTGTAATGAATGAATAGTAAAAAGAAAATGTCAGCCCCCAGGGCACATTTCCTCATTACAATTCCTTCGCAGCAAGCTGATGCGAATGACCACTATAAGGAAATGTACTTATTTCCCGGTGGAACAGAAGAACAGCTTTAGATACGTACTCTGCAAATTCACACTCAAAATGTTTCACGTCGAGCGGCAGATGCTGTGTGTCCCTGTCACAGTGGATGAGGATAAAAGTGATGTAAAGGAATGAAAAAGGCTTCTGACCACAAAAGAGCAACGGCAAGGGTGGCAGCAGCGTGGCCCTTCAAACAGAAAAAGCAACGTTCCGCCGAACAACAGGCATGTAGTTAATAATTCAGCCAGCATAAGAGTCCGTTTGAGAGAGGGTTTTCTAATATTCATGTGACATGATAGCCAAGACAGGAACTCGTGCTCTCACAGGGCATAGTGTTATTCATACTGTGAGGCACTGCGGCGTTTTGTAATTCATAGCCTTGGTTTTAGGCCAAGCAAGGACATATCTAGACCAACCCAGAGCTTCAGTAGCAAACTCAATAATTCAAGAAGATTTGTTCTAAAACTCAGAACTGATGTTTGTCTAATGCTCAGAGATAATCCAGTCAATAGTTTGAAACCCGCCCCGAAACAACTCTCACACAAAGCCGGTAAGGAACGTTCAGCAGAGAGATCTGCACTCATAGTTACTCAGTGTATCATAAGCAATAATCTTCTTCATTACCAGCTGTGTGTGTAATGGTTGGGAATCAAAAGGAGAGCAACAATCTTTGGGGCTTAGGACTCAACTTGCACATAGCCTCTCAAAAAATCAAAAATAAAAATGGCTATAAAGGTAAAGGCCTCAAAAGAAAACAGAGAGCTTCATGGTCTATGACATGTTAGGCCTGGCTGCCTGGGAATACTTTTATTTCAAGCCAGCTGTGAAGGGGAAGGTCTGTGACTTACGTCTCTTTGTCTTTTCTTTCTTTTAGACCAAACCTTCATGTCAACTGACAAAGCCCCATTCTGTTCTCCCCTGCTCTGATTTTGGATTCTACTATCTATTCGTCCATCTATCATTCAGCTTGATGAGTATTTGTTGATGAGTTACATCTGAGTCTGCAGAACTAAACTGACACAGCACAGATCCACCTTTTACAGATTCCAGTCTCCAAAGGTTACACCCTATGACATACTTGTGATGGTCAGTACAGGAACCAGGCGCAAGACAGTGTGTGCTGCCAATGATCTTTATTTTACACAATCCAAGAAATCGGTGTCACAAATCCATAATCGGGGTCAGAAAACCAGGGCAGCAAAATCAGAGGCGTGGTCAAACAGTCCGAGTCAAAAACCAGAGAAACAGCAAACAATTCCAAGGGGCTAGGGCAAGAAACGGTGGTCGGTCAAAATGTGTCTACGGAAACAGATCAGACTAGCGTACAGGATTCTCAGCTCAGGCATGAAATGGTCACGTTTCGACACCAGGGAAGTGTGAGGCAGGAGTTTAAGTGCACCGGAGAGTGACGAGCAAACAAGACACAGAAACAGGGAATTAGCCAGGTGATTAACCAAAAGGGGAAGAACACCAGGGGGAGCCCTAACAGATAGCAACACCAGGAACCACCCAAAACACGTGAGGAAGCAACCAGGGGAAAACACACTGGACAGAAACCCAAAAGGACATGGATCATAACAATACTCCCTTCAGAGTGCATGAAGTGTTACGGGCGACTACATTTTTGGAACAGCTCAACTTGCCAAAGAACAGAACTGCGCCCACATTTGTCGTCAGCGTCGTCATGTGTTGCTACAGATGTGCTCTCTCAGAAAACACAGGTAGCCATACTGGCCTGGAAACTGATGCACAATGCTTAACTCCACATGTGGTGTGGCCCTCTCAGCTGTCCTACTCTATAAAGTGACAAAACCTGCTAAATACTTAACAAACATGGTATATATATACATATAGACATATAAAAGGTCCTTACAGTCCACTGTGTCCTTCAGCAGGGGATGGAGGAGGCTTCTTGGTGATCCGTAGTGTAGATTCAGCCTTGGAGATAAAAGGAAACTTAAATGACTGACAATTGATGAATGGAGCTACAGGTCTCCAAATAACACAAACCCATCTACTGCCCTGTTAGCTGCATTTAATTCTTGTGTGTAAAATGAGTATCTGCGTACAATCCTCTGTAAATCTGACAGCAGAACAACCCCTGCTCTCAGCAAACACCTTACACGCATCAGTGGTTCTGCACACTTGTACAGTAAACGGCAGGACAATTAGAACGGCTATATCTTTGTTACACCTCCCTGCAAAAGCTTAACAGGTGTAACCATGTTGTAGAAGACCGAACAAGATGAAAGTCCGGAGATGATGTTCGAGGAGCACTCCCTACACAGCGACTGCACCTGTCCTTCAGCCATCTCCTCATGTGAAACACCATTAATCTCTGACTGGTATAATTAACAACGGGCTAATCACCTTCTGTCCCCATCAGCAGCCTGCGCCTCTGGCCTGCCGCTGAAAAGCTCCAGGAGAGCGAAGCCTCGGCCCAGCGCCTGCTGAGAACCGTCTGGCCTGGGTGACAGTGACACCAGCTCCAGGACCACCGCCGTGCTGGGCAGCCGCAGAGACGTGTGGAAGTATAGGACCTGTGGAGACATAAACATGGAGAGAAGAGAGCCCGTCAGGCCCACAGCTGTGCTTCGCTCAGAAGTGCAGCTCAGATTTTATCAAGACAAAAAGACACCTTATCAGAGAAAGGTTTCTTTTAAGGTCGACTGATTCTTAAATGATGCCACAGCAACTTGTAATTGAATCAAATGCCAAATTGTGGCGTCGGCATGCAGGTGAAACAGTCAGTTAGTGATTACCCCTAACCCTAAATACATACATCTGATTACATCTGTGTTTAACCTCACACTTTTGAACAGCTGGAGAAGAAATCAACCAGTCAGAGCTTTGTAGGAGGGATTAAAAACTGATATGTCATCTTCCTAAAAAGCTGCGTCTGAAGAAAAGAACATGTTGACATGAGCTGTCATCTTACAAAAGTAACAACTCTTGATCAGCTCCGTGCAGCCCCGGCTCAGGTGTCAAACCAAAGTGGCATCAGCAGAATGGATATGTCACTCACCGCCCATTGGTTAGAGCAAAACTAAATTTCCCTCTCCCAACTAGAAAGGGGTTTCAGTGAACCTGAAGTCAAATGATGTGGCAGGTAGGCTCAAGAACGTTTGCCTCCATTACAACCCTGAAATGCTCCCCTCGCCAGGTATTATCACTCGCTTAGAAGGGTGAATAAAACGAGTCATTCTTCTGCTTCACTGCGTTCACGCCGTGCACGTTTGTGTCAATCTCCATATCGTGACTCTAATAAAAAAAAAACAGAGGTAAACACTCAGGCTTGAAAAGAATACGTGATTTGTGAATTGAAGAGGCGGGTCCGTCCCCCTGGTGGGTCGACTATTTAGGGTTGCTGGGGGGTCTGACCTTGCTATTTTTACACGAGTTCAGAGGAAGACACTCCAGCCTTTTGGGAGCCTGTTTGTAGTCCGTGCCAGGTAGGAGCTATTGTTTACAGACTCTGATCCGCCATTCACACTGGAAAATAATGGCCTACCTACAGCGGAGCCGGCGCTGATTTGCATGCACAAAGGCCTGAATATGATAAAGAGACCCAGATATTCTCTGTGATCCGCTGGTTCCCGCGCACCGTAAGGCCTGTTATTTTTCAAAAGCATAAGAAGAACATGACAGTGTCAACAGAAAAAAAGGACATAAGCAGACGCCAACTCCATCGAGACAGAGGCAATTTCTCCCGGCCCACCGTGGCAGAGCACCTCTGGACCCCGTATATTCAAATTCAAAACCTGCAAGGCGTTTCCCATTTCGACCGCATCGGTCTTTAATCTCTGAGCAAAGGGAAGTTTAAATTACTACTTCCCCAGCTACACAAACACTGCTGAATGCAAATGAAAAACATGGGAGGCAAAGATGGCCATCTAGCCATGTTGTGTTGTGTTATTTGTCCGCTTGCTTGTTTTCAAATGTCCATTAGACTCCGCATTGCCGACCAGGATGTTGAGATTCACTGCACGCTGTGGCTCGCAGACCTGCGCGTCTGCTCGGATTAAAGGCTCCTGCCGGAAGTGATGCGGAATTAACACATTTGCGTTCAAGGCTTTGTCAACATGGGCCGACGAGACAGAGCGAGATGAGCCACAACCATGCGAACCCAGGGGTCCCGAAACTTTTTCCCATCACTGCGCTTTCACTGCAGACAGTTTGTTTCAGTGTTTTTTCCCAAAATCCGGATACAGTTTATCTGTCCTCATCTGGCATCTGGCTCATTTCTCAGAAAAGGCATCGCGCAATTTCCCAAGCACTGAGCACTTACTCAGTGTTTGCTGAGCCGGAATTCAGACAGATCTTCCACAGCCACCAAACACCGGCTGAGCTGGGAAAGTAAAAATATCCTGCGTCCCAAGATGCCCGTCATTCAGTATTCATAGAGGGAAAACCTTACTTTCATACAATTTATTTATTTATTTACCTCCCTCTAACCTTAACTCCCGAATGAAAGACTCATCTTTGAAGGAACTTCTCTTGAACCTATCCCGAGATGTATAAACAAGAGCTCTGGGGGTGGGGGATCGTCCATATTTTTTTCTATTTTCTGTCGTGTTCACCCAAATTTCCCCCTCCTTATAATAACGCAGAATTTGCATCTCGGTCAAAGACGCAGTCCCCAGTCTCAGAGCAATCCAAACATGGACATTGTTCATGATGGATTTCCAATTCAAAAGGTAGATTTCCTGTTTCATCTGCCTCGCTGCTTTGATACACCTCCAAACTGATGCAGTTCCAATCTCCTGCGAAAAAAAAATATTAATTTAAAAACACTCTGTCCCAGTGGACCAAATATCTCGCTTCCTCGATTTGCAGCAATTTAGATTTGCAGGAAGCATCCTGTACTCAAGAAAACAGCCACGACTCGTCTTGAATATTTTGAGAGGGTCAAGCTGAAGTGAGGATAAAATAGTGATGTGTTCCGAATAAATATTTTACCTACATTTATCTCTGATAATAAGCTAACTTGCTAAATTTTTTCCACGTTGGTATACAGCGTGTTTTAGCTGAGTCTTTTCACATCTTTTTGCAATCTGGAGATTTCCCAAGCCCACGCGTGTCGTTTCAATCCTGCTTTCAGAGCAGGGCGTTCGCAGGGCGGACGCAGGGCGGACGCATGGCGGCGCTTCACAGTCAGCCAACTGCACCCAACGTGCATTCACGCAGGTTTCCCGAGGAGCCTCGCTCTTTCCTTGTCCACGCGGCTTTGCCGTGACTTGTCGCAAGCCTTCCCTTTCTCCATTGATCTCTTGCTCGGCTCCCGCATGCCACCTGCAGCTTTCACTCTTCAATCAAGAGCGAGTAACTCAACACTAAATCTACTTTGTTTACTATCGTAATTATTTTTTTTCTATGCCCTGATTATATGTAGCGGTATAAGAGAAGCAACAGTAAATGAGGCAGAGAGAGAGCTCGGGAAAGGTTTCATGCCATATTACTGCCAGGAACATTGTGTTTAATGGTCTGTATCTCAACCCCTGAGCCACAGGAACATCTCTAAGTGCACCTTTATGAATTACTAGATTGTATGTACAATATGTATTGTATATTACCAATTCTATCGCTCTGATACAATACACTATCAAATAATTAGCTCTAATTACATTGGACATGTGGCGCCATTTTCTAGAGGAAATCAATTCTGCCTTCAAGGCTACAGAACTCCACAAACCACAAGTACAAGGCAACGTGGCAGATTTCTCTTGCTTACTTTATTCCTGGGGAGTTCTTTTTTTTATTACAGCTCCTGTTCCTCGCTGCATTTCTTCTGATATAAAGAAACTGAATGAACATACACAGGAGCTGTGGACAGTACCACGTGGGACACATGTTTCATCAGATCCGTTCGGATTCCATTCGAGTCGTGTCTAATTTCGTGTATACCAGAGGATGGAACAAGGATGGAGCCGCAGGTAAACTCACGATTACGAGAAGCGATTGCATTTCTAGTGTTGTTTATGTCCAGTGAGAACACTGCATTGTGTTTTAATGTCTCACTGTGTGCTTTGTATTCACCTTCATTGCGCATTGCTTTGGGATGTATCACTCAATGTAAGTGTTTCGTACGAGCGAGAAGTGAGACTCAGCATCTACAAACAGACATCAACTGAGTTTGGGCTCGTTTGAGATGACTCACTGAATGTAATGTTTGAGAGCGGTCTGAGAAATTTTGAGAAAAAGATTCCTCTACGTTCCGTTGCTGTTAAATCTCTAATTATGGAAATGAAACTGTTCCCACATTCAAATATTCAGCACTGACATTCGCCTCAGTTGGTCTGAGGAAAGCTCCAGATTTGTACCATTTCCACACCAAAACAACTTTACATTGAGGCGGAAGGGGGGGCAGGGGGGGGGGGCATCTGGCCTCTGGGCCGTATGCAGTCCGCCAGACAGTTTGATCAGATCAGATCAAACAGTCTGGCGGACTGCATACGCATATTCATGAATCGACTGGTGGACCGACCAGGCGATTCATGAATGCACAAAAACCACTCAGAAGTACAAAAAAGTTCTTTTTTCCTGCTATAAAAGAAGATAACATAAAATTGTAGACAAACATGTCGTTCAGGGTTTTTCCCTTTTCACTGTCTGCTAGAATCACTGACAGGCATCAAGGCAACTGTCAAGTAAAGGAATGCCGCCGTGCAGTATCGCGCTTTCCGAGAGAGATGGACTACCTTTTTTCTCTTTTTGTTGAAATAAAAGACAAGACGCTTTTCAGGTGTGCTCTCGTACTGATGAAAGGCCAGTCTTGACCGCCGTTGGAGGCCGCGCTAACCTGGATGAGTTGCAAGGACAAATGCGTTGCCACGCAGGCGAGTTTCCGTGGTGAGCAAGCTAAGAAGCCGAGACATCGTTCAGAAGAACAACTGCTGTGACATCTGAATATGCTGGTGAGTTTGGAGGGAAGCAACCTCCCTCTGCTGGGGTTCTACAAGCTGAACGTGCAGACACGCACTGAAGTTCACAACTCTGGGATCGACATACTGCCGAGGGCGCTTCTTTTCAAAAACTGACTCTTGCAAGGCCTTGGTTCCGCTCAAGACTTGGCCGAGCCAAAGCTGGAAAAGCCAGCTGCGAGCAGCCTCATCATTACAACCACCAGATGCCTCGCCAGTGAGGAGCAGTTCCAGCCATCACGTTAGAAAGGTTAACGTTATACACGTGTTCAATAATTTAGTATGGCCCTCTAAGGATGTTATAAAAATTGAAATGGCCCTTGATATGAAAAAGCCTTTGCGCTAAGGCCGCGTTATGAGATCTTGCTCCTTCTCGACAGCATGGGAGCACGGGGGGGATTTCTTTGGAAACAGCTTGCATCGGCAGCACCGGGAGATGCGGTGCACGTTGGTCCTGAGAGGTTGCACACCGCAGCGACTGTCAACAAAGCAGTTATGAATTCTCGCGCAGCGGCACCGTCACTGTCAACCTGGGTCCGGTCTGCAGGTCTGAGGACTGAGGAAACTCAACCATGACAGGAAAGAGGCAAATGAAAGTTTGATGTGGTTATCATTGGTTTGAATGACAGTCACAAATCTAAATTTGCGTGTGCATTGTGTGTCCAACCTGGACCAGAAACTCCACATCATGAGTCAAGAGTCAGCGATTTGTACTGTGTATGTGGAACTTGGTCATGGAAAATACCGACAACAAACTGTTGCGTAATGCATTCCTGGCAGTCGGTGCTAAACGTGCAATTATGAACCACTCGCAGTGTAAAAGCTGAGGCTAATTCTTCCCGCCCCCTCGAGGTGGTCATTCAAACGCTCGACTTGTGGGCAACCGGGCAAGCGCTGAAGGGGGAATCACAGGCACTGCACAAAACAAAGAGGCTGCAAATGAGTGCTGGTTTTTGCATAGAGAGGTCCAGAGCACCAGGGGTGTAATTGACAGGGCCCCGTTGTTCGACCCCTGGAGGCATCCCAAAAGAAAAGCAAGCACGGCATTTCCATTTAGCCAGCGCTCTGGCTGGGAGGCTGGAAGCGCGAGTGTCAGCTACCTGGCAGCAAGATCATAGAAGCAGGCTCCGTATATCTGCATGCCATGTGTGGCTGGTCACGTGTTACGCGTGTACCTGTATGTGCCTAAAAGCTGTCGACATGGAGAAGAAGCACATGAGTACACGATCGGGCTCTAGCGCATTATATAAGTGCAGCTGCTTGGCGCATGTCATGTGCCTTCGCCCTGACATTGGCGTTGAAGGCGAAACTCAAAGGCACAGCTGAGCTCATCAGGAACTCACACTCAGGAAGATTCTTGGCTGCAGAGCTTTGATACTAGCTTTGGCAGCATGGCCTGCGCCTTGAGGTGGAGGAGAGAGAGAGAGAGAGAGAGAGAGAGATACAGTAAGTCATTTACCAGGCGCAGAACCAGCGGGTATCAGCATCACAGATCCTCTCAGTATCAAATCTCATGACTGTCGCCGGCACGGGAGAGATGAGAGACGGCGGTGTGGACGATAGAAAGGCAGAGAAAATCACAGGGATCGAGGCTCCAGGCTTTCTTACGGCCAGTAAGGTCACAGGATGGCAGCTGGGACAGATGGGAGTATGCACGGGTGTGACAGCTGAATCCAACAGACTTTCATTAAGAGGTCTCTTCAGGTCCAACTATTTGGACCCGATGTGGAACAAAACCTACATAAATAGAGACGTGAGCCAAAATAATCTTTCCAAAAAAGAAAAGAATTGTAAATTAGACTGGAGGATAATTATACCCGAAGTCATTAATACAAAATAAAATACAAAACAAATCCCACTTAGTCGAAATATAATGTGGATCCAGCCCAGCCCCAATCCTAGCTCTGTTCCAGACCTCTGATTGCTGAAAAAAAAAATGAAGTTCGTGTGACAGATGCCAGTAAACTGGTAGTTTTAAAGTCAAATTGATGACAGGAAATTAAATGCAATTATCAAGCTACATTGGTCCTTGGCTGGGTCCTACTTACAAGAAGCCAAGTGGACCTGTGGAGAGCTATAATATTCATCTGTACCAACGTGATCTGAACTTCATCATTCTTACCATTTTATCATGTCTACCATTCCTAATTACGTCTCCAGAAATGAAAGACTTACTTCATGGTAAGAGAGACATCGCAAGAACACAGAGACCCAGGCAGCAGGTGTATTTCTTGGTGGCAAATTCCTTGAGATCCTTGTAAAAAAAAATGACTGGGACACGCCTACATCTTATCACTACCAGGCCCCGCACCTGAACCTCTTCACACTGTAACGGGATGTCTATCCTGCAGGATCTGGCACGTCCCAGTGGAGGAGGCAGCCGATGAAAGTCTGGAGCGTGGACGTTGAAAAGAAAAAAAATGGACTGACGGAGAAGTTGATTGCAGAAAAGGTGTTCTTTCAGTCAGCTGAGTGACAGGTGTGAAGAAAAAGATGAAAAAGCCTGGACTGCATTAACGTTGGCAGTGAATGCTGTGTCCTCTGAGCTGTGCTATGGGGCAGCAGTTTAAGGTGGGGGGGGGGGGGGGGGGTGATATATCAGCCAAAGATGAGGGGACTGCAGCAATTACAGGAAAAACAGCCCAATTATGTGGAATCCCTCCAAGAAATGAGGGTGACAGTGATGCCGTTTCTCGCAAGCAGTTATTCTCATTTTTCAAAACATCTCCATCTGAGGCCATTTCCAGTCTCCAGGCAATTTTAAACATGCAGTGAGGCTATTCACAAATGACCAGCCTTCTTTCTTCACTGGAGACGAGGACGCCTGGCCTGCGCCCTACACCTGAATGAAACTCAAATGAAGTAGGCATGGTCTTCAAGTCTTCAGTCTGTATCTTATCTGAAGCTACTGTGAGCTACTTTTTGTGAACTTATAGCTTCTGATCAGTCAAAGTTTCAAAAAGTCAAAATATAAGCGTGTAGGCCTCGAGACATTATGGTCACCAATAAAGAAGGTTTGAAGATGGAGGAGTCCAACATTAAAAAAAACATGTACAGTTGAGTAATCACACTCAGTGAATGCTTGGTCATTTTCAGCCTTTTACAATACAAACAATACAAACATTTGCAGGGCCGAGTGTGTAGCATACAGCACAAAACTTCCTTATCTCTGATCCCCTGATTCTGGTTCTGACTCAATGAAGTCTGGTCGGGAGTCGATCTTGCTGCACTGGCTCTGTGTCCACTATCTTGCAGCTCCAGATCTATGACTAGTATCGCGACCGACCATCTTGCTCCGCGCCGCAGCATCGATTACACATCGATGCCACGCGCTTCATTTGCCTTTTAAGTCTTTCGCTCTCGTCTTCTCTCAGAGAGACATCGCTCTTAATCGTGAGCCGCTCTGTGCCTTCATTTGACTTTGTCGAAAGAAAGAATTGAGATTACATCAAGAAAAAGAGTAGCAGGCAAATGAAAGAACAGGGGGAAGGTTGAGCCTGAGTTGCATGTGTCCGGGCCGGCTGTATTCTCTGGATCGCGGCCCAGGCTGGTCCGAGGCAGAGGAGAAATGAACAAGATGAAAGGCCGATGCAGCAGCGACTCTGACATTTCCCTTCGAGCTAAGTTCAAGCCTACGCTCAGCATCGGCACCGACTCCTGCGCGTAATGAAAACCTCCCAATTAGCGCAACACCCATTCCTCCCTCCAACAGCATCCAAAGACTCTGCACTCTGCAACATCCCCGGCTTTGCCGACGACAGCTCCCCACGCTCGCTGGGTAAAGTCTTAGTTTGTCACCCGGGTTTTGGTCGCCTGACATTTTGTAAATCCTGTCTGAAATGCCTCCCAAACAAACTGCGGGCGCTGCCGTCGAACGCTGGAGATGCAGCGACCACGCGGGAGGAATGCAGGGGATGTACAGCGGAGGAGCGCTGCCAGACATCAGACTCGAAGGAGGTAGAGTTGGAATTGACATGTCAAAAGCCCGGGACAACAAAGTACAAGACAGACGGAATATCTTTCTCTCTGTCTCTGCTCTCTACCCCACACACAGGGAGTGCAGACCCGGGGGAAAGCTGATAGCAGAAATACAGGGACTGTGTGTGTGTGTGTGTGTGTGTGTGTGTGTGTGTGTGTGTGTGTGTGTGTGTGAGAGAGAGAGAGAGAGAGAAAGGGAAAAAGGGAATGACGGAAAGAGAAATGAGATACGGAGGAGAGAGGAAGAACAGTCAAGTAGGAATCAAGTCAATACACACCACACATGGCAGCAAAACACACACACACACACACACACACACGCACACACACATCTAATACCTCCTCAAGGCTCTCATCTCTCCCTCCTGTCACCTCGGCAGTAGCTCTTGTGGCCCTTGAATTCCCTCAATCTCACACACACACACACACACACACACACACACACACACACACACACACACACACAGTCCTACACAAGCACCTACAGTATATAGCTGTGTATTACGAGTTGTACCACTCCAGTGTGTAAAGCTGTTAAGCAGCAGCTGCTCCGCGAGATGTTTGGTCCCCTCGGAGCTGAAATATTGATCAGTTCTTAGGCAGGGCGGCGCAGTCCCGCGCCCCCACCGTCCCCATGTATAATTGAAGTGTATATCTCTTAGTGCGGCGTGCCAGTCGGGAGAAGGAATTAAGCGCCGAGGTAAGCTGAAGGCCCGTCTCCGCAGCCCCTTTGTCCATCAATCACCCGGCTTTTTCGCACCGGCAGGTTTCACGGGGCCGCTACGTCCACTGTAGGAAGTGCCACAGCTTGTAAAAGAAAAGAGAGAATGTAAGACAGAACATAACAAGACTCAATATAGGTTCGCGTTTTACTGAGGCCCATCCATCTGGGGGGGGGGCGAGACCCCCGTGGGCCATTCTGAGCCAGCGAGCGTTAACACGGAGCAATAGTTTCATATGTTAAAGGAGAGGTTGGTGCTGGTTTTTTCTCACTGTCAACCGGTCTCTAATGAAAACGCCACAGCCCACACCACCTCAGTCCTTTTGGGAATACTCGGACATTCCTGCACCGTCGGTGGCGCTCAGCTGCAAAACAATTAAGTTCCGCCCAAGATGGAAGTCTTTAAAAACAGGTCGGAGAAAGTTTGTTTGGCTTTTTGTTGGTTTTAGGTTGCTTTTTATTTAAACACGGTGTTCCTTCCAATAAGAGCTGGCCGCTTTTTGTTAGCAAACGGAGGCTACGCACTGATTAATACGCTTTTAGTCCCCGGCGGAGTATTTACTGCAGCAGAATGAAAAAGAAAACACAGCAGCCCTGTTCAAGGTGATGGCGGGACAAGTGCTGCAGGGCAACCATGTACCTGTCTGTAAAATATTCACCGTCAATATAACGAAAAACAGGAAGTATTTCCAGCCCCATCCCTTGAGTCCAACACTGATAACAAAACCAGCTCTCCTATTTAGGCTTTTTTTTTTTTTTTTTTTTTACAATTTCCCATAAACATGTACTAGCAAAAGGAAATGAATGAGAACCAGCATGTGTACACCACGCGGACAGCCACACAAAGCGATGCCACAAATGCGTGTCCGAAAGAAGCGCTGAAAGAAGCTGGGTGCTGAATGGAGCGGAGGCCTCCAAAGACTGACTATCTGCACAGCTGATCGTGCGAGCGCCAGAGACACAATAGCTCGGCGGCGAATGCAGCCGCGTGTGATACGCGCCGCGAGCCCCTGACACCGGAACCCGACAGTCGCGGGGCGGAAACGCATATTCCGACTCACACTGACATCGCCGGCGGCTCATGAAAGACTTTTCAGACATTGTGCTTGATTTTTTTTTTTATCTCTGTGGCGTTGTGTATAAGTGCCATGCTACCTTGACGGACTAACGCCTCCAGTATGTGTGCTGCAAAATCTCTAGTGCAGCGCGAGGAGGCACGGATGTAACGGTGGCGTTTCCTGGAAGAAATACGTGGCTCTCCTCCTCCGGCCTGACGCCATGAGCCATGACTCCGTGCTTTTTCTTTAGTGCCAGCACAAGGTTCGCATGAGCAGGTTTAAGTCAAATATCTTGACAGCTATTGGAAGGGCATCTGTGAAATTTATCACCGACATTTACGCCCTCCCCCGAGGATGAATTGGAGTCACTTGGGTAACTCGTGATCTTGTGATCTTGCGACATCATCAGGTGAAAGTTTCAGTCCGCCCAGATCCTTTGAGTTTTCTGAACAACTGCCTACAAGTTGCTCCACAGCCATCTGAGGGCGGTGGGTATCTGTTCCATCTGCGGGGGGCGGTATGTCCTGCCCAGGCCCCAGTTACACACGGCGAATCCGCCTGTTGCATTTTGTGCGACCGCCAACCAACTGTTGCAGCATAACCTCCGCGTTCACGTGCACATGAAACTTGTCCTTTTTCACTGCTCCCTGTAAAATCTTTCTAATTGAAATCGACGGGCGTGCTGGGTGATCGGCGCAGCGGCTCCATCTGCTTTTCTCAGTCAGTCCAAGTAAGGCGACGACGAGGACTGTGGAGCAGACTTACACATGTAAACAGCGATACGGCCGGGCAGATACCGCGATCCAGGAAATCCCAGCATTACCTATGCTCGGCTGACAGTGAGGCGGCAGCGCCGACAGCCTCTGGTCGTGGAACGCTTGTTCGTAATATCTTTCCACTTCTTGACACGGTGGCTTTAAATTCCCTTTCGACCCTCGGGTGGCTTTGCTCAGTTCCCACTCCCTTCATGTACGTGCTCATGGCATTCCCATGGCATGTCTTTACCCTGCGCGTCACATTGTCATTTTGAGATTAATTTCTGACTCAGGAATGTCACTGACTGGCATGTAATTAGCGCTACACCGCTCCGCCCTGAGACTGATAACTTTCCACTGCATCCTCCGTTTCAGGCCCCTTCATTAACATGTTCTGTAATATGATAACTTTCATTTTTTTATTTATTATTTTGCAGGGGAGGACTTTTTGAGTCCATGTCCCCAGATTTCCGACGCAGATCAGATGTCTGTTTAATTCACGCATCAATCTGTCGCAAAGGGCTACGACAAAACGGCTTCAGATACAACTGCCGGTTCAGTAACTGCATGAAATTTTTTTTTTACTCCTGCCTGGAGAAAAACACAAAATCTCTGACGTGGTTACCAGGGAGCTACAGGGAACCGTAAGCCCTGCTGTGAATCATCCGCAGGGACGATCAGAGAAGCGGCATCATTCACCAGCCAGGTAAGCTGAAGGTCACAGGTCGAATCAGTGCACTCCTTCCATCACCAATGTTTGCCCGTATTAAGCCCAAGATACCTGCAAGCCCACCAACCGGGAGGAACTCAATGTATTTCCTAATTGTTGACTCTTTTCTCGTGGAGTGAAGTTGACGTGAGAGTTATGTAATTTCACCTTTTCCCTAAACACCGGAGAAAAGGGCAGAGCGTGCTCCTGTGTGACAGCTGAACGGACACGCTTGAATGGATGTGAATCATGTGTGCAATCATACGTGGCAGACCGCAAAACACTGTGTGTAGCACACAACAACACAACACGACGCGAGGAGAAGTTTTTTTCCTCTGCTGAGCCTCCTCCGGTGAGCAAGGCGAAAACGGGCGGGGGGCTCGAACAGCGGGTTCGTTAAGACGGCGAACGCTTGGATTTGGCAACCTGCTCTGCTCTTTAAGGGGAAAAACTTCACAGGAAGTGACTACTGCCAGTCATCACTCCGAGCCCGTGACTGAGCCGTGTGGGATTCTTCGCTTTGAAAAGCGGCGCGCTCTTTAGAGAACAGCTATTCAAGAAACAAAAGCAGAGGAATTGCATGACTGATGTTCAAATGTTTTCCCATCGGTAAAGCACTGTCTTCTTCTGCTTTTCCGGGCTTTGAAGTCACGTAATAAGGCTGTGTGTGTGTGTGTGTGTGTGTGTGTGTGCGTGGGTTGGTTTGTATGCTGGTGAGAGGTATTGTTTTTCAGCACACTGTGGGGACCTGAGGACATGGAAGTCCACCCTGCGGAGGTCCTATAATTCAGGTTTAAAGGGTTATTATAAGGGTTAGGTTTGGACGTGGGGTTCAGGTCAGGAGAAGGGACAAAGAAATACAGAATTAAAATAAATATATATATATTAATACATCTGTGTTCCTCCCACGTTATTCCATGCGGTGCCACGTACGTCATACCGCGCAGCGTTTGGGGGACCCCGGGTAACACAGGGTGCTCGGACAGGGGAAAAACTTGGCCTTTTCTCCGAAGCGCGGCTGTCGGCCTGATAACGTTGCACACGTGAGAAGAAACCGCCGGCTCCCCCTTGTGAAGGCAGGGAGTTCAAATGGAGCGATCACGGCGAGAGACAATGCGGAGAGACGCACACTTGTCTCCGCGCCCCCCCCCACCCACCTTCCAGGTCCATCGGCGCCTCCGTCGGCGGCGTCCGCAGCACAACATTGCCCTCTGCTGCCCGCGGCGCTCACCGACACCAGCCTGAACGCAGCAGCCGCCGTGCGGAAAACACCACGACGTCTGGCTGATGTTAGACAGAAAGGACTTTGTACCAGGATTTTTAAAAAAAAGACCAAAAAAGCCTGACATAAATCAGCAGACTGACTTTTCTTCCTGGAGGTGTACATGCACAAGAGCCCATGTCATGACAATACGGCCTTGTTCCACCACGGTATCAGAAACCGATCAAAGGGAATGATCAATACCCTTTGTGCATCCAAGCAGACCTAAAATAAAGGCCTGGCTGTTCTACATGCGTTTGTCACCGCGCGCTGAAGCTCCCGACATAAAAGCGGCTCTCAAAAGATCTGAAACCCGCTGAAGCATCGACGAGCCCATCACGTTGCCCTCAAAAGCGCGCCCTCCTTTCAAAATAAAAGCCGGAACGCGACGAGTCACAAACAACTCGCGACGCGTCAGGCACAGAAAGCAACAGACAGCGGCGTTGTCGAGACATCTCGCCTGCACGGAGACAAAGCAAGGAAATGGATTTGGGAGGCGCTCTCTCTTTCTCTCTTTAATCACTGCGCACCTCTGCTTTTCACCACATATTAAAACCAATCCATCACGGCTGAGTAGGGGGAGGTGGGGGCTTTGCAACCCCCACCCCTGACATTATTTGGATATCAAACAGCAATTTGCCACTCATAAACACCAGCATAAATGCAAGTGCATCGGGCCAAATCCAATAAAAAAGCTGGTGCGGCTCTCGCGGCACGACACGGAGAGGGCCAGGCCCACTTTATCATCCTGATAGGATATGATGTGGTTTATATTATTACCCTGGATGGATAATGGGATTTGGGCGCTTATTGGGATACCAAGTGAGTTTGAATGCAGGCTATGACTATAATGGTGGATCAAAGTAGGGCCATACTCCGGGAAAGATAGTTCAATCAAAAGGACATCAAGCAGGGGAAAGGGGAGAAAACAGATGGCAACAAAATGGGAACTCGGAGCACGCCAGAGCTGTGACTCATTGGCGTCACCGTAAAAAACACTCCTGCGACACTCTGCGTTTAACAGCCAGCTACGGCTGGCGCGATCCCCTCCATTAGAGAGAGCCCCTCCAAACATCTTGCACAACAGCTCACGCTGTAAGCACATCACGCACCCTCGACTTTGGAAGCTCCGACGCGATCGCGCAACAGTGGGTGACTGGCCCCCAACCAGGCCGTTACAGAGACCTTCAGATGTCGGATTGAGAGGGAACAGAGACATCCAGCTGCTCCTCCAGATATCTGCTCAAAAATAACAAAAAGGACTTGGAAGGGATGGTAAACATGCTGGGACGCCGATTTTTTTTTTCTTCTTTTCTTCTCTTTTCTTTCCCCGAGGGATGAGGCAGAGTTGAGGCACATTTTGTAGCCGACGACGGAGGATCGGCGTTAAAGCCGCGTAAGAGCGGGAAAGGCTGCGGATTGACCCCAGAGGCCCCAGGGTGTCTGTTCTGATTGCTTCCTTTCACTCCGGGCCTCTGGCTTCGGTATCAGGATGGCTGCCTAAACTAATGTGACGGGATGAAAATTATAATAGAATCAGACAGGCACACAAGATTTAAACGACAGGATGTAAAATGCAGCACGTTTCCAAGACGCCTTGGGGTGTCGCGCTGTGCGGCTTTTTAAAAGACTAGCGCGTGACCTCATCTCCACGCACCTGAACAGAGAGGCTGCACTGTGACGAGTGAAGAGCTGAGTGAAGCCATCAACTTTGACTGTACTTACCACAGGAGGAATGGACATGTAAAACCGGGGGGGGACCAAAACAAACCCTTTCAAGATGATGGATACCAGGAATAAAATGTGATTTCTGGCATATTTCGACACCAGCGTTGTAAATTTTGTCTTTTGCATCACAAGTCCCTCATTGTTAGGACGTTCTCTTTCGACTTTCCAGAAGTAATGGGAAATTTCATCATCAAAGCAAATCTTCCAAAGAGTATGTCACGTGTTTTGACATAAAAAAATGTGTCTTTGTTCCCTTTGTCTAATGATGATTACAGAAGAGAAAAGACTTAAGGTAAAATGGTTGGGGAAACTATAGAAATGGGAAAAAAGGGCAGCAAAGTGCAAATGTAGACCTGAGAAACCTGAGCCCCACACTTCGCTGAATTTAAAACTTTATCCACCCTGACTCACATGACTCGCAAGTACCGTACATGACTATTCCAATCCCAGGTCCAACAACGGGTAAATCTTTACTGTTGTTTTTTTCCCAGAGGAGCTAAACCACAGCAAAAAACATCACCACTTGCAAAAGAGGGTGTTAAATTACAAGAAATAAAGTGAAGTAGGTGTGATTGCATCAAATTTACCTCCACACCATAAAGGACAGAGTTGCCTGTTCATCTTTGAAATGCAGCCAACAAACAGCACAGACCTGAGCACAACACTGCAAACAATGACGCATAACTGGAAACAAAAACTGAAATTATCGCCACATCCCAGGAGCAGCCGACCGTCCACCAAGATGTACTTACAGCTTATCTTCTTATACAACGACTTCTCAGTTACTTTTTCAATTGATCGGTGAATAATGTCAGACTACTTATTAATGGAGCCCTTCACCAGTTAGGTCGATGTGCTGTCTTCGGATTTGGAAGACAAACAGTCCAAAATCAAAAGCTCATTTGAAACTGATATGAAATTGATTAAAGCTGGACATCCCTGTGCAGCAAATGAGATCTTTACTGTGGAAGTGGCAGAAAATTATTGATCAGTTATCATTAGTTACCAATCAGTTTCCTGTCAGCTGAAGCAGTGGACCCACTCACTGATTCAGTATCAGATGCGGCTGCAGCCACAGGCTCCGCGCAACTTCGGCGTGATGTTTAAGGGGATTGAGTGATTCACTTAAGCCTAACCGTCTGTTTGGAATTCACTGGGCTTCTCGCAGGTTCTGTGGATCCGCTGCAGAGAAACTGCCACCTGCTCTTAGCAGGGCTGCTGATCCTGTTGATCTCAAACGTTACACCCATAATGAGAGTGACAGCGAGCTGCACCAAGTGTTCCTCACTGCTCACCTGTGAGGATGGGGCCAAAACTTACGAGGCAGAGTTACTGCCGTGGAAAGATTTCAAACTCTCTTAATCGTAGTTTATGATGGCTGAGAATCAAAACCTTTCAACGGGAATGAGGCCAAGGTAAAAACTGTGAAACAGACGCCAGCATATCGTGGTTGGTGGTCAAACAACAACAGAAATGCGTGAAGGAGATGCTTTCATGGTTTAACCTGCTTGAGAAATTACAGACATACAAAGCCAAGCACAAGGTCACTGGCTTCCTCAAAACCACTTTACCCGTACAGTTACAAATTGACGCATGACATGAAACGGTAAATGTACTGCACTTTTGTAGCCTAATGGACATTTAAAGCACTATCACACACATGACATGGCATTCGCTCTTTCACACACACGGTGCAATCATGTGGCGTCCAGTACCTTGACCAAGGACACTCTGAAAGCAGACTTGGAACCGTGGGACTTGAGGTTGGGCAACCAACCTTTGCATCAGCCTGCTCTACCTCCAGCTCTATCCTGCACTCGGTGGTCATGGTCTGGCCATGCGGGTCCCTTATTTCAGCTGATTAGACCTCATCTAATGGTACAGTCTGCAAAGTCTGCATCCCGTTCATTTCTATATGGAACCAGGCGAGACACAGTCACTCTCAGTCAGGAAATTCCTTCAATTCATGCAGAGTTCAATGTGGTTGACCTCCAGCACAAAGTTATATACACACCAGAGAGGCAGGGGTGTTTACCAACTGATGTACAATTCTCTGTCAGCAGCTGATAAAAAATTGCACTGTCTCTCCATCATGCTTCTCTTCTAAAAAATTCTCTGTAACAACTTCCGAAGTCTTTGCTTCACATCAGCATGTGCTGTTTGTCAACTTGCAGAGTGTGAGAAAATGGATTGGAATTGCTTTTGACATGGGACTTGTTGGATGCAACCAGAATCACTTACTGGCAAAATTGGGACAGTTTGTAACTTGCTATTTCGGCTGGAGATATTCCCAAGAGCGGAACTTAACACAGTCCAATCATCACTGCTAATTTAGCTGCGAGTGGTGGAGCTTTGGAGCCGGTTTTAATTAAATAACGACAATGATAAATTTATGTAATTTATGCTTGAACGGGCACTGGTTTCAATATATAATCATCAATCCACTGCTTATGAAATAAACATTAGAGGAGTTTAAAATAGGAGTCTGCAAAACCTATCACACAGCAGCCTTATTTCAGTTTCGTGACAAAGCTACCTCGTTGAAGGACGTCTTGGTCTTCATCCTCTGGGCTGAGCTCTTCCATGTTTTGCCAAAGAAGTGCTGGTGATTTCTGTCAAACAGGGTCACTCGCAGCTGGCAGGTCAGGTCTTGTTCCACCTCTGATGTCTCCTGGGACTAAAAGAGATGTTAGACAGGTCACCGTTGATCCACAGCCCTACATCAATTGTATAAAAGAAAAATCTTCCAATATTACCTGGCCTACATTTTTAACAAATGTCTCTGAGTGAGGTCACCTCAATTCTGCATGCAGTGTGGACAATGGACAACAATAAAGGCCTTCTATTCTATTCTAGGTGGTACACAAATTATTACTGTCACCTTCAATTCCCCAAATGTTTTGAACAGAGTTTTGTGAAATCTCATCGTCCATATCGACATACCATGTAGTGCAAGGGGCGAGAGACTTTATAGGCCTTTATCATATATTTTCTATATACCAACAGTCTAATCCTCCTCTCAACAACTTAAAACACACAGAATTTCGCTGTGTTTCTACACCGTCGGGTTTCTACAGTCAGCGCAACTACGCTACATCTACGTCTCTACCAAGCATGCAGCGTACTGCACGAGCTGTCACCTGCGGGAGGTGAGGTGCCGTGAGCCGGTTGAGGCTGAGCTGAAAGCCGTGGGACTGGTTGAAGTGGCTTTCCACGGCCAGGCGGACAGTCTGGCTGGGTGGGGGAACCAGCCGGCTTCTCTCAAACACTTCTCTCCAGCCGTCCGCCGTGGTGGATATTTCTTCCGTTTTTACCATATTATTGAGTTAATAGAAAAATAACCATGATACTACAAAAAGCCCAAAAGTGTAGCGTACACCGAGCTGTTACAGTGAATATTATCTTTTCCGCCCGTTTAGGTTTTCAAACCAGCGGCCGCCATATTGAAGTGGGATTCTACTATTCACTGCAGAGGGGTTACACTAGTAAATCTGTGTTTCCATCGGGGGTATTAACGGATACAAACTAATACAAATAGTAGAAATTGTGTAATAAGAAAATAATTTATGCAAAGAGATATTTTATACTGACCTGGAATGTGTAAACACAACTTCGCAAAAGTAGTCTAAAATTCTCTAAACCTTTCATTTGGTATTTCCTATCGGGCTGCATCAGTTGCTATGGTAATGTTCACGTTGCCTTCTAAGGCCTACATACAGCCTGTAGTTTTCCATAAACATGGCAAACTAAAGAAAATATAGAGGACAAAACATTTCGTGTTCTACACTCACCGCCGCATTTTAATTAACGTAAACGTAAATAGCAAGTGCTGAAGTAAAGGCAACTGGACTGAGGACGTTTCGCCTCTCATCCGCTTCAGCACTTACCACAAATAGTGACGTAGTGACCGAGAAGCTACACAGACGTAAACGAAAATATACAATTATGTGATAATTACTTAAGAACATATATTATTATCATCATCATCATAATATATATTATTATATTCGTGGTAATATTAGTATTACATTGGAAATTTCCCCACTGTGGGACTAATAAAGGTATAATAACTTATCTTATCTTATCTTATCTTAATATTACACTATTATGTGGTAACAGGAGACAGCTAACTTAACTTTAAATATAATTAACTTAAAAGGTAGCCCATTACATTGTGTGTTATGTTTCCCACCCTCAATCATAAACGGGGTGGTTGAAACAATAGAAACACCTGTTAGTATGAAGCATTAAAAATGAACAACACAAATATACACCTCTCTGAAACTGGAGTATGTTTTATTATGATAGCCTCACATCAAGCAGACGCAGGAGAAGAAGAGAACCACTAGAGGGCAGCGACGCACCGCCGTCGTGTGTAATGAGTCACCAGAGGAAGAGGAAGCGGTAGGTACAAAACCGACGCGGAGCAATGTTTGGGCTCTCCGGGAAAAGTAAACCCGTCAAAATAAGGAGTTACAATGGCAACAGAAAGTATGGAGTCGCGGCAAAGGATGTGAAGGAGTTGCTTAAAAAAGGCTGCAAGTCGCTGCAGGTGAGCCCGCGCGTTGTCTTCTGGTGTTTGTTTTTAACAACCGTACCGCTCGCTCCTCCCTCTGCTCGGCGAGCATATGGTTAAAAAAAAGTCACAGTGTCGTCTTCACCTTAGACAAGTACGCGAGGGATAAAAATGATCTTCACCTTATGGTCAGACAACAGATCCTATCAAGTTCCTGACATATCCCCGTTCTCTGCACAAGATACTATAAGATTCAACTATGTGCAACTGGGAGGGGAAATTAGCATTACAGCAACACAAGGGCAGGTCACAGAGGTAGGCAGGACCAGATAAGATATGCTGTCATTTACAAGTAAACAAAGTGACGTATACACGCTTACTGTAAAGCTCGTTTTAAACTATGTCGCGCCTTTCGGATTAAAAGTTGCACGTGATCCACTCTTGCCAGTAGTTGCTGTAATAGTTCACTACTTCATTCAGATGAAGTGCAGAGCAGTAGGCAGTGCCCGCCCGCCCTGCAGCACAGCCTGTACAAACTCACTGTACCAAGAAAGAGGATGGGATGGGTGGGGTGGTGGGGGTCACTTAAGGCAACAGCTGTCATTGTGAGTTTGTTGTGCTTTTTATGTGCTGGAGGGCAGGTACTGTACATTTGTCTACTCTATTTTGAATGAAAAGTTTTAAAAAATGATTGAAAAAAACAAGATATGAAGATCATCAGTGTATTCTCTCTCCAGATTGTCTGCACATTCTGTCAAAATCCTGAAAAAAGCAAATCATCCCCCTGGGGGTGGGGGTGGGGGGGTTACATTTCACTTGAATAGAAATAACATCTGTTGTTGCTTTATTATCATGTCTCCCATGTCTCCAGTTGCCAGTCTCTGGTGCGCATGTTTGTTTGTATTCTGATGGGACAAAAGTGACGGAGAAACTCTTCCGGACTCTGCCCGACCACACTGAACTTGTTCTTCTCACCAGTGAGCAGACATGGAGCGGGGGTAGGTGCAAAAACACCCAGATGCCATTTTTTTAAAAAAATTTTAAAAATCAAGCACCGAACTGGTGCTGCTGCCTAAAACCTTATAACCACGGGCGTCTGATTTCAGTTGCGTGCGACATCAGTCAGTTACTGATCTCGGACCAGCACGCCGAGGGCATCATTGAAGCAGCAAAGGGCCTCCTGTCTGATGAGCGGTCTCCTAAGACACGTAAAATCCTGAGCGACCTGCTGCTGAACCTGGAGGACAGATCTGAGCTGGAGAGCAGAGAGGAGGATGAAGAGTGGTTCGAAGGTACAGAGATGGGGGGGTGGGGGGGTACGATGACAAAATTACATTTTCTCACTTTCTCATTGAAACACAATTTTTTTTTTTTCTTAAGAAGAGCCTTTTGCCTTTTTACTTTGTATCAAGCTATTTTACATGTTGCCCCAGTATATTGTTTTCATTTTTAACCACAGGCCAAATAACCCAGTTTCACCCGCAGATTCTGAACAAATGACTGCATCAGTGGTGGAAAGTGTTGGTGCTGCTGCTTTTTTTCTGTCAGCATTACCAACACTGTGTTGTTGCCATGTTTCGTTACGTTTATGCCGTATAAAATGTGAACTTCTAAAGGGGGACAGGATACTGCATCTCATCATCTAAGAGGCAGAGGGTCATGAAAACGTAAACAGTTATAATCCCAACCTCAGTCTTTTTCATTGTAGTGACACTGTGGCTTTTGCTGTGGTGCCGTACTTTACATCTCTGGCCGTATTACAGACAGGCTCTAACAAACTGAAAAAAAATCTCAGTCTCTTGTTTGTTGCAACAGATGTTTTTCACGCTGTGAGGTGTAATGAACATCGCACCCTATGGAGACCATTAGCCCGGCTTCGGGGTGAATCGCTGGAGAGATTCAGGGACTGTCTGTGAAGTCTGAGAACTGGGAAGCTGTTAACAGCTGCAATCGGTCTCCTGTCTCATTTAAACATGCCAGGCTGAATAAAGCCTCATGGTGTTTATGAAAAAAATAACTAAATAATGCCATTATAATGGAAATGAGAAAATGCAGGGATCGTCTGATTTTGTGTTTTTACACTGTAAAGATTTTTAGAAGCCCGATAATCCACACGGTGGCAAATTTTTCCCCCTTCGTGGCAGCTTCTCTGATCTCATTCTATGTCGGACTGTTGTTAGACAAGCATCTGAAGGTTTTACTATTCAGTGAAATGTCCAGATTTCCTCCTTTGAAGGCATTTTTTTATCATCCTCGATGCATGTGCAGAGCTATTACTCCAAATCAAAGAAACGCCAACATGGCTGCCGGAGAAGGGCCCTCGCGTGTCAAATGGTGACTTCAAACGAAAGGCAAATAATGAAGGATGCCCCAAAAATCATTCTTAGATCTGAAAGGCATCTCCGGTGAACATGAATCCTTTTGCCTTTCGCATAACATTTGATCACTCGCATCAAACGTTCTTTCAAAAACCTGCCCCACTTTGAATAGAAATGTGGCTGCGTCCTTTATAAAATGTTCCACTGAAAAGGAGAGATGTGTGTGAAACATGAAGTGGCGTTTCATTTCAGGCATCAGTGCTCGTTTCCAGACCAAGTCTGCCTACATGAAGTTCAACTGTGAAAGCAGGATACGAGGTTACATAAAGGAGGTAACGTCCACAAACGCAGACGCCAACTCACACTCAGCTCCTCCAGTCTGGGTAATGACTCCTCGTCAATCCGGCATCTTTTTTTCTCAGGTCGATGACGCCGCCAAAACCACCAAGAAAGCAAAAGTCAGAGTGGAGGTCATGAAAGCGTCAAAGCACCTGGCGGAAATGCTGAAAACAGCCAGGTACAATGGCTGTTACTTTGACAGGAGTGAGAACGAGCCAGATCGTCTGTGCACTCAGCAAGGATGGTTCACCTGCCAGGTATTACAGGAATAACCAGTACTCAACCAGTCCTGTTGTCTCTCTGGATTCAGAACACATTTGTTTGTGAGATTAAAGGAATGATTAGAGTATGAACGCTGGAGTTATGGGGAACAGTCTGATTTCTGAGTTCACGCAGACTTTGACCTTCGACCAGCAAATTGGGAAAAAAGTTCATCCTCGAGCGCGAGTGGACTGTTTTTTCGCAAGATGTAATGAAATTCCCGCCAGACATTCCTGAGAAACGCGTGATACGGACGTGAGATCACAGTCACCTTGATCTTTGACCAACAAAATCTAATCAGTATTCCGAGTCCAAGTGAGCGTTTGTTGTGGACCGCCGTTTGAACCCATATCTATATAACCCGTATCTACCCGACCCTCTCTGATGCCTGCTCAGGGATCCTTTGACCAGGACATGTGCCAGTCTCTCCACTCCATCAACCCCTACGGCAGCCGAGAGAGCAGGATCGTCTTCAGCACGTGGAATCTGGACCACAGGTTGGAAACTTAAGAGTTGTCGAAACACTTTCACTGTCACGAATGGCAAGCAGAGCGTAGCTTCACGTTGGCCAAGTTTCTCACAGAGTTCATAACCGACATTGCACAGCTGACATTTCCCTTTTATCTCATACTGTACAGAGTTTACTTTCATGGTAAGGTTTAAACAAGTCACTGTCATAATGAGAATTAAACCAGCCGTGATGGTTCAGGTCTGGGGCACAGAGGCCATGCTTCCTCACATTAAGTGAGCCCGTCTAACATTTCCTCTTCATCACCCTGCGGTCCAGGATAGAAAAGAAGAGGACGATCATTCCCGCTCTGCTGGAGGCTCTGCAAAATCACCAGGCCGCCGACGTCAACCTGACCTACTTCTACCGCCTGCTGTTCACCAGAGAAAACCTGAAGCTGGTTCACATCGTGTGCCACAAGAAAGGAGCTCACCACCTGCTGTGCGACACCAAGAGGATTTTTAAACAAGTCAGTGCCACGGTCAAGGGACAGCAGAAGGCCAAAAGGAAGAGGAGGCGTCTGACGTAATTAACAACTTTTTTTTTTTAATGAAAAATTTGGGTTTGGAGGGTTTATACTTTATCTTTGGGGGTTTTTTTTTACCTCACTTTTTAATTTTTTTTTTAAACCCGCTGTGCCATTGTACCACAGACAGACGGACGCAGCAGTGGTGAGTTAGACAGGACCGCTTACGCTTCCTTGAAATCATGAAAAAACCTTTATTTTGTCAGTCATGAAAAAGACTGCTTCCTGTGCAAGGCATCGGTTCAGTCAGAAAGTTGCATAGAAGAGTATGAAAAGCATTCTGCATAAATAGGGCAGTAAAAAATATAAAACATTTGTTTTGGATGGTCAGAACAATCAGCTATGTACAAAATTTGATAAAAGACAACTCTAGTGCAATTACTGAGGACCTCCGGTTCTGATGACGATTCTTGCTGACACGCCGACGACTTGTCAGAAACCTCAACATTTTTAGTTTGTGTTTGAGTAATACATTTTTCCATAGATATTTTAGATTATGAAATTTAGATGGTTCACATCTAACTTTTGTAAATATGAACCCAACAGGAACCACATCAGGGAAAATGATCAGCTGCATTGATATGTATATGTACAGATGGATGTGTTTCATGACTAAGAAGCTGCCAAAGATGCATTAGGGAGGAAAGATCAGACATTAGGGAGGAATATCAGACACTTTTTGAAACTGTTCTTTGGCATGTTTCCTCTTTCCTCACCACAGTTATGCAAGCTGAAATCAGTACATGAAATCTTTCCTCACTGCCATGTGACTTTAGTATTTTTTTCCTTTTAAGCTTTGTGATTTGTGGATGTGAGAGGGGGAAACTGATTTGAAGTTGGTTACTTTGATCCAGCACCGTATTTGGCATTTCTCAAGGTTAACGTCAAACAGAAAATGTGTTTACATGGACGGCTTTTTATGCTCAAAGTGCTGTCAACACACCGTATCGGTAGGACCTGTTACAGCCCCAGGGCTGGTGTGAGCATAAGTTTAGCAAAAAGTAATTAAACAGGCACTGCTGTGTTTTTCCTCACAAGTGCATAAATTAATCCCATTAATGTAGATGTGCTCAAATAAAAAAAATCATCAAATGAATAAATATTTAGTTGTCAGCCCAAATGCAATTTAGCCTTTTTGTGCATTTTCGCACGTGTACCGTCCTTGTCGAGTCAGAACTTGAACATTTACCAAATTTAGCATCAAGAACTTGCTCTCAAACTGTGAGCAAAGTCATAATCACCAGTTCTGTGATGCTGAAATTTTGAGTTGTTCCAAATCACTTCAGCACGTGACTGGGACTGGACGCAGGTTTCGGGTGAGCACACCTCCGTGATGTGACGAGGACTGATTGAGTGCAGTGGCTGAATAAGTAGTTTCATTTGGCTGCTTTTACCTAAGTGCTGAGGGGGTTTCATGTCATTCCTCGGACACCGCTTCGAGTCCGCCATAGTGATTGGCGCGGTTACCCATCACTAAGCGCCTCCTCCGTCTTCCCGCTGCGCGCTGCCGAAGCCGTCCTCCTCTTCATCGCTGTCCTCTCGTGCGTAGTAATGTCGCCTCCTGTTCTCCCGGTGGACGCGGGCGGAGGTCGCCGACGATCCTTGAGGAAAGTCCTTCAGGATAAGAAGTGCGTTTGAGTTAATTCAGCATGTCCTAATGTTCAGCCGTGAAGCACATACTGTATATCAGATCAAACTGTGCAGATGTCAGATTTAAAGCCTGTCCTTGTGTATGCATATTTTAATTTTCAAGAGTAGGTGTAAAAACAAAGAGAAGTCCATAGACAGCATTAATGTCAATTTAGTATGTAGATAATATGCATACTATAGTATAATATAATATTGTGTGTGTATATATATATATGTGTTAACGAAATGGAAGTTATCCAACAGTAGAACATTTTCTTTCCCACACATGTGAACGCTGTTTAGTCTTATTGACACAGCCACTTCTGCACTGGCTGTCAGCTGGGAAAAGTTTTCCTCTACAAAAACCAAGTCAAGCCATGTCAAGCATCGTAATCGGCTTTATTCACAGGTTATTGAGGTAAAGTAAAGCGTCTCACCTGTACCACGTCCAAGTTTCCAAAGAACTGCTCCACAGGAAGAATCTGGTTGCTGTCATCATCTGGAAAGATGTGTTTGCTGGTTTCCTCATAATCCATGCCCTCGCGCTCCTGTTTGTCCTGAATGCCGTTCGCTCCGCAGGTGTCCAGATCCGGCCCCGCCCTCAGCTCGTTCTCTTTGCCCTCCTGCCCTTCCAGCTCTGGCGACTCCGAGCATCTCCTCCTGCCCGCAGACTGGTGGCATTCGCAGCTGATGCTGGAGTGGCTCTCCGGGGGGACGGCCGCTTTGCTGTGACCGCTGACCGCTGAGCTGCTCTCCGCTGCCGCGTGTGTCTTTGGACTTTTCATAGATCTCCTCCTGGCAGCAGACGCCTGCGACACAAAAGTTAAAAAGACCAGGATAGGATGGTGCTATGCTCAACAACAATCAACAATCTTTGAATCTAGATGTATGAACTTTATGTGTCCAGTACAGGTCTCAAATGCAGTTGTGACTATTGTCCAGTTTATGAAAACACATCATTCTAAAATCATTTACATGTACATGATATAAGATATGGGAAACAATGCAGAAGTGCAGCCTTCACCTTCTCTTTATAACGACTGTTGCACACACACATGATAACACAAACCTTTCTGGAGCTTTTGACGTCAAAGCTTCTCTTCCTCTTCCTGGACTTCAAGTTGACAACTTGACCAGGCATCTGCAAAGCAACGTAATGTGGTTTGTTGAATCCCTTGGGGCAATAATTAGAGCAATGAAAACAAATGTTTCAATCAGCAGGGAGGCAGCTGTCATAATACCAGCAGCTCTGAGGCTCCTGCTGAGCAGCGATCGAGCTCCATGCATTCACTTCAAAAAACGAAATCAGGAGAAGATGTGACAGGACGCATGAATCTTCCTGGCTTTATCAAAAGCAGCGGGAAACGTCTGCCAGGTTAAGATGAGCCGGTGATGTATTGTTAGATGAAGAGATAAGCAGAGAAGCAGCCGGCTGAGTGACGTGCTGTGAGGCATGGCTGAACAGATGGACAGATAACATTCCTGCATCAAAGACTGCTCTGAATGATATGGCTGCCCTGTCGCCAAGCCTATCATTTCATTTGCGTCCCAAGGTGAGCCTCATTTTCAATTTGATGTTTGATGTGAGATCTCTGATTTCAAAATTTGATTTGTTCAGTTGTACCTCTGACACAAATATTCATGGCTGGGTAGAAATCTTGAGGATTTTTTTTTATGTCAGCGCTGGTTATGAAAATTATATTCATTATAATGCTTCAGATCTGCTGGTAGGGTCTTTTCAGCAAGCATGATTAGATTTCCTCCACTCTTCTTCCACACACCTTTCAAACCAACTACACATTTTGAGTGACATGTGATGGAGTAGGTGGTTTAACTTCAAAGATATTTTGTATTCAGACTACACAACAAGAGAGGAAACAGCATTTGTTTGTATGTTTATTTTGGGTAAATCCACCTCCGTGTGTGCACACACTTGATGAACTGATATCCATCCCTGAGTTTTCCATCACATTGTGAAACCTGCCATGATTCACACACGCGCGCGCGCGCGCTCCCGACAACGCCCCTGTATCCTCCGCTCGCCAAACTCCTCCCAGAAAATTTGACTATTTAGCGTCAAGTTTCCTCATCAGTCACGACTCAATACCTCCGTGAAATTTAGAACTTGCTCCCATTTGCTTGACATTCAGTGTCAACATTGAATGCCGAATTTGAGTTCATAACAGGCACTTAATATTTAAACTGTTCGGACAACACGGTTTGTCCAGAAATGTAAGCGAACATTTGTTACTAAAACTGCACACGGAGAGTCGGTAAATGAGCCACGGCGGTGAAAGAGACGTTAGGTATGATGAACTCATGAAAGTCACATGGCGCAGGAATTAGCCGTCTCCAGCTCTGTGTGTGAACACAGTTACACAAAGTTGGAAGTGAAACTACGATCTCACCAAAGCCACGTACCGATCGTCACTCCCGACATATCGACGAACCTCAAGCTAATAAAGCTAGCAGGATAGCTATTAGCTACCAGTAACTAACGCACTGGCTGGTAGTTGTCTCGTCTAAACACTTACCGTGCGAGCATCTTTCGCCACCGCGATTCGTCGGTTTCTCCGGCCAGACAAATGTTTAAATTTCCACTCACTTTTTGTGTGCCGGGAGCTTTTCGCTAGCTCTCGGCTCTTCCAGGTGATTTAACAATGATGTGGCGTCGCAGCCTCTGCTCCTCCAGTGTGGAGCCGTGTTACTGTGTTTCCTGCTGGGGAGGTTCACTCAGAGGTCAGGGTGCTAACCAGGACGTCCCCTGCACCGCCATGTATCCCACCGATCATTAAACATGTGATTCCACCCTGTGACTGAAGCTGCTGCTGGGTCTGTCTCTGCTCTTATTCGCCCAGTGGCCCGTACGCGAACAAAAATGTCAATGTGTTTGGAAAGATTAACGGAACCAGTCTCGTGATCGTCTTCTGATTACATAATCAAAATGCAATTCTTATTTACCGTGCCGTGCCAATGTAACTCTGACACTGAGGAAACTTTTGTTCGCCCTTAAGTTCCATAAATTTATTTCGAAGACTCAAAGATGTTTCATCTTGACACTTCATAGACTTTTTTTTGTTGTTGACGTCACGTATGGACAAATGACAGGTTCACGACACACGACGTTTTAGTAAAAAACATTTAATTCCGGGAAATGTCCACAAGAGGGCAATATACTCCTTTAATGCCGCCCAACCCGCTGCGTGGGCGCATATGTTTGATGACAGTCATGTCATACAGAGATGCTCTTCGTAGTTTGGGTTAATGAGTAACTGTAGGACTATAATATATTATTTGTGTATGATTTTCTTTCCCAATACAATCCGGTAGCATCCCTGTGCTATCACTAGTTTGCCAGTTACTTCAACGTAATGAACAGCTATATGGACAATTGTTCACTGCCTGTCCCAATAACACCAAAAGTCGATTTTCCTGTTGTTTCACCTGTTGTACCAACGTAAACGTGCCGCTGTATTTCCTGAAGAAAATCGCAGCACCCCTTCAACAAAATAGTGCGCTGGTTCTGATCTAATGTCATACTGGGGTGGAATAGTTGAAGCCATACAAATTATGAGCTTACCGTGTTAGCAAACACACATTCAACATTGCCACCCAGCTAAATTTCTTTCGAAATTAAAAGAAAAAAAATATTTTTTTGAATAGTCAAACTTTCTAAGTTTACGTTTAGTAATTAACTCCAATCATGTATCTTAATATTGATTTTCTTTATTAAATGCAAAAAAACGAATTTGGTGGTCGCCCACGGTCACTTCGTGCGTGTGAGAAAAGGGAAACCTGCGCATCATTTAGGGGGAGGAGATTCGTTGGACAGGGTGTTCTGGGTGAGAAAGACGTGGTCTACGGCAGATCTCCAGGCATTCTCTGAGGAAACAGTCCGGGGAAATGCTGCCTACCTTGCATCCTTTCCCCGCACCCAGAGGCTATGTGTTACTTCACTGAGCTTCGTCATGGGCGACACGGGCCCCGGGGCCACCCCCAGTGTATGGAGCCGGGGGCGCAACCTATGGTGTCCAAATGAGATAGGACAGCGGTGTGGTGAACTCTCCTCGGGAACAGTAGTCGTGGAAAAACTATGAAGGCAAAGGATCCAGTATATGAAGGTCTCTGGACACCGCACTGACAGCCATGGATCACTTTTTCCGAAGAAATCGGGTCGGTCTGCTGAAACCGCTGCTCAGCTTGTCTCTAGTTTTTGCATCTTTTCTCATGATCCACAAGCTGAAGCTGACGGAGAAGGACGGAGTGGGACTTAAACATGCGAGGGACACCGGCTGGTGCGGCTCCGAGTGTTTTTCATTCAAGAGGGGAATCGTGAAAACTGGTTTGGGGATCTCAGACTCTCCGGTGCCTAACAACGCTTTGGATGCGCAACGGGTTTCCAACGGGACTCCGTCCTGGGACGCGCAAGTTCTCAACTGCAGCGAGGACACATCGGTGAAAGACCAGGACTGGTTCCGGCGCCTGGACCCGAGATTTCACCAGTTTGTGCTGCACAGACACTGCAGGTACTTCCCCATGCTCATCAACCACCCGGAGAAATGTGCGGACGGAGAGGTGCACCTCCTCATGGTGGTCAAGTCCGTTATCGAGCAACACGACCGCCGCGAGGCTGTGCGCAAAACCTGGGGTAAGGCGCACACGATGGACGGGAAGAAAATCAGAACGTTATTTCTTTTGGGAAGCCCAGCTACTGGCAAAGACACCAAGAACCTCCAGAAACTGATCGAGTACGAGGACCTGATCTATGGCGACATCCTACAGTGGGATTTCATGGACACCTTCTTCAACCTGACCCTGAAAGAGGTCAACTTTCTCAAATGGTTCGGCATCTACTGCTCCGGCGTCCAGTTCATATTCAAGGGAGATGATGACGTTTTTGTGAACACGCACAACCTGCTGGAGCTCATTAGCTTCAAAGTGGAGGAGCGCAAAGAGGCCAACTTATTTGTGGGGGATACCATATCCAAGGCAATCCCCATCCGAAACCGACAGAGCAAATACTACATTCCCAAAGAGCTGTACGATAAGCCATACCCCCCTTATGTGGGCGGCGGGGGGTTTCTGATGTCCTCCCAGCTGGCCAGGAGGCTCTTTGTGGTCTCAGAGGACCTGGAGATGTACCCGATCGACGACGTGTTTTTGGGGATGTGCCTGCAGAGACTACACTTGAGCCCAGAGATGCACCCAGGCTTCAGGACCTTCGGCATCACCAGGCGCAGGGTGAGCCCCATGAACAGCGAGCCCTGCTTCTACAAAAACCTCATCGTGGTGCACAAACTGAGCGCAGAGGAGCTGCTCAAGATGTGGAGCTTGGTGCACAACAAGGACCTGGTTTGCGCGCAAAGGACCACCATATGATTGTCAATTTCTATGAATTCAAGTATGTAAATTGACCGAAGCTGTCCAGTGCAGTCCACGGCCATGTAGCCATATGAATACGTACATATTTATAAGTGTAATGGATTGGATTTCCTCTCCACTACTGTATGTCTTGCTACTTTGAGTTCAATTTTGTGAAACCACTACCACACAACTCCACAGTGTGCAAATATAAACAGCATTCTATGTGCCATTTCCGATTGGATCCCCATGGTTCCAGCGTCATGGCTGTCACGGTTTTTGCGCAGGCATTTAAAAAAAGACTTGACTTGTCATGTTCTGACTTCAGGATTTCAAAGTGACTGTCAAAGTGAACCATATGGACTCACAGCATAGAACAAACGGTTCGTTCGTAGTTCCGTGATTATTTTGTAGGGTACTGAAATTGTAAAAATCAAATGATATGAATTTGTTGAGTTAATATATTGCTTTATTTGACCTTTTATTTGTTAAATGTTAATTCACTTGTGTATGATTTTCAGACGGGCCAAAAACCAAAGAGAGTAAAGGCCTGTAAATCTGTAGATTTATGTATGATAGTGTAAATAAATATTTGTCAACTTGTTAAATACATAATGAATGATTTGATATTGGTGTTTAAGGTGAACAGCTGGAGCACAACATAGAACTGGGAAACAGTTGAAATAGCATCACTGCTTCATGCCGCGCAGACATGGCTGTTACCACCGATACATGTGTCTTTGTATATTCTTTCCATAGCTGTTTTGGTTTCACCTGATCTGATCTACCAACCACAGGTAACTTTTCACATCTGCAGTGCTCAGCTTAATGAGGCTTTATTTAAACAAATACAGATACATTTGCAGAAAATACAGTCATTAAATGCCAAAGATATTCCAAAAATACAGATGAAATATGAACACAAAAAAATATCCACTCTTGCCATAGACCTCAATACTGAGGCGTATACTCTGTAATTGCTGTGTTGTGTTGTGTCCCAGTGTTGGACTGGGAAGTTGGGTATTAAATTTTATGTTTCAACCACATAGAATTTCTTTTAGTTGTTTGTCCACAAATACAGTTAGTGCTACCACACACACATTAATAAAGAATTTGCTGTACTAATAGTGAAATTTGTATATTTAAAAAACATCTGCGACCACCACGTGTGTTTTTACATTACAATCAACATTGTCTTAATACTGCACAGTAAAACTAAAGTAGTAAAGTTAGAGTGATGACTGTGACTCATGTGTGTTTAGTTTTAATTTTAGTTGTTGAGACAGTTGAGACTTGTCAAAATCAGCACTTGAAACTGTTGGGGTCAGCAAAAATCAACTTCAGGAGAAGTAGATGCTAAACAACTCTGCAACTTACAGTACATCCATCTCTGTCCTGTTTTTTTCTCTGTTCATGTAATAATACTATCAAGTTAAAAGGTCGAGTTAATCTCTCTTGTAGACCAATACAGCATATAAAATTGTATCATTGACGCAAGATTGTCAGTAGGCATTTAGCGGAAGAATAAATTAACTGTATATGGTACTAAATATTCAGCAGTGAAGCATCAACCCTTGGGCAAATTGCTACTTTTCTCCTTATATATAACATTTATTTAAAATGAAAAGAAGAATGTAAACAGGTGGCAAAGTGTGAAGCTGACAGTAAAGCTGCGTTCTGGTTGCGGCCAGCTTTAGAACTGAGGCATTGTCTACTGGAATGTGGCAGACGGCGGGGAAGTCTTCTGCTCGGAACAAAACCTCAACCTGATTCCTCCTCTCCTCGCAGCACTACCGGAGGAGAGGCCAGTTTCAAGGTATCAGTCTGTGTCATCGTCTCCCGATGGGATTGATTACAGATTTACTTGAGGAGTTGATTGATACTACACTGGTTGTCAATGGTAGGCTCTCAACCTAATCCATTCTGATTTGACTTAATATAGTGACTATGAGTATATTTTAGTTTATTTATACCATTGGTTTTTACTGGAGTATTTGTGGTCTATATGTCTTCATGTAAAATAAAAAAGTGCCTATTTTTTTACCACTTCTTCATAAAATGTTCACAAAGCACTATTAAACAACTTCCCCAGCTGTAAATGGGAAATTTCACACATTTTTACACGAAAAAGGTTAATGTACTAGTGTGATATAGTTTAATAGTGTCTTGTGTGTTTCTGGATGAGCTTTGTCCAGTTTGAGAAAATAACCCTGATAATGTCATGCTGATGTCATCAAGGTGTTCCCAAGGTGCTTGGGTTTTCAGACAACCACTTTGTAACAGATTGCAAGTGGAGTTTGGCAGATTTGTGAATTTACCAGGCAGACAAGAAGATGCAGATGGTTTTCATTTTGGGATTTTGAGATTGAAGCACTGCAGGGACTAAAAATGCACATCTCTGCCACTGCTGCTTTAACTTTGACTATTCTTTTTATTTTCTTTTTAAATATATCCCTTGCGAGTCACATTGTGCTAAATCAACAGACAACCCCTTTAAGCTGAAAAATGTCCCTCTGCAAACAGCAGTGATTGATGTGATGAGAACCTGAAAACCCCAGATATTATGTACGGAGATATCAGTAAACAGCCACACTCCTCTCAGGTTTACTAGCCCAGCAGGTGTATGACACCAGAGACCTGAAGTAGAGACAAAAGAGGCGAGAGAGCTGGCAGTCCAGCCGTCTCTTCCATGTAGATTTTTCTGTCATTGATGGTAACAGCGCTAGAATTTAGTTTGGGTTAATACAGTAAATTTACAGTGTCTACATAAGTGAATAGAGCACAATGTTGAAATGCTAGTCTGAACATAAGCTAGTGAAACAGGTGGATTCCCTTTTTGGTCATCTTGAAAAGATATATCATATTTGTGGCTCCAAACAAAAAAAGGAGATTGGCCTTTAAAATCTTATTGCATATGTCGGCGAATACATGTGAACCTGTCCTATGTCTTTTCTAAAAGTGTCTATATGCAGCAGCATGGGACCAGGACATGTGTGAGCGGTTGGGGTTACTGCAGGGATGTCCTCACAGTGATTTGACCCAGCTTCAGGGCTTCCCTGGCGTGGGTCCTCTGGCCAGCGGTGCCAGGGCCGGGATCCTGCTGCCTCTGCCAACAGGCCTGCTTCTGGCCCCGACCGACCAGGCCTGTTTCAGTTTCGCCCCACCAGCAGCCCTGCCTGGACCTACACAAACACACACACACACACACACACACACACACACACACATCACATCCCTCTTACACATGGTTTACCACTAAACAAAGTAGCCTGCATTACCTGTCAGGACAATATAAACAGGAAGGTTTATGATGTCACGAGCTTGTGGTGAAGTAGCAGAACTGGCAGGACACTACTAGGAGAGATGATGTCCAATAACATGCTTTACTGTGCAGTCACAGTGCAGTTAAGTAAAAATGGTGTTCTGTCCGCCTGCCTCAAAATCAGAACAGACACTTTACTTAATAAAAGTACCTATATGTGTAAGAGACAGTTATATTTAAGTATAACTACAAAAGAATTAGCACTTGAAAAAACAGGACAAATCATGTCTTCCAAGAGGACAACTCTCACTGACATCATACAAAATGAATACGTTTTCATGGCTTTCATAGCTTTACTAAAGTATTTCCTGGATGAAATCCTGAAGATACATCCAATGGTGAGCGGTTGTGCCTATAGAGCCCCAGCACTCCACAGGCACGTTCTGGTCCAAATCCTGACAGAAATACAATGTCATCACGACCCTCGGCAGAACTGCGATGTGACCAGGCTCGGTCAGCTTGTGGGTGACAAGTTGCTATCAAGTCGTCTCACTTGTCACCTTTGAGGCATTTAACAAGCTTGTTGTCAGAGGGAGGAAAAGTGATGGCGCGCTGAAAACTAGCCATGAAGAGAAAAAAGAACGGTGGACTGTGAAAACATGCACTTAAGGATAAGAGAAACACTCATACAGTCTTCACACACAGTAAATGTGAATATTCAACCATGAGTATGGTGAAAAAGTCATGGCAAACTCACACTTACATCAGAGTGTCCTCCTGGCCATCACAACTTTTTGTGTCCAAGTTTTTTTTTTCCAGTGAACACAAAAATATTTTGTTACGTATTATTAGAAATGAAATATGACTTGATCAACTTCAACCCAACTTGAATCAGTGCCTGAGTACCCATGCTTGAGAATGTTAATTTGTATGCCACACAAAGGCAAAGCTCTCACTGCATGATGGGACTGGATTATTTTTGATTTACATTTTTTAGTTCTCAGGATTCATGAGTCAGTGGCGCACAGAGGAGCCCACGGATGCAGAAGGTCGGATTGTTTCTGTTCTGCTGCCATTCTGACCTCGTCTGTGATGGGCCTGTGGTTTTAACACTCGCTTTAACTTACAATCCTTGAAAGTAATGGCAGGTGTGTCTTAAAAATAAAGTTTCAAAACAAAATTTGTCACAGAATAAGAGTAACTGGTGTATGTGTTTACAGTGTGTGTGCTGACAGGGTTCATCATGCCATTTTTCTTAATAAAGAAGACTAAAAATTTGACAGTATCAATTGTCCCTGAAGTGAATACTGTTGTAACTGAATACTGTCCTACAAAAGCATTTCATCTTAAGCATCTCATCCAGCACATGCATCCATAGATTTCTGCAAATCATTGGAGCGTGGGGACACACTCAGTAAGCTACTTGGAGAGCCAATTACAGAATGTGAATGTACTGAATAGGTGTTGCTAAAACCAGCAAACAGTGTCCTATCATGAAAACCGTTCAGTATCAGTATCAGCAGGGTTCGCCTAGTATGATAATGCTGGACAAAACAGTCCCTGGGGCATTATTATTCCATAATCTGCCCTTTAATTAAACAGTGGGCGTCTGGCTCAACCCAAAATCAACCTGACTTGGAAACAGCAGGGCTGTTGTGATGGCGGGGCTGCAGCATGGTTCAGCTATTAACAGTCTACTTAAAGCCATGACCACGAGTGAGAAATATCACTAAAAATGGATATACAAACGCCCACTAAATTTGCCTCCAAATTCAATCTGGCACTATTATTACATGCCTCCTTCTGTGCTCTGCGGCAGGAAGCCATAGTGGAAAAGCTGCAACATAAAATTTTACCAACAAGCATAGGCGCTTTCTATAGCTCTCACACTAAGCGCTGGGGAGGAAGGTGTAAGCAGAGGGTGTATGAATGCTTTACCTTGTGCTGGCTGGGTTCTCTGGGACACCGCAGTCCTGCGTGAGTTTTGTTTACAGCCCTCCCTGCCCATGAGGTGAGCCTTCCAGGCCTGGAACAGGGACAAAGTAGCTCAGTGAGTCCATTCCTCTCCCCGGTACCTTCTCAACTGCAACAACCACGGGTGACTGTAGGCCCAGTCAAGGCCCGAATGGCCGCCCTCCCTCCAGCTAACACTGCAGTCTTTCATTGGGTCTCTGCTCAGAGCTCTGGCAGCGGGAGTGTGACTTTCTGTGAGTTTCTTCTTCACTAAACTTTAAGGGTGTGTGAGGTGACAGACTGCATGCTGCGAATCAGACTCTGAGTGCAAACCCAGATGAGGCACAGCTAATAATGTACATTTTTACACAAACTCAACAATCAAATAACGTGGGACTCTGCTTTCGTAATAGGGAGAGGAATGCAGGTCGCTACTTCTTATTGGCCTTTCCTGTTCCACACCAACAGCGGCTGCTGCTCCAACTAAGACAAAATATATTATTCCTTGTCGTGGACTGTATACAAGTTAAACCATTATTGTTTGGTGTAAGTGGGCAAGAGCTATAAAACAGACCTTTGCTTGTATGAGAAAGAGAACCCCAAAAGAGAGACCCATTTTTAGGATGCCGATTAATAAGATGAAGAGTTAACCAAGTGCAGCAAATCCTGTTACAAACCCGAGGAAAGCTGCCACTGCTGCTGGAATAAAAGGAAAATGGAACCTTTTACAACGAGCTGCATTTTACCAGACCACCAGTTTCTACAAAAAGGATTTTGTGAAAATACAGCTCCGTTTTATCCATTAATCAGAACATTTTTTACTTTTTACTTCCCTTTGAAATAATAGGAATGTGGAGTATGCCATGGCAATTACATCATCTTGAGTCAAGTGAAACAACCCATTGAGAACAAAGGCTTCTCCAACTTTGAAGCCTGTAAAGGCCAACAATGGTGGTGTTTTACCTCAACACCTGTTCTGGCCCTCAAGCCTAACATTAGATGTGTTCTTGTGTCTGCGTTGATATAAAGGAGGGAACACAGAGAAGCTCACAGACTGAGGTCCAGGCACAGTCCCAGTTTGTTTTTCTCTTTCTCATATATTTAGCTCCTCCAAGGGGGTCAAGTTATCGCCCGTGTTTGTTTGTCTGTCTGTCTGTTAGTGTGAAGGGAGCTACATTAGTTTTTGTAAAAGTTGGTGGAGAGATGGGGAGTAGGCCAAGGAAGAAGCCATTAAATTCACCCCCTTCCGCTTCCATGAATAAATGAAAAAGGCATTTTCACTACTACAGTGATGAGTTACATTTCAGCTTAGGCTTCATTGACTGAAGGAGGAATGTTGCACCGTAGCAGATGTATGTGCACTGATGAATACTATTCCAGTTCATTATTTTAATTATCAAAGAAGCAGCTCTCTACCTGTGAACCAATTAGCCCAAGAAAACCCCATATCAAAACTCTCTGTGCGAAAAGCAGTTTCACACAAATCAAGATTACTGCGAGGCTGACAAAACCGGTATGGTTGGATCGCCTTCATGTATGAAATCTCACCTCCTCTCCGGGCATGAAGTTGTTGTGACACAATGGACAGTGGTTGGAGCCTTTACCCGAGATGGGGGCTGAAACAGAAACATGACACCTTTAAGCTGCCTGTTATACAATTACAGAAAAGTTCCCTTAAACACTACAGACAAAATGATGAAATTACATCACCGAAGGAGAACCGTTTTCTAAACAATATACCTTGGAGGAATGGAAAAGGATAGGGTAAACAATAAATCCTAACTCACGATTAAATTTCTCACCTTTTTTCTCACCTACAGTATAACCAACAGAGGTAAAAGAATTTACAGTAATACAAAAGGCTCAGTGTTGTCAATAATTTATACAAACATATGGCTGGTGATAGAGATGTAGCGTAACCCTTTTTAATTATATCAAAAACATTTGGTTGTAAAAACGAGTAGCACAGAGGAAACAAGCCTCTCCTTCATGATCGTAGGTACACAAACACTAGGCATCCAGCTGAAAAAAAACAAATAAGCAGTATACGCTATAAAAGCTGACCTCAGCTTTCAGATAGTAAATACTGGTGACAGGGTGTGGTAAAGATGTGTTGAAACCAACAATATGGAAAAGGTTCCTTGTTCTTTAGCGTCATCGTACGGTACTTGGGTCAGTAAATTGATGCAAATGTATGACCGTATTTATATGCACTATCGGTCATGTTAGAGCACACCTCAATTTTTCCAGCTGTTATTTAAATGTACATAATTTACTGTCACACTTTCTTCTGAAATTTAAGAATAGAACAAATAAAAAATTGGAGATTTGAAAACGATGAAGTTTAGCAGCTGAACAAATTCATGACTTTGACCTCTTTCTCCCACAGAAATCAATATTTTCTGAAAGTTTGTCCATGTACTGTACTTTGTGTACAGTGCATTGTGTACTCTGTGCACTTGTAGTTTTCTTTGCTTTCACCTTCTGTCCAGTTCATCCCAATCCAGCTCATGTGAATACACCGTTCTGTTCAATTCTGTTCTGCTCTGTTTTTCTTGTTTTGAGTAATTATCTTGTTGTAAGATTAACTCCTGACCGACCAGTCTGTCTTCCTTTATATTCTGATAACATAGAATATACAGTACTACTTCCTGCAGTACAGTATTGCCCTAATGATGTATCAGGTGGTGTAGTCTGTTTCGCCAGATGGGAGGGTTTGTTAATCATCACACAAAGTGTGGAGCACCTGTAGGAGGTGTTTGTATTAACTTTCAGTGGTTCATTTCCTCCTGTGCTGCAGGAAAACTGCAAATGATCAAACTTCTTAAATCCCTGAAAAAAGGTCTGTTTTCCAAATACATGACCACAAGTATTTATCTGCCGGAGGTTGGTGAATCAGTGTTTCAGGAAGTATTTGTATTTTTTGGAACAAATGCAATGATTAATCTAAATTAGGAAATTAAGATTTTTTGTGGGCTCTGTGAGAACAGATGAATCCTCCAAATTCCTCTGACAAACTGTCACATGACTTCATTAGTCCTCAGGGAAACCATGGAGGACGCCACATTTCCACTTCACCAAGTCCATTTACTGTGCAATATCTACAATCGAATGTTAAATATTAAAGCCATTATGTGACTTTATGGAGCCTTGTGCAAATAATTTGTGTTCCTTAAAATTGGGGAACAATGCATAAGGATGATGACAGATGTTGAAAACGTTGGCAAATTGAAACTCTGCACTGATGTTTCTTAGCCTTGGTTTTATTTTATTTTGCTGCATCTGCTGCTGTGTCGGCATTGTACACTTGGATTGTACAATACTGTACTCAATGTTTCTACATCCTTAAAGTGCACATCTGAAAGGGGGTTATTTTCTGCCTGGTTATATAAAAACTGGCTTTGACCTCTCACAGTGGCACAAAGTGGACATCATGCCCTGTGGATGGGTTGAGTTCTGCCTTCAAATATTGTATGTAGAATATAACCTCATAAAAAAGTGACTAAGTAAATTCCAGTACAGACTTCTGCCCTTTGCCCCGGCAGGTAAAACTGTAAAGGAAATGTATGGAATTCATTAATTTGGCTATTGTAAATTATATTAACTTTTGATTTGAACAAGTTGCCAAGTTTATTCCTGTCAGTATTCTGTCCCACAGAAAATTGCGCATCTAGGATGTACTAAGTGCTTGTATGTGTAATGCCCACCACACTGGCTCGGGACCCTTGTTGCACTTCATACCGCTATTTCTCTTCCCATCATTTAAGCCCGAACCCTCCAAGAAAAACAGCAAACATAATTAAAGAAAAGAAACCCTTTTAAAACACTTTTGTATTCCATTCATCTCACACGAGTGAGACAGAACTCACGGTTGCAGGCGGGACCCTGGGCATGGCGGGTCAGGTCTTCGGTGGCCACGGCCTCTGAACAGCGAGGACACTGGCTGAACTTGGACCCGCTGTCACATTCGCCCAGCAGGTGTTCTGTGAGGCTGGCGATCTCCACTACCTGTGAAGACACTGCAGAGCTATACACAAAGTCTTCACTTTGGATCGCCGAGGTGGGGATTTAACAGCCGGGCAGATACGTCTTTTTTTCCCAAGGGGATTAAAAAAAACGAACCTGGAAATGTGACTATGTACCTGTCTACATTCTTCACAGCGTCGCAGCATAGGACAGTGTTTCCAGTAGTGAAGGTCCAAGCCATCTTCTGTGAAAGACTCATCTTTTTTACCACAGAATATACACAAGCTGAAATAGAGAGTGTGTAAAGAAGCAGATCAGATCACAGTACTGGCCTGAGCAACAATAATATTAAATTAAACAATACATGAAATGAAAGAACCCTAACCCTGAAAAAAAGAACAGAGACAGTGAGAAAACTCCACAGAAAATGCAAACTCTGTGAAAGCGGAACAACAGAAAATCATATTTTTTTCTCCTTGATGTAATTCCAATGATTTTATTGAGGTTTCTATTGAGTTATGAGTCACTTACTTGTCTAGATAGTTGATGGACTGTTGGACATCTTCTCTGTCTGTTGTCTTGTTCTGGGGCCCTTTTGTGACAGCTGGAAATTAGAGAGACATTATATGTTACTTCAACATCAAGACTGCGCTAATTAATAGCCGTCATTTCAAGTACCGACCAAATGATATCCAGCACTCTTGAGTGAAAAGGAATTATACTTGCTTAACAGAATTTAAAAAGTGGGGATAACAATTGTAGGGGGCATTACTGTGTTAACGGAGCTTTTATATATTTTGTTGCTGAGTTTGCTGATGCATGCTTGCTTTCTTTTTCTATGGGTTTCTATAGCAGAAAAGACCAGTTGCCATAGCCATGTGTTACATATTGTTCAAGTGCCTTCAAATGGAGTCTTTGTTTATGGTAATGACATGTTGTGACAACTACAATACTTGGAGTTCAAGTTGTTAGACTCTTCAGAGTACTGTAGCTGGGCAACTGACAAAAAAAAGCATATTATGTAAGGCTACTTATCTGGCATGAAAATGGTAAATGATTTTTTTGTGTGTGTTTCAATGCTGTGCTGACAGAACAAGAAAAACAAGGGCAAAAGTGCCAAAAGTTCACTGCAAAGGTGTGAAAACAGTATGTAAACAGTACAGAACAATTCATGTTTGAGGGCATTAGTGCTGGTGATCACATGTCTCAAAAAGAGCACATCGGCCCATTATTTCAATATCCCTTTGTGCTTTGACACAAGCCAAACCAAACCTAGTGATGTACAGTGTGTATGCATGTGCTACAGTACTAAAGAATGTAGTGCTTTTGTCTACTTTTTCTTTTTTTTAAACATGTACGTACTCGCTTTGCCAGCTTTTTGGGACTCTTTCTCCAATTTAGGAACTTCCTTCTTGGCCCTTTGTCCTTTGGTGGATTCGCTGCCTCTCTCCTTCACAAGCAGACACAGACGTATGAAAACGCAGTTTCACACACAAGGAAATCTCTAAAAAAAAACAACCAATGACTTTGGAAGTCATAAATGCAAATGAGTAGCCATTACGAGAGGTGATGTAATGGCAGTCTGATGACAGCTCCACCTACTGTGATCTCTTTCAAGGCAGCCAGCTGCTCCTGAAGAGAGTGGATCTCCTCCTTCTCCTTTTGCCCCTCCTGCTGACCACCTCCCTTCTTCAACGTCTGGGTGAAAAGCGACATGCCATCAGCTGCTTGGTCAGAATCGTTTAACTATTATAGTTGCCTTTTTTTCCTCAAATTCTTCTTCACTCTCAAACTGACATTTCAGCATCACAGGTCACCATGACAGCTTTTTTTTTTTTTTTCTTCTTTTAACGCCTCACAATGTAAAGCTCTGCAGACTGTTGGAGCCGCAGTGATGTGGTGTGGCTGTGTTGGCAGCCGCTTATGCAGATGAGTGCTACACAGCAGCACGGCCATTACGTAATGGGAAGCCTAACGCCAATGAGAAATTAAGTTCGATGACTGTATGAGTCAAACTCTTTACAGGAAAACACAAGCTGCCTTGTTTTCTGGTTGCAGTGCGATTACACCAGGACACAACAACGCTGTAAATGCTAAACTTTACAACATTTTGTGATAGTAACATGAAAAAGTCTGGTTTGTTTCTACTGCAAATTCACAAAGTGTGCCGTTGGTGGTGGCATGACGGTTTTCAAATGATATGAAAATGAAATACAAGACTATATCTTATATCAAATCTATTTTACCAACAGGTACGGTCGATGTGTGCAGCTGGCACGGGACACTTGTTTAACCTTGTGAGTAAAACGCAAACACAACTACTTGCGCTGTCTTTGACCAAGGATGCAGCGGTAATAATTAGCTGTCAGTGCAACATGAAACCATACCTCCTCTTCCATCTTACTGTCAGTTAAAAAAAAAGACATGATGTCATGTACTCCCCTTTTAAAAGCTGAACTCTTTTCATCAAGAGATTACTCCCATCTGCCATGCCTAACAGTTTCTCTGTCCACCTACCAGCTGCTCCTCTCTCTGACTACAATCTGGTGAACTGTGTGAACACACCCTGGGCCCTTCAGTTCAATGAAACTCATTTCAGCACAGTTAACATACACATCAGGCATTATACATTTTGTTACATGGAATGAAGGGATTTTAGATATTTCAGCAATTCCCCTCTTTAAGTGAAGAACAGGAAGAAGAAAAAGAGCAGAAAAAAAATCTTGCCTGAGTCTCTACCAGCTTTCCGTCAATTTTGGCAAAGCCATCAAAGATGGTTTTGTAGAGGAAATTGTTCCGTTCAGCAGCATCGCTGGGTGGAAGGTAGCTGAGAGCAGCAGCTCTGTGCTGCTGGTACATGGATAAGATGATGCGTACTGCCAGCTCTCGAATCGCAGGTGCACTGTGCTCCAAGGCCGCTGTACAGAACTAACAGAGGAAAACAGGCTCTCTGTTAACATGTGAACATTAGCCCAGAATTTTGACCAACTGGATATTACTGGTTAACAATATGCAAATTTGCATTTTCAGCTTCAGTCTAACTTAGTTACCTTCAGACCTACTGAAGAGACATCATTACAGAGAGTAAAAGCATTTTTTTTTTTACAAGACCGGGTTACACTCAGATGTATGTTTCATTTACATCATAGTTCCTAGAAAATAGGTAGTTGTGTATATGTGTTGAAACCTGTATCCAAAGTTAAATCTAAGGCCCAACTAAAAGTGAAACACAAATATCCTCAAGAAGTCTAAATGAGTTGTTTTCCAATGCTGAACATTTGACCTTTTGTTAAATTCACATGAAGGTTATGAGGAAATAATCTGCAATTGCATCTGGCTAACTACAGTGTATGTAACCCCTTCATCAAATTTGACCAAATTGGACCAAATGTTCTGGTGATCTTAAATGTGCCCCGACTTAAGTGACATTCCAAACTGAATCAGTTGACATACAATTCAACTTGCCTTGTTTGACTTACATGATATTGAGAAAACCAAGCAGGGCAAAGAAAATAGGCAATGCATGCTTTTAAGAAGCAGTGTTTGTCATATCTGCTGTCCAGCTTCCTATGCAAAACAGCAACATTGCCAAGGACGGCCTTCAAGGGAAGTGCGTGTGATGATGGAAAAAATAGCCCATTATCCGACATGATCTCTGTGAAGAGAGTCGCAACACAATGGAGGTCCCGCCAGTGGAGGGCATTAACATCCAGAGGTAAACTGTGTACAAAGGCCACCCATGCCTCGCTCAACAGTTTCAGGGACAGCTCTCTATTATTCTCTGTTGTCTTTGCCGAGCGCTTCTCATTTTAATTACTGGAAATTCAATCACCCCCTTTTTTCACTCTGGCTCCTGCCTCAGAGCAGGTCACCCAGGTAACGACGGGAAAAAAGGAAAAATGTTCAAACCATAGCTGGGCTCTCACGATAGAGCTGTCAAAAGGAGCGAGTCACATGAGCTAAAAGAGTCCATGAAAACAGGTACCTCTGCTGGTTTTAGCTGTGAATTCAAGGATTTGTTCTTTTTTTTGAGTGTATGAAATTAATTAAAATGTTTTATTTTGTAAATTTTGTACTGGATTTTATACAATTTCTTTGGTTTTAACCACCAGACCAAGGCCACGATGGTATATGATACACAGGTTAATGCACATATTTGTGTGGTTAAGTCTGAACATTTCCCTCCATGTTTGGATGGGAGATTTGATTTGATTTGACATTTAAGGTCGAACATATTTTCTTTTTTCCTGCTTTCACCTCCGCTGGGACCACTTACATGCCTGAATGAATCATTTTCTCTCTCCACTAACACACACACACCTGTTGTTCTGTTGAGATACCTGGTGTACAGTTGTGCTGATCAAATTTGGTTCTAGTTTGCCTACCGGTTTACATATTCCTTGTTAGCTTCAAGCAATTTGTATATAATCAGGCTTTATCATGCACCACCACACTGCTGACAAATATCCCCAAGGCTTTAAAAATGTTTTGGATCCTTGACTATTCTCGCCCTAGTGGCTGATAAAGGCTGAGTGATTGAGTGTCCAGGCAATTACCTTCACCAAACCACTTTTTGTAGGAACACCATATTAATGGTGGGTAGGACCTCCCTTTTCTATCAAAACAGCCTCGGTCTTTCACAGAATGGGCTCCACGAGCCACTGGAAACATTCCTCTGAGATTCCAGCCCAGTTGACATGATTGCATTGCATCATTTCTGCAGATCTGTCAGCTGCACATTCATGCTGGAAGTAGCCAGTGGAAGATGGTAATAGCAATTCTCAGATTGGCATTCAAATGGTGACTGCTTGGTATTAAGGGTGTATAAAGTGCAAGGGAAACATTCCCCACACTGTTACTTCACCACCATCACCACCAGCAGTCTGGGCTGTTGACACACGGCAGGCTGGTCAGTCCTCAACTGTCCAGTTTTGCTGAGCCTGTGCCCACTGCAGCCTCAGATTTCTGCTCTTGGCTAACAGGGGTGGAACCTGATGTGGTCTTCTGCTGTTGCAGCCCACCCACCTCATGGTTCACTGCTCTTCTGCTCACCATAAACTTTTTTTCAGCCCTATCCAGTCTGGTCATTCTTCTCTGACCTTCATCATCAGATCTGTGTAGTGTTTGTCCACAGATGTTCGGTGGATGTTTCTTGTCTTTCCCACATTTCACACATGTGAGACTGCTGTGCATGAAAATCCCAGGAGATGAGCAGTTGAGAAATACTCAAACCATGCGGCCTGGCTCCAACAACCAATGCCACAGTCCAAACCATGGACATTTATATTTGATGTAACATTAACTGAAGCTCCTGCTCAGTATCTGCATGACTTTTAGGTATTGCACTGCTGCAACGCGATTGGCTGACTGGATGGCTATATGAACAAGCCAAGTGTACATGTGTTCTTAATGACATGCTGAGCGAGCGCATGCTCCAGCCTGAGTTTGAGTTTAAACCCAGTGTCTCTTACCTGTTTCTCACCAGGACAGGACAGGGGGAGAAGGCGAGCAATGGGACAGGGTACAGTCCTTCTGTGGCATCTCAATCTCAACCCTAATCTGTGTCTCCCAAGCATACATGGAAGGCAGCCACCACAAAAGGAGGCAGACACTCAGCAAGCTTGCACAAACATGCAAACACAGGCCACCCACTGCCACCTGTGTGGCTTCGGCTTCGGAAGGCGGAGAAATTCGAAAGACAAACCTAACAATTTGCTGTCGCTGATAAAAAAAAAAAAGAGTGGAGAAGAGGGCTGAGTGGAGGGGGGATAGGCGGAGGGCCTGTCGTAAACTATAGGAGGGAGGACAGGACTGCTCGTTGCCCTGCCCAGCATGGTCAACAGTTGGACAGTTTGCAAGTCAATATTAGATCACTGCTGGGAACCACAAGGGACATAAAGTGAATGCCAGTGGTGGCAACAGTGACTCAGCTGACAAGAGCTCAGTGACAGCCTTTTTGGGTGAACTGAATGGTCCCAGCCGGTCAGGGAGGGACTGCTCTCTTTTCAGTTCTCATGCCGAAATTACTAAACTAAATGTTACGGAAAATCAGATTGATGGTTGTTTGCTTTCAGGCTGGGATAATACAGAAAATACATGGTATGTACCTCCTGCAGTACATGTGCTATCATGTTGTACAGGATATGTTGGAATGGCTATTTTCCACACTGGAAAGAGTATGACAGGAGAGTTGACTCTCTGCCAAAAAAGCAACAGTTAACAGTGTCAGCTGACAAATCTTTGACAAGCTGCTCAACCATCAGGAGCTCCAATAACATTTTTGGCCACTGCTGCTAATATTAACTACTTTTTTATATTTATTTTTGAGATTTAACATCTCAAAAATTCCCCTACGATGTTCAGTGCATATTTCTGACATTACTGAAAAGCCAAATTTAGGCAATGCGACCCCGACAGTGTCAGAGAACGAAAGCTGAAGGCCGCTTTGGTTAAAGTTTTTCTTTCATAGAGATGATAGAACAATTATCTTCTTACGTGAAGCTAAAAATCATTATTACAATCAAGATTAAGGATGCCCACGTCACAGAAAAAAGAATGGACAGATGCATTAAGTGTTTTTTTTACCATCATGACATTGCCCAGGGTGAAGCCAGAATTCTCCGTGCCCAGTTCAGCGAGCAGCTTCTCGATGAGCTCGGCCCGACTCTGAGCCAGACGAGGGGGGAAGTTGGATTTGAAGGGCTTCACTAGCTCACCAGGGATTACCTGCAGGGCCCGCACGTCCTTCAAAACAGCAATTTCCTAGAAGGGGGACATGCGAAAGAGACACTGAGTTTAATAATTACAGCGGTAAAATCATGCAGTGTCTTTATAGACTTACACCTTCAAATTAGATAATACATGTGCTGAAAGGCACCGCCAAGCCATATCCGTGTGATGCAACACACAGTGATTTGTCCTTCAACACATGCACCTGGCAGAGAGGCAAGTCATGACAGAGGATTCAAGTGTACAATTTAAGTATGACGGAAGAAAGCTCTTGAAGGAACGTCTCTCAGCCGCTTGCTCTTTTAGTCTCATCAGGTGAGTGGAATGCAGGTCGGAAACATGGGCGCACAACACACAAACATATATTTTGTCCTTGAAGAACAAAGAGGCATTCAATCATTGCCTAATGCGCAATCGAGGGGAGAGCGGATCCAGAGGGGCTGTGAGCGATGATTTCAGAGGGCCGAGGCTCATGGTAATGGCCCGCACAGTTGTGACCTAAGCTGAACTGAAAACAGGAGCAACTGTAGCTCTTAAAGGCATCCTGTCTTTTTTAGACACCCCGGCAAAGAAGCATTACACATGCTCACGCAGTCAGACGTTTACTTCACTTTCCGGTCTCACCCACCAGTACAGCCCCTCCCCGTTAAAGACTGCAAGGCGGCAGTCCAGCCGGGCAGGCAGTCAGGGTATCTGACATGGGGCTTGTTCAAAGCGTGGGACACCTCCCGACTCACCGTGCTTGTCAAGCTGCATCACAGCACAACGCAGCGGGCAGCCAGCGAGGCCTTTGTGATCCATGTTGCACTCAGGACATTTCAAGTTACTTTTTTATCAAATACATAAAATGACAGATTGCACACATTTGCACTCTCCATATACTTAGTTATTTATTTGCATAAATGCAAATGTGAAGTTTGCTTTTGTATTTGTATGTAACTAACTTCCCAGCAACTAAAAAAAAGGGCCTCTCAGCCAGGTCAGCAGTGAACACCTGAAAACACCAAGCAACAGAATCAGAAAACTCAGGGCTTAGACACATACTAACGTCCCTGGTTCGAATCCAGCCAAGCACCTTCTGTTTCATGTTGCCCCCTCCAGCGCTACACACTCCCTGTCTGTCTCTTGACTATATACTATGAATTACAGACAAAAATGTACCAAAATACCAACAGAGGACAGAAGAAATTCCCAGAAAATGCTTGAAAACAGCAAAGTATCGGAGTTGATGGTACACTTTGATATCAGTTTCTTCTGAAATACAGTACTGATTCCACCATCTTATCAAAGATTCTGACATTGACATGTGGTCAAGTAAATATTTTTCTTCCAGTCTAATAAAAGCACCGAGCAGGAACAGATAATATTTTTCAGAGTTTGCCTTTGGTGGAGATTTGGTTTAGGTGTTACAACTGCTGAACTGTACTCCCTCTGTTTGCTTACTGTGCAGCCTGTAAACAAGGCACCTTTGTAATTACTAATTTCACAACTTATCTTTAAAAAGATAACGGTTGCACTGATTGTTTCACAGGCTGGAGTTATTTCTTTCTATTTGCTCACTGCGGGTCTCGGAAATGACACATTTTGACGATTCGTCTCTATAAAATCATTTGTGGAAATTGTCGGTCACATTGATTTGACTCAGAAGGAACAAGACTTCCATGAAAATGCAGCCGCTCTCTGTGTTAACATGCTCAGACAAAATATAATATACATCCCTGACCAAATAATCAATTGTTCTTCTTAAAAGTTTGCTCAAATTTGTAACGTCAAGGTTATTAATGTAATTGCTTCAATCAGGAGTGCTCAGTGCGGCAACCAGATGAGAGAACAATAGACTATACTGATACGGTTATCTAAGTTGCTTTCACTTATTTACTCTGCACTCAGAGACGTCAAGATGAATGTCAAATATTGAGACACAGTGTTGTGATTCACTTCTGGGTGGCAACCCTGAGAAAACAAAAAGGAAAACGCTCCACCACAGCTACAGAGGTGAAACACTTTGTCAAAGCTAATGCATTTGCTCACATATGCTTTTTACATAGAAATCTACAGAACTGGTTGTGTGACACAGCCTGTGCTGGATAGCAGTCACCAGGGGAGATTTTTCTGCTGCGTACTGGAGGAAAGAAATCCACTCTGTTGAAAAAGGAATAACTGACTGCTTCACTCGACCATAAGTATTAGAATGACATGAATGAAAGGGATATGACATTATTCCTAATTTCAGTATTTAGCTGTGACATCATGTGTCTTCCAAACCACAACTGATCCACCCTTATATGCTGCGTAAATCATTACATTTTCGCTTCACTGATGAATCCCGGGCTTTGGAGCGCTTTTATATTCTTGAAGACTACACCGAGAACCTCTGAGGTATCTTCCTCAACCATCTGTCTATGTGAGAGGTCTAACTGATGAAGAAGGTCAGGGTTAGGGTCAGTCAGTCTGTCCAGCTGCTGACATTAAACCAACGTCAGTGTTGGGCTTGTGGGAAATGGTATTCTTTAAAATACATGAAGAATATTAATAAGATTAACAATATTATATTGATATTACTTTTTTAATATTTTTTTTTCTTTTATGGAAGCTGGTCTTGTGCTGACGTTCTGTGGCAGCAAAACAATACTGTTGTAGCATTGTTGGTGTGTGGGATGGAGCTGCAAACTGCAGTGAACATGTGATGCAGCGATCATTCTGAGCTAATCTTTCTTCTCTGTGTGCATGAATGGTGAAGGCCGCTCTTGGAGAACGACGCGTCATTATGCTACTGTATTTTCTCACTACTCTTACTTACCTTTAATTTTGTTTGCACTTTATTTTCTGTACTCGTGTGTTTTTTATGTTTTTGTTTCACTGACGCATGGCTGCATTCATTCCATGTCTGCGTCTGGCTTCACTGTCAGGCTGTCTTGGTAACTGTTCCTCCCTTGTATAGGCCCGTCTCATGGGATAGGGAGGTTACTGAAACCCTCTCTGTGTTTGTTATAAGATGACAGGAGATCCACCCTGGTATGTGCAGAAATTTGATATCAAGAAGTGCCACTTCATATTTCAGATATAATAACCCTAAACAAATGAGATTATAACCCAGGACATCAGCGACCTGTTTGGTATATTCTATTTTACAAGCCACCAAGACTGTTTTGGATCAGAAATCTGCTGGCTTGCTTTATAGCGCAATGTGATTTTGTTTTATGGCATAAAGAAGAAAGAAGGTGCTGCTTTTCCAGCATCATCAGACAAAAGCTTTCCCAGAACTCAATATAGGAGAAAATGGGGAGTAAATCCGGACGGAAAAATGTCTTGCAAGATCATCAATCACAATTTCATAGCCATATTTTGCTTTCTCTTCAGTCAGAGCAAAGCTCAGGAGGCAGAGGGCAGACTGACAAGAAGCACAGGTTTAATGGAAATCCTACGATGCCAAATAAATTAGCCATCCAGGATGTTACAGTACCTGTATGAAGGCAGTGACTGTGGCCCGGAGGCGGCTGGCTGAGTCTCCAGTCCTGGCCAGCAAGTTGGGCCAGGTCTGCTCCAAGCAGTGGATCACGTCAGCCCGGCCCAGCCCCAGACCTGGGATCAGCTGGCTCAGAAGTAGCCGCAGCAGCTTCAAGGAGGCCTGGAAAACCTGGGGAGAGAGCCAAGGGACATTTAACTGAAAACCCAGCAGACTTTTGAAGAAAAGGCTAGCAGCAGGCGGATGTCAGTTAGCCGGGAGGCAAGACTTGACAATGTTGAGTTTGAGGTGGTTAGACTTTGCAGATGGAGAGTGGCAATCACTAGTTGAGAACAGGGATTGTTTCTTATAGGTAAATTGAATTACCAGTGCATTTTCAATATTTGGGGAGTTTTCTATTTATTAAGTAAATTAAAGCCGTGTAACAAACACCCGCGCCTGCATTTAACACCCAGGGTGTAACTGCAGGCCAAACAGCTCAGACCACCGAGTTTCCAGAGAAGAGTGCATTTAACATGAACTAAACTGAGCACTTTTGTCGAGCAGCAAATTAACCAGTTAACATTTTAATGGAGCATTCTGTGCATCGACGTGGCTCGAAAAATAAATCACTAGAATTATTGCAGAGCTACCTCTTTCATTACCATACAAGCTGTAGGTGACTTCCAGAGAGGTTACAAGGCCATGCTTGTCACGACTGTTTGTCTCAGGAAGTCAGCTCCGGGAGAGGGAACTGGGGTTGCAGATGGCACAGGGGGAACATTGTGAAGTGTTTGCATGTGTGATTGTGTGCTTATGTTTTAACAACGTGAGCGTTGGTTGTGTTTGTAACAGGAAACCAGAGAACATGATTTCTGGAGGTCACTGACAGTAACAAATTGAACCCATCTAGTGCTGCTTAATAGGGCGGCTTTTCTGTCCAATTAACTCGAGCGTTCACACCATTTCGCCCCGAGACAATTTTCTCTTGTGGTAATGACTCACCGATGACACTTTATCCAGGAGGGCCCTCTTGACCAGAAAGACTGCAGCTCTTATCATGTTTCTCAGCTCCTCCTTGGGAGTGGTGGGTGTCACCTCCAAAAGTTTCTTGTACACAGCTAGCAGTGCATCCTCTCTGTAGGACCAGGTTTTGGAATACGCCCCAGCCACCTGGAACAGAACACAGGGGAAGACAATAGCTGAGCGTCAGGAAAGATAACACATCTTTTCCATCCCCAGGCCAAAGGCCAAAAACCTTAGTTGTCGTCTCGAGCCAAGTTTCCCACCCTTTCCTTTTCTTACCAGGCTTTCTCCATAAACCTCTATGGGAAGACCAGCCTCTCTCTGGGTTTTCTCTGTCAGGGGCTCTGGCTCTCCACTCATCTCAGAGCTGGGTGGAGTCCTGTGGGGGTGAGTTTGGGGGGGTAGCTGCTCCACAGGGCTCTGGATGGCCCCCGCCGGCTGGTCTTTCCTCTGAAGGGCTGGCAGCGGCCACTCGTCATAAGGCACACTGGTGAACTGTCGCAAAAAGACAACACCATTGGTATTTAAAGCTTAAAATATAATATTTAGGTACATTCTAATATATTTTCATGCTATTTTCCTATCTATTTTCAGATAGTTTGAATATACTTTTGCAAACACAACAATACCTTTTCTTGAGATCCCTCAGTTCAAGGCCTCAAAGAAAACTGATCCACACTTTCAACGCTGCAAAGGATGTTCATCCTTTTGAAAAATTTATCACCTGCATCCCTGGTCTTTTCACTAACTCTCACTAGCATGTCATCAGTGAAAAGGCCGATCATGCAACATCATGATCACAAAGCTGATGAACCCGCTCTATACAAACCTAAGTTCCATCCAGTCAGCACTGTCTCCTCCGCCCCTGGGCCAACTGGCACCCAGTTGCCTTGTACAAGGCTCAAAGCGCGGCCCTGAAGCCAGGTTGGCAGCCGCGCAAGTCAGCCAACTGTTGCACGCTTTTAATTAAATAGTGAAACCTAAACCTGTAGTAGGGGCCGGTGGTGGGTAAAGCACAAAAGCCCCCGCTGGTCATAATCTCCTCGTGTGCGACATGTTCCAACACTACAGAGGCTCAGGCCAGGAGATGTGTTCCCAAAGTGCTACAGTGTACCAGAATTTGTGTGAGCAGAACAACCGGCAGGTACAGCTGTCAACAACTGGATCATGATGGAAAAGTCTATGTTTGTTATCACTGATCCTATCCATTATCCACAGAGCACAGGACAAGCCGTTACTGTTGTTTGATGCTGCACACAGATGTGGTGATACGTTGCATCTTCAACACTTACATCTGTCTTGGGTGCAGCTGCAGGCGTGCAGGGTGTGTCAGGTTGGCTGCTTAATTTGGGCACAACAGTTTCTGTGGTTGACTGTTGAGTCTGAGGTGGGTTTGTTTTTTTCCCCTTCTTGAATGTGTCCGTGGACAAAAGGGGCTTGGCGGGGACTGAACTGTGACCCGGAGAAGGCAGAAGGGAGGGTGGGGATGAATCGGTTGCCCTCGTGATCTGGTGACATAGTGGAAAGACAGAACAGAGGTCGGTTGAGGCAGAATAGTCATCAGATCTGCCATTAACTGCACAGTCAGCATAATCCAATCCAAGTGATTTTTCCCCTGTCACCTCATACTATCTTTTCCATCACAAACACAGGCAGAGTGTTGCCATCAGTGAGTGGTGACTCACCATTGTCGTGTCCAGCAGGTCGTGGACCTCCAGCTGCTGGTAGACGCTCCTCCTGTACTCCTCCATCAGCTCCTTCTTCTTCTTGGCCAGGTCGTAATCTTCCTTTTCTATGGCACATCGCTTCTCCACCTCATATCGAGCCAAGCGCTCCCCCACCTGCGAGAGCGCGGGACAAGTAAACTGCTGAAGCAGGACTGTTGTTGTTGTACGAGTCTGCTCATGGTCTCACAATGACTTGGATTTCTGACAGTTTGTGCTGATACTGACTAACACTCTATTGGATGTTTACTGTTTTTACTGAGGGCTGCTGACACCTCACGGGATTATTTTCCACCATCTGTAATTATCTTGGAGGTGAGCGCGTACAGCTCCTGATTATTGATCTACTGCCACGAGCAGTCAAACAATCAGACAGGCTGGTCCAAAGAGGACCTACAGTACGCAGTGTCCCTATGCAGTGAGGGATTATCAACATTTCAGCTGTGCTCCCTTCTGCTTTTCCTTTTTCCTCCAAATAAAGTCATTTAGATAATCTATCTGAAAAGTCCGTCAGTTTGTGTACAACCTGTCTGATCATCCAAATGCTTATGTTGTCCCACCTTTGCCTTCACTGTACTGATGTCACTGTGTTCCCTGATCTCAGCAATTATTGTGATGACTACGATGTTATCTTAACCATTAAATTACATTTCACCTTTAAACCGTGGCAGAGTTTGTTTTTGGCACTGACTTGACCTGGGCATTTCTGCCCCACACAATAATACGACCCTGGAAGAAAATAACAGCGAGTGTGCCACATGGTGAATCACTAGGTTTTACAGAGTGGAAATTTGACAACCGCTTCCAGTAAGTCACACTCGTAATTTCTTTGTGAGGAAATTCCATTAAGCCAAATTAAGTTGCTGCCAAGCAACACAGCCTCAGTTTGAATGCTTTGCATCGCCTCTCGTTTGGACAAAACAACTGCTGCAATCTGCAAGGCAGCTCTTTCTAAAAATTCATATCAAGGATTTCGAGCATGTAGGGTTTTTTTTCTCATTTCTGAACACATCCTCAATATCGGACTGTGTAAAGTGGAAGAAACACATCAGGATACTACTCCTTCTGTCCCGTCTTCTCTCTCTCATGTGTTTATGGATATCACGCAACACCACGAACCGTCCCCTGACATCCGGAGGGTGCTATGACAAGGGATTTTCAGCATGACTCCCCTGGCAACTACTTGTCCACGATGTTAATACGCCATGCTAACAAGGTGCTAGCGTGTGTGTTATCTGGTTACAGAGAGGTCTGCGATTGGGCGTGGGAGAGACACGACACGAGGACCATCAGCTGTCGAGCTTATTAAGAATTCATGGTCAGCATGGTAACGCCGCGTACAAAGAAGGTCAGTAACAGGAATCTGAACAATGTTTAACGACTACTGTTGCAAACGGTGGTGAAACTGCACTGGACACCTGAAGAAGAGAAAATACAAGCCGAACAAAGTTGAGATTTGCAAGAGAGAAATTGTTACCAGCAGCGCTGGCAGTGGGTGGATGATGATAGCTGGACCTGAATTATTTCCTTACCACAAAAGAAACATTTCTCACCGCTTTTATAGGCATAGTTGACTGTGCAGGGTCTGCACGTGGACTCCTTTACACTAATCGTGAATCAGGTTTAAACCTGCTGTAAACGCAATGCTTACTGTTGTTAAAAAAAAAAAAAAACTAAGTATGCATGGAAATGTGAAATGGTTGTTGCCATCCATGCCAAAGTGAGCCACTATACAGACATTGACAATAACAATGTAGGGTCCAGAATTTGAAATGAGGTTAAATATCGGGAATAGAGATCCCGGTGTTAGCCCAGGAACCCTTGCCAAAATTTACTGCCCTTTGCCAGAAAAAAAAACACCCAGTTACTAGGAATATCTCTGTGTCTAAAGGCGTGTGTCTGTGTGTTGACATGGTGATTCTTTGTTCTGAAACAAAGACACGTTTTCTCAACCCTACCTACACTACAACGCACCCGCCGTAGTTAAATACTTAAGCCCAACCTAAAAATGCTGCTGTGGCAACGCAACTTGATCAACATCTCAGCTGCCGCTCTTCCTTTTCCATTTCATGATGAAAGGAGCAGTTTGCCCTCCTGCTGTGTGGGAAAATAATCTTTGGAATACGTGTGAACAAAACAGAGTGCAAAATCTGTTAAACAAAACTGCACGGACAGGTCTAGTGGCCCGAAAGGGATAGCTCACAATTTCGGGAGATAAGTAAAATTGATGGGACTCTCATGTGACGAGTATGGAGCCAGGAGGCGATGATCTTAGCTTATGATGATGACCTCAAACACAGGCAAACAGCTAGCCTGGCTCTGCTATGTTCGAAAATCCATCTGGGTACACCTCTGTACCTCACTAATCAGCATGTTGTAACTTGTAGCACTTTCTATATCTTTTTATCTTTTTTTTACCTTCTCAGACCATGAGTAAGTCACAAAGATGCAAAATGACTCTCACTGCAGCGAGAACACATGCTTGAATTTGTGGGGTATTTGGTGTCAGTGTCACCCTGTCAGCCTTCAAGTAGATACAGCACCTTTTGCAGGTCAGCGATGGCCTGCTTCAGATTCTTGGCCTCCTCGTATTTCTCCTGCCGGACCATGTCCTGCTTCTTTTGGTCCAGGAGGCGGATGATGTGAGCGACTTCGGGGTCCTGGTACATGTCGAAGGCCAGGTCGTCCAAGGGGGAGAAGGACTCACATTTGCTGGGTGCAAAACAGGGCACGGACACGAACATTTAGAGCACGAAATACACTGAGACATAACAATATTTTATATTACAACAGGAAACTGAGATTGTTAAACTTGTGAAGCATGGTGAATATAGAAGAGAGCAGTGTATATTCATTTGCCATAACGCCCGTGTCGAATAAATGCGTCATCATCAGTTAAATGGGCTTGTATTGTGCAATTGCCTGATCAAAGAGGAAAAACACTGACTAACACCCCCCCTGAGGTGAAACGTCCCTTGGGGGTTGATATATTAAAGAAAAAAAAGATTATTTCGAAATGTGTTTTCCTCTTTGCACGGGCCACCACCTGCATTGTCTTCAAGTGAAGAGTGACCTTGAACGCCTCTGTGGGCTTCCAGACTAACTGGCTTTGTTGAACAATGTTATTGTCACAAGACAAAGAAACCAGGGTTCAATGGCCTGGCCTCACCCCGTGAAGGTCGTGTCCAAGGCGGCTTCCAGCTGAGTACTATTGAGGTAGTGTTCGATCAGCTGCTCTCGGCTTGGCTGGGGGTAAACAGATGGACAAATTACACGCACGTGCATATATACTCTTGTACGGCTCTGCTCAGACGGACCTGAGTATTGTCATGTAATCCCATCAATTTTAAGGTGACCCTCGACTTCTCCCCTTAACTTCACCTAAAACTAACCACAGCAGTGCCCTATTCAAAGGCGAGGATGACCTCACCGAAAAACTCCCCTGGACCTCACAACAGCAGTAGGGGAAGTACACTCACACACTCGTACACTCGTTCACACAGTACCCAGTTCCAATCATTAATCAGCATCTCAAGGCTCTGGCCGCATTCAGAGATTTGCTATCCGTTGCACAGCACCCCTATCACCTCAAATGTTTCGTGGCCAATCATTATAAGAACAGCAAACAGTGTCTGCTGAGAGACATCAATCTTGCAGTGCGTCATAAGCACCAGAACCAGTATTTGATGTGCACCACCTCCTGCTCGGAGATAATACGCAGAAACAGGAGCAATACTGTTCCTACTGTTCCACATCTTATCACAAGAGAGAAGCTAAAATACAGTTTATTCCAAGAGGATAAAAAGCAGCCGCATCTGTCTTTTACGTCACTGTCTCAGACACTGGGACATTTTTTAACAAAAACAAAAAAAATAAATAATTAAGAAAGCTAAGACTGATTACCCCATTTAATCCAATTTAGTTACAGTTATAGTACTGTGCACACCGCAGTAATTCGGTGTCACAACTTACCGGGACACTGACAGGGAACTGGGCCTTCGCTCTTGTTATTAGTCACACCTATGCTTTTTCCTACTGTGACAAGTCAAAACATCTGCTGACATTCAGAGCAGCAACATATTAGCACCCAAGGGCACTCAAAATGTAAACGTAACCCCAAAGTGAAAGACCAGATTGCTCATACAGAGCATGACAGAAAGGGAAGATTTACACTATGATGGAGAGTTTATGGAGGCTGTAAAGTCGTAACAGTGAAACAGTGAGACAGTGAAAATACACCTGCTCACCATCAACCATTGTACTTTTTTAACACCTAGGGGAGGCAGAAACCTCAAAGAAGTGACATCTCAAACCCTGGACATATAACACCAAAAACTATCTGTATGGTCCGATGCCCCCTAGAGGCAGGTAGATATGGAAATGGAAGATATGCTTATTTTTTTCATGATATGGGTAAACTGACCCATTAAAGCAGCAAATAATTGCGCTTTCACGCCGCATCCACACTACAGTGTCCCCCGATACAGGAGAACCAGAACTCGCCCGACCCTCCAGGCAAGATCAGCACCGCGGTGGAGGTGCTCAGAGTCGGATTAGCGGAGCAACAATGCGCAGCCTGTTCGCTGGAATCTGTGCGAGTGCGTGTCCCTGTCTTTCCGTGTCAGTGTTTCTGCGTGTGTGTGTGTGTGTGTGTTTTTTAAGGTGCTCTCTCTCTCCTCCAGGAGCTGTCCATCTGCAGGACTATCTGATTACACTGGCTAACTAAAGGCCTCCTGTGTGATTACATACTGCCCTCCCTTTGTGTCTCATTACGACATTCCTGACACATATACACACACCTACTCACACACTCACCATTCAGGTAAACATGTATACCTCCTGCATACATGTTTATATAGTGTCTTTGAAGCAGTGATTATATTATACTGCATAACACACAGTAACATTATCCAGTCCCTCCTCTCTATATGGTTATGTAATCTACAGTTATGCTGAATCAACTTCTCTGTGACATAGTCTCAACTTTTTATGTTTCACATCATTCAGGGCTACTGTAAAGGATTAGCATTATTCCCTGGTTGGTATTCATATTATTTTGTCCATCCCCAGCAGTACTGTCATTTGTATTCGAAGAAAAAAAAACAGAGCAAATATTATCAGAGCAGAAAAAAACAGATGCTTTGAACTCGTTATATGAGTTTTTATGAGGAATAACTGAATGATGTGATAAATGCTCCAAAAGTTCAAACTGTCGGAGTGGCTGCGGTGTTGGTGAAGGGATGATAGAACATCAGTCAAGCCCGTTCTGAGCGACCAATGCCGGAGCCGAGTTGCACACAATCACAATGCAACAGCTCCCCCTACTGCTGCACGGACACACGTTCAGTGGCATGGTGTGGCGGGTGAGGAGAGTGCTCACTTACAATCGTGTGAAATGCATTGGCATCCAAAGAATCTCCCAGAACATTAATGGCAACCAAAGCAACCTGAAATCATAGACAGACGCTGGTGAGTTGCTGGAACAAAACACAGCGGCAGAGAGAAGAACAAAAAATCAGCAGATGTGATGAATGGGGAATTCTACTGTTCCAACAAATCACATGAAAAGATACAATACAACTTCCACTGTGCTGCAGAGCTGCATTTTTAGACAAAACTATTAAAACCACTTCGCTGAGCCACACTGTTGCAACGTTCTCTCAGTACCATGAAAATGGACACTGTAAATCACACAAACCCACATACACATGAGGTGGCACTGTAAATACACAGAAAAGCACCAAATCTGCATTAGTCTGCTGATGAAAATAGTCCCCAACACAGGCACTACTTACTCTTGCTTGAGTGGGAGTTGATAAAAGCAACAGTCAACAGCACATTAGCTCTTACATAAAAGGAATTAGTCTTATACAAAATGAATCAATATATTTGTGATCCATTTTATAGATTTGAATCTGTAGCATGAACAAACAAGACTGAGGATCCCAGACAGAACAGTAGAAGAAGTATCGAGAGACATACCAGTACATTGTTGGTTTCATTCTTTTCATGGGATTTGTTTACAGTGAGGACAATAGGTGTGAACACCAGCCTCATCTGGTTGGTAAAAACTATCAGTTATGATCCCTCAAAAAAAATAATTCCCAAGAGTATCTGACAAAGCAGTCATTAAACACACATTCCTAAGGAAGCCACAGTTTGATAATTGAAGACATTCCTAATCTACCAACACACCACTCGCTGTCGTCCTTCTCAAATTACCCTCAGATGGTTCATTTTGTATCATGCTGTATCTATCAGCTGCATTAACAGCGGTCTTTAAACCAGTGTCTTATCATCAAAACACATTGCAACAAAAAGGTGTGAAATATCTGAGATGGGTGCTCTGATCAGTGTTGCTACTGGATACCAGGCTGATGGCAGACTACGTGCTGCCGCTGAGAGGCTCATGCATCACAACTCAAGACCAAATAAAGAATTACTTCATGTGTTTCAAACACTGGAGGGAATTTTAGAAAATATTTTGTTTTGTATTTATTAATATAACATGGTATGTTCTGGAAGTCAAATGTTTTGTTTTTTTAACATCACATTATTATCATAGAACATCACATAATCCAATCTGCTCACAGTTTGGATTAATAGGTCATGAGAGAGGGGTGTAGGGGCACTGCTAGCGTGCCACGTTCAACGGAGTACCTGATTGTAGTGATTGTGACCGTTGACATGGTTCTTATGAAAGGTTATTCTCAGGTAGGTTCCGATGGCGTCTACATGGACCGACTTGAGCTCCCGAGCCTTAAAGCCTGTCTTCTCATTGTCTGACAAAGACACATACCTGTGGTGAGAGTACAGTGTTGCTTTTCAGTGCAACTCCACCGCTGTGATACACGGTACAAGGTTAAAATGCATTGGTAGATTTTAATACATTTCAGGTCCTCTCTTGAGAAAGACAGCTGGCGTCACTGCTGATTAAATCACTTGAACTATGACCTTTGTTTAGGTGTGTGTCTGGTTGGTCGAGTGTTGACCATGCACTTCCAATTCAAATACACAAGAGGATGCAAGTCAGAAATGAACATGGCCCAGTATGCAGTCCCACCCGAGTCTGCGAAGCTGCCCTGGGAGCCCTGGAGTGCTGGTTTCAGGGAGGGTGTCTCCAATGTGGAACTCCACCTTAGCTGGTATCAGGTACTGGTGGGCCAGCAGCTGCAGCTTCCTCACCCTACTCCTCTCCACCAGCTGGAGGGTGATGTGTTGAGGGTAGGGGCACAGCCTTGAAGAGGAGAGGACACTTTGTATTATCATTTTAAGAGCAAGAGAACTTCCAATTATATTTTTTAAAAAACACTGGTATTGCTTTTGCTGCTTATGAAGACATAAAGTTGCCACAAATGAATGTGACATGCTTTTAAAAGTGGAGCACTTTGTCCATGTACCTGCTGGACTTCCAGCCGTTGACTGTGGGAGCATGGACCATGAGCTCATTGGCAGTGAAGTCCTCCTCATGACTTGAAGAGTTGACCACGATGAATCCTATCTTCCTGGGCATCCCTCTGATGAGCACTAAAAGAACATAAACAAAATGTATTTATTTATTGGTTTCTTACATGTAATATCTAAAAGTGCAGAGAAATTCAATTAGTGGCAGTGCTGAGTTGTAATTTTACTTCTTCGGAAGGTGCCAAGACAGTTGTTTGTCATCTGCAAATTGCAGTCAGTGTGAACTTGGGGTTCAGCACTTTGGAAACCTGGCCGGTTTATTTCACAAAATGAAAACAAGGGTTTTGCAGAAACAAAAGTCTATGTTTCTCAAAAGTAAGTCCCGACAAAAGTGAAGGTATCGTCACTGGCATTGTGTCAGCAGCACCATGTCACTGAACTCATCTAAACCACAGACAAGAAGGGATTCAGATATGGCCTCAAATAGTCTGCAATCAAACAGATTAACTGCATGTAGTCTGGCATATGGTTCTCTTGGAAGAATATAATCCTGGAGGCGGCGCACACAGCCCCCCCCCCCAAATAGAACAGGGAGGTCTTTCTTGTTGACCTGAACATGTTGGGCGGGGGGTATTAACTGACTACTCAATCGGCCAGCGCAGCTAGTCCTACAGTAGGTGTAGTCTACAAGGCATTTTGATCGGCTAAAACCCAATAAATCCCCTGACAACTGCCGTGCGATGTGCCCTACCTGAGGTTCGTCCACAGTCGAGACTAAAAAGAAGTTTTCGTGCGTGTTTTAAAGATATCTTACCACGAACATCACCGTGGTGTTGACACTGCGTGCTCCCATTTCATCTCCATAACCACCGTTGACAACAACCACTGCGATCATGCGCGACGCGAGGATTTTCTTCGGACGCGATGGATTGTGGGTGGTGTAGTTTTATTAGTAGCAATCGACCGTTATTTTGTAAGACCGTTTGCGCCGAGATTCCATACGTTTCGACGTCAACGTCGCGACGATGGTGGTGCCGAAAAGCATTCAAAAATAAACTTTTATTCTGCTTTTTTTACATCTTCTTCCTGGTCCTTGACATTGGAGCATGCGTCCAATGAAGCTGTCGATAATGCTACCGGAAGTAATGCAGGTCTTCAAAGTAAAGTGACAACAAAAGAGTCGAGTTTGTTATTTTGCGTTCCTTTCAGTATCCTGGTTCATATCCCAGTAATGATATATTGACTTTAAACATACAAGAGAAGATAGAATAATAAACCAATAAATGATACAAGGCGGAAGTGTACATAAATAGGGGTTTCCTATTACAGTCTACAACGATATATTTTTATTCTCTGGGCATTAATCATCCTTTATCTTGGGGGGTTGATTATAACTTACATACTTACTTACACCGTTACCTTCCACAAACTCGTACGGTGGAAGACATTTATTTCTGACAACGGAAACGGAAGTGACACATTCCATCTTCTTTGCGAGCTTCACAACTCTGGACGGAGGCATCATGGGTGACATGGAGACATGGCCAGAAATAGAGAAAGCCGCAAAAGAGAAGAGGCGTGAACTGGTCTTACAGGGTCCCGGTGTCGACAGGAGAATCTCCTCTCACGGGGGACTCACCCCGTCGGTCTATTCCCTAACACTGCTCAACTACCTGGAAGTTAGTCAGTGCCCGAGTTTGACAGAGATCCACGAGGACGTCCAGCGTCTGACCAGCCTCCAGAGCCTCATCCTGTGCAGGAACAAACTCGCCTCCATCCCCAATGTCATCGGCCACCTCACGACGCTGAGGGTCCTGGACCTGTCGGTCAACAACCTCGGCGTGTTACCCGATGGCATCAGCCAGTTAAGAGAGCTAACCACTCTGAACGTGAGCTGTAACAGCCTGAAGGTCCTGCCCGAGGGGCTGAGCCAGTGCTCCAAGCTCTCCACCATCAACGTCTCCAAGAACCGCATCACCGCTCTCCCCGCGGATTTCTGCTCCGAGCGGCTGGAGCTCCTCAGCAGCCTGGTGGCCTCCGACAACTCCATCGAGGAGCTGAGTGGAGATATTCACAAGCTGCCTGCGCTGAAGGTGGGTGGAACTGCACGACCCACACCTGTCCATGCTTACTGCCAGACGGAATGTCGTTCGGCACAAACTCCACACACCAATCAGTTTTTACACATATTATGTCACTTTAATTGGAACCCTATCCACCACAATGGGGATATTTTAACAGATGAAAGATATTTGTTCTGAGAAAAGTGCTCTACCTGTAACTGACCCAGTCTGTCATTTGTTATTGTACAACTGTACACTTAACTGTAAGATTTTTGCCTGCTTTCCCAGGTGCTGGATCTCTCTTACAACAAGCTGAGGGAGATCCCCTCTGATCTGAGCGACTGCCCCAAGCTAAAGGAGATCAACTTCAAAGGCAACAAGCTGAGCGACAAGCGCCTGGAGAAAATGGTCAACGGTTGCCAGACCAAGTCCATCCTCGAGTACCTCAGAGGAAAGGGAAAAGGGAGACAGGGGGAGGATGGAGGCGATGCGGACGGTGGGCGCAATGCAGACAAGAGAAAAAAGCAGCAGCAGAGGAAGAAGAAGGAGAAGGTGGCGGACGAACGGGACGAGGTGGAGGAACTGAACAAGATGGTCGTGAGGGTTCTCCACGTTTCGAGGCTCCCTCAGCGCTCACGGTCAAAGTGACTGCAGAGGTGAAGGATGTTCGACCATACTTGGTGTGCTGCGTGGTCAGAGGCATGAACCTTAAGTCTGGCAACTCTCTCAAACGCTTCCTCATGGCTCAGGTAAGGTCAACACCTTCACAAGGTGGCCCACTCACACGATGTGGATGGTCTGTGGCTAACTGTTCACTGTTGTTTTTCCAGACAAAGCTCCATGAGGATTTGTGTGGTAAAAGGACCACGGCGACCATTGCAACCCACGACGTGCAGCTCCTCAAAGGTCCGCTGGTGTATGACGTCAAACCACCAACCCAGCTAAAGGTGTGCTGATGCAGAACGATTGGTGCAGTACTTTCAGTATATAAATCTCGTACTGAGTAAAAAAATCTGTCATTTCCAGTAATGGAATCCAATCTTGATTCTCAAAGCTGTTGTCATTTTTATATTCACTGAAAAGCTCTCAAAATCCATACATATTGACGTGAGAACATGCTGTCCGTTAGATTGTCTCACTGGGGCGGAAGGAGATGACAGCAGTCGAGCTGATAAGACATCTTCACCTAGAGGCCGAAGAACTGAGGAAGCAGAAGAAAAGGCAGAACGTAACTGGCCTCCACAAGTTAGTACAGCGTGACTCTTCCATACAGCCTGAGAGGTCAAACCTTCTTAGAGCTGAATCCTCACGCTATGCGTCTGTTACATTTATTAGTGTTGTCTGTGTCAACTCGGCTCTCACCCGTGTCACTTTTTACAGATACCTGCAGCTTTTGCAAGGAAAAGCACTCTATCCCTGCCTCGTTGATGCAGAGGGGCACGTGATCTCATTCCCTCCTATTACCAACAGTGAGAAAACCAAGGTGTGTGTGTGTGTGTGTGTGTGCGTTGTCTACCTGGTTATCATAACGTAATATTCCTCCCCCTAAGAGAAATTTATGCTGACTAATCAGTAAACCCAATAAGTGCCGCATCGTCTTTCTGTTACCTGCGATCTGTTTTAGCTTCTTCTTGTGACATGACAGAAGTAATAACATCTGCTGTGTGTACTTCACAGATCAAGAAGACCACCAAAGAGCTGTTCTTGGAGGTGACGAGCGCAACCAGCCTGCAGACCTGCAAAGACATTATGGACGCTCTGATTGTCGTAAGGTTTTCTCTCAAGTCATTAAACAATCGTTTTGGTTTATTACACCTTTGACAGTATCAGCAGGTTGTGTGGAACTGAAACTCAGCACCTCAGGTATTTTGTGACCACGGTTGACATTTTGTCAAGAAGAAGTGAGCTTACCACACAAGCCCACAGTCTTTTTCAGATGCGATTCCTTCCAGCTAAATATTCAAGAAGAAGCCTTGAGTAGTTATTATGTCTTAAATCCATACAACACATAAATCTTAAATGAGTTGTATGGATCTGGGATATGTCTACACCCCAAGAACCCGAAGAAACCTGTGGTTTTCATCTGTCTGAGATGTTTGAATGAAATGAAAAGGTAACTTCCTGTGTCATCGCAGAAAATGGCAGAGTTGAACAAGTTCACGGCAGAGCATCAGGAGGAGGTGGGGTCAGACGGGGATGGGGATGAGCCACCGGAGCCGGCCACCGGCAGCGAGACCTCCGGCGAACTGATCGTCCAGCAGGTCCGAACCACCGACCAAGACGGGAACCTGAAGGTCGTCTACCCGTCGAAGACCGACCTCTCCAAAGACATCAGCAACCTGACCGTCATTTGGTAGTCATACAGTGGATAACCTGCGATGCTCACGCTCACGCTCATTCACATGCTACATGAAGTCATTTCACAGATTAACAGTTTGGGGCATTAAAAAAGTTTTGACAAAATGCAAAAGAAAAAACACACACACATCCTTTTACTTCAGGGAGCACAGAAAATCTGATTCTCTGGGAGTTTCTTGTGATCAAAACACCATCCCGCAAGTATTGCCTGTTGATGAATTTAAACATTTCTGATTAATGTACAGCTTTTTGAAACAAATGCAGCAATACTTGTCTAAATGCGTTTGCCACTTCCTGATTTGAAAATAACAGATGCCCCAATATCCTTATTTTTGTATTATTTACAAATGGAAGAGAAACTTCTGTTGGTGAATTTTGTTCACTGACTTTAACTTGGATTGGTCACTTATCTGTATCATCGGACCATTTGTACTTCTATTTATCGACTTAAAGTATTAGCATTTTCCCTTTAAGCAACAGCAAATAACGTCAACATGAGCCTTAATAAACTTTGCTTCTGTTTTCATTCATTGTATTTCTTATGCCACGCACAATGTTTCTCCTTCCAAACAGTCTGGGAACGCGCACTGCATCACTTCCTGTGCCACAGTGGGTTGTAAGCTGAGGATCTGAGCCTGTTATGTCCTCTATGTGCCACTTCAGGCCTGTGTTCCTGCACATATTGAGCAAACATGTTTCCTCTTCAAAAAGGAAAAGTCAGTGTTAGAGTGCCCAACAGACTGAGAAGCAGGCCTGCATATGTCCTGACCAGGTCGAGGCATCTCTCCTGTCTGTGTAAACCAGGAAGACCTGGACCTAGAAGATGTTACTTGACCAATGTTTCATGTTTAATATATTTTTAATATACCACTTAAAGGGTGACTCATTTCCTGTTGATTAATTCACAATTTAACAACCTGCTTGGGCATAATTATTTCATATACATATTCTAGTGGAGTTATGTATCTGGAATTAAATGCCTCATTATTTTGTATGTTTCTCCAGCAAATTAATTGACACATCATTATTTCATTCAGTGCATATTTATTGTGATAAAACTGTAATTTCAGGATGTTTAACGTGACTTCTTCCAAGAATCTGCAAAACAAAAGAAAGTACTCATTTCAATTACGACAAATAAATAAACCCCTAACACATCTCTCTTTTTTCTGCCACGCAGTTTTTGTTTACTTAGCACAGTTGGATTAAAGACAAGTTTCAGCCACACAGGCCTTTATCCTACTTACATTCACACACGTAAGCCACCTCCAGGTACTTGTAGGTTTTGTAACAGGGGTCTCCAAACACAGAGTTGCTGGCTTTGATAGAACAGCTGTTTTTCCCATTGCATCTGAGGAGGAGCAACAAGCGTGAAAAAGGATGTTATGGTAGTGATGCTTTATCATGTCTGTTATAAAAGCCTTTCCATCGGTGATCATCAAGTGAAGAAAAATCACACACAACTCCTTTTGGAACTCCTCACTCACTGGGAAATGAGCTACAACACTTGAGACCCATACATTGAAATACACTCAGCAAATATGCATGAAATTTGGGATTTGAACTTCTACCACATTTAGCAGAACGTGAGAAACTGTACCTCTCAGCAACTTTGCTCGTTGGCCTTGTGCAGTAGACATTGGTAACCTGGCTGAAGGGCCGTTTATAAGAGCAGATGGTCTGGTCACGGCGTCCATAGTCAGCTCCGTAGACAGATATAACCTGTCCTTCATCTGAAAAAAGTGGAGGAAAGGCAGCGAAGTAGAGAATAAAGAAAGAAAGGAAGGAAGAAAGAAAGAAAAAAATAATTGATATGGTCAAATGCATTGAAAATCTAACTATGTTTTTCTTTATCACTTTAATCCACTGTAAACGCAAAAGAAGAAGACATTTGTTCTCACCACAATACAACTGAGCCAAAGAGTTCTCACACGCAATGACTTGAACTGTCAAAAGTAACAGAAATCACATTAGACATCACAGTATGAGACTTATTTGCAGCTTTGGTTCACTACAGGTTTTCATGCAGATGTGTGACTCACTTGCTGGGAGGCATGTGTAGTTGGTCTCCAGGTATTTGTAGGTGCCATAGCAGGGATCAGAGGTATGAACCACATTTGTGTTTATCTCACACACCTTCTTTCCATTACACCTTTGGAATGACAGCAAGAGCACGTTTTTAGCAACAAGCAATTAATATGACAATTAATCCTGTAAAACCCTGTAAAACTGTTTTTACAAGGAATGTCTGCTGTTGAAAAGAAGCCAGGTAAATACCATCAGAGTATACACAGAAACCTTAAATCATGTGGGCAGGCAATTAAGTACTGAACATATGAAAAGAGTTTATTCAAGATGAGGACTGTCTTCTTCATTTAGCTTTTTAAAGAAGTTTATGATCAGACATAGCCTTTATTTCTACCAACACACATCTCACAGCTTCCCGCTTCACATGCTGCATTGCACTGCTTCAATTGATATCTTTTTTTCACAGCACAGATACAAAGAATCATTAACTCATCACCAACAGCAGCAGCCACATTTAGAATAAACATAGAAAAAATCCCACTATATTTAATTAAATTGTTTTACTGTATATATATAATGTAATCTGTACCTCTGCTTGAGGACGTCCACAGTGCCCTTTTGAGAGCACTTTGTGTTGGCAAGCTGTGCCTGGGGTCTGCCCTTACTGCAGGTCTCCCGGTCTGTACGTCCATACAGTGCTCCCTGCACACTGATCACTCCGATATCTGTTACATACCATGGCAAGATATTAGGAAACAACACCCAAGTTATGTTTAATGTGTTGATTGATGATATACATTGTTATCTTTGTATGAGTCTGAAATTTCAATACAGACTCAGCTGATACTTTATTTTTGTCAAAAAATGTGAATAACTCTGTAAAACACCATAAACATCTAAATGTTTTCTCACACATTTGTCAAAACATGTAAAACATTCAAGCCTCTTTATAATTTTTGGATTTCATAGGAAATTTCAGATTACCCTGATGGCATGCATTTATGTTAATAAAAATATGCTTATATGCTTTAATGCATAAGAAAACAAGAATTGGGGTCAGTATCATTTGTGACAGACATGGTGCATGAATGTTGATGTATACCATACAAAACTTTCAAGTTTATTAAGGCCTTCGAGCACAATTTACTGTGTATTTTTTATAATGTACCATTTGCTATTTGCACAAAGACATAGAAGGTTCAGTCATACCACAGCTCAGGCGTTGGACATTGTAAAGGCTTTCACAGGTGGTAACTCTCTCAGGGGAAACAACTAAAGTAAGAGATATGAAAGTACAAAATTAAGTGTGTTCAGGTCCCATAACATATGCAGAAAATGATTGAAGATATTTACCTGCTGTCATGAGCAAACATGTTGTCACCAGCACTGGAGAAGAAACATCAGGGTCAAAATGTGTCAGCCGAACACAAGTGACAAAGACTTGTTTTAAACATTTTTTAAAAATCTCTATTCTGCTCTGTCAAAGTAATTTTTTTCAGAACAGACATTTTGTTTGTTTAATTTTTTTTTGGGAGGGGCAATAATACTCAGAGAGCACAGACTTCTTCCAAAGGTGAATGTTTCCCCAAATCCAGAAGAGTATCTGGATCTGGATCTGGATCTATTCATGGCCAGGGGACTGGAAGTCAAATCAGGACCATGCTGCTCAGGAACTTGAGTCCAGTGAATAATTAATAATGAGTGGAGGATAATTAGCTATATCCCTACAAAACACTTAAGCAAGCTGGGAAGTCTTGCATTATTGGAATGCGAGAAATGTTCCAAAAATAATTTCCTTGCCCCCACAAAATGCTAGGGGAGGCACACCCTGTAAAAAGATCTAACAACTACAGTATATCAGATGTATAGAGGTGTACTCACACAGTGTGCTGCAGATTCTGAAGCTGAGCATGGTTTTAGAAGATCCTGTCACCGATGAACAGTGTGAACAGTGAATACAGTCACACCTGTATTTATAGTGCTGGGGAGTGATCTGTCTTTGCTCCACATACAAACAAAAAAATTGGCTCATTGTTTGGCATGTTTCAGTCTTCTCTCTGGTTCTTCCAGCCAGACAACAAATACACTCATTCACTTCTCTGTTAATCACTCATCGGCTGTCATATTTTTCATACATTTTTCCTTGAAGAATGTATTATCATTGAGATGTACCAGGTCTCTCATCTTGAGGAAATAGCCCCTCACTCTAGGTACCAGGAAACTATCATACAAGTGAGTTGTTGCTCAAGGAGTATTTTGAGCATTGTTATTTTTTTAGTCACTGAACTTCCTTGAATATCATACACTGATAGTCGTTGCAATGGAAACATTTCTGATCTTAGATTTTTCTAACCAGCTGTGATAAGTGAAAAGATGTGTCCCCAACTGGGAAAAAGTTGTTTTTTCTTTATCAGTGCTTAAGCTTAGGGTTAGGCAAGTTGTGGCTATGTTTATGGGAGGTCTCCAGGAAATAAATTCAAGTCTATTTAATGCGCCCATAATTGACTGGTGACAACGTGTATGACGTCTTGTTTTTATATCCCAGTGGGGACTTGAACTTGAATGCACATGGTGACTCGTGTCCCAATCGGGACAAAATTTGAGGTGTACCCATGGGGTGGGCCTGCTTTTTAAGAATTAAGATTTGTTTTAAGAATAAGGATTAGAGTTAGAAAAAAAGAATTTTTACAACCTGAATATATGAAAAGTAATGGCTCACCATTTTTCTACTGTTTCTACCTTCATGCTTCATTATTTAAACATTTCACTCCTGTTTGTTTTGTTCTTTCTTTCATGTGCTACATATAAAGTTGGTTTTAAAAAAGCCTTGTGTAAATGCAGTCTTTTCTTCACTCTGTCCCATAACCTAAAGACATTTTTCATCATGATCAAGATAAGTGGATGAGGAAAGGAGTAGGTTTTTTTGTTTTTTTTACTTTTCGACCACAGCCATGGGGTTTCCACGACCACATTTAGCCATGATGAAATACGTACACCTACACAAGGTGAAAACAATACAAGCCACATGCTTGTTCAGCTCACTGGCATGAGGAAACGTGGCTGGAGTGATTGGAGCAACAAAAAACAGTTCATCTGACAATGGTGAGTTAAGCTACAGGTGATGAAGAAAGGAAGTCAACTCTGAGGTGTATTGGAAGCGCTAAAAGGGACAGTTAAGTATAAGTTAGAGAAGAGTAATAAGTGATACAGCCAAGCGATTAATAATGGAGGGCACATTAGGGGAGCACTAAGGGAGCATGTGAAGGGAGAATAAGACAATAACACATAAGGAAAGTTTGCTGAGATGTTACTGCTTTTAGACACTGAACATCCTGGAAAGGAATTGCACTCATATGCTTATATACTGCTGCTTCAGGTGGAGAGGATGAGGTGCAAGGAAAGAGTAGAGGAAAACATAAATCACAGTGTTTTCACCAGGACTGACATGAGTATACGAGCCATGTACAGGTGAGGGAAACATTCTGTTGGCACCAACATGTCTGGGGATAGGTCAATGTACTATTTCCTCATACCTCTGTGAGTAGCATCATAAATACACTTGCCAGCATCAAGTTGACTGGGGCCGAAGGTGCAGGGTCCTGATGGTTCGACTTTGGTAGTGGTCGGACACCCCCCATAAAACCCCCCATATTCTGTAGCAGAACACGTGAATTATGCAGTGATAAGACAAAGCCAGCATCTGTACTTTCAAACTGTGAACCAGGTGTAAATGGGACAGTGCTACTAAATCCCAAGGCATAATTGGCGGTCACTTAAATAGAAGTATACTGCCTAAAATGGACCAAATACAGAACCTGCTTGTTGACTCAAGCCTGGATTTTTTATTTTCTTTTTAAATGTACAGAATTACAATTGGACTGTAATCTTGAATGCTTGGAGGTGAATATAATTCTCTCTCCTCAAATGAATTTTAACGTCACTGTTAAATCACCCACCTTCACATGATGCACGTTTTTATGACAAACTGAAAAATTCTTCTCAAAACAACTGATAACTTTTCTGAATACATTTTCAGAAGACAAATCTTCAAGAATAACCAGGACAAGTAAAGCTTTAACTGACCTTGTTTTTACAAACAGGACAGAAAGAATAACTAAAATAAACAACCATATTCAAGATTCAAAGCGTTTATTGTCATATACAACAAGAAAAAACAAGTTTCTCTGTGAAATGAAATTCTTTCTTTGCTGTCCATGCTGATGCTGAGTTGTATATTATTAATACAAAATAGAATAAACAGAGAAATACAAAAAATATAGTATGTACAAATACAATAAGTAATAGTACAACGGCAAAAAATCGGATATTTACAAAAGTGTCTGATTTGCAATATGCAATGAATGTAATGAAATGTACAACAAAATGTACAGTGACGAGGTGGTCCATGGTTGTGCCTCCTGTCAACTGTATTACAGGTGGCACTGGTGGTCTATCAGACCATAAGACGACAAAGAAGGAAGAAGAGAATACAAAATAATGATGACACAAAGATGAATGAAGAACTAGAAATGATTTATTTGGCTTTTTTTCTCAGTAGACTTGCATCATTAAAAATCACCTTGAAGCATTGCCTTCTCCTAATCTTAAAAGGAAAAAAAAATAAAACAGCATGTTAACTTATCTTCCAATCTTTCAGGTAGATGTTGAGACACTTCACAGAGTAAGTGAAAACTGAAGCTCCTCCTGCATACAGGCCTGATAACATGAAGAAACTAAAAAACAAAGATTTCCTGAGAGGCTAAATGAGGAACTGAGAGTGACTGGTGGTGACTACATCACACTGACTCCCAATGTTGTTGCGTCAAAGTTTCCCAAATACATATATGCTAACCCCATTTGCTTTTAGCTTCACTTATGCCCTAACCAGTATGTTTAGGATCTCACTGTGAGCACAGACCAAATTTGATTGAATCCCAGTTTTGTTGCTGTGCTCACAGTGTGTACAACTGACTAAATTCAGATATAAGGTATGGTGGTGAAAATGTCAGATGACTCATTCTGCCAGTGCCCAGCTGAATGTGCTACATTAACGTAAGTGTAGCGCAGTGTGTGTGTTGGATTGTGGACTATATGCAGCTGTTGTAAACAGGTGTACATGTGTTTCCTACCTCCATTATCTCACAATGGCTTAACGACATCTCAATTTTCTTAACAAGATCAGTGTATAAAAGAGACTGTAAATACATTAAGAGTCAGCAAAGTCATTCGACACAGCAGAACATGAACATCAAGTTGATGCTCCTGAAAACGACTGTTGCTACGTGTCGGTACGACATAGATATATGCATTACAAAACTAACCTGAAACACATTTTCACAGTGCAAAATATTTTTCTCAAAGATGACATTTTTGCCCCCAAAGTCCATTTAGAAATGTTACCAATGATTTCAAGCACAGAAAGACATGCGAAACAATAGAAATGTACAGTGTGGCTTAATCATCTCAGAGCCACAATTTAGTGGATTCATACATTTTGCAACTCTGCCGAGACATAATCACTGGTAATTAAAGTCCAGACTTATGTCACTAATAAAATACAAACAATGACCCGAAACCTGAAATGAAACTGAGCTGGCATTAGCTTGGGCTATGCTTGGTTTGAAAGTAGAGATGTTTGCGGAGGAAGTTAAAGGAACCAGGCATTTGCTTGTAGAGCCCTTTTGCAGAGTTTTGGGAGACCTCATTGTTAACCTGGAAAGAAGCACAGTTAATAACCAGACGTGTCTATGTTTAGATTAAAAAAATACATGGTTAAACAGGGTTAAAGTTCATTTTGCAGGTATAAGAGAGGCTCACCATCATCAACATTGTAGCCAAGTCATCAGTAGCAGCATTCTCCTCAAGAATACGGTCCATTGTCTCAACGTACCAGGATCCCGACTGAGTGTCTCTCCAAGAAACGTAACCTGTACGTGTCGCACAGTCAGAAGCATTAGGAGGAAATACATAGCAAGTCAAGTCTATCCATACCTCTGCCTTGTATCTGAAAGACTATGTTGTTAATCTTAATAAACACAAATGTGTGAATGTAACACACACACCAGGAAAAGTCGAGTAGGACACCAGAATGTCACTTGGTGTGGGCAGAGTGGCTCTGGCGTCCAGCTCATCGGAGGTGCTCAGAGAGTCGCTGCTGGACGAAATCGGAATGGCGTCTGTCTGGTCATCTTCTCCGCCGATGGATGGTTTGACTTCATCAGGGGAAACCTCAAAGCCTGTGTCTTTTTCACCTCAATGACAAAAGCATATTCCCCGCGAGACCACTTAAGCTTTAACCTTTAAATGTTTCAAACAGGACTGTGCACTTCACACACGACCTGTTACTTTGATTCATGTGCCAGCGTGTTCAGTGTTAGCTACCTCCTCCACATGCCTGGATGAAGAAAAGTTTGGGTTTGCCCTGTAAAGATGGGCAATGCCGGCCGTTGAGGTAGTTTGTGATATGCTGAACTTGGACATACTGTCCGTCCACACCGTACACAGCCCCGGGGAAGCGGCTGTGACTCACCTATAAGTAAAATCACACATCAGGTCTCGCACGTCATGTGGGTCTGAACTTGTGTAGCTCACAGGACATACGTACATGTCAGCGGATGCAGCACAATTTACAACTGCAGCCTTTCTAGACACAAAAACTGACCATTTCAACAGCAGCTGGTATAATATTACACCAGGTATAATTACTATGAGAGTAATTAAGTATTATTAAGTAGAGAGTGTTTGTCCAGTGATCTGAAGGTGATGCAACAAATGTTGTTGTAAATTGCTCCTCTTTATTACAATCAATGTGGATTGCTCTGCTGAAAGAATACAGGACGGGCCTTACCTCTGTCCCATGGGAGAGCATGATAACCACACAGCAGTCATACTGTGAGTGGTCCTTCTTCGACAAAGCAGACAGTTCATGCTTGATTTGCTGAAATGTGAAACAGAAGTGTTAGCTGTGCAAGCACGAGCTCAAGGCTTTACATGTGTTTCCAAGAAGAATTGTCAGAAGAAATGAAGCCTTACTCTTTGTTTTAGGTTTGTCTTGACTTCCACAAGGAAGTTGAGCGCCTTGAATCTCCTCTCCAGCTTGTCGCTGTCTATGTTGGACCCTTTGCGATTGTTCAGCTCGCTCTGAGGTTCAAACTCGACATTGTTTATGATGAGGCAGTGTCCACACGGGCTGGCGTCCATTTTATAGCACTGACGTAGACGTACATGTAAAAAGAGGCAAAGACAGATTCATGATGTAAATATGTAATTTGAGAGTGAACAGACGCTAAAGTGGTCCTTGTCTTTCTGCCTGCTGTAAGGAATGCAGGAAATAAACGGTGCTTACCTGAATTCCTTCCCGTTGTGTTCTGCCGAGTGACCTTGGCCTTATGTACTTTGTGTCAGGCGCTGTGACATTAAGTATCAATATGTGTTAAACGTCAAGGAATTTGCCAGATTCTTACCAATATGTAAATTAACTGCACATCTCACATGGGCTGGGAGGGGACCTGGGTCTCTCTATTGGATAGACAGGATCACAAACTTTTCTTTCCTTATCAACATCCATTGATGAGGCTGCTGAGGAAACAAGGAGAAGATGTATGAGCAGCAAAGGACACCAAAGTGCTCACTTTCCAATAAAAACAAATGACTGTAAGCAATTTACGACAAATATTTTGATTTTGAGACTGTTATGACATTAATACCCATGAGATATAGCAAAGTATCACACACTTACGAAGGAGGAGAGGCTGGACAACAGGGCGAACGACATCGGCGGGTGAAGGCCGGAGATGAACTGATGGAGCTTCGTTCTCCAGGAGCTCTGCCAGACTCTGCTGACCTGTCTCCCGAAGGCACTCTACAAATAAAGGAAAGGCTCGACTCCCACGGGTCTCTAAGTCCCGGACTAACTGCCTGGCCTGGTCACGCCTGGTCCCAGAGCTCTGTGTCAGTTAGTTGTTTCATTAGTTTTTTGCGCTGAGCGTCCCCAATCACCTCACAACGCTGAACCTAAACGCCGCGACCCACATCGCTGTCCTACCTTGATCTCGTCGATCATGTCCTGGGTGAAAACTTCTTTTTCAAGAAGGACATCGTAGAGGTCCGATGGATCCAAGTTAGTCACCAGATTGGTCCTGTTGCGCTGAAGAATCTTCTTGTGTCTTTCCTCCATTCTTCATACGACTCTAATGACGTGAGTGAACAAGACGGGGCAGAGGAAGAGGAGCTGTCATAAAGGCTGTAACTAACAAATTATGTGACTGTTCAGAGTGAGTCGACATCGTAGAGTGTGCGCGATAATTAAATTCGCTTTTAAAAATGAAACTGTACCTTATTCGTGTACGAAAATGGGACGTTGTGACCTATTTTCGTTTCTTTATTGTGCTCGGTTTCACTTGCCACTTCCTTGTTTACATCACCGCCGCATTTGATTGGTCCACTGAGAGAGCCAAGCGAGGGCAATATACGGTGCGTTTGAATTTATCAACCGTGCGTCGCTGCCCCGCGGCGTGTGCACAAAGACACGTTCACACTGGAACCCGCGGCGCGATGAGCAGAAAACCGAAAACACACACGCAGAAGACGTCGCCAAATACTCACTCTCCCAAAATGACTTTCGACAGTGGGCGCTTCCCACGCCCGTGTCTGCTTCGCAGCAGCAGCGGGTTGACAGCCCGCCCTGGAGGAACCGTGGAATGCTGCTGAACACACCCTTTGCTCTTCGCTGTCTTTTCACATCAGCGGCGCCGGAGAAGAAGCTGAGGCGCATCCGCATCAAATATGTGGCGTAGCACCGGCTGACCGCGTCTGCTCGAGGTAACCGGGACCGTGGAGCGGTTGCGTTGAGACAGCTAACCAGTGTAGCAACGCAACAAACCCTAATGAAGAAAACAAAAATGCGCGAACGTTTTTATCCTCGAGGAATGACGTTAATGTCACAGCCCAGTTAACATGTCAGACAGGTTATGATATGGTGATGCCTATTGCTGTATATCACCTAGACTGTCTAGATTTTGGTTAGCATGCTATAATGTAATCTTCAGCATCTTTAGCTACCCAGTTGTCTTCATCCCTCTGCATCACTGCAAGGCTAACGTCAGTGTGGATGAAAGGCGGTTGAAATGTGTTTCTAAGACAAGTGTCGTTATGTCTGAACATCCTCAGACTGCAGTCCAGTTTAACTCGATGCTGATAGTTCTTCCGATGTGTTAAAGGTGACTGTGATGGCAGGGTCCAAGATGTCTGTGCTCCTGGCTGTGGTGCTGGTCCTCTCAGTGCCGCTGACAGGAGCAACCCATGCTGGGCCTGACATGGACCCATACCTAACCTTAGGATTAACCAGGAGTGCAAGCCAGGCTGAGATCAAGAAGGTCTACAAGCGTCTGGCAAAAGAATGGTACATATTTTCACGTCAGGCTGACCTGTTAATTGTGAACCACATTCGCTTCTCGGCTAACGAGCATCTCCTCCTCAAGGCATCCTGACAAAAACAAAAATCCTGGTGCTGAGGACATGTTTATCAGGATTACCAAATCCTATGAGGTTAGTTACAATGTGATTCACCAATGAACCGTTCAGTATTACATGTGTATGCTAGCTGTGATAAAACCCCACCAATTACAACATACATGACTGGAAGATATTGTGTCATACTGACAGTGATGCTCTACTCAACATTTAGATCTTGTCCAATGAAGACAAGCGGGCCAATTACGACCGCTACGGGCAGACTGATGACACCCAGCCCTATGGCAGCGGCCGCTACGGTCATCGCCACGACGGCTTTTACTTCGACGAGTCCTTCTTCAACTTCCCCTTCAACGGCAAGAACCACAGAGACTTTGCTGACAGCAAGTACACGTTGCATTTCAACCAGTACATCAACGACCTGGTGCCTGACAGCTACAAGAGACCATACCTGATAAAGATCACCTCTGACTGGTGCTTCAGCTGCATCCACATCGAGCCTGTCTGGAAAGAGGTGGTGCAGGAGATGGAGACTCTAGGTTTGGAATCAACACGTACATTATCCAGCCATCCCCCCCATGATGATGCACAGATCAAGTTGAAACACGTTAATGTTCGCATGTTTGTGGGCGTCCCGTCTTCGCAGGTGTTGGGATAGGCGTGGTGGACGTCGGCTACGAGAGACGTTTAGCCAATCACCTCGGCGCTCATCGCACCCCATCAATACTTGGGGTCATCAACGGCAAAGTGACATTTTTCCATTATGCCGTTGCGAAGGAGCACCTGAGGCAGTTTGTAGAAGACCTTCTTCCTCAGAGGCTCGTGGAGCGGGTAAATATCTGCCTATCTTATGATAAACTCAAGACGTTGCTTTATTTGCGGTCTGTACGGAGGGGTGGACAAAGTGAATGAAGGTTTTTTTATTTTCTTTTTAAATTTCAGGTCACTGACAAGAATGACCTGCAGTTCTTGAACAGCTGGCATGAACTCAACAAGCCACATGTGCTTCTGTTTGACCAAGTGCCTGTGGTTCCTCTACTGTACAAAGTAGGCTCCTGTCTTACAGTTTGTTTTATGTGATATATACCTCAGGCCGCTGACTTAGTAACTGTCTAACCAAGCCAAACAAGTCAGTAATGTACCTCTGCACCTCCACAGCTTACAGCTTTTGCATATAAGGACTACTTGCAGTTTGGCTACGTGGACCAGGGCCTTTCAGAAACTGCCGACCTGCAGAAACAGTTCAATATTAACACTTATGCTCCAACCATGCTGGTGTTCAAAGAGAACACAGACAAGCCTGCTGACATTATACAGGTAAATCACAGCCAAATGGAGCCCAAGCAAAGGAAGCAGCCCCGCCTTCTTGATCATTCACTGTTATTTTTAGGGTGAAGTGGTTTCACTCACGTTGCAGTTGATATATCAGCTCCTTTTATCCTTTTGTTCTCTACAGGCTAAAGGAATGAAAAAGCAAATTATCGATGAGTTCATGTCAAACAACAAATTTCTCCTCGCGCCAAGGCTGGTCAATCAGAAGCTCTTTGATGAGCTCTGTCCTGTCAAACAGTTCCACAGACGTAGGAAGTAAGAGAACCGAACATTTTCTTTTTCAGCATCTGTTCACGCCTGATAAGAACTTGTACTTACCTACGTACTGTAATGTCTACCCTCCCCTCAGATACTGTGTCCTGCTGATCACGCGAGATGAAGAGACCTTTTCTTTTGGAAACCAGGCGTTTCTCTCATTTGCCTCCACCAACACCAAGGAAGTCGTGAGATTTGCCTACGTGTACCAGCGGCTGCAGCAACCGCTGTGTGACGTCCTCGTGCAGGACAAGGACAGCGCGCAGTCACCACCACAAGTACACCCACACCTATCCAACAGTATAACTGCCACTTCCACTATGAGTCTCCATCTGAGAGTCGGCGTTGCTCGTGGATGTGGAACAGATGAAGTTAATTTGTGTTAAGATGCAGCAGGATAATGTTTTAGTGCGAGGACTGGAGTAATGAATTCAAGAGTTATTCCTCACTGCCAAAGCAAACAGCTGGGGAATTTCTTGGAAAAAATTATAGGTCTTATTAATTAAAAAAAAAAATTGGCTTTGTAATTCATACTTCCATTAAAAGTATACTGTTTGAGATTCATATTACTGGACCGAGCACTTCTTTAAAATTTTTCCATGTTGAAGCCAGTCATGTGGTTTGTGTGTGTTGGTGTGTGCAGGTGGTGATCCTGGAGAGGCGTAATGCAGCAGGGAAGGCCTTGTTTAAGCCGGTGACCACCTGGAATGGCAGCGAGGAGGACAAGCAACGTCTCCTGGAGGAGCTGGAGCGACTCCAGAAGGACCCGTCCATCCTCATCCACGACGCCATGCTGCCTGAGCTCAACGACGAGTTTGCCTCCGTACGTTCTCTTTGACCTAAAATAGTGGGTTGTGAACGAAGCTTGGCTGCATATCGATCCGTGTGAACCGGGACTAAATGTAATACTTTTAATCTTTAGATGTTTGTAATCCGATGGATCTATGCATCTTACGATTACCTCACTGAAGTCATTGATGATATTCTGCATAACAACTGGTAGGTAACACTATATACACACAGCATATACAAAAGTATATAAGTTTCCAAATGCACTACAACTGCACTTAATTTTCAAGCAAGCGCTTTGCTCTGTCTGATGTGGAAGAACATTATAAATACAGCGTGTTGCTTGCAGGCGTGAGATGATGCCTCTTCTGTCCCTCATCTTCTCTGCCTTGTTCATCTTGTTTGGAACGGTGGTCATCCAGGCCTTCAGGTTGGTTCATTTACGACACATGTGTCACTAGACCAGCAAAACTCCACGTAGAGTACGGCAACATCGGCTTTTCCTGGGACTCGTGCAAGACGCAGTGTAAAGCTCGAGACAAACAAGAGAAAACAAATCGTGATCATGATATTTATTTCATCTTGCCTATGCATCTGCTTCAGGGAAGAAAAAATGTTTTGTGTTTTGTGTTCAGTGACTCGAGTGAAGATAAGCAGACAAAACCAAAGGCAAAAGATGGAACAAAAGCAGAGAATGGGTCACCAGGGACTAGTACTTCAAGGCAAGAACACGTTTCATATTTTCACACTTCACTGAGTGCCGAATTTATTCTTGTGCATTTAATCTCTGTATTATTATTTGTTCATTTTAGCCGCCCTCCCAAGAAAAATTTTGTGGAGGTGACGGAGCTGACGGATATCACGTACATGAGCAACCTGGTGAAGCTGAGGCCAGGACACATGAACATCGTGCTGGTGCTCACCGACGCCTCCAAGAACATCCTCCTCAGCAAGTTTGCCAAAGAGGTCTACTCCTTCACAGGGTAAGCTCAGCATTCTGTCAGTGCGCACATTAAGCCTCTTGTACGAGTTTTTAAAATCTCATGCTTTCCTTTAACTTTCTCCTAGGAGCTTGACGCTTCATTTCTCCTTCCTGAATATTGACAAGCACGGCGAGTGGATGAACACGCTGCTGGAATATGCCCAGGACGCCATGCAGGTCGACGCGGATGAGGACGACGGTGGAAAACACAAGATAGACTACACCGGCTACGTGCTGGCGCTCAACGGCCACAAAAAGTACCTTTGCCTGTTTAAGCCCGTCTACACCGGGAAGACCTCGACAGTAAGTCGTCGGAGGACGAAGGGGGCACTTCAGGGGGGAGATCCAGATCCAGCTCCCGCGACGACCACCCGTCTCGCAAATCCAACCGATCACGCAGCATATCCACCCTGCAGATCCACCACAAACTGGACCGCCTGGGGTTGTGGATGGAAAGGCTCATGGAAGGCACTTTGCCTCGCTGCTACATCCCAGCCTGGCCAGGACTGGACAAGATCACCCCCTGTAAATAGATTGAGTTTGGAAGGACTTAGTATTTACCTATGGTCACACACAAATGGTTGCCCTTGTGTCCTGCTGAAGTTAGGGTAGTGGGGCCTTTTTTTGCACCCGAGATATTCATAGTTAAAGATGTCTTTGAAGGTGGGTCGATTCTACAAACTTGACTTTAGTGCAACTACTGTGCGACAGGTCCTTTTAGTGTACCCCTGTTACGCTCATCGCATGCTGTTTTCAACTGTTGGGTGTCCGATTTGATTCAGGCAAACGCTGCTGCTCCAGCCTCGCCAACAAAAAACAGAACCACTGTGGCCACATGTGCTCTCCTGCCTTCAGGACCATCAGACATATCCACTTCCACTAAAGGGGGCGGGACCTTAGTCTTCGCTGATGAAAACTGTGAACTGAGATGCATGTCTCTAACACTAAATGTCTTTGCCTTTTTATGCATCTCTGCCCACTTTTTTTTTTTTTTCATCGTTTTAGATTTTCCCCTGAATGCTGACACGCTTGTGCAATATGGCAGAACTGCTGTAATGACAAATGCCTTTTACCTCTGCACTTCAAGAGCTTCTCCATGTTTGTCCTCATGACGTGACTGCAGAAGAAGAGAGTTTACAAGGAAGCTGTTGGGGCTGTGGTTTATAATGTACTTTATTTAGCCTTGATCTATTTTACAGCCTCAGTTAGCCAGTAGCTTTATGTAGCAAACAAACAGGATGTCCACTTCATTTTCTGAATCTTTACCATGAGTGACTGATAGGTGATCATTATGTCATCCTGGATTGTGTGGACAAACACACGAAGGTGAGGGCAGATGGAGCGTGTGCTTGTTTGGTTTAATATTTTGTCCATGATAAGAGTAAAAATAACATTAGTATAATTTTTGTTGGTACTATGTAAATATCTTACGTAACTATGTTACCTGTAGGACCTGTGTTTCAAAGAGTGTGTCATTTGGAAGATGAGGTCAGTGTTGTACACCGTTTTTATCAAAATGCTGTAATTATGTTTGGTTTTTTTAGTCGTCAATGAGAATTTCTTTAGTGTAAAAAAAAAATATGTCTGCTATTGTCAGATGTTTCAGGTGGTCTTCAATAGTGCATTTATCCTCCTGTTGGTTGTAATAAAATGCTTTATGTTTATTAATTAAAACATTTTGACTGTTGCACAGTTTATCTTCCGTACCACATCATTCAGCAGGACAGCCTGCTGACTCAGCGTGTCATGAGAAATAACACCTCAAAGTACCTGTGGTGTCACAGGGAGGAGACATCTCCACAAACTCAAGGCAACCCTGCTCATTCTCAGTTCCACACATCTAACCAAGATGACAAACATGAGCACTGTAACTATACCACTGAGAAGACTATAAATTGATACAAATGTGTGTTGAGTTGTAAAAAACAACATTTCAAGTTTTTTAGTGCTCCTAAATTCTCTTGACTTTTCTTATCTGTAGCTGCTGGATTTAGCAAAAGAAAAAAAGTCATGTTTGGCAGTGTTTTGTCACATAATTTTTTTTAAAGAAAGGTCTCAACATGTAACACGGCGCCCTAATCCATACTGGATTAACACACATTTTCCTATGCAAATTTGGTCCACAGGTTAGACACAGTAGGGTAAAAACAAACACACAGTCAAGCCAAGACAGGCGTCTCAGAGCAGTTTGCATTTTTTTTTCTCAAATTCATCTGAGGATTTTTGTGTTCATAATCCTGATTTGTGTGACCGTCTGAAGGCGCACACACTGCCGTGTTATGGTTACATACCTGTGTGAATTAAACATAGGGGAAACACTGACGCCTGGTGGACAGATGACACAGACGCGGCAGTTTATCTCATCGCCTGTGTTTGTATCTCTCGCACCGCAAAGCGCTGATGATGAGGCTTCGACAGAGGAATGTGGGTGAACCTGGTTCCTGTTGCAACAGTGTCGGTGACACACATGAATACAAACACACACAAGTGTTAATAACTATGAGCCTCTGTTTATACCTTCAAACTCACTTTTCCTATTCTCTAATGCATCCGTCTGATTTGATCTGTGTAGGAAGGGAGAGGATGTGTAAGTGCTTCCGGTAGATTTGTGTTATTATTAATGATTTTTTTTCCTTTTTATTTGAGTCCGACAGTAGTATTGACCTTTACAGTGTGTGTAGTTATTAAAACCTAACACTGGGAGGCGTCAGCACATCACAGCATACTACAATGTTGGCTTTTCAGGGTCAAAGGCTAGTCATGATCTCCATGTGGAAACCTGACTTTCATACTGATCAAGTATTGTTCATCTTTTAAATACTGGAATACTTCAGAGTTAATAAAATAATTTACTCTCCATGATGTCTTGGCCTTCATATGCGTATTGCATAAGTTGCAACTTCACTTTGCCAGCCACCTCCAGCCTCTCAGCAGCTCCAGCAACATTTGTCCTAACATCTGCCATAATTACATGGCCTCACTTTCACATCTCTCCTTGACCCTGTGAATTTTCCATCAAACTCAAGGAAGGGTTGTTAAAAAAGGACATGTTTTTGCCTTCCCGACCTAGTTTTTCTACACTGCTGCCACTTTTCTTCAAAAAGAGCTGACTCTTGGCTGCTTCGCCCACAGATCTTAAGGGGCATTGTCACAAACTCAACTCCGGTTTGCAACAAAAGGGAGTTCACACATAGAAGGGAACATCTGAAAGTATTTGTGTGAGTGCTGTAACAGATGCAAGCTAAACCAAGACTTAAAAAGGTGAATCTACCACATGGCTGGGTGAAGGTTGCCCAGCAAGTCGGAGCTCAGTTTGGCAGAGCTGGTTTATGCCTTTGGCCCCTCCCTTCTCTCAGGTACAGGCATTTCCTGACAATTCATCCAGGCTCCACGGACAACCAGGCAGCTCATGAGGCCACACGGATGGGCCGTCACAGGCATAAATTCCCATAAAAGGACAAGATCCACAATGCAAATTAATTTAGATAATAAAGCCACTTGCCAACATGGTAACAGCTGTATTTTCAAACACAATGCACAGGAAGCAGCATGAGCACAGATGAGACTTCAGTGGAGCAGGTGCTTCAGTGGGTGTTTAAGCCATGTGCTTCATGTTCGTCATAATTTATTCCCCAACTGTGTTTCCAATGCAATTTGTCGCATCACCACACCTCAGTGTTTTCCCACGCATTCACTCACACACTTTTTAATGCACAAACTGAAACCGGCCACACAAACAGGTGGATGGAAATGCACTTATTGTAAAATGCATATTGTCTCGACCTTGACAGGTGGAGCAACAGCAAGTAACTAAAGGGGGCAGAGCTTTGCATGGAGTCAGTGCTTCCTCCTGAGGGGTCTCTGTGTTTTTTTTCTTGCACTCACTGACTGCTCTGTATTGAACCTATGCTATCAATACAACCTTTAAGACCTCCCATGTGTGTTTTCTCATTTGAAAGTTTGCTTTATCCAGAAGAAGAAAGAAGGTGAGCCAGGAGTGGAAACAAATGTCTTTTGCCTGCTGCTGAAGAGCTGATATCGGATGTCTTTTCCTTTTCTCTGTAGAAAATCCATGGTTTCTTGAGCTGTCCTTTGTTATGAGGTTTGGTGTTTGTGTTTTGATTTTAGGTAATAGTGGCTTGAAAATGTCTGAGTGAGTGCTTTGTTAAAGGAAAGTCACTCCCTTCCTCCGAGTGGATTTGGCCGTCACCAAATTTCTTGGCAGACATTTAATCGTATATGTGTGTTTTGTGCATTAGGTCTCAACTGAGAAGCCTTGTATTCAGTTTTAATTACTGGAGCCTCTCTGACTGTATCCTGTATTTGTACCTGTGTTCCTCTGTGTGTGTGTGTGTGTGTGTGTGTGTGTGTGTGTTTGGTGGAGGAAGTGAATCAATCATCCTCAAACCAGAAGTCAAACACACAAAATTTGAATTTGTTTTGTATTTTACATGAAACTAAATTTAGATTAAAGTTTAAGAAGTTAAAATTCAAAACCATAACTTCCAGTAACCCAGTGACTCTCTGGACAGGAAATTAAAGAAGAAACAGAAATTAAATTAAAATTGAAATGGCTTAAGTTGTCATCTCACAGCTTTCAGAGTTGACTGATTGCAGTGCAGCACTTGATGCAGATTTCTCTGAATGCAAAGTCCTTACAGGCAAGCAAAACTGAATGCCTGGCACTGTAAATGTAAATCAAGAGCAAAATATTACCAAGCTTAATGACTTAACAGTCCCCATATGCATTAATAGTCTATTTATATTCTATCTATTTTCTATTACATTCTGTGTCTATTTATCACGTGAGGACACGTCTCATCTTTTGTCTAACTTTAAACAAAAAGGTTGGTGTGATTAGATATTTTTAATATGTAAAAAAGATCCCATGTGATAAAAGCCCCAAAATCCATATCTCCTTTCTTAAGAGGAAGGGCTTTTCTAACGGATCATTAACTTATAGTTGCTTTTTTAGAAACACTCCATCATTACCTAAAAGAGGTGGGTGCTTTAGTTTTAAGAAGTGGAGTAAATAATGTATTTGTTGGGGGCTTTTTTCAACTTTTCAGCAGATTAATATACATTTTGTTATAGTGCAGGAGAAGGAGGAAGCCACATTGGCTCAAAATTAAAAAAAAACAGCTTTTTATCTGGCAAACATTGTAACATAACATTAGGTTTATTACAGCAACCCAGTGTCACTCTTCTGATGCTGGCTGTTTTTTTCCCTTGCTCCCTTCATCCTGTACACCCAGATATAGCTGGACAAAGAGTGGCTGCTTTGAGATAAGACCGCCTCAGGCTTTCCTCTAATTTCTGACCCAGGTTAAGACTCACACACACACACACACACACACACACACAGATCTATATCGTTGACCTCAGTGCCTCTAGGGCCCAACACTGCGGATAGCATGACATCCTTTGCTCTCTGACTTCATTTAAATTTCTTCGCCAGTTTGGCCAAAACGTGTGTCTTGGATTTAAATCAATTACTTCTTCTCATTGAATTAATCCTTACCACTTCTTTGGGGGGGGGGGCTTCCATCTTAAAGCAGGCTTAGGTTGTTAGGTAGAAGTCTAGAAATGATAAGACCAAGTAAAAGTTAACATAACAATAGAGGTATGTTTGCATATTTTTCTTTCGCATTTCTGTCTTTTGCAATCACACATCCTGACTTGGCTGGATTAAGGAAATCAAAGAGCCCTGTCATTAAATCTATACCATAGTCTGACTCTTGGAGATTTGATTTCAGTTAAATTGCCTACTGAGGAAAATCCATGAAAGTAACTGAAGCAGTGAGTTGAGGAACAAGTAAATCTATACTTGAAGATGAAATATTAATGCACGCTGAATGACTTTTTCCTGAGTAGATAGTAGAATTGGAAATGGGTCATACAACCCAAAGGAAGATCTTTAGACAGCAACCTCTCATCGTCTCAATATACGGAAAAAATAAATAAAACAATTTCACTGCTTGAACTGAGCAAAAATGACTTTAAAGGTTTATAGTAGCACTTTCATTAAAAACCTTTTATGGTTGTGGAACGCACAAAACTTCCACAGAGTAAGTCATTGGTCACCAAAGTGCTGAAGCTATACAGCATTGCTATTCCCTCTCTGATGTGTTAGTTCAGCCAAAACAGGAAGTGGTTCCTTTGTTTTCAAACGTTGCTATGGTGAGGTCATTTCCTCTCTGTCCAGCAAGACTGCTGGCATCCCGCTCCAGCATGTTTTAATTCTCAGAAGACATTATCAATATAATTTACCTCATAAACAGTGTTTCTGTACACCTCGCTTTGAACTGAATGAACAGGTCATCTTACTGAACTGAGGGCCATTATTACTGAATGTTGCAGCAGTATGAATGGTCATGTGTTCAATTACTAATGAACAGTTATGTTACAGTTATTCTTATCTTTCACTGCAAACACACCGGTTTTATTGCCACTTGGAGCCATATGGGGATGGAAGACAAACAAAGGGATAAAATGAATAATGCATCATAGAAAGTGATAATCATATACTGATTTTGTTAAGTCTGCAGTTTGGCTTCTTTACAGGGAACATTGAGTGTACTGCTGCCGAATTAATTCTCTGTATAATACTGGCTTTCATATCGTGTGCTAACCAAATGCTGAATCTCAACAAAACACCATCTGTCTGCTCCCCCTGAAGGGTTACGACTCTTCTGAAGCTCTCCAGCGTTTCCAGAGATAATCAGCACTTTCACAGGCGAGGCATGTTAGTAACATCTTATCACTCATCTGTGGGACCACATTTATGTCCCAACATTTCTGGGCGGTGATGACTAGGGCAGCTAATTTCCAGTTAAAACAAGTTATTTGCTCATGAACTAAAGCACTGGCTAAACAGAAAAAGTCACCATGTTTCTATCTTGATGGTCAGCTGTAGTCTGGGAAAGTCTGAAATTGCAGCGTGCAGGTGCCTTAACAGAAGATCGCATGGATGATTGGGTGTGTCAGGTGTTTAAAACCTGAGGCTACAGTTCACTTCACCATGTTTGTTTCCCTGAACTGTGAGCATAATCTCTCTTTAAGCTTTAGAGAACAGTTTTGATTGCAAAAATGTATCTAAACCTTTCCTCAGAGATCAGCCCGTTCCCCTCAGTCAGCACCTGAACTCAACATTTGCAGTGGTTAAAAGTTTGAGGGGGATTTGTTGAAACACAGGTGAGGAAGGACGAGGTGAGTATAGCAGGGTTTGGCTGGCTGGGTTTGTAGAGTGGAATGAGGAGATTGGCATTTTGAAAGGGCTATTAGGGGATCCCCACAAACAGAGGAGGCACAAAGTATTAATTCTCCAGATAGGGGCCACATGGAACAAACAACAATGTGGCAAAAGGGAAAGTGGCCAGCGTTCTCCATCGCTAAGCACGTTGGACACTGACAATGAGCAAGTGGGAACCCAGAGTTTTTGTACTGGAGGTGATTGGTGCGATTGAATCCAGGTGCGGTCGGAAGAGAAGGAAAGATGGGGAGAGGAAGAAGGAGGGAAATGAAGAGTCCCAAGGGCAACAGTAGTACAGGTTAAAGAAAATGTAGTCCAAAACAAGACTGTCGGCAGAGGTGTGCCTTCTATACTTACTATACTATATGCTTACCTACTATACTTCCTCTTCTTTTGCTTCATCATTCCTCTTTCACTGTCCCCATCTCTTTCCTCTCTTAAGTTTAAGTTTTATGAAGAACTTGACTGCTAGCAGCTTATCAGTGTTTAGAAAAGACAGGACAGGGCAGGAAAAAAGAGGAGAATTACAATTTAACCCAAATATAATGTGTAAAAAATGACAACAAAAAAAACCCATGATAAATTCCAACAAACATTTATTTGTGAATTCTATGACAAACAGGATAATATCTCATTTTGCAAGCTACGTTGGTTGCAAAAACACCCCCCCATCCCTCGTAAAAATCCACTTGGATCAAATTTTCTCATTGAACTTCTTCTCCGTTTGCTGTCATTTTTCATTTTTCATTTTTCAAAATGCACCTATGTACAGAGGAAATGCTCAAGTTTAGTCTCTAAAGGGAGAGAGCTACATACTTCCACAGCGACCTGGTTTCAGATCAGCTGTTGACATTCAGCTTTTCTCAAAGGAACAAAAGGACAGAGAGAGTACAAGCCTTTCCTTTCTTCTGAAGTTGCAATACAAGGGGACAAATTTTCCTCACCATGTACTCATATTATGCGGCTTTCATTGCATTCTCCTTTTATTCAAGATTCAGGCATTATTTAAAAAAAGACAAGAGTACGTTATATAAAGCGAATGTACAGGCTGTCTCTAGGTAATAGTATAGCTAACATTATGAACAGCTGAGAATTCATGTACATATTGCCCGGATGTAATAATGATAACAAATGGTATGGAAACACGTTAAAAAGGCTGGAAAGATTAATGTTTTATTTTCTAACTTACAGGCTTAAAAGACACACAGGGAACAACGAGACTCGTGGTTTGTGCCACGCGACCTGTGAGAAGTCAGCTGTCATTGGCTGGTGATACTGAGTGACCTGTAAAATAGTTGGCTGCAATGACTTGTACTTATAACCTGAGGGTGAGGAGCAAATGTGACACCTGATGGGCAGGTGGAAAGGCTGCAGAGGCAGAGACAGAACTGACCAATGACATCGGAGTCAGAAAGAGGGTGACTGCGCCATGTCTTATTTTCATAGAAAATTAATCCAGGTTGCAGTGAATACCAGTAGATCTGAGATATATCCAGCAACAGAAATCAAACATATTGGCAAAGATAAGAAATAAGAAATACTATTACTGTCTAAAGTAATACAGACTGATTATTTTATATGTTGAAACCAGTTAAAAATATGAAATCTAGTTTCTTTTTTTTGTATGACATAAAAGTGGCAGAACAGCAGCGGCAGTTTTATCACCAAACCTGAACATGTGCTGAAATCTTCAAATCAATTCTCCCATAAAATCTCAATATCATCTAAAATATAAGGTGATCCTTGACTCGGCAATAACAGCAGAAAAAGACATTTACCCAGAATGTATCCTTGGTCCGAATTTTCACCCCTATGGAGGTCTGGTCAAGCAAAAGAGAAGCAAAACTAATTACTAAGGCATACAGTACGCCTGACACCTTGACAATGAGGTCCCATAGTGACTTACAACACGCACCGTCCGTCACAAAGTGTGTAATAGAGTGACCGCTGACTATTAATTCAAACACAAATCAGTCTACACCTACTGCAAGACAACATATTAAAACAATAATCTTAATTCCACGTGTAAATAATCTGGAAATTGGCATCATACGGTATGTAAAGGAAAGGCACAAAAGTGACCTTTAACTGACAGTGAAACTGAATGACAATAGGACTAAGGCCCTGGTATACAGGAATCAAATATGTTCAGAGGGTTGATCATAATTACATCAAAGATACATGAGAAGTTTGTTCTGTGTTGTTCAATAACACATCTCTGGAGTATATTACAAAATGTACGAGGTAGAACAGAATCTGGTTAGCTCTCTATCTTGTGTCATCTATGTCACTAAGGTGAGCACGTCAGGAACATTTGAAGACTTGCATCAAATCAAGACTTATAAAACATCAGCGTTTAAATGATTTTTGTAGTCAACTTGTGAGTGGTCAGAGTAACAGCAATAGTTTATGTGTTCATTTAGAGTACCTGATACCAAAATCTCTACGGGTAAAAAGTTGATTTGATTCAGGTTTGTGCTTTTATTCTGTTGGTGTCGTCATTTTTTCCAGTTTTAAAAACAAAGTTCCTATTAATTGTTCAGACCTGTTATTGGCATCTGTTGTAGTTCCACCAGCTGCACATTCAAATTTCAAATCAGATGGAACGATTCTAATGAATGATTCCGAGATCAGTGGTTTTATTGGGAGGGAGTGCGTAGTTTCGCAGTATATTCAAAAAGCAGAAGTGGTGCCAAACTTAATATTAGGGTGTGATGAGAACGGTTCCTTTGTGGGTCCAGACTATTCATCCTGGTGTTTGGTGGCAGAGACTGTGGGACGACAGTCATTACTGGACTGTGGTCACTGCAGACAGGACCGCTGGCAGCCTGGAGCGAGCTCTGTGCTGTGTGTAAACGTCTCAGGGTCTCCTTACTACATACGGGGGAGTTTGGCAAAGATGTCAGCAGTAGTAATGGAGGCCCCAGCTAATGGGCCACACTTAGTAGTTTTTCCATTTCTCTCTTACCATGACACTATAAATGCATCTGAACTATTTTGAGCATAGCCTGTACTGTAATTTGTGCACTAACATAAGAAGCTGGCATTAGTGGCTAGTATGGATGCCTGGTGGTGAAGCGATTTCATTTGGCTAATTTTGCAGGTTTTCAATGTGCTGGTGTGTTTGAACTCTTTGAGCTGCTGCGGTCGTAACTATTTTATATAATGTGCTAGGCCACCTGGTTATGAACTTTAAGGAATACTCCACTGAAAACCTTTGTTTTTACATGACGACAATGCAGCTAGCATATTTGTATGCAACAAATGTAAACCGCTAATAAGGCTAGCCTCAAAAAGGAGCGGTATATTTAGCCACACTTGGCAAATATATAATTGTTGTGGAAACGTACTTAATGTACAGAAGGGCAGCAAAGTCGTGGATAATAACGTGGATGAGCATTATCATGTTTCCAGGCCCAATTTAAAAAACAAAACTAATGCGTATCAGAGGTTACTGGCCATGCACTTGTGCGGACAGTAAATTTTAAGTGATCATCTTCCACCAAAACCTGATTATTACCTGGATGAGATACCTTATGTGGATGAAACAGTCATAATGTGCTATAGTTACATATAACTTAATGTCCATCTGTGACAATAGCAAAGTTATGTCAGAAATAGTGGCCAAATAAGTGTTTGCAGTTTATAACATAATCAGGCATGACATTTACATGATTATAAGCAATACTAATGTTTCCAATGTTTATATATGTTTGGTGTGTGTAATATCCTTGTTTACAGCTTTTGCATCCACTGTGTCAACAGAGTGAGTTCCCACCCACCCCTCACACTTAAATGACACATTTATTGTTCAGATTTCAGCATAGGGTGCAATGCATGCTTTTGGCACCCCACAGAACCGGGCCTGCAAAACACGCGTTGTATCGCACAGGTTACTGTCACTGCCTCGCTATGGGAACCAACTAGCTTGTTAGTGAGCTAACACATTGTTCAGTTTAAGTGAGCTGTTTTTAAGTTGAACCGCATAAGACCAGGGGAGTTTACTGTGTCTTGGGATCCTTGGTAAGTACAAGTACGACAGCACCAGAATAATCTGTTTTTGGCCTTTCCCCATTTCCCCCATTGATGTCGAACACATAACATGTACGAACAGGAAGATAATTGTCTTCAGTGACTACAACAGATTTTAATTGTGTGACACGAGTACAAAGATTCGAAAGATGGAAATATGGAATGTAGAAAGGAATGGATGTGTACTCAACCTTATCAGCTGTGCTTTTTAGGGACATATGAGGTTATATTATTTCTGTGGTCTTAAACCAACCAGATTTCTTGGCTGAAACGTCCTGTTAATTATAATTGTGGCCAGAAATCAGACAGTCTATTCCTGTGGCAATCAGGCCAGTAGCTTTTGAAGTGGTGACTGGTTTCATGCAGTTGGTTTTGTACCAGCAGTGAGGGCTGGAGTGGAGACAGACAGCAGCATTTAGACTGTGGGTTTTCCTCAGTGTGTTATTTAAATACATGCACTGTTACAGTAATGCCCTATTTTAAACTGCTGAGTCATTCAATTATGTGCAGAGACAGAGAACCGCTCTGCTGCTCATACACAAGAGACATATTTAAATAGATGAACGGATGGATGGGTAGAAGCCTTGTCAAAGGCGGCCAGCCCACAGCAGACTTCACACTAAGTAGCACCATGATGACTAAATAGAAAGAATAGAAAAAACAGGCTAATAACATCCATATAAAATAAACTAAACTAAAAATAATTTACTTTCCAGAAATAATAACCCTTGGTATAAAAAAAGTTAAGATATCCTACTATACCTGTAAACCATTTTGTCCTTCCTCCACTGTGGTACAGTACATTTCTGTAGCTTTAGTACAGCCTGATTGTAATCATGTGCATAAAAACAATCTTTCCCATTAAAAAAAGGCCTGCTGGGTTTGTTTGTGTATTTTTCATATGGAGTCCAGTTTTGGTGTGAGCTGACTAATAGGCAATTTGACAGGCACTTTGAATATCGGTTGATTGATTAGAAAAGAGCATGACATGGCAAACAAATGGATAGGAGAAAGAAAAGTGTAATAAAAATGCTTCCAAATACAATTGCTTTCAGTCAACAGTATTTTTCAGTTTAAATCCACTAATGTGAACAGATGTAATTTAACAATTATGTACTGTTCAATGTTTTACTACTTAACAAATATTTCTCATAAGTGTGCAGACATCTTACCGAAAGACATTTTATTTCATTGGAACTAAATGTCACTTAGGTATGAAAGGATTTACATTTTTTTATTTAGCAAAACAACTTTGTTTGACTAAAGTTTAAGAATATCAATTAAGTAAATTCATAATTAAATGACATAATTTCTTAAAGTCAGTAAAAACTTTCAGTGCTTTAAGTACTCTGACTGCAGCTCTCAGCTGCTTGTTCACCAAGATTTCACTGTAATGCTACATTTTCAAAAACGCGCATAGGGTTCGTACACTAGCTACGCCGTCAGCGGAGCACTAAAAAACATGGACAGCTGTACGTGAGCGGAGAAGAGGGAAGTACAAGCAGCGTATGTACTCGACCTGGGGATGATGTACTGATACACCAGAAAACTGAGAAGTGAACAAACCCACACACACACATTTGGACCAGGAAGTCCAAATGTTTTCTCTAATAGAAGGAATGCATGACTAAATTCCCCTTGGACACAGTTTGGAGTTAGTGAGTTGTTTGCGGTTGATAGTAGATCAATTTAAACACACGAGTATCGGCATTTCTTTCCTACAGTTCATATCAGATCCAATGAAGCAAAGAGGGTAGAGATGCACTGAAAAAGCTGAAGGCTGATGTCAATGTGTTTCCAAATGCAATGGTGACATTCACTGTAAATCAGCACAATTCTCTGTGTTCTTCCTACAGAACAGAAATATGTGGACTACATTTCATGTGTTGGTTTGGACATCTGTAGCCTGACCCCAAATGAGGCGTTGGTACAACAAGTGGGGAAATCAGTGCATCTCTATCCAGTGCCAAGTGAAATCTGCAGATGGGCTTTTTAGGATGACTTTGCAATCAATCAGAAATGGTCCCCGACCAGTGTATCCAATGGAAAGGCTTCAGGACAGCGTGCCGTAGGACAGTACACCACGTCTATCAGATCGTCAGCATGGTTTGTGGATGAACCTTCAGACATCGGTGAATAAATAACTCAAAAAAATATGAACACAGACAGGCACTTCCTGCCTGCTGTAACAGGTTCAAACCAAAATGGCAGTTTCCCAGTCAGACTGTGGAGGGAAACTCCTTTAAATTAAGTTTTCCTACATCTACAAGATTTAAGACATGGCTACAATGCCACAAATTGTCTTTGTATTAGTGGCCAAAGTCCTTTTAGGAACGCGGTTACGTCTGAACAAGCCAGGAGAGATTGTTGTTGTTAGGTCTGCTACTAAACAACAATGGGAGGAGGTCCACTCTGAGATCAGTTTTATGGTCTCATTTATAAAGCTGACAAGTCCAAACATCCATCAGTGGAGGCAGAGTCTGGTCATGCTGGGATACGTAGCTCAGCGGTCGTGGAGTTTTTTCCTTTTGCGAGCTGACAAGAGACACTGAAAGCTCGTCTGCAACTCAATCAGATGAGTCACTGAGATGTGACGTTTTCAGATCCACAAAGCGGAGATGCTCGCTGGGATTTTATTGTGCTAATCAATCTAAGGGGCACGACTGCATTTCCCAGCACAGCAGGTGTGTACGTGACAAGCTTCAGAGCCTCGTCTGTGGTGGAATCATCTGAGCTCTCCCACCAGATCACATCTCAGAGACTGATGGCTGCAGAGCTGCTGAGAAGACATAAAAGATCTTTCCAGCTGTGATGGATGTCTCCTCCTCGGTCTTGCAGCTCCCAGAGTAACATGCACTTTCTAAGTGTATTCTGCATCCTTTCTCGTCGCTTATATGTGAATCCAACATGGCTGCTGGTCCTACGGGGGTAGTGGGGTGGGGGTCTAGTAGGTCCAGTCCTGACATCATAGTTTTACCTGTTATACTCTCTTCACTTCACATAGTTGGTTTTGTTTAGTTAAGTGTGTAGGACTATGTGTGTGTGTGTGTGTGTATTTTCTGGACTGCTGGTAGTTTTGTGATGGTTTGATCTGTTGCTGTCCTTGGCATCGGAATGGTACAGTCCAAGACAAATATAATATTGCCAGGTTCCTGTGTGTGTAGTTGTATGAATGTATGAATATGTGCTTGTGGCAGTGGGGTTGTGGGGCAGTCTGTGCAGTGTGCTAGCAGTGTATGTCATGTCTGGCAGTGTGCCTGTGTGGCAGGTTTGTAGATGTGTACGTACACGTGGTGACGTGAGAGGTGCGTGAAACTGTGTTTTCATGGCAAAGGTGTTCAGTGTCTGCGAAGTATCAGTATTGCCTCGTGTGCGTGCGTGTCTTTGCAATGTGGCAGTGGAAGTGTCATCACTCGTTGCAGGTCTCCCTCTTCTCCTCGGTTGCCGCCGGAGACTCTTGCGGGCGGTGCTTGCACTGCCCGAGCGAATGGCGAGCTGCTGTTCTTGAGGGTCGGGCAAGGCAGGACGACTGGGCAGCGCAGTCACAGGGTGCATCCTGGGAAAGAGAGGGCGTCGATTGACAATGTGTCATTTTTACCTGAACGTGCATTTATGAATGTGTTTTTGCGTGGGTCAACTTGTGCTGCCAGGTAGTCTTCACTGGTCCTCTTTCCTGTCTGCAGCTTTAAACTGTGGTCCATCATAGTAAACACCGAATCAGCATTTAGGTGTTACATTTTTGTTTCAGATAATACAGTGCAGACGTTTTAAACTGATCTGCACTGCGTTTCTAAGTGTTGTCATGCAAGTTTCATGAGAAAACAAGCAGAAAGAGGAGGACTGTACAATTAAAACCCAAACAATGATTTGGAAATGTAAAGTAACATAAAAACAAACGTCGTCACTGGTGTTGCTGTTTTGATGTTTGAAATAAAAGTGGATTTCCAGTGATCTTACCTCTGTCCCAGATCCTGCAGCCCCGGCGCTGGCCGCAGCTTCCTTCCCTCCTCCCATGATACTGACCATCTCCTCCCCGCCCGTCTGTCTCATAAACCTTTTATTAACAATCCTGGTCACGCTGTCGTTGACTCCACCCAACGCAGCGAGCTGCCCGAGTCCTCCAGCCCCGGCCGACACGCACTCTGGTTTGGGCTCATCCATGCCGGCCAAGACACCCACGCCTCTGAGGTTGCCCAGGGAGTCTCTTTGCGCTCTCTCCCCAGGCAGTGTGACTGCTCCCTGGCCACGGCTGCTACACACGTTCCTGAAGAACTCCTGGACCAGACCGCCGTACCGCTGAGAGCTTGGGTCAGATGCACAGACCACTGCCCCAGAGGGTTTTCCTGCAGCAGGTGGCTGCCGTGCTGGACTGGCACCCTGGCTGGCTCCTAATGAAAAAGAGGGATCAAAGGGATTTAAAGTAATTTCAGGGAAGTTTGGCTGACTGATCATTCACACGTCAGGTCAAAAATTTGCTATGGACAGGCCTCTTGGACTTGGAGTTTTTGACTTGTCATAGTAGGAGAACAACAAGTATACAAACAGTAAACTCATGCTTTATGAACAAGGGTCTGAACAGTATCCTACCTCCGTCAGCCCTCCAGAGTGACTCTGTGCTTCCTGAGTGCTCCACCACGCTGAAGAGGCTGGAGAGGCCGTCGGTGAGGCCGCTGAGGACGGGGCTGTCCCTGGTGGTGGTAGAGCGCGCCCAGGCCGAGCCTCCGCCTCCACCCATGGATCTCTGCTGGAGGCTCCACAGGCTGCGGTCCCTGGAGGAAGAGGAAGCCCCATCCAGTCTGGAGGTGGAGCCTAAAAATGGAACGGTTGGATATGTCACTGTTAAAATAAATCAAACACATGAACAGAGCCATAACAACATATGTTGGATTAAAAAAATGTAATTACCAGATGACACTCTGCGTTGTAGTTTCGGTGATCCGTACTTGGGTGAGCAGCACGGCCTCTCGATGCGGCTGTGAACTTTATCCAGTGACGATGATATCTGCCGGGTTCGGGCGGACACCAACGAGGAGGCGGCTGTCGATGATGGACGAGGGGACCAGGCTTTGGAGTGTAACCCCGCCCCTCTGCTGCTGGGAAGGGTGTCGGTTTGAAGCCCGATGCTGACGTACTGGGCAGCGGTTTGCGTGGACCTGGTGGACATGCCAACCGCCTGGGTGGAGAAATGGAGAATATGGGATAAACAAATTCAGCTTGTTTTGAGAATATCTCAGAACATTAGATGCTCGAAAGCCATTTTATTTTTTAAAGAAAAAAAAAGGAATCAGAAATAGATCAAAATTACTTCATTGGATGGAGAACATCGCATGTCATTGCATGAAATCCTCTCACTACAACATGATCAGAATTATGATTGAAGAAGTCTTTGTTCTATCCAGAGGGAAAGAGCATGTCCTTTTGGCCAAAAGCCTTCATCGCATACTTGTTATGGTTAAAAAGCTTCTTTTTAATAAAGCTATCATTATCAGAGCAAGTGTTGTGGTGTCTTTTGTTTTGTTTTGTCTTTGAAAATCATTAGAGACCAATGGCTGAGGCCTATATGATCACACCTGACTTCCAGGGTCCTTGCTGGATTTCCTCTCCAGAGATGAAGAGCGTATGGCCTGGCGGACACAGTTGGTCATCTCCTTCATGTCATCGCTGAGGTTGGCTGAAATCTCCCCGATCTCCAGGCCATGGAAAGCTGAAGGGGATGCCATCCCCTCAACCACGCTGCTCGCTGAGCTGCCAACGCCGTTGTTGATGACACTGGGGATGGAACCGGCGATGCAGCCACCCCTGCTCTCCAGCAGCTCCCTGTGCTGCTTGGACAGGGAGCTCAGCCACTGCTCGTACAAGGACGAAAAGGAGGAGGACGAGGGATGTTGCTGAACCTCAAGGCTTTCCACGGCAGCCAAGCCCGTCTCCCAGCCGCTCAGTCCCAGAGAAGAGCTCCCATTCTGCGTCTGCTGCGGCTCTCTGGCGTCCTGGCTCCTTCTCCGGTGCTCTATGCGTCGCACAGCAGGGGGGCTGTAGTAGATCCGGATGCCGGTGCGGTCTGGAGCAGTGTAGCTCCTCTGGACAGACTCCAGATCCAGCTCTGATCCCACAAGGCTGCTGCAGGAGCTGCTGGGACCGTCCCAGGTCTTACAGGTGTCCCCAACTTCTGGGGTCTAGGACATGACAAACAGGACACAGTTATTACAGTTTTTTCCTACTATCCAGCCTCTGTCTCACCAGTTTTCCAAAAGTCAATTAAATGAGTGGAAAGCAAAGAAAGACAGATGAGAATTAATAATAATATACCATTAACTGCACATTTTTAAAGCAGTAACTGTATAAAATTCTAAGCTATTAACCTCATTGGTTAGGTAGGTCCAATTCTTCCTGGTGAAGTCACTTAGCTCTGGGCGGATCAAGAGCGATGGGGCTGCAAACTGATTTTTCTCATCATGGTGGGCTGCTCCATTGACCTCCGATCCATCCAGTTCGGATGTGGATTTGGTCCTTTGCACAAAAACAAGGAGTTGATGAGAAAAAACAGAAGAGAGGTCCTGCTCTGATTTCAAGATGACAAAGAGTCATTTTGAGCTTTTTGTAAATGAAAAGCAATGATGAAAGCTCCTAAACTCATGAGTTCATTTAGGAAACCACGTGTTTTTTTTTGTTTATTTTTTTACCTTGGTGATCCTGATCCATTAGCAACCACTGCATCTGCAGAAGACTCGCCATCGGAAGACTTTGACTGTGAGGACAAAGAAGTAGTCAGTGAAAAGGAAATCACTGAATCTACGTTTTACAGCTCATTAGCATTTAAATGACCTGCATCACCTGCACAAATAGCTCCTGTGGCATTTTTTTGCATTTTTCACACTTTTTGTCACACCCTGGAAAACATTTACTGTAGAAGCATTCCTCTCTTTACTATCCATTTCCTCTGGAGCATTTTTTGACAGGGGGAAGTGGAGACTTTGTTGTAATTTATTTGTGAGAAACACACATATATATACACACACACACACACACACACACACACACACACACAGATGGTAATGCTGAGTCAGTGTGTTTCACACTCTGGAGCCATTTCCCCTCAGAGGAAAGAGACAGAATGAGGGAGAGTAAATGAAAGGAAAAGGACATGTGCAGATACACTGATGGACTTTCACTTTCACCTACGACTCACTGAAGTGCACAAAAGGCTGTTTGGACATGTTTACTGACAGATAGCTAAATATGGTTTGTACAAGCCACAGTACATACTTCTCCTTATCTTCTTTCGACATACGTTCGTTATTTTTGGTAGAGTCTGTCCTGTTTGTCATCTGTATGACATGTAACACAGACTCAAATTCCAGCGTCTTTTACACTGTACTGGACATTTACAATCAATAAAACATAAAAGACCCCTTTTACGCCTTAACAAACAATGGCCAGTTTATTAGTTACGCCTGTGCTATCTGTTGCAATTTCATACAAAAGTTCTGCCAGGAATTCTACCTTTGCAAAGTTCATTGTGTTCTGCTTTCGCTGGCATGACCAGAAATGTGTGAATTCAGCTAGAGGATTTTGTGGCAGAATATTGGAAACAGATGTGAATATAATGTTTGGAAAGCACCACGGCACGAACAACAAATAAATAGAAAAAAAACATCTCAATGACAGTGCCATAAAAACCTCAATATTATAAGCATTGTAAAAGTAGGCATTAGATTATACGGGTGGGCCTAATAAACTGGCCAGACGTTTTTGTACATAAATGATTGCTCCCTGGGCATGATTCCACCCTATCACCCCATTTCAAATGGATAACAAAAAAAACCCATTATCTAAAAATAAACACAATAGTGACTCTGACCTCAGGTGCCCCTTACACTATCTGGCCTGATGGGGGCACTCTGTGTAACCAAATGTCAGAAAGAAAGGCCCAACAGTATAATATGAGCAGAGAAGGTGGATGTCAAGATTTGTGGGTGACAGAGCGTGACGCGGACACGCTCAGAGAGACTGAGACCAGAGTGGATTAAAGTAATGACAATCTCTGGTCTCCTGCCCAATTCCCAGTGCAGGAAACGAGCACTTAATGGAAGGAGCGAGACGGGATCACACTCAGCAGACAGACGGGAGGAAGGAAGAGGAGGGAGACGGACAAGGGAAAAGAAAGGAATGATTGGAGAGGAAGGCCAGCCTCCCTCAGACAGAAAACCTCAGAGGAAGCAGGTACTGAAGTCAGAGAAGCACTGGCCTGCCAGCGCCTTCATTTCTTTCTGTGTGTGTGTGTGTGTGTGGAAACAACCCCAACTAATGGCCACTTTAAACACTGATGCAATCCCTCTCCATCCCTCCCCTCACATGTAGCAGCAGCTTGGCAGTGACTGCACTGGTGTATAATCAGCAGATCGTGTTTTCCCAGTGAGCTCAGCTTAATGTTAAACAGCTCGGCCACAGGAAAGCAACAACGCCAGAGAGGCTTCTCCTTACTCACACTGCGGACATTACAGGCCGTGTGGTTACTGTCAGCGTCAACCAAAGCATCCGGAGATGAAAATACTACGACCTTAAGGACAGCCGCTGGTAAACGGGAATAATTTGGTGCCACTCCCTCAGAATCAAAGAGTTTGAGTCACTGTTGCTCTCAGACTAAAAATGTATGCACATACAAGAAAGGTATGGTTTTTTCTTTTTCACAAGGATTTTTACAAGTCTGGGAAATTCTCTCCATTGTGTTATCCCCTGTCTCAGTGGCTGCAAAATATCGATTTATTTCACAAAAATATAGTTTAGTGTCAGTATGAGCTGAGAGTGGACGAGGCACCAGGCTGGAAGTTGTTAATGATCATCCAGACTTCTACTGAGTAGTTAAGTTTTCTATTGTGATTTTGGCTCTTCCTCATACCTTCCCGTGTTGTGCAGCGGCCTCTCTCAGTCTCTGCTCCCACTGAGCTCTCTCCTGGCTGAACCTCTCCAGCAGCTCCAGCTTCTCTCTGCCCCAGTTCCTCTCTCCGATCTGAAGCTGATTGGTCCGCAGGTGGGTCACAGCAGGGAGAGAAAAGACATCATCAGGAAGAGGAGGAGGAGGAGGAGGAGGAGGAGGAGGAGATGCACACCACACAAATATCCTGATAAAAACCCCCACAATGATATACTACAACTGTCTAACCTATAAACAATAAAAGGCCAGTTCTTTTTCGGCTCCTGGAATTGAACAAATTGACAAACATACGTTTCAAATAAGTTTCCTCTGTGTATGTACACAAAGTACACAACTAGGTGCCTTCCAGCCCAGCTTGGTACACACATGCACTATCTACCTGTTTGGTTAGGTCCATCACAGCTGCGTACGACTCAGCCAAGAGGTGCTGGTGTTCTTCACGCTCCCTCTTCAGTGCCACCTTCAGGTCCGGAGGATCCGGTACATCCGTGGAGGACAGGGCTGCCGCTGCTGCTGCTGCTTTACCTGCTTTGGTCTCAAGCTGGAAGGGTGAACACAGAGAGCAGAATTATTACAGTTATGCCTGCAAAATGACTCCACAAATTCTGAAACATAATACAGTCTACAATACAATGCAAACACAGTCTGATCTTGGTCAGGTAAAGTACAGTAAAGTTAAAATTAAAGCCAGGTAAATGACAAAATAAATAAATATATCCAGGGGATTCAAAAACAGAACACATAACATCACTTCATGATAGTGGAGCAAAAGAGGAAGAAGAAAATACACATTCCTAAAAATTTTGCTCCAGCACTGCTCCCTGGGTAAATGCACTTAGTCACTTACTAAATCAAACAGTTTGTGCGTTAGAGTTTCAGCTATTACTCATTCATGATGGGGGAGTCCCAGCGTGTCCACATGCTTGATCGTCACAGTGGGGGATTCCGTTTATAAATGATCTCACGGACCGTTCCAGGGCTGACAACAAGTATATGACAAGGTGAGGTCTCCTCGAAATATGACACATTTTCTCTCCATCTCTCTCATTCCTTCTTATCTTCTTGTCAATCATCTGCTGCTTTTGTCTTTGCTTCAGGATAAATAACGTCTATCACTCTTCTTAATCTTGTTCCTTCACATCTTTCCTCTCTGAAGATCCTTCCTTCCCTATCTCTCTTTACTTACTCTACGCTCTCCCCATCCATCTCACCTCTTCACTCTCTCTCCACAGCTTTCTCACCCTCTATTTTGAGCTCTCTCACCCCTCTTTTTTGCCCTCCATAAATCTGGCCTGTTGTCACAAAGCCTGTAGGTGGGACTGCTTGAAATTTTTATGAGCAGCTCTGCTTTCCCTTTTCCTCTGTCTGAGCCTCATAGTTCACACGGGCGACACTACCGGGCTCATCAGTTTGACAAAGAGGGAGGCACGCACACACTCACACGCTCAGGGACACACACATATATGGACACACACACACCCCAGACCCATCAATCCTCTCTCTGCCTCTCTCGCTCTGGCTCTGTGGCACTGGAGTCCGTATAAGGCGCTAATGGAACTGTCTGGCTGAGCCAATCAAAGCGCAGCAAACGCACACTTAGCCCAGCTCCCGTCTCCTATGGCAACAGAGTGTTTCTCCTTAATGGTGAACGCAAGCAGCCCCACATCTCAACGCTGTTTATTGCTTTGGCGTTCGGCTGGGTGAGGGGTGGGGTGGGGATTTTACTGGAGGACTGCTGTTTATTGGTGGATCACAGACGTCTGGTTCACGACTCGCTGCTCACCATTTAGCAAGTTCACTTAGTTTTATTCATACTACAAAGAAAAACCCCTGAATATAAGAAATGTATTGATTAATGGAGTTTCCCTTCAAGAATCCCATCAGAAGACATCAGCTCCTCCTTCCTGAAGAATCTTTGTTATTATAAAACAAAAAAAAACTTGTTTTTTTTCTATGCTAAAGCAAGTCTCCACAGAAAGGTATTTATACCAAAAGGTATTTATAGAAACACATCTGCTAACAACACTGTGGCAACAAGCACCAATTAAACCCACAGGGGTCTTTGAGTGGTGAGTGGGAGTGAGATTAACTTCACTGTCATTACATCCATTGTTAATATCATTAGACCAATTAGAAAATGTATAAAACCCCTAATTCTGTAGGATATGTTCTGTTTAAATACCAAGTCTGAATTTAACCAGCCCTTAATCGTTGAGGTGAGGGATCAGAAAACCCTTATCTGGGTCATTCTCTGGACAAACAACAAACCGCCCAGTTTGTTATCCCATGTGAGGACTCACTGAATATAAAGCTGCCCTTGCATCTGAGTTACACGCTGATGTCTCAGATGTCTGGCAAGGAAAAGACATTTTTCTCCTCCTCCCCTCTTTATTTTCATCCTCCCTTTATGAGCGCTGCAGATTCAACAGATGTGATGAATGAGCGATCAGAGCTTCCAGCTGCTCGCCCCGTGTCATCGCGGAGCACGGCAGGTGTTGGTAACATGTCCCGAGGCCAGGATGGATGACTGATTGAGCAGAAGAAAAAAGGAGCCAGTGTCGTACTGCACGCTAGCACGTGCTCTGGGTATCATTTCTATTTCACTGATGGTGTTTGTTTATCAGGCTGAACGGCGAGGATAATTTCCTGTCAGGCTGTCGGGCAGGTTGGACAGGGTTTGAAATTGAGTCGACTTGTTCAGAAGGGCAACAGCTGCAGGCGTCGCTGCAACCTGGGCACTAATGTGGTCAGCTGGCTGGTGAATGTCCACACACAGACACACACATACACACACACGCCCCACTAAAGCAAACTGATGGCATACTTTACAGTGTGCATTGTTGGCAGAGACAGAGAGATTGGTTCCAGCTGTGGCATCTAGGCCAGGGAACACACACACACACACACACACACACACACACACACACTTTGGCTGGGTAATTTACAGGGAAGAAAAGGGAACAACGTTATTGTGCACGTAGACTTCCAGCATGCTCGGCACAGCACAGCTCAACATGATGACCTGGTTTGGGCCACAGTGAATCACAGCTGGGGGATTGGATGTTTGATCAAGCCGCAAAGGTTTGCCCGTAAAATGGATCTCATAAAAAAACCTGCAGCTGACTTACATTCAGGAAAAAGAGAGTGCTTTATCTCTTTTTTAACACTGCACTTGTCTCCTATTGGCTGCTGAGGGAGCTGCCAAACCAATCAGAAGACAAATGATCTCGCACCATAATGTGACAGGCAGAATCTCTCTAATCATGACGATGATTAATGAGTCTATCAGTGAGCGCGTGTGTCACTGTGCGTATTCTGTAGCTTTGGATTATTGTATTATTTATTTATATTTTCTAATTTGTGTGTGTATTTCCCCCTCTCATTTCCTCTATCATTTCATTATGTTTAACATGACCACATGTGATGACTGGTCCTTTTCTTACTGTAAATTGACTTATAAATATGCATTCAGGGTAATTAGCTGACGAATCATCACACATGCACATATGAGTTCATCCCCTTTGTGACTTGTTGTTGCAGCTAGTAGCTATCATAAAATAATGCTGCTATTAATACTATTAATTGATGTTGATTCATCTTTTCTTAATGTCTGACTATCATGTTTGAATGAACTGGAGCCACTTTTGTGATAAATTGTGTCCTGAAAAGTTTGCAGGACACAAGTGTAATTCTTCTGTACACTGACCTTACAGATATGTGATGATTTATGATAAAGTGGGGTCATTTCCTTTCCCACTATCTGCTTCTACTTCCGTGAAGGACTTCATATATTTCCCAGATGACCTTTTCAACAAACCCAGAGCAGAAGTGAATCAAGAAAAAAAAGATTCCTCATGCTACACTCCATTCTGGGCCCATTTTCCAGGATGGTTAATATATTGTTGACTAACCTGACTGATTATTTAGGGTGAATTGTGAGGCTTAAGCGCTCTTGGAATGGCTTTGTGGTTGCAATGCATTCATGTGGGTTACAGGTTGACATACAAAACAGGATGCTGAAGGATTCAATTTCAAAAAGGAAATAAAAATATCGCTAAAAAGTGATTGAGAATTCATGAGTAAATGTATTTGCTGTATTAGCTTTCTATGTACTCCTTGGTATCAAATCTGTCAGGAAAATTATTTCTTTACTGAAGGGGAGTAACGGTGATACCTACAATCTAAAAGGTCTTTTTGGCATGTGCAGTATCTGGCACATAATGGCAGACAGAGGAGCAACATACACTCAGGGACATGAAGTAACGACATATGAAAAAGCAATTTTTATTCCCCCACTTTACCAGACATCTGTCTCCTCCCTTCTCTCTCTCCCTGTCTTTTTACCTCCCCCCTTTCTCTCTCTCTGTCTCAATTACCAGGCGGTAACACACAGGCTGTGTTCTATTTCAGAGGCCTTTAATTAGCACTATCACCGCCTCTGCTGCTGTTATGAGGCAGACAGAGAGACAATGAGGAAGGAGAGGAGGAGAAAACATTAAAACCATAACTCACTGCCTGCAGGCGAGACAGACAGACAGAGAGAGAGAGAGAATGAAAGGCTGGGATGAACAAATAAGCCACTCGACAGATTGAAAAGTAGAAATTGACCCTCTGGGATGTCATAATTTTTAAAAAAACACTTATCAAAACGAATATTGGCCACTTCAGAGCAGCTTCTCCTTACATCTGTCTGTTGCCTATCAGGTGTACAATAATTGTCAAGTAACATGCAAGATTCTCCGAATCCACTGCACCACAGTTCACTTTGAAGAATTCAAGATTTAGACTGGGCTTTGCATTTTAAACATGTAAATAAATGTTTGTTCAATTTTTTAAGCAATCAATTGGATGACTGCTTTGAAAAAGAAAAACATGGATAAAAGATTTTATAGCAGCACCTGCTACTCCCTACCTGTGTGATGAGGTTCTGTAGCTCTGTCCTCTCCACTTCCCATGATGCCTTGGCCTTTGCGAACTGCTGGGTGAGTTCCTGGGAGCCTTGTCTCTCCTGTCGCAGCTCACCGCTCAGATCCTGAAGTGCCACCTTCAGGTCCGCCAACGTGCTGCTCACGGCGCTCGACTGCAGGGAAATGCATGTGAGAGTGTGTTGTTTGGTGTGTGTGTATGTGTGTGAAAGTGTGTCACTCTCCTGACCTTGATAGTTGGGCTGAGTGGCTGATCGTCTGCAGCAGACCTCTTGTCGGTCTGGTGGACGGGGCTTGTCAGGTTGTCCTCCTCCAACAGCAGGTAGAGATCCTTCAGGCTGTTCATCTGAACAACCAATCAGAGACCTGTCAATCATTTAGCTCCAACATAATGCAGTGCCTGATATTATCCAGTATGCAACCCATATACTCGGTTGCAATTTCATGGGAAGGTTTCAAGATTTTTGATTTGCATGTCTGTCTCCAAAATGAATAAATAATGAATATTTGTGGTATATAAGGACATATGTGAACAGTGCAAACAATCAGTTATCAACTCTGACAGAAGTAACGCATGATAGTGAGCGATTGTCCTTTCATCCCCTCATACCTCCAAGATGTCTTTCCATTCTGTGTCCTTCTTGCAGCCCAGCCTCCACTGTTTGAGGAAGCAGCGCAGTTTGAGGCTGAGCAGTAAAAGGGCCTGTTTGAGGTGCTGAGACTCCTGGACCAGCAGAGTCCTCTCCTGGCTCCATAACTTCTGCTGCAGCCGAGCCTGGAGACCCAAACTCTGCAGCTGGAAGTCTCGATGGAGCAGAGCCTTCTGGTGCTCGTCCTGGAGCTGGGGGGTAGTTTGAAAACAGAGCAATCAGAGAGGCCTTAGAGCCAGAACTGTTCATTTGCTGAATGTCTGTTTGCTTAAGTAACTTTATACAGTATATATACATATATATTCAGTGGAAGAAATTGAGAAAATACACTTCTTTGTCGAAAAATTAAAAAAGACAGTCCTGTTTGCTGTCAGTGAAGATTTTCTATGTTAGTTCTTATGCACACATCTGTTTAAAGTTTAGCTTACAGTTACAATTAAGTGTGCTTAATGCTGCAAACTGACCTGTGTGAGTTTGAGATTAGTTTCTTCCTGAGTCGGTCTATCCTCCTCCAGCTCCTCCTCCAGCTTCTCCACAGCTCCGTTAGCAGTCTCCTCTGCTTCAGACAGCTGGGCCTGCAGGTCACTGGACTGGGAGGGCTGGAGGAGAGAATGAGAGAGGAGTAAATGACGTGTGTGTGTGTTACAGAGGAATAAGGAAGGAGGAGGGAAAAAGAATTAAAGAAAGTGAGAGAGCAGTGGAAACAGGGAAACGTGGGTAGGCAGGAGTGAAACAAGGAGGGATGCAAAGAAGAGAAAAGTAAAGAAACAAGTTGAATTAGAAGAAGAGTGGAAACAGTGATGAGGAAGTAATAACAAGGGAAGAAAGGGTCAGAAGGAATTGGAATAAGGAGAAACAAGTGTGTGAAGCAAACAACATGGCATTTTCTGCCACAGCGCCCCTAAAATCACACCTCAAGCTGTATGCCCACACAGACATGCACAAACCCTGTCTCACACGCTCTCCTACGCCTCATTTGGCTGCTGAGTGAGTGCGATCCATCGACCCACCACTGTACCATTAATGTCCTCTTTCACTCTCCACTGGGCTCAGCCCCTGCCCTCCATCACCCTCCGCCCCGGCTGCTCGCAGCCTCCGCCGACAGCCAGAAAACACTACTCTAACCTAAAAAACACGGCAGCTTGTGGAAAATAAGCAGCGCCATAAGAGAAAATGTGTTTTTTTTAAAAAGTGTGTAAGATTACCTTAATTAAAGCACTAACGTATGCAGAAAAGCACCTCCAATGCTGAACAATTAACAAATTGATACGTTAAACTATATAGTTGTGGTTTTCACAACATTACAGCAACTTTTTGAACATTAGGCAAAGCTAAAAAGCTCCTGGTTCTTGCTTCACAGACGGACACTACAGTGGAATGTCCTCACTGAACACCCAGCAAAAAAGAGAGTCCTTGAGTCAGGAGGTAGTTAGCCTAGCTTAGCATACAGCTGGCCTGGTTATGTCTAAAGTTGGAAAATATGCCAGCATGTCTAAAACTGAATGAACAACCCTGGTTACCATGAACAACAGTCAGACAGTGATGGTGCACAGTTTCCTCCTCGGTAAGAAGTTAAAAATAGTATTTGTTGAGCTATAATATAAAGTCTACCACTGAATATTGCAGTATAAGTGGCAGTATTATACTGGCGAGTGAGTGTAAACACTGGGTGTTCCTGAGTCACTGTCTGCACAAACACAACTGTCTGCATCGATAATATCCAACACTCACTTGTTATCTTTCTCTTTCATTCTATTTTTGCCTCCCTCTCCCATTCACCCTCTCAGTCGTGGATAAAGATGCAGACAAACACAGCCCCGGTCGCCATGGAGACCCTCCAGTGAAAGGTCAGATCGAACAAAGGTCTCTTCTTCCTGTCAGTCCCGCAGCTGACGGTGAAGTCATTGTTTCTGTTTGTTTACAAGGCTGTGTTGTTGAGCATGACTTTGCCACCGCTGTACCACATCAGTACCTCCCAGCTACAGTTTGTGTGTGATTCTACGTGTGCATGAAAAATGTATATATAAATGAGCCGTTAACGGAGCTCAGCAGGGTGGCCCGTGTGTGATGTGTGTTTGCTCGGGAAGAAGTGAGTGCACACAGCAAGCGTGCACATTAGAGCTCCACTTCCATGGTTTAACATCGTTATTGTGTTCAGTCACTTAAATATTAACATTAAAATGGACATTTAATTAACATTAAATGTCAGTCGCTTTTTCAAAATGCATCTCTGGCCTTAGTCTGTCAATGGATTTGATGCAGTTGTCATGGAGATGGGTGAGTGACAGCAAGTGAATGAAATTATGTGAGTGGGCTGCACTTATGAGAAGGATTGGATTGGTGTATAAGTGGCTTAGTGATTCAGATGGATGTGGGGATGTAGTGGGAAACAGAGATGAAGAAAGTGTTGACCTCCACCTGCTGCTCCCTCCCTTGATTTAGTCGTCAACGATTTAGTTCATGACCAAGCTTCTTCACTGAAAACCTGTGCCCACTGTGGCCAAACACAACTCTGATGAAAGTGCTGAGAGTGAACGCGCAAGAGTAAAGTTGGGAGCCAGGAAGCCAAAACAACAAACTGAAATACACAACTGAAAGACATTCTGTAGACTCTGTAGACTTCGTAGACGTGAGGCGAACTGCAGAGTCAGAGGATATAATTGGCTGTCATCACTGAGTAACCACTGCAGCATCGCATTGATTTATTTTTGATGTAATTTTTAAACTCCAGCACCTCTACTCTGTCTGGTTCTCTATTTCTGAAGCCATTGGTAATACGAAAATATCAGTCCTCTGCACATTTACTGTCAGTTTCCTCCGTTACTTCATCATCTTGGACAAACAGCAGCAGTAGCAGCAGCAGACGGGACCTTTGGTTTGTTGCCCTGAAGACATGTTTAGACTGTGACCAGCCGCAGTGTTTGTCTGTCTCCGTGTACAACAGAGAGAGAGAAATTTGACATTAAAACCTTGGCTTCGGGCTCATGTCAGGTTCTGGCTGAAACATTTTTAGTCGGCAGTGCTGTGACAGATTAGAGCTGCAACTTTTCTAGTGTGTATGTGTGTGCTTCTCTCGATGTGATTTTGGGCGACTCACCGGTGCTTCACCTGCCTCCTTCTCTGGCTGCTCCAGCTGGCTGGTTTTCTGCTGTTGCACCACGTTGCTGTCTGATTGGCTGTTCCCTTCAGCTTGACCTTTCATCTCTGGCTGTGATTGGTCCCTATAATCAGGCTGCTGCATGCATGCATGGGCAAGTTAATGACGAAAAAAATTGAACAGACAAACAAACGAAAAGAAAAAAAAAATCACAGGAGAGAGGAGAGATGGGGGAGGAGGAGGAGTTGTGGAACAAAAAAGGGAGGAAATGATAGAAAACAAGACAAAAAAACACAACAATAAGAAAAACAATACAACCATGATGGCGTCCATCCATATGACAACATTCACAAAAAGGAAAAAAATAAAAACACCACAAAAATGATTCATGGATCTCACAAGACAAAGAAAAGAATGTAGAGGAAGAAGAGCTTGGTCAGAGAGGAGAAGGAGAGAGTGGAGAAAAGAAAGAAAAGGAGGATGGAGGGTAGAATGAATGGCTGAGGTAAGGAAGAAAGAGGGGAAGAAAGGAACACAGAAGCAGAGATGGGGGGCACAGCAATGGAAGAGAGGGAGAGGAAGGAGGAGAGATAAGACGAACGGGAAGGCAAGAGAAGGCGTCAGGTGGTTAAGAGGAAATGTCAGAGCGAGGGGGAAGAGGAAGCAACAAGGAGCCAGGGAAGAAACGAGTGCAAGTGAGATGGGGAAAGAAAGGAGGGATGCAAGGGAGTAGAGAGGCAATGAGGGAAGGAAAGGGAATCAGAAGAATCGCAGCGAAGAGGTGAGGGAGATGGTGACGGTGAGGAGGCGTGAGGAGTGGTAGAGAAGAGGTTAAAGAGGGGATGGGGGGTGGAAGTGAAGTGCAGAAATCGACGGTTATGGTGCCCCGTGCAGAGGGAAGGAGGGAAGGGAGGAAGGGACGAAAGGAGGGAGAGAGAGGAAGGAGAGATCGGAGGGGTGTTGGGACTTAGAATTGGCCTCTAATGGAGTCTAAACATTGTAGTCTACTCACTCAAAACTACCAATAATTTAATCACAGCTTCCTCCAAACAGACAAATTAGATGAGATCAGAATAGCAAACACGGATTTGATATGAAACAAGTTTATCTTGCTGTAAAGGCAGCAAACCAAATCTACAGCATTGCAAAAACTAATTCAAAGTCTCTGCTGACTTTGTGAAACTTTGTGGATCTTGTATGGAATTGCATGTGGACTTGAAAATACCGACTCAGAGTAAATCACAAATCACTGACAATCAGCTACAACCCAAGAATTTCCCAGTGCAGCATTTCAAACAGAGAGTGAGATTTATGACGTAAATTTGACTGGAAACTCAATAATTTCTGTGCTTTTAGCTACGCAAATGATGGATTTGAATAAGTCGGACTATTTGCTATTTACTATTCTGCTTTTGTGTTTTAAGATACATTTTTATTGGTTTTATAATCTTGTGTATCTACCAATATTACTCCTCTTATTATAAATACCAGAGACTGTACCAGTCCCTTCACTGAACAATACTGTACATTAGCTGGTGTCAGGGATGAATTTTACCCATTACTGTTTCTATTCAACTTTAAACAAAAAATTATAACCAAAGCAGAGTTGGACTGTGAGTATTGCTAATTAACTTGTCATCTACAGGCAACAGAATCCACCATAAGGGTCCATTACAATAACTCAATTATATCATTAAAGTGACTGATTCCATGGATATAATGCAATTTCAAATGAAAATAGTTATGATCAATATTGCTCAATCACACTAGATGTCAACCCAGACTTTATGTTGAACTGGTTTTATGATCTGCCGATGGGAATACATAGAAATAAATGGTGCTCTTGGTAACCTCACTATGTCCATGCAACAAACAGGCTCCATTTGAGGCCTAGAGCAGCATCTGAATACCAGGTTAGGAGGCAATCTAACAGCATGCAGAGGACATGGATGGTGCTGTGTGGAGAGGTTTACCCTGGCAGCTCAAATGTGACTTCATCTGAAACCCCATGCTTTGTATTATTTGGTTAAATGTTTGATTTGGTTGTCTGTTATTGTCAGGGGGTTATAGCTGGTGCGTCAGATTTGAGCTGGCTGTGTAAAGCCATTCTTCACTGTGAGTAGAAAACTAAAGCAGCATGTTCAAATGGGGTCGGGAGTGTTAGTTAGCCAAACTAATGTTTAAGCTTTGAACCAAACATGATAGAATAGCAAAAGAAACGAGTGATAACAATATAATGCCCAACAAAAGAAAAACCCTTTAAAAAAAAGTTTGATGGCAAATGAAAGAGAAGGTGTGAAAAGGAGTGAAGAAGAGGAGGAGTGTGTCTTCATGTCTTTTACCTTCTGCTCTGCATTGTCGTCTCCAGAGCAGATGAGGGAAGTGCAGAGTGAGTCCTGGGGAGACGCTCCTTCCACCTGAGGCTCCCTCCCATCCGCTGCAGGTTTGCCCAGGCTGTCTACCTGCTCCACAAAGGCCTGCAGCTGGCCGTGCAGGGCCTGAAGCCTGCTGGTCAGTGCACCAACCAGAGGACGGTCTGCTAGGTCAGACAGCTCTGAAATCTGAGCGACAAAGATATCGCAGTGTTTATCACACTGTCACTCATTATTGTCTGACCGAGGGAACGACCGGGGCTGATAAACGACAAGCTGCAGGGCTGATACTGCAAGTGGCTGATCAAAGAGTTCGAGGCAAACCGACAAAGCAAAAGATAAAATGTTTGTCACTGAGGCTGCCGTTGCAAATGTAAAAGGAAAAAAAAGAAAAACAAAAGATCGGTTGCAGTTATATTACATTCATTTGGCAGAGGCTTCTGCCCAAAGCAGCTCACAATAAACAAATACCATCAAAAGGTGGGAGTGCATCCCTTTAATGTAACATCAGATTTCATGAAAAAAAGGATTAAATAGGGGCCTGTGTTAAATATTCCACAAAGTTAAAGCTCCACAAAAGTCTTGAGGGTTTTATTGGCCAGTATGGCGTAGGTACAGAGAACACATACCTGGCTGTGAGGCTGAGGTTTCTCCAGGTCACACGGCTCTGCTGCTTCGTTGCTGCAGACCTTGTGATATATGGACGGGGAGGGGGAGAGGCAGTTGGATTCGGGGGAGGTCAGGAGCTGTATCGCCGTGGACACCAAGCGAGCCTGGTCCCTCATGGCCAGCAAGGCATCCTGGTCCTTCTGCCCCAGGCACCCAGGGAGTGAAGTTGTTACGTCAGCGTTGTCCTCGATCTTTTTTTTCCGCTCCTTGATCTCCAGGACTTCATTCTCACCCCCTACTGGCTCTTTGCGGTGGGGCGGGCTGCGGAGAAAACAAAGGAAGGCCCTTTGAGGATTTCTTGTCCATGCTGGCTTTAAAAATTGAGATTAAATTTAACCCTGGAATTTAAAGCACTCAGAGGACTAGATATGGGCTATTTGCTTTGTGACACCACCGGAACTCTGGAACGACTAAATTAATCCAAAAATCCAAATCCAACAATACCTGGTGGGGAGGCACTCAGCTGAGTCTCCAGCCTCCGCATCTGTCTCCAGAGCCAGTCGTAGTGAGGATGAGGAGGATGAGGAGGAAGGAGCATGGTAGGAGGCCAGATCACAGCGCTGCAGGTTGGACAGGAGCACTCGGTTCTCGTACTGCAGCTTCTTCACCTTCCCGCTCAGCTCTCCGATCTGAAGCCTCGCCAATCGGAGCTCTTCCTCCTGGGCAGGGGTGTCGGTGCTGATGAGCACCGCCCCTTCCTGTATGGAGTGCACCGGGCTGTCGTTGAGCAGCCCGTCCGTCAACGACGTCAGCGAATTGGACGACAGCGTGGATGTCAGCGGCGGGAGCTCGGATTTATAACGGTTGATCTCGTTCATCAGGAGTTTGTTCTGCTCCTCCATCTCGATCAGCGATCGCCTCAGCAGCTCCGCCTCCTCCTCCACAAACTGGAGGTGCCTCTGGAGCTCCATGACGTTTTCAGACGAAGCCGCTCCTCCGAGCACCATGGCACCTCCCGCGAGACTAAGACCGACCCCCAGGCCAGCGCCAACACCGCTGAGTTCCTGAGGTCCATCTAGGGGGAGAGCAGTTGGGAAACCCACAGAAAAAGACATACATTTTAATTAAAGGTATGAAATAATAATTCCCCTCATAGCTAATACTAGCTTTTATTGTAAAATCACTTACTCATAACACTTGAGAAACAAATGCACAAAATGTACAGTATGTATGAGTTGCAAAAACTACCTTGTGGTCCCTTCATGTCGTCCATCTCGGCTCGTAGCCCCCTGTTCTCCACCTCCAACTCCACGATGCGTCGACTCAGCAGGTTGGCCTCCTCCTCCACCAGCTTCAGGTGGACTCTGACCTCCGCCTCGCGTGTATGCGGGGAGTCAGCAACCTGGCAGAAGGGGGGGGCAAAAAAAGAGATATCAGACAGGGAGCACCACTTCCTTACTTTTGTCCCACTTGTTCACTTACACATGTTTGACCTGCAAGACTGTTAGCGTAGCAAGCTGTCATATTAAGAAGAATATATTCAGCATTACCAGACCTGGATATTGAAGAAGTAATCGTTAACTTGACTGATTGGAAATTCAATATCGCAACAAGCATTCTCCCCTTTACAATGTTTGTTTATGTTTTCATCATTAGTCACTGAAATGGCCCAGAAGTGATTTTGATTTAATAAGCTTTGTGGAGTGTTTTGGCTCTTTCTTTAACAATACAAATGTTCCTCTGTGGAGTTTTCCCAGGCGTTTCTGGCGGGGTGGGGGTGGGGTGGGGGTATGTACTGTTTGATTTTTGAGTGGGTACAAAGGGTGGTTATACTTCACAAACCATGACCATTGTTAATAGCCTGGTGGCTGTTTTTGAACCTTTTGCAGCTGTCAGGCAAACACTAAAATTTAAAGAGGTAAATGTTAAGAAAGCCCCTCTGTGGGCTTTAGTTCTAAATGTGAAGTCGAACTTTCCATCAGTCTCCCGCCTCCTCATGGTGAGGGAGTTTTGGATTGTCCATACAGTGAACTGGACTTGGCCAGCTCCTCTTTCACGGCCTTATTCCCTAACTGCTAATTTGCTCATTAATCTCTTTGTGACAGCGACAAAGTAAAAGCTGCATAAAACAGCTCCGCAGTGAACATCTCAGCCTTTCCATCCTCACCTCCTCCACGGTGAGCGTGGCGTCAACGTCTCCGTACAGCGACCTGTACTTGGCCAGCTCCTCCTTCATGGCCTCGCTGTCCTTCACCAGCTTGGTCAGCTTCTTGCACATCAGGGCTGATTCCTCCTTGGCAAAGTGGAGCTGACACTTCAGGTCTGAACTGTCCTCCTGCAGCGACGGGAGACAACGAGAAGAGAGCACCGAGGTGACGCAGACATAGAAACTGCTGTATCGCAGAGAGGCGGACAAAACAAATACACGAGTCTTCTTTCAGCTTAGACAGACAAGATGTGTTAAATGTGAACTCTCGAGATACATACAGACATGGAAACGTGAAAGTAAAAGCTGCAGACTGATGGATAAATGCAAGAGAAGAGTGTGCACACACTCAAACACACATATACGGTACAGAGAACAAGCTGATCAGTCATAACTTCATCCACTCAATGTGGAATCTGCAACCTTTAATCAAGGCAGACTGATGACTGGGCAATATTAGAGGTCAAACATGAAGCACGCGATGATTCTTTTATTCATTGAATAATGCTCTGCTGTTTGGTAAGTTTGACTGTTTTTGAAACCACAGCGATGTTTTGACATCATCCTTGGCGAGCGCGAAAGGCAATAAGCAGTTTTGCTTTCGGTGAGTGGACCACAGGCCACAACCCGTTGCAGTGCTGCAACTCCACTGGGATGAACTGGCTTTTCACTCTACTTAAAAGCGCCTTGAACTTAAAATAATGATGACAAAGAGCCATTCGACTTGTGGTTTTCAGGAACCAAATGGTGAGGTCAGGGTCGTGTTGTGTTTGTTCCTCATGAAGCTCTTCTATAAAAAATAAAAGCAAAGGAAAGAAATGCCAGCAAACTCTCTCCCTCATCAATCCGAAATGAATATTTATTAACTCACTGGGATACATAACATAGCAGTGTAAGGCAGTAGCAAATTATTATTACTATATTAATTACTACTATTACTATTACATTGCTACACACTATGTTATCTCTGTGTTACAAGAAACTACTTGCTAATGTTCGCTACATCAACTTATAAGGTGAAAATAAGTTAGTGGTGTGTTCACTGGTTGTTTGTGCAAAATTACGTTGTTTTGGTTTTTAAAACACATTTACCTCATGGTCGAATCACAGTGTCCTCATTAAGCTCATTTCCACCAGCAGCAGGCTGCAAACTAACTGTACTTAAAAGAGCCACAGACTGCAGAGCTGTGAGCAACTAGCCGGGGAAGAAAGTGGAGCGTTGAGCAGTTAAATAGCCTGATGTTATTCTCAGAAGTTGGTGGAGACCAAATCAGAGCTAAGAGGATGAGTGAATACAGGAATCGGAGGCATCAGGTGGACACAAGCACAACTCCAGATGAAAGTAATAATATTATACTGTATCTGCAGGATGTGCAATACAGGCAACTGCGAAAACATCAGCCAGCCAAGGGTACGTAAGCGTAATAATTCAGACATTTTTTCGAGAAAAAGAAGACAAATTGACCCGTGTATGTGTGTCTCTCATTAAAAGACACCCAAACAGCCGTAACTACTGCCGACCTCAGGTGACCTCGTGCACCCATTCCTCAGAGGCAGCTCAGTATTTGTTTTACGGCCTGTGGAGCATTTCCAACCACATTGAGCGCGGCGAGGGCCAACGAATTTACAGCCATTTATGGTGTGTGACTTGGAGAGGGAGGATAGACTCCCTTTAGTAGCCGGAGAGAGACGGTGGCGAGAGAGTTACCTTCACTGCAAACAGCTTCTGTAGAGAAGATACTCCTGTAAGCTTTTAATCCTTATCTCTGTGCGCATAGTTTCTCACTTAAAACCAGAGCCAATAAACTTGAACCTGTAGTACTCTTTTTTTTACAGAGGGGAAGAAGTTTTTCTCAGTTTTGTTTGAAGTTTTTTGTGCTTTGGAAAAATAATGAAGGGAGGGAGCATTTGGAAAAGTGAAGCTGAGGACAAAGTTGTTCACTTCTTGGTGTCTGGAAGGAGAGAAGCACCATGAAGAGGAGGCAGAGATATCAAGTGTGATGCTGAGGCCTGATCTCTAATCCAAACAAACAAAAACTCTGCACAAACACCTGCAGGACAAGACGGAGGCCGGAGAAGAGGGAAGTGAAAATGAGAGGTAGCACAGGAAGCGCTGATCCATCTGCTTCAAACCGCACGCGGCTTGTTTGGACAGATACGAGCGTGATCCCCAGAGGAAATGGGTCATAGACAGCAGACAGCACAGTTGCCGCGAGGCCGTGAGGCACAAACACCATCAAACATGCATGATTTCTGACATGGCGGCTGAGGGCGGCGGCCTCCGACAACATTCATATGTCCATTCTGAACTCCATTTGTTTGAAGTGGATAATAAAATGATAGCTGCTGATTTAAGGAGGCTCTGCAAAAAAAGGTGATAATTAACTGTCAATGTACTTTAATTAGAGAGTCACTTGTGCAGTACACAAGCAGCAGGGTTGCTCCCGTGTTAACCGATATGTCAATATTGTTTTCTTCTTCCTGCCTGCCCCATATAAATGACTATTTGTTCCACAGTGGAACGAGGTAGTTTTTTGTCATTCATTCATTGATTATTTAAATTTCATTGGATCTGATTCGTTCTGATTCGTGATTCTCGTTCTTGTTATGATATCGGAGTATGAAGAGGCCCAAAAGGGAAAGCCATCTTTACTTGAAGTAGATTTAGGCTGCAATTAACAGTTACTGGGGATAAATGAAGAGCTTTTTTTTTTTTCTTTTGTCTGCAGGATAAAAAAATAATCTTGCCATGACATGAATTAATTGTTGTTTTACATTTGTTTTCAGTTGAAGGGAATATTTTAGTGCTGCATCTTACGACGGGGACATAATGATTAATGATCAAATTTCATACTGAGCTGAAGGAAAAGCTTTATCGTGTTGGATGGAGTTCCTAAATTAAATGCTGCACAGTCTACTGCACAGTGACCTGCTCAATGTTGAAACACGGGAGGGAATAACATGAACAGTTCACCTGCCGCTTTGGGCTGTGATGACACCATATAGAGCCACATGGGATTTATTATAATTTCATAAATTTTTACTGAATCTGTGGGTATGACTCTGATGAAGCAGATGAACGAATCTAAATAACCTTCAGGCAGCAAGGAAAATATAGGGGAAAAAAAACACTCATTGGGTTTAACTCCGACTGACACAGAATAAATCCCAGATCAATTACAGAGAGAAACCTTGGTATTGCCCGCAACATCGATGTCGCAATTGTCGTTTTTTAATCTCTCTCCCTTCATCCATTCTTTCTTTAATTCGAAATCTCCTCTCTACCTCCATCAGCTTTCAGCCACCCTTCTCCCTTCTCCTCCTGTTGTCCCCTGCTTTCTACCTCCTCCAGCTGACTCACCCCCCCCAATCTTTACCTTTGACTTCCTTTTCTGTCCCATTTTTCTCTACCCCAGTCCTCCTCACCCCTCAAGCCTTTTCGATTGGTCTCCACTGTTTTTCTCTCCTCCTCTCCTTCCCTCCCTCCCTCACATTCTGCGGGTGTTTCACTCAACACACAGCTCAGCTATTTGTTATTCGGGATATCTTTATCTAGCACTTTATTCCTGTGTGGCGTGGTGTGCTTAAGTGTCTTGAGGGTGTAGTTGCTGAAAAAGCATTCTGTATCTGTTAGTGATTCGCTGCCCTGTCAGGTGGATAAACACAGCAGTGTGTGTGTGTTACCTGTGGACCAGGTTTCTTGTCAGGTTTGTTGTTGGGTCGCGCTCCTCTTTTCTTCTGGGAATTCTGCAACAGAGCCACATACAGTCTCATTAGTAAGACATGGCACCAGTGAACTGTTTCAAAAAGATGAGGAATGACTTCAGTGTGAAACAACACAGGAGTGAGGAGATGACCCGCACTGGAAAGGAAAGGTGGGACTTTAAAAACATGACATTTACATGGGAAATATATTTCTGAACCACGATTGTCCTTGCTTTTGCATTTCACATTTCACAATTCAGCTGAATTCATTTATAATTTCACCTTCGTCTCTCAACAGGTCTCAGTCTCAACTGCCAGCAATTGTGCAGACATTATAATTGCAGTGGCTTTTCACACCTATAATTATCCATCCTGTGAACTGGTCAGCATGTTGTTGCTTTCCAGGACACATGGGAATCTTGAGTTTAACAAGATGCCATGTCATTATGGCTGTGTGAGTGACAGTGTCTGGGTTTTATGTGGGAGGGGAGGGAATGATTTGGAGGACTGTTCAGGCACCACCAGAGTAAGCTACGCTAGTTTTATCTTGGTAATAGCATCCTGTTTAACATGAGAGCGTCTTACTGATCTTCTCATTTATTTGTCGAGAAGAAATCAAATTAGCCTGTTTCCAAAATCATCAAACTTCTCCTGTGAGGACAACAATTTTATGTTTCTGCACATAACTAAACTGTTCCAGTCCTTCAGTCAATTTCCAGCTTCACCCTCACTATTAGTAACAGCTGCAATTATTAACTAGCTTTCTGGTTTGCCGGTGTCTGCAGAGTATCTGTGAGAGAAGACCTGGGAGGTTGAACAAAGTAAATGTGCCATGGTCACAGTCATAATAGTAGATTGGCAGATCGATTGATTGTCTCCTCTCAAAACTTCATAAACATTGTGCAGTGGCAAATTTCACCCTAAATCCACCACTGAGTCTAAATCAAACAAGAGAGAACCTCATTCCATAAACATAACACAGGATGGATAGAGCTATAAAATCTCTCTTGTGCACACACACACACACACACACACACACACACACACACACACAAACACCTTTAGGATATCAAATGGCACAGTTCCTTTTCCCCTCATGCCGAGACCCAGATATCATTGCTATGGTGATGTTGATCATCCACATGGTGGTTTTAATAACCACAGCCACAGTAATAAGAGCATGGAATTACCGCTGTGAGGTGGAGGTTTGAACAAAGGGAGGGGGAGAGAAATAGAAGGAGAATTAGGGGAAGCCATGAAGGGAAATGTGAAAAGAAAGGAAAAAGAAAAGGAGGGCTGAAAGGAGAAGAACAGAAGTGTTAATATAGGGGCTGATGACCTGAATGAAAAGCTGGGTAGCATCCCTTATAACTAATCCAATCACACTCCATCCTCTGTTCATCCGAGTGTCCGACCAGTGCATTAGGCTCTCATAATTCATCATCCTTCTTTCTCTTTCCAGCCCAGAAAACGTATGCACGCACACACATACACGGGTAAGGGCAGATGCTGCAGTGCAAGAAGCTAGGCTCAAGTGGCTCAGTCCGTTTCCATGGAAACAGGCTACTCTCTCTGCAGTGAACCACCAACAACAAAAGAAAGAAGTGGAGGGATGGATAGAAGGGGAGGACAGAAAAATATAAATAAATGATGTTGAGGTTATTTTGTTTAACTGAGATTATCCTTTATTCCCCCACAATGTAAAGTGAGCTGTTAAAAGGCATTTTCAAAATAACTCCTCTCGTGTCCCTGTGGAATATCAGCGCATGAAAGGGAATTTGCTTATCCGTCTGATTTTCCTTTCCACAACTCTGTCTCTGTCACTCAAACTCTCAACTCATTCCATCCTTTCACCCTCTGCCCTCCTTTCCTTCCTCCCATCCCTTCATCTCTCTTTGAGCTATTTCCTGACCTTCTGATTTTTCATCTCCCGCTGTCCTTCCCTCCCTCTTGTCTCCCCTTTCTCTCTCCTCCCCTAAATTCTCACCCCTCCCTCTCTCAGTCTCCTAACCTACTTTAGGATCAGTTTATCAGGGGGCAAACAGTCTGTTAATGGCTCTAAACTCACTGATCAATGAGCCTGCCTGGTAATGGAACCATTGATTCTGGCTGGAGGTCGAACAGATGTTGGAACTATCGGATCAGGCTTTCGGATGAGCAGCGTTCAGTTGTAGGGGGTTTCGATGGAAAAAGATGGAAATTAATTCACGCTCTTGAGAGAGAGCTCATGACGCTGAACATCACAACATTTGCATGAGCGCTTCCTGAACTGCCAATGAGATGAAAACTTGCATGATCTGCCAAACAGTCATCTGAGTTTGTGCCTGTTCGACACAAAAGCCTTTGTGGGGTAAAAATAGAGGGAGATAGTTGCTTATGGAGGGTAGGTGATGTCTTACATCACTAATTGGGGCAGGCGTGGGTTGCAGTGTAAAATGATGGATGGTGTGTGGTGTGACTTTCCTGCATTTACTCCTGTGAAACATTCGTTAAATTTTGAAATAATGGCGTTCTGCCGTACAAATCAAACAAAACATCCTAATTTTACTCATTTTTAAGAAGGATCCTCATCGTGAAGGCTGACGTTAGCAACATTATGAATGTTAATAATGGCTCTTTTCTATTGCAGTGTCCCAGTAAGTCATGACAGTGAGCCATGGACCCTGAAAATGGAATTCAGTCAATATTAATTTTAGCATTTAAACCTCTGCTTTTCTCATTGTGACATGGCAAAGGCCAAACTTACTGTATAATTTTTCTCCTTTAAACTGATGGCTATGTGGCTAGTGTGTTAGCAAACAGTTGGACGCAGAGCATCATTAGCATTCATTTGGTCTTGTTAATGTAAGTCTGATATTCACTCTACTGTTAGCTCCAGTTTAGTCTCCACCAGCTCCTGAGATAAATATCTGACTTTTTAGCTGCTAAATGCTCCTCTGTGTTTGCCAATGAGTCGCTATCTTTCTCTGTCTGCTCACTGTCACACTGGAATATACCAGAGCTGTTAGAATTTCTAATGCCCGTTCCTGCTAAGTGTGATAATGTCCCATTTTGTTTAGGTTGCCAAAACGTCCCTGAACTGCCGAAAGGTCACCTGGATTATCAAGCAGCCCTCCGAACCTCCACTGACCTGCCCCGACTGTGACATCAAATACTGTCTAATACAATTACAAGTTGTGTCAGTGGGCAAACAGCTGCCTGAACTATCAGTTTACCTGCTGGAAACTCTGTCCAGATGTTATTGAACATTGTTCAACACTGCTCATTTCCATTTAAACATTTTTTCTCTTAAGAGCACCTGACACTAACCTTAACTAAGACATCAACAAATGTGTGTCTCCTCCTCTGGGTCTGTTTCTGTCAGGCAACTGACTTACAAAACTATGCTTGAAATGTGTATAATATGTGTGAAACAACACACACACTGTGACCAGGGCCTGGTCCTCATGTTCCTGACTCTGCAGGTCTACAGTTTCACTGCAGATAAGATAGCAGAGTAGCATGACTCCCATGTTATCTGATCACATATTTAATAGCTTCGGCCTGTGTCCTCTGCTTTCCCAGCAGCAGCACAGCTTTTGTCGGGGTAGGGTGAGGTAACATTTCACTATATTTGACAAAATCCGCACTGCTGATTCCATACAGGAGAAATGCTGATGCAAGGGGAGATGGATGGGTTTGGCACAACGGAGGGAAAAAGGATGAAAAAGACAGAAGGTGACAGCGAAAGAGAGAGAAGCAGATGGATTTTCAAAGACAGGGGAGCACGCCAAAGCCCGTCTTTGCCTGAGTGAAGGGGTGCACGGACGGAAACAGATCGGGACAGAGTGGGAAACAGGGAGAGACGGCCGCCGACGGTGAGGGAAAGAGAAGGAGACAGCGATGGCGGAGTCAGAAAAAACGAGTGGCGAAAGACAGAGATGGGAGATGTTGTCATTCCGCTGTCATGGATGAGGAGGCACAGCAGTGTGAGCTCTCCTCCTCCCCGTCCAATCTGATCTGCAGCTCAACCAGCCGTGACAGTCGGGCTCCAGATCAGGCCGCGATCAAACACACCGAGAGGCCCAGTGACGCACCCCGAAGTCTGGAAGAGGGCGGTGTAGAATGCTGACATGGCCGCTCCAGAGGGACCGGGAGCATGCGGGAAAATACGATGAAACTCCACCAACCAATGTTGAAAATAGACCCAGAGGAATGAGAAATGGTGCCTTGCTGCCTCGACAGACAAAATGTCTAACAAGTAAAGAGAATGGCAGCAAATACGCTGACAGGACGTTATTGCAGCTGATGACAGACCGGAGCAGAGCGTCATCTCAGTCCAGCAGTTTGGGATATTTTTGTAAGTATCATCTCTACATTTTTATTATCAAGTGTGCTGATATGATTTCCAAGTGGAAATGTTATTAACAGCTTCATCAAATGACAGTAGACGAGAGGGCTTTCTGAGAAGGGGAGGGGGACAGGAAGCAGCACGGAGATCAGGTTTGCCTCGCGCGAACAGAATCACCTCAACCAACCAGCCATTAAATCCTGCGAGCGACACAGCAGAGAAGAGAGGACTTGGATGTCGAGCTGGAATATAAAAGTATGTGTCCAAGCGACCTTTCGCTGTGTCTGATTTTCTGTTTGTGATGTGAAGCAGTCTGTCACACTTTCTATACAAAGGTGCTCTATGCTGATGACATTTCTCTTCATGAATGAAGCCCACATTCCCACCGGGTGATGGCCATCTTGGACCCAGGACGCACGGCTGCCCTAAGCCTCAAACGTACGACCCGGGACTCCAAATTCACACCTATTTGGCCGGTGAGACGAAAGTCAGACGATCGATACCATTTGTAATTCTTTGCGTTGACGGGGAGCTCCACTGACTTTACTCATGCAGGTCTGTTTAAAGATCTCAGGGAGTGCTGTTGCAGATGTGAATGAAAAACAAAAAGCCTTTTCTAGCTGCAGGAGGTGTTTGAAGAGGCCAGGATGCTATTAACCTAGCGGAGCTCAAAGACTGATAACAGGGAGAAACAGCATAAGTTAAAAAAAGAAAATGTTTTGGAGAGAAAAAAGTCCTTCAGTCACTAAAACACTACAACAACATTTTCCTGTGAGGGCGGAAATTAGATGAGATTGCGAAAATACTGAGGGAACAGTAGGGAAAAAAAGGGATTTATTTGAAGTGCACGCACCCGCAGGCGAGGGGCCAGCCTCGGCCCGAAAGAACAGGACATTCACATGTCATCATCACCGCTCTGCGCACACTGGAGCTAAGGGCCTGCACAACACAGCGCACAATGGGTTGCATAACCAGGGAGCGGGTCTGTGAGCGCGTAAGATCAGGGCGGATGAGAGAGGAGAGTGACGTGAGGGGGCAGAAGGAGATAATTAAACAGCGCTACGCCTCCTGCAACGCTACGAATCAGAGCAGCCGAGCTCTAACAAATCTTCACTAACGAGCGGAGGAAACCCATCTTACTTTTTATTTACCTGACTTTTCTTTTCTTTGAATTGCCTTCAGGCATTCTTAAGCAAAATAAACAAATGAATAAACAGACACTGGAACATCATATTTGCGCTTCGTCACGCCCGATGACTGGGTACTGGGTTCCTCGGATGTGGACGCAGCGTTCAGTCGCTCTCTCCGGTTGTGCGCGGACGGGCTCAGCGAGCGACAGAGCAAAGCAGATATGGCGAGAGCAACAACTGGCATTTCCCAGAACCCCCGGCACGCCCCGGCTCATTACGACACACTCAGGGTGTCGCCCGCGGTCTCTCCTGCTAACATACACACGTTTTCGCGAAAACATCTCAACAGGCCTGCGCTGGTGCTGAGTTCGGAAAGAAACGGCGCATTTGCTGTAAAAGCGCTTCAAGCATAAAGCCTCCTCGTCTGCTTCGATAAGCCTGGACTGAGATGGAACGAGATAAACCTTTTGTCATTTTTCAGCTGTTCACAAAGAACCAATTCCAGTGGTTTTTCTGTGCTTTAGTCCTTCCACGAGTCCAGCAGGCTTCACATCACCTCAGCTGTCCTGCAGACGATGATGCTGCTGAGCCTCTCTGCTGCTCTGTGCGACCGTTATGTAGTCTCCATTCATTTCAGCTGAATGATCTGATACTAATCTGTTAGCATAGTGAGTGAGCTGTGGGATCCATCACAGCGAACATCAAGTCTATGTGATTTTCTGTTCCACTGCTGTTGTGCAGTGTACGGCGTGACAGTACAATCAGCATTAGACGGATGAAAATTTATGTCAATTTTACTTTCAGAGCCCGCTAATTGTTTTTCATGCCGGCGACACAGAAATTAATTAAAACAATGGCCTGCCTTCAAGGGGAGAAAATGTATAAACAGAACAAAACTGCATGTGTTGGGAAACAGCCAGCAAACATTTAGAGCAAACATAATTTATTGTTCAGGAGATTAAACTTAGACTAAACAGAAATTCATGTGATTTTCATGCAATGGCGCAGACACACAGAAATCATAAAACACGTCGCGAGGAAGGAAAAAAAAAAAAACAGACATAGAAAGGAAAAATGTCAGTGAAGAGGAGGAGCTTTCCGACACCATCACACTGCTTGGCTCATTAACACCAGGCACAAACTCCAAGCGTCCAGATGAAGGCCGACAAGCTGCTGCACGTTGTCACAACGCTGCCATATTCCGAACTGGGTCCAGGAAAAATCCTGTATGGAACATCTGGAGCACCTCTCTCTGGAATTCAGCAGTGAGGAAACGTCAGCTTGGATTTTCTAATCAAATGCAAAACAAAAAGTCTTCTTCTCTCACGCGCACACACACACTCAGTACGACCCTTGTGATTCAGTATCTCCCCATGAAAACCGAGCGTCTCCATCACGGAGGAGGAAGCAGATATGCCGACTGAAAAATATGAATCCGACAGTCTCTCTCCGGTGGCTCGGGTTGTCAGGGAGATAAGGTTGTGACCCCGGCAGGCGGAGAGAGAATGATACAAATCGTTTTTTGTTTTTTTTTCCCCCGGTGACTTCCAGCCAGGCAGTGCAACAATGGAAACTATATCCCTGACTGACACTCGCACTGACTCACGAGGAAAACCCATCTTGTCTGCATTGATTACGTTCAGATTGGATCAATACCATCTTGTACCCGTCTACAGTATTTCCAGAGTAATTTTATATTAGTGCTCAGAGGCATTTCTGAGCTTCATGTATTTCGCCTGCTGTGATTGTTGGTTTCAAACATCCTCCCCTCAGGGAAATTGAGAGAAAATGTGAAACAATCATTTACTCTAAACACTGCCACTTCACGGAAAACACTTTTTTTTAAAAGTTTGTTGCAGTAGCATTGCCACACCTGAACGCACACACCTTTTCTTCACCTCAGTCGAGATGGAGTTTCCTGTCAAAAGCCGGTGCTGATCAATCCGCTTGATGAAAACTCAACGCTGCGCAGTAAAAATGATCCTGAGACCTGCCGTGATTCAGCTACTGTACCGATTCCTGGTAAAGGACGTGGAGCACGCTGCACTCCTGCAGCCACTGTCCAGCTCTAAGTGCTCGCTGCTCTTTTCTTATTCATTTGTGTTGGGGCTCAGTGAAATGGGACTGTTTAAAAGGATGCCTCTGCAGCAAGTGTTTCCACCATGTCTGTTGTTGTGTTTTTTCGGTTGTGCAAATGAAAGTTGGTGCGATTGAGACGCGGCGGTGATTCGGCCCGCCTCCGTTTGCGTGTAAAGCAGGGAGAGTGGACGGCGCATTACCATACCATTAGCATAGCATTAGCACAGGGACAAAGCACCACAAGAGCGACAGGGGATGGATAAGACACAAGCTCCACTTTCCCTCCACGCGTTCCCTGTTTCCATTTCCCCACTCTCGCTCCCCTGATAAGTAATCAAGACACAAACAGGCTGCATTTACAAAAAAAAAGCCATAATCAGTCTCCGCCTCCTTCTGTTTACTCTGACTCTTCACACACAGACACACACACACACACTCTGAAATGAGCAAACAAAGCAATGAGAATCGAGGAAGGCTACAAGGACGGATGGAAGGAGGAGAGGAGAGGAGAGGAGAGGGAGGGACCAGAGGAAGGAGGATTTGCAGTTCTTTGTTGCCAGTACCGCTGTTCACTTCCAGCTACTTCCATTAGAGACAGGCTTGTGTGTGAGTCTGCTGATGTGCGTGTGTGTGTCTCCAGACACTCTGCTTATTAAGGCAGTGTGTTAGTGGGTGACCTTGCGCAAATGAACGCCCCTTCGAATACGACCTGAAAGCTTTGTATCGATCGCAATTATTCATGTTTGTATGGTGTGTGCTGTTGATGCGTTCATATGTGCGTCATGTGTGTGTTTATTTTTTTGGTTGTGCAAGCGAGAAATGTGCGTGCGCACCATCTAGACAGCCTCAGTGTGCACAGTAATTTTTGGTTGTGTTTTGTGTGTGCAGCCGAAGGTTGCCGGAAGCTGAACAGGGCAACGTGTAAGAGTGTGTGTGTGTGTGTGTGTGTGTGTGTGTGTGTTTGTGTGCGTAGTGGATGCCAAGCCTCCATGCCAAACGCCTCCTCTCTCACCCCCAACCTCACCTCCACCCTCCCCACATCCCTCTCCGGGGTCCTGTTCTCTCTAAGCGTTCATTAAAGGGCTAATAGTCTCATTTAATGTGCAAACCAGCCAACATCTGCTTGAGTTTGCAGGTTTCTCTTGAGTTTAATGATTATTTTCATCACCAAGTGATGCAGCGATCTGTTATTTGGTAAACTGATTGATTCCCACAGCAAGACGTAGGATTCAAAACACAGAGCGATTCAGTCTGTAAGTGTGTGAGATCCTCAAACTGACGAAGCTGGAAATTACAAATGTTGTTTTAAGACTGTAACTGTAACTGTTACACATCAGTTGTTCATTTAATTACTTAGATGAACAACAGCAACAGGGGTCCAGGCAGAGAGATTATTTAGAAGAGCGCAGAATATTTTCTACTTCATTCTGTTCAGGCTCTGTTTCAGTTTGACTTCTTTTGAGCTTTGCAACTTCCCTTTATAAATCCTTTTTAGTTTTTCCAGCGTCTCCTTTTAAAGGCACAGGCCGCTGTTTTCCTCCACGTCTACCAGCTGATTGCAGTAATTTCAAAATCTCATCCGAAATGTGTTTCTTAATGTGGGTACTCTCTACTTTTGGTAGGAAGTCTCTACAGTGAGGTCTGAAGATACTGTGAGACAGATGCTCCACAGCCTGGGTAATAAAACCAAAAACATCAGAGCACAACAGCTGCAGTGGCTTTACAACACGCGTACAATGTGTGACTAAATAATAATTTTCATCATTTTGTGAGACGTTATCGTGGGACTTTACAAATCAATGTCATTGTGTTTCATGTTTCCTGGGGCAAGGTTCTCATTATCGGTTGCATTTTGCGTTGCCACAGAATAACTTGTGCTTCCCTATGACCCAGAGAACCTGCTGCAGGAGACAAGAGCACAATGACAGACAGACAGACGATGACAGAGACATGGGTGTGATGTCCCAAGTTAAAGACAGAGTGTATAAATGAGGTGAGGGTTGGGAAAGTGAAAGCAGTTTGAGAGAACGAGAGGCAAAGGAGGAGCCCGACGTCTGGAGTCTTTAATATTTGATTGTCTGACCTGTGCTCCGGCAAGCCAGAGATGCAGCATTTCCATCCCCCCCCTCCCAAACACAACGCCTCAACAACCACAGACCATAACACGTTACCGTGGCGACGGCTCTTGCAGCCTGTCGCCGCGGCACCCTGTTGGCAGCACATTAATGAAGCGACAGAAAGAGGAAGTGGGGGGAGGAGAAATAAATGAGGGGAGAGGAGGGAGCGTCGCACGATAAGAGGGTGAGAGGTGGAGGGGAGGGGAGAAAGTGAGAAAAACGGAGATGGAGGGAGATGAGAGGGAAGGAGGAGGAGGAGGAGGAGGGAAGGAAGGTGGAGGGACTGAGTGAGAAAACAAAAGCAAAAACAAAGTAGAGGAAGCGCGGGCCCGCCTCACATCTTCAACACCGAACACAAATCTTGACAAATGACTGCAGCAACTGCTCCTCTCCTCTTCACTCACTCTTCCTGTTTCGTTAAGGAGACCAGAGGATAAAATGATTGACTCTGAACATCATGTCTGAATGGAGAAACTCACATGACCTCGCTGGACAGGAAACTGTGAAGTAGCGGTAGTAGAGGCAGAGGTAAAATGATGAAATTGTTGCAGCGGTGCGTCCTCACGGAACGTTTACAACTTTGACGAAGTTGTGATTATTTTTGACACTTTGCGTAGCCCTGCAACAACAATGGCAATGAATCTGTCATAGACATGACACAGTATTATTTATCTCTGCGTGCCTTGTAAACATGGGAAAAGCCCCCCCGTGGGTGCTCTGTATAATCTTTTCTGTTGAAGCTGTGTGTGCAGAGATGATTCATGGGTTTGTGAGTCTCATAATGTTTTCCCAGAAAATATGGAACCTACCTTTCTCAAAGAAAACTAAACAATATGTTGACCTTAAATAATGAATTGTGTTTTGTGATGGTCTTAAAAAAAGGCATCTACTCCTTTGACACTTACGAGTATGTGAGGGAAGGTGATTTGCGGGTCCGTGAGTCTCGCAACGTTTCAGCATCTAAGAAGCGTAAGATGGCTTCAACAGGAAAGCCTGGTATCCCAGAATCCCTTTCACCCCTCACCTTCCTCACCCTCCACTAAACTCACCGCCTGAGGGGATGCGGTGCCGTGTCTCGGTGACAGCGGCCCCGACACTGAAGCTAAACTTCACTTAAGAGCGAGTCCACAACACCGCATTCACTGATTTCCACCCCCGCGCTGCTATCGATCCCAACCAAAGGCTAATGACACAGCCGACCCCGCCGGCTTCACCCAGCCCAGATCTCTTATCTGCTGCACACCAAGGATAAATCCACTTTATTCCTTCTGTCGTGTTTTAGTACAAGGGACAACGTAAAGAAAAGGAAACCGGCCTTTAATATTTATGCTGGTAACCAGTCAAAATATCACGGCCAACAGAATCATTTTGATGATCTTCACCCGCCCTCAAGGCGAACGGGCAATCATCACTGTGCGTCGGAAGCTGCTGAGTCGCTAGGAGTCGCTCTTAAATCATAACGTGTTCGTTTGTCATGTCGCCTGGTTGAACGAGGGTGAGGCCCCCCCCCCCCCCTCCCCCTCCCTTCCCCTCCCTTCCCCCTCCCTCTCTTCTCACTCGCAGGCACCTGAGCTGCCAGCGACTGTCCTCACCTGAGTCACAGAGAGAAACCACATGCGAACGAACACACACACACACACACGCTGCTCCGGCAACACAAGGGAGTCTCCATCTGGTGTGTGTGTGTGTCCCAGCAAAACCACAACACAGGACCCACCCTGTTATATCCTATAAATAGGGAGCATCGTCTGCAGCAACACCTCCCTGCTCTCCTGCAGGCAGCCTGTCTGCCTCACAGTGCGGTGGAGACCAGAAGTGGCTTCTGATGTGGTGAAGGAAACCAAACAGTCTATTTGCCTTTTTGTTTTAAATCTCAAATCAGCAAGAAACAAACCCTTCATGGCTTTAGATTTAGAACTCACTTTCACGCCGTCTGTGGGAACAGGGTTCTTGTGATGAGGTGAGCTTTGTTTTTGGCGCCGCCCAGCTTGCATCTGCGCACGCACACTTTACGGCACGACATGACGGAATGTGATGCGCAGTTCAACGCGACGCGGCGAACAGTTGCTCCACCAAGGCCCGCACTGACAAACGCAGTGATTTTCCCTTCTCGCAGATCAAAAATAACTGCACACACCATTGGTGCATTACAGCAGCTGTTTTGCAGGATTGTGAGGTGATGGCAGATGCACAGACCCGTGTCAACAGATGAAAAGACAAAACTGTGAACCCAACAGGAGGAACGTGCACCACAGCTGAATCACGACGGACATTGTTCCCATTCATGCAAAATCACTTGACCTCACATGCCCACTTCAGGCGCACACAAACCCCCCACACCCACACACACACACACACACACACACAAACAAACACATCCATATGACATCCATATGGCCGGTGGCTTCTTGACAAGCACGCTTCACATCTTTAATTAATCTGGATGTCTTGTCATATGTTGTTTCACACCTGGGATGTGCACACACACACACAAACACACACAAGTCAGCAGCGATAGTTCGTTGACTGTCATAGCCCAGTAGCATCACACTGCATGTGTGCGTTTTGTGTGTGTGTGTTATAGAGTGAAGTGGAGTGTGTAAGACAGGTTGACTGGGTTGTCCAGTAATTGGCAACGTGAACCGCATCAATATGTTAGTGTGTGTGTGTGTTTCACACTTGTGACAAAAAGCATTGTGCAAAGGGTTGTGAAAAAAGCATCAGCTGCAAAAACATTGAACATTGAAATAAGAGCAATATGTATTTTTGGTAATGATTCAGAGATGGTTAATCAAGGATTACAAGTGGATGTGTGGCAACATACCTATTTATTTTATTTATCTAAAATATTTTTTAAAATAGTAATAATAATAAGGGCTACTTAACAGTGGGTCCTTCGTACATTATAGCAGCTTCTATCAATAGAAACCCACAGAAAACCACATAAATGTCACCAAAGCGGACTAAAAGCTATTAAGCCCTTTGTGCCGTTAATAAAACCAGCCTGTTTGATCTCAGCGGCAGCCGAACAAAGCCCAGCTCTGACGGACACGTCCGGGCTCTGGTGACCTTTAGGTGTGTCTGACAGCTCAAGCACACGGGCAAAGATCAAACACACAGGCACCATGCACAGGCACAAAGGTGACGTGGGTAAGTGCACGGCTAACATCTACGTGAAACATTAGTTCCACAAGAAGAGCAGGCATCTGCTCTGGATTTTTATGGCTATTGTTTTGCAGCTATCGCTGATTTTCTGTACTCCTTTGAAATGGGATTGTTTGACACTTTGGAAAAAATACGCTTATTTGCTTTCTTGCCGAGAGTTAGATGAGAGGATCGACGACACGCTCATGTCCGTGTGGTCAATACGGACCAGGCAGCTTAGTTTAGCATACAATCTGGCCTGGCTCTGTCCAAACATAAACTTATTACATCTCCAGGGAGGCTACAGGAAGTGAATGGCCCCCACCTAATTCTTGGCAAGAAAAGCAAAAATGCATTTTGCCCTAATGTTGACAATGAACACTTTTGATAAATTTGATCCACTAAATATGAAATTCCACTTATCGAATATAAAAGGAAAATATCATCCCTCCCGCAGGTTGTTCTTTAGAAAAACCCCTCCATGTGAACTTCAGCTAACATCTCTGTCGTGGGTCCACATTGCCGGACGCTGCGTCTTTAAATGCCATGATGTAGAGCATCAGCCTCTCTGGTGTAAACCTCTCTGGGTTCCTTGCAGTGAAGGATGGGAGCGACAGCAGAAGGCCAAAGAAGACAAACAGCCTGATTTCCTCCTTCGCAGAGGATGAAGATGAGGAAGAAAAGGCAACAACCTCATCACCGTGGCATTCATGGGATATTAAGCTCTTCAGTTTGAGAAGCGCTGCTACAAACAATACATGTGGTGTAAAAAAAAACGAGTTTAACACCTTTCTCCTCCTAAACAGCTGAACTCTGTGGGTTGTCGCTCGTCCCCAACACATCGCTGGACTGTTTGTCTCCTCCGTCTTTGTTCCCTCCTTTCCGTCTATCAGAGCGCTGTGATCCTGGCCGTCAGCCTCCCGGACAGGAAATCAAACCGGAAATGACACGCTGATTGGAGCCGTAACCTCGCTCTCTGGGGGGAAAGAGACGTGACCTTGTCTTGTTCCCGATAATAAGTCAGCTCGTGGGAAAAGAAAACAAAAAACAACTGCCCCGCACGTGTACAGGATTTTGTCATATGAATACGGTGCGTGTTTTGTATTGTTTGCATTCATGTTCAAGACATATGCGTCCTCCTCTTCCCCCACAGTCATCATTTAGAAGTATATTGTTGTTATATCACACTTGCCAGTGCATTCATTTATTACGTTTGGCGTTCTGGTGTTATGTGTTGTGCTTTTTTACTGTTGATTTGCTCTTAATCAACATATTTCCCAGTGTTTTATTGTTAAAATCCTTGGTAATAAATGTTGACATAAAGTTTTTCCTCACAACGCTCCCTTGTTTACTTTAATAGTTCATTATTTGCTGCTGTTGGAATTCAGTCATTAAGATTACTGAAGTCTCATTTTACCACATCCTGTGTTTCTCTCCTTCTTTTCTTCTCTTTACCCCCTCCTCTCCTATCACCATCATCTCCCATTCTGATTGGCTGCAGAAGATTTGAATGTTCAAACCGGGATCAACCCCCCCTTTTCCCAGTCAACACATGCAGACTGCGACACACGCACACACACACACACACACGCACAATGCACGTGAATCCTCTTGTAAGTGGTAAGACAGAAAGTCTTAAGTAACCCGGTGGGAATTATGGACGACTTTTGACATGGCGCTGCTGATCTCGTCCTGGTCTCGTCCTCCACATGGCACAGTATGACCTGATTAGCGCGGCTGCAGTGACTCGCACAGCGGATGCAAACGCGGGCGCGCAACCACGAAAACATGAACGCAGGCATGTTGTGTATTAGCTCTGAGTTAAGGGACGAGCTTAATGTGCTTTTAACAGGCCGCTTTATCGACCTGCTGCCAGGCTGAACTTATTACGCGGGAGCGGGAGACGCTGAGAACAGACAACATCCCCGATCACTGATAAACAACTCTAATGAACAAGAAGATCATCGTGCGGTGCTGCTGTGTTTTTATTATGTGGCTGTTCCCGTGTGCGAAGCAGATTTTTCCCATGGGAAAAAGAGGCTGGGAGCTTCAAAGATTACAAGAAGAGGAGGAGAGAGGAGAAACGAGAGGAGGATGGAAGGAGGCGATAACGCCACCGCGCTCCATTCACGTGTTATATTTACAGGCCGCCGTGTCTCTCTCTGTCTCCGCTGCAATAAATTACTCTGGTGAAGCCTCTGGCAGAGACTCACCCTGGAAAGGAAAACACTCACACGCGCTCAGACTACACCACTTCGTTCTGCTCCGCTGCGCCGATCAAATCAGCGCTGGGCCCGACGGACGGGGAGGCAGCCCTTCATTTCAAGCCCCGGTTTTGACAGAGTAACAGGAACTTGTTTAAGCGACGCCTCTGAGAACCGAGGAGGGAACCACCAGAGTGCTCGGCGAACACAAAAGATTACTCGGGGAGGGAGATTACCATCGAACGCTCGTGAATCCTGGCTCCAGCTGGCTTGTCCACACTTTACAGCCAATTTAACAGGCAGTCACCTGTCAGCCTGACGTCCTGTTCCTTCAGCGAACCTCTGTTGAATAGTAAAAATGTGAAAGTGATTCGCCGGTTCTCTTGCTGCTCTAATGACGCATCATAACATCTATTTTTTCAGCAGTAGGAGATAGTTGGGCCCTGTGCACTGCAGTAATGGTAAATTATCCATCATCTGTCCTGACCCTGACGAGACGGCACTGAGCGTACAGGACTTTTGAGCAGAATGCAGGTATCCATGAAGGGGAGAGGCGCTGTCCTGCGGTTGGAGAGGACAAATCTTCAGTGAGCTGACCTTGACAAAGGGACACTTTCAGACGACTCTTTTTTTTTTAAACATTCAAAGCCGCCGCAGGCAGTTTCTCTCCCTGGCAAACTGTACGCCTTTCACAGGAAACTGTTTTTTTTTAAGTCCGGGCCACAAATCTTAGAAGCTGCAGAGTGCTTTATTCTGTACTTAAAAGAGGCAGATGGTGTAACATCGGGCCAGGTTCTTCAACTTGGTTTTGAATATATATATATAAAAAAAGTCTGTACTTTACCCCGACTGAACCATTTCCACATTCATCCATTAACTAGAAAATGTGTCTGTTTACCGTCCATTTTCTATTTCAGGCGGCTATTTGGTTCAGCGTAATGGGGAAAAACACACTGCAGATTTAAAAAAATAAATAATACTTTCACATTGCATTTTAATGATAGTATAATGTTATTATACCATGGTTGTGGGGTTGCCAGCACGGTCATTGTTCTCTCTTAGGTCTAAAGTCAACATTAAGCTGTGTCAGTGAGTTCTGCGTTGGGATTTTCACCTTTCCTTTCTTCCAGCATCCGTGTATGTGTCTCCGTCCATGCCATTTGTCTTCTGGCTTCGATTTCCTTTAAACATACAGACGCTTGTAATTCAATAGTTTTGTGGCTCGGTCCGAATTCAGGGTCCCGCTCGAAGAAACGCTGACAGGACGCTTTGCCTTTAAAGGACATGTCGTGGCCATGACGAGCGGCTCACTGTGCCTCTTGAGTTGATTGAGAAGAACGTGGTGAATCCATGTACAGAGAGCAAAGCCCTCTATTGTTTATTGAAAACGACCCACATGCAGACGTGGCAGGTTTGGGAATGGCTAAATTTGTGTCAACCCATCCACTTTAAGCTTGAAAAAGAATCCAACCCACCCACATTCACGCATTCTTCATTTTTCTGTATGAGTACGTCCCAAAATTATGATTCTAATCATCACAGGGTCTCTCTTCTACCAGCTAAGACCTGCAGTGTACCAAACTGTAACAGTCCACTGGTGTCCTCTGCTATCATAGGAAAGGACAGAGATAAATCTCTGTTACTATAAGATTATGGATTCATGCAGTCCACCGAGCATGCCCCCCCCCCGACCCCACACACACACCTCTCTCTGCTGTCTCATACTCCATCTTCTATATTTCCATCACCATATTTCTGCCTTTCATTCTCCTATCCACTCTCCATCTCCACCTATTTGTCTCTCCATACCCATTCAACCTTCATCTCACCTCTTTTTCTCACTCACTCTGTGCGTGCCGGTCCTCCCCATACTCGCTCCACCCGCTCCACCCGCTCCATCTCACACTCTTTGTTCACCTATTTCATTTTCATTTTATTTCTCCATCTTCATTCTGCTGTTTGAATTCAGTTCAGATATCAGCACAGCGAAAGCGTTGCAGTATCTTAACTAACTCAACAAAATAGGTCTTAATAGTGTGTGGGGGTTAACGCTGCATTGTTGTTGCTTTATTAGTTGGAATAAGACACTGTGGCAACTCATAGCCTCTGTGTCTTGTGTTTCACACAATGCAAAGTGTCGTCATCCTGCTGTCGGTAATGTCAGAGGCATTGGGATTATTTAATTAATGAATTGTCTTGATGCACATCACATCTCTCTCTCCTCTCCTCTCCTCTCTCTCCTCCACAGTCGTTGACACAGGGACCCTTGAAGCCACTTATCTCTTTAGGCGGTCGCACAATCAGTCCCTCCGTCGCCGCCGCCACCAGAGGCCATCACATAATAATCCCCCTCTTTCTATCTATTCCAGCCAGCCAGTCAGTGTGCGATTACACAAGAGTTTCTCTTCTCTGCTCAGTCAAGCTCCAGATACCCACAGCTCCATTCTGGCCCATTAACCAGCCAGCAATTGTTTCTGTACTGGATGACTGGGTAAGGCTCCGCGCTGCGCTACAAGTGAATTATCACGACCTCTGACAGCAATACCAGTAAGCTAGTTAGGTAACGGTAATACTCCCCTTCTGGTAACTACAAAATTAATAAAGCACAAAATGAGATGATGATTATAGTACTGGGAATATAATAATGCACTTACCAAGTTCATCTGATTCTTTTGTTAAAGCGCCACCGTGCTAAAGTTATGCATATTCAAAGATTGCACATCTCAGTATCAACTCGAGGGCCACATACTGCCGTCTTTCAGAGATTTCTCCATTATCACATGATCGGCTTCTGTAGGAGGGAGCAAGCTCAGTTGTCAGCATGAATATGACGTCCTCAAAGTGGATGAAATACTGCAACTGTCCTGTTAGTCGGACAGCATGAGGTCACACATGCATATTGTATATTACAGCAAAATCCTGAGAATTACTTTACCTTTTCATCCCTTCATTATTCTTTCTCAAAAGAATTTATATGGAATCACGGTTGAACTGCTGCCAAAATCAATCGGAAGCCAAAGAAGCAGAAGAAGATTTACTCAGATATGATAAGAGTCCCGGGCAGGTGACGAATGCTCCTCCATCCGATCCAAACAGAAAAGACTGTCGCAACCGCTCGGCATCTTTTGTATAACCTGGCTATCAGAGGGACCGGAGAAAGAGAGAGAGGGGGGAGGCCAGAGAGATAACGTCCTCTCGTTCCTGTCCATCCATCCTGCTCACATCATTCACCAGTTGGGAAAAGGAGACACAGATTGAACTGAGGTGTGTGGCACGCCTATCAAACCGGTCATTATGGCTGACGGGTGCATACAGTGCAGACGTACAGCGGACATGGTGATGGAGAAACAATGAGAGCAGACGTTTCCTCTCTGAATAATGAAGGGTTAAAGCTGCATCGCACTGGTTGCACTTGACGCCTCCGTTATCATGGACAAACCACTCCACGCAGTATCATTTTAGAATTCTTCGAGCAAAAGTTCAACATCGACCCAAATTAGCAGTTGCATTGTGTTCCGGGCATCCAAGGTCAGAATATTCCCCAGTTAAAAAGAAGATTGCTGCCATGTTTTGTTTTACTGCGTTGAAAATGTGTCTAAAAATAAAAGTGAGTCTGAGTGAGCAGCAACAACGTGAAAGCAGATGTTTCCATGACACACTAACCTGCTTAAATATGGAAGCTGGAAAGAATTCCTGGTTTTTCCGTGTCGGATTTTGAGGTCAGATGGATTTCTCTGCACCGGTTACGACCTTTATGTGGGTCGAGCACGAGTCAGTACAATCACCTGAGCAACCCGCACAACACTGACAACAAGGTTCCATCTGTGTCTCTGGCTGCTGCTGATTCGTGAAACTGCGATCTGAATGTTTTTCTGACACCAGGTCATCGGGACCTGTTTCAAGTCTGAATGACTGCAACATGAAACGACAGTGTAAAGTGTGAGGTTGAACCTGTTTTCCCACAGCAGTCCGCCAAACGGCTGCAGCAAGCACGGGCACATCTCTCCGCCCACAGAAATAAGCAGTTCCCTGAGTCCAAACTACACGCGGATAAGTCACACTTAGTTACCCCCCCGTGGTTGAAAAAACAAGAACGCCGCTAAAAAAAGAAGCAGGGCAAAGAGCTGAGGAATGTGCTGATCTTGACGTCTGAGAAGAAGAGAAGCAGCAAGGAGGAGCAAGGTGGCGATGGGGAAGAAGAAGAAAGGCGACCAAAATAAAGGAGCGGAAAGAAGAAATGAACAGAGAGTGAAAGAGAGAAAGAGGACAGACGCACAAACCGCCCTGTCAAAACACGACGGGGCACTAATGAGCACAGCACAGCGGAAGTACGGGACTCTGAATTATGCAACACAGGCTCACAACTATGAAGCGGTGATGGTGAGATACTATGAACGGGCACGTTAGGAGAGCATCATTGTCGTCATGTAACTCTTTCGTGTACAACAGGCCCGAGGCACCAGCTCCAGTATTTCTCCATCAAAGCGTCAGTGCTGGGAACGTGGAACAACCAGCAGAGGAGCAAGCAAATAATAATATGATGGAGTGCAGTAGTGAGAGTCACCCAGTTCTTATCATCTGTGAAGAACCAAATTTTGGATTAGAAACTATCAATGAGATTTTAATTTGAGCCAGAAATAGTTTTGGTTATGACACAAAGTGATCAAAACATAAACTGTGCTAGAAAATTCTAATCTTACATTTTTCCCCTGAGCTTTTGACTGTACGGCCCATGGACTTATTCAGCATATGATACAATCAAAAGCTCCAGAAAAGGCTGGTGAACCTTGAGTTTAGAATATGTTATGCATCCACAGGTTTAAACTTAAGCTGTCTCTTCAAAATTAAAAAAAAAATTGCTGCAAAAAGTTGTAAAGCTGCAAACACACCACTTCCACATTGCACGGTACAGAGCTTTCTCCGCCAGGCTTACAGCTGCCGTGGGACATCGCGGTAGCAGCGTAGCCATAGCAACGCACGTGACACCGGCGGTGTAGCCATAGCAACCGCGGTGCAGCCAGACGAGCATCAGCGGGAGGTGCCAGCTACTCATTTTCCACGTCTCCACTTCCACATCACAACAAGGGCTGGCAGCGCAGTGATGATGTCACGCAGCCTCGCTGTGGGTCCAGGGGAGAGGCAGGAGGAGAGGTGAAGGAAAACAGAGGTGAGGACGTGGAGGGTTTCAGGAATGAGGAAAGCAGACGCACGCACAAACAGGCAAACACACACACCTGTGTGTTTTACAAATGGGCCGCCTCTGTTAATCTGCCGGCTGTGGTTCCGTGCGGCTGAGCGCCGCCGCAGCCGAGCCGCGTCAAGAGACGACGGAGGCCCGCATTCATCATCCGTCAGCAGCAAACCTCCACATCCATCATGCACAGCCCGCATGTAAACCTCTCATCCACTGGCAATAAACACCCCCAGGGTCAGCCAAGTCTGCTCATGTTGGAATAGCTCTTTTTTATTAGCTTTTAATGGAGAAGACGTTTGTTTTGGTCATTTTGTTTCCATCTGTGGTGCTCAGCGCTTCCTGGCTTCCTGCGGCCTGGGTTTTCTTTCTCCGCTCATTCACGGTGACTCTGATTCAATGCCAGACATGTTCCCAAAAAAGCTGGAACCACAGAAGGCATCGTTTCCTTAAACTCGTACGCTCAATCTTGTCCTGTGATGGAATCTGAATTCCAGTTGTCGGTCACGTTCAAAGTCAAAAACCATCTTTGGACATGGAAACGGTGACTCTTCATTCAATTTTTATGTGAACATTCAGAGCTGATATTATCTTGTTGCAGATATATCAGTATACAGTAGATATTCAGCTGAACAAGTCTATTTTTCAACTGCAAATGTTTTTTTAAAATAAAAATCCAAATCAACCAATAAATAATTATCACATCTCTTAAATTCCCAATTCTACATTCGTTCAAAGGTGGTTGTTTTCCTTAACAACAATATCAAACAACAGCGAGCTGGAGCTGAACACAGCGGCCTGATGTTTGTACCTCAAAAGAGTATTTGGCCTCCAGCACGATCAGAAGACAAATCTCGTTCTCATATTTAATACGGTTTGTGACTAAACCAGGAGTTAGTCTTAAGACATGAAAATCCTCCCCTAATGGCTTTTTGAGCTTTCTGACCCTCTGCGTTGGAATTAGACGAGACAGTGCGGAAACGTTGGGATTCGGTGCCCTGCTCGTGCTCGTGGCCCAACACCTCACACCTGTAATGGAGATAGAGCTGCCGGCGCTGTGAGGGAATACCAATGAGCGGCCATGTCCGGTCCGCTTCATCTATCTTCCACACTGCATCATAAATCACTGTGATATCTGCTTTTTGTCTCATCTAATTGCAGAGACAACTGCAGCGCTTTAACGGGGGGAAGTCAGCGTACAAAGAAAAAGTGACCTGCTGAACTCTTGAGCCAGATTCTGGAGTTTTAGCTCATATTAGTCGGCTACTGCTCAAGACAGAGAAGCACTGACAGATAAAAATGACTGGACAGTGAACCGGTAAGACGTTTGTTCACCAGAACATCAGGAGGAACTGATTCAAAAAGGTGCTGACTGCTGATTTTCAGATTCCCTTCCCACGGCTCCACGCCAGAGGTTTGGAGAGTGTGGCCCTTTCCCTCAGCGAGGCGTGAAGCCATTAAATTCAAAAGGCACTTCATCCTTTTAAAAAATTTAAATGCCTTTATTGATTTGGCTCGACGCAGAGAAAGCAGCGGAGAAACCGCAGACAGTCTGCTGGGCAGATTAAAAGCCACCCAGGGGAGGTCTCTCCCTCGTGTGACGCTGGAAAAATTCACAAACGTCTCTGTGAGACGGGGGTCGACGTTTGCGCTCAAATCCATCACTGCGCAGAAGGAAACTGCACAAACACTTGATCAGACAATGATGACTTAAAATGCAGCCAAACTTTTGTGGCTGTCAGTCAAGGCAGTTCCATCTGCTCTTACAAATAAAGTTGAAGGTGGAACCAGAGAGCTATGACTGAAGTTGTACTCCTGAAAACAGATGGTTCTGAGATAAACTAGCTACGCGTCTTTTTTTTTTTTTTGAATCTAAAAAATGGTCCAATCCAGAAGCAACGGTCGTCAGACACGTACAGCAGCAGTATAATGGTCTGATGAGCAGATTACCACTGACATCAGGACACATAATTCATGTATAACTCAGGAGATAAGAGCTGCTCTGCAACGCGCATAAGGTGGGCTCACGCACACGCACGTATACATTCACAGAAATCACAAAAGTGTGGCTGGAAACACACGCATACATGAACACAAACAAAGGAGAGCAGGGCACATGGTGCACCTGCAAAGGAGCACGGGTGGATCGTGGTTTGTGATGAAATCAGTCACAGATCCCCGCCCTTTCTGCACACACACAGCAGGATGCATGCAGGGCATAAGCAGACTAAACACCTGTGTGTGTGTGTGTGTGTGTGTGTGTGTGCTTTTAACCCCAGACACCATGAGACCCAACAGAGACCAGAGGGAAAAAGCTTTTCAGCAAACCCCAGTTCGTCCCCCACAGGTGAGATAATCTGCTCTGGTCGGCTTTTAACTGCCATTTAACCTTTTACGTCTGAGAGAGAGAGAGAGAGAGAGAGAGCGAGAGAGCGAGAGAGAGAGAGAGAGAGAGACAGAGGGGGAGAGAGAGAGGGAATCTGCTCCTTTCTGTCCCTCTGTTCCTGTACAGAGTCGTCCCCTACCAACAGCCTCTAATGTGTCCTTTTAAAAAAAAAAAAGTCGTCATCTTCCCGTCTCCATCCGTCTGTCCACCCACTTCATTCCCCCTGTCCCACGTGGACATACGTGGACATACAATGAAAGGCTCCAAATCAGGTGGTGCAGCAGCTGCTAACAGTCATTTCCCGGTAAGACATTAGCACGCAGATCGTGTCCTGCAGGGGGCGAAGGTGGCGATTTATCAGGTATTTCACGGCGGCTTTTAGTGGCACTCAGCCAATCACTTCAGCTCAGGACACAGGTTTCATGACAGCAATGTTTCCATCTTCTTTTTGTCTTGCTTTTATTGCTGAAAAGCAAAAGAAAAGAAGAAAAAATTCACAACTGTAAACACCCATTTCCATTTGCGCTGAACGCGACCTCTCGTTCTGTGACAGCTGATTATTCAAGTCATCTGTCAAGGGAAAATGCCGTCCTTTCTGCACGGTTCCGCCTTCTCCAGTGCGAAAAGGATCTGAATCACTGAATCCTGTCTACACATTCATCCCTCCCTCTCTCAGTCCTTCCATTTATCCACCCCCCCCCTCATCCTTTTGCCCCCTAATCCTCTGTTCATGCCCTCCCCTCCAGTGTTTTTACAGTGTCAGTGCTCCCCTGTCACCCCCGCGCCCAGTGTCTCCATCACTTCTCTGCCCTTCGGTGCGAGGGGCATCTCAGGCAGACTCAAGTTACCACTGCTGAGGCATGAAATTACTTCTGCACCCCCTCCGGGTCACCAAAAGATGCTCCGCTGTTAAAAAAACCCCCCAAAAGTCCCACAAATATTAGCCGGGAGACAGCAAACACAACGCTAATCATCTGCATACAGAAGCACCGTCATGTGGAAGAGGTGTTGGGTTAGCTCGGTTCCTCCCCTGAGCTTGTAAGAGACCGTTGGAAAAATCCAAACATCTGATGCCGAGGTGGTGACGCGAGAGGCTGCGCGTGATTCAGAGCGTGTGGCGGAAAACTGGGGGACGGGACAGCAAAAACGTCAGGCCACGGAGGTCGTGGCGATGGATGGATGGGAACACAAAGAGTGCGACTCCTACCAGCAGTTAACCCTGGTTTATTTTGACCTAATGTTTCCATAGCCTCAAACAACCACTAAATCCTTAGCATGGTAGCAATTTTACATTGTAATTATTTAACGCGCCCAACGTTTAGTTTGGTAAACTTGCTCATTTCTAAATGCCACGATAAACTGTGCAGCGATGTATAATGTTGGTGATGATGATATGACCGTTCAGCTTCTCTGTGCTGTGTCTGATATAAATGGAGTATCAGCGATGTGTCATTGTTGTGTGTGCGGCAGCAGTGAAAGCTTTCTCCATCTCTTTCTGTTTTCACTCCTCTCTCTTTTCTTCTTAGATCTTTTTGTTTAGCCCACCCCACCCCTACGTGTCCATGCTTCGTTCTTTGTCTTCCTGTGCTTTCTTGTCTTTTCGTCCTCAGGCTCTCTTCCTTTGTCTTTATTTCCCCATGTTCACTATCACTCACCAAGCTTATCCTCTGTGTAAATATTTGTCTTTAATGGTTCCTCCCTTTCTACCAACGGTGTTAATGCTTTGCGTACACCGTGCAGTAATCTGATTACTTCAGCTGTGATGACAACACAGCAACCGGGATCCCTCGCTCCTTTTCCTCGTCCCATGGTCTTCTCTAACACACAGATCGTGTTGTGCGGAGCGTGTGTGGCAGTGGGGGGTGGGGGGTGGGTTGGGGGAGGGTGGATGGGTGGGGGGGTGGGGTGGGGGGTGGTGTTTCGTGGCTGTTTTCCTGTTTTCCCTCTCTGTTCTTCTAAGACCATCTTTGTTCTAATCAATCACTCTGACCCAGATAGAGTTAAGTTTAAACCCGGGCCTCTTTGATGCTCTGACCCATTTAACGACACTTGCTTCCCTGCAGACAACTCGCAGCTTTCACTGTGTCCTGTCCGCCTGAGTTGGACCATGGGGAAATAACACGAGTGTCATGACCTGCGTGCTGCAGAAAAGGAGATATGGAGATGGGGAAAAGGCACGGGCCAATGATTGATACTCTGCTTTCTTCTCCATCACTGTGATAAACCAGGCAAGGTGAAGTGATGGTGCTATAACCTTCCTCTCCTTATCCACCCGGAGCTTTTAACAGTGCGTAGGAGCAGACACCAGCATCTACGTTTGCAATTCCTTACTCCAGAGAGGTGCCGCAGCAGTCCCACAATACCTGTGAGTGCTTCAGGTTACAGTTTACAAAAGGGGAAATGTAGGATCTGAGACTGAGGGCAGCATAAATCTCTTTTCAGTATCACTGAGAGCAATAATCACTTTTTCTGGAACACCCTCGCTCATGAAATCTGTAAAGACATGACTGGGAAGTTCTTGAAAGAATGGACACCAGGAATTCATCTGCATTGGCAAATTCGAAATAGTGGATTGACAGATAATTAATCTGCAGCTATTGTGTTCGGCGATAATTTGCCACCTTCATTTATCAAGCAAAAATCCAGCTGTTCTCTGACTTCAGCTTCTCACGTGAGAGCGTGTCAGATACCTGTCTTTTTTTAAACTGGATCCAGGAATGAAATTCTGAACGCGAATGATGAAAACTGGGTGAGCTGTCCTGTCGTGAGATTAAAAATCCACGTCATGATTCGCCAAGACATGCGGTGACCGCGCCCACGAGTTTGTAAATAAAGCGAGCTAGAAGCGAGTAAAGTCGGCCGCGGGATCAAAGTGTTAATTGAGGCCTTAAATACGCACCCCCTGGGTTTACCCTCAAACTGTCACCCGTAACTTCACAGCTTAACTGACCTTCCATTAACCCCGGCTCTGTCCCTCTCTCTCATACGCTGAAGGGCGTCACACTTTGCGTGTACATAATATACGCTCACGCCGCTCACTGTGCCTGCATGCATGCAGGAATAAACAACAAAGGTCATGAACACACTGCAGGCTAACGCCCTGGCTTTGCTTTGAGATCATGCGCACGCAGACACACACACACACACAGACACACTACACACTTGCAAATGCACACTGTACAGTCTCCAGCTACCCATGCCCCCCCCCAAACAATAGGCGGCACTTCCTGAAAGTCAGAAATAACAGGGAACAGTTTCCTTCGGTGCTAACTGGGGAATAAGAATAGGTGGTGGTGCTGATGGCGGGGGGCATTTAAAAGTCTGTATCCCCACGATAGAGAGAGAGAGTGAGAGAGAGAGCCTCCTTGTCCTAAATCACTCGCTTGCTTCCTTATTCACTATTGTGCGTGGTGAGGGCTCTTGGCTCTCAGTATGTCCATGTCGAGCACACGGAGCCAGGGTCAAGTGTCTTCTTCACAGCAGCTCTGTGGCAAGATGGTGTGAAAGAGAAAAGAGAGCATAAATGTGTCAATTTTATATAGGTACATGTGCCCGAGCAGGCAGAGTGACCTTATCATCCTTAATGGACTCATTCAAAATAAACACTTTCTCTCTCTCTCTCACACACACACATACAAGCTCGTGAACGACCTTCAGGGGAAACATGGGATTTGAACACATGCAGGGAGGGAGCGTCCACACCTGTGAGAGGAAAGACTGAGAGGACAGCCAGAGGAAGAAACCCCACCAAAGGGAAGGAGAATCAGAATCAGCCTCCGCTAACTGAGGATTCTTTTTTTTTCAGTTAAGGCTGTTATCTCCTCTCCTACCAAGACCCCACATGGTACAGCCCCCCCACTCACTCTGTTTTTCCTCTCTCTCTCTCTCTCTCTCCCTTGGTCATACACTGTATAGTTTCCTTCTCTCTTTGTTCGTTCTCGTCCCCCTTTGTTCTCCCCCCTTTGTTCTCCTCCCATGTCTTCATCTTTCTCATTCTCAGTGGAAAATACTTCTGCTCCAACCAACCAGCCGAGCTTTGTGTCCCTCCATCTGTCCGCCTCTCCTCCTTTTAACCTCTCCATCTCCCCGTTTCTCCTTTGTGCTCGGCGGCCTCGAGGCGGCGTGGCGGCAGCTGGAGTGAACCCCTCCTTTTTAATGGTCAACTTCGACCACAGCTTCCGAACAAAAGGAGAGCTGGGATTCAGGCTGGTGGCGCCGCGGCGACACAGCGTGAAGGTGCGATACGTTTTGGGGAGCGCGAGGACAACGGCGACGGGAGTGATGCGCAGCCGCAAAACGAATGCATAAACGGCACACAAATGTGATGTGACACACAGCAGTCAAGCACACATACATAATTCAGAAGTCTCTTGTGGAATACTATGCATTTGCACAAAATAGCGTTTTGTTGCCATATCGAAATGATGCAGCAGGCATCAGCGACCCATCGACTCATCCACCCCTCTTTACAAGGTCAAACCTGCTCATTTACCCTGCCTGTGACGCCCTCATGAGCACAAGCTGTCATTACCCTCCTCTTTGCTCCACCATTCACCCGCCTGTCCATCACGTCTTCATTCACAGGGGGAAGGGACACCCTGGGTACAGTAAACCTCCATCAAACAGAAGCACTCTGCAACACGCAAGCCTCGGCTGCGATTGTTTGTCTGTTGACACGCAGAACAAAAACGAAGCAGAAATTGCAGCAACCCAATCAGCCGAACACACGCAGGGACGCAGTGAAGCGCACACAGGAGCCAACGCACAGCAAACAAAGGGGGAGAGGATGCAGGAGACGCTCGTATACCTTCTACTTCCAGTTCCATTATCTGCCCCCACCATCCTTTCTCCCCCATCCCCTCAATCAATCCTTTCCTCTCCTCCTCACCTTCAGATGACAAAACACCTGGATTACACACACCCTATCCATCCTCCCCTCTACCTCTCCTAAACCTCCAGAGTATCTCCCTCCGTCTTTGCTTCCCCACCTACGTCCCTCTGCTACTCTAATCCGCTCCTGCCTTCATCAAATCTGACCTTGCCTCCTTCAAAGGTCAAACAGCTGGAATGGATCAATGGTGTCAGAGAGGGAGGGGAAGATGGCAGCGGAGGAGAAGAGAGGGAGAGATGGGAGGAGACAAAAATGGAGAGGTACGAGCACAGGAGGGAGCGAAGATTTTGGCATGGAGGAGGGAGAGGGTGATGCAATAGGGAGGAGGACAGGAGCAGGGGGAGATGGACAGAGGAGAGATAATGCAGGAAGAGACGGGATTAAAAAAAACCCCGCATCAGCATTCCTCTGCGTCTCTATGGGAGCAGCAGGGGAGAAGGGAGGGAGGGGGAAAGAATGGAAGGCTATAATAGATGAGGAGAACAGGACAGGGGGGGCAGTCTGTCAGGGAGGTGCGGGAGAAGAGCCGACAGGAAACTCAGAGGAGAGGGAGCAGCGGCCTTCTCCTCGTTGGACTTAATTGTGTTGATTGTTTCTTTACTCGCGGGGCGGTAAACAATAGAGGCGCGTGTGTTGGTCTGAGAGCGCGCTAAATGTACGGCTCCTCCTGCAGACGGTGTGTAAACACAACCCAGAGATCACAATACACGAGCGTGTCCGGGAGCTGCGTGGCTAGTAAACAACGCTCCACAATAATCACATGACTACTCTCGCTTTACACGCGATGATGCTGTTCTGTTGTTGATCGCTGAATAATGCTATTAAGTCACATGTATTTCTTTTCCGTCCTGTATCACGATACTGGATTGTGCATGAAAGTGTCTGCTTTTGTTCAGGGTGTTTCTTTTTGACTTGATCATCGGAGCGCTCTCTCTTTCTGTATATGAGGAATTAAGACTTGTCGGGTTTGCAGAGACTGATCTCTCTCCAGTTCCCAGTAAAATATTGAAAGCCTGCAGCAGCAGCGGAGTAAAGGTCTGGGCCAGCGCGCCGCATAGCCCTGCTTTTTAAAGCACGTCGATATCCGTACAGACTGGAGGCTGCAGCCGCCACCACAACGTGATCAATAATTCACAAACCTCCTCTACACCTGTGAATCACCAAAGCCTCCTTTGTCTGCTTGGTTAAATGCCTTTGTGTCCAATCTGGGCGCTCGCTTTCTGGCTTCATCTCTTTGTAGCCTGATCGCTCGCTCTCTCTCTTTCTCTCAGGTCAGTCTCTTTTATCTCGTCTCACCTCCATCTCTTTGGGTTTCTTGAATATCTCCTGTTTATACTGCGTAACCAGAGGTGAGACACCAGATGCGTGAGACATTCCTGTGTGGATGCACACGCACGCACACACACACACACACACACACACACACACAGTCCGCTGAATCATATCAGCTATGTGAAGAATTCCCCTCTCTGCAGGGTTAGCGTAACCCAACACAGCTCACGAAACCATGTTACTCACGCAGCCGGCAAATGGACGGAGAACCCTGCAGCATGTCAGTCAAAATATCTGGTTCTTTAATAAGAGAAAAAAAGGTGAGAAGTCATCAACAAAAGAAGAACATATTTTATTAGAAAACACCAGAGCACCGAGATAAAAATGCTGTTGCTGATAATTCCGCTGAGCGGTTTAAACCTCCACTGCAACAATGCATTTTATATTTGCATCTGATTCAGGGCCTCTCCACTGCACCTGAGCATGATGGTGGTGGCTGCATATGACAGTGGGGAGAAACATTTCTGCAATGTAAATGCATACTGATCATTTAACTCTCATGAAGAAGCTTCTTTGCCATGAGCATGAAATAGGACGATCAACACAACACAGTTACAGGAGGGAGTGTCTGATCACATTCTTTTGGTCACTCCTCACAGATCACAACCATAGTTTATAGTTCGGAACGGAAACTCTGGACACAGCTCCAATCTGCCCCACATGCCACTTCACACGCACACAAATGAACGCGGGAGTCGACAAAGTGGTTTGCCTTCCCCTCTTCCACAGAAGTCAGCTGCCAATCGGCTGCTGTAAAGTCAGCGCCGTGCAACGCTGAGCGTCCCAGCCGTCCACAAAAAACAGCAAACTGGCAATTTGTATCGAGGGGAACGCTCGCTCCCAGCCAGACGGGACCAGACAGACCCAGATCCCCTGCCAGCGACCCAGCCATCCATCCAAGCCTGACCCACATCAGGGGTCTGGTCCCGGGCCAAGGCTACCACCACTGGACAATCGGACATTGGGGAAAAGAGACAATAAAGCAGAATGGAGGGAGAGAAAGTGGAGGATGGAAAGAAGGGGTCTCATTGGACCGCTCAAAAGGATGCCTTCAGGACACAGCGGAGGGGTCAGGAGTGAAAGGTGCAACAGCAGTTTGTTTTTATTCATTTCCCTTTCATAAAAGACTGAAAAGCTAACTCAGTACTGTTTATTTTCACTTCAGCAGGCCCTGACATCAAGTTTTAATCTTGCTTTTCATTGCAGTGCTTTGCTGGCTGCACTTGCAGTCACAAAAAAAAAGTCCATGGAGAGGCAGCAGAGTGGCAGCTACAAAATCAACCCAAGATGAGAACAGAGACGGGCTCTGCTCTCCCGAGGCTCCCGGGCAAAGTGAGCACAGTAAACACTGTTTTCTTTAAAGGGCCAAAAGGACGACAGGCTAAATAAGGATCTGCCTGAACCTCGGTGTTTAGGCCCAAACTGGCAAGATACTATAAACTGAATTTATACTAGTAATCTGCTTCAGCACCGAGCCTTTTGGTAGAGCAAAGAATTGATATACGTGTTAGCAGCTGTGCCGACCGCCAGCACTCATCCGACCCAGCCCTTCCGGGAACGCTTTGGCCTGGTGCCACAGTTTGGATATTTCGGTCCTACCTTGTCAATCTCCTGCTGCAGGACCTGCTTGGCGACCTCCAGGTCCTGCAGCCGGACCCGCAGCTCCTCGTTCTCCTTCTCCAGGCGACTCCTCTTCTTCTCCACGCTGTCCAGCTGGCTGTGGAGACGGATGGACACGTCCTTCGCTACCTGCGAGGAAAGAGACGGAGGAAAAGGCTCAGTGTGTCTGACGATACATTTTTCCACGGAAGGATTTCATCAAATGCCTCACGTATTCTGTCCAACTCACACAATGCTGCAAGGGATGCAATACACACTATAAACTACAACACAAATAAACTAATGAAACCAGCAGATAAACAAAATGTAATGAGTTTAATTCATATTACAAGGACTCGTATTTTCTCCAAAATGAAGTGAACAAGATGCAATTATGAGTAACTCCTGCAGTAACCTTTGAACTCTCATCACGGGATATTGCTCAGGAGATGATGTTTTTGTTGCTCGTCTCTGTTCAGGTAACAGACAGTCTTAGCTCTGTTTTTAGTTGGTCAGAAAAGTTCTGGGAACGCTGCCACAGCAAACGGGACCAGTTACAAACCAGTTATTTAGCAGCTGAAGTCATGAGGTGTGTCTTGTGTCAGCAGGAACATTCTGCATATATAACACAGGGATATAGGGGGTGTGTTTTTCATCTAATAAAGCCAAAAATATATGTAATACCAATCTGGCCGATCTTTTGTACATCATGTGATCTTTTGAATTGCTGGTTATTCCCCCCAAGGGTATTTATTTATTAGGCTATACGTTTCTCAAAGAGTCAAATTAAAGTCAACTCCCTCATGTCTTTTATGAAAACTGCAGCAAAAAGCAGCAGCAAAAGAAATCCCATCAGATTTTTTTTTTATTTTACTCCAAATCAGAATGAGTCTACCAGGAGGCAAAAACAACAAACATAAACACTGCCTTGGAGGCACAGGTGTGACTCAGTTTAAACAGAATCCTATTTGTGATCTCTTTCACTTTATCTATTTCAAGTTTAAATCCTTGGTCTATTTTGATAAACGTGTGCAAATCAAAGTGAATTCAGCAACACTCAGAGTCATAATGAAACAGAGTTAATGTTCCAGATCCAGGTTTAATGATGGCAAAACGTTTAATACAGATGAGATTTGATATGTTTCCTACTGTGTTGTGCAGAGACAAAGCACACAATGGGAGGAGCCAGGTTCCTTGTGGCCGTGAACATGTTGAATGGTCTTTTTATCCCAAAAATTGTATTTAAAGACTTTCAGGAAATGGGCAGCAACAGAAGTGGCTTAAAACCTCACATTCAGCTCCTTATTCAACCATACATTGGATCTGGAAAAAATAACTAAAACCCAAGCTGGCAACGCCAAATATTTGGTTTAGTGCAACCGCCAAAAAACCTGAAACACTAAGATATCAAGTTTACGAGGATATAAGACATGCAGGGAAAAAGCAGCACATCATTACATTTAACATGGGGGACCTGGTAATTTGTGGCCTTTTGACTTGAAAAATTATCAAAATACTATCAAATTAATTATATATATCAATCAACTAGACAAATAATGAACCTGTGATTTCAGCTCTACACAATGCGTGGCAGTCATGGACGCCAGCTGTCTGGCACAAAGTCAGTGCCTATTGGTTATTAAAAAAGACTTTAAATGATTTCACCTAATTGCTTGGCCTCGATTAAAACTAAGTATGGGAGTTTTTCTTCTAAAAGGCCACATTAGATGTGATGAAATGAAGCTTTTATGATTCTTAATGGATATATCCAGTTTCAGAGGAAAAACGCCTGTGCTCTATCAGTCAGTCAGGAGCTCATAAATGTATTTAGACCGCATTAACCTCTACTGATTTAATCTCGTGGGATGAGAGATGTTTAGTAGCTGATGATATCACAGTCTCATGATGATAGATTTAAGTTTATGTTAACAGTTAGAAAGTGTAGGCTTTTATCATTTATCATTCACAAGAAGCGCTATGGATTTTGTACATTTACACAGTGATGACAGAACCACACACACATATTCTTACTGTAGCCTGTCAGCTGCTTCCATTTGACTGCATGTTAACGAAGGGATGGGCGGGTCCATTCAAACTACAAGATGACTTAATATGACGTGGTCATTTCTGCATCCACATGACGTAAACCCAGTGGCACTTCACCCTCACTCGACTCCTCGGCAAAAAGGATCTTTTTGTTCATTTCACACATACGGCCATAAGGATATAAAGATCAAGTTTGCATCTGGATTTGTTTATTATGGGTTATTCTATTACAGTGTTCAGTTTAATATGCATTACACAGTATATTTTGCTGGCAGTGTGAAATCTCAGTAGTAACATGCGTGAAGGCAGCAGGATTTATCTGATTGTGCATCAGCATAATTAACACTTTAACAACCTGTAATTACTGTAAGCCTAAGTGGCTGTTTGCATGTGCATCTTTGTGTTGTGTGTGCGTCTGGTGTCCGTTTGATTCATGCTTGTACAATTTGCGTGTCGCTGCTCATCTACAAAATCTCTCCAATTTGTAATTCTGTGGTTTCATTGTGTGTCTATATGCCAGAGTATGAATGTATGTTTGTGTGTGCATGTGTGCGCGTTTGAACTCGGCGCCACTGTGCAGCTGAGTCCCACAATGCCCCACTGTACTGCCCACTCTCATTCTATCCTGTGGCTCTCTGAGCTCCACCATGCTCCAATTCATGTTTTAGTGTGTGTGTGTGTGTGTGTGTGTGTGTGTGTGTTTCTTCCTCTTTGTACACCCCCTGTGTTTCTGTCAGCTTCTCTCTTGTTTCTTTAGTTCCTAACAGTTCCCCCTGTACACATCACTATCACAGTTCTCCATCTTTCTTTTTTTTCCCCATCTGTCCTTTGTTTTACAGCCACTCTCCTCACACTCAGGCTCTAATTTATGTACATCACATAATTAAGGTAACAAACCTCTGAATACAATTTCATTGATAACTTCTGTAGTTAGTGGTCCAAGCTAATAACAGTTCATAAAGGCTTTTCTATTTACTAATGTAAACCCTAATGGTTCTAATTTGACAATATATAGTGTAGAAACACTGAAGAGTATATAAATGTTGACAGAGCAGCAAAACACTGAATGTGTCAATCAAACAACTACAAACCCAAACAAAGCTTAAACATACTTCATGAAAACATTAGCTTTGGTCACAAAAGTTAGAATTCAACCTGTACGTACGTATGTACAAACAGCGTCACTGAACTCTGACCTTAAAACAATCGCTGGGTACGAGAGACGAAGATACATGGATTTGCCGAGCCGCATTATCCAAAAGGACCTTTTAGCAATAATTCTTAATCCCTTTCCTCCGTCTCTGTCTCAAGCAGATCACAGACAGACACTTCAGCGTCAGCCTTTGTGTTATAAAACACAGAGGAACTGTTGTGGAGCGTTGCCTGGAAGCTCCCAGAGATTTATATGTGGTTTGAATTGGAAGCGGTAACTGATTAACACTGTGTGCTCAATTTTGATCGTTGTGTCAATGTGGTTAAAAGAGCACAACTTTTAGTAATGGTGTGTTTTCCCTCCTTATGGGTTTCTTCTTCCTCCATCTCCCTCCCCTCCTCCTCCTCCCCTCAGTTCTATAATGTCCTCCTCCTCAGCAGTCCTTTGTCAGTCGTTTGACTCCTAATAAATGCTGTATTGTTCTTCTATGTTAAAGGGAAACGCGAAGGAATTTAACACCATTGGAGCTGCAGTGTTTTACCCAGCAACAGAGCTATAGGATGCAATTAAGATTCGGTCAGGGTGCTGCCGAGCTGGGGTGAGAGAGAGAGAGAGAGTGTGTGTGTGTGTGTGTGTGTGTGTGCACGTGTGTGTACATGTGTGCATGTGCGCAAGTGTGTATGTGTGAGACAGAGGGAGTATGGAATCAGGAGAGAAGTGGAAAACATGAAGCCTACAGAACCGGAGAGACTTACACACTGCAACACACCAAATGTGCTGCACACACACACACACTGGCCACAGGGCAAACAGCAATATCATTCAACAAGAGGCAGTTAGTCATCAAAAGGCTCTTTTTCATGTACACTGTGTGTGGTTGTGTGTTTGATTGCATTCAACAACCAGAGTGCTGTTCCTCCTGTTATCCAGGCTGTGTGCACTTCAGCTGAACACACACTCTGATAACATCTACAGGGAGAGAAGTCGTTAGAGAGATGACCGTTATGGAAACATAAAACACAACAGCTGTGTGTGTGTGTGTGTGTGTGTGTGTGTGTGTGTGTACTATGTATCTTGGAGAGTTTTGAACTCAAATAAAGAAGTTCAATCTCGACTTCCTGTAGTAAAGTTTGGGGTTGGGGGCTGGTGGAGGCTGTGGGGAAGATCCTCACGAGAAGACATAAATGTATATGTGTCTGTTGAGGAGGTTGATAAAACACTGAACTACAGCAAAAGACGTTTATGAAAGAAAAAAATGTAGTTTAGCACCTTGAGTAAAACTCCATGGCTACCAGCCTCAGCCTGCTAACCACCGGCTCTCACCTCATCAGTTCAGCAATATCATAAACATCGTTCAAACAACAAAGGACCCTGACGCTGTGCAGAGGTAGCATTGTCATGTGTTTAGCTTAGCTTAGCTTAGCACAAACTCTGAGAACAGCCAGCCAAGCTTCTTCATGTTTCGGTGACTAGCTTTCAAACTAGCAAGAAAGGACATGTACAGAAGAGCGATCCCGAGATCCTGTAAGGCTTATTATTCCTCTTTGAAGGAGGCTACTTTCATCCAGTCGTTTTGGCGAGCTAGGCTAAACACACCCTTGAAAAAACTCAACTCAGTGGTTTCTTTATCCAACACCTGGCGAGCAAAGTGAGCGAAGCATATTTCCCAAAATGGAAAGTGCTCTTTAAGGTTTTTAAGGTGTGGTCTGTTCAAGAGCAGTAGGTGGCAACAGTATGGCGCCCTTGGGGACAGTTCCAGTCTCGCCCTGGGGAAATGATGGAAGCACTCCTAACACCTCCTGAATCATTCATGTCTTCTGGTGTGGGAGGAAACATGGCAACCAGAGAAGGGCTTCAGTCTGCCCCGATGGGTTGGGAAACAGGACCTCCTCGCTGTGAACCCAACACAGAGCCACTTGGCTTAAAATGAATTTATTACAATACTTTGAGCCAAGTCTTTTGTTCTTTTAAAACGTAAGTTGTGGCTGAAAGCAATTTGGGTGAGATGGGTGCCATAATGTTGTTTTTTTGTTTTTGTTTTATTTTACCAAGAATATTAACATTTTTATGGAGGGACAAAAAATTACCCAAGAGTGCTCTTTCACTTTGCTTTACTTTGTCTGTCTTAGCATTTTAGCTGCCTGCAGTGGTTTGGCCATTCTATTGTCAAGTGAAATAAAAACATATCCAGTTTTCTCAAAAAAATCTGACAGAAATGCTTTTTCAATCATCAATTTTATTTTCCCCGGTGGCCAAGAGTGCTTCATTCTGCTGTTGATCAAATCACTGTAGCTTCATGTTGGGGATGATGATTTCATTGAAACAGGCCTCAACCTTGGAAGAAACGACGTTGTTGTTTTTTTTAATGAGCTATGAAATATGCTTACAAAGTGAGTCATTTCTGTGAAGAATCATCGACTGCTGACTGTTTAGCTGAACTACTCAGTTTATCATAGAGGAGACTATTGCAGAATCAGCCGGTAACTGCACAAAGAGATAAGAAGTGACTTTGAAAATCTATCTTTCACAGTCAAACCAATGGTTTGTAAATGGCTGACGCACCAACACAGACTGCTGCCATACATTCATTTCGATTAAATTAAGGTATAAGGAAGTCATATTGTACAAGACAGTTGCACAAACAAATTGCACGAAATTGAGATATTCAAAGCACAATATCTAAATAACAGCACAAACTTATTTTCCACCCTCTCTACTGTAACTGTAAATCTGTAACATGGGTTCGATTTCGGATGAGCTTAAACTGCTGGGGATCATCAACTTCTGATGCACATGTGCAAGCAACAACAAGTCTCTCACATTGTGCATCTGCAGTGTGTGAATTTCCCGCAGGAGTCTCATGTTGCATCAGTTCATCGATGCTGTGTTTGTGTGAGCGCTGTCATCGTTTCATGCCAAAGAAATTACTTAATGGCCCTGGAACCCAAACACAGCCCTAACAACAACCCTAAAAACTTCTCACAATGTGCAGAGGCATCCATGGAATTTCCATTTGACTAATGTAGCTGCTTTCAGGCTTGTAATTTATAATTTGTGATCTCGAAGTTCAAATAAAAATACTGCCCGAGAGATCATGTTTTATTCAGGTCTGCTAAAAATAATTACAGGATTTGAACTCAGAGGTAGTCCCCTATAACATCCTGATCTCTCCACAGCCATTTAGAGAACGTTACATCACAAGTAATCTGCTTCCTGTCTATATATAAAACCATTATGCATGAAAGAGAGAGCGAGAGAGAGAGCCACTGGCATGACAGCTGTTCCAGTACAGGCTGTGATCCATCTATCTTTGGACAGAGAGAGAGAGGTGACAGAGAGTGATGGAATGTGATGAATTCCCACAATCCTTGGCAAGCTGTTTGGCAGGTGGAAAAGTGGGATCTTACCTCCAATATCACCAATCATTGTTCCATCCATCCATGCATTCATGCATTCATGCATACACATAAGCATCTATCCGGCAGTAAAGATACAGCAATATCGAGAGTTGCCAATACATCTCTCAATTATCTCTTTTCAGAGGTCAGAGTAAAAATATCTGCTAGGACCTGCTAGTCTGCTCTTTTTTTGGTTTGGGGATGTTTACACTCCAATAACCCCAGCCAAACGTGTCGTGTTTTAATAAACTTCTAAACTTCAAAATCACCCACGGCTTGTTTTGGCACGATCTAATTTTGTTTTGGAATTCAAAATGCTTGATTATTTCTGTCACTATAATGATAAAAACCCTATACGTGGAGCAAATGCAGCAGTACTACTAGCTGCTACTTTGTTCAGCACTGACAGACAACAGGTAACCCTCTGACAGAGCACGCAGAGACGATGCATCATCAGTGACGCTACACACACGCAGAGACAAACGGAAACCACAGTTCCTACTGACAGCGGTGAGGTGTGACACTTGCATGGAATCAGTACTTCCAGCACAGTGGACATGACTCATGGTGCTGGAGCGGATGTGTGTGTGAGAGAGAGAGAGAGAGAGAGAGAGAGAGAAAGAGCGGGGGAAGCAGGATGAACACTTTCCAGGAGTTCATGCAGTAAAGCCACTAAACTGAATCTGTTTTTATCTCTCCCCCTGTCTCTTATAAACACACACGCACGCACACACACACACACACACACACACACACAGAAAGAGAGAGAGTATATAACATATGGAGATGAGGCTGGGAACTGGCCCTGTTCAGAGAAACGTACCGGATACTGCTGCTTCCCAATGCTATTCAAATGACGCTGTGTGTGTGTGTGTGCGCTGTTGTGCCTCCATCTTTGTGCGGACCAGTGCGAGTGCTAAGACCTTGAGCGCGAGGACACTCACGTCTTGAAAATGCCCTTGCCGTCTGGGTGTTAAGACCCTGAGTTTACACATGTAGCTCTGAAGGCTAAGGTTAGACGCTAGGAAGGTACTATCTAAATTATGGCCCTCGAATTTATTGCTCTATATGTGGATGTGCTCTGCACATGAGTTGTATTGGTAGTGTTTACTTTAACAATAGCACAGGCTGTACATAAGTGACATATGCAGCATACACATTCTACACAGCAGTGTAAAACTGGCCTGGTTTCCAGGGCGTGCTGCAGTGGCCGGTGGCCTCTCCTTATTTGGGCAGCCAGAATGAAGACTTCCAAGTTGCACGCTGTTTTCAGGTCTGTGCTATGCTTAAACACCTCCTGAAGGGCTCTATGGCACAGACATGATAACATCTTTTCATCTTATATTTTGTAACCTGATCAGAGAGCAAAAAGCATATTTTTCAAAATGTTAAAGCACGCGTCTAAAAAAAAATCTGTTCACTCAGGTTACAACGAAGCACATTATCTCAGGACATCTGGTATCATCCCCAGTATCATAAATGTAAAGAGTAATTAGGTTTGTATAGCATTAAAAATTATTAATAAAAAATTAAATGTCTCTAAAAGAAAAAAATGTGTTTGTAAAGTTCATGGACCTCACTTTCAACAGTTTTCTTGGTGGCCAGTAGGTCGAAATATCTAAATAGAGTGCGATATCTCATTAATGTAAATAAATGTTTCAAAAGCTTTTACATTTCGCTGTGGGTATCATACAGGTTCTATAGCTGATAATGTTTAGTTAGAGACTGAAAACGTTCCCAGTACTGAAGGATGAAACTGCGATTAAAAGACGTAGAGATCAAAGTGTCAGGCAGTTTATATTCAGCCCCCTAAAGCAAACCCAGAACTGACTCTGGAAATGTGGCATAGTACCGCTGTGTTCACAACATGAGGGGCCTAACAACAATTTCCTCTGTGAGTCTGTGTGTGTGTGTGTGTGTGTGTATGTGTATGTCCAGATGTCTGTGGCCTGTGGGAATGAGAGCAGTGTGTGAGTAGGACAGGAAATGATGTCAGAAATTCTCATGGAGATTCTGGTGGACATATAACCCCCCGGACCCCTGAAACACACACACACACACACACAGTCAATGAAGGCTGACACCTGCAACATTTCTTAAACAGCACAAACACACCAGCAGCAGCATGTGTTGTATAGAAGGAGATGTTTTTGTCACAAACACACACAAAAAAAACATTGTGACACAATCTGTCTCCCACACTATTTTAGTTCTCATTCCACCTTTTCTTTATCCATCTGTCACAGAAAGATAGAAAGACAGAGGGGGGAGGAAGAAAGCATGTGTGTGCGCACACATTTGTGGTTTCGTGTGCATTTGCATGTGAGTGAGTCATCAAATCAGGGCCTTAAAGTATCCACAGTGGTTAAGCCAGTTACTTTTGTAAAGCCGCTCAGTGCAGACAGGCTCAGTAAGTGGAGCTCAAGTTGGACTGCAAAGTGCAACCCACACAGGGCCTGTACAAAAAAAACACCCTCAATTGTTTCATATGATGAGATCTGTCTTTTTTTTTTTCTTATGAGGACTCTCAGTAATCAGCGCAATCAGCCGCTCACCCCACTTCCTATGACAAGAAACATTTACTGATTTGTGCTCAGGCAACAGCATATTTTGGGCACGGTAAGTACATAAAATTATCTCATGACAGCATAGATTCATCTTGCAAAGCCTCTGGCTCAAAGCCCAAGTTGGACCTCACTGGCTTGAGGACCTTAAAGAGAACCTGGTAAATCTTAGAAATGAAGTTGCTCTCTCTCTATAATCTGTCCTCGCGGGGATGAGGAGAACCTCAAATGAATGGTTACATTCAATTTAAATTGATAACGCACTTTTACGTTGCAATACAGCCCACAATGAGGAGTGATAAAGTTTGATTCATTACACTACTCTTAACATGACTGTATTATACACAAAGGAATACACAGAGCTTTATATAGCCTGACCTGCTGAACATCTTACCTAATAAATGAGAAGAACAGTGACACCAAGAGAATTCATTTATCAGTGGATAAATCACCTGTTTAATGCCGAGACTGCGAGCATACACTGTGGTGAGTGAGTGCATTTTTCAAGGTAAGAGGGTGAACTCAATAACGCTTTATTTTTTTTTCCATTGCCAGCAGTTTTACATAGCCGGACCATCAACTATGCAGACATTTAAGAGAAAAAATATTTTCATTCCATCTTTTCCTTTCACGAATTTGCCGTATAAAACTACTAAACTCGTCATTTGAAGCCTATTTGGGAGTTAGGAGAGCACATTTGAGATCCTGTTAATAGGCTACCACTCTACACAGTAAATGCTGCAGCACTGGCAATGAGCAGCACAACAAATGGTATGTTGCGGACAGATGGACGATATTGATTTTTGACATAATTGCTGAGTTGAAGAGTTTCTCAGTCAGAAATCCAAAGCTTTAACAGCTGCTACGCTGAGCATTAATACTTGGCTCAACTGTTTATATTCATTTCTTTTTTCTTTTTTTTTTAAACTACTCTTCTAGTGATTTTCCATTAGAGCTGAATCAGTGTTGAGTCACAGAGGCAGGAGTGAGTGTCTGTTTTTAAAAGGCAAATGATAAAGCTACCAGAATAAACAGAGGAGTGACTGAGAGGCTGGCAAAAGAGGAGCTTAGCGTGAGCTTAATGCATGCGCGCACACACACACACACACACACACACACACACACACACACGTGGAGAGGATGGTGTAACTTGACCGTCTCTGGCCCTGACTGCACGAAGACACAATAAGCCATGTGTTGAGAGAGACAGAGAGGGGTCAGGTCTGTCTCCTTGCAGTGTACTTTTTTTTTTTTGTTTCCTGTGTTAACGATCTCTCTTTGCTAATGCAGCCAACAGATGCCGACTTCGCTCGCTTTTTTCTCTCAGGCTTTGTCGTTCTGTTTTCCCCGTCATCTCTGACCTAATGCCACTGCTGGGTGCTGAAGATTTAAATTCAAGTCAGACCTTCATTCAAATCAACTCTATTAAATTCAGCTAATCCCTGATGAATACTTCCCTGTTGTCCCCTCCTCTCTATTTGTTTCTTTGTTTGATTTCTGTTTGTTTTTCAGTTCTTTTTATTTCTCTCTTTCTGTCTTTTTTTTCCCTCTTTTCCTCCCGCCTCATCCTCCTGCTCTGATTGGCTTTTTTGAATTTTCAAACACTGGCCCCACCTTCTTTTTTTCCTTCCAGTCTCAGCACACACACACAGGATGTATGGTCATCCTTTTCCCCTCCCTCCTTCCATCCTTCCTTCTTTCTTTCCATCCTTCCTTCCAAAACAACCAGATGGTGAGACAGCGGCTGAGAGACAGACAGCAACAGCAGGCGGAAAACCCTCAGAAAGTGACATCACAGTCTGTCTCTCTCACACACTCACTCTTGGAGGGTATAAAGGCCTCATTGTATCCTCCATTACACGGAAAATGTCGGAGGAACGCTGTGAATTTGACACAGAGTGTATCCACAGTCCAGGGTCAGTGTGACAAATAAACACACACACACTTTACCCTGAACTCAGTGTGTATGTGTGTAGCTAAACTTTATCGAGGCTTCCTGAGAGGGACTGGAGTGGCTGGTGTGTGTGCATACTGTGAGGGCTGCAGATCTGTGTAGATGTGAAACTCATGTTCTGAGTGACCAAATGACCGATTTGTGTATTTGTGCTAACATGAGCTCATTTTACAATCCCCTAACGTGGCGTCCAGTGTTTCTAAGTGGCTGTGATAATTAGTCCATGTATATTGTTAATTTTAAACTGGGAAATTCCTTCAACAAATTAGAGGAAGCCTGACCTCACCGCTCACTGTCTCGTGACTTCAGCAGCGTGGAGAAAATGGGTCATGAGAACTGTCTCAAAAAACACACAAACACCATCCAAAAGAGCCACAAACAACCGGCCATGCATAGGTTCCTCATTTCTGTGCGTCTGACTTAACCCTGGTCACGTCACCACCAACACATCAGACTGACTTTATCATTCAGTTGCTATTTAGCTTTTTAGCTTGTTAGGTCGATGCAGTTATCCCCCACAGAGGAACGAAACAAAATTCAGAGTTAAAAATAAAGGCAATATTTTTTTAAACACACTCAGAGTGAAAAGATACTGTTAAAACAGTAGACAGTAGAGGTCTGTTTAATGAAAAAATAAGCTAACAAGGCTGGCTATAATCATTAGCTAATAAGCTAATAACCGACGAGCTATCAGCTAGGTTTCTGGTGTGTGTATGCGTGTTTGTTCTTATTAATTTGTTGTTGTTTTGGAGTATGGAAATAAATATACCTCATAATAAGATCAATGAACTAGCCAACATGTGAACACAGCTGATATCTCCAGATGTCACGAAACTTCACAACATCTATATATGCCACACAGAGGACGCTTACTTTGACGTCTTGCTCCAGCGTTCGTATTAGTTCTCCGTCCACCTGCCCTGTTTGGGCCACGCGAAGAGAGCGCCGCTCTGCCTTCCTGAGCCGGTACTGCAGGATGCGGCAGGTCTTATTTGCCTGAAAAACACACGCATCATGTCATTATCATCTGCCGAGGCTAACTGTGTTACTTCCATTCACTTTATTGTGCCTTTAAGGGGAATTAGCCTTGCAGCAGCCATTAAAGTACAATAGAGGACATTCAGTGTACAAAAATATAAATCAGTAGCGTAACCATTTTATTTTGAGCAGCTTAAGCCTATGTCTGAGATGAAATACTGAAACCCTTTCTTTAAAGGGTCATTTTGAAGATCCAGAATGCCCCTGGCTTTGTGTCAAAGATGACATGATGATGAAACTTCCCTGTTTCAAAACATTTTGCAGATTTACTCCGATACAGGAGGTCGAAGAAAACGAGGGCACAGATTCAATTAAAAGGTGGTGCTCCCACTGAACCAGGCTACACACGTACCTGCTCCAGCTGTTGCCGTAGCTCCTGCAGCTGGTAGACGTCTTCTTCCATGTACATGTCCCTCATCTCCAGCATCTCAGACCTCAACTCCTCCATCTCATCCTGGACACAGTGAAGAAAAGAGAGGGTATAAGTGCATCTGCCATCTTTACATTAAATACTGTGAGCTACACATTCCTCCAGTGCTAACCTGCAGAGAGAAACAGCTGTTATGTATTGTAGAGAACTGCAACTCAAAGTGCTGACTGCACTATGTTCACATCATCTCATAAAGGGGGTCCTTCAGTGCTAATAGAACTCTTCATTACTTTAAGCAACTTTGTCATAAATGCAAGCTAATCGCAATCATCGTTGTCCTCAAAATCTAATTTTCCATTAATGCTGTTACGATCATAATCCATCCCATCAAACACTGCTTGCTGTCATTAAACGCCAAATCATCATCATCCCTATTATCAGAACAGCCATTAGGACAATCAGTGTCACGTACATTAATGTAGTTTTCTCTCTGGTCAGGTACAACATCTACATGTTGAGTAATATAATATGATACTGTATTGATTGTCTTTTCTCAGGAGGTCAAAGGTCAGGGTCAGTCTATTAGATTACGTCGGGGAAAACTAACAGTCCCTGCAGGGAAATGGAGTCTTTTTAGCGGCAAGCGTTAAGAGGAAAGGACAGGACATTCCAATACTCTAAAAATGTGAAGTAAAAATATTATCTAGAACAGATGTGGCATTAAAAAACAACTCAAAAATAACCCAGTTCACATGATTTATTTAGTGCAGAGTCATTATGTATGTCTTTTTAGATATATAGAGGTAAATTATTCATTTCATCTAGACAGCATGAATTGCATCATCCCTCTGAACCCTACTGATGGTGCAGCTCTTGCAGTTGCCAGCAATGAAATTAACATTACCCCCACCAGAAGAAGTCTGGGTCACTGGGCTTTATGAGACAGTAAGAGGCATGTTACACAATGGGGTAATGGTGTGTGTGTGTGTGTGTGTGTGTGTGTGTGTGTGTGTGTTTGCCAGCCAAAATCTTGTGTGTGTGAAATGTGTAAGATGATAAGCCAAAGGAGTACGGGCAGCTGTAGTAGTAGTAGTAGTGCTGTCATAATTTACTATACTGGAAAATGTGGGTCAGCCTCTGCAGAACTCTGTGCTATGTAGCAGCAATGAAACTGTGTCTATGTGTGTGTGTGTGTGAGAAGAACTGCAGAATATGAAAGTGAGGTAGAGAACAACAGTAGGTTAGGTCGTGCCCATGGCTCCACCGCCTACAGAATGAAGTGTTTGTGTGTGAGTATGGACCGTAAAATATGTTAAAGAATTCTAAAGATTTTTTTAAGGTGTGCGAGTTCAGCATGCAGTGAAGTGTGTGTGTGTGTGTGTGTGTGTGTGTGTGTATGTCTTAGTGCATGTGTGTTGTGTGTGAGTGCATAATCTTTTGAAAGAGATTTGTTGATCAAGCTAAAAAACGACTGCAGCAACAAGAAATCTGCACGCCACTGTGCCACACATCTGCAACGCAGAGGAGAGAGGGAGCGAGGGGGGAAATGAAAGGAGGAAAAGAGAGGACAAGAGATAAAAGGAAAGGAGGTAGAGGGAAAAAGGAGAAAAAATGAAAAGAGAAAGACGGAAAAACAGGGCATGAAAGAAATGTTGACGGAGGGGGCACAACAACAGAGAGTGGGAGCGTGAGGACACGAAACGAGGGAATCACAAGCTAATGTGGCGAGAGACCAAGAGAGGGAGAGAGACAGAAAGAGAGAGAAGTGGTCCACTGACCTGCTTTTCACAGCTAACTAAAGAAGAAGAAGAAAGATGGTTTTCTGTCATGTGAGCAACCAACCAGTCAGGAGAAGGAATCCACCAATCAGATGTCACATTTTAGTGAGCCAGATGGGTGGATGTTATCATCAGAGCTCATGCACATCTGCTGTGATAACAGTCCTCAGTACAGTGGGTGATTTACCAGCATGTTCATCTACAGTCAAATTCCTGTGCCAGGTCTAAATCCATGGACGTGACTGTTCACTGCACTGCTTAACTGCAGTGGTTGTTTTCAACGTGTTTTGACAGACCACAGCAAAGAAGCATGAAGTTAATGCTTCAGAGCTAACAAGGAAGCAAACTTCACAGATGTGTTCGCTGGTGGGATTAGCCCAGTGAAAACTTGCCTTGACGGTTTCGTCGTCGGCCGTTTGTCACAGCACTTTGCAGAGCAGGAAGCTGCAGTGCTGTGCAGTGTTTTTACATATTTAGGCTCTAAAATTGACTTTTAATCATACTGTAACTTAAACATGATAGAGAATATGAATAATGTTCAATAATATTTGTGTCAGTCCTAAGACTCACGTCGCTCTCATGCAAACGTAATGACTGTTAGCTTAGCTGAGCACAGAAAGTGGAAACGGAGGGAAACAGCGAGCCCGGCTCTGTCCAAAAGTAAAAATATCCACCTCTAAATCTGACTAATGATATTAAAAGCTACTACACAACACATTTATTTACTACTGGACAGAGCCAGGTGAGCAGCTCCCCTCCGTTTCCACTCTTTGTGCTTTGCTAAGCTAGCTCCACAATTAGAACACAGGCCTGATGGTGCTATTGATCGTCTCAGTCTCTCCATCTAGCTGGAAAAAAACCCTATTATCTTAAAGATACTGAGATTGTACTTTTCGTCTTAGTTGCCAGCACTAAAACAAACATGCAGCTGTACTGAGTTTGAAATGGGCCAGCATCTTAAATATAAACACAGGTGCAGTGGATCTGGGAGCCCCTGGGATTACTGAGCTAACAGAGCATGACATGAGAAACATAATATGATATTGATATTGCACATACGATAATGTAAGATGAGCTTTAAATGGGTCTTGCACCATCAGCAGGTTACTTATTATACTGTAAACTGATTAATTGTACGACCAGAGCAATTCTTTGTGATGTAAAATCATCTGAATATTGAAACAAAGCAGTGAGGAGGAGGAGACAGCCGTCTATTTGAGCTGCACAGATGCTCAGTGATTAGCTTTAATTGTAGTCACAGGACGGACATTCCTTAAAATTGAGCACAGACAGCCCCCGTCTTTGTGAGCCTCAGGTTCGGCTGTAAGATCAGGTCTGTAGTAAAGGCCTGTATGTTATCACGCATAAGTGCAGTGCGTGGGCTCAGATGATGATTCAGTTCATTGCCGAACTTCATGCGGGGTGAAAGCCCCTTCAGTGCGGTGTGTGGACGGCAGGAGTGACCGACAGCTTTAGACAATAAGTCAGACTGTTGTTAGCATGTCACCGTATGATAAATTCTGGTTGCAGGAGAGTAGGAAGGTAAGCAGGAGAGGGGGAAGTTGGGACTGCAGCTGGGGGAAGGCGGAACATTATGTTAGTTAACCACATATTCTGACACAGATTCAACAGGTCTTGACAGAAACATTATCCACGCTGGGCTCCACAGTCATAATTAATGAAACCAGCAGCTGCTGGTTGCAAACAGAGAACTAAGCTGTGCCAGCAAAGAGTCAGTATATTAATATTCAGTACATGAACCTATAGTGGAAGATAGACGGGCCGACGGGCATAGCGCATGCACCGAAGGACAAAAAGACAGAGCACTGGGGCTGGAAAGGGAAAGATGATTACGAGAGGAAGAATCAGACTGTGCGATGAGAAGAAGTTGGAAATTTAGAGATTTAGAGATTTAGAGAGAGTCTGACACCGCAGCAGAATGCTGTTTTGATCTTTTGATTACGAACCAGGTGTTCCTCACAGCTGCGACAACAGACACAGCCAGACTCACTTCACTGCAAGGCCTCCCATGAGGATTTGGGGTGGTCTAATAAACAGCTCTGTTGTATGCTGCCCTACCGTATGTTCAGCCAACAGCACAGGACCACCACACACATGCACACAGCTGCAAATGTGCACCTACTAAGATGAAATACATTAAAAAACAAGAAAGGAATATTGTTTTGGCCATTACTAAAGAACAGCAAGAAAGTAAGCTTTTTGGCACAGTCTGCATTGTTCCATTTTTAGCTAACAAGAAGAGACAAATATCAGTTAAGTTAATTTTAGGTGATCACATTGCAATCAGCATGAGGGCTGCAAAGGATGACAGTAATGTTTCAATATCAGCACACTAATCAATAAAAAACCCTATCAGTGGGCCCAGGATAACCACAGAGTAATGGTCAACCTCTCAAATGGAAACATACAGTTACAATGACCACAGACCTACAGTAGACCAAAAAAATCTAAATTCCCTCACGCTGTTGCAAAGCTCCCTGAGAAAAGGCCCAGTGGTCCTCCTGTTTAGACAAGTGCTATTCATCAATCACCTCCCCCAATCAATCTCTGACAATTATTGCCTTGTCTGGTCACCGCCAGTTAGTGCTTAGGTACATGCTAATGTGATTGATCCTCCTCCTAATCAATCACTCTCAAGGCAGGGTGGATCCATATTATACCTTACTTTCGGCAGGCCGGAGAGATGCCTTTATCAAGACCTGACGCCATAAAGATGTGAGGGCAGGTACGCGTGACAATGCAGTGATGGTCTGGCTTCAGAATCCAACATCCCCTTTCACTCTTGCCAAGACAGGCAGAGGATTCCACAGGAAAACACCCGGTCAACCAATGCTAATCGAACACCTTGGTGAACTGGGGGCAGGGCAGAACGGGCAGGTTTCACTGCAGTCCTCAGAGAATGACAACCCCTCGGGCTGTTGGGTAAAATTACATCCTCACCTCCATCACGTGATGGAAACACACCTGACAAAACCCACCGGTATATCATGTGAAAGAGCCACTGTCACAGTCCAAACTGCCGCATCCGCATCATATGCAAATCTGTACAGCATTTCACACCTTGTCTACATCTCATCTGCTGATACTCCACATGAAGCTGTGGCTACAAGGCTAAATGTTTTGCTCGTGTGCTACTGGGGGTGCAATGCAGACCCTCTATTCATAACATCTTCCTTGTAGTGAGCTGCCTTGGATGGCATCCAAAGGAATCTCTTACACACTGGGAGGCAACTCAGTGAACTGGTAAATAAACTGACTTTTCTTACAACACAATGGGACAATGGAAGCAATAATAAAAAAAAAAATGCACACAGTATATGCTTTTTTTGTCATTGAAAACTTTTCACACAAGGCCCCTCGTGCAAACTCATCTTGGAAAGCACTGAGGATGTAAATAAACACGTTCACAGCTTACACTTGAGAAAACATATTGGACTTACTTTGAGGTAATCATTCTCCGATCTCAGCTCCTCTATTTCCCTGACAAACTCTTCGTGCATGCCGTCCATAAACTCCTCTGTGAGGTCTGAGAAAGCCAGAGATGTGCTCGCTGGCACCCGGCTGTCAAACGAGGTGACCGAGCGCTCCTCGCCGGGGGATATGCTCCCCTCCCCGGTCTCCACACCGAGCGAGAGACGCTCCTTGTCGTCTTTCTCCGCGGAGGGGTAGGGGGTCTTGGCGGTGGCTTGTTGACTAACTCTGTCCGACAACGCGCCATCCCTGAGCGGCTTGTCTCCGTCCGGCCCACCGCCCCGGCTGCTCCTCGACTCGGTGTCGCTGCTCACAGCGTCCGCGGAGAGCTTGTTTTCCTCAGAGGCACAGTCCGATAGCTCGGAGCTGCTGTCGGTCGGGGAGAGCTTCCCTGGGGCACAGCCCGAGTCCTTGGATAAATCATCAGACCCTATACTGGCGTCCGACACCTTCCTCCGCCCTCCGCTGCCTTTGGCCGCCTTGGCCGCCGAGTTCTTGGTCAACGCGGCGGCGGAGAAGGAGGATTTCCCGGCCAGTTTGCTTCCACCGCTCTTCTCCGCCTTGCCGTCCTTTCCGGGGAGACTTCCCACGGGGCTGCGCCTGGAAATGCGGCTACCCAGGTGGATGGCTCCCGGCTTGACGCTCAGGGTCGGCGTCCCAATCCCTCCGCGGATCTTTGTGAGCGACCACCCGGGTACATCCTTAGGTCTGGCCGGGGACGGAGCCCGGTTTATCTTCTTTTTCTCGCCGGGAGACTCTGCGGACAGCACCGCAGAGAGCTCCGCCGTTTCAGGCCGGGGGTTTTGCTGTTGCTGCCCGGCCACCGCGTGCTGCGCCTGCCCGCTATCCGAACCCTCCGTCCCGCCTCCGCTTTCCATCTTCTGCCGGAGATGGAGTCTCCGTTCCTTGGGCGAGGCGAAGACGAGGTGAGTCGGGGAATTGTGGACATCAACCTCCTTTGTTTTTGTCATTCATTCCGTTTATGTCGAAACAAGAAAAGCAGAAACAAACCTCCTGTTTGAGGACAGAGGAGGCAGAAGTTGTTGAGTGTGAACAAACAACTGCAGAGCAACACAAAAGGAGGTGATCCTCACTCCTGCCACAATAAGATCCCCCGTAGTGCAACAGGACGAGGAAGCAGGAAGCAGTGTCCAAAAAAACTGCCAAAAATGAGATAAATACAATCCCCTTTTCTTCTGTGTGTGTGGTGGATTCGTAAACGATTCCGCTTTGTTCCTCTCCTCTCGTCTCCTCTCTTCAGGATCGCTGTGTCGGTGACATTAACGAGCCGGCTCCTGCTCATACAGAGCTGTGGGTGAGAACAGAGAGGCAGTGTGGTGGATATGGTCTCTCCCTCTCTCCGCCCAGATAACGGGATGCATCTCTGGAGGAGGGAGAGAGAGAGAGAAGCTCTCATCTGCAGCTCTCTGTCGCCACCACTGCAGGACATCAGAAGGACAGTGAAAGATGAAAACAGTGAGTATGGATGTTGTGGGACATGCGTTAGGAGCGCGATTCGCCGTGGATGTGTATTTAATGATGAAGTGAATGTATTGAATGATGATACAATGAAACAGCATTTGGTGGCTGCACGGAAAGCAAACAAATGTGAGGATGTCAGAAAAATACATCATGCGGCCACTCCCCCAAAATGACACCGCACTCCATCTACTGATTGTGCTAATGGACCCCTCTGCGGCTGTCTGTACACTGTCAGCATTTATTATTGATGTGTGTTTTTACAGAGAGATGTTTACACTGCATCTGTATCTCCAGCTAATTTGCAACCAGCATCCTAAGAGGGCCCTTTCTTACAGTTTTTTTTTGAGGTTGTTACCGTTCACCCTTGCACACTATGAACTTCAGTTCTGCACAGCATTGTTTATTCCTGTACAGGCAATTGCATGCAGGAGGTTGCCACCCAGATCAACAGATATCCACAGAACAGCTGGGAGGAGAAACATTCTTAAGACCAAAGCTCCAAACAATCAAAGGCTATAATGCTAAAAAAAATGGGATGGAATTGATAATCAATAGTTTTAAAAAAAACAAGTCAGCAAAAAGGAAATTTACTTCATACAGTAAACACAAACATTCCATTTGATGTCTCTGCTTTTTTCATGTAATAGTTGTGTCTTTTCTGTCAGTGTGACATTGAGACACTTTGCATCCTTACACTCACAGGAAGAAATAACTCTTTTTTGCCCAGAAAATACCAATCTGAAAAAGAAGCAGAGCACCACCAAATTTTATTGCCTGGTGGATTGGATTGGTTGGAGTGCAGATTTAAATAGACAAAAAATGTACATGCTTTACACAAATAAAAATCCATTGAGTAAAACACTTACTAATTATCATTATTTATATCTGAACCGCATTTCAATATAATACTTAAAGATTAGATTTTTTTGGCGTCAAACAGTCAACTTTTATCTACTTAAGATTCAAGACATTTTCTTTATGATACAGTATGTTTGTATACAACCATTCCCATCATGATTAATTCACACATATGTGCACATGGTAACTGTGCAGCAGAGCTCATGTTTCTCCAGTCTCTCTCTTCATCTCTCTTACTCCGCTAAAGTCAGGCTGTGATCAGATACCAGCAATAAAAGAGTACAAACGCACTCATGATTCCTCAGACGACAACAACAACAGGTTAATGCCTTTGACCCACTGGAATCATCTGATTGTCTGGTTGTGTGGTTCAAAAACAAACCGTCAAGATAGCCTCAGACACTGACAGGCTGATCTGCCATGTAAATGTGTGTGGAGGTGTGATCTCTGCCTTTATGTTAAAGTGTTAGCGTGGCGCATGAAAAACATACTGACCATGAGATGCAGATGATTTTGTTGTGGACATTTTCATCACATCATATCCTATATTCTCTACTTCTCTGTCTCCTTCTTCTCAGATTGTTCCATTCTCTTAAACCTCGGCTTGTCTTTTTGTCTTATGTGCATTAAGTTCCTTCACCTCTGCGGCAGACCCTCTCTAACAGCGCCATTATTCTGTCACCTTACATTCAGTTACCAGGTCATTATTAATGCATGCATGTCGGCAGTAATATTAGGCTTCATGCCGGTAAAGCCTTCAAATTATAAAATCGTGTTCGTATAATATACTGTTCTTTGATAAAAAGACAAAGGAAAAAAGCTCTACTTGAAAAGCATTTACCGATTTTAATGTCATGGCTGAGGTGTATATACAGAACCATGAAGTGATGGGTGAAAATGTATTGCTATAGTACATTTTCGTGAAGCGACGGGGAGGCTTTGTCATCTCCAGCCATGAATGAATGATTTGCATCATTATTAAAGCTAAAAAAAAAAAAAAAGTAGAGCGGGACCTCCTCTTTTGCTCCTAAATATTTCTTATCCTCTAATATTAACCACATTCATGTACTGTAAGCCACATATTAAGTAATGCTCCACAACCATAATATTTTTCAACACAGATCCACTGTAATTTAGCCATTTTTATAGCTGATAAATATTTGTTCGAAAAACTTCCCGTACAAAGGTTGTGATTAATTTTAAATTTCTGGTTTGATTTGGCAATAAAAAAAGAGGTTTCACATCGTCAGCACGCAAGCCGCTTAGCTAACTGGTGACAGAATCAGGCTGAGGAAAGATGGGAAAGAACAGCACAAATCAAAGTGAAAGATGACTCAGTAGCTGTCTACGCTGTTTGTTAGGCAAGAAAAATGACAACACAAGAGTTCAAATGGTCACCTCTTGATTCCTGCGTGTAAAATCTGCATGTCAGGTCTTTTTCTCAGCAGACATGTTGACTTGCTATGGAACCAATAGTACAGGTGTTACTCATAGTATCAGGAGTGGCTCTGTTCTAATCACATGTCCCAATACACTGTGATGATGTGACAGTGAATCAACATACACATTACCAGGACCAAGAACTAAAGCAGCTGACTTGTATCTATCCATGAATAATTTCATAATTTCAACTTTTGTTTTTTTCCACTGTGACATGTCAAAACGTGATTCATGAAAAATGCCAATTCAGGCCAAAATCCCTCTATAGCTCTCTATTCTGCTGGCCGTTCTATACATTGTAACTCCACACTCAGATTACACACTTATTAAAGATCCTATCCAGCATGGAAATTTCAATTTGGAGTAATACAATGGATCCCTGAATCATTAATGAACAGACCAACCACCGTTGCCCATAATGAGGTCGTAAAAGGCATTCGTTGAATAATCAAGCAGAGACTCAAGTGCTACACAAACAGCACCCAGTGTTGGCCTGCGCGAAGCTGGGCACCAAGTGACACACAAAGAGCCCTATGAAAAACACAAGTGTTATCCAGCTCATAATAGAAATACCTGTATCAGATATTGCAACCGTCCCTGCAATGTCAATGCAGTCTGCTCCTTTGTGCTAACTCTTGGTAAAATGCTAAATGACAATTATTAGGCCCACTATCTTGAGGACAACTCCACCCTCTGACACACACACACACACACACACACACACGTGTGTGTGTGTGTGTGTGTGTGTGTGTGTGTGTGTGTGTGTGTGTGTATATATATATATATATCCCCTTAAGGCCTATTGTTGCGATTTAGCAACACAGCACTTCCGCTCCATAACAGCCAAAATAGCATCTGTATTAGTATTGCTTTGTTACATTAATAAAAGAATATTCATACCTGAGATGGGAACAGGTTTTTTTTTTTTACCTTTATTGCCTGTTGTTGCTAATTTGCATCATAGATAATAGATAATAATAGATTTATATGTATTTTATATCTATTTTATGTGCTATACTCAAACTTAACACTCAATAAATTCAGGCGTTAAGGGGTTAATGCAGTAACCATCGCTCGGTATGCTAGCATTGGCTGAGAGCATGTTTGAGCATGCTAACCTAGTGTTAGCTTACTATTAAAGTAATTCCTGGTTAGCTTTTTCAATGTGTGTACAGACCCCAGGCTGTGTCGTGTATGTGAATGTTTTCCATTTAAATATATTAAGAAGAATGTGTTTGTGAATAATCTTTTTTTGTAATAATTAATTTTTTCTCACCATGACACGCCAAAGCACCTCACTGCTGTCCAGGCCTTCATGGATGACTGGAGGGAGGAAACCCATTGAACCAAGCAGAAATGAGCATATTTTACTAATTATCTGGGAGAAAACACTCTGATGTGTCTTTCATTGCTGTCCAGTATGGATAATAGAGTGCACGATTTCCAGTCTGCCTTGCTGAGTGGAGAGAAGACAATAATAGAAAGTTGCTGTCCTTGCAAGTTATCTTGTCTAGTAATTGGAAAGCAGAGGGTATGTGTTGGTGGTTATGAAGACGAGCTGCCTCAGCAGTGCCACTACTACGTCTGCCATCTGGCATGAGGAGACAAATACATTCCTCTCTATCTGCTTTCTTATAATGTTGTTTTGCAGTTTTTGCAGGAACATCCTTAAATTAGAATTTCTATAATTCTATGTAATTGGAGTCATTAACTGAAAATTATTTTTTTGAGGGGCCATGCAGTTTTGCAACTGTAATTTAATGTAATAAATGAATAATCAAAATATTTCTTACTTTTCTTACACAATAGGGAATATTAAGCAGGTGATAACAAAATTTTGGAAACATTTTCTTCATAGTTGAACAGAGATAAGCTAGCAGCTTCTCTGTATTAAATCTTTAAGCCTGTGTGCTTTTTGTGTTACAGTTTCATATTTAGTGCAAAAGACGTAGGAGCACAACCAAACCTCAACTGTAACTCACAGCAGGAGGGCAAATGAGATTATTTCCCTAAATGTTTAACTATTCCTTTAAATGTTTCTTCAATTTCTGTCATTCTGTAGCACCTTCAACCAAAATATTTTCTTCACTGCTGCATTCATTATCACAGCATATTTTAATCATCCCCAGCTGTTTTATTGAAGGGGACTAAAGTGCTGTAGGTGTCCTCTCAGACTGAAACTGGTGGTTCTGCATCAGTGTTGTGCCTCAACTGAATTGTCTCCTGCACATAAATGAGTCTCTTGTGGCCTGCTTTATCTGGAATAACAAGTTTCTCCTGAGCTCTCCCTCCCTGCTGGGGAGAGTAGATGGCCTATATATGATGTTATCAAATCTCAGACCTCCTGCTGACACTGCTGGATCACGCCTCGGGCCTACCAAAAGTGAGCAATGCGGTGCTTATGTGTGTACAAGTGGTTCCATATCCCTTTCAGACCACAAAATGAGCAAAAGTATGAATACTATAGTGATCTTAGCTTTAAGAGGCTTTATTATTGAACTGGTACTCAGGAGTTTTTTTGTACTAGTTGGAGATTTGTATGACCACCAGTGGCACCGTTTCATAAGTAATGCTTTGCTGTGAAAGGCTTATTCAAGGAAAGAAATTCCCTAGTAAAGGACTTCGCAAGAGGTCCATGTACAGTATTATACAGCTGTGGAAAATTATTATTCTGTTTAGAAAATAATAATAACTTGCCTTATTCAAAACCATTTTTGAAACATTTCAGAGAAACATAGTTGCTGTAATTCCAAGTAGATCAAGTGAATAAATAAATTACAACAGTTAATCCTTTGTATAATTTTGAGGGCAGTATCTTGCAGTGATGGAACATTTATTTAGTCTTGTATTTTGTATGATTTTGAGGTAAGTTTTCTTTGAGTGTTTCCATTTTATGCTACTTCTTCTTCATTACATTTCCGTAGGAAATCTTGTACTAATTGCTCATCGACAGTTACCTGACAGCTTTACTAACTGCTTTCCTGACTCAGATTACAACACAAAATATATAACCAAAAAATATGCATACAACAATACACATATGGTAGCAAAAAATTATGATGCATTTTTAGAGATTTAAACCACCCAGCAGTTTATAAAAAAGGGGTAATGAGCATCATCATTACCAGCTGCAACATTAAAATAACTACACATTAGTGTAAAAATTAATTAATCAAAAATTATAATCCAAAAATATATACTATTCTGAAATGGGCCCGTCTGCATAATTAATGTTTTTTTGTTTTGTTTTGTTTTGTTTGTTTGTTTTTTGGGGGGTGCATACTTGGATGCAAATAATGTTAATGCAGGACTTCTACACTGGATAAAGGATAAAGCATTTCTACACTGTTGTGTTGTTACTTTTAATTATGTAAAGGATTTTAATAGGTCCTCCACTGCTGGCATTATTTCACTTGTCACATATCCATGCATGACAATCATTAGAGTTGTGACCCTAAATATGATGAACAGTTGCACCTCATATATGAAAAGCCACATAGTTTATTCCTTAGTTTTAGGAATTCTAATTTTATTTTATTCATTATGTACTGTTAATTATATTCTCATTATGATTCCACAGTTGTGTACTATTGACATGGTTTTATCTGTTTTCATTCTGTTATATTAATGTGTGTCTGAATAACAACAAACTGTAGGTTCACATTGTAAGTGTGGTATGACCTTAATGCAACCAGTTCATCAGGCGGGATTATGAAGACCCAGCTATTAGAGGACATTTACAAATAAAACAACAGTTATGCAGGTTCAGGTTCACTATACTGCAGGAACAACATTTAACTATGTTCTGCTTCCATCTAGCGGTGAGCAGTGGAGCCTGCAGTACAGGACAAACTGTGACAGAGTAATATAGAACAACACATGAGGAAGAAAGGCCTGGTTGCTGGTGCGTTTATGTTCACAGGCAATTTTGCATCACAACCACAAAATAAACTATGATACTCTGATAATTACTCTTGTGCAAAGAAGTTGAGGGGCAGGGAAACCCATATGCCCAACTAGCTGCTTTTACCCAGTGATGCTGTTTAGGAAATCTTTACATTTTTTAAATTTATTCCAGAACAAAGATTCTCCCCCCTTTTTATGTCAGGAATCTTTTAATCATCAAAGGGTGAGAACAAGTATCATTTACATCTCTCTCTGACTCACAAAACAGGGTATGTGTGGACAATGGCAGCATTGTTGACCCTCTTTGTAGCCTGCATGATGGAATATTTTTCAAATGTACAGCACCACTATTAACACATGGCTAGTTTGCGTATGTTTGCGTATTATGTATGCTGGTGTGAGCATCTGTATGTACAGTACATGACTGTTTCTTTGTCAGTGTGTGTGATTGTGTATGAGTATTGGTCTTTATGCCACTGTGAGCCTGAATAGAGACCATTTTCTGCTCTGCTCCACTATGCTCTGCCTGTTCCCTCCTCCTCTCCTTTTCTTTGTCATCATTTTTCTTTTCTTCTCATCACACCCTCATGGTTGTTATGTAATAGTGGGTGAGGAGATACACTGCTTGTCTGTCTGCTGCAGCCTACAAGAACAATAAATCATTTTGAAGATTATACTTTTCTGAGTAGTCATGTGATGATATAAGTTTCAGCAGCAATAGAAAGTTAGCACATTTTCTTCACACCCTTGTTATGCTATGATCAACTGTGAAGGGTATTTGTGACATCTTTATCCTTTATGAACTTTTGGGCTTTATGATTTTTATCTTCCATAGATTGTTCATTCAAAATGATGCCTGCCACCCATGCTTGGTTACTAAGTTTTTATTCTGTTTATTGCAAATACAAAAACAGTGTGTGGGTCTGATAACTTCTCTCCAGAAAGACCCATGAGTAACTAGCAAGTGTATAGGACAAAAATATTAATCTTTATGAAACTGATTATAAACTGAACTGAATTATTATTTCATATTGAAAGATGAAAAAAATCTATTTATTCAACCAGGAAATCCTAAAACATGATAAATGAACACACGACTGACACGAGGACATGTACATATAAACAATAAGTCTATAAGAGATGTTGCTCATGTTGACCATATGCCTAATTCTGTGTCCTGCCTGTGTTTCTCACTAAGTTCACAGGCAGCTGTATCAAACATACTGGTGACAGACAGGCTACATTATTGATGAGAGAGATAATATACTCGAGCCAAGGTCATGTCTCATAAATTGGGCTTTAAATGAACACCAATTATGCAAAGGCCAACTTAGAGCTGTGATGCTAAGGAAAGTAACATTTTCTGCCTCAAACGTCAAGGAATTTCAAGTAGGAATGAAGCACTGCGTAATTAGAATTTCTTGACAGTTCTTTATAAACCTCAAAAATATAAAACATTATCAAACAGCAACTCTTGATGTATTCAGACACCCCAAAAGAACCTGACTAGGACATAAAAATGCAATGAAGATGCAAATGTTCAAGAAATTTACTTAAACTATCACTATCTTATTTTTTCATCACCACTATCAGCTGTCCTCAACTGCTAACATGAAACTTCCACAAAGCCATCCAGTGCAGAGACATAAATTCCAGTCATTCTCATCATGTTCAGTTAATGTACTTAAAGAGATAATGATGGGATGTCTGGAATATGAAACCATCAGGGTGTGGTGGTTAGTGGCCGCCCATGTTACACAATCCACCTGACTTTATCTTGGCCTCTCCACTGTGCAAGGTCATCAACAAAAAGGCTTCATACAAGTTACACTTAATACAAGGGGCTAAAAATTATGACTGAGAGAAGTGACTGAATGTCATGAATTCATTCTTATAAATAATTCAACACTTTTAATATTTGGATTAAGTTTTGGATTCTGTGATTAAGAATAATAATAAAAATGATTTTTTTAAAAACTACGGAGTAATCTATTATGTCAATGCTCTAGTGGCAAAGATGTAGTACATTATCTAAAATAACAACGCCAAAAAACACAACATTTCAAACAAGGGAAGTATTGCATATTGGTTTATATTAGTCATTCTTTACTACCAGCCATTCAACCTGTTTTGTTATTGGTCAAGCTCTCCGTTGGTGACAGCCGATTGGCTGTGGACCATGTCTATCATTCATCTAATCCCACCCCCACTGCCAGCGACTTCCGCTTCTGTGTCAATCCAAAGGCTACACAGTAAATTCCTGCTCATCTCTCTGGACTTGTCAAAACAGTTAACCAGCGCACACCGCCGAGGTAAGATGATGGACATTTTACTGCTCCAAATGTGGTCTCCTGTTGTGTTTTCACGATCGCATTTTGTTTTTGCTTTGCCTTTCGTCTACATGAAGGTTGTTAGCGGTGCTACTTAGCCAGTTTTTTTCTTAGCCCGCCCGCTAATGCTAGCTGTCAAAAGCTCCCTGACGTCCTGTCAGAGTTGAGACTGTGAGCTTGCTTTGTGTTGTTAGGGATAAACAATACCCGGTGTGCTTATTTAATTACCTTGTTACCGTTTAGAAATATCACCGAGGTTATTTACATTTTGATTTGGTAAGCTAAATCAACTGCTAGACTGTATGCGCTAATGTTAGCAACCAAACAGTTGACGGTAGCATATTTGGGATGGGTTCTCCTTGGCACTTAGTTACTTGCTAAGTTGTCAGTGACGATTTCATCAACAACACACAGCTCGACATGTGAGTGATATATTTATCTTCAGTAGTTAGTCTTTGGGTTCTTTCTTAGTTACTGAAAGAGATATTAGTAATTTATGTGGTATGACCATGATGCGACTGCTAGTTCATATCTGCCTAAGGTGAAATGTAATCGAAATACTTAAAGCTAATACATTTTAAAAAAATGCGGGTCGGAAGGGGAGTATTGTGTGAGACCCGTCAAATTCCCAAATGGAAGACTCATCTAAGCCAAGGTTTAGGTCAAAGTCGCCTCCTCAATCAGTGGGAATGTTCCCCTGCCTGTTCGGCTGCCTCCATCCTCATCTACAATCTGACTCGCAGACTAAACAAAGCTTTGTCCTTTAAGTTTGGTGTACTGAAGGTCATTGACACCGACGTTTGCACTGACAAAGCACAGCAGGCTGTTTATTTGCTCTCCCTGACAGACATATCCCTCAGAGGCACACATCGTGCTGCTGCATCAACTGGTCTCTAACGACGATGATGGCAGGAAAAAAAAGTGCTTATGCTGGGATAAAAAGTCTGACTGCGTTTTTTTTTTTACGAGTTTGTACCTTTTTGACTGCTGCTTGGGAACATTTCAGACAATGATGCAGACAAATTTTTGATCAATATATCGACAGACTTTATCCCCTTAACATTAACAGGGTGTTACATGTGTCTGTTGCCACTCACAAGAGTGAACGCATCAATCATGTGCACTTTACTTAAATTGAACTTTATTCTACATATTTTTTTTTCCACATTTATGAAATAATACAGTATCAAAACAAATAATTAGGCAGACACTCAACATGAAAAGAAAATGTTTTGCATGTGGTCAAATATCCTCAAATGTCAAGGCAATAGGTTTATATCACATTTGGTTTTTTTGTATTTGTTTGTCAGTGTTTTAATAGTAGATAGTATACACAAGACTGCATGTATAATTTTATACATATTTTGAAACATAATTTCAGAACATCTAAAGGTTGATGATGGATTTTTTTTTTTCCAGTCATGAAGAAGTTACAGTCAGAACTGATTTTACTGCTGCAGACATGAAGGCACTCTCTCTGGTATTACAGCTCCAGAGAGAGTGTTGTGCTCCATGTCATTTTGTCATGTGTCTTCCTCCCAAAAGCACTCTAATTACCCCCTGAGTTAGTTGCTATGCTGATGGTCTCCATTTGAAAGCATCGCACTGCCCTGTCAGTCTGCCTTCCTCCCGGCAGAGTGAGGCAGGTGCTGCGTACGCGGATGAGCCACTTCCACGTGTGCTGATGTAGTTTCCCCAATTAAGTGCTCGGTCTCCCCTTAAAAGATATTTCACTTATGCAAGATGTATTTTTGTGTTCTGTGGTTCAATTTAAGGGAACAGGAAAGGGATTTTGCAAGGCATGTTCAAAAAGCCGGGTTTCAACACAGCTGAGAGGAATGTCGCAGTAGCGTCAAGACCAGTACATGCTAAAGTAAATGCAACACAAGTGGAGGCAAATTGTCATTTCTTCAACATGAAATGCACATTTTTAGCTCAGGTATAATGTGCCGTAATGTAAAAATACCATGATAAACAAGAATATAAGGATAAATCAGATTTGGAAAATAATAATAATTGTGTGTCCCATGTCTGCAGTGTGTTGTTGCCACCTGGGGATAACTGAGCTAACGCTAGTCAAGGCAACCCTCCAGGCAACAGGGAAACAATACTGTATGTATAATTTATTACAGAAGACAGGTAGCCAATCGGGAGCCTGCCTGATGTGCAGCCACTGTATTGTTTTGCCCTGTTTGTTCAGCAGGGACAAACTGAGAACAAGCCCATTACGATGCACCGTAATATCAGCATGTTGGCCAGTAATAGCTGATAAATAAGTAATAATGTTACTGATCCATTAGACTTCCCGTTGCTGTTGGTGTTCATCAGATTGTGCAGTCGTGGGCATTTTCAAACGCTGCAGACGACTTCAATTCCCTGATTCTTTGCCGAGGACACACACGAGGAGGCTCTGTGGCTGCAGCCGACGTGCGCTTCCTTAACTGCATTACTCGAGACCTGTGCTCAGATTACAACAAGTGCGACTGGTCAGCTCGGTCGGCTTCTCGTTTCTTGTTCCCGTCGTGTTCGCTGGGAGTGGAAGAGAGAATCGGCAAACACTGGTCAATCATCAAGCTGAGGAAGGGCTCGGTATTGTTCTCCTTTTCAGTAACGTTTTGTCATATGGCACAGCTCCACGGCTGCACGAGCTGACTGAAAGTTGAAACTGTTTATTTTGACGCATACCCTTTAAAATAACAACGTCATGTCCTGATAATGTGAGACTTACTAACTTGGTACATTTGGAGACAGTGAGTCCGCTCCCATGTAGCAGTCCTGCAGCAGGACAACCCAAACTGCCCGACACAGAAGCACAAATCCAACCGAGGCTGAATCAGTTGTGAATCGTGTCGAGCTTTTGTGAAAGTCAGGAGTGTCGCTTTGTTTGCCTTTGAGGGCGGCAACTTTATCGATGTTTCAGGGCATGAGGCTGAGCAGGCCTTCCCTCAGTAAACCTGCGTGAAATTAACAATCATCCCGGCAGGTTTTACCTCCCGGCCGCTATCGCCAGCATGTGCTGAGTCACGCTGAACTGAGTGGCGGCATGTGTATGTGCGACAGCGTGCTCTGCGTCCCGCTCAGGATGAGTTTTGTTCCCGGGGGGGGGGTGGGTGGGGGTTTACGCGACAGACTCATCACTTCGGTCGCAGAGAGTCCGAGCCACAAAGTAATTTGTTGTTCTCTGCACAGGGATTAGGTTTCATTCTCAAGGAAAACAAAAGGATTGGGGATCCGCTGGGAGTAGCTGCAGCCTCTGCTTGGATAACCAGGTCCCGAGCTCTTGTTTTCATTCAGGGAAGAAGGACTTGACTCACACGTCCTCCTCAAAAGTCTTGTTGTTTTGTCAGTTGTGAGCACACGTATGGCGAAACCCTCGTTGCCGTTGGTGACCTCGTACTTCTTGGACTTTTTACTTTCTCTGTGAGCTGAACGGCTGAAATGTTGACGCTTGTGTCCTGTGTTTGTGTTTGTGACTGGGTGGGACAGCGTTTATCCCTTTTTTTTGGATCTACTTCCTGAGACGAAGCCTTCTTCCATCGCTGATGCAGCACACAGGATGCGTCTCTCGCTGTCTTCGGCGGACATGTTTTACCGAGAGATGGTTTGTGTTTATGCTATTTTAGTTTCATCCCTTGTCTATGGCATTTGTGCGGAGAGAAACAAAAGACGCAGAGGGTTGTCATGATGAAAAGAAACTGGATGAAGTTTTCTGCACGCGGCGCCTCGCGTGAGGAGGGTTGCATCGTTTGCACACTCGGTCGCGTTTTCGTTTGCGGCAGTGTGTGATTTAAGCCGATCAGGTGCGTTGCCACTGCACCTTTTTTGAGTTTTATTTTCATTTCGCCGGCGCAAGCCCTGCAGAGCGCGACGCCAGTTGCTGACCTCAGCGCTTGGCTTCCCCGGAGCGCTCCAGTCAGTGCGGATGCAATCCGACAAGGTTAGTCTTGTGATTGAGGTCAAGTGAATTTGATTTCATACCCGTGGTTTTACTCTAATAAAAAGTCATTTGTGGGCCATTGACATTTAAACTCTCCCTCGGTAAGGATCTTGTGATATGTACTGTACTTGCATTTCCCCGCCCTCAGGAGTGTCCCACTACAGAGGATATAGTGTACAGCGCAGCCAGTGTTTTAGCAGCTCCTGACAATAAGCTTAGTTGATGTGGTATGTTGATACCGTGAGTGAATTCCACATGAACCAGTTTCGGCCCCCCCCACGTTGTCATAGGTCACATACGTGCATTTATATTTGATATCTAACCGAATGGGGACGTGGCCGCGGACTCAGGATCCTTTTCGGTGTAAACGCACTTCACCCTCTCAAAATAGCAAGTGTGGAAGTAGGCAAATAGGAGAACAGAGCTGGTGCTGTTTTGTAGGAAACCTTCATGCGACATGCGTGAGTTTTTGCTGTGACAGACCATCAGTGATCAGTGAGTCTTCTTTAACACAGCACAATACTGGAGAAAAAATGAAAATATTAAAACACTTGGACTTTACCAACTCTTATACATTCGTAATATCATAAACATGGTTGATTCCAGTCCTTCCAGTCTTTCACTGTTTCCCGTAATTCAACCTCCTGAGCCCTCCTGCCTCCGGTTGGCCTGCGTCTGCCTTTCACAGAGCACGCGGCCCAGCGACGCTCGCGTCCCACCTGAGGTTCTCGTTTTCCGGTCCTGCAGGGACGAGAGCGCAGGCAGCGACTCCCTCTGACACAGCGGCACGTCTGTTCCCCATCGTTCCCACCGTCGCCTCTCGGGCTGCGTTCACGCGCCGCCTCCTGCTCCGGGCCCGGCAGATCTAAGCCCTTCCCCTCAGTCCGGCCAGACGGGGTTCTATTCAGCTGAGACACGAGCTCGTTACTGAGGTCCGACCAGGCCCGCGTTCGTGCGAGGCGCAGAGAGCTGAGTTGTTTCCCGTTCGTCGTGTTGTAGTTGTGCTTTCTTTGTGTTTGGTGACAGTAGCGGTCTGTTTCACGGCTTTCCCCCCTCGCTGTTGATATTTTGCACGCGCGTGAAATTCACGCGTGGCATGTGTGACGTGACGCATAGATGTGCCGCTTGTTGAGAGAGGTGTGTGTGTGTGAGGAGTGTGTGTCAGTGCACGCTCCGTATCGCTGCTAGGCACCGGGCTCCGTCTCACATCGCACACTCTTCCTCACCCGGTGTGTCCCTGTGGGTTTGGACGTTCCCATCAGCCCTGGGAGTGCTGCGCGGGGCGGCGCTGACGGGGCCGTCGCTGCACACCGGACTTGCGAACGGAACGGTCACGTCGGCAGGTTTGTCAGCTTACTGGCCGCCGACGCAGCGAGCGTCTTGCTTTGCAGAATGAAGAGAAAGGCCTGTGGAGTCAGATTTTAAACGCTAACTTGCTTGATCCAATTACCTGGACCGACAGCACTAAAGTAAACTCCTTTTTTACAAATGGCTACTTGTTACCGGCGCTGTGTGTTTTTGCTCTTTAGATGAACGGGCCTTTGTCAGAGCTTCACTCATCCATGTATGTGGAAGTTAAACCGGCATGATCGTTATTTGCCATTGTTTTATTTTTATTTTTTTGTGTTGCTTCTCATTGTGTGGGAACAAATGTGGCTGCTTATTGTGACGCTGTTGCCCTCGGTGCTTCGGGAGAAAGAAACGGGTTCGGCCGGCAGTCGATTAGCTCAGTTAACAAGGTCAGGCTGCAGTCAGCAGTCCTGTGCGAGGGACTGCAGGTCGTCTCTTCTTTATCTCTCCACCCGACGTGGCCGGAGTTTGGTTTAGTATCTGCAGGAACGAGGGACCCTCGGAGTGGGCTGACTCCTGATCAGCCGCCGTCCAAGTATGGAGGAGAGCGTTTGTGGCGTGTGAATGGTGCCATGTCTGTCATGGTTACGTAACGGCTCACGGGCGTCTGAGACGGAGAGAGAGATATGATCTGAGAGCCTGCTGCAGCCAATCAGAGGGCGTTCTCTCTCTCTCTCTCTCTCGCCTGCCTGTCTGCCTGCCTGTCTGTCTGTCTGTCTGTCTGTCTGTCTGTGTGTGTGTGTGTGTGTGTGTGTGTGTGTGTGTGTGTGTGTGTGTGTGTGTGTGTGTGTGTGTGAGAGAGAGAGAGAGAATTTACTCTGTGTATCCACACAGTTGTGGGACAGAAAAATAAGTCGAACAACATTGGGATAAAATTCATAACTGCAGATGAGTGCAGAAAAGTTTTGAGCTTGTTCCAATAAAAAAAAAAGGTTGTGCAGCATGGACGCAGAAGAACTTAATTTGACGGTGACTTAGCGATCAGGAAGGAGGACTAATTGCGATTAGACGACAGCCTTCATCAGAGTAATCGAAGTGAACGTGCAGCCCGTATGACGGGGGAGCGTCCCTCAGAGACGCCGTGGTGAACATGTGAGAAAGGCCGTGTGCTGCCTGAGGGCTGAAACACTTTAAACACAGGCTGCCACATTATCCAGAGGAATCTTCATACGATCTGCGCGGCGTATGTGCGCTTCCTTTTGCACAGCGACTTCCACAGCGGCTCCGCTTGAAACAACGGGCCGAGCGGTCCCGGTTTTGGTGGACGTGCTCTGTAGCACGGCTGCTTATTTTTGATCAGTTTTATAATTGCTCAGCCCCGTTTTATTGGGGCTTGTCTGGTGCCACCCGGGGCTTGGTTTTTGACGGACAGCCGGATGCGGTTGTGAGATTAGGGTTTAAACTTGCCTCAACACAGTCAAATCAACTGCAGGCTTAGATGGTGCTTTTCAGCCAGGCTGAGGTACCGGGAGATGTTGGAGTATCTTTTGCTTCTACCAGTGGTTGTGTGGGATTCAGTGTGGGTTTATTGCATCAAACAAATAATACACTGGGTTGTCCTAACTCTTCACCCCCCCGGTGATGAGTTGAACTTGGAGAGCCGGGTTCAGAGCTTGAGATGTGACAAGGGAGGTTCAGTAAAGCCTCGTTATCTCTGGTATGAAAGGCTCCCACAGTTTTGCCGCGTTGGCAGACACAAAGGTAAACATCACTTCCTTTCTGCCTGGCAGAGTTCTTGCTTCATGGCAGAGTTTTCACTCGAATGCGGCGCTTTCAAGGCTGGAAGATTATTTCATCAGCGAGGAACCTGCACACACTCTCCTGCCGCTTCTGCTCAGAAGATGCGGAAGATTGGCCACCAAACTGTCACCTTTCCCCGATGAGAGGAAAGAAATGCAGCATTTGATTGGTGTTAATTTATATAGATACTGACGGTGTTTACAGAATGTGGGTAGAACACTGAGTCCTGAAGCAGCGATGCACAGAAACATGCGGGATAAGGGTTATCACAGGAAACGCCGTCTGTGCATCCTCAGACTGAGAACAGACGCTTTTTTTTTTACTTGAAAATTCAAACATGTCATTTCCTCCCTGTCTGGATTTAAAAAATGATCTGCTGAATGTTTAACATTTTTGGGAGTCAGGCTTCGTCTGTTAGATCTCCTGGCTCCATGTCTTTAAATCTCTTTGTTCTCTTGGATTGTTGTTTAAATGACTTGGTATTAGAGCTTGTGACATCAGTTATTTTATTAGCCTACATAAGGCACTTCATCATAGATTTCATAGCAACCAGCGACACCAAAAAAACCCCCACACCGCTGAATATTGAATTAGCTGGTAGAACAATCAAATACCAGCCCGTCGTCCCCTCGCTCCACCTTATCGATCATGGACGGCGAGGGCAAAGTTCATTTGTGTGCTGAAGGCGTTACCTATCTCTGTCAAAGGTAAAAGCCCTGCCGCTGCGTAGAAGAGGCCAGAGAGAGGACGGTCGCTTCACCTCACATTCTGCATTTCACTGTCGGGGAACGAGCGCCTGCGCTAAATCGGTCGTGTCTTTTGGGATTTAATCTCACCGCAGGTATGTCTTTTCCTTCTGTGGGTTTCCAAAATCTGCACGGAGCTAACCGTGCACTGCTCCCACGGCGGCAGCAGTCTCTCAGTTAGGACTTGTTAAATAGCAGAGCAGTATTGTTTCATGACGTTATTCCATAAATTGGTTTTCCGGGGCTCCATGACTTTGGACGGTCTCTTACACTGCATGCATTGAGAAACAGCTGAGAGGAAAGAGGTCTCTCTGTACGCTCCGAGTTACTGTAATCTCAGACACGGCCTGAGGAAAGAGAGCGAAGCCTCTGACGATTGGTTTGACTGGTGGTGGAGCCGCTGAAGGTGCCAGAGGACAGAGAAAGTGGGGACCAAGGAAGATGGACTCGTTTCTGACGTTAACGTCTTGCCTGCCTGCACATGCAGCATGTCATTTTTAAAATATGTTTACGTCTCTTCTTTGTCATAAATGATGGATCACTGTGGTTGAAATGAAACAAGCGAGCTTCCACCTTGATCTGTGGAAAAAATTAGGATGAGTTTTTTTTTTTTTCTCGGAGTTGCTTGCTGGTACACACGCATTCGAGTGCTCAGAGCGTCAATGCGCCGGGGTGCGAGACTGCTCTTGTCCTGGTATGTGGAGCCCCACGAGCAGCTTAAGATCAAGTAGAGTTAAAAAAAAACAAAACAACTGATTTGCATGTAGAAAATCCACGCTGTGTGACGGCAGAGCCGCGGAGCAGCGTTCATTTCCGAAGGCTGATGGAGTTTTAAAGGCCCGCCTGCGCCCTCGGTCGACGACGATCATCCTTGTATTTTTAAAGTGAATTCAGCCACGTGCTGAGGGGACAGAAGTACGCCAGCTTCTAACTGAACTAAACAGCGGAGGGGTTTCTCCACTGATGCTGATTGCTCTCGTAAAAAAACCTTCAAACATGGATTAGTTGAAATTTGAACTGTGAACTTCGAGGTGATGCGGGGCCACCAGTCTGAAAGAGCCAGCGTACCAAACAGAAGGTAACGAAGCCCCGGGACGCCCGCGACAGTGGCGTCCCCATTATGTAAGCGCTGGACTAGAAAAGGCCTCTGTTTGCACTCAGTGGGCCATGAGAGACGAGCCGGTCGCTCGGCCAGACGGAGCGGGTTTCCAGCCGGTAGCCAGGGTGGCCTGGAATGAGCCGCGGCGTTTTGTGTCCTCCGAAATCTTACGCCTGCCGACTAAGCAGGGTCGGTATCCAGAGCACCGCCGTGGTGTAGTGCCCCGATACGAAGGCGTGGACAATCTTTTCTTTTTTTTTCACTGCAGCATACATCGCAGAACCACCGATTAACAAACGGTGCTTTCTGACCCCAAGCCGTATTCTAACTTTATTCTCAGAAGAAAGAAGGAGGAATGGCAGCCTGCAGGATCGATTCTTTTCACCATCCTGCTGAAAACACAGACTCGATACACACAGAAGTATTGTTCTCGGTTTGTAAATGCCCGGGTGAGGCTGAGGTTCTCTCCAGGTCTTAGTCCAGGCTTAGTTTTGCTGTCAGTCCTGACTTTGTGTCTTGTAAACACTGTGCTCTTCTTTAATCCAGAGTAAATTACAACTCAAGATTGACATGTTGTTGTTTTTTTGTTCCCTCCACAGCTGTATAGTTCACTGGACTCAACGAGAAGAAACCAAACTCAACTCTGAAGTTGCGTCCGCAGCTGATCAGCTCCGTTCCTCTGCGCTCAGACCGTCCCGACGTAACCGGCACCGCGCCCCCTGGATAGTGGATTGGGCTGTCGCCGCGGCGACGGTGCAGGAGGTGCCGCGATCGCCAGGTGTCCCAGCGGAGGAATCTGTGCCGGGGGAGAAGGGGGGGTCCGCGCCAAACGTAACATGTGCTAGAAGTTGAAGGTCTTTCCTAAACGACCGGTCAGCTTTGACTCCAGAAGATGAGCAATGAGGATGAGTTCTACGACGCCGTCACAGGTGGGCGCTCGCTCGGGCCGCGTGTCCGCTCAGATTTACGCTCTCATGTGTCGCTGTAGCTTTTTTTTTTTAAGTGCTAGCTCAATAAAGGATGGGTCTTCTCAGTATTAACCCCCTCAGGTATTACAGCTTGGTCCATAAAACTAAAAGCAGTGACACGTGTCCGAGCCCAGGTCGGCGTGAACCAAACTCCCCCACGTGACGCCAGTGGGCGCATGATGTACGCAATGAGCCTCACCCGCATTAGTCTGATGATTGGTTCAGTAATTCAGAGTCGCGACAGCGTCGCCCACGCCCTGGGCTTGTGTTCACGCAGGTATGGCTCCGCGCAAATAACCCAGAAACGCACGGTTCGGTGGGTTTTTCCTCGACAAATTTTTTTTTTTTCTAATTCATTTTATCCAGTAGAGGCAGATAACGGGGGTGTGGGTGTCAGCTGATCAACACGTGCCCAAAATCAGCACGTAACACGCCCGTGCTGCTGCGTCTCAGAGGGAGGCAGTTAGATAAATCTCCGCCCTGCATGCTAACGCCTCATGTGCCCCGAAGTGTCCGATATCCACGCGTAAGCCGATTCACAAACGCGCGTGAATAAAGTGAATCCTCGCAGACCTGCTGTGACTTCTGAGGAGCTTGCGTGCCAGTTTGGTGTCCTTACTGCGCCACCGTGACCTCTTTGGAACCAAGAGCGTTGCAAACAGCCGAAATCTAAGGGGCCGAGCAGGGCGGTGTTCTCAGTCGCGTAATATCGCAAAGGCGTCCACGTTGACACCCGTCTTAGTGTCACGACTCTCGTGTCTTTGGCTGGCTGCTGTTTCCACGCAGATATGAATTAAAGATTCAAACGTTTGTGTGCGCGGCTCCGTCACCTGGATCCGATCATCTTACTAAGCTGAGGCAGATGCGGACCAGGCCAGGTGAATTATTCATCAGGAGGCCAGCCTCAGGTGACAGCCAGCTTACCTGAGCATGTTTTTGTAATCTCTTCACTGGGCCACCGGTCTGAGACGATAAGTGCTAACTTATAAGATATATCAGTACTCCGCTCTGTGAAAAACTCTCCTTGCAGCCTGAATTAATTTTAGACGGCGAGACCAAGTTTGCCGTGTATCTCAGAAGTTTGCTCACAGGCTGTTCCAGGCAGCTACAGAGGGGTGGAGGAAGCACGATCAAATACTGCACTTGCAGCCTGCTGGACCTGACGCCACATTTGAAATTAAAGCCTCACCCCTCATGACAACATATATATATATATATATATACTGCACTGTTCTGAGCCATTAGTCCTTACTGTTTTCATGTTAAAACATGAATGTGGTAGTCTTGGAGAAAGCAAATTAGTTGGTTTTCCGTTATTTCCCCCCTGATGATTATCCGGCCTGTTGTCCATGTTAGAGTTGCATTAAAGGACCGGTGTGTGGAATTTAGCTGCATCCAGCGGTGAGCTCGCAGAGCGCCCTCACCCTTCATTTTCAAACCCGTGGTGTGGAAATTACATGCGCTCGTGATGTAAAAAAACATGGAAGGCGCCGGCTGGATCCAGTGATACGCTCGTCTTTACTGCAGAAGCATCATGCAGGGCTCATTCTAAGCTAATTCCTAGCAGTTCTTAGTTTCAGGTGATGTTATACACTCAAGACGATATTCAGTCTCTGACAATAGATCTCAATAGAGTCTACACGGCAGTTCTCTAATATCTAACGTGACTCAGCTGGAAGTAAGATTACACACCCGGCATCTTTCGACGCGAGGCTGCCAGCTGACAAGGCGTGTTTGCTGAATGATAATAAGCCATTCGTCCTTTTTTGTGCCGTCATCAGAGCCCCACCTCGTGTTCACCGAAGCTCCACCCTGTACCTGCCGCATCGACATCAGGGCTGCTGCCCGGGCGCAGCAGGATATGCATATATATGTATATAATGTTGCAAACAAAACAGTTCTTTTTGACCCCAAATCAACCGGGATCTCTGGTGACTCCAACCTCCCGTCACTTCTCTTCTCCCGCAGGCCTGGATTCGGACGAGTCGTACGAAGGGGTGTCCGAGGCCAGCTTCAAGGATGCGCTGGTGTTCGACGGCAGCTGTCAGAGGAACAATGGCTCCGTGCCACAGGAGAATGGTATCAAGAAACACAGGTAGTGCTGCATTCCTCCCAGCAGCGTGTGTGTGTGTGTGTGTGTGTGTGTGTGTGTGTGTGGCCGCATCATGTCCTGTCCAGAGACTGCATGAAGGCGCCTACTAAAAGCAGTGCAGTGTGCCGGGTCACACCTTTTACCGACTTAGGGTTGAGCGACACTTTATTAATAGCATTTGTAAGACGTGGCTGGTGAAATATTAATATGTCTCCTGAAAAGTCAGCCAGAAAGAAAAGGGTCAGTGAGGGGCCGACTCTGTTGACTCATACGTTTCGCTGTTGCTGCAAAGCGAGTGGAAAATTACCACTCTGGGGAAGAGAGGCTTGACTCCATCTTTTGGCCCCCCCCACCTGAACAGATTTTCTTCGTGCATGAGCATCAGAGCGACGTGGGCTTGGGTCAAATTGCCCTTTTCTCTCTCATTACAGCGTTTGCCCCTCCTTTGTAATCAGCGCGCAGCATTTCTCTGTCCTCTGCCTCGCTCTCTCTGTGCTTCTGTATCGCCGTCATCTCTGGAAGGGCGTTTGTTTGGACACCAATCCGTGGCGGCTCACTTTAGGACCTCGTGAAGCTTAAACACCTTACAGATGGCGGGTTTCCACTTTAAGGAAGTTGGTGGGTTTTTGTGGAGCAAAGTGACTTTTGGGTCATCACCTTGTCCCGTTCGGGGTGTCAAACGCAAAGTGCTGAGGGTCAGATACTGGGGGGAGGCGTGTTTGTGCCCGCTCTTCATTCACGCCCAGTCACGCTTAACTCTCTCTCATTTCAGGACGTCACTACCTGCGGCCATGTTTTCCAGAAACACTGTCAATGTCTGGAGTATCCTGAAGAAATGCATCGGACTGGTAAGGACCTCTCTGCACATGCTGACACCGCAGCGGCAGTTCAGCAGCTTTCATCGGTTCCAGAATATATCAGACTGTGTTTATGACACATAGACGCAGAGCGTTAGGACCCTGACATGAATTCAGTCAACGCGTTGTGACGGCCGAGGCCCGCGTCTCAAATGCAGACGACTTGATGTCGCGTGCGTTTCACAGGAGCTGTCCAAGATCACGATGCCCATCGTCTTCAACGAGCCTCTGAGCTTCCTGCAGAGAATCACAGAATACATGGAACACACTTACCTCATCAACAGAGCCTGCTCGCTGCCCGACTCCATAGAGCGCATGCAGGTCAGAGAGCGGCGCACACGCACATGCACGCACACATGCACGAGCGTGCACTAAAATGGATGGTTTGTCCTCAGGCGGTAGCTGCTTTTGCTGTGTCAGCTGTTGCATCTCAGTGGGACAGAACTGGAAAACCCTTCAACCCTCTGCTTGGAGAGACCTACGAGCTCACCAGGTACACACACAAACACACGCAAACGCACACAAATGCTCTTTTGTAAGGTCTCCAGTTTAGACTGTGTGTTTTGTTTTTTTTTCCCTCTCCCGCCCTCTGCAGAGAGGAGCAGGGTTTCCGGTTGGTATCGGAGCAGGTTTCCCATCATCCCCCGGTCAGTGCCTTCCACGCAGAGAGCCTGGCCGGGGACTTCGTCTTCCACGGCTCCATTTACCCTAAACTCAAGTTCTGGGGCAAGAGCGTCGAGGCCGAGCCGAAAGGGACCATCACGCTAGAGCTGCTCAAGTGAGTCGGAGCGAGGGGCCCCGTGAAGACGTGCGCGCTCTCAGCAACGTTCTGCTCTGTTTGCTTTTCTTCTTGTTATTCCTCTTTCCTTTCACGTCCTGTCCTGACTCTCTTCCTGCGCCGACCCACGTCGCTTCACTCTCCTTCCTCTCCTCCAGGCACAACGAGGCGTACACATGGAGTAACCCTTACTGCTGCGTACACAACGTCATCATAGGCAAACTGTGGATAGAGCAGTACGGCACGGTGGAAATCGTCAACCACAGGTACGCAAACGACGCGCGTGTCTGTCTGTCTGTAGTAATGAGCACACACTCGGATCCTTTGTCAGACATGATGGAGCTTTGACCCAAACACACATTCTTTTAGGAGAAAACTTCTGCACAGAACAATATATAGTGCAATAATGCTCCAGCAAACACTTAATACCCTTTGTACGTGAGTGTTCACTGACTGTAGTTGACACAGACACTGAACCAAAGACAAATAAGAAGACCGTGTTTACCCTGATGCTTTCGCCTGTAGGTCCTTTCCTCTCGGGGTAAACAGTCCCTCGCTCCTTTTTTTTTTTTAAACCTGTGTTTGTTCAGCGAAGCTCTGCAAAGCTTGTTTTCTCCTCAACCGGCATCTGCACACAGCTGCACGGATTCCCACCAGGAGCTCACGTCCTGCACAGTTCGCCTGCGGGGACAAACCAAATTTTGTCTGCCCCCGCACCGATACCGAGACCTGGGCTTTGGCATCCCATACAGAGTGCTGATTCCACCTATATAAAATCCAATATGCCAGTACTGACAAGTAATGGTTAAATTTCAGTTTTGATGTTCATCGTAAGCTCAGTTAGGGGTTTTTCTTCTCTCCTCCTTTCTGCTGCAGCACTGGAGACAAGTGTGTGTTGAACTTCAAGCCCTGCGGGATGTTCGGCAAAGAGCTGCACAAAGTGGAGGGATACATCCAGGACAAGAGGTGAGGGTTCAGGGCCGCGTCAGCTCCAGGACGAGCAGTGATTCATTTTTCTTCAAATCTGCGGTTTCAAAAAGCGGTGATGCTCATCTCGTGCTTCCGTTTCCTCCCCCATCTTTTGTCTGCTTACACGTACATTTTCTCTTCTCCATTTTCTCCCCAAATTGTTGTTCTTCCTCATTTCCTCTCCTTCCCGTTTCCTTTTTTTCCTGCATCATTCCTCCTCTCCGTGCCACCTCCTCTTTCTTCTCCTGCTTTCCGCCTCTCCTGCCCTCGCTTCCTTCCCCTCCGCCCCCACCTCTGCCCCGTCTTTCCCTCTGGCCAGTAAAAAGAAGCGCTGCATCATCTATGGGAAGTGGACCGAGTGCATGTGGAGCGTGGACCCTCAGGCGTACGAGAGCCACAAGAAGCTGGACAAGAAAGGAGACGTCAAGAAGCACAAAAATGTGAGAACAAGTCAGAAAGCCTGTGGATTTACACCCGGCCTTCCTTTTTCATCTGAAACTACTTTCTGTATTTGTTATTACAAAACGTACGTTAATGCGTATATAAAGCATTCAAAGACAGCATTGTGTTTCCTTTATCTCACACAGATTGTGAATATTATTGGGTTATTTCTGTACTTGTTGTGTTGTGATTGTGTGGCTGGTTTTCTCTTTTTTTGGATGACTTGTCGGTGCACAGCGTTCTGTGAGGTCTTATTCCAGGTAAAACCAACAGGTTTCTGTAGGCTGGTGCTGATGCTGTCAGCCATTCCTAAAACACGACAGATTGAGAAGGAAACCGTGATATAGATGATGACTATATATATATGTTTGTTTTTTTTCTAGGAGGAGCTGGAGGGAGCAGAGAACGATGACGCTGATGACATGCCTGAAATCCAGGAGACGGTGTGTGTGGTACCAGGGAGCACTCTGCTGTGGAGGATAGACTCCAGGCCAGCACACTCTGCCACGGTACAAACACAAAGACGTGCAGACCGACTCGAACTGCACCGCCATGCAGATCGCACGGCCCATCCAAGTCACTCAGAGCTGCATGAGCTGTTGACTGTTGTTTGATTCTGATCGTCAATCTAACAGATTTGATGCAAACAAGAAAATGAGAGTGCACACGCTCAGCATCCTCCTCCTCCTCCTCTTTCCTCAGATGTACAACTTCACCAACTTTGCGATGTCTCTCAACGAACTGGAGCCCGGCATGGACGCCATCTTGGCCCCCACCGACTGTCGCTTCAGGCCTGACATCAGAGCCATGGAGAACGGCGACATGGGTAATTTGATTCTTCTCGGTGTTGCATGCATCTCTGGACATGCAGCGACTCGTTTGCCAGCAGCGCCCTGCAGAAACCTGCTTCTTGTTAGATAGATGAATTAAAAAGTACAATTACAGCTCACATGAAAGTTATTCTCAGGACTTTTAAGTAGTGCTACAGAAGCGTGTCCCTTAAAATGACTCCCAGTGAAACAGAATATTGATAATAAGACAATGCTGCCACCTGCTGGAGGTCACCGTCACTGCCTCGTGGGTCATCCCAGTGTTTACAGCTTTGAAATGTTATTGAAATGAAACACTCCTCCTGGCACAGGCCTCTTTTACTTGACCCCGAGCTCCATGGTGCGGTGTTGTGTTTGTGCAGATGAGGCCAGCAGGGAGAAGGAGAGACTGGAGGAGAAGCAGAGGGCTGCCAGGAAGGAGAGAGCCAAGAATGAAGAGGAGTGGTCCACCAGGTAGGAGGCGTTCGCTTCAGTCAACACAACTGCATCGTTTAACGCTCGCATCGCGTTACGGAAACACAAAAGACCTCTCGCATCTGAGCGAGTTTCATATTTGCCTTGAGCGAACCAATCCCAGCGGGTGATGTCTCCTCAAAAGACACTTTGCTGTCATCTGTGGAGAACAGTGCTAATGATGTGAGAGATGGTATTTTCTTCAGTTTTAATTTTAAATTGACAGTGGATATTAATAGACAAAAATGCCGTTATGCGCGTCTTTTGATGAGCTGAGCAGAATCTCAATAATAGATAACAGGCTTAAAGCAGTCACAGACAGCAAGATGACATTTTTAGTTCTCGAAGTTACACAGAGATAGAATTGGTTTCATTTTATTTATATGTTATAAAGAAATAGAAATTAAAATCTGCGTTTGTGTCTTTCAGGTGGTTCCAGATGGGCACCAACCCGTACACTGGCTGTCAGGACTGGATCTACTCTGGAGGCTACTTCAGTAGGAACTACCAAGACCTGCCCGACATCTACTGATAGCCCGCAAGCCTTCCTCCTCCTCCTCCTCCTCCTCCTCCTCATGTTCCTCCTCTGTAACCCGTAATGATCTGCCTGTCACGAATTGGGAGAAAAATGTTAAGAATTCACATATCAGCCTTTAATCCCGTGTTAATCTCACTGCCTTCATCATCACCATCATCATCTTCCCTCTCTTCAGAATGCCACACACCCAGCACAGATTGGAAAGAAGCCGAATGCTGTCGCTTCTCTCAAACTGTGCCTGCTCCCTGTCCGCTGAGTCTTCAGGTGTTTGTTAGTTTTGTTTTGATTTTTTCCTCTCGCCGCAGTCCTCATCATCTTCCGTGATTGTTTTTTTTCCTCACCTAATGACCAGCAAGCGTTTCCCATCTCTCTGCCCCGACAACCTTGAGAGCACAATAACCATTTTTATCCTTCCCGACCAATCCCGGTGGCAGAGAGCTGGTACGTGTGAATCAAAACAGCAGCCCCACGAAACTCACAGGTCCAGTCTGAATGTTTAAGGTTTTTACAATCGAACTCTCGCTCCTCCGAGAAACCACTTAGTCACGTGTCATTGGCGAGCGAAAGCAACATGAAGTAAGCCGGAGTAATCCCAGTGACAGATTCATGGACAAGGACGGACACCCAGTCAACGGGGAAATCAGGGATGTGAATGCTCCTTTGACTGAAGATGGATTTTGAGGAAGGTTTTTTTTTGGTAACTCTGAAAGACTCATTCACTCAAAAATAATAAATATAGATGACGTATTACTCTTTAAGGATGAAATTATTATAAAGAAATAGTTTTGGTTGAATTGGTCAAGGCAAGCATGAGCTTCTTATTGCCCACGAGTCGTATCCCTAAAGCATTTACTCACTGTTACTCTTCCACTAACCTTGTATTTATCATTTGTGCGTCAAAATGAATGACATCCTGATGTTTCCTCCACCGCCAAGTGGAACGTGCAGCTTGAATGAGACCAGACCTGGGATCAGAAACAAAAAAAACATAGAGGCGATCCAGTGAATGTTGGCACAACAAAAGGCTCTCGGGCAGACGGGACGAAACCTGGGACTGGACGTGTATTATTTTGGAGCTTAATGTGCACAAACCCGAGGAGACGTCCTTTTGTGCAGCGCATCTTTCCAAATTTTGAATCACAAAACTTGTCAAACGCGACAAAGTCACACCTTCATGTCGCTCCTGGCAAATATTTGGACCCCGTGCTGCTCTGCAGCTTTGCCTCCACGTTACAAATACGTGATATTTCAGATAGGGGAACCGTCAGTGTTTTGCCTTTCACTCCAGCTGAGCAGGACGTCCAGTCGCAGAGGTCAGATCTAAAATCGTCCCGGCCGAACACCGAGCCACACAAAATCACCTGTGGTGAAAGATTACACAGGAACGGATTGGACAAATCGGACTTTCATTTTGATCAAATATTGATGTTGATTACTTACGTATGCTGAAATTCTAACAACCTATGCCTAGGCCTGTTTGCACTGGAGGAGGCGGAACATTTTGACAGCAAACACAAGTCGTCGTGGGCTTTTGTGAGAAAATATGCTCGACGATGGAGGTTACACTCACTTAACTAACATAACCGACGGATGAGACGACTCCAGATTCCCCCCGCTGCCTGTCCTGCAGCAGCTGACCAACCCAGACGCCCTATGAGATCATCACAAATGTTTTTTGAATGTTACTCACTGTTTTCACGCATTTCATTCCTCGGAGTTTAAATACCAGATGTTTAAAAAAAGAAAACAACCACATTTAATGTTTTCACTAGTGCATTTGGGAGCTGTGACGTATTGCGCAATATGGCTCTATGCAACTTCTGCAGCTCAACATGAACATTATGTCTGATCTGTTTTTGTACAGTAGCTTTACATTCCTCACCACACACACACACACACACACACACACACACACCCTCAGCCTCTGTGTGACTCAGCTCCACTAATGATGACTTTGCCTTCTTAATTAATCTAAATATATTGTATTCCAGATAATTAACAATGATTACAACTTGCTGAAGTACTTGGCACTACAAGCAGCCTTGTATCACATCATGGATCAATTACGATCAGTAACTTTACAGTTCCGTGTTCCCCTGTCACTCTTAGTGCCTGTTTCCATTCCTTTTTTATCCATGTGTATTATTTATGATGTTTGCTGTTTAATGAAATAATTCTGTTGTCAAACTTCTTCCGTTGCTTATGTTGCTAATCCAAGCGGCTCTGAATAATTTTTTTCCCTCTTTCTCTTAAACATGAACCTAACCCGTTGTGTAGAGGAGTGTCTCGTCAGAGCTTGACGCAAACATCATTCACCAGCTCAACACTTTGTTACGTTTGACTGTGGCCGTGACGTCTGCCAGATTTACCAGCCAGTGCAGTTTGAAGGTAGACGGACTGGATTTAGTCATTTTTGTCAGCGTGTCATTAAAATAAAAGTAATTTAAAAAAAAAAAAATCTATGCTACAAACACTACTCACGTTGCACACTGTCACAGATTAAGGTGACACTGGTCAGACGCAACAGATGGCAATGAATCTGAACAGGAACGAGAGTCTTAAAAAATAGTTTGACTCAAAAGTAGTTGCAGCTTGTGAGCGGCAAGCGCACGCATGGAACGGTTACATTCATCAGTGCAGATTCAGACTCTACCAGTTCGACTAATGCTCTGTCACTGAACTAGATTGAGGTTTTTATGTTGCTTTGAGTGTCGTTTCTTTGTGTTAAAAAATAAAAAGTCTTCTGTTGAATTTTACCCTCCTTCTCCTGGACTGTACGGTTGCGTGGTTGTTGATGTTATCGTGTACAAGGGTTGCACAGAGGTAATCACAAGCAAAATGGCATATTATTTTGTGCAATTGATTTATTTTTATAGTATTTAAGCAGTTTTTGGTGAGAACATTGTACCAGATGTTTTATTTTGAGGTGGGGGACTGTAAGGGGTCATATCCATACTGTGGACAGCTTGGTAGATTAATGAACGGGGGAAATGTCTACTAATAAAATTCTAATTTCAGTTTTTGACCATGTTTCAGTCCTTTTTTTTGTAAAAATAACATACATATTAAAAATATATGGGAACCGCAGTCTAAACGGAGTCATTTATCCCTGTGTTACATTATACTGAATAAATGGACAAGGAAGCAGAGTAGTTATAGAACACTGTAATCAAATAGTTCTTTTTATCATGATAATATGCGGCTCTCGGCGCCGTGCCCGGGCTAACAGCAGGGTCAGCACAGGCCAGTAAAGAGACTGTGCTGAGGGGCAGCGGGGCCTTGAGCTAAATGCTAACAACAGCGAGCTAACGCGCCTTTTTCACAGATTTTGACTTGCCGCGGTGAGAGAAGCACAGGCGTCGCTTATGTTAATAACATTAACAATGGCTCACGACAGCGTGACATAAGGCAACACGCCCAGAACCCTGTCCTCTGGGCTGGCATTATATTGTTGTTAAAAAAAACCAACTTAGTATATCATAGAGCCACTGTGAGGACTCAACCCTGTGTACCAAACTGCACAGCCGTCCATCTGCCGTGACATTTCCCTCCACAAACCTCACGTCAGCGCCGCAGGAAAAGTCAGCGGCATCACCAAGGAGTAAGAGCTCACACCACGGCGGTTGTTTTTATGTATTTGTCTTTTATTTCTTTTTCCTGATTGAAATGTATTGTAAGGTCATAATTTGTCATTCATCACATTACATGGCATGATGCACCAGGTCTACTACACCCATTTACAGGAGGAATACACGGAAACATACACAAGGTTTTACAATGGGGAAACAGGAAATTTAGCTCATTGCACTTACAACAGTGAATGGAACACTTTGTAGTCATTTTTAGGCGCTCGACCTTCTGTGTTATATTTTCACCCCCTTTTTATCATTCAGTTGGGTTTTTCTTCTTACTTTTTTTTTTACACATCTCCATTGCCCGATTTGCTCTTTGTCTCTCTCCATCTCCCCAGAAAATTATCTGTCCAACGCCAAAATTACATGGAAGCCTGAATTTTTTCCCTTTTTTTTTCTTTTTCATGTCATCTCATTTTACAAACACAACATGTATAGAAACTCTACACAGACCAATATGTTTTTGGGTTTTTTTGTTGTTTTTTTTAAATATCCGAATACAGTTTTTTTTTTTGAATGAGTTTTAAACAGTCCGCACGAGCCAGCCACATACGTACACAATGCAATTTTTGTCATTTATTACTCAAATCAACAACTGCTCTCGTTTTGTTACGTAGGTTTTGTTGTTTTTTTATTGTTTTTATACACAAAAAGCACAAGTTTGGGCAGGGAGGTTCAGGCTTGCATACGCTCCAGCTTGTGTTGGCGTGTGGTGTGCAAAGGCCTCTCTCACGCCCGTGTGCATGTGTGTGAGTGGCATGTTTGAGATTTACATGTTGTACAGAACATGTCCTTCATGGCATTCACATGTTGCGGTTGCTGTTGTTGTGGTTTTTTTGTTCAAAGCAGACTCTGGTCGGTTCTCATCTGGTATTTACACTGGAATAAAAGATGGCAGCCCGTGGGGCTGGGAGGTCAAAGAGGTTCAGACAGTTAAGGGATGGGTGGGGTGAGGTGGGGGCGGGGGCGGGGGTGGGGGGTGGGCGGGGTGTCCAGGTCATGCACTGGTAATTTTAGTTTGATGATTCATTACAGGTGAAAGATGAATAAACGCTCCCTGACGGACTTTTCTCTCATAGTTTTGTTGTTTCAGCATTCGTGATCTCTTTTTACAACCTCTCACTTGAAACATGTACTTTTTATATATTTATATATGTATGTATATATATATATATATTTTTTCAGTCTTAAAAGCTTTCTATGGCCCTGCTATACATTGACTGCATGACCGACAGCAAGAGCAGTGGTGACGGTTATTACACTACGTTCTGTGCAAACACTGTATGCTACCTTTTGGTTGAGAACGCGCTCACACATACACACACGCACGCACAGTCTGGCTTTCCAAAAAGCATTTCAAGCTGCACTTGTAACAGCTGTACAATCAGACAAGTCGTCCTCACAGGTACGACTGAGGTTTGCACAAATGTGATACACAGCACCTCATCTGATGCCAGATCAGCGCCCACAAAGGGTCAAATACTGGATTGTCTGACTGTGCATTAATGCATCCTTATTGCTGAGACTGTCGGCGTCAGATTCAGAGACAAGTCAAGCCTTTTGAGATTTTCACTTCTCTTGAACTGTTGGAAGCATCCTTTGCTGGCTTCATGTCTGCAAATCTGAACCTCTATGTTCTACTGCAAACTAAAAAAAACCCAAAGCAAAACATAAGAGCTCTGTTCCAAAATCAAACTTTTAGGAATATACGCATGAACTTCGGCTGCTAACACTGAGAGATGTCGATGTTTCGTTGTGAAAACTGGCGTCTGTTTTTGGCGATGTTGATTTGGAACACAACTCTTAAAGGTTTTGTCTTTCTTTGCTGTCTGCCTCTTGTGCTTCAAACGCCTCTGAAAAACCAGACTGTGGCTTGGCGGTTTTGCCCACTGGTGATTGCTGTGGTATGACCTGAAGTCCACTGGGTTCTTGGATGTAGACAGACACCATGCAGAGTATAGACGGAGACCACGACTGGCTAGAGGGCAGTAACAGGATGGCTTTCTTCAGTGACCAGTATTGTAGTATAAAAGCCCTTGCTGCTATGCATATTGAAGTCACCTTCAGTGGCTGAATTCAAACTGGAGCAAAAAAAAAAAAAAAGGGACATTCTCAACACGTTTTGACACAGATACTGTTATTTGTGTGTTCCTGGCTGTTCCCCCTATTTAACAGCAGCCAGGGGTCACGTCTGTGCCGCAAAGTGTTAAAAATTTGATTTATTGCTCCCGCTTGAATCCAACCATTGTTCTCTGTTAATCTTTTGAACATCTCCTTTGCGATGCTGCATTTAGTGTGTGCTTTCCTGAGGCAAAAGTGATTGAGGAACATTTTATTGAACATTTTATATTCTACAAACTTCCCAAAACATACGACTTACAATAGGGGAAGTTGGTATTAATCGGGGTAGCTTTAAACTCTCTCTCATATTATGTTTTGACAATGTCTAATTTTAAGCGGTGACCTGGTGGCAGTGTACCTGGGACGTGATGTTTGTTCGGGCCACATGCACCTGATGTGCAACTCAACGGACTGAAGATCCAAACACAGCCACAATAATCCGACTCTTAAACTTGCAGCAGAATTGAACTCTTGAGAGGCCTCTGGAAAGGCCCAAATCTCTGAAATGAAAGTGATCCTTAAAAAGCAAGACCTGTAGTCTTGTACATAAAGCAGGTTGAGGGAAACTTATGGAAGTAGATTCTATAAGTGTTTTTTGATTTCAAAGACAAACTTGTCACTTGACAGCACAGTGACATTTCTTATATGATATCAATCAATTTGAGATTCTGAACTTTCTTTTTCGCCAGGTTTTAAAAAAATTAAAACAACTTGATATTTCAGATTTTAAAAAATCTGATAATTTTGACTGTGCATAAATCCAGCGATAGATAACATCTGTATAAACATAATTTCTCACGCTATACCTCTGTAGATTTCAAACCGAACTCTGTCTTCTCTCTGAAATCCCAGCCAGCTTTCTCTCCCCTCACAGTAAGATCAAATAAATCACAAAGATAAATCATCTGATAAATGTTTCACAAAAAATATAAATATATATATTAACCTCTTTTACATAGTTCCAGTGACTTGCTTTGTGGGATGTTTTCATACAGCTTATACCACTTTTTAAATTTTGAATTTTCATAAAAATTACTTTTTTCTAATTTATTTGTTATAGCATGCTGCTACCAAACTGATAACTAAATGAGACAGATGGTAAATTTGGAGAAATGATTTTTTCATTTGTACAAGGTACAGAAATGTGACTTTCTGCAGTGTACTTAGCTTATAAATCTCTCTGCGTGTTGTGGCAGTGCAGCTTTACACACTCAAAGACAAACTCTCACACCAGTTAATTCCAGTTTGACCATGCCTTGAATAGTGCACCTCTTGCCGCTCACAGCAGTATTTTTTGTTAAATATAATCTATAAGTTGTATATAGTCATTTATTATATGTATATATTTGTATTTACTTCTTTCTGCGCAAAAAACACATTCAGGTCGCTAAATGCAACAAATAAAAATCAACAAAAAGTAAAGAAAAACGGGGAGCTCTTCTTCTTCTTCTTCTTCACCCCTGAGCAGGCACCAACCATATTATGGGGGATATATTGAAATCTTTTTTTAATATATACTCTATATTCATATATCAACATTTTCTCTAGTTAACTCTTTGAATGAATTTCCTTGTATGCAGTGAACCCCCACTTGAAGCATGAGCAACATTTTCATTACAACTGGGATCTTTTGCTGTTCCTGCTATTTTTTATTTTTGGAAAACGCCTCTTAAATATTAAGAACAGCAAATGGGGCCATTGCATATTGTATTGCACCTTCTCTTTAGTTTTTATTGAAACTGATCATTTCCACAGGGGATTTAACTATTGTGCCTTGACTTCTTCTACACTTTCTACCTGTATAATGAAGAATTTGCACTTTGTTTCCATTGAAAACAAGGTGATAAAGCTTCGCCAGCAACACTGTTTCTCCTCATTCATCATTTCAGCGCAACCCGTCATGAACACGCCTTCAGTGAAAGACGCACCCACTTTAAAAGGAGAGGGAACCCTGAACATGCCAACTTAACACAATACAAAAACCCCTCCTATTATTTCCTAACTTACAGGTGACCTACAGTATATTATACACAAACAAATTCATATAATCTCCTTATGTTGATCTATGAGGAATGCTGAAACAGAGTACTCTTGATGTTTGAATATTATGGTAAACAATGATTTGTGTGACTTTTTTTTCCCCACGTGTGTTTCTCTTCCCTTTTCCTCCTCATGCGTCTGTTTTTCCAAATATGATTGATTGCATAGAACGACTGGAGATGAGAGGTCGCCTCTTCTGCCCACCATATTTGTTGTGTTTGAACTCATGTTTGTCTTGTTTTCTTTTCTTTTCCACATTGGATGACGGTCGTTAAATACACGCATACAGAACCCCCACACACATACGTACAAACATTAGGAACAGAACAATATAGAGGTGACTGAGGTTTTCTGCGCCGGGCGGCATGCGAAGGTTCCCAGCGAGCGTTCACACAGACAATATACAGCAGAAGTTGGTTGTTTCGTTGGTTTTGCTGAAGGCCTCGCACTGTTTGGCCCGACAGAGTACGTTTTGAGTACTGAACTGCAGATCCCACAATGCACTGCAGGAGCAACAGCAGGGAGAACACTGACCTGAGAAGTTTCCATGACAACTGACAGTCAGAGAGAGGTTTTGAAGGGTTGGGTCGCAGGTCTGGATGCCACCACGATAGAAAATGAAAAGTTAAAAAAAGGCGAGTGACTTTGTGACACAACCAAGTGTGTTATTTTTGGTTCCTCACTCACATGAGTGCTGACTTTTTTGTGTTTTTTTTTCCTTTTTGACACCATTTTCAAGTGTGCTTTCACGTGCACTGTGTACATTTGACAGAGTGAACACACATGCTGATACACACTGATGTGTTAAGAGCTCAGCGGGGCTCTTTGCAGACTCCCAATAAACGTCCATCTTGGAGGGTGAGAAGAATCACATCGAAACCCAAACCCCCCTCAGGTGACGATGTCAAGTCCAGTTCTGCCGCGATGTGTGACTGGTTTGCTTTTCAGTGCCTCTCTGCTGCCCTGCAGTGCTTTCAGATTAGGTTCCAGCTGGCTCCTACAAGCAGCTTATCACTCTGATCCACTGACTGGCTGATTGATGACACCGATGTCTCACTGTTGGTTGGAGGAGAAGATCTGGGTGGTACCAAACTCTTGGTTTACAGGTGAGCCCATGCTCTCTGATGGGTTAGTACAGCAGTAGTACAATGGTGGTGTACGTTCTTTGATACGCTCAAGTCGGACCTGAGCGGTACATCAGTGGTAAGTTAGACAGAGGCAACACTTTTCTATTCCACCAACTTCTACATTGACACAAGATTGTGCTCTTTACTTTCTTACCTCTTGCTCTATTGCTTTTATAATTATTGATAATAAATAGGAGTCAGAACATTGACAGGGGGCTTGATGAAAGTAACAAAATATTATAAAACATAAATAAATGAAAAATAATATCACAAACAAAGTTGATTTAAAAAATATAAATTAATCTCACTGTGGCCAGTGTTCCAGCTGATATTATTACATTAAAAAAAGAGTGTGATGTAAATATGTGTTCACAGGATGTCATAAAAAATATGACACTTTTCCTCGAAAATAAAACTTTAAGAACAATTAAGGCGATATTGGTAACCTGCAACATAAACAACAGGCAAATAACAAAACTGAATCACAGAGAATAAAGATAAGACAACAAATGACAACCACCTCCAACAGCATGAGAAATATCTGAGAGCCAAATGTTTTGTGGCAGTTGGGGAAACTCCATTGCCACAAGTACTGCAGGTAAATGTTGTTTTAATGGCTTCGTAATGGCTGAAAAACACGCCGACCACATACGGCTTCACTCCCAAAATGAAAAAAGAAAAATAAGAAAAGGAAAAAAACAATAAACAAAACAAAACCAAAAACCCCAAAGGCTCCTCTTATTCCTGTGGGCATGTTCCTGTGTGTTGCTTCAGTAATCTCTCTTCTTTGTTATTACTTAAGTTGTCTATTTTAGATTAGTTTCCCAGTGTCTTTATGGCCTCTGTTTAATAATGATGAACAGTGTAAGGTCTTGGACATTAAGTTCCATGCATTCCAAATTCCTACTTTAAAAAAAATCCACTATATGCCTCATTAAAGACATGGCAAATTGAGGATTGTTGGGCAGGAATTAGAAAGAAAGAAGAATCAGCATTCAAGAAATGCAGAGAGGTGGCGAAGATATGGTGGGGGGCAAAAGGTTTTAACAGTTCCAATCTGGAATGTAAATAGAAACAGAGCAAACCGTGGAAAGAAATGCACGCCGTCACACTTGTTCTCTGTGTCGGCTCCATCATTATCATTGTCCTATTCACTCAATGTGACATTTCAATTACTCAGTATCCTTCTTGACACGGGATGTAACAAGAGGCCTTTAGTACCAGAAAAACCTGTGGGACTTTAATTCCATTTTCCCCACTCTTTTTTCTTTTTTTAACTTTCAGAGGAGCTAGAAAAGAGGAGAGAGGCTGGTTTGTTGCTGTTATTCCAAGTTTGAGCACAGGACTGTGAAACCAAGCATCCAAGCATGCCGCCATGCCTGTGGTAAAGCAACCATTTCCTGTATGCTATTAGCGGGAAAAAGCAGCTCTCAAATAAACTGTGGAGTCGTCAGCATATGGGAGTAGAATAGCATCGCCCCTCTATTTTTCTTGATTGAAGCTGCAGTGTTAAATCCACATGGAAGTCGAAGTTGGTACCTGGGCTTCACTGGCTCTACTTGTCCTCAACATCTGGGTAAGTCACCGGTGATGTAGATACATATCCCTCTACTTGCAAGGAGAAAGAGCAGCAAAAATTTAACATCAGCTTCTTTGTATTTTGTAGCCATTTTTGGCCACTCACTGCTCTTTTATAAGCAGTGGAGGTGCGTCTAACTGCTACAGGCTGAGTCTATGGGGATTCTGCAGTGGTTTGGCTTGGATTCTTTGGCTGGGGATGCCCGATGAAAAAGGATAGTCCATCTGAAGATGGAAGTTGGCTTGGAATGATCTGTAATAGAACAAAAAAATGGGTTAATCAATTTTAAAATCGCTGATTTGATATGATCTCTGTGTGTTTGTGTTCATAAAGTGCGCTGTAATTGACAGCATGAACACATGAGGCTTTGCACGAAAACTTCATTCAGTTGTCGCTCCACCAGTCAGCCAGTGGTCACCTGAAGTGACTGTCCACCTCGTTTGTCATATCCTGTTTGAGTCTTAAGAATTTCTCATATGTGAACACCATAGCTATTGTTTAGCTCACAAGAACGGCCTTTCCGAAAGGGAAGGACAGCAATTTATTGAATAGAACAGAAATCTCTATTGTCATGCAGGAGATCGATTTGAACTTATTTTTGTGCGCACTAACCTTTCCAAGTTGCTAATGCATCCATTCTAATCCCATTTTCACGTCAACACAAACTACTTAATAGGAAAGAGTAGAATAGCAGTGCATATGTTGTAAAATAACTTGTAGTTTATATATTGTGAATGAATAATGTCATCCTTTTTTGAATGACAAAAACACACAAGGAGCTTTCATGTCTTTACTGACATGGAGGTGATTACTCTATGGAGTTGTAGTGATGTAAAAACAACACTGGCCACTAGATGGTGGATAAGCTTAAGAAATACACTGCTAATCTACAGTTTAAATGAAGGCTCTCACTCATCCAGTTTTTCCTGAGAAGAAAGCTCTGAAAACCATGTGGCAGCAATTAATAAAAGGGATCCAAAAATCAAAAGCACTTTTGTTTTTTGTTAAACACTGTTAACAGATTTTGAAGGGAGTTTTTCCAGCATGAAGCAACAAGAATCAGGCAGATTTTCTCACCACCCACCACGTCAGCTTGTGCTGACACAGCACCTGTCAACATAATGGGAAGGACGCATGTTGTCCCTTGTATGATCTGGCACTTCATATTTGCATCACAGCTGTGAGGTAGAGGCCAGCTAGTAGTGTTTAATCTCCACCTCAGTATGCATTCAACAATGAGTCAGCTGCACTTCTGCAACCTGCACAGTCTTTTTCATCAGTGCTTTTGTTCTCAAATCGCCGCACTACTTCAAGCTAACAGTGCAAACCTATGTACCTACCTACGCAAACCACCTATGCACCTCAGAACTACAGCTGTGGCCACTCTGGTGTCTTGTGACTCGACAATGTTTTGAACCCTGTTTCCTCACAAATGACATTCAGTGCAAATTCTCTACTATGGACACTCTTGTGCACTGTAGATCTACAGGGTTATTTCTCATGTTTTGAACTAGACCCTGTAGTTCCAGTTTTAATGGAGTTTGGAGAAAGGCCTTTTCCCGCATCAGCATGAGAAAGGCCCTGTCTACAAAGCGAGCTCCACCTAAAACATAATTCCCAATTTTTAGCAAAAGAATTTGATTCGTACAAGAGCCCAACGATATATCAATTAGCTTGATATTATCGGCCAATATTGTGGGGATGGGCGTAGTCTGGGCCGTCGGCTGTAGGACAGAGAGGCTGGGCAGAGCTCAGCAGGAGCAGCAGCAGGTGAGTTGCCTGATTAAGCGCTCCCTTGTCTCTGCAGTGAGGGGTGGACTGAGAGAGGCTGCACAGGCCGACACAGGAGACGAACAACGTGGCTGAGAGCCATGTAGCACACGAGAGGGTTATTTCTGTTTAAGTGTGTGCAGCTGGAAAAGAGAATTAAAAAAGATTAGGCATAAGCTGAAGACTGTCTGCTGGTGTGAATGGAGTGAAGCCACGGTGGTAGCCACTTGTGTTACACAGATAGGAGTAACAGTATATATCGATGTAGATGATGTCCAACATATGCTGATATGGAAACCCTTTTTTTCTACATAATGCAGAAAATTGGGCATTGGGTACTTATATTCATTTAGAGAATACTTTCGAACAAGGAGAAAGGATGCTTTGTACAAATTTAGATACTAGCTAATTTCCATTTGTCGTCACCTGCCCAGGGACAGATTAACAGAAACAATAAATCACAGAGCAAAACCTATCATCTCCAATATAATCCAATCAGCAACAAACAGCCTGTGATACATAAATTATATATATGATGTAAGCTATATTAGCCCATATATCGCTATTGTTATTTTATTACTCCATAAAATTGGTACTGATGCTGGCTGGGCTAAAATTTGCATAAAGCCTTAACCTTTGGGCTGAAATGACAGAGACAGAGCAACGATGTTACAGTTACAGAAAGAAAAAAGACAAGCCATGCAGAGATGCTCGATAGAGAGGAGTGTGAGCAAAGACGGTGCAAAAGTGAGAAAGCGAGACCAAAAAAAAAAAAAGTGATGTTCGACAGAGGGAGCAGAGTGTGGGAGGAGAGAAGGAGCTCTCGGCTGCAGCAGTCACATGAGGCACAGACACAGAGATGCACACAGTTCAGTGCATTACCCTTTATGGCACATATGCAACACTGTGCAAACTCTGAAATACAACTGCAACATTGATGCCTGCTCACGCACGAAGAGCTTAAACAACCATTGCACCAAGGCAAAAGACCATATTTGAAAAGGGGGCAAAAAAGCATGCAAAAGATTTTCCTAACATTGCTGCTTCCACTTTTACTAGCCGGGTTAAAGCACGATTACATTTTAGTACTTCTTGAGATAAGTCAGAGACAGACGCGACCGTTTCACTTTAATAAGTGACTGTAATCACACGCTCAGTTTTCAGTGTTATACTAAAAATAAAGATGTGATTGAACCTCTGCAGTATACACTCTATGCACAGTTCTCATTTCAACTATTTGGGTTTTTATTAATAGTCTCAAACAAACACACTCCTGCACCTGTTTTTTTGGTTTTTTGTTATGCAATTAAAAAACAACACTTTGAAGTGTTCCCCTCTCAGGTTTATATTTAAGTCATGAGGTCTTCAGATGCTTGTCGCATCTCAGGAAGAATTCTCTGACTGCTGTGAATTTGTCATTGGAGAGGGGAGAGAGGAAACAAAGAGAAGACACCTTGAACATTTTTAGTTTTTAAATGTCATTAATGTACGATAAAGGCTAAAGGATAAAGTTTGTTAGGGTCAGCATCTCAAACCGAATGGTGATGAAAGACAGATGTCAGTTTAGTTTCATTTCTGAGCAGCAAAGCAAAGTCAGCGACTAGTCGGAAGTTTCGTTTGTCAATCTTCTCTGATTAGTTAAAAAGAGGCAGTGGTTTATAAATCACTGCCGTGCTCTTGGAACACAACTGACTTTTGCTGATTTGTTTCTGGCCTAGCTGACTGCTGGCTGCTTTTAAACTCCCACAACAACCCAGATGCCAGTGATTTTCAGGAGCAGGCCACAATACAACAGCTGCAAAAACAAAGAAACGGCGACAGAACTGGCTTGAGGCTGTGCTGGAGGAACAGACAACGCAGGCGGCTTGTCTCCACATGACAAAAATGGAGATATGGAAATGGAAGTATTACAGATGTACAAATGTACCCTGAGCGATAAATAAATTAAAACTGTGCTCTTGTGCCTGGAGTACATGATTTTTTCTTCAGGGTAAGATTAATGTTGTTCTGTTTTATATTTTTTCTGAAAAGTTTCGGCAAAATATCAAGTCACTCTTCATGCTTGATGATGTGGTTGATCTTTCTGTGATCTGCGGAAACACAAAAACCTGCTTATTTTACAACATTTATCTTATTCCTTTCACGTGTACTGTTTCAGATTTTTTTTCCTTCATTTAAAAGCAACATCACAGCACATTGACTTTTACTGTTTTGCTGAGTCATCCTGCAAGTGCAACTTCTACTAAATATGGCACAATCTGTTTGAAAACACCCATACAAACTATTATATTAAGTCACTCGTAGCCAGTACAGTAGGTCTTGGAAAACTGACTAAAATTAAGATGGAGATGAGATGAGAATGGCTCGAGCCACCTTTTCTTGCTTCACTTTGCATAACAAAGTATATCAAAGTTCAAATCTTCTAAAGCTTGTATGTGAATATTTCTGACACTGCTGCCGACTGGTGGCAGAATCAAAATGGACACTGCAGCCTGACATGCCAAATGAAAGCCATGTTATCGCACCAGATGAAAAAAAAAAAAGACAGAATCTGGATGGGAACGTTCCACGGCGTGGTTTTCTGGAGGTGAAGCAGATCTCGATGGGATCAATTAGGAGGATTTAAAAGGTGACTTACTGTCTGGCCTGTCAGAGAGTGCAGCATGTTCTCTCTCGTCAGTGTGTGTTCAGGCCTGAGACATGAAGTGTCTGGAGGATCGCAGTCCTTGTTGGCTGCAAAAAGGAAGCGGCAGCGTTTCACACAATGTGTTTTGCTTAATGGAAACATCCACCCTCTGATACATAGCTGGACATTACTGGACTCGACACCATTGTGTCCCAGTGTCCTTGACAGTACTTTGGTAGACAATTAACAAAATGCTGCCCTTAATATGTTGGTGAGGGTCACTACAACTCCCCATAAATATGTGATATAAATGTTAGGCCATACGCCCTAGCCCTATATCAGTGTTGCTATTATAAGGTGAATGTGCTTTTAAAACTAGGAGCTCTTCTGGTGAAAGAGTCAAAAGTTTCTGTTGCAGCCAAGTAGATGAGTTAATTAGTAGAAACAGCTGCTGGATGAAAACCTACAGGCTCTTGGCCAACTGCAGTTCCTGAAACTATAGCAGCCGTCGAGTAGTAGTATAGCGTGAAATTCGACAATTGCGGGTTAAAATGACAATTCAACAACTCACCAGTATGCTCAGTTCTCCTCTCGGGAACCCCCCACGCTCTCTCTCCTTCCTCTCTCTCTCTCTCACATAGTAAAACAAATGCTGGGGGAACTTCACAGGTTTTTCTGGTACAAGGCCTCATGACGTCATCAGTTGACATTTACATAGTCCTGCAAATGCACGGATACATTCAGTCAGTTAAAATATGTGTTTTGTTTCATATCAGAGAAGATGAAGGAGGACAGCATTATAAGACATTTATTACTTCTGGGTGCATTGAGTACAGCAGTCCTGGGCCCATTAAAATAACATGGCACTTGAGCGTTTTCGGATCTGTGCTCATTCAAAGTTCCAAGTTCTTTCAATGCGCAGGCCCAGTGAATACAGATTGGATGTGTGTGGCAATGCCAAGCCGGTCTGCTGCTGTTTTATTTATTTTTAGCCATGCTCGTGCTGTGGCTCCACCATATTACTTTGTCAACCACTGTGGTGTGACTGAAATACCCCAACAGCCTTTACATAGACTGCCATGAAATTCTGTGGATACATACATGAGGCTGAATCCTAATTGGTGTCTCTCATACTCTTTCTCATCATCACAATTAATCGTGATCACATGGGTGATCCCTTCACTTTCCCTCTCGCTCCATCACCAGGTCAGTGATCATTTTCCAACTCTTTGATTGGTGACGCAACGCCTCCAAAACTAATGACATTCCCATTGGCCTCTGCTGTAGTTTGTGTTTAGTGCTAATGAGGTAATGCATGATTTAGTTGCAAATATTTGCAAAGTACAGTCTCAAGGAAATCAAATCCCGAAGCAGTCAAAAGACTCGAGTCCACGTACCCTCAACTTGACACCTGCACACCACTGTAATGTGTACTCAGCAGGGACCATTTGTAGTGCAAGCACATCCTGTCTGACACAGACTGTGTGTCACAGTGGGAGGATCCGCTCGTTTTCAGTGTTAAACTTTCTACAGTGCGCATGAAACGCAGCCAGACAAACGAAAAGAAGCGGAAGAAAACACACAAACACAGACAGAGGCACGCACGCTGCCTGTTCCGCGTGAACCACTTTCGGTCGCCCACACTCTGTCAACACACAACTCGCTGTTGCTATATGTCAACATCCCAGCAGACTTTGAACTAGCAGCGTCTCAGAGATTTATTTTTATCCCGACTGGTTGAGATGCACTTGTTCACTGAAGTAAGGATGAAATGTTTCCAGTTTCTCTTTCTACATGGATCAGTGACCAAACGCACCGCTGCTCTCTGATGATTGTTGCCCTGCAACCTCTGTGAAGCAGAAGAGTGATCTTTGCCTTGTGTCCCTGCTGTTGGCTATAGTTTTTGAACTCTATCTTGACTTTTATTCATGAGATCAGTGCACTCACATGCAAAAGACCTATGGGCAATTCATAAATAATGAACACCCCACACACAACTAAAAACAACACAATAAATTAAAATGAGTGAACTTGCAACATCCTCTATTCAAACCGCTTGAGGAAAGTGGTTTTGAATGTAAGAACCACAGCTACCGCCTTTCCTATAAAATAAATCACCTTCCAGTTCCCTACTCTGTTCTCAGGGCTGCTTCTTTTATGAATGACCCATCATCTACACATCTGCCTGCAGGACTTCATGACATACACAGGAGAAAGGACCAAAAGAGAAGGCTTACCTCAATCTTAGCACCTCAGAAGAAAGAGGTGAACTTCTTGCCGAAACCGGAGATGGCTGGGGAAAGTGGACAAGAAGAAAGAAGTTAAATGGATTTTAGGAGTGTTAAGTAAGGAACTTGAACACTTCGTCGACATAATTTAAACTTAAAGCACACTAATGAGTTCCTTTAAGTACAGTGACTTTGAAAAATTCATGTTATTAAATGGGCACGGCATTCAATTTTCTTTCTTTTCAACACGACTGTCTTTCATCATATCATGGTCAAATCACTTGATTGAAGTGTGCTGTCTCATGATTTGTTTGTGGTACCTTCTCCCAGTTTGCCGGCCTGCTCAGCAGCTCCTCCAGGCAGGATCTTGGACAACATGCTGTCTCCCTCCATGCCAGGCTGACCTGCCGCTGCACTGCCAATACCTCCTGGCCTAGGAGCTGCCTTGGAGCCTGGACAGAAAAAAGAGAGAGAGGAAGACGGGGGGGTGGAGGGTGGGGGGTGGGGGTTGGAGAGGCAGGAGGATCAGGGAGGACACGAGGAGTCGCTATCTATGCACCTGCCACATGTTTTTTTTCCAATGCTGCCATCTTTGGTGGTTACTCATGATTTGTGTCTTTTCATTGCATGATTAAAAAACTACTTGCAAATGAGACAGTGTGGGCACGAGAACAAATGTCCCAACCTTCGGTTGTGATAGTTGCCCTCCGCTGAATTATTCCAGTCGCGTGTGTCCAGATTCAGCCACTTCCATCCAGCCTATGCCCCTCTTTACACACCGGGTCTCCTCTGTTTAGTTCTAAATGGACTTCCTGTGTTTAGTTGTCAGACTTTCTGCACAGATGTGCTGTTGCAACCTTCAGTCATAAGGACCACGCGGACTGGACTGGACTGGACAGTTCTGGTAACCCCAGATTACATTCAAAATCAACATTTTTCAAACTATTTGTAAAAAAAAATTCTCAACAAAAATAAGCACGGTGTCAGCACTTATAGCTTATTACTGGAGAGCTAGGTTTCAGCGCAGAAACATTCATTAAGCATTTCATCTAGCTTGTGACAAGATGGGAAAATTTTTTGGGGCCCATCCAGCTGTACCTCCATTAGCACATTTGAGAACTGCCAACTCCAGAATGGCAAATCAACTGAAAAAAAAACAACCCCAAAAACATTTTGTTTCAGTTCATGAAAGATCTACGACTGCAACTATGTAATTATTTTCATTATCAATTGTCGGTGGATAAAAATGTCAAAACACAATTTCATAAAGTGACATAGTTTAACAGCTTGTTTTGTCTAACAAATGCTCAAAAACTGAGAGGGATTCAGTTTGGGAGAATCCAGCAAATTTCGTATTTGAGAACTTGGAACCAGTGAAAACGAAAGTACCTTCACACATTCTCACCTCCCTTCTCAACAAATTAACAAAATGACTAAATACCAAATTATCTAACTAACTAACTCACGACACAGTGACTTGGCACACTCAGGCCGATCAGGTGCCATGACGTAAAACTCCTGCTGTGTGTTTTCCACTGTCGGATTATCTGCAGATTAATCTCAGATTAGATGAGACAGCACACATCGGTTACATAATACAGACACAGTTGGCTGCAGCTAGCAAGACGTGGGAGTGGCTGGAGTCTAAATTATGTGTGTGTGTGTGTGTGTGTGTGTGTGTGTGCGCGTGTGAGTGATGAGTTCAGTGCACCTATGCCTGTGAGTGGGGGCTGGGCAGCTTTTGAAGCCATGATGGGCGCCGCCTTTGCTCCAATCGCTGTGGCTGGAGGTGTGTCGATCTTGGCCTGCAGAGAAGGGGGGGGGGCAGACATTTAGTCACAGAAACAACTCAGTATGTACCCTCTTGTCAAAGTAAAACACTGGTAATTGGACACAGTGGAGGAGAACAGTATATTTCACGCAGCTGGTGAAGGAGGGGAATGAGAGGGAGACATAAAGAGAGAAGAGGAGAAGTCGAGGGAAAATAAAACAGAGATAAGAGATGGAGAGAGAGAGGATGGGAGAGAAGGCCGCTCGCTCTTCATGCTGTGCTGTGACAGCACGCTGAATGATATGAACAATGACTTGTGAACGACGAGTTTCAGCATCATGAACACAGTCCACTGTCAGGCTGAGGATTCCTGCTGAAGAAAGATCAGGCATCTCCCTCTCCTTCCACAAAGAGCAGCTGCAGGACGTCCAATCAGAATTTTACAGTATAAACAGGTTGATTAAATGTACTTATGATACATTTATATAAAGAACAGTTGATTACAGTTTCAACTCTCGGTAAACATCTCAGATCAGGGGCCTGAGGTTGCTGCCATCAGTGCAGTTATATTGTATATATTTTTATTGTATGTATTATATAATATAAAACACCCTGTATGAAAAAAATTTATCCTTTAATGAAGGCCATCAGATGCAAAAGAAAGCTCTGGAGAAAAAGCCGGTGACTTAAATTCACCCGTGTCCATTTGTTTATTTGTCAGTTTGTCAGTTAGCAGGAATAGACAAAAAGGACCTGATGGATTTTCATAGAAACTGGTGGAAAGAAGGGTCACGGACCAAGGAAGAACCCTTCACAGGCTTCACTGAATGGAAGTTATCTGCTCCACTGAGTGCCATTCTAGTTTTAGCTTTTATTCCCATGGTCAAGAATGAACTTTCATGACCAAATGCTTTTATCATTCATTAGCTTTTGTACTGAGATCTGTTGTGGTCAACAGGTGAAGTTAAGCTCTTTGAATTTCACCAAATGTTGCTCTTGCGTTTCTTCCCAGCGCCGCCCTCAACATGGAAAGACCAGACTAACAGCGACGACTGCTGCTGCACCGACAGAGGAGAAAGATGCGGCTCAGACCTTTTCTGACACCCATCTGTATAACAGTTGGTACCATCTGAACACAGGAAATATGTCCCATCTCTCTCATTTCGACGCTCTTGCTTTGCATCATCTGTATTTGGGAAAAGCTCCGTGTGTCACTCCCGTCCCTCGTAAACTGGATTTTGACACTGGGCTGATGTCAAAGAGTCGTTTAATATTCTGCATTTGTTTCCCACTGACTCGACTTTCGCTGCAGCAAAACAGCGGTGATGTATTATGATGCACGGCACAGTGTGCAGCATTTTATTATTTACCGCCACTTAATCAATACTTTTAATTACACAATGGACCTAACATAACAGTGTAAGTGAATGAGGCTGCAAACTGAATACTAATCACATGAAAAATTCTCTTTGCTGTTTATGGCTTCCTGTCACAGCCACTCCACAGCCGGGCTTTCAGAATTATTTCCAAGACAAATTCCTGCATAATTTGAATATCAGACCATATGAATTATTTCAGTTTGCTTTCCCGCTGATCGTACCACAATGCTGCAAAATGAAAGTCATGAATGCCTTTCAGCGATGAGAGCACACAGGGATAATTGACATGGTGGCAGTGGCCTTGTGAACTTCATGAGTAACACATTCACATATTTACTCGAGGCAGAATAAAGTCACAAAGAGAATCATTGCACTACATGAATTGTTTATGCTAAAGGTCATAATCAGATTTTTAGACTTCAATAGCAAATAGATTAACATGGATTTATGATTATAGAGTCAATGCACGGTGGAATAGATTTTTGCAGGGACACATTTTGAGTGCCAAGTTCTCGGGCGTCGAGCAGACCGAATCGGCTCCATTGAGTTATCAGCCGCCTCTGTGTTAATCACAGCGTTAGATAAGGCCTGCCAACAGAGGCCCGGCAGAATTCAAATCAACCAAATCAATTGGGTGGAGATGGACCTGCTCTCATATCTGAGCTCATGGAGGGACACAGGGGGAAGAGGGTTGTCACATCAAGCTGACAAAATACGTAAAGATTCCTTTCTCGACTTGAGACCAGAAAAGTAATGTTTGCATGCTTACAAACAAAATGAAAAAGCCCTCTCTGGGCCTCTGCAGTGAGGAACAGGGGAATGTGGGAAAAATATAACTGCATCATCTGTGGCACTTTCAAAATGAGACCAGGTATGTACAGTTCATACCATACTCCTCTTGTTTCACATTGATCACATGACCATGGATGATGGAAAATAATTTCCCGCAGGTATGATCTGAATCTATTTCCCAACATGCCACTGAGCTGGTTTTAGTAGTGCTGATGGATATGTGTTTGAAATACAGTACAGTTTTCTAGTATGTGATTATTAAATGTTTCTTTGTTATCTTGTTGCCTAACTGACTTGCAACCCTAACCCATCTCTCCTCTGTGTACTCACCATGGTGACCGGCGTGATTCCTGCCGGACCTGTCTGTCTAGCCTGCCCCATGGGTCCACCGGCTGGTCCCATTTGCCCTGGTTTGGCCTGGCCCTGTCCCATGCCCATGCCTTGACCCTGGTTTGGGGTCTGCTGCTGAGGGCCGATGGTCGCCGCAGCGCCTGGTTGCCCTGGCCTGGCCGCTGACGTCTGGGCTTGTTGTTGGAGCTGGGCCCTCTGTCCTGGCCCCCCCTCTGACTGTGAACCTGGACCGCCCTGTCGCCCTGATCCTGCAGGCCCGCCAGCAGGGCCCTGAGCCCGGGCAGAGCTACTGCCAGACCTGGAGGAGCCTGAATGGAGGAGGGGATGGTGCGGTTTAAAAAAAAAATGATAACAAGTTAACACTCATGGTTCCAAACTTGTTGCACCTTACCGCAAGAACTGGAAAATGACAAAAAATTAAACAGTCACATTTTAACACAGATAACATAAACCAAAATGAGATATCAGCAGTACCCTGAACCCTGCAGACTTGTCTTATCTGAAGAGATCAAACATAAGAAAACGTCGACTGATAAGCTGTCGTCAATGAGGTCCACCTCATCCAGTCATATTATTTCTGCCTCCACAGTATGTCAGCCTCTGGTAGGGTTCTGCTTTTGTAAAAATGATAACTCCACTGATTAAATAACTGTAGTATTTCTTAACATGTTGTCTTTCATAATTATAATGGAATTTCAGTTTTTCTTTGATGGTATACGATAGCAACTGTCAGGGGAAGCAAGATTGAAACAGAGAATGACACGCAACAAATGTTGTGAGCAAAGATGAAACCAGTGATTTCATGAGTTCATTGCTAAGATCACAGCCACAGCAGTGCCCTGGGAGAAAACAGCTCTTGTGAAAAGTTACGCTTGATATAGTTAATTAAAAACTGTTGATCCCTGAGGGGACAGTCGATTGTGAAAGAGCGTCAAATTCAGTCTCAACAACAAGGCGTATTAAATATTTCTGCCTCAGACCTAAATATGAAATTTGCTGGGATTTTATCCAAGGATCACAACTTATTATTGCTCCAGTAATGATTTGAGGGTGGACCGTAGTTTAAGAAACTTAGTTTAAGTCTGTGGGATATATTTATAGAATTCTCACTTCATTAACTCACTATGGTTCATGGTTATTATTCAGGGCGACTCAATAATGTGTGCAGTAGTGAAGTAAGCTCACTGATCATTAACATATTAGATTATAATGAAATAAAAAAAAGATATACTCTTTTTAATTTTGGGATGCTGGTACCTTAATGAGTGAGCAGCATTAGGAGATTTTTTTAATTAAAGGGACAACATGCTAATTAGAGAAATGCCTGTTACTCATCAGGTCACAGACATATAATTTGCTTCAAATGAAGACATTCTGGCACTACTCCTCACTCTGGACAGGTGCCAGACCACCTACACTTAGGGGAATCTAAATGAGGTCTAATATTGTTCTAGTCATAAAACTGAATGAATAAAAGATTCTTGGATGATGATGTACCTTTTACTACTTTTTCAATGTATTCTAAATGCCCAAATGATATAATACATATAATATTATACCTTTATTTCTAAATCTGAAAAGGTCAAAGTCTGTTAAAAAATGCATCAATCAACCAAATGAAGTCAGGCAAGTGGTTGGCAACAGTGGCTGGATAACGTCTTTTTCTGTACTGCAGAATTCTTTGAGATAAAGGACTATAAATATAGGTTAATGTCTACGACGAGTGTGCTAATGAAACCTGACCTACTGTCCTCTCAGCTAGGTGTGAAGGTGTCCTGTATGTACCTGGTGGTTGGCCCTGCATGTCCACGGGCTGCTGGGACTTGCTGCGTGAGGAGCGGTGCGGATCGCCCTGTCTGGAGGAGCGCTGGCCATGGTGGTGCCCGGACGGATCCCGCGAATAGTCTGAAGAGTGGTAACTCCCGGACCTGGACTCACCACGCCTTCCTGAAGATGAAGATCGTCCTGAAGGGTCGTGTCTCATTGACGGGTCTTTGGGGTGGCCCTTAGATGATCGCGAGGACCTCGGCTCATCCGAATGGCGCGATGAGGACGAGTGGCGACTGGAGCTGCTGTGGTGCCGATGGTCACGGGATGAAGAGTGCCGCCCTCCATGGCCATACTCATCCTGGGGCCACAGGTCCTCCTCAGGTGGCTCGTCATAATCGTGGTAAGTGTGTTTGACACCATGTCGGCTTCTTCCGGATGAATGACTGCTGCCATAGTGTCGAGAACTGGAGCGTGGCTTCTCAAACCAGTCGGTTTCTTCCTGGCCCAGATGGTAGGCTTTGGAAACCGAGAGCAGATCACAGTCAATCTCCATGTCGTTCGGAGACAGCGGCATGCAGGCTGAGAGAAGGAAGGAGGCAGGAAGAAGAATACCGACCGCATGCAAAAGAAAAGAATAGGAGGGAGAAGACAGAAAACAAAAATAAAAATTTTACATCCATGCAGAATACGCTGCACATCGCCATCACACATTACAAGACAATATACATAGGATAAAACAAACACTGCAAAACTGCCCATTTTTACAGCTGTTTCAATGCTAAAAATTTTCAGCTTTAAAACCAATGGCAAGGAAGGATATTTATGCACAAATATACTTTTAATCATTGCCCTTCAAAGTGCTATCGTCTTACACTTTTGAATCCGTAATACTACCTACTGTGGGTTTTGTTATTGCAGTGAGCAATAATGATGCAACAATACTGGCCCTCTGACATATAAAGCTTAAATATTGAACTGGTTGTGAGGGGCTGGTTTTGCAGTGCAGACAAAGAATTCAGAAATCAAAAGACATGTAAACGTAACATCAATGCCGAAGGTGAAACCCTGTAAAGAAAAACACAATGCATCCGCTTCGTGCAAAGAAGACCTTTCAAGTGTCTCAGAGTGTGGCGAACGACGGGAACGACCACGCCGAGGAACCATGCGAGTACTGGACAGACAGACGACTGGACGAACAGGCGGAAGGACGGACAGGCAGGCAGACAGACAGACAGCAGTCCACTGATAAGAGAGCTCCAAGTGACTCAGGAGGAAGAGAACATCGGCATGCAACTGCTAGCTCTGGCTCTGTTGTTCTTTTTCTCTTTCTCTCTGCTAAGCCTAGTCTCTGGGTGGGTGGGGGACGTTTAGATAAACGGTGGGGGCAGTAGTAGGTAGTGAGACTGTGTGGGCATTCAGCTCCCACAATTACCTTCGCTGTCTGACACAGCGCAATGATAATCATCTATAATGTACGTATCGTCCGATTTGTAGACATGTGTCCGGGGAAGGTCCCGTATGTGGTCTTGCACGTCTGGCAGCGAGTGGCTGGAACCGTACTGGCCATAATAGTAATGATATCTACTGCTGCGACTGTCATACGGGTCGGGACCTAAGCTTGACGATCGGCCAGAACCCATGAACCTCCCCAGGGGACTGAGCAGACTCTCCTCTTCAGAGTACTGCCGGGTCGGGTGGCGCCCCTGGCTGTAGCCAGATCGGTAGGAGCGATCGTCCCTCTCATAGGATCGGCTGCGGTACCCAGGGTAGTCCCTGGAGGAGATCTTGTCCATGCCGTAGCCGGTGGAACGGGAGCGGCCGGTGGAGGTGTAGTAAATCCGATCGTCCTCCTCCACCGTCGAACCATAGTATCGACTACCATGAGCGGTGCCGCCGCCACAATCGTAAGCACTCCTCTTAAAGCCGTAATCTTCGATCAGCTGGCGCCCTCGAATGTGGGAGGCGGGGTAGGACCCACCTGTCGTGGAGGAATAGGAGGCCAGGTCTGCCTCCACATCCCGAGCCTCCTCGATGGGGGAAAACTTGGAGATTTTTTGCTCCATACTCCCCAGTTTCCTGTGCTTGCTGCGCTTGGAGGACATGACAGCAGGAGCCAGAAGGCTTCTGGAGGATGATGAAGGTTTCTGTACCCCCGAGCGGCCACTGCCATGTTTGTAGTCGTAGTCATAGTAATAGGGGGATCCCCCACCCATGCTAGCGCTCACGCTGCTGCTGCTGCCCCCTAGAGGTCCGTGCCTGTAGCTGCTCTTACCCCTGCCGTGGTGGTCGTACAACTCTTCCTGCATCGCTGCTTCCTCCTCGGGTGCCCTGCCGTATGAGGAGCTGCCAGTTCCCCCACGCGTCGTGCTGCCAATGGTGCTGCTGTGGCCATGGATGTCGCCCGGGTAACGCCCACCGCCGCCGTGATGCATCATATCCACCGTCGTTGTGCCCAGCCCGTCTTTTGCCGTCAGCTCGCTTACGTCGTCAATCATCATGTAGTTCCTTGGGATGTTTTGCTCTAACCCAGGCGCCCCATACATCCCATCAGCTGTGCTGTAGGTGGAGGGGCTGTCTACAGAGTGCCCATATGCATTGGAAACTGTAGAAGTGTACTGTCCATAAGAGCTGGCTGTGGTGGTGGTGTAGCCGTAAGTATTAGCAGTGGTTGTGGTATACTGGCCGTATGAACTAGCTGATGTTGAAGTATACTGCCCGTAGGTGCTGGGCGGCATAGTAGAGTACCCGCCATAGCTGCTTGACACTGGTGCTGAGCCATAGGGCCCATAGGAGCTGGCCATGGTTGTCGTTCCCGTGTACTGACCATAAGACGGGGCTGCACTGGAATAGGTAGCATCCTGGGCTGTGGTGGTGACCACAACCGTGGGGTTGCTGATCGTCTCGTAGTTGGTGGGCATCTTATGCTCCAGATCGGCTAGCGAAGTCTGTCTGGGTCTTCCAGGATGGACTGTCAGGATATCAGCTTGGGGTTGCCCAGGGTAAGGGGTAGTCTGGCTGGGGTAGGAGGACACAGCACTGGGATACGGTGAGCTGTGGGTGGGGTATGGGGGCTGACCGGGTGGTGCAGGCCCGAAACCTGTGTGCCCTGGCTGGGGCTGAGGCTGAGGTGCAGCTGGTATCCCCAAGTCTGTCTGGGGGTATGGGGGCTGAGTTTGGGGGTAGGTGTGGGAAGGATAGGAGGTTTGAGACTGATAAGAAGGTCCTGGAGGGGGTATGTGGCTCTGGAGGGGCGTGGGCTGTGGCAGTGCCTGGGACTGAGACACTGTTGGATAAGGAGGCTGGCTGAATGTTGAAGACTGGTATGGCACGCTTGATTGTTGAGCGGGTGCTGCTGGTTGGCTCTGGGGGTACTGACAGGAGAGGAAGGACGAGGTGGGTGGGTACTGGGCCGCTGTGTTGAGATCACTAGTGAACTGGCTGAGAGGGGCTGTGCTTGGCCTCGTTGTCAGTAGCCCATTGGTCTCATGTGATGCAGCTGCAGCTGCTAAACGCAAGTTGTTCAACTCACTATCGGACATATAGTCCCTTGTGTCCCCCATACACCTCAGGTAGGCAATATCCCTCCTCTCCCTCTCCTTGACCAGTGTCTCTTTCCTTTGGTGGATGCCCAGCTCTAGGTATCTCAGTTTAGCATCAATCTCCTTCTCTTCTTCCTCCAGTTCAGCTTGCTGCTTTCTCAGCTTGGTTGACTCTTGCTCTACAGCCTTCAGTTCATGAGTGAGGTCTTTGAGGAGGCTGGCTTTAGCTGCCAGGCCAGACCGGGAGCTGGGCTTGAGGCTGGGCACGGAGGGCAGGTAGACCTGTTGAAGAGCGGGCGTCATCATGGGCAGATGAGCTGATGTTGTAGTCTCCTCCGGAGGGGGGCTGGGCAGGTTCGCTTGACCTTGCGGAGGAGTGAGCTCTGCTGTAGGGCCGCCAGCTGGAGAGAGAGGGAGCGAGAGAGGGAGAGAAAGAGAGAGAGGGGGAAGAAAGGATGGGAGAGCAGACAAACAAGCATGGAGAGAAAGTGATTGGAGATGTAAAACAGAAGAATAGAGAGAGAGTGCAGAGAGTGATTAATGTGAGGACAGTGAGCAAGTCAAATGGAGAGCCATGCGAGGTGGGAAGATGGTAGAGGGTATGGTGAGGAGACAAAAGACGCAGATGAACAAGGAAGGAAACATGATTAAAGAGAGTGATGGAAGAAGAGAGAAAAAGTGGACAAAAGATGGGGAAAGTAGAGAGGGGCGAGGGAAGGGAGGGAGGAACGTAGAGTAAAAAAGGAGTGAGGAGGGTAAAGGGGGAAGTCAGAGCAGGTAAGGTGAGAAAGGAAATAAAATGAGAGGGAGAGAAAAGGGGAGAAAAGAAAATGTGGTTGAGGGAGATCGATGGAGAGGGATGACAGTGGTGGGGTGAGATAAGCAGAACAGAAGGAAGAGGAGAGAGGAAAACTCAAAAAAGAGAGAAAGGTCAAGGAACAGAAGAAACAAAGAGGACACAACGACGGGGATATACAAGGGAGACAAAGGAGGCACATATAGACACAGGGACAAGGATGACAGGAAACGAGGGTGGAATTTGTGTTAGAAGACGTACAATGACACAAATTAGTTGCAACTGCAGTGCCATATTCCGTCAGTCAATCGAGTAAATCTAATGCAAACAACTCAAATCTTAAATTATTTTTTATTTTTAAAGAAGATCATCAGAAGGATGTGGAAGGAATGATGGGACCAATTCATAGTTTAAGGCTGTGTTCACCGCACTTAGAAGGTCTGAAGATGTGGGTCTGGGTAGAAAACTGAACTCCCGGGCAATTACTCTGTGGATGTACCACAGAAACACAAAAGAATTGCGATATGAGACATTTGTATGAAAAATCAGCTAACTTGAACAAATTGTGAAAATGAACTGCCTGGTGACTGTTGCCGTATGACCAATATATAGCTGGTACATAACGCTCATTTTGTCCATTTTCTTTATGTTGAATTAGTATTCTGGTTTTAATAAACGACTAAAGGATTGCCTCTGATACTCTCAAGATCGTTCTCCAGAGCTATTGTAAGCTTTTAAACTTCAAATCTACAGCAGCAGAACAAAACAGGGAGGGGGATTTTACTATATCTGACCCTTAGCTGTATATTTTGACTGCACAATATGGAGACAATAAAATACTGTGTGGGCGGCTAATTATATTGTCAAAACCAGCCAAGTGCTGGCAGAATGAATGAGTTCATCTTTTTTTCTCTTTTTTTTCTAAATATGTGTAAACGCTGTATCTTCCGTTCCCCTGTCATTTGTAAATAGATGTGTCACGTGTTGTTTATCATGTCAGTGTGTGAGCGGAGGATACAACACAATTCCCTAAGGAACTTATTAATTGTATAATTTTAACATGTGGGCAGCAAAAACATACTCTTGACACTTCACAGCAGTAGCAGAGAATGCTGCACAGTGTGAACAATCTATACCAACAAAGGGGTTATCCATCACAGCACTCACGCGTAACTACTATCACTCCATACTGTTGAGGGAAGTCTATGGCGCTTATTAATCGGATGACTCACACCCAATGCATCTCACAACATCAGCACTGGTAACACAGAGTCTTTGCATCTCGCCAATGATCTCATCAATTACAGAAAGCGCCTGAGGAAATAAGGCTGGACTGAGTCGATGATCACTTTTACAGTATTATGGTTATTATTATTCACACTGTGAGAGCAGTTTGCTCCCTGCCATGGACATTTTTATAAGGGTAACGCATACAGTTGTCATGTTGAAGATTGCTTTGCAGGTAAAGGAGTCTAAAATGACACTGAAGCAGGTATTAATGCAAGGAATTACTTTGATTTTCATCAAAATAAAGCATTCTATAGATTATTAACAGAGACATTAAGCATTAAAGGACCAAGAAAGCTCAAGAGTGGATTCAACTTTCGATTTCATTTTCATGGGAGTTTTTGTTTCGTAAGAGCAGATGTAATTTGCTTCGAATTAGGGATGGGGTGGGCTTAATATACTGTTTATGCCCGAAGAAGACAGTCATTAAATCAGAAAAAAAATCCATAACAAAGTGAATCAGTCATCAGAGCAATCAATTAAAGCACGAAAAGCACTCACAAAATAAAAATGGGCAAATGGCCAAGTTTTGACAGTCCAATCAACAGTAGGTTATTCTGTCTTTCTATATCTATACCTTGCTGAGTTTCAGCCCAGAAGAAGAATAACCTCTCATCAAAACCCCAAAGCCTGCTACCAAAGTGTTTTTGATAGTAGTGGTAGCAGTGCAGAGAAATCTTAGCCACAGCTAAACTAGGTCTACTAGTGTGAATGTGTGAATGTAAATCAGATATAACTTATATCTGATTCACATTCACACGTCCACATTACTGCTTATATCATATAAGCAGTAATGTGGACGCTGCTTCAGCTGCAGTTCACCACAACAGCTGTAGGCATTGCTGGTGTGGCAAAGGACCTCACTTGGCAACATGAGCTACCATCTGGTCATTGCTCTGGTCAGTTTTTAATTGCTTCCTTCTCTATTAAACATTATATTCTGATATACATTTCTAACTTTATCTTTCACTATATGCTAATATCAGCATGATTTGAGGTACTTTACCTGGCTCTGGAGCGCTTGTTGTTGATACAGGGACAGCCTGGCCTTGGTGTGCTCGTCTGTGGTGGGGCTGAGGGGCTTAGGGTCTGACATGGACCTCTGGGTGCTCTTGATGGGTCGCGGCACAGACGGGTGTCGCTGGGGGGACTCGGCCGTGTAGGACTTCTGCTGGGGTGTGACGTGGGCCTTGTTCAGCCGCTCACTGGACAGAGAAGTCTCCAGCAGGCGGTGAGGGGACACCGGGGAGACAGGAGAGTAGAGGACTTGTGGAGATTTGGGGGCTGTCTGCTGCTGCCGGATGATGCTTGAGATGGACTCGTTGTGGAGGTGGTTGTGAGGCTGGTAGTTAATGTCGAGCGGGTCGGGCCGGCGTCGCTCGAACTTGGCTGCGTTTGCGGCGATGTGCTGCTGCTGGCGCTGCTGGGCCAGGAGGTCGGCAGAACTGGATTGTTGTGATCCCGTACTGGTAGAGGAAGAATATGGACTGATTGTGGTTGGTACACTGAGCTGTGGGGCTACAACCACCTGTGACTGCGCTTCTGGGTCAGTCTGGCAGGCTAGAGACTGTCCTTTCTGGGTTCGCTCAGGTCCAGAGATGTAGTGCACAATCTCTACTTTATTTGGGTCTGGTACTGTCACGTGGATCGCTGGGGAGACTCTACCCAGGTGCTCCACTTCTGTCTGGCAAGACATTTCCCTAATGGTCTGGACTGCGATGCTGGAGGATACCATCTTGGCCGTGTCACTTTTTGTGTCCGAAGCAGTACTGGTCGCGGTGGTGCTGCTGCCAGCTCCACTGGACTCGGAGTGCCGGGAGAAACGGGAACGTCTTCGGCGGACCGGGTGTTCTGTCTCAGCCTTGTCCTCGTCGTCATCCGTCTGTACGGAGCAGTCGACGCTGCGACCGCGCCTCCTGGTGCGATGACGCATCATGTACCTGGTGATGGAGGGAAGAGAAGATAAAAAGTAAGAAACAATACAAATTCATACTAATTACAAAATTAATTTGAATTAGTAAAAAAGAAATTACATCTCTATTTATGTACACACTGAATACCAGTGGCAACATTATTTTGCTGATACCAGTTTGGACAAACAATAACAATGTAGGTGTTTTTTGAAATTGATGAGCAATTTCGAGGTACAAAAATATTTTTAAAAGATATGTTTTCTGTCTCTTTGACAAAGCACAGTGGAAAAACAAGGACTGTGGGAAAAATAATGTAATTTTCTTTAGCCATATAAGGTGTAATTTGATCAAACTCAGAGTTTTTTTCAGGCTAAGAGGCTTTTGGTAAGTATATGAACGAGAACAAACAATGTAATTGCCACCATAAATTAAAAGATGTCGAAATGCAGAAACTTTCCACAGACAACAGATCTGAGCTTAAACGACTAGAAACAATGAAGGTAATATCATATTATTGATTTGAACAGTGCTTCTAGCCATTAAAACTGAAACATGATACCTTCATTCTGAGCAAAAGTGTTTATAATTTATTAATAAAGCCTTCAACTACATCTCAGCTCGTGTCTTGTTTTGTACTTGCAGAAAACAATGAAGGTGATCCTAAAAAAACACACAGTCACCTACATTTAAACCTCTCCACTGTCTCACTCCACTCAGCAGCACCCACACATCTATACCTCTCCTCCCCGTCTTCGTCATCTGTCTGCACACAGCTGTCTACGATCCTGCGGGGGGAACTGTAGAACACCACGCCATCCCCGTCCATGCTGTCCCTGCTCAGCCTGGTCATGGAGCTGTGTTTCCTCATGTTACTCCGGGTCTCCACGTGCTCCTCCTGGCTCCTCAGACACATCTCTGACGAGGAGTTTGGGAGGGAACGGGAGCCCATCTGAGAGTCGACGTAGGGGTGCAGGGGCTGTCCGCTTATATCCAGCTGTACAAAAAAGGGTTGTTTTGAGGTTGTTAAGTGTTGAAGGTTTTCCTGAATTCACATATCATCAGTCCAGATGAGAGTGAAAATGCTTTGCAATTGCACCTCATATCAACCACATTTTGCTGCAATAACAGACGTCCACCTAAGAAATGGCAGACCACAAACATGCAAACAAATATAAATCAATTCAGTTAACAGAGTGATGGTGGCTGATGCTGGTGACTATATAAACACTTTGATATCGATTATGCTTTAGATATTATAGTGTAAAAAGGGGAAATGACAAAAAATATGCCAGGAAAGTTAGGCGTGTTTTTGGCAGAGCAAGCCTTTCTCCCATTATAAGTCTCGGCTCGGGGTCAGGCATGTGTAGGCAGATGTCAAGCATTACAAAACTGTATTACTGAGATCTTCTTGTAGGAGGTCACACCCCTGAATAAGTCATCTATATGAGTTCTTTCTCCACTCACCTGCACATTTTGAGCTGCAGCAACTGTTTTCTGTCTCTTTTGCTCTTCAAGCTGCTGCTGGAGCTGCTGCTGTAAAGACTGGATCTGGTCTAGCTGGGACTTCTGCTGGGCCAGCTGCTCCCTCTGGAGAACAAGTTGCTTCTCACGCTCTTGCTGCTGCTGCTGAAGAACCTAAAAAGTGTTGGTGGAAAGGGGAACAGGACGAAGCACACGTGGGCAAAAACAGAGTGAGAAAGGTCAAGAAAGAAGAGCATGGAGAAGTATGGTGCAAGAGAGATGTGAGAGATAGTGGGTTGAGAGGAGGACAGATGAACAAGAAAAATAAAGTAATAGAGGGAGAGAGAGTAAAGACAGAAGAAGACAAGGTTGTTGACTTTTTAACATTTGGTTGTATAAAAGATGATCAAATTTCAAAAATGCAAACTAAATCACAAGACTCCTGAAACGGAATGTGACATGAAGCTATTCTTGTGCTGATGAATTAGTTTTGAAAATGGTTCCAAGTTAGTCAAACTTGTATACATTGCAAAAAAGAATGGAAGCGCAACATAAATGATGTGCAGCATGTGCTGGTAATTGCAGTTGCCAGTCATATAATGCTAATAAGAAAATATTTAATGCATTTTCTGTGTTGCACAAATGACAGGCTGGGATTTTGCCTATACTATAGGTTATGAGATGCATATTAAGCATTCCATCTCTAGTTCATTCTCATTAAGGAAGGCTTCCACACCTGTTTAACAGAGTTAACTTGAAAGATTTTCAACTGCTTGTTCTATATAAAAAAGAAGAAAATTGTCATGTTAGCCAATGATTACTTGCTACTGATTATTGAACGTTCACAACATACTGTAATCATTTTTTTTTCCTTTTGCATATCAAGCAAACAAATAAATGGAACATGAAACCACTTTACAAACTAAATTTGAGCATTGTGAGCTTCTACCACACATATATTGTATACTACATTCATGTCCATGCACACATCATATATAGGATAGGTCCAATAAAATACACAACATGGCATGCAGTTTATAGAATCATACTTTTGTAATTCAGACTGGATGCAAACATGTCTTTGAACCAAAAAATCCTGATCACAAATTACATGGCATTAGTGTTTTCTCAAAATACAAGATTTTAACACTCTCTGAAGGGATATTCACTGGTTTCACTGAGAGTAAACCTCCGATTCAATGCTCATAGTTTATTACATGTACTTTCTTGAGGGAATTATAGTAGACATGCATATATGTATAGTGTATAGACTTTGTTAGTTATTCAATTATAGAGAGCAAAAAAAATCTATTAAAATAAAATAAACAGATAACAACTCAGATTAGACTCAGTTAGATACAAAACAAATAACACCACCACCACCACAAAAAAGAAAAAAAAACTCAAAACACAAACCAATATTCAATTTAAATCAAAAAGCTAACACAAAACATGAAACAACACCGACAATAAAACTCTCCATTTGGCCTTGTGTTTCTCCTTCTACCTGTTCCTTGATGTTCTGCAGCTCCTGTAACTCTCTCTGCACCAGCATCTGCTCCTTCTCCCTGTGCAGCTTCAGCTCTATCCTTTCCCGTTCCAGCTCCTCCTGCAGGCGCAGTTGCCGGAGTTTCTCTAGCTCCACACGCTCCCTCTCCATCTGCAGCAGCTGCTCCTGCTGCCGATGTAGCCTCTCTGCCTCGGTTTCACCCTCCTTGTGTATGGCACCTGGTGGAGGAAAGGGAGGAAGACCCCCTGGAATGGGTAAGCCACTCGAAGGGGCAGCGGGGCCTACTGGAGGTTGTGTGTACCCATGGGTATGTGAAGGACCTGAGGGTGGATAGACATGGGCTGCTGGAGGAGGTTGTTGTGGCTGCTGAGCAGTTGTCGCTTGTTGCTGTTGTTGTTGACTGTTAAGGTGTGCCTGGGATAGGTTTATTGGCTGCTGCTGTGGATCTGTTGGTATGACAACTGTTCCCCCTACTGAGGTAACTTCTGCAGATGCAGAAGTCACTGTGGCACCTTTACCAAGGTAAACTGGTTCATCCTGGACTATAGAGCTTGTAGTTGTCATGGAAACAGACACTGGGGCACCTGATGGTGCTGAGGTTGATGCAGCAGCAGCAGTTGTGGCAGTGGTTGTTGTTGTTTGTAAAAGACCTGGTGGTGGGTAACGGACTGGAGCTTGTCCAGATATGGGCAGTCTGGGGCTCATAGGTAATCTGCTAAGACTGGATAGGGGCACAGGTGTCATGTTGGCAGAGGGGTATGGCCTGTAGACACCCCTCAGTAGTGGGCGAAGAACAGAGGCAGGCTGGGTTGTGATGGGAAGTGTGGAAGCAATGGGGGTCTGAATGGTGGAATAGATCATCCCATCAGAAGACCTAATAGCAGCGGGGTACATGGCTCTGAGACTGGCCTGCCTGGCATTGATAAGGTTGGTTAGTGCTTGACTATGGGAGATTGGCTTCCCATCTAATCCAAAGAAGAGGTTTTGTCTCAAACCAAGACCAGCTGCAAGTCTGGAGGCCCCAGGCCCAGTTCCTCTCCCCAAAGTGCCAAACTGCATCAAGTCTGGATTGCTTCCATACCGGTCAATGGAATTAAGTGCTGCACACATCCGGCTGATCTCCCTAGCTGTTGTAGCACTGTACTGAGCCAAGTTAGCTTCTTGGAAGCTGGCAATTTCACGAGCAGAGTAGCCATAGTCTGAACTGATATTAGACAAGGAATTATATCTCCTTATAGGCAGTGTTTGGGCTGTGATGTCTCCCCCATGGCGTAAATCTGTATAGGATCCATACTGCATCCCCATGTACCCACCATAACCCTGTTTCATGGCAGTTAGATCAATGGCAAGCTCTCCTGAAACTTGGAGGTGTGGTTCCAGTTTAGAATGGTAGGACTGTAGGCCAGCTTCTGCGAGGTTTGTATCTGACATTGAAGGTTGGAGCCTACCAGGGAAAGGTAATGTATAGGCCTTACGCCCATCCATTGGATACTCATGGTACCTTCCAGGTTGTCTTTCATGGTCAGACTCATAGCTGAGAGGTGGGGCAGATGGAGGCCTTATGCCCTCTTTCTCAGAACCACCAACACAGCTTCCACCAAATGGAAGTCGGTAAACAACATCACAGCACGCTGGTTGGTTGTCAGGTTTAATTTGGCCTCCTGTCTGATCCATAGCATCCTGTCCTTCTTCTACCTTTACTAGCTGAGTCACTGCCCTGGTCTGCTCTGGTCCTCCATCCATCTGTACCACCATGCTATGTGGTGATTTACCCCCTGAGAGCAAACCAGGAGGACTGGCCTTCCCTTTCACCTCAATGGGACCAGTGCCATACAGCTCAGTGTTAATGGCTGGTGATACAGCACTGACCACAGCTGAGGCAGTACTAGTCTGGCTGACTATCAAATCTTTTTTAAGTAATGGTGATATCTGGCCAGTAAGGTTGTACCTGGCCAAAGCAGTTGCTTGTTGCTGGTGGTGCTGCATATGATGGTGCTGCTGCAACTGCTGTTCAAGAAGCTCTTGTTGTTTCTGCAGCTTCTCTTGTTGTTTTTGCAGCTCTCTCTGCTGGATACTGAGGTCTTCCAGTTTTGCATCAATTTTTGGTATTGATGGGTCTGTTGGAGGTGAAATTTGTGGTTTGCTCTGTGAAAGACACACAGCCGAACCCATGCCCTGTCCCAGATCCACTCGGTTTTGATTTGGGTCACCATAGACTGTTGGCTGCTTGGGCTGGGTCATGAACATTGAAGCAGCCACAGTGACACTCACAGTGGTTGGTGTGGTGGTCTCCTGGGTGTTCAGGTTCATAATCAATGGTTGTACAATCGTTGAATGTCTGCTACCCTCTGATCCACCATGGTATTTCCTGCTTTCAGTGGCCAAGGATGTAAGATCCATTCCTTGGTCAGTCATGATAATGGGTGTGGGTTTGGTGACTGTTCTGAGGTCCACAACACTTCCACCTTGGATCATGTGGCCCTGCTCTACCCTAGAAGTGCCTGGGACTGTAGATATTCGACAGAGAGAGATGTTGTCCATTGACATGGACCCTCTGGTGTAAGTGCTGGCTGTGGTGACCATGCTTGTGCCCACATTTACCTTCTCCACCCTTTGTGTTCGGTAAAAGCTACGTGTAGGAGACTGTTGGTAAGGTGGAGTATCTGGAGGGCTGCCACATGGAGAGTAAGTATCAAACGTTGATTGACGGCTAAATCGGGTTGGCGAAGATAGAGGAGATGTGGCAGTGTTGACTGTCATTGGCCTAGCTGGGCTTGGAGGTGGGGAGTATGGGGCATCTTGGGAAGACTGCTGTCTATAAAGCCGTGGGGAAACTGATCGATGAGATGTTTGGGTTCCCTGAGCCATCACTGGAGATGTGGGCCCAGAGCCAGCTGACTCCATTCGCAATGCTGAGCTAAATGTCTGTGTGGAGAACTCAGCTGTAGCCCTTCTGGAAGGTGACCGAGTGGGACTCTGAGGAGGTGGTGACGGAGAAAGAGGAGGACTGGTACTCCTGTAATAAGTCGTATACTTCGGAGAACGTGGCTCAATAATTCTCTCAGTAGAAGATGTTGAGCTGTCTCGCACTTGGACACCCCTGGTCTCCCCTACTCTTCTGGTGATCACTTCTCTTTGACTATAGGCTTGGGTAATCTCTGCAATCTTGCTGCATACACTTGAAACTGTAGCTGAGGATGTGGCAGGACTTCCCGTGTGTCGGCCATATATGCCAGACTGAGTCGACGTCATAGTGTGGCTTGAACTAGTCTGAGAAATAGTTACTGCATCTCTGGCATAAACTCCATAAGCTGCAATAGTAGTTGCAGCCACTGCAGGAGTTATTCCATTCTTTCCTGCTTGGCTTTTGATCCTATCCTTGTGCCCATCCTTCGCAAAGTGCTGTGTTACACGGACATCAGGGATCCGTCCTCCAGTCTCAGCAAAGGAGACAGGAGCTGAGATCTGGGTGGGGCTTGTGCCTGGAGTCAAGAGAGCATTGCTTTGCTCAAGCAGTTTAGCAAAGGCTGAGCCTGTGTCTAGGAGCTGTTTGTCTGGGTAGGAGCTCTCTATCTCTATCTCTACTTGCTCATCTGTCGCCTGCTGCATCTTGGTGATGTTCTGAGATGTTTGTCTGATTTCCTCATAAATATCTGTTTCTGTCTCTGCTGCCTCATTGTCATATCCTGTTTGATCTTGTTCATATTCATACTCATCATCATAACCTTGTCCATTAATGTCCTCCTCATAATACTGGCCATGCCTCCCGAGTTGTTGCTGCTGTTGCTGCTGTTGTTTCTGTTGCTTTTGAAGCATCTCTGCCTTCCTCATCATCTCCTCATAAACTTCCTCAGCACTCTTTAGTGGTTTTGAGGTTGAAGATGGTGCTGTGGTTGTTGTTGTAGTTGAGGATTTCTCTATTGGTGAGTAGAGAGACATAAAGGTAGGCAGATTGTACTCACTGCCTGACTTGTAAAGTTTGGACTCATATCCTTCAGCCTCGGAGTCTAGACTCTGAGGGGAATATTCAGAGGCAGAAGAACGATGGAGCTCTTCCATTTCTGCAGCTTGTCTTAGCTCTTCTGTTGGAGAAGCATCTTCAATGGGTGAAAGATTGCTCGGTGGAGTCTTGGACCTCTCTCTGCGCCTCTGAGCCCTCAGCTCCTCCTTATCCCTCTTGGTCTTTCGTGCTGTACTCCTTATCCTTTGTTGTTCTACCTCCCTCATCTTCTCCTGCTCTCGTAGAAGTTCTTCTTCCTCTCGCAGTTCATCCTCTTCTGAAGAGTCTTCAATGGTGGGAAGGAGAGGGCCATGGGAGCGGTGGCGTGCTTTCCTTTGCTGCTTGGCCTCTTCCAGTCTTTGCCTTCTACTGGGGCTACTGTCACTGTCCTCCTCCATCGATGAGATGGAAGTAGGAGACTGGCCAGACCCATATGAGGATGAAGTGGGTGGCAGTGTGGATGAGTAGTCACCTCGAGAACGCTCTTCAGGAGAGCCTGTCAGGCTTTCCATCTCTAGCTCGGGTTCCCGATCAAGGCTCAGATCATTTTCACTGCTCAGCTCAATGTCTCGACTGTAGCTATTGGTGTTGTTTAGTTCAATGGTTTTGAAGCGCCTCAGTCCTCCTTGCGATGCCATCACATCTTCCTCACCCTCCTCCACTGAGCCTTTATATACATCAGTAGAGCTCTTAGTTTCCTCCTCAAAACTGCTGGAGTGGTGCTGAAGGCGCCTCTTCTCTTTCCCTGAGTCAGAGATGATGTGCTTATGGTGGCTTTTCTTGGGTTTCTGGTAGCCATATCCTTCATCTTCCTCATCTTCCTCTTCCTCCATCTCTTCCTCCTCCTCCTCCTCCTCATTTTCTTCATCAGCACTCATCTCCATTATTTGTCTCCTCATGAACTCCTCATCAGTCATCTCTGTGGGCTCAGCCTCTTTTTCCTTCTTTTTCTTCTCCTTCTTCTCCTCCTTTCCTTCCTTTCGTTTAGCCTCCCAGTCTCCTCCATCTTCTTCTTCCTCCAATATGTCCTCTAGTTCCTCGTCAGAGTCATATGCATCTGGTGGAATTGACAGGGAGCGCGGGCGCTGTTTCCCTCTGTCATCCAAATCTCTGTCTCTGTGCTTTCTTCCTCTTCTGTCTGCCTTCTCCTCAGAGAGGCTCTTCTCCAGCAAAGGCCTCATGGAGCTTTCTAGCTTGGTGATTTCAGAGGGGCTTGGTGGGGAACCCCGCCCACTGATTCCCCTCTCGCTCAGCTTCATCTCCTCCTCTTGGATTAGACCTGTAATTTCACTGTGGGAGCTGGAGATGCCATCAGAGGAGTAGCCGGTGTCACTGAGGCTCTGAGGGCTGCGTGACAAGTCATGGGTACTGTTGTTTTTTGTATCCTAAAGACAGAAGAAGAGAGAAAGAATAAGGCATTAGATCAATTAATTATGCCCTTATTAAACAATTTTTGCAAGGTATGAAAGTGGTTTGATGCTGAATAAGCACATCGGTATGTATACAGTTTAAGCCCACATGGGCCCAAGCCCACATTTAGATTCTGATTTTTAAACATGTTATTACAGATTTCTGTCTCATTTTAATATTCATCTATGGACAAATGTCTGCAAAAAGTGCAGTCCCCTGCTTTTTTTATGAAAAGGTAGCAGCTAGATAATATATCATTGGACTATATTCTGATGCTGAGCATTTCAAGAAGAGACATAACAATGATGCATACGGCTCTCTTGAACTCTTGATCTAAAAATCTCAATAAATACCAAGTATAGACAGTTTTGTTGAAGCTCATTGAAATTGCAGTTCAAGAGGTTTTGCACACACATACACACTGGTGATTTAATAGGTTTTTAATGGCATATGACTGATTTGAATTATCCATTATTTTTGGATTATTAGCTACCAAGTAATGAAGTGCTATATATGCAGTGTATACTTTATTTTAAACAAGAACACATTAGGGCTCTCTTCATTAGGTTTGAAAGTTGGGAGGTGTATGAAAAACATTTCTTGCTGTATTGGTGTAAAAGTACCTCCAGAAAATTCCACAGTAACAAGTCTTAACTTGAAAATACTGTAGTGAACAGAACAAAACAGCATTCAGTAACAACATCTGATCCAATTACACTTTATTTGATAATACTTTTTAAAATTTGAGTTGTTAATGAGCTCACTGGGTATGTGGGCCAAAACTGAATGCTGATAATTTATTTCTTTAAAAAACTGTTAAACTGAAAAAAGAAAAAGCGACAAGATTAAATTCACCAAGAGTACACCAAGGATGTAGAAATACACACAAAATCACTTTTTTTAACTACATGTAGTCAATGTACAAAAGGCAGAAATGTACTGCCCTTCCTATTTCCAACACTGAATAAACCATAATACATAACAGACTAACACTCAGCTATGTCTGCCCTTTCAAAAACATCCTAAATAAAGTATTATGCAACAATGAAACTGCATCAAAAACACTGAGTATGGTCTTCATTTTTAACAAGATAAAATCCCCAAAAATAAAATAAATGACAGCAATAAAACAAAGGATATTACTATACAATTATCAAAAAATGATTTACATTTCTTTACTTTTTTAGGGAACTTTCGAGCCATTGATGGAAAGAGGGAAGTCAAACTGTATTTGAAAGTGAATAATTTTCATGTGTTTTTAAAAGTGAGCTCAAAGTAAGATTGTGGAATTAACAAGACCGGAACATAAAAACTACTCAAAACTCATTCATCAATGGCTCTGTTTCAGATGTCTGTTATTAACATGCCAAATCATAATTTCAAAGAGACTAACCTGGTAAAGGAAAGGGGGATGGTTGAAAGAATACAAAATATATAGAAATTATGGAAATCTTTTCTAGAAAGCCTCTTATGATGTTACAATCCTTCAGAGGAGACTACTTTGAGCTCTCTGCACTTAAAATTCCTAGCCGGCCCCGAAGTGAGGAAGGTCTGCATTGCCTTTGAAAAGGCCCGAAGCAGCAGCTTCTTCAGCTAAGGGCCTTGGTGGTTTAGCATATTCATGGAATGCCAATCTTTATACATATTTCAGTGGGAGCGATAGCTGGCGCTGACTAAGAAGAGGCACTATTTCACTCATTGTCTCTCTGTGTTGGTCTCTCTCTCTCTCTCTCTCTCTCTCTCCCCAAGGTAATCCATGAATGCCTTTCTTGCCACTTGCAGCCTCAGCATTCTGTGAGGAGGGAATCAATGAGATGCTTTCCAAACAGCCATGGACGCCCAACACTTAATAAGAAAGTAATTGGTTCAGCTTACAATTCTAAACAACCTGGCGTCATCTCATGCAACAACTCTCTGTGCCAGTCATTGTGTGATGTGAATGCATTCTGGGCAAGCGTCATTTGAGCTCTGCGTAGTAAATAAACCCTGAACTGTGATTACCAAACTGAGTAGAAACAGAGTTCACAAAATGTTAGGGGCATTTTTGGACATTTCTTAAGACATTTCACACCAAAAGTAGCAGAAAAAAATACTTTGAATAGGAGTGTTACGAGTTCAAGATTCAAGAGGCAAATTAAATGACCTGACTGAGGAAGAGAAAAACAAACTCATGGACCATGGAGTGTGGTGGAAATGAGACAGGGCAAGCATAATACCTCAGGAAATGTTTTTCTAAATGTAAGTTTTTAAACCCAAATTGAGCCATTGTTAATAAATAATGGCTCCCTGTGCCACTACTGACCTTAATTCATCGCACTTGTCACTGTTTATGAATTGGACCTTTCATTTCAAAGGCAAAGTTAAATGTAACGGGAAACAGAACAAATGAACAAAGACATATGGGAAAGAGCACACTGTATTACCACCGTGTTTTGAGTGAAGTTTTGAAGTTTGAGGTATTTTACGGATCAGTTCTTCTTCTTACTTTTGAATTTATAATATAAGTGCTGGAAAAGATCTAAAGTATTCATAAGAAAATAATGGGAGGTTTGGGTCCTTAACATAACACATTCACAAAAATTACTTTCTTTACCAGATGAAAAAGTTGTTCAACAAAAAACTTTTAGAACATTGTAATAATAATGGAAGTTGAGTTTTGTGTCGCATTTACTTCCTGTGTGTTGTCTTGTGAGACAGAGTAATAGGTGGTCAACCTAATGCCAAACTACTGGAGTCACACTCATCTTTTCAAAGTGACCTATACAAACAAACAAATTGATCTCAACGATGAAGTCTTAGTTCTGGAGCCTAAACGCAACATTCACAACCCTGCGGGAAATGCTGGAGGAAATCTAATGTGGCAACAGGAAGCTGGTCGATGGCAGGATCTGTTACACTGTAAAAAGTCAACATCCATTTCTCAGGTGTCAGACCACACAAACTCCTGTTCGTGTGGTCTCATGGTCCATGTACTACATGTATCAAACTTTTCCAAATCCTTTGTCTCATTTGGCTGGGGACAGCAATGTTTGTCATTTCTGAAATGTACAAGTGGATTGTAATACCTGAGTTAATCGAGTGTTTAGTTTAGATGTGAGGAGTTTACTGAAAACCCCTCAAACAAGTTTCAGGTTTTTTTTTTAAATAAATAATGCTGGAAGAAGTCATCTCGGAGAGAAGGAAGCCATTCATTTAGATCCTGACTTTGAGCAGCAGTAGGTGAAACGCCTGGTCACATTTTTGATCCGGTTTTACAGTGACGTTAAAATATCTCTGGACTGTTTGTACAAACCAAGCTTATATTTAAACATAGGTGTGGACGTGCAGTGCAGCCCAGGGGGGCCAGATGCTGCACCCACTGTAGTAACTGTGCAAAAGTTTGCTTGGTTTAATCTGCCTGATGTATAGTTTACAAATTGTCATCAGGATTACAGCTCTGGATTAAGCTGATAAAAGTGATGGAAAAGCTGTATGAATGTGAAGCAGGGCCATGCTGAAACAGCCATGCAGACTCACGTAACTGAACATAGATACTTACTTTAAAAAATGAAAAAACAGTAGCCATTTTTGTCCACGGGTGTGTATGTTACACTATGGTTTCCACTGGAAATAGTTAGCAGCACTAAAATCAATTTATTTTTGTATGTTTATTTCACTGTATTTGTGTTGGTACGTTATTCATTTGGTTCACTTTTTGAGAAATAACACTGGCTAAACCATTTGCATTAGGATCAACTTATGATCATTTTCCATAGTTTAACATACAGTGTATGCTGGACTAAGGCAATGTTCCAAAACAATTTTAAAAAGTGACTTACATCATAGTGACGGGACTTCTTCATCTCCTTGACTGGTGTAATCTGCTCTCCCTTCTTCTGGGAGGGTTTGGTGTCTTTGGCAGTTTGGCTCTCGGGCTCGGTCTTAGGCCTCTCCTCTGTGGGTTTTGGCTGCCTCTGGGTGTCCGCAGTTGGCACTGGTGCCGTCGTGGTCTTGGTGTCAGTCGGCTGTTTGGCAGCAGAAGGTGCAAACGGACCGCTAATGCCAGTTCCCGCCTGCGATTTCTGCGGCTGGGATTGCCTGGGCCCCTGCTGATTGGTGGGTTTGTGGTGAGGGCTCTGCTGGCTGGCCGGAGCCTGGTGACGGGGCGAGCCCATTGGCTGGTGCTTGGGAGACGGATGTGGAACGGGCAGTGGGGGGTCGTCGAGACTCCCTCCAGACATCAGCCGCTGGGTCTGGCAGTTGAGACATAACCACTCCTTTTTCTGAAACGGAGAGAGAGGACAAATCCCAACGGTGATTAATGGCAGCAAGCCTCATTTCCATAAAAATACAGTAATGTTTTGTTATTAAATTATCACTATGATAGGGTGACGAGCTCTGATTTTATGAAAGCTCAAGTCCTCCAAGATTCCAAAATCTGTTTTAAAGCATCAACACTAAGCTGGGAGAAAAAGCTATACTAAGGCACTACTGGGCACTTTGACAACATATGGGAGTGTATCTTCCATAAAACTAGAATTTAAAGAGCTATTAAAGTGAGCTTCTGAATGAAATGTTCCTGGCTTGAATACCAGAACCAGTTCCAAGAGACAACAAGTAGCAGTTATTACTGCTCAGACAGAGCTCCGTGGTAAGTGTGTGTTTCTGTGTGGCTAAATGAAACGGCACGTAATCCTCCTTCCATCTGCGACGTCTCCTGCAGGGGTCACACTAATGCGCCGCCTGCTCTCATTCACCTTCTCAGGTTAAGGGAGACTAACGGTTTAACACTGAGTAATATTCTTAACACCCAGTAATGTCCATTCCACTTAAAGAGCAGCAATAACTGCACAAACGTACACGTGCGCACACACTGCACACGCTGTGCCTATTACCGGGCAGTTTAAGGTGATCTTACGCACACTTCTGAAAGGCCAGGTCACTCTGATAGCTGCACCCTGTTTTCATCACATCATCCACTCACACACACACCGTAAGGCTGAGACGATGTGCACTGCCATGCACACACACACACACACACACACACGTAATACAAATGAACAAATGAAAGGACTATTACACATGTAATAGTCCTTTCATTTGTTCTCTTCAGTAGCAAGATTTCTTTCCCTCTTCAGCCTATTCTCAGTCATGAAGTATTTTCCCTTTGTCTATTTGTGTATATCTTGAGGTCCTTCAAGAAAAAAAATGTGTGTCAAGCAGAGGACAACTGACTGTAGCAGTGGCAGCCACTATGGCAGAGAAACAGCTTCATGTAGAGAAACGCCAGTTTCACTGAATGAATAGACAGAAAGCTGGAACCACAAGTGCTTCTTACAGTATGTTCAGCCAGCTGCTGCTGTTCCAAGGGTTTCTTTTTGAGCTCTTATGTGTGGTGTTCATATTTTTGTTATTCAGCCAGTGTTCATGGGTCTGGTGGACCCGCTGCATTTTGGGGTTTTGAAATCGACACAATCAAACAATTTTATGTTAAAATAGTCAACAGATGTTTATGTCATCCCAATTACAAGCCATATGAACAGCATATATGGGTAATATTTGCCCTTTACCTTTGTTAGATCACATTTATGAATTGATATGCTGCTCTCTTTTTTGTTATTTAATAAAATGTAATTTAAAAAAGAAAAGAAAATCATTTATAATCAAGATATGAGTGGGAAAACTTTTCTTTTCATTTTTCTTTTGATAAAAAAGTAATACGAGTCCCACAGACCCGAACACCATACAAGGGTTGAAGCAGCTCCCTGCAGCAGCCGACGAGCAGGAAAGAAATACTTCAGGAACATATCGATTTATCCCAACATTATCTGTTGTTGTGCCTCACTCGTTTGCAGAATGTAAAATGTTCTTTCAGCACAGCCTGATTCACCCCGTGTTTCTTATTTGTCTGTCTCTCTATCCTGGACTGTGGCTGATGAAAGTTGGGGCTGAAACGCAGCTATATTACTCACGTAATGAATAATTGACAGATGCGGCCCTCCCTCCTCGCCACTTATCTTCCCTCCCCGCTCTTTTCCACCCACCCAGTCCTCCCTCCTCTGCTCTGTGCAACAAACTCCCCGCACCTCTTTCGAACACCCCTCGCCTCCTCGCTCTGTCTTTTCTACCCCCCGCCCCCTTTTATCTCGCTCCTGCCCTCTCTTTATCTGAATCCCTTTTCGAGCGTTTATCTGTGAGGGGGTGCCGTACAAAGGACTCCATCTCCCTCTGTCAGAGTCCACAGTGGCTAATGCTGTTCAGGGGTGAGTAGTGGACACTCTACTTCTAAGTATTTAGAGGAAAATCATTTCAGACCACTTAAAAGCTTTGGAATAATATTCAGAATAACTAGAAAGTTCAAAACAGAAGAAAAAAACATGATAAAACCAATTCTCAAATGAGTTTTCTTTTTATGAAAACAGAAATAGCATCTGTCTCTCTGTATTAAGGTTGAGCTACAGACGTTCTGTCGTTGCCTTCATTTTTTTTAACACAAGCAGGGTTTACACAGATATTATTGGGCTGTTGCTGTCTGTTTTCCTGCAAAGCCTTGAACATGCATCCAAGTGTAACCATCCAACAATAATGACATTTTTTCCATTAGCTTGAGCGTGATCCAATGAGTATTGGATGTAAAGCTGAAACTGTCCCACCAGTTAAATTCTTTCCCTCAACATTCTGGGCGGTTTTCTGCTTCTCCCTTTAAAGCAAATGTTAAATCTCTCAAATGACCAGCGAGTGTGTCAGAGCGTCTGAGTGATCAGAGCTCCGGACCAGACTTGATTGTGCTGCCCTGGGCTTTCCCGGCATGAACAACTGAGTGGCCATTAGTAACAATGGAGGCTGGAACCAGCAAATGTTTGACGGGTTTTCCCTGATAAATGACTTCTACGATGCTGAAAATAGCTGATGATTTCTCTCCTGTTGATCAACTCATCAATTAATCAACTCATTGTTTCCATTTATCATACTGACAGAAACTCATATCTCCTTTTTTTTCCCCGCATACAATACACGTAGAGTTCACGTGCCGTATTGCTGAACATCCTGAATACCGCAGCTCATAAATCTTTCAGCTCAGCATATACATGAATATAAATCTAAATATTCCACATACGTACAGTACTTGAACATACAACACAGGCTCCTGTTTTAAATGTTTGGACCCTGTGTGGTACAGGATGTACTGTAAGACGCTGACCCAGTGTGTGTGTGTGTGTGTGTGTGTGTGTGTGTGTGTGGTCCTGCACAATACTCCCATCACTCAACCACTTAGCCTGCTCAGCACAATGCAGCCTCCCCTCATCATACATCACACACTGAAGTGAAGCGTCTCAACGACTCCTTTAACCATTATATGTGTGTGTGTGTGTGTGTGTGCATCCCCTGAGGCAGCAACACTACAGTAGCATCTGAAACTGTTGACTTATTTCTAAACCTGAATGTGAACTCATTCCCTCCTTTTTCCAGAGCCAGTGGATTCAGCCTGTGTGCGAGCACTGTCCTGCAGAGTACCCCATCGCTGCACCACTTAACCTACACAGCACCAACAAGCTGGCCCTTTCTCCTCCTGTCAATAACGCTCACTCAAATGCTCCATCAGCCCTAATTCTCCCTGCAGAGCACCGCCGTCTTCTTTTCATCTGCATGCTCTCATTCTGAAGCACATTATGCATTCAGACCCTCTCTCGCTCTCTGTTTCCTTCTAGACGTCCATCCTTTCCAAATCTGTCGCCTGACGCTGGATTGAATTTTTCCTCTACCTTCCAGCTCTCTTCGGGTCTCATTTACATTTCTCGTCGTCATTTTTCCTCATTGCTCTTTTGCAGTCTGTTTTCTGCTCTCTCTCTCTCTCTAATGACCCCATTTCTTTTTTGCATTTCATAAAAGGAGGAGCAATGGATCTGTCTTTTATTTATATGGATCTACCACACCATATCTGTTCCACCACTGGACTGGATTTATGGCAGAAGTACAGAGATAAGTCAGCGCTGCCTCAGGCACAGGCAGGACTTACAGTTACTCATCGATGAATGTAACATGCTTGTCACAAATTGGCCCAGAGGAAAACTGCATCCTCTCCAGGGAATGTTTATTATTGCCTCCTTCTCCTACACCATCTCTTCGTTTGTCCTTTTATATGCCACTACTACCTTATGCAACTGTACATACACTTAGACTAAACATCATCCGATGGCCTCAGGAACTCTTATTCAGCTGCGGTGAAACCTTGGCTAATCCAGAAGTTGTCGACTCAACTCGAAACATGTCGTTGGTTAGGAAATAAATATGATGAGGTATATTGATGAACTACTGTACACATGCAAGGGTAATGCCAGGATCAATCTTACTGGCTCACTCGCGTCTTACCATTACTGGGGGAAGAAATCAGCAGCATCATAAAAGTGCTCAGAGAATCAAATACGCTACAGTTCTGTTTTACGCTGATCACAAATCTAGATTTACAGCTGTCGGGGGAAGGAGTCATGTCAGTATCATATCATGCTACAGATTTGAAAACTTATGTAGGTATGAACAAATAAATGTCTGCTGCAAATGAACCGACTGGTTGTGATTGTGATTTTTCACATACAATCACTGCAAAGACTTTCACCCGCTGGTGGATTCGTCTTCGGACGAGCCAAGGATGAATGACAAACTCTCACGGTAGTCTCTCCAACAGATGACGAGATATTTTATTTATTCAGTAATCTTATGTGTAAGTGTTGTTTTCAGTAATAAAGTTCCCCCCTAGTCAGTGCCAACACCCTGAACGGGATCAAATGTGCGGCGCTGCTGTCTGAAAATGAGGAGTGCAACACTTTCAGTCAGCGTCTCTACTTTTCTCAGTGCCAGTTCACTTCCAGTCTGACTCATTATCGGCCTCTTTTCCTTACTTTTCGCACATTTAGCTCCTGCGGTTCCTCTCCCTTTTACATGATCTTCCCCTTCCTCTCAGCCCTCCGCTCTCCCCCCATCACCCTCCGTCTCCTTTTCTCTCCCTCCAACAGAGCGAGGGCTATTTTTACCCAGAGTGCCATTGTTCCGCTCGAGCGCACCCTTCCCCGGCACTGGCTGCCGCTCGGGGCTGCACTCTACTGCAGCGCACATACGCCCGCGCGTACGCAGAGCACACGCGCGCACATGCAGACGCACGGTTCGCATCAATGCAAAATGGAGGGGAGGCCTGCGTAGCTGAGGGCCAACCAGAAGGAGAGAGCGACGGCGAGCGGCGGGGGGGGGCCACGGGGCAGAGGCGAAACGGGGAAGTGAGTGACTCCACACGTGCACGAGCGCACGCACGCGCCCAGTCGTTAGTCAGCTCGGCCTCGAGTAATGTAAGAGAGAAAGAGGAGAGGAAGAACCGGGGGAGGGCCGCTGAAGTGGACACCAGCACCGGGTCCTGAGGATGAGGATGATGATGGTGGAAGTATTAAGTGGAAGCATCAGCCTGTCTTTATGAACCAAAGCAGGGCACTCAGGTCTTGACAAACCAATCAGCAACCGGACAGAGTGCGGCGTGAGTACTGATGTTTCTTCAGGTTCCTGTTAGAGCAAGCCGCGGCGTCACAGTCCAGCTCTTCACCAAATGACAAAAATCATCACCATCATCACCGTGATGACAGCCACACAGCAAATCAACTTAATGTGAAACTATCCTGCGACGAACGCTGAGCCAATCAGTGTTGATGATGGCCGACTGGACCCATCGGTTCACATGAAACGCATCGCTACAGCAACTGCTGAGCCGCGCGCTTTCTGTGAAATACAGCCGACTGTCAAGGTACACGGGAGAACGCACACGCAGGACAGCAGCTGTACTGTAAACCTAAATCTTCAAACATACAAATGGAAACTTCCAAAACTTAAATGAGGCCTACAGTATAGTAGAATCATTTCCTGGCTTTCTAATTACCTTACAGCAACAGTCTGGAACCCAGATAACACTCCGTGAGTTCAGGGGCAGATTTCACCGCTCTCTGCTCAGCTTGCATCAGCTCTGTCATTGTAAGTGAGAAATCTTACTTTTATATGGCAACAAAGACCATATTTCACCAGAGCCCTCCCACATAAACGTCTTTCTCCTTCTGCTGCTTTCACAACTCCCCACTCCTGTTCTTGCCTCCATTGTCTCCGTCTTAATTCCCGCCTCTTGAGCTCTGTCTCCACCAGTTTTATTCAGTTTTATTTATCTTTTTTTGCCTACTTCCTCCTTCCATCCATCCTTCCCCTTCTCCTGTCTGACTTCTCCTTCTCTCCCCTTCTGTTCCCGGTCAATAACGTTGAGCCTGACATGAGATAAGAAGAAGACAACTGACGATTCTTTCACGTTACTGTTCGAGGCACAAACAGGTCAAAGTATTCTTGACAGAAAACAATATTGAAACACCCCAGAATATGAACGCACACAAAAAACTTGTTTTTCCTCATAAAACTTTTTTGATCTTATTGCAAGAGAGCGAGGGACAGAGAACAACTTTAGTTTCAACTGCATTCACTGGATTAAATTTTGACCTGTGTGTGTCCACATGGACACACACACACACGTGCACACAAACACGTCCAATGTGACAGCACACCAGGGATCTTACTGTAAGGAGGCAGTGACATTTGTGGAAGAAGACAACACTAATTCTGTTCACAAGCACGCACACGCGTGCACACATAGACCCACTGGTGGGATTAACAGGGGAGGATTTCATCCAGCACCGTTAAAGGGAAGAAAGGCAAGGATAGAGAGATCCGGAGGACGAGAGGGAGAGAAAATAAAGAAGCAAGAAGAGGAGAGGAGTTTGGACGAGAGCAACATGAGCCAGAGAGGCAGAGGGTAAAGAGGGAACTGACGCTTGAGGAGGACGGAAGGGAGGGAGATGAATTAAAGGTGGAGGAAGGGGGGGAAAGAAAATAGGGGAATAAATTAGAGAGGGAGGGAGCACAGAGAAGGAGGAGAGATGCTGGGGGAGGAGAGATAGGAGGAGATGAATTATAGGTTTGGAAAACCACTGGAGAGAATAAGCAAGAGATAAATTGGAGGTTGAGGGGGAGGAAGGTGGAGCGGAGAAACAAGTGGCAGAAAAAGGAGTAGAGAGGAAGAGGGGGCAGAGAGAAAGGGAGGAGAGGACTGACACGAAGCGCTGATGAGGAGGAGAATCTGTTTCTTTTTCCCTGTAACAAAAACAGGTTTCATTTTCATTTCACATCTCCTCTCATTTTATCGTCACAATGGAGCCACTTTAATTATGTAACCTTGTTGTGAGAGGTGGGCATAAGGATGCATATGGGTGTGTTTGTGCTAATGTGTACACATTATGTTTTATTGCCCACATTACACCGTCAACTCTTTCTCTGCCTCCCGTTTTTTTGCCTCCGACCGGCGATTCTTCACAGAGCCGACACCGAATCCAGACGAGGTTTATCCGCCCACCTCCTTCCTCTGCTGTTACTACGCGTAGGAGGGACGCATTAGCATACGTTGTCAAGTCATAGCTGGCGGGGTGATGAATTCTGACGTGAGCTGAAACTACGACTGTGACCATTATAATCTGATTCACCCTCCAGACAAAGAGCCACTTAAGAGTCAGAAACTGTTGTTCCTTCTCTCGGTCTCTCTCTCTTTTTTTTTTTAACTAGCGAGGATTTCAAGTCCCATCGCATGCATCCTCAGATACGCCCACCAGATTTGTGAAATAGGCGTCTTTCTTACTGGGAGTAAGATAAGAAGCTCAACACCAGCTTCATCCGCGCGTGCATCCTGCAGAAAGGCAGATTTAAGACGATGTTAGCCTCCTATGCTCCCCAGCTCTGTACGGCACATAATGGAAATCTGGAAAAGATGTTCCCTGGCTCTTAACATGACAGGGCCTATTGTGGGAACCTGTCAAAGAGGTTGCGTGTTCCCCAGCACTGGCGTGTGTTTCTCAATATAATACACTTGAGAGAACTCATCAGCTTATTAGGGTTATTATTCCTCCAATAAAGGACCCCAAATATAATGTACGCTTGTTTGTCATGGCGATCTTTTAATACTTGATATATACTTTTTTTTTAGGTAGGATAAATGCAGTGCACTCGTGACCAAATAGGCCATTTTCATGGGAGACATTCCATCATGTCACAGTGGGCAGACTGGAGGTGTGCATAATGAAATCAACAATGAACTCAGTCACGGGACACACACAACGAAGCCGCCGTTCACGCTACGATTGACTGGTGTGATTTTCCTACGATGACATGTTGAAATTGCTGCTGTGAAAATGAACGGCTACAGACAGCTGATGTTAAGGCGTTACTCTGATCATAGGTCGCGGCTGTCTGAAGACCTTCAAAATTAACATGAGTAACAAGTTTCAAGAAAAAACGAAAGCGTGTGTCATTTGCTCAAAGGTCTGAAACAACCTGTGCTGACATTTACTTGACAGTGACCTCCGGCAACCACGTGAATTATGACTCCTGACTGCCGGGAACATGAGTCATAATTCTTGCTGCCACCAAAGCTACGTCTTCATGCTAACCGGGTTTTTAGATCAGAGAAAAAGCGAATGGAAAAAGGACACAGTTCTTCATTCAGCGGAATCATCCGTCTCTGAGCGGAGAGAGAAGCACACAGGTAAACTCATAACCACACCATTTCCTCGCTTGAGATTGTCTTCTACTGTTTGCTTCTGCATTAAGACAGATGAAGACTAAACGTCATCGTCAACAGTATTAGGACATGACCTGAAGAGCTGAGGAGGAGTTTTCCGGACCGGGATTTGAACCGGGGACCTGACTGGGACGAGTCGGCTTAGAGGCTCAAGCCTTTGAGTCGATGGGAGACGGGGAACGAAGCGAAGGCGAGCCAGGGTTTGTTTAGAGTCTGACCCACAAATCTTTTAACAGGCTTTCTGTCTCATTGGGACTGATAAACACACAAACACACACACACACACACACACAAACACACACACAGATAAACACCAATCAAGCACAGGGGACAACAATCTTTTTGCAAGTGTGCGTATCCCTGCAAGAGTCGTGTGCATGTGTGTGTGTGTGTGTGTGTGTGTGTGTGTGTGTGTGTATGGGATTTTGACTCCTGCAGTAATAGGATGGAAGCTGGCCAGCAGCAAAACACAGCAGACTACAGCGGGCCTGGCTATCTGAGCAGTGGGTCATCAGGGAGCAGGAGGGGAGACGAGTGAACAGACTTCTGGTAATGCTACATCATACGTATGTTTTTGCCCTGGATGCGGACGTATCCCACTTTTGGTTGAATAGTAAATCAACTTACCGGGTGTAATATGAATGGGACTGCTGAGAATCCTCAACAGGCTAGCAGCTCCAGGTACGAGCTTTTTAATCCTCTTTCAACTGGTCATTTGGGTTTTACAGCACATTTGCTGTATAGTTCCGTCTCACGCCATCGACCATGTTCCCGATAGCAGCTGTTTTCAGTAGGAAGACAAAAGACGATAAATCCACTGTACGCTATTTGTCCAGCGCAACGGCAAAGCTCGTCACTGGCTGGAACATTTAGCAGCTTGAGAGCCAGATACTTCTCTCAGGAGCTGGCGGAGAAACCTGCCAAATGAGCGTAAGTGCCGCTCCGCGTCTGATGGATGTGTGAGTGGGCAGACGTTTGCCAGCGTAAAAGCCGTAACATGACGAAAGAAAAGACAGGCAGAAACTAACCTGCAGAGAGGCTCCTCTCAGATATAACCCTGGAAATAACCCTTTATCATAAAATAAAGGTGTTGATGAGTCTATTCGGCTGAACTCGAAACTTTTGGTCACTACACCTGAGCACTGTCAGAGCGACTTTGTTTTCTGATGTTCAATAAGCTAAAACACAAATGCTGTGCTGTTACGTGCTCATAACATGCCTTCTGTTCTTCAGATACCTTAGAGCTACAATTCGCCCTGCGTCACAAATTACCTCTGCGGGGACACCAAAGTTTACCAAGTGGAAGTTCTCGCCTCGCTGTGTGTATGCAAATCTGAACCTCATCCCCAGCAGTGGAGGGGCTGCTGGGTATTATTAGGATTTAATTGATCTGGCCTTGGTTTTAGTATGGGAGAGAGGGCGGCCTTTGAAGTGCTGAAGTGTGTACTTTGAAGTGCGGGAGGCAGCCCTCACTTGGACAGGAGCGTTATTGGGTGGGGGAAGATTGCTGGCTCATCCCGCGGGGTGGGGGGTGGGGTGGAAGACATGATCAGACATATGCTGGGGAGCAATTTAGAGGGGGAGAAAAAAAAATCTCAGGGAAGTTTTACCACGGGCTAAAGAGGAGGGGAGAGGAGGAGGACGAGGAAGCTGCACAGAGCGGCATCGCCGTTCAGAGGGTGTGAGCGCAGCATCGCGCGGAACAACGGCGACACATTGACTCGATCGCTCTGGTTATTTGGGCGGTGGACGCAGTGCGAGTCGCTTGGTCGCACGTCGGTCATGTTTCCCGTTTGGCTGGGCTGCTCCAAGACTGCAGCAACGCAGCTGTCGCCTTCGCCATCCCTTTAAAAACATCATGACAACACACCTCTGCAAAAATATCAAGGTGTCTACCGCCTGCGCGCGGCCGTTCATGGAGGGCTCGCGGGAGGGGAGAGAAGAAAGACGAGGCAGCGGGAGAAGTGGAAGTGGAAGGTGCCACAGAACAGAAAGGAGAGAGAGGAGGAGGAAACAAGAAAATCAGGGAGCGAGCGGAGACGCAGGCGAAATGTCAGAGTGAAAGAGAGAGGCAGGGGGATAAGATAAGGATATTAGCGAATTAGAGAGAGATGAGGGGAGAGAGGGAGAGAGAGGGAAAGGGAGGCGGATTCCAAAAATGTACAGTGAATTAGTTCTGCTTCATGAAACTGGCGGTTCCGGCTGTGAAATGATTTGCGGCTGGGATTTGTGTGTGTGTGTGAATGTGTCAGTCCTGGCGCACAAATGTAAGGATGTGCGCTCACAGTCGTTCCTGCCCGTGTGTGTGTAAAGCGCATCGCCGCCTCCCCAGAACACAGCTGACGCCGTGTTGACATTTGGACAAAATCACACGCTCCATCTTCTGAAAGAGCAACGGGAAGAAGCGACGGGGTCAGATGTGACTGCTGCTGGTGCCAAGTACGAAAACAAAACTAAAAAAACAACAACAACAACAACTGTACCCGTCACCTCCTTTCATCTTCGGCTACTTAGGCACCGCCACGCAGACATCCAGTGTTGCTGGCCTGAAATCAGCCACTGATTGCTGGTGATGATTCACAAAGCCTCAGCCCTCAGTGATGGATAGAATCGGTGAGCAGTAGAGGGGAAGATCCAGAGAGAAGCGCTTGTTTTACTGATGCAATAGTACCTGACGTCTGAGTAATCCAAGCTTTCAAACGCTCCCCCTAAACAATCTGCCACTTACGGGTGCAAAAGTGCTCAGAGGGTGTTTCGCATGCTCAAAGTATCGCACCGTGACGGCGGGACTCCTCCCTGTCAAAATTACTGCAGGCGCGCACAACTCTCGCGCTCCGTGCGAGCCAATAAACAAAATTTGCACGAATATAATTTGAAGCATTTTCATATGTTAATGCAATATCAATTTATTCATGAAATTAAAATCCAACTTGTAGAAAGACTTAGACAAACTGTATACGCTATATTCAGTTTGCTTTTGTATGTATTTTACTGATGTGCAATATGTTGGTTTGTGTTACTGTGTTCCATCTTTCGCTGCAGCAGTTTCGCTAAATGTCAGATTAATTGTAATAACAAACACTTAGGTATTCAGGATTATTTATGAGTTACAAATGTCCTCACAAGGCCACAAGGTTGATGCTTTGGAAGAGGACCATGTGGTTCCCAGCTGTAATACAGTATGCACACACACACACACACACACAGACACACACAGAGACACAGTGTGTAAAGGTCAGAGTCTGTCCTTCAATATCTGACTCACCTCCATCCACAGCTCCTCTGACTGTTCTCTCTCTCTCTCTTTTCCCTCTCTCCCTGTGTGTGTGTGTGTGTATGTGTGTCTGTTTGTTTTGACCCTGACTAACAGCGTGCTGACTCAGCCGACTCAACATCGCACACTTTTTTTTTTTTGCATACTGCGCAGCCAAACAATATCTGGGTCACATCTGCACTCTGCCATTTCTGGGATTCAGTGTTTTGCTCAAGGGCACTTCAGCGAGTAAGGGTCCATCTTACGTCCACACACCCGCCCAACAGGCACCCTGACCTGTTCAGTTTGGGGGGGGGGGGCTGACAAAGTGTTTATTTCACAGTGTTTATTGCTGGTAATACATGTATACAGTACACGTGTTGTCTACACGACAGATCATTTACTGGTGATGCTATATGTCAATGTTATAGACAAGCAGACACCCCCTCGCCACCCAATCAGTTTTCCCTACAGGGAAACGATCCACCTGCTCTGAAAGACGGGGGGGTTGTCTGTTTTCTCTCCCTTTGCTTTTATTTTCCTTTTCCACTCAGTCAGTCGTTTCTCATCTTTCCTTCTCTCTCCGTATCGATCTCAACCCCGTCCTCCGGCAATGTTTCAGCGAACAGGAATCGAAGAGAAAATTCAAAAATTTGTTGGCTCATGCCAGTATTAATAATATTTAATGCTACTTAGCTGTGTGATTCAGTTCACTGCTATGGGACGATTGGGTATGCAGTGGCTGGCTGTTGGAGGACCTGCAGCAGCTGCAGCAGCAACACAGCCACTGCACGGTGATAATTTGTCATCTCTGGGCGGCGATGACATGACGGCTGTCGCTGCGGCTCAGATTGGCATTGACTGGGTGTCGGTGTCGGCGCTCTTCCCCCATCGTTTGCTCATTTTACACAGAGGAGGAGACAAGAGAGGCCTTGGACTGCTGAGAGGGTAGCCAAGTTCAGGGGGCTGGGGGCGGGGTATCTTATACTTGTGGTTTCTATTGGTGATGTGGCTGCAGAAAAGTCTGCCAGTTTATCAGACAGATTGGAAACAAACCATCAACTCAAGATTATCTAATCTCAGGAACTGAAGGTTCGACAAAACTCCTCCGACTGTGTAAGGGTGTGTTTCCTTTACCTCCGGCCTGTTTGTGTTCTGCGAAAGAAGTGAAGTGAAGAGGAAGCGGCTGTTCACAGATCAATAACCAATAACCATTAATTCACACGGCTAGGAAGACCCCTGACAGGGCAATCAATGGAGAAAATGGGAAGGAACACGTGGGAGAGCGCAGGAGGGCAGCATCCACGGATGTGAAATCACACACTGAGGAGAAACAAACATGGAGGCTGACCATGATGTTTCCTGGGTTCATCCAGACAGCTACGTGCATGTAATACTCCATATTGTATAGCAAGGTAGCATTTAGTGTTACGGACACTGTTTGGAAAAAAAACATTTACAGTACGTGTTTGTGTATGTTACCGGTACGTATTTAATTAAAAGTTTTTTGAAAAATCTTTCTCTGTAAATATCTCATGTTACAATGTGAACACATGTGGCTTTTAGAAATGCGGCCTATATAGGTACATTTTATTTTTCTTTTCAAAGTTAGTGGGTGCGGCTCATATTCAGGGGCGCTCAATAGTCTGAAAAATAAAATAAAAGGATTTACCATTTTTCCAGAGTCATCTGAGGACAAAGACATGCAGAGGTAATTCAGAAGCTTAATGTGAAAATAAAACGGGACTGGAAAGCCATTTTTCATCTTCCAAACATTAGCTGGTCACGAGATTTAGCTGAGTCACCCTGAAGTCCGGTTTTATGTCGACCACAATAATTTATGAGTGACAGCACAGCTGCAACACAAACACAAAGAGGGAAAAGGCTGGAAAAAGAGAGGGAAGGAGGAGGTGGGGCAGTTGGATGAAACGAGAAAAGCCGAGTAAGAGGAAAGTGTTAGGATCGTCTACGTATGTACACCAGAGGTTTCGGGTTTTAACGTGACACTCGCGTAGGGTTCAAACTGGACCGCGTCCGATTTTCCAGACGTGATGTCGCGAAATGATGCCGACGGTTCGTGAGGTTTGAGGTGAGAGAGAAACTTTCTCGCTTCTGCGCACACCTGGCACGGCGAAGGTCAAACGTCCGAGCGACACGGTCCCTGTGCGTTACTGGTGCCGAGGACGGAGAGTCACACACACTGCACTGCACTACACTGTTATGTCTCCACGTCCCCTGGGGACAACTTGAAGCTACCTTCAACCCAACGGAAATGCGCACACACACACACACACACACACACTCAAAAACACTTTAGTAGAAGAAATTGCATTGATCCGTACCACAAGAGAGGTGATTGGTCAGTTACAGGGTGGAATCTACTCCAATTGGACCAAGAGCAGCCTGGAATGTAATTTGATTCGCTAAAGTGCTCCGGGGGGGTGTTTTCTAATTGTTTTATGCCTGTGAGCACACGAGTGCGTGTGTGAGTGCGTGAGTTTGCTGGGTAAGTAAGATCAATTTACCCTCCCACTCCCAGGGGAGTTCCAGAGGTAATACACCTGCTCATCTCTCTCTCTCTCTCTCTCCCTGGCCTTCTGTTTGCCATAAACTCTCTCTGTCATATTCATTCTCTCCTTGATGACTATTTGCTACCACTGAGCTGTCGCTGCCATAACTGACATGTGAAAACCAACAACAGATAAAGAAGCATGACGCTTTCCATATTGAAATTTTTTTATGCATTTTTCTTACAGTAAAAGAACTAAGTCAGAGAGAAAGATACTGGCCTAAAAACGCAGGTGTAATGAGAACCATTCCGCCTACTTCACGGGTATTTCTTTTTATTCTTCCTCTCCAGCCGTCTGACGGAAAAAGCAGGCTTCCTCAACAAAAAGATCTAGTGAGGACAGTTATTCAACATCCATTATATATTCGAGAAAAACAGACATCCCCTGGCTACCGGCAGTATTAGCATAACGAAGTGCAGGAAAGTGCAGTACCTGTTTGTGAAGATGGTAATTTGAGCTGTGGACGAGAAGAGAAGTGGAGCTGACGGTGTGCCGAGGACACGTGTCACTAAAGATAGTGATTCACGACAAATATGAAGCGCTGCAGCAGGAGCTTGACAGCGGTACAGGGGCGCGTGCTGAGATACGGTTTTCAAGCTCACCGTCGATTTCTTTCATCTCTTCCTGGGGGTTCCTCTCTCTCCCCCTTTTGATCTGATCCCTCCCATTTCCCAATCACCATCGAGTCATCTCGTTTATTTCACCGAAAAAATGAAACCAACCAGGGACTGGCCGTCAAGAGGCTGTGTTCATCCAATTGGAATTGGGTGTAACTAAATAAATGTGGCTGTGATTGTGACAGTTCAGCTGGATGGATGGAATATGACACTTGGTGTCAGTGATTTAAAAAAAAAAAAGGACCTGCATTTCAGGCTTTGGGGGAAAGTCCAGTAGGTCTGTCGATGCAACGAGATATCCAACATTTCTCTGTATGGTCACTGGGATTTAACCAGATCCAAAACTACAATATTAAAAGAATAAATCAGCCATAAACATAACTCTCATTCTTTTGACCAAAGTCAAACTCAAGTTCAAGCCCCAAGTCTTAGCCTCAACCCTGGCCAGATGTTTCCCCTGCTTTCAAACATGCGTTCAAACGACTGCTGCATCACGGTGTCACACCTCTGTGTGTTAAATGTGTAATGATGCACTGTAAGCTCAAGGTCCAAATGCTGAATGGCAGTAACGGAGTCCACTGACAACTGAAAGCGTCAGATTTAGTGCGGCATTTTTATAAAATGTGTCGTAGTAAATTTTGTTCCATGTTACGGATGGCTGATTGCTCCAACGCTCAAAATCATGGCGTCTTATTAAATCTGATCAGATTCAGAGCGTGGCGCCGGATATTCATTCTGGCCGCAGAATGAAAAAAAAAACCCAGCTGAGATCAGCACCACGGACAGAGGCGACAGCCGCGTGCAGTGACCCCAGCTCACCAGCAGGGGGATGGACAGCTGCTGTGTTTCTGATTTACTGTAGTCTGCCATAACGGAACACGCTACGCCGAGTAACGTGGCGCTAGCAGGTCTGTCAGAGAGGGATGAAGAGGCGACGATGGTACTACCATACACAAATCACAATAAAGGGGTTCATGCAGAGAGAGGAGGAGGAAGAGGAAGAGGAAGGATAAGCAGAGGCAGCAAGGGAGGGGTAGATAGTGTGGAGGGGGAGAGAGCAGCAGTAGAATACAAACCACTGAGCTGCTGGTTGCAGCTGGATTTTTCTAGTTCTACACACACACACACACACACACACACACACACACACACACACACGTGCTAGCGCTATGGAAGTCCAGGGCTGAAAAGCACCAATCAGAGGCTGCCGTTCCACTGTGGCGGTTTCTGGCCTGGGTTTTCATGTCTGCGGTGGTGTATTCCACCCAAATGGATGTAATATCCGGCTCAGTGTTTTCAATGGTTGCCCTTGACAGATTTCACAAACTTAAATCCTGCCATTATGAAAATTTGGATTTCATTTTCAAGCGAAGGAAAAAAAAAATCCTGTTTGCAAAGTCATGTTCAGGTTTAGCCAACTTAAAATCCGGTGAAAGCCCTTTACACATATTTGTTAGTTTTCATTCAAATGCATTTGAAAGAAATATAAACGATTTTAATCATTTAATGCTGTCACATACCGTATCTTGCACAGACCAATGGAAAATTTGATGTCAAATTAATTAAACTATCAACAGCCCTGGACCTCAGTAAGATACACACTATATTTGTTCAGCAGGAGCACATACAGTACGCACATTCATTCAGTTTCTCATGTTCGACGGTCAAGTTCTGTCCACTGTGTGTACCGCCCCACTCTCTCCACCCTTTCCCATCCCTGCATGGATTATGGTACAGTCCGCTCCTAACCTCTGTCCTCGTTCCCATCTCGCTCTCCTCCAGCCATCCATCACTGTCTCTCTCTCTCTTCCCGCTTGTTGGGTTTCGAGCCCCTTTGCTTTGACCACCATTGCTAAGATTTGTCACCATGAATGCAGTAACAGCGTAGGCGTGTGTGTGTTTGTGCGTGTCAGAATGCGTATGGAACTCTTTGTGTGTTAAATGGCCTCTCTCTCTCTCTCTCTGTGTTTGCGGCAGCCATTATGACTGAGGTTTCTCACGGCGTACAGAACAAGACGAGGGGAGTGAAGGGTGCATGCGTTTGTGCGCTCGCTGGTTGATCCGAGCCATCATGAGACACTGCCTGCAAAGCTCCATGGGGACAAATACACACACACACACACACACACACAGGTCTTTCTACACTACCATTAGTCATCATGTCTCCCGCTGAGCTGAGCAGATGAACAACATGCTAGTGACAGAGCTAATTCAACAGCCCACGCCTGAATTACACAGGCACAGAGTATGATGTGTGTGGGTGCGTGTGTGTGTGTGTGTGTGTGTGTGTGTGTGTGTGTGAGTGGAGCTAGTGACATCCAAACAGGACTGCAATAGTAAGCCTGAAGTCACTCTCCATTTGCTTCTTTTTGCCTTGTGGTGCAGCGAGATGCTGACATGTTTCGGACACATTTTTTTTTGTAGTGGAAAGCTATAACATAACAGAGCTGACTTCTCTCCACACTGGTTTTGACCAGGCGACCACCGGGGACAAACAGAGGAAGCTTGTACATGATTTTCGATGATATTTCTATTAACGGATTTCATTTATATTAGCATTTCAAATGGCAGACCAGACCAGACTGCTGAGTGGGAGGGTTTCTACTCACAGCAGCTTCAGGGACACCGGTCTGTGAAGCCTCGAATGGAATCTGGCTCACGCCGCCTTCAGTAATGTCTGCATTTTTTGCTTAGGTTTTGTCGGGAGGTTGGAGGTTGGCAGTTGCTTTTCACCGTCTCACGGTTGATAGTTTTTCACCCGCCTCTGAATGATGTTGATAGAGTGGTGGCTGTAAAAACATTCATCTCCCTGTTTTCCAATTCGCTTCTGCTTTAATTAACCGTTGATGTTGTTCGTACAACCCGAGTGCTTCTGATGAATGTCATATAATTTCACCACCATTCATCACCCCCCCCAAAAAATAGCAAACTCTCTTACCAAACTAGACATGTTACTAAATTATCATTTCAACCAGAACATCAAAGCTTTCATTTTTGTTCAACTGTTTCACTAATCTTTGGCGTCTGCTAAGTCCTTCTTGGAAAATCATCATCAGCATTTACGAAAACAATGAGTTTGATGTTGCTCATTCGCTTGAAATAGGCTGCGTTTTCATTCCAAACGTATCCATGTCAGGACGCTTAACCCCATGAACCCTAACGTGAGTGGAGCAACAGAGAAGAGGAGGCAGAGGGAGGGAGAGTGGAGACAGAAGGAGAGGAGAGGAGAACAGCTGGAAGGAGCGAGGGAGGGATGGATGGAGGAGGTAATGGAGCAGAAACACAGCGGGCTTCGCTCTTGGGGGCAGGCCAGCCAGCAAAAGGGGGGGGGTGGGGGAGGGGAGAAAAAATACACCCCTGCAAACAACAACAGAGTGGCACAGCCCGCTTGGGAATCGTCCATTCAGTCAGCAGCAGAGGGGAGCGAAAGGAAAACGAGGTAAATGGATCTGGATGGAGCGCTGCTTACTTTACACACAAACAGCACAGCTTGTTTCACATTTACCGCACGCTGAAAGAAATATCTGTGTGATATTTTAACACATACACATACACATACACACACACACTGGGTTGTTACCTCGCCTTGTTTTATTAGGGGCAGTAACATTTGGGTACAATGCTAAAAAGAAGGGCTCTCACCACGTCGGGTCCCCCAGTTCGGTTCACACCACAAAGGATTAGCTCTCTGGCAAACGTAACGTCGCTACTGTAGTTTGTCTCTCGCTCAGCTCTCTCGCTCTGTATCGTGACCTGTGACCTGCTCTCTCTCTCTCTCTGGTTAATTCTCTTGCTCGCTCCGTCAGATTCGCTCTCTGCCTCATCGCGTAAGTCGTTCCCTCGGTTTCTCGCAATTCTTCACATTCAGTCCATTCCCTCTCATCTTCCTTCATGGCTGCCTGGTCCTTCCTCGCTCCTTTCCCTCCAAACCACATTTCCCCAGTGAAATGTGGTTATTAAAAGCAAAATAAAAGGGACTGCTTTAGAGAGCCATGGACACATGTTCTGCGTGTGCCTGTATATACTGACTTGTTACGACACAAGTGTGTCTGCGCACGTGTAAAGAGCTCACGGGCCAAGTGTGTCGACGCACAACTCGTCGGTGTCAGCGAGCAGCGGGCGGCCACACGCGCGGGATCAGGATCTGACAGCTGATTGACAGATGGGCCGCCAACATTCGTCATGGCAACCAAAGAGGACATTGTCGGGCTGTCAGGAGGAGTTTACACGCAAGGGTGGCATTGTTATGGTTTTCAACTTCCTTTTTTTCCACGACATGGACACACATTAGTACATGAGTCCTCAGCTGGTTGACTGGCTGGCTGGCTGACTGACTGACTGACTGACTGACTGATTGAATAACTGACTTGGGAATAATTGAATAAAGTTGATATTAGTGTTTTATATTGTATGAGGTGCAGGACTTCCTACAAAAAATACTACTACAAAAATACAAAAATACTACTTCTCCTATTTTCAAGGTCATTAATGTATTCTACCCTGTAACACATCCACTCGTGCTCGGGGGGGCTTCTCCAACATCATGACTAAGACTACTCCACAGCAGTGCTGCAGCACAACAGAAACGTGCAGGATTTCTGCAATGACGCCGCTTCCCTCGCCGTAACCTGAGGAGGGCCCGTTTAATCACCGAGCGCCTCCAGCTCTTGGACCTCTACCCGTTCCGTGACAAATAGGTCCGCGGCTGGCGGCCCCAGGCTTCGATGGCGCTCAAAGGACATTTTAATACCTGCTCATCAAGTACTCGTTTCTATGCCCGAGACATGAAACTGTTCTCATATATCCACTAGAGCGGCATATTATCTCATTATATGAATCTAAAGTTGTTGAGGTGTTGCTGCTGTGGTCAGAAATGAAGGGACAGAGAGCGAGACACCACATGAGGACAGAAAGAAGGACATGTGAACACCCCCTAAGCAGACAACAGGACAGCGCAGTGGCGACATTAGCGCCTCTTTTTGCCAATCTGACATTTCTCCGCTGTTGCCCTCTTCAGTTTTCTCTCTCGGGTCTGGATTTGTGTTTGTTTTCATGTGAGGCCAAATTACCGAGCAAAGCGTTTGACTCAGCATTGACCGGCCTAAATGTGTGGCTTGTCCTGGACTTTACGGCTCAGGGCCTGCACAGCCCGTGCAGACATATGGGGTTTTTACATTTTGTGAAATGAATTTTGGGGCAGCCCTGTGCAAATACTGAGGGTGTTTTTGCACATTAGCGTGGTCTTTCTCTTGACATATTCATCAACATCAGCAGATCTAACTGGGGAACTCCTGAGTCTGCTTACCATGGTTCACACTTTCAACATGTAAACTGCGCTTCATGAGGACGCTGCAGATTCAGATTCATGAAATTAAATGATAAGAAGACAAAACAAAAAAAAATCAACTCAGAGTTTGTGAATGGACTCAGCTGGAGAGAAAGTACAGGGCTCATTCACATGCTCTGCCCCCGGAGCGAGCGAATGAAGAGAAGGTGTCAGTCAGTGTTCTCCCCGACTGTCGTGACCCCATCATGCACACACCCCCCCCCCACACACACACACACACACACACACACAGTCACATCTCTGCGACTTCAGAGGACATTACTTTCACTTACATCCCAGAATATGTATTCAGTACTACTCCCCGTGCCCTGACCCTAAAGCATGAAATGTGATGTCCTCACGAGGAAGACAGGTCCCCATCATGTGACTGTGTGAACAGACTCAGGTCCCCACAATGTGCGTAATCCCTCTGCCCTCTACACACACACCAGTGGTGGGAGTATAAAGGTAACTGAACAAAGGGCAGTTCGATGAGATGAGTGTGTCTGAGTCATTTTCACTCAGTGATCGATGTGAGTCATGTGTGTGTGTGTGTGTGTGTGTGTGTGCACGTGCACTTCCTGTAAAGATCCCAGATACCCTTTTTATGATGTAAAGTATTAACGCGTGTCATTGTATGATGACAAACACACACACACACACACACACATATTTGCAGAATTCAGCTCATGAGTCACTCGTTTTTTAAAAGGCGTGTGTGTGTGTGTGTGTGTGTGTGTGTGTGTGTGTGTTAGGGGGAGATAACGCATAAAAGGAAGGCAGATCGACGTGTTTGTGTTTGAAAAAAGTGAAAGGCGGAGAGAAAGGGACTGATCTGTGGGGGCCGGGAGACAGAGCCTGTGTGTTCAGAGATCCTGGAAAATCACTAAGTCTGGGGGACCTGGTCCTTTTTGTTATGTCATTTTTACCAGCATAAGTTCTAACCAACTAGAAACTCAACCCTTCGCCATGAAAACCAGCATCTGGTACACCGACCTCTCGTAAATTGAGCGGACTGACAGAGGAGGAGCAGTGTCGGCAGTTTGGAGATAGTTTAAGATATGTGAAGACATACACACTGGCTAATATGTGGCGGGCCGCCACACTGACAACACTGGCCACCGCACACGATGTGGCAATGACATCATGTGGTGCCTTTAGTTTGCTGAAGTGATAAAGTGAGCACTGACTAACAAAAACTTCGGGCTGATGCAGATCATCTGCCAGGGAAATAATGCACATAAAATACATAGGGAAATGTGTCACCAGAGGCTGTGAGGTAATAACCTGTTCAAAAGGAATCTTTCTGAGGCTGGACACAGAGCAGGGATTACATGACAGCCATTGGTACGCAGACAACGGAGTCTCAAGTTTGATTTCAAAGTCGAAAAACTCCAGCAAGAGAAAGCCTGCACCCTGCATGCAGGATGTTTTTAGGTACGCCGGAGGCTTCAGGCTGTAACGACGCCCCGCCAGCTGTGTAATTTCTGCAGCATTAGAGCTCGAGCCCCCATTCACAGGCGACGCACACTATTCCTCAGACCTAACCTGCATTCCAGCTCCACCGCGACCTCAGGGGATAACAGGCTCCACGTCACTTTAAGACAATATTACTCCAGTCGGCCGTAATGGCTCGGAAGATCAGGCCCGGACTCGGTGTGTTGCTCAAAGAGAATCCTTCATTAAGGCTCAGCAGCAGATTCAGTTCCAGTAATAGTATTTTTCTTCCTCATCTCCTCTTATCTGTGCCCTCAGGCTTCGTCTTGGTAAAGCAGCGCTCATCTTGTTTTCCATCACTGGCAATTGGCAACGCTGCCACTGAGACTCGGGATCTCAGACGGTTTTGATGTGTGCCGGGCCTCATTTTGGCTCGCCGGCCACATGGGTCTCTCCGAGAGCTCCGATCCCGGCGGAGATCAGCTGTGTTTTGTCTTAAATCTACTCCACTCTGCCCTCGCAGCTCCTCACCGGGTTCTCCATGTTTGATTATTCTGTGTCGGTCGTAGAGTTACGCAGGTGTGTCACCGCAGGGAAGGACAGCTCTCCATCTACTCTGCAACTACGGCTAAGATGCTCAGGATTAAATAAAGTGTAGCATCATTTTTGACAAAGAGGTGATGATTAAGCACCATGTTAATGATTTTAATGGGTTTTTTTCTCCTTAAGACCAAATGATGCTGAACATTTTCCAATACTGTGGACATCCATGTTTTCTAATGTATCTTTTTTACCTTCCAGATGTACTGGATTCAATACTTTTTTAAAGTCTGCGTGGTTATTGTTTCAGTTATATGGTACTGAGAGAAATTTATTTTAAAAACGTAACAATAATGTAACCTATGAAGAAACAGAAATGGGGAGCGATACATGAAAAAGCTTAAATCGAGAATCAAATTTATCATTAAACGATAAATGATATGTTAAACTGGCAAAAACTGGCCGGCACGGTGACCCCTGACCTCCTGTGGGATGAGCTGGAGCGCTCACAGCGAGCGCGTTTATAGATCCCCCAACAACTGTGGCTCAACAGGAGAAAATGCCCCCAGCCATTTTGTAACGTTTTTAGGCTTGGATGCCACGAAACTTCTGTTTTCTCCGTTGTAATTATTCATTTTGGCTCAACGCCTACAGGCTGCTGTCGAGCCAATCCTGCATCAGGGATCTGCAGAGAGCCCAGTTTCAGCTGTGTGTGTTTTTAACATGGCTTTATTCTGGAGAGAAGCAGCCCTCCACCCCCTCATCCATCACAGCTCCACACCTGGAGGCATTTTTAAAAAGAGCGGCTCCCAGCTGCTTCAGCTCCATGTTGCCTCACTCTTTCTGGCCTGATGGGGGAATTCCCACCGTCTCCTCGGCTGCAGGGGTCTCTGCACCTTTGGGTTTTGACTTGCTCAGAATCACACACAGTCGTTCCTCTTTTTTTTTCTCCCCCCTGCATGTGAGGGGTGCTGTTCATCAGCGTGTGGCCCAGGGGAGGAAAGCAGCGCTCCTTGCTGACCCATTTAAAGGCTGCGTGGCTGGAGAGAGGAGTGAAAGTAGGCCAGGAAAAATCCAAAACTTAAAAGGTGCTGCGCCCCGAAAAACACACGCGTCGCGCGGCGCACGCCTACAGATCTCTAAAAAAACGTCTCTGCATGAGTGCATTACTGGTCTCGAGCGATCACCCCCCAACACACACATTGTGAATGGCGTAGTAGTATGTCCTGGTGTGTTTTGTTGAGGCTCTCTGAGGGAGGTACCACTTGACGGTTTCCCAGGGGGGCCATTCATCTGCGCTTATATCCTCCACTTGAAGAAAAACCCCACTGCCGCCAAATACAGGAGGCAATTTTTTTTTTTAAAGGTGAACGTAAGCCATGACTGACCGCTGCCACCGGATGGATCATTTCGAAGCATCAATACGCGGCGAGAACTATTCAGAGAGGATGTCGTCACCTGTACTCCTGAAAAATTTAGCGAGACGCATTTTGGGAGCCGCTCCTCTGCGGTTGCAAAGAGGGAGCAAACTCTCTGCCCTGCTTGCCGTCCTCTCTGCCTGCACGGTACAACTCAGCACAGAATATCAGAATAAGTCAGCGTGGCCTCAGATAGTGCTGCGGTGCTCAATACCTTTTAATTAAGGCTGCGACTCATCAACTTTAATGTGGTTTTTGCGACTGTATGTTTCCATCTCTCGTGTTTTATTTATCTTCACTTCTGCACACTGCTGTTGGTATATTTCATTTTCGTAAAACCCACACATTTGCATGGACAGTTCGTAAATTATAAAGGTCGTCGATCTCTATGAAAATGCTTTATCTGTGTATTTAACAATTTAGCCTGCTGCAGATTGAAGGAAAGCTTTATCTTATCTCATCTGGCAAACCGGGCTTTTGATGAAATGATCTGATGAGGACGTAATTTGCAGTTGCTAAAGGTTGTAGCAGTAGCGATAGGAATGAAAAAGGCGGAGTTTTAAAGACATGTTGACGGTGCAACGCAGCTAATAAGCTTCCATGTCAGATTCTTCAGATGCAGCTGGCTGCGGGTCACCGGTGCGCCCCCACACATGAATCCACTGACTGCAGCTTTCCAGTTGGAACGAACCGGTTTAGCCGTGAACTTTCATCGCTTCAAATGCGTCAAAACCCACAGAGGTACGAACAGTTCTGAAATATCGCGAGTCATCTCAGATCACAGTACTGTACAAACTCTTGTTTTGTAGCTTGTTTATTGAGTGAATTTGTATGAAAAGCGAGTAGAGTATACTGATTTACTGACATATTAAAAAACATATACTGCAGTGTGACCGGTCCTTCATGTCACTCTTTGCAACCAAAACCTGTATTTGTCCTGTCTTTTTCTCTCCATTTACAGTAAGATTTATTTTTTCTTCACTGTCTGTGTGCCTCTGATCAAAGACTCCTGTGATTATGGGGGGGCACAGTTAGAGATAAAACAGAGCTCTGTTTCTCGTGGACTGGTGTTTGTGTTTGTGTACGTGTTCTTTGCAGAGAGGTCTCTGAGTCCAGCTAAGAGCGTTACACTCACACAAACTGCCAGAGAGAGAGAGAAGAGAGAGAACAGGAGCACAAGACGAGAAAGAGACGAGGAAGAGGCCAGTCCGAGGAAAAGAGACACCGAGATGAGAGAAGATGGAGGGGTGGAAGAGGAAGGAGGAGGAGGAGGAAACAGACCTGAAGGAGAGGAGAAGAAGATTAGGGTACAGGTTGACAGCCTGAGCCATTCTGGAGAGGTAAAGAGGGGAGAAGATGGGAAGAGGAGGAGGAGGAGGAGGGGTGAAATAAGAAGAGGTAAGAGAGGGATGAGAAAGAGGAGAGAATGGAGGTGAGGAATGATGACAAGGTAGGCGGCGGAGTAATCAGAGGTGACAGCGAGGGAAGCAAGGCGAGATGAGGCAAGGTGGAAAACATCGGCAAACATCATAAATAAAGGCCGGACTGTGTGTGTGCGTGTGTGCGTGCATGTGCGTGCACACGTGCGTTTGAAAGGGAAAAGAAGATTCATTAGGGTGGGTAACCGAAGCGACCGCAGAGGACCCCACATGCCATCAGACTGGGAGCGCTTGATTTACATCGTGACGGAGGTTAAGGAATAATTTTACGGCTGTAGTCTTTTTTTCCCGCACGTACAGTATTTCAGCAGCAGTAAAACAACTACAGCCAATCCCGCTCCGAGACCGCTGTCACAGTAATGAGAGAAACCGGCAGGTCTTCGTCCGTCGTCATACTCGTTGAACATCTGAAAACAACTCTAGCTCCTCTCACCTGACCGCACCAGGTGACATAAAACAAGCGCGCACTGAATCAGTTTTTTATTCACTCTCTCCTGGGATCTATTGCGAACCTGCTGGGAGCCTCTGGGGCCACATCTTCTACTCGGAGATGTTTCAGTGGAAAGTTCCACAGCGGAACAATCGAGCTCATTCACAAATCCAACAATCCACCTTGGCCCAAAGGTCTTTTGTGCTGCAGAGGAGTAAAAGTCGGACTTATTGGCCCCTGAACGAGATGATGCCTCCACCCACGCTGAGCTACAACAGGACAACCGCACTTTGGTGGAGCAACAGAACCTGCAACCACTTCTGACGTTGCCAATTTACATATTTTAACCCCTTAGAATGCAGAAAAACCAAAAGCAACGTAATGCAATATCCCAGACAAGTAGACGGTAGACAATATTGTGTCACTGCGGTGTCACCGAGCCCAAAGAGATGAGCGACTGCTGAGAAAACGGCCCGCAAAAGGCGACTTGCTCGCCGGTTTCAAAGTGCACGCTGCGCGGGTGCTCGGTTAGGGAGGCGGACGTCGCGGGCGGGCGGCGGCGAGCTGTTGTATTATTAATTGCGGCGAGCTGTCCTGAAGTGCAGCGGCGAATCGTCCTTCCATTAGGAGCTCCGCCGCTCACCACCTCTATTTCTGTTCCGACCGCTTTCTAAACGGGGGAGCATGACTCACTCCGTCCTTATCGCCTTCCCTCGACTCCTCTCTCCTTCTCGCCTCTCCTTGTGTCTGGCCTTCAGGCACTTTTCCGAGTCCTGCTTTTGCTTTTAGCGCTCTGTGTGTGCGTTAGCTCTGGACTCATGTGGGCTCCTCTCCTCTTTAATCTTAAATGGCTGGGACCGTTCGCACGGGCAAAAGTATATTATGTAGTTGATATCAATTATATTGTGCGTTTGCCCTTCGACCATGTAACGCTGAATCTCTGCGGCATCTATTTGTCTGGTCTTGACTTAATGTCACACAGTTTGTGGAACATTACGCAGCTTCTGTCTTTTGTTAAAATCTTCCCCCGGCCGTTGCCTCGCTCCATTACCTCGCGCCTCTCCGGGCGTCTGCTCTCCGCTCGTCAATTTACAGATTGTTATTGTCTGATTTATTTTTCCCCGCTGGAATGAGGGGCGACGAGAAAATCCAAGGACGGGGGAAAAAGGTGAGGGGACGGGAGCGAGGGGCGATGAAACGACGTTAGGTGAAAAACGAACAGAGCCGACCCTGGCTCTGTTGGTCCTAACGACCCCCACAGTGCTGACAGCGTCCCTTATAATAACCAGTCAGCTCTGTGGGAACTCGCACATGTGCACGTGCACGTGTAATTAAAGTCGTACAGAGAAACTCATTAAAGTAACAGCGTTGAGCATTCGGCCGTTGTGGCGTTTGCCGGCGGCAGAGCGGCGGTGGCGTCAGTTATTACAGTAAAACTGTTCCTGTAGCTGTGGCGGCTCAGATCCAGTACACGTACCCCACACACGCATGGACTGACATTTTGCGCACACGGGACATTTGTGCGCGAAAAAACAAGCCCGCGGACGAGATTTTGACCACGTGCGCACAAAGACGCCCGCGTGGGTCACGCGTCACATTCTCCAAATCCATTCCCCTTCACATGCGCGGACGCACACGCATTTCCACGCGCGTCCAGGCCGGCCGGCCGCAGCGGCCCTCGTAATCGTGTCGACAGCGGTGGTGACGGCTGTGAAAGCCGGAACGACAGAGGGGGGCGGAGGAGCGCCCTCGTTCACTCATTCACCAACACCTGCTTGGTCTGTGGACCATGCGTCGAGGTCGCTCTCGTCACCGGGCGCGGAGTTATCCCGCCAGACACGTTGTTTGTTTGTTTTTTCATATTGAATTCTGAGCCCACTAGAGTATATATCTGGATGCGCACAACGTCCGCCTCAGCTTTTCTGCGTCTCAAGGATGGAAGCGAGAAGGAAAGGATGGATGCAACCAGGAGGCAGGAAGTAAAGACGCGAGGAGGAAGGGGCGGGGGGGCAGGTTGAACCGTGTGACTTTTTACTTTTCTGTTCCAGGGGACCCTGCCTCCCCTCCCTCCTTACATATTTCATCTCTCCTGCTATTTTTATGCAAAAGAAAAGCCTCTGCTGAATTATTGAGGAGGCGAAGCGGCCCCGCCCTCCGCGCCCCCGCCACCCCGCAGCCCTCCCGTCGCTCTCAAACACTAAAGCTCATCGGCGGTGCCCCGTCAGACGCATGCATTTTTCAGTCAGTTTCTTGTCAGCGTGTGAGGCGGAGAGTGCCTCCAAAAAAAAGACATCCTAAAAGTTGTGGACTTCGGCCTCTGACAGCAGGACTGTGTTTACATGTGGTCCCTGTCCGTCTTTACAGTATTAACTGGTGATTCATGTGGACATGTATGTGTATAATTATGAATCTTCTAAAATCTCCTAAAAGATTTGAGGTGAACTCGTTTAACCTAAACGTCCTCATCAGCAAAAACAAAAACTGCTCCTGTGATCTCATCTCTTCCTCGTCCTCTCTGCTCTGCTCGCGTGATTTTTTTTCTCCCCCTGCTGTTCTACTTACCATCTTTTTCTGTGCAAGCCTGCCCCCCCCCTCCGGACCGGAGGCGTCACGTGATTCAGCGCTACATGTCTGGTTTCCCCTCCATCTGTTTCCACTGCTCCCTCGCTCTCCGACTCACTACGAAAGCTCCTCTTTTTTTTTTTTTTTTTGTTTCTTCTCTGAACGTCTCCTCCTCTGTCTTTATTTCACGGAGGCGCTCTTTTCACTTTCTAAGGCTCCTGGTTTGTCTTCCCTCTCCTCTTCTTCCGTCTCTGTCCCGCTGCCTTTCTACATACGTCTCCCATGAACCACTCTCCTTTGTCTTCTTTCCTCCGTTTTTTCCCTCCTAATCATTGTTTTTTTCGGGCTTGACTAAGACTCTAGTTGGTTGTGGTTTACTGAGAAAAAGGAGTTTCATCTGGTGGTCCTTCCATTCATTTTTTAAAAATCCTTTTTTGTTCACTTCCTCCAGAGAGCCGGCGGCCTTCAACCACATTGCACGCGCACACGTTTACATAATGCGTCGCCTTTTCATCTGCATGCGTGTGACAGTTTCACTGTCATCCATTTCTCACGCTCTAAATAACAGTGTCCTGTACAGAGTAGTAGTAGTATATATATATATATATATATATATATAAAACACTGTACATTATCTCTGGGTCTGTCCTGTGGCAGTCCCTACGAACGGCCGTACTCCCCGGAGACCCTGAAGGCGTCGCGCTGCCTCACAGTAAATACAACACGCGTCGTTCTCAATCTGCCTGACTGACTCACACGCATCCGTGCTTCTTTCCGTCTCATCACTTTCTTCCCTGCGTCTTCTTCCGTCTGCGCTTTTCTTGCCGTTTTAATTTCCTTAATGGCTGGCTCCATTCCTCTCTCGGCCCTCTGCTTCTCTGCATTCTTATATATCTTTTTTTCCTTGCTGACGGCCTGCCACCGTTCCCTCCCTAACTCCTCAAGCCTCCGTCCTCCCTTCCTTCCTTTCCTTCTCTACCGGTGTCTCTCGTCTCTTCGCCCGCGGGCCTACGTGCCGATCGATAAATGGGAGGCGAAGGAGCAGTCGGCCTTTACATTCGTTTCTTCGCGGCCTGAGCGGAGGGAAGGAGCAAAGCATAACTGAAAGGCATGTCTGCCTTTTGTGACGCTTCTCTCGTTCCTTTATTTTACGTTCACCCTTCCTTGCGTCTGTCTGCCTTCTCTCGAGGTTCCCCTCTGCAACACCCAGCTCCACACCCTCCGTAGATACCACAGATAAATGACAGCTGACGAACGGCCGCCGCGGATTATGCCACACACCAGTGCAACAGACTCCTGCACACTGTTCTTCTTGCTAGAGGTTTCTTTCAAATCTGCGCTACAATTAGTAGGATCACCAATCTCTTTTGTGGAAATGTGAGTCAAATACAGGCCACCGGGGCCCAGGGGGATGACAGAGGAGAGGCGGATCAATGTGGGCGTATTTCCTACTAACAGAAAATGAGATAACATACTGTGCTAATGACTTCATCTGTTCGTGCCCCTGTTTGTGCATGTTTGGGTTGGAGGTTTGAGGTGATTTTAGGAGCTTCTTCCCTACTTGTCTTTTCATTTTACCCTTTAATTTGTCAGTAGCGTTGTAGTAGTGTAAAATCAGTGGTGAAATTAGGACAAGAATCAAACGAAAGTGAAAAGAACAAGGGATTAATATTATCAAGAAAACTGTGGGCGCGGCTGGTTATATTTAATTACTAAAAGATGAATTCAACTAAGGAATGCATTCAAGAATAAATTTAATTAAATGGCTAATTAAATAAGCAAGGGGGAAACGAAGAGCACGAGTCTAAACCAAGCTCGGTTAAATGAGGTTCAAGATGCATGGATATGGACCGACATCTCCAGCACACTAACCCACAGACGGCGAAAAAACAAAACAAGAAAGAATGAGAAAAAAAAGGACTTACTGCCATCACAAAGACAGAAAGCGAAAAGAAGGACTTTGTAAAAGAAAGAGAAAACAGAAATGAAATATAGATGATACACTGATGATGATAAAAGGGTAAGAACGGAGCAAAGAAAATGGATTTTTCTGGGGAAAGATGAGAGGCTTGGGCCCGACTGCATCCACACACTGAAGATGACCAGGTCCAACAACGGCACGAAGAGCATCTTCTATTTGTGCTGATTGGTATCGACTGTCTGGCCGGAGATGAGTCTGAATGTGTGTCTGTGTGCAGGTCCCTGTTCTTAACACGTTTGCTCGGCGACTCACTGCGTGTCCTGTGTGCGCTGTACGTGTGCGTAACGATGCTCTTACCTCCACCAGATGTGGCGTGGGGTTGAAGCCGCACAGGTTGCACACTCGGCTTTGACACTGCGTGCAGGTGTTGTAGTTGGGCGGGTCGGTGCTGCCGATGTTCAGCTCCGTTTTGCACAAAGGACAGTTCACCTTAGGCTTCATGGGCTCAGGCACAGGCGCAGGGGCCGCCGCGTGCTCCTGCTTCTGCGGCGCTTTCTGCAGATGAGCCGGGGTTTGCTGATGTTGTCCTTGCAGCTGGTGCCCATGTGGTCCTTTTTGATGATGGGCAGGTGACTGCTGTTGATGGGGCATCATCTGCTGCTGTTGTTTCTGGGTTGGCGCATGCGGTCCACCCATTTGAGGACCCCCCATCTGGCTCTGTGCGTGAGGGCCCCCCATTTGAGTTGGAGCGTGTGGGCCCCCCATGTGACCCGGTGCCTGAGGGCCACCCATTTGAGTTGGAGCATGCGGGCCCCCCATCCCGAATGGTTTGGTGCCAGCGGCCCCTTGTTGTTGCTGCCTGTTGTCAGGGGTGGCATTGCTGAACACCACCTTGCCTCGTGCAGGGCTCGGCTGGGTGGAGGCGGTGGGCAGGGGGTCAACGCTGATCAGGGTGCTAGCCTGATTGAGCAGCGACGCTCCGAAGCCAAACAGCTTGGTCAGGCCGTCCTGGGCGGGGGGAGGGGCCTGACTCTGCGGTCTGTGGGCCGGCGAGGAGCCAGCGCTTCTGGTCTGGTCATGGTGACGCGCCACTGACTGGTGCATCGGAGAACCGCGACCCAGATCTGGCTGGGAGGGTGCCTTAGTCAAGCCAGGGAGGGGCACAGCACCCGGGTGGGGAATCCGCGGCCCCCCGGGCTGGCCAGGGCCTCCTGCGGCAGCTCCTGGGGCTCCGGGACCTCTCTGGGAGTACGGGTCGGACCTCATGCCCTGCTGAGAGGGCGCTGTCTGAGTCTGGGGGCCGCCAGGGCCCGGGTGTCTCTGCAACCCCGGGGAGGCGTGAGGCTGGGTCTGCGGCCCTGGCTGGGACGGGGGGTAGGTTTGGGGATGGGGCTGAGGGTACTGTTGGGGCTGAGAATAGGGCTGCGTCTGGCCGTAGGGCGGCTGCTGCTGCTGCTGCTGCTGCTGCTGCCGCTGGGTGGGCTGACTCTGTGCCAAAGGTTTGGACTGTGCTGCTGCTGCCGGCTGCGCTGGCTGAGGCGCGGGATGCTGAGGCTGGATGATGGGCTTGGCTTGGTGGGACGGGGAGTGAATCTGCTGTTGGCTCTTGGAGCGAGGCGTGGTCATGTCAATGCCGAGAGCTCTCTGCATCTGACAGTTCAGACACAACCACTCCTGGACCTGCAGATGGAAGACAGACGGGTCGGGCGTTATTTCAACCTCTCAAAGTCCTTTTGTCACACATACTGCACATGTAGCACACGTGCTTCTATCAGCAATTTCAGCAGCTTCAATTTACGGTACCACGGGGAAAATATTTAAAGCCAAGACCAATTCATTTAGTTTCTTTGGCAATTGAAATATTGCTCTGCAGGTTCGATCAGGTGCGTTAGTGAGCGATGAAGGAGTCACCACCAAAGTTTGGTTGGGTACGAGAAAGAGCATCAGGAGCAAAGAGCGACAGGAAGCAAAGGAGGAAAAGAAAGGGGCGTGAATTCATCTCTGTAAAAGACAGAGCTCAGTATGGCTAGCTCTAAAACACTGCCACATGTCTCAGTTTCCCCTACGAAGCTGGTCGCGATCGATCACTCTAAATATCGCCGCAGGATGCGGCAGCGTCTCATCATACGAGCCACATGGACGCCGTGTTCAGTCATCCAACTTCAAAGCTGCGGATTACAGAGGCGCCTGGGCGGGCGCACACGGAACGCTGTCCGTCCTTCTTGTGGTGGAAAAGCAGAAGTGCAGAGAGAATAGTTGTAATCAAGCAGAAAGAACGACGCGAGAGAGGTAAATCAACCACAAATTGACTGCAGCGCTGAGTGATTGCCGAGCCGAAACCGCAACCTGAGTGAAAAGCGTTACATCTCTCGCAGACACACACATACACACACACATATAAATCCACAGAGCCACACAGGTACGGTCGCGTACACACAGAAATCAAGTGGTAGGCACAAGCGAGACACAAACAGTTTTCACCAGAGACGCACACAGTCAAGTGAAATGAATACACGACACCCTTCAGCATCTAAAAATAAAAATAAAAGGCATCACCCCTCCTCCTCTTCCTCTCCTCCGTCTTCCTCTTCCTCTAGCTGAGAGCTGATGCTCCCCTGTGCCTGGACCTCGCTCGCCTCTCTAATTTCTCCGCGGCCGCGAGACAAACACACGGCTTCTCCCGGCGCCGCGTCGACCCGCTCGCGTCCCGCCTGCACGACCGTAGCCTTGCGTCCGCCTCTGCGACCCAGCTGCCATAAATAGCGCTGCTTTAGCTCCTCTGTAGCCAGAGCAGAGCTAGTAAATCTCTGCACGTTTCAAGCCTTCCTCCCATCCCCTGCCTTCCCACAATGCACTGCGCAAATGTACTGTATCACCCTGCCTGCTATCCACTAACCCCACCCCCCCCTTTTTTTTGGCAAGGTGCTACAGGACAAGTTGACTGCTGGGTTTGAGGGAAAGCATCAGTCACGTAGCCTAACTAAGCACTTCCTCCCACCGTCCCGTCCCAGCCTGCTTTGCTGTCTGGCGTTTCGGAGCACGACAGCGTCACTGAGCCCGCGTTCTGTTAACTCAGCGGCTCCGGCCGCGACTTCAGCCTGACACCCTCCTCTCTCCTCCTTCACATATTCTCTTTGTAGACGTCTGCCCTCTCCTCCCCGCTTCTCTTCTAGCCGTTTTTTCCCTCTCCTTCACATCCCTTCCATTCCCACCCCCCCCCCCCCCACCTCTCCTCTGTCCCATCTTTCATGTTTTTCCATCTCCAACCTCTTTTTTTTCTGTTCCTTCTCCGATCAGGTTGAAAATGTAGGTCTTGCTCCCTGAATGGATGGAAATTTGAAAGTATAATGTTGCCGCGCAGGCTCCTCCCACGTCATGCGGCCATAATTACATTTGATGAAGATGGCGAGAGGGAGCTGAGGAGAGGTAGATGGGGAGGAAGAGAAAGGGGGGGGGTCTTATTTTAATAAGAGTCTATCCCTCTGCTTTTATAAACCAGCTCCACGAGAGGAAGTTGAGGATGCAAGGCGCTCGAGCGAGGGATGGAGGGATGGGAAGGAGCAGGGGGAGGATGGAGAGGGAGCGTCAGCAGTTTTTTTCTTTTTTAATCCAGGCAGCTCCTCAGCTCTCATCATGTCAGGCTTAATCAGCAGCACAGCGGCACAGAGCATCCACTTCTGCTTCACTGTGGTTAGAACCAGCGAAACTTCTCATCGCCGGCTCACGGGTGAGGAAGGTGTGCGGGCGTAAAGAGTCGCTTCACCGGAAAAATAGAGTAAGAACAAAAAAAAAGATTTTCTCACATTTTTGGTTCTCGTTACAGTCACACTACGTTTAACAGGAACTTGCCTGTCCCCATTACTCCGGATAAACTTTTACAGGAAGTACTTCTTTGGCGTAGTACCAATGACAGTGTTGGCCGTGGGATCCCCTGCACTCAAAATCAGACAAGGATTTCCCTGAACTTAAATAAATAATACCAAAATTCTCTCCTGCCTTCTGCGTGGCTCGATAATTCATTTTTAAAAGGGTGAAGTGTCCCTTTAACGCAGCTTCAAGAATACCAAGAGTGGACTCCGATCTACAAACTTGATCGTTATCAGCAGGGAGCTGTTTTTAAGTCTCGTCCACCTATAAACTTTACAAGGTTGCTGATATAGTCTGCGACGGACCATTTTTGTTAACTGACAAAAGCACAAACCTGTGTGAACAACAGAACTGTGAGTCTAACTTTGATTAGTTGATTAGTTTGACTTCTTTTTGCATCCGTCTCACAGGTGCTCAGCAACCTGCTCATAATAAGGGAAGAGAAGGACGCTTGCAATCAGGAACTGACAACGACGACGACAAATTTCGCTAAAAATTAGCTCTCACTTAGTCGTTCACCTGTTTTTCCACTGAAGGTGTAAAAAAAAAAATCCATTTTTTGAGACAAAATTGGTCAGGAAGCAGCGTGTCGCTCCTGAAATTCTAACAAGCAGCAGCTGAGGTCATAATGAACCCAGCAGGACTGTGGCACGAGAGGGAATCAGCTGCATCAAGGTATTAAATTCTGAATCAAATGATCATTTCTCTGTTTTATCTCACGGTGCGTTCATCTCATCCGCACCAACAGCAAAAACTGTGAACACTATCAATATTAAGATACAGCACGCAGTGCAGATGCAGAGTTGGTCGGTGGAGACGCCCCCCAGCCATAGGCAACATGCAGGAAGACAACATCCAGCGGTGTGTATGATCAGTAACATGTGGCTGGCCCTGTTGTTTGTCACTCAACAGTCAGCCAATCAGAAGAGAGGCTCTGAGTGTCAAATATGGGGCCTTTAATCAGTTTAAAAAGTCACTACTGGATATTTCTGATTAAATAACCCGTTAGAAGGAGGTGGAAAGACATTGAATTCCTATTAAAAATGGCTGCAGGGTTACAAACACACACACACACACACACACACACACACACACACAGCAGACAGACCATGACCACAGCATCTCATCTCCAGCTTATCCCAAGGAGCAGCTCTCCTCAAACCTGCAGGACTGATTTGCTGGATCACTTTTCTGTTTTTCCTGTCTTCTTTGTTTGTTTGCTGTCACTTATGTCTCTGCAGACACCTCTCTGTTTACCTGTCCACCCACACAAACACTCACACGGACAGACCAGGTCCACCTCCTGGTCTAACACACACACACACACACACACACACAGACCTGAGCTCCTCTTGTAACGATCATTAACCCAGAGGTCGGCTCCATCTCTGTCTCTGTCAGCCTTGTCTCTCTATCACACAAACACACAAACTAAGAACAACCTTCCTTTGGATTCATTTCTCCAGGTGTACAGGCGTGAAGCAGCCGAGCAGATGCCGAGCCACAGATGGGGGAACGCATCCGGTACTGATCCAATCCAAACGGATAGCGCAGCTGGCGCCACGTTCCACCGCAGAAGCATCTGAATGTGTTTGATCACGAGCGAAGTCTGGGCCTGGACGATAATGACTCAACAGTGTCGTTTTCAAGCTTCGCCTGAGTGGAAAAAATACTGCTCCCGCTATTACTACCTCGCCTGTAATCACTGCGGTAGTAACGGACAGACTGGACGTTACCGAGAAGTGCAAATGTTTTTCTCGCAAGACACTTCCTTCCTGATTTCCCATCTTGGGAGCACCAAGTTTTGTAGGGAGCTTTCGAGCCCCCGTGCTAAACACCCACTTGTTTCATCCTTTGTACAGTTAATTGAAACTGGAAGCGCAAAAACACTTAGTCTATCCTAAAGGCAGCAGCAGAAGTGCGACCAGACACAGCGAGCAAATTACAAAGATTTAATGAACTGCCTGTTGCCCGAATCGCGGCATTGTTTTAACAAGTGGCTTTCCCGATTAACAGAGAGCGAAACAAACAAATGGCCGAGTGCAATATCTGTCAAAATAATTGGAATTTGATGATGAGCCCTCACGACGCAGCTCGACTTTGGAGTGGAGGTGGTGAGCGGATGTTCCGCGGCGGAGCCGACTTCACTTTGCCTCTGATGTAATTTGTCATTAATTAGCGTGGGGGCACAAAAAAAGGAGAGGAGGAGGGAGGACCACGATCCACTCAAAGAGCCAAAACAGCATAGAGGAAGAAGTCCCTTCTCCTGGTCGTTACTAATTTAGACACTAGCTCGTAACTTTCTGATTGACAACAGCACCGGGTACTCTAGAAATGATGGTAACGAGCAGCCTAAAAATAAAAACAATATTTAGAAAAAAGATTATTTCAAGTCCTTACGATGTACAGGTGGGTACAATACGTGACAAAAAGTGTTTGCACTCTTGTCTGTATACTCTTTCTTTTGATTGGAAGCTTTATGTCACTCTCTGAAAACACCAGACGAACACACAACAAACACACACACACACTAAAAAAAGGAAGTCTAACACCTCGGGCCCCGATGACAGAACGAGCCATTTCCTGCGAATGTCGCATGCAAAGTTTGACGTGGATAAAAACTCATTCACACTAGGAAGCAAACACACACACACCAGCGCACGCGGCAACCAGATGTCGACATAAAATATTCACGTCCCAGTTGTCACGCTGAGCAGGTGCTTCATGGAGAAAAGTGGAGGTCTGATTCCAGGGGATGACAGGAAGTAAAAATATCCCCACCACTGTGACCACTGCCCCCCCGCAGCATTGCTTTCAATCCAGCAAATCATAATTATTATCATTACATATATTGTGCGCTTCTTGCTTGTGTACCATTGTCAGCAGATAGGATGGTGGACTGTTAGCCAGCCCTGCACTGTGATTGTGTTAGCATAGCTGTAACACTCTAGCAGATCTCGTGATTAATGTACACGTCAGAGAAGATAACAAGCCATTCCTGCACCGTGTGAGCATCCTGCTGTGACACCTTGCCAGCAAAACAACGCTGTTATCTAGCCATCATTGCTAGACTTCACCTACTCGTCAGCATGTGTCCGGCAGGGACCGCCATATTTGGCAAAAGACCAAATAATGAACCGGCTCGCGTCTCCAAGCAGTGTCCACGGTGCGGCCGGGACTCTGTCCGCCTTGCTCCCTCATGCTTCCCGTCACTCTCCCTCAACTCGTCCGCTGACTTTCTTTTCGTTTCTCTTTTCAGAAAGAAAGAAATTTCGCGGTGTCTCGTGATGCAGCAGAGTGAAGTTAACGAGCTCGCACGAGTGGCGGCGGCTTTCGACCAGGTGCAGGTGCACAGGCTTTTGTGACATGTTGATGTTGCAACGGAGGTGGTCGCAACAAAAATCACTGACAAAACAAAATCACAGGAACACGAATCACAGAATTAAAAAAAACCTTCTTCAAATTACATTTAGTAACACTGTTGGTTGTATTTTATTTTGAAAAGGCCTGTATCTTTGGTGTACATGGGTGCAGTGTTCCTTCACCATGAGTCTGTCTTGCTGGCAGCTGCACTGGAGCGACTGGATGGCGAACGCCTTGTTCAAGAGCACCTCGGCAGATTTCATGGAGCCTCGTACGTGTAGACCACCCTTCAGCGCTTTCTCCTCTCCTCTGACCACGTTGGCGTCACAAAAAGGCTTTGAGTCTTGCAACATTAGCACTACAAATTCAGATTTAATGCATATGTCTAGCTGCAGGTGAATCACACACTGCTCTGGGTTTGTTTATGGTGAAGCCCAAGAACAATTGGAGGCCAAAATCAATTGTATATGTCTGTAAATGTCTATTTGATTTGATGACCTGGAACACCACAAGAAAGCACAGTGGTCTCAAAGTTAGAAAGACTGTTGGTCTATTACTGATGTTCTTGTAATTTTAATATGTCCCTGTGTCTGTTATTGAGGATGCAAGTAATAACACCTCTAATTCAGCTTCGCCAGTTTCTTCCATTTTCAGTGATCTGGCCCTTTAGTGACTTCTTGTTGATCCTGTATTTCCTGCTTTGCAGTCACACAACCTGTTGTGTCTTTTGGTTTCATTCCCTTCCCGCCCCCGTTTTCCAGCTTGTGTGATTGCCTGCCCCGCCCCGATGCAGTTCACCTGTCCCCAATTACCCCCGCCTCTCTTCCTCCCCTGTGTATTAAAGCCTCTGCGTTCCTCTCAGTCTTCGTCGCTTTGTCTGTTTGTTCTCTGTGCGGTTCCCTCCTGTGATGGATTACCTGTTTGGCTCCTGGACGAGGCGTAGGTCAGTGTCACTACATGAACAGCCTGTGCACACTCACACCTTTGATCCGCTGCACATGTTCATGATTTCCTGATGAGCGACTGTATTTTTTTGGCCCTCGATCACCGAAACACCGACACGTAGTTTCATCCTTTTTTCGCAACGATGACAAACTGAAGTATGAACTGTGGAGAGCACCGTCAAGCACATCCGTCCAACATCTCCCATATGAGTTGGTGACTGCCAGAGAATATGATTCACACTTAATTTTCACCTGTCTGTGCTTTCTCCAGCATGCTATGCTCACGCTGTTGTCTTGGTAGAGGTATCTTCAGTCTGAGTCTGTGTACACCAGCTCTAGAAAACAATGCGTGGTGCACATCAGGCGAAGAGGCAGAACACAGCAGCTGTTCCTTGGACTTATAGCAGCTGAGTTGTTTTTTTTTTACTGCACAATTTCACTCAGTGTGGAGGAGTGGAGTAGATCTATAATAGAAAAACAAGTAAAATGTGTTTGCAGGTACCCTGACTACATGAAAGCGAGCGAGTTATCCCCACCATGAGCCGTAATTGGCTCAGAGCGGCTCGTAAGGTCGCATCTAATGTAAAGTAAATGAAGCCCACCTCAAGCATCGGAAGCCATTTGTGGCTTGTTGTTGCGGTCCGGGCCGAGTCGCTCGCTTTCCCCGTCAGGGGATGCACGCTGCACACACCTCAACACACGTACACGAGGAACAACTATCATGCGGTGCACTCATACGGCCTCGCAGGCTCCTGCGGAATCCATCCGCTCCTCCACGTGGGGACGCGTACATGGTCTACGGGTTTTAATAGACCTGTCTGTCAACACGCTGCGCAGCATTTCAGGGTTAGAAGAGGGGGAGGGAGGGAAGGGGGGGGAGGACAGATACACATCAGCCTGAGTGTGTGCAGGAATGCAGGGGCGAGGATGAATTTAGAGATTAGATTATTTTAGACTGACTGACATATATTTGAGGAGCAATTTAATGTGAAAGGTCACAAATGAGCACAGAATTTAAATCACACAGCGGAGAGATGAGGACGCCTGCCTTGAAAAATGAAATAAACTATGAGTATGAGTAAAGTACAAAACGCCAAACTCAAACACTGTCAGAGGCTTTTCCCCGTGGGGAAACTCACCGAATTTACAGAAAATTCCCAGCCACAACTTCTCTGTACTGTGACAGGCGCCGTTATCTGGATATGAAATGGCGTACAGTACATCAGGATATGAGACACTGGTCATATCGCACAGCCCTACATTCTGCCACGTTCAGTCATGGTGGAAGCTGCGGCCGCCGATGATGGGAGCGGCTCACGGAGAAATCAGGATCAAGTGGAAACGTGTGAAGGAATTCTCAAAAAGCAGTGACTGAGGACATCCTGACAGCCTGGGACACGCGCAGGAAGAGGAGCTGCATATCACTATGAGGACAAACGTGAGCACACCTGCAGGGGGCGCGCACACGTGTTCCACGTATGTTCCCCATTTACCTTGACTTTTAGTCGGCGAGTGGGAGCTCTTACAGTCAGTGAACGTTTTTATCTGGCCGCTCGTGATCACGACAGCCGACTAATGTCCTGATCGATATTCCACAGAGAGAGAGAGAGGACGTTCCAGGAAGCGTTCCCATGATGAAGCCCGGCGATTCTGCGGCTAATTATGGAAACACACACGGACACACATGGCTTCAAAGGACATCAAATTGACTTCTCATTCATTTCCTGGAGACTCACTCTCACCCTAACCATAATGACCACCACTTGCCTAACCTTGACCACATTCACCTGAAAATGTAACGCCATACATTATGGGCACCTCTTCTTCGCGCCTTCACAACATGAAAGTGAGTTTGAATTAACCTGAGCTGTAACTGGTCACGTGGCGTGAAGTAAATGACGCACGCCGTGAGCATTAAGCAGCTATCTGCATTTTGTTAACAGACCACATCACACTTAAAACCATCTTTACTCAAGTAGAAGTAAAACTGTAAGCATGGAACATATGCAGTCGCTTAAAAAGTGCTGAGTAAACGCTACTGAGTTGCATTTTGAAAAGGGGAAAGAGGCGGGATGATGACATCAGAGAAAACTATAAAGAACATCTACCAGGTGTATACACAGGTGCGCTGGTATTTCGGTGCATATAGCAGCTCTCAGCAGGTTGTGTAATGTGTTTGTCTTGTCTACTTGTGTATTTGTGTTCTGCTCTTACATATGGGGAAACTCACTGGGACACTTGAATAGATTTGAGCCCTGAGCAATGAATTTTATTTATGATATTCTCCTGCTATGACAAGTCAAAATCTTTAACACTTGTTTTCATAAAAAAATGAAAAACTGGCCCTCACTTCCTGTGACTGTGCTGATCTGACATCCAGATTTACTCTGGCAGTATAAGGTGGGCAGCCCTGCCTCTCTGACCTGACGGCACGACATCATAATAATGAAATAATTGAGCTTAAAGCGAGGGGTTGTGTAAGTCTCTGTTTGTGCATTTTAATGACACTGAATACACAATGGCAACGATGAATTCAGTTCAGTAAGTGAACCATTGCCCTGACGATGAATCATTCATTTACACAGCAACAACTTTGCTCTTTGGAATGTGGGTTTGTTCCTGTAACCACGGTCTTTATCATAAAAGCCTGAGTCAAGAGAGTGGTTTTCATATTCACTTCACTTCCTCATACTCGGAGAAAATTATGACTATCATGTGTCAACATCCACATTCTTATATCGGTGAAACTTTGTGGCCCGAAAGTTGTTTCCTGTAGCTGATTTAGATTATCGCAATTTCTTAACCCTACAACATCTCATCTTTCTTTAAAAGAACTGATACTTATATTTTTGGCCATCTCTATGCAGCTGCTGAGCCTTTTAAGCTAATTAACAAAAAGAAAAAAAAAAGTCCTTCGTTTGCCATATAATCCACTAATACGTCTGGAAACCTGTCCATCGGAGGAAAGAGGGACGAACCCTGGAACGTAACGTCTGAAGACACGGAGCAGAACCGCTGCAGCTGACTGTCCTGAAGAGTGGACGACACACACACACACACACACACACGCCAGTCTCTCTCAGCATGATGATTGCTATCAGCAGGCTCCTGGCAGGCGCCTCCGAGAAAGTCATAAAACACACACACTCCAACGTGCATCCCGACTTCATGAATCCCGTGCTTATCGTGCCATCTCTGTCCGTACTGTGCTGCAGCGATCTCACGCATAAACACACATCCTGCACATGACCTACAGACACGCACACGGACGCACACACGGCCTGTGCCATTCATCCACGACTGGTCGATTGTATTGACCTCTATCACGCCATAATGCATGTTTCTTGATTAAAATCTGCCTCAGCACTTTGAGGCCAACCCAGTATGATCCTTGTGGGGAGGCATGTGTGGATACGGGCAGTTTAGGCAGGTAGGACTGCCTGAGTGATGCTGAGAGACATACTGCGTGTGTGCGCGCATGCACACAAATTGTGATTAAAGGTCCGGGTCCAAGCCTGCACTGTTAGATCAATAGTAGATTTGAGCCAGACTGAAAAACAATACCACGGGGTATTGCAGTGGATGGATGGAGGGAAGTAAGACCTCATGAAGCCTTTGAAAGACAGAAGTGCAAATGCAGGAGAGTGAGCGAAGAGAGATGCTGAACGGGAGGAGGAGGATTAGGGGAGAGGACAAAGGAAGCGAGGAAGGGAGCTTTCAGAAGGAAAGGGAGGGGCGCAGCGTGGGTGATGGGATTTTAATGAGACGATAGAGGAAGCCATGTTTGTACACAAAGGACACTGTCCCTTCACGTGAATGCGTGTGTGCACAGTAAACACATCGACTTGTCTGTCATTTACACGTTTCACTCCGCAGGGCCTAATGAACTACAGCAATACTGAACATCATTACCAGCAACAAAGTGCTTTGGCGATGATGCAACTATGTTCAGTGGTTTTGGAACAGACAGCAGAAACAGACAGACATGTTTTGAACCAAGCGCGGGTCCAGTAACATCAATTTACCCCCTGATTCCCGAGGCTTCAACTGCATTACACTAATGTTTATTTTAAAATTATTGTTCAATGTATTCTTTTTTAACCAAAAATGTTTAAAAGTGAGGATGGATCAAATATACTTGACTTTCCAAGTAGCTATATAACATAAACAGATGATAAGGAGGGGACATAACAAGCTGTCTTTATGTTCATATTTTTGTTTTTGTGCTCGCTGATATAAATCGCATTTTTGTGTGTATGTACAGATGGTTAAACCAGTTAAACACCCACAACTGTTCCCTCTTTAACAAAACACAAAAATCCTTTTTTTGACAGAAAAAGAGAGGAGGAGGAGGAGGAGGAGAGGGAGACGAGTCCAGAGAAGAGCAGAGTGAGCCTCAGCCTGCCAATTATTCATTAGAGAGAGTTCTGCAAGTTAAACGGGTTCAAAGCTGATGAGGGGGGATGTCAACCTGCTGCATGTTTGGCTAAGACGCTCTCTCTTCCAGGTCGACGGCCTTCATCAGAACGACGTGGGGTTTCCAGCCGCTACGTAACGTGCATACGCCACCAAATACAGCCAAGGAAAAAGCAGGGGGGAACAAAAATGGGTTTCCAAGATCCACCTTTACTTGGGGTTCCTTGTTGGTTTGACGGATGACCTTCACGTCTCTCTTCCTCTGCTCCCGAACGAAAAATTTGGCCTGTGTGGCACGAGCCACTTCTGGAGACCGCTGCCGCCGTGCGTATCTCCCCAAAGGCAGACAAAGTTGTTTTTGGGTTAGTTGGAGGTAAGGAAAGGAAACTCAGACTTTCCTCAGAGGGGAAGAGTGACCGGCTGGCAGAGTTTGATTAATTGATTTAACGTTTTAATTTTCTGCTTTGATTAAACCCCTTTGATGACTTGAGCAATCCCCGCGAGGCAGACGTGATATCGAGGACATTGCGCCAAAGGGCGGCTGCAGCCCTCACGAGAAGGAAGCTGATAAGACATCTATCCACCCAGGAACGAGGCCAGACAGCCAGACGGCGCGGACCTGTTTGCGGAGGTATGAGAGTGTGAATGAGCTGCATCACCTCCACCTCAAACAGTCTTATCACGCAGGGACAGCACCCGGCCAGCCTTTTAAAAACCTCCTACGGCCAGTCTCTCCTCTCTGTGTCAACCGCCGCTCTCCCTCCCTTTGCCTTGTCTTTTTATCTCCCACGTGGTCCTCCCCTTTCGGCGTGCGCGGGTGCGATAAGAGCGGACGTCAGCGTGTGTCCGAGTCTGTTTCGGGGGGAGGTGATCAAAAGTGTGGGGAGATCAGGGGGGCGCAGGAGCGAGTTTCTAAGAGAACTTCTCTCAGCTGACACGACAACACGACGAGACTGTCCTCCCACGAAAAACAACACCGTGGCACAAAATGACACATGTCGAGGCTCAAGCGACGACGCCCGCTGAGTGCCGCAGGAATTATGACCCGCATCCCTCGTGGGCGAAATAACAGAGGAGAACGCCGTTTGTTTCTCAGCGCTCAACACCGGCGCTTTTATTTTTAAGCACGGCCGCAGTCGACCCCTCACTTCACCCTGGTCCCCTAACCTTCAGAGAGAGCGCCATCGATCTTGCATCCCACTCCTGTGACGCTGTCGGCCTCGCAGTGCAGCGGAGACGCCGTCGAGCCTGAAGCGGAGATGAGGACCTCAGAGGCTTTTTCAACTTGTCGCCTTCAGCAGACAGAACGGTTCAAGCTTTATCGAGCGTGGTGCGGCAGCCGCAAAAGGCAAAAGTGTTTTTTCCACATATGCAGTGTTTCAAGTAGTAATTTGAACCCAAACCTTGATCTTTAACTGAGCTTGACCCAGTGGACTCACCTTCACCAAAGCTTTGTCACGCCATAAAACAGATTCAGTCCTGGACAGTGATTTATAGCAGCTTTGATCAGCGCAGAGAAATGACATCATCCTCCTGCGTCACGTTCAAAGAGCTGCAATGTATTTTTTCCAATTCAATAACAACAACATCAAGAGGGGAGAAATAAGGTGAGGTCGCACATCACACATTTCCCTTTTCTCAGTAAACAAACAAGTGCACCGCACCGTCATTTCTACTGCCGGACTGTTCGCTGATCGGCACAAACACTTACTCCTTCACAAGAGGCTGATTCCAGTACAGACAGGGGATCGGATACATGTAAATTGTTGTTGTTTTCAGATAACTCTGAAGAGGAATGGCTCTTGGAAGGTGCATTGATGGCGTAATTGTTACACTGACAGTGAATCATGCGACCCAGGTCAAGTGAAACCATCTCATCCAGCTCATCTCTGTGTTTCTGTTTGTTCAGTTGGTCTCTCGCAGGGTAAGTTCAGTCGGTGCTCCTGCCTATCTGCAGGTCTGTGTGAGTGCCAGCAAGAGCCATTAATCATTTAAAGCTAATCATTATAAATTCCTGAGCCTGAACTCCTTGGCTTGCAGCTGCGCTAATGACGCGCACGTGTGTGTGTGTGTGTGTGTTGGGGGGCACGTGTGCAGGATGGGAGCTGACTAAAGTTTGCATGTGTCTGGATGCTGCCATGTTTGTTTTTCTAATTGCATGTGCATCCGTGCGCGTTAATGCAGATGTATAAGTATGTGTGTGTGTGTTCAGGTGGGTGCTGCTTGCCTGGGGCTCTCTCTCTCTCTCTCTCTCTCTCTCTCTCTCGCCTGGCTGGAGCCTCTGTTCTCATGGTTTATGCATACGGAGAGAGAATCCTCATCCCTTCAGCCCCCCCCCCCCAACACCCAAACCTACTTCGACAGAATGGACCCGATCTTCACCATGCTTGTGCAAAGATAAGTCCCATTCCTCCCCCATTTCTGGTGCACACCTTGGAGAACAAGCGAGAAAAGCAGAGAGGTGGGAGAGATAAGGTGAGGGAGGAAGTGCGGAAAGATACGAGGGGGGAAATGGGGGGGGTCGAGGGATAGGGAAGATGTGAGGGGCGTATGTTAAAGAGCAGAAGGGGGTACGAACACATATGGAAGAAAAGCCATCTTTGAAAAAAACAGCAGAGAAAGCCATGTCTCTGCACAGAGCAGTGCGGGTGCATGAAAGATACCTTAACCTTAACTCATGTCACAGGAACAGGATGTGGATGAGCAGCCAATCAAAATCTCACACAAGAGGTCTGTTCTCACCCACAGCTGCTGAGGCCGAGAGTTCGATTCCGTAATTGGCACTGGTGCATTCCAAAAAACAGTGAGGGATCATGTCCTCGAGACACATTGTCAGAGACACAGAGAGGACTGTTTAAAATGAGAAGAACTAAGTCCAAAAAGGATTGTGATCGCGTGGGTGGACAAAATTATCACAGTATTATTTGTTTAACCATTGGCATTACAGGGTTAAGATATACTGCAGCATGACTCGGAGTCTAACCCCAACCATATGTTTATCACTGTAACCGTGACGACGAAGGTCCCGTAACCTTAAAGAATAGACATTTTAACACAAACACTTCACTAAACCTGACAAAATAACAATGGCATTGTCACACAGATCAGGACACTTTCAAGAACATAGTGCTATTTAAACCCAAATCCTTCATGCGGGAAATACATATCCATTCTCAAGTATTTAACCTCACATGTCAGGACAGTTTTCAGTCAGACTTGCCTCGCGAACACTGACTTGGACCAAATAATTCTGAACCAAGATACGTCATTAATAAGTGGACTACTGTTAAGTTATCTCATGCAATCAGGTTTTGGTTTCACGCTCTATTTCTGTCTCTTCGGGAAGCTTCCTCTGCCAAGAAGGCTCAGCTGTAACCGGTGCCAGGTCAGAGAGGCAAAACAACAGACCCGCACTGCACGCACACACACACACACACACACACACACACACACGCACACACACACACACACACACACACACACACACACACACACACACACACACACACACACACACACACACACACACACACACACACACACACACACACACACACACACACACACACACACACACACACACACACACACACACACACACACACACACAACACACACACACACACACACACACACACAACACACACACACACACACACACACACACACACACACACACACACGCACACACACACACACACACACACACACGCACACACACACACACACACACACACACACACACACACACACACACATATGCACGGGCCAGCTATCACTATGATGCTTCCGCAGGGCTGTACTGGGAGATAATCCTGATCCGGCCTTGCAGTGACACACACACACACACACACACACACCATTTCCCATAACCCATATCTGCTATTTGGTGAGAAATGTATTTCTCCGCAGCAAAGCAGGTCCACTGGTGTTTTGTGACGTCTTCATAGAGCCATGCTAGTTGTTCGCCTACCAAACTGATTTTCTTCAGGTGCTGAGTGGAATGCATTGGTGTGTCGGTGGGTTATTTGTTGATGATGTTGATTAGTCTGATGTACTGTACTGATGAAGGGAATCTGGTACAGTACTGGCCTTCATTTGATGCTGCTATATCTAATAGCATACAGTTTCAATGAAACAATCTAACAAAAATAAATTATGCTATCATGCTATTATCCCTGGAAGTAGGAACAGAAATTATTAATTATTTCCAGGAAGTTTTGTATCCATAATACAGTGACTCGGCTGGAGTAAACAGTCCGGTATGGCAGCTATGAAGGAGCTCCACAAAGACAGGAAAGTCAAGAAGAGCTCAAAGACGCTGAGAAAAAAAAGACTCTTTGTGTGCGCTAAATGTGTTGTGTGTTTTGGCTCCTTATTTTGTGCACATGCATGTTTGCGTGTGCGGTTCACGCTCCCCGGCGGCCCTATAATAATGCCGTTGCCATCCCGGTCGCTCCCAGCAGATTTCTCCGCCTGAACGTTCAAACATGCCCCGCAGAGCTTCACGTGCGGAAACATGCAGCATCACCTGGCACCTCGGCATAAACACAGATACGGCGACCTTCACCGTGAGTGACCTGGTTTCCGTGGCGACGGTCGTGTTTGCCTGTCGAGGTGTGAAAACTATTGAGGGCCAAGACTGAGACAAATAGAAGAACAGACTTAAGGTTTCAAGGGAAAAAAATGTCAGGAAGAAAAGTTGAAGGAAACAGGATAACAAAAAAAAAGGTGAGAGTTCAGACTGAGGAAGAGGAGAACAAAGGGAAAATGAAAGAATGAGCAGGGGAGTGGTGAGTTTCTTTTTTTAACAGAAGAAGAATGTGGGGTTCTGTGAAACTAATTGGAAAGAACAGGGCAGCAGCACAGCCAGGGTTAGAGACGGTATCCCCAGTGGGGCCACTCATAGTCAGAGGGAGTCAGAAAAGTGACTACAACCTACACAACTGTGTAAAGAATATTTAAAGCCACGTCATCCCCTGCAGCACACATGTGTGAGTCTGTCAGTTACTAATAAAGCACAACTCATTCAATCCACTGGCAGGTGACATCAGGCGCATTTGCTGTTGTTACGATTCTTGATTCTTTGAAAATGTATTAAACAAGAAGGAGAAGTGGTAAATGAACTTCAAGCTATTTCAATCCATGTAATTACATCAGTAGCGTATTCATTTATTGACCCTCTCTATCATACTTCTCTGCAGCCCCGTGTGTTTAGCACTGGATGCGCAGTGCGTGGCTAACTAACAAGCTAGCCAAGCCAGGCATAAACCGGCAACTGCAGTGCAACGTTATAGCATCGTTAAGTCCCACCCGCAAACGGCGCCTGACAAGCCACTGACGAGAACTGCACCAGACCTTTAACAGCACAGAGCGCCGCAAAGCGTTTTAAACAAGAGGCCTATTAAAGGAAAAAAAAATGCTCAAGGAGCTGAACACTGTGGCCTTTCCATGATGGAAAGCAGAGGAGGTAGATTGCTGCTGGGGTGAGGCCAAACTTGCTTGTGTTTCGCTGCGACGGTAATTAAGCAGATTAATCACTTTTAACTAACGACGCAAGTGAATCTTTTCACTGAGCCGCCGTCTGTCAGCGCAGGCCAGTGACACACAGGCTGCGGTTACGGTGAGAAAGAGACGTTCGGGGAAAATCTGCACGTACGCTGCTACCAAATGAGGATGTGGATGTGTGGCAGCACCCACATATGGGAATTTACATACAGGCACTCAACTCGATTTGTCCATAAACGTACTGTGTGTGTGTCTGTGTGTGTGTGTGTGCGTGCACCTCCACTGAGCTGTCAGTGCGACGGGAGGCTTTTAAATAGGATTTCTGCTGCTTGGCGGAGGTTTATGCCGACGCTGGGGCTTTTGATTCGCCGCTCGCTCGCGGAACGGCCATGCGTGACAGGCTGCTCCCTCTACCGCAGAGACGGAGAGAAAGGGACGACAGACACTGACGGCGCGTGGAGGGGAAAGGCGAGAGGCGGGCGGCAAGCGGAGAGGCGGCTAAAAGGGGGCGCAGAGCAGTCAAAAGACAGGAGGAAGGAAGGCGCGAATGAGGGAGTGAGAGGACGAGGACAGCGACGGACCGAAAAAAAAAAGAAAAGTCCATAAAGAAGTTTGGAAATTAAGCGAAAGAATGAAGGCAACGCTGCTTTCCCCGCACTTCGGTAAAGTCGAAAGGTGGAGTTTAAAACCTGATTATATTCAAACCTTAAAGTGAAATTTAATTGCATGGCAGGATTCAGGCAAACACTCTAAATTCTCGCTGGCAGCTCGGTAGTGACTAATATAAATTATTTGTGGCTGTACTTTAGTCTGCCATATGATTTCACCTCAGCCAGTGTTTCTGCAACTCAATTAGGATTACTGTTACTGGTAGGAGGCTCTCAGACAGTTCAAATCGTGTGAAAGGGTTTGCCAATAATCATTTTGTGCGGCGCAGACAACTCCTGTTTGTAATGCATTTGGCTGGGATTCAGCTGGGGGAGCTATTCTGCAGCCATTGTCCCCCGACTTTCTTGGGAACTCATAATATAGCGATGGGATTTTTTTTTTGTGGGAATTTAAAATGAATTGAAATAAAATGAGTAAAGCTTCATTTGTGCTGCAGGACACATTAAATCCATTTGTATGGACAGGAGACCTTGTACATGCCCCCCGTCAGCCAGAGGTCAGGCCGAGTAAAGGTTAGGAGAAAAAGGAGGGACGCGTCTTGTCCTTCAGTGTCTCATCTTTGCATAAAAGGCTCCACGCTAGCAGAGACGCACGTCTGCTCGGACACATTACGTAAAGGTTTGGACAGCAGTTATTACCGTGACAGGAGAAAAGTGGCAGGCAAAGGAGCAGTGATGAGCTCCGCGGCTGTTCTATTTATGTCAGCTCTAGGTGTCATCTGAATTATAATCATTAGGCTGCGTCCCCGGTGATGACAATACATCCTCTCATTCAGGTCACCGCGGTCATGTCCGTCGTTACCCAGATTACGGACGGTGTTTTTGGTCCGTCCATGCCTCTGGAGGGAAACAGCCATTAGGGTGATATATATATATATATATATATATATATATATTATGTCATTAGCAAGAAATGTAAGAGGTAATTACCAAAGTGTCATTCCTTGCATTATCATTATTATTATTACCATCATCAGCAGCAACCCTGCTATCAGGAATAGCACAGCGGCCACCACTGGAGCCCCACACACACACACACACACACACACACCACTGAGATGGGTGTTCCTAACATTTTAAGTTAGTCACACGCTCTTGTTTGTATTTACACTATACTATTTTATGAGATATAGACAGTAAATTATGGGGGAATTAAAGATAATTTATGTCGTGAGCCCTGATAAATTCATATTATTAATCCAGGAATCACCTTGGTAAGAGGTAAAGAGATCCATTACCACGTGTAACTTTATCCACTGTGACGAAGCCGCAGTTATTAATGCTCATTTTTCAGCTCAACTAATCTCCAGACGGCGTGTGGAGAAGGGTGATCATTAAACTATACATTGTTTCTGGGTTTAAGGACGGAGGTTCATTCTGCATGTGTCGCCAAATCTGTACTCAAGGTCCAGTTAGTTAGGTTGTTGGGTTTTTTGGGGGGGTTTTTTAGGACTTTTAGCCACAAGTCACGGGCTTCATCCGTATACAGAGCTGGCTCGTGAGATGTGGTTGGCTGCCCCAAACAAACAAGCACAGGTCCGTTGTTTCGCCATTTTTGTGTGAAACAGATTGCACGTGCAACATCTTCATCTTTAAATTCTATATTTTACATTAGCATTTTTTTTGTTTTAGGCATTTTCTTCTTGTATCTTTAAAAGCATGTGAGTAGTTGAGTATGTGTGAAGTTCATGTAGTGATGATAATGTTGACTTCTGCAGGTGCTGTGTGTGTGTGTGTGTGTGTGTGGGGGGGCTGTGTGGTTTAATTAGCCATGACAAATCAGTGAAATGGGCTGGAAACTTGAGATCAGGTGTCAGCGGCGGCGATAACGTGTACTGACGTCCTTGGTCATATCGGCGTGAACCTGTCCATTTATATGTCCCTTTCTACCGCCTCGTCTTCCCACCACTTCCTGTCTCTTGCTGTGACTGCCACTATCCCTGTCTCTTCTTTCTTCTCATGCTAGAACCTTTCCTTCCTTCTTTCCAGCGCAGCAGAGCACGAGACTGACATGTGGAACATCATAGGTTTTAATAGCAAGTTGAAATGCTCCATTTGTAACGCTGTTAATCTGAAAATAACAGTATAAAGTATGAGCATGACTCTTTTGCAGATGGAGGGACAGACAGCTGGTGGGAAGAAGGAGGGTGTGCGAGATGTCTGGATGGATGGATACGTTTGTTTCCTCAGTCAGTCTGTGAGCCCTGACTGCAAGCAGGTCGTCCAGATTCATTCATTCATTCATCATTCATCCATGCAGAGGTGAGCAGTCATACACACGACTTCTGCTTTGTTTCTGGCAGCATGTCTGATATAAAAAGTAATATTTTCTTTTTTTATGTTTTGCTCAGAAGCCTAAACATCTGTGGCTCCTGCTTTAACCTTTAGCTGCTCTACTTATAGGCTAATATAAATAACAGCTACAGTAAAAGCTACTGTTAACCCTCTAACACGACGTTAATGGTTATTTGCAGCAGTGAAACTTACAAATGCTCAGTAATTTAGCAGTGGTTGGCCTGCAGTCTGGGGAAAGCTCAAACAGAGCTGACTGTGCGTACGCGCGTTACCGATGGGCGAACACAATGGAGCCGCACGCGCTCACCTTCCGTAAATGGAGTGTGTAACAGCCAGGTGCCAAGATCTGAGAGGCGCGAACAGAGGAGCACAATCTGCAGATTCCGCCGGAAACTAATTAATCCACCTCGTACACACACGTACTGTACATACACACACACGCATTTCCATTAGCGGCGCTGGGCGCACGCTGGGTCTAAAATTAGTCTGTCGAACAACAAACAGGCAGCAGGGAGGGGGACGTGCTGCCAGAGGGCTCAGACGACAAATGGCTGAGAGGCAAGTCGGCCGAGAGCAGCGGCTACAAGAAATATCATCAAACCTCCTCAACATTTTCCCTCCGCAGTTACACTCACTTACACGTTTGTTCATTAACTCACTGTAGTCTCCTCCAGTTGGCCAAAACCGCAACAACCGTCTATATCTTACCACTTTCATTTCGTTTTACTGCCAATTGTCAAAGTTTCTGCATGCGTCGCTCAAAGAATCGTCTGACACACAGGACGTCAGGCGCCTATGAAATCGCCTTTTTCAACATCGATGTATCAAGGGTCACGCGACGGCATGCAGTGTGAAACCGATGCGCGAGTTCGCACAGCCGCTAACGCGTTTGCCCATCTCTGAGGCTGAGAGCCGTTGAATCTCAGCCGGCGTAAAAGTCACGTGAACAAGGCGAGAACAAAACCCTCCGACAGAGGAGAGGCAGTGCACAATGTGCAAGTCAAAGCTGAGTTTTCAGCCAAAGCAGAAATCATTTTCAGATGCAACAAAGTGAAAGTCAATAAACTGTTTTCACAAGGCATCGGGGGCCAAGTCGCTGACCTCTCATTCTCCTCTGTGTTCTGGTGTCTTTTAAAACACGTCTGTGTTGTTACGAGGATGTTAGAGCTTACAGGGGTGGGGGCAGGTTCTCCACCTCTTTGCATGAAGTTGGACTTTCTGTCTTCAGCACCTGACAAAGATCACAGCGAGCAGTGGGGTTGACACATCAATAGGTTTTTTAGATACTGACTAAAATGTATTGATAGCACTGAGTCGAGTAACAAAAGATATCTGGTCCTGACTTCAGATCATCAATCGATGCCTGGCTTCTTTTGTGAAATGTAAAAAAAAGGATTTTCTAATGGATGTAAGCAAATTTAGTTTGGTGGTTTAACTCCTACAGGTAAGTTCTTCTTCTTCTTCTCCTCAGAGCAGCTCTAAAAGTGGTTGGATTTAATCTCAGGAGGAGTAAAAGTAAAAAAAAAAAAAAAAGTAAAAGTATGAAGACTAGTGCTCGTTAGTCAGGTAGCCTGCTGACCTTCCCATTTTGAAATGCCTCAGTAAGAAAGGCAGACGTCAGAATATAGATTCATTCTCATTTTAACCCTTTGCCTTTAACGCTCGCGCTCATGTACCGTGGGGTCTGCCCACTGCGCACGACATCGACCAGCGAGACTACCTCTGTCTCCGGAGCCGCTTACAAATCTCTGCTCAACCAACGCTCCGACCCGTCGGGTCGATAACGCTCTGCAAATGAGGGAAGGTGAGCGAGTGGTTGCTCCAGCTGCAAGTGCGCGACCGCCGAGCGGGCGGCATTATCGAACAGCTGCGGTGCACGCGGCGTTGAAAGGCCACGGTTGATCAGACCAAAAGAAAACATTTTCTCAGTTCCAGTGCATCTGGAAAACCCCTCCAGGAGTCATTTTCACGCCCAGTATCCAGGTATGAAACCGCCACGCTCAGGGTATTGGACATTTTTCTCAGGTGTATGTTTTTTCGCGGATTGAATAACTCATCTGAGTTGCAAGTACATGGTGCGTGGGAGCTTCAGCGTCCCTCATCCATATTTATAAGAGCTGCAACTCGGCTGTGGGGGTTTCTCCTTTTAAGGTGCTGAACCGATGACGGCGGCGCACCACGGCACCGGCACCCACAAAAGCGTCACATGAGAAGGGGCTCATCTGGTCCACTTCCAAGGCAAAGTCTTTCTGAAACACAGACGACTGTAGGCTCAAACGCAGGAAAGGAAAGAGAACGTCAACTGCTCGTTGTGAGACTCAAACCTACACGAACAGCAGGTATACATCTCTGCGCCGGACATATTCCACTGATCTACATCACACACTGGAGGACAGGAAGCTCAGTCATGACCATGAAGGCCACCTTTTCCTACATCAGCTCCAGTCTCTGTCTGATCCTGCTCTTTGGCTTGATAAGTGGTGTCACTCTCTTGGGTTAGCCTGTTAAATGTTAGCTGATGAAAAAGGCGTCAGAACGGGACAAGAGATTGATGTTGGCAGAGATTATTAGATTACCAGGCCAGGGGGTTCGTGCGATTAACTACGATAATGACAGCGGAAGCTGAGTGGAAGTAATACTGTACAATATAGTATTAATATTCTGTGACTGTAGAGAGAAAAAAGGTGGTCGACATTCAGCACCCACCCGTGAAGGAAACGCACAAATATCCTCTTCATGTGAAAGTGAAATGATCAAAAGCTTGATCATGCTTCTGTTCAGCGATCAGATGTTCTCCTCCTCCTCTCCAGGGATATTTTCCTTCAGTCCAGTCGACCTCATTTAAACATGAGGCGTGCCAGGACTACATGTGTGGCCTTGTGCTTGCTTAGCAGTCATAATGAAACATACCTGACTTGTTAATATAAACTAATCTCTTTAGCTTGCCTGGATAAGTCTGTTAAATGTTATCTGATGTAAATGGAATCGGAGCGTAGTATGACGGATATGGAGCCTGGCACTGCTTATTAGATTACCAGGACACACGGTACATTGATTAGCTGTGATAATAAAGGATAATGTTCAGTTTAAGTATTAATCCATAGCTGCAGACACAACAAGGCTGGAGCTCTGCCACGCGCGTGCAGCTGAGGGATTTTGCTGAGGGCGGTGCTGTTGTTGTTGTTTTTTTACTAAACTTGTAATATTTTCCCGGATAGTTTGTGACATTTAAAAGTAAATGTTGAAAGAAGTTTGTGCATTCATGTGCATTTTCATTTTTTTATTATCTTAAAAAGGGCAAAACATCGCTGAGGATACACAGTTTATTTGCTCATTTCCACTGTATTTCAGCTCAAAAGCCGCCACTATAAACATGAACTTTGCTTCCATCGAACCGCCTGTGTGCTGAGATATAATCTGAATAAAACAAAATCCTAAAGCTGCGTTTAAGAGCCCACGCTTTTCTGTTTATTTGCATATTACTGCAAATGAGTTAAATAAATAAGCATGTGCGACATGGTGATGTGGATTAATGCGCAACTGCCGTCGAGCTCCGTCACCTTAATGTTGTAAACTGCATCAGAGTAACAAGGTTTGCTGTTTATTAGATTACCGGGGCTGAGGGAGCATTGATTAGTGGGGATAAACATGAAAAAGGTAGTGTGTGTTATAGGAGAAGAGAGCTCATCCATAATTCATAGAAAGCCAAACAATAACAAGGGCAGCGCATAAATCTGTGAAAGATGGAGGAGCTGGAAACGTGTGTGTGTTTCAAACTTCAACATTAGTTTGTGTTTAAGCAAAATAATTCATTAGTAAGCAAGAACCCTGCATGTGTGTGTGTGTGTGTGTGTGTGTGTTTGTGTGTGTGCGTGTGCGCGCTAATCACAAGTGCCAGTCTAAATCCCGAAATCAGAGGCTTATCAACTCCTCTCTCCACTTCATTAGCATTATCCACCATTATACACATGTAGTACTCACCCCGTCTCTCTCTCTCTCACACACACACACACACACGCACGCGAGTGATCAAAGCAAAGTCTTAGAGATGGTCCCACATGAATGAGACAGAACCTGCTGCACTGTAAGTACAGTAGGCAAATGTGCCAGTGAAGCCAATGACTGAAGGCTGTGTGAAAACACACACTGTCAGAGAGCTGAGGACTCATCAGGCAGCAGTTTGTGGTGCTGACTTGTGGAAGGCGTTCCTATTATTTTGTCTACTATGGTATTTACTGCAGACGCTCGCACAGGAAGTGATGTCGTGAGCAATAATGCGTGGTCCTTCCTTGAACAGTACCAGTCGTTTACTATCACTTAGCCCTGGATGCTAATTTGTTAGCATGGAGCATGAGGGCAGATGTCTCTGGTGCCAATGTTCTCCTCCGCAGAGGCAAACTAAAAAAAAACACACCTGCCTCCTTTGTTTCATCTAGCAGAGTGTTTATGGCGCTGTGTGCCAGCGAGAGGTCCCGGACCCGACACCAGTGAGAATCTGCGGGTGCCAGGACGGCTAATATATGGCGTCGGTGCTTCCGCGTGTTGTGCGGCGCTCCGTCTGAAGACTTTCCAGAGGCGGGCTTTTGATGCCCATCACCAGGCCCTGACGACAGCGGCTTGAACTCGGCGAGTGGCGACCTCCTCTCGATCAAAGGGAGCCCCTTCGCCTCCTCTCTCCTCCTCGTCCCTCCATCCGCCCCCTCTCCCCCCTGACTAACAGCCGCACCGATCTCTCCTCTCTTTCTTCACCTCAGTCTCTTTTCCCCCCACCGCTCTTTGAATGCCAGGGACTGTAATGTTTGGCTTCCTGTCTTCACTGCACACCTGAGTACAATGAACTCTCCCGCACTCACACACACACACACACACAATGTCTTGACCCATGTGTCTTGACTTGGCACATTAATGGAGATTCTGTCAGCACCTCTGATTGATTAAATCATTTACTTATAAATTTTGAATACATACATCAATCTGCACACAGTTATATATATATATATATATCGAGCGGAGGTGCGTTACTGGCACACAAAAAAAGAACAACTCCACCCACTCCTCCCCTGCAGACACACGCAACAGGCCACACAAAATCTTTCTCCTGTTTCCTGTCTCTATCTCCAATTGTGTGCGTTCACTTTTTGCCTGTTCTTTATCGTGTGAACCTGAAATGTTCATCCACAATGACTTCTGTCCGCCCACGGGGTTAAATTATACTCACATCCAAATGCTTAGTCTCTCACTATAAATCAGCATGATCAGATTATTGATTCAATTTACGCAGCCAGAAGACAGTTGTCTTGGACAGTTGTCTTGGTTTGCATTTGCTGGGGGAAAGTCAGATATGAGAAGAGAAGAAGAAGAGGCTCATACACACACACAGACACACACACACACATCCACTTGCGTGCTCAGCGCTTGTTGAGGCTGACCTACCTCAGTGAGGTGTGGGTTGGGGTTGAATCCACACTGGTTACAGACGGTGGCCTTGCACTGGGTGCAGGTGTTGTAGTTGGGTACGGCCGGTGGGTTGGACAGCTCGGTGGTGGTGCACACTGGGCACAGTTTGCTGCTTGGCATGGGCGCGATCTGGGGCACCGAGTAGGGCGAGGTGGGCGTCACGCTGCGGTCGGGAGACACCGATGGAGACCGGCCGGTCCTGGAGCCGCCTGACCCGCTGAAGTCGACCTGGAGGTTCCGACGGGACGCGTGCTGACCGGGACTCTGACCCCCGTGGCCCCCCATGCCGGACCCAGCAGGACCGTGACCCATACCGTGACCGGGCCCTGGGCCCTGCCCCATGCCAGGCCCCTGGCCGGACTGCATATGTCGGGGGGAAGTTGGACTCTCGTGAGTTGCCAGGCGGTAGGGCTCGCCAGCTCTTGACCCTATTCCTCCACCAGTTCCCATTCCTGCTCCTATTCCTCCTCCCATTCCCCCCATCCCTCCTCCTCTCACTCCCCCCATCCCTCCGCCTCCCATTCCTCCCATCCCTCCACCTCCCATTCCTCCCATCCCTCCTCCTCCTCCCATTCCTCCTCCTCCTCCTCCTACCATTCCTCCCATCCCTCCTCCTATCCCTCCCATTCCTCCTCCTCCATGGCCTCCTTGTTGCATGCCAGGCTTGGGGCTACCCATTGGACCCCTGAAAGAGAGGGACAAAGATAAAACAAAAGAAAAAGAGATTAAGATCAAATGAGATTTCAACATTCCAGCGCCTGTTACATTCTATAAGATTAAAATAAAGATTACATTAAAGGGTCAGATCATATTTCTGCTATCTGCCCAATGCAACAGAGATCAAATTCATTTAATCGGCTCCTTAGAACACTGAAACAGCTATAAAGAATATATATATATAGATATATACATTATAAGGTCTAACTTACTATCTTACTGTGTCTTTGTTCCCATGCCTTTTCTGCGGATCATGTAGGGATTATGAGGATTTTCTGCGACATGTGCTATAGTTTTATCATAGTATCATGTATTTAGCCATTAAGTGGACATCTAAGAATCTGGCGTGTCAGCAAAATGAAACCCCTCTGACCCATAAACTGCACATTGCACGCTCCACAATATGTTCAAATCCATATACCACACGTGGGATGCCCTTTTGAAATTGTTCGTTTTGATTTTCTTTCTACTGTGGGCGCAGAGTAAATAAAATGAACAGCGTCGGTTAATGCCAGCTCAATATTTGATGGCAAATACAGCTCATTTCATGTAATTATTAGATGAGGGAGCATTACAGGAGCATGGTCATTCTTGCCAGAGGTGCAGCAGCGGCGATGCAGCAACGCAAAACCAGCAAAATAATCTACAGATGTGGGCGCGTCCACCGGCATCAACAAATTCAAGCAGAACATAGCCGGCTGCGAAGAGACAGGCCACGCAAAAACACACGCACATCCACTTCAGCTGGGTGTCAAGGGCATCATACACACACACACACACACACACACTGTTTTAGGAGACGGGATGCAAACCAGGATTTCCGGTGTTTACGTCACACTGATGGAATAACCAATACTGGATGTCACATTTCTATTTTATTCTATTCTCTGCTATTCTAGCGCCTGTGCTGTCACTGTGAACAAATCTGGGCCCGGCGTATTAACTTGAAATGGTTAGTGAAGAGGCCTTCGCAGAAATTGGAAATGATGTTTTACTGAGCTCCAGTGTCACAGCGGAGACTGAAGGAATATTCCCTTCTCCAGGTTTTCTTTTTGTGGGCTAGTCTGGCCCTGACAAAGTCCGTCTCTCCCTCCCTCTCTGACTTTCTGCTTTATTTATTTTTTCCAATTTTATTCTCTATAAACTTTTCTTTTCCACTATCACACCCCCCCTCTCTTTTTCTTCAATCTCTCCCCTCCATTGCCTCTCTGCCACACTCTCTATTATCTTCCCACCCGGCGGAGACCGTGGCCTCGCTCCCCTGATGTTTTATTTTTCCATTGTTGAATCTCTTCTTTTGTGACACTTTTATGTCCATTCTCAGAAAGCAAGTGAACCTTAAGTGACCCTGTTTGTCTTTCTTATACCGAGTCCACCAGTCAGAGGAAAGTCCTTGCTAGTGCTCAACTGACAGGGAGAAAATGTTGATCTTTTCAACGTCGTGTTTCACACAGTCTGGACGATTTGTGGCTCAAAATCAAAGACTTTAAAAACTTTGTGCACCTTACAAACTGTGGATTTAAGCTGATGTTTAAATGAAATTATTTCACACTTCACACTTGTTCACTAGCTGTCCAACAATAGAAACGGGAAAAACACGTGAACGGCTTTATTGAGAATTCATTTAAATATTTAAAATACTGTATAATGCTGTGAGCACAGAGCAGGGATGAACCCGGCTCGCACTGGGCAGACTGCAAATGCAGCCTGATGATGTCATAAAAATGCTCATTAGTGCGTGACATTTCAGAGACATTCAGCAACCTTTACCTTTTGAGCAGGACTCAATTACTCGCCATTGAAAATAGGTGTTTACAGCAGTTCCACACCAGTTTTCCATTACAGTACATCCTCAGTTTACCTGAGCCTCAATCATGTGTGGTGCAGTCGCACAGTCCCTGTGTATACAACCATTTAAAGTACATAAATGTCTTCAAATCGGATTTTAGCAATCCCGTTGTCAAACTGCACGTCAGCAGTACAAGACAGAGAAGAAATGAAAAGGAAGGAAGAAGAACCAGAGCAATCAGAGAGCCGGGGGGTTCTCATTTTCATTTTCACGAAGCCGCTGCCGCTAATTGTTGTGGGAAAGCGAGGCTGACGTGAGTGACAGCCTAAATAATAGGAGCGGTCCATCTCCCCACATGTTTACACACTTCGCCTCGGCGTTTCACTGGAGACATTTGTCACTGTCACACCCAGCCCTGAATGACCCAATGCACGCGCTTTTTCAAAGTTATTTCACCTTCTCCCATTATAACCCTCGATTTACCGTCTGACTGCGGGAGAGAGGGATAACGCCCGTTTGCCAGTCAAACAGGAGTGACGATGACAGGGACAGACATGGAAAGAGAAACGGGGTGAGGATGCCACAGTAAGTGACTGTTAACCTCAGTGGTACTTTTACATAGTCTGGAATTATTTCTGCTCGAAATCTATAGATCTGACACAGGCTCCACTAGCGGGGTCATTTTTGGGGTTCCCAGACTCCGACAAGCACAAGCGCACGCGTTGGAACTATGGGTTGTAATAGATAAGATCAATCTCGGTAACAAGATACATTATCTAAGCGACTACATTTTGAGAAATTGCACATTGTAAAATGAAAATTTTGAAGACAGCTGATGGAGTGACCAACGAACCACTTTTGAAAATAGCACCGATTAGATCAGTTGTTGAGCTGAGAAGGAAGAAGGATGAATGCAGGGGGTTTTTTCCATCTGCAATCCCAGAAAATCCACAGAGGAGGTGCTTTCACTTAGCCCTCTGTTCCAGTCGATACGCAGAGCAAACAGCGGATTTACCTGATCTTGTTCCTCCCAGACGGCTACATTCCCTATCCCGTCTCCAGTCCTGCAGCAAAACAAGTCCATTCAGGTTATTGGTAGACCCAAACTAAACATCTATTTCCTCCTCCTCTTCTATTTCGCCGCTTCCACCATTTCTTCCCACTCAGGGCTGTTGACAGAATTGCTTTTGTACGGCCCATTTCTTTCCATCTGCCTCCTCTTCTCCCTCATTGCTCTCCACTCCACCTCCCATTATTTTATGTCCTTTCTTCTTCTCCTCTGTTCTCTTTTTCCATTTCCCCTTCGTCGCTCCCCGTCTCTCAGTTCTTTCAACTTATGCATGTCACATTTGACGTCACACTTTAGTCAAAAATTCATGGAGTACATTTAACTGAACTCAGACAAGAGTACTTGGGCACAGTTAATTAAGAAAAATGCTTGAAGTCTAAAATTCACTGAACACGTTGGACATTTGATGAACACATCCTTTGACTGAGGCAAAAATTACCCCCAAACCATCGACCAAAACCAGTCAGTCCTTGCATGTGAAGGAGGTATCGCCGTCATGACCAAGGTGGCATCTCCACAGGACTCGTGATGCTGCTGCTCAGGCTACGGATGAGATCCACTCATCTGCTTATTTAGGGATGTGCTGCCATACTGTTGCATGCACACAAGTCAAGCTTCAAGCTTTGACAAAATACCCTGTCTGCTGGCTGGACAAGGTATGTCGTACATGGAGGGAAACACGTAAAAGATAGGAAGTCAGTGCTAAACAAGAGGCTTCTGTATCGGCCAAGGGGCAGCACATGTGAACGGGAGTCTACTCTGGGCAGGTGGGCCATGAACTTCTTCCCTTCCACTGTCTCATATTCTGACAGCGGTGTCGTTTGGCGGTCCACCTCAAGCTCTCCCGCTGCGCTGAGGCATGCTGGCAGCATGGTCGCAGTGATTTCAAAGCAGGGCATTCCTGTTTCAGCCAAAACTCTTGTAGACAAGAGGTGGTCCGAGGAGTTCCTGCATCTCAAACTCTGTCATAAGAGGGACCTGCTCTCTCTGAGATCCTTGACTGCTTCTGCTGGATGGGTCTCATCATCTTGGAGAATGCAGGACTTACTCCCAGTAATATGCTTATACCCATTCACATCTCTTTTTACTCTGCAGGGTTGATTTTTTTTTGGAAGTTCCAAGACCTCACCAAGAACTTTAATTTGGGTGCGTGTTCCCTCCTCCCTGTACCTTAATCCTGCCCTCCCTCCACTTGTTGTAGTCTTTTTGCTCTCTTCCCCTGCTCTCCTTTGCTGGTCTCAGTAACCACACCCCCACAACAGAGCATGCTTCTTGTATGGCACATTTCAATCCCACTCTTTATTGTTCATATTATATAATCCTTGAAATTGTACATTTTTTTCTTTTGCCATTGCCATTTTTCTTAACATTTTTTTCTTTCCTATTGTCCTTTTTTTGCAGGCTTTTTTTGCTAGCTGGACTAGAGAAAAACAGAGAAAGTGCAGCCATGAATATTTTTGGGGGCGAACAGGTTGGGAACCACTAATCTAGAGCATAAAGAGCATACACAGGTTGATTATCGTCTTCATTAGCAAAGCCAAAAAGTTTTGATTTTCACATATCAGTACAGAACAATAAACCCTGTCAACTACTTCCATTTGACCTTCAAGTATAAAGGTGTTTACTCACAGAAGATACAGTAACAGTTCAGCTAACAGAGAACTAGTATTTGTAAAAGCAGCCAGAATCATTTCTCTCCAGTTTGAACATTTTTAGACTGAAAAGCAGTTTTTTTTAAAAATTTAACCACAAGTCAGATGATTCCTGGTTCCACGGCCGCTCAGCTGCTGCTAACCGTTCTTCACGGACTCAATATTCCTTAATGCCCCTGAACCCCCCGTCCGCCCCCTCGCTTCAAGTTTCTTCCCTCTCTGCTAACCTTCAGTGACCTTCCTATCTGTCTCGCAGCAGCAGAGTCACTCCACAGCTCAGGCAGGACACTCATCTTCTGGACAGGTACACTGGAAGGTCACTGCTCACACTTACCTCTTTCCTCAGCTCTTCACTCTGTGGTCACAGCAACATTTCCTCTAGTGTTTCCTTTTGTTGACTGTCAGTGATGTTGACACACTACTACAGCCGGTGTAAGTAATTTTCATATAGGCCTCTCGGGCAAATATCTAAATTAAAACACGACGTCAGTCCATCATCAGCACCGTTTGCTGGTTCTGCCTGGGCCAGAGAGCTGATCGACTTGGCAGCCGATGCTCCTTTCTCCTCTTCGCTCCTCTTACAGATGATTCAACACAACAAAAGCGCACCCTATTGTTGGCTGTTACTATGGGCACCAGGTCTATTGGGTACACGCAAACAAAACTGAATGCATGCACAAGTGGAAGCAATGAATGCACATAAATTTAAGCAAAGGCACGTATTTAGGCTTTAATTGAATCCTATGGGGAAACATGGACTTTGCAGCAGCAAATTAAAACAGGAAAAGTAGTGGGAAGCAGAAGAAGACTATGCATACATGTTCAAGCGCACATACGTGCACTAATGCCTATCACTGTTTTCAGGAGCGAGTGGGCAGCTCACGCTGTTTCTTCTGTGCAATGAGACCAAATAAGTACACGCTGTGTTACACCACACCGCATATTTGCTGGTGTTTCACTATAAATGCGAGAAAGGGAAGAAGAGAAGAGCACAAGTCAGGAGTCTGACATTGTTTTTGTGGAGATACAGAGCTTGACTCTACTTTTTCCAAATCAAACCCAAGACTGCAGCAGGTGATTTCGTTGATTTCGAGGGAATAATCAACGAACTCTCTTGCTCTTGCTGTGGAAACCTACGTTGTCTCAGCTCCCTGGGGCACAGTTTGACATATCTAATCTACAGCATCTTCTCGGAGGTGATAACAACCTCTCGCTTCAGGCAGAAGTGTCTTGTGTCAAGCTGATATTGAAGCTCGAAAGGTTATCAACAGCTTAAACACGTTTGAGATTGCAAATCACCCCCTAAAAAAGTAGTTGAAGCAATCGCATCACGGATGAATGACAGTATCCTTCAGTTTCTGCACTGTACATGAACAGGAATGTGAAAATACGCAAACGGTTCCAAAGAAACACAGTAAATCAACCTGCTAGACTATTGTACAATGCATCATTGTAGTATGTAAGCACTAAGGATAAATCGTTGTACCCATCGTTCACACCAACATACACAGACTTGGGGGCGTGTGTTTTGATACCACCCCACCATGTACAGTACACACACAGATAGACGGATATATGCCCGTAGCGTAGCGGCAGCACCTGCACCGAGGGCAGCCAGCGTGAGGCGGCGCACAGTAAGGCGCTTCACTGCAAATGACTTTGTAATGATGTCACGTGGCGCTGAGCAAAAGGCCACACACGCTGACCTGGATTTAAATAGAAGCACATCCTACGAGGCTAAGTAATGAATCTCGCTGTCCAAATGTGAAAGTAATACGCATCCCTCCCCTCGAAAAACTGACACCGACCCTCTCTAAATGGCTTCTCGCGCAGAAAAAAAAGAAGGGTAGTACACAGACGGTGCTGACTGACACGAATATGCATCTGAGCGATCCACCATCCACGACTGGGTGGTATGAAGAAGAAAGGTCCAATGCAATGAGTGTCCCAAGTGTGGTTAATCCATTTATTTTCATCAAATACAAACAGGATGAAACAGACAATGCATCATCGTATCACCAAAAAAAAATAAAGGCAAAAATCCGCTTTTTAGTTGTTTTATTTCTTTTCAAAGAACAAGAACAGAACAGAGCAGAGTATGCAAGGTGAGAAAAAGTCTACAATAACTTATCTCGTTTAAACCCCCTTCAGTGAGACGGTGCACAGACGACCGGTGGTTGCTCTGTGATTTACAGCCAGAGAGGCTGGAGACCAACAGTTAGAGCGCTAACCGTCTTCTACAGCACCCAGGCGTCCATGTGCGTGCGCACGCCCGCACGCTCGCTGCGCTTTGCGGCAGTTATATTCCGTCAGCGGGCTATCTAATGTGCTTCATCCATTTATATGGTCAGCACACACACCTCTGTGGCCTTCTAATGCGTTCCCAGCGGAGCGCCAAAACAAATTACGACGACTGTCGTCGAGATGTTGTGCGCTCGTGAGCAAACGGGCGCGTTCGTGAGTTTGAAACGCAGAACGTGGATGGGATTTGTGTATCGCTCTTGTTAATATACGGGTTTATGTACGTGCGAACGTGTGCGCTGCGTGCTAAATGCGTCTGCAGCAGATGTGCTCCGCTGTGTGAACTGAGGGATAACATGACCTGCAGACACAGACACACACACACACACACACACACACGCACACCTGTCTACATTTAACTCTCTGTGTGAGAACTGGCTCACAGCGTTTTCAGCAGTGAGAGATGCCATCAGCGCCACAGCACACGACACACACACACACACACACACACACACACATCTGCTTGCACCTGTGCTTGCAATCCCATACAGCAGGCCTGCAACTCTCTCTCCCTCTCTCTCTCTGTATGTTTTGGGTGATCTGTGTATTTTGGATGATGGCAGATGAAGCAGTTTGAGAAACCACCCCTCAAAAGAAAAGGAAGTCGACACCACTTCTCCCCCAACTACAACGTTTTTTAACAGCATCACAGGAGCGGGGAGCAGCCGGCCCGGTGCGACTGAAGGTTCCTCACCTTCCTCATCCTCACCGTCAGCCAGCAGCTCCTCGCTTCCCACTATCGAGAGCAAAATTATCTCCAAAGAATCCTCAAAACGGATTCAAATTTGACACAGGTCGCTCGGTCTGTGAACGCATCTCTCCATTAATTCAGTCACGTATGCAGCGCGTCCGACCCAGCGAGCCTCTCATCGCCAGTCTCATCCAGCAGACGTGCCGCTGTGGCGATGGGACGCGAACCGCGTTCTTCTGCTCACTGCCTCCAGCATTTGGATCTGCGGAGGAAACAGCATTGTATCAGCACTTCATTTACTTCAGCAAAACAAGCAAGAAAATATGGAGGGGGGGCTTAAGTACAAGTACAAGTAAATATACTTATTTACTCTGTGTGTGTGTGTGTGTGTGTGTTGTCTTCTTACCAGTTATGTCTGCAGTCAATCAGCTGGCTGAACGAGAACTTGATGGTGTTTTGGTTCCTGGTCCATTCAGAGCCTGTCGGAAGATTCTGTTCTTTTTTTTTAACTCAAACAATCAGTTGATTTACAGACTGTTTTTTAATTTGTGATTTATGCATCTTCGGTGTTTGTATTCTCTGGTCTGTGCTTGTAGTAGACTCTTAAAGTTCACACACACACAGCAGACACTGATTGAGATGTATAATGCCTCATCAACTCTTCTCCCAGTCAAATCGAGTCTCCAGGAAAGAAAACTCCAACAGAAATTGGATTTTCAGAATGACATCCGTCTGGCTGACTTGCAGCCTGGCTGTCTGTCTCGCTGAACAACATGCCATCTCTCTGAGAGCCTGACTGGCTAGCTAGCTACACGACTGGTCTGATACCGGCTGTCCGATTTCTTACCGACCGCTTGTGCTGCTATCTTCCCGACGGACAGCATTGTGGTAGCTTAGTTTGGATTAACCGGCCGAATGACAAGCTAAACTGGATGACCGGCTTTGACGTTGTGCCACCTTCTTCAGTTCCCCCGGCTGTTTGTGGGTTTCTCAAGGCGTCCAGCTCCTAAAAACTGGATCAACTGGATGCATTGGAACTGGATCACATTACTGACTGATGATTTCCAGCACAGAGTGAGCGATTGCTTTGCTACCTTGATGACTGGCTGTCTGAATGAATGAATGAATGAATGAATGAATGAATGGTTACCCCACAACCTCACCCCACCGGTTGACTGAACACCTCGCTGGCTGACTGACTGCTGGCGCCGAAATGAAAGCTGCCATTTTATGACGAATGGAAGCTGGTGGGAAAATGATCAAAGGGGAAAAGCAGAGGAGAGGAGGAGAGGAGGGGGGGGGTCTGCGAGGTGAATTACCCAGCTTAGCATGCTGCCCCACACTTGGAAACCTTGTCTCTCTCTCCGTACGTCCTCACATCCCCACGTTTATACATATTCATGCCTGCTGACACACACGGAAATCCATCTCCAGGTGTTTCCTGCCGTACCTGCTCACTGACTCTCCAACACGATCGATATGTGCCACTCTGATTCTCATGTTTACCCATAAAACACGTTATAAAAAGATAAATACAAAGAGGTGCGACTTAAAAGACCCGGTGTATCAGAACGTAAGGACTCACACGCATGCAAATGGTCTCATTTGTCAGAATTAAGAAAGAAAGAAATGGAGAATAAACGAGGAGCAGACTTTTCAATATGCCACTTCTTCCCACAATCAGGAATATGACGAGGCAGAGCAAACTTAAAAAAAAAAAAAAAAAAAACAAAACACCCATCCACCATTTCCACTGCACTTTAATTGAAATTGCTGTCAGTGGCGTGTCGCCTCAGGAGGAGAAGCAAATAAAACGCATTACACCACGGAGCAAAAACTGGGAAGGATGGAGACACGGGGAAACACAGAGGGAGAAGCAAGAAATGAAGAGGCGACCACACTGCTGTTAGTTAGGGGTGAAAGTATGTGTGTGTGTGTGTGTGTGTGTGTGTGTGTCGTTTCTCTCCCTTCAGTTTGGTTTAGCAGCAGCTCAGCTCCATGCTTTTGGTCAGGGGTAAACCGGAGGAGAAAACCCCCGAACACCAACAAGATGAATATTTGCACATGAGATCTCTCTCTCGTGCACGAGTTCGTCTGAATATTCAACACATCTCACTCTGCCACTCCATCTCTTCCCGCTGTCCTCCCTCGCCGTCGTTTGTCCGGTCTCTCCTCACCTCTCTGCACCTCTGCCATCTTTGTCCACCAAGCATACAGCACATTCACAGACGAGCTGCAGGAGCTTCGTGATGTGAAAGTTTTCAGAACCACAGGAGGAAAAAAAAACAATAAATCTCTGGGGAAGCCGAAATGACTCGGATTTTCTCCGCGTGCTGGAGAGACGAACGTTTTCTGGGTAACTACAGATGACGAGCTCAGCTTGATGTTTTAAGTCACTGGATGTCACAAGGCAATATTTTTTTATCGCAAAGCTAGATTACCAACCAAGGTTCTGGCCGACAGAACAGCAAACAGAAAGCGGCGTCGCCTCGCACGAGGTGAGGGCCGGACGCGACCCACGTGAAGCGAGTCCCGTGTCTGTTATCGCTCCTCCTAATTACGGGATCAATCCGTTACTGCTGATGTGATTTCATTCAGAGGAGCTTTGGCTGTTGTGTTTAACGCAGTGATTTGCGAGCTCAGCGGGTCGTCGTGTTTCTATGGCAACCCAGCCCTCCATCACACTTTCGCTGCTCCGAAATCTAAATCGTATGGACGCTCGGTGGTTCTGGTGAGTCTTTGCTCGGTATACGCCCCCCTCTTCAGAAATGCGTGTTGTTTTTGTCGCCATCTCTTCCCTCCTCACTTACGAACATCAGCTTCCCTAAACCAGCCGTCTTTTTGCGCCGGGAACAGCGGTGTGGGGCTATTTCATGCTGCATGTGTAATAAAAGGATTAATTTGTGCTGCTCGGGCTCAGAATGGGCAGTGATGGGACAGAGGGATATAAATAGAGACTACCTCGCTCAACACTTTCTATTTCCTGCCATAGATTGCTGCAAAAAAAGGGGGGGGGGAGGTGAAAAAATCTCTCCACAGACATCACGTGCTCATCGTCCACACTATTGTTTCCAATCAGGCTTCATCAGTTGGCTGGAGAGTTTTTTGTGTTTGACTTAAGTTTCTTTCTTGATGTTGGTGTCGAGCTGGAAGTGGACAGAGGGGTTCGGCCGGCGGTTTAAGTCCCGAACGCCGCGACCGCTGCAACGAGATCCCGGAGTCGAGCTGAAGATTCAGAAGCCCGAAGGTCACCAAACCCGGAGAGGAGACAGAAGACTCCGTCGCTCCTCGGCGCGAGGAGAAAAAAAATCAATGAGCGGTGAGGAGGCTGGAGCTCTGAGGCTGCCGTGCAAACGGCGAGGACACACAACCTGCCCTTGCCAGAGCCACAACACAACACGTGTCCGGCTGGATTTAACGCCCTGTCTCTCTCTGTCTCCTCCATTTTTTTTTCGCCGCTCATTAACCGTCATACAGGACTGTCAAACAAAATCAGACGCGACGTGACAGGCTGCTCGAAAAATGGAGGTGTCGGACCGAAAGGAGGAAGCTGCGGAGCTCGCGGGCAGCTGCTCATTTCACAGGAGAAAAACACGCCTCACTCACTTTTTATGTTCATAAGAGCTTTATACGGCATATACAGTTAAAACCCTTTATGAATGATGCATTTCTACTTTTGGGAAATCTTGGTCCCCCGTGGTAAAGTCGCGCCCTGAAAACCCAAACTGTGAACTGAAAGAAGCTAAAAAGCTCGGTGCGGGCGGAGAGTCTGAATCGATGTCACAATTTCAGATTGGCGCTGGCTTTAAATTCTCCAGTAGCGACCAGCCCATAGCAATCGTTGCTAGGACGAGGACACTAGCCAGAACCAGAGCGCTCCGTCGCGCTGCGAACCGGAACCACAGAGAGAAGAATAACATCGTCATCATCGGGTTTATCAGCTTCAGGTCAGTTTTAATCTCTGCGACGACGGTCGCCCTGGGAGCCATGCATGACGTCCACGTCTCATGACACAGACAGATCTAAAAAAACAGCGCTCGCTTTGGGGACGCTTGAGCAGAAAGACGTATTTTAACGAGTCAACCAGGAGCTGACGGAGATTTTAGGAGGAGGCCGTTAAATCATTGTCTCGCGCCTTCTGGGAGCTGTAAAAGGTTTGACAGGTACGTGCTGCGTTCAGGGGAAGAAATACGATCATGCCGCACCGCTTTTCGTGACGGATAATCAACTTTGCATTGGACTGTTTTTTCTCATCCTCTCTCTGTTTTTTTTTTACTTTTCCAGTTCCTCTCTTCCTCGAGCTCTCTCTACATTTCCAGTCCTTTCACTGTGTAGTAAAATCAGTTTTAGCAAACAAGTGAAAAAAAACGTCAAAATCAGGAACCTTTGGGTGTACGAGCAATTTGGTTTGCCCCTGCTGGAACCAGACCGGCTCATTATTGGATCCGTGCACTAAAATCGGACATGATAGCAGAGAGAGAGAAGCAACAGCTCCGTTTGAAGCTGGCAAAAAAAAAAATGCTCGCCAACCTTTGAACACATCAACCACAGTGACCTACATTCAGAAATCCCATTTTTCCCTAATTTCATGCCGATAACAAACACATCCCATTTTAAGTGCCTGTCGCTGTGCCAGCCCCCCCACCACCACCACCACCACCACCACCACCCCCACCCCCCACTGAGCCCAGATAACTACAGGAGCAGAACTGTGCTGAGAACTAAACGGTGCCATCCAGATTGAGCCGGGGCGAGCAAACACAAATGATTTAAAACTGGTGTTTTTGGGTTTGGAACCTCGCGTCGGCTCACTGTGTTGTCACAGCTTTTACCCAGAAATAGTGTGTGTGTGTGTGTGCGTGAACAAGGATAAAGGACGGAGCAGTAAATCAGTTTAATGCGTCGCAGCAAACAAAGAGAAAAGGCCAAAACTTAGCGGGTGAGAGAAAACAGCCATTCATCAGCAGGCGTCACAATATGGCAGGAGAAAGGCTAGCGTGGGTTGACGCACGAAAACACATGCCGCGTGCGCAAACGGCGTGTAACACACACACACACACACACACACAGCATCAGTACAGGTAACATTTACTGTGAGGTGGCGACAACATAATGAGGAAAAACACAACGTGACCTTGGCGAGTGCCGAGCACGGCGTAATATTCTCTGGATGAAAGGAGGCGCGTGAACAGCGACGCCAACAAACCAACGGCACAGTTACTGCTCAGTGGTTCTGTTTCGCTTTCTCAACTGGACTCAGCATTGAAGCAGCAGTTTAACTGGGTACCCAACAGTCAGCGGCCACTGGGGGGAGACCGGCCAATCAAATGTGAACGAATGAATAAAGAAATTGACTTAAACTACTGTACGCTCTAATGTACTGTACTGGAGCCTCTCAGTGAAACGACTGCCCCAGGGATCAACACAAGTGGGTTTTTTAAACCACATATCTTAGCTGATATTATACAGTAGCATATAGTGTAGAGTATACTGCAGTACGCTCTCTGATGTATGATGCATGTGCCTGAAGACGAGCGCTCGACTGGCGAACCACCGTCGACACGAACTTGCCCTGGATTTTCATTTCTGCGAGAGATAATGAGCCCTTGATCCGACATTCAGACTGAACCGAGACTGGTGAAAATGTTGAAGTGGGACTGGTCCGCTGGAGACACAGCTCTCTTGAATAAATAACTGGTAGAAAGATTCGGAGGGGGAGTCAGCGCCGTTGTGGGAACCCTGGATAATTATCTGAAACTGTAAAAGAAAATCCTCGAATGACTTTAGTTGTTTTTATTTTGATGTTCATTCACAAACAGATACTCAGTCTTAATTAAGCGAGCTTTCACCTTGTTTGTACTGTATCTCTGTACTATATTCTGACGTTGGACGATGTGGTACGTGATATTTCTAAGTGCATTACGTGAGTAATCCTGTATGTGTGGGCAGAGGTCCTGGTTCAGACCCAGCACAGCGTCGGTCTGGCAGCTCTCCAGGTCATCACGTGACGACGCACGGCCATCTTTCACGCTGCTGTCGTACATTTCCCCCACGTGCGCCGCTGCCGTTTCTGTAAAACGGGATGAGCGGACTCAGCGCGATTACCATTAGTGGTCCATGCACAAATTGATCTTTGCGCCAGGTTTGCAGGGATTTTAGTGCGAATCCACGCCAGCAGTGCTGAGTTGAAAGACACCCCGCGGTACATCCTGACCAGAGCTGCCTTGTTGACCGTCCCCCGTCCCGTCGGTTTCTGGCAGAGACAGAGGACCGGCGTCGCGTGGCTGCGGACCCCTCGGATGTTCGTGGCCCGCCTCGGAGCCGAACAATTTGTTGGCACCGGCGCTTCGGCCGGAAAGCCGTTTTCTTGGCAGGGCGAACTCTCAGCTCGCGGTTAGATCGCACGGCATGCAAAAGGTGCCGTGTAAAAAACCCGACAGCTGTGTAAAATCCACACAAAACAAATTGGCGTTGTGAGCCTCTTCGAAGAAAGTACAGTATATAATGCAACGCAGCCCCCGATCTGTTACTGACAGGTGAAATACAGTCACATACACCGTGTGGCGCTATATGAGTCAGAGGGGAAGGTGAAACTAAACTTCACTGCCTTTCTCCACTCAAGTTTTATACTCACGACTTGCCCAAAGTGTCCCTTTGTGCATTTCTTCTGCAGAACTCTTCATTCTGGTCGCAGCAGAACCAAATTAGCAGACAGTGAAGAACATTTCCGATATCTCTCAAATATCTAGTTACTGTCTCACTGATTAAACGACAGGGGCGGGAAGATGGATTTTTCCTCGATAATTTCCTGTTCACGACCTAAAACCGATCGTGTTCTGAAGGGGTTTTCTCTGCTGGGTGAGAGAGGCAGACGTCCCGGCAGCAAGCGGGCACGTTCTATCTGTCAGCTGTGTTCAGTGGTGGTCCTGTGGTGGAGACCAGGACGCAAGTCCTCCAAAGCCCCGTGCGACGGTGGACACAGGAGCGATGGCGTTTAAAGCTCCGAACGACCCCCCCACCCAGGCGCGGCCGCAGCGCCGGCTGAGGTGGTTCAGGCACTCTGCTCGCTACACGAGGTCGGGCCCGACAGCACCGGTGTCCATTACAAATCCCCGCTGAGCCCTGGACGGGGACGCAGCGCTCCTGGACCGAGAGCCAAAACCAGGGAGCCTGTGCAATCAGGGTGTTTGATCTTTCCTCTGCAGAGGAAGCGTGTGATGAGTTCCAATCCAACTGTGCTATAAGCTAAAGAAAAAAAAGTAAGCCCTCATCAACTTTTCATTTTGCAGCTTTTTATGCCACAATCTTGTAAAATATTAATGGCTCAAATATTGCGGACCTTGTGAAGCTTTCAGTTTCCCAAACTTCATGAGCCCTGAAGCGTATTTTAAAGCGACACACGCAGCTTACTGCTGTTTTTGCGGTCCTCTCGTTTCACACATGTACTCGTGGTAGCTAACAAGCTACACGACGTACACATTCTCAGTCCCGCCTACTAAGATCTGATTGGTTATTATTTTTCTCCCCATCATCAGATCTGCGATGCCAGCGAAGAGCCAGAGGCGTGGGACGAGACTAATACGATTTCAGTCTTAATCCTCAGGGTTGTGACGATACCGCAGAGCAGTGCGTTACAGTAATATTCATTAGAATAACACATACACTATTCTGTATGCTCGCTTTGATCTTTGCCAAAATTATTTGGTATCATCAGGTACCAAATGACTCTTTCAGGCTGAATTGAACTCAAGCAACATAAACATCAGTTAGTAAAGTTGCAGATTTTTCCTTTTGGGTTGTGTTGCGTCGCATGCGCTGCGCTGACCTTTTGCGCCCTGCGTCCCTCCCCATCTACGCACACACAGGACTAACTACCGCGCTTTGCTTTGTGCCACTTTTCCTCTGTGATCTCCCGGGTAAAGAATCCAGCAGATGATGCATTACTCGCCAGTGTCTTGCCTGTGATTCCTCCCCTCGTCCTGCTCAGATAGCCGTATCATCTGCGTTCTATCTATTCCTGGGTTTTCGCTCATAAGCTCCAGCGACAGCATCTATTTGCTGAAAACTAATACTGTCTCGGCCTGTGATACTGCGCTTATTGCCATCTTATCTCCCGATGCAGCCGCCCAGACACATTTAGTATTTGGAGGCTCCTGCAGACACGGCCTCCCGATAACGGGGCGTGTAAATATATCGAGAGATTCTGTCTGTCTGTCTGTCTCTCACCCTCTCACACACAATTTGTACAAATCTCATTTTGCCTGCTCTCTCTCAACGACGCGCCCACACGCGGGCACGCGCTCCATCTCGCCCTTGCTGGCACTCGCTCTCTAACCCCTCCGTGTGTTACATGCGGAGGTCATTTTGAGGATGTTCAGGCGACGGCAGGCCGCGGCCTGCGAACCTTCAGGGGATCGAGAACCAAGTCAGGAAGTCGACCGACAACCTCGACCCAGCACGGCATCAACTGTACGTTTGAAATCCGCCACAGAAATATTGAAAAGACAAAGAATTTTAAAAATCACATTACAGACAGAGCTTGAGACTAAAAGTACTTGTTATTTGACTTTAGTAAGGCACAACCTGGCCTGCTGCTGCATTTTCATTTTTATTTCTTCACTTATTCCTTGTCATCTCATTTCTGCTACATTCACACCTCCTGCTCAGCGCCAAACAGGGTCGTGGTTAGCTGATGAATGTAGCAGAACAGAGACAGAAAGAGAGGGACCATTGGACACCCGTGTCTGCTGAATGTGGCAATAGGCAACTGTTTGATAGCACATTAGCCGTAGCCACATTATCAGCACCACACCCGCTGATGTTCAACCTCACCGTCAATTTCAACCACAAATGCCTGAGGGGCGGCCCTTAATCTGCCCCACTCAGCAGATCACAAAGAGAGTCGTATCAGCGGTTGTTCCTATGCTGATGTGAGAAAATCTAAAAAAAAAAAAAATCAGGTCACTCTGAGCAGGACTGTCAGCAAAATGCCTCAAAAACAAACTTTGCTGTACTGTACATTCACACTGAACACGGCAAAGACAGGCTCTGCTCCTCTGTGAGAGGTGAGAAGTCACACACACACACACACACACACACACACACACACGCAGACGCGCACGCACGCACGCCGCTCTGGAAAGTGAAAATTGGTCTCAAGAAACAAGAAAAAAAAATTACCTAACAAACTCAGTGTTCACACCCTCTTCCTCTCACTCCAACATACATATTCACACTCTCCCACACAAGTAGCCTCGCTCGCTCGCTCTGTCTCTCCCCGCTCTTCTCACTTATACAGAGCTTGATGAGTACAAGGAATAAATTGCAATGACTGACAGCCTCAAGTCGACAAGCAGCTCTTCACAGTAACTGATCGGGGATCTGTGTACGGTGCATCGTCACTCGTTAACACACATGTACAAACACAAACGCGCACACGCCCCGGCTTGTATGTGACAAACAGGCCGAGTGCGAGTTGCATCAGATGCAACATGAACACGTGACCCCACGGAGGGTTTGCTCCATATGTGCTGTCGATCCGAGGCTCTCTCTCCCTATGTCTTTCTTATCTCTCTCTCTCTCTCTCGCTCTCTCTCATTTACCTCCTTTGTTTTCAGCCATCTGGATATACTGTGCATGGTCTCATTTTCACCCACCTTCCTCTAAGACTTTATTTTATATTCCACCTTCCCTTATTTATCTGTTTGCCCTGGAAAAACTCCACTGAATGAGTTTTTGTGGCCGAGTAATCTTTATATCAGGTGAACACATCCGTGTATTATCTGTGTATTTATTTAGAGATTTTCACATCAAATATTTGTGCCAATATGGTCATTGGAAACGCCGCTCTACTGGCCTCGACACTGTCCCCACTTTCCTTTGAAAAAGAGCTGAACCTTGCCCACTTCCCCCAAATATTTAATGGTCAGAAATTCACACGAAAAAACAATATCCACAATGCAAATTGATTGAGAACATAGATGATGAAGCCACAGATAGAGAGTTAAACCATAGATAACAAAGCTGCAGCTGAAAGGAGCCTGCCAACACGGTAACAGCTGTATTTTCAAACACAATGCGTAGAAAGCAGCGCGAGCACAGATGACTCCACTGACAATAAAAGCTCAGCCTGATCAGTGGAAACTTATTTTTCAAACTGCTCAGCCTCCTTCAAAGATCTATTATCACCACAGGCCTAGGTACACATAAATAGTAGCCACATCTACATGCTGATATAAGAGGTAAGGGGGCAATAATAATTAAACCTGCATACGTTCCCACGGAGGAAAAACAGCCATAAATCTCAGCGCGATGACCTACCTGTTGTTCTGTCAACCTCCTGACTGAGGATGGGGCTGTGAGCCTTTGTGTCGTTTCTTTAAATAATGATGGGGGTTTTTTTCTTCTGCATCTTCACCTGGAGATATCAAATGGAGTCCATTTTCGGTTTTACTAACTCTAACCTGGGACAGTGGGTAAAACCAGCTCACCGCCGTTTGGTTTACATTACATACACATGCAAGCTAACGAGCCAGACGGAGGGCTGCTAATTTTACCTGCTAGCCGACTATGTTGCAGAGCAACCTATGCCTATGTTTCTCACACATTTGTGTTTAATTAACTGTATTTTGTTTTCACGCGTCTGAAAAAAGGTGCTAACGCTCAACTGACCGCTTCAACGACGCAGTATTCAGCCGGAGCTTTCCACTGCTCCAGCATCGACGCTGATTGGCTTCTGTTAGCGGGCAAAAATGTGCGCGTGTACCTGCGGGAATTTTTTGGAAGAAACTACTACTATAGGGACGGAGGGGTATGCGTGCGTGTGCGTATGCGTGCGTGCGTGTGTGTGTGTGTGTGTGTGTGTGTGTGTGTGTGTGTGTGTGTGTGTGTTACGACCTCCCTCGACCAGCCATAGGCGCCATTCCACACCTGCTACCAATCATCTCATCATGAACAAGGACGGTTCCTTACTGAGTGAAATGACCCAGAAGGATCTAAGCGGCAGCCATGCTAAGAGCTGTTCGTATTCTCTAAAGGTTACGCAAAGGAGCGTCAGCGCTTCCAATATTATCTCCTTTAGCATATTAAAGCTGCTTCTACAACGCTCCACTGAAGTTTCACCACGACAGACGCCTGTAAATATAGAAATTCTCATGATCCTTCATGATTGTGCTGAGCTGGAAATCCATAAATATAATGTTGATTTCTTCTCTGTCAGATCTATCCAGTAAAGAGTTATATTCATGAACAAGCAATTTCTGGTTAATGATACTGTCATCATAAAAATATTTACATAATTATTGTGGATTGCACTTAATAAATGCATTCTCTCCTTACCAACTTATATAAATCATGGTTATGACTAACGAAAACACAAACATTAATTCCAAGTCTGACATAAAATTCAGAAAGGCTACACAACCTCACTTTCTGCCTCACTAAAAGGCACACTACATTACACAAAATGTGCACAATGGATGTAAACAGGGATTTGATTCAGTATGAATGTAATTCCTAGGATCACTGGGCTGCACTATGGACTACGAGGTGCTTTAACTCAGTATACTAATTAATTATAAGCAACTATAGAAATCTGAAATTGATTAAGGTAGTTTACTGTTAGCCTGGTGCTAATGTTGGTTTTGTCATTTCCCGGTAAAGCTAATATAAAATGGAATTTACTGTATAAATCTGACTTAACTCTGCTGATGATATAAGAGATTGTTGTTGATATTGCAGGTTGTTCCTGGATGATCCCTGACAGGAGGTAACAGTTTTATACATTTTCTGATTTATCACTATCCCATCATTCCTTTCCCCCCTCCCAGGATCCCTTTAGGTTTTATACCATTGTACAGCTGACTACACTTGATCTGTTTCCCACATCTTCTATTCCCTCTTTCATGTCTCTCACTGTTCTCTCCCCTTTTACCTCTCTCAGCTGCCTCTGTTTATACCTTCCTCTTTTCCCCTCATTTTTAGCATCTACCTCTCCTTATCTGTACTTCTATACCCTATATAGCTCTAGAGTTATATCTCACTGTAACAGCAAAGCCATTTATAGGTTGCTGGTTATTGGTTGAGAAGGGGGCGGGGAGGTAGAGAAAGACACCGTGGGGGAGGGATTTTCATCAAAAAAGCAAATGTACAGTATATTTGGAGGTGCACAATGACATAACTGCATGTAAAGAAAACAGAAAACAACTGTCCCATATTGTATATTGCTTACTGTATTTTCACTGTAAAGAGCATGGTTTGGGCCTGAGAGCTACAGACAGGGCAGGAAAAGTGAGAAAGCATGGAGGGTTGAACTAGGATGTTGTTGGTGTTGGTGTTTGTGGGATTTGCTAACAATAAGAATCATAGCAAATGATGCCAGCCTTCTCCTTTATCCAAACATAAACAAGCTGTTGTCATGCTGCTTTATATTATCAGTGTAAAGGGCATAAGATATTAAGTAAGTGGTATGTTAATTTAGAGACAAATGGAAAGAGAGCAAGGAAAAGGACAGGGGGTATGTAAGCACGGTAATGTGCAGAAATTGAATGAAAAAGAAAGAGAGACCAATACAATAGAGTGAGAGGGATAGGAAGAGAGAGAGTCTGGAGGAAAAGGGATGAGAGAAAACAACATCCTGTCTCCTACAATATATAAAGAATGCAAGTGTGGAAAGGAGAGAGAGGGAGGAGCAGGCAGTGCAGTGGAGAAGAGGGAGGGGAGTGTGTGAGAGTGAGAGAGGCGGGGGTTGAGCAAACACGGGCTGCACGTGATTCAATCTGTTCACATGGCCTTGCATTATATGCCTTTATAAATACTTAACATTAGGCGCTGCATTCTGCAAAAACACTCAGCTTTTTTTTCAGAATGACATTGAATTATATGGTTTAGAGGTTTGAAACATGACGTGCTGAAACCTCCAGAAACACCAAATATTTTAGTAAGAAAAAGCAAAAAAAAAATTGAGATTAAATCACTGTGAATCCCCTAAACAGAATAATGCACCAATAATGCATGAGAAAGTGTCCTGCTGTGTTGCTGTTCATCAAAATCGAGATGAAGCTGTCATCTGTTTTCTGAGTCCCTGTGTTACGTAATGATGGATGGGTCTGTGCTGCTCTGCTCTTCTCTCCTACAGAGGCATGAATCAAACCCAGGATGTGTCCTACATATAAAAACACACACACAGACCCTGGTGTGTGTAGGCCAGCTGTAGCCCTACTCCTGCACTCATCCCACAAAACGTCAGCCTGATCAGGTACAGTAGCCATGTCTGCAGAAGGGTTTCATATCATGGATGAGGAGGCACAGTAAGTTGGGAGTGCAGCATCTGCATTAGCTGAGCCCGAGCTCACACTGGAGATGCAAGTGTTTGTGTGTGTGAGTAACATACAGATGTTACGTCAGGTCATGTTAAGATATGTACGGATACATATCAGTCATAGTGCTGCTGATGTTATGCTATTGTTTTGCGACAGCCGGCAGATGTTGAACCAGGACACATGTAAGTATTATGAAATGGCTTTGCATAATGTAATTGTGACATACTACATCTTAAATGTTGGCTTTCAGTCATGTGAAAGGCAGGATTTACAGTTTGCTGACATGGCTTTGAGCTATATGAAAGCAGCCAATGTCACACCCCAAATATAACGATTTTCATTTATTTTGAGTACACTGTCCATAACACGATATGGAACGCAAACGACCATTATGTAGTGTGGTACGGTATTTCGGTAAGCGCCAACTGTCTGTCAGACGTTTTCACGTCATTAACGGGAAAACGGTGGCGTCGCTGATAGTACCAGTACTACACACACATCATCAAACACACGCCTACACAGCCAGGCAAGCCCCTTCACGTACGAACACGCACACACTCACGCACACATGCACAAACGCACACAATCAGCGTCCTCCCCTCGCCCGTGCGGAGACAAGCGAGAGTATGAGGCGTCCGGAATGGACCGCATCTCCACCGTGAACCACAGAAACGCCCCGGTGTCACGTTTCATAAACGTCGGGCTTAAACGATGCAGCACTCAAATGACAAGCACTCGAGAAAAAAAAAACGAAGGCTGTTGAAGATGCGTCCCGTATACGCCAAGGCACAACCCGAGCTGAAGGAAGGGGGGGGGATACTATCACAGCACATGACACCGAATAACAGTGAATAAAATCTGATCTGAGAGCAGAGCACCAGACGTAGAGGCTGAGTGAAGCCAGTCGTTGTAAGCCACCTTTAAGGTGCAATGTCAAACCTGCTCTGTGCAACCAGTACAGGTTCACAACGAGCCAGGCTCGGCGGTGCAGCGCGTAGCGCTTCAGCACCGCGGAGAGCTCTCCGTTTATTCATCTCAGCGTCCAGAGACTGCCAGCTCCTTTTCTGTTAACAACACGCCGACATATGTCCTCTTCGCACTCTGTTAATCCCATCCATGTACAATTTGACCCGAGCGACATCTGGTCTCCTGCTTTCCATCACTCGTTTCCGCGTTTAAGCGCACACTGGGATGTAGTAGGCTACTACTTCACCCAGCCTCCTTTTCCCGACACACATCCACCGCTGCTGCTCCTACCTCGTCATCCCCATCCCAGGGCCTCCGACTCCCATCCCTCCACCGGCAGCGGCTCCGTTGACCGGCTTCATGTGCTGTCCTGCCCCCGGTCCCGTTGCGGGTCCTCCGGGCATCGCGGACCCCATCATCCCGGCGGCTCCCGGCTCTCCGGGCTGCCCGCCACCCTCCATGCTCGCTTCGTTCCCCATCTCGGTCTCAGCTCAGGAGACGGGAGGGAGGTGGAGAAAGGTATGAGGTCAAATCGGCGGCGTTGCTTTATGTCGTTGTCTCTTTTAATCTAATCAAAAAGAATGAATGGAAAAAAGAGAGAAATCTGGGAGAGCGAACTCAGCGTTGCTCCTCCATCGCCGCCATCATCATCATCATCCTCGTCCTCGTCAGCTTCAGCACCAGTAGCCTGCCTCCTGCTGACGTGATGACGGGACCGCGCCGCGCGGCCACGGCTACGGTTGTGGGAAATAAAAGCGTGAGAGGCGAGAGAAAGCGAGATTAGATTAGATTAGATCCAAGTTAAATGAGGCCCGCGGGGAAAATTGGGTCGCCGCAGCAGCAGCAAGATTAAGATACAAGGAGCAATGCGGCGGTGAATGAAAAGGAGGCTCCTCTCTGACCTCCAGGTGAGGAGCGTCATGAGGAGAACTGACACCGTTACAAATTCATATCATTAGGAAAACTTGGCGATTTATAAGTTCTCATTCCTGAATTTAACAATACATCCAAACAACGGTCATTTAACCTCAAAACAAACATATATATATATATTTTTTAAAAAGTATAGCTAGATGTGTGAACTTGGGCATAATTGCAACGTGTGAATTTTCAGCACAGCATGTAAGCATGACATTCCCACTCGGGGCCGCGGTTGCTGACTGTCATGCTGCTGATACTGAGAGGTGGTTAGTGAAGAAAGAGGAGGGAGGGGGTGAAGGAATATGCGAGCGCGTTCACGCGTTGCTCTCTCTCTCTCTCACTCGAAGAAGGGCACGATGGGTGCCGTGAACGCGCAGAGGCGTCAGGATCGACTGCACTGGAGGATCACGTGTCCAAAAAAAAACACTCCATGGTGTTACACCCCTGTTGTGTTCTCGCTGTTTATTCAGAATTAAATTCGTAGCCAATCAGAATGACTTCACACACCTGGAAGGTGTTGGCTGCTGCAGGCTTTGAGTGTACTGATTTCAGCATAACCTCTGAGCCAATGAACTATCCTTTGCAGGTTTCACTTAAAATTTAAACCATTTTTAACACCATGACAGGGCTTTTTTACTTTCCTAGTGACCACTTGTAATTTTAATGGAAAGAAATAGCATATGAATGTTTTGTGATTAGGCAAAATTGGGAACTGCAGCAGAGGCCCAGCATCAAACATCAGCAGATATTTTTGACTTTGTAACTACTCTGATATTAAGACTTTTATTTCATTGTTTTTTAAATTGTTCAACAATATATTCTGTAAATTTCATCTCTCTAATTCTGCCTTGGTGCTAAGGGGAACAAAAATGTAATCTTTAATATTTAGATTTAATAAATATATACTGTAAATGACACACTATGTGTAATATCTTATCATAGAATTTAATGTTATTTTTATGATGACAAAATGTAATTTCAAACAGCACATAACCTCAGTTTCCACAGTGGTAACTTTATCCCTCCCTGTGTCAAAATTTACATGGCCCATGACTCTGAAATAAATTTGTTTTTTTTAGTACCACAAACTTGGGCCTACAGCTCATTTTTGTCCCTAGGATCGCTGTGGGGTGTTTGGAACCTGTCTGCCACAATGAAGAAACTCCAGGGGATTGTTGCAGCAACTGGGGTAGAAAAAGCCAAACAACTTGATGTAAGGTAGACATTAACAGTCTCCATCATCCCACCTACACAGAATTACATATTTTATATACATATAAGTATACACATGTTTTATTTGTCATAAACTGTTCAGCATCAGGATCATCATTTGTTGTTCAACAAAGAACACCAACACTATGTGTAAGAGCACCAAAAACATATTTATGAGAAAGAGAGACTATGAGAAAAGCAAAGTGAGAAGAGTGTAATAAATCCATTCTGTTCTACACAATATAAAAAAAAAAAGAGTCAGATAACAGCCTCCAAGTAGTGTCTCATAGCTTCAGCCACTGGGAAAAGGTCCACTCTGTTCCAATGCCAAGTGTCTCCCTCTTATGCCAGACTTTATAGTGCTGAATAAACCCTGACAGCTAACGGCGCTGTATGTATACTCTCAGTGTAGCAGAGAAAGATGAACTGGTGTTGGTAAGAGAGAAAAATGTCCTCTTTGCTTTTTTCAGCCCACACATTTCACAATTAATGCTATTAGTACTATACCATTTTCTTAAGTCCATGGGTGAGGGCTGAAAAAATTTCAAAAATATTGTGGTTTCAACATCATCAACTTTCAGTTGGACAGCGCTGGGGAAAAACCAAAGCAACCAATGCACGTCATTTTAAACACTGAAAGGTAATGGGGTCAGCAATTTATAAGCCTGCAGCATATGCCACAGGTCACACATGATACATCTTTGTAATCACTGAGAGGCTTGAAAGGAGCAGAAAATGGACAAAGACAATATTGGGAAGATCTTGAAGAGAAAGAATAAAGCTACACTCCAACATATTATAGAGGTAAGCAGTGAAACCGAGGCACTAAAATATAACAGCGCTGAATTCATTTCGGTGTATGAAAAGCAAGCACTCCACAGGGACAACCCAGCTAAGTGCCAAACTCACTTAGATTTTGGCTTTGTACCATGCATAGAAAAAAAGTGGATTCACTGGGCAATAGCCATTGTCCTAATTACCAGGGTATGAATAGTTGATCATCTTGATAGCTTCATCGTATCTCAGCTTTAAACTTTCAATGCAACATGTGTTTTTTGTGCTCATATTTACTTTATTCGGAATTTTTTTCAGCCAAATAGATGTTGGTGTTGAGTTTTTCGTGTCCTTTTTTGATGTTTTTATAATGCTCTGATACTTCTAACTCTTCTAAGAAATACAAAAGACCAAACCAGTGTGCAGAAGCAATGGAAATGTTTTGACGTTAGCATCTTATTTGGTGTGTAATCTGTCTTTGATATGCTGAGATTCTCATCATCTGCAAACTTGTTTTGGTCCACTGGCTTTAAACATGGCAAATGCCTGTTGAGTCTTGCCTGACCAGAGTAAGCAAAACAAACTTAGAAATTAGCTTTGGGAGGCTGTAAAACAGCCACCAACATTTTTCATTTCTACAGTACCAGATTGTAATGGCAGGAGTCCAATAGGTCTCTTTTCAATCTGCTATCATGGCTGATGAATTGTGGAATGCAACATCCAGTTTCCTGCTCCAGCCGAGAGTCCTGGCCGCTCAGGGAACCTACAACACCGGAATCGATCACTTTGACAGACTGACTCATTGACGCTACTGTGTGGGCGAATACTTAAGGAGATTAAAATGAGCAACATGCCAGCACTCCACTTCACTCCGAGCAACAGGCCAAGGCAGGGAACCCCTATTGGTCAGCTGTGAATGGCTGATTGAATGACTGATTGGGCAGGGTAGACCTCAATCAGCACTTTCACTGCACAAGTCCAGAGGTAGCAACACAGGAGATTGCCCATGTCATTTATCTCCTTCCAAAGTGTCTGCCCTTCTTTTTACTTCACCTCTTCTCTCAATGCAGAAAATCCAGAAATATGCATAAAAAACATTTTTTTTGCTTCTCTCACTGACGAGTTAAAGTAAAATACCACTACCATGGCCCCTCTCCTGCATAGTACCTTAATACTTCTTTCCATTTTCTAAAGTACGCCTCTGTGCTTTGATATTTAATAGTCTTCAAGCCTACATCCCCAAGCAGCCACTGATTACAATTCATTAATCTATGGTATGAAATTTAACTAACAGAGATAAATAGGTAAAACAGGTAAAATGAAGGGCAACCAGATGGTAATATCATTCATGTCTGTCCTTATTTTTCACATCTCAGCTGATTCATATACCCCTTATTTTCTTGAAAGTCAAGTCTGATGAGAGGAGGCTTTCCAGGTTCATGTGTAGGACGTCATCTACTTCACCTTCTTCATCCTGATTCTCTCTTTCCATGACAAAGGAGTCAGATGATGATGTCTTTTCTCCTCTCTCCAGTGAAAAGTTGAGTTAATATGAAGCTGTGACAGAAATAGTCATTTTAATTCATCAAAGTGAAATCAATTAAAATGAAGCTGTCAGTGTGACAAGTTCCTGGTTGTTTTTTCTGTTGTAGCTGAGAAGACAGAAGACATTTTCATTAGTTCTTATCAGCCATTAAGCTACCAGCTCATGATAAAAAATTTCAGATTTTTAGAAGAATATATCATGTAACTGATATTGTAAAACAGTCATCTTAAATTCAGCTGAAGTTAGACACCTGTTGACATAGTGCAATCTTCCCTTGCTCAAATTACTCATTTGTTGCACCTTAACATTAGCCTTGCATGAGCCAGTTAGCCTGAAAACAAGAGAAAGATGGTGAGCCATGCAATATGAAAGTCAGCATACCATGCATTTGAAAATATGTCACTCAAACACTGGGGGCAGCCACCATGCAGTTAAATCCCCCAGAACAACTTTATGACCCTGATGAAGAACAAACACATTTATTTCCCTGTGATGGCTGCAGGAATGCCAAACTTTAATTGTCACCCACTAGAAAAATGGATTCAGTGTTTCTTTACCTGTCACACAACACATTAAGTGTTAGAGTTAGTTTTTGAAACAAAGCCATAAGAGAGAATGTCTGGGATTTGATTGGTTTATCCTTCAGGGCTTCTGTTTTCTTCTACCCTCCTTCCAACCATCTATGGAGAAACTGATTGTAGCCTTTTCTTGCAAATCACATTAATTCCAGGTGAAACACCATTAGGGATTTCTGTACTGTATTGTCACTGTTACTATTTACTGCAATGATAAATCATAATACACTTCAGGAAAGGTAAAGCGAAGCTGTTCTAGTTTATCTTTCTCCATTCATTAATGCTCTTTCTTCTCAGGTGATTCCGCCCTGTGAAAGTCAAGAAAGAAAGAAGCAGATTGTTCAAGTTGTCTCAATGAAAACGGAACATGAAATGAATAATTCATCAAACATCGAAATAAAAAAGAGGTCATATTTCTAATCCTGACAATTTGTAGCCTGGTCCTCAAAAGGCTGAGTGTGACCAGTCATCAATTTTGCCTTCATTTTCCCTCAAACTATAGGCCTCCACCTCTTTCATCCTCTGAATGCAGAGTTAATTACTGTAATGTGTGTGACGGGAAAGATTCAGTCTTTGTCAGCATTCTGTTTGGGCCGGGTCCCAGAGTATCCTGCAGCAGAGCAGACTTCTGTGATGACGACAGTGAGGAAAAGGTGGGGATTATTGGGGTTATTTTTTATTGTAACCTGATAAATGAATATTGATAGACACAGCATGAAAAGGAGTTGTACAATTGTGAAATGTAAGTAAACTCGTCACATTTTTTGTGCTTTCTTCAGTCACGGCGAAACATTATAGTTCTGAATGCAAGATATTTTGTGTTCAGAGTGAAATAAAATGAAGGAAAGTGGAGTTGAATTGTAGTTTTTCTTTAAGAGATTTTGAATGTTGAACATAATGAACAAATTTGTGACTAGCTCCATTTACTTTGAACAGCTCCCCAGGAAACTATCCAGCCACCCGAAGAGTTTGGAAGTTTAACACAAACACAGTATGAGTGCCAAAGTGATCTCCTCTAATGAGGTCGGCTCCCCCTATAATCACTGACATCTCAGTGGCACAGCTCCCAACATGAAGCAATAAAGTAATGTTGGCAGGCACAAGTTTCCTTTCATGGGTGACATAAAATGGTGGGAAATAAAATGATAGCGGTTAATTGAAATTTGGGTCACTATTAAGGTTACATTAATATGTTTTAGCTCCCATAGGGGGCAGAAGAAACACACATTGACAGACACAACAGGCAACACATTGTTATCATATAAAGCTGCAATGGCTAATATTTTGAAAACAGATCTACAGGCTGCAGTTGTGTGGAAAGTTAGTCAAGAGTCTGTCAAGCTTTTTTGTAAGCTGGGTCAGACCATATTAAAATCCTGCCCCATTATAAACCAACCAAATTGAGAGAGATAGAGTGAGAGAGAGGCAGAGAGAGAGAGAGAGAGACTTAGAACAGAAGTGGAGCAGATGGCCCACAATAAAAGAATGAAGCCTCCCAATGAGCGAGGGACAGGAATAGAAACCGAAGAGGCAGTAGAGCAAAAGAAAACAATGAGAAGAAATGATAAGACAAGAAGTGAAGGAAAACCACACAGAAGAGAACAGCATTATACAAGGAGATCACTGGGGCCTCACTGCAAATAACAGACAGCAGAACAACATCATGCCCCTGCAGGTTCGCCTTGTTGCCGGACCTGATACTTTACAAACTGAAAATGGGAGGATATCTTGCAGCAACAATAGCAGGAAAATTACAATATATATTGGATGTGCATAAGAGAGTTTAAGCTAAAGTGCTATTTTGCAGAGAAAACTGCCCCACTATTGTTTTATCTTGTTTTAGCTTCTATTAGATTTGACATAAGGCCTCTCAACAAGACTGTTTGTTTTTTTACATAAAGCAGCATATGGCTGAGCTGATAAGTGAGCAGCCGAGATGGCACGTGACTTCCTCTCGGCTGCACTATGCACACAGGCACACACACACACACACACACGCACGCACACACACACACACACACACACACACACACACACACACACACACACACAAAATGAGAAAGCAAGGAGCAAGCATGGACCTTGAAATGGATGGTACTGATAATGAGACAGTATACGGCCAATTCAAGTTCAAAGTGGAGATAATGAACTTTTTCAGTGGACAGTTTTTTCCTTGCTGTTTTGAGTTGTTACAGTAAAAGAACACCACAGGTCACAGTGAGCAGTAGCACTGAGCCTCCATACACAGAACCATAAAAGCCCATGAGCCCTTGGACACTAAGCAAAAGCCGCACCTTTGTTTTTCAAAAATTGCATCGACAGAGCACTGAACAACCGGAAGGCTGTGTGTGTGTAACGGTACTTGTCACGCATCAGCCTGAACTCATTTCATACCCTGCTTCAGAACGAGTGTAGAACTACATGGAAAGTGGCTCCATCTAGTGTTTGTATGAGTTCAACACAACAGGTCAAACGGTCTCTGACTACATTCACCATCATGATCTGTTCTATGATATGAATAATCCTTCCTGTTGCTTTGTTTATCCCACATGATGTGAAATCAGCATGATGGCCGTTAGGGTGTATGCATCTACCTTTGTAAAGAGCCGCTGGGTCACTGAGGCTCATTGGGACCTTTAAATGTTTGTTCCTGCTGTTCTCTGCTTTGCTACAAGAGGGCCTTCTCCTCCTCACAATTCACGCATGTTAAAGTAGATTTTAGTTCCCCAATGTGTGTGTGCATGTGTCCATGCTTAATGTTTAATTCACATGGATAATGCATTTGGAAGAGTGTCATATTTTTCAGTTAATAAAATGAAGCACAGCGTCAAAACAGCTGATGCAATGGAACACCATGCTTGATCATTATGTTTCCCTTTCCATGGCAGAGATTTGGGCTTTCAGATGATTTGGTGCTATTTGAGTTTCTGTACAGTACTGTACTTTAAAAACTTTGTGACTTTTTCAGGGCCTATGTTGAAGTTCCTGCACGTTCAGCTGATGAGCAATCTTCACTAAACTGATTATTTGATCAAGCAAATCTAAATTAAATGCATGATTAAACTGGACAAACTAAACTATCATAATTCATTAAGGTAATTCAAGCAAAGTAAGATAAATGCCAGTGAATGAATATAAATGTAAAAAATTTGCTGATAACAGACTTTGACTTTCAAGTTGTTTGTGATTAAAATAATCATGATCGCTCTGAAATTAATAAAGCTGTACATCATTGATTTTGCTGAAATTAATATGTTTTGGCTGTATCGCATGAATTGTCAAGGTCTCAAAGCAATTACACATGATGAAAGATTGCCTCAACCTGATCTGAGACAGGAAGTCTAAAAAAACGGTATGAGATGACAAAATGAAAGAAAAAGGGAGCTCAGAGCCTGTTCCAATTTCCTGAGCAACCAATGGCATCTGTCTCTTCCATCGCTTCACAGATACCTATCATCAATCACACAATATATAGATCCATAAAGAGAGGAGAGGGAGAGGAGAGGAGAGGCGAAGAAAAGAGCGTTCACACTGGACAGTGCAAATATAGAAACAGTACAAAAATATGCAGGAATCATTAATGCCTTGTTTGTGTTGTTTATGGAAATTTCCACAGCAGTGTTGTGCAGCGATGCCCAGGCTATGCTCGGCCTTTTAGCGTGAGACTGCTGCTGATCAATGTGTCTGGGAAGAATAAACAAACGTCACTGAGACCACCCCCTCGCTCCTTCACGCTTCTTAAAGCGACCTTGAATAATCACCACTCATGTTTCTTCTCGGTTGTCCCAGAATGCATTACCTGCTTCTTTTCATCTCGTCTTTTCGTTACCTCTGATCTGTCGGGCAAAATGCAGCTGCTGCAGACAGACATGTTTCAAATCACAGAGGTACTGTTTGGATCATTTGGGAAATTGAGGCTTAATGGGATTGTCCTGCATTTTCTAACCCAAAACCCCCCAAAAAACCCAAATCAAAAGAACATTTATAAATTTGTGCCTTCTTGAATAAAATGCATTTGTACACAGGTAGGAAATTGAAAACTTAAAAAATGTCTTTTTGAATATCTGATACATTTTAAGTGACCAAACCATTTACCTACACTGTTAGATGTCCACTGCGTACTAGTAGTAAACACCTCTTAGTGTTTACTGTCTACATAAAGTTGCATGTTTGAAATAAGAGTCATTCTTTGCTACTAACATCAGTCAAATAATACATTTAATATGCAGCCCCAAACCAGTGCCCATCTCAGCCTGCTCAGCCTCAGCCCGCTGTTAAAATAGTATCATCTGGTTTTATGCAAAGCATAACTGGCCAGTAGAGGGCACCACATGAATGAGAAAAAGAGAAGCGACAAATGCAGGTCATGCATGGTACTTGAATGTTTCCTCAGGCTAGAACGGTGTGCAGCAGCCCACCTGCTGATCAGTTTCATAACTCTGTTTTAGGTCTGTTGAATGCAGCTTCACTTTCAACCTCAACGAGGTGATCAGACACATTGTTGTATGGAAGCATCTCCAAATCAATGCCATGTACCTTTAGGCTATGGCAAAAGCTTCATCTGAATATGATAGGTGGTTGCACTAGTCTGAAGCCAAATAGTGAGTCTAAATAAAGTTGGATTAAAGGTCACTTTTGGGTACATTACATTTACTTTTCAGCCTGGGCTGAAACAAAGCTGTCCACCTAAAATATGAAGGTAACTTTAATAAAAGAATACATGTATGTTGTATTTTCTATGTATCTATGATTTGAACTTAACTAAAATACAATATCTTTACCGGGCCAGTCACAAATTACATACATCTAACTGTACAACTGTAGAAGGCTGGCATGTTAGACCTCCTCCCCCTGTACATCACCTTGGCTCTGCCTCTCAGATTCAAAGTCAACCTTCAACAAACTGTACACTCTGACCTGGTTTCCTGGTAAGATATGACGCCTGTGCTTTAATTGTGTTTAACTTCTGCCACCTGTTTGTTACGCATCACAAGTACATCAGACTACAAAGCGTGTTCTAATTAGTGAGAATGTGTTTCAGATACTGACCCAAAAATCTGCCTTTTGCCAACTGAGGACATCTTGTTTGTCCCCAGTTGAGCAAAATGTCCCCAAAAACTGGTCACTGGTACTGGCACTAGTCTTTCATCTGAAAACTGCCCCCAAAAAAAACACACACACACACACACACACTACTAAAGAAAATTGCACCCATTCTAAAAAAAAAGACATGCACTGATGAGATGAAAGATGTTTTTTCCCTGTCTCTGACGATTTTAAAAAGCAATCTGGATGATGATAATGGACTGAAATCTAAGTGTACTCATGAGTGTGTTTTGCCTGATGGGCCCCATGCTGCTCATGCTGCAGTCAAAACTAATTTCCCTCATTTATCTTTGTAAGGACTCTGTGACTTTCTGCCTTACTTACCATACTTGTTCACTTTTGCTGTTGCTGTTTTCACCTCAACTCAACTTCAAGCAGTGAAAACAGAGCAACTCCAAACTGTATGTTGTTGGCTTGAAAGCGTACAGGTCCATTTAGCTGTGCCAGTGATCGAGCCGGTTCACACAATAACAAAGCCCTGGAACTGGTGCAAGAGAATGGAATAAATCATTATTATTAGTAGGAGTTTATTAACCTGTTTTTGAAAAGTGTCCTGCAAGAACGAAGGCCATAGCAGTTTGATGACAGGTGCAACAGTACTAGCATGGGAGAGTCACAGAAATGTCACTGTCAAGATTATCTCAGAGCTGCCTTATCCAAGAGGTTTATATACTCATATTTCAAAAGGTCTTTTCACAACATCAGTCGAAGACATGTACTCTTGAGTCCCCACACTCTCATATGACATGTGTTTTTTCTTATTTGGGCCAAATTAGATCTCTTCTTTGGTCTGTGTGGACCTGGCCAATTTGTGCTTGATTGACATATGTTTCACGAGTCTGTTTGGGTGGGGCAAATGATACTTCAATTCAATTCAATTTCTATTGTTGCACAGATTGGTGACCAGATGCACTTTCCAGAATAGCTCCAACTAATGTATAACAATTAGAATAATAATAATGACGACATATTAATTTTAGAAGCAATAATAATAATAATAATAATAATAATAATAATAATAATAATAATAAGCGATGCAAGTTAAGAATCATGAAATTAATCTAATCTGTTAAAGTTGTGTTGTCACGCAGCCTCTGTGCCGCTGCAAACCCACAACAGTTTGGATGTTCGTGCACTTCCGGAACTTTCGTAATGGCTTTTTTTGTGCAGAGCGCGTGCAGGGGACCAACAGGACCCTTCTCTTTGAGCCACAAACTGGTGAATGAGTGAAAGCGAACGAGCCTGCCCCGCGTCTTCCTGCCACTCCGGGAAAAAAAGAAAGAAAGAAAGAAAAAAAGGCTCGGTACTTAGAAGGACTTGCCGCAGAAACGGCGACGGAAGGTGAGAGATGCACAGCGGCTGCTGTCGTCCGCTCGCATATGTTTTCCCTTTGTTCAAACCTGCTCTCTCTCTCTCCCTCTCTCTCTTTTCTGTTTGCATCTCTTTTTTTTTGCGCGGAGCGTCAATTAGGCTCCAGACAATAGAGGGGCACGCCGCGCCGGCTGCACCTCCGCTTCCTGCCGTCTGCATTGCTGATGCAGCCTCCTTCCGTGTTATGAAACGAGCGAGCACGCTGCTTTCTTCTTCTTCTTCTTTTTTTTTTTCACCCGAAGCCCTCTCCGAGCCCTGACCGCGGCGGAGGCGAAACCAAGGGACGCGCGTTCGAGTTTAACGTGCGCGGCCTCGCCGAAACACCTCAGCCGTAGCAGCGTTACCTAACAGACATTCTGGGCTATAAGGGCAAACTTAAAAGGAAGTGGCTTATGTAAAGGGTTATGCAAATTGATGCGTGGGGCTTAAGGTGAGCCGCTGTCCATTTCCATAAACACTGAGAGCGTTTAGGATCTGGCACTTGAAGTTGTCTTTCCACACCAATTCGGAGAAGTCTTGATGGGGGAAGCAGCAGACAGGGCTGAGGGGTCGAGGAGAGCAGACCCGGCACTTTTGCATTTGAGGCGATCTCGCCCGCAGTGATGTGCAGCAAGAGCAGTGGTGGAAGCTGCAATCATGAAGGACCCTGGTAGTGTCGGTAGTGTCTCCTGTGTCCGCTCACCTCCTGGGGCCACTGTGGCAACTTGTGATGGAGTTGATGCTGTGTCGTGGCCCAGCAGAGACGAGTGATGCATAAACGCTGTGGACTCTTTCCCCAGTGCTTGACTGGAGAGCGAAGGCTGGTTCCCTGATTTGGTGCTGCATTCAGAAAACAGGAACCAAAACGGAAGCGGGGGAGCATCATCGATCAATAGTTTTTCTTTCTGCCCATTCTCCTCACTTGGCAAAACCTGGCACCTGCATTACTGCAGGTAGTGCGCCTCACCTGCCAGCTGTTCTGTCAGAGGTTTTAAACGTGGCTGTGTGGCGCGTGACATCGCAAGAGGTGGTTTCATGATGCTGCGTCTGGAGTCACAAAACAGATGCGCCTGTGAAATCGGCAGTTTCCTTTTAAAAACCACACGTGTTACATGGGATTTAAGAAAACCCAACATGATGCAGTTTAATTAAAGGGTAATTCTGCATGTTTTCAGCCAGGTGTCATACAGTGTCCTAAATGCAGTTATCATCTATGGGCCAACAAGGGGAGTTGAATCTGCTGTTGAGAAGACGTGTGTCAGCTGAGCATTACCACCAGCCTCTGATCGCCTCATTTTGACGTCACACTCTGCCTTTTCTGTCTCCGGCGGGACAACGTTGACACTCTGTGTTCAAAGTGATTTCCTCCCGTTTCCCTCAATGCCGTTTTCCAGCCCTTTGAGAAGTTGTGTGAGCTCAGTGCATATACGGCTGAGAGAGAGAGAGAGAGAGAGCTGGAGCACAAGATGTTCCAGCGGTGCCGTGCCCTTTAATACCAAGCACCCAGTGTAGCTCGTCCCTGCATTTGAAGTAACCGTGAGACCTGCAGAAACATTTACAGTTGAACTTTTGGATTTTTTTTTTTCCTCCTGCTGCACAAGAACCACATTATCTGCCGTCTTTGCTCAGCCACGCACGAGAGTACACCATAAACGAACAAGGTCCACCCGCTCTCTCCTGAAAGTTATGTTGAATTATTAGCTGACATTTGGTCAAACTGCGTCAGATACATTTTGGTTTCAAGTCACATACTGTATCAGGTTCACCGTGGCATCACCACGGCAGGAGGATTTATGCTCTGATTTCTCAGACTTTTCTGTCTGCCTCTGCTGTCAGCGTTGATTCAGAGACTTTGTTCTTTAAATCTGACCTTGGATCAGGTATCACTTGAGCCAGACGCAACCTGAGCTGATGAAACCCTCTTACCTTCTTTTTTTTTTCACAGTTCATTCTTTCGGTCCAAAAGCGGTGCTGGGTGAAGTTTGTGCTTGTTTGAGTGTGCATCATCTTTCGTGAAGGTCTTAAACTTGCAGCGACTGGCCATCAGAGTTTTTATGTTGGAGGTGGTGGAGACATGTGAAAGTTACAGTGCACGTTGTCTTACATCACGCTGTCCTGAAGCGAAGCTCTGCACCAGCGATCCGTTGGCGCTGTTCACTGAACGTGTGTTTCGAGTTAGATTAGGCTGCTGCTTTTATTAAGGATTTGGGTGCGAATCGCCACAATCGAAGGCAGAGTTGTCACGTGTGGTTACGCCGATATTCCGTCGTGTGTATGTAAAGTGATTTCTCATTTGGTAATCTGAGCTCTGTCCATTTTTTTCTTCATTCTCTCAGGAATGTTGTGAAGTTCGCAGACTTGCTGGGCTTGATGCTAGGCCTCACGCGCAGTTCTGTTGAGCCCAGATTCTCAGTTTGATTATGAAAGGATGATCTGGGTGTGCACCCCCGTCCCCCGTCACTCCTTCAGCGTGTTCCTTGCTAACGAGCTCAGCGGGTGGCTGAGTACAGGGACAGAAGAGCATGGCAGTGATGGAAGTGGGAGGGAGGGCGGAGGGCGCTGACTGCCGGCCTGTTTGACATTCATGCACGTTAATGGCCGTCGAACCTTTTAGATGAGATCTGATCCATCTGTGAAGGGGGTGGGGGCTACAGGAGGTCAGTCAGACACGCTGCGTGACATGCAGAAGTTCAAACTGCTCCTAAGTTGTATGCAAAATCAAGACAACACGCAAGTATGCATGCTGCAGGAGTTCCTAAACTACTCCGGTTTGAAGATTTTGATTTGTAGTTTGACTTGAAATGGAAAGTGGAGAAGATCATACAGGCTGTGACTGGATTTGAGCAACCAACTGACCTTCGTCTGTCAGAGTCAAACAAATGATAAGATGCAGAATAAATGTGACTAAATGTAGCTTTGTGTCACCACAAACAAGTGGTGGCAGCAGTGACCCTGGTCGCCTACACATCCCATCTCTTCTAAAATAGCTGCAGCAAAAACTAAATTGTAAATTCCATGCATCGTTTGTAGAAAAGATAGTATAATAATCCTATATAGTAAAAGAGAGTAAGGAGAAGTGCAAAAGAAAAAAAACAGGGTGAAACAAAGCTGGAACTTCCTCAGACGCCTGACTCCTGATGATTTGGGACACAGCAACAAACCAGTGCATAATATGTCAAATTAAAAATGTACTTGACTGACCAATATGATACTGAAAACTTATACTGTATGTATGTGCTCAAAGTTTAGTTACCCGTCCACAGAGCAGATGAATGTGATTAACATGAAAGATCGCAGCTGTAAATAGACTGGAGACGGTTTTCCTGTAAACTGTATTAAATCAGAGAGCAGGGAGTGGACGGGATGATAAAAAGCGAGGCTGAGCTGGCGTTGCTCAGGTGAAGGATGGAAGCGGCAGTGTCTGTTTGACCCACACTCCTTGTAAAACAGCGAGGGGGCGAGTGATGAATGCTGGGCAGAGCGGTCTGACCGACCTCCGCCGCGCATTCACTGAGATGACTGAAACATCCCAGCGGGGAGTTGGGCTTTTAAGTACAGATTTAGCAACAGTTTTGCCCTCTCTCCTTATGGCCTGAGAGTTTAAATCACCAAAGCAGAGAGGGATGAAGGGCTGAGAGGAGGAGCGGCAGGCGGCCATTCTCAAAAAGGACGTGAAGGAAAACGCGTGGAGCGCAGTGTGCCTGACTTATTAAACCTTGTTCCTTTACCGACTCAGTTTCTAATCTTTAAGAGGAGAGAATGTTCGGCTTCTCGTCAAGAGATGAAAACCCTCTCCCTCTGATTCTCGTCACAGTCGTGAGACTAAAAAGCACGAGGGGATGGCTGTGATGAGGGATCGCCCTCTGGCTCACGGCGCTGAACCTGCCGTGCGTTGTGCAGTACACGTCGTTGTGCAAACGTGTACTTACCGGCTTTCTCAGCCCTGTTCATATTTGCTGACCATTATACAGTAAAGCAGCGAAGGCAAAGTTTGATGCATGTGCTCGCGGCAGCAGGGCGACTCAGCCGTCACTTCAGCAGCCTCGCAGCTGAAAGGTCGCAGGCTCGCTTCACGTTTGGCGTCCGCGGTCGCGGGACAGACCTGAAAGTCGCGGGTCGTCCTCGTATGACACGCTCCAGCAAATTGCACTGAAACGTGCTTTGAGCGTTTCAAATACACGCAGACACGAGGGTGCAGAATGTTAGAAATGGCGTTCAGGGTAGAGGAGAATCCCCTCCCCTGTGGCACCGTCAATAAAAATGAAATAAAGGGGATTTGTTCTCTGCTGCTCTCTTGAATTATATTATGCAGGTGCAAAGTGTTAACTTAGTAGTTACTGCTGATGTTGACATCAGGGCTTCAGCTGAATATATTTTCATTGTTGGGGAATGTGTAAATGATGGGTTTTATCTTTTTTTTTTCCAATGCCAACATCCAGAGAGTTAATGGAATCAGGCGGGGCCTGTGCTTCTTCCTGAGCTGCGGTGGAGGGTTAATTTCGCTGCATCATTTTCTGCCTGCCCGACGAGCCCGAGTCAACATTCAGTCGAGGTTCGGAGCTCCTGGTTTGGCCTCCATTCCAACGTTCAGTTTCCCTCAGCAGCGACTCGTCACTTGCTGTGGCTTACGATGCGTCACTCACCGGCGGCGCGCGCTAAACGAGCTAAAAGGTGCAGCGGGCGGAGACCTTTTCACATGACAAGGAACAGCTTTGCATCTGATTTGTTGTTAAAGCCCAAATCGTTTAATTTGCAGTTTTACTTTTAAGTCGGGGTGAGGAGTCGCACAGTCGGTTGTGCTTTCTTGTACTGTAAAGACACTCGTTAGTTGTGAGGGCACATGCAGAGGATGAGTGTTGCGCCTCAAGGCTGTGCACGAGCTGTAACTGACTGAGCATATGGTTGCCTTTTTTTAACCCCCTTTAACTCGACAGGTGCTGCAGAACAGCGCTCGCACCGCTGACGTGCTCCCCTCGGGGCTTCTTACTGCGGGGAATATCTACACTTTTAACGATTCCACGCCGTCTCTCTCAGAAGGTGCTCGCTCCTGAGTTTTCCTCCCGGAGACGAGGCTTTCATTCACGAGCGCGATGCCGCTTTGGATTTGTCAGATTTTAAGCGCTTAGATCTCCCAGAGAAGAGGGAGTGTGTGTGTGTGTGTGTGTGTGTGTGTGTGTGTTTCTCTGGGCTTCTCTGACAAAAAAAAATAATGAGGAAAATGTCCATCACAACACAAAGCTTCTGGATTTACACGCTGAACACAATTAAACCGCTTGAAATCATTGGGAAAGTTAATTCATCTTTTTTTCTGTGAATGTTCTGGCGTTTTAATCCTCTGAGTGTTTTATTTGTATTAGTTTGATTGTTTCATATAGTGTAATATATCTGTATGTGCTGTGACAGTGTGGCATTGGCTTGACGTGAGGTGCCACTTCCTCTTCTTACTGATGAATTTGTGCTTCCGGTTGAAACTGGACTTACGGCGCCCTGTGAAAAGCTGGGAGGATTAGCATCTGCTCCACATCTCCTCTGCAGTCGCACTTTTTCTTGAAAAATGACTGAAACAATCCCTTGCTTAATTTTCTCTCGATTGACTAATTGATGAGTAAACTAATGTTGCGTCCGCACTTTGAACATATATTTAAGGATCTGGGCCCGACATGTAGTTTTTAGGTCAGGATCATTGTTGAACTGGATTACACAGGGTGTGTGTGTGTTTTTGTGTCATGTTACTATTGGGCAGCTCTGTCTGAAGGTTGTATAACCGTGTGTGTGTGCGTGAGTCCAGATGATACCGGTTGTTTGTTGGCTTTGTTGAATAGTGACCCCTGCTCAACCGGGTTTTGTTGTGTTACATGGGTATTTGGGTATTTGTTTGCGTTTGTGTGTTCGTGTGCTTGTGGGTGTGTTTGCCTGTCTGGATGCTGGCGTTAGTCATTTGTTGACCAGTATCCATGGATGCACCTCGTGCTGCTCTGTCCCCCTGCTGCTCTTCATTTCTGCGTCCTGTATTGAAGTTACAGAACTGAGTGTTTGTGTTTGTGTGTGTGTGTGTGTGTGTGTGTGAATTTTGACCGTCTTCACAGTATTGCAGCATGTGTAAGTGAAACCTGCAGCCGTAGGCCTGAGCTGAGTTGTTGCGGCGATGCCACAATCACCGTTGACTCCCAGAATTTTCTGTTTCCCCGCAGAAACTAGCTTGAGCACCACCTGCAGAAGTACCAGCAGAGCTTTTGTGTGTCCTCCTTGCAGCTGATAACCACCACTACTGGTTACACAACTCTGAAGACTGTTTGTGTTGATGATTAAGCTCGGGGGTCAGAGAGGGTCAGTGTGGATGCACAGAGCTAGTTAATCATTGTGCATGAAGATTTAAAGGACTTAAAAACTATAAACTACTCTGTTCATTAATTTTTTCAGTAATGACTTCATCAGTGATAAGAAGGCTGAGGGCTTCCTAAAGTGATGTCCCAAACATATTCATTTTAAAGTGATATAAAAGATGCATTGAATCTGCGGCTCAAATTCAACCTGTCCAACCCTCAAGTACAAACAAATACCTTTTAACTCAACAGCCGAGGTATTTTATGTGAAATGTTCCAGGCTTTTTGGTTCAGCACTCTACAGTTTAGATGTAATCAACACCAGATTTTGAGGAACAGCCCCCCCAAGACTACGCTTCCATTTAGATGCTTCATATGTCAGATAAACCTGAGAGAGGAGATCAGTGTTGGCACCAACAGGTGGTAAAAAACGCTTATTGGAAAAAAAAAAGAATTTCAATAAACATTTGTCGGCTTGACATTTTGGTTTAACAAATCTCTGTTCAGGTCTTGTTAGTGGAAGGAAATGATTTCCTGTCGAGAAAACCCGAGCACCATTAACGTTCTGAGTCATTCTTTGTATGCACGTGTATACAGAATATTTGATGAATTACTATTATAATTATTATTATTATTATTATTATTATTAAAGTGGAGGTTGTTTTTCCAACCACAAACTCAAGTTTTATTGATATGATGAATTATTTTGCTGGAGAGTGTGAGCAGCTTCTTCTCTTCACCCGTCTTGCCGATGGCGTGAGCCGCCTCCCGTGGTGGCTGAGGTTTGATGTGGCGCGGACAGTTTGAGCAGAGGGGACCCTTCCCCTCCAGTGTCCCCACGTGAACCCTTAACAACCCCGGTGAACCCGCGAAACCCCTTGCTGATTGGCTAGAGAACAGCCAATTGGAGATCACTTTTGGCCCCCTGACTTCTGAGCCCTCCCCTCGCTGCCTCTTGACCCCTCCTCATTCAGTTAGTGTTGATTAGGTGTTGCTGCTTTGCAAAGGTGCTAAGTCGCCTCCTTTGTTGCCGCGCGTGCATCTGGGCGAAAATGCATCTTCGATAACTTAAGGAACTTAAAGAGCTGCCTTTTTGTTTTTCTTTGTTAAATTGTGTTGAGATGCCGCGAGTCGGGGGGGGGCTCAGGTGGGCGGGGATTAGTCGTGACACTCAGGTGGGATTGGCCTGAGGTTTTATCTGTTTAAAAATATCCTGTTAGGTGAGTCAGTGCGGGTCAGCATTGTTCACTGATCCGGGTCACCATTTTGTGTGCGTGCGTGTGTGTGTGTGTGTGTGACCTAAGTATTAAATGCAGGCTAATCCTGAACATACTTGTACATGTTGCATGTATTTAAAGGGTCGGAGATAGAAATAGAAAACCAGCCAGCGTGTCTCCGTGGTCTCAGGTCTAAATGAGAATCAGCAGGATGCGGGTGCTGGAGGTATATCTTATGAAAGGAAAGCAAATGCTGCACCAAGTGAACAGGCACAAGACATATGAATTTACACAGTTGATCATTTATTTTGGCGATCATGTTCCTCTCCTGTCTTGCATGATGTCATCACAAGTAGAACCCCAAAGTAAAACACAACAGACACTTAAAGCTTAAAAAAAAATGTACAAGCTTAAAAAAAACCTCACTGCACTGAAACACATTGGGTAAAAAGAGGATTCAGCATTTTTACATATCAGAACAGGAAGTGCGTGTTATGTTGCCTCTGAATGGAACCTCTCCCTCCCCTGCGCGACCACCATCACCACCACCAAAACCACCGGGCTTCACTATTGTGTAATTCTGTTACACAAGTGAGGGGCTGTGATGCAGATCCTGTAAGCCCGTCTCTGAGCCAGTCCAATATCAACGGAAGGTGTTATACAATATCCATTTCCAGAACCATAAATTGATGTGTCGGTGCTTTTATTATTTATTTGTGCTTGCAAATGACCTGCATTTGGGGAACGGGCGGTGCATGGTCCGTTGACATCGGCGCAGTGCGTCATCACTCTCTTGGGCTGTCAGTGAATTTGTCAAAGGAGGAGACTGATCTGTTTGTGCAGTGTCGAGCAGTTTGAGCCTACAGAAGCAGAGTGTGTTTTTCATTTGTTTTCTGCCCCAGACTGCGCCAAATCAGACCTTTTAGGAAAGTTTAGCATGATGCAGTTCACGTTAATTTCCCCCTCCTCCCGCTCTCTCTTTGTATTTGTCCCCACCCTCGTTGAAATCTGCCTCGAGCTCCTGCAGGGTTTATAATGAGGCCCTGGTACACACTGTTCAAATCCTAATGTATGAGCTCCGGGTACGAGGCCATTGTGTCTGTGTGTGCGTGTGGGTTCTCAAGTTTCAGACCTTGAGAGTGAGGTCATTTTTGGAGATTTCTTCCAGTCCTCACATCTTCAAAGAGCTGTTTGAGGGTTAAAATTAGAAGTATGTTGAGGTGAAGGTAAGGGGCGACGAAACGTCTTATCCCAGCGAGGGTCCTTGCGAGTGTAGGAGAAAAGAGTGTGTGTCAGTGTCAGTGTGTGTGTGTGAGTCAAAGATGAACAGGAGCGGTGATTTTTAAGCCGACTTTTGAGCTCCAAGTGTGAAGTTGGGAGTGTGCGTGTCCTTGCGTCTTAGAATGTAGCTTGTATAACTTTATTTTTTCTTTCTAGTAAGGCGAACAGTAGCATTATTAGGCAGATCTTATGTAATGCAGCTTACGCAAGCAGCTGTCTTCTCACTACCCTCCTCCTTTATCATTAGTTTTTATTTCTCTCTCCCTCTCTCTCTCTCTCGGGGGCTTTCAGGAGGTAATTACATGGTGTCTCCGGGTGCATATGTGAAGCAGAGAGTATTTCATATTTTGTCGATTAAGCCCCCATTATGTAACATTTCTGTGGAGGAATGCACCCGCCTTATTCACCCGAATCGCCGACTCGGGGCCGCAAAGCCAAAGAGAGTATAGAGCCTGCATGTTCGCCCCACATCATCAAAATGTACCAGAGGACGAAGTCTGAAGCGTGCGTCCAACAGCATCCAACACAATGCTCTTATGTCTTCATTAGGAAACAAAAAACAATATTTAATCCAGATGAAATGTTGTGGATTTGATCACTTTTTCCTGGGAAGTCCCTCTGTCATATTAAATGCAGAGCACATCTGAATCATTAGTAATTTAAAGTCAGAGTTCCCCACAGGTGCGAATTATTTGTTATGTTGGATGCTGTGTTTTTGTTGTGTTTTTTTTCCTACACTCAGCTACGATCCATAGGAGTGTAGCGGTGGCATGCACGCCAAACCTTTGTCACCATGGTAACAACAATGGCAAATGCACAATTGAGGTTGTGGAATGGTTATGGATAGCATAGCTGCTGACCATCGATTACACGGAAAAACATGCATCACAGTGTGTTTGTGTCATGTGATGCACCAAAACGCAACTCAAAAAAAGTAAACTGCAGATGTTTTGCTTTTTTTCACAGTTTGAAGCATTTGGTTACCCAGAAATGGTTTTAATACTGGGATTACGTGTGTGGAGTGATTTCATGCTGGTCCCACATACAGTGCTGTCCTTTTTTTTTTTTTACAAGAGAAATTTAGGTTATCTCACTCCCTCCCCCCCCTTTGGTCATGGGGGTGTTTTTAGGACACCAGACAGATCGGGCATCCCCTCCCCCCCGCCTCTGCATACAGCCCCTCCCCCCTCCTACATCTCCTGTCTTTGTCCATCTCCCCGTCTTTCTTCATGCCTCCCTTTTTTTAAAATTTTCACCCTCCTCCCCTCTGCACTTTTTTATATTTTGCCCTCATCAGCATCCTGTTTCTCACTCTGTGTGCCAAGTCAAAAGTAATGCTGCACACACAACTCGGCGTTGGCTGAATCCGTTGAACACCTCCTTGGCCCGCTGTGCGAGGTTATGTAAGGTAAGATGAAGCAGGGGGGTAAAAGAGGAATGGTTTGTACTTTTTTACATTTCATCTCTTTCCAAACTTTGGGGTCGGCGCTACTGCACAAGTGAAAGCTCTTTCTGTGCATACTGAATTTGAAAAGTTCATCCACTCCTGTGCCGCTCCTCTTAAAATGAAATGCCAAAAAAAAGCTGCGTACCTTTTATATGTTGGTGTGGCGTCTTCCCTCCAGGAGGCACGACATCCGGTTAAACTGAAATAATCTGCGTGTCTGGGGTCGTGAAATGCTGCTCAAGTCAGTTTTAAGAGTTTGTAGTGGAACCAGTGACACCAGTGGTTACTTTGGTAACGGCAAGTGTGTTTAAGAAGACGGGTCCCAGGACCTTGTTCACGGACGTTCTAAGAGAACAGGATACAGCTGATGAGCTGGAGCCCTGTTTGTTCTGAGAAAAGTTGCTAAACGTTGAAAATTTAAATTTTTATGTTGTTTTTTTTTTTACTTGTAGAGAATGTGTACAAGAGTCCAACTAGAGGCTTTTGTAAAGATTTTTTTTTTATGGGGGAAAATATCGTTTTGTGCCAGCGTCCACCGTGCGATCCTGTAACACAGACGTACATCCATTATGTGCCTCTTTTCCTGCGAAGCCATTATGCTTGTGTGTGGGTAATTTGTATCCCACTCGGAAAAAGCTGCCTCCACCAGTCACACCGGATACTACCTGCTATTGCTGAAAACCCCCAAAAAGTATCAAAAATGGGATTTGATACATCAAACCTTTATGGAGGGTACGATGCGGGTCATATTTAGTATGTTTGGTGGGAAAAAAAAACATGTTTTTTTCCAACCTGATGAGCATTTTGAATCAGATGTCTATAAATGAGGAATATCTGGCATCAGACAAATATTGCATTCTTAGTTAAAAAGCTTCATAAGTAAGCTGCTGTGTGCCTGTGCTGTTGGTGTTGCACTGTGACCAAAAAGTTGTGTCTAAATTGAAATAGTGCCTTGGTTCGGTTATTTAATTCCCAAGTTTCACTTGTTTTTTTGTTTTTTTTTAATTTATCGAAATATCTTATAACCACATAAATGTTGTCTCATTTAGTTTTCACTGATTTACAAATGAGAAGATTCACCTGTATGGAGCAGTTAGACTGTAACACATCGTGACGTGTGGTAGAAGAGCTCAGGGTGGATTCAAAAACACAAACACCTGCAGGGTGTAACGCAATCCAGTGCAACGGCCATGCAGTGAATCCAACTTTCTTTTTTTTACCTTGTCAAGGATCCACTTCCATTTTAATGTGTTTCACTTCGTACACCGAGTGGATGTCCTTCGTAGAAATGCGTTAACATACGGTCTTCAGAGAAGCTGAACACGGTTTTCACAAAGTTCTTGCGGGGCTGTTGCCTCCGGTTGCATTATATCGAATGTCATGTTCGCCTCCGGGAAGTTTCAAGACGTAAGAAGTCAGGTGAGAAGCACGTGTCTAACCTACATGGAGCTGCTCAGAGCAGCAAACATTCAGTATGTTGCATGTTACGTAACAGCCGTTCTGCGGCCTGAAGGCCCGACATGACCAGAAGAGTTTGGCCTGCTTCCCCCCGGTGTATAAAGTTGCACACGGTTTGACTGCAATGAATCCAAGTGGTTTTTGGCCCTGATGTGACTTGCAAGTTATGTAGGGTAATAACAAGCTGTGCAGTATGTCTATGGGAGTTCCACGTGACCTAATTTTGAATATGTGCAGTGTATTGCAAGTCAAGTCGGGTTACTTTGGGGAGAATGTTTTGGGGTTTTTTAAAGACAGATTCCTCGCAGCACCGTGGAGATCGCCCTGTTTCTTTTTCAAGGAAGAAACCTGCTTTTCCTTTTGTACGTTAAGCTGCTCTGCATACACATAGTTTACCTTTTTTGAAATGCTCAGAGGACTTTCTGTTGATGTAGCGCAGAGTTTTACATTTTCATCATCCGGTGATACCGGCGCCAAAGTAAAGTCTGCTTTTGTATCCCGTAATACTTTGGCCAGCGTGACCTCATGGCGACAGTTTTTTCCATGTCCTTGCTAACATAGTCACTCTGTTTGTGTGTGGTGTTGGACACTGATGCACAAACAGTACGTTCGCACACACCAATAATAGGCACACAGTAGAAAGATCAAGGCCTCCCGGCCAAAATCTGCAGCAGCTACTTCGCTGGCATGTAATGTTACACAAGGATGTCACTGATCCAAGCCCCATATGCGCTTGTTCCCAATTTACAGTGGCACGCTCACCCAATGGTGGCTGTGGTCGCTCACACTGTTTGGTTTTCTGCTTCTTGTGTGTCTTGAGTGTCCTTGAGCAACACACAGGACTTTCTCTGTCAGCAGCAGGTTGTTTGGTGGTGGATCAGAGGTGCAGCAGAAGTTTACTTTTTTTCTTCTTTGTTTTTTAGCCATGCCAGCTGCATGGGGGTGGCAGTGTCTGTGCGCCCGGTGCCCTCTCTCAACAACAACTGGATGGATGTTCAGACACTGATCATTCCCAGAGGTCGTAACCTTATGACCTTGATCATCCACTTATTCTTGCTGCAAGCGCAATCGTGACATTGACATTTTTGTTAAAAGTCAACGGACAACGATCGCATTGATTGCCGTGAAATTTGGTGCTGATACTCACGTCTCCTTGTAATGCCAACATGCTAAACTGTACTGAAAATACATCAACATGTTAACATTTTTAATGCAACATTGTGACGTCAGCTGTGGACAAATTTTTTAGTCTTTATTTTTATGCTCACAGAAACCTTTCTTAAGCGTTTTGTATCTAGTTAATGTATGTTCCTTCATTTGTGTGAGAACTTACATGACTTACATGATATTCTTATGATCATCTTATGATTTTTGGCAGCGCTCCACAGCCACTTTGCCCACCTCTGTAACAACCACAGTCCGTAGGTGAAGACAGCAAAATGACACAGTTTTTGTGCAAGGAGCATGCAGTGTGTTTATCTGCAGCAGCGTGGGCGGAAACGGTTGTATAACTGCAAAAAAGTCATGGGGAGGAGGTTGTGGAGGATATTTTGGTCATACATTAGACAGTGAATATTAGTTTCTTTCAACCGTGCTGCTGAACTTTGCGTCACCCGTGGAAGGCAACAACAATGTTTTCTTGATGAGGAGTGGTGATTGACCCGAGTGCGGCCAGGGGGCCCTTCACCCGGTACTTGAGCTGATTTGAGAGGTTTCACAGGAAAATGAGCAGTATTTTTTTTTCTTTTTCTTCTTCTCGAGCTTGGACATGAGTGGAACAAAATGAGATGCGACCGCAGCCTGATGATTATAGTGTTCGCCACCTTGCTGCCGTCATCCCAGATACACTGCGATGTTCTAAGGGTTCACAATCACTTCTGCAGAAAGCCACGTCTACCGTCCTCAGGCCTGCATCTGCGTTTCGGGAAACCAGAACCGTCGAAGTAAATCAGAGTTCACCAGGCCCTTGGTTAGTGGTTTCCAGCCAAGCAACTGGCCCACAAATATTAGCTCGGTTGGATTTATGAGGCTTGTAAAATCGCTGCTTGTAAAACCAGTAAGTTATCTTGGCCGGAGCTACCTGTTGTGTAAGGTTATGCAAGGTGAGCTGGCAGGCTAACAAAAGTAAACCTCGCTGTAACACTGCTGTGTGTCTGGCCTCATCTGAGTGAGAGTGCATATATTATTCAAATCCTTTCTTTTTAACCACGAGACACCCCACATGAATTACCATGATTTTCTGTATATGCAGTAATTGTCCTATAGTCAGTCTTTTTCTCTTTGCTCAGAATTTCTTTTAATACCTTTTTTTTTTACGCTGTTGCTTTTGCCCGATACGCGTCATGACAATTTTTGTTCTCAGGTGCCTTTTGTTACTGAAGCATAAAACAAGATAATATTGTTGTGTACCTAACAGGAAGTGGTGTTAAACAAAACCAGAGCAAAACTTTGCTCTCACCAAACCGCAGCTGATAGTGATTGGCACGGTGGTAGTCTGCGGTTCCACTTTCTAATTGCTTCGCTCTGGCACAAAGAAAAGCCTGTGAGTAATGTGAGTGTAATTTCGCTGCTGCTGAGAGACGGAGCTTTTGAAAGCATCTTAGAGACTCCCCAGAACTCTCCACCTCTCTCATTGTATCTGTCTCCGGTGCATCTCCCCCTCCGTCTCCCATCTTCATGTTGCGTCTCTCGCTCGCTCGCACCTGCTCTTTAAAGTGCCCCTGTCCTGTCCTCTCATGTAAACTTCAAATCTTGGAGGTGAAATTTCGCTAATGTGCTGCAGGAACAGAAGAGCGTGAAGCGTTTCTTCCCCTCAGGAAGAGAACACACAAAACAATGTATATGAATATTTTTACAGTTCTCAGAAGCGCTGCTCCCCGTGCCCACTTCAGAATAACTCACAGCACTGCTAAATCCAGCAACCTGAAAACACAGTGGATTCAGGAGGAATTATGAATTCATCATAGTTGCCCTGTAGAAATTTAAATTCATGTGAAATTAAGACGTTAAGATTTGAGTGAGGTCCCAGGAGCAGTTGGAATAAATTGATGTTTGAGCTGGATATCACTTGGCCGCCATCTGATCACAAAGCTAAATAATCCCTTCACTAATGAATTAAAGTCAATATCAGAGAGTTCTACACTTGTAACACACATTTGTCCGTTCTCGTCCATTCTCTTTGCTTCAGGTGTGTGCGGCGTGGCCATGCTGAGGTAGCAGCAGCCTGTGGGTCAGGATGTCTGATGTAGAAGAGGAACGGCTGAACGGGAGGAAGAGGGAGACAGTAATCTGCTACATCAGTGATGGAGTCCACGACAATGATGGAGACGATGAAGACGAGGGGATACCTGGTGAGTCTCAATGGTGGATCAGGACCATTTCACATTGCACTCAGCAGAAGATATGCTGGAACCACATTGCTCTAAAAGACGTGATCACTGAGTTTTGGCTATTGAAACAAAATATGCTGTTGTCAGACCACCTATGTGAAGTGCCACAACATTTTGCATGCTTGCAGTTTTGTCTCCAAGTTTATCTTTGAACTCTTTGAACTTTGTGCGGGCCCTCAGGGGAAAGTCGTACTGCGGGAGAAACATCCCGCAGAACAAATACAGACGTGTCTGTAAATCATTTGAAAATATGCTCTAAAATCTACTGCTTCCATCCACCTTAAATAAGTCGACATCAGTCGTAACTTTAAACCCTACGCTGCTTTCAGCCATCATCAACCAGTGTCATCAGTGGTTTTACAAAAACACATTACCACCACAAACTGACTGCAAGGACTCATAGGAAATGGTATGTCTCATTAAAAAAACAACTTTTTCAGGCTCATCCAGATACACTGCTAATTACTTTTTTTTGATACTGATGAAATTTGTTGGAAAAGATTGGTCAACAAAATTTTTCAAAATGTTGAAAATCTCTTACAGCGGAGATGGTTGTTAACAAGAATAACTTTGAATCAAAGGATTAATCGGGAGGGAAGACATGCATTCAGGAATAACCTGATGAATAGTTTGTGTCTGTCGGTGAACGCAGCGCTGATGAGATCGGGGCCCTGTGGGAAGCAGACCATCTGCTGCAAGACTCCTTGTCCCTCTTGTCTCTGAGGATAGTTCTGTGTATTTTTTTTTAAATGTCATGCTGCAGAATGAAAAAGCTGCATTTGCAAACTTTTTGAAAGATAAAATGTTTGCTGTCAGAACAAAGCCAACCGCTGCGCTGCGTCCACACGGACGAGCAGAGCTGAACTACGGCCTCGTGTCCTCCCTCAGTAAGAAGAACTCTCACGTCTCTTCATTTCTTCTGTCGCCAGCACGTGTTACATAACCCAATGAATCATCTATTAGTTTTATTAGCTGCTGAGTCGCTTGTGTGTGTGGGGAGATGCGTCTCCAGCAGCGTGTGTGGAGGAGGTAAGATTTAAACTTCAGTTGGATTTCTTAAATGGGCTCAGTCTTTTGATGACTTTGGCCTCATTTTGGAGAGGAAAAACACCTGCAGTTTTGAGTATGTACTGAATCAAGAGATAGAAGATAAAGAAGAATGAACCTTGTTAACTTTTTATCTCAGATTTCATAAACTAAATCTTATCTAAGTCTTGGGCTGCTTTTTCATTTGATTTGCAACGGAACAAACATGCCAGGCTCTGAAATAGTTTAAGTGTTGATTAATAAGAGGGACAATGAGGGACAGTGTGTATTCCGAGCTGTGATAGTCTAATCTTGTTCTTCTGTTTGAGTGAGAACTTGAATTTGAGACATTTTGTCCAGCTCTCAGTTTTAAGTGGCCATTGGAGGGTAAAGAGTGGCTTTTAGGGTTCAGGTCAGAATTAGGTTAAAATCAGGGTCAGAGACTCTGTAATACTTTATGTAAATCGGGGTCAGGAATCTCTTTCCCACCAAGGGCCATTTAAATTTTCATAACATCCTTTTGAGGACCTTACTAAATGATTGAACACACTAACCGCTCTAATGCGATGGCTGAAACTGCTTCTCTTTGGCGAGTCAGATGCGCGTAGTGATGATAATGCTACTCGCTGCCGCTTTTCCAGCTTTGGGTCGGTCAGTGACGGGCAGAACTGATGTTCTGCTGTTGAACTGACTTTGGAAATGAGCTCTGTCGTCGTTTGAAAGGGTGGAATGCACAGTGCGTCTGCTCGGCAAGCCGGCGACATAGCATCAGTTGTGTTCTTCCAACCTCGGTACGGCCTGATGGTTTTTCCAGCGTGTTTTAGGAAAGGCAAGGCAGCAGCACCAGCCACCGTGACTCGTGAAGTTGTGGATGGTTTTCGCAGCATCGTGTGCTCCAGCACATACGTCAACGATCTTCCCATACCACCATAGAAAGCATAGCACGGTAAAAAGGAAATACGATCGTTCCGTGCTCAACAGACAGATGTGAGAGTGGTATTGATCTTCACAGCTCACTCTCAGGAGGACGGCAGTTATCAGCCAATTGCCCGGAGTGCTGAACTGTCTCTTTAAGAGCGAGGCGCACCCCTCAAGGAGATTCTGACTGTCATTACACAACATGTAATTGGTGGTTAATCGCTTTTTGTGCTGTTCACCCACACGTGACCATCGACATCAGTACATTCAGACACTCAAAAATAAGCAAACGAAACGAAAGCAAGGCTAAACTGCTTGAACTCGCAGTTTGAAATTTAAACTTTTTTTTTTGTCCCTTGGCTCAGACAGAAGCAAGTTTCCGGCCTCCCGAGATCTGTGGGTGTCATCACCGTGAGTCAGGGTTGGATAGCCCTTTTAATAATTGGACAGATTGCTTGTTAAATCCAGACCTCGGCAGCAGAGACCTGTGATCCTGCGAAAAACTCGAATGCGCACACGCACTCTTGCTTTCACGCACACTGTGTACTGTATGTTGTCCTAGTTCCAGCTGTAGTACCCTGTTTGATGCCATATAGCTGCAATGGCAGCTATGTGGAGAGAGAGGATGATGATGATGATGAACATGAGGCATTAATCATTCGACACAAAGGGGTTCAGGTCCTCGTGAGCTTCCTGCTTAGTGCTTCGGCTTATAAAACATGTTTGCCTCAACGGTTGTGCAACACTTTGTATAACTGACCCAGCACAGCAGCTGGGTCACAGCAGATGCCATAATTATTATATTATTATTATTTTTAGGTTAGATAGACCACACTGGAAAGACAAGGCAGAGAAGTAGAGCCTCAGTGCAATAAAAGACAGTTCACCTGTGATTTCCACTTAAGGCTGACTTCATAAATAAACAAGGTTATCAAAGAGCCCGTGTGGCTTCCTCAGTTTGGTCTTCGGTTGCGTCTCTTGCAAAATGGCAATCCACGTGGTGAGGGACTGCCTGAACAAGTGAGACTGTGAGAGAAGAGCATCAGTTGGCAACTGAACATGAAGCCAAACACAGGCAACGCTGTGGTCGGGAGATGCACGAGAGCCATACGACAAAAAAACAGAGGCCGCGGTTTCCCTCCTCCGAAAATAACGCCGCACACGATTCCCTTTTAACACAACTTGGCTCTGAAAAACAGACGGGCTGACTTGGCACAAGAATTATCTGTGGATATTTGGTGTTTCAGCGACGGATCAGAGAGTGTGAGGGACGCTGCATGATGTCAACCTCTACAGATGGAGAAAACCATCGCTCACAAAACTGCAAAGATACCACTTCAGCCAAAGAACATGAAAAGAAGTCTGTTGGATGCTGGCAGCACATTCTTAGGTCAGATGAAACCAAAATAAATTTGCTTGCATCACATGGGGTCTAGCATGTTTTTTTGGCGAGGATCTGGCCAGGACTGTTTAACACGCAGGGAGGACTGATGCGGGGCTGCGAGAGCGCAAAAGGTGCCGCTGAGTTGACATTCAGAGCACAACGAGTTCAAGTTTGCATGACCAAACGCTGGATGAAAAGATGACTCTCCGTCTCGGGATGATCGGCAGCGATCCCGCACAAATCACACAAGGGTTTTGAATGACGAAAGGCCGAGGAAGAGTTTAATCCAATACAGCACGTTTTGGAGAATTTGAAGCAGAAGGTAGAGCAATTAAACGTCAGCTCATCAGTAAGCATGTCAAAATATAAAAAAGATGGAATCTCATTAATGAAGGTTGTACTGACTTTTGACTTTTGCTGCAGCTGGTTCATAAATACAGATCTTTCATTACTAAAAAAAAAATACTTCTTGGGCTTTGGCTAAAACATGGAATGAAAGTGTATTACATGGACACTATTCGTCATTACTTAACATTCTAGAGATTTTTGAACAGAGATGCAGTCGCTGGATGTCGTGTACATACTGTATGTTTGTAATTATTTGTCTCACTGTATTGCAGCTGTGTGTGTGTGTGTGTGTGTGTGTGTGTGTGTGTGTGTGGGAGGGGGGGATTGATGGTCTGAACTTCCTTCCTTGTTGGTGTGTTGAAATATTCACTCTTTTACATGATTGCTTTCATGCCTTTCTGAATGACCGCAAACCGACGCTCAAAAACATTTGCAGCTTCACAGTAACGAAAAGTATATAAATCTCACAATTATCCTGAGTGCATTAAAACACAAAGTTACAGTAATGATAGTTTTTGTGTGTCAGATTTTGAGGGAAATCTTGTTCATAATATTGATTTACAGCTCTTTCCCTTTATCACACAAAGAGCTGGAAAGCAGAGTTTGGCGTCCTGGCTGCTGGTGGAAGGAGTGGCACATTTACATGTTTATCTTCCTCACTTTGAAAGTCTATTCTGCTCTTGAGACATCATCACCCCCCGCCGTCTCCTGCGTCTGTCGCACTGTTGCCATAACAACCGTCACCAGGACGCCAGCCCCCTCACAGTTGTGACAGTGTCCTCCTCCAGGCTTATTCCCCCCTTTTCTTTCTCTTTCTACCCCTTTTTCTTTTAGTTCTTCCTTGTGTTTCTTATCCACTACAGCTCTGTCATCGTCACTTTTCTCAATTTTTGCTCTCCTCATCTCCTTTTACTTTTAACCTACCCATCATTGATTTGATTCTTGATTAAAATCTTTCCTGAAAAGGTACTTCAATACACCTACTCTGAGTTTTTTAAGTTTAGATTCTTCACGTCTGCTCTCAGCATCAGTTTTCCATTGTACTTTAGAACAGAGGGGTGTACAGTATGTTTCAGCAGCAGCTACAGTTTAGAAAAGAAAACGTACAACGGGAGAACAAAGAAAGTGAAGTAATAAAGCAAGTGGGAGTTTAATATGCATGTGACACAATCGTCCCAAAAAGAAAATTTTGGAGTGGAAAAGTACAGACATGGATTAAAGGTGTATCAGGATTTACAGCATCGGATGGTTGAGAATTTATTACCACAAACAAAATCATAGTTTTATTGATCATAAAAAAAGTATTACCATCTACATCTGTTTGATGGAGGCTTTCACATTCCACGTTGTCTTAAATACTGGGTGTCTTCCCCTCATGCCTGTTATAAATTCTCTGACGCACAGAGGATGAGAATTTTTCCTATCATTGCCTTCCTTTATTCCACTACAGAAGGTCAGGTTCATTTTTAAAAATTAGACCAATTACTCACAGGTTGTTTTTCCCTCTGAAGAGGTTTGGGGTTGTCATGGCGACCACTGGCACCAAGTCACGTTCACACTTACGTACATACATAACACACACATACATGTGGGAAATGACACATTCTATTGGTGTCTGCAGTTATTTTTAGAAACGCGTTTGGTAAAAGTCATCACAAACATTTCCGAGCATGTATGGAATGCTGATTTCTCATCAGAGTTGTGTTTATATATTATTTTTGTGTGTGTGTTAATGTTACTGTGTTGTGTGTCTTTCCCCCCCTGATTTAGAGGGGGAAAATTGCACAAAAAGATGATGCAATGGAAATGTACCACTTGGCTGAGATGGAAGGTCAATTGGAGACGAACCTTTTCCATAATAAGCTTGAGAGAGAGAGAGAGAGAGAGAGAGAGAGAGGCAGGATGAGAAGCTGGTAAACAGGTACAGAGAGATATGTTTGCCTGCTTATTGGGTGATGTATATTCACAGCTACAAGGAGGAAATTTATATGTCAAGACAACAGAAAGAATACCGACCTTCGGAGAGTTTCCACAGTTTTCCATGTCATTATGACGTCTACATAAATCAGGTCAACGGGCTTGACTTGTTAATCATGGTGTTTACTTACAGGATTTTTGCATCAATGTTCATGAATTACTTAGAATTTTTATAGAAAGGATTATTTAAAAATGGACATCTCCTCATTCCATCTGGTTGCTCAAATAATAGTTTTATCAATTGAATTCCCAGGAATTGTCTTCTGTGCCACAGCGTACTCACTGGGAAAGAGGCAATAGTATGTCAAAGACGTGTGCCAGTACAGTAATTAACTCTCCCAATAACTATCAGACATCAGATCTTAATAACATCTTCCCCATGTGTGACCGGAAAGATTACTACATAGACTAGCTCCGTTGGACTCAGACTTAAACCAACATTTACTCGACTTTGAGCATCATATTTAGTTCATTCGACATGGACGTTACAATAGCATTGGAACTACAGCATACAATTAAGCCCCGGATGCAGTATATAATATGTTTGTCGGCTTATACAATGTGCGTGTGTGTGTGTGTGTGTGTGTGTGTGTGTGTGTGTGTGTGTGCACACGCACATGCAGAAAAGAAGCAAGGCCATTCTTCAAAGAATGACATTGAGAAATGGACTTGGGGGGGCGGGACTAGTTTCCTAAAATAAAATGAACCTCTTCAGCATCAAAGAGCATCCTGAGGTACCTGTTCTGGGTCAGGTGTGTGTGAGCGCGCACCTTGTCACTGCAAATTGGGGTTTGTAATGCACGCGTGGATGTGTGCGAGCGTGCGTGTGAACAGATTGAGGGGTGTGTGCCGCATGTTACCGGCCCTCTGCAGCTCTGGTGAGGGTGTCATGAGGTTTAGTCATGTCTTTCATAAGACACGCACGCACGCACGCATACCCCCGTAGACACACACACACACACACACACACTGACTCCAGAGAGCGCGCCTGTAATAGTCTGTTAATTAGCCTGTTGCTCCCCTGCCTGCGTGTAGGCGCCTGTAAGCAGAGTACACTGAAGAAAAACAAGTAAACATGTTTCCTCCCACGAATGTTATAGACACCTGGTGGTTTAAACAGCGGCAGCATGCGTCACCTCACCCGCTGCAGTCAGAACTGCACTGGTGGAACACCAGGCAGTTACTTTTTGAAAGGGAGATTATCAATGTCACCTTTTTACTTCCATAACGGTAGCGCCGTTTTTCTTCTCAGCACATGATGTTTTTTGTTCAAGGAAGCATAAAACTTCTTTTTTTTTCCCCAGACAGACAGCTTTGATTAAAACCTTGGGTCAGGCACATGGAGTGAAAAGAGGTCGCTGACAGAATTATCATCCAACTCCACAGCTCTGCAGAGGTTTTTGGCCGTTTGCAGCAGCCGCAGCAGGCAGCTGTTTCAGGCAAACACAAGCTCAGGTAAACCAGACGACAAACCGGGGGAACATAGTGGAGCATTTAGCAGCTAAAGAGCCACATGTTTTCTTCAGGACAAAACCAGAGCCATAAAGATGGGTAAATGCTGAACTTCCGTTAATTAATTAAAACCAAAATCAAAGGAATACCAAGTCAGTGAAAAACAAGCCTATAGGTCATGTGTGGCAGCTTATTATGGCCCATAGTTTGATTGTTAGGTGACTTCTAGTAGCGGCAGTAATTATGAGGAGAGCAAAGGAGGAAGTCAGGTGCAGTAATGTAGAGTAACAAACTTCCTGTTAGGAGGAAGGATGGGGTGGATGGATGCAAAACAAAACGCACTTTCACAAAGGAGTCATCTATGTGTTTCCCTTGTGAAACGTCCACCATAGCCTATTATTGTAAGCAGCAGTTAAAGTTAAATTTGTTCATGAGTGACCACTGTCAATTTCTTATAAGTTTGGTAGAGCAACAGAAAAAACAGTCAAAACACATTTCATAACAAGTGTGTGTGTGTGACCTGATTAAGGGCTGCACAAAATGAAGTGTAGGAGGTGATACAGTAACACCAGCTGGTCTGCATGCTGATACACAGGACTGCCAGATCCCACTGTGTGTGTGTGTGTGTGTGTGTGTGTGTGTGCGTGCGTGTGTGCGTGTGTGGAGAGACAGGTGAGGTTTTGTGTTTGAGCGGACCTCAGATCAGGTATCACTCTGGCTCATTTTGAGGATAACTCATTATCGAAACCACCTCCTGTCATCCTGTGATCACGTGTTGGCTGTTTTAATCTGAACTAATCATTCCTCCCACTGATGTGGGTTTATTTTCACTCAGCTGCAGTTCGGTCCACAGATCGTGTCAAACATCTTTTTATATGTTTTTCTGTTGAACCAGCTTTAATCCAAGAGTGGAGCTCACCAATAACCCTAATTTTACATTTGGGTTATATGAGATTATACAAATGAACAAATCAATTACCATCACATGGAAACAATCATCTGGGAACTGTAGTCCCTCAGTAAATGTAATTTAACATTTCTTAGCATATTCAGTTGATGAGGCCCCTCTGACTTTGTACTGAGTCCAGACTCAGAACAAGTCTTTCCGGTGACATTCAAGTTCCTGTTCTGTGAAATTTTCTGCTCATGATCATGTTTTATGCAACACAATCCACGTGAAATCCTTTTAAATCTGCAGCTGCTTCAGCACTGATCTCCATCACTTTGCTTTCCTCAGGAGGTGAAGCGCTGCTCTTCAGACAGGCGGCTCAAGATACCAAAGTAATTTAGGTGCCGTGTAGAAATATTTACTATAATCAGGCAAGCTCAGTCATATGAAAAGGGGCCTTGCTGATGTAATGATGAAAATCCACCTCCTTGAAAGAAAGTAGTACAACACTAGTTCAGGTAATTTTAGTCTAATCTCAAAACTAGTAATATAGTTATCGTATTTAGTTACCCATGTAAGTCCTATATAGTGGCTCTATGCTGCATCACTCACTTCATGTGTCAGACTCTTTTGCTTACAAAGGAGGCTTTCATGTCCTGGTGCCATGTTAGACTGACAGATATGCCTAACTTGTTGAATAATCCTTCTGTGCAGACGGAAATTTAATGTTCAGGCAAAAGCCCAGAAGACTCGATATGGATTTCTTTGCAGTGTACCAGTTCTCGATAAAAATCTGATGCCATTATCCTTTAAGTAAGAACAACAAAAATACAAATTGTCGTAGTCAAGCCAGGGGTGCTGCTGCCATTCAAGCTGCCTAAACAGTAACTTAAATGTTGTCTTCGCTTAACACAGTGAGGTCAGTTCTTGAAATTGAAGCGTGTTTTGTGGATTACAAAACTGCAGGACAAGATTCTTCAACCTTGGTAATAAGTTAAGCACCAGTTGGCTCTGCAGCCGCTCTGTATAACTCACAATGAGGCTCGAGATTCATTTCAGTCTTGACCCTTGAAAAACAGCAGTTAAGAAAACAGTCTCAGCACAAGGTCCATTTAGTAGGTGTTCCAGAGCTTTTGATCATGATACACAGTTGTTATCAGCAGATGAACTCTGAACTGTGATTTTTTTTTCTTGAGTTTTTTTAAGCAAATTAGGATGAGAAGTCCTTGAGGTGCTCAGGGAAAACATGGGCCTTTTTAAACAGAGCAGCTCCAGAGCAGCTCCCAATGTATAATTGTTTAGATTGTTTTCAGGTGATCTCTCAAAATGAACTTGTAAGATTCGTCGTATCTTTGTTTTAAAAACATCACTGGTGAATGTGAGCCAGAGCTCCTCCTCTTATTGCTAAAAACTTATTTTTTTGGAAAAGACAAAGAAATTATTGTGACGGAAGTCAGGTCCTTACATGGAGACATTTAGATAGAACATGTAGAGAAATAGAGAGCACTTTATTAATCCCAGAGGAGATTAGTGTTAGGGCAGTCGCTCCATATAAATGACAAGAATGATATAATGAGATAGGACAAACACAAATGATTCAAGGCTAAACTATATCCAACAACTAAACAGATTAAATGAAATATTTTAACTGCAGACGTTGCCTATAATACATTATACATGAGTGCAGGTCAGGTTCATATTCTAATAAACAAAGCTGTACAGTAAGGTTCAGGATTTTCCATGGATTTTAAAACAGCATGATCTGTGTGTTGACTGTGAGTATCATACAAATATAGTTTATACAATGTGTATACATATGGCAACAGCATATACAGGCTGTAGTTGAGAGACAGAAATAATGTGATGGATCGTGTACTAAACTACTCGCATATATATTTCAAATCAGAAATGTTTTGTCCCCCCCCCCATCTAGGTTATGTAAACAGTGAAATGCCAGCTACTTTCCTCCCCTCACAGGAGGCGTGGCTAAATACCAGAACTGTGCTAGTGTGGCAAAGGTGAATGTGTGCGTCTGTCTGTCCGCATATGTGTGTCGTGTGTGTGCGTATGTACTGTGTTAAATGTTGCCGGGCAGTCCTCCACCTCCCCCTCTCCCACCTCAGTATTTCTCACTCCACTGCCCCTCCCCCAGGCTTAGCAGCAATGTGGGTTAGCGTATGTAGCCATGTGAGACTGGGCTCTCACCTTCCACCACTCTGCGTGTGTGTGTGTGTGTGTGTGTGTGTGTGTGTGTGTATGTGTAATCCCACACCACCAACATGGGTTTAAAAAGGGTCCTGGGGTTCACAGGATTGTCTTGAAACAGCGTCTTCCCTCATTCCAATTGATTTTTTTTTCTCTATTGACTCCATCAGCTCCTCTGTCTCTATTCTTAGATCACTCTTTCTTTTACTTTTCTTTCTTTTGTCCTCTTTCAGCAGCCATTTCCCCCCATCCTCTCGTTCACACTTACTTATCACCTCTCTTTTCGCTGCCTGCTGCACTTCTGTTATGTCAATTCTCATTTCCTTCATTTCTTTTATCTTCTTCTTGGGAATACACTTCAGTCTCCATAATTTGTCCCATCTTTTTCTTCTTCTCCATTTCCTCTGTCACCATCTTTCCCCTGCCTGGTTTGATTGCCTTGTTCCCCTAAACACAATCATAGAAAGGCCTGATTGCATGGCTTGTAATGACATGATACTATTTAGACAGTCAGATCTGTAATTGCAATAATGTAGCCTTAACAGAATGTAATATTAAAATCTGCCCAAAGATAGAATTAGTTTTTCCTGTGATAATGTTTTGGTTTTTTTTTACTTAGAAAGTCAATTGTAGTTTCACATGACTAAGACTTTGATGGGAGGGACCCAGAGGGCTTGGCTTATTCTATGACTCAGTCCATCCAAACTAATGATGGTGGTTAATATCAGGATTTATATTTTTGGTCACAAAATCGAAAAGATAGTGATGACTTCCATTTTCGGTTTTGGCCATTTTCTCTATGCGTCCACCTCATTCCCTCACATTTCATACACATCAGTGCATCAGATTTCATTTTATTTTGCATGCTGGTCACTGTTCAAAAAAGGCATGATTTTCACTGGATTTTAGTAAAATGACCACAAACCAACAAGATTACAGCTGCAGAAAACAATCAGGATTATGGGTTTATACCCTCTTTCCCTTCTCCGTCCTCTCTCCCTCTTTTCCTCTTTGTCTGTCCATCTTTTCCCGGTTGAACCCCATTACCCCTGTTACCTAAGGCAGCCTTTCAGGAGTGGGCGTGGCCTGATGACATCACACTCGCTCCTGTGTCAGTTGGCCGGGGGAGGGGAGAAGGCGAGAGAGGGAGGAGGAGGAGGAGGATGTAGACAGGAAAAGCAGCAGTGGGGGAGGGGGATTCCTACAGACGGCAGGCAGGGGCAGCTTTCAACGACTCATTGTTTTGTAATTGTCCCAATGGCCTTCTGTCCTCGCTGGAGTGCCTGTAATGCTGCGAGACGAGGCTCGGGCTAGATGTTGAGAGCCTCACACACACACACATTCTCTCTCTGTCTGTCTCTCTCTTTCTCAAACACACACACGCACACACACTTTGACTTGCTGGGTTCAGACGGGACAGTGAGGAAGTGTGTAAGCAGTATGAAGAACCAACACACCGCAGCTGGAGTAACTTTCTTCGTGTGAGAGCGTAAGGAGGAGGCATGGATCTCTCACCAAAGTAGGAGACAACAAAAAAACTTTCAGCCACATGACATGGGTGAGTAGCAAGAATATGTTCTAGTCACTAGCTCTGTGAACGTTTTTATTTTTAACACACATCCATCTGTCTGTCTAATCTAATCTAATTCTCTAATTTCTAATCTCTCTGTTTGTCCTGATATCTGGTCTGCAGTATGTCTTTTTTTTGTTATCAGTGTGGGGGGGGTTCTATCATACTGACCTATATGTAGTGGAGTGCCAAGTCTCCGGGCCGTGACCGGGCCACTCAGGCAGATCAGAGCTCAGAGGTTTCATAAGACATATTATGAAATAGATACAGCAGTTGTCCTTGTTCCCAAAAAATGTCTCTTTGTCACACTTCACTATTATATTTCATGCAGATATTGACAATTTTTTCAGCAAAAATTTGAATTCTTTTTTATCTAATCTTTCATTCAAAATAGTTTCTTTGCAGGAAATAGTAGCTTCCAGTGTCAGAGTAATTAACAATTCAATCCGTTGTAAATTGTTACCTGTAAGTGTTAGCATTTCCTCTGGTCTGTGAAAAAAAAACCCACTAATAAACCATGCCCAAACCATAACCAATTGTAATAATTAACCACAGTGATCAGACAAACTTCCTTCTGAACACAAGAAACTCTATGAATGTGGAGTTGCTACTTGTGTTGTACTTGTTCTACGGAGTTTATTTTATACGTGGGATTTTTACAGGCCAGATGTGTGAAAAGCAGCATTAGCCCTTTTGTGAGTGTAATAACTCCTGATGTGACATTGGTATGGGGGATTATTTAAAGGTTTCAGTTATTGGACTGTTGATATTTTACTTCCCTGAATTGTACACGTTGCTAGAATATGTATGGAGGGGTTGTTCTATCCTTCGTCATAGTCATGCAATTGTGTGTATATGTATGAGAGTATTATCTTTTACTTCCGACACCCATAAGCATTTGTCATCGATCATGTGACTTTTTGACAGTTTTTTTAGAGTTGGTTTGTGTTTCAGAGTCCTTGACACTCCAGCTCCAGTCCTCCTCTGTGCCCTTTATTCTGACACACAAACCCCTTTTCCACAGCCTGTTGGAGGTGTTGCGTCTTTATTCCGTGTCACTGTTCTGTATAAAAGGTATGAACATGGTACAGTGGGGGCTTCATCATTCCCCATTTATGCCGGCAGCGGAGCCAGAGCCGGATCGTGGTATGTGTAGATGGGAGAGCCGGCATGGCGGGACAGGATGTTTCTGGAAGGCTGGAGTGCCATCTATAGTCACACACATGGGGGGGGGTTGACAGTACGTTGGCTTGTTTGGTTCAAGTAGATGCATTTCAACTAGGGGGTCTTCTCAATGGCAGTGTAGCGTCTTGGTCACTGGGGCCTGACAGAGCACTTGAAACAAATGAATTTTGCAGTGAGGTGTTATGTACGAGAAGGTGGCCGAGTATTTCTTTTTCACCCTGCGTGCACGAGTGTGAAGTCCTGTCTACTTACTGGGCATCTAAAACAGGTGCGTAACGTCGATGTATCCTTGTGTGAAACTCGGTTTTAAAGAGAATCGGTCACATATATTCGCATTTTGCGACTGTGTGCGTTTATAAGCACTTCTGTGTCCTCTTCTCTGGCAGTTTTCACTTTCTTTATGCCAGCAAATGAGAAAAATCACTTCTTTTTTTTTACTGACTGACAAACACATAAACAGCCAACATGAACATGTGGGCGGTTGGTTCTCTACATGCTACATATTCCTGAGTGTGTTGTGGTGTATGGAGGAGTGGTTTTTTTTTTTTTTTTTTTGGGATGGGAGGGGGGTTGGGCCATGAGGGACGTTCAGCCATAGGAGTCCCCCCTCATGGGGGCCCCAGCTCCAGCGTGACGGGTTATGTAAGTTTTTCAGCTGCCAGCCCTCTTGCCTGCCTCTGCCTCACACTCACATCGTTATTGACTCCAGAGGAGCACACAGGGCGGCTGTCCAGTAGTCAGTGAGTCACTCAGTCACAGAGGCAGTAGATTAAAGACCAGCCGAGTGTAAAACAAGGCTGAGAGGATCCCGTTTGCTTCTTTTTAAAGTTTTTCCTTTCTTTTTTTTTTATAACCAAAAGAGGAGGCAGTTGAGAGAGTTTGTCAGGGAGTTAGAGACCAAAAGAGATTCCAGAGGTGACGACGAAGGAAAGCGGAGGAGACCAGCTCTTCTCTTTGCTCGACAACCATGTTGCTCCTGGACGAATCAGAGTCGTTCGCAGGTGGGTGACATCACCAGCCTGACCCTTGAAGGGAGGGTAATCGAAGGGTTGAACCCCAGACTTCGAGGAAAGTGCCAGCAAAGGGAGGAAATAAAGGGGAGGGAGATGGGGGCGATGCTTTAGATCGCGGGGAGACGTGCTGCACAGAAAAGTAGCGCAGATACTCCGTGGCTCGTCTGATGGGATAATGGATGCTGCTGCTCGGCCGCAGATGTTCTCCGCAGCCGCATCCTGTTTGAGGAAAAGCAGCGTGAATGAAAATCAGAAAGGAGATGCACAGTAGAAAAAGAGAAGAACAGAAATTGGTTCCAAACATCTCAGAAGTGTCGAGAAAGTGCAGCGGTAGTTGATTGAGGCTTGTGAAGTTACTTAACGTTGTTGTGTAACACTGGATCCATAACTACTTAAGCATGCACCGGCGCTCTCTCCTCTTTTCTCTCTCTCTCCCCCTTATCTCTTCACATTTCCCATCTTTTCAGCCACTTTCTTCCATCCCTCGCTCCCTCTGTTCGTTTTATCCCGCCTCTCCCTCTTCAGTCAGTCATCTCTCCATCTCTCAGCCGGTCTCTCCCACGCGTGCTGGGCCGCCTGTATCTCGTGTTGTTGTCTCAAGCCTGCCCTCCCATTGGTTGTCTCTACGGTTACTTAAACCAATGCCGGCTGCGCGATTGGTGGATTTGCATAGGATTGGGCCATGCTGGAAGTGTGAGCATGTGGAGACGGGAAAACATATGGTTCATCAGACCAGTGGGTTAGGGGGGTAAATGCATGAGGCAGCAGGTGGGGTAAGAGCGCCGCCGCAGTCCGCAGTTAGTCTGCATGAATAAAAGTCACATATATCAAGAGGTTTTTTTGGTCTGTTTCAAAGGGTGTTTAGGCTTCAGATGTTTGAGTGATATTTTAGGTTAGGTTATTAAAGAGTAAAACTTTATTTAAATTGATGATGTCCACATATGAGGAACAGGCCTGTTTCTACACAGGCTCCCTCAGGGACATCACAGCTGAAAAGTCTCCAACTCACAGGCGTGGACCGTCCGAGGATGAAACGCATGATCGGGTGGACTGAGGCCAGGTGACCGACTTCAGCGTTCAAGCGTTTAAGTTTTGCCCTAAAAAAAAAACCCTCCCCATTCGCCTTGTCTGTATTGGTGTCCTATTAACATGTCCTCCACTGTTCAAACAACGTGGATGTGAGCACTTTGAAGTTAAAGCTGTGAGTCACATGAACCTCACCGGCACCGTTTCATCTGAAATCCAGTGTTGAGAGAATCACACAAAAACGCATTGATGTCCTGTTGACATTCTCCTACATATCTGCATGTGTCTGACATCAGAAAAGAGAGACCGTGTCAGGGTGGAAGTTTTTAGGATCCTAAAGGTTTCCAAAGCTGTGAAAGCATGTCATATATCCCTGGGCTATGGATTAAAACAATTTGTGTTGTGTTTTATTTGTGTTGAGCTCAAACAAAAAAAGATAATGAGGTCACCACACTGAACTCATCAGTCAAGGATTTAGCCTTTGAATCCTAAAAAGCCTGTCATCTTTTGTGTCGGCTCATCAGACTGCTGGTGCTGGTGTTTATTTAGAAAGGCGATCACAGAGATCCCTTTATGCAGAAATAATGAACGTCTACATGCTCGTAGTTCTCGGGATTGCTCTGGGTATTTTGCTCGCCGCGAAAAGAGACAGGGGACGCCTTGTCGTCTCTGTGAAAGAGGCATGTCCAACAGCGATTAAGGCTAAACGGATACAACTGTCCTCCCTCATACCCATTGTGCAGGTCATGTATGCCTGTTTATGTGTGTGTGCATGTACACACACACACGAGGACAATTGTCCGTCAGTGATGAAGTGCTTTTCCTGTGAAAAGAGAAACAAAGGTGACATTTTATCAGCGGCCGTGGTGCCACACAACAGGAAGGAGCTGGTTTCAGCGGTTCCTCTCCTGGGCGCCGCGGCGCTCGCTCCGTTCAGCTGCGACTGGCCTCGGCACGCCAGGCAGGAAGAACAACCTGTCCTGTTCAGACCAGCGCCGGGGTCCGGGCCAAACGCCGGGAGCACGTGTCGTCTGGCTGCTTTCATAATACCACAGCATGGAGGATGTAGGTTGTGCGGGCCACATGGCTCTCATTCCCCCAATCAGCTTTGCACAACATCAGCTTTCTGGTTCTTCCTCCTGTCGGACCATGCTGTAGAGCTGCTTTCCTAGTTTTCCATTCAGTTTCCTCCTTTTTAAGTTCTCTTTGTCGGGCGTTTCTTTTTTGTTGTTCACCTCGCCGCTGCACAGTGCGAGTCACTTTGCCCCCCCACCCCACCTCTTTTTCCTCCCTTTCTGTTTGTCTTTCGCTCCACACACGTTTCGGTCTTGTAGATTATACATTTAAAGTGGCGCTCTCATGCTTAGCGCTGCTGTTTTCACACACATCCCTCCTTCCTGCTCCTCTGTCTTATTTCAACGACCTTTTAAAAAAAAGGCCGTGGTGCTGTACTGTGTTCCAGCAGTCTTGTGATCAGAGAGTGAACATCATGAGGACAGTGATTGCGTTTAGGTGGAAAAAAAAGTCACATTATTTTATACTGCAACCAAATACTGCTCGATTACAACCGGACTTAAAGAGCTTAAGGATACTAATATGTGATTACTTGAGTGGTTTGTTATTTTAGTAAAGCTTTTACATGCAACAAGACACGTGTTCTATATCGATCGCCCTCTCTCTGTTGTTGCTGACACAGCATTTTTGGAGGCAATGCTGACACTGATGTATATAGCAGCTGAAATTCTTTATGGACTGCAGGTTGTCAGGTTGGTTATTCCTCGGCTTGTGCGCTCTGTGTTTTATTGTTACTGTTCACCCCAGCGTGTAGACGCAAAAAACTACAAATCACGCTGCAACATTACGGGGATTTTTTCTTATAGTCTTACTCTAATAAATGTGTTGGATTAACACCATGCACCAGCAGACCCAGACACAGGGAAACTTGTGCTTGGTTTTGTGTAGGTGAGGTTTCTCAGAGGTCGTTCAGAGTCTGAAAGTATGCACCGCGTTCTGAACGCTGCCAACCAGGCTTTATGTAACAGGCTGTAGTATGACCTGTACAGTGGTGATGAGTAACAGCATCCAGACGTGTGTGTGTGTGTGTGTGTGTGTCCTCTCCTCCTCCTCCTCTCCTGTTCTTCCTCCTCCTCCTCCTCGTGCGCCTCCTGAGTAGCAGTGACACACTGGCCTACAAACAGCCTGTTCTACCTCACCTCACCCCCTCCGCTGCGCTCTCTCTCTCTCTCTCTACCACGCAGTCATTGTCTCTCCACCTTCTATGCCTTTCTCTTTCTTCATTCTTTTTTCATGTTTTTCTGCCGTTGCCTCGCACACACCCATGTGAGCGCGCACACACACACACAGCCATCGGGAGGGTTTCATAACTCACCTGCCTCGCTCTAATAAAGCTGCCTTAATAACACATTCAGGGCAGGCTGTTATATAAGAGGTGTGTGTGTGTGTGTGTGTGTGTGTGTGTGTGTGTGTGTGATGTTTTGTCATGTTGAGAGCTACAGTAATCATAAAATCCTTTTTTTGTCTTTCTCAGTTATGTAAGTTATGTAACCTATTTAAATATTGGTCTGTGTTTGGAAGGAAACCAAGCCTGCTTTTCCTCAAGTATTCTTTGGTTTTGTTTTTTCTTCTGTCTGATCGTTGCAGTATATTTCCTCAGTAAACCCCTGCTGACGCTATGAGCAGCTGACTGAGAGGGTGAGTTAAAAGAAAAAAGGTGTTGACGTTAGCAATCTGCAGACAGTCCAAATCTTTCTATTTTGTGAGTCTTGAAAGTCTGGACGACACATTAACCGTGAAAGGGATTACTTTCATGACTCATCCATAATCAATAACGTTTCCAATTAGTTTGGAATCAAGTGTGACATTGACGCACATGCATCACATGCAACGTTCACCGTGTTTGTCTTCCAATTTGTCTCATCAGTCCATCTGCCTCTGTCTGTCTGGTCCGTCCGCCTGAAATCTTCCTCGTCATTTTTCTTGTTGCTGTAAGAAGCAGCGGGACAGTGTGAACGCTGCTAAGCCACAGGAGCGAGGCAGAGGATCCGGACATTAACAGCAGGCGCACATTGTCACACACACATGCATACGCATGCTTGTACACACACACACACACAGGGGAGGCGCACTCATCTCAGCATATGTGCCGCTGTGTATTTGGGCGTGTGTGTCTCAAAGTCGAGATGTTCTTTAAACGGCAAGTGTTCATCTGGGTCTGCCGCTCTTGTGAGTGTGTGGCTGTGACACGGTTTTTGTTGGTGCGTGTGTGTCTGCGTGCGTGCGTGCACGTACAGGACGTTAGGTTCTTGTGAGCATGCTGGTTGTGTAACAGCCAGAGGCAGCGGTTACATAAGCGTCCCCTCTCGTCCGACCAGCCCCAGCGTCGGTGGCTTGTCTGTCTGTTAAAGAGCAACTTTCTGTCTTGACTGAGACTGAGACTCTGTGTGTGTGTGTGTGTGTGTGTGTGTGTGTGTGTGTGTGTGTGTCTAAGCTGATGGGACTCTCGATAAAGCAGTTTGGTCACCATACTCCTCACAGCAGCCCCTTGAGATGGTGGAAATAAAGGTGATGTTGACCTCGACTCTTAACACAACCCACTGACCTGGTTCACAGTGGATCCGTGACCTGGATCCATTTCCCTCATGCTAACATTTTGACCCCTCTTCTGACATTTTCACACAAGCCCCGCGCTGAATGAGGCGCTGCCGGTTACTCAGATAACATCGGACTTCGCATTTTGCGCTGTTTGAGTTTTTCCATCACACTTTTGTTCGCCTGTAAATTTCACCCTGAAGCCCAACAAAGTGCGTTTTCACTGGGTTTTGTCCTGATTCTGCTGACTCTGTCATTTTGAATGAATGGAAACCTTGAGTTTTTTTATTTGAACTTGAAAGTTCACTTACACTCAGATTTCGCTCATTCGTCTGCAGATCTACAGATGACTTCTGCTTTGGTTTTCATCCCCGTTTATTTGCCCATATTGTGCTTAGCAAGACACGTTGAAAATCCTATTCGTTTTTTTGGAATGGAACTTGGTGGAAAATAAAGCTGTAGACCAGGAAGTAAGAACATATTTTTTTGTCTATCGAACATTACAAGATAAAACATTTCAAGCGTCCTCATTATTTTTACAGTAACCACTTAACTGAATGACAGAAACCTGTGGCTGACTGTCATAAGGTGTATTTTGAGCCACATTCAAATACAGATACATATTGGATATTACATTGTCTGTTCTGAAGAGGCGAAGTGAATCCACACATTGGAGCACATTTATCTCTTTTATTCTGTTTTTTTCTGTATTTCTGTTCTTTTGTGCCTAAACATCCCCTCTGTTCTGTGGTTCCATCAACCAACAAAACCTGTGATATGACATCAGCCATTCAAAGTGCCAGTTATCACTTTCAGACCGATGTAATTACACCTTGTAATGGCAGTTTCCTGGTTTTATTTTGTGTTTTATAACAGCAGGTCAGCAGGGAGGGAGCGCTTAACACAAGGGTCTGCTGGCACAAACATGTACCTGCATGAGGGGAGAGGGGTAAGAGAGGCGAACGTGTTGAGATGGGAGAGGAACACAAAAAACACAGCGAAACGATGCAGAACCTGACAAGAGGAGTAAGAAGACATGCAGAAGCTCGGAGAGGAACCGGCAGATGGATAGAGAGAGAGGAGGGAGTTTAAATTCAGAAAGCCAGGTAATTGAGCGAGAGGGAAGAGGAAATTGGGAGAAGACCACAGGTGGAGTCAGAGACAGCTGAGGAAAGAGGGGAAATGGAGGAGCAAACGGAACATGTGTGAGATGAGTGAGATTAGGGGGAAGGAGGGTGGGATAGAAAAGGTAAGAGGTGAGAGAATGAGAAACAGGCAGGGATGTGAAGACAAAAATAAATCTCCCCCATTTGGTTGCCCCATAGTGGAGGCTCAATCACATAAAGAAGTAAAACCAGTGTCAACTGAATATTGCCAAAATATTTAAGAATAAACTCTGACAAATATTCAGAGCTTTTATTTTGAAAAATCAGCCATAGTCATTAAAAAATATCACTGTGTCCGCTGATGACATATGAGGGTCTTTCAAGGGTCATTGATCAATAATTGGTTCATCAGGATCTCTGATTTCAAACCACACATTCTTGTTTTGTAGCAAAGGCTGCCCTCTCACTGGCATTTCAAAAGTCACACATTACACAGTTCCCACTTAGGTTCGTCAAAACATGTTGAATAACCAAGATAGAATAAATGCATTAGTGGATCCTAGAAGAAAGGGCACGAAATTGATTCATTCTTTTCTCCCCAGAATTGTCCAGCTGAGAGTCTCAGGGCGCTTTTTGAAAGAAATGATAAAAAACAAATCTTTTTGGCACTGTGTTATTGGGAATTATGTTTCCCTTAGTTTCCTGTCTGCTTCCTAGAATCCCCGTCTGTGTTGAACAACCAGACAGTTTGTCCTTCGCCGTATTGTAGTAAATAACTGCGTCATCTGTAATCTGCTTACGTAGACTGCAGCCAGAGGAGGGGAAGGCGTGACACAGACTTTCCACTTTGGTCATTTTATTCATGCGTTTGGATTTATTTTTATTCTTTTTTTAGAGTGACGGTCAGTGATTCACAGGGGAGAGGAGACAAAGTTTAGACAAGAAAAGATAAGTTTGTTTGTTGAGGAAACTAGACATGGACATACACACACACACACACACACACACACACACACACGCTTGTCTTATAGCAGTTGTGAGGACACTCATTGACTTAATGCACTCCCTTAAACTTATCCCAACCTTAATCATTGCAAATTAATAGTAGTAGTTTGGTATGTCTCATCACCACCGTGTAAGTGTGTGTGTGTGTGTGTGTGTGTGTTGGTTTTGTGTGTCAGTATGGCTAAGTGACAAAACGGAACAAGTATATAGGTCAAGCCTGCAGAGTCTCACATTTTCTTTGTGACTGTGTCTCAGTTTGGCCCTAGTTTTCTGAATTCCTGATTAATGGATGCAAATAAATCTCATGCTGGTAGTTTTCTTTGGAAAAAAAATCACGACAAAATCACAATCTTCAAAGTTTCTTAACATCAGATTATTTAACACCAGCCTCAGGCCGTGACCCAAAAACACATTTCTGACATTTACAGGTTGAGGTTTCACATGACGGCCACTATTTTGTGTTTGATCATGACACAAAATCCACGCAAATGTGTCTTCAGTTTCAAAATGACAAAAGGAAAACATTAAAGGGATATTATACGTAAACTTGTGGAGTCCCAAACAGCTCAGTTTTCTTCTCTGCAGATGGCAGCAGCTATAGTCAGCTGTCAGTTGCAATGGATTCCATTATAGTAAGTGTTAAAAAGTACATTAAAACTGATCAAATCACCCTTGAAGCGTTCCTAACACAAACATTTTCCCTATCGTATAAACATGGCAGCATATTATTACCACCTCATGAAAATTTTGTGTACCACTCGTATGTTTTTTATAATTTCTCTTTAATAGCAGCAGCAGAGTTCGCTCTGCGTAGACGCTGAGTCATGTGCCTGCTTTGCACAGGGTCAGCGAAAAACGACCACCTACAGCACTGCCTGCATATGCACCTATGATCTAAATTGCTGCAGCAGAGTACAGTGTGTGTGCTGTGGTTGATAAATTATGATTTGCTGTTTGTTATGCTACTTTCTAAGTTACGTGCAACTGCTAAACATCCAGTAGAAATATCCTCAAAAGCTCAAAATCCTTTCATAAATCATCAATCACTTCAAACGTGCTAAAATTTTTGTTTTTTTGGGGAGCCAGATCGCAGACCCAGAGGCTATTGTCAGCTCCGTCACAGTCCCAAGTAATTATTAATGGCACAGCTCAGGAAAATGCTATTGGCCAACTTTACAGATCGCAATCTTCTAACTTGTGTTTTGAATTTGAGGGCAGACGTTTACCCGTCTGTTCCAGAGAACATTTAGTTTTTTCGATGAAAAGCAACCACTGTTAGCTTACATGACAAAAACAGATTTTATTCGGTCTGAGGCTGTTTTCATCGCTGTCAGGTGAAAACTTCAGATGGCCAACTTGTCTTTTATCCAGAACCAAGAAAAGCAGCCCATGCAGTTTTGAGTTTGTGTGGGTTTAAATGATTTTCATACCCGAGAGCTTCAATATTTGTATACTGTCATGTTGTGGATACAGTTTCACAGTGCTTGTGGTAGTTCTGTGTTTTTAATCTTCCCATCTCTTTATAACACTGACACACAGGATGGAATGCCATCAATTAAAACACACAAAACACACACACACACACAGAGTGCCATTGCATGGTTGTGGTGTTGTGTTCATCAGCGCAGTCTGAGGAGTTATATAAACACTTAACATATATGGAGTTGTTACATAACCTTGTGGTTGCAGAAGACATTTCCCCACTGCTCCCCACCCCGAGGCGGGCACACAAATACACACTAATCGTGATTTTGTTCCCGGTGATTTCAGATTGCTTGCAGACCCACACTGGTGCCGCTTGTGTGCAACTTCTGTTGTTCATGTGAGGAGCGGCAAGTCTTTAACCCGCAGGGAGCGGGCAACAGAAGAAACTAATGGCTTAGAAAATTAGCGGTGGGTGCTGTTTTCGCTGTGTCACTCACTGATGAGTCAGCATTTCGTCCATGACACTTGTGTTCTCAGTCTCTCTGCTCAGTGAGAAGCAGTGGTGACGGAGATGGAAGTTTCAACTGTAATCGTAACTTTGTCTCAGCTCACTTTGCCCACGTGATGTCACGACTGTGTGGGTCTCATTAGATTAACTTTATTAATCCCACAACGGGGAAATTTACTTACTCATCTTGCTTGTGTCTCTTCCCCATCACTTGCAGCACATTGTTTTGGGTCTGATTTGGCCGCCTAGCAACAACTGCCTCTCCAGCTCTAATTTTTACCCAAAGATGACACCCTCATGAGACGGGGCAGGGTTTCTTAATGGGCTTGGCGGGCGTCAGAGTCCGAGTTTAGACCATACTTTAACTCAACATGAGGCTGAAGTTTGAGTATCAGCCTTCTGACTGTTCAGCAACAGGACAGTCTAAACTCATACATGACTTTTGAATGTCCGATGAATCCAAGGAAGTACCCGCCCGTTTGTGCCTGCTGAAGTTTAAGCATAAGAGGTTACAAAGCCTTCTTTTGATGACGCCTATAGACACGAAATTGCAGAAAGTTGGAGTCAAACAAAAACGGCTGTGTTTACACACACAAACACACACCTTGTCTTCTTGTTAACTCACTGACCGAAAAATTCTTCTAACAGACCGTGAAAGACGAGTTATGGTGACTTGCACCTAATGTGCAGATTATTTATGTAATTATAACATCAACAGTATAACATTTGTTTTTGTGGCAATGAGGACTGAGAGCACACGCATGCTCTCATGACGTTATGTAATATGTGTGTATATTTACAGATGATACAGTCAATAACTTTTCTTTTTATCTGAGCCGCTGTTTTGGTTGGCACACTCCCTGTCTTGTGTCTCAGTATCATTTGCACAGCATCGTGTGTGTGTGTGTGTGTGTGTGACTCGAAGGAGATTTTTCAGTTTTGCAGTAAGGCGTGTGGAACACCTGATCAGTTATATAACGTATTTGAGCATTTTATGTGTTTGTGTGATTGTGTGTTGTGTAACAGTCCCGACTGTCTGGTCATAGTGCAGTAATATTCTCCACAAGGTGCAGGTGAGAAGTTCTGTGTGTTTGAATATGTATGTTCAAGCTCAAACCCCAGCTCGGCCTTCATCTCATCCACCTGGAAAGGCAACACAGTAATTATGACAGAGACAGGATGAGCAGAGGTAGAAAATTGATAGATGCATAGCACAGGTGTTTGCGGCAGGTCATGAAAGTCGTTTGACTCTGGAGCAGAGTGACTGCGACTGGCTTAATGCCAACTTGTATTCAAAGTGTGACAAATGTTACATAAGCCTGTGAAAACTGACGCCAGGGCGCCCACACGTTAAAACATTTCTGTAGGTCCATTCTAATCAATTTAGTACTCAGTTGTAATTGCATGATGTAGATTATGATTATCGTGTCTTATTATGTCAGTAAAATAGACAAAAGCTGCCTCGGCAATTCACTGGTGAAGTCCTGCAGCTGCATGGGATTCATTTTTATGTATCGTCTCGCTGCTTCTTGTGTAATATGTTTGTTAAAGTGATTACATCTTATAAAAGGTCACTCTCTCCAGTATGCAAATGTACAAAAATACTTTGCTTTACACCGAAGCATTTAGTAATGCCAACGAATTGACTAATCTTTTTAGCGTTAATATAAAAAGAATGTACATGATTCCAGTTTAAAGATAGATACATGAACAGGAGCCAGACACAACAGTCAGCCTGATACTTTGAGTTTGTCTTCTTTTCCATGCTGTTCTCACACAGCCAAAGGGAGGTCTTTATCTGTTCTAACACAGATACATTTCTCTGGTAAAACCATTAAAGTGGCCGTTAAATGTTTGAACTCAGTCAGTGACTGTGGCCAATCTGCTAATGGCCTCCTCCGCTGCATCCCACTCTCAGTATCCTGTAAGGCTTCACTGGAGACAGAAGTCTAGTAATTTCTCCTGCACAACATGATGATCTTTATAAATTCAATCTCTTATTAAATATTTATAGTTATTATTATTAGTTTTTGTTGATTAAAACTGAAGTGACTTTTTTACAACAAAACTAAAAGGTTGAATGTGTGTGGGGCCTCCGGATGTGGGCACATGGTGCTTTCTATCTCGCTCAGCTTCTTCTCTGGTGAATAAATCTTGTTGTCCTCCAGACCCAAGCAAAGGAAATGGTCTTGCTTCCCAGAATTTGCGTCTGTGTGCTCTGGTTTGTGTGTCCACCACTATGTGTGGTTTTTTTATTATTATGTGTGTGCATGTCTGTGTGTGTCCACCCCCTCTCGCTCTGAAGTGCATCTCCATCTTTCTCTTTGAATGATGACCTCACTTTCATCTCGCAGGCCTCTCCTCTCTCCCTTCCTGTCTGCCCCCTCGGTGTCTCTTTTGAGTCCTTACTGTGTGTGTGGTGATGTTGAGGCTGTGGATTGCAGGAATCGTTATATAACTGTTCTGTAAGGTAGATTTGGAGGGGACAAACTGTAACAGCCCATAGATGCGACGATCGAGTGAATGTTTCATTCAAACGTGTGACATTCTCATATGAAAGAACCTCTTGTTTTGCCTTTATGATTCTCTTGCTGGCAACCATTAAGCTTGTGTGTAGTTTCACGAAAAGCTCATCCACTTGCTGTTCTCGACGCACAGTCTGGTAGCTCATGGGAAAAAAGAACACGGTGCACAGGAAATTGAGTTTTATGTTTCCTGTCTTTGATTGAAATGGAAAAAACCTGGGCTGTTGGCATGAGAATAAAGGCAAAAAAGAGGAAATTAATCACAATGCTGCACACACTGAACAACTGACAAGACCTCACAGCCTTTTTGATGGGTTATCATCTCGTTCATGTCATATCTTGAGCTTTTAACCAACAACCTTACATTACAAGCTGTAGATAAATTTGGGCCTTGTCCGAAGAAACAGACATTTTGTTTAACTACACCAAAGAGGTTTGTGTTTCCAGTTTCCTGTTTTTTGGGTAACGGGATATATTTTTTAAAAACTGAGTTAATTACATTTTATAAGTATTGGAAACATTACTTAACCATTTCTTTACCATTGGCTGGTACCAGATGATCACCAGAGTTAAAAGAATGCATTATGACGGGCGTGTTTCAAGTCAGTTTTGTTTTCTGTATGCAGTATACCTCAGTACAGATCCCAAATGTGCCTGCAGTGGCTTTACCATGGATATGTGTGCCACATTTCATGACAATGCAGCTGTGGTGAAATTTCTCATCTGAGACAACATGACAGTGTCGACGTCACAGCAGACAATTTGTCTGAATAGGATTTCAACATCACCCATCCTATAGTTGTTGACATATTTAAATGTGGACCAAAGCAGTGGACTGGGCTTATCAGCAGACTGACATACCAAAGTGCCTAAATTGACAAAAAGGCCTAGAAGACTTGACCTAGACAAGGTCAGGACTTGAATGGGATCCTTAGGAAAAGGGGACCTGTGAGAACACCTCTTATTTAAAACATCTGTCACTACAAATGGATTTTGATGGTAATCCATCTGATGCAGATTGAATAATTTAAAACATTTCTTTTATCACTAATTCACCAAGATTAGAGGGTTGTGCAGGTGGTGAGGAGGTATGAGTGTTGCAAATATTTTCTGGTATGTTTGATTTAATTAACTTGTTTTTTTTTTTTACTCATTTCTCATCTTGGGCTGTAACTAATTTGATAGCCTGCATGCTCCATCATGTCGAAGATGTGTGTCTCTGTATGTGTGTGGGAGGGCATGTACACATTTTCATAATGCACTAAAGTGAAACTCAGGTCGGCTCGGTGTTATACAGTCAACATGTCTTGTTTGAATTTCTTTGTGTGTGTGTGTGTGTGTGTGTGTGTGTGTGTGTGTGTTGAAGCTAAAAATCATGTGTGTATTGGCAGTGTGTCCTTGTTTGTCCAGTCATCCCAGGCAGATTCTTGGCTGGACAAGCTAACACATTTTATGTGTGTGTGTGTGTGTGTGTGTGTGTGTGTCTCAGTGTTTGTGTCCCGTCTTGTGTTTCATAAGCCGTCCATATTTATGATCCAGCTCTTACATAAGCCCCAGATCTAGTTCAGTGTGTCTTTGGCAGAGCAACTGAGTGAGAGAGAGGAGGAGGAGAAGGAAAGAGGAACAAGAAGAAGGAGCAGAAGAGAGGTGAAAGGGGAAAGCTAGGTAGATTGAGGCGAGAAGAAACAGAGAGGGAACCAGAAATGACGACCAGATTAAAAAAAAACATCAAAGAAAAGAAATAAAACAAACAGTACAGAGTTAAAGGTGCTGAAAGGTGCCATATTTATGAATTTGTGTGTATGCTTGGCTCAGGATGATGATGATAGTAATGAAGATGGTGTTTTGCAAATGTAGTTTAAATAAATAAAGTTAAATAGATTGGCAATCATTGCACTTATACAAATGTCTAATACTGGACGTACTAAAGCAGAGAAGGGAATACATTGGACAGTGAAAGTCTTTGGAGTGCTTTCCATTTTGTAAGTTTGTGAGCCAAAATATAGTAACTGTTTAAAGTAATGACGGCCAGACATAACTTTATTTTGCCATCTGAACATGGACAAACCTCTTTGTCAGCAGAGAAGTGAACAATAAGCAGAGTGACACAGGGCTGATGCAGTAAAACTGGATGCATGCTTGGTTGGGAGGATCTGCATATTTGATTTGGGATTGTTCACATCGCCTGCAGACTGTTGAGTGATTTGTGTCTGCCTAATTACTGAGAGTTGCAACTGATGGATGTGTTACGTCAAGCGTAATCGGTGCGAATCATGAGGTGCTGGACAGCCAGACGAGCCCTCTTAATTAATCTAATGACTAATCTAAATGAATAATTCAGCCTTAAAAAGAGGTGGGTGGCCTAGATGTGGCACTCCCTAATATTTTTAGTGATTTGAGTCTCATTATTTAGATGTATTGCTTTCACAGTGAAAAAGGCATTCAGCTACTGGGGTTAAAAATCAGCTGGGACTTGTCTATTTACAGAGATTCCTCAAAACCACACATTCTCACATTCACCATTTCCTTTTTTGTTCCACGTGAAATAACCGTTGCTTCTTCTCTTCACGTCTTCCTCTCGCACAGACCAGTCCCACAGCGCCCCCTTCAGCTCCGAGAATGAGGCTCAGGGAGGCGACCCCGCTGTGTGGCAGTGCACCCCTCCCCCATCTACCTCACCTTCGGAGGAGATGCCGGCCCACCCTCCCCCCTCCCAACCCGCTCCTAGACCCCGCTCCAGGCCGGCAAGCCAAAGCCCCTCCCCTCCTTCCACCCTGACAGGAACCAAGAAGAGGAGCTCCAAACCAGCACACCTGAGACGCAACATCAGGTAGGAGTTCAAGTCAACACCACTCATTTACTCTTACTGTTTGGACCAAGAAATTATGTATGATGTAAAATGCAAAAATTGAACCCACCATCATTTCTCAGTAAAGATTCTGATGTAGAGTTCAATTCAGGACGTTGAAAAAAGAAAAAGATTCCTATATTTATAAAAACATTTGCCACATTGACATTAATCCAATACTTCCAAATAAGACTGAGTTTAAACTAGACGCTGAAACCACTCAACCTCGAGATCAAATGGATTATTACACAATCTCCTGTGTATGTTGCTGCTAAGGTGCAGAGTAAACTAACACTCACTGAGTTTATCCAGCATATATTGTATTTCAAATAACACCCATTGTCAGCTGGATAATAGGATTTACACTGAAGAACTGAAAGCCGGGCTAATTATTGATAAAAATCTTCCAGTGATTACAGAGACTCTCAGGCTGCAGATTCATTCCTCTGCCTGCCAACAACCATGATATAGCTCAACCTCAACTATGCTGTTGCTCATATGCAGCGGCGTCTTCAGAATAATAGCAAACATGTGTGGCAACGTGTTGAGATGCAAGCCTTCCTTCATTTATAAAATATTTGTGTAGTGTAAAACAGTTACAAGGTTATTTACTGTTACAAACTGATCAGTTACCTTTCTTCTAAAGTGCTATAAATATTTCATTGTTCCAGTTCCAATTTCATAATTCAGGAATTTTGTCTAATCTGTCTCTTTCAAATAATGTGGTTAAGCAATTATTGAAATAATAATGAATATAATCATAATAAAACCCAAAAGTAATCAGCAGTACAGCTAATAAAATGTACGTCATTCATACTATATGCACACGGTGTATTGTTTGTGGTCTGGCTTTTTACTGAAATAGTTTGGAAAAGTCTACATTTTTTTCTGATCAAAACAGTTACATTTTCAAAATAGTTACAACAACATTTTTGGTCACACCAATGCCTGCGAAACTTATTAAAAAGGTAGTAAAAAATATTGAGCAGATGAATATTTTTGTGACACTCACCAGTTAGTCACTAAGTTGTCAGCCGGCCAGAGGGTGAACAGTGGGTTCTAATGTGTCTATCAAGCTTTATTTTTGTTTGAAACAGCTGCCCTGCTACATCTGGAAACACTGTAACACTAAGCAGAGTCCTGAGACTGAAGCAAAGAGTAAATGTGCTGTTAAACCTACACAATTAGCTGAAAGAGGCTAGAAAGCATCCTAGAGCTGCGGAGTGAAGTGATTATTCTCTGTGGGTTCATAGTCATGAGTCACACTTTTCACAATAAGCAGCTTAAGTTGATATCATTGTAATAGTTAATAAATAGTGATTAATGCAGTGGTAAAGAAAACACAGTTTGATACAAGGTCATAATCAGTGGAAATCATGTTTCTCTCAGCTTTTAACAAACTATATGTCCTATATATACTGTGACAGTTACTTAGACAGTTACTAAGATAACGTCATTTGATTCTGCAACTGTGCAGGAAGGTACTGAGGGAGCATCAGTTGGAGGCAGTGACCAAAGCCGTCCAGCAAGAGGAGCTGGAGAGGAGGCGACGCCTGGACCAGCAGAGGAATCA